>OX344838.1:19068159-29068159 GCA_947037095.2 Nycteola revayana | reverse complement strand
TTAATTAAACGATGTAATTACTGAATCTCTTTAAGGATAATAACATACGTGAAATCGATTCAATAAAAAAAAACAGCTTACTTGAAGGTATTATTTTTAATTGAATCCATTTCATTTACATGAAGACGTGAATGACAATATTAAGTAGGATGATTCCTTTCGAATGATGAGAATAAAAATGACCATTTGGTTCACAACAGTATGATGATGCCGTTATAGGCCATTCGGCAGTCCTTATATTGTATATATAGGTCCAAGTCGATATATTTCATAGGGCCATTAGGCACGTACCTTCTGATGCCCTCGTAGACCCGAAATCCGAGAGGGCCGCGGACTGTAAAGTAGAGCGACAGTTGCACAAAACTTCCCTACAATACAAATAGTCAAAATCCCTCAATCTCATCGCCAGCGACTGCCCTGAGCCGAGGTCCAAGCCCCGCAGAGGGTGCCCTCTTGCGCAGGTTGCTTAGTTTGTTGTAGTTTTTAAACCATTTATAAAGGCTGGAGCTCTGCTCGCCTAAAGTAGCAAAAAGCCTCGTGGATAAAAACATATGTCCATCCGAAAAAAAAGAAAAATTTTGCAGATATAAAAAAAAAAAAATGTTATTATATAATACATAAGTATCAATGGTACAAATTGCTTATCTGTACTGATATGAAGAAATAAAAAAAAAATTAAAATAGATTGTATGTTTATCAAAAAAAAAGTGTGTGGATCTTGGTTCCGGGGATTAGCATTTAAAGCGTCGAGAACTTGGTAGGTACGTTTAGTTATTCAGTGAACATAAGACACTTGGTTATTGACCTAAGATTAGGGGTTAGGTACACAGTTTCCTGTGGGGAGTTAGCGCCAGGACTCGGCGGTGGCTCGCGACGATCGTCCGCCTGGTTCGCACGCCCCTGCAATAAGTTTTAATTGAGTTTGACCGCAGGAAGCAACGGTTACGCTCCGCGCGTAGGGTGACATTGATGCACGCTTGATTTATACTAAATGTGTACATTAAAGGTCAACGCAATGACGTAGGTACTGGTCTGGAATACATGTGTCTATACACTGACAAACGAGATGTGATGACTGCATTACGCCTAGGTATATGTATATGTAAACTAATACAATTATTATATTTCTTACTTTTCGGAAAAATAACAGTTACATTAAATAAGCAGTTTGTATGTAGGTACATCTAAGTTGAAATACGACTGTTAACCATACTTGTTTTTTATAGTTTACTAGCTTCCCGCGTTGGGATTTATTTTTAGAAACTTCATAATTAGCCCATAGCCTTCCTGGATAACTGGGCTATCTAACACTGAGATATTTTTTCAAAACGGTTAAGAAGTTCCTGAGTTTAGGGCGTTCAAGTTAACAAACAAATCCTTCAGCTTTGTATACCTAGATATGTTACTGTCTATACATAATTGGCGTGGTCACCCTACCATAGACAACTCCGTCATTGAGCCCGCGCCGCGGTCACCAACAAATTGGTTTGTTTATGGCACATGGCGTCTTATGAAAATATAATGTATTAACCTCTGGTTTACTAACCGGAGGTTAACACATTATATTTTAAAGATACTTACCTCAATTCAGAAACAAATACCTAATAAAAGTGGGCTTAATGATAATTTTTCGAATTTAAAGTTCTTGTTTTAAGACAAATATGTACTTGTCAAGGTTCTATAAGATTTTAACGGGTCTGAAAATTGATTTCTTGGATGAAACTTATATCTAGCGTAATATTAAAACCAATTTCTGTTCTACAGTCAAAATATAAGACCAGTTTGTTTATATAAAACATTAAGCTCACTAACGATGCGATGGATGATTATAAAACGCAGTAAATAGAATCCTTTGAAAAATATTTATATCAGATACAAAAAATATTTTCTTTGCTATGTTAAGTATCAAATTAATATAAAAATACAATGTTATGGAATGTAATTAACTTAAACGACGTACATATTGTTTTCAAAAAGGTCTTTAAATATCTGGATATCTTTCCAAGATCTTATAAAATGTTGCAATAGTTCGGAGTCGGTTTTTATTATAAGTACCACTATTAAAATCAGCTGATAACTGCTACATGCTGGGACATATATGACGAGGCCTCTAAATATGTGGAAAAAAAATAACGAGCTGAACTCAGCCGCACATCTTGTCTGGTTCAGTCAAATATTAAGATACTGTAGTGTAGTATATAATTATCTATGTGTAAGTTAGTATATAAGTCATGTATGTTAGCATAAGTTAAGAATGAATATACGATTAACCAAAGAGAGAACATCTTTCATTTAGGTATACATCGGCATTCAACATCAAAATAACGTAAAAACTAAGATTTTCTTATGATTCTACCCGGCGCTAAATACACTTATATGGATAATATGTAAGAGTTCGCTTTATACTAAAACTCATTTATACCGAGATAAAGTCTAATTAAATCAAACTGAATAACATAACTTTTATAAAATATGTAACAGAGAGAGGTAAAGTAATTAAGGACGTCATGTTACTTTTTGGTTTAGTTTTTAGCACAATGAAAGGTCCTACTTGGATAAAATAATGTAATATATCCCCATCTACTTTAACTTACGCCCCGTTGTAGCGTATACGTATCTACCTGTGCGATACTTAATCAATCTCGCCTGATTTGAATGTTATTTTTTTATAAATAGCCGAGTGTGATAAAGGTCGATAGCGGTGTTATTTGGCCGTTGCGGTCGGCGCGACGGAGCAGTGCCGGCCTCAAGTCGTGACAACAGTTTGTTAAACTAATGGCTCACAAAAAGAAAACCGCGTTCCATTCTTCCATTAACTTCGCTCAAGTGTACGACTGTTGACTCCGCCAATTTGCACGCGCGCATAGAATTTATTTTAAGTAGGTACATCTATTGTATCGTAGCACTTGTTGTTTGAGTTATTTCCTCCTTAGATACAGCTTTGTCATTCTCGTTAGTTCCAAATCACGTATTTTATTCATTACGGATACGACGGCATAATCTTTTTATAAGACCCGAAGTGACTAGAATACAGACTTAATTGTTGGTATTTGGGATATCTAGTTGATACAAATTAGCGAGGATGGCGCCATATGGATCGTCGCGGGGGTCGAGTAGTCGAGGGTTCAGCACATGTAGCCCACGCGACACATCGAACGAAATACACTGCGATAAAAACCGACTGAGGCGTGAGAACGACACGACACGTGGCCCGAGACGCGAGCTCATTCATGCATTTGATTCATAAATTGTATGCGTGGTGTAAGGGCACACACTACTGCGACTGACACATCAATCGCATTATAACATTTGATGTAGTCAAGGAGCTGGTATTTTTAGCTCTGTTTTATTAAACATCGAATAGGTAAACCTAATTAAATTCTAGGATAATCGGTATGAGATATAAATAAATGGAACTCAAAAACGATCCCTTAATAAGAATGCTGAACGAGCATTTATGGTTATTTGTGTGGATGCAATCTTTTGCGGGCGATCGGCGGCGGCAACGGTCGCGGCGCCCGCGTGCTATAAATCAGGGGCCGATTGAGGTCGAGCCGGACGCGAGTTATTTTTAAAATTGCGTGCACAATATTATGTGTTTAGGTGGAATATGATAATTGCGGCGGCGAGAGGCGCCGTAAGCCGACACCGACTATGGGATTACAGAGCGCTCGCGACCGCCGCCGCCGCCGAGGCCGCCCGCCTCGCCCTGCGGCCTCACCACGTCTCGTTTCACTACAGACGTCATACTTGCTAAAATAATAATAGGTACATCTTATTAAGGACATCTGATGTGTTAACTTAATTACGTAGATCCACACAATACAGTACCTAAACACCAGCCACTAGTAATTACTGGGTCAACGAACCAATAAGACCTTCACACATCATTTATACCTAGTAGGACTGTATTTAAAACCCAAATGTTGTACAATAATTCTCAATGAATTTAATTTTGATGTTAAGATAAGTCAACTCAGAAAACTTATTACCGACTAGGTAAATAACTAGGTACCCATATAAAAGATCTAATGGTGGGGTATAGCTTTAGTATGTACCTATTATTAAGTAATTTTCCACGGATCGTTCGTTTTTAAAGGGTTTCGCATGTGTAAGCTATTCGTAGGTACATACGCGGTTATAACAACACATTTTTTGTTTGCGGTCCGCATGCTTTTAAATAACTGCCGATAGTTTAATGCCCTGAATATTAATTGCTGTCGATATAACTGTATTGTTACTGCATTTTTTTTACTACGTATAAAAAATAAATAAACCTTGTATTTTAATAAAAGTGGGACATCCTCATAAGCTTATAAATAATGTTTCGTTACGCTGCACTATGTCTTAGTGTCTACCTTATCCTCTTTATTTAATGAGCCGACTGTAAGAGTTATAGTAAGTAGATACTATACTAAGTACCTACTTATGTTTGTTTTTTACAAAGAGGCTTAGAGAAAAACACCTTTAGTACTAATAGTACTACAGTAAAGAGATTTATTATTCTTACACATTTTCAAAACTTCCAAAAATATGCGTTCAGTAGTGAGTAATATTATCTTCTAGAATAGACGATCACGACTGTTTGATATGAGTGAAGAAAGATAATGAAATAATGTTTGGATCCATTTTTTTATTCCTAATAGGTTGATAAGAACAATCATTTGTGGAAATCATAAGAAATAATGTTCTGAAACTGAATAAATTAAAGGATTTCGTTTCTTTTCAATGTTGACTACATATATTTTTTTATTTAGGTAGTTATTCTTTTGTGCATTCCTAACATTGATGCATGAAAGTGACTATACAAAAATGACTGTTATAGAAAACTCGGCTTAAAAAGCCTTGCCGCTGATAATTAGGCACAAAGGAATTTACCGAATAATCATAACAAAGCTATTATAACAACTATGAATAATGGTCCAATATTACAAATTAACATAATATTTTTTGTCGCCACCTTTGGTGGTGGCCGAAGACAGGTACTCGCTATGAGGGTGCAGAATTCTTTGAATGAGTATTTCAGTCAATAAACTGTTGTTTTAATATCAACCTTCTTTATGAGTATGTAAGGTTTAAAACCCAATATAGGCATTAAATTATGTCTGGAAGAATAGGATTAAACAGATTAAAGAATTGTCAGTCTTAAGTGGTAGGAATAAGGTTTACATTTAGATGGAATTGAAAAGGTGCGATGTCGACTAAGCTACTATCAATCAGCAAGGCGCCATTGAGGGTTGGTCGAGGCTCGTGAGAAACCGTAAACACTTACCCGCTTTATCTGATAGAGATTTTTTTCGCTCAGCAGCAGGTCCAGTCAATTAATGGATTTCGCCGTTAGTTGGTTTATTTTTGGTATCAATGCGACGCTGCTTAGCATTAAAAGCGACTGATTTATCTGGAAGGGTTTGACAGTGAAAACGATCTAGATCTTTATGATGTTATGAATTTTATAATCCTTCAACATTCTCAATGGAATCTATAAATTTAATTTGAATATGAGTAGATGTTGTGCATCTCTGTCGGCTCATTTGTTCCGTGTTAATACGACGCCCAAATACCTAATGGGCTGATGAAATATTTGAAAGAGGAAGCAATTACTCGGTTTGTACAATACTTAGAAGTCGGATTGAAATGTTGTCTTTATTGAATTGTAGAGCCGTGAGGTTCTAAGCGTTTTAGAATTGAAGATAAATATTTGTCGGGGGTTGTGGTCTGGGCGGTCGCACATGTGCGTACAAAAAGTGTGTGATGTGTGCTGTGGGGTTTGCTTGTTGACAGTGCGCATAGCTGCGACAAAGCGACCACCCTCCCTTAGCCCGTATCACATGCATGTTGTCAATTAGTGTGCTGAGTGCAAGGTTCTTCAATAATCTTCAATGATTTACTGAATGGCTGGCGATGTTCCATTCAGACGTTTCTGTAAGTACATTTGTTTTACATTTTACAAAAAAAAGTTATTCATGTGCATATGAGAAATACTTTGTTTTGTTAGTAATAATATCTAGCTAAAAAAAATTAGTAGTTGGGATCGTTATTAACTAGTATCGTATGGTGTAACTAATATTGTGTTATGTTGAAAGGCCTCTATTTTCACTGAAGAATTATTGGTAAAATATGTATGATAAAAATGTTGTTAGTTTTTACAAATCCAATGCAACGACTGATTGACACGTTCATATGTAGTGAAATCCACCTGTGCTTAATTTGTTAACCTGGTTTAGAAGAAAATATCCAAGAAGTCTTTACTTATTGTATACTTGATGTATACGATAGTTAATCGCGTATAATTTTAAAGTTATGTCAATGAAGCCTTACTAACATATGGAATGCATAAACTATTTGCCGCCCGGATTCTCATGATATTAAGCTTATCTTAAGAGGAAGCCTTATATTTCAATAAATATTTAGTTAAAGAGAAAAATGCTGCAGCTATAGTGAAGGTGTGTGTTTTTTTTAATTTAAATATCTTCCTGGGAACAAGGGCGAGAACAAAGTAGCTTTTTCTTGGTATTTAAATTGTTGGTTGTAATTTAAATACATAGAGGGAACGAATGCACATAGAATGATAGATAGATAAATGATAATAAACTTGGGTTGGTTTTTTAGTAGGTACTTTGCGTAATCTTATATATAAAATTCTCGTGTCACAATGTTCGTTCCCGTACTCCTCCGAAACGGCTTGACCGATTCTCATGAAATTTTGTGAGCATATTGAGTAGGTCTGAGAATCGGCCAACATCTATTTGCCGGGTCAGCTAGTAATTAATAAAAGTTTAGTAGTAATTATGCTTACTTCTACTTACATTTTATAAACTACAAACTAAGCAAACTGCACAAGAGGGCGCCCTCTGTGGGACTTGAACCTCAGCTTAGGGCGGTCGCTGATGAAGGTATTGAGGGATTATGACTTTAGTTGTTTAAAGGAGTTAGGTGCATCTTTCGCCCAACGGTATACTCGTAATTCGCGGGCCTCACGGGCTTCGGGTCTACGATGGCATAGCAAAGTTCGCTGCACCATGTTGACTGGAAGAAAAAGCCTCGGGCAGTAAGTCAAAAGTAAAATAATTAAGTCAATAAATCTAATTTTATCGTGTAGTCCGGAAAACCCATAGGTTGCAGTTAGTATTAGGTTAATCATTAGATATCATTTAATTATATGCTTATCTAAACAAATGTCCTTGAAATGCACTGTGTAAAGAAGCTGCTAAGATAACTTCTGTATTGGAAGCATTTTCTTTTGTGGTTTTTGTTATTGTTGTCTTTGACTTTTTGGGGATTATTTTTAATAGATTGTATTATTCGTTTAATCCGTTAATCCAGTACCAGGGAATACTCCTACTAAAGGATTATCGATCTCTTATTGTTCCGTTAAAAAAAATAGTCGAAAGAACCAGAGATAGTATGAATATTCATTATTTTCCTGTTCAGTCTTATTTATTTATGCCACGTCAAATATACCTACATCCAATTAAAATTCGTCACCGTGTCTAATTGGGTAATGCGTTATTTAAAGCTCGGTGGCTATCTATGAATAGATACTTGGGATGACTTTATTTTTTTGTGCTAATGAAATTTCAGTTGTTTTCGCGTAGCTTCCGTAGGCTGGCTGTATTAATCTTGACCTATGTATAACAGGCCGTTGGTTCAAATTCTAATTTAAAATATGTATTTGCAGGTCTGGGTGGTTGAAAGACTACGCGTCGAGCCTTCGAAAAGTCCACCGTCCTAATTAATAGATATAATATAATTTAATAAAATCGTTAACCAGATATAACAGGCAGCATCGCTTAACTGATTGTATAAGGATATCCAAGCAAGGATAACTATGGCTAACACGCATCAAGGTCGGCCCATGTTCAGCTGATGCGAGATACAACGACCGTTTATTAATACTACTTTAGCTAAATTTTATAGGTAAGTAGTTTCTACAGTTTAGTCACTGTTTATTTAGTTGTTACCTACATGTGAAAGACCAAACAAATAATAAAGAAATTAAAAATAGATCACTCTTTCACATGCTTCGCTTACTCTTTTGTGGGTGTTACGTAAACTGTTTACTGTATACCTAATTGGTAGTGTTGCACGCGATCCTTTCTCACGGTCCAAAGTGACTAAAAAAAAATAGAAATTCCCAAAATTTTAACGCAATAGATACATTGTCTCTACATAAACAACGGTTAAATTTCACCGAAAGACATAATGGGGCGGGTTAGTGTGGAGACGGACTGCCCCACAGAAATACGTCACGGTGCATTTTATGGTAAAATTATTCGTGATTGAAGTTCATATTGTGAAATCAAATAAAGATAGAACCAGGACTGTAAATCTTTATTTCCTTATTTTAACATTATCCGTGACTCGGAAAGCATGTTAAGCTGTTGGTCCCGAATGTTATAACATCGCCAATTGGTTATCAGAGAACGGGCAACAGCGTTTCCCTGTGTTTGTTATTACACAATACTGCAGTCACCAAGTCGTGTGCCATGCGCCGTGACTATGGCAAAAGCCCTCCCTCGAGAGGAGGCCCATGTATCTCAGTTGACGTTATACGGGCTAATGACTTTATAACTTTTGTTCGTATACTTTACACAATAGGTACACGAATAAATTGTAACTTATTTGGAACGGTTACAATAAATAAAATAATATAACAAATGTAATTTAGAATAGCAGTCAAAAAAATCACCGTTAATTAGTATTAACGCAAAATATGTCAATTTATAATCTGCTTTCTACTTTTACGTCAAAAAGAAAACAAGATTGATTAAATAAAAAAAATACTAATGCATAAATAATTACATAATTTTAGCTGTGGCAAAAGCTGTCTCTATAGCTCCGAAGCTACCATTATCTATGGAATGCTCATTCGTCGTCGGGCACTGCACTTTGCGCCTTCTTCTAAAATTGATAGCTTGTTCTTTTGGCTGCCTTTTAACAACTATAGTCCTAAATTTTTATGTAACCTAGTAATTTGTAGGCAAATTGATGGAAATATCAACTGCACAAACAATTTGAAGTAGTTAATTGGTATTGTCATTTTTCTAGAGCGGTGACTGCCCTATCGAAGGAACTTCATAAAAGAATGAGTCAGGATTTAATAGCGTAAACGAATAGTGTCAGTATAGATTGCGTTATAATTACATAGTAACAAATTGTGGTTAAACACTTTTATTTAGTACATAACTGTGCTTAACACTGTACATATATAGTATGCTAATTACTATAAAGATAGATAGTTGTAATTTTATTTGTAACGAATTAACCCGAAAACTACACTAAGCTACCGTTTCAAAAAATCTTTTAACATAAGATTTTTTTTTCTGACGGACTATGTATTTTACCACGAGTCTTTTGCTACTTCACCGGGCATAATTTACCATAAGAAACGTAAGTAATTGACTAGTATATTTTATAACCGAGTTTCCAATGGAATGGAAGCTACGGGGAGAAAACGCGTAGTGAGCCTACATTTTTACATTTTTACTCTTTATATTAAGGGTATGAAACTTCGTCATTTGTCGAAATGGAATTATTATTGTCATAGCAACCATTTTACGAGCATCACAAGGAATTTAATGTAAACTAATTGTCGAAATCCTATCATAATTTTAAAAAATATTCATTATCATTCTGCATTCTATATACTTTGCATATTCCTCCGTACGAGCAGTTTTCGTAAAAATGGGTACTTACAAAGTTTTTGCTTTACGTATTAATATATTAGATTACAAGTATTATCATGAATTACTTATACTCTAGTAAAAGAATTAGAATTTCGAATAAAAAATGTAAAACGCGATCGAAACTGCTTGAGACAGCTAGTCTAATATGTATAAACCTGTAAACCATACAAATTGTTACTGTTATAGTACTGTTTACTATTAGGTGTTAATTGTATAAAACGTTACGCTAAACACCACACTAACTATGACTTTCTTTCCTGTTAACTCCGGACTATATATGGTGAGTTGTCAAAAATGGTATGGGAAATAAAAGTAAGAGAAAATCGTTATTAGGGAATGTGTGTTCATTAGTTTTAGTAAGCCATTGGACAATTATTTAGAAACAGGTTTTACAATACACAATACAATAACTGTACAGTCAGCGAATTTATTTATTTTTTGGTTTACAATCGATATATGTATATACATTTTATATATAGCATAAAAAAATACACATAGAAATGACTTAAAACCTGTCGTCCATTCGTTCCATCTACTTTAGGGTGTATTGCAAGGCACTAAAGCCTATTTTGTTTTCAACTTTTTTTGTGAAAAATATATGTCTGTTTTAAATTTTTTTGTCTAACGTTTGATAGCAATGATGGCGGACCGTCCTGCCAATTATTAGCAACAACTAAAAAAATCACGGTGTATACATAAAATCAATATGAATACGCATGTAAGAGTATTTTGTTCTTAGAAGAATTTCAGATCGGTTGTCATATGATGCGTAATGTAGCAAAAATGTCGCTGCTCTGTAATTATCACTATGCCCCTAATATGTGTAGTTTCACAAATTGACTCAATAGAAGTCGGACTCTAGATGGATATCTGCGACTGCGTAGGTACCTACGCCTCTGCTGGGAAGTATTTCTTTATAGGCCGCTGATTGACGTAATACTTGACCTGTATTCTGTCTAGCCCGTATTTGTTCGTCGTACAATAATGGTGAAGTAAAAGTGACCGACCGCGGATGCGCCACATTAACACACTGACTTCGTGATCCCGCTTCAACTTTCTCAAATCAAACCTCCTAAACTCGGCGACGTTTAGGGATATTTATTTATTTACGAGCGCAGTGGTTCACCATAACGGAACATGTAGAATCAATAAATAAATCCATTCGTTGTAATTCTCACAGTTCGGTCGTAGCGTCGCCTGTGCTGAACCTCATTCCATTGATCGTGCGTCTCGGTCGAACGTTCGCGCGCGCATGTAACTGCGTCCTTGTCGGTGGCTTTGTGTGGAACCGCCCTCCACACCACGTTCCGAGAATCGAGCTCGTGGCATTTTTTAGAACGCATAATAATTTGATCGGGAAATATTTATGGAAGGGGTGGCCGGACGCGAACTAGTCGAACGAGTCAATTATCAGCCACTCGCGCCATCCTCGGTCGCCTGAAAGCCGCGCAATGGGTGGCTAGGCCGAGGTTAACCGATGTTAACTTACAATTTATGACGTAGATAGACGAAGGGTGGAATTTCACATGATTTCGTTCTCTTTTTTGTTAATACCCTATATCATTATTATCGTGTATAAATAAAGTTTTTATACATCCGACGTCGGGAATGTTAAAAGTTTTTGTACTTTGTAGGTAGGTATATAATTTTGAAAGTGAGACTTACGGTGTAAACAATGCATACTTTAAAATTATATTAATTTAAAATATGTATGAAAATTAGTTTCATTATAAATGTAATAATGTTTTTTTTTTGCACTGAGTATGCATTTGATTGAAGGCAGGTGCATTATAAAATGCATTATAAAAAAGACTATAACTATTTGTAACGTGTTAAAATGCAATAGGATTCGTAGCAGTGGTGCTACGCGGTATTGCTACGGCGTAGTAGTAGTAGTGTAACAGTGCTTTAACTAATAGTATAATTACTTGAGATAATCAATAGATAACTACAGTCATTTATATGATCATCATCATCATCGTCATCATCATCAGCCCATGTAACGTCCACTACCTCCTCCCGCGGGAGGGTTTTTGCCATATTCACCACGCTTGGCAGGCGGGTTGGGGACCGCAGTATTATGTTAACATACTTCGAAACGCTGCTGCCCAGTCCCTGGTATACGGTTATTATAGATGATGTTATAACAATCAGGACCAACGGCTTAACGTGCTTACCGAGGCACGTAGGGTAATCCCTCAACCAACCAGACCCGGAAATATATCTTAGAATCTACACAAGGATTGTCTTGTCAGGCGTGGGGATCGTACCCATGACCTCCGAGATTTAAAGCGAGCCGAATACCGCTACGCCACGGATGTTGTCATTTATATGATACTAGCTTCCCGCGCGCGGTTTCACCCGCGTTACTCCCGTTCCCGTGGGAAATTCATAATAAAATATAGTCTATGTTCTTTCTCAGGCTCTAGACTATATCTGTACCAAATTTCATTTAAATCGCTTCAGTAGTTAAGGCGTGATTGCGTAACAGACAGACAGACAGACAGACAGAGTTACTTTCACATATATATATATATAGTAAGGATAAGGATAAGGATTCATCTTATTTTGAATATTTAGTAATTCGTTAATTCTGTCTTTGAGTGAGATGTAATTTTAAAAAGACAACCGTTAGGGCAATAAATGTGTGTGCCTACTAAAATATAAATTAAAATAACTGGACCTAAACCCCGCGTAATTGCCCATTTGAGTATGTTTCGCCGGACCGCCTCATGTGGGCCGTGTTGAAACCGGTGGTAGAGTAACCCACTGAGTTTGTTTCGCCGGATCTTCTCAGTTGGGGCGCATTGGATCCGGTGGTAGCATTAAAGCGCGTCCGTCGTTATATGCTCATGGTCCACCCAAATAATGACAATTGTTTTGGCATAATATAGACAGAACAAGCATTTTGCCTCCTAGCGACAATATACATTAATTATAATAATTAATTTAATTATAAATAAGTAATTTGAATAGGTTTGTAAATAAACAGCAAATGTAATTTAAGATAAATAATAATTAATTTTCAAATAATGTTTGACGATTTACAAGTGCCTGTAATTGGTTTACGTAAATAAAAATGATTTTTATTTTTTATTTTATATTCCGTAAAAATATTTTTTGGTAAAATAGAAAGTATCATTCAAAGTAATCACTCCCCACGATAAAGTCTACGGATAAAGAGATGGCATATATTTTGAAAGCTCCCTATATTCGGTTTATGTCAATTAAGGGACTAACCTTCATAGCTAGAAATGCACAAATCATTACAACTACGTAGTTATAATATAATCAAGAGCTATCGTAGGTATATCAAGGAACAAGCAGCGGGGTTCACGTATCTATGAAAACTATTTACTTCGGAGATCATCTTGCCAAGCCAAGTGACTCTGACAATTCTCTCAACAGCGGAGTTCGATACAGCTATTGCTGTATAGAAATTTAAAAATGGAATTGCTGAATCCCACTAGATTCAGCAAATCCATTTTTAAAACGGATTATATGGCAGTACCTAAGTCCGTTTTGAAAATTCAAAATAACGTTCCATTTAATGGCTTAATGCTAACAATAAAAGTTACTTGAAACGAATATGGTTGCCATAGATAAACGACCCCTTGTACCTATACACCGATAAAACCTACAAGTGAAATGAGGTTGCGTTCCAACGATCCAACAACATTTCTGTGAACAAGGCGTGACCCTATGATGCGAAGCAACAAATATGTGCAACAGTGATCATACAAAACAATGCACATTATAATCGTTTCTGCTAATTTGTCGCCGACTGGTGAGTGGTGACGGTTTCCGGCGCATGTGCGAGACAATGCAGAATGGACCATTAATAGCACCGATGAATGGGCGAGTAAACACATGTGCCATGCCACTACCCCACGGACCGGCCACATGGCAAACTTACATTGTCTTATGCAAACGGACATTACGTTCATTCATTAGTGAATGACAGACTTCGGGGAATGAGTGAGCCGAATTGTTTCAAAGAAGTGGTTTGTTTCCTTCCGCTTGGGCTTTTGTTTTTTTGTGCATAACATTAGGTGACGAGTAAACTTCCGAGCGCAGGGGATTGTATTTGAAACGTTTCAACTTTTGCATGTAGGTAGTTATTTTTAAACACATGTTTCGAAGCTTCTAGATCTAGTTTATTGAAATAAAATAATCTATATCTTTACTAATCTATACTTATATAATAAAGAGGAAAGATTTGAATTTTTGTATTTTTGTAATGAATAAACTCAAGAACTAATAAGCCGATTTCAAAAATTCTTTCACCATTGGAAAGCAATATTCTCCCTGAGTGACACAGGCTATATTTAATTATGAAGTTCCCACGGGAGTTACGCGGGTGGAACCGCGCGCGGGAAGCTGGTAATAATAATATAATATTATAAAGAGGAAAGATTTGATTGTTTGTTTATTTGTATTGAATAAGCTCCGAAACTACTAAACGGGAGTTACGCGATTGAAACCGCGCGCGGGAAGCTAGTATAATATATTCTATACGTTGATATTAACTAATACTTGAATTTGCTTTACTTAAATGAAACTTCTATTTTAGAATTAAAAAATATACAATATTATTAGATAGCAGAACCCATATTATGTCATTTATTTATTAGGTTAAACATCAACCAACGGCGGATTGAAGGAGTGTCCGGGAGGTTTTAGTGGTTGGTAGGGTCCTCTCCTCGTGGTATGAGTTTAGCATACCGCCGCCAGCGCGCGAATACGCTGCAGCGGCGGTGGGAATATGTAAATGGATTTCTCCCCGGGCAACAAAAAAAAAAAAAAAAACATCACAAAATGTTAACCATCAACCTCTCGATGAGGATTTTGCTATAGTCAATACTGCAGTCACTAGCCCGTATGCCATGCGTGGTGCATGGCATACGGGCTAGTGACTGCAGTATTGTTGGGAAACGCTATTGCCCGTACCCTGGGACACGATAGTTATAATAATCATAACCAACGGCTTAACGTGCTTTCTGTGGCAGGGAGGGAAGTCCCTTAAAACCGACCAGAACCCGAAAGAAATACGACGCGGGCATAGGTTCAGACTTCATTATAATTGATTCCTTCATATAAAATAGCGTGTTTATAAACTTATTCTGAGTATTATAAAGACACCGAAGAAACGAAGAGTGTTGATAGCTAAAGAACAAAAAGGATTATAATCTAGATGGTATACGCCTGAGGGCACCTTTATGAAGATAAAACCTCGTCCTTATATGCCATGAACGCTTGCCTACAGGTGCCAACGATCACGACTTTATCATAAATTTGCGTGTATATGTGTGCATAATGTCATAATACCTAAACTTTGAATAAAAACAATAAAATAAAAAATAAAAATAAAATAAAACATCCGAATTTGTACAAAATATATGAGTGTGTAGACAAATGACAGCTATCTAGACACGCGGCAGGCGTTTTCATTACATCAGTCATTTTATAAAGTTATTCAACATTTTAATTCTGATAAAAACTGGCCAAATAAAATCTAACCTACTTTAAGATCTCACATTTTTAAATAACAGCATTTGTTATAGGTATCCAATAAAGCAAAGAAATAGAGTTTATAATACTTATTCATAATGTTATTTTGTTCCTATAAATACATATTTCGATTTTGCATAGAACTTGGCACTCATTCAGATCTTCATTCACAGCGAATCCCACAGCCAAGCATAATTTTTGTATTGAACTTGGCTCTCCTTTTTTACATTAATGTTTTTGGTGGGATTAGAATCTACTTTAAATAGGTTGTTTCTTAATTACTCCGGTTGAGTTTAATTATAATCTGGTTCAATGGTATATCTCAGGGTGGCCAACCAGTCGGTCGACTGGTCGATTCCGGCAGCTATTCTGAATTATTACAGTTTATAAAATTATATAGGGGCCCGTCCCGGCTTCGCACGGGTCGACTTTTATAGTCTATGTTACTCAGGGATAATGTAGCATTCTAATGGTGAAAGAATTATCGAACTCCGTGCAGTAGTTTTTGAGTTTATTCGAAACAAACATACAGAAATACATACAAACTTTTCCTCTTTATAACACACTAGCTTCCCGCGTGCGGTTTCACCCGCATAACTCCCGCTCCCGTGGGAACATCATAATTAAATATAAGCTATGTCACTTAGGGTGAATATAGCTTTCTAATGGTGAAACAATTTTTGAAATCGGCACATTCGTTTTTGAGTTTATTCATTACAAACATACACACAAAAATACAAATCTTTCCTCTTTATAATATTAGTATAGAAGTATAGAAAGAGTGATATTTTAGTCCACTAATACGGGCCACAGAAGTTAGTGTTTATCGTATTATTACACGATAAATTATTATCATTTGAGTGTCTCTTATATTGTACTCTTTTCATTTGAAATTCGTCTACCATTTTTAGAATTAAAATCACGACGGTTAGTCATACATTATTACATACTATATGTTACTAACACAGGGTTTCTCACTTAAATCTTCATAGAATATTTTGATACATAGCAAGCATTTTGATATCTGGTTAGTAAATTTAATGTCAGCTCAATTGCTTGAAAATGGTTTTGAAGATAAGTTTAACTTCATTGTCTTATGGACATTGTAAGATACTCGTAATTTTACAGTTTTTCAAGCTTTTAAGCTTTAATACTGTATGCATATTACATATATTAGCACTAGTGTGACACCTGAACGTGATAACTTGTCAGACATCTTAAGATCGGATCATCAAGGGATTTTATACCTATAATTGTCAAAAAAGTATTATTTTTATTTGTTTTTATAACAATCGTTTGGCCCCAGCGGGCGGTGAAAAATATTCCGTCCCTTCTTCACACGTGAGACAATGACTGGCAACGCTGATACATCTAGATGACATATTGACATGTTACCTACATATAATAATAAAGGTAAATGGTTTCGTTTACTAATTCGGACGTGAGGCATCTCAAATAATAATTAGAAGTTTGTAAGTTGTATAATTATTGTACTTAACTATTCAAATCATACAAATCTGTAATAGCTGCTTGATAATCGACAAAAGCATCTACAGATAGTTCAACTCATCTGTGCACGCAGTGGTATATGAAAGTAAGTTTGTGTAGTTAATAATCTATATTAGTTAAATTAATTTGTAACAAAAATGTTAAGGCATGGAAGTAAAATCGAACCCAGGACCGCCAAGATTTTTAGCGAGACTTATACCGCTACGCTACAGAGATTAATCATTACATAGATGTTTTTCAATTTAAGATTTTTCTTCTATCAAATTCATACCATTATTCTGTCATTCTGCATTACCATAACAATTGACTAAAGCTACTAAATGACAAAAAACTAGGACAAGAAATAACCTTTAATTATTAAAATAATAGTCTCAACAATATTCGTAATAAATTGACTACTCTATTTTGATGTGCCAGTTACAATACGCGCTCATATTTCTTTATTTCAAAAGCTCCATTGTTTTATGTTCACTTGTACATACATCGCTTACATTAGAATTGGGTTAGTTTAACGCTCACATTCCTCTTACTCAATGGGCCATAAAGTGGGATACGAATTAACAACAATGACTACTTAAGTATAATAAACTTTTATATCAATGTCCTTCCGAGTACGAAGCAAAGACGTTCCAACATCAGACCCCTTTGAGATGCCATTCAACGACGTGTATCGTGGTGTTATTCTCGGATTATTGTCCACTTTAACACTGTGTCGCTTCCTGTGCTTTTCACTTTTAGTTTATTTAACGCATAACAAAATAGGGACGTAAGGTCGATACCTGTAGGACAATAGCCAGTGGTCAGGTACCGAGGTATTGACGTCCTGTCGTTCGCTTAGCGGGACTTTGTCTTGTTGTTGTACCACGACACGCTGGCGCCAGATATGCCACTCTTTTGTATTACCAGTTATATATTGTTTTTAACAATTCAATGGTGGTGGTGAATTGTAGTGCTTACTTCCCGGGAGGCATTTTTGTGAATTGGGAATTCCGCTCGTTTTGTTTCGCTGGCGCTTTTATTATTGATTTCACGCACTTCCTACGTGCAAATTGCTTTTCATTGTAATAGACGAAAAATGGTTTTTAAGTGTTCGATGAACAATAAGAAAGTTATGTTATTTAATTTATCGTTTAGCCTAACTTAGTAAGCTAAATTTCGTAAAATAATTTGATATATACATAAATAAACTTTAACAACAAGTAACTAACTACCTTCCTCACTAGTAAAGTATTTTTAAACTAAAATCAAGCATGATGATTGGCGCAATTTTATTTAGGCTGGAGCTCTGCTCGCCTTTTTGCTCGGTGAATTAGCAAAAGCCACGTGGCTAACTATGCTGTGCGTCCGAAAAAACAAAAGAACTGGTGCAATTTAAAAGATCATAGATGTGATCATATAATTCGTGATAATGTCATTTGTTAAACTATATATATAGCTATATATACTAAGCTATTTATTTGTCAATTAGTAGCATAATAATATATTGATCGTTGATATTGATGCAAAATAAAGAGTGCGATCGACTAGCATCCCAAATTATATAATTTATCTTCAATATTTATACTCATACGCATTAAAGATAAAGCAACGAGTAATTTTACATGTTTTTGTAAGTCGATTTTTAGATAGCATTAACTCTGGCATTGTTTGCACTGTTCCGTATAGAGTTTATCACTGCATCAGTGGCCGGATACGAACGTCGCGCCGCCTTCCCGCTCTTATCTAAGTAAACTCAGTTAATATTAAATTATGTCTAAATATCTGGCAGCGCCAATAATTGGCAAATGTTTGTCGGGACCCGCATCGTTAGGGTTATGCCACATAATGACTTAATTGGGTTCTAAATAAGGCCAATGAAATGATCGGTGGTGATATTTTTATAATATGCCAGCAAATAGTGGTCACGTGCCGTAAATTCGCTAGAATTGCCTTGTCGTGCGGCCCTCTAATGAACGGAATGGGGCTCCGAATTATGTGATTATTATGTTACATGTATCTGTAACACAACACTTATAATTTTGTGCATAGGGGTGTGGGACTGCTAGTTTAGGAATAGGCGTATTGTGAAAAAAGACGTCACTTTTTGAACAAATATCACTTTGGAATGCATATAGGTATACCCTTTATTTTCAACGATATCTTATAGTACTTACTCTTAGAGTGTTAAGCAAGAACAATTCTTGGAGTTATGTATTCACTTGAGTATTAAGTGTCTCACTGCCATGCCGCCCTTCCGACCCTTAGTTTGCTAAGAACCTTCCGATGCCCTCGTAGACCCGAAGTACGAGAGGCCCGCGAACTGTAAAGTAGAGCGATAGTTGCACAAAACTCCCCCCAAAAAAACTAAAAGCCATATTCCCTTAATCTACCCGTCAACGACCGCCCTGAGCCGAGGTCCAAGTCCCACAGGGGACGCCCCCTTGCGCAGGTTGCTTGGTTTGTAGGGTTTAAACCATTTATCTATGCCCGGTGAAGTAGCAAAAGCCTCGGGGCTAAATACATATGTCCGTCCGAAAAAACAAACTGCCATGCCGTGATGTCTATTGCTGTGACAATAAAAATCATCAAACCTGTCATTCCCAATTAACTCATAGTCTCAAGTGTTGTTCTTTCATACGGGAGTTAATATCTGCCTGAAATAATACTGATTTATTTCGATCATACCTGTGATTATCCATTACCATATAATAAAAAATACATCATGTACTAACTTACTTATTTATTAGATACTAAGATAAATTCTAGAGTGCATAAAGGGTAATACTTATTATAATTAAACTTAGATCTTCCGTACATCGCGTGAACTCGTCAATGGTTCGTATAAGCTTATACAATTAATTCAATGTATTGACTATATAAGTGAATATGACTGCGCAATTCAGATAGCTGTACCGCATACCGTGAGAAATTGAACTGCATCCATAATGGTTAAAGCATGTGAAATTGACCCATATAGAAACAGAATCAGGATCCTGGGACTCACATTATGAAAGAAATTTATATTTTAACTTTGATTAGGATGGACTTTATCGTCGGAGTTATTTGTCAAACTATGAATGTTTCACACCACCTAGTTCCCATGGGCGCAGCGTTAATTTTCCCATGTACTTATCAGCAACGACATGTCAGTGCATCGCCATAGAGTAAGTGGTCCACCAGAGAAGTATTTTGTAGATCTATAAGAGATAGCGCATAACTATACAATTATGTAGAGTAATATAGAGTTTTCCCAAGTTCTTGGGATCACAATTTTTTGCAAATATATATTTTTGTGTAAATTAATTAATTTTGAATGAGCAATGAATTATATTATTCATATTCTATGGGTATTGCACATATTGTGGTGCATACCTAATTAATAATATTGATTGCTATAGGGTGAATTTACTTAAATTCTTGGAATCGGCATAAGTAAGTTGTATAATTCGCCGGCTTCTATTGTGAAAAGAAAAATATTACTTCTCATTCTCAATGAGAAGTAATATTTTCTTTTCACCTTATAGTACCTATACCTAAACAAAAATCGTTGTTATCTGTTGCAAAATTAACCAGCTAGTAAGTAAAAAGACTTTGGTAAGTATACCAGAATCAGTATACCAGGATTTAAAAAGTCAATTTTCCTACTGTCTTGTTACGAAATTAGCTGCACCGGTAGCTCAGTGGTTACGGCAGGTTTCTGAGTCCTGGTGTTCTGGGTTCGATTTCCACCCGGGACAATTATTTGCCTGATCCACAGAAAGTATTTCTAATTCTAGGTATACCTTGTGTCCGTGAATTATGTGTTTTTAAATTTAAAAATGTCTTAAAAAATATGTTTGGGTTATGAGGTTACATTCTGTGGATTGTTCATCGCTGTGTATAGGTCAGTTTCGATAAACAAGTGAACTCGATGTAAGTTCGTGCGACGATTATGCTCAGTGGCTAATACGCCGACACTCAAGTGACGTAATCACCGGGCCGGAACCGTAGATGTACCAAACACATTGTATAAAACAACTAACCATTCGAGAAGCTTAACGAATTCGTTTTTAATTTTTAAGATTACCAGCACAGTTTTGCATTCTCAGTTGCAGTATTCTTGTTAAACCCCCGTGCTAAGCTAAAATGTTTGTGTTATGAGTGGGAACACATCGGTAGTGCAATGTGTAGGTATCGAAACGGTGACCACAAGATCACAAGTCCGACACCCTAACCATTGGGCTACAGTCGCTTAATTCAATTAAATTGGTACGGAGACAAAATTTTAGTATCCTAAGAATTCATAATAATTATGTAATACGCGATGGCTTAGTGTTTACGGTGTAGTTTTTATTTTATTTTAGCAGCGTATTCGCGCGCTGGCGGTGGGATATGTGGGACTCGCCCTCTACATAGCGTGGTATGCTAAACTCATACCACGAGGAGAGGACCCTACACCACTAAAACCCCCCGGACTCCTTCGATCCGCCGTTGGCGGGGGCCGGGTACACATGACCAATCCGGCCCCCCGACGGCACCCGCCGCCAATATGGTACCGCGGTATCTCCTGGATTGCTTTTCAGACCTGGTGTTCTGAGTTCTATTCTTTAATTATTTGTGTGTAGGTACCACAGATATTTGCTCTGAGTCTACATGTGTTTTGTGTCCGTAAATTGAGTGTTTGTAAAGTCTCCCGCGACACAGGGGTTAATATTCCATAGGGCGGTCTAAATAAATATAAATAACCATGCGGTTTCAGCCGAGTGCGTACCGTCCCCGTACGAACTTCATCACTAAAAGTGACTTTGTTACTCCAGGGTCATGTAGCTAACTAGAGATTTTTAGTAATCGGTTCTGATTTTTTAAATGTATTCATTATCAAACAAATAAACCAAATCTTTTCTATTTATTTTATTATCTTTTATATTAGTTAATATATAACTTCCCGAAACTCCTGTTTCCGTAAGAATTAAATCACTACCTAGTATAAAACAAAGTCGCGTGCCGCTGTCTGTCCGTCCCTATGTAAGCTTAGATCTTTAAAACTACGCAACAGATTTTGATGCGGTTTTATAACCGGTTTTATAATAGATAGAGTGATTCAAGAGGAAGGTTTATATGTATGATTCATCAGCATTGCATCCGTGCGAAGCCGGGGTGGGTCGCTAGTAAAGCATATTTTAATCCTGGATAATGCTTCCTAATGTTAGATTCTTAGATTAGCGCATTCAAGCAAACAAACAAACAAACTCTTCAGCTTTATATTATCTATATATAAATACGTGAAGCAAAACTTTGTAGATAGGTATCTACAAAGTTTTTACCTTTTTTACGAAAATTTCGTCGATGGAGTAGATGACATTTTGCACACTTGTAGTTTATATAGTTTGTTTATATTTATACGTTTATATTCTGCACATCTTGCCGAATGCTTCTATATTTTTTAATTATGGTCGAATTTCGACCACTCGGAGACCACTAGGTCCAAAGAACTTAATTTAGTTTAGACCAAATACCCAAAACCCGTCGTAGTCCCAAACGACGATAACGACCAAAATAATAGGTACCGTATAACTAAACGAAAACGAAGTTATATGAACTAAAAAGTAGATACACCCTTTGGTTATCTTTATTATAGGTATATATATTTGTTTCGGTCTCATCGAAAAACAACTGTCGGAGAATCCTCGGGAAGCCCGCAGACATACAAACATGTAATGAAATAAAACATCGGAGACAGCATTCCCGACAAGTGCCGCGGCATATTACATGTATATATTTGAGTTATAAATTTTACAGACAGCGCACGACTGTTTGCGTAGTCTCGGAATTTTGTAGGCTAAACAGTTTAGTTAAGTTGTGAATGAAGCATTAAGCCAGGCAACTAGATCTTATTTACATGTTTTTTTATGGCGTTATTTGTTTATCGTGAATTGGAATTATGCTCAAAAAAGTACAGTTTCGAGAAAACCAATTAATCAATATCCATGTTAATCAAATTTGTAGGATTTAATCGAATAAGTATGTAAGCGTTTCTTTGAATAAGTGTTTGAGATTTTTTTTTAACAAGTATTTATAAAAATGTCTTTCTTGTATCAATTTTTTTTTATTTAAAAGGCTTATAAATCGTAACATTAAGTTTATATTAACGATTAGCGTGTTAATACTCATTAAAGCCCATAACTTCATCCGCGTAGGGAACATGTCATCACGCTAAGACCGATAGGATTCTATCGGTCTTAGCGTGATGACATGTTCCCTATACCTACCCAGCGTCGATAAATGGGCTATCTAATATGAAATGATTTTCGAAAGGAACCGTAGTTCCTGAGAATTTTGCGTTCAAGCAAACAAACTCTTCAACTTTATAATATTAGTACGTACGTAATCATTAATAGAAACCTAATATCAAGTTTTATACATAACTTTTTATACTTAACGTGCCATTCAACGGGATAATGCTGCCAGCATTCTGGGAACCTTGCCGAGTAGGATACAATATAGGTACAATTTTATCTAACAGTGACGTCACAAGCCTCCTTCTCCTGAACTTTATAGTTTGATTTTGCTGTGTAACTCTGCAAATTTTTATTGATTTCATAAATAAAAAAAAACGTATTCAATATTTTTTAACTGACGGACTATATATATTTTTTTAGTCATCATGCCCATTTATAATCTACCTGCTTTTTAACTTTACATACCTATTATATGGCTATATTCTATTTTCGTTTCTAGTAAATGTTACAGGCGCGGATCCAGCCATAAAAGAAGGTTGTTGTTACAACCTCCCGAAAATCGGCTAAGTGCGAATCGGGGTACGAACTCGCTCATTAACAATCATGACTCGTGAGCGACTTGACTTTGACTATTTCCTTTTTTCCGCGCATCAATACAAGACGTGTAAAATGTACTAGAGGGTCTAGAGAGAACGATGGATCCGCCCTTCATAAGTTATACCTAAGCTTCCAAAAAGGTAGGACAAATGTTTTTATCAGTAGGTAATAGCAATTTGACATAATTTTCCCACCGCCAACTATAAAGTTGTTAGAATCAAATAACGCACGGGTGGTTTTTGTACTTGTGCAACAATGTACAAAATGGGTACTCACATCGCGTAATTGGTTACGTTTACTTTTGTGTTCACAAGAGTCGTGGGTTATAGAAGGTAAAGGAACCACCCCAGAGGACAATCAAGCGTGGGAGCCGCCGCGGTGGCATTCACTAATGGACGATCCAAATCATCTTATTACCTTTGTATTATTGTCCGAATTTTTTTGCGCACCATACGACAATAAGATTACCCGTGCCGTACAAAGGCGATGTCAATACAGGCTTTGCACTTTTTGCTGAGTTCGACAGGAAATTTTCGAACATTATATTTATTACTTGCAAATTATACTTTCTGACATTACCCTGTCTGAATGTCTTATCGAGATACATGATAATTTTGAATGAAAGTGAATGCGATTTAACGGGTAGGTATATAAGATGGGTTTTATTTATTTTAAGTACGTTTTTCTTTCAGGTACATTATTTTTAAACGATATCCCAGTAAAAAGCTGATGAAAGTCAAGACGGTCTTAACAACAGTACAAAATATTATTACGTATGTTTATGCAAATGAATTACATTTTCCGAACTTTTATGATATGATAGAATTAAAAACTACATAATGTACTTTCATTCAAATATAATTCGTTTTTTTTTCGCATTTTTAGAGAAATGAGGTTGAACGGAATGAAAAAAAACGGTTAATGAACTGAAAGGTATTCTGTTAATTTTTTCTATTTAGGGTAGGAATAGAGCAAGCGTAAGATATATAGGGGTGGTAATGCGGCGAAACGGCGCCGCGGCGCCTGCGCAGGGTCGGAGGAGCAAGAATGCGAGTTCGCCAAGTCTCACACGCCCAACATGAGTTGAATCTTTTTTAAAAGGGCGCAATTCCTGGAAGCCTCTCCGAGCGGTCGGAGGCTGGCGCTCGCCGGCCATTGTGGCTCGGCCGGCTAGTTTTGATCTTATTGTTAATGGGACGCCAAGTTTTTTTCAATCGTGTTCGGAAAAAAGGTATCATAGGACCCCAGCGGAAACGTTACGGACTCTTGTGAAGTAAAATGGATATGTTCTACGAAGGAGGTGTTATTTTAATCGTAGGTCGGCTTTGTTGTTCAGGAATGTAGATGGCCTGTCATAATTTTAATGGGTAGTTTCTCAGACATTCTATGAGCCTGGTGGTGCACACGTCCTGAATATTCATCACGATTCTTTACTGCACCGAGCTCATACATTGGAATGTAATGATCACTATCTCACTAAATTGTATCTAATTTCTAGACATTGTCTTCATTGCCTATAAAACTGTTAATCTACATTGACGTTTTCTACTTTGTTGCGATTACAATTTACAATAAGATTGTGCAATGTGGTTGTAAGAGAATATTGGTGCTATCCGTTTCATTCTTAAGTATCCCTAGCAGCAAAACAAATGAAATAAAAACGTTTGTTTCCCATACAAACTAGTTGATCTATTAGTATGAAGAGCCATGTTATAATATGATTACCAATACAAGAACATGGCGATAAAGCCTAAACGTGTTTCGTTATTTCTTCTGGATGAGGTGTTATACAATATACAGTAGGTATATTGTATATAGCTAACAATTTTTTATGACTTTACTTAGGTTTAAATTTAATTACAAAGAATGCTTCGATTTTTTCTATGTTAGCTTTTGATCGATAAATATAGAAACAAAGGCTAAAAAAATATTTCACAATTATAATCTCTTCAGAAATATGACCTGGACACCAATCCAGGAGGCCATATAAGATAAATTGATAAAGGGTATATAAATATTATAAAATGTGCGTATAAAGAAATACGTAAGTAGTTTAAATATTTGAACGTTTACATTATTTGTTTATCGCTCAATTGCTCATTAATATACTATCATTAATATCTGAATGTTGTTAAATGCCAGCGAAACAAAGAATAAACGATAAAGATATTCGTACTGCGACGATGGACCACACACGCTGTACTTTATACTTATACATGGGCGTATCGAGGGGGGGCATGAAAGGGCAGCTAATCTCTCCCCCTCCCTGGAATCCTGACTCCGATACATATACCTATGACAAGAGGTACATATGAAGAGTTACATACGGCTTGTAAAATGTCCATTTTGCGCCTTCCTAGAACCCAAATTTTTTTTTATCAGAAAGCAATCGTACCGTCAAAATACATTGTAGTTAATAAGTCTTTAACTACAAGAAAAAAAAACATTCTTGATGTACAAAATGTGTTCTCCATCAGTTTTATTAATTATATAAATAGGATAGACAATTGGAGAGCTTTTGAAATTATTATAGTAAATAGAGTAAATATTTATTTATCGATTGCTATAGGGCTAAAATGGAATGAGCAAATGAGCATTCTATAAATAAAAGTGATTTAAAAATAGTTTGGAAACGATAATTTCAAAATATGCACATAAAAACTTTTCGGAACGGGCGTTCTGCCATATGTGTATTTTATAGTTGTCTGAAATTGTATTTGGCTCAGAGGTATTTAGTAAGTAGTTGGTATTTAGTGTTTTGAAAATAATATTGTTATTAATTTTCTTTAAAAGAAGTTGTCTTTTACTCGCGAAGTAGAGAAATCAATTCCTGTGAAGCGTGAAGCTATACATAAACATATAATTTACAACATTTCATTTCTTTAACATTACTTTTTATAAAACTAGATCAAAAATTAAGGACCCAATATTTTTTATATTCGAAATTCAAAGTATTTTAAACCAAAAAAAAAAATAGTTTGGCAGCTTACGACACGTGGGAAGATAAACTGCTTAGCCGGACACCACACGCCTAAGCCAGACACCAAACAGCTAGACGGTCACCTCAACTAAGCCGGAGAACAGACAGCTAAGCCGGACACCACACTGCCCACTGCCTGGTTAAGGATTAATTGGAAAATCACTGTCGACAGATAAGTGTAACGCTTTGCTGAGAACGCGCTAGGTCAACATTATTGCCTCTTACCATAAAACACCCATAGGAAGACACGGGGTATTCATAGCGAAAAATCAAAATCCTAAATGGAACATAAAGTTAAATTACCACATTATGACAGAGTATTCCGTGAACAGATTTACCGATTGTTTATTTTTTAAGCTAACCGAGGTCCAAGTCCCACAGGGAGTGCCCTCTTGCGCAAGTTGCCTAGTTTAATAAAGCTGAAGTCCTACTCGCCTTTATGTCCGGTGAAATAGCAAAAGCCTTGTGGCTAACTACATAATTAAATTTCGTTTTAATATACATTTACCACCGTTGTAGAAAACTATTTTAATTAACATATTATGACCTTTGTATATCTTAATGGTTCACAGTTATCTGAATAATTTTAACTGCAACCGAACACTATGACACATATTTTTATAATATAAAAATTTATCAGTCAGTTATTTAAATCCGTCCCGTATGGAATAATACCTATTAAGTACTTACACTTACACACGAGTATGTAGCTAATGCATATTGCGCATGTTTGAGATTTTTACATATTTTAGTGATGGTGGTTATGAATAACACTTACTATCATCCATTTGAACTATCAAATATCACGCTACGACACACTGGAACAGAGTAGCAGTCTAACGCGGGTGAAACCGCGATTTTATGTTTATAGTGTATTGATTTTTAACTTTATTGAAAGAACATAAATATGGAAATAGAGCGAGACAGACGTGGTGCTGACAAAGAAGGAAGGCTGATCCACAACTATCATATGGGACGCATAGCCAAACACTATACAGTTAGCCAGACACCACAACTAAGCCGGACTCCACACAGCTAAGCCGGACATCACACAGCTAGATTACTGCCTGGCGAAGGATTAATTGGTAATCACTCTCTATAGACACTTGTAACAGTTGGCTGAGAACGCGCTAGGGCGCACATTAGTAAATAAACATTAATTTTCCGTAATAAAAAAGGCTTGACACTACAATCTTATTGGAAACCAATAAGATATAATATATACTTATAACATGTATCTTTCTTGTTATGGTAACAATAATTGTATTGATGTCGTTAATAACGAACCAGAATGCAAAAAGACGTTAGATCTGGTTTCAAACTTAAACAAAACACTAAAGAATAATATTGGGTCCAGGTCTAGGCGTTGAATTTGTAAAACTTACGGTGTTTATGAATAAGGAGATTTTGATACGGAATCCAAATACAACTAGATAGTTAGGTACTCGAGAAAGTAAAGCTCAATAATTCATACTATTTAACACAATTTACTTATCATCAACATCAGTCCATTCAATGTCTACTGCTGAACATGTTCCTCCTACCGAGGAAGGGTTTTGCCAGTCACCACGCTTGGGAGGCGAATTGGTGACCGCAGTATTATGTTCTAACACACTGGGAACGGTTGCTGACCGTTCCCAGGTAAACGCTTGTATAAATGATGCTATAACTCGATATTTATAACATCATTTCTACAGGCGTCTCGATAGACCAACGGATGAACGCGCTTTCCGAGGTTGAAAATTAAGTCATATAAAACAGTTTGGTCGATCACACAATAAAACCTAATATGTTATCCATAACATATTAGGTTGTAGTCGACCAAATTATTAGTTCAATCTACAGATTGCACTAATAATTTGGTCGATTTAAATATTCAATTCTCGTATGTCACTCTCATATGGTCACCAATGTAGTAACTAATCGATTTTGAAGGTCTAGACTAGAGATTGGCGCACTTTTCTGATCAAGGGACACATATAATAATGTAGAATACCACCTTCGATCATATAATATATTATAGAAGGGTACCAAGACGGGCACAATGATATTGCTTAACGTAGCTAAACAAAGCGACATTACTGTGGAGCAGTTACAGCTTACTTGTCGCCAACGCTTAGGTGGTCGAATGTGTTTGCACCTCATACTAATCGATCACTTTGTCTAATCGATCAATAGCTAAAAAAAATACGATAATAATGTTATAATGATCACTGCCAAAACCATGAAAAACTAAATTTAAGACAAGAGTAATCGATTGTTTTCCGCCGAAAATATTTTAGAAGCCATTTTTGTCTAGGTCCTCGGCTGATGCCAGTATATTTAGCTGGATACTTATAATCATATTAAGAAACAAGAATAACCAGCTAACAGTCGGAATTTAAAAAGTTAAAAAGCTGGTCGTTCTAAACAGCCAGACCACTGCTAACGACTAACTGCTCCGAGGCAATATACCTTATCATAAGTCAGCATGTCTAAGATACAAGACCGTAACACCGATGGTTGGTATTACCGGTTTCAAGGCGCACGCAGGATTTGAACGATTCAAAATTCTCGTAACGAATTCTTAACGTCTTTGCACGAAAGCTTTCGCACAAGCGGCTCTCAGATTCCAATAGACAAAGAGATGCGAGACGGGTTTCTAAGTAATTTGCCAGTAAGTTGAGAATGTTTAATAAACTAGCTTTGTTTTTTAACAAAATGAAGAGATTATCACTTCAAATGAAAATGAGGTGTCTCATTTTTTTTCAGAATTGTTATGCGCTACACTTCCCGTCTCCCTCGCGGGCAGGGCATAATGAGCGGTTGTTAAAATTATGAATGGAACATCTTCGGAGGTAGGAGTGTGTGCGCCGGTAAGCCGTGTGTTCGACACAGCACACATATGCAAACGAAATTCTTATCGTGTCGGCATGTGTGAAAGCCTGCTCGGAGGTACTATCTGATGCTTATTTGATTTTTATTCTCTGGAATATTTTTACTTAACTACCTGTGTACCTTAAGGTGCCTTCTCTCATCTGAATAAAAACAATTACACTATATGATTCAGCGGTTTCATTTTTTCTCTGACCTTGCATCTTGACACCATATAGTCCAATAATTATACAAATTACTAACATCGGTTGGAAATGAGATTGAGTTCAAAAAATAATTTCTTAACTGTCTTAACTGTCACTAAATCAATTTAATTAGTAAGGTATGTATTATTAAACTGAACGGCCTCATTGTGTCAAGGATTATGTTGTGTACGTTTATGAAGGAATTTTAAGGTTCAATTAGGAGCCGGCCTCCATTAACAACTTTATTTATAGTAGGATGAATAACTAGCGGCTTTTTAATCAATCATGGGGGCCTCTTGCGGCATCCGGTGGGCACGACAATTGTTCAATAACTGCTGATATCAGGATAATAAACTAGATATACGATAGTCAGTACCGAATACTTGTATATATGTTTTCTAAAGAAAGAAAATGTTTCGGTAGAATTGAAAATCGTATGAAAATTTTCGTTTTCAGACCTCGATTGAATATGCGTTCGTTTAATTCGAAGAAATTAAATTGAAAGAAATTGATGTTATATAAGAAATAAAATGAAAAGCGTTTAACAATTAAAAAGTAACGTTTTGCAAAAGTAGGTAACAGAATATTTTATGAAGAGGTTCCCACGGGAACATGAAATGTGCATATTCATGAATAGCTTTGTCTATGTCTACTGAATGTCATCCTAACTTTTCAAAAGTACTAAAATTTATTTTATAATTAGTGTGCGATATTGAATATGCATTTGATAGTTCCCTTCTTGTAAATGTGCCGCTTTATAGTATGGCTAAGTAAAATTATAGGCAAGTTGCACACGTCCCGTACTTGACCTGACTGCCTCTGGAATGCTGTTCGGACGAGCCCTTACAATAACAAAACAAAAAAGGAGATTTGAAGGCGAAATCAGTTAGAAATGTTGATGTCGATTTATTAATCATACAAGTGACATTAGACAATTTCTTATGGGTGCACGGTTATTTAAAATATTTGTAATAAAATATTATTGATCCGGTCAGAAACTATAATGACGTTAAACTATTTGTGGCTCATGCAGAGAGATCTCGTTTTGTGGGAAAATTTGATATAAGTGTTGTACAACAAAAAAACGGTAAATCATTGTTACAATCATTTTAGAATTATTATATTATAAGGTACCTATCTATATGAATATTCAAGTAGTAAATTATATTGTTTTTATTTAAAGTTATTCAAATCTGAAGATCATCGTAGTTACCTATGTACTGAACAACTAGCATCCTTCTTGTATAAGTACCTAGACTATAATTGGTTATGCACACATAGGTATACAAGCAACGTTAGTTTTACTTTAATTTTGAAAAGTGCTAATTACAACATTAGCTTAGGTAACTTTTGTTGTAACTAAATATTTAAAAATAAAATGTTTGTCAACGTCTTAATGTCCTCTATACCACACGCCAGTGTATGTGTGTTAACTACGTCATTGTTTTATATCCAGCGAACAAACTATGACTTGTCAAATTACCATAAAAAGTCAAATACTGTCTGTCTGTGAATTGTGAACTTAACGAAATCGTTCCGACAAATTAGTGACAGGATATTACTCGAATCCAGCTTTGAGTAAATAAGGGTCATATTATATATAGTACGATACTAAATATCCCACGCGTTTACTTCTCGTAGCTCTTAAACTCATGGGATAGTCGGATGACCAAAATATCCTTGGTGAGATTTCAGATAAGTATTACAAAATTGTTAGTCTAACTATAAACTAAATAAGCAGTGTCGTAAATATTCAATTTAATTGTATTTGTAAACCTGGGACTATAAACGGTAAAACATAGGAAAGTAAGTAGGTAGGTATAATGTGAGCTTATTCAACTGTATTACTATATATTACTATCACAAACACAACACAAATGACCGCGACATATAATCTGCGTAAAATCCCAAAGTGGAAGCGAAGAAACCCATTCATTTTGTTTTCAGGCGATTAGACGAGATAACTGGCCACTAATCTGGAACGTAGATAGTGAAATCCGCCCCATTACAAGGGTCTGGTGGGCAAAGGCAGCCGACCACCGAGGGCTACCGCCGTCGTCGCCAGCGCTCACTCGCCCAAAAAACACCCCGAGACGTAACATAATATTTCCCGTACAGCCTTTTATTTATTAGCTGAGCAACTCGGCGCCGCGACAACTCTGCTTCTCAGAACCCAACGTGGACGTGTCGGCATAAAGCCGTTACACATATATGAAAAAACAATATTTATGTCGATGAAAAAATTGGGATACGAAGCGTATTTATCTGAATACCGCTCTGTGAGCTATGCGCTTTTTGTTAGACCCGATTTGCAGGAATCGGCAGGTACCTTCTAACGTTTACAAAACTATTAATTTGTTAATGTTACGGCTAGTTGGGCGTGGTCTATGCTTGTTAGCGTAACCCCGTATATTAGGCGTAGATACTTAATAGGTGTAAATCTATTAAACCGCAGATTTGCTTTGGGATGCCATAAATGTCTTGTCCCGCTGAGTAATGTTTCATGCCAATCAAATTGATGAGCTAGCTGACTGTTACGATAATGTTTAAACGAGTAAATACTGATAGTGACAACAAATTATTCATACTTGGTTCGAATGACCATTATCTAAGACAATATTTATATTATATTATATTTTAAAATCTAGGTATCTGGGTACTATCCGCAGCGGCGGAGGGGATGCGTAAAATTAAAGCATTTCCCCCCGGACATAAAAAAGTATCAAATAGAATAATTCCGGAGTTTCTTATTGTCTTTGTTCTCCGGATGTCACATCGTAGGTAGATAGAGACTCGCAGGAAGCTAGGATAGGGACGGTGGTCCGAGAGGCAAGGTTCACCATGCATTCTTAGCTTTAGACTAGATCCCAGCCCGCGCTAGTTGATCTAATTTCTTAAACTACGCGACTTATTACTATTTTTTCACGTTTTATAATAATACTCACGGGCTACTTCAAGTTTATGATTGTTAATGAGTTTAAAATTAAGATTATAAATATAGTTTTAGTTAAAAATATTGTTTATTTGAAATGATACACATACAGTTAATCTCTATTGAAGACTTTTTGTAGGTATATATATATAAAATAAAGTCGTGTTTGTTACAACACTTATAACTCGAGAACGGCTGGACCGATTGCCATGGTTTTTGATTTGTTGGATTTGTTTCCGTCCCGAATAGCAGAATACATTTTAAAAACAAAAGAAAGTCGTGTTAGTTACACTATTTATAACTCAAGAACGGCTGAACCGATTTGGATGAAAATTGGTAGGGAGGTAGCTAAGAACTGGGAGAAGGACATAGGATACTTTTGGGTAGGGGTAGAGTAGGGTAGGGTAGGGGTAGGGTAGGGGTATGGTAGGGGTAGGGTAGGGGTAGGGTAGGGTAGGGGTATTGAGGGTAGGTGTAGGGTAGGGGTAGGGTAGGGGTAGGGGTAGGGCAGGGCAGGGGTAGGGTATAAAAGTCCACCCGTGCGAAGCCGGGGCGGGCCGCTAGTAATAATATATAAGAAATATTGTTGTTCTTAATTTAAGTAAATTAAAATAATGTTCTTAAATGTGTTAATGCATTGTACCTGAATGACCTATAGGTAACAAGCGAGAATGATTCGTCTTCGTTACTAATAAACTATTTAATTCCATCTACTAAGATATAAATCATTTAATTAAGTAGGTAAATACAACTTACTACTACATGGAGTAGAAATAATAAATCGAGATAGTTTCACAATATCTCGAATTATAAAGTAAGTATACTTATATATGCGAAAGTTTTATTCCTATTCTTATTCATTTATTGCACACCATATGTATAATAAGTTGTTACAAAGACAAAACCAGTACAAAGTATGGACCCTGTCGGGCACGGCAAGTTAGAAGAGAGGAGGAAGCGATACATTTGCAACTAGGCTCCCGAAAGATCTTACGCTCATATATACCTAGGTAGCTTTAGATTTTGGCCCATTGGGGAAGAGCTCGCTGCTCTATATAACATGATCGCAGCTAGTCACGCTAAAATGATTTATGATATTAAATATTAAAAGAAATCCCACAAAAATTCTGAAAGTTCCAGTAGGTCATTCGATGATTCTCCACATAACAACGAATGGAAAATTTTATTAGCATGTCGGTGACGTATTTAAGGTAAGTACGTGCCAATTATCTGAATCAAGATATAGGACACCTCTTATCGCAGAAAAATGTGAGAAAGTGTGATACCTGCTAAACTAACTTCTGTTTTTCTTTTTCGGATGGACTTACGTAGGTAGCCAAGTGGCTACCGGCCATAAAGGCGAGCAGACCTCCAGCCTTAATAAATTATTTAAAAACTTCAAACTAAGCAACCTGCGCATGAGGGCTTGGACCTCGGCTCAGGGCGGTCGCTGGTGATGAGATTGAGGGGTTATGCCTTTTTGAGGGGAGCTTTGTGCAACTGTTGCTCTAGTTTACAGTACATGGGCCTCTCGGACTTCGGGTCTACGAGGGCATCGGATAGTTCTTTGCAAACTAAGGGTCAGGGGGACGCGTCGCGTTCGCGGGCGCACTCTTCTCCAGCGGGTCGGATAGAGTGGTCTCTATGTAGTGGTACTAGTTTGTTGCAGTCTTTTTACTGCTTAATAATAATAATAGCCTTTTATTCCAAACTGACAATTTGTAATTAGGTAGTTTATCATAATTGATGCGGTTATAAAATGTATCTCAGTTCGGTGTGTCTTTTGACACTAACTGTTTCCACTGCACACTGTCGGTTGCGACTCTGGTCCAATAAGGCCCCAAGGCTAGACGGAAATCATCTTCCTATCTTCTTGTTGGACGTCCCCGTTCGGTCCCCGTCTGCACGCATCTCTCTTGGGTACCAGACCTGCTTGCTTCCATTTCTCTGATTTGCAGCGTAACATTTGGCTAGACCATCGCTATTTCAGCTGGTCAGTTCGAGTAAGTACGTCAGTGACTTTGGTTTTGTTAATAATTTGAGTTCAGTTAATAGTAAACAGCTAGTACCTACATAATAATAATAAATAATTATAACGTTAGAAATCGACATTCTTTGATAAAATCATTACCAACTTACAGCGCCGTTCCCAATCTTGGTCCATCAAACGCTTTGAACGACCTTTTCCAATCAATTAATTCTGGTCCAGGTAAATGTAAAAAACACTTCATATACAGGTTGTTCAAATATGAATGGATCAACTCTGAAATATAACTCTCGTGGCTTCTTTTCTAAAGTTAAAATAAATGGAAACGAATATTGGGTTTAATGTGGCCTTTTTAACTACATTATTTGGATATTAATAGGGAGGTATTTGTAGATAACGCATTAATCAGTCAACTTAACTAACTTAAATCGACACAACGAGTAGGTATATTTTAATGACATAATAACCATAAGCTAATTGAGGGAGAAATCTATAAGAAAGAAAATCTTTTAACATTAGTCATAATCATCAGTCCGTATAACGTCCACTGCCGGACATAGGCCTCCTTCCGTGGGAGGGTATTTGCCATTGTCACCACGTTTAGTAGGCGGGTTGGTGACCGCAGTATTATTATGTTGTACCACACAAGGAAACGCTGCTGCCCGTTCCTAGATATATTTATAATAATATATACGTTATAATCGGGACCAAACGGCTTTCCGAGGCACGGAGGGTAGTCTCTCAACCTACCAGACCCGGACAGGAATCTTAGAATTTACATAAAGATTTCCTGTCCAGCGTGGGGATCAAACCCACGACTTCCGAGATTTAAAGCGAGCCAAATACCGCTACGCTACGGAGCACCATTAGTAAATTACGTTATCCAGAAATAAAATATGCTATGTATGTTGAATTATGAAGTTCCGACGGTAGCCGCCCGCAGGAAGCTAGTAGAATATACATATCGTTATATCGTACCTACCTACTTTTACAATAATAATTTGTGCTACCTATGACCCCAAAAAGACTTCCTGTACATTTTTATCAAAAATCGATCCACCTGTATACAAACAGACCTTCAAATCAAAATAAGAAAGCGCCACGTAAACTAGCCAAGTGAATGCACTTGACACCGTAATAAATAGAAGCGTCGGTAACAAAGGACTCCACCGAAGCATTTTGCCGCCGACGCCGAAGGCCGACCTTAAGCCGATTCGATTGTCGACCTTCCAATAATCCGTTTAGTTGTCTACTAACTCGCCTCTATTCTCAACTTTTTTACTACGGTTCCCTTTATAAAAACTGTAGGTATATCTACGAATTATGAAAGACGATGACATATTAAATATTTTACGCACTATCATTTTGATTATAAGGGCCTTGGAGTTACAAGTGTTAGAGGAGGATGGTATACTTATATTTTATTTGTTCCTAGCTATGCTAGATATTCAAAGCTTAGTTTCTCGCATGTTGTTACCTTAGAATAGCTAGAAATGCCTTACATCAACTAGTTACACTTGTGTCCAAATAACGGTATGTATTTATGTCTCAGGAATGGTATACTTTTTTGGTGGTTAAAAAATGGTGACCGACGTGGGAACGGGTAACAATGAGTCGAAGGTGTTCCGAATCTATAGCTGTACCTTTGTCTACAGGATTGATACATACATACAACAGTGACACAGCATGCGTTGTATTAATATTTCTAGTTTAATATGAAATATAAATAATAGGGAAATCTATTGCTCTAGCGGTATATTTCGCATTAGGTCTTGGAAGTCGTGGGTTCGAAAAATAGATAGCACGTTCAGCCATTGGTCCCAATTGTCATAACATCATGTATACATGACAAAAGGCATGAAGACTAAAAAAATCTATTTATTCCGTCAGTGAGATAACCAAAAAATATTAAACATGTATTTTTTTTTCGCTCCTCAAACAAAAAATGACGAAGATACAGCGCGTTGAAATTTTGTGTGACGTCACTATTAGGTACAATTTTACCTAGTAGTGACGTCACAAGCCCCCCTCTCCTGAACTTTACAGTTTGTTGTTGCTCTGTATCTTTGTCAATTTTTATTGATTTGATAAATAAAAAAATACTTGTTCAATATTTTTTTGTAATATAACTGACATACTAAATATAATTTTTTAGTCTTCATGCCCAAGAAAAACGGGCAGTAGTGTATACCTGTGTAAAGAGGTAGTCTACTCTATATATATATAGATATATATAGATAGACTATAGTGTAGTAGTATCCGCGCTGATAATGGATAAGGTTTACAGTCCAAATTATAATAATATGTAAATGTGTGTTTTATTTGACCTTATACCGTTGCGAAATATATTTATGTATCTTTAACAAGTCTTTGTTTAGTATCGCGATGAAGAGCCACAATTACCTAATTTTAACCAGGGATTTTATTTTTCGGACGGACATATTTATTAAGTAAGGCTTTTACTACTTCACCGGACATAAAGGCGAGCAGAGCTCTAGCCTAGAACCTATATTTTGTAGGTTTAAAAACTACAAAATAGCGTCCCCTGTTCCTCAAGGCTGTCGCTGGCGAGGAGATTGAGGGACAATGACTTTTAGATTTTAGGGGAATTTTGTACAATTGTCGCTCTACTTTATAGTTCGCGGGCCTCTCGGACTTCGGGTCTACGAGGGTATCGGAAGCCAGGCAAATCCGACCGGCAGTTACGTTAAATACATGATAATGATAATTTTGCTCATTCATCACAACGCGACTTCTTTTACGTTATAGCTACCAATAACATAAATAAAATTGTAGCTATAGTGTTGCAGCATTTTTTTATGGAAAGACTGTCTGAAAACTATTATTAAAAGTGCTGATTTGGCTCCAAAAGTTGTCGAGAAAAACATTTTCTAGATTTCAAAGTTTTCAACATAATCCTCTACTTTTTAAAAGTTTCATTGTGTTTTTTTTGTGGAGTTTAGCACGAAAACCTTCAGCCACCGCGCCTTCAGCCGCGGCACAATTTTATTATTGACTAAAACGAGAATATGCGATTCGTTCTTACCCATTGAATAGGTACCTAATTATTATTATTGACATGAATCAAGCACAAGAAATAGGATTTTCTTAGAATATAATAATGGAAAAGGTAATCTAGAATATTATAAACGTTTTAACGTATTTTTATAAAAAAATAGCGAAGCTAAATTAATAATTTAAAATATTTTTTTCATTAATGTAATCACTACACATGGTAGTTTACAAAGCCATACCTATATTTTAAAAGCACCTTATATTTTGTAATAATTATAGCAAACACACAAACAATCAAATCTTTCCTTTTTATAATACTAGTAAAGATTGGGTAACATACTGGGGTGCACCGAATGTAATTTACTAGCAGTTCCTGGTGCCTTCATATACTGGCGTTTGGAGGAGCAATATCTTTGACGTAGGTGGAGATTGTTTTCTTTTAAGGTATTAAAAGTTATAGTTATCGCTTTTAGTTCGGCACTCGAAAGACAATGCGTAAATTTTGTGGTGATCACAACATGATACTGCAGTCAAAAACTGTCCTGCTATGCGTGATAACAAAAAAATTGGCGGTTTGGGAGGCCCATGTTCAGTACGGGTTGATGATGATCAACACAACAATACTGTCCTTGTATGGAGGCTCCCAACTGATGTCACCTCACTTGTCATGGTCATCAGCCCCTATTACGTATACAACTGAACATGGGCCTACCTCGAACGTATCCCCTGGACCGCAGTATTGTGTACAGCATGTATATAGGTAAGTGCTTAAAGTGTTTTTTTAGACCCGGTGGATATTCCCTAAATCAATCAGACCCGAAAATTTATTTGATTTTACACAAATATTTTTTGTTTGTAGCGGAAATCAAACCCACGGCATCCGAGATGCTGTTGATTCTATTTTTTTTATTTTTGTATTACCGCGCGGCTTTATCCACGTGGTTCCCGTCCCTATAGTAACCTCTTTATAAACTACAGCCTATAAATAAAATAAAATAAAAATCATTTTTATTTACGTAAACCTATTACAGGCACTTGCAAATAGTCAAAACAATAATTTAGTATTAAGTATTATTTAGATAATATCATATTTTATAATATTATTATTATTAATTATCATATTTTATAAATTTTCAAATTAAACAAGTATTTAAGTTATTATTTTCATCTTAACGTCTTAGTTTATTATTTAACTATATTGTGTCAAATAGCTTGTTCTGTCTATAGTACTTAGGTTAGAACAATTGTCATTATTTAGGTGGACCATGAGTATATAACGACGGACGCGCTTTAATGCTACCACCGGATCCAATACGCCCCAACTGAGAAGATCCGGCGAAACAAACTCAGTGGGTTATTCTACTGCCGGTTTTAACACGACCCACATGAGACGGTCCGGCGAAACATACTCAAATGGGCAGAACGTAGGTTTTGGTCCAGTTACTTTAACTATTTATTGGCATACACATTTTTTGCCCAAACGGTTGTCTTTGAAATATTTGTTTATTGTGTTTTTATACTAATAGAAAAATAAAAGAATTTGAGACAGAACTAGCGGTCTATGAATATAATATATTATTATGTAAGTAGGTCAATTACAGATAGTTCACAGAACATCACACTATTATGCGTACTACTATTTTATTTGGGTACAGGGTCTCTAGGAAGTGTTACGCAAGTAGGTTTATGAAGCCAAACGTCTTTATCCTCAATATAGTCCTTAATGCTATAATAGCCTTTAGATATGAGGACCCGTTTAATATATACTTTAAAAGTTGGATCAGGCAAATCAGTTACATGACTAGGGAGTTTGTTATAAAACCTAATGCAATTTCCCATAAATGATTTATTGGTTCTACTAACTCTAAAACCGGGTATGGCAATTTTATGTTTATTTCTCGTGTTAACATTATGAATATCACTTTTTTTGCTATATTGATCTATATTTTTTTTTACAAAAATGATATTTTGGTATATGTATTCAGAGGGAACGGTAAGAATATTAATCTCTTTAAACCTGGTACGCAAGGAGTCGCGACTACCTAAACCGTAAATAGCCCTAACTGCTCTTTTTTGTAATATAAAAATACTATTGACATCAGCGGCTGACCCCCAAAGCAGTATTCCATAGGACATAATGCTATGAAAGTACGCGAAATACACTAGTCTAGCAGTTGCTTCGTCTGACAATTGCCTAATTTTCCAGACAGCATAAGATGCGGAGCTAAGTCTACCGGTTAATTTTTCAATATGAGGGCCCCATTGCAGTTTTGAATCTAATGTTATACCTAGAAAAACTGTTGATTGAACTAGGTCTAACGGTTCTCCTATTAATGAAACAATTGGTTTAGCGTTAGTTACATTTGGGAGCACAAATCTGACGCATTTAGTTTTACCCGCGTTTAATAAAAGATTATTTGAAGAAAACCAATGTGAAAGTATACTAAGTGTTTTATTCTGTTCAATAAGGTTAGTATCTTTTCTACTGACTTTAAATATCAATGAGGTATCGTCAGCAAAAAGAACTATATCTGACAGTTTATTTAAAATGTATGGCAAATCATTTATGTAGACTAAGAACAGAAAAGGACCCAGAATAGATCCTTGGGGCACGCCCATTTTTATCAAATGCTCTTTCGAAGCAACGCCGTCTACGTATGCCTGTGATATGATGTCACAAAATTGTGACGAAAAACTTATATTGAAATCGGTATTATTAATAATTAGTATTGGAGTTTATTCATTCCAACCAAACAATGAAATCTTTTCTCATTTACAGATGTGAGAAAAATATTTTCTGTGTATGTTTTTTAAACATATATTTTTAAATTAAGTTATATAATTTTCTATTATAACAAAAATTATACACATCATTTATAGTAGAACTTAAAGGCAAATCATTACCGATTTATTTGACCGACTTTTCGACGGTTACAGCAGACGTGATCACAGTTGGACTGCCGAGTATTAGCAAAGGCGTCTTCTAACTGTGCGGCATTTGTACCGACTGATACCCGTGTCTAATATTAATGATATCTTTATAGTCATGATTAAAGTCGAATATAATGGTTAAAATTAAAAGCACCTGTTGATTTGTCAAATCCGATTTTTAATTACAATATTCCCACAAAAATCAGTTTATATATTATTGTGAATCACTGTCACTACCTGAATAATCTGCTAACAACGACAGTCCGGTTGCACTTGCGGTCACTTTTGGTTCTACATTAGCTGGTTTACTTGGCACAGCATCTGTCACTTGGGTTGAACTTTCAACAATTGTATTGGAATCATTACTCTTAGTAATTATACTGGTACTAACAGATGGAACTGTTTTTGTATCTCTTTTGCATTTGACAAGGTTGGCTAGTGCAGGCTTCTTTGATAACACTCCTATACTCTTATTCCATGATGCATTTTTTGTTTCTGTACTTTTCTGTGGAACTGTGGTCCTCTCTGTAACTTCTATTCTAGAAGTCTTCGCGGGTGGACCGGTGTCTTCTTCTGGTACATCTTCTATTATTTCTTCAACAATTTTCTTGTGGGTTGATGGATTGTTAAATTTGATTGACCTGTAATTGAGAGTTCGCAGTATGAAAAATGGTACTAGATAGTATAAGCCGCGCCAATAAAGAAACGAATCTAAAATGGCGTCCATAAATGTCACTGACAGATGGCAGGGTCAGCAAATAAAAAGAAAGATAGAAAGAAAGTTTGTTTATTGTATATGTAGGTAAAAAACAATTGTTAGTTTTTTGTTGAAATGGGTAATGTATACAAAAAAAAATACATAATCTTTCATAAAAATTAGAATTGTTTATTTGCTTACTTTTCTTTATTTTTTTTTACCTTAACTACTCGCAAGTAAGTCGTGATTTTCCGTTAGCTTTCTTTACGGATTTTTTTTGCATGCAGTACGCGCTTTGTGTGACTAAGACATCAACAGTTTAGAGTGAGAGCGCATGATCGCCGCTGCCATTTTAGATTCGTTTCTTTAATGGCGCAGGTTATATATTTAAGTCTAATATTACTTTGTGCTCTTTTTAATCCATCATTCAAGGCATCCTCACGCCTGCAGAGGCGAGCTTTGTAGGCCTTCCCTCTCCATAGCAATGATGATATGCTAATGATATCATAAGGCTCTCCTTATCTAGTCTAGCCAGTAAAATCCTGGCGGATGCTCCTCCGAACACCATTAATCGTTCTGGGAACTACAAATGCTTGATATCCTGATAGTGTCCTGAGGTGCTAGCCTGACTAGATACGACCATGTCGCTTCTTAAATATTTTCGACCGAATACAATGAATTGCCTTTGAGTTTAACTTCGTATGTCACGGTTTTTGAATTGATATTTATTTAGTTATTATACACCGTTAAATGTTAATGGTTGTTTTCCCGAAGCAGAACAACTTGCCGTCGGTAGTACTATCGAAATATATATATTTTTTTTTAGTCATGTTTTGGTTTTAAAATTATTAAAAAAAATATTAGACAACTCGAAAGCGTGATAAACAGTAGTAACACTAGACGGAGTGAACGGACCTTGTAGGTACTACTCGAATCGCACGCGCTGCTGACAAAGTAAAGAACGATCCATAAACGTTCAAAGCAAAATAAGAGCTCAATGGTAGTTATACGGCATAAAATAGCCTGCACTCAAGAATCACAAACGAGCCGGCTTCCTTTGTAATAAGCCGCGCGGCGCCGACGCCGGAACGCCCCGCGCTCTCCTTCGACTCCCTCCTTCCTTAGTTGTCCCGTGAACGTCGGAAGCGCAGCACGCGTTATCTTATTACTTTATTAGTATTATGGATCGACATTACAGTTTTAGTAATTTAGAGTACGTCGCTATGGTGCAACTGTACGCTAGGGCTAATTATAATTCCCATACTGCCTGGCGTCTTTACGCCGAGATGCAACACTTGGCGTCACTCCGTCTTCGCGGAGTTCTGAACCCTCAAGTCATACAGGACCGGACGATCGTAGCGGCGACGGCTACTCGATCATTAGCAGTTCCAAGTGCCAGCACATGCACAGGGCAGAGGTCGATCGGCCGTTCTTTCGCCAGAGCTCGACGAGGAGATCATCGAGTACTTCGAACGCGATCCTCGCCGAAGTACGCGAATGGCGGCAGCTAAGTTTGGCGTAAGCCAATAGTACGTCTGGAAACTACTCAACTCAGAAGGACTGCATCCATATCATTTCCGCAGAGTTCATTTAATTTTTCATTTTTGTTAAATACGCCTTAAATACTTTATTAGGTATCTAATTCAGAAAATTATTGTTCTTAGATAATAAACTTGTTTTAAGTTACGTTTTCTGTAAGTTATAGCTAAAAAGGTATTGGATAAAGCTTATTATTATGATTGGGTACTGTGTTACATTACCTAAGGTGCAGGTATCAGCTGATTGACTAACACCCGGGTCAACGAACGAGCGACCGATCGACGCGAGCGCTAGGTATCGCGAGGTATTACAATCGGTTCGATGTCACTTTCGAGTTCGGTTTTTCACGATTGTTAATCGGCCATTTTTGGTTTATAATATTTAGTTTTTGTATAAATTGAATGTTTAACTAAGACCAAACCTTTTCGCTGCGGGAAAACAACCATTTAAATTTCAGCGTGTATAGAGCTATTGATCGAATGGAAAAAGCGATCACTTAGTGTAATTTGCTTGTGCTATACAATATATTACTGTGGTCACCAACTCGCCTGCCAAGCGTGGCGACTACGGCGAAACAAACAAACTGGCGATCAATCAATTGGTTAGTCAACATTCTATGGACGGTATCCATCAATCAATAAAAGATAACACACCAATCCATCAATATTGATCTATTAAGATATATAAAACCCATCTTACTTTATAAACTCATCATCTTCTTTTTCTTCTCTCTTCTTCCTCTCGTCTGCTGTTTCAGGCTGGTATTGTTTCAGCATGCCCTCATAGTCCACAGTTCTTTGTCGTCTATTAAGTTCTTTGAGCTCCTCCAGACTTTCCAGCAACTCAATTTCCTGTTTTGATTGTTCTGTTCTGTATTCTGTAATAATTGGATAACATTATATTATTAGTTATCTGTTGATAAAATAGAGCAATGGTCCAAACCACTTAAGAGTGCCCTCAGGTGGAACATCCACTTGATATTGGTTGGCTTCTTAGAAGTTCATTATATACCTGGTATCTGTTAAAATTTTATGATACTGTGTAAATAAATACCTAGAGCTCAGAAGCATAAGGTCGGATGTGCCAATATACGTTAGAAATATTCGTCGTATGTGCCTTTATCGGTAACTGGCATTTATGACCAAATACTTCTGACTTTATGCTTCTGAGGTCTAATTACAGTGCAACCTCGATATAACAAATTGGAGGGAAACAAGAAAATATTCGTTATATCAAGTAATTTGTTGAACTGAGGTTTGTTATGTTGAGGTTAGGTTGGTCTAAAATTCGTTATAAAGAGGTTGAGGTATATGATTGTTTAAGAACAAAAGCGTGTCGAAACATGTCGCGACATGAATCACATTCTATGAGATCTGATTAAGAGTCATACATTGGTGGGAACTTTATATAAAGGTTTTGGGTTTCAAAATTCGTTAATTAGAGGTATTTATACATTTTCTTGATAGTTGAAAATTCTTTATAAAGAGGATGTTCGCAAAAATGTTCGCAATGTAAAGGTATATTTTATATTGACTCTTATGGACAATTCAAGGGGATTACGAAAAATTTGTTAAATCGAGGAAATTGTTATATTGAGGTAGGTTATATTAAGGTTGCAATGTATAATGTTTAACTACAAACAACTGTCTTATATTACAGGACAGTAGGCCGGATTACAAAATCTGCAATAATCAATTACCTACTTTATACTATGTTATTATCTACTTAACTGATCATTTTATAAAATGTTCGTAACTAGCAAGTGCTAAATAAATTTAGTTATGTAAATTTAATAACCCATACAATAATAGATGTGCATGATAAATCATAGGTGCCCAACAGTAAAAAACACAGAGTGAGGTAGAGCCCTTTGTGGAGGGGAAGTAACAAATCCAATTTATGGTCTTACATTAATTATTGTTTAAGTTATTAATACACTTAAAATTATTCTTTAGTAATATTATAAAGCTAATAAAAGATTGACAAAACAGGTATAGTTAGTCTAAGATGCAGGTTCGAATTCCTGCCGGTGGTCGAAATTTTATTAATCTCAATTTTGAAATATTGTGTATGGTAATCTTTTCCATAAAGAGTCAATGACTGATCGCAGATGATACATATAGAAGAAAAAAATGTAAAATTCTTTCAACCAGTGGAAAGCTATGTTATCCAGGAGATAAATGAAGAAGTTGATGAAGAATAGCTAGTGAATGATCATCATCATTCACTAGCTATTCTGCTTGAATCTATGTTGGAATCTCCTATGGCATCCCATAGGAGATTCCAACATAGATTCAAACACAGTATCATGCTAGTCTAGTATTATTTCTTTCAAATTTAGGGTAGCTATATTAAGAGTAGTCTTATCTATTTTAAATCTGATTTAGTGCCAATCTAATAATCAGATTTTATTTGTCCTAGTGATTTCCTTCTTACTTCAATGGATTTTTTTTAAGAATATTTTTACAGGTTTATTTGGTGGTATGTTGAACCAGATTCTTTCTTGGATAAGATAAGTTATATATTTTGTACCATTTTACTTTATTTTGTATCATTTGTATTTTTACTTATAAAATGTAAGACCTAAAATAACATGTCTGTAGTTTTCAATTTAGTATACTGATTTGAAAATTATATTGATACTTTATAACATCCCCTATACCCTAACAGTATAGTTGGTATATCCATAATAATATAGTGATTCGATTTTTCGCCCTCGATTTTAGGTAAAGATAACTTATGGTACAATTTATGTTGTAAATGGTTGAAACATACCAAGTAACTTCATAGGATTATTCGCTTCCTCCTCCTTTTGTTCTTCCTCTTCCCGCTTAGCTTGTTCTTCAGCTAACTTCAGTGCCATGAAGTTTCTAGTAGCACCTGCTTCTATTTCATAATCAGTATTCTTTGGGTCGGTCTTGAATGATATCTCTTGAAGGCAGCGTGTACACTGTAAAGTCATAATTGAATAATTTCAGAAAAAATTGTTATTTGTCTGTTTTACAATGAATTTTTGTGTATGCTCTTACATAATATGCAATCTTTTTTTAAATTCTTTATGAAATATTTTACAACTTTGAAATACAGATCAGAGTCTAGGGCTGCCAACTGTCCGGGTTTCCCCGGATTTGTCCTAGTTTAGAGGGTGTCCGGGGAGAGTCCTTCCGGACATAATTTGTAGTCTGCATTAAAAAAATTAAAATCTTGCGCAAAACAGTCTTTGACATTTCCAGCTGTATTTTATTACATCGACTATGCTTTAAAAACCAGTTGACATGTCCAGGTTTCGGGCCCTAAAATCCGGGGTTTTCACATGTCTTGTCCAGGTTGTCAAATTTAAGAGATGGCAACCATATCATAGTCAAGCCATTTCTTTATCAGATGCAGTTTTACCTACATAGATCCCATCCTGTGGAAACCTAGTTGTAATATATATGACACTCACAAATAATGTTGCTCTGTATTGGTAAAATAATTTTCCAAGTCAGTTAGTAGGTACAGAAATTACCCCTTACAACTTCACAAGCAACTGGATCAATTGCTACTTTGGTTTATTTTTACTTATGATTTGTATGTGTTTATAAAGGATAGCTTGTAGTTACGTAAAATCAATATAAATAATTTCTACATGACCATTATTAGTTCAGTTATACTGTAATACCCTTTGTGGAGATCAGTATCGCCAAAAACTAATGATATTGTAGAACAATAAGTCATTTGCAATGTCTTATCTATGTGTAAACTAAACTTCACTCTTAGCCTTTCAATAGACTTAATAAGGAACGCAAACACTTACTTTTATATAGAACCTGTAAATTCTAATACCAAGGTAGTTTTCATTTTCAACGTCTTCTTTCCTCGCGTTGAATTTTTTCCCTTTGTAAATGTACTCGCCACAAGTTGCACACCTCATATTAAATGGAGCCATCAGTCGGACAGTATATTGCCGGTTTTTAGCCAATTTCATACGAGGGATCTTCGATGGATCGAAGTCCGGAGGATAGTATTTCTGTAAAATATAACCAAATGAAAGTAATGTCTTCCTTTACATATAGTATCAGCAATTTAGTAAAAAAAATGTATGTACTTACGTTTAATACTTTTCTTTCAGACATTTTTACGTGTTATTTATTTAAATCTTAAATTATAAATTAAATTTCCAGCACAACACACAAACAAGTCGCAAATACAACTTGCAACAACTTGATTCTGATTGACAAGTTGACAACTAGGAAATGTCAAACTACACGTCATTTCACCACAGATAATAGAAAAAATACATAGATTATAAACAGGATGAGAGGGAGAATTTAAATCGGTTCAGTAGATCCAGAGATGTCCCTACAATGTCACAAACAAACACACAAACTCACAAACTTTATCTCTTTCTACAACACAATGCCTGATTGGCGTTGGTACACTGGTATATGGGATCGAAGTTGATTTTAGGCATGTCAGCATCAAGGGACGTATAGTTAATCTTTGAGACGGTAGAACTCGATAAATTATTTCTTCTTATATCTTTAAGACAGAAGATAACTGCATCGTGGTCTGTAATAGTCGAGTCAACCACTAGAGTTAGAGCTTCAAGATTGGAGTTGATTTTAAGCATAACGTGGTCCAAGCATCGGCCTTCTCGCGTGGGGAATGTATGTGCAGGAAGTAAACCATGGAATGATATAAGGTTAAGATACTCTGATGTTTGGTTTGTATGCGATGTACCACAGATGTTAAGATTTATATCGCCAGTTATGATAACATTTTTAAAAGATGAAAGTTTGGTCAAAAGGTTATTAAGAGAGTTTAAGAAATTTGAGATGTCAGAGAACGACGGCGACCGATAAATGCAAATAATAGCCTTTTCAGTCCCATCTTTAATTACCAGGCAACTTGCATCTTTAAGTGTGGGTTCCTCTATTGAAAAATTACTGTATAATATATTTTTAATGTATAAAATGACTCCATCACATTTATTCAAATGGTTTGTTGTGCAAAAATATGAATAGTTGTCAATGTTTGGTATATGTTCGTTAGATTTAGCCCAAATTTCAGTAAAGACATAAATGTCAAAATCTAAGTAAATTCTAGCAACGAGAGTTAAAAAACTATCCAGATTGGCATTTAAGGACCTAATATTCTGTGTGATGATTTTAAATTTTAAGTTGTTTATTCGGGTGAGAAACATGTAACAAAACCTCTTCAGCATTGCAAGCAACTGATTTACAGACAGATAGTTGGTCTATATTTTCAACAAGTTCGCGTATATCATTCACTGTTAAGAAGTGAATAGTTTTGTTTCACCGTAAAGAGCATTAAATTTTGTGGGTTGTTCTGACTGTTAGTTGTTGGAGCGTAGAGCGCGACAATATGATGATTAATACATAATAACCTGTTTTGTTTAAGAGACAGCTTAGTACGTGTATTTTTGTTTATGTTTATGTTGTGAGTTAATATGTAGTACAATGCAAAAGTTATATAATTAGATAGGTACCTACCTACTATTTGAGACTTTAAAGATTTAAAACCATAATAATAATGCATGCAAATATATCTAGGGTATACTTAGTCATTTTTCCTGAGATAATACCTCAAGCTGCTCTTCTGACCTGATGAAAATCGTTGGTGCGCCATCCTCCCTTTTTACTAGAACTTTTCCATCACTGGTCCAGCAGTATTTGATCTTGTTCTCCTTTTTAAGTTGACGAGCCAAATATAGGAGTTTTCTTGAGTGTGGGGTTAGATGTTCAGCCAGATAAATAGGAGATATGTTGCCTTTCAGACCCGCATTTTCAGTATTTAGCTTGTTTGGAGTCTTGTTATGGTCTTTAGCAGCGCTTATGATAGAGTTTTTGAGGTGAACATGGGTTAGTTGCGTGACTATTGGCCTGTTGGAGGATGATTTACCATTTAATCGGTATATATCTTGGATATCTGATATTTGTAACTGCACGTTGAGTGTATTAGAACAGTTCAAAACGTAGTTCATAAGGTCTTGTTTAGATTCATTATGTTTGTAGGGGACATTTCTTAATTCTATGAAGTTTAGTTTCGAAACTCTTTGTAGATCTTCCATTTTTTCCTGAAGAAATGCTATTTCGTTACGATTTTGTTTACACTCGTTTTCTAAAGTTTTAATTTTGGAGCAACATTCATCCTGTTGTGAAGAAATAAATTCTATACTTTTTTCAAAGTTAACAATTGAGTTACTAATACTGTCTTGAAAAGATGCAAGCATTGCGCGTATTTCTTCTTTAAAATCATCGAAATCATCCCTCGTAATATTATCATGACGACGCTTTTGTCTCGAGGCAACAAACATCGCCGATGGCGGGGTTACGTCCTTGCGTGATAGATCCGCGTCCGAAGCGCTCTTAGTAGGTGAACGCATCATTGTACTAGGCGCACAGAAGCGATGAATGGTAGATGCAACGTGTTGCGCGTGCGGGCGATGCGGCTGTGTGTGACGACGCGCTTATGACGCTCGCGCAGGGTGCACGCGTGTGTGCGTGTATGCAGGTGACTCGTACTCACGGAGCGATGACGCAGCGATGACGTAGCGATGACGTAGCGATGACGATGTCGTTGCACTTGCGCACGCGCAACAAAGTGTCGCACGGTCGGAATAACTCCTTGGTAATACTGGGCGCCTAATACTTCACAACTTTATTTTTGCAATTTTATTCATTTTATTTTAAATAATTACTTGACAAAAATATCGGGGGCACGTCTTTACGCTACTGCGGTCCAGGGGGAAGGGGAAACTATCTAATTTCAGTACCTTTTTGATACTATTTGATACCTTAATTAAATAATTTAGTACCTCTATGAATAGTGAAAAAACATGAAAAGAAAGTGGCCAGACATTCTGACGTCAGGTCGTCTGGACCACATTTTTTTTAAATAGTTAGATACAGTATAACTTAATAATTTCTTTGTAAATATTTAGTACCTTTTTAGTACCTTTACATACTTTTCTCACAAAACTTTAATCGTTCCAGAAAAAAAACTACAGAGGTGGGAAAATTTTATAGGAACAAAATTTATTTGCAGCATACATAATATACTACTGGTAGAACTGGATGAAGATAACTCAGGGTGGGGTTCGTTGGTGAGTTTTGGGAGAGGCCTATGTCCAACTATGAACACTGTACAGGATGATGATCATATTTAAATTATGCAGTTTGGAATATACAGGGTGTTAGTGTAAACACCGTTATCCTTGAAACCAGTGGTTTGGTTACACTTTTAGAACGCAAATTCAATGAAATCAAAAAGGTACTGAAATTAGATAGTTTCTAAACATAAAATATCACACTTGGTCCAGGGGTTGTGACGATAACGTGAATGTTATCGTCAGAACCCCTGGACCAAGTGTGATATTTTATGTTTGGAAACTATCTCATTTCAGTAACCTTTTTGATACTATTTAATACCTTAATTAAATAATTTAGTACCTCTATGAATAGTGAAAAAACATGAAAAGAAAGTGGCCCGACATTCTGACGTCAGGTTGTCTGGACCACATTTTTTTTTAATAGTTAGTTACAGTATAACTTAATAATTTCTTTGGAAATATTTAGTACCTTTTTAGTACCTCTACATACTTTTTTCACAAAACTTTAATCGTTCCAGAAAAAAAACTACAGAGGTATGAAAATTTTATAGGAACAAAATTTATTTGCAGCATACATAATATACTACTGGTAGAACTGGATGAAGATAACTCAGGGTAGGGTTCGTTGGTGAGTTTTGGGAGAGGCCTATGTCCAACTATGAACACTGTACAGGATGATGATCATATTTAAATTATGCAGTTTGGAATATACAGGGTGTTAGTGTAAACACCGTTATCCTTGAAACCAGTGGTTTGGTTACACTTTTAGAACGCAAATTCAATGAAATCAAAAAGGTACTGAAATTAAATAGTTTCTAAACATAAAATATCACACTTGGTCCAGGGGTTGTGACGATAACGTGAATGTTATCGTCAGAACCCCTGGACCAAGTGTGATATTTTATGTTTGGAAACTATCTCATTTCAGTACCTTTTTGATACTATTTGATACCTTAATTAAATAATTTAGTACCTCTATGAATAGTGAAAAAACATGAAAAGAAAGTGGCCCGACATTCTGACGTCAGGTTGTCTGGACCACATTTTTTTTTAATAGTTAGATACAGTATAACTTAATAATTTCTTTGTAAATATTTAGTACCTTTTTAGTACCTCTACATACTTTTTTCACAAAACTTTAATCGTTCCAGAAAAAAAACTACAGAGGTATGAAAATTTTATAGGAACAAAATTTATTTGCAGCATACATAATATACTACTGGTAGAACTGGATGAAGATAACTCAGGGTAGGGTTCGTTGGTGAGTTTTGGGAGAGGCCTATGTCCAACTATGAACACTGTACAGGATGATGATCATATTTAAATTATGCAGTTTGGAATATACAGGGTGTTAGTGTAAACACCGTTATCCTTGAAACCAGTGGTTTGGTTACACTTTTAGAACGCAAATTCAATGAAATCAAAAAGGTACTGAAATTAAATAGTTTCTAAACATAAAATATCACACTTGGTCCAGGGGTTGTGACGATAACGTGAATGTTATCGTCAGAACCCCTGGACCAAGTGTGATATTTTATGTTTGGAAACTATCTCATTTCAGTACCTTTTTGATACTATTTGATACCTTAATTAAATAATTTAGTACCTCTATGAATAGTGAAAAAACATAAAAAGAAAGTGGCCCGACATTCTGACGTCAGGTTGTCTGGACCACATTTTTTTTTAATAGTTAGATACAGTATAACTTAATAATTTCTTTGTAAATATTTAGTACCTTTTTAGTACCTCTACATACTTTTTTCACAAAACTCTAATCGTTCCAGAAAAAAAACTACAGAGGTATGAAAATTTTATAGGAACAAAATTTATTTGCAGCATACATAATATACTACTGGTAGAACTGGATGAAGATAACTCAGGGTAGGGTTCGTTGGTGAGTTTTGGGAGAGGCCTATGTCCAACTATGAACACTGTACAGGAAGATGATCATATTTAAATTATGCAGTTTGGAATATACAGGGTGTTAGTGTAAACACCGTTATCCTTGAAACCAGTGGTTTGGTTTCACTTACAGAACGCAAATTCTATGAAAAAAAAACGTTCCTTTTATCCAAAATTTAAAAAAAAATCTGTCCGACACCGTCCGTAAATTCATGGATACTATGCGCCCGAGTTACGTAATCACTGCAAAGGGCGCTGACTTGCTGCACTGGCCGTCCGTTTTAACTACCTACATAAGTTTTAACTACCTACATTTCAATATAAATACAATATTACACATAACCTGTGATGTAACTTTCCCTTCATACTTTTCCTGGCTGGACAGGCAAAAATACCTACCTTGTGTTGCGTGACGAGTCCAAATGTAAGTTAGATTTAACAACAAAGAAAAAAAAACACACAACTGGGTAGGTATTTTAGGCGTATTTAAAAGTTAATCACATTTTTGCCGGCACGGTGAACTGACTTAAACTGGTGTAGGTACGTAACCTTGGAGTAGCCGCCACCATCGTTTCTCGGTTTGGCACAGGTTGTCCAGTGAATAACTCTGCGTACATTCTTCGAGCCTCGTTCAGGTTATCACCAGCCGCGGCATATGCCCGAACCATATCGGTCTACTGTATGTTTGTGTACGACATAATCACTACACACTATAGAGCACGCGGGCGGCGGCGGCGAATGTATAAAAAAAAAAGTTTTTTTCATTGAATTTGCGTTCTAAAAGTGAAACCAAACCACTGGTTTCAAGGATAACGGTGTTTACACTAACACCCTGTATATTCCAAACTGCATAATTCAAATATGATCATCATCCTGTACAGTGTTCATAGTTGGACATAGGCCTCTCCCAAAACTCACCAACGAACCCCACCCTGAGTTATCTTCATCCAGTTCTACCAGTAGTATATTATGTATGCTGCAAATAAATTTTGTTCCTATAAAATTTTCATACCTCTGTAGTTTTTTTTCTGGAACGATTAAAGTTTTGTGAAAAAAGTATATAAAGGTACTAAAAAGGTACTAAATATTTACAAAGAAATTATTAAGTTATACTGTAACTAAATATTTAAAAAAAATATGGTCCAGACAACCTGACGTCAGAATGTCTGGCCACTTTCTTTTTTTCATGTTTTTTCACTATTCATAGAGGTACTAAATAATTTAATTAAGGTATCAAATAGTATCAAAAAGGTACTGAAATTAGATAGTTTCCAAACATAAAATATCAGACTTGGTCCAGGGGTTCTGACGATAACGCCTTATCATCATGGCAGCTAATAAGCGAGGCAACTGATTTTTTTATCATTCTGCGCTTTTACCATTTTGCGAGTGCTTACCATTTTGCGCTTCGAACGTTATACGCTCAAAGGCTAGCTTTACTAGCGGCATAGCAAGCTGGCATTGATTTTTTTAAATAAAATTACTTCTTATACAAACGTCCAAGCTTCATAATATTTGTAGGTTGTAGGGATCCTTTAGGACCATGTGTTCTAATTATTATTTTAATCGTGTATAAGTGAAATAATAAATAAGTATCTATAAGTAACTATGGTAATTTAATCGTACAACGCACATTACAAATACTTCACAATAACTTTAGACAAATTATTTTCTTCAAAGTTTTTGAGACGCGTCTTAAGAAAGTGGCCCATTTTAAAAGAAAAGGAATTTTCTGAAACAATATTTTCTGAATCATCATACATTCTACATTTATTTCCTGACGTAGAAACAATGTAATACTTGTGAAAACTCCAAGGTTGAGGTTTCTACGATCAACAGTTTAAGGCTATAAATAATTAGGTGTTATGTTAGTTTTAAATACTAAACTAACTTCTCTTTTCGAACTCCACTGGCGGCAAGTTCGTGTTCTAGCGCGGCTATTTTCTCCTCATGCCTCGTACGTTGCGCCTGCGCCCGTCGCTGCTGTTCTTCCAGTGCTAGCACAATCTTCTCCAACCGATGGATTTGCTGCTGCTTATTCTCCAATGTTGCAAACAACTCCTGGATTTCCTCTGCCTTCGCTGCAATCTGTTTGTTGACCTGTAAGTAAGATTTTGATAAATCTCGTGTCTGTGGGTTACAAAAAAAACAAATTGCTATAAGTAAGTATGCAATGTTAATATCTGCTCTTATACAAATGCAGTGGTTATGTTGTTGGGTTAAGTTCTAATAACCATTTTTTTCCGTCGATGAATGTATATTCTAGACTGAGAGCTGACAACTGAAACGGCCAGGTAATTTGATCATTCATAAAAATGATTTATCAACTTACCTGGAGCACTCTAAGCATAAAAACGTCGACCTGGCAGGATTCGCGTGGTGGATGTGGGTTTTATGGGGTGGGAAAAAATAAATAAAAAAGGTAATTTGATCAGGATTAATTTTTATGCCAAAAGGTTTGCCTACTTCTCCAAAGCACACAAAAAAAATCTGGCGTCATTTGGTTGGTGGAAAGGTATCGACAGGCTTAATTATAGTGAGGAAACAAATAATTATTTTTAGGTAATAAGAACAAGGCTGGCTTTTTTGTGCTTAAAGTTTATTATTCCCAGAGGCTAGGAAAAACAAGCCAGACAATAATAGTGGTGGGAACATATAAAAAAAAATAGTTGAAAATGTATGTTTTAAATTGTATTTTGCTCGAGGAAGAGCTAAGGGGCATGAAAAAGAGCGCATGGAGGAGATACACGCGACGGCGGTGTCCGTGCTCTCTCGGCGCGTCGTTGGTGTCGATGTAGTTCAGCCTGGCACGGTGGCAAGTTAGAATTATTGGCGATTTACAAATTGGTTTACGTATAATAAAAATTATTTTTATTTTATTATATTTTATTTAAACGGAATATAAAAACACGTCCACGAGCTGAAAAATAGACGCTCAACTGTAACAGCTGGCGCTCCGGAAACGTTCGGCTCTTTCCGCTCAACGAGTGCGACGAGGACAGCCAGGCGTGTTCAATTTACCGAACATGAACGACGCGCCGACCACCACTATTATTGGCTGGCTTTTTTTCCTAGCCTCTGGGAATAATACACTTTAAGCACAAAAAAGCCAGCCTTGTTCTTATTACCTAAAAATAATTATTTTTTTCCTCACTATAATTAAGCCTGGCGATACCTTTCCACCAACCAAATGACGCCAGATTTTTTTTGTGTGCTTTGGGGATGTAGGCATACCTTTTCCCACCCCATAACACCCACATCCACTACGCGAATCCTGCCAGGTCGACGTTTTTATGCTTAGAGTGCTCCAGGTAAGTTGATAAACCATTTTTATGAATGATCAAATTACCTGACCGTTTCGGTTGTCAGCTCTCCGTCCATTCTGGATTCGTGTCTGGTTTATGACAATAGTCTGGTCTGGCCACTTTTGTAGACTCGCTCTGAATTTCAAAAGGAGGTTACATGCCTACATACGGCTAGCAAATGTAAATTGTGAACATGCACCAATAAATATTTTGATAAAACTTTGACACCCCGTCGAACAAAAAGGCTTATAAGGAAATTTGAACTAAAACAGCCACCTGCTACGAAAAAAATATATAAAAAAAATGACGCGTCTCACTTCGTCAACAATCTTCATTCGGTGCTCGAGGTCCTGCTGCAGTGCAGCCAGCTCACTACTCTGTTCAGTTTCTTTGCTCTTGAGCATGTTGATCAACTCCTCGCGGACCTGTTCATACTAGTTCTATTATGGCGCATCCACACATGCCGAGCGGCAAGGCCGGCGGCCAAGCCGGCGCGGCGGCCTTCGGCACGCGCATATTCAGCCTGAAAGCCGGCGGCAAACCCGGTGGCATGTGTGAATGCGCCATTACAATAAAATTGCACTCATATTAATTAAGTAAAACATTACATATACAAAGAAATTTAATAGTGTAGTTAATTCAAAGGCAGGCAAGAAGAAATGCGCTTGTATGCGTGGCGAAGAAATAACACAATTTAATATTTATAACGCTGAAAATGAACTTACCCGCAGGTAACAAAATATTTATATGGTGAATTCGTAACATTTGAAAGAATAGGCTAGTTGAGACGTATGAAATTATGTTACAATGATGTTTATATCTAAATGTATTTGTCATATGTAACCTAAATATAATCTCTCTAATCCTAATATCTCTGTTCAAAATACTTAAATATGTTAGTATAAACTCAATATGAAAATTATTTCTTTTGTCTGTCTTTAACTTCCGCTTTAACGGTATCAGCAATTTTGTGACGTCATACATCTTGTTAAAAAACATGAACGCGATCCTTTACTATTACACAGATAATGTACATTACATAGACCATGGTTAACATCGTTTTCATCTCTAAATGTCAAGCCAATTTTAAAATATTTATGTTAGTGCTTTCTAAATCTCAAAAAATGCCATATTTTTCTCTTGATCTAGTAAAACCATTCTTAACCATATAAAAATAATTTCAAAAAAGTGTCAACTAGCCTATTAGCATGCGTTGGAAAATCGCTTTTAGCTACCTAGTTTAGAGTTAAGACAGTTAACATTTCCATATTTTTGTCTCGAGGAATAAAATTCCCAATTTCTTGTAGTAACCTTTATAAGTCTTGCCTGGGCACGTGAAGTCTTGTCTTGCTGGTCCAATTGCTGCTCCTTCTGTGCCAATATCTCAGCCATTTCTTCGTTACGGTGTACTGCATCCAAAAGACTCATTCTTAGGTCCATTATCTGTAACAATTTCAATAGGTTTGTTTGTTCCATGTTTTTAGTAAACATATTCATTACTAGCGTCCCGCGCGCGGTTTCACCTGCGTTACTCCCGTTCCCGTGGGAACTTCATAATTTTCCAATGGTGAAAACATTTTTGAAATCGGCACAGTTGATTTTGAGTTTATTCATTACAAACATACACACAAAAACTTCCTCTTTATAATATTAGTATAGATTATTTATGTTACGCCTGGCTAAAGTACCTTAGCATAATGGTTACTTTTCTTGCGAATAGGTGATGTTGAGGCACGTCATTCCTAGCATTTTATGTGATGGATGAACGGTTCAAATACCGCGCCTCCATTTATTATAGAGCAGTCATGAATAAGAATTTAATGAATGCCATAAAATTTTAATAACCTTCGCTTTTATCAATATTTGCAGCCCTCTTTCTTCTCTCATATACAAATGCTAGGATTCACACCTACCATTGGTTGGTTTTTTGCAATATTTCTTTGATTTGCAATAATTATTTAGTAGCACTAAGATGTGTTACTAGAGATTTTATAATATCACCTCTTGTTGTAAATCTTGATAACTAATTCCGTTTGGAGTCTCTTGACAATTGGCGACGGCGCGATGATGTGCTTGTAGATCTCGTACATATTGCTCGTATTGTGCTACTTTCTGTTCACTGTAATCATATGGACATTATAAGGCGTAAGCGCAAACCGTAAATGACACACAGATAGACCTATAATTGACCAAAACTTACTTCAATTTAATATTTTTTGTCAACTCTCTTATCTGCGTCTGCATCTTTCCTAGTATTTCTTCTTTGCTTAGAAGCTCTGCTGCCAGTTTATGTTGTATGCCTACCTTGTTTTCTGATTCCTAAAACAATTGATATAATATTTACTTACATTGAATAAAAACATTAATCAAAGTATAATTTGATAACTATTTAGTCACCTCATTGGTGAAGAATAAAATATATCTGGCACATAAGACTGAAAAAGAAATTTAATCTAAAATAACGAATCATCTCTTCTGTAATTACTACACAAATAATGGTAGGTATATTTACGGTTATTTTTGTTAGAGATTCCAAAAATTTAACTTTTTCCCGCTTGCATGCAGTCACTTCTTCTTCAGCAACGCGCAATGTATCTTTCGTAGCCTGTAAATCGGCCCAGAGATCTATTTCTCTTTCAGTTGGTAAATCTGAAATGCAGAACAAATTTATATTTTGTAATCAAACATTTTTCATTATGTACTTAATTTTAATAGCATATGCAAAATTTTACCAGGGTTGGGTATACTGTTTTCAAGCTCAGTGATTTTTTTATTTAAATTTTCTATTACATTTTGTTTTTCAATTGCAGTAGCTTCTGAATATTTCCTTAATTCCATTTCTTTTTGTGTTAATTTACACTGTTCTTCGATACTAAGCTTGGCATCTTGAAGGTAATTATTCATTTCTTGAATGGCAGCCTTGTGTTGGGTAGTCATAACTTCTATTTGCTGTTTAAGATTTTGAACACTATAACAATCCACAAAATACATCATAGGTGTTAGCTACTTTATAGCCGATATTTACTTGAATAATACGTTACTGTCCACTTACTCTACTAGAAGAGCATCGCGTTGCTGGACTAGTTGGCTCTTGGTAACTTCTCCAGTTTTCAGAGATTCCTTTAATTTTCTAGCTCGAGCTTCTAAATGAACTTCTTTTTGACGACTCTGGGTGGAAAAAGTTAAATAAGAATTCAATAGGAATAACTTCTGTAGTTTTGAAATCTTTACGACAAAGAGACTTTCGTCGTTTATTTGGAAAAAATGACTAGAAACGTAAAATAATGAAAAATAAAATTTACAGTCACCTGTTATCAAGCAGTTTTTATGTTTTTTTTTATATTGTCTTAACGTATTTTTGTCCAAGCGTAATTTGGTCATAAATTCTTTATTAGGTTTTAAACTATTTTTTTTAATATTTTATGTTTATGTTTGGATACCTTGTCTTCCAAAGAATTAACGGTGACCGTAAGACTAGCAATGCTGGCTTCGGCTTCTCGTAGCTGTCGATCCATTTTAGTGACTCGATTCCGCGCCTGCCTCAGTTGAGACTCTGTGGTGGCCAATTTGTCTGTCAATGCGACACGTGATGTACGTTCCTCCTCTAATTCTCGTTGCAGTTCCTGCAAAATTTACAATAAGTAACAGCACACAATACTAATAATTTTGCTTTAAGAACAAAAAAAAAACTTTTCTAACTATATTCAGCGTGTAAACCGCGTATAGCGTATCTCTTTTCTCTTTTTAAAAAGACAACTCCCGCACTATGTAAATAAATCCCTGTGTCGCGGGGGACTTTACAAACATTCATTTCACGGACACAAAGAACACCCAGACTCAGAACAACTATTTGTGGTTCACACAAATAATTGTCCCGGGTGGGAATCGAACCCAAAACGGCTCAGGCGCAAAACGTCTCTTTCGCAAAATGTCCCCTGGTCGTAAAACGGCTCTCTCGCAGAATGTCTCTTTCGTAAAATGTCTCTTTCGTAAAATGTCTCTTTCGTAAAATGTATCTTTCGTAAAATGTCTCTTAAGGCGGTACGAAGTTTGCCGGGCCAGCTAGTTCTTAAGTAAATTTAAGTACCAACATTTTAACATCATAATTGCACTATAATTTTAATAAATTATTTTTTGTTTTTAAAATCAAAATGTTATTCTTATACCTGGCGCGAAATTTTGCGAAAGAGACAGTCTGCGAAACAGACATTCTATGAAAGAGACATTTTACGAAAGAGACATTCTGCGAGAGAGACTTTTTACGACCAGGGGACATTTTGCGAAAGAGACGTTTTGCGCCTGAGCCCCCAGAACACCAGGTCTCGGAAGCAACTTCCGTAACCACTGAGCCACCGGCGCAGTCACTTGCAGCGAAGATTAGCTATTCTTATTCTAGCGGTGTAAGTAGTCGGGTCGCAACGTGCTCAATATTTCGAGGCTTGGGGAACCTTCTGCGATCAGCAGGTTGTGTATAAAACCTTGATGTCTCAATTGGCTGTGTATATTAAAAAAAATCGGAAATACCTACCTCTAAAACTTTGCTCTGCTCAATGTCTTTGCTTTTGTCTTGCGACTCACTTACGGCACCAGAACGGGAATCCAATTGTTGACGTAGTCGTGCAATTTCTCGTACCAACGATTCTCCGACCGTTACTAAAGCGGTTCGTTCTTGGTAAACTTTTCTACAAATAACAAATGTAGTTATAGTACCATTAGAACCATTTTTAACCCCTCCATCGACTCAGTGGCCATTTGTAATATATGCCAAGATGCCTTTCCCTCCCGCTCTAGTTTTCACGTAGTCACGCTACCTAATATTATAAAGAGCAATTATTTGCTTGTTTATTTGCTTTGCATTGAATAGGCTCAGGAATTATCAGTAAATCAGTTCAGACTGATTTCAAAAATTCATTCACCATTAGAAAGCTACTTTATCCAGAAGTAGCATAAGTTGCCACGGGAACGGGAGCAACGCGGGTGAAACCGCGTGCGGAAAAGTAGTAATTAATATATGGTTTAATTTTTTTTTCTTTTCAAACAATCTAAAAACAAATATTGGCCCATATTAGTCGAAAGAGCGCGAGATTTCTCTTCAAGGGACTTTTTTCCGTGCAGTAGATATTGATTATGTGACAAAACCTTACCTACCCCCACCTGCCCCTGTACGTAGTTAGTATGGGGTCTTTCCTTTAGCATCGATAAGAAATTATTTTTATTAAATTGGCAAAATTTTTAGTAGCTATGTCATAAAAAGGATACCTGTTTAAAAAAAATAATTTAAATTACTTTGACAATTGAGTGATTGTTCCTACAACCGTATCAGCACAGGATTTAAGTTCATGAAGATGTTCACAGAGTTCCAGTCCATGAGCATTGTAATCAAAGATGCGCTGTAATGATTCACCTCCTCCCTGTTCCTGAAAATATTATAAACAGGGTTTTATTGACAAGTAGATATCATAATATATAGCTATAATAGTACTTATCCCTCTACGATCCTGGCTTGACAAGGTGTGTTAAGAGGAGGCCCATGTTCTGCAGTGGACGTAAACGGGCTGTTGATGATGAATAGTACTTATAACTAATTTATAAAACTTACATCTTTTTCAATAAGTTCTTTGACCCAGTCAATGATTTCTTGGCGGGCTGTAAACGCTTGAAGGCATAAATCCGCAAAGCGAACTGGTACATCTGTCACTTGAGCACCGATTTCAATCATAATACTTTCATCTGCGCATTAAATAAAAAATATACTATTATAAAAGATACTAAATTAATACCTACTTAAGATAACATGCACATTTTGGAGATTTTTTAAAATTATTTATATATAGAAGATGAAATTAAATTAACGAATATTATATTCATCATGATATCACAAATAATGGTATACCTACATATATTAAAACCATATTTAGCATATTATGTAAAACCACCTACATACATATATAAAACCATAGCAAATAAATAGATATACCTAACTACGTAAGTATTATACGTGTCACTTACCAATCGCTGACGTGGATTGAATGATTTCAATAGCAGATTCCGTAGCGGATGAAGCAGCAGCGTCACGACACAATTTGGACACTTCGTCGGCTGCCCAGTCAGCCACGTTGAAAACCACCAGCTCTTCGAGCTGAACTGTTTCTCCATAACCCGACACGCCTTCACGGGACATGCGTTCTTGCAATCCTCGCAAATTATTATACAACTCTAGAACTGCTTGCTGAAACCAAAAAGACAAAGCTACAAACAGCTGTCACATTTATCCATAGGTTATTAAAGCCTATAAAGTAAAAATGTATAAATGCCGAGAACCTACTTGATCATTATTAAGGCCTGTGAAGGCACTATATCTAAATTTGGCATTTAATCGTTGTCGAAATCAATAAGTACCTTTTTTTTTTTTTTTTTGTTGTCCGGGGGGAAATGCATTGACGCATTCCCACCACCGTTGCAGCGTATTTGCGCGCTGGCGGTGGGATATGTGGGACTCGCCCTCTCCATAGCGTGGTATGCTAAAGTCATACCACGAGGAGAGGACCCTACACCACTAAAACCTCCCGGACACTCCTTCGATCCGCCGTTGGCGGGGGTCGGGTACGCATGAGCAATCCGGCCCCCCGACGGCAAATCAAATCAATAAGTACCTGCTTCAAATCCAACTCTTTTTTCATAAGCTTAAACTGTTTTTGCTTTGTGGCAAATGAACACTTAGGATCGTCTTCCTTAGCCGTACGGTGGGAGGGGCTCTGAAGAGCCGCTGGAATAGTTCTACTGCTATTCAAAATATTGGTAGGTAGTGTTTTTGAACGAATAGAAGTGGAGAAGCACTGAGGTGTGTTCGGTCGACTATAGGGAGTTGTTGGACGGTGTGGGTGTGCCGGAGTAGTAGGCCGACTTGGTATTCGTGGCGTCTGTGGCCGGGATTGTAATCGTGGAGTTTGCTGACGGCTGCGTGGCATTGGAGTCGTGGGATGACATTTCTCATCTGCAAAAATAAAATACGCTAATTTCCCGACAAGTTCAAAGAAGTTAAACTAAGTGGCGCTGTTTGTTCTTTCTGATTAAATCAAATTAAACGTGATAATGAATCCGGTATTTTTTCTTCTAGGATAAATCCTATATACACCCTATATGCTATATGGTATACCCCATATGCCTAAACATCGACCACAGAATTACGAGATATTCAAGAAAACCCAGATAAGGAGATTGAGAAATCATCTCACAAACGCATAAACATTACCTCTTTATAATAGTATACATAACAAAATAGAAATGATCACCAGTCTGATAATCGTTTTTTTGCTGTATCTCACATTCATTTGGCTTTTCTGTTAATGAATTATTATTATCTGAATGTCTTTTTTTAATGCCAATGTGTCATTATGCAAATAAGAAGAGGTCATATTATTCTGTTAAATACCTGGAGAAATGTCTTTAGTATCCTGAACAGTTACATGAGAAGGTTGAGTAGCATAATCGTGATATGGAACACTTTCTTCCACTTCCACGACAGAAGGCTCATTGAGATGGTCGTTATTTGTAAATCTTTCTGTAATCTCCTTATCATTTGTAATAAGACATGGTTTAATCGTATGATCATCGTCTTCAATATTGTCTTCGAAGCCTTGAATATTAACGACATCGCATTGTATAACTTGCTCCGGATCAGACACAAAACTATCTGTAAGTTTTACGTCGCCCTCGTCTCGTGCTTGATTAGGTTTAACGCTCTCTGTCTCCATTTCTGGATAATTATCTATAATATATTCGTCTCTCTCGACTTGTGGCAACGGCTCCTTGTAAAAGAGAAAATAAATTACCACATGCTACCATTTTGTTACAAATTGCTTAAATTAAAAACTGTAAATTACAACTCTTTTTTTCTTACTCGAATTAAGCAACTGAAATTATGGTCAGCATTTTAAAAAGCATGATTATTTATTATAAAAATAAAATCTATAAATAAATTTAAAGTCTTACAGTTTGAAGAGTATTGGTAGACAGTTTATTTTCTAAAATTCCAGTCTAAAACAAAAATATGAATATTTTAGATAACATTTAAACATTTATTTCCTTGAACTTAATATGTCAACAGATGTATATATCTACCTCAATTTTAGATTCAGATTTTTGAACTCGTTGTATAGGAGTTCTCACCTGTAAATTGTACAACAATTTAATAGTTGTGCCATTTAATAGTTTTTGGTGCAAAATGAAGGTGAAAATATTTGAATACGTACGCGCGCATCTTGACCAAGTTATTGTATATTCAAATTCAAATTCCGTAAAAACGGTTACATTTGTTTGGAATCGTCCTATTTTATTTTCCTACCGTGCAGTTTTTTTTTTCGATTGGACTTACGTAAATAGCCATGAGACTTTTGCTACTTCACAGGGCATAAAGACGAGCAGAGCTCCACTCTTAATGAATGGTTTAAAAACTACACACTAAGCAACCTGCGCAAGAGGGCGCCCCCTGTGAGGCTTGGACCTCGGCTCAGGGCGATCGCTGGCGATGAGATTTAGGGATTATGACTTAGTATTTATGGGGAGTATTGTGCAACTGTCGCTCTGCTTTACAGTTCGCGGGCCTCTCGGCCTTTTGCAAACTAAGGGTCAGGAGGACGAGGGAGAACGCGTCGCGTTCGCGGGCGCACTCTTCTCCGGCGGGTCGGATAGAGTGGTCTCTGTGTAGTGGTGCTAGTTTCTTGCAGTCTTTTTATTGCTAGTTGGTAAGTTGTTATCTCGTCGTCCGGGTCATCTAGGACGCCCCGAGGCCGACGGTGTTTACGACGCTTTGTGGGCAAAGGCCTATAGTCGGTTGCTGAAACAACCAACGGGTTTGGGTGTTGCGCCGCGGATTCGAAGAAGCGTTCCGATGCTTCTTTCATCCACTGCTTGATGGAAGGCAGTTGGAGATCAGAATGTAAGTTGCGATTACGAATGAACCACGATGGCCCGGTGGCCCGTCGAGTGAGTCTACTTTGCTCAGTTTGTAAGCGGTACCTGCTAGACGCGGTATGAGCAAATACTGTGCTCGCTTACGTCTTAATCGGTCGTATACACGTGGTGTAAATCCTAACCTTATTATCAAGTGATAATTTGCTGCGTGAATTTAGAAGACAGTGTAGTCGACTGACCGTAGGTAAAGCACGTGCACGAACGGTTTCTACATGCGCTCTAAAGTTTAGCTTTCGGTCAAGGATTAGCTTGCCGTTCCCAAGCGATTGGTTGGCCAAACATCTTGACCGGTGGAATGTCCGGTGGACTGTTTAATGTCGAGAAGAGTACCGCAGCACTCTTTGTCGGATTTACTTCAATTCTCCACTTTCTGAACCATTTGCCTAAGGCATTTGATGCGGATTGTAGAGCGTCGTAAATGGGGGCAGGACTGCGGCCTGTCCGCAAAGGGAGCCAGATGGGTTTTCTTGGGTTTCGGGTTGTCACTTGTGTAAAGCGAGAACAGGAGTGGCGAAAGTACTGAGCCTTGTGGCACTCCTGCTTAGATCGGGTGAGGAGAAGAGCAATCTCCTTCTACACGATACCTAAAGGTTCGCCCCGAGAGGTAGTCTCATATGATGTGCACGAGACGGTCAGGCACTTTGAGTTGGTAGAGCTTATAAATTAAGCCATTGTGCCAGACTTTGTCGAACGCTTTAGCTACGTCAAAGAAGAGTGCTCCCGTATGACATTTGTATTTACCTGACTTAACAAGGATGTGTTCGACAATGCGATGCACTTGGTGAACACAGGAGTGTTATGCTCGAAAGCCCCTACCGTGCAGTGCGTGACGTAGCGACTACTGAAAAACACTGACGAAAATCTCAGTAGAACCCTCTTTTTTAAAAATAATAATATTTTATTAACCTAATTACAAAATACTTTATTTTAAATTTAATTGGGAGCGATTTAATTCCAAGCAGTTTTGAAACATAAGTAATCAGAAATTTCTTAATTAGCCCTGGTTATAACTTGGTCAAGTCATTTTGAACGATCTAAATAAATGGACCGCTACTTATGCACATAAGTTGTAGTTTTGAAAGTGCGAGATGTAGGTATTATGGTTATAAGACAATGCACCTTAGGAGAAGCAGTTGGAGCTCGGGTAGGAGACTGTTTCTGATTGTTAGTGGTAATAAGATTCCTATTGGTAGCATTGCGGGCAGCACGAGCAGCTGACGCGGCGGTTGGCCGAGGCACCAAGCGAGGAGTGGATCCATCTGGCAACAAATAATAAAAAAATAGCAGAAGAAGAATATAAATTGTATAGCATTAAAACAATGTAGCTAAACTACTATCCCGTTGATCCCCTTCTGAATCTGACATTTTATACACTTTGTGGGCCATTTATTATTCAAAACATTAAGGGCTTATTTTAAAAAAATGCTAATAAAAAGTGCACTAAAATGTATGTCCAATATTGGTAAATACTGGGCTTTTATTTTCTGTAATCAAGCTTAACTGAGAATAGAAAGTAGAGCGATAAGCGAGCGTAGCTTTAGTAGGTACGCTTAATGAGCTGCTCGACTCGATAAATAGATAGGATTTCTTCTAAACAATGTGCTGATTTATACATGGCTGATAAATAAAGTCAAAGTATACTGTTTAGGTTAGAGAAATATTGTTAATTAAATCTAGACACGAGGCAGCGTGTCAAAGCCAAGTTCAAGCAAAGAACTGGCTAGCCAGCGCCAAGTGTAATATTACACGAACCACTTAGTGCCACTTTTGACCCTTCTATAACTCAAAACCTATTTAACGTAAACACATAAAACTACGTGTGTTTAATTATATCCATAAGGACATGTAGAAGCCCAAATTTCATGAACTAGCTCAAACGGTTATAAAGATATGAAGGTCAAAAAGTCGTAAATTTTAGCACTGACTGACTGACATATAGTACCTAAATCTAACCTACTTCCAGATGACCTAGAAGGATGAAATTTGGAATCCAGCTCGGTAATTGTGTGTAAGCCCAGGAAAAAATCAAAAAATAAAAAAGTCAAAAAATAAGTGGTGTCCCCATAGAAAAAACTTGTAATATGCGCTAAACAACCGACCAACGGTGACGTCGGCGGCGCGCGGCACCATATAATTATACACAGAACAGAAGTAAATCTAAATAAAAGCGCTCCCGAGCAACACATATACATAGGCACCGCTTACGAATACCGATTTAGTTATTTATTGTTTTATTACATTTGTGTTCATCCTGCTTCTTTTTCAACTGTGAATGAAATGATTGTCATACTATAACTACAAACGTTCTTCGTGCCTAAACCAATAACAGTATAAAAGTGAAGTACATAGATGAGATTTAATGAATAAATAAATACTTTATACAACCCGTTCGCTATAAGTTTGCCGCTGTCAACTGTCACGCGTTTAGCGTTGTCTCACTCTCAGTTCTAGTTCCAGTGAGAAAACGCTATACTGACGTCATTTGAGAGCAGCAAACTTATGTAGTGGTCGGTCCTCCGTCGCCCCAGCCAATCACCGTCACCCTCTGACAAATGGTACAAAATTATAAGCGGTAGCGATTTGGTTAAAATTCGGGTCGGTTGGTTTATACCTGCATGGTAGTGATTTTATAGTCCACGGCTCACTAAAATAAAAGATCAGTGCCCTAGGTTCATTTCTCTGATTTCCTTTGAAAATAATAAATAATATTTTAAGGTATAAATTTGTTAGTTAGAACTCTTTGTACCTTAAAAGAAAGTCCAAGTACATACACATTATGTATACCAAGGTCAAGGCAATAGCGATGTCTTATTGTTACCGATATAGGTATGTATGCATTGACTAATTTAAGAATGCTGGTTGAACTCGCTCGCGCCTTGCACTTGTACGCGCGCCCGATGCCCGCGTGGCTCACAAGCACTATACGACTTAGGCCGCGTCCTAGACGCCAGCGGGCGGAGCGGGCGGCGCGAGCGACGGCACGCGCGTCTTTATCAAAGTTCATAGATTTGTGTGAAGCTGTTCTCGACGACAGCGGTGCGGGCGGCAGGTTTTCCTTAGGCACCGCTCGCACCGCCCGCGCCGCCCGCTCCGCCCGCTGGCGTCCAGGACGCCGCTTAAAAATGCGAACGAACCAAAGTATGCTCTTAGCAGCGCTCATTCGCGCAAGCGTTCTCGTTATGCCCGGTTGTTTAGCGGAAACCCACCTATTAAGTTGCGTTTTATGCTGCGCCGTTCGACTAAATTAATTTGACTAAAACATTAAATTTCAATAGGTACCTGCCTTGTTTTCTTTACAAAAAGTAATGATATCCCACCAAAAACATAAATGTTAAAAAGGAAAGCCAAGTTCAATACAAAAATTATGCTTGGCTGTGGGCTTCGCCGTAAAAAGAATGGAGATCTGAATGAGTGCCAAGGTCTATGCAGAATCGAAATATGTATTTATAGGAACAAAATAACATTATGAACAAATATTAAACTATTTCTTTGCTTTAATGGATACCTATAACAATTGCTGTTACTTAAAAATGTTATCAGAATCAGAATTATCAGAATTCAAATGATGAATAACTTTATAAAATGACTGATGTAATGAAAACTGGCCAAGTCAAATCTAACCTACTTTAAGATCTCACACTTTTAAATAACAGCAATTGTTATAGGTATCCATCAAAGCAAAGAAATAGAGTTTAATATTTGTTCATAATGTTATTTTGTTCCTATAAATACATATTTCGATTCGCATAGAACTTGGCACTCATTCAGATCTCCATTCTTTTTACGGCGAAGCCCACAGCCAAGCATAATTTTTGTATTGAACTTGGCTTTCCTTTTTAACATTTATGTTTTTGGTGGGATCAAACTTACTGGGCTTATCTTTTTGCACCTTCGCAGCCGTCGTCATAGTTACACAGGTTGAAAAATATATAATAAATTGTAAAAAAACGTTAGGAATTTTGATATTATGATTAACGAGACCACGAAATACGGAATAACGAAAATGACATTCTAAATTTTAAATTATTAGACGTTGAATGTCATATGGTTTTTTATTATAAGTAGTTAGCAAATTGTTTTGGCTCTATGGAACTTTTTGTCGTAGTACTTATGTTAAAAACTTACCTAATTATTATTATTATGAAGCATCCCATAAATTAACTGTATTATGCACACTTGCTTCGAAAATGAACCTTTCTCGCCGCCCCGCCAGAGGCACCGCTCTCGTCCTGCATAACAGCGATAGCGTTAACATGAAATGCATGCAATTCGGAATAATTTGTTTAATTTGCTATTATTTAATTTTTAGTTCATTTTTACCTACTGTAACGGTTGGACGTTGTATTTGTTATTGGATTTGATTGTTTTGTTGAACTTTTATACGATATGTAAATATACCGTAAAAACTTTATTCCGTCGTCACTGTCAACAATCATAATTTGAGCCAAGTCTCATGTTATACGCAAGAGTTATGCATGCTATAATGTAGGTAGGTACGAAACATGTAGGTATGCTTCCACGTGATATCGTGCGAATACTAAAGACTGTAAACTCGACTTACAGTGTTTTAGCTGAACGACGCCCAATCAGTTTCTTTAAGTCTATTTAGTGTTACTACTTTCACAGGTCAATGAGTAAAACACTAAGTATATTATGTTCAAATCCTTAAGTCCTTTCCAATCCGGCTTCCGTCCTAGCCACAGCACTGTTACTGCACTTGTTAAGATAACTGACGACATCCGCTTGGCTATGGAACAATATCTACTAACTGTCTTAGTCTATAGTACCAGTCTAGTAGTAGACCACCCGTAGGGCGCTTTCCCTCCTTCAGCTGCGGATAAAATCAGCTTAAGACAGAAACTTGGAGGAATTAGATAATTCCTCCGAGGGCAGAAACCATTAAAGTGGTAAATAGCTGTTCCGTTGTCTCATTTACCAGAGTTTTTATTCGGATTGACTTATGAAGTTAGCCACGAGGCTTTGGCTATTTTATCGGGCAAGGCCTCTACCAGGCAATCATTATTTCACTGAAGAACAAATCTTTAATTTCTTGACGAACAAAATTGCCATATGGTATGGAAGGGTCCATGAGGATTGATTCATGCAAAAAAGCTGATAAGATTACTCTTGCTCATGGACTCTGGCTGGTAACACCTTTATAATATTGACTTCCTTCTACGACTCGACGAAAACGTCATAACATGCTTACATGAAAATCATAGTGACAATTTTGAACGATTTTTGTACAATTTTTTGGTAAATATATTTTAAGTTAGACGTTGGTCTATGAAAAATTATATGTGCACAAGGAATTAAACAATAATGCCACAAGTAGAGCCGAGTGGAGGTAAAGTATATAAAACAATCGGATAAATTTAGGGTGTAATGTCTGTATTACACCAGCCACGTGAATAGTTTTATAAGCTAATGTGTAGACAGCAAGTCAGCAATTTAATGATCGGTTTTGTCGCCGGGCGATAGATTAAATTAGTGAGCAGTCAAATTGATGTGTTTCACTGTTCAACCAATCAAACCTTTTTATTAAACTTTTCTAGTTCATGAAGCTAGCTTTCATGCTGATATGCTACTTGGAAATAAAGCTTGTTTCGTATTAAAATTTTAGAGTGACCAGCTAAATACGCTAAAAAATTAAAAGTAATAATTCCTCAATCTCCCTGCCAGCGATTTTGCTTGGTTTGCAAAAACCTCGTGGCTAAATAACTCGCGTTAGGTTGCTTCAAAAGCTTAAATATTTAATTTGGGGAGTTTAAAGAAAAAAGAGGTTTCTAGGAAATTTACATGCAGGAATGAAGTAAGCGGCGTCTAATAAATTGTTTATTTTTATTATAACATAATATAATTAAAAGAATTGAATAGAACATAGTAAATAAAAAAATGTTAATAAACTAAAGTAAAGCTTTATTTATATATTCCGAGAATTTCCTAGTACCACTCGGTCACATTATCTCGAGACCTGGCGTCGATGACGTCACGTCGCGTCGGCGCTCTGATATGGTGCGTCCGTGGCGAGCGCGGGGAGGTGAAAGGAGAACGGGGCATTCCAGCGACGACGTCTCGAGATAATGTGACCGAGTTGTAAAGCTTTGCTTTTAGTAATGTAATGGTATGTTAAGGTTATGGAGTATTTTTTGTATTTAACAAATAAATATATATAATAAAAAACACGAATATTTAAATACATTTATAAAGAAATCTAAAACAATACAATCCTTCTAGATTTTTATATAAAGGTATTTAAAGACGAACAAAAATATTTTCAAGTTTGCAACTCATTGTGCATTGTACCTTAACATTCTTTTTCTTTTTTCAGATGCGATAGAAACTATTAAGAGTTCAGGAAAATGTCGTATCCCGACGAGACTGCCTGGACTCCAACAAAGAATGACCCCGCTACCTAAACCTAGGGTCTCAAGTGAAGTAATTTTTGGCTTTTTGAATTTTAGTAATACCATTCAAGGATACAACTCATACAACTAAATAAATCACTACATAGTATAAAACAAAGTTACTTCCCGCTGTCTGTGTATGCTTAGATATTCTATATTTCTCCAGAACCCAAAAAATGATCTTGTTTCTGTCACGAGTTCGCGTTGTGCTTCAAGAATTGCAACCCGAGGACCCCGATTTGATGAGGTATATATTAAGTAAGGTATATATAGCCTTTTGTCACGCATTTTGTATGTATCTTGAACTAATAAAAAGCGAAGCTAAAGTTATTTAAATATGTTGGACCGTTCTATTATGTACCGAAATCATATTATTTGGAAACCACAAAAATACCACATAATTAGGTGTATCTTTAGACGATACCTAATTTATAGGATTATTATCAGGTATGGTTGTAATTAACTGCATTTTTTCAACAGACAAGACCAAAGCCTGCAAACCGAGTAAAAGAAGAACTGGGTTTGGACAAAATGAATGAAAAATACATTCCGCGAACAGCCAGACATAATTTTGCAGCAACAAAAGTTAGCAACTTTATACATTGTATACTGTTAACATCGCTTAGACTATTCCTTTGACTTAATGGCAATGTTTTTTTCATCAGAAAGTTTCCACAATACCAAAGAAGATACCAACAAGAACGCCTCACATAACAGTACCACTGATGCAGGTAATCCAACTACACCTGTTTAAGAAATGTGTCTTAAGTCTTTGTGATGTTCATTACTGCACATAATTTCAAAGCTGTCCCGCGCATTTTCACCGAAATAATATTTTAAGCTAATATTAATAAGGAAGCTTAAACTTTCTTTTTTACATGTCATCAGAGATTACACGGTAAAACGGTGAATATTACTGAAGACCTTCCAGATCAGGTAAGAAAACACAAAAAAAAAATCAAATCGAAAATTAATTCTTTTTTAGATATTATACAACTATACAATAAATCACATAGTACAATTCCTACACCAGCGGTAGTATTTGGGTAAAATAATAGATTTGTATTAATTCTTGATCTTTTCTTCTTGTTTAATCACGTTACTATATTACTATGACTTTGAAATAATGTCTTCGCTATTCAGCTTTTACTATGCATGCATATTTTAAATAAATACGAGAATTTATTGAGTTAATGTAGGTAACTTCAGTAAAAGATAAGTATAATGTAGGTAGCTTACCTTAACAATAACATAGGAAAGGTTTTATAATAAACCCTACAGTAATGAAGACTGATGAGATGATCGTTATCGATGTCATAGTCATATCGTTCAAAGTACGCAGAGCTGCTGCATCCAATGTTCATATTATCATGTAAGACAATCATTTACCAGCGATCAAGTAACAGCTAGTGATGTACAAGCCTCGATTCGTCGAGTATTATTTCGGAAGCCTCGAGGCGGAATGGCAAGACTCAGTGAGCTCAGTAAGCTCGGAGTCCCGAGCCTAACCGAGCCGCGATTTTTTTGACCCAAGCCTCGAGGCTTCAAAAGAGTTCGAGCCTTCAAATGAATTTCAAAAGAACTCGAGTCTTCAAAATTTGTATAAAGTGCACCGTAAACGCTTAATCTATTGTGGTTTACCTCTACTTATTTTCATTCATCAGCATCCATTAAAACTAGAGGGTAAAAAATTCTAGTGCGCTAAAGAGAATGCTTCGAGATCGATCGAGCGTTCAAAAGGGCTCGTGCCTTCAAAAAGAGCTCGAGCCTTCAAAAGAACTCGAACCTCAAAAGAGCTCGAGCCTTCGAAAAGGGCTCGAGCCTTCAAAAAAGCTCGAGCTCTGAAAAAGACTCCCGAGTCGTCGGGCGCCATACATACGAGGCGAGCCCTGTAAACGACACCGAGCTCTAGGCAAAGGGACTCGGACGCCTCGACACTTGTATATCACTAGTAACAGCGCAGCGTTTAAATTACAATTGTGCAAGCTAAATATGCCAGAACAGCATTGAGCAGAGTCATTACCATACAATCGATTTGTGTAGAAGATAATATTAAACTACGTATGAGTTTCAGGAAACAATACAGAAACATGAAGATCTAGAAGTCCTCCAACAGACTGATTCATTTGAAAACGATTCAAACGTTGTTGCGGAGACAGGTAGATAATATTTATCTATTTTTATCATGATAAAAATATATAAGTATTTAAATTGTTTAACTCATTTATAAGGCAGTCGATAGTATGTACATATGTTATAGGTGTGTTTTCATTGTTTTGAAAAAGTATAAAATATATATTTTCCCCTGAATCTTTAGATTCAAAAGACACTTTTTTTCACAATGCAATATGGGAAACACTAGAATGCTAGAGTAGTTGTGTTAATATTAAGAAAGACGATCAAATATACCTAGCAACAAACTTGACTTGATCTAACGAGTAAGTGGTCAATGACTTCTCATAATTCAATCAATCTTTAATCTTTTACTGTTATAATTTCGCAGAATTATTGAACTCCCGGAGCGACCGGTCGATGCCACTCAAAATAAAATGGCAAGAGCATATAGTACAATTTCAAAAGATGAAAAATGATCTTGGAGATCGTCAGGTTTGAATACCGTACACTCATATTTTAGTAACATCTCATATTAAGTATGTTGTTATAGCATTGTGTAAGTTCAGTGGGTTTATTTAAAATTTAAGTACAATATTCAATTATTGTCAAGGATTATATAATTATACGATAATTATACGGTTTTATTATAAGTCTACCATTATGTACATGTTTGGAGTATAGGCACAGAGGTAACCTATAGTCAAACAAAGTTCTGGTAGTGCAGAGGTTCACATGAAATTTCGAATTGGCCTGCGAACTTTTATTGCGTGATACAGGTTATTTGGGATGTTAGGTGATAGATGCCGCCGCTCCTCTACTAGATTTTTAAATTACTTTGAAAACACAGGAAGCGTTAATCGAGCTATATGCTGATATGCGGAACATTTATCAAAAGCTGTTGAGCTCCGGTCAGAAAGTAAATCTCCCAGCAGCCGAGGAGCTGCGTCTCATGAACGTTCACAAGCTCAACCCTGAACAACTACTCCAAATATGCTCCTTAAGCCATAGTGATGATCAGCCCAAAAAAGGTTCGGTATTGTTTTGAATCATCTGAATGCTAAAGATGTTGTACGACGGTCAACGTTATCTATAGCAAAAATCCTAGGTTCTTTCCCTGGCCCTAAAAATACAAAACAGATAGCATCTGCATTGAATAATTTGGTAGAAAATGCCTCTGTCTTTAAGTCCGAACAACTTTGTGCAAGAAGTCTTAAATAAATAATAGGAAAATTAATAATGGCGGTATAGACAGCCTCCGTGTCGTAGCGATATAAGTCTCACTTGAAGTCCCTGACAAAGCTTCAAAATCGCATCATAGTTTGATTTATCCATATTAATAATATCTACTTAATATCCTTTTTACAGGACAAACGAAAAGTTTTCCAATCATTGATATGAACAAGCTGTACAATATGCCTTCCAAATTAATAGCTACTTGCGAAGAAACTTTGACTAAAAGAAAAGAAATCATCCAGTGGTTTGAAATGTTGAGTTCAAGAGAAAAGGTAGATAGACAAATTAACTAATTATTTTAAAATATTTAATGGATAGTTCATTACAACCGTCTTCATATAAAACTTAAAACTACTATAGATACGTATGTCTAGAAGTTTGAAGTTTTATGACGAATTTATTAAAATACATTGATACTTATTATATTAATTTCAAGCAGAAAAGCTTTCTACGCTTCTCCTTCAATTAAACTTCTTCATGTGCACAATATTATTAAACAAGAATCTAAAGTTTTTGCTTCAAGTTTTAATATATCTTTTATATAGTCTAGCTGTCATTTCTTCGACTGAAACGCACGAGGAACGGTCGGGAAAAAATTATGTTATCAGAAATTTTCTGTTTAATTAATGTAAATACCAGTCCATTTTGTGGTGTTTCACTCGTATCTCAGAGAGCGTTGTCAGCCCAGCGCTGATCTCTGATCTCTCATCGGTCGTGTTTATAGAATCGCTTCATCGGATTTTGAGAGTAAATATATAGAGAGTGCACCTGCGTTTGCGCACACACTTGGGCACCGAAAGATATCCTGCGTGGATGAGTAATTTGCTGCCGTGGTTGGCCGCCGTGTCGTCACCACAATCGGTAGGGAGGACTATATTATACTATATACATTCATAATGGCATATTATTTTTAGAGTGTTAGTATGAGCGTTCTTACAAAGAAAACTAATGAGTTTACCGCAGAAAATGAGATGCTTAAGTCATCTTTAGAACGAGCTAAAGAGGATATTATGAAGGAACTTGATGATTTTGTTCAATTCGTAAGGTAAGTTTTAGTGGAATAGTAATTTTATAAGTAACTACCCGCCTAGGCTTCGCACGGGAACAATGATAATGTATTATACATATAAACCTTCCTCTTAAATCACTCTATCTATTTAAAAATCTCACCTGCATCAAAATGCATTGCGTAGTTTTAAAGTAAAATGCACCTATGCATTTTACTTTAAAACTCTCTCTGTACCTATACAGACAGACTGTAGGGATGTGTGAAACTAAACCATGAATTATCGTATACAACTGCCATTATTTATTCATACACTCTTTAATATATTATATATTAAAGAGTGTATGAATAAATAATGGCATGAATAAATAAAGTTGCTCGTTCGTGTGTGTAAACCTGTAATAGGTTTACACACACGAACGAGCAACTTTATTTTATACTATGTATTGATACCGCGGTTTCACCGTTGTACTTCATATTCCGGTGGAAACCTTTTCATGTCCATTCACCAAATGTCATGTAACTCGTAGATAACGAAGATTTCTTATAAGAGTATATCAGCCCGTTTAGGTCCACAGTTGAACATGGGCCTCTTCTTAATAGACCTTGGCAAGCCAGGGTTGTTGAGGGATATTGTCATAGTCACCTCGCTTGGCTAGCGGATTTGTGATCGCAGTAAGATGGTAACTAACCGTGAGCTGATAGATGCTGATGCCCATTCATCAGCTGCATGTCCCTTGGTCGCCTCTTACGACACCCATAGGAAGACAGATTCTCTGGTTTAGGCTCTCTGATTTCTTATAGCGCAATAATAATTCAATTCAGTCCATTCGTTTTGAGTCCATTCCAAATCAAAAATACAAATATTTTCATTAGTATAGATATAACTCCTTGCTGATAAAATTAATCATATTACAACATAATTATGTGCAATTGGTAACTCAATAGAAAAACTGTTAATGAAACTATGGCACTACAACTCCGCACCGAAAATATGACTTATCAGCTATCAGAATTAAATTCTCAGAACATGGACTTGCGTAAACAAATCCAAAATCATGATCATCTTAGGCCGAATACTAACAAAAATAAAATTGAGGTAAGACGTTTACTAACTTAGTATTTAGTTGAGGTTAGAGTTTAATGGTAAGCGATTACTGTATCCTAGAATAGTTTGCGATACCGGAGGAATCACTCACATGTTGCCGACTGTTACCTACCCCAAATGACTATCGCATGACCATCAGGACCGTGTGCTTGTTTATGATATAATACAAAAAAAGGACGTACAATTTGTAGTCTTTCTTATTTAATTATCTAAAGGTCACAGAAAGGTAGCCTCTTATGCGTATTTCTTCCAATTAATAATAAAAGCTAAAGTTCGAGTGAAAGTTTGAATTTATGTGTTACGTTTTAACGTTTAAAAAAAACTCTTAAAGAATCCATATAATATTATAAATCACTATTGTTGAAAATACTGACTAACTAAATTTTTTTATATTAGGAGTTAGAAAAAGAGCTAAAAGAAGAAAGATGCAAGCGACACACATCAAAAGACCGGTTAACCAGAGCAGAAGGCCAAGTAAAGATCAATGCTGAAAGGGCATGTCAGCTCGAGACTGCCTTAGAACAAGCTCGCTCACAGATCTGGAACCTTGAGAGGACTGTACAACAGTTGCATGAACAGGTGGGTCGAATAAAGTTGACGAATAAACATAACTATGTATGTACTTATATACATAGATAACTTGATTAGCATTTAACGACGTCCATAAAGTTGTAACAAAACTTTGAGTACTTGTACATTATGCATTAAAGCATGTGAATATTAAACAATAAATACATAATATAATAATAATAATAAAATCTGTTTATTTCAACAATCATGCATACATTATATATTACTTAACTATGTATAATCTTGACTTAACTAAGATTTTTTATAGTTAAGGAGTTGCAAAATTAGTAGGTACATTTTTTATAAAGAATACATTAAATTAGATTAAATTACTGGTAGGTACGCTCGATCCGTGCATAGATGCGACATGCACTTCCGCGATACAACAGTCTTAACAGTGGTGCACTTTTTACCGACTTACCCTATAATGAAATGAGTTTTATACAATTACCTTCACAATTATCTATTTGTATTTGATTGATATTCTCAATTGATGTTCCTTTATATTATTTTTTGATTGTCTTTGTTTTTACTTGATAGAACTAATAAATGTTATTAATGATGTAAATATTGTAATAACTGTAAAAATTGTAATCATGGTAGCCATCGCCCAATACAAATTAAAGCACACTTAGATTTATATAAAAATAATTTCTCATGCAAGTGAGTATGTATTCTTTTTGAGAAATAAAGATCTTAAACCAGAAATTACTGGTTTGTGAAGTGCCGTTTAAGTACATTTGATATATGACCCTTTTTTTTGTCTAACATCTTAACAACTAGTGATTTTGGTAACTTATTTAATATTTCGGGTAGTAGACACTTCCACACCCTCTTCCCGTACTCATTATTACAATTTTGTTTAACAAACATTGGAAGATATGACACATTACGCAAATTCTCTGGTCTATTTGTCTTGCTTAATTTAGGTATGAGATTACTATAATGTGTTACAACAGCTAAATCCACTTTATCAAATATACTCAGAACTTTACAGTAGTGAAACAGTTTGTGATAATTTTCTTTATATTTATATTTTATTTTTAATGGAATAATGGTTTTCAGTAGTCTTAATTGCAGTTTATATATTGAACTAAGGTATGATTTATATGTTCGTCCGTAACTCGCCAGTCCATAACTTATCACAGAATCCGCCATAGACATATACAGTAGTCTTAGCGTCCTATATGGAATTTTATTTTTAAGAATGCACAATTTTGACAAAATAGCTCTAAGTTTGCAACATACCTGGTCGACATGTGGGCCCCAATTAAATTTGTAATCTATTTTTAGTCCAAGGTAGGTATGTTCTGTCACCATGTCAAGATTGAGGCATGTACATAAGGTGTTGTTGTTGTTAAGATGCATGCATTGGTGCTCGTGTGCCACAATATTTGGTATTTGATTTATTTTTTTATGTGGTGAGTGTATATACATGAGTTTAGTTTTGTTGTAGTTTATAGCTAAACCGAGATCGTGAGCCCATTTGCACAACAGATTAAAATCCTCCTGCATCATAGTTTGAGCTCTGTTTATGTCCTTGTCTGCTGCTATGATACAGGTGTCGTCAGCGAACTGATATACGGAAGTATGACGAAATATGTTGCACATATCATTAACATATAACAAGAACTCCGTCGCTGACAGTATCGATCCTTGCGCCGTGCCTTGTTGTGTTTTAATCATGTCACTTTGTTCGTTTGCTATGGTCACAGCGTTGTATCTATTTGTGTGATAACTTTTTAACAGTTTTAACATCGGACCCTGTATACCGCTCTGCTCTAATTTTTGGTATAGTGTCTCATGATTTAGTGTGTCAAATGCTTTACTAAAATCAACCATTACTACTAGGACATGATTATTTTTATCTAGGTGTTTATTTATTTCGTCTGTAAAGAAGGTTAACAGCTGCGATGTACTTTTATTTTTTTGGAATCCGAATTGTTTATTGTGAATAATGCTGTTACTTACTAAAAAATCATTAATTATATTACCGAGGTACTTTTCAATTATTTTATCAATGCATGATAGTATTGTTATAGGTCTGTAATTATTTGTTTCATTGTAGCTGCTTATATATGTTTATATGCTTCCGTACAAAGCAATTTTCTCTGTTTCAGAATAAAAAGTTACAACAAGACTTTGATATAGAATTGACGAAGCTACGAGAATCAATAACAGAAAATACAAGCCATCTAGAAGAGATCGCTAAAGCTCGAGAAAAATTAGAGAACGAGTAAGTAATTAGACAGTGTTTGATTATTCAAGTAAATAATTATGAGGGACTGATACCATATATTTTTCCGTGGCGAAATGCATTTGTCATTCCCGTATGTGTTCAATAATACCATGAAGCTACGAATGCCCCCACACGCAAATATCCCCCAAGTTCTCCGGACGCTGGTAATGGGGAAACCAAGATGTCATGACGACATGCATGATCCAGTGCCCTAAAGTGGGCATAATACCTAGTCAACAAATTAATTTATGTATAAATTGCGTCTTTTTGGGTACGCGTTTAGGTCAGGGAAACGTTTATATAACATTATTTTTCACTCAAGATTCACAACATGTTTATATCTTACTTTGTAATTTATTTAATAGAAAAGAAGATCTAGAAAAGCGTCTTGTAGAGTTATCTAAATATTACAATGAATCACTTTCAAACGTCAAGCATGACATGAACATCAATATTGGAAAATTAATTGAAACTGAAAAGAAATACGAACTGGAAGCAAAGAATAGAAAAGCACAAGAATTAAAAATAGCGAGTTTAAGCAATCAACTTTCTGAAGCCGAAAATTTACTTAAAGAATCACAAAATCAGCTTCAAGAAAAGGAAAAAATATTAAGTTAGTGTACTACCTATAAGCAGATTATTCCTATTCAGCGATAATCGTGCATTCAATTCCAAAGTTACATAACCTTACTTTTAGTATAGACGCTTCGCAAAAAGTCAACCAAAATACAAAAATGGCTGCCATTCCGAGGGCGTTGCGTTTAGACCCCGCATATTGAATAGTTTTAGTGATAAAATAGAGCAAACTTTCACCTCCTAAAGTTTGTACAGTCAGAACCAGACATATTGTATATATCATAAAGGGTAATGGAAATATATTTTTTTCAGACGATACAATAGATTATGAAAAAATACTACGATCGACTAAGCAAGAGTTAGATTCAGCTTCATCTCAACTCAATGAATATAAAATAAAAATTTCCAAACAAGACAACATTATTGCACAAATGGAGGTATTATTCTGCGTTCGTAGTTGCGATAATTATTAATAATATTAATAAAAATTGATAATTTATATGAAACTATTTTTTTCACAGCGAGACTATAGAGAATCACACCAAATGGGAGAAAAACTTCAATACAATTTAACGGCCAAAGACGAGTATATAACGGAAATGGAAAAGAAACAATCGTTGTTAGAAGAACAGCTAAAAGAAAGGTTAACTGTAGTAAATCACTAGCATCACTACACATTAAAAAAAAAGCAAACAACAATATCGCTAATAAATTTATGAATTAAAATTACTCCGTCACATATTATCCATTTACAACCATAAAAAAAAACATTTTTGTTTATAATGTACTGAAAAATATGCTTACTACAGTTTACATTCTACAATCATATTCAATCAACTTATTTAATGCCAAAAATTTATTAATTTTAGTGAAAATAAAATGGAATCATATGAAAAGCAGTTAATATCTGTCAAAAACCAGTTTTATCAATTACAAGAAGACTTTGGTGGATTCGAAAACATAAGTGAACTACATGATATGGTAATTTGCGTCATGATATTGTAACAAACATTACTAAGCAAGCATCTAATAATAATTATATGGTTGTAGGTGAACCAGCAAAGAGTTAACTTTTTAGAAGTAACAAGAAAAAATGGAGATTTGGTGGAGGCTTTGCAAACGAAAGACAAAGAGTTAATAAGAAACCTACACAATCTCGAAGAACAGGAACAACTTTTGGAACAGAGAGAAGCAATGATAAAGATGCTGTCGGAAAAGTCTGAAGAGCAAACAAATATAATAAAACTATTACAAAACAAGGTAGAAATGAAGACGCATGGAGATGTAGAGGCAAGTAATGTTTATTATTTTTGCCTATTGAATTGACACATAAGGTAACTTATTTACTGTGGTAATGACTGCTGTATAATAAAAAATCATTGCTCGTAAAAAAATCTATATATATAAAAGAAAGTCGTGTTTGTTACAACACTTATAACTCGAGAACGGCTGGACCGATTGCCATGGTTTTTGATTTGTTGGATTTGTTTCCGTCCCGAATAGCAGAATACATTTTAAAAACAAAAGAAAGTCGTGTTAGTTACACTATTTATAACTCAAGAACGGCTGAACCGATTTGGCTGAAAATTGGTAGGGAGGTAGCTAAGAACTGGGAGAAGGACATAGGATACTTTTGGGTAGGGGTAAGGTAGGGTAGGGTAGGGTAGGGTAGGGGTAGGGTAGGGTAGGGGTAGGGTAGGGTAGGGGTAGGGTAGGTGTAGGGTAGGGGTAGGGTAGGGGTAGGGGTAGGGTAGGGGTAGGTGTAGGGTAGGGGTAGGGGTAGGGTAGGGTAGGAGTAGGGTAGGGGTAGGGGTAGGGTAGGGCAGGGGTAGGGTAGGGCAGGGGTAGGGTATAAAAGTCCACCCATGCGAAGCCGGGGCGGGCCGCTAGTTGTAAATAAATACCAAACTTTAACCGTCTTATTAATAAAAATGGCCTACTTCTTGCTTAATCCGAAGTTACGTTTGGTTTAGCTAATTCTGGTGTAACTAAGTATTAACTTCGTTTTCATAACGTTATTAATAAACGTGGACTAAGCTCGGACTAGCTATACATTCGTTACGCCTGGTTTAACGGACAATCTATGGCAACACCGTTGAAATTAAAAATAAAAAGAATTAACTAGCGAATGAAATAAAAGAAATTATGACAGTGACAGATGACAGACGATGTTTGTTTCTATTATCTATGATATGGACGTTTGGATGTGAATTGTGAGATTTCGATTATTTTGTTACAAAATAATAATAATATAGGTATAATACTTACTTAAATAAGAACAAATGACATAATATGAGTAAACTTTATTAAAAGACAAATTATATAGAAACTTAATACATATATTGCTACAGTCAATGGCTCCAATCACTTGTCTAAATCCACATATCGAATAAAATTCTTCTATCACATTGCTCTGTTCTGCATCATTTTATGGAATTTTGATCCATTGAGCACTTTTTGCCACCAATGCTATAAAGCAACTTGTTTGCATACAAGTGATATTGTTGGCTGATACCCCTTACCACTTATATCTCCTGCGTCATCTTGAATCTGTTGAATTCACAAAATATAAAAGATTTATAACATAACAAATACCCAGAAGAAGCAAAGATTGTTGAATATCATTATTGATTGTCAAATTCTTACCTCTCCGCGTGTCCAAGATCTTATTGCACTTAAAACTTTCATATGGGGCGGTATGAAACCACCTCTCGCATCACCAGCTAAATCATTTTTTTTATCATATCAATGATAAAAACAGCCGTAGATCGAGAAAACCTATATTTCGATATAAATTTAGCTTCAAGTTCTTCAAGTGGATTCTTACGGATTTTGTATAATTTAACACGCCTTATTGTTGGAATGTAGTCCATCTGATTCTGAACCTCATTAATTTCGTCTAACAGCCATAAGTCGTCTCTAAAATAGTCTATTCATTTTAATTAACTTTTACCAAACAATATTACAATCTAACCTAAAAAGTAAAAACAGCTGTCAAAGATAGTTACTCTAAGCTTAATCCGTCCTTAAACAAGGTATCACTATGGTTTAACTTTTACACCGAGACTAGAGTCGAATTAGCTTAATCACTCCTTAGTCCGTGTTTATTAATAGTGAAATTTGTTAGTACCGGGTTAGTGCTTAGATTAAAGTTAATCTCTCTTTAGTCCACGTTTATTAATAAGACGGTAATAGACAAGGTACTAAAAAAAAAAAAAAAAAGTAAGATATGTTAGGAAAAATTATAGACACTATTTTATCAATGTTTAAATATTTTAGCTTAAACATCAGATCACAGACAAAGATGCCGAAATACAAAATCTTATCTCCAATGTGGAAGCTAGGAAACAACAAATATCACAATTGGAGAAAATAATTTTGACACTAGAAGATCAGAAACAAAAATCTTTATACCAAAGAAGAAAGGACGAAGATAAAATTAAGTTACTAGAACAAACAATCGCTGAATATGAAGCTTATCATTTAGAGACTAGGCATATTGACATTCCATCTAATGATGTGGATAGCCTTATTAAAATCTTTGAAGATGAATTGGGTACGTCATTGGATGCAGTTACAAATACTGAGCACTCAGCTAAGACAAAATATATACAACGACGTAAACAAGAAAAATATGAAAATTGTGATAACAACGAAAGGAACAATAATCCAATCTTGCGCGATCTAGAAAGTATTCCTACTAAAATAGTTATGGGCAATTTCGTTAAGAAAACATACATTTCAAAAAACGATGAACGATTTAAAGGTAATAATCTTATTCGAAAGAAAGCAATAACAAATATAGATTCACAGAAATGCCTACCTGTTGAAAAGCTTACAGTAAATGAGTACGTTACACCTCCAGTCATTAAAGATAATAATTATCCTCCGTTCCGAGGATTACTGCCGGCTGGTAGCCACATCAAAAGTAACTTGTTATCACGGAACATCCAACTGTTGAACGGTCAACAATGGCATGATGATAAGCAAAACAAAATGTTTAAATTTGCCGGCCATAAACTATAAATATTATTATCAAAACCCGTGGTGTAAATAGAAAAGAAACTTAATTGTAGTATTAATATGGATATTCAAATAATATTTAAATAGTCAAATGATATGTTTGTGGTGTGTTATTAGATTTTTTTTAAAGTCAGAATAATTAAAAAGCTTCTACCAATTTTTATCATTTTATTTACAGTATAAAATATGTTTTCACAAATGTAATTTGTATATTATTTCAAAATTATCGTTCGACGTTGATAGAGACGTCATTGGCTTGTCTCCATAAAGGTCCTAAACCTAAAAAAATGATGAATGAAATGAGCCGTATGTTAATATTCTTTTACCTGTAAACAAAAGTACCATATTATTACCCATTTAGATATCACTCAATAGTGGTATGAAAGAACAATACTTGACTAAGTATTCTTTAAATAGTGTCCTGACATACCCAGGTAAACTTAGAGACCTCCACACTTCACGACGTCTTTAGAGCGTTATCGTTGTGCCAGCGTCTGCTATGCCGAACTACCAGTACAGAGACTGCAAGAAACTAGCACCACTACACAGAGACCACTCTATCCGACCCGCCGGAGAAGAGTGCGCCCGCGAAGGCGACGTGTGCACTCAGGCGCCAGGGGCCTACTTACCAAACTGTCTATTTCTCATTTTGACTACTTTTCGTGGAGACAACTTCGCAAATTTCCTACTTAGCAATGAGGCTATTTCGAATTCCGTCTACTTTTCACTTGAACTATTTCGCAAACTGACAATTTTTTTCTGTAATGTCATCTTCGGACAGTTAATAATATAATAGCAATAGAATGCACATTCGTTACAGATTGGGCGCATAACGTTCAAAGCGCAAAATGGTAAGCACTCGCAAAATGGTAAAAGCGCACAAAGTTAAAAGAGCAAAATGGTAAAAACGCAGAATGATAAAAAAAAACAGTTGCCTCGCTTAGTTAGGTTATGTTAGAACTGCGATCAACCGCGCGAATTAAGATAATGACCACGAAGTTATTATAAAAAAATACTTTATTTGGACAGCGTTTACAACACGAGCCGAGCGAGCGAAGCGGGGGTGCCGCGGCAGTGGCCGGCGAGCGCTACTTCCCTAAGGCCCTAAGCCCCGCAAAGCATGGCTCCGTCTACGCTATTTAGGCAATTTTACAATATTAATAATCTGTAGGCGAGTCGTCCATTACCTACTTCGTACATAGTTGAAATTAAGTTATTTAACATCATGGCAGCTAATAGGCTGTCAAATGTTTTTTTTTTTATCATTCTCCTTCTTTAACTTTTTGTTATTACATTACAGTTTAAGTTTAATTTCATTCTAAGTATGTTTGGTTTATAAATAATATAATACACATATATTTAATTTAATTTACTTGGACAGTTTAGAAATACCCTTGCTAGAGGCAGCTCATTATAAAATCTTGGTTACAAACGTCGTGGACGAAGGGAATCTGTCGCGTGTAGGTTGAAATTTGCTGAAATTATAGTAATGTAACGAACAATTTTCTATTTGTCTGTACTTAGGTCGTTCTTTGACAAGTAGGCAGTATGCGAAGTGCTCCCGAGCCTTAGTTTGCTAAAAACCTTCCAATGCCTTCGTAGACCCGAAGTCCGAGAGGCCCGCGAACTGTTAAGTAGAGCGACAGTTGCACAAAACTCCCCTAAAGAAACTAAAAGCCATAATCCCTCAATCTCCCCGTCAGCGACCGCCCTGAGCCGAGGTCCAAGTGCCACAGGGGCCGCCCTCTTGCGCAGGTTACTTAGTTTGTAGTGTTTAAACCATTTATCTAGGCTGGAGCTCTGCTCGCCTTTATGCCTGGTAGTGTAGCAAAGCCTCAGGGTTAACTACATAAGTCCGTCCGAAAAAAAAAACAGCTGGCTGCCGATGTTGGATTAGGCAACGCTGGCGACGTTACTGCAGTGTCGACGTTGCATCGATGCTATTCAGACACTGGCACAAAGATGAATCGATTTGGGGTTATCTAAGACACTAGGTTTTTTTTCGCCAGAATGTTTATCTATGTGCTACATTACGACCTACATAAATAATTATACATAATAAAACTACATATATTTTCATATAGATACCAAACTTAGATTTTGAATGTGTGGTTCCGACTGTCCGAAATGCTGCGTCTTCAATATTTCTCTCTCGAGCTTCGCGCGACGGCGTTCTAGTTGCGTGCGCACTCGGCCCTCGCGTTCCAGTTGCATGCCTTGCGCTAGCACGACGCTTTCGAGGCGTAGCACGCGTGCACGCTCTGCTCGGAGTGCGCTCCACGTGTCCGCCGAGGTCGTGCACATTGAGGATAGTGATTTGGGTATCTATAAAAGAATGGTTGGTCTGGTTATCACTAAGTCACTAAACATTCTTATGGGTGAATTTCAACAAATGCCATTTTTTTGTCATATCGGTGAACTTCATCATTTAATTTTTTGTTGTATATTTTGTTACGTTGTAATTTTCATCCTTACTTGTGGTTGTGAACCTCACATAGAATCACAGTGGTAATAGTTTAAAACCCTTCAGGTTTTGTATAATCTTTAGGATGTTAAATATCCCCAAATTTAATATCATCAACGTATCATTTAAGATTAAGGAGAAAATTCAGTTTGAATTTTGGTTTCCACCGATATGACAAACCGGCAGCGATTATTTTTTCTGTACACCGATATGATAAGTTTATCCACCGAAATGATAAGTTTATCCACCGAAATTATATACATATCCAACGATATGATAATCTATACACCTTTGAACATCAAAAAGGAAATAGTTAGTAGGTACCTACATATTTTTACAAGTTGTACCTAGACATTTTTTGACTTAAAACTGAAGACCTGACCTTAGGGTCGAGGGTCTTATGTAAGTAGATCACATCCAACGAGAACTGAGTTCTTAGAAATCCATTTTTTTTTTTTTTTTAATTCTATACCTATTTTATTATATTTACTTTCTTCTTTTCTTTTCATTATATTTACTATAGGTAAGTACTTCGAATAAAAACATAATATACGTAATGACTTACATGTAGGTGAGTATGTATGTATGTAGGTATATATGTATGTATATAATGTATGTGTTTGTGTGTTTGTATGTTCCTTTGTTTTTTTGTGTACTTAACGAAATGACACGGGATCTACCGATATGATAAAACGACTCACCGAGATGAGAAAATGATCTACCGATATGATAAAGCAATCCACCGATGTGACAAAACTGCGTGTCATCGTTGATCATGAATCAAAACACCGATATTAGATATAAGACACCGATTGATTTTTTATTATAATTTCGGTGTAAATTATCACATCGGTGGTCATAAAGACCACCGATTACAGCGATATGAGATCAGCGAAGCGTGAAATAACACACTTTTTTGAAAATTAAAAAAAATTGCATAATATCTAGGATAAATTCAATAACAGTCAATGAAGCTAATTCACTTACTACCTCTGTTAGAACCAAACAACAGTAATAAAACTACTCATTACACTAGAAAAATGCAACCACCGATAATATAAAATAATTGTCCGGGAGCACCTGAATTGGCGTTCTTACGTTATTTACGGGAATAAGCAGCGATTTGAAACATATCCGTCCTGACTGCGCACTAGCACACACTTACGAGAGAAATAAAATTGGGGTGGGTACATTGTCGGACTTGTCGATGTAAAGTTAGGTTTTAATTACTTTTGTCCAGCGATATGAGAACATTTTGCAGGACAAGTACGTTTGTGCCTCTCAGTAGTATTATGTAATAAAATATGCTATATATTGATAATAAAACTAATATTCTATGAAAAAGAATAAGTTATAAACTTAACTTACATATTTTTATTAGTGTATAAGCTTTTTTGTTTGCAAAAAAAGTAGAGGGAAAGCACCGATTTGAAAAATATAGAGGTTTATGTATTATTTGTACCTTTATATATAGTCCTAGGTAAATAATATTTTTGCCACAACTCAATAACTACCTAATGAATACAAAAAAAAAATCGGAACAATATTCGTTTTTTCAAATACTAATTTCACCGAAGACAAAAAAAAAGTCATTTGGGAAATTCACCCTTATGTTAACAATCTTCTAATTATTATCTCTATACGCTCAAATAGAGTATAGCGAAGCTTTAATAAAATTCACTCTGTGTATAAAGAATAAATTTGTTAAAAAAAACGAAAATTATTCGAACCTCCGCATAAAAAATCCGTCTTCCATTTTTGCAATCCTGTAGCCTATTTAATGTCTTAATAATATAAACTAATCAATTGAAAACAGTGATAAAGCTACAAACGCATAAACACTGTGTAACTATAATTAATTAATGTGACTCCACAACTAAGGGCTCATTTACGGATATGAGGGTCCCGTGGCTCATGTCGTTTCACCTCGCGTTGGACGTACGGCGTGTACGGCGACTGTACGGCGGAGGGTAAAGTGGCAAATTTTCTTCGCCCGCCTTAACTTAAACATGGGGCAGTTATAGTAGTACCTACTATTCGATTAGCTTTCGTAAAAAAAGAAACTTGTAAAATCCCTTCTCTCAATCGCCCACAACTTAGGTCACGTCGCCCAACGCCACGCGCGACGTCCCACGTCTCCGTAAATGAGGTCTAAAGTATGTACGATAACGACCTAATTAAATCTCCAAATATTTACATCTAGTTAAAAGTAGATAAAAGTAACCTCAGTTAGGGTAGTGTCAACAAAAGCAGAGGATTCGTCGCGGCCATTGAGGAGTGCCGCAAGATCCTGGCGCGCTCGCACGATACGGGCAAATATATCCGCTGAACGTTCGTGACGCTCCAGTATCAGAGCATGGGAAGCTGCCGCCGTCACGAGGGCATTTCGCTCTCGTGACAAGGTATCCACTTGCATATGGAGCTCTAGTAACTAAAATATGTCCAAGAAACGTTCACCACCATAAATGTACCAGGCTCGGCTTATGCCGATATTATAAAGTAATAAAATTGATCAATATTGACAAGGATTGTACTAGTGGTTCCATAATTACGGAGTTGCTTCAAAAGCCTGGTGTTCGGTCGCCACCCAGGGCAAAAATTTCTGTGAAACACAGATACGTAGTTGTTCCAAGTCGGGGTTTTGATTTTATCTATGAATTACGTATTTTGTAAGTGTCCAGCGATACATGAATTTATTTACCTTCATCAGTTTCCGATAATATTGAATTTAAAAGCAACATCACCTCTATGATTATTTAAGATTAACTTACTTCTGTCTGTAAATCCTGGAATGTAACTTCTTTTTGATAGCATTCATAATTCCGCAAGCGTGACACTTCTAATCGTAGAGACGCAAGTTTATTTTCATATTGTGTCATTGTCTGCACCCTGTTACGAATAAATATGTTTAATACAGATAGAAATTATTAACATAGAAAACAATAGCACGGCATGAAGGATTGCTGTAAATAGATACAAGCGCAAACAACACTGACACGAGTTTGTAATTAAACATATCGGTCGTTAACATATTACGTTTTCTATATCGTCATTGAATTTCTAACACAATATAATTATGTATGTAATTTGTGGCAGTGACGACATTTGCTAGAGTATCAAAAGACCACCATTTCAGCCTATTAAAAACACACATCGTCCAATAGAAACCAGTAAAATTATATTAAACGTAAAATTGTATTGTAAGTAAAGACATCGTTTTGACTCTCCTGAAAGTTACTATTTCTGACATACATAGTGTTATGTTGTAGTGACGATATGTTAGGTATACTGTAACACATACGTTGCAGACTTGCAAATTTGGTCAACATGACTAAACAGAGAAAACTACGGTACAATCCTAAAATACAAATGAAGTATAAAAAATATATATGATCCTCATTGAATTTTCGAAACGCTGCTACTTAGAATATTAAAAATGATGCAAAATTCACTATTGTCAAAACTCACGACAGTTTTTCATTTTCTTGTAGTTCTGCTATTGTAAGTTGGAGTTTAGTGATTTTTCTTTCTCTGTCTAATAACTCGGTTGCTAGTTTTTCATGATCAGCCCCTTCGCCTTGCTAAAAATTAAAAACAAAATAAATAAAAGTGCATTTTGTTAGGATATTTTGTATCCTGCCAGTAGAATTTTTACCGCAATATCAGACAAAGATTTAAAGAAACTATCTTTGTCAGCTCTACACTGCCGAAGTTCTTCTTCCATTTCAGATAATGCTCCACGGGTAGCTTGGAGTTCCTTCCATATCTCCGTTTCTCTATCAGAAGGTTCAGTTTCTGCAAAAAATACATTTTTGAAATACAAATGTTTAATTCAGAATTCAAAAAGCGTTTAATATAAATGTCTACTAGCCTTTAGTCGGAACATAATCCAGGCACCGTTTTCGCTCCATATCAACAAGCCGTAAAGATCGCTCACGTAAGGCCACAAGCTGTTCTCCCAATTCCTGGACTTTAGCTTCTAGTTCGGTCACTCGATTCTGCGCCGTCGTTTTAATCTTCTCCTATGTGGTAAAGCAGAATTTAGTATTTCGAAGCTAACAATGTTTTGGAGGCGGTAACAGTATTAAAACAAAGCGGAACGGTTAGCACCTGTTGCGCTACCTTCGCGTGAAGCGACTCGATGCGCGCTCGTTCTTCTACTTCGCGCGCCGCCGCTTGTTGCTCCGCCTGTTGTGCTTGTTCATGCAACTCCTTTACCCTATTAATTTTATAAGAATACGATTGCTTATAGTATGCGAGGCGCTGCCGACGTGACTTAATCTAGGGTTTTTTGAGTGCTTCAGATGAAGGATAGGTAGGTTGATTACATGCAAATTAGTGTAACTACACTTTATTAATCTGATGATTTGAGCGGGACGCACGAGGATGGGAGATAAATATATTTTGGGTTTGATCCCATTAATGTTGTTTATTAAATAAAATAATAATAGTACGGGAGGCCATGGGACTAATGTAGATTTACTCGAGCCTTCAGATGAAAGTAAGGTAAGTTTATTACAACCAAATAAAATAAAAACTTATTTACAGTTTTATAGTTGATTAGTTTAATAAACTGGCGGAATGAGCGTAATACAAGACTGTGAGGAAAAAAATATTTTTCAAATAGCCAGAGTTATTAAAATTAATCTATAAAAAATACCTGATTTCTAATGCATCTCGTTGCAGAGACAACTTTTCAATAGTCATTTCTCCAGTTTTGGAAACTTCCAGTAACTTCTTCGAACGTGCAGTATAGCTTGATTCGCGATGTCGAAACTGAAAACAACAAAAAATGGGTAACGTACCTTTTACCATTTAATTTAAAAAATTATATTATGTTGCAATAATTCCTAGTTTATAAAGATGAATGTAATTCACTGATCCATTAAATGTGGACCAAAAAGTAATGATACAACTTCACTGTGATAGTGTTATGTTGATTTACGAGTTGCTCGAGGTCCTTATATTTCTTGTGTGCTGTATCTAGTTCGGTCTTCCTTTCTTTGACCTGTCTCTCCAAGGCTGCAATACGGCCACGCGCTACGTTCAGCATGCTCTGAGCCATCGTTACAGTTTCTTTTAAAGACTCACGCTCAGCGCGCTCTTTTGCTAGTTCTTCATTTAGAACCTGAGAATTATAGCTAGCATTATTAATTGACTTAACATTTTTAGGTGTAAAAAAGTTGGGTTATTATTAAGGTAAGCCTGAATCAACCAAATGGGTCAAGTCATTATCAAATTATATGATTCCGTAAGGTGTAATGAAATATATTATCATCATCATAAATATACATGCATGTAATACGACTGACCGATGTCGGCTATGGCAACCAATCGCTAAGGAGATTAGTCATCTGCGCAGGTGCACTCCCCAGATCGGGTAGAACGGTTCTACCGACACGACCGGTGAGTGATCAGGCATAGGGTTGAGAGACTTAATTTGTTCTCCGTGACACGGGTGTAACATCTCCAACTTCCAGACTTCGTACTGGTACTTACATTTTTATAATATAAAAATGATGTAGAACATTTTTAGTTACACATTTTTTTCTCATACCCGGGGCTCGAACTCGATACCTCACTTGTTATGGTCAAACAAATTACCGATAGACCAAGGAGGGAGTTAATTATTTGATTTATAGAAAGGAAAACAGCTTGGACTACTTGGAATATCTAACCAGATTTCTTGGTATATCATCAGTCTCCTTTACTGATTCTTTATAGTTGTTTTCTTGTTTGATTTCTTCTATTTTATGTTGTAATATTAAGTTTTCTTTTTGGATCCGTTCAAATTTCTTTATCAGAATATCTCGGTCCACCCATGGTACTCTGAATAAATACAAAATATTTAAAAGTTATAATCAATCAGTCTATCTATATCCAGTGTTAGTTTATAATAATGAATTGAAAAATAAAATGTATACAACACATACTTGGCAAGTTCCAAAGAATAATTAATTTTAGCCCTCAGATTTTCCACTGATCCCGCCACCATTCTGTGCAAAGTGTCTGTTTCATGGTCTAATTCAGAGTGTTTCGTTTTCCATTCTAAATTCTGAAAATAAAGACTTGGTAATTTTGATTCGGACTTTAGTACTCATTTTAATATTTTTATTTTATCAGCAGTTATAAGTTGCATAATAATAAGTTGTCTACTTTCTCGATTCACACTAACACTTCGTGTGAAATAAAAGGACGAGTTAGAGAAGTTAAACATGAAATATGTAACGAAATTATTGCTCAAGAGATCAGTCGTAACGATGAGACTTTGTGAAAGATTACCAACCATAAAGTAAGTTCCTCGATCGGAACGACTTTTGCCCTTCAAAAGATTGTGGATATCGATTCTACGCGACATTATCTCTTCACATAGCGACGACACCTCGTCAGGAATAGGATTCAGTTGAGAATTAATTTGAGCGAGAACGTGAGGACCTATGATAAAATTATATAATTATATACAAGTACATCTGGATCATAAATTACATCTTAAACATATATAAAATTCAGCTGTAGAGGTTGGACTCCTCGTAGCCGTAAGTAAAGCTCGCAATAATGTATTTCATTTGGAAAAAAATACTAGTAATATTGTACAATTACCGTTTATCACAAATCTCACTCTGAATATGGATTGCTGGAAGAAAACTCATAAATCAGTTAAGCTCGCCATTGTACATCATTTTTAATTGTTGAACTTTCATAACTTGTTTTCATGTGTACAATAAATAAATAATAAATAAAATACAATACTATTATATATTAAATTCACAAATAAATTGTGTAAATGTTTCAAATCGAACATATTTGGTCATAAACCGCCCCCCAACCAGCAATACAGTCCTATAACTAAAGGTTATACCTCTAAAAAGCTGTGTAAACGTTTTATTAAGGTTTTAGCGGTGACAGCGTATTGTATAAAGGCGTTCGATAACACATTATTGCTCTATAAGCTTATAGAGCTAAAATGACATATAAACAATCGTTGTTAACGTTTACAACGCCATTTTATACAACCGTTATAGTCAGGTGCTATAGCAAGATCTAATATAACTAGTACAAAACGATCTATATATAAACTTGGTCCGCGGGTTTCCCTACGGGAGAAATTCAAAGAGACTAATATTCTTACAGTCGCATCACAATATGTCTATGAAAACCTTTTATATGTTCATAAGAATATAGATAGTTTTAAGAAAAAAAGCGACACTCATAATGTTAATACTAGATCTAAGCATAATCTCGTTTTACATGCTACACGTCTCCACAAAATTAGCAATTCTTTTATGGGGCAATGTATACGCTTCTACAACAAACTTCCTAATAATGTAAGAGATCTTTCAACAAACAAGTTTAAACGTTATGTCAAAGATAAATTATGTAAAAAGGCTTATTATAAAATTTCTGATTATGTTAATGACAAAACTGCTTGGGAGTGAGTTGCTCTAAAACAATACTGCTTTATTAATCATTGTAAAATATAATTTATTTAAAAAAAAGGATTCCTCTGAGTTTCTTGCCAGTTCTTCTCAGAGTTGCCACGTCCAGAACTGGTGGTAGTAAAAGAATGGGACGCATCATAAGAACATGATTTAAAATATTTTAAATGTGTCTATATGAATAAAGAATTTTTGACTTTGACTTTGACTTTATTGCTCTATAAAATTGTTCGCAGAGGCCTTTATTCATCTGATTTGCACAATAAGGATTCCAAACGAATTGCTATAGTACTTTCGTTTTAGCAGTGACGAACACTCAACTATGGAGCGATATTGTGGTATTGTGGATACTCAGATCGTTATTTTAGTACTTAGTACGTTAGTAGTCAAAAAAACTCTACAATTGAATGATTTTGTGATGTAGCCAAGTTTGAGATTACGCTTATGTAATGTAACTGTACTATAATCATTTTCAGATGCCTATTATAGTTTCACTGATAAGACAATTACACAGACACTTTTTTAGAGCAGATTTGTTGTATAATGTCTTCTTTAGTTCCTTTAATACATATGTTAGTATTATAACAGGGTATCTATCTCTTTAATAATACAAAAATCTCACACAAAAGTAGACAAATGTTGCTATTAAATGACAATTATATCCTGAAAAAGAATTTTTATCATGCTTTTAGAACAATACTCAGACATTTTAATTCAACGATCGACAAAATTGGATTTAAAGAATTGTAAAAGATATAAACGCAGTGGAACATATAAAAGAGAAGTTAATAGACGTTATAAGAAAGCACCATCATCATTAGCAAACGATCTAATCAGTAATAGCAACCAAAATCAAGTTGAGTGCACAATTATAGAAAACGGTTCCGTACAAAATGAATTTTGCAAAGATCATGAGCTTTTGATTGAACATAAGGACTCCAGCGATTATTGTGACAATATTTCAGAATCTTCCATTCCATTAATCTTCAATGACTCTGAAAAAAAAACACAATGTTGACTAGATACATTTTATATTTCTATATACTTAATAAAACTAATCAACTTTCCCGAAGAAAAAAGTGGCCACATGATTAACACAGTTTAAGCAGTAAACCCTTTAAATTTATAAAGAAAGCTTTTTTCATGCGTAGAATCAGTGCTTCAGAAACATAACCAAAAAAAATCATGGTGTATTATTTAGTTATGCTCACACGGATCCCCAAAATCACTCTGAACCCATGATGATAGTGAAAACATTGTCACAACATGTACTATAAGGGTCCTTAGAAACTTGAAGACACATTAATTGATAAATATTTTAGTAAAAGCTCAATAATTCGAAGGGGTACTTAAAATTCATGGTAAACCTAACCCTAGTTTATCAGTAAAATTGCGTTCGTACATCATTTTTACCTTATTAGACGAATATCATAATAACAAAATAAAATCTTACTCACCTCAAATTGATTGTACTAGGTATCCTTTTGTTTTTTTTTTTTATTAAATTTTGGCATTGCACCATGTCACGAATGATAAAAGAATGAATGGTGAAGTATAGGAAACATAAACTCTAGTTTAGTATGAAAAAGTACTATAAAAGGTTCTATAGTAGCCATTATATCACTATTTTGAGACCTGCGTTACTGTTACATAAATTGTATAGGACTGATTTGTGATGTGTGACACTGCTAACAGATCGTTTTGACACTAAACAGAGATATAACTGCGCCACTTTCGAAGAAATAACTCTTTTTTAGGTTTTTATAGGGCCAAAAACAGTTTTTTACAAAACGTTCTATGGACTTTTATACAACTAGTTTTTGCTGCTTGGGACATCTATTGCCTCTATATATAATTGGAACCCGGAAAAAAATAAAAATAAATGTTTAGCAGGAGAGATAGTTCCGTATAGTGTATCACCCAAACACTATTTCATTAGGTACACACCAAAATCATAATGTTTACTGTGTTTTCAAAATTTCGAGACCTCACCTCACTCATTCTATAAATTCTGTACAATTATGAAATAACTCGTTTCATTCGCTCAATCAATAATTCGATACTCACTCGCGAGTTCTCGCGTCTATACAATACCTACTGTCAATGTCAATTTTTAAGTGAGGTGAATGAGTAGTAAGGTGGTTCAATGTTGAAATTCGAGTAACTCTTTCAATTTGCGATCACGAGTACCTCAAATGAGGCACCTCATGAGTGAGGGACACATCTTTAATAGGAATGTCTTGTTATTTTCTAGGAATACTCATATGGAATGGGCTGGGGGCAAACATAGAAGCTTAAAATATTAGTATACATTTATCTTCAAAACTGTACATTAAATCGATTTCAGCACGTAAACCTAGATAATGTAACTTTCTAATGATAAAACATCCCATTGAAAAAGTGTAGTTTTTCTAATTTAAACATTATAAAGAGAGATTTGTATTTTATTTGTAAGGAACAAATAAAATACAAATCTATCTTTATAATGTTCTTTTTTATTATAAGACACAAATGACATAGAATTTCGTTACGACAAAAAAATCATAGAGATTTAGTTATTTTATTTATATTTCAAAGATTATTATTTCAAAGTTGTACAACTTTTGGTTTCATAACGGAAATTAACTATTTAAATTATAGGTTTTTCTGATTTGTTCCTCGAACGGCCCACTGCGTTCTGTCCCACCAAAAAAATTCCCCGATTGTCCTGGTCTGTATGCCTCGATTGTCCCTAAATTTATATTTCTATTATTTTTCCTAGTTTGTCCCGATCGCTGTTCCTGCGACGGCCTTGTCTTCATAAGTATAAACTAATTTATATTTTTAGTACATTTTAGTACAGTCAACCAAAAAGAGTTATGAAAACTTAAGTTAAATATATTATATCTTGTTAATGGAGAAAGCCGAGTCTACATATGAAACTGTATTCGCTCTAATCTAATAGCATATTCCTGATATTTCTATATATACCTGAGAATCCGATTACGTTTAGAATGGACTATGAAATGGCAGCAATGAATGCCATCCGGAATGTCTTTCTAGACGTAATAGGCAAAGGATGCTACTTCCATTTTATACAAGCTATTTGGAAGAGAGCAAAATCGTAAAAAGTTAATAAAAAAAGAAAGCATATCGCTCTATGCTCAACATTAGCATTGCTCCCATCTGTAGTCAAAAGTGATGGTTTATTGTATAAGATTGTCTAAAAAATTTGAATATTGAGAAATTTAATGATTGAATGATTGGGTATATCAAAGGAAAATGGGATGTTTTTGAAGATATTATAGATCAAATAACCCTTATAAAATATCCTTTTGATGAACATTGTCGTATGAATAACATGAACAATATAAAGTTATTTTTCTTAGAATCGATTGGATTAAAGTAATTTAATATTTGTAATTAGCATAGATGTTTACTGAACTGTGATTTAGGTAAGTTAATAAAGACAGTACTGCAATTTTGAGTTCTCATATTTTAAAACTAGACAATAATTATTTTTTATATAGGTAATACTAATATTTTATTTATCATGGTGTTATAAAACGACAAAAAATGCCCAAATAAACATACAGTAGGACCCCTCGTACCCCTACACATAAAAAAAATAGAGTTGAACTGAGAACCTTTTTAGAAAAAAATATAAAATAAATAGTTCTACAAAATTTTTAACAGTTTATGTTGACTATAAACGTGAGTAGTTGATCGGGACGTTCGGGGAATGAAATTACCCAGAGGGACGTAGGAGGAATTATTTGGAATGTGGGACAATATATCGGGACAATCGAGGAACAAACCGTTTTTCTTAGTAAATACTTAACAATATAAAAATAAAGAAATTTGAATGATAACTGTCACTAATTTCGATTTATATCAAAAACATAAAAAAATGTTACAAAAAGCATTGATTATTCTATTAAATTACAGTAGGAGATTTTTATGTGAAACGAAATTCTACGATTATATAGGTATTGTCTATAAAGCAAAGTTGGTATAACCCTTCATAATATTAGTATACCTATAGACTAACATCTCAAATTCTTACTTACCCAGTTTACCAGACAAATCATAATTGATAGGCATTTCCAGGTCTTCGCGGATGAGCAGCAGTAGATCATGAGCAGGCCAACCATTCATAGATAATATCCTGATGTCCCCCAGCTCTCGAGTTGTCACTCCAGCACGACTCTCCATTTCTTTCAGCTGTGCGTAGTTTTCTAACAATGTATTCTGTAATAAGAAAAGGTCCATGTAACTATACTTATATTCCACAGGTCATCGTCGTCATATTACATATTGATAAGTCATGAGGATTATTAAAAATTATCTATTTAAATAAAAATGGACCAACAAAATGTATGTGCGCGCATAACTTGAGAAAGAATTGACCGATATGGCTGATTCGTTGTTTATTGTGTTGACAATTCGATTTCTTTTTTATACAAATCTTGTCGGCTTGTTGATAAATTTGGAAAGATCACGGGCTGGTCACTTAGTGTCAGAATATTTAACGAGTTACGCTGGGAACATACTGCTATATTTTTAATCATTTAATTTAAGTAATTCTCATGACTGATAGCAGCTCAACCAAACCATAATTTTGCAGTGACGCTGATAATTAATTTTATATACCCTAATGCTACGGGAAAAAGGGGAAAGATACGAGTAAAAGCTAACGTATTATAAATACTTACTGTGTTGAGTATTTTGTTGTATAAAACTTACTTGCTGTTGAATGAAGGCTTTACGCATTTTGATGAATTCTCTTTTCTTCGTCGCTAGAACACGCACCACTTTAACCAATACGCATTGTGGAAGAGCCACATTTTTTTCTACGAACAAATTAAAAGCATAAACAAAGTATTTTTCATAAAATGAAGAATTATTATAATAAAATAGAATAAACTGGCTAAGCGCGAGTCGGACTCGCGCACGATATGTTCAGTAATATTACAAAGATTTTGAAATAGGGAACCATTTCAAAGCGTCTACCTGTTGACGTTATTATTATCGAGCAAAAACATGGAAATAAAATGCATGTTTTTTATAGGGGAGCCACCCTTAAATAAATATTTTATTATGTGTTTAGTATTTGTAATAACGGCAACATGAACGATGGTTTTATGATGGAAGACGGTAGAGGGCTTATAAGACGGTTTATAAGACGGTTAATAAGACGGTTCTGTCACCAGGCTATAGCTTTTTACAGACTGGACAGTGGAGTCCTAGTAATTTCCCATTTTTACCCTTTAGGTACGGAACCCTAAAAACCAAATGTGTATGTAATCGTCAATACTACTTATCTATATCACTACATAGTATAAAACAAAGTCGCTTTCTCTGTCCCTATATCCCTATGTATGCTTAAATCTTTAAAACTACGCAACCGATTTTGATGCGGTTTTATTTTATTAGATAGAGTGATTCAAGAGGAAGGTATATGTATAATAGATCAGCATTGCGCCCGTGCGGAGCCGGAGCGGGTCGCTAGTTATCTTATAAAGCAGTACAGAAAATTTACAAAAAAAAACCGTGGGGGGAAACTTTAAAAACACATACCTACCTAATTTACGGACACAAAGCACACCCTTGCTCAGAACGACACACAAATAGTTGTTATAGTGACACCCAGAACACAAGGTCGTAAATAAAATAGTAGTAGTTTCAAGATATAAGTTGTATGTTAAGTATAAATAACATTATAAACAAATTAATATTATGAAAATCTAACCAAGACTATCGTGACTCGATGGGGATTGTTCGTTCTGCGATTGTTTAACGGTCACATTTGGTGTTGACTTTGGACTTCGCTGCTTGTTTTCTTTTATTGGTGCCTGTTACATATAAAAAAAATATTTCTGAACAATGGCAGTACAAATTTGTAATTTACATTCTTAAGTTTCACATTCTCGTGGTTCGGTAAGCTGTGATCCCAATTGTTAGCGTTTCTCTGTTTGCGTAACTCACACAGTTAAACCCTGTTGCCAGTTCCCTGATATACAATTGCTATAGACTTTATTATTATTATAACAATCGGGAACCACAGCTTGACGGGCTTCCTAAGGCACGAGAACTGCGGTCCCGCCTGCTAAGTGTTGACTTTAGCGAAATCCCTTCCTCGGGAGGTGGCCATATTCAACAGTGGACGTTATACCGGCTGGCGGGTTATGATTCCCAAGTTTTATGTCACGATCCACAAGTGCGTTAAAAAACTATTCTACCTGCTTCATGGTTAGCTATTACTGTAACCTATAAATGCAAAAACAAAGTCACTATTATTCCTATCACGCTATCATCATCAGCCGGTTTAGCGTCCTATGCTGAATAGGGCAACCTTGAAGAAGGGGTTTAACATAGTCTCCACACTTTGCAGACGGGTTGGTGACCGCAGTATAATTACATATGTCTATGCTAATATAATAAAGAGTAAAGATTTTATTGTATATTTGAAAGCTACGGTATCCAGGAGTAAAATAGACTTATATTTAATTATGTATATATTTTGGTTGTCTATTGTTTACCCGAGGTTTCCGGCGACTGGGACCGCAATTAACTAGGACCGCGGTCCTAATCGCCGGATCCGTAAAATTAAATAATTTTCTTCCGGCGACTGGGACCACTCATAAATGATAACTGAAATAAAAAAATGTACAGTCAAACTAAAAAATTTTAGATGTAGACCAGGGTAGATAATTTTTGAAACCAAAAAAAATTATAGTAGTATGAAACCCATTGGAAAAGGAAGAAAATATAACAAAAATTAAAGGAAAAATAAATTACGGGCGATCTGAGGTTAGGAAGTGGTAAAAAATGGGTTTTTAAGGGTAAAAAAAGGTTACCCTCGATTTCCGACAAAACTACAAGTCCTATGGAAAAAAGTTAAATAGCAAAGTTGTAGGTAATAAAAAGATCTACAACTTTTATATTTACACTTTTTACCTTTACCTCCAAAATCATGTAAAAAACTCAAAAAACCGAGTTTTTGATTTTTTATTTTTATCTTTTACAAATTTTGATTTTTTTACTCAAAAATTATTTTTTTTCTACTTATTTTGACTCAAAAATCAAAAAATCACCCTAATTTTCAATCGAAAATTCTCACGTCAAAATATTACAAAATAAATTTTAATAAATAGGTCACAATTGTATATAAAGTAAAAAAAAAAAAGTATTTTTGGTTTTTTGCATTTTATGAAAAAAATTACAGAAGTCATGTACATTTTTTTAACCATTAAAAGTAGAGATTTTAACAAACAAAAAGCGTACCGACTTTTTAAAAAAAGCAGATTTTCGATTGATAATTAGGGTGATTTTTCGATTTTTGAGTTAAAATAAGGAGATTTTTTTTTTTTTTTTAATTTAAAAAAATCTTGTATGTTTAGGACATATTCACCAAATTTCGTGAAAAAAAAACAAAATTTGTAAAAGATAAAAATAAAAAACCAAAAACTCGTTTTTTTGAGTTTTTCACTTAATTTTGGAGGTTAAGGTAAAAAAAGTTAACATAAAAGTTGTAGATCTTTTTATTACCTACAACTTTACTTTTTAACTTTTTTCCATAGGACTTGTAGTTTTGTCGGAAATCGAGGGTAACCTTTTTTTACCCTTAAAAACCCATTTTTTACAACTTCCCAACCTCAGATCGCCCGTAATTTATTTTTCCTTTAATTTTTGTTATATTCTCTTCCTTTTCCAATGGGTTTCATACAACTATATTTTTTTTTCATTTTTAACTATTTTCAAAGGTTTTTCCTCTGGTCTAATGTAATAATTGAAGAAAAATCCTTTTTGATTTAAAACATCATTTATTGTTATAAAACTGTTGTGTATGCCGAGCGCAGGAGTGCGGGCTGCGCCCCAAATTTTATTTAAAAATTAATTTGTTTTTGTTAATTAATATTTAAAAATTAATTAACAAAAACAAACAGCTTTAACTACTACTACGAAGTCACTACACCACCACTCACATCACACAATTAGCAACAAACATTCAGCGCAGTATCTTACAATGATCTAATATGACACTGTCTGAAAACATAACTTTCTTAAACTGATAAGCTTCTTGTCAGTGATTGGCCGAGCCAGTCATCGGGCGATGCAAAATTTCCCGTGTATAACAAAAGGGCTGACCTTGTAATCGACAGGCAAAACGGAATCGAGTTAGAAAGAGAGATTATACAATCATACAATGCTATTCCCTTTGTGTGTGTTTACCTGCATGTGTGAATTATGTAAAAACGGGCTAGCTTAATCTATTACTCGCTAAATCATGTCTAGAACGAGTCAATGATATTCATATAAATAATTTAGATTTTTTTTCGTTTGACTGTACCGATTTTGGCTTGAATAATAGATTTTTTTAAGTTATTAATGAGCGGTCCCAGTCGCTGGAAGAAAAATAGTTAATTTTTACAGATCCGGTGACTGGGACCGCGGTCCCTGTTAATTGCGGTCCCAGTAGACGGAAACCTCGTTTACCCGAAGATTATATACCATAATCATCATATTCCCGAATTTCATTTGCCCGAATGGTTTGTTTGCCCTAAAAGACATATGACATACTTTTAATTGCCCGAAACTTAGATACCATAAGATACGAGTGCCATATGTATTGTTTTTTATATTTTTAATTGCCATAATAATGATTACACATTATGGCGTTAATATTTAAACGCCATAATGATTATTAGACATAATATCTACCTATTTACCTACTTATTAGCTTTCTGGCTGTCGATGTCGATGGGTGTGTAATGTTTGGTATAATAAGAATTAGAATAAATTTGTTTATTCTTCTCTTTTAAGGTCACAGTTCTAACCTAACTGAAATGGCACCTAACCAAAACCTTAAAATATTCTATGCATGGTCGAGGGTGGGCTTGGTCGACGGAGGCTCCTACTTCTGGGTGGTTTATAAAAAAATAGGGGTGCCTTAAAGTCCCGATTGCATGCAAGCGTTACACACCCAATGTCGATGGCAAATTATGTTATGGCATAGGATAATTATAGTATGTGATAATTAGGGCACGTGATAATTAGGGCTTACAATGATTATGACAAATGATGTTATGGTAAGTGATTTCATGGGAAACAAAGCTTCTAGCACGTGACTAATATAGCAAATAAGAGTAGGGCAAATGAATATTACGTCATATAATATTATAGCTGTTGACTATTATAGTAAACGATATTAGGGCAAATACAATTCGGGAAAACGGCGGTATACCATATATTTTATAATATAGGTAAGCTACTCACTAATATGAAATACTTACAGGCACGACGGAAGTAGTCAAACTTTGACATTTTCTTTCGTGAAATATGTTTCCTGTCTTGGTAACGTGCGTAGGACTCTATAATTGAAAAAAATATTAAATAGTGAAATAAAATAGTTTATTGGTAACGTAAACCAGTTGGTAGATACTTCTTGTTATAAGTAACTTACATGTCGAAGTATACATTTTAGTTCATTATTATAATATAGATAAGAGGTAGTTACTTTACTCTTAATATTAGATGAGTATAACTACATAGGCTCCATCTTTTTTTTAGTTTAACTTTTTAATGTATTTTCGATAGTAATACTGATATTGGGTCGTTCAGCCAATTTTAGCAACGAATAAAAAATCACGGTGTTTCTACTATCTATTCAAATATACATATCAAACTGAAGAGTTTGTTAGTTTGCTTGAACGCACTAATCTCAGTAACTACAGGTCCAATTTCAAAAATTATTCCATCGTTAGACAGCCCATTTATCGAATAAGGTTATAGGCTATATTTAATTATGAAACTCTTACACGAACGGGAGCTACGTGGGTAAAACCGTGCGCAAGTAGCTTGTAATATTATAATAACAGACAGGTATTAGTCAAACATACCTATTGTTATTAATTCCTACATAGTGATACTTTATTTTAAATAGATTTGTATTTTCTCTTGATGCGCATTTGTGTTGTCTTGGTAACTATCAAAATCAATTGAATCTTAAAACAATATCTCAATCTTTTACTCGTCTATAAAGTCTATTCAATTGAATCTTAAAACAATATCTCAATGTTTTACTCGTCTATAAAGTCTATTTTTATTGTAAGTATTTTATTACTGGATGCAGATATTCATACTCACTGCATACCATCATTATTGCCCATTTATATTATACCGCAATTTAACAAGCAAGCTGCATACCAACATGTCAAATTGAAACAAAACGTATAATGATTTAGGTTCAACGCGAGACGAGTTACAAAGGCTGCACTGGGGCTTTCTCATGATTATATTTTTTGACAGAAAACCAAAGCTCTAAACTTCGCTTTTCGTTAAGTTATATAATGACTAATACTAGTATACTATAATAATATTAATAAAAAAAGCAGATCGACGAAGATATTGAAAAGGAGAGTTAATTTTCCTACGTTTTTACCAAATGTATATATTTGGTAAAAAAGTACTTTACGAGTATAAATATCAAAAATATGTTTATGCTATTAATTAATTAGAAATCGATATTCAAAATATAATAAATAATATACGTACATTAAAAAAAATGTGCATCTGGATTGAGGGCCCATTTTTTTAACCCTTTTGAAAAGAAATAAGACTTATAGGGAAATTAGTTAAAAATAGAAAAAACTAAAACAAAGGGCCATGCATTTCTTAAACGTGAATAAAACTGTTATGATTAAATAACTTGGGCCCTCAATCCAGACGCGTGCCTAAAGTAGAATAGCCTAAATCTCAGTAAGTAACTATCTCTCAAACTGTGAAATTTGTCAAAATGTAGATGATGTACAGCGTCGCTTGATGGATGTGAACGTTATCGTGTAGGTAGGGAGAATCTTCTCCAGGTCCTTAAGTTAAATATTGCAGATGTGGGCGTGTTTCATACCATATTAGCTGCTCCCAATTCGGAAGCAGCTAAGATGTTATATGACATAATTAATTTGTAAGTTTGTTGTACTATTTTGTAATCATAGGGCTGACATATTATATTTAAAAAGTCCTGTTAAATAAAAGATAAAAAAAAACTCTCGATTAATATTTTTTATTTAAGAATTTAAGGAATTCCCAAATCCTTAGAATCCCAAATATGTAGAATATGACATTACAGATTTATGACGGTATATCTAGGGCCCTTATTTCATTATTGTCTGTACTGAGGAATCCACAAAACATGGATTTATCTGAAGAAATACATAAATGCGACTTTAACATGGTTTACTTAGAAATAATGACACAAAAGTTAATGGTTAAGAAGTAAATGAAAGTCGAATTTGACTAAAACGTCTGAACTGAGAGCCCCATATTTTCGGCTTTATTGACTAGGTTCAACCTCATAGATTAACGCAAATTATAATAAAAATTGTAACTATCCAAAGATGCACATAAAAATAAATATCAAACAGATAACTAATATTATAAAGAGGAAAGATTTGATTATTTGTTTGCATTAAATGTGCTCAGAAACTATTGGAGCGATTTAAAAATTCTTTCATCATTAGAAAATTACTTTTAGAAGTAATATATTAAGCTATATTTAATTATCAAATTCCCACGAGAACGGGAGATACGCGGATGAAACCGTATCTTTAAAAATAGCAGTTTTCAGTAATAGTTTTTTTTTCATTTACCAAAATGAGTATCATTTTACATCGTTTTATTCTACATTGTATAAAAATATACTCGTACATTATCACACTGACAGGCTTAGCTGATCGATTAGTCAACTGTTAGTAGCATTCTTTAAGTCATGTTACTTCTCGGAAGGTTTCAAATTTTACATACTGTTAAACATTCTAAAGCAGAATGAATATTTAACAGTTTTATAGCGTTGTTTGCCATTTGGTACATAGTTATTGATGCGCCTGATTTGAAAAATTGTAAAACGTTAAAACTATCTCTTAGTAGAAATGTATAAAAATATCTAATAACTAGCGGCCCGCCCCGGCTTCGCACGGGTGGACTTTTATACCCTACCCCTGCCCTACCCTACCCATACCCTAACCCTACCCTACCCTACCCCTACCCTACCCTATCCCCTACCCTAAATAGGTAGATAAATATGAGTATGTGAAAATAAAGTTGCTGGTAGTTTCGTATCGTTCTTGAATAATTTACTCTAAAGTATTGACGAAAGAAAGAAAACAATAATTTTTATCATACTAAAGAGGAAAGGTGCAGCTCAGGACACGACTTGTACGTTCAAATCAATATATTTTTTTCTTTGCGTTGCTGTAATGTAAAGTCCATAACACAATGAAACGAACGATAGTATCAAGAAGATATTTATATAAGCGTTGCCCAATTTCATCAGGTGGTTAAAAATGCAAAGATAAATGAAAATTAACTACGACAGTTTCCCTTTACAAGAATATGGTCCCCTTTATAAATAACTATATGGTTAATGTTTTGTTTCATCTTTTACTTAAAACAATTCAATATTTTATTTTTTTATTTTAAAAGACAACTCCCGCACTAGTTAAATAAATCCCTGTGTCGCGGGGGACTTTACAAACATACATTTCACGGACACATAGAACACCCAGACTCAGAACAACTATTTGTGGTTCACACAAATAATTGTCCCGGGTGGGAATCGAACCCAGAACACCAGGTCTTCAATTCATCCACACGAGTATTTCAGAAGGTGCATTTTTCTCTTACATAGGCTATTGAAGTGGGGGCGCTTACCCTCTTTATTTTTTTATTGACGGACATGGCATATGTAATTAGCTACGAGGCTTTTGCTACCTCACCGGGAAATAAGCGAAGCAGGGATTCAATCTTATTAAATGGTTTAAAAACTTCTAAGAGATATCCGCAAGAGTGCGCTCCTTAGAGAATACATAAAGCAAATGAACGCGGTATCGCTGCAGTCCATTGTGTGGATAATAAGCAGCTATTGTAGACTAGAAAATCAATACTTACCTTTTATTATAGTTTCGTTAATCACTTTTGCAACTTGATACCGTACATTGAATCATAAGACTTAATATGAAGATTATTTTTTCGATCAAAACTTCACGATGTTGTTCTTACATAATTTATTATCTACTAGCATCTCGCGCGCGGTTTCACCGCGTAACTCCCGTTCCCGTGGGTACTTCATAATTAAATATAGCCTATGTCATCCGGAGATAGTGTAGCTTTCCAACGGTAAAATAATTTTTCAAATCGGTTTAGTATATACAAACAATGAAATAATTCCTGTTTATAATATTAGTATAAGATGAAGCGCGCTATAGCAGCTTTCTATTCGGCCCAAGGCGGTCGCTGGTACGCGATGGGATATAGAAAAAACAATTAGTCGAGTTTTGTTCGACTGTTGCTCTACTCCCCCTTTGAAATAATCTTTTCGGATTATCTAAAGGATTTTCTTTTCGGACGGCCATTTATGCAGTTAACGTTGAGGTTTTTGCTACTTTATTCGGCATAAAGGCTTGAGCTCCAGCCTTATTCAACGATTTATACATTACAAATTTCTCAGTATAAATCCATAATTTCAGGAGTTCCACAAGGATCCCATTTAGGCCCTTTATTATTTATTTTATACGTGAATGACTTAACTAAAAATATGCTTAATTCTAACCAATTATTATACGCCGATGATACAAAAATTTTCCGAGTCATTAGGAATTTGGATGATTGTAAGTTGCTGCAAGAGGACTTAAAAGTCTTTGAGACCTATTGCGAATCAAGTAACTTATTTTTAAATACAGATAAATGCTCTATTATTAGTTTTAGTAGGAAAAAAACAATTTTGAACTATAATTACACCCTTTGTAATAAGGAGCTAGTTCGAGTGACACAGATACGTGATTTAGGCGTTATAATGGACTCAAAACTCACTTTTATTCCACATATAGACCAAATTGTAAATAAGGTATATAAAATGTTAGGTTTTATCTTGCGGGTCAGTAAACCTTTTCGACAAGTTTTAACTTATAAAATATTATATAACAGTTATGTTCGTAGTCATTTAGAATTTGCTTGTGCAGTTTGGCATCCTTTTTATAATAATCACATTGACAGAATTGAAAAAGTTCAAAAAAGATTTGTCAAGGCTCTGGATTATCGTACTGGTTATAGCTATTTAGATTATGAGACTTCCTTAGAAAGGCATAACATCTCACGTTTGAGTTATCGTCGAGATTTAACTGATGCCATGTATCTTTATAAAATCGTAAACAACTATATTGATGCACCTGCTTTGTTACATGCTTTAAACTTTAGAGTACCTCGTAGATGTGAGCGAGATTGTCGTAGAAAACATTTATTTGATATTCCTTATAGTAGAACTTGCTATGCCCATAATAGTTTTATTAGGCGGTCGTGTCGCTTATATAATAATAAACTTTTAAAGGTTGATATCTATGGTGAAACGCTACGAACATTCAAGAATAATGCTTTAAATTGTATTTCTGGGCTTGATCAAGATTAGCAGCATTATGTATATTTTACTTTTTATGTAAACACAATAAACTCATATATTAATATTTTATTATAAATACTATTATATGAGTATATTCGTAAAACAAATGTTTTTGTGTATGATCTTTCAAATCTACCTATCTTTGATAATGATATCGTTTAATATATTTTTGCATGTAGTTAAGTAAGGAAACTATTTGTCTACAATTTATACTATATTTATTTTGTTAACATGTTAGTATACGACTGTTTGTTTCTAAATAAAATAAATAAATAAATAAAGATTAATAGATAAGTAGATATACTATCGCCTTATTCACTACACATGTAGACCTATTAAGGCTGCTTTGTATTTAGTTATAGTCGATAAGGAACGCTTGATCTACCAATAAAATACTGATAAACGTTTAGGCATAGGCATTCAAGTACCTATATACAGATCCAATACCTACCATTACATATTATACATAGTAGGTAAAGTCAACAAAAGAAATAGGTTTACACCGTCAGTGTGAAATAATGTAAATAAATATGTGTATGTCACTATGATAGCCGGTAATTCTTTATGGGAGAAGACTTTGCTGCTAGCTGAATACAAATACACATAGGTAATAGTAAACTCTTCTCATAAGCATGTACATACAAATTTAAAATGCATTTTACAATGTGCATACCTATCGCTTTTGTTGACTGTACCTCAAAGACAGTTACACAATAGTTTACCATATATTTATTACATTATATGCCTATATTTATTGGTAAATAGGCATTCTATTGCAGAATTCCTATTTACAGGTCCAGTCTACCTCCCATGATTCAATCAAAACATAATATTTATTCAGGTAGGAAAATGGAAGATTGAACACGATTCAAGGTGTTTTTATTTTTATTATGACAGGCACATTTATTATAAGAAGGTATTAGCCCCTATATCGTAAGGAAAGAAAAACAAGAAGCTGAATCGCATAGCTACATATATCATTATTCCATGCAAAAATACTATAAATTTGATGCGATGGTTATTTTGTTACCCATATACCAAGTCTCCTCTGACAACCTCCGTAGCGTAGCGGTAATTGGCTCGCTTTAAATCTCGGAGGCCGTGGGTTCGATTCCCAAACCGGACAAGAAATCTTTGTGTAAATTCTTAGATTTCTTTCCGGGTCTGGTTGGTTGAGGGACTACCCTCCGTGCCTCGAAAAGCACGTTAAGCCGTTGGTCCCGATTGTTATATCATCATCTATAATAATCGTATATCAAGGAACGGGCAGCAGCGTTTCCTTGTGTGTTACAACATAATACTGCGGTCACCAACCCGCCTGCCAAGCGTGGTGACTATGGCAATGCCCTCCCTCGGGAGGAGGCCCATGTTCAGCAGTGGACGTTATACGGGCTGATGATGATGATACCAAGTCTTATAATTAAACTATTGGAATAAAATATCAACTACTTCATAAACTAGAATAAATGCCTATTTAGGTTATTTCTTGATAATGTAAGTTCTAAATGGTGTGTATTTATTCAACTTTAGCACACCAACAGTATCTTGGTACTTTTTACAATGAATCGTTTTGAGTATTAGAATATTTTTTATTTTAAATTGCGTGTAGTTTCTGTCTAGATTTCTAGTCTATCTAAGTAATATATGGAAATCGGGAATCTAGTGAATATTTTTATACACACAAACAGCCTTTTACGAATTTGCTCTAAAATACTAATTCACATATCTTCAGACATTGTATACAGGTAACTTTATACAAATTACGGACCATGGATAATATAATAGAAAATCAACTAACAAACAGCTAAATGAAATAGTACCTAAAACTAATTGATTAAAAAACCTACCTGTAAGCTGATTCTGTGTGGATTTCAACATATTGCTATTTTTTTTATTTTATCTATTTTTTACATAGCTTTTTCGTTAAATCTCAACATAGTAATTTTGTAAAAGTAAATTAATTATGTCATTTTCTTTGCCATTTCGCTTTCACGAATGATTAACGTCAAATTGGCATTTTTTTTAAAGAAGTTTTGTAATACTTTGTAACGTTTTGTTTTGTATCTATACAAATAATAAAAAATAAAAATCTATTTTATTAGTTTTAAATAGTCTGTCTATCTGTGTGTTCCGTCCGGCTAATATCAGTAACAGTTGGACATATACTCCTTATAAAGGAGTATATATTCAGGGGTTTTTTTTATCTGACGTTTTTTAAAATGTGTGACCTTTACGCCTAACCTTGATAGAGATATTAATAGAATGATAAAAAAATCAAGAAACCTTGGGAGCAAATACTGATAATGTACTTAATACAAATTTCTGATAATATGCCAAAAATATATCTTTATATTGATCTTTATGACTTTGTATTATCGCTTCTATTAGTACTGATAATCAAATAGCGACGGCTACTACACAGGCAGTGTAGGTGGTAAATTTGCTTATAAGAAGTAATTTCATCTGTCCAGAAATATTTTCGTTACATACGTTTTAAAGGTTAAAATACTATTTTGCTACATGCTTCATTTACTACCTTTTTAACTTACGCGGTATTGGAGTATCACCGACGAAATGTTTATAAAATAGGTACTATCCAATAATTAAATGAAAACTGTTATAATATAAGGGTGACTTTTTTTACCGTCTTGGAAATAATGTATATATGAAATAGGTGTCTAAGGCATAGTTATTTTATCATTTAATTTTTTTCACTGACATAGAGTTGAAAATCGTTGGTAACAATGCATACCTAAGTAGGTAGTTACGCTATTGCGGCCTAGGTATACCCGTATTTTATTATTATGCACGCCCTATGTAGGGTGTATTTCTTTTAGGTAAATTATGAGATTTTCGAAACTAATTTAATTACCGTACTGTACTGTGGTCTATAGATTCTATTCCACTTACACAACAGCGTCTTTCCATTCTATACAAGGCCAGAACGCAACCACATTACCAGTAGGGATTCATATAGATACAGATCAGATAAAAAATCGATCGAGGTTCATTCGCCTACTAATTCAGAAGATAAAAGATTATATTTATTACCTATTTACACGTGCTTGATATAAATACATGTTATATGAATATCAATCGTACGATCTGTAAAAAATAAAGGTTTATTTAATTTAGAAGTTTTTATGAGCAGGTGAAAACCGCTACTCATGGACTTAAGCAGTGCCAGGCTGTGTAGGTATACACCTACACAGCCTCCTGGATAACGAAGGTTTTCTAATGGTGAAAGATTTTTCAAAGCGTTCAAGCAAACAACGAATTCTTCAACTACTTACATAATAATAGTTTTATTTAATTTATGTATAGGAACCTTGTTAGGTTTTTCCTAATTACCTTTATATAAAAATCACTCCAAAATCAACTTAAGGTGAGACGACAATTGATTTGGAATAAATCCACGGACAAAATATATCAGCAATATCGTAAATATTAACAAAGCCTTGCTTTTTTATAAGACTGATATCTAAGGGGATGGGGGGGGGGGGCAGCTACTCTTTAAATGTCTATTACAAATATTTTCACAATATAAATAATTTAAATGCGATTCCCCTGGGTATTCACATTCTTCCCCGAGTGCTGGTTTTTACTTTGCACAGCATTTCAATTCAACGGGGTAACGCTGCCAGCAGTCTGATAACCTTGCCAAGTAGAATAGAATTAGAATAGTAGTATTATTTTAAATTAGCTACTTTTAGTGGTACATATGTATTTTATTAATTTATGTAAAATGTTATTTAATAAAATATTCTTTCAATAAACAAGATACTTACGCAAACAGAGCAAAATACTGTTTGTTGAATGAACAATGCCTCTCAAAATCCTTATTAAATTAATATTCACTGGTTAATTTGTTTGTAAGTGCGTAGTAAACAAGCGATACTAAAGGATTAACTTCTTATCACTGACCTAATTTAGGTATAATGTTTACTTAGGTGTAGGGTACTAAACAAAATACTTGATATTACCTACTCATGTAGGTAAACTATTTAGTAAGTGCCTAAAGTTACTATGTTGTAGTGCAAATAGGAAAATTACGGAAAAGTGGATGGGAGAAATTACAAGCAATTACTAAAATTACAGCACTTTAACATTAATTGAATTGAGTGTTTATTAAGTCCATTGTCTTAAAAAAAGTCGGGTAACGGATTTCGGATTATTCCTCTAACCTCACCGAAACCTTATAGTAGAGATGTAATGCTTGTATTAGGTGCTACATCATATGTCATGTATGTATGTATCATCCAGGAGTTCTGAATTCTGATAAGCATTCTCCTCGCTACGCAGTTTACCAAATTATTATTTTTTTAACATTGAAGACGCGTGAAAGCTTCAGCAATAAAACGCATTATCCTAAATAACAAAATTGACCTACTTATACTCTTCTAATAATAGGTACACATCCGCACAAAAGTATTTATTCCACGGATTCTGTTTAATATATTGTTTCGAGTACATTACAATAATCGGATATATTGTTAATGTAAAAATGTTGAAAACAAAAAATATCAAGCAATCTTGAAACTTAGTTTAAAAAAATAAAAAATAACACTGCGTATTTTCATAGCGAATTCTTAAAAGAAAATATATTTTGAGCAGCCGCCAACCGCGGAAATATCGCAATGACCGTCCGTGAACTTCTAATGTTTATAAAAGCTCCAAACACGCTTGTTTTGCATGAAAACTATCAATTTTCAACAACGGATAATTCTCACCTTTTTCTTAATAGGTACATAATTAATTAATTAGATGGAGGGCCTTTATTTAGTCCATTTTATTTAGTTCAGAAGCCAAAAATCTTATATTGTAGCTAATCCTGTTTTTTTGAAGATTCTCGATTTTAATACGCAATCCACACTATACTTTGTCGTCACGACATAGTGGGAACGCGCCCTTAGTGCCTATACACACCACGTCTTTTTTACGCGCCGTCGACGCGCGTTTTAGAAACGCGCGTCGACGGCGCGCTTTTATCCTACAGAGCAGTTTGTTGTCGTTTGTATCGATACACACGCGCGTTAGCAATTTGGTGGCTTTTGCATCGCGTCTGTATTGATACACACGCGCGTTTGTATCGATTCATAAGCGTGCAGGTGTGCAAAGGTCTGCTGGCTGCGTCTGACTCGCGTGCGTATCGCGTCTGTATCGCTACAGACGCGCTGCAACGGCGCGTTTAAAAAACGTGGTGTGCATAGGCCCTTACGAGTGAACCCACTCTTAACACAATCATTTTAGCTTAGCTTAGCCTAGTGTGCAAAATTCTGCATGTTACCTTTAAAAAAATATATGCATCTTAGACATAATTTAAAATATATATCTAAAGAGAAGTGAACACAATAAATACTAGAAATAAACATAAATTGTGTGCTGAATACACCGTTTACCTTCTACTGTTAGTTACCTAGTCGGATATTTTATAGAGTAAGAATTATCTGTTAGTAATAGTTTTTTTTATTAATTTATCTTCTTACATTGTAATTCTGACAAGTACAAGTGTGTGTAAATACCTAAGTGCTGAATAAAAAAACATTATTTCATTATATACCTAATATGTCACAATTGTATGGATCGTATGGAATCACAATTCGCTCTGTTGTGATTTATATCGCTGCGCTGGAGCGTCGATTGATCGTCATATTTACTTAAATTAGCGGAATTGAGCCCACTGAGCATGAAGCACTCATCAACGACCGAACCATTCTTGCCGATGGTCTCGCGCCACCACTCGTCTGCGTTGTTACTTGGTAGCCAGTTGACAGTGTTATCTTGTGGCAGTAGTCGATAAGCGGCATGCGCGCACGCCGCTGTCAGTCCCGCGATCTCCGCCGGACAGTCCGCGCGACACAACCGAATTGATATTCAAAACATCGATATTAAATAATCTCATATACCTGAACCAACGCTGCCGTCTTATGTTTACTAAACTGTGATGTTGTGACAAACGTTGATTATATTTCAACGTGTGCGGTGTTTCAGTGTTTCGATATAACTTTGTGAGTATACATTTAAATTAAACACTATTTGAATCAAATTGATTTCTAGGAGATTAGTTAGAAAATAAACATAAACTTGGCTGTAACATTTCACGCACACGTGAATTAATGAATGAAAATATTCACGCATTGAAATTTTTTTTATTGAATACCTAGTATTTTATGATTAAGCATTTATAAATGTATGCATTACTATTTGTGATTGTTTTGATGAGAGACACAAGTCAATAGCTGAGATGTTTCTCCCCACAACTCGCATTTGTGACCTTTCTAATTTCACTCATATCTGTGCTGCGCGCTTGGAGAACAATCAACACAAATAGAGAACTCACTTGAATAACTTTATTTATTTATATTTAGATAGTTGGTTTTGTTATGAGATGATTATGTTAATTTAAAGGTGATGCGTACCGAACTAAATTTAAAACAAATGAATTAACTAGATCATGAACTCAGCGTTATAGTTCAAAGGCACAAAATACCTAATACCTACCTAAAAAAGTTATTCGACTTATTTCCAGAAAATTCATTTAATTGAAATCGAATGAATTGAATTGAATGAGAAAATACACGAAATCGATACAAATGACTACTATACTTATTATATATTATAAATAAGTAGATACTAACTACCTAGGCTACCTAAAAAGTTTGTGAGTTTATTATATTATTTGTATTTTCTGTGAGTGTTTAATCTTTTGGGAAAATAAATGTCTTAAACCATAATCGCTGGATCTACTGAACTGATTTTGAAAATTATTTTATCAAAGGAAAGCTAGTAGCTACATTTAAGCTATAACATGACAGAAATAACCCACGGATTACAATAAAACCGCTATAAAAATAAGTATCTAAACGAACATCATTACACTCTTTCTGTGTCGCTGTCGGTTAAATATAGAAAAATGACGTTTTTCGTTGGCTTCATTTGCAAATTCAATTTTTAGCAGTTTGTTCTACATTCCGAACTCGCGTGTAACTGTCGTAAAAATGCGACAAATCTTATAAAATTTCATTTTATGACAGTAAATAGGTATATTGGTATTACTGATTTATTTAATATAAGAATTACAAGTACAATACTAAAATAGAATCGTACTTACTTAAAATTTAGACTTTACATCCAGGTATTATTAATGTAAGTAAAGTAAAAATTTAAAAAAAGTTATTCGACTTATATAGTAATGTACCTATATTAAGATTATTTTTCAATATTAGGAACTTCAATAACAAATACACTATTACAAAAGATGCAAAATCATTAGATCTTGATCTTCTATTTATTAATGTTAGTAGTATAAACTTCGGTATAAAAAATTCAATTACCCAACTTTCGTTCGTATTTCTCTTAATAATATAATAATGTGTATGAATTATTGTACATCAATAGAGTTAAATTTTCTTATAATGCATAGGTACACCTATTTATGGTACTTAGGTTGTATTTATTACAGGAACTTACAATACAACCTTATCTTAATATAAATTATATAGTATCTATTCGAATAAATATAAAATTGGAGTGTCTGTACGTAATGGGAAAATAAAATTAAAAGGTTTTTACTAAATGCATGTCCTATTAATATCTATAATATAAAAATGAATCGCAAAATGTGTTGCTAAGCGCATAACTCTACAAAGCCTGGACCAATTTGGCCAATTCTTTTTTTTTAATGTTCGTGGAAGTTCAAGGATGGTTTTTACGGCGAGAAAAATTCGAATAATTGCCTGAAAACCCCTTAAAACAGCCTTTTTCTGTTTCCCATACAAACGTTTTCTAACTAAAATGTAGAGTCAATTTGAGCTTTATTTTGTTAATTAAAAACTTGAATTTTTTTGCCAAGATTTTTTAGGGTAGGGGTAGTGTAGGGTAGGGGTAGTGTAGGGTAGGGGTAGTGTAGGGTAGGGGTAGTGTAGGGTAGGGGTAGTGTAGGGTAGGGGTAGTGATGGGTAGGGGTAGTGTAGGGTAAGGGTAGTGTAGGGTAGGGGTAGGAGTACCGCATAAACGATGTCTCTACGGCCCAGTTTATTTTATACAAATGTTAGGTCTTTTATGTATCGATTGAGGCAGTACGAAGTCTGCCGGGTCAGCTAGTTAATTATAAAAGCGAAAGTTTGTATGCGTGTTTGTTACTCTTTCAAACAAAAACTACTGAATGGATTTGGCTGAAAATTTGCACGCGGATATTTTATAAGCTGGATTAACATATAGGCTACAAAATATCACGCTCCGACCCACTGGAGCAGAGTGACGCGGGTAAAACCGCGGGCGCAGCTAGTTAATGTATAATAACAAAACACACATCACATTATTATTTTTGCCTGTTGTTGTCGTGTTGTCCATGAATTCTTCGTATTTTACTCGGACAAAGTCGCAGACAGAAACTAGTAAAAAATAACATGATTTCTTATATGCATACAAATAAAAGTAAATAAAAATAACACAGTTAGCAAGGCCAAGTCATTCAGATAATATTTACGGGTTACGATTCTGCCGCTGGAGCGGAGACAGCCCATTATGAGATGAATACCATCTTCCGTGACTGGACCTACCTATCAATTACAATGATAGAAGCATAAACTGATAGCTATTATGTCCCAAAGTCCGAACATACTTCTACAAAGGACTTTTAAATCGTGAGAAAATCTAACTGGTCGTCCTTGCAAAGAAAAACTTTACCAACAACGAAATAGGTATCAACATTTAGGTTTTATCAATATATTCACATATTTTAAAAATGCAATAAGAGGATTGCTAATAAGGTTTCGGCCCCCTCCCCCCGCACATGTGCCCTGTCCAGCCCGCTGGTAGCTACTCCAGCGCCTTGCTGGCAAATAACTTTAACACTATGGACTTATATCAGTTATATCATACAGTCTTTAATTAGATTCTCATTCAACTCTAGGAACTCTCTAGAAGAGTAGTTACATTTCTATAGGTCTTATAAAATAATTCATAACTGATCAAAAATGAAACAATTCAACGTTTAATATTTCATACTAATATGAAAAAGTAAAATTAACACGAGTACGTACATAAATAGATTAACTAAAACAGCATCATATATTCAAAACGGCAGTGCGGCTGCGTAAAAAAGACAATGGCGATTAAGGAGCAGCTTACGAGCCATCAATCCAAGAAACTAGCACCACTACACAGAGACCACTCTATCCGACCCGCCGGAGAAAAGTGCGCCCGCGAACGCGACGCGTCCCCCCTCGCCCTCCCGACCCTTAGTTTGCTCAGAACCTTCCGATGCCCTCGTAGACCCGAAGTCCTAGAGGCCCGCGAACTGTAAAGTAGAGCGACAGTTGCACAAAACTCCCCGAAAGAAACTAAAAGCCATAATCCCTCAATCTCCCCGTCAGCGACCGTCCTGAGCCGAGGTCCAAGTCCCACAGGGGACGCCCTCTTGCGCAGGTTGCTTAGTTTGTAGTGTTTAAACCATTTATCTAGGCTGGAGCTCTATGCCCGGTGAAGTAGCAAAGCCCTCCTGGCTTACTACATATGTCCGTCCAAAAAGAAAAAAGAAAGAGCCATCAATCGGAAAACGTAAAATAAAGCTAGAGTAACTTGTAAGCGGCCTTAGCCCAATGGCTAGGGCGTCGGACTTGTGATCTTGAGGTCGCCGGTTCGAACCCTACCCATTGCACTACCGACGTGAACTCACTTGTAACACAAGCATTTTAGATTAGCACGAGGGGTTAACAAGAATATTAGTAATTAGTAGTAATCTTTAAAAAAAAACTTGTACTATCTAACTCTTCGTGGAATTTCATTTTTGTCTCTTATCTTATATAACTCAGTTATCAAATAAAGACCTTCAAAATATTATACATAAACCCAAGTAGGTATTTATAGAACTGGTGACTTGATCTATTATGGTGACCGCAACATAACAACTTTCATTACACTATAACCAGATACAAACCCGCCATACGCCACCTAGTAGTTTCATCATGAAGAAAGTGTATTTATCTCTAAATGATGACTTATTATTAAGTGCTGTAGGCAAACAAATCTCCTTTTTCGGGTTCGGTACCCGAAGGGTAACGGGACCCTATTACCAAGGCTTCGCTGTCTGTCTGTAGGTATGTCACCAGGCTGTATATCAAAAGCCGCGATAGCTGTTGCCGTTATAGCAACATATAAAAAATAAAATATTTTTTTTGCTGAGGACGTCTGATCTCGCCGATTGATCGGTAATTGCACTCTAAAATATCCTATAATAATTTTATTTTTTTATTTATAAAATTTTTGAATAAAATAAATATAGCATATAGTTATTAAAGTTAATATTCATAGCTTATTTTATAATATGTATTCTATAAAATTGCTTAAGGCTGGAATAGGGTTGCCAACTATACTTTTAAAAACAGTATTATACTGTTTTTCACTATATTATACTTTTTAATGTTGAGCAAAAAAAAAGTATACAAAATACTGTTATGAGCGTCAAAATGCGTAACACTATATGTATCATCTATATGTATATTGGACTGAGACCCTGACCCAATTTTTAAATGTTTTTATGTAAAATATTCAAGACTACTCTTCATTTTTTTTAAACACTGTTCAATATTCTTCTCAGAAATATACTTGTTTCTTAAAAAAAAGTTGGCAGCCTTAGCTGGATCTCTCACCCAAAGTTAACACTTCTGTACCTACTTATTCACTGCAATAATCTACTTCGGTAAACACTTCAATCAATCAGCCCATCTCAGTCTACTGCTGGACATAAGCGTGCCCTAATTTGCGGCATAACTCCCGGTTCCCCAAATTCCCCATCCAGTGTACACCGGCTAGTAAATTCAGGTCATCGGTCCAAAAGGAGATTTGCTTACCTAAGGTTTGCCGAGACGCGTCTGCTCCGACGGCTGTCAGTATTCTCCAAACACGGCCAGTCTTCTGCCACTACACGTAGTTTATTATGCAAGCTATGTCGGTAATTTGAGTTCGCTTTTGGATAACCACATTGCGAAGTTTATCTTTCATATAAACTCCAAGCAAAGCTCGTTGAACGACATTCAATTTATGGACTAGCGCAGTTTTAAGCCTTCAGGAGCACCGTTGGTCGAGCACAGTGGTTTATTTATTTATTTATTGAGGCACATCAACAACATAAACACATACATTGATAAATAGGTATTACATATACAAAAAAATAGGGCTAGGTGTTTACATCTATTACAGATATGCACAACATTTGTTATATAAATAGTGAACAACAGCTTAAAAGTTAAATAGGTATTTTATAATTAAATTTGACAAATTGTATTGCATGCATAGTCACTTACTAACTAAATAAAATAAATTGTAATATTTAAAACATGGTTATTAATTAAAACGAGATGTCAAAATATAAGGAGCAAATTAAATGAAATTAATAAATTAAATGAAATTAATAAATAAATTTTTAATAATAACTTAATTGATTTTATGTCAATTTGGCAACCTATTTTTGTTAACCGCGTTTAAGATCTTTTGTTTAAATTCCTTATTACGGTCACCGAAGATGTCAATATTGTAGATCCTCCACCAGCTATTATAAGTGGAAATAAGTCTAGCTATAGGAGCATTTTGCCCAAGATTAGTTCGATGACTAGGAGTGTGATGCCTAGTTTATACGAAGCCAACGCTGGCTGCCAATAAGACTGGCAGCCAGCGCTGGCATTTGCCTTGTGTAAACAGTTTTTCAAGCCAAGCCAGCGCTGGCAGTCAACGCTGGCGTGAATAGAGCGCCGGCCTATTTTTCTAGCCAGTGACCTCCGCCCGCATACCCCTCGACCCCCGCGCCAGCGCCAGCGACACGTGTAGACGCTTCTCGCAGTCACTGGCGAACGTCTATACGGTGTGTATGTTTTAGTTTTTTGTTCGGAACTCTGCGACAAAATGTCGAGAAAATTCAATGAAGAGGATACTTTAAAATTCGTACAACTTTATAGAGAGCACGAATGCTTGTGGGATAAACGTTGTGATGCATACAAAAATAAAGAAATGCGCACTGCAGCACTAGGACAACTTCGTCTAGGAATGAATATAGATGGACTTACTATCAATGAAGTTAAATCAAAAATCAAAAGTATTCGAAATACTTACTACTTGGAACTCGACAAAATCGAAAAATCTACGAGGTCTGGGGCTGGGGGGAGCGTTTATAAGCCAAAGGCAAAATGGTTTGATGAATATGATTCGTTTGTAAAGCCGATTACTATAAGGAGAAAAACCATAGTAAGTAAAATCACATTATTATTTATTTTAAACGAAATTTACATTTAAGCAACTTATAAAGCCATTTACAGATACGCGTTTTGTCAGATACACAACTACTCGTCAGGTACATGTCATAACAAAAGAAGGTTATGTATTTGATCAGTGTATGTATGTTTGTATGTACATTTAAATGTAATTTCGTTTCAATGTTTATTTTCTAGGTCGATTGTTAATGTATGCTATTTAATTGCCAAGGAACTCTTCCTTCATTATTTAACATATTTTTCAAAATGTCCCTTTTCTCCCTTGCTGTGTCTGCTGAATGATTGCTACCTTGATTGCCAATACTCTGTAGGGCATGTATTTGACTCCTCCATGAACCGGGCAGAAAATTTCCCTGTTCATCTTCCCTATCAACACAAGTAACGGTGATGTAAGACCTTGTTTTTTTTCGTAGCCAATTATGAAGGGCGCAACAAGCACAAACGATTGCATCTACTGTTTCCAAGTTAGTCAGTATTGGCTTTTCTAATACCCGGAATCTACTAACTAAGATTCCAAATACATTTTCGATTATCCGTCTTGCCCGAGATAATCTGTAGTTAAAAACTTTTTCTTCTGTACTGAGGTTTACACCTGGATACGGCTTCATTAAATAAGTCTTTAGTGGAAATGCCGCATCTCCTACAATGACTCCACTGTCAGGTAATAAGTTATTTTCCAGGTCTCGGTAAATCGAACAATTCTTAAAAACTCCTCCATCAGATGCGCTACCACATGCGCCGACATCTATGTACGAAAAACAGTAGTCGTGGTCGGCAATAGCTAACAATACGACGCTGCTTGTTTTTTTATAATTAAAGTATAAACTTCCACTTTTAGGAGGAGCTTTAATTGACACATGTTTTCCGTCTATAGAACCATAACATAAGGGAAAATTCCATCGTGTTTTAAACCCCCTTTCGATGTTTTTCCATTCTTCTGCATTTGGCACCTGTAAAAAAAGGATAGTAATTAAAATCTCTCCTATTTAATACAATTTTAGACACAAACATACTATAACATTACAATTACAGTAATTTATTTTGTTTAATTACAGAATAACATGGATACACCAAATAGCAATGAACCAGGATCATCGAATAGCAATGAATCAGGACCATCGTTGGTTCCACGCTCTGAAAATGGAGAAAATGAGTCGGCAGAAGAGATACCACAATTTACCCCACCCACAAAACCTAAGCGGAGCAAGTTAACACAAATATCTAACATGATAAGTGACTTAAGAGAAATTAACGACAGAACATGCGTTGAAGAAACAGAACTAGATCTATTTGGAAAAAGCGTCTCGGCACAATTGAAACAATTGACAGAGGAACAGGCAGTCATTGCTAAGGAAAAGATACAGAGTATATTGACACAATGCAGGCTTACAGATATACGAGCCAAGAATGCGTATTCTTGTCAAATGCAATTGCAAAATAATTGGAATTCTACACAAGTTCTTCCAAGCTTCACAGTACCCCAATACTCTCTGCCAACAACTACAATCTGTCCTCCTCCAGAGCCCAGTCCATCGACATGTTCTTCTTCGTGTTCCCAGTATACTACTAATATTGTATCCCCAGAAACTACATACAATTATGAAAGTTACGGCGAAAGCGTAGACAACAGTGATGTCATTCAACAAGCCTTCGATAAGGCTTAATATCACATGTTAGTTGTATTTTTAAAAATGTGTGCCTTATTATTTCAATTTTAAGTAAATAAATAAACTCTTACCTTAATAAACTGTTTTAATGCTTCATAGATTGCTCGACAAACTTCTGGTATGAATTTTGATATAGATGGTTTGGAAACACGGTAAAAATGACTCAGGCTTCGATAACTCATTCCAGTTGCTAAGAACGATAACGTTACTTCTAATTTTATTTTTGCTGGTAATGCATCTCTCATCAGGGTGTCTTGGCGCTGAATCGAGCTCTGTATAAGTGAAAGTAACTCATCAAAGTTTTCAGCAGTAACCCGCAACGCCAACCTGTACTCAGAAGGATCTTCTAATCTTAGTTGTTTCAGCAACAAGGCAGAAGCACCAGTTATAGGTCTATCGCTTAACCATTTTCTTATCCAAAGTCGTTTCGCTTTCTTTTTTTCTAACATATCAATCAACTCTTCTTTTAATAGTGCAGAGATGTTCCTTAAACATTTTTTTTTCAATAGACTTTGCCGCGAAATCATTATTTTTTACTTCAAACGTGTGCACACCCGAAGAAAAATCCGCGAATGAAATGGCCTCGTCTAAACAACAGGGGCCAGGCCAACACTGGCTTGTCGCAGGACTGGCGCCAGCATGACTGGCTTCGTATAAACTCTGCTTTAAAGACATTATGTTTTTTTCTTCTGGCATTCAATTTAGGCACAGACAACTGTATCTGTTCCAAGAGTTCTGTACCCAAAGTACCCTTTACTATGCCCTGCAGAAATACTAGGTCCAACATACGACGCCGTTCGTGCAAGGAAGTCATTTTGAACATTTTCAGTCTTTCACTATACGGGGATCTCCTGCTAATACCTGGAGTGCCAATGGTTAAGTATCGCGTAAAAGTCCTTTGTAGGGATTCTATACGTTCACGATGAATTGCATAAAATGGATTCCAGACGACACTGCCATACTCTAACACACTTCTAACGAAAGCATTGAATAACATCTTTTTTGATGTGAGGTTTCTAAATTCCCTGGAATTGCGTTTAATAAAACCTAACATTTTGGCCGCTTTCTTTATAATTTCGTTATAATGTGAGATAAAATTAAGTTTACTGTCTAGTGTTATTCCCAAATCGCGCACTTCCACTGATGTAGCGATAATGTCATTATTTATATGATACTTAGTCTCAATAAACTTTCTTTTTCTAGTAAATCGGACATGTTTACATTTTGAAGCGTTTAATTTCATTTTATTTTTACAACACCAATCGTAGATTCGATCCAGATCGGCCTGAATTAGCCCTACATCGTTGATATCATCAATACGTTTTGATATTTTCATGTCGTCGGCAAATAAGGAGCATTGACAATGTTCAACCTTTGGGACAATATCGTTTATAAACAATACGAATAATATTGGACCGAGATGGGAACCCTGTGGCACCCCAGAAGACGAAATGTACTCTGCTGACTCATGGCCATTAACTGCCACCACTTGAACTCTTCCTGTCAAGTATGAAGTGAACCAGTTCAAAACCTTATCGCATATACCATATTGGGCCCAAAGCTTCTCAATGAGAATGTGGTGATTTACATTATCAAATGCACTGGCAAAGTCGGTGTATACTGCATCAATCTGATAATTACTATCCACCCCCTGCATTATCGGCGTTATATAGGACACAAGATTAGTGGCAACTGATTTTTTCTCTTGGAACCCATGTTGTTCGGTGTGAATAAGAGATTTGGTATGCCTTGTTAAGCTTGGACAAATTATAGATTCAAATACTTTGGATACTGCAGATAATATTGACACAGGTCTATAATTTGTGACATCGCTATTATCACCCTTTTTAAAAATGGGGACAATTCGTGCTCGTTTCCATTCCATGGGAAAGATTCCAGTGTCCAGTGATTTATTGAATATTTCTTTCAATGGGTATGCTAGTTTTGTGGCGCATCTCTTTAGAAAAAGAGGTGGTATACCGTCCGGCCCCGTAGCTTTGTTGGGATTTAGGCTTTTGAGTTGCAGGAAGACATCCCTTTCAGTAAAACTGAGGTGTGTCAGGAGACTAGAGTAAGGAGACACACAACTATCAGCCCGGCAGGGGTGGATCGCAGTGCTATTATATTTTGTATAAATAGAATTAAAGTAGGATGCGAATAAATTTGCAATTTCTGGACCTGAAGAGATGAAGTGTCTGTTGCCATTGTGCATTTCTGAAGGGAAATTGTTTGTTGAAGTCTTTTTTTGTTTTATAAAGTTCCAGAATGTCTTAGGGTTGTTCTTAAGACTATCTTCTATTGTGCTAATGTAATTAGTATAACACTCATGCATTAGTTTATCGGCCCTGGATCTGATTAACTCGTATTCATACTGGTCACGTGGACTTTTGAATTTCTTCCATCTAAGTCTCAATTTGTGCTTCTCTCTTAGCATACGGATCAAATCCCTCGTGAACCACACAGGGTATGAATCAGAACGTGGTTTTCGTTTGGGTACATGTGTTTCAATTATAGATTTTATTTTAACGTAAAAAACTGACGCCATTTCATCCACATCCCTGCAGTTTTTGAATTCTTCGGACCAATTTATACCACTTAACTCGGTAAGGATTTGTGTGTAGTTGGCTTTATAGAAATTATAATCTGAACGAGGCACACGGGCGAGCGATTGGAACGGTTTTAAATCAAAAGTAATCTCAAGTGGAGGATGGTACCCATCAGCCTTATTAGTGAGGCTGTCAGCGCTGGTAACTTTACAATTAATATTAGTTAAAATTAAGTCTAGTATTCTATTGTTATGATTAGTAACCGCATTATGTTGTTGCAGTCCAGTTAGTGACATGAAATCAGTGAGAGAATACCCTAACTTACTTTGGTAATTTTCCGTAGATTCAATATATGGGCTCATTTGTAAAGTCTGGATATCCTTCTCCCAAGATATAAAACTAAGATTAAAATCCCCGATAATTACTATGTCACCAACGAGCTGTGATATTCTATTCACGTTATCTATAAATATATTAAGATGTTCACTTTTCACTGGCGGCGGTAAATATACTAGACACATAGCGATTGTTTTGCGTTCTTTATCGACATTAACTTCTAATGTCACCCAGATATCTTCTAGAATACTCTCCCATTTGCACATGCGACACGAACGTATATTTTTTGAGACTGCCATTAGCACCCCTCCTCCATCCAATTTTGACATTTTAGCCAGATTTCGATCCCTACGGTAGACCATGTAGCGACTGTCGATTATTTCATTATTAGCTATGTTATCGTTCAGCCAGGTCTCGCTAAGAGTTATAACATCATAATTACTTTTTAGAATATTTTTATAAACCTGATTTGTCTTAGTCCTAATTCCACGAACATTTTGATAAAATACTTCTATCGAGTTGAATCTTATTACTAAAGTCTAAATACATTCAAAAACAAATACAATAATATAGCTATCAATATTACTTAATTAAAGCTAGACTTTCCGTACAACGAATATGGATAGCTTGTTCTACTTCTTTCTTCCTCACGTAGATGCGTCCATCACGCACCCAGACGAATTTGTAGCCAACCTCCTTGGCTTTAAGGCGCGCTGCTGCATGGAGGTACTTATTTTGTGGACTTAAATGTTCAGCTACAAAAACCGGTTCGCGTTTGCCTGCCATGCCAAGATGTGCAGTAGACAATTTGTCATTAGGATGAGTCCTGTTAAATTGAGACACAGCTGCTAGAAGTGAGTCCCGTGTTGCCCGGTCTCGCAGTTTTACTACTACAGTTTTAGGACGATTGACTTCTTTATTAATCTGGGCTACTCTGGTAGCAAGAAGTATGTCTTCATTTGTTATGGCGCAGTTTACTGTGGTGCTAAGTTGCTGTATGACATTTACAAGATTTTCAGACCTATGTTCAGTTATTCCGTTGATTTCGACATTACACTCTCGCATATGTTGCTCGATGGAATTTACTCTTGATGAGAGTTGATTTAGTTTTATTTGCATTTGTGTGTTTCTTTTTTGTATCTCGTCAACGGCAGAGGTATTTTTCGTAACGATATCGTTTATCTTGTCATATCGATCGGTATGAAATTCTAATGAATCCTCCAAACTAGTCAGTCGATCTGTTATAGCCTTTAAATGCTTGGTAACCTGTTCATTAATAGAGATTTTGACTGCTTTTCCTATTTCATCTTTGATGATTCGGCGTAAAGATTCTTCTGACATACAGCACGCATTTGGTGTAGCTCCCAGCTCAACAGGGCTCGCCACGTCAGATTTCTTTTTATTGCGTAAGGTCACGTTAAAGTTGTCTGCTTGTTGTTGCTGTGACAGTGGACGAATAGGTGTATTAGTATTTCCCTTTTTTGGTTCGTTCATTCGGCATTTTTGGCATTTCCATATTCCTTTTGCTTCATTCGTCATCCCATTGAATCGCGCTGTAGTAGTATTCGCACATTCTAAATCGTAGGTTAACGAACATAAGCAACATTTCATCATAAATTTGCCTTTTATGTGGTTATAGCAGCCATCACATTTAAGTTCATTCATTGTTCGATTTGTCACTTAGAACCGTTCACACAACTTTTTCCCTAATCCGGGGAAATTATTTTTGTGCTAGCAACACTAACTCCATAGACTAATAGTCAGACTCAAAAGACCGTTGCAACCAGACCCTTAAACAAAGATTGACAGTTCAATTTGGTATGTTCATTTCATGTTCATTCGTTCTCCGTTCACCACATTGTCACAGTTTGTTTATAATTTAGAGTTCAATGTTGTTGAATTTGAATTTGTACCGGTTTAAATATTCGTAAATCCTTAAATTATCAACACATACCAGTTTTAAACCTATTTTCACTGTGTTTAATATTTCTTGTGTTCTGGTTACCACATGCTGCGACACAAAACACTTAGAATGTTTATGAGAATACGTCATGAAGCTAATAATAATAATATTCATTTGATAACAATTCACAAAACTCATAGTGTTAGTAACAATATATACTTACAAACTATGTTAGTAAAACAATTACAGAGACAAAAGGAAAAAAAAAACGAATTCACTGCTGCATCGTTACTGACTCAGCCGACATCTTGCAGTGGTGGTGTTGGTGTTACAAACACACAATCTAGCCTACTTGCTATCATAATTACTTAGCCAATGTAAATCGAAAATTATTTATAAATACAAAACATATAAACATACTTAGTAAATGCCTAAGGGCTCGTCTACAGAGTCGCGACGCGGCGCGCAGGTTGTTAGGCGTGTGCTTACGAAGAAGCGGTTTTATTTTCATACTGGTTTCACGCACACGTAGATCCCGTTCCCGTCGGAACTTTATAATTAAATATAGCATATTTTACTCCCGGATAACGTAGCTTTCTAATGGTGAAATAATTTTTAAAATCGGTCCATTAGTTCCGAAGCCTATTCAATCCCATCAAATCTTGCCTCCCTATAATAGAAATATAGATAAAATTAAGAAATGTAAATGCACTCATACAACGCCACATGTTTGAATATAGTGCGGATATTGCCGCCGAACGCCACGCGCCGCGTCTCTGTAAACGAGGCCTTAGTCAACCCCAAAACAATGGCACATGTAGATAAAAAACCGGTACAGATCTATAATTTAGGTCGTACGCTACTAGTACGAACTAAATTAAAGATCTATTCCGGTTTTGACAGCGCTTACTTTCAACTCGTTTGGCCAGTATCGTATGTATTTAGGGTTTTAGCTAATTAAGTGGCAATTCACTTAACTGATAATAGAGCGCGTTAGTGAATAGAATAAGAATGTATTTTTGATTAAGAATGAATACTTGTGATCGCTTTTATTCAGACTGTAAATACATTACGTCAGCATTTCCCATTTTCCGAGTCGCAACATTGCCACCTTATTCGATTCGATTTCGACGCATCGTAAATATTCATAAATAAAACACTTATACCGTTAATAAATATCTATACTAATGTATAAACAAACTCTTCAGCTAGAGTTTGTTTATTTGCTTGAAGGCGCTAACCTCAGGAACTATTGGGACGATTTGAAAATATATTTTTATTCAGTAACGGGAGTTATGCGGCTTAAACCGCGCCCGGAAGCGAGTGTCTTGTATTTATTATCGAATGGAGCCAGCTTGGGTTTGAAAGTATTAAGTGGGTCACGAAGGGGCAGTGTGAAAATTACCGGGCCATGTCAGAACAATATTTGGGAAACACTGCATAAAGTACCCCGAGGAGAGGGTCTACCCACTAATACACCCTTGGATGCTTCTCCAAACGCCACTAATGGCGGCACTGGGAGATCCAGAAGCTAGACTGCTTGCAGTCGTCTAAATTTGCCGGTAATGTTTAATTGTAAGATACTAATATAAATATCAGGTTCCATTTTGCAACAGGTTTTATAGAAAGCAAACTGTGTTCACTTTCATACAAATATATGTATACTACTAGATTAAAACGAAAGTGACTGTATAAACGCGCAAATTTCTGGAATAAACCCGAATTTTTATCCGACTGGCGATTTGGAAACATACTTTTTGTATTTGACACATAAATGGTAAAAAACTCACTTTTTTTCGAACGGTTATATACCTATTATGTAACTACATAATATATATTCGTTCGAAAAAGTCCTTATTAAATAGTTTAAAACCAAGCAACTTTCGTAAAAGTAGCTCCTATGAGCTCGAGCCATGAAAGTAGAGTAACGCGGGTAAAATCGCGGGGCACATTATAGGTACTTTATTACATTTAAATTAGTTTTTAGGGTACTGTACCCATAGGGTAAAAACGGAACTTTATTCATAAGACTCTACTGTCTGTCTGTCAACTGCAGACTGTACCTAACGAACCGTGATAAAAAATTCATAGATAATGTATGTCTATAACCGCAACGGTTACCCGCTTGAAATGGTTCTTTTTATGACGGCCAACGCGCCGTCTACGGAGTGGGTAGGCCAAGGGATCTTCCTGCCTCTACCGCTCCGCGGCCTCCTTCTGAGACATGACCTGCCCACAGAAGGAGGCCACCACCTCCCACGATCTCTCGCTTTCGACCATCGTTGAGATGATGGTCGCCTCATCCCATTCGCTCGACCACGCCGGACACTCCACCACCGTGGGCTGCGCCGTATCGTAAGCGTGATCACAGTGGTGACAGCGAGTGTCCGGCTCTCTCAGCGCCACGTTGCACAATAAATAATGGTACCTAGGTACCTAGCTAGCAATATTTCCATGCCAAAAAATAATAAAATATATTTTTGCATTATTAGATGTTAAATTTATTATACGTTAACATAAGGTTCACTTACAAGTATTATAGTAAATAGTCTCCTTGGTTCAGAGGATTACTGTATAAAACAATGATAAGATGATAATAATCGGCTTATGTTATGTTGTATTGTTGGATTTCAATATCATAATCCCATTGTATATACGTTTTATATCATATATATAAGGTGCTTCCAAAATACATGCCTTCTCTTTTATATGAATCAATGCCTCCATGATACTAATTGATGGTTTCAACTAGTCTATACTTCTATACTAATATTATAAAGAGGAAACGTTTGTATTTTTGTATGTTTGTTTCGAATAAACTCAAAAACTACTGAACGGATTTCTATAATTCTTTCGCCGTTAGAATGCTGCATTATCCCTGAGTAACATAGACTATAAAAGTCTACCCGTGTGAAGCCGGGCCGGGCCGCTTGTTTTATATCTTCGCACTGATTTAAGTTCATGTTAGCGATTTCTTGTATGTTAAATCTACATCGCTGTCACCTGTGCTGTCTTCACCTCACAGTTATATTATATTATTCAATATAATAACATATTTGTAAAAAAAATATTTTACAGAAATTTCTTTACTGACGCCATCACTACAAATAATATTATCTAATGTTAAAGGGAAGGCATATTTAATTTGGAAGTACTTTATATATAATAAATACTTACATATATATGTAAGTATGTCATATATATGTCACTTGTTGATATCCAATTATTTATATACTAGTCGACTAAATGTTGGTCAATGACTTTTAAGCGTTAAGCTTTAAAGATATACATACATTACTCGTTATCTGTGTATTTAAAGACTATCGCTTTGTATTAGGCCATAAGTAAAGTAGTGTTTTAGAAGGCCATTGTCGAGTACCAGGCATATTGAAACTAACAATGGCAATAGTTTATAAGTATTTTGTCATTTAATTGTATCTAATTGATATATGTACATAGAAAAAAATACGCTAAAATCCGGGTCAGGGAAAGTTAGAAGAAAAAAAGAACACATCCAGATTTTATTTAATGTTTTTTGTTCCTCTTTCTGTTAGTCTGTCTGTTCGAGCTAATCTCCGAAACTATTGCACCGATTGAAATGAAATTTTGCACCTTACATACCCGGTCAACATTTTAAATACTTTATATCACAGAAAATTCAAGAGTTCCCATGGTATAGTTAAAAACCGATGGAAATAAAAAACACCACGCGGCAAATTTAAATGAAAACAAAAATATTTAACTAAACTACTTACTACTCCAGGCTATCCGAATGTGAACTAAAGTTACGCACATAGCCCAAGGGGGGATCCACCCTTATAAAATTGTGATGACTAGCTTGCATCTAGTCCTGATGCGCGAAAAACAGTCATGAGTCATGATTGTTAATGAGCGGGTTTGAACTCCGACTCACACTTGACCAAATTTCGGATGACTGTGACCACAACCTATGTTGAGGACTGGATCAGCTCTTGACATAGCACGCAGGATATACAATTTTAAGTGGCAATGAGCTGGCCATGTCTGCCTAGGGATTGATTTACATTACCTTTAACATGTTCTTTTATCAACAGTCTAACGTTTTGAAGAATGGCGATGAAGGAATGGCTACAATGGCTCCCCCCGCCGCGCTCGCTGCTGGCTCTCCTGCTGGCTGTGGCTGGGTTCAGCGGCAGGCTCTTCGCCTCGCACTTCACGCATTCACCAACATTACTAGTCGACGCCTGCCACTCACTCTGCAGGCTTGTCGGACTTATTACTACGCTCATCTCTTATAAGGTAAGATTTTGGATAACCATTTATCGGACGAAACTATAAGTTGAAATTACAACAACCACCTCACCCTCCCGACCCTTAATTTGCAAAGAACTCCGAGACCAAAGACTCTAGACACGCGAACTGTAACGTAAAGCGACAGTAGCACAAAACTCCCATAAACAACTAAAAGTATCCTTCAGCGACCGCCCGATAGACCATGATTTATTAAGGATGCAACTCTGCTTGCCTTTAAGCCTGGTGAAGTAACAAAAGCCTCATGGCTAACTACATAATATGTAGTTAGCCATGAGGCTTTTGTTACTTCACCAGGCTTATATACCTTATGTTTTGGAAGGACATAGTCCTTCCAAAACATAAGGTATATAATCGATTTGACTTTCTTAACAATGTTTATTGTTATTTGGCAAACAAATTAATCGTTTTTATGACATAACTTAGAAAAACATTTTATAACATTTAGCGGGTCCGAGCCCACTCGTCCCCTGGAACTTTTGAGGGGCCCATTCGTCCCCTGAAGAATATTTATTTTTATTCATTCTTCTAATATAAGTACAAGTATATATGTATACTGCAGCTCGGTAGTCCTGGTACAGTCGCGCAGAAAAGGCTAAAATAAAAAATATAGTAATTCGGTAGATATCATGTTTATTTCAAATAAGATTAACACATACAAAATCACAATGTCCTAGAAACTAACAAAATACAACTCTTTTACAAAAATCAGCCTTGATTGACCATCATATAAATCAACATTAAATATAAAATATACAAAAAATATAGAACACATATCAACAGTAAATAATCACTTCTTATTTTTTTGTATATTTACCAACTACATACATGCAAAATCATAATAACTTAAATCTAAAAAATTATAACAGTACAAAAAAAATACTAAAATCACAGTAATTATTGAAGACTAGATCAATCAACATATATTTTTTTTTAAATCGAACCGATTAAAATAAAACTTTTTATCTACTCTATATAGATATGAAAATCACTGAAAAAGTAGAAAAAGTAATAATTTATCATACAAAAAAGAAAATTATGTGAGTGCATACACAGTAGCATACTAAAAATCTATGTTTTACCTTAAAATAAAGTATTTAATAGTAACTATTAAAAAGTAGCAGCAGTTGAATTTTTTTTTTCTGTGTCATCGTTCCAATTATATACATGTAAGTCTTTTGAAATAGGGATGTATAGGTAAATAGTAGAACTTACGTATTTTTCCTTTACGTACATGCACTGATCACTTCACTCACTAATTAAATTTAATAAGTAATCCTACAGGATACGCTAATGAGTAACCTTTCACTCGAGACAGTATAAAAATCAGTACGCTTGGATTTGCAACTATAAGTAAACTAAATGTAGTAACACATTCCTGATATAAATACGCCGAAGTTGTCTAGTACTGGTGTTAGCCTTTCATCGAGCGTCTATTGTTTTGGGCTACGCCTTTGTTATTTGCTCGCGCGCAGATACTCTGGCTAAGATTACCCCTCCTGCTTCGGCATTCCACACCCCGCGCACATCTGGAGAGTACTTACCAATTTTAAACACCTTATCTATTATTTGTAATCCGTTTTTTTAACAAGCCATTCGTAGTGAGACAATTTTACATCGTAAGCCTATCGACAGGTTATATTATTATCATGACGGATTATCATTCATCATAGCTCTTTTTTCAATAATCTGTTATGATTTATTAAATTAATTCCGTTAATAAACTGTTCACAAGTGTACTATGTTAACCGTTTCTTATGTAAAATATAGCTAATTTTATCTCAGGGGACCAATAGGCACCTGAATAGGTGCCGAATCTTTAACTTATATTGTATATATATTAGAGGGGACGAATGGGTACCTTAAAAATAATATTTTTTATTAAAATATTAATTGGTCCCCTACCAGGAGACCAATGGGCACCTATATAGGGGCCGAATCTACAACTTTTATGCTGGGGGACGAATTTTAGGAGACGAATGGGCTCTGACCCCATTTAGCTACATGCTACGATCACGATACTAATAGCACAGAACTTATAGATCTGAACCTACATCGATCTTCACCTAGCTGATTATAATAGAATAAAACATGTTTTATAATGAATTTAGTATCTTAGAAAATATACTAAAAATGGGTTGTCTAAAGAAATCCTGGACCGACTATTTTTTTTTTATGATTTTTAATTAAATGTTTGCAGTTAATTAAAAATTATTTTAAACAAAGATAAGATAATAAGTAAATTTTATTCTGACTCAAAGTATAAAACGACGAACTACTGTTACTAAGGTCATATCTACTTTTTATTACGAAGCAATTAAAAGTGTAATAGTTTACGAAATTATAAATTACCGAATTTCTTCGCTAAGCAGGTAGTTTGCCATCGAAAACCTATTAAATTTAACAAATGAAAATAATTTTCATTTAAATTGCTGATAACACATATTGTAAGAAAGGTATGAGTGAATCAATTATTTTCAATCTCAGAAAACTAGTTTTTCTTTAGTAGGTAATACAAAAAGTGGAGTAAATGAAAATAATTGAACCAAGGCGTTAATATTTTTCACGGTGATTATCTTCAGAAATTTCAATCACGATTATTGAAAAGTTTATGGGCGAATAGTAAGTAAAATGTGTTGATAAGTCCAATAACTACTATATTTACTAACGCAACTACAACTGTAGAAATTGTAAATGAAAAAAATAACATACGGACCTTCTATACTGATATTATAAAGAGGAAAGATTTGATTGTTTGTATTGAATAGGCTCCGATCCAATTTGAAAAATTCTTTCACCGTTGGAAAGCTACTCTATCCCCGGATGACATCATATGCTATATTTAATTTCGAAGTTCCCACGGGAACGAGAGTTACGCGAGTGAAACCGCGCGCGGGAAGCTGGTAGCAAATAAAAATAAACATACCAAATCCGAATATTGAATAAGTACTAGTAATGTAAAAGTGGTTTAGATACTAAGGATATGATAGTGATGTAAAGTTTATTTATATTAAGTTTTAAAAAACGTGCGGTTATTCTCGGCTACCTTGTTTGTATATTTTATCATAGCCAAGGTCGATGTTTATGTTATATACGACGTTGATAATAAATGTTGTACTAACACATATATTTGTGTTAGTACAAAATTATATAATTATGCACCTATATTACTTGCCTTAATAATTGCGTAAAAATGTTTGTAACTATCACTACATAGTATAAAACAAAGTCGCTTTCTCTGTCCCTATATCCCTGTGATGCTTAAATCTTTAAAACTACGCAACGGATTTTGATGCGGTTTTTTTAATAGATAGAGAGATTCAAGAGGAAGGTTTATATGTAAATACATCAGCATTGTACCCGTGCGGAGCCGGGGCGGGTTGCTAGTTAATTTGTAAAATATTGCAATTAAGTGTATTAACTTTGTGACATACCTAATATTTTGGCGCCGTAAACCGCGTAGTGGTGAGAAAATTATGTCATTAATAGTTCAGTGCAAAAGTTATCTTCACAAATATAATAAAAAGGAAATGTTTGTATTTTGTATGTTTGTTTCGAATAAACTGAAGAACTACTGAACGGATTTCGATATTTTTTTCACCATTAGAATGTTACATTATCCCTGAGTAACATAGGCTATAAAAGTCCACTCGTGCGAAACAGGGGCGGGCCGCTAGTTAATAATAAAATAAAAATAATAAATGTATAATAATTCCAAGCCTCGGTGTGCTTTGTGTCCGTGTCCCCCGCTATTCAGGGATTATTTCTACCCTAGTATGAGAGTAGGTACTATTAAAAAAACGGATACAACAATAATATGTAAAATTAAAGTCCATTGTATGTATTTAATTTTAACATAACAAATACTAGATTAGGCTACAAGATCTGTTACACTTTCAGTACGAGCGTGCAGACGAAGGAGTCGGTCGCGAGGGTCGTCTCCGCAACACATTCGGATGGGCGCGCATTGAGGTGGTAGGCCGGCTTTCAGTGCACGTGCTGTTCGCCTCCTTCGCCTTGGCCTTGGTGGTGAACGCGCTGCAACTGGGCGTGCACTCCTCGCACGGACAGCCTCCGCGGTACCCGAAGGTCATTCTCGGCAGCGCGGTCATTGGACTGCTGCTGCATGCGATCAATTATATGCTACTTGCCGGTAAGTCTGCTTTATAGTTGAAATATTACCTATACCTTATGCCAATATTAGCACTAACCAAAATTTAACTAAATTAGGGAACCAGAATTCTTAAATTCAACCTTATTTACCTACCCTGCGTAGTGATAGAGTCCAGTTTGTAGTATTCGAAAAAAGTTTGTGCCGGCATTAGAACGAGAGTGCTTATCCAGTTTAATGTTTTCTTATGAGCTTAATATTTTGCACGTGCCTACGTAATATAAGTTACAGTACATCATTACATTATAGGTAAGTACCGGAATACAAATATATATAAATAAAAAATGAATCGCCAAAATGTATGTAAGCACATCATTTGAGAATGACTTGACCAAATCCGAAAATATTGATGAATTTTTTGTGTTCGTAATTATGAGGACTAGGTTTTTATAAAAATGACTGAATCTTATGAGGAGCGAGGTCGGTCACCTACAGCTCGTGTCTATTAACGACAAATACATAAGTAACACATACATTGTTTGTCGTTACAAGCTTAATATAAATTCATATCTATACATATAATAAAACTGTAGGGGTCGATTGTCTGTACATAGAAAAATAACGCTAAAAACCGAGTCAGGGGGATGTTAAAAGTTAAATAAATCTCATCCATATTTTTTAAAATTGTTTCTGTCTGTTTCTATGGAATCTGCGAAACTGTTGCATGGATTTAAATGAATTAGAGTAAATACCTAATGTTTAACAAGAGTACCTATGAGACGGACCTATTTTCTAAAATAAATCACAGAACATTAATGAGTTGCCCTGGGATAGTTAAAAAACCGAAGGAATAATAAACACTACGCAGAAAAAGTCACGGGCATCAGTTATACGTAATAATATGTAAGTAATAATAATATAGGTACATTTGGATGTGAACAAACTATTAGTAACTATTAGTAAAGTAAATATTTAATTACAATACGTTCAAAGGTTATTTAGGTATTATTAGGAACTATGACAATACAATAGTATTTATGTAGGTACATATATATACAATAGATTTAAAGTTGGTAAGGAACAGTTCGAAACCATCCTATTGAAGCGCTAGGGCTTCGGACTTGCGATCATGTGGCCGGTTCGATCCCCACCCATTGCACTGCTGACGTGAACCCACTTGTAACACAAGCATTTTAGCTTAGCACGAGGGGTTAACAGGAATACTAGTAGACAGCAAAAACTCTGCTGTAATCTTTAAAAAATAAAATTGGTTCCTCTTTAAAGTGATGTTCCCGGTATAGAAGCGGAAGCTTCGAAGCTTCGAATCTATATCTAGCCGTCCGGTAATAATTATTATCTGAAAAGCATACTTTCTTTATGACTAAGGTGTCCTTTATAATAATACTATGGCGATTTTTTTATTCGGTCGGTCATTATGTAGTTAGCCAAAAGGCTTGTGCTACTTCACCGGGCATAAAAAGTACGGCGACTCCGACGCGACGGCTACGAACAAATAAAATTCGCTTGGATGGAGTGCAGCCGCCGACATCTTTACTTTACTAATATTATAAATGCAAAAGTAACTCTGTCTGTCTGTCATGCCAAAACTACTAAACAGATTGAAATAACACTTTCTGTGTACCAAGAGTCTGAAAAAGAACGAAGGCTAAAGAAAAAAAAGGTTTTGAGGGGATTAAAATATTTTTTTAAAGCTTGTAGCTTAAAACTTATTCGTTGGACTATTGATTAGATTTAAATTAATATGACATTAAAAATTTGTTAAAAAAAATACTTTAAAGGCAAATTACAATAGAGAATAAGGATGGAAGTTTTCTTTTTCTACGGAAATGTGTAAGGTTATCTAATTGTTTTTTTTTTGTTATAAGTTTGCGACAAGAAACCAAATATTGGAGCTATTCTAATGTAATATTTACGTAGTCATAACAAAATGATCATTAATTAATTAACCAATTTCATTCATCGACGTCTACGGCGGCGACGGCGACGTAGGCGGTAGACTTAGACTAGTCTCTCGTATGCTTAGGACTGGCTGAATACTGAATAGAATTAATTATAAAGTTTTATTCACTATTCTGGCGTATTTAGAACATCAACTGATTTTATATATCTACATTATTTTTATTAAATAGACCTTTCCTTCGGCATCCTTTCTTCACATAGCACAACAATAATTTCATTCGACCCGAACAAATATCAACACCCTTAAACTAGATTTAGAGTTCAAATTTGTTTGCACGATATTTCAACGGACGAATGAATTTCTATCACCCGACTACGTTCTCGTCTCGTCTCGCCGTCGCGTCGCGTCGTCGCCGTCGCGCGTCGTCGGTCGTCGCGTTGCGAGTTTCAGTTTAGCCCTCTGAGGCGTCTACGGATTCGACTAGTCCATCGTATAACGGTGAACCGTCGATTCGTTCACAGTACGTCGACGGTCGAAATAACTAGTTCATTCATTCAACGCTCATCACTAGTGCAAGATAAATGCCGAAACTGCGTGTACGCAGATAATAAACATCCTTGAAAATAAAATGTCGGTCTTTGCCAATTGTCCATATCATGAACTTGATAAGATAAAATAAAATATTGACTTATCATATAAGATATAATTTGAATAGCGATTATCATAATACTTACTATTGTTTTAAAAAATAATGACATTAGCTTCAATGCTATAACAATTACCCGGAATACATGTTTTGTTTGCTGCTGTCAATACCAACATACATGTATTGTAAAAACTAATAATATTATAAAGAGGAAAGATTGGTTGGATTGATTGTTTGAATTGAATAGGCTCCGAAACTACTTGACGGTTGTTTTTTTTTATGATTACTAGCACAGTTTTGCAGTCTACTAGTATTCTTGTTAACCCCTCGTGCTAAGCTAAAATGCGTCGGTAGTGCAATGGGTGGGGTTCGAACCGGCGCGGCGACCTCAAGATCACAAGTCCGACGCCCTAGCCCTAGAAATTATTTCACCGATGGGAAGCTACACTATCTTCAGTAAACATAGAATATATTTTATTATCAAATTCCCACGATAACGGGAGATACGCGGGTATATTATTATATTGAACATGCTTCTTTTTTTTACAACGGCTGTAGGTACCTACCTATTTCTTAATGTTTCTCGAGGGATATACAAACACATCATTTACGGACACTCAAAACCTTTATCCGCAGTTCACACAAATAATTGTCCAAAGTGGGAAGCAAACCTAGAATATCAAGTCTCAGTAACTAACAACCACCACCACTGAATAAATGTCAATCAAAAGTAAACATACTCCGTATTGCAAAGAAGTTATCTAACGCGATTATTTATATAAAGTGCTTCAAAAGTGCCATCCCTTTAAAAGTAGATAGTATCATGTATAATGATTAGTAAAGTAAAGTAGTGATTAGAAAATTTTGTGAAAAAATATATGTAACTTTGCTAAAAAAATAAACTCTCAATAAAATTACTTTAAAATACATAATACAGAATTCTTCACTGACATAATCACTATACGTAAAGCTGTTAAACGAATGGAAACACCTCATTTTCACTCTGATCCATAAAATATATAACACTAAAATATGTTTTAACATTCTGTCTTTCAACAGTTAAATAGCTCAAATAAATTGACCTAATAATACTAATTAGACTGACAAATGTATCAAGCAGACACATAGAAGTATATAGGCAGGTATACTTTAAATAACATGGTTCTTATTAAAACAGACAATGGACAGGTGTATCAAGACCCAAAAATGTTATTATTTAGCATAATATTTGCATATTTTTTCATCGTAAAACTAGCCGTAGGTATTTATGTCGTATCGTCCGCGTAACTACGTAACTAACAATAGCTATTAAGGTTGATAATGAAAAGTAGCAATTTTTTTTTTCTCTTTGATATATATATATATATTTAATATTTTCGTTATACTGGGTGGCGCAAAAGTAAAGACTCAATTTGATTCAGTTATAAAAAAAATTCTAAATTAGAAAACTTGATTCAGGTAATTTTAAATGTATATTTGTGCCATTAAATTTCGTACCATTAGGATTTAAAGATGATGTCTTTTAAATGGTGACCTCTAGAGTTGATGACTTACTGAGGGACGCTTTTCCAGGCCGAGTTATCTCTCGTTTTGGCGATTTGCCTTGGCCTGCAAGATCACCCGATCTGACCAGTCCAGACTTCTTTCTTTGGGGTTTTTTGAAATCTCGGGTGTATGTGAACAAGCCACAGACTCTCGCAGCTCTAAAAGAAAACATTTATCAAGAAATAAGGAACATATCGCAGGAAGTGTTACGGCTAGTTATGCAAAATGTCATAAATAGGGCTCAGATGTGCATCAACTCTAGAGGTCACCATTTAAAAGACATCATCTTTAAATCCTAATGTTACGAAATTTAATGGCACAAATATACATTTAAAATTACCTGAATCAAGTTTTCTAATTTAGAATTTTTTTTATAACTGAATCAAATTGAGTCTTTACTTTTGCGCCACCCAGTATATATATTGATATATATAACGAAAATATTTCTTGACAAATGAAATTAAACCTTATTAGCTACTGCCACTTACGCGGTATTGCAGTATTACCGACGAGATGTAATTGCAAATCATAAGAAAGATAGCTGTATGAACCTTTCATAGCTTTCGGTTATAAAGAATAAATTAATGTTTTTGCTTATTAGCAAAATAACCCTTTAGATGATGAATGATAATGATAAGAATAGAACTTGGTACAAGAGGACGTTTATAATGAGTGCTAAGTCACATTTCTCCGTCACGCGCTGATGGGTGCAGGGCTACACTTTCACTGGTGCTGCGAAATAGCTATCCATACCTACCTATTGTTAGTCTCTTCTATCCGTATCATTACATTTCATTGTAGCGACACAGATCTTGTTTGCGGCAAAATTTTAAAACATTATGGTGATGTAAATACTTACAAGTCTTGGTGTGTGCCCCCCCTCCGTCTCTCTTTGTACATATGTAAAATGTGACACTTTTTTATATAAACAATAAAATAGTGCCCTCTATCTCCTCATTTCTCGCCTGTTTTAGTCCGACCAACATTTTTACATTCCCCGTAGTTTTTTTTTTCAAACTTAAAATAAACCAAATGCATAAACATTTTGTTAATTTGTTTTTATTTTAAATATAGAATTGGGCCACAAACGATGGTTCCGTTACGGATTTAAATATACGTATAGTAAAAGGAAACACAGGGATGTTTTGCCCTAATGCGTATGTCTGTTTTCCATACGCAAATTTTCATGCTGTCCTGTTAACTCTCTAGGGACAAATTCTGTCTTAACCCATGAATGGCCAAACCTAAATTAAAGACGTATTTGTTTCAAACTATTTATTTTTATAATCAATTAAGTAATAAGAAGTACAAGATGAAAAAAAAAGTTGTTTTTTTTTTATTTTTTTATGGTGTGTACTCAATTGGGTACACTGGCCACTTAAAGGTGAAATTTTTCGAAGCAGGGCTTTTCGACGCAAAGGGTCTTGTGGCATTTTTACACTCCCAGCGTACTCTTGAGTGGCAAATAACACTACGAAGTGGTTTCTCAATTTTTTTTGGGAAGTATCCTGAGCCATCTTGGGGTAAGCCCTCGACCATAGAAGAAGAAGGCCGAGCTCTTTTATGTACTTCTTGCCTTAAATAGTATCGGGCAATATTACGACGGAACAAGAGTTGATCCATAGGCTGTTCGTTGCTCAGTACATGCAAACGCCATGCATTTGCCACAGCCATAACCACCATGTACGTAATTATGACCCACCACCAATTTTTGCCATGAATTGCGATTCGGTATAGCGCTATCGATTGATCTAATTCATCAACTCCACCCATGCCTGTATTATAATTTTGAAATAGTAAGGAAATATTCACATCTACTTTTTCTTTTTTCAATGGACACCATCGCTTTACAGTTCCCATTGGTTCTATATTATCATAGATAGTGGCGATAGTGCAAAGGCTATTATCCTTCCATCTAACTAATAACAGTTCATTGGCTTTGTCAAATCTATGATCAAAGCTTGCTCTGTCTTGTTTTTTTATGTCTTTTGAACTAGTCAAAGGACATTTTTTGGTACGATTTTCACGTACAGTTCCAGTCGCACAATATCCTGCATTCCGTAAATCGACCAATAGGTTGCAATTTGTAAAAAAGTTATCAAAAAATACTTTATGGTTTGATGGATTAGTGTCTAATTTTTGAAGTAAAACAACAAGTAAAACAACTTCACAACCCTTGAACCCAAAGGCTCGGTGGTTGCATCAAGAGATTTTCCACAGTAAAAATCGAAAGTGTAACAGTATCACTACATCCGTAGTCTCTTGAGAACTGAAAGAATAAGAGGCTGAACATTTGCGCCAAATTGGTGATTTTTCCTGCTGTTGTCGACGTCGTCGTCTAGTGGCTCCTCATCACTGCTATCACCAGCACTAGATACACTGCCTTCTTCGTGAACAAAAACCTCGATATTTCCTGGTACATCTCTGGGTAATGTGTGAGCTTCCATATCCTCATCAATACCCTTGTTTGTCAGTGACGATGGAAGGATCGGGTGGTATAATCGCCAAATCATAGTCGGCATCATCATCACTGTTCTCTAAAATAGCTTGAAGAGCTTGTTCCAGACCACAATATTGATTAGGGAAGTTGAAATTTTGTCGATTCATGGTTTAGTTGAACTTATCTGAAATCAAGACATAACATATTTTTTATACCTAAGTGGCCACTATACCCAATCAGGTACACCTATATAAATATTCACAGATGTCAGCGAAAACAATAAAACAGTCGGTAAATATTTATAATTATTATAAACAAGTATATATTTCATCATATTTAGCACGTAACATAATATTTAACACGTTAAATAAAAAAATATTGATACTTCAAAAGACTTACCTATGTTATCTTCAGAATTGTAATTTGACTAAATGACAATCACTAAAATATTAAAACTACCCACTTTTTGTCTATATCAAAAAATCTGTTATATTATCGTCTATTCATATTTAATTAAGGAAATATGTTAGCCTACGTTATATTTTTATAAATAAATGAAGTTTAACTGTACCCAATCAGGTACAGTGGCCGTAAATGGGCAAAACACGAGCATCTACGACGTATCTACTTCTTTTTATATAACATCATTGGTGTGAATACATTTTTATTACAACTACCTGTTTCATCATCATCATCATCACCAGCCTGTTGTAGTCCACTGCTGAACATAGGCCTCCCCCATCGATTTCCAGCGGGAACGATCGCTAGCGGCAGCGGCCTGCATCCACCGACTTCCTGCGACCTTTATGAGGTCGTCGGTCTATCGTGCAGGCGGTCGTCCTACGCTGCGCTTGCCAGTACGTGGTCTCCACTCGAGAACCTTTTTGCTCCATCGGCCGTCAGTTCTTCGAGCTATGTGTCCTGCCCATTGCCACTTCAGCTTGCTTATCCGTTGAGCTATGTCAGTGACCTTCGTTCTCCTGCGGATCTCTTCATTTCTGATTCGATCACGCAGGGAAACGCCGAGCATAGCTCTTTCCATAGCTCGCTGAGCGACTTTGAGCTTTCTTATGAGGCACACAGTAAGAGATCACGTCACAGATCCATATGTCATCACTGGTAACACACATTGATTAAAGACTTTGGTCTTCAGGCACTGAGGTATTTTGGACGAGAAGATCTCTCGAAGCTTCCCAAACGCTGCCCAGCCGAGTCGGATTCGACGATTGACCTCTTTCTCTAAGTTGGTCCTACCTAGTTGGATCGTTTGACCTAGATATATGTATTCGGTCACAACTTCGAGAATGGAGTTCCCAACGGCTATAGAGTTGGGCACTACATGGGCGTTATGCATGACTTTCGTCTTGCCCATGTTCATTCTAAGCCCAACTTGTTGAGAAACTCCATCGAGGTCATTGAGCATCTGTCCAAGGTCCTCCAGCGATTCTGCCATGATCACTATGTCGTCGGCAAATCGAAGGTGAGTAATGTACTCGCCATTTATGTTGATGCCGTGTCCTTGCCATTCCAGGAGCTTGAAGGCGTCCTCCAGAGCAGCCGTAAAAAGTTTGGGAGATATAACATCTCCCTGTCTTACGCCTCTCCGTAGCGGGAATGCCTTCGTACATTGGCCGTGTACTCGGACCGACATGGTGGCGTTTTTGTACAAGCACTTCAGCACTTCAATGTACCGATAGTCGATACGACACCGCTGAAGAGACCTTAGAACCGCCCAAATTTCGACCGAATCAAAGGCTTTTTCATAGTCCACAAACGCCAAGCATAGGGGCTGATTATACTCCTCGGTCTTTTGTATAATCTGCCGCAGCGTATGTATGTGGTCTATGGTACTAAAGCCTTTTCGGAAGCCGGCTTGTTCGGGAGGCTGGAAGTCATCGAGCCTGTGTTCGAGACGATTTGTGACGACCCTCGAGAACAGCTTATAAACATGGCTCAGCAATGTGATGGGTCTATAATTCTTCAACATGGTTTTGTCACCTTTTTTGAAGAACAGAACCACCACACCTCTGCTCCATGATTCTGGCGTTTGTCACTCGAGTAAGACGGAGTTAAAGAGCTTCTGAAGGACTTTAAGTATCGGTGTTCCACCCGCATTCAGAAGCTCAGATGTGATTCCGTCATCACCTGGCGCCTTGTTGTTTTTAAGCTGTTTAAGGGCCATCCTAATCTCGTATAGGCTGATTTCCGGGAGATCTTCGGTATTGTGTCGGGTGAGCCTTGCTCTGGGGTCTTTGGCTTGGCTGTTAGCGGGCTTGACTGTTGAGGCATACAGCTGATTATAGAACCTCTCTATCTCCCGTAAAACCTCTGGCTTACTCGACGTCACTACCCCATCTTCCTTCTTCAGCTTTGTCAACTGGCTTTGCCCAATAGAGGTGTCTCTTGCGAACACTTTGGAGCCTTGGTTTCGCTCTATCGTCTCCTTAATACATTTTGTATTATAGGAGCGAATGTCGTGTCGCAATGACGTTAAGATATGTCTATTTAGCTGCCTAAATGACTCCGCATCGTCTGGAGTCTGGAGCATCATCGTACGTCGTTTAGCCATGAGGTCCCGGGTATTAGTGGATAGTTTCTGAGGTCTATTTCTAGGGTGGGGTTTAAAATATTTAAGCCCCACCGTATGCACAGTGTCTACCAGCCCGCTGCTGAGATCGTCCACAGATTCGCAGCTATCTAGACATTCGAAGCGATTACTTAGTTCGATCTGAAAGCTCTCGGGGTTTTGGATGTGTGCGTTTGAAGGTCGGAGCGTAGACTTCATCAGACGGGATCGTTCCAATTTGACATTAATATTTAACGTGCCTCTAACTATTCGGTGATCACTTCCGGTTTTAACCCTGTGAATCACAGAGACATCATTAAATATTTGTCTTTTGGTTGTCATGATGAAGTCAATCTCATTTTTTGTGGAACCATCAGGGCCCATCCAGGTCCATTTCCTGTGAGGTGGCTTCTGGAAGAAAGAGTTCATCATATAGAGTCCCTCTTTCTCCAGGAAAGCAGCCAACCTCTGACCCCTTCGGTTCCGTTGCCCATATCCATGCAACCCCACTCTCATCTCATCATCGCCTCGTTTACCCAGTTTAGCGTTGAAATCCCCCATAACAACGGTGTTGTGGGTCTTGGAGCTGTGTATGGCTTTACTAATATCCTCATACATAGCTTCCACATCTTCGTCTGAGTGTGTTGAGGTCGGTGCGTAAACCTGTATAACCTTCATGGAATATCTTTTTGATATTCTGAGTATAAGGTACGCTACCCTGCTCGACACACTGTCGACGGCCACCAAATTGTTAATGAGGGACTTGCGGACGATAAACCCTACACCACCTTGGGACCGCTGTTCGCCCTCCCGGTAGAAGAACAAGTTGCCGGAATTCAGGGTCATCGTGTCCTGTCCCGCTCTTCGGACTTCTGACAAACCCACTATATCCCAGCGCAACTTGTCCAATTCCTCTTCCAGCTCTACGATCTTCTCGTCTGTCCTCAGAGTGCGTGTGTTGTGTGTTACCAGGGCCAGTTGTCGTGTGGGGTGGTACCCGGATCTCTTCCGGACTACTACCTGTTTATATAATTTTAATATGGACACAAGTAACCGTAGCTTTATGTTCCATAGGTCGAGAGCTGAGCTACAGTAGAAGGCTCAGTGTGACTGAAAATGGAGGAGTGGTGCTAAAGACGGGGGCTGGAGAACCAGTCCTCGCGCATGCACCCACCGACATCGCCAGTAAGTATTGTCTAATCAACTTTTTAAGATATTTACAACTGTACTACAATATTTAATATCTAAGGAGCAATATAGTAGGCAAAGTGTGTTAAAAAAAATTTATCTGTTTTTTATTGCTATCCACCTTCGTGACTGATAAAGATTATGGGCAATACATATGAAAGAAGTAGTGAAGTAGGTGATATTCTTTAAACTTTAAAAGTATTATAACGTATTTAAGCGCGATTGAAGCTGAAATGAAATCCTATAAGTACCTATAGGCACTGCTAACTTCAATGCAGTGGTGGTGAACTTGGATTTGGATATTTATTTTTCTATATTTCTGGTTTACAACACTAGACTTAACCAAAACTTATAGTAGTCAAGTAAATCAAGTCGTAATTTCTCAATCCCCCGTCCGCGACCGCCCTGAGCAGTGATCCAAGCCTCATAGGGACGCCCTCTTGCCCAGGTTACTTAGTTTGTATTTTATAAACAATGTATTAAGGCTGCAGCACTGCTCGCCTTTATACCCGGTGAAGTAACAAAAGCCTCGTGACTACATGGCTCCGTCCGAAAAATAAAAAAGTTCAGTAGATCCATATTTAAAACGTTTTTCATTATTCCGATGAATAATATATTACCAACTATCTTACCGCGCTCTGGTATTGCCATGCAAGGCGGATTTTAAAAAGAATGATATCAGTAGGTATCAGAAACAATAGACGAAAGCCGTGATAAAGGTAATAGAAATATTACTTTTATCATGGCTTTCGTCTATTTCATTATAGCAATAAAATTGTATTATAACAAGGTATTTTTATGTAGGTCGTATTGTATTTTATTAGGATTGAAATGCCTGCCAGGTATATAAACAACAAATCAACTATTTGTGTAACACCTGAGTATATAAATTTATTAAATTATATTATTTGGCTCATATTTTATCTTCAATGAGTGGTTTATTTTAAATTTTTATTCCTTTTGACCTCATCCCGGTATACCCGACAGACCTGTAAAGGAACGGTTGGTTCTTCCACAGAAAATAAAGATGTTTTCCGAGCGATCCTTCCGAGCGGCCTTTGTTGATTAGTTTTGTTCAGAACTTGTATATATATTATGTTCTAATTGGCTTGCGAACTTGTATTGCGTGATACAGGCTAGTTAGGATGCTAGATAGCACTGCTAGTTATTTTCTGGTTTGTGCGACTACTGTAGATGTCGCTACCAGATTGGGACAATATCTGCCGAACTTCTTCTTCTTCCTACCCTTATCCCCTATTACTTGGGATCGGCGCAACACGTTTGTTTATTCCATTCTGCCCTGTCACCCGTCACACTATCACTACATAACTCCTTTTTCTTTCATATCACTCTTCACACAATCCATCCATCTTTTCTTTAGCCTTTCTCTCCCTCTCCATCCATCTACATCTACAATATCTGCCGAACGCGTCACAATAAGTCTCTGTTACTCTCTAGCTCTTTTCTTTAATCTATAAAAATATTAGGAAACGGAAGATTTGACATGAATAAACTTATAAACTAAAGCTTGAGTCTTGACTTGATTTTGGCACACCATTACGCAGATAAAAACGTGCGTGTTCATATATACCACTCATAGAATTTATTCCGTAAAGGCAATGTAGACAAGTTAGTTAACTAAAAGCTTAAAATACGTACACAAAATAACCTATTTCATTGATATTGTTGTATGGAAACCTACAGTACCTACACATTTGCAAATTGAGAAGTGTTAAGCCAGTTACCTATATGTTGACGCAACTAAATGATAATAATTAATTATGTAAACAGTTTACACGTGTTGTCGTAATATGGCGCTGCATATGTTTATGCGTGCTATTTATTTAGATGAATATATATAATATTTATATCAAAACAATTTCGCAGTATCAATATTGAGTAGTTTAATTTTATTATCGATTTCTGGGATCTTTAGCGGCGTAATTATTTTTACTTATCTTTGGTGTACTGTTACTTATATAATAAAAATCGGTCTAGTTATTACGTAGGTTACTCTGAGCAAAGTCCAGGCTGACGGAATTTTGTTTTATTTGCATAGAAGAGATAGCGATCGTGTCCCACAATAACTTCAACTAAAGTATAATATGCTTCCAGAACATATGCTATGTCGGTAACTGGTTACCTATCTTAATACCGAATTTTAGTATTCCGAATATCATAATCCCGAAAACGTTTGGGCATTTTTTCATATTCCCGTTTTTTCAAATTCCGAAGTTTTATTTGCCATATAATCGCAACTCCGAATTTCATTTGCCCATTTTTTCATTTGTACGGCGTTTTATAATCCAGACGAACGAGTTCCAGACACGCAAAATCTAAATGCACAAAATCCATATGACAGTAATCCATATGCACAAAAGCCGAATTTTTAAAACACAAAGTTTTGAAATGCTACCAATAAAAACCAAGATTTTTTAAATTTAAAATAAACGATATCCAGAAAAATTTAATCCTTTTATTTTAAATAAATTGTAAATTAACCTGTCTGTAATAGGCAAGTAAAACAATAGCAAGTAGGTTCTGGCACTCGCCGGCCGCTGCCGCGATATAAATATTCTGAGAATCTGGTATAACTATATTTGGATTATGACAATATGGGAAACAAACAAATACTATTTGAAAATTTGGTTTTAGTGCACCTGTAAATTGATTCATCTGGGAAATTAAAAACGGAATTATAGAAAGTTGTCATCCATTACATCTGTCTTTTAAAAGTTCTACCAACCGTTTTCGGGGTTGTAAGATTCGGGTAACTGAAATTCGATATTTCAATAGGTTACCGTAATCATGTAATATTAATCGCCAATATTTACTCGGTCATAATCTTCTACTCATGCAGCGAAACTACACAGTGTCGATACTTACCGGAGAAAGATTAATTTCATTTTACAGAAAAAAAATAAACATATGAATAAAATTAATTATTCATATTATTAACGTAGTGTAGATAACCCAGCGGGCGTTTATAGCGGTCCCTGATTGTTACCATATTCATTAAACTTTCAGGCGGGTTGCTAAACGCTATCTTGTGACAGTGACAATGACCTAGCACAAAGGTTCGTAACGGGGGCCACACCCTAGTCCCTCCTCGCCCTTCCGACGCTTAGTTGGCAAAGAACCTTCCGATGGTCTCGAAGACACGGAGTCTGAGAGGCCCGCGAATCATCAAGAAGAGCGCAGTTGCACACAACTCCCCAAAAAACCGCCTTGAGCCAGGGTTGTAGTCTCACAGGAGGGTACACTCTTGCGCAGGTTGCTTAGTTTGTAGTTTATAAACTATTGTATAAGACCGGAGCCCTGTTCGCCTTTATGCCTGGTTAAGTAGCAAAAGCCTTGTGGCTAACTACATAAATTTAAGTCCGAAAAACGGTTGTTCAGCGAATGGTTTGGCAGATTATATAACTTCACCTGACTGCTATTCTCTTTAGATATGTATGATAACAATATAGTATAAGTATACTTATTCACCCCACAGGTAGCTTGTTTGTAATGGGCGCTGGTCTGACTTGTGAATGGGAGCCCATGGCGGCTCGCATCGCAGACCCCGCGCTGTCGGCGGCAGCTGCCATCGTTCTCGTTGTGTTCAACTACCCATTCCGTAAGTATAAGTAAATGTCGTGTTTATATGAAAGTCCGAAATTTTATTTCGCAAAAAAAAAAGTCTTCTCTCTTCTTCTCTTCATATGGACTTATGCACTATACATACATACTTTAAACTATTTACTCGTGTATGTATAGATATGGTTATGTATTATAATATCTAACCGTATTCTAACTATTTTTAAAATGACTATGGTCGATTAACATAATAATATGTTCATAACGCATATTGGTGGACTCAAGTACTGTTTTATTTACATAATGTTGATTAAACTAAAATTAATCTCACTAACGAACGATTAACCCAATGATTTTTTAAGACATTGAATATTTCAACTATGTACGAAATAGCTAATGGACGACTCACCTACAGATTGTTAATACTGCGTGTTAGGTTGATTTCTAAAACTAGCTCTAGGGAAGTAGCGCTCGCCGGCCGCTGCCACAGCACCGCTCGCTTCGCTCGCTCGGCTCACGCGCGGTTGTTCACTGTTTTAACATAACCTAACCAATTTTACCCAGTTCAAAATGACGAATCATTATCTCCCGCAGAAATGTTTTTACCATTTTTTAATTATCTAGTCGCAGGCAGATTGTATGATTCATATTATAACTGCGACCAACCGCGCGCGAGCCGAGCGGGCGAAGCGAGCGGTGCCGCGACAGCGGCCGGCGAACGCTACTTCCCTAAGGCCCCGCAAAGCATGGCTCCGACTACGCTATTTAGGCAACTTTACAGTATTAATAATCTGTAGGCGAGTCGTCCGTTACTTCAATCAACCTTAGATTAATTAATTGTAGTTAAATAAACCGTAGGTGAATCGTCCATTATGGATTTCATCATTTCATCCATTAGTTGTCATAAAAATCTGTGAAACGACCTTTAGGTATTCTAAACAGTAGGTCTTATGATCGTAGTTATTTCAAAAATAGTTAGAATACGGTTAGATTTTATAATACGTAACCATAGATATAACTTATAATGACCCTTTAACTTTTAAATGATTTACTAGGTAATAATCCGTAGAAAGATAATTCTAGAAATATAAAGAGTTGATATGACACAAAATTGGATCCGTGTTGGTGTTTTTTTTTATTTTTTTTTATTTTTTTTTCTTTAGGACAACAAACAATTGCTGAACAACGCATAATACACACTTTTAAATAACTAAATTAATTAATTCCACAACCAGCACCGTTATCCACAAAGTAATTCAAAACGATAAACTAAGTACCGAAAACAATAAACAATAATAAAAAAAAATTGTGGCTACACTCAAAGCAGCTCAAGTTATTTACGACTATTCAGCAACAATAGAGCAAAGTATAAATGCAAGTTTATAGTGATAAACTACAAATTGGATTGTATGACATTTTTTCTAAACTGAGAAGGTGACAATGTAAAGATATCCAGATCAGTAAAACAAACATTGTATGCATTCATAATTCTGCGTAGTGGAGCACGAGCTCCTGCATTGGTTTTACATGGTTTGGGTGCAAATAAATTATGTGTGTACTTGTCCCGAATACGCTGAGAACGACTAGGTATGCGCAGATATATCTGATTTACAAGTTTATTACATTCAATTTTGTTATGACATATTTTATAAAGAAGCATTTGGTCAAGAAGCAGTCTTCTTGATTTAAGACTATGAAATGAAAATTAACTTAAGAGTGTTTGATAAGATGACCATTTGTGATAACATTTATAGTTTAAGAACCGAAGGAATTTACGCTGTACAGACTCAAGTCGATCACTATATTTCTCATAATGGGGCGTATAGCATACTCGAGCTGTGATCTAATAAGAGACTTAAATAATAATAGAAAGGAGGCCGGCATTCTGAATGAGTCGCATGTTCTTCGTACAAAACCATAAAGTTGAAAGCCCTTAGAAATAACGTGATCAATATGGATATCAAAATGAAGCTTACGATCAAAATACACTCCCAGATCCCTTATTACAGATACTTTTTCAATGGGGATGTCATTAAGAGAATACGGAAAGTGGATAATATTAATGTTTTTGGTAAAAGAAACTGACTTGCATTTAGATATGCTGAGTTGCAGTTTATTAGCCACACAGTAGGCAGAAAAACGATCGAGATCCTGCTGCATTTTTTTACAGTCGTTAATGGTATTTCTGTGACGATACACTTTAAGGTCATCGGCATATAACAGAAAACAAGAATTAATAATACACTTGCTGACGTCATTAATAAATAAAACAAAGAGTAATGGTCCCAAAATGGAGCTTGGTGGAACCCCGGACGTCACGTTTATAACATCAGACGAGAAGCCATTTACTACCACCATCTGTGTCCTATTTTTTATGTAGGATGTAAACCAACGTAGTAAATTACCCCTTATACCGTTGAATTCAATTTTTTTAAGAAGTATGTTTTGGTCAACCCTGTCGAAAGCCTTGCAAAAATCAGTATACACAGAGTCAACTTGAAGGCGGTTATCCATATTTTCAAATATAAAGTTAGAATAGAGTACTAAGTTACTTACCGTGGACCGATTCTGAACAAATCCGTGTTGTTCGGGTATGATAACGGTATGCAAGGTAGGATATATAGCATTATGCACTAATCGTTCCAAGACTTTAGACATGGTTGACAACAGCGATATAGGGCGATAATTAGTGACATCATTTTTAGTAGTTTTTCCATAGTCATCTATCTTATTTATTATATTTTTAATACCTAATCTACTACTGATGCTGCTAAAACATAAGACTAACGGTACTTAACGAAGAAATAAAATTCATATTATATAGTAAAGTAAGTAAAATTATTTACTACCGATATGTGTAATAATCTGTATGAGAAGTGTGTAGGGCCCATATGACACATTATAGTGTTTTTCAATTTTTTGTCATTATAGTGTTTTTCCATTTATTGTCTTGTCTACATTTTTTAGATAGTTATTCATTCTTATAAAAGACTTCAGCATTCGTTCTTATAAAGGAGGCTTCGACCACGGAGTATAAGGATAATACTTCGTGCTTCGACTGACTGGCTTCGGTATTAACCAAGTACATACACAAATTTCAGCTTATTCTGCTTTATATAACACCGCCGTTAAGTTTTTACTAACCTGAACTTACAACGCATATAATGACAAAAAATCTAGTCATCATTCTCACAAACAAATTTTAATATATATCTAATAATAATAAATCGGTGACTCTGTTCTCAACGAACATGCCAGTCGCTCTACACCGACAGAGCAAGCGCAACAGGGCCCTAAAAACGTTATCATAATGTTTCATAAGCATGGTATGAGCACTCTTCGTGTACCAGAGTTGGCTGGTGTAATACTGACGGACAGTAAGCTTTGAACAGTAAATTTTACTTCATCAGAGCAGTGACCATATAGTCTGGCACTACATGCAATATTGCGTCTTTGCCTATTCAGATCTTCACTTAAATTATGTGACCTGGCTACCTACGGAGGTCTCGTAAATCTATCTTACAAATTCAATTCAATCATTAAGCAGCTTAATTTCCTGTTAACGTCTTCACTTTCATTTCACGTCATACGCGGACCGCTGTTAATACCATGAACCCATAGCAATTACCTAAACAGCATAAGCGAAAGACTTTTACCTTTGCAACTTGACTACCTACAGTGATAGCATACGGGTTATGGTGTCTGTCAGTAAAGTAAAAAAAAAACAAATTCATAGTATACCTCAGCAGTGCACATGTGCATACCTACTTAGGCTAGTACTACTCATAGAACGTATGTTGTTGGTATAGATTAAGCGCTGAAACCGCGCGCGGGAAGAGTAACATAAAGTATTTACGAGTAAGTAAAGAAAAATAAATTAGGGAATCCAGCGCGTTGAAATCTTTTATATTATTTGAAGTAAATCCGCCCCCAAGACTACCAACACCTGACCTAAGTTTTACATACTACAGAGTAATTTTAATTGATGACACTACCAAAAACTACAGTTTTAAATTTAATCATGTTTTTTAGTCGTTGCAGGCAATTTTTTTTTTTTCAAACAACTTGCCCTCAATGATTCTGCAATAATAAATGGACATGGCAAAATGAGCTCAAGTGCGATACAAGATAATCTAGAGTCCGGGGGGAAATGCATTTACGCATTCCCACCGCCGCCGCTGCAGCGTATTCGCGCGCTGGCGGTGGGATATGTGGGACTCGCTCTCCATAGCATGGTATGCTAAACTCATACCACGAGGAGAGGACCCTACACCATTAAAACCTCCCGGACACTCCTTCGATCCGCCGTTGGCGGGGGCCGGGCACGCATGAGCGATTCGGCCCCCCGACGGCACCCGCGGCCCATATGGTAACGCGGGATCTCCGGGGCCACACTTACAGTGGCCCAATGCCCAATTGGCCAATTATAGGAACGCCCGGGGAGTAGAGGCGTCCCTACTTCTCATGGGTCAGCCTCGAAGGGAGCGGGGCCCATGTCCCCCACTCCCCGAGGCCGAGCCTAGGGCGGTAGGTGGCGGGTAGAATCTGTAATTTTTTATACTATTGGAAAAGGATATACCAAAACCAAAAATAAATAATTTCGATGATCGATCGATCAACGACTAAAAATCACGTTGTACATTCAAAACTTAACACCTATACCTATACTCTATAATCAATCAAAATAGTTTATTTTACATGTTGTCTTCTGTACCTACTGAATGAAACCACTATGATAGCAAGCGGCCTTAAACAATATCCTTTAATGAACCGCGATACCTTATCAATGTAAGTACGTCTAAGGACGATAAAGAACTGTTTGCACTAAATAACTACTTACAATTGAAACAATGAACTGTTAAGCAATACACTATACAAACGGAACCAAATCATAAGTGATAAACGAACGCAAACGTTACGCAATAAATAGGAGTTACCATCGCAGTATTTGATTGTCGAGATATATAAATTTACCCACACGTTTTCCATATCCAGTAATAAGTATGTAGGTAACAAGATATTTGTGTGATAAACATAATGTAGATCAAAAGATAGTATGGGATATAGCAAATCTGTAAGTAAGTATTGTAATTGACGACGGAAAATTAAACAGAGAGGTTATAAAAATTTCAAAGAAGTTGAGCATAGCGTTTGTTAATGAGCTGCTCGTGTGGGAAGTACCTCAACCTTCAAGACCACAGCCAAATAACATTATAGTTTATGTTGTGTTCCTGAGCGTGAATAAAGTCGCCAGAGCTCACGGGGGAAAGAGGAAACGCTGGCAAAATAATGGTAGCTATAGTGCTATAGTAATATATAAATACTTATTAATAATAAAATAATCCGTGTGGTTTCCGGCTTAGAATAGACCACCCCGTGTCTACCCATGGGTGTCGTAAAAGGCGACTAAGGGACATATGGCTGATGGATAGGCAGCAGCGTCTATTAGCCCAAGGTTAACATCTTACTGCGATCACCAATCCGTCTGCCAAGCGTGGTGATTATGGCAATATCCCTCAACGGTCCTGGCTTGCCAAGGTCTGTTAAGAGGAGGCCCATGTTCAGCAGTGGACGTAAACGGGCTGTTGATGATGATGATGAATAAAATAATATACATATTATTATTAATATAGCTATAGTGATCGTTTCTACGTGGGGACTGTAGGTACTGGTCCTTGTAATGAAGACTTCAACCTATGCTATTCAACATTGCATGGTTCATGGTTGAATAAGCCCTTCATTTGCCTGACCAGGAATAAAACCAAAACTATCATCCTTGTAACAGATTAATATACTATAAGCTAGAAAGTGTACAGTTCCACTTTTCCCATACAACTAATTTTATTCCTGTCAACAACAACGTCAGCTCAAAAAGTCTTCAATACTGACTTTGAAAACAAAGTTTTTGTACTAGGTTATTGGCATTCACTTGTTTAGATGATCTACTTTTGCCGACCGTTATGGATCAGCTGACCTAATACACCTTTCTGATTATGAACCCTGTATAACTATGTCAACCATTTTACTGGCCATACTAAGATGGCGATGTAGCAAACAATGCGACATCGCGGCGCAAATTATGCAAACTTATTGTTATTGGGGACTGACGCATGATGTTACCGTTTCGTAATGGAGTTCCCTGTAATTCCTGCAGATTCGGCTTTGTTTCTTAATATTTTATCAATAGCATATTTAGCAACTACTTATTTCGGGACGGTACCTACTAGACTTTGAAAGACCGTTTCCAAATTTATTGGGCATCGGACCTTAGGCTGCGTTTCCACAGAAGCTGAGCTGCGCGGAGTCGAGCAGAGACTTATAAAAATTGACCAATCACATTGCTCAAAATACACATCTCATCTCCGCTCCGATTCAGTGGAAACACTGTTAGCGGAGTTGAGAAGATTTACATTAAAATGTATGGTGCGCGGAGATAAGCGGAGCACAGTGGTGTCGAGCTGAGTGAAGCTGTGCTGTGCGGGTGCGGGTGAAGCGGGGCTGTGCGGTGTAGAGCGGGGCTGTGCGGTGTAGAGCGGAGATGCGCGTGGTAGAGCGATGTTGCGCGGGGTGGAGCAGAGCTGAGAGAGGTAACGCGACGTCAGGCGCGGGAGTTTGTTTGTTGCAGTTTGACCTGACACACACACACACACCACACCGTAGTGACTGAAAACAAAATGTATTCACAGCCCTGTTCAGCTCATCTCCAATTCACAGCACCGCTCCGCTAATCTCAGCTCTCGTCCGCTCCGGTCGTCTCAGCTCCGCTCGGCTCCACTTCACCCAGCCCTGCACCGCTCATCTCTGCGCAGCTTTAGTGGAAACACCTACCTATTTACACGGCTCTGCTCCGCTGAACTCCGCGCAACTCCGCTTCTGTGGAAACGCACCCTTACTCTCACTGTCACTAAGTATCATTTACAATGTATTATGTCGGTATACCCATATTCGATAAATTATATTTCCCTTTATTTATTTATTTTTATAATTCAGCCATTACAAATTTATTACTTATAGATATTGTTGACGTTATCGTTTCACTATTGTATTACTATTGAATTAATTTTATGACTATTTTATTATTTATATTACCGGCCTGTGGTTTTATCCGCGTTAGATCTTGAGCCAGTGAGTCGTAGCGTAATATTTTATAGCCTTTATCCACCCTAGTAACAATGATGCCGGAGCAAAAAATCAATAAAATTAATATAGACACCTATATCTAATGATATAATTCGGTGTAAGGGTATCAAACATCCACATTTCATCATATATTAGTACCAATTTTTTCGTTTATAATATTTAGTTTAACATTATTCCACAGTGCGTTCAGCTGGTCTGGTGTTACTACAAACCGTTCCCGAAGGTCTCGGCACCTGCGAGCTCAAAGCCGCTGCTCTGCAAGTTCCAGGAGTACTGGCCATTCACGAACTACACGTATGGCAGATGCACAGGGAAAAGGTGGTTGCCACCGCGCACGTCGCTTATGGGTCTCATGATGTTAGTTACACATTTTTGCTATTTTGTAGTTATAATTATATCTGCCTAACTCACTGTAGGTGTAGGTGCCTAACGACTAATTAATACAATCCAACTTGTATTAATTAGTCGATTTTGCGCAAAAAAATTACAAAGAAACATGAACACACACATTTTAGCATTTAAAATGTGTTATAAGAATCTGCGCGCAGTGCTGGTTCAAGAGTACCTACAGTGAGCGGAAAAATCGTTCTAGGCCCGCGCACTGTAAAGTAGAGCAACAGTTGCGCGAAACTCCCTAAATTCATAATTCCTGAATCCACCTGCCAGTGTGCGTCCTCTTACGATGTTTGCCTAGTTTGCAGTTTTTAACCATTTCATAAGGCTGGAGCACTGATCGCCTTTATGCCCGGCCAAGTAGCAAAAGTCACGTGACTACTACATAATATATAAAAGTAATCACGTCTATTTTGCGGGCATAAGATGCAAAATAGACGTGATTACTCTTTAAAACCAAATTTGACATATTTATCAATCCTTTTCTTTACTTTTCCAGGATTACATATCGAGTTCTGCGCTAGTTTGTGATATTTTCAAACGTCACGGCATCAGTCTAGTCACGCTTCAACCAGAATTTGTATTATCGTCTGCCGGAGGTAAATATATAGGGTATTTGTTATATAATTATTATTATCACTTTCATTAAATTACTTTTTCTACAAATTCTATAGTAAAAAATGAATAAGTCAATCATTAAACGTTGCAAGTCATTGATCAACTGTTAAGTGACCCCGTATTGACCTAAGTGTTGTGTAAGTTAATACTTCCATTAAGTTTTCAGGTCATTAAAAAACAGCTGATTTCATAAATGCATCGTTTGGGGTCTTGAGATTACCAAACAATTTTTTTTACAGCGGTATGCAAGAACAATACTTGGGTTTCAATATTCACTTGAGCAAGTAGTGCCTCACTGTTGTAGTCTCTATTGCTATAGTAATAGAAATCATCAAAGTGACACCTAACATTTCCAAGTAAACTCATAGTCTTATGTTTTGTTCTTGCGTACGGGAGTGAGTTTTTTTTATTGATAATTAATCTAATGGAGATGAAACTTTAGATATCGTAGGTACACGGTTAGTTTAGATGCAATGTATGGATGTATGAATAAATTTTCTAAAAATATAGTGAAAATTGATTATCGCTTTAAATAATATATTTATTTATGTTTTAATAGTTATTTATCTTATTCCCAGGTACAGACGAAACGAATGAAGCGAAAAAGGCATTAATAGACTTAACAAACCTGGGTTGTCCCCGCCCCTGTGCCAAAGGATGCCACGCTCCAAGGTGTTGTGAACCTCCCAACATACCTGTCATCACACGTATATAATCTACAAAGTTTAGAATAAACAAGTGAAACAGTTAGTATTAAATAGTTGGTCATTTATGCAAACCTTTTGTAAATAAGTTTTTATAAATTCAAATGACTGTGATGAAGCTAAAAACGGGCTTAATATCCATATAAAATGCATTAGATCAATCTAAGTAGGTACAAATAGTTCAACTCATCTATGCCTGCTACGATATCTATACACAAGGTTTACGCACACATAGCACACAGCGCGCACATATGCTTAAGGTTATTTAGCTGTAACGATGAACTAAAACTTTACAAAATGTGTATGTTTATACATGAGGTAGAATTGTTTACGCATTTCATATACTTATATTTTTGTATTCAATTAATTAATTACCTAATGTAACAGATATTCTATTTAAATATATGGTCGGCCATAGATATGAAATTTGATTAAGACAATAAAGGACAAGAATTGAATTATCTTGCACCGTTTTAAAAATTGTTGAGAGAAAAATCTTGTCACTGACATTTTTTGTACTTGTATGGTAGACTCATGCAATCATTTAATTAGTTACCTACTACATCATCGTATTGTGTTACTCAGTGTTACTTCGGCGTCATAAAATATCGTTAAAAAAACATAGATAGGTAGGTATATTGTCTTACCGAACACTAGATTAAAATAAATCTTGTGTCCTTCACTGCCACGAGCCTTGCCCTATTTTATAATAAAACTGCCTTGTAAATAGTGCTAATATAAGTTAGGTTTAAGATTAATTTTATGAAATTACAAAAAAAATGTCAACGTATTTTTGTACAGAACTTGTTTGTAAGAGCACAGATGCGTGACGAATTGGTTTTTTGTATATAAGCCGCGCCAATAAAGAAACGAATCTAAAATGGCGTCCATGAATGTCACCGACAGATGGTAGGATCAGCAAATAAAAAGAAAAATAGAAAGAAAGTTTGTTTATTGTATATGTAGGTAAAATACAATTGTTAGTTTTATGTGTTGAAATGTGTACGTATACAAAAAAATACATAATCTTTCATAAAAATTAGAACTGTTTATTTGCTTACTTTTCTTTAACATTTTTAACCTTAACCACTCGCAATTAAGTCGTGATTTTCCGTTAGCTTTCTTTACGGATATTTTTTTTGCATGCGGTACGCGCCGTGTGTGACTAAGATATCAACAGTTTAGAGTGAGAGCGCATGATTGCCGCTGCCATTTTAGATTCGTTTCTTTATTGGCGCAGGTTATACCCAAGTATTGTTAATAAGTTGTTAATGAGATTTTTCATGTTTAGGTATATTACAAACTATATTATTTAAATCTATATCTAATATATAAAGCTGTAGAGTTTGTTTGCTTGAACGTTTGAACTAATAAACAAATTCAGGAACTATTGGTCCGATTTGAAAAAAAACTTTTAGTGTTAAATAGCCCATTTATCAAGGAAGGCTATAGGCCAGGAGTGGCCAACCGGTCGATCGCGATCGACTGGTCGATCCCGGCAGCTGTTACAGTCGATCAACTTATATAATAAAAAGTGATATTTTAGTCTAAAAATACGTGCCACAGACGCACAAAGTTAGAGTTGTCGTATAATAATCTCAAAATATAGCTATTATTCGATTGACTTATACGATACGTGATTCAAAGTTATATATTATGCCATATAGTCGATCGCACACAGTAAAAAGTCGATCTTAGGTCTTATTAAGTTGGCCACCCCTGCTATAGGCAATATTCATTCAGTGCCAAGTAAGGCCAATAAAGTTTTCAATGGGGTCTACCAGAATACCGTGTTAGTAAAACGACAGTCAATAAAGTTAATAAAATCAAGGCATTATGAATATTATTCAAGTTGACTGTCTCTCGTTGTCGAAAATTTCTCAGGTCACTACCTACCAATATGTGTACCAAATGTTATTTAGTACTTTTAGTGTGGAAGGCCGACAGACAGACAGAGTTAATTTTGGATTTATATTATTAATAGTAAGAATACATTCATATTCGCAATAGTTTATCATCAGAACAAAATCCAGGCATTTTTAAGCACGTTCATTCTTTGCTAAATTATGTGTTCGAAATGTGTAGGTACTAAAAACTAAGTAGTTATTTAAAACATTGAACCAAAGATGTTCGTGGGAGTGTCTCGGTAAGCAAAGCGAGGTTTCTAATCGTGGCAAATAACAGTCACAGTGTTAAAGTCAGCCTACCGCAGTGAAAGTTGAACAAAAAACATGGTTTGTAGCATTGTCACTGCTACTTGTAAAGGAACGTAATTCAACGTAATGGCGTATAATTATGTTATTACCTACGTATGGCAATTGGCAACAAAAGTAGTTCCACAATTGTATGCGTACACAAGTCTTTTTATTTGTGTACGCATACAATTATGGAAATTGAGTACCTATTTCACTGATAATAATAATTGTAACATCAAATATGAACAGTATATCCAAAATGATTTTGAAGGACCTTCACCGATATGTTTACTGGATGAAAAATATTTTATATCAAATTTAATGACTTAAATAATATAGGTAACGCGGTTGGGTTGCCTAAGAAACTCCTGGCCAAACTATTATTATTTAAAAATTTACTTTAAAATTTAATTTAATTATTTAATTAACTTTACTTTAAACGAATAAATTTAATACAAATCGAAAGTATGAAGCCTATAGAATATAAAAACGTTGGGTTTTCTTTTTGTTTCCTGGCATACCTGGCAACCCAGTAGTTATCTACTGGGTTGCCAGGTATTAATAGGAATGTCGATACTATTAATTTCACCTATTTGTTTAATAAATAAATTTCATATCAAAATATAATATTGTTTTGCTACAATCTGCAATAAGAAATAAAATATTTCGATTTACAATAAAAAATTAAATAATATTTTTTTTAATAAATAATAGTTTAGCCAGGAATTTCTTAGTCAACCCACCCACGTTATATTATTTAATATATTACATTTGATATAAAAAACTTTTCATCCAATAAACAGATTGGTGAAGGTCGTTCTTAATCGTATCCTCTACTATAGCTTCTCAGGGTAAATCCATACCAGGGGTAATAACTAGAGATGAAACGGATAGCAGTTTGGCCGGATACCGGATACCGGATATTCGGCCTACCACCTGGCCGGATAGCCGGATATCCGGCCGCCGAATATCCGGCGGAACTTAGACGTTTGGTGCAGCGCACACACACTTGGCGTAGGCGACGCGCGAACGATCGGGTGGCCTCGGTTTGATTCGGGTCTTTTCGTTGATGAGCGAAGTTAGCAATTCTTTCATTCATTGACTTATTGTGTCGATTGCAGTGCAGACACGTGCGTGATTTTAGGTTATTATTTCATTGTGCTATTGTTATTTGAAAATTTTTATGAAGAGAAGCGAAACCGCCTGCTGCCTCTCAATGCAGAAAAATTGGTTTTTATTCACCATAATTTGCCCTTAGTACAGTATGAGTACTAATTAATTAATTTTCTACTTTATACAATACCTAATTATGTTTCTTAAGTCTTACTAAATAAAGTAATTAATTACTAAACAATATTTTTTTATCCAGATCTTTTTTTATTTCGGCCGGATGTCTATCCGGCCGAATAGTAGTTATCCGGTATTCGGCCGGATAGTATTAAGGCCGCCGGATAGGCCGGATACCGGATAGTTACCGGATATCCGTTTCATCTCTAGTAATAACACCGTTTAAAGTTAAAATAATGTCGGTTACTAATACAATTTAAATAAATTAAAAAATTAAATAGTACCTACTTATTCTAAAATCGATAAAATTTAAGGAACATGTTGTGCACATTTGTACCCCCCATTACGCATTAACCTTGAGACCCCTTATGCAAAAAGGCATAATAATTATGCTTGTTACAGAAAATAATATCCTTATTATTTCTATTAATTTCCAAGTTTTGGATAGAGTTATATATATTTATATATATAAAATCATTATTCAATGTTTGCCTAGCAAAAGCAAACTTCATAAATATTTTTGACAGATTACAGTATAATTAAAAATGTATGGGATTATTGTTACAAACGAAAATGTGTGTAATTAAAATGTAATTTAAAAGATGCCAGCCAACGTAATCGGTATTCAATGCAATCCAAACTTAGCAACCGAATACGCTAGATACCTACCGCCTGAGTATTTAAAGGAAACCAAGATTAAAGGTAATATCAATAATATATTTGATTCTAGCTGCGCCCCGCGATTTGCACTCTGCTCCAGTGGGTCGGAGAGTGATATTTTGTAGCCTATATGTTAATCCAGCTTAAAAACTATCCGCGTGCAAATCTTTCAGCCAAAACCATTCAGTAGTTTTTGCGTGAAAGAGTAACAAACATCCCTCCATCCCTCCGTCCATACTTAAAAACTTTCGCGTCTATAATATTAGTAGGATTATCCTTTAAAAATATTGATTGACAAAAAAATACATGAAAAACTTATGTTTAATAACAAAACGCTGCAGGATGGCACAAAGTGACTGTGAGGTTCCTTTAGCAATGTAAGTGAACTAGTTATAAATATAATTTTATTAATAGACAATAGTTAATGATATTATTTATAGATATATTGACTTTTATTAATAAATGTAAGTGTGTTTGTGTACAAATATATTGTTGAGTTGGCGAATAAATAATAAAAGTAAAACTTATTGTATTTCTTTTGATAACTTATAGCCGTAAACATTATTAATATAATAACTACATAATTGTTTGCAGCGGCTCAGTGACGACAGTGACTTCCGAGACCTGGTGTTCTGGGTTCGATACCCATAGGGGCCTTCCATATATTACGTCATCGATTTTTGCTGATTTTCGACCCCCCCTCCCTACAATCATCCTATCGTAATTTCCATCTTTTATTATTTATAGACGCCATAGACGCGGCTAAACAAGAAAAAGGTAAATATGACCCAACCATACAGTTTGTGTCGTAATTTCGCGCCGTACTTAAAACAATATTATATTAACCTATTTTGTTAGTAAAATGTATGGCGAATTTATATACGGGTCTTCTAGACCCAACCCTACTATCATTGTTACATATTTCCACTGTGTGACGCCGGCGTCAGCACAGTGGAAATATACAACACATAATAAACCCGGGTTTATTATGTGTTTGTAAAGTCTCCCGCGATACACGTATTTATATTCAAAGAGCGGGGCGGGAGTGTTTAAAAAAAAGAATCGTGGTTTTTGGAATATAGGCTGAGTTTATTGAATTTTTTCCCGCAACAAAACTTCGAAATAAATTATAGCAACTTTACAAAAAGCGATTTTCTTTGTACATAATAATATATTATTTTATTTTAGGTCAGTAAAACAGTCATAAATAAAATAAACGATTTTTAAACAACATTTATTTTATTCGCAGTATCTAATTTGGCCGAATGTTTCTAATATTACGGAATATGTAACTAAGAATCAATGTTCAATAATAGACAATCTATTATTGAACATTGATTCTTAGTTACATAAACTTTATGTCAAGACGTTAATAATGCAATAAACTTATTATAATTATATTTAAAAGTATCAACAAAAGAAGAGGATCAGTACCTACCTACACCGTACAGGTACCTAAGTTTACTTGTAATCCAGAAAAAGTTTAATGACCAATCCAATTCATTGTACTTGAGTAACTAATATACTAGTTCAAAATGTACTGAGTAAAAATTTACTAACTATTATTAAAATAGCTTTGGGTTACCATGAGAATGTTTGATGGTCTACAGTCTATTTCTTTGGCCACTTGTCATAGCGGCCAAAGAAGTAGACTGTAGACATATTAGGAATTACAGCCCAATTGCTTATTAATATGTTTTGCTTCATATGTTCAATCATTGCTACATATGAAACTTTCAGAAAAAAATGTTTTTTTATTTTTATTGTCTAACCATAATTTAACGATACAACCTTTATTTCGAAATTTACTGAAATACATAGATATTAAAATGCACCCTGTAAACACATATTGAAATTTACAATCATAATAAATACAATATTTATTTTAGTTAATATAATCTTAACACTAAGCCAAGTCATTCAGTATACCTATACAGATACTACCTACTAGTACCTACTATCAATCTACATTTTAAAATCAAAAAATGTTTTCTTAGTGTTAGGCCGCGTTCCCACTATTTCGTAACGACAGATTATCGTCGCGTTGAAAGCTTCATTGCGGCTTATTATTCACATAAGACGACACGGTTACCTGTAGCCTTATACTTTTTATTGCAGTAAAGGCAGAATGTCAAGAAATGAATTAACTGGCGACGACACGACCCACGATAAAGCAATCTTCACGACATATTGGGAACACACACTTATTCTTTCAGTATTACCGTCTTTAATGACCGCAAGTAATCTATTAATATCAATAATACTATGATCTAAATATTTAATTGGAGCCAAAAAACGAGAATATACAGCATGCAGGTAACATTAATGTAGTCCAATTATAGGAAAAATACTGAACTACAAAGGAAAAATAATTTTATACCAACCTATTTTTGTTAAGATTTGAAATTTATGATGTCTATATAGTCCTGAGAAACTGACACGACAAAGTTATGTCAAAAGACTGAAAAGGAAGGACATACTACGACTACATAATATAGCAAACTGAATTAAGTCTTCAATCTGCGGAATAGATGTCTTCACTGGGAGGCACACTCGACATGACATTTCGCGCTTCATAAAATCTGCTTATAGTTTGAAACTGCTTGCAGATAAAAAAAAGAACACAAAAAAATAGTCCTAAGATTTTCTGAAAATACATTATATTTTATATTATTTTTGATGTCATGATTTAACATGATTAACCCTCTTAAGGATCAGACACCACTTATGTTATATGTAGAATAGGTTTATGTATATTTTGCAACCAGCAATCAAATCGAAATTTAACATATAGACACCGTCCAACGATTTTCATGTAGTCTCAACATAAAGAGTGGAGCTTACAAAACACGCATTGAACAACATACAACTGTCACTTTTCGATGTGATTACTAGTCACTATTTACGCTTCGTAATTCCGGTATTTAGTTTTCTTCGTCATAGTCACCGTAGTCAAAAGTGTGGACAGTATGGTTCGCGAATAAGTTTCGACAGTGAGTGGGTCTGCAAACTCGACTCTTCAACAAACGACGACAAGAACGGCCAGGACGCTGCGACAGAAATAAATATGAATAGATAAGTGGAATACTTCATCATCATCATGTAGAACGTCCACTGCTGACCATGGGCCTCCTCCCGAGGAAGGGTTTTGCCATAGTCACCACGCATGGCAGGTGACCGCAGTATTATGTTGTAATACACAAGGAAACGCTGCCCGTTCCCTGGTATGCGCTTGTTATAGATGATGTTATTATAACAATCGGGACCAACAGCTTAACGTGCTTACCGAGGCACGGAGGGTAGTCCCTCAACCAACCAGACCCGGAAAGAAATCTTAGAATTTACACAGATTTCTTTTCCGGTGTGGGGATCGAACCCACGACCTCCGAGACCTAAAGCGAGCCAAATACCGCTACACTACGGAGGTTGTCTGGAATACTTAGTACTTGCTTTTTTTTTTCTTTGTGTAATTACCAATTTTATTTGCTAATTTTAATCTTTCACAAATGAGAATGTGTTTTATTTAATCTTGCTCAAATAATGATACTAAAAAACAGGCTGAAATTAAGCCTAAACCTGTATTTTAGTAGACTCCAGATCTCCCACAAATTACATTTGACCATTATTGAATACCAAATTAAGTATGTGAAACAGTTTTGTAATTTGTTGCGATGCACCCTAAGCAATCTACGACTATACCCCTCTCCCTCCCCTTATCCATAAGTAAACTTCAAGGATTTAAGATTTTGAAATTGCCCTATCTTTCTTTTGCATTTTATTCTGGCCCTGTTTCTGTTTCTTAACACCTAGCATTTACAATTTGGTAAAAAAAGACCCCAAGCCTGCCACATAGTTAGTTTGAAAGATCATCTCAAATAACATATTTTTTGTACAAAATCACAAAAATCTGTCCTGCAGAAATCTAGATATAAGCAAATAATAAATCCTTAGAAAAAATATTACGTTATTTTTTATAGTTTCGATTTTTTGCGTCTTTGCACACATATTAACTTCAAATGAATGAGTCGATCAACAATGAGTTCATGCCTGGGGACCGCAGATTATTTTTGGACCAGGGCTCATAGTAAAAAAAACATTCTCCTTTGCCATACAAACATGGCATACTGTTCCGGGTGGGAATCGAACCCAGAACACCAGGTCTCATATACTCACACTTTTGCACTTAGGTCATTAGGGTATTATTACTATTTCTCTGTATACATAAACCGTTCAAACCTTGACTTAAAATATAGCCTACAAATTATGACATGGAATTTGTAAAATCAGTTCAGTAGATCCAGAGATTACCCCCTACTACAGAACAAACATTTATAATATTAGTAATTATTAAAAAAATTAAAAATCTAGCTTACCAGTACCAGTCTATAGTTAAGTTTGATGGCGAGGTCGCACTCCCCGAAGCACTCGCTCCAGCCGAGCCACGGACCCGCTTCACAGCTCACTGCCTCTACTGATGTTAGATATTACTACGCATATGTAAGGGGCATTCTAGATATATGCCCTCCCTGTAACTGAGTACTGAATATATTTTGTAGTATGAAGTGCAATGATTACGTTACTAAATAAATTTCTGTGACATAATGTACTTAATATGTTTTCCAAAGAATTTAATTTTACCCGAGATAAATTTATATTAAAATAGATAATGCAAGCACCAAATGAGACCCCTCTCACCTTGCAATACATTAGAAGGTATGACCCGCACTGCCAGAATCAGAAGCTGACTTAATTAAAACAATCTGAATTTACTTTAGTCTTATATTTAACCTACTTTAAGTTTTCTTCTTTAGTTTTGCTTTATGTTAAATTAATTTAAATATGATTTAATTATTTCCTTAAGCTCTCAAATTTGTATGCTGTGGCTACCTTAATAAGTTATGCAATTAGTTAAGTACTTTACAAGACTGTAACCCGTACAAAAAATATTGTAATAACTACTGGTGGTTCTAATAAAACAAAAAAAAAACAAAAAAAAAAAAAAAAAAAAATGTATACCAAATTTTTTAATTTCAATTCTTTATTTCAATTAATCATCCGACCGGGACCCGATCGCGCGTTTGATGTCGTGTTTCACTGATAATAAGGTTACGCTATTTCTTTACCTACATGTTGATATAAGATTATGTGGGTTAAATATAAACACAAACGCACAATTATCAATAAATACCAACGAAACGCCCAAATTCGTGACAGACGTCTAACAAATGAGGGAATATTATTGTTCTGAAATTTAATTACCAACGTTATCACCATAATATGTACTTTTAAAGGGATGGCAGGGGTAGATAATATTCTTATAAATTCTATTTAAATTGGGCCTTTTTTGTCGTATATCTACTGATTGATACATACCTATATCAATGAAATCTGATAGGTTTCACTTTATATCAGCAAAGTCCGTATTAAATGTAAAGAAAATAAACAAAACATTTACTTGCCATAAAGCGGGGGTCCATCATTCTGAATCACTTCATTGTCCTTGTGAGACGGCGTCGGTTTCAGTTTCTTGGTAGTAGTAGAAACACCTGATGGCTTACTGGTGGTCGCTGGTAACAAACGTTCTGAAAATATATAGAATGTTGTTTAAGCAATTGATTTTGACCCCATTTGCCTGTACTCTTAAATAGTTGAGAATATGTCCAATGTAATAAGTAAAGGTATGATAGAAATAGTGAATAAGTATTATACGTCTCTCTCTCTCTCTCTATCTCTGACGTGTGAGTTATACATTAATGGCGATTGTAAAAAAAAAAAATCAAAAAAAATATATTTATCCACCTAATATATAACAAACTAGCTTTTACCCGCAGCTTCGCTCGCATTTAAACCAATGTTACTTCATATACCTCCCATAATATGTGAACAAAGTTTCATGATGATATAGGAGCCATCCATAAAGTACGTCACATGTATAGAGGGGGGGAGGGGGTCGACGAAGTGTGACATGGTGTGACAAGGGGTCGTAAGTTTTGTGACATAACATTTCAAATTTAATAAATTGAATCGCGAAATTTTAAATATTAATTAAAACTAAAAAATAATTTCAACTCTTTATCTATATGAATATACCGAGTTGATACCCGCTCTAGTGACACGCCGCACGTGCCGACTATGAGCCCTTTGGCTAATGCCGCCAAACGCACCGCACGCGCGTCCTCGCGTGATTTCATTGTTTCTATTTCATTCGACAATTGGCTTTCACCGAGTGCTATTTTGTCGATACAGTTACTTTTTTACAACTTATTTAAATAATATTTTAATCAAACAAGTTCAAAATGAACAAAAAGATAGATATAGGTTATCTTTACCGTAAACTGTATGAAACTTACAGTGCAACTTACGCTGATAAAAAAACAGCATATGTAACTACAAGAAGAAGTCAATTACTTATGGAAAATTTTGAAAAGTAGTGAAAATATTGAAGGTGAAGTGGAATCTAAAATCAAAGAGCTGCAGCTACAAATTGCGAAAAAAAAGCGTCTGGGTTGATTTTTTTTTCGAAATAAACTAATTGTAGAACTGTGGTTTTAATTTTTTTTAAATTCGATTTAAAATAGCAAATTTGTGACGTCACACTAGGGAGAGGGGGGTCTCACAAATGTGACCAACTGTGACAAGGAGGGGGGGGGGGGGTCGAAAAATCATGAAATACGTGTGACGTACTTTATGGATGGCCCTATATAATTGTTGCTTAGTTATATATTGCAAGCCAAATTGTTGCTACTGAGCCCCCACTTAAATGTGCCACTTTGTAAAATTATTTTAGTTAATTTTCGGATTTTTTTTTCTTTTAAACTTGGTTTATTTTTTTACTCATTCCCATATTTTTCTTCTTTATGACCACACATCGCCACTCATCGCCATACTATGAGTGGGTCTCAAAGTATGGCGATGAGTGGCGATGGGTTGTTGGGGGTAGTTGGGGACGCCAAAACTAATAGGCAAATTCACACTTTTTTGAAATTTTCAGACTAGACATATGACGTAACAAAATGGTTGATCCCGTTATTGAAAAAGACTTATATTTAAACAGCCATCTTCCACTCTTATGAAGTGAAATATCTAGGTTTCTTATGACAATGAACCTATGTAAGGTGCAACAGCAGCCGTAGCCCATTGGCTAGGGCGTCGAACTTGCGGTCGCCGATTCGATCCCTACCCATTGCACTAGGTACCAACGTGAACCCAATCGTAACATTAACGTTAACGTTTTAGCTTAGCACTAAGACTATTATACTTACTATTACTATGCAAAAACTCTGCTAGTTAGAAAGGAAAAAAAAGACTTTCAGAAATAAATAATAATTTGATGTGAGTCGACTACCACATAGAAATCCAATTGCCTTGGAAATATAGTCTCTTCCCCATGTTTGCTCTTCCACTACCTATCACCATACTAACCGTTAGCATGTAGTGCTGCACAAGCGCGTTCGCAAACTTCCCTTGATTTGAAGTTATTCTTGTTCCCCCCACAGCCGCTGTAGCCAAAAGGTTCACACTTGCCGCTGGCCCAATAGAAGAACCAGCGCTCTTCGTACGTACGGCAGTAGCCTACTGACATGGACATCTTGCATATCTCTGTAGAAAGGGAACGATATTTATACCAAAGGAAACCATAAGCTGACCGGATATAAAATACGGCATTTCGATCAAAGGTAGAAGGGCCCAGAATTCCACCCTGAGTGCATTTGTATTGACATAGCAACTATGTACTCAATTATTTATTACTAGCGGCCCGCCCCGGCTTCGCACGGGTGGACTTTTATACCCTACCCCTGCCCTACCCTACCTCTGCCCTACCCTACCCCTACCCTACCCTACCCTACCCTACCCCTACCCAAAAGTATCCTATGTCCTTCTCCCAGTTCTTAGCTACCTCCCTACCAATTTTCAGCCAAATCGGTTCAGCCGTTCTTGAGTTATAAGTGTTGTAACAAACACGACTTTCTTTTATATATATAGATAAATACATAGGTGGTAGGTGAAAATTTATAAGACACAATTGTGGACCCTGTTGGGCACAGCATAATGTGGATGTGGGATGTATATCATCGCACATCTCTGTTTGCGAGTGTGTATGTGCCTACACATCTTAAATATTAATACCAATGATTTAATTAATTAAATATTCTGATTGGAATTCCGAATACGCAAACGTAATTTCACTACGTGAGCATGTTAAATATGTGTCTTGCATAGAATAGGCGTAGTTAGGTTAGCCTACCACAATATATAAAGAAACTGGGCCCCAAACTACAGGACTGCCCTGCAAATCTAAAACACTTGAACTTTTACAAACCACTACTGAAATATTTAACAATAGGACATAAAATGCTAAGAGTCACCAGCACCGTCCATAAACAAAAGAGCAAAATATTAATATTAATAATAATTCGAATACATGAAGACATTCAAGCATTATTGTATGCTATTATTTCACGCTATAAAAATAAAATTCATAACTGAAATGAAAAATATTTAGAACACAACCTAAAAAATATGTCAGGTGTATTTAACTACGTATTGTGCTAGATAAAAAACGTGCTGGTAAAACGTTGCAGCGCAGCGTTATCCGTTATTAATGTTTTATTAAAATGTATGTTGACCGTAATACAATATTTTTGGTTGCCTTATCTTGCAAAATATACATAAAATTGAAAAAAGGGAGGCCTTTGTTCAGTAGTGGAAGAAATAGCCCGTATTTCGTCCACGACTGATCATGGGTTCCTAATACAACTCACCGGGTGTGACAGTGACGTTGCAGCCAGGATCCTCTCCATCACACAAGGCCTCTTGCTGCGTCAGAGTAAACTGGCAACGTTCCAGATGTTCCTGCACTTTGGTTTCTACTTCTGGATCTTCGGCCGTCAGGTTTTCTAATTTATATGTCTAGAAATAATTGTGACGTCACTTTGAACAACTGCATTGAATACAAAATTTTGTACTTACTCAGAAAGAAATATAATACTGATGTAACTATACTTAAAATATAGTTTTATTACTTTGTTAGGTTAATAATAGTTTCGTTAAATATCAGTAAGCTTATAAAATAATCTTTAAAAATCTTTTCCAGATCTGGTTGGTTGAAGGACTACCCTTCATGTCTCAAAGCACGTTATGCCGTTGGTCCTGATTATTATAACATCATCTATAGCAATCGTATACAAGGAACGGGAATCGTATACAAGCAGCGTTTCCCTGCGTGTTACTACATAATTATAACTGCGGTCACCAACCGGCTAGCCAAGCGTGGTGTACGTTCAGCACTGGAAGTTATACGGGCTGATGATAATGATGACTTAACACTTAATTAATGTTACTCAAATGTAAAAAAAAACACTCACAATATTCTGAATCTCTGCGAACCGTTTGTTCCAGGTGTCGAGCAGACGCCGTGTGATCTCGTTTTGCACCTGAGAGTCTTGCACCACGTACAGACGGGTTCGAACCCGCTTCCCTCGCCCACACTTGGATGAACACGGCGACCAGTCACCCCAACCTGTCACTTTGCAGTTCCCACGAGGTACATCCTGATTCAAATTACCAATCATTTGATTCCTCTAAATTGAATTAAAAAGACAAACACAAGATGCATTTAAATGAGAAATGGGAATGAAGAATGAAATGAGCAATGGGAATGAATAATGAAATCAGGAATGGGTATGTGGTACTTCACTACTATTAATGTAGCACCTATAATATCAGTGATTGCTAAGAAATAAAGAATGGAATGAAATGAAGAATAGGAATGTGAATGAAATGGATGGGAATGAGAAATGGAAGTGAAAAATGAAATGAGGAATGAAAATGGAGAATGTAATAAAAAATGAAAATGAGGAATGCGAATGAAGAATGAAAAGAGGAATGGAAATGAAACCTGTAATTATTAATGAAATGAGGAATGGAAATGAAGAATAAAATAAGGAATGGAAATCAAGATTTGAATAAAACATACCACGTAGAACCAATCGAAGTTGGTGGCATTAGCGTGTGCTGGTGGCGGTCTGCAAACATAATACTATTAGGTAAGCATTCATTTTTTAAACACACTTTTTAGACTAAATATATGTAGATAAACAGCTGGTCATGGAGATGGTCGAGAAGTGTTCAATCATTAGTACACTCTAAGGGTCGACCCACACGCACCACAACCACACGACATCGTCGACATCGCAGCAACAATGTGATCAAACAGTTATTACAAGTAAATAGTATCGACGGCATATTGTGGTACGTGTGAATTGTACTATTCATTTTAATACAAAATATTTTTACACGCACGGTTGTCATATACCTTGTAGGATGTGCGGTCCGTATTAGTTTCTCTAATTCCAAACTATGTATTTGGAATTAGAGAAACTTAATTCATAAGGAACCTTAAGAAAATTGAAGCGATCGTAGCCGAAATGCTAAAAAAAATGTTGTATTTATCAAACTTCGTCAATGAAGGTAGGTATTACCGACTATTTTTTTTTAAGATTACTGGCCGAGTTTCTTGCACACTGCTAGTATTCTTGTGCCCCCCCCCCCCTCCCTTGTGCTTCATAGAGATAATATCGAGTCAATTTCGTCCAAATGGAAAAAGCTCTCAAACTGTATTATTGATATATCCATTAAAATAACATATCCAGCAATTCAGTACTCACTTCTCACAAGGTCCAATATCGCAAGGCATGGCCTGGCTCATAATAGTGCGCGCGCGGTACCCCACGTGACATCGTTTCTGTGCTCGCGGTGCCAAATAGTGTCGGGTCCGGGCTCGAACACCACACCCCTCGCACGGCGACCATTCCGACCAGGCCGACATGGCACACGGACCGAAAGACTCCGCTGGATCCGGCTCGTACTGGGAAGGAGCCCTAAAAAATTACAAATGATATCGTATCGGTGATTTGTTCATTCTTATAAAAATGTTTATAACAATTAACTTGTAATCATAAATCTCTAGTTATCCTACTAACATTATAAATGCGAAAGTTTGTTTGAGTGGATTTATGTATGTTTGTTACTCTTCCATGCAAAAACTACTGAATGGGTTTGGCTGAAAGTTTGCACGCAGATATTTTATAAGCTGGATTAACATATTATAGGCTACAAAATATCAAGCCCCAACCCACTGGAGCAGAGTGACGCGGGTAAAACCGAGGGGCGCAGCTGTATTTAATAACAAGGTATGGACCGGAATTTTTTCCGCGTCTTTTCTACATAGGAACAAACTTAGCCATCCTTTTTCATCCTCTTTATATAGGGAAAACCACCCATCCTCCAAAATTCAGGTTTCTTCGATTAACGGTTTAGGCTGTGCCTTGCGCTCGTCATTTAGTTATTCCAGACAAAGTTTTATTAATATAGATAGCAGTGCGATAGGTTTGTATGAAGAAGTTAGTTAATGCTAGAGTTTAGAGGTAACAAATATACAAAGGTACCATGTTAATGAAAATGCTCAGTTATTTTTTTGGCAATAGAAATATAAAAGGTAGGTTTTACCCATCAAAACAAATCAGATAAATAGCAGATATAAACCCAAAATGTTGGGTTTATTTATCATTTAAATGTAATGATAAATATTCAAGGCAAAATGAGCTCTTGTGATTCGCAATACAAGATAATCTAGGTTGTACAAACGAACGCTCCTAACACCTTTTCAAAATCATTTTGATCTGTAATTTTTGATGCTACTGAAAAAGTATATAGGTACAGTCAACAAAAGAGATAGGTTTACACCGTCAGTATCAAATAATGTAAATAAATATTTTTTTGTCAGTACAACAGCCGGTAATTCTTTTTGGGCGAAGAGTTCGCTGCTAGCTGTTTACAAATAGTGAACTCTTCTCATAATATAAATTGAAAATGCGTTTCACGGGGTGTAAACCTATCTCTTTTACTGACTGTACTTACCGTGATCGATATTACTTTTATAAATAAATCATTTCACTGGGTAGATATTATCAACAGAATAGTGGACAGAGATAAGCTGATTGATTGTTATATATAGCACATGACAGTTACGAAAACGCTGTACCTGCAGTGCATCCTAGGTCCACGACACCGACGGTAATCAGTCAACGGCACCCTACAAGCCTCGGCATACGCTCTAGCGGGCCACACGTAGTGTCTCTGCCGGGTGGCCCAGCCGGGCCCACACGACACGCTGCAGGGCCCCCAGCCGCTCCACGAGTGCACCGCGCACGTGCCGCCCGCTGACCCGCTTATAGGTATATTACCGATGCTCGGAGTTTCCGGTGACTGACTGTTTTCTCCTTCTGAAAAAGTTTACGCATGTGATTAAACAGCAGTGCATTATTTATTTCAATGTTATTTTCGAAAGAAATAATGAATTTTATTATGCACTTAAATTTAGTATTTACACACACTTGTCAGAATCTTCTATTATTATTCTATGAAATAATCATGTAGGTAACTAGCAGCAGCAATTGTTATAAATCTCTTTTGGGAGGAAGCCAGTGTTCAGCAATGGACGTTCTACGGGCTGATAATGATTGATGCTAACAAAACCAATTTCTTACAGAAAGAAAATAAAAACATCTAGTCAACATACATAGAGTTCGCCTATTTTCCAGTGCAATAAAAGAAAAAACTAATAAGTATGATTTAATATATTAGTATAATTGCTTCAATGTGCACCTACCAGTAGCAGCATCACAGCTCTTTTCATAGAGCCGGAGTCGAGTCAATCTCAAGCGGGCAAACGGTCTCATTTCCCCTGAGGTACTGAAGAAGGGGGACCTCACATCGCGGGGCCAGTCTGGACGTAAAGCGCGCACCGGGGTAGCGGGCGATGTCGGGGAGCGACGAGACTGTATACACCATAATACAGATTAAAACATTTAACACAAGGGGAAAACAAATACTCCTTCCTTCCTTAAAAAAGTACTAACCATATAACTGAGCCCATTGTCAGTGCCTGCATCATACGGGTACAAGGGGACTGTCGTAGAAATGCTCCAAGTACAATTGGCATTGCATAGTTCCAACGCCGATACTCCTACGATCCAATCCGGGGAGGGCGCGAGCTTCGCAGCCAGAGATATGAGGTGATGCTTCGCGTCTACTCGGAACACTGCAAAGGTGTTAGGTATACCGACGCCGTCGACCTGCTGCCAGGATATACCGCGCGCTTTGATTATTGTTCGGATGTGATCGCTCTGTGGATCATATTGAATATGTTAATTACCGAAAAAGATTTATGAAGTGTCGGCAATTTTAGAATTTCTTTGCCTGATGTACTTATATGTCACCGGAAAATAATACGAATCGTAAGTTGATCAATTTCCGTGCCACTCGTATTGTTAAATTTAGTTACCAGTTCCAGTGAACGCGCATAATTATAATATTCTTGACTTAATTGTTATGACACTTGACCTAACCTAACCAAACGAGACTGCTACTGTTGTAACAAAACAAAAAACTTCAACTTCAATAAGTCCTGTTGAACCCCATAGTTTTTTGAAAACAACCCGTAACTTCGTTAGTTTATCAACTAACTAGAAAATTGAACAACTAACTAGTTAAGTTCATCAACTTACAATTCTTATTATTCCCCGGTGACATATACCTAAGTACATACGTTGTGAATGTGGAAAGAATTAAAAGATGGATTACCAATGCCATTATTAAAATTTTATCAATTACCATTATTTTATTTAATATACTAGCTGCGCCACGCGTTGTTCTGCTACTTTGTTCCAGGAGGTGATGCGTGATTGATAAGTGTGGCCCCGGAGATCCCGCGGTACCATATTGGCCGCGGGTGCCGTCGGAATGCTCATGCGTACCCGGCCCCCGCCAACGGCGGACCGATGGAGTGCCCGGGAGGTTTTAGTGGTGTAGGGTCCTCTCCTCGTGGTATGAGTTTAGCATACCACGCTATGGAGAGGGCGAGTCCCACAAATCCCACCGCCAGCGCGCGAATACCCTGCAGCGGCGGTGGGTATTCGCGCGTAAACAAACTTTCGCGGTAAGTATTAGTAGGAAGTGTAAACTTGTAATAAATCAAAAATCGATATTATAATGTTTTTAAGTTAGGATTAATCCTGAACCAACTCATATCATACATAGAAAGTATTATACGACAGCTAACGAAAGTTCACATCTGTGCTTGTTGTTATTCTATTTACCTTATTATAGCAGGCACATTTGCAAGTTCTGTTTACATATTTAATATTGTCCATTTTCTTTTTAGAATACTGGAAATTGTTAGACACATTTGACGCACTAGATGATAATCTAATATTATCAATAACCTGTCCAGGAATATCAACAGGTACCTACCAAAGTAGTGACGTGCTCCAATGCAACTGAATAAGGTAAGCCAAAATCTTGTAAGTGTAACCGAGTTATAATTACCTCAGCTTTAAGTTCCTTCTCAAGTGCAGTGGTAGTGCCATCATCAGCCAGTCGCCGCACCCCTGGGCTGGCCACTCGTCCCTCTTGCCACACTCTGTACTGAGCGGTGTGGGAAGCTCCGATGACGTCACTGAAGTGAGCTCGGGCGCTCTCGGGCGGGAACTCGCGCGGATGAGTGTTGCGCGACCACATACCCTCGAATGTGACCTTTATAAGAATTGAGAAATTAATACTAGAAACATAATTAATAAGATATTCCATAAAAATAGTAGTTATATAATTATTACAAGGCAACACTCAGATCGATCTCCAGATGGGCCCCGTGTCAAAACTTATTTGAGGCGCCTTCTAACGGATATTATTTTATGATTTTTTGCTTAGTTATTTTCGAGGGCCCTGTAATCCAGGGCCCCGTATCTTTGATACGGCTGGTGCTGCAGTAGCTACTCCTCTGCCAACGCTAATATCAAAGTACCTACCTCATATTTAGCTTCATCACACGCACAGCAGGGCTCCACAATAGGCGGCAGTTTAGCGAAGTTAGAAGGGGCAGCCGGTGCTGAACACAATTCTCTAACCAGCACTGACCAGCTCCCCTCTCCCCCGGCCGCAGCCGAGGGCGTTGGACCAGCCCGGGCACTTATACGGAGACACGTGTCTTTGGCACTGGCTGGAGCGTTCCATATCACCTAAATGTTACAATTATCTGTTTTATTATGATAATTTTCTTTAAAAAAAAAAACCATGTCGAGTCTATAATTAGGTACGGTACCCACCTTCAAATAGTGTAGGTGGGTACCGTAAAGTTTCATAAGTTACTGAATAACTTGACTAGTAATTAAAATAAGAAGGAATGAATATAGGTATGTGAACTGAAACTTCACTTTTAGTGATTTTTTTTTAAACTCCTTTACACATCCTTACTAATATTATAAATGTGAAAGTAACTCTGTCTGTCTGTCTGTTACGCAATCACGCCTTAACTACTGAAGCGATTTAAATGAAATTTGGTACAGATATAGTCTAGAGCCTGAGAAAGAACATAGGCTATATTTTATTATAAATTTCCCACGGGAACGGGAGTTACGCGGGTGAAACCGCGCGCGGGAAGCTAGTTATCTATATAATAAGATAACGATGAATAATTTTTGCACTGTTAAGAAAATCGTTAATAGCAATTAACTAGGTATAACATAACCTATAGGACCTATATACCTAGACTAGTAGATACTCGATATATATATATAAAACAAAGACGAGATATATATATATATAAAACAAAGACGGGTTTGTTACAACACTTATATCTCGAGATCGGCTGGATCAATTTTCATGGTTTTTGTTTCGTTGGATTTGTCTCCGCCCTGAATAGCAGAATATAAAAACAAAAGAAAGTCGTGTTAGTTACACTATTTATAACTCAAGAACGGCTGAACCGATTTGGCTGAAAATTGGTAGGGAGGTAGCTAAGAACTGGGAGAAGGACATAGGATACTTTTGGGTAGGGGTAGGGTAGGGTAGGGTAGGGTAGGGTAGGGTAGGGTAGGTTAGGTTAGGGTAGGGGTAGGGTAGGGGTAGGGTAGGGGTAGGGTAGGGGTAGGGTAGGGGTAGGGTAGGGTAGGGGTAGGGGTAGGGTAGGGTTAGGGTAGGGCAGGGGTAGGGTATAAAAGTCCACCCGTGCGAAGCCGGGGCGGGCCGCTAGTACTCAAATAAAATAGGCCACAAACCTGTACTTCAGTTTTAGGATGGGCAGTGGCGTTGTCGACAGCTGGTGAGCATTGTTCATGTATTTTGGCCTGAGCGTCGTAAGCCTGGAAGGTCCCGAGCGATGGAGTTGGAGCGGCCGTTGCTTCTGTCTCTGCTTTGGCATTTTTAGACTGATTTCCAGCCTCAATCCAGATCGTAAAGCCTATAAAAGGCGTGGGCCCTTGACCACTATCAACTCCTTGGAGTGTTACTAGAAACAGAAACAGATACTAGAAAAAGGGAGAACTCGTATTAATTTTATAGTACAAATACTCTATTAATTTAAATAATTCGTATTTTATTATTTTTGTTTCCTTCTAAGGGGCCGTCCATTAATCACGTGAGGCTTGAAAGGGGAGGGGAGGGGTGTGACAAAAATCACGAAATATCACAAGGGGGGAGGGGGTGTAGTAAAATATCACGTGTATTTATTGTTGGGAAATTAAAATAAGTCCAGCCCCACATTTATTTTTTGGCCACGTGATCAAACTTCTCATTTTATAACTAAGCAACGGGAACATGATATTTAAGATCATCATCAACAGCCCGTTTACGTTCACTACTGAACATGGGCCTCCTCTTAACAGACCTTGGCAAGCCAGGATCGTAGAGGAATATTGCCATAATGACCACGCTTGGCAGACGGATTGGTGATCGCAGTAAGATGTAAATCTTGAGCTAATAGATGCTGCTTCCCATCCATCAGCCATATGTACCTTAGTCGCCATTTACGACACCCATGGGAGGACATGGGGTGGTCTATTCTAAGCCGGAAACCACTCGGCATTTAAGATAATATTCTAAAAAATTTAATATATTTTGTGGATACTGCACGTTGAAATATCGAGTTGTGAAAATATCTTCCAGTCTTGGTCCTTACGTAAGTACATACCTAAACATGCTCGAAGTAGAACTGCGATTAGAAAAATACGGAATAATTCTATAGAACGGTACATATAGGTTGTTGTTGGTACGGTACATTATTAGAAAGACGTTGTGAGCGGTAGTTATTGGCTTTATTTTAAGACCAGGTTCCCACAGTAACAGGAACGTCAGATACAACCAAATAATATCAGAAATCTATATGTAAAGAAACAAACCTGTATAAAGTTCTCCCGGCAGGAAGAGATCCGGATCCCCAGCTAGGCCCAGCCGGTAGTGCTGATCGGCGGGTTTCGATTTCGTAGGAGCTTTCTCGCACTGAGAAGCCGCTCCGACCAGTGTGGTGCATAGCACCCACACGAACATATACCTAAAATGACAAAAAGTTAAACGACTCAACCTTAGTAATATAACATAAACTATATCTATACTAATATCATGAAGAGAAAAGATTTGATTGTTTGTATTGAATACAAACAATCAATATATTTCGAAACTACTGGACTGATTTGAAAAAATCTTTTTTTTTACCGTTGGAAAGCTAGGTACACTGCCCCCAAATGACATAGGCTATATTTTATTATGAAGTTCCCACGGAAACGGGAGTTACGTGCTAGTAGGTAATATATTTTCCGCGCACGGTTTCACCCGCATATCTCCTGTCCCCGTAGGATCTTTATAATTAAATATAGCCTTCCTCGATAAATGACTCATCATCATCATCATCAGCCCATATAACGTCCACTGCCGAACATGGGCCTCCTGCCGAGGGAGGGCATTGCCATAGTCACCACGCTTGGCAGGCGGGTTGGTGACCGCAGTATTATGTTGTAACACACAAGGTAACGCTGCTGCCCGTTCCTTGATATACGATTATTATAGATGATGTTATAACAATCGGGACCAACGGCTTAACGTGCTTTTCCGAGGCACGGAGGGTAGTCCCTCAACCAACCAGACCCGGAAAGAAATCTAAGAATTTACATAAAGATTTCTTGTCCAGTGTGGGAATCGAACCCACGACCTCCGAGATTTAAAGCGAGCCAATTACCGCTACACTACGGAGGTTGTCACTATGTCATGAGATAAATGACTAACACAGAATTAAATTTTGAAATCGGATTTTCTAAATAAAATAAACATCAATCTGTAAGAAACTGTAATATTTTATTCAAAGTATGATGTTATATATATACTTTATATAAACATAAAGTATTCAAAGTATGTACGAATATCAAGCATACAAAATAAAAAGGATTTTCTAGTAAGTAATTAGCGCAAGTAGGATAGTATAAGAGCGCATTTCACAAATATTTTTTTTGTTATTTTAAACAAACTTTTTTTTTATAACAATCGAATCTAATCCACTATACTACATACTGTAATATGTACATACCTACCTATACAAAAAAGTTATACGTAAAAACAACCACTAATATTGTCTGTCATTATTTATTTCTTCTTATTAACTTCTTAAGCCCTCGAGATATGGATGAACTAGGATGAAATTTGAACAAATTTTATTTTTATTTTACTACTTATATTAGAAGTAAACTTATCAATTTCATATTTTTATTTGACTTGAAAAAAGTCTTCAATAAATATTTCACAACCGAGTGATACCTACCTATGTCAAGTCCAGTTATTAAATGACATACTTTTGTTATTCCGATTTCAATTTATATTTAGTAGGTGTAGTGAAGTAAAGTTAGGTTCTCTAAGATAGATACTCTTCAAAAGTCGAGCTAAGAGAATAGGTACTGACTCACTACGTAACCCTCTAGAAAGCAACAAGTTGCCGCATCCCTAAGATACGATATAAGAAAGTCTACTTACTTATACTACTTATTTGTCGCCCAGTGGTCGAAATACCTTCGACCATAATTAAAAAAAATATGAGCATTCGGCAGTCCTCTTCTATTATTATTAGAGTGCGAAATGTTCTACCGTCCTCACAATTTTCATAAAAAGAGGTTCGTAAAAGGAGGAGCAAAAACTATATTCTGTGGGTACCTAATTACAATAAATGACAATTAAGTACATGTAGGTACAAATAACATATTTATGGTACTAAATCATAACCGATTAATTAATAATTAACAACATAAATAAAGCTAACAATTAACTTAACATATTATTCAAAGAATTAAACAACAACATGATATAAAATAAACAGTCGTATATCCAAAACGCATATTATTATGCAATAAATCAATAACCGAAATGCAGCCGCACCCCCACCCGTATTTCAATCCCCTATTGTTACATGCACATTACAAACAAAGAAAGGTCAACCACCTACCAATAGCAGTTCAAACTAAAATAATGGCGAACAAAAAATCTAACATTAATAACATAAATATTGAAGTCTCAATTAAATAACACCTACATTGATTGCATGTTTTGGGTCGCGATTTACCGAGCTGGGAATTTCGAGAGCGCCATATATCCGCCCTACATTCCCGCCCAACAGCGAGCAACTGAGTTTACGTAAACCTGCCAATATAGTTGTATAGGTGCTTACGACCTTTCGCTAGTCGCTACCGGCTTCCACCTGACGTATTGGATACGTGATTACTTTTCCAATAATTAACTGAAATTGAATCTGCTCTCTGTAACTAGGTGCTCACGGCTTGGGGCAATTTAAAATCAATAGGTATGCGCTTTAGTGCAACGTTCTTAATGAAATAGGAACATGTACCTAGTTAAGTGTTGATGTACCTACCTGTTAGATAGACTATGATCATTGTATGGTTGGATTCATCGTGACGAATGACTTATTATTAGTTATTATACTAAGTCACAAACATTTCTTTAATTGAGTAAGTTTTATCAAATATCCTCTGATGTATATTATTATAATAATTTGCTCGACTTAGGTCTTAAACATGATTTAGAGTACCTATTGTTTCTCATGTACATAATAAATACGTTTTTCAAGTATTATGAGATAAACCTCTGATTCTGGAGGCAATTTTACAAGCATAATATCTTCAATGGAAAGGAACTCAAAGCATACGTGTAACCTTCGACTCTAAATTGTACTGGTAGGTTTTTAGTTGACGATAATTTTCCATAATAACCCATAATATTCTTTTAAGGTATTGGATAACACATTGCAAACAGTGCCAACATAGTCACATAAAGCATATTAACTTTATTACAAAAATTTTCGAACTTCGGGATATATAATTATGAATATCTCAGATGGCGAAGACTAAGATTACCGTTACTACTGTTATAGGAAATGCCGCAGTTTTAAAATCAAGTGGCCTTAATCACCACAAAACTGCAAATACTTCGACGGTCTCCAAGGAAATATATACAAAAACACATGTTACTTCGATTGTAAAATTTATTTAATTGTATGTATATTATAAATACGAAATATTTGTTCTTAGCTACAAAAAGTAATAATAAATAAATTAGATTTTAACAATATTCATAAATAAAACAATACTTTAAATCACAAATTAATATTAAGATAATAAGAATGTATAAATGACTATGATATATCGTAAAAATATAGTCAATCGTAGGCAACATACAATGTTTGACATAAAAGCCGCTTATAACATGGGGAGATAAATCTAGCCATGGAACTTCGAATTGGAAGAGAATATAGCCAACGATCGTTATGTTGTACCAAACAAACACAACAATATTGTTGTATTAAAAATAAATTAAAATCGGAATAAATTAACTACGCATGAAACTACGCACACATGAGGCCCACGGGTTTTGACGGGACGTCTGTTGCTCACAACTTAACTAACTGTTGGGTACCGATCAGTATGTCAGGTAAGCTTAGTCAGTTATAAACATCAAATTTAAGAAAGTTACTTCATTGTAATCGCGACTCAGAGCACCCGGATATTTGGATGGGTTTCGTTGAGGTTATTTTTTATAACCACCTCGAAGCCCCACTATCCCGTCTTTTTTGTGTTTAATGAAAATATTGCACTCTTGATTTATTAATCGCAATTGTCGTCATACATATTCATTAATCTGAAACACATAGACACATATGTCATATTTAAGAAAATATATCAAATATTAATGTTTGATTATTAATATTATATAACATAAAGAACATTTAAGCTAGACTTTGGTGTTGTATTAAAAACAATAATAATTTATATCAATAATGGCACAAAAAAACATCAAATTAGATGTTGAATGAGCTCATATTAAATCACAACTATTGGCTCCTTACATCTGGAGGCCATGTAATATTGCGTAAACATACTATGATTGACTATCCCACTATAAAATTCAAAGAATAAATTACATTATTACATAATTATTCAAAATGTATTTATAGATGAAAGGAAAGACAACCAAGACTAGCGAAAAATATATCTGATTAATTTATTCTAAATATATACCGCCAATATATTTGCCATCACAATTATTATAGAATGAAGTCACTCCACAACACATATACATAACGGTACAGACCTTAAATTTGGCATTTACAGACGTATTTTTTATGATAGGATAGATTTTTTTTCAAAATTGTTTGCCTCTAAGTGTCTCTGTAGTTTTGTTTCCAAAAATAATTGAATCTGATTTATTCAGATAAGATTGGTAACCGAATTTTGATTGATATTTAAAGATTTATTGAATATTGAAGATTGGTATTTTAAAGATATTAAGTCAGAAGGAGATCATTGGTACACAAGCTTTCAATCAATGATTCCATCTTTGTTGAAATGAACATTTATTTCGTAAACATGGGGTTATAAAGTAGCGCCTAGTATAAAGTACTAAGAAGTTTAAGAAAAGCAGAAATCAATACGTAGTCTCATTACTCAAAATGTAGTTAACTAAATACAATGACTTTCCCGAAAATTAAATGAAATACGTGTAAATGTATTTAATGGAAAATTTAACATTGGTCAATGTTGCTGAGGCAGCTTAAATAAAATAACCCTACACTTTATCCATACCCTATAACATTCTATCTATATTCCTATAGGTAGATTCTACATAGGTTTGAAGTTACTGTAAGACGGAGGAAGCACAGGATAAAACTAGAACTAGAACAATACTATCAAACTCTTCCCTAATTTATTATTCTTTACTTACTTAAGTTTTTTTTTAAGGTCAGTCTAATATCTAATAATTTTACTTCTAAAATACAACTTTAAAAACTACATACGGAAAGGCAGTTTTATTTTAGTGTAAAAGATATAAGTTTCATGGGAAAAATCTATTATTTTTTAAATTCAAGTACATTCTATAACTTACTAGTAAATCTCATAATTTTAATAATTCAAGACCTTTTTCCTATAATAATGCAAAGGAATAGTAGTAACCATTTTCGTTAAAACTGATAATATTAGAAAACAACGTTTTCTTACGGAGAGATGACGTATATTGTACGTCGTGTCTTTGTTTCCGTTATCGGTTTTTTCGTACGATCTGTACTCAAGTCTGAAAGCCTCAAGATGCTTTCCATGTGGTTTAAGACTGAGGTCTGTTTGGTGGGTTTTCTCTTAGTTCCAGAACATGTTCAACTGCCTGGGGTTTGCCGTCGGGTCCTATTCGAGCCGGTTTCATAACACCATCAGACACCATCTTGTCGAACAAGTTCACCAATTTCATGGCTTCGTACTCCTTCTGTAAGTAAATATAATATTAGTTTGTATTACTTAATTGCATTGGCCTCTCAATAGTTACGGTAGGTTTACGCGATGTTTTTTTATGTCGTTGCTAATACTTAGCAAAATGATTTATGTATGGAAGTACAATCTGAATTTCTGTAAAGATTACAAATTAAAATGGCATTGAACCGGTTTTCCCCTAAGGCCTCATTTACGGAGATGCGGCGTGTCACGCGTCGCGTTGTGCGGCGCGGCCCACACTGTATCCACATCCACACCGCCACCCGCGTCTACGTAAATGAGGCCTAACAAAGGCACCCGTTCGTACAATCTAAATTATCTTGTATTGCAAGGCACCAGAGCTTATATTGCCATGTACATTTATAATTGCAGTCTTTTTTTTCGTTAAAAAACATTATGCCTTGTTTAAAATTTTTATGTTACGTTTCAGTAGCAGTACTACCGACTAACTAAGATGGTAGCCCTGCCAATAATTTGCAACAATTAAAAAACCTTGTTTTTTAATTACACACCCGCAAACATTATACACCCACGACAACTCAACTTTGTGTGAACAGCGGATTGTTTAGTAAGTTCTGCATTTAGATTTGATTTGTGTCCACGAATTATGTGTTTGTACAATGATACAGAAATTTATTTACCATTTTAACTAATTCCTCCGAGCATTTAAAGGACGATTAAAAATAATAATAATAATGATCGAAACTTAATCATACACTACTACACTACGGCGCGGCCATTGGATTCAAAGTGGTAAAACCGCACATTATATACTTTACATGTAACCTAAGAACGTGACATTCAATTGGTATGTGGTCAATGGTCAATGGAAGGATTAATACTGGCGCTATCATCAACTGCAATCCAATACATCATTATGTTATATCAAGTAGTCAGATTTATTATATATTAAGGCTATGAAACTGAGAAAAGACCAATGTCGGACCAATGTGTGTCCATGAAATGAATGTTTGTAAAGTCCCCCGCGACACAGGGATTTATAACCCAAGTGCGGGAGTTATCTTTTTTAAAAAAAGAAAAGAGAAAAGAAAAATGCTTGGATTTTGTCCGTGCAGCAATGTAATGCTTTCTACTGCTATTAAAAGTAATTTATCTGTATTTAGTAGCGTCTGTATTCGCTCGTTTCGTAGTTATGTCACAAATACAGAAACAGAATAGAACTTGAATGGGAGTGTAGAAATCCCTGAATAAAACTAAAACGTAAAAAAAAAAACTAATTAATAACAAACTTAGACAAATGTTTAAAAACCTCAAGAGGGTTTTTTTATTGTCGCTTTTGAAATTCCTTTATTTGAGATTTGATTTAGCAATGGTATTAACAATTTACCACACTTCTTTTATCAATTTATCACTAAACTTTTATCCACTCAAAAACACATTCATCTATATATTTTAAAATATAGCTTATATGTATGCATCTTTTATGTAAAAGGGTTCTTTTGGTTCCACTTTTGTAAAAGCTGCCTGGGAATAATACTCAAAGGGGCATCCTTTGAGTATATTATTATAGATACATTGTTAAAATACTAGACTGAATCCTTGAATAGATTTTTTTCTACACATTTTTTTTTCATGTACTGAAATAGCGAAGCGTCTTTTATGTACCTGTTCTTCCGTCATACCCTCAAAGGGATTGATCCTCGGGGGCCTCGTACATCCCACTACTGGATCAATGTGGGGCTGAGCCTCTAAATACTCTTCTGTATCGGAGTCATCGCTGCTGGATGAGTACTGAGTGCCGCGGCCTCCACTCAGCAAACCTTTTTGGGCTAAGTGACCTGCTGCGTTTCCGAACCCAGTGTATTTCACCATGCGGCCAACTACAAAAAGAGAGATGACACTGTTGTTACTGAAACTTTTTTTTATCTCGTATCACAGTAATTTTTTGGTTTTGTTTATCCGCTTGTTATTATTTTTAAATTGAGGGTATTCCCCATACGATTTTTTGATCTTTATAACAATCGGTCGTTGTAAATGGTTAAAAACTACAAATTACAATCATTTCTATCGACTTCTGAAACTTTGAGAACAAGCGAAGCGCCAGTGCAACAAATATTAAATACCTAATTGACAACATTTCATTTTTTAACATGTTTTCTTTATATTTTTTTATGAAACTAGATTCACAGATTAAGCTACACATATTTTTCTTTTTTCGAAATTCCAAGTTTTTCATACAAAAAAAATATATTTTAGTTTAGCTCATTCTGTAAGAGCCGCGCCGGATGACAGTCCATTGTTACGGTTGTTTTGAAATTTCTTGGTCAGAGTTGAAAATTATATAAAATAATTTCAGAATTCGAAAATAAAGAAACAGTATTTTTGTTTTAGTATTACGAATTTTGAAATATAATAAATTTAGTACAAAGCATTTTGTATAATACATTATACAACGTTGATATGACAGAGGGGCATTAAATTACGCTACGTTTACTATACGTGTTTTTTATTAAGGCGCGGTGAATAGACGACTTTTACGTATTACTTTTGTCACTGTTGCTCCGCGTAGAAATGAAAGAGAAGCGAAGAGACGCCGCGATGGCGCAACGTTTCGTTCGACTCGTTCGAGTTATTAAATACATTAATCCTTGCAAATATCTTATTCCAATCGATATAAAAACAACAGTTCCCTTTATTATTATATATTATCGGAGTATATTATATATAGTATATATATATAGTATATATATATATTTCCATCACTGTTATTAATATTATCAAGATTTGTTTATGAGTAATACAGTTACAATTGCTACAATTTCAATTTAAATGGTTTTTTTATGGGTTTTTTTTATCGAGAAAATTTACCGAAAACGTGTTTTGTAGACAATGGTCCCCCCATAAATATGATCAAGATTAACATATATTTTTAGCTGCTCTAAAATGTTAACATTTGGCTAAAAATCTGTTTTGTGAAGCCTATTTTGACTAAGTACAGCGCCTTAATCCGATACGTTATAAAAATAAAAAGCATCCAAATTGAGATTTTTTTTCTTTCAAACAAAATAAATAGCTTACAAATCAGAGTAAAACGTAACCACCCTTTGTAAATAAATTTCACTGACCTAGCAAAGCGGCAACGTCGCGCACGCGCCGCGCCGGTGCGGGATGTTTTGCAATGATTTGCGTCAGAGCGGCAACAACGCATCGTAAGGAAAGATCAAACAGCGCAAAAACTTAAAAAATCATTTGTGACTAAACTACTGCTCCTATTTAATTGATTTTTGGTACAGAGTTTGGAAATGGTACCTAGTATAGGCAGTTTAAAAGAAAGCCCCTCTGTCGTATCAACCCTGTATAATTATTAATTACTAGCAGCTTTTCACGGGTGGACTTCTATAACCTATCTTACTGAGGTATAATGTATCATTTTAATGGTGAAAGAATTATCGAATTCCGTTCAGTAGTTTTTGAGTTTATTCGAAACAAACATAGAAAAATACAAACCTTTCCTCTTTATAATATTAGTCGATATAGATTATTGATTCTTCTTAATGTTGGTGAAAATAATTATGAAATATTGCATTTACATTAAGTCAAGGTCAAGTTAATAAAAGTACATACAAAGGAATACATTTTAAGTATATTCAGCCAAAATAGTTCTAAACCATAGACTCACCTTTCTCTTTGCATAAAATAAATAAAAACTCCGCCACCAAATCTCTAACCGAAGTAACTGGGGTGGTCAGCAATCGGCACAGCTGGTTCCTAAGAGTATTACCCTTCTCTGGGGGCCGTGACACGTCTCTTAAGGGTGGCAACACCACTGTGCGCAAGTACTTGCGTTGCGCTCGACAACCACGAGAACTCTTGTTGAGAACTGTCAGAATTGGAGATAGATTCTCATACTGGTTCTTGGTATTCTAAAAAGAAAAATAAAAAATAGTAAAAGAGACCAAAGGCAAAACCTTTATTTATTTGTTTGCATACAACTCTAAAATTACTCAACAAATTTAATTTTCCCATACAAAAATTAATAATGATTGACAAGATGACCTTATTAATTTCCTTAAAGTTTTGCACAATTAAAGTACTTCAAATATTAAATAATTAAAATAGAAATAAAGCAAATAATACAAATTAAATTTATTACATAGTGTTACAATATGGGTTTAACTTACTGTGGTAGTGGTGAGCCTGTATTGCAACAATATAATCAAGGCCTGCAGCGCATCCATGTTCTTGCCATCATATTCATACTGTGCTCTTTCGCCTATGGTCAAGTCAGGTGTTAAGTATGAATAAAACATTGGAGGCACACTGCAACATAGATAAAATTATCTTATAAAATCAATCAATTTAACAAAGAAACTATAGGCTATTATTATGTTAACAGTAATGTAGTAATAATAGAGGGTCCGCAAATATTATACAATATGTAATAGAATACAGGCCATACAGTGTTAGTTCCGACACTGATATATGGTAGCGAGAGTTGGGTATGGCAGAAGAAGGATCAAAGTAAAATGAATGCAGTGGAAATGAGAGCTTTGAGAAGTATGCATGGGTTAACATTGAATGACAGAATAAGGAATAGCATGATAAGAGAATGGTGTGGAGTGAAAGAGGATGTGATTACGAAGATAGAGAAGGGAATGTTGAGATGATTTGATCACATGGAAAGGATGGATGAAGAAAGATTGACAAAACAGGTATACAAGGCAAGTGTGAGTGGAACAGTCGGAAGGGGAAGACCTCCACGAACATCCTCGGGCCAAATCGGAGACATCCTCGCTAAAGGTCAAATAAGATCCACCCTAAACCAATGTGCTTGAATGAAGAATGTGATGAGAGTAAATGAAGCGAAAGATGTGTGTAGGGACTGTAGCAAGTGGAGGTCCATTGTCTCTGCCTACCCCGCTGAGAAACAGGCGTGAGCTTATGTATGTATGTACAGGCCTTTGAAAATTACAGAAAATACTTCATGCACTTGCAAAAATAATGAGGCTTTTACACTGAAGAATCTGTACTTCAACAGTTGCAAAAAACCCCTTAAAAAAATAAAAAAAATCATTCCGCTTTTCTGCTCTTTCAACTCCAGCACTCACCCTGAGCAGAGGTATGCATTTGCAGGTCATTTAGTAAGTAAATTGTACACAAATTAATAAAGATGGAATCCTGCTTGATTTTCAGCCCGGTAAAATCTACATTATTATGCCTGTATAAAAAAAATCATAACTATTGATCCACTACTATGCAGATTCCAATTTTAAAACTACTTACCTTGTCAACAAGTTGGCAATATTACTCCGCAACTCCATCAACTTTTCCTCACTAATGGCATGGGCATACAACAGGGTCGTCAGAATAGGCATGAGCTTCAAATACATGGCCTCCTCTGCCTCATCGACTGGCTCCTCTGAACCAGATTGTAGGATCAGATTAAACTGAGTTTTGAGTATCTCACATACAATTGACTGTTGGTTATCCTGAATGTGGGGAATATGGGTTAATTTTAATAAATTGAAACACTCTTACAATTCTTGATAAATTTTACTATAAAATGTATTTATGAAACCAATGCATATACAGAGCATTGAAACAGATATAATATCAATGAAAACAGAGAACTTACTTTAAGAAAAGTATTATGAGATATGTCCATCAACCCACTGCTGCTTGATGCCTGATCTTCACTAGTAGATGCTTCAGTCAGGATCTCATTCAAGCAATTTATCAAATACTCCATACCATGGAGCTCATCTTTTATTTTATTCTTAATATCCTGTCTTAAGGCAGTCAGAATAAACAAGAGCTTCATATCAAAGAGCATGATTTCATTTCTGAATGGTATGTCTTTGTATATACGTAGTCTTGCTACAAGTCCTTCAGCAATGGAGGTGTGAGCACACAGGGCCCTTGCCACCTCACTGTTAAATGTCAAGTTACAAAGACATTTCAGAGCCTCCACTGACACATCCTTCTCAACCAGATCAACAGGCAACATGGACTCCTCATCAAGATGCTCATAGTTATACAATCCAGCTCTTTCTATTAGAGTTGTAATCCATCTCTCACAAATCATGCTCTCGAGTTCAGCCTTGTCCCGACTAAAATAGTAAAATTAAAATTATAATAATTATAAACTGTTTGAACATTATTTTAAATTTAAATACTTACCTCAGAATTCGTATAGTCGCCAAACATAATGCATGAATTGAAGACGAACTTTTGTTTTGAAGATTTTGAAACAGTGCAGTCCATAGTAAGATTCGCTTATTGTTTTCCGCCAAATAAGGAAAACTGAATACATGTTCGTTCTGAAATAGAGTTCACGCACATTATTCAATCAATTAAAAATAGGAGGTGAATAGCCAGATAAGTACATAATTGAATTAAAACGTATACTAACAATTTTTAAAAATCGTTCTAGAATTTGACCAGCTTCTGAGATATCTCCTCCGAGCAGAATATCAATTTCATTTTCATCCATTTTGGTCTTAAACTTTAATAAACCACTGCTGCAAACTATGAACTGATAAACTGCTTTACCACTGGGTTGGGTAATGAAATACTTTTCGAAATATTTAATAATTCATTACCAATATTCCTATGATTGGATTGAATATGTCAAATTTTAATTTTAACAGTGTTGTGAATATGGAAAGAGAAAATATCGATGTAATTGTCGATTGGTATTTTAAAACACCTGTACCACTAATATTCTGAAATTCGTTGTAGTTATTGTTCTTATACTATAAATTGATTTTGTTTAATGTGACTTGAATTAAACGATATCACAAAAAAAAGAGTATAAAATTTGATTGTATCCATGCTAGAAAAAAATACGTCTGAATCCTTAGTTTGTGAATAGTTCTTAAATTATGTCGTAGGAAAAGTACTGCAGGTCTGTCTCGTCTTGCCGCTATTAATGATATCGGTTGGGTCTTCAGCTAGGCAAATATAGCAGTCGTTTTAAAGACTTATGTGTAACGACGGTAAGAGCTGAAACGACTGGACGGCCTTTGGAAGGGGACGCTACGTGCGTCGACATCCTCCTATCGTTTCATCTTTGTCTTAGCTGGCATGGTGGCCACAGACAATCTCAAGATGCGCAAATAGAGTATCCTTGATAGTGGCCATGAGTTTGTGCATTTTCGCGTTGAAATATTGGGACCGTGGTGATCGGAAGCCAAATTATAAATTAATCTGGCCCCTTTGCACCGCAGGTAAGCATTGCCAATCAACGTGGTAATGCTGCCAGCATTCTAGGAACCTTGCCAAGTAGTATAGATTTACAATAGTTAGTATTTTAAAGGTTTGGCTATTTTATATTTTTTAGTTGTATTTATGTGCATTATATTTTTCTTTGTTGACAAATAAAGATTAAACTTTGTTGTAATAAATGTAAAAACAAATACTAATATCACTAATAACACAAAACTAACTATCACTATTATTTCTAAAATATATTTCTATGGTTTGTAGTACTTCTTAATATCGATAACAATGTGCTATGCATCCGAATAAACATCGATATTTTTTCTACAAACATCACTTTCGTAACATTAGTTTTCATAGATTTGGAGCCTATAGTGTAATTGGTCATTTGACCCTATATATATTTCAATGAGTGCCAATGTAAAGTATTTAAAGAGTTCCTGTGATATATAGTCGGATTATTATATATTCTCCTAAAATGGGAGCGGAACAGTAGATAAAATTTAGTATTTTCTATATCATCCGAATATCACTCATTTATAGATCAATGAGCTTAGAGTATTTTGCGCTTTTAACCTATAAAAAATTAAAAAAGTCATTAACAAAATTGTCAAATCTGACAAAATTTAGTATTTCTTCAGATGGTTCCTTCCCTTGAGGGGAATAATCAAATAAATTCATATATTTAGAGGAAGCTTTTAATAAAGGCCTGATAATGGCTACCGCTGTTCTCTCAGGCCATTTAGTAGCCAAAATTAAACGTAAGTTTTAACAATAAAACAGCAATTAGTTGTATCCATTTGTTGACTCTTACATAATTGTATACGATTTGGGAATATCAAACCTATATTTTAAAACATGATATCATTTATTATTTCTTAGCTAACATATATAATTGCCAACACAGTTATTCTTGTAAATTTCAGCCTTAAATGGGACTTTGAGCATTGTTTACATCAAGTCTAACTCATACAGTACAGATGGTAAACCTAACCTGGCTACTTACAAGCGGGGTACTGGTGGACGCAGCAGCTTCAATGGGATTGTAGCGACGGTATTTGGTTGCACTGGGTTTGTCGGACGCTATGTTTGCAACAAACTGGGCAAGACAGGTTCACAGGTAACTTTATACCAATTTATTTCATGTTACTTTACTTGACTAATGTATTGTAAACATTACATTGGAATAGTGCTGTTGTTTTGTAAATATAAACTTAATTTGAGTACCAGGTACAACCCTACTACTAGAAATCTTCTAATGTTATTAATAAAATAAAATAAAATTATGTTAAATGCAAAGCAGCATCTATAACATTGCTTAAATACCAAAATGCTAATTCAATAGATAAGTTTTATGTACTTTCGATACCGGGCATACATGTTTACTTACATTAAATAATAATAAAGGCTGAACCCCCATTGGGAATAAGCTTTTCTTGTTCACACAATGTCAGTTCATTTCATGTTTTTGAAAGACTTTTGTGAAAATACATATAAATCCATATATTTTTGAAAATTTATGGATTGATATTTCATATTTTCATAATTGCTTTAGTTTTAATGAAACAAACATTAATATTAACATAGGAATAATATTCTTTACAATAATTTATCCATAATGTTCTTTACTTAAACATTTTAGTTGATCCTGCCATACAGAAGTGACTTCTACGATGCCCAAAGGCTAAAAGTATGCGGTGACCTAGGCCAAGTGCTTTTCACACCATTTGATATCAGAGATGAAGAATCAATTGCCAAATCCGTGCAATACTCCAATGTTGTGATCAATTTGGTGGGAAGAGACTGGGAAACTAAGAACTTCAAATATAATGATGTACATGTGGATGGTGCAAGACGCCTGGCTAGGTACATGACATGTCTTATTTTTTTATTCAGGATTGACTAAGATAAACCCAAAAAAGAGTCATATACTTTAGAAGCCTTTGTATTTCTACTGTGGTAAAACTGAAATAGTCTGAGGTCCTATATCAGTCCTAGGTCAATAGTTAACATTTATTCACATAGACACATTTAAATAATGTTCTTATGATGCATCCCTCTTTGTTTATTCTCCTACCACCAGTTCTGGTTGTGGTAACTGTAAGGAAGATCTGGCTAGAGACTTGACCTTTTTTTAACATATTTCTTTAGTTATTTAAAGCCGGATTTACATTACAAAACAAGTGTCATGCATGATAAAATTAGTTTCATGAAACTAATTATTTAATTAGTTTTACAAAAAATATGCGCATAACACGAAACTACCCCAGTGTCACAAAAGTAATGCATGCATTGTAAAACTGAACGTTTACACGTGAAATTACTGGTCAAATTAGTGTTATAAAACTAATTTCAAGCCACTAATTTCGTAATGTAAATCCGGCTTTTGTATTCTGTCTTGTCAATGTCAAACAATTACAAACTGCATTCCATTCTTCTAGTGTCCACAAACATTACGTTCTTGCACATCAATAAAATGGGGTGAACCGAAACTATGATATTATTATATTACAATATTACACTGAACTAGTAGGCATAGTATTCATAAATTGTTTTTATTTATTATTTTGTTTTACATTTAATTTAATTTATATTTTTATTTATATATTTTAGCAAATAATAACTATTTTAAAGTTTGTATGTCTAATGTTGTAATTGACGGTGATGATTCTGAATGTTATTACTCTGCAAGTAGTGATTTTTTTTTTTTTTTTTTTTTTTTCCGTATTTATTTATTACAATCTATCATTTTAGATATTCAGCAATAGGTGGGAGGGTGTATGTATCTTGAATAGTCCTCAGCTATATCTGGGTCTATTTATATGGGGTCTAGATAATCAGGTCTTGAGGAATCTTCCGTTTCAGTCTCCTGGTATTTGTTTGTAGATTCATAAGATTGCTAGCCAATACATTTGGATGCTCACTAAGGCGTTTCTTATAATTTTTGGCTCTTTCAGAAATTTCCTCTGTGACGGTTTTAACATTGAGGTCATGATGGAGTCTGTTGTTCGTGACATACCAAGGAGCATTAGTAATCATCCTTAGTATTTTTGACTGGAACCGTTGGATTATGTTGGTGTGAGACTTCGCTGCAGTTCCCCAAAGCTGTATCCCATATGTCCATATTGGTTTGATTATGGATTTATAGATAAGAAGTTTGTTTTCAAGTGATAGTTTAGACTTTCTATTAAGGAGCCAGTTCATTTTTCGTACTTGTTGCCCCATGGCTAGTCGCTTTGTGAGGATGTGTTTCGACCATGTTAGTCTCCTATCCATGTACACACCCAAGTACTTAGCATGGTCCTTTTGTGGTAATTGGACACCATTGATAGAGACAGAGGGGCATGTTCCCCGTCTAGTACTGAATGTTACTTGAACAGATTTGGTCTCATTTGCCTTGATACGCCAGTCTTTAAGCCACTGAGATATTTGGTTGAGACTAGTTTGTAGCTTCTGCGATGCAATTTCTGTTGATGGGTCCATTGCGAGGATTGCTGTATCATCAGCAAATGTGCCCGTGATGACTCCTGCTGCGGTTGGGAGGTCTGCCGTGTAAATCAAATACAGTGTTGGACCCATGACACTGCCTTGGGGAACGCCTGCTTGGATCTCATGAAGGTCTGATGTTTCCATTCCTTGTTTTACAAAGAAATGTCTTTCATTTAAGTATGACTTAATAAAGTTGAAGTAATTTATTGGTAGTTGTTTCTTAATTTTTGAAAGAAGTCCCTCATGCCATACACGATCGAATGCCTGAGAGATGTCTAGAAAGGCAGCAGTACAAAACTTCTTTTCTTCAAATGCGGTTACAATGGTTTTAGTGAGTCGGTGTACCTGTTCAATAGTGCTGTGTTTCTGACGAAACCCAAATTGATGGTCAGGTAAGATCTTATTTTTTGATATGATTGGTAGTAATCTTCTAAGAAAGAGTATCTCCATAATTTTCGAAGTTATGGGTAACAAGCTGATGGGTCTATAGGACTTTGTATCGACTGGGGCCTTCCCTGGTTTGAGAATCATTTTGATTTGGGCTACTTTCCACTGGGGGGGCACTGAGCATCTTTGTAGTATTGCATTAAATAGGAGTGTTAGGTATGTTATACCTTCTGCAGGTAGCTCTTTAAGTGTTTTGCCCGTAATGAGGTCATAGCCTGGAGCTTTATTGGGATCTAACCCCTTGATGACGATTTTAACTTCTTGTTTAGTGACCTTCTCAAGAGGAGGATCAAGTTGATGTGTTTGTTGGAGTAGTTGGGAGACGTCGTTGTTTTTCGTAGAACCCATATCTGCGTTTGGAGTGAAAACTCTTTTCAAGTGTGTCGCAAAAGTATCGGCTTTGTCAGCGTCACTTGCTGCCCATTCATTATTTTCTTTTCGAACAGGTGGATTGCTAGTTACTGGGCATTTCAGTTTTTTGGTGGCTTTCCATAAGGAGTATTCTGAAGCTGCTGTTGAGTCTAAATTTTGTAGGGAAGTTTGAGTGTCCAGGTTTTGGTGGTCTTGAAGTAGTGACTTTAGTTTAGATTGAAGATAGTTGAGATGTTTTTTATCTGTGGGATAACCCGTTTCTTGCCACTTTTTCCGAGCTTTGCGTTTTTCAGCGAGTAGTTCTCTGATGGACAGAGGATATTCTTGACTTTTGTGCTCAAGATCTCCCTTGGCTGGGGTCGCGAGCCATGCTGATTGCTGCACCGAGTGTGTGAAATGTTCAACTGCTTCAGTAATGTCATTGTCTGTTTTAAGTGGAATATGCAGATCTAAGCTTTCTTTGATGTTACGTCTAAAGAGTTCCCAGTTGGTCTTGCGAGAATGTAGTCTACAGGGCTTTGGATTTCGGGTGACTTTCCTTTTTAAGATGATTTCTACTGGTGAGTGATCTGACGATAACTCGGCTGTTGTCGTACATGTAAGAAAATTGCAAGCGATGCCTTTTATAACGCAGAAGTCGAGAAGGTCGGGTATCTTTTTCCTATCGGTTGGCCAATGTGTTGGTTGTCCTGGCGAGACTATGCTAAGTTTAAGTTTCTCTATGCACTTGAGGAGCTGTCGACCTTTTGGTGTTATGGTCCGTGATCCCCAGAAATGATGCTTAGCATTATAGTCTCCACCTGCAATAAATCTGTGTCCGAGTGAATTGAAGAACTGTTCATAGTCACCAATTTTTAAGTTGTGTTTTGGGGGGCTATATACTGCTGAAATAGTGAAAATCCCAGTCCAGTCTTCGATAACAATGTTGGTAGCCTGGATTTCCTCTGTACAATAATGAGGTATTTCATGGTGCTTAATATTGTTTTTAATAAGTATCGCACTTCCCGCATGTGCTCCACCATCAGGATGATTTGTGTGGTATATCTTATAATTATCGATATAAAAGTGGCTCTTTGTTGTAAAGCGTGTTTCAGTTACTAGAAAAATATCTATGTTTTGTGTTTGTAAATATGTTTTCACCTCTAGGGTATGTTGTGACAGGCCATTGGCATTCCATAGGGCAATTTTTATGCAATCGAAGGTGACAGCTTAGTTGTGAGTTGTATTATCAGATTTGTCAGGGTATTCATTTGTTGCATCATTTGTTTCATTAGAGACAATATCTCTTGCATATCATTTGGCGTTGTGTGTTTGTTGCTAGGTTCAGTCTCATCAATAGTGCTTTGTGTGTGGCGGGGGTTATTATTTATAGCATCTGCATAGGTTAATTTTTTAGTGTAAACATTTTCTGGAACTATTTTTTGTTGGTTTTCAGGTGCTTTTTGTTCTTTCTTCTTTGTGTTACGTTCTTTCGGGAATTTGAGGTGTTGTAATTCCCTATAAACTTTGCATCCTTTATAATTAGCTGGATGGTTTCCCTCGCAAAGTACACACTTAACTAAATCTGAGCGCTCTCTCCTAAGGCAATTGCTGGAAAGGTGGTCTCCCGCACACTTAATGCATTTGGGGCTGCGTCGACAGTAAGCTTTGGTGTGCCCATATTGCTGACATGTGGCGCATTGTGGTATTTCTCTTTTTGGGCGTGGGGGTTCAAACTTAATGAGGCAATTCATGAGGCTTTTAAGTTGATAGATACTTTTGTTGTTTTCTTCTGGCTTGAGTTCCACTATGAACATTGGGAGAGGTCTTTTTGTGTTTCGTTGTTTAATATTCCATATATTAGTTGTCTCATGTCCTATTTCTTTTAGAGCACCTTTAATCTCCTCAAGATCTGTGGAAGGGTGCATATTTTTTAACACAACTTTGAAGCTTCGTTCTTGTTTCGGTCTGTATGTGTAGAATTCTGTGTTTTTAAGTTTTAATTGGTCGACTATGGTCGTGTAAGCTTCAGAGTTTTTTGGCTGAATTTTGATCTGGTCGTTATGTAGTACTTTTAGGTCGTATAAGTCCTTGGCGTGTTCAGTGAGTAGTTTGCAAAGAGGTTGGATGTTTTCCACTTTATCAACAAATATAGGCGGAGGCGCAGTGGGTTTTATTGCTGTGGAAGGTTGCTCTTCTTGCGGCGTGATGACATCTAAATCTGCAAAGCTATTTGATGTTGGTACTGGTGGAGACTTGGCTAGCCAATAGGCTTCCAGCTTTTTTGTTTTTCTTTTCCATTCTCTTCCGGGCTAGTTATTGATCTTTTATATCGTGAGTTAGGAGTTATCCAGCCATCCTTGTCCTGTCTTTCAGGTTTATTGTTTGTTGGTGTGTTTCTTGAATTATCCATTATGCCATCATAATCAGCCCCACAAGGTTTCGGGGCGGGCTTGTATTGGCAAGGATAGGTATTTGATGAATTAGGGTTTTTAGTTTTGTGGTCACTCATTTTATTTTCATTCATACGAGAAGTTCGCCATTTTTTTCAAATTACCGTAAAACGTAGATTTTTTTATTTATTGGTAACACTTTCTTGGTGACAGCTGATATATTTGACAAGTGACAGTCACTAATCTGTAGAATTGAGGGTAAAATATCAAATAATCTGACATTTGATAAAAAACTATGTTGGGGGTAGATAAATGCAAGCGTATTTATCTAAGTTTGCACTCGTTTTTGGGTGTTTTATTGTTCACTAACAACTTTATTAATGCACTTCGACATAACGCGCACTTAAGTGAAGTTTTTAAGGTGTAAACAGTTCAATTTGTATTTTATTTTTCTCTTAGATTAGACACTGACTTTTTCACAAGTTAAGGCTTTGACAGCTGGGTTGCCAACCCAACAAGTTTTAGTAGTATTCCTTCGCTTTCTGACACTCTAGAATCTTTTTTCTCTGATATCTCAAGTAATTTCAATGTGATTCATATAAATGTTCAAAGCATTCCGGCTCACTTTCCTGATATGCTGGCAACATTTGATAACTTGCATATCCATGCTATTCTTGTCTCCGAGTCTTGGCTTAAACCATGCCTCCCCACTGCCTCATACTCACTTCCTGGTTACCAGCTTATTCGAAATGATCGAACCAGCGCCGGGGGTGGGGGAGTTGCCATATATCTCCGTTCCCATTTTAAATTCACTGTTGTTAGTGTGTCCCCCCAACCACCGCCGGCCAACGCTGGAGAACATCTTTTTCTGGAAGTGGAGATGTATGGCGTTTATTACTGCCCCTCTCTCCGAATCAATTTTTTCTCTTCTTTTGAGCAGCTGCTGGAAACGTTAACTCCTGCCTACAGTCACACTATTATAATGGGGGATTTTAATACCTGCCTGCTTAAACAAGATTCTCGCTGTTCGTCTTTTATTTCCACTGCAGAATCTAGTAATCTATTCATTCTTCCTCTTAATGCTACCCATAATTTCCCAAACTCTGTACCTTCTCTGCTTGACATAATTTTAGTCTCTTCTACTGAACACGTTATTAAGCATGGACAATGTTTAGCTAACTCCTTCTCCTATCATGACCTCCTTTACCTCTCTTATAAAATTCGCCCACCTAAGGCTAAACCCAAGATCCTGCTCCAGCGCAATTTTGGTGCCATAGATGTAAATAATCTTCGGGAGGACGCTGCCTCTATAGATTGGTCACCTATATTTACTACGGAGTCGGTTGATGAGAAAGTAAATATATTTAACGCCTGCATTATGCGGTTGTACGACAAACATGCTCCAATCCGCGAGATAAAAATTAAACATTTACCAGCGCCCTGGCTTACGGGTGAGATCAAAGATATCCTAGCGAAGAAAGCCTCAGCAAAATCAAAATACACCAGTAATCCCAGTGATGTCAACCGTGATAAGTACGTTTCTCTGCGAAACTACAGCAATAAGGTGTGTAGGAAAGCACAACGCCAACACTTTCACAGTTCAGTCGAAAATGGAAATCTGGAAAAAAAAAGTCTGGAAATTGCTACGATCAATGGGAGTTGGGAAAGCTAGAAATGCTAGTACGCCAAAAAACCTCAATATTAATTCGCTTAATACGCACTTTTCTTCTTCGCCCAACTTTGATACGGACACAAAAACAAGAACTCTGAATTATCTTTCAAATGTACCCTCTCCCGATTATTCTCCGTTTGCTTTTAGTCAATTTTCTGCTTGTGACGTTAAGAGAGCCATTATGTCCATAGCGTCTAATGCTGTTGGAAATGACAGCATCACCCGTAATATGATCCTCCCCATTCTTGACGAAATCCTTCCTGTCATTTGCCATATCCTCAATTCCTCTACTACCCATGGTTCTTTCCCTTCGGCATGGAAGGATGCTAGAATTGTCCCCCTTCCTAAATAATCCAACCCAACTTCCTTTTCAGATTATCGCCCTATTTCCATTCTACCCTTCCTATCCAAAGTCCTGGAGCGTCTGGTGTATAACCAATTAAACGCATTCCTTGTAAAAAATAACCTCCTTAACCCCTTTCAATCCGGTTTCCGTCCTGGACACAGTACAACCACTGCCCTTGTTCATATTACAGAGGACATACGTACTAATATGGAGCGCGGAGATCTAACCGTGCTTGCACTGTTGGATTTCAGCAATGCGTTTAACACGGTAGATCTTGATTTGTTGCTTGGAGTACTAGGTTCTCTTAACCATTGAATGGTTTCATAGTTATCTGTCTGGCCGCCGGAAGTGCATTTGCATCGATGATGTTCAGTCCTCATGGTGCAATACCACTGCAGGTGTGCCTCAGGGTGGCGTGCTATCTCCTTTACTTTTCGCAATTTTCATAAATTCAATTTCTGACCAACTTCTTTCCTCCTACCACCTATACGCTGATGACCTCCAAATTTACACGAATGCTTCTCTAAATAATTTGTCGGAAGCAGTAGACATTGTAAATGGTGATTTAGAGAAGATAAGTGAATGGAGTGACGCACACGGTCTTATCGTTAATCCTAACAAGACCCAAGTAATGTTGATCGGTAGCTCGAGAATGTTGCATAAGGTTTCTTGGTCGCAACTACCCCCGGTCTCTTTTAACGGCAGTGTTCTTCCTCTGAGTGACAATGTAAATATTTCTGGGAATTTTTATGGACCGCTGCCTCACTTGGGACACTCAATTAAAAAACACCAGCCGTAAGCTATTTGCATCACTTGGTGCAATGCAAAGGCTTCAAAATTTCCTGCCTATGACCACCAAAATTGCGCTTGCCAAATCCCTTCTCCTTTCTATACTAGATTATGCAGATGTTAGCTATCTCGACCTCACTGAGGCTCAGCTAGATAAACTTGAGCGTCTCCAAAACGTCTGTATAAGATTCATATTTGGTCTTCGCAAATATGATCATGTCTCCGAATTTCGTATTAAACTCAAGTGGCTATCTATTCGCTTTCGCCGGAATGCTCATACTCTCTCACTTCTTTTTAATGTACTGTTTTCTCCCTCTACTCCCACTTACCTTAAAAATCGGTTTTCTTTCCTACATGAATCACATTCGAAGGTCTTGAGGTCATCAACCAACCTCAGGCTTAAAAACCTAGTTCATTCCACTAATTTTTTAGATAAATCTTTTATAGTAAAAAGTGTGCGATTGTGGAATGAACTGCCCGTGGAAATTAGACGATCGCAAAGTTTGCATGAGTTTTAAAGACGAGTCAATGACCATTACCTGTCACTACAAAACACTCAACAACACTAGATGTATTCCTGTTTATATTATACCGATTAGTTTGTAAGTTTTCTGTGTTCTTGTTTTTATTAGTGTACAATAAAGAGTTTATCTATCTATCTATCTATTGTGGCTATTTAAGAAATATGTCCTTTAAAAACAGACTTGACAAATACATTGAGTCACTTGAAACACATGCATCAGCTTATTAAGCTGCTAGTGTGGTAAATACATATTTTTTTTTTTTTAATAATAAAAGTTTTTATTCACATAAACCTATTACAGGTATTTGTAAATAGTCAAAACAAATTTGGCATATTTGTGATTTAATTAATTAATTTTATTTGTAATAAACAATATAATAATAGTTTATATAACTTTAGCCTCAAAGCTGTCAGGTATGAGTACAATTAATAAGTTAATAATAATAATGATACAGCAAAATTGTTTTTTTTTTTCTTTGTTAATACAGTTTTGTATGTATATTTATGTATTAAACCATAATATAATGTAAATTCCTGTTTTAAGTATTTATATATCTAGTGATTTCATCTAAGGGTGACATACATCTAACAAGGCAGTCCTCACAGAAATTTCCTTCATTTGACTCATAATATTTTGAGAATTATGTAACAAAACATTATTTTTTATCTTTTCTAGAATATGTAGAGAAATGGGCGTAGAGAGGTTTATCCACCTGTCTTACTTGAATGCTGAAGAGAATCCTACACCTTTGGTGATGAAGAAACCTTCCATGTTCAAAATAAGCAAGTACTTGGGAGAGAAGGCTGTAGTAGAAGAGTTCCCTACTGCTACAATACTACGTGCCTCTGACATCTATGGCTCGGAAGACAGATTTTTGAGGTAGCCATTATTTTATAATTATCATCTAAACCTAACTAACCCTCGCATTTATTAGCAACTTGCGTTTGCCCACAACTTACTTCATGCAGAATAGAAAATCATCTAAAAAATTGGGGTAAAAAGTAACTTATTACCCCAATTTTCCTTTACCCTTTCCCAAATTGAATGACCAATATGGTCATTCAATGTTTAGTGGTTTGAACAAGATAAGAGAGTTACTTTCACATTTACCTTAGCCTTGTTACTTAAGAGATGGTCATGTGTAATTTTAATTATCTTTATTGGTCTAAAAATACAGAGGGCCTATTCAAAACGCCACTACAGCGGAGCAATCGCCAGTATTAAATTGCTAACGCTAATGTATGATCATGATTAAGTCACATGATTAAGGCGTATGTACGCACTTTAAGTATTTATCAATGAATATGTCGGCATATGGCATTTTTAAATGTTATACTAAAATAATTGTTAATAAGCCGTACAAGTTAAAAGCATCAGTGACCAAGGAATTTCGATACAGTGATAAAAGTATAAAATTTGGATTCACAAGGCGTTTTATATGTTTTTGACCTAATGATGACTTAAAATAGCTTTTGTTATTGCCACTTACTTTGGCAAAATAAATAATCTTTAAATATATCAGAAAATGGTACTTTCCGACAATTTCTCCGTTAAATACCTGAAGTGCGAACGTTGCGCCTTAAGAGATTCTATTTAAAAATGATTCATTCACTCATTTGTTGATTCTTCTATAAAGCGAGCGATTCGATCGTTAAGATTTCGATTTCATAAACCTTATAGATAGCATAGCGATTTTTAATCAGCTGTGTGTGACAGTGTTTATTGTCCATAAAATTCCTCCGGAACTTACAATTACAATACCGAGGATATCGTGGACCCGAATTCCGAGAGGCCCACGAACTTTAAAGTAAAGTAGAGCGCAGTACATAAAACTCTTTTAAAAATCTAAAAGTCATCATTCCGCAATCCTCTCCCCAGGAACCGCGCTGAGCCGAGGTATTTGCAAAATCCTTGTGGATCCTACATAAAAAAAATAACATTCATTGCAGAACTTTCGCATCGTTTTGGCGCATTAATGGCCAGTTTCTGCCATTGTACAAGAATGGAATGGACACAATTAAACAGCCCGTATTTGTATCAGATGTTGCCCAGGGTATTGTGAATGCAGCACGCGACCCTGACACCAGGGCCCAGACCTACCAGGCCGTTGGGTAAGGAAACTTAAAAAATATATATTTATAACAATATGAAAAACTCCATTGCCTAGCGGTATCGCAGAGATCTTCTATAAACATACAATACAACTACAATCCATGGCTCAGAAAGCATTTTAAGCCGTTTGTTCTGATTATCATAACATCATTTATGACAATTTTACCTCGTATATCAGATAAAGAACAGCAGCTTTTATCTGTGAAGTATAGGAACATGTCACCGGAAAATAATACGAATCGTAAGTTGATCAACTTTCGTGCCACTCATATTATTAAATTTAGTTACCAGTTTCAGTGAAAATCATGACAATCGACCTAACCTAACCAAACGAGACTATGCTGTTGTAACAAAACCTTCAATAAGTCCTGTTGAACTTCATTGGTTTAGGTTTTTTTTTAACGACCCGAAATCTTGTTAGTTTATCAACTTACTAGAAAGTTGATCAACTTACTTATTCATATTATTTTCCGGGGAACATATACATGATTCTGCGGGCGCTAAACCACCTGCCATGCGTGGTGACCATGACTCTGCCTCTTTAGATGGAAGCCCGTAAATTAACAGTAGACTTTTCTGAATTATATTTTTTTTTTCGTTCTCAGACCCAAGAGATATCTATTGGCTGACATGGTCGACTGGTTCTTCGCTCTCATGCGTAAAGACGAAAAGTGGGGCTTCAAACGTTATGATATGAAGTATGATCCCTTCTTCCCTCTTAAGGTGATGGCGGTTAACATGATCTCACCTGCTTATCCATTTGGCAATCTACACTGGGAACATCTTGAAAAGGCAAGTATCTTCTATATATATTTATGTGATAAATGTACACAAGATAAGCTAGATTTTGCGAACGGGCAGATGAATAAAAAAACTACTACTAATTTTTCATTCAGCTATAAACTTTTTCATCATCATTCGTAAATTAACTTTCTGAATATAGTGCAGTCATTGAAGCGAAAAATAGGGTCTTACCTCCAATTTTTTTTACTATGACCCGATTTGCTTGAAATTTTTGAAATTAGGCTCGTCTTACCCTTAGCTTCAAAAGTGAAAATGATCTGAACTCCGCACCCTCTCTGGGAGGGGTTGCCACCCGTTCTTCATTATTTTTAAGGGGTGTAAACAACCCCTTAGTGGAAAAATTTACATTGAGCCATTTTATCGCTAGAATACGATTAGTTTTTGGACCATAACTCCTTCAATTCTGATGCTATGACAACTTTAAAAAACCATTTTAAAGGTAATTAAAAGAGCTACAACTTTACATTACAATATATAGTTTAAAACCTTTTATTTTAAAACGGTAAAGGGTCAAAGGGCTCGAGAGAGACTGATTGCGCTGCCGCGCGCTCTTTAAACAATCATATCTCCATCAATTTTTGTGTGACAGAAAAAATAAAATAAAAAAAAAATTGTCAGAAACAGACCACTTTTATACGTATCATTCATCATTTTTGAGATATTATGAAAAGAAGGTGGTTTTTGTAAAAATTCTAAAATTATTTTTTTCGTAAAATCGTGATTTTTTTGAAAAATATGTTCCCTTAAACAGCCATACTGCTAGAATCCATCAAACTCTTTATATTAAAGTTGATTCTAGACGGAATACGATTAATTTTAATTTTGGTGGAAATGGCACTTATGAAACCCATTGATTTAAAAGAAAAAACCATTATATGTTCCTCTTATTTGCATAACAGCTCACTCATTTTATGTGCAAAAGACTTTTAACAGTGCTCATTTTAAAGCTATTTCAAGTACAAAACCCTATTTCATTAGAATGCATAAAATGTATCTGCTCGCCGCTAGATGGCATTGAATGCATCGATTAAATTTCATACAAAATAAATTCATAAAATTTACGTTAAAATGCTTATTTTTGGAGATAATTGCAAAAAACCGATGAAAAACGTGAAAAAATTCTGAATTTTCAATTGCCAATAACTTGAAAAGTATTGGGTTTTTTGAAAAACTTTATAGAACATTTTTTTTCTTGAAATTAGACCTTCTATCGATATCAGAGGTTATTTTGAAAAAAAAAAATTCACCACCGAGAACGGGAGGCAACCCCTCCCAGGGAGGGTGCGGAGTTCAGATCATTTTCATTTTTGAAGTTAAGGGTAAGATGAGCCTAATTCCAAAATTTCATGCAAATCAGTTTACAGTAAAATAATTCGGACCAATATTCATTCATTCGCTTCAATGACTGCACTAATAGCATTATTGTTTCAATAATAGATCGATTGTACTACCAAAATATAGAGTGACTAAAACTATAGTCATTTAAACTGAATTGGCAAATCATTAGAAAAAAATTATACCAATTAATAGGTATAATAATCACATGAGCTGAAAATATTTGTGTGATCACCGCCAAAGATGTATTAAGTAAACTGTTTTTAAGTGTTTTATCCCCCTGCTGGCAAACTTTCACGGGTCTGGTACCAACTGTGGCAAGAAAGTGGAAATAATTAAACAGACTTCGGACTTAGATCGGCCAAAACATGGAAAATATATTCAAGAGATTTACTGACAGCTCTGATCTTGAGAGCAAATGTGGCGTTATCGCGCAAATGATAGGGAATATAATATCTTGTGATGCGTATGATACCTGCGCCATGGAACATCAAATGAATGCCACTCTAATAACGCAATTCTCGTTCCTAAGTTCTGGGCTGACACATTATAACAATGCTTACAGTCACAATGACTGTTGAATTATAAGCTACATTTACAAAATGCTCTACGCAGCGTAATTTAGTAGCCAAACACAAATAAACATCTATCCATCCACATTCTGTAACGATTTTCTCATTTAATATATTGATGGAGTCTTTTCCGAGGTTTCCCACTTAGAATAGACCACCCAATGTCTTCCTATGGGTGTCGTAAGAGGTGACTAAGGCACATACAGCTGATGGATGGGCAGCAGCATCTATTAGCTCAAAGAATATCTTACTGCGATCACCAATCTGCCTGTCTGTCACAGCTACCCTGGCTTTCCAAGGTCTGTTTAGAGGAGGACCATGTTCAGTAATGGACGTAAAAGAACTGACGAAGAAGAATAACAAGATTATATTGATTGCATAAACCGGTATACGATTGCAACTTTGTATTATATTCCTATGTTCTTACAAGCTTTATTTCTCTTAATCTTTCGTAAACAATTGTTTTTTTTTATCGAATTAGATAAATAGAAAGCGCGTTGCTGCATAGATTTAAATCACTCACATTAATTTTATTACAGGAAGCTACTACTGATGTCGTTGACCCCAGCATGCCCTCTTTGGAAGACCTTGGCGTTACTTTAACCCAAATGGAAGATCAAGTGCCATGGGAGTTGAAACCATTCCGCGCCCATCAATATTACTTCGATAAGCTGGGAGAATTCCCCAAACCCCCCAACCCTAGAGTCCAAACAGCTTAAACTTAATTAAAATCATGGGAAACATTTACTTTTGTTGTAATATTTATTGCAATTTGTAATGTTAGAAGTCAATAGATTTTTGTGAATAAATTATTTCCAGGTTAAATGGACTTTACATTGTGTTTATGGCAGATGGTGGAGCCATCCCTCCCGACCCTTGGCTTGTAAAGAACTTTCAGATGCCCTCGTAGACTCAAAGTCTGAGAGGCCTGCAAACTGTGACATAGAGTGACAGTTCCACCAAACTCTCCTATAACATAAAGTTATGACTCCTCAATTCCTTCCGTCAGCATATCCTCCCTCAGCTGAGGTCCTGAAGGTATTTGACATGTATGTTATACTTTAAAAGCAGGTTTTCATTATATTTGGATTTTTTTTTGTGGCCATGTGGCATCCTCTACTTTGCCTCCAACCCTCTAATCCGACCCTGAATACGGTTGCTCAATGATCGAATCTAAAGTCACCATCTGCAGGATTGCAGACTTTGGATTTGATCATTGTAAACCTTTTCAAGAAACCAATCCTAAGCTTTCTTTACGAAATCTTAAGCCATAAGTGCTCACATTTAACAATGACAAAATGTTTCCCAAAGATTAAAAATTAAAATGCCAAAGTATGTTAAATTTTTTTATTGGACTTAAATTTAAGGAGCAGGCCTGCCTCGTCCGAAGCCTCCTCTCTGAAAAGAAAAATAAATATTTTTCAATATAACAAATTAATTACAACTTATATGAATACAATCTATTTTAAATATTTGATTATTATTACTTATTGTAATAAAAGGGGAAATCAAAATAAGTAGCAATTAATGGTAATAATAATATCTGCAAAAAAAAAAACAAATTCAATATTTTTTGTTATAGCTAAGGTATTTGGTTTCCATAGGAATAAATTAAAATATTGACAGAATATATTTTGATATGCCAACAGAATTAATATCCATTAATAATGTTATTATGGACTGATTTTAAAAGTAATACTCTTTTATGTTTTGTTTATATTTTACAAGACAATATTAACAAATAAAATAAAAATCACTATTATTGGAATTTATAAAACTTTTGAAAAACCCACACATAATTGTTAGATAAGTATTTGATAATTGCTGTTTCTTTTTTAATATATGCATTCCTTTTACCAGTTAGAGAAGTGAAAATTTTCAACTTACGAATTCAACATCAGCTGAACCAGGACCAACATCAGCCTTCTTGTCATGTGCAGCGGGGGTAGTGGGTGCACGACGGTATGCAGATCTGTCCTCAGCGGAGCGCGCAGGGGCGTCAGTCCGGCCAACAGCGCCACGACGAACGGTCTCAGTGCGCACTGAGCGTTTCAGAGTTGCAGGTACAATTTCAGGGGGCAAGTGCAAAAAGATTCTCAAGTATTCAATACCTTCGTTGGTGAGGTACCTGAAAAATTATAACGAATAATTTAAAAAATCTATAAACAAATTGATTCATCTTTGCAATGCAAGTTTCTTGAGTTTTTAATTTTAGGTAAGTATAGTTTCTACGAAGTATCAGCTCATTATGCTATTATCAACATTGTAAAATACTAACAAATTAATGAATGTTGTAAACTTAATATTTTACAAAGCTTCCAAATTGCCAAGAAATTAATTAGAAGAAATATAACCACAGTGAGTAAAAGCTACTCAATTATTTCTTACTTCTTGTAATAGTATACTTGTATGTATGTGATTTATCCAATTAATGATTACAATACTCTACAAAAATTGGTCAGCAGGCCATCTTAAGGGCAGTGTTCTAACAAATATAACAAAGCATCAAATAAATCTTCAGGAATCAAGAGAATTGACGGGCTTAATCAATATTCAATAAGGGCAGCATGTTTTTACTTTTACTCCAAAATTAACATAAACCAGTTACAAGTTACATGTATGTACTGAATATTTCATGATTTCACTATAAAATATCTAAACTATAGCTAGTCATTGATAATTCATCACTTCTATGCACATTAACAGAAAGTAGGTACTGAATCCACTTATCCCTTACACAAACATAACTATGTGTTTGTATTATCAATTATTACTTAGAAATTACTCTAAGCAGGCACCACATACCAGTAGAAATGCCTCCAGGCAAACTGTTCCTTGACGTAACCTCTGGACTTAAGGGACTGCATAGCCTTAATCACTTGGAGGTTAGGAATCTTCTCCAGATCAGGATGTTTAGGGGCATGGTAGTCTTTCTTGGCTACCATGACACCTTCCTTGAAAAGGTATTCATAGATCGCGACACGGTTCTGTTTTGGCATCAACATCTTGAAGCACTACCTAAAAACAAGACTCAAAATAAGCACATAGGTTATCTTCGTTTACACCCGGGTTTGAATATATTACAACAAAATATTAACAGCACTTAGTCCACTATTAACCAAGATTTTAAATTTTTTACACAAAATAGCTTAATTGTCTAAGATTAATTATATATTTTTAGATTTACACATTTGATAGTACCTTCCGCCAATTTTGACAAAAGAAAAGGAAATTCTCTTGCAGTGCTTTGACACATGACAGTAATATACAGTTCAGAATTAATTTTTCATTTTAAGCATTTTGTAAATGCAATAGAAATCAGTGACCATGGGACATTTTTTTGACGTGACAACGTCTTAAATTAGGTTGTGACTGGGAGGCACTTATGAAAAAGTGTAACGCTCGGTAACGTTACGATGAGTCACCGAACGAGAGAGAGGCCCGCTTATTTTATTTGGCTAAACTCAGGAACTACTGGTTCGATTTCAAAAAATCTTTCAGTGTTGGATAGTCCATTTATCGAGGAAGGTTATAGGCGATATTTTATTTTCAAAAAAATTAGGAATCCGTACGATAATTGCAATTTTGTAACCCAAGGTGTAAAATCGATAACCTATTTATGCGTGCGCTGCAAAAACTATTGACAATAGAACAAAATGATGTACTACGGGTTTGTAGGTCTTATTAAGATCTACAAAAAACTCCGCGAGAGCACATATCTAACTATCATAGTTTAGTCACAATAACCGCTTTTATGTTAATAAAAAATATTAAATCGCCTGAAGAAAGAAACTACGTAAAATATGTATCGTAATATTAATCCTTATCCAAATTAATCATTATGTTATCAAGGGTATTTATGTAGAAGTAAAATACTTTTTGTTTTATTCCAATCGGACATTTAGTTAATTATATTCATATCAATAAATATTCTACCGAGAAAAAGACGTTGTCACGTAAAATCTTCGCCCGTAAAACCGACTTTACAGGCAACCATTTTTTTTTTCATAATACAGTCATACGCGATTAAATGTTACGGCAGGTGCAATAGATATTCATAGCTGGGTTCTAGCGTTTTGAAATAAAATAATGATAAATAATCATGAATTAAAATTGAATCTATGAATGCATGTGCAGTTAAGATTTTTGCAAAGATCTAGATTTTCCTTTTTTACCTAAAGGTAATGTTAATGGAAGCTTAGCATTTAAATTCCATTAATATTGGTTATATATCTATGGTTGACCCAATATCACTTAAGTGTCACCGGAGAAAAAGATACACCTGTTTAAAAAAAAATACAACTAATAAAATATACTTGCACTTTAAATACACAGTTAACTAAGACCAATATAATGAAAAAGTTAGAACGTAAAGCTATACAACAAAGCACTGAGGCCAGATTTTTTGTGCATTAGTGTGGGTTAAAGTGTTGCTTTGATTTTTGACAGTACCTACCCCAATGGTATAAAAATATCGTTGAAATTAGATTTGTATACCTTTTCACAACTCAATTTGGCATTTTTTTAACAAATAATAAAGTTTGTTTTGAAATCTAGCACCTTACGCTGCACGGGACCACTCCATACCAGAGCTGAGCTGTGAGATCGACAGATAAGGTATGGCATAGTTTTAGTACGCCATTGTGCGTAGGCAGCCTACGCACTGAGGCACAGTTTTACTGGCTTCAGTGCTTTACTCGCAGGCCTCCGTCTTTTATTATGTCATCTGAGATAGCTAATAACACTAATAAGTAATGACAAATTATTATTACTACAGCGGTTTTGTGTCCGATGGTTATATAAATTTTAAATACTTAGTCTGTATTGATTACACTCTCTTCAGCCGGCGTCAATCAAAGAGAGTGTAAATAATTCAACGTTCAATAACATCTAAAAATTATAGTTTTAATGGTGTTGTGCAAAGCTTTTATAAATTCTAATTAATTTAATGTGACCAAATTTATTATATTAAAGAGTAAAAATGGACTTCCAAAACCGCCCCGGCGGTAAAACTGGAGGTGGTGGAGTGGCATCATGGTCTGAAAGCAACCGAGACCGACGCGAAAGACTTCGTCAACTCGCGTTAGAAACAATTGACTTAAATAAGGATCCCTATTTTATGAAAAATCATTTAGGTGCGTACAAATAATTATGTTTACATATTTATATTTGTCCTTTTCAATAATTGCAAAATAAATAACCTTACTTTTTAATGTCTTTGATTACAGGTTCATATGAATGTAAGCTATGTCTAACACTTCATAACAACGAAGGAAGTTACCTTGCCCATACACAGGGTAAGAAACATCAGGCCAATTTAGCTCGACGTGCTGCCAAAGAAGCAAAGGAAGCACCTCAACAATTAGCTCCTGAAAAGCCCCGAATTGAACCCAAGAAATTTGTTAAGATTGGCCGACCAGGTTATCGAGTAACTAAGCAAAAGGACCCTGAAAATTCCCAACAGAGTTTGCTTTTCCAAGTTGATTACCCAGGTATGTTTTACTTATATATCTTTGTTTACTAAATACTAGCTTACCAGGCGTTTTCCCCATCGTAACTCCCGTTCTCGTAAGAACTCCATCATTATAAACATGGTTTAAGAACTTTATTTTCCTCATAAAGAATTAACAATATTTCACTTACTGAGAAAACATTTTTAACAAAAAAAAAACATTATTTAATTTTACAGAAAGTATTTAGAAAGAAACAAGAAACAAAAAATATATCCTTAAGCCTTACTCAATAAATGGGCTATCGAACACTAACATATTTTTGTTAAATTACACCAGTACTTCCTGGAATTAGTAGGTAGTTTAGATTGTACACAGCTGACATGTTGGCATAATAAAATAAAATAAATCTGAATGTATATATGTGAGTATTATTTGTAGAGTTATTCCAAATTGTGTGCACCTACTCTTCTTTTCTCAGCACCACCCTAAGGTTGGCTGGTAGAAGATGCCTTTGGCATTAGGTCCACCTCTGTATGATTGTTTAAATGTGCATAAAGTTTATTAAATAAAATTAAACTATAACAGTGGCATTTAAAAGTTTTGAGATACACACTGCTTATTTGGTTGAGAATGTAGGAGAATATTAGGCAAGAATATTAGGTTTGAGACCCTCACTGCCTGTATTTTACTGCACCTATTTTAGTGTCTTATGTGATTGTGAAATATTAATAACTTTTTAACTATTAAGTATTTGAAAAATCATTGACATGTTGGGTTCTATGTCATGTATTAAATCTGGATATTTGTCTGGTCTATAAAAGTAAACAACACAATGTATTGATATACCTTAATCATCAGGGGGGTAATTATGTAACAATATCAATCAAAGGATGAAAATTTCATCATTACTGTAGGGTTATTAATAGTAGATTGTTTATCTAGGGAGCAAACAACTATTTTAAAGGCGAGAGTGTTTTTAATAATGTTTCAATCAGCCAAGAGGTGAATCACAAACCATGCGGGAACAATGTATTGAATATGTGACTGGCGGAAAAATTGCGAGCGCGCCAAATTTAAAAAAAGTTGATGAAAAATAAACAACACGCGAAATTAAATGCATTCTGCTTTCGTTCGTAGTTGATTCATATTCAGATTTTAGAATTATAAAAAATGAGTGCGTCTTCCTCAAGTGAAAGCATTATTATGTCTTATGGTTCTTCATTGTACGTAAATAAATTCTTGTTCATAAGTTGCACTTACTTATTTTCTCATAGAGGGTGATAAAAAGTAGAGTGTCCACCTGGGGAGCAACACTATTTTAAGCTCGAGTGACATACTTTTAATCCCTCGCTGCGCTCAGGATTAAAAAAAACACTCGCTTTTAAAATAGTTGTTTGCTCCCTTGATAAACAATCTACTAAACAATATCCACATTCCAAATTCAAATCAATTTTGGTCCCTAGGGTTTAATGAGCTATTTTGGTCCCTGTTTACGAGGAATAAACTAGCTCTTTTTGAATAGATATGATAAAAAATACATTTCCTATGTTATTGTTACTATTAGCAACATTAATTAAATTACCATAATTTAGAATGTTATTCATGTTGTTACATTATTGCCTACTTAATCCTTAACATGCAAATATAATTCAACAGAAATAGCTGAAGGTGTACAACCAAGGCATCGCTTCATGTCTGCATATGAACAAAAGATTGAGCCTCCAGACCGCAGGTGGCAATATCTTCTATTTGCTGCAGAACCTTACGAGACAATAGCATTCAAAGTGCCAAGCAGAGAAGTTGAAAAGCATGACTCTAAATTCTGGACTCACTGGAACAAGGATACTAAGCAATTTTTCCTACAGTTTGCATTTAAAATGGAACCTTTGCGGATGCCACCTCCTCCTAAGATGTGGGAGAACCATGGTATGCGCCTGCCTCCTCCACCAGGGGCGCCTCTCATGGGAGTACCCCCTCCTCCTCCTTTATTACCTGTTCCACCACCACCACCCTCAATGTGATGAAATATTGATAAGTAATAAATTTAATTGTATATTTATTTGTTTTATTTAATACTAGCTGACCCGGCAGACTTCGTACTGCCTCAATCGATACATAAAAGACCTAAACATTTGTATAAAATAAACTGGGCCGTAGAGACTTCGTTTATGCGGTACCCCTACCCTACACTACCCCTACCCTAAAAAATCTTGGCAAAAAAATTCAAGTTTTTAATTAACAAAATAAAGCTCAAATTGACTCTACATTTTAGTTAGAAAACGTTTGTATAGGAAAAAGAAAAAGGCTATTTTAAGGGGTTTTCAGGCAATTATTCGAATTTTTCTCGCCGTAAAAACCATCCTTGAAGTTCCACGAACATTAAAAAAAAAAGATTTAGCGAAATCGGTTCAGCTGTTCTCGAGATTTACGCTTAGCAACACATTCAGCGATTCATTTTTATATTATAGAAGATATATGGTGAACCTAAAATATAGGCCATCCCTTTAACAGTAGTAACATTGTGTGTAGAGACTACTTAATTGAATACGATTTTGTGGCACGGGAAAGCCGCGGCGACGGAGGAGGGGATGCGTAAAAACATGCATTTACTCTCGAAAAATAAAATTGTAGAACTTGGTGAATCCCTGGCATTTGGGGAAAAATGATTCACCAAACAAAGAGTTGTTGGACACGATGGGCATGTTCACAACCCCAATAGATTTATTGGCGTTTTAAACATAATAAGTTTGAAACCTGTAACCCATAGCTTTAGGTAAATACTATTTTTATGCACCTGATAAACAAACGGAAGCATACCATAAGCAGATTAACTACATGAAAAGATATAAAAAAAAAATGTTAGTTACCTACTGAAATAATAAAACTTGAATTTCATTTCATTTTTGTTACACGAACAGTAAAAAAAAACTAATATTGCTTAAATTTAAAAATTACCTAAGGCTCAGACGAGATATCAAGTTGATAGTATTAATGCACCGAGTGCCGAGTTGCTTACTGCCTAAACTCACCAAGTGGTTTTTTTTTCGGATGGACAAACGTAGGTAGCCACGAGGCTTTTGCTACTTCACCGGGCATAAAGGCGAGCAGAGCTCCAGCCTTAGTAAATTGTTTAAAAAGCAAGAGGGCGCCCCCTGTGAGGACTGTACCTCTGCTCAGTGCCGTCGCTGGCGATGAGATTGAGGGATTATGACTTAGTATTTAAGGAATTTTGTGCAACTGTCGCTCTACTTTACAGTTCGCGGCCTTTCGGACTTCGGGTCTACGAGGGCATCGAATAGTTCTTTAGTAGGAGACAGGAAGACGAGAGGGCACGCGTCGCGTTCGCGGATGCACTCTTCTCCAGCGGGTCGGATAGAGTGGTGCTAGTTTCTTGCAGTCTTTTTACTGCTAGTTGGTAAGTTGTTATTTCGTCGTCCGGTTCGGTCCGGTCATCTAGGCCGGTCGGTGTTTACGATGCTTTGTGGACAAAGGCCTATAATCGGATGCTGCAAAAACCAACTGGTTTGGGTGTTGCGCCGCGGATTCGAAGAAGCGTTCCGACGTCTCTTTCATCCACTGCTTAATGGAAGGCAGTTGGAAATCAGAATGGAACTTGCGATTACGAATGAACCATGGTGCCCCGGTGGCCCGTCGAGTGAATCTACTTTGAACAGTTTGTTAGCGGTACCTACAGACTCCTAGACGCGGTATAAGCAAAGTGGTCAGGTCTTGCATTAAAATGTATTAAGTGATAGATATTATCTATCACTTGAGCAAAATCAACGTTAAATTTCTATTTTACGTTAAATTGACTTGAGCACTCAAATAAAAGGAAATGTAACGATATTTCTCAACGGATTAAGATGACATTTAGCACACAAAGAAATCTAGATGACCTTAGTGGTGCAAATAGAGTAGGTACCCACTAGATATAAAATTAACCCATATACCAAGCAATCCTCGTATTTACTAAATTTCAGGACCTACCTATGTATAGGGTTGCCAGGTAGGCCAGCCTAATAGCCGGACAGATCAGCCAGTTTGGCCGGACATTTGGGTAAAAAGGCCGGACACTACATTATTTAGGATTGTGAATCTCATTATTAATAGGTACCATAAAAAAATATATAAAATCCAGCTTTTTTGATTATTACTTGCGCCGGGGCGTCTTAGTAAAAAGCCGGACATGCCGGGCAATGTTAATTTTGGCCAGACAGGCAACCAATAAGCTTTTATTTGGACGCCTGGCAACGCTACCTATATTGATGTCTTTTTTTGTGGACATTATTCCACAATTCTGCCAATGACACTCGTACTATGTAATAATGGTGTTATCTGTGATTTTAAATAAAAGTGTAGACTAATTATATTGTTATATTAGGGTCCTCAATCTTAAATTCGTTTTGTAAAAGCAGAATATTGGAATAAACGATACGCTATTAAGTTTGATGCGCCCGATTATCATTTTGAGTGAAACGAAACGTTTTTAACGGTTAACGTTATAGGAGGGAGGGAAACACAAAATAATAATAATTTGTACGCGCGCATTCACCCCTCTATCAACCCCACAGTTTTATCGGTGGCCGTTATTTTATTTTGTATTGAACCTATGCTGACGACAAAGTGCGACGCATAACGAAAGTTTAAAAAATATTTAGTTTACAAGTTTTGTACAAAATTAAGTACATGTTTTAATAAATTGATAAATAAATAAAGACAAAATCATGTTTTCGAAAGCTAAACGATTTGAAGCACTTGGTAAGTAGATTTTAATTACATTTTAGACTACCCACTGACCAGTCTCTATTTTCCATTTTCGTACATTAAAACTTAGTTGTGGAATGGTTGAATGATTGAATCTATTTCAGTCATTAACGACATAACGACGCAGACATTCTGTGAAGAATGCAGATTTCGCCATAATTCACAAGTTAAATTAAATACCTACCTACAGTAGGTAGATTGTAAGACTATCAATTTCAATTATTAGCTTATAATTATTTAGGACTGCTATTCACACGATATTAGGTATTTATTTGTAATCAGCTGATCGCTCCGATGAGTTACATTTTTAGCGCCCTTTTATAACGTATTCTCGAGATGTCTATTGTTTTGTTTTTACTCTGTTTTCACTTACAGAAAATAAGACTAGTAAACAAGATAACGAAAAATCTAAAACAGTTAAACAAGACAATATAAAAATTAAGTCTGGCAGCCAAGAAAATGACAGAATTAAAACTACTAAGCAAGAAAATGAAAATACAAAATCACTCTTCCAAGGAGTCAATAAACCATTCCTTAAAAAACATGAAACTGCAGAATCTTCGGATAAGAAACAGGAAAGAATCAAACCAATTAAAACACCCATGAGTGTGGGTAAACTGAAACCTGGACTTACCAAACCCAGCTTTGATGTGCAGTCACAGTGCAGCTCTTCTCACAGCTGCAAATCATTTGCTACGGTAAGATTGAACATTATTATTTATATTTCTAAAACCAGTCCAGTGTTTCAGAGGACTTCACAAATATTAATTCACGGACACAAAGCACAGTCAGACTTAGAATCAAAGTCCTAGACATCAAGAAAACCAATTCTTAGAAGCAACTACTTGATTAATGGTGAAAAACAATCAAGTCTCCTATTTATATATTTATTTAGATTCACCAACATTCGTTAAAATTGTTACAAAGGTAGGCACTAGCGAAATAAATCCCTGTGTCGTGGGGGACTTTACAAATATTCATTTCACGGACACAAAGAACACCCAGACTCAGAAGAACTATTTGTGGTTCACACAAATAATTGTCCCGGGTGGGAATCAAACCCAGAACAACAGGTCTCAGAAGCAACTTCTGTAACCACTGAGCCACCGGTGCAGTCAGTATTGTGTATGTATTTCTAGTATCCTTTTAATTTAATTATCACATTAATTATTTACAGCCAAAACCTATAAAATTTTCAACTTCAACTAAATTCACCAGCAGTATTAAGAAGAAAGTGGAACCCACCTCCACAAGAAATAAAAATGAGACTCATAATGAACTTATCAAAGCACAAGAAGTTGAAATTAGGTAAAATACTAATTATACTGCTTTTGGTTTAGAATTATTCAATATTTCATGTAATACATGAATTTTAATATTATTACATATTTAAGATTAATATAATTTATAATTTTCAGGAATAAAGATCATACTATATCAGAATACACAAAACAAATTGAAGAATTTAAAAATAGAATCTCACAAATGGAAACCCAAATGAAAAAAATTACAGAAAAGAATTTGAATAAGATGGATAACCAACTGTCTCAACTTACCATCAAGGAAATACAAGATCAAGGAAAACATTTCGAGGACCAAAATAGGGACAGCTGTATAACAATTGAAAACTTGAAGCTTATTATTTGTGACTTGGAAAACCAGTGTAAAAAGTTGGAAGATGAATTGACAGAAAAACAACTACAATTAAAATCAGTTGAAGAAATTATAGTAATCAGAGACAGCTTATGTCAGGATTTGCAACAAAAATTAAGTAATGCTGAAACTGATTTGGATGAAGCTCTCCAGAGGCTTGAAATGGTAAAAGGACATCATGCCTTAGCCTTAGAAGCAAATGAAAGTATTAGACGCGAATACAAAGTGGAGTTAGAGACTTTAAAATTAAAACTAGATGAAGAAAAACAATCTATCCTTAATAAATCAAAATCAGAACAAGAAAATTTAAAAATTAAATATAACAGTTTAATTAACAATATAAAAGATGAATTATTAAAAGAAAAGGATGATGCAGTTGAAGAGTTACATAAACAGTTATTACTTAAAGACTCTGAAATGAGAGCAAAACTAGAACAAATTGATGAAGCTACTCGCGAAAAGTTAAGATTGTGTGAAATACAGTTTGAGGAGAGAAGTCAGCATATCCATGATCTTAACATTCAACAACAAAAAGAAATACAATACCTCGAAACTGAAATTGCAGAGTTGAAATATAACATTACTTTAGCAGAAGATGACAAAATGATTCTTCAGAAAGAAATTAATAAACTTAGGAAAGAAAATGATTCCCTAGTATTAGACAAACATAATCTTGCAAAGGAAAGAGATGAGATCAAGGAAGAGTCCAAAAGGAAGCTAATAGATTTCGAAAATGAAATTAATAAACTTACAGTTGAGGTAGATAAAGCTGTAAAAGATAAAAATAAATTTGAAACATCCTTGTCTGTCACTAGAGATATTGTGCAAGTATTAACACTTAGGCTGAGGGAATCTGATAATGAGCTTGAAGGTTTAGAGGACAAAGTACAAACATTACAAAATTCCAAGGAAATCCTGGAAAGTGAGCTAGAAAATTATAAAAGTACTCTAAATAACACTGTTATGGAATGCAATGAATATAAAGAAGCATTAGTAAATATTCTTAAATCAAAAGCTGCTTTAGCCAAAGAACATAACAGAATTATGGAGCACAATGTTTCTTTAATAGAAAGTTTACAGAATGTTGAGAAAGAGGCTTATCGTGAACTTGGGTCTATTAAAAATGAACTCATTGAAGATGTAGAGCTACTAAAGAAGGAATCGAATTCACAAATCAAGCTTCTTCGTGAAGAGGTTTGTATTATTTTAATAGCTGTTTAATATGTTCTGGTTAATTGATATCTTATTGATAAGCAGAAGTTAATATAAGTTAATGTTTGTATTCTAATTTTAAAATAGACCCACATTTAAAAAGGCACCAGTATTTGTTTGCTTAACATGTTATGGACCAAGGCCTCTCAGAGTGTTAAAATACGGTATATAACATGTCCTATATCTTAAGAAAGTGTTCATTCAAGCTCTTTATCTTGATCTTTTTCCAAATATAAAGAGAAGTATCTTATATGGCAGTCAGAACAATTAACATACTCTCAGCCTATACATAGTGCAAATTGCTGGGCTCAATATTTTATATATTATTTCATCAATAAGCTATCACTCATAATGTTTGACATGGTGCGACGTGTATAATAAGTACTTTAATTTTTTTTATATAGCTTTTTAAGTAAACAAATGTTATACAAAACTTCCTCAGGTTGAAAAAAAGCGAGTACTGTGTGAGTTAGCAAAGGAACATGCAGGTCAAGCTACCGTCGCTGCTGAACAATCACGGGTGCTCCTTGCGCAAGCTGCCGCTGAAATCAACAGGCTAGAAACTGAAAATCAGTGCCTACAACAACAGGTATATAAGAGACTATTCTGGATTCATTCTAATTTATTGTTTTCTTGTTATAGTTTCAACAAATCTATTTATCTTGAACTTTTATTTATAAAGTAATAAAATATTCCCTTCAACAGACATTTAGTACATCTTATTGTCCAAATACTTACTTCGAAACGAATAAAACTGTGTAAAACAAACATTTTAATAATGTGAATACTACTTATTTTTATTTTCAGATTCAAGATCAACAGTCTCTAGTTGTTGAACTATCTCTTCTTCGCCAAGAAAATGAAGAATTAACTATGACTGTAGCAAAACAATCATCAATTATTGACAAAATGAAAAAGGAATCTGAACAAATACAATACAAACCTAAGTCTCCCTCCGTTATGAGAAAACCTTCCAAACTTGGAAAGGAAAACATACACACTGTTATATCTCCCTTGAGGGAACGCAATCATTAATGTATTCTCAAATTATATTCTGATATTGTATTGAAACAAATATCCACATTTACACTTTTAAGGAAACCTGTGGCTGTTAAAACTTATTTTATATTTAAGTGTTTTTCTAAATTTGCGTTACATGTATAAATCATACATACATCGTTTACCTAAGTTATTTATTAAAATTGTAGTTCGATTTATTATTATTGAAGTTGAATTTATTTCATCCAGGTTTTGTTTATTTATTTCGAAATGTTTTATAATTCTTTTGATCAAATTTTACAGTGATTGTCTGTAATGACTGGTAAAACAATAAAGTTTGCTATTTTATTTTGTAATACACAATTAAAAATGAAAATTGTAGTTTTATAATTTGACTAATATAACCATATGAAAGGTATGTAAAGGAAACTATCTCCATCATACCTACATATCAAATAATCGGTTCATTTACGAGAAATTAAATACGAGCGAGTCCCTCTCACTCAGCGAAACACCGTCAGCACAACCAGTATTAGGTGACGACGTTATTCATAAGAAACCTGAATCTCAATTTGTAATGGATTATTTTTATGGAAAAATAATATTTTTATTTTATTTCGTAGAAAGTTTTTGACGCGAGACCCTATCTACTGTTAAAGGCATGGAATATATATTTTGGAAGCACCTTAGTACTTTATGCGATTAACGTTAGTGAGTGACCCACTTGATTCGAAAATGGTATGAACTGAACTTACCTACATACAATAATGATATTTTGGATCTATTTGTATAGACACGCATAAGACTAAAAAACCGGCCAAGTGCGAGTCGGACTCTCGCACGAAGGGTTCCGTACAAGTGCGTACCTATTTTTGATATCAAGAATACAACAAGTTACATAGTATAAAAGTTCTTGTAGTTCGTTGTAACTTTGATCGATGTTGAATGAATGAAAGGTAAACTGCGGTTTACGGTTTATGACGTATTAAAAAAAAACTACTTACTTGATCTCGTTCAAACCAATTTTCGGTGGAAGTTTGCATGGTTATGTACATCATATATTTTTTTTAGTTTTATCATTCTCTTATTTTAGAAGTTACAGGGGGGGGGACACATTTTACCACTTTGGAAGTGTCTCTCGCGAAACTATTCAGTTTACAAAAAAATGATATAAGAAACCTCAATATCATTTTTGAAGACCTATCCATAGATATCCCACACGTACGGGTTCGATGAAAAAAATTTTTTTGAGTTTCTCTTCTAAGTATGGGGAACCCCAAAATTTTTTGTGTTTTTTCTATTTTTGTGTGAAAATCTTAATGCGGTTCACAATATACATCTACTTGCCAAGTTTCAACATTATAGTTCTTATAGTTTCGGAAAAAAGTGGCTGTGACATACGGACGGACAGACAGACATGACGAATCTATAAGGGTTCCGTTTTTTGCCATTTGGCTACGGAACCCTAAAAAGCTAAGTATCTGTGACACTATGGCCCCGCCATACACGGACTGCTAGAGGCTACGACTGCATAGTGATCTACAGTCTTCTACGTACACGAACCACTCTGCTCTCGCGCAGTTACCTCCGCTCGCACACTTTCTTTGTTTATTGAGAAAAATTGACTTTATTCCCGTTGTCCCCGTATGCCACATCCCCGTCACGGGACGTAATTAAATTTATTTCCCGTTGCCCCCTTAACGTACATTCGGCTAACCAAACAAAACTACAACTGCAATAAGCCCGGTTGAACTACATCGGTTTAGGTTTATGTTTTTTTTTTAACCACCAGATACCTCTTTAGTTTAGTACCAACTAACTAGTAAATTGATCTACTTGACAGCGTACGGGGACAACGCAAAATATTAAATTGAAGTACCCTTGTCCCCGTAGGACACGGCGTACTGGGACAACGGGAAGGGAAAAATCGTCGTCGTCGTCGTATAAGCAAAAGCAGCAGAAGTGTATCCTCCTCAAAATCCATGATGCTATTGATTTGGTATTGCCAACTGCTCGAGCAGTTACACGTTGTCAATGGCAGCCTCAAGCTGTTGACTCTTGATTGCAAGAGCGGTCCGTGTATGTTGATCAATGGCTAACTATTCGAGCGGTCCGTGTATGGGCCGGCCTTCGTCCTATAAAACACAAATAAAAGTAACTGAAATGAAATAAATAAATATCAGTCTTACACCAATTTATTTTATTCAATTTACAAAATTACACAAATGTACTTATTCTACTAACTAGCGCGGTGCAATAACTTAATTACCTACATAAAGCATTTTGGCAAAACAATGAGTATATTATCGATATGAAGATTCTTCGCGAGTTACACAATACATAAATAACTTATCTAAAGCATTTACTTCTGTAAATTGTTTAACATTCTTTGGATTGATCAGACTTTACAAAATCACAATTATTTTGAGACCAACAATTAGTTCATACTAAATAAGTACTATTCAAATACATGGCAAAATTAGTTAAATAGACAGTCGGCTTTTATTAAATATAGTGAAGGCTAAAAACTACAAAAGTCTATTAACAAAATACAAATTACGTTAACATTCCAAAAACATGTATTTATTTTTAAATTTCCGAATAAGTTTATGAAATCTTGCCTAAAATTTATACACGTTATTTGGTAAAATAATGTCAAGGAAAATTCTAAAAAAACATACTTATTTTTTTTATTAAATATGCATACAAACAAAATTACCTAGGAACGATAATTTTGGAAAAGACGTAAGTTGTTCACGGTAAAGATATCTGACCCAATTCGTCATGAGCTATTTAAAATTAATAATAAACTGAGGGCTTGTTCCAGCATTGGGAATAGCTGTCGAACCTTTGTTTGCCTCATAATAGGTAAAGCTGCTATTATAGTCTCCCCTCGGTTTACAATTGCATTGACGCAATAAGAACAGTTTTTGAAAATCCGATACCGTAATACCGTTCAGATCATAATTCATTTGTTAAAAAAGCGGGAGAAAAGATTCACGCCGTTATATGAATAAAAAAGCATTACAATTATTTCACACACAAAAACTACATCTATTCTTATAGCTCATTAATACATATTTCCGATTCATAATTTTGAGTATTATACTTGAGAGTTTATCAAAATACAGTATCCGAGTTTCTAGTGAGTAAACTTAAAACTATGTTGTAATATGGCTCATATTTAGTTAACTGTTCAAACCAAAATAGTATTGTCAGTCTTGTAAATTTGGATATAAAATTAATGTTATAAGAAGAATAAAGCATATTATTATAACGATATGCCTAACATGGAATCTCAAAATGGAAATGTCCTAATTACTAAAAAAATATTTTACATTATTTACGTTCATATAAAAATATAAAAGATATCTAAAAATAAAGGTAACTGAATTATCATACATATATTAAATTATAATAATGAGTACAATATCAATTATAAATCGATGGATAGGGATTGTATCAAAATGCATTGTTATCAGTCTCACTTAAATGTTACTTTTTGTAACCTCTATGGTATTAATCACATTGTATTAGGTAAGTGACTTACAACTATAAGAAACAGACATGATTAACGAAATTTTATATTGATATACATTTTGTACTTTGGATTTAGATTTCAATAAACAATTTAAAATTATAATCAGATCATTTTTAATTCTCATCAAAAGCTGCTACGACGTTTATGCCAGGAAGTAGAACAAAAGAAAAATCAGTCTTTAAAATGTTACTAAATGCAAACATTTAAGGTTTTATAAGTAAGTTTCAGCCGGCACATTCATGTAAAGAAATAAATATAACATTATTTTGTCAACGTTGTTTCGGACCCTGATGGATGTCTGCGCCTTAACCATCTTTTGAATTTATTTGGCCTAATTTACACATTACATAGACAGCGACGATTACTTAATTTATAACATACATCACAATACAAAAAGTACAATGGGGCAAGATTATCATGAGGAGGTGATTATTATTATTTAATAACATACAGGAGTCGTCTTAGGCTCCACATATACGTTTATACGTAACTATATTAATCAATATGTGCATACCTAGGCACCACATCTTCCCTAATAAGTAAATCACATAGTGGTAATCCATTGAGGGGAAGCAGGTCTTGTGCTACCTGAATTAAACCACTCTCAGGGCCAGGTAAATGGCCGTGCCAAACATAGTAATAAAAGAGCTGCTGCATAGCTGCCATGTAGCGACGTTGCTCTGGCATTTCAGAGTCGAATGTTCCTAAAATTGCCTCTATATCCGCGTTTATTTCAGCGATGCCTGAACCGCCAGTCCCACCTCCCGCTCCAGAACCAGACACCACATACATGGGCACACTGAGACGAAGCCTGGCAAGGGTCACTAAAGGACACACAGTGCGAATAGACGACAGCAATTCGACCAATCCTTCATAAGTTTTATTAACATGCGTGAACACAGACGACGTCAAATTCTTCTCGCCAATAATACTATCGTTTACTAATCTTTCCACAATTTCTGCAGTCCAATTTAAATGTTTCTTCTTTAAGAGATCTGAGTGACTAGAATGTTGAGTTGAACCAAATATCATAGGTTTGAATAATTTCTCTTTACCAGACATCTTAGCCTCTTTTTGATTATCCCAACTTTCATAAGCATGAATTCTTAAGAACTCTCCATCCAAAACCAATAATGAATGCTTTGATTCGTCTTTCTTAGGTAAAACTCCTAAATGGTTTTCTAACCAAATATCCGGAGTTAAAATCTGTGTCGTAGATATGCGACGTAAACACGAAGCATCATTGCAATTGGTCATTTCTTTAAATCTGGCATTGAATTTCTGAGATTGTTCTAAAGGCTCTCCAGGAAATATGACCGAAGCTGATGATAACCACGCACGAGAATACAATTTTTGAGCTTGGTTCATAGTAGTTAGAGCAGCGGTTAATGTTGCACCAGCCCTGTGACCTAATAAAGTTACAGATTCTGGATCTCCACCAAAATGTTTAATATTTAAGTTCACCCACTGTAATGCCACCAATAAGTCACTAAGAGCATAATTTCCAGATATGGGAGGATATCTGCTATTAGACAAAATATCTAGAGCCAGAAATCCAAAAGGTCCTAATCTAAAATTGGGGCGTACAAAAACCACTTCTTTGGTACGAGCATACAATGCAGACGGTTGTGCGGGACTAACACCGCCGCTCAAAGTATTAGCTCCAATCAAAACTACTACAGGTAATGGCGAATCATATCTTACAGATGGTGTAACTACATCAATGGTCAAACAATCCTCTTGTCCAATGATTGTGGCATTTTCCAAAAACTGCAAGCACATAGGACCTTTATCCCTGGCATCTAATGTTCCATTCCAACATGATGAAATATTGTTAAGTGGTTGAGCATATGTAAATCTTTTCTCATTGATTGGAGGAACTGCATATGGGATACTGTGGAATTTGTAAACTCCTTCATCTAAAATCCTGAAACAGTACAAGAAGTCAATAAAATCCCCTAGATGCATTACACTTTATATACTGAAACTTTACACAGTATATGTTATTTACCCTTCAACTGGTCCACAACTGGTGAATGTAGTCATATATTTGCCAAGCCGCAGAGGACGCACTAATGGAGGGCCCGCAGTGGAGGTAATAATTATTCCAATAATAACTGCTAATAACACTAGCACAGCTATTCCAACTACGACAATGTCATCTGAAAACAAAATATGGAATAAATAAATAAATCAAAAAAGACAAGAAACACTTTACAAATTAATTTAAGTTTTTTATGACACAATAACTTGCAACCCTAACATAATGGTCACAAGTTATTTGCCAGAATTAATGATGTTATGTATTGTGTGATATAAATTTGTGGAAACACTATTTCAACATAAATTTTGGATAAACATGATTTATTTCTTTGACATAATGGTGAAATGAAATCCTATTAAAGAAAAATCATGCAATTCAATTTTCTCACCAATAATGAATTTCTTTTGACGGATTCTTTCCTTGAGAGGCAGCTTTGTGGCCACTTTACCTTCTTCAATATCCTAAAAGATACAAAATTGTGAGTAATCAAAATATGAATAGAATAATAGTCACATAATAGCAGTACCAATTGATATATGATTGATATTGAGGGGGAATGTAGTTTGTAAAGTTGATAGTCAATCAAGCAACCATATTGTAGTAATTATTTATGTTTAAAATTTACTCTGCTTTAAGACATAGACACAAATAATGACAATTGTTCTTAATATAATTTAATATAGACAGAACACATAGATTAATAATAAATTATTGTTTTGACTATTTTCAAGTGCCTGTAATAGGTTTACGTAAATAAAAACGTTTTTTTTTTTTTTTTTGGGAGGACAAGGATCCCTGAAAGAAAGTATCATTAATGCTTGTCATTCATGGATTTATTAGAGTATATAAGTATACTAGTGACCCGCCCTGGCTCCGCACGGGCGCAATGCTGATGTATTATACATATAAACCTTCCTCTTGAATCACTTTATCTATTAAAAAAAAACCGCATCTAAATCCGTTGCATAGTTTTATAGATTTAAGCATACATAGGGATATAGGGACAGAGAAAGTGACTTTATTTTATACTATGTAGTGATACTACACTTAATGTAAATGCAGTTTTGATTGATTTTAGAGTATATAATTGTACTTACAACAGGCTCTAGTTTTACATTCTCCATACCATCATTTGGAGTGTCAGGTTTCTCATCTAAAGTTTCCATTGAAGCCAGAGTTGCTTCTCCATTATTTGCCTGTTGTTTTTGAAATACTTTTGGGTACCTTATATTGAATAAGCGTCCCTTTTTCTCTTTCTTTTCTACATGAAAAAATAAAGCTGTTAATATGATTACATGTAAATATCTCAAAACATTGCTTTTAATCGTTTTTTTTTAGAATTTTGTTCCTAAAGATGCTTGAGACATTTTCTATGACTCTGTCTTGCAAGGTTTAAGAAATAAAATTAAAATTCAAGTTTTAACATTTCATTTTTAATATTTAATAAATGAAATATTGTATGGTTACTAAAGAAACCACTTACCATCATCAGGCTGTTGTAAAAATTTAGTTATTTTATTGAGGAAAGGAAAACGATCTTTGGCTTTGGTCTCATCAGTCTTTTCATTGTCAGTATCTTTTTCAATAGCTCCTTCATCATCCTGAAACAATGTAAATTTTATATTCTATTTCATATAATGTTTGTTTAAATAGTAAATCTTGCATATAAAAAATGAGGAAAGGATAGATGTATTTATTAGGGATAAAGAGTGGTATTAGGGATAAAGAGTGGGCTAGTTAAATAAGCTATATTTTTAATCACTCACTAAAATATTTTTTCCTGAGATTAATGCTTTCACTTTTCAGCTTTATATATTATTATAGATACACACACATGACTTGCACTGTTACAAGTAGTCATCTGTTACATCCCATGAACCAGAGCCAAGTCATGGATAATAATTCACTAGGTTAAATCCAATGCCTTAACCACCAATTCAATAACTCACCACACTCTAATATATATATGCAACAATGAAGAATTAAACTTTAGTTAAAAGTAATAAATAACACATACCTTTGACTTATCTTTGTCTGAATTTTTAGTGAAGAATCCAGGCATTTTGATGGCGCCTATGGGAATAAACTTAGGTTTCACTTCGCGACCTAACTCAGTGATGTCGCCTGAAAGTGCAGCCTTTACGGGTCCTTCATCGCCGCCCTTCGATTCTGCAGATTCTACATTCACTTCCTCAGCCTTCAACATAATCTCTTTCTCTTCGGCTTCAATTTGCTTCTTATCGGGCGTTTTATTATCCTCTTCATATTCCTTGTTTATATCCATCGCGCTCATGTGTATGCGTTTCAATATTTCAACATTTAACCATTAGAAACGAGCAATTAGGTTTTACTCAAGTTCCGCTAGACTTGTTACCCTTACGTTACGCTACCTATATAAAACAATACGTGTTTATATTATATACAAAAGGGACAATGAAGATATCATATAGGTACATATAAAAAAAGGCCACCGAACGCGGCAAGCGTCATAAAATTTTAACACAAAATACGTTTCAACAATAGTTACCACTTACTTGGAATAATGATTTTTTAGGGAACAATCAAATTACAAATCACACAGAAGTTAATACAGCATAATACCGCACAATATATATTATAATAAAAGGAGCCTGAATAAAAAAAACGCCGCAAGCAAGCTGCAGCCCAACTTGAACTTGATACGTTCCGTTTTAAGCACAAAAGAGCGAATCCGACACTGTCCGACAGTTTCAGAAGAGGACGTTAGCGTTTCCCGCCGCGCCAACGCCATTGCCGTAGCTACGCACGCACAGCGTAGAAGCAAAATGTAAAAGGATCTTCACCCGTTAGAATCAACGGTGAATACATTAAAAGCATTTCTTTTATTAATAATTTATATTAACAAATTATTTAATTTGTAATTCGCTATTTTTCAATTGATCGCTTGCCGAATAAGTAAATAACGTTCCTTTTCACGTTTCATCTTGGCGCCCTTATTTTTGAGACGGTTGCGGAAATTAGGTAACGGCCAAATAGAAAAATAAAAAAAATTGCTTATTTTTTTATTTTATTTTTCATTCATGCTTTCTTCCTCCTTTTTTTACGTTCAACGTTTTGCTAGCTGCTGCAGCAACTGATGTATTATTAAATAACCTGTTAAATAACGTAATAACATTTCTAAGGCTATTATAACATAGGCTAAAATTTAATAGTAGAGTAAAAATAAAATAAATAATAAAAAGACAACCGTTTACAACCGTTTGGGCAATAAATGTGTATGCCTACTAAAAATAAATAAAAATAATTGGACCAAAACCTCGCGCATTTGATTAAGGTGCGTTGGAGTAATACCGGACGGATTTTCGAATAGTTGCAAAGATGTTGCAAAAACTTTTTTTTCTCAATTTTGGTGTACACGACGTTCTTGAAAAATAGTGGAAATTGTTGATGATGAAACATAGTTTTATTTTAAATTTAATTTAGTTGGAAACACTCAATACTTTCTGCTTAGTAAGCCTTTAAAATCAGGACACAATTTTTTTGATTACAATTACGATTTGGCCATGAAGGGGTTAGTTCAGACAATAATTTAAAACTGTTTCTATTTCACAAGGAGCAGGAGCACAAGGTGTAAGAAAGGATTTTGTCCGATCTTTCCTGCTCTTTAACATGACATCAACAAAATCTAACTAATTCTATAAACACAAATGTTTCAAATACATACTTATTTTTTGGGTTAAACTGTCCGATCTTACCCCAAATTCCAAATTTGGAAGATATTAGGATTCTCAAAGTTTGGTTCTATCCAAAAGCATACTATCAACTATAGCGTTATAAGTATAAAATCGGAATACTATACGGTAGGTAGAGAGAGGAAGGTAAGAGGCGACTGGAACAAAATGTTATTTTTTTGTAACCGTAAATCTTTAAATAATGAAACGAATGTGCAAGACAGTAGAAAATAGTATTTAATTAAGTACAAAAATCACAAACACCGAATAAAAGATTTGAACACCGCCAAGTCTGGAAGTTCAATAGATGTGATGTGTGTGTGCAGGAAGCTTCAATATGGTGATGTTGTTTGCCCTTAAACACGAACTGTGATATTTTCTTTAGCGCTTCCACATGTTGTTAGTGTGCCATCATTGAAGGAGGTTAGTATGTTATTTATTTTTATAATATCCTAAGTTACATCGAGTACCTCTTCTCTTGACAACCCCCAACCCCAGTTTTCCAGTGTTCGTAGGCAGTTTGCCAGTTTAGATTCTAATGCCACTGGGATAGGTGTTGGCCTCCCAAGTGTATTTTATATTCAAACAAAAACTAAAAATAAAAATCATGTGTAATAAAAGTTTGACTATCACTACCAAATTTGAAATGGGTTAGGATCGGATATATTTGTCCGATCTTCACTCGAGAGGGGAAACACCGGCTTTTAGCCTACACACATGGTAGATAATTCTGGATTAGTTTTATCGGGTTGTCATCGCTTAAAACTTAATATATAAGCAAAATAATACCAGAATAAGCTATACTTTTGCTAAAATATGTAAAAACAAATGAAGGTGAAAGACCGGACAGACAAATATTTTGTAAAACTTACCTTATTTTCTTTATCGGTGCGTAATACAAGTCCGTGCTACCGGAGCGACTAGCGGTCACTTCGGGGCGGGGCGGAACACAATGACGTGGCGCGCAATGTGGCTAGCATTAAAAATATAGCCAAATAAGTGAGAAATTTGATGTCTACGGCCTTACCCCAGCGCCGATCTTACCCCAACGCACCTTATGTGTCGCCGGACCGTCTCATGTGGGCCGTGTTGAAACTGGTGGTTAAGTAAAACCCACTGAGCTTGTTTCGCCGGATCTTCTCAGTTGGGTCGCATTGGATCCGGTGGTATCATTTCCGTTGTTATAATAATATGCTCAGGGTCCACCCAAATAATGACAATTGTTTTGGCATAATATAGACAGAACAAGCATTTTGCATCGATAAGAACAATAGAAATAAATTATATTATAATAATTCATTTAATTGATGTAAATAAATAGGTAACAAATATAATGAATAAATATTTTAACTAATGTTTGCCTGTAATTGGTGAACGTAAATAAAAAATATTTTTATTTTGTTTATTAATGAAGTTCATAAGGAAACGGTTCGTTTCATTCAGTAGTTTTTGTTCTTGTGTTCGTGAAAGAGCAACAAACATCCATCCATACTCACAAACTTTCGCGTTTATAATATTAGTAAGGATATTCAAGACGATATACGTATTATTGTTGCATTTTCCTATTTAAGCCTTTTAAAATGAATTCTACACTATATACAATACCTACCCTTCTTTCCCACTCTGACAATAGGTAGTAGCTACCTATTATGCGTATGTGGGTACATGTAATCTATACTAATATTATAAAGCTGCAGAATTTGTTTGTTTGTTTGAACGCGCTAATCTCAGGAACTACTGGAGGCTATATTTTATTTTCAAAAAAATTAGGGATCCGAAAGAAAATTGCGATTTTGTAACCCAAGGTGTAAAATCGAAAACCTATTTATACGTGCGCTGCAAAAACTATTGACAATAGAACAAAATGATGTACTACGGGTTTGTTTGTAGGTCTGCAGCAAACAAAACAAACAAACTCTGCAGCTTTATAATATTAGTATCTAGTTATGTCAGCTGTAGGCACTCCTAGCTCTATTACAATGTGTTGAGAGCGCAGGGCTACGTGGGCGAGCCCCGCTGACCCAGCAAACTGGATGTTATGTCTGAGCCTGGCGTCGCGCATCCGTAGAGATAAGAATTAGTTATTAGAAATATTATTAAGATCATTTTGTAACCGTATTTTAAGTCAGTCTTCAATAAACTCTCGTTGTGAACAGACTCCTTTGTCTTTTTAAAAACACTCGGGCTAGCCCTCCATACTTAACTATCTATACTAATATTATAAAGCTGCAGAGTTTGTTTGTTTGTTTGAACGCGCTAATCTCAGGAACTACTGGTCCGATTTCAAAAATTCTTTCAGTGTTGGATAGTCCATTTATCGGGGAAGGTTATAGGCTATATTTTATTTTCAAAAAAGTTAGGGATCCGTAAGAAAATTTCGAAAGGTGTAAAAGCGAAAACCTATTTATGCGTGCGCTGCAGAAACTATTGACAATAGAACAAAATGATGTACTACGGGTTTGTAGGTCTTATTAAGACCTACAAAAAAGTCCGCGAGAGCATATATCTAACTATCATAGTTTAGTCACAATAACCGATTTTATATTCATAAAAAATATTAAATCGTCTGAAGAAAGAAACTACGTTAAATGTATATCGTAATATTAATCCTTATCCAAATTAAGCATTATGTTATCAAGGGTATTTATGTAGAAGTAAAATACTTTGTTTTATTCCAATCGGACATTTCGTTGAGAAATTATCACGAGTATAAAAACGCAAGGAATTGGTACCTAATAATGAGTTATTTGCCATAATAGATAAAGCTGAAGAGTTTGTTTGCTTGAACGCGCTAATCTCAGCCACTACGGGTCCGATTTGAAAAATTATTTCAGTGTTAGATAGCCCATTTATCGAGGAAGGTTATAAGCTATATTGTATTATAAAGTTTCTACGGGAACGGGAGTTACGCGGGTGAAACCGCGCGTGGAAAGCTATAGATTATAAAGCTGCAGATTTTGTTTTTTTGAACGCGCTAATCTCAGGAACTACTGGTCCGATTTCAAAAAATGTTTCGGTGTTGGATAGTCCATTTCTCGAGGAAGGTTAGATATAAGCTATAATTTATTTTCAAAATTAAGGATCCGTAAGAAAATTACGATTTATGCGTGCGCTGCAAAAACTATTGACGGATTAAGATCTACAAGAGTAGTATTTACGTTTTGAAAATAACTCCGCAAAAAAAATTTACACGCGCGCTTGATGCGCAAGGCAAGACGCTGCGCTGCCTGGCAGGCGGGCGAGGGGGAGGCGGTGCTTGCTAGTAATTATATAAAGCTGAAGAGTTTGTTTATTTGAACGCGCTAATCTCAGAAACTTCTGGTCCAATTTGAAAAAATCTTTAAATGTTAGATAGCCCGTTTATCGAGGAAGGCTATAGGCTATAAAGTTGCTACAGGAACGGAAGTTACGCGGGTGAAACCGCGCGCGGAAGCTAGTAATAAATATAACGGAATAAAAAGGTACTAGCATTAAATTTAAACAAAAATGAGATATAACAATATAACATTTATTTGAGTAACCCACTAAATTATATAATTAAATTAACAATTAAACTAATATTTTTCCAAAGCTTTAACAAGAAGGTCATTGATGTGTGTAATAAGATTTCTTGGGTCCATCACAAGTCCTGCAGTGACCATGGCATTTGTGAACAGTTGTTGGGACACCATCTCGGCTAGCTCTCTATCAGTAGAGATCAAAGTGTGCAGTTTCTTGATAATTGGATGTCTGAAAAAGTATAATAAGAAATCAATCATTTTCTTATTACAAACACAAAAGCTAAATCTTAAAGGTATGTGTAAAATTTTGCTTGTGGTAGGTGCCTAATGATAGTCACCAGACCTTCACCTCACCAAGTCGTATTATCAAAACACTACACTCTTGGACATAGTATTTTCAATCTTGGAATTAAAAATTAAACAAAAAGGTTTATAAAAATTAGGAATGCCTTAATGTTAACTTTGATAGAGTTTGCATTCTAAAAATGAAGATCAAATAAATTGTTTAGAATCCGCACAAAACAAAACGGGAACAAACTTGGCAGTTTTGAAGCCATCACTTGGATATATTATATTTTTTTAAGATAACTCCCGCACTAAGGAAATAAATCCCTTTTTTTTGTTCGGGGGGAAATGCATTTACGCATTTCCACCGCCACTACAGCGATTCCGCGCGCTTGCGGCGGGATATGTGGGACTAGTCCTTTCCATAGCGGTGGTATGCTTTACTCATACCACGAGGAGAGGACCCTACAGCATTAATACCCCCCGGACACTCTTTCGATCCGTCGTTGGCGGGGGCCGGGTACGCAAGAAGCAATCCGGCCCCCCGACGCGGGATCACCGGGGCCTGGTGATCCCGCGGCGCCATATTGGCCGACTGACTGTGGAGGAAAATAAATCCCTGTGCGACTTTACGAACACATAGTTCACGGACACGGAGTTCACCCAGAGATAGAACAATTCAACAACACAAGCAACATTCGTGGTCTCACAAATTATTATCCCGGGTGGGATTCGATCCTAGAACACCAGGTCTCATGAGCCGCTGGCGTATGCACTGAGCCACCCGGTGCAGTCATACTTTTCATTATCAAATTAAATGATTAACTCGCTCCGTTTTAATTGTAAATCTATGCACAAAAGAAAACAAACTCACTTAGCATTGATCTCTAGCTGTGGTCGTAACAGTCCAAATCTATTTTCCTCGCTAAGATTCTGTGCTTGTGTGCGTATGAAGTGTCGAGCCGCGGCCATCTCTTGCACTGTTATGACGCAGGGATGCGTATCTAATTTCTGTGTTGTGCGCACTTCAAATACTTTCCCGCTTAAATTATTCTTGAGGAATGATACGACTTCATCTATTTGATTCTGCTGGAGTCCTTCGCTGCCTGTTATGAAAAATAAATTAATAACATTAATTTATTTTAAGCATATCACAGCTGAATCGGTGTTATATATTTATTAATTAAATGTCTTATTATTGTTATCATATTCGCATTTTTAATTCAGGAAGTGTTTATTCATCTTCATCAGCCCGTATAACGTCCACTGCTGAACATGGGCCTCCACCCGAGGCATAGTCACCACGCTTGGTCAACATAATACTGCGGTCACCAACCCGCTTGGGTTGGTGACCGCAGTATTATGTTGACCCACACAAGGAAACGCAGCTGCCCGTTCCTTGATATATGATTATTATAGATGATGTTATAACAATCGGCTCAATGTTAAGAAATGTTATCATTATCATAAAAAATATAATTGTGTTTACATTTCATTATATTATCAATAAATATTTTCATTATTTTAATAAACTCAGGAACAATAGTAATTTTTACAAGTAAAGCCTTGTATTCATGGTAAACATTTGTTTAGCAACAGAGTTGAATCAACGCGTTGCAGAATGGCAGTCCACATGTTGCTGGCAACACTGCGTGTTGCAGAGTTATCAGCGGCATTTTGACAAGTTCTCGCCCAACGAGCGTAAACGTCAGTTTAGCAACAAATGTTGACTTGTGTGAACGTGTTTGCAGTTTATAAACATGGCTGTAGTTTGAAGCAATGATAAAATTGCTTCAATCTACTATGAAGAAGTATGCAACTTCCTCGGGCAACATTTAAACGCAGACTGGCTTTAGGGATAAGCTTTAGTGTTTAGTAGTAAGCTTTAGTGATTTAAACAAAGTTTAATCAACATTCTCCCTGTTTCATCAACAATGTTTATCAACTGTTGCTTAACAAATGTTTACCATGAATATGAGGCTTTAACATCAGTGTCATAAGCAACCAATGTTGACTTGTATGGACGTGTTTGCAACAGTTTATAAACATGGCAGTAGTTTGGAGCAATGATAAAATTATGAATTTCCTTCCTCGGTAACATTTTAACGCAGACTGTCGTGTGGACAACCTTTAGTGATTTAAACAAAGTTTCATCAGTATTCTCCCCGTTTCATCAACAATGTTTATCAACTGTTGCTCAACAAATGTTTACCATGAATACGAGGCTTAATATTTGGGTGCATAATATGATCAATGTATGATACCAACAAATTACTATTGTACTCTCTACAAAGAGAACAGACTTTGTTAAAAGGATTACTTACCAATAATAGATTCAGTTCTGTCCTCAGATTTAGTCTGCATATCATTTTCGATAGACACAAGTGTTTTCCCACCAAATTCCTTCAGTTCTAAAAGCACAAGTTCATCATAGGCCTCATAACAGAACAGTACTTCAACATCGCGTTTCTTAAGAGATTCGTAGTATGGTGATGTCATTGCCAATTCACGACTGAAATAGAAAAAAAAAATTAGGACACCATTTCAAATCACAACATGCAAATTTCATCAAAGCTGAAGAGTTTGTTTGTGATCTCAGGAAACAACACTGGTCCGAATTGAAAAAATGTTTCAGTGTTAGATAACCCCTTTATTATAAAGTTCCCACGGGACTTGTCTATAATATAGTACATAATTTATTTTAGCAATTCATATTTAGCAGTAGTGTAAAAAAAATCTAAGGCAGAAAAGAAAGGAAACTGTTATGGAGTTTTTTTTTTTTTTTTTTTTTTATAGTAGAGGGAGGCAAACGAGCAAGTGGGTCACCTGATGGTAAGTGATCACCGCCGCCCATGTACACTCGCAACACCGGAGGAGTCGCAAGTGCGTTGCCGGCCTTTAAGAGGCTTCTTGAAGGTTGCCATGTCATACCGGATCGGAAATACCTCCGCTTTTAATTGATTCCACAGAGAGGTCGTGCGCGGTAAAAAGTTTCTCGAGAAACGCACGGTGGAGGACAACCATTCATCCAGGTGATGTTGGTGGAAGTTCTGGCGAGTGGATCTAAGGCGGAAAGCAGCGGCAGGTATGAGTTCGAACAATTCCTCAGAGCACTCCCCGTGATAAATGCGGTAGAGAATACAAAGAGACGCTACGTCTCTCCGCAAGGTAAGAGGATCAAGCCGATTAGTGGGAACCTCGTCGCCGGCGATGATTCGAGCTGCGCGACGTTGAACGCGATCAAAAGGAAGAAGCTGATATTGTGGTGCCCCGGACCAGAGATGGCAGCAGTATTCCATATGCGGCCGTATTTGCGCTTTATACAATTGAAGGCGATGCGCCGACGTGAAATACTGCCTGGCTTTGCCGAGGACACCCAGCTTTTTGGAGGCTAATTTAGCCTTGTCTTCCAGATGACCGCGAAATTTGACGTCACTCTCGACGTCGACGCCGAGAATCCCAATACTCTGGCTGATATTAAGGGGAGTGCTTTGAAAGTGAGGAGGTATGACAATGGGAGCCTTTTTCGCAGTAAACGCGCAAACCTGTGTCTTTTGGGGATTGAACTTGACCAAGTTACGATGGCCCCAATTTGAGACTTGGTCTAGGGTAGTCTCAATTTCAGACACAAGTTTGTTCCGACCCTCAAGGACGTGTGCCCGAGAAATGTTGGAGCGGCCAAAGTAGGAGGCATCTACCGTACTGTCATCTGCATAGCAATGAATGTTATCTGATTGTAACATGTCATTGATGTGCAGAAGAAACAGGGTTGGCGAAAGCACACAGCCTTGTGGGACGCCAGCATTCACGGGCATAGAGTCGGAGCATGAACCGTCGACAACGACCTTGATGCTGCGCTCCATGAGGAAGCTGGCAATCCATCTGCAAAGTTTCTCGGGCAGCCCGTAAGAAGGAAGCTTGGAAAGAAGCGCCTTGTGCCACACCCGATCGAAGGCTTTCGCAATGTCCAGACTCACAGCAATCGCCAACGCCCAACGATGGGTCAGGTAGGCTAGAAGATCACCAGCTGACCGACCCTGACGGAATCCATATTGGCGGTCACTAATTAGCTGGTGTTCCTCTAGATACCGTAGAAGTTGGCGATTAATAATGGTTTCCATTTGAGAACAAGGAGGTGATGGCAATTGGCCGGTAGTTACCCGGATCAGAGCGATCGCCTTTTTTAGGGATGGGGTGCACTAAAGCCGTTTTCCACGCTTGCGGGACTACCCCTGTATTGTAGGAAAGTCGGAAAAGGCGCGTTAACACAGGAGCCAAATCTGGAGCACATGTTTTCAGCACAATAGGAGGGATAGCATCTGGCCCACTGGACTTGTGGATGTTCAGAGAGAAAAGTACTTTTCGGACGGATTTTTGAGTAAACCGAATGTCTACTAGAGTACTGTCACACCGTGGAATGGTTGGCGGTGGTTTCTCCCCGTCATCCAAAGTGGAATTGGATGCAAAAAGAGAGCCCAGAAGATCGGCTTTCTCTTTTGCATCGTGAGCCAACGTATCACCTTCCCTGCGCAGAGGTGGAAAAGATGGCCGACAGAAATTCCCTTCGACAGCCTTAGCGAGAGACCAAAAAGCACGTGTGCCTGAAGGAAGACGAGCCAATCTCTCGCCAATTCTGCCGATGTGCTTTGCCTTTGCCATGGCTAGGACTCTTTTGAGGGATCTGGCAGAAAAATTATACTCCTTTTTTATCTGGTCAGCTTTCGGATTCCCAGTTGCTACCGCATCGACCCAGGCTTGAAATTTTTCTTGCTTTTGGCTAGATGCCAGTTTGCAAGAAGAAACAAACCAGGGCTGGGACCCGCCACCAACGGGCACTGAAGAGCTAGGAATAAAGAGTTCCATGCCCTGCAGCACCACATCAGCGACGGAGTCGGCAGTTGCACTGGGATCCTCTAGCGAGAAGCAAATTTGTTTCCATGGGTAGGATGAAAAGAAGGTCCGCATCCCATCCCAGTCCGCTGACCTGAAGTGCCAAACACGGCGGCAGCCCGCAATGCGAGACCGCGGTCGACGCATGAGTGGCACCACACTCCGAATCAAGCAGTGGTCCGACGTGCCTAGCTGAGCATCGACGGTTACCTGAAGCCCTTCCGGATGAGACGTCAGCAGAAGATCCAACAGTGAAGGCGTATGGTTTTCCACATCTGGAACTCGTGTAAATGAGGAAACCATCTGTGTCTAACCATAAGCCATGGCAAGGGCATGAACAGATTTACCCGCATGGTCCGTTTTCTGTGACCCAAGCCATTCAATGTGATGGGCATTGAAGTCGCCGAGTACCACAATCGCGGCGGACGGGATCTGTTCTAGCACGGAATCAATGGCCATTTCGACGTGCTCGAGGAGTCGGTCTGTTTCTGCGTCACCACTGTGGGACCTATAAAGGCAAGCGTATATGCGCGGGTGGTCATCGCAATCTACGCGCAGCCAGATGATGGAGAGGTCCCTACCTTCAAGATTGCTTAGGCGGCGGATACAGATATCGTCTCTCACGTATACGCATACTCCAGCTCGAGACACAAACCTGTGCTCAATTTTATAGCCTGGATAATTTAGGTATGACGTATCAGCAGGAGACGAGATCTGAGTTTCCGTTAAAAAGAACAAGGCTGGCTTCTCAGTCTCAAGATGGTGGTGGACAGAGTTAAGGTTGGAGTGTAATCCCCTGATGTTGCAGAAGTGTACATGAAGTTCAGGGGACGGCGCCACGGTTTTGTTGCTCTTGCCTCGAGCAGAAATTGCGAGCGGGATTTTGCCCTCCCCAGAATACGCAGGGCAGCCTGAGCGAGGGTGCTCAGGGAGGGATTCTCCAGCACGGAGCAAACTGGTACCCTCCTGGGGTACAAGATCTTTTAATTCCGCTGCCATGGTTAGATAAGGGGAGGGGGGGGGGGGTGTTGGGCCACCGGACATCTCGCTCACCGTACGAATAGCAGTAGCTAAACGCTACTACTGAAACGACGATCTCCTGCGAGAGATGTGGTATTTCCCGGTCGAGCCGGCCCATTCATGCTGCGAACAGCGTGGCTCTACCACAAGAAAAAGCCTCCTTTTAGTCGCCTCTTACGATAGGCAGGAGATACCGTAGTCTTATTCTTAACCCCAGACTTGATTTATTTCAACAAACCTAGGAGCGGCCAAATAGTAAACTGTTCTCTGATCTTCTTTCTGGCGGGAAATATATTCAGGCAAAGAGGTCTTCAAGCCAGGCCCAAGTTTAGACGACTCAAATCGGAGCAGTTTGGCTATTTCCTCCTGAAAACAATATTATGTTTACACAGAAATTTGAAAGTATATTATGTATTGTATATTATATGAAAACATATTATTTAATTGTTTTAATTTGCTAAATTGTACATTTTTTTAATAGAATACTGACCTTTTCTAACGGATTTTGACTAGTAACGACTCCTTCTTTGATAAAAACTGAATAATCTTTGTAGAAGGATTCAAATTCAATTTGATTCTTTTGAGCCATTTCATTCATGAATTTAAGGAAGCGGTTGGTCAGTACAGTTTTAAGTTTCCTGTGGACAAGATAAAAAATATGTATGTTAACTTAGTATAATAGGTAATTTATGCGACTGTTGCTAAGGGCAAATTACTTATTAAAATAAATAAAATAAAATAAAAGAAGTTTTTATTTACGTAAACCTATTACAGGCATTTGCAAATAGTCAAAACATATTTGGCTCATTAATATAATATATTTAATTTATTAATTTAGTTTAATTATTATAGTTATAATAATAATAAATAGTTTGTTTTAGATTTTTTTATAGCTTTAGCGTAAAAGCTGTAAGGTATGAAAATAGAATTTTATTTTTTATCTATAATTTAATAGTCTAAAGTTCTGTCATTTGAGTATGTTATTATTTAGATAGACCATAAGCATATCGTCGGACGCGATTTTATGCTACCACCGGATCCAATACGCCCCAACTGAGAAGACCGGCGAAACAAACTCAGTGGGGTATTCTACTGCCGGTTTCATCGCGGCCTCATTGAGACGATCCGGCGAAACATACTCAGATGGGCATGTCAACATTATTTAGGTCCAGTTACTGTCTTTATTCAGTTAATTGGCTTACACAATTTACCAATCGGCTGTCTTTATACAACTTTTATTTTTATTTTGCTAATTTAACAGATCAGAAAAGTTATTTTTATGATTATGATTACAGACAGTACACAGAATACACTATCATGATCTTTCAGTTCACATTTCAATGCTTCATCAGCTATAGGGTATCCGATCTGGTGCACGAGGGTATAGCCTGCCATACATCTTTGTCATCTATATACTCTTTAGTACTATAATAGCCCCTACTCATTAGGATGCGTTTTACATGTGTTTTAAATAATGCATCAGGCATGTCAGTAATATGAGAGGGAAGTTTGTTATAAAATCTAATGCAATTTCCCATGAATGACTTACTAACTTTGCTGACCCTAAAGCACGGCATAGCTAGTTTGTCTTTATTCCTAGTATTTATATTGTGAAAGTCACTTTTTTTACTAAATGTATCTAGGTTTTTCCTAACGAATAAAATATTCTGGTAGATATACTCAGATGGCACAGTTAATATATTTATATCTTTAAATAGGGTTCGCAAAGAATCGCGGCTACCTAGCCCATAAATAGCTCTGACCGCTCTCTTTTGTTGGATGAAGATAGTATTAACATCAGCAGCTGACCCCCAGAGCAAAATGCCATAAGCCATAATGCTATGGAAGTAAGCAAAGTATACTAACCTAGCCGTGGATTCATCTGACAATTGTTTTATTTTCCATACGGCATAAGAAGCAGAACTTAATCTACCTGATAATTTCTCAATATGAGGACCCCACTGTAATTTAGAATCTAATGTCACTCCCAAAAATACCGTGGATGAAGCAAGATCCAACGTTTCATTATTCAGTGAAATAGTAGGTGTGACATTATTTACATTTGGTAGCGCAAATTTAACACACTTAGTTTTCCCTGCATTTAACAATAGATTATTAGCTGAGAACCAATTTGAGATTAGGCTAAGTGTGTTTGTGTGTCCAATAAAGTCTTTATCTTTTCTATTTACTTTAAATATCAAGGATGTGTCATCCGCAAAAAGAACTATATTTGATATTTTATCTACTAAATATGGGAGGTCATTTATATAAACTAAAAACAAAAACGGACCTAGTATTGAACCCTGGGGCACACCCATTTTGATGGGAGAAGCTTCCGAAGTTATTCCGTCTATGGCTACTACTTGTTCGCGACCAGATAAATAGGATACTACAAGGTCCAAGGACGTACCAGAAATTCCGTAGTATTTTAACTTTACAGCGAGCGTACTGTGATTTACACAATCGAATGCCTTAGAGAGATCACAAAAGATTCCCAGAGCATCCTGTGATCCCTCCCAAGCCTCTAGTATGGTCTTGATTAGAGTGCTTCCTGCATCTTGCGTAGAACGGCCCTTAGTAAATCCAAATTGTTTGTCGTGTAGTATCCCATTCTCATTGAAGTGCGACAGCATTTGGTTAAGCATAATTTTTTCAAATATTTTACTTAAAGTAGGTAGGATAGAAATTGGCCTATAATTATTAGCACTATTAGAGCAGCCTGATTTAAAAATGGGCACTACCTTACTTATCTTCATCAAATCAGGAAAGACTCCGTCAATTATACAGCCATTGAAGATGGCCGCTAGGATCGGAGCTATATTCTGTATAATTGGTTCAACAGCCTTCACGGACAATGCCCATAAATCTTCTGTGCCTTTGATTTTAATAGTCTTAAAAGTTTTTATTATATCAATATCTGTAATTAATTGAAAACTAAATTCGGGAATTTTTGTATTATTTATGCTTTTGTTTAGAAGTCGTTCAGCTTCGTCAGTGGAAGATGCAAGACTTTTGGTGGTATCTAAGGGAATATTAGTAAAAAAATTTGCAAAAAAATTGGCAATGGTGAGTTTGTCTGAAACTAGTTCATCATTAATATTTACGTGGATTGATCTGTCCATGATTTTATTTTTCCCAGTTTCTGTATTAATCATTTTCCAAGTAGATTTTATCTTATTATCGGATTTTCTAATAATTTCGCTTACGTACATAGCCTTAGCTTGTAAACAAACTTTCTTAAATATATTTGAATAGTTTCTTACACGAATTTTAAAACTGTCATCAGGTGTATAGGACCTAATGTCATATAGTTCAAAGAGAAAATCCCTACTCTTTCTTATACCCTTAGTTGCCCACATACAGAATTTTAATTTATTTGGGTCGACTTTAATATTTTTTATTTTACAACATTTGTAGAATTCATCGCGAATGGCGTTGAACAATGCATTATACAAAACATTTAGATTATTTGTTGTTGTTGGTAAATAACATAGGTTTGTCATTAAATTATCATTAAATTTCCTTAGATTTTTTTTTGAGAGCGGTCTAAATCTAAATGTGAAGTTTTCTATGTTAGCTACAGTGTTTAGTTTTACTATTTGGAAACACTTATCAGCTACTTCAAAATTTGTAAAAACATTGTCAATGCAAGTGGCCGTTGACGACGTGATTCTTGTGGGTTCGTAAAACAAACTATTGAGGTTGAATGAATTAAACACTGCTAAAAAACAATTTTTTGCCGGTGAGTTTACTAAAATATTTATATTAAAGTCACCACAGACTAATATCTTTTTGGTATTTTTTAGTTTTCTAAGGATATCCTCTATTGTGGACATAAATTGTAAGATATTTGACTGAAGTCTCACGCATTAATATAAGTACGCCACCACCTTCAGCTGAAACCCTATTATACAGACTAGCGACCCTATAGCCGTTCACATTAAAAGTCATCTTGTGCGCCTTGAGCCAAGTCTCAGTGAAGCATATTATATCTGGACTATACTTTTCATTAAATAATTCTATATCTAATATTTTGCCAGAGAAGCGGTTTATATTTTGATGAGATAATATCAGAAAGTTTTCACACTTTCTGATATTATTGTCACACTTAGATGTTTAAATTATTTACAAGATTAATTTTAGTAACATTACTAAAAGATGTAAAAATTGACTTAGTCATACTATCTATGACTGTGTTAATATGTGATGCTAACAAAGTAGCAATTAAATTTAAAGATTTTTTCAGGATACACAATGTATTCCTGGTCAACCTACCCCTATCTATAAATTTATTTGTGTCAAAAAATATAAATTTGTCACTATAGTGACTTACTAAAAACTGAACATGCATATTCAACATATGAATATAGTTATTAGTATTTTCAGATACATTACTAAGATATGGGAAGGCACACAATATTATCTTATTACAGTCTAATTGTAACATTCTAGTGAAACTATCTGTAATCATATTTTTTGTCAAGTTGTTACTATTTCCTATCAGCAGAGTTATACATGTTTTGCTATTATGTTTTTCATGAATTACTTTATCTATTAGATCCATGTAATATACCCCTGGCATACAGTGATTGATAGTGGGGTGGATCAGCTTATTAGAGAGCAAGGGTCCCAAACCCTTACCTATTAGTAGGGGAGCCCATGCGGGGATTTCGGGATTTACTAAAGCGCGGCAGATTAATATACAGGGGGATACCTTGTACCCGGTTAAGTACCTCCACAAAACATGAGGCCCATATATAAGGCCGCCCGTGAAGGATACAGGATCAGATTAGTAAAAAAAAATTGACCATCAGAAATTCTCGAGCGCGTCAGATTAAGGTAGGGTGAGTTAATTACATCCTAAAAAGTGTATATTCCACTAATCTGACAATATGAGAGTGACGTAAAGAAAGGGGAGGGCAACAAAGTTGTAAAAAAAAAACGTCATCTCGACATTCTCGAGCGTAGCTAAATTTTTTTTTATTTTGAAGGAAATAATTCAAGAATAATGAAAAATATATAATCTGACGATTTCCGCAAGCCGAAATAACAAAAATTCGTCGATAAAGTTAAATGCGTGCAGCTGCGTTATGCCTACATTTCCTTCTCCGCGTTTCTATTCCTCTCTCACTCTTTCTCTATCTATTACTCTCTCACTCCGTCCCCACTCTGGTTTCTGTTGCCATGACTCCATCACAGCTGATCATAAAGACTCGTTCGTGGCATACTGTTTACAACGTGTTTCCAACGTTTTGGCTTTTAAAATAATGTAAAATAATGAATTTATTCAGCACTTAGGTATTTACATACACTTGTACTTGTCAGAATCACAATGTTACACAATTATTCTTATTATATTAATTAAACTAGATACTTAATTAACCGGTAGCAAATTGTAGGATATTACAGACAAAGTAGTCCGTCCGTCAGCTGGTCATTAATTTCTCTACTCATAATAAGTTTAAGTTCATATTAATTATTTTAGACTTTAATGGATCAATATAGAAAAAATTGGAAAAAAAAACATACAATTAAGTGGCACACACCTGGGGGCACCCTTAAGGGGTTAGGACCACGACCCAGTGGTACCACTGATACTGATGATTTTTTTGCTATTTTAATATTATTTGTGTGAATTAAAGTTTATAAATATTTAATATGAGTGACATTAATTTGAAATGTGTATTTTTTGGTGAAAGTATCTTACAAAAAACAATTAAATTTACGGTAGAAACATTTAAAAAATGTGTAAATATTTTGGAATATCGTCGGAGCAAGCCGGTTATCCGAAAGTCTCGAGGAACATATGATAACCTCGAATTGTCGATGGAATCATCATTAAATGATTTATATCACGCACAGTGCTATAAATTATAATTATGCTATATTTAATATTACTCGCTTATAACTTTAGAACGACTAAACCGATCGGAATCTACTAAACGGCGTTCTGAATATTTCCCTCAAAATTAGATTTCCTGTGAATTTGAACCGATTCGGACCGATAGATTTTGAGAAATGGTGAAAAATCTCGAAAAAAATAAGAAAAACATTTTTTTGAAAGTGTTTTTTTTTGGAATAACTTTTAACCGGCTTTATCGATCAATTTCAAAAACTAATCCGCCTTTGAGTTTGAAAAACCACGTCGATCGCCACTAAGCTGGTCAAAAGCGGTTGATTCGTTCGAAAGATATCGTGAACGAAAGAAACCCGAAAAAGTGTTTTTTCGGGATTACTCCGAAATTTGTGGTTCGATCAATTAAAATTGCAAAATTACCTATGAGGATGATAAAACTGCGTCGAATGCCGCCAACCGCGTGAAAATTGCTTGATCCATTCAAAAGTTATTGCGGTTTGAAAATTCCAAAAATAGTGTTCTATGAAACTTCTATCAGACTTTCGAGCTGGGAGAGCTCAAATGCATAGAAATATTATTTCTTTTAAATCAGCGAGCTCAAAATATCACATAAATTATATTTTGAGCTCAAAAATGTCATAAGTACAATTTTAAGCGCCCAGGAATGGAATTAGCGGGAAGTTGCAGGGATGGCCTTTAAGGTGAACCGTTTTTCTAATTTTTTTTTGTCAGATCAATCGAATCCCTCTAGTTAATCGTCAGATTATGAGACAGTACGTTTAGAACATAAAGATGAACCATATATATCTTAATCTGACACGCTTGAGTATTTCAAAATGGCGATTTTTTTTTGCACATTATGAAAATGGCCGCGAGTTTGCGTCCCATCGAAATCGTCAGATTAGTGAATGAGAGCTTTTTTTTGGTGTACTTAACACTCCCTTAGAAAATCTGACGCGCTCGATTAAATTTTTTTTTTTTCATTTTCAACCCTTAAATACAACCACCCGCATCATGCAAACGATCAGATTAACATACGTACATTATTAAAAATACGTAGGTCATTGATGCTATCAATATCTGACGCGCTCGAGGATGTCCATGCAACAGTTTTTTTTTACATATTTAAAAATCTATAGCCGCTTCCCCCACCGATGTAAAGGTATATATCATATAACATTTTTTTCTTCTTATCATCTAAGCTTTGCATCCCAATAGGTCTCTACGACGCTCGAGTAAATCCCCATTTAGCCTCGTGGGCTCCTCTACTATATACTATCAGTGTACAGCACTGAATTATACTTGACATAGGAAAATGACATATTTTTGGAACTTATATTTGTTGTTACTGACTTTACAGCTGAGATTTGATCTATTTTACACTTGTTTGTTGATTGATGTTGGTTACAAGTGTTTACAGCACAATTTTCATTACAGATAATAGTCAGTTATTAGGGACTACTCACACTTAGTTCTATTCAGCTGAAGTCCATAGGTCATATAGATCAATAGATAATAAATATCTAACGGTTTTGTATGAAGATGTGTATGTGTCCATTCAGTTTTACAAATGGTCTCCATATAAAATCGTTGTTTTCCATGGACATAAGATTGAATAAGTGTGAGTGATCCCTTTGGATAACCATAACATTTATTATGTAGATATAAAAGGTAAAAACTTACATTATCAGAGCACTATTTTGTAATAATTCTCTGCTCAGATTTAATGGAATGTCTTCAGAATCCACAACACCTTAAAAGTAGAATTGCTATATTATAAAAAATGTAAAATAATATTTATTTTAAATTGAATAAAATTTCAAATAAACATACATACAGATTATTACAGATATAAGCTATAAGTCAACAATTAAAAGCCTTGTGTACAGTGGTTACCCTACCTTTAACAAATCTTAACCATTTAGGCAGAATGTTTTCAGCTTTACTTTTGATCAAGATCTTTCTAGAATACAATGCAACACCAACATCTGAGTCCCGCGACATCTCAAACAGGCCAGGTTTGCCTTCAGGTACATATAACACAGCTCTTATACTTAGTGGAGCTTCAGTCTTGTAATGTAATGTGAATCTCGGCTTATCATAAGAGTTGCTGATGAATTTGTAAAACTCAATGTGTTGCTCCTGTGTCACTTCTTTGGGCTCCATCAACCAAAGAGGCTGCAAATATTAAATTAAACTTAGTTCTATAAGTTGAGTTATAATTTTATTAACATCATATAATCAAATTAATTACTATGGCAGTAATCATAACATTATTAAAGACATTATTTAGTATTTACATTCCAAGCAGTAATAAGTAGATAATTCACAGATAGGAACTTCCTATCCACGAATTACCTACTTACTACTACACATAAGGAAGTAATATTTTTTTGTAAGTTATATATGGAGTTTGAATGTTTGGTGATATCATTATTGTTACATCTATACTAATATTAAACTCAAAAACTACAGAAGGGAGTTCGATAATTCTTTCACCATTAGAATGCTACATTATTCCTGAGTAACATAGGCTATAAAAGTCCAGCTATGTTGTATATTATTAATTTATAGAATAGAATTTGGTGAATCAGTAAATAGTGAAAAGGAAAAGCCATGCTTCAGTAATAGCTGTCTCATAATCCTACCTTAATTGAATTCACTTGTTCTTCATTCAAGAAAATAGGGCTGCTCACAAAGTTGCTATACTTTTTAATAATGCCTGAAACAATAGATTAATCAATAAGTTTTCTATTGTAGCATTAATATATATTTTGTGTCACAAAAATTATACCTTGAACAACATTGTCGTCAGCAAATTCTCTAGAATCTGTTTTCAAGTAAACTACAATTTTTGTACCGATAGGTACTCCATCAGCTTCTTGGACTTCATAAGTTCCTGATCTAAAACAATTAATAAGAAACTGGTCATTTTTTTATACCTATAGGTATATAACATAATAAATAATAATAAAAACCACAACTGACTAAAATAGTAATTCCACAGCAGTGATACAATATTTTAAGTAACTTAATATTGATAAATATATAAATATATATTAATCAAATTCACTTAAACAAAATCAAGTAATTTCTTCCCAAAATATAATAGAAAAATGCTCATCTTACCCATCAGAAGACCATTTATAACCAGGTGATCCAACCTTACTACTTCTTGTAAAGACTTCAATTTTATCAGCAACCATAAAGGCTGAATAGAATCCCACTCCAAACTGTCCTATTATTGAGTTGGCCTGATCTGCCCCTTGCTTTTTAATCTCTTCAATAAATGACTTGGATCCAGATCTGGCTATAGTTCCCAAGTTTTGAGTTAGTTCTTCTTTTGTCATACCAATACCAGTGTCCTGAAGAGAATATACAAATATTAAATTACCAATATTTTTTTCTTCAACTTATTTATTATTGGTATATTGAATCACAAAGCATAGAGGAACAATGGGTTTGTTAGTGTTTAAGATAATAATGTGTAATTCTGCATTTGCCCCACCAGCAGCAACTCTGAGTTCCACACATGGTTCAAGCCTCCTAGTGCTATTGCTATATAGCAAAAGCCTTTTAGCTAACAATATAATATAATAATTCTTTCAAATGTAATATTGGTTTGCAGTTAATGCCTGAACTTTATAACTGTTTAATGATGACTAATGAAGTATGTAAAAAAATGCTATTCAGATCTATTTCATAATTATATTTGTTCAATAAATCGAATGTTAACTTCTATTTTTTTCAAAAACAAAATGCTTGCTAAAAATGTACCTGGAAAGTGATGGTTCTGTTCATTTTATCAGTGGACAGTCTGATTTCCAGGGCTCTGTCAATTTGTTCCAGTTTCTCAGCATCAGGGACAGCACTCACAGTCAGATATCTGAACTTTTCCAATGCATCACTTGCATTTGAAATCAATTCTCTTATAAATACCTGTTAAGAAGAATAAGATATTATAATATGGTGTATCAGGCCTATTAAAACATATATATAGTTAAGGAGACTTAACTAGTAAAATTTATAGGGTGAATATGAATGGAAGTGTTGGAAGGGGAAGACCAAGGCAGACACTTCATGTTCAAATCAAGGTCATTCTTAAGAAAGGGCAGGTTAAAAATACTCTAAACTGAAGGACATACATGAGAAGATTAATGAATGTAGAAGAGGGGAAAGATCTAGATATACCTATTAAGATCATAACAAGTAGAAGAAAGTGGTCTCTACCTACCCTTATGGGATAGGGGTGCGAACCTATGCATGTATGTATATATAGTTAAACATATATTAGTATCTCTTTTTTGAATCATATGGTGCACAGTAATTATAGCACCCATCTCATCCCATTACTTCTGTATCTTTTTTACTTTTTTTATTTAAAGAGTTTCTGCACTAAAGAAAAAAAATCCTGTACCACAAGCACATAAAGAAACAACACTTGCAGATTATACTATTAAACATTGCTCATACTAATCTCAGTAGCAGCTACTGTCATTAATGAGCCATCAACACGTTTTTATGATGAATACTAATAAATTCAGTTACCTCTTTGTCTGAGTATAGTGATCTAGCAACAATGTCTAATAACATACGGGTTTCAGCTTGAAACTCCCGTTTCTCCGAATTGCCTTTTAATGTTCCATTTTCTTTTTGTTCAGTAGCAGCAGAATAGAATCTGGTGGACGTGCTCTGGGGCAATAAGACTCCTGAAATATTAAAAGGCTATAGTAACGAACCACCAAAGAAATTGAGGTTATTTTAAAAGAAGTATCGTAATTAAAGAATGGTAAGAAGTATATTTAGTTAGTTAGTTTAGTATCCTAACATACCATTAAACTTGCTGGCAGCAATGCTGGACGTAGAAAAGTGTTTGTTTATAATTATCGATCGCAAAAATAACCTCTTTCCAATTGTTGAGGCGGAACCTAATTTTACCCGAAATGCCGACATAATTATATCTATAATTACTAAAAGTAATATTATATAATATCCAATATATCACTTTAAGTCAGAGAAGTTACAAAGTTTTAAATAACAATAATTAATTCTAATATGTGGTTTTTTCTTTTCTTCTATCTACGTATGGTTCTGTCACTTTTTTAGTTATTCAACTGTCATTTCTATTTTTTTTTTTTTGATTTTAATGACCTGGTCACTTGGACCTTTAAGTCAAGTCTTATTTTATTTTCCAAAACACTACACTATGCATCACTTCACTTTTTATATCGATTTAATCGTGTTTTTAATATATTTATATAGCGGTTTGAAAGTGTTTTTATCTTTTAATAATTGTCCAAACGGCGGCGGGCGGGATGAAGAATCGCACTTAATGTTCACATCACTGAGTTCACTAGCCAACACTAATCTGTCAAGTAGGAAGTTTTGACAGTCAAAAATAATATGTTCCACATTAGAGTTGCCCAACTATCGATAGTTTCGCTATCGATAGGTGACCTCGAAAAATAGTAACAATATCGATAGTGCTATCGATAGTATCGATATCACAAATTAACTAATACTATTGATTGGAAGCAATAGTATCGATACTATTACATTATAATACTATCGATAGTATCGATAGTTTTAAAGTAATACTATCGATACTATCGATAGTTTGTAAAGCTATCGATACTATCTATTATTATATATATATTTAGATTTCAAAGTATTTATTGAAGCTTCCAATATCAAGGATAGAATAGGCAATAAGAGTCCTATCTATCTGAACCATATATTTTCCAGCGAAATGAAAGGGGTGACGGCTATACAAAGGATAAATGCAAATAAAATAGCAGATATATTTAAACAGTATAATACGGCCAATAACTTTATTAACAATAGCGCTTTTCGCAACAAACATGGCTTGAAAGCATTTATTCCGGCTGCGCAAATAGAAAAAACAGGTATAATCAGATTTGTACCAGCAAACATTTCTAACAAAGAACTTTACACTAAACTATCATCAATTTATGAAATAATAGCTATACGAAGATTCACAAAGAAGGTAGGACAAGGACGGGTACCACTACAAACAGTTAGCATTACTTTTCTGTCGAATGTACTTCCAGACAATGTACAATATGATTTGTTTTAGTACCGAGTTTTTGAATATGTACCCCCATTACAGCAATGTTTCCGTTGCATTAAATTTAACCACTCTGCTAGGATATGTAATGGCAAACAAAGATGTTCCATTTGTGGAGGTGAGCATTTATATAAAGAATGTGATAGACCAACAGAGTTCTGCTGTTGCAATTGCAGCGGGCCTCATCTTGCAATATCTATATTATGTCCAATTAAGTTAAATAAAATTTTAGAAAAGAAAAATAAGATTACTTATGCAAGTGCTACATTGACGAAACAAAACATGAATGATGATAATAAACAATTCCCACCTCTGCCACCTCCAAAAATGAAACCAATCGACACTGTAAATAAATCTGCCAATAAACCTGTACATACATCTGTAAATAAACCTGTACGTACATCTGTAAATAAGCCTGTATCTGTAAATATTACTGTACAAAGTGTACCTAAATAAAACTAAAGATGTCCCTCCTAAGGTAGACATCAAAGCCCAAATAGTTGCCAACAACGACGTACTTATGGCCCTGGTACAGACGTTGGTGGAACTGGGTAATAAGGGAGATGATACGCCTACCACCGTTAATAGTATTAAAGAAACACTTCTTAAAAACCTAAAGTAATGGATCCAAGTCACACACTGTCTAAGCTACGTATTGCTCAGTATAACATGCAAAGTGCCAAAAGTAAAAAACCCTTATTGATGCAATTCTTACAAAAACAAAATATTGACATTTGCTTACTTAACGAAACATGGTTTAAAGACAATAGTTTTAGAATACCTGAATATAATATTTATAGTAAATATAAAAAAGCAGATTGGGAAAAGAATAAAACTATTTCCAAAACAATATTTAATGATTTAGTCCTAAAATTGTATGATCCTATTTCAACCTATAACGATTTTTGTTCTCGATTGGATACTATAAAAGATATGACAATTCCTAAACTTAATAAACCAAATAATTTTAAAAGCAGACCTCCAGCTCCTTGGTGGAATGACATTTGTGAAAAAAGTGTAATTATCTCTTACAATGCATTGAAACTTTATAGAAGTGAACCTACTATGGAGAACTATTTAGATTAAGTATAAAAGAAAAAATGCACTTAAAAAAAGAACTATATCCGAACAAAAAAGAATAGGTTGGAATAACTTATGTAACACTTTTAATAGAACTACTCCTGTAAGATTTGGAATCTTCTTAAAATGTTCAAAGGTATAAGAGTTGACAATAAATCATATAAAGATGAGTTTATTTCTCAATTTATAGATAAATTATCGGATAATAGCAATTTAATTTATGTTAAAAGTTTAGGCAATATTTTCGATTTAAATAATGATAATCGAAATTAAAAAATTTTGCTAGATCCTTTTACATGGTCTGAATTTAAAATGAGCTTGTTATCTCGGAAAGACACAACACCTGGTTTAGATGGTATTTGAAAACATGATTAAAAAACGTTTGGATTGGTTTATGGAATCTAACAACTTCATTCCACATGTACAATAGGTATGGATTTCGTCGAGGGCGAAGTTGTGCAGACAGCTTCACTTCCTTAATTTCGGATCTGAAACATGCAAAAGAGAGAAAGTTACACACTGTTTGTGTATTCTTAGATGTTCAAGGTGCTTTTGACAGTCTAGATCCGGCTATACTTGTACAAGTTATGTCTAGGTTAGGTGTGCCTGGTCAACTATGTAAATGTATATATAATTTTTTGAATAAAAGAACACTATGAAAGACATAATAATACATTACATGGTCCAAAATGTGCATCTAAGGGTACAATGCAGGGTGCTACACTATCTCCTTTGCTATATAATATATACACAAGTGGGATTTGTAAATTTGTAAATAGCAATGTAGATATTTTGCAGTTTGCTGATGATATTGTTTTGTACAGTAGTAATCATAATGTAGAAATTGCAATTCAAAATATTAATAGTGCCTTGTCCCAACTATTTCACTATTATTATGATGTGCTACATTTAAAAATCAATCCCTCCAAAAGCAGTGTTATGATATTTAGAAAAGAAAACACTAACTCAAAAGTTGTTTATAATGGAAAACTTATAAATCCAGTAAATTCAAAGAAATTTTTAGGAGTAATTATAGATAGGAAATTAACTTTTGAGGAACATATTAAATACATATCAAAGAATGCTCTAAAAGGGTTAAACATAATCAAATGTCTTGCAGGTGTCTCATGGGGAGCAGACCCGAAAATATTGTCAATTCTGTATAAAAGTATAGTAAGAAGTCATTTTGATTACAGTTCACTAGTGTATATAAATAGTACTCATGTAAATAAACTAGATCTATTGCAGAACAGGGCTTTGAGAACAATTTCAGGTGCAATGTGCTTGACTCCCATAAGGGCCATGGAAGTGGAGACTAAAGTTATGCCTTTAATTTTGAGACGAATATTACTTGCAGAGAGATTCTGTCTTAAATTAATTGCTGCAAATAACAGAAAAATATTTAACAAAATTGTACCTTCTGTATGTAGAATTCCTGGGCCTCTAACAACAGGAGAGGACCTCTTGAATGGCAAATCCCCAACATTGTCCAAAATATTGCTAGAAATAGAAAATAGTTTTACTGGTATTAGAAAACAGTGCCCATGGCCATGTTACTCCTTCTCTTATCAGCGTATTTCACATCCTGTAAAAGAATTGCAAAATCTATATGTTCTCTATGTTACAGTTTTTGGCAGACAATATCCTAAAAGAAGCAAAAACCTTCTTTCCCGACACGGAAAAAGCGTTGAAAATTTTGATCGCTCTTCCATGCACGACGTGTACGGTAGAGCGATCGTTTAGCAGCCTCAGGCAGCAGCAGGAGATTAAAAACCTGGCTAAGAAGCACTATGAGTGAAAATCGCCTCAATGGTTTGGCCATGATGAGTGTACACCGAAAACTTATACATGGAAACTTACAAGATTTTAATAATAAAGTGGTCGAGAAGTTTACAATGAATCCCCGAAAATTATGTTTTAATTAACCTAATATAAACAAATAACAACCACTATAATATTAAAATCTGGTAATTAAAAAAAAAATACGCTGTAAAAAGGAGTTTGAATTTGAATAAGTGTACAACACACTTATTCAAATTCAAACTCCTTTTTATTCTATTTTTCTAATAAATGTTATTATAACTTATTTACAAGTTTTTTATTGCATAGTCAAGAGCTCGTGCTCGTGTAGCTTTACACATTGGACTCTGTACTATCACAGAATATATATGTATACTAGCGGCCCGCCCCGGCTTCGCACGGGTGGACTTTTATACCCTACCCCTGCCCTACACTACCCCTGCCCTACCCTACCCCTACCCTAACCCTACCCTACCACTACCCTACCCCTACCCTACCCCTACCCTACCCCTACCCTACCCCTACCCTACCCTAGCCCTACCCTACCCCTACCCTACCCTACCCTACCCCTACCCCTACCCCTACCCCTACCCTACCCTACCCCTACCCTACCCCTACCATACCCTACCCCTACACTAAATATTATTTAAAATTTAACACTGCGATGGTAGCGCCGTCTGTCGGATCCAATGTAAAACATTCCAAAATCAACAACTACTAATAAATTAAAAATTAACTAAAAAAACTTTGTCCAGCGGACAAAATTGTGAATCTAAACCATTCCCAGATCCCCTTGAACACACACAAAAAATTTCATCAAAATCGGTCCAGTCGTTTGAGAGAAGTTCAGTGACATACACACTCACAGAAGAATTATATATATAAAGATAGTACTAAGATTCTGTTGTTATTACAATTGCTGTAGATGTAAGGCTCGTAGTACAAGTGAAAAGCTTCATGTGTTGTCGACTATACTTACAATTCATACCTACTTTTCTCATTCATAGAGAATGAGAAAATTATGAATTGTAGTAGGTAAAGTCAACTTGCCCCCCCCTGCGCCATCGGCTGGCGACGCCCTTGTATCCAATCGAGAACAAAAATCGTTATAGGTTGAAATAGGATCATACAATTTTAGGACTAAATCATTAAATATTGTTTTGGAAATAGTTTTATACTTTTCCCAATCTGCTTTTTTATATTTACTATAAATATTATATTCAGGTATTCTAAAACTATTGTCTTTAAACCATGTTTCGTTAAGTAAGCAAATGTCAATATTTTGTTTTTGTAAGAATTGCATCAATAAGGGTTTTTTACTTTTGGCACTTTGCATGTTATACTGAGCAATACGTAGCTTAGACAGTGTGTGACTTGGATCCATTACTTTAGGTTTTTAAGAAGTGTTTCTTTAATACTATTAACGGTGGTAGGCGTATCATCTCCCTTATTACCCAGTTCCACCAACGTCTGTACCAGGGCCATAAGTACGTCGTTGTTGGCAACTATTTGGGCTTTGATGTCTACCTTAGGAGGGACATCTTTAGTTTTATTTACACTTTGTACAGTAATATTTACAGATACAGGCTTATTTACAGATGTACGTACAGGTTTATTTACAGATGTATGTACAGGTTTATTGACAGATTTATTTACAGTGTCGATTGGTTTCATTTTTGGAGGTGGCAGAGGTGGGAATTGTTTATTATCATCATTCATGTTTTGTTTCGTCAATGTAGCACTTGCATAAGTAATCTTATTTTTCTTTTCTAAAATTTTATTTAACTTAATTGGACATAATATAGATATTGCAAGATGAGACCCGCTGCAATTGCAACAGCAGAACTCTGTTGGTCTATCACATTCTTTATATAAATGCTCACCTCCACAAATGGAACATCTTTGTTTGCCATTACATATCCTAGCAGAGTGGTTAAATTTAATGCAACGGAAACATTGCTGTAATGGGGGTACATATTCAAAAACTCGGTACTAAAACAAATCATATTGTACCTACATTGTCTGGAAGTACATTCGACAGAAAAGTAATGCTAACTGTTTGTAGTGGTACCCGTCCTTGTCCTACCTTCTTTGTGAATCTTCGTATAGCTATTATTTCATAAATTGATGATAGTTTAGTGTAAAGTTCTTTGTTAGAAATGTTTGCTGGTACAAATCTGATTATACCTGTTTTTTCTATTTGCGCAGCCGGAATAAATGCTTTCAAGCCATGTTTGTTGCGAAAAGCGCTATTGTTAATAAAGTTATTGGCCGTATTATACTGTTTAAATATTACTGCTATTTTATTTGCATTTATCCTTTGTATAGCCGTCACCCCTTTCATTTCGCTGGAAAATATATGGTTCAGATAGATAGGACTCTTATTGCCTATTCCTTTTATAATCAGGTTTAATATACGGAGAGTAGTCATGCTCACCGCCGCCACCATCCATGTCCAATAGTCCATATTAGTCCCTCCGCCTTCGGCCTCAGGCCGAGGACGTTTAGGTGCGGAGGGCCGGAGGGCGGGTTATCCCCACCCCCCTCGTTTCCTACCATTTGCACGGATTTGTACACCAAACACTGTTATTTTACTCACCTTTTGAGCAAAAAACTAGCAATTATTTAATTAAAAAGGAATTTGAAACTTTCTGGTGCGCTCTTTTTGAAAGTTCCCGCCAGAATCTTATAACTGTCTCTGACACACAAATTAGAGGTATTCATTGTCATATTCTTAGTCGATTCCTAATTACTTTTTCATGAGTAAATATAATTTAAAGTAAAAGTATAATAGTATTATTCTGATTAAAATAAATCGGTATTTACTAACGAGTTATACATATAAAGCGTTTGATTTATCATCGCAATAAAATTACTTGACCGATTTGATATGTTTTTTTTGTGGAATAAGTTATTATAATTATTTATATTGTTAGTCCATGTTAACAGAAACAAATTAAATGAATAAAACTTTGAAACGTTTGTATTAGGTTTGAATAAAATATATGTATATTGAATGGTAAATAAATATTATTTTATTTATTATTGATGAACTGATAAATTATTATCGATTCCTAACCGGTCGTTCATTCAATCTTGAAAACTTAAAAGACTAAAAATGCCTTATAAATAAAAAAAGGAGTTTACATCACTTAGGGGTTCCCAGCGTAAGAACAAATGGTATTTATGTCTTTTATATACCCCTAGCATTTAACAACACTTACAATTGTAAGTTAAAAAATAATAAATACACTTTGTTTTCAGTTAAGAAATAAAGTCTTCCAAACTGAAAAAAGTGTATTTATTAAAATAAAAATGTATATAATGGGTACTTAGCTACCAACTAGTACACCTTTAGCTAATTTTTCAATGGTCAGAGAAAAACTAATTAAGATACAAAAAAATTGACAGGTTTGTATGTGAATACTGATAAATTCATATTTCAATACTTTAATATTTTTTATTTGACGATTGAAAAAATATTTCTTAACCATTGTTAAGGAATATTTTTTCGTTATGCCTATAGAAATAAAATAAAAGTACTCATCAGCAGTCTGAGACTGAATTAGCGTTAAGTCGGTCGTGTTCTAATTGTGATCTCAAATCAGTTACGGCAGTTTGTAATAAAATAATATGATGTTTTTTAAAATAAAAACTGGCAACATTGTATGACGCAGTCATGAAGACTTATACGGAACTATGTTGATAGTTGATGTTTGTGGCCATTCATGTTGGATTGGCTTGCTACGGATTTATTAAGTTCTGTTGCAAGAAATCGGAATTAAGACATTTTTTATTATATTTGACGCGTCATGTAAGTCTTAGAGATACGATCAATAGTAGTTAAACTGTTGGTTGAACGACGTTAAAAGTGAATACTGATATAGACCTGTGTTGACTGCATAACTTGTTCCAAAACATTTTTATCATTTGACGTGTTGCTTTTTCTACATACATATTACGAGACTGTATCGTATTACATGATAGTGGAATAAGTGAAATGATTTTGGAATCATGTGAAAAATTCTAAAAAAAATTGACTGTATTTGTGAAAGTTGGTGAACATGAGCATAGTGCTGAGGATGTTAAGGACGAATCGTTTTCACTTGCCGATAGTGTTGTCGTACTTGCGGTGCAGTACTTGAGTGTGGGGTGACCGCCAGAGACTGATGATGAGGGAGAGTAGGTAAAGGTGTAGGATCCAGCACCGTGGAGCACCTGGTGGGAGGCGGCGCCGCGGGCGGGCTGCTGCCCGGCTCCTCGCCCGCCCAGCATCCGCCGAACATGCTGCAACCTATGGACGATATGATCCTACCGCCCAAACGACAAGCTGTAGTTGATCGACTCAGGTAATAATTTTGATAATTTTCGCATTGATATGTTCTTATAATTGTAATATGTATTATAATACTTTTATTATGTTTACAAATATTATTAAATATTATGAAAGCAAATGTTATGTTTTGAAATATTTCTTGTAGCACTAACACAGACATTAAAACAATTAGTTACATAAACAGTTACTGCACTATTTAGTTGATCTACTTTTCTTTGCAATATTTAATTACCAATGTACATTTTATGAACATCACTTTAGACTTTTATATACCCTTTTTTATTTTATATATTATGTATTGCAATATAAGGGAATTGATTGCCTTATATCTAAATGTAATTTAAAATAAATATTAATTTGCTATGTTTGGAGTAATCATTGTAGTAAATTTTTTTCACTTGATTTCAATGGAGTATTATATTTTGTTTTAATACATTAGATTTGATTAATTATTACATTGATATTACAGATCAATTTGTGTTGAATGATAACCTTAAATTGTGTCACTGTCACATTATAGCATTAACATGTTCCTGACCGATAAAAACCTCTTTGTAACATATTTCAGTACTATGTTACTCCCAATACAGTAACATTGTTTTATTGTAATTGAGTCTTATTGTAGTTATCGGTATAAAATTCAAGTGTCCATAATCGAAAAATAACAGATTTCTACTAAATGCATATGAATGTTCAGTCAACCAAAGAGATAGGTTTACACATTGTGAAAATTATTTAGAATTTATTTTTACACAAGAAAAGTTTACTCTCATGTGCATTAGTACATAACTAGCAGCAAATTCTCCACCCATCAAGAATTACCAGCTGTCATAGTGACATATTTAAATATTTATTTACATAACTTAATACTGATGGTGTAAACCTACTTGTTTTGTTGACTGTACATAAAGCACTAATACTTTTATAATTCTAATTGTCCATGAGCTAAGTCACAGGCAGCTAGTCTAAAAATATAAATCTTTTTTCCTTTTAATGATTAAGCACTAAAATATTCCAATGAATGCCAAGTTGTTTTAGTGTAAACATTGTTTCTGATAGTGACATATCACTATTAATGTTGTACATTGCATTGTTGAGAGTACAACCACACAGAATTGATTTCAATATGTTTTGTATGTACTGGCTGTGGTTCAACATCTCTTTGTAATGATTATAGATTTTTAAATAATTGTTCTTTTTATAATCTTTTTTTGCCTTGATATGTCACATTAAATTACTAGATCTTTTTTTTTTTGCCGTTCATGTGTAATTTTCCATGAGGCTTTACTACATCACCGGGTAAAACTAGTTCAGTGCTGTGGTTATTTATGCGGTGCAAATCATGAAGAGAAATTATTTAATTTCACTGCACGATTTTGCCCAATCAAGTGCACAAAATCAGAAAGAGGATAAAATAAAAAATGTATAACTATATATATTTAATTTTTTATTATAGAATTGATATAAAGGATATAAAACTAAACTATAACTTTTTCTTAAATTTCGAAAAAGGTTTGTTCCAACTAGATTCTCTACAGTGTGCCGAGGCATATCTACCTATTAAGGATACTCTGAATCTCTCCAGAAAACAACCAACACACCGTTTTAATATTTCCACTAATTTTGTTAATTCACAATAATAATATTTAATATGTTTTTTTTTATTTTTTATTTATTATTGCAATCTATCATTATTAGATATTCAGCAATATTTGCAAAGTTAGTCCTTGGCTTGCAACGTTGCCCATCCACTGATATTATATATGGTATATTTGCCAGCTCATTTGGATGTTTTAAATGCGTTTTTGATATGCTTTGGTTCTTTCTGTGATTTCCTCCATTACAGTTTTGATACCCAGTTCATGATGAAGTCTTTCATTAGTTATGTACCAAGGTGCATCTACAATCTGTCTTAGTATTTTTGATTGGAGTCTTTGCATTATACTGATGTGTGACTTTGCTGCTGTTCCCCAAAATTGTATACCATAGGTCCATATTGGTTCTATAATGCACTTATAAATAAGCATTTTTTTTTTCCAGTGATACTTGACATTTTCGATACAGCAACCAGTGCATTTTTCGCAATTGTTGTCCTACAGCTAATCGTTTGGTACAAATATGTTTAGACCAAGTTAGCCTTCTATCCAGGTATATACCTAAATACTTTGCATGGTCATTTTGGAGTAATTCAATGCCATTCAAAGTGACCGGTGGGCATGATTTACGTTTAGTTGTGTAAGTTACTTGAACAGACTGCGTTTCATTGACTTTAATCCGCCAGTCTTTGAGCCACTGTGATACCAGGTTAAGATTTGTTTGCAGTTTATGAGATGCAGTCTCAGCTGATGGATCCATTGAGAATATCACCGTGTCATCTGCGAATGTGCCTGTCATAACTGCCTCTCTTGTTGGAAGGTCTGCGGTGTACAGTAGATATAACATTTATTTTAAAATGAATAATATAATAAATTGACATTGGACAAGTAATGACCTTAAAGTAGTTAGTTCTTTTTTCATTCAATATAGGAAAGACTCCACCCCAATAGCTTTTAATTTGTTTTTGCTGCTAGCTAAAATTTTGTTAAAAAAAATTGTAATTTGTGTTATGTGTATTCTTTAAGTATCAATTGATTTGGTCGCCTCTACATTGGGTTTAAATTTAGACACCACACAATAAATGAAGGTGACATAATAAGGTAATGATTAGTATGTACATAGGTTTATTGTTATTCATTCAGCATTATCATCAGATAGCATATATTTTGTAGTTGGTTTATACTATTTCATTTACATAATAAAATACATTTTTATTAAACTACTTCTATCGCATTTGGTGGATATTAAAACTTATAATACAATAAAATATGGAAACTAGCGGTAGAACATACATAGATAGTTTGAAAAAAAAATAGTTTATTTAAAGTTCTGTAATAAATTGTAAGTAGCATATACATTATACATGACATTCAAATGAATGTTAAATCTTATACTAACATATAAAGCTGAACAGTTTGTTTGCTTCAATGCACTAATCTCAGAAATGACTGGACCAATTTGAAAAATATTTTCAGTCTTAGATAAACCATTTATCAAGGTAGGCTATATTTAATTATGAAATCTCCGCGGGAACGGGAGTTGTGTAGGTGAAACCGCGCGCGGGTAGCTGGCAACATTATAAATTTTAATAGACTACTAGCTTTATATATATATATATGATTACATTATATATGAGTATACTGAGGCATGGGGGCATTCTGACTGTAACAAAATCCTGTTTTGCCCACCTCAGCATCCAAACCCAGGTCTTGTTAAAACTACCATTGAATACATTCATGTTTGTGCTTCATCAATAATGCACAAATTTAAGATTATCAGTAACAGATCCAGGATTTAGAAAAATGAAAAATCACTGGACATAACTTCGTCCTCCTGACCCTTAGTTTGCAAAAAAACATCCGATGTTCTCGTAGACCCGAAGTCCGAGAGGCCCGCGAACTGTAAGTAGAGCGACAGTTGCAGAAATCTCCCCTAAAATACTAAAACTTAAAAGTCATAATCCCTCAATCTTATCGCCAGCGACCGCCCTGAGCCGAGGTCCAAGCCCCACAGGGGGCACCCTCTTGCGTAGGTTCCTTAGTTTGTAGTTTTTAAACCATTTATTAAGGCTGGAGCTCTGCTCGCCTTAATGCCCGGTGAAGTAGCAAAAGCCTCGTGGCTACCTACGTATGTCCATCCGAAAGCAACAAAGCCCTCCAATAAATCTGCTACTGTATTTCTTATACATGCTATACTTAAATGAAACTTTTACATATGCACGAAAATACGGAACCCACCAAAAAACGTTAACGAAAAACTTTACTTTAATTCAATATTTTAGTATTAACGACAACGTTGATTGTTTGAAATACTGAATAATTTAATAACGATCGCACACTACGTATATTGTAACAAAATCATATTTGTCCATGTATCACAGAACTATAAATAAATGCATTTTACAAATAAAAACATCACTGTAACTACATGACCTCGAGCAATGTAACAAATTGAATGTCATCGCAAATAGTGTTTTTAAATATTTTATTTCAGAAGATTCGTATTTTCGTATGAAAAGATTGTTTGCCATTCGAAAGCAAAATTTTTGAGACTTTAGTTTTACTCCGAGGCCCTCGTAGACTCGAAGCCCGAGAGACCTGCGAACTATCACTTACGACGAGTGACAGTTGCACAAAACTTCCCTAAAAACTAAAAGTAATCCGTCAATCCCCCCGCCAGTGACCACCCTGGTCCAAGTCTCACAGAGGCCGCCTTCCTGCGCAGTTTCCTTAGTTTGTAGTTTATAAACCATTTAATAAGGCTCTGAGCCCTGAGCCCTGCTCGCCGTTATGCCCAGTGACGACGTAGCAAAAGCCTCTTGGCTGACTACAATTCATTAAAACTAAAATGGGGGATTACGTAGTAGGTACGGTTTCGCATTCACATTGCGTCCACTTCAACTTAACTCACAGTATGGCATTGCTGTATGTGGTGTTATTGAATAGTATATTTATTTCTTTTTCCATGTGTTGTTTACCTATTAATATGTCGACGAAAGGCGCCAAGTCAGCCATGGGACAACAAGCGGACGACGACGCCTAATTCGAAACCGAATAACAACTGACAGATCTGGTTAGACAAGCTAGTTGATAATGCGTTGCCTACTCGTTGATTACCCGTTGATCCGTGCGACCAATGAGTTGATCGTCTAGTCAACAACTCGTTAATACCGAATCGATAGTTCAGAGTATGTAAAAAGCACAGCCAGTCGATGAGTAGGAAAAATAGTCGAGTCGTTAGCATAACCCTACTTTATTACAAATATGAAAGTTTGCATGTATGGTTGGACGTTTGTTATGCAATCGACAATAATAAGTTGCTTAAAAATACTTCTAAATATATTCTCTGTCATATCAAGTTGAACACCTGGATTATCTTGCTATTCACTTTTGTTTGATGTCTGTAGGTATTGTTATGAACTTTAATCACCCCTCACCCCAAACTAAAATATAAAAGTGTATAGCAAATCAACACCTAGCCCTTTTAGTGTCTTATAATTGTATTAAGAACCCTTCTGAGGATAAAAAAAATGATTTTATAATCGTCAGGTATAATTTGTCCATTCTTTAAGAGCCATAAGATTAGAACGAAAGTGTGAAGCTCTAAACAGTTGTCATGTTTCTGTTGCCTTTTAATGGCGTCTCGCCATGTTTTCATAAGAAAGGCATTCGATCGCATTTATTATTATGACGTAAAAGAAGATAAAACAGTCATGAAGCAACAATGCATGCTGCGGATATGGGATTTCAAATCTGCGCGCAGTAGGCAAATAAAAGACATCTTTTTTAGTGAATTTGGTGACTTGGTTCATCATCATAAATTCTGCTGCTTATTCTATATATTTTTTTTTTAAAACCGGGCATGTGCGAGTTGGACTATTTTTGATATCAATAATACAACAAGTAACATAGTATAACAGTTCTTGTAGTTCGTTGTCACTTTGATCGATGTTAATAATAGTTGAATGAATGAAAGGTAAACTGCGGTTTACGGTTTATGACATATATAAAAAAACTACTTACTTGATCTCGTTCTAACCAATTTTCGGTGGAAGTTTGCATGGTTATGTACATCATATATATTTTTTAGTTTTATCATTCTCTTATTTTAGAAGTTACAGGGGGGGGGACACACATTTTACCACTTTGGAAGTGTCTCTCGCGCAAACTATTCAGTTAAAAAAAATGACATTAGAAACCTCAATATCATTTTTGAAGGCCTATTCATAGATACCACACACGTATGGGTTCGATGAAAAAATATTTTTGAGTTTCAGTTCTAAGTATGGGGAACCCCATTTTTTTTTGTTTTTTTTCTATTTTTGTGTGAAAATCTTAATGCGGTTCACAACATACATTTACTTGCCAAGTTTTAACATTATAGTTCTTATAGTTTCGGAAAAAAGTGGCTTACATACATACGGACGGACAGACAGACAGACAGACAGACTTGACGAATCTATAAGGGTTCCGTTTTTTGCCATTTGGCTACGGAACCCTAAAAATGTTAGAAAAATGTTTAATTCGCCTCCTGTTAATATTTTACTAAAGCACGTACTCAAAACGGGATCGGATATACTTAAATATCAATGGTGAATCTAGAAATCTGGTTAGGAAGGCAATGAAAGTAGTTTTGCGTTCACAAACTAGGTAATGTTACAAGTAACTACCTATTCACTTAAATCTAAGTGTGTACCTATGCGATAGAACCCACAGAAATGAGTTCTGTTCGTAGTTCATGACAATAAAAAGATTTAGTAAAAATGTGACATACTAAGTTGTGCTAGAATATTGTAGTGATTGAATTGGCCTGTAAAGCGACTTGATTCTACGTTTAAGTAGGCCCAATACGGCACTGGTGAGTTTATAATATCTGCCATAATATTGCTATCGGTATACTACTGTAAACAATCGGGTGTACTACGCCAAATCGAATGCCAAATAATCGAATATCAATTGATCGACCACTATAAATCGAATGATTAAATACTCGAACGTTCATAACATCGAATGGTTATTAAATCGAACATTCAAAACATCGCACACTCAATACATCGAGTGATCAAAATATCGAATGTTTGTTTGATCGAGTGATCAAAATATCGAATGTTTGTTTGATCGAGCGTTTAACGCATCGCATATTCATTCTATCCAAAGATCAATACAAATATTTTTTAAGAATACAAAAAAAAACTAAAATTTAAATACTTCACTGTGGTCTGTGTTTTAAAATAATACACTGGGTTTTCCTAGTACTCAAAACGACATTGAAGGATGGCATAGAAGATGGAACACGTTGCTTGATAAGCATAAATGGGGTCTTTATGCTACCATAGAATTTTTAGTAAAGGTGCAAGCTATAACAAATAGGAATATTTTAAAGGCAAACGCGAGATTGGGAAGACCGTCTTCACAAAAAAGAGGAAAAGAGATGTTAATGTAATGAAAATTTAGTTTTTTTTTGTATTCTTAAAAAAAATTGTATTGATCTTTGGATAGAATGAATATGCGATGCGTTGAACGCTCGATCAAACAAACATTCGATATTTTGATCACTCGATCAAACAAACATTCGATATTTTGATCACTCGATGTATTGAGTGTGCGATGTTTTGAATGTGCGATGTTTTGAATGATTTAATAACCATTCGATGTTATGAACGTTCGAGTATTTAGTCGTTCGATCTATAGTGGTCGATCAATTGATATTCGATTATTTGGCATTCGATTCGGCGCAGTACACCCCGAACAATCGGTGACTCACAATATTCTGTCGTAAGATTAGTTGTGAGACAATCTAGATCCAATAGCAAGGAATGTCTTATTGTGTCTGAAGAGTATCCTTAAAAAATAGCGGAGTTTAAATTCCACCATGAAGCGTCATCGCCTAGATTACGTGTAGATACGTATGTTTGAGGAGGTTAGTGCATCGTCGTTTGCACTCGGTGAAATGATGTCGGGGTCTCGCTATGTTTCTAACGGTACTGAATAGCCAGTTGCCGGTGCATAAACGCTGTGCTGTATTTTATTTACATTGCAGGTAACTTGTAACTTGATACGGTGTAGGTACTAATATTACTTGGTTAGTGACTACTCCTTTTAATATGCATCCAGCAGACTCACTTGGTATACTTTCTTGGTATGCGGATAACCATTTTATATGTATCTACAAATGTATTTCTTTTTACAAAGTTTATCACAGTATCTATTTTCATAAGCTTGCAATTTTACAAGACCGACATTTTAGCTTTTGGGGTGCGAGTCGGTTTAGGAAGGTTTAATTTCCCGGAAAATGGAATTGATTCCGTTGCAAAGCTAATTTTCGACTAGATGTTGACGTATCATGGTCACCAACATTAATTTATTCCTTACCTAAAAAAAAGTCTGTCACAGTATAAATTAAATATAAGAGTTTACACCAAAGTATATAACCGTTTTTTTTACCAACAAAAATACGTAGGTATGTAGAAATTCCAATATAATATTAATTGTTTTCATTGTTTTGTCTGTATTTTGTTTACCTACTCAATTTAAAATATGTATTACCTAATACGAGTATATTATGTAGATACGTAAGTATCTGATAAAACAAAGCATATCAAGGTAAAATGATAAATGATTACTTAACTTATACTTGCTTATAAAAATGTAATAAGGTGCATGACCTTATAGAAAAGACAAACCAAATTAGAAGCATTCGAAGTTTATTTTCGGACTCCAAATATAGTAGATATTCTAGTTAACTCAAAAGGTGTTAATAATAATAATAGTGGTAATAGAAATGACAAATATTTATGAAAACATTATGTGCTAACTGCCAACATTAGAAGAAATTGTGTTGAATTTTACAAGGAACGTAAAGGTTTTGCTATGGATCGATATTGGCACAGTACAGCGAGGGACGATCCCCCGTGTTAATGGGCCCATTTGTAGGGATACTCCCTGATTGTCGAGACGGAGCTAAACATTCTGTAAATATATCGTATGAGCGTATATAGTACCTATTGCTTCTAGTATAAGTTGTTACTAGTTGGAAGCTACCAAGTAACGTGGAGCTAAGTAGAATTATTTTATATCTATCTATAATCTATACTAACCGTCATGCGCGGTTTCATCAACGGTGCACTATTTCTATATGAGAATCTCTGTATCATAGGTATTATGTATGTATCATCGTATACCTAACTTTCTCATCCGGTGGTAAAAACCGTATGAGTCTGTTCAATAGTTTTTGAGGTAATCGCCAACACACAGACATGTGGACACGGCGGGAACGTTAATTCTGTTTTATTATTATGTCATGATAAAAAACCATTGTCGAATTTATTAATACGCATCGGACAAGGAGTATATGGATGAAATAAAATGTTTGGAAAGTCGGAAAAAAGAACAACGGGTCACGAACCGCTAATAAATTTAACCTTACTATTTTGTTTTAAAAGTCAAATGAACATATAGTGTCCATCAGGATGGACGGTCACTACCCATATTTTACATCGAAATAATTATAGAAAGTTGCTACCTAGTTGCTTCTAGTTGCTACTAATCGTCAGATAACTGCTACTCCCGAATTTCTTTAAATAAGCTACTTTTTAAGGTGGCATCAATACTTCTTCAGAACGCATTGGGTTAAACACATTTAAATACACCTTCATATCTCCTCAGGGGAACTTGGCAAACGAAGCGTAGACGGTTAATGAGGTTCATATTTTTTATTAAACTCATGGGATCGTCGTCGGTGTTCATGCAGTTAGAGCAATGTCAACGATATAGCGTGACACACAATCGGGACTTATCGAAGGCGTTGTTTGCGTAGTGCGACCGCCGCGGCTGACGCCTGGTCAATGAACTAAACAAAAACACCTACAAGCTTACCACACTGTACTGCGGCGTGTGCGACCTTACGATAGGGATACCAGATGCTCAAGATTGTACTGTACTTTAGTACGAGTGTTTACTTTGGAGAGTTATCGGTTAAGCGTTGGTTTTATAATCCAGTCAATCTCGAAAAACTCCTTTCTCCTATGAGCACGATCCCGAAACATTATGCGCCAATGTTTCTTAAATCTTTATTTTTTGCAAGTACTTTTATTACAAAAGAAGAGAATAGATCTATAAGAATGTTTTGAAAAAAAAAAGTTGTAAAAGGTACTTACTTAATAAGGAGATATAGAAAATTATAGATTGAAATAGCTAGCTAAATTATATTTGACATTACATTGGAGTTTAAGTTAAAAATAAAATTAGCTGAATTTAATAAGATTCGTCATCCTAGTATCTATAGCAACTCAAAAATTACCTACTTGTATTATTCCGTATACGAGACCTGTCTAACTTGTACATGACTAAAATATTCATACTATAACAATATTGGGATTGTAATGGTGCTCACAGACTTATTTTGTCAGCCCTATAATGAATACTATAATGACTGACTGTAGGTAACAGTAGGTAACGCGCCGATATTTGTGGACGCGTATGACCCAAACTTAGACAAGTATTGATAAATATGTTGTTGCAGTGAGTCATCGCTAGTACACCTAACCTGTCCAACCTGCTTCTCATCTGATAAAGCTATTTACTCAGTAATTCACAATCATGACGAAATATTAATCGTAATATCTGGTGCAAAATTGTATTCTTTCGTTTTTGTTGAAATTATTATTGACTCGTGAAAGTAGTGCAGCTAGGTATTCAGTTTTCACTTGCACTACGATCAACTTTCGAGTTGCAACTGCTTGTTAGGTTTATTGATATCTAGAGTTTGGATGTTTTGTCTGTCTTTTATTTCTTTACATGTATTGTTTTTGAGCTAAACATTTAATTATATTTTCAATTTATATAGTAACCGGCAAGAAGTTGCCCAAATATTTTTACAGTAATGGTAGAGCCCGAACCTGCATTGAACCTGTACATTCTTACTTTTTCAATAATTTAAATTTAAGACTTTTTTTTGTAAGTATTAAGTTAGCTTGAACAGTGCATACATAAACATTTGTGTAAGGGAACAAGTATGTATTTTAGTAGGTAAGCCTTTGCTTAATATATAAATGAATAAGTATGACATATTCCAAGAATCATGATTTTATATTAAGTTATCAAAAAATAAAAATACACGTAGCACCACCCACCTGACAACGGAGTCTAGTTTTTAGCATCCTCGGCCTCGGATGTATTATGAGAATGTAAAAAAGAAATAGACGAGTGACACAAATGAAGACAATAATACCTATGGTGCAATATTCTCGTGATATGTAAAATATATAGACGTTTTGTACCTACCTTCCCAATCCTATCATTAAGACGTGATTGGTCTAAAACATTTACCATTACAAAACTTATTTTTTTAGGAGTAACATAAACCCCATTGGAATGAGAGCTAACTGCAACCGTACGGGAAGACTTGTCTGCTATAAAGTAATTAACGTTGCATCCGACAATACTTATAGCGTTAAATAGGGGACTTAAATAGGAAAATTTCGAGGATACAACGGTGAAGTACAATTCTGTAATCCATTGTAATTCGACGTTGCATCCTCGAGATTGATGGCATGTATTTTAAAAGTACCTTATATAATTTAGTTTAGGACGTGTGTCTAGCGAAAGTGGACTATTAAGATGTACAAAGTTACGTAATACTCCGTATGTTAGCACTAACTATATATGTGAACTGTTAGGAGAACACATTTTGGGTTCCCTTTAGAGTCTTCGTTCCTATTTGAATATTTATTTTAAGTCAAGTTAAGTCAGGTTCAGTTGGTCCTTGTTAATAGGAAGTTGTAATCAAAATATTTTGGAACCAACTTCCATTTAATATGATTGGGTGAACCGAGCAAGGAATTGAAAAGTGGTGGTTTGCTTCAACACATTTCAATAAAGAATGTGTAAGGGTTCGTCGGAACCCGTGGCCAATAATGGATATAAAATATTCTTTGCAACGTTACTGATACCAGATTGTTAATATTTATAAAAAAAATATTTAAATATTTTTATTTATAAATTTTAACAATATCGACTGACTACATAAAGATTTTGTTAAATTACTTAAACATATTATTATGATATTTAGCCATTTTTATACCATGGTCACAGTCATTCTAATAGAATAACAATCATTACTGATTGCTGATCGTTCTGTGCCAGGTAATTAGTATGAATAAATAAAAATAAAAGTATATTAATTGCAACAACGGGTCCAAATCGCGTCAAGTATATTTTTTATATATTTCATCAACGTGTCACACGGCAACCATTACTTCGGATCCTCGAAATTTGTATTCGTCCCCGTTTTTTTTATACATAACTAGGTAGTAACCGTGTGCGCGAAGGTTCGCGCACACGGTTTCACCCGCGTTACCTACTCCTGTTCGCGTGGTAACTTCAACATTAATTGAAACTTATATTACACTTTGATAACGGAGCATTTTAATGGTGAAAGAATTTTTCAGATCGGTCCAGTAGGATCGCACGGAGTTAATTCAATGTTAACAAACAATCCAATCTTTCCTCTTTGTATTAGTATAGACTAGCGACCCGCCCCGGCTCCGCACGGGTACAATGCTTATGTATTATACATATAAAGCTTCCTCTTGAATCCTTCTATCTCTTAAAAAAACCGCATCAAAATCCGTTGCGTAGTTTTAAAGATTTAAGCATACATAGGTTAGGGACAGAGAAAGCGACTTTGTTTTATAGGTACTATGTAGTGATGATAAATAATCGCAACGGTAGTAAAATATGTGTATATGTTATTTCACTGATGATTACTCCTTCCCTTATATTTTTTTAATTAAAGGCTTTATTTAGACATGAGTATATCCGTTTTGATGATGTCAATGTCATATTGCCTTAGCAACATTTTGAAGATCGTTGACGATTGTTGTTGTATTTGTGGCATGGTGCATCCAGTGTTATTTGACACAAGTAGGTGTTACTTTTTATTGTAGTCGGCACGCTAATACTTAACTTTCTCTTTAGAAACAGAAATGGTGCCGTAATAAGTTAACTACTTGGAATAATTAAATTGTATTCATTTTTATTCTATTTTCATTATCGTTTAACATAAATTATATAAAGTATTGGATATTATGATAATATTGTTAGGTACTCGATTTTACTTTAAAACTATTTTTCCTTTTGAGAATTGAATGAAATGATATTTAGAAACTTTAATTTTTTTCATTAACTTAAGGTAAGGTTCATCTTTATTTTTTCTTCGGACGCACATAAAATATGTGTAGCTACGATACTTTTGGCACTTAGAATATAAGTGAGCAAAAATTCAGCCTTATTACATTAGACTAACAAAATACCATTCAGATTATGTATCTTGGCTATCTAACAAGAAATACATTTCTTTTGCGCAAGGTCGCAAGATTTTTATGCCATTCGTTTAAGCTAATATGTAAATTTTGTGTATTATGCTGAATAAAAACGTTTCTGAAGGGTTTGCAATACTTTTTAATAATACTTTGAATCTCTTATATCATATGACTTAGTGGATAGATATACGACCGACCTCCAATCGTTCCATGTATGTGTGGTTTAAAACGATAAACTTGTAAGTTACAAGCTCGAACTTTCATGTTGGAGCCGAGATTATTGACGGGCACGGATTGTTTCTCCTATAATTGTAACACTTTGTCTTCATACCATCATTTTGCTGTCTATATTATGCAATGCCTATTGACGAATAAATGAAAACGTAGTAATGATTTATTTAACTCATAAAGCCAGACTGTCCGCATTAACATTTGCTCAAGGTGACCGCGTTCGGAGTTGCGGCTGACTGATCATCAGTGGAAATATTGTTTGTTAGGCACAACCGTAAACCTACTGTGTACCTCTACTTGTTTTCCACCTTCTCATTATGTACTCAATAACATTTGCATTAATTATCTGATAATCAGAGGACGGCGATTCGAAAACATACGCAAGCCAATATTACTATACTACCATAATAGAGGGTTGAGATACATTTGAATGAGAGATGAATTGAAAATACAAATCAAGTGATTTAAATCGTAATTAACATGGATATAAATCAACACGTTTTTAAGCCAAACAGCAAGTAAGTATGTTAGTATCTAACGGTTTAACATGATTCTGAGACTTACGAGACCCTCTATCAACCGGACCTATAAAAAAAAAAACCTTTGACTTTACATTAGGAATTCCCAAGCACTAAGATCAACGGTTCATATCACTACTAAAAATAGCTTTTTCGTTATCAACCTTACATTTGCTATAGAGCAGGGTTTCTCAAAGTGGGGTACGCGAACCCCTAGGGGTTCGCCATTCGACGGCAGGGGGTTCGCGACAAGATTTACGTAATGGTGGCTTGATAACTGGCAGGCGTTTTCTTTAACAGTCAATTTTATTATTTTCTTTGGGGGGGGGGGGGGGGATTTTATTACTTAGTTAGGGGTTCGTGGAACCGAAAGTTTGAGAAACCCTGCTATAGAGCATTCATGTTAACAATAAAGTTATGTCCTTCAATCCGTCTTATTTTCTTTAAAGTAGTTTTCACTTTCATTATTGTTTAACTGAAAGTAACCGTAGTATCTGTTTTAGTTTACACTTTGCGTCTATTTAACTATTAAGGATTTTTAAATTACGTTTGTGGTAACTCTTTTCAACAGTAATTTAGCAAGACCGCCGCATGGTTCCCGTCCTTCGACAATTGACATAATTATGATCTTTATTCCCGAGCATAGATACGGGCGACATAGCTCTGCGGTCTGCTACACACAAGCATAGTAACTGTATAGTAATATTTTTTGTCTTCATTGTTTCAGACGAAGGATAGAAACATATCGGCGGCGGCAGACGGAGTGTGTGCCAAGGTTCGATCAATCGTTTAACGGCGCATGTGAACAGCAAAACTTGGAGACTAGTGCACTTCAGAAGCGGTTCCTTGAAGGCAAGGCTAAACGGCAGGCGAAAAAGAATGACCGAAAGCCAGATTTGCCAGCTATCAGTAGCAATTTGCACAGTAGCGTCGTACATGTGGTAAGTATGATATGTTTAGTCTGTTTAAAAAGTAGGGATGAATTAATGGATTACAAAAAAAAAACGGATACCAAATATTCAGGAGTATTGTTCTGGCGGATTCCGGATATATTTTATTATCAGAGCACCTGGTGTCACTTGGATTACTCTAAGAAAATTTAGACGTTTTTACAACTATAGAAATTCCTTGACTTAGATTTTTCATCATCCACTGTAATGCGATTGCAGATAGAAGTTGGAAGTGATTGTCTCAAAATGAATGAAGTATATTATAAACATACCTATTTCACTATAAATTCAAGGTTATTTCATTTATTGTCAGACAGAAAATAGTGTTTTTTTCTCAACCGTATTTCCTTCGCATACATTTCTAAGAAACCTAGATTATACAACCTTATGGTTATGCATTCTTGGTGAATGGTGCGTCATGCATTACGTACGAGTATATCACAATAAATGAGTACCTATATCTTTCCTACATCTATTAAATTTACACAACCATTCGTCCGTAACCTTTGCTTTGCCCATTAGATTTATTAGGACGATTTTTATAAAGTTAATTACAACTGGGATAACCGGTTATTTTACATGCGAGTTGTTAGTATATGTAAATATTTGCATGTTCTTTGTTCACCTGAGGTTCGTTGATCAGTATAAAATATTTGACAATGTAATACAATAATATAAAGATAATTCATTCGAAACGCTTATCACGTATTGTGAGAGGTAACTACTGATTAAAAAAGTGATGTCCGCTAAACCGCTCAGTAAATTGTTGTTCTTGTGTTTCATTCTTTATACCATAACTGACTTAAAATTCGTCGGTAGATAAATTTACCAGTCTAAGTAAGTGTATATTGTGTTAAGTTAACTTAGTGCCTATAACGGAAGACTGCAATTCTATTTTATTGAGTGTCGTTCAGCTATTATACTCGGGATGATATTAGAATAGTTGTTACTTCTAATAGATAGGTATTTTTGAATTTGTTCTTTAAATCAGAGTTACTCCCTTAAGATAAAAAGCTGAATTGATTATTAGTTATAAATCTCCATTTTAGGAACGCAGTACGTATAATGTTGCACGAGAAATACTGTCGCCAACTATGCATGGTTCCCAAAGTCCACAACACTCTCAAGGTGCCCTCAGCCGTGTGTTGCGTGTTTATAGTTCACTATTATTTGACCTTTCAGACTTCATTAGTTAATGACAAGCGCTGAATAAATAATATTATTTCTTATAATTTTATTACTCAGCTACTAGTGCAACCAATGACTCGATAGTTACCTATAACATCGGTTCTACTGAATCTCAGAAAACTTCCTGATTACAGTTACAGATCACGTGTATCCTTGCACGTGTCGCATCTTATTGTTCTCGGTTGTACTCAATTAGTCAATACTAAACTATGTTTATAATTGCATTCAGAACTGTCCGCCATATCAAGACTTGCTAGGATATACTTATTTAATATTATAATGATATTATTTCGTCAGCTATATCTATACTAATATTATACAGAGGAAAGATTTGATTGTTTGTTTGTATTGAATAGGCTCCGAAACTAGTGGACCGATTTGAAAAATTCACCGTTTGGAAAGCTACGCTATCCCCGAATAACATAGCCTTTATTTAATTATGAAGTTCCCACGGGAAGGGGAGTTACGCGGGTGAAACCGCGTGCGGGAAGCTAGTGACATTATAAAGGTGTATTTTCTCTACTTGGTTCTGAAGCAACAAAGACTACGTTTCCTTTGGTAACTGCCGCGCCTCAAAATGAAATGTGAATCTCCTTCGTTACTATGATAAAAGGATGATGGGCCAATTTCTATGGAAGTTCCCACGGGAAGGGGAGTTACGCGGGTGAAACCGCGTGCGGGAAGCTAGTGACATTATAAAGGTGTATTTTCTCTACTTGGTTCTGAAGCAACAAAGACTACGTTTCCTTTGGTAACTGCCGCGCCTCAAAATGAAATGTGAATCTCCTTCGTTACTATGATAAAAGGATGATGGGCCAATTTCTATGGAAGTTCCCACGGGAAGGGGAGTTACGCGGGTGAAACCGCGTGCGGGAAGCTAGTGACATTATAAAGGTGTATTTTCTCTACTTGGTTCTGAAGCAACAAAGACTACGTTTCCTTTGGTAACTGCCGCGCCTCAAAATGACGAAATGTGAATCTCCTTCGTTACTATGATAAAAGGATGATGGGCCAATTTCTATGGAATCTGGTTTTATTCAACCTAATTATCCTGCTCATCGTAAGAGGCGAATCCATCTTAGTATTATGAAAATGAGGAATTTTTATCCTAAAAGTGTTCAGTGATAGATACGTTTTATTGGATTTTCCGCATAGGGATTTTCATCATCGGGGTGTTATTATTAAAAGCTTGATATTTACTGCTTTCCTCCTTTTCAGAAATTTTATAAATTCAATGCAGCAGGAAAAATAGTTCATTAATATGAAAGAATCAAATATTTATTTATTAGCATAAATATATATGAGGCTATAAACTGTGGAGGATTCCGGCGACTGGGACCGCAATTAAGTAGGACCGCGGTCCCAATCGCCGGATCCGTAAAAAATTAATTATTTTCTTCCGGTGACTGGGACCACTCATAAATGATAGCTGGAATCAAAAAATGTACAGTCAAACGAATTTTTTTTAGATGTAATAACTGAAGACAAATCCTTTTTGATTTAAAAACATCATTTATTGTTATAAAAAAACAGCCTTTGACTACAGTTCTATTATTTAAAACTTTCGTAATAAAAACATACACATAAATCATGCTAACAATAATCAACAAAAAAAATCACATAAATCGTGCTTATAATAATAATCAACAATTTTCAAACAATTAATGATCAGAAAGTAATTATTTATCATGAAATTAGCCTTTAAGTGTTACCGTAAATATAATAAAAAAGTAACAAAAATCACAATAAAAATAATTAACGTAGGTACTATCTATGTATCTATCTATTCTATGTTGTGAAAATGGGGTATTTGTGTAACAATGTAATCCCTCGTCTTTGAGAACTTCAAATTATTTTCAAACACTTGCGCAACAGGGATATTTATGTCCTTATGAACATATTCTACACATTTTTGCATTTGACGGTTCACTTTATCTTTCGCGAAATCAATAGGTTTATGAGTTTCGTTCAAAACAGTCATCGCATCGACTCTGATTTTTATTGTCGCGTTGCAAATACTTTTTCTCGCACATCGCCAGAGTTTAGAGCCATCTTTGTTTATTCTTTTAAGAATATATTCATAGTCGGCTCTTCGCAAAAGTTCACGTCCTCTTTGAGTGACATCAATATAAAACGACTGTTCACCACGTCAAGTTGAAGGACTATTTTCATTCATCTTGATAATTTTAAAATAAAAAAAACAATTAACTATCAGATAATCTTAACAGATGACAATTTTTTTGTGATATTAAAAAGTCTCATCAAAGATGAGAAGCGCTCTAATGTAAAAATATTTGTTACCACGTCGTTTGAATGTAAATAAGTTAATAAAAAATTGTTTTACATACCTGGAGACTATTAAGTCACTACACCACCACTCACATCACACAATTTTCAACAAACATTTACCTGCATGTGTGAATTATGTAAAAATGGGCTAGCTTAATCTATTACTAAGCGATAGGATAAAATCATGTCTAGAACGAGTCAATGATATTCATATAAATAATTTAGATTTTTTTTCGTTTGACTGTACCGATTTTGGCTTGAATAATAGATTTTTTTAAGTTATCTATGGGTGGTCCCAGTCGCTGGAAGAAAAATATTTAATTTTTACGGATCCGGCGACTGGGACCCAGTTAATTGCGGTCCCAGTAGCCGGAAACCTCAACTGTGCACCCTTTATTATTTTTTAGGAACGTAAGTTAATTTTTTACGTCCAAGTGTATGTGTTTGTTTCTTCTTCTCATCTAAAATTGAACTAATCGGAGGTCCTAGAGCATTCAAGTAGAAAGAGATCATTTTTTACACTTCAAAGAGAAACCAAGAAGAAGGAATCTAAAAGTAGAATTACACAAATAGGTGTCCTTTTATTATGTCAAAATCGTCTGTCTCAATGAATCTTTTTTTGTGGTTCCGCCAAATTGTACTGTTGGTTATTTAGTTTTGAATTTTATAAAATCAAACTAAATAATAACCTGCTTTATTTTCGTTAAGTTTCTGTTCTCTACCTTGTATAAAAATGTTTCGTCTCATTTAAGACATTACGAATTCTTGGTGAATACGGAATCTTAATACTTTCTATCTAGAGGCACAACACAACTTAGATTTTTGCCGTTAATATACACTTAACCTTTTACCATGTTTAAGTTGTTGTTTGAAGGACAAACGCAAACGTAGGACACAATGTCTGTATTTCAAAAGGAAACATGCTGATACGCTTATTAGATATTACATTTTATTAGTAGGTAAATAGTAACGTTCAAACAGGTGCGTTCCCAGTTAAATAATAGCCATTTTCTCCTAACGGTTTTTTCTTCTTCATATGTATAATTATATAAATATATATTTTTTATTTATAGATCTCAATAATTTGGCAGAAATGCTACAAAAATGGTGTAATCCTCGTCGGAGTCTCCATTATGTAATATGTATTTAATGTTAGACGCAATGTAGACTGAGTAGTCCAAGATGGACCGTTAATTACCGGTCGCACGTGCTGTATAGCGCACTAGCGCCGCCTCACCGGATGTAAGACGTCAATTGAGTTGACCCTTTGCCATTACATCCCGTGGCTCCGGCCGCTACGCTTTACCAGCACGCGACATAACAACTAATAACATTATACCAACGCAAATTGGAACAATTAGACGATGAAACATGCTCTTAAACAGGTTTCGGCGATACCATTGTCAGTAATTGTGTTACGTATACGTTTGTCAATTTAGTTGATAGATTAATGTGATATTTATAGTTGATATTACTTCAAAGCTGCTAATGTATGTAGGTATGTCGATGGCGGGTGGAGCCCCGGATACGTCCATCTTATAGACATATATATCGGAACCACACCACTTATGAAAATAAAAATATAGACATAGTTAACCATTTCACAAAGTGCACTCAACAATCGTGGCACTTCCCCCTCATGGAACTCAGGTTTAGTTTAACAGATCCACAGTAGAGATTGTTTGGTCGATCATGTTTATTCATCCTCAATCTGTGTAACGTCCACTGCTGATCATAAGCTTCCTGCCGAGGGTAGGTTTTGCCATAGTCACCATGCTTGGCATGCGGATTGGTGACCGTAGTATGTTATATTGAAACATACAACGAAAGATAACACACAAAGGTTGTGTTTTTATTTAGATACAAATAACGACTGCACTCTTCTGATATATCTACGTTCAGTTTTTACGGAGTATCTATCTATACTCTTTCTACATATAGGTACATTCATTAGAACATGCATACTATATACTAATAGAATATAGTATAGGTACGGTAGGGCTGTTGTGTAAACTGCGCGAGTTTCACAACGAAACGCCTCGCATTGTCTCGCGCCGCTCACCGCGACGACCTCCGAACGCTGCGCACAGTTGTTTTCTGACACATTTTATTAAGTAACACAGTATTACGTGGTTACCATAGACTTTTTGTAAACAGCAATTACAGTATATGCGGAGAATGGTCGCAATTACTTGAAAAGCATTTATTAGCAGATTAGTATTTGCCTATACTGAATCGAAAGGCAAGGCTCTACCTACAGACTCACACTGATATTTCAACGTTTAATCGAATTTTGTAAGCATCTACCCGTAATAAAACTATTCTATACCCTTATTTATTTTCTGTTCTTACCTAATCAGGTAAATGACCTATTTTGAAATTATTTCCCAACATATATTGAGACAATATTGTTCTTGAGTTTTTACCTTTTCCTTATCGTTCTAGTAAGTACGTGGAGTTACAGTTTGTGTAATACCTATCACAAAATTAATTTAACACTTAAATGTAAATCTATGATTTGGTTAAAGGTTTACTATGAAATCTATAGAGTACTATGCATACGCGCGATCTCTACTCGTGATTAAACCATTTATTTAACTACCTACCAAGGTCTGTTGCCTGCAGTAAATTGTTATGAGGTATATGTAAGGTATCACAGGTTCACAAGCATTGGACAGACGAGAATAGAATTGAATTGAGGTATTAGCTGTTAGTAAAATAGACATTTTGCTCCTACTTCAATAACATGGAATGTTGATAATGTGAGAAGGAGCTCTACGCTAGCACTTCTTTTTAAAAATCATAGTTAAAGTCTTATCAAAATCTAATGTATATTTTTTGTTTCAGCAACAAAAGTTTGGTTGTGGCGACTACGAACCTCCGGCGAAGATACAATGTGGTGGTGGTGCCGGCGGGGGCGGCGTTGGGGGCGAAGCACTCACAAAGTTCTCCGTAGAAATAGTTCAACAATTAGAATTTACCACGTCTGCCGCGGATTCACAGCCCCAACAGATATCTACCAATGTGACGGTGAAAGCACTCGCAAATGCGATAAAGACGTCTAGTTCGCCGCCGCTTTCACAGGCACCGCCCCGGGTGCCCACCCCTCTAGATTGCGAGCGGGAATGTAAAGCAGAATGCAAATCTGAGGTCGCCGACGATGACTTTGTCGGGCTCGACGAGTGTGCGGCGGCGCTGGAACGTGATGCTGCTTCCGCGTTCCCCGGATTGGCTGAGCTGATCGGCGAAGACGATGGCGATGATGCTTTCGAAGATCTTATCACGGAGATATCGGAATATCCTGAGTTTATCAAAAATTTCGATATAGACGCGGGAAAATTGAATGGAGGAGGTATCGGTTTAGAACCACCAGAAGGTGAGCCCGCACCCCGTCCTTACACGGGTGGAGAAATGTCTCCGGCTGCACAGACGTTGAAGCATATGGCTGAGCAACATCAGCAGGCGGCGGGTGGAGACTGGGCGCACTACCGCGGTTACGGTGGGTACCGACCGCGGCCTGCACCGCCCACAATGGACCATTTGCACATGTCTCAGCAACAACAGTTGCATCTTAACCAACCCCACCATAACCTACAGGTAAGCTTTTCATTATTCCGTTGATTTCTAAGATTGTTCAAATGCTTAAATCGATCTAGCAATTGTCTGGGTGTATTATCCCTTATGCTATAATAATTATGGATGCTGTCAACATGACACTCAAGTTCACTCAACTCAACTGCTATCTATGCAAAATGCCAAGTATCAATTGCAATCTCACTCTAAAGCATGGCCTCCCTAATCGAAGGCAATGAATTTAATATTTTATTCCAATTGTCATTTTGAAAATAGCATATTTTGAAGTGGAATATTTGTTGACGGATAATTTCAAAAGTCGCAAATAAACTACAACACTCGAGGAGGGAGTACCATCGTCGTCAAAGACTGACAGCAATTAAATCTGAACGGCAGGGCGGTCCGTTTATCTTAGTTCTATTGCAAATACTACTACGATAAATAAGTTAAAATAATACATTTGAAGTGGCCTTTAAATGGCGCCAAAGTAAAATGAGATAAAGATGACGCTATCGTCTATAGGGAAAATAATCGAGTATAAATAAAGTAATTATAGTAGGTTCTTATTTACACAGGCGTCATACATTTAATTATACAGGATTTACCTCATCAGCATTAGTGAACAGTGCTTTATGATAGTAGAAAGTCTTTTTGTTAAGCAATTCGTGACATGAAAAGACATAAAAAACATGGAGTCTGGTGTAGTATCGACCGGGTAGAATTGCGCGCGCTGCTCGCCGCCGCGCCGTCACATTCGCCTCCAACTCTCCGCGCTCCTACCACGGAAAGTTGGAGGTGATTGTGACGTCCATGGCCATGTCGCATTTTCTAATCGTATACCTCTATATACACTTGAACTGCGCTACTATGTATACCTCCATATTTATTAAGGGTAAATATTTGCGGTTCACTAAAAATATATATGTGATGGCCGCCGTGTTTAGAAATACGACGCTGCTCAACGCTGCGTTTAAAAACTGATTACTGAAATAGTTAATGAAGCAAGTTCATCATGTCTTATTTGTAACCATCAATGTTATAATGGTTTTTATTGAACCGAAAATATGTTATTATGTACGGTTAATCTATACATGTGTTACGCCTAAATTTAGTACAGTATAGATACTTTCTGTAGATACTCGTGGTATCGGACATGTCAGGAGAGTGTAAACTAAGTAGCGCGGCGACGACAGCAACCACTGTGCCATTAGTGTAATAAAAGGTCAAACATTTAAAAAAAAGGTTATGTTTCTGAGATTTATTTAAAGAATAAGAAATGTCAGAATGAAACTGTACATAATATTATCTCTTACTAATGGAACCGCATATTACGTTTTCTCTAGTAGTAAAATCGAATGCTTTCGTTTCAAGTGATTTCATTGCCGCCAAGCGACATTATTAGCGAAACGTAGACACAATAAGCGCGTATAGTATAATTAATTAATCGTATGTGTGTAATGAAACACGTGGGATGCAAATAAGCAGATGTATCGTGACTATCAAAGCCACATGTTTTAGTTTAAGGCCGTACGATTGTAAATAAGACTCAATACAATTAAGATACTTGGCCATGGCGTTTTGCAATATGGTGTACATCCGCGCAATGCCGCTAATAATAGTTACAATAATTATTCTAATTAATCTTATACATCACGCAAGCATGGAATTGTAGTAGTAGTCGTAGAAGAAAAATAGGTATTTGAGCTTTTTCACTTTAAATGGCGCAGGTTGATTTTCGGGTGTCCCATGTCCCACGTCCTGTTAGTAACCGTTACTATAGAGTAACGGTTACTAACAGGACGTGACGAATGTAGATCGTTTTAAAACTAAATTAAAATACTCAAACAATATTATCAGAAACCGACCAAGTTCTACTTTTATGCTTTCAGCAGTGGTTAACCTATGTACAGCTTAAAAAATAATAAAGACAAACTATGTATTCACAAAAAAACCGTTACTAAACTCAATAGATTTTTCTTGACCAACATTTTTGTGCCAAGAAACATACCGCTCCAGCTGGACACCTTGCGTGATTAACTTCAAAATGGCATTTCATATTTTGAAATTTGTATTTTGGTATTTTAATAGTAAAAAGCACGTGACTATCCAGACCTTGCGTGATTAACTTCAAAATGGCATTTCATATTTTGAAATTTGTATTTTGGTATTTTAATAGTAAAAAGCACGTGACTATCCAGACATGTCCGGTAGTCGCGAATTCGCGAGAAAAGTTTTTTATTAATTTATTTAACATTTTATTTACGAAATGAAATGCTTATTTTAAATGATAAATCAACTATCTAATAATTTAATAAAATTGTCGCTACGTTAGCTGTCGTACAAAAAAGTCCTAAAAAAATAAATGTAAGGATGCAAACCGTCATTGGGACATCATAATTTTACACATTTCCGAAACATTATTAATTCAAATAAAGTTGAAAATGTGTTCTACCGAGAACCAATAAATCAAAATATGTCTCCAAATATTTTTTTCATAATTTTGTTGTCATGGGACACCCGAAAATCAACCTGCGCCATTTAAAGTGAAAAAGCTCATTTACTTTTGAAAGAGAAAAGGAAAGAATAGGTATATCATTCATAACGAATTCATTACTAAAGTTCACAAGGATTGGTAATTTTACAGCCAGAACAGATTAGATATATTATGTATTTTTCCTTGTGTACCTAGTCCACTACGACCTTCACTTACAAATTATAAAGAGTTGGGAATATTGCGAATGTAAATTTTAAATGTAATGTTTTGATGCTGCTTACGTTTTCGATGTACAAAATAATATATTGAGAACCTGCGGAGCGTAGCGGTATTTGGCTTGCTTTAATAGCCTGGTTGGTTGAGAGACTACCCTTTGTGCCTCGGAAAGCACGTTAAGCCGTTGGTCCCGATTAAATCGTATATCAAGGAACGGGCAGCAGCGTTTCTCTGGGTGGTACAACATAATACTGGCCTGGTGCCTGGTGACTATTACATATACCCCCCCTCGGGAGAAGGCCCATGTTCAGCAGTGGACGTTGTACGGGCTGATGATGATACAAAATAACATAACATTTATGCTATGTTGGTTTTCCTACATTCTAATCTAAATATATATATATATATATATATATATATATATATATATATATATATATATATATATATATATATTGTTATTTATTGCTTATAGAAAGTTAATTTAAAAAATGCAGTATTGTGTCGGTACAGTATGGTGTTACAGTTCACTGAATGTAGATTGCTTCCATCTCGTTGTTCATATTGGATTTATTCTCTTGCCATCTACAGACAAACTATAACAACATTCAGCCCATTTAAAAATGCTTTACTCATCGAACAAGCTTTAAATTGCTAGAAATGCCATCAATCGGTTTTATTGATTTAATTTAAACTTAGTGCACCTACCATGATATCTCTGCACCACTTAAAGGTTAAATGTTAGATAATGCCAAAAGCATTAAGTCGTTACTGTACAAACATGTACTAAAGTTTTTGAATAAATAAAGAATACATTTTTAATTATGAATGTAGCATTAAGTATTATTCTCTCAAAATGACGATTTAAGCATCGTCTGTAGGGAAAGTTTGAGCCCATACGAGCTGTCTCCCACAGGGCAAGCCCACAGAAGCGGCATCTAACATCGTGCCCCCCAGAGTTCAGATATTATAGATTTTGAGGGTTCCAATCTCGAAAGGAGAAATAAATTATAAGATTTGCGGATTTACGAACAATAAAAATGAAATTGTAAATATTGTCTTTTTTAGGGTTCCGTAGCCAAATGGAAAAAAACGGAACCCTTATAGATTCGTCATGTCTGTCTGTCTGTCTGTCCGTCCGTCTGTCTGTCCGTCCGTCCGTCTGTCTGTCCGTCCGTTTGTCACAGCCACTTTTTTCCGAAACTATAAGAACTATAATGGTGAAACTTGGTAAGTAGTATGTATTTTTTGAACCGCATTAAGATTTTCACACAAAAATAGAAAAAAAACAATAAATTTTGGAGTTCCCCATACATAGAACTGAAACTCAAAAAATTTTTTTTCATCGAACCCATACTTGTGGGGTATCTATGAATGATGTTGAGGTTTCTAATGTCATTTTTTTCTAAACTGAATAGTTTGCGCGAGAGACACTTCCAAAGTGGTAAAACGTGTGCCCCCCCTGTAACTTCTAAAATAAGAGAATGATAAAACTAAAAAAAAAAATATATGATGTACATAACCATGCAAAATTCCACCGAAAATTGGTTTGAACGAGATCAAGTAAGTAGTTTTTTTTTAATACGTCATAAACCGTAAACCGCAATTTACCTTTCATTCAATCAACTATTATTAACATCGATCAAAGTTACAACGAACTACAAGAACTTTTATACTATGTTACTTTTTGTATTCTTGATATCAAAAATAGCTAGGCACTTGCAACTAGTACGGAACCCTTCGTGCGAGAGTCCGACTCGCACTTGGCCGGTTTTTTACATTAAAGTTTGCATTTACGCATCCTATCGCCGCTGCGGCCTTTCCACGCTGACGGCGAGGTATGTGAGACTCGCCCTCTCTGTTAACGATGGTATGCTACCCATATACCGAGAACAGGATCCTACATAACTAAACTCCCGGGTACTCCTACTCTCCGCCATGAGTGTGGGGGCCACCAGTATTGCTGTTCGCAGCTTCCAGTAAACCCCCACGGCGGCGCGGCGGTCGCCCGTAACTCGTAGTGGTGCCGAGAGCTCTCCTGGGCCACTTCGCGTGTGGCCCGTTTACCCAATAACGGAACGCCCGGAGTACTCGTCCCTCCTCCAAATATTCTAAGTCTGACACAAGTTATATGAGGGGCTACCCTCCGTGCCTCGGAAAGCACGTTAAGCCGTTGGTCCCGATTGTTAGAACATCATCTATAGTAATCGTATATCAAGGAACGGGCAGCAGCGTTATCTTGTGTGGTATAACATAATACTGCGGTCACCAACCCGCCTGCCAAGCATGTCGACTATGGCAAATTCCCGTTTCCCGGACGTTCTGCGGTCTGATGATGATGACTTAACTTATTTTAACATACCTAACCTAGAAGTTGGAAACCCGCATTGCGCCAGTATTTTTCAATTAATAACAAGTACCCTAGGAAAATTAATCCGATGAAGTTCACCGCTCATAACCCTTGTGACACCAGTGTAGTTAGCAATATGTATCACATTAAAATCTCTGCGACTGTGATCGACAGGCCAATGACATTATGTCGTATGAGTAAAATAAAAACATCTCGATGATCGCTTCCTGTATCGGGTCTTATAGAGAAAGGCAACCACGTGTCCTTTACCGCATAACAAAGGGCTCCTTAAAAAAAGAGATTAAAAAACTAACATCCGATTTAAAAATCATATTTTCTGCTTCAATCTCTATCGAACTAATTATCGTACTACGTCGATCGAACGTATTGTTCAGTATTTGAGTCTACTATTTTATGATTTAATAGGTATTTAAAGTATAAACATAACTTAAAAGTAACTGAGAGGTAAAATAAATAAATTGAAATTTGTCTCGTTCCCTAAAATGAAAGTTTAAACAAAAACATTTTTTTTTTGGTTTCTCTCTTTTCTGAATTTTATGAATTTGACGATCAAGTTTTGACTTTCAGCGACTTCAGGAAATCTTTTGTTACTGCTTGAATGGCTTGTGGCAACAAATTTACCTGTTTTAAAGTATTAGGTTTTAATGTAGTAATTATTTAAATAGTGAGTAAACTATTTTTTATTTTATTTTGGACGCTTGAGTCTTTTGCAACTTCACCGGGCGTTATAATGAGCAAGGCCTTGTAAGGATTGAATAATAAGATTTATAGTATTTTATTACATGACCTTATTTTACAGGCTAGTGAAGATGAAAATACAAAAAATAGTATGTAAACACATATAACGATGTTAATAATAAATCACGATAAAACTGAGCAAAATGCATTTCTTTTCAATTGTTCTGCTGTTCTGTTGTTGCATCCAAATAAGAATACATTCTATGAAATTGTATTCTGAAAATTGAATGGAAGTTTGCATGAAAAATAAATTAAATGAATACGGTCGACTCTGCCTACTGATGGAACTTATGATTTGTTTTGTTCGTTGATGCAATATTAAAATAATAGTGATTTAAAACCAAGACAATGAACTAAGTCTTAACTAAACGAAATAGAAAGTTATAAAATTGACATTTCGCTTTCCGAACAAATTCTAGCGTGTTTAATAATATAAGATACACGCAATCGTCTTAGAGTATTTAAACATTCACCGATGTTCAAATCGAGTTAATTAATGTAGTAATTTCTTACTTACGTCATCGCAATTGGTGATTGTCGACATACACCAGTGAATTTTAACGTTCCCTAATATTGCACTGTAACATACCTATTTGCCTGTATTACGTAAATATACCGTAATCATCCGATGAAGGTACGGGTATAATTATTATAGAATACGGCATAACATACATTAGCTTGATAACATAATATTACTATTACGTCAATAAATGATTTTGTTAAAGAATTATTTAAATGAACGAGGATTGAATTCCCTGAATTCGAATCTCAATTAGTACAACCTATACTAAAGCTGAACATGGGCATCCAGCCGACTGTGGGTTGTTGCCATAGTCACCACACTTGACGGACAGATTGGTGATCAGTATCTTTTATCGTAACACACAGGGAAATTCTGCTGCCCGTTCGTTGGTATATGATTGTAGATACATATGTTGCAACTATCGGACTTAACGTGCTTTGCGATGCACGAAGGGTGGGTATTTTTCTTACTCAATGTAGAAAAAAAGCCCTTATAATGGTTTGAATCTTATTTGTTCTTACAAACAGGTTCCGTGACGAAAGCGCGTGGGTCGGTCTATTTCCGCTGATACCGACATGTACCGGTGACGAGGGCTCGTGACGTCATTATTGACTTCCTACTCTTCGCCTTTGCCCTATCGTTTTGTATCACAAAGCTATATTTAGTCACGTTTTTTTATGTACTTTTACTTAAATTTGTAACAATTTTAGTACTAGAATACCAACCTTCCTAATTGAGTTGGTATACAGCGCTCTACTTTAAATTTACAACATTTTATTACCGCGTTCCAATTTTGATTTATAGATAAAAATTCTAAAGACCCATATAGAGTATACCTTGATGTATTAAGTAATTGTTTACATAATTGCTTGTGACGTTCAATTGGACTTATTAGTGGGGTAGAACCAGTTAGTAATTATTCTTAGAAGTTTTGTAGTTCCGTAACGTATTTCAACTTAAATCTGTGCAAGAAGACTTAAGGAAAATTCTGTCGCAGAATGTTTCCTATTGTTTAAATATGTATGGCGTCATTTAATTTAATATTATTTTGAAGAGGTTTGCGCAATGTTTTCTTAGTAATAATTTGTGATAGCTGCACGATGCATGTAGTGAAACTGGAGTTTCTATACCGAGCGCGTAAAAATTTGGTATGAGACATTTGTTAAAATACCGGTACTATGTATTTGCAAACGTGGCATAATTTTCACTCATTCATTTATTATTAACCATTAGGGTTGGTAAGTTGCTAGTTCAAAGCCTCATTGATAATATTTATCCAAATGCCTATTTAAAATGTCTCCATAGGTTTTATTTGTAGCTAAATATGATTCCCATATGTTATTTATAGAAACATAATATTTGTCCGTGCGCAGTAAGTATTAATAATAGAATTGCTAAGTAAGTAAGAGAACCGAGTTGCTATCCCGTGTCGAGTAATTATAAAAATACAACACGCGAAGTTTTTACATATTGAATGGGATTATTGAGTATTGTGATTACGAGTACCTATGCATATATGCTCTGCAAATATGAATCTAATACCTTCTGACAAATCATCCACAGAATAGATATGATTGATAAATATCGTCTTTATTTCTACACGAATATCGTCAAGCCATATAATTACTGTAAAAATTAGAGTACTATACCAAGTCTCGTAAAATTGACGCTTAAGATATTCAAATTCCTCTCATTGAATACAAATTTGTCTTATGTTACAAGTAACAATGCTCTCTCTACCTGCGCGATACGATAAGTATCCCAGGCATAGATACGAAAAAATGATGCACGGATGGATAAGAGAGGTGCCGTTAGGTCGTCCGTCTAGCTTGACAATAGTGCAAACATGGCTACACGGGTGAAGCGGTGACGGGATAGCGGACTTAGGAGGGTCGCCCACATACTCGAAAGACGATTCTGCGCGTCGCGACAGTGATGTACCGAAATGTGTACGCATATTATAAGCAAGTGGTCTCTTTTATTCAAGGGTGTACAGATTTTGGGATTAGCTCGTCAAATTCAAGTACACCACTCCTGAATTTAACGAGTCAATCCTTAAATCCGTTTGCTTTACCTTGCATAGGTACAGATACCATACCTAGGTGTATTCAAGAAACTAGATAGAGCCTTCTTAGTTTTTATTTTTGGTGGCGGTTACAATTAATTGGGATTAAATCTAGGAACGCATATTCAAATCGCAAGATTTGCGATGAAAAACGAAGATTTTGTTACAATTTCCCAAAGGTATCGCACTACCTTAGCCGCGACGTAGGGTGATTGATTGAATGCATAAGAAAAATCCGCTAGATATTTATAAGGTACTATTTTATTTTAATTCAATAAAAGATATGATCATAAACAAAATGAATAAAAATTAAATAAAACATCATTATTACTTTAATCAGTGAACTACTGGAAGTAAGTAACGTAGGTTCTGTATAGGTGGTATAACTATCTATGTAGGCTGCTATATAGGTGGGCTACATATATTGTTGTTAAGCGTCCTGCCTTATAACTATAATATGATGAGCTACTGTTGTAATGAGAACAATAAAATCGCGGGTGCAGGACGCCCAAACAGGTTTGTCGTGTGAGATTCGAGACCCGTTGACGCGCGTTCACCTCGCTTCGCTATGCCAGCTGTCACCGTTCTACCACCTAAACATTTTAAAAACATCAATTTGAATTCAATCTATAGTACCTAATTAATTATATTTCATATTTATAATGTCAGGATGTCAATATTGTTTCTACGGTATGTAAATATATGAATATAATTATATGATTGTTTATCTATGAACTGATATTGATTAGTATTAAATATGTTGTAAATGTAATCTTATTCACATATAAAATATTGTCGTCAGATAATTATATAAGTTTAATATCTATCATCACCTCCGCCATTGTTATAGGTATACATAATTACCTACTTCGATGGTGTTAAATTTAGTTTAGCCAATAGAATATCTACTCCTTAAAATAAATTTCCGTAAATTTTGCAGATTTGACTAAATAAATCATTTCTCATATATTTTGTCAGGTACCTATGGAGGCCGATCTCAATATATACCATATTAATTTCTGTATCCACTCTAGATTTCAGTTTCCTTTGGAAGTGATAAGCTATTACTTACTAGTAATAAGCTGTGACAGTATACTATAACGACTCAAACTAAATCCACAGATATTAGTCTGCTATGTGAGTTTGTAGCAATTACTCACCTCAAATCCAAATGGGCGCTATGGTTACGTAACTGCAAGGCGATAAATTTCTGCATAATTGCTTTGCCATTCAGGCTTTACTATAGGTACTTTCAATAATTATTGGAAATATACTATGTTATATCTAGTTAATACAGCTTACCTAATAGGAATAATATATTATGTACATCGGACTACAATAAGAATATAGTATTTTCTAAAGCCATGGATTAGGGCTCATCAAAATATTTATGAACTTACTAAGTTGTAGAAAGTAGGTACGTTATGTTGTTTTAACAATTGTTTATTGACGTAACACGATTGTCTCAGACGAAACAGTGTTTCACATTACGTAATTTTATTACGTATTTAAAGCACAGTGGAGCTCATATCGTAACCCAAATTGTTACCATTTTATTGTCAACGTTCAATAAAGTTTCACTTATCAAATTACCTAATGATAATTAATAATCGTGCAAACATGCATCCAATAAAAATATAAAACTAGATTAAATAAAGCTATTCTAAATAATTAAATGCTGCTGATTAAACTCCGTTAAAAAGCTTTGTGTTATTTTAATCGGTGTATAATATGGACGCGTCAGCAGTGTGGGAGCTTGTCTCAAGAAAAACAGTCGCTACACTTATGTTGGGATGTTCAAATCATTTTGTAATACATCCTATTTTAATATATAAAATCATATTTGAGAATCTTATCCCTTATGAATGTACGGAGCGTGATTTTTAGTCTATATGTTAATCGAGCTTATTAACTATCCCCGTGCAAAGTTTCAGCCAAATCCATTCAGTTGTTTTTGCGTGAAAGAGTTATAAACATGTATACATCCATCCATCCATCCTATAATCACAAACTTTCGCGTTTATAATATTAGTAAGAATTACTCATGTATTCGGATGAAAAATGATTTCCTTTTTTAAGATAATTTCTGGTAAGAAAATTTGTTCCATTATGGAAAATCATATTGTTAGAACTACATAGATATAATAAAATAAGAAAATGGCTATTAACAATTTAATAATCAACGTAAAATAAATAATAGCCCTAAATTAACAGGCTAAGTGATTTTGGTAACTTATAATGAACTTCATCATCCATACTCATAAGTGTCAGAATTATTTTGCTAAGGTTTCCTTATGAGTGACCTACACTACTTGGGTAAAATCAATACTAAAGGCTCAACCTATCTGAAATTTTCCACTCGATGTTATACGATACGTGTATATTCAAATTAATTGTACGTACTAAGTAATTTAGGTATTTAATATGATCATTAATTACATTAGTCTTTTGGAAATTAGATTCTGATCGGTATAGATTTTCTATTTATTTAATATAGTATCTATCTAATTCATTTATCAATGAGTCATATGCATAGTAATATGCACAGTACTATTCACTTACAGTCTGTTATCATGATTCTAAATATATTAGGGTGCTTCGATTCAGACGATTTTTTTTCCTTACTCCATTGACGGAATATTGTTGTAAATATAGAAAAAAAAACCCACCAAAGTAGAGCTCTTAATTTTAATTTAAAGTACCCGCTAAATAAATTCAACGTTTTTCTATACAAATAACCCGAGATACACAATAAAATATATGTATTTTAAGTTTATAAATATGTCACAGGCATGTCTTGATAGGCATTGTTTATTGTATTCATTTATTTCACAACTTCAATTATTTTAACATAAAAATAATTGCCTTTAGGTAATAAATTCACGCATATAATATTACAGTTGCGCTATGATTACAATACTCTGTAAGTACGTACATCGGTATAAAATCCATTGATATGTTAGTCTGTTATGTTACGTAAGCATTATGTAATAGATAGTTGCTGTATCAGTCCTACCCTTCGCTACTATAAAATGAAATAACTATTGTAATATAATGTAAGGCTTTACAATAAAACCTTTATAAATATAATTTGATAAAACTCTAGAGCATATTATGAATGATGGCAGGAGGAAATCGCGTGATTTCTACGCTTTGTAATGTCATTAGTTGGCAATGTGATTAGGTGGCACAGAGATAACGTGGGTATGTACAACATATGAAAACGTAATATAGTATTTATTTCCCAGAAGAGATATGTAGAAGAGAATCGCAGATTAAATTACGCTTACATGGGACGTGATGTTGGATGAATTCAATGGCTGCTTTAAATTATGTATTTTTCGGGTTCTGTCGGAGGTTTAATTTTTTTTTTTTTTAACATTTACAGCAATAATTGCTTTATTTACCTATATTTTTCTGGGTGGTTAAGTTGTCCTTTAGATTTTATAAATATAATAAGAAACAGTGATACATGTACATAAACATTACTTTATTGTAAAATAGGATATGACCACCCATCGCCAAATATAATACATTTCTTGTCTTATAGTAGCGCCCACCTGCGATTGGCAATCGCGTAGCGTCTATAGTCGTGGCTATATTATAATTCAATTCAGGTCATAAATTTCTTGCGCGTCAAATTGCAACCTAATATGTTCATAATTAAATGCTACTAATAAAAAAATACATAATATATCGGTATCTAATAAATAAAATATTCACTGAAATTAACTTTTTAATTTTACTTACCAGGTATCAGCGGCGCAACACATGCAAGTGAGTGGCGCGACTGGAGGCGGACACGTGTCGGTGGCTGCCCAGCAAGGCATGTACGCCAGCTTCCACAACCAGGGCACCCCTTCATCACAACATCACCAAGGTATAGATATACTGTTGTTCATTAATATTTTATAACAAGTTAGCTTATTTTGGAATTTTCGGGTTAGATATGCCTTCATAGCCCAGTGATTGTGCTGTTGTGTGAAAGGATTTTTTTATAGCCGGGTTGTTACCGAGTCTACCCTTCCGGAAACGGAACTCATAAAGTTACGTTACACGTGCCATTATATATAATCGATGCCTATGATTACGTTACATGTATCATGAAACGGACAGCTTTTACCACCTTCCAATGTGAAAGAGTCAAAGGACCCCAATAACAATCATATCCCATGCAACAAACATGTCTAGGACATTGCTAAGGTTGCGCAAATAAAAGTGATATATGATATTACACGTGGAAGGTGAATACAACGATAAGATGTGGTTATTTTGTTGGCGTTGTGTGAAACTCTGCATACCTACTTAAGTAACTGATGAGTGCAATGCAGATCGCTTTTGCTAGAAGCCGCTGCGGCAATAAACACGTCAATCTAATGTCATTCTCCGAGGAGTGGGACTCGACTCTTGGCGCATTCTCGTCGATCGTCAACCCCGGCCCGCACCGCACAATTTCTTATTTACCTCCGCCCTACGGCTTATTACAACAACATAAAGTTTATACTTTGAATTTATGCAACTTGGTGCATCATTCCATAACGTAATAATGTGTCCTAACATATGTGTTATGAAAAATAGATACACAGAAGGATGCTTCGTTGTCTTTTTGGTGTAACCTTTGTTATAGGTTCATACCCATAATGAAATGATATATAGATTTTTTTTTTGTTTTTCGAATTTTCTATATAACATTCACTTTTAAGAGTTTTGGTCATGTTTCATTCAAATGTCCATGGGAACATTTGAATTGACCGGGTTCTACGCGCGTGAAATATTCTAGATCCAGTAAATTTTTCCAATAATTATACATAATTCCAAATAAACAACACTATGAAAATGTAGGATTCATCGTGTATTGTATATAGGTTTTATGCGATTATAGTTATCGTTGGACCGGAATTGACTCATCTTTTAGCGTAACATTAACGTGAGTCGGACAGCTCGTTTTGACAAACACCAACAGAATATGCACCGACATCCGAATGCGTAATATCTGAGCTTGTCTTGGAAACGAACAAGCTTACACAGTCAAAGTGCTGTTATTATGTATTATGATGCATATCTTCTCCATAATCGTAAATCTAGACCTGGTGGACATTTGGAAGACGGATTAGATCTACGAACAACCTTTGGCTTGTGTATGACTATAGGAAATACCTAGTCATAAATAAATATGATTTATGGGTCTTGTTTTATTAACGGAACTGGTGAATAAAGCTCTGAGAGTAATATAGCGAATGATTGTTATTTTAAACACGCATCAAATGACGCATTGACACATACTCACTCAATTAATAAGTCCACGAAACGGTCGATAGCATATAAATATAATTATTTCGAATTGAGGTAGGTTCACTTATTTGCAAAAAGTCTTGTGACTGGAATTTTAATACATATAAATTATTAGAGGTAGGAGAAATGTTATTCTATGTTGAAGCGAAAACGACGTTGGGTAGTGTTAATCTTTTGCGATACTTACCTACTTATATGTAGTTTTACTGAATAGAGCAGAAAAGATACACCACAGTATTGATTGGTATTGACGTCAGTAACTTGGACACTCACTGAGAACAGGGAATGGTACGTCGGTAACTTGGACACTCACTGAGAATAGGGAACGGTACGTCGGTAACTTGGACAGTCACTGAGAATAGGGAACGGTATGTGGGCCGACAATTGGCAGGCGGGTTGTGACCGCAGTATTATGTTGATGCTGTTACAACAATGGGACTTACGGCTTAACGTGCTTTCCGAGGCATGGGGGGGTAGTCCCTCAACCATCCAGACCCGGAAATAAATCTTAGAATTTGCACAAAGATTTCTTGTCAGGCGTGGCGATCGAACCCACGACCTCCGAGATTTATAGCAAGCCAAATACCGCTACGCTACGGCGATTGACCTTTAAGTAATTTGTCTCAAATCAATGTTGTTTATGTTTTTTGCAGGGAGTGGATGCGACACGTATTCCGTATCGCAGTCGCAGAGCATAAATTTCTCGCAGGCAATGCGCGCGCGACCCACGGGGCCACCTCAGCAACAAGCACACGGTCAACAGGGCCAACCTCTCGGTCAGTTTATAACATAACTTACATTATTACACAAATAATGAATTATATATTACATTGAAAATTACAAATAGTAATGTATTTATTATTTTGTTATTAAATTAACCATGTCCCAACAGGCGTTGCAGCCGCCGGCATATCTCGGGAGCAACAAGCCAAGATGTTGCAACAGCAACAGCAGCAAATGTTGCGGGCACAACAGCAACAGATGCGCCCTCCTCCCCCCGAGTACAAAGCGCGGTTCGTGAACAACGTGGGTGTGGGCGTGGGCGTGGCCCGCCGTCCCCCTGCGCCCCGAGCCTTCCACCCCCCAAGACAGTACGCGCCTGAATGGAGACATGTACTGATGCAGCAACAGGCGGCGACAGCTAGGCAACAGTTTCCGCATCATCATCAAGGTAAGAAGATTTTCTCGAGAGAATTATTTCCATACTCACCGGTCGTATCGCTAAACCCTATCGCGTGCACCTGTGTTTGAGCACTTGTGCATTCTAATAATGTCCTGCGTAAATAGCCTTTAGAGTTGATACGCTTTCACTGAAATCGGTTGGGAGGACTACTATTATACGGTGTATTAATTGCTCAAATACAGGTTCACAGTATACAAATCTAGAACTCAGAAGCATGAGGTCGGATGTGCCATTATATATACGTGAGAAGCATTCGTATGTGCCTTTATCGTAAACTGGCACTTGCTTCTGAAGTAAATAAAAAAATTGGATCTAGAAATACTCTCGTACCGAATGTTCTTATATAAGCTAGCTGTTATTTTAAAAGCCATTCCTATGGAAGTCTAAGAGGCCATGTATCTAGGCGCTTTAATAAAGATATTCGGATTATCATCATAATTATAAAAAAAGTCACCAAATATATTAACTTGGTGACTTTTTTTCGTGCTCTTTATAAAATTTTTTTATTAATAAATTTGTAAATTTTAGGGTTCAGTATGGGCTCTATGGGTGGTATGAGCCAGCAGCAACAGCAACAGATGCAGCTACAGCAGGCGAGACTGCAACAACAGCAGCTAATGCAACATCAACAGCAACAACAACAAAGGTAATTACCATTTAAAGAACAACTTCCTAACGCATTCGTTTAGTAAGCAGCCACACAAATAAATTAGTTGAGAAAAAGTAAATAGTCTTTAATTAAAAATATCTTTTGGTTTTTTGCAGGACATCGAACCAGCAACAGTCACCGATGTCTCATCTTATAATGCAGCAAAATCAGATGATGAGTGTACAAGGACAGGTATGTTTATTTCTTGCAATTTTCAAAGTTTGACAGGATATTCCTGTGTCAATTTTGTACAGAAAAATGTAAATTTTAAATTCTGCTAGCCTTGTATTAGTTTATTTTCTCCCTTCGGGACTTCATTATTAAATATAGCTTATGTTACTACAATATAACGGAGCTTTCTAATGGTGAAATAATTTTTGGATTCTTTTAATGCAAACAAACGAACAATCAAATGTTTCCTCTTTATAATATTACTATAGATATTTTATACCGTCTAAACAACGCTATTAAATATTTTTTACAGATGCCAAACATACACATGAGCCAGTCACAAAGTATGTCAATGCAAAACATGGGCGGTATGGGGCACCAGGGTAACCCTATGCACCAACCCAACCCCATGAACTCCATGATGTCACAGAACGGGCCCATGCAGGGACAGAACGCGAACGCGTTCCCCTCGATACACACGTCTTCCTTCACGGGACAACCCACTGACTTTAATCTGGACTTCCTCGATAATATGCCTTCCACCGACGCTAACAACCTCACCGCGCAAGAACTCCTCAACTCGTTAGATAACTCCTTCTTAAATGATATTCTTTAAATACTTTTTATGTATACTAAATTTTAAGAAATAGAAAAATTTGAGAATTATAAATTTAGACCACCGGCAGGATTCAACTCTGATATCTTGGGCTGTTATATCCCTTTGCCTTGCCGATCCAACGGCACCGGTGAATCCTATCCGATCGTCAATCGAAATTTATCACTCTTTTCAAACACGTTCTACGAGGAACGTGGTCTTTAATATATCACACGATTATTCGTGTTTTTAGAATAATGTTCAATCGATTCGCATTCGAGTCGATTAGATTTTAATATTACGTCTACATGATGTGTTTACTGTTTATATTATACTTATGTACGACCGTTACGGAACAAATGATGACCAAAGTTATTAAAAGGAATTTAACCAGGCCGGCTCAGAGAGAGGTCGTTATATCCCGCAGTTGTGCGAGTGGACTAGAGACATTTTGGACCACTATGTTTTGTAGACTATTTATTATAAAAATATCAATTTCTAGTAGTGTTTATAGTTTTTAACTATTGTTAATAATTCCTTTGTAAATAATTTAATTTTAAAATGTTTGTAATATTAATCATAAATATATTACTGATAGTCTCCCGCGTATCCACAAACTGACATTGTATTCTTCCTAAATATGATATACATACTTTTAATTTAGCTGCAGAATAGGTTAATGTGTATTTATTGCAAATTTTATCGTAGTTTATAAGGTAAAAGCACAAAAGACAATATTTTATTTTACTTTAGATTTTTTTTATTTATAGTTCTTCTAAACATAAGGCGCAATAGACACTGAGAAAATATTATAATATTTTATAAAAAGGCTGAATGACTCAAGTGTCAGCGTGTGTTATATAGATTGTGTCGACTTCTGTTAATAATAATGGTTACGATTGGTTGCAGCACGTTTTCAGTCCATGAATAATGTTAGTTATTATCGGATTTACTTATTAAGATTGCTATATAGATAGATTAATAAAAGTATCGGTTGATCTATAAGGCACGTGGCGTGTCTTGAACAGATAAATAAAGCACGATTACATAGGGCGGTAAATGTGTGTTAAACTTACGCGTCGAGTATAATGGGCCACATAACTAACAGTTACGTTAAGGCGGTGGATACTAATAGACCTGTTCTTTAAATACATGTAACGCAGAACTTAAAGAACTCACATTTAACTGGATTTGGACAGTGATTTATACATATTATAATTATTAACTCATATTAAAGAACAAGAAAAAAAATAAAAATGATTATGTCAATGTTCGACTGTATATTTCATGTATACACCTCGTCCGCTTTCTGGAGATTTATTTATCGCGACAGGACTCAATACGAATCGAAACTAAAAGTCCTATGCATGAACAACATTTGGCACTATTGACATTCGTCTTGTGTCAATTTACTGATTTTTATTGCTCTTAATAACGGTAGAGAAAATATTCCCGTAAGTTGTTCCTAAATACGATTGTACATAAGGCCAATCGTATTTCGCCAATTTCAATTTTGATAGTTGGAATTGAATATTATGAAGTAATGACGACGTAACCTCAAATTGTAGTTTTAATTTTTATCAGAGTGATTTTTCCTTAAATACGTGAGAATTAATGCATTTAGCATTAATTCTCACGTATTTAAGGAAAACACACAATTTTTTCTCTAAATTTGATATTAAGTCTGAGGAAGTCGATAACGAACTATATTACTTACGCGAAGGACACAAATTGCAGCTAACTCAACGAGCTATCCGGACGCGACTCAATAAAGTTCGGTGATTCATATGGTTTGATATTGAACTGAAATGCCTTAGAAAATTGTACGGGTTGATACATTTCGCAATATGTCTATGAAGGTATTACACAAATAAAACATTTGGAGCCCGAAGACCTCGAAATCCATCTTAAAACTTAAACGTTATACTTATTTTGCAACTTTTCAAAATGTAGCTGTATTTATTTTAGTTTATACTGACATCCGGAACGAAATTCTTTCCAGGCCATCATTGTTGTTTTCATTTGTCAGATGTAGGGACAATTCTATTGTTACAATAGTGCAAAATGTAAATTTGTGTGAATTATAATATAATAAGATCATTCCTGTACCTAAGATGATTGTATAGAATACTGTGATGTCGGTCTCAATGGTCAATAGATGATAAATAGTATCAATTATTATAAATAGATTATTGTTATTGTTAAGGATCTCATGGTATCATTTTAGTTTGGGTATTGAGAGAGTCTGGAATCACTATTTCGTTGGTTTCATTACTATGTATTTATTTTCAACGAATGTATACTTTTTATTAAAACATATTTTCGTTTTGTACGTATTTGGGAATGCCTATTCTAGCACTTTGTTATTATATGTTGTTAAATTAATTTAGCCAATGAAACACCAGTTTTGCTAGACATTTATTTTTATTGCGTACAAGAAATATTTATTTTGTTCGACATTCGCCTGGCGTGAAGTGATATAGATGATTTTATATTATTATGTAATTCATATTGATACCTAGCATGCCTGTTTGTTTCTTCAGCTAATTTAATTCAACATTATATAAATCATGTAAATACAAAACTGTTGTTAAACAACTAAAGTTTTTGAACAATTTATACCCAAAATCGGTTTGAAATTATCACTATGATACAAAACAATCGTATTGCAACCGTGAGGTTTAGCTCTCTGATATTTTACAGCTGTAAACCAACTATTGTGAATGATAGGAACATTCCAGAGCCATTGTTAATAATGTTTTAACTTTAGGACCAATTTTTGAACGTTCTTTTGAAAATAATATTGCATATTGAGTGATGTTGTTTTATTATTTTAACCATATCTTAACAAATATTTAGACAAATATTTTTTAGACACAAACCGGAGGAAAGTGCTTTAGAGAACAGTATAAGTTAAGCTGAATACTTTTTGGGAAAACACTTATAATATTTTCAATATATGGCACATAATTTTAATCTGTCCAACACTAATTTTCTAACCGGCGCCTTTCAATTTCTTTTTATAATTGATACCTTAAAATGGTATTGGCGAAAAAAGCACAAATAATTGAGTTGATACTATCATTAAAATTGAAAGATATTAATAACATTCGTATACAACACTTACATATCTATTGGATTCCATTTACACTTACTGTTTTTAATGTATTCATAGCTTATAACGGTTGATAACTACCGCTGCGGGATTACGTCAAGTTCTATATACATGTTGTTCTTATGAAGTTTTACAACATTACAATATATACAGGAAACGTTACCACATGATCGAATCAGCCTGATGCTTATACAAAAAGTCTGAAAACCTTTCTAGTTTTCTCTCTAAAGCATTAATCTCCGATGCTAATTCTCATACGACCTCATTGGGTTTGTTGTGAAAGATTCTTGGGTTCCGTATCCTTGGGCTGTAGAAACTATTTGGTTGGACGTACTTCGCTGTTATAGGCTCATCATGAACCGCGCTTAATTTGCTTGCGTAAATATTTTCATTTGTATTGTTATCTAATGATCTCATTGAGAATGCAGCGTGTAATATTTGTTTACGTCGCCGGAGTCGAATACAGGAGAACACGGTGGTTAATAAGACTCCAAGTTTGAATAAGGCAACGATGAACAAACCTAATAGAAGGATTAGATATTGTTGTTGATACCAGTCTTCTATGGGACCGAGGCAACCCTGAAACAAAATAAAACATCACCTCAATTGTTACTGTTAATCACCTCGTTAACTGTGTACCTATAGACTTATTCAGTATTAAATTTTAATAATAATTACTATTTCAACAAAACGCTACTACTAGTAACTAGTACTAGTTTTAGTTAGCGATACTAAAGTAACATTTCGGAATAGTGCGGTTGGTGAGAGTCTTTCTCATTAATAAACTTTATGTAATAGTAGGTATTTAAAGTTTCATAAACCGTTTTCTATTATTTTCTATGACTATTGATTTGATCATCATTGTTCTATAATGAAGTAGATTTCCTAGGACTTACACATGAACTATAAGTATAGAGCGATACTTCTGTTTTTTTGTGTTACCTACTGTGAAGCGGCCACTAATATTGCAGCCCGCCATTGCACAGAATTGAGTGTATTTTATAGCAATGCTAGGTCTGGTTTAATATTTCTGTAACTGTAATATGGAACTGTTGAAATTACTTAATGAGTTCGACTACATCCCTTTTAGCAACTTAATTGGGGCTGCTGAAATTCTTGGTCAAAAATAATTTACGATTATTATTTTAATGGGTAATAAATTAGATACTAATGAATTTGAGGAAAAGTTTATACTTCATTAGAGTGTTACGGTTTCTCAAGAGTTCTTTTTATGATATTTCGCGGTTTTCATTATGAAATGCATATTTTACTCTGATGTGAAGGAGTGGCTCTTGACTTCAATATAAGACCAGGCAATAAAAGTCTGAAATTAAATTGAAGTAATATTAGATACCATTTCCAATATTCTTGATCACCGAAAGATTTAGGATGGATTAAAAACGCGTCCCAAAAAGGACATTTCCACCTGGACTATTGGCGCCTGGAGCAGCTGTTCAGTTTGTCAAAAGGCCAGGCAGGCCGGCTCTGATTATTATTTTTAGGCAGAGGTAGGTCATACTTCGTAAGTATTTACTCTATGATATACCTATATAAAACTTAAATTTAAATATTAACTCTATATAGATAAATGATTTACTCACCGGTACATATCTAAACTCGGGATTAGCTATGACTTCCTGGCACCTAGAAGCGTTAACAGGGGCAGGGTTGAGGTAGGACGCGTTGCTAGCGTGTTGCACACAACAACTGAGAGGCACTGACATGCCGCGCGGCCCGAGGCGGCGCAGCTGCCATATTGACATGTCGTAATTCCGGGCGTCGGTCATGCCGCAGCATTCCAACTGAAATATAAACAAAATATTTCATTTTTTTTAAGATTTCTAGCAGAGTTTTGGCACACTAATCCTATTCTGCATTTGTAAACGTTATGTAGCGGTAATACATAGTTTGTATTAAAAAGCATATGTTTATAACTACTTACTCCTCACGTAAGGCTAAAATGCTTGTGTTAAGAGTCGGTTCACGTCCGCGGAAAAAATAGATAGGTACCTACTGATCATAATCGATAAAAATACTAAAGTATTTTAGGGTTCCGTCAAATGTTTCGCTTCCCATAAGAGCGGTTTCGCACTATGTCCGATTCGAATCCGATCCGAACCCGTGAAAATATTTGTCTAGAAATTTGGAAAGAAATCAGATGACGGACATCGGATCTAGTGCGGTAATTACCATAGAAATAGTTCTACGGTTACTACGGACCATATTTTCACGGGTTCGGATCGGACGTAGTGCGAAACCGCTCTAAAGGTTCCGTAGTCAATAAGTTTGAGAACCACTGACCTACGTAGTACTTTCGACTATACGGCTACGATAAAACCGATAAAAAATATAAATGTCTTATGGAAACAACTATGTAATTCACAGGAAAGTACAGTAATAAATCAATAGGATATAATTAGGGAGGAAACTATTAATGCAATTTCAGTTGTTTTAGGTTCGGGTCACAAATTAGTCGAACTAGCGAAATAGTTGCATTGCTTAGGAAATGAGATTGCTTCAACAGGTATAAATTACTCATTACCCATATCAAACGCCAAATATCTACTTATTTCCTACTAATTAGAAGTAGAAATAATTAATTAATATGGAATAACTTTCGATAATGCGCTTATATTTGGTGAAGTCTACTTATGACTTATCAGTAGGTACCATTACGAGCATTGATTTCGTAAAAAAAATTTACTCATTTAATTTTGAATTAACATTTTGATAAAACGCGCCGTCGACGGCGCGCTTTTATCCTACAGAGCAGGTGTTCAAAGGTCTACAGGTAGCGTCTGACGCGCATGCGTATCGCATCTACTTATATGGCTACAAACGCGCTTCAACGGCGCGTTTAAAAAACGTGGTGTGCATAGGCCCTAATTTTGCTAGTACTAAAAACACGTTCTAGCTTAACAAAGTAGGTACCCACCTCAGTTTGAGCCAGATCTATAGCCACAGTGAAATGTTCGAAGTCAGGTAACGCGTAGTAAGACTGCAGGGCTCCAACGGCGCCGCCTCTTGAGCTTTGTAGACCAAGACACCGCGGCCATATTGCCACCATTACACCGGCCGCGCATTCACCCAGCAACATTGCTAGGACTATCAGGAAATACTGAAAAAATACATAAAAATCTATAGGCTAACCTAACCTAACACGCTAGAAAAATCTTAGGATACTCTTTTAGAATATTAAACCGAGAAAGAAGTTTTTTGATTTAAAATAGCTGCAGGTACCTATGTGAAGATAAAAAAATTTAAAGTTTTAATAAATATACCACTTATTGCTTTACTAGTATAGGATAGCTGCTGGGTTTCAATGAGTCGCAGTGTAATCATATCCAGATTATATAAAATACTAGCTACCCAGTCCAGTTTCCCCTGCGGATTTCCAACCACTCCACAATCCACCGTCCTTCTCAAATACACAAACAAAAATTCACTTAAATCGTTCCAGCAGGATAGGAGTTAGGTGACAAACATGTACCGAAGAATTATACATAAGTAAGATAGGGGCGTAGCTACCGTATCAGCCCTATCAACAATACGGGACCCAAAGCTACAAGGGCCACGAAAGTGTATGATAGAGGGCCTCTCTTACTTGATACAGAGCCCGTTCACTACGCCACTGTAAAAAGATTAACTCGAGACCTTTGACCTTTAATCCAGAACTACTTTGTAGATTTACTTACGCACATCCCTCACAAACTTTAGAATTCATAATATTACAGTCCCCCGTCAGGCTTTTTAGCTCTGTAGAATAAAATTTAGGTGCCATACACTTGTAACTGTATAACGAAGTGAACGACGTATTAAATAATAAAATTCATAATACAGCTTCATAATAAAGAAAAAAACATAATTATAACCCAAGTGTAGACAAATCATTTACTACCTACAAACTTAGAGTTACCAAGTATGTTATTTCATAGACCACGTTCAATTAGTGACACTTGAGCGAACTCATTATATTTTTTACATAATTATTCTGTGTTTATCTCCTATGAATTATGTTACTTATTGTTATTAAGCTTAAGGTTAACTTTGCCATGGTTCAAAAAAATATAAAAAAATATAGATCATTTTGAATACTTCGACGATTCAGCTTTAGATCACTTCACAGATACAGTTAGGGACATAACAAATAAACACACTAAAAAAGAAATTCTACGTAACTCCAAAACCATTAGGCAACCATGGATGACAAAAAATCTACTAAAATGTATCCGCAAAAGAGACATGCTTCACTATAAAACTAAAAAACCAGAAAATAAAGATAATTACCTAATGCTCCAAAACTATAAAAAATATAGAAACTGTTGTAATAACGTGATACAAAACCTTAGAAACGCTTATGACAAAGAGTTATTAGATAACTCTAGGGGTGACTGCAAGAAAACGTGGGCGGCAGTTAAAACCATTTGTAATTTCAAAAGAAAAACCTCCGACAGTACATCTTTGTTAAGTATAAATCCAGATTCGACTTTATCATTAAACATGGTCAATACATATTTTGCTAATGTAGGGATAGAGCTTGCAGAACAGACCTTGTTACGACTAAATACTACTGAGTCGCAGCTAGCTAACCTGGCACCTAAGTTAGATAACACTGCTTCATCTCTCACAGAGTCATTTTTCATGACTCCGATCGATGAAATGGAAGTTAGTGCTGTCATTGCCACTCTCAAAAATGATTCCGCTCCGGGATGGGATGGAATTACAAATCGTGTCCTTAAATTAGCACGGCACTGTCTAGCTAGACCTATCTCTCACTTGTGTAACCTAAGCATATGTGCTGGCACAGTTCCTGTAAAATTAAAAACAGCCAATATATGTCCAATTCACAAATCAGGCGATGTGACAGTTGTGTCCAATTACCGACCAATCTCACTCTTGACGTCACTGTCTAAAATACTTGAGAAACTGGTTAACAGGAGACTATTGACGTACTTAGAAAAGAAACAACTGTTATCAGACAACCAGTATGGCTTTCGGAATGGCAGGTCAACGGAGGATGCAGTTACTAGCTTAGTCGAACATATTATTAGTAAGCTCGATAGTGGAAAAAAGTGTCTCGGCGTCTTCCTTGACCTTGCCAAAGCCTTCGACACTGTGTCCAGGCCTATACTTCTAAAGAAAATGGAACTTTTGGGTGTTAGGGGCACTGCCTTGGAATGGTTCAAGTCCTACCTCACTGATCGTGTTCAAAGGGTCCGCCTAGGTGAGTATCAGAGCTCCTTAGCGAAAGTGACATACGGGGTACCCCAAGGGAGTGTCCTCGGTCCTACTTTGTTTCTCTTGTACGTCAATGGTCTCTGTTCACTAAATCTCCAAAATGCTCAAATCTCAACATACGCGGACGATACAGCCATTATTTTCCACGGTGATACCTGGGAGGAAACCTATCATGCCGCAGAAGCTGGAATGCAAACGGTCTCTAATTGGCTACAGTACAATCTCCTTACCCTAAACGTCGGAAAAACCAAAATAATCAACTTCTCGATCACCAGAAAAACAGCAGCTCCCACCAATACCGCACTAAAATTCCACCTTTGCAGTGATGGCTCAAGTAGCAACTGTAGGTGTCCTGTATTTGAGCAAGTTAGTAGTATAAGGTACCTTGGCATAATCATTGACAAGCACCTGACGTGGAGAAATCAAATAGAATCAGTAACTACTCGCGTCAGGAAACTTCTCTACGTATTCAAAAGACTTGGAAATATAGCAGACCATAAGATACTCAAAATGACCTACTTTGCTTTGTGTCAGGCAATATTAAATTACTGCATTTTAATATGGGGTACAGCTGCAAAAAGTTATTTTATAACAATAGAACGAGCTCAAAGAGCTATACTAAAAGTGTCTTACAAATTAGGTATTCGCTACTCTACAGATGCGCTGTATCAAAAGATAGAAGTGCTAACAGTGCGCCAACTGTATATTCTGTCAGTCATCCTTAAGTTCCACAAAACTGCATTAGATACTAAGGTTACTGACAAACGCTCACGCAGAAAAGAAACCTGGAACAGAGGCTCTTCCAAATTAAAATTCGGCAATAAAGCTTTTGCCTGCGTAGGACCCCGTTTATATAATATGGCTAACAATAAATTGAAGATACTGCAACTAACCAAGTTCGCATGTAAAAAACTAGTTAGTTCCTGGCTCTTACGACTAAATTATATAGAAACCGAAAAAATTATAATTATCAACTAACTTGCACATGGCTTCACCTATACAGGCATACATAATATATGTATTTATCCGCACTCACATACACACACCCACACCTATACATGCACTCTCATGCACACACACAAACTCTTTCTCTTTCTCACACATACACACACACACACACACACACACACACACACACACACACAAACACACACACACACACACATACATACACTCGTACATACAATGATCTATACAGAATTTAGATGTAATGTACCAACATCTAATTTTATTTAGTTAAATTTTGTAACCTGAAGAATATATTAAGCACATTCCTCGACGGAAGAGACTGGATCCTGCAACACAGGGTATCCTAGTGCGGGGTCCAGTGTCATTTTAAATATTTAAGTGCAACCATTTGTGAAACAATAAATTTTATTTTATTTTATTTTATTTTATTTACTTAGTGTTCATCATTTTTAGGGTATCAATTGTCATATACGTAGGTAAAAATCACAACTGGAATTAACAGCTTAGAGTCTAGTCCGTCTGATAAACCGTAGTACCCGATCTAACCAAACCCGGAAATATTTTCCGACAATAAAACCTGTGACCTGTGTCTATGAGGCATTAGACAATAATTTATTTTGTTAGAAGGGAGGAGGCTGGAGCACTACTCGCCTTTATGCCCGGTGATGTAACGAAAACTTCGTAGCAATAACATAATAATATGTAACTCCGAAAAGAAAAAAGAAAAAAAATAACTATCTCCCGTATTATACATATAAACCTTCTTGTATCCCCCTATCTATTAAAAATACCGCATCAAAATCCATTGCGTAGTTTTAAAGATTTTAGCATAGATACTTATGGACAGACACAACGGGAAGCGACTTTGAACTATGTAGGTAGTTTTTTTTTCTTTTTCGGTCGGACTTATTTAGTTAGCCCTGAGGGTTTTGCTACTTCACCGGGCATAAAGGCGAGCAGAGCTCCAGCCTAGATAAATGGTTTAAACACTACAAACTAAGCCTGTAGGACTTGGACCTCGGCTCAGGGCGGAAGCTGACGGGGAGATTGAGGGATTATGGCTTTTAGTTTCTTTAGGGGAGTTTTGTGCAACTGTCGCTCTACTTTACAGTTCGCGGGCCTCTCGGACTTCGGGTCTACGAGGGTATCGGAAGGTTCTTAGCAAACTAAGGGTCGGGAGGGCGAGGGGGGACGCGTCGCGTTCGGGGGCATACTCTTCTCCGGCGGGTCGGATAGAGTGGTCTCTGTGTAGTGGTGCTAGTTTCTTGCAGTCTCTGTACTGCTAGTTGGTAAGTTGTGATCTCGTCGTCCGGGTCGTCTAGGACGCCCCGAGGCTGACGGTGTTTACGACGCTTTGTAGGCAAAGGCCTGTAGTCGGATGCTGCAACAACCAACGGGTTTGGGTTCACGTCGGGTGGCACGTCGAGTGAATCTACTTTGGACAGTTTGTAAGCGGTACAAACTGCTAGACGCTGTATGAGTGAATACAGTGCTCGCGTACGTCATAATCGGCCGTATACCTACCCGTGGTATAAATCCTAACCTTGTTATCAAGTGATAGTTTACTGCGTGAATTTAGGAGACAGTGAAGTCGCCTGAGCGTAAGTGAAGCCCGTGCACGAACGGTTTCTACTTGCGTCTAAAGTTTAGCTTTTGGTCAAGGATTACGCCTAAGTACTTGGCTTGCCGTTCCCAAGGGATTGGTTCGCCAAACATCTTGACCGGTGGAATGACCGGTGGGCTGTTGAATCTCGAGAAGAGTACAGCGGCACTCTTTGTCGGATTGACTTCGATTCTCCACTTTCTGATCCATTTGCCTAAGGCATTTAATGCGGATTGTAGAGGGTCGTGAATTGCAGTAGGACTGCGGCCCGAGTAGTATAAAACGGTACCGTCCGCGAAGAGTGCCAGATGGGCCATTCTTGGGTTTCGGGATGTCACTTGTGTAAAGCGAGAACAGGAGTGGCGATGTAGGTAGTGAAACAAGTGCTGCCTTTTTTTTTTTTTTGTTGTCCGGGGGTAATGCATTGACGCATTCCTACCACCGTTGCAGCGTATTTGCGCGCTGGCGGTGGGATATGTGGGACTCGCCCTCTCCATAGCGTGGTATGCTAAAGTCATACCACGAGGAGAGGACCCTACACCACTAAAACCCCCCGGACACTCCTTCGATCCGCCGTTGGCGGGGGTCGGGTACGCATGAGCAATCCGGCCCTAAAAACAAGTGCTGCCTATGAATAAAATTGTATTGCACCTATATGGTTAGGTTACAGAAAAAAATAAGATACTTACAAAACTCAGAACTCCATATCCGGGCATATAAGTGGCCCAACAACCCAGGGCTCCGGCGGCGCACATCGCGAGCCCCGCCACCAACAACGCCAGCGCTAGGTAATAGAAGGGTGGATGGCTGAGCTCCCCGTCTGGAGCAGCTAGTAGCCGAGACATCAGAATCCGTTTCGAGTCGCATAGCAGTAGGAAACCGCAAACTACTTCGAAGAAACCACATGCCTAGAAATATATGTTTAATTAACGATGTGAAACTTTTCATACCAAGAAGAATATCTTTTGAATTATTAATTTGATATTAATGAATTATTATTATGTCATAGAGTTATATAGAATTTGAAATAAGTATGTGCGATCATATATATTTTTAGTATAATTTACTCTTTGTTTTTCCAAAATATACCTTTGGATGAGGATGAAGATAAATACGGCTATATAACAGGTAAACTGAATATACTTATGCTTTTTATATTCAGTAGGTACAGATAACCTCCGTAGCGTAGCGGTCGTGGGTTCGATCCCCACGTCGGACAGGAAATCTTTTTGTGTAAATTCTAAGACTTCTCTCCAGTTCTGGTTGTTTGAAGGACTACCCTCCGTGCTTCGGAAAGCATATCAAGCCGTTGGTCTCGATTGTTATAACACCATCTCATAATTATGGTATACCAAGAACATAATACTGCGTTCACCAACCCGACTGCCAAGCGTGGTGACTATGGCAAAATATCCTCCCCGGGAGGTGGCCTATTTTCAACAGTGGACGTTATACGGGCTTATTATGTTATTCAGTTATGCAGTATTGAGATAATAAGATAGATCACTGTGTTTTGTCTAAAATCTGTAATTTCATTTGTCGTAATTTATAGTATTACCATTCACAGATCACTATAATTTAGATGAACTATATTGACACAAATATTTCCCTAAGAAACCATTACACAAGACGCGGATATGATCAAGTTAACCACTGTGCTATCAGGTACTCTTTCAGTTATCAGTGGCTTTCTAAAATAGATTTAAATTAAAACGGAGAAAAGTTTGAAAGAGTGCATTATTTTATAGATCAATTGTAAATACGAGTATTATATTCTTGTGTAATGCTCAGAACTAGATACTTTTAGTAACAGTTTGTTCAGGGAACAAAAGGCATGGAGAAAACTCTCGCACGTTCGGGTAAAAACAAAAAATGTGTCATGCAATAATAAAGTTAATAAACCAAAATGAATCACATCAGCTGTAAAAAGTATAAAAATAAATAAGTTTGTAATTAGTAGGTACTTACAAAAAATATTGTGTTGAAACATCCAAAAAGCACTTTAGGGGTATTTTCGTATTTACACATTTTGGAACACAGATGTACAGCCTTTTAAATATTAGATAGTAACACTGGGAAAGCGTTCTAAACGTTATCCAACTATTAATGATGTGAGTATATGAATAAACAAACGGACAGTGAATAGATTCGCCGGTTTTGGGGAGATACGCTCTGCTGCACAGGTGGGGTGACTGAGTATTAAGGCATTTTTGTTTAAAATTAATGCATACAGTTACTCATGCATGCTTCTACATTTACACTGGCTGACCGGCGCGCTATGGGCTACAGTTGCGACATCACTAATTGCCGCAATGTTTGTCAGTAATTGAAGTTATTTAAAGGATTTTAAACAAAACCTTCGTAGGTTAGCGGTATTTGGCTCGCTTTATGTCTCGAAGGTCGTGGGTGCGATCCCCACACCGGACAAGAAATCTTTGTGTTAATTCTATGATTTATTTCCGGGTCTGGTTGGTTGAGGGACTACCCTCCGTGCCTCGGAAAGCACGTTAAGCTGTTGATCCCGATTGTTATAACATAATTTTTAACAAGCGTATATCAAGGAACAGGCAGCAGCGTTTCCCTGTGTATTACAACATAATACTGCGGTCACCAATCCGCCTGCCAAGCGTGGTGACTATGGCAAACCCTCCCCAGGAGTCGTCGTACGGGCTGATGATGAATCAACAAAATAATACAGTTAATATTTAAATATATTTTATTGCTCTGTGTTTTTTAATATTTCAACAAGCTTAATATGTGCATATGAAGTAAAAAATATGATTTTAAAAATCAATGTCTCGTTTTTTAAATCCTCCGCAATTCGTAGAGGGTACACTGGTTATGTCATCTTGTTCTCGCTCCTTGGTTTCTTGTAGTTCTGTAACAAAATAAAACAATCTTATGATACGCAATATCGGGGTTAATTTGACGTTCTGGGTAACTTTGACTGTGATGGTAAACCAAATTTGAAGGGAGACAAAACGCCAAAATGGCATGAGGGAATGTGCTCCAGAAACGAAAGCTGGTGAATTTAGTAAAGAGATCCTACTACCATCGAATACGAGTATATTTACACGGCCAATGTTACCCCGAATGTCAAAGAAACCTCGGTTGACCGGTACTTAATCTAATTCTTGCCTTTCGCCGAAAGTTATTTTACTCAATAAATAAATAAACACGTAATAAAGACTAAACATTTCGAAAAAAAAAGATTTTAAGAAAAACGTTTGTTATTAAAAATAGTAATCGTTACATTTGTTCACATTTTCAATCTACAAAATATTACACCTAGTCCTGAGTTATTTATATATTTAATTCTACTAAGACTAAAGGTGCGGAAATACATTTAACTATACTAATATTATAAGAACGAAAAATATTACAACATGTTATGCGGTTTATTTGCATTGGATAGGCTTCGAAAATACTGGGCCGATTTTCTAAAATCTTTCACCATTAGAAACCTACGTTATCCAGGACCAACATAGGCACGTTCCCCTTAGAGGCGTGTTATGAAAGAGATTAATAAATTTCGATGATCGGTTGGGTTCCACCGTAGTCGAATTAGTTAAGACATACCAAAGATGCAGGTTCGAGTAATGCCGGTGGTGAAAATTTCTTAATTTCAATTTTGAAATATAGGCAATATTTAATTCTAAAGTTCCTAGCATCATGCAACATAGGTAAAACCGCGCGAGACGCTAGTTATTATTAGTTATACTAGTTGCTGTCTTAAATTATGTTACATACCTATTTTTTTTAAATCATAACCATTATTCTAGCTTTTTTAAATGTTTTTGAATACTTTATGGAAAAGTTTACCTTATACTATATTTGGGTGCCACCGTATCCGAATTGGTTAAGACATTAGGGGCTTAACCTAAGATGCAGGTTCAAATCCTGCCGGTGGTCGAATTTTAATAATCTCAATTTTGAAATAGTATTCTTACCTGGAGGCAAATGTAGCTTTTCTATAACAAACTTCTTCCTCTTCAACTTGAATGCCAAATCCAGACTGGGTGGAACAAACGGTACTATGGAGTAGACTGCCGCTAGTTTACTTATATGGAACAGGCCGTGGTAGTCTTTGTAAACTGGGTTAGTTTCCCGGTCTGATCCTGCGAAGGACTCTATTCTTACGGCGTTGTCAACTGAGTACAGTAGTCTTTTCATTATGTGGTCATCCTATGGAGAAATAAGTTTAAGTTAATTATTATTGTTCTTACTCTATTAATGAATAAATCTTTTTTGTATGCCGTGTGATTTCTCACCAATCGGCACGCCAAGTGTGTAACTAACTAACACGCACATACTGTTTGAGATCTGTGACGTCACTACTGTTACTTGTCGATGTTAATTTCATATAATACACTAGTCACAAAAATTAAGGGATATAAAAAAAAAAACAAGTTTTTGGGTGATTTTCAACGAGCTGTAACTCCGAGAAAAATGATCGTACAGAAAAAAAAGAAGCAAATTGTAGCTCTAAGTGTCTAGTTTTCAGATATGACCATAAAATTGTTTTGTCATGTCCAGGTCTGGAGAAATCCTAAGAAAACTACCGAAAAAATTCGAGAAAATTAGATTTTTTTTTTCGAAAAAATATATATATTTTTTTAATTACTTAAAATATCAGTCTCTTTGATCGAAAAATAAAGACTAGAGAAAAAAAAATTTTTTTCATTGAAAAAATTAATAAAAATCACAAAATTGCTCATAATGGTGATTTTTGCGAAAACAAAGAATTTGTAACTTCGGGGCACTATGAAAAAAAATCGCAGCGCTTTGAATTTTTCAGGGATTTTAGGAGATACTTTGAAGTAAAAAATTACCGACGATATCCTTCTTTCATCCATTTTATGCAAAGATATACCAAGTTATCGAAATATCCTTAATTATGCGAATTTTTGTCGTTTTTTCAGTCCGAGTATTCAATTAAAAAAAATATTACATTTTCTTATAGAGAATGTCATCTAGTTTTCAAAACCCTCCTTCGATTTTCTCTACGATCATGATTTCCAGAGTTATTGATTATCAAAGTCAAAAATAACTTTTTTGCTTTGATTGACGATAACTCCGCGGCGAATCATCGTACAGACTTTTTGATTACGTCAAATTAAAGGGTATTAAATTTTCTAAAAGAGTTTATGAACGAAATTTTTGGAAAAAAAAAAATCGGTATTTGTTTTAGGATTTCTTTAGACCTGGACATGATAAAAAAAATTCTAATTATCTGAAAACTAGGCACTTAAGAGTTCCAATTTGCTTCTTTTTTTTTCTGTACGATCATTTTCCTCGGAGTTGGTTTTTTTTTTATATCCCTTAATTTTTGTGACTAGTGTATTTGTCTAATGTTAGTGTTAGTCACTTCGGCAATATTCCATACTCACATCAAACAAATGTGCGGGTATAGTAACAAATACAACAGCATTCGTATCCCGTATCACCACTCGGAGACAATACATAAACTTGATCAGATCTTGTCCATAGTTTATAGCATCCTCTTCACAGTCCATAGCCATCCACACAGGGGACCCCAGAGACTGGATACTAATCCTTAAAATATTGCTGTTTTTCTTATGGCTACTCTTATATTCCTCTTTGGAAACCAAATCTTTTATTTTAGTAAGTAGTTTGTAGTATAAATCGTTTCTGAAACCTGCAATTCAAAAGAAAAGTTGAAAAATATGTATGAGGAACATAACGCTACATATAAAATTTCTTCATATTGTGTTAGAAGGCTTGTTGAGAAGTAATAAAATATCCATAGGTCAGTATAATCTGTTGGTCCTTTACAAACTAATATTAATCAGTAAGATGGCAAAATTTTAATTTTAAATTACTTTTTTTATTTAATGAGAATCATTTCAACCCATCTGCTCATAGTCTTAAAGAGTAATAGCAAGAATTAAGGCAAAAAAAAATAATATAATGAATGTCTTAAATTTTATTTGGTAAGGCACTTATACTATATTATTATTATACTAACTAGCTGTACCGCGCGCGGTTTCACCCGCATAACTCCTATTCCCGTAGGAGCTTTATGTTTATTTATTTATTTATGTACATACACACAGAAGATATAGATACAACAAGACAGACAAACAGCAATGTACAAAGGTACTACTTATTTCTTAAGAAATCTCTTCCAGTAAACCTGCGAGAGGAGAAGTCAGAAGTAGAAATATTTAAAAGCGTGTAGGTAGATACACATAGATACAATAAGTACATATATACATAAATACATACATACAATATAATCATAAACTACATACTATAGGTATATGAATACATACTTATATTCATATATATGATGTTACGAAGAGGAGAGATAGGGTTGGACCTCATCTGGCAGCACGGAATCGCCTTTTTCCGTCTCCCTTTCTCTTTCTGTCGCTTAGAACTGCCATTTGCTAGACCGAGACAGAAAGCATAATGCGATAGCACGCGGCGGAATCCTCGAGGCGATCGGCATCACGGACAAAATGCAATGGTCGGCAGGGAGACTCCGGAACGCTGAAGCGCGCGATAGCATGCTAACGCATCCTTTCACCGCCGATCACTTGCTATCGCATGCTGTCTCACTCTATCGTACAATGGCGCACGCGGCCGCTCGTCAGCTTAGTGCAGCCTGTTCATTCATGCCGTACGGATGGAAATAACAATGACTGACGAAAATAGTTATAGTGCAGAAATATCCTTGTCTCTATGACATGTAGTCGGCGGAATACAGTGACCAACACCGTAAAGAGAATGCTTGGGAAGAAATAGGGAAAATAATAAATCTCAGGGGTAAGTATTTTTATGAATTCGATTTATTTTTTAAAATTTGTAGGTAAACACACATATTAAAGAGAAATGTATTTATTATTCTAATAGATACATATTATTTATGCTAGACGCAGTCGTAAGACTATTTATTTCTCTAGGTCAAGATATAGTAATTGATAGTCCAATCTATTACTGCAATACTGATAAACGCGTAATTTTTAGTTTATCATGTCCTATGTACCCTCTCGTACTGCCAAGTTAGACTTCCAATATCGGTATTAAAATATCTTTTAAAATTTTCTCTAACCACAATCGCACTCATGTTATTATCATTTCCTACGATTGGCATTAAATTCTGCAGAGCCCGTTCTACTTTAGGTGTTGACGCATTATTATGTGATGTTCTAGGTTGACGTCCTCTTTTGTTCAAAAAGTTATGTAAACTAATGGTAGCTAAAACTACTTTTATTAATTGGTTAGGCTCTAAACGAATTCTTCTGGAATATATGTCGAACCTCTGCGTCAAAATTCCGAAAGCACACTCCACTATCCTTCTAGCACGGCTAAGTCTATAATTATATATTTTGATTTCATCGTTATTGCGTGCTTGCTCAGCTGGATAAGGGCGCATGAGATTGTTATCCAATGGAAACGCCTTATCACCTACGAATACATGTGGCATAGAATCAGCAGTACCAGGTAAACATTTTACTGGGGGTATGTTCAGTGTACCATTCATAAACTTTCTCAAAAATTGAGAGTTTGAGAAAATTCCTGCATCACTATTTTTACCGTAGGAACCAACATCCACAGTAACAACATTATTTTCTGCATCTACAACTGCTAGTAGTACTACACTGAAAGTTGTTTTGTAATTAAAAAACATGCTACCACTATTTTGAGGTGCTTGGCACACAACATGTTTCCCATCGATTGCGCCGACGCAATTAGGAAAGTTCCAAATTGTTGCAAATTTGTCTTCTATTGCTTTCCAATCTTCTGTAGTTGGTGCCTGTACTACTATCGGCGATAATATATCCCATAATGCTTGACTTGTTTCCAATACAATTTGACGAGCTGTTTCCTTCCCCATTCGATTATCATATGCTATTGATTTCAGAATGTTTCCATAAAATCTTGAACCTGCAAGAAAATTAGAGTGTCTTTACAATCATATAAATGTGCCTACTTGCCTACAATTTTATTTTCTTATTTTCAGTTGAAGATTGCAAAAAAAAGTGGGCCAGAATTAGAGAAAACTATAGGAAGGCTTAAAAAAAAAGACAAACTCCCAGGAGTGGCTCTGCGGCAACAGTGACTCGTCCTATAAAATATGAAAACATTCTTTCATTTTTAAATAAAAATTATAAGGACAGAGCCACAGTTACAAACTTATCACCAACGTCTCTACCACAAGCACAAGACTTAACAGATAATGAGAGTCAGTCAACTGAAACTACAGCTTATGATTCAAGTACACATCAAACAAACAATCTTAGTAGCGAGTCATATACAGGAGAACAAAGTCTAGCAGAAGTATTAGATAATTATTTAAAGAGCAACAAGGCCAAGGAAAACAATGATCCCATAACAATGTTTTTCTTAAGTATGACACAAACGGTCAAAACATTTCCTTTAGAGATACAACTGGAAGTAAAGAACATTTTTTTTTAAATTGTAAGTGATGCGGAATCTGCCTTACTTCGTACTTATCAACCTAGTACTCCTCATTTTTCAAGCTATGGTTATACTAGTAATATAGCGAGTACAACGACGTCGTTGGAAGGGTATACACCAACTACAACGACATCGTTGGAAGGGTATACATCAACTGCAACGACGTCTTCTGCGAGATATACACCAACTATAACGACGTCGTTGGAAGGGTATACACAAACTACAGCCACGTTGTCGTCGACATACAATGAACAGTTTGATGATTCTATCTACTAAGAAAATGGAAAAATTATGAGTAAATCTACATCAAACACTTATTTGATATTGAAGTTGTGATTATTAAATTATTGTTGTTGTTTCCCATGGATGATTAAACTTGTGACATTGTTATTTGAGGAGAAAAGCATTTACTTATTGTAGTTGTGATTATAAAGAAAAAGATGTTAATTGTTTCTCAGATTTGATTAAAGGATTAATTAATAATAGTGTATTTTACTTACTTTAGACAAACACACAATCTTTGTTTCACTGAGATGCAATTCCGGAACTTTGTGTTTTGCTTTTGAAGACTAGGCTGCAGTAGGTCAACTAATTCATTAAAATCATTTAAAGTCATTCCATAATAATCTACGAAACTATCTGGATATGTTACTAAATCCGGAAAATGCGTAACATATTGTCCATGAACCGCTCTCTGCTTCCAAAAAGGATGAACCCAGTCTCTCCGTTTTATTTTGCGAATGCGTTTCTTTTTATTATTTTGATTTTGCATTTCTTGCAAAATACACGCTAGAATCACTGCTCTCTCTTCCGTGGTCCTATCCATTTCGCGCTTGAAACTAAACTGATCATGAAAGAACGCGGCAGTATGCCACCCATGCTGCAGCATGCTGACGCGTGCGATCGCCTTTTTTGTCTGCGGAATGCGACAGCGCGCGTTCGCATGCGGCAGCATACTGCAGCACGTGGTAGCACAGGCGGAACAAATGCGATTCTGTGCTGCCAGATGAGGTCCAACCCATAGTGTTCTTTTAATTTAATTTAGAATGATGAAACAGTATTGCAACTACGGATATAACCGGAATTCCACAATCTGACTGCATGTACTGTAAAGAAGTAGGAATATAAATCGGATTTGTGGGAGGGAAATCTGATTATAGACTTAAGATGAGACCTACATTGAGCGTCAGGAGTATGTAAAAAGGAGAAACGGTCACGTAGGTAGGAAGGATAAGTAGTAGTAGTAGTTATATTTAATTTCCCCCCTTTTTCACTCCCTTAGGAGTTGAATTTTACAAAATCCTTTCTTATTGGACCTATATGTCACAAAAGGAATCCACGGTCCAAATATCAAGAGTCTAGCTGCAGTAGTTTTGCCTCAGTATTGATGAAAGACAGTCAGTCAGAACATGTTACTTTATATAAACAGATATTTTATTAGTAAAATACCTTTACAACTTCCATTTTCAATGTCCAGTTTACAGTAATTAACATTGCAGTTATTGATAGTGTCCATGTCAATATGCTTGCTCAAATCAAAATGGTGTCCGAAACTGGTGTTGCTACCAAATGAGGACTCTACTTGGCTGAGACCTTCATACCTCCAAGCTATCTTCATCTTGTCAATGTCTACAGCCACTGGGGCTACCTCATCATCTTGAGGTATGGCAGTTGGTAGAGGGAGTTCTTTTACCTGGAAGTTGATTCGTTTTACTTAGTGAACTGAATATAAGTAATTAACAAACTGTCATAAGCCTATAAAGCAGGGTTTCTTAAACTTTTTGCAGTCTCGGACCACTTTCACAATTAAAAAAAATCCATGGACCCCTCAAAATTACTACTTAGTTAATGAGAAGGGTGCTGCTGTTTGGCCTCAATGAGAACGTTAAATTGTGGGATTGTCTTCGACAAGACTGACCTACTGCGGACCCCTGATATACATGCTACGGACCCCCAAGGGGTCCATGGACCCCACTTTAAGAAACCCTGCTATAAAGGAATTTAACTGACTTTGAACAGCTTTCAGAGATTTCTTGTGCAAGCTCCATAGATAATATAAGTTTTGCAATTGTAAGTCAAATGATTGAGCTGATTTTTTGCAGATGTTCAATTTGGATGAAAATGCTTAGTTAGCTAGGTAAAGTCAATAATGGCTTGCTTTTAAAAATGTCTTTAGATAGGCATACATAATAGGCTAGTTGACACTTTATTTAAATTATTTTTATATAGTCACGAATGGTTTAACTAGGTCAAGAAAAAAAAATGGCATTTATTTGAGATCTAGAAAGTACTAAAATAAATATTTCAAAATTTGCTTGACATTTGGAGATGAAAACGATGTCAGACATGTTAATCTATTTATATTATCTGTGTTCAAGAGAAATGACGTCATGACTCAGAAAGTGATGACGTCACAAATGGCTGATAGCGTTTTCGGAAGTTAAAAACCTAGACAAAATAAATAATTTTCATATTGAGTTTATACAAACATATTCAAGGTTTATGAACAGTAATTATTATATTTAGGTTCCATATGATAAATACTTTTAGAAATAAACATCATTGTAACATAATTTCATATGTGTCAACTAGCCTATTTTGTTGAATGTGGCAATCTAAAAAAGTATAAAAGAAAAAAATCATTGCAATGTTAATACATAATTTTTTAATTTCAGTACTACTTACAACTAAATTTAGTTAAATTCTACTAAGGGTGGTTTTTCAGTCAGATAAAAAATATCAGTGAAATAAATTTTCATTCTCACAGAACTTCCATACAAAATCTGTAAATTATTAATTTATTCTATTTTTTATTTGACAATTGAAAAATTAGCCCATAAATAAATAGTTCTACTTACAAAATCTTCTGGACTCTCATCAGCTGATGCCACAAACAAATCATGTTTACAGGCTACTCCCTCAGCCAGGAAATATTTGATAAGAATTCTACTGTAATTCGCCAGTACATCTTCCTCTGAAAATGTAAATTAATTATTGTAATTTTTTTATCAATGGTACAAACCAATTATTTAAGGTTTAAGGAATATTTATCATGACCTTAACTAGAAAGCTCTATTCCTAACAGCTACTTATATAGGTAGTTAAAAATAATTTTCCTGCTCCTAAGTTTCTTTTTTGTTCCAAAGCTACTTTTTAGACTGAACAGACTAATTGATAGTTGTAGGGTTTGGTTTATTTTGTATAGTTAGCAACATGTACTTACCAACAGCAAATATACTGCCAGCTGGTAATCCACCACCTGGAAAAATTATACAGGTTTTGAGGTAATGTTATAGATTTTTATAAATATTAATAGGTATAGTATAATATAATGATTTTAAGATGGTTTAGCAAGTGAGGGGCTGTATCTTAAACATGAATTAAGTACATAGTAACTGTCATAGTCATATATAATATATAATTATTATATAGTGTATATTATAATTATATCCTCTTTTTGCATTTGCATCTTAATTTTAAATTACTACTATGGAAAAATATTTAACAAATTGTTAGCTTACTAACGAATTATTCCCAGTAGTCCCCTCTAGGCCTGTTCCCCGGAGTGACAGCTGGGAATTGTCTTCCCAGTTGTCACCGGGGTGACAATTTGTGCCGACTGTCACCGGGGGGGTGAAATGTAACTACCGTAGTATATTTCCGTTGTCCCTGTATGGCATATCCCCGTCACGGGGACAGCGGGTCGAGATTCAATTTATTTCCCGTTGTCCCCATAAGGTACATACCACTAACTGGGACAATGGGAAGTAAACGTTAAATTTACAACTTTGGTTGAACTACATTGGTTTAGGCTTAGGTTTTTTTTTAACCACCCGAAGTCTCATTACTTTATCATCTATCTAGTAAGTTGATCTACTTGACAGTGTACAGGGACAACGGGAAATAGGTATTTTTAAATATTTAATTGAAGTACCACTGTCCCCGTAAGACGGGGACACGGTGTACGGGGACAACCGGAATAAAGGACTACCATAGATTTCAGCTTTTTTATTTGTTGTGTATTTTTATTTACTTACTTAATATTGTTAGCGTGTGTTGACATTGTGTTATTTTTTTATTTGATTCTATGTAGCATAACATTTAAAAAAGCTGAAATCTACGGTAATTACATTTTTTTTTCTGGGTAGGAAGCGTAGCAATTGTCACCCCCCACCCCAGGAAAAAGACAAGCCGAACAGTCGGCACAAATTGTCACCCCGGTGATAACTGGGAAAACAATTGCTGTCACTCCGGGGGACAGGGCTAGAGGGGACTACTGGGAATAATTCTTACTAACAAAAGGATATTAGTGAGGAAGTATAGGTACTTAATAAGTAACAAAGGCATAAAATCAAAAGCTTTGTTATGTTTTGGTTTTTCTATATTAATATTCTAAAGAGGAAAACTTTGTATTTTTGTTTTGAATAAACTCAAAAACTACTAAAGGGATTTCGATAATCCTTTCACCATTAGATTGCTACATTATCCCTGAGTAACATAGGCTATACAAGTCCACTTGTGCAAAGCTGGGGCGGGCCACTAGTACTTTATATCAAATAGCCTATCTCAGCAGGTCAAATAGGTCTATCTCAGAATGTTTAAGTACCAAGGTCTTCTGAGATATTAATAAAAAAAAGATATATATAATAAGCACTCCTTTCTACTAAATCTTCAAAACATAAAATTACAATATTTAAATTATTTGTTTTTTTTAAATATTCACATTAAAATAAGTATTTTTAGAAAACCTATTTATATTTTGTTTTGTTAATGTTTTTAAGGTGGTATTCTATCTGTACTTTAGTTAAATGAATTTTATGAAAGTTTAAGGACATTTGTTAACTTTTTTTAAACTTGGTAGAGCAAAGGCCTTGTTGCTATTTGTTCAATTATTTATTATTATTGCTAACTTTAGCCCTATTTTTATCTTGATTAGATGTTTGGTTACTATAACTATGTGTATACAATAGAGAAAATAAAATTCTTGTGCCCAACTGCCTCTTTTGAATTCACACACTAGTCATTGTATTCTGATTACATTAATAAAATATTTACATGTGTTTTTGTAAGTAAACGTTTGAATAAAGAGCAGGTAACATTTTTAATAAATTTGTTGTGAAAGTATGAATTTTATGATATCTCACCAATGACATGATCTAGAGAAGGAATCCCTGATGATATTGAGGCCAAATTATTTTTTACTTTAGTTCCATGTATAGAGGTTCGTATATCACTTGTTTTATGAAAACTACTCATGATAGTATGTAAATACACGGATTACTTTAAATTTATTTTTCTCTTGCAGGTTATATAGATGTCAAAATAGTTGCGCGTGTTGTTTACATTTTTTTTTCTTCCAATAATAGTGCTGCCGATACGAATCACAATTGTTTGGTGCAATCGATAATGTTAGAGTACACATAAGTTACATATTAGAGTACGCACAGTTGGTCAAAAGACAAGAAGACTACACGTTACAGAAACAAATATTTAAAAAATATAGTGAAACATCTACGTATAGTCTATGGTCTCTTAGTGCCGTGCCGTGTCACAAACTCAAACTTACAGTGGCACATGTATTCTAAATAGTTTATCTTGTTGATAAATATCTGAATATAATAAAATTGAACGCAAGAAACAAACACAATTAAAAATGCAGGGGCCAGCAGTGTTTATGGATATATCCCTCGAAGATCAAGTTAGTTTACATTAACTTAACCTCGTCATGTTGTGTACTGACTGATTATTTTAATTATATCCTTTTGTAATTTTAGGCGCTTGAGCTTAGGAAGTATTTCAAAGGTCTCGGTGCTGAGATAGCGGAAGAAAAATCCCCCAATGGAATCGAAGATGACTTACACAAGATAGTGGGTGTATGTGATATTTGTTTCAAAGACCCTAACGAAGCCGAAATAGAGGCGATACTCAACAGTATTGTTTCTATTATGGTGTCTGTGAGTATTGCTCTGATGTTTTATGCATGGTTGACAAAAATCAATTTATTTGTGATTGTATTTTAAACAATAGTTGTTCTTTATAATTTAGATTCCTTTGGAAAGAGGAGAAAACTTGATCGTGGCTTTTAGCCAAAGGCTCTCAAAGGCACCTGGACCCAAACTTGGCTTGGTGGTTCTACAGTCGTAAGTACATCAGACATCCATTGGTTGGTGTGATAACCTGTAATTATATGCAATAACATATTAATCTATAATTTCAGTTTGTGGCGTTTATATAATAATTTGGAACCCGCCTCTCCTCTACGGTACCATGTGTATTATCATGTAGTTGAGCTGTCTGCCCGAGTTGGTTATATACGAGAAGTGTTTACTGGTGTCGAACAACTGAAGAAAGAGTTTGCTGGTTGCCCTCCATCTATTGAGGAGATACAAAAACTATACAGGCTTCTACATCAAGTGTTAAAAGACCAAAACAGGTAACAAAATGACTAGCTTTTTTATATCAAGCATGTAAATATACTAGTCTACAAAAAAAATTCATCATCATCGATCATGATCAACAGCCCGTTCACATCCACTGCTGAACATGGGCCTCCTCTTTACAGATCTTGGCAAGCCAGGATCGTTGAGGGATATTGCCATAATCACCACGCTTGGCAGATGGATTGGTGATCGCAGTAAGATGTAAACCTTCAGCTAATAGATGCTGCTGCCCATCCATCAGCCATATATCCCTTAGTTGCCTTTTACGACACCCATGGAAGAACATGGGGTGGTATATTCTAAGCCAGAAACAACACGAAACAACACTACAAAAAAAATTACGATGTAATAAATAAATAAATCATTAATTTCATTGTTTAAAATTTATAAATAATATTTTTTTGCTACCTTAGTAAAGGCTTCCATACTAACACATTTCTTACATAAAGTTATATTGAAAAATTAATTATCTAGTGGAAATGTATAGAAGTCATTTAATCATCAAAATTTATTTTATTGTCCAAGTATATATATTATTAATAGATGGAGCAACAAACATTCATAATTTTCACTCTAATAAGATTAGTAAGATAGGATAGAGTATAGTAAAGTCAAGCAAGAAAAAAAATGTTGCATATGTCATATTAAAAGATTATGTAAGAAGTTTTTGTTAGCGTGTCAGAAAAAAAAACACATGTAAAATATTCATGCAGCTTTTAGAATGTGTGTTTATATTTATAAATGAAGTAAATTAATGTCCTATTAATTACACATTTCTATAGATAATTGATTTTTTTTTTGGTTTGACTTACGTAGGCCACAAGGCTTTTGTTACTTCACCGGGCATATATAGATAATTGAAGTATAAACTTATTGTATGATAGAATAATATCTTGACATATGACTACAATGTGCTGAAAAAAAAAATAGATAAAATCCATAAATAAAAGGTCACATTTATCTTGACTCACAAACATATTAAATAAAGAGTAGGACTGACATATTTATCAGATGTTGCAAGGTACCTCAGGCTCTCATGAAATTGGTGGACTCAGAGAAAGTATCCAAGGGGTTTAAGTGGGTAGGCACTCACCTCATAGTATGAAGAGCATACCATCACTAAAGGAGAGGGCTAATAATTTATATCTCCAATGAAGGAGATGTTAAATGCATTATCCCTATCATATCATTAGACTACTCTGTCTCAGGAAATCATAATCAGACTGCCTATTTAGTAAATTCTGATCTACATTTGTTGTTTTCCAACAAGAAAAATATTTTTTTAATATATTTGTTTTCATGTTTCAGTGAATTGGCTTCAAAGGTTATGATTGAACTTCTTGGTACATACACTGATGAAAATGCTTCATTTGCACGAGAGGATGCCATCCAGTGTATTGCTACAGCTCTTGCTGATCCCACCACATTCCTCTTGGATCCTCTGCTGTCTCTGAAGCCAGTGAAATTCCTAGAAGGAGAACTTATTCATAATCTTCTAACAATTTTTGTATCAGAAAAACTTTCCAGTTATCAAACCTTCTACAATAATCACAAGGAATTTGTTGAAACTCAAGGTATTTTACTTACAATAATAAAAATAGTTATATTTTAACTAAATTATATTCATAAACACTTTAAACAAAAATTGGTCAAGTGTAAAATAGATGACTTTTCATATCCATTATTATTGGCACTTATAACTTATTTTGCACCAAACTTGACACCTTGTTGCATATTAGGCATGTTACTTCTACAATGTATTGCAATCCACCAATTGAAATGCAAGGTGTTTGAACAAAGACAACACCAGCTATTTTGCACATAAATATTATTTCAAAGAATAATTTAATCCACAGCAGGTAAGCATTGCCATTCAACGAGGTAATGCTGCCAGCATTCTGGGAACCTTGCTAAGTAGAATAGATTTAGAATAGTAGTATTTTATAAGTCAGTGAGCTAAAAACAGATTTAAATTAGCTACTTTTAGCTCAAACTAAGTATGTATATTAACAATCTTGTATAATACCTAAATACATTATTTGACCACTCATAAAAAATTATATCTCAAAGATGATTTAAAAATGATTGTCCTTTAAATTTTTGCATTGTCTGTTCTGATAATGATAATGTTTAAGTGTATTTTTTTTTGTTTAGGCTTAAACCATGAACAAAATGTGAAGAAGATGAGGATACTGACATTCATGCAGATGGCTGAGAACAGTGCTGAGCTTACATATGACGATATCCTCTTGGAGTTGCAGATGGAAGAGAAGGATGTTGAGTCTTTCGTCATTGAAGGTAAACCATATTAATAAGTAACAAAAAGTAACAAGCTAACAGGCACACGCCATTATAAGTGTGACAGATAATATTTTATGTATAACTAGCTACGCCCCGCGGTTTCACCCGCGTTGAACTGCTACTCTGCTCCAGTGGCAGGTTGGGTGTTGTATTGTAGCTTATATGTTAATTCAATTCATAAACAATCCCCATGAAAGCGAAATCGGTTCAGAAGTTTTTGCGTGAAAGAGTAACATACATCCATCCACACATATTCACAAACTTTCGCATTTATAACATTACTAAGGCTGTATCCATGTTATTATTACATACTAGCGACCCGCCCCGGCTTCGCACGGGTACAATACTGATACTTATACTACAGAATGTCTTTAAACCTCTAACAAACGGGCGAAATTGGTCAAAACAAACAGAAAAAAATTAATATACCTACTAAAACTCAGTGAAATAAGTAGGTGGGTATACTTTTATCGTATGAAATACCTATACTCTTCAGGACTAACAATACAACAAACACTAAATAAATAGGTATTCAAGTATCTATCCATCATAGTTACAACGAACACAAAACAAAAAATTTGCCCAATAATTCTTAAGGATCGAGCGCGCATAATCGCATTCGGCCTAACTCACTCGCTGCGCTGCGAAAACACGCGCTGTTATTTTGCGATAACTTCTAAGTTACTCATTAAAAGTAAATAGTGTAGGGGTAAAATAATCTGCATGAAATGCTTAAGAATATTAACTCATTTAAAATGATAAGGATAAATACTGAATCCGTCTGATTAGCTTTATAATTACCGCATTAGAAATTATCATTTTTCAAAAAGATATAATGGATATAGCAAGTTAACCTTGAAAGATAGACATATGCTATCGCAGACTTTTTTGTAGATCTAAAAAAGAAGAATATTTCCGCCATACATTGTTTTGTTATATCTCATAGGGTTTAGGCAGCGTTTTCGTTGAAAGCTCCCAAATGGACACCTCTGACAAATATCAGTATATATTCAAATGTACACATAAACTAAACAAATAATATACGTAAACCTTCCGGAAGAATCGTTCTATCGATTGGTAATAACCGCATGAAAATCCATGTAATAGTTTTTGAGTTTATCGCGACCAGACAGACAGACGCGGCCGGGGACTTTGTTTTATAATATGTAGTGATGTAGTAATAGCGGTCGCCCGCGGCTCCGTGCGGATGTCGGTTACCGCTGCAAAAAGCCTACCCAGGAAAGACTCGGTCAGCAAAATGATTCCCAGGTCAATTCACAGGCACCGACACAAACATCGACGACGCAGTCATTATCCGCAGGCTGCTCAGATTGTCTTTCTGTGGATGTTAAAGTTGTTAATGATGAAAATATTTAAATGTAATTAATAGTCATTTTAGGCAATAGGCATTTTAGGCATTATCAAATGTTCAAGAACATATTAATAGCGTGTAATATTCTAGCTCGGAAAAGAACTGTTGATTAGCTCTGAGAAGAACATTTGCGTAGGTGTACTTAGTGATGAAATAATTTATTTTGATAAGGATTAATAGCATGAGTAAAATATACGCGTTTAAATGTAGACCAAAAAAAATTCAAGATTTCTAAATAAAAAAATGGTTGTTGTGCCTCACTTGACATAGATAGGTATAGTGTGTCGCGGACTTTTTTGTAGATATTTATAAGATCTACAATTAATTAGAACATTTAATGGTTCTATCTTTTATAGTTTAGGCAGCGTACGCAAAATAAGTAACTTTTCTGATTTATTTTTTACACCTTGTGTCCGAAAAACCCAAATATCTTACGGAGCCCTATTTTTTCCAAAATAAAATTTAGCGTATGTTACTCGTGGATAATGTAGCTTTCGAATGGTGAAAGAATATTTGAAATCGGTCCAGTACTTTTTGAGCCTATTCATTACAACCAAACAAACGGAAGTTTTCCTCTTTATAATATTAGTGTAGAATATCATACAATTAAGATATTTTGTTAGTAATATTCTGGTAATATTCATAATCACTATTATGGATAATCCAGAATCCAATAAGTGGTAAATCTGTTAAGGATTAACGATTATATTTTTTACTTCGTTATGACCGGCGAGTTTTTATTCGAACATTAGTAATAAAAAGCACCTCATCAATGAGGTATAGATTTATTAATTACTAGTTGTCGCACGCGGTTTGAGATCCTGTTCTCGTGGAAACTTTAACTTAAAATATAGCATATGAGACACTAACAAATGACGTGGCTTTCTAATTAATGTTCTTAATCGCTTTTGTAGATCCAGATATTAACCCCTTGCAGGGGTTAATAATGTCACAAACTCACAAACTTGACCTTTTTATAATATTAGTATAGATAAACGAAAACGATTATGTTATGTTTCCAGTATTAAAGACCAAGTTGGTCCGCGCCCGCATGAACCAGGCCGAGCGCACGATCCGCGTGTCGAGCACCATGCACCGCACGTTCGGGCGCGCGCAGTGGCAGCAGCTGCGCGACGTGCTGGCGGCGTGGCGCGCCAACGTGCACTCCGCACACGACGCCATGAAGTCCGTGGCCGCCGCGCAGATTGAATACGCGACGGCTAGCCAGAAAGCATAGATTTTGATGTATATTTAACAAAATAAACGGCGTCTTTTGATTTTTCGTGTTTTTTTTTATCTAAAAGGAACTTTTTTTGAGCCGAAAATGAAGCGTAAATAGTTGCAACTTATTTAATATCTAAATAAGTTTCTCAACTGCGTTACGAAGAGTGGCTGTCCGGGATTAGCTGTATAATTTTCTCAACTGCGTGTTTCCAGCGTTCCGTGCCTATATGAATAATAAATAAATAAATATGCAACTACCAAACAATTTAAATTTGGGAAAGTATTTAATTTAAATAAGTAAGGAATTAAGCAATTGTCAGATACAAAAATCAGAAGATAACATTTATGTATGCAAGTTCTGTCAAAATTAAAATTTATTCCTCTGTCAATAAATTATTATATGACGCTGAAAAATCTCCCCTAAATTGGGTCTTCCAAAGTCAGATATTTCTTTATTTATAGGATTCATATTTATGCTTTTTGGTATCCTTCTGACCTCTATGTAACACTATGACAGTGAAAGACTGACAACACGTAATAACAATAATAGAAGTATTACGGAATCATCCCGTCCATATTGAAGCATTAATATTTCCACTTATTTCTTCTCCATATACATAAATGGATTATGGGCACAGACCTAACCGTGGATACTTTTTAAATCAACCGTTTCGTTTATTCGTATGTGTTACGCTTTCCCTTCTATTGGGGCTTAATTTCTATAAATATTTTTGGGATACTTCAGTAGACAACTTCGATGGTGACATCTCAGATATCAAGTATGTCATCATGCAACTTATCAAAGGCTTGACCGAGGTAACGATACGTAAAACTTTGAAATATTATATTACAATTATTTGAACACTTTCTTATTAGAATATTGTTTGCTTTTGATAATCTTTTCTTATTATAAGAATTTGGCATATAAGAATTTTAGTTAGTGGAACTAAATGGGAAAAATCCTTTCCACCTTAACAATATACGTCAAAAGTTAAACTAAATGGGATATTTTTTCCAATTAGTCCAACTAGTTGAATTTTGAGTTAAATGTGATTATTTTTTCCAATTAGTCCAACTAGTTAAATTTTGAGTTAAATGTGATACACGCTCGAGAAATGCTAACGCCCTATGTGGGGGACATCCAACATTCCAATTTTATTAACACTAAACGGATAACAGCGACATCTATTGAGGGACGCGTCTTGCAGAGATGTGGGATGTGACTTAGTGTTAAGTACTTTCCACATGTGCCTTTTAAAAAATAGTTGCAGCCACGCCATCTAGTTGCAGAACTTAAAATGATGTATTGGTTCTAGATTATGCAAGAAGATAGCGCTAGTTAGAATAGTTTTTAGGCAGAAGTTTCGGATGGCTAATACTATTTGTGATAAAATCGAGAATGTCCAGAAGATTGGTCTGAAACAGAAATGAGGAATTTCATTTGTAGTAGTAGTTGTAGTAACAACACCTCTCAACAAATTCATAGATGTAGGTAAATTCTGTACCTACTAGATTTGAATTTGGCCTACGATTTTTTTGGATTGGCACAGTACAGAGCGAAGGCTTTATGCAGATTGATTTAGGTAGAGTTAGATGCAAGGAGGTATTTTATTACGAAATTTATATTTGATAGACTTTTGTGTAAAGTCACCGTGGAGTCCTCTTCTCAATATCCGGCTCATTCCAAGAGCACAACGCCAAGATTTTTAAGCGTCCCTATCTACAATGGATACTTTTTATCCTTGTATACAGGCAGTCGATGCACAGTGGGTAAGTGACTGCTTGTATACTTTAATAAGTAAATACGGGACAAATACTTTACTTTTAGGTGAATAGCAATCACGAGCGATTGAAGACCGAGATGGAGCGCTTGACAAATGTGCTGCCAGCCTTCGCAGCCGCCGCTGGACAAGCTAAAGAAGCGATAACTGAGCCTCATCGGTACGGTCGTCAAGTGGGAGATGTACTAGAGTATGATAGACAGGTGACTTAATTTGTTTAATTTTGTAAGTGATGATGATGAAGATGATCTGACCGATTTCGGCCCGGGCGACAGCTTCAACTCCCGTGTCTTTTATGAGCTTGCATGTGGCTTATATAGCTACCCAATCTACTTTGAGAAGATCCTCGCATATCGCGAACATGTGAGCACTCCTTCTATGATGTTAGACAACTTTGTAAGTACCTATCATATAAGGTTATAAGTTGTTATTATGTTAAAAAAATTATAGGTATGACATACTTCGTACTACTTACATAATATTAATTATTTATGGGATGTTGCTGCCTTTGCATCTATATGACTCATATATTTGTTTGTAGCAGGATTTGTGTGGCTGAACAAGGTTTAGCGCATAATGGAAACGGTCTCCTTTGGTCACCTAGGTGATTTGTTTCCCAGGTGATCGGAGGACACCAATTTAGTCTTCTTGAATCACCTGGGTGATACTAGCTGGGTGACGGACACCGGTTCATTCCACCTTAAACTCTTAGGTGATATCACCTGGGTGTTCAAAGTGGAATAAACCGTTTAAACTATGTAGGTCAATTATTCCAATCCACCATGGAGACCGAATGCAATTATTTGAGTGTGGCCATCATCATCAGCCCGTATAAAGTCCACTGCTGAACATGGGCCTCCTCCCGAGGGAGGGCATTGCCATAGTCACTACGCTTGGCAGGCGGGTTGGTGACCGCAGTATTATGTTGTAACACACAAGGTAACGCTGCTGCCCGTTCCTTGATATACGATTATTATAGATGATGTTATAACAATCGGGACCAACGGCTTAACGTGCTTTCCGAGGCACGGAGGGTAGTCCCTCAACCAACCAGACCCGGAAAGAAATCTAAGAATTTACACAAAGATTTCTTGTCCGGTGTGGGAATCGAACCCACGACCTCCGAGATTTTAAGCGAGCCAATTACCGCTACGCTACGGAGGTTGTCTGTGACAACTGAGTCTTCTGAGTTAACTGAACTTGAGTGTGGTATTTTGTTCTATTGAAGAACTTGAGGCTAATCACGTAACGATATTAGGTATCTACTATGTCTTCGATAAAAATGTCTTCATTACTGTAGGGCAGGGATGGCGAACCAACTCGTGCCAATGATGGCACCCGACGCAATATTTTGGGTACGCAACTATAAAGTATAGTTAATATATCTCAGATCGAACGCGATTTTTCCAAGATCGATCAAAGTCCACTGATGATCATGGACTTTTTCCCGATGGAGGGTTTTGTCAGTATTATGGTCTAATACAAGGAAACGCAGCTTTAACAATCGGGAGACATATGATGTTATAACACCAACGGCTTAACGTGTTTTCCGAGGCATGGAAGACACGTTAAGCTTAATCTTATAATTTACATTTTACAAAATTTACACAAAGATTTCTTATCCGGCGTGGAGTCAAACCCACGACTTGTGAGACTTATACTGCTACGCTACGGAGGTGCTAGTAACTACAAAGTTACAATTATTTGATGGCACGTCTGTAGCTTAACTAAACATTTCTTTAGAAAAATGGCACGTCCATGCATAAAGGTTCGCCATCCCTGCTGTAGGGTTATCTTAACGCATTTCCTATGTTATTGTTACTGTATTATTTAAGCTACATTAACTTAATAAATACATAATTAAAATATTTTTTGCGTGCATAGTAAACCTCCAAATAGTGATTAGCCTCCTTATCCTGTAGCTTATCACTTGTATGTTCTATATTTCTTAAACTATTCTATTTCATTGTCTGCATTTACACAGGAAGTTTTGGAATTTTTTTGTACGATGAAATATTGATTAAGTCTGGTTGCATCTTTGTTTAAAAGGTTGGTTTGTCTAAATAATGCGATGGAGTTGCCGTTTGAACCACATGTGACTAATGTCAGTACGTCAGTAGGTCGGACACCCACTTCGTGAAGAATGTTATATCGTTGTCAATCATCTCCTCATATATTTCTTTAGCATAGCCATACCAGAATTACCAGATGCTTCCGTTTCTTGTTGTAGTGGTCTAGTTCTTTAATTATTTATGGTTTTGTGAAAGGGTAATTATACCTCTAAATAAATAATAAGTATTCGTACGGTTTCACTCACGTATCTCCCGTTCCCGTGGGAACTTCATAATTAAATATAGTCTTCCTAGATACTGGGCTGTCTAACACTAAAATATTTTTTCAAATCGGTCCCGAAGTTTCTGAGATTAGCGCGTTCAAACAAACAATCAAACTTTTCAGTTTTATATATATATGTTACGGTTAATAGCCGAAGTGCGGCTACACCTAGTTTTAGCCGGCTACAACTAGGTGCAGCCGACAACTTGCGGTTAAACTTAGGTCAACCTTAATAAGTTCCTATAAGTTCCTCTAAGTTAACTCTAAATTAAACAATACCTATGCAAGGGACAAAAAGGTGTTGGGGTGGTTAAAAAAGAAATAACCTAAACCTAAACCAATGGAGTCGAACAGGGACTTATAAACGCATGTGGCCGACTGCACCTAGTTGTAGCCGGCTAAAACTAGGTGTAGCCGCACTTCGGCTATTAGCCGTAACATATATATGTATAAGAATAGCTTACGATAGTAATACTACGACGATCCACGGGATTAATGTAGGTATGTATATTTTTTTTGTAAAACGTGTTTCATAATAAGAAACTACAAAACTTACAGTATTGTTGACTGAAAAGTGGGTTTATGAGTCCGAGACTTCGAAGAGTAGCTACGTTAAGTTGGTACCTCTGCTCTGCTGAGGTCTTGGTAAAATGCTGTCCGAACGGAAATAACAAGGCTAAGATAATATATAGTCACATCGCTGCTTTGCAAGCAATAACGACATAATTTATTTATTAAAAACTTTAGCACATAACTGTACATAGGCGGACTTAATGCCAGAGGCATTCTCTCCCAGTCAACCATAGGGTGGTGCAGAGACAAAGTGGTAGGTGCACTTAAGTTGTAAGCACTCGTTATGAAATAAATACCGTCAAGGTATACAACAAGGTATAATACTAACGTAAAATAAAGCATTTAATTAGAAATTTATAAAGTTAATACAATAAGTATATTATAATACTATATCATCTTATACACTATCACAAACATGTACATACATATATACATAAATAAATTTACAAAGAGTAAGTGAAAACATTTCTTAATGTCTGAAATCTTAGGAGCAATTTTCCCAATGTCTATTATCAAACTCTATTTGAATTGTTTGGTTCTCCTCGCAAAACAGTGATGATGTGTTTTGTGTGCACGTAGACACAACTGCTTTTCTATATTGTGTAGGCACTGGGCAGGTGTATTTTTTTTTAGGACAGACATAATATGACCACGAGGCTTTTAGTACTTCACCGGGCATAGGTAAAGGGCTGAGCAGTGCTCTAGCTTTAATAATTGACTGCTAATAAACTAAGCAATTTGCGCAAGAGGACGCTAATTGTGGGACTTGGACCTTGGCTCAGGGTCGTGTGGGCGGGGGGATAAACGAAAGACGGCTTTTTTGTTTGTTAGGGGAGTTTTGTGCAACTGTCTTTCTACTTATCAGTTCGTGGACCTCTCAGACTTCGGGTCGACGAAGACATCGAAAGGTTCTTTTGTAATCTTAGGCAAGAGGGGACGAGTCGCGTTCGCACACTCTTTTCCGGCGGGTCGGATAGAGTGGTCTCTGTGTAGTGGTGTTAGTTTCTAGCAGTCTCTGTACTGCTAGTTGGTAAGTCGTTATCTCGTCGTTGCGTCCGGTTCGTCTAGGTTGCCCTGAGGCCGACGGTGCTTACAACACTTTGTGGGTAATCGGCAGGCCGCCATGGTCGTAATTTGATGGATATATCATGTGAGGATTGTTTATTTATCCACAGATGCCAGACTACGCGCTTGAAACAGCAGGAGCGAGGATCCTGGACACGGGTGATACTGTAGAACATGTCGTGTACGAATCACCAGTTGGCTGGGCTCTACACCTCGTTACATCATTAATGTGTCGCGACGTGCTTAGCGCGCGCGCAGTGATCAGACCGGGCTCCTTGCCGGGCGAATGCTGGGCCTTTAAAGGAACGAGAGGAGAGGTAGGTCGTGTTTTTTTATTCAAATAAAAACTATATATCATTGTATTTTTTATGAACAATTACATGTATTTTCAGGTGTCTATCAGACTGCTTGGAACTGTTAGGATGACTGGTATAAGCATGGAGAATATTCCGCCAAATATTTCGCCGACGAGGTAACTATGGAAAATATATTGCGCTTTATGTTAAAACAGTTAGTTCTATTTACATTTGTGTAGTAGTCCCTCAACCATCCAAACCCGTAAAGAAATCATAGAATTTACACAAAGTTTTCCTGTGGATCGCACCCACTACCTCCGAGATTTAAAGCGTGCCAAATACCGCTACGCTACGCAGGTGTCTAATAATAATAAACACAACATTTATTCAACAGGGAAATATCATCGGCACCTCGTTTATTCCAAATTGAAGGTCTCGACTTCCGCAACGATCCGTATCCCCATGACTATGGGAGTTTCGAATATGACCGAGATGGTGATCCTATCCAGTACTTCGAGGTCTTGCACCCTTCCAAAAAAGGACACAATATAGTAAAGCTTCGTGTGCTGAGTAACTGGGGACATCCAGTGTACACTTGCGTTTACAGGCTGAGGGTACATGGTGAGCTCGCCCCCGGCCAGGGTCTGAGGACTGCGGCCGTAGGTGATGATGGCGATATGCGCATATAAAGTGATATATGTTTGCTTAGTTTCTTCTATATGATTACAACCATTTATTTAATTTATCGATGGATTATTGTAACTATCTGTCGACCTACTTTTTTGTGGCTCTTAATGAGATTAATAGATGTTTTCGTATCATGTGTAAATGTCTACTTGGTAGGTATTACCTATTCTGTTCTTGTAATTACGATATGTCAGACATTAATTAATTTTTATGTCATAAATAATGCATGTATTGTCAAAATAAGATTTATTATACCTAATACAGGTATTTATTTTATAAATCACATATCCTTTCAAACCTTTATCCATAGACTACGAAGATTTTTTTGACATCCAAATATCTATTACGCTGAGCTATTAATGCCAGGTGGCTGCTACTCAGTTATGGTCATTGTGTTGCACAAAACGAGAGAAAGGCATAGATGTTAATCTGGGTGTCCAGCAGCATGGCTATAAAACGTGTCCATTGTACGCATTGTCCACGGACAAAGCTACAAAACACATAAATTAACATGGGCAAAGTGATCATGAGCCCCCGCTGGGTATGAGCTAATGGGTTGACCGGGCTCCTGATCTTTTGTGACGCTGCCGGTATGCACATTATTGACAGTTTGCTTAGTACAGTTTGCATTTAATAATAATTTCTATTATTATTAGCATTATTATGTATAATTTATCCTATTAAGATTGTAACTATATTTTAAAATGTTAGCAATTTACTAGTATTTTGTCTATTATAAAATCTAGATTTTAAGGTATATCTTTCTAGTTCTTGGATCAATGGATTTAGTTGCTTATCGAATATAGGTAGGTATTAGACAATAGAAACATGTACCTAATGATGGCAGAAGTCCATACTAATATTATAATTTTTTCTGGATATGTGTAGATGCGACCCTCTTCCTACTTTACCGGGCATAGAAAGGGAAAGGGTGCGTAAAAGGGTTTCAGATACATTGTCAAATCTTACAAAATTAATTTTTAATCTTAAGTTATTTTTGACGAATGTTACGAAGCAAAATGGAGCCACAAATGTTTTCTTATGATGAATAATAATTAAGACAGCATTATAATCAATATAAAAAAAACTGGAATGCCAAAATGTAGGTATACCTACCTACACCTACGCGCTTAACTTGAGAACGACTTGACCAATTTGGTTAATTATTTTTATTGTAGGTATTCGTAATGATGTGGACAAGGTTTATAAAAAAGAAAATGCGTAGGCATATATCTGCATTCGACGGTGATACGGTTTAATAACAGGTGCCAATTCTCATTGAAAGTTTTTAATAGGTCCCAAGGAAAACGGATGTTAAGTTTTTCAATGATCTTTACTACTAATAACCAATACACTTACCTACTTGTGTGCGTTACAAAAGCTCCGTCAAGTTGTCCAAATAAAAAAAAAACTTCACCAAGAAGACATTTGAAAAATGATATCGATATATGCTAAGTACCTAGGTATAATTGTTTTAAACTCAAATTTTCATTTGAAATACTCTATCAAATTATTATGTTCTCTTCACTAATTTAAGGTATCGACAACCATAAAATCGGCATCGTTAGAGCAATAAGGAACCTCTACAGCATTAGGGACACAATTAGGTCGGTGCTAAGAATCGATTCCTTTCTTTAGTTGCTTCAATGTGTTTCCTTTTCTCTGATAAATAGATCCGAATCGTAAAGGGTGAAAGCACTTCTGTAGGATATTTATCCCTTTCCAGTGACTCCGCCTACGTGTGTTAGGTAGATACTCATTATTAATGACGTGATTTTAGTTCAAACATCGCACACAGTTTCTCGTGACATGTATTAATGAATAGCATTGTGTCCGCAATGTCCAGATTCTTCCGCTTCAGTTACTATTTGGATACAAAGTTAACAATTGTGTAATAATAGGTTATTGTGTAGTATTAACTGTGCACCCTGTGGCGTTGCCCGCATTTTTGGAATACTTAGTTAGATTACTTGAGTAACATTGAAAATTATAATTATGTTTCTGATTTTCCTTTGAAAATACAGTTTTTTGTAAATTTGTATACGGCTAATAAACTATAACTGTGTTTGAAATAATTATCTTCAGTAAGATCTACAAGAATTTGTTTCTCGATCGATACAATTGTTATTCATGTTGTTTACAGAAACGGTACCTACCTAGTGCAATATTACTCCTTATTAATACTGTATAAACTAATTGTTTATTCCGAAGTGAGGGCCTGGTGATCCGTGACACAGGTTTCCCTAGTATGGACACCAGTCTCTCACAAAGGGTCATAAAGCTTCCTAAAGAAAATTTAATGTAATTTAAAATGTTACTGCGTTTGTATAGATAGAAATAAATAATAATTATTATTATTATGTTGATACATTTTACTGCCACGGGCCCATGGGGACCCGGTCATTTGAAAGGTATTCATGGGGCCGACGCCAACATTGAAGAGTCCTTTGGTACCTTTTAATATCAAAGTGAGAAGTCTGCATCTATGAAGGTCTTTCCATTGATATACCATTGAGATGTACCAATGGACAGTCCTCCACAGACACGAAACTATTGCCGGAAGAAACTTGGTAGAAAATGTACTGGAATGCTATGAATGGCTATGAAGTGAGATCGGACATCTGCCTCGAAAACTCTCACATATTTTATATTGGCAGACGGTGACTCGCTGTCTGACACTAACCTACGAGTAAGCTTCGGTGGGCCCCCTATCAAAAGCCACAACATGCCGGCCAGGGGGCAACACTATGTAGACAGCTAAGTTTGTCGAGAGGTCAGACTGCGGGGCGCAAGATCCTTATACAGTAAAGTGCCCCCGGCGTTATGACATTTTACACTTCCAACCTGGAGCATAGGTTCCGCTCTTGCAACTCCACTCTGGCCGGCCAGTTAAGGCAAGTTCAGAGGCAGGGGATGTGTCACTGTGTGTATGTGTAGTGTGCATGTCTGTATATGTCCCCGGGAGATAGGGTCCGTGGTGTCGCCACTCACCAACAGCTCGCCACAAGCTGCCCTGCGGTAACTGATTGCACTGGATAAACCAGTGGGCGATAGGGTCGTCACATCGCGACGCCGTTATTATTATTATTCTGTCATCTTCATAATGGTGATTAACAATGGCTAACTACGAGTGGGTTCACGTCGGTAGGATCGAACCGGCGGCGGCGACCACAATATGATCGCAAGGCCGACGCCCTTAGCCATTGGGCTACGGCCGCTTCCTAATTTCTTACTGGAAACTGAAGAGAGAAAGGAAAGGAACGCGCTCATCCAATGTGGAGGCTAACCTTAGAATAATTATTTGTCAAACACATTAAAACATTATACTTAGTTTTCCGATGTGGGCAGTAAACCAACATTAAGAAAGCGCTTAAGACACACTCGTACCTACTCTCGGTAATTGTCCAATTACTAAATGAGGTGGTTTTGTATCTGCTACGCTACAAGGGCGGCAAATCTTCAAATCTTATATTAATTAAATAATACAAATGTTTAGTACCTACTCACTATAAAAAATACCTAGTGAAGTAAATTTACTTCAAATTAAACTTTTTTAATATAATTCAACTATTTTAATTCTTGATTATAGTATTTTTCCGTGGGCGTATATATGAATCTTTAGAAATATCGGTGACAATGTTCTCTTCAATCTAATTGGGGGTAGTCGGATAAAGGTCCTTTGTCGGGAGCCAAAATATTTGACAATATTAATAATTGATTTCGCTCTATCGCTTCTGAAAGGATTGTAGTAAAGGATTGCCGATAGTTAGACGACTTGGATTCAGCCGAGCGTTATGCGAATTTCCGCTTTGTGTGGTCCAATATCAAAACTGTGGGCGATTATAGTATAATTAGATATACCTATTATAGTCAAAGTTTTATACCTAAAAAAGATAATTACTTTATGCATTTAAATTTTGTTGTTTTGTGTAACTGATGTCTAAAAATTCTGAAAATATCAGATATCTACAAATAATTTATATAAACATGATGAGCGGTTACTGTTCTGGACCAACACGGAACATAACTAGGCACTTTTATTTATTAGAATGATGACCACGGCCGTCCCGACGAAGTCCGAGAGGCCCGCAAACTGTTAAGTAGAACTACAGTTGCACAAAACTATCATAATTCCCCAATACCCCACCATCGACCGTCTTGAGCTGAGGTCGGCACGTCAAAGTACCACAGGGAAAGCCTTTTTTGCAGTTTGCTTAGTTTTTCGTTTTTAAGCCATTTATTAAGGCTGGAGCTGGCTGAAACGATGGATGGACTGTGTCAACGATGATATGGGTAGAAAGGGGGTGACTGTCGGGGAGATGGCGGCTAATAGAGGAGTATGGAAGATTATAATTTTGCCGAACCCAAATAAATTGGGATAAGGGCAGGAGAATGATAAGTAATGACTAAGGGTGGAGCAATGTTCGCCTTTCTTCGCAGCTAACTACATATTAAATCGTAGAAAAAAAAAAAAATTTAGTCCCGAGTTTTCTATCTCTTGAACCGAATATCGCTTGCAGTTCATGGCATGCACCTCAAGCTCCAGTAGATGGTCTGTGGGTCTGTGTGCGTAGGTGTTGTCAAGGGATTCGTTTTAAATAGCCTCCGCAGGCATTGTTTGGAGCCGTCCTTTGTACGACATTAGAAATACTTGTGTGCGCTCCACTGGCTACGATCAATGTTCAGGAAATACGATTTTAACAGCGAAAACATCGGAATTACAAGTCATCGTGATACACTCCGTTGCCTTCGGCTAAAAGGGTTTGTTGTCATACATTACGTATGTGTAGTCTGTTTTATACAAACAATGATACATAGAAGTACAAAAGAATTCTTTTTGTCGCATCTTGCTTGTATTGATTGTATCAAAGTGAACGGGTGTCACTTAAGTATCTCGGGGGCACGGTAGTAAGAACCCATTTCATTTCTACGAAGGTAACATCCAAATCTATCTACATACCTACTCATATAACTTCTGTCATATGTACTTTTTTCAATAATATATATATATATATATATGTTTTATTATAATACTAGCAGACCCGTGAGGCTTTACCCGCCTAATGCTTTTTTAAAACTAAGTAATTAGGTATTTTTCTTAAATAAAAGTTGTAGGTAAGTACTTAGTTATTACTCGTTTTTTTCTAATAATCTCTATTATTATTATCTCCTAGTGACATTCTCGCCAAAAATGGTTGCCATGACATAAATATGTTAATTTGGAAAGATAGCGGAGTATTAAACATAAAATTAAAAAATCGTAGACTCCCGCGATGGTACACCGTGCGTAGCTCCCGGTCCCGAGGGTACTCAGTAATAAAATGTATACTCGATAACGTACCTACCTGGATTTCTAATGGTGAGAGTTTTGGTCCCGTAGTTTTTTAGTTTAATACAAATAGATACCTATACAATTAATGAGCTCTCTCTATAATATTAGTAAGTATAAAAGACACGTGTACACTCTGCTTCTCGTGATCGTAAATCATTTTATAAATATGGTTGTCTCGAAAGAATAAGCATAATTAGCCTTATTGCAATGCTGAGGTGGAATATTCATCTATAAATTAGGCATCTACTAGCATTTTCCAGTTTTGTATATTTTTAAGCACTTATCAATTGTGTATGTTTTATTATATGTATAGGATATGTTTCTATTTAACTAAATACTTTTATACGAATATATAAAGCTAAAGAGTTTATTTGCTAGGACGAGCTAATCATAAGAACTATTGGTCCGATTTGAAAGAATGTGTTAAATATATGTATCTGAAATAATGAAATAATGAATTTATTCAGCACTTAGGTATTTACATACACTTGTACTTGTCAGAATCACAATGTTACACAATTATTCTTATTCTATGAATTAAACTAGATACTTAATTAACCGGTAGCAAATTGTAGGATATTACAGACAAAGTAGTCCGTCCGTCAGCTGGTCATTAATTTCTCTACTCATAATAAGTTTAAGTTCATATTAATTATTTTAGACTTTAATGGATCAATATAGAAAAAATTGGAAAAAAAAACATACAATTAAGTGGCACACACCTGGGGGCACCCTTAAGGGGTTAGGACCACGACCCAGTGGTACCACTGATATATAAGTCAGATTTATGAACATAAAAGGAAGTGATCGGCCTACAGGCGCTGGATCACAGGGCAGGGGTAGGGGTGCAACGCGGTCCTCGCCGGCGGGAATCCTACCCTAGCTAACCTGCAACCTTTCACTAGCTACCTATGTGGACGACTCGGAGAAGAAAGGAAGAAAGAAACTCCGGGCTTTTTCTTTTTCGTCATCTTTTGTATCACAGTTTATGTACCTTTTTTTTAATATCTTTTGTTTACAATATTTTATTTAATATACATTTCAAATAACAGTATGTGCGCTAATGCACGCTCTAGACGTTTTCACAAATATAGTTAAATATTGATTTAAAATCCTCAAGCAGAAGTATCAGAGCAGCAACCTCTTGCACTTTGAAAACGGAGGGAGCGTCAACGCACATTTCCAAGGAACTAGCTACATGAGAAGATTATCGCCGTAAAGGTCACAATAATGTACTACTACCTCAAACACATCCATCAGATGGTCGACCAGTCACCACAAGCAGCACCCGTTAACGAGTATAACGTGTGAGCACACAGCCATCGCCTCCCTCGCCATATTAGAGGGAAGGAGGCGACCCGACTCACATCGCCACCGCAAGCAATGACAAACAATGGGAGCATGACGAGTACACTGATAGTAGTATTTGAGGAATCGCATTTGAAAAGAGAGACAGTTAAACTCAGCATAGCTTGTTCCGAAATACATCAGTGTATACAATAACAAATTTGATAAATGACAATAAAAAATTAAAAAAGTCTAATGTTGGTATATCAGTTCGGTGAACAGGCACCTGGTGTGTAAGTTTGCTTGTGTTACACCGCTAGCACCATGCAGTTTTATCATTAATATATTCATTAATTGTGTAATAACCTTTTTTCATTAAGGTAGTCTTTACATGGGATTTAAATTTATTTAGGGGTAACTCTTGCACACATTCTGGTATTTTGTTGAACATACTAGTCTTGTGCCTGCTCGGTCATTTTCATGATCGCTCCGTACTAGTTCATTTCGGACAGTGAACTAGTTCGTTCTATAAGCTCTAACAGCTCTATTCGGTCTTTGCGCTCGGTCAGCATTTCCATATAGGACAGCGCGGACCACAGAGTAAATACGTTCTCTAGGAACATTGTTAAGTACTTAGAGCGTATTTGCGGACCACAGAGCAGCCACCAAATCACCACGGTGACCAAATTATGGTTACTATTGTAATAATTTAACATATTTGATTTTCCTTCATACTTGAACAGGCTTAGGACTCAAGGACTGTCATTCTGATCAACCGCCTACATTATTATAAATGAATTCGTATGACGTACTTGTCAAAAACAATCAGTCAGTTTCATTATTCGTTCTCGCTCGCACTTATACGATCTCGCGGTTTACAATGTACGAAGTACGAAAAGAGCTATTTGACCTATTAGACCGATTACAAATCAGCGTTCGGAAACGTTTCTTCTAGTACAGTACGAAGATACGGCTCCTATTCGTTCATCGTTCACGTTTCTTGTATTTATTGTGTGCAAGGCGCTTCTCTTTTGATATAGATTTAGGTTTTGTCTAATATGAGTTAAATTTGCATAAATGTATTGAGAAGCAACCGTTAATATATTAATATTTTTAAACAAATCTCTTAAGGAAGAGCGGGCACTTAGTTGGTAAATTGATCTAATTGCCCGTTTCTGTAAAATAAATATGCTTTGGATATCAGCAGATTTGCCCCAAAGTAAAATTCCATATGATAAAATGCTGTGGAAATAACTAAAATAGACCATCCGTGCAGTTTCTACGTTGGTCAGTTGTCTTACTTTCCTTACAGCGTAAGCAGCAGAGGTCAACTTTTTAGACAAGTTCGATACATGAGCATTCCATATTAAATTTTTATCCAGCGTTATTCCTAAGAACACTGTGGAGTTGACAGTATCCAGCACTTCATTATTAATCATTAAATTGGGCCCAATATTTTTCACATTGGGTGTAGTAAATTTAATACATTTGGTTTTATTCGCGTTTAGGACCAAATTATTTACAGTAAACCAATGGGTTATCTGTGTGAGTGCACAATTAATAAAGTCAAAATCGTCAATTTTACGTTTCACTTTAAAAATAAGTGAAGCGTTATCAGCAAAGAGTACAACATCACACAAATTCTCCAAATAATACGGCAAATCATTGATGTATACCAGGAATAAAAAAGGACCCAGAATGGAACCTTGTGGCACACCTAACTTAACAGGCAAGGATCCCGAGACTACACCACCTACGTCACCTACGTCTTTCTGTAAGATATGAAAATAGCATATCCATTGCACCATCATTTACACCATAGTGACGTAATTTTAATAAAAGCGTATCGTGCTGAACGCAATCAAATGCTTTTGAAAGATCGCAGAATACACCGATGGCATTTTGCGACTGCTCCCACGCATTGTATATAAGTTTTATAAGAGCGACACCAGCATCTATAGTTGAGCGACCTTTAGTAAAACCAAACTGATTCGCGTGCAAGAGGTTATTTAAATTGAAATGCTTGAGGAGCTGATTGAGTATTATTTTTTCAAAGACTTTACTAAACACTGGTAAAATTGAAATTGGTCTATAATTGGCTGGGTCGTCTTTCGCACCTGATTTTAATAAAGGTATGATTTTACTGTACTTCATTTTATCAGGAAATGTGCCAGTGTCTACACATTCATTAAAAATAATCATTAAATATGGCGCTACTATTTCTATTATTTCTTTAAGGATTTTAACTGATAAACCCCACATCTAAGTGTTAGATACTATCTAAGTGTTAGATAGCCTATATTTATTGAGGTAGTAAAAGACTATTTTTTATTATGAAGTCACTACGGGAACGGGTTTTACGCAGGTGAAACCGCGCGCGTGAACCTAGTTAAAAGATGAAAAAAACTATCAAGGGAAAATAAGAGTACCTAGAGCCTATAACCTAAAAAGAAATAAACATATGCATAAGTATGTGGTTGATAATAATATAACCTATTAATTTAAAATCAATTTTCATTCAGGTGAATGATTCCTAAAAATGAGTGTTATCTACACTAATATTATAAAGAGGAAAACTTTGTTTGTATGTTTGTTTGTTTGTAATGGCTAATAGGCTCAAAAAGTACTGGACCGATTTCAAAAATTCTTTCACCATTCGAAAGCTACATTATCCACGAGTAACATAGGCTAAATTTTATTTTGGAAAAAAATAGGGTTCCGTAAGATATTTGGGTTTTTCGGACACAAGGTGTAAAAAATCAACCAGAAAAGTTACTTATTTTGCGTACGCTGCCTAAACTATAAAAGATAGAACCATAAAATATCCTAATTAATTGTAGATCTTATAAATATCTACAAAAAAGTCCGCGACACACTATAACTATCTATGTCGAGTGAGGCACAAAAACCATTTTTTTATTTAGAAATCTTGAATTTTTTTTGGACTACATTTAAACGCGTTTATTTTACTCATGCTATTAATCCTTATCAAAATAAATTTCATCACTAAGTACTGTTTATGTAGATAATATTTGGTCTTTGAATGATTAAAATTGGACGTTTGGTTTTGAAGTTATGGCGAAATTAAAATATTACGATTTCTGCTGCACGGCCCGTTGCGAAGTCTAATAATTTTCGTGCGATTTTTTTTAGATTTCGTTCTTAAAACTACCTACACCTACGCAACAGTTCTTCTCAGAGCTCAACAACAGTTCTTTTCAGGGCTAACCAACAGTTCTTTTCATGGCTAACCGACAGTTCTTTTCAGGGCTAAACAACAGTTCTTCTCAGAGCTAAACAACAGTTCTTTTCAGGGCTAACCAACAGTTCTTTTCAGGGCTAACCAACAGTTCTTTTCAGGGCTAAACTACAGTTCTTTTCAGAGCTAGAATATTAGCTAATCAGACGGATGCAGTATTTATCCTTATCATTTTAAATGAGTTAATATTCTTAAGCATTTCATGCAGATTATTTTACCCCTACACTATATAATTTAAATGAATAACTTAGAAGTTATCGCAAAATAACAGCGCGAGTTTACGCAGCGCAGCGAGTGAGGTAGGCCGAATGCGATTATGAGCGCTCGATCCTTAAGAATTATAGGGCAAATTTTTTGTTTTGTGTTCGTTGTAACTATGATGGATAGATACTTGAATACCTAATTATTTAGTGTTTGTTGTATTGTTAGTCCTGAAGAGTATAGGTATTTCATACGATAAAAGTATACCCACCTACTTATTTCACTGAGTTTTAGTAGGTACCTATATTAATTTGTTTCTGTTTGTTTTGACTAAATTTCGCCCGTTTGTTAGAGGTTTAAAGACATTCTGTAGTATTAGTATCAGTATTGTACCCGTGCGAAGCCGGGGCGGGTCGCTAGTAGTATCTATGTTGGTTCGTAAGGCTGTAACTTATGGTGAGCGGTGGCCACTTTCTAAAGGTACACACATTTGGCCGCTCACCTCTCATAAAAAGCCTGCAAATAAAAGCAATGAAGAGTTATAACTCATTATGAAGGGTTCGCGGCAGGTATGTCCGTATGGCGCGACCAGCCCTTCATAATTTAGAAAAAGAGCCATTTATTAAAGTAGATCCCTTAGTAATTATTGGGACTCCATTTCGATATATTCGCTATTGCTACCTGCTGGCAATTTGCCATTCGGCCCTTTGTCTGGCGGTGTGGCGCCCTAAAGGGTTCTAATTTTAAATGCAGCGTGTAACCATTTTGGCTTTTATTCGTAAATTTCTCTTTCGCGGTGGTTAGCTCGCTGGACGCAATATGGTGCGTGTTTTTTTGTCGCGAGCAAGGGTAAGCAATTAAATGGATACAACACTCCTTTGTTCAGCTTTGCGGTTGATTGATATTAAAATAAATGCAGATATTGTAGTGAAAATTGAGCTTGTAAATTCAGTTACGGATGGTTAACTTGATATTGTGGTCTGGTAAACAATTGGGTACCTTAATTTTTTGCTAAAATACAGACATTAGGTATAATTTCGACTATGAAATAGTGATTAAAGTTTATTTGTGCTCTCGTTTTGTGAAGGTAGGAGCTCAAAGAATATTTGTTTTCTCTACTAAATAATATTAAAGAGAAGAAAGATTTGAATGTTTGTTTGCATTAAATAGGCTCCGGAACTACTAGACCGATTTCGAAAATTCACCATTAGAAAGCTAGGTACGTTATCCATAAATAACATGGGCTATATTTAATTATGAAGTTCCTACGGGAACGGGAGCTACACGGATGAATCCACGAGCGGAAAACTAGTCTTATAAGTATAGTTAATTATTAATTACTGGTTTCGGTTTCTATTATTTAACATAAACAAATATTGAAAATTAATTGAATTGTAGTCCATTATTAGTGATCGAATACATAGAATTGATGTTGAATTTACACGGTAGCCGAGCGGCGTCCGGCTAAAGCAAACATTGTCGCGGCGTCCATCTCGCTAGTTTGTTCACAAACATGGTCCGAATGAATAGACAACCTTGTTTGTGATGGCGGATCGCGTTACAACAACATGTAGCCTAAATATAAGCTTTGTTTATAAAGATACATATCGATAATCAGTTTCGATGGCGGCGGTCACCCTCGCTCTCTAATGTGATGCAGTTGCTATGACGACTTGCACCACCCTAAGCACATTACACACGAGAGACCATAAAAAAGAGAAAAGCGGTGTACAGAAAACTTATTCGACGTCACCCCGGTTCCTGGCGAACGTCCGAGTGTTCCCTTCTTTCAAACATAATTTATGGTTTCGGGGAAATAAACATAAAAAATAGAAAAGGAAAAACGACAGCACGCACGATAAAAAAGCTCGTCGTAAAAGTGCGGAGGGGCTCCGCGCCGCCCCGTCGCCGGGCGGCAACCCTTCCACTCCGCCCTCCGCCCGGCCCTCATACCCGAGCTAAAGGGTTACGGCGACTAACCCTCGTCACTGGCCATATGTATGTGCTTACCTATTGATGTGTTCTGCACATACTTCGCTGTGCCTACTCCAATGTTATGTTTTCGTTTTGAAGCGTCTATTCATATTGTTTTCTCTTATTATAGTTTAAGTTAGTACTTCTGTCTTAAACTAACGATTTACAAAGCGAAGATCAAATGTTGATCAATGTTTGTTTGTAATGACTACTACCTATATTTTTCAATGTCTGTAAAATAGTTTTGTTAAGTAAACTGCGGCCAGTAAGTAGTGGCCAGCGGTTGTAATGTATGTATCTGGTGATAATGTGGAGCCAATGTTCCGCGTAACGACAGTTTGATGTAAATGTACTCCCTTAGTGGCTATGCAACTCAAGCCGGGATTTGTGTCTTGTTTTTCGGGAGCATAGAGAAAACGGAACACGTTTCAAGTGTTTTTTTTCTACTACATTTGGAAAACAATGAACATTGTTACACAAGTAAAACTACACTAAATCTAAATTAAAATTAAGAAGGTTTTTCACTTAAAACACATAAAAGTTTAACTTATTTTGAATAAATTGTAACGTTTTAAGCATAACTATGTATAACACAGGATTACTAGAGTAAAATCATTGTGTGAATAGTAATACTTATAAGCCAAGTGCGGCCAGGGCCTAAACCCATTTCTAAAAACCATAACCTATTAACATTTTAGCCTAGTCTATATTTAAAAGTCGAAATCCAAATTTATAAAAGTATTATGTAACATCATTACTAGTGTAGTGGACGCGTACTCCCCCGGCGTGTCCCCCTCTGATTCACCGCACAAATACCTAGTTTGGTACCCTGTCCCTCTCGAGACCGGCCGTCAATACAAAAATGTTGCCAAAAGGAATTAAGATATAAAACAGTGATGGATTAATGGTTTTACTCGAAAGTTTTGTGTTGGGAAAACTGTGCGATTTCTCCTGGATAATCCTCGTTTCATTTTCATTTTATTGTAACAGTTATTTAAGAACTTTATAAAAAGTAGAAAGATTTTGGAGAATATTTCATTTTTTTATCTTAAATTAGCTGTTTATATTCGGCGTTACTTGCCCACATCAGCCAAATGGGATATTTCGCAACTGTCTGATAAGTACCTACATATTTTATGAGACAACTAGTTTTTATGTTCTGGCTGTTCGTCTCTGGCGTCGCCCGACCGTCCTATTGACATTTCCCGTGGATTTTCCAAAATTTTCTTACATACAATTACTGTCCCCATAAATAAGGCGCGGGCCCACCGCGGCGCATGCTATGCACGGGCACGCGGGGCATTTTAGCGTGTATTAATTTGTTTGATAACGTGGTTCTACGTTTGGAGTACACGAAGTACATAACCGCCTATTAGAGCAATCTACGCATGTATCAATGACGTCAATTCATGCGTAGCCTCTCCGTGGGTTGCAGTGGACACGAACACTTACATTTTTTTACAAAGCGAAGCTTAATACACTTGCATAGCCTTTCCGTGCACCGCGATGGGTCCGCGCCTTTACGAATAGGTATTAGTCGCAATTAATTTTTATTTATATTGTTTTTATTTAAAATATATTTTTTTAAATATCCGTGTAGTTGTATTGAAATAATATCATTATTCATACAGTTTTAATGTCACTATAAAAATCTAATAGGTTAATTTAATAAATTGACCACTTTAGTAGTTAACAAAAAATAGAATAATAATAATAATTCGTTTATTTTCTCACCAAAACCAAAATACTAGTACTTAAACTAGCTTAGCTTATGTATTGAGACAATTGCAGACTTTATTTCAAAAACAACCTTTGTCAAAAATATGATAAAAATCAAATATAATATAAAAAGACAAATATAAAGATGTTAAATAGTTTTTTTGCTCTACTGTAAAACTAACAAATTTGACAAAGGTGGTTTTTGAAATAATGTCTACAATTATTGGTTATGGATCGCTGGTGCCTGAGGTAGGAGATACCTGTTTTACAGGTCACCAGGTCCCCACTCACTCACACATATAAAATAGGTATGTACTACTTTTTGGTTGAAATACGACTGTTTTTATCAGATACGTACATAATTATATGTTTTATTTTGTTTAACTCGAAATACCTGTTTATTTGCGAAAAATAACATTAAGCTCGTTATTTAAAATATACAAATTATACGCATGTAAACTATACTTATGTATATTCTTATTTAAAAATATCTGCATGCCGTAGATGTGGTATTTGAAATAATCTCTACTTTGAATCCGAAGTGCGCGGCGGAATAGCGTCCAATATTACTTCGATTTTGCCAATGTCGTTATTATTTATCAGCTATATCTCAAGCGAAGCAAAACTCACATCACATTAATTTCCTGTCCAGTTTTGCTCTTGTGTATATTTACGAGGATATTCGATACAACAATCAACATGGATATTAAAAACATTAATAACTAGACTCCACGTATTCGATTTATATTTTACGCCAATTAATGATTTATTTCACTGGCTAGAGTTTTAAACTATATGTTACATACAAATTGAAGAAATATAAAAAATATTAACATCTTCATAAAATTTCGTGTTTATAATATTAATATGGGATAGTAGTACCTAGGATACAATTCAATACCTATAACATTCATAGTATTCTACTTTTAAAATAACTAGATATCTCTTTAAGATACCTAGTAAGTATAGTATGTAAATTTTATAGTGACTTCTTTCTAAGGCTAGAGAGGTAAAAAATCTTACGAGGGCATGTATGTAATAGTAAAGTTATCAGTGTCACCAACATACTCCTATGTTTTTGTCGTTAGAGGCCGGTATTAATAACGACCGTCTTTATGCGAAGGGGCCCCGGAAAGTTCTTGGGCCACTACACTTATTTAAATTGCCGTTTTTGTACTAAATTTACATTACATTCCTCGACTGAAGGGATGTCAAGGTATAACAGGGAGACATTGTGTCCCTTCTTATGTTGTAAATTGAGGGTCACACAAAAACCGTTGTGCCCTTACCGCGCGCCGGACCCATAACGTCCAGCCGGCCACGATGACGTGAAAAACTCCAGCTCCTATTTTTTTACTCTTTTGATGTCCGCGCGATGCCATTAACAATTCGCATTTTTATAATGCATTAAACGCAGTAACCGGTGTACTGTATGGTTTAAAATTTGTTAAAAAAAGGTAAAATTACGAGGGGACGATTATAAACACATGCGCGAGCGCGTCAAATCTTCAGCCGGCGCGCGCTCTCCGTCAGGGATGTATTATAGCTTTTTTAGACATTTTAGGGAAGGGCATTTTTTAAAAATAAAGTGTACTTTTTAAGTAGAATATGTGTCCCCGCAGTCGAATCCAATTGTTGCGTGTCGGATGAGCACGAGCTCGATTTTATGTGTTGAAGGGATTTTTTATTGCGTGGTGTGTGCCACGCGGTGAGACGGTGGAGCGAAGGAAGGTTGATAGATAGGCATCGTCTTGGTACTCGACAGGGGACACGCGCCTGAACCCTTTGGCTGTATGTATATGTTGTGTGACAACCGCCGCGAGCGGTATTGCCTTTGTACTTAGGTATATCCAGCATTACTTTCTTGTATCTTGTTATTGTTTATCTTAAAGCTTTATGTCACAATGTTTATCATCCTGATCCAATAATAATAGGTACAATGTGTGGGCGCACTATTCTTGTAAACTTTATATCTATTCTATTGCCTAATTGACTATAAAGATTTTTTTTTCAATTTAGAATGTGGTTAATGGATAATATGGGTTATTAAGTCTTAGAATTTAGTAGGAATTTACCAATTTAATTCAAAATACTATGCTCTACTTCTGTCATTTTTCTCGGTGCAGATGTTTATTCTAAAACTCCATCTTGAGTTTCAAGTTTAAAAAAAAATGTATTTAAAACATCGTGAATGTAAACATATTTGGGGCTTTGGATTAAACAAATAATAATTACTCGTTCATCGTCTTTGCAAAGAGATGTAGGAAATAAAGGCATAATGTTAAGTAAGCTACTCTCGTGTAGTGATAGTAGGAGGTAGGTGTGATAGTAGGTATCGAGCCTTAAAGCCTTAAAGTAAATATTTTTATGTTACAATATTTACCTTTAATATGTTTACTTCTCAGCAGAAAAGAATATATAGAGTTTTTATATTTTAGAACTTAATTTTATGTAGAAATATAACGAAAAATTCTAATATGAATTACTTATTTTCCTTTACGTAAAAAATAGTAGGTACCTACCTACCGGCTAAGAGTTAGGTTCATTTCAAATTCTTCCTCAACGATCAATAAATGTTTAAGAATCGTAAAGCGTGAAATGATTGGTAAGGCTGGTCTCCGATTGGCGTCGTTTAAGCCGCTAAGATATATGTCGATATTCGGTCATAAAAACGCTCTCAAGTAAATCCAACGGTGGGCGACACCGAAAGAGGTGAAAGTCGCGGCACTCACAACTACTTTTTACTCCCTTTTAGGGGGATCTCCCCCACCCTCCCGAGATGAAAGTTTTGTGGGGTTAACACACACGCGTAAGAAAACAACAAACGCCGTAGTTGCCTAACTCTAACTTTAATTGTGTCTTTTCAATCGATAGTTGGGAACATATTTCATTTAATGTCTGCCGTTTATCCAGTGCGGATAGTTTGAGGTTGCCTTTTCATTTCACTAGGGATTTACTAAAGGTTGTTTTATAATGTTTTAATGTAGCACTCTCACTTTTTCTCTTCTTTCCCTGGCAATGTACATTATATAATAACCTATTACATTGTTTTTCATTTAACTTTAATATGAGCCTAATGATTTCATATGTAGTAAGTTGAAAAATAAACTTAACAAATTCAATATATTATTTCTTTGCGAATATAAAAAAAATCAAGTCTGTTTAGACTTGATTTTGTTTTATATTCGCAAAGAAATATATTGAATTTAAGAACGGTTTATCGCCATACATTGAAATTAGACAAGCCATATTTCCATATACTTACTTAGAGCATTTTCACTAATGCTGGAAAAATGATTATTATTATACATACGTTTGTTCAGTTTATTATTTAATAAATTTTCTTAGGATTTACGCGGCACTTACGTCAAATAATTTCTGATTTTTACTGTACTATAACTGCCCATCTCTTTCTGCCTTGATACGCTATTATCATTGTAAGATTCTCTCTCAACTATAATAACCGGTACACTAACACACACAAAGACATTTTGCTATGTGTAGTTCGTTAAGACATACGGGTACTGTATGTATCCCCATAGTCCGGTGCGCACCCTTCGCGGCTTCGCCCTGACCCTGCAAAAAGCGGACAATTGCATCTCTTTGCATAATCAATAACACCAACCATCGTTATAAGCATGGGGTGAATTACATAAAACTTATCCTTATGTAACCAAAGAGTTTAGTTTGTATTAGCATTTATATGCTGACTAACTTCTTTGTTGTATGAGAAGAAAGCTGAGCCTCAAGTAAAATATTCTATAACACATCTTGTGGTTTATGTTTTGATTAATTGTAACTCATTATAATTTTTAAAATTATATGCTACTATAATAATATTACCTACTATCAAAAGTTACGTTTTCCATCTAAAACAAATGAATATTACTATATATCTTCATGGAAACTGTCGTCGCGTTAGATAGCTAATGACATATTTTGCTATCCAACTAGGGACACAAAAGATTTGTAATAATTAATCTCGAGGTTATTATTGCACATTTGTAAAGCTTTTTTCCCGATCGTCCGAAGGCGCCTCGCTACCTGCTAAGATCACACTTGCAGATTAAAAAATAGATCAATTCTCGGAAAGATGATCGGATGTCACGATATCATTCAAATTCATACATTCGTTAGAATTCAATTCAGTAACTTCATTTATTTTCTTGTCAGCTTCTAGTCTCTTTTATGTAAATTACATTCAGTAGCTATTAACTTAATTCAGTAAAATAAACGTGTATTTTTTTAGTTGTAAAGCAACTTTTAAACACAGTGACCGTTGTTTTTATAACAATAAAATTATTCTCGAACTCGTCAGAATCGGCGATGGGTTTGAAATCCTCCAAAAATACGGAAATCATCGGGCGGAATATTTAGTTTTGTCGTCGATTACGCAAACTGTTTCAAGGGTGCGCTGGGCTACACTATTGTGAAAAAATATGAGAGCATATATAAAAACTGATGCAGCTGTCGGGTGGCACACATGCGAATTGTAGCGAAAGCGGCGCGGGAAAAAAGGTCGTATGTGAGTATTCCCTGTGGAGACGTTGTGGCGTTGCGTTACGGGGTGCGGGCCGCGGCATGTACCGCGCGACCCTACGCACATAGCGGGAAGGGTTCCGGACTCAATCCGCGCGTCGGGAAGGGTTCGCACGGACGCCCGCCGACGCGCAAGCGCACGCGAACTTGCAAAAAACTCACACAATGCGCACAACATCGCTGTTTTTGTTGTTAATACACTAGATTGTTCGTAAATTTCCTTTCTTCACAAAAAATGTAATATCATCAACTCGTTCACGCCCGGTCTTTCAAAGGGAGCTCTTAAAAGAGGGAAGAGAAAAATTGTTAAAAACTAGTAAAAAGTGGGTCAGAAAGGGGTGCTTTTGAAACTAGTAATCACTACTTCGCGTATATCGATTGCCGTTATTATACAAAAAAATCCTTTTTTAGAATCGACAGTTGGGTATTAGGATCTTTTATTATTCGGGATAAAATAATAAGCGAACTCGTTCAATTATAGAGGAAGCTATAATTAAAAAGTCTGTTTACAATTTAAGAAAGTTTGAAGTAAAAATAAAGACTTTTTATAAGGACCACATTTTCACCTAATGGGAAATTCTAATTTGTTATAAAGATGCATGCTTATTTGTAATATCTACATAATATGAACTTATATTTGCAATTGCTTATGACATTCTACGTGTATAAAATATCTAGACTACAATACTCAATACAGCAAAGCTCCGCTTTTTATCTATAAAATTTCCCCTTAATCATGAAAAAAAAAACATGAAATCTCAATCATTTATAAATTAGCTTCGCGGACAACTAGTGTATTCATCCCTTTATCAGTTTTACAATCGGCCACAATAAAGGGTACAGAATGATTGTCAGGAGGTAGCTTTTTATACTTTTTTTATTTATTGTATCATACAATTTATGTTCTCATTTCTATGACAGAACTAGAGACAGACCGAATTACGATAATAGCCCTTGAAACCGCTAATAAGGGGATGTTTTGTAGGTAGAAATGTGATGAAGAAGAGACTTTTATATGTTGTTTAGGATAGGTATATTGTACTTGGGTTCATTATTTCTATATTTTTATATGTAAGAATATATCGACTGGTATACATAATAACATGTTATGTTTATGTCTGTAAGTAGTGAGGGGCAGTAATAGCTACATGTTCTTTTTATTATTCTTTGTGACAGTTTACATAAAATAATGTGGGTACTAGTCCTATTTTTTCGACATAATCCATTTTCGTGTAACATATTTAAATATGCACGAGTATAATAAAAAAACGATCAGGATGTTTGAATAACTAATTACAGATATATTTATTTATACCGTTCACACAAACCCGTCACTCCAAATGTGAAATGCACAACGCAAAGTAAACTAACTATAGAAATATGGTTAAACCGAACCCTTTTACCTGTTGTGTGCAATTATACGATGTTTACACGGACATTATTCCTTAACAACCCTCCAACCCTTCCATTGTAAGGTTTTTTGTTGTCGCACTTGCTCTCGCGTACGGTAATTGAGAACTTAAAAAGTTAAAACATATGTGTTGAACATAAAAAGCGTAAAAAGTGAGATGAGATATCAGGTGAGAGTTTCACTTTCAACTAATATTTTATTCAACCCTTTTTTTGGAGACACGTGCCTTTAAAAAGGGTTACCTATGTCGTTTTTTGTAGGTTTATTAGAATTTGAATAGTAAAATATCGATACTAAAATGTTTATTAATTATATTAACTTTTCTAAAATATATAGATCTCTTCTAAATTATCGTGGTCTATACCTCGTACTGGTTTTATCTTTGTAACAACTTGTCTTACATATTATGTGCAATAAGTGAATATGAATGGATTATAAATTTATGATAAATATATTGGGCAATGGTTTGTATTTTTTATGGTGTTTATATTTTACTACACTTGCAGCACCTCGAAATTGTTTGGTAAAGGGTTTCTCCAAAAATTTTCTATACAGGTCCATCCCTAGATGACTATAGGCATAAACTATTTATGAAACGCGAGTCCTAACCCATGGTTTATAAATAGTGTATGCCTAATGTTTGGTATTCCTGCCTTATAAATATTTAAACAAGATATTTTACAATACGCTGCTTTGCAAAAATAACAACACAATTCAAACAGAGTAAATGCCGGAAAATTTATCTTAACGTATGAAAACTTAAGAGCCGTGTTCCCAAAGTTATTCTTTTTGAAATTGTGACGTTTCTTCAGCAATTAATAAGATGCAATTCTATTTAAATACCTACCAACTCTGTATAGGCAGGTATAATTCGTATGTTTATTTAAAGTAATCCATTGAAGTCGTTTTTATGGGGTTTAAACAATTCAAGACAGGCGACAGTTGAGGCTATTATCTTGTGGACACGGTTAGTTTTTTACACCGACACCTGTTGGCCAGGATTATTGAATTTGATAAAACAACATATTGCGTTAATGTACCCCAACAACAAAAAAAGAGTTTATTTTTTATAAACACTCTAAAAACAAGGAAAGAAACGCTATAAGTGTGGTCTTAATAACTATAATAGAAGTTGTCACATAATATATTTCTTGCAAATATCATGTTATTAATTGTTAAGTGAGATAGTTTTTGTGAGTTGTGTTACTCGTAGTTACCGAAATGCTCCTTCGGAAGGTCCGTATCCATCTTAATGATGATGGTGTTAAAGAAATAATTCCGGGTGGTAAAGGAAGATCTGTTGAATTTTGCAGTAAATAAGTTTGATAGACAAGAAATGTATCATGATAGAGTCCAGCTTGTTTAAAACATAGTTTCCTGCTTCACATTTTGTGGAAAGTTATTTGAAAAAAAAATTATGCTGTAATAGGTTTTTATTTAAGACATATTTGGTAGTAGGTATTATTACTGAATAATCTACTTGCCATCCTAATTTCCGAGTTAAAGTTAATACTGTAGATTTTACATTTAATAATGTGATGGCTTTTGCCCCTTATATTTCCATACAAATAACTAGTTGAAATATTCCAAATAATAGGAAACAAGAAAGGCAAAAAACTATTTTTCCATATTTTATAAAGGCAGATGTAAAGGCACATTTGCTTTAAAAAATATTATCGATTAAACACGATCCAATTAATTGATATCGGAACAATCGAGTGTTTTGAACGTTAACGGCGTTCAAATAGCTCTATCAGGATCCCTTCGAATTAGGGTTATATGATCCGATGTTTTTTCCTTAGACGTGCGTCTACCCCTTTTTTAATCGGATTTTGTAGCGCGTGTAGTGTTTTTTATACGTCTCAATAAAAAGTCAAATCCACCTTATGCAGCCGTTAGGGTCACGTTTTTTAAGTTTCCGCCGAACCGCCGTAGGTGAATGTATTAATTAGTCTGCACTCCTCTGGCCTAATAATTGTGAATGTTCATTTATAACTTTGTTAGCATAATTTAACAGACCGTTGCGTGTACAGATAATATCGTAGTTGCTCGCTTTATTCAAGGGGTTTTATCAATTAGACGTTCTTAGGGTGGTCATCTACCGCAGAACGACCATGTGAATCAAAATTTATCATGTTAAATACACGACTTCGGTGGGAAGTTGATACCAATCGTTTCTTAAGTTCTTAATAATGCTAACTAGAAATAATGTAAATGTACCTTATTAACTAAATTTAATTCATAATATGTAAAATAACAAAAGAAAAATGAATTCGTTTAAAGAGTATGTATTTTAGAATTACTTATAATGGTCGGAAATTCATGTCATTAAAAGAAATTTGCTCAGTAGAATGGATCGTTTGGAGCCTAAAATAATACTGTGGAATGTCATTAATATTCAAAACGTAACTAGGAGGGATTATAAAATAATAGCAGTAATTTAGGCCGGCACGCGCCCCCCACGCCACCTACGAGAGGAATTTCTTCATAAGATATGCATGGAAATATGTCCGCTTTATTACATTTTGTAAGTAAGTTACTTAGATTTTGCTATCTTAGACGTATCTATGTATACTGTGTCTTATATTGTAATTAAGGAGGTATTGACGACAGTTCGCTTAATATTTGACAGAATATTTATTACTAACTTATTATTCGAAGACTAGGCAAAGCGAATCGGGTTTAAGAAAGTTTAATGTTAAATTTGAGTTAATAGCCTTTAAAAATGTGTTATCAATTGGTATGTGTTTTCATTTACGTAAGTCATACCTATATTTATTTGACAGTTGTTGCGAAGTATACAAGCTTTCTAGCCTAAGTTATAGAATTATTTTTAGTTATTGTATGTTAGCACTAATTATGGACAGCATTAGTTATGTCTTTGTAGATCTTGCGAGCTTTGTTGTTTAAATAAAGTACCTATGATAAAAGAATATAAATATTTAATTCATGTGACAACATAAAACAAAGTATTAAGAAATCTAATGGTTAATTAACAACTCGACTATAAGCTACCAAAGGCTCCCCTTTATAAGGGCTTCCTTCTAAAATCGTTAGTAGGTTGGCAGTTTAAACTAACCCTATCATTAAATTCCATTAGAACTGACTTTTTTCGGCAAAAGGATGTCAACCGGTACAATTAGGTGCAATAATTATACATTAGTTTTCCCTTCTTTTTTTTGTGCCTCGATATTCATTAATATTATGTACCTCCATTTTGTGCTTCGACTTTTCAAATATAATTGTAGCTTGTGTTTTAGACTTTTAATTCCACGTTCATCATACAATTAAGCCCGTCTTATTAAATAATTGGTAGGAAATTACTATGTACTTACCTTCTCCTTAATTAAAGTAATTAAATACCTTACTCTAATATTTCATCGTAAATCTTTACTAATAGTTGTTTTACATAATAAAAGAACTAATGGGACAAACAAAAATATGTGTATCGAAAACGGCTATGCAAACCCGCCCAGATTGTAATAGCTCTTCTGCGAATTTTGAATATTGGCACAAACAAACTCTTTTTGTTGTGCAAAAAATGTAACAGAAAATACAATGCCAAGTCATTTTGGAAAGGAGCAATTTCAAATAAACGATATTGCTCAGTTCCTTTAAAATGACACTGGAAAATTGGCAAAAATATGACGAACATAATAAAACGTGCACCCATTTTTTTGACTTAACCATTGTGTTTTAACAAATGTCATTATAAAGTAGCATTCTTTGTTTAGTGATAGTAAAAGAACAAAGTGACTATTCTTACAAGTTACAACTGTAACACCTACCTGAAGATTTTTGCATAAACGTTCTTTATTAATTGAAAAACCAGCTTTTGCCATATTTTACTAATTTCTTCTCCTTCGTCTTTTTCTCAGAAGCAAAAATTTCATTAAAACCATCATGTTGAATATTTAATTTATACGTTTGAAAGGAATTTTCATAGATAATAGTTGAGGAAGATATTCTCTTAATATATGTTGATTAGTAAAACTGAATAATGGTAGAAATACTTATTGTATATGTTATTTTAGCTACTTATAATTTAGTATATGACTAGCTGTCCCACGCAGTTTCACCCGCGTAGATCCTGTTCCCGTGGAAACTTTAACTTTAGATATATAGCCTATGACAATCAAAAATAAAGTGGCTTTCTATTGGAAAAAGAAAATCGGGTCAGTAGATCCAGAGTTTACCCGATACAACGTCACAACCTCACAAACTTTACCTCTTTATAATATTAGTAATTAGCGACCCGCCCCGGCTTTGCGCGGGTGCAATGCTAATGTATTATACATATAAACCTTCCTCTTGAATCATTCTATCTATAAAAAAAACCGCATCAAAATCCGTTGTGTTGTTTTAAAGATCTATGCATACATAGGGACGGCCAGACAGGGAAGCGACTTTGTTTTATACTACTTAAATAATGAATGTAGTAAAGACATACTGCGTGCCCATAGGTATGTTAAAAGCGATGGCTTTGATATAAAAAATGCTGTGCTATTTAGGACATGCCCATGCATAATAATAAATACCGTAATTTTACCATACATATGGTTTATATAAACCTTGTCCTGATAATTCCTTAGTTTAAAAAAATGAGCCGAGTCGATGAAGTCGTAAGTATATTTGGCTATTACATACTCATAGAATAATCTTCAGAATAATACCTAAAGATTATTGTATGATTATGTTAATCCCTTGGATTTTTTAATGATACTAATAATATAATCGCGAAAGTTCGTGTGAATATTGATTATTATTTCCAAAACGACTAAATACACTACTGAACGGATTTGACCAAATTTTTGAACGTGTATAGTTTATAAGCTGGTTTAACATATTTCAATTAAAAGGCATCACGCTACGAATTCTTACGGATGTTAACTTTAAATAATAAATAATTTATGGGCGAGTAAGTCATAAACCGCTATACAAATATAGACAGTATTAATAAATTGTTACCATTTAAAAACCATAAAAATGTTGCACACCCAAATACGAATGCTATTTGTTTACAAATACTGTGGTCAATGTATTTGTTAAAAAAAGCGGCAGTTAAAATATGACTACTCCAATTACTCTGAAATAGTTTACTAAGAAACTGTAGGGAGCAGCGGTACAATTTTTGGACTTACTGAGGCCCTTTCGATAATTGCGGGTCCCTTTCTAGGTAGATATAATGTTATGTAGCAATACGAACATGTTTTAGTTTTGCACAAACAAAAGATGTTATTGTAATGAATACTAATTTAGGCTGAAGTACTCGTACAAGTAGCTCGCCTTTATGTTCGGTGGAGTGGTGGCAAAAGCCTCGGGGCTAACTCGTATTGTCAGAAAAAAAAATGTAATGAATACGCAGATGATATTATATGTCAGTATGATATTAGTGTGATATTCTTCATCTATATTTATTAATAAACGATTTTTTTGTTTGATTGCATTTTTGTTTGTCTGTACCAATATTATATGGAGTAAAGATTTAATTGTTTGTTTGTATTGAATAGACTCCGAAACTACATGACCGATTTGAAAAATTCTTTCACCGTTGGGAAGCTTCACTATTCTCGGATGTCATTGGCTAAGTATTTTAATTATGAATATCTCACGGGAACGGGGTCTACACCGTTGAAACCGCGCCCGGGAAGCTAGTAATTAATAAACTAATAGACCGATTTCAATAATATAGGTACCCTATTAAACCGCAATAACATCCAGGGCTAGCAAATGTAACTTTTTCAAAAATGTATCTAGGAGAAGGGTACAATTACAAATAATAACTTAAGGCATAACTTTCACATTTACAGTATTTACTTATATTTATAGCTAATTTGACCTGGCTAAACATAGGTCTATCTAGCAGCTATCAGCTTAAAGATACTCTCATCTTCGTGAGGTCACCAACCCCACTGCAAAGCGTGGGGCTGCTAAGCAACTATGGGAGCAGGCCTATATTCGAATATTATATTTAAACAGATATTGGTCGTATATGTCACTTTAGTTTTTTTATATGGCTCTTAAACCAATGAGAAATAATCAATCTAAGTCTAGATACATCAAATCATTAGTAACATTACTAACAATCTCTTATAAAATACGTACCTATTTCAAAATTGAGTACAAAAGCTACAAACACAAGAGCTTGTTATCTACGAGAAAATATGTGGCTGTAGGCATTCGGTGGCGGGATAGGCTGATCAATCATGGGGCTACCCCTTCTATCCGCCCAGTCGCTGGCGCGAAAACAAACGGTTGCCTAGCAACGCGGGGGCCGGCCGCCCACTCAACCCCACACATGGTTCGTACGACACACTACGTATGCATCTACACTCTTGTTACATTCAACTTGTAATTCTGATGTAATGCTGCAGTGTCACGAAGGTTTATTATCTATACTAATATTATAAATAGGAAAAGTTTGATAGTTTATTTTCATTGAATAGGTAGGCTCTTGAAGTAAAGGACCGATTTCAAAAATTATTTCACTACTAGAAAAGTACGTTATCCAAAAGTAAGATATACTATATTTAATTATGGAGGTCCTACGGAAACGGGAGCAAAGCAGATGAAACCGCGCTTGGGACGCTAGTTAATAGTTATATTATATTTTGATTACGACTGATGTATTAAATTATGTTGAGGCAAGTGTTGGCTATTTTATTAGTTACTATTGTTTACTCAGTACATTGACGCAAAAAATATTATACAAATGATGTGGAAGTTTAACAGCATCCACAATTAACGGTTAGTTATGATATCTATAGATTGTTAACAGCAAACAGATAATATTTAGCAATAGTATCTAATGATAATAATCTCTAAAGATATTTACCTAAACTATGAAAAATAACTAAGATCAAGTTATTTTGCATTTCCAATTTATACTTATACTTTAACTTTGATACTTGTATCAATATATATGACAAGTATTAAAGTTATTAAATTTGGTTGCGCTTAATAACTGTAATCGTAGTTTATAACTACATATAGGAAGGATTACCTACATTATAACCCAATATAGCATATTATTATCAGCAATCTTATATCGGTGTAACTCAAAAAACTAGTTAAAAGAAAATCATTACAAATTTTTCATTAAGTCAGGTACTTACGTCATACTCCGCAAGCTTGTCGTTACTGCAATGAATTAAAATAAAACTTTATTTTATGCAACACAATTTACAAGGTTAAATATATTTTTTACAATAGTTATTGCCCTTTGCTAAGATCTATTTCACGTAATATTGCATTAAAAAAATGATGTGTCTAAAACATAATATCTGAAATGAGTTGTTATGTGTTGGTGTAATTGAGAACCGAAGAAAAGCGGGGTCTTGGCACGGCGGCCGGTGATCCATCATCCCTCCGCTGACCGCTGCCCCCACTGCCACCCTCTCTTACTTTTCACTTTCTCTACATATTTTAAGGAGAATAAAACTTTCCCTTCACCCCTGTTGCCTTTATTTTCTCACTAGAATCGTAATAGAGTCGAGGGGCCACGTCTTTTCCAAGTGAACCACCTCGGGACACTTAGCGAATCTTAGTTGTCTCGTTATCGTAACGACAGTTTCGGACATCGTCTAATGTAAATTTTTTATCAGTAATTCTGTCGGGAGTCAACTTCACTTTACCCGTGTCAATCCTAACTTATCTTTTAAACGATTTCTTTGTCACCCATTTAAAAGTTGCCTACGTAGGCAGCGGCGTAATTTGTATCAATCTGTTTCACACGAAAAATTAAGGCCATTTGTTACTTTGAGTTTGTTTGAATTTAGTTAATTCCGTTTAGTGCTTTGAATAGGATTCAAAGAAATGTATTTAATGTAAAATACTTCAGCAGTCTATTGAATACGTTCAAAATCGTTATAGCTCCTGTACGAAAACAGGATAAAGAAATCAGAAGTTTTACCTTGCTTTATAAGCTGAACGATATGAAGACGATAGTAAGCGACCAAATGAAGAAAAGATAACTTCCTATATTTCTTAAACTACTGTTTTAAATTTAATGCTACTCGAAATTATCTCTACCTATGTAAAGATCTACTAGACTAAGTTTTTAGTGCCCAAGAGCACTTCTTGGGCACTAAAAACTTAGTCTAGTAGATCTTTCCACAAGGAAGTTACAGGGGCGAAAAGGGCAAGATAAAAATCAAGGTAATTAGCTAGTACCTTGCAGAAGATGAAATGTAAATTAATGCTGTAGGTAATTACTCTTAATCGATTGAATTAGTTTCTAGTAGACTCATAGAAAAGGCGACACAATATAACTTTTATCGTATCTTAGGTTCAGATTTAAACAGATTGACTATCTGTAATAACTCATTACAAACAGAGAAAAAAAACTCTTCTATAGATGCATTACAATGAATCGGCAAAAATTAAAGTAACTGGCGTAGCGTGGTCCAGCGGGCAGCATCACAGTGTCTATAATAAATGAACGCGGGGGACGCTGACCAATGGTAGTCCCTCCCTCAATCAATATGATGGACTCGCCCGCGAGGGGACGATCGCTCACTGATTTTTTCCCTCGCTGACAGCGTCGGGAGGACGTTTTTGCACCCTCCGTGCAGTCCAAAGGGAGCTAGCAATTAATAAGTACGATCGGACCGACATCCTTACAGTTCTGTGTCCGGATCATAGCGTGCCATTCGTGGTCTGGACACTCCTTTTGCTTGTTTCTTCAATACATTTTTATTGCCCTGTCTCCCTCTTCCAATTAATTTTGGAGGTATCGTAACACCACAAACAACATTGAAATAGTTGAGTAATTTTGTCTGTAATATTACACACACATACATTATTTAAATATTCATGTTTATATTATTTTAAAGCTTTAAGCTCGAGAGAGCGAGCTTCGAGTCAACCATGTCTTAACGAATCCGACTGTCTAGAACTAATCGTTTTTTCCCACATTTTCTAAAAAAACCTTAAAATGTCTGTGTCAATGTAACCTTTTAAGAGAATTTATATGTATATTTATACTACATATCTACACATTTTAAAATGATAATAACCTTTATTTAGATTTGATCACATAATTTAGCCAGTAATATTCTTTACCATGTTTTAGTATTAGTAAATCGCGATCATACTACATATTATGTGATATTTTCTCAGCAGATATTCAGTATTTAATCTACATTAAAACGTTCTCATTATGACTCTGTAAAATAAACATCTTTTAATATTAATCACAAATTTCTAATTCATAAGAAGCAATTAAAAAGTAATTAGACTTTATTGCTTAAAATTCATACTCAAAGTAAGCTTTACAAAATTTTCTCGAAAACATCTCGTTTCAAACGTCGAAATCTTAATCTAAGTTTAAAATTTCTTCGAGAATCGGCAAATTTTGCACTAAGTCATTAAAGTATAAAACTTCGGTCATTTTGCTGGCGTTGCTTAAAAGCCTTTTTAGGAGGAAAGTAATCTTTCATTAGGCAGGGAGGAGCTAAAACGGAAGTTCTCTTTGAAAGGAAAATTACACGTCGGATGTGTCCTCGCCGTGTCGTGTACGAGATGGATTTTAATTATGTCAAAGTTACAGTGAAAGTCTTTTCAAGCATATCTGCTGTGACGTCAGTACAGGTAGTGTTTATAAACATAAAGGTACGCTTTACATTTATTAAGTGTGTCAGTAATTCGAAAAGTATGAATTAATATATGATTGTTGTTGCATTCAAAAAACTAAACGTAAAAGCAATCGAGAAAACGATCAAAAAGTGTTGTGTGCTAGCTATGTACCTACTGCAAAATATTTTGCCTCTGAATATATTTTTTGCGTGTCTAATACACGTGAAGATATGTCAATAAAGGCGAGTAATAAGAAATTAATCCACAACGATTATAGTTTTTGTATAGAAGTGTTTATATATACATAGTAGATATCATTGATACTGTAGTTACTGTTTTAAAAAACAGTCTTTATGAATTGAAATCATGATGATACTAGTATGTTAAAATATTTGTAATTTTACGTGAAATAAGAACATACATAATATAAAATAAGTCGGTATGTTTAGTAAGTCGTTATTATTGTTTTTATATTTTACTGAGACGATGATTATCTGTATTAAGCAAAATTTTACTAGGTACGCATTTAAACAATTTGTCATTATTATAGTGTAGTTACGGGCATAATTATTCTGTTCTTGTAGCCAAATGAAAAGATTAATTATGCCAATATTATTCGATTAATATTATTAATCTGTATCACTTTCAAATTCGTTCAATTGACCTTCGATAACTCCTTGAAAACTTCCAAAACATTTGAACTAGCAATATCATATTTTTTATGTATGTGACATCTAACGTTCTATCAATATCAGTATCAAAACGACAATACTAACTATATTATTAAAAGCTCAATTACATTTAAAATCAACCAACAATTTCAGCTTTACGCAACTACAATTCGAAGTAAATGTATGTATTTATTATTTAAAAAGTCTTATCCAAAATTGTCAATTATATTAACAGCGATATACTCGAAGACTGATTACCACTGATAGCATTTGAATGGCTACAAGGCACAATAAATCGGACACACCTAACACTATGGAAATGTATAGTCCGTGCTTTCCACGGCGTTAATCAGAATTCAGTTGCCATTAATTTGATTAGGGTTAGGGCGCGGGCCTATCAATCCGCCACATTACCATGTCGAGTTTTAAGGGATGGCTACGTAGCTTGTTAACTTCGTGTATTGTGTTATTCAGTGGCGTGATAAGATTACGTGGTATATGCCACTGTGTTTTAAATTCTTAGCTTTTGAATGTAGGTAGTTAAAGTTGTGCCAGTTTTAAAGTTATGCTGTAGTTAACAATGATGTTCATATTTAAATGTCTTTGATGTTACTTTATCATAAAAAGATACACTGAAAAATAAGTGTGGGTTATTTTTGTAGAAACCAAAATTATCTATAGCAATCGCCAATGAAGAAAAAACAAAATCTAATTACTATTTGTAAATCAAATTAAAGTATTCAGATGTTTTTATATGATTGATGATGTGATTGAGAAATAAATTACATACAAGAAAATGAATATATCAATAATATATCAATAATATACTATGATAATATATATGTATAATGGAAATTTATTGTTTCTGAAAATATTGTGCTCGTAGGAAACTGTTGCTTTCTGCATTTTGGCTTTACCGCAATGCTTATCACATCGTGTAAAAAAATAACTGAGTTTATAAAATGAAATATTAATAGAAATTAGATACTGTTTTTTTAACACAACAAGGACTATATTGATCTATATTAAATGCACAATGTATTGAAGTAGGTAAGTACCTACTATATATTCAATTTTGTAATTGAATAAGGATAATGCAGCTATTGCTTAAAATTGCTTCGAAAATAAGCCATTATTTCTCGTAAAAAGTAAAGGATAAAATAATGCTTATATTCTACACCTATTTAGGATGTACAATACTGTAGTACATTATTTTGATCTATCTCGTAGGGTTCAGCAAGCAACGTTTGCAATGTAAGCGGAAAAAAGTGTTTTTTTGCGACATCACATTTAAAACCTCTATAATTATAAGGTTTTCTCTACTAAATCTTCTTCTTGAATCGGTCTATCTTATTAAAAAAATCGCATCAATATCCGTTGCGTAATTTTAAATATCTAAGCATTTATATATACAGACCGACAGCGGAAAGCGACTTTGTTATATACTATGTAGTGCTATTTATCGAGGCTGGAGCTCTGCTCGCCTTTATGCCCGGTGAAGTAGCAAAAGCCTCAGGGTTAACGACATAAGTCCGTCCGAAAAAAAAAAAAAAAAAACTATGTAGTGCACCTAACTATGTGTGTACCTACTTTAATATGTTAATGTTTATGTGTACCCCGCGTGTATGATAGGCGTGTTTACCTGTAGAGCTTGATGTTATACTGATTAAGCATTGGAATTACAACGACGTTCTAGAGAATCATAAACATTATAAAAAGTACATTTGTTTATACAATTTGAGTGGTTTACATTGTTGACAGCCCTCAAGGCTTGTAAAACTTAATTTCGACCGATTCGTGTCCAGTACTTTTAGGTCAATTAGGCAGAGTCGCGCCCGCTAACTAATCACAGGGCACGGCAAACTTTATGCCGTGTTAATTTGACTAATGCGCCTCGGATTACAACGTGATAAACTGGCCTGCCAACCGACGCCCGACGAACGAACCATCATTCATTAACACGCTTTTATTAGCTTGGGTTGTATGTATGTATGTATGTATCTATGTATGTAACGGAATCTTTGAACTTAATTTTCACCAGTTTCCAGAAGTCTGATTAATTTGAAACTTTGCATACGTATCAAGGACCGATGACAATGCAATAATTTGATAACAGTTTCCCATTATCCTTATTAGGACCGCCAGGATTAAAAAATCAAATTTGAATAATTTAGAAAAAAATTTGAAGCTTTCCAATTAAAATAAGAATATAATTCTATATTCTAATTTTAACTCATACTGATACATATAATTACATATAATTTTAACTCATACTGATTTCTTATGCTGGATAATCTTCGTACAATCTAAAAATTAGATTTATCTAAGAAGAAATTCGTTTAAAATTAGCCTTTTTTTCAAATATATTTAAAATCTCAGCAGTAATATTAATTTTCTATTTTACTTACTTCAGTTAGAAATTTTAATTTAAATATTGTACAAATACTTAAAATAAAAGCGTGGGGTGCATTTTACTACTTTTCATAACTCTCCTCTCATAGATAGTTGCCAATAGAATGGTTGTTACATTTACTTTATCAAGCACCCCACGCTGTTTACTCTGAATTGAATTCTTTTTTAATAACTTAAACTTTATTATAATTTTATTTTGAGGCGATAAATTCTGATTGATTGTTCGATCTTCTACTACTGTATTATAAACTCTCTGAAATTAAAAATTATTTTCTAATTTTTAGTTCGGTTAGCTATAAAAGCGTGTTTTTTTAGTTTTTTTAAACTATTATTTATTTTATACTTAATTTGTTTACAAATGACTATCTACTTACCATTGTTTCGAGTCTATGAGTAATGGTCGCCGTTTTAAAAAAAGTGAAATTAATTTTTAGTTACTAAAATAAATAGGTTTAACGAAAGACAAATTACTTAAGTAACTCAAGTGATAGGTTTATCTTTAAATAATGGGTTTAATTAATATTCGTAGTTTTTTTTTAACTTTGTTCATTATATTGGCAGTCGATACGAAATTATAAAATAACATCCGAATAAATTTATAAAATATAGTGAACATCTTTAGTGAGCTTATTTGTTGCTTAATATTGATAAATAAATAGTAGGTGTAACTGACGTCTTGGGGAACTGCCTTACAGGTAAACTGGCTTCCAGCGCGCAGTTTCACCCGCGTATCTCCCGTTCCCGTAGGAACTTCTTGATTTTGATTTGATTGATTAAAACATATAGCTATCTAACACTAAAAAAAATTCTAATCGGTCCAGTAGTTGCTGAGATTAGCGCATTCAAGCAAACAAAAAAACTCTTTAGCTTTATATATTAGTATAAGACATGATAAAATTGAGTATTGTACAAAATACTAGACAATAATAAAACATAGCTTACTTTAAAAAACATACGAATATCGTGGAATCGTTCAAAGCCCAAAAACTAATTTAAAAGGGTGCCAAAATTGATAAACATAAATTGATCACGGGAGCAGCAATTAGACAGAGGGAAATGTCGTGTCCAGTCGCAATTAGGTCGTGCTACTTAACCAATTAGTAGTAAAACAATCGCCCACATCCACCTCCGTGTGAATACGCCCCTATCAGCGAGCTTTTTCTACACCACTTTATAGAGTTTTAAAAGAGCCTCATTACCCAATTATTTAAAAAAAAAGAAAATTTGTCCAAAGCTCAGTAATTGGTGGGCACATAGGGGACAATTTATGGTTCCCATTGCTGTAGTTATTGTTGTTATGGGAGTAGCATGTTGCCGCGACTTTTGTTACTGTGTAACTCAATCAAGGTCTTTGTTTAGGTAAATGTTACACTTATATGGGAAACAGCTTGTTATTTGTTATTAATAGTGACATAATATATAATGCTCGTATTGAAAACGAGCTTAAGTTGATTGATCATTGAAATGACATCTAATTGATACTGTTCTTATATATTACTAAGTGCGCCCCGCGGTTTAACCCGCGTTACTCTGCTCCAGTGGGTCGAGCGTGATTGTTTGTAGCCTATATGTTAATCGAGCTTATTAACTATCCCCGTGCACAGTTTCAGCCAAATCCATTTAGTAGTTTTTGCGTAAAGGAGTAACAAACATCCATACTCACAAACTTTCGCGTTTATAATATTAGTAAGGATTAATAAATTAATTATAACGAAGTAACTTACCGTATATAGAACTAGCTATGTAATCTAGATAATGTCAGACAAGGTTTTCTTCGCGGTGGACGCTTATACACAGTTTAAAAATAGTCTCTTTTTATACGAATACACATATAAAATTAATAATTGCTATAAGTCACGTTTAAACTAAAAAAATGTTGAATGAAGCTTATAAAATTTTGTTTTTTTGCGTAGACAGAAGATTCTTAAATTAAAAAAAATAGATACAGTGGAATTAACAATCTTTTTTGAAAAATTATTAAGTTTAATTAAATTATGTCAACAATAGGAAGCAACAACGTTAAAAAAATAAATAAAAAAACAAAATTTCACAGGGTCCACTAGTTTAATATAAATACATATTTCAATATTCGTAATTTTAGGCTTTAATAATCAGCACAACCACATTTTACATTGTTTATTTTAAAATTATTCAATGAACATACTATCTCATACTTAGGGCACTTACGGAATACATAGCATTTACTGCATGCTTAAGGCATGTGTTTAACTAGACGTAAAACATTTTCGAATGTATAGTAATAATCACTTAATATATCAATTCTTACAAAATTAATAAATTCGGCTTTTATTCACACTGAAACAAGGGTATCTCTATCTTATTTAGCTATATTATACAACTTAACACAATTATTAAATTGGTGGTGTTATATTCACATTAACGAGGATATTGTTTCAATGAGTGCAATGGTGTGTCCATAAACCGAATAAGTGATAATTTGTAAATATATGTTCACTAATTGTGAGTACAGTCATGCACAATAATAAATAGCACTTTATATACTTATCTTAGTATCCATAGGTAGGTACATTATACGTTTTACATTTTAATTTTATTTCACTTATTTTTACCCCAACTTTTTAATCGTTAGCTTTCAGTAAAAATTTTGTAATGGCGAATGCCTCTTAATTCAATTTTAGGATATGTGGTCGGTAGTTGGTCGAAACTGAATTGACTCCTATAGTCAATTCAGTTTCGACCAACTTAATTCAGAATATATATTTTTACAATTTATATGTCTCAAGAAAATGGAGGTATGAGAATAATGAAACGTGTTTGTAATGGAATTCATGTATTACACATGCAAAAGTTTGTGAATGGTATGTGTATTTTAACGAAATTGGATAAAATATGCCGCTGAGATAGCTTATAATCTAGATTAATGTACCTACTTCGCGCTACCACTCACTGTATCTATAATAAGCTATTGGCTTACTATAATTATGTCAATGGCTGTCCAAATAAAAAAAAACTGTTTATAAAATTTTTCATGAAGAACTTTTCATTAGGATTGTACTCAAGTAATATGACCGGTTGTGTTCAATTGATGGGAGAGGGTGAGAGTAGTTAATTCATTTGTGGTCGGCATGCGGGAACATTTTATATTACCTCGAATGACTACGATATGCCCATCCACTACGAACGTGTTAACAACAGGCCGATAACCCACATGGTGTGTTAGAATATATCTAAATATTTATACGAGTATGTACAGAATATTAACTAATATGTGTACCTAAAGCCCTGTCTGGAGTACGCATTTTGATATTTCTTATGTTGTCGTCGTAGTTAGTGTTAATTAAGAATTAGGAGTATTCTTCTATAAAGTAGCAAAATTTGAAATGTTCTTAACCAAAATGATATATAATGATAGTCTTTGATCATGGTCGTAGAAGAAATACTGTTAATGCGAAGAAGTAATACAACAATTTATACTTGTCTAATTGACTTTTAATTAAACCGAAACCCCATCATTGATTGCAATTAATCTATTAATAAATATATATTATGTCACCGAAAAATAATAAGAATAGTAAGTTGATCAATTTTCTAGTTAGTGGATAAAAAAACTAGGTTCCGGAAGGTTAAAAAAAATGACCTATACCTAAACCAATGGAGTTCAATAGGACTTATTGAAGTTGAAGTTTTTCGTTTTGTTACATCAGTAGCATAGTATCGTTTGGTTAGGATAGGTCAAGTGTCATAATAATTAAGTAAATAATATAAAAAATACGATTTAACTTACGATTCGTATTATTTTCCAGTGACATAAAGATTATATTAAGTTATGTCAACTTAACAAGAGCTAGAGCAAAATAAGGCATTTCGCTATAATGAACAGCCTACACTAGTCAATGTGGCATCGCCATCCCGAGTATAAAATTATATTTATTATTATGTTATTATAACTACTTGGTAACAATTTGATTATAAATTAGCAACATTTTGAAAGCTTTTACAATTTAAGTAAGCTTCGAGTAATCTTCCAAAATAAAATTGCACTTTATTTCATAATGGTGTAGGACAAGTTTAGCAAATGTTGCAATGAAATACAATTCAATTCAATTTATTAATAAAGTTTTTTTACACCATACAAAACTTAAACGTAAATATCAACTTTAATTTAAAGTTAATGTATTAACGGTTTTTTAAAATTCAAAAACAAAATTAATAAAAACATAAGTGGACGTTAAATTTTAAAAAACAAGATTATCGAACCGGATGTCGGGTTTTAAAGCTATAAGCTATCTTGATATACCTAAAGCAAAAAAACATGGCCGATATCTTAATCACAAGCTTACAAGCGGCTGTATAAAAAAAACGAATTAATTTAGAGATGAGCCCCGCCTCGCGTCGGATTGGTTGTAACCCTACCGCTACGAAAGGGTTATTATTAGACCCCTTCCGAAGCCGCGCGCGCGCCGCCTCGCTACCGTCTTTTAAGTTTTTTATCAGCGCGGGTTTATTTATATTTTTTTACTAACACACGAGGCGTTTTGATTGGGTGAAAGGGTTACGGTATAAATAAATCCGTGGAGTCATCTACGCGGCAGCTTTACATAGGGCGGTGCCCTTCGGGAGAGTGAAAGGGTTGGGTGCATTGTAATTTTGTAGAGGGGTCGTTTGATGGGGTTAAGTGTAAACGTAAATCATAATGTTGGTATATGGATGTTTATTTACTTTTTCTTTCTCTCTGGGGCATAAAGTGAGAAAGGGACAGAGAAATGATCGGATAGATGAAAATTTAAAACCCTTTTATACATTACTAGCTTTCCGCGCGCGGATTCACTCGCGTAGCTCCCGTTCACGTAGTTCCCTACTCATTCGGTCCCGTTCATAATTAAATAAAAAATCAAATCGGACCAGTGGTACCACCAAACAAACAAGCTCTTTAGCTTCATATATTAGTATAAATTTCTTTTTCAGTGGTCCTTTTATCATAGTAGAAAAAAATACCCGTATTTATCAGCGAAAGACTGAAACTGAAACATTAAAAGAAAATCTATTAACAAACATCACAGATGGAGTTTATACATATGTACCCAAACATGGACTACACAGAGTTAAATATTTTAAAACCCTTTAAGTATGATTTACGTAAATTTATATATTATTAATTTTATTGAAGCGGTGACATATTCGTACACCATCTAGAATCACCATGCAATTACCACACACATGCGCAGCGAATTAAACGTAGTTGTAAATCGTTGCACTATTGAATGTTTACTTAATCTGCTGACATTCAAAATTACCATTTTTGTTGATTTTATTTTATGCAAGCATCATATAGTGGGTGAAAGCGGTTGTGACGTGACGTTGGGACCTACGGGGGGATTAGGACATAACACCTTGGTCGGCTCGCCTCGTTCGAGAGCTTGTCAACGGCTATAATTCTCCTCTACACATCTACATTTACGGGATTATGGCGCTAATACACGTATGTTAATGGTTATGTTTTGTGTTTCAATACAGATTGTGGAAGGTTTTAAATCGGTTTTTAGGCAACTTTTTCGACTGATTTACGCAAGAGATTATGTTAGAGTTTATGTTGTATTGATTGATTTATTCATAATTAGATATTTGTTATGTATCTGTTGCAGATCGAACGAACATGTAGAGAAACGGTTGGTGTTTATTTGTATAGATTGTTGAAGGAACAATGAAGCGGCTAGTTGCTTAATTCTTTGTTTCTCATTACTGCGCTGCCTGGTCTTCGCCAGTATATATAGTTCTGCTTTAGTCCAATTAGCTATCCATACAACTAACTAAAAATAGTTTATATTACTAAAATTTTAGATTCATTTAACACGCATTTATATACTTTACATTTCCTACGATATTTAGATTTTATTACCCAAAGTCACGTCACACATAATTTACTTTCAATTTATTAGCTTTTTATCGATCCTATTATATTCAAAGGGAAGGGATGCAGTTGTTTTATTTATATAAATGACACCATTCATTTATCATTTGCCTTCTGACTGTATAAATTCAATTTAAGAAACAAAAGTTGCAATTAAATACAGAGAAAGATAGCAGGTTGGCACCAAAGGCGCCGCCGCAAATTATCTTGCCAAATCTTTAAATATGAGTTTTTCGACGTATGGCATGTCGGAGACCCAAACAACCCTAATATTTTAACGTTCGATGTAGACCGGCGACTCCATAAATTATCTATTAGTCGAACATCTCTTGACATGTGGACAATGGACTAAGTTAACTTTTGTGATTTTGTGCAACCAGGTTGATGTCGGGGGCGAACAATGTATCGGTTTGTGCAAGAAGCCAAGAACCCTTCCTCACCTGCATTCCCACGATAAGTAGAAAGTACGGAAAAAAATGTATGGAATACATGTATGGAAAAAAAAGTTACGCAAATAACATTTCACGTCAAACATTCAAATTTTACCTCGAAAGGGTCCGAGTTCGATTCGATTGGGTTTAAATAGCACACGTGAGCGTGGGAACTGCGCTACTGACAGCGGTTACACAACTATTACGGGTAATCAATACACAAGTTTCGAATGTAAATATTTTATTGAAAATTGAACTAAGCAGTTAGGAGTGTCGGTTTGAATTGTTTGTACCTACTCGATATGAATAACTGATAAGAGTACCAACACTAACAAATCAGTTCATGTGGCTTCTAGGTATTTTTTATTAGAATTCAATAAAATACAGACATTTTAAATTTGTTAGTTATTTATATACCGACTGTCGGTCGATAAAGATATCATGAACGTTTCGCGCTCGTTTGGTCAAAATTAAATAAATTCGTTTTTTTTTTTTTATATTCTCACCTTTAGTTTTGTACATCCACGAATGCTTTGCTAGCTCATCTTTCATAAACTATTCAAGATACCAATCAGAATACTAATCCTCAAGCACACTGACATCAATTCATAGAATGCAAATAATAAAATTATATCTTTCATCTCGGGAGCCGTTCCCACGTGTTTCAACTTAAAATTCGCTAAGGATAGCTCAGCATCTGATTGTGGTACAAAAACATAAGGTCATTCCGAGTGAAACTATATGATCTCGTATTGCATCGACCCTTTCACTCTCGAAGTGTACCTGCGCTTTTTACTGCCTTCTAGGAATCGCCTCTGTTGAAGAGACCGACCACCGCATGTGTGCGATGCTTAAACTTTGGCTTTAGAGAACAACAATGATCGTTTACATTGTAGTCATATTTATATTTAAGCTTACTCGTATATTCTGAATAAAAACTTATAATCCAGAAAAAAATAAGGAGTAGTAAAAATTTTTGATTTGTTTCTTAAAAAAATATGGTGTGGTCATATGTTTAAATTATTAAAATGAAAAATAAAAAAATAGTATCTGGATCTTGGTTATTTAGTTTTCTTAAATCGTAAATTTTTATTTATTACTCAGTCCTTTTCATCCCTAAATCTTGTTCTTTAAATCTACGATAAATTTACAATAGTTTGAGAAACGCAGGATTTTGTGTCGAATGGGCTGTAATATTTCGCAAATTCTTCTTTTACCGAAGGGCCCAGAAATAAATCAAATGAATATGGGATAGTCACAAAAAATCGGGTTAATTACTCGCCTTTCGAAAAGTCCAATGAAAGGATGTATCGGTTTTCAGAAGATGCAATAGGTATTTATTTCTACTTTACCGAGGAAAAAAACACACATTAAAATTTGTGGAAGAGCTTTGCATTTCGTATTTAAAGTGGAAAACAAAAATAATTGGCTAAAGATTTATATATTGTTAAAGTTGTATGTAATCTTTTTCTCCTTCTTTGTTAGGTATATTTGTTAGGTATAGAAAATATAAGTTGTTAATTAAAATGTTGATTTTGAGGTTTTGCATGGATTATTGGACATTCAGTCAAAAATGTATTTTATCGGTCTGATAGATATATTAGATGTTTGAAAATAAACCAAAAAAACAATTACAAAAGAATTAAAAGATGAAGCAAAAAAAAAAACAAAGATACAGAGCATTATTAAACTATAAAGTTCAGGAGACGAAATTCAGGGGCTTGTGACGTCACTACTAGGTAAAATTGTATCTAGAAGTGACGTCACACAAAATTTCAACGCGCTGTATCTTCGTAATTTTTTTATTTAAAGAACAATAAAAAAAATACGAAAAAACGTATTTTCTGTTAATCTAACTGACGGACTAAATGTTTCTTTTTAGTCTTCATGCCTATTCACACTTAGTGTTATTTTTTTTATTAATTAGTATTTGGAAAATTAACACAAGAAGATAGTTCAAAAACCATTAATTTGTACTCGTACCTTTACGCAAAAAAAAACCAGATGACACAATTCTACTGTTCGCTCACTGTAATATGACAGGTTGTCTGTCTGTCAATAACCCTTTCCCACACTTATTGAATGGAATTCGTGAAATGGGCACAGCTGGTACTACGAATGTGTTTTTGTGTCTAAGTTCAGTTCACAGTTCGCACTTTAGCAACAGGCTAAAATAATATTAGTGGATATCAAAATACACAAACACATCTAAATAGACGTCAGTGTGACTTTCCTTTTAGCTTCATTAACAGGGATGCTTTCATGAGTTATTATTTATTTTGCAAAGGGTTGTTGGTGTGTATTTTTAAATAAGAAGGTATGACTATAGTATAGCCGTTCCGGGAAGAATCCATAGATTTGAATAATTTTGTACGTTTTTCTATAATTAAAATAGTTTACTTTTTATCTGTTTATGACTGCTTCAGATGGGTGTGACTTATTTTTTTAATTAAATAATACTATTAGTTGTAGTAGAGAATGATTAGTACGCATAAACGCATAACCTATATTTTTTTACCAAGGCTTATACGGTTAAAAAGTAATAACATACCTACTGACTAAAGTATGATTGTATAATTTTATGAACACCACCGTAATTATATGCGTAAATCGACATGAACTTAAAGATATGCTAGGATAAGAATTTCTGTTTTGTATTCCTAGCTACCTACATGCTTTTATACTGTTTTGCACAATATTAGATCGTATTTAATTGTAAGCATCGTTTTTGCAAGCGAATATAGCCAAATTTTTATTTTGTAGTCAGGTAAAGGCTACTTTTTCTTCGTTCAAGACTATATTTCAAATTTAGGCGTCTTCTCAACTATATAAGGTTGAATTTTGAATACAGAATATTTTATGATTTGTTACTTATCAATGTGGCTCTGAAAATCGATATCGGAGATTCGATCATTTATAACTCTAGTGTGACGGGCAAACAAAACGATAGTGTGGAGAAAAAAATATCGGAATGTGTAGAAGAGTGGAAATGAAGTATTATTGCAACACTTGCACTTTCGATGGCGTCTTTTGTCGGGTCGGATGGCGGGCTCCGGTTTCATAACGATTGTGTTATACCTACACGTGGTCATACATTAAATACAGTAGAAGTGTCTAGTATATTTTAAAATAAGGCACTATGTTCGAGTTTTATAACACATTGACGTTTATTTATCAAATACCTTCGACATACAATAGCCAAAAAACCTGTTTTGATATATATATAACCAAAGACAAGACATGGACATGACTATCATTCAAGCCGATCAATTTACAGATACAAATAAACAAACGTAATAATAAATTGAAATTACTTCGTATGCAAGTTAATTAAACGTTTGTATATCTATTTAGATAGATAGATATGTATATAAGTTTATATTGACCTAACATGAAATTAAATTCTTTTTCTTTAGAAAGTTCAGCCAAATCCGTTCAATATTTTTTATAAGAGTAGAAGTAACACACATCTGTACAAAATTTGCGTTTAGGTATAATATTAGTACGATGCACTTCATAAATGACTAAGAGCTCAAAGAATTCGTGGCAATATTTGTATTTTATTAACCTACAGATGAGATGTGAAGTTTTGATCACCATTCATTTAACTTTAAAAGTGATACAATGTACCTTTTTTAATAAAGACGTACATAATTGCAAATTGCAGACACTTTCGTTGTCCATCAAACAGAAAAGATATTTTCCACAATGTTGTGACCATTTTGTACTACAATTTATGTTTAACCAAGATGGTTAAACATAGTACAAAATATTCTACAGTGCAATATCTATTTGAAGTGGTTAAGTGTGGTATTAACCTTATTTATATATATTTATATTACCCGTTGTTAGTACAGACTTTAGATCTTTGTCGGCATGTAGACTCACAAAGCGAATACACGAGTGATTTCACACACTAGTGGGTCTTAGCTTCGATGTCGGTTGAATGCACCGCGAGACCGCAGAAAATTGTAAGCAAATAACAAATGATTTCTTCTATACAGTGCTGTATGTACCATCTTGTACTAACTGCCTCATTGGTCCAGCGGTAATATGTTCCACCATAACTACTGAGGATTTGATCTCTGATTGAAAAATTTGTTATATTAGACGTACCACCCCGAAGTCAGGAAGTTGGTGGTGTTTCGGCCGTGCTTCAGAGAGCATGTCGGTCCTGCGCCCGGTATCTCCAGTCGTGATTTTGAAAGTAAAGTCATAGAGCGTGTGTCCCCTATGTTTGCAAGTGTTACATTCTTGTGCACTATAAATATGTCCTGTGCAGATGGATAATCTCCTTGAGAATCGATCTGCGAAATCAACTGCTGTAGAGTTATGTAACGTAAGCATCTATAATATTTTTTTAAGTTCACCATTTTATTCATGGATAGATCTGGAGTAAGAGAAATTTATAAAAGCGAGGATAACCAACTTTCCTTAGCAACTAGATTAAGAATAAATAATATCAAATAAAGGAAAATAAGTACAAGTAACTCTATATTGTTCACCATTACCATTGTTATTGTTGATGATTTCTACGAAGCCTCTCAAAGGAAGTTGTTAAACTTCCGTTGAGAGGCTTTGTAGAAATGATCTCTGATATAAAATAATAGCTTTGCTTATAGATTAATCTAGCAACCCGGCCCGGCTTGGCACTAGTAATTAAGTATAATTTACTCAAAGCCCTGACAAATTATATATCTCTTATCAAATGACTCTACCTATTGGTGGAAACTGTATGAAAATCCGTTCAGTAGTTTTCGGGCTTATCGCGAACAAACAGAAAACGCGGCGGAGTACTTTGTTTTTTAATATGTAGTAAAGTAGGTATATGCAGCGGTAACGTGTTTTCATAAGATTTAACGTTCATTCATGATATGTTGCAAACTGGCTTTGCGTCTGGTGCACAAGACTTTCGCTCGGCCGCACTCGAGTGCCGGCACACGTGCACATTGTGAGTCTCAAAGGATTTTTTACAATAAAACATATGCCGCTTTTTGCTTAACCCACTTTAAACCCGATTATAACCTTCTTACCTACATTTGCTTCGGTTTTTGTACAAGTGAAGCCGCGCGAATTGTTACTTTTAACTATTTCTATGTAAGAACGTTTGCTTTTTACAGAATTATTCAATTCGACGCTACAGTATTGACCTGAGTGTCATATGGTAAATAATACACTCTAGTAATTGTTTACCTATACATATAATATATATTTATTGATTGTGTAAGTGTACAGTAGAAAAGAATATATGAGTACGTTTATTTTTGATATATTACAAAGAAATTAATTTAAAAAAATACGTATTTATGAAGTGTAGTGGAGGTATTAAAACAAATATGTCTAGTTTTATCATTAAATACACTGATGTAGAATTCCATGACTTTTTCAAAAGTTACATCTGTTTAAGATGATTACTTCATCGGGACTTTTTCGTAGACAACCGGGAATCGGGAGTGCGAACAAAAAACGATGTGAGTGTGTAAGTTTGGTAACTGAATAGTTTTTGTTTGTATATGAGCGTTAAGTATGGCGCTGAGATGGCTCGCATATGGACCCGCAGGAAGACCTCGCGGAATATCGCTCATTTTGTGCAATAAATACAGGGCTGGCACTATTGCAGTTTTATTATTTAAATATTACACAGATTCACGTACTATTTTAATTAATGAGTGAAAATGAAGATTAATTTAGTAGTATTTAATAATTGCAATACACAAGACTTTTTCAAGGGTTACATACTCTACATTTTGTATTCCACTTTTCGATAAAAAAATGGGTTGGAAATTAATACATATGTTTAATTATATTTTAAGTCGGATAATTGTTTTTTACAAGACGGAATAATTGGGATTGCAGCCAAAATAAAAATATTTTGAAATTATCTTTTGGGAGTGTAGAAAATATGCCGCGACGACGGTGACTTGAACATTTTTCATAATTAAACATTGCCTACATTATTGAATTGTGAATATACTTACGAAGCTACGTAAGGTAAACGCAGCTATCAACGACCCATCGAAAATCTGTAGTTATTACCGACCTATAAAAGTAATTCAAATTTTAACGTTTCCAGAACTATTCTAGTTATAAGTAGGCAAAGTTACACACGTGTTTATTCCTTGAGCAACGTATACTTTTACGTTATTGTGAGTAGCTGTGCAAAAAAGAGTTAAAATACGTCAATTACTGAGAGGCAGCGTGGACGCAGAACGTGTCGTACTGTTCCCTTATTCCTTCAAGTAAGTACGTGACTTTTCTATTTAAGACATTTATACAAACAAATGACGTCTAAACTTTATCTTATATTACTAAATGTATTCATTTAAATGTCAACTCTTGATTTCTTACGACATTTTATTAATAAAAAGTAATTTGAAACGATAAAACTTGAAATTAAAATGGGATGGTGTTAGCTTCATCAGTTTTAGTCGTGGTAGCTATCAACGACCCATAAGTCGGAAATGGCAGCAACGTAACTTTTCGTTTTATTTTTATTTTATGTTATTATATCACACTAACACAAGCATTTTTATGGACCAGTTTAAATATAAGCTTTCAGTCTTTAAAAAAATCTATTAGCGACTAAACTTTCTTGTCTAGTTTTTACCTTTTAGCATTGACAACTTAACCAAAGTTATGATATTTTTCGAGGATCGATATTGAATAGTTACAGTAATAAATAATTATTTTTGTGTTTAAAACAGTGTGCATTTGTTCATATTTTTTGTGACATTAATCAATTATAATCTATTTTATAATCCGAAGGTCAATTGAATTAAAATAATATTTTTTTATGGGTCGGTAATACAATTTATGTTTATACTTACATACTTTATTACCGACCCATGAAGGTCGGCAATAGCAACAAATAAGAAGCTATTACCGATCGTATATAGATTATGTAGTTTCTCACCTACTTATATGACATAATAGGTTTAACAATTAATAAATGCTACTTCTTGGCTAAAGCAACATAAAACATACAATTATATTTTTTTCCAGAGGTCACAAAAGCGGCGAAAAGTATACAGTGAAACACAACTCGCCGAAGCAAACAAAGTTTTTTTTTTATGATCTCAAGAAATATCCAAGAGTTTGAAATCCTTAAATTAAAATATTTATGTGTATTAATAATATTATGTTGATTATTTTAAAAGTTTATAATTATTTAGTTCATAGGTATTACTAGGGAGTACTAAATTGTTTTATTAAGAATAACGATAATAAAAAATTACGAATAAGTATTTGCATTTTTGTTTTGTGTCATTTTATTAAGATCGGTAATCATCATCACCACTAGCTTATATACATTACATTGCTGGAAAAAGGCCTCCTCTCATACACGATCGGGAATAGCTGCATAAAAATCGTTAATAGCTTCACAGCCGTTTTTATGGGTCGGTAATTGCAACAATCGACTAAGTCACATTGTAAATTATTTTTTACAAGATAATCCTTTATTTAAATTTAATTGATTCAGTAAATACATTTTTTATACATAACACTAGCATATAAAACGTAACAATTAATCTTTAGAGGAACCAGTATACTAAAAAAATATGGTTGATTTTAAAATTGCCTTAGGGGGGTCGTTAATACCTGCGTTTACCTTAGGTAATTTAAGTGCTGCGAGAACAAATACATAATTCAGAAAAAAGAACAATGGAAGAACGTCTTCGCAAAATCGCGAAACGTTTTAACTAATTCATGTACAGACTGACAGTCTCTACATCTAGTTTATATAATTATCCTAAATAACCCAATCATATATTTTGTAGCTTGTATTCCAATAACGTATTTGTATTAACACATCAGCCCTGCGCAAAAGTTGCGTCGTATCCCACGGTTGTAATCCGAGTCGGGTGTCCGTGGCTTCCGTCCGGCTTTTAGCGGCGTCTCATCGGTCACCGGGCTCCGCCCCACCGCCACATATCTAATCAAACAATGTCTCATCTTATACTATATACATTGACAATGTTTCATGACCATCATAGTTCGTGTGCTTACTAACTATAGTAAGTAACGTCGAGGACATCGTGTCCTGTAGGTGTTAAATAAAGGAAGCAGTGAGGCGGCCGCTCCGGACGCCTCCCGACGTCATTAATATTAATTAGGCGCGGTGGAGCGCCGCTCAGGCTCAGTACGCGGCGTCTTTGCTTCTGACTCGCTGCGAAAATTAATTACTCGCAATCTTTATGTTCCAATTATAAAGGCCTTCGCAACAAATTAAATCTGTCCGAAGCAGGCCTCTTTTGAGAGAGGTTTCACTCTCTTTGTGGGCTTGATAAATGTTCTTTTGCAAAAATTCTTTGAATTCAGCAAAATTTTGATATTCGTCTTTATCTACGTTAAATTAGGAATATCTACAAAAACTTGAAAAAGTATTTCGATTATTAAGTTGTAACAATGAAAGCTCAATTATAGCAGAAGTTCGTTACTCTGACAGTGAATGGGTAGGTACCTACGTATAATTGTATGTTATTCGCTACTGGTGGTGGGAATAAAAGCGAAACCGATGTTGATATCCAGCTTTTGCATAAGTGTAGACGACTTCCGTGTTCTGAGAGCAAAAACCAAAAGTTGTAGAAAAAACTACAAGTTTCCCTTTCATCGAGAGGCAAAATATTTAACGGCCGTAACCGGATATCTCAGTGGAGCTCTTGGAAACAAAGAAAAAACCACCAACGTGTTATTACGCGAAACCAACATTTAATAAGGCTATTTTTTATTTTGCATTGGTTTTGGTTATCCATTAATTCGTAGTGAGCAAAAAATATTTGGGTTTACCGACGCCTGCGCCGTATTTGAATAGTTCTGGGGCGCACTCATTGTTGTAGGAAGATGCGGAAATAGGATATTTTCTTTCTGTAGAAATATAATATTCTGTAGCTTTATATTGACCCTATGAAAAAAGTTCTGGCGTAATTGTGCAATTTCAATGTTCGTATGTAAAGTGCTAAATACTAATGTACCTACTAACAAAGATATTTATAGAACATGCAAAATCTGGTTCTTATGCAATGATTAAATTAAATCTTAAATCTTTTAGAGCAGAAATGGTGCCCAATAACTTAAGTTAAAAGTAGCAAATTGCCAAATGGATTGCTAGGATCGGAGTTAATCTACTGTGTAACCACTGTGTTAGTTTTGGATATGAACTTGAATTTTTGTAACAACTATTGTGTAAGTGTCAAAAAAATTTAAAACACCTTAATATTAACAAAGATTATATAAAAGTAAAACAAAAAAACAAGATTTAAGTATAATATTAAATCACAATATGAGCTAATAGTAACATTACAAACAATATATATAAAACATCAATATACATTAACCACACTATTGGTCATACATAACATAGTGTGTATGAAAATATTATTATGCACATAATATTTTCTATTGATATTTGTGCGTAAATACTAAGACCTATTTACTTTTTTCCTAATTTGCAAAACAAAAGTAATATAAGAGCTGTTGAAAATATTTTTAAATACTTAATAAGTAAATACCCATAGAAGCAAAACTAAAGCTTCCATGAAAAAATGCACGTGTTCTTATGTTGCTCACATTGGACAATGTACGTATTATTGGATCCTACTGTTGCCCTTTTCTGGTCAAATTCATTGACATAAACTTTGAGTGACAGTCTCCCACATAATGCCAAATTTGTATTAAATGCTCTATTGACACTAATGTTTTCTATAACATTCTATTCTATCTGTCATATCGGAAAGGAAACGGTGATTAAAAACCTCAAAGGATCAAAAATGACAATTTCTGCGAAATTTTGTAAAAAATAAGGTTGCTAGTCATACTACTTTTTATTTGGTCCGCAGTAAAGTAAGGTTTACTTATATAGAATCGTTTATGCAACGCTGACTTGAAAAAGTTAGATTATTGGATTAGTAAATCCAATAACATCGTTTTTGAATATATATACATATTAGGATGTTTTTATTTAATGTGAGTGATGTGTACCTAATACCACCACATGTGCATCACATTACTTTTGCACTTACTCTAACTCATATTAAATTGGAATGTAATGAAGAAGTAAAACTAAAGAGCAAATATTATCAAACTTGAATTTGAACGACTAAAACTTGGGGATGTAACTAATTATTTACATTATTTTTTAATTAAAACATTCTGGAACTAATTCACACTACAAAGATATACTTCATTGTTATGGGAATTTATAGAATTATTTTAATGTGGTTCTAAAAAAACACATAATCGATTTCCTGTCAACAACTGACCATGCACAAGTGGCCTGAGATCGGATGTAAGATTAATGAATTTTGAATTAGATACGTCCGAATCGAAATGAAATTGGACTATAAGATCGGAAGTGAATAGTGATGTATCGATATTGTTGCGAAAGTAAAAAAAGCGCGTCCGCAAACTGTCCTGCAGCTGGCCTTCAATTGAGGTAATCCGATAAATATTTTTTTACTTCCTTACGTTAGATTTTCTTTTAAGATATCAGACGTCAATCACATTTATTCATGAAGCTTTGGCGTATTTTAAGCAGCTATAGTATGGTTGGTACTGACAAATTCCGGTTCATGTATGTAACATGTGTATGTAACATTTTTTTATGAAAATGAAATAAACTTGAACGTTATTTTAATATTGGAAAAAATATATTAAAATAGGATACAACCTTTTCATAAATCATGACATACCTTTTATGTTTTATGTATAAACGTATCAATTAAATATATATTTAATTTCGAATATACCTAATTTTATTATTAGTCCTAGTTAACCTTATTGGTAGGTATGGGTCGTTAAGTGATTTTCGCGAAACGTAACGTAACTAATGACTTTGAAGGTCATTAACAACCTGTTTTGTAAACTAGTGATTTTAGTAACTAGTTATTTGTCAAATTCTATTCAGCGATTCAACATGGCGTTACCGAAGTATTTGCGAAACGAAAATATAAATGGTTACCTACTTAATCGTTACATGTCACAAGCTTTAGGTTATTGAACGAATTACTTTTTGTAGCTACCATAAGCAGTTACATAATTAACGTTATAACGTAATACAAACACAAATAAACTTCCCTTCATACTTTATTCAGGCTTAGGACTGACTGCATCGAATAATTTAATATAATGAAAGTTATGCAGGCGTATTTAGAAGTTCGTTTGATTGTATTCGTGTATAATATACACGCATACAATCAAACGAACTTCTAAATAAAAAATCTAAATGTAAACCTTTAGATTTTTTTTTCTTTTTTTTTATCTATTTACATTATTTCAATAGTCTAACACACAGTTTTTTATGTACTTACACTATTTCAATATTTGAAAACTATTAAGTATTTTTTTCTCTATTTACACTATTACAATATTTTTACACTAGGTTTTAGTTTTTCATCGCGAAAGAAACGACATATTATACTCGCAACGTACTTTTGTTTCGTATCTAGCTTTTCATTCGATCACTGCATTGGTAATGTAACTAGTTACAAAAATCACTTGTTTATGTGTGACTCGAAACTAGTTATTCGGTTACATGCCCCGTAGCCAGTTATTGTAACTAGTGACGTGAAATAACGCTCATACCTACTTATTAGTTTCCTGCTTAGAAGGGAGTCGTAAGAGGCGCCTAAAAGGTATGCAGCTAATGGATGGGCATCTATCAGCTCAATGGTAGTTATCATCTTTCTGCGATCACCAGCCAACCATGGTGATTATGGCAACATTCCTCAACGGACATAGCTTGCCAAAGTCTGTTTAAAGGAGGCCCATGTTCAGCAGTGGACATTAACTGTTCAAGATATCCTTATTAGCGCTAGTTACATCATAGTTCGCTTCCAGAAATGTTTTATGATAGTATTCTGAAACAAAATATAATATTAAAAGTTCACTCATATCTACACACAGTAAAAACCGAAGGCCGCAATGAAAATAGAAGCGTCTTTAACAGTTCATTTCATGTTGTATTGATTTGTGTATGAAATGGAATAAGCGAGGGTTTGCAATAGTTGCGTAAGGGTACTACTATTTGATGATTGCTTTAAAGGTGTTGTCAGAAACAGGAGGGTTCAACTGGTCGGATATCGGCTGTCCACTCCAGTGTTGCCGGGCTATTTGATGCAAGGATATTTCATATTTGAAAATTACGTACCTATACCAGGTACGTAATTTTGGTTTCAAGAAGTTTCGCGCTATAATATTTTTTATTACGTTTTTGGAACAATTTCAAATATGGTATACTCGACTTTGTTGTGAGGAACTAGTATACCTTAAAGCATTATGTTTGTGATTATTATAATGGCTAAATACATAAGAATTTGTACGTTACAACGTCTTCCGTGTCGTAGTGGCTAAAATCTCGCTTTCAGTTTCGGAGGTCGTGGATGCAATCCCCTCGTCGACACGACTCGAAATCTTTATTGTAAAAATCTTAGATTTCTTTTCTGGTTTTTTGTTGAGGGTCTATCTTCTGTGCCTCGGAAAGCACGTTAAGTCATTTGTCCCGATTGTTATAACATCATAACAATCGTATACGAGGGAACGGGTAGCAGCATTTCCCTATGTGCTATAACCGCAGGTTAATATAAAATCGTATATCGTCGTAATATCCGTCGTATAAAATTTGAATCTATTTTGAAATAAACTGTTATTTTGCTAACGGCGCTATACAGCAAGCTGTGCAGGTTGTGACAACATATCGGAAAACGCAGTAAATATTGAAAGGATTTGCTGAGAACGAATAACGTTCGCGTTTACACTAAAATGAAGCTGAATTGTAAACTATAAATAAAATAAATAGGTACCTACATTATTTAAACCATTAAAAAATATTAAGAAGTTTGTATGACTTTAATAGAAGGTAAAATATTTATGTGAGTATTTGCAATTTCTGGCTGTTAATGTAAAATATGCTGTTGTTTCATTATTTTGTCAGTTTCAGTAGCATTTCAAAAACTATAATTATGTTGCAGATTGGTGAATTTCCAGCAATATTTTGTACTGGCTGTTTTATATAATATTTTTATCATTTTAAATTTGTTAGATCAATTCTAGTTATCAAAGGTACACTAAAAATGGTGAGCTTATTTCTGTGTTTTCGTTTAAATTGTGTTATTGCTGAGCTGCCTGATCTTCGATGACAGATGTGATACTTTTATTAAGGATTAAGAGAGAAAACCTTTCTTAATTAAAATAAAATAAAAACTTAGTTGGAAAAAATCATTGGTTTACTTAACGAAACGAACAAACTTCTATGTATCTCAAACCGAATGACAAATTGCATACGTGTAATAACAGCCATTCAGTGTTGTCTGGGTGATAATGGCCGGTGACTAATTATTCCCGCGGGGATCGTAAAATGCAACTAATAGATTCACTAAGTATATTTTTAAATCGTATATGTAGTTAATAATATACCAATAAACATGTGAGAAGATGAAGTAAAGCTATGGTTCTATTTTTCAAATTTGAACAGATCTTTTAGAGACTTACAGATCTTTTTACACGTTACCATTAAAGTGGTTATTGATTAGGTAACATTTCTGTTTAAGAAAGTAACTAGAATTAGTTGACAGTAATTTAAGACAAGTCTTCCTGCGGGTATCGTAAGAGGCGTCTATGCAACATACAGCTGATGGATGGGAAGCAGCATTTATCAGCTCAAGGAGACTCATCATCGTACTGTAATCACCAATACCGGCGGCCAAGCGTGGTGATTATGAAAATGTCTCTCAACGTCCCTAGCTTGCCTAGGTCTTTTAAGAAAAGGCATTAAGAAAAGACACAAACGGGCTGTTGAACTGAAGCATAGAAATATTGTGTATCTAACTGTATCTGTAAAGCTATATTGCTCTGACAAGAAATGCTGTGGCTTAAATAATCCTGATAATACATCCTGTAGTCATCGTAGTTATTTAATTCAAAATGTTGTAAGTAACTGTTTTATATAAAAGTTTATTTGAATGTTGGATTGTATACAATCATTTATTTATATTAACTTCTGGCAAAAATTGACAGTTCTTTACAAAGTAATACTGTATGGTTGATATTATTATTTTGAGAAAAACGACATGAGGTTTACTAGATATTCTAGTAATTTAACATTAAGTTGATATTTAAATTATGTTTAACATAGAATATCTTAGGATACTTTCTAAGACCCAGTTTATGAAAGAATAAACAACGTTGAAATTGACCAAACAGCTTAAAACACTCTTATTCTGAACTCTTCTTAAGAAAAGAGTTCAGGATAAGAGTGTTTTAACTGTCAAATTAGAAAAGAACACGAAAAATTAAGATTACATGTTTTTGTTTTGTTCATTTGTTTACAATTGAATGAAAAAAGGTAATTAAAATTGAATGTAGCTTTTGACAGTGTCTCTATTCATGATTAAAAAACTTAATTTGATTTGACTGCGAAGTTAAGTAAATCATCATCAGCCCGTATATAGTTCACTGCTGAACATGGGCCTCCTCCCGAGGGAGGGTATTGCCATAGTCACCACGCTTGGCAGGCGGGTTGGTGACCGCAGTATTATGTTGTAACACACAAGGAAACGCTGCTGCCCGTCCCTTGATAAACGATTATTATAGATGATGTTATAACAATCGGGACCAACGGCTTAACGTGCTTTCCGAGGCACGGAGGGTAGTCCCTCAACCAACCAGACTCGGAAAGAGAGATTTAAAGCGAGCTAATTACCGCTACGCTACGGAGGTTGTCTCTCATTGAATAAGTAAATGGCATTGTTAGTAATTGAAATTTCGGAAACCTATTACAACTTTAAGAGGACATGTATTGCTTAAACAAACATACTGTAAACGCGTCCTTAGCGCTACGGGAGGCAAATTGCTTAACATAACCTTTCAACAACCAGGTTCGGGTGCGTTATGTTACTTCAGACTGAATGTTAGTCCGATCATATTTATTCAACAATTTAAGACTTATGCAGAAAATGTTAGACAATATCAATCGTGGGAAGTTAATATGATTCTTGTAATAGGTGTGTAATATCTACTAGCGATATTAATTTATCTTTTCTGCGCCCAGAACGCTCCTATAATCTACGGAAAATTATTTTAAAATACATTACTAAAAACCAGCACAAACACTGTTTTCCAATATCGATAAGCCAGTTCTTCAAGAACTTTATAAAATCATGCTTCGATTTGACAACCAATTTTTTCAAAAATATTTCTCGACGAGCAAATCTGTGAAACGTATATCTATATGTTTCAGAAACAACAATCAAGTACATACAGGTCTTAGAATAAGAATAAATCAGTTTAATAGTTATTTGTATATAAACATAAAATAACTAGGTGTCTAATATTTTAAAACTCTTAAAACTAAACTAAGTTCACAGACACTGGCTGTCGCTGAGATGCTAACACTACGAATATATTCATCTTACAACCTATAATCGTAACTATTTCCAAAAAATAAACATTTTATAAAATATATTAAAATCCAATCTTATTAACAATTGATACTGTCTATATAAAAATATCTATTATGCGAACTTGCACCTGGACATTTTATTTGTTGTTTGATGTCCACGGGTCAAAAAATATTCAATAGATGCGTCCAACGGATTCCCGTTACATAATCGATCTGTAGGTCACTTTTTATTCACTTTTTTGGTAAAAAACGGCATGTGCTCGACAAATTATGCATCTCGCTGGTTCACAATAGCACGCGTCGCAGAACTATGTGGCACGAGTGTAGCACTATTGTGTTTTTTAAATAACTATTAAAAAAATTGCGAGATGTCAAACTAAGCACTTATGTATTGTGTGGTTTCTTTGCCCCACACAAGATGATTTGCGTTATGCTTAGAGAGGACCCTTGCCCTATGACCAGCAAAATGATATTTATATTATGTTTTAAGTTTTTTTTTTGTATAGTTTCAGCTCATCGATTATGGATCTTTGATCGTTAAATGACTCTTATAGTCAAATATAAAAGTACGTGTAAGTTGATGTAAAAACACTATGGGCTAATGTCGTAATTTAAAATTTGACATTACTATTCAAAAGCACTAGTGAACAAACAAAAAAGGTAGGTAGGTTTATGTGGGTACATCTTTTTTGTCGGAATCGGAACATAGAAGTTTTGAGGAAATATGATTTCGTCGTCTTATCGAATCGAATGCGCAATATATTTTTTAGTTTATGGCTATTCGTTTTCATTCACGATCAATAAGATAAGCGACAGGACACATCCCTTGTTTGCATCTCACAAAGATTCGATGTTAACTTATCTACAGTTTGTACAGGAACTTTAAACACAAAAACATGTATGTCAATGTTATTTTTGAATTTGTGCAAGGCGTTTGACAGCGGACGAAGAGCCAAGATACAAAAGGTGACAGCATCGACTGGAAGGAGTGCGACAGACACACAAAGGACTGAGACGTTTGAAAGACGTTATGAATGGGTGCAAAGAAGGAGTGATCGAGCGGTGTCCGCGCTGGACCGGACCCACAATGCCGCGCGATACTATTAATCCTTTGTTAAGAGAAAATTCCACCATTCACAAATGAACCGTTTATATAATATACGTAGAGATCCAATAGGGATCGAAATCGTCATCAGTGTAGTACAACATTGCGTACTATTTTAAGAGACAACTTTCGAACTGCCGAAATCTATTTCTTCATTGCGGGGATTATACCATGTTATATCTAATTCACTTATCAAAAAACACATCAACAATTGTTTTTTTAAATTACATTTGTAGCAACAAAATAAATTAAAATAAAATTTATAACTTCGCTTTATTTTAAATTAGCGGCTTTTAGTTGTATACCTATTACATCTATACAACTAAAAGTAATTAAGCTAATTTAAAATTATATTATATATATAATTATTATAATTACTTCAGTCATGTCAAATTTTATAAATAAATTCATAATTAATTTCATTACTTTTACATTTTAGTCAGTATACTGTAGATTAGCAAACAATATATAATATGGCTAAAATTATTATTTAACTATCTAAATTTTACATCATAGTAGGTACCTATCATCCCAAATCCGAATATAAACCATAAAAAATAATGTAAGTACTTGGGTAAAAAAACGAAATTACAAACCCATTATGTATATGAATATATTTTGTGTGCTAGCAAATAACACGTAACCGGTCGTAATGTTCAGTTGGAGGAAAACATAAATCCAGATTTAGCGTTGAAATAAAAAGAGGAGTTCTGTAAGTGGGATAGTGTAGGATATAATTCACATTTATGCGGAGCGACCGACGGTGCGTATCGAGTCGCCGGGATAGTTCGCAAGGACAATTCTGTCCGAGAAAAAGGGAATTATTCATCACACCCGGAAGGGGAGAGCCCGTGACGCAAGCTTCGAATAGCCACCTGTCACACATGAGAACGACTTAAGCCCCTTCGTGACCATTTCTATTTTATGCCTATTACCAATAGAAATAGAGTATATTTTCAAACTTCACTATCGCGTTGTCGGCGGCCGTGATCAATTCCGAGGGTCCAGTTGACTGTTGCCAGTTGCAGAATCAAAAGTTTAAACGGCCGTCGAGAACAAAGAGTATTCGGACAGGGCTACGTTAGGGATAAATATTCAATGTGAATCCTTTGGAGGCGATATTTTATACTTTATTCTTGTTCGATTGTCGCACTCTCACCTGCGGAATGATGTAGCTTCTCGTAAAAGATAAAGAATTATATATGAAGCCTTTTCGGCTGGGGTTGAGATGTATAATGTAACGGACTTTCAAGATTTAGAAAAGAAATCAAAAGAATAGATTTCAGCTCATCTCACCCCAACCTTGTCGTTTATTTTGTTTCTTAATAACCAAAGAACGTTAAATAATTTCCTAATGTAATAATAGTGACTTATATTTAAAGAAATGGTTAACCACATTAACATTGGCTTTAATTTTGAGATATTTTTATCAATATATGTAATATGATTGTAGTGTTAAAAAAAGATTAAAAACGTTATTATTAATTACACCATTTTAATTGCACAATGTAAAAAGTTATAATTAATACAACAATCACTTTGAAATCTGACACATTCTATTGAAGTGTCAATCTACTCAAACGAGTTTGTAATCAATCACAAGTTTGTTATAACGATATCGGCTGATCAACTGCCCTTACATTATATTATAAAGAAAAACCAGACTTGTCTAAAGTTTACCGGAATTTATATTTAAATCGCACACAAACACAAAAAAAAACTGGCTAAAATTCGGTTCATTGTATTCGATTGATTCGTAACGGCCGAGTGCGTCATAATGTGAATAAAAATATTCACATTTTTGTAATTTTGGCGCTAACGCACATCTGTCGTTCACACGGAAGGGATCGATTCACAATTGTACGTAAACAATTAAAATTTACCGATCACGTCGGTGTTGGGCAATTATTTATATTAGTGACCAAGTTTTCTTTTGTATAAAACAGGAATTACTAAAAACAATATAGGTTCAGCAAGGTCATTGGACTTACATAAATGACTACCGACATTTTTTGTGTCAAATGTTTGAGATTAATATGGCCTCGCTCACGTTTTATTGCAACCTGGTAATTTTTCTCGATATCCAATGTCTATTGTGAATTAACTACTGTTGCAAAAAGTTTTGCAAGGTTTTATCTGTATCGCACAATGCGTCGGACGCGTCATAAACGGCGCTGTGCCCCAGTTTGCAAAACGGGTATAAAATATCTTTTGTCTCAGATAACAACGCAATAGGACAAATTACTTGCGCATGTCGGAATACTTTGTGATGGACCTTTTTGTTTACTTTCGCTTTTAATGTTCGCTTTATGACGTCGAGTTACTAAATGAGGTATATGTTTGAGATTTGCACGATATTTTATTATAGCATAAGTATAATGGTTTAAGCACCCGACACAAATAATATACTCTCATTTTTTAATTACCTTAAATACGGGCAATAACAATATATTTGCTTAGAGGTAGCGATTGTTAAAGTGTTCACCAATGACAATTATTATCTGTTATCAGTAAACTAGTTTCCTTAATGTAATACCATAAACTTTAAATATCTAATAGATATTGTCATGAGTGCTAGTAGGTATCATTGATAACAGTAACACAAACGCAAGTCTAAAAAGTAAAAGGGTTTAATTTAGAACAATTGCTTGCGCAGACAGAGAAAGGGTTCTTTTGTCTGCAACACTGAATAAGCCTTTCAAACAATATTCATTTGTACGAATAACCCAACGAAATAAAAGAAAAAGTAAAAGTGTTGCGCGAATACCTTTTATTTGCGAGTAAAGTGATGCGTCCTTGAATTCTCTTCGGTAGAGCTTAATTGTGGTTTCTCGTCTTCAAAGAGTTGGTCCCTTTGATGAGCAAGCGGAGGCGCGCCTTCTACTCGAAACAAAGACATTTCGCCGCTCATTTTCACTCTGGACCAAAGCTTTGTTTATACAGTGTGCCTACGTATACGTAGATCTGTAGCTTTAAACTTATTGATTTTAGATACTAAATGTAAAATATTTTCCTTAGGATAGGTACTTAAATGTGAGCGTCGTATTACTCATTGTATGTGATGTAATTAATAATTACACAATGATGCCTACAAACTGTGCAAACTGATACGAATAAGGAAAACCATGTGTACCATAGCATCTATGAGTACATACCTATATGATTTCCTTATCGATCATCTGAAATACTTTTAAAAACACATAAACCAATTTTTAAATGCCTTGCATCTGTCATTGTAGAATGCATCAACCTCGCTAAACGATTCTTAAATCAACATTAGCGAGATTTTATCAAGCAACTAAAACTAAAATTCTACTTCTTGGTCTTATTTACTCGTAATTAACGATGTCATGTATGATGAGAGATAAGATTTCACCTGCTTCGTTAACAAACTTAATTGTTTACCGCGAATATCAAGGGACAAAGTCACAAAGATGTTGTTGTTACCTAATTTATATGAGTTGGTAAAACACGGGACCCGCCACCGAAACCGAAGCAAGGTGGTGAGGCGTGTGCCAGATAACAGACTCAAACATCCTGCGAGATAAGGACCATGCACTACGCGGAAAAGGGACGGCTTAATAGTTTTTTATCTAAAAAACACAGTTGCACCTATCCCGTTTAAGCGTAACTGGGCCTTAACGCTATATGTATAGAAACTATATTTCCGTGCTATTTATTGAGCACGCGACAGCAGCAGGTGGGAGCAATGTTCTTAAAAAACTAAGAATCTTTTGCGCCGTGCGTCGTATTGTTAAAGAATGATCTCTTTAGTCTTGTTTGATTTATTGATGGCGATAAGTGTGGTAGGTATCTACTAACATTGAGGGTCGATGAAAATAACTTTAAAACAACGCCTATTGAAATTATAAATAGGTTAATGCCTAAACAGTATACTTTGTAATAGCATAGTAAAAACTTAAGATTTGCGATTTCAGTATTTTATGTTTGGTAAAAGTTTTTATCTGTTAATCCTGATATGAAGTAAAGATAATCTGCAAACGTAGGAAATACAACATCCACTGCAACATGGGCCTCCTCTTAACAGAACTTGGCAAGACAGGATAGTTGAGATATATTACCAAAATCAACACGCTTGGCAGGCGGATTGGCGATCGCAGTTAGATAAAGAGTATTCTTGAGCTGATAGATGCTGCTGCCTATTCATCAGTCCATATGCCCATATGTCCCTTAGTCGTCTCTTAGAATAACCATGTGAAGACATGGGGTGGTCTATTCTAAGCCGGAAACCACACGGTATAAATGCTGCATAAAATAAATGTTGCTAACTGCTATGAACTATGTATCTATTCTTCGTATGTAGTAACTATATCCTTCAACGATCGCCATTCATTTAGGACGGATACTAGTATTAAAACAAATTATATCCCCCTTGAATTATACAACTGGAAATAAATTCCCATAAAGTTTACTGAAAATCAACAAAAATCTAATAATAACCTGAAATAGGTGCTGCTACTTTATTTCCCTGAGTCGGGACAAAAAGCGACGGTAGTAAGGCGCGTGCTACTAAAATGGTAAAAATAGTAAAGTGGTAAAAATAGCGGGCACGATAAAAATGTTTAATTTACGCGGTTTGCTGTCGGGGAGTGACACTTATGCTTTTTATGTGTGTTGTCTTTGAGCTAATGATTGCCTCCTGAGTACAGAAGGCGAGCTTAGGAATTACGCCTACGAGTGGCTGAGTGTTGGTTAAAACAGTTTAAATGAGGATATTCTTGTATCATTTCTTATATGAGATCAAAGGATACAGTATGGATATAACTTTATATTAAGTTCTTATTTATGTATTTCCCTATACGTTCAAATGTTTTATACTTATAACTTATATTATATCAATGTAAAGGCTTCTTTATCAAAGAACCCAGTTAAGTTCGATAACTAACTTAACTTGCTACCGATTAAAATTATGAAGCACACTTCTAGGATTATGCCTTATTAAAAGTTTGCCTTAATGATAAGGGATTCTCAAATATAGATAGGTATGCGTTACATACACACTTCATATCGATTGGATACCTACTACTTATTTACTTTACTGAATAACTTTGAAAATAAGTGATTTTTAGAATAAAAAATCTATTACTTAGTAGATGTAAGTACCAGTTTTCGCACGTTTTGAACTTTCCCGTGATTTTTTCCACATTTTTTTTTTATAAGTACATACCATGTCCCCAGCATTACCGAATAAAAAATAGTCAAGTCTTTGTGGAGTTATACGCGTCCAAACATTTTGGTGATTCATTTTTATTTATTTTGATTTGTTAATTTCATCCTAAATCAAAATTTCTAAGATAATTGAAGTACCTGCATACCTATCTATCGCTACGTACTTTCAAACAGTTGAGTAACTACATGGTATTTATTATTATTATTTATTAAAAAAATTAGCTAACACAACTCGTTGGCTGATGAGTATGTAATTAATTCATTTCTACTAATAACCTGTTGTTATTCTTAATATTTTACTTAAAACTGATATAAATGATAATTGCCATCATTATAGCTAAGCAGCTCATCAGAAACCGGCTTAAAGGAACTTTAATCGAACATTTCGTTTTGGGTTAATTTCAACTTGTTATAACTTATTAAAATTCAAGTAATCAGCAATTACAGTGTAATGATAGAGACGCTTTTAAGTAGGGATATGTTGCATTATCGATCCAACATTCTGCACACACGACATTATTTTATGTAAAATATTAAATTAACAAATTATCTGTGACTAGTCTCCCGCGTACGGGTTTATCCGTGTACTTCTCATTTCCGCGGAAACTTCATAATAAAATATATCCAATGCCCTCGATAATTATCTTAAACGAATTATTTCTTTCAATCAGAACCAGTAGTTCTTGAGATTAGCTTGTTCAAGAAAACACATACACTCTTATATCATCATCATCATCATCAGCCTGTACAACGTCCACTGCTGAACATGGGCCTCCTCCCGAGGGAGGGTTTTGCCATAATCACCACGCTTGGCAGGCGGGTTGGTGACCGCAGTATAATGTTGTAATACACAGGGAAACGCTGCTGCCCGTTCTCTGGTATACGCTTGTTATAGATGATGTTATAACAATCGGGACCAACGGCTTAACGTGCTTTCCGAGGCATGGAGGGTAGTCCCTCAACCAACCAAACCTGGAAAGAAATCTTAGAATTTACACAAAGATTTCTTGTCCGGCGTGGGGATCGAACCCACGACCTCCGAGACTTAAAGCGAGCCAAATACCGCTACGCTACGGAGGTTGTATATAGGTATTCAAACATACGAAATGAGTTTTAATAAATGGAAACTGCATAATTTTATAATTACTTTGATATTTTTCTGCTAATTGTTAATGCCGGACACACCACCTTGCCCGCCAAAGAAGATCTTTCTTATCTGTGGAGGAACACCACCAACCGTTCCTCTACAGTGTACACAGAAGATAAAAGCTTATACCTGGTTTTACTTTCTTTAATTCGAACGAATGTATGTAATAATTATAAATGAATTTTTATGAATTCAAACAGCTACAAATAGCGTTGGCACAATGGGACGGGCAATCAATAATTAATATATAACATAGAAAAAATAAAAGACAAGAAAGTTAGCCTTTGTGTGTTTCAATAGTCAAAGGAGTAAATTTCAAATTTGACTTATTTTGTACGGAAATTCTGTCAACATTAAATACTGTGAGAGAAATGTGTGTTTTTATTTAATCTGATGATTAAAGTTAGGTCTTCAGTAAATGCTTAGTAGTATTTATATAGCAAGTCCTCGTTTAAGTTCTAACACTACGTAAGTATTTCTTTGGCGATTTCGATATTTTGATGTAATTTGCTTGATAAACTCGTTGTTTCAGGCAATTCGGAACGCACATCCGAAATACGTAAAATAAAATTGGTGTAGGTAATGATGTGTTTGTAAATTTGCATAGTATTTTCATTCTTCTGAATAGTTACTATTTTGTACATACGCTGTGTAAGAACTTAAGCAATCAAATGTAGAAACCATACATCTTTTAAAATTTATATCGATTTATTTCGATACTTAATCATAATTATATGTAAAAATGTTTATAAATATTTATATCTTTTAAAATATATTTTAGTTAATTGTATTATACTTAGCTTCATCCATATATGATCTACTACTTTTATGATTACTTTTGATTTGTTAACTATGTGACCAAATATTCGGAATGTATGCAACTTTCTAAAATAAAATGTCATTAATATCTAGGTACCTACCTAATCAATACTTAATACTATAACTCCACGCGAGCTTTTAACGATCATTACGATAATAACTACAAACAGTCGGAGATAAGTCGAGAAGGTATGTTCTCAAATTAGTTGCAGTCAAAGCGAGTGCCGGCCGCGGCTCCGTACGGGAGCCGCTCGTAAAAAATAAAAAGTGCTTATGTGGCGCTCGCCTCAGTCAGGAAGGAACCGAACATAATGTAGTAGCGGCCATAAAAAGTGAATGCATCGCGTGCACATGAGTGTGGCCCGCAGTGCACCGGGGCGGGTTGCGGGCCGCGCGGGGAGCGGACCCCGGGGAGGGGCGTGGGGGTGTGTTTACCGGAGGGGCCGGCGCTTCTCGCACCCACCGCCAGTGTTGTGGTAGGTCACGACGAGCGCACACCGCGTGCACGATCATTCACAATCGCGACTCCGCGACGACATAACATGTAATCGCTCTCCAATATTAAAATATATTTCGCTGTTATTAAATCATTGTTGTTTAAGGACGTTATCAACCTTTGGCTGATATACTAATAAGAACTAGTGCTATTAAATGCCTTTTGCTGTGAAACTGGAGTGAGATGGCCCTGTCGCTGCAGTCGACGCAGAATTCTAGAGGTTTGTGAAGTTTAATTTGTGTGTTAAATTAGTTCCTTGGTTGACTGAATCTGGAAGTGCATGTGTAAAGTTTCAAAAGTTGCCGGCGCGCGGCGTGCGTGGAACGAGCGCACTGATTGGCCGCCACACGCGCGGCGCACACATGTTTATTTGCATTCAGCGAACTTTGCAGATTCAGTGAACCGTAGGCGGTAGCGACCGCGTAGCGCGCTACACCGCTGCTACGAGTCGCGTAGTACAGCCGCTACGACATTTACTTAAATTTATGTAGCTGTTGTTAAAAGCAAATTGTGTTTTTAATAATACATTAATTTAATACAATAAGACAAGTATTTTGTAATATAAAGTGGTCCAAAGTCTGTATAACATTCTTTGTATCACGTTTATTCTCTCGGATATTGGATTATGAAAGTGCGCGAAGAAAATTTTGAAAGGTAAAAAATATTATGATTATTATCTTCTGTACTTTTAGAATTCTTTCAGTTTTTGCATTATCTCAGTTTATTGGTTCTTATTTTTTATACTCTCATAAGCCGTAGTTAACAGTGTTGTTAGTCGTGGCCTTTCGTTCTTTTCTTTCGTCAAATGTTTATAACGTAACGTGTTTAGTTTATTCTTATTTATATCATTTTAATATGATTTGGGAACATCTATCATCGATTTGTATATATTAATTAGGAAGCTAGCATCTGTAACACAACAAGGTATTTCATCTAGCAAAAGTAAAACATTATCTTTTTTTTATCGGTTATTTTTATATTTATCTGCTACTGCATGGGTCCATGATTTAGAATAATTCATTGTTGTTTTATAGCCTTACATATTATTAACAATTTGTAGAATAATTTATTATGTATTTACATTTTATTGACAGTTGATAAACAACCTTATGATAATGATGGCATGCGATTATTTAAAGCGTCACATGCAAAGCACATGTATTAAATAATAATCTTAGGAGAATGAGAATATTTATAATAATTTACTTGCATTTTACAAATGACTGAAAAATATTGTCATTATATTTTTATCAACTGTTTTTTTAAATGCAAAAGCTATGGGTATTATATTTATTTATGTATTATATTATATAATATTACCATTAAAATATTATAAAGGAGAATGCCCACGGCGCTATGGACAAATGTACTCAATTCAACATTTTTGTGTCTTCATCAAATCATCTTTAAAATACTCGATGGCATGTCTAAATACTACCTCAAAAGATTTAACACAATCTACAATGGCATTTTAGAGATATTTACAAAAAAGAAATTACTATTTTGAGGTTATGTTCGACCAAAAATTAGTTCAAAAAAAACTATTTAAAAGGGTCTGAATGGGTTTACGAGTGAGCTTGGTGTCTTTGAAGCACATTTGTGTAAAATCTGTAACGGTTTAGCTCTGTCAGGTGGCTAGGTGAAGTAAAAGGCTCGACTCGAAGCACAACGTAACAAAAACAACAGAAATAACTGTAGGTATTGTATTGCAAAAATATGACAGACAGACGCGCAATAAATGTAAAATAAGGTTGCACCCATACTGATGAAAGATCGATTTTTTATCGATTTCCGTAAACCAGCCAGTGGTATTTTACGAATACAACTTAGCACCAATGCCACCGTTAACAACCACTGATATTTAAAATACCAGCAAAAACATTTGATATAGAACTCTGTTATTACTTTACAATAATAGATTGAACAATCAATACAAAATCGATATCATTTTATTTTATGTAGGTTGGTACGCACATTACCCGCAATAGAAAAAATGGACCTCCCTAGCCTAGAATTGACAGCCGATAGTAAAAAATGGCGTACTATAACGTCGGAAACATAAAAGTACCAATTATTGTTAAAAAAACTATCCCAATATAAATATCAATCAAACTCTTTTTAAAAAATATATTTCATTTTAGATATTTCCTGCCGTCCAAGGTTTTGAGACACAAGTCATTTATCAAGAGTACTGCTTCTGGGCAATCTCCTTTACTATCATCAGCACGATAACGTCCACTGCTGAACATGGGCCTCCCCTGAGGGGGGTACCTACCTAATATAAACCATATATAAACTTGGTCCGCGAGTTTCCCTACGGGAGAAATTCAAAGAGACTAATATTCTTACAGTCGCATCACAATATGTATATGAAAACCTTTTATATGTTCATAAGAATATTGATAGTTTTAAGAAAAAAAGCGACACTCATAATGTTAATACTAGAACTAAGCATAATCTTGTTTTACATGCTACACGTCTCCACAAAATAAGCAATTCTTTTATGGGGCAATGTATACGCTTCTACAACAAACTTCCTAGTAATGTTAGAGATCTGTCTATAAACAAGTTTAAACGATATGTGAAAGATAAATTATGTAAAAAAGCTTATTACAAAATTTCAGATTATGTCAATGACAAAACAGCTTGGGAATAGTTGGGAGTGAGTTGCTCTAAAACAATACTGCTTTATTAATAATTGTAAAATCAAATTTATTTAAAAAAGGATTCCTCTGAGTTTCTTGCCAGTTCTTCTCAGAGTTGCCACGTCCAGAACTGGTGGTAGTAAAAGAATGGGACGCATCATAAGAACATGATTTAAAATATTTTAAACGTGTCTATATGAATAAAGAATTTTTGACTTTGACTTTGACTTTGAATAAATAATGTCACGCCATAGTATTATTAGTTGGTAGGAACTATAGTATTATTAGGTAGGAATAATAAACATTAGGTACGTATTAAGAGTAAATTAATTTGTTATTCATTACTAAGTCTTAACTCAAAACAATCTATATCTACACAAATATTATAAAAAGATACGATTTGTTTTTTTTATATTTTTTAGCTACTGGACGGATTTCGATAACTCATTCATCGTAAGAAAGTTACGTTATTCAGGAGTAACATAGATTATATTTACTGATGAAGTTCCCACGGGAACGGGGGCGCGCGGGGTAAACCGCGTGCGCGAAGCTAGTATATAATATTTTTCAAATCAAATACGTATACGTAATAAGGTAATTAAAAAGGTACGTAGACCTTTTAAATTATCTTAAAACCTTGGTCCTCAATTACCTACAATGGTTTAAGTGTAACATCTATTGATAGTTCGACTTAAACAATTGGTAGAATTCACATTTTAAGGCGCTCGTTATCGGTTACCTACTACTGTTATGTCACCGAAGCCCCATCCGACGCTTAACCCTAAACCGCCGAAACCGTACGAGCTCCGTAATCTGTGCGACTGTACGGAACCCCCTCAGTTACAACTAATCCCATTATGAAAGAATTAGGTTATCCAACAGAATCGGGTTTTTATGCGTAATGTCTTAATTTCACTTTGATTAGATTACTGTCTGTCCGATAATGAACAAGGTATGGAATCAATATTAATATATAAAAAAATAAAATAAAAAGTACTAAAAAAAGCCCAAATAAAAGTACAGCAAACTTATTACATTCTCTTATTTAAGAGTAATTTAGTTTTAGAAACAAAGATAAACAATTTAATTGCTGTGCATTAAAAGAAGCAAAATGAGCATATTTGTTTAGGGCCAAGTCAAAAGGCATCAGTTCAAGATACAGTCAAAAGCAAGTCTACGTCTCATTCTTACTTAGATTCCGAGCCATAATTAAAAACACTCTCACACACTCTTTACAAAAAAATACTGTTTGGTTATTATTTATTTTCACTGATTTTATTGATATTACCATGCAATATAATATTAATAAAAGTCATTGTTATTAATGCCTTGTCCTTACAGATATATGAAATTAAGTAAAAAAAAAGTCCCAAACGAGCAATAAAATACTCAAAAGAATATAGTTCTAGGCAGTAGTACAATACTAAATACATTCAGAAGACAAGCAGCTAACACAGATAAGAGCGATCACCGTAAGTATAAGCACCGCAGTAGCAAGTGCGGCGCAATAAGGACACCATTGAAACGTCCGTTATCGAACCCTTACGTAATAATGAGTTATGGAGTGCGGCCGCAGGCGACTCCATAAAAGTATTCAATATGGGTTATTGACAAATATTTATGGCGTATAAAGAGGGGATAATTACAACTCTTTAACACATAAAAAGATACGTACGGAAGGGTGCGGCGCGCTGTAAAAATTTATCACCAGCTCTGTCACCCGACGGGGCCGACCGGCTAATAAAATTGATACATTATGATGTACTTCGCACAAAAAACGGCCTACGATATAGGGTTATTGATTTTTAATTGCAGTGTATAGTGTGAGCATTCTTTTTTAACCAATAAAGCCATTTTGAAAGGTAATCGTTTGAATTGAAAAATATATTATCTTTAAATAGATTTTTTGCATTAACAATTTATTAGTTGAAACAAAAATTATATATTTACATGTATTTGTAATAATGTGGGTTTTACATTAGTGTTCTTATACCTATAATAAAGTGAAGTTTCACACATTTGTCATATATATTTAAATCATGACATACAAATATATTTCAATACTGAGTATATTTATCTAAATTCAATTACAATGTTATAAATCCAACACAACTAAAAAACACTCTAATATAAACATGTAAATGTATTTATTATTAAAGATCAGAAATTTTATCGTTGACCAAATACAGGAGTAACGGATATTACAAAATTACCATTTCATTATTTCTTACTCTTGATGTAATTATAAATATTGAGTTACAAGTACGGTATCCACTAAGTTGAACTTTTACATTAAGCCTAGCTTTATAATTCTGATCACATCACGAGTGCGGTTCACTGTTCGTCCTCCAAACATAGCGCGGAATGTTATTAAAAAGTTATGGGATAAGCTGAGACGTGCCGCCCGACGCCTCCGCCTAATCACAAACTTTAAAATTATCTTCCATTACGCTTTGAATATATATTTATCAATATGATAGTCAATACGTAATTAAAGTTACTTGTAACTTTGTTAAAAACGCCGTGAGATGCCGCGCCAGGTTTTATGTTTAATTCTTGTTCGTTTTAATCAAATTCGCAAAGTGGCTCCTAGCGGCAGGCACTCGCTGACGACAAAATATTTTGCCTTTTTCAATTAAGCGCGATGGCGTCCAGAGCCGGGCCGGGAATTAATTCCACGGCTAAGTAGATAATGTAAGAGCTCCCTCCTCGCGCCACCTCTTCACGCCTCGAGGAGAACTTTCAATTATGATTTTGTCTAATTTTAATTAAGTGCTCTCAAAAAGGCTTTTCTTCAACGAAATTAATATTTGAATATAATTTGGGCGGAGCGGACGGGCGGAGTTTGCACGACGAATAATTAATTCCATTATATAAGTAAGTGGTCTTGTGGTCCGTTGTTCGCGCCCCTTGCGGCACTGTAAAAAATCTTCGCGACATATATTTATTTTAAATAATCACTTAAATTATTTAACTTTAGAAAGTAATTAGTTATATGCATCGAGTTAGCGGGTGATGCGTCGGATTTGCGCAACAGGTCGGGGCGGAAACGACCTGCAGCGCTGTGATTGCGACCAAATGTTTCCTTTCCAGCGTCTGGTTTAGTTTTTGTTGCACTTTTTGCTCTCTTTCGCTGATAAGTATGCTATCGATATGTTCGACTTTTGTTTATTTAGGTCGAAACTCTTGACGGAAGTGAACGCACAGGAATAACCTTTTACTTATTTTGCCTTTTAGAAATTGGGCCATGATACTGTTACCTTTTTATAACTATGACAATAAATTATAAGAGTTAATCTTTGTCCTCAGGTGTATCAGTGAGGCCGTTAGCCACGATGCGCCAAGATTCCTTGCCGATGTTAGCGGAGAGGCTGTTGGCGAGCCGTGCCGCCGCACTAGTGGCGGGGCTGCCAGCCGAGCTATACTCTGGCGCGCTGCTGGCGGCGTGGCCCCCTTCACCCCCAGCACCCTTGCTGCCACCCGTAGACATGGAGCGCGCCCGCAAGAGACGACGCACGCCCAAGTTGGACGAAAGCTCCACCACGGCACCCCCCTCACCACCCTCGTCTGGGTCCTCGCCCGGCGCCGCAGACCCACCTAGAGACAAACTCTTCACGTGCAAGGTCTGCTCTCGCTCCTTCGGCTACAAGCACGTCCTACAAAATCATGAGCGTACGCATACAGGAGAAAAGCCCTTTGAGTGCGGTGAATGCCACAAAAGATTCACAAGAGATCATCACCTGAAAACCCACTTGCGTCTGCACACGGGAGAGAAGCCTTACAGCTGTCCGCACTGCCCTCGACATTTCGTGCAGGTCGCCAACCTACGACGCCACTTGCGCGTGCACACCGGGGAGCGCCCATACGCCTGCGCGCGCTGCCCTGCACGGTTTTCGGATTCTAATCAATTAAAAGCACATGCATTAGTACACGAGGGCGACGCTCCCTTCGCGTGCCGATGTGGAGCCCGCTTCCGCAGGCGGCAAGCGGCCGCCCTGCACCGGTGCTCGGTGACGGGTTGCGAGCCCGACACACCGAGCCCACCCCTGGCGTCCGCGGCGGAGTGGCGCTGGGACGAGTGGCCCGAGCAGACAGAGCCCGAGGACCTGTCTCTGCCGCGGCGGCCGGCCACGCCGGACTCGCCCACCGACCTGCGGGTGCACTCCGCGTAGTTGCCGCGCGCAGATGCGCGCCGCTGAGCCGGTATACGAGTTCCTCCCGCGTAGACCCCGCGCAATCGTCGCGACGCCGGGCCGCTTCCGTGTCGTCGTTTTCGACACTATTGCCGAAGACTCTATGATTCTATTATAAAATCCCACGAGTAAAAAATAATTATTATTACCGCTCTACTAAATGCACTCTCTACTCAACGGTCACTTTTTATCGCAGTCATTTTTTTTGTTGCTTTTCTTAGTAAGGCTACTGACGTATACGCGTTAGGTAGTCGTCTATTATTTTTTACGATTTTGCATTTGCAACGTTCGTCATAAAAAGTACTTTTTTCATCCGTGTTACAGTTTAAAATTTTATTGTTGTGCCATTTGCATAATCGCAAGGCGAGGTGAGGCAAAAACTGCATGGTTTTGTTCTCTTGTTTCGCAACATTGCCAAATGCTTAAGTATACGGGGCACAATAGATATTATTTGATTTATTGGTAATAACAATTGTTCTTCGATAAAAACAAAACAAAATGTTTCGTTATGCTTGACGTATTGATTTTCAATAGGTGTCCTCCCTCGCGCTTAACGAAGAAAAACAGGAATATGGTCTAGTCGAAGAAGGTCGCGACATTGCCTCATTATTTTAGCGACAAAGGCTAGTTCCCGGGCGGTGATTATTGCGTATTGAACACGAGTCGATATCGAGTTCCAACTGACAAAGCGACAGCCATTGTGTGCCCTGATCCGTGGCGACTTAGGGTAACCGGTTCGTAATCACCCTTTTTATAAAATTTCTCAAGTTTTCGTTCAATAGATCTTTATAAAATTTACAATTTATTATTTTTTTGTCAGCATATGGGATAATAACTAGCAATACTCGTTCTCCAAATATGATACGGGATAATTGTATAGAATCATTGGGTCTTTTGTAATAAGGAACCGAAGCAAGCAGCGAGACGAGCGGCCGGCGCGATCGACACGCGCACCCTGCTTGTGTATATAAAGCTATCTCTTACAAGATTATTTATTATTTATCGATTAGTTTGTAGATGTTTCTATAGTTATATATGTACGGCATTCATCCGTAATGAAGCAGTTGCTGTTAATATTATGTGTAAATATTAAATTAGTGTTACAAGACTACGTTGTAGAGAAATATCGGTCTCGAAAACCTTAACCAAAAATATTTAAATTCGATACCGAAAAATCTCTCAACGGGCTGTGTTGTCTGTGAAAATAATTTATAAAAATATGTGTTAATAGAAAACGATATTGAAATTGGGCCACGTGTGCGATGATTCTATAAGCATTGTTTAGGTAGATATTTACGAGTAGTTGTAAGGTGACAGTCAAAATATTAAATGTGAAAGATGTACATATTCTTAGTGTTAGAATGACGTCATCGGACACATGGCCCTTGTGTTATAATTATTATACGGCTCGTTTACGGGCCGTTTCTCGAACATTTGCAATTTGTTCTACGGGTATTAGTTTCCTACTAGGTGTAATGTTTTATTTTCCATGTTTTAATTTAATTTAACAACGGTATAGTTATTCTAAACGTTTAGTGCAAATTACTTCTATCGTATGTAATTATTATGATTAGGCACTGTTTGTTGATTATGATTATTTTATTTTTTTTAGTCACGTTGCGAAACATAGGGTGTTAGGATAACGAATTGATGTAGGTATATTGTATGTAACTATATATTTTTTCCAAAGAAATTATTGGTACAAATATAAACGTGTACAAATTTAATATTAACTTTCAATTAGAAGTCGTAATTTAATGTTGCAATGTTGTAATATTATGGTAGCTAGTGTAATGTTAAGGCGAGTCCACCATTATCTACCTCGTTTATGAACGGTTACTGCGCCAGGGTAAAGAGCCAAAGTTCTTGGAAATATTTTCTATTGATTATCTCCATCGAGATAATGTAGGTACAAACGGCATCATTGTGTAAACTTACTGGCAACTTGTTGTCATTTCATCGAGACTGATTTTGATTTGTTATTTAACTTACCATTTGATTATTAACATTATAATTCACCGTTGTTATCATCGTGTATAACTGCTGTTACTTTATTATTTTGATATCCTTGAGACACAACATAACTCCAGAAAATGTTTGGAGAGATTAAAGAAATAACAGCCATAAACGCAATTCAACAACGGGTGCAATTTTTTTAGTTCCTATTTAATTATCTTTGAATGATTGTTTTGCTTCATAATGTTTATTACAATTATTTAGCAATGTATTAAACGTTCGGTGCCATTAAATCACATGCCTTTTCAAAGGCAATTCTAACTAGAATAATTATATGTAAAATATATGTCAGAATAATACCAATCTACCTCATGTAAACTCGAAATACAGGTATTATATAACATTGATATTTCATTTGGTATATTAATGTACATGTACAAAATAATATAAGAAATGAATGTAACATAATATGGTACGATTATATATGTATTTCTTTATCAATGTCCAGTACATAATTATTAAAATAAAGAGATGTTTGTTATTTATATTTTTGTATTATTTGAGACCTTGTTCGGTTCTTCTTTAAGTTTTATACCAAGCTTCAGCAAAGTTATAACTTTTCCCGTTATCCCATTGGATGCTACATCATAAACGCATCTCCATGTACCTATGCCAAGCACAAAAATCGGTATACATACCTATACCTAATTATATTGTTTTTAGAAATCCAATATTCGCATAGTAGGGTTGAAGTTAAAAATATATATTTAATCCGTCAGTTAGATTACCATAAAAATTGGACACGTATTTTTCGTTCCGCACATAAAACATGACGAAGATACATACTACCCATACCATACCCTACTGGACATTCAGTTTTTGAGCCGTATCAATAAAAAACATAAAAGTAATGATACATGTGTAATGTATTTCCGTTGTGGTTGGTGCACTTGGCACGCCTACGATTCTCAAGTATGGCCGAAGTTGTTGTTCAAAAGGTTAACACGTTACAGATACAGGTGATGCCATCAATATCAAAGATGATATATTGACGAAAATAAAATATTAATAAAAAAAATGTATACTTTATAGTTAACAGTGAGATTCACTAGTATCGGACAGCAAAGTTTAAAGTACCTATTGTCAAAATTGATCGCGATAGTCATCATCATCATCAACAGCCCGTTTACGTCCACTGCTGATCATGGGCATCCTCTTAACAGACCTTGGCAAGCCAGGATCGTTGAGGGATATTGCCATAATCACCATGCTTGGCAGACGGATTGGTGATCGTAGATAAGTAAGATGTAAACATTGAGCTAATAGATGCTGCTGCCCATCCGTCAGCCATATGTCCCTTGGTCGCCTTTACGACACCCATGGGAAGACATGGGGTGGTCTATTCTAAGCCGGAAACCACACGGCCAGTTGCGATAGTAATTTAAATGAAAAAAAATACTTTTACTCAAAAACCTTTTACGATCTGCCGACAATGCAACTAGCACGTAACATCATCGACACATTAGTAAAATATGCTATTTTACTAGAAATAATGAGAAGTAAAATTGCACAAGTACTCTGGGGCGCTGTGGGTAGGGAATGCAATCTTGATCCTGCAAGATCAAGATTCCACCAAGATCTTGAGTGATTTTCCAAGATTCAATCTTGAAAGCCATCAATCTTGAATTTCGAAATCCTGGTCACGATCTTGACAAATCAGTCCAAGATTGTAACAAGATTTCGAGATTTTCAGACGAAGAGGACAATACCTGAAATTCGCTTTTAACAGTCTTTTAACTTTCGTCCCTACTAGTGTGAAGGCAGAAAGGGCCTTTTCAGCCGCGGGCTATTTAGCCACTGATATACGGTGCCGATTAGGTGATGACACTTTAAGCGTACTGTGTTTCTTGAGAAGTCATTTTCAAAGGATTTTCAAAAGGTTTAAACTTTTTGTTCTTCATTAAACGTAAATTATAGGTTATAATTTGTGATCTCATTGCATTATTGCATTTATTTCATTGTCACTAAAATGTTGATTGTTTCTTGTTAATTTTAAAAATAAACATTGATTATTGTTGGTACAATGTTGTTAATTTGAAAAATATACTTAATTATATTACATAATATTAAAATACTATCAATTTGCCGTATTTGATAAAAAAACGCATTTTTTTCAATTATTCTGCACAATCTTGAAAATCCCGAAAATCTTGATTCGCAACCAAGATCTCGACCCGAATCTTGACAAGATCTCGAACTGACCAATCTTGATTCAGAAAAAAGACGCCAAGATCTTGAATAGCCAATCTTGGTCCAAGATTGCATTCCCTAGCTGTGGGTGCACTAATGAGAAGAAAACAGTGGGTGCAGAACACCGCAAAAAAAAAGGAGATAGTGCATTGCTTTCGAGGCGCGACCTGTGTTTTGCGTACGTATCAAGAAAGCACGCTGCCGTCCGCGTCGCGCGCCCTGTTCAGTTCTTCTACGAGTCGGTGAGGAACGAAAGAGTTCTTGCCTTTGGCAATTGTTGAAAACGATAAAAATAGTTCTTTTCACTTTTCAAACGTTCGAACATGATCTGCTGGCATTGCGACGTGAGTTCTAGACTCGAATCGAATTCTAGATTGCAGTTTCCATACGAATATGTGAAAAGCTAAAGAGTTTCAGCCTTTCGCAATAACCTGAATTATTCATTTCATTTTCATGATGAAAATTGTCATTATCAACTTTTTCAACGTTCTGGCTCGATCTGCTTGAACTTGAACGTCGGTTTAGAACTATCTTTGAAAAGTATCGAGAACTACAGAACTCGACTGCATGCGAAAAGAACTCACATTTGTTTCCGATCTGCTGCAAAGTGATTTGCTACGGGAAGTTAGCAGATCATTTCGTTAATTGTCATTTTTCGAGATAAAAACACAAGAACTATTTCAAAAAAATATCAGGAACTTTAGAACTTAGCTGCATGCGAAAAGAACTCACATTTTATTTTGATCTGCTGGACAATGATCTGCTAAGTTCACACACATGGCTCGTCAGCCATGCTGCATCGAAAAAAGTATTCTATATCCTAAACCTGATTAAGCCTTAGTACCAAAAGTCATCCAAATTAGTCCGGAAGTTTTTGCGTGATTGATTAACAAACCTTTATGCTTTCGTATCTGTATTATTAGTAGTGCTTAGTTAGTGCTTTGATATATAGGTTACTAGCTGGCCCGGCAAACTTCGTACCGCCTCAAAATCTACGCGGTGTCCTACCCCTGCCCTCCACACATCAACAAATCCAACAAATCAAAAACCATGGCAATCGGTCCAGCCGTTCTCGAGTTATAAGTGTTGTAACAAACACGACTTTCTTTTATATATATAGATAATAGGTTACATTAGTAATAAGGTAGTCGGTAGATCGATGTGCACTTAAATTTTTGGTACTTTTTAGAGTGACCACATGAGATTTCTAAAAGCCAGCTTTCCAGGAAGTGCTTTTCGTAAATACTGGCCAGTATTCTATCGGCTGTAATTTAAATGAGTTATTATAGGTTACCTACCTACTATTAAATCGAATAAACAGTTTATTTTCTATTAATTATAGATCGCGACTAAAGAAGTTAAATGGGTAGAACTTTAGTAACGATAGATGCATTTTACATACATTATTAACTCAAGTAACTGATAAAATTGATATCTGGACTAATTAAAGGTTGTAACTAAAACAATAATTTATTTATAATACAATTTGTATCACATCAATGAAAACGTAACTGAATCTCACAAGCACTCCGTCCGTCGATAAAATAACAAGTTTCCAATTAAAGTAATTTGGTATTAGTGTGCGATACTCGTGGAGGTATCTACTAAGTAAGAAAAGTGTGTAATTTATCTAAGATCGGCCGTAAGTAATGAGTTGTCGCACTAATACACTAATATAACGACACTACACAGACGCACACAGTTACAATTGGCCGACCCCTATCGAGGCATCTATAGCAACGGCGTTAATTCCCTAAGTATTTTTTGTGTTGTTATTATCAAAAGTTGGTAATCAAGACGAATAGATCTAGATACACATAGAGACGAAACTATTTAAACTGTTTCCTGTATCTACTTGTCGTACTTACATTGTTAGATATGATAACCTAACTTACTAACATAACGTGACAAGATATTTTTGGGTAAATTCTAAGGTTTCTTTCCGTCTAGTCAGTTGAGGGACTACCTTCAGTACCTCGGAAAGCACGTTTAGCCGTCTTGGTCGCGATCGTTATAACATCATATAACAAGCGTACACCACGGAACGTGCTGTAGCGTTTCCTCCACCAATCCACCTGTCTAGCAAGGAGACTATGTAATAACTCGGGTGCGCCAAAGTTCAAATCCGAAAATGTTCTTCCTAACATTTTTCATCCTAACAATCACAATTCCTAACGATTCTGTCTCTAATGTTCATAATTCCGAAGTGAATGCTTCATAATGTCAGTAGCAATAAACATCTAATACTTTTATTTGTTTTCCTATATTTTCTCAACATAACCATCTTTTACACTATTATTCAAAGTCATATCTTTTTTGTTTAGATTTCTTTTTATTCATAATAATCACATATATATACCACGGTACTATTTATAGTCATTGGTTTAAGTTAAGTTAGAACTGCGGCCATAACGCACGAGCCGAGCGAGCGAAGCCAGAGTCCCGCTCCAGTCATTCATTCAAGTTCCAGAAACGAATCGGTCCTATTCATAATTATTGGTTTAGGTTAGGTTAGAACTGTGACCACAACGCACGAGCTGAGCGTGCCGCGGCAGCGGCCGGCGGAGTGCCAGAACCGAATCGGTCTTATGGTTATTGGTTTAGGTACGGTTAAAACTGCGGCATAAACTCCTAGGCCATAAATATAACCGTTAATTAGTCGTGTTTTATGAATTTCATTCATTTTAGACAAAAATCTGTGAAACGACCTTTAAGTTACCTTTACCTTTATGTTTAGGGATAAAAGCGTTATGATAAAAAGCAGTAGGAGTTTAAATATATTTACATTAATGATATTATTAATTACAATTTTCGGAAACATAAGTGTTATGAACATAGCCGGTAGCACTACAAATAGTATGAATGACAACTTTAGGATGAAACATTTTAGGAAGAATGATCATTCGGATTACAAATAGTTAGGAAGAACAATTTCGGGTAAAGAACTTTAGGTGAGCCAATATGGACCCAATAACTCTACCCCGGGAAGAGGCCCATGTTTAGGAGTGGACGTTATACGGGCTGATGATGATGATGACACCGATGTGTTCAAATAAATGGGAATTATTAATATATCCATTTATAATGTAAACAAAACAATTGGGTCCAATATTACATCGAATTTTGGCCGCATCCAAAAGTTGTTTAAATCAAAATTCGGTTGATTATCTACATACTCCAAGCACAGCATAAACTATAGTACAAGCTCCAAGCTTCTCTCAAGATAATTTATTTGCTTAGAGTAAACGCTTCCAATATTAATTTTCTCATCTCTTTCACTCAAAATTGGCTCATTACATCAATATAAAATCAAGTAGAACCGGTGGCTCAGTGGTCATGGTAGTTGCTTCTTTACCAGGTGTTCTGGGTTCAATGTGCCACCCGAGACTATTAAATAGGTATAGGCTTACGTTTGACCATAATCTCGCTTGATGGAGGATAAGGCCTAAGATGATACACGCTTGCCTAGAAAGTGTCTGTTCATTTTAGTTTTAAAGATTTCATAGACAACTATATCTACGAAACTTTTTTTTTTCAATAGGATTAGGTACTAGCAGAGTTTTGCGTGCTAAGCTAAAATAGTGTTATGAGTGGGTTCACGTCGGTAGTGCAATAGGTGGAGAATTTGTAAAATCTCTTTGTGACAAAGGAATTCATAACACTAATGCAGGATGTGTTTCAAAAAATAAACCTACCATTAATTCCAAAGAGTGCGTGATCGAATAATATTTAAGTCTCCAATGCGTTAAGTGCCATTATAGCTATATTAGTTTTGACTGTTCTTTATATTAATATCTGGAGTTTCTAAATGATTTATGGTATTTATTTATCTATAACCAGTTAGACATAGGTAGGGCCAACAAAGTAATAACTCAAGAAGCACCTCACGACTCCGCATAACCGAGACAAACGTACAGGAATGTTGGTATTTATTAAATTAATCGCTCTGCCTGCCTCTTGCGATTAGTCCCTGTGTATGTCTAACACAACCTCTTTTATGATATTTCTAGCTTCCATGGCGTGGTTTCTCCCGCGTAACTCCCGATCCCCTAAGAACTTTATAGTTAAATATAGTCTATTTTACTCTAAAATACCGTAGCTTTCGAATGGTGAAAGAATTTTTCAAATCGGACCAGTAGTTCCTAATCGCGGTCAATCAAAGAAACAAACTCTTCAGCTTTATAATATTAGTATTATTATAATTATGTTGTGAACTTTATTTTGTTGTTTTTTATTAATGAGCTACTCTTCCGGAGACATTGATGTGGCTGCTCTATAAGGTAAAATACACATAGGCATTGATCGCGGGGATAGCGTTCCGTAAATATGACGCGCATATAGAATAGCAATTTGTATCTACGACATGTTTTTAAAATATTTCTTGGCAATTAGGTTATAAAATGATTCGTATGCTTCCCGCAACTTCGTCGGCGTAAATCGATTTCTGCATATTTGTAAGACGCTCTAAAGATTAGAGGGTGATTTTGAGTCATGTTATCTTACCCTTTAGCTTATTATAATAACTATATGCAATCAGTTCAATATAATCCGCCTCGGCACGTAGTTACCACAAGCACTCCAATATACATAATATCAAGTTAATCATTTATAATACAACATAATTATCGTGTGTTATGTATAACGATAATTATGTTGTAGATTAAAATTTACTTTTAGAATAAAACATGGTTTAGTAATTAGCTATTTTTTTCCTATACACATTTTTATTCTATGACCACAATACTAATATTCTTTACCTACTCAACTAATTGAGACAAATGTAAGTAAATTGTTCCAACACTGTCATATTAGGTACAAGTACACCTGTCATACATTTTATAACTAATAATGTAACCTATTTATAATTATATCTATTTATGGTATTTTTTTGTAAATTACTCTACAGCCAAATACCTCTACGCTACTAAGGTTTTCATTAAATATTATGCTGCATTTATCTACGCAACAAAAAAATGTCGCTGATACACGCTTAATAGTCATAATACCTCAATCGGCCCGCTATCCTGAGCCGAGCTCCAAGCTCCACAGGGAGGCACCCTCTTGCGGACCTTGCTTGGTTTCTAGTTTTTAAATAATTTGAGCCGGAGTTTTAAGCAAGAATTAGGATATAAAAAATTAAAAACCGCATTAAAATTGCAAGTTTGACACACCTGAGGACATACTTATGGCATTCAGGACTGCGACCGTATCGGACTATACGCCGTAGGAAAAAGGCAGATATATAAAGAGAATGTGATCACTGGCATGGCTTACAGGCATCACAGGGCAGGTTTAGGGTCGTGGTCCTTGCCGGCGAGAATCCTACCCTGCTGAAACTCACTGTCTCTATGAACCTACATAATAACATATTAATTAATGTTAATTACCGATTTGTAATTATTTTTATCGTAATTACTATATGCAGACATAATATATAATTATAAATTAGTAATTAACAATAATTACTTATTACGTAGAATTAACATTATCATATATTGCAAAATACCTTTACCTAAAACATTAACAGCAAATACCTATAGAACATTCAATAATATTATATTAAACACTTATAAAATAAATGTATAAAAGAAATCTGAATTAATAGTCAAGTAATAGGCACATTTGAAACAGTAGTCGCGGATCTTTGTAGGACGAAACCGGGTGAATTATAATTTATTTGGAGAAGTGGCAACGAACCCCTCTCGCCCCCGACCTACCCTTTGCTTTCGCCCTTCGTTACTGACGGAGTGGACAAGCGTTGTAGCTCCGCAATTTACTTGTTCATTTTTGTTAGGAATTATCTTTTGTTAGTATTAGTTTTAGATATATATATGTGTATTTAAAAATGAATGTTGTGAAATAAATATTTTGAATCATGAACTATAGATAATTAAGATGCAAGATACTATATTTATTGCATGGCCTGTTGAAACCGCACAATACTAACTATTTTATTCTAGCGTGTGATATGATAAAACATATTCAGCATTTACATACCTTGCCGTGTGGATTCCGTCTTAGTATAGATCGTTTGGGAATTTACATATCATGTGTGTGTGTAATACGTATGGATTCCATCTTAGCACCCCATATGATCCCATAGCTGTGGAGGCGACTAAGGGACATACAGTTGATGCATGGGTAGCATCTATCAGCTCAAAGTTACTTACCATCTTACTGCTATCAACAATCCACTCGCCAAGCGTGGTGTTTATGGCAATATTTTATGGCATCGACATAGTAACTTCAACAGCGCGTCCATTGTGATTTCACAGTGTACGTAATCACGCTGTTGAAGTTATAGGGTATTTACATAATTATACTTGTACTGGTCATAACCACAATTTTAAGACTCAGTCTAACAAATCTAATAAAAGCGTATGAATTAATAATCTTTCCTATAACATTTACCTACACAGCATTTCATGAAGTATAATTTGTACTTAAATACGTAAAAATAATCCAATATAAAACATCATAATCTATCAACGTCAATACTTACCTACTAGTAAATAATTATATTGAACGTTTAAAATATATATAATTATTTAATTCTATGTAGAGTATTCTTTAAATGTTAGTTTTCAAATTATTCAAACAAAACATTAAAAAAAATCAAATCCAAAAATTATAATTAATTAAGTTACAACGCTTGGGTAATGGACTTTATACTTTTCTGTTTTTTCTCTAGGTAGGTTGCGTTCAAAGGAGCTGGCGGGGTGCGGGGCGGCGCGGTGCGAGGGGGAGGGCTCGGAATTAAGAGGGAGTCGAGGGGGGCGCCCGCCCTGGATACTGAGAGGAGTTTTAACCAATTAATTTTGTTCCTCAACGCAAACTCCGCTATATAATAAGGTATAAGTAGGCATTAACTGAGCGCGCCGATAGCTAGCCGGCCCGGGGGCGACTCCTAGCCTCTCACCACGATGTTTTATTTCTTGTTAAGCTCTCTGTTTCTCCACTTTTAATATTTAATGGCATTTTCATAGCTCATTTTTTATAGCGTACCTACTTACAAATTCCTAACATTATTGATGTTGTTTAATAGCTTGTTTTGCTTCCTAAGATTTAAGTGTTGTATAAAATTAACATCTCTTAATGAAATGTTGTTTTACAAAAAAATATAGATACCTAACATAAAATTCGACATATCTCCGTATTCATAAATTTGTCTTCAAAATTACTTCAATTTATTTGCCTTTTTATTTTATTGTTTACAAGTAATGACATCAAGACGGTGGTTTGTTTCTTCACTTGTTCATTCGTTTGGTAAATTGAGGCGGCTACATTTATCGCTCAGTAGGCAACATAAGCAACACCTGCCTCTCGTGAAAAACATCGTCTTTGTCTAACGAACCATATGTTTCACCGCTCGTGCTTTACTCGAGTCTTTCCGCTCACAAAATCTAAAAATACATTCTATATACTTGTCATAAAAAACTACGCTCTTCCCCTTTACCAATCCGTGACTAAGCACTGAAACTTGTATGTATACCCCATTTACCAGAAGCGATGAGATTTAAAAATAAGATTCTCAACAAAAACACCGCGATCACGCCTTGAGCTCGCGCCTCGCGTCAATATGACGCACTTAAAAAACAACTCTTAACAGCGGTACTGTGTTGTTAAAAAACAGAAACGCATCACCCGAAAAAACAAACCGCAGAACACGGTTAAAAAACAAAAATGAATACAGCACGCGAGCCGACCGAGACACCCTTTCCCTTTTGCGACGCGAGCTACGTTTTTTTCTTTAGCCAGTGAGGGTTGATGTTTTTTACTTATGCTACGTATAAATTAATAACCGAACGTGCTCATAATCTGCTGCTTGGAACACTTTTAGCTTTGTTGTAATATTTTTTATTGCAAGTTATCATTCATTTGTTTTTGTGTGCGGTCGGAAACGCCGCTCTATTGATTACGTCCCAAGACAGGTGCTGTGTTTTGTTTCTTCGTCTAAAAGACGCTTGCGCAGACTAAGTGACAGTTGCTGGGACGTTTTCATATATTTAGATTAGTCGGTACAGAACTTAGAATTTTTTGTGGCAGAGCACATAGTATGGTATTATGCTGCATTGAAATCTGAAGCTTGAAGCGCGGTTTCGATTCTATGTTCGGGGAAAGTAATACAGAACTCTATGTGTCACTTTCGCATTTTTTAACTTTTTTGAAATAACACTTGACACTGGCTATTTACTTAGTAATTAGCAGTGTCAAGTGTTGCTGATAAATATCGCTCTAAAGCGCGCGGTTGTTTTATGCGGCGATCGCAGCGTCAGACGCATGCGATCAACGGATGCACTCAACTCACGCTGCGCTTGGCGCTGCGTCAACCGCGTAAAACAATGGTTTGTTATTATATTACCTGATATGAAATGATGTGCGTTAATCGCATTGCGTGTATCGCAGCGTTTATCGCATAAAACAACCGCGCGCTTAAGTATTGTTTAAGATTAAGTCTCTTTATTTTTCATCAAGGTACCTATTTATGTATAATAAAATTAAAAAACTTGCCTAAATCTTATATACTTTTTAAATCATTTTGTAAGGTTTAGAAAATTCAGTCAAATGGCATAATTACCGGAAACCATCAAGAAGGAACTTAAAAATGGCCTAATAATATTATAAGAAACATTTTTTTACAAACATTCCATAGACGGTCGCCTTTGACGGTGTAGCATCCGAATACTAACAAAATATATTATAAAAAATATAGCTTTGTATTATTGTGATATGCACAAATAATATAAAATTAGCTAATGTGATATTTGTATTACTAATACCATAAATTGGACAAGTTTTTTTTAAAGATTACCTACTAGCAGAGTTTTGCTACTACTACTCTACTAGTATGTTTGTTACACAACCTCCGTAGCGTAGCGGTAATTGGCTCGCTTTAAATCTCGGAGGTCGTGGGTTCGATCCCCACACCGGACAAGAAATCTTTGTGTAAATTCTAAGAATTCTTTCCGGGTCTGATTGGTTGAGGGACTACCCTCCGGGCCTCGGAAAGCACGTTAAGCCGTTGGTCCCGATTGTTATAACATCATCTATAATAATCGTTTATCAAGGAACGGGCAGTAGCGTTTCCTTGTGTGTTACAACATAATACTGCGGTCACCAACCCGCCTGCCAAGCGTAGTGACTATGGCAATACCCTCCCTCGTGAGGAGGCCCATGTTCAGCAGTGGACGTTATACGGGCTGATGATGATGATGTTTGTTAGCCCCCCGTGCTAAGTTAAAAATGCAGCACAGCTAGTTAATTATAAAACATTTTTTACTTTTCTTTAACCCTGCTGTTTTACCTGCGTTGGACTGCTACTCTGATGCCATAGATCGGATGATAAGATTACACAAAGCACTTGTTAGATACCTAATAATTGAAAATTTCCGCTACAAATTGCAGTAGTGTGTGATTCTTGTGATAACAAGAATCACATTTGTATAATTTTATTTTTAAGTAATAAATTCCCTTTTCTTAGTAATAAATTCTCAAACGACTAGGTATTTTTATCATCGTTTGAAATTTAAAAATACTTTTGGTACACCCAGTATTTGTAGGATTATATGTAGGCAACATTAAACCGTTGATATGGCATATATGAAATTACTAGGTGAAGTACCCATTTACGCTTCGCTGTGTAGTGCGTAGGTCTAATCTTAAATTTAGTATTATCTTACTTTGGTATAGGTTAGCCACCTTACCTTCATCCGCATTAGATCAATATAAAAAATAACTATCATTAAATAAACTTATAAGTTCGTAATTTTATAGCTAAATATGCTATGTTTGTGAGATGTCCTGTGACATAAATAGTTCGTTCGCCTATTTAACTAGACCAAAGTAGAATAGATTTAGAATAGTAATATTTTATAAGTTAATTTAAATTAGCTACTTTTAGTTTTATATATGTATTTTATTCATGCAATAAATAAATACCAAATTCCAAAGTATTTCCACTTTATTATATGTTCTACTTATAGATTTTTTTATTAATAATTCGCAATTAAAGGGGTTTTTAATAGTAAATGCATGCGGGTAATAATAACAAAATGATAATTGAAAAAAAAAAAATCTCAGTAACGGCTGGACCGATTTATACGAGACTTTCTCTGTTAGATAACTAATTCAATAAGGCATATTTGGTTTGTCTGTTTGATTGTCGGTGCTCAATCCGACGGGCTTTACTTACGCACAGTCGACTACACTGTCTTTTAAATTCACGCAGTAAACTATCATTTGATAACAAGGTTAGGATTTATACCACGTGTATACGGCCGATTATGACGTACGCGAGCACGGTATTCGCTCATACAGCGTCTAGCAGTTTTTACCGCTTACAAACTGTCCAAAGTAGATTCACTCGACGTGCCATCGGGGCACCGTGGTTCATTCGTAATCGCAAATTGCATTCTGATCTCCAACTGCCTTCCATCAAGCAGTGGATGAAAGAGGCGTCGGAACGCTTCTTTGAATCCGCGGCTCAACACCCAAACCCGTTGGTTGTTGCAGCATCCGACTACAGTCTACAGGGCTTTGCCTACAAAGCGTCGTAAATAACGTCGGCCTCGGGGCGTCCTAGACGACCCGGACGACGAGATCACAACTTACCAACTAGCAGTAAAGAGACTGCAAGAAACTAGCACCACTACACAGAGACCACTCTATCCGACCCGCCGGAGAAGAGTGCGCCCGCGAACGCGACGCGTCCCCCGTCGCCCTCCCGACCCTTAGTTTGCTAAGAACCTTCCGATGCCCTCGTAGACCCGAAGTCCGAGAGGCCCGCGAACTGTAAAGTAGAGCGACAGTTGCACAAAACTCCCCTAAAGAAACTAAAAGCCATAATCCCTCAATCTCCCCGTCAACGACCGCCCTGAGCCGAGGTCCAAGTCCCACAGGGGACGCCCTCTTGCGCAGGTTGCTTAGTTTGTAGTGTTTAAACTATTTATCTAGGCTGGAGCTCTGCTCGCCTTTACGCCCGGTGAAGTAGCAAAAGCAAAAAAAAATTGTCGGTTTATTCCGCATAATCTCCAGAATGATAGTACCGATTGAGTCGGTACTTTACTCGTAGAAAACTGATATTATAACAAGTAACTCAGGCATTTTTTTAATCTGACTGTTTTTTTTTTCCTTTTTTAATGCGGATTAAGTTTCGGGCAGCATCTAGACGTAAATAAATTTCATCTACTCGTTTCATTTATACGTAGGTACTTATGAATACCTATATTCACACTAAAGAATAATAGTGAAAGTGTTCTCCAAATCCTAGCTTTAAGAATGTGACAAAGGCCATAGTGTGAATAGAAGAAATAGTACGCTGTTAAGCAAATATGTGAATGCATTGGCTACGCATTGTGCATGCACGTGTGCGATACATTTATTTGTGTTTTTTGCATACGTGACAATAAATTATTGCGCTCTGTTTACCCTTTTTTAAGAGCACTTGAATGTTGTAAAGCTATCTATGAAGTATGGCTTGATGACATGAGTGTACAATTTCACGAGCAATTGCATTTAGTAAATATCTATGATACATTTGCAAATGGAATTTGATCATAAATCACAACTCTTTTTCTAGATTTTACATGCTGTATGTATAATACTGTGTCTGATAGGTATATATATAGAGGGAGAGAGGTGAGGTATTCCTCGAAACGCACCAAACGCCCCATATAGGTATTCTGTGTTTGTATAGGAAAAAAATATCATGTATTAGTGCTTAGATTAGACTCTTTAATCAATAAAGTCGTTTTTTCATTTACCTATTAACTTTTACCAGACTGCGATAAATTAAAGGAAGGGTAATTCAAGTTCTGCTGTAGCCCTTTACTATTCAATTTTTATAAAATAATTAATGCATATTTCATGTTGAAAAGCTAAAAAAGTTTGCTCTGAAATCAGCTTCTTATAGTGTGTTTTTTCAGGAAAAGTCCATCTTTTATTTTAGACTCTTTATGACCTATCGTAAAGGGTATAAAATAGGACTATACTTCCTTAAGGTCGAACTATATTACTCCTACATCTATTGATAGCCGCATTAAATTCACCTATTATTATTTATCTATTCATTACAATGACAATTCGAGTGTGGGTGACATGGACTGCACTCGAGTCAAGAAGCATTAAAAAAACGTCCACCCGCGCCTCGTCACGCTTAGCGTTTATTTTGATAGTCAGTTCGGGCAACCGCCATCTATTGTCACACGACGTTTGATTATTGATTTTTACGCCAAATGTTCCTTTTTCCAAATCTCTATTCAACGCAATTATAGCTTCCTTCAACGTTTTTGATGTATTTAATTCATAACAAAAGGATATATCTGTAAATGTCATTAATAATCCGCATGTATGTATGGAACTTGTCGCGATTCACACACCGAGTGGCAGGCGGTGGGTTAATACAATATTTGCCAGTCATTTTTGATTCAATTTTTATGTAAAAATTCACTATTATATTGCGATTATAAAGGATACTTAGATTGCATAAAACGGGACGATGTAAAACTCTTTGAAATCGTCGAAAAACGGACCACCTTATAAGGTACCTCGGTCCGTGTTTAGATTGTCCGTCGGTTAAATATCATCACAGTTTTATCAATATTCGTTTTGCAAAACATTGTACATCCTAGTATTCCTCTGCTGTAAATATGCTGTTGTAAAGAGTTCGCCTACCTTTAGGCAAAAAACATAACATTAATGTTTTTTCTAAATTATTAGCTTTAAAAGTCTTTTTTGATGGAAAGCAAATGAAACCAAATCTTTAAGTATAATAATACCTCAGGAATCCTTGGAGCATCAACCCGATTTTTCGACATACAAATGAATATAAGCCAATTCTGTGAATATTGCGGCGGCACACAGGCTGATTACCTCAACAAGAACGGAGTAAAGAATGAATTCGCGTGAACTTGTATACAACAAAACCCTAATCCTTTAATCCGCAGAGTATCACTACGAATCGGCGTCTTAGTTTCGGACACAACCTAATTGTCACTGAAATAGTATACACGGTATACATTATGCAGGGTGCGATGCCGAAAGAAGACAGACAAAGGAGTTTGTTTTCCTATGCTTAGCATTTGTTGTCTGTGTACCCGCACAGTAGCCGATGTGTTTGCATTTAATCCGATTGTAATATCCTTTCTTCAATGTTTTGATAATAGTAACAAAGGCCTATCGGCATCATACTGACGCAAAGTTGCAATAGGGTTTACTTAAATATTTATAGAGTCCATTCCTGCATTAATATTGTAGTTTTGCGTCAAGGGAATATTACATTATTGTTACTTTGATCAAAATACGTTTTGTAGTGTCACGCGGTATGTATTCAATATAATGTTTTATTCAATATACCTACGAGTTTAACCACAATAGGAAATTAAAGAATTCCTTATTTGAAGTTAAAATAAATAAAATAAAATTGAGCTATGTTCACCTTAAGCAAAAATATTACAATATAGTAAGTATAAAACGGTACTCCGTTTTGAACGACGCGGCGACGTCGGCCATTTAGGTATGATTTGAAATCATACCTCTATTCTGTGCCTGTACGAGTATCGTTTATGTCGTTATATAAAAATCATTTTTAAACTGGGTAGTTACGTTAACATGGGTATGTACGTTATATATATATATTTTTTTAAATATCTCCAAAATTATTTTGATATTAAAACAATTATTCATTAAAACGGTTTCTGGGCATCAATTTCCTTTGAATCGTTCTTATAATTTCCAATAATGAATTTGTTGGAATAATAAATGGCCACCCGAGCCGTGACCCGCTTTCGAACAAAGCTAGAAATAATTAAAAAGAACTCTTAAAAATGTTCTATCTACTGATGAAACTCTATCGTTGCGAAATCAGATCCCGAGCCCCGACTCATAGAGAAAAAGCATCCAAAGTTTTTTTCTTTTTCTTAGTAAAAAGTAAGGTGTAGGTAAACGGGGGCGGTCCGGACAGCTGCCACTAATTTTAGAATTGCGAATGTGTGTTGGATGGGTTGTTTTATAACAAAGCGCCTTTGAAAACGCTAATCACTTTAGTTAACTAATGATAGACAAAAAATATGATGGTATTGACTGATTAAGTAGGTATCTAGTGTCAGCTGTGTGTCATGTGTATAATGAATTACGAAAATAAAGGTTTGATGAAATAGGTAACTACTTGCAATTATTTTAAATATGTTGTAAGAATATTTTGTTTATTTTAGCAATTATTTATTATTAAGGATTTCTATAAATAATTAGTACAGTTACTTATAATAATATTTTAGTGCGTTTGTAACACCTAGATAAAAATAGTAACCAGTCATAATGGATATACGTATTATACATAATAGCTCTACTTAAATTTTTAAGTGTTACTTTAAATACAATTATTATTGTGGCTCTCACATATACTCAGTAAATCAATTAACATATTTATCATTTGAAATAAACATATTTTAAACGCGTTACCAACCAAAATCGATTGTAATGTTCACGCATTTTTTTCAATATCATTGGCATGTGCTCAATGAATGCTTTGTTTAGGTATCAGCCACCTGTATGAATTATATCGTCAAACTAGACTGCACATGCATTGCTAAATAGCGCAAAAAAGCGTCGGATTGCAGCAAAGGGGCTACGTTTTTTTCCAGATTTTCAACAAAAGTGATAAAAAGAGTAACGGGCTGCAACTTGATAACCCTAACACCTTGATCAATGTGGGTTATAGTGTTTGTGTGCTTCACCGGTGTAGGAGCCGTTTTAATAAATATTGCAGAAAACGGCAGTTGCGAAAGATGACGCCATCCGGTTAAATTGAAGGTTAACTGTATGCTACTTAAGGGGTACAGTTGGATTTAAAAAAATATCTGGTACTGTTACTAAGTACAACTGTTCATAAATTGGCAGAGCTTAGATTGTTCCATGCCTATAATTAAATTAGATTAGAGAAGAGAAGGGACTTACTTTCCGTGTCGTGCTTTTCGATGCATGCGCACTAAATATGTCAAAGAACTAAACTCTGAAATCTATATCTCTATTTTTAAAAGGTTATTAGCGCAGTGTTTTTGCAGTCTACTAGTATTCTGTAAATTATAAAATTAATTTAGCTGAATTAAACTTAAAAAGATAAAACTTCTCATTCTGTAATAGAAAACATGTATAGCAAAATATATTTATTAGATACTATTATGGTAATGTTAAAAATATTAAGATTTTTCTGTTTTTTAGAGTGTAAATAAAAGTAAACTGTTTAATGGTAACGGTCGTTCAATCGTGCTTTTAAATACATAATTATCTATTAAATGTATTATATGTCCTGAAGATAAGAGGACGTTCAATCCACATAGGCACACCTGTCTAGCAAGTTAGAGATTACCCATAACTAAGCTTAGGATACCAATAACCAATACCAATACCTTACCCCACTTAATACAATGTAAGTTTATAAACGGGTTATTATTCATCTTATATGAACAATTTTCTACGTCATCTAAAGGCTCACACAAATCATAACAAATAAATGTAGTAATCTAAGTACCTACTTGGCAATTAATTGAGTTATCCCAATAGCCGAGCGACCTTGAACGATAGAAAATCAATAGCGCATGTGGTGGCAAGTGCACTATTATGCCGTCAGCTGATCTCTTGTTAAAGGTCAATGCTCTTTTATTGTTCTCGTCACAGCTCCATACAGAAAAAACTGCATCAGTAAAAAGCGTGTCGGTCCATTATGAAAAAACTCAACCCTACCGCTGCGTCGCGTGGCAGGTACCCCATACACAACCCTTTACAAAAATGCTTTCAAAAAAAACTCAGGGAAGCGAAAGGGTAAAAAGGGTTGATATTACGCATGCGTCCCGTGGGATCACTGCCCTTGTTTTTTATTTTAAAATTTGAAAATGCACATTTCGTTTTTTAAATGAGTTTTTTATTCTTATCTGGAGCTCGATTAGGATTAAGTTCATTATAGCGTTAATTTACGATAGTTAGCAGCAGTAAGAAGGGTTTATAATAATGAGCGACACTTTTATACATTTTAAAGGCCGTTTAATTTTTTTTTGCACAATATTTTTTTACATGGTGGCATTAATTTGAGAATAAATAGAAAATCATAGTTCAAGATTGAAAAAGTTAAAACGCTCAGAATAAACGCAATTTAAGAACAATTATGTGCGTAAATTTCATTTAGGTATTATGAGAATTGATTTAAATAATCCTTAATATTAAAGAAGGATTATTTCAATCAATTATTTTTTAATATAACCTTACAGTATACACTAAATCGTTTTAAATTTAACTTAAATAACCTGATTAAAAAATAAATGCACACACGTACCGCAGGATTATTCACTCTATATGTTAGTATAAGACAGTAATGTGTAGACAACATAAAATTACCTATGAAAATGTATCAAGACCAGGCATGATTGGAAAAGGCAGGGTAGAAAAATGGATACAAATTATACTGACTCTTACATAAATATACAAAATTACGTTGGAGTTTTTTAATTTCATCAGTGAATACAATGCTTCTCTGGGATTCCAAACTATTGCATTGTACTCTAACTTAATCGTACATTTGCATTGTAAAGTAATTATTTGATGTGCGCTAGAGGCGCTAGTGTCAGTACTTTCACTGAAAACATTTGCACTCCTAAAAAGTTTAATTATATTATAAGCATACCATTCAAATATGCAACTTTAACACTACACGAAATTAATTTTTTATTACTGGATAGAATCTTTAGGTTAACCGCCCTGCCGATCAGCTGTCGCACTTTATATGATGTCTATCGGATGATATACAAGTAGTTTTCGGAGTAGGTACTTTTGGGTCAAATAAAGGTGACCATGCAAAATAAATATAGACAAAACATTTAAATAGATAACACACACATTGAGATGTAGTATACAATTAATAATCATTAAGCTTAAAATACAAAAAATAGTAAATGTGCACTAATGTGTAAACTACATTAATGGAACGTTATTTTTTTGTATCAAGTCATAAGAAATACAAAAAGATAATTTAAAATATACCTGTCCTGTAAACTTCGCCTGTAGGCTATAATCTGTACAAATTTTATATCAACGACAAACATACATAATTCGATAATAACAAAAACACAGGCACAACACGCACAGAGCTACCAAAATGTAGTGAAGCCATAATTAACAAAGATAAATATCGTTTATTACTGTTAGGAAAGTCGATTAGAAAAAAACTACCCCTTTCACCCCACAATTTGTAACCCGTACAGTGGGCGCCTGGCCGACACGCATAAAAACTTACGACGGATATGTTTTGTGGAGACGGCTTTTTTATAAAAAAAATTATAAATGTAATTTGTTGTATTGGAGATTAATAAATACATACTTTTAACGATTACTCATAATATTCAAATTTAAGCATTCATTTTTAAAACTTCCGATTGCAAGTTATTCTATTTTTTTATAATTGACATATTATTTAGTGTCTAGCGGGTGTGTCTCATGAAGGTATATAATATGGCGAAAACGTTTTCATCTAAGTGCTACATTACATTACAAAATTCAACTCAAACAAATGAATAATATGCAAAAGTTCATATAGGTACCGATCAAACATTATGACATGGTATTTTATTATTTATAGCTTAAATTAAAATATAACTAGCCATCATTATTGGTTTTTATCTATTTCATTATCATTGGGTATATTAGTATACATATTGTCCGTTCTTACCCAATTAAATATGTTCTTCACCAAGTTCGCTTTCCATACTTAGTTAGCAGCAAGGAAAAAATGTTACAGTTACATAACGCTTTTCCATAATAATAGAATCATTATCGAAAACAGAAGAGCGGCCAGCTGATTTATTAGATGATAATGGTCGCTGTCATAAATAGCTTTTTTCTAATCAACGTTTTTTATTTTATTTTTTTATTATTTGTGCGTGCATCCGCCGCGTACTTTTTTTTATTAATTCAGTGTTACTAATTATGTATGCATGTTAGTTTTTTGTAGTATATTTACGACTGGCTTAGATTCACCTTTTATTTTAATATAAACGCAGCATGGTAATATACCATGAATGCTTAAGGGTAAAGAGGCGTAATTTGTATTATAATTTAATATTATACAATGTAAATTATTTTACATTAATTAGATGGTCAGCTTTTATATGAAATTATATGAAGACGTTTTGTATCAAATCATAGTTTTAAATTTTAAGGGATATGAATAATTATGTTTCTATTCCAAATAATTTCATATAAACCTTGTAAAAATATAAAATTACTAAATAATGGATTATTGTATAAGTACAAATTAACATATTCTTTTTAATTTTTTTATTTGTTACTACAGTTAAGTAATTGCTGTCAATAACATATGTTGCTCAACCTTGACAAATGCCCGCCAGTGGACTCCACAACTGTGCGACAGCTTATGAGTTCTGTTCAAACATCGGCAGTGCTCGGCGAATGTTCGCATAAAACGTACCTAAATTATTTTCAAGGCGCATAATTTTACGTCGCGACTTAAAACGACTTAAAAATTCAGCGTTCCCCGTTGAAAAAAAGAGTTAATATTGATCGTAGATTTCTCGTCGTGGGGTGCAGCGGCCGGCTGAGTCACCCCACGGTTTTTTACTCACCCTAAGTTATATTTTTTGTAAAGTCCTCCCTCCCTCCCTTCGGCCCGCTTTAAAGGATGAGTAGTCTCTATGGAAACGGCTCGATCTAATTTATAGGCGGGAGAAAATACGGATTGCTTAATTAAGAATTTAAAATGTATCTGCTGCGTAATTAATTATAAATTGTCAGTCCGCCAACTTAGCGCAAAATAAAATTCTTTGCCTTTTTTCTAATTACGCACATTTTCTACTATTGAGCCAGTAGGAATTTAATTAAAGAAGAACAAAGAGCTTCTTTTAATAGCAAGACTACAAATTCTTGGTCTTTTGAGTCAATGTGGAATCAAATTTAATATAAAATATTTAAATGGACAATATGAACTGAGTTGAGCGTTGCTGAGGGGTGGAGAATAAATAGTAATACAATGCAAATCCATTCGCACTAGTGGCACTCATCATACATACTATTAGTACACCTTTTTGTAATGTTTCCAATAGTATGACTAATTTTTGTGTTTCATATTCTTATTTATACAAAACATGCCTACAATCAGGTAACTCTCTAGTTAAACAAATAATTTAGCTATGCTGGAATTGAGCTTAAGATACAATGCCATTAGTTCATTAACCAACAGGCAGTCCTTACTTTCATGCCATTACCACATAATTTGACCTAAATATAAAATAATTTAAACATTAAAATACGTATAGATAAAGAGCAATTAATTAGTGGATATCAATATTACTGACGCCTACGTTAGCATTAAAATGGCTTTACATTCGTTTGAAAATAAATTAAACCTTCAAAATGCAGTAACAGATAACATACCTACAAAATATTCGCTGTACGCTCAAAAATCAATAGAAGTAGAAATAATTTGAATACGTCACAAAGAGCTATTATTTTTTTACGTATGACGTGTGGGTTCGTGAATAAGCAAGGGTTGTCTATGAGGGCACGCGCGGCTCAAAAAACTGTGTGGGTCATGGACAACTGCCAGTCGACGCTTTTTTGTGAGCCAGAGCACCCGTCAGAGCGCGCGCGCATCTTTTATTGAGTAAGTTCATCAATTTCATTTTAATTAATTTAATATGGATTTTGTCCTGTTTTAATTTCTTTTTTGACATACTTCGATTTTATCTGCTCTGGGTATATTTATCGGTTTTAGTACGACGAATAATGAATAACGTTACACCTAACGCTAATTCATGAATCGATAAAAGTAGCTTTGAAATTTCGCACCATATGAGCGTCTAGTAGCAGTGCGGCGGCATATTTTTAAACAGGATATAATTTTTAGCTATTATACTTGTGTCTGTAATAATTACGGGTAACTCCTCTTTACACACATTATTAATAGGATTTTAATTAGCTGCACCCCGCGGTTTTACTGCTACTCTCCTCCAGTGGGCCGGAGCGCAATGTTTTATAGTCTATGTATTAACACAGATTATAATTGATGTCTATACATATTATCGGCGAAACCGGTCCAGTAGGTGTTGCGTGAAAGAGTAGATAATAAACATCCATACAATCTTTCGTGTTAGGTATTTATTTAAAAACAATGACATTGAATTTTATTTATTCGAGAAGTATTGGAGTATTAATAAGTATGAAGTATAATTTTAATTGGGAAGCATCGCGAGTTAATATTCATTTTAGGTAGGTATCTATATGTTTAATTTACTGTCTTCACTATATCGTTAAGTTAGGTGATTACGTTAATTTTTTTTTTTTTTTATGTACCATTATTTTCGTCCAGTATAAGGTGATATTTGCTATTATGAAATTATGACTGTGCTAATGTACGTATTAAAAGGTATTTTAAAGCAAAATGGCCGCCACCCTTTTCTATTTGATAGTACCGGTGGTACGAGCTTTAACTGCGCTTATCACAAATGTTCATAGTTCACTATTTATAATTTTTAAAAGAATAATTAATCATTCAAGAGCAGTGGTACAGTATTTTGAATTCTATTGTCTTTGTAATAAAGTTCAAAATAAAAACAAATGTCTAAGATACTTCATATTTACTTAAAAAAGAAAAAGTAATTTAAAAATTATATACCTATTACAGATATTTGCGATGAAGCGCGTGAAGTATATATAGTACTATTTACTGTATAACATACTATTTAATATCTGTGTATTATTTAAATCTAAATATCTATATAAATTTAAAATATAGAAATCTAATACCTATTCAAAACTCACAAACTTATCTATTGGATAAATCAAATTGATGTACAATGTGGGGATTAAACCTAAACTAGGACTAACGACACGGTCAACACCGAGCCGTTAGAACAGGCAGTATATGTGTATAGCATTTTAGTTACGTATATTTATAAAATTACTTCGGACATTTGATGTCCATCATAAAAAATATTTAATATGCGGATTTTAGGTAGCCGGCTATTTTATTTTATTTAATAATTTGTTGTGAAGACGATGATGATGAATATCACTACAAAGTTTCTGAAAGGGTGTTAATTGATGAAATAAACTAATCAGCTGTAACACTCTTGTTAAATGTCAAATGAGTTTATACATTTTATTTGACTATCGTCTTAGTTAATGTATTACTAATAATTTTGTTCAGAATCCAATGGCAAGCGTCATTTTGGATTAAGGTTTGTAAAAATACCTATTCTTTATCAACATTATAATCTATCTCCTTTTAAATTTTCATTAATATATTTTATCCACAATATTACTTACAAATATTATAAAGAGAAAATATTTGATTGTTTGTTTTTTTGTATTGAATAGGCTCCGAAACTACTGGACCTACTTATTTCAAAATTTCTTTCACCATTAGAAAGTTATTACGTAGGCTATATTTAATTATAAAGTTCCCACAGGAACGGGACCTACGCGGGTGAAACTGTCAGCAGGAAGCTAATTACTTAATAAAATCAAGTTACCATTTATAATATTAGTTAGATAACAATCTAAAAAGTTATAAAATTTATCAATATATAATATTTATTAATTGATAAATTTTATAACCTTAAAATATACATTATAAACATTGAAATTATATTTTCCGTTAAAAATATCAATCAAAGAACTCAACGTAAACTAATTTGTTAATTTAATTTATACGTATGTTACCACTCCGTAGATTTAGACAACATGGTTATAAATTACTGTACACCCATGAGTGTACCCTCATAGCCTAAGGGCGACATTGTAGGTAAATTTGTTACGAATTTTTCCTTTAACTCTAGTCTCTGACTTAACCTGTACATTGTCAATTATACATCAATCCAATAGATGTATTGTACATCATTTATGTTTGTAATTAAAAAACCACAAAATATGCAACACGTAACTTTACATACATCATTAACTTTTAGTATCTGAATAAATAGAAACAGTAGGAATATTGTCAACTTCTTATAAACTCTGGTCACTATCTACGAAAACGAAGTAAACAAATATTGATATATCAGATTTGCTGATCATAATAATTAGATGATGTCGGTTAGGCCAAAAAAAACAATGGCGACAATGCTGCCTAATGAGCCATAAAGAAGAAAACGATACGTAGAGCAAGGCGTAGACAAAAAAGGGCGCGGCAGGGGAGCGGGCGGGGCGCGGGGGGTGGTGCGGGGAAATGGCGGGAGAGCTAAATTAATTTGCGCGCTCCCGCCAAACAAAGGCACGCTAATGGAACGCGCCGAATGGAAAAAATGCCACCGTCCGCTCTCCGGCGACTTATTTTTTTTTGTAAATACAACCTTTGACTTTCCCAAATGAATAACATTACACCCATCGAAGTTTGCCGCCGCTTGCTTTGTTCCGATTTAATGAGGAAGAAGAGAACGCGATACCACGCGCACTCCATAATTGTTCACTCAAAACAAACTTAGCTTCTATTTTAATTACTTGGAGTAAAAATGTCGCTTCAGAAAAACATTCTTTTGTCCGCAAATAATTCTTTGTATATCAATGTAAAATAATGTTTACACTGTTGTGACCACATTCACGTTAATGCTGACAGATGTCAAAGTTATTATTTTTCTAGTAACAAAACATAATATTAATTTTATAAGTGGTTGCGAGCTTGCGCGTAGCAACGTCTCGATGCTCGTAGCAATTTCGTACTACGACGTAGCAGTAATGCTAACAACTTAAACATAGGGCCGAAACGGATGAAATATTGAAGCTATCTATAAGATTATATAGGTATAATCTTATAGATAGCTTCAATATTTCATCCGTTTTAGACAGATAATAATTATTTAGTACTAGCCTATATTTAATCATAGAACAGTAAATACTGTTCAATCATACGAAAGTAAAAAATTAAAACTATCGTAAGTAACAAATTATTTACTCTGAGCATATAATACGTTTCATCTCTAATTACCTATTGTAATGAATATAATGTAATATGACTAATTGAGTTGGACTTACATACGTCGTTTCCTTGTTTGGTTCCGAGCATAGTTCGTCATTTACGATGAATGATTTCGTATGAAAATAAAACCAGGTATATTTGGTTATTTTTAACATCTCTGATCATAATTATTACCAAACTATGCATATCGCGTAATATTTAACTTTAAAACTAATCTTCATTCAAAATGTATACCGTATGTTAAACCGCGTAGTACTACATGAGTAAGTAAGCAGTGAATGAACAGTTCAACGATCTTCTCACCCATTCCCGCGGATACGGATAACATGAATGGGATTTACTCTTCGCTCTTATACAAATTATGTTGTTACCACAGTTCTTCTTAGTGTATTACACGATATACCTAACCATATATAGTAACCAAATCAAATTAATAATTAAAACATTTAAGAGCATTGGTTAAAATATCTGACGTATCCCATGGCCGACTATAACTGAGTGATTGAATAGTCGCATTTGTGATAAAGTTAGAATAGATGATATATAAAGTTGTGATTAAGAGCTGATGACCTTAATGACGTAACAGAGAATCTCCATAGCGCCACACAGCGCGCGCTTTCAGCCCAGTGACGGAGACAATGAGCGATGATTATCTAAATGTACCTGTCCTGAGCGGCTTTTTGTCGCGAGATGATATTAATGCGAACACCATTACTCCAACGCGATTTATGCGCTCCCAATTAAAAGTTGCCGCTGTGCTGAAGACGCCGAATTAGTGGAATTCCCCAACATTTATCAAGACATCAGCGTTGCCTCGCGCCAAGCGAAACTTCCCAAATTTAAATTAGAGACGATTTTTACAGCTACCTCCCGATGGGGTGGGGGGGCGCTACCCTTTCCTTATAACGAGGAAGGCCTCATGCATTTTTATGTGCTTCTTTTTTCGCCGGCGTTTTAAACAAGGGGGTGAGCATGGGGTGCGCCGGGGGGTGAACTTTTTTATTCGCATCTTGATAAGTTAGGGTTGAAATTAGACGTTCGAGTTTCGTTCGCGGAATTCATAATGACGAAAATTAATAAGTTTTCTTTTGAGGGCCCTCTGAACTACGGCGTTCATCGAATGCTTATATTATTTTATTCTTTCCGTTTCATGTGCATTGCTAGGGTAAGAGCTTGTTAAATGAAGTTATTTCTTAAATGAGTGCCTATGTTTTCTGTAAGTGAAGATGGATCATCAAAGAAAATGGATGCTTTATAAACTGCAAACAAAAAAAAATTAGGATATACCTAATCATCTTCTAGTCAACGTTGATGTTCATAAATAATCGGATTAATTGATCGCTTTAAAATTAAAATTAAAATAATTAGATAAAACTGATTTTATTCATAAATTTATCATGAACACTTAAACAGAAGTAAAGTATCAACGTCTTGTTCTTCGTATTCTAAGGATTTCAGGCAACCTTTTTTAATACGCTTCTACCGTTACCTTTTAGTACTTCCGGGACAAATCAATTAAGTAACAATTTCTTTATTATTTTGAACCTGAAGTAAAAATAGAAGCCGTATTAAAATAAGAATAATTGCATGTTCGTTTGGTAGTATTGTGTACTTAAATGTGAATATATGATAGTACCGAGTCCAATTAGTAAGGACAATTAGTTAGGTATGACTAAAATATGGCTTTTACAGGAATATTTGATAAAATTTTATCTCTTATATAAATCTGAAGAGTTTGTTTGTTTGCTTGAACACCCTAATCTCATGATCTAGGTCCGATTTGAAAAAATAAAGGCTATATTTCATTGAACAGAAGTTACGTGGGTGAAACTGCACACGGAAGCTATAACGTAAACGCACCCATTACCGCCAGTTTAAGCGGACTTCAGATTGATATCCAAAAAATAAGCACATTCTTAATATGTGGCGCCAATAAAACAATTTTTTCAAGTACTGAAATTATCGATTTTTTTAGTCATGCATAAGAACAGATAATCTAATAATTACTTTAAAATTTTAAAATTAAATAAAAGGAAAAAGGGCCATGTCCCTATTACCGACCTAAAATATCGGGTGTGTGCCTAATACCGTTTATATGTCACCTAATACCGACCACTAAATAAACGGTTCCACCGTTAAAGTTAAATAAAAATGTGTATATTGAACTGTTTATATAAATGCTGCAACACAGTACATAATGCTATCAACACTTAACAATTATATGTATTCTTATAAAAGTATTTTCTTAACAGCGTTAAATCAGTCAAAAAAATCTTATTTATACGAATTATGTATAACAAACTTGCTGTATAATGTTTACGTTTTAGTCGATCCATGTCATGTGTAAAATTTATTTACTTAGTCTAGGATATACTGTATATGGATGGCAAATAGTAATTAAAATTACCATTTGCCTTTCATAAATATTAGATAAGTAGTTATCATCATCATCAGCCTGTTGTAGTCCACTGCTAAACATAGGCCTCCCCCATCGATTTCCAGCGGGAATGATCGCTAGCGGCCTGCAACCACCGATTCCCTGCAACCTTTATGAGGTCATCGGTCCATCGTGCAGGCGGTCGTCCTACGCTGCGCTTTCCAGTTCGTGGTCTCCACTCGAGAACCTTTCTTCTCCATCGGCCGTCAGTTCTTCGAGCTATGTGTCCTGCCCATTGCCACTTCAGCTTGCTAATCCAGCTATGACAGCGACCTTCGTTCTCCTGCGGATCTCTTCATTTCTGATTCGATCACGCAGGGAAACGCCGAGCATAGCTCTTCCCATAGCTCTCTGAGAGACATTGAGCTTTCTTATGACACACAGTAAGCGACCACGTCTTAGATTCATATGTCATCACTGGTAACACACTTTGATTGAAGACTTTAGTCTTCAGGCACTGAGGTATTTTGGACGAGAAGATATCCCAAAGCTTCCCAAACGCTGCCCAGCCGAATTCGGTTTCGATGATTGACCTCTTTCTCAAAGTTGGTCCTACATAGTTGGATCGTTTGACCTAGGTATACGTATTCGGTCACAACTTCGAGAATGGAGTTCCCAACGGCTATAGAGTGTAGCACTACATGGGCGTTAAACATGACTTTCGTCTTGCCCATTTTCATTCTAAGCCCAACTTGTTGGGAAACTCCATCGACGTCATTGAGCATCTATCCAAGATCCTCCAGCGATTCTGCCATGATCACTATGTCGTCGGCAAATCCAAGATGAGTGATGTACTCGCCATTTATGTTGATGCCGTGTCCTTGCCATTCCAGGACCTTGAAGGCGTCCTCCAGAGCAGCCGTAAAAAGTTTGGGAGATATAACATCTCCGTGCCTTACGCCTCTCCGTAACGGGATTGCATTCGTACATTCGCCCTGTACTAGGACCTACATTGTGACGTTTTTGTAAAAGCACTTCAGCACTTCAATGTACCGATAGTCGTTACGAAATCGCCGAAGAGACCTTAGAATCGCCCAAATTTTGACCGAATCAAAGGCTTTCTCATAGTCCACAAACGCCAAGCATAGTGGCTTATTATACTCCTCGGTCTTCTGTATAATCTGCCGCAGCGTATGTATGTGGTCTATGGTACTAAAGCCTTTTCGGAAGCCGGCTTGTTCGGGAGGCTGGAAGTCATCGAGCCTGTGTTCGAGACGATTTGTGACCACTCTCGAGAACAGCTTATAAATAGGCTCAGCATTGTGATGGGTCTATAATTCTCCAACATGGTTTTGTCACCTTTTTTAAAGAACAGAACCACCACACCTCTGCTCGATGATTCTGGCGTTTGTCCCTCGAGTAAGACTGAGTTAAAGAGCTTCTGAAGGACTTTAAGTATCGGTGTTGCACCCGCATCCAGAAGCTCAGATGTGATTCCGTCATCACCCGGCGCCTTGTTGTTTTTAAGCTGTTAAAGGGCCATCCTCATCTCGTACAGGCTGATGTCCGGTAGATCTTCGGTATAGTGTCGAGTCAGCCTTGCTCTGGGGTCTTCGGCTTGGCTGTTAGTTGGCTGGAGTGTTGAGGCATACAGTTGACTATAGAACCTCTCTATCTCCCGTAAAATCTTTGGCTTACTCGACGTTACTGCCCCATCTTTCTTCTTCAGCTTTGCCCAATAGAGGTTTCTCTTGCACACACTTCTATTAGGTAACTTTATGTTTAATTGAAAATAAATACCAAATAAAAAAACATGTAAGTAGTATGGGGGTTCGTTGTAAATTTACCAGTAGATCGGTAATAGGTTTTCTTAAAGGAAATCGTATAATCTATTACCGACCCAAGGAAATGTGTATAAATTGGGTAAATACATATGATTTTTGTACATTTGTATGATTTTCAATGGTTCGGTTGCTATAAATATTTAATAATAATGATATTTCATCTATAAAAATACACAATTTAAAAATTTTACCTTCTTTATTCATCAAAATATTTACATAAGAACAAAGTAAGTTTTTACGGCTACTAAAGCTCTTAAATATATGGCGTTAATAGCTCAAATACAAGTAAACATACTAAGCAACTGAGTCAGTATAGCCTCCTGCCTATTAATTTATGCATTTTAACAAAAATCATGGCACACAAAAGATACGAAAAGTACTTATCAGCGACATGGGTCGATAATAGGAATAAAATTGTGATTTTTGTTCCTATTACCGCCTATTTTTATTATTGAATTTTAAGAAAAATAAAATAGTATCTCATTAAAATTAATTATTATTTGTGTTCCTGAAAGTATTAAAAATGCATCAAAAGAACTAGAAGTTACATTAAAATGCTTGACGATATAATCTTCTGCTAATAAAGAAACAAGAGTCCTTACGTCATCGGGAACGCCACACTATGGAAAATGCACTATCGCCGGTGTCCACGGACAAACTTAGCAATTATTCTTTAAATTGTTGAGTTACGCACATAAACAAGAGATGAACATTTGCGATACAAATACATCTACATATTTTTAAAGCAACCAATTGTGTAACTTTAATACATCACATAAAAATGATAGTTTTCTGAATAGGGCGGTAATGAGCGCGGATTTTGAGGGGTCGTTATTAGGTGCGTTTACGTTATAATATATAACAGAAGGTTGTATTATGTCCACCATATATGGTTCAAAAACGGCGGGACGGATTTCAATTATCTTAGTTTTTTTTATTTTGTTTGCGCGGAATGAAATATAGAATACTAGCTTCCCGCGCGCGGTTTCACCCGCGTAACTCCCGTTTCCGTGGGAAATTCATAATAAAATATAGCCTATGTTCTTTCTCAGGCTCTAGACTATATCTGTACCAAATTTCATTTAAATCGCTTCAGTAGTTAAGGCGTGATTGCGTAACAGACAGACAGAGTTACTTTCACATTTATAATATTAGTAAGGATTAGTAAGAATAAGTAAGGATTTAAATATCGTGAAAGTTCATAATCTTAGTTTACACGATGAGAATGTGCTTATAACATTATAACAGAACTTTGTATAATTTCGTTAAATAAATCAATTGTAAGTGTTGAGAAAAGTTATTTTTATGTGCTAGCTGTCTTAAGATATCACTTTTTATTTAATTTGTCACCATATATATTACTAGCAGTTTTATACGGCATTTTTGTATACTACCTATATATTTTTTTCAATTGAACGTAATGTACGATCTTAACAAATGTATCGCAAGCATGTTAACTATTTAATTACAGTAATGATACTTATTTACCATAAACTTAAATATACATATAACAGAAAACAATGCGATCAATATAGACAACCTGTTATTATCTACCAATAACATTGATAACCAACCCAGCCAAATAACTATGTCTAATTAATCTAGAAATGTACTAATTTCCCGTATCAGCTATTAGTGCGTTAACTAACATGTTTAGACAGCGCGGCGCAGACTGCTTGTCGTATGTGAGCCGGCGTAGTGAGGGTGTACACATGGGGACACTTGTTGAGCCTCGTGTGTGAACACTCGCTCACACTACCGTCTGCTACACATACGTCGGCTCGTGTTTACCTTCGCTTGTCCAATCGAGCGTCTTTAGTGTCTTGTAAGCCAGTAAGAGTAATTCGCGCTGTACTGTAGATATGTTATAATAATACCAATACTGTTAATTAAAATATAAATAAGTTTTATGAAACGTTTCTTGAGAGATTTAATTTTATTAAAGTAGACCAATAAAACATATAAATATTCTTTGATAACAGCTCACTTCCGCAAATGAATGACTATTATATTTCATCAAAGTTGGGAATTGGAAGAATCAACGAAGTACCGCAAAGTCGGATTTGCACAATTATAAGAATAAAAGAAAGTCATTAGTGGAATCAATCTGGCGCGAGCCGCTAGCTGGCAGGCGGGCGGCGACCACTCGGAGGCCGAGTACTATAATTCGCGTCTAATAACGTCGTTAACAACGCACATTAAACAAAACAAACAGCGGTGACGAAGCGGGAGCGGGAGCGGGAGCGGGCGCGGGCGGGCGCCATCCTTCCTCGAATCCGTGTCATTAATTTACGTAATGCGTAGGTACGCGCTATCCCCAAATATTTAAGAAGCCTCCTCCGGGAGCGCCCGCTCCTCCACTATCCCTCCCGCCGCCCGCCACCCACTCCCACCCGCCGAGAATTATGGCGGCCGCCTTGTAATTATATTTTTTAATTTATCTTCCTTAGCGAATACAATGGAGGCGCCACCCCGCCACCGGAGCGCTTCTTTCTCATGCTGAATATTGTATCAGGCCGCTGAAAAAAGGAAAGAACGCTTTAATTACAAGCGAGAGAGCGACCGGCATTACGCACTAAATATTTGATGTTGTCTCTTTCTCAGGGCGGACGCTAGGGAGCGGTCCGGCCACGGCCTCAATAATTAAAACGTCTATTAACTCATTCCTCTTCAGGTGACCCCTCACTACGTTCCGAATAAAAAAATGGAAAGTATATATTAATTAATTGACAGTCAATTACGCCACTCGGTCATCAATGTACCAGCTGTTACGAGTTTTTCTTTCTCTTTACATGAAATATTCAATTTAGCAATAATGAAAAATTTGATTTTCTACATTTTCATAGTGATTAAGTAAAATTAATTTCATTATTTGGATCTTTATAGTTCCCCGCCGTATTTTCATAAAAGTTTTTTTAAACATTAAGGCCACGATTCACAAAACGCTACGTTATACCTATTTATAAATCTAATGCTAACCTTACTACTTATAAATAGGATACAACATTTACACATAGATATGGAACGAATATTCTTAATAAAATAATATCGCTATTAAACACCCAATTTAATTAATTAAATATAACTTAAATCAAGTAGTTACCGCTAACCTATTTTACATGTGAATTTGATTTAACAAATAATGTTATTTCTAATATAAACAAAGATGTTAAAATATTTAATAGAATACAAGCTTCCTATTAGCCGACTTTGCAAATATAATATTAATGCAATGTTTATGTCAATGCTATTAAACATTACATTGATGTATAAAGTTTGTTAGTTAAAAGTTTTTATCGCTTTAAATTTTTACATTAGATACATATTATAATAAAATCATCCGTATTGCTATACAACAACCTATAGACGACCTCCGTATCGTAGCGGTATTTGGCTCGCTTTAAATCTCGGAGGTCATAGGTTCGATCCCCACACCGGACAAGAAATCTCGGTGTAAATTCTAAGATTTCTTTCCGGGTCTGGTTGGTTGAAAAACTGCCCTCCGTGCCTCGGAAACCACGTTAAGCCGTTGGTCTCGATTGTTATAACATTATCTATAACAATTGTATACCAAGGAACAGGCAGCAGCGTTTCCCTGTGTACAACATAATACTGCGGTCACCAACCCGCATGCCAAGCGTGGTGACTATGTCAAAATCCTTCCATAGAGAGGAGGCCCATGTAAACAGTGGACATTATATGGGCTGATGATGATGATGATTACTAAAAATGCTAGATGATAATAATAATGAATAGTTAGTATTCTGCACTTAGGCATTTATATAATTGTGTATAAGTGCGTGCTTATACACTTATACTTTTAATTCAAAATTTACAAAGTAAAAATCGTCATCTAATTATTTGAATACTCAAGTAGCTGACGACAAATACACTTTGATATTTCTGACAAAAATATAAATTTTATTTGTTGCTAGCTTTTACTTCTTCGCTTCGCTTCGCTCGCATTAAAGCCAATGTCTCTTTGGTACTTCTAATACCTCCAAGCATATGTGTACATAGTTTCATGATGATCGGTTATAAACAAACTATTAATAATATTAGCTAATCATTTAATTAACTATTTATAATATAAGTGATAGTAGGGATTGAAACTATGTCCAAAAAATGTTAATTCGTTCAGTATTCGTAACTCATGTTAAAAAACGAAACGCATGGAGGGAGTGTACACAGAATGATCTATTACCGAACAACAGTCGCAAATTAAGGCGGATTCGTTCGCGCGGACACCGTAGCAGTACTTAGTGCGAACAGACAAAGTATAAAGTAGCACCCCTACCACCCACTGAAAAACGTCTCTAATATTCTTTTAGAAACGGTGGCATTTACGGGCTATATTTTATCCCGAATTTGCATACGCTCCTTTTTCGTACCCGTCCTCTATTTTATGGGTGAGCATTTTTTTATCCGGGGGCTAAGATACAAAAGGGTAAAGCGGAGCCGACTGATAATTAAATTGCAACGCGGAGTGCGCGAGCTAAGCCGAGGCGCACAGTCGCGGGAGCCGCCGTTACCATACAATTGTACGCACACACATAGTCGGTAAGCATTTTAGTAAAGTTATAGATTAATTAACTACTAGGTATAAATTATGACAATCTTATTACTATAATATTTATTTATTAAATTATTATTAGTTTATTATAAAGTGCTACGGCGTAGAAGGTTAAACTATGATTACTACGATTAATTTAAAGCATGTTAACAATTAATTTAGACACTTTAATTTATCGTAGTAACAGTAGTATTAATGAAGGTTTACAATTATTATAATGTCAACTGAACGCTTCGCTGATTACAAAACAGTTATTACATTATTAGATTCAATTTTTAGTTTCCTAACTAAGTATATAATCAATACTCCGTGATAAGAATATTATTGAATTTAGCAGTTATATCAATAATATCAAGATTCACTTATTCAATTTTATCAATATACATATGCTATAGATACATAGTTTGTGCATAAAATATGTTAATACACAAGGCATTAACATAGTCGCTTAAATAAGAACTTTTAGTAAAACAGATCCATTAAGATTAGAAACTCAAAACTCCTCATAGATATGCTATCATTAACCTTGGACTAGTGTAACCAGTAGTAAAGCACCAGACACCGCGGGTGGGGAATAAACAATGCCAATATGTGACGTGCAAAATAATAATCGCCGTTGAGAACATCAGAGGGAATACAGTTCAGTAGGTACGCTTCTGAGTTTAAGCAATAGTCCTTTTTTTTCTGTTGATAGCATTTCTAACATAATTATCTGTACAAATTGTGTGTATCTGTACAAAAAGTGTCTGTTTGTAATAAAAAAGTAACAGATTTTTACTAAATGCATATGAATATCAATACATAAAAATATAGTTTATATAGAAAAGGAGTGCAGAATGCTAATATTATTTTTGATTATTTAATGGTTGAATTAATTAATCGAAAATAATAAACCACTATAATAAATGAACCACTAGTCATATATTACTTAATATGTATGAACATTATGTATGTGAATATTTTTATAAAAAAATAAAATCTAAATTGTCTGTTCTTTTAGTACGACTTCCGTTAGTACGATGTAATATCGCCAGTTCCTTGGCCGTGGCTATAACCGGATTCTACTGAATAATAAAATCGTAACTGGTCCTGCCTCGGGAGGAGGCCCATGTTCAGCAGTGGACGATGAACGGGCTAATGATAATGATATCAAGCTATGGATTAAAATATTAAAATAGACTAATCTCAATACGCGACGAATACATTTACAAAGACTATATTATACGCCTTCGAAAATATGTTTTTTTAAGTGCATTGTGGTTACGAATGAACATAGCTTTTCTTAAATGCCCTTGCTTTCTTATTTCTACTCTCTACTATTCTTCGTACCTACTATCATTTGTTCATTCTATTAAGTATAGAATAAACAAATGATAATAGTTTTAAAAAGTTGAAGTGTTTATTTGTTTGCTAGAACACGCTAAGCTCAAGAACTACTCATCTGATTTGAATAAATATTCCAGCGTTAGAGCGCCCATTTATCGAGAAAGGTACTACTTCATACCAAGACCAATACGAGCAGAGCCAAAATAAAAATTGAGGTAGCCAAAAGTAACTATTCCACGCGAACAATGTCGCGGGCACAAGCTAGTATATCATAATTTGTCTCCACGATGAAGTCGACAAATCTTACTACACAATGTCAATCAAATAAAAATATGATCTTTTTTTATTATTTTCTCATGATTGCGCCGATGGCTCAGTGGTTATGATAGTTGCCTCTGAGTCCTGGTTCGATTCCCACCCGGGACAATTATTTGTGTGAACCACAAATAGTTGTTCTGAGTCTGGGTGTTCTTTGTGTGCGTGAAATGAATGTTTGTTAAGTCCCCCGCGACACAGGGATTTATTTCCATAGTGCGGGAGTTGTCTTTTAAAAAAAAAAAAAAAAAAAATTAAAATTCTGAAGACTAATTAAAAGGAAGAAGGAAATTGCTCCTGTCGATTCCCTGGTATACAATTGCTATACATAATGATATCACACGGAACCGGAACGTAATTTACCCAACCAGACCCCAAAATAAATCTTAGATTTTCCACAAAGATTTCTTGTCTGGTGTGGGGATCAAACCTACGACCTCCGAGACTTGACGTCAGACTTATAACGCTACTCCGTGGCGTAGCGGTATAAGTCTGACTAAAAGTCTAGTTTCTAGTCTAGTTCTTAGTCTAGTAACGGTTGTAATAAAAGTGTAACACTATTGAAAAAGTTTGGATACAAACACATCGTCATATTTGGAGAAGATCGAATCTGTTAAATAAGGATATAATAAAACTGTACTTAGTCAACAATCATCATAAATTAATGTTTTCCTCGCTGGACGGAATATTTCGTGTCTCAATTACAGCCGTGATAATAATTTAACTAACAAATTAAGGGAAATCTTACCCTGCTCTAAGTCAAATTACCATAATGGCTAATCAAATGTTGTAGGCGTAGCATCGCCGCTCTCTGTGCTAATTACAAATTCTAATTTTGCTCTCTTGTCGTTTGAATTTCTGAATTATTGCTTTACATTTTAGCTACCCGATGAATTCTTGATTATTTGCACAGTCGGGTAAAGATTAAAACAAATTTTATTAAATGTATTGTGAGCAAGTATGAAACTTGTATTAAAAGCGGTATTTACCTAATTTTCTTATACACAAAATAAAGACAGAATTATTTTTTTTAAAGATCAAAGTTACACTTTTCATTTGATTCCATCGTAAAGAGGGACTACTTAGGTATAAAACGGCCTTTTTGTCTCACGATGTTGAACACAAAAATAAAGTATCAAAGAATTTGTCATAAGATACGTATCAATATTACCTGTATCGTTCGTTTATCGCATTCACCTTTGTAATTACGTAAACATTTCGAGGGGAATCAATGAACCAATAAATGAAATTAAAACATGTAAAATAAGACCACCGAGTTTCCACCTTTCTATCAGTTATGAGCTTACGGCGAGCTTGTAAATTTGTTTGAAGTCTTATAAGAGAAGATTTTCTTAAAAGGAATAATAACTTATCAAAACAACCTAATATTAAAACATTTTCGTGTATAGGCATTCAGGAGTGTCGTAGCGAACGATCTTAATTCTATCACAAGTCTACTTAGAAGTAACACCATCTTCAATTAAAGGCGCGCGACAGCTTTGAAAGAGGAATGAAGTAAAGTATAAGTACCGAGGTGGGGAAATGTGGCCGTGTTTACGGAAAACCTCCTCGGGCAAATATTATCGCGAGGCGAGCGCGATCAAATATTCAGGCGGCGCGCGGAGGCGGCGGCGGCGCGGGACGCAACCCTCTCCAAGTTTCAAGCCCTTCCCTTTGCACGCCCTACACTAATTACGTTTAGAGTTCTTAAGCGAAATTACTTAGGCCCCTCGCCACCCGCGCCCGCCCGCGACCCCCTTCCGGAAATGAGGCGCGCTGGAAAAACAAGAAAGAGGAAAGCATTATATAAGAAGGTCGCTGTCTTTCTGAACGTCCTAAATCTGGCCAATCTCTAAAAGATGTTGATGTAATGATTTTTTTCTTCATTTTCGCGAGCCTTCTCTGTTCATGAGCGGTTGCTAAGTGAAAAGCAATTAAAGCACGGGCGAGTGATCTCGACTCCCGACCCGTCCCACCGCCACCCGCCCCCTCCGTCACACTTATTCGATCAACAGAATAGAACATTATAATAAATACCGTGTTAAAAATTTGAAGTTTTAATTATCATTAACCTATTTCAAATTGTTATAGGGATTAAATTTTAAACACAAAAAATATATCGTCACCGGACACAGTTCATCAGTTGACTAAAAGGAAAATGAAATGAATATCATCCAGAGCTTTCAGCGCACGTGTACCGTTAACGTACCTGTTGAGTTTGTTTGATAAACTTTCGAGCTTTAAGGATTTTACTTAGTTTTTGTTTTAGTTGTTATTATTAATTTGTCAAAGCATCTTAGCTATTTCATAAGTACTATACAGATACAAAAGCCAAAATGGTACAATTAATGTATAATACTCGCATTTTGGATATATTTAGATAAAACATGGAATACATATATTCCAAATGTACAGTGAAAGTTAAAAAATAATACAAAATATTGAACTATCTACTACTGTTTGTACTTAAGCAGGTTTGCTTTCTACATTCGATTTATATTTCGATTTCATTCGGGTCAGAATAATAGTTTTATAATAGCCCTTGGTATGGAGTAACTTTATTATTACAAACTATAGTAACATAAATTTCGCAAACTGTAATGAGAACTCTCAAAATTAAATTCTTTCTTCAAAAATATCAAATGTTGTTGTACATCATTGTAACTTCAGAAACAGTGGCCCGATTCAGCGAGTCGCGCTCGCCGCGCCGACACCGAGCTTCCGCATCTTTCATGTGCCAGCGCTCAGTTTAATTTCCTAATTCTCAAATATTCACCAGAGACAAGACGGTCCTGGCAGACTTTATTATCTAATAGGAAGCCACCGCCGACACGAATACACAAACGCTCGGTACGTAGCTACAACAACGCTGTATAATTTCCTGTTTTACAAAATAGCTTTGATGCTTGTAAATGGATTTTCACGAAGATTTGTCCCGGCCTGTCATTTAGATTTACCTAAAAGTCATTAACAGTGTTTTTGCGATTTATTGTGGTAAAGACAATCCCGACGTTTTCTACATAAACAAATTAAAATGATCAAATCAACTCTTAAACGTTGGTGAAATTCTGACTGAGCGAAATTTCCCACTTATTTTGTTAAATTACTCGTCTTTTATAAAGAAATTTCTTCGCTGTCCAAGGCTTAAATTAGGTAATGAAGATGGCGAATAGCGTCGCAAAATTACAAAACAAGAGAGGGAAACTTGCGGTTGTTTAATGAGATTTAAATAATTAATGAGCGTGCAAAATTGGTTTCTTTTTCAGCAGCGGCGGAGTGCTCGGGGGCTGCGATGAAAAACAAGCCATAATTGCAACCCCGACCGGCGGGGACAACCTCTAACAGCCGCCGTCTCCGTACAAAATATTACTTACTCGTTGAGGGAGTACTCCGCCGATCATAATTTATCAAGTCAAACTTTTAATTGCTATCGTTATAAATCTTATTAAGGCACCAATTAAACTTGCGAGCGTCTGCTTCTGAATAGATAATTATTTAGGTAAGTACCTATAGTATATAGGTACACGTTATGTACATACCTACATTATAAACATGAAATAATTTCATCCTGTCACGTCATAACAGTAGACATGAAAATACAATGTTTTATTAGGCACTTAAATAATTATTTGTGCTAAAAATATTTTATGTTCTATTTTCATTTGTTTTTACTTTTATAAAAATGTCAATTTTTTTTATGTGGTATGAAATAATGCTCTGTTTCTGAAAATTGTGGATACCTAACTCATTTTTACATCGCTAATTATGGTCAATAATTCCTCCGCTAAATGACGTAGCATTTACTTATGAGTCACAGCACCAGTAAGTATTGCGATTTCCAAATGTGAATATCAAAAAAGAACTCTCGAGGCAGTCATATGTCCACTTGTGGACGCAAAGCTACAGCTTACCATGGATATATTTTATCAGCCCGCATAACGTAAACTATTGGACATGGGCCTTCTCCCAAAGGGGGATCATGCCATAGTCACCACGCTTAGCAGACTGGTTGGTTATGCCCGGTGAAGTAGCAAAATGATACACAGGGATAACTACACATGTCCGTCGGAACAAAAAAAGACTGGTTAGGTAATGCAGTATTACATTGTAACACTCCTGAAAACGCCTCTACCCGTTCCTTGGTATACGAATGTTATAGACTAAGTATATATATACTATCGGAACCAACGGCTTAACGTGCTTTCTGAGGCACGGCGTAAGTCCCTCAATCAACCTGACCCAAAAATAAATCTTGTTTTACACAAAAAAATCTCAAAAATTCTTCTTCTTCTTCATCATCTTGTTTCTCCGAGACTTTTACTGCCACGGAGATGGTCCTCGGTGCCTATGATTACAAATAGTTTTTTATTTTTTTTATTTGATTTACTAAACTGCATATGACACAATCAGGATTATACGTATTTGGTTTATTTATACCTACAATAAAATTACAAGTGTTTATCTCCTACAGCATGCATACACCTACAATATTAAAAAATTGTAATTAAATACCAGACTTACAGTGGTAAGTATATAGGAACAATACTTGGCTTCCAGTGGTCACTTGAGTAAGTAGTGTCTCACAGTCATGGCCTCCTATTGCTATGGTAACAGAAATCATCAAACTAACACCTGGTATTCCCAAGTAAACCGAGTGTTGTTCTTGCATGTACGGGAGTTAAACTTATTCATCTCCCACTTAACGCATGCGAACTAATGAAACGGCAACGAATTAGAATGAAAGTTTGCATGAAGAAATCGAAATGTTAGAAAGACTAGCATTCTGGTATCAGCGACTAAAATCAAATAAATATTTTTGTAGGTACTAGCTTCCTGCATGGTTCTCACTCCCGTGGGAATTTCATAATTAAATATAGCCCATGACATAGGCCCTATGCTACTCCTCGATAGCATAGCTTTCTAATGGTGAAACTTATTATTAAATCGGTCCAGTAGTCTAGTCTATTCAATGCAACCAAACATACGAACAAATCTTTCCTCTTTATAATATTAGTTTACATGAGACATACCTAGATTTGTCTCACAAGAACTTTTAACGAAAAAAACAGAAAAAATAGGTAACTGCAATTCGTGGGATTTCATAGTATTTGTACCGATTCATTGTAATTCAGTGACTAGTTTGCTTTTTCATAGTCAAATTATCATCAATGCCGATCGTACAAAGATGTCATCAATTGTCGCATATTATTTACTTATTCAATAGCAAATTTTCGTTACTTTCGATCAGGGTGCCGCGACATTTCCATATCGGGGCAGAGCGGTAGCAATAGGTCACAAAAGCACGACCGTTAGTTCGCATTCCGGATGATTGATTCAGAAGCAATTTACTTTGAAACCAAATGTTACTTTTCGGCTAAAAACGCAACTTTCAGTTGGTTGACTTTATAATAATGAAATCGTGTTATCGCAATATCTGAACGGAATATGGAAACGGAACAATGTTCTTATTCAAATGTGTGTGATTGACATCTCGCCGGGCGGTCAGCAGCAGCCGACGCTTTGCAAGATTTGCCTCCCTTCGTCCTACCGATGCTATTGTAACTCTGACCACGATCAAAGCGATTGTGATCAAATCCAAAAACTATTTAAATTACATTCACAAGCAAAAGTCGTTTTCAAGTATTTGCTGGGAACTTCCGTTATTTTATTAGTTACTTATGCAACTGTTCCGATTCGTTGGCATATATTAACTCAATTGAAATGAAAATAGGTAAGTGGGTACTTGCATTATCATTAGATTCAATCTGGCTCTATGTATTTACCAACGGTCATTTGTACACATTTTGTGTGTATTTCAATCTTGGGGGCAACTTGGTTGATTAGTTTAGTTTGTTGGTAGGTATATTTTGTAAACATTTAAGTATAATTACATAAGCAGGTACGCAAGTAAACAAACGAACAACAAAGACACACCTTTTTACCTTTCTTCAACTTATCTAAGGCTGAACCTACTATATTAGGCGTGTGTGTTAAAGACGCGAGCGACTTAGCTCCCGACCTTGTCAGCTGCTACCCCCACTGTAGTCCGCATTTGACATACCTACGCTTGAGAAACACACACGCTCCATGTAGGGTCAACTTTCATCTGAATCTAAACCATAAGTCTAGACCTAAATCCGATATGTCAACATTTTCTATAGTTTCTATTTGGAACTATCGCTCAGTAAAGAAACATTTATTTATGTATAAATTATTGTTTTCTTTAAATAGGTATAGCAATATAGCTACTTATTTTATTCGAAAAACAGTATGGATACCTTTATTAAATACACTCTACTAAAAATCACGACTTAGGTAAACCTAAGTTATCAGTAGGTATTAATTGATGTATTTTAAATTATACTTAATTTATTTAATATTTATAATCTGGATAATTATAAATTTTAAATAAATAAAGTAGGTTTAATTTAACGTTAGTGTTTATTATTATCTAATAATTTAACGCAAGTATTTATAGAAATCGTCCATCAGTGTTACAGATGGCATAGCACGCGCTCCGTACTTGTGCCACCCCACTGAAATGAATTGTTGCGATAAAAAAATGCTCTCAGATTGTTTACCTCACTTTTTAGTTTTTTTTAAAGCAGTTAACAGTAGCTTTACCTTTTTTGTTACTATTTTTGTCGCGAGCACGCGGTTGCCGCTTTTATAGGGACATAATTGAAGCGTTATAGATAAGTGCTCATCTTTAGAATTGTGCTACCAAGGCTATTCATTTTTAATGTTTATTTAATTTAGATAATCGGTGGATTTGTTGAACATAATTTATATATTTATTTGCTTATCTCTTATCTTGAAGGGGGTTTTTTAAATTGGGGGTGTTTTCATCTTCTGTCAGCTTATAGCAAATATGGTGGATCGACTAAATAGGTAGGTACCTACTTTGATACTTAGTTATGACACACGTTAGTATTAATTATACCTAGGAATACTTTGGCATTAGGGTGTATGTATTTCACAAAAGATTAGCTTGGTTTTGCCTGTTTGATGTTGTTTTATGGTAAATACCTAAACCTTTTCAAAATCCCGGCGAGCAACGTAAATCCTTACACAGCTCACACAAATCGGTTCTTTAGTCTCCCTCCTACCTAGGTACCTGCATCAGTTCTACTTACCTATACCTTTCCTTTTTATGTGAACACGTACCTACCTATAGCAAATGGTTAACTATACTTCAGCTTAAATACCCTAATGGGATTGGCATACTGCGCCAGCGACAGATGCAATACATTCTTTTTCATAATCTATATATATAAAAGAAAGTCGTGTTTGTTACAACACTTATAACTCGAGAACGGCTGGACCGATTGCCATGGTTTTTGATTTGTTGGATTTGTTTCCGTCCCGAATAGCAGAATACATTTTAAAAACAAAAGAATGTCGTGTTAGTTACACAATTTATAACTCAAGAACGGCTGAACCGATTTGGCTGAAAATTGGTAGGGAGGTTGCTAAGAACTGGGAGAAGGACATAGGATACTTTTGGGTAGGGGTAGGGTGGGGTAGGGTAGGGGTAGGGTAGGGTAGGGTAGGGTAGGGGTAGGGTAAGGGTAGGGTAGGGGTAGGGTAGGGGTAGGGTAGGGGTAGGGTAGGGGTAGGGAAGGGGTAGGGTAGGGGTAGGGTAGGGGTATGGTAAGGGTAGGGGTAGGGTAGGGTAGGTGTAGAGTAGGGGTAGGGTAGGGGTAGGGGTAGGGTAGGGTAGGGGTAGGGTAGGGGTAGGGTAGAGCAGGGGTAGGGTAGGGCAGGGGTAGGGTATAAAAGTCCACCCGTGCGAAGCCGGGGCGGGCCGCTAGTATATTATAAAAAAAAACAATTTACACTACATAGGTCTCAATCCAGCATCTAAGGTAAAGGCTCTAATGCCTAGACTATTCGGCCACGGAGAAGCTGATGAGAGGCCACGATGAGCGGCCGTCGGAATTTATGAACAACTATTTTAATTTATGGCGCCTACATAGAGAAGTGTTTTAAACATGCTATCTATCGATAATGCTCAGTATTACTCTGCAAATATCTGCAATGGTGAATTTAGGTATATTAATACAACCATCAGAGTAAGGGCGTAATGAGTCGAATGAGTGGTGACAACTCTTAATGAAAAACCACGTATCAACTTCTATTTTTTTATATTTATCTCAATGACATGGATAATTGTAATTTTTTTGTAGGTAATATAGTTTAAAACAAACTTCGGAAAGACTGATATCTCACAACACAAAGGAATCGTTAAGCAAATTTATTTTGAAATTAAGCCAGCCACATTCAGGCCTCTGAGGCCCTTTCAGAAAGTGTCTTGTTCGTGTAAATGTGTAATATTTAGTTACTTCATCAATAAGTTATTTAAGTAGTAGAATAACTTTTATTTATATTTATTAGAAATACGAAATAATAAAATGATTTTAAAGATTTTGAACTTTAAAATCCCTCACGTAATAGAGTAGGTACATGCTTTTATACATCTCTGTTCTATACATCGTTAGGTACTTCTGTTTATTCCTATAAGGTATATAGATCGAGCTACTACGCCTCGCCACGATCAGACAACACACCGTGCTTTTAACATTTAACTATTTTTTTAAATTAATTATAGGCTTACATTTGGCCGTAAACTCGCTTGATGGAAGCCGAAGATAATTAAGGCCTAAGATGATACACGCTTGTCTAGAAAGTGTCTGTTTACTTTAGTTTGAAAGATGTCCAGATTATAGCGTTCCGGAAAAACTGACACCGGCAGAGAATTCCACTCCTTAGCCTTAGCATTATGAAAGAAGAAGCAAATCGCTTCGTGCGTATTTAAGGAATGTCTACAACAAATGGGTGAAACCGCTCGCCGCGCCTAGTCATCCGGTGATGGAAAGGTGAAGGGGGTATCAGGTTATGCAGAACCTTACCTGAGCATTGACAAGTGACACATCCTTCGTAGTAGCCGTAAAAGTCGCGTTTTAAGAAACTGAGGTAATGGTTAGCGTTTCTGCGCTGGACAAAAATCCTTATTTAAAATCTGTTTCCGTCTAATTGGTTAAATGGTAGGTATTATGTTATAACCTACGCAGGGAACAGGCAGCAGTGTCTAAGTGAGTATTAAAACCTGATACTGCGGTCGCTAACATGCAAGCGTGGTGACTACGGCAAAATACTCTTAGATAGGTCTTACCAAGATACTTAGTCTAGAGCCCCCATAGTGATTTCTTTTCTACAATAGAGGATGGCACACAAGCTAATTATTTTCTGGCCGATTAAGCCATGTTGATCAAAGCTACGATATCGTCAAGGTGTATCTAAGAGCACATTAAAACCAAGGTAAAAGGTATGTTATAAATATTTATTGAAAACGAAATGCAAATCATGTTCACACTATTACTTAAATACATTGGGAAAAAAGCATATTTTAGACTTCCATAAGGAACAATATTTAAGTTTAAAATAAACTATATTCAGTAGAATAGAAACAAATATGATTTAAACATAAATTTAATTTAATAGTTAATATCCTTATAAAGACGAAGTTAAAATAAGTATCTTTACAAAAATATTATTACCATATGGAGCAACTTCATTTCAAAATTAAGAAAAGAGACCATTATATATGGAATACTATTTATTATGAATCATAGTCATATAAGTCATAGCAACATTACAAAAATAGTGACTTTTATTTTACACACGCCTTTAGTATGTTAAGATGTCGTTAATATATTTAATATAGCAATTATATATGTTTAACTTTTTAAAATCATTTTAATTCCGTTCCATTTACATAAGGGGCCATCCATAAAGTACGTCACATGTAAGGAGGGGTGGAGGGGGTCGACGAAGTATGACATGGTGTGACAAGGGGAGGGGGGTCCTAAGTTTTGTGACATCACATTTCAATTTCAAACAAGTTCAAAATGAACAAAAAGATAGATATAGGTAATCTTTACCGTAAACTGTATGAAACTTACAGAGGAATGTAAAATCAAAGAGTTGCTTTTTTTAAGTCAATGATACTTACTGCCCCAGTGTCGAGGGATCAGCGGCGTAGCATAGGTCACTAGCACCCGGTGCGGATTCCAAATTTGCCGCCCTCTTATTTTTGTAATCCATTATAAAAAATTTGGGCATGGTAAAAAGAGTACTTTTATTAGTTTTATTGAATGACTAGCTTTCCGCGCGCGGTTTCACCCGCGTAACTCCCGTTCCCGTAAATTAACTTTGTTTTTAATTTAAATTTTTTTTTTCTAACTGCTACCTCCGCATTGCCGCCCCCGGCAAGGTGCCGCCCAGTGCGGACCGCACCCTCCGCCCCCCCCATGCTACGCCACTGCGAGAGATACTTGTGTAAGCGAACTTGTGGCATCAGTGGTCTTTATTTTGCATCTAGCAGCTAGACGTGCCAGAGAAATTCTTTGTTTGGATGATATAAATGATGATGCCATATGGTTGGATGACGAAGATGTAGACACCACAAATGTTCCTGACGTTAACAACGCCAATGAGAACGAACTGACTTCTATGCCAATTATAAATAATTTAAAGGAATGGATTCAGTCATGGATTCGAGTCCATGGACTGAAGACGACTAAGTTCCTTTCTTTTTCTTTAATTTAAAGTTTATTGTTATTTACAAATATTTGTTTGTTGATTTCATAAAAAAGTAATTTAAATGGAAATAAAACGAATTGTGGAACTGCGGTTTTAATAAAAAAAAATTAATGTAACATTGTGACGTCATATAATGTTACCACCTGTGACAAGGAGGGGGGGGGGTCTAAAAATCATGAAATACGTGTGGCGTACTTTATGGATGGCCCCTAATAGAATGATGTTATTTTCTGCGCCACATAATTTATATAAACCATTAGCATCCGGGGATAGTGTAGCTTTCCAATGGTAAAAGATTTTTTCTAATCGGTTAAGCAGTTTCGGAGCCTGTTCAATAACAACAAACAAACGAACAATCAAATCTTTCCTCTTTATAATATTCGTAAAGATACCTAAATGTACATGTGTAAGACTTAGGATAAAAATGCTTTATAAATTTGTGTTCATAAATCTACAGTACACTTAATCATGTAGTTTACTAATAAGGCAACTGGTAGATAATGCCTACATATTCAAAATGTGCATACCTTGAATTGGTTATACAAAATTTAATAAATTATATAGGGTAAGAAAATTACAAACTATACTGCTAGAGGCGTGACCATTATGAACAAGGATTAATAGCAGATATATAACAGGAGCAATATCTTGATACCACAAAGAACTTAATCAGTAATTTTATTAAAGTTTTTTTTAATCCTTACCATAGCATTCAAGCGTAAACCACACCGCTAGAGCGAGCGAAGCGGGCGGAACATAGTTTGACCTGTTTTCATACTTCGGTTCACAACGTGAACTGTAGTGATAAGATATGCCGTAGTTTAAGATCTTACACCATGTGTGTCAAAAATAGTAACTTTTCAATAGAGTGAAAAACTATATAATTTGAAATAGGCACTAATTTTATTTTATTTTAGTTAATCCTTCGTTTAATTTTCTCGCTCAATCGTTCGCTAGCTGGCGGTGTAATCCGCGCTTTAATTTTTTTTGTCAACGAATAGAACCTACTATACCCAAACCGAAGTTTAATAACTGAATACTTTATATTATACCCTTTAGTTAAAAAAAATGCTGCATGCATTAAAAAAAGATTTAAATAGCATTGTACCAATATAAGCGAAATAAAATCGAAACAGGATCGGTATTGCCTTTACTTTAATATAATGATTAGACTGATGGTAGGCTGCTACCATCAGTCTGAAGCAAATAATGTACTATTTTTTTAAGTACATAAATAATGTACTTAAAAAACATAGCTTTATTTAATATGATAATCTGCCGACACTGGTTGCTAAATTTTTTTAGAAACGTTACGTGAATAATCCAGAATACAGGTTGTTTAATAAACTCTTCTACGTGAAAATACTCATTGTTTATTAAGTTATATGTACATCACTTCACTGGACAACTGTCACATAGTACATAAGTGTTATATCGGTCAGCAGGTGTTAACCGAGGAGAGATATTCGTTGTATTTCTTCTCTTGAGCTTGTTGCAGTTTCTGCAGTTTCTTCAAGAGGCCTTTGCTGATTTCTTTACCTTCGTGGTCGTGTGTTGGAAGACCCTGAAAAATAAAAAATAAAATTATTTATTTAATTTAAATTACAATTACAAGTGTTGCATAAACCAGCATTGATTTTTCTCTACACTCGGAATCCCTAATCGACTTCTTATTAAAACGATTTCTAAGTTTGATGTGTTTCTAAGTAGCAGTAGCTGTTTACAATATTATGTTTGTAGTGCATTATACATTGATCGCACATAGTAACGTTTAACAAGGCAATCATCGGCACTACCGACCACCGCAGCTCCGATGAAAACACACGAGTCCGAATTTCACTGTTGTTTTAATTTTGTTACAAATAATTATATTTACAGTAATAATATTTACTATGGTTTAGTGAACTAATGTAATTAGGGCTTATTTTTATTTCAATTAGACCTTTAATAGAATTTCCATACAAAATCATTCAAAATTGAAATTGAATACTTGTTTATAAAATTTGCCAAGACGGGGCCGTTGAAGGATATTGCTATCACCTGTTCGCTTGGCAGGCGGATTTTTAATCGCTGTATGACCTGTTGAATATGAAATAACAATTTCAACGTCCAATCCTAACAAAAATTTAACTATGAAACTAATAACAGCAATCAAGAGGACGAGCGACGTAAAGTAACAGCTAGTTTCATTGCGATATTATGTTTTTATCTTATATTTTTCTAACACCACAACAATAATGAATTATTAAGCATCATCATTGTAATGTCAAATTGTTCCCTATTTTAATCTTATATGAAATTTTATCTATTTTTTAATTCATGTACTTTTAAAATACTCCCGCACTAAGGATACAAAGGACCTGTCTTGTGGCAGTTGTGGCGGATTTTACAAACATAAAATTAACGTACACAGAACATCCCGAGACTCGAAAAAAAATCTAGTTACAGTACTAACAAATTGTTGTTCCGCGTGGGAATTAAACCCAGAACTTCAAGTCTCAGAAACAATTACTGTAACCACTGAGCAGTAGTAATGGTTAAATTGTTATTTCTAAAAACAAATATGTTATTGTTTAGACATAAAATTGAAAGTAAACAACAGTTGACAGACATCATTAAATGAAATCACTTTTACCTTGTCATCGAATTTAGAGTACTTGTCGGTTTCCCGCTTGAACATTTCTACAGGAGGTATTTTCTTCTGTTCTTCTTTTAGTCTTTGTGCTTCTAGTAACTCTTGTTTTTTGCGTTGTTTCTCCGCTTCTTGTCTTACTTTCTCTTCTCTCTCTTTCAGAATTTCATCTTTACTAACAAGTTTAACTACGGTGCGATCTGGAAGAAGACATGTACAGTATAAACACAGCTGGTTTAAAGATGTATTTGATTTGAAATATACAAAATTAAATACATCTACATCAATATTGGGATGTAATTCTTTTATTTCTTTTTAAAATAATTCTTGTGTCGCGGGGGACTTCGCAAACGTTCAGTTTACGGACACAAAGCACACCTAGACTCAGAACAATCTGTGGTTTACTGTGGAAGAATTTAATTGAAAAATATTACAATGTATAATTTAATATAACTTCATTATCAACATTTTATTATTATTATTATAAATGTTTTTTTTTATCTGGTAATTTATATCTTTATTTGTTTATGTCTAGACCGTTAATAATTTGTTAAATGTGGTGTTAGCCTATAAGTGATTACTACACTCAAAATGTCAATGTGTGTTTATTATAATTATGTAATAGTGTAAGTAATTGTTGGTTAACCAAATAAATAAATAAAGATCAAGTCTCATAAGCAACTACCGTAACCACTGAGCCACCGGTACAGTGAAATTTTACCACGTAAGTAAGATGAACAAGATAGGTTGTGCGAATTATAAATTATGACCATTAAAACTACATTGCGCAATTGAAGTTCGCCACTAACTTCACATAAAGAAACAACAATATTTGGTACCGTAATAGGCTATAACGTCAATTGGAGGGGATAATTTTAAGTGAGATATGGAATTAACGAAGAAGATTGACGTTAGACTTGAAGTTACAAAGCTGTAGGATAAATAAGAATGCTATAGATGTTTAGCACTTTTATGAATTGAGGCTCCTCATTTGATACTATACAACCAACTGGACCGGTATGTGACACGCATTTATCTTAATTGATCTCTTGTCGCCGAACCCTTCTCAAAATGTTAACCAATCTGTATATTGCTCTGCATTTATGGATGTATGAAATGCATGACTTGTCTTGAACAGCACGTTTACATCCACCGCTGAACATGCGTCACCTCTAATGTAAATATTATAGTTTACTCAGGCACAGACAATCTCCTACAAAGAAGCCTAATGGCGGATGCATTCACACACTTTTACAATATGACAATTTACACAAGTTTAACCAAAGGATATACCTATAATAATAATTAATAAACAATAACAAGAATGAATAAACAAAATATAAAATAAAAGTTAACATAACATATCCCCGACAACAGCCGACCAGTCACCACAAGCAGCACCCGTTCACGAGTATGACGTGTGACGCAGCCATCGCCTCCCTCGCCATATTAGAGGGAAGGTGGCGACCCGCCCCACACCGCCACCGCAAGCAATGACAGACAACGGGAGCATGACGAACTAAAGTGGGGATATCTACAAGTCTATTAATATTAAACCTTTAGCTGAACAATGTTTAAACTGTTTCAAAAACTAAGATTACTATGTTATCTGTGTTATTGTGTGTCATTTACTGCATAATAAGCCCTTTTTATTAGAATCCTCTTAACAGTGGACTTGAATCTATCATAAGGTAACTGTTGTAGGTGTATAGGTATTGTTAAGAATAGTAGTAAAATTTAAATTTAATCTGGCAACATTAACATATAAAAAAAAAGTTTTATTCGTATCGTCTTGTCGTAACTTCGTTGTACATCTCGTGCTAAATTTTCATATCGTTTCGCAGTTCATAAGTCACTAAACCTTGTTTTCGGTGGTTATCCACATTTTAGTGCATTAGAACTATAAAATCAGTGTCGTCTATCGCATTGAAGCTGGTTTCGAGCAAGTCTCTTCGGGCAGCAGTTTATCGGTTGAACGTGTTGTGTGGTAAGGTTGAAAGGGTTTGAAGGTAAGTCTGGACGAGCCATTAGGTCCTGAAGCCTGAAACTATCACGTGAACCGATACAAACATCACTGCAAGCGAAACCAAGTAAGTCTTGTTGAATCCAGCTTCAAATTTAAAATCTCGCATGTCGGTACTTCGTACAACTTATTAATTAAATACAGTCCACTTAACATTTTTGGTACTTCGGCCGGATATATTTGTAAAGCAACCGAAGGATAGTTATCGTATTTTCGTTTATTTTGCCAGATTAACCTTATCGTAATATTAAAAATATATTGTATTTTTATTTTAATATTTTTTTTGATTGTGGGTATAAAAATAAAACTTCGCGTTGGGTTTTGGTATATTTTGCAATTTAACGTTATCACCATACAGTGTGGCCATAATAATAAAATTAAACTAGTGTTGTTCTCGATTTCTAGTATACACTGAACCAACAAATCGACTTTTTTAGTGCGGTTTCCGAACGGAACACCAACTTACCACATCTCTAGTGTCAAGTTGAATGTCAACGTCAAACACTTTATAGCCTGATTTGTTATAATTTTGCATTGGTTTTAGATTGCGATTGTTTTTATTTATTGAATTTTAGATATGAATGACGACAACAGTATGACTTTTTCTGGGGACAAAAATCGTATTGCAAGAGATTATGCATTCGCCCGTGTAGAACTAATGGAGAGTACGGATTTGCTAGGTTAGGTTTGTCTCCAAGATTTAAAAGATATTGAAAACAGTTTTCATTCGGCGCAAATAGAACTATTATCCACTTTGTCGCAGCACGAAAGCGCTGCCGAATTAAAACTGTCATCTACTTTCGAACATAAAGTTAAAAACATAAAATTGCGTTTGTCAACAACCTTTAGTGATAGTAAAAACAAAATCACAAATAACGCCAGTTTTAGTGCAAAGTTACCGAAAATCAACATTACGCCTTTTGATGGCAAAATAGAAAATTGGGTTTCATTTATTCAATTATTTGACTCACTTATCCACAATAAGGATTTTATTCCTGAAGTCGAAAAGTTGCATTATTTATTATCAAATGTAAAAGGGTATGCATTAGACTTAATTAAAAATTACCCCATTACAAATGAAAGTTATTTGAATGCATATAACACTTTGAAAAATTACTATGGTAAAAGAAGAATAATAGCAATAACATTTTATGAAAAACTTTTGAATTGTGAACCAATTAGAACTAAAAGTAGTAGTGATTTAAATAGAATATTTAGAACCTTTAAAGAAAATTTAGAAGTACAGTAAAAGCTCCTTATTCGCGCTTCCTTCATTCGCGTTTTCACTATTCGCGGATTAAAAAATTGCGACCGAATTCCTGTATTCGCGGCAAAAAAATCCCATATTCGCGGAACTAATCGGTACATCACTACATACATACATATATTAATAGAAAGGATTCGGGTTCCTTTATAAACGTGTCGGTAACTGGACTAAGAAATGAAGATTATAGTGATATTACGACTACGCCTTAAGTTTTTGTTTAATGCTGCCACATATTAGACGTTCTGTGCCTTATAATGTCGACTAAAAATAAGTTTTTCGACACGAATTTATTACAGCTTTAAGTGAAAATAGATATGCTTTGATCATTTACGCTTTGGAGAGTCACGTTTCCAGTGCATGTGGAACAAACACTGGAAACGTGACATTTTTTTATGAAAATTGATCCATCTACTGTCTCCTAGGAACGTATCCCCTATAATCCCATATAAATTACCATTCCATATTCACGGTTTCTGTATTCGCGGTATATTTACGGAACGTATATCCCGCGAATAGAGAGCTTTTACTGTATTAGAAAAATATAATTTGCCTACTAAGGATTTTATGCTATACTATTTGTTGTGGTCCAGGTTAGATCTTGCGACTAAGGAATCATTTGAGCTTCAGCTTGCTTCTGATGATGATATTCCAACATATGAGGTATTAAGTAAATTTATCGAGAAGAGAAGTCAAGCTTTAGAAAATTCAAATATTAAAGTAAATATTGTTTCGAACAAGCCGGTTGTAAAGAATAAATTATCATTTATTGTCCCACCTGTGAGCCAGTGTGTTATGTGTTCAGAATTAGGTCATAATATAAGTAAATGTCCTGATTTTTTAAAATTGACTCTCACTGATAGATTTACATTTGTAAAAGATAAACGACTTTGTTTACTTTGCTTTCTTCCATCGCATACAGTTAGACATTGTAAGTTATCGGTGCACTGTGATAAGTGTAAATATAGACATCACACTTTGCTCCATTTTGAGAAGAATAAAGAGGATGACACTCCACAGCGACCCTCTCCGGGGCCCGCACTGGTTGTTCCGGGAAGTGATTCTCAGGCTTTATTTTCTACTGCAATGGTTTTGATTAAAAATAAATTTAATAAATTGATTCCGATTCGCATTTTATTAGATAGTGCAAGTGCATGTAATTTTATCACAGCGACTTGTGCACATAAGCTTGGACTTAGTATAAAGGACAATGGTCAATCTGTTGATGGTATTGGTCAAGTCTCAACTGATACTCTTGGGTCCATTGATTGTGAGTTGGTCCCATCAAATAGAGACTTAGCATGTAAATTTTCGTTAGAAGCTTTTGTTTTGTCACAGATTTGTTCCGATATGCCCTCGGATCAAATTGATGTTTCGTCTTGGAGGCATATTAAGGAATTAGATCTAGCTGATCCATTCTTTTACAAACCTGGGCCTATTGATATGTTGGTCAACGTCAACCTTCTCGCTTCAGCACTTCAACCTGGTCTTGTTAAGGGTGAGTCAGGTCAGCCTGTTGCTATCCGCACTGTTTTCGGCTGGATAGTAATGGGTGAATGTGCTATTGACGTTGACTCTTGTCGTTCTCGTTTTCGCAATAGGTCATGTGTTGTAAATAAGAGCTGCCTTCTCGTGTCGAATTTGTCATTAGACAACAATATTAAGCGGTTCTGGGAATTGGAAAATCTAGATACTCCTAAACCTGTCGTTCTTTCGCAACTTGAATTGTCGTGTAAAAATTATATGGAGGCTTCATTTTTGAAGAAGTTGACCCTCCATTATCGTCGAGTGGGCATTTTTATTATATACCACATCATGGAATTTTACGTCCTGACTCTGTTACTACACCCTTGCGTACCGTTTTCGATGCAAGCGCCAAAGATGCTGCAGGAATGTCCCTGAATGACTCATTGCTGCCTGGTCCTAAATTACAAAACAACATTTTCGACTTATTAGTTAGGTTTCGCTGGCATGCAGTCGCGTTTACGGGAGATATCAAACAAATGTATCGTCAGTTTCTTGTTCATAAATCAGATTCTGATTATCAACGCATTTTATGGCGTTTCTCTCCAGAAGAGCCAATTAAAGATTTTCGGTTAATAACAGTAGCGTACGGTGTTAGTTGCGCTCCTTATCAAGCTCTTTGGTGTATCTCCAAGTTGGCTAGGGAATTTTCTTCTCGTTTTCCTAGAGGTGCTGCTATATTAGCAAGGGATGTGTATGTTGATGATGTAGTGTCTGGTTCGGACTCAGTTGAGAGTGCTTTGCATGCCCAAAAGGATTTAGTGCAAATTCTGTCAACAGCTCATCTTCATTTGCGCAAGTGGGCTTCTAATAATTTAAATTTTTTGAATGCATGTCCGGAGGACGATTTGTACTCTGACCGCCTTCGGGGCTTTGAGGGTGAGTGTGACTTGTCGTTGAAAATCTTGGGATTATCGTGGCTGCCTAAGGATGATACATTCACCTTCAAAACCTCGTGGCATGAGTGTCCGTGTACAAAGCGATCCACCCTCTCAGACATAGCTAGGATTTTTGATCCTTTAGGATTATTATCGCCTGTTGTATTTTTCGCTAAATATATAATCCAACTTTTATGGATATCTGGAGTCGACTGGGATTGTGAAGCTCCAGAAAATATCGTTCGAGAATGGCGTAAGTTAAAATCACAACTTTCGTTATTAAGCTCGTTGTCTATTCCTCGCAGAATGATAGAATCTTTCGTATCAATTCAACTTCACGGCTATTGCGACGCGTCGGAGAAGGGATACTGTAGTGTTATTTATTGTCGTATGGTTAAAAGTGACGGGACTATTATCGTACGCCTTTGTTGTGCAAAGTCTAAAGTGGCCCCACTTCGTCGGTGTTCTATTCCGCGCTTAGAATTATTATCAGCCGTACTACTATCTGATTTAATAACTTCGTTTATGGAATCGCTAAAAGATTTTCAAGTATTTGATGATATTTTCGCTTGGTCAGACTCGAGCGTTGCGTTAACTTGGATTCGTTCGTGTCCATCAAAGTGGAAGACCTTTGTGGCTAATAGGGTCGCTCTTATACAGGAAAAAGTTCCCCCTCAAAACTGGCATCACATCGCTGGCTCTGAAAATCCAGCGGATTGCGGCTCGCGTGGTCTGCTACCAGCTGATTTAGTCCAGCATGCCTCATGGTGGGCGGGACCTCACTGGCTTTCGAGTCCTCAGGAAACTTGGCCACAATCTGTCATCTCTTTTGATCAAGTGGCTTCTGATGAACAGAAGATTTATAGTTTCTTCACAGTTTCCAATGTATCGTTTGTTGATCAAATTTTGAATAAATTTTCATCTTTACAACGCATTTTGCGTATTTTAGCGTATTGTTTTCGTTATATTCGTAATTTGAAATATCCATCTTCGAAGGTTACAAACTCTGAACTATCTTGTCAGGAAACTAATGACGTACTTCGTTTCCTCGTGAAGTATGTACAGGAGTGTTCTTTCGCATCAGAGCTCCGTTGTTTGTCGAAGGAGAAATCATCTCGCCTAGTTTCGAAACCAATGCGGAAATTATCCCCTTTTTTGGATGACCATGGACTAATGAGGGTGGGCGGTCGACTCTTCAAAGGAGATCTCTCGTTTGATGTTAAACATTTTTATTGCCTCGTGATCATAGATTAACTACATTGATTATTGAGGATTATCATCGACGCTTTATGCATCCTGGATTGCAAACTTTGCAAAATATGTTAGCTCAAGAGTTTTGGATATTGTCTTCGAAGAGGGCTATACATCGAGTTATTTCGTCGTGCATGAAATGTTTTCGTGTTCATCCTAAACTTTCGTTACCACCTATGATGGGCAATTTACCGGCCTTTCGTATTACTCAAATCAAACCTTTTTCGTCTGTTGCTGTTGATTATGGTGGTCCATTTGATATTAGTCTTGGTCGAGGTCGAGGTTTGCGCACATTCAAATCATATATTTGTGTTTTTGTGTGTACTGCGACTAAGGCAGTACATTTAGAGCTCGTTTCAGAGTTGTCTTCGGAAGCCTATTTGGCAGCTTTGCGGCGTTTCATAGCGCGACGCGGTCGTTGCTCTAGGTTAGTTTCTGACCAAGGTAGGAATTTCGTAGGAGCTTCTAATATTTTACATGATTTGATGGCGAAAGCTTCGCGCACCGAGCAGATTGAATTCGTTCTGAATCCCCCAGGGAGCCCTCATATGTCTGGTTTGGCAGAAGCTGGCATAAAGTCTGTAAAAACACATTTATATCGCGTGATAGGGCAGCAACGCCTTACTTTTGAAGAATTTTATACTGTCTTAACCCAAATAGAAGCCATGTTGAATTCAAGACCTTTGTCGCCGATCAGCTCGGACCCCAACGATTTTTCGGTATTAACTCCAGGCCATTTTCTTACTTTAGAGCCGCTCACTATATTACCTGAGAGTGATTTAGTAGAGACGCAAGTTAGTGTTCTACAGAGATGGAAATTATTACAACAAATTCATCAGAATTTCTGGCGTAAGTGGCATTTGGAATATTTGCATACGTTGCAACAGCGTCATAAGTGGTTCGATGACAAGGAAGGACATATCTCTGTCGGGACTCTTGTTCTCATTGTAAATGAGCAATGCAGTCCGATGAAATGGAAAATTGGTCGAGTGCTTAAACTTCATTGTGGGACTGATGGGATTTGTCGCGTGGTAACTGTTAAAACAGTTTCTGGGGAATTCAAGAGGCCAGTTGTTAAACTGTGTCCTTTGCCAATGCAAAATTAAATTTGTTTGCTAATTGGTTTATCGTAGATACTTAGTTAATTTAGTTTATTATAGTAAAGTTTAAGGAAGTCTTTAACATAAAACCCAATGCTCACGTGTAGTTTTGTTTGTAAATTCTTTAAAATACCTTGTATTTGGTGGGCGGAATGTTAAGAATAGTAGTAAAATTTAAATTTAATCTGGCAACATTAACATATAAAAAAAAAGTTTTATTCGTATCGTCTTGTCGTAACTTCGTTGTACATCTCGTGCTAAATTTTCATATCGTTTCGCAGTTCATAAGTCACTAAACCTTGTTTTCGGTGGTTATCCACATTTTAGTGCATTAGAACTATAAAATCAGTGTCGTCTATCGCATTGAAGCTGGTTTCGAGCAAGTCTCTTCGGGCAGCAGTTTATCGGTTGAACGTGTTGTGTGGTAAGGTTGAAAGGGTTTGAAGGTAAGTCTGGACGAGCCATTAGGTCCTGAAGCCTGAAACTATCACGTGAACCGATACAAACATCACTGCAAGCGAAACCAAGTAAGTCTTGTTGAATCCAGCTTCAAATTTAAAATCTCGCATGTCGGTACTTCGTACAACTTATTAATTAAATACAGTCCACTTAACAGGTATTCTGTTATATGTACATACGGACGCCTAATCCTACAAAAGATAAATGCACTTTTTGTAGACGATGGTATTTGGCGCACAGTTTATGCTTATTTCTAGTATTTATTGTGTGTATGTCACTTCTCTTTTAAAAAAGGTTAATATTTTGCCGGACATAGATTATATTGGCATAAACGTATTGCGAAGCGACTGTTAGTATATCTATGTCCTTAAAGAAGTCTCTTAGGGAGAATCTCGTACCTAGTTGATAAATAGACCGAACTGCCCGTTTTTGTAATATAAAAATGCTTTGAATATCAGCAGCTTTACCCCAAAGCAGAATGCCGTTGGACATAATACTGTGAAAGTAACTAAAGTAAACTAGACGTGCAGTTTCTACATTAGTAAGTTCCCGTACTTTTCTAACAGCGTAGGCGGCTGAGCTCAATTTTCAAGCAAGACAAGATATATGTTACTTTATGTACTTGTAATAAAGATCAAAACCAATCAATTCTAAACATACCTACTGCCCGTTTAAGGGTTAATAGACCTTCGCAAGCCATTGTCGTTGAGAGATATTGCCATAAGCACTACACTTTGCAGGCGGATTATTGAACGCACTACGGTAGTAACTAGCATTGAACGGATAGATGATACTGTCCATCCATCAGCTGTATATACCTTAGTCGCCTCTAACGACACCCATAGGAAGACATGGTGGTCTTGTGGCGTGCAAAAACACTTGCACCGACCCCTTACATTTTGGAGCGATTCGCTTCCGCCTATGCATTGGGTTTACCTTTCTTTCTTCCATTATTTTATTCTTCCTATACCGCGCTTCACGCTAGCATGTTGCAGTGACGCAAATAGACATCCGTAAGTAGAAATCGATTTCTACTTATGGTTGGCTCTCTGTACTTATACTCGAAGTATAATAAGTACAGTCTATTCTGAGCCGGAAACCACACTGCATGGTGAAAGTTGCATCACTTACCAGGCTTATCTTCTAGTCGCACCCCCAGTTCCGGCAAGTCAACGTCTCTCAGCTGGTCACACAGAGACAACACGTCGCTGGCCTTCGCCGTCCTCGCGGCGTCACGCACTCGACCGCGGAATGTGCTCAGCGCTTCTAAGTACGGCATCACTGCTTCTTCCAGCTGAGAAGTTGTTAATTATTGCTAATTATACCATGAAATACAGATTTTCGAGAACTAGAAAGTACGAAAACATTTCAAAATATTACTTTGGATTAATTTCCTTCAATAAATTAAACCAATTTGCTAAATGTCGTCAGTTTCCTGCGATAGTTTTTTGTTCAAGGCATATCTAGGAAAACCAAATTTTTTTGAAAACCAACCATATAAAATATGAAAAATCAATTTTTAATGAATCTTAATCGAAATCGCAGACTTATTAGGGATGAACGTAATAAAATGCCTCGTTATGCCTGTGTAGGTAAATATTTTTCTTCAGTTCGTCTATTTAGCTTTATGAGATAAGCTTATTTTTAGAGCGCACCAACTAATCACCATACATTTTGCAGAACACTAGTCTAGTTCGAGTGTTGAACTTGGTTTAATCGGGCTAGCTATGTGTCGCCCATAGCGTCACGGACTGGGAAGCAGAACATACACAATATGTCCGTGACATATCAAGCGGCGGTACATATATAACATACAATTCGTAACGTACCTAGCGTAGTATTACGCCATCACCGTAATCATTATCTATACTAATATTATAAAGCTGCAGAGTTTGTTTGTTTGAACGCGCTAATCTCAGGAACTACTGATCCAATTTCAAAAATTCTTTCAGTGTTGGATAGTCCATTTATCGAGGAAGGTTATTTTATTTTCAAAAAAGTTAGGGATCCGTAAAATAATTTCGATTTTGTAACCCGAGGTGTAAAAGCGAAACCCTATTTATGCGTGCGCTGCAAAAACTATTGACAATAGAACAAAATGATGTACTACGAGTCTCTACGTCTTATTAAGATCTACGAAAGTGCGCGAGAGTATCTATCTATATATGGGTGATTATACAAAATTTGGGTAACTCAATGTCATTAGACAATAGAACGATGTGTTATTATAGTTAGTATATATTTTGAATGTTATTTTAAAACAATTAAACGCCTCTTATTTGGTCACTCAATTTCAGCTACTCATTTTAAATACAAGTTGGTAAATTTCCGTAATATGTTCTCAAAACGTCAGTACTTTGGCATGTCATAATCCCAAAAACGCGCAATTAAGTGGCTGTGTATTAAATATTGCCATGAATTTAAGCAAGCTTACTGTTTCACTACAATCTATGAAGTAGTTGACAATGTATATTACAACTTTTATTAAATAATATTCTTACCGTTGTTGTAAAAATTATAAAAAACTTTGTGTTCACTTTTACTCGTCAGTCCGCTGTGTGTTATTCGAATTTGAATTTCCCGCTAAATATTGTCGACTCAAATTAAAATCCCTGTTAAATTTCAACGTTGGTAGTGAAATTAGCTGCAGGCAGCGCCATTTTACGGCCATTACCTAGTGTACCAGTGCTAGCACTGTGTTTGTCACCGAAACACGTGCCGATCCAGTCAAAATGTCAGTCCTATGGTGAGTCGTTATTTTCTTGTAAACCTGGGATATATTTTAATTTATACATAGCTAGCTTTGATTTTTTTTAATGTTGCTTGTTGCTATTCAAACATATTAAAATTTACGTTGGTTCTAATGATAACCTTAAATTCATGTCTGGTTCGTCAGTCCGTTGGCGTCAGTCCTTTGTCTGATATTGCGCCAGAGGACTGACGTGTTTCCAGAGTACTGATATTTAGAGTGTGTAAGCATATTTTTTATTACTTATTTCAGTTCAAAACAATATGCCGCTTCCAAAAAAAAATGTCAAAGGATTAAAGGAGGAAAAAAAAAGGAAGATATATTAAAAAAGAAAATAGAAAACGAAAATAATCAAAAGCGACCCAGTTAAATAAGCCGAATACAAGGAAAAACAAAGGTTGCAGTACTTTAAAAAAAGGAGAAGGGACAAAGAAAATACGTTAGAAATAACACCTTGAGAGCAACGATTAACTATTAAATAAATTGGAAAAATTATTCATTAAAGTACAGGCAAAAAACAAAAACAATTGAAACATACTACTGATAATTTTGTAAGCCAGAATACTCCGTCACCTACAGACAATGAAGCAGTAGTTGGTGAAGAAATATTAAACATATATTATTATTAAAGAAGACCAAAGAGCAAAAGAGGCAAAAAGAAAAGAAGTGAAAGGCAGAGAAAGTCATGAAATAAACAATTTAAAAAAATGGAGGAAATGGTTTCAAAACTGAATACTCAGCGTCAAAAATATAAACGAGTTAAAAACAGTTGAAGACAGTTGTAAGATCTGTTCACAATTCTCCAAAAATCAGATCTGAAGAAATGAGTGAAGATATTACCCCGGCAAAGAATTCCACTCCTTAGCCGTCCGCATTATGAATGAAGAAGCAAATCGCTTCGTGCGTATTGAAGGAATATCTACAACAAAAGGGTGAAACCGCTCGCCGCGCCTTGTCGTCCGGTGATGGAAGGGTGAAGGGGGTATCAGGTTATGTAGAACCTCCGCACACTCCCCGAAATGTAACCGATAAAAAACCGATAGGCAGGCTACTCGTCTACGGTGTTCGAGGCTCTGAAGACTTGCCTCCACAAGTGAGTTATTGCCTATGACTCTCTTCGCTCGGCGCTCCAATGAGTCCAGAGCATCCAGCTGATATCTAGCAGACCCATCCCAAAGATGAGAACAGTATTCCATTGAGGAGCGAACTTGAGCTCTGTAAAGACTTAAGAGCTGCTCCGATGTCAAGTGCCGCCTCACCTTGGAGAGAATGCCAAGTTTTTTAGCTGCAGTGTTTGTAATGGACTCGATGTAGTGACCGAAGTTTAGATTAGAAGAGACGTCAAGCCCTAAGAGCTCAAGATGGTCGCTGATCGGAACGGAGACATTCCGGAAAGTCGGAGTCAGTTGCAATGGACTCCGTTTCGCCGAAAAAAGACACGCCTGTGTTTTTGAGGGGTTAAACCCAACAAGGTGGCATCACCCTATAAGGAGACAGCCTCCAAGATCGAGTCCACCCCCTCAATCATCGACTCCCTGAACGACTGGACCTTTGACCCAGACTTCGCATCAGACAAGTATCTCACCGAGACTTTGCTGTCGTCTGCATACCCAAAGATACCGGGAGTAACTAGCAGGTCGTTTATGTGCAGCAAAAAAAGAGTCGCGGAGAGAACAGATCCCTGAGGGACACCGGCATTAATACCAAGAAGATCGGACGAGGCGCCATTAATAACAAATGGAATCGACCTTCCCCTCAACAAATCGTGAATCCAGCTACAAAGTTCGGGAGCAATACCGTAAACGGGAAGCTTACCAATGAGACTTGCGTGCCAAACCCTGTCAAAAGCCTTAGAGATATCAAGAGACACGGCAAGAGCCTCACCTTTAGATTCTAAGAGATTTCTTCTAAATATTAATAAATGACATACATATCTCATGAAATTGTGTTTTTTGTCAGTACTATGTCACCCTCATCAGTCCCCTGGCAGTCAAATTCAGAAAAATCTAAATATCTCAGAATCTAGTTAAAAAAGTGACTGGCCCAAACACATACAATATATTTATTATAATACTTATCTTATATGCCCAAATTTGTGGGAATATTATAAAAAAAATATCATAAACAAAATATCCTTAAAAGTTACCCAACTTTTGTATATTCACCCATATAACTATCATAGTTCAGTCACAATAACCGCTTTTATGTTCATAAAAAAATATTAAATCGTCTGAAGAAAGAAACTACGTTAAATGTATATCGTAATATTAATCCTTATCCTAATTAAGCATTATGTTATCAAGGGTATTTATGTAGAAGTAAAATACATTTTGTTTTATTCCAATCGGACATTTAGTTGAGAAATTATCACGAGTATATAAACGCAAGGAATTGGTACCTAACAATGAGTTATTTGTCATAATAGCTAAAGCTGAAGAGTTTGTATGCTTGAAAGCACTAATCTCAGCAACTACTAGTCCGATTTGAAAAATTCTTTCAATGTTAGATAGCCCATTTATCGAGGAAGGTTATAAGCTATATTTTATTATAAAGTTTCTACGGGAACGGGAGTTACGCGGGTGAAACCGCGCGCGGAAAGCTAGTAACATCTAATCCTAAACAAGGGCCTCCTCCCGAGGCAGGGTTTTTGCCATATGACTGGTAAAAACCCTACCTCAGGAGGTTCCTCACGCTTGGCAGGCTGGTTGATGACCGCAGTATTATGTTGTAACACACAAGCAAACGCTGCTGCCCATTCCCTGGTATACGATTGTTATAGATGATGTTATAACAATCGGGACCAACGGCTTTACGTGCTTTCCGAGTCACGGAGGGTAGGAAATAAACATTTTCTTGTCCGGCGTAGGGATCGACCCCACGACCTCCGAGACATAAAGCCAGCCGAATACCGCTACGCCACAGAGGTTGTCGTATTAATCACACACAAGATACTTACACAAACACCATTAGCGTCGCCGACCGGGAAGCCGATACCGCCTCTCGGCCCTTCGATAGCGCCGAATATATGAAGAATGTCCGTAACATAGCGAGCAGCGGCCGCCAACAGTGGCGCGTTGCGTGGCGTGGTGTGGCGCAGGTACACGTGCGCCGCGCCCACCAGCTCTCGGAGAGAGTCCAATGCGGCACGGGTGTCGATGTTGTCTGCGGAATTATTGTATACCTACATATACATGTTATAAAATAGCAAGGTATCGCTAAAATGCCACGCGCATAACTCATGAACGACTTGACAGATTTGGCTCATTCGACGGTGTTGATAATTCTGAAGACGAGGTTTGTATGAAAGAAAATGGTAACGCCGGGTACATACAGCTAGTTTTGTATATAATTTTGAGCGCATTTATCAAACACCTCAAGCTCACATTTTTGACTATAATTATACGAATCTGTCCCAAATTATTGACTACGTCAAAGCGCTGTGATACATACATACATAAGCTCACGCCTGTTTCCCAGCGGGGTAGGCAGAGACAATGGATCTCCACTTGCTACGATCCCTACACACATCTAAATCAGCGCTGTGATAATCTATCTGATACTAATATATAAAGCTGAAGAGTTTGTTTGTTTGCTTGAACGCTTTTTAATCTACTGACTACAGCTACATGAACTACTAGTCGGATAAAAAAATATATTTCAGTGTTGGATAACCCATTTATCGAGGAAGGCTATAGGCTATATTTAATTATGAAATTCCTACGGGAACGTGAGTTACATACATACAGACATAAGCTCACGCCTATTTCCTAGGGTAGGCAGAGACAATGGAACCTCCACTTGCTAATGGAACGTGCGTTATGAGGGTGAAACTACGCGGAAGCTAGTACTAATATGTAAAGCTGAAGAGTTTATTGGTTTACTTGAGAGCGTGAATCTCAGGAATCGATTAAAAAAATATTTCTGTGTTAGATAGCCCATTTATAGGCTATATATAATTATAGAGTTCCTATGGGAACGGAAATAACGAGCGCGGAAAGCTAGTCGTTAAATTAATTTATACATTTAAAATTAGTATAAAGCAGTTAATATAAAACATACCACACAGGGCGGAATGCACTTGGTCCTTAACTGCTGTCAATTTGTTAGAGAGTTGTTGTTCTTCAGCCCCCCACACACCGCCGCAGCCCTCCTCGTACCCGCTGCGAAGAGCGTCTTTAACTGTTAGGAAAAATTCCTGCCAAAAAATTATATTATTTAAATAATAAAGCATTACATCATCATCATCAGCCTTTGTAACGACCGCTGCTGAACATGGGCCTCCTCCCGAGGGAGGGATTTTGCCATAGTCACCTCGCTTATCAGGCGGGTTGGTGGCCGCAGTATTTTGTAATACACAGGGGAACACTGCTGCCCGTTCCCTGTTTGCTTGTTATAGATGATGATGATGATTATAACAATCGGGACCAACGGCTTTCCTAGGCACGGAGGGTAGTCCCTCAACTGTGGACTGGACTTGCGCATTTGCAAGAGCGGACATACGAAATTCGTAATTTTAAAACTTATTTATAAAATAATATGGAACAAATTCTACTTAGAAAGTTAACTGAAAAACAGAAGCAAAACTTACATTAAACGTTTTCTCCGTCTGTATTGCCATATCCATGGTATTATCGGAGTAATCCAGGGTTTCCTTCCAGCCATGCATCAAGAATCCTATGCGCAGTTGTCGAGCGGTATGTCTTCGTAACGCCTCAGATATCGTGATGAAGTTCTTCAGCGATTTGGACATCTTGCAACCAGAGATGGTAAGATGGCCTGTATGAAGGAAATAGTTCACCCAACCTGGCTCATCGTAATGTGCCTGTAAACAGTTTATAAAATTTGTATAATACAGAAAAAGTATTCAAAATATTGTGTTATGTATTTATTTTAATTATTATTTTTTATTGATGGACATGTAGCAGAGTTTGCTGATGTGTCAATATCACAGCACTGGAGTAGTCTTTTTGTTTGATTTAGATAGTGATGAAGCACTAGTTTAAAATCTGTAGTAAACTACATCTCATCTTTTCATCTATCTGTGGCGATCGCAATGCGATTAGATAGAATTATGTGAATAGAATATATTTGGAATATGGACAGTTTATTATATAAATCTATATACACTAACCTCACTCTGAGCCAGCTCATTATCATGGTGAGGGAACTTAAGATCTACACCGCCAGTATGTATATCCAACTTGCTACCAAACACATCAGAGGCCATAGCCGAGCACTCGATGTGCCATCCCGGCCGCCCCGAGCCCCAGGGAGAAGGCCACGACGGTTCACCGGCCTTACTCTTCTTCCATAACGCAAAGTCATTTGGGGAACGCTTTTCACTTGTGTCGTCACTTAGGTCACCTGTAAAACGTAAATAAGTAAGTAGTTTAAGAGTACACCACGAAAAGTAAGTGTACGTTCGTGCTATGCACGTATTACGTACTAAAGTACTAGTTTAAGAGCATAAAATACTCCTCACGTTTAGCTATTACGGAACTAACTAAACTTAATCATTTCTGTGCATGTGATCCAAGAAATTGCATAATTTTTTCCTTTGTATCATAAAATAATACATTACTAAAAATTCAACCAATCACAAAATTATTTAGAGGTTTGTTAAGTCTTTAGAGAAAATAAAGTCTACACTACTATGGTATGGAATCTCAGTCATTTGGTTTAATGAAAAACATAAAATTCTATTAAAAAAAAACCATACAAAAAATACAACTGTCTGCATTTGTTGAGACATTAATTTTGTAGCCAATTGTTAAACTAACTAAATAATGTATTTTTATGTCTTACCTTCTCCTTCTTGTAAAGATTTTGTATCTCCATAAGCTTCAGGCACTAACCTAGCATAAGAGTGTTTATCTCTGCTGTCAAATTCACCTACACTAAAGTATACAGAACCATTTGATTCATAAGCTAGACCATTCCCTATAATTTTTTCTATAAACTTAATGATCTGTGGAACATATTCACTAACTCTTGTTAATACATCGGGGGGTAATACCTAAAAAAATTAAGGAAAAATTAGTAAATCAACAAACAAGTGCGAATCTGATTCGCACATTGAGGGTTCTGTTCAAGATATTATGAAGGATCTGTCCAACTAAAAGCATTTGTCTAACAAAAACACACCATGAAAACTTAAGTTAAGATTCCAAAGTGAGTAATTATGAATAACTAGCTTCCCGCGCGCGGTTGCACCTGAGTAATTTCCGTCTCCGTAGGAACTGCAAATTTAAATATAGCCTTCCTCGATAAATGGGATCTACATCTGAAAGAATGTTTTAAATTAGACCATTCACAGTAGCAGTGCAGATTAGCATGTTCAAGCAAACAAACTCTTCAGCTTTATTTATTAGAACAGTTCCAGACGTCTATGTTTTTATGGGTTTTACCGAATTCGCTAATTGATTTTAACATAATTGAGTTGCATAATTGAAATCAAATTGTGTACATACATACATACATACATAAGCTCACACCTGTTTCCCAGCGGGGTAGGCAGAGACACTGAACCTCCACTTGCTACTATCATCACACACATCATTTGCTTCATTCCTCTCATAACATTCTTCAAACAAGCATGTCGGTTTAGGGTGGATCTTATTTTGAGAGGATGTCTCCGATTTGGTAAGAGAATGTTCCTCGAGGTCTTCCCATTCCGACTAATTACACAAATTGTGTAATTATTTCATTGTTAATGTTATTTGGACATTAACAAAGAATTGAAGCTTTGGTATTTGTGCTAGAGGTACTTTCTAGCTTAAGCATCATTTTAAATGTAAATAAAAAAAATATAATAAAATACAAATCTTTACCTCTCTTTAGGTTTACAAAATACTTACATTTAAAGCCTTCATGTCTTTATGGAATTCATTTTCCCAAAATCTAGGTAATGCTGTGAATATAGAATTATCAGTGACAGTGGCCCCATGTTTACTATCCAGCCATTCAGATATAGGACTTCTAGCTGACTGCAAGAGTTGGTATTTGGCATCAGTTATTTTCAAATCATCTTTAGACTCAACTGCTGCTTTAACAGTTTTCACAGATGCTGCAATGCTGGAATATAATAGATATTTATTAATATTAAGCAAGAAAAAATTAAAAATATACATTAAGCTATAAACTCAGTATGTGTATGAGCCTATACTTGATTTAGATTATTTACATTTGGTATGAAAACTTATTTTAAATACAGCAAAGGGGAATTGATTTATTTATAAAAATCTTTATTAAAAGTACACATTCTTCAAAAAATTTCTTATATATTTGTTTGTTAAACATAGTCAAAAGTTAATGCAAAAATATATAAAGAATTTGAATTAATCACATTCGATTGTTACAACACCTAAGCATTACTCCTCTTTTTTTCGAAAAATACATCTTATGTTTTTTCGGGAGTGTTTTTATACTCCAAACCTGAATAAATTTGTAAAAGAGCATTTCATTTTAAATAGCTTACTTTAGAATAAGCAAAATGTACATGTTCTTCAGAAAGCAATTTGCAAGACATTTTTAATTTGAAATTTGCTTTAAAGCAAAACTGCCCTTAATGGGTTCACATAAGGTGGGGTATAACTGTATGTAACTATAAATATATATTTTGTTCAAAATAAAATTTCCATTACATTTATAAGGCCTAATGTTAGCCTCAAACTCTTTGATCGTGCCACTTCAAGAAAATTTATCCATTCAATTTAAGTAATGTAAACATAAGAAGGCTACATTTTAAATAGCATTTTTTTAATATATAATGTGATACTAAACAAATATATATATGTATAGGTGAAAAAACTATACACATGCCATGACTTTTGTAATATTCATTACTATAAATGAACTACTGTTAATTCTTATCGGTGTCTCCTCCTGTTCCTTATCAAACAACCACCAGGATTTAGTTTCAAATAATAAAACTAGCAATTTTTGTTAAATTATTAAGAATTGAATTGAATTTTATTTCAATTACTCATGATTGCTCACATTTAAAATATAAGCTGCCCTACATTTAATAGAATTCATATTTCACTCACCAGTTTAAAGTCTTTTGCATTGCATTTTTTTTATCTGTGTCAGTTGTCTCTTTGATTACTGTTTCATAGTAATTTACTACTGAAGTTGCATCATCAATGATTTCATTCAAATTCTTTTTGTCATCAATATATTTTTCATACAAATGATGTTGTCTTGCTCTCTTGATAATTTTATCATCAATATCAGTGATGTTCATAACATATAAAATGTCATAACCAAAGTAGTTGGCTATTACTCTTCGCAGAATATCAAATGATATATATGACCTGCAAATAAAAAAGAAATGGAAATTGAGTTAATGTGTTACAGATAACTTGATATGTTTGCTTAAAAGAAATATACACAGGTACTTAAGCTACAAACATTTAGTTGCAACACAATAAATCTGGCCAGTGTGAAGTGCTGGATGTAAACTATAAAGTGATGTTGTTCTATGAAAGTATTTTCAAAATATATTTTTATCCTTTCCATTCCGAGTGAATGAATACACAAATTTCAATGCAGAACTATATATTTAGGTACCTAAGTGTTTATTTTATTTTATTTTATTAATTTATTTGGGAAAACAAACAGATACACATTCAAATTACAAATAATTACAACTACAAAGAATATATAAATGTGTAGCTCACAACGTTATCCACATGTTAGGTATAATAATGTGGCATTGCTAAATATATCTCGTTAATTTAACAATCTGAAAAAGATAAGTAAAAAAAAAACTTATATGTAACATACAATAACGCAAGAAACAATAATTGATTTGTAATTTCACAGATTTTTCTGTTTAAAGTATTTTTAAATTTAGGGCTATTGTAATTTTTAGTTATGCGACGCAAAGGTGCGCGCACACCAGCATTAGTGCGGGATGTACAGACTGCAAACAGGGCGTTTGTACGAACCTTGAACCTTATAACAGTTCGTGGCACTATGTAGCATAACCTGTTTGTAATATCTGAGCAGTCATATTTGTTATTACACAAGTCATAAAGCTTCTTGGTTTCCAAGAAAAGACGTCTAGTCTTCAAATTCCATAGTTTAGTACTTAGGCTTAGGTTGTCCCGGGCAGTCCAAATCATTGTAACCACAGCGATAATTCACTGCCTTAACAAATCCCCGCTGAACTCTTTCCAAAATCTCCACATATTTATCGTAAAAAGGGTTCCATATGACTACGGCGTACTCCAGCTGTGACCTAATGAGTGTTTTATAAAGGTGGTAATAGGTGTCAGGTTTTTTAAAATCGATGGCTGATCGCATTACAAAACCATGCATACGATAGGCGTTGGTCACTATTTTATCTATATGCTGATCAAGGTGTAGCTTATCGTCTAGCAACACACCTAAATCCCTCACAGAGGTGACCTTACTGAGGCCTGCTTGAGATAATGTATAGGTGTTTGATACAATATTCTTATTTTTAGTAAAAGTAATGGTTACACACTTAGGTATGCTTAGCTGAATTTTGTTTTTTACGCAGTATTCGGTAAATCTATCTAGATCAGCCTGCAATAAGGCAGTGTCCGAATTGTTATGAATTGTTCTATATATCTTAAGATCATCAGCATACAATAAGAATTTCGAGTTCACGAAGCAACTCCCAATATCATTTATAAATATGACGAATAGTAGTGGACCTAATATCGAGCCTTGGGGTACGCCAGAGGTCACAATCACCGGCGGCGATTGATGACCTTTAATAACAACCCTTTGCGACCTATTTGTCACATACGATGTGAACCATCGAAGTAGATCCCCGCAAATGCCGTTATACGCTAATTTAGTCAGGATCAGCTCATGATCCACCTTGTCGAAAGCTTTTCGAAAGTCTGTGTACACAGCGTCAACTTGCAACCGATTATCCATACAATTAAACACATAATCAGTTAAAAGTAGTAGATTAGTTACCGTCGATGTTCTCTGTACAAATCCATGTTGTTGAGGGAGTATAATATTATGAATTATAGGATAAATTTAATTATGTACAAGTCTCTCGAAAAGCTTCGACATTGCAGGTAGTATAGATATAGGCCGGTAGTTTTCAATGTAATGCTTGGAGCCTGATTTATGTACAGGTGTGATATTGGCTCTCTTCCACACTTCAGGAAAAGATCCCTCTGCAATACATTTATTGTAAATTATGTGTAATGGGATACATATACTGCTAGCTGTTTTATATAGGAAGTAGGGCCGGTAGTCCATCTGGCCCAGGGCCTTTACTAATGTCAAGAGATTTCAATGCTTTTAACACTTGGTCAAGACTAAAGGTAATTCGGTTAATAACAACACAGTTATCAGCACAAGTTTCAGGGGGTAACCATTCATTTTCCCTAAATGTAGATAATTCATAAACTGATTGGAAAAAATTCGAAAACATGATACATATCTTGTCTGGGTCATTACAATTTTCATTTTTATAAAAGACATTCGCTCTCGATTATTTTTACGATTATGAACGTAACTCCACAAGTTTTTAACATTCTTTTTAATATTGTCTTCTACGCTGTTAATATAGTTTGTGAAGTTACTTCTGCATTGTTCTAGGAATCTACGCCTAAGATAAGAAAATTGTTCATAATCCGGTATATTATTATAAGATTTCCATTTGATCCATGCTTTTTTTTTAATTAAAAATGCGAATAAGCGATTTGGAAAACCATACTGGGAATTTGCATGACTTGGTGCGAGACATAGGAACGTGATTTTTAACAGCACCATATATCAACTCATAAAATGTACTAACACTGCTTTCAGCTGATAAGTGGTGTAAAGTATTAGTCCAGTTAATTCCCGATATATAATTATTAATACGTTCGTAGTCTGCTTTATAATAATTATACTTAACTGAACTTGTTGGTGATATAGTCTTTATATGTGATTTATATATTATAGCGGTACAAAAAGGTGGATGATAATCATCGATAGGAAGTAATGGGTCTGCTGGAGTGTGTGTAATACAATCTGTGTTACTTATTAATAAGTCCAAGATGCGTCCTTTGTAGTTTACGATGTTATTGTATTGGTAGGAGTCTAACAAAGCCATGAAGTTACCCAAATGTTCGCTTACAGGAGAACTACCATTACAACATAGTGCACTTGTATTGTTATCGTTATGTGGTAGCCAACTGACAGCAGGCAAGTTGTAGTCACCGAGTAAATATAAATGTAACGTGCTAGAGTTCTGATTGGGGTATAAATTATCTATTATATGATTCATATGGTCAAAGTATGTGAAATAAATGTCTTGAGGAGATTTAGGGGGAATGTACACAGCACTAATCAAATATTTATTTAAATTACTACCAGGGAGCTGTATAACAATTTGTTCAATGAGCGGGGTGAATGGTTGGTCAGGGCTTATAAGAGTGGAATGTATTTTTTTCAGTACCGCTACGAGCACACCTCCACCGTCTTTTTTATTGGTAGCAGCGCGGTTACGGTCGCATGTGTATACCGTGTAGCGATCATCTATAAACTCATTATCAAATATTTGAGGCGTAAGCCAGGTTTCTGTCAGAATTATAATGTCATAACAATTGGACAATATATTCATATATAATAGATTGAGCTTGGTACGAATACCCCTACAATTCTGATAGTAAACAGACAATTTATCCATTGGGGAGAGACAAATACATAACAGTAATGAGTTTGGAAGAGTTCAGGGAATGCTTTGCTTGAACAAGTACAGCATTAAAGTCTAGACCGCTGTTAATATAACCCAAAATTAAAATTAATTTACATATTCTTATAATGCTCAGATTTAAATAACGATACTCGTGCAATTTCATAAAACACATAATTTTCCTTGAAAGTAAACCTAAAGATAAAATCAAAAGACAATACAATAAACATAGACAATAAAAAAACAGAATAGTGAAGAACATGAATTACCGATACCATGTCTAAGTTTCCCTTTTTTGTTATGAGAGATGATTGATCATTATATGTATAGAAACAAAACATGAAGTAAATATACAAACTAAAACTAATTATGTTTAGTGGCTCCAGTACTTTGTTTGATCTTATTAATGTCCTGTATTGAGTGTATAGCCATCGCAGGTGTACTGTCGTTCTGACGTACGAGGATAGTAGCATGCTTGACCCACACGTACTTGAAGTTATTTTTCCGGGCGGTTTCGCGGACTGCTCGAAACGTTCATTCAGGTAGATCGGTTGCGAAGCACCGGATATACCCACTTGATCAGTCTTTATTCCTTTTGCTAATCGTGCTGCGCTCAGTAGGTTGTCTCTTAGTATACAAGATCCAAGTTTAACAACTATATTTTTAGGTGCTTTATTTATGTTCTGTGCGTGTGGGACACGATGGATAGCATAATATCTTTCTGTTGCAATGGACAATTAATTTTGGTGCTAATAGTTTCCAAAATCGTTATCAAATTTTCAGATCGTTTTTCAGGAATGTTACAAATCTCTATGTTGCAAAGTCGAGCTTGTTGCTCAAGAGTATCAATTTTTGCCTCTAATCTCACTATCATGGTATTACAACCATCAGCACTTTCAATCTGTTTAGAAAAAGACTCAATCCTTTTGTTTATATCGTCTTGCTGGTCTGACGTGTACTGCAGAGAATTTTGCATAGAGGCAATATCCTGTGTTAGTAATTTATGTTTTTCAGCTAAAGTGATCACATGTTTTTCTAGCTTAAAGAGATCAGATTTAAGGGAGTTCAACTCATTTTTTATATCGAAAGTGGTTTTAGTGACTGTGGCAAGGTCTGTTTTAATGTTTATTAAATTTTCAGACAACTTAGACATAGCACAATCGAAATAGCATCTCACTTCATCAAGTCTCTTGCTTATGTCATGGTTAAGTGTATTAATAGCACAGGTTATATCAGATTCCGGTACTTTTCTTTTTCTTTGAGCGATATTGTCACCACTTCCATATAAACTAGATAGATTTGGTGATGAATGAGATGTGGATGGTGGTGAGCGCTGCATGCTCCTAGATGTTAGTCTGCGTATAAATGAACGCAATAGAAAAGTATTTTATTTTATTAATTAATTGGTCACACTGGTCTAAACGTCAGTTATGTTGACAGCTTGACGTTGATATGTCACAGTCACTGAGTATCTCTGTCCGACGTCCATATACTAGAAATACCCGCTTTTGGCAATAAAATTGTAAAAGATGTTTTCTGACGTTTAAATGCTGTAGAAACTATTGCTTTAGTTATTCGGCAATCTCCAATAAGTGCACAATACTGATTATGTGAAGACAAATTCCAGGGGTTCTTGCCCTGTTTTGAGGCTAAGTAAGTATCCAAAGTCAGCCAAAACTATTTTTATTTACTTGAATTTAACAGGAGATTAACACAACGATGTTGACAGTTCAAGATTTTAGCAAAAAAAAAGGCATTATGTTTATTATAGGTGGTGACCTATAATTAACATAATGTCTTCAGTCTTGTGTATTTTTGACAATAAACCAGCTGGCAAGTAAATAAAGTATGAAGTAAAAGACAAAATATAAAGTTGCAGTAGAGGTGTGTAACTCTTTACTGAACCGACTCACTGTTCCGAAACATTTTAGTGTTTCGAAAGATTGGAACGTCAGTAATGTTTTAAATGCATCATTTGGAACACTGAATCTGAAACACTACTTTGCGGACCGACCGGACCGTGAACGACGTCGCTTGCGAGTTGCGAGTGAGAGATTTGAGTGAGACACAAAATGCTGAGCGGTGAGCGAGATACATATACGCTCGCTCGCTAGCTCTCGGACAGCGGCTCTTGATTCAATGCACGTAATAATAACCATTATGGTGCTTACATATCAAATACTATTAGGTTGTTTCTTGTATGAAATAGAAGACTAGGTATCATTTTACTTTGACAAAGCTTTTTGAATTGTTTATGTTTGCGCAAATTTAAACAAACACGATCAGTTGTTTTATGATATTGTTTGAATTGCATGTTTATTCAATTGCATCTTTTGAGCCGGTGCCGGTGTACCAAATGTTCCAAATGAAACATATCAGTGTTCCGGAACAGCTTAGTGATTCAGATGCAAATGTTCCAATCGCAAAAATGATACACTTTGCGCGGGCCTAAGTTGCAGTACCTATTCATATTTTCTTTATATTACCTGGCATGCCCCATGTGAGAAGCATCATAGACTGTAGGTCCACAACTGTACCAATTGATACGGTTTCCATTTTCACACACGAACTCTTCTTTCTGTCTTGTTAAACTATTATAAAGTTTTAATACTGGTTTTTCCTTGCGCGCCGGTGGTGACCAATTTGGTTGGCTTCTTTTAGACATTTTACTTTAAAGTTCACTGAAGTAATGATTTTTTATCTAGTGTACGACAATATAGTTGCCTAAAGTGCTCTTATTGAAGAACTGATATATAAAATTGTTGGTAAATGGTAAATTCTAATCACCTCGCCACGTTCCGAATTGTATCATACTATGAACCATGAGGAGTAAGCTTGACATTGACATGACACAGAGTTTAGATCTGACAGATGTCATTCGATCATCTGTGTAGATTTTTTGTTTTTTTTTTGTATTTTAATGACCTGGTCACTTGGACCTTTAAGTCAAGTCTTATTTTATTATCTGTGTCGAAAAGGATTGACTAAGCAACTAGTGAAATGCAGTGTGACAGGTTGGCGTAGGGTACACATAACATTATTTTATTTGAAATTTATTCTTTCTTCTATTCACATAATACCTGAAATATATATTTTTTTTAAACTGTAAATATTGCGATGTGGAGTGTAAAAAGAAAACCAACTTAAATATAAGATGTTAGTTGAAGTGCTATTTTAATGGCATGTTGAAAGCATCTAAATAATTTAAAAAAAAAACATTGATTATACAAAAATTTAGGAAACACAAATTTATTTTTACATGAGCGTATACTGCAATGCAAACATAAAGATAAAATTAAATGGAAAACACTATCTACATAACTCTTATCATACTTATGGAAACACTAGTAAGACAAAAAAAGATAAATATATCGATACCTTTGCGTACTACTTCTTAGTTTGTACAACTCTTCTTGTTTATGAAGGTGGAATTTGAATAAACATGTGTGAGTCGGTGTGTGTATACACTTACACTACACAAAAATAACTATCGATGTACATACCTACCTATTACTACTACGCGTTATCCACATAACAATATATATATACCTACCTTTTCGACAAGAGTTTATCTGTACTGAACTACTGACTTCTTTACTGCACATTTACGTTTTTGTGTGTATTTTTATATTATTTCATTTTAAACATACAATACTATTAAAAATCATGGCTCTCTGTGTTTGCAAATGCCTAAATGTAGCGCTGGAAAGTGATAATGTCGAAGTTAATGTTGATATTGGGAAACTGGCGTTAACATCCATGGAACAAAGGGATATATTTTTCAGTGAGGTACCGTCAATAAACATGTCTTGACCTTGATTTACAGTAAAATATTTTCATTGCTCTAAAATAATAATATAATGGAATTCTTATAATAGAACAGCGGTCGATTTAGACATTATTATTATGCATCTTTAATATGTTAGTATTCAAGTACAGGTTGAACACTGGCCCGACTTGTTTATATTTGTACTCGTGCTAATTAATTTTACATTTAAGCGTCCTCGTGTGTATTTGACATTGTTTTCACTGATACATAGTTTTTTTTTTACAGAAATTACTGTCCTCCCCCAACAGTGTGAAGAGTCAAATAGCGCAGCCAGCGCTAGTACATCAGCGGGAAGTGGGCCGCTGGACCATCCACTCCTGCCTTGGTTGTGGAAAGAGCACACATGCTGTATCTCGTGACAATAAAATCCCTCACATAATGCTTGTTTGCAAATCTCTTCAGGTCAGTGTCTATTACAGTTTCAAATTACATATACCTATATTGTACTTAGTAACACCTAATTTATAGGATATTAAACACAGTGTTTTGTTTTAGTGCATGACAATGAAAAAAGGAATCTTGCCAATTCAATCTAGAATTTTATTGGTCTATGATCATTTAGTATACTTGACTTCATTGTATTAAAATAATTTAAAAAAAAACCCCTAATGACAGAACTACATTTTAAGAATTCTGTTACTTTGATTGAACCTTCTGATTTTATTATTTGATAGGCAAATAAACCACCTTATTTATTATTCTATTTGCGGAAAATATATGATATAATTATTATGATGCATTGTCAAAGCACATGGTGTTTATATACATAAACATACACATGATAATTGTACTTGATGTTATAATTTCATAATGTTTGGATAAAATAGCAACACATGATTTATGTATCATCCATTTATTTTGCAGACTACACAGGAGCACATAAATAGCTTAAAGAAATCTAGTAACTACTCAATTGTATTTAAATTATTAGTGCCAGAAATAACAAATGATATTGAAATGAAAGAAAATGTTGACACAAATAATTTTAGGAACAGTGATAGAAATGTATGGCTTCCAACCCAACAAGTTATAGGAACACTAAGTAAACAACTCAACCAAACCCTGCAGTCACAGCTTGAGGCTGTAGAGGAGTCCATCAATCACTTCAGGGATCTCAAATACGCTGAATATGAAGCATACAAGGAAAGAGCCCAAAGAGATCACAAAATCTTAGCTAGGTATGGTCCTCTCATTGTTTCTCATTTCTGTTAATATTATGTATGTGAAAGTGCAAAAATGGATGTTTGTTACAATTTTGATTAAAACTATAGAACTAATATTGTAAAAAAATTATCTATAATCTGATTGGCATAAGCTATAATCACCATCCACTGTAAAAGAGAAGTAATTGAATGCATAAAAAACATGAGGACTTCTTACCAAGGTTTATTTTGGCGCTAAGATACTATTTGAAATGGACTATAAAAATGATTAACAAATTAAAGTGAATGTTCACTGACAAACATTAGTTAGTTATTAATTCATAAATAAGGGAGAGACTTAGAGAAAAATCAAGATTTATTTTTACAATTGTTACAGTATCATAAGCAAGACTTGTAGCACAGCTGATAAAGATGGGTTCCACAGTGACTCCAGCGTTGATAATGGACCCCCTTCACCACAGCTACCTCCCCTACAGAGACGAAGACTGTCCTCCATTAAAGATGCCAAAAAATTCTCCCAGATCAGTAAGGTAAGCTAAAAATTCGATCTTATACAAAAGGCATGAAAAATAAAAAAAACTATTTAGTCCGTCAGTTAGATTACCAAAAAATACAGCACATTGAAATTTTGTGTGACAAAACTTCTAGGTCCAATTTTACCTAGTAGTGACATCAAAAGTCTCTCCCAAACTTTTAAGAGTTTGTTGTTGCTCTGTAACTTTGTCAATTTTTTTTTTGATGTGATAAATAAAAAAATACATTTCCAATATACTTTAGTAATTTAACTGACAGACTAAATAATTTATTAAAAAAACCACAATCATGTATTAAAAAGACTTGAAATATTGATTTATTACCTATAATAAATATAGAGTAAATATATATATTAAATGATACTCTTGCTTACTGAAAACGATTTATAAATAATGTAGTACATAATTACTGACAACACATTAGATTTTATATGATACATTTACAACTGATTTCTCAAACAGCAATTAAACCACCTAACGTAAACTAATGTGTGGATTTAAGGGTCAAATGGTCTCTTTATATTTGAATATGGACAAGCCATAAGAGTTGTGGCCTTATCGAAATCGGTCATTGATTTATAATGTTTCGCCTATTGTGTTAAATAATTTAAAAGCAGTTATTAATGTTTAGGTATTATCTCTTTAACAACAGTTAAAGAGACTAGCTGCTATGTTTATGACGTGACTAGTGAGCTATGTTTGAACTTAGCCATTATTAAACAGTCAAGTTATTATATAAATTTGTATTGCTAAATAACTACAATGTGCAGAGTAAAAGACCATTTCTTCAACCTATTGTGATTTTCATTGTTATCCTGCCTCCTATCCTATCCATTTTAATTTTATTGTCACTTATTTTTCAGTTTAATAAAGCTATTTAGGACTTCAGCCTCTATTGGCTTTTGATTACTCATGTTTGCTGAAAAATGACATTTGAGGCAATATTTAAGAATATTTAGACCCATGGCAGGTCATGGACCTTAGGTTAAGCCTCTAATGACCAATTGGATGCATCCTAATAGTCGGAATTGATAATTCTCTTTCAATATATCTTGTTTTTACAGTGTGTGTTTTTTAATTTATTACTACTAATAAAAAATATATTATTAATAAATTACAGAAAATAACGGTAATAATTAGAGATTAGCCGCCGACTAGTCGGGAAAGCCGACTATTTGGCATCGTTTGTAGTCGGCGAATATTCGGCAAAATATGCCGATTATGATCGGCGCATAACAAATGAAATAATTTGTACTTGTTTTATAATTTCTAAACATTACTTAGAGTAGTTATCTAAAGTTACAAAATAGGAACGTTTTAGTCAGTCAGTAATTAAGCTAACTTAACATCATTAATCAACGAAATATTATTGTGGGTTATCGCTAAGAGAAAGACATATATCATCGCGGACTTTTGTGTAGACTCTACTAAATTATGCATGTATTAGACATATAAACCTTCCTCTTAAGTCACTCTATCGATGGTGGTAATGTGCCAACATACATAACCAAATAGCATGGCAATGGTAAATATAAGTAAATATTCATTAAGTCAGATATTTAGTGATAAAAAAGTCCTTTAATATATAAATAATTATATATTAGGTTGGGGAAAAAGTCTTTTCGCATTATAGTATATACTTGTAATAAAATCTCTTTGGCTATACTATTTGTATCTGGCTGATTTTGATATCATTGAAAGTTTAAATTTTTAAAGAACATAATTCCAAATTCAAATTAAGAAAATGTGTGATTTTCATTTGTTTTTCGTACTGTCAATATGAGTGAAGAAATTCGATATTCGATGAATGAAGAAATTCGATACATTTTAAAATTTTATTACAAGAAAGGTAAAAATGCCACGCAAGCCGCGAAAAAAATTTGCGATGTTTATGGACCTAGTGCAGTGTCTTACACAAATTTAGTTTAAGCGTTTTCAATCCGGAAATTTTGATGTCAAAGATGCACGTCGCTCTGGTCGCTCTATTTATGATAAAATGGATGCCATTTTTGAAAAGTGGAGCAAGATCGGCATATCAGTTGTTACGACGTAGCTGAAGAACTGGGAATTGACCACAAAACAGTTTTGGCACATTTAAAAAAAACTGGGTACACAAATAGCTCGATATTTGGGTACCTCACGAGCTCACTGAAAGAAACCTAATGAACCGTGTACTCATTTGTGATTCTTTATTACGACGTAATGAAACCGAACCATTTTTGAAGGAGCTGATAACTGGTGATGAAAAGTGGATCACGTACGACAAGACCGTGCGAAAAAAGTCGTGATCAAAGGCCGGTCAGGCTTCATAGATTGTGCGAAACCCGGGTTAACTCACAACAAGGTGATGCTGTGTGTGTGGTGGGATTGGAAGGGCATTATTAATTATGAGCTGTTACCACCAGGCAGGACCATCGATTCTGAACTCTACTGCGAACAACTGATGAGATTAAAGCAAGAAGTTGAGAGAAAGCGGCCGGGATTAATCAACAGAAGGGGTGTGGTTTTTCATCATGATAACGCTAGACCTCACACATCTTTAGCCGCTCAGCAAAAATTAAGAGAGTTTGGCTGGGAGGTGTTAATGCATTCGCCGTATAGTCCTGACCTTGCACCTTCAGATTTCTATCTGTTTCGGTCTCTTCAGAATTCTTTAGGCAGTGTCAGGTTAACATCACGAGAGGACTGCCAAAACCACTTGTCGCGGTATTTTGATCAGCAGTCTCAAAATTTCTATAGCAATGGGATCATGTCCAAGATGGCAAAAAGTTATCGATCAAAACCCTTCTTGCCCGTGGTCCACCTAAATAGTTCACCTGGTTGTACCACGGGTAATTTTTTTCCCCGTGGTCCACCGCAGTCTAACTGGGTGTACCATGGGAATTAATGTTTTCCCTTAGACCACCTATGCTGTTATAAAGTATATGTTTTAATTTATATTGCCCGTAGTCCACCTATATCGGAAAACAAAAGACATTCGTAAAATATTCATTTTTACGATTTTTTTAAGGCTGAAAATCGCGTGCATCTTCCATGTGAAATAAATTGTCATAAATATTTCAATATAATTCAACATAAAATAAACAATAATTGAACCCTACATTTCCTTATTTCAGATTTTCTAACGCTAATCCGACGCAAATTTCTTTATTTATTAGTTGCATTTGCACACATATTATGTCATCATCATTGTCTACATAATATATAATCCTTCTCCTTGTTCCAAGAACCGATTTGCTTTCGATGTCTTTTAATACCGTTAGCAGACGTACGACAGTGGCTTCGGTTTTTCTTATTCTTTTATTTAACGATGAATGGTATGATTCTATTATATTATTTGTGCGATGTCTCTGCCCAAACACGCACAAAATTTCAACGAAGTTTATTTTCATTTAAAAGCTGTGAATATATTTTAATAACTTTTTATCTTGTAAATTCTTGTACAGGTGGACCACGGGGAAAAAAAATTACCCGTGGTACAACCAGGTGAACTAAGGTGGACTACGGGAAAACATTAATTCCCATGGTACACCCAGTTAGACTGCGGTGGACCACGGGGAAAAAAAATTACCCGTGGTACAACCAGGTGAACTATGTAGGTGGACCACGGGCAAGAAGTGGATCAAAATGGTACCTACATACTTTAGTTAAATGTAAATAAACAATATTAAAAAAATTTTTGAATTTTCTTCAAAAATGCGAAGAAACTTTTTCCCCAACCTATTATGTATATTTTAAATCTAAAGTTACAGTCTAGAAACATATTCAAAAACCAATAAGGTAACATAGAACGCCCGAACACCTCCGACAAGTAGGTATTAGAATAATCGGCATTGCCGATTAGTCGGCCGACTAATCGGCATTTAGAAAACCGATTAGTCGGCAAATACTATAGTCGGCCCATCTCTAGTAATAATTGTAGATTATTCCCAAACCGGAACAATGTAAAAACAGGCGGTTTGTATTATATTATTTATAAATAAATTTAGTTCAAGGTTATGTGCTCCATTGTATAGGTATACTCAATTTTACAATCACCTGCACCAATATAATGTATAATTCTACTTATATTTTAAACGCTAAAGTTTTAATGGATGAATGTATAGATGGTGTAAGTGTAATGTATGGATGATGAAAATAATAGTCATCATCATCAGCCCCTTCAACATCCTCTGCTGAGCATGGGCCTCCTCCCGAGGAAGGGTTTTGCCATAGTCACCACGCTGAGCAGGCGGATTGGTGACCGCAGTATTATTTTGTCATACACAGGGAAACGCTGCTGCCCGTTCCTTAGTGTACGCTTGTTATAGATGATGTTATAACAATTGGGACCAACGGCTTAACGTGCTTTCCGAGGCACGGAGGGTAGTCCCTCAAGCAACTAGACCCGGAAATAAATCTGAGAAATTATACTAAGTATTCTTATCCGGTGTGGGGACCGAGCCCACAACCTCCGAGATTCAAAGCGAGACTAATAACGCTACGCCACGGGGAATGTATTGTATTGTGTATGTATTCGTAACTTGAGAGGATCATTACTGGCCTTCCTTTTGATAATCGGGCTGCAATTAGAACTATAATCAACACGTGTGCCAAAATTTGTGGATATTTATATAGTACTAACTGGTCCCACGAGGTTTCACATGCATAGAGGTGTAGCATAAACTGATAAACCCTCGTGCGTGTGAACACAATAAAAAATAATCGGCAAAATTGGTCAAGTTTTTGTATGTACATAAATTTTGCCGATTTGGAGATACATTCATATAATAATATACTGAATTAAATTTATTATTTTGTGACCTCCTTGCATGACAATAACGTGTAAACTAAGATTTAAAATTGTTAAGTAAATTAACAACTGTTACACATTGTTTGACTTTGTTATTCTATTTGTGCATGTGGTGAAACAATATTCAATTTAATCACTAAATAAATAATAATTTGTTTCCTCCTTTTAATAGGATAAAAAAGTACTTATTTTAAAAGTATTATACTACCTACCTATATTATATTGCTAGGGCAAAGTATCGTCATACAGTTTTATATACATGAATCAATAAAATATATATTATTATAATGTACACAATTAAAAGAGCTAATTTATAAAATACTAACTACTTATTGCACGACTCTAATTAACGAAATAATTCTAAATCTACTTTCTACTCGGCAAGGTTCCCAGGATGCTGGCAGCAATGCCCCATTGAATAATTGGCATTGCTCATCTCCTGTGCGTATGTATGTAATACAAGCACTCGGGGAATTTGCCACACTATATATTAAATTGTGATTGTTTTTATAAATTAAATTGTCTCTCGGTCCCCGTGGCCCCAATGCTTCGACGCCAAGAGGCACAAACATATTGCCAGTATTTTTATAGTTGAACCAAGTCATTTCACTATTTATAAGTTAGCAAATCAAGTCATAATTAATTGATTATATCAATCAGCCAGATGCGGTTGTTCCTTAAGAGGGCTGGTGCAATGACTCCCATAAAATTACATAATCTGTATTTATAGGGTTATAACTAGAGATGGGCCGACTATAGTATTTGCCGACTAACCGACTAGCCGACTAATCGGTTTTCAAAATGCCGAATAGTCGGCCGACTAATCGGCAATGCCGATCATTCTAATGCTGATTTTCCACGAATCAGGGTGGCGAGAAGAGAATTGAAATCGCCCTTTTCCTCTAAAAATAGCCATCGCGATTCTCAGGTCATAACACGGTAATAAGTAGCAATGAACAATAAGCCTCTCGCGAGAAGCGTGTTTCTGTTGCAAAGTAATTTACACTCTAGATCGGAAGCAATATGGTTCATTTTTACACAAACAAATATTTCAATTCACGCCTGGCCTCGTCTCGTCTCGCCACACTGTTTCCACCAAAGATGCGCTGGGAGAGGATTGAAAATTTGCCATACAAATTTCAATTCTCTCCTTGCCACGTCTCGTCTCGCCACTCTGATGGAAAATCAGCATAATACCTACTTGTCGGAGCTGTTCGGGCTTTTTCGTCATCACTCGGCTTAGTGATCGCGCGGCCGCTGTGCTTAATTACTGACTGACTAATACTTTCCTATGTTGTAAAGACTGTAACTTTAGATAACTACTCTAATTTATGTTTAGAAATTATAAAACAAGTGCAAATTATTTGTTTTATTTCATTTATTATGCGCCGATTATAATCGGCATATTTTGCCGAATAGTCGCCGACTAGTCGCCGACTACAAACGATGCCGAATAGTCAGCTTTCCCGACTAGTCGGCGGCTAGTCGGCCCATCTCTAGTTATAACCCTATAAATATATTCTTTCTACTCTGTATACTCTTAATCGCAGTACTCTGTATACTAGTACCGGAACCGATATTACCTACGCGTACTAAGTTGAGTATTAGTTCCCTAAAATATCTGGAGTCAATAACGACTAGAACGCCAGCGATTGCGCTCCTTACTTAGTACGATGCCTAGCGCGCTGTTTTGTATGAGTGTTAAAGAGAAAGTCCGGAGTTGTTTCACCAAAAGATTTTATTAACAATAAATTAGTCTAACCTGGATCACCGTTCCGCATATCCGCCTCGTTACCGTTACGTTACCCTTGCAACGAACGTGTAAAATAGTTATCTATTTGTTGTTTCGTTGCCGATTTTATTATGAACAAATATGTGGTCGCCGGTGAATTACGTACTTAACCCTTAAAAAAAAAACACGAGCCGCCTATGAGATCAGCTGATAGTTCTTCGACTATGTACCTAATCTGTGAACACATAGTAGGTCACACTATGTGTTCACAGAACACATAATCGATAGGCCATAACTAGGTATCCTATGAATTAGTCTTAATAAACAAAACAAAGCCTATGATAGTTTTTAGTCTTTTTAGACATTAGGTATCCCACGTCTCTTAAGGTGACATTAAATAATAGTCTACTTTGACTAATTAATTGTTCGATGTTTACAGCCTATTAGAACTATTCCTCGAGAAGATGACTCGTTAGACGGCGAAGAGGAACTTTTCGACTTGGAAGGAATGGACTCACGAAATAATATCATGTTCTCAGACCAAGAAGACTACGATTCTGATCGTAAGTATTAAAATCAATTTAAAACTTTGACTTAGATAGTATTCAACAAATTTCAAAACAATAAAGAACCCTTGATTATTCAAGACCTAAAAATAAATCAATCAAATAAATAACCTTAAATCACGGAATTGGGGACATCAGATAAAAGTATTTGAATAAATCTTAATCAATAAAACTATGAAAATTACAAATCGAATGAACCCACAGTCAAGAATACTTTTTGAACAAGTTGTAAAATACGCTTACAAGCGTTCAATGGCACCAGCAAAATCATCATTGCCTAATAAAAAAAACATGTGTTACTTTAATATTTATTCATTTTTCATTGACCTCTTAAAGGCTTCGGTGGGTTTAAAATGAAAGGTAATCAAGTAAACATTTATAAAATTAAATCATAAAAAATAAATATGATTGATTATGGAATTTTATACAAACGAACATAACATTACCATCAGCAAGGTCTATTACGATATACAATTATATTAGACATGTAAACTTGGAAAGCTGAATAGTCTAATTTTAATTGAAAAAGTCTTTCGCAGTGCCTGGTGGGATAAGAAATCTGAAATCTGCTGGAATACAAAAATACTGTTTTTTTTTTAATTTATTTTAGAAAACGAAAGTAACGACGAAGGCATTCACATCTCCCGCCCTCGCAGCGATGCCGGCGATGTGATAGCGCGATCTCTTCCCATGAATATGCCAAAGTTCCCCAACGACCGCTCCACGATGAGAGATTTCGATGACGATGTAAGTTACTTCATAATAATATAACGTTATATTGAGTCTATGAAATATTATACATATTATTATGGAATATTAGGCTCTGTATATTTTTTTTTATTAACTTTATTCAAGTGATGTATCAGTATCGATGAGAAGCTTAAATATATCGTTGTTGTTGTTTTCGGTAATTTTTGAAAGAGCAAATTAAGTAAATTGTGGCCTTAAGTGTATGCGTTACTTAACTTACAATGGGTAAAGGACTTTCCTAAAATATTAAATCTCAATTTTTTATTTCGCATAAAACATTTGTGAAACATGTTGTTTTACAATTTATATGTAAGCGATTGGCTCACTCAAAAATTGCCATAAGTTGTTTTACAATTTTTAAGCTAGCGATTTGTTACCTCAAAAATTGCCATAATTAGTTTGACAATTTTTAAGTTAAGGATTTGTTATCTCAAAAATTGCCATAAGTTGTTTGACAATTTTTAAGTTAGCGATTTACTAACTTAACAACTGCGATAAGTTGTTTGACATTTTTAAAGTTAGCGATTTGCTATATTAAAAATAATCCATAATTTATTGCTTTTTGGCAACTTGATAATTTTTTAAAATGATATTGAAATCTCTAAGCGGTTTGTATTTGCCGATTTGCTGAAAACTTCGATAAGTTGTTTTGCGATATAGAACATTTTAATTATTCATTCCTTATCTATTAATTATTATTATCTATATACGTTTGACATTATTGCAGGAGGAGCCCCAAGACATAGCAGCGAGTATCAAGGCCCTGGCGCGTTCCGTCCACGGCGACGTGTTCGAACTGCCGCGACCACGTTTCTCCACACAGATCTAGTGCTACCACGCTTTACTCTCCCACAGAGGTAGCATACACGTTGCTAATGGGAGCTTTCTCGAAACAATTATATGCTAGGTAGCAGCAACTTAATAATGTCGTCATATTTTTTTCATTTATGTGCAAAATGTGTTTGTTGGTTTAAAATGTGTAGAAGGTCATTAAGGATGGATTTATGCTAAACGATATAGTTAAGTGAGAAGAATGAATGGAAACCGATAAATATAGAATAAAAGCAAATGTTACTAAAATTAATAGGGCGATATCTAAATTGTGCAATAAATATTGTCTGGACGAGTTATTTTGCAAAGTAAACGAGTAGTGTCGAATGAGTTTTAAGTTTTTATGTAGATTTGGTAAAAATACTCTTAATAACCTCAACATTGACACGCTGACCTCGTGTCGATTGGTGCCGTTAGTGGCACTTTTTTGTTATGCCCGAATTACTATACAGAATAATTAAAAATCTCGTCGAGTTGTGCATGAATCCAGAGTGCTTGTTACATAAGACGCTCGCCACACTTTGGTGCTTTCAGTATGTGATCGCTGTGACCCTAAACCCAAATTATAAGTATACATTTGATTTAACTAGTACTGACAATATATTAAATCTCTACTAATATAACTTGGCAGCTACAAATTAAACCCCTATAATAAACTTATATAATATGTTGAAATGTTCAAAGATCTTATTGTAACAAACGTTTATAAGAGGCTATAAATTGTTATAGTGATAAGCAGAGGTAACTATAATAAAGAAAAACGTCAACTTGTTTATTACGCAACATTATGTTTTTGCGCGGTTTCGAAATATGAATTTGAGATTTACGGTAAGGCTTTGCTGTTAAAAACCAGTAAGTAGATATACATATATATTATGATAGTAAGTGTGCGTATGTTGGTGAAATTTAAATGTATGAGTACGGCTAGAATATAATCTGATGTCAATTATATTGTACAAATATACGAGAGTGGAAAATGAATAGTTATACACATTAGAGGGTTAATTTTATACTACAAATGCAAAACGTGATCGTTTTTCATAGTCTCATAAACTTTAAGCGCCGTCCACAGTTAATTTACAACATCCAGAACTCCTGGATATGCATTTTTTATCTAACTCATAATATGGAAAAATATAATTTCTTTAATCATCAAAGCTTCTAATAGATCACTTATTTCTACAGTTTCGACACACTCTCGGGAATGACATCTAAAACTTTCTTTTCGCTACGATGTTCAAGGTATTTCCGCACACACGCCTACTTATTGCTTCAACATTACGGTTAACTAATAAATAAAACTAATTATAGTAGGATTAACAAATACACATTATAGCCTAACTTCTTTATTAAAATAACAATCGGATTTTATAATACCTGGAGTATTTCGTACTATTGTGCAAACATGGTTGTAGCATTTTAATTTCTAGCCATGTAAGGGTTAATAAATTTAATGGTTAGAGTAAATATCTGTAAAATTGCAATCCATGCGTCAATATAAAGTACTGGTGCCTTTTTATATTCTGACGCTAGAGGCACGCTGGTAGGTATTTTTTTCTTATGCTTATCAACATTGTTTAAAAATAAATAATATTTTAATTTCGAAGTAAGTAATATTTTGGCGATTTTGGATGCCATATGCTAGATTAGGAATACAATGCAATACGTTGTTACGCGAATTAGAAACGCACATCATCTCGAAACTTGTAATATAAAGTAAAAAGTAAACTGGCGTTGTTCTGGTGTCTATGTAAAATTCAACAACTACACTGTCCTGAAAAGTTACGTTTTCTTTTATTATGTGGTGTTAAAACTTCGGTAATGAAAGGTTGTTAAGGTGCAAATTCGCTTCAAATATTTTGCAATAATTTGATATAACGTAATCATCAAAATACAATCTTAAGTGAGATGTCGATATAACAAGTTTATGTTTTGTATTATTTTGAGACTAAATATTTTAATCGTTAAAGATAAAAGCACATCTAATAGAGATTGCTTGATTGCTTTTACAGTACATACTGGATTGCCTTTTTATATATATTTATTCTAATGACAGTATGGTTTACTAAAACTCAAGTCTTTAAAGACAAATTATGCCATATTATTGTGTAAATTTTCATTAACATAAGTAAAAATATAGTGAATGTGCGAAAGTGTCTTGATAACAGTGAGTTTTGTTAAATGTATGTAATTATAAAAATATAGATGACAAGTAAATACAACTATGAATATTGTTAATATCTAAGTCATATCCACGTTAATAAACTTTTCTATTATTTTTATCTGGTGTTATCTTAATGATAAGTGAAAAGTGTACAAAAATTAATAATACTTGCATTTTTTACTAGTCCTTTAGGGTCACGATTTTTTTGTCATTGTTAACATTTTTTCATTATAAGTATAATAGTTTATCGTATGCAAGAATGATGGACAGAATCATATGAATGTACATAATAATGAGATCATTGTTATTAGTTTGGACAACCATACAATGTAGAACTTTTGAAAGTCCTTTATTTTTATATCCAATATTTTGAATGTTTATGGACGGATCAACGAAAGAATTGGAGCAGGCTCGGTGAGGCGATACGTCTCGTGTGTAATGTTTACTTGTATTACGTGCTTAGTGTTAAGTTAGGTTATGTTACTGTCTCTTACGTAGTGTTTAAACAACAAATCAGTAATAATTGCAGCGTCTTCCTATAGAACTGATTTATTAAACGGAATATTGTGATTACTTTTTGATGTGATGCCTTCAGTCAGTTGTTTTTAACATTTAGTTCAAAGTAATATTGTTTCATTGGTGTGACTTTTATGAGATGGACCTTGATTGTATGTATTAGGAATATGGAATAAATATTGACCGTGAATATGACTTGTTATTATTTTGTTTTATGCATAAATCTTACAAAATTATCCGTTACCAAAATTATTACTTAAGGGCTTATTTTATGTCTATGGAGATAAAAAATCTGCGAAATTCATTTCGTTATGGTACCATACCTATGGAAGTCATATTTTTTTTAAATATGACATAAGTACCTATAATCTTTCAAAATATTTCCCATAAAATTTTCCAAATGTTTCTTTCAAAATAAAGAAGAATCGTCAAAATAGGCCTAGTCGTTCTCAAGTAATGTAAAAATATATGTAGGTACATATATTTTGTCAATTCATTCGTTTGTTTTTTCAGGGTTTCTCGCCTGGTCAAGCTAATACAAATTTAATGTAAAAAAGACAACTCCCGCACTAGGGAAATAAATCCCTGTGTCGCGGGGGACTTTACAAACATACATTTCACGGACACAAAGTCAAAGCATTCTTTGTAGATTATTTATTTATCTTATTTCAATCATTAACTAGATATTTCGTTTTTATTGTCTATCCAAGACATTTGAATACGTATGCTTCTGGTCGGCCTCCGTAGAGTAGACTCGAGTCGCGCTGCCTATGCTAGCCGGGCAGATTGACTGTTTAATGTGTGCGATTGACGGATCGCGACATCGGATCGCAAATTATCAAATATTTTGAAATCCATGATCTCGATCCGTTTATCGCAATCCAGATTGAGCGTCTAATGTGCAACATATAATTCGAAAGACACTAAAAAATATGTTAAAATTAATTTCTTCACAAAAGCCGCACAAAAGGAAGAGTGGAAGGTTATGGGGGATACCTTTGCCCAGCAGTGGGAATATTAACCCTGACGTTAAAAAAAAAAAGAAAAAAAAAATTCTACACATGCTTTTTTTGTTCAGATCCATTTTGCAATTCGTCATCATCAGCCCGTATAACGTCCACTGCTGAACATGGGCCTCCTCCCGGGGAGTTCATGCGGGTTGATGATCGCAGTATTATGTTGTACCACACAAGGAAAGGCTGCTGCCCGTTCCTTGATATACGATTATTATAGATGATTTTATAACAATCGGCCAACGCACTGTGGAAAATAATGGTCTGTTTCTGATTAAAAATCAATAACTTCTTTATTTCTGAATATTATGTTCTAAAATTTTGCACAAATATAGAATAGTGTATATGGCTTCAAATAGAATGTAATTTATTATGATTAAATTTAAAATAATAAATTAAAAAATAAAACAAATTCAAAATTATAAAAAATCTCCAATGTTTATTTCTTAACAATGAATACTATTATTTTAATGTTTACAAAAACCAAATATCATATAGTACATCAAAATAAAAATCAAATAAAATAAAAAAAGCATTTTTTTAAAGATTAAAATCGAACACAGATTAATTAATTAATTGTACCTACTGTTTACTAAATGTTATGTTATTTATACTTGATGAACTTCGGGATCTAAAATTATTTCGTTCACTTTCAAAAGATCTAAGGTGTCTTCATCAAGTTCCTTCACGTTTTTAGTATACGGTTTTCTAATGCTGGTAATGTAAGGATCTGAAGTATAAAGAAGAGTATGAAATACATCTTCGTTTGTAGCGGATCTTGAGCATTTTCTAGCATGATGAAGACGAAATTTTTTATAATCCTTATTGCGAGATTCTTGTGCATCTTCCGAAAGTTGACCAATAGGAAGTACTGCAAAATGCTTTATGACACTTTCTCCATGAATCAAAATTTTGTGAACTGAAGATGGCATGTAATACCATTCATAATTGCTCACATAGATCCTAGCAGTCTCCATAGCATAACTGCCAAATTTTTCAGCATTTATCATTACACCCGATGAAAGAGCTTGCAGAATTATGTAAAGTCGTTTAATCAAATTTATATCCACTCCTGTAATTTCAGCAGAGCAGCTTGCATTGTGAAAAAATCTTCTGGCAGTATTACCGTCATTAGAATTACCACTTACTTGTCTTGGTTTGTCGATGATCAATCCTAGCTCTTCACGGAAACGCCTTTGTACCAGGGTTTTCTTCTCTTGCTTTAGTCGTTTCTTTTCTTCACTTGTGGCTGACCATGTTTGGAAAGACAGATTATAGGAAATATGTAAAATCATTTCCATACAACGAATCCAGGCGTGCAAAGTAGTCAGTCCGTATTGATAAGAATCTTCATTTTCAGGCCTAGCTGTCACTTTTGTCAAATCGTTCATTTGGCGTGGAGTAGCTCCACATATTGTACATGTGGAACCCGAAGGCGTATCTGTTAATACCTGAGCTACTTAACCATCTATCATTGTAAGGAAGAGATCATGCTTCACTTGCACTCCCTCACCTTCTTTGTTAATTAATGATGGACTCAAGGAATTTATTTGACCCTTTATTTCATCCACAACGGCTTTAGTTTTCTCTGGAGTTTCTTTACAAAATTCTATTGATATAGGCCGGCAAAAACGAACAGATGAAGGTACCGGATTTTGCCAGACAACATCACCTGTTAGCTCGTTAATTAACTTAATAGGCACCAAAGAAGTGATAAATAAATTCGAATCAGAAATAAGTTCAGACTCTTCTGGCAGTTTCTGTTTGTACTGGCTTTGACCGGATGAGCCATCACAGCCCCATTTACTATACAGAAGTAAGTTATTCAATCCATTCCTATAGACTGAATCTACTGTCAATATTCTAGCTGCAGTGTGATCTAATAAATCTTGAAGTCTTACTATTTTTGCGCTTGTGTCTGTAATTTCTATGGCTGAAGACGGTGGATAGCAAGTAGTTTTAACTTCTTGCACTTTGTAATATGGCGGAAGCACAAAACATTTTCGTTCGTTCGTTAAATTTCTCAAGTACAAATATTGTGCTTTCGTTAAATCCAAGTCAATAAATACGCTCAATGCTTCTTCATCCGTTAACATTTTGGTCTGCCTTGCGTCTTCTATGAGACTCGAAAATAAGGTCCTATTTTCACTGTCAGCAAACCTTAATGTTTCCACAAGTTTAGCTTCTGTTCCTTCTCCTATCGAACGTAACCCTTGAAGATATGCATTATAGACGTGTTCAAATCCATATTCATTAAGTAACATTGTATTTTTTCTTCTTTTACTGGATTCTGACAAGTCTGGATAAGATACGCACGGTCTTCCACGTTTCCCAGAAGAAGTAGATGGTGTGGAGATGGTTGTAACGTCTTCAGAATCCGGTAAAGTTATTGAATATTCAGATTCCAACCAATTACTGTTCTTCATTAAAAATGTATCCCTGTTCCGTGAAGCTTCGTTCCAGCGTTTATTAAAAGCGGGAATAATATGTCTTTGAAAATCACTGAGGATGAAACATAAGTTGTCTTCAGACACATGATATTTTTCTTGCAAAACTGTTGATAATGCTTCCAACGATTTTCCTCCTTCGATCTACGAAAGTATTATTTCACGTTTAGAACACCTGAAAGTAGACATTTTGAAGAGTCAACAAATGTAATTACACTTCTGTTAATTCACCACTATTTTGTTATTTACAATGGAATGAAACCACTGTTAATATACTATTTGAAATATGAGGGTAGTGTGCATTTTGTTGATTAATATTTTCACACGCAATATGAGTGCAAAAAAGATAAAAGCCCTAATATCAATGATAAATTACAAAACTTACCGAAAACTATTTATGTAAACAACAACATTTCAAACCGCAATAGATAGCGAGCGGTTTTCCGTTTTCTGACTCTTATCACATTTTTATTAATTACTCCGAAACCCGCAAATATCCGCAGCTGTTATTATTTGATTATGTTTATGGATAGATAGGCTACAAATCAACATTAAATGTAAAGCAGGGGTAAACGTGGGTAACTGTCAAAAGTCTCGTTGAACTTAAAACAAACTTTTTTTTCACCATATTTTATTTTGCAATTATTTTAAGGTGAACCTTAACATAATATTAAATACATATTAGCTGTTTCATATTCTTCAAAAGACGAGGTTTCCAGAAATATATAATACATTACATACCTTTTCCTGTAACGTATAACAATAAAATCAATTTAAAAGTGATGAAGTGAACGGGCCTGAAATGGACGTCCGTCAAAACTATGAAGTTTGTGGTGTTGTAAAAAAATCATTTCATTTAATATTTATAATTTTTTGATATTATAGTCTAGTTTGGTCCTTAAAATATTGAGTAAAATAAAAAAAGCATGCCAGTAGCGACATTGACAAAAACCATTTTTAATCAGCAGTTGTTCTACGATTTTCCATAGTGCAACGGCTTAACGTGCTTTCCGAGGCTCGAAGGGTAGTCCCTCAATCAACCAGACCCGGAAGGATATCTTAGAATTTACACAAAGATTTTCTGCCCGGCGTGGGAATCGAATCCACGACTTCCTAGATTTAAAGTGAGTCAAATACCGCTACGCTACGGAGGCTTTCGCGATTGTGAACACACAATCTTCATATTTTTTTATTTATTGGCAATCAGAATCCCCTGAGCACACGTCTTCATGTGATCATTGCGAACAGTGGACTGACGTGATCTGGATTGACTGTGTAATGTGACAACAATCCAAATCAGTTTATATCAATCACGGATCTCGATCCAGATTGAGCGTGTAATGTCGGCCATAACATGCTTATAACAACCTAAAATCCATACATGGAGTTTGTATAGATTTAAGGTTGACCACAAATGGACGTCGTTAAGCAGAAAGGACTCAATCCACAATAAGTCACTTTTGAGTTATGGGCGTTTGAAGTTTCAGCTGTAATTTCGCTAATAAAAAGTTTTTTTTTTTCTTCATCTTTGCCCGTTATTATTAAGAAGATAGTTTATATTTTATTTGTTCATCAAAATAGTGATATATTTTGCAATAGATTTCGAGATATTAAGTGAAATGTGGGTTGAGTCCTTACAATTAAACTTAAGTTTGTAAAGGCAGGTATTTTTTTTTACTTTATCAGAATGGACTCAAAGCTACCCATCAACTACAAAATGAGTTATAAAAATAAAAAAAACAAGTATTATTATAAAAAAGTTATATATTTATTGACCTTAATCATAAACTTACAAAATCAAGTAAAAACGCCATCATTAAAATTAAAAAAATAGAAAAAACAGCGCAAAAATCAGCGCTCATATTAATTTCCCTCATCCTCCAAGTCAAGGGGTAACACACAACACACGCAATTTGAGGACAGACGAGAAGATCGTAGAGCTGGAAGAGGAATTGGACAAGTTGCGCTGGGATATAGTGGGTTTGTCAGAAGTCCGAAGAGCGGGACAGGACACGATGACCCTGAATTCCGGCAACTTGTTCTTCTACCGGGAGGGCGAACAGCGGTCCCAAGGTGGTGTAGGGTTTATCGTCCGCAAGTCCCTCATTAACAATTTGGTGGCCGTCGACAGTGTATCGAGCAGGGTAGCGTACCTTATACTCAGAATATCAAAAAGATATTCCATGAAGGTTATACAGGTTTACGCACCGACCTCAACACACTCAGACGAAGAAGTGGAAGCTATGTATGAGGATATTAGTAAAGCCATACATAGCTCCAAGACCCACTACACCGTTGTTATGGGGGATTTCAACGCTAAACTGGGCAAACGAGGCGATGATGAGATGAGAGTGGGGTTGCATGGATATGGGCAACGGAACCGAAGGGGTCAGAGGTTGGCTGATTTCCTGGAGAAAGAGGGACTCTATATGATGAACTCTTTCTTCCAGAAGCCACCTCACAGGAAATGGACCTGGATGGGCCCTGATGGTTCCACAAAAAATGAGATTGACTTCATCATGACAACCAAAAGACAAATATTTAATGATGTCTCTGTGATTCACAGGGTTAATACCGGAAGTGATCACCGAATAGTTAGAGGCACGTTAAATATTAATGTCAAATTGGAACGATCCCGTCTGATGAAGTCTACGCTCCGACCTTCAAACGCACACATCCAAAACCCCGAGAGCTATCAGATCGAACTAAGTAATCGCTTCGAATGTCTAGACAGCTGCGAATCTGTGGACGATCTCAGCAGCGGGCTGGTACACACTGTGCATACGGTGGGGCTTAAATATTTTAAACCCTACCCTAGAAATAGACAGATTCCTTAAAAATGTGCGTGGATGTTTCCTCCGTTTTCATGTGCAAGAGGTTATTTTTCTTTTGCTTGAGGATATCTAATAAATACTTCGCCTATACTGATGAAAACGTTTCAGAGCGTACATCAGCGCACATAGTAAAATTGCAATGTATTCACTGAGATATTGTAAACAAGTTTGATAAAAAAAAATGGAAGATACTAAAACACAAAAAAAGATGACGGAAAAGAACAACCCCGGAGTTTCTTTCTTCCTTTCTTCTCCGGGTCGTCCACTTAGGTAGCTAGTGAAAGGTTGCAGGTTAGCTAGGGTAGGATTCTCGCCGGCGAGGACCGCGTTGCGCCCCTACCCCCGCCCTGTAATTGAGCGCCTGTAGTCGGTGCCTGTGATCATATCCTCTTTATATCTACCTTTTTTTTTTTTTTACTTCAGTGGCACCCTGGGTCGTGGTCCTAAACCCCATAAGGGTGCCCTCAGGTGTGTGCCACTTAGATATAATGTGACCACTTGCAATTTGGATGCGGTTTTAATTTCTTCTTATAATAATAATGATTGGTTAATTGCAAAAAATGCCATAGGACAGACGGACGGACTACGCAATCTGTATATTTGCTATTGCCTACCTACTACTGTAAGTTACCTAGTCGGATATTTTATAGAGTAAGAATTATCTGTTAGTTATAGGTTTGTTTTTTTTTTTGTAATTAATTTATCTTCTAACATTGTAATTCTGACAAGTGCAAGTGTATGTAAATACCTAAGTGCTGAATAAAATTCATTATTTCATTATTTCAGACCTCAGAAACTATCCACTAATACCCGGGACCTCATGGCTAAACGACGTACGATGATGCTCCAGACTCCAGACGATGCGGAGTCATTTAGGCAGCTCAATAGACATATCTTAACGTCATTGCGTCACGACATTCGCTCCTATAATAAAAAATGTATTAAGGAGACGATAGAGCGAAACCTAGGCTCCAAAGTGTTCGCAAGAGACACCTCTATTGGGCAAAGCCAGTTGACAAAGCTGAAGAAGGAAGATGGGGTAGTGACGTCGAGTAAGCCAGAGGTTTTATGGGAGATAGAGAGGTTCTATAATCAGCTGTATGCCTCAACAGTCAAGCCCGCTAACAGCCAAGCCAAAGACCCCAAAGCAAGGCTCACCCGACACAATACCGAAGATCTCCCGGACATCAGCCTATACGAGATTAGGATGGCCCTTAAACAGCTTAAAAACAACAAGGCGCCAGGTGTTGACGGAATCACATCTGAGCTTCTGAATGCGGGTGGAACACCGATACTTAAAGTCCTTCAGAAGCTCTTTATATTTGTTTTCGAGGGTCGTCACAAATCGTCTCGAACACAGGCTCGATGACTTCCAGCCTCCCGAACAAGCCGGCTTCCGAAAAGGCTTTAGTACCATAGACCACATACATACGCTGCGGCAGATTATACAGAAGACCGAGGAGTATAATCAGCCCCTATGCTTGGCGTTTGTGGACTATGAAAAAGCCTTTGATTCGGTCGAAATTTGGGCGGTTCTAAGGTCTCTTCAGCGGTGTAGTATCGACTATCGGTACATTGAAGTGCTGAAGTGCTTGTACAAAAACGCCACCGTGTCGGTCCGAGTACAGGGCCAATGTACGAAGGCAATCCCGCTACGGAGAGGCGTAAGACAGGGAGATGTTATATCTCCCAAACTTTTTACGGCTGCTCTGGAGGACGCCTTCAAGCTCCTGGAATGGCAAGGATACGGCATCAACATAAATGGCGAGTACATCACTCACCTTCGAATTGCCGACGACATAGTGATCATGGCAGAATCGCTGGAGGACCTTGGACAGATGCTCAATGACCTCGATGGAGTTTCTCAACAAGTTGGGCTTAGAATGAACATGGGCAAGACGAAAGTCATGCATAACGCCCATGTAGTGCCCAACTCTATAGCCGTTGGAAACTCCATTCTCGAAGTTGTGACCGAATACATATATCTAGGTCAAACGATCCAACTAGGTAGGACCAACTTAGAGAAAGAGGTCAATCGTCGAATCCGACTCGGCTGGGCAGCGTTTGGGAAGCTTCGAGAGATCTTCTCGTCCAAAATACCTCAGTGCCTGAAGACCAAAGTCTTCAATCAATGTGTGTTACCAGTGATGACATATGGATCTGAGACGTGGTCTCTTACTGTGTGCCTCATAAGAAAGCTCAAAGTCGCTCAGCGAGCTATGGAAAGAGCTATGCTCGGCGTTTCGCTGCGTGATCGAATCAGAAATGAAGAGATCCGCAGGAGAACGACGGTCACTGACATAGCTCAACGGATAAGCAAGCTGAAGTGGCAATGGGCAGGACACATAGCTCGAAGAACTGACTGCCGATGGAGCAAAAAGGTTCTCGAGTGGAGACCACGTACTGGCAAGCGCAGCGTAGGACGACCGCCTGCACGATGGACCGACGACCTCATAAAGGTCGCAGGAAGTCGGTGGATGCAGGCCGCTAGCGATCGTTCCCGCTGGAAATCGATGGGGGAGGCCTATGTTCAGCAGTGGACTACAACAGGCTGGTGATGATGATGATGATGAATCAGTATTAAAACAGAATTAATATTATCATGAACACCGCAAACCAAAAAGGTGCAATAAGCTCATTAAAATGTGCCACAAACAATATCATACGTCACTAACACTTATGCAGGTAGATTGTGAATAATATTGACGAAAGTACCTAGGTAGGTAGGTAACTATATCTACTCAGTATGTCGATTGATCGTCACGTCAGTTACTGTTGACAGCTGGAAAACTTTTTAAACTTTTACTTTTTAAACGAATTCATTATCTGTTGAAAAAATAAGTTTGTACTTCATAGAAAATCTATGAAAAACAAAGTTATCTCTGCGAACATATCCCTTCGATTACGAAACCCTAAAAATATTTGTTAGCTATGTATAAAATAAAATAAAATAGGTAATGTATCTACCTGATAGAACTACGTCATCCTTTGCAGGCGCTAGCACCGGCGTCTTCGCCGCAGAAATCTCTTCCAAGTCGATCTCTGTTCATTGTAATAAGTTAGCTACATCAGATCGTTAGAACCAGTTAAAGTTATGATTAAAATGAAATAGTAATAAAGAATCTTTACAGTATCCTCCATATCGCCATTTACTTAGATATCCATATACGAAAAAGCAAAATAGTTTTGAGGTTAAGTGAAAAAACATTACTTACCATCTGAAAACTCAGTCTGTTTGTTAATCCCATGTCCCAAGGCACTAAACAAAATTCGATCAACTCGCCGCATCTTATTCACTTGTTTTTTTCACATACATAAAAGAAATAAAACAAAACACGCGTTTCACCAGGCAGTGTGCGAGAAAATGGCAGAGTTGCCAGTTTTTGAGAGTAATTTACCAACAAAATGTTGCCACTATAAAAAAATCACTGAAAAGTAATATAAGTCAAAATTTTTATACAATGCAAAACATATTAATTTTATTTCAGACAATTGTTTTCAAACTCGTTACAATACTTGGCCTGATTCACAAAAAGGAGATAGGTAGTTTGAGTCCTTCCAAATAAAATAAATATTGACTAAATATTACTAATACTTTTATCACTTAAATAACACAAATGTTTTAAGTCGTTTCAATTCAATTAAAAGTATTTGTATCAGTCATTGCATATATTCCCTACAAACGACTCAGTCTGCTTGAGTCGGTTTAGGTTATTTGATATTAAATGTGCTGTTCATTAAAAGCTGTTTTGCTGAAATATGTCAAGTGTTTTGAGTCGTTTCTGTTAAACAAAAAGAAATATTTTATGTCAGTAAACCTATATCACAGAAACGACCCAACCTGTTTGAGTCGTTTCACTTATTTGATAAAAAGATATTGCCAATCAAAACTAATTCCTAGAAAGGATCCAAACTGTTTGAGTTTATTCTGGTTTATCGACTTTAAGAACATACTCATAGAAATGTCATTACTCAGAAACAATTCAAGTGGACTGAGTTCGTTCAGCAAATACATTGTATATGCTCTTCATACTGTGGGTTGAGTCGGGGTACTGAGAAAAACTAGATTCCGTGTACATTTTAAAAATAGGGTTTTCACTACATGATAGATTTGACCCTCAGGAGTACGATGGCATACTTAACTCAATTTTGGCCAAAGTGTGGATTGGGTCCTTTCTGCTTAACTACGTCCAAATAATAAGCAATTCAAGAAAATGAGTAAAACTAACGTACCTATGTAAAACCTCACTTGCGGCTCACTTATGATGACCTTCGTCACCCTTGTTATGAACTCCATGTCACCTGTTACCATGGTTACGGCGTCACAACATCGGAACAATGTATTAGAATTCAGAAATTTACGGACTCACATTTTTATTTAGATAATTTCACTTTGTTACGTGAAAATGTTGAGTTCCCGTTATTACAGTGCGTCACGAGTCGGTACTGATTCCAAGCCTAGGACAGCGATAATAGTAGATGAAGATGATGAATTGTATAGTGGCTTCAATGATGTGGCACCAGCCCTCGATACGCGGAACTTGAGAGAAGACCAGGACTTTCAAGAGACACTCAGGACAGCTGGGATAGGTCGCAAACTGCCCAGTAGAATGGGAACTGGGGTTAGTAACCTAACTCTTTATAACTTATAAAAAAATAATTTGGCTAGAAATGCTTTATAAAATTTATTAACATTAGATATGTATGAAAATGAGCCAAGAGTCATGATTAGGAACCATTCTTATATTTGCACTAGGCTGGTGTCTCTAACTATAAAATTTATTGTCAATAAAATTGTTAGTCACTAACAATCAAATTAATCTGAGATCAAAAGTTTCCATGTTCTAACTTAAATATATAACTAAGACGAACCAGTGTTAAAATAGTAGATTGTTTATCTAGGGAGCGGAGCGAAGGATTCTAGAGTACAATCCCGAGCGGAGCGAGGGATTCTTAAGTAGAATCCTGAGCACAGCGAGGGATTAAAAGTATGTCACTCGAGCTTAAAATAGTGTTGCTCCCGAGGTGGACACTCTACTTTTTATCACCCTCTATGAGAAAATAAGTAAGTGCAACTTATGAACAAGAATTTATTTACGTACAATGAAGAACCATAAGATATAAAATATAATTTTTATCAACTTTTTTTAAATTTGGCGCGCTCTCAGTTTTTCCGCCAGACACATATTCAATACATTGTTCCCGCATGGTTTGTGATTCACCTCTTTGCTGATTGAAAAATTATTAACAATATCCACATTCCAAATTCAAATCAATTTTAGTCCCTAAGGGATTAATGAGCTATTTTGGTCCCTGTTTACGAGGAATAAACTAGCTCTTTTTGAATAGATGCGATAAAAAGAAACTTTTGATATCAGATTAATTTGAAAAAGAAGTTGACATACCTAACAAAAAGGCCACAAAAATATTTTTAAATTAGATATGCTATCAATTACAGATGCTTCGTCTGGGCACTGTGAATGTGAGAGGTAATAGTTCCCGAGCGGCTACTGCGGCCCGGCCTGTGACTGCGGTGCGCGCCGCCGGCTACACTTCGGCTACTAAAGACATACCTACCAGGGAAGATGTAAAAGAGGACAGGTATAATATTCTTACTTTCATAGTCGTAAGTTTGCTCAGACTAAAGTATTGACCAACGCATGTAACGCCATACCAAAACACGTTTTATTTAAGAAAGTATTATTATTAGTCTCATAAAAATAATGTATTTACAAATTCCAGTATTGAAGAGCGAGTGAAACAAATGGAAGCCCGCATAATGACTCTAGTAGAAGAGTCGTGCATGCTGAGCGCACGGTCTGACCCTGACGACGATACTGCACCGAAAAAAGAAATTGACCTAGGCCAGGTAAAGATTCGTACCTACAGTAACTTAAAAACTACTCATAGGTAGACTAATCCCTGTCGTATTCCCAACCCTGAGATGAGAACCATGAGATCTAGCACTTTCAGCAGTAAGCAGAACCACAAAATTAGTAACTTAATATTTATTAATTATGTAAAAGAAAACCACATCTCTTTCCTGAATTACAACAAAACCCAGAATCTTTATGTCTATATATAAAAATTACAGAATGTCAAAAGTTATTTTAACATTGTAATATTTTTAAGAAATCGATCTCAAAAAGCTTTGATCTACAAAAAAACTTATCTAAAATGTTATGACTCAGGCATTAGCTAAAGCGCAAGAAGCATCGGCATTAGAGCGACAACTCATTCGCATGCAAGAACAAGCCAATCTCGGAGATACACACAACTTGGATCTTACGTTTGCGGTAAGTTTTTTTTAATAGAATGATACGTAGGGCTTAAATTTGGGATAAAAAAAACTGCATAACTAAATAGGCATTTTAAATAATAATTATCTTTATCTCAAAGTACATTTTGTTATTTAGTATTATTCGAATTGAGCAGTTACGTCTAATCTAAGCTGAGGAACTGTACCTTACACGACAGATTCTTATAACTCATCAATGTCGGAACTTTATATGGGCAGCAGAGTTAGCAGTTACCTGATAATAAGATAAACACAACTTTCCGGTCTCAGATTTTTACTTCGATATTTATTTGACAGTATAATCGAATATATATTTACAATAATTCATATGTGACGGATTACAATTGTGTATGGCCAGTATGGCTCATAATACAACCTCCAAAACGCACCCTTAATCTGCCACATGAGTATGCGACCCTAAGGTTATCAAACATACATATAGACCATTAGATCATACTAAGATCACACTAAAATCCGTACAAGTGAGTATGTATCTACACAAGCAATTTGCACTCGACTGTACCTTAATCTACACATACCATTAAAGACTAAAATTAACAAAACAGAGATTAAACCATTACAAAATAAAATAACTATTTTTAAACAACGCATATCAAAAACTTAAATTACCTCTCTAATGCTCGCCCTCTTAATGGGTAATCTCGACAAAGCTAATTTTATCTTGGGGCCTGGCAAAGATTTTGTCAACATATCTGCCAACATTTCTAGTGATGGTACATACCGTACCTCAACCGCCTCATTCGATATCGCTTCGCGAACAAAGTGAAACCTAATGTCGATATGCTTCGTTCTATTATGGTTCATCTTGTTTTTAGCAATATGATGTGCAGACTGATTGTCATTATAAATAACTACGGGTTTGTCGCAACATACATTTGTTTATTTATATTGATTTCAATTTCTGCTTTTCTTCTTCATGGTCCTTACCATAAAAAATAAAAATATCATCTACATATACAACTACAACTATCCTATTCTTATCACCTAATATTTTTTGATATAGACAGGGCTCAATTTTAGATTGCTGAAAACCTAAATTTAGCATTTCCCTATCAAGCTCATGGAACCAAGCGTTCGAAGCTTGTTTAAGTCCATACAACGACCTTTGCAATTTACAAACCTTGGTCTCTTGACCTTCGATGATCGCGCCCTTAGGCCGGAGCATATAAATATCCTCCTTCAGATTTCCATAAAGGAAAGCAGTGGTGATGTCCCACTGGTCAATAAACCAATCATATTCTACCGCTAATGAGAATAATAAACGCAAAGTTGAGCTTCTTACTACGGGTGAATAAGTTTCGTTATAGTCTACGCCACGTATCTGAGTAAATCCCTTTGCTACTAATCTAGCCTTATACTTAGAGATCTTACCATCGCTATCACGCTTGATCTTAAATACCCATTTGCATTGAATTGGCTTCTTATCACGTGGCAGGTCGACCAGTAACCACGTTTGATTCTCCTTCAACGACTGTAGTTCATCGTCTATGGCTTTCTGCCATAATTCACGATCGGGCCTTGCTAGCGCCTCTTCTATAGTCATCGGATCGCCGTCAATCTCAGCAATGGCGTTGGTACATGTGCATGTATAATCCACTGGCTTCCGTGGACCTAAGTTGTATCTTGGCTCATCAGTGTCATCTTCACTTTCTGTGTTGATGTCAGGATCCAAGTCCAAAATCGCAGATTCAGTTCGTTCCTCTTCGATATTAATAGGAACAACTGCGTTCTTCGTCACCTTCATATCATCACCCGGGAATACCTTTTCCAAGAACTTTACGTCCCTTGCGACTGTTACCTTGCCAGTCTGTGGATGAATCAGTCGGTAGCCTTTCGTAGTCTCGCAATATCCGATGAAAATCAAGGCTTCTGTCTTCAAGTCGAGTTTTCGCCTTTTCGGTTTGGGTTTCAATGCGTAAGCCAAACATCCGAAGATTTTCAAATGACTCAAATCTACGTTCTTACCAGACCAAAGTTCCTGTGGTACTTTATTCGTGACAGCCTTTGTAGGGCTTCGGTTCTTAAGGTAAACTACGGTACATACTGCTTCGGCCCAAAACTTTTTGCTTACATTGGCCTCACAAAGCAACGTTCTTGCTTTTTTAATAATCGTTCTATTCCCCCTCTCAGCTACGTCATTCTGTTCAGGCGTATACGGTACAGTCGTTTGGTGCTTTATACCAGCTGACTTGAACATCTTATTGAAGGCATTATTGCAATACTCTGAACCACTATCACTTCGGAGACACTTTATTGACTTACCAGTCTCTTTCTCAACTTCTGCTCTGTATTCACGAAACTTTTCGAAAGTATGACTTTTATTTCTCAAAAAATAAACATGCGTCTTGCGTGTGTAATTGTCAATAAATAGCAATATGTAACGAGAGCCAGCAAATGACGGCTCTTCTATTGGACCGCAAATATCCGTGTGTACAATCTCCAAAATCTCTTTCGCTCTAGTGACTTTGTTTTTGAATGGGCTTTTACACGTCTTACCGTTGATGCATGGGATACGTGGCCCTATTTTTTCTGAATTTTTGAAATCCATACCAGTTACCAAATTAGTTAATGAATTCATATATTTTTGTCCTAAATGAGCTAATCTTCTATGCCACAAATTTGTCAAATTGTCATTCGACAACGTCAAATTGACGATATTATTTTCTTTTTCTTTCAACTTGAAAATTCCGTCAATTTCTCAATACTCAATAATTTCGTGACATGTTGCAACTATTTGGTCATTTTTGTTTTTTATTGAACAACCGTTTTTGTCAAAATTGACTACGAACTCTTTCTTTACAATATTGCTCACCGATATTAAATTCATTGATAGGCGAGGAACATGTAAAAGATTTTCGAGTGAAAGTTTTGAGTTTCCGCTTCCTTCTACATGGCTTTTCCTCTGCCTTTCACCGGTATTTCTTCTCCACTTGCCACTCGTATCTTCATATTTCCTTTAGCCTTTTGGTACTTGGCTAACTTATTGACATCATGAGTCATGTGATTCGAGCAACCGCTGTCTACGTACCAACCGTTTTTATTGGAAGTACTCTGATCAGCCGTGCTCATGCAGACATTTGCATTTTTTTATTAGTGCATTCTGATGCTTTATGCCCTACCTTATGACATTTGAAGCATTTGTTCACTGGCTTTCGAGCATTGTTTTTAGGCGCCTTTCTGTTTGTAGAAAACAAAGCTTGCTCACCAGCTCCGGCGCCTGTATCGGCTTGTCTGTTAGCCGCTTGCAGCAGTTAGTTTTGATCTGCTCTAAGCTAATCTCCTTGCCACTGTTATCGACGGCCATGATCATCGGGTTGTAGTCTGATGTCAAGCCGGATAATAAAATGGAAATGATCCAGTCATCTGAGACTCTTGCGTCAATGTCACTCAGTTGTTGAGCTATGGTCACTACCTCCGAGATGTATTTCTCCATACATGTAAAGTTTTCAAGCTATGTAAGCTTGAAAACTTTACATGTATGGAGAAACCATACTTGTCGCTGTAGTTGTATACGTCTGCCCCAGCCTCTGTCTTCGTATACTTTGCATAGGTTGTGCCATGCTTCATGCGCTGTTTTTGCATTGTATACATGAGCGAAACATGATGGCTCCAACAGCAGACAAATCGTGGTGCGCGCCTTCCTATCAGTATCTTTCAGGGCTGGAGTGACTTCTTCAGCCTCTATAGCTTCCCACCAATTTTTACATTCTAGATAGTTTTTTACCTGGAACTTCCAACTGGCAAGTCATTCGCACCTTGCAGCTTTCTGATCCCGCATATGGATCCTGATGACGAAAAATTTTCATCTGTCATCTTTAGAAAATTTTCACGCACACACTTTTTAACGATTTTACTATTATTATTTAGGTATGGGATGGTGCTCCATAACCTGTCGGAACTTTATATGGGCAGCAGAGTTAGCAGTTACCTGATAATAAGATAAACACAACTTTCCAGTCTCAGATTTTTACTTCGATATTTTTTTGACAGTACAATCGAATATATATTTACAATAATTCATATGTGACGGATTACAATTGTGTATGGCCAGTATGGCTCATAAAACAACCTCCAACAATCAACACTTGAAATCATTTAAAAAAATTCTAACATCAGCTATTACGTTCTAGTGTTCTATAATCATTCCAGGTTCTTTGCAATTTAGCTGGGCAGTATGCGCTCAATGAAATGTATACAGAAGCACTAAATACATACCAGTTGTTGACGAGAAACAAATTATTTCCACACGCCAATAGACTAAAGGTAAACTATCAAGTTTCAGTAAATTATCTAATTTATAAAGTAAAAGGCAGGAAACTCATAGTGATCGGTATTTACAGGTCAATATGGGAAACATATATTTCAAAATGGGGGAGCATCCGAAAGCATTAAAATTGTATAGAATGGCTCTAGATCAAACACCAACAGCAGAAAAAGATCTCAGGTGAATTTTTACTTTCATAAACAATTATTCATAACATGAAAATGCATTATGAACTTTATATTTAGCCAAACGATTTCATTTCTTTACACAGAATGAAGGTAATGCACAACATTGGTCTGCTATTAGTGCGGATGGGCAAGTTTCGAGACGCAGTCACTAATTTTCAACACATAATGCACGAACAAGGAGATTTTCAAACAGGTTAGTGTGATAGAATAACAAAACTAATAATTTTTATGGGCCGGATTGTAAAGTTAAGCCTTTTGTTGCCATCACCAGGCATAGGTACCTAAAGGCGAACAGGGCTGCAAGATTAAAAAAAGATTCTTCAACAACATGTGTGGAATGGACCTCGGCTCAGAGCTTTGTATATTGGGTATTGGGGGATAACGCTATACCTCTCTTCTCGCTATAGTTTGTTCAATCAATAACAAATAAGAAGAAAGAAACGGAAATAATGACTGGAATACAGTTGGAAAGCGTAAACAATAATGCTTTTTGCTTTCAGGGCTACACCTAGTACTATGCTCAGTGGCGCTAAATGACGCAGAAGGTGCTAAGGCAGCATTCCATGCAATGCTTGACGTGGAGCCTCCTACATTCCACCAAGACATCACTATTGATGATGTAAGGTATCAGCGTTTAATTCTAGATTAAGAAAAAGCTAAGACCAGACTAACGAGATGTGTTTTTCGTCTTTCGTTCTTCGTGTAGAAAAATATTGAACAGCGCCATAATATGTCCAAAACTATATCTATCAAGCAGAAAAAAATAAATTCTTATTTTTCATTCCTCAAATTTGGCTGGTTTGAAACCGGTAAAAATTCAACACTTTACTTTACTTTATTTTTAGATCTTTAAAACCAGTATTTTTTAAAACATTGAACTTATTTGGATACAGATGATGATTTAATGATTGATACTTTTAGGAGAACGATGCGTACGAGTGTGTAGTACGCGACGTAGTACGTGGAGACCGTTTGTCGCGCTGGTCTCGACGCGGCGCGGCTCACGCTGAACGTTGCTTAGCTCTCGCAGCAGCTGCTGCGGCTACCACCAGACCTGCTTCTAGGGGACCTGACTCAGGGTATAAGCATTGAATTTCAACAACAATTATTATTCTAACATTTTAAGTTTCCGCTGTCGATCATTATTTGATAACTATTGTTCTTCTTATTCACTTTATAGTGGACTTGGTCCTTCTTCTCGTCTTGATTTAACATGGATTTTCAAATTATAAAAGTTTCTTCTTCATTTCAACAACCCGTTTGCGTCAACTGCTGAACATGGGCCTCCTCTTTTAGACCTAGACTAACCAGGGAGGCGTTGAGGGATATTGCCATAATCACCACTCCAGGCGGGTAGGAGATAGCAGTAGGATGAAAAGTTACCTTAAGCTAATAAAAGCTGCTGCCTAAACATCAGCTGTATGTCCCTAATTAACCGTATATAATTACGACTCTCATAGAAAGATGGGGTGGTTTATATTAAGCTTAAAACCACACGGCAAAAAAGTTTACAATGAAAAATTAAGCTATTTTTATATTGGAAATTTAAGCTGTGTATTGTAACCTCACTACAGTATCATACTTACTGCGTAGTGGTATGTCTTGGTGCGTGGAAGCGCTACGCGGCTACAGTGGTGGTGCAGCGGGCGCTCGTCTAGAGTTGGGCAGCGCTTTAGCGTCGCTGCGTACACTTCGCCCACCATCAGCTAACCCGGCGCTAAAAGCGCTGCAGCGGCTGAAAGCCGTGGCGAGGTCACATCCACACGATAGAGTGCTACGCGCTGAAGCCAATGCTGATGCTGCCTTTGTAGCATATGCGGTTAGTATATTATCTATCTATACGAATATTATAAAGAGGAAAAGTTTGTATGTTTCGAATAAACTCAAAAACTACTGAACGGATTTTGATAATTCTTTCACCATTAGAGTGTTACATTATCCCTGAGTAACATAGGCTATAAAAGTCCACCCGTGCGAAGCCAGGGTGGGCCGCTAGTACATTATAAAGTTTTAAATTGTAATCGATTTCTCGCGACCAGGACGTACAAAAACTTGTATTTTTTTCATTACAAACAGACACTTCAATTTTATTTATTTGTCTTTACTATCATAATAATTATGATAATATATGTTTATCTCAGCTAGGAAATTGGTCTGAGGCGCGAGCTCTAAGCGACTCGGCGTCTAAAGACGATCCGTACTCGTGCGCCGCTCGCGTGACGTGTGCGCTGGCGGCCGCGAAGGCAGCGGACGGGGAGCTGGCGTGGCGCGACGCCGCTGAACAACTAGCCGCAGCCACGCACTTGGATCCCGCAGATTTAGTGGCCGCACATGATCTAGGTACGTTGTTATTAATATGTATTTACTAGTGTAAATGTGCTGAAGACTAATATAATGAATGCTGAGAACTAAACATATCGAGGGGTGAAAGGCTATTTGTTTGAAGCGACATTTTACGAACTTTACAGGAGAGCCATTTAAAGATTCAAAATTTGGAAAAAAAATCGTTATGAAAAAACTAGTGCTCTTTCTATAATGGGGATCGCAAATTTTTATTGAAAAAAAATCCCTGAATGTTTTGGTATAATTTTCAATTAAAAAACAGTTATGAGTATAAGATAAATTGTCGCTTAATACAAAATGATCTGTATCGCCTTATTTTTAGAGTAAAGAAAAATGATTCAACTTCCAACATTGTCACTAATCAGCAGCAGGCAAAATGGTTTAAGTGACTTTACAGTACTTATGCAGGAGAAAGCAAAATGATTGAATCGACGTTACTCAATAATAATAGGAATAGGCTATTTTGTTTTACTACCAATTTGGGTTTGGGTTTTGGGTTTTGTTAACGGTTCAGGAGAGTTGGCTTAAGCAACAATGAACATTCTTAAAGAGTTGTTTGATGTCTCAGATTTTGAAAGGAGTTATATAACTTGGTTGTTCTAAACAGAGTGAAAAACAGTTTTAGCGAAAGGGTTGAACCGACGACATGTCTTAATGAATTTGGCTGACGGCAAATTGGTTGAAGCGACATTGCACAGAGTAAGTAGTCGTAAGCAAAATGTTTGAAGGGACTTTTCATCTAAAGATAGCTACATCGAAAAACGATTTATCTGCCATCGAACTAAAATTTTAGGAAGGGAATAACGGCTTATGATCCGATTCTCTGTTTTTGTATACAGCTTAAATGATATACTAAAAAAATATGGCAAATTTGAAGTCGGATCATACATCATGTTTGAGAATTATGCACTAAAATGGCATTGTTTTAAGCGCCATAAAAGTGCTCAGAATTGTACGAAACCCGGCTCAGACGACGCAGAAAAATTCGCTGAATCCGAATATGTATATAACTCCATATCGTCCAAAATGTCGCTTCAAACAAATAGCCTTTCACCCCTCGATATGCTTATTTCGCTAGTCGATAGATTCGTGTCCGCGAAAGCGCGCAAATTAAATGATTTAAAGTGTCAATAAATATTGAATCTAACTGTTGTGCATTGTCCTGATACATAAAACTTCCCTGATTACTTTTTAATGTGCGCCAATTGTTTGTGGATGTTTTTTTCATAAGACAGATATATAGCTCTTTATTATACACATAACAAATTACCCACAGGAAAAAAGAAGAACATAACATTTAATAGTAGGTACAGGTACAACTGGCGGTCTTATCAATGTGACCTCTTCCAGGCAATCCAGACATCATTCTGACTATTCTGATGTTATCACGTCCTATTTTAGGCCGGTTAGCTCGGTCTCTAACCCAGACATAAGATAAGATTGATATTCCAATTTAATAGCGTCATATTTATGACTGTTTAGCTCTGGCTCTGGAGCAGAGCGGAGACGAGAGCGCTCGGCGCGGGTCGGTGGCTCGCTGGTCGCTGATCCGCGGAGCGAGCGGCGCGGGCAGCACGCTCCGCTCGCTCGCGGCCGCCGGGCTCGCCCGCCGCGCTCACTGCGACCAGCACGACGCACCCGCTGCTGACCACTGGTAATACGTCAACTATATTCATTTTACCAGCGCGTTTATTTCCACTGTAACGTGGGCCTCCTCCTAACAGAATTTGGTAAGCCAGAATCGTCGACGGATGTTGCCATAATCACCATGCTTGGCAGGCGGATTGGTGATCGCAATAAGATGGTAACTAACGCTGAACTGATAAATGTTGCTGTGTTGTGGCTCCTCATTGATCAACTGAATATCCCATGCAGCACAAACGTAGATTGACAATAAAGAGTTTGGATTAAATTTGCCACACTGATAAATTATAACCTGGACATATATCCAATATTTCTTCACATTTTGACTTTTAGGCGCAGAGCAAAAAAACAATGTTAAAAATCTGATTAGGGTTTACATTTACTACTTTAGCAATATTTTCCTTTATTTGTAATACCTTCGATTAAATTTCATTCTCATTGTGTTTCATCTCTCGCAATAGGAAAAATAAAAACTATATAAAAAACTTTATAAACTCATATTTACGGACACAAAGCACATCCAGACTCAAAACAACTATCGATAATTCACGCAAATAGTTGTCCCGGGTGGAAAGCGAACCCAAAACATCATGTCTAAGAAGGAAATACCGTTACCACTGAGCCGTCCGTTCATTACTATATTGACGAATACTTCTACAGGTACAGTCTGATCGGCAGCTGGGACGCGGGCGTCACTTGTGCCTTAGCACAACTGCACAGCGAGATGGGCGATATGCAGACCGCTAAGCATCACTACCAGGATGTAAGAGTACACTACTAGATATACACTATGTGTTTTGCTTGTTTCTTCAAAATGAATTATCTTACTAGAATATCTAACCTTCCGATTCGTCGATCGAAAGTCCGTAATCGATCTGTAAGTAGACCGACAGTTGCACAAAAATCCCCAAAAAATGAAATAATTACTCAATTCCCCTGCCAGCAACCACCCTGAGGCGAGATCCAAATCCCAAAAGAGACGCCCCTTGTTGATTGCTTGGTCAACTACGTATATCTTTTCGACATTTTGTTTTTAATACTAAGAAAGTAAAGAAGGTAGTTAAATTTTTTTATTTTAATAAATTTATTCGCTGACTACACTTAATATCTACTAATGAATGTTAAAGTGGATGCATATATTGAAGTACCTTAGATAAATCTTTATATTATTACATAAACGATGTTACGAGTAGAATAATATCAAATATTATGTGACATATTAAATTATTAAAAATAAAATAATAATATGATGGGTTGCGCACCAAAGTACATAGTACAAGTGAAATGTATGAACAAAATTATCTAGGTATTTTTTACACCTTTACAACTCTGGTTTGCAATCTTAATACATAAAGTAAATATAAACAGTAAGTATTCAATCGCTGAATAATGTTTCCTTTAGAAGTATTATGTGATGTAAAATGCAAGGTCAGGAGTACGACTCGTCGCGACGGGTTACAGACATTTTACAATGTTATTGTTGGGTTAGGAACACCTTGGAATTTGTATATCTACCTTATTATTCAGTATGACAGATAATACTATAAATAGTATGGAAACAGGATATGGTCCAATATAACATGCTTTTCTTATTATAATAATAATATAAATTGGATAACTGAAATAAATGTCACAGGACAGACCGACTTACATAGTCGGTCTGTAGATTTGTATTATTTGCTATTGCCTACTACTGTTAGTTACCTATTCGGATATTATTACCTATTTTTATATTTGTCTTATTAGGCGCTAAATAAAATTAATTTTATTTATTAAATTAGTTTTTTTTTTGTAATGTTCAAAATTGTAACATTCAAATTGAATTATTCACCTTTAGATCTCTTTTACTGTTGTACATTGACATTTTCATACCCATGGCAGTAGGTACTTTTGCTATGTTATAACGTAATCAGTTAAGAAGATTCCGGAAAAACGGTTTTTACAAAAACGGTGATTTAAAAACTAAGAAACCAGACTGCTTTTTTTTGTTATTTTTTTAAATAAAAAAACAAAATGTAATTTTGGCTCCAAAAATCCATTTATTTTATTTTATTTTGATTTACCCATTGTCAATCTAACGACACCTCTCAAGCTAAAATACATCAAGCCCTTCAGGCTGCAGAGCGTGCCAAACAATTATACATACATTCATACTCAAAAAAGATAACCCTCCTTCTAGTGGAACGGAGTCCATTCCTACTGACTCCGACTTTCCGGAATGTTTCCGTTCCGATCAGCGACCATCTTGAGCTCTTAGGGCTTGATCTCTCTTCTAATCTAAACTTCGGTCGCTACATCGAGTCCATTGCAAACACTACAGTCAAAAAACTTGGCATTCTCTCCAAGGCGAAGCGGTACTTTACATCGGAGCAGCTCTTAAATCTTTACAGAGCTCAAGTTCGCTCCTCAGTGGAATACTGTTCTCATGATTAGGATGGGTCTGCTTGATATCAGCTGGATGCTCTGGACTCATTGGAGCGCCGAGCGAAGAGAGTCATAGGCAATTCATTTTATTCATTTTAAAAGACAACTCCCGCACTAGGGAAATATATCCCTGTCGCGGGGGACTTTACAAACATTCATTTCACGGACACAAAGAACACCCAGACTCAGAACAACTATTTGTGGTTCACACAAATTATTGTCCCGGGTGGGAATCGAACCCAGATCACCAGGTCTCAGAAGCAACTTCCGTAACCACTGAGCCACCGGTGCAGTTAATAACTCACTTGTGGAGGCAAGTCTTCAGAGCACGCACGAAGCGACATGCTTCTTCTTTCATAATGCGGACGGCTAAGGAGTGGAATTCTCGGCTGGGGTCAGTTTTTCTTGAACGCTATAATCTGGACATCTTTAAAACTAAAGTGAACAGACACTTTCTAGGCACGCGTGTATCATCTTAGGCCTTATCTTCGCCTACCATCAAGCGAGATTATGGTCAAACGTAAGCCTATATTTAGTAAAAAAAATAAAAGTACTCGGGATGAAAAAATTAAGCTGAAGTGAGGAAGGTGCTAGTGCTAAGGACAAAGCTGTCCGTTGCCGTCGTTGAGTAGAGAATGCGTAGCCATAACTATCTACTCAACGTTTTTGTATACACGCTACTTTCGTGATACATGTTTTTTTTTTTTTGCCTAAATGATTGCTAATCATGTACTATCTAGCCTTGTTCGATTGTTATTCACTTGTTTGTCTAATAAATGGCAATATGTATGTTTATATAGGTGGAAGCAGTGTGGCCTTGCGAATTGTCGGCCTTACAGTGGCTCGCAAGCGAGGCGCCACCCGAAACAGCGTTGCACTATTACAGGCGTGCGGCCCGCCTACAGCCCACTAGTGTAAGTCTCCTTTACAATAAACATCCAACGATCTCATATTATTATAACGCGTCTGTCTTGCACGGTAAAGAAAAAGCGTCACTTCAGTCAGTTTTAGTAAATCTAATACGATTCTTATTTATTTCAATTAGACATGCGCAAAATGTGTCAGTAAAAAGAAATGAATGAAGTATATCTTTTGGCTCAATGAAGTAGTCCACTGATTTAGTTCAGTACTTCATTTAGTTCAGCAAATCACAACGAATCAATGAGATATAGACATGCGCAAAATGTGTCATTGAAGTATACTTCATTTGAACTAAGTGAACTATATCAGTCATTTACTTCACTAGTTCAGCTTATGAACGAGATTCATTTGAATCAGTTTTCGCATGTCCTTCAAACGATCATCGAATTCATTTACTTCACTAGTTCAGTTTATGAACTAGATTCATTTGAATCAATTTTCGCAGGTCTTTCAAACGATCATCGATCGTGCAATGAACTAATAACGAGAATGATTATATTATTTTGTATTAGTTCTTTATGTTTTTTTTTTAAATTATAAGTACCTATAGCTTTCATTTAAAAGCATTAAGTTCAATTGTGTACGTATTATATTGAATATAATAATTTTAACACTGTGAACTAAATAGACTAAACTGAACTATTGAAGTATATGAATCTGCACTGAACGAAAGAGATACAGAGTGATTCCAACTGAAGTACTTCAATTGAAGGATTCATTCGCGAACTACACATCTCTAATTTCAATGGAACCCTGAACGGCAGACATTAACACTTTTCACCAACCTTTTTTAATTGTTGCTGACTGCTTATTGTGATGTCTATATTCAAAACAGTACCATGTTTATCAGTTCGCTTCTTCTAAATTTCTTGTGTTTCATCACCTGTTGGCAGTATAATTTTACGGGCCAGTAAAAGCGCATAATGAGTGACGTCCAAGTCCAAATAACTACACTTTATACACGGCGCGGTCAATGATTAATTTGATCGTAAGCTGTTTACATTTTCATTTGTGATCAATACTTTCAAAGATATTTTTTATACTAAGACTTGGTCAATAAAATTTGGGCCGGATTGCTCATGCATACCCGGCCCCCGCCAAGGGCGAAGGAATGTCAGGGAGGTTTTAGTGTTGTTGGGTTCTCTCCTCGTGGTATGAGTTTAGCATACCACGCTATGGAGACGGCGAGTCCCACATATCCCACCGCCAGCGCGCGAATACGCTGCAGCGGCGGTGGGAATGCGAAGAGTTTGTTTGTTAGATTGTTTGTTTGTTTGCTTGATCGCACTAATCGTAGTAGCTACCGGTCCGATTTGAGAAATCATCACATTTAGTGTTAGATTGTTCATTTATCGAGGAAGGTTATAGGTTATATTCAATTATGGAGTTCCTACAGAAACAGGAATTACGCGGGAAGTTTTGTTTAAAATGACGTTGACTAGTGGACGATGGCTTTTACATGTATTTTTTAGCTAAATAACTGTCGTCGATCATCAGTGGCGGATTTACCAGCAGGCTAAGTAGGCTGGAGCCTAGGGCGGCAAAATTAAGGGGGCGGCAAATTATATTTTTCTTATACATAAAATAAACTTTACGTCTTTTTCAACAGTAAAATTTTCAGTAGTTCAATAGTAGGGGCGGCAAAATTTGAACAGCCTAATGGCGGCAAATGTGTAAGTCTGCCACTGTCGATCATGATTAAATGTTGCATGGTTTTACTTAACAGCCACAATGGGGTCTTTTAATGGGGGCGTGTCTTCGTGCCACAGGGAAATATCAAGAGGCGCTCACTTTGTACAAGAAAATGAACGCTAGATTTCCCGACAATGTGCAATGTAAGTTATCCGTCCCCTGTTGGTTTTTGTTAGCTAGGAACATGTTATATTGATTTCAACTTATTTAATTATGAATTAATGTTTTTTACTCTATCAAAAAACTTTGTGGAAAAATTCTTAATGTAGCATTATGATAGTTAATAACCAGAATTTTAAACAACCACAGCAAAATCAACTTTTCGCAACAGATGAGCAATCTAAAACGGGTAAGACTTGGAAATTTGGAGCTAGCGAGTACTTTCAAATACCTAATGTTGTATTTTGCTTTGTACCTACTTTTGAGGTAGATACACCTACTACGGTAAAACACTGATAACATAATTAAATATTTGCGCATTAGTTTTTTTTTTATATTAAGATCCAGTATTGATAATTTGCTTCTAATCAGAATACCTAATTTAAAGTAATTAGATAATAAGGTGAAAAAAACAGATTGCTCGATAAGATTACCCCCCGAAGGTGTTGTTGATAGCTGTATAAAGTGACAAATATAATATGTTGTCAGATGTCATGCTGATGCAATTCCCGGTACTATCCCAAATGGCATCGGTGGAGAAGTTAGGGAGGTTTTAGTGGGTAGGCCCTCGCATCGTGGTATGAATAGCATACCATTCATAAAGAGTGGGCTAGTTCCACGTAACCCTCCGCCGCCGTCGTGGAGACGCTAAGTCCTTGCGACGGCAAATGGGATGCGTAACAAATTAAGGTATATTTAATTTTGCGTTCGTAATAATCAGACGACAAAACACTATTGAAAATAGTTACTAAAACATGGGCAAATACAACTAAATAATGTTACTTATTATGGTCTTATAGGTTTAAAATTGATAGTTAAATTATGCGGGGACCAAGGACTTTCGGAGACAACAGCGTGGACACGAGAGTTGCAACGTGCGCAAGCGCGGGCCAAGCAGAAAGAGCAAGGTAAGAAATACTAAGCTGCTATTTAAAAAAAAAACATGTTCTTTCACCTCACAGTGAAAGAGGGGCAACGGAAATGTTACATGTTGACTGACAATACTGTGTATGTACTATGGCAATAGCCAGAACATTTATCCAGTACCTACTACTGGATCAATGTTCTGGGAATGATGGAGGGAGGTGATGGCTAACCGCCATTAAATTGCTTCTCTTCCTCCTTCAGTGCTCCCATAGACAGTAATTAATTTTGCTTTTAGTATCGGTAGCATCTGCTGGAAGTGTGTCATCAGGGGCGAGTCAATCACCAATTGATCAAATTAGAGGTAGGTAATTAATTAAATATATAAGTATATTTAAAGACGCAACGATCGCACTTTAAGTATTTATCGATGAATATGTCGGAATATGGCAGTTTTAACTGTCACACTAAAATAATTGTTTATTTTGCGAATATAAAAATCAACAACGGGTCTATTGTTAGTAAGCCTTAAAAGTTAATAGCATCAGTAGACCAAGGAATTTCAATACAATGATAAAAGTATAAAATGACATTACAGATATACACAAGGCTTTTTCTATGTGTTTGACCTAATTATGGCTTAACATAGGTCTGTTATTGCCACTTACTTTAGTAAAATAAATAATCTTTAAATATATCAGATAAGAAATGGCATTTTCCGACAATTTCTTCGTTAAATACCTGAAGTGCGACTGTTGCGCCTTAACCACTTACAACACGTTAATAAAAGTTAACTAGGATTTTTTCCTTCGGACGGACATATGTAGTTAGCCCCGAGGCTTTTATTACTTCACCGGGCATAAAGGCGAGCAGAGCTCCGCTAGATAAATGGTTTAAACACTACAAACTAAGCAACCTGCGCAAGAGGGCGTCCCCTGTGGGACTTGGACCACGGCTCAGGGCGGTCGCTGACGGGGAGATTGAGGGATTATGGCTTTTAGTTTTTTATGGGAGTTTTGTGCAACTGTCGCTCTACTTTACAGTTCGCGGTCCACTCGGACTTCGGGTCTACGAGGGCATCGGAAGGTTCTTAGCAAATTAAGGGTCGGGAGGGAGTTAACTAGGCAAGCAGTGAAACATAATGTAATTTGCACTTTTAAGGATCACATTACCTACGTGAACATCAATAGACATAGGTACATATATACACCCTAAATTTTGTAGTCATTGGCATTTACGGTTTGCTATCAGTATTACTATGGAAACGTAACATTAAAATAGACAAATTGTTAAAAAAGAAGTTAGGGAGACGGCAATGTTAAATGTACATGGCAAAATAAACTCTAGTATCTTGCAATACAAGATAATCTTGGTTGTACGAACAGGCGACCCTAACAGAGGTTCAAATTCATTTTATTCCGTAATTTTAAATGCAATTGAATAAGTATATACCTACATAGCTCGATATGGCTACCAAAAATAAATATTTTTCACGGATTTCTAGCAACGAAAAAAATTATGCTATCACCAAAATTATTTTATACCTTAACATCATTCTTGTATTGGTTGTCGTGGAAGTGTAGTGTATATAGGGTAGTGGTGAGTTTATTTCAGTGTAATTTTTATATTTAATACAAAGGTGGTCAACGCTCAGACAGCGCAGGCACAGCGCCGCTGGGCCCCGGCTCCCGTCGCTCAAGTGCCTCGCGAGCTGACATCGACCGCCCTGCTAGCTACGGGTATGATATTTTAATTTTACTTAATAGGCCCCTTACCTCTTAATTAAGGTCGTGGATTATATTTCCGCAGCGGAAAAAAATATTTGTGTACAATCTTAGATTACTACCGGGTCTGATTGGTTGAAGTGCTATGCCCTCCATGCCCCGGAAAGCACGTAAGCCGTCGGTCCCAATTGTTATAACATCGTCTCTAACATTGTACACCAGGTAACGGACAGGTTTTCTTATTCAAAAATCTACTTCAATAACATATATGTATCTTACCGAAATGTTTCATACCTCAACCTATATGTTAGTTAATTATGTGAGTTAATATGAACGTCATCAAAAGCAACTGCGCACCAGACAGCAATTGAAGACCCGGGTCCAACGCCTCACGCCGCCGGGTCACCCTTATAAATATTTATACAATTATTTGAACGAATCTACATAATACTTAAGTTCGAAATTTAATTCGGATTGTGTCGCCATAAGTATAGCTTGTCTTAGCAGTGTCTATGTGCACGTACTTACATCATGATGATAAATTATCATATTGAATTGCACACGTTTAAAATGTATTCAATATAAATTAGTAATAAAACAAAATCAAATAATATAAAGTTTCATACAGTAATGTATACAAAATAAATTGCGTCAAATTTGCCACATATGTACGTATAAATACCACAGCGCTTTTTTTGTTGTTTTTAAATTTGTCAAACTGGTTGTTAGGTCTACTTATGACACCATTGTGTCATTAAAATACACATGTGCCTTATAGTTCATGAGACCATTACTGATTGATATCTATTTTAAAAATTATAAAAAGAAAACAAACGATATCATGACTTAAAAGTTTATGAGAATGTAGGTAACTTTATATTTTGATCAATAATCGTGATGTACATTTCGGTAATTTAAAGAAGCTTAGTTTTTTTTCAGACGGACATACTAATTATGTACTTAGCTACGAGCATTTTGTGACAACATGGGACATAAAACCCAGATTGTCAGTCTAATTAAAAGAGTACATCCTCCGTGGGGGACCCCGATCCAGGCCGGTCGGTGGCCGGGGCTTACATAATGATAACATTTTATGGGGAATTTGGTGCAACTTTCGTCCACTTTACAGTTCACATGCATCTGTGCTGGTGTAGCTGTGTATTTGCAAGTTCAAGTTTGTATCTTTTTCTTGTAATTTGTCTGTTTACTCTTAAAACTAAGAGCAAATTTTCATGAACTGAAGGTACCTAGTAGGAATATAGGAGAAATCGAAACGTGTAAGATTTTTTTCTAAACAGACTTTTTCCAGTTCACCTCTTGCATTGAATTGTTACAGTTATATTAGAACGGCTGTGTTCCTTTACAGATACACGAATACGCCATCAGAGGGGTTGCAGCCAGTGAACAGATCTCTGTACGACACCGAGATAAAAAAGAAATCTGTCGACGAATACGACGATGATCTGCCTCTGCCGCCTGAGTGAAAATGTTTGTAAACTTTTCTAAAGTTTTAAATATAGAACTTTGAATGTAATAAGGTATTTTTATCAAGGGACTACTTTATAGGACGTATGTTGGGCATCACAAATATTTTTTTATGAATCAGTTCCTAAAAAAACGAATTTAGATGCTTTTTGTAGGTAGTGTTGCAGGAAAAATCGTGTATCTAAACGTAAATGTAACTCGATTACTTAAGTACTACGTTTAGGTGTACTATTGTAATATAGGTACAATAGACACCTTGAAATCGACATCGCATGTCACGCATGACCTGTTTGCAAGATCCTCAGTGACCGCAGGCCTAGTTACCTGCTAATGAGTCGCTGATGACGTACATATGCACCTCAGGGGAACTTCGTTACTACGTCTTGTTATCATTAAACCATTTTTAGTTATATTCTTTATATATGTAAGTACAACCTCCGGAGCGTAGCGGCATTCGGCTCGCTTTAAATCTCGGAGGTCGTAGGTTCGATCCAAAAGATCTAAAATCAAAGATCCAGATTTCTTTCCGGGTCTGGTTGGCTGAGGGACTACCCTCCGTGCTTCAGAAAAGCACGTTAAGCCGTTGGCCCGTTAAGCCCGATTGTTATTACATTATCTATAACAATCGTATACCAGGGAACGGGCAGCAGCGTTTTCTAGTGTTTTACAACATAATTGTGCGGTCACCAACTCGCCTGCCAAGCGACTATGGCAAAAACCCTCCCTCGGTAGGAGGCCCATGTTCAGCAGTGGACGTTATACGGGCTGATGATGATGTTTATGTAATTAGGTATGTCATGTGCGTCAGGGTGTTGGAATTACTTGGAATGACATTAAAAATAAGATTCTCTAGCGAACTGATCATTGATTATAATTATTATACTACGATAATACGCATTATTTACAGGAAATTAAATTGGTATTATGTAGTAAGGGTCAAGTTCGATTTATTTGTGTTTATGGTTTACTTATGCTTCTAATTAGAGTGTTTTACCGAGTAGGGCAATCGAAAAGTCCATTGGCCCAAATAATAGTATAAAATTATTTTATTTGCTGTGTCAAAATATACCTTTTCATTCAGATTACTATTATTTCATAATGGACAACATTCCAGGATATTTATTATTTTCTAGCCGTCTTCGCCTGTCTGTGTTTCCATTTCCCGTGGATTTTTGCAAAGATGTAACTCATACAACACTCCTGTTCTCGTTTTACACACACAAGTGACATCCCGAAACTCAAGAAAGCCCATCTGGCTCCCTTCGCGGACGAAACCACTTCATACTACTCGGGCCGCAGTCCTGCCGCAATTCGCGACGCTCTACAATCCGCATCAAATGCCTTAGGCAATGGTTCAGAAAGTGGAGAATTGAAGTAAATCCGACAAAGAGTGCCGCGGTATTCTTCTCGAGATTTTTAACGGTCCACCGGACAATCCACCGGTAAAGATGTTTGGCGAACCAATCCCTTGGGAACGGCAAGCCAAGTACATAGGCGTAATCCTTGACCGAAAGCTAAAATTAAGAGCGCATGTAGAAACCGTTCGTGCACACGCTTTACTTACACTCAGTCGACTACACTGTCTTCTAAATTCACGCAGCAAATTATCACATGATAATAAGGTTAGGATTTACACCACATGCATACGGCCGAGTATGACGTACGCGAGCACCGTATTTGCTCATACCGCGTCTAGCAGTTTGTACCATTTACAAACTGTTCAAACTAGATTCACTCGACGGACCACCCGGGTGGTTCATTCGTAGTCGCAAATTATATTCTGATCTCCAACTGCCTTCCATCAAGAAGTGGATGAAAGAGGCGTCGGAACGCTTCTTCGAATCTGCGGCGCGTCACCCAAACCCGTTTGTTGTTGCAGCATCCGACTACAGGACTTAGCCCACAAAGCGTCGTAAACACCGTCGGCCTCGGGGCGTCCTAGATGACCCGCACGACGAGATAAAAACCTACCAACTAAATAGCACTACTACACACAGACGACTCTATCCGACCCGCCGGAGAAGAGTGCGCCCGCGAACGCTACGCGTCCGCCTTTCTCCTCCTGACCATTAGTTTGCAAGAACCATCCGATGCCCTCGCAGATCCGAAGTCCGAGAGGCCCGCGAACTGTAAAACAGTTGTACAAAACACCCCGAAAATACTAAAAGTCATAATCCCTCAATCTCATCGCCGGCGACCGCCCTGAGCCGAGGTCCAAACCCCACAGGGAGCGCCCTCTTGCGCGGGTTGCTTAGTTTGTAGTTTTTAAACCATTTATTAAGGCTGGAGCTCCGCTAGCCTATATACCCGGTGAATTAGAAAAAGCCTCGTGGGTACCTACGTATGCACAACCTAAACAATAAATAAATAAAATAACTCATTATAACGAATGCAATAAAAAAAAGAATTGGTCAAGTCGTTCTCAAATTATACCGATTTTAGATAGATTCAGTAGGTTTGTCGTTACTGAAAAATAAATAATATAATTTTTTCATAACGAAAACCACGCGGTATGTTATGTGATTGAATAATAAAAGACAAGTAAGTCTAAAATATTTGTATTTATAAATACTAAACGACTCATACAGATTCTTACCTTAGACTAGAAAAATGCTTATCGATATATCTTTCGATTACAACATGTATCTGACACTCACGGCATAGAATTTTACTTCAGGTTATGATCAGAGGGACGAACGATATTTAAAAATGACGCAACCTTTCATTTTGCATATATAAAATATGGAGTGTAAAACATTGCGTCATTAAAAAAAACTTATTTTAAACTGCGTATGTAACAAAAATAAGTTAAAAAATGCGTCAGTTCCTCTCACAATCGGGGCACAAATCTACTTTCATAATGGTGCTTCATGGACTATAGCTGACATTTCACCGCGGCGACGTTCGGTTTTTGATACATTAATGTACTAAATCATATAAAATTATTATGACGTCGCGGTGGTATCAGCTGTCACTATTTGGTGTAATCTATTACATTATAAAACATTGAAATTTTGCCAGCTACGTCCTCTAACTGCCTTTTTGCGCGATAATAATTGATGTTACTACCGTGCTGATCCAGCACCATTGCGGCAGGAGATCATACTGATGCCATTGTAAAATTAGTAGACTACTAACTTTTGGCACAGTGATATTATCAAACCTGAAGCAATTAGCAGACTGGATCCCTGATTTGTTTAAAGATCTTATTGAATAACTACAATAATATACATAAATGTAGGTATAATTTAAAAACAAAATACCATAAATTTTACCGAAGTTTGAGCAATTGTTTAACAGTCACGATAGTTCAAATTATTCTAATATCAGTCAAGTTAGTCGATATTGGAAAAGTTTCTTGATTTATCAAAAGTCCATGTAAATAAATAATAGAATTCAAGGCTAAAAATACAACGACGAAATCTTTCATAAATACCATTCATTTAGCAAATCAATGTAACAGTTACATCGTGATCTCTTATGTAAGTCAATTTGTTCAAGACTGATATTTTAATAACAATCAATACATTTGAAGAGAATTGGTTACAAAAAATATTTTTTCTTTCTATTTATATGTAGATCATTTAGATGATAAAGTTCAAGTCATAACTCATAGTACTTGTCTCTTATACTTCTAAGCTAATGGAGACTTTATTAATATGGGATCCCGCATTTAGGCGCGATCCCAGGGAGAACAAACGTTACTATTAAAAATCTATTTTAAAATAGATTTTTATACTCCCAATGTGTCTCTCCCAATCCCTGGAGCCACCAATGACCGCATTGTCATGCAGTATCCCACATTTTCACACTAATTTCAGTGTTATAGAGTTAATATACGATTACTTGGTATACATCAAATATTCTGAAGAAAGTAATTTGTCTGCAGTTGATTTCCAGGCATAAAGAGGATTTGTTACGAAACGTACTATGTGCTAACCAAACCAAAAACTTCAAAAATGGGAAATAAGAGTAGTATTCCAAGTACCATCAGTGGTTGTTACACAAATTTTCTTAAAGTTGAATTAACCATCGTCTACGGGTCTAGTTTTGACGAAAATCATAACAATAATTATTTTATACCTTCATATACATAGCTACCTACTAACATATCACTGAAATAACTAATTAATTACATCATATATTTACAATATTTCAATTTTATTAACCAAATTCCTTTTGTCGAGACTATCAACACATTTAAACTTGTTCAGCATGATACTTGTTTGGTTCGCTAAAACAGCGTCACTTATTATTTGTACTTTAATTTATAAATCTTAGGCCACTAGTGAAATAATACCTACTACTTACGTCCTCCCGAAAGTAGATAACTAATAAATAAATAAAATGGACACGCGATAGCGCCCACGATAACAATATAATTGGGCGGGTTTCGGATATCAAATGCGCAGCATTTATACATAATTTTGTCTCCGCGTCCTACGGTTTGTTAACTTATCATTAATGTTATCATTTAAATAATGTTAATTATCATTCACACTTTAGGTGCCTACAGAAAATTTCGTGATTATTCCATCACTCGCGACCGCCACATATAAAGTTCACTGTTATCATTCGTCTTTGACACGACACCTAAATACTCAATAAAAGTTCATCGCATTAACTGCGTATAGGTTTTATCACCATGGTGTACATACAATCGAGGGCTAACTGAGTTTTAACGAAAAAAGCGAATTGCTACTATTCTGTCAATCCATTTCTGATTATGGGTTTATTTGTTTTAAATATACTGAAGACCCACTGACCTAAGATAGCAATAGTTAGGTACAGCATCTCATCTGTCAACATTGCGGTCAACAAGTTACGCCAATAATATTGATAAATAATAATTTTAAACATCGTTCTTATGTGTCTTGTATCTAACTCTAAACAAAACATCAGATAATTGGGACGTCATGAGTTGAATAACTTATCTTTTTTTTGTTTATACTCATTCTACATTACAGTATCAACTAACTCCAAAAAATTGGAAGCCATTCGCTAAAACCGGTTTTGTCCAGCTAGCCCTCCCTAATTGGTTCCAGTACATGACATATGTACATAATACTATGAGATGACCTTGGCGTAAGGGTGTTCGATGTGTCCGTACTGTATGGCGAGCAGCGTGTCCTTGACGCGCTTGTAGACGGGCTGCGCTTGGTTCATGGTGGGCACCATCACCTCGTGGTCTAGGAAGCCCACCCGGCTGATGGGGCTGATCACCACCGCAGTGCCCGCGCCGAACATCTCCAGCAACTATAAGATAACATTACAGTTAATCACTTATGTTAGAGTGCAATTTAGTGCATAGGATTGAGTACCATACTATATTTTATCTTGTCATGTATTTCAGGTGTAAGTTTTATTTTTCCCTTAACGGTCAGTAGATATGTTTCAAAATCATTGGTTTTGAACTTTATTATCCAACAGAATTCAAAATATGATGGATTCTATATTCCCTCGCCCGGTTAAAGGTGAAAGTAATACAATTAAATAAATATCTCATACTATGAAATATTTATTTATTTATTCCATTTCTAAGTATTTGCTCATAAACTCAGCACTATTGTAATTACTTTACGACAGCTTCTAGACACATACAGACGATTTACACACAAAGTTAACTGTCTGAAGTTTATAACAATATTGGGATACTATTAATAATTTATGTATTCTTTTTAATGACTAATGCTAGAAATAATTTCTTCATAAACCGTAGTTTTTAGTCGTTGCTAATCATTGGTGGACGATTTGCCCTGAGTAGGTATTACTCGAAACGTACCATTAAAATTTAAACATCGTTTTTTTTGTTTTTTTTTGAGACGGCAATGTTAAATGTCCAAAAAACCTCTAGTGCATTGCAATTCAAGATAAAGTAGGTTATACGAACGGGTGTGACCTTTATTTTTTACTACAATTCAATAAGTTTATATATTATAGATCAATTGTGAAAAAAATAAATCAATTCGCTGAGTGTAGAATTAGCAACGACCAAAAATCGCTTTCTATATTTCAGCCACTATATTTTCGGGACTCGGTAACTAGAAATACTCACTCTTCCTTTCTTATTAAGTTCGATGACCTTATTCATCGTAATAACTTCTTCCTTGACCACCACATCTTCCCACTGGCTCGCTAACTCGAGGATGGAGCGCCGAGTAACGCCGGGCAGAATTAGCCCATTCAATGGCGGAGTGCTCAATTGTTTATCTACGAATAAACATAAAAAAAATATTATTACGCAATAATAAAAAACCTTAAATCTAATTCAAAGCCTGCAAAATATGATGTTAGTGACCCTAATTGTTGCTTCAGATAAACATAAGGCGAGAATTTACCGGTCAAAAGATCAGAGGGGTGACGCTGCACGAGATAGCGGTTCAGTATCAGCCGCTCGCACGGATATCCAAACGTTAACCGCATGATACTCACATTTTATATATTTACGAATAAGTTAAATTAAAGTGTCTGTTTGTTATTAAAATATAACAGTTTTTTACTTAATGCATTTATGGTGTACTAATAACAAAAACAAAATTAAAAATGTGTGTGTCTGTCTAGGGCAGTGGTTCCCAACCTTTAAGCGATGGAAGACCATTTTACAAAAAAAATATCTCGTTACGGACCACCTGTTCTGCGTAATCACACTAAAATTAATACTATTACAATAAATTATGTGTGTTATAAAATACTATGTTGAGAGAATAGATATTTTGCTGCGTAGCAATATCTTTTGGGCAGCTTCAAGTCCATTTCCTGTGCTACCATGGACTATCAGTGGTCCGCGGACCACCGGTTGGGAACCAGTGGTCTAGGGTGTTTCGGGTAATCTAACAGGTTTCGACGGGACTTTCAATGGTAGATAGCAAATTTTAGGTATAATATAGATTACCTAATATGTAGTCCGTGTGTTTGTCCGTGTATAGTTATTCCGCCATATCTCTAAAACGGTAGTATCAGCACGGGACTTTTTTTGTTATAGCTTATAAAATCCTCATGTTACGCGGACTTGTATTTTTATACAAGCTGCGCACTGTGGATTCGCTTTTAGTCGTGAATTATTCGCTGCTTTACTCCAAAATGTCAGTAGTTTTATAGTTTATGTCAAATTTCATTCAGCCAGCAGTTACATTACTGCTGTCCAACCAACCAACATTTATTATATTCGTTGGTATATCTGGAAAATAGTAATGAACTAATATTGTTATGGTTAAGTTTTATTACCTCCTTGGTCATTGATATAAACCATGAAGATGTTCATGGCGCCGACCTCGGTGAGCTCGTGGTTTGGACCGAATAGCCACAACACTTGATGGTGGCCCATCTTAGCCGCCCGCGCTGTGGCCTCTGAAATTTACCGTAAAATACTGTATCCAACCAATTGTACCTACCATTCATAATAGTAAATGTACCTACTTCAAAATAGCTATGTTTATTCATAAGTGCATAGTTTATTCATTAATACCTACTTAGAAATACTCGATTATTGTGGAACATTATTAGTGTTGGATACGAATAAACATCGCGTTTAACACATGTTTGGACTACGTGTTCAATGATTATATAAGATTACAGTTCAATTCCATCGTTGACTTTATTATATTTACATGAAGTCATGTAGAACGAGAATCTGAAAACTTTCTCTATGTTTACGGATTGTTATGAAACAGTTTGACAAACTTCGTTACGTAATAAGACTCGCCCTCAATAATGAAGTTATTAGGTACGATTGGGGAATCGCACCTAATAACTTCACAATTAAGGGCGATCCGGATCAAAAATCTTTGTGAAAAATGAACGATTTCTTGCAGTCTGGTTAAGGGACTACGCTCCGTGTCTTAGAAAGCACTTTAAACTTTGATCCGATTGTCATAACACAATACATATATGACAATCGCATATTCCAAATAAGGGGTAGTAACGTTTACCTATAGTGCGGTCACCAAAGGTGGTGACTTTCTCAACACCTTCGAGGGAGGCCCTTGCTGTTGATCGTGATGAAAAGGTTTATGCAAAATTATTGTGTTAATCTTACCTATCGTTGGTCCATAGTTAGAGCCGACTTTCCTGTTCCCTACCCCGCCGGGGAAGGCCCTGACAACTGAGGGATCCGCAAATATTGACACTGCACCATCACTACCGGTCTTGTAGTAAGCGCTCACCGGACTGAGTATTACGAAAAGCAGCGCTGTTTCAGGCGCCATAATACCGAAAGTTGGCTGTGACAAATAAGCATAAGGTGTTATTGATGATAATACATATTATTATTTAATCATTTATAACTTCCAACAAAGAATGCACCCTACCCTACCCGCGAACGCGACGCGTCCCCCCTAGTTTGCTAATAACCCTCCGATGCCATCATAAACCTCCGAGGCCCGCGAACTGTAAAAAATCTTAAAGTCATAATCCTTCAATCTCATCGCCAGCGATTGCCCTGAGTCGAGGTCCAAGTCCCGCAGGGGTCGCCCTCTTCCGCGAGTTGCTTAGGTTGTAGTTTTTAAATCATTTATTAAGGCTGGAGCTCTGTTCGAGTTTATGCCCGGCGAAGTAGCAAAAGCCTCTTGGTAACGACTACATACAAAGCGTGTGTTTTATTAATAATTGATTTAATTATAAATGTCAAACATTTCCAATGTCATTAACTAAATAAGTTGAACTAAAGTAAACAAATTAGCTATTCGTAATTAACATAACATTCGAATTATTCCAAATTGATTAACGAATTGTATACTAATTCAATATAACTACAAACTATGTATTGACATTCCGTTTCTTATACTATTTAACTTTTTTAAAGTTAATGTGTAGGTATAGATGTAGCCCCTATAGCATAGCAAGTTAGTAGGAGAAATAAAATATCAATTACAATGATTATAATAAATAATTCCATATATAATTCCACAATATACATAATATGAAATATAAACACAGAATGGAATACATAATGTTTACTAAACACGCGAAATATAATCAGATAATGACTATCAAATAATTGACCGAATCGCACTTGACTAAAATCGACATCGGTAACGTTGAGAAAGGTGAACATTTATCAGATAGCTTTAATTTTGAATTGCCAAGCCTTACTTTAGACGAACATAAATGGGTTTTATTGTACAATAAAAAAAAACTACATTTATTGTTTTATTTTGATTTACAAAACAAAGTTCGTGTTGTAAACCCTTTGATTTAAGCTCTATTAGTCAGGAGATAAACAATTTCTAAAATCATTGTTATTCATTTCGTATCACTTTTGTTTTCAATGTGTGAAATGTTATTAACATTATATAACTCGTGCGATTATTGATATCTATATATGTTTATATTTTTTAATAAGTTTTGCCGTTGTATTTGTGTTTTTGAACTTTTAGGATATTTAAGTAGCCTATAATTATGATATTCCGGACGCATATAAAAATTTAATAAAATTTGAAACCTTTTGCACTCAGTACTTTAATTAAAAAATATATATCGGTCACCGTTAAATTATAAATAGGTACCTTAAGGTATATAAGGTTTAAAATAAAAATCTGTTGTAATCTGTTGAGATATTGTGAACCGTAATATACTACTTACAATTTAATGCATTATTTTCTATGGATTATAACTAGAGATGGGCCGACTATAGTATTTGCCGACTAACCGACTAGCCGACTAATCGGTTTTCAAAATGCCGATCATTCTAATACCTACTTGTCGGAGGTGTTCGGGTTTTTTCGTCATTACTCGGCTTAGTCATCGCGCGGCCGCTGAGCTTAATAACTGACTGATTTATACGTTCCTATGTTGTAAAGACTGTAACTTTAGATAACTACTCTAAGTAATATTTAGAAATAATAAAACAAGTACAAATTATTTGTTTTATTTTATTTGTTATGCGCCGATCATAATCGGCATATTTTGCCGAATAGTCGCCGACTAGTCGCCGACTACAAACGATGCCGAATAGTCGGCTTTCCCGACTAGTCGGCGGCTAGTCGGCCCATCTCTAATTATAACCTATCGAAATGAAATTGGTTCTAGCCTAACCTTTGTACGTTTTTGTCAGCAGTGCCATGGAGTAGGTATGTTACGGTTCACAATTTCTCAACGGTTAACCATCTCGCGAGATAGATAAAGGTATTTACAATATTACGGTGACATATTATATATGTTAATGTTCCAATTTACTACGGTTATATTATAACCGAAGTAAATTGGAACATTTTTCTATACTAATGTTATAAAGAGGAAAGATTTGATTGTTTGTTCGTATTTAATAGGCTCCGAAACTACTGGACCGATTTGAAAAATTCTTTCACCGTTGGAAAGCTACACTATCGCCGGATGACATAGGCTATATTTAATTATGAAGTTACCACAAGAACGGGAGTTACGCGGGTGAAACCGCGCGTGAGAAGCTAGTATATTTTAAAACGGAAATAAACTTAAGAATAATCTGCAATCAATTCCTAATGTCTTAAAATTCATAAAATAATTATAGGGGAGCACTGATCGGATCACCTTGACTAATTAGGTAAATATAAGTAGGTATCTATTGAATAAATAGGTATGCAAATCAAATATTAATGTGAGGTTAATAATGTTTGATAAATACTTATGATAATTATATAAATCGCAAACCTAGCATGTAAGTATAACATAGGGACTTGACAACGGTTGGCAATGTTTAATATTATCGTATTTAATTACGTATACAAGCGATAAATAGTTTTATGGATCTATGTACTAAGATTAAAGCTAAATGTTAAGGAAAGACCACGTGATAGCTGAACTGGAAAGGTTTCCTAACATTATTTTTAATAAATAACAAAATTATAATAACATTCAAATGTGATCATAATAATACATGTAAACAATGTGTCTATGTAGGTTAATAATGACAAAATAGTTTGATGAGAGTTAATATATAGGAATACCACCATACCAATATTATACAGCTACATTTTGTTACCATAGACTTGTAAGTTTATAGTTACACACTGATATAAACATATACGTATCCTAATTTGTTTGCGACGGAAAATAATTATGTTTGTACCTATGTACCTAAGTATCTGTTTGTTTGGTCACATTTATATTCGTATTAACTAGTAACAATATATTTTTTTTTAATTGCTATACTATTTTACACGTGACAAAATAAATTTAATCATACTTACGAAGTCGTCTACTGGTTTACCGCGAAACAACGTAAATAATTTTAATCATATTTAGTGAGATTTAGAGCAGGTGATTTAGACATAATGCATCTTTAGGGTTTCTTATTCCTTATCGATGCAAAACTTCAGTACCTACTTAATAGCTTATGAACGTACGTTTTGATAATGGTCATTGTGCCATGATTAATCTTAATGGAGATAACACGTAATTTACTGATAACTTTATTTTTTTGACAAAGTTATCACTATTATCGGTGGAATGAGCGATTTTTTTATTTATAAATGTATGTACGCATATCGTTGTTTTTGGTGTGAACTGATTTTTACATTATCGGTAGGTATAATAAAAGCAATTTATGACCGTAATAGTGATATAATATTTTTAGTGAGCCATCTACTGCACGTTTTCTTCTTATCAAAACAACACCTACACTTGGATGTGATTGGCACTTCATAATACGGGAGCCTACGGGGCTATTATGGAGTTAGTAGAGCGCGTCAGATTAAGATAATGTGTGTGTGTAGCTTAATTAAATACAAATAAGTGTCAATTTAAAATAAGAAAACCCATTTCAAACAAACGTCTTATTACTTATGGGTAAGCACAACCTGGATATCAAGTTGCATTGTTTGTATAAAATTAAAGCGCTAGACTTTTTCAAAATAGGTTTTTAGTTTTTTGCATTAAAAAAACCGACAATATCGTCAGTCTTGTAATGAAAGCTTCGTTCAGTTTCACTTCGTGAGTGAGGCCATGGCCAGATCAATGAAAATGTTGTGTTTGACGATACAACAACTAAATACAAATTGGTACTTAATTAAGTGATTTCGACTTTCGAGGCCCGTACAGCTCAGGGCCCCGTATCATTGATACGTCTGAGATGGCGGTAGCTACACCCCGGTATCATACCCGAAGTAACTAGACATGAACAATCACAATGAAATCATTGCCAACACTCACCTCAGTGCCTATTAACGTGGGCCTGATGTATAACGTAGAGGTTTCTGAGTGCGGAACCCACTCTTGGTCAATCTGTACAAGTCGAGATACGCACTTAATGAGCTCATTCCCATCAAAGGTAGGGAGGCCGGACCTCTGCGCCGCCAGATTCATTCTTTCCATATTGAGTTCCGGCCGAAACAATCGTATTTTATCATCAACGCCTCGGTATACCTTGAGACCTTCAAACAACTGCAACATAACATTATTATCAAGTTTCTTATTGAATACAAAAACAAAAGGTCCATAATGACATCATTCGTGCGTACACAAGATCGATAGGCAATCATTCTAGAAAACATAAATTTTCCTGGACTATCGACTAACTAGCACAACTTAATAATATAATATTTGTGATACAATTTTTATGTTATCTTCATGTGCCTCCTTCACCGATAATACGTATTTTATGATGATATGCGTAATTAAAATATTATATCAATCCAAAAATATTACAGGGTGTAACGAAGTACTTACTGAATAAAAATAAGTAGATTTACAGCTTACTTACTTGTATGGCATAATGTAGAGCTTTTGCAGCAGGATGTATGCTCAAATTTTCAAAGGGCATTATTTCGGGCTTCTGCCATCCTCCAAGCTGTTTTAAGTAGTTTATTTTGAGCATATGATCAGTAAAATATTTGCCAAACCCAAGATCGGACACTTCAGGTTTGGGGCTCAATTGGTAGGGAGCTGCTAGTCTTACTTGTAAGTCTTCATGCTAAAAGCAAAATAATTAAAACATGTAAATAAGTATCAAATTAAAATAAATGGTATGGTAGCAGTTAGTAAGTGGCTAGTTACGTAGCTATTTTTAATTTGCAATTCATCGTTGATTTACATAAAGCATGTCTATTTTAATTGATACAATGAATTAGTTGATAAAAATTGTTTCATGTTCAAGGATAAATTAAAAAGTGTCATGTTTGTGAGACTGCCGCTGCTCCTCGCAAGTAGTGCCAACGATTACATCATAAGGTTACCATTATTCAAATTCTGACCGTATGTAGATGTAAACAGTTGTCATACGCAACAACAAACTGTAACGACGTCAGAAAGCGTAGTGCTGTCACGTGCAGGTCGACATGGTCGCTTCAACTTGCCTCGTTAATCATGCACTTGCCTCCTGACTATTGATACCAGCTTATTAAATACTTCCACTGAACGCAAACAAGATAAAAGTTCAAATCTGACATTATGAGGATACATTTGATTCGAAAACAATGACTAATCGTTGTTTACAAATTGAATGTAGGGACACTGATATAGTACTGTAAGGATGCCTGCATTCAATTGAATTTACACTTTGGGAAAGAAGACCTAATGAAATATTGTTTACTTATAAGGCCATCAGAACAGAGACCTATATTTACTTTTGAAATTGCAATTCGGTGATTTGTCTTAGTTTTATGTGCTAAGTAACGTCAGTCACAGTTTGACTTTACTTAGCATTGCATTGAATATTAAAATATAATTGGTGTTTCACTGAGTTACTATAACAATAGCAAATTTACGCCCTAGTATCAATATTTAACAGAAGTAGACCCAAAGAAAAAAAATCTTAGAAATAAATATAAAAATGTAAAAAAAAAATGTTAAAGCGCGTCTGTCGTTATATACTCATCATCATCATCATCATCAACAGCCCGTTTACGTCCACTGCTGAACATGGGCCTCTAACAGACCTTGGCAAGCCAGGATCCAGGAGGGATTTTGCCGTAATCACCACGCTTGGCAGACGGATTGGTGATCGCAGTAAGATGTAAACCTTGAGCTAATAGATTCTGTTTGCTGTTAATAGATGCTATATACTCATGGTCCACTTAAATTTTTACAATTGTTCTAACCTAATATAGACAGAACTATAACTATTTGACACAATATAGTTAAATAATAAACTATGACGTTAAGACTAAAATATTATTAAAATAATAGCTTAAATACTTGTTTAATTTTGAAAATGTATAAAATATGATAATTAAAGATAATAATACTGAATATAAAATTATTGTTTTGACTATTTATTTCTTTATTTTTTTATTTCTTTTTAAAAAGACAACTCCCGCACTAGGGAAATAAATCCCTGTGTCGCGGGGGACTTAACAAACATTCATTTCACGGACACAAAGAACACCCAGACTCAGAACAACTATTTGTGGTTCACACAAATAATTGTCCTGGGTGGGAATCGAACCCAGAACACCAGGTCTCAGAAGCAACTTCCGTAACCACTGAGCCACCGGTGCAGTCAAAATTTGCAAGTGCCTGTAATAGGTTTACGTAAATAAAAATGATTTTTATTTTTATTTATTTAAATGGACGAAGTATGTCGAATTGTTGAGCATAAATATTCGTAAAAAATGTATATTTTCATCGTTAATTACCAATTTTTTAAACTTGCACAATAATGACCTAATGCGGAAGCCTGCCTCTTATGCCAAAAACTACTTTCTTCTTACCTTACGGTATTGCAGAGAAAAGGAGATTTGTCTAGAGCACTGTGTAAGAAGTAATAATATTCGTAATATCTATAGCATCTATACTACTAAATATATAAAGCTATGTCAGTACATATATTTAGTATTGACGCGTTCAAGCAAACTCTTCAGCTCCATGGTGTTAATAATCGAATTGACTTACAATACTGTTATAAACTCGTATATAAGTAACCGACTAATAAAATAAAGCAGAAGGTTTTGTGTCTCGTTTGATTGAACCAGATGGTCCATAATTTATGCAGTTTAATAGCTGATGAAAATCTAGACCAATATTATCTACAATTATTTTTGAAATGAGACGTATGTTGATGTATGTTATAACTGGTTGTAACCTATTTATCAACAAGATAATTTTCCACGAGAAATATTAGAAGGCTATAATCATTTTCGTTTTGTCAAAGATAGAGAATAATGTAAATAGGTAATATATAATTGTATTTTAAAAGTTTGTCGGCAAGATTAATTGCTTATGTGTGTGTTCCTATAAAACCTAAACGGTGACGTGGGATGCACAGTACTTGCAGAACAGCAACATATTTCCTAAATCTAATCAACGTATTGCAATCCCAGTGAGAAATTATTACTCTTAGAAAAGTCTAGAGCAGGGTTTCTAAAACTTAAATATTAATAGAACATTGGGCTAAAACTACTCATTTTATGGAACTCCCTATCAAATGCTTATTGTGTTATTCTCAACACAGATTTTACACAGTACCTATATATTATATACATAAATCTCTAGTTTAAACTCACTAGAGTTCCATGTACGAACGAACTTTAGTAATCGTTGTTCGATCAGTGTGTCCTACATTTTTAACTATAAATGGAAATGTTCTAATTAATTATTTAAATTATAATAATATTAATTGTACAATTAATTTGAATCGTATAAAAATGTATAATAATAAATAAATATTCATAATACATTACCGGTACTTTAGTGGTCAGCCTGAACATTTTTATAAGCTCTTCGACCACAAATCGACTGATCTTAAAATGTATGTTACTATTAAGGTGCCTTATGAGACAGTGTGTAAATTATTCTATATAAAATACACGACATGTTCCGAATGTATGTGTATTTTATGAGTTCGGCATACAATACACATACATTCGAAACCTGTTTTTTATACAAATGATTTCCAAGAAAGTAGGTAACTGACTGATCCAGCTACCTTTAATGAAAAATTGTAATTTCTCGGATCCAGTTAAAACAACCCGATAACGATAATTTCGATGTGTAAATAAAGCTTTTACGTTACGAAAATAACATTTGTTTAATAAATTTAATTTTGAAAGTGTCCATGCCATTATTAATTGATGCAGTTTGCTTTAGTAAACTTTTTGGCAGGACACAGACGATCATGGGCCATTCGTTTTTAAAATTAACTTTTCGCTTTTAATTCAATTCAATTTCCTGTGGGGTGGGGTGGAGCTAAACTCAAAATATAGAGTGCGATATGTTGAGGTAGATAAACCTCCAGTTAATTAATATTCAACTATGTTTGAATAACATTTAAAATCTTAATGACCGCTTTTATAAATATTTAAAACTTTTTAATATCACGTTTGGTTAGGTTACGCTACAGCGACCTTAGCTAATTCACGACTCATCATGTCTCAACAGTTCGGCAAAATTGCATTTGAAATACCTGAGGCTCGATTCCTATTTTTATACTATACTTAGATATTAGGCGGATGTAACATTTAAATAGTAATACATAAATTATATGTAGTACTACTATTATACGTACTAACATTTCCCGTAGATTTTCCTAAATATTATTTAATATATACCTTGTTCCAGGTTCCAGGTACAATAAAAAAAGAATTAACCAAATTGTTAGTCGTTCTTAAGTTATTTGCATATTTGGCACCCATTCAGGCGTTTCGTTTTTTATTTTTATAATAGTACTTTATTAGATTTAGATTAGTCAAAGAATGCTCAGTAAAGCGCCACTAGTCGGTAATAATTGTTGGTAGCATTGTATGCCCTATGTCTTACATATGAATTAATATGTCGCTCGGGTTGTTATATTAGTATACTTATTGTGATGCTACGTATACTTACAATATATAGAGTTATTAAATATTAGTATAACCCATAATACTTTTATTATTTTGCGTTATAACTCTCTGACCTTAAACAGAGTTAAACCTATTTTAATTATAACTAAATATTCTGTTTGAACTGTATGTTATACACTATAGCAACCACTACAGGCTATTGTTTGTTGACTTTTTTTATTGTTTGTACATTAAACTACCATTTCCTTTTTATTGCTAGAATACAAGAAGGTTTTATCATGACTAAGCTACTAATGCTATATAAACTTAAAACATAGATACCTATAGATATTTTAAGTATATGCAATATTAATGTTTATTCATTGTTTTATATAATTATATTAGTATTAAGTATTCATTTTGAATGTATTATTTGATTGGACAATCAGGTTATTAAATATAAATAAATAAATTATTTATCATTTAATGTCACTTACTAAGACTTATAAACAAACTGAACTACAAAGTTTTGTTTTTAGAATAAAACAGCTAATGGATTATTTTTAAATATTCAGGTGAGGGAACTGAAGAGAGGGTACTTTGAAAGTATACATTACAAAAGGCTAAATCCTGGCGGAACAGCTAATAAAGCTTTCTAAAAATAAGCTTAAGATAAGCTATTGTCGTGAAGATCAAAATACCTACCTACCTAAGGCATGATATCACAACGGTGAGCGTGATAACAATGATAATCACATGTTTACGATATTAATAAATTTTCATTTGTCAGTAATTGTCGACAACGCGGTTACCTTGAACGAGATTTCAGGCGTGATGTGTGGGCGTGGCGTGGGCGGCGCTGCCGCAGGGGGCGACACGTGCTCCACCGGCGCCTGCGCAGAGCTCTCCTCAAGCTCTTTGTAGCGCAGCGATGAACTGCAACTACGAACCGTTTGAAACTTATGCTGATTCTCGAAAATCCATTTTATCAAGTATACCTGCAATGTAAAACAATTTAGGTATCATGAATTGTGATTTTGGTAAAATGCCTAATAAAGATAATATCATAATGTCTTATCTTTCTAGATACTTCACATTTTGTATAATAAACAAGCTTATATTTTAAATTCTAGAAGCCATAACGGTTTCTAGAAGTTTATGAGATACTGTTGAATTAGTTAAATCGTTAATTCGTAAGAAATTTTGTTGTATAATTCACCCTGCAGACTTGTGTAATGCCTACACGCTCTGGTTTTAAGAATTATTTTTTAAATTATAATTATATTTATTTAGTTATAAGTTTGACTGGCATGTTGTAATTGTTGTCGGATATGTTTTTTATAAAAAAGAAAAAATATATTGGAACTCACCTTGCTACGACGAATAGGCATCTTAATCACAAAATTCTACACTTCAACACAAATATAGTTTTATTACAAGTATTTGATATATCACATATAGCACTGTTCCAATTTATATATAAAAAAAGTTAGAACTAGGTGTCCACTGCTCGCTGTCGTATCCACATTCACAAGTTGCTATAAGTTAACTGACTACACTGGATCAAAGCACAAACATTTAAACAGCAAACTGATAAGAATATTGTGGTGACCTGACGTATTCATTCATAATCAATACACATCATAAAATATTAATTGATAATGTAGTATTTAATCAAAAACAAAGATAACGCACTGAGAGTTATTTGTAAGGAGTCGTACGTCGTCGTTGAAGCAAAGAGTCCCACTGCGTAGATCCCGATGATGTCGAAAGGTCGGGTGAAATGCTTGTATTAGGTCACCGAGCTTCCATGTTCATACACATTTAAATGAATATGTTAATGCTCATTTACGCACGACTCTGATTTACATTACCAATTATTCAGCATAATAACACAGTCTTGAATTTAACAACGACAAAATCGCCAAAAAAATTGTGCTTCGAAAGTTATCAAATAATGCAGTAATATTTTTAGAACTAAATATTTCATAAATATAAAATAAGTAGTACTTTTAGAATACTAGCAAATTTATTTATTACTAATCTTCATTCGTTTCAAGACGACCGATCACAGTTTCAGTCAAAGTTATGTCGTCATTAGCAATATCGAGTTTAACAATGTAAGTGGAGAAGATGGAGATTTTGAAGAAAATATTCATAACGTCTTAAATCTTTAATAAAATATGATATTATTTGTATGTAAAGAATATAAGAAATAAGAACCCAATGAATTTAGAAGACAAGCAATAACAAATAAAATTTATTTGGAATTTGGCAGACATGCAACACTCGACGACATTTTTTTAAAATAAAATTGCATAAAAGACACTGAATTAAAAAAAAAAATTGAATAATAAAAATCACAAACTGTTTCTTCAATCATATATTTAGAACTTAATATAATCCCTAATGCCTTGATGACTTGATAACAAAACTTTCGCGTTTATAAAATTAGTAGGATAGATACAATGTTACAATAATAGCATACACATATATAAATTAAATCAATTACTTCATATAACGAATAAGCGAAATTGGTCTGCATGTGTGTGCAATATCTTTTGACATTAGGTTCATTATACACATTTCTCCTCCAACAGAGTATATATAGCTGGGCAGCATTGAAAAATGCATTTATCCAGAACTAAACTAATGAAAAGCGTAGCGAGAAGGTTCTATATCATGTTAGTAGGCTGAATGAGCTACTAGCTAGGTAAGTACTACAACTTTACAGAATACCAGTTTTTTTTAAATATGGCAATCCAATATCTTCTTCAATTTCTGCCGGCGTCGTGTAATGACTACTCATGGGTAAACAAGAATACTGGATTTTTGAACAAACTCTTCAATGTGGAAAACAATTATTTAACATTAACAATAATTGTTATGTCCCTGGTGATAAACGTCACTGGACCCCTTCTGATTGGATTTATGTTAAGTACCTCATGAGCGTTTATAAGCTATGGCAACCGCTTAACATCACAACAACATCCTGATGAAATTAAAAAAATATATCATGTTAATCTTTATATGGGATTAACAAGTTAACTAGCACAACCAAAATATGATTTGTTTGTAATACTGTGTCTTAGTAATATATGCAAGCAATATTTTATTAGTAGATTGTAATCAGTATTTCTGTGGGCCACGGAGTATGTGACCTAGACTAGTATAATGTCATAGAGTCGTATAATAGATTCAAGCGCCGAACAAAAAAATGACCTGGTAGTACGATTGCGTAAAAAAAACGATATGACTATTATGGAGCAGCAAACAAACAATAATATGAAACTATTCAAAAAAGTAAATGCATCATAATAGTCATCATAGCTATAATCAACTAGACATAGTTGACTGTTGACATCTAGACATCGACGAGCAACAAGGTATGTCGCGGTGCATTTGAAATAATAATGAAAATAAATGATATATATCTCTGATTTAAGCTACTATCTACGAGTCGTAAAGTGCGTCAAACCTAATTCTAAAATAACAATCGGCAAATGTTATTAAGTAACGATGACGTAAATATCATGTTATTTATTTATAATTTCATTTTATATTATTGTTATTACTAACATATTAACTACTCAACAAAATTTGTACACAATAAATTATCTAATACTGAACAACTATACATAGTTAAAATATGCTCTAAAATGCTCAATGAAATTTAATAGAGATCTGGTTGCTTAAGAGCTTCTTTATCCTCATTTTTAGCGTGTTTTTTGAGTAAGGCCATAATCTCGTTGTCAAACTCTTCTGGTACCGGTTGTTTACCCACCATCCAGTAGAAAATGTCCCAGTCATTGCTAGGAGAGTTTATGAGTTGATCATACATCATTGTCTGTTCTTCATTGAAGCCATCGAGGTACTTCTTAGCAAAGGTGCTGAGAAGCAAACCATTCTCCAACATTCCTCTCTTCCGGGATTGATACAGCAGCCTGAAAAATTTGTACGATAAACATGTTTAAAATCATTATATGAGTATTGTAGTTAACAGAATGTGGCACTATCTAATATATTTATAGGGATATACTGCATACTCATTCATTCTTTCTATTGTTGATTTTTTGTATGAAATTGAGTAATTACAAATTTCAATATCTAAAAAATAATAGAAATATATGTATAGTTTCAAAAGTTGACCTATTATTGTTAACTTTGTGATAACTATAAAATTGTTTTCAAATTAATCATCTAATAACCATATTCAATATGCATGATAGAGTGCACTAATTTATTATTTGCATCAAGAAATCTAGATATAACCATGCAGTAGTAAACAGTACAATTTAATAACTTTGTAATTTATTACACAAATAGATTAACAGATAATGTATTAATAAACCACAATTAATAGCAAGTAGTTACTTTTAAGAGTCCATACCTAGCTTTACGATTCTCCAGTGTCTGTGGTTTATTTACATCGTAAACTGGTATTTCCATGTAAGTTGTATCCATTGTCTTTGCAGTATCACTCATGGAAGCAATTCTCTGCAGTGGTTGCACTAGTTTGTAGTTCTGGAATTTAAAACAGAAACTAATTATAACTATATATACATATCATTTTGGGTTCAATCCCCACACTGGACAAGAAATTGTTGTGTAAATTCTATGACTTCTTTCCGGTCTGGATGGTTGAGGGACTACCCTCTGTGCCTCAGAAAGCAAAGTAAGCCATTGGTCCCGATTGTTATAACATTATCTATAACAATTGTATACCAGGGATCGGGCAGCAGCAATTCCATGTACAGCAGTGTACATTGTACGGACTGATGACGAGATATATACATACCATATAAACAAAACAAAAATAATAAAATTAGTATTTGTAAAATACTTGTTTTTTAAACTCATCAGTTATAAAATCTATAATAAAGATGTGGTGTATTGTAATTTAGTTTGCTTTCATTTAAATGTTTATTTTCATTTAATGAAAATATTGATAAAATTAAAGAAATAAAATATTACACTTATATGATGAATATAAAATGATTCAAAGATGATGTATCACTATCCTAGATACTAAAAATGTTTCAAAAATGTACAAAATTATTAATCATACTTTAATAGATGACAAAAATAATGATCTCGAAGTTTCTTATAGTCTTTCTTCTCTGGGTGTTACACCATAGGTAGATAGAGAAAGACTTGTAAAAAGCTAGGATAAAATGTGACGACCGGACCCCGTCGTCATTTTATGCTTCAGACCCGATCCCAGTCTGCGCTGGATGATCTTAATTATATTTTATAATAAGCAATTATCACATAACAACATTGGAAAATTTTATTTAATAACATTATTGTTGAAATGTAAATTAATTTATTAGTCACTATAGATTTTTCTTTTTTGTTTTTATTATCATTGTATTTGACTTATAATAACTACGATTAATTCGTCTACATTATCAATAAACATTTTTATTTCATTTCATAACAAAGAAATACTAAAAAGTCTTAATATACTCCACCACTCCAATTGGACCATCACTGTGCTAACACATATGGTTGGGTTAAATTTTGTATCCTTTACAACAATGTATTACACACCTAAAATATTAGGTTTTCATATGAAATATTAAATCACTGACCCAAAAACTGGTAAACTACATGTCAGTCAAAACAGAATTTAAATTGTTTTATAGGAAACATTTCTCATAGTTTTAGTATTTGCATGTCAAAACCAGCTTCTGATTATATTTGAGTTGTACATAATACAATAAATGAAGAATATTTACACAAAATATTATACACCTTCATGTCAATACATAATAAGTATAACTTTAAAAACATGGACAACATTAAAGAGACGGAGTAGTTTAATTGAATAAATAGTGACTAAAAATGTTATAGACTAAAAGATAGTAATATACAGTTATATCATGTTCTATTATTTCATAATATTTTTGTTTATTATGTAAAATCTGAAACGGTTATCGTTGTTCGATTTATATTAGGATTACTTACAGCAACAAGAGATTTAATAGGTCGGAACATGGTGGCTACTCAATTAACCAATTCTGCAAGTGATGATTTTACTGAAATTACTTCTGTAAATAAAAATAGATTCTTATTTTTTGCTCAAAATCTGCAATGAAACGAACCGAAAATGCCGCAGCAGTGAGTAGTGAGCAGTGTAGGCTTGGGTAAAAAATATCGATATATCAAAATATCGATGTTTTTTCAAAAAATAATCGATATATATCGGCGATTTTTAATTTTTCGATATATCGATTTTCGATATTTATTTTCGGATATCAAAAATGATATCATTTCGCTTCAAATTTTCGTTGAATATGTTCGGTCGCGTCGGACACAATAAATAAAACCCGTTAGTAGTCTGTGCAATGGAGCCAACTAAAGCTCTGGACATTTCCCCAATGAGCTTAAGCAGTTTGGACTTGGACCCAATAAAGTTTTGGGTGAATTGCCGACATTTCAGGCCAGTTCTTTTGGATATCGCTCTGAAATATTTAAATTTCAAGCTTCCGGTCGGTATCATCCGAAAGGAGTACGGATAATAGAAGCAGATTGATAGGTGAGCATATTAAAGAAAGAGTGCTGCTGTTGTCTATATCAGACGAATACTGGTTTCAGTTATGGTTAATTTTAATCAATATAATATGTACTCATATATTTATTATTTTATTTATGAATAAATAAAATAATAAATCTATGATATATTTTTTCTTTTTTTATTATCTAATTTTTGACAGTGATATACAGGATTGATACGACAGAGGGGCATTAAATTACGCTACGTTTACTATACGTGTTTTTTATTAATCCGATACGGTATAAAAATAAAAAGCAACCAAATTGAGATTTTCTTTCTTTCAAACAAACTAAACAGCTTACAAATCGGAGTAAACGTAACCACCCTTTGTAAATAAATTTCACTGACCTAGCAAAGCGGCAACGTCGCGCGCGCGCCGGTGCGGGATGTTTTGCAATGATTTGCGTCAGAGCGGCAACAACGCATCGTAAGGAAAGATACATCGTGTTCAAACGGCGCAAAAACTTAAAAAATCATTTGCGACTAAACTACTGCTCCTATTTAATTGATTTTTGGTACAGAGCTTGGAAATGGTACCTAGTATAGGCAGTTTAAAGGAAAGCCCCTCTGTCGTATCAACCCTGTATAAAAACTTTTAAGTAAGTGATATATAGGTAACCTTCTTTTGAGCAAAAAATATCGATATATCGGAATATCGATATTTTTAGAAATTATATATCGATATATTTGAAAAATATCGATACGATATATATCGATATATTTTATCCATTTGCCCATCCCTAGAGCAGTAGCCACTGGCACTGGCCAGTGACGTAACTGACCAGTGCTGCCATATCTTAAACCTCGAAATCTGAATCACTATGTCTGAAAATCTGTATTCTATCTGTATACGATGAAAAAGCTAAAATCTGTATTAATTAAAATTTTAATAAAGTAGTAGACAAGTGAAAAACATATTTATTATTGATACATACTTTTATTCATTTTATTAATCATATTTTTACTAACATTTAGCTTGAAACATGGCTCGCCCTAAATAGTTGCGTGTTTTCGTTTTTATCAAATTAATTGAAGAAAATATTCTTTATCAAGAAATTGGTCCAGTAATATAATAATATCTATCAATTGGTTTGCCATAGCAAAAGTAATTATAGCATCTAGTTTAAAGGACAAATAAATCTTTAGGACCAAAATGTATTAATTTTTGAGCCATTTACTTATATTCTTTCTTGTATTCTCACATGAAAATTTGAATTTAAAAAATCTGTATATACCTCAAGTGAAATCTGTCATCTGTATCAGGAGCTAAAAATCTGTACCAATACAGATAAATGTGTATATATGGCAACACTGTAACTAAAGTTAGTTGATCGTGATTGACGTTTGGAGTGGGCCAGCTTCAAATATAAATAACTACCAAACCCAAAATTAAACATCCATCTACTAAAAAGTACTAAACCCAAGAAAAGGATAATGATGATATATTGGTTCCATTTATCAAGATCTACCTCCACCTACGTACCTTAAGTCATTAGGATGACAAGCGAGGGTTTTCTTCAATGGGGCAAAGATTTTAAAATCACCCCAAAGGGGTACCTACTGTCTTGAAAAGACGCCACCTCTCTGATATAGTAAAGTCGCAAGTGACTGGAACGTATGGCTAGGAAAAAGTAAGTTTGTAAATTGGCGGAGTGCACACGGAAAATGTCAACATGCAAGGCCTGCAAATCTGAACATAATATAGTTGTAAAGTTTAAACTTTGTTTTATTTATTGTGACCCTACATCGTCCTAACACGTCCTAACCGTTGAAACATCCTAACCTAAAAAATATACTTTCAATATAATATTTAGGTTCAATATGAATGGTACTTCAAGAAATATGCACTTTTTGTTAAATCATTTGTTATGAGTAAAGCGCCATTTACATGATGCAAGTTTCTTGCCTGTTGCTTACAATAAAATTGAAGCAATAAATTACCTGCATGGTCTAAACAGTACGTAACATTTTGATCTTTTGCGCAAGTTTTGCTTGCCAAAATTTTCTTGGTGTAAACAGTACATACAAAAATTTCTTAGGCAATTCTTACATTCAATTAGTTTTGACTCATATTTTTTAATAAACAGACTCTTTACAAAACCTTCCAACACTTGAATGAAAAATTTGACAACGCAAATACGTGCAATACTTGAAGCAACCCGCCAGCCAATGAATGTTACACGCACATACAACTCTCTATTTAGACAAGTCAAAACTTGAAAGCAATAATCTCCTGAACATTATTGTATTGGTCTAAACAGAAGACATTTGCAACTATTTTTTGTCAAGACTTGCATTCAATAATTGCGTTCAATTTTTTTACTTGTATCCACGTGTAAACAGTTGCGTACAATTCTTGAAGGGCAATTAACGCACTTAATTTATTGCATTCAATAATTGCACTTGAATGTACAAGAAAATTGTATCGTCTAAATCACGCTTAAAGTACCCATAGAGTCCAAGTGGAATAATATTTTGATAGTTTACATCATTTGTAATTATTTTATATCCTTGTGTCGTTTAAGTCTACCAGACATTTTTTGAAATTTATTATGGCAATAATTATTTTCAAACGTAAAATGTCACTTGACATTTGAATTCATTTGATTCCGTTTACAAAGTTTGATTGTAATTACATGTCGAAAATTTGCTAATATAATATTTTAAATATGAAATAGATAAATACATTTCGTTTAAAACTATTATGAACCTTTCATTAAGTGCTAGTTTTTAAGTCTTTGATTGAACTCTATTTTTTATAAACTGATCTCTAGTTATTTTTTTACTGTTTCATACCCTAACAATGGAAAATCTTTACAAATGCTACAATTTTTCGTTTCTATGACAACGGCGGTATAAAATGATAACAAAACTTTTGAAATATCCTGTGGGTGATCAGCGAATTTTTTAAAACTTAAATAAGTCTCGCAAACTCCGCTGTTATGTTTTTTTAAGAAAGGTCCAATCATGTTATCCATTAAACAATTCATATTGAGTACCATAGGTGAGTTACCTACTAAATAAAATATTTATGAAGAAGCGTAGTAATTAACTTTCATATGTATTACATAGATGCCATGAATCATGAATCGCCAATCCGACGACGTCGCGATTGCCATATTCTTTCTCTTCTCTTTTCTGTCCTGCATAATCCAAATGCTCCTTTCTATCTACGTGAACGCTTTGAGTATTTAATCCCACGCGATAAAATTTGCCGTACAGCTACTTCTCTTCTTCTCCGAATGCCTACACACACTTCCAGCCGCTATGATGGCTCTTACACCATACGTGCAGTAAGCCTTTGGAACTCTCTTCCCCACTCCATTCGTGCTAGCTGGTCTATCGACATTTTTAGAAAAAGAACAAAAGAACATTATCTCTTATCTCATTAGTAGTGTTTATTATATGTATTAGTTTATTTTTATTAAGTATGTATGTATTGTATTCATATATATTATTATACGTATTAGCATTAGTTTGATATACTCAAACTGTAACTATTGTTGTGTACACTGTTCTTGCCCGTTTATCACAAATCTCACTCTGAATATGGTTTGCTGGAAGAAAACTCATAATTGAGTTAAGCTCGCCATTGTACATCATGTTTAATTGTTGAACTTTCATAACTTGTTTTCATGTGTACAATAAAGTATAAATAAAATAAAATAAAATGGTTTCAAAAGGGTAATTTTTGCAAATTAAGGTCAATGGGTAGTCTTAACTAGTCTTAGATTAATTTTATGCGAATAATATCGAATTAATAGCATTGGCCAAAAATGTAGAAGTCTCTCCGCAAAGTCTACAACAAAAGAACTGAACTGAATATCGATATCTTAATAGTATTTTATGTCTGTTTAAATTAAACGTCATCATATTATTTACAGAGCATTATTATAATAAATCAAACTTAAAGTTGGATAATGCATCAGAGGATGCATTATCTGATTTCGTTAACAACACTCAGACATTGATTATACAAAGCTTCATCACAGATGCGAATGTTTTTCTTCATTCTAAGGTTTGTTCTTTCTTACTGTAACATACTAAAATAACTTTTCTTTTTTTAATAGATATTTTAAGTTGTATATGTGAATAGAAATTATTTAAGTTCTGGCTTTCAAATTTATTATACTGTAATATTATTATTGACTTTAGTCATAATAATATTATGTGGGGACCGGGAGCCAAATTAATTTATAAATACCTTGTAGTGACCCTCTTTAGTGCGGCACGTTCTCCGAATGCTGGTTTTTACTTTGCACAGCAGGTAAGCATTGCCATTCAATGGGGTAAGGTTGCCAGCATTCTGGGAACCTTGCCAAGTAGAATAGATTTAGAATAGTAGTATTTTATAAGTTAGTTTTAATTTAAATTAGCTTCTTTTAGTTGTATATTTTGTATTTTATCGATCTAAATAAAGTTGTAGAAAATAGTTGCACTTTAGTCATTATTTTTATTTTTTTTATTTTTTTCTTAGCCCATACTGTCCCACTGCTAAGCAAAGGCCTCCGTCCACCCTTAGTCATTAAAACTATATTTATATAAGTTAATAGTAATGTATTAAAGATTCATAAAAAAAAAACAGATGTCAATAAAACACTTAAATAATTTAATTATTTTAACAATTGTAGTTCTAACTGTATTTGTAGGTTGTGGAGTTTGTAGTTTTTAAATTGTTTAATAAGGCAAGCAAAACTCTTGTGGCTAAATACATATCTACCACCACCTAAATAAAAAACTATATAAAAATTTGCAACTGACCATCATTTTTATTCTAAGTCTATTTTACAATATATACTTAATTAAAATTCCAGATTCATGACACAAAACATCAGTCAATAATATTCTATAAATCTGGTTGCCATGAGTTGTTGAAGGAAGATGCTGCTACACAGATTAACATATTATCACTCTCCGATAATACTGTGGAGTCTCTGTACCAAATATGGAGACATATCTTTACTCCTCTTTTGGCTGGTGTAAGTTAATTTGTTTATTTTCTTTTAGAATTACAAACATTTTTGTTTATAACATATCTCCCACCTGTAAAATATTGTGTTATGTCATGGGTAACTTATGTATTGTGGAATCAGCAAAGGGATGAATAAAATGTATTCAAGACAATTTAGTAGCTTGCAGCACCAAACTTTGTTAAATTTACAAACAAACTCCAAGTACAAACAATCTACTATTTATTATATGATTGCTACATTGAAAAGGTGCTTATTAATATAAGGCTTTTCAAATAAAGGACCAATAAAGTTACAGCTATTTTTACAGACAAAATTTTTCAAAACATAATTTGATTGGATTTTTATTAACTTTTAGAGAGATGACCTGTATTCCAATAAACTCCAAAAAAACCTGTCGGATTTGGAATGTAATTTGAAGATTTTAGCTCATGGAAGAGGCAGCACTAATTTAAATGGTATGCTCCAAATAAATTATAATAGTTATTAAAAGAATGTTACTGTATTCTTACTTCAGAAATATTGTTTAAACTGTGCCAAATATATTTATGTGTGCATGGACAAGAGTGGACTATACTCATATTGAAGAAATTGAAAATGTTGACCATAATCAATATAAATTATACTATAGAATACAGTCTGTAATTATGTATATGAAACACACTCAGTAGTTCTAACAAAGTTAGACTTTGACTACTTCTTAGTTTTAATAAACTAACATTTTTATTATTACATTTATAATACATCCTTATGAACTCTAATGCAGGTTGGTACCATCATCACTGCCAATTTTATTTTCGGCAAAGTGGGATTTAAAATCCTATTTTTTCTTTTTCTGTCAACAAAAGCTGAACACTTTCATCGAAAATGAGACATAGTAATAAACATTATATAATTAGAAGTTAATGAACACTTATATTTTTGTTTGGGTTTTAAATTATGTTTAGAATGACAATCAATTGCAAAAATAACTACAGAAAATATATTTAAATACAAAATGTTACTTTAAAAATAACTGTCTTATTTAAAATTACTTGGGCACTAAGTCAGTGGCAATAGAGCGGTGTGAGCACTACTTGACTGGCTGCCATAGCTCTCGCGCTACCACCGTCGTTACCATCCACCAGCCTGTTGACTTCAGACTGGTATCTAGGCCCAAATAATGGGACCCATTCTTCTTTGACTTCCTAAGTTACTATATTGTTTAAACTACTGGGTATTGTGTCATAATTAAATTGATGTGTGCAGTAATACTAACAATTGAAGATGAATTGGAATATTGGAAGACTATTGCTGACAAGGAAGATTCCAGTAAAAAGGAAAGAGAGGCTGCCTCAAATTTTTGTGAACTCTTTGAAGATATATTGGAAGAAATCAGGTTAGCTATATAATTTATGGCACTAAGGGATGACTGAACTAACCATTCTTTATACCTACAAATTAAATATATTTCAGAGTGATGCATTCCAGTAAGATGTCGGAAATGCGAGAATCAGCTGAAAACATTGGAGGGATATTAGATGATGTATGGCGTTTTACTACGGTACCATATGCACAGGAAAGGATGGTGCATGTCTTTGATATTATTGGTGTGTATTTCATAGGAATTATTCTTATATCTGAGACCTTTATTAATATAACGGTTTCTTAAACTTTTTATACTTTTTGGATGATTTAAAAAAAATGAGGGTTACTTTCGAGGACTTAAAAAATACCTAATTATAAAATTTACAAATGTATTTTGTTTATCATAAGTTCATGACACGTAATTTATACTGTTACCTACACTAAGCAACCAATTGACCACAGATATTTAAAACACTGATTTCTTAGAGCTGTCTAACTAAAACCCAGTTTAAGAAACCTTGCTATACCAATAACACTTCTGTATAATACTATGCCTTCCTTAATTGCTTCTTAATTTCCATGTTTTAGGGCATGCCATATGTTTACTAATCCAAAAAACAATATCTGCCAACGAAGTGTGGAAAGTGCATGATGAAAGCAAGCACAGTGATATTCTGAGTTTACTGTCCGACAGTTTAAAAGTAATTCAGACTTGGAACAGTGCTTGTGAGTCTTTGACTGAAGTGTACTGGCCTAACTACGCGCTTCATGCATGGAATGGGAAACCTTATGTGCCGCCATTTTGTCTCAACTTTGAAACGAGATTGAAAGAAGTATGTTATTCCTAGACTCATTTTAATCTACTTCTATCTATGTCTTTATGTATTACTTTTTAATTGTTTTTCGTCTCGTAGATTTATGACATCAGATCAACTCATTGTCAACTAAATAAGCTACTTACCAACAACGAAAGGATAGAGTTGCAGACTAATCTCCTGTTTGCACCGTTTGAGGGTAAGTATTGCGCATTAATATTGTGTACGTTACATGTACACTCTACATAATGCCTTGTTATGTGGACTGAATAAATATAGCTATTAGCATACACATCATCAAAGAAAACACATATCTAGCATCAAACTGTTTAATGTAGTTATGTAATGTTAGTATATGTTATATCTTATTTCAAAACTAGATTCCCGCGCGCGGATTCACCCGCGTAACTCCCGTTCCCGTAAGAACTCATAATTAAATATGACATATAGCCTTCCCCGATAAAAAGGCTATCTAACACTGAAATATTTTTCAAACCGGACCAGTATTTCCTGTGATTGGCGCGTTCAAGCAAACATACAAACTGTTCAGCTTTATATATTAGTATAGATTGACTAATAACTGTTTACATAGTTTCCTAGATGTTACACACTAACATATTGTTGTATGCAAAATTTATAAATTGATTTGTTGTGTAGGTATCAATATTTGGATGTGCAATGGACCGAATCCAGCGTGGGAGACAGCTGTATCGGGGTTCTCTGCGAGCTTACGACCTGCCGAAGCTAAAGTAGCTGAAAAATTAAAACCAAGATTGCATAATATGTCCACTAAACAGGTATACACCACACATAATTGTCTTTGCTAGATCATAATCTAGGGCTTCGTATCATTGATACGGCTGATAAGGTTTTCGCTAGACCCTTCATAAAATGGTCGCATTTCATGCAATAAAAATACACAGAATTTATAATATCCATAATATCGGTAGACAATTATAAATTTGAATGGCAGATAAAAATGTTGTAAAATGTTTAGCAAAAATTTTAAAGGTCTACTTACTACGATATTCGATTTTAAATTACTAGCACGTTTTGCAGTGTACTAGTATTCCTGTTAACCCCTTGTGCTTAGCTAAAATGCGACGCCTGTAGCCATTGGCCAACGGTCGCTATAATGGCCAAACGTAGATTGATTGATTTTACGAAATGTTTAAGTTTATAGTTTTAGATAAATCGTTTTTTTTTTGTAATATTCCGAAAAACATTGAACAAAAACTTTTTTCATTTTTTCAGATGTTATACGAATTTATGAGATACACCTCACTAATCAACCGCCCTCTAGTAAAGAGAGCTCTTAACAATGAGCTTGAGATTTTTGTATCATCTTTATCTCTCATGCTTAAGGGCATACAGAGCCAAATGGATACCGATGAAGTGGACGTGAAAATGTACCAGCCAGCGGAAATGTCACCAATTGTACATCAAGTGCAGTGGGCCAAGCAGATGGAAGCTAAGGTTATTTATTCTAGATAAACCCGCAGTGATATTGCGTAAAAAAGCGAAACCAATTAAACGATGGCTAACTAGATATAAATTAAAAAAAAAACATGTATTATTCCACAACGACACTAGCAAAGCAAAAATTTCCATGTCGCCACTAGTTGTCGTAGCATTTATTTCCCATAGTCAAGTTTTTTTTTATAATTTTTCACTAATATTTCAGGTTCAAGAGATACAAATGTGTGCTGAGAAATATTTGAAAGAATTCGAGGGTAGCTCAGAATTACTGAACCTGGCTTCTAAAGTTGCAAAGGACCTCAAGAATATGTACACTCAACTACACGAAGAATGGTGTCGCGATCTACAGGTATTTTATTTACCTACTAAATTTTAAATTTTATCTTCTATTTACATTTCCTCTTGAAGAGTTTTTATATAACATCGTCATGTTATATGACAACATCGTCATGATGGTTGGATTTGTTTGATGGGTTAAATAACTTAGCTATCCAGTTTGTAGAGGACTGGACTAGTAGTTAATTGTTTTCAAAATAATAGTTTGTGCAATACAGCATTAATAAATCATACGACGTTGCTTCATTGCACCTTATGTACTTTCGCAGACCCAAAGTCCTAGAAGCTCGCGTACTGCTAAGTGGAGGTCCAATTCCCAGTTGCTTAGTTTGTAGTTTTTAAACCATTAATTTTTAGGCCGGAGCTCGGCTCGCCTTTATTTCCGGTGAAGTAGCAAAAGCCTCCTGGCTACACATAATACCTGGCTAGACATAATGTCCATCGTAAAAAAAATCAAGCACGGTTTTGTTATACCACGATGTCGCATGGCATGCCATGATGTAAAATTTCGGTCCATAAACTTAGAATCAATTTTCAGGCTCAAGCAAAAAATGGCTCTCTCAAATTATCTCTGGACAAGCCAGTGGTCGAGTTCAGTGGTAGTTCGAAGCTTATGGTGGTAAACTTCAACCGCGGTGTATTGCGGGCAGAACTAGAAGCACGTGCTTTAGCTGCCTTACAGTTGCCGCCCCCACCAGCTGCGCAAGCCTTGCGGACTTTGTCCGCAGCGTTAGCATACGCACCGCCGTTACAACAGGTAATTTATTTGTCAATAGATATTTTGGTATTATTTTTTTTGCACAACAAAATATACAGCGAAAAACACAGGTATTTTTACAGAAAAATCTTCATAACATATAGTGCAGAATGAATAAAGCGTTGTCACCTGTACTAATGTAAAACATTGTATTACAGGTGCCAGCGTGTTCCGTAGAATTTTCACAGTTTAGATACTAAAAATATGATTAAGCAGACGCAGTTTACAATAATTTTCATACATAAGAAATTCTAACATTATATCAATATAATATAATTGTATTTTAGATAAATAATGAAGGAATGACATGCATTACTATTATATAAGGCTAAATATGTGCTATATGGTGAAGTGTGGATGCGTTTGTGTGAGTGTGAGAGATTGGAGGGAAGTGTGAGTTGAGAGATTTGGATCTGTCTGGTTCTCTGTTTCTTTGTAGTTTAATTTTTGTAGCCTATCCAGCTGTTTTACATTTCAGCTTAGAGAGGGGGTAGATATATATGTGTTTATTTATTTTATTGTATAATCTAGGTCCGGTTATGTAGTAACTTCTACTGGCCAAGGTCGTCTTATGGGATTCGATTTCACAGATTCTATTTTTGCGTCGGGTGTTACAAGGTTTAAAAGGGGTCGTCACATGCTTATACATTATAGTTTTGTGCACAAAAAGCTGCCTGACGGTCAAAACAGAACATTCAGCATATAAAGCTGAAGTTGAGTATCTACGAGTTTTATGAGACATAACCTTTAAAACAGCTCTTTGCGCTCTTTCCAACTTGAGCATGGATTTAGCAGCTGCCCCGCCCCAAGCAACAATACAATAAGATAAAAGAGACTGTACCAAGGTAAGGTATACCATTCTTACTACTTCAGCATTAGCGGACGATCTCAATTTTTTTGTTACGAAGATAAGTTTTCTTATTCGCGTAGTCAGGATTTCTATATGCTTGTCCCATCGAAAATGAGAATCGATTTGAAATCCGAGATATGTGATATCTGATATGCGATCTAATGACCTACAAGAGGAGCACAGATTTGGGTTATTACAATCATGGACTCTTAATTGTAAAATATCCGAAGGTCTCGTCGCAGATGATGAGGAACTTCCTCACCGTATTTGTATGCCGATTCCCACGTATCAGCATTAACTACTAAGGCAGTATCATCTGCGTATGAGATGATTTTACAGTTTTTGATATTTAGTTCACATAAGTCGTTTGAATATATTAAAAATAGAGTCGGCCCCAACACGCTGCACGCTGCGGAACACCATAAGTGAGTATTTCGTCATCGCTTTCATATTCTTTGATTTTAACACACACACAAAAATTTCAAGTGTCATGCCCCTCATACCCATTGATTCCATCTTGTCCAAGAGTAGGGGAACCGAAACAGTATCGAAGGCCTTGGAGAGATCTAAGAAAATGGCCAAGTTTTTTTTATCACCATCCATAGACTTGATCACCGTTTGCGTGAGTTCGATGATCGCATTCTCTGTAGACTTTCCTTTCATAAAGCCGTATTGATTACAGGAAATGAGTCCATACTTTTCTAAATAGCTTTTTAGCCTATTGTTTAGTGCTTTTTCCATGATTTTAGAAGTAGTGGTCAAAATAGAAATGGGGTGATCATTTTTGATACTTTTTGGGTCCCCTCCCTTGTGGATTGGTTTAACTAAGGCTCTTTTAAACACCTTGGGAAATACTCCTGTATTAAAATATAGTTTAGTATATATTTTAAGGGTGGTATTAAGACTCGACGAGCAGACTTCAGAATTGAGGACTGGATGCCATCACAACCAACTGCGCAATTTTCTCTTAGGTCCAAGATTATACCCTCCAGTTCTGTCTCAGTTACCTCGGTAATAAGCATAGAAGATCCAGTCTTGTTCCTGGATGGCGCAGAAAACTCTACGGGCAAATAATTCCCACGAACATTGCTGGCCAGTACTTTACCAATATTTGCGAAGTATTGGTTAGCTATATTGATCGATTGTATTGGGTCCTGGTGAAGATTAAGTAGATTTTCAGATTGTGCGCTAGGCTGCTCAGTATCAATTATGCTCCGAATAGCTTCCCAGGTGGCTTTGGTGTTGCCTTTGGCCTCCCTAAGTATCTCTTGTTCAGGGCTTGTTTTGAATTTCTATAGCAGATTATTACAAAAGTTTCTATAACGCTTATAAGTCGTCAGTAGGATAAGATTATCGGGAGATTTACTCGCTTTCAGGTGTAAGGAATCCCTATTCCTGATGCATCTAAGGCCCAAAACACACACAAGCGACGCAAGGCAGCAGGCGTGGAACAGGCGTGGCGCAGGCGTGCGCCGCTTCAAAACGATTTCATACAAAATGTATGCAGGCGACGTTTTTGAATTATACTGAAGCGACGCGGCGCAGACACGCCGCCGTTTCGTTGCCTGCGCCGCGTCGCTAGCAGTCGGTTCTCGTGAGTCACGCAAGGAGCATGTCGCTTGTGATACGGTATGCTCAGTATTTACCAACCCAAAAATGCGTGATGATATTGATTTTAATGTACCCAATATCTTCTGGACCTTTGCACATGATTTAATTGCAGCAAAGCAAGCGCATCTTCGTCTTCTGAAGACGAAGACATCTTATCACACCAATGTCAGCCTATAAAATGCCGCATCTGAACGTCTAACGCCTGTTCCACGCCTCTTCTGATATAATTCAAATCGCGTCTGCCAGTGCACATAATATTCTTTGTAGTTAAAGGAGCATGGATCTAATGACGTTCTAAAATTCATCCGATGCCCTCGTAGACCCAAAGTCCGAGAGGTCCGCGAACTGTAAAGTAGAGCGACAGTTGCACAAAACTCCCCTAAAATACTAAAATTCATGATCCCTCAATCCGTCCTGAGCCGAGGTCCAAGCCCCACAGGGGCGCCCTCTTGCGCAGGTTACTTAGTTTGTAGTTTTTAAATCATTTATTAAGGCTGAAGCTCTGCTCGCCTTTTTGCCCAGTGAAGTAGCAAAAGCCTCGTGGCTACCTACGTAAGTCCTTCCGAAAAAAACCTTCTAAAATTGTCTTAACTGTTTTTAAACGTTACTTTTCAGGTAGCATCATTCCACAACACTTTGGGTGAGCGTATGATCCCATCTACCCGTCCCATGATGTTACAAGCCGCTCTAGACTTGTCCAATTTAGTTCATGATCAAAAAGCAGTTTACTGGGACGATACAGAACAACTTGCCAACTACACTGAGAAGCTTAAGAAAATGGTGTTGAAGTTGGAGGCACAGGTCAGGCTACATATTTCATTTTACACAGATACAGACACTTACTATAAGATAAAGTGCACCGCCGCCATGTCTGTCTGCCTTTTCCCGATGAGCTCAAAAACTACCTAACAGATTTCATATGATTTTCACTCATTGAAAGGATGATTCATGAGGATGGGTCAGATTAAAAAAAAAATAAACATGGCATCCGTCGACTCGATAAAACATAGTTTTGATTTTGTTTCCTGTAACATTTCTTTCAGAATACATATTTGACAAGTCAGCATGTAGCTATAAGGAATGTCGTGGAAAAACTGATGGACACTGAATTGTTAGCCAAACAGTCTCAATGGAAGAAGAGCGTTAAGGACATAAGGGACGTCATAGAGAAGGTTTGTAATTGTTAATATAGTTAGCTTGTATATGTGTATGGTTTTTACAAATGTATCTGACCCGCGCGGTTGCATCCGCATAGATCCTGATCCTGTGGAAACTTTAACTTAAAATATGATACATATAGCGTATCTAAAATATGATACATATACACTCACAAATGACGTGTTTTTCTATTGGTAAAATAATTTTCGAAGTCGGTTCAGAAGATCCAGAGATTACCCCCTGCAACTATTACTATAGATAACACATTTGAAACGTTCTAATCTAAAGAAATATTATTTTGAGTTTTCGGTAGGTAGAAAACTATAAATGTCATAGATTTTTTTCCTGTCATTTTTGTAGTTACCCACCTTCTTTCTGTAGTGCTTAAATATTTTTGTTTACATACAGGTAGAATTGAACGGGTACAAAAACACGGAACTGTGGCGTTCTCACTGGGACTGGCAACTTCACAAGGCGCTTGAGTATCAGTACATAAAGACGCTGCTGGCTTTGCACAAGAATTTTCCACACGTCAAGGTTGATTTAGTGCTTCGGTACGTAAATTAAAGGAAAAGAAAAGAAAGAAAAAACATTGATTGAATACACACAAGAAACACAAAAAATATTAAATAAGAAGGAACACAATTAAAAGGAATACACGGATTTAGTTAATACACATATCCATCAAACTATTTACGAGTCAACACCGTAAATTCGTAGTAGAGAGAGTTTACCTACTTAGATGATACTTTTTGTTTTCGTAATTATAGAGAAATGTTGTACGCTTTTACCTTGTTACCGTACAAAAGGTTAAAAACGGGACTCTATTACTAAGATTCTGCTGTCCGTCTTTTCTTTTTGATTTTTAAGAAAAAGAGGACAGCATACATTTTTGATGGGGGGCCATACAATTAACGTAAAACATGCGCAAGTCACACTCGCACGTTTTTAAATAAATTAACATCTACTCTTATATAGCTTGAGTTGATTTGAGAATGGATTTGGTCTTCTTTTTTAATTTAATTGTATGAATTATAAAACATCTGTTTACATTGTAATGAGTGTTCTATAGTTTTTTTATTAAAACAACATGATAAATAGGTTTCATTGCCATTGGTTTTTAAATAACTATTTTTTTAAATAAATTTATTATAAGGCTCCGAATATTTTTCTTTTACCAATTTTGAAGTTTCAAAAGTATACTATATACAGACATGATACACAAGCAACAGATTTAAATATTCATTGGATTACAAAATTAAACTTTTCAAAACGTAATAACTAGGGCAGCATTTAAGGGCATCGGCGGCTACAGCCCCGGGGCTTCTACAATAGAAGGGGCCCCACAATAGAAGGGCTCCCACAATAAAGACTTAAACTTAAACATTTCTAATACGAATAAACATTAGTAATCAACTTTTCTTTAGATTATTTTGCGTGTAGAAGTGTTATTTTTATCTTATTGTGACATTATATTTTGAACAAAGAATCATTGAAGTGCGTGATATGCAGTGACCTAAATAAATATCGACACGTTATATTTATTTATAGTTTAACGTTATTTATGAATTTCCATTTTACTCATCTACAGCGTAATCACATGAGGAAGTTACCTCTTTCATAAATTAATGCGAAGCAAATGAAAGGTCGTGAACCTTTAAATTCCGCTATTTAATAAAAATGTTGACTGTTTTTGTTGGTCTAATCTTTCAACTATAAGGCCTGAGAGTGAGGTACTTTTAAGAAATCGATTTTTATTCAATATTTAGCGCTGACGTGATTTTATAATTCTTATTCAGTTAACAATGTCTAAATAAGCATGTGTTTGTATTGTCAGTGGTCACTCAGTTCGCGTTCAACCTCCCATGGAAGAGTTACGAGCACAACACTACCATCAACTGAGGCGCTTCGTCGCGATGCCCGCGCATTTCGTTGGCCTACAGAATAATGTCTCTGAAAAACAGACAATATTCGCTGACATCGTTACTAAGTAAGTTTGAAACAACTGTGACGCCTGGTCGCTATGCCCGCGTATTTCGTGGCGTACGCGCGTACAGAACAATGTAAAAAAAAAAAAAAGTATATTCGCTAACATAATTACTAAGTATCAATTCAATTGCATGAAACATCAACATTGCTAATATTAACAGTATCGAACAGATTATAATATTTCACGTACATAAAGATTCAAAATCTTCGAATAGTATACAATTGCGTCCACAAGAGCCCTTTTTTGGTTTGAGAAATATGGCAGAATGAATCATTATGATTTTAGAAGAAAATGTCTTTTACATTAGTCATAATTCCACAGGTAGCGATTTTATCATCAGGCAATTGGCATACAGTTTTTTTTTATTAATATCAATTGTAATTCTAGACATAGCTGGCTCGGGAACAAAGCAGTCCGTCAGCTAGAGAGTACCCTGTCGGCTATTGAATCAACTTGCAACATCTGGACACGTCGCGCCGCGTTGGCTTGTATGCCGGATCTACACGAACTGTGTGCGCAACATTTACAGGAACCACAACATTGGGACGAGAACTTTAAAGCCTGTAAAGCGTATGGACAGGCCGTTTCTAAGATGACTTTGTAAGTTTAGTTTGTTTTATATGCTACACGTCTCCACAAAATTAGCTATTCTTTTATGGGGCAATGTATTCATCTTTAAAGCTAAAGTCTAAAGTGAACAGACACTTTCTAGGCATGCGTGTATCATCTTAGGCCTTATCTTCGCCTTCCATCAAGCGAGATTATGGTCAAAGGTAAGGCTACATTCAAATAAAAAAAAATAAAAAAAATGTATACGCTTCTATAACAAACTTCCTAATAATCTAAGAGATCTTTCAACAAACAAGTTTAAACGATATGTCAAAGATAAATTATGTAAAAAGGTTCTTATTATAAAATTTCTGATTATGTTAATGACAAAACTGCTTGGGAGTGAGTTGCTCTGAAACAATACTGCTTTATCAATAATTGTAAAAAAAAATGTATGTAAAAAAAAGGATTCCTCTGAGTTTCTTGCCAGTTCTTCTCAGAGTTGCCACGTCCAGAACTGGTGGTAGTAAAAGAAAGGGACGCATCATAAGAACATGATTTAAAATATTTTAATTGTGTCTATATGAATAAAGAATTTTTGACTTTGACTTTGACTTATAAAATTGTGTCAGAATCGAAGATAAATGTAAAGTTGGTCTCTGAGGTTGGTTTTCTGAAACGTGAACGTGATACGTCTTATTTAATTTGAAAGTCATACGATTCAAATTCAAAACTTACTTATTATTTACTGTTAGTGTAAGTCATCAGTTCCTTAATGTAATCATCATGATGACATTAAGGAACTGTAAATGCCTGCTCTCGTTATCCGATAAATTCTTATCTCACTATAATTAATAGAATCAGGCGTTACTTTGCGGAAATCCATATTAATCTTATTTAAAAAGACAAAATATCTAGTGTAAATGCCGATATTTTTTTTTAGCGGAATTGACACTAGGTATTTCTTATTTTAAATTAGATTCTCATCTCACTTTCAGTGAAGATGAAAAGATAGAATGGGTAACGGTTTGCACTGCGACTCTCCGTCGAGAATTCGAGGCTCAAGCGCGCAGTTTGTGGGGATGTTTGATGACGTCTCTGGTATCAAGTTGTCGTAATGACGCCACTAAGTTGGATGCCTTCGTAGCGTCAGCAGCAGTTATGTTGGAAAGCAAATCTTTGCCGAAGAACGCTAAAGAACTTACAGAGATGAGTACCACGCAACACGCCTTGCAACAACAAATGCCTGAGGTGAATTTCATGTTGAACCTTTACTGTATTTCACAAGTTGTTTATGTTTTAGTTTCTAACTTCAACGTTTAGTATCCATTGCCGTAGAATGCTACAGAACTTACAAGTCATAATACATATGGCAGTATCTTTTACAATTGTTTCGTTTTAAAAATTATAAAGCTCACAGTCGTAATATTCCATTATAGATGGAGAAAATAGTAGAAGGGTTAAAGAAGAAAAGCCATATGTTACGCACTTGGGGCGGTGATACTTCTGTAGACGGTACTATAAAGGAATGGAAAAAAATACATGAGCTAATGCTTAGCCAACAGAAAATCTTTGAACATCAGGTAATATTCATATGGACAATAACATTACCTACCAAACATGCTGTCGAAATTTTTTTGATGATTAAAAGAATTACATCAATTTTCAATTAATAATTTTATTAACTAAGATTGCAAAGGAACGTTAAGATTTTTATGTTATTTTAAATATAAACAGAACGCAATTAATGAATAAATCACACAAATGAAAGTGGCCTAATTTATTTATCCACGATTTTATTTTAGTTTGCCTTTAAATCACTAAACCAATATCTTATAAAATAGTCTTAGTACTACAAGTGTGTGATTTAATATCATAATTATTACTCAGTTTGACTTGCAACTGAGATTTAAGCAACAAATAGAACTGCAGTACGCGATAGTTCTATTTGTATTTTCCCATCACTACAATGATAAATATTCATTATTATTTACAATTTACACAGGCTGAGATAGTAAAGTCAAGTTTAACCGGTGAATGGGAGAATTTGAACTCTAGTGTTGAAGCTTGGACGTCCCGTTGGAGCCAGTCTAAGCCACGTCTGGAAGATACACATGGCGTACAGTTTACTGAGATGCTCGATAGATGTCGCTCAGTGTTCGATGCGCATACGCAGTGGAATAAATTTGTTAGTGATAGAGATGAACTTATGTGAGTTTATAATATATATATTTAAGTATTTGGATAAGAATATAGGGTATCCCCGCAACTTGTTACTCTTTATCCAGTAGTAAAAGTTAATCCCAAGGAAACCATTACGATTCAATATAAAAACCGTGTCTTGAAGAAAGACATAGCGTATCGTTTTATAAGATTTCCTATAGATGTCACTTAGTATTCGATGGGCAAACATAGTGGAATAAGTACGTTGCGGGTACCTCCGAATAGGTCAGTAGTAGGACACATAAATATAACAAACGTTTATTAGTTGTTAATTATTTGAAAAATGTATTAGAAAACCATATTTTTCATAATCAACGAATTTATTATGAAAAATACTTAATTGGTTTCCTTACTTTTTTTTTACCTGCGATAGATAATTTTCAAATGAATTTCGAAGAATATGTTTAGTGATGGGCGTTGTATGTTGTTTTTATATTTTTTCTTTATTAATTTTTAGCAAAGAGTGTGAAAAATTCAATATGAAAATAGAATTATCAGACATTTGGCAGCAAGCAGATAAACTTATGGCTGAATATGTCAACCTTTGGACTCCATTGAAGGAATATAATGAAGGTATTGACGATAATTACTAAACGTTTAATAAAAATATTAGTACAACTTGTAATTTTTCTAAATGGTATTGATTGCTTAAATTTTCATAAGTGTTTTTTTATATTATAATCTATCAATCCTTTCCTAATGTATTTTAGAATATGAATCTATGGCGGAACAAGAATGGATAGTATTTCAGAAAAAGGTTCATTTGTTAGAAGAATTGTCAAGTAAATGGAAAGAACGCTTGGAGCCATTTACAGCCGTCACGCTGTATATACAACAAGAACTGGATAAGTTCTCAGTAAGTTACTTTACAATTAAATTTAATTTATTTATGTTTCATCTCTTTGTGGTAACATAAATAGCTTTAAAACGACAAAATATGTTTGTTTAATCACAATCTAAATCAAAATAATATAAACTCACACTTCTTTCTTCTGGATTTCTTTATTTTTTTCACTACACGGAAACTAGACTAGCTATGGCATAAATATATTGTTTGAAATTCTGTTCAACTCGTTAACTGAAAATAAAACTGCAACGTATTCTATCAAAACCTTTGTGTAAACGTACGAAAATTTAAACCAAAAAATTAAATTATTTACACCAGTTTAACTTCGCAAATTGATGTTTTTTTTATCTTTACAACTAATAAACTAGGAGAGAGGAAGTTGTACGTGGTGTAAGTTGTAAAAGAGAAAGGAAGTTGATATTTCCGTCCATATTTTATTCCATAAAATAATAAAACATAAGAACTGATGAAGTGGGTCGGAGCGTGATGTTTTGCAACCTATATGCTAATCCAGCGTATATACTATCCCGGTGCAAAATTTCAGCCAATTCCGTACAGAAGATTCGGCGTGAAAGAGTAACAAACATCCATCCATACTTACAACCTTTCGCGTTTATAATATTAGTAGGATTACACTAAAACGCGACAAATAAGCTTTACTTAATACACATTATATAACAACAACTTAACTAATCTTTATTTATTTGTTAAATATATATTTTGTACAGGATTTGGGTCCTTTACTGAAAAACCTGCGAGGACATGATTTCTCAGAGATGCATTGGCGTAAAGTGTATGGGCTACTCGATATGGCATACAAAAAACCTGATACGTTGCAAGTTAAGGATCTTTTAGGTGTTGCTACAAATATCAAGAAACACGTAAAATCGCTGCAGGTAATTATTATATTTATTCATTTTCTAATATGTGCCACTGTTGATCCTGGTTTACAGGATTTGCATTGGTGAGTGTGAAATTAGTCCCAAAAAAGTATTAGTCCCGTCTTTGTCTACTAAAGGCGTCTATTACATTTGTTATCCAAATTTCGAATGTTTTTAATGGTATTTTTAGAACTAGGCAAATTAATCAGTAGTAGTGGAGGATTTTAAAAATACTCAAACACGGCGCTCACCTCATTTTTCGGACGGATATTTACCTTATATTTCGGTGGTCCGCCTAGGACTTGGACCTCGGTTGAGGGCGGTCGCTGACGGAGTGATTGAGGGATTATGACTTTTATGTTTTTATAGGAGTTTTTTTGCAGCTGGCCCATTATGTGAAAGTTCGCAGGCGTCTTGGACTTCGCGTCTACGAGGTCTTCAGAAACTTCTTTGCAAACTAAGGGTTGGGAGGGCGAGGGACGACGCATCGCAGGTGCACTCTTCTCTGGCGGGTCGGATAACGGCGCACAACTAATCTCGGAACAATTATCTGTGTTTATGTTCATACAAATAATTGTCCCACGTCAACCAGAAACACCTGGTCTCAAAAGCAACACTCGACGAGCTACCGGGTCATCGTGGTTCATTCGAAATAGCAACTTACATCCTGATCTCCGACTGCCTTCCATCAAGCAGTAGATGAAAGAGGCGTCGGAACGCTTCTTTGAATCCGCGGCTCAACACCCAAACCCTTTGGTTGTTGCTGCATTAGACTATAGGCCTTTGATCACAAAGAGTCGTAAACACCTTCGGTCTCGGGGCGTCCTAGACTACACGGACGACGAGATCCATGACCGACCGCTCTAAGCCAAGATCCAAGCCCCACGGGGGCCACTCTCTTGCGGAGGGTTGCGTACTTTAAACTCTTTAAACCATTTATTAAGGCTGGAGCCCTGCTCACCTTAATCCCCGGTGTAGTAGCAAAAGCATCGTGGCTTCGTTCGTAGGTAACGTAAGACCGTCAAAAAGTTGCGCATTCCTTATTTATTTACATAATTCGGTGGTACTAGGCGCATCACCAAAAGCTTAACATGCACTCCTAGGCACGGTTGATACACCACCTACCTACTGGTAGTACTTTTTTTTTTTTTTTTGTTCGACTCGGTCTTTGAACGTAAAACCTCGCTAGTTACGGTCTAATGCCGCTAGACCAACAGGCAGTACCCTAAAATAGGTCTCAGAAGCAATATGGCAAAGATATCTTCAGAGCTATCTTTGCCATAATATAGAATAATGATTCTGTCATACTTTATACTTGTTTGCCATAATGAGAGAAAAGCAATGTATAAAGTAGTCGATTCTCTGAATAGGTATAAACATTCAGCCGTGGTCCAAGCTACTCGGAGGTGGCGAAGGTTGCATAGTTTATAGGGCTTCAATAAAACCACTTACTAAATTAACTCTGTTCGCCTTTGCAAGTTGCAAAAGCTCGGTAGATAAGTGACCGTCCGGAAAAAATACTTCAAAGGGGCAAAATTCGTCCTAAAAGTGATTAATTGATTGAAATTATTCTATGATTTGTTTTTTTTTTTGTAGAAAATCAGCGCATCCGCCTCGAGTGAAGCTGCCATTAGAAATGCCCTCAATGAATTAGAAATTTGGTTCGCCGGAGCTCGGCTTGTAGTAACTTACTACAGTGATAAAGCTAAACGACCAACTCCAATCGTCAAGGATTTTAAAGATATACTTAGTAAGGTATCGTATTGTGTGCACTGAATATTCTAAGTATTTGTCTACAGACGACTAAGTATTTATTGTCTGTATAATAATATAATACTCGCCTCTATAAGAGCACTGTTAGTATTTTTATTTACACTCAACAATTTCTAATCATCTGAATCGATCATCTGGATTGATTATTCTGGATTGACTTGGTATCGCTATTTGACAATTCATCACATAATATCTTTGAAATTATATATATCATAATGTTTTAACCGGGTTAGGAAGAAAGAAGGCCTTAACTGCATCATCAAATTTGAAATACAGAGGATTTTTCGGAAAAAACAAACAATCTGGAAAGTGTCATTTAGCGTGAAAGTTGTTTTTGTTTATCCCAATTACAATAATAATAATCGCCCATAAACTATGCGGACTTCAAAGTTAAGATTGCTTAGGTATGTATTATAATAAAATGAATGTTGATAGATTGAGGAGCAACAATGGGTAGTGTCATCATTGTCGGGTGGTGAGAGCGGGATAGAAGCTTGTGCCGCATGGGATGTGCGTTTGCGCAACGCGAGAGCCTTACTACGTGCCACGCACCATGCTCAGCGCAGGTCAGTTATTAATTGCAAAAGATACCTGCTAATGTAATGACAAACTTTAGTATTATATACATATAACTAACTATTGTTACTCATAATTCAAAGAAAAGTACTTACTTTGCGACCATCAACTGTTTCTGGCTAGTTACTGATGGATCCGCACATGGCTTACATTATTTTAAGTTTTATAAAAATTGCTCAAGTTGAGCTTGTTTTTAGTCTAATTCAACCGAGTAGTTTTTTTTCCGTCTATAGTATGGTCTAGCAAGATCGATATTGTATGGAATTGTTTATGTGAATGGCTTAAAGAGCAGAATAGGTAAATCATAAGTTAGTAGGAATCTACTCGCTATACAGTGTTTTTGTTTATAAGGAATATAAAAGGAAAATTATAAGTTCGGAAGTCTTAACTATTATAATTGATAAAATCTATGTAAACTTAAAAAAAGTTAAAATGTTATTAAATTAACTACATCCAATTTGGATATTATTAACTAAAGTTACACCTTCCAATAATCACATGTCATATGAGTTTCATTAAAAACAACTGCCTGTCTGGCCGTTAATCGCAGCGATCCGCACTTGTAAATGTTACTTTTAATGAAATAAAATAATAATAGATGATAGGCTTCTGATGATTAACCAATAGTATCCTCAAAATTCACAATTACAAAATCTATTGCACTTTTTATTTACTATATATTGTTGTAAATGTTAAATCAATTGTTCTTAACAAAAAGAAGGACATGGGTGCACGCAGGATTTGTTCGTAGTGGAACATGTGCGGCGCAGATGTTTCAGTTATTTGACCGCTAATTGTTCCTGGATGTTCTTGTTATTGTTTTATTTGCAGACGGTTTACAATAATTACAAATTTTGGGTTTTAGGGTCTTCTCACACTTATTCTGCCCTGTTTAATTTATGTCCATGGAAAACAACGATTTTGTGTGGAGACTTACGCGTCTGTTCAGCTTTCAGCAGCTTAACGGACACGACTCTATGCTACATATACCTTAAAATTTATATTATTTCAGAGACGATTTTGTATATTGAGAACAAGACAATCTCTTATACAGAACCATTCTTTATTATGTTTTTTATGAAATTAACGGTAATTTTATACGAAACTTTTATAGAATAATAAGAAGTGTCTATCTAGCAGACTTCTAGCAGACATTCCTAATTTTCATTGATAAAAAATACGAACATAACAAAAAATAATAAGGCTAAATCGGTAACGCAATGAACGATGTGACATCTAACCTAACATTGCTGCTTGTCCTTATACCTGCATGCTGGAAGATTTTATGAATGCTAGTACCACTAATAACACACTTTAACTCGGCCATTGTTTTGGTATGAAGAATAACTAACACTTAAACCAAGCTCTCATTCCTCAAGAAATTAGAAAACATTTTATATCATAGGTTTTAATTAATCTGAAAATTTATAAAGGTACAATATCAATAATATATTCTATTTAGTTCCCGTACCAATAGGTATAACATTTGTTCATAATATTTTATCGTATATCGTTCATATACCTACCTGATTTATTATGAAGTAAGCATAAATGAAGATTTTTTATGATGAAACAAGTAGATTTCTGCTTGTGTCTACTATAATAAGCTTAGATTAGCAGCGAGGATGTGAGGAGGCTGCAGCGATAACGGGGGTCACTGGCCTGAGAATCAAACATGGCTGTTTGGTTACAAAATTAGGCGACATACTACAAAGATAGCGATTTAAGTGCCTACTAAAATAAAAGTGGTTTATTATTGTTAATGGAAGAGTTGACGCTCTTCAAGCTTTGATAGAATGACACGAATTTCCCTTGTGATAATTTTACTCGTGACTAAATTTGGTTTGGGCCTATATTTTAAGTGTAGGTACCTCACGTTCAATAAGCCAAAATTAAAATGAAATCTTGTTTATTGGTAGCGGATTAATTAAGCTGGACAATTTTGATGGTTTCTGTATTTCTTATGGTTTTGATGTTAAGTTTTTGGTAAAATTAAAAGTCCATGTCAAAAAAATCTTAAATTAATAGGTTTAGATTAGGTATGATTAGAAAGCCTAAAACCGAGATTAACAAATCAAAAATGACTTGTATTTTTCTTTGTAATGAATTTAATCCCAAATCTACCATTACACCAATTTTAAAGTATTTCAAGAGTAACATAGGCTGTAGTAATATTTTATACTGAGGTTCCACGGGAACGGGACCTACGTAGCTGAAAGGCTAGAACGGTATAATGTATCACGTAGCAGCGGTTGCCTTGTATTATAACGTGCTACTACTGTCACTGTTGCCGTGTGGTTTTCGGCTTAGAATAATCAACCCCATGTTATCCCAGGGTTGTCGTAAGAGGCGACTAAGGGATCAACAGCTAATGCATGGGCAGCATTATCTATCAGCTCATGGTTTGTTACCATCTTACTGTAATCGCCAATCTGCTGCTAAGCGTGGTGATTATGGCAATATCCTTTAACAGATTCGTTAAAGGGCCAAGGCTTGCCAAGGTCCTTTAAAGGAGGCCCATGTTGAGCAGTGGAGATATATGGGCTCGTGAAGTGAAGAAGACTGATGTCACCAGTTCTGACTACCAAGTGTGGTGTTTATGGTAAATCTTGAGGAAAGGCATATTTAGAGCTAGGCCCTAATGATTTAATTTAGGGAGTGTTCAAGTATTACGTACGACAACCTCCGTAGCGTAGCGGTAATTGACTCGCTTTAAATCTCAGAGGTCGTGGGTTCGCACACCGGACAAGAAATCTTTGTGTAAATTCTTAGATTTCTTTCCGGGTCTGGGTGGTTAAGGGACTACCCTCCGTAGGAAAGCACGTTAAACCGTTGGTCCCGATTGTTATAACATCATCTATAATAATCGTATATCGAGGAACGGGCAGCAGCGTTACCTTGTTTGTTACAACATAATACTGCGGTCATCAACCCGCCTGCGGTCATCAAGCATGGTGACTATGGCAGTGCCCTCCCTCGGGAGGAAGCCTATGTTCAGCAGTGGACTTTATACCGGCTGATGATGAAGTATTACGTAATGCAATTTTTTCACCGTAACGTTTTTGGTACAACCCCCCCCCCCTCCCCCGCCCTAAACGTTACGTAACATTTAAGTGATATTAAGTCACAATTATGTTGAACAAACTAAAATAAAATACATTATGTGCACATTGATGTTTTGATACCGTAATTGTTTCTCGTATGAAAAAAAAGTTCTAATCATAAAAAGTACGAGATCTGTAGCTTTACTAAAACCTATAAAATTGACACGTCGGTGTTCGTATAAATAAAAGTCCTTGGTTTATTTCACCTCTCGAGAATTAATTTCATAAAACACGATAAAATATATTTCCCGCAAAGCAGAGCATTTCCATTCCAATTATCTGAATATACCTAATATTTGATTTAAACTTTGTTGCGTTTACACAACGCAACAGATAAACCCAATTATATATAAATACGTTTTATTCAAGTTATTTAAAGTGACTTGCTATTTAGCAGTTATTCTACTGATTCAATTAGGTCTAACTTAATAGAGCACAATCAGCAGCGTGCTGATAGAGAACAAAATCGAAATATTTTTGGTAAAGAAACTGCATTGTGTGTATATGATTTTAACTCTCTCGTACACATTGTCTATTCCAAGTGATTCTTCATTGTAAGTATATGAAACACCATAAAACCCTTGGTAGTACAATGAAAGAGAATATAATATCTATGAAAAGTAATACGAGTCAGTAATATTTATCTTTTGTTTGGCTTCGTTCGGTCCGCAACGCGCGTCGCAAAGGTACTGTGAGGTAATGCGTCATGATGCTAGAGTTTTACGACTGTTCCCTGTGCCACAACGTAAATTTAGATTATTTTAAACCTTCCTGTTGTAATTTTATAAACCAATAGTTAATTAAAACTGTAGTCAATTATAGTTTTAGTAAACAAGTATATTTATGAAATCATTGACAGTCTCATATACTACTGTAAGCTCTTCTTATAAAATTGTATTTAACTTTTATATAACCTATACTTGTTTAAATTTGAATTTGGCCCAAACAGCGTAACTTTTAACTAATGCATCGACGTAATCGATTATCGAGGAGAAAGCTTCGCGGCCCCAAAAGAAGCTCCCAAACCATTTAATTAATTTTCAATCGGTACTATGCCGTCGAAAGTTTAGATGCTAATATTTTTTTTACTGTGTGCTAAACTTGTCCATACATCACAGCAAAAGATAATGGGACGGATCAGTAGTGAAGTATTTATCTCGGATGAACTTTGACACCGTAACCGCCTTTAAAGAATGAACCCTTATCTTCTGGAAACCGTTCATTCACAGTAGCTTTGTTCATTTTTGTTAGGTACCAGAAAACGTGGTATCTTTGATTCTTAGTATTCGATAATAACGTACCTAAGCTTTTTTGACAACTTCTGCAGGAAACGCCGGACAGATAATCTTTGTGTAAATTCTAAGGTTGCTTTGCGCCTTGCGGGTCTGGTTGGTTGAGGGACTACCCTTCGTGCAGTAAACCGTTGGTCCCGATCGTTATAACATCATCTATAATAATTGTATATCAAGGAACGGGCAGCGTTTCCTTGTTAAAGTATCTAATACTTCGTCATCATATCATCATCTTCATCGAATATGTACAAGTACCGCTTTAGGTTGACTTCAATAATTTGGTTTTGTAGCTCTTTTATACTTGTTATATATATATATCTATATATATAAAACAAAGACGGGTTTGTTACAACACTTATAACTCGAGATCGGCTGGATCAATTTTCATGGTTTTTGTTTCGTTGGATTTGTCTCCGCCCTGAATAGCAGAATTCATTTTAAAAACAAAAGAAAGTCGTGTTAGTTACACTATTTATAACTCAAGAACTGGGTAGGGGTAGGGTAGGGTAGGGTAGGGTAGGGTAGGGTAGGGTAGGGTAAGGGTAGGGTAGGGGTAGGGTAGGGTAGGGTAGGGGAAGGGTATGGTAGCGGTAGGGTAGGGGTAGGGTAGGGTAGGGTAGGGTAGGGGTAGGGTAGGGTAGGGTAGGGTAGGGTACGGTAGGGGTAGGGGTAGGGTAGGGGTAGAGTAGGGTTAGGGTAGGGCAGGGGTAGGGTATAAAAGTCCACCCGTGCGAAGCCGGGGCGGGCCGCTAGTATATATATATACTAGCGGCCCGCCCCGGCTTCGCACGGGTGGACTTTTATACCCTACCCATGCCCTACCCTACCCCTGCCCTACCCTACCCCTACCCTAACCCTACCCTACTCCTACCCTACCCCTACCCTACCCCTACCCTACCCTACCCCTACCCTACCCCTACCCCTACCCTACCCCTACCCTACACCTACCCTACCCTACCCCTACCCTACCCCTACCATACCCCTACCCTACCCCTACCCTACCCTACCCCTACCCTACCCCTACCCTACCCTACCCTACCCCTACCCTACCCTACCCTACCCCTACCTATCCTATGTCCTTCTCCCAGTTCTTAGCTACCTCCCTACCAATTATCAGCCAAATCGGTTCAGCCGTTCTTGAGTTATAAATAGTGTAACTAACACGACTTTCTTTTGTTTTTAAAATGTATTCTGCTATTCGGGACGGAAACAAATCCAACAAATCAAAAACCATGGCAATCGGTCCAGCCGTTCTCGAGTTATAAGTGTTGTAACAAACACGACTTTCTTTTATATATATAGATACTAGCGGCCCGCCCCGGCTTCGCACGGGTGGACTTTTATACCCTACCCCTGCCCTACCCTACCCCTGCCCTACCCTACCACTACCCTAACCCTACCCTACTCCTACCCTACCCCTACCCCTACCCTACCCCTACCCCTACCCTACCCTACCTCTACCCTACCCCTACTATACCCCTACCCTACCCCTACCCTACCCTACCCTACCCCTACCCTACCCCTACCCTACCCTACCCTAACCCTACCCTACCCTACCCTACCCTACCCTACCCTACCCCTACCCAAAAGTATCCTATGTCCTTCTCCCAGTTCTTAGCTACCTCCCTACCAATTTTCAGCCAAATCGGTTCAGCCGTTCTTGAGTTATAAATAGTGTAACTAACACGACTTTCTTTTGTTTTTAAAATGTATTCTGCTATTCGGGACGGAAACAAATCCAACAAATCAAAAACCATGGCAATCGGTCCAGCCGTTCTCGAGTTATAAGTGTTGTAACAAACACGACTTTCTTTTATATATATAGATATATATATATATATATATCGTAACTAATTACTCCTAATATGATGGTATTCAAACATCCGTTAATCGTCGCCGATAAATTTATTTGTTACACTTTATGAACGTATGTAAAATATTATACAATTCTACTACTGGTAGTAGGTACCTACGTATTCTATCGTGTATCGTGTCTATCGAATAGTCAAGTAGATATCGTAGTTATTAAAATATTTTTTCTTAATATTCTAATGATGTTTTAGTCTCGATACAGATAAGGGGTTATCGAGGAAACTGTTGAAATTTATTCCAAGTTATCTGAATATTTGGGAGGTCACCCTCTAGATATTAATTCACCCGGTAATGACGTCACAGGTTAGTGACTATGATAAATTATTTAGGAGGTACGCGATGTCTCTTTAAGATTCCATTATAAACAAGTAACTTTTGTACATGTTCATCTAAATTAGTTGAGTAATTTAGTAATACCTCTCGCATAGTAAATACCCCTTTTCTTTGCTGGCTAGGTTCTAGGTTTTAGAGCCGGTATACCTCAATCAGAATAAACAATTTTTTTAATATAGGTAATATAAAAAAAAATGTTTTTATTTTTATTTTTATTATACTTTATCTTTTGTACTTTTAATACTAAACGAAATCTGGTTAATTAGAGTAAAAACCTTGATGATTCGAACCCATCTCCATTTACCCGTACTGCTGAGGTTGTAGTATGGCGAGTATTTTTGTATAATTATATTTAGAAAAAATCATATACAATTTCATTATATTTCACACTAATATAGTTGTAAATTTTAAAAATGATTTTGATGATTTTTTGTTGTTATGAGAGTGAATGAAGCGAAAGATGTGTGTAGGGATCGTATCAAGTGGAGGTCCATTTTCTCTGCCTACCCCGCTGGGCAACAGGCGTGAGCTTATGTATGTATATGTTACGGCTAATAGCCGAAGTGCGGCTACACCTAGTTTTAGCCGGCTACAACAACTACCGGTCCAGCCGACCACATGCAGTTAAACTCAGATCAACCTGAATAAGTCCCTGTTCAACTCCATTGGTTTAGGTTTAGGTTTTTTTTTTTAACCACCCCAACTTCTTTTTGTGTCATGCATAGGTATTGTTTAATTTAGACTTGAATAGGGACTTATTCAGGTTGATCTGAGTTTAACTGCATGTGGTCGGCTGGACCGGTAGTTGTTGTAGCCGGCTAAAACTAGGTGTAGCCGCACTTCGGCTATTAGCCGTAACATATATAAATTTTGAAAATTATATAAATCATTTTAACTATCATACAGGCGAGGTTGATATGACATGGTCAAGTCGTACGTCGTGAATAAGTGCCATGGAAAGTCATATAAACAAAGGAGACGTGGAAAACAACAAACTACGTGGCTGACAAAAGTCCACCTGAATTTAAATTAATTATGACTGAAAGAGCAAGACGCCTATCTCCAACAGAAATGGCGACAAATTATTGGGAAAGCCGATCCCGGAGAGTGCGAGGGAGCTCTATGCCCGGTGAAGTAGCTAAATCCTCGTGGCTAACTACATATAATAATAATAATAAAAATTTATTTCAGACCATTAGTCCATAAACAAACACTCATTAAACATTTTTATACACAAAACATCAATACATACATGAAAACACATAACAACTTATTTTAAATATTGGAATGACGCACGATGACTGGTCATCCATTGCCACATCATTGGACTATCCATCCTGTCGGCCACTATAGCCACCAAGCTGTTGGAGCTGTCGCGCACTCGTCGCATCAGGGATGCTATCCGTGTCCTCATCAGTGCGTAAAAAGGAGATTACATCTTTATATTTTCTAGAACTTTGGCCTGTAAGAGATAAAAAAGTAGTAAAAACATCGAGATCGAGAGTTAATTATGTCGTAGTATGCAGCTTATAATTAAATACGATAGGACAGAAAGTTTGCATTTTGACAGTTATATGCCGGCAATAATTATTATGTCATAAAGCATTATTTGAATCTCAAAGTTATTTCCGTGCACAGGTCTTAATGGGCATGCGCCTCTGAATTCACGCCTCTGAATTCAAGACTACAAAGTGTTGAAAAAAGTTTAACCGATATAATTGCACAAAATACTGACATTAAGACATCTAATACTGAAATAGAAAGGTCAACTGACTTTATCAAAAACCAAATCATAGAGTTTGAGAAAAAAATTATCTTGCTTGAGAAAGAGAACAATACTACTAAAACTATAATAGCGGAACTCGGGGAGAAAACGGAAAACCTCGAAAGAGTAATGAAAAAAACTTCTGTTGAGGTTAGAGGCGTTCCAAAAGTAAGGAAGGAAAATAAGTTAGATATGTTGAACTTGGCTACCAACCTTATGAAAACCATTAGTCTCGAAACATCTACATCTGATATTAGAGACGTTTACCGACTCCCGTCTAAAGAAAAGGCTGCAACATCGACGATCGTCATCGAATTCTCCAATATTTTTTTAAAGGAAAAGTTTTTGAGAAGCGCTAAACATTACAACATGGAACATAAAAACTCTTTACTTAATTCTTCGCACATGGGCTTACAGGGAACTACTATACCTATTTATTTTTCGGAACACCTTACAAGCAAAAATAAAAGACTTCACTTTCTTGCACGAGACTTTGCCGCTGCCGAAAAGTACCGGTTTTGTTGGATTGCTAACGGCAGGATTTTTCTACGGAAAGAAGAAGGTGACAAATACATCCTGGTCAAAAATGAGAACACCTTTTCACAACTACGTGGTAAATAATTGTAAGACTTTTTGTTTTTGTTTAGCTTACAATAAGAATCTTGTAACTATCTCAATGTTAATTTCAACAAATGTACACATACATACTCGCATCAACAAATCACATTCATCAAACTTTTACCCAACTTACGACCATACATATTATAACACAAATACAATGAACAAACACACATTCACGACACATTATCATTCTACATACAAACATAACTCTCACTTAAAAGCACTACAAACAACCTTCTTTCAACATGTGCATAAAACTTCTTACTATGATATATATTATCTAACACGCATGACATCACAAACCTGGTTAAATTTCTCCTATTCACACACATTATTGCAAATTATATCTGACACGTTCGCATCCCACAACACTGTTATAAATATTCGATACCCCAACCATATAAAACTGAACACCGAAATAGATATCATACACTTTATTATAATAAAAAATGCCTAACCTAATTAATAATGTAATTGATGATATAGACGGCACAGACATATTTACAAGTATAAAACATAATTTACCAGAACAATGTATCACATTCCTTGGTAATGTGAAAAATCAGCTAACGATAATTCATCAAAACATAAGAAGTATTCTAAAAAACTTTGATAACTTCACGATATTTCTATCAAAACTTAATTTTTTACCTGATGTCATCATCTTGACAGAGTGTAGAATTAATGAAAATACTCCGAATGTTCAACTCAATGGATACAACTGTCATTATTCCCAATGCTATCTGAACCAAAACGATGGTATAGCAATCCTCTGCAGAAATGAACTAACTATCGACATACAAGAGCCACCTTTTAGGGACGCAAACTGTTTGGTCATAAAAATAGGTACAGAATTTACTATTCTGGCTATATATAGGTCACCGTCTAAGTATAATATCAATATTTTTTGTGAATCCTTAGATAACCTCTTACAAAGCAACAACACACCAACCATGGTAATCACAGGGGATATAAACGTTGATATAAAAGTTGGCACAGAAGACAAACGTGCAACTGAATACCTTGACACTACAGGCTTTCACGGGTTTTATCCAGGGCACCAATACGCGACACGTGAACATAACTGTCTTGACCATGTATTAATTAAAACTAAAAAACATACCAAAATTATTGTATGCGAAACATCCATAACTGACCACGACACAGTTATCCTAGGAATTTCTAATGAAAATGCTGGACAAATATCTTCCTCTGATCAGGCTAAATTTAAACTTAAACTAGATTTTCCCAGTATTCTTAAAGACCTTGAAAATACCAACTGGAGCCCAGTTTTAGACTCTCATGACTTGGATTCAGCTTTAGATCACTTCACAGATACAGTTAGGGACATAACAAATAAACACACTAAAAAAGAAATTCTACGTAACTCCAAAACCATTAGGCAACCATGGATGACAAAAAATCTACTAAAATGTATCCGCAAAAGAGACATGCTTCACTATAAAACTAAAAAACCAGAAAATAAAGATAATTACCTAATGCTCCAAAACTATAAAAAATATAGAAACTGTTGTAATAACGTGATACAAAACCTTAGAAACGCTTATGACAAAGAGTTATTAGATAACTCTAGGGGTGACTGCAAGAAAACGTGGGCGGCAGTTAAAACCATTTGTAATTTCAAAAGAAAAACCTCCGACAGTACATCTTTGTTAAGTATAAATCCAGATTCGACTTTATCATTAAACATGGTCAATACATATTTTGCTAATGTAGGGATAGAGCTTGCAGAACAGACCTTGTTACGACTAAATACTACTGAGTCGCAGCTAGCTAACCTGGCACCTAAGTTAGATAACACTGCTTCATCTCTCACAGAGTCATTTTTCATGACTCCGATCGATGAAATGGAAGTTAGTGCTGTCATTGCCACTCTCAAAAATGATTCCGCTCCGGGATGGGATGGAATTACAAATCGTGTCCTTAAATTAGCACGGCACTGTCTAGCTAGACCTATCTCTCACTTGTGTAACCTAAGCATATGTGCTGGCACAGTTCCTGTAAAATTAAAAACAGCCAATATATGTCCAATTCACAAATCAGGCGATGTGACAGTTGTGTCCAATTACCGACCAATCTCACTCTTGACGTCACTGTCTAAAATACTTGAGAAACTGGTTAACAGGAGACTATTGACGTACTTAGAAAAGAAACAACTGTTATCAGACAACCAGTATGGCTTTCGGAATGGCAGGTCAACGGAGGATGCAGTTACTAGCTTAGTCGAACATATTATTAGTAAGCTCGATAGTGGAAAAAAGTGTCTCGGCGTCTTCCTTGACCTTGCCAAAGCCTTCGACACTGTGTCCAGGCCTATACTTCTAAAGAAAATGGAACTTTTGGGTGTTAGGGGCACTGCCTTGGAATGGTTCAAGTCCTACCTCACTGATCGTGTTCAAAGGGTCCGCCTAGGTGAGTATCAGAGCTCCTTAGCGAAAGTGACATACGGGGTACCCCAAGGGAGTGTCCTCGGTCCTACTTTGTTTCTCTTGTACGTCAATGGTCTCTGTTCACTAAATCTCCAAAATGCTCAAATCTCAACATACGCGGACGATACAGCCATTATTTTCCACGGTGATACCTGGGAGGAAACCTATCATGCCGCAGAAGCTGGAATGCAAACGGTCTCTAATTGGCTACAGTACAATCTCCTTACCCTAAACGTCGGAAAAACCAAAATAATCAACTTCTCGATCACCAGAAAAACAGCAGCTCCCACCAATACCGCACTAAAATTCCACCTTTGCAGTGATGGCTCAAGTAGCAACTGTAGGTGTCCTGTATTTGAGCAAGTTAGTAGTATAAGGTACCTTGGCATAATCATTGACAAGCACCTGACGTGGAGAAATCAAATAGAATCAGTAACTACTCGCGTCAGGAAACTTCTCTACGTATTCAAAAGACTTGGAAATATAGCAGACCATAAGATACTCAAAATGACCTACTTTGCTTTGTGTCAGGCAATATTAAATTACTGCATTTTAATATGGGGTACAGCTGCAAAAAGTTATTTTATAACAATAGAACGAGCTCAAAGAGCTATACTAAAAGTGTCTTACAAATTAGGTATTCGCTACTCTACAGATGCGCTGTATCAAAAGATAGAAGTGCTAACAGTGCGCCAACTGTATATTCTGTCAGTCATCCTTAAGTTCCACAAAACTGCATTAGATACTAAGGTTACTGACAAACGCTCACGCAGAAAAGAAACCTGGAACAGAGGCTCTTCCAAATTAAAATTCGGCAATAAAGCTTTTGCCTGCGTAGGACCCCGTTTATATAATATGGCTAACAATAAATTGAAGATACTGCAACTAACCAAGTTCGCATGTAAAAAACTAGTTAGTTCCTGGCTCTTACGACTAAATTATATAGAAACCGAAAAAATTATAATTATCAACTAACTTGCACATGGCTTCACCTATACAGGCATACATAATATATGTATTTATCCGCACTCACATACACACACCCACACCTATACATGCACTCTCATGCACACACACAAACTCTTTCTCTTTCTCACACATACACACACACACACACACACACACACACACACACAAACACACACACACACACACATACATACACTCGTACATACAATGATCTATACAGAATTTAGATGTAATGTACCAACATCTAATTTTATTTAGTTAAATTTTGTAACCTGAAGAATATATTAAGCACATTCCTCGACGGAAGAGACTGGATCCTGCAACACAGGGTATCCTAGTGCGGGGTCCAGTGTCATTTTAAATATTTAAGTGCAACCATTTGTGAAACAATAAATTTTATTTATTTATTTATTTATTATTTATGCAACTTGGTCTCCCTGAGTTACTACGAATTGATTTTAACTGGATAATTAAAAAACCAGTTCGGGTATCCGAAAGCGAAATCTCCGTTTTTGTAATATTACGCGTATCTATAGCGACCTACCGATTGGTTATTTTATCATCTATCACAATCCTATGCTTACCAGGTCACGGGAAGCTGCCTTTACGTTTGTACTTACGTACAACTATACTGAACTTTTAATAAACTGAATTTTATTTGAACGTAAACATCGTTTATAATAAACTTCCCATGACGACTGAAATTTGTTTGTTTCCTTCGAAATATAAATGCAGAAATGTCACACTTTTACCTTTTCCTACAATAACAATTTCCTCAGTATGGTTCATGATCAATATTTTATTTGGAAGTTTCGTCTACTGTATGAACATGATGAATATTTTCTTATTATTAACATAATATAATGATATGTGCCTAAGATCAAGCCTGAAAATAAATAGAGTATACGAATATAGAGCAGCAAATTTAATATGATCTTTTACATTTTGCATATTTATTTAAGTAGATTACAAGAAATACTAGATTAATTCTGTACGTATAGAGTTATATTCGTAATATATAGAGGTTTTATTCTGAACAAATGAACTGAATGTAAAGTGGATTGTACAGTTCACTAAACAATATGGAAGCCCTTTTCTACACGAACCTTTTTGTTTCGACCTACGCAGCTAGATGAATGAATAGAGCCAGTTGTGTGATCTGTTCATAATATGAGACCTGTACAATAAATAACAAATTATGTACATAAAACGTACAGTATCTATTGAGTTTATGAGAAGAAATAAGCAAATTTATAACTTGTTATATACACTTACTAAATCAATTAAAATACAAATAGATTAGTACGTACCAGGGACATTTAGATACGCAGGTAGCTTAACTTAGAGTTAAGCTCTATGTTGCGCCATAAGTTACTTGATCTCTTAAACAGCTTATGTCAAATCACTTTTTCTCTTACATTTGTTGAATCACATAATTCACATACATTGTCCTCGCTATTTATAGTAATATTTGAAAAAATATAAAGATTAATACATCTTAGTATTTCGGTCTGGGTGGTCGGTCGGTCAGTCATGTAGATCGCGAATGTTTATCAGCAGCGGATGCGTAGGGCGGAAGGCCGGTGGCTCTGAACGTCAGTATCAGACAGCGTGACCTAAGCAAAGGGATCTCAATTCTCATTTTAACGCATTACCCAACGACCTATCCATACAGTCTTAGTTACACTAGTTACTTAATATGTGTCATATTGACATAAAACCCAACTAAATTTTAGTTAGCTACATAATCTAAAGTTGTTTGTCTAGTTTACAAGGAAGCTTGTTGCCATAATAATGACCAAAACAAAAAGCGCATCCCGAAATGCGGTGTTATTTTTGTTGCTTAGTGCCCATTTCGGAGAACGGCACGAGCGGGCGCGCGGGCGGGAGCGGTCGTCGCCTCACACAGGCCCGCATTTCAAGCTCCGTGCTTACCTGTTCCCATTATAAGGCTCATTAACTATAGTTATAGTTATGATCTTTATTTTTACTAAGTTTTATCCTATTTAAATGAAAGGACAATAGTGAAAATAGTTATATATATTATGTTATATCATGTATATATTCTGTACAATCAGATATGCGTAGAGATAGAGCTCCAGTACGAAATTCTATTTCGGGTATCCATAATTTTTTGTTCTGTAGAAAGTGTTATTGAACATAACATCGTGCTCATCACATCGTCATAGTTTACAAAACATAATTTGGCCAGATTTCCATCATAAGTGTAATGTTCAATATTTATAGATCTGTCTGTGAGTAATAAATATGCATATTTGCATGTTACTGAATTTAAAGATGTTTATAAAAACAGCAAAACTGTATTATTTTACAAAAGCAATAAGCTTAAAAGCTTTCGTTAGCGAATCCAAGTGCGTGCCTGTGTATGTAGGGCAGCGGGGAGGCGGGGCAGGCGGCGGCGCGAGAGTGTCGGCCCAGCGCGGCGGCAGTGCAGTGAGCGGCGCGCCGAGAGCCCGGACCACGCCATGGCTCTCTGCGCTTTGTTTATCTTCTCGGCGCTTATCGCCAGCGGCGCCGCCGTGTACAGCCGCGAGCGCGACCGCCTGCGCGCCGACCCGCGCCTTTACGACAGATCTTGTGAGCTCAGCTCGTGTTACCCGGCCACGGGAAACCTGCTCATCGGCCGAGAATCGAGACTCTTCGCCTCCTCTACGTGCGGCCTCGGTGGACGCGAGCGATACTGTATCGTGTCTCATTTGGAACCGAAGAAGTGCTTTTGGTGCGACTCTACCAACTCCACTATACACAATCCGTATCTCAACCATCGGATACAGAACATTATTTACAAGTACTATCCGGGAACGCGAACGAAGTCTTGGTGGCAAGCGGAGAATGGCAAAGAAAATGTTACTATCCAGCTCAATATGGAAGCGGAATTTCATCTTACGCACTTGATAATACAATTTAAAACGTTTAGGCCTGCCGCTATGTTGGTTGAAAGATCTTTTGACTTCGGTAAAACTTGGCGTGTTTATAGATACTTCGCGCACAATTGTGATGATTACTTTCCCGGCGTACCGAAACATACACAGCGGTCTTTAACTGAGGTGGTTTGTGAATCTCGTTATTCTGGTGTGTCTCCATCTACAGAAGGTGAAGTGATATTTAGAGTGTTACCACCCAATATAAATGTGACAAACCCTTACTCAGAAGAAGTGCAAAACTTGTTACGTATGACTAACCTCCGAATTAACTTCACGAAGTTACACTCACTGGGTGACGATAAACTTGACAACAGAGCTGAAATTCAAGAGAAATATTACTATTCTATTTATGAAATGACTGTAAGAGGTTCTTGTTCTTGTTATGGTCACGCGTCTCGGTGTCTTCCTATGCCAGGAGTGGAATCCAAAAACAATATGGTACATGGACGTTGCGAGTGCACTCACAATACCAGGGGATTAAATTGTGAATACTGTGAAGATTTTTACAATGATCTCCCATGGCAACCGGCTGTTGGTAAAACGTCTAATGCATGTAAGAGGTGCACATGTAATAATCATGCAACGACTTGTCACTTTGATCCTGCAGTGTACAACAAAACCGGCAAGATAAGTGGGGGAGTGTGTGATAATTGTCAGCATAATACGATGGGTGTGAATTGTGAACGCTGTAAACCTAAGTTTTATAAGGACCCCAGTTTAGATATACAAAGTCCTGATATTTGTAAACCTTGCGATTGTGATCCACAAGGAACTACTGATCAAGAAATACTATGTGACGACGAGACTGACGCAGCAAATGATAAATCTGCTGGCCGCTGTCTATGCAAAGCGAACGTTGACGGTGCTCGATGTGACAGATGTAGAGATGGATATTGGAATTTTGATCCCCTCAATCCTGAGGGATGTGAATCGTGCACATGTAACCATTTAGGCACGATCAACGAACGAGGATGTGATGCTTCAACTGGAAATTGCTTCTGTAAACGTCATGTGACAGGAAGAAACTGTGATCAGTGCTTGGGCGAATTTTACGGCTTGTCTGACAGTGATGATGGATGTCAGCCTTGTGACTGCGATCCAGGTGGCTCGATTGACCGAGATTGTGATGTGATAACAGGTCAATGTAAATGTAGACCCAATGTTACAGGCCGTCGTTGTGACCAAGCGATACAAAACTTTTTCATTGGAGCACTTGACTCTATTGTCATTGAGGGTGAATCAAGCCAGTGCGACTCACAAATTGATGATAACGCTATTCAAAGTCAACTTTGTCATGTTGTTATTCGGGAAAACTATCCAGATGGACGAAAAGAAACGTGGACTGGTCCTGGTTTTATGAAACTTCCAGAAAGTAGTACTTTAGTTTTTGTAGTAAATAATATAGAAAAGAGCATGAACTACAATGTTTTAATAAGGTATGAACCACAATCACCAATCAGTTGGGAAGAAGCAACCATTCTTGTAAAAAGACCTTTGCCGATTGATCCCGACTCAGCGTGTGCTAATACACGTCCGGAAGATGATACGATATCAACCAACTTACCAGCCAATCAACGAAGTGTTTTGGTTACTCCACCTGTGTGTTTGGAAAAGGACAAGGAGACTGAAATTCGGATTTACTTAGGACGCCAAGACGGACGTACTCCTAATTCCAGAGCGTCTATATTGATCGATTCTATTGTTTTGATTCCATCATTCGACGATCTTCCATTTTTAGAACCCAGTACACAAACAAGAGAGGAATTTGATAGGTACAACTGTGGAGACCCTTACTATTACGATCTTAACAGAGATAATGTTCCTGAAGTATGTAAAAAATATCACGCTAGTATAGGATTTTACATAAGAAATGGATCCCATTCCTGTCAGTGTGATCTAACTGGTTCAAAAAGTCACCAATGTGATCAATACACTGGATATTGTCAATGTGTAGAAAATATCGTAGGAGCTAGATGTGATCGTTGTGCTCCTGGAACTTATGGTTTTAGTAAATTTGGATGTAAGAGATGCGACTGTAATAGTATAGGATCGTTGGACAATTTCTGTGATGCTACCAGTGGACAATGTAAATGTAGAGCCAATACATATGGGCGTGCTTGCGATTTATGCCAACCCGGTTACTTCAATTTCCCTAATTGTCAACAATGTGACTGCAATGGTCATGCAGTTGAATGTGACGATAAGACAGGAGCATGTAAGGAATGTCTAGACTACACTGAAGGTCACCGTTGTGAAAGATGTATCGAAGGTTATTATGGAGACCCGAGACTTGGTGTTGACATACCTTGCAGATCTTGTCCGTGTCCAGGAGTAATAGGGGATCCAAATAAGAGCAGTCACGCAGATCGCTGCGAACTCGATCCAGAGAGTAAAGATGTTGTCTGCGATTGTAAGGAAGGATATGCTGGACCTTCATGTGATGTATGTGCTGATAATTATTATGGCGATCCTATTAAAGGTACTTGTGATAAGTGTGATTGTAACGATAATATAGACATAACAAAACCTGGCAATTGTGATCCTTATACTGGAAAATGTTTACAGTGTCTATATAACACCGCAGGTGATCATTGTGAATTTTGCGCTGAAGGTTTCTATGGAGATGCTGTTGATAAAGCATGTTACCCATGTAATTGTTCTGCATTAGGAACTAACTTCACTATTGGAAGTTGTAACCGCAATACAGGTCAATGTCCTTGCTTTAAGAATGTTATGGGCGTAAATTGTGATCAGTGTACAGAAAACCATTGGAGAATAGCGCTGGGAACTGGTTGTGATCCTTGTGAATGCGACCCTATTGGCTCATTATCACCACAATGTAATCCTTTTATTGGTAAATGCGAATGCAAACCGGGACACGGTGGAAGACAATGTGATCAGTGTCAAGAAAATCACTGGGGTGATCCTAATATTGAATGTTATGAATGCGATTGTGATTTGTATGGTTCTGTTTCACGACAATGCATGCGTGAGAATGGTTCTTGTATTTGCAAACCAGGCATTGGGGGGTATAAATGTGACATGTGTGCTAGAGGATATTTAGGAGAAGCTCCACAGTGTTATGCTTGTGGTGAATGTTTTGACAACTGGGATGCGGTAATCAATGATTTGCAAATACAAACAGAATATGCTATTAGTAATGCCAGTAAAATTAAAGTAGTCGGGGCGACAGGTGCATATACAAAAGATTTTGATGAAATGACCAAAAAGCTCACTGAAGTTCAAAACATTCTTGATAGTGCCAAACAGGGACAAACGACAGTAGAAGAGTTATTAGGCAATGTTACTAATTTACAAAACTTATTAACAAATGCAGATCTGAAAGTTACAGATAGTAAAGATAATCTCAATGCTTTGACATCTAAAATTAATCTTGGTAATGTTACTTTAGATGGCCTAAGATCAAGTATAGAAAATCTAAAAACAAAAACTGTAGATTTGGCAAATAACGCAACTAAATTACAAGAAGCCAATTTAGAAGGTGCTTTGAATTTGACTCGAGAAGCAAAACAAAGAGCTGTAAAAGCGGGTGATGATGCTGAAAACGTTCAAACGGTCATTGCAAACACTGATCGGCAAATTAAAAATACTGATCGACTTATTGAAATTCAATATGCCAATTTCAATAATACACAAAATGAAAATGACAAAAAGTTAGACGATATACAAGGTCAATTGTCAAATTTAGAATCACAAATTCCAAAATTAAATGAAAAAATGTGTGGCCAAGAAAGTGACTCTTGTGATATATGTGGTGGAGCAAGTTGCGGAAAATGCGGTGGTATATCTTGTGATCAAGGTGCTGTAACAAAAGCAGAACAAGCTTTAGATTTTGCAAATAAAACGAAACATCGAATTAAAGAACATGAATTGACAGCAGAACATTTATACAAATTAATATCTCAAGTTAAGCAAGATACTGTTGATGTCCGATCAAGAGCAAAAGATTTATTCGTCAAAGCGTATGATTTCAAAACATCTGCTGAACGTGTTACTAACGAAAGTCAAGATTTAACCGCTGAACTGAAAGATTTCCTTTCAAACACTTCTAGCACACCTGCAGATGTTAGAACTTTAGCCAACGACATTCTCAATTTATCTATAAGTATAGAACCTAAGGAAATAACTGAGTTATCTCAACGTATAAATTCATCAGTTTCACAACTGACCAACATTGAAAACATTATCGCGGAGACCAAACCAGATTTAGAACGGGCGAAGGATTTGAAACAAAACGCAACAGCAATCAACAAAGCGGCTAATTTAACTTTAGAAATGGCAAACAAGGTCTTAGACGCCCTCGACGGAGCCCAGGCTGCTCAAGATGCGGCAGAAAATGCAATCGATAAAGCTAATAGCGATATAGAAGCAGCCAAAAATGATCTGTCGCCTATCGCTTTGGAAACGGAACAGGCTCAGAAAAAAGCGAATGAAACAAAGGAAGAGGTGGAAGGCCTTCGTACGCGTCTGTCAGATTTACAGAAAAATATTCTAAAAATAGAAAGTGACGCTGATCAAGTCAAACAAGAGGCTAACGATGTAGTTAATCGTGCTGAGGGTGCCGAACAAAAAGCGCGTCAACTAAGGCAAGACTTCAAACATACAAATATGTCTCTAGCTGAACGTGCTAGTCAGACTTCTAACTCGAGAGAGCGAGCACAACTCTTGTTGAAGAGAGCAACCAAGCTGGCTAGTGACACGCAAACACAGCTCAAGCTGTTAGCTAATATGGAAGAATTGTATAACGCTCATAATGACCAACTCAATACTTTAGAAAAAGAAATCGGAGAACTCAACACTCAAATGAATTATTATCTATCAGAAATTACAAAACGTTCTGACAACTATAGATCTTGTACTACATAATCCAAATTACTAATTGGGAACAATTGTTTTTTATAGTTAACTTTGCATATTATCACTATTTCTACTTGTGCCATAATACTGTATATTTCAGTGTTAGTCATTGTTTGTTGTAATGGTCGATGTAGTTTAACTACATGAACTTACGTTACTTGTGTCTGTGTTCTAATGGAAGGTAGTTTAGGTGGTTAGTACTACTTAAGTTTACCACTGCACAATGCACTTATGAATATAACACATTTTTGAATTAATATAGACAAGACAGCCTATTTATAGATTTATCTGTAAATACGCTTTTTTTTTATTCACTTTTACTGTATAAGATTTTCTCAGTTCAAAAATATTTTTAATATTGTCTTTTATGTCTAGACTATCATTAACATAGACATTTTATATTTAACTGTAACTTTTACCACTCCATGAATTTGTCAAAATATTGAGAAAATAGCTCAATATAATCATTATGATTAAAGGTAAAAATTATATAAAACTATTCCAAAGAGTTACTTACATTTATTTTTTGGGACATGAAGTCGCCAATAAAATAAATAAATATCGGTTCCTTTCTGAACATATTATTTAAGTTTTTTAATGTGTTTCATAATTATTAATTATTATAGGTAATTTATGTGCATTTTATAATATTTTATACTGTTTTGCCATGAAATACGTTTGTCTGTAAAATAATCTTATATAAGTATTTTTATTAGACGTACTAATTTTATTGCTAGCATAGAATTTATAATTATGTGCTAGGAGCTATATATAAATACATACTACTGTTTGTATTATGGTCTTAAGTATTTTACAATTACTTAGAGACGGATGTAAACTTATATGTAAGCAATAAACAAAATAACAAATAGACATTATAATGTAAAAATATTAGTTCTACTACATGTGTTAGTAAATCTTAATTATTTTTTAAATAAGTAATAAATCCAAAGTTGTAACTTAAACCTGTCTTTAGTTTTAGAGTTACTCTTTTATTTACGTAAATTACATATAAGTTTGTACTCCGGTGAAATAGGACCAGTATATATGTTGGAGCATGCATTTAAAAAAGCGATAATTTATATTGTGTCCGTTTAGTTAGTCATCCTATTGCATTTGAGACGCTATTTTATATTTCCATACCTATATTGTAATATACGAGGCATCAATACTTAATTGTTAATAAAACCTTTTCATAAAACCTTAACTGTTTTTTTTCTACTTTCCTGTTTACTAAATATATAATAAAAAAAGTAATTGATGTGAATGATTTTTCAAATTTATCTTTAACTCAACAACGACTAAAATATAAGTTCAATGAATGTATCATACTTATCTAAAGTATGTTAGGTCAAAAGTCACCTCAATAGTTATTTGATAATTAGTTGTTCATACTATTTTAGATCATACTTCGTGAGTATGTTCCGCTCAAATTGATAATTTTAAAACATTTTTGCGTTTGACTCGGATCCGTTATCAAAAAGCACTTCCTTTAAAACTCTATTTTGATGGTAGTTTCATTGAACGTTGTTATTATTTGAAACATTAAAATAGCATAATAGCACGCAATAAATTACGTACAGTACATTAGTTATCAGGTAATATATCTGGTAACTAATGTACTGACAGTTCTTTATGATTATATGTTTAATTCTGGGCATACAACATTAGGCTGAAGCCCTGCTCGCCTTTATACCCGGTGAAGTAGCAAAAGCATCGTGGCTGTTTACATAAATGTCCGTTCGAAAAAAGAGCATACGACTTTACGCATACCATAATGTACTGTAACGCCTGAGCTCCTGCGACTGAGGTGCGTAGCTTAGCAGGGCTTTCTGCTTGTCCTCCAAGAGGGTGTGTATACTACACTTGTATGAATGAAAGAGGTGTGTTATGTGTTCTATAATATTTATGACTATATATTATAGAACACATAAGCAAGACGAACACTTCTTATTATAAAATTACAACGGGCTCACGCCCCAACTCTTACACCTTTGACAGCACCAACCTTACTAATCAAAATATTAATATTATTATTCACATTTGGAATTATTAAGTTCAAATTTAATTTTGGATTAAATTTAATTGCCAGAACCTCCCACCGGTCAATTATTGTAGTGAGGGATTAAAACCTTAACCTCACTACAGTACCTATAGACAATCAATAACTAAGTAGATCGACTATGTAACATTTAGAAACAATAATTTAAATAACTATTTATTTTATTTAAAAAATAGTTTGTTGACTGAGTTTTTCATTGTCAACTGTTTATGCCTTTGGTGGTGTAAAACCTACCACTATACTAATACAACTTATAGACTATGACCCATATATGCAAAACAACAAAACAGCGTGGAAAACCGTGAGGTCTTTTTAGGATCAAGGTAATGTGTAATAAAATATTAGCGGTAGAACAAGGTTGTAATAAGTAGGTAGCGGTTATAATTGGCATGAAAATCAGAAAAATCTATTTAGTCCTTCGGTTAGATTACCAAAAAAATACTAGACAAGTATTTATTTTCGTTCCTCAAACAAAAAATGACTTAGATACAGCGCGTTGAATTTTTGTGTGACGTCACTTCTAGGTACAATTATACCTAGTAGTGACGTCATGAGCCCCCTCTCCTGAACTTTATAGTTTGTTGTTGCTCTGTATCTTTGTCATTTTTTATTGATTTGATCAATAAAAAACTACGTGTCCAATAATTTTAGTAATCTAACTGACGGACTAATCATAATTTTTTAGTCTTCATGCCAATTACAATATTGTGATATTTTAATTATTTTGATATTTTGACATTATCTTATGCCATTATCCAATAATAATATCGACTTATATATATTTAATACATTTTATATTTCCAAGGGAATCGGATTCAGGTGTTTTATCTTATGCCTTTGACATTGTTATTTGGAATTTAACTTTTCCATGCACATTTAATATGTCGGTTGAATATTTAGATCTGTAAAGCCTACTTTATGGTGCTGTCAGCCGGTGAAATTTTTATATTTATATACTATTCTTTAACTTCATTAAATGACCTGCTACCGCATTCGATTATATAGTATAGTGAATTGTTATGTGGTTATGAATTAGGTATCTTTATTTTCAGATGGCTGTATTTAGAACCAATTCTCTCCAACGACGATGGTGAACTAGGTATGAAGTTTAGAAAAGTGGATTTAGTTTTCCGACAAGTGACTCGTATATTGGAGGCTGATTCCAGGCTGTCTGCCTTGCTCCAATCCTCCAGACTGCAGCCCATGTTGGACTCTATGTCGGAACAGTTACTAGCCTGTCAGTCGGCTCTCAATCAGTATATTGATGTAAGTACTATACTGTACTTATAATCTTTACTAATAATGTGTAGGATGATTACATTCCGAACGTAACAGTTAAATTAAAGTGGACATATGTATGTTTTTTACCAAAAAAACGTTTCCTTCAAGAAGACGACAATATTAAATGAATATGGCCAAATGACGAACGTCTGGTACCTTGCAATACAAGATAGTCTACCTAGGTTATACGAACGAGCGCCCCTAGCACAGGTTTGAAGTAATTTTGTTCCGTAATTTTTAATGCATTTAAAAAGGTGTACATAGATCGATTGTACTACCATAAATTATTTCACTCAGTATTAGCAACGACTAAAATATCACGGGAGGTAAGTATTAAAACACTCTTCGAGAGCTAAATATTTTTTCTCGTAAATAATAAAACAAGATCCACCCAATATTTCGTTTTTATTATGCCCCTTGTAATTAAGAAAATAGCCAAATCGATCGTTCTCCTAAGGTTTAACAAAACAATTTTTTATTTAATTATTACGTCATTAAGTAATTACGTCACCCACCTAACGGGTCATATCAAACAGTTAAGACTGGAGAAATACTTGATCATGTATACGTAGATATCTACACACGATGTAGCGTAATAAAAGATGTGAATGTAAGCAATGGTACAATGCCTACCGAATTAGGTCATTATACCTATCAATGTATTCTATTCACTGTAAACTATTAGTTTTCTTTGACCATGTGGTTAGGCACCATGTATTCATAGCCAATAATAAGTCGTCAGTCTGAGTAAAGTTTTTCATGAATAATTATTTTGTTATACTTATAGTGCAAGAAATTGTACATTCTTCTGCTAGATTTATATCTAGCAGATTTACTAAATGTAAAAGCGATTACAACTGGACGTTGTTATGCAGAAAGAACTCACTCCACACAAAGTCACTTTTGATTATAATAAACGTTTGAAGTATGAACTGTAATTACACAAAATAACTTTATTTTTATTACCCCTTTTATATACAAATAAATGACACAGAAACAGTTCAAGTGGACTGTGACCATTCAGAAAATACTTTTTGTGTGTTCTTCATGCTGCGTGTTGAGTCGGGGTACAAAAACTTGTTGCCGTGTAATTTTTCAAAATAGGGTTTTCACGACATGATGACCTACTTAACTCAATTTTGGCCAATTGGATGGCTCAAGTGGATTGAGTCCTTTCTGCTTAGCTACGTCCAATTGAAACTTGTAAATACATATTGGACATGGCCACCCATTTCTTTATTAACTTCCTTTCAATACATAATAATTATGAAGATTGAAAATTACTGATTTTAAAAGAACCGTGTCTTTACCACGTTCTGCCATACCAACATTAATGTAGGTAGATACTTAATTTTAATTTAATACTTATTTGGAACTGATCATACCGCAGATAATAAAATTGCCATCTATATTATTCGTTATTGCTTAATATGTAAGTAAGTATATTCTGACGTATTATGTACGTATGTCCAGGATAAACGGTCAATATTCCCAAGACTATACTTTCTGAGCGACGACGATTTGTTGGAGCTTCTCGGTCAAGCGCGTGCGGGCTCCGAAGGCCGGGAAGCTGTCATGCAGACACATCTCAAGAAACTGTTCCCGGGTATTACTGGGGTAAACCTCGGACCTGGAGATATGTCTATTACAGCTGTATGCAGTCACTACGGAGAGGTGTTTCAGTTAGACCACCCGGTTGATATTGATTGTCCAGTAGAGGTATGCCATATTTACATATGTATACATATTTTATTTACAGGTATTTGTCATCTAATGAAATATTACACCGAATAAATCTTTTTTTCAGGTTTGGCTTAAAAATCTAGAATCAGAAATGCGCTCTTCTCTCAGAAACATGACTTTAAAATGTATTAGCAACAACTCTCTTCAAGAGCATTCCGATCCGTTTTCATTGCCAACTCAAATACTCTGTTTAGCGCAAAACATACGTTTCACTGAACAAGTGGAGAAGGCTATTCTTTCCAAAGAGCTTCACAAATTAAAGGCTAGTATCGAAAAAGAGAATTCGTACTACGCGTCAGTTGAGATAGAAGATGAAAGCGAACGATGTAAACGACAAGCACTTATACTCCAATGTGCACATTATTTGTCGGTCATCAAAATTCTAATTGATAACAATATTGTGACAAGCAGCGACTGGCTTTGGCAGAAACAGCTGAGGTGAGTAGCTGCGTAATGATTTTATTGTAAATAATATGTATAATTATTATTAGCATTGCGTATTACGTTGACTCTTGTCATGTTTTGCTTAGGTACTCTGTATTTAAAGTTTTTAAGTGTTGCATAATTTGCTTTTAAAATATATGCGATCCCTTTAACAGTAGGTATTATGAGTACGAATACGTTAGTGAAGAAAATTCGATTTACTAAACGGACGATATAAACGATATAAATTTTCGCTTTTTAAATGCATGCTCAAATATACTGGTCCTATTTCACCGGAGTACAAACTTATATGTAATTTATGTAATACAAGCGTTACTCTAAAACTAAAGACACATGTAGTTAATAGAGGTAATACTTTATTTTTAAAGACGAAAGTTAAAGTCCAAAATACCTCAGTGCCTGAATACCAAAGTCTTCAATCAATGTGTGTTACCAGTGAGGACATATGGATCTGAGACGTGGTCTCTCACTATGTGCCTCATAAGAAAGCTCAAAGTCGCTCAGCGAGCTATGGAAAGAGCTATGCTCGGCGTTTCCCTGCGTGATCGAATCAGAAATGAAGAGATCCGCAGGAGAACGATGGTCACTGACATAGCTCAACGGATTAGCAAGCTGAAGTGGCAATGGTCAGGACACATGGCTCGAAGAACTGACGGCCGATGGAGCAAAAAGGTTCTCGAGTGGAGACCACGAACTGGCAAGCGCAGCGTAGGACGACCGCCTGCACGATGGACCGACGACCTCATAAAGGTCTCGGGGAGTCGGTGGATGTAGGCCGCTAGCGATCGTTCCTGCTGGAAATCGATGGGAGAGGCCTATGTTCAGCAGTGGACTACAACAGGCTGATGATGAAAGACAAAAATTAACCCCCCTCAATTTCGCCAGTGCGCCACCTCTCCATTGTCCCGAGGGAGAGAGGGCGCACGATTGGATGAAGGAAATCAATTTATAATTTTACAGAAACTGCACATAAAGTCACTACATGACACGATCTACTTTTAAGGGTACGGCGATTGAAAGCATCTTATATATAAAGCAAAAGAAATAACTGAATGTACAAGCTACATGTGCACAATACAAATTTAATAAAAAAATAAAATTAACAAGGTTCGTTTTTATTACTACTATTTACAGATTTTACTTAATCAATAAAGAGGTAGTGGCAAAAATGGGTCTAGCACAAATATCATACTCGTATGAATATCTCGGCGTGAACACTGGACAGTTTGTGCGCACCGAGCTAGCGGACGAATGCTTCTTTATTTTAACACAGGTAAACATTTATTGTATGTTATACAACTAATACAACATTAACAGTACTGTTATCTATACTAATATGTAAAGCTTGTTAGTTTGTTTGCTTGAACGCGCTAATCTAAGGAACTTCAGGTCCGATGAAAATTAATTTCAGTGTTAGATAGCCCGTTTAACGAAAAATGCTTTAGGCTATTATTATAATTATGAAATTCCTACGGGAACTGGAGTTACGGCTATAAAACCGCGCGTGGAATTTAGTTCATATGTAGGTATATGCGTCTTCCCTATATTGCTTTGGTACAGGTCTTAGCGGAATAAATCTTAAGCGCTATGACATTATCTAACTAACTTAAATTGATTATTATTTCATTTATAAAACAATAATTATATTTAATAACCCTATATAATACCACTATAATAATATAGTCCCATGGGTTATTAAATATTTATTATTCACTTTTTCTATTTCCCTTCATCACACTGTAACTAGTGATGTGCATGCAATTATGAGAACAAAGTTTTTACTATTAATTTAATTAATTTAATTTAATTATTTTGGGGAAATGTTATACAAATTATATCAGTGGGGTTATATATTATAGCAATAGCTCATTTAATTCGACTTCCCAACATTGATAGTTAAATCGTATCTCGAACTTTAAAACAAAAAAAAAATAGCAATCAATATTAGATTAGACGCGTATTGACAGTGTATTTTATTATTGCAGTCACACCATCTTGGTTTAGTGGGAAATCCTTTTGGCCCAGCTGGCACAGGAAAGACAGAGTCTGTAAAAGCTTTGGGAAGTCTCGTCGGACGCCTAGTGTTGATATTCAACTGTGACGAGGTAACTTTTATACAAATATTGTATTGTAAATGTTTGTGATTTGTTCAAAGCTTATTTGTAAATAACTTAAATGTTGTTTGTTATGGATTAACTTACAAACAGTAACTTATTATTGGCTTACAACTATATTCCAATGGGAACAAATGACTACGGGAACTGAACTAATGAATTTTAAGAGTGCTCTCTATAAATATTTATATTTAAAATTTTATGACTGTTTTAGTTAGAACAGTTCAATTAGTAGTATATGTAGGGATATAACATTCAAATGTGTTCCTACGGAGTCTATTTCAATTATTTCATACATTAAATACGTTTTTGAAATAATTAAGTACAATGTGGAAATTGGATAAAATAAATTTGCCATTATAATTCTGACAGGCGCCTCCGATCTATTTATTATTCATGTATATTCTCCTAGTAAATTTTTAGTATTTTAAACTAATGAGCAACAAAGAAGACAATTATTCGGACTAAATGTAAATAACATTGGAGTTTGCAATAATATATATTGTCTTGCCCTTTGCATAAAAAGTGTTATGACTCGATAGTCATTTAATGAATATGTTTATAAGTTTATATAGGTTATATGTATAGTATAAGGATATCTTACTTATAAGTTGATCTGTTTGTAAATGTCATAGATCGGCATGTAAAAAAAATATTTGTTTTCTCAGGCTTTGGACACAGAATGTATGGGCAGACTACTTAGTGGCCTCTCCCTCTGTGGTGCTTGGGGATGTTTCGATGAGTTCAACCGCCTATCAGCGCAGACTCTAGCCGCCGTCTCACACCAACTGGCTTCACTGCTAGCAGCTATAACTAACCGGGATAGCATGACTGAACCGACGGCTTTGCTCAATGGAAAACAGGTATATAGTACAGGTATATAATAGTAGTAGGCAATAAAATTACCTATTATGAAATGTCATGTTATAGTTCATTTTGATTATGATAATTGCTCTGTTACTATAAACAATACTCAATATAAGAATAGGCATTAATAACATTATTATAAAGTTCAAATATTTATAAAAATAATGTACATAATAATATTTAAACGTACGAAGGTCGAAGTAAAATATAATTGCGATGAAGTTTTATTTTTTAAAAATGATACGAAAAAGTCTTCCATTTTTAAATCTAATGTATTTTTATTACGCTTATTGTGTTTCTACGACGCATTTCATTCGAAAGATAATTTCGACTTAATATATCAAGTCTTCGGTAGTATAGTGGTAAGTATCCCCGCCTGTCACGCGGGAGACCGGGGTTCGATTCCCCGCCGGAGAGATTCTTTTTGTGTTTTTTTTTGCATAGACATTTTTAGTATTCATTATTTTGTATTATTTTTTACCGTCGTAATTGTTTTTTTTTTTGTTAAATTTTATATTAATTCAAAACTTTTTCCGATATTTTACTATGCAGTTTTATGTCTATGATTACTGTAACTTCGTAATAAATCAAAGAGCAAGATAGGAGCATGAGAGTACCGAAGAATTTTTAAAATTATAGTGGCAGTAATAGTCATTAAATTTAAGAAATAATAAGTATTTAATTTAAAATTCTTCAACGCTCCACTCTATAGGTACGACTATTACTAGATTTAATGATAACACAACACAACAACAACAACAATAAAACAAACATTAATTTTACATTCTTTCGTTATATAGGTGAACGTATCTCCATGGTGCGGGGTAGCTGCTACCCTCAACCCAGCGGGTGCGGGGTACGGGGGCCGCCGAGCTCTGCCTGCCGCCTTGCAACGTGTACTGCAGCCCGTGGCGATGCTGCAGCCCCCGGCACAGGCCGTGGCAGCACAACTGCTGGCCGCTGCTGCTGTTCCCGATGCTGAGTTAATAGCTGCTGACTTGCACAACGTGTTCACTACGGCCAGGTATATCTTCCTAGTGGTGATTTATGTAGCTCGGGGCGTACTAAATAGAGTTTGTATATAGCTTAACAATTGCTAAAGCTTAACATATTCAATACGATTTAAAAAATATCGGAATGTAATAAATGTACCAGTATGTCACGTTGTCCTAATAAGCCAGCCAAGTATACCCATATGAAATTATGTTATAATCATGTTTATTTCTGAAAGTATTTGACATATCGCACACCTAGATGAAGACTCCGCTAACTCAAAAAAGTACGTGTTTTGAGTTAGTAGCTTTAATATATTTGTTATATACTCTAGAAACAGTTTTTCGTCATTTCTGAAAAATGAGGTTTTTTGAGTTGCCGGAGTCTTCATCTAGGGGTGCGATATATGAAACCTAAATATAATAAATTCTGTTCATAAAACTTAAATTTCCGAGACGTCATAGGTCTAGTAAAAAAACGTGACGCAAGAGCCATGACGTCATCGATCTAACTATAATGCACCTATACCTATAGACCAAAATAACTTACATCGTTTTCAACTCTAAATGTCACGTCAATTTTAAAATATTTAGTTTAGCGTTTTCTAGATCTCAAAAATATACCATTATTTTATCGGTCTAGTAAAACTAATCTTAACCATAAAAAGTAAATTTAAATAAAATGTTTAATGGGCTATTTTACAACATTTAAATATTGTAAAGAATGCTCTCTCCATGTCTATCGTGTAGTGCGCTGCTAAGTGAGCAGCGTCACTACGACTGGGGGCTCCGCGCGCTGAAGGCCGCGGTGGGGAGCTGCGCCGCCACGTTGTCACTCGGCGGTGACGTCACCGGCCGCCGAGCCGCCGCCCGCCGCGTTCTCACGCTCAACAACTTGTCTAAACTCACTACGTACGATGCTGACAGGTAAATGTTGTCTCCCGGTGTCTTTGTAGACCCACATTTCGAGAAACTCGCTAATGATAACGTAGAATGACAGATGCACAAAACTCCCTCAAGCGAGCGACCGAGCTCTGAGCCCCATATTTTAGTCGCCTTTGCGCAGAATGCTTTGTTTGTAGATTTTAAACATTTAATGTGATATTTTTTCTTTTTCGGACGGACGTATGTAGTAACGAGGCTTTTGCTACTTCACCGGGCATAACGGCGAGTAGAGCTCTAGCCTTTCATTTAATAAGACTGCAGCCCAGCTTACTTAAGACCCTTCAAAGTAGCAAAAGTGGCAAATAAGACAATTAGGTCATTCCTAAATATCTACTTAAAACCTTACCTAGTAATATAACGTTTACTTAGTTTTTGTATGATTTCCTATGATTATTTTAGATTCGAGAGCATTTTATCCCTAGTTTTCAATGACGTACCGAAGGAAGAATCAAACTCTGATCCGTTCAACACTGCCCTCGAGGCTACTGTGGAATCTCTGAAATTGGTGCATAACGGTTTACAGGTCTGTGATGTTTATTGTTTTTTGACATGATTTGTAAAAACTATTAACTAATTTTAAATTACCTAGTTGTAACGATGGTGGAACGCAGCCCATACAGAGTATTTATTTCACTATGATTTTATAGTAGGTATAGTAGTTTCGACTCGCGATTTTACGCGGTGGACTGATTATCTAGGACAGTGGATCGTAGCGGGAAGTTTTATTTTTATATCCTATAATTTAATGCAACTATATGTCGCAAAATATCGACAAAATCGGTCCAGTAGTTGGTGCGTGGAAGAGACATGCAATCTGTCGCATTAATTTTATTAGTACTATTTTTTTTTAATATTTTTGTACTGGCAATCAATATATTTTTATGTTTAATTAATGGTTTCCTACAGATACAAAAATGTGTAGAGCTATATGAACAGCTTCAACAGCGCATGGGTGTGGTGATCGTCGGCCCGCCTGGCTCTGGAAAAACTACTATTCGACGAATGTTGAAATCTGTAAGTTGGTACTTATTGTGTTTTCTTTTCACCACATATGTTGTAAAATAAATGAGGGTTTTCTAAAATTGACCACGAGGTGGATGCAATCAGGCGTCAGGTTTGTCAATGATTGGGAGCGCTTTGACAGATGTCTGGGCATCTGTCAAAGCGCTCCCAATCTTTGGTAATTGGTGAAGGATTATATTGATTTTTTAATTTTAAATTTAAAAAAGTGCATAGAAAGACTACCAAAGTGGCGCTAACTAGTAGTATAAACAATTTGTGTAAAACTCATTCATCGATGACTGATAATGTATATTCTAGCGAATGTTTCTGTAGTTTAAAATACTGTTAGATATATATACCAATAAATATATATATATATATATATAGAAATATTATATGATACATTTAATTTAAGCCATAGTTATTATTGCAATTTTACTTATGAAAATATATGTTTTTGTATAAAAGAGATTTAAGTCTTAGTAATTGGCTTAACCCTTAACGGTCAGTAGGTATGTTTCAAAATCATCGGTTTTGGACTTTATTACAATCCAACAGAGTACAACATATAATAGGTTTTATATTCCCTCTGCCCGTTGAAGGTTTAATGAAGAACAACTAATATCTTTAAAAATAAGCTATAAAGCGTGATTAAATAAGAAGTAGTACATATATGTATTTTCTGTTTGACTGTCTCAGGCATTAGCTCGCCAGGGTAAAAACGTAGTAGAACATATAATTAGCCCCAAAGCAATGAGTCGTGACTGGCTGCTAGGCAACATAGACAATGACACGCGCCAGTGGACTGATGGAGTTATCTCTTCGACAGCCCTCGAAATATCTAACCAACCTACAGGTTTGTCATTTATGTTTATAAAGTTATGTATTCGTATAATTATAATGAAAGGTTTGTATGTAAGTATGTTGTGAACAGATAAAATATGCCTACTTTTATTTACCCTTGAAATTGGGTAGCTGTTTACGAGTACTCCGGCATCCTAACTTCAAGGGTTTAAAGATAACGTAGACACGTTATCTTGGACTAAAATATATTTTATGAAGGCGAACTGTAGTGGAAAGTATATTGGAAATAACTACGTAATCGAGATAATAAAGCTAATTACTGATGTTATTATTGTGTGTATTATTTCTCGTATTCATAAACATTTATTAATTGTCATTTTAGTGATCTCTATTTCCAAAACAATACATAGCATAAAAGTGACATTTAGTTCCCTAACAATCACTTAAGCCAAAAATAGGGATGACGACTAAAACTTCTATTTGGTCCGTCGGTTAGATTACCAAAAAATATTAAACATGTTTTTCTTTTTCTTTCCGTAAACAGAAAATGAGGCCGGTTGAAGTTTCATATAACATCACTTCTAGGCAGTTCTAGGGAGTAGCCAGATCTATTCCCCAATCTTATTAGTTCCGTGTAACAAAATTTCCAGTCGCATTTTTCCCCCCTCTCTTTTTTTTCTGTTCGCATATTTCCTCAATCGCATAAGTTCACAGACGTTTATAAACAAAATTTCTCTTTTCTCTTTGCTACACGGAACTAACGAGTTTTGGGAATAGATCTAGCTACTCATTCTAGGTACAATGTTACAATGAGTGACGTCACAAGCATCCTGAACTTTGTTGCTCTGTATCTTTGTATTTTTCTTTGATTTGACAAATAAATACCTACGTACCTACGTGTACCTTCGTGTCCAATATAAATACCTACCAGAGTAAGCCTTTCATTACCCCATACAATATTTAATTACATGTATGTTTGTATCACATCGTAGATATCTGGTCGTGGGTGGTTTGCGACGGAGACATAGATCCGGAATGGATAGAAGCGCTAAACTCCGTACTAGACGACAATCGCCTATTGACGCTTCCGTCCGGGTGGCGCATCCAGTTCGGTTCAAATGTTAACTTCTTGTTCGAGACGCATAGCTTGGAACACGCCTCGCCCGCTACTGTGTCGCGGATGGGAATAATATTACTGAGGTGCGTTATTAAAAAAAAATATTTTTTTATGAGGAATATTATTCGTGTAGAAATTATAAAGAGTTATGAAGAGATTTTAAAATGTATTTTACCATTAAAAGGCTACGTGGTCCAGCTTGGCATGGTAGATAGATTCAGTTTTACTTTACAGCTATTGACCAATAAAATCACATAGATTTGCGGTTAATTTTGACCAATAATACTTTTATTTTTCTATTTATAGTGATGAGGTTAGCTGTGATCTGGACGTGCTGGCAGGTTGGATGAAGAAAGTAGACTATGATAATGACACTACGAAGGCGGCGCTGCCTATGTTACATCAAGTTGTTAAGAAAAGTTTGACTTGGATCACTGAACACAAATCTTATTTATCTTTAAAAGTCAACAATGTAGCATTGGTACGTACTAGAATATTAATTATATTACAAGCTTAAAATTTAAGTAATCATATCATGTAAGGTAGGTAAGTTCAAAGAGAAAGTTATAAAGATTTTTTTTCTGTATGTAGTTTGTAATTGTACATACTATATGTCCATTTTGTAATATTTTTTCACTTACTACACAAAAAGTAATCATGAAATAAATAATTGACTTTTATAGGTGAGACAAATACTGACACAATTCGAGTACCTAGTTCAAGACACAGGTGTGAATGCTCGGTATTCGGCCGAGGACTTAGTGTGTCTCGCTGTGGAACAAAGTGTTTTGGGTGTACTGAAACATAATGCAGTAGACGCCTTTCGTACTGAGGTAAATATTGAATGAAGTCTACTGTTGTTATAATATGTAATATTGAGTCCAGGAAGTAGGGTAAATTGTAAAATTTCATAAATAAAATAATATTTATATAGTTTTTGTAATCAATACAAATGATTCTATGTTACTCTTGGCATAATTCACAGGTTACTCTTGGCAACGTAACTATAATTCACAGTAAAGGTAGAGTGAGATACTGTGGTTATGTGTTATCAGTATTACATACGCTTTTGTATACACCAAAAAACAATTTTAACTTTTACCATTTTACGAAAAAAGCCTAGTACCTAGGTACCATAGCTGCTACTTATTTTGTTAAGTTTCTTAATCTGACGTTGAAATTATATTTAATTTCAAAGTATACAGTTTACATTTGAAATCAACCAAATAATTGCCGCCGATATTAGTGATAATTTTAATATTATATTCTGAGATAAATTGGTCTCGCGCGCTCGACTAGATATCGCGCTAGCTTAAAACCTCCTGCGCTAACCTAAAAGCTCCGTAAATGCGGCAACTCTATATTGTATTGAGTACCGATGGTATGTGATCCTGAAGTCCTTCTTATTTCTTGTAGTATAATTTTACTCAATTTATTACGCAAACTGGCATATTACTTCGATTATAACAAAATTTAATCAAACTTTCGACATATATTCCTCGCACAGAGCGCGACTAGCTCGGGTACGCCTATTGCGGCGTACTATTTTTTTCTTCATTGTTCAAAGACGACGTAGAGCGCGCGAAACCAATCATTATATTGTTAGATTTAATTATATTCTAAGATTATATTGTTAGTAGGATCATTTATAATTTTGTAGATATCATCTATAACGGGTATATCAGGCATCACAAACGCATTGGCAACCAACGGTGAATGGGTATCGGACTCTCTGCTGATGTCGCGGCGACTAGCCGAGTGTGAGCCGGCCTTACGAGCCTGTATGGCTTCTGACACAGCCCATCTGCTTATTGTGGGACCTGACGCCACTGCTAAAAAGTAAAGATTTAATTTTTTAGGATTTTTACTGTCTAGGGTACTATAAACTGATATTTTTTGAAAATAACGCGATAGCTTGGATTTGTAGATGTTTGTTATCAATTATACCAACACGGCTGAACATATCTTAATTTGGCACAGAGAACTTATTTCATATTTTTAGTCTGCAATAACACATACGTAAAGCTTATTTTTTTATAAATCAACATTAATTTATAATTATATACCTACATTGTTTGATGAAGTAAGTCCCACCATATCTTCGTTCTAAAGGGTTAGTAAATAAGATACAGCAATGCAACGATATTTAAAGACAATGTAATGATATTCGTTGTAAATTTTAGTGCTTTGGCGGAGTATGTAGTGAAGGACTGCAATTCAAATCTCATAATAATAGATTGCACACCAATCCTTGAGCCTGCAGATGTTATTGCTGAACTCAAACGGGTGAGTAAAAATGTAGTGTAAACATTTCTAAAAGTGTAGTGTAATCTTAATACTACATATCTAATTGCTATATATAAGCACTATGTTTGCATAGTGCAGGTGCTTATATAGTCTATTAGGACTCGAATGAAGTATTTAAGTGACAATTTGATCGAGCGAGGAATTCTTATCTTAAATTATTAGATAATTTTTTTAAACGGCAATAACGGGCTGATGTTCATTAATTATTTTAACTTTTATCTTTAAACTGATTGAAGATTGTGACGAATACGTCACACGGTATTTAACGGAAAATCTTATGTGCTATAAATATATAGCACATAAGATTTTTCGTTAAATACCTAAAGTAAAACCGTTTCACAACCTTCTAGAATAACCTAGTTCGTTCCGGTGGTCGTGGCACAGGCGGTGGGGCTCGCGCTACGCTGCTACTACGGTCACTACATCGCGCACGAGTCGACAATTGGCAGTCCAGACCCATACATGCTTTCATATTGCAGGTAAACATATTTGCTAAATAAATGTAACATTTGTTGGCTGTGCCACGCCATTTCACCCAAGAAATATTTTATTTTTTTAGCGGAACCCCTTTTTCTTTTTCTAAAATTAATAAGTTTATGTTAATCGTAAATTCAGCTTCTAGTGACATTCCCGACAAAAATGGTCGGTAGGCCGCTAGAAGCGTATGTGGTATTAGCTGTCAATTTCGGAAGATGGCGGAGCTTCATACCTATTATTTGGTTTAAAGAATCTATATTCGAAATCTCATTCCCGTTGGAACATTTTACCTAGATTATCATCATGGAGCTAACCCATTTTTTTATTTTTATTTAAATGATAAATAAAACTTTTTTTTATATAACATTAGCTGATCCAGCACAACGGGTTCTGGTCCCATGGCAGTGAGGAAGAAGGCGGTGGCGCAGCGTGGTGCGTGACGTCACGACTGCGGGTAATCGCAACCGCTACTTTGTACTCACTGGTCGAACCGAGACTCACTGCGGCTATGAACATAGCTGTACTCAGGTAAATTAGTGCCAGTTGCAAACATTTATTATCATAGTGATATTGGATCCGTATATTGTGAACACGTATCTTCCAATGACCTAGAAAACCCGCTAGTCGATTAAGTAAAATTTGCAATAAGCAAACGAGAAGCGATCGGTCAAAAGTTAGGTAAAAGAATTTTTTTTACCTATAATGTTTAGTTTGTTGATGTACGTAGTAACGATATACAATTATGGCTACAATACAAGCATAGTTTTCGGAGATATATGACACTTAATAACGATTTACGTAATAGCCTTACCGAAGTCCGTGAGGCTACATTTTTATCTATATCTTTTGTTTCGCTTCGATGTTATAAGTAAAAAATAATATATTTTAATTATTACTATCGGTTTAATAGTAGTGTCTCGTCACTTGTGTATATATAATGAAGTATTTACCACAACGTCTATATCTTCTGTTCTGATGATCTTTATGTTTGTCGGATCGTTTATGTATAAGGAGTTCCTTGGCTTATAATAAAGCTTGTATATTTTAATTTACAGTGAACCAGATGATGAAGAATTATCAGAAATAGCAGCTAACTATTTAAAACAGAGCGTGAACAAAAGTATACCAATCAAAGATATTACTAGTGTTGCTCACAAAATCTTGGTCATGTTCAAAGAGGTAATAAAACCTACTTCATACAAATTTTAATTATAAAAATAACACTCCTAATACAGCGCGTTTATAAAACCGGAAGCAGAAATATTATTAGAGTCAAATGATATGGATATTTTTATTGTACCGTCAATATACGGGTACGACGGAAATTTCTTAGATATTTTAATAGGCTGGCCCTTTCTTTTTCGAAAAACATAAGCATACCTATCGATGTAGTGGCAGTGTATGGGTCTACCCACTAAAACCCCCGAGATTCCTCTGATCGTCACTATTGGTATAACAAGAACTGCAGGTGCATGGCATCCGGTGACAGGGGTCAGTGTCGGCAGACCAGAGTTTAAGAGCCCGTTTAACATTTAGGGTCGTACACAGCACAAGTGCCCCTCCACATGGTAATTAAATTTGCTCTACTGGATTGTAATTTACCCTAGTAGCTATAGACACTGAAACAATAGTAATAACTTAAGCTCGTATATTTAATATTTGTGTAATATTGTAACTCTATGATCTTTTATGTTTAATGTGCCTCCACGACACAGGAAATTCAGTAGATCAGTATGTTGATAGACATTTAACGTTAAATCTATAAACTCATTTTGCGGTTTCCTCCTAATATAAACATGTAAATTATATACTTTAAGGTGACGGAAACGTTCTATTCGCGTTCTCACTACAAATGGAACGCGTCACATTTAAGAAAACTATGTGAAAATGTGAAATGGTACTCGCCCTCTAGCATGGAACAACTGATGACGGTAAGATATACTAAATTCAAATTTGAATTTAGAAGATTACCACAGAATGGTGGTAGCTTACGAAAGTCTTAATTTTTTTTTTTTTTTCGTCAAAAGTTCATTAATTTTGCATAATTTCGCAAAAAATTGTTTTCGTGTGGAGACTGATGATCTGGATTCGTAATCAAAGAGGAAGACTAATGTTCAGCAGCTAATTATAATAAGGCTGACTCCGTATTATCAGACATACGTATTTTTATGTTTGAATTATAAGTATTGGTACCACAAATAGTATTCCGAAATTTTAGTGACCTACGGTCTGAAGTAGTTGCTTCTAAGTCCCACATGGGACAAATATTTGTGCGTTTCACATATCACAGGGTACACAGTTGTTCTGGGTCTGCGTGTGCTGGATTAGACCCGCAACAAATCCCTGTCTTTATTATTATATTTAATATAATTTCTTTAGTAGTAGGAGAGCATACAAATCCATTCATATTTCAGGCAATCGCTGCTGAATATAAATTAATTTTTCGAGAGAGACTTGTAACTGATGAAGAGAAAGCCACTTTTGATGTGATTTGTAGGAAACATTTAAAGGTGAACTCGGAAGATTTGTATTATTTGAGTAAACTTAAAGGCGATGGTGTTCATTTGGAACGAACCGATTACTCGGACTGGTACCATAGAACACAACTACTTATTAACCAGTGCGGTAAGTTATTTTTAATATTAGATCTTATGTGACGTCATGGCAGTGATTATGTAGTCATAGTTCACATACATCACAAATAAACTTTCTCTCCTCGTAGAACGAAGTCCGAGATTTCCGCAGACCATCCGTTAGTTTCGGATAATTTCGGTTACGGATATTAATTTTTTAAGGAATTAAATAAGTAAAATACAAATTGCTAATAAAATGGTTTTATTTATATGTTAACATTTGTTATAACATGTCTCAATAAGGCTCCGCCCCTATCCGACAATTTTATTTTGGATTCGATTATGGTTACGAATATTTTTTTAAATCGGATATCCGATAGTTTCTGTTACAGTTACGGAGCTCCCAAACATCCCTGGCTTATAGTTTAAAACTATTAAATAAAACTAGAGCTCGGCTTGCCATTATGCCCGGTGTAGTAGCAAAAGCCCCGTGGCAACTACTTATGATTGTCCCAAAAAAAGGCCTAGCATCCTATTGTATAAATTCAAATTCAAATTCAAAATTCATTTATTCCGTAAAAATGGTTACATTTGTTTGGAATCGTCATATTTTTTCCCTACCGTGCAGTGTGTGACGTGGCGACTACTGAGAAACACTGCCAAAAAACTCAGTAGAACCCTCTTTTTTTTTTTAATTATATCATATCACAATATTTTATTGACCTAATTACAATATACTTTATTTTACATTGAGATTAGAGCGATTTAATCCCAAGCATTTTTGTCACAAAGATAATCAGAAATTTTATAATAAGCCCTGCTGCACAATTTGGCTTTAATAGTCATTTTAAAATTATTTATAGACAATTCTCTTATACTATTGGGAAGTTTGTTGTAGAACCGTATACATTGCCCCATAAAAGAGTTACTTATTTTGCGGAGACGGCTAGCATAAGCCACAAGATTATGCTTATATCTAGTATTTACACTATGTGTGTCGCTTTTTTTACAAAACGAGTCAATATTTTTATGTACATATAACACATTCTCATATATATATTGTGATGCAACGGTTAGAATATTTATTTCTTAAAATTTTTCTCTCAAGCTTTCTCGGGGACCCAGTTTGTAAATAGCCCTTACGGCTCTTTTTTGCAATATAAAAATGCTATTTATATCCGCGCAGTTACCCCAAAGAAGAATCCCGTACGACATTATGCTGTGAAAGTAACTGAAATAAACTATTCTAGCTGTATCAACTTCAGTGAGCCGTCTAATTGTTTTTACAGCATATGCTGCAGAACTTAATTTTCCTGACATTTTCTCAATGTGTGGTCCCCATTGCAGTTTGGAGTCGATGGTGATACCTAAGAACACCGTGGTTTCCACAGGGTCCAAGCCATTTCCATTAATATTTACATTGGTGGAAACCTGTCTAACATTGGGTGTTGAAAACTTGATTACTTTGGTTTTCTTATTATTTAAACAGAGATTATTAACATGAAACCAATGAACTACTTTAGATAGTGAAAAATGAAAAAAGGACCCGAGTCACAAATTATGTGTTATTTTTTAAACTAATTTCTGTAATGACTGTTTCAGTATCAGAACAAGATAGCAATGTGTTCGGTGAGACGGGTGTGGAAGTATGCGCTGAACTATCCGTGCTATGTCCCGCTATAGCGAGAGTTGTGAGTTTGTCGATTAAATAATTATTCATTTTCATTTTGTGAAAAAAATAGCTTTATTTAATTCAGTGAGTAGCTAGATACTAGCTAGATCTATTCCCGAAACTCGTTAGTTCCGCGTAGCAAACTTTCCAGTCGCATTTATCACCACTAGTTTTTTCTTCTGTTCGCGTATTTTCTCAATCGCGAAGTTTCCAAGACGTCTTGTCGTGTTTTTCTCAGAGCATTTATAACCGCCCTTTTTGTCGTATTTTATTGCAGTCCTTATTGTCCATGTTAAGTCTTAAGGGACGTGCAAATTTCTATTGTACGATGCAGGTTTCATGTGGTCATCTGATATTTGACTTTCGGCTTCTTGTCTATGCCTTGTCTTTTATAATTTTTCCATTAATAAAATCAAATAATTTTACAGACTAACGGTGGTCTGTTGACGTGTGTCGGTACAACAGGCGTGGGTAGACTCGCTGCAGCTCATATAACGGCCGCCGCGGTACCAGCCGCCATATTTGTCGTTGATCAACCTAAGCATTTCAATACAGTCTTCAAAAATGTAAGTATTTGCTAGGAAACTACAAGAATGTAAGAAAGAATAAAGAAAATACATTTATTGATCTTACTTAGGTTAATAAGAAATAAGTTGTTAAATGAGTTATACAATCGTATTATATTATTATCATTTGCCTAGTTAGTATTTTACAATCTTATACATATTATACATTAATTTTAATTTGTTTATAACATATTGTCATGAAAAATATATCCATAGTCTCAATAACGGTGCTAGACTTTGAATAGCTTATTGTCGTCTTTCTGGTATATGGATCAGATAACAAAACAAAAAATAATCACTAAATTCAATACATAAATAAAAATAATACATTTCGTCTCCAAAAGGACCGCTCTTTAGACCTAACTCTTGACGCAACAGCCTAATGCGGGCCTTTTTATATTACCGGTCAAGTTAACTAATAATACAATGTTTTTTATAGCACAGTGTGACTTAAACCTGCATTTTACGCACGCTTTTCCGTGACCTAAGTTGCCTATTTCTGCACGGTGCGTAAATTAATCGACTAACTTCACACATGTATGAAAAATGAAAGCAAACACTTTTAAATGTCATTTGAAGTTTGAAAATTGACAGCGAACAAATGATAGAGAAAAAGTATGAAGAAATGAATCAAAAATGATGACATAAAAAATTGCAATGATTTGAATGTAACTTTTAAATTAACAAATTCACCCATTCGTTTAGCACCCTCGCTACGCTCGGGCGCTAACTTCACGCCGTGCAATAATAGGCTCCTTAAGTCACACGTATCGTAATGTACTATTTTGTTATTATTTTGGTATTTTTCATACGTACGTATATTTATGTATAAAAAATAACATAGACATATGTGTTGGTGTACCAGGCGGTGTCGTCGGCATGCGACGGCAAGCGCACGCTGGCGCTGGTCCGCGCCGGCGCCCGCCCCGCGCACGCGCTGTCCGCGCTCGAGGCTCTGAGGCGCGCGCGCACGCCGCACGCGCTCGCGCACCTCGTGCACGACGCCACCAACAACGCGCTGCTACGTAACTATACGCTATGTTAACTAATTATAATAATGGACAATGCCTATGGGCGTCGGACTAGTGATGTTGTGGTCGCCGTTTCCCGATCTCTCCTAATACAAGCATTTTAGCTTAGCAAGAGAAGTTAACAAGAATACTTGAAGAATGCAAAACACTAGTAATCTTTAAAAAAATCTTACAACCCTGTTCGACTGAAGTTTTGAATATATATTTTGTTTGGAGTACTTTGTATCGCCAAATAATGGTGAACCGCTTCATTCTACGCACCTCCATGATGTCAAATAACATAATTTGATAAAAATAATGACACACAAAGTACAATTCCAAATCGGATACTATTTACAATTTAATAATAGTTAACTATATAATGTAAGATAACTTTTTATAGATTACTAGTAGAGTCTTTGCATATTGTAGTATTCTTAGTAACTCATGCTAAGCTGAAAAAAATACGAGTGGATTTACGCCGGTAGTGCTGTAATGGGTGGGGATCGAACCGACGACTACATGACCACAAATCCAACGCCCTAGCCATTGGGAGATGGACACTACAAATTTCTATCATTCAAAAATATACTTGCATTTCGTTAATAAAAATTAAGTTCGTTGTTGATGATATTTTTAATTCCAATAAACATTATATATGTAATAATATTATGTTATTTTAACTTAAATTTCAGACATAAAAGAGAACCTCGGAATAATCATATGCCTTGACAAAAACCAGGAAGACTTAACGCAGTTAATGGACGACTATCCGTTATTATGTAATGATGGTAATATAGTGTGGCTCGAACGATGGAGTGACGTCACACTACATGAGATGCCGCGACTGATTGTAGAGAGGTACAGATAACGTCGTCTCACTCGCACCTTGTATGCAACGTTGCACTTAGCGAATAAGGTAGTGTGTTGTTTAGAACATTCAGTATAATAATGTGTTTATATCAATGCTTATACACAAGTTAATTAAGGTAGTATTTATTTTAACTATCAGCGAGACTCTTATACCACTACACAGATACCTCTGTATCCAACCCGCTGGAGAAAAGAGCGCCCTTTGTTTGCATTGAACCTTCAAACGTCTTGTTAGAGCTTGCACAAAACTCCACAAATAATTCGTCACTCCACAATCATGCTCCACAACCGCTATGAGCCAAAGTACAAGTATAAGGGTCGCCCTCTTGCGCAGGTTACAAAACCGTAGATTCATTTTGGTTTGACTTGGGTATAATCGAGTTTGCTTTTAAATAGTTTCTCTTACCTTTTGTTCTACCATGAAACATCCACTAAAATTTCCAATGGAGTAAAATGGTGTAAAAAACAAACAATGGTGTATATGCAATAATATTATGCAATACTAGTATAGTGCATGTATTTATTATATCATAGCTATTACATTACGCTTGTTATTTTCACCTTATTATATATTATTTATTTTATAGTGTTTTGAATTAGTACTACAATATATTACAGGGTACTTAAAGAAAACGCAGCAGAGGATACGAAAGAACAACTAGATTCTCTTCCAGTTGATGGTTTTGTAAACATATACTCAAGTATAGATGTGGAATGGAAGCGAGCACCCTGTAGATACGTCAACTTTGTCAACATCTACTATAATATTAGCAGTAGGAAGAAAAGTTCGCTTTTGCTGCGACAGACTATGTTGTCAGTGAGTATTCTGCTTTATACTAAAGCCTCCTTACTACCTGTCTACCAATTGCACATAAAACAAATATACTCCCTAACTGACAATTTAGGTACACGGTGTATGAATAAAATAATTAACACTACGCACTATGTCAAACTATGTTAATATCAAGCTGATGAAATAATAAACTACTTAGAGTAAGACCTTATTATACTGTTGCTTTACAAAATATGCTTGTCCTTAGTCTGGCGTAGAAGCACTACGCCGTGCCCGTAGCGACGTAGCACGGTTACAATCCGAAGCTGGAGTACAGGAGGTGGCGCTACGAGAAGCACAAACCCACGCCGCTAACGCTCTGCAACAAATCAGTGCTACAGTGCGAGCTAACACTGACCATAAGGACGAGATGCATGCGCTGAAGAGAAACATCGAGATCGAGAACGAGAAGCTACAGGCACAGTAAGGAAATATTTTTATTTGTTTACTAGTGTAGGAGTGCTACGCCTTTCTCGTAGTGACGTAGCTCGCTTACAAGCTGAAGCTGGGGTACATAATATGCGTCATAAAGCATCTTATCCTACATCTAAAAATCAAATAATAATAGTAGTTAAGACACACAAAATTAAAAAATAATAATTTAATTGCAAAAAAATCGGCATGCAATTCGAATATCTCGGAAACGGTTAAGTTTGGGGTAGGGTGTTTCATAGTGAAATAAGTTAGAAATGATGGTTAGGTACTACACGCCCTTAACGGATCTAGCACGACTTTCCTGTAACCCTGTATATATTTTATTATCAGGAAAAAAGAAATCGAAGCAGAGTTAGCAGCTGTGGAGCCGATCATAGCAGCGGCTCGTGCCGCCGTCGGGGATATACGACCGGAGTCGCTCAGTGAAGTGAGTACCTACTAAACGATAGTATTTGTGTGCGCTCTTTGAAATCAAATGAAATAGTTTTTTAGTAACGTATACTAATAATTCGTTCTTGTTAAACGTAATTTACAACTCATCGACATACTTAAGAACACCATTATAATTATCCATGATGACATTTACAGAATTTGGCTACTATACCTATACTAGTAGTTACATTAAGTTTTATTGAAATACTATGAATGTATGTGATCAATTCATACAAATCATCATCCCATAATACTTTGATGTCCGGGATATGTGACAATGTGGGAGTTGCCTTTAAACAAGGCTAGTATTTAATGCAGCGAAGTACAAATTAGAATAACTAGTTATTCTTAGGATTGAATAACCAATAACTCTAATTTGTAATAAGGTTTTCTAATAAGGTTCGTACGTCTCAAAAATAATAATAAATAACGAACTTCTTTTTAACCCCCGCCGCAAAAAGAGGGGTTTTATAAGTTGGACCGCTATGTGTGTCTGTCTGTGACACCGTAGCTCGTTAACGTGTGGACCAATTTTGATGCAGTTTTTTTAATCTTACCTATCCAAATCGGAGTGCTCTGAGTCGGGACTATAACAGCATCACTTGTACCTATACAAGTATTATTCGTTCATACCAGATGTCAATTGCCCCTGTTTAACATGTTCACCACCTTTACGCTGTTAAAGCTCATGAATATGTTTTTATCTCTGTATCTCAAAATAATGACCAAATATAAACAACACCCGTGAGTCGAGTCTATCGTCACAACGACTATGTAACTGTAAAGTACTGTGTATATTTGATAAAGTGGATTTAGCTGTTTTAACACATTATAGTAATATCATACCTAAACTAAGCGAGACAAAAAGACCAGAGAATTTGCGCAATCATGTCATATCTTCCAATGTTTAATAAACCAAATAGTAATAACGAGTACGGGAAGAGGGTGTGGAAGTGTCTACTACCCGAAATATTAAATAAGTTACCAAATTCACTAGTTGTAAAGATCTTAGACAAAAAAAAAAGGTCATATAAAAAATCTACTTAAACGGCACTTCACAAACCAGTAATTTAATGAATTCTTTATAAAAAAAAAAAAAATTTTGCAACTCCTTAACTATAAAAAATCTTAGTTAAGTCAAGATTATACATAGTTAAGTAAGATATAATGTATGCATGATTGTTGAAATAAACAGATTTTTATTATTATTAAAAAAATCGCGACAACCAGAGCCTGGATCAGAGTTCACTACACTAAGCCCATGTTATGTTTCTCGATATTTATAACATTTTATACTATAAAGATGATCTCAGAATATTTATTTATTTATAACTTTAGCACTAAGATAGTACATGGTGGACTTAATGCCTGAGGCATTTTCTCCCAGTCTACCATAGGGTGATGCAGAGACAGTGTGGTAGGTGCACTAAGGTAAAATTTGGATGGAGAATACATACCACTGTGGTAAATATATAGTTATAAGAAGTTTACAACATACAAAAAAGTATTGTAATATATAATATACATACATAACTACATACAATAAATAAATGTATACATATAACAGCTATACATAATTTATAAAAGTTGTTAGGACTAAGTGACATTTTTAGTGATATGTTCACGAACTTTTTTCTTAAATGTAAAGCGATTCTTAGCCATTCTGATATCGAGAGGAAGTGCGTTCCAAAGTAATATGGACTGGACAAAAAAAGAGGAATGTAAAAAGTCAGAACGGTGATGAGGACAGTGAAGAAGACGGTTGTGAGAGGAACGCAAAGTTTTATTGTGATTGGTGAAGAGAAACTGAAATTGAGAAGTTAGATAAGAGGGAGAGAAAGGGGAATCAAGTATAGAAAAGAGAGTTGTAAGCGCCCTCATGTGTCTACGCTGTCGTATGGACAGCCACTTAAGTTCGGCACGATATGAAGAGACATGATCGTACTTGCGCAGATTGAAAATAAATCGAATGCAGTTATTCAGAAGTCTGTCCAGTTTATTGAGAAGATCTGCATTCAGGTCAAAATAGCACACATCACCATAGTCGATTAAGGGAAATATTAAAGCCTGCACCAGCATTACTTTCGTTTTGGATGGTAAGAAATGTTTAAGCTGATAAAGAGATCGTAATATACCTGTAACCCGATTGCTGATAGTGCTGACATGTTTTTGCCAACTCAAACTAGAGTCGACAAACAAACCGAGATCTTTTACGTTAGGACTAAGGGGGATTTCTGTTTTGTTCAGAGAAATTGGAGGTAGTGAAGTAAAGTCTACTCTCGACAGCATTCGCGAACTACCTATAACTATGGCCTGGCACTTAAGAGGATTAACCATTAAGCCAAACCTCCTAGACCAGTCATTTAGCGCTTCAAGATCCCGATTTATGTTGCCGACCACAGCAGGCAAACTATCAACATTCCCGTGAGCGTAAAGTTGAAGGTCATCGGCGTAAAGATGATGCGCACATTGAAGGTTATTAGTGACGAGGTTTATAAACACTGAAAAGAGAAGAGGAGAGAGAATACCGCCTTGAGGTACCCCAGCGTCTAGATTACACCAGTCAGATGAAGATTCACCAACGCGAACAGACTGCTGGCGGTACCGAAGATATGAGGAAAACCACTCCAGAGCTTTGTCAGAGACCATAAGGTAGGAAAGGATGGAAAGAAGGATGTCGTGACTGACTGTATTAAAGGCGTTAGAAAAATCGATCAGGACAAGAACTGTCAGATTCGAATCCTCCATACCCTTCCTAATATCGCCAGTCACTTTAAGGAGAGCAGTTGTGGTACTGTGACCAGGGCGGAAACCGGATTGGAGTGGGCTGATGAGATTTTGAGACAGGATATACCGAGAAAGTTGTTTGTGCACAACCGCCTCAGCTACTTTGGAGAGGAAAGGAAGAATGGATATGGGCCGGTAGTGGTTAGGAAGCGAAGGATTAGATGTCTTAGGAAGTGGGTAAACATAAGCTTTACGCCACAGGGAGGGAAAAATACCAGAGTCAATGGAAAAGTTAATGATATGTGTGACTACAGGAAGGATCTGGTTGAGGACAGGGATTAACATGCGTCGGCTGATACAATCACAACCGACCGCATTGGACTTAATTGACAGGATTGTGGTTTTGATCTCATCCAACTCAACTGGAGTGAAGTGAAAAGGGTTAATATTAGGGCGCTTTAAACCATTGACAAGGTTGATAGTTTGACATCGAATTAGAGGATCCATATAGGATGTAGTAGTGAAATGGCGATTAAGATCGTCCAATTCAATGAAACTGGAGGCTTCAGGTTGATGCGACCTACCGATACCTAGTGTTCCCAGGAATTTCCAGATACCGACAGGAGTTGAAGAAGAAATGTTCTCAAGAATGTATCGGCGTTTCGCATTACGCACCATCTGATTACACCGATTCCTGGCTAACTTAAAAAGAACCCAGTTCTCATCACACCGATCTTTTTTATATGTACGGAAAGCCCGATCTCTACGTCTCATAGCAATTCGGATACCACGAGTCATCCAAGATGCCCGGGGGCGCTTCTGTTTAATCAATTTGATTGGGGCATGAACGTCATATAATGCAGTCAACTTGTTATTAAAAATATACAATTTGTCGTCGATATTATTTGCAGCTAGTAGTGAACCCCAGTCGATCAATGAAGCATCCTTGCAGAGATGCTCAGTGTCCATCCGCGCAAAAGAACGCAAGTGCAGTACTTTAGGTTTAGGTTTAGGAGGTTTAAGGATATAGGAAAGGAAAATGAGGTCGTGATTTGAAAATCCAGGGGCACAATGTTGACCATGGAAGGCGACTAGGGAGGGGTTAGATTAGAGGTAAGGATTAAGTCGAGCCAAGTATCATCACCAAGCGAATTAAGGTGAGTAGCCTGCAGTGGCAAAACGTGTAAGCTGCTTGTCTCGACTATATGAAGGAGTTTACGGGTACGGGGTGTGTTAGGAGCAAGAAGATTGGTATTAAAATCGCCCATGATAATGTGGTGAGCATAGTCTGAACCCATAGATTCCAAAACCGACTCCAGGTCGGTGAAGTAATCGGCGTTGGGAGGGCAATATACGACACCTACTGCAGTCTTAGCCCCTTTAACTTTAACTTCAAGGAAGAGAAATTCAGCTGATGCAGAATAATTTGGACTTGAAGAGGCTAAAACCTTGTAAGGCAAATCGCTTCTAAGGTAAATAGCAACCCCGCCCCCTCCTTTGCCCACTCGATCGTTACGCACAAGTACGAAACCAGGCAGAGCAAAATAAACGGAAAATAGATGTGGCTTCAGCCAGCTCTCGGATACCAGAATGACATGAATATTGCACTGTGAAAACGTATTTAGTAATTCGTGATGATGACTGGCAATGCTTTGTGCGTTAATGTGACAAACATTCAACAAAGTAGGGGCACAAGTCGAGAACCTATTATATAAAAAGTCGCTGAGTGAATCATTAGTCGAACAAAAGCTATCATCATTTTGTGAACATTCAGAGTCGTTTGCAGAAAAAAAGGATTCATTAATCGAAGAAGGGGATGACATAAAATATAGTTAAACAGTACAGCAAAAAAAAAAAAAAAAATATATATATATATATATATAGGTATATATATTTATATAAATTAATTAAATAAACTTAATATTATAATAATATAGTAGTGCAATTATAAGATTAATTAAATAACTGAATAACTGCACCACCCGCCAGCTAACAAACACTAAACAATAATGGATAAACAGTTAGACACATAGAAAACATACACTACGATGAAACGAAACGCACAAAACGAAGTGTCAACTTCAAAATGTCACTTAAAGATGACATTCCGCGAGAACAATTTAAGTGAAGTAAGTGATATTAATAATTTATTACAAACACCTGCAAATACTAAATTATAAAAGTAATGCGGACACGAATTATTGGGGGTATAATAATATGCAAGGAAAATTATATAAAAGTAAGATATACCCCACCTCAAGAAAACAAAGTAATGAAATGCAAAAAATTTACAAGGTGTTTAAATAATACAATAACAAGGTTATAATAGTTCAACAAGGTTATTTTAGAAAAAGAAAAACAACACTAGCTAATGTCTTTGTATTGTCTTTTAGTTGGCACTCACGGAACTCGTCGCCGCCACCGCCGCTCTGGGGTATTTAGCCATGAGCTCACTCAGCTGTTGGTTCGTAGTCACTTTGTGCCGGGCTCCATCACTTGCCTTGATAAAAATGACTCCGTCTTGGCTCCATACCAACCGCATACCGAAATGGGACCTGGCTCTGGAGAAAACTGCCTGTCGTGCCCTAGTGAGAAATTCTTTGATGGAGACTGGGGTGCCCTTCAGTTTAGACTTCGCTCTCCAGACTGCCGATTTGTTATCAAGGCTACAGAAACGGACAAGAATGGGACGATGATGTTCCTTACTGTTTGACCCGAGTCTGTGACAGACCCTGACGTTAGTTGAAGAAACACTGCTTTGACCAAGCTTGTTCCTTATAACATCCACAATGACTTTTGAACAGTCCTCGTTGGTTGACTCCGCTATACCAGAAAATACCAGTGCCTTCCTTCTATGTCTCATCTCAATTTCATCTACGTTCCTAAGGCATTCACCAATCTGTTGACGAAGAAGACTGAGGATCCCACACATTGTCTCCTTGAAGGTCCTAAGCTCTTCAGCGACCTTGGCAACTGTGTCCTTGGATGATCCTGCATTGTGAAGTTGGGCCTGGAGACTATCAAACTTCCTTGCCACATCCTCTTCAAGTCTTTGTTGTGTCAACAAAATATCAGTTAAAGTAGACATTTTTGTGATAGTGCTGTGATGAGAAGCCAAACAAATGTGTAGTGTAACTGAAAGCTAGCAGGTGGTGTAAATGCAACTGTTATGTTACATTCAGAGTGTTACAAATGTAAGTACTTAGATATTGGCTATTAAGTACTCCAAAAAATTTGAAACAAATGTAAAAAACACTGTAAATCTATTTTTTTATATAAATTCGGTTATAAAACGCGTCTGTACTATTTCTTCACCTACCGCCGAAAAATTTAACGCAAAAAATCTCGTCAATGTCTGAATTTTGCACGTAATAGCAAACAATACCAAATAAGGATTTTTTTTTACATTTAATGTTAACTTCAAAAGGTGCGGTCTCTGAGGGCTCCTCCTGAAGTAGTACGCGATGTGTTGGAAGGCGTGTTACGACTCATGGGGATCGCCGATACGTCGTGGCACTCCATGAAAAACTTCCTGTCCAAACGTGGAGTTAAAGAGGATATTAGGTGAGTGAACTTTTGTATTTGTTGATTTGTTTATAATATTAGCTTTTCACCTGTTCAAATCAAAAGCAAAATCTTACGAAAACTAATCAGTGAGTTGCAGCTATAAATCGTATTGACAACGATATGTAAAGAAAGAAATTTTTCTCTATTCGCTATTCTAAATGTGGTGTTTTGACCGAACAGAAAGTAATATAAAGCAGCGAAATGCATCTTGAAATACCATAACGTCCGGGTTCTCATAAAACAATCAATGCAACAGTTAACTAACATTGCTGATACTTAACTTCACTTTAAATTTAATTTTTGTTCTGAATTATGAAGAAAAAATACTGCGGTGCATTGATAATTACGTTTATCATTGACTGTGATGTTTATAATCTTAGATTAACGAATTAACAGCCCTTTTACGTCCACTGCTGAATTAGGGGCTCCTCTTAACAGGCCATGGCAAGCCAGAGGGATATTGCCATAATCACCACGCTTGGCGGGCAGATTGGTGCCATCAGTAGGATGGTAAGTAACCTTGTACGGTTATCCGCTCAAGGTTACTGACGCTAAAGGATATGTTTATGCTAAAGGATGGAAAGCAGCATATAGATGCTGCTGTTCATCCGTTAGCATGTACCTATGTTCCTTAGTCTTATGACACCCCTGGTCTATTTTGAGCCGGAAACTGAATATCGAAGTTGAAAATACTTAACTTATCTTTCAGATGCTTAGATGCAAGTCAAATAAGTTCATCAGCTATATCCAGCGTACAAAAGCTGCTGGAAAGCCGCGGCGGTTCATTTGAAGCGGCTACAGCGAAGCGCGCGAGCGCTGCGTGCGCGCCGCTGGCCGCGTGGGTGCGAGCCAACCTGCACTACGCCGCAGCGCTGCAGCGCGTGCAGCCGCTGCAGCTGCACCAGGCACAGCTACATAAGTAATACGCACATTACTGCTTTAATTATCATATTTGAAAATTTTAAACTAAAGTCGTATACCGTTTAATCTTTATTATCATCTTCAGCCCGTATATCGTCCACTGCTGAAGGGTTTTTGCCATAGTTACCACGCTTGTCAGGCGGGTAGGTTTGATCGCAGTATTATATTGCAACACATAGGGAAACGTTGCTGCCCGTTCCCTAGTATACGATTGTTATAGATAATGTTATGACAATCAGGACCAACGACTTAACGTGCTCTCCGAGACACGTAGGGTAGTCCCTCGACCCACTAGACATTGAAATAAATCTTAGAATTTACACTAAAATTTCTAGTTCGGCGTGGAGATCGAACCCAGTTTGATCAAAAGTAGACTTTTTTTTCATTAAAATAAATAAAATACTTTTTATGTTAGAAACCTCTCTGATGCCGAGCAGCAAATGGCCGCTCTATCCACGGGTCTGGCCACGGTCGAAGAGCGAGTGGCCGAGCTACAACAACAGTTGGGACGTCACACGCGCGAGGCGGCCGCGCTAGAACTGAAGCTCAACCAGGCCAATGATACCATCGCTGCAGCTACCGACTTGTTGGGACAACTGGCGCATGAATACTCCGCCTGGGAGAATGACGTAAGTTATATAACAGGTCTATACTAACTAGTGGTCGTCCATTGATCTAAATACAACCATAATTGAAAAATTCTCAATCCTCTAAAGAACGTATATTTCAACATTGTAAATGCGGATAATGTCATCGTTTAAATATTTACTTCCAGATACAACTTTGAAACGACGAAATCCCACCCACTGTAATTAAATCATGCGCTGAGGAACTAAAATTACCCTAAACCTATCTCATAAATCAATCTTTCGAAGAAGGTATGGTGCCCGATTTACTAAAAATATCGATTATAAAACCAATTTTCAAGAAAGGAGACCAGACAAAACCTGAAAATTACCGCCCAATAGCACTGCTTTCTACGTTTCCCAAAATTTTCGAGACTGCCATGTCGAAACGCCTTTATTCCTATTGTGAAAATTTTAAAATATTAAACGAAAGCCAAAATGGATTTAGGTACTAATAAGTCCACAACTTTAGCAGTATATATATATATATAGTATATAGTATATATAATTATCAGTAGTCAAAAGCATGCCATAGGTATTCTGCTCGATATGAGTAAAGCATACGATCGCGTCTCCTACAAAATATTGCTCAAAAAATTATACCATATCGGAGTAAGGGGTACAGCACATAAATGGTTTAATTCCTATTTGTTAAACCGAGAGCAATACGTTGAAGTAGAATATCGCGATAAGCAAACCGATACCATAGCACATGTCAGATCCGATAAAGCCAGCGTTATGATGTCAATACCACAGGGCAGTGTTTTGGGTTGTTTACTGTTCCTGATATATAAATGACTTGCCTAAACAAATTCCCATTCAGTTCTCTTTGCTGACGATATATCGCTAATATTTCCTTGCGACGAAAATGAATTAAATATGACCATAAATGGTAACATCTCGTCTGTGGTTGGCTGGCTAAACGACCACAATCTAGAACAAAATTGTTGTTAAACAAAGTTGATGCAGTTTAAACCGTACCCATGGGAGTCGATGGCCTCTTTCTGTGAGACTGTAGTTTTACAGAAGGAGGCCGCGGAGCGGGTAAGAGAAGATGATTCCAGCTCTCATCCGCTTCGTAGACGTCGCGTTGGCCGGAGGCGGAGGGCCGAAATCCGCCGTCTCCCGCCATAAGGGGTGACCCTGGGGAACAGATAACATGAATCTGCTCCCTAGGGTCACATTCATGAAGTAGGTCAGGGATGCCACTGTGTTCTGGCAATCCCTGTAGGAGTAGGAAGGTATCCATCGCGGGTGCTTAACACTCGCGATTGAGCCATTGGGGAGGAAACTCTAGTCCTTTCACCGGGGCGAGAGTTTATAGTTGTACTCTGTCGGAGGGATAACCAAAGGCCTATACCGGTATTTTTAGGGTTCCGTAGCCAAATGGCAAAAAACGGAACCCTTATAGATTCGTCATGTCTGTCTGTCCGTCCGTATGTCACAGCCACTTTTTTCCGAAATTATAAGAACTATAATGTTGAAACTTGGTAAGTAGATGTATTTTGTGAACCGCATTAAGATTTTCACACAAAGATAGAAAAAAAACAATAAATTTTGGGGTTCCCCATACATAGAACTGAAACTCTATCTATGAATAGGTCTTCAAAAATGATGTTGAGGTTTCTAATGTCATTTTTTTCTAAACTGAATAGTTTGCGCGAGAGACACTTCCAAAGTCGTAAAATGTGTGTCCCCCCCCTGTAACTTCTAAAATAAGAGAATGATAAATCTAAAAAAAATATATGATGTACATTACCATGCAAACTTTCACCGAAAATTGGTTTGAAAGAGATCATGTAAGTAGTTTTTTTTTAATACGTCATAAATCGTAAACCGCAATTTACCTTTAATTCAATCAACCCGAATATAAAAATATAAAATAACATTTCATTTCATAAACATACGCTTTTTTATTCTTGATATCAAAAATAGGTACGCACTTGTAACTGATACGGAACCCATCGCGCGCGAGTCCGACTCGCACTTGGCCGGTTTTATTTTTTATTTTTTTATTGGGTACATCCTCTCTGCGGTGCGACAGCGCACCGCGTTCTATAGAGGGTGAGCCCCACATGCCCCTCACTGGCGCAGGGATCACGCATACAGTGATCCCTGCGCCAGAGAGGAAGTGCGGTTGCGCATTTTTACCCCGGTAAACAAAAAAAAAAAAAGTTTAAACCGTACCAAAGACGTGAGATAGATTTTGATTACTCACACAATGGAACAAAACTAGAAAAAGTTAGCGAATTTAAATTATTAGGACTTGTTATAGATACTAATTTAAATTGGAACGCCCATATCGAAGATATTACTTCAAGATTATCGAGTTTCGTGTATTAGTCTAGTCAAGAAGTTCAAAAACGTGTTAAATAGAAATAAAGCTCCTAAAAATATGTGCCATACCTCATTCGGTTCGGAATGACGTCTAGAAAAATGTTCTTTAAGGGTATATTAGCACATAAAAAAATGCGATTGTTATTAACAAAATAAGATAAAAAAAGGTATTTAGTTTTTCGTTAATAACTTTTAAAATAATTATATTTAAGGAATTTTGATTAATGAAAATATCCTGAAAGAGGAGAAAATTTCCAATAAAAAAGTCATAGCTCCCGGAACTTTATCTATATTATTATTATTTTTTTAACGCTTCTAATTGGGCTCCGCGATGGCGTTACGGCATAGGCGCGCCGCCTAAAAAGCCGGTATATCACCTAAAATATATTTTTTTAAATATTAAATAACAATTTAAAAATTTAAATAAATTATGGTGTAATCTAGATACTTGAACGAAAAAAACCGCGGAGAAAAAAAAAATTTTTCTCGATTTTTCAAGAAGTTACACCATTTTTAACTAACTATTTTTTTTCCAATCTCTGTTTTTATAAATTACGGCATAAAAGTTTAAATAATTGATCTATAAATTTTTCGCTTCGTGGAGCTCTTTTTATTTAGGTAGGTACTTAATAAAGTTATGCAAAAAGAAAATATTAAAGTAAATTATTTTATTAATTATATTTTTTTTAAATGAACTATAAATGAAATTTCTAACAAATGTTATCAATTTTTTTTTTTAAATATATTATTATTGCTGTTTTCGCATCTGATATGGGTATTAATTAACATTGAAAAAAAAATGTTTTACGTCATTTGTTAAGAAATTGTTTTTAAACAGACTATTTTGGGATTAAAAAAAAAAGTGAAATGTAAATGTAAGGTGAAATGATGATCATAAAAAAAAATCTATTTTTTTTTATTGTTTTTAATCCTTTTTTTTATATTTCAATTGTTTAAATAATTAGTTAAGAAATTATTTTATTCTTAAAAATCGTCATAGAACCTTGTCAATGGAATAACAGATAAATATTTTTTTTTTATAAATAATTTAATTGTTTATTAACTTAACAATTAGTTATAAACAAATAATATTAACCGTTATATGTTCTTTTCGAAAACTTCAAAAAATTACAAAAACAACCATATATATCAAAGATCAGAAAAAAAAATTGTTGTAAAAAATACAAACAAATTTTTGTCTGGTTGGTTGAGGGACTCCCCTCCGTGCCTCGGAAAGCATGTTAAGCCGTTGGTCCCGATTGTTATAACATCATCTATAATAATCGTATATCAAGGAACGGGCAGCAGCGTTTCCTTGTGTGTTACAACATAATGCTGCGGTCACCAACCCGCCTGCCAAGCGTGGTGACTAAGGCAATACCCTCCCTGGGGAGGAGGCCCATGTTCAGCAGTGGACGTTATACGGGCTGATGATGTAAACACCTATTGTAAACCCATGAAGAAAGCAATAAATGAATTGAATTGAATTGAATTGATATTTTTCGAGTAATGGTAAGCATTATCGACATATAGCTTCTACGTTCCTCTTAGAAACATGTTATAAAGAGATTGATTCATTTCGACGACCGGTTGGTATCCACCGTGGACGAATAGTCTATGCCTAATGCGTTAGGGACTATACCTAAAATGCATATTCGAATCCTGGCGGTGGTCTAAATTTATTCATCTCAATTATTAAATTTAGTATGTGCTAAACTTTGGTGGGTTCGATCCCCACAGGAAATCTTTGTGTTAATTCTAAGATTACTTTTTTTTTCGGACGGACATATTTTGTTAGCCCCGAGCCTTTTGCTACTTCACCAGGCATTAAGGCGAGCAGAGCTCCAGCCTAGACTGAGGTCACCAACCCGCTTGCCAAGCGTGGTGACTATGGCAAATACGCTCCCTGGGGAGGAGGCCGATGTTCAGCAGTGGACGTTATACGGGCTGCTGATGATGATGAAACTTTGTTGTAAAATGTAAAAAAAGACAAAATCTCGTCTAGATCACCAAGTAAGTTTAGTAAAATTGCCAAAAATGCTCACGTTTCAGCTAGAAAATATATCGACGGAGATATCACAACTAAGTCAGCGGTCCCTGCTCTCGGCCGCGTACATAGTGTACCTGTCCGACGTTACTGAGACTCAAGCCAGGTATTTTTTCTACTACTAGCTAGTATCATTAATCATCATTTAAATAAATGAATGATGCAGAATTAAAATTTGCAAATTATATTGTATCGTGTACAAGGCACCGTACCGATGGTTTTGTGATCCCGATGTTCTTCTTATTTTTTGTCGTGTTATTTTTACACATACACAAACTGGCATATTACTTCACAAGTAATATGCCAGTTTGTGTTTGTCAAGTACGGCGGTATCTAATTAAGCGCGCGCGACTAATTATTTATCTAAGGTAAATAGATATTTTCCTGTGCTTCCAAGGACCACCGGTTGCGAACCACGGCCCTGTGGCAATCTGTTATTTCGCCCCATTAGGAAATTTAATAAAACTTTAAAATTTCAGAGAATACGTAATAAAATGGAGTAAACTCATAAATTTTGAAGATTCATCGTTCTCCATTATAAACTTTTTATCGTCTCCTGAGAAACAATTGAAGTGGGAAGCCGACGGACTCCCGTCCGATACGTCAGCCGTCAAAAATGCTGTGCTCATTGATCAAGTAAGTCACTAGGTTATAATTAATATGATATTATTTTATACGATCACGTGGCTATATATAATTGCTCATAAGTATGGATATATAATGCTCTCTTTACGTCTCGTAAAGCTTGGCTTTACGTTAGCCGTTGGTCCCGATTGTTATAACATGATCTATAGCAATTTTATACCAGCGAAAGACGCAGCATTCCCTGTGTGTTATTACACAATATTACGGTCACCTACCCTGCTAATCGTGGTGGTGGTGAAAACCCTCGAGGAGACCCATGTTCAGCTGTCGTTTTACGGACTTATGATGTTGATATTTAAAAATCTATCTAATAAATAATATTTGTTTCAAGTATTTGGAGAGTCCGTCTTGCGGCTTCATCCCTCTAATCATAGACCCTGACGGTGAAGGCTTGGCGTGGCTCAAGAACACACTAGCTGACTCTAACTGTGACTTTGTACCGCAAGGAAGCGACAAACTGTTAACTACACTACAATTTGCCGGCAGGTTAGTACTATTTAACAAATATTATACAAATATGCCACAGTATTACTCGTTGCGGAACCAATGATCTGTGTATAGACTAACTAATCAAGTATGTAACTTGCCATAACTACGCGACGGTAGCTACATTCCATAATTCTGCAGATTAACCGTAAACCGTCATAATTCACGCATAGTCATATCGACTTTCGACTTTTACTTTCGATTAGCTTCTTTTTTTGTCGCATATTTTAAGTATTGGCCTGCAGAAAGCACTGTCATTTAGGGGGTTGTGTGACACTGATAAAACCGTAGGAAGTCGCTAGTATTATTAAAAATTTCACAACCTGACAACTAGTCCTCATATATATGATAACATCAACAGGTTGGGTCGCACTGTGGTTATAACGCAAGTGGACAATGTACAATGCGCGTTGGCTGACCGACGTGGTGCACGCGTGTTACTTCAGACTCGCAATGTATTCGGCACACCACCACATCTTGCTGCCTCTTTATCGCCTATAGACTTTACGCCTACTTTACACGCTCTTACTGGTAAGTATACTGTTATGTCACCTGCCAGTTCCATTGTGGTGATAACGCAAGTGGATTCGTTTATATATTTTTAATATAAAAATACATCTTAACGGAATGTCGCACGCGTACTGTTGCCTATAGACTTCAGGTCTTGCTGGTTTCAAACATCCTAGTATAAAAATTGAATTTTCATAAATACTTTTATGTATATTGCAATATCGTCGTACGTCATGTTGCAGATCAACTCATTTACTACACCTTGCAACAACAAAATCCTGAAGTTACAGAAAAATCTAAGGAAATTAAATTGCAAAAGGCAACATTACAAAAGCAACAACATGATTTACAGGTACTTCACTAAATAAATAAAAATAAATTATTGTTTCTTATTGGTAACTATTAACTAATACAAAATGTTCATGACATTTTTCCAGGAAAATTTGCTCAGCCAACTTACAAACAAGGTTGACATTCTTCAAGACGCGGGAGTGTTATCATCACTAAAGAAAACCAGAACCACAAACAACACGATACGCGAATCATTATCTGCTACAGAACACGTAGAACGTAGCATTGCTACGGCGAGCAGGGCGTACACGCCACCCGCGAGACATGCTGCAGCACTAACATTAGCCGTCAACAGGCTGGCTGCACGCTGGCCCCTTATAGTGATGCCCGTGGACTTTACACTCGATTTGTTTGTGGACGCCGTGAGGAGACAGCCTGTGAGTTACATGTGTACTGTAAGGCTATGGACGCTAGCATATCTGCCTCGTAGAGGTGTAATCGCTTTCGCAACGTCCACTGCTGAACATGGGCCTCCTCCCGAGGGACGGTTTTGCCATAGTCACCACGCTTGGCAGGCGGATTGGTGACCGCAGTATTATGTTGTACTATGCGTGCCAACTAAGAATAGGGCCGCGCTTGCTGCCAACATCACACGATAACAGTCAAATTAGGTCAGCCAGCAAAAAAAAAGTGCCAAAAAGAAATTTCATCTAATTTTTTTTTGTTCATAGATTTAATTATTGTATAAACATTATATTCGTTAAAGAAAATACAATTTATTGAATTTCATTAATGGATTGGTGACCCTCCCTTCGACAACCTACGTAGCGTAGCGGTATTTGGCTCTCCTTGAATCTCGGAGGTCGGGTCGGGTTCGCTCCCCACACCGGACAGAAATTCTTTGTGTAAATTCTAAGATTTCTTTCCGGGTCTGGTTGGTTGAGGGACTACCCTCCGTGCCTCGGAAAGCACGTTAAGCCGTTGGTCCCGATTGTTATAACATCATCTATAATAATCGTATGTCAAGGAACGGGCAGCAGCGTTTCCTTGTGTGGTACAACATAATACTGCGGTCACCAACCCGCCTGCCAAGCGTGGTGACTATGGCAAATACCCTCCCTCTCGGTAGGAGGCCCATGTTCAGCAGTGGACGTTATACGATGATTGATGGATAATTTTGGATAAATACAGTTATGAAATCAGTATTCATTAAGAAAAGTTAACAAATACATAGTTAATAATATTTTTTTTATACACGTGCTTTTATTTTCAAATCCTACTCATTTATAATTCGTCAAATTAATTTGACGTGAAATGTATAAGAAATGCCTAAAAAAAACGTACATTAAATATTTAAACTGAATATAATCTCTTTATTGATTTTTTTGCACATTATACGCTTTGGTAATTAAGTTTGCGCGTATTACTGAACAAAATGACGTCTTGACAGTCGTATTCTTATTTGGCACACATTACACAGGGAAATGCTGCTACCCGTTCCCAGATATACATACGTTATCACGACCTCCGAAACTTATAGCGTTGCGATATTTGGCTCGCTTTTACTCTCGGAGGCCCTGGGTTCGATCGCCACACCAGACAAGAAGTCTTTTGTGTAAATTCTAAGATTTCTTTCCGGGTCTGGTTGGTAGAGGGACTACCCTCCGTGCCACGTTACGTTTTATAATTTTTTTAAACCTAACTCCCGCACTAGGGAAATAAATCCCTGTGTCGCGGGGGACTTAACAAACATTCATTTCACGGACACAAAACATTCATTTCACGGACACAAAGAACACCCAGACTCAGAACAACTATTTGTGGTTCACACAAATAATTGTCCCGGGTGGGAATCGAACCCAGGACACCAGGTCTCAGAAGCAACTTCCGTAACCACTGAGCCACCGGTGCAGTCTAGATTATCATCATAGATTATCATGGAGATTAAAATTTTATTTGACTTCCATAATTCTCACCTTTCGACATTTATTATGCTATATTCTGACCCCCTAACTAAAGGTTTGTTTCCACTTTAATAACAGTTTTCAAAGAAATATTACTTAAAATTTCAGGACCAGACCAACTTAAATAACGAGGACATGATCAAATATTTGACTAGAAAAATTGTTGAAAGAGTATTGCTTGGGCTTCACAAAAAGGACAAATATATAGTTGTATTGCATTTAATGAAACAAGTATATGACAAATTGATGCCCGACAAGGTTTGTTTAGAAAGGACCAATAAATAATTCAGTTTTTTAAGATAAGTTTTTACTACAGAGCAGAGATTAAATATTTCCGCTGCGGGAAAATTACCACACAAATTACACGACTATTATTAACAAGTACTTATTCTGCTGTTCAATTCCCGTTCCTTTTGGCGTTAAATCCTATATATTTATATAGGTGGATATATAGGATGATACGCAAAAAGCAAATTTATTGTTACTGATTCTGATGTTAAATGTTCACGGCTGTTACGTTTTTCTGCTCATTTTTACAATGAATTCCTTCTGCTGTAGAGCTCACACTTACATGAATATATTTTTTTCAGCTTTGGCAAATATTCATCGGCGATTATGACTTGTTGGAAGATAAAGAACAATATAATGAAATCAAAACTAAATACCCCTGGATACCTCGAGACTGTGTGAAAAAAGTTTTTAACTTAAAGGTTAGTTGTGTGTTTTTTAAATTTCGAACATCATTGATTTACTTATTATTAAGAATACGTTATAATTATCGACATTATCGGGAACAATGATCATTAAATACACACAGATAAAAAGCGCTTCAATGTAATTTCTCGACGCTTGGTCAAGTATATCTTTCAAATTTCTTTATAAAAACTGACAATAATGTATATATCTCTTTAATCATATGAAGTATATTCATAAAATCTATCTTGATTAAAGAAACATTTTTTCTAAAGACTCATTTTACTCTTAAAAATGAATATTTTTAATAGAGACTGCAGGAGTAATTCCTACAGCATTTTCGCATGTTCCATCTGACTTTTTGTCGTATAAAATTGTTAAAGAAATATCAGTTTTATAACACACAGATACACCTAATATTGACACATTACAGGCGACGAGCGAGGACCTTTATAACCGTCTAGTACTGGACGATCAAAACTTCTGGAATGAATTTCAACAGTCTGGAGACATAAACTTGGTGGACAAATTAAAACTGAGCGCCTTTGAAACTGTAGTAGCGGTCTCGGTTATAAGGCCAGAGAGTGTGTACCGAGCTATCGTCGCATTTGTGGATCAACTAGTTGGTTTGTTACGAAAGTTATATCTAATGCACTTTACACTTTGATGTACTTTTTGATCAAGTTACATTATTAGAAAAGTGCAGCATATATAAACAGCATCTATCTATGTAGTAACATAAATCTAAATTAATGACAACTGAAGGACTTAGAAATATTAGGGACCACTGTCCCCTAATACGGAGTTTAAAATCACTAGCCACTGCTAGTGATTTTAAACTCCCGCCTGGCTTAAACAATATATGTGAAATTTATTGTCTTGAGTTGCCATAATGCGGTTAATCGAATGGCCCGTGAGCCAATGTGTGCCCTAATGCGGAATATTAGGGATACTTGTTGACAAATGCGATATGCATTAACTCATAATTAAGGCAAGGAGCCACCCCCTTAAAGAGAGCTGATGTAGGTATTAGGCGATATAATTAACATTAGCGGTGTTAGTACCTTGAAATATGGACATGCTATGGGACACTGACTATGTCGCTAGATATTACGCACTGATATTATATAGTCTAATTAGGAATAAAAGGCGCTGGTCTGCGAATAATCAGGGCATATATTTTTATCACAAACTGACAATTATCTTAAAAATGACAACACTTTAGAATAGACAAAAATCCAAATAGGTTCAATTCGTTATACCTGGTTTAAATAAATAAAAATTGATTTTAATAAACAAAGGTAAAAAAAAGTCTTGTTACATATTTATATACTAGTCATTATTAGAGAGGTGTGGGAAGGGGGAGGGGCTTCCATCTCTTCCTAAGACTACGAACTGAGCTCATTAATAACCTACCATACCCTTTTTTATTTTAAGGGGATATTTTATTGGAAAAGCATATTCTTGTCGGAATTCACACTTTTACTTTCATAAGATGGTTCGGTTTAATAGTTTTTGAATATATCTTAGTTTATTTTTGTGTTCGCTCCCATCTCAGAGCTTTTGGCTCGCAATGTTTGTATAAATAACTAGCTGACCCGGCAGACTTCGTACTGCCTCAATCGATACATAAAAGACCTAAACATTTGTATAAAATAAACTGGGCCGTAGAGACTTGGTTTATGCGGTACTCCTACCCCTACCCTACCCCTACCCTACCCCTACCCTACCCCTACCCTACCCCTACCCTACCCCTACCCTACCCCTACCCTACCCCTACCCTACCCCTACCCTACCCCTACCCTACCCCTACCCTACCCCTACCCTACCCCTACCCTACCCCTACCCTACCCCTACCCTACCCCTACCCTACCCCTACCCTACCCCTACCCTACCCCTACCCTACCCCTACCCTACCCCTACCCTACCCCTACCCTACCCCTACCCTACCCCTACCCTACCCCTACCCTACCCCTACCCTACCCCTACCCTACCCCTACCCTACCCCTACCCTACCCCTACCCTACCCCTACCCTACCCCTACCCTACCCCTACCCTACCCCTACCCTACCCCTACCCTACCCCTACCCTACCCCTACCCTACCCCTACCCTACCCCTACCCTACCCCTACCCTACCCCTACCCTACCCCTACCCTACCCCTACCCTACCCCTACCCTACCCCTACCCTACCCCTACCCTACCCCTACCCTACCCCTACCCTACCCCTACCCTACCCCTACCCTACCCCTACCCTACACTACCCCTACCCTACACTACCCCTACCCTACACTACCCCTACCCTACACTACCCCTACCCTACACTACCCCTACCCTACACTACCCCTACCCTACACTACCCCTACCCTACACTACCCCTACCCTACACTACCCCTACCCTACACTACCCCTACCCTACACTACCCCTACCCTACACTACCCCTACCCTACACTACCCCTACCCTACACTACCCCTACCCTACACTACCCCTACCCTACACTACCCCTACCCTACACTACCCCTACCCTACACTACCCTACACTACCCCTACCCTAAAAAATCTTGGCAAAAAAATTCAAGTTTTTAATTAACAAAATAAAGCTCAAATTGACTCTACATTTTAGTTAGAAAACGTTTGTATGGAAAAAAGAAAAAGGCTGTTTTAAGGGGTTTTCAGGCAATTATTCGAATTTTTCTCGCCGTAAAAACCATCCTTGAACTTCCACGAACATTAAAAAAAAAGAATTGGCCAAATTGGTCCAGGCTTTGTAGAGTTATGCGCTTACCAACACATTTTGCGATTCATTTTTATATTATAGATAGTAATATTTAGTAACACAACATGAAGTGACCGATGCGGTAGGTGCGGGCGTGATGTCGGGCGGGGGGCGCGTGTGCGGGGCCCGCGCGTGCGCCGCTCGGCCGCGTCGCGTGGCGCGCCCCGTGCTACTACTGTCTGCGCACGCGCATGATGCGCTCGCTGCCGCTGCTACAGCCGCCGCTAAGACACTTCAATTGGTAAGTACAGTATAGTTACAGTAGAAAGAGCTATAAGGTATTGTGTCTTCATCATCAGCCCCTGTAACATTCACTGCTGAACTTGGGCCTTCCGAGGGTTTTGCGATAGTCACCACGCCTGGCAGGCAGGTTGATGACCGCAGTATTATGTTGTAACCCACGAGGAAACGCTGCTGCCCATTCCCTGATATACGCTTGTTATAGATGATGTTATAACAATAGGGACTACGGCTTAACGAGCGTTCCAAAGCACGGAAGGTTGTCCCTCAACCAACCAACCAGACCCGGAAAGAAATGTTAGAATTTACAAAAAGATTTGGGGATCGAACGAAATCCGTGACTCAAAGCGAGACTTATACCGCTACGCCACGGAGCTTGTCATTAGGGTATTGTCTGTCAGTCCAAAATATACGTAACAAGCCGCGTAATTATATTTCGTTACAACAAATTGCAAATACAAGGAGGCAAATTTTGTAAATATTTTCCAAATTACTTGCAGTATGTGTATAATAAATGTCAAAAAAATCCAATAAAATCCAACCAATGTTACTCCTAGCTTAGTTTACTATAAGTGAGAGAATTTTGAAAGTTTTATTCGTATATTTCAGATCGGCATAGAGGAAGGTAGAGCGTCATGGGAGTCGTCGTTAGAATTGTGTCGTGGCGGCGACTGGCTCGCTGTGGTAGTAGCGGCCTCGCCCTTCAGTGTTGATCTACAAGCGTTTATATCTTCCTATGTTGACGAGCCAGTAAGTGGACTACTTATATTTTGACTACACCGGTAACCCAGTGGTTACGGCAGTTGATTCTTAGACCTGGCATTCTAGGCTCGATTCCCAGCCAGGACTATTATTAGTTTGAACCTCAGATCAGTCTAACAACTACCAGTGCCAGTGAAAGTGACATTAAAATTTCTCCAGCCGTTATTGAGATTTGTGGTTAACTTAAGTTTCATTGCACTTCCTCAAGCTGTTACAATGCTTAAATAGCTTTTTATACACTCACATTTTTTCAAAAATAGGAACCAAAATCCTAGCTGATCCATCGTAGGACCTACGTTTTATCAGAATAGTGCTTGACCTACATTTTCTAAAATGTATTATCAAATTAAAGACACAATTATGTTACAGGCCGACAGATTTCATGAAGATTTCAGATTATGGATACTGTCCGAAGATCGTGATATACCACCACTGTTGTCGAATGCTTGTGTTAACGTTATACTAGAGGTAAGTGATATATATTTTTCAAACTACTTTACTTACTTTTTACTTTATTAGTCCGTTTACGTTCACTACTGAACCTTCTCTTTAACAGACCATGGCAAACCAGGGTCGTCGTAATATAGCCGTAATCATTACGACGCGATGTCTCCTCCAATGCTCCAATGAAAACAATCTCTTAGCAATCTAAATTCATAATATTATATATTAGTTTATTCATATAAGTACATATAGGTGTATCCTATATATGTATTTAATTTATACTGTTTTTTTATCTTGTTTTTCTTAATTTTTATTATTATTTGTTGATGTGCATCTACCATGTTTTTCTTTGCAACACCCTTAGGTTAAAAATTGTTCCAAAAAGTTTTAAATGAATAATATATTTTATTTTGCCATCCTATAGGCACCAGAAGGTGTAAAGAACAACATAGCGGGCACTTTAAGCGCGTGGGGTAAAATACAAGCGGACGCGGATACGGTGCGCCTACACGTGGCACTCGCCATGCTGCACGCGCTGGTGCAGGAGCGACGCGCTTACATACCACAAGGTAACGTTGTTTTTATTTTGTTGAACATTCATTGAAAATATGGACGTTACATATCATCTGAAGCTGGTATGTCTGGTGACCATAATGTGTAAATTATTAAGAAGGAGAGATTACCTTAGAATGGGTTAAATCAGCAGTTGAACATTTATTCAGTTTCTTTATCTACTTAAAGAACTGATTTCTATTACACTTCGTGGAAATCCTTTAGATGCTGAATTTTTATATAGTTATCATCAACCGATTGTACTGATGGTGTTTAAATTTTGTTAAAATAAATAAATAAAATAGTATTACAGTTTTAAAGTTTAATAATCAAAATGTTATTACACATAACTGCTTCCCGCCAAAATTCTACGCTTAATGCTTAGATGCACAACGTTCTCGGTGCAATTTTCATCATCTTCGTGAAGCGCCGTAGTTCATTGTCATAACAGATTCAGTTGCGACAACGTGCGACGCCACGTCCATCACTGTACTCATCGCCGTTTCAAACATATGAACAATACCCATAAGGCCGCGGTCACATACTGGATAGCAGTGGAGCGGGAGCAAGCATTGCTTGTGATAAGCCGCCTTCAGAGGAGGAGTGGTTCCAGTGGAGTTATGCGATGCGTCAAATAAAAATGATCGTGCGTTCAAACACTGATATTCTTTTTAGTCCTTTTGTCCCAAGCAGCAAAAACTAGTTGTATAAAAGTCCATAGAACGTTTTGTAAAAAACTGTTTTTGGCCCTATAAAAAACCTAAAAAAGAGTTATTTCTTCGAAAGTGGCGCAGTTATATCTCTGTTTAGTGTCAAAACGATCTGTTAGCAGTGTCACACATCACAAATCAGTCCTATACAATTTATGTAACAGTAACGCAGGTCTCAAAATAGTGATATAATGGCTACTATAGAACCTTTTATAGTACTTTTTCATACTAAACTAGAGTTTATGTTTCTTATACTTCACCATTCATTCTTTTATCATTCGTGACATGGTGCAATGCCAAAATTTAATAAAAAAAAAACAAAAGGATACCTAGTACAATCAATTTGAGGTGAGTAAGATTTTATTTTGTTATTATGATATTCGTCTAATAAGGTAAAAATGATGTACGAACGCAATTTTACTGATAAACTAGGGTTAGGTTTACCATGAATTTTAAGTACCCCTTCGAATTATTGAGTTTTTACTAAAATATTTATCAATTAATGTGACTTCAAGTTTCTAAGGACCCTTATAGTACATGTTGTGACAATGTTTACACTATCATCATGGGTTCAGAGTGATTTTGGGGATCCGTGTGAGCATAACTAAATAATACACCATGATTTTTTTTGGTTATGTTTCTGAAGCACTGATTCTACGCATGAAAAAAGCTTTCTTTATAAATTTAAAGGGTTTACTGCTTAAACTGTGTTAATCATGTGGCCACTTTTTTCTTCGGGAAAGTTGATTAGTTTTATTAAGTATATAGAAATATAAAATGTATCTAGTCAACATTGTGTTTTTTTTTCAGAGTCATTGAAGATTAATGGAATGGAAGATTCTGAAATATTGTCACAATAATCGCTGGAGTCCTTATGTTCAATCAAAAGCTCATGATCTTTGCAAAATTCATTTTGTACGGAACCGTTTTCTATAATTGTGTCCTCAACTTGATTTTGGTTGCTATTACTGGTTAGATCGTTTGGTAATGATGATGGTGCTTTCTTATAACGTCTATTAACTTCTCTTCTATATGTTCCATTGCGTTTATATCTTTTACAATTCTTTAAATCCATTTTTGTCGATCGTTGAATCAAAATGTCTGAGTATTGTTCTAAAAGCATGATAAAAATTCTTTTTCAGGATATAATTGTCATTTAATAGCAACATGTGTGATATTTTTGTATTATTAAAGAGATAGATACCCTGTTATAATACTAACTTATGTATTAAAGGAACTAAAGAAGACATTATACAACAAATCTGCTCTAAAAAAGTGTCTGTGTAATTGTCTTATCAGTGAAACTATAATAGGCATCTGAAAATGATTATAGTACAGTTACATTACATAAGCGTAATCTCAAACTTGGCTACATCACAAAATCATTCAATTGTAGAGTTTTTTTGACTACTAACGTACTAAGTACTATAACAACGATCTGAGTATCCACAATACCACAATATCGCTCCATAGTTGAGTGTTCGTCACTGTTAAAACGAAAGTACTATAGCAGTTCGTTTGGAACCCTTATTGTGCAAATCAGATGAATAAAGGCTTCTGCGAACAACTTTATAGAGCAATATCGTTCTGTACTAGTTATATTAGATCTTGCTATAGCACCTGACTATAACGGTTGTATAAAATGGCGTTGTAAACGTTAACAACGATTGTTTATATTTCATTTTAGCTCTATAAGCTTATAGAGCATTAATGTGTTATCGAACGCCTTTATACAATACGCTGTCACCGCTAAAACCTTAATAAAACGTTTACACAGCTTTTTAGAGGTATAACCTTTAGTTATAGGACTGTATTGCTGGTTGGGGTAGATCGCGTGATGATTAAATGCGGTTTCAACGCACGATGAAATTGCACGTGCCACGATGGTCATGAGAAGTGTGTGTGTAGGCTGGTCGCGCTGGTACGCGTGGGAGTGGGGCGAGCTGCAGGCGTGCGCGCGCGCGCTGCGGGCGGGCGGGGCGGGCGGGGCGCGCGTGTGCGCGGCGCTGTACGGCGCGCGGGTGTGCTCGCGCGCCGACGCGGCTGTCCTGCGCGCGCTGGCGCGTCGCTACCTGCACGCCGCGCAGCAGCGCGCCTGGCGCCCCGCGCCGCTCCTACACCCCCTGCCGCACTCCGACGCGTTACAGGTAACCGCTCTCTACTGATACTGAACGGCGGGGGCTACAAAATAGGCATGAATAATAAAATAAATCTATTTAGTCCGTCAGTTAGATTACCAAAATATTGGACACGTTTTTTTTTCGTTCTTTTAACAAAAATGAAAAAGATACAGCGCGTTGAAATGTGACGTCACCTGTTGTTGTTCCGTATCCTTGTCTCTTATATTGATTATTGATAAATAAAAAAAACATGTCCAATATTGTTTAGTAATCTAACTGACGGAGTAATTATAATGTTTTCGTCTTCATGCCTATTTGCCAAAATTCTAATTAATTGAGAGCTCTCTCAATTTTGTTTTAGTTGAGATGCAATATATAATGATCCGTAATCCCGTAATGTGACCCGCGTCTAAGGCTAAGAACTCACGGAACGGTTTCCACCCGCGCCCGCCGCGATTGCGGGTCCGCGACTTCTGTAGGATATTCAAAAATTAAGAGCACATTTCACGACGCGTTTTACACCCGCGGCTCGCGCGGCTGTTAGCGGGTCCCGCGGCACCGGCTAACCGGTCTTGCGATCATCGCCCGCCAAGTTTGCGAGCGATGATCTTCACCGCGACCGCGCACATGACCGGTCTCGTGATATAAAACCGCATAGAAATCTCGTATAGTAATAAAACCGTAGTTCCAAGACCGCGGCGGGCGCGGGCGCAAACCGCCCCATGAGTTTTTAGCGTAAGCTCCGATAAATAAAAAAGTATTTATACGCCCTAAAATTGTACCGTGATTAAGTCCCGTGTTTATTATCATTCAATATTAAAAGGTCGCAACGTATAACGGACATACAACCGGCAGTAGTTAAGTATATGTTTAGCGAAGGGCAATCCTTTTCTCGAAGCTCCACTGGTTATGTTGAAAATACAAAAAAACTTATGGGACGGAGCAACAATGATAAATTTCGATTGGATTGCTTTTTACTAAGCAATTTACACGCGGATTAAGTTAATATTTTTTATTAACGTTTAAAAAAAAATCTTATTAGGTCTAAAAATATCCTTATCAAAACCGTTTTTTTTTTCCATATTCCTCAACGTCTAAGAACAGATGGCCTCATTTAAAGCCGCCACGGGTCTTGGACATGCTCTCTGGTAGAAAATATATATTGACTATCAAAATTAATTCCCAGGATTACGCCGTCGCTCTAGAGGCACTGCCTCAGATCGACACGCCTCAACTACTAGCTCTGCCGGCTAACTGTCGCATCGCTTGGGAAAAGAATACTGCTAACGACATTGTTGGCATGTTGAAAGGTAACATCTAATAATCTATCTTCTATCTAGCTATCTCTCAGCAACGCGATGAAGATTCACTGCCTAATGTTAATCTAAGTTATGTTCTGTGTGACTAATTTCATCGAGATCAGTGTTAGTTTTTTGTCATCTATCAATATTTTCAATTTATCTAAATATATAAAATCAAAAACTGACTGACTGATCGATCATCTGAAACCGCAGGGTCTAGAACCATGAAATTTTGCACTAATATTCTTTTAATGAGGTAGGTGTGCATTAAGAAAGGATTTTTGAAAATTAAGGGAGTAAAAAGGGGTAGCAAAGTTTGTGTGAAGAAATCGAATTTGACGCGTACTAAGTCGCGGGCAACAGCTAGTAGAATCATAAATATTCATACACAGTTACAATATGAATGTAAAAGTAAATAATATTTTTCAAATTTGTAATAATATTTTCAGAATTAAATTCAACGGTAGGCATTAACAACAAAAACGATAGTATTACTCCATTGAAGTCGCTGCTATCATTATGGAAGAAATTGATGACTAATAACCCGTTCGTCAAAGGAGATTTTCAAATGGATAATAAGGTAATCTAAATATTATATGTCTTCGAAAACACAGCAATGATGTGAAGAAGCATACCTTATGATCCTTTGGAATTCCAAAGGATCATAAGGTATGCTCGTAATTACGAGAATATCCTCCCTAATTGATAAAGAATCGAGAATATCATCCTCTTTATTTCTGGCACCAGAGGGCGCCTTACTACCTTACCGCCAATATAGTAGGGATGGGTCGTTGACGGTTTTTTCGTTAACGTAACGTTAACGTTGATTAACGTTCGTCAACTAGTTGATTAACTAGTTAAATTCGTCAACGACTTAACGTGCAACTAATTTCAACTTGGAACGTAAACCGTTCTTTCATTAAACGTTTTTATTCAACATTACGACGTTCATTCAACGAGTCTCTACCACCTATAGATCTGATTTTTATAAACAATTTGATTCAAAGTATTAATGGAAAATGTTTGATTGATGCTTGTACTGATGACCTTCCCTCCATATTTTTTTTCCAGGCCGGATTTTTTTTTTCCAGGCCGGAATTATTAGGCTTTATAGCGAATTGTATTCAGTCAGTCCTAAACTGACTGAATACAAGTCGCTATAAAACCTAATAATTCTACTCAGGCGTATTTAAAAGGTCATCTGATTCTATGTACAGAGTATGAACCGGTTTCTCTCGGGCGGCGGCGCGAGCAGGCAGCGCGTATCATTACACCAACATCGTCATCGTTTTCTTTAAAAAAAATATATTTATTTCAAAAATCAACTCTTGCTCACGTTACTTAGAGTTCAAATTCGACCGTCGCTCGCAACCTATGGTGTTATTTTCAACGTAAGTCTAGAGCATACAGTTAAATTCATTAATGTCGTTAAAGAATTCAACTAGTTGGTTGTAAACTGTTAACGTTCTATGATGTTATTTTCAACGTAAGTCTAGAGTTAAATTCATTAATGTCGTTGACGAATTCAACTAGTTGATTCATAAACTGTTAACGTTGAAACGTTGACAGGAGATCAGCGGTTGATTTAACTAGTTCGTCGATTCAACGCCCATCTCTACAATATATTTGTTAAGTGTCATTGCATTCTTGTGATTCTTACGAATAAGGTGCAAATTTTTCAAAACTTTTAGTTTTGTAGAAAAAGTTTTGTTTTTAAGTGAGAAAAGTTAAAAATCCGTGTGTGAGTGCGTGTTTAATGTTTTTTCTCGATTGGCGACACAGCAGTGTTAAAATATGGAACCGGTACAAACGGGTAAGGAGGACGTTGGGCGAGTTCATATTGTTGCTTCGGAGGGAGAACAATTATCGAACTCTAGAGAGCCTTATAGTAGTTATTTCTCCTCAACCTCGAAGTATGAGGAGGGCTACGGCTTCTCCTTTGCCCTATAAACGTTCTCGTACTTCAACACGATCACGCAAGACTCGACAAGTTCGTACCTATCCGCGGGCGGTTTGATATTTTACAGTCGCAAATGTCGTATTTGTCCAATTGTAAAATCAGTACCCCTTATTTTATAACAAAATTAGCTACTTTTAGTTGTATATTATGTATTTTACTAATGTAATAGGTATAAGATATTTACAATCTTATCAATCAATCTATAATGTTGTAAATAAATACACAATATAATATTTCATGCACAACTGTGAACTGAGCCTGAGAACTGAGAATCTTTCATTAAATTTTGGAGTCTCTGAGCAGTGATTAGAGTTGCCGAATTCTTTTTTAAAGTAAAAAGAATATTTAAGTCCGTTAAGAATAATGAACAGTACTAAGTTAGTTAGTGATATAAACAGATATTCTCAAGCATGGGAGGACATTTGATACAAAAGGGTTCTGCCAGAGTGCTTGGCCACTCCAGGTTTTACAGGGCTTAATATTAATTATGAAATATGTTATTTTAGTATTGTTTATTAGACTAGCGCTAATCTACAAAATTTGAACCGAGAGAGAGGAAAAGGTCTCAGAGATTAGAAACAGTTTTCATCATAGAAGGTATCTGGGTAAAATTAAGGTGAATAAGTTAGATAAGGTTAGAGCTAATGCTCATATCTTAAATTTAATAATGAATTACCAACTACTATTCAACAAAAAAGCCCTGTATGAGGCCCCAACGTAAGGCTTTTTTTAATTGTTGTTCACCAAAGTGTGATGACATTTATGATAGAGTCAACCTCAAAGCTCTGAATTCTTATTTAGCAAACAAAATTTGCTATCTAATATCTTAGGTAGATAACTATAATAAACTTTTTTTCAGTTAATGACTGGTTAGTGAAGATAGACCTTCACCAAACCTATTTGTACCTGAGTGTCGCGGAGACACCCAAGGATTGTCTATAGTGTAGAAATCCTTTAACTGTCATGTTTTTCCATTTAGGGAGCCCTTGGTGCCCTAAACATTTGCCACAGTTTCAAACTGGGTAGCCAGAGTGCTAAGGGCACAGAGCATAATTATGCCTTTAAGTCTACGTAGACAACTTCCTCCTGTGTTGCCAGGACAAATCCAAGTTGACGGCTCAGGTTGCGGAAACGCTGGCCCTCTTGGAAAGGTTGGGGTAGCATGTCAATCTGGGAGTCGGAGAACCAGATTAGCAGAACAGTAACATTGCTCATCCAGAAAATTCAGAGTATAAAAACTCTCTTAGGTGTTCCGAAGTCTAAGCAGATGTTCCTTTAGGGAACTGCAGAGTTTATTGGGCAAGCTAAATTATGTCCCTCAAGGACGCCTCCACTGTCGCAGAGCACAACTTCTGCTAAAGGAATAAAATTCCAGAGGCCAAAGGTTGTAATTAGGCCCAAGGTGACAGAGGATCTGCAGTCTAGTGGTGGCTGGATGCGGTGGAAGGCAGTCCAGTCCCACTTCAAGAAATGGAAATAACTCATTTGTTGACCACAGACGCAGTGGATGCGAGCTGGGGAGCTAGTCTAAACAGTCAATTCATTTAAAGAAAGTTGTCAAACAACTGTAAGTGGTGGTTGGCAGTAATCAGGTCCCAGAGTGGACAGATTTACAAAATGCTTACAAATTGGTACAATCAAACAACAGAACCCTGGTGGCGTACCACTGGATTGCATACAGCCTTTCAAGGGAAAAGCTAGTATGTAGGTGGCATCTACTACCACCAGTTACAAAGGCTGTATTCCATCATTTGGAAGTGTCACAGGTAAAATCTCTTGGTGTCAAGAGAGTAGACTGTGTCCCAGAGTATGTGACATGAGATTCAAAACATGGAATGGCTCTTTTTGGGGAAACCAGGTGATAAATTGGAGTTCAGATAAAATACAACTCCTGAAGGGAAGCTTCTATCCAGGAGTTCCTCTACATTGAGCACGGACAATGCCCCATTAAAAGATGATTACAATGGGCTGGATCTCATAGTGTAAGCACTAATAACCCAAGGGAATGTGGCAAGGTGTTTTGGCCAAGTTATATTTACAAAATTATTTTGCATACCATACAACCCTTAAAATAAATCTGCCATATCAACTTATTGTGTAGCTGCAGAAAAAGTTTCTGGAAACTTTTTTATTCAACAAGTTGTAAAAGCAATTTCCTATGCTGCTAAACCTCCTAAATAGAATCTAAATATTTTATTAGATTGGTTCAAAGTCAACTTCACCTTCAAACTCATTATTGGGCCAAAATATGCTGCAGTCATTCTTTTATTACCATCAGAAAGAAGACTACAACCTCACTTGGTTTGTAGTGGGTCACAAAGGCACATGATTCTGTAACATTCTCGCCTGGGTTTAGCTCTAAGACGGAAACTGGGATGCCTAGCCATAGGGCTGGCATTTTGTAAACCATCAAGGCCCCAGGATATGCCAGGTCACTCATGTTAAGAAGGTTTTTTGAGTTTACAGATTAGGCTTACTCAGGATGAGGTTAAGGTTGCCACCTTTTTATTAGAGGCTAAAGTAAATTAAAAGAAAAAAAAACAGGACCAGATATTATTAAAATTAAGTAAAATGTATTGATTTTTTACAATTATGTTTAATAACATATTTATATTGCCTGTGCAGTTTTAATAGAATAATATATCTAGTAAACAATAGCACAGCATCTTTTCATAGTGCATATTTACATTTAAGTAAATAAGTAATACATTTTTTTTATCAAATCTATGAATGATTTTTTCTTTTATCACGTCTTAGGGACGTGGTAGGAATATAAATAAAGTAGTTTCATGTACTTTTCTGATAATATCATAAAGGATATGAGTACAATTACCTGAAATAATATATAGTATCTTAATATAAGGTATGGGTGGCAACCCTAGATGTGATAATTGAGTCTCTATTTATATCACAGGACTCCCAAGCCTAGCAGCTAAAGCCATGAGCTACCTTTTAGCAGAATGTATAGAGAGAAAATTGGATATGTAACCTACTTCAAAACAACAACTTGTAAATAGGGGCACAATATCTGCAAAGATATATCCCTCTACCATAACTTTTAAACGGGTAAATTAGTTTAATAATGGGATTAATGTTAATCTGATTGTTAATGTAATCAATTGAAAATTATTATGTTTATATTAATCTAAACCAGTAGTTGTTTATGTTCATCTGTATTAATCTGTTTTAACTAGAAGTTCTTTAATTTTGCATATTTATCAGTTTTTTATTTTTTAATTATGAGCAGTCTAACTGTGCTATAACTGACGACTAAGAGGACTAGGACTAGATATTTTTTTATAGCTTTAGCGTAAAAGCTGTCAGGTATGAAAATAGAATTTTATTTTTTATCTATAATTTAATAGTCTAAAGTTCTGTCATTTGAGTATGTTGTTAGTTAGATGGACCATAAGTATATCGTCGGACGCGATTTTATGCTACCACCGGATCCAATACGCCCCAACTGAGAAGATCCGGCGAAACAAACTTAGTGGGGTATTCTACTGCCGGTTTCATCGCGGCCTCATTAAGACGATCCGGCGAAACATACTCAAATGGGCATGTCAACATTATTTAGGTCCAGTTACTGTCTTATTTAGTTGATTGGCTTACACAATTTACCAATCGGCTGTCTTTATACAACTTTTATTTTTATTTTGCTAATTTCACAGATCAGATAAGTTATTTTGAGACAGAACATGTGTTATTTTTATGATTATGATTACAGACAGTACACAGAATACACTATCATGATCTTTCAATTTCAATGCTTCATCAACTATAGGGTATCCGATCTGGTGCACGAGGGTATAGCCTGCCATACATCTTTATCATCTATATACTCTTTAATACTATAATAGCCCCTACTCATTAGGATGCGTTTTACATGTGTTTTAAATAATGCATCAGGCATGTCAGTAATATAAGAGGGAAGTTTGTTATAAAATCTAATTCAATTTCCCATGAATGACTTACTAACTTTGCTGACCCTAAAGCAAGGCATAGCTAGTTTGTCCTTATTCCTAGTATTTATATTGTGAGTCACTTTTTTTACTAGATGTATCTAGGTTTTTCCTAACAAATAAAATATTCTGGTAGATATACTCAGATGGCACAGTTAATATATTTATATCTTTAAACAGTTAGGGTTCGCAAAGAATCGCGGCTACCTAGACCATAAATAGCTCTGACCGCTCTCTTTTTTGGATGAAGATAGTATTAACATCAGCAGCTGACCCCCAGAGCAAAATGCCATAAGCCATAATGCTATGAAAGTAAGCAAAGTATACTAACCAAGCCGTGGATTCATCTGACAATTGTTTTATTTTCCATATGGCATAAGAAGCAGAACTTAATCTACCTGATAATTTCTCAATATGAGGACCCCACTGTAATTTAGAATCTAATGTCACTCCCAAAAATACCGTGGATGAAGCAAGATCCAACGTTTCATTATTCAGTGAAATAGTAGGTGTGACATTATTTACATTTGGTAGCGCAAATTTAACACACTTAGTTTTCCCTGCATTTAACAATAGATTATTAGCTGAGAACCAATTTGAGATTAGGCTAAGTGTGTTTGTGTGTCCAATAACGCTTCATCTTTTCTATTTACTTGTAGGATAAAAGAGATTGATAAATTTTGTTGATTCGAAGGGTTCCACAGAAGCCTAATTGGTTGAGGCATTAAGGGCTATACCTGGAATACAGTTTTAAGTCCTGCAGGTAGTCTAAACTTATTAATCTCAAGTTTAAAAATGGTGTTAGTTGTTTTTAATAAAAGCAGTCTTTAATTTGTTATTAGTAATAGATTCAAATCATTATGTGATTATGATTGATTTTAAATAGGTTAAATAGAGAAGGATGCTGATTAATTCATTGCTTTAATTCACATTGCATTATTGTGTACCTATAATTATTTCTGATCAGCGTATAACAAACAGATCTTCAATCATTGCAGTGTTTTCGAAGACATATAATATGACTGTTTTGCATTAAGACAAAACAAGTATTATATGTTGGAAAAATCACAGCAATAAGGCAAGGTGCTTGCTGATGATGGAGATTGCAATGACACTTGACAGCTATATTGGCGGTAAGGTAGTAAGGCGCCCTCTGGTGCCAGAAATAAAGAGGATGATATTCTCGATTCTTTATCGATTAGGGAGGATATTCTCGTAATTCCAAAGGATCATAAGGTATGCTTCTTCATATCATTGCTGTGTTTTCTCCAACATAATATAATACTTGTTTTGTCTTAATGCAAAACAGTCATACCATACATGCTATATATTTTAAAAGTTGCCATGAAATAATTCTTACTTTGTAATGATTGGATACTGCAATACTGCGTAATTATCAATAGTTAATAAGGTTGAATATTAACTATAGCAAATTTATTTTATAGCCTTACAACACAAACAAAAAAAATATTTCTTGACACAATTATAGGTAAAACATACACATACACACACACACACATAAAAGCAACTGTTATTTACACTGTATTGCAGTGTCTTTGACGATATTAAAGCATTGGTAGGATCACTCGCGTTAGTTCGTAATAAACATAATTCATATTGTGGCGTGCGTAATATATTGCGTCGTGTGTCATCAATAGCACGGCGTGCCATTGTTTCGCTATCACTATCATTTGACTGTTGGACTCGCGGTTGGCCGGTTTTTCCTTTTATCATCATTTGATATATATAAAAAGAAAGTTGGTCCATACCGCTGTCTACTACGATGTCAGTACAGTGTACAGTGTGGTGTCCGCGTGCAGGAGGCGGGTGGCTGGTGGGGCTGCGTGGTGGCGGGCGAGGCGCGCGAGGCGGCGCGGGGGGCGCGCGCACTGCACGCCAGGCTGTCCGCAGCACACGCCAGGGGCTCCGTGCTACGAGTGAGTACCTTGTGTCAGTGTTGTGTACACGTGCAGGAGGCGCGCGCACTGCACGCCAGGCTGTCCGCAGCACACGCCAGGGGCTCCGTGCTACGAGTGAGTACCTTGTGTCAGTGTTGTGTACACGTGCAGGAGGCGCGCGCACTGCACGCCAGGCTGTCCGCAGCACACGCCAGGGGCTCCGTGCTACGAGTGAGTACCTTGTGTCAGTGTTGTGTACACGTGCAGGAGGCGCGCGCACTGCACGCCAGGCTGTCCGCAGCACACGCCAGGGGCTCCGTGCTACGAGTGAGTACCTTGTGTCAGTGTTGTGTACATGTGCAGGAGGCGCGCGCACTGCACGCCAGGCTGTCCGCGGCACACGCCAGGGGCTCCGTGCTACGAGTGAGTACCTTGTGTCAGTGTTGTGTACACGTGCAGGAGGCGCGCGCACTGCACGCCAGGCTGTCCGCGGCACACGCCAGGGGCTCCGTGCTACGAGTGAGTACCTTGTGTCAGTGTTGTGTACACGTGCAGGAGGCGCGCGCACTGCACGCCAGGCTGTCCGCAGCACACGCCAGGGGCTCCGTGCTACGAGTGAGTACCTTGTGTCAGTGTTGTGTACACGTGCAGGAGGCGCGCGCACTGCACGCCAGGCTGTCCGCGGCACAAGCCAGGGGCTCCGTGCTACGAGTGAGTACCTTGTGTCAGTATTGTGTACACGTGCAGGAGGCGCGCGCACTGCACGCCAGGCTGTCCGCGGCACACGCCAGGGGCTCCGTGCTACGAGTGAGTACCTTGTGTCAGTGTTGTGTACACGTGCAGGAGGCGCGCGCACTGCACGCCAGGCTGTCCGCGGCACACGCCAGGGGCTCCGTGCTACGAGTGAGTACCTTGTGTCAGTGTTGCGTACACGTGCAGGAGGCGCGCGCACTGCACGCCAGGCTGTCCGCGGCACACGCCAGGGGCTCCGTGCTACGAGTGAGTACCTTGTGTCAGTGTTATGTCGCAATAAGGAATCAAATCTAAGACCGCTGCCATTTTGTACAACATCTCATTTGAAACCTAATACAATTAAAAATATTGCACTATAATCCAAACAATGACTATTATGTTGCAGGTGAGTGAGGATTGGCAGGCGATATGGAACGGGCCCTCGTCGACAGACGCGTACGTGCGCGAGTTCGGACTCAGAGCGCGAGCCGCGGTGGCGAGACTTGAATCACCGAGGGATAACCCCGATTATATGCCTAAAGGTAACTGTTTCTCAATGTTTTTGCATTTATTTGTATATTAACATATAAATGCTCATCAAGAAATCTATGTGTAAATTCTAAGATTTCTTTTCGGGTCTGGATGGTTGAGGGACTACACTCCGTGCCTCGGAAAGCATGTTAAGCCGTTGGTCCCGATTTTTATAAAATCATTTATAAAAATCATATACCAGGGAACGGGCAGCAGCGTTTCCTTGTGTGTTACAACATAATACTCCGGTCACCAACCCGTCTGCCAAGCGTAGTGACTATGGCAAAAACCCTTGCGAAGAGAAGGCCTATTTTCAGCAGCGGATGTTGTACGGGCTGGTGATGATGATGAAGATGATAATGATGATGATGATGAAATAATAATTTGTTTGCAGAAGTGGACCTCCGCTCGTTCCTCCGTCCGTCCCGCGTGGTGTGGTCGCTCCGCGCTCGTGCTGCGGCTCGACTACGCTGCGCTCCACATCAGCTCGCGTTACACACCAAGTGGGACTGTGACGGTCACTATCAATAATATTTTTTTTTTTTTGTTTTCGAACGGACATACGTATTTAGCCACGAACCTTTTGCTTCTTCACCGGGCATATAAAGGCGAGCTTGAGCCTTAATAAGTGGTTTAAAAGGTACAATCTAAGCGAACTGCGCAAGAGGGAGGCTTGGACCTCGGCTCAGGGCGGTCGCTGGCGATGAGATTGAGGGATTATAAGATAAGATAGTTTATTTCGCAAATGTGGGTACAGTACATGGTGTTAAATAGTAAACAATTCAGCCATATTTTACCATAAGGCATGCGGTAGGTACAAGACCAATAACAAACGCCTAAAGCATAGAGGAACAACTTTACACATTCAATACAGGTATATCACGCAATTACATTACAAAAAAATAAACAGCCATAATCAAACAAATTACAATTTTTTTCTGAAAAGTATTCAGAGATATTGTAATAGGCTTTTTTCACTAAGAAGTTACTTATTTTTTTCTTAAATGAAGGCACGCTTAATGCCTTCCAAGACATCGGTAGCTTGTTGTAATTATGCATGGGGCCATGCAGAATACACTCTTGCGCATGAGTGCTGTATTTGCGGTCTGCAGACATAGCTTGCTATCGTCGCGTCTATTTCGAGGAACTACCTCAGCGTGACGTGTAAAGCGATTAGGATTAGTTTTGACAAACACAGCTACTTCAAGAATGTACAAACAAGGTAAATTCAGTACATTAAATTATTTGAAATATGGCACACAGCTGTCAGTAGATTTTAACTTGAACATAGAGCGAAGGCATCTTTTTTGGGCTTTAAACACTGTTTCTTTCTCGGTCGAATTGCCCCAAAATATAAGACCATACCGGAGATGTGATTCTACTATGCCATAGTAGGCAGTTAGGAGAGCATCTGTAGATATAATAGATGACAGGCAACTTAAAGCATATGCTGACTTATAAATTTTCTTATTTAAAATATCTAAATGTGTTTTCCCGTTCAATTTTTTATCTGGAAATAGTTTCTTGTATAATATAGTTATTATGGTGTATATTAAATTTACTTTTAAAAGGATTTCGTCGATTAAAATATATAATTTTAGTTTTATTTAAATTTATATTTAAGTTGTTATCATCTAACCATCTCACTACTGAAGTTAAAGTTTTATTTATATCTTGTCCGTATGTTTCTACATTTTTGCAGTCTATAGTCATAGTACTATTGTCAGCAAACAGTGTAAATGGATAGTGTGCACATTTGGGTAGATCGTTTATGTACAGAATAAATAAGAGCGGCCCCAATACGCTGCCCTGCGGGACACCAAATGTGTCTTCGCGTTCTAAGGACTGGTAAATTTCTTCTGTTTTAGTTGTAAAATTAATTGTTCTAATTTCAGTAATTTGTTTGCGTTTTGTTAAATACGATTCTATGAGTTTTAAGACATTGCCTCTGATGCCACAGGCTTCCAATTTTGTCAAAAGAGTAGGAAAATGCACATAATCAAAAGCCTGCGTCATATCGCAAAATATTCCACAGACAGGCGTCCGTCTATCCACGTTCTTTGTAATGTTGTATAAAAAATCGTATATAGCCATATTGATTGTTTTTTGTTTTCTAAAACCCTTCTGTTCCTCGCAAAGTATGCGATAATTTTCAACATAGTTATATATTGCCTGGTAGATATTTTTTTCAAATATTTTTGAAATGATTGGAATTAATGCGATGGGACAATACGATTGCAAAAGATATCTATTGTCTTTTTTAAATAGTGGCTTTATGATAGATGTTTTCAAAGCATCTGGGCACCTGTGCTGATACTAAGATTTATTATATGGCTGAGGTGCCCGCCAATCTCCAATGATACGTGTTTAAGTATCTTAGTATTAAAACTGTCTTTTTTTTTTTTATATATAAAAAACAGTCATAGCCCACACTGCTAGTGTTTTTTAAAGATTGTATGTGTTTATGTATGTCATGCGGTAGACAAGGAGGCATAAACATTGAGTTACTACAGCTGCTTGTCACATATGATTTAGGTTTGCTATTGGCAAGAAGTTTAGGTTGAATTTTATCAATGAAATAATTATTAAATGCTTCAGCAATTTTTTGAGGGTTTGTTTCAATTTTATTATTCAATTTAATTCTATTAATATTACATTTAGGTATGTTGTACTTTGTACGGTTTATAATCTGCCATGTTGTTTTAGATTTATTATTAGATGCTTTAATATTAAAATAATTTTGTAATTTTTGGGTAAGATAAATAATTTTTTCATACAGCTTCGCATAGTTTCTGAAAATTATTTTATTTGATTAATTAAAAAAAACGAAAACTATTGTGGCAGTTTAGACTACACCCTGTCTAAACTGCCACAATAGTTTTCGTTTTTTTTTATTGCATAGTCTAATACCTTTAGAAACCCACTTAATTTTTTTTGTTGTATTTATTTTAATTCGTTTAGTAGGAAAACACAAATCGTATATGAGTTTAAAATCAGAAATAAATTCGTTGTATGCTAAATTAGGGTCATCTGTATTATATATATATGAGAAAGAAAGGTCGTTCAAGTAATTATTAAATTTTATAATATTTTCCTTATTGTAGTCTCTTGTAACCGCAAACCAGTAGCCAATATTACATATTTTCTTAACCGGGCAGCAAATTAATTGAGCTGTGGGATCAGACAATGCAAACTCGAGCACATCAGTCTCACATTGTTTATTAAAATTATGCGCGAAATTATCGATACACGTTTGGCTGGCCAAGCGGGTCGGTTGTTTTATAGCTAGTTCCAAATTAAAGCTCATGAGGAGATATTCAAATGCATTTGTTTGGCTATACTGCTTTAGCATGTCTATGTTAAAATCTCCAGCAATTACAATATTCTTACTTTTAGTAGGTCTTAATATTTGCATAAGAGATTCAAGCTTATCCAGACGGCTCTGTCGCAAAATGACCACTTCTCAAAATGACTACAGGTAGCAAAATGTCCCTTTCTCAGAATTTCCCTTTCGCAGAATGTCCCTTTCGCAGAATGTTCCTTTCTCAGAATGTCCCTTTCGTAAAATGTCCCTTTTGCAAAATATCCCCTTCCTCAAACAACTGAGTCGGACTCGCGCAAATTAAGATAATGACCACGAAGTTATTATAAAAAAATACTTTATTTGGACAGCGTTTACAACACAAAACAGTAAGTGAGTTAATTCTAAAAATTAACAGTCTTATATACTATCTTAAATGCTAAATTAACAATATTATACTTCTCGTGTAACCTAGATAAATGGTATTTGTTAATATAGCAATCCAATGATCTAGATGCATGGGTTATCCGCTGACGAAGCTAATATTGGTATGTTGGGGTTCCTTAACTCCTCCCTCCCCAAGTGAGAAATTATCCGAAGGTGTAGTTGACGCCTTAGGATGATTTCGATTAAAAAGTGTACCTTTGAATTTACGCATAATAAAGATTAATATTATAATGATTACAAATATATATAGGATAATAGTCCAAACACTAACGTCGATTGTCACAAATTGGTTGATTTCTTCACTTTCACTAAATTTTGCACTATTTAAAATGTCTTTCACATCGCTAAAGTCCACGTTTCTAAGATCTACTTTCTTCTTACTTAGTTGGATGTCATGTTGTAGCTCTGGCATCTGGATTGATGGAAGCTGGAGACTCGAAGTGGTGGCGTTAGTAGAAGTATAAATAAACACTTCTCCTATCTGTGTCTCACAATGTAGGCTCGGCGTAATTATGTACGTTCCCTGGATGCTATATTTCCGAATTTCTGCTTAACCGTTAAGACGGATGTCGGCTGCTGCACAAACTTGGATACGCGACAATTGACTGCAAAGATCCTGTCCTCAGCGCCAATTAAGATAATGACCACGAAGTTATTATAAAAAAATACTTTATTTGGACAGCGTTTACAACACAAAACAGTAAGTGAGTTAATTCTAAAAATTAAGAGTCTTATATACTATCTTAAATGCTAAATTAACAATATTATACTTCTCGTGTAACCTAGATAAATGGTATTTGTTAATATAGCAATCCAATGATCTAGATGCATGGGTTATCCGCTGACGAAGCTAATATTGGTATGTTGGGGTTCCTTAACTCGCACGAATAGTTCCGTACCATTTTCAAGTGTCTACCGCCGAATCTTGCCATTATTGATATCAAGCAAAATAGGGTAAAAAAAAAGTTGTTGCATAGGAACTTAAATATTTATTATATTTTATTTTTAGTATTTGTAATTTTTTTTTCGGACCGATATACGTTGTTAGCAACGAGGCTTTTGCTACTTCACCGGGCATAAAGGCTCCAGCTTTAATAAATGGTTTAAAACTACAAACTAAGCAACCTGCGCAAGAGGGCGCCCCCTGTGGACCACGGCTCAGGGCGGTCGCTGGCGATGACCTCCATTAAAGCGGCAAAGGAGGCGAAAAATTAATTACAAAAGTTATAGTTAGAACTAGAAAACTAAACGATATTAAATACTGTATAGTATGGTATAACCTGGGACACCTCACACACTGCTGTCTAATCCCAAACTAGGCAAAGAGGCATTTAGATAGAAAACACCCAGACAGAACAAATAATTGTGCTCATCACACAAAGATCTGCCTGTTTGAAGAAAGGGATATTTTGCGAAAGGGACATTTTGCGAAAGGGAAATTCTGAGAAAGGGACATTTTGCTACCTGTAGTCATTTTGAGAAGTGGTCATTTTGCGACAGAGCCATCCAGACAGTCATTGAGATTATTAACATTCGGCACCATATAGATACAAAAAATAATTAAATCGTAATGGATAAGCTCTATAGCGCAGCATTCGAAAACGCCTTGTACTGATAATTTCGCTATTTTAGGCAATTCTCTCCATTGTAATTCTTTATGAACAAGTATACAGGCTCCTCCCCGTTTTTTATTTTGTCGGCAATAACAAGCTGCTAGACTGCACGACTGTAATTAGGTATGTACAATTGATTTTGATAACCTTCCATAATGAAATTCTCTGTTATGCACAAAACGTCTACAGTAATTGATTTATTCCTTAAATCGTCTAAACAAAGAGTAAGGTCATTAGATTAGTGAAGAAAAAAAAAAAAGCTAAGTATTTTAGGGGAGTTTTGTGCAACTGACGCTTTACACTAATTTGGATCGCTTATTAACTAGATTACGACAATCCAACGTAGCTAAATGAAATTTGACAAACGGAATAACAAAAAAGGCCTATTATTTATATAGTTAGTGAGTGTTCCCATGAAATAGATCACTTTTCCTTTATTAAGGTATACTATAGAAAACTAATTCTCCACTCGTATCTGTATGAATAAATAAAAATAAATAGCCAAAATGTATGTACTCGCAAAACTGACTTTTTTGATGCACTCACACAAAATGTTATATGGATCGTTATATGAATATATGTTATGTGGTGTTATGTATCGTTGCTACGTATGACAAGTTCCTTATAACGATATTTGCAAGGTTTTGGGAAACGACAAAAAATGTGTTAATTTAAAAAAGTACTGCCAAAATTTTTAGGCCATATTTTTGACATGATTTAAGATTCAGATAGAAATACAAAAATTGTTACACATTGTTATTTGAGAAGCAAATTTTTTTTCAGGGTAATAATTTAACATATCTAAATAAATAAAAAATCACATATATTTGGTACGTGCAATGCCGATATTTCAATGTAACTTTATTGTTTTTAAAAAGATTATCAGCAGAGATTTGCAGTCTTCTAGTGTTCTGTGTTAACCCCTCACGAATGGGTTCACGTCGGTAGTGCAATGGGTGCGGACCGAACCGTCGCAAGTCCGACATCCTAGCCATTACGCTACGGCCGCTTGACTAACGGACTAACTGTATGTAATAGTGGACGAAGCCGGCGATGGTCTGGTGGTGCGCGGGCTGCGCCTGTGTGGGGGCACGTGGTCGCGGGGGGCGGAGGGGACGGCGCGTGGGGGGCGGGGGCTGGCCCCCGTGTCGCCCCGCGCCGCTCCGCACGAGCCGGCGCCCCCGCTTCTTTTGCGATACGTGCACAAGGTACTGTTCTAGCTTTTGAGATATAATAACTACTTACCTATTGCCATTTCATTTTGTGCTTCGTCTCGTTATTTACGTTATCGCGTATTTCGCGTAGCTACTAGCTTTTGAGTGATGATTGCTCCGTGTTATAGTGATACTCTAATCATAAAACAATCCGAAAATTGGCTCTCATGCTAAATCCTTATTTACTGTCTTTTCTGCATAATTCTTAATCCTTCTTGTTAATATTCTTTTTGTTACAAAAATTAACTAATTTTATAAAATTTAAGGGTTTGTTTGCTTAAACACGGTAATCTCAGAAAATCCGACTTGAGAAATTAGTATTAGATAGCCCATTTATCGATAAAGGCTATATGTGGTGTTCTGCTAAGATCAAAGAATAATGTTTCGAAATCGGGATTAGTCCAAAGTAACTATACCACAAGAACGAAGTCAAGGTATCATATATTAAAAAAATATATATAATCCCAATATTTTTTTCAACACCTTACCAATAGGTCATTAATCTCCAATGATGGTGATGAATACCAAATGTTATATTAAACTCATTTGTAGCAGTCGAGTGAGTCCTGGGGCGGCAGCGCGGTGCAGGTGCCGCTGTACGCGAGCGAGGCCCGCAGCACGCTGGTGCTGACAGTGCGCGCGCCGCTCGTGCCGCACTACGAAGCGGACAGCGCTACGCTGCACGCCGTAGCACTCTTCGTGGCCGCACACGACTGAGCGCGTAGCAGCTACGACCTACTATGAGATACGATGAGCTTCTCACATACTTTACTATTTAGAATATCTAGTCATTGCTTTAAATTTCTTCATATAATAAGTATGTCGACTGTCACAACCGTTTATAACGACAGAACTAATCTAACAGGAGGAATTGCTTTTTCCGTTTTCTTTCAAAACGACAAGATGTAATATTTTTTTTATATAATGTACCAGCGGATTGCCCACTAATTGTTACATGTACATGTTCGACTCACATCACGCAACGGGATACTTTCCTGATATTTGCTACATCGTTTTCTGGTCGCCCGCCAAGGCTGCCAAAGGCAATATCTGCCAGCCCCATTATCCCTCCATTGCGCAAACTTGATGGCAGCCTTGCCCATAGTGCTAAAGAAAAGGCGTTTAACGGTTAGTTTTTGAATGAACAAGTTGTCTGGTAAATATTTTTTCTGCTAGTCCTATTAAAGTCTAGTCTCTACGACGATGATAGATTGAGCGTCTTAGAATTTAAAATTTGTATTAGCACCTATAATATTAACTAGGTAATAATGAAAGTAGAATTAATAAACGATTATAATTAATACAAAAAAATATCATTTTGAAAAAAAAAAATTGTCCTTCCTATTGAAAATTGCATCCTGATTACAGCCATTCTGTAATCAGGATGGATGGTAGCCATCCTGATGTCAGAATGGCTGGTCAAAAAACCATTTATATTTAACCGAAAGTGTCATACGTAGCTAATAAAAGCAATTGAGTAACATTTCTTGAATATATATTCAGAGCTAACCCGTCCATAGCAAGCGGCCAGCCATTGCTGATAGTCGCTCATAATTTATGTCGAACGAAACGAATTATTGTCTAGGTGTATACCTATACTCCGTAAAAGATAGCTTGATCTCTGCGACACATGTCATAGTGACATTCCTAGGGTTGTTAAGATTTAAACAAATGTCGATAGTACTTATCGACTTTTCTTACTATTTTTGATAATAATGTAACATTATAATTGGGTTTAATTGAATTTCAAACGTTACTCAATTAAACAAATATTATAAAATAAAATACATTTATTATCTTAAAGGAGTACACCTCGAATCCATATCAGAATCAGTTTCTAAATCGCTAGAGCAATCTTGTAAATTTATTATGAATTCTTACATATGCAAATAATGTCATAATACTAAAATATATAATAAAATTAAATGATAAATTAATTTTTAATGAAGAAAAATATGGATAGTTTATAGTCGATAGCCACGATGATTCATCGCCCATCACTAATTAGGTCGGCATGCCCATAAAATATGACATTGGCAGGTACTGTCTGTCTGTACTACTAAATTCAAAACTTCATAGGCGTGATTTTACTGACAGCTGTCGTAGAGATCAAGCTATCTTTTACGGAGTATAGACAATAATTCGCACCCATATCAAAATCACTGAAATATAATTTATTATAACGTATATTTTTCGAAGTTTTGATGTCGATCTCGATTATGACTATTATAGAGACCGTAATTATCAATACTAATAGTCTCCTACAGTGGTCGAAATTAGACCATAAAATAAGCATTCTGCACTTCTCTGTATAAACTATACAGAGAAGTGCAGAATAAGTACATAAACATAAACTATAAGTGTGCGAAATTTCATACTGCGTCCGCGTAATTTTCGTAAAAAGGGGTACAGTTTTTGCTTCACGTATTAATGTACAGATAACAGTTATATCCAGACATAATCCATTATTGGGTTGAAATCTCAATTAAGTGTAAGAGGTTAAGAAAACAAAATTAAGTACAAACTTATCTTAAACTTTATTCACAAGATGTAAAAATCTCAATTGACTTCATCAATGAAAATGTACAAGACAAGAGTTCATGGATGATATGATTTAAACTAATTACATAAGTACGTAACGTAACAGGTGTAACAACAATAAGTGCAGTCACAGCCACAGACTAAGGCACTTGAGTTACGATTAAATATTCACCTCACTCATTTATATTGGATATGTTCTTATAAAAATGTACAGCTAATACAACAATATTTCTTACATACCAATTAGATCCGCAAGTTTTGACACTGTACAATAAAACGTAGTAATAAAATAATTTGCATAGGTGATTACCTAATTCGTACATTGTAATTATGCAGAAAATAAAAAACTAAAACTATATAAAAAAATCGAATAATCGTGAGCAAACCTTAAATCATATTAATCACAACGAATATTTAAAAAATATTCTAGATATCATAAAAGTTGGATATATTCTCTCAATAAAAAAAATGCTAATTTTATATAAGGTCGTATGATTTAAGTTATGCTATTGAACATTCAACCTTATCTTTATATATATAATAGCAAAGTTACATAAAACATGCGGAAAATAGGTAACACTAGAGAGAATTAAAAATAACGATACAATCAATTTTTTGTGTTAAAACATATATTTTACACAACTTCTGTATAGCCAACGATTCAAGTCCCGAAAATTGTCGCATGAGGGTGTTACCAAATTGCTTTTGCGTTTTTAAATTATAAACAATTATATGAAGTACAAATTAAAGTTTTAGAACCGCTGGTCTACAAATTCATTGAACTACATATATACAGTTAGGAGTTTTATTGTGTTTCAAACTCTGTTATGCTATTTTTTCAATTGTCTGATATAATTTTACCGGCCCAAAATGAGTTTGGTTGGTAAATTAATCCAACCAAACAACAACTAAATCACTATTATTATTTTAATACCAAGTGAAATGCTGCATAGAAAATTAATTCTTGTTTTAATTTATTAGTCTCATTTCTCAATCCTACATTGCCAGAAGTGTAAATTTTAATTTTGACAGACTGGACTTTTTTTCAAAAAGTGATTCGATAATTGGTCTGTATTCTGTGGTTGGTCTGTATTTTTTCAGGTTTTTTTTACCATCATCTTCTAAGAGAATGAATTATAAATGCATTTTTCTAATAAAAAAATACAATTCATAAAGGACAACTCAAATATTTAAAAATATTTCTAGTTGACTGTTTGTAGTAATAGTTATATTAAAGAGCATAACTTATAAATGAGCTGCTAACTATAGGCGGAACACGGTCTATGTTTTGTTAACTTTTTCATATAAAAGCACCAATACTATTAATATTATAACAATATTATGCGAAATAAATAATGTAACTGCCGCAATCACCGTACATTATAATCAAAATAAACCCATTATGATCAAATTTTAAACATTAATTAGTAACCTTATCTTATTCGTTAGAAATGTAAAATAGCATTTAAAACAATTAAATTTAATAAATTGAGCAACATTCTGCAAAGTTAAGTACAAAAATGCTTATTGCACACTTTAAACGAATGTGCCTTAAGTTTTATATTCGTTGAAAGTGTTTGAGGAGTCGCCAATATTTTAATTATTTGCTAAGGTATGTTCAAAAGTGTACTTAATCAACTTCATATATTCAGGGGTTTATACCATTTGTGTTACAAGCATTAAAGAATTGAAAGAGTTCAATTTAATAAATCGAATGTAAAGATATACAAAGAAAGTAAAACACAAATAATTCAAAGAGATGAACAGATTAAACAGAATACCTTCTGCAAGTTATTTATAATTAAAAACAGCACCCATGTAGAATTTACCGTTTTAAAATTTAATAACTTGCAACCGAGGCTTACAACTTTACTAACTTGAGCAAACAAGCAGTTACAATGTCTTTTTATTCTCTCTCGTAAACTAGGGGTTTAATAAGAACACACAATGGATACACTGAGTAACGAAACCACTGAGATCATGTGACCGATCGACAGATCTACCATGACTTTATGCACCGATAGCCTATACAAATGCATAGTGTAAATAAACCTACATCACAGTAAAATACATAGGAATCCTATTCCATTCAAACACTAATTATACATACATATAAAGCTTTACAATATAGGCCTCTCGTGCGATCAATGAGAATATGACATTCGAATTACATACTCATTGTTTATAATTAATTAGAACTAGCAAAACAAACAATTTAATATTAAGTTGAAGTAGGGAATTCGGTTTATATTTTAGCTTTCTGCACTCTTTCTACAAATAAACACTGATTATGCCAGATTTCACATTGCGCACATAGCTTCACGTATTAAAATATACATTTCTGAATAAGAAATCACAAACTTAATAAAAGAAATACTAAGGTCCTTTAGTCAGCAATAATCATATACAAGTATCTAGACGAATTTATGAAATGTAAATATATAATTGTGATTTTTCACGTCCACAAAGATAATAATTATTTAATGAAAAAAAAAACTTATATTTTATTTTTTATTATTATTGTTGCGTTCAAGATGAGCTTTGGACTAATGACAAGACGTTAGAAGCATTATCTACATTATATTATTAAAACATTGCCACGCTCTGTTCCATATACGTTTATATAAAAATATAGAAGCAATAATTATGCACAAAATACTGCGCTACCAGAAGGTCTCACAATAAAATAAATATCAAAATCTTCAACTTATGTGGAACAAGTAAAAGAAAGTAGTTAAATTAAAGATGGAACAAAAGCATGGCATATTAGCTTACCTACATTCTTGAGTATTAAGAACCGCTAAGTTTAATTGATATAGGAACCAAGTTTCGTATGTACAAATAAAAATCAAAACTGAGTTCCCCAAATTTTATCTTGAGCACAAAATTTGTGAGCAGGAAAATTTATGTACAAATATCACAAGGTTTAGTTTCCCTTATTAATTTGCAAGACATTGTTAATTTGTGCTACGAAGGTGATGCCACCGTGACTGGGATGTGGTAATTGAGTGAAGGTACTACTGCTACTGCTGTTAGTTGCGTTCTCCTGATTTCGATTATTATTGGTATCCTGTAAAAAAAGTATATGAGGTGAGGAATAAGTAGTTTTAATTTGTATTTTTTTAACTAAGTATTAATTTATATAGTTATTGTAATAACGAGAATGCGAACAATGGATAATTAATACACGATTGTTAGTTAATTAAGCCTTTACTTTCTTACTATACCATCTCACGTAGGAATCGTCCTGTAACCTGTAACGGTTGTAGTAAATGTAAGTTGAACTTTAACCAATTACAATTAGGTTTATGATATATTTTTTTATTATTTTTGCTGTGTATCAAATATAACATCCGCTAATTGACATGATATTTTTTTTAAGTACTGAGTTCAAACATGTTTTTATTTAATTTTCGTATTTGTCTCGAATAACATGATTATAATTATGCTATTAAATCTAATCTCTAAACTACAAAACAAATTACTCCTAAATGCATGCATATCATGCTAACGCTACTGCAAGACGAGACGTGAACGTGAGTTAAAATTGTCAAATCAACAGAGTTGAATTTCCTTTGTCAGCCCTAAAGGTAACATGATCATGCCTACGTGTAATGGAGTAAAGCAAGTTATATATCTATGTGATTAATTAATATTAATGCTTGTTAATGTAATTTTTATATTTAGCTCTGATTCTAGAAATGCACTTGGATCTGCAATTACTTTCATTGTTATAAAACATCACGAAAGTGAAAATGCTTCCCGATGCTATGACGTAATAGAATGGTGCAGTAAGATAAAGCGCGAGAAAAATATGTTTGTAACCCTGCAAGTACAAAATCGTACAAGTTGAATCTTGTCGGTATTGCAGGAACAATGGTATTGGTAACAAAAGAGATGATTAAGAAGAAACGACAATAGCATTAACGACAGCTTAGTGGAAAAAGTAATATAAACCTCCTCAGAAATCAACTAGGTATATTGTTGTTCTGAAGTTTGGTATACATAACAACGATCCTAATTCCATACACAATAGAACATACCCTAATGAGGTTACAAGTATCATAATGAGAATCTGTTAATAATTATTACTCCAGTAGCACTTCTCGTACTATTTTGTGTTAACATTTCATGCTGGCAAAATATTTGTATTTATTTTAAAACAAAAATACAATGCAATAATTACAAATTGTAGTCGCTTCGTTCATTAAACAATCTTACAACGTTGAAAGTTTTACGAAATGGAACAATTTTGCAATTGCTCTTAGCCTGTTATAAAATTCTGCGATATTCGAAGGACAAAATAGCTACACAATATTCGGTGTATATTTTGGGCGATCACGAATGTCGCCAAATGAATGCGGACTTTCAAATAACAAGTACACAACAAAAAGTATTCATACCTGTGACATGCGTTTCTTCTTAGCGGGTGTGCCGTCCACCAGCGTGGTCTCTCGCGCGACGGCCAGGAGCTCAGGCACAGACAATGCGCTGAAACCAATGTAATTTTATATTATATGCTACACGAGGGGAATCTCAAAAGTATAATTAAGTGACGGTGCTGTAAAAGGCTGTTATTGCTGTGGGCTTGCGCTAAATGATAGGTAAGTTGGTAACCGTTCGCTGTTGTTGACGATGATAACGGATTAGATAATGGTAATAAACAAACAGTTTATTTTTTCAGTTTAAATTATTTTAATATTATTAAGTATGACTCAATATAATTAAATTTATGTTTATAAACTCCCTATTCAAGTGTGATAATGAATAGAAGTAAGAATTTCAAGTATATAATCGTGACTCACTTGTTAGTATCGGTTCCGTCACACGCGGCAGTGGCGTCAGGGGCCCACGGGCTCTCCACTGTCGGCTCATCGTGAATGTTGTTCAGAGGGTCTAGCGACTGCGATGAATCCTCTGCAGGGAACTCCGGCCTACGGAAAAATTCTCTTTTAAAAGGTGAAAATATTTTTACATTATTAACAAAAACGGAAATTAATAATTCCCATATATATCCCAGAAAAAAAAAAGAATATCAATCTTATAATACATATACTGAAAGAATGTAAAACTGTAATAGATATGTGAACATAACATTTAATAGGTTCAATACATAAATACTGAAATAATACCACAAAATCTATCTTCACAAGACAAGTTAATTTATTCACTCAAAATATTCACAAATTTTAGTGAAACACCATGTAAAACTTATTTAGTAATTTGATTTTGATTTAAAAAATTAATACCTTATTAATTGATCTAGAAACCAATGTTTCTAAATCTATCTTTCTTAGATATATTGTACTAGCAGTCCCGCGCAGTTTCACCCGTAGATCCCGATCCCATGTGAAATTATACCCCCCTTTTGTAAGGGGTAGGGGGCAGATTTTCAAAAAAACGATTTTTACGATTTATGCACGATTTTTTTGTTAGCCACAAATAGTCCAACATATTATGGCATACCAATTTTTAGCTTTCTACCTTAAAATTGCGGAATGCTCCATACAAACTTCCATCCCCCCATTTTAGGAAAGTGGGGGGTTAAAATGAGACAAAAAGTAGCCTATGTTATTCATACTATAAGTTAATGAAATATTATTTTATTTATGTTTTAATAGAGAGTGGCAGGCCTCTTAAGAAGCAATTAGCAATTTATGGACAATAGATGTACCACTCAAAGGATTGCAAAATTTACTCAAGTTCTTTAGCTCATTAAATATAAAGGCCCCTTTCAATTCAGTAACATAACTAAACTCTTAACTATTAGTATGAGATACTACTTAATTAGTGCGCACCACTTGTGTGCACATTAGTAATACGTGGATCACCATCCCTATATTAAGTGCTTTTTCATTAAATAAACACAAGTGCATGTTTAACGTGCGAAAAAATAACACAATTGACACAGTAGGTGTATTCTTAAAATTAAATACAATTAGATATCGAAATAAGATGTATGTATTGTAACCTCGTTACTATGAGAATGGTGAATGGAGGTGGTGAATTAGAATAGTGCCTACATATGGGTTTCGTGAAAATTAGGAAAACCATCAAACTAAACTTACTTTACATTACAACATTATTCCGGGAGATACCTGAATTAAAAACACACTATATTGAAAACTTAGTTATTATACGTAATTATATTTAAGTTTTCTTTTTTTATTCTTTATTTACACATTTAATCTGTTATACACTACATAGGTGTGAAGTGTAAAGTCACATATTTGTGTTATTGAACATTTATTAACAACTTCACTCTTACTGGATTTGAATTTAAAAAACAACAAGAGTATGTGATTTCAAATTTAGCAGTGGTGGCGAGTTCTAGACGGACCCCGTATCAATACGTTTTGGCGGGGCGTGCTACCTGACAGCGAACATTATAAAAAATTTTGTTACGCCTCTGAATTCTCATAAATACTGCTAATAAGGGCACGTAATTAATTTTATGAGAATATGTTTTCAATTTGAACTTAAATTGATATATCGATTTAATCATGGTAAAGCAGGAGTTTTAAATTTGTATTTAAAAAAATAGTAAATTACGTGCCAAGGGAGGAAAGTATGACTTTTCAACCCGCGCGATATTGTGGGGGAAACACAAAAGCGTGGGTTGAAATGTCCTGCTATCCTCCCGTGGCACGTATACTATTTTTCATCATACCAGGACCGAAAGTTTAATGACATTATATATAAGAAAAACGAATGTAGTTCAAACTAGTAATTGACGGGGTCCGGGGCGTAGCCTCGGTGGGGGACTGGGGAGGCGAAGACCCCCCCCCCAGACGAAAAAAAAAACAAATTGATTTAATTGTCTTATACTTAATAGATATTATTATTAATATTCGAGATAATTAAATATATAAATTTATTATAATTAACAAACATGAATAAAATACAAACTAAAAGTGACTAATTAAAAATAAAACTAACTTATATACTACTATTCTAAATCTATTCTACTTGGCAAGGTTCCCAGAATGCTGGCAGCATTACCACGTTGAATGGCAATGCTTACCTGCTGTGCAAAGTAGAAACCAGCACTCGGAGAACGTGCCGCACTTAAGAGGGCCGCTGCGAGGTATTTTTAAATTAATTTGGCTCCCGGTCCCCACGGCCCCAATGTTTCGACACCAAAAGGCACAAATACATAACCACTATCAAGGGTACTATATTTGCGCCTCTTGAGATTCTCCGCGGATTCAGCCGCCATGCCAGCCCTACCCTGAGTCCCGGAAAGATGAGACGGCGCGAGGGTATTAAATATTGATTTTTTTTAGTAAGAAAAATAGTATTTATTATTCAACGCAAAAAAAAACATTGAACGTTGAACAGGAAATAACAATAACAAATAAAAACTGCACGGTTACCATGGTAATGAGTTATTTCAAATAGGTAACGGGAAGAAAATTAAAACAAAAATAGACAAAATTTTAAACAGACTGCTCACAATTAATTGTGAGCAGTCTGAAATATGCATCTTTCTGTCCCAAGGGAAGAAAATTAAACTTTCGGCCTCGGGATGATGAAATTAGCTTTTTCAGGCCTAAATTATTGTTATATGTATAAGTATGGTAAGTAAAAATATACGTACGTGGGTGACCGCTCTCTATCGTAGAAGGGTCGGTTGTATGGCCGCGCGGCCTGATTGCCGTCAGTCTCTAAGGATTTCATCTGAGTCCAGGACGGCTTTATGAATCGTTCTGCTGTCAATAAAAAATATTCTTTATTTATAATAATTAGATTGAAAAAATGTTATAACGTAAGTTGCATGTAATGAATAATTATTTGACAGATGATTGTGTAACATATAAAAAGAACACAAAAATATCAATAGCATTGGAGTGTATGTATATATGCCTCATTGGGAGGAAGGCTGTGAGTAATATTTCTTATCGCTGTTTAGATGATAGCACCTTCCGATGAAATGTACCTTCATCGACAGTTTCAGCAACTTGTGTGTAGGGTGGCGCTGGGCACGGAGATTCAGTGCGAACAGTTGAATACGGGTTGTAGGGGGGCGGGGGCTCCGGCGCACTCGCGATCACGGCCGTCACGGATGGACTCGAACCTGCACATATTACGATCTATTTTAAACAAATTATCTGTGTACTTACTAGATTTCTTAGGTTCTATATTATCTGAACTTGCGATGCGATGTTTTCGATCCAGTAGATCCAGGAAGAAACTAAGTAATAGTCTACACATAACTGGGCCTAGCGATTAGAAAATAAATTGAAGAATTTGATAAATGTTGTATGGTCCCGCTATGAGTTTTACAAGTATAAAAAGCTAGCCGACAGTTTTTTGTCTTCAGATAAAGTTATCAGAGGAATGCTAATACATTTTAAATTTAGCCGATTCTTAATGGAAAAAACCGGCCAAGTGCGAGTCGGACTCGCGCACGAAGGGTTCCGTATCAGTTACAAGTGCGTACCTATTTTTGATATCAAGAATAAAAAAGCGTATGTTTATGAATTAAATGTTTGTTTTTTTTTTATATTCGAGTTGATTGAATGAAAGGTAAATTGCGGTTTACGATTTATGACGTATTAAAAAAAACTACTTACAAGATCTCGTTCAAACCAATTTTCGGTGGAAGTTTGCATGGTAGGTAATGTACATCATATATTTTTTTTAGATTTATCATTCTCTTATTTTAGAAGTTACAGGGGGGGGACACATTTTACCACTTTGGAAGTGTCTCTCGCGCAAACTATTCAGTTTAGAAAAATATTACATTAGAAACCTCAACATCATTTTTGAAGACCTATTCATAGATAACCACACGTATGGGTACGATGAAAATTTTTTTTTTGAGTTTCTGTTCTATATATTGGGAACCCCAAAATTTATTGTTTTTTTTCTATTTTTGTGTGAAAATCTTAATGCGGTTCACAACATACATCTACTTGCCAAGTTTCAAGGTTTTTATAGTTTCGGAAAAAAGTGGCTGTGGCATACGGACGGACAGACAAACAGACAGACAGACAGACATGAAGAATCTATAAGGGTTCCGTTTTTTGACATTTGGCTACGGAACCCTAAAAATAGCCCTTAGAAGTAGATTAGATCTATGCAATATTTACTCACCAACAGCTTTGAAGAACTCATCGTGCCGCCAAAAATATAGTCCGACGATGACGCAGACCAGCACTATGGCGGCGGCAACCAGCGGCCACACGTACGTCGGGGTCGGCGACATGAGCGCCGCGTCCGGCGGCACGCAGGGCGAGTTTACGTCGCCGTGCTGGTCTACTACTAACCTGCGAAACAAAATATCAGTATTACATTAAGCTTTATTTATTAGTCAATGACAAGTTGCTAAATCGATAGCGGCAGAAGATTAACAGACATTTCTGCTACTTAATTAAAAAATATCAAAATTATAGTTACAAATAACTACTCGTACATAATAATAAAATTGCTAAAACTTAATACCTACCTATCCTTTAGGGAAATTATTATTATTATTGATTCAGAGGAAACCCAAATACAGATTAATATTAGAACAAGATCAAACAAGTTTAAATATCCTAGATAATATATATGTTACGGCTAATAGCCGAAGTGCGGCTACACCTAGGTTTAGCCGGCTACATGCGGTTAAACTTAGATCAACCTTAATAAGTCCCTGTTCAACTCCATTGGTTTAGGTTTAGGTTATTTTTTTTTTTAACCACCCCAACATCTTTTTGTGTCGTGCATAGGTATTGTTTATTTAATTAAAACCTAGTTCTAACCGAAGATAAGTAGGATAGGTACATCTAAGTTTAACCGCATGTGGTCGGCTGCACCTAGTTGTAGCCGAACAGAGCCGTCACAAAACAATAATGTGTCGCAGGTACTTTTGTAAGAATTTAATAATAGGTTTTTACCTATGAAAATGCCGTTTTGTATGAAAAAATTTAAACTCATTTTTTTCATGTATTTTTTATTTGTATTAATTGAAGTAATCACCCATGCATGCAATCAATGCATCGTTGCCAACGACGTGGCAGTTTATTAATGCCCTTCTTAAAGAAATCAGCTGGACGGGAGGCAACAAATTCTTCAAATTCATTTTGTACTGCCTCTCGGGTATTGAATTTTTTTCCCGCCAAGAAGTTGTCCAAATTCTGGAAAAAGTAGTAGTCTGTAGGCGCAAGGTCTGGTGAGTAGGGCGAATGACGGAGAGCCTCCAACCGCAGTTCTTGCAACTTGGAGACCGTCTGCTGTGCAGGTCGCGCGTTTTCGTGCAGGAGCAGCGGAGACGAGCGATTGACCAATGCTGGTTGGAGATGTGCCAGCTTCTCCATCATTGTGTTCAGTTCTTCACAGTACACATCTGCAGTAATGCTTACCCCGTTTGGTAAGAAGCTGTGATGAATCACACCGGCGCTAGATCACCAAACAGTGACCATCACTTTTCTAGGGGTAAGTTTTCGTTTAGGGAATTGTTTAGGTGCTGAACCAGGATCCAACCAACTTGCTGAGCGCTTGCGGTTATCAAACAGAATCCATTTTTCATCGCAGGTAACAATGCGGTTCAAAATTCCTTCATTGGTGTGTCTGTTGAGCAGTGCAAGGCACGTCTCAACTCTCAACGCGTACTTCGCGCTGGCGATCATTGAGTTCGTGGGGCACCCATTTGTCAAGCTTTTTTACCTTGCGAATTTGACGCAAATGGACCAATATTCTTTTGACGCTAACGTCGAAAGCTGCTGCTAATTCAGCCGTAGATTGTGTATCATCAGCTTCCACAATCGCCTTTAATTCGTCATTGTCGACCAAAGTCTTCGGACGACCGCGAGGTTCATTTTTCAGGTCGAAATTTCCAGAACGGAAGTGAGCAAACCAATAACAGGTGGTGCGTTGGTTTGTAGTGTTAGCTCCGTAAACGACGTTGATGTTGCGTGCCGCTTGTGCCGCGTTGCTGCCACGACGGTACTCATATTCCATAATTACTCGAATTTTTAACGTATCCATGATGACGAAAAATATTGAAATTCTATGAAAATGTAACACTAATCAATAAACAAATGACTACTTTTGGAAAAAAAAATCCATGTTTTTTAAATAAAATTAATCTGTAATTAGAATTCTTAGCCAAACAAAAATTATTTTGATTTGGCATGGCCAGTACTGCAGAACGGCAATTTCATAGGTAAAGACCTTATATAAAGTCCATTAGTCAGAGACTTAGTGCTGCTTATTAGGTACATATTTATTATATATATAGGAAAAACAATTTAATGCATCACTGTTTAATATAGGACTAGAACCCTTTTAAATATAGTACCCGTGCTTTACCCGGGTGGAGAACCTAAGTGAAGGTGTCTTCGCTACTCAGTGTTTACTATGTATACAAAAAATATTTAAAATAATATGTCAAAATATTAAGTGAAAATATGTCAAATTATTAAGTGAAAATATGTTAAATTACTAATAACAATATGTCAAATTATTAAGAAAAACGTTACAATGAACCCTACATTACCTAATTAAGATTTTTTGTTATCGTCAGAAACCCTGGACCAAGTGTGATATTTTAAGTTTGGAAACTATCTAATTTCAGTACCTTTTTGATACTATTTGATACCTTAATTAAATTATTTAGTACCTCTATGAATAGTGAAAAAACATGAAAAGAAAGTGGTCAGACATTCTGACGTCAGGTTGTCTGGACCACTTTTTTTTTAAATAGATACAATATAACTTAATAATTTCCTTGTAAATATTTAATACCTTTTTAGTACCTTTACATACTTTTTTCTCAAAACTTTAATCGTTCCAGAAAAATAATTACAGAGGTATGAAAATTTTTTTAGGAACAAAATTTATTTGCAGCATACATAATACTACTGGTAGAACTGGATGAAGATAACTCAGGGTGGGGTTCGTTGGTGAGTTTTGGGAGAGGCCTATGTCCAACTATGAACACTGTACAGGATGATGATCATATTTAAATTATGCAGTTTGGAATATACAGGGTGTTAGTGTAAACACCGTTATCCTTGAAACCAGTGGTTTGGTTTCACTTACAGAACGCAAATTCAATGAAAAAAAAAACGTTCTTTTTATCGAAAATTTAAAAAAAAATCTGTCCAACACCGTCCGTAAATTCATGGATACTATGCGCCCGAGTTACGTTATCACTGCAAAGGGCGCTGACCTGCTGCACTGGCCGTCCGTTTTAACTACCTACATAAGTTTTAACTACCTACATTTCAATAAAAATACAATATTACACATAACCTGTGATGTAACTTTTCCTTCATACTTTTCCTGGCTGGACAGGCAAAAATACCTTCCTTGTGTTGCGTGACGAGTCCAAATGTAAGTTAGATTTAACGACAAAGAAAAAAAAACAAACGACTGGGTAGGTATTTTAGGCGTATTTAAAAGTTAATCACATTTTTGCCGGCACGGTGAACTGACCTAAACTGGTGTAGGTACGTAACCTTGGAGTAGCCACCACCATCGTTTCTCGGTTTGGCACAGGTTGTCCAGGGAATTACTCTGCGTACATTCTTCGACCCTCGTTCAGGTTATCACCAGCCGCGGCATATGCCCGAACCATATCGGTCCACTGTACGTTTGTGTACGACATAATCACTACACACTACAGAGCAAGCGGGCGGCGGCGGCTAATGTATTAAAAAAAATGTTTTTTTCATTGAATTTGCCTTCTAAAAGTGAAACCAAACCACTGGTTTCAAGGATAACGGTGTTTACACTAACACCCTGTATATTCCAAACTGCATAATTTAAATATGATCATCATCCTGTACAGTGTTCATAGTTGGACATAGGCCTCTCCCAAAACTCACCAACGAACCCCACCCTGAGTTATCTTCATCCAGTTCTACCAGTAGTATATTATGTATGCTGCAAATAAATTTTGTTCCTAAAAAAATTTTCATACCTCTGTAATTATTTTTCTGGAACGATTAAAGTTTTGTGAAAAAAGTATGTAAAGGTACTAAAAAGGTACTAAATATTTACAAGGAAATTATTAAGTTATACTGTATATAACTATTTAAAAAAAAAGTGGTCCAGACAACCTGACGTCAGAATGTCTGGCCACTTTCTTTTCATGTTTTTTCACTATTCATAATGGTACTTAATAATTTAATTAAGGTATCAAAAAGGTACTGAAATTAGATAGTTTCCAAACATAAAATATCACACTTGGTCCAGGGGTTCTCACGATAACGATTTTTTTATAAAGTTATAATCATATCGTTACGTTTTTAGCCCCCGGTCCACGTCCGACCTCTTATTAATTAAGAAATGTCGTATAATCAAAAATAAAACAAATTAAATAGATACATTGATAAGGTTAAGTGGCCAAAGTAAGTACATAAAATATGAACTTATGAATACCCCAAGGGTTTTACTACACCAATCGATCGAACGGTGTGGTAGTAACTGTCGATCGACGTGGAATAATTAATTCTTCTTTATATAGACTGATTTGTTAACACCCTGACATAATACTGAAGGACTTCTTTAATAGGTAGATAATATTGTGCCCACATTATCTCATCAGTATTCTCAAGAAGAAGCAGTTATTTAATGACCCGATGAATTTCCGCGTTATTAAATATAGACTACAGAGGAAGAAGGAAGGTCTTGATAAATGGATTATATAAAAATTAAAAATTAAACTGACCATTATTAGTTCCTAAATTTTCTTTCAAGCAAACAAAAAAATCTTAAGTTTTGAATATATTAAGCATATTAAGATAACATTAATCGCAGCATGACGTTATGGTGTACATTCAATTCATGAAATGGTCCAAAACATGACGAAGCTGGAATCATAAAACCAATAAATTCGCAGACGTGTTCTATAAAGCAGCGTTAAACATGTAGGCTAACCTTTAAAAACTAAATTAATCTTACAATCATGTTACCTCCTACCTACAACATGTCAATACATCTGTATTACCCACACATATACATATATACCTACAGAATTCTTGTTAATGACGTCATATATGTTTAAGTTTATTGTTCACTTTGGTTAGCCTGAGTTGAATATCATTAATTTTCAGGTGTATCATAATGATGTGCTAAACATCTCGCATCGCAACAATGATTGGACTGACAAGTCTGTTTTCTATTAATGTCTGATATCTGCTATGAACTTATTCATCTGTCACCGTACCATTCTTTGGATTATATAGATGTCTACCGCACGTTTTCATCCCTTCTAAAGCGCAAAATAAACCGAGTAATTTACAATAATTTATACAAACAAATTAATTAAATTAAATTAAACAATAAAATTGAAGTGTGTGTGAAAATTGTATTAAAAAGATAACAAGTTATTTATAAATACACAATGTATAGGGTAGGTACTGATAACGAAACGACATTAAAAAAATATATATCTGTGTGTGTTTGTTCCGGCTAATCTCAGTAACGGCTGGACCGATTTTGACGGGACTAGCTTAGGTAGATAGCTTATAAAATGCTTAATTAGATTTATTTTGTATGTCTATTTGTTTGTATTCCGTAATCACCAAAATGGTAGGTATCAACCTACCTACCTATTAAGACGAGGCTTTCATTGTTAGATAGATTATAAATTGCTTATTTGACGAGGAGGAAGCTGCTGTATGTAAATATAAATAAAGCTATAGAAAATACTAACCCTTCAAAACAACTTCTACAGTCCGACACCGACTTGATACAAACATTGTTGATAAGTGGCGGTTCCCGCTTGAGGTTCTGGCAGCTAAGGCACTCCAGGCAGATGTGGATATCATCAGTGGCACAGTAGTAATTGTCGGGGCAGTGGGCGTCCTCCCGACACGACACAGGCTGGCCCGATGCCATAGATGCGCACAATGCTGCAAGTAACAGCAGCATTCTAAAACAAGAAATCCTGTTTAAGTTACGTTTCGTTATCCTAATCTATAACAGACATTCCGAATTGAAACAAGACTTTAACACAAGACGGAAAATCACAGCTCAAGTAATTTACCGTATAGCACCGAATCACATCTACTTTTAGTTTAAAGAACATTTTAGCTAGTAATTCATATCATATTAGACCAAGCAATGTTTTTAAGTTTACACCGAAGAAGCGCTTAGAATACCATCTGTCATGTAAACCATAATTGCTGTTGGTTTGATGGTAATTGAGAATTTATACATTTTTAAATAAAAAATTTGAGTGTGTAACCGTAGGTATTAATTGCCTTTTTTAAGAATGAACTATATTACAGAGAAATCTGTCATAATGGACGAGTCATCGACATTATAATATGATGAAGGTCACCTGTAGTCATCGGCGTCGCGGTATTACAATAATGTTAAGTCCGTTAAATGGGTTCTATTATCTTTAGTTAGTCTGTACAAGTAAATACGTACCCATATTAAAGTTTTATTTTTTTATTTATATATATTGTCATAGAAAAATGTATACATTATTTGACTGATACACTGCTATATAAGATCGGAAAACACTGTTTAAAAAAATATCAGCAATCATGCAGAAAAAGGTATGTAGGTGGAAATATTTAAGAATTTATGCATTAGAATTTATTACATACCTACTGAAAAATTGAATTTATGATAGATTTGAGTAGAGACCGGTCAAGTGAAATTGTGTAGGTCCGGTCTGTTTCTAAAAGAATCTTGTATTATTATTCGTTAACAAGCTTCCCGCGCGCGTTTTCACCCGCGTCACTCCCGTTTCCGTGGGAAATTCAACATTAAATATAGCCTATGCTACTCCTGGGTAACGTAGCTTTCTTATGGTGTAAGAATTACCAAAATCCGTCCAGCAGTTTTAAAGTTTTTCGTAACAAAGATACAAATCTTTTCTCTTTATAATGTTAGTATAGATATAGATTACTACAAGAACTTTAATAAGTATGTAATTAAGACTACAATAAGCACCTGTGCATCTATCTACTGTCCTATCAAGTTGAATACTTAGGTCGTATTACTAAGCCAGATGTAGGTATTATACAGTAATGTTTAATTGCGTATTACACATTAGATATATTGTATATTCATTATACCTATACTATTAATAATCATTTATTCATTCTAAAGATCATAATGAAGCCAACCACAGAAACTACATGAATCAATGTTCAGGATGTGGTCGGCCCTGAAATTATTTACCTGCTTGAAATTTAAAGAACCTGAATAACTGGTTAGTTTTGCATTGTTTCAGTTAAGAGCAGGCAAAAAGCTTGCAATATTTCAGGTTTCAGAGTGAGACAAAAGTACCTAAGCGACATTCGCAAAATACGAGACGAAAGATCGTAAACTGAGAATTTAGGAAACCATAATATCGTTTTTTTATTACTGTAAAACGACAGAAAATGACTAAATATTCAACTTAATACCTTATTGTGTTGTATCCTTACAAATAAGTGGGATAGAAAACGAAGAAAAACAATAAATTTGGAGTTGGGTAGGTACTTTAATAGGGTCTTTAACCCCCACATTTTTTTTATAGTTTAGATCGATGTATTTGCTTTACACCTAATTTGCTTTGGGTGCGCTCTCATGTTTTAAGCTGAACGAAAAGACGGTCACCTGCCTACGCGCAATATAAAGGACGCGCTTATTCACTGTACCTACTAAGTATTTAAAATTAGAAGCTCGCCACAAGCGAGCGTTCAAACGTACCAAATAAGACATGATGCAATCGTTATCATAAACACACGATAAGTTAAGCATTTATTATAATTATTGTATTTTGCATAAATACGTCGAGAGTAAATAGGTAATTAGTTAAATGATCTTTTGATACTAAAGCTTATATAGCGATGGCGATAAAGCAGTGGTAATTACTTTTACCTGGTATATTAGTAATAACCTATGGGTAAAATTCAAGTCCGCCCGAAAAAGATAAAGGATATTTATTATGTATAGTTTTATAGTTAATTATTGTATTTATTTTTAATAATTGTGTAGAGTCAGACAGAAATATTTATGTTATTCTGTTGTTAGTATTTGTTCATGAGAAAGAGCCTGCTGACCGACAGACGGACAACGGAGTCTTCGTCTTTTGCTACGGAATCCTAACAAAGGTGACAAACCTTAATACATGAACTACATAAATTCAAACGTGAAACAGGTACATTGTGTATACCTGTCGCTTGCGAGTTTATAATTCTTTCAAACACTTCTAAATAAAACATATTATATTGAAAAGACGCGACGAGAATTGTGTTTATTATTGTTGGGGAAATTTGGTGAGTGTGATCAAATTTCCCCAGACAGTAGCCGGATATTCAATAGAACTGTTCAATACATGATAAGGATGACTTTGAATAGGATATCTAGATAGACAGACACATGTGATCCACGTTTACATTGCGCAATGTAAGTAAATGGCAGATATGACAGTACCTAAGTATCTATCGATAGTCCTTTTATTAGGTACTAGCATCCGCGCGCGGTTTCACCCTTATAACACCCGTCCCGTGGGAACTTCATAATTGAATATAGCCTGTACTGTTTGCTTGAAAGCGCTAATCTCAAGAACTACTGGTCCGATTTATAAAAATACTTCAGTGTTAGAAAGCCCATTTATCGAGGGACGCTATATTTAATTATGAAGTTCCTACGAAACAGGCGTCACGCGGGTGAAACCACGCGCGGGAAGATAGTAATTTATATAGGGTTATGTTCATAATGTTAATATTTAATACGGAATCATTTGGCCAAGAAATATCTACAGTATTTAAAAAATAAAGTGGGCGGAGCTGCGGGTGGAAAGCTATTTTATTGTTATCTATAGATAAAATATTATAGTTTAGGTACATGCTACATATCCAAATAAATATTTTCGGCAGCAGTTTCACCTTGAAATACCTATTCATATTTTAGTTTGAAATAACTGGGAATAGTTAACTCCGGGAGAGTTAATTATAATAGATGTAGTTACATAAGATTTAATGATCGTATAACGAAAAAATGGACACTGTGAATTGGTGAAAAGATAATAGAAATGTAGTACCTATGTACCAGAACTAACTTTTTACAAACCATATCTACATAGAGGTTGATTTTAGGATATATACCTAAGAGATATTTGCCATGTGGTTTCCGGCTTTGAACAGACCACCACATGTCTCCCTTTGGGTGTCGTAAGAAGCGACTAAGAAATATACAACTGATAAAGGAAGCAGCATCTATCAGTTCGAGGTTAGTTACCATCTTACTGCAACCACCAATCGGACTGCCAAGCGTGGTGATTATGGCAATATATATAACTCAACAGGCCCAGTTTATTAAGGTCTGTTAAGAGCGGATCGAAGGAGTGTAGTAGGGTCCTCTCCTCGTGGTATGACTTTAGCATACTATGGAGAGGGCGAGCCCCACATATCCCACCGCCAGCGCGCGAATACGCTGCAGCGTATTCGCGCGGTGGGAATGCGTAAATGAATCTCCACCAGAAAAAAAAATCCATGTCCATGGTCGTAAAGAGGCTGTTGAAGTTGAAGAAGAAGTGAGATACCTATACTTAATTAAGTACAGGCTATTTGATTTTGGTTTGGGAAGAACGTGCAGTGGCTGGAATTCTAGGACCCGAATTTGTCATGGGGGACATGCTTAAAGCCCCTAAACCTGATCTTTTAGAGAAGTAGTTTATTTAGATAACGCGCTCCAATTGCGATCGGGTTCGGGAAATATTTTGCTTTTGATAGCGCGAGTTTCTATTTTATGCAAAATTAATCAATATTGTTACAAAAATATTTATATTTTATAATAATAAACTGCTTCTTTCATCAGGCTAGTTAGGTATTTATATAAACAATATCACCTAATTCCAAATTATTATGTAGAGTAGAAACTAGTTTTTTCTTGTCCGCTTATTTACTAAAGGTAACTTCAGAGTTAAATGTACTTAAATGCGCTTCAAACCTATACAGTAAGTAATTTCCAATATCCACAACTCCTGGTTGAAAGTATACGGGATAAAAACAAAACGACAAAGCCATGACTCATAATTGGCAGGGGCTTAACACTATTTGAAGATAAGACTTTATCAAGAACTTCACTTCTTTAGTAGTTTTTACTTACAAAAATGAATAGTCACTCGATTAATAGGTATTAGTACCAAAATGATGCAAGTCTTAACCTGAAATCTATTAAATCCCTTCACGACTTTTCCATGTATTCCATCCATGCAAGTCTAGTCTTTTACTCACTAAAGACATGGTAATATTACCGTGCTAAGGAGTTATTCATCTATAAAAATGAATCCCTATTTCCCTTGGTCACGGCATCACACGTGAACGGCTGCACCGATTTCGCAAATTCTTTTTGTGTTGTATTTATTAATTGTCAGGTGAAGGTTCTTAAGAAAATATAAAGAAAAATTGAGCGAATATTTAGAAAATTAAACAATACTTAACCCTTATTCAAACGCGAGCCTGTGGAGGAGTTAACAAAAAAGTAAGATATGTTCCTGGGTAATTTTGGGTCGTAGATTCCAAAAATACACACAAAAGAGGGGTTCGTGGGAGGGAAATACCCTTTTTTTGGTGGGAAGTATATATCCCGTCGTCTGTTCTCGCTTGTAAAAAAATTGAAAAGGTGGGAACTATAGCTCCCATTGACATCAATATTTCAAAACACTAGCTAGTTACCCCGGCTCCACTTGTGAATTAAATTTTAACGTAAAAAATTACATAGATCGTGTTTTTAATAAAGGAGGTACTCATCAAAACAAGTTTTTTTCTACTTAGGGAAGAACGCGGAAATTTAAAAATTAATGACTTCACCATACATTTTCACAATGACACACGGATTTTATATATAGAATTTCCGAATGTAGTGTGCAGTGACGAACACTGGGATGATATCTTCCCACTTAGATACTCAATTTCAATCGACTCTACCAAGGTATAAACGAAAGATTCTGGGCATATTTTACGTTTCACGCAACCGTTATATAGTCTAGTTTACATAGCTAAAACTCAAAACTGCTTACCTAATTTTTTTTCAGAACTACCCTTAAAAACTTAAAAATAACGGTCATTTCGGCGGCAAAATCACGTCATCTGACTTTGACGTGTGTTTACCATGACATGCCATAATTCTCCAAAAAGTGCTGCCATTAAAAAAGGCTCTGCGAAATATCAAGATTGTGTAGATAAATATAACATTGCATTAAGTTTAAGCATATAAAAATAAAACACGATTTACTTCAATCTGAGAAGTGGGAAGTATAGCTCCCAACGTTTTAATAAGGGTTAACCACCATATTACATTTTCTAGCGGTATTGCGCATTGACAGAATGCGTGCTGCTCATAGTGCACATCACGGTTCGTTCGTGATGTTCACTTACGAGTTCCGTTCAATTTAATATAGAGATTCAGTTAAGACAAGAAAGCGTCTTTCGGGTCAGCTAGTATAATCACCATTGGTCAGTATCAAAATAGGTAATAATTATAATGCACGTTCTTAAGAAGTTGGCACTCTGTTCCTTATCCCTATTCCGTGGTATAATATAACGCCCTATACCTACTCATTTCTGTTGACCAATTTAAAGGAAACAAAACATACCTACTCAACACAGTCCCATTTTAGTACCTTTAAATTGTACCCTATTTCTAGTTACATTTCATTAGGATTCAAAAAAAATAAAGGTACCTCCTTACCAATCTCAATTCAATCAATAACACCGGATAAAATCTTTAACTTTTATTTTGTTTTGAACTAGTCTTGTGCGTTGAGTTAGGCCGAAACTGCATGAGTCATAGTACCGGTTTGTTAGTGCCATGCGCGGTGTGATACGATTGAGAAGCAAAACAAGCGAAATTAAAAATAAAAGCTGCGCGAGAGGAGGATAGCCGCCGCCGCGCCCGCGCAGATCATACGACGCATGTAAATACTAGAATGTGCTGTTGCTAAGGCACACGATATTCGCCCTTATGAAGGGAACGGTAGGCTTGTATAAACGTGACGCAATACCGTGCAATACTTATTGTTTTACTTAACTAACGATAATCCGATTATAAGTTGTCTTTTGTGATTTTAGATACGCAGACCATAGATTTCGTTAGGTATGCTTTACTTTAGTGGACAGTTTCGTCTTTAAAACCATGTGTAGGCCCAGATGTCACAAACCAAATAGAAATTGTCCTGAATGACAGAAAATTTAATGATTTCATGAATTTTAATAAAGCTTCTTAGACTATAATATGATATATCTACCTAGCTAGTTAAAGAAGTGTCTAAATGTTCCTTTTATACCTACCTGCACATCTGCAGGTATGTATAAAAGGAACATTCCTGCTAGGTACTATCAGAGAATTATATAGTCTCTGCTACTATTCCAGATTTTTCTTTTATATAAATATGATGAAGCTTTAACCTCAGTCGGGAACATAGTAAAGCAATAAATCTCAGATATTTTCATAATTCCTATAAATTTATTTACGCACATAAACGTGTACGTAGAAGGCCACATATTTTTTGGAAGGAAATAGGTATGTAGCAGCCAGTGTAGTGCTTCAGCCTTATGGTAAATGGTTTTAAAACTACAAACTAAGCAAAGTACACAAGAGGGTCTCCGCTGAGCTTAAACCCCTTTGGACAAAAAAGTAGCCTACAGGTTGTAGACTTAGGTCATTTTTCAGTCTGCCGATAGTCTTTCGATAGAATATTTCGAATTGCGGGCAAGTTTTAAAACAGTGGTAAGACTTAATCATTTTTATTTGCTTAATAAAATGGTACCTAGATTCAGTAAATAAAGATGATGTGTCACATTGCCTACCACTTAGGTAAGAAGTCATTTATTACTTTCATCTTTTCGATACAAATATTGGTAAAAAAATATGATCGCTGTAAAGTTTGCTTTTTTTAAGTCATGATAAAAAAATATACCTATTGTTATTACAATTCAAATGGATTGAGACTTTTCAAGACGTCTCTTACTGAGTAGTCGTCATAAGTTACGTGTGTAACTATGTTGCTATCTCGAAATTAATTATGATTCACGCTTACACTACTAGTGGGGGCGGACATAATATAGGTACCTAGTAAGTAGGTACCATTAAATGGTGATAATATCTATTTAGTCGATTATTCCGTTATTTTGGAAGGTCGCATCCTATCATAGGAGATTGTTTAAATTCGATTAATTACCTACGACTATTTTAAAAGACAATACCTATAATAATATCTGTTAGTACACCTTGTTAGTTTTAGTAGCATTTAAAACATCTTTTCTATAGTACCTAGCAATTTAAAAACGCGTAAAATTAATGTGATTAAGTTCAAATCATAAAGAAAATGTGAACACAAGGTTTACTCACTGCAGCGCAGATTATAAGTACCTACATACGAGATTGCCTTTGTCCGGTAGATCCGTAGATATAAAAATATGCGTATGACATTATTGCGTCGCATGAAAGGACAAGTAAATACGCATAATAATATCCTCGTTACCGATAAGTAAATACAATAATTCAGTGGACATATTAGATATTTTCAGTAGAGTTTACCGCCCTAAACTTATAGGTAGTAACTTTATTTATTTATAAAAGTGCATAGGTAGGAATAGAAATATGGCTCGCATACACGTGGTACAATATCTTGTGCCTACCACGTGTATAAAAACCATAATGGGGTATTTTTATTATTATTGTTATTTTTTTCGGACGGACCTTTATGTGTAAGGCAAGCACGGCTTCAGCCTTATTGTAGCTTCCTAAATAGGTATCTGGGTATTATCAATTGAACAGGGGTCGCAATGGTGCGTCGTGGACCTGTCACTGACGTCTCGATGGTTGGTTTTTTGCACATTTGGTAATCTACTAATCCAAAAGACAAAGGAAACCGACCATCGAGACGTCAGTAACAGTTCCACGACTTACCATTACGTTAGTAGACTTAGGCCCCAGGTCAGGTGACGGGTACGAACCGTAGGGGTGATTCGGCCAACTCTTCCGAGTGGGCGGCGCTAAAGGGAACGGACAGTGCACACCTACCTACCTACCTACCACTCACTGACCAGTGACCATCAGTGCGTCTTTATGAACCTGACACAGAGTTTAATAAATATATTGCGATGGTGGCCTATGAGAAATGGTATATCAGGTTGTGAGCACCGCCAGAGGCCACCGTAGCCGTCACATTGAGGACAAAATACCCAGTGATTGACTATTTCATCCAGTCTTATGAATGTACTAAATAAAAATTATTTCTGTATAATTTCTACCAAAATATACTAACTGATACACTAACTAAGTAATTTGTTCCCTTTTAGTATTAACAACAATTAACTTCAAGTAGCTACCTATGATGGTTAGCAAGATATCATGTACTTTTGAATTATTCTTTTAGGAAAATAAAATCTACCCATTCGGTTGGTTTACTGAATAAACTTATAGCTCATTTAGAGGACAAGGTTTTTAATAAAAGTATTTTGTATAAAATACCTATGGAAACTGGCACAGAAATTGCATGGGAATGATTTAGCTAACATTATTAAAAAGTCTAATTAAGGCGAAAATTTAGAAATTTTACCTACTTCCTTTACATATAAACTTCCAAAAATAATTAACATTATGCAGTGAAGATTTTTATGTCATAGTCTTTAAATATAAAACTAACTATCATAATAAACCTAGGTACTTTATTCTTTTCAACTCAAAATGAACTAAATTACTAAATGTGAAATTTTATGTATGCCAATAATAAACAACAATAAAAATAAACTTAATAAAATATAAAATTAAACATGAACACCTGCCATGCATGGTGAATGGCACATCTTCAGAGGAGGATGTTATAAAGGTTGAAAATATTAAAATGCCGTCTTAGCCATTGGAGTATCAGAATGAAAATCAAAACAATTGAATTTAAGTAGTGTTATTTATTATTGTTTACTTTTTTAAATGCACAGTCAGCAAAAGAGATTGGTTTACACCGTCCATATCACATAATGTAAATAAATATGTTTATGTCACATTTATAGGTGAAGAGTTTGCTGTATACACAACCACACAATGTGTAAACCTATCTCTTTGTTGACTGTAACCATTTGAGATTATAAATAGTTTTAGGCTCATCCACCAGTTATCAGGCTCCTAGCTAGCATTTAAATCAATTCAGTGAATAAGGTTTTCATTGATGAAACAGATAACAGTGTAGAGACTATATTGATATTTTAAATAAGAATAAGTATTTAGAAAAGTAAATTTGCTCAATCCTCAATAACCCAATAAACAGAAAAGCTTTTTATATTAAAAAAGGGTTTCACTCAATAGCGACTAATTGTTTTTGATACAAACATTTTCAGGTAAACAGTAAATAGGTATTTCAAATATAATTTTAAACAAAAGCCATTACTATTAAAAAACATAAATGATTGAATTTGGTGTTTAAAAATTAAAAGAAACATTTTGATGCAATACTTAACTATCTATTTTGATAATGTGTGAATAATCAGCAATTTTAGTTAGCATTCAAAAATATTAAAGATTTAAATAAAATTTTGCACACAGGTAGTTAATTAACTAAGCTCAACTGGAGGACCCAAAATCTGTAGATCCTCCATTTAAAATATATTTTTTTGTTTTACTTACTTATTTTTATAAGTTAGTTATATAACTTCAAAGATAAGTAATATTACAACTTTCGTCAGTGGGTAGTCTTAGGGGTGAACTGAAAATACCATAATTTGGCATCTTTACTTGTCCATTCAAGTTTAAACAATTAAACTTAAGTTACAAAAATGTTTTACTAAGTTAAAACAAGTTTTTGTTGAGAGCTGTATAGGGAACATAATTAGTTAAAGCGTAATACTTCTTCTGTACTTATTTTCTGTCCAATAAAATTTACAACAATAAGTTTATAAACAAATAACTTACCTGCTTTTTTATAATTCACTGAACTTCCAATTGATTTATATCTTCTTCACTTTGAACACTTCAGATTCTAGAAACTTTTTCTAGTAATTAATTATTTAGAACTATACAATTAATCCCTTTGAACACATTGGCACGAAAGTTTACAAATATCCTTTCAGAACACGACCGACCACTAAATATGAAACACGAAAATGTCATTTCTACAAACATTTTTGTAAACTTCAACAACATCGCGCAGACAAGTTGTGACTTGTATATTGCATGCCATCCTTGTTTTATTCTGTAAAACAAAGGGAGATAACAAATGTCTTTCTCCACAATCACCCCACTTTTTGACGTGACATTGAAAACAGCCAATAAGATTTCAGAATCGAAGGCTGTTAAATTATGAGTAACTTCTTTAGTCTTTTAAGCATTTGTTTATTTCTTTCTAAACTTTTGAGGTGCTTATTCACAGACCGGACATCCCCGCTTAAAAGTTAAATCTTTCGATTTGGTAACCCGTAAACGGTATTATAACCCACTGTTATAGTACTAACATAGATGGAGGGTTAAACAGCAACCAAAAACGCGATTCTTACATATGACCTTCATAGAATACCAGAAAGGGATGCATATATGGCGCCCCTTTCGTAAATTTGTAGGGAATCATTTATTTTTTTTGGATTTTAATGACCTGGTCACTTGGACCAGTGCTTGGACCTTTAAGTCAAGTCTTATTTTATTTTGTAGGTTGTCACAAGTTTGCGATATTGTCAAGGATGCGATAGTCGATAATTTATATATCGATAGAACTTGAACTCGATTTCAAAGATTAATCGATCAAAGTATCAATTGATTACTTATTTGAATTAAATGTTAATTTATTATTTTTAATATCACTGTAATTGACCCATCATCGGTACGATCGATGCGTAAACATTTTTAATGAAAAGTTTCGTTTTATTTCATTTTAATCAATAACCTGCTATTTTTTTCGAAACTATTTTTACGATTTACAGAAATATCTCATCGTAACAATAATAGGTACATTATATTTAGATGAGGTGTATTGAATTAAAAAGTTCCTGAGGGAACGGTAGCTACGCGAGCGAATTCGCACGAGAATGCGACATAGATATAAATAAGAAAAACTATTTAAATAAACGACATAAATGATTTTATTCGGCGCTTAGTTATTTATACTTGTCAGAATCACAATGTAAAAACTATAGCTTAGATTATTCTTGTTTAATTTATAAATTAAGCAACTAGGTAACTTTCAATAGTAGGGCATAAAACACATTGGTCATCAGGGCATCCCGCGCCTACCGCACGGTCGCGTTTGATGCGGCCTGCCTCCTTGCGGGGTCCCATCCGTGGGACCTTGAGGCGGAGGTTTTGGCCGCAGCATTTGGCCGGTGGAGGTGTGAGGGGGCGCGTTCTGGCCGCGATCCCTTCTCGAAGGGTATAAACCCTCCGAAAATGGTAGGAGCGGCTAGAGGCCGCGCCGCGGAGCGGATTGCGTACGGTGGTGGCGATTCGGCCCCATCTAAATAAATAATTTTATCAAGTGTCAAAATAATTCTTTTACCTTTGAATTTGAAATGGGCAACTGTAATTCCAATCCTGTCTAGCAATAGTAGCCATTAATTCCTATAATTTTAGTTCTGGGAAAATCTGTATTAAAACATAAACTACCTAAACCTATAACTTCTCTATATATTTATACAACTTTCCTACATACTGCCTGTTAAATAATAAAGTGGCAAAATCTTAACAAATAAAATTTTCTACTATTACCTTTAGATTAATCAAAATAGCGGTTACCGCTATTTTGATTTTGAACTTGTTTTAACTTAGTAAAACATTTTTGTAACTTAAGTTTAATTGTTTAAACTTGAAAGGACAAGTAAAGATGCCAAATTATGGTATTTTCAGTTCACCCCTAAGACTACCCACTGACGAAACTTGTAATATCACTTATCTTTGAAGTTATATAACTAACTTATAAAAATAAGTAAGTAAAACAAAAAAAAATATTTTAAATGGAGGATCTACAGATTTTGTATGTACACCTAGCACGGGGGTCAGGGACTTCACAAATATTGTAAACTTTATGTTTAGCCAATAAACTTTATTATTATTATTATAGTTATTATATATATATATATATATAGTTCTTTAGGAACGAACGCATAATAATGCAAAAGGCTATTTGACCCGTATCTACCTATCGGTAATGATCTGAACCTACCTGACCGTACCAGTAACGTGCTTCGTTATGCAAACACACGTTGCCTTCCTATTTTAATTGTTTTGTTATTAAGAGACAAAAGTGAGTAGGTATGAGACAAGCGAGTTAATAATTAGGATGAGTACCTATCCCAGGTGATCATAGTTTTTATAAAATAACTGAGTGATATCATCATTATTATAATAGGATCTCCAACAAAGAATACACCTTATATGCTATATTATAAAGGACAAGAAGATCAATCTATGTGCTCCCTCAATTATAGGAGACCTCATCATTCTATTGCATGAACAAACACTAAATTATATATTATTATTAAAGCGGCGCCTGCGTGGTATTTAGATATCGGCTCGAGGTAGCTGGCGGTGTGATTTGATGACTTAAGATTTTTAGGGGATTGTTATGCAACTGTCGCTCTACTTTACAGTACGCGGGCCTCCCGGACTTCGGGCCTACGAGGGTATCGGAAGGATTTTATAAATGAAGGGTTGGGAGAGTGAGAGATGACGTGTTGCGTTCGCAGCCGCACTATTCTCTGGCATGTCGGATGGAGTGCTCTCTGTGTAAGTGTATTAGCTTTCTGCAGTCTATGTATGTACCTACTACTAGTTGGTAAGTTGTGATCTCGTCCTCCGGGTTAGGTGGAAGTAATAAAATCTATACTTATACTAATATACCTATAATATAATACAGTTTGTAAATTGTTTGTGAGGTTCTAGGGGATTATCTCTGGAACTACTAAACTGATTTTGCAAATTCTTTTACCAGTAAAAAGCTTTATTATTTGTGAGTTTCAAATTTAAAGAAAAGGTTCTTATAAGACCATTATCTACCCGAGTGAAACCCGGCGGAACAGTTATTTTTATGAAACATTTATTACTCCTTTAGGTAATAAAGAAAAAAACTTTTTTACATATTTTATTTAAGATTTATATCTAAATAAATCAAATTCAACCAAATATATAGTTCAAATTATCTACAATTTTTCGGTTCATTCATTTTCGTAATTAATCATAATTGTTAATGGTGGAAAATACATCACAATTAATTTGAAATGTATTGTCGAAATTAATAATTTGCTTGTCAAAAAATAGCACAGGCTGGTAACCCAGCTTACTAGTGATGGGTAACTCATCATTTTTATATGAGGTTGAGGGAGTAACTCATTTTGCCTCGCGAGGTCCTCACGAGGTACCCCTCATTTGAGGCGAGGAGTCGTATGTCGGCGTATCTTACGAGCCGAGCCGAGCCCGAGCCGAACTCAGCCGAATTCAGCCGATAGGCCGAGGCAGCGGGGCGGACGGTTGCGTCGACTCATAAGTACTCACGATTCTGATTTTTACGTCTCCCTCACTCACATAATTTTCTTTCACTCATGAGTTTTTGACGCGTGAATGAGGAGTGAGGTGGTTCAATGTTGAAATTCGAGTAACTCTTTCAATTTGCGATCACGAGTACCTCAAATGAGGCACCTCATGAGTGAGGTACACATCTCTACAGCTTACCCAGCATAATATATCTCTGTCTCAAAGGGTATACGCTAGTTTATTTTTATTTTCTCATTCTCTAAACCATTTATTACATTCTCTCTTACTGTCACTATACCTGAATAGACCATAATCATAAGAGTTTTAAAGTCCATAGATCAATATACCCCATAATATAGTTATATTCTGTCACAGTCGCACGCAGCGGCATCGCTTGTTGCATATTTCACAATATTTTTTAAAATTATATTAGATTATTGATGGAAAAATTAGACGGAGGAGAATCCGATTTAGGCATGGCTTCACCGGAGAAGAATTCTGAAACCTCTCGTTTAGTGGGATCGAATGCAGGTCCTAAGCCAAGCTATTTAAATGTGGCCAGTAACATATGCGCGCTTATATTACTAGGAGTAATCATGTATTGCTGCTTTAAAGATGGTGTTAGCCTCTTTTCTTTTCATCCTACATTGATGACACTTGGGGTAAGTCGTATTTTCTACCTACCTACTCACTATACTTTTTACGTATAATAGTACAAAGTAATACTTTAGTAAATTGCGCACCGCCCTTTCACTCACGACTCAGCAAACTTTGTTACTAACTAATTCAGTAATCCATTTCCATTTTAGTAATACTTTTACAATTACACATTGTTGGAGTCTATTGCAGATAAGAATGTAGTAAAACATTAAAAGTTAATATACCTTACTATAGAATCTTAGCAATAAACCGCCCTAAGACGACCCCCTGCACAAAACATTTTAAACGATATAAATCCTCTTAAGCGTTACATATTATTTTTAGATATAATTCAGTGAATGCAGTGTAATTTGTGTAACTGATTAATAAATTATACAATTTTTGAATCCCCATGTGCGTGTGCTATAAAAACTAGAATGAGCAAAAAAGATACAGGTAATGAGCAAAAAGATACAGGTACACAGATAACTATCAAATCCATATAATAATAATAATGTTTTATTGATCAGAAAAAATATACATTGGTACATGATCACTGACCTCCAAACTAGGAGTCCCTGTTTTCCGTGTTTTGCCATTTTGTTATTTTACTGGGCACACACATAGATAAAAACAGACATAACTTCTGTATAATTAACCTGTCCTAATGATAAATAGCTGGAACTGCAAATCAATAATTTTATAGAAGAGGGTGTGAAAGTTTATTTCTGTTTATACCTTTTTTTATTTTGGTAATACATATTCATATCAAGTAACTCATGTTTTATGTAACTAAAATTATTATTTTGATATTTTCAGTGGATGATATTTATGACATCTGCAATAAATGCTGTCACCCCAGGCGACTTGGCAACTGAATGGATGCCCATAAGACTGAGAAGTGCGCGTCATTGGGTTATTCAAGCCATGACCGGTATCATAATTCTACTTGGATTTTTGATTATTTTATCCAACAAAATAAAGAAAGATGCTCCTCATTTTGCCACTTTTCATGCAAAATTTGGTCTAGCTTCCCTTATATTTATGTCTGTAACAATGTTAGGCGGTATTGGTGCCCTTTATAGTTTGAAGCTCAAGTATTATCTACCTCCACTTTACACCAAGATACTACATGCATCAGCTGGCCTACTGACTTTCATTTTGGGTGTTATAACTATTTTGCTGGGATTCTTTTCCACCTGGTTTGATCAATTTGGAAATGCGTTTAGATATACTGGTTTTGTTTTAGTCCTTATTGTTATGGTTTTCACAATTTTGAGGCCCAGCTTGAAAATATATTTCCGCTTGAAAGAGAGGTTTGATAATACTAACTAAACTATAAAGTGAATGATGAAATAAATGTTTGCAATCTTGCCAAGCTTTATGATTATACATGGTACTATTTTTGTGATATAAGTTAATGTTCCATATAATTTACAAATCAATATATTTTAGATTTCATTTATTTTACCTGGCATGGTGCTTGCTTAGTTTAAGTCATTTTATTTGTTTATAAAATATTTTTAGGTAGAGAGGGATATTTTTCTCAACAATAATGAATAACATTGCCTTTAAATAAGTAAAAAAACCTGATTGAATTTAGATATGTTTATTTACATAGATTTACATGTTAATAATGTTGCCCAACAGCTTATCACAACCATTTACAGAAAAAATATTAAAATTTTTTTTTTGTTCAATAGGTACTTGTTTCTATTTATAGATTTTATATTACTGGTTTCTTAATTCCCTATGTAATTTAACAGAGTCAGGTGTGGATACATTGTGTTGCGCTGCCTCAGTGTTTGTAGATGGAGTGTAGTTCACTTTTTTATAAGTAGATGAATAATGATGAATTATTTTATAATATGGTTAATAAAATCACGAATATGAATCAACTATGAATGAGTATTAGTAGTTAGTTGTATTTAGTAGTGTAAAACTACCTTACAGTTTGTGTTTGCAATACTCTACTATAGTCTTGTCACACTACTTAATACATACATATATGGGACTGTCTAGTGTACATTTTCAACAATTGAGTCGAACAAATTTTGTGTATTATTTATTGGTTTTAAATTATTGTTGAGGAAAAAATCACTCGATTTTTTTTGTTTAATTTAATTAAAGGATAATATTTTAGCTACATTATTGATTGATACTTCCACTTTAGTCTAGTCAACAAGTTCAAATTGGTGAAAAATATTTATAAAGCTCCTAAAAATATGAGTGATACTTCATTGGATTCGGAATGACGTATAGAAAAATGTTTTCGAAGGAATAATTAGCACGCAAAAAATTACAAAAGTTATTAACAAATTAAGTTGCCAAAAAAAAAGGATTTCATTGTTTGTCAATAACTCCGAAACTATTCATATTTAAGAATTAAAAAAAAAACATCTTAAAGAGGAAGAGGCCTCCAAGAAGCTAAAGATTTTAGAGCAATTATTTAAACATTTTTAATTACCTACAATGAAGACCAAGTCTTGAAAAAATTATGCTAATAAACAATATCCTAACTTGTTGAAAAATGAATTTAAAACTTTTTTCCAACGGGATTTTTTTCATTCAAGCGTTCAAAATACGCCATAATTAATTCAAATTTTTTTATTGATATTTAATACTATAAAAAATATATTTTCTGTGGGGTACTCACTTTTAAAGTGGCGCGCGCATGCCGTATCTGCCGCGCGGAGTCCTATTTTCAGCGTTAAATTAAAATTAGAAATAATGGAGATAGAACTCCGAAAGTCAGGACTTTTTTATTGCAAATTTCTTCCTCTTAAAGATGCTTTTTTTAAAAATTCTTAAATATTAATAGTTTCGGAGTTATTGACAAACAATGAAATCCTTTTTTTTTTGGCAACTTAATTTGTTAATAACTTTTGTAATTTTTTGCGTGCTAATTATTCCTTCGAAAACATTTTTCTAGACGTCATTCCGAATACAATGAGGTATCACTCATATTTTTAGGAGCTTTATCACTATTTTTCACCAATTTGAACTTGTTGACTAGACTACTTGTCTTGTAGAATAAAAAATAAATGTTATGATTATCCATTTGTGTAGCAGCTGCATTTACTGTGTTATGTATAAATAATACGATGTACTAGACATTCTTGTAGTCATACTATCTTAAATACATTAGCTACTTGAAACTCAAATATAATAATAATAAATATACATATATCATGATAATAATTAGTGTTAAATATTGATCATAGGAAATAAATGTAATATTCAAAGGATATGGATAGATATAATTAAATTAGATTTTTTTCTATCCATATTGTATTTATTAAATGTCAAGAAATTATCTCTTAATGTTTAACTGCTTTATATCATTGGGCACAAATCAAAAAGTGTTTAGTTGCAAAATGCCTAATTTTTGAAATGTCTATTTAGTCCATTAGATACCGAATATTAATAAACAATCACTATGAATTATTTAAATATATAGTCTGGTAGGGGCTAGGCTTTTGAGAAATTAGGCACCCGTGACTTAACACACAAAAAGTAAAGTTCTTAGAATTTTAAGAAGTAGATATATATTTGTAGAAGATGATGTTTGTAGATCTATATTGATAGTGGAAATTGTAGTATGTTTGCTCATTATCCTTACTAGTAAAACATGTACTATGTGTCAAATAATAGACTATAGTGAATATTAATTGTTTTTATTACTTCATATTTTATGATATTGAAAAATATATCTCTTTACAGTTTTAAAGAATTATATAGATTTAAAACTGCACGCCTATTTACACATTATCTCAACTTCTGTGATTCAGTAACAGAAACGTAACTTACCTACATAATTATTTTCTTATGTTTTCTTTTATTTGTTGAATGGAAGGTAAATAAATGAGGCTTTGATAATTGCAATTAGTCTCTGATAATTTGATTTTGTTGTTTCCATAAAAATAATCATTGCCAAATTTCCTAAAACGGTGCAAGAAGTAGGAATAAAAGATGTTTGTAAAATGTGGATATGAGTATTATTGCTGATGGGACGGATGGTTTTTACTACTGTTTTTTCTAGTCAAATAACACATTCTGTTGTAATAAGTATTTTCTTATATTTTTTTAATGATTTTATTCCAAAATGTACCTAATATTTTTTATGCGCGAACATATTGTATAATAAAATTGGTAATTTATCAGACAATTCTTCATTGTGTAATCACTAATCATTATACATTATATGATCTACTATAAAAAAATACCTTTATTATATATTTGGAAACACTTTAATAAGTCACTACTGAGTTTAAAAACCATATCGCAATTGTTTTGTAAGAATTTGTATCGTATGTTATTTAAATTTAATGAAAAAATATGTATGGTACTTATATACTACCTATTCTAAATTTGTCAGAATTTACACTTTTATTTACATTGAAAATGATTTTTTAATGGTGCCACCTGCTAACTGTTCTACAACCATGTAAATATATTTTTATAATAAACGTAAGATGCTTAGGCCTATAATGGTGCCAAATCTTTACAGTTGTCACAAGGTCTCGAATATTATTTTAAGGAAAATATCATAGATGTCTTTATATGTATATATGTACTCTGTATAGTGCTATCCAAGGCTTGATGTCAAATATTTGTGTCTATTTATATTTTAGATACATGTGTATTTATTCTTTAATAAATTAAACTGCACAATTGTTTTTTTTATTGATAAGTGTTACTCATTAAACCCCTTGTTTAAGTGGTACAATTTAGATACCTATAGTGCAGCAGTGCTTGTTTTCGGACGGGCTTTATTTTGTTAGCCAGGAAGCTTTTTCTATTTTACCGGGTATAAAGGCGAGCAGAGCTCAAGCCTAAATAAATTAAAATCTACAAACTCCGCGTGGTATGAGTTTAGCATACCACGCTATGGAGAGGGCGAGCCCAACATATCCCACCGCCGCTGCAGCATATTCGCGCGCTGGCGGTCGGGGTGAATGAGTCAATGAATTTCCCCCCGGACAACAAAAAAAATGAAAATATAAGGCAATAAAAAGGGCACCACATTGTTTTATTTTTGTTCAATTATCGTTCATCAAACAGTGCCCTGTATACACAGGGCCCCTTAAAATATTTTTTGCATGCATACTGAATAGCGAAGCCATTTTTATTAGCCATAGAAATTAGAATATCGTTACGTAAATAGATGAACATGAATCCAATGAATATAGATGGCGCCTCATAGCTTGACTTCGATTATTGCTTCATAATAGCAAGCTTAGGTTCATAAAAGTGCACATCACTCCTACTAGTCAAAAGCAAAATTAGACAGTTTTTTCTTAATTACTAGAAAAAGCATTAAGTAGGTAGGTACCTAAACTTAGTTTCATGGGCGTTAGTATCTAATAAGAAAATACATCTTAAAATAGGACTTCTATCTTCTACTTTCCACACCATGGGTAGGTTATCTACTTACTATAAAAAAAACTTATTTTTCTAGTTCATCTAGTTAGACCAATCATTTATCTAACTTAGACGCACGGTAGGTACAGATTGTAACATACAAAGAAAGTAAAATTCTGTACAAATCTAAATTGGTTTGTCGCAACCCCATTTATTTTTCGGACGCATGTATGTAGTTAGCCAAGAGACTTTTTGCTATTTCACCCGGCAAGGCGACCGTAGCTACAGCCTTAATAAATGGTTTAAAAACTACAAACTAAGCAACCTGTGCAAGAGGGTGGTGGGAGGTAGCCGAGGTCCAAGTCCCAAAAGGGGGGGTCCCTTTGGGATTTGGACCTCGGCTCATGGCAGTCGCTGGCGATGAGATGATGGATTATGACTTTAAATATTTTAGGGGGGTTATGTGCAAATATCGCTCTACTTTACAGTTCGCGAGCCTTACAGACTTTGGGTCTACGAGGGCATCGGATGGTTCTTTGCAAACTAAGGGTCAGGGACTCATCGCGTTCGTAAACGCACTCTTCTCCGGCGGGTCGGATAGAGTGGTCTCTGTGTAGTGGTGCTAGTTTCTTGCAATGTTTTTACTGCTAGTTGGTAGGTAAGTTGTTATCCCGTCATCCGGGTCACTAGGACGCCCCGAGGCCGATGGTGTTTACGACGCTTTTTGGGCAAAGGCCTTTAGTCTGATGCAGCAACAAACAACGAGTTTGGATGTTGCGCCGCGAATTCAAAGAAGCGTTCCGTCGCCGCATTCATCCACTGCTTGATGGAAGGCAGTTGGAGATCAGAATGTAAATTGCAATTACGAATGAACCACGGTGCCCCGGTGGCGTCGTTTCAACAGTTTGTAAGCGGTGCAAACTACCCGCAACACCTACAACATTAAGAAGGTAACATGAGGTTAGCCTCATGGTTAAAATGGCATTTCAACTAAAATAATTATGGATATACCTATCAAGTTTTGGTACACGAGAGTCATCTATGATTCTAAAGAAGAATTGTGTTGGTTTGTTGCATGGATTTTAAGATAGTTCGTCGTAGCCAACACAGTTCGTCGTGAGTTGGTTTCTTATCGAAGAAATCTATTATTTTTTTCTATGTATATAAGACAATTAAGAACTTGGCAACCCTAAACTTTATATAAAAAAAAATCTCAATGGACTGCCTTGCATCAATGTAAGCTATCTCTTTCGCTCTTATGCAAAACATGTATTAATTAGAGCGAGACTAAAGAAGATTTTTGCTGTTGCTTCAACCCTTAATTAGCCTGGTTTCTATGTAGGTATTCAATATTGTCTAAAATATTGTCACTAGTGTTACCGAATCATACATTTTTTTACTAACGACCGTTTTCATCTGAACAACGGCATCCTATTGATTGGACTATAGATAGTATCGATACTATCGATAGATCAGAACAAGCCGATGCTGTCGAATGAGGAACAATACTATCGATAGTAATGTGTCTGGTAAACAAAGGACTATCGATAGTATCGATTACTTCAGAGTACCGATAGTCTGCGAATTTGCAATAGTACTGAGTATGTTATAACACTTAAAACAGTAATGTAATTAAACAAAAGCCTTATGACCATATATATTTAAAAACAATTTTTTGGATTTTAATGACCTGGTCATTTGGACCTTTAAGTCAAGTCTTATTTTATTTTCCAAAACACTGCACTATGCATCACTTCACTTTTTATATCGATTTAATCGTGTTTTTAATATATTTATATAGCGGTTTGAAAGTGTTTTTATCTTTTAATAATTGTTCAAGCGGCGGCGGGCGGGATGAAGAATCGCATTTAATGTTCACATCACTGAGTTCACTAGCCAACACTAATCTGTCAAGTAGGGAGTTTTGACCTCGTTAATAATCATACTGGCAACACTGTTAATATCAGACAATATCAGTCATCAGTGGTTTTGACAGTCAAAATTAATATGTTCCATGGTTCCTTCTTGGGATTCACAATGTGGGCATGTATTACTTTTTTTTTTTTTTTTTTTTTTTTTTTACTGCATTTAGGCTTACGTTTGACCTTAATCTCGCTTGATGGAAGGCGAAGATAAGGCCTAAGATGATACACGCTTGCCTAGAAAGTGTCTGTTCACTTTAGCCATAAAGATGTCCAGATAATAGCGTTCCGGAAAAACTGACGCCGGCAGAGAATTCCACTCCTTAGCCGTCCGCATTATGAAAGAAGAAGCATATCGCTTCGTGCGTATTGAAGGAATGTCTACAACAAAAGGGTGAAACCGCTCGCCGCGCCTAGTCGTCCGGTGATGGAAGGGTGAAGGGGGTATCAGGTTATGTAGAACCTCCGCACACTCCCCGAAATGCAACCGATAAAAAACTGATAGGCAGGCCACTCGTCTACGATGTTCGAGGTTCTGAAGACTTGCCTCCACCAGTGAGTTATTGCTTATGACTCTCTTCGCTCGGCGCTCCAATGAGTCCAGAACATCCAGCTGATATCCAGCAGACCCATCCCAAAGATGAGAACAGTATTCCATTGAGGAGCGAACTTGAGCTCTGTAAGGACTTAAGAGCTGCTCCGATGTGAAGTACCGCCTCACCTTGGAGAGAATTGGGGGATAATGCTGTTCGCGTCCGTGGGCTTTAGCTCTAGTCACCCACACGTGTCCCCTGGGTAGCGCCAAATGAACAACACATCTGGTGGTAGGTTTCGACCGCGGTTTGTCACCACCCTCAAGGCAAAGCCATGCCGCCAAGTGATTTTTGTCGCGTTCCGGCATGTTGCCTTGAGTAGCCATCGTGGAAGGGGAGTCTGGGCAGTTGTGTGGTATTGCGAACCGGTTCTGGTGCTGCGTGGTGTCTGTGCTGGGTGACTGTTCGCGGAGGGTAGCGGGATCCTAAGCACGGTCTTCCGCTGGCCGACCGCAGGTAGTAGGGGGCCCAATTAGTAGGAAAGCCACCTATGAAAGGCTGCCCCGCCAACTAGCGAAAAATCCCAGGATGCGTCACCGTGCCGGTTGGCGACCGGATGCGAGGGCCCGGTGAACATCTCTGGGGGGGTTAGGGCGTCCCCGCGCGCTCCAGATCAGTCTCCCGTCGGTGCAGCATCATGTGTGTATTGCGTGGTACTCGTTTATGTTACGCCTCGCCCAACTGTCCCTTTTCTACTTGTCTGTTCGTCATCAAAAATAAATGAAAATAAAAAACAATAGGAAACTGGTAAAACAGCGGTTGCACTCCCTCGCACTAAAAGTGCACCTCTCTAACATCCGAGGTCTGCACTCCAATCTCATCCCGGTCCATCACCACCTTGAGACCGAAAAACCACATCTGCTGTTCCTCACGGAGACGCAAATCAGATGTCCAGCTGACGCAGCATACTTGCGCTACCCAGGGTACACCCTGGAGCACAATTTTAAGCCACGCGCTGGCACCTGCTTGTATGCTCGCGATGACATCTGTTTTCGACGTCTCCGTAACATTGAGGATTCCAGTTTCTCCGTATTATGGGTTCTGGTGGACACTGGCTTGGAGCAGATACTCTATGCCAGTGTCTATCGGTCGCAAACCGACAACATGGAGACAACCAGGTTGTTTCAGTACCTTTCGGACTCGGCTGAATTAGCTCAGCTTAGGTACCCATCGGCGCAGCTAGTTTTTCTGGGGGACTTCAATGCCCACCACCAGGAGTGGCTGTACCCATACCAGAACACCGACCATGCTGGGAGATTAGCGTATGCATCTGCACTGACGCTTGGTCTCTCCCAACTGGTGACTGGGCCGACACGGGTGCCTGACATTGATGGCCATACGGCCAATTGCTTAGACCTTCTGCTGACAACCGATCCAGACCGATATCAAGTCGCGGTTTCCTCACCGTTGGGTAGCTCCGACCACTGTCTGGTGAAATCTGTGTCTGTCTACTCGCCACCCGATCCCGATCTCAAGGGGACTAGGCGAGTATGGCGATACAAGTCAGCAGATTGGGATGAGATGCGGCATTTCTTCGCGTCTTACCCTTGGCTGCGCTTATGCTTCTCTTCAGACGACCCGACTCGCTGCGCGGAGGCTGTTTCTGAGGTGATATGTCAGGCTATGGAATATTTCATTCCATTTTCTGACATCTCACTCCAAGACAAAGCCTGTCCATGGTTCAACGCTGAGTGTGATAGTGCTGAAGCACATAAGCACTCTGCTTACCAAGCGTGGGCGGATGCTCGAGCCCGCAAAGCGCCAAATATTCGGAAACTGAAGAAAGCTTACAATAGTGCTGCCAAGTCTTGCAAACGTGCCCTACGCAAGGCCCGCTTTGACCATATTGGCCGCATTGGAGCCAGACTAGCATCTTACCCATCAGGGAGTAAAGCTTTTTGGTCTCTTGCCAAATCGGTCGAAGCCAATTTCTGTCGGTCCTCTTTGCCGCCACTGCAGAAGCCGAACGGTTCATTAGCTCACACCGCCAAGAGAAAGCAGACTTGTTTGCGTCTCTATTTGCGAAGAATTCACAACTAGATGCTGCTGGTAAAAGTCCACCCAGGCTACCACATTGCACTTCCACTATGCCTGAGGTGCACATTCGGCAAAAAGTGGTACTTAAAATTCTCAGCACTCTAGATGTGAATAAGGCTAGTGGGCCTGACGGCATTCCTGCCATTGTCTTGCGGTCATGTGCACCTGAGTTGTCTCCTGTTTTGACTCGCCTCTATCGTTTATCCCTGAAGACTGGTCTAGTTCCAGCATCCTGGAAGATTGCCAATGTTCAACCGATCCCCAAGAAAGGTAGTCGTGCCGACCCTGCCAACTACCGGCCAATCGCAATCACCTCCATACTCTGTAAGGTTATGGAGCGTGTTTTAAACAACCGTCTCCTGGCATACCTGGAAGACAACGACCTCCTCAGTGACCGTCAATTCGGATTCCGTCGAGGCCGGTCTACTGGGGATCTTCTTGTATATGCTACTCACTTCTGGAGCGAAGCCATTGAGAGACACGGTGAGGCTCTTGCCGTGTCTCTTGATATCTCTAAGGCTTTTGACAGGGTTTGGCACGCAAGTCTCATTGGTAAGCTTTCGGTTTACGGTATTGCTCCCGTACTTTGTACCTCGATTCAGGATTTCTTGAGGGGAAGGTCGATTCGAGTTGTCATTGATGGCGCCTCGTCCGATCTTCTTGGTATTAATGCCGGTGTCCCTCAGGGATCTGTTCTCTCCGCGACTCTTTTTTTGCTGCACATAAACGACCTGCTAGTTACTCCCGGTACCTTTGGGTATGCAGACGACAGCACAGTCTCGGTGAGATACTTGTCTGATGCGAAGTCGGGGTCAATGGTCCAGTCGTTCAGGGAGTCGATGATTGAGGGGGTGAACTCGATCTTGGAGGCTGTTTCCTTATGGGGTGATGCCAACCTGGTTGGGTTTAACCCCTCAAAAACACAGGCGTGTCTTTTTTCGGCGAAACGGAGTCCATTCCAACTGACTCCGACTTTCCGGAATGTCTCCGTTCCGATCAGCGACCATCTTGAGCTCCTAGGGCTTGACCTCTCTTCTAATCTAAACTTCGGTCACTACATCGAGTCCATTGCAAACACTGCAGCCAAAAAACTTGGCATTCTCTCCAAGGTGAGGCGGTACTTCACATCGGAGCAGCTCTTAAGTCTTTACAGAGCTCAAGTTCGCTCCTCAATGGAATACTGTTCTCATCTTTGGGATGGGTCTGCTAGATATCAGCTGAATGCTCTGGACTCATTGGAGCGCCGAGCGAAGAGAGTCATAGGCAATAACTCACTGGTGGAGGCAAGTCTTCAGAGCCTCGAACACCGTAGACGAGTGGCCTGCCTATCAGTTTTTTATCGGTTGCATTTCGGGGAGTGTGCGGAGGTTCTACATAACCTGATACCCCCTTCACCCTTCCATCACCGGACGACTAGGCGCGGCGAGCGGTTTCACCCTTTTGTTGTAGACATTCCTTCAATACGCACGAAGTGATTTGCTTCTTCTTTCATAATGCGGACGGCTAATGAGTGGAATTCTCTGCCGGCGTCAGTTTTTCCGGAACGCTATAATCTGGACATCTTTAAGGCTAAAGTGAACAGACACTTTCTAGGCAAGCGTGTATCATCTTAGGCCTTATCTTCGCCTTCCATCAAGCGAGATTATGGTCAAACGTAAGCCTATATGAAGTAAAAAAAAAAAAAAAAAAAACAAAAGAATGCCAAGTTTTTTGGCTGCAGTGTTTGCAATGGACTCGATGTAGTGACCGAAGTTTAGATTAGAAGAGAGGTCAAGCCCTAGGAGCTCAAGATGGTCGCTGATCGGAACGGAGACATTCCGGAAAGTCGGAGTCAGTTGGAATGGACTCCGTTTCGCCGAAAAAAGACACGCCTGTGTTTTTGAGGGGTTAAACCCAACCAGGGTGGCATCACCCCATAAGGAAACAGCCTCCAAGATCGAGTTCACCCCCTCAATCATCGACTCCCTGAACGACTGGACCATTGACCCCGACTTCGCATCAGACAAGTATCTCACCGAGACTGTGCTGTCGTCTGCATACCCAAAGATACCGGGATTAACTAGCAGGTCGTTTATGTGCAGCAAAAAAAGAGTCGCGGAGAGAACAGATCCCTGAGGGACACCGGCATTAATACCAAGAAGATCGGACGAGGCGCCATCAATGACAACTCGTATCGACCTTCCCCTCAAGAAATCCTGAATCCAGATGCAAAGTACGGGAGCAATACCGTAAACCGGAAGCTTACCAATGAGACTTGCGTGCCAAACCCTGTCAAAAACCTTAGAGATATCAAGAGACACGGCAAGAGCCTCACCGTGTCTTTCAATGGCTTCGCTCCATAAGTGAGTAGCATATACAAGAAGATCCCCAGTAGACCGGCCTCGACGGAATCCGAATTGACGGTCACTGAGGAGGTCGTTGTCTTCCAGGTATGCCAGGAGACGGTTGTTTAAAACACGCTCCATAACCTTACAGAGTATGGAGGTGATTGCGATTGGTCGGTAGTTGGCAGGGTCGGCACGACTACCTTTCTTGGGGATCGGTTGAACGTTGGCAATCTTCCAGGATGCTGGAACTAGACCAGTCTTCAGGGATAAACGATAGAGGCGAGTCAAAACAGGAGACAACTCAGGCGCACATGACCGCAAGACAATGGCAGGAATGCCGTCAGGCCCACTAGCCTTATTCACATCTAGAGTGCTGAGAATTTTAAGTACCACTTTTTGCCGAATGTGCACCTCAGGCATAGTGGAAGTGCAATGTGGTAGCCTGGGTGGACTTTTACCAGCAGCATCAAGTTGTGAATTCTTCGCAAATAGAGACGCAAACAAGTCTGCTTTCTCTTTGGCGGTGTGAGCTAATGAACCGTTCGGCTTCTGCAGTGGCGGCAAAGAGGACCGACAGAAATTGGCTTCGACCGATTTGGCAAGAGACCAAAAAGCTTTACTCCCAGATGGGTAAGATGCTAGTCTGGCTCCAATGCGGCCAATATGGTCAAAGCGGGCCTTGCGTAGGGCACGTTTGCAAGACTTGGCAGCACTATTGTAAGCTTTCTTCAGTTTCCGAATATTTGGCGCTTTGCGGGCTCGAGCATCCGCCCACGCTTGGTAAGCAGAGTGCTTATGTGCTTCAGCACTATCACACTCAGCGTTGAACCATGGACGGGCTTTGTCTTGGAGTGAGATGTCAGAAAATGGAATGAAATATTCCATAGCCTGACATATCACCTCAGAAACAGCCTCCGCGCAGCGAGTCGGGTCGTCTGAAGAGAAGCATAAGCGCAGCCAAGGGTAAGACGCGAAGAAATGCCGCATCTCATCCCAATCTGCTGACTTGTATCGCCATACTCGCCTAGTCCCCTTGAGATCGGGATCGGGTGGCGAGTAGACAGACACAGATTTCACCAGACAGTGGTCGGAGCTACCCAACGGTGAGGAAACCGCGACTTGATATCGGTCTGGATCGGTTGTCAGCAGAAGGTCTAAGCAATTGGCCGTATGGCCATCAATGTCAGGCACCCGTGTCGGCCCAGTTACCAGTTGGGAGAGACCAAGCGTCAGTGCAGATGCATACGCTAATCTCCCAGCATGGTCGGTGTTCTGGTATGGATACAGCCATTCCTGGTGGTGGGCATTGAAGTCCCCCAGAAAAACTAGCTGCGCCGATGGGTACCTGAGCTGAGCTAATTCAGCCGAGTCCGAAAGGTACTGAAACAACCTGGTTGTCTCCATGTTGTCGGTGTGCGACCGATAGACACTGGCATAGAGTATCTGCTCCAAGCCAGTGTCCACCAGAACCCATAATACGAAGAAACTGGAATCCTCAATGTTACGGAGACGTCGAAAACAGATGTCATCGCGAGCATACACGCAGGTGCCAGCGCGTGGCTTAAAATTGTGCTCCAGGGTGTACCCTGGGTAGCGCAAGTATGCTGCGTCAGCTGGACATCTGATTTGCGTCTCCGTGAGGAACAGCAGATGTGGTTTTTCGGTCTCAAGGTGGTGATGGACCGGGATGAGATTGGAGTGCAGACCTCGGATGTTAGAGAGGTGCACTTTTAGTGCGAGGGAGTGCAACCGCTGTTTTACCAGTTTCCTATTTTTTTTATTCATTTAATTTTTGATGGCGAACAGACAAGCAGGAAAGGGACAGTTGGGCGAGGTATGGCAAGAGCAAGTACCACGCAATACATTCGTAATGCTGCACCGACGGGAGACTGATCTGGAGCGCGCGGGGACGCCCTAACCCCCCCAGAGATGTTCACCGGGCCCTCGCATCCGGTCGCCAACCGGCACGGTGACGCATCCTGGGATTTTTCGCTAGTTGGCGGGGCAGCCTTTCATAGGTGGCTTTCCTACTAATTGGGCCCCCTACTACCTGCGGTCGGCCAGCGGAAGACCGTGCTTAGGATCCCGCTACCCTCCGCGAACAGTCACCCAGCACAGACACCACGCAGCACCGGAACCGGTTCGCAATACCACACAACTGCCCAGACTCCCCTTCCACGATGGCTACTCAAGGCAACATGCCGGAACGCGACAAAAATCACTTGGCGGCATGGCTTTGCCTTGAGGGTGGTGACAAACCGCGGTCGAAACCTACCACCAGATGTGCTGTTCATTTGGCGCTACCCAGGGGACACGTGTGGGTGACTAGAGCTAAAGCCCACGGACGCGAACAGCATTATACCAAGTCTAGCAAGATGTGACGGTGCAGTATTATGGCCAAAGCGCAATCTATTTATTGTAGTAATAAAGTCTCGGCTGGCTTCCTTCAATTTATTGTACCAGGGTCTAACAGGTAATCTTTCTTGAATACTTCCATACCATTTTCCTTTGATTTCTTGGTCTTTCTTCCACATTTCTAACCATAACTTACATATATTTTCATTAATACATTGCAGGAAGTCAGTCATAGGAATGTCCATTACATTTCTAACATCAACAGCATTATTACCTTCATATGCGGTTTTATCAACTGCTTCATTGCCAGAGATACCCCGGTGAGAAGGAACCCACAGGAAAGCAATTTGGATGTGCTTAAGGTAATATTAATGAATTATTTCCTTGATAAAATACAGAATATAATTTGACTTAAATGAAACTGTAAGGTTAGTTAAGGCTTTTATCAAACTCAGTGAATCAGAAACTATCAAAAAGTATTTACAGTTATTATTTTGGCGAATATATAATAATGCCTGATAAACCGCATATGCCTCTGCAGTGAATATGGTACATGTATTGTGCAGAACAAAGCTTTGAGAGAATTTTCCATGTGGATCATATATAGCAGCGTGCACATGATCACTCCCCTTACTGCCATCAGTGTAAATAACATAATATTTTTTATTGCCTGCCAAAAACTGTAACATATCTAAATTATTATTGAATGGATTTTGCAATTCTTTTACAGGATGTGAAATACACTGATAAGAGAAGGAGTAACATGGTCATGGGCACTGTTTTCTAATACAGTAAAACTATTTTCTATTTCTAGCAATATTTTGGACAATGTTGGGGATTTGCCATTCAAGAGGTCCTCTCCTGTTGTTAGAGGCCCAGGAATTCTACATACAGAAGGTACAATTTTGTTAAATATTTTTCTGTTATTTGCAGCAATTAATTTAAGACAGAATCTCTCTGCAAGTAATATTCGTCTCAAAATTAAAGGCATAATTTTAGTCTCCACTTCCATGGCCCTTATGGGAGTAGAGCACATTGCACCTGAAATTGTTCTCAAAGCCCTGTTCTGCAATAGATCTAGTTTATTTACATGAATACTATTTATATACACTAGTGAACTGTAATCAAAATGACTTCTTACTATACTTTTATACAGAATTGACAATATTTTCGGGTCTGCTCCCCATGAGACACCTGCAAGACATTTGATTATGTTTAAACCTTTTAGAGCATTCTTTGATATGTATTTCATGTTCCTCAAAAGTTAATTTCCTATCTATAATTACTCCTAAAAATTTCTTTGAATTTACTGGATTTATAAGTTCTCCATTATAAACAACTTTTGAGTTAGTGTTTTCTTTTCCAAATATCATAACACTGCTTTTGGAGGGATTGATTTTTAAATGTAGCACATCATTATAATAGTGAAATAGTTGGGACAAGGCTCTATTAATATTTTGAATTGCAATTTCTACATTATGATTACTACTGTACAAAACAATATCATCAGCAAACTGCAAAATATCTACATTGCTATTTACAAATTTACAAATCTCACTTGTGTATATATTATATAGCAAAGGAGATAGTGTATCACCCTGCATTGTACCCTTAGATGCACATTTTGGACCATGTAATGTATTATTATGTCTTACATAGTGTTCTTTTATTCAAAAAATTATATATACATTGACCAGGCACACCTAACCTAGACATAACTTGTACAAGTATAGCCGGATCTAGACTGTCAAAAGCACCTTGAACATCTAAGAATACACAAACAGTGTGTAACTTTCTCTCTTTTGCATGTTTCAGATCCGAAATTAAGGAAGTGAAGCTGTCTGCACCACTTCGCCCTCGACGAAATCCATATTGTACATGTGGAATGAAGCTGTTAGATTCCATAAACGAATCCAAACGTTTTTTAATCATGTTTTCAAATAATTTACCTAGACATGAAGACAGTGATATTGGTCTATAAGAGCTGGCAAGCTCAGAAGGTTTATCTGGTTTGAGTATCAGAATGACACATTGTGTTTTCCATTATTGTGGAATACATTTGCAATGCCAATGTAAATTGAGAATATTAAGAAATATTTTTTGTGCAGATTCATCTAATTTTTTTATTATACAATAGGGGAAATCTTCTAAACCAGGTGTTGTGTCTTTCCGAGATAACAAGCTCATTTTAAATTCAGACCATGTAAAAGGATCAAGCTAAAATTTTGAATTTCGATTATCATTATTTAAATCGAAAATATTGCCTAAACTTTTAACATCAATTAAATTGCTATTATCCGATAATTTATCTATAAATTGAGAAATAAACTCATCTTTATATGATTTATTGCCAACTCTTATACCTTTGAACATTTTAAGAAGATTCCAAATCTTACTTATAGGAATAGTTCTATTAAAAGTGGTACATAAGTTATTCCAAACTATTCTTTTTTGTTCGGATATGGTTCTTTTTTTAAGTGCATTTTTTCTTTTATAATCTAAATAGTTCTCCATAGTAGGTTCACTTCTATAAAGTTTCAATGCATTGTAAGAGATAATTACACTTTTTTCACAAATGTCATTCCGCAAAGGAGCTGGAGGTCTGCTTTTAAAATTATTTGGTTTATTAAGTTTAGGAATTGTCATATCTTTTAAAGTATCCAATATAGAACAAAAATCGTTATAGGTTGATATAGGATCATACAATTTTAGGACTAAATCTTTATATATATAATTCTTCTGTGAGTGTGTATGTCACTGAACTTCTCTCAAACGACTGGACCGATTTTGATGAAATTTTTTGTGTGTGTTCAAGGGGATCTGGGAATGGTTTAGATTCACAATTTTGTCCGCTGGACAATGTTTTTTTAATTAATTTTTAATTTATTAGTAGTTGCCTGAAAACCCCTTAAAACAGCCTTTTTCTTTTTCCCATACAAGTAGGGGTAGTGTAGGGTAGGGGTAGTGTAGGGTAGGGGTAGTGTAGGGTAGGGGTAGTGTAGGGTAGGCGTAGTGTAGGGTAGGGGTAGTGTAGGGTAGGGGTAGTGTAGGGTGGGGGTAGTGTAGGGTGGGGGTAGTGTAGGGTGGGGGTAGTGTAGGGTGGGGGTAGTGTAGGGTGGGGGTAGTGTAGGGTAGGGGTAGTGTAGGGTAGGGGTAGTGTAGGGTGGGGGTAGTGTAGGGTAGGGGTAGTGTAGGGGTAGGAGTACCGCATAAACGAAGTCTCTACGGCCCAGTTTATTTTATACAAATGTTTAGGTCTTTTATGTATCGATTGAGGCAGTACGAAGTCTGCCGGGTCAGCTAGTAGTTTTATACTTTTCCCAATCTGCTTTTTTATAAATTAACTTATCAATAGGGGGATTAATATGATATTTATCTATATGTAGTGAAATCTCGGTTATTGTTGGGTAGTGATAGCTTCCCATGGCGTCATCATGTACAGACCACTCGCATATTGATACGAGGTTAGGACTAATAAAGCTAACATCAATTGCAGAGGGATTTCGTCTCGGGTTGTTAACAGTTGTATAACTACCATCATTTAAGATACATAAATCCAAGTCATCAATGATATTAAATAAATCCTGACCTCTGCTCTTAGTGGATATACAACCAAATGTAATGTGGTGCGCATTAAAGTCACCACTGACAAATATAGGCTTTGGAAGATCATTAATTATATTACGTAGCCTATTCATCCGTATATGCCCACTAGAAGGAGGACCGTATACACAAAGAATAGTCAAGCTACCATGCACAGTAGATAAGGACAAAGCGACAGTTTGAATGTCTTCATAAAATCTAGTGTTTAAAACTTGTTACTTTAAATATGGTTTAATCAATATTGCTTACACCATTATGAGTATTATTGGAATTTTTACTATAAATATTACATTCAGGTATTTTAAAACTATTGTCTTTAAACCATGTTTCGTTGAGTAAGCAAATGTCAATATTTTGTTTTTGTAAGAATTGAATCAATAAGGGTTTTTTACTATTAGCACTTTGAATGTTATACTGAGCAATACGTAGCTTAGACAGTGTGTGACTTGGATCCATTACTTTAGGTTTTTAAGAAGTGTTTCTTTAATACTATTTACGGTGGTAGGCGTATCATCTCCCTTATTACCCAGTTCCACAAACGTCTGTACCAGGGCCATAAGTACGTCGTTGTTGGCAACTATTTGGGCTTTGATGTCTACATTAGAAGGGACATCTTTAGTTTTATTTACACTTTGTACAGGAATATTTACAGATACAGGCTTATTTACAGATGTACGTACAGGTTTATTTACAGATGTATGTACAGGTTTATTTACAGATTTATTTACAGTGTCGATTGGTTTCATTTTTGGAGGTGGCAGAGGTGGGAATTGTTTATTATCATCATTCATGTTTTGTTTCGTCAATGTAGCACTTGCATAAGTAATCTTATTTTTCTTTTCTAAAATGTTATTTAACTTAATTGGACATAATCTAGATATTGCAAGATGATGCCCGCTGCAATTGCAACAGCAGAACTCTGTTGGTCTATCACATTCTTTATATAAATGCTCACCTCCACAAATGGGACATCTTTGTTTGCCATTACATATCCTAGCAGAGTGGTTAAATTTAAAGCAACGGAAACATTGCTGTAATGGGGGTACATATTCAAAAACTCGGTACGAAAACAAATCATATTGTACATTGTCTGGAAGTACATTCGACAGAAAAGTAATGCTCACTGTTTGTAGTGGTACCCGTCCTTGTCCTGCCTTCTTTGTGAATCTTCGTATAGTTATTATTGGGATAAAATATAATGACCACCAAAAATATAAGGTGCTATAAAAATATCTGCCACGGCTGCAATGGGAGACAGTATTGTGTTTATAGATTACAATAGTGAAGAAAAATTATTGATAATTTGTCATATTTTTTTTCATACAAAAAATTGTACGTCTAAATTTGAATTGATTTATTGGCATAACACCATTCTGTAGACTTAATAAGCTGTTGCCGCACCGCACGCCCCGCACCGAATTCATACGCTGAACTGCCATTCTTATCAAACGATGCCACCGCGCGGCGGTTGTCAAAGGACAACCCCGCGCGCCCCCACCCGTACCCGCTACCCCGTTCGTCGCACGCGCTAGCCGATCGCCGGGCGCTCGCCAGCCGCCCCTCTGGGGCCCCCGGCCGCGGCCGCTCGGAAGGTAGTTTTAGCGGTCAACGACGGGAATATCGCACGCCTTTATTAAAAATGCCTCCCAGACGACGGTATTCTAATCAAGAATACCTTGAAATGGTATTGTGCTACCGCGAGTGTAACTCCGTAACTGCACATGCCGTGAACTCATACCAGTAGAGGTTTGGTGTGCGAGTTAGTCATCATACCATTCTGGATGCCGTGTACAGGTTTAGAGACCACGGCCGCTTTGACCCGCCTCCGGTTGACGCAGCAGGCCTCCATACTAGTGTACTCCGACGTAGTGTTGTGCGGCCTGACCATTTTCAGACTCGGTTTAGTGTTAATGTGTGGGCCAGCCCACACATTAACACTAGATACTGGGGAACAGAATACTAGGACCAGTGTTCTTGGACAGACTGGACGGAGAGTCGTATCTGCGTTTACTACGAACCCGTGTGAGAAGAATGTTGAAACGTATTCCTCTTGAAGAGATAAGAGGGCTGCACTTCAAACATGATGGAGCACCACCTCATTTCGCCATCAACGTACGGGAATTTTTGAACGGTGTGTGGTACGGTCGTGAAAGTTGGAAAGGCCCGGGCCGAAGAGGGCCAGTGCCGTGGCCTACTCGCTCGCCGGATTTAACCCCTCTAGACTTTTTTTTTGTGGGGTCGTGTAAAGGACCTAGTGTACGGCTGAACCGGACATGATATCAGAAGTGTGGTAGAACTAATAAGGCGAATCAAACGCGCATTTAGACAATTAAAAAGTGAAACGGACTTAACGGACACATTAAACAAAGTTAAGAGACACGTATGTAAGCGTGCCTACATTTGTGTGCAACGCGGACTAGTGCAACAGTTTTGTAGATAAGTAGGTAGGGAGTGTGTAAATAACTGTAAATACGGAGCAATTGTTGTAAATAAGATGATTAACTTTTAAACACGCCAAGTTACTGTAATTTATCGTTATTTGAAATGAATCTAAGTACCTACCTATTGTTTAAAAATAATAAGAAAAAAATTGCGATTCTTACACTAACTTGACAGTCCAAAGCCTGTTTTAAGTGTGATGGGAAGTTTATCATCTTATTTACTTAAGTTTTTTGGAAGAATGCAGAAGCTGGTAAGTAATTGCACTTTTAAAACACTTGTTTGACAGCGTATTATTGCGTATCTACACGTACAGATAGTGATTTCAGTTTTCATTCACGGAACAGATGGAAAGAGATAGCATGTGTTTTCATTGACGATGCGACACATCGCGCGTAATTTGTGAACGGCTTTATGCAGAGTATAGTCAATGTTTATTTAACTTATTTATTTTCTCAAATTGAAATAACTGTTCCGGGGTACGAAAGCTCTTCACTATTGTAATCTTTAAACATAATACTACCTCGCATTAAAGCCGTGGCAGATATTTTTATAGCACCTTATATATACTTGACACCAGAAAAATAAAGTCTAAAATTATAATAGTACTAGCTATTTTAGTCACGACTGCACTTCAAATTGTATTCGAACACCAAATGAAGTTAATGATCACCAAATCTTAGCGAGCAAATTATTGCGCTATTTCTACCTTAATAAAATCAATGAAAAATGACAATCGGTTAGGTTAGGTTAGAGCTGCGGTCATACAACGCACGAGCCGAGCGAGCGAAGCGAGCGGTGCCGCGACAGCGGCCGGCGAGTGCCAGAACCGAATAGTAAATTAGTAAAACATTTAGGTACTTTTGGTGATCATTTACTACTTTTGGGTTAACAATGATTTATTTGGAGTCATTTTGCTTAAATACGATAGCGAAATGTCAAAACTTTGGTTACAATTTTACATTAAAATGCGGGTTTAATTTTGGTGATCATTTTTACTATATCTGATGGTAAGTTAAACATAAGCCGTTATTATTTCATAAATTGATGATAGTTTAGTGTAAAGTTCTTTGTTAGAAATGTTTGCTGGTACAAATCTGATTATACCTGTTTTTTCTACAGGGTGTCCTAAAACTGAAGGATAATCTTGATGCTGCGGATAGGTCGAGTCATGCCCTACAACATATCAAAAATTAGTTGTAGTAAAAGTTTCACCAGTTTTAAGATACCGACACTTTAAGGTATTTTTTGAAAAAATTGACCTTATTTAGAATAAAACGACGCCCTGTCTACAAATGATGACTTTTATAAGCTCAGTTTTTTTTTAAATACTCATGAACGTTTGTAGCATCTAAAGTAATAATATTTTTCTTCAAAAATATAATAATAGTTTTTTTTATAATTATCAAAAACGAAAGTTTTACTAAGAATTAATTAAAACGCCCAACTTTGACAGCCTACGGCGTAAAAACAATGTATTGAGTGAAACGTGACAATCACTTGAAAAAATTGCTTAGTTAATGGCCTTTCCATAATGGTATAATAAGTTAACATTTGTTATCAAAATTATTTTTTATGTTAAATTTAAAACTGATGGGTCAATAATTGAGATTTCGTTAAAATAAAGTAATAGCATAATTAAGCTACTTAGTAAGTCGTTTTTGAGACATGCCAACTATGCATTCTTTGGAAGGATGTTTGTACCTGACCTTTAATAACTATCAGCACGATAAGAACAGGTAGTTTACTACACGGGAGAGAAAGAGATAAAATACCTGCGCGGGCGGTGCGGCGGCGGCGGAATGAATCCCTTTAGTTAGGTGGTTAGTGTTCTACTTAACTCTGTTCGGTTGCAACGCTGCGCCTTGTGTTTTTGTCTTTTATTAATGCCTTTTAACGGAATTGGATTTGAAAATTGGACTTGTTTTGCTTGTGGATTGGACTTTGATATCAGTGATCTCGACGACTTAGCTTTTTAACGGATTGTTCGGCCCTCGAGTTTGGTTAAGGCCATTACGCCATGCCTAGTCACGTATACACGCCTAGAGAGTATGCTGACATGCTTGTGATTTATGGAGAATGTCAATGTGTTTCTACCGCAGCTGCTCAACTCTATCACGAACGGTAAGTTTTTTCTGTATAACCCTGTTAGTTTTACTCAAAATTAAAAAAAAAAAATTGAAAATCATAGGCCATAAACTAATGTTGACAATAAATTTGGTATTTTTACGTAATAAGTGACTGAAGTTTTTATTATTACTTACCTACTTTGAGTATCTTATAAACAAACATTCTACACCATTATTCATTGAGTCTTGTTCGATAAGCTTAGAAATTAGGAATTTCGTTAAGTAACTAGACTTTTTTTTTACTATTGCAAATATCCGCCATCCGCCAGGCTACCGCGTGTTTATCAATGTTTATCGCACCATCTCTGAAGGACGATTACCTGGAAGTGCAGCCGGGGGTAGACCTCGAACAGACGTGGATGAAGAAGTGCTAGACGAAGTGGAAGCAGACCCTTCTACTTCCGTCCGAAAAATATCACGCAGAACAGGGATTTCTAAGAGCACTGTGCATTTAACTTTAAAGAGATATGAATTGCACCCGTTTCATGTTCAACGGGTGCAGACTCTACAGCCGGCCGATTATCCGCGTAGAGTCGAATTCTGTCGGCTAATGCTACAGAGACATAATGAAGACGAAAATTTTCTTAATAAGATTTTATGGAGCGATGAGTTTTCGTGCAAAAAAGACGGCTACATGAACATGCACAATTTGCATAGCTGGCAATTACAAAACCCACATGCCATGCGCGAAGACCGTTCACAAACTCAATTTAAAATAAACCAGTGGTGTGGCATATTAAATGGCCAAATAATAGGGCCGTATGAACTGCCGCAGACATTAAACGGCGAAATGTATCTTGATTTCCTACAAAATCAACTGCCACTTTTATTGGAAGATGTGCCGCTCGCAACAAGGCAGCACATGTGGCTACAAAATGATGGCTGCCCTGCACACTTCGCTCGAACGGTCCGGAACCATTTAAACGAAAGGTTCCCTGGTAGATGGATCGGGCGCCAAGGTCCAATTCAATGGCCACCGAGATCGCCAGATTTAAATCCTTTGGATTTTTTTTTTTGGGGCTGTCTGAAAGATCTCTTCTACGCGACGGAAGCTAGAAATATTGAAGACCTGCGAGCAAAAATTCGTTCAGCCGCGGAACACATTACTAGCCAGGGATATGCCCGACGGATAAAACGTTCATTAATTAAAAGATTCAGGGCATGCATAAGAGCGAACGGGCAACAATTTGAACATTTGTTATAAAACAATTTTTCTTTAATTACACAATAAACAATTTTTTTTTTTAATCTGTGTTTCATTACATGTAATAGTCTTAATGAATTGATCATTCGCACGTTTACAAAACTCGAAAGACTTACTAAGTAGCTTAATTTGGCTATTATTTTATTTTAACGAAATCTCAATTATCGACCCATCAGCTTTAAATTTAACATAAAAAATAATTTTGATAACAAATGTTAACTTATTATACCATTATGGAAAGGCCATTAACTAAGCAATTTTTTCAAGTGATTGTCACGTTTCACTCAATACATTGTTTTTACGCCGTAGGCTGTCAAAGTTGGGCGTTTTAATTAATTCTTAGTAAAACTTTCGTTTTTGATAATTATAAAAAAACTATTATTATATTTTTAAAGAAAAATATTATTACTTTAGATGCTACAAACGTTCATGAGTATTTAAAAAAAAACTGAGCTTATAAAAGTCATCATTTGTAGACAGGGCGTCGTTTTATTCTAAATAAGGTCAATTTTTTCAAAAAATACCTTAAAGTGTCGGTATCTTAAAACTGGTGAAACTTTTACTAAAACTAATTTTTGATATGTTGTAGGGCATGACTCGACCTATCCGCAGCATCAAGATTATCCTTCAGTTTTAGGACACCCTGTATTTGCGCAGCCGGAATAAATGCTTTCAAGCCATGTTTGTTGAGAAAAGCGCTATTGTTAATAAAGTTATTGGCCGTATTATACTGTTTAAATATTACTGCTATTTTATTTGCATTTATCCTTTGTATAGCCGTCAGCCCTTTTATTTCGCTGGAAAATATATGGTTCAGATAGATAGGACTCTTATTGCCTATTCTATCCTTGATATTGGAAGCTTCAATAAATACTTTGAAATCTAAATAGTTGGCATTTTCTGGGTAAAGTTTTTTATAATCAGGTTTAATATACGGAGAGTAGTCATGCTCACCGCCGCACAGTGGGCTGAAACGGGCCGGTAATGGACTTAGCATTAAAAAAAAAAGTTTCTTTTTCTGAAATTTTAAATATTGTGTTGGATTTATCTATTGATTATAAGTAATTATTTCTATGAGGGTCGTTCAGATAACTTAGTATTTTCGGAGTTATAAATATCCTAAGTAATTTTTGTATGAAGCAAAAGAAAAAAATATGAAAATCTCGAAATTCTCAAATTTTCTCAAAGAATTGACTCTACGTATGCATAGTACGTATATTTGTCCTATTTTAGCGCCTATTCTCGGGTTGCGATTTGGTCGCAATTTCAAATTTTGTTTTCTTTTCCACACCACCATAGAGGTTAAGAACTAGGCGCGTTTTTTTTATGTAGTGGTCTCCCCTTTAGACCTAATCCACTAAGGACTAATAAAATAAATAAATAAATAAGTAAAAATCACTACTGGCCACTGCACTGTCTTAATTTAATCACTGTCAAGGGTATCCACATTAACTTGTTTTTTTAACAGATATGCACTTTTTAACTTTTTTTTACATCTTGGGGATTCTTTAGTAAATGTTCTAGTATTTTAGCAACCTCCTCATTCCCATCCGCTTTCAACTGCTCAAAATATGCATATTTTATTTCGTCCGAAGATAAATGAAAGTTTTCTGCACGTCTTTTTTTCTGTTTAGGCGCTAATTCACAAAAAGGTTTTCTTGGGCTTTGTTCGGTGGAGACACCGATAGAAACTTTTGATGGTGATACATACTGAGTTGATGTACTCGGTGCTGGTTGATCTTCATTACTGCCTATAAAACACTTAATACAGTCTGGCGATATTATGTTTTCTTGTAACCATTCACTATTTTTAGATCTGAATATATTTTCTTTACGATAAGCGTTTTCCCATCTTCTATTTAAATTATAACAAAATTTTGCACAAAACAACTTTAAGGTCTTTTCGTGATCATCACTTAATTCGACTAAAAATTTAGACCTTATCTCACTACACAAACTGTCATTATTTTTAATACTGCCACTGTTTTTTAAAATAACGAAAAGATCAAGGTTTGTCACTAAATTTTCAAACATTTTCACAAATACAAAATAACAAATAAGTAAGTAATGAATGTGTGGGGGTAGTGTGTCTATTATGTTGGGTAATAGAACACTGAAGTACGTTTGAATGCAACCGAACATTCCGTAGGTACCCCATCGTTGCACCAATCACGTTACGACATAACTTGTTGTTGCGCTCGCGCACTTTTATCCCTTGATTCCCGGAAATAAGTCTCAAAACAAATTACGTCATACCTACCTATGGTGGTGGAAAATGTCGAACATTTTTTTTTTTAAAGAACTAAGTAGGTATTGAGGTTTTCAGGCCGTTTAGTATACATTATTTTCAATTTCAATTTAATTGGAATAAATTGCTTAACTAAAATAACATGACTCTTCATACAAATTTGATATGGCTATATCTCCAAAAGTACACGTTAAATTAAAAAAAGTCAAAGAATAAAAACGTTTTAAATGTATGCCTAGATACCAAAAAAATACATTTGATCTCTTAAGACCCAACCTTGTAATCCCAGCCCACTGTGCGCCGCCACCATCCATGTCCATATCAGTCCCTCCGCCTTCGGCCTCAGGCCGAGGACGTTTAGGTGCGGAGGGCGGGTTATCCCCACCCCCCTCGTTTCCTACCATTTGCACGGATTTGTACACCAAACACTGTTAATTTACTCAACTTTTGAGCAAAAAACTAGCAATTATTTAATTAAAAAGGAATTTGAAACTTTTTCTGATGCGCTCTTTTTTAAAGTTCCCGCCAGAATCTTATATATTTTTCAATACATATATATTTCTACCGAGCTGTGCTAGTGCTACTGTTTAAAAGGAAAAAGAAACGAAGCGGTTTGAAATTGCTTAAGGGTATATCATTATTGATTATTACAACTGAGTATTGTAAACAATACTATTGAAAATTGGTAAACTATCGATTGTTTTAGACTATCGATAGTTTACCAATTTTCAATAGTATCGGTAGTATCGATAGTTTATTTTGGCGAACAATAATACTATCGATAGTATCGATACTATCGATAGGTCTATCAATTATTCTGCGAACGTTGACTATCAATTAATCATCGATTGTCGACTATCGATCAGCAACACTTATTGTCACATTTTGATTTGATGTATCTTGACTTAAAGGTCCAAAAGACCAGGTCATTAAAATCCAAAAACAAAAAATGATTTGACGTATTCAAAAAAAAAAAAAAAGATTTGACGTATAAATAGATAGGTTTTGACTTCAAATGTTTCAAAAAGTTGTACATTTTAATTTAATTTATTAATGCTGTGATATTATTTTAAATTAATCGGGTACGAATGAGATACAAACATCGCTAGTTTATCATTTTAAAAAGTGAGTAGCGCCTCTTTATCGTAAATATAATTCAACTAAGAATTTGGTTCATCTTTGAGCACATTGTTCTTATCAGCTTATCATTTTTTGTCTTCAATGTTTATTATAGAATATTTATTCGATACGCAGTAAGTGACATTTAATATACTTAGACTTTCATTCATAACTTAGTCTGTAGTCATTGTTAACATATTATAATTAAATTTTAATAAAGCAAGTATATTATTTCTATATAATAGGTATCTGGTGATCCTGCTGCAGTTGTGAGTTTATATTTAATATCTGTGGCAGAACCACGTGAAGAAACATGGCACATTCCACAGGATCGTCAGAAAATCTTAAAAATGGTTTAATAGATTTCACCGCTGGTTCTTTAGGTTAGTGTTACATGTTATATTATTGTGTAATTTTATAGTTCAACAAATTCTTGGTTCTTTCAGCAGTTTGATCATTTTTATATACTATTGCAATTTTAATAGATAAGCAAATTAAAATATAAGTGGTCTACCTATTGCAGTTGTGCAAAAAGTTTTAAATAAATAAATATTTCAAAAGTAATCTGGTTATTGCAGACTTCTATATCACTCTATGCACATGAATGAAAATAAGTTTTCCTCAGAATTATTTGTAGATGTGTCCATATTTTGGTTAGTATTTATCCTACTTAAAACTATGTTTTGAGATTGTATGTATCAATCAATAGAGTACCCCAAACTAAACTTAAAATATAGTATTTTTTTATATAGGTGGAGTTGCAGTGGTTTATGTTGGACAGCCTCTTGATACAGTGAAAGTAAAAATGCAAACATTCCCCCATCTCTATAAAGGCATGTACCACTGTCTGAAGCAAACCTTAAGAAATGATGGTGTGATCAGGGGCTTATATGCTGGAACCACTCCAGCTATCATGGCTAATGTTGCTGAGAACTCTGTATTGTTTGCTGCTTATGGATACTGTCAGAAATTTATGTGCAATCTTAGTGGAGTTGAGGTAAGCATTGTTAACATGACTACATTGTAATTTAATATTTTGACTAGTGATACTTGTTGCGGTGTGTAGATTTAGCTCACTGCTAGAGTAGCAGTGTAGAAGGAAATATTATTTAAATAGCATATTAAACAAACATGTCTGCACTAGATATTGGTTTTTATTTGATGCACAGAAAACATGACAGAAAAAAGTTTTTTTTTGTCCAACTTTTTTTTTTTCCACAATAATAGACTAACCTTTGAACAACCACAAGATTTAACTTCTTTGAAAAATAGGCTCTAATAATTTTTAAATTCTCAAATTATAACCTGAGTTGTGTTGGCTTTTTGCTATTTACCAGTTAAAGTGCCATCAGAATTAGCACAGCAGTTGCAGAGACTGTCCGTAACAAACAGTTAGACAGCCAACAGTTTTTCTGATTGTGTTTTTGGTTATTAGTACCCTGTATACATTCATATTCATTTAGTAAAATCCTTTAAATTTTTCCCTATTATTAGTATATTGTATTTTTTTACTTTAAAGTTTTAAAGGAGTACTATAACTACAAATTTGACTGCACAAGAGGCTCAATGGTTGCTTAGTGTGGTAGAAGACGTAGCTGTCTTAAAAAAAAAACTTGTCAAATTTATTAAATAATTCTGCAATAATAATATTTAGCTATTATGATTTTGTTACTAATATTTAAATATAACAGTTTTATTATATTATATTCTTACAAACATATAATTTATTATGATATGTTTGTAAGAACATAATATATTAAAACTAAGGTACTAAGGTATAATATAAATATGTAGGAAGAGTAGATGTAGGACTTAGGAGATAATGAACACTTGTAAATGAAAGCTAGAAAACAATTTAAAAATCTTGCAGACAGTAAATACTATAATAATAATGGTATAACTCACCCGCGTAACTCCCGTTCCCGTAGAAGCTTCATAATTACGTATAGTCTATAGCCTTATTCATAAATTAGCTATCTAACACTGAAAGACTTTTTTGTTTTAGTTCCTGAGTTTAGCATGTTTAAGTTATATATAACAAGCGACCCGCCCCGGCTCCGCACGGGCGCAATGCTGATGTATTATACATATAAAGCTTCCTCCTGAATCCCTCTATCTATTAAAAAAAACGCATCAAAATCCGTTGCGTAGTTTTAAAGATTTAAGCATACATATACACAAGCAGCAGGGATATAGGGACAGAGAAAGCGACTTTCTTTTATAATATAGTGAAGTGATTATCTATTCTCTATTCCTAATCTAATACCTAATTATCTATTCTCACATTAGAAAGCTGAAGAGTTTGTTTGATAGTTTGCTTGAACGCACCTATCTCTGGAAATACTGGTACGATTTAAATTATTTCAGTGTTAGATAGCATCATAACACTACTGCATCTATTGCATCCACACGAAGGGGCCCAAGTTAGCAGTAAATAATATTACAAGTTTTTTTTATTTTTAAGTGCCTTTAAAAAAATGCATATAGATAAATTTATCCCAAAAATACAAAATTTACATCATGCGTAGTAAGTATTCTCAGGTTATCTTTGCTGCCCTTTGTACACATGTAAATTTACTTTTAGTTCCTTCTCTACACTATCAAGTTTACATAATTAATGATGTCTAAAAGCTATATATACATAAATATAAATCATTGTTATACTTGGTTTTATTTATAGAGGCGTTTTTTTGGAATATTGATAAAATTACACCCGACGCAACGGCTACCTAAATAGCCGTCGCGTCGGGTGTAATTTTATCATAACTTACGATATGGGTAATTCTACGATAACGTATAGTTGCTTATAAAGCATTGATTTATAAAAACCTTATTGCTGCTTTACTTATTACTTTATAGAATCTGTAAGATAAATATATATTTTTAATATTTTAGCAACAAGCAGTGGCGAAGTTGTTCATTATGGTTTAGAGAGTAATTAGAGTACCTTAGATAAATGATTGGTATTGCGCTCTTGAAGGACATCAGAATCACATACGGTACAGTGTCTTATACACACAGTGGCGTAGCGAGGGCAAATATAGACGAAGGCGAGTCGCATTAGCGAGGCCCTATAACAGTATTTTATACCTAAGAACCGCAAAATCATACCTTTTGTAATGTTACGATTTGTTTGTGATTACGTAGAGATTTCCTGGCCCTTAGTCCTTTTAAATAATTCATTCAAAGTGACTTCGAGGCCCGTCAGGACTCAGGGCGCGAGGCCGCGGGCGAGGCCGCGAGGGCCGCGAGGGAAATGACAGGACTATTTCTGCAAAAGGTGGCACTTTGATCTATTTCAAAAGGTCACTGCATTGCATACCGTTGGACCCGCCAGTCGATCTCGTAAACATAGAAGTTTCTGTCTGTCGGCTAGGCATGACAGGACATCAGCCAATCACCATCGTTTCGGCTTACCTTCCCCCAGACAAGGAGTTGTTACGGAGCGATATCCAAATCCTTCATGACTTAGGGGGAGCGGTCATCGTCGCCGGTGACTTAAATGCTAAGCATGTGACATGCAGCTGCAACACGAATAACTCGAGAGGCACCTCACTGTCACAATGCTTAGAGCTCATTCCCTTCGATCCTATTATTCCTTTCGAACCTACCCATTTCCCTCACACTCCTGGCCACCGACCGGACATACTCGACATTGCACTTGTAAAGAACATAAACTTACGTTTATCTTCTATACAGGTGCATCACGAGTTATGTTCGGACCACAGGCCTATCATCATAGAACTACTGTGTCCCAGTGGTCACTCAGATTCTTCTCAGACCAAGACTGTTACTGACTGGAAAAAGCTCGGGTCCCGACTCGAGTCTGCTTCCTCAGAATATCTTGACTCCATACCCTCTCACATCCAAACCCCCGAGCAAACGCTTGACGCTATTGACTCCCTCACGGCTCACGTCCATTGTCAGTTGAATGAATGTTCACGGGAGGTTTCAGCGATTGATAATCTTGATCGATGGAAGCTCCCTGACGATGTGCGTGCGTTGATGACCGAGAAGAATGCGGCCATTAGAGCCTACGACTCGTATCACACCGAGGAAAACCGCTTGCGTATGCGATCCCTTCAGCGCGCTGTAAGAGATCGCATCAGCGATATGCGAAACTCCAGATGGGATACGATGTTGAGTGACCTTAAACCGTCACATTTGGCCTTTTGGGATCTATGTAAGAAGCTCAAATCCATAACCTGTTCCTCTATGCCCCCTCTTAATCGTCCGAATCAACGCCCTGCGTTTGACGATGACGAGAAAGCCGAATGCCTAGCTGATAGACTGGAAACCCAGTGTTCTCCAAGTACTCTACCTGTAGATCCAGTCCACCTCGCAGAGGTCAACACTGAGGTCGAACGTAGAGCCGCAATTCCCCTACCCGCGATACATGTCCATACCGCCGACGAGCCCCCGGCCAATGGGGAGGACGAAAATAATGACGCGCTACCGGCAGTTACCGTAGACGAAGTGAAATCTTTGATCAAGGACTTACATCCCAGAAAAGCCCCAGGTCCCGATGGAATTACCAATCGAGTGCTTAAGCAATTCTCAATTCCACTGCTTTGCCTCTTGACCGCAATTTTCAACGCGGCACTAGCCAACAACATATTTCCATACCAGTGGAAAGAAGCTACCGTGATTGGTATTCCTAAGCCTGGCAAGCCAAAGCAGGATCCCACTTCTTATCGCCCTATAAGTCTTCTCAAATCCTTGGGTAAGAGTGGGTTTATGAGCGCATAATCTTTGCCCGCCTACTAGCATTCACTATGAATAACAATCTTCTTCCTGATGAGCAGTTTGGCTTTCGAGCCAAACACTCCTGCGTTCACCAAGTGCACCGCATTGTCGAACACATCCTAGTTAAATCAGCTAAACACAAATGCCATACGGGAGCATTCTTCTTCGACGTAGCTAAAGCGTTCGACAAAGTCTGGCACAATGGCTTAATTTATAAGCTCTACCAACTCAAAGTGCCGGACCGTCTCGTGCACATCATTCGAGACTACCTCTCGGGGAGAACCTTTAGGTATCGTGTAGAAGGAGATTACTCTTCCCCTCACCCGATCCAAGCAGGAGTGCCACAAGGCTCAGTACTTTCGCCACTCCTGTTCTCGCTTTACACAAGTGACATCCTGAAACCCAAGAAAGCCCATCTGGCTCTATTCGCGGACGATACCGCTTTATACTACTCGGGCCGCAGTCCTGCCGCTATTAACGACGCTCTACAATCCGCATCAAATGCTTTAGGCAAATGGTTCAGAAAGTGGAGAATCGAAATAAATCCGACAAAGAGCGCCGCGGTACTCTTCTCGAGATTTAACAGTCCACCGGACCTTCCACCGGTCAAGATATTTGGCGAACCAATCCCTTGGGAACGGCAAGCCAAGTACTTAGGCGTAATCCTTGACCGAAAGCTAAACTTTAGAGCGCATGTAGAAACCGTTCGTGCACGCGCTTTACTTACGCTTAGTCGACTACACTGTCTTCTAAATTCACGCAGCAAACTATCACTAGATAATAAGGTATTTGCTCATACCGCGTCTAGCAGTTTGAACCGCTTACAGACTGTTCAAAGTAGATTCACTCGACGAGCCACCGGGGCACCGTGGTTCATTCGTAATCGCAATTTACATTCTGATCTCCAACTGCCTTCCATCAAGCAGTGGATGAAAGAGGCGTCGGAACGCTTCTTCGAATCCGCGGCACAACACCCAAACCCGTTGGTTGTTGCAGCATCTGACTATAGGCCTTTGCCCACAAAGCGTCGTAAACACCGTCGGCCTCGGGGCGTCCTAGATGACCCAGACGACGAGATAACAATCTACCAACTAGCATTAAAAAGACTGCAAGAAACTAGCACCACTACACAGAGACCACTCTATCCGACCCGCCGGAGAAGAGTGCACCCGCGAACGCGACGCGTCCCCCCTCGTCCTCCTGACCCTTAGCTTGCAAAGAACCATCCGATGCCCTCGTAGACCCGAAGTCCGAGAGGCCCACGAACTGTAAAGTAGAGCGACAGTTGCACAAAACTCCCCTAAAATACTAAATGTCATAATCCCTCAATCTCATCGCCAGCGACCGCCCTGAGCCGAGGTCCAAGCCCCACAGGGGGCGCCCTCTTGCGCAGGTTGCTTAGTTTGTAGTTTTTAAACCATTTATTAAGGCTGGAGCTCTGCTCGCCTTTATGCCCGGTGAAGTAGCAAAAGCCTCGTGGCTACCTACGTAAGTCAATCCGAAAAAAAGTCTAGGTTACAGACCTAGAGGAGCTCTATATTTAGCAGCGGGCGTAAACGGGATGTTGATGTAAAATAAACAAAGGTTCTGGGCTAGGATATAATGAGCTAAAGAGACATGCCGCAGTGTATTCGCGGAAAAACGCCATTGTGAAATGGGTGGTCGTGCACTTGCTGAAACTACAATGTGCGCAACTGTCCGCCATAAGAAATGGTCGCATGTTTCTCGCGCTTATTTTGTTGCGGAAAATATAAACTCGAAAATCGAATCCAAATAGGCTGAACTATTTAATGTTTGTTGCCTCTAGTGGATTTAAACCACGCGCTGCTATTATCGTATGCTAGCAACCCGCCCCGGCTTCGTACGGGTGCAATGCTGGTGCTTTATACATAATTATTAAACTTTCTCTTGAATCACTCTATATATCTAAAAAACCCGCAGCAAAATCCGTTGCTTACTTTTAAAGATCTAAGCATACATAGGGACAGCCAGACAGCGGGGAGCGACGTTATTTTATAAGTGCTATGTGTGACTATAACTTATGATTGTATTTTTTTTTTATTTCAGAAAGTCGAAGATCTGTCAGCATTGAGTAACGCCTCAGCAGGATTTTTGGCAGCATTCTTCTCATCATTCACACTGTGTCCTACTGAACTGATCAAGTGTCAACTGCAGGCGATGAGGGAAGTCAATGTGCAATCTCAAACAGCTGTACGATGATCATTTTGGCTATTACAAATGTTAAAGTTCTCGAATTCTAAGTAAGCGGTCACATAATTTTGATATCATGTGTGATTCTCTTATTACATAGTCCATGTTTAGTTTATTAAGGCATTAGTTTTTGTGCCACATTACGAGTTAATATATATTTCGATAAGTAGGTGGATTGGTATATTATTGTTGCTGTATAAAACGCGTACAATTTTGTGTTCTTGTATTGAGTTCGCATGTCACATTAAACAAGAAATGCAGTTACTCTCATTATAGTTTCATACAAAAATGCAACGAATATACAATCCTGAAAAATAGGAATTTACTTATGATAAATACTTTCAGAAATAAACTTTGTTTTAAAATAGTTTGATCGCTAGTTGGCTCTAGCTTATTAAGAGGTTGTTTTGATATGATATCTACCATCTTTATATGTTTGATTGTTGTTTAGGTATTATTGACACACCTATTACCGTATCATACCTTATGCAAACATTGACTTGTAAATTAATATATTTCTAACATCATATACGCGATACATTCCTATTATTTATCAATATTTATATTCGCTATCTAACTAATTGCCTCCATTTTTATCTTGTTTGCGCGTTGTTTCATTGTAACCTTCAAGCTAATTCAATATTATTATTAAGTACATATAAATCTATATGATAATAATAGTAAGTATGATATACTTGAACGTAGAGAATTCATAAAATATATTATACAGGTATATATCATCATCATCAACAGCTATGTGTCCTGCCCATTGCCACTTCAGCATGCTAATCCGTTGAGCTATGTCAGTGACCTTCGTTTTCCTGCGGATTTCTTCATTTCTGTTTCGATCACGCAGGGAAACGCCGAGCATAGCTCTTTCCATAGCTCGCTGAGCGACTTTGAGCTTTCTTATGAGGCACATAGTAAGAGACCACGTCTCAGATCCATATGTCATCACTGGTAACACACATTGATTGAAGACTTTGGTCTTCAGGCACTGAGGAATTTTGGACGAGAAGATCTTCCGAAGCTTCCCAAACGCTGCCCAGCCGAGTCGGATTCGACGATTGACCTTTTTCTCTAAGTTGGTCCTACCTAGTTGGAACGTTTGACCTAGGTATATGTATTCGGTCACAACTTCGAGAATGGAGTTCCCAACGGCTATAGAGTTGGGCACTACATGGGCGTTATGCATGACTTTCGTCTTGCCCATGTTCATTCTAAGCCCAACTTGTTGAGAAACTCCATCGAGGTCATTGAGCATCCGTCCAAGGTCCTCCAGCGATTCTGCCATGATCAATATGTCGTCGGCAAATCGAAGGTGACGTGATTGCTTTCGTACATTGGCCCTGTACTCGGACCGACATTGTGGCGTTTTTGTACAAGCAATTCGGCACTTCAATGTAGCGATAGCCGATACGACACCGCTGAAGAGACCTTAGAACTGCCCAAATTTCCTCGGAATCAAAGGCTTTCTCATAGTCCACAAACGCCAAGCATAGGGGCTGATTATACTCCTCGGTCTTCTGTATAATCTGCCGCAGCGTATGTATGTGGTCTATGGTACTAAAGCCTTTTCGGAAGCCGGCTTGTTCGGGAGGCTGGAAGTCATCGAGCCTGTGTTCGAGACGATTTGTGACGACCCTCGAGAACAGCTTATAAACATGGCTCAGCAATGTGATGGGTCTATAATTCTTCAACATGGTTTTGTCACCTTTTTTGAAAAACAGAACCACCACACCTCTGCTCCATGATTCTGGCGTTTGTCCCTCGAGTAAGAAGGAGTTAAAGAGCTTCTGAAGGACTTTAAGTATCGGTGTTCCACTCGCATTCAGAAGCTCAGATGTGATTCCGTCATCACCCGGTGCCTTGTTGTTTTTAAACTGTTTAAGGGCCATGCTAATCTCGTACAGGCTGATGTCCGGGAGATCTTCGGTATTGTGTCGGGTCAGCCTTGCTCTGGGGTCTTCGGCTTGGCTGTTAACAGGCTTGGCTGTTGAGGCATACAGCTGATTATAGAACCTCTCTATCTTCCGTAAAACCTCTGCCTTACTCGACGTCACTACCCCATCTTTCTTCTTCAGCTTTGTCAACTGGCTTTTCCCAATAAAGGTGTCTCTTGCGAACACTTTGGAGCCTTGGTTTCGCTCTATCGTCTCCTTAATACATTTTGTATTATAGGAGCGAAAGTCGTGTCGCAATGACGTTAAGATATGTCTATTGAGCTGCGTAAATGACTCTGCATCGTCTGGAGTCTGGAGCATCATCGTACCTCGTTCTGCCATGAGGTCCCGGGTATTAGTGGATAGTTTCTGAGGTCTATTTATAGGTTGGGCTTTGAAATATACCCCACCGTATGCACAGTGTCTATCAGCTCGCTGCTGAGATCGTCCACAGATTCGCAGCTATCTAGACATTCGAAGCGATTGCTTAGTTCGATCTAAAAGCTCTCGGGGTTTTGGATGTGTGCGTTTGAAGGTCGGAGCGTAGACTTCATCAGACGGGCTCGTTCCAATTTGACATTAATATTTAACGTGCCTCTAACTATTCGGTGATCACTTCCGGTTTTAACCCTGTGAATCACAGAGACATCATTAAATATTTGCCTTATGGTTGTCATGATGAAGTCAATCTCATTTTTCGTGGAACCATCAGGGCCCATCCAGGTCCATTTCCTGTGAGGTGGCTTCTGGAAGAAAGAGTTCATCATATAGAGTCCCTCTTTCTCCAGGAAATCACCCAACCTCTGACCCCTTCGGTTCCGTTGCCCATATCCATGCAACCCCACTCTCATCTCATCATCGCCTCGTATATATGCATAATAAAAATATTAATTTAAATATGCGGTAAGTACGCGAAATTTCATCGAGTATTGAATTTAAGTTTCAGTTTTATTTACTTTATTCTAAACAAATTAGACAAAATCCTTAAATAGTAATACCCCGCTTTACGCGAGAGATGCGTTCCAGGGAAAATCGCGTAGGTAAAGCGAATTTCGCGTATCTATATCGGGGTCTTGTAATAGAAAGAGAATTAGAATTAAACGGCTTTTATTAGAAAATTGTTTACATTTATCAAAAGAAATGACAATCATACCGTTAAAAGAAATTTTATCATTTTACACTATAAAAAAAACATTATTAAGTGCAATTTTTATTAAAATAACATTCTTATGTTTTCTGATTGGCTTTTTACTTCCGATCCATTAAATCGCGCAAGTAAATAACCAATCAGATATCAATAGCGCACACGGAAAGCGGGGTATTACTGTATTTTAAAATAATAAAAAAGCCCGCCAACTGCTAAATAATAAGACAGATATAAATAATGTGGAAACACTTGTATTGATGTTGGTCACTCGCATAGTCCATCTTAAAAGTCTGTCGGTAGAGATTACTCTTCCTTTTGAGATAGGAACTCTGTAATTTTTTGGCGCCATAAGATTTGCATGTGTGTGCAATACTCATGTTTTATTTTCTCCCATAGATTAAAATAACCCCGATGCAACTCACTCAACAAATATTCAGACAGTATGGCATTCAGGGACTGTTTAGAGGATTAGTTCCCACAATAATGAGGGAAATGCCTGGATACTTCTTCTTTTTCGGAGGATATGAAGGTACTGTAATAGATAAAAATAAAACACCTACTTTAAGATTAACCCGACTTTAGCCATGCGCGTTTCTCTAAGAAAGACATTCCTCAATCTCCCCGCCTGTAACCGCCCTAAGCCGAGGCCCAAGTTTCACAGGGGCTGCCCTCTTGCGCAGGTTGCTTAGTTTGTAACCATTTATTAAAACCTCGTGGCTAAATACGTGTGTCAGTAAGCAGATGACGGGGCCGAGAGCTCGGCGCTCGCGTCGATCACACGCTCGAGAAACTCGCATGCCCAATGTGGGGTCAGTCTATGTAAACCAATTCGTTTAACCGATGATTCCAGGTTTATATTATTCGTGTATTTAGTGTATTCAAAGGTTTATCGTGGTTAAATGTCGATCAGAACTATCTGCTACAAGTTATTTAAGACAACGTACTGGAAGCGTACTATGTCTGATAGCGCTACATTAATATAATAATATGTATAAATTTAATATAAGTTAAAAGTGTAAACAATTTTTATATATAGTGTTATAACAATCGGGACCAACGGCTTAACGTGTTTTCTGAGGAACGGAGGTTGAGGGTATCAACCAATCAGACCTCGAGAGAAATCTAATGCACGAAGTAATAAACGTTTTTAACAAAGAAGATGCTTTTCACTCGAGATAACTATAATACACTTTTTAATTTTATAAACTTACAGGGACAAGAGAATTACTCAGGAAACCAGGTCAATCGAAGGACGACATTGGTTTCTTAAGGACGATGATAGCTGGTGCAGTCGGTGGGCTTGTGTTATGGACTGTTATTTTCCCTTCTGACGTCATCAAGTCCAGAGTACAAATATCTAATAAGAGCCAAAAGTTCTTAACGGTCGGCTGTGAAATTGTAAAAAAAGAAGGTATGTTGAAAACTTTATCGTTATAGTCTAGTCACGCGGTTACACACGCAATGCTCCTTTTCCCTTAGGAATATCATTATCTTTAGTGGTATTTGAAGTATAGAAGTGAAGAGTTTGTTGCATTTGATTTGAAGAATTATTTCAGTGCTAGATACACCATTTATTTAATTATGAATGAAGTTCGCGGGTGAAACTGCACGCGACTAGCTAGTCATATATATATATATCTTACTCGTGGTAACATAGCTTTCTAATATTATATATTTTTGAAATTAGACTGCAAAACTTACAGCTTCGTTGTTGTAAAATATAGCTATGAAGAGCAGCAATATATTTTTTATACATTTAAAGTTGGCTGAATGTTATGAGAGTGAATAATGCGAAAGATGTGTGTAGGGATCGTAGCAAGTGGAGGTCCATTCTCTCTGCCTACCCCGCTGGGAAACAGGCATGAGCTTGTGTATGTAAAGTTGGTTCATTTAATAATATTAAATAAATAAGTAGGTACACTTATTGCTCATCAGTTGAGGTCAACAAACTATAAGATTTATGACTAGCATAGTTAATCAGTCTATAACAGCAGTCCCTATTGATAACTTATTAATGTAATGAGTTTATCTATTGACGCTTGCGATGTACTTACATACATCGCTGTTTAAAATTAAAAGATTCACAAATAAATGAAATTTATGTATAGATTCTTTTTATTGCATAAGTCGTACAAATTCTGACATAATTCATTAGATTTTTGCATTAAAAAGGATTTTTTTATTCGTGGTTGTTTTGTTTTTAAGCAGTGATATATGTATGTTATATGCCTTTAAAAGGCCTTGGTGTACCAAAGGGTCACCCACCTTTTATTTTTTTGTTCGTACGAAAAAATATCAATCTGATCATCATCTCAATATCAATATGGTCGCCTATTTACCAAGTTGAACTATAAAGAAATGTGACAGTTGTACAAAACTCATTTATGTAGTTGTATAACATTAGCACTTCTTTATAGGTAGCGGCCTCTATTTATCTAGGTAGTTTACATTACCGTTAGTTTACTTCAATGTTGATAAGACATTAATTTTTTGTAATTGTGTTTACAAGTTAATGATAATCTACCTTTATATTAATAGGTAAGGTAATAAAAAAAAATAAAAAAACATCTTTATAATAATAGTATACTGAGATTCTCAATTAAAGTATAAAAAAATAATATCTATACTCTTTACTTATACTTATCTATAGAATAGAATACTCTTTATTGTACACACATAAGCAAACAGGACAAAGAGAATATAAACTGAATTTTAAGACGAGATTCCCATGGGGACGAGATCTACGCGGGTGAACGGGACAGCAAGTACTAATATGTATATAAAGCTGAAGAACTTGTTTGTTTGCTTGATCGCGCTAATCGTAGTCTTTCTTACTCCTCCTATTGTCTTTCTGATTAAATTCGTTGCGGGTCCCAAGGCAGTTTAACTTTTTTCCGGGACTTGGTGAGCCTCGGTGCTCATAGCCATTACCAGTGTGTGCCACTGTTGATCCTGGCTTACAAGAGTGGCAGTGGTTCCCACCACTGCCACTCTTGTAAGCCAGGATCAACTTGTGGGGGTGGGATTAGTCCCATTAAAAAAAAATCGTAGGAACTTCTCGTCCAATTTGAAAAAACCTTTAAGTTTTTTTTTTCGCATGATCATACGTAAGTATTCTTGAGCTCCAGCCTTAACAAATGGTTTAAAAACTAAAAACTAAGCAACCTGCGCAAGAGGGCGCCCCCTGTGGGGCTTAGACCTGAGATTGAGGGATTGTGACTTTTAGTATTTTAGGGGAGTTTTGTGCAACTGTCACTCTACTTTACAAAATCTTTCAGTGTTAGATAGATAGAGTAAAGCTATATATTTAATTATGAAGTTCATACGGAAGCTATTGCGAAAGCTATAGTATAATATAATATTTATTTTAACACTTTGTTTTTTTTTATTTGCAGGTGTTCTTGCGTTGTACAACGGATTGAAACCGACTCTAGTCAGAACTATACCAGCTACGGCCACCCTATTCGTAGTGTACGAGTACTCAAAGAAATGGATGCATTCGCTAGGAGATTGACACGTGGACTATTTAGTTTAATTTGTCGTTATTAGCATTTACAGATTTTATTATTATATAAAGTGCTTTCAAAATATATTAAAAAATATGATGTGTCTGTAAAAACAATATTTTATTTAGTAGAAATGTCTTAACTGCCGTAAATGAAACTACATGCTGTTAAAAAGTTAGGAATATATTTTGAAAGCTTACTTACTTTGAGTCTGGACTCCACGTTGTTGTAAATAGAAATAAATTTAGAATTGTTACAACGATTTTTTATTTTTAAGCAGTTAATAGCTTTGTCTTACACATACCTTTAAATACATACCTGTGAACGTTGGGGCGATAGGTACTATATGTATGTATCACTCGCTTCTTAACAGAAAATGGGTATTCAATCGTCATCATGATCAGCAAGTATAACGTACACTAGCTTGCCAACTATACCTACTGTTAAAAGCAATATTATACTGTTTTTCCATACATTATACTTTTTACTGTTGAACAAAAATAAAGTATACAAAATACTGTTTTGAGCATCAAAATGCTTAACACTATAAGTATTGGACTGAGACGCTAACACAATATTATTATTTTTTAATGTTTTATGTCATATATACAAGACATCAAGTGTGACTTACTCTTAATTTTTTTTAATACTGTTCTCGGACCTAAATATACTTTTTCTTGTAAAAAAATAGTTGACAACCCTAAAGTACACTGCTGTACGTGGGCCTCCCCCCGAAGGAGGGTTTACCATAGTCGCTTGGCAGGCGGGTTAGTGACCGATGTTGGTGAACGCAGAAGGCAACGCTGCTGACTGTTCCCTGGTATACGTTTGATATATTTACACCGTGTTTTTCTAGTTGTAGCAACAACTAGAAAAACACGGTGTAAATATAGCCTCTATATCTTTATATATATAATTCTTCTGTGAGTGTGTATGTCACTGAACTTCTCTCAAACGACTGGACCGATTTTGATGAAATTTTTTGTGTGTGTTCAAGGGGATCTGGTAATGGTTTAGATTCACAATTTTGTCCGCTGGACAATGTTTTTTTAATTAATTTTTAATTTATTAGTAGTTGTTGATTTTGGAATGTTTTACATTGGATCCGACAGACGGCGCTACCATCGCAGTGTCAAATAGGGTAGAGGTAGGGTAGGGGTAGGGGTAGGGTACGGGTAGGGTAGAGGTAGGGTAGGGGTAGGGTAGGGTTAGGGTAGGCTAGATGTAGGGCACCGCGTAGATTTTGAGGCGGTACGAAGTTTGCCGGGCCAGCTAGTCTTTATATATATGACGAGGAAGGACGAGCATCGTTGTTTTTAATAAGGTGTGACGTCATCATTGCTGACGTCACATTCATCAGGATGGTTCTCTATCGAGGGTTGTTGATCCATAGTAACAGCAAAACTCCATAATATGGTTTTCAAGTTTTATTCCAGTAAATTGAGGAGCTCCGTACAGTCCGGCAGCTCGAGCGAGACTGAATTGCAATCGGTCCGCCGGCCGTATTTATACTAAACGAGCGGCTCACAAACAGTAAACAATTTAGTTTGATAATTTTCAAACTATGTGAACAGATAATTATTTCTACAAATATTTCAACGATTTACAAATCATAATTTGATCCTGAATACTTATTTATTAGTCTAGTATTTTATGAACATATTTGTGTTTCTATCAAATCATGCATTGATTCACAATTTATTTATTTTGATGAGACGAGTAATTGTATTTATGTGTTTATCATTAATGAAGTGTTGTTGCTATGCTTATTTTATGTGGTTGCGCCGATATATATAATTCTTCTGTGAGTGTGTATGTCACTGAACTTCTCTCAAACGACTGGACCGATTTTGATGAAATTTTTTGTGTGTGTTCAAGGGGATCTGGGAATGGTTTAGATTCACAATTTTGTCCGCTGGACAATGTTTTTTAATTAATTTTTAATTTATTAGTAGTTGCCTGAAAACCCCTTAATACAGCCTTTTTTTTTCCCATACAAACGTTTTCTAACTAAAATGTAGAGTCAATTTGAGCTTTATTTTTTTGCTAAGATTTTTTAGGGTAGGTGTAGGGTAGGGTAGGGGTAGATGAGGGGTAGGTGTAGGGTAGGGGTAGTGTAGGGTAGGGGTAGTGTAGGGTAGGGGTGGTGTAGGGTAGGGGTAGTGTAGGGTATGGGTAGTGTAGGGAAGGGGTAGTGTAGGTTGGGGGTAGTGTAGGGTGGGGGTAGTGTAGGGTGGGGGTAGTTTAGGGTGGGGGTAGTTTAGGGTGGGGGTAGTGTAGGGTGGGGGTAGTGTAGGGTGGGGGTAGTGTAGGGTGGGGGTAGTGTAGGGTGGGGGTAGTGTAGGGGTAGGAGTACCGCATAAACGAAGTCTCTACGGCCCAGTTTATTTTATACAAATGTTTAGGTCTTTTATGTATCGATTGAGGCAGTACGAAGTCTGCCGGGTCAGCTAGTGTGTATATATAGTCTCTGGTAATTTGTAAAATGATTAGTAGTAAAATGATCAATCGGCGAAACCATTGTTTTACCAAACGTTGTTTGTCAAGTGTAATTTTGCCAAATGACTTTTGGTCAAACAGCAGGACCCCATAATAGACATATGTTTTGCCCGTTCCTTGATATACGATTATTACAGATGATGTTATAAAAATCGGGACCAACGGTTTAACGTTCTTTTCGAGAAACGAAAATATTCAAACGATGTCGAAAAAAAAACAATATCTATTGCTGTAGTGACATAAAAACAACACATACCTATCGTTCGCCACTTATTACAGATAGGTAGGTAAGTAATGTTAACGAAAAAACGAGAGTTAATCTAGCTAATAAGTTATCTACATGCCAAATTTCATTGCAATCTGTCGTTTGCGTGTGTGTGTTTAAATTATAATAAACATCTCAGCTTTCACATTTATTATAAGGAATAAAGGATTTTACAATCAGTGTGCGATTAGAGACTACTCATTCAGCTTATTTCCATAGAAAATAATATTGTACGGAGCGTGTACGCGTCCGTAAAGCTGAGCGAATGCGTATATACGCGCTTTATACAAAACCGTTTTCTATGGAAATAAGCTGAATAAGACGCTGAAGTGTGAAAATGAAGTCATCAAAATGTCATCTAGACGTAGTACCTATCTGACAGCACAGCGTAGCATAAAAAAGTACCGTGTTCGTCGAAAAGAGCAACCGCGAACGCGGTGCGCCCCAACTTGCTCTGCCGCCCCTCAGTTTGCAAATAACTTTGCGATGACTTCGGGTCTACGAGACCCGAAGTCCGAGGTTCGCGAACTGTACAGTGGCAGTTGCACAAAACTCTTTAAAATAAGACTAAAAGCCATAATTCTTCAATCCTGCCAGCGTCCGAGCCGAGGTCCATGTCCAAAATGGGGCGCCCTCTTGCACACGTTCCTTAGTTTGTAGTTTTAAACCCTTTTAATAAGGCTTGGGCTCTGGCTCACCAGTATTCTTGAATATAGCCAAAGCCTCGTGGTTGACAAAAATATAAGCAAATTGTCGGTGATACTACTGCAGCAAACCCTCGTTAATAACAAAACCGATAAGGTTGAAAATCAAATGTAGCAAATTGTTGTTTTGCCCTTTAAACTTATATTATACAAAATATTTCTTGGCGTATAAAATAACACCATATTAGCAACGGTCACTTGCGTGGTAGGTAGGTAGGTATTGCAGTATCGCCAGTATCAGCGTTGAACTGTGTTAGTATAATCGGGTTTGATTTGATTGAATATAATTGATTGTGACTGTGTCAGACTGAATTCAATTAGGCGACGGGGACTTAATTCATGCGGTCCACGCGCTAGACGCGAGTCACCTATCTTCCGCTATTTTGCTTATATCTCTGAATATACTGCATAAAATGAAATAGAGCAGGGATGATAGAATTAACTTCAACTTCACTCGACGTCAACTTCAATTTTTAGCTTACCTTGTCAAATCCCAAACTTTACAGCTATTGTATACAAAATAATGTCATCGGACGATTCACGTTTACAATATCAAGTCCAGAACATTTGTAGATACTCGAGAAAAACGTATAAAAAGAATAGAAGATCACAAGATGATGCTTTCGATATTCCTAACATCGAGCCCGATGACACTTTGGTCAGAAGCAACAGAATAGATGTAGATAATGTTGGCTGTAGCTGCGAGATTGAACCGGAGAGTGAAATCGCCAATATCCTCCATAAAAAATGTCCGGTTATCACATTAGCTCAGCAACAGATACAAAGACTCTTGGAGGAAACTGATAGATTGATCTGTGATAATACAAAATGTTACAGGTCAGTTCTACTTACCTACTTGATGACGCTATCCCCTTGAACTTCAATGGCATATGGATAAAAGGACATATAATAATTATAAGGACAGCTACTGATAACTAAGGACACTAGGTAGCCACCCTCATCCTGTTGGCCCTTTCCGCTTCCCTCCGTTTGAGCTGTGACGAACTTACCTACTCACGCATAGGAACACAATATTAATCAAAAATATTATTTGACGGTGGTATTTTGTAAAGTGATAAACGTACCTACTTCATTTACCCAGCGTTCCAGCCGAGCAACTCATCCTAAGCGGATTAGGTACTTATCTTCTTTACGCTTTAGTTAAAAAGTTAATAGGCAATAGGTAATAATATTTATTTTATAAAGGTTTGAATTGGTCTATCAATATCAATACATAGGTGAATAATAAAACCGTAGAGATCAGATGACTGTACATAGAAAAAAAATCCGAGTCAGGGGGATGTTAGAAGTTTTTTTTGTTTCTCTGTCTGTTTGTATGGGCTAATCTCCGAAACTCTCGGACTAATTTAAATGAAGTTTTGCATGGTGGTACCTTACATTCCCGATCAACATTTTAAATACTGTTAATCCCAGAACTTATGTTTGTACCTACACGTTAAAAATGTTTATCGAAGGAAAAGGATTTTAGCTGCGTGTATTAAATTGTATGACAAATGTCAATTCATGGGTAGCCTCTCCGTGGGCTGCAGTGGACACTAACACATACATTTTCTTAATGCGAAACTTAATACACGTGCGTAGCCTCTCCATGCACCGCGGTGGGTCGGCGCCTTCATGGTAAGTCAAACAACTTATGAACATCACGTCCAGTGCTGGATTACACATAAAGCGAATTAGGCAACTGCCTAAGGGCCCCGTTCATGCTCCAAGAAAGAATGTTTAATCTTTTTTTTTTTATTAATTTGTATATCTACATCTAAGTATACAAATTAAGTAATTTAAGTACTGATGTTTACTAGTAGATAGCTAATTCTATAAGGTACTTTTTATTTTGTCCGTGTACTCCGCCTAATCCCCAAAACGGTAGAACCGATTTGGCTTATAAAATACTCATTTAAAGAAGTCTTCTTTTTAGGGTTCCGTACAGAAAGGTAAAAACGGGACCCTATTACTACGACTTCGCTGTCTGTATGTCTGTCACCAGGCTGTATCTCAAGAAATGCGATAGCAAGAAGTTATGAGACAGTTGAAATTTTCACAAATTATGTATTTTTGTTGCCGTTGTAACAAAAAAAAACAAAAAATAATATAAAATATATTTAAGGCTTAAGCTTTAAGGCGCCTATACAACAAACTTTTTTTTGCTCGATATTAATAACGGCAACAGGTAGGCACATAAAAATGGTACGGAAGCCTACGTGCGCGAGTCCAACTCGCACTTGACCGGCTTTTTCACATGTTGTCAGTTAATGAAATGATTAATTTAATATAGTAGAAAAAATTGCTAAAATAGCTGTTTGATGAATAGGTTCAGGATTCATTGGATGCATACCGTAGGAAAATTGAGTGTGAGATGAGTTTGCAATTTTGTAACTAAATCCTACTCTTCTTTGTCGACTCACTAAGGCGTATGCGAACGCATACGCTTTAGTGAGTCGATGTCGATCTACCTTTATTTTTATATATTTCTATAAGACTTACCATTCTGCGTTGTTTCTTTTTATGTCCATTACAACCAAACACACAACCCTTTTCTTTTTATTGTATTTAATAATTTTACCATTAATAATTACACAAATTTTATAATACTTTGTTGCAGATCCTTACATGGTTTTCTGAGCCTTTGTACAGAGTTTCTTCAGTCTCAAGATTTCAAGTGTCGGTGCATTATATTATTTTTAATACTTGTATCATTTGTGTATGGCATGTTATTAGGTGCGGGCACTTGTGGATCATATCATGGTCAATTTAACAGCCCTATTTTTGCATGTATAGATAGCTACTTTGTGATTGACAAGTTTAAATCAATAGAAGATTCTTACCGAAGTATTGTATGAGATGCAAAGCAATTTTATACTTTTTTACATAGAAAACAATCTTATTTTTGTTTCATTTTTAAATAGTGTAATGTGTTATTATAATATAGTTTACAATGTCATAGTACCTAATATAATTCTTTTAATGTTATCTTGGTTAATTAATTCAATTTTAACCACAGCAAAACTTTTAAAAACAATACTTTATGATTTAGGAGGTGTATCCCAAAAACATACTCCATATTTTAAAAGCAAACAAATAAGTCAGATATTGAGAAGAATAAAAAAGAACATATTTTACAAATGTGTCAAGAAATAAATTAAAATAATTATAAGATTTATTAAAATATCTTTATGCATTGAACAAATGAAGCAACAGCATTTGCTGTGACATTTTAATGTGGACTCACTACAAATTGAAATACTGGTTATCTTGTAATATTAACAATTATATTAGCTGCATTCTTGAGTGTACATGCTTAATAATATTAAGTATTACAAGTAAAATACATAAATAAATAATTAGATTGAGACATTGGTTATTACAGGTTTAACCATTATTAAACAAGGCTATCAAGGGCCATAGCACACAAATCATTAAATTAGATGTAGCCACACAAGTAGTATTGCAATTTACACAATGCTGTATATCCTTCCTAGATCTAGATGAAATCATTGTTAACTTTCCATTATCAATTGCATCCATTGTGAATGAACATCAAAATAATAATTACAGACTCATATTTATTTATTTAAATATACTTTAAATCTAAAGAGTGTTAATTTAATACTAAACATTCTATTTCTCCTCACACCATTCATTCTCCTTACGAACTTGATCTTCCTCGGCTGCGGTGAAATCATTTTTGATATTGAATGTTTTACGGATTTCTTCTGGGGTCTTTCCTTTGATCATATTTGCTACAGTTTTGCAAGTGACGTCCAATAAACCCTTTATGTCTAAATAGTTTGCTGCTAAAATAAGTTCAAACAGAGTGCCTTGATCAACCTTTAAAAAATCTGCATCCCATGATGAGATGTCATCTGTTCGTTTCTCTTTGTTTTCGTCATCTTCTGGTAGTGGTGGATCGTCCTTGTGATACGTAGCCCACTGAATCACTTTCTTAAGAATCGCTGAATTCACATTCGGTAGAGGTACTACTTCTTCTTCGTCTTCTTCCATTCCCAAGTCCTCCAACATAGTTTTTATCGTTACTGAGCATTTTGCAATCTCGACGTCCACGGTAAATATCTCACTGTCTGAAGACTGCAATTTAATGTTCGGCATCTACAACAAATTAGCGGTTATGTAGAGAAAATATAGAATATTTTCCTGGGTCACAAAAAATGTGACGCCATCTTACAAAGTACCCAGATTTATTAAAAATAGTGTCTCAAATATGTATAGAATTTCAATGCTTACAAATAGAATGTACGATTACCTTGGATATTTATTTATATGAATATCGATGGATCACTGTATTTGTTCGTTTTTATGGTACACGCGATTCTATCTGAACAAAACACCGATATGACAAAATACATTAAAGAAAATTGAATTTAAGTGTGACCAGACTAAAATTTATAATTTTGCTGTCTCTATCTACCAGGGACAAGGTATAAAACAAGTTAATGTCCAAATTTTTTGTTAAATTTTAACAAAAATTATCAGAGTATTTATAATTAAAATCCGTTACATGCGTAACGGATAATATTTTTTTTCAAATTATTTTGATGTATTGCTAATTAGCTCTCCTGACTTTCATGATTGTTCTACTACTAAAATTACACTCGCTGCGGCTAACTTCGTGGTTCATGTCGGTATAAGTTATCAGATAAGGGCCGATTTTTCAATCGTCCGATAAAGGTTATCTGAGGAGTAAATTTAAAATTTGACAGATTTCGTATGGAAATTATGAAATTATGTCAAAATTCAAATTTATTCTACTGACAATTTTTATCTGAGGATTGAAAAATCGGCCCTAAGTAAAATAAATTGGGGTAGTCGTTCCATATTTTCATGTTTAGTTCTTCAAGTAAGGTTTTGTGCTTCACTAAGTACTGAACTGCACTGTTTATATGTATATATATATATATATATATATATATATATTCCAGCGTAAATCACTAATTAAGAAATATGAATACAACTATCTACTCGTAAACTATGATTGCAGTCAGTATTACTAATAGTAGGAGAGCTGGTACCAGTTTTTGGGTAGGTTTTTGAGGCAAGCTGAAAACTTGTTACATTCCTCTCCTGTTATACCCCAACACGGAACTGCAGATCTGGCTGAGGACTACTGAGGAGTAGCTGGGCCAAGACCCCTATTTTTTTTAAATGTTCACAAATATTATAAATATATATGAGGCAGTATTACAATTTTATTAGTTGGAGTTTAATGTTTACATAATTCAAAAAATAATAAGCCAGATGATTTAGTCGGGACTTTAACATTGCCAGATACATGCATGGAAACATATTTTGCAAAAATATATAAAAATGTATGGGGATAACTTAACATTTAAAAAATTTAAAGTTCGGTTTCGAGTTGGCTCCGCTTCTCACCAGCCAGGTCTGCAGTTCCATGTTGGGGTAGAACAGGAGAGAAAAGTGACAAGTTTTCAGCTTGCCTCAATACCTACCCAAAAATGGGTGCCAGCTCTCGGACTATAATATGGTATTCTTAGTGGAGCAATCCGAAATCGATTTAATTTTAGATTTTGTATATTTTCTTAAACAGTCGAGATAGTTCGAAATTGGAGGCTAGTTATTTTTCACTAATAATGCATGTTTCAAACTCTTTCTATGAAGTACTATAATTTCGTCGATTATATAAGCTTACTACGTTAAATCGATTTACTAAGATTTTCGATAATGAAAGTACATCACTACAAATGAATGGAGTTAACGAAAACATGGTTGTTTTTCAGCTTTGCTTGGAGAATAATTTGAATATGATCACTTTGCTTTGTATTTGATTGAAATTCATTAAAAATATGAAATAATACATAAATAATAAAAAATAAAGGTTTTGTTATGTCTATTTTATGTAAATAACCTTACGGATAGCGTCCGAACGAAGTGCTACGGGTTGGTGAAGTTGTAATTATTATTAATCATGACTTTCACAGACATACAATGATATAAGTAAGTTTTCTAGTAATAGGATAGTTCTGCTTTAGTAATTATAATGATTTTAGATATAAGAAGCATTCCAAATAATAAAAAACAGTGTCAACATTTTGACGTGTCGGTTTTTGGTTTTCGTGATCGGCCGCCATGTTTGTCCTTTTATATTTTAGAAATTGAGAGATCGTATCGGTAATTGAACTTTACCAGAGTGCTATAAATGCAGATTGTAATATTGACCTGATGGATTTGTAAAATTTTCAAAAATAAGGCGGGCCAACTGTGTTCTGTATGATGGAAAAATATTTGGTGTGACTATAGTTAGCGTCCTTTGTTGTTAATCAGGTATTCAGGATGGTTGTTGGCTCAGCAACGTACCCCGGGAGGCAAGTGGTCCACAAGATGCAGCCAATGGGCATGACTCCCCGCGAGCTGTCCGAGTACGACGATCTGGCCACAGCTCTCGTAGTGGACCCGTATCTAGGCATCACAACACATAAAATGAATATTCGTTATAGACCATTGAAAACAAATAAAGAAGAGTTAAGAAGTATTATAAAGGAATTCATTCAGACACAGGATTACAATAAGGCATACACAAAACTAGCCAGTGGAGAATGGATGCCCAGACACTTTAGCAAAAACAAGCATCAGCAAAGTAAACTAAGAGAACATGTTAGTAAATAATTTTAAATTTTAATTTTGTATAAAATAATATGTATTCATTATATTCTTAAACAAAATATTGTCTTACACAGAGAATTTTTTTAATTCTATTATTTATTGCATTTCAGATATATCGCTACTTGAGAGTGTTTGATAAAAAGGCAGGGTTTGTTATAGAGCCTTGTTACAGATATTCTTTAGAAGGTGGAGTGGGAGCTAAGATATCAACTACCAAAAAGTTTTTTAAACATGAGAGGATTGATTTTCTTGTTGGTTGTATTGCTGAGATGACAGAAGAAGAAGAAAAACAACTGCTTCATCCTGGAAAAAATGATTTCTCTGTTATGTACAGTTGCAGGAAAAACTGTGCTCAGTTGTGGCTCGGTCCAGCAGCTTACATCAATCATGACTGCCGACCTACTTGTACTTTTGAAGCCACAGACAGAGGCAAAGCTTTTGTGCGTGTTTTAAGGGACATTGAAGTTGGAGAAGAAATAACTTGTTTTTATGGTGAAGACTTTTTTGGAAATGGTAACTGCTATTGTGAATGTGAGACTTGTGAGAGACGGGGTAAAGGAGCATTTTCTGTAAAAAATGAAGACAACAATGAAGAAGGAACTAGGTACAGATTTAGAGAAACTGATAATAGAATTAATAGAATAAAAGCACAGCAAACACAAAAGAATGTCAATGGTAAAACAGATAAATCTCGAATGCCCAGTAATCAAAGTACTGAAATAGTGTCTCCACTTAGCATGAAAGAAATGAAACAAAAAGGCCTAACAAAATATGATGCAGAACTATTAATTGCTCAGGGTTGCATTGCTGATATTATGGATGGGTCTGTTAGTAAAGAGGCACAAGGTAGTAGGGAATCTTCTGCTTCCAGAAGAGGAGAACGGTTACGGAGACGTACAGATAGCAATAGAACCACAAATGGTATGGTTGCCTGTACTGTAAAGAGACGTGCACCTCCTTCACGCTGTTGTAGCACTACAAGTTCACGTAGTAGTAGAGATTCACATACAGGCATAGTGTTGAGAAGTCACAAACGCTTACTTGATACTTGCCCTCAACCTCCTTGTTCTAAAACTAAAAATCCAATAAAAACTGGTGCTGAATCCAGGAATTTAGCAATTCCTAAAGCAGAAATAGATTTGAATAATATTCTAGATCCCAATAAACTTATAATTAAATCTGAACTGTCCTTCAACAGTACAAAAGAGAGTTTCAGTTCAGTTGTTATATCAAAAGAAAATTCAGACAATTTAGATAAAGTTTCTGAACCAAAAGAATCTCTATCTCAAATATCAGAATTGAGTTATTCTGCTGAAGAAAAGATTGAACCTACTATAACAAATGATTCCAATAGTCAAGAACAAATGGTTAATGATAAGTGTGTAAGTGATAATGCCTGTGTTAAAAGTGAGGTTTATGATTTTAGAGAAAATGTTAATCCAATTGAACCTAAAGATAGTAAATTGAGTAAGAATCCAAAAATTGATGTTTCCAATCGAATTGAGGAATCTAAATCTAGTAAAAGTCAAAAGCCAGATGTCACAAATCGAACTGAGGAATCTAAAAAGGAAACAGATTCTGGACCACCATGGTTGGCTGACAATTCAAATAAAAGTAGTGAATGTCCTTGCACTCCTCCAAGGCGAGGTTTGAAGTTGACATTACGGGTGAAAAGAAGTCCTGTAGTAGAGGAAGTCATGGATTGTGGAACTACAACAGAGGCCACTGAGTATGAAGTATTAAGGTTAGAGGGTGTTGATCCTGAGACAGCACGACGACTGAAGAAACGGCGCCGGTCTAAAGAACGACATCGTAAACACAGCCCAATCCGTCCTCTGCCTCCAATGAAACGGTTGCGTTTAATATTTGGAAATGAGAGTCGTACTATTGACTTGCCAACTGCTATTTCAGCAGACTGACAGCCGCAACTACCTTATGGTTATTTTTCCACCGTTAATATTCAATTAATAGTTTAATTGACACTGATTAGGATTATTTTATCTAGTATTTATTTGGTGATGTGAACTTCTTGACATTTGAGTAATGTGTGATAATTGATATCCATCAAATTTTTATTTGATGATTCCATAAAATATTTATTAAAATAGACTTTTCAAAAATTTATTAGAAATCATTAGTGCAATTTAATTTCAGGACTTCCTTTGTTTTTGACAAATTCACATTTGAGGAATGAATGGTTTTATTACTTTTTTTGTATGTTATTGATTAGCATTGTGTAAAGTAATTATTGATTTAATATAGTATAATTATTGCCCAGTAAACACCTGCATGAGATAGGTGTTTGGGTTATGATTTAAATAAAACTGCCATTGGATATGATAATGTACTTCTGTATATATTACACTAGCTATTGGTAACAAGAATTATTTTACCATTTTATTCATATTTTGGTATATAAATTTTCTACAGGTAGATCTCATTGCATTATATAATTTATTTGTTTTTGTATCATGTCTTAATTAAATGTGTATATTGGATATGGTATGGATTTTCAATGAACATAGTGGAAGATTACTATTAGGAATATTTAGTAATAAATTTTCAATTTGAACAAGTAATAATGAACTTGTAACAGGATTTTATAAAATATTAAGAGAACAATAAGGGATGAGATACAATATTGAAAATTCTGACTGCAACATTTTAATGTTTTATTGCAACTTATACCTTGACCAAGAAATAATTATCAATTATTTACTGATCTTGAAAATATTCAATATTCCCTGTCAGTATGTGAATATCTTGTTAATAATGTACAGTTTCATGTTGTTTTTTTAACATAGTTATTGAGTTATGGAAACGAAAGTAGCTGACAAGTGTCAAGCTTGTGTAACATTATTCAGCTGTTGTAGAGATAGTCTGTATATAACACTAATATTAATATTGAAATTCTTAAAGACACAATTATTTCCCATGACGAGTATGATAAGAGTGTAGGTACATTTACATACTGATTCAAGTTCTGATTAGCTATATACTGAAGAAATTTAATTTAAGGCGGTGATCTTGGTACTTAAACATTTCTAAGAGCTCCATTAGCTATTGTCCGACTTATCTAGAAATGTTCATTATAACTTTTCTTATTGACTGGTAAATTATAAACATATGAAATTGTATTAAGACACATTGTTACTTCATTCATGTTAGAAATACTTTTTTTTTTAAATAAAAATTAAGCTTTCATATTTAAACAATTCATTTATTAACATGGTAAGTTATTGCTTGAGTATATATATGTCACATGTTACTTTTAAGTTTCAGTAGTGTATTCAAGCTCCAGTGGCTGCCTGGTGCATTTGGGAGTATATAAAATGTGTTCGGATTATAAAAATATATGTACCTACCTCATCTATCTTAAAATAAATTTATGTATCTTATTATGTTACAAATATTGGCTGTATTAGTAAATTTGATTGCACATAACAGCTATGCATGTATATGCAGGCTGAATTGGTATGCAGTAGTAATAGTTAATTGCTGGTTTTCAACTAGCTAATGTGATATTCCTATGGGGATTGTTAATGTAAAAACTGTGCAAGTTAGGCAAAAACAAGTAACATACTGTTGATGAACATGAAATATTTTTCATTTCAGTAATTATCACAATAAATTGCCTCATGTTTCTTTCTAACTTTTGTTTAATTTATTGAATTACCTTGGTTGGCGGCTTCGAATAGACCACCCCATGTATTTGTCTATATAGAGGCGACTTAGGGAAATACACCTGATCGAGATTACTAAAATCTTACTGCGGTCACTTATACGCCTGCCGAGCGTGCTGATTATGGCATCTACCCTCTACGGCCCCGGCTTTCAGCAGTGGAAGTAAACGGGTTGAGAAGATGGCACTTTGCACTTTTAACGGATATATTTTTCCTTTATCCTTACTAATATTATAAATGCGAAAGTAACTCTGTCTTTCACGCTAAAACTACTGAACCAATTTAAATGAAATTTAGTACACGGGTAGTGTACAACCTGAGAAAGGACATAGGCTACGTATATACGTATTACGATTATCTATCTAATCAACAGTCTAAAAAAAATAGTTTCAAGCTTAAAAAATGCCGTTACTTCCAACCAACTCCATACCCCCAAGTTGGTTGGAAGTAACGGCATTTTTTAAGCTTGAAACTATTTTTATTAGACTGTTGATTAGTTAGATAGAATAAATATGAATTTCACAATTTGTGTGAAAAATTCTTTCAAGGGAGTAAATTAACAATAGAAAATAGGTAGGGTATGATAGTTTGTACGGAAATATGAAAGGTTAATACGAATTCTTACTTCCTTAACAAATATTATAAAAGCGAAAGTAACTGTCTCTCGGTCTGTTGTCCTTTCACGCCAAAACTACTGAACCGATTTAAATGAAATTTGGTACACAAAGGTTATTTGGTATGTTATTTGTATGTAGTTATTTATTACTTTTTATAGCGAAAAAGGGGTTGTAAGGGAGCGAGGGGGGGGGAGGTTTTATGGAAAAGACGTAAAATGGGCTAGTTGACACTTTTTAGAAATTATTTTTAAATGGTTAAGAATGGTTTTACTAGATCAAGAAAAAAATATGACATTTATTTGAGATAGCATAGCACTTAAATTTTTTTTTTTTAATTGGCTTGACATTTAGAGATGAAAACGTCAGCCATGTTGATCTATATACATTATCTGTGTCCAAGATCGATGACGTCATGACTCAGAAAGTGTTTATAGGATCTCGTTCATGTTTTTTAACAAAATATGACGTCACAAAATGGCTGATAGCGTTTTCAGAAGTTAAAGGCATAGACAAAATAAATAATTTTCATATTGAGTTTATACAAACATATTCAAGTTTTATGAACAAAAATGATTATATTTAGGTTCCATATGACAAATACTTTTAGAAGTAAACATCATTGTAACAATTTCATATGTGTCAACTAGCCTATTTAAGACCTAGATGAGGCAAATGACTGGGGAATCGCTGTGGCCAAATACTGGTCAAGTTTGATTTAGATTAATGAATAGCCATTCGACTCGAGAAGAAGAAGCCTATTTTATTTTTTAGACCATTAGTAGACATAAATATCCTAACAAATATTATAAGTGCGAATGACTCTAAATAATTCAAAAGTCGCGGTCACAGCGAGTCTGTTATAGTACTAATAAATACAGTTAGCTACCTCAGAAGTGCGAACATTTCATATTAGGGATATCTAAGGGAATAATTATAATCCCTTCACAAAGTAGGTAGGTACATATACTTCTTCATATAATAAATCTATGCCCGACTACTAGCATTCACTATCTTGTAGAAGATGATTACTCTACCCTTTGGCGGTTGAAGCGGGGGTGCCATAATCTCCGTTCTTTCACCACTCCTGTTCTCGCTTTACACATGCAACACCCCAAAAAAACTAATCTGTCTCTATTCGCGAACAACACCACGCACCTTACTTGTACCGCGTCTAGCAGTTTGTGCCGTTGACTAACTGTTAAAATAGATTAACGCGACGCGCCACCAGGGCACCGTTGTTCATTATGATCTCCATCTACCTTCTATGAGACAGAGGATGAAAGAGGCGTCGGTACGCTTCTTCCGTACCGACGCGACGCCGCGTTGCGGCGTCCATCTCGGGCCTCGGAGCGTCCTAGACGACCCGCACGACGAAATTACAACTTACCAACTAGCGGTAGACACTGCAAGACTAACACCAATACACAGAGACCACACTTTCCGACCGCTGCAGAAGAGTGCGCCTGCGAACACAAAGCGTCCCTCGGTAGTTTGCTAAGAACTTTCCGATGTCCTAGTAGATGCAAAGTTCTAGAGGCCCGTGAACTGTTAAGTAAAGCCACAGTTGTACTAACAAGTCTTAATTCCTCAATCCCTCCGCAAGTGACCGCCCTGAACCTTCCAAGTCCTACACAGGGCGCCCCCTTGCGCAGGTTAAGTTTGTAATTTATAAACAATTTAATAAGGCTGTAGCCCTATTCGTCTTTTAGACCAGGTCCATGAAGTAGCAAAAACCTTGAAGCTGACTACATAATGACACACGTACACATGAAAGACAATTTTGATAAAAATAACATTTAAAGATATTGCTCAATGGAATGGCGACCTTAACTCATTAATGAGTTTTCTCCAGCAAACCATTTTTAAAGGGTAAATTAATGTAAATGGGCAAGAACAATATACACGTCAGACTTTAGGTAAAAACAATAATAATATGTAGAGTAGATTATTATATATCTTATATCTATATACAGGGTGTCCCAAAAGGTTAAGTAGCTGGGAAAGGGGGTGACAGGGGTGGACACAATGGTCACTAGAAAAATAAAAAAAAATCCGCTCTGGGTATTTAAAAAAAAAATGGCATTTTTTTAAAAACTTAAAATTTTACACCTTGTTATTTTTGATGTTGATGTTGATGACCTTGTTGTTATTGGAGATTACATAATTTTTTTTTTTTTTAATACAGCCATATTTGTAGATACAGTTAGCACAAGGTGTAAAATTTTTAGTCTTTTAAAAAATGCCATTTATTTTTTTAAACACCCAGAGGGAATTTTTTATATTTTTCTGGTGACCCTTGTGACCATCCCTATCACCCCCCTTCCCAGCTACGTAATCTTTTGGGACACCCTGTATATAAAAGAAAGTCGGGTTAGTTACACTATTTATAACTCAAGAACGGCTGAACCGATTTGGCTGAAAAGTGGTAGGGGGGTAGCTAAGAACTGGGAGAAGGACATAGGATACTTTTTATGCCGTTCCCGGGTAACGTGACATACAACGTGGTATAACAAAACGCAACTGACATGGAATAACAAAACAACTCAGTCTAAATTATATAAGTCAGCGGTTCATTTGTTAAAAATGATATAACAAAACGCAACTGACAGCTGAGCATATTTAAAAAAAGAAGTCTTACCGGTTGATGCATTCGTTTAAAGCAAGGAATATAAATACTCTCTGCCGGTTTAAAGTTTCTTATAAAAAGCCACAAAGCAAATTTCAACTTCAAAATTTATAATATTGTATTGCTGTGCCGTTTATCTATATCTATCTTATATATATATATATAAAACTCGAGAATGGCTGTACCGATTTTGATGAAATTTGCCAGTAAGCATCGCTTTAACACAGGGAAGGTTTAAACGCAAAGAAAAAAAGGGTAAGTAGGGGTTAAGTAGGTGTAGGGTAGGTGTAGGATAAGTGAAGGGTAGGTGTTAAGTAGGTGTAGGGTAGAGGTAGGGTAGGGTAGGGGTGGGGCCGGCGACCATAGTGTCGCTGGCGAGAAAGTGTGGCGCCGAATCTAATTCTTGGGTTCGGCGCCACAGCGCTATCTATAGATAGCGCGAGAATGCCTCGCAGCGAAATAACACGCTGCCCTTGGGGTCGCGGCGGTCAGAGTGGGGACTCTGGCCATCATTTCCAAGCGATCCCGGGAAGAGGTAACCAGTTGTAGCCGCTGGTTACCTACATATGCGCAAAGGCGCAGGGGAGGGGCCCAATTATTGCCCCTCCCGAGAGGAGTCTCGATCCTCGAGACTAGACGCATGGCGGTGGTCCTGGTTGTCGATCATTTCGAGTGCCCGGGGCCACCGTCAGATGTGTCCGAGGCTGGCTACCGTGGTGGTTTTAGTGGGTACCGGATGCCCCGGCTCGCTCGCTACATAGAGCCGGGTGCAAGTGAAGGAGTCCCACACTCCCCCACCGTCTTTCCCCAAGACGGTGGGAAGTCTATCAAAGATATCCACCACGTAAAAAAAAAAAAAAATGGTAGGGTAGGTTTGGGTAGATGTAGAACACCGTGAAGATTTTGAGGCGGTACGAAGTTTGCCGGGCCAGCTAGTCCAACTAATAAATATACGTATACTAATACATAATAATATATACATACATACATCCAAAATATAACATTAACAATAAATATTAATACATATTATAAAACTACTAATGTGATAATGTTCTTTTTTTTTTTTAATTCGTCGATTCATGATCTTTCACGAATACCATGTGGAAGAGAATTCCAAAGGCGTACAGCACGAATGGTATAAGAGCCATCAAAACGGCAGGAGGTGTGTAAATGCATTCGAAGAACAAGAGAGGTAGCTGATCGACAAATTTTGTCTCGTGGATTTAAATACTCAAAGCGTTCAAGGAGATAAAAAGGAGCATTTGGATTATATAGTACCGAAAAGAGAAGGGACAGAATATGGCAATCGCGACGTCGTTGGACTGTGATCGGAACTCCGACACATGGTTATATTTACGGAGGCCAAAAACAAATCCGATGCACAAATTTTGCAGTTGTTCCAGTTTGTTGAGAAGTTCCTCAGTTGCATCCAGAAAGTAGACGTCGGCATAATCGAGAAGAGGTAGAAGAGGGTAAGAATTTTTGGAGACGCTTTAGGAATTGAAACGAACAGTACACCCTTCTGCTTACCTCCGCAAAATGACTGTTCCATGATAGGGTGCTATCAACAATAACCCCAATTTTTTTTACAGTCCCAGAGTAAGGTATTGGCGCGCTGTTAAAAGCTTTTGGAGGAACAGAGCTTAGTGATAATCGGCTTGCCACATGTTTGCCAACAATAATAAGAGCTTGTTTGCCCATTCACTAATGATAAAAGTATCTATGTTCGAAAAAAAATCGCCAAATAATAAACTTTTTGTAGTTAGATTTACTATTTTTAAAAGATTTATTATGTTAATACAAGAGTTCCATTAAAAAAAATTGAGTACTGAGAAATGAAATATTGGGTACTTCTCATGTTTATTACGAACTTAATGCATCATTGACATGTTCATATTCAATAGGATAAGATGTGACATGTTGGATTGACTTTTCTATTCAGCTTTAGTGTCCATACCTGAAAAATAAATAGTAAAGGATTAATATTATGATCATAATATAATTTCTAACATATTTATGAAATTTTGTGTCCTTTGCTAGAGCATTGCATCATCAAATAGAAACCTGTAAAATAATGTAAAAAGCAAAATTGTATTGGTGTCTATGTAAAAGTTTTCTCCTAAAAAGTTACTTTATTATATATAAAGTTAGGATACTTCTGACATATGTGGTGGTGTTACAATTTATGGTACTATATCTTGATTAGTGCCTGTCAGTGTGCCATTGTCACTTATTTAGAATTCAAAGACCCTCAAAATAACTGAGCACAACCAATATTAGCATTGGGTCTCAGAAAGTTTTTTTTTTTTTTTTTTTGCGGGGTTAAATGCGTTGACGCTTTCCCACCTCCGCTGCAGCGTATTCGCGCGCTGGCGGTGGGATATGTGGGACTCGCCCTCTCCATAGCGTGGTATGCTTAAGTCATACCACGAGGAGAGGACCCTACACCACTAAAACCTCCCGGACACTCCTTCGATCCGCCGTTGGCGGCGGTCGGTACGCATGAGCAATCCGGCCCCCCGACGGCACCCGCGGCCAATATGCTACCGCGGGATCTCCAGTCTCAGAAAGTACCTGCCAGTCTAACTTGTTTTTACACTTGTCATTGTCTAGGACAGCGTTAAATAAATTACGGGGTCAAAAAATGTTGCTTTATTACAAAAATAATACCTATTTTCGATCAACCCCTCGTCAAATTTTATAAATAAAATATTTTCGGTACTGTGAAAATTACTGAGCCATGGCAGAACAATGCCATGACATGGGAAACACTGGTCTAGGATAGTTGTATACCTAAGATCATATAGCCTAGCCTTTATGTATATTAGAGGGCATGAAACATGATTACTACTGTAATCGCAAAGAGCAGTGCAATTAACAGAACATATTGAAGAAAAAAAATAATCTATCTTTTAATAGTACTTCAATTTGCAAGTTAAATGCCTCAAGAGACAGTGAAAAGCGATGACTGCTAATATAACTATCTGTCTGTTTCACATTCACACTTGGGCAACTGAACCAATTATAATGGAATGGGATAAAATATAATGACCACCAAAAATATATACTTGACACCAGAAAAATAAAGTCTAAAATTATAATAGTGCTAGCTATTTTAGTCACGACTGCACTTCAAATTGTATTCGAACACCAAATGTAGTTAATGATCACCAAATCTTAGCGAGCAAATTATTGCGCTATTTCTACCTTAATAAAATCAATGAAAAATGACAATCGGTTAGGTTAGGTTAGAGCTGCGGCCATACAACGTTCGAGAACCGAATAGTAAATTAGTAAAACATTTAGGTACTTTTGGTGATCATTTACTACTTTTGGGTTAACAATGATTTATTTGGAGTCATTTTGCTTAAATACGATAGCGAAATGTTAAAACTTTGGTTACAATTTTACATTAAAATGCGGGTTTAATTTTGGTGATAATTTTCAATTTTTTTCTGTTATATGTTACTATATCTGATGGTAAGTTAAACATAAGCCTAATGGAATTGATACAGAGATAAACTAGATCTTGGGAACAATCATGGGCTTACCTTTTATAATAAAGCTGCCCTAAGTAAAAATTCTATCTGGATAAAGCTAGAGCTCATTAAGTTATAGCCAAATGTACTGTATCAGCCTGTTTATGTCCACTGCTGAACAGTCCTCCTCTTAACAGTGCATGACTAGCCAAGGTTGTAGAGGGATATTGCCATAATCAGCAGGCTTGGCAGTTTGATCCCAGTAAGATAGTGAGAATGTTTGAGCCAATAGGTGCTGCCCATCCATCAGCTGTACATCCCTTATAGCTAAATTCAATGTTATTAATTCTATATTAATACTTACTTCTGGAATTCCCACTCTCTGTTGTCTAGAGGACAAACTTGTCTAGTTTTGAGCCAACGAGAGATACAATGAAAATGGAATGCATGCTGGAAGAAAAATATTATCACTTTAAATCTCATCACTAATTGAGAAAAGAGGTACATAGATAGATTTCAACAAGGAACTTACATTACAAACACCCCAAGCAACTGTGCATTCCTCACTTGTGGCTGATGCCTGGTTTGCTTGGCATTCTATGCACAAATCCATTATATGGTTGCGGCAAATAGCGCAGTTATCAACGACAATGTCTGTAACAGAGTAATATTTATTATTATGTTTGGAGTTATGATATCTTCTGAAAATAATAAATAGTGTTCTATTTGATTATGTATAAACGGATTTATAACATACCCCAGGCCCATAAAGCGACAGCATTCCACTGAAATGAACAAAATACATAAAGTAAATACTAAAAACAAAGAGAAAATGTGTACAGTTACAATGATTGTGCGGAAAATCATGGTTACCTTTTTGACTTCAAATCTTTTTTTGTCACCCTTGCCACTGCTAGAAGAAGCCATTTCGACTTCTTCTTCATCAACATCCATTACAGAAGCCATAGTTTTTTAGTAATACCTTGATTTTAAATTAAAAAATGCGGATTATTGTACACAAATTTGACAGATTTAACGAAGGACAGAGACAGACAGCCGATGAGCCCATATGTAGTTTTTTTCTCTTCGCTCCCATCTTAGAGCTTTTGGCTCGCATTTTTTTTCTTGGCTGCCATCTGAGAGCTTTTGGCTCGCACTTTCTGTACATCTGCCATATCCAAGTTTTCGTGACATTTTTAATTTTGTGCTTGTGTTGTGCCGTAAAACGGGTTGGATAGGCACGATTTCAAACTTTAATTAACTTTTTCTTATTGTTATAATTATCAGATTGTAAAATGTATGCAATTTCCGAGTTAAGGTTTCTTTTATCTTTATCATACGTGAAAGTTATAGACTAGTCAACAAGTTCAAAATCGTGTTAAATAGAAATAAAGCTCCTAAAAATATGTGCCATACCTCATTCGATTCGGAATGACGTCTAGAATTTTTTTTTAAGGGTATATTAGCACATAAAAAAATGCGATTGTTATTTACAATATAAGATAAAAAAAGGTATTTAGTTTTTCGTTAATAACTTTTAAAATTATGATATTTAAGGAATTTTGAGAAAAGATTCTGAAAGAGGAGGAAATTTCCAATAAAAAAGTACTAACTCCCGGAAGTCTATCTATATTATTTATATTTTTTTTAACGCTGGATATTGGGCTCCGCGAGGGCGTTACGGCATAGGCGTGCCGCCTAAAAAGCCGGCATATCACCTAAAATATATATTTTTTTAATAATAAATAACAATTAAAAATTTTGAATAAATGATGGTGTAATCTAGATACTTGAACGAAAAAAATCTCGGTGAAATTTTTTTTTGTCGATTTTTCAACAGTTACACCATTGTTAATTAACTATTTTTTTTCCAATCTCTGTTTTTATTGTGATGTTGGAAGCCGATGTATAAATGAAAAGGTGTTCTTTCTGTGGTTATACGTATATTATGTCTAAACTTATGCTAACATACAAGACTTATATACTAACTTACACATAGATACTTATATAGGTACTACACTACGCCTTCCCCCTTAAAACAACACAAAAAAAATACATTTATGAAGTTTTTTTTTACAATTTATATAAGTAGCAGTTAAATTAATTCTCTGAAAACTTAAAACGAGTAGGTAACCAAATAATTTTATTATCCATAAAAAGATACAATTTTGCTTATTATCAGATACAATAAATGTTTATATAACAAGGTGTAGGTAGCGTAAATGGAATAAAAATATTAAAAATATAAAAAAAAACTAAAATCTTATTCGTAACAAATGTTGTTTTATTTATTTTTTAGTCACCTGCATTTGCAGTACTTACATAAAATCTAGAAAAATAAAATCTTAATATATATGAGGTGGAAGTTATTTTTAACTTAAGTTAAGTTAACCTTATAACTGAACCCTTTTAATATATTTTAAAATAAAACTATAGGTATCAACTTTATCTTATTTTGTCTATTCCGGTGTATCATAAGTCAATTTCATTGAAAACTTAGTGGTATAGTTGCTAGCTAGACAACTACCGCATTTCAACATCGTCATTGCGCTGTTATTATTCGTGAATTAAATAATAAAGGCTGTCATAATCCGAAAAATAAAACATAATTTGTGACGTCACCTAACAAAAATTCATGCGCTATAGATAATATTATGGTTAATTCAATTTTAATTTTTACCATTTCATGTTTTTAACCACACATTATTTATCTATTATTGGGACCCTTTTATTAAAATTACCTAGGTAGGTATCATTTTTTTTTATTTATCATTTATAATTAGGTGATTCCATTATATTTATATTTATTTATTTTCCCTTTCATACCAGGGGGTACACATGGTCCGGCCGGACTCTTATTTATTTGAATCACCTTTACTTTATTTATTTTAATATATTAGGGAAACGATTTAAGACTTTACTTTGTCTCCAATTACTATCACAGAGTAATCTTGTTCACACCATGATGAAGTATAGGACCTAAACCCTTTTGTTATGTGTACCTTTTTATTATTTTATTAATACATCGCTCTCACGCGATTATTTTTCACACTTCAGCCATATAAAATATGCAACATACCAACAGTCTGACTTTCATTTGTCAAAACCACAATGAATATTTTAGTTTATAAAATTCTTGATTTACATTTGGTTGATCACTCCAAACGCTTACCAAAATTTAAATACCAAAATATTCCCACACACTTTATTCCTTTTAGACACTCAAATCCTTTCATAAGCTTTAAAATACCAATCCTATATCAAATCTACACATTTAACTCTTCATTTACCTATACTTATTACAACATTTCCTTGCCTATCGATACAGTATCTAATTGAAACCATAAGATAACAAAAAGAGATAATTTTAATACTGTATTTATATCCCTAAAAAACCTAACTATTTTCCGATCGCCCTTAGATAAATAGAGTGGTACCTAGTTGTCTACAATGAAACAATAAGATTTTTAATACAACTACTATCAATCATCAAATAACTATACCAAATTCCATTTTCTCGACAACTTTTGTGTAATAATCATACGTTTTATAATTCAATAAACCGTTTTGAATTTTCATATTTCACAGACCTTTTTTATTTCCTCTTATTTATGTTAAATGTATATATCCTTTCTTTCTATTCTTTAATTTACTCCTTGACTATTATATAATTCTGTCTCTCACCATTTCTTAAACGTGTATACAGGGTGTCCAAGAACCTGGCGTCCAACTGGATTCCCACGATGCCCCAAGTTCTAACAGTACTCAGAAAAATATTTTAAAAAATCCACCTTATGTACTTACAGAATTATACTGATTTAAAAAAAAAAGGGGAAATGAGCACCCTGTGACATACTTTTGAATGCTGTGACTGCTAATGCTGATAATTTCGATATTTCTTGGAGGTTTTGTAATCTAGGGTATTGCTGTGTCTAAATAGAATGTAAAAATAAAGTACTTATTGTACCATTTTAAAATAAAATATTATTTTAACTAAAGGTGATATGGAAAACTATTGAATTTCGCAACTTTGACCGACTGTAGTGTAAAAAAAATTTACCAAAATAGTATGGCAAGTGACGTCAAATTTTGACGCGTTTATTCCTCTTTTTAAAAAGGTATAATACTTACACATTAATTTGAAAAAAAAAAATTTGATAATATTTTTACTCAACAACCCAATTTTTACGAAGTGCCTACCTACTAACGGTAACTGTCGGACCCTTTCTTATCTTAGAAACTGTTATGTTACTACTATTATTTACTTCGGTTCCAAGAGTGAGCAAGAAGGAAATACACACAGGTAGATGGGTTCCCAGTAGAATAAAAGCAAAGAATGTTAGTTTAAAGATATTTTATTACACTAAATGTTCAAAATGTTGACCACCCGCGGCAATACAAGCTCTCACTCTCAAAAGGACCGCTTTATGTTTCGCGAGTAACTTTTTTGACGTATCACCTGCACTGCTTGTGTTATCTTCTCACGAAGGTCAGCGATGTCATTAATGGGCTTCGCATAAACGAGCTCCTTCATAGTTCCCCAGAAAAAAAAATCCAGCGGATTTAAGTCAGGTGAGCGGGCTGGCCACGGGATTGTTCCTGATCGCCCAATCCACCTGTTCGGGTATTGCTCGTCCAAAAACTCTCTAACGGATACGCGAAAATGTGCTGGACAGCCGTCGTGTTGGAACCACATATCTGGTGGGGTCTCTTCTAGTAAGTTTGGCAAATCATTTTGAAGAAAATTTAAATATGATTCGCCAGTCAAATTCTCGGGCATCTCAAATGGACCAATAATATTCCCACAGAGAATACCGGTCCACATGTTCACTTTGAACCGGTACTGGGATCTATCTTCTCGCATCAAGTGCGGATTTTCCACATGCCACTCGTGCAAGTTGTGTAGGTTCATGTATCCATCCTTCTTAAATGTTGATTCATCTGACCACAAAATTTTGTCGATAAAGTTTTCGTCTTCTCGATGTTTTTGCAGGATTGTTTCACAAAACGCGGCTCGGCTCGGATAGTCTCGAGGTAAAAGACTTTGCACTCGCTGTACGTGGTACGGATGATATTCTTCTTTTTGGAGAATACTGTGTGCTGTGCTCTTCGGTATCCCCGTATCAGCTTCTATTCCTCGCACAGAGATGCTTAGATTTGCCGACACCGCCTCTAAAACTTCATCGCGTATGAAGTCATTTACGGGTCGTCCTTCACCAGCTACTTGATTGGGGAACCGCCCGTCACATAGTGATCTGTGCACATTAATGAAAACTCGATGGTCGGGATATCGCGTAGCCCTCGGATACCTTTCTCTGTAAAGTCTCGCTGCAGCTCGTCCATTACCTCTACATTCTCCATAAATGTAGTGCATATTTGCGTATTCTTGCGGAGTGTAGGTCGCCATGGTAGCACACACAAAACACAAACTGTCCAAACACAGGCAAAGGTCGTCGTAAAGAGTTCGTTTCAAAGTCCAGAGCACAAAGAGTAATCGAGTCCAATAAACAAAGCTTTAAATCGTAGTACGTGATCAATGGTAACAATAAGAGAGAGGTGCGTAGTAACGGCAGGAGGCAGTGACGCGTACTGACCGTACTGTTATCCTAAATAGCACGATCCCAGATAGCGTCACTATCTATCTCACTCGCACCTCTAACCTTTTTCTCCCTCACTCTTACCTGAATAATGGGGTACCATAAAGAAGAACCAGCAAATCGCAAAGATAGTTTCTGTCTTGCTCCCTCCTGTTGTAATAACGAATCACTATGGTGAGATGCATGCACATACCGTCCCTTACGGTCTAACCTGTTTTTTGAGAGGCCTGTTGTTATTTTTATGAGCATACAATAGTAATTCTTTAGAGGTTAGATTCAATTCGTCGTAAATTTTTCTTTCTAAGAATTCTGTAAGACATCGTAAAAATTGGGTTGTTGAGTAAAAATATTATCAAAATTTTTTTTTTCAAATTAATGTGTAAGTATTATACCTTTTTAAAAAGAGGAATAAACGCGTCAAAATTTGACGTCACTTGCCATACTATTTTGGTACATTTTTTTTACACTACAGTCGGTCAAAGTTGCGAAATTCAATAGTTTTCCATATCACCTTTAGTTAAAATAATATTTTATTTTAAAATGGTACAATAAGTACTTTATTTTTACATTCTATTTAGACACAGCAATACCCTAGATTACAAAACCTCCAAGAAATATCGAAATTATCAGCATTAGCAGTCACAGCATTCAAAAGTATGTCACAGGGTGCTCATTTCCCCTTTTTTTTTAAATCAGTATAATTCTGTAAGTACATGGGGTGGATTTTTTAAAATATTTTTCTGAGTACTGTTAGAACTTGGGGCATCGTGGGAATCCAGTTGGACGCCAGGTTCTTGGACACCCTGTATACTAGCGTTATCTCTGCAATAAATTTATTTAATAATTTTAGCACAATTTTACAACTATATCTACTAAATAAACTTAGTATAGTAATAATAATAAAATTTATCGTAACACTATTTTTATTATTCTTTCGCTCTACCTACTTTACGAATTTATTATATTAACCCAAAATTAAAATAATAGTATGATTTTTGCCTTTTCCTAGACATAAATTGTATATATCGGTGAACAAAGTTCATATCTTGATTAGTTTAATTGAAACATAAAATTAATATACATAAACAAACGCATTATACTTATAAACCCAAAGAAAAATGCAACATACGCAAAATCTATTTATAGAACATCAGACATTCCAAATGCAACGGATTCAACTGTAATTTATATACATACTACTTTCAAATATTATCATCGGTAAACTAAACATTTGAATTTACTGTAACCACAAACAAAAAATAAATAATAAAAATATATTTCTTTATTAAAGAAATATTAATTTTAGAATTTATAGTTTAACAACTTACATAGACAGAGGTACTGCTGTTACGTTTTTACGGGGCTTTTCGGTTAGTTGGTTCTGCTGGCACTCGATGATAAGCCGTGCCGAATCAGGATCAGGTGTGTAGATCTTGGCGCGTAGTGCAGGAGCAGCGCTGATAGGAACTCGCAGAACTCGATCGTCTCTGATGACTGGGTCGGGAATAACCCTTGACTCCGCTGGTTTGACCGGGATAACTCTGGTCTGACCATCTTTCTTTATTCTTGTGTCATCTATATATAATGTATCTTCTTTCGTCTATATTGACCTTCTCTTTTCCATTAAATATCTTCTTTCTTCAATAATAATCTTGTCTCTTCTATAATATATCTTCTTTCCGATAAAATAATCTTCTCTCTTCTTTAATGTATCTTCTCTCTTCTATAGTTTAATTTCTTCTAATAATTTATATGCTGGACCTATCCTGACCAGCACTGCCGAGAAGGCAGCACTGGCAGGGTCGCCATGTGATGTTGGAAGCCGATGTATAAATGAAAAGGTGTTCTTTCTGTGGTTATACGTATATTATGTCTAAACTTATGCTAACATACAAGACTTATATACTAACTTACACATAGATACTTATATACTACACTACATTATAAATTACGGCATAAAAGTTTAAATAATATTGATCTATACATTTTTCGCTTCGTGGAGCTCTTTTACTTTAGGTACTTAATAAAGTTATACAAAAAAATATATTAAAGTTAATTATTTTGTTACCTAATTACATTTTTTTTAAATTAACTAAAAATGAAATTTCTAAAAAATGTTATCAAAAAAATTTTTTTTTGCTTATATATGTATTATTATTGCTGTTTTCGCATCTGATATGGGTATTAATTAACATTGGAAAAAAAAATTTACGTCATTTGTTAAGAAATAGACTATAATGGGATTAAAAAAAATTTTTTTTGCTATCATAAAGCATACGTGAAATTAGGATTTTTTTTTCTTAAATAATTTTTTTTATTGCTTATAATCCTTTTTTTTATATTTCAATTGTTTAAATAACTAGTTAAGAAATTATTTTATTCTTAAAAATCATCATTGACCCTTCTCAATGGAATAACAGAGACATTTTTTTTTTATAAATAATTTTATTGTTTATTAACTTAACAATTTGTTATAAACAAATAATATTAACCGTTATATTTTTTTTCGAAAACTTAAAAAAATTACAAAAGCAACCATATATTATAACAAAGTTCAGAAAACATTTTTTTTTACAACAATTTTTTTTTGTTTCTTAACGAATTATTACTAACTAACTAATTATTACACACATATTTTTAGGAGCTTTATTTCTATTTAACACGTTTTTGAACTTGTTGACTAGACTATTATGTTAATAAGGGAATTATTATTAATGGAAAATATGTCAGGTTCCTTATTACCCTGGACATGGGGTGAAAAGATACGACATGCAGGGTAAATAGAAAAATTGGCTAGGGTTGTCTTATTTAAAAAAATATAAACTATATAATATATATAATTTATAATAGAAAGGAAGGAAAATATATAAGTAGATGCCTATTTTTGCAGCGAAAATAAATAAAACTTAATGTTTAAACATGGTTTTATAATTAATTGTTATTTTTCACTGGCTAGTAAGCTTAGGTATCTTTTATCAGTCTTCGTATAGATATTTAGTTCCAATAAAACAATCTTGTACTTATCGCCAAGGATTGTCAAAAATATTTTCGTAATCTTGTTTTCCTATCACGGTCTGTTCTATTTCTGAGTTATATTTTTTGTACATTTTAATTCCATATTTCCTATATTTTTTATGATCCATTTTATTACTATTCCTTGCGCACTTCACTATCATTTAATGTCAAAAACCATAAACCCAAAAGGTAAGGCATAGAGGAAAGTAATTGAGGTAAGGCCTCGCTAGAAAAAAAAGCGCGGGAAACGTCGAATCGTTCGGTCGTAATTTTTCATTGGAATTTTTAATTTTAATTATTTTAATATATAAGGATTAGTAGAGTACTTTTATGTAAATAATATTTGTATTTATAATAGTTTTTAGTGTAACTAGTAGCCTAGTAGTAACTAGTAACTAGTACCAGACTAGGTAAGTTTGTATGATTTTCATATGAACGAGCCGCCCGACTTGCCCGCCCCGGGGGGCATGATGGTCCCCCGGTGGCAAATTTTGTTGCTATATCCTCCCATACTAATAATACATTTTCAAACGAATCAGAAATGGATACTGATTGTTCCACGACCAAGCGTAGTGGTCGTAAAAGTAGTGGTCATACTAAAATATGTAAAACTTGCAATAGGAACTGTTGACTGTAAGACTGTTTGTCGTTGTGAAAATGAAAATAGTAATAATACTTATATTGAAACGAATGAATCCCCTTCCATTAATGTTCCGGAGACACCATCACCCGCTACTAATTCCTAAAAGATTCCTGTAGGCAGAACTAAGTACGAGTCATTTGATATAGCTCCTTTTGTAGTCCATCTACAACGGATAATGAAATCACCGGATGATAGAACTATACTGCACCCAGTCTCGTTTGGTAAACTACTTGTTAGAAATAACATGAAAAATATTGTGAATGGTTCTCTGAAAAGAATTGGTAGGAATAGGATTAGTCTAGCCTTTTCTAACTTTAGTGATGCCAATTCATTCATGTCAGGCAATTGCATAGAAATTAATAATTTAAAGGCATTTATTCCGACTTTTCAAATTACGCGTATGGGTTTTGTACGTGGAGTGCCATCTGATTGGGAAGATGATGATATCTAAAATAACATATCAGCACCTGATGGATGTGGTAAGAAAAAGTTTTATCATATTTTGAAGCAGCTAAAGAGATTCCCCCTGTACATAAATTATACTCTGATGTTTTAAATTCACCTCCAGTTTCTAACATATGTCAAAATCATCCAGGTATGCAAAGATCCTTTAAACAAAACCCATCACATAGATCATATAAAAAAACAGTTACGATAAACCGTCGTAAACCTCCCACACCAGTTAAAGGTTTTGATTGTGAAGCCCATAATGAACACATAAAGGATTATAATATTCCGGCTCCTGAAAACGGTTGCGCCCTGAACTCGAGTAGCTATTTAACAATGTCTACAACAGATATAATTAAAATTCTTATTCAGACTTTAACTCTATTCAACATAAAAATATCGTCCCACGTCGCCCCTATATTAAACATGTACAGTTCTGAAATTTTAACCAATTATGGATGTCCTAGACAAAATCCTACAATAGAACTGTAGAAGTGCAGTTTCAAAGAAAAACGAAATTATTTATTTAATAAATAAATTTAAGTTAAGTGTAATTGCACCATCGGAGACATGGCTAAAGCCAGGCTCCATTTTTAAAATCCACGGATTTTCTTGCGTTAGAGATGATAGGTCTGATGGATATGGTGGTGCCGCTCTACTCATCAGGAATAATATCTCTTTCCGCCCTGTATCTCTTTCTGTATATAATGATTTTTCTGTAGTACCAGCACAGATAAATAATATTTGTGTTGTTTCTATTTATATTCCACCTGCTTCTCCTTTAGCCCTTCATTCCTTTGACAATGATGATGATGATGCTGATGTATGGCACATAATCGTATGGCAACAATGCCTGATCATTTAAATGATTCTTTCCTAAATAATCTAGCACCGCCTTCAGTTCCCGAACAAGATATTTTTTATAGAAATATTCCTCCATCTGTCCCCCGCGACTAATGCTCTCTCGATTCTCCTTTCACTATAGAAGAACGAAAAGGAGTTTTATCTAAAGTTAAGGATTCTTCTCCTGGTGAGGATGGTATTCCATATTCGTTTTTTGCGAACCTTAATGATTCTTTTCTTTATTATTATTTAGATCTTATTAATAAGGTAATGTTATCCGGTAATATTCCGGCGTTGTTCCTATTCTCAAGCCAGATAAATCTCCAAATGAGTCATCTTCATACCGCCCAATAGCTTTATCTCCTGTTATTGCAGAAGTTGCTGAGAATCTAGTAAAAAATCGTCGTCGATTTTTGACTATCCAAGTCAAAAATCGACAAATTCTATCTGATTCACAATTTGGGTTCAGACGAGGTAGAAGCACTTTGGACAGTGTGGGTACTTTTGTAACGGAAGTACGAATGGCATTTGCACGTAAAGAGTCTGTTCTTGCTGTCTTTTTAGACTTAAAATCAGCATACGATAATGTAAATCTTAACATTCTAAAATTCAACCTGAAGAAACTGGCTATACCAGAAATTATTTCTTGTTTTATAATAAATCTTCTCTCAGGTAGAATAATAAAGTTAGACCAAGCAAGGCACCAGAGCAGACTTGTGTGGGAAGGTCTTCCACAAGGACCTGTTCTCAGTCCCATATTATTTAATATTTAAACTTACGATTTACCTCCTTGTGTTCAGAATTCCGTAAATATTCTTCAATATGCTGATGACTTAGTAATATACTCCATAGGTAGCTCATTGAGTTCATTATGTGATAAAGTGTCTAATACGTTAGTATATTTAAAATTTTGGATGGATAATAAATCTATAGTTTTATTCAGTCGTCAACGATTACATCCTCCTATTTCTATCTACTTTGAAGATCAAAGAATACCAGTAAAAAACCATGTCAGATTCTTAGGCGTAATTTTGGATTCAAAGTTGACAGGCGTACCTCATATCGAATACGTATTAAATAAGTGTGAAAAACTCCTTAACTTGATGAGATGTTTGTCAGGTGTATGGTGGGGTGAACACCCGTTTTCTTTGAAGCTTCTTTAAAATGCTTTGGTTAGAAGCGTTCTTGATTACGGAGTGTTCTTAACAGAACCATGTAACGTTACGACCTTAAAGAAACTAGATATCATACAGTCAAAGGCTATGCGTATTGTTACAGGAGCCATGAAATCTAGTCCACTTAATGCATTACAAGTTGAATGTAATGAACCTCCGCTTCATTTAAGGTGTCAGTTTTTAGCTGCATAATATCAAAATTACAAGAACTCATTGACCTTATAGAGTCATCAGTGCATTGCAGTAACAAGCCTTTGCCATGTTTAGTAAAAAGTTATCTGAAGCATAAATATATTCAGGCTCCGACACATCGATCTCCAATCCTTGACTATTTTAATTCAAAATATGAAGCTTTAACTTTGAAACCCATTGTAAAATATTTTGTAAATACAGATATATATTGTGGGGATGGCGTTGAAATGATAACAACACGGCTGCTGAGTAAATACTGATTTATTACAATTAGAGTACATGTTATATAGTCATACAATAAGGGTACAGATTATACATAGGTATAGATAAGTATACACCACACCTCCCCCGTGGGAGAAAAAAAAATATAATAAGTACATGCGTATTTTTTTTTTATTAATTATTTTTCGTTACAAGAATAATATAAGGTAAATAGTATAATTATTTTCATATTAAATTAGAGAATATTTATTTCAAAGTATACAATTTAAACAATTATAGAATAATATAATTATAGAATACTAAAATTATAATATATAATTTATTTCTAACACTTTTACATTGTGTGTTTTACACCTGTTTAATAATATCTACATAATTATATTAGAACATATCTAATTCCATGGCTTTGAGGTACCTATTTTGTTATTTTTATGAAAACTTTCGACTGTGAATAAAATACCGTATTTGTAAAACATACATATTACAACCCTGTAACAAAACTATAAGTTTGTATTTTGTACTTTAATTAATCGTAATAAGGCTTTGTTCTATTCTTATGTACTATATCTGATTTTCCATTAATTTCGATTTCAACATTAGGCGACATGTCTCTTATTACCTTATAAGGTCCTGAGTACACACTTGTTAGTTTATTGCCTGATTTATTCTTTAGTAACAATTGGTCATTAGGTTTATAAGTTGTCGAATTGACATAAGCATCATAGTAACTTTTTCTAATGATTTTGCTATTAATTAAATTGTTACGAGCTTCAGTTTGTGATGCTTGTAACCTATACATTAATTCAAGAGGGTAACTATCGTGATTATATAACGGCTCTACGGTATTGCATAAGTTACTTGGCAAAGTACATTTTTTTCCATATACTAATTCGAAAGGGGTAAATTTTGTTGATGAATTTACTGAGGTATTGTAAGCAAAGCACCAAAAGGGTAACCATGTACTCCATGTTTCAGATCTATGTTCACTCTGAATACGTAAAAATGCCGATAAACTTTTGTGGGAATTTTCCAGTGCTCCTATGCTCTGATGATGGTAAGCTGTAGAGCTTATCTTTTTAATATCAAGCAAGGTACATACCTCTTTCATAGTGTCAGCCATAAACTCTGTTCCTCTATCTGTGGCTATTTCTCTAGGGATACCGTGTTGAAGTATGAAATTGTTGACCAATGCACGTGCTACTTCTGCTGATGACTTTGATACTAAGGGATATGCACATACATACTTTGACAATTCACACTGTAATGTTAGAATATATGAATAATTATTATCGTCTTTATCTAGTGGACCTACCAAATCTAAAAATATTTTCTCAAATGCTGCGTGAGCAGTAGAAGTGATAACCATAGGTTCTTTCAACTGTACGGTATATTTATGTTTTTGGCAATCAGTGCATTTTTTACATACATTTTTACATCTTGCTCTAGCCCTGGCCAGAAATAATATTGCCGAATATTGTTTATCATTCTTCTAGTTCCTGCATGTCCACTGCTGAGCAAAAGATGAAAGTCATTTAATATTACTTTTATATCGTCTTTATTGCTAATGCGTTTAACGTCTTTTATAATTATTAATCTAGGACCCGTCCAATCCTTAAGCCTTTTAATTTCAGTGACTAGTTTTTCAACGAAAACATAGTTTGTTTTATTTTTTTTAAAGTAAACTTCATCTATACATATTTCTTTAGAAAGATGGCTCAGTTCTCCAGCAAATTCTGCTCGAGTAATTTGCGAATGAGAAGACGGTTTTATGTATATAGTTTTCGTACTTTCTACGTAAATTAAAGTGTTAGTTTCTTTACAAATTTGATATTTTTTTCTTAACTTTTGCAATTCCCTACAGTAAATAAATCTTAACTCCACTACACCCTTGGGCTTATTATCCTATTCGATGAATTTTGGTTGGTTGAGGAATTGATCTTCGGGCAAAGTATTATTAGCGACAGGCATGGCATTCAATTTTCATTTCTGTGCCCTTGTCATAACGCAAATATTTTCATTTATTTATTGTAATTCTTTTGAAGTTAAAGTGAGTCTAGATAGAGCATCAGCGGCTACATTGTCTCTACCTTTTATATATTCTATCACGTAATCGTATTCCTCAATTACAAGCTTGAATTTAAGAAGCCTGCTTGAGGGATCTTTGTGACTAAACAAATAAATTAGTGGCTTATGATCTGTGATTATTTTGAAAGGACGCCCATACAGATATGGTCTAAAATGCTTCACAGCCCAAACTATGGCAAGGAGCTCTTTCTCGATAGTAGGGTAATTTTTTTCACTTTTATTTAGGCTTCTGCTTGCGTATGCAACCGGACGCCCATCGCAATTTGACTGATCAGCGCCCACCGCAAATCCAGAAGCATCTGTTTGTAAGATAAATTGGTTTTCCTGAGAAAAATCGGGATATTGAAGAAGTGGCGGCGACATCATGCTATTTCTTAATATATCAAATGATTTTTGACATTGTGAGTCCCAATTAAATTTCGCATTTTTCTTACACAATTGATTCAAATGATATGCTTTATTAGCAAAATTTGGAATGAACTTCCGGTAGTAATTTGCGAAGGCAACGAAACGCCTTACTTCGTCTACATTTTTGGGCACTGGATAGTTTTTAATAATATCAATTTTTTGGGGGTCTGGCAATACACCATTACTAGATACGATATGCCCTAAGAAAAACAATTCCTTCCTCAAAAAGTTACATTTAGAGGGATTTAATTTTAAATTTATTCGTCTTAGACGTTCAAAGATGTCTATAAGGTTTTTATTATGATTTGATATAGACTTTCCTAAAATTATTAGATCATCAAGATATAAAAGGCATTTATCATATGTTAGACCAGACATAGCTAAAGACATCATACGGGAAAATGCACTAGGGCTGGTCTTAAGACCCATTGGCAAACGAGTCATCTGGAATCGTCCTGAACAAAAGGCTGTTAGTTTCCTACTATTTTTATCTAGATCTACATTGTAAAAACCTTGGTTTAAGTCTAAATGACTAAAGTAAACACATCCTGATAACGAATCTAAAATTTCCGATATGTTGGGCAAGGGAAACTTATCATCTTGAATGTAAGTGTTTAGTTTACGATAATCTATTACAAGCCGCCATTTCTTTTCCCCATTTGAATCTAACTTTTTAGGAACAAGAATAACGGGACTTGACCATTCACTGTTGCATGGTTCTATTATACCTTGCTGCAATAATTTATTTATTTGCTAATTTATTACCTCCTTTTGAGAGTATGGCAAACGATAAGGTTTTGTATATACCGGTGTAACGTTAGGCTTCAAATTAATCTTATGACTATATATTTCTGTAGTAGTGAATTTATCACCTTCAAGGTGAAAAATATCTGAATATTTCGCACAATTTTTTTCAATACATAATAATCTTTCATCTTTACTAAGATGATTTAACTGAAGTACGGAAAATAACTTTTTCACACGTTCCGCATTGTTATGAGATTTGTGGAACGAACACACATCATAATCTTTAGCGTTATGTATAACTGGGTTAATATTATCTAACGTCAAATCATTTTCAGTAGTATTAATGATACGAATCGGAAACATATGGGATGTTTCCGATCACTGGTTTGACCAAGGCGCTAGCTATAAAGACCCCTTCACTTAATTGGGATGTAAAAATAACACTTTCCTCACTTTCATAAGTCTGTAACATATGAACAGATTCACACCTCGCTGGTATGTTTAAACTCCTACATGGAAAATGTAACGGTAACGAGATTTCCACATTATTATTCCATAGCATTAACATTATTATTCCAGGACATCGTTACGCTGATGAAGGAGACCGATCCGGACGACGTGCCTGAATTTGTGGCGAAGGATCTGCACAAGCTGCCTCCCGTCACGTTCGACCACGTAGATGTCACCAGGCTGCTGAAGGATATCACACTCCTGAAGCAAAGCCAGGTCGAGATGCAGCATCAGCTGGAGGTGTCCAACAACACCGTCAGTGAACTACGGGCAGAAGTAGTGTTATTGCGCAATGCAATTTCTGCAAGTAGGTCACCTATCGACGCCGCAAATGTGAACACGCGTCGCGGGGCACAAAACGCCTCCATCTGCAGTTTCGAGTCGGCGGGCTCGAATGCGTCACCAGCTGCCGAGAATGCATGCGTTGCAACGTGTGCCGCGGCCGTCCCTGCCTTGACACCGGTGGAGACGACGACATGTGTAGGTTCAGCGACCCCGAAACGAGCCTATGCAGCAATAGTAGCCGCCGCTAAAAAGCCTGTTGAGCCACTAAACTCACAGGTTAAAATAGCGGACAAAGTGAAAGGGGGTAAACGGAGCCTGCCAAAACCAAAACAGGTTCTGAAAAGGCAGGCTCCAGTGAAGGACACGGGCGACAGCGATGGTTTCATCAAGGTGGAGAAGAGGATGAAGGAGAAGCCTCCTCGTCGGAACCAGTGTGGTACTGCGCTGGCAGGACCCAACACGCTGTTGCGTCCAGCCGTACCGACAACGCTGATGTACGTGTCAAGACTGCATCATTCCACGAAAGTTGAAGAGGTCGTGGAGTACATGCGGGTGAAGAGCAACTGGACTTTGAGGGTCGAGATGTTGGAGCCGCGTCACAAAACGAAATTCAAGTCGTTCGTGGTGCGTGTTCCGACGCAGTATCTCGAGAAGTGCCTCAAAGAAGAGTTTTGGCCGAAAGGTGTTATGTTCCGCCGGTTTCGTGGCCAGCTACGTGACACCAGTCAGCGAAACACGACGCCGACACTTCGTGTACATTAGTATTAAGTTTTTGTTTATTAAAATATGTATTAGTTTATTACTTTTAAGATTATTGTATGTATTTTTTTTCTATGGGCCTCCGATGCCTGAAATAAAATTATTATTATTATTGTATGTCTTTACCATTATCTCGGAGCTATGGAGCTCCGGACTTTTGGAAGGCATGCGGGGGGCCAAAGCCAACTCGCAGAGGCCCTTTAGACAAGTTTAATCTAAATGTTGTGTGACACCAACCGACGATTATCCCTGTACACACTATGAAAATGCATCCAAGGATAATCCCCGGTTAGTATAATGCTATTGCATAATATGGTTAAAACAAAATTTTGGTCTATGGGTTTGGGTGATAGTGGATGAAAACTGGGTCTATGGAAGAACTATTGCCCCTGCCTAAACAATGATAATATCATGTAAAAATGGCAGGGGGTGACTCGCCCACACAATAGATGGGCCCCCGAAAACGGCTGCTAGCATGTAGCAACAAAGGGGCAACATGGTCTGAGGGGCTAGAGGAGCAGAGGTACCCCTGGGCATTCTACCCGATCATTGGCTCCCTGAGGGTCCAGCCTCACGTGCCCACTAACCACTTACGGGATACTTCCTCCTCCGAGCATCTCTGCTCTTGCGACTCCACTCAAGCCGGCCAATTAAGGCAAGCAGGAGGCGGGAGATCTATTCCCCGTCATTGTTCACTCCAGCCGGCCAGTAAAGGCAAGCCGGAGATGAGGAACAGGACCTTCTCCCGGGAGTACTCGGGTCCGTGGGGACGCTAGTTCCCAACAGCTCGCCATAAGCTGCCCTGCGTTGACTGTTTGCACTGGAAGAACCAGTGTGCGATGGGGTCGTCACATCCCGACGCCGTTTCATTATTATTATTATTAACGTATTGTTACCAAAGTTTAATATTGATTTATATTTGTTTAGAAAGTCATTGCCAATTAGACCACTTGTCTTACAAGCTAATGATTAGAAAACATAGAACTTATGTTTCAACATTTGGTTCTTAGAATATAAATGTAAAAACACATATCCAATTGACTTGACTTTGCCCCCTAGACCAATGACATACATGTTATGTTTATGGATTGGAATGTTTTGTTCCAATACATGTTTATAATTGATTGCCGAAATAGATGCGCCGGTGTCAAATTAACCAACTATATTTGTAGTGGTTTCTGCCGTGCAAAAATATGCTACATGAATTAGCGGTACTGAAAATTACTTCTTTAATCACGAAAAAACTGGTTTTCAGGCTCTAAATCTACATTGTTATCTGATTCAATGTTTGCTAAAGTATGTATGTGCGAGTCATTAGGGTTACCTCTACCACGAGTCCTGAAGTAAGTTTTGGTTGCGGCGCGGCTGGCCATAGCACCCCGTTGTCCTCTCCAGCCGCGTCCTGTGGCCCACTGGTCTCCGAAAGTGTTGTCGCGCTGCTCCCGAGCGCCACGGCCCGCAGCTGTGGAAAGCATACCTCGCTCTACCATGAGTGTAGCCGTAACCCCTGAAATTATTGTTGTAAGAGTTATAGCGGCTGAAATAAATAACATCACTGGAACTAGGTTGGGGCCCGAGTTCTTCGTCTACAGCTGCTTGGACAGCATCCTTTAATGTAGTATAATTTCGTGCCGATATGAGAGTGCTCAGTCTCCGGTTTCTCAAACCTTCTGCAAAGCTCTTAATAGCTTGCTTTTCGTTTATTGGTTTTAAAATTTTAAATACGTCCTCTTTGCCTTCCGACTGTGTGATTGTCAGATCTACAAACAACTCAGTAACCTGCTTACCAAATTCATCGATAGACAAGTCATTCTGTTTGGAGTTATATAATTTACGCTGAATAGCAGTAGTAGATTTTTTTGGTAATAACTGGTTTTTCATGTCACAAAGAAGAGCGTTGACATTTTCATAAGAAGAGCATAATTTTAACTTAGCAGCTTGTGACAACCTATTTTTCAAAACAAAATTTACTAACCTTTTTTGAGACGCGTCGTCCAGCTCCGAGCTGTAGTAGTCGATCCCATCTATAAGCTTTTTTATACTGTCCTCATCATCAGAGGAAACAGGCAATAAATTAATTGCAACCTTCAAATCGAATGTCGCCATAGTTGAAAACTGTTTAGGCTGTACAGAACATAAATACAAAATTTCTTTATGTAAAGAATCAAATTGTTCACGATTTTCCTTTATAAACAAGTATTCGTTTTCTTTAAAACTACCTTTAATATCTTCAATTTTTTCAAAAAATCTGTTGTATTGAATACGTAAACTATCCACCTCTTGTAATTTAACCTGAATTATATGACCCGTGCGTCTACTAGGTCCCAATTTGATCAAATATTTTCTAATATCCTTTAATCTTACAAGCAAATCTGATAATTCTTGAGCCATGAAATTAATTATATTATTTCAAACTATTGTTTACATAAAGGCTCAGTTCATATTATTAATACTACAATAATTACAGTTCTATTACTTGTCATAATAACAATATGTTACAAATATGATTGTAGCAACAGACGATTAACTTATTTTATTAATGCATATCACTAAAATGTCTGAAGTCCAGAGTTGCTGCAGTTGAACACGAAATGTACACACTGTACGCAGTTCACGATAAATTAATATAACACTGAATTTTAGTAGTTTATAAAAATATATTTCAAGTATGGGCCGAACTCCATATTTTATTCCGCGTCGTAAAGTTTGTGAAGTTTTATGTATGTATATCGCTATCGCTGTATGTAGTGCCTCTATTCATCTCCACCAATATGTCATACTTCTTCTGTTTTAGGAAATGGTCCTCGTCTTAGGTATGTTATTGATCTCCTCAAAGCGTGCCGGTTTATTTCATTTGCCATCCACTTTGTATGACAGTTTTTATATATTCTATATAGAAGGTACACGAAGCCCAGTGACATCAGGCAAAGAATTACTATTAAAATTATATTCGTTGTGTTAGCGTAGGTCTTCATTTCCTCTATTCCTCCATTGTTATTTCCTCCAGATGCATTTTGTGCCAGTATCACTTGCTCTTTGCTTTGATTATAGCCCATCTTGTACAGATAATGGTAAATTATAACACACAAACAGAGTTGAATTAGATAGGTTCGAAACGACACTAATGTACTTTGGATGCATCGCGACGCGGTTTACATATATGGTAAAAGGAATTTTAAACAAAGCTCGCTGTCGTCGGTCGCCATGTGGGGATGGCGTTGAAATGATAACAACACGGCTGCTGAGTAAATACTGATTTATTACAATTAGAGTACATGTTATATAGTCATACAATAAGGGTACAGATTATACATAGGTATAGATAAGTATACACCACAATATAATATAAATAGCCATTTTAATTTTTCAATAGAAAACAGTTGGCCCTACAGACTTTAGAAAAATATCCTTTTAATTCAAAATCTATTTTTTCTGTTATAGCAGACATTAGAAATAAACTTCATAGTTGCTATACAAAAGGATATTTGGTTACTTTCGTTTGGATTCCTGGCCATCGTGATATCACGGGTAATATAAAAGCTGACAAGGTTGCAAACGAGGCTGTGGAATGTGGAGACCTATCCTTTTAAAAACGTTGTTCAGGACTTGGCTACACTTCCCAAACAATATTTAAAGAGCTATTGGGAAACATTATGTGCGGAAAGTAGTAAATCAAAAGGTTAACACTATTTCGATATCCAACCACAAATACCAATAAAATCGTGGTTTTCTATCACTAAGTTGGATAAAATTGCGACTTAAATATTGATAAGAATGTGCCTTGGACATACTACTTGCCCTGCCCACTTAGCAAAACTACGTATTATTGATAATACTCGATGTGTTTGTGGACATGATTTTGGGGATTTGAACCATATTTTCTTTTCCTGTCCAAATTATGACCGTTCTTCCTTTGATGATAACCTAATCTCCCTTGGCATTCCTTTCCCAATATGTATTAAAGCCCTCTTATATTCTATCAATCCTTCAATATATAATTTACGTTCTAATTATATACAGAGTAATAATATTAGATCATAAATATAATAATATGTACATATTCATTAATATTTTTATGGTTTTTTATTTAATTTAATTAAGTATAATTTTGTTTTTATACGTTTTATAAAATAACTTTTTCTCTGATCCTGTATTGAAATATCTAATTTAATTGCATTTAACGTTCGTTTCGTTTCCCTTCCTTACCTATATCCGTAACAATCCAATCCAAATAAACCCATCAAAATACGATTCAACACAAGCACAGAACTGAAAATGTCAAGAAAACTTGAATATGGCAGATGCACAGAAAGTGCGAGCCAAAGGCTCACAGAAGGGATCGAGAAGAAAAAAAAAAAAAAAGGCCTCGCTACTTAATGCAATTGGCCCTCGTCCAGATCTGCCCTCGCTACGCCACTGACAATTACAATATAGAAAGCTGGAGGAGCATACATTTAATACAAAGGTCTCTTAATCGTTTCTTTGTTTTTATTTCTTTACAGCTTACATGCAATTAGAACTAAGTATTTGATATGAATTTCAGCTTGATACATCCTCGCGTTCCTGAGAAAAAGGGTCTTGACAAACAGACGGACAACAAAGTGATCCTATAAGGGTTCCGTTTTTTCCTTTTGAGGTACGGAACCCTTAAAACATTAAACACTATGTTTAAACATTAAATACTATTCGGACGAGGCGAACAGTCTTACGTTAATTGCAGCTAGTTAAGAATAATTCCAAGCTGATGATCAAATGATGCTGATGATACTAAGTATATATTTTTTTTTTTTTCTTCGTACGGACATACGTAGTTAGCCCTCAGGCTTTTGCTACTTCACCGGGCATAAAGGCGAGCAGAGCTCCAGCCTGGATAAATGGTTTAAACACTACTAGTTAAGCAACCTGCGCAAGAGGGCGTCCCCTGTGGGACTTGGACCTCCGCTTAGGGCGGTCGCTGACGGGGAGACTGAGGGATTATGGCTTTTAGTTTCTTTAGGGGAGTTATGTGCAACTGTCACTCTACAGTTCGCGGGCCACTCGGACTTCGGGTCTACGAGGGCATCGGAAGAATCTTAGCAGACTAAGGGTCGGGAGGGAGAGGGGGGACGCGTCGCGTTCGCGGGCGCACTCTTCTCCGGCGGGTCGGATAGAGTGGTCTCTGTGTAGTGGTGATGCGATCACCAATCCGTCTGCCAAGCGTGGTGATTATGGCAATATCCCTCTACGATCCTGGCTTGCCAAGGTCTGTTAAGGCCCATGTTCAGCAGTGGACGTAAACGGGCTGTCGATGATGATGATGTGTAGTGGTGCTAGTTTCTTGCAGTCTCTGTACTGCTAGTTGGTAAGTTGTGATCTCGTCGTCCGGGTCGTCTAGGACGCCCCGAGGCCGACGGTATTTACGACGCTTTGTAGGCAAAGGCCTGTAGTCGGATGCTGCAACAGCCAACGGGTTTGGGTGTTGAGCCGCGGATTCAAAGAAGCGTTCCGACGCCTCTTTCATCCACTGCTTGATGGAAGGCAGTTGGAGATCAGAATGCAAGTTGCGATTACGAATGAACCACGGTGCCTCGGTGGCACGTCGAGTGAATCTACTTTGGAATACTAAGTATAAGCAATGGGTAGGTATAGTGCTATTTCGTATATTTTACACACTTAGGTACCTATGTATTCCCTCATGCCTTATCAGTGTGCGTCACAAATAAGAAATCATTAGATAATATGTAGGATTGAATAAAAAGCAATTAAATAACATTCGATATATTTTAACATTAAAATTGATCATACATTTATTTTAAAGAAAATTGATCATACAATTATTTACTTTAAGATTTGAGATTTTATAGTATCGATATTTTGAAGTTGAAATATAACAATAACCGAAAAATATTCACTTGATAAGGTAGTAATGAGGTAGAAGTTCTTAACAGTTTAAAAATTAATTATAAAAATTAAGTAGGTACATGGAACATGTATATTCATTAATCCTATTTATATTTTTCACATTTGAGTCGTAGTTTGCTCGCGATCACAAATTTCTCGGTGTGTTGTATTAACTGCAATTAGAAAGAAATAACAACTAAAATCACTTAATTTTTTAACTTTTTGTACAATTTTATACAGAGTTGGACTTAATGGCCGAGGCAGTTAGTACGAGTCAGCCTTAGCAGAGCAAATATGGTAGAGCGTGCAGCATAAGTAGATAAATATCGCATTTTTTCAGGAATATACGCCGTAACTGCGCCCCATAAGGAGCCCAAAAGTACTCCAGCGACTATTGATAATGGTCTGTAAAAAACAGAATGATGATCTTTATAAAGTAAAATAAATGCTTTTAATAAATGTATTTTATTAAAAGCTAAGTACCTTAATAATATGCCAAGTAGTAGATCTTGATGAAAACATAGCATTTAAAATAATAGAAAACACGGCTACACTAATTTAATCGTCAATTGCTGCTGCAGCAACATTAATTGTTGGTATACCCTTGTCTTGGGTTCAAGAATTAGGGTAATAAAAAGGCCGTAGCCCAATGGCTAGGGCGTCGGACTTGTGAATTTGAGGTCGCAGGTTCGAACCCTACCCATTGCACTAGCGACGTGAACCCACTCGTAACAAAAGCATTTTAGCTTAGCACGAGGGGTTAACAAGAATATTAGTAGACTGCAAAACTAAGCTAGTTTTTTTTTTAAGAATAAAGAAGGGTTTTCTTATTTTTAATTATATAAATAAATAATAATTAAATAAATATCAAGCTGATATACAAGCAATATATCAGCTTGATCGTTTTTTAACAAAACAAGGTAAATACTGTAACAACTATAGATATCTATATAAATTATAATTCAACTAAGTATTTCAAATACAGATGAAGGATTTCTATATCCCGTACAAAAGATCATTATACACTGATCTGAATGTCCCCCCTCGCCCTCCCGACCCTTAGACGACCTCGTGGACCCGAAGTCCGAGAGGCCCGCGAATTGTAAAGTAGAGCGACAGTTGCACAAAACTCCCCTAAATAAACTAAAAGCCCCTCAATCTCCCCGTCAGCGACCGCACTGAGCCGAGGTCCAAGTACCACAGGGGACGCCCTCTTTTGCTTTGCGTGCGCGCAGGTTGCTTAGTTTGTAGTGTTTAAACCATTTATCTAGGCTGGAGCTCTGCTCGCCTTTATGCCCGGTGAAGTAGCAAAAGCCTAAGGGCTAACTATATAGGTCCGTCAGAAAAAAACAAATCTGATCTGTATTTAAAATACTAATTGGTGAATTATAATTTAATCCCATTTGAAGTTAAAACGTGCAAATATTTTTTATTATCCAAGTCCCACCCAGTCCAAATGTTTGATATTGAAATAGATACGTAAAACTAATTTAGTCAATTCACGTTTGTGTTAACCAAATAGAGCTTCTTCTTTGATACATACATATTTACCTAAATTAGTTACATAGAACGCCTTAATCTGTTTCACTTTACAGATTTCGATATTGGTTTATGAATTTGAATCGTATTTACGTATTTTTACATAATTCAAATACTTACTCTATCTTTAAATTAAAGCTCTATTATTCCTTTTACTAAAACCAGGCATAAGATAACAAGAACAAAATATACAAATTGAAACTACAATAACAGTGGATGATGTGCATTCATTATTTGAATATGGTACAAGGTCTACCCGAAGGAGATTATTTAGGACCCTGTTAAAAAAAAACATTTATCATATGTACAGGCTTTTTTAAACCAAATAATTCTGAAATAGTAAAATATATGTATATAATTATGCATTTTCATGAATCTTATGGACATGGATTTTCATGGAAAAACAGACCCACTTTGAACAATAAGCGTCTTAGTTTAATTTATTCTAAACTAGTAATTTGTAGTGGACCGTCCGATGTCCTGGTAAACCCAAAGTCAGAGAGATTCGCGAACTTGAAAGTATAGCAGCAGTTGTATAAACTTACTTTGAAATCTTAAAAGTCAATCATCTGAAATCCCTCTGCCTACAACCACCATGAGACCAAGTCCAAGACCCATAGAGCGTGCCTTCTTGTGCAGGTTGTTTGGTTTGTAGCTTTAAAACCATTTAATTAGGCGGATACAAAAAGCCACCAAGTGGCAATATTGGTGGTACTGAGAACTGCAGATGCATGATATCCGGCGTTTCCGGCCTGAGCATGTGATTACACTGACGCGGGCTCTCCTGTTCGCTTATTTTAGGGTCCGTTTAATATAGGTTTACCTACTTCTCATGGATCGACCTCTAATGGAGAAAGTGAGCATGTAGTAGTGTAGTTTTTTTTAAACATAACTCCCGCACTATGGGAATTAATCCCTGTGTCGCGGGGGACTTCGCAAACACTTAGTTGTTAAATACAAAGCACACCCAGACTCAGAACAAATATCTGTGGTTCACACAAATAATGGTCCCGGGTGGAAATCGAACTCAGAACACCAGGTCTCAGCTACAACTCCCGCCACCTTTTTTTTTGTTGTCCGGGGTAAATGCATTGAAGCATTCCCACCACCGCTGCAGCGTAATTCGCGCGCTGCCTACCGCCCTAGGCTCGGCCTCGGGGAGTGGGGACATGGGCCCCGCCTCCTTCGAGGCTGACCCATGAGGAGTAGGGACGCCTCTACACTCCGGGCGTCCCTATAATTGGGAAAATGGGCCACTATAAGTGTGGCCCTGGAGATCCCGCGGTACCATATTGGCCGCGGGAGCCGTCGGGGGGCCGGATTGCTCATGCGTATCCGGCCCCCGCCAACAGCGAATCGAAGGAGTGTCCGGGAGGTTTTAGTGGTTAGTAGGGTCCTCTGCTCGTGGTATGAGTTTAGCATACCACGCTATAGGGAGGGCGAGTCCCACATATCCCACCGCCAGCGCGCGAATACGCTGCAGCGGCGATGGGAATGCGTAAATCCATTCAATAAGATCATTAATATTTTGGTACAGCGTGAGTTTTAATAAAGTGCAAAATAAATTTTATGGACGGATTTTTTTTCATGTTTTATGGACGTTAGATTTTGGTCATTAACGGCTGTGTATCCAATACAAACAAACTGTACTTCATTTTAACGTAAATTTCATATTTACATAAATTAATATTAACTATGATCTACAATAAAACACTTAATCTCATGTTTTTATGTTAACAAATATAAATGTTATTGGTATCTGATTAAAGAAAGATCGGTGTGTCACATGTGTTAATAAGAGACAAATCTAATTACTTCCTTAAGAATAATTTCTAATCAAGAAAACTAAGATAGTTAATTAAAATTTAAGGAACGGAAAGATATTAGTAATTTATCTGTGGAACGAATTTGCGAGGTAGCCTGTACTGAAATACAGTCTTATTATACCATATTAGTCCAGGGTCGATAATTTTTAAAACCAAAAAAAATCATAATAGGATGAAACCCATTAGAAAAGGAGGGAAATATGATAAAAATGAAAGTAAAAATAATTTGCGGGCGATCTGAGGTTGGGAAGGGGATGGGGGTGAGTTTTTAAGGGTAAAAAACGGTTTTTCTCGATTTCCGGCAAAACTAAAAGTCCTATCGAAAAAAGTCAAATGGAAAAGTTGTAGATAATAAAAAGATCTAAAACTTTTGTATTTACACTTTTTTCACATAACCTCAAAATTTATGTGAAAAATTCAAAAAACCAAGTTTTTGGTTTTTTATTTTTATCTTTTACAAAAATTTTTTTTTTTTAACGAAATTTTGTGAAAACTTAACTTTTTATGTCCCAAATACGCTGTAATTTATTTAATTAAAAATATTTATTTTTTCACCTTATTTTGAATTAATATCGAAAAAACACCCTAATTTTCAATCGAAAATTCACCCGTCAAAATATCAGCTTTTTTCAAAAAGTTGGTGTGGTTTCTGTTCGTTGGAATCTCTACTTTCCGATGGTAAAAAAAAAATATATGTTACTATGGTAAATCTTCTCAGAAAATGCAAAAATTCAAAAAAAACTTGAATTCGAATTTTTTTTTTTAATTATTATAAATAATTTAATCTAAAAAATTATACTTTGACAACTTCGATTAATAAAAGCTGATGTCAAAGTCTCAAATTTTTTGTATTTATTGTCGATTCTTTTTTTGCTGGATACCACTAAACGATTCAAAGCTGCTTTTTTTATTGCATACACTTGCTTATCATCTGCCTTATTGCAAATGATACAAACAGATTCATCCATACTGATAATCTGAAAAGACAAAATCGAATTAATAATGTCTTCACTATTTAATCGTGAATAAACTCCCATGAAAAAAAAAATATTAAAGAAATCAATGTCAAAATGTATAAATAATATATTATAAATCTATAAAAAAGTATAAAATATATATGAAAATCGGCCAAAAGTTTGTTTTATCAGAAATATATTTACGATATATATTTTATATATTTTTTATAGATTTTAAATATTTTTTTTATAGATTTTGAAATATATTTTTTTTCATGGGATTAACTAAATTTGTTTGTGCAAAATTAAGGAGATAATTATTTTTTTATCTTGTACTTAAATATCATTTAATTTCAATCTTTAGGTTATGTTAAGTTAAGCATACTATTTTTTAAAGAAAATATTACGATTTTTATGGTTGAGTTGATTGATACAGATAAAAATAGAGATAGTATTTACCTTCCTATGCAGATTCGAAAAGTTTTATTGTTTTTTTAAGTAAACTTGTCACAATTATCTTCAAGAATAGTTATAAATAATATCTCAAAATAGTTATAAATAAGCATCTACGCATATAATTTAAAGAAAATTAGACAACTTTCTCCAAATATTGTAGATGTCTTATTAAATATTAATTTAATTAACTTATTTGTTTGTTAATTATAGTAGTATATTTTTATTTGCAATTTTTTTGTTATCAACGTCACATGTAATCTAACGTTTTTCGAGTAATTAAAGTCTAAATTTTAATAAATAGCTCAAAATTATTTATAATAATTAAAATTTTTTTTTCAAATTCAAGTTTTTTTTTAATTTTTGCGTTTTCTGAGAAGATTTACCATAGTAACATATATTTTTTTTTTCACCATCGGAAAGTAGAGATTTCAACGAACAGAAACCACACCAACTTTTTGAAAAAAGCTGATATTTTGACGGGTGAATTTTCGATTGAAAATTAGGGTGTTTTTTCGATATTAATTCAAAATAAGGTGAAAAAATAAATATTTTTAATTAAATAAATTACAGCGTATTTGGGACATAAAAAGGTAAGTTTTCACAAAATTTCGTTAAAAAAAAAAAAAATTGTAAAAGATAAAAATAAAAAACCAAAAACTTGGTTTTTTGAATTTTTCACATAAATTTTGAGGTTATGTGAAAAAAGTGTAAATACAAAAGTTTTAGATCTTTTTATTATCTACAACTTTTCCATTTGACTTTTTTCGATAGAACTTTTAGTTTTGCCGGAAATCGAGAAAAACCGTTTTTTACCCTTAAAAACTCACCCCCATCCCCTTCCCAACCTCAGATCGCCCGTAAATTATTTTTCCTTCATTTTTATCATATTTCCCTCCTTTTCTAATGGGTTTTATTCTATTATAATTTTTTTTCACTTTTCATTATTTTTAAAGGCTTCTACCCTGGTCTATATATGTTTTATATATATATAGATATACCCATTCGGCAAATGCTACAACCCGTCTGATCAACATTTGCCGAATGGGTATATCTAATTGTTGATCAGTTAGCAATTGTTAATCAAAACAGCTTTTGTTGATCTAATGTATGATTCGGCATACAAATGTGGCTCCAATTTGATCAACAATTGCTGACCCTCTAGCGACACAAATAAGAACTATTCATTGCATTATTTATACAAATCCGCTCCATCTATTGTTGATCTGATTCAAATGGACCAATCAGAGGTAACCTTTGCCATGATTGGTTGGTTTTGTTATGCGCTGTTGCCACTTCGCTTCGCAATCTATACGCTATGATGAAAGCAAGACAGTGTTAAGTTAGGGCATGTAGAATAGGACTTAGGAGCTTGGTTCTCCATAAGATTCGACCTGAAATCAAATCTTGCAAGTTAAATTTGACACACTTTCCGGTTTCCGATTGAGTAAAAATTTTACACGCATAATATGTAAATCGCGTGACAATGCAATATTATGATGACATGGAGCTGGAAGGTGGCCATAGGAACTCCATTATAATACGACATAAACCTATCGAGTTTGGGCTCGTATGATTAGTCTTGACGAGTACTTTGGTCCTAAATGATATCCAGGCTCTGATGATGGAGCTGGAAGGTGACCATAGGAAGTCCGTAATAAAACGACACAATCCCATCGAGTTTGGGCTTGTTTGATTAGTCTTGACGAGTACTTTGGTCCTAAATAGTATCCAGGGTCTGATGATGGAGCTGGAAGGTGGCCATAGGAAGTCCGTAATAAAACAACACAATCCCATCGAGTTTGGGCTCGTTTGATTAGTTTTGACGAGTACTTTGGTCCTAAATGGTATCCAGGACCTGATGATGGAGTTGGAAGGTGGCCACAGGAAGTCCGTAATAAAACGACACAATCCCATCGAGTTTGAGCTCGCTTGATTAGTCTTGACGAGTAATTTGGTCCTAAATGGTATTCAGGGTCTGATGATGGAGCTGGAAGGTGGCCGTAGGAAGTCCGTAATAAAACGACACAATCCCCTCGAGTTTGGGCTCGTTTGATTAGTCTTGACGAGTTCTTTGGTCCTAAATGGTATCCAGGGTCTGATGATGGAGCTGGAAGGTGGCCGTAGGAAGTCCGTAATAAAACTACACAACCCCATCGAGTTTGGGCTCGTTTGATTAGTCTTGACGAGTACTTTCGTCCTAGATAATATCCCTATGCAACTCCATCAGATTTAATAAAATAAGTTCGTTCCATTTGTTATGACTGAATGTAAATTATATTTGATTAGATGGATGACCCAATGCCAAGGTGAGCACGTGCCGAAAGCTGAATGGTATGAGGGTGTATAAACATGTCATAATATCACTAATGTTGCGCCTCAGGGTACCAGGGCGAACCCTTTTGTAGCCCTCTTCCCCCTACAATGGACCTCTGGGGGGAACTACGCCGTAGTAAATATCTCGACACTTTACAATCTCGCGGGATAGATTATAATTTAACGGAGGATACGTGTCGTCGTTGATACTGCAACACCGTAAGTGACAGTTTCTAATAAGGTGTGATTTCATATGTCAAGAAATATTTTCTTTACATATGTTTTGAACGGCAATCAAATATATTTGCTACATTTGATTTTCAACCTTATTAGCTATTGTCACTTACGCGGTGTTGTATACTTTCATATTATATTTATTGTGAAATGGAACTATCTTTTGTTTCACTTGCGATGTTGCCGCTCCGCAGCATCGGTGTACATTTCTGCGGAATTTGTTGATCTCCCAACGTTTATATTGATCAACAAAGTCACACAAAGTGTAAAATAAATGGCGGTTATAAAATCAACAATTGCCGTGTGAGTTGGTGACGAGCTAGAGTGTTTGCGACGTAGTTAGGCACTGGGTCACAATGAGGGGAATTCTTATATTCGAAGTATGACACGATATTATCAAAATTATCTAAGCTACAAGCCTCCAAAGGTGGATCAACATTTAATGCATATTTCGGCCTGATCAACATTTGCCGTAAAGCGGACAATATATATATATACACCGTGAAATTTAAATGGTTGTTTTCCCGCAGCGAAAAGATTTAGTCTTAGTTAAACATTCAATTTATAAAAAAACTAAATCTTATAAACCAAAAATGGCTGATTAACAATAGTGAAAAACTAAACTCGAAAGCGACATCGAACCGATAGTAATACCTCGCGATTCCTGCGCCCGCGTCGAACGACCGCGCGTTCGTTAACCCGCGTGTTAGTCAATAAGCTGATACCTACACCTTAGGTAATGTAACACTGTACCCAATCATAATAATAAGCTTTATCCAACAAGTGATTCAAATTTTCCCTTCATACTTTCACGGGCTTAGGACCGTCATAAATACCTTTTTAGCTACAACTTACAGAAAACGTAACAAAAACAAGCTTATTATCTAAGAAAAATCATTTTCTGAATTAGATAATAAAGTATTTAAGGCGTATTTAAAAAAATTGAATCAACTTATTTACAATGATTTTAATTACCTAACCTACTTTCAAATGTTCGCTATTTACAAAAGTACTTACACTTCCCGATAACGGAGTAATTGTTCGAAGTGCAAGCCACTTCGTTGCATACACAATCGAGCACGTTTTAATTGATTGTCTCTTAATTTTAATAAGGTGTCTCTGTCACGTCTAACGATATTAAAAGCGTCCACTATCGCAGATATTAAAGCGTCGCGAGTTTCGTGTTCCTCACGATACACTAAGCGCTTGAGCTCTGACCACAAGTAAAAGTCCAACGGAGTCAGGTCCGGGCTTCTTGCTGGCCAAGGCACTGGCCCACCGCGACCGATCCAGCGCTGGGGAAACACCGAGTTCAGGTGCTCTCGCACGGCGCGCTGATAATGAGCCGGGCACCCGTCATGCTGGTAGTGCAGGTTATCCTTAGGCACCGCTAGCGGAACGTCGTCTAATAAGTCCGGGATAACACTACGTAACATTTCGAGGTATGTTCCACCCGTCAAGTGTCCACGAAATGCGGTCCAATGAGGTGACCATTTATAATGCCGGCCCACACATTAACACTAAAACGCACTTGATGTGCACACTCGCGGATAACATGTGGGTTATTCATTGCCCAAAAATGTTCGTTACGCTGGTTGAATATTCCAACTCGCGTGAATGTTGCTTCATCAGTCCACAAAATGTTCAGATTGTGGTTTTCGATAAACCACTGACAAAATTCCATTCTGTTTGGCGCGTCGTTTTCGTGGAGGGCATGAACTGCGCGGAAATGGTATGGATGCAGTCCTTCTGAGTTGAGCAGCTTCCAAACGTAGTATTGGCTTACATCAAACCTAGCTGCCGCCATTCGCGTACTTCGACGAGGATCCCGTTCGAAGTACTCTATGATCTCCTCGTCGAGCTCTGGTGAAAGAACGGCCGATCGACCTCTGCCCTGTGCATGTGCTGGCACCTGGAACTGCCCATTATCGAGTAGCCGTTGAGTCGCCGCTACGATCGTGCGGCCCTGTGGGACTTGGGGGTTCAGAACCCCGCGAAGACGGAGAGACGCCAAGTGTTGCGGCTCGGCATAAAGTCGCTGGGCAGCGTGGGAATCATAATTAGCCCTAGCGTACAGTTGCACCATAGCGACGTACTCTAAATTACTAAAACTGTAATGTCGATCCATAATACTAATAAAGTAGGTAATTAGATAACGCGAGCTGCGTTTCCGACGTTCACGGGTCAACTAAGGAACTAAGGTAGGTAACTAGACTAGGAGACCGCGTGGCGTTCCTGCGTCGGCGCCGCGCTAAAACAAAAGGCGGCGAATATCAAAGGGAGCCGCGGCGGCGCCTTTGTAATTCTTGCGTGCAGGCTATTTTATGCCGTATTACTACCATTGAGCTCTTATTTTGCTTTGAACGTTTATGGATCGTTCTTTACTTTGTCAGCAGCGCGCATTCGAGTAGTACCTACAAGGTCCGTTCACTCCGTCTAGTGTTACTACTACTGTTTATCACGCTTTCGAGTTGTCTAATATTTTTTTTAATAATTTTAAATCCAAAACATGTCTAAAAAAAAAAAAATATATATTTCGATAGTACTACCGACGGCAAGTTGTTCTGCTTCGGGAAAACAACCATTAAAATTTCACGGTGTATATATAGATATACCCATTCGGCAAATGTTGATCAGACGGGTTGTAGCATCAGTTAATTGTTGATCAGTTAGCAATTGTTGATCAAAACAGCTTTTGTTGATCTAATGTATGATTCGGCATACAAATGTGGCTCCAATTTGATCAACAATTGCTGACCCTCTAGCGACACAAATAAGAACTATTCATTGCATTATTTATACAAATCCGCTCCATCTATTGTTGATCTGATTCAAATGGACCAATCAGAGGTAACCTTTGCCATGATTGGTTGGTTTTGTTATGCGCTGTTGCCACTTCGCTTCGCAATCTATACGCTATGATGATAGCAAGACAGTGTTAAGTTAGGGCATGTAGAATAGGACTTAGGAGCTTGGTTCTCCATAAGATTCGACCTGAAATCAAATCTTGCAAGTTAAATTTGACACACTTTCCGGTTTCCGATTGAGTAAAAATTTTACACGCATAATATGTAAATCGCGTGACAATGCAATATTATGATGACATGGAGCTGATCTAATGATGGAGCTGGAAGGTGGCCATAGGAACTCCGTTATAATACGACATAACCCTATCGAGTTTGGGCTCGTATGATTAGTCTTGACGAGTACTTTGGTCCTAAATGGTATCCAGGCTCTGGTGATGGAGCTGGAAGGTGACCATAGGAAGTCCGTAATAAAACGACACAATCCCATCGAGTTTGGGCTCGTTTGATTAGTCTTGACGAGTACTTTGGTCCTAAATAGTATCCAGGGTCTGATGATGGAGCTGGAAGGTGGCCATAGGAAGTCCGTAATAAAACGACACAATCCCATCGAGTTTGGGCTCGTTTGATTAGTTTTGACGAGTACTTTGGTCCTAAATGGTATCCAGGATCTGATGATGGAGTTGGAAGGTGGCCACAGGAAGTCCGTAATAAAACGACACAATCCCATCGAGTTTGAGCTCGCTTGATTAGTCTTGACGAGTACTTTGGTCCTAAATGGTATTCAGGGTCTGATGATGGAGCTGGAAGGTGGCCGTAGGAAGTCCGTAATAAAACGACACAATCCCCTCGAGTTTGGGCTCGTTTGATTAGTCTTGACGAGTTCTTTGGTCCTAAATGGTATCCAGGGTCTGATGATGGAGCTGGAAGGTGGCCGTAGGAAGTCCGTAATAAAACGACACAACCCCATCGAGTTTGGGCTCGTTTGATTAGTCTTGACGAGTACATTCGTCCTAGATAATATCCATATGCAACTCCATCAGATTTAATAAAATAAGTTCGTTCCATTTGTTATGACTGAATGTAAATTATATTTGATTAGATGGATGACCCAATGCCAAGGTGAGCACGTGCCGAAAGCTGAATGGTATGAGGGTGTATAAACATGTCATAATATCACTAATGTTGCGCCTCAGGGTACCAGGGCGAACCCTGTTGTAGCCCTCTTCCCCACAATGGACCTCTGGGGGGAACTACGCCGTAGTAAATATCTCGACACTTTACAATCTCGCGGGATAGATTATAATTTAACGGAGGATACGTGTCGTCGTTGATACTGCAACACCGTAAGTGACAGTTTCTAATAAGGTGTGATTTCATATGTCAAGAAATATTTTCTTTACATATGTTTTGAACGGCAATCAAATATATTTGCTACATTTGATTTTCAACCTTATTAGCTATTGTCACTTACGCGGTGTTGTATACTTTCATATTATATTTATTGTGAAATGGAACTATCTTTTGTTTCGCTGGCGATGTTGCCGCTCCGCAGCATCGGTGTACATTTTTGCGGAATTTGTTGATCTCCCAACGTTTATATTGATCAACAAAGTCACACAAAGTGTAAAATAAATGGCGGTTATAAAATCAACAATTGCCGTGTGAGTTGGTGACGAGCTAGAGTGTTCGCGGCGTAGTTAGGCACTGGGTCGCAATGAGGGGAATTCTTATATTCGAAGTATGACACGATATTATCAAAATTATCTAAGCTACAAGCCTCCAAAGGTGGATCAACATTTAATGTATATTTCGGCCTGATCAACATTTGCCGTAAAGCGGACAATATATATATTATATGTGTATATAGACCTCCATCATCAGATTTTCAGCTATATATTAAAACTATGGAAGATATTCTTAAAAAGTTAGTTAAAAGCAATAAAAAAGTTATTAACTATATGTGGCGATTTTAATATCAATTTACTATCTGATTCACAGGATAAAAATAATCTTCTGTGTCTGTTTAGGTCTTTTAATCTTAGCTGTTTATATTCTGAGCCCACTAGAGTCACATCGACAACAGCTACCTGCATCGATAACATAGTCACAAACTTTGAAGTAATTGATAAATGCTTGGTATCTGGTGTCCGTTCTGACCACAAATGTCAAATAGTTAAAGTAAATAATAAATTTACATTAGAGAAGTCGTTTCGTCGTCGAATTCGTTTCAGATCAGTATCAAAGAAAAATCTAGACCAGTTTAGCAAAAAATTAAAATTAAGACTATGCAATGTTACTTTAGATTCAAGTAGCTGTAATATTATGTATAATACCTTATTCCAATGTATACATGAGGAATTTGAGAGGGTTTGCAAAATTAAACATATAGAGATTGACCTAAATAAGTTGAAATTTAATACTTGGGCGACTAAAGGCATAAAGCGGAGTAGAGATGTTTTATATGAACTATATGACATAAGGTCCTTTACACTTGATGAAAACTTTCAAAACTATGTTAGGAAATATTCAAGTATTTTTAAAGAAGTATGTATACAGGCTAAGTCACTATATATAAGAGATAAAATACAAAAATCGGATAGTAAAATAAAGTCTACATGGCAAATGATAAATACTGAAACTGGTAAAAATAAAATTAGAGATAGATCAATAACGCTAGATATTAACGATAATCTGGTGATAAGCATACGGTTGCCAATTGCCTCGCTAAATTTTTTACTGACATTCCTATAGATACTACCAAGTATCTTTCATCATCACCGAAGGATGCTGAAAATCTTCTTAAAACAAATATTAGTTTAAATATTTCCAAATTCAGTTATCAACAAGTTAATGATATAGACATCATAAAGGCGTTTCGGACAATTAAAATCAAGGGTACTAAAGACTTATGGGGACTCTCAGTAAAAGCTATAGACACAGTTATACAAAATATTGCTCCAATTCTAGCGGCTATCTTCAATAAGTCTATAACTGATGGAGTTTTTCCTGACCTTATGAAATTAAGTAAAATTGTTCCTATATTTAAATCAGGTAGCTCTAATAACGCGACTAATTATAGGCCTATTTCTATACTACCAACTTTGAGCAAAATCTTTGAAAAAATTATGCTCGGCCAAATGTTGGCTCATTTTAATACAAATGGGATATTGCACGACAAGCAGTTTGGATTCACAATGGGTCGTTCAACTCAAGATGCGGGATGCGTTTTGATTCAAATGAAATGAAATGAAATAGTAAATAATTAGTAACGTAGACGAATAATTCGCGTTATACGTCATTTACAAAGCATACACATTAAAGTACATTTTTTTGATACTTAATTAAGAACAATATTTTTATATGGTCACTAATGTTATACTACTATTATAATCTTATTTTAAAGATCAATAAAATATATATAGATATTTATAAATAAAATAAAATGAAAAATTAGATCAACCAGCGCGGGCTGGGATCAGGTCTAAAGCCAAGCCAAGAACGCGTCGCGAACCTCGCCTCGCAAGAACCACCGTCCCTATCCTAGCTTCCTACGAGTCTTTCTCTATCTACCTACGGTGTGACATCCGGAGAAGAAAGAAACTCCGGAATTTTTCTTTTAGTCATCTTTTAAAAATTGCGTTTTACAATATTTATGATTTACAAATTTATTACATTTTACATCTAGGACAGTGCCTCCCAAAAGCTAATTTGTTGATAATTTCAGTAATTAAAACAAACAAAAAACAAAACTAGCACAAGTCAATATTGGAGGCTTGGGAGGGATCGCAGGAAGGTGCACTTTAAAGACAAGAAGTGAGATAAATAAAAGAAATAAGTACATACAGACCTACATTATAAAATAATGAATGACATAGAATACACAAATAATTCAATGAACAAACTACTATATATTAGATAGTTAGATAAAATCTCCGATCGTCTCACTACCAATTAATTTGTGATAAATCACTTGATCTTGTAGTATCCTATTTATCAGATAGGAAACAGATAGTATCTATAGACGGCGTGAATTCTGAGGGACATTTTGTTAAAATGGGGGTGCCCCAGTGATCAATCTTAGGTCCTTTCCTGTTTCTTGTTTATATAAATGATCTCCCATACCAAATTAATGAACTATCAGACATTGTTCTGTTTGCCGATGATACTTCATTGATTTTTAAAGTTAAAAGAAAAGTTACCGATTTAATTGGCCATAATAGAACACTCGGTTTAATTGCAAACTGGTTTTCCGCAAATAATCTTTTACTAAATGCAGGAAAAACCAAATGTGTTAAATTTGTACTACCTAATGTTATCAATTCTACGCCTGAAGTTTCATTAAATGGAGAAACATTAGATTTAGTCACGTCCACCGTATTTTTAGTAATTACCTTAGATTTTAAACTACAATGGGGCCCTCATATTGAGAAACTCGCTGGTAGATTAAGTTCAGCTTCGTATGCTTTGTGGAAAATTAGACAGTTATCCGATGAAGCCACGGCTAAGCTAGTATTTCGCGTACTTTCATAGCATTATGTCTTATGGAATTCTGCTGTGGGGGTCAGCCGCCGATGTGAATACTGGCCCTGACCGCTCGTTTTTGTAATACGAATAGTATTACAAAAACGAGCGGTCAGGGCCATATATGGATTAGGTAGTCGCGACTCCCTACGTAACCTTTTTAAAAATATAAATATACTTACCGTGGCCTCTGAATATATTTACGAAAATATAATTTTTATTAGAAAAAACATTGATAAATATAGTAAAAAAAGTGACATTCATAATATTAACACAAGAAATAAGCACAAACTTGCTGTTCCAGGATTTAGAGTTAGCAAAACTAATAAAACATTTATTAGTTTTGCTAACTCTAAATCGGAAATGGTATTAGGTTCTATAATAAACTCTCTAGTTATATCACAGACTAGCCTGATACTAGATTTAAATCATATGTTAAAACTGTTCTAATATCGAAAGGTTACTATAGTATTCTGGATTATATTAAAGATAAAGACGTTTGGCAATCGGTACCATCTTGCACCTACCTCCCTGAGGACCATACAGCCAAGTACAGTAGTTGTAATTAGAATTGTATCTTATTCTGTGAACTGTCTGTAATTGATTTCATGGTGTACTTTACTTATAACTACCGCTAGTTCTGTCTCAATATCATTCAATCTTATTGAGTTAAACTAAAATAAATTATAACAAGACAACCGTTTGGGCAATAAATGTGTATGCCTACTAAAAATAAATGATAATAATTGGACCAAAACCCCGCGTATTACTCCATTAGAGTATGTTTCGCCGGACTGTCTCATGTGGGCCGTGTTGAAACCGGTAGAAAAGTATCCCACTGAGTTTGTTTCGCCGGATCTTCTCAGTTGGGGCGCATTGGATCCGGTGGTAGCATTAAAGCGCGTCCGTCGTTATATGCTCATGGTCCACCCAAATAATGACAATTGTTTTGACATAATATAGACAGAACAAGCATTTTGCGTCGCTAAGAACAATATAAATAAATAAATAATAATAATAACACATAAATATATGATAATATAAAAATAATTAATTTTATAGATATAAATAAATAACAAATATAATGAATAAATTTTTCTAATTAATGTTTGACTATTTACAAGTGCCTGTAATTGGTTTACGTAAATAAAAATGATTTTTATTTATTTATTTTATTTAAAAAAAATCATTCGTTACTGAACTTTAAGCAGAAACTAGTAGGTAGGTAGGTACTTTTATTTATTTACTGCCCGTCGTCCGCCCGTCCGTATTATTACTTGCCCGTCGATAAAATTTGGAATATTTTTACCCTTTTCAGTGAACTTTATGAAGGCTAACATATATGTATAGATAGGTATTTTATCAATATTCATTTGTTTTTTTGTAATTAGCTGCGTCCGAAACTTTATCCACGTGGCATTTATGAATTCATATATATTTTTTTATAAAAGTAGCTTAATTTACTCCTTATTATATCTGCCAGTGAAAGTCCCGTCAAAATTGGTCCACCCGTTAAAGAGATTAGCCGGAACAAACAGATAGACAGACAAACACGCAAATAACATTTCAATGATTTATCAAAATAAGTTATATTAAAAAAAGAATTCTTGCCTGGACATGAAATGAAATGAAATGAAAACGTTTATTGATAATGTAGACGAATCGATCGTACTTATATATCGTCAAATACAATAATACAAATATAAAAAGAAAAAAAATATCTTGTCTAATTAATTAATATACATTTCAACAGTCATGTTATTAAATAGAATTTAAATCTACCAATGTGGCATGTGATAGTCGCGTTTTATAAATATAATTAGAATCAACCAGCGTGCCTGGGCTGGGATTCGGTCAGAACCATAGAACGCGCCGCGAGCCTCGCCTTGCAAGGACGACCGGACCCTATCCTAGCTTCCTACGAGTCTTTCTCTATCTACCTACGTTGTGACACCCGGAGAAGAAAGACTATAAGAAACTCCGAGATCATTCTTTTTGTTTTCTGACAAAATAATTAAATCTATCTATCTATCTACCTATCTATCTATCTATCTATCTATCTATCTATCTATATATATAAAATTCAAAGTCCTGACTGACTGACTGACTGATATATCAACGCACAGCCTAAACCACTGGTCCTAGAGACATGAAAAATTGAGGGTATGTTCTTTGTAATGAGTAGGTATGTACTAAGAAAGAATTTTTCGAAATTCTACCCCTAAGGGGGTAAAAAAGGAGATAAAATGTTGTATGAAAAATATTATTCCTTGAGTTAATAGAATTGAAACTTCGCACGAATACTTAACTAAACAAATGATACAATTTGACATTTTTATTTTTCCTAAGCTACCCCTAAAAGGGGTAAAAATGGAGATGAAAGTTTCTATTAAAATTCGTATTCCTTGAGTTAATGGAGTTGAAACTTGGCACGAATACTAATCGAAACGAATGATAAAAATTGTCATTTTTATTTTTCCTAAACTACCCTCTCAAGGGGGTAATAAGGGTATGAAAGTTTCTATGAAAAATCTTATTTTTTGAGCTAAAAGACTTGAAACTTGGCACGAATACTTACTTATCTAAATAAATTATAAATATGGTCATTTTTAATTTTTCTAAACTACCCTCTAAATGAATCTATGAATAATCTTATTCCTTGAGTCAATTGACTTGAAACTCGCCAGAAACTTAAAGTTTAAATGCGTAATGGTAAAAAATGCGTTTGTTTCTGTATTAAATAAAATTAAAAACTTACACTAACTATTTTTTATTATATATTCAACATTAAAAGTAAAAAAAAATTGGGCACATACCTACTGTGTTAATTTACGCACTACCATCTTACTCTGTTAATTCAGGAGGTAAGTTTGTGATTTAGTTTATACATAAGGTGAGTTCCTTTTGATGTTAATTTTACTAAGAACAATATTTAAATCCACAAAATCTCATAGGAATTATTACTTTATTCACAAAAAAAAAACGACTTTGTGTTCGGAAATAACATAAATATCTCAAAAATAACGGATCAATAGTAAAATATACTTACAGTGACAAAGTTCTTCGCAGCTTCGTGGAAGATGCGACTATAAATAGGAGTGGCGAAGGCCGCACTTGCTCATTGTCACTGTAGAAGAGTTAATTGATAAAATCTATCCAGATATTAGTAATATCCACAATAATCCTGCAGAATGGTTGTGCGAGCGTGCCATCCTAACACCAAAAAACGACCAAGCAACAATCATCAATGAAATTATTTTGAAATCGTTCGAGGGAGTTGAAAATGATTATAAATCAGTGGACTCAGTAATAAACAACGATGATGCCATACATTACCCGGTTTAATTAATTAACACATTGAGGCCTCCCGGTCTCCCAACTCACATATTAAAATTGTAAGTTGGCGCCCCAGTTATGTTGTTGCGTAATTTAAACCCGCCAAAATTATGCAATGGCACCAGGTTACGCGTAAAAACATTGCAACGGTATAGTTAGTATAGTTGCCTCGATAACATTTGTTATCGAGGCAACTATACTTGTTATCGAGGCAACTATACTGACCGGTTGTTCCCGAGGGGAGTCTGTGTTTATTCCGAAAATCCCTCTAACTTCATCAAACTATCCTTTCGAGTTCAAAAGAGTGCAATTCCCCTCAAAGTCTGCTTTGCCATGACCATAAACAAATCTCAGGGCCAAACTCTTGATTTAGCAGGGGTAGACTTAAGGGAGAACTGCTTTTCACATGGTCAGTTATACGGACTTATACGTGGCTTGTAGTAAGCTCACGGAGCAGCCTGGTGATTCTAGCACCTCAAGGTAAAACAAGAAATACTTAATGTTTACAAAGAAATACTGCAATAGGTAGTCACAGTATTTCGTTGTTACCATTATTAGTTACATATTATCCACTGGTTGTCTCCTAATTACATCTTTTCAAACACGCCTTAAATTCTGTTATAGTACATTACGATATTAGTGCGTTATGATGGTTATAACATGCGAGGCGGAATTTCAGCCCGAGCCGAAGGCGAGGGCGTAATTGAGCCGAGCCCTTTGAGATGAGGCCAGTTGTTGAACTCAAGTGAATTTGTAGGTATGTTAGTAGTCAGTTGTTTCGATATGATGTAAGCCTTGACTTTCATGCTAAATTGTTCATATCTTGACTGTATTTCGACCTGAACTACTTGTTTAAGGTTGGATTTCATGGATCCTACTCCTACTATGCTTGCTTGAGTTGAGTATCTTCGCGCCTTCAACCCTTGTGCCGCTCGCTCTGTGATGAAACAACCCTGTGAACCTGGATCGACTAGTGCCCGCAATACAGTAGTGTGTCCGTCGTCTCCTCTCGCTGTGACTACCGCAGTTGCTAGCAAGGTTGTTCCTCTCGTGGATGAGAGCGGTTGTGTAGTTGTATTCACTTGAATCTCTTCAGTATCTTCTGCTACGTGTATGGACTGTAGTCCCTCCATTGTATTTGTTTCCTTTGTAGTTTTTGTAGTATGCAAAAGAGTGTGGTGACGTTTATGACAAATTTGACATGATGTAGATAGCCGACAACTTTTGAGTATGTGACCGGGAACTAGGCAGTTGTAACAAATTAAATTATTCTTTACAAATTCAGATCGCTGCGCTGGTTCCATTTTTCCAATTTTTTTGCAGTGGTATAATGCATGTTTCTCATTACAGAGTGGACAGGTTCTTTCAACAGTGGAAATGTGGTAAGTACGTTCTGTTATTGTAGGTTTATCTTTTGATGTAGACGGAGTCACTAGCTCAAGTGTACGGAATTTTGATTGCAGGAACTTCATGAACGATGAAAGCTGTGGTAATTCATCTCCCTCGCTAGTGACATACTCCTCCCACTCCTTGTGTGTAGTCGAGTCCAGCCTTTGTACGACTAAGAATATAATCAGCGGGTCCCATGATTCAGTGTTGACACCTATGTTCTTCAGACTATTCAAACACTCGCTAGTAATATCATGCAGTGACTTTATACAGCTAGCAGATTGCATGTGTGACTTTTTTTGGTTAAATAGTCGCTTTAGGAGTGATGTTACAATGAGGCGTTTGTTGTCATGCCGATTATGATATAATTTTGTTCTGTTACTTGAATAGACTTCAATAAACTTTCAGCTTCTCCAGTGACGCTGACCTTTAAGTAGTGCAGCTTCTGTACTTTGCTTAAGGTTGTATTCTTATCGACTAAAGATTCGAATAAATCTTGAAAAGTTGGCCATTCCTCGTAATTTCCTGAAAATGTCTTTAATTGAATTTGTGGCAACTGGACTTGAGCTGGCATACTAAATTGTTCCTTTGCTGGCGGTAGTGTCGTGGACGCAGTAGAGGATATGACTGAATCTAACATGTCTGTAATGTTCGCCGTAATGTCCATAATAACATCTTCGCATTCCGAATATTCGTCTCTGTTAAAATACTCTATGTCTTTACGCTCAGATTTTGGTGTTAAGCGCATTATCTCTAGGTTTGCAGCACGAAAAGAATCCCAGTAGTCATTGAAACTTTTCAGTTTTACCGCTAAATAACCCTTTGACAAGCGTGACTTCGGACATTTTTTAAAGTTCTGTACCGCCTTATTAATTAGCAAATAGGTATCTTCCAACTCACAAATGCATTGTTCGATCGTTTTTTGAGTCGCCATGTTATATATTTTCAAGAATTTTTACTATATATACAGTTTACTATGTACACACACCACTTATATACAATGTTCAATTTTCACTGCAAACAGTTTTAACTTTTTTCGTTTTCATATATTTACACTGGTAGGTCCAGTCTGGTGGCTCGATTAGGACCAATTATGTTGTATTTGTAGATTAATTGACGAAAATATTTATTTATGATTTTGGTTTTTTGCTAATAACAATGTGTTGTCGGCTCTTGTTAATGTCACACTATATATTTTTTATTGACCATAAACAAATAGGTACATTGAAAATGTAGTTGTCACTATGAAAGAGTATTTAATACAAATGTTACTTTTGAACCAAACAATAAGTATTTGTTATTATTAAAACTATTAACTTTATTATGTAAAGTATAGGTATCTAAATGTTTTCTCAAATTACTAACCTTCAGAACCGACTGAGACACACAGTCACGGCTTTTGAAATTAAACGTTAATAACATAAAACATTGTAAACACTATAAAATATAAGTAAGTACAATACATAACTAAAGCGAATATTGCTTATCAGTGTTGCAAAACCCAAAATAAAAATGATAATGTAATGGGAAACAAACAATATAATTATAAGTACATATACTACCTACTAATTCTGACCTAATACGGAAAAGATTGAAAGGACGGAACGTTGCAAGTAACGGACGAACGACGCGCGACGGTAGAACTCTGCCTTAGCGTGTAGGTACACAGGATTGGTCCTATCTGATCGCGCGATCCGTTGCCTGTGGAAACGGATCGCGCGTCAAAGGTGCTTTCTGATCGCGATATGAGTTTCACCTAAAACTAATGTATGGAAAAGTGGAAATCTATCGCGCGATCCGTTTCCACTGAAACAATCTATTAAGTAATTTCCGGTCTGATCGCACAAATATCGAAAATAAAATAAAATATATTCGTACGTCTAAAAGAGTCTAAAATTATCACTTAATTTTAAATAAACAATAGTCAGTTAATACTTATTTACCTCGCTCTACCTATACATAAAAAATCAAATAATACAACTTGAATTAATCAACAAGATGTCATAACAAACTTCATTATTTGCTAACAAAAATGCCGAATGGTGTCGTGGAAGAATATACCAATTCAAGTTCAACATTATTTTTATAACATTAGGGTACATACTATGAAAAATAATAGCAACACTTTTACCCACATAAATGCACAAAAAAACCGGCCACAGTGCATAGTTTTATAGCGCTCCGTCTTTACTTTTTATTTGATCTGTGCCTACTAAGTAGGTCTAGTGTTGTCTCGATTTTATTTAAATGTTACTTATTATCATTTAATGAAATAACGCTTCCTGATGCATCCGATCCTGTTATATCGTCCAATCGCTATTCATTGCGCTCTACAGTTTCCTTGATGCAAACTGTATGTACTGTAGAGCGTCATGCCTTAGGAAAATGGTTCCTAAGGGGACAGTCGTTTATTAAGGCTGGAGCACTGTGCGTTTGTTCCCGATGAAGTAGCAAAAGTATTGTGGCTAACTATATATTATTATATCCATCCGAACAAAGGGGGAGAATTAGGGGAGAGTCGAAGTTATTACGATAACTAGTGCCGCATAGCCGCATACTACAAATGTATACGCCGAAGCTTGTAACAAATTCATTATTAAAAAATGTGTGCGAAGTGTTTAATTATCATCCTTTTTCGAGTAGCCTCTTTCACTTTCAGAGGTTTAGGCAAGGAATTTTAGTTCACTGCCGCGCACTATTCTCCTGGAAAGATGCGTGGTTCGCGCCTCCTATACTAGCACTTCCGCAGTTACGCGGCGGCCAAAACCTTCGCTTCCCGATACCAACTTGGTGACAAAGCTAGGAGCCAGCAAACATCAGTGTTAAGCAACTTCGGACTTCTCTTTCACTCTTCTTTCTTAAGAAGATTTTTACTTTTTTGGTTGTCATGTTTAGGGTTCCGTACCCGAAGGGTAAAAACTATTAATAAGACATCGCTGTCCGATTTTCTATATCATCGCGATAGCTAGACAGTTGAAATTCTCAAAAAATATGTATTTATGTTACGGATATAACAACAAATACTAAAAATAAAATAAAATAGATATTTAATTTGTTTTTTTTACCTTTTTTGCTCGATATGCACTTGAAAATGGTACGGAACCCTAACCCCTAAACCCCGCCGACTGTCCGACTCGCACTTGGCCGGTTTTTTATACGACTTGTACAGTTTTTTTTCTATCAAAAACTATACATCATATTAGTCCGTTGGCTTACAGCGCCATTTATATTTATAAACAATAATCATAGGTAACTAACAAAGTGTACTTTCTCACGGACGTTGACGTTAAGAAAAGTAACAAAGTGGTCCTTTTTCCGGACGTTAAGACAAGTAACAAAGTGGCAAGGCCGGATTTAAGGGGCATCCAGGGCAACTGCTCCGGGGCCTCCACAATAGAGGGGCCCCCACAAGACAGATTTAAAATCTTTCAAATTTTGACGAGTGAACTCTATAACTTGTCTTTTATTTATTTTTTCGGTGTTGTAGGTACCTTTACATACAGTACTTTGTACAACCATGATTAATGTAATAGTTCATCTATACTTGTTCACTTATATTTGTCAATCAGTAAAATATCAGAATTAAAACCGTCCTGATAAATAAGTACATACTTCAAATTTTCTACACATTTAGAGGGAAACTAATTTGGGCCCAAAAGGCCTCTGGACTTCTAAATCCGGCTCTGCAAAGTGGTCATTCTCCCGCGTCACTACAAGAAAACAGCCAACAGCGATGGAACATTGACTCGAAACGTGACCGTCACGCAAACTCCGAGCGAAGTCGGCGATACAAGTGGACAGTCAATATACTCAAGGACATTGCAGTTTGCCGGCCCACCCTAAAAGAAAGTGACGGGCCCTCGACAGTCGCCGGCTCCGATCCAGGAGGGAGTCCGCACATCGCAGATAACCAAATACCAGTGCGTATCTGGCAACCAGATATCGGTGCATGCTGGGCTTTTCAAATCAGCCATTATTTTTACTTCGCTCCTTTTTTTCTGGAATGATCGACCATGTTACCAATCGAGTCTCTTTTTTAAGAACATTTATACTTTTGTACCTAATAAAAAAAATACACATTACTATAGTCCGTCGTAAACCAGCGCCTTTCATATTTCATACAAATAATAATACATAATACCAAAACCTACCAAAGTGGTCCTTCTCCCGGACGTTAAGAAAACGTTAAAGGTTTCTTATTTAATAGCTATTTTAATCACATGAATGATATTGTAAGTAATTTGGAACCAAAAGGTGGCTAAGGCGGATGACATATCTACCATCGGAACTTACGGGGAAAGTGTCACTTGCTTTGTAAGTATTTCATGTCTAGCAACAGAAATCAAAATACTTAAAATTGGAGGTGGTGGATAGAAAAGAGGCGGGTGGATGAATTAAACTCATTTTATTCAGTAGCGCGCGCACGCGCTTTTTACTTTTACCTCTGACTGATTTTGGATTGTTGTTGAATGAAATTGACGCACCTTGAATAATAATTCTTTGAACTGCTAACAAACACTCAAAAACACAACAAAGTGATTGTTGATATAAACTGCCCCAGTCCTTCATGTAAACTAGGAAAAAGATGATTGATAAATACTATTGATAGCGTGTCAAACAAAACGCAAATAAAAATTACAATTGACACAGTGGTTTAATTCCTCAAGTGAGTTTGGTCGTGTGGTTGGTACAATAACTTTTTTGGATCTAGCGAACTAACTGCTAGACCTCAGAGTAATCCGCGTCGGCTTCAAGCCACCTCTGACCTTTCGAAAAGATTACTGCTTAATTCAACAACCACCCGGTAAAGTTATGCCCTGCAATTTATGAACTGTCACTGCCCAGCTCACCTTAGTTATAGGTAATAACAAAGTTTTTTTTTAAGTTGTGACTCGCCCGGGACTGGCTTTAAACTGAGTGAAGGTTTTCATTCCCTCTCCGCATGTCTTACACGGCTAATATGGCGGTAGCCACGCCTATGGCTAGCAGTATAGTAGTAATAGTAATAAAACACAGTTTAAGCGGTGTGACTGTTTTTTAATTCTAATTCTTCAACATCGGTGTTAGCATTTCTTGTTCGTTTATAAGAATTCTTCCAGATCTCGTAGAAACAGACAGTGGCTTGAAACCTGTAGCAAACTAGAAGCGGCACAGACACATGTGTTATGAGAGTCCACGCCCATACTCCATAAAATTCCATCTGAAAACAAAAGACAATTACTTATCAAACAGTTTCAATTTGATTTCCTTCTGATATTTGTAGTTAGTCCGGGAGACGGGTAAATAATTGATTATTTTAGTTGTTTGATACTTATTAAAAGCATGTATGATGATCTAAGCATATAGAGAATACCGCTAAGGTCTGAACACGCCTTTATACCCTCAGCTAGGGGGGATGAAAAAAGTTAATATACCTGAAGTGGATGAAACTCAGCTCTTGCATTTTTGACTCTATTGATGAGCCACAAAGCCAAGTTTCCCACCAGTAGGAACGTTACTAACTGGCGGCCGGGACGCTGTCGGCCTGTGCCCCGGCAACGACGGGACCAGGCGTCGAGGACCAGTAATGTCTGACATGAACTCTGGATCACGGCGCATAGAGGCGATATTATCCTGAAAATAATATTGTAAAGACTAAGGTAACTTTGGTTCATATTTATGGCAAACTACGGAAAAGATTGGTATAATTTCTAAAGGTAGATTGCTAATGTACAACTCACGCCGAACATCGTAGGCGGATGGAGTCAAAAATTTATGGAGCAATGGAGTGTGGAATGCATCACCCAGAAAAAAAACTTTTATTTTGAATAAAAAACCATACTTAGGTAGGGATTATTCCACTTTGTTCACCTGACTATGTATGTAACATTAATAAGAGACGTAGTATGTCCTACTGTATACATAGCTAAATAATTACTGGACAAGTATAAGACAGCCTTTTTTTTCTTTTACGCATACTACTCCTCTGTCCGTCCGCCATTGGTGAAGGCGGGGTACACGTGGTAATCCGGCCGTCCGGTAAGTGTAAGACAGCCTACATGTTTTTTAATTATGACATGTTTTATATTACCTGTTGTGAGTATGTTTACAAACTAAATAAATAAATGAAAAAAAAAAGAAATGAAAATAACCTGGTTGCCCTAGACTCTTCAGGGTACCGTTGTATTAAAAACCCAGCTCCTATAATTTGGAACAGGTAGTAAAGGTACACTCCACACTGTGTGACTAGGAGCAACGAATGTTCTAAGGGAAGGGCGGACACTGCGCGCTTCAGAGGTAATGTCCTCATTCGCTGGATGCAAGCCCCAGAACTCAGAGTCATTATAAGAAACAATATTGTTTCCCAAACGTTCATCTAAAACAGAAAAAAGAGAGTGTTTTTAGTTCAAATTTGTCTTTCATCAATGTAAAATAAATGTAGGTACCTATATGAAATCTATATGATAATTTAACTAGTTGTAGGGGCATACACACTAATATTTGGTTGAACAATCAGGGTATCAAGATATTCCTGCCAATTTTGGTAGCTAGCTTGGCCGATATTTATAGAATAATTATTCTCGGTTACCCATCTGCTTATTAAAATCAAATGCGATTTTTTTTTGTTATTTCTGTAATTGGTATTATATAATTTATCATATAAGTACAAAACATATTGTTAACGGATCGCATGTTTCGTCTTGGAACCATATTATTACATTAATTAATTTTAAATAACTCTCATATAAGTGAACGTATTATATGTTCTAAAAACTAAATAAATAAAGATTTTAAAGACGGCATTCACTATTTTTTGATACTTTATCCCACAACCTTTTGGGGGCTCGTCCGGGATCAAGATAAATATCGGAAGCTAGTGGATGAAGATGACTGAGGAGGAATATCAAAACTCAAATTAATACTAGACGCAAGTCATTCACGCGGCCATTGTAATTCTGCTTAACCGTTCTATCTATAAGCATTGGAGTGAATCAAAACACCTTTTTTTTTGCAAGCTTAACGCTGGACGGCGCTGATTGTTGCTACTACTTTAACGACACGCAGGCTTCGGGATGCAGTTTCGTGAATGAAACGTTATCGAACTCTTCGTTATAACGACAGTAGCAGTGTTGAATATAAGGCTATAACGTAAATAACGTTATACCAAAGATAAAGTTATAACAATAATAACGTTATTACAAAAAATATTTTAAACAGATCTCGTAATTTTTTACTGACGAATAATTTATTACGACGACGATTATTTTAAACTAGCTTCCCGCTCGCGGTTTCAGCTAAGTCGTTACAAACTTTCTACATACAAATCTTTCCTCTTTATAATATTAGTATAGATGACTATGCAAAAGCTATCGTATTACACTAATAGCAAAAGGCTTTCTTTATCGAAGAATTTAAAGAATAATTCATCCGAGATGCCACCGAAGAAAGATAATCAGGGGCAAAGTCACGAGAAAGAAAATAAAGATGGATATACACATTTATTTCCTAGATTTGGAGAAATCAATGACTATTTTCACTGGAGATTACACATATCCTGTAAATGAATTCATTGAAGAATTTGAAGACATTTCTGACTTAATGAACTGGACTAAATTCAAAAAGTTAATTTTCGCAAGGAGATATTGCAAAGTTATTCTTACGCTCAATTGGAAGAGTAAAAGACTACATACATAAATCTTAAGAATGCACTCATCGAATAACTTAGTCAAAAACTAAATGTGCAATTGTTCTCAGAAGATTAAGCATACGAAAAAAGAAAAATGATGAGACATACCAACAATAATTCTTAGCATTGAAAGAAATAGCTTTGCATAGAAAAGTTGAAGACCTCTGATAGAATAAGTAATTGACGTGATTGGGAACGCTAAATCCTTTAAAGTTATACTTAATTGTGATTCTGACCTGAAAGAATTTTGCAAGACGCCTGAAATGTATAGAACTAACTAAAGAAGGAATTGATGATACTAACCTAATAATTAAAACAGAGTTTGAAAAGATAAAAAAATATACAAAGTAATCGTACAAAGTTTCTTTCATATTTTGACCATAATATTAAAATCATATTGTGTATATAAAAGTATCTACTGGGTCTGATAAACAAAAAACGTACATAAAATGTGAATAAACGATACCTGAAGTAAAGCTAAATCTACATGTTCATCTTTGTGAAAGAGTCCATTAAACAGCATGAGGCTGACAATTGTTCCTGCGAGAACTCCAACGCCCATGAACAATCCCTTGTGGGCACTGCCACAGTCCACCGAAAAGTGATTACTGGATTTAGCTCTAGCACAACACTGCACATCTTTAGAAGGAGCGCTATCAAGTTTTCCAATTTTCTGAAAAAGATAATTCTTTTCTATTAACTGTGATTTGCGGGTTTATTCACGTTGAGCAAATCAACGTTACTCAGATTTGAATTTAATTTAGTCTTTGTACTAAATTTAGTTAAGGTAGCTGAATGCAAACTGAATCTATGTATCTGCAATACTCAGATTCGATTTGTATGTAACTTGTCTTAAATATATTAAATAAGATGGGTAAAGCGAAGAAGACTTCCGTCATCTTCACGCACCCACTACATCTTAGTAAACCCAAGATGATTTTAATGTGATGAAAAAATACTAATTATTGACTCTAGGTTAAGAATTTTTTAACGCAATCTGGAGCCCAAAACAACCCATCAACTTAATCTAAAATTAAATTAATGTCAGCCATACCGATCCAGGAACTGTACAAATGTCATTCCAGATGACGACAATTATGACGGAACACAAAAGGCTGTATTCGACGCCACACGGCCTCAAGTACGGGTTTACACTTCTGATCAAAGGTGTTATCATTTCAGTCACATTACACGTCCAGTTCTCATTCTTTATATTTTGATCTATAAAGCTAAGAGAGAGATTAAAGCTATTATTGGACAAAATGTTTGGCTCTTCTACAAATGTCTGGTTTTCTTCGTTACTGTTGATGGTTACTCTGGAATAGCCGCTGACGTTGGCGTATCGGTTGAATGCCGGCCGATCATATGCCATGGCGATTATGTCATCTCGAGTTTCTTGGACGACAACGTTAAGCCATTCACATACGTTAGTCGCTATCAGGTGCATTAAACCGAACCTATCGAGTACAACGCCTCGCATTGGATCTAAAATCTGAAATAAAATGAAAATTGTTACTTATAAAGTTATAGTTAGCCTTTAGGCTTATTCTTATATAAGTAACTACTTAAAGAAACATTATATTCACATATATAATACACCGCATTACAATTATCCAATGAATTATTTTTCATGTTTTTCAATGAGAACCATGGTCTCTTGGACCATGGACTCATGGACCATGGTGAGAGCTCTTTTAAGTACATTAGCTCGGTAAACCGCGAATCGTAAATCTCGATAATATAATTTGTGATTTATTAATAGATACACTCGTGAGACAATAGTTTATGTTTGTTCAATTGCGAACAGTCACGACTATTGTTTAGAGACACGACTCTGAATGGTTGAGAAAATTTCCGACAATTTCAGTAATTGCAAACAATCTATACAAATATATTAAGTTGCAGCGTTTGTTTGCTTGCATTTGCTAATCTCAGGAACTGGTCAGATTTGAAAAAATCTTTCAGTGTTAGATAACAAATCTATTAACGAAGGCTATAGGCTATATTTAATAATGACGTTCCTACGGGAACGGTAGTTACGCGGGTGAAACCGTGCGCGGGAAGCTAGTGTTTATATTCACTAGCGACCCGCCCCGGCTCCGCACGGGTGCAATGCTGATGTATTATTCATTTAAACGGCATCAAAGTGCGTTGCGTGGTTTTAAAGATCTAAGCATACATATGGATGGACAGACAGCGTTAAGCGACTTTGTTTTATACTATGTACTGATTTACTCTGCAAATGTGGTTTGATGTGATAACATAAAAAAAAACTTTGGTCAAGTTTAGACTTAGTATTATTAAGTGTTTAAAAATTATAGTAAAAAAGCTTAATGACTAGTAGCACCTTTTCTTTTGGGTATATATGTTGTTAGCCTCAAGGCTTTTGCGACTTCAGCAGGCATAAATGAGAGAAGGGCTCTAGCCTCATTATAAATGGTTTAACAGATAGCCTGCACAATAGCTGGACTTGGCCCTTGGCTCAGGGTAGTTGCTGGCGGCAGTTTTTAAACCATATACAAAGTTTGAAGATTTTGCTACTCTAGCAAAATCGAGTGACTGACTATATCACTGTTTAGCTGTTGTAAAGAATGAGGCAATTCTGCTCATCCAAAAAGTGCCGTGTTGGCCGTTAGCTATCTTATTATACAATTGCTTTGGTGACGTTACAACAAGAACGGGCTCTTTGAGGCGCGGAGGTTTAGTTTTAATTTAGATGTATATGTATAATAATAAGTACCAAGTAATTCATAATAACTTACGTCTGTGTATGAGAAAATGAAAACAGTTTGAGCTACCAAGTACAAAATGCGTAGGGCTGGTTTAACGGCAATGATGGTTAGTTGGCAGTCTCCGGATAGATCGAAGTATCCAGCGAATTGTAAGCACGAATATATGATGGAGCCGACTCCAAAACCAGCCACACCTATGTGTAAATAAAAACTACCATAGCGGCTTCCTTTCGCATGTTCTGTAATAGAGATAGAAATTTATTCTTTAGGGCTTACCTACAAGACAAGAATACTTATTATTGTTAAAGATATAGGAATAATGTATTTTCAAAAGTCCTACATAATCAGTAGGTAGATCAAGGTAAATATATTGATAATCGCTTTTTACCTATATTAGTCTATGGTACCTTACCCCCTTCAAGAACCCGTTACCTTAACACAGTTACCTAAAATGTTTAAATGATTCAAGATTATTGAGAGAAGAGCATTGTCTCTTAATCACTATCATAATTAGAAGTGTAATTTCAAGCTGAAGCCTTTTTATATTTGTATCTTAAGCTGGACACAAGCTTACCTTTTATCTGCAAGGGAATAGGGCCAATTATTTTTACACAGGAATCAAACCAGTTACCGTTACTTTGAAACTAATTGATTAAAACTGAAGTCAACCACCTTATAAATGGAGATTTATAAATATAGTACTTATGTTTACCTACGCAAAAAAATACACTCAACATTCAACTATATTATTATTATTAAACTCACCATCTTTGTCTCCTCTTGCCATCCGTAAATGATAAAACGTGTAAGCTAAAAATAGCATACTAACTACGTATAAATACATTGTGAACACCTGTAATGGACAAAATAATTACATTAACAATATGGCTTAGCTTTGAAGAAAACTCAGTGTCACAATCATAATCAGCCCGTATAACGTTCACTGCTGAACATGGGCCTCCTCTCAAGAGAAGGTTTGCCATGGTCACTACGCTTGGCGGGCGGGTTGGTGACCATAGTATTTTATTGTAACACACACACGCAAACGCTGCTGCCCGTTCCTTGATATACAATTGTTATTAATTACGTTATAACAATCGGGCCAATGGCTTAACGAGCTCTCCGATGTACGGAGGGAAGTCACAACCAACCAGACCTGAAAAAAAAATTGAAGAATTTACGCAAGGATTTCTTGCCGGCGCGGCGTGGGTCGAGCATCGAGCCCACGACCTATGAGACTCACAGTCATGTCGTCGCGTAGTCATGATCAGCTCGCGCTCGATTTGTTAATTCTGTCATGGTTATTTCCTCCCTGATTCATGTGGTTATTTCAACATAAATATCTAGTTATAAGGCAATGACTGGCATTAGCGTTTATTGCGGAATATTAAAATAAATGAGTTTTTACTTCAGGCTCGAAAAGCAAGAGCATTCATTTTATAATTAACATAAACCAATTAGTCATGTAGCTCTTAGAAATAGTAATGGCGGTAGGTTAAAGTGATTTTCGACTCAGGTAGAGCCATATATCACTCATATTTTGAAAGAAATGCGAAACAATTCGTCGTTATATTTAAGCATGAAAAAATTGGTATAATAGGTTAGGCGAGTCACACACTGGCAACCCTTTTTTTGTGTTGCGCGGGGCGGCAGACTACGCTACGGTCGCAGCGACGGAGGGCATAGACATAATGCCACTACAGTAGAGCGATCGCTAGCATAAAATCGCTAAGGCAATGTACTTGGCATGTGTCACGTAGCCGTACTAAATTGTAGTTTGATACTTTATATATTACAAGGCTAGGTGAGTACCCTGCTTTGTACCAGCGACGCGGCGCCGGTCAAAGCGGGTTTTCCACTTGAACTGAAATACATACAACGGTACCATCAGTCTGCGGTCACGCGCTATGACATGCCATGCCACTATGTGAAGTCAAAGTTTTAGTTTAGTAGTTAAATAAAAAATAGATTAGTTTGGCTCATTTTAAATAGACGTAAGCGCCGGATGACCTAATTGTTACGGTTGCTTGACAAAATTTCTTGGAGGCAGTTGAAAATAAAATAAAAAAACTCATTAGCTAATGTTAAACGCTTGTGATAAGAGTTTTAATAGTTTTTAATTTTAAATAGGCATAGGTAATATTTCAGTGCGTAATAGTCCGACCGTAACAATGACGTCCTCGTGCATTTTTCAGATTCTATTTTTTTCTCAAAAATTCGTCACACAAACAAAAAAATGTTTTAAAGCTTTGGGATTAGAATTCGAAATTTTAGAGACGGTATTATTGTTTAAGTTTTTATTTTAAATGTTGTCAGTTATGTGGTCATAAGTAATTTTCCGCATAAAATACCTACATGAAACAGTACAGTTACATACAATTAAATCAACTAAAGAACTTTTTACAGTTATGGATTATGATTTATCTTGATCACAAGTTTCGCATAATTAAACGAATATATATTTCTTTATTTAAAAACGTATAAGTTTTTAGATGATACAAACAATATATTCTAGTTACTTACATCAGATGTAACATTGGTATAAACTTCATTTTGTATGGTGCTCGTTACTGGAAACGCTATACCTAAAACTATTAACAATTTAGCGTAAAATGCTGACAAGATGACGGTCATGGATTCACTGAAACAATTAATTAGATTTATGAATTAATTATAAATGCTAATTAATTTATTATTAGACTAATAAATTAGGAGTAACAGATCTGCAAGTACGTGGAATGAAATAGAAATAAATAAACATGTATTTTTTGCTGAGAATTGGGGATACATTAATATTAACGAAAAAATAAAATACCTGCCATATATAGTTAACGGAAATACGAGTTAAAATCACTAAGTGACCTACGCAAGAGCGCAAGAGGACGCCACTCGTGGAACTTAGACCTCGGCTAAATGCGGTCTCTTGAGTGGATTGAGCAATCATGACTTAGACCTCGGCTAAATGCGGTCTCTTGAGTGGATTGAGCAATCATGACTTAGATTTTTAGGTAAGTTTTGTGCAACTGTCGCATAAAGTGGTCTTGTATAATGCCAATAGACTCTTTCTAATGAATAAATACTAGTCGATAAATTGTTATCTGGTAGTCCTGGTCGTCTAGGAAGCCTCGAGGACTACGGTGGTTAGGGTAGTAGTCAGATGCTACACTTCTATCACTTAGTTATTAGAGACATAGTAGTATCGTTACGTGATTAACCTCCTGTAGTTACTCAAAATATTATTCAGAAAGACTGCAAAAGATAGCTAACGTTGTAGACTAGAGAGAAAGATATGTCAAGATGAACTGTGCTTACTCGCCATGTGATAACACTCGTCTTTTGGGAACTTCACTTGGTATGTGGTCTGCGCTTGAGCTGCTGCTAGCCGGCATCACTACGCTTAGCCGGGGCAAGGAGTGTGGCGAATGTGGTAGATTTTCTCTGAAAATATAAACAAGGCGTTCTGAAGAAAACAAAGTAACTATAATGAGCTTTTTTAACGAATACATTTTTTGTACAAAAAAACGACATATTAAAATAAGTGACGAAAGGAGAATGATTTTTTTGGTTCAAAAAATAATTAAAAAAAATCAAAGTATGACCCCTAAACTCATTTTTTTTCATAGATTTCATAGGACTTAACTCGGACAAGAAATATTTATGTTAAATCTAAGATTTATTTCCGGGTCTGGTTGTTGAGGGACTACCGTTAAGCCTTTGATCCCGATTGTTATAACAATCGTAAATCAAGGCACGGGCAGCAGCGCTGCAGCGTTTCCTTGTAGGTATTTTACAAAATATTGCGGTCACCAACCCGCCTGCCAAGTGTAATGACTGTAGCAAAACCCTGCCTCGGGAGTAGAGCCAGGTTCAGCCAGCAGATTTGTAAACGATAAACGAGCCGATGATTTTAGGACTCAATGTCGTATACTATTATGTAGAAGGATTGCACGATTTGAATAGTGGAAGAAATAGATTTCAAACATGGACTAATCCTTAATACCTTTGAGGTGCAGAGATATAGGTCGTTTTATACAACATACAATCGTGTGAACTAGTCCTTCGATTTTCTATTCATAAACATATCGCAGTATGACGTTTGCAGAGTATACCTACTGCCTGAAGTAATACAGCACCTGGTCTCAGACATAACACATGTGGTCTATATATTATCTTTATAGAAACACAGGACAATTTAAATCTATCACTCCACTAAAAACATTATGCTTTGGTAATAATAGATTAATGTTCTATTGTTTGGATTCGTTGAATATTGTTTTGATACATTCAAAACAATATTCAACGAATAGAAAAAAAACAGAAGGAATTTATTAAAAGATTATCTTCAATTGCTGGTATTAGGCGAAGCATGAAAGAATATGACGACTGACTAAATTATTTTAGTATGAAGGCGCTATACTGGCCTAGAGATTATTTAGGTTTAATATTCTTACATAAATTACTAAATAATGGATCTGATTGTCCACCTCTTTTGTCTCAAGTTTTTTAATTTTTTTTTAAAAAATGCCATTTTTTTTTAAATACCCAGAGCGATATATATATATATATGTATATATATATATATATACAGGGTGTCCCAAAAGATTACGTAGCTGGGAAGGGGGGTGAAAGGGATGGTCACAAGGGTCACCAGAAAAATATAAAAAAATTCCCTCTGGGTGTTTAAAAAAATAAATGGCATTTTTTAAAAGACTAAAAATTTTACACGCTGTATTTAAAAAAAATGCTGTTATGTAATCTTCAATAACAACAAGGTCATTAACATCAAAAATAACAAGGTGTAAAATTTTAAGTTTTTAAAAAAATGCCATTTTTTTTTAAATACCCAGAGCGGATTTTTTTTTTATTTTTCTAGTGACCATTGTGTCCACCCCTGTCACCCCCTTTCCCAGCTACTTAACCTTTTGGGACACCCTGTATATATATATATATATATATATATATATATATATATACGCTGAAATTTAAATGGTTGTTTTCCCGCAGCGAAAAGGTTTGGTCTTAGTTAAACATTCAATTTATACAAAAACTAAATATTATAAACCAAAAATGGCCGATTAACAATCGTGAAAAACCGAACTAGAAAGTGACATCGAACCGATAGTAATACCTCGCGATACCTAGCGCTCGCGTCGATCGGTCGCGCGTTCGTTGACCCGGGTGTTAGTCAATCAGCTGATACCTACACCTTAGGTAATGTAACACAGTACCCAATCATAATAATAAGCTTTATCCAATACCTTTTTAGCTATAACTTACAGAAAACGTAACTTAAAACAAGTTTATTATCTAAGCACAATAATTTTCTGAATTAGATACCTAATAAAGTATTTAAGGCGTATTTAACAAAAATGAATAATTAAATGAACTCCGCGGAAATGATATGGATGCAGTCGTTCTGAGTTGAGTAGTTTCCAGACGTAGTATTGGCTTACGCCAAACTTAGCTGCCGCCATTCGCATACTTCGGCGAGGATCGCGTTCGAAGTACTGAACTGTAGAAGTATGATCTCCTCGTCGAGCTCTGGCGAAAGAACGGCCGATCGACCTCTGCCCTGTGCATGTGCTGGCACTTGGAACTGCCCATGATCGAGTAGCCGTCGCCGCTACGATCATCCGGTCCTGTATGACTTGAGGGTTCAGAACTCCGCGAAGACGGAGTGAACCAAGTGTTGCAGCTCGGCGTAAAGACGCCAGGCAGTATGGGAATTATAATTAGCCCTAGCGTACAGTTGCACCATAGCGACGTACTCTAAATTACTAAAACTGTAATGTCGATCCATAATACTAATAAAGTAATAAAATAACGCGTGCTGCGCTTCCGACGTTCACGGGACAACTAAGGAAGGAGGGAGTCGAAGGAGAGCGCGGGGCGTTCCAGCGTCGGCGCCGCGCGGCGAATTACAAAAGAAGCCGGCTCGTTTGTGATTCTTGCGTGCAGGCTATTTTATGCCGTATAACTACCATTGAGCTCCTATTTTGCTTTGAACGTTTATGGATCGTTCTTTACTTTGTCAGCAGCGCGTGCGATTCGAGTAGTACCTACAAGGTCCGTTCACTCCGTCTAGTGTTACTACTGTTTATCACGCTTTCGAGTTGTCTAATACTTTTTTTAATAATTTTAAATCCAAAATATGTCTACAAAAAAAAAAAAAAATGTTTCAATAGTACTACCGACGGCAAGTTGTTCTGCTTCGGGAAAACAACCATTAAAATTTCACGGTGTATATATATATATATATATATATATATATATATATTATGTTGATAAAAAAAAACAAATAAGTCTTAAAGACTTATTTGTTTTTATGTACTTATGTTTTTATATACTTATAAGCTTAAACAGTGTTGAGAAAAAATGTTGTGACTGCCTGTAATTAAAAGCATCATTAACTTTTCTATTTAATATTTAAACGAATGAAAAGTATGTATTTTAGTTGGTAAACTTTGAAGCAAAATGTTTCCCCCCTTCTTACGGCTATTGACAACATTTAATAGATTAACATGTATTTTTTTTATGATCTTGCAACTTGATCAAAAATGAATATATTTCTTTTATACAAAGTTTTTCATATAAAAAAAATGTAGTTTGGCTCATACTAAATAGACGTAAGCGCCGGATGACGTCATTGTTTAGGTTGTTTGAGGAAGTTTCTTGATCAGAGTTGAAAATTAAATAAAAATACTAACATTAGCTTATGTTAAACGCTTGTGAATAGAGTAGTCAACTTAAGAATGTTTTAATAGTTTTTAATTTTAAAAAGGCATACTTATAATTTCAGTCCAGTAGTAGTCCGACCGTAACGATGACGTCATCGCGCATTTTTTAATTGTAGTCCAAATTTGACCACTGGACGACTACTAGTGTATATAATAAGCTATATGCTCTCTTTTGTTAGTCCATGTATTTATAGTGTATGATCATGGGCTGTACTAATAGGCCGTGAGCCAGCGCAAGGTTTTCTTGACCAATGTCCTCTCAAGCAATAACTCGTGAAATTCAGAAACGTCAGTTGGCTTTATGTTGGTAGGAAAATCCGTCACCTGACGTATTTAAAGCTGTCGGCTCTCACGCCTGGCTACAATGCTCCACCTTTGACTGCAACAGCTTTCCACCAACATAGAGCTAGCTGACGTTTTTATTTATTCAAAATAGCATATAAAGTATCATCTGACACATTTACGAGTGAGGACATCACTGAATGATTTTCTTTTTGCATGTTCGTGTGACCAGCTACGTATAATCATCCACTGTACGCCCAGCTGACTTGTATATCTTCGAATAATTGCGTTAACTATCATTAAACTAATTTTTAATCGGGTGGAAATTTTTAAAAACATTTTTTTTACGTAATTTCGAGGTTGCCGTTGAGAGCGGCAGCTGACGTTCACCATGCTGTATAAGTAATACAAATCTCACTAGTAATTGCTTGAGAGGAAATGATTGACCACATAATAATATACTATCTGGCTCATGTAGGTACTATAATTACCATCACTGCTGAAATGCTATGATTTTGAACAATTTCTATGCAAATTTGCAATAGTGTACTAATACGTGTATCCAACGCGTCCAACGTTGGATACACGTAATATTACACTATAGATGCGTGTATTACCTACATAATAGAGGTATTACATTTCGTATCATAATTAATTGAGTTTAACTTCATGCATGTTATCATTCAAATTATAATACCTGTTTAATCATTTCCCTTAAAGCGTGTGTAATATTTTAAAATAAGACCATTTGTATGGAATCAAAAGGATAACCTCTGGCGTATCGTGGGTTCAATTCCCATACCGGACAAAACTTCTAAGATTTCTCAAAACCAACCAAATCCAGATGTTACAATATAATACTGCATTCACCAACCGGCCAGCCAAGTGTGGTGACTATGGCAAAACCCTCCCTTGGAAGGGAGCTGATGATGATGATGTAAGGAATCGAACTTATTGGATACATAATTTATCAATTTTCCTTTGTGTTTAGTCATAAGCAAAAGTTAGTTCTCTTAGAAAATGAAGGTCGCGGCGCTGGACTCGAATGCTATAAGTTGATATAATTTTTAGTACCACTTTTATTATGAAATACAAGCAAATGTGCCTTAATCATGCTCGCTTATATGAATACATAACAATTAATATCAATAGTGGTGCATAACACCACTGCACCACTATTCTGAATTTCTATCAGTATCGTCAATCACATGTCGTAAACATACAAAAAAGGCAACAAGTTAAAAATAATTAAACTATCAGGTTTACTGACAGACTTTTCCTCGCTTTTATTTTTACTTTTTTAAATTAAATACTAGCTGTTCCACGCGTTTGCGATGTAGATCCCGTTCCCGTGGAAACCTCGTCTTAAAATCCTTCGTACTACTATTATAAACACGAATGTTTTATGTGAGTATGTATGGATGGATGATTGTTAGTCTTTCACGCAAAAACTACGGACTGGATTTGAATGAAACTTTCCAATATTATAGCTTATACACTTATACATCAATTTTACACATACGCTATATTTAATTACAAAGTTCCGACGGGAACAGGAGCTACGCGATGAGAGAAATACTAATCTTAAGTTTTTTTAAAAATTGTCCCCATCGCTGTGTGCCCGTAAAACTTTACTAATTAGTACAGTAGCAGTAGTAATATTATCTATCCTATAACTATAAAGGGGAAAGATTTGATTGTATGTTTGTTTGCATTGAATAGACTCCGGGACAACTTGACCAATTTCGAAAATTGTTTCACCATTACAAATCTACGTTATGCGGAGTAACATCTACAGGCTTTAATGATAAAGTTCCCTTGGAACGGAAAGCTAATCTAACTACAATAATATTTAAAAAGTTACATTAAGAAAAGGTATGAAAATATTGTTCAATAATAATGATAAACAAATGTAACCAGCTTAAGACTATATAATATACTAAGCGCTCCGAGTTGTTTTGTTCGTAAGCGTTAATAGTGGGTTTTAATGAAGCTCTCATCTCACCTTTCATCTTCAGGAACCGCAATGAGGGGCTCGGATCTGTCTCGCCAATCTTTCGATCCATTTTGATTTGATTTTTCTCTATTTTTCTGCATCAGCTCTTGTGAACACTTTATTTTTCAGTTTCGATATAAAATAAATTAATAATCAAAGAATTCATCTAAGCTTTTAACAAATATCTTTGTAGAAATATTACCTATTTTATCAGCACTAGTTTATTAACACAAAGATGACGCAATAAATCGTAAGTTACGAAAATTGTGAATTAATTTTGATACAAATTGACCAGAAATACGTTTAGTTTGTACGATATTTGTTGTGTAATGTGTATGTCAGTCCGTGTTACTCAAATTATGAACTGTTCGCCTTGTGATAGTTATGTTGTGAGATTAAGACGTATGTGTAAGTAATTAGTTAGGTACGAAATAGGGTTGGCGGTAACGAAACTTCTATTGAGACATCTATTAAAGCTAAGAAAATTATTATTTATGTAAGTATCTATACAAATAAAGTATATTCCTATTTTATCATACGATCAATTTATCAACTATATGGTTTATTTTATATAAATTCTTTGTGTATTCTGACAATGAAAATGAATACGTTTATTGATAATTTAGACGAATCGATCGTACTTATTATAAGTCGAATACAATGATAAAAATATACAAAGAAAAAAAATCTTGACTCATTAATTAGTATACATTTCAACAGTAATGTTATTAAATAGAATTTAAATCTACCAATGTGGCATGTGATAGTGTTATAGTCGCGTATTATAAATATATGATTAGGTCAGAAGCATAGAACGCGTCGCGAGCCTCGCCTTGCAAGGACGACCGGACCCTATCCTAGCTTCCTACGAGTCTTTCTCTATCTACCTACGTTATGACATCCTTTAACCATTCTCAATGTATAGTTCGTATTTATGTAAAAACATATAGTACCTATTTCCGATTTTTAATTGAAATGAGAAGGTTTTTTTTTTTTTACCGTTGGTATTATCATATTTAGATTAGATTAATCAAGAAGTTTTTTTTTCGGACGCACATATGTAGTTAGCCACGAGGCTTTTGCTACTTCACCAGGCATTTAGGTGAGATGGCCTCCAGCCTAACTAAATGTTTAAAAACTACAAACTAAGCAAGCTGCGCAAAAGGCCGTCCCCTGTGAAACTTGGACATAGCTTAAGGCCATCCGATGGTGGGGGATTGTGGATGATGGATGATAAAAAATTTAATATATTTAGGGAAATTCTGTGTACTATCCCTTTACTTTATAGTTTTCAGGCATCTCGGACTTGGAACTGTGATATTTTATATTATCAACCAATCGATATGCATCGGGAGTGCACAGGAACCAAACATAATGCCACTGCGCAACGCAAGGTACCTAAGTAGAAGTAGACTAAAGTAGAAGAAGCAGTACATAGCAATAATAAATAATTAAATCATGTGGCAATGTGTAACGCCTTGCTGTATTTAATTATAATATAACAGTTGATATATTTGCAGTGAAATAAGAAGAATAAGAAATGTATGTTTTTTTTCTAAGTATTTTTTGTCAAGTCAGAACTGATTATTGCATTATAGGAATTCCACATCCTTTAAATTTAGAACCTGTCAATTAAACGTAGAATGTTGATTTGTGTTCGCTTACATGTAAAACAAAAAAAAGCATTTGAAAATAAAAAGTTTACGCTAAAAACAAGATAATTACTTTTTATTTTCATATATGCCAAAAAAAATTTTTAAACATATTACTTTCTTTTCTTTCTGATATTTGTGTTGTAGGCCCTTTAAAAATGGGGTTATCAGTAGTATAGCTCTCGCGTTAAGAGAAAACTATGGCCATCTTATTATGACACTGAATACCTATCAAAGTTGAAATTATACTTACTTTTACAAAATTTCATGTTTTATTTTCATATCATACGATTGAAATGATTTACATTAAAACTGTGTATCACACATATTAATGTATTGCTACAAATGAATTTCGATGAAATTTTACATATAAAACCCACTATTTGGATCGAACAGCAATAGTAAATAAAGTTGCGAGGCGCAGCTAATAATGAAAATTGTATTAGAAACTGACTATGAAAAATATGGTAATCACAGTGGTACAAGAAAAAACCGGCCAACTGCGAGTCGGACTCGCGCACGAAGGGTTCCGTACCATATTCAAATGCTTCCTGTTCCCGTTATTGATATCAAGCAAAAAAAGTAAAAAAAAAAAAAAACATGACTGTTGTATGGGAGCCCCCCTTTAATATTATTTTACTTTTAGTATATTTTGTTTTTATATCAGCAATAGAAATACATCATCTGTGAAAATTTCATCTGTCTAGCTATCGCGGTTCTTGAGATACTTTCTAAACCTATATAGGGTCCCGTTGTTTCCCTTTGGGAACGGAATCCTAGAAAAGCATTATGCGGATTAGTATCTATTTATTTTTGTCAAACAAGTATTCATAACGTACAAAGCTAAAACAAAAATCACTGTGTTTACTACTTTACTGCTCAAAGGCTATTTATGAAGTTACGTATTTAGTAATTACTGATATACATTTTAAATTATGTCTCTTTATTTAGTAGTTACCTACCCATTTAATAGTTACCCATGTTAAGTATGTAGCGCGTTAATTGTTTGAAATCTTGAATATTTTAAAAACAAAATATATTTAGCTGCTGTAATACATTATTTTTCTGTAAAAACAACATGTTCTTTATTTTATTCATATTATTATGAAGACAGAAGTCATAAAATAATAATCAAATAAACACAAGCGGAATAGGGACGACAAAAAAATGGTCCCTCAGTTAGACTACCAAAAATATAGCACACGTATTTTCATTTTAGTATTTAATTAAAAAAATTACGAAGATAGAGCGCGTTGAAAATTTATGTGACGTCATTTCTATGAACAATTTATTCTAGGAGTGATGTCGTGACGTTCTCCTGACTTTTATAGTTTGTTGGTGCTCTGTATATTTGTAAATTTTTATTGATTTTATAAATAAAAAAAATACGTGTCCAAAATTTTTCGGTAATCTAACTGACGGACTAAATAGATATTTTTAGTCGTAATTTCTATTACTATCATATACATAGTAGGTATATGACAATCATAATATATAACTTGCCGTGTGGTTTCCGGCTTAGAATGGACCACCCCATCTCTTCCCATGGGTGTCGTAAATGGCGACTAAGGGACATATGGCTGATGGATGGGCAGCAGCATCTATTAGCTCAAGGTTTACATCTTACTGCGAACACCAATCCGTCTGCCAAGCGTGGTGATTATGGCAATATCCCTCTACGACCCTGGCTTGCCAAGGTCTGTTATGAGGAGGCCCATGTTCAGTAGTCGACGTTAACGGGCTGTTGATGATGATGATGATGAATATATAACATTTTCCTTTTGACATTTGTAAATTTTCATAATGGATGAACATGAGGATGGGTACAAGTAGGTATCCATTTAAAAAACTATTTAACTGTAAGAATTTAGAACGCTACGTATTCTAGGAGAATCTGTTATGAAGATATTTTCACAACAGCTGAATGTTTGCAGGTAGCCAATTATAAATTTTGTAATAAAAATATTATTTTACTGTAATGCTCAGATTTCATTGCGAAATTTGGTCAAAACAATCAGAAACAAATTAATATCGGTACCTACTAAAACTCAGTGAAATAAGTATGTGGGTATACTTTTATCGTATGAAATACCTATACTCTTCAGGACTAACAATACAACAAACACTAAATAAATAGGTATTCAATATCTATCCATCATAGTTACAACGAACACAAAACAAAAAATTTGCCCTATAATTCTTAAGGATCGCGCGAATAATCGCATTCGGCCTACCTCACTCGCTGCGCTGCGAAAACACGCGCTGTTATTTTGCGATAACTTCTAAGTTATTCATTTAAAGTATATTGTGTAGGGGTAAAATAATCTGCATGAAATGCTTAAGAATATTAACTCATTTAAAATGATAAGGATAAATACTGAATCCGTCTGATTAGCTTTACAATTACCGCATTAGAAATGATCATTTTTCTAAAAGATATAATGGATATAGCAAGTTTACCTTGAAAGATAGACATGCTATTGCAAACATTTTTGTAGATCTAAAAGAGAAGAATATTTCCGCCATACATTGTTTTGTTATATCTCATAGGGTTTAGGCAGCGTTTTCGTTGAAAGCTCCCAAATGGCTTAATTTTTTCCGACACCTCTGACAAATATCAATATATATTAGTCAAATGTACACATAAACTAAACAAATCATATACGTAAACCTTCCGGAAGAATCGTTCTATCGATTGGTAACAAACGCATGAAAATCCATGAAGTAGTTTTTGAGTTTATCGCGAACCGGGCCGGGGACTTTGTTTTATAATATGTTGTGATGTAGTGATAGCGGTCGCCCGCGGCTGCGTGCGGATGTCGGTTACCGCTGCAAAAAGCCTACCCAGGAAAGACACGGTCAGCAAAATGATTCCCAGGTCAATTCACAGACACCGACACAAACATCGACGACGCAGTCATTATCCGCAGGCTGCACAGATTGTCTTTCTGTGGATGTTAACGTTGTTAATGATGAAAATATTTAAATGTAATTAATACATATAAACCGTAGAGCGCGGTTCGTAGTCGAACTGTGGAAAGTCAAATATATTTAGGGCAGTATATTTTTACTAATATTATAAAGAGGTAATATTTGATTGTTTCTTTGACTTGAATAGGCTCCGAAACTATGTACTTGAATGTTGGTGAAACTGGTCGTGGGGGGATTAATCCACCACGCTTGGCAGGCGGATTGGTGACCGCAGTAAGATAGGTAACCTTGAGCTGATAGATGATCCCATCCATCAGCTGTATGTTCCTAAGTGGCTTCTTTTGAAATCCATGAGAAGATATGGGGTGGTCTATTCTAAGCCGTACACCACACGGCTGAACAGCTAGTTATTAATAAATAATATCGGACGTGACAAAACATAATTAGCCGATCTCTTGCTTAAAGTATCAACTTGATAAGAAAACTCGTCAGGTACTAAACCTGTTTAGACTTTAGCTATTGCTCTAAATATGCAATTAGATGTAGTGAGATGTCGTCCTCGTGGGTAATTAGCGCCGGCGGTGTCACTTTCAGACGGTAGTCCTAACGAACCTGCTAAAGCGAATATACGTAGCAAATTATAGCAGAATATGCAGATGCACCGGCCATCCCGCCGCCGTTGATTCCAAGCGATTAATTAATTAAAAACCCGTCTATCGCAAAAGGTTGTTTTTTCTTATGATGTTTTATTAACAGGATTGAATTTTTTTACTGGTCTTTCGTATGATATTGGTTAATTAAAATATTGACTGGAAATTGAGATAAATTTAAAGATGTAACGCGATGTGGATTGTTTGCCAATCCGTGTGCCTAGTGATGTTAATAAGTTACTTGTGCCTGAGTAAGGTTGCCAGAACTTACAAGGTGAAGAGGAAATGACCGGCATGATGAGTCTACTGTATGTCTACATCTACTGTATTGGCACTTGCTTTCCTTGTATTTGGACTTCTATACCACTTAACATAATAATCTGGGAATTTAAAAACATCAAGAATGCTAAAATAGATTACGCGTGCAACAATGGACTGGGTGTGGAAAGCTGCACAATTATTATTTAATGAATAATTGACAACAGTAACAAAAATACTGTTTCTATTTTTTCGAATTCTGTTATCAAATATATTATTTTAATTATTACAATGCTGTTTGAGAAAAAAAAAATGCGCGATGACGTTATCGTTACGGTCGGACTATTACGGACTGAAATATTACCTTTGCCTATATATATATATATAAAATTAAAAACTATTAAAACATTCTTAAGTTGGCTTTAATAACAAGCGTTTAACTTTCGCTAATGTCAGTTTTGTTTATTAGTTTTCAACTCTGACCAAGGAATTTCGTCAATCAACCGTAACAATGACGTCATCCGACGCTTTCATCTATTTAGAATGAAAATGAGAAAACTTTGAATTTCGATAAATAAAAAGAAAAAATATTTATTAAACTATATAAAAAATTAGGGTCCCTAATGATATAGATAGTTTCATAAAAAATACATGCTAAAAAATGAAATGTTGTCAATTATATTTATTTTTATTAGAGATTTTTTTTGGAACCATGAGATTTTTACATAAATAGAATAGTTAGTATTTTATAATATAGTTATGGTTTTAATTAGGCACTTTTTGTTGTGTGTATGTTTTAATTTATACCCTCTAATCAGAATATAAACTTACTTATTAGCTTATAGAAATCCGCACTCGTTTAAAATTGTACCCTGCAAGATAGTGGAAACAATACGATATAACAAATTTTTGTCTCTGAAATAATATAATTTATTATTTTAGCAACATTTTTCTTTTGTTTAAAGAAGTATTTTAGTTCTTTCTGAGTTGCTCATTGACTTGGCCAAATATTTTAAATTACTTCCTACAAATATACTTAAAAGATAAATCAGTAGTTCACGATATCTTTGTATATCATGAACAAGTATTGTGTACATAACGGATTAGAAGGAAGTTAAGGAATATGTTATACAAATATAGTTTAATTCTATTATAGTTTCTACGTAGGTTGCTGTGACGTTTGACTTTTGTATTGCACGATTTTTTTACTATTTGGTCATATTTTTAAGTAGGTAGTCGAAGACGAATGATGCGTCGAAATTCTGTAGTTTACAAGCATATAGCATATAAAGCGGCGGCTAGGGCGTCGGACTTCTGATCTTGAGGTCGCCGGTTCGAACCCCACCCATCGCACTACCGACGTGAACCCACTCGTAATACAAGCATTTTAGCTTAGCACGAGGGGTTAACAAGAATACTAGTAGATTGCAAAAGTCGGCTAGTAATCTTTTTTTTTTAAGGAAAAAAAAAGAAAACATTTAGATAGGTACGAAACAGAAGAAATTGTGATATTGTTAATACATATTTGTTCTTCAAGGCATTTGGAGTAAAGAGTTAACGCCGGTTTTACGTCAGATTATAACTGCTATGTGAATGTACTATTATATCTTAATACGACTAACATTATAAAAAAATTGTTATGGTTATGACGTTGTAATTTATACATAATGCTTAGTTGCTTTTTGAAATTCGGCCGTATACGTCACTTGTATATAAGTATAAAAATTAATTTGAGATGATCACAAGTAAATTATGGGTCGGAAGCGTACGTTGCGTTCGCGAGCGTACTCATCTCCGGTGGGATTTTACCTGTTGTGTCGAATTTTTCGTTCTAGAGCGGTGGTAGTCTGTCGTAGTGGATGATAGTGATGAGAGCCATAATCGTAGGTTATTGCTTTCGTATCACGATGGTCCGGCATCCTGAAAAACATGAAATTAAGTTGTATCTATTTTAAAACTACCGTATTATGTATCCTATATCTATTGGCACAAATAAACATTAATAATGCAGGGGTAGTTTCAACATCCATAGCGTAGCGGTATTTGGCTCGCTTTAAGTCTCGGTCGTGGGTTCGATCCCCACACCGGACAAGAAATCTTTTATGTAAATTCTAAGATTTCTTTACGGGTCTGGTTGGTTGCGGGACTACCCTCCGTGCCTCGGAAAGCACGTTAAGCCGTTGGTCCCGATTGTTATAACATCATCTATAACAAGCGTATACCAGGAAACGGGCAGCAGTGTTTCCTTGTCTATTACAACATAATACTGCGGTCACCAATCCGCCTGCCAAGGGTGGTGACTATGGAAAAACCCTCCCTCGGGAGGAGGCCCATGTTCAGCAGTGGACGTTGTACGGGCTGATGATGATGATGAGTTTCAAATACTACTATTAGGAACTATAAACAAAACAAAAAACACTAAAGGCAAAACAAAGCAACCAAACTATACTAGGACTTTAACAAAACCTGATGATGATGACAACATTTATTTTGAGCAAACATTTTCGAGTGAAAAAAATTTGAACAAGACTTTGTATTTCACTAGTAATCCGAATTTTGTAATAAATAAATCGAGTGTCTTTCAATCATTGCAATGGTTGGTTGGTTTCCGATTACGTGAATGATTTTTCTTGATTAAAGCGTATGGCTTTGACGTATTTGGGGCATAATAAAATTAAATATTCATTTCGTAATTGTACTTCTAAAATATTTACTTGTATTTTTTATATTATAATATTCGACAAATACTTTATCCATAACTCGTTTGGTGAGGCACAATACGATAAGTTGTGTGTTAGTCAAATTCCTTTTGTCAAGTCGTGATTTGAGCTATCTAATAGAACGTTTAAATTGTAATGCCTTTTTACGCTTATAAATGCCATTGCACTCTCTCATTTGCCTTATCAGGGTTAAGTACCTGAAATAGAAAAAACGGAATCCTTATAGAATCACTTTGTTTGTCTGACAAGATTCTTTTTCCCAGGAACGCGTAGAGGTATCAAGCTGAAATTAATATCAAATACTCAGGTCTACTGTCTCTTGAAGATATTTCTAAGATACAGCCGTTTATGCTGCAAATTTTCGACACTTGGAAATTAATCAAAACCTTCAAGGTACTCCCGTGAACTCAGAATCTTAAAATTTGGTACGAAGCAACGATTAATAGCACAAATAAAGGAAAAATTGCGTAAATCATATTTTTTTTGTTAAATCATATAATAAAAATATTTTTAATACTTTTAAACTTACTACCCCATTCCTCATGGACGAGTAGAGCTATTACATTGAAATTCATATCAAATACTCAAGTATATAACACCTGTAAGCTGTAACAAAATCAAACTTCTATGTAAACGAAATCAAAAGAAACAGCAATTTAAGCCGGATATTTTGAAATGTTCAGCTACCCGCTAGGAAATCAAAACTAGTCGACCTAGAATCTTGAAAAAATATATATATATATATAAACCATTGTTGCGCGAGTCCGACTCGCACTTGGTCGGTTTTTTTTTGTTGTCTTTATTCTGTAGCATTTTATCTTGTCCCACATTCTTATCACTATTGTTAATACCACTTATTCGGTACTTTTGCGAACTGATAGCGTGTAAGTGGCTTAGGGCGAGAGATTAGGATGATGATGTAAATAAATGTGCAGCGTTGGATTTTCTCTCCTTAATTTGGTTTAATCCACTTTGATTGAGCAATCATAATAGGTGCTAAGGTGTAAGTAAGGTGATTTAAGTAAACATAATAAAGAACTTTAATCATGTGTAATGTTACCCAGATCATTTAAAAGGCCCAAATAAATTATTTTAAGTCAAGTGCATTTTGTTCACAGAGGTGATTAGTCGGCAGGTGATTTAAGAACACAACAATGTGGCTTTGATCACACAAGTGATATCACCTGGATGATTAAAGTTAAACCGAACGGATTTTTTTCTGGTTTCGCAAAAGACAAAGGTATTAAGGAGGAATGTAGGGGTATAATGATAAAGAGAGCCTCGTATGTAACGAGTTTCTGATGGACACATAAGAGAATTAAGCGGTTGCTTAAAGTACATTCTAACCAATTGAGCAAGTAATAGTGCCCTGCCACTAAGACCTCTTCTCTTAGAAGTGTTGAAAAATAAAGTCGATCTAGAAGTTGATTTAGGACTTACAGGCGATACAGGTATTAAGTATTCTTAATGCAGCGCTGGTAGTAACCACAAGCCTCAGCTAACATGCAACAATGGCTCGTGGCCGCGACTTTGACCGCGTGTAATAAAAGCATAATAGTACATAACCTAACCGGTAGTAACCTAAGATCGACTGTTTACTGTGTGCGATCGACAAATGGCACACATTACATTGAATCAAGTTTCATACAAATCAATCGAATGATAAATAGGTTTTTTTATAAACTTTTATAATACGATAAACACTAACTTTGTACATCTGTGGTACGAATTTTTAGACTTATAAAATAAAATATCACTTTTTATAATATAAGTTGATCGACGGGATCGGCCAGTCGATCGCTATCGACCGGTTACTCAATCAATTGGCTATCTAACACTGAAATATTGTTTTAAATGGGACTAGTTGTTCCTGAGATTAGTGCGTTCAAGCAAAAAAGAAACTCTTCAGCTTTATAATATTAGTAAAGATTATAAGACTATATTTAACAATTTTATTTTATTCAACACTTACCATTCTATATCTTCCTGTATGACATCGTCCATTATTTGGAACAAAATAATATAAACATAAATATTATATCAACAGAATACAACGATTAACTGCGGGACGGATGGGAGTTTAGAGTGTCTTAGATACTTTTCTTTATCTAGAGATATACTAAGGTGACGTACTACCATAATCGTGTACCAAAATTAGCTGTGATGATTTCATCTTAATTTAATCAAATTATTGTATTAAACACTTTGTATAACTATGCATGCTGTATTCACATCAAGTATTAATTAGTATCAATCGTACATTGTTATAAAATTATGTAAGTTTATTTGAATGTAAGTGATTGAACAACGTTGTTGTGAATTATATAAACAAAGCTGTAGAATTACTTGAAATACGAACATAAAATAAATAAATTTAAAACCGACCAAGAGCGTGTCAAGCACGCACATGAAAGGGTTCCGTAGCCATGCATATCTAAAATGCCTATTTTTACATTTATAAAGTTACATTTCATTTTGCGGTCGACTCCATACATTTTTTTAGTACGACTGTAACTATATTTATGCCCGGTGAAGTAGTAAAAGCCTCAGGGCTAACTATATACAGGGTGTCCCAAAAGATTACGTAGCTGGGAAGGGGGGTGATAGGGATGGTCACAAGGGTCACCAGAAAAATATAAAATATTCCGTCTGGGTGTTTAAAAAAATAAATGGCATTTTTTAAAAGACTAAAAATTTTACACCTTGTGCTAACTGTACCTACAAATATGTCTGTATTTAAAAAAAATGCTGTTATGTAATCTTCAATAACAACAAGGTCATCAACATCAAAAATAACAAGGTGTAAAATTTTAACTTTAAAAAAAATGCCATTTCTTTTTTAAATACCCAGAGCGGATTTTTTTTTTATTTTTCTAGTGACCATTGTGTCCACCCCTGTCACCCCCTTTCCCAGCTACTTAACCTTTTGGGACACCCTGAATGTCCGTCCGAAAAAAAAAAAACTGTAACTATATGTATAAGTTGGTCGAGTTGTATAAAAATATCTATGATACAGAGTCCGCTATAGTTTAAGTTGAAAGTACCAGTACCAGTACCAGTAAAGTACTAGTAGTAGGATAACCTAATACAAAGTTAAAATTAGAGCGTGGAGATAACTCCAGACTGGGGGGTTTGATCTACATAGTGCATTCGCATAGACATTTCAAGAGACCTTTCTAACGATATATTATATACACGATGGGGTTTGTCGAATTTATTATTTTTATATAATAAATTCAAAAAATATAATGATGAATTAAAAAAAAATTCATCATTTTAAAAACCTAGTTTTGGATCTTTATATACATCTCTCCACCAATTTTTGTGACAATCGGTGCAGTAACGGCGGAGTACGAGCCCGGACGGACAGACAGACGGATGGACATGACGTAACTATAAGGGTTATGGATCACGGAACCCTTAATAAACATAATTTTGTGTCAATCAAATAAAAAATATTCTTTATACATACAGACATTTTTTTTTAAATCCTGTTCTTATATTACGTCCTTATTTTGTTGACGTAGCAACTTTCAGAAAAACTGGCAAAAAAATCAGAGGATTCCTTTCTTTTTAATAAATGTTATGTTAAATTAATAGAAAAGCAGTATTGTTTCAGATCAACTCACTTCATCGAGGTTAAGTCACGGGCAGAAGCTAGTATAAAATAAATTGATCTAATTGAACAATTAAATCATTTAACGAACCATTTCGTATTTCGTTATGCAATTTAACGAAATAGTCAGAATAGTCACATCAGATAATCCCTGAAAGCATTCAAAATACTAGAGGATCATCGTAGCACTTGATCTTTAATATTCGGCTCCTCCAGTATTGAGATATTTGTGCGTCGGACTATCCAGCTTATGCACAACATTTGACGCCAACACCACATCTCAAATGCCTCAATGTACTACTATTATACTGAAATATAAAATGTACTTGTAGCAGCCACAACGATCAACGTCCTAGTAGACCCCAATATAATAAATTTCACAACATTAATTGCATCGTTAGAGTCGCTCCGTCCAGATAGCTGGAAAAATATAGGGATAATATTACGTAGAGAGTGGTTATTTATATTATAATTGTACTACTACAAACAGTACGGGATAGGTACGTATAATGCACATACGAATATAATATATACCTTGCTATTGAATCATGGTCCATTGATGACAATCCTTTGTTTTATAAATGTATTTGATAAGTTCGATATATTATAATAAAACAAGGGTGGCCAAGAAAATTTAATTTACCCTTATATCTTTCGATTCACCTGTCATTTCTTTTTTCATAATTTACAATGACTCAACAAAATAATATTAAATTTTCAGACTTACAGAAACAAGTTTTTTTTATCTTATTTATTTTACACTTAAAAAAAAAGCGCTGATGATATGCAGGGTTGATGCCTGCCAGGTCATGGTTATCGCCCTTGGCGAGCCATGACTTATGATTCTACAAAATTCTAGCCTTACAGAAAGACCGTTACTCGGAGGGTTCACTAGCTCCTCAGCTACTACCCCCTATACCTAGAAAAGCAGGTTAAGCCGTTGGTCCCGACCATCATGACCACATCTATAACAATCGTATACCAGGCAACGGAGAGCAGTCGTTTTAATTTGTATATGCTGTACATAGCACTGCGGTCAACAACCCGTCTGCCAAGCGTGGTGATTATGGCAAAAATTCGAGGCCCAAGTTTAGCAGTGGACGTTATACGGGCTGATGATGATGGTAAAGCTTGCTTGACGGAAATGTTATCTTGTCTTGCTATATGTATTATTGCCATTTATACTATCATCCAAATTTCACTTTAAATATGATCTATGAAGATAGTCATAAACAATTAAAGGAAACAATAAAAATAAACTTTTAGAAATCATTTATTTAAAATATAGTACTTTTGAATCATTGTTACATTTTTTTTCAAGTTTATATGTTTAAGTAGAGTGGTTTGTTCTTGAAGCAGTTTTTCCAAATTTCGAAGAGACAAATGGTGGAGTGAAATCTATAGAAAATGGCCAGTGGCATTGAGACGTGTGTGATTATAGTCCATGCCCAAGGTCCATAGAACGCTAGATGAGCTGGTCGGAACTCGGCACGATTCTGTAAATAGAACAACAATAATTAAATATACGGTGCTTCTAAAATATGTCATCTCTTTAAACAGGAGATAGTTCCACGTACTGACTAGGTAATTTAAAAAAATACTGAATAACTGTTTTATTTTTCTAAATAAAATTATATTAACAATTCATGTTTCTTAAAGTTATCCCCTAGGCTAGGCTGTGCTCGCACCACCTCCCTACTTATGAGCGGCTCTTACTTCCCACTTGTATTATGTGTTTAAATGTTAGTAAATTGATTTTAAAAAAGACGACTTGCCGTGTATTTTCGGCTTAGATTAGACACCCCATTTATACCCATGGGTTTCGTAAGAGGCGACTAAGGGACGTACAGCTGATGGATGGGCAGCAGCATCTATCAATTCAAGGTCATTTAACATCCTACTGTGATCACCAACCCATCTGCCAAGTGTAGTGATTATGGTATTATCCCTTAACGACCCTGGCTAGCCAAGGTCCTTAAGAGGAGGCCCATGTTCAGCCCTGGACGCCATCTTGCTGTTGAAGTGAAGAAAATGACGTATGTTTTGGAACCACCTTATTTAACATGTCCATATTCATTATCATGTCGTGTTAATTTGTTGTCTCTAGATCATCATCATCAGCCCGTATAACGTCCACAGCTGAACATGTGCCACCTCCCGAGAGTGGGTAGTTGCCATAGTCACCACGCTTGGCAGGCGGGTTGGTGACCGCAGTATTATGTTGTACTACACAAGGAAACGCTGCTGCCCGTTCTTTGATATACGATTATTATAGATGATGTTATAACAATCGGGACCAACGGCTTAACGTGCTTTCCGAGGCACAAAAGGTAGTCCCTCAACCAATCAGAACCGGAAAGAAATCTTAGAATTCACACAAAGATTTTCTGTCCAGCGTAAGGATCCCACAACCTCCGAGATTAAAAGCGAGCCGAATTCCGCTACGCTACGGAGGTGGTCTCTAGATCAGGGGTGGCCAACTTAATAAAACCTAAGATCGACTTTTTACTGTGTGCGATCGACTATATGGCATACATAACTTTGAATCACGTATCGTATAAGTCAAACGAATTATAAATAGCTATATTTTCAGATTATTATACGACACACACTAATTTTGTGCGTCTGTGGCACGTATTTGTAGACTAAAATATCACTTTTTATTATATAAGTTGATCGACTGTAATAGCTGCCGAGATCGATCAGTCGATCGCGATCGACCGGTTGGCCACCCCTGCTCTAGATAGTCAAACCATACATTCCATAGTAAAAACACTTTCTAATATCATAGTCAGTAATTGCGCAGTTTTTGTGTCAGTGCCTACTTATTATGTATCTGAAATTTGAGATTAATTATAAAAAATTGTTAGTTTACTCATAATATAAAGCATAAATGCACGACAAAGGGACGCTCAACTGATTGTTATACTCAAATTTAGGTTACCGCAAACATACCTGATATTTTTACTGGAATATTGACAAGTGGTTTGTGTATTTTGCTATCGGCTATTAAATTAAATGTATATGGAAAATCGCCTTTAATAAACAATCATGTTATTAAAATACTCGCCGGTATTCAACTGACAATTTTTTTTCATTTTTTTGTGAATTGTTAATACACTTGAGAGCAATAAAATCGCACACGTTGACTTTTTGTTGTTAAAGCAGTTTTTTTCATGAATGTGAATACATATTAAAATAAAACTTACACTATTTGAATGTTTACTTCAGTACCTTTCTAATGATATCAAATACAGTGTAAAAAAGTACCCATAGGGAGTTTTAGGGCACAAAACCCAACATACGGATAAAATTACCCAATTTAGCTTAAGAAAGAAAAAAAATAAAACTCAAAATGCTTGATCAAATTGTTTTTTAATAAGGTGTATTCCCTCCCCTAGCCTTGATTACAGCTCTTAATCGGTTTTTCATGGACCGTATTAATTTCACCATGAAATCTTGTGGTATGGCGTTCCACTCCTCTTCAATGGCAAGTTGAATAAACTGTGATACAAAAGATGACGAAAAAGAAAAAGCCCGGAGTTTCTTTCTTCCTTTCTTCTCCGAGTCGTCCACATAGGTAGCTAGTGAAAGGTTGCAGGTTAGCTAGGGTAGGATTCTCGCCGGCGAGGACCGCGTTGCACCCCTACCCCTGCCCTGTGATCCAGCGCCTGTAGGCCGATCACTTCCTTTTATGTTCATAAATCTGACTTATATATCAGTGGTACCACTGGGTCGTGGTCCTAACCCCTTAAGGGTGCCCCCAGGTGTGTGCCACTTAATTGTTTGTTTTTTTTTCCAAATTTTTCTATATTGAACCATTAAAGTCTAAAATAATTAATATGAACATAAACTTATTATGAGTAGAGAAATTAATGACCAGCTGACGGACGGTCTACTTTGTCTGTAATATCCTACAATTTGCTACCGGTTAATTAAGTATCTAGTTTAATTCATAGAATAAGAATAATTGTGTAACATTGTGATTCTGACAAGTACAAGTGTATGTAAATACCTAAGTGCTGAATAAATTCATTATTTCATTATTATTATTTGTTGAAGCTCTTGGAGGCGCGTAGGAGCAGGGCTTCTTGCTCGAACTCTTCTTTTTAGCTCATCCCAGACATGCTCAATCGGATTGAGATCAGGACTACGAGCTGGCCACTCCATCGCGGTGATTCCAACGTCTTCCATGTAGTCGCAAACTGTTCTAGCGACATGCGGTCTGGCGTTGTCGTGCATTAAGAGAAAATCTTCTCCCATAAGCCACGCAAGCGGCCTCACATGTTCTTCGAGCACTTCTTCGACGTATCGTGCAGCCGTCAAACTTCTCGATCTCGGGCCGGTATTCGCCGTAGTGATGAATACAATGTCAGTTTTAGTGTCCAACATTATGCCACCCCAAAACATACACGATCCACCTCCAAAAGCCACACGTTCGCTTATGCAGCATTGTGAAAATCGCTCTGATGACCTTCTGTAGACCCTAGAGCGTCCATCATGACCATGTAAAGTCATTCTGCACTCATCAGAGAACATAACAGCCCGCCATTGGTCATACGTCCAATTTAAATGTTCCCTAGCAAATTGTAGCCGGGCTTGTCGGTGAGCTGTGGTCAATTTGGGACCATTTGCTGGGCGATGTGAAGTCATTCCTGCTTCACCTAGTCTTCTTCGAACTGTCCACCGACTTATACTGACATTGCGAACTTCTCGAAGCTGTTGTCCCAGTTGAACCGCGTTCAGTTGCCGATTTCTCAAAGACCTTGTCACAAGAAAGCGGTCATCACGCTCTGATGTTGTGCGTCGCCGGCCAGATCCTGGTCGCCGAATGTAGCCACCGGTCTCTTGGAACCTCTGGTATACACGACGAACAGTGTAGCGGCTCAAATTTAGCCGTCGAGCAACTTCACTTTGGTTATGGCCTGCTTCGAGCAAGGCAATAACTTGAGCGGCTTCTGCGGGCGTGGTATCCATATTTTTCCAGTAAATCCGTATGCTTCCAGTAGAGATGTTATCACGTTGACCTTCGGTATGCAACTGATTAAAAATTCCAATAAACCGACCTTTTTATACCTGCGGCTAAGGGTGCAAGTAGTGACAACGCAAACGCGTGAATTTGGGGAATTCGGTGTACGGTCGGTTTTTGTAAGTTACGTAAAGGTCAATGATTTTAATTTTATGTTTTTGTAAAGCTAAGCTTGTATGCTTTAATTTTGTCTAATGATTTTTACTCAATATCTTTAGATTTTAGAAAACAATCAGTAATAAACCAAATTACAAGGGGTGTGCGATTTTATTGCTCTCAAGTGTATGTGTAAATATTTATATATTACAAATATTTTAATTCACGTAAAGTAAAAACTTTGGATCTCTTATCAAAAATATTGCCAACTAAAGCACTCCTTTGTACGTAAGACTTAAGTTAGCTTATTCAAAGTTAGAATGGAGCAGAAAGAAGTGCAGATACATAACGTAGATAACGTTATAATCTCAGAAAAAACGATTTATTTTTTATATTATTATCTCCATTTCATTTATATCATATAGTAGCGTAGCGGTATTAGGCTCGCCTTAAACCTCAGAGGTCGTGGGTTCGATCCCCACATCGCACAGGAAATCTTTGTGTAAATTCTAAGATTTCTTTCCGGGTTTGGTTATTTGAGGGACTACCCTCCGTGCCTTGGAAAGCACGTTAAGCCGTTGGTCCCAATTGTTGTAACATCATCTATAATAATCGCATATCAAGGAACGGGCAGCAGCGTTTCCTTGTGTGGCACAACATAATACTGCGGTCACCAATCCGCCTGCCAAACGTGGTGACTATGGCAAATACCCTCCTTCGGGAGGAGGCCCATGTTCAGCAGTGGACGTTATACGGGCTGATGATGATTATGAATTTATATCATTATTATTTTAAGGATTGTAGATCTCTTCGAAATTTTATTATTTTTCTATTTGGAAGGTCTACGCGGAAATCATATTTAAATATTTTATTTCAATGCCGTTTCGGTGATTGTTTTTATTTGAACAGTTTGAAAGTTTTTGATTTATAAAAACAGATTCTATTAAAACATCGCTAATAATTAATTACTCTTCCCACACAAGTTAAAACCACGTAAGTCTTCAATATATTGTTTTAGTATAAGACTTTTTGCTTTTTTATTACTTTGTAAACAATTCTATTTGAAATTGGCGTCGATAACAATTACCTTAAAGCCTTCGCTACTGGTATTTGTTCAGCACTTGAGCTACGGTGACGGAATATTGACAGCATGTCTCCGTCCTCAGTTTAGGTATGAAAACATGGCTACACTTATCCGCGTTAGGGCTCTTATCCATAAACACGATACAACGACGACGCGCGTGCATCAGGTTTAAGCTTTTCAGCACCAAATGTACGCAGCACAGATAAAGTATATATGGCAAAGGCGTCTCCATATAAACCTCAACTGTGTCAAATTTCATAATACTTCGCCAGCGGCATTTTCATCCGCGACGTAGATTTCAAAGTTAACTTACAATAAAACGAAAGAAACTTGATCGACGTCGCGTACTGTACATGTTAAGCTAATTACATACTAACACTACAAATGGAAAATTTGATGTAACAGATTAGTGTAGGAGTTTATGTGATAGATATGGATAAACCAGGTTAATATCATACAAATTTTGAAAATTCATTAACTACTTCACAATAAATACCAAAATTCATGCAAATAAATTATAAGATCAATAACAATAGTACCTTTTCCAGTGTATTAATAGCCCACATCGCCATATTAGCGACTAGCAAGAAGGTAACAAGCTGTCGCCCTGGTTTATCTCTTCGAAGCTCTGACGTGTTGCTGCGACGCCACCACGCGTCTACTATGAACAATGTTTGAAGAATTGTCTGGAAATTCAGATTAAAAAAAAATATAATGAAATGAAATGAAAATGAAATGAAATGAAAACTCAACAATAAGAGACACGATATCGACACTAATCCCCCCATATAAGCGATCTTACGCACAGACTATTTGGCTATGGGCCGGATTGCTCATGCGTACCTGACCCCCGCCAACGGCGGATCGAAGGAGTGTCCGGGAGGTTTTAGTGGTGTAGGGTCCTCTCCTCGTGGTATGACTTTAGCATACCACGCTATGGAGAGGGCGAGTCCCACGATATCCCAACGCCAGCGCGCGAATACGCTGCAGCGGTGGTGGGAATGCATCAAAGCATTTCACCCCGGACAACAAAAAAAAAAAAAGGCTATTTGGCTATCGTATTTTGTGAACTATTGAATTCAATTTTTAATTAAATCCAGACTGTTATCAGATTTTGACCTCTTTAGTTAGTGGAGCCCTTATAATTTTTACACTAAAATGGTTAAATGTTCATAACGTTAAATAAATTCATGCAGTTAAACACAATGGGCTAGGCGCACGGCTCAGAGCATTGCTATATTTAATTTATGAAATATATAGTAATTATAACTTACATTACCTTTTTTTTTTTTTTTTTTGTTGTCCGGGGGTAAATGCATTGACGCATTCCCACCACCGTTGCAGCGTATTTGCGCGCTGGCGGTGGGATATGTGGGACTCGCCCTCTCCATAGCGTGGTATGCTAAAGTCATACCACGAGGAGAGGACCCTACACCACTAAAACCTCCCGGACACTCCTTCGATTCGCCGTTGGCGGGGGTCGGGTACGCATGAGCAATCCGGCCCCCCGACGGCACCCGCGGCCAATATGGTACCGCGGGATCTCCAGGGCCACACTTACAGTGGCCCATTTGCCCAATTATAGGGACGCCTGGAGTGTAGAGGCGTCCCTACTCCTCATGAGTCAGCCTCGAAGGGAGCGGGGCCCATGTTCCCCACTCCCCAAGGCCGAGCCTAGGGCGGTAGGCGGCGGGTTTCGGCCCGCCGCCGACGGCCAACACGCCGTCTGCGAAGCGGGTGGGCAGAGGGATCTACTTCCCTCTCCCGCTCCGCGGCCTCCTTCTGTGACATAACTTGTCTACAGAAGGAGGCTACAGAGGTCGTGGGAGGCGCCCACGACCTCTCGCTTTGAACCATCTTCGAAATGATGGTCGGCAGCGAGAGGTCGTCTCCCACCACGCCAACGAGCTCCTCCCGCTCGTTGGCCCACGCCGGACACTCCACCACCGTGTGCTGCGCCGTATCGTCGGCACAGTCACAGTGGTGACAGCGAGTGTCCGGCTCTCTCTGCGCCACGTTGCACAGGTAGTGGCCGAAGCAGCCATGGCCTGTTACTACCTGTGCAACGTGGTAGGTGACGTCGCCGTGACGGCGACCGGCCCACTTTTTTAGATGGGGCCGAATCGCCTCCACCGTACGCAATCCGCTCCGCGGCGCGGCCTCTAGGCGCTCCTGCCATTTCCTGGTTTGGCGACGGATCTCAGTCCGCCACCGTGCAACACCCTCCGGGAAGGGGTCGCGGCCAGAACGCGCCCCCTCACACCTCCGCCGGTACGCGGCGGCCAAAACCTCCGCCTCCAGGTCCCACGGAGGGGACCCCGCAAGGAGGCAGGCCGCGTCAAACGCGACCGTGCGGTAGGCGCGGGACGCCCTGATGGCCATATAATTTATATTACCTGGTTGAGAGATAAAAATTCCGAGAAGAATCCAGTAAGTCCTGCGCTGTTGCTCTGGTTCTGTGCGTGATGACTGCCTATCAAACTGAACATGCAGTACACAAACATTCCAGTCTGCGCCAGGATTAACAGAAATGGGTCCAAGCCTAGGATAGCTGCAAAAAATACGGACTTGTGTAAAGGGACATATTCATGAAAAGAAAACCTACAACCTAGTTTTTGCAAGGACGATCCACATTAATCAGTGGTATTGTTAATATTGATTAGTCAGCACTCCTATTAAGTTTCATAATAAGCTAAAATGGATAGTACATTAAATTTCTGTATTTGTATTTGAGTACATACTTTTGTACAAAGTATGGAATCGCACAAAGTTCGAAGCCACATAGTTAAAAAAGTAGAAAGTTAGAAATGTAATTTACATTCTGGGAAATTATGGTTCTTTTATTTATTTTTCATTCAGTATTCCATGAGTTTAGAGTTAATTTTTATTATTTCTCAAGTTTACCGTTCATTTAGTTCAGTATATAATAGTAGTTCAGTTAAATTGACTTAGCACACTAAAATAGTCTGGCCTGATCAGTTTCTCACGATAAATGTATTTATTTTACAGAAAATGTCTAGTCTTCTTATAAGAATACATTAAAGTATCATCTATTATATGGTGTAGTTTCTTTTATATCAATTAAGTTTGTAACTGTGACTTAATTTCTAGAAGTTTTATAGTAGTTAATATAGTTAGGCTTTAGGGAACATTTGGTTTCCTCTACCTAGTCTATCTAGACCTCAAAAGCATAAGTACGGATGTCTATTATACTTCAGAAGCATATGGTCATAAGTGCCAGTTTATGATAAGGCACATACAACGAATGCGCCTGACGTATAATGGCAATGTCACATCCGACGTTATGCTTCTGAGCTCTAGATATATATTTGGATAAACCATAATTACCTTGTGATTTACGTTTATAAGCCAACGCCCTCATCTGTATCAAGGCAGTTATAGATGCAATTATCGATAACGTGTAAAGAATTAATTCGCATATATTTACTTCGAATATGGCATCCTAAAAAGAAGAAAATATAATTTTAATTCAAAATAACAGCTTAGTGGAAACTACTGTTCTTTTGTAATAGAACTATCATTTATAAACGTATATTTTTTGTTGAGTTTTTTAAGCAAGGGCGAAACGAAATAGTTGACTTTAACCAAAATAAAATTACGCAAAATGGGATGGGGTATTATAATTACAGCACGTCGCGATATGATTTTAAAAACGATGTGCATCAGAAAAATTGGAATAAATTGATTCCACCACGTGGTGTGGTATAAATTAAATACGATCAAGACTTGTTTAGAAAAAAATTACAAATTTAATTCAACGACGAGAAAATCTCGTACAAATCTAAAATGTCGCATCGTATCGTTACGGCGCTACGGCGTAGCACACGATGCGTGACGCGGAGCGTCGTCGCCATGATGCGATAAATGCATGTGTGCGTTAAATACATGTTTATGTTTTGATCGATCAAATTAAAGAAAATATCATCTATTAAATATAATTAAGTCTCACAGTAATAGTGTCCGGATTATGCGCTAGCACGAAGAACATAATAAGTGATATAATTGTGAATACAATCACTAGTATTCCTGCGAAGAGGCCTCGGTGAGCGTGTGAGCAGTCCACCGAGAAGTGGTGCAGGGCAGTTTGACTACCGTGAGGGGAACTCACGCCGAGCATACCGGCTGGAAGGAAATAGAATTATAAACTAACATGAAATATTATATTTGGATTATATGTATAAACCTGTATAAAGTAATAATTGAATATTTTGTTGCTACAGATTACAAGGAAATATATTATTTATTTACCAAACTGCTGGAGAATCTTCTCAGGCGTAACGGAATTGTTGCGAGATTTATTCTTAGTAATATTGAATTTCTTTTCGAAATCTTCTGGGGTGCACTTTACCTGCAATCAATATTAATATCATTCATATTTGGCTATATCTCAAATAAAATTACAACGTTAAACGCATATAGCAGGCTATTAAAGATGATTGTGTTAGACCACAGGATGAGGATATGTTTGCTTTAGTAGTCCATTTACATTGTCCATGTACATAAGAAAATAAAACTTACCTCTTTCCACATTTCATACAGAATGACGGCGCAAATAAGAGAGTATTCAATAGTACAAGGAAACAAAAATGGTGCAGCATTCTGTAGTAGTGCTCCCATTATGTTCGATCGTTTGCATGGCATGTCGTCTACGATATGCTGCGTTCCATTCCCATTTGATATCGTATGTTCTAAATGATGGATCTCATGTTTAGTTTCCTCTACCAAAACGTATAACCATTCGCACAGGTTTGTTGCTATCATGTGCATAAATCCGAATCGTTGCACTAATTTAAATGTACCAGATTCTATGTCCTTATTTGTTAGGAACATGAACTGCATTTGTGCAAGAGTGAGCGCCATGCGTAGTGCTGGAGTGATGACGGAGAGGATGGAGCGGCATTTGTCTGTCATCTCGAAATATTCTCCTAGCTCTAGGCCGCTGTACACCATGGAACCGATACCAAACGCTGGAACACAAATGTTTAACTAAGCCAAGTTTTTTATTAGAATTCAGAATTCAGTAGAACGCAAAATTTACTTTTGTCGCATGTGGACCTAAATTTGGTAATTGATAGGGTAATTTGGCAAATGTTAGCTAGAATAAAAGTATAAAAATATTGAAATCTTTATTGCCATAATTTCTTAAATGATGTCATATTGTATTGTATAGATAAGTTACCCAACACCCAATACTAATATTATCTTATCTATTTAATATTATATAGAGGTAAAGTTAGAAACTTTAGGAAGCCACATTATTTGTGAGGTTTTTACGCTATATTTTAGGACATGGTTCCCACGGTAACGGAATAATCCAGAATCGATTTTTATGTATATACACTCGGTTCCAAAAATAACGGGTCAGTCACATAAACCCGAATATCTCCCGAACTACGTATGCCATCCTAATGAAACGAAGACTGTTCAATTGAGAATTTAATTATACAGATAAAAAATAAAATAAAACTTAGTTGCACCCAAAATATTAATCTCTAAATAAAAAAAATACTTAAGTAGTCATATTTTTCTTAAGATTACATTTTATTTATGATTGTTTTTTTTGCTGTATTTCTATTCTGTCACAAAAAAAAATATCGTGAACGTCTTCCACGTGCATAATTATTATTCTGTGAGGTGAAGCATGGCAGTCACGCTAGAGGAATGTACCAGAATCCTAACTTTTTTGGAACTTGGGCGGAGCCAGCGTGAAACAGCCAGAAACATTGGTGTATCTTTGTCGACTGTTCAGCGGGTAGTCCAGCGGTACCAAGCGACCGGATCACACCTTAGAAGACCAGGAAATGGCAGACCAAGATGCACAACGGCCAGGGAAGACAGACAATTGGTGGCTACAATGCTCCGAAATCGTTTTCAAACTGCTGTTGGTCTAAAAACCCACTTTATTCGCTTTGGAGGTGGCAATTTAAGCGCTCAAACAGTAAGAAGACGTCTTGCTGAAGCAAATGGCCTCAAACTGGAACGGGGATATCGAATTGCAAGACAGAGATACGTGCGCGAGCACCTAAACTGGACACTAGACGATTGGTCTAGGGTAATGTTCACGGACGAGTCTAAATTCATGCTTAATAAGCATGATGGTAGGCAGTTGGTGTACAGAAGACCAGGGGAGCGCTTCCATCAAGCGTGTGTGGAGGAAAAAGTGGCGTACGTACTTGTACGGAGCCTCCAGGCTCCGTACAAGTTTGGGCTGGGATTTCTGCTGAGGCCCGCACCGAGCTGGTACTCATTCAAAATGGAACTCTAAATGCAGAGAGGTACGTGGAAGAGATCCTCAATGAACATGTAGGTCCTTTCATGGCCAGGATGGACCGGCATGGCATATTAATGCATGATAATGCGCGTCCCCATACCGCCAGAATTATAGGTACATGACTACCTTGAAGAGGTCGGTATCGAACTCATGCAGTGGCCAGCGCAAAGCCCGGACTTAAACCCCATCGAGCACGCCTGGGACGAGCTTCAGAGATGCGTGAAAGGTCGAAACCCCCCACCAATCACGCTTCCCGAGCTCAAACAAGCACTGGTGGAGGAATGGGAAGGTATTCCTCAACACCGGCTCCGAAATTTGGTGTACAGCATGCCTAATCGCTGCCAGAAGCTGTCAGAAGAGCTCGTGGAGGCAATACAAAGTATTAAATAAAGAAAGTGGTGAAAAACAGCAAAAAAACAATCATAAAAAAAAATAATCTTAAGAAAAATATGACTACTTTAGTTTTTTTTTAATTTAGAGGTTAATATTGTGGGTGCAACTAAGTTTTATTTTATTTTTTATCTGTATAATTAAATTCTCAATTGAACAGTCTTCGTTTCATTAGGATGGCATACGTAGTTCGGGAGATATTCGGGTTTATGTGACTGACCCGTTATTTTTCGAACCGAGTGTATTTTTATTTCTGATATAATAAAATCCATGTTTTGGTAACTTAATAGTTTTTTTTGTGTAATTCACTTACTAGCTATGTAATTTTATTTTTGGATTGAACTTCGAAGAACCGGGTATAAAAATTGTTTAAGCGCTGTAGCGTAGATACGAATATATTTTCCATGCTACTAAGGCTGTAACTGCAATAAGAACGATTTAAAATAACACCCAATACACAGTACCAGATTTCTAACCGTCTTCTAAAAAGTTTTTTGTAGTTACCAATTCCGCCGAGCCTCAAATAAAAACTGCCATATCGAGAAATGCTCTCCTTGATTGTCTTTGGTTTCTCCCCAGGTTTACCATTCCGCTCGTCTTTGTGATGGTCCTCTGCAAAATTAATTGAAAACGCAACGACCACTCATTAGAAAACATATGTGGAATAAAATTTTCCACTACATTTAAACAAACGTTTTAAAACGTTAGTGGAATGAAAACTAAAGAAGGTAATTTGAAGTCGTAATTATGCAAACAAATGTGATTTTAATGTCTCATTTTGTTAAGCAAATATCGTAGACTAGCTAATGTTGGTCTGGTAAATATACTATTGTATATGTAACTACGGTTAATTTTATAATAATAGGAGCTCTTACCGTAGTCGTGTATTATGAGGTTGACAGCTTTTTGACGCATTATATTAACGTATTGAAATACAACGAATATTAAAGATACTACGTAGAGATATAAGTAGAAGCCCTGAAATAGAGATAGACATTAATTAAAGAAGCATTACTTCGGAATTTGAATAGATAAATTCAACATCTGGCATTATGATACCAGCACGTTACATACACAATATTAAGATAATATTATCATTGAAAAAACAATATTCTAAACATAGCTTAATAGAATTTCGTGATTATGCAATGCAATCACGGTATTAATATAGTTACTTATTAAAACTAAGCTATGTTTTTTTTTTAATTTTTATTTGTCATTATTTTTTTGTAGTCGACGTTATAATAACTAAATCGCGCAATAGAAATTTGCACACCACTTAAGTACCTACATATTATATGCATAGAAATTCTAAACACAAACGGTGTGATCGCGGTCAGCGGTCATACCACCTCGACCGGTCAGGAAGATGGTACCTAAGAATAGTGGAAAACCAACATCTCTCCTTATGTTCTTTGGTTGATTATTTTAAGATTTTTACCAAGATAATGTATCCTGCACTAGGAAAATTAGTTCCAGTATCGCGAGAGACTTTACAGAGACTTTTGATAGTAATTAAGCCATACAGATTCATTGAAAATTTCTTCTCTAGAAGTGAGTACCTGATAATAGCCATCAGTTTGTGCTCCCGCAATGACTTCAGTGATTGGGAACGCCAGGCCAAGTACTACTATCAGCTTACAGTACAAAGCCGATAGGGCTTTGCTTAGAGCTTCACTGTGAACAAAATAAAAATTTGGTAAATATTATAATTGCAAAATAGGTAAATGATTAGGAGATAAAGAAAAGAAAAGAACGTGTTTAACGTTTTTGAATAGGTACTTGATGTGAATAACATAATATGTAAAATTAATCTTACTTAATCATTTAATAAATAAGCAACGCTTGATACAGACCTGCGTCAGGTTTATACAGGTACAGGAAATTATTTTATAAACAATCTTGGTATAGAATTCTAAGTTAGAAAAGAAGCCATATATACATATAATAAAACTGTAAGTGGTCGATGTCTGTACATTGAAGATTTTTATGAAAAACCGTTACAGGGGGTCTTAATTATAGCAATAGAAGCCAAAACGACCATTTTTAGAATTTTCCTACTCAGAATCTACTGGACCGATTTTGATGAAACTTTTTTTATTTGACAGAGTATTACCTGGACTGTAAACTAGGATATAAATAATCATGCCAATTGACTTAGGAGGTAGGCAGGAAATTGAATTTTGATTGCTTTTAACCGATTTTGACAGTTTTTTTGTTCGACTGAGTTTTACCTGGAGTAAAACTAATCACGCCACCTGACTTAGGTAGTAGATAGAAAATTGAAGTTTGATTGTTTTGAACCGATTTTTAGAACGATTTTTTTAATCAAGTGACTGTTATCTGGACTTGAACAAAGGAAACAAATAATTAAAATTTGCTATCATGTTAGTGTTCTGTGGTATTTCAGACCCTTTAATATTATGGGAAAAGTATAAGACGTATCTTTCTGAAGACTTCCATCATTCAGGAGCAATTTGAATCAAGAAATTGATCCAAATGACGAAATAGTAATTAATAGTTTGTTCTATTCAGGAGATCCTTTTATCAATTGGTGGTTAATCTTTGAGTGACTTCAGTATTCCTATATACTTGATCAACCGCGTATCTATCGTGAGTATGCTACGGAGATAAACTATAGCTCCACTGACCTTACCGCTGTAGTAAATGACAATTTACGAAATTTTACACCAGAACAAAGGGAAATATTTCACATCGTCGTCCAAAGCGTACTTAATAATGAAGGGAAGATATTCTTCCTAGATGCTCCAGGTGGTACTGGAAAGACCTACCTAACAAAAGCGATTCTTGCTGAATTCAGGCGACAAGGTAAGATAGCTTTGGCTGTAGCATCTTCCGGAATCGCAGCTACACTTCTTCCCGGTGGTAAAACCGCCCACACAATGTTCAAAATCCCAATCGATTTAGATAGCACTGAAACACCAACATGTGCAGTTACAAGAAACTGCGATAAAGCAAAGGTGTTTCAGGATTGCTGTCTTATCGTTTGGGATGAATGCACAATGTCAAATAAAAAAGCTGTTGAAGCCGTGGATTGAACACTGCAGGACATTCGCCGAAACGATAGTCTAATGGGGAATGTGACGGTACTGTTCTCTGGCGATTTCCGGAAAACTCTTCCGGTTGTTACTCGAGGAACCAGAGCCGATGAAATCAATGCGTCATTGAAACGGTTATATCTATGGCCTCAAATAAAAAAATTGCGTCTTACAATAAACATGCGAGCACAACTAGGCGGAAATTCTCAGGCACAAACATTTTCTAATATTCTTTTGGAAATTGGAGAGGTTACTCTTCCTGAAGATGAAGGACAAGTTGTAATTCCCGAAGTTTTAGGCAGAATTGTGTCGTCCGATGCTGATAAATTCAGTGTTTGGAGACGTTTCAAGTATTCCGCATCATGATAATTCTTGGTTATGTGAACGCGCCATACTTACACCAAAAAACGAACAAGCTGCTGCATTAAATGAAAACATTTTGGCAGGTATTGTTGGAGATGAAGTGGTTTACACGTCCTTTAACAGCGTTGTAAACGAGGAAGATGCTACAAACTACCCAGTAGAGTTTTTGAGCTCTCTAACAGCGAGTGGCCTTCCTGCACATAAAATCACACTGAAAGTCGGAGTGCCCATAATGCTTTTCAGAAATCTAACTCCACCCAAATTATGCAATGGCACCCGACTTAAAGTAAGTGCTTTGCAGAGAAATGTAATACATGCTGAGATTCTCACTGGATGTGGTGCGGGCGAAACCGTTTTTATACCAATAATTCCACTCATTCCCAACAATTTCCCGTTCGAATTTAAGCGCACACAGTTTCCTATAAGTCTCTGCTTCGCAATGACCATTAACAAATCCCAAGGTCAAACTCTTAAGGCTGCTGGAGTAGATCTAAGATCTAACTTCTTTTCCCACGGCCAGCTGTATGTTGCATGTTCACGAGTGAGTAGCGCTGAACAATTGTTTGTTTTAGCCCCAACGCCTAATAGCCTAATAATGTAGTTTATAGAGAAACTCTTTGATTTAAAAACTTATTAATTACTTTTACATACTTCAACGCGAACGAAGTCGCGGGCACCAGCTATATTATAATATTTCTGGCATCTCAACTTCACTATAACTAGGGTAGGAGTAGTAGTAGGATTAGAATGAAATTTATAGTTTATTACCTTGATTAACACATACTTTGCATTCTGGAAAATGAAGGGTTTCATGACAGAAAAACTAAATCAACGCGTGCGAAGCCGCGGGCGGAAGCTAGTTGAAAACAAAACTGAGCCAACTGTGAATAATTTGTTTTAACTTGTATGTCATCTCCACTTACAGATTTTTGTTTAAGTGTAAGAATATATTTTGTGTTATTTATCTTAGACTACCTCATTATTATTTTTTTGAGAATATGTAATAGGTAAAATTAATATAGACGTATAAATAACTAATATAGACGTATAAATCACAATATTATGTAATTTTACTTAACTTAGAAACCCTAACTATGCATGCAAATATAATATACTATAATATTTTTAATATCCCTATTTATTTAGTTACGAAACTTTTACCCACCCCTGTTCTTTGAGTTCTATTTTTAGGAATAGGAGAATTTGAATATTAAAATGGTCTATTGAGTACTAGGTCAAATCACTGCCCAACGTCTCAATTTCTGACAAAATCCTATAAAACTATAAGTAACTCACAACCAAACACTCTCAGAAATATGGGTCAGAATTCCATTTTCAACGGCGTCAATTCAAAAACATTTTCACAATGTAATTACATTCATCGGTGGATGTTTGCAGTGAATGTTCGCGGCGGCATTGTGTACCTGTCTATCTATTAACAAATAAAGGGTGTCTCTGAATAGAGCTGACGATGTAGGCAACTCATTGTGCGTTGTCTGACGTTATCCAACTGAATATTATTCACCTATTCTGTAAATAGGTCTCCTGTGCTTATTCATAATTAAGTGGGTGACGTCATTCAAAGAAGCATGTGTCGTAAATGTCGCTTTTTGAGTGAAGAAAATATGAGTGGTGGAAAATATGATAGAAGTATAACATAATTACTGAGATAGTTCCGAATAGGTTTAGCGCGTGTTTTATTTTATATAAAATAACTTTTGTGACATCAGTGAAAGAAGTATGTATCGTAAATTATTAGTATGCTTTTTGAGTTAAGAAAATGATAGATGTATGACGTAATTGCTGAGATAGTTTTGAACAGATTTCGTAACAGGCGTTCGTTTTATGTTATACAAAATTACTTTTACTTAATATAAGTAATTTTCACACCTACAGTTACTATAGTATCGAATGACTCGGGGCTTATTTGTAAACCTTATATTCCTATATATAAAGCTTATTAATGAAGATATTTGGACATAGGATTAGGTTTTTGATATATCGGCAATATATTTTGTGAAATTTTCCCATTAAAGTTATTATATTTTTCTGTTACGAATGATAAGAAATTACATAATATTGAACGATAGGACCTGTGAGAACGATAGGACCGCGTTTGTAATATTTGTAAGAAAATATCCTTACAAATATTACAAACGCGAGAGGTTGCGAGTAGGTATTGATGGATGTTTGTTACTCTTCCACGCAAGAACCACATAACGGATTTGGCTGAAAATTTGCACCGGGATAGTTTATAAGCTGGATTAACATATAGGCTTATATAATATATCACGCTCCAACTTACTGGAGCAGAGTGATGTGGGTAAACGCGGGGCGCAGCTAGTCATAAATAGTTTAACATAAATAAAAGAAAAAAATAATCAATAAAAAAAAAATTGGTTGAACGATACTATCATTTTTTTTTGTAGAATAATACTTTAAAAATGGCTAAGTTTGTGTGCTTGCCCACGTCAAGCGGTCGTAGATGTTGCGGCGGGATGGGCGTCTGTCGGGAACACCCGCGCTGACAGCGAGGCGCTGATTTATATATACTGAGACCACAGTGTAAAAGGAAAAGCTTGCTTATTATTATACGATGTATCATAGCTGCTACATTAGTTAAGGCTTCATGTCCATACAAGAAGTCTTATCACCTGACACCTTAATGAAGCTACACCATTGTAGGTTCTTGGAGTAGTGTGCCCATGACACAATATTCCTTCTTATTCTTCTTTATAACCGTATTCGAGAATTATAAGGGATTGCGGAGTGAATACAACCATATTTTTGGATTATATGAGTGATACCTTGAGCGTTTATTACTACAGATAACTTTTTTTATTTAAAAAAATCATGTTTTCATGTCGGTTATTTGTAAGCCAATATCTAAGAATCAACATTACGCGTTCAATTAAGGCGCGTTCCCGTGCGAAACACAGCGGTAGCCGTTTTTTAGGTTGTTTTTGGGAGCCAACTTCTCTTTATCTAAAAGAACTAGCAACTAATAAAAAATAAATTTAATTTCTACATAATCTTGACTCCAAAATAGTAGTTTTTTTTAAGCGGCATAATATTTAATTAAAGGGCCATAAATAGCCACAGAAATGAGAAATAATGATTTATAACATGCATCTCCTCCTAAATTAACCATTATTTTGATTTGTTTCCTAAACTAAGGGATAGGTAATTTAATAAAGAACATTTTGTTAGTTTTATTTTTTCAAAACACGAAAATTTGATTTTATAAAGATTTTATTCTAAAAGCTGAGCGTACTCGCTAAGTAACTCTTGCGCAGTGTTAGTGTGCCACAAGGTCTCGAGGGTGCTCAAGGTTATTTAGTCAGGGTAGCGCCTTAATAAAATAGCGTTTACATTTTAAAATATTCATCATCATTGGTGTAGAAATGAGTTAATAGGTTAATTCGTTTTAACATCGCATACATGATAAAGTGGACTGACTTTTATCTCTCTACTGTGACATACATTCGTCGCTATGTTCACACACACTTTACGGATGTTGACTCAAGGATTTCGCGTTGTTTTGATTTATATTCCTGATAGCTTTCAGATATGAATAAGCCCTATAAAAGAGGACACCTGTACCGTACGAAAAATGAAAGATTTTATGATTAAAGAATTCATAAGGTCGACTTGAAGTTAAAAGGTGTGACAATTAACACGTAGGCGGCGCAAGCATTGAAGGATGGAACAATTAAAAAATGTTCGATATGGTTGACAATAGCTGGTTTTTAGGCTCGTATTCATATGTGTGCCGATGGCAAAAGTGGCTAGGGGTGGGCGCCTACACTCCCATATTTACGCCCTCAGTTTTATATAATTTTATCTCTAGTTGATTTTATTTATAGTAGACTTAACATCATTTTATCTTGTATTGTTACTGATGGTGCCTATAGTGATATTTAGCCATTGCATCAGCTTAAAATGCCATAGCCAAAATTAGAATAGGATAGCCATAAGTCAGGTATAAAACGGTACCTACGTAAGGTACCTACCGTAAAATAACACACTGTCTGTTTTGGTTTGGACATAATATGTAGTTAGCCACGAGGCTTTTGCTACGTCACTGGGACTAAACGCGATCAGGGCTCATATCTTATTAAATGGTTTAAAAACTATAAACTAAGCAACCTGCGCAAGTGGGCTGTCCCTGAAGTACTTGGACCTCGGCAACGGTCGCTGTAGGAGATTAAAGAATTATGACTTTTAGTTAATTATGGGAGTTTTATGTGAACTTTATGCGCGCCTCTCGGACTTCGGGTCTACGAGGGAATACGGACTTAGCATACTTATATATAAATGGCATATAAATGGGTTGCGTTTTTCTAAATATTTTAAAAAATGTACTTACTGTCCCAATATCTCTGCGGCGGAAGGAGGGTGGTCATGTGTGGTGGATGCTACTGAAGTGCGCGAATGTGGAGACAGTTCTGATAGAAAACGCCTTTGCGTCGCAGCACACAACGCCAACGCTTGAGATGGACGGCGAAACGCTGCAATGATCGCTGATGGCCTCCTGAGGATGAAGGGATATCAAGTGTTTTTGATATCGTCAAAATAAACAATAGTAATTGGTATACAATTGGGATGACTACTAAAAAATTCTGTTTGGTCCGAGATTAGGTACCCAAAAATATTAGAAACGTATTTTTTATTAATCAAATCATTAAAAAATATCAAGATACAGAGCTACAAAGCTCAGGTAAGGTTACTTGTGATGTCACTCTTAGGTAAAATTGTATGAAGAAGTGACGTCCATTTCATTTCAACATCTTTGTAATTTTTGTTTACGGAATGAAAAAAAGACGTGTCCAATATTTTTGCTCATCTAACTGAAGGACCATAAATATATATTTTTAGTCGTCATCTCTATTTTAATTACGTTAATAGAAGAAAATATATCGCTTTGTAAGAAATATAAGAAAACATAAGATTAAGGCCTCATTTCTAGAGTTGTGGTGCGTTGCGCGTCGCATTGGGCGTCGCGGCCCGCTCTAAATTCAAACATATGGCGTTGTATGAGTGTATTTCCAGTGAAGTGAAGTTTTATTTTCTTTGAGAATTCATAAGCGGGGCGGAAGCTTCAGAATTCTCAAAGAATGATTTCCGAAAACGAGGCCTTAGGCACATGAAGCTTGTTTTCAAATATTCTCGTATTAAATTATACTTTCATGTCACAGGGTCTTCTGTGTTATACATTTTAATCACCTAACAATATCCGTATTTATTGAAGTTAAAAGTAACACTATCTAATCAAACAAGTCTTAAAAGAGAAGGTTTCTTAAAACGCTTTGTTTTAGAAGTTTAGTAAAAGAAGCGCCGGCCATACCTTGTATTTAAATTAGCAGCTAATTTCGTTTCAATATCTGATGACATCCTGCGACTATTTGGCTGGGAGTGCGTATGCTGTACCAAAGGTTCCGTAGTGCCCAGCATGGCGCGTGTCCTCTCCCGTAGACGGCCCAAGTCTGAATACGACGATTCATCACTGTGAAGAAAAAGAATAATAAGGAAAACAAAAAGCCTTACTAAATGAAGCCGTCACTTTAACTGAGCTGCTTTTTAGACTAAAATAAACTAGACCCGAAAATAAATCTTTAATTTTCACAAATACTTTCCGGTCCGGAGCGGGAATAGAACCTAGGACCTCCGATATTTAAGGCGAGACTGCTACTGCTAGGTTGTCAAACAAAAACGGCATACCAGGCATAGAACAGAAAACATGTATTCTTCATCTCGGATTACCAGGTTACCGGCAGCAATATTAAGAAACAGTAGATAGAGGCATGACTAGAGGCGTCTGGTAGAAAAATAGGACAAAATCCTTTTTGGTGGACGGTGATGTCAAAGGTAGGTTGCAATACGCGTAAATCTCATGCAATGATACGCTCAAGGATAATACTAGAAACGCCACATAAATGTCTAGTGCAGACAATAAGACATTTAATGGCATTTCTACTGCGAGTGTGAACGTCTGGAACAATATCTTATGGCACTACACTGGTATTGCCGGAAGTAGGTGTAAAGGAAAGCTTAATAGTAACTATAGAATAGGATGTCAATTTTATAGTTTAAAGGGGATCGCATAATTAGGTTATTAAACTGCATAGCAAAAAATCTGACAATTTGGTATTCAAGAGTAGTTTTAAATGCGTGGTTTATTGTTTATGTCAAGAGTTCATAATGTGTCCTCCAAATTTGCCGAAGTCACTGCGGCACTGGTTTGTAAAACCATCTTTCGCGACGGAAGGAAGGAAATCAATCTGGTCTATTATAAATAGCACTTATACTAAAGTAATTTTAATCGTTTTGAAAGTTAAGATATTTTAAACTTAGATACCGATGTATTTTAGGAAATAAAACTTAGGTAAAAACACATATAATCTAGTTAGAATTGTTTTCCATGATAATTTAGAGTGTATTTCGATTGTTCTGGCACATCGTTCGTAGTTCACACGTTCAATCCTACAGGAATAGCTTCCCTGAAGGTTCACGTGCAAAGCGTATCGACACAAAGCGGTCTATCAAACGTCATAAATATTTTCGAAGCTCTTTGCGACTGCACCGAAATCCCTGTCATCCCTCTTTGAGTATGCGTTCCATACTTTGAAAAACGACTACAGCGTGTTCCACAAACCATACTTACAAAAGAATGAGTTTTTTTTTAATATCATGCTTATTTTTCACTCGCAAAAAGTTGACATCATAACTATAACATGAAAAAAAAAACATTTAGCCTCAACGCAAAAAAGCGAACATTCAAAAAGTTAAAAACATTATGCTTCTAATATTCCTACCGCAGCTAACAAAAGAGCTGATTACTTTGAAATGCTTCAAATAAAAATCGCATTCTAATCGGTTCACCATATTCTGAGCTACGGTGCCACGAACGGGGGATTAAAAAACTGTACAAGAGCAACTTTGCTAAGACATCCTTAGAAAATCATTTATTCATCAATTTCTCTTCGTATGAAACACTTACGAGTAAGTTGTCACTTGAATTTGCGATTAATATTTTATCGTAATGGCAATAAAGCTCTAAAAGTAAATCTGACTGGTGAAAAAGTCGTACATCCATATTCGCTCGCATATAAACAATCATGATTAATGAATCACTTTTGAATTTGATTACATTCTCTTTCCGCGCCTAATAGACAAACCCTAGTATTATACGTCATAATGTTAAGTCTATTAGGATTGTGGGCATGCCCATGCCTATCGAGCCCACAGCGGTATATCCGCCCTTGAATTTGTGGCCGAAAAAGCACAGTTTTTCCTTAATTTTCATTGCACTACTTATTGTTTGTCTTTAAGTGGCTGTGTAGAAAGCGCACTTAATCTAGCCCAATCTAAATAGAGACGGGAATAGGTTGCTATCGGGAGAAAGAGAGAGAGAAAGGATCGGCTGCATAAGGAGGCCAGTGCTTTGGACATCTACTGTACTGATACTAGCTGTATTCTTAAATTTGGACCACTATGCCATTTAACATCAGGTGAATAGGGGAAACTTGCCTGGTCAGGAATAAGAAAAATGTGTATAAATAGAAATTTAAGAAGGATGACTACGGGTGCCGGTTTTGTAAATCATCATTAATTATTTACGAACGACACATTATACAACATACAACGTACACTGACAAATAGTAAGATGGGTAAGATGTAAGATGGGATAGCAAAATGTATATCCACCGTTCAGCAAAGGATTGCCACAAACTTAACAAAGTCACTACACTGTCTATGCGGGTTGGTGATTGTTCAGAGTGTGTTCCAATATCCAGCTTAACATCGCTGCCCGTTCATTTATTAACGATGGTCATAGTTATTACGATGGTCATAGCCTATTGGCAAGACGACTAAAAAAATGTATTTGGTGTGTCAGTTTGATTACCAAATATATTGGACACGGATTTTGTTTTTCATTCCGTAAATAAAGAATGACGAAGATACAGCGCGTTGAAATTTCATGTTACGTCACTTCTACGTACAATTTTAGCTGGATGTGACGTCACAAGCCCGTGTCCTGTCCTGAACTCTATTGCTCTTTATTTTTTGGTAATCTAACTGAATGACCAAATATTTTATTTTTCGTCATCGCTATTCGGGCCAATAAGGTTTTTTTCTTTCTGATTCTGAGAACAATCCCTCAACTAACCACATCCAGAAATAATTATTTCATTTTTACACAAAATTTAACTATCTATCTCACCACTACGTTAAATGTGATATTTTTAATTAGTATTTTAAAATCATTCATGTGGTTGTGGATATTTAGTTACTGTTTTAATATTATGATCATTTGTTGTTATTGTCACTTAAAAAAAAGCTAAATACATATCTAGTTATTTGTCTTATATTTTCTGCAGATGGTCTTTGAATAAAAAAACGCGAGTTTTGTAAAATACCAAACTCGCGTTTTATTTCGACTAATTAAATAAAATATGAAAAAGAACACACTGTATTATGAATATTTAAAGAAACGATAGTAAATCGGTTGTATTGAACTATTTCGACGGTGGGGGTTCTCAGTGCAGAATCTCCAAAATGTGCATCCGTTCGCCGGAAATGTCTTCCTAAGCTTCGTTGTATCCTCGCCGAACCTATTTTGAATATCGTCCGTACTGTAAATATTGATATATTGAAAGGAATTTTACAAACACAAGCGAAAGGTAAATATAACTCTTCAGTATACGAGTATATTGACTGCACTACTGTAGCTCACTGGTTTCGGTACGATGCTTCTGAGGTCGAGTGTTCTGAGTTCGATTCCCACCCCGGACAATTATTATTGTGAACCAGAGATAGTTGTTCAGTCTGGCTGTGCTTAGTGTCTGTGAATTTAGAGAGATTGAAAAGATCTTGAGATGGGATTAATTTCCCTGCTGCGGAACTTTTTAAATTAAATATATAATAATATACATATCAAAAAACAATTATAGCGGATAAATACGATACGTTATTAGTGATGAAATAGGAAAGATTTTATTATTAGAGATATATTTGTGTTATTGGTATTTGTACCAAAACAAATGTTTTAATGATAAAAAAATATCCAGAATGCACCCGTATTTTTACTGGAAATATTTATATTTACCTCTATATTTTGCAGTAAATAAAGCGAAAAAGAAACTGCAGTTTCCGCCATTGTCGCTTCCTATGTTCTTGCCGGCTGGCGACGAGACTAAAGGAAATTCACTTAGGCAAATTATGTTAAAATTATTTATCGATTGAAAAAAGCGGGCTGGCACTCTTCCGGTACTGGGAACGTTAAATAAATTTGATAAATACTAAGAAACTTAATAAATTGGCAAATAACAAGGTGTATTAAAGTACTTTCAATTGCAATGTTTGATTTTATTTATCTAATTGTATGTCTAGACTTTACTTAAACTGTCTTTTTGTAAAGTTTTACTTGCATAAAGTAACGAATAACACATTTTTCTTTGCAGAGAGTTAGATCTTAGAGTAACTTACAAGAAACTCTTTATCTCAAACCACTTCAGACATAAACTACATTAGCAGGTGATAGAGTATTTAGATAATAGATAAAACATAAGACAAAGGAGAACACGTTTAAATAAAAACTTTACGTAGATTGAATATGCATGCTTTGTTTACAGATATATAATGAATAGAAGCTGTTCGACTATTCAACGCTCAGTGCGAATGGACGGCTCTATTTCCTTGTTATTTTTGTAAATAATGGCTTTTCATTTTGCTCCACCACATAGCTATTTTAAAGCATTGAGGCTTTTTGTTTTATTAAAATGAGTTCGATTTAGCAAATTACGAATATATTAGTTGTGAATCTTTTTCATGCGTTTAAATTTTAGGTGATAATACTTGACTGTCCGTAATATGACTTACATGTTGAGATTAATTAAATCGAACAACACCGTGGCACCAGTATCTGAGAGTATGTGAAAACTGGGTGTCTTCGTATGGACATGTGATCTGAAGGAATGAGGACAACTATTGTGGAGAAGATTTTGAGCAGAAATGACAGATTTAGAGGGAAGATAAATATGGATGGAACGTGTGACACATAATATGACTACAAATGGCGACATATTGGACGACGTAAGATCTAAAAGTATGAAAGAAGAAGACTCCAAGTAGAATTGGGATAAGGGCAGGAGGATGATGAGATTCGAGATTATATAGCATGCAACAATGCTTTAGATCCCATTTGACGAATATTAACGCATGTAAGTAGTTCTCTTTGGCACAGCGAGAGTTCTTATCAGGTGGAAATGAGCAGAAACCTAAAATCTATCACTCAGTTTCTATGGGAAATTAAATTAAGTATGTTGCAGATTGAGGATATTAAAAGACTAGCCTTCCCGCATAGCTACGCACGCGGAGCTTCCGTTTTAGTGAAAACTTCATAATAAAATATAGCTGTTACTTTACTCTGTTATTTGTTATTGTATCTGTTACTTTTGGATAAAGTCGTAAAGATGAAAGATTTCTTTAAATTGGTCAAGTACTTTTTCATTTTGTTAATTACATAATATAAAAATATAAAATTTTCTGGCTCCTATATGCTGTATGTATGTATGTATGTATGTAATGCTGGCTCGCTCCTAGAGACGTAGTAAACATTGTATAGTGCTGGGGTGTGTGGGATGGGCCGGATTGCTGATGCGTACCCGTCCCCGCCAACGGCGGATCCTGCTCCTCTCCTCGTGGTATGAGTTAGCATACCCACGCTATGGAGAGGACGAGTCCCACATATCCTACCGCCATGCGCCAATACGCTGCAGCGGCGGTGCGAATGCGTAAATGCATTTCCCCCCGGACAACAAAAAAAAAGTGTGTCGGATCAACCATATGACCAGTGTTGCCAACCCTATCTTAGTATAAAACTGTAGATATGCTTGAAAAAAACTGTAGAAAACTGTAAATATCAAATAATAATTAAGAAAATAGTTAATCTATATTTTTATTTATATATTTATGTACACATTCAAAAAGAAGATAGAGAAAGAAAGACAACACCAGTTATCGAGGAAGGTTAAAGGCTATATTTTATTACGAAGTTTCCACGTTACGTGGGTAAAACCGCGCGCGGGAAGCTAGTATCAAATATGATATTACGTAAAAACTAGTAATTGCTATGCTAATCCAACACATTAAAAAATAAAATACATGACGCCATCGTCTTCAATAGAAAACTGTAGATTTCGAGGTCTAAACTAAAAACTGAGAGCATTTCCAAAAAACTGTAGATCTACAGTTAAAACTGTAGGGTTGGCTACTCTGCATATGACTATGTACTAAACATTGAATCAAGTCAATCCAATGATGTATAGGTATTTTTTTAAGATTATTATACTACAAACAGAAATTTTGTGCATTTGCGGCACGTATTTGTAAATTAACATGGACTAAAATGTCACTGTTGATTATATAAATGGATCGACTGTAATCAAGTGATAGTCAGCCAATTACTGTGACTAGTTGGCCACCCCTGGTATATGATTTCTAAAACTGATTGAAGCTCATTCAATTAGTTAATAAAGTACTTGTATGTATTACATTTTAATTCGTACCTGTCATTATCATTTTCTTCATGTACCGTATCCATATCTGTGATGGTGACGCCAGGATGTACCTCGTTCGCTTCGCACAGTGGGGTTTTGTTCACCGGACTCATCTGCAAAATGAACACTTTACTTTGCAACGTCCTCGCTTTTATTAGAGTTAGTCTCATTTCACAAAGAAATATTGTTTGGGATTATAGCTGGCATTGTTATGTGGTTTAAGGCTTTTGTGTTTAATGTGTAATCGTAAATATGTAAGTGAAGTAAATTTTTTGGAGCCTGTAAAATTCTTCATGAAAATACTCGTTTTATTTGAGCTTGTGCCTCAATTTTTAATAGCTGTAATAATAGTAATATGAGTTTGTTAAAAATAAATATACGAATAATATTTTTGGACAAATATAAAACAATAATTAACTTGTTTTTTTAAAGACGATAAATAAAAAAAAAACACTACATTTTTGTTTAGTTTTATAGCAATGATTACTAGTGTTTAATTTGTTGGTTACTTTTATAGTTTATTTAGAATTGTGTTTTATTAAGTCAGGAATCTTTAAAAAATCGTGCGCGGGCAGCTTATTAACTAGCTGCCCGCGGGCGATTTTACTCGCGTAACTGTAAACCTAATGGCTAGGGAGTCGGACTTGCGATTATCTGGTCGCCGGTTCGATCTCCACCTATAGCCCTACCGACTTGAATCCACCCGTAACACAAGAATATAAGCTTAGCCCGAGACCGCGATGGGTTAACAAGAAGACTAGTAGGTAGTGTGTAAAACTCTGCTAGAAATTGTTGAAAAAATATCTCCTGTTCCCGTAGGAATTTTACGATAACATATAGCCAATTAGACTTATTCGATAAATGGGCTATCTAACAATGAAATATTTTTTCAAATCTTACTAGTAGTTTCTCAGATTAGCGCCGACAAGCAAACAAACAAACTGTTCAGCTTTAAATATAGATATCAAACTAAATAACATTTGATACAGCTTTGAAAATAAAACAAGAGCCTACCTGTCTATTTTTGAATGGTGCAATTGGTAATTTTTTTTCCTTGTGTAATCTTTCATTGCCTTTTCCTTACAAAACTACACTCTTGTTCAATAATTGAACACAATGTATACAAATAATCTTAAGCCAAAGTATTTAAGTGTACATTTTTATTACGTTAAAGCGTCTGCTCTCGGTTAAGCCAAGATTACACTGAGTTAAAATAAAGATAGGCTTTGTTTACATCGCAATACGTAGACATAGGTAATTATCTTCTATAACATTATAACGTAGTGATCCAGTAATACTATAAGTATGTTTGTTTATCTATGGCGGGGCGTTTACTCCTCAAGTATCACTTCAAATTGTCATTTGTCTGATTAAATCGATATGGCTTCGTTAACGTCATTTTGAGATCGTCAGATGTGTATGTGTATATGACGTATTTATTGCAACAGCCGCTTTGTCTAAATATTCCTGGACTATCTTCTAAAAAAGTACCTATACCTTATCAAAATACTAATCTTTCCTAACCGAAATTGGTTAAAAGGTGGATTAATAAACATATATAAATCGTCACGACTTTCTCTCTTAGGGGTAAGCAGAGACGGAGGAATACCACCTGTCTCGTTTTTGGTACACCTTTTTCGTTTCTTCCACTTTTATCAGTCTCTTTATGCATAGGTTATAGGTACTTTTGATTTGGCACATTTTTAATATGTCGCTCTTCGAGTGTCTCCGTTTACACTCATTAGATATTACATTAGATTTTTTTTTTGTCCATGCGGAAATACATTTATGCATTCCCACCGCCGCTGCAGCGTATTCGCGCGCTGGCGATGGGATATGTGGGACTCGCCCTCTACAAAGCGTGGTATGCTAAACTCATACCACGAGGAGAGGACCCTACACTACTCAAACCCCCCGGAGACTCCTTCGATCCGCCGTTGGCGGGGGCCGGGTACGCATGAGCAATCCGGCAACTCCTTCCTACCTGCCCAAATCTTCTCAATCTTTGTCACTATACTACTCTTTTTCCCTTTACTATCAATTTCACTCTATACAAACTTTTTAATTCTCTCATTCAACATTGAAGAATCATGAAAGTAAGACTTATGCTGTAGAGGCTTTTGTCTTACTTTCATGATTGTTCAATGTTGATTTATTCTAAGATTTTCTAATTAAGGCAAGTAAATAAAGTATTGATTGTTTTTGAATGGAGAATTTGACTGAACATGGCAATGCTTATTAATACACTATTTATGCAAATTTAAAAAGCAATAACATACCTATGTTTATATTCGTTAAATAAATATTCTATTATTCAGATAAAAATGCGATTTTACTTTAAGCAAGTACTATTGCTGCACCTTAAGAAACAAGTAAATCGAATTTGTTATTTGATGGCAGCAGTGGACGCCAGCCGTGTGGGCTTTCCGGCTGAGAATAGACCACCTTATATCTGCCAGTGGGTGTCGTAAGAGGGGACAAAAGGATATACAGCTGATGGATGGGCAGCAGCATCTATCAGCTCAAAGTAAGTTACCATCACCAATCCACCTGCTAAGCAATGGTGAGTATGATAATATTGCTCAACAACCATGGTCTGTCAGAAGAGGCTCATGTTCAGCAGTGGACATTAATGTCCAGGTGAACTGAACTGACCTGGACGCCTATGTCGTTTCTTTCAGAAGTAGTAACATACAACAGTCACTTGTTTCAAAGTCTTTACGAATTTATATGTAACGGATTTTACATAATTATATCAAATATTAATCACTGCTTTATTTTGTCACAATTATTGGATGTAACAATTATATTTATTATTATTTATGTTGCGTGTTTTCGTTTTTATTTCTGACTAGTATTATGAGAGTTATCCCACCCATAGGCCTACCGATTCAACCACTGTAATCTAGAATCAACTATGGCTCCCATTGGAAATTTCATGGGCATCGCATGACATCAAGTCTCGAAAAAGAAAAACATAGGACCCGTAACGAAAATTTGATAGTAAATGGGAGATTGGGAGAAGTGAGAATGTTTGATGTTCCTACTTCCTTCCTTGCAAAATTGGAGATTGAAAAAGACATATAAAACGAAGACGTATATAAGCTTATTTTATTATTCTTCTTAATTATTCTATTATTATTCTTAACAAGGTTATTTACAACCAGAAAATTTGAAAGCACCACTAATATAGCATATAACATCATGACAGGAAATAAATAAAGGTGCCTTTATATTATGTATGAGCTATTGTTATTTATTTATATTGAGTTTTAATAGCAGTTCCGTGCTATTTAAAGCCACTGACAGCACGAAAATATCTGTAGTATTATTTAAAGTAGGTAGTTATACTACTATTATTTGCTTACAAAATATTATTATCTGTTAATCTAATCTCACCTACAAATCCGCCCGGGCACAATAAAACTATCCACTAGAAATCCGTAGAAATATATTTGAATCAAAATTCATTCCACACTATAAAATAAGCTATTGGACACACATCATACGAGAAGAGTGACATTAAGCTGAGATATTCAAACAATAGGCTAAATATGCATAATGAAACATTGATACTTACTTATTAACATTTGAAGGAACGATGTTGTAAAAAAAATAGCGTTTACACCAAGGAATCCAACAATGTGTAATCAAGATTATTTTATACTCTATTAATTAATTTTAAATATTAATTTATTTCCAATAATTTTTGCATTTTATTTGTGTAGTAGAATCTGTGATCTTTCCTTCAGTTATGAGCTATGACTGGTTTAGTCATTTCTTATCACCTTTTACGGAGAATAGCGAGCAAATAAAGTGGCTTTGTGATTTAATTGCACTGGACATTATATGTATTTTACTTGTATCTTCGCTAAGTTATATAGTTGTTATTCAATATTCTTAGTTCAATAAGATAGTGGATGGCTGTCTATGTAGACACATTTGAATAATTATTTTCTTCATATGTTTAAATACTAGCAGTTTGTGTCGTTTCATTTTTAAGAACACAACTGAAAATTCGCCAATTTGAACTATTTTTGGGTTTTATGCATTTAGGCTTAAAAATCGTTTTAGGCGATTAATTATTCTATATATAATTGTTTATACCTTCCTTTTTATGTATTCAAGGTTGCATATAGTATACTCTTAAATACAAAACTTCAGTCAACATTATTTTAATATTGTAGTACAAGTTTTTGTATGATTTTTTTTCATTGATTTATACACTTTGCGTGACACTGCATACTGCCAGTAGCATAAGGGGGGTACATAATGTGCTTATTTATATAGCACTGCAATATAAATAAGCACATTATGTAAAAAGACAAATTTATGGCACATATCCTGAATATTTTCAATGTGTTTTTCGGTCTCGCAATTTTACACTAGGTGCAGATAGTGTCTAAAGGCCTATATGTAATGGCTCACTATTATTTAATTATTTCAATAATCCAAAAAAAACTTTGTATCCAAAAAAAGTACATGTAAGTAGGCGTTACAGCCTAAAAATAAAGGAATAATTATTTAGTAAATATGTATGGTACAATAGTGGAATGACCCATACACACCATCATTTTCTAAACGATCGCCTTTGAAGTTAACAATTATAATTAATTATGTACAATTTTCTCTACAATTAGAATCTGAGCTAAAACAAAAGATTCGCGTCAATGTTTACATAGCTCTGTTTATATATTCATTAAAGTACAACTTTAATAAAAGTTCTAAAAAATAGAATCCTCTAGTCTTTTATGCCTGTAAATGTATTTTTTTTATACTTATACGTTACCCAGAATGACCAAAGAGATTCTTGTACATATTACCCACCAAAAACATAAATGTAAAAAAGGAAAGCCAAGTTCAATACAAAAATTAAGCTTGGCTGTGGGCTTCGCCGCAAAAAGAATGGAGATCTGAATGAGTGCCAAGTTCTATGCAAAATCGAAATATGTGTCTATAGGAACAAAATAACATTATGAACAAGTATTAAACTCTAATTCTTTGCTTTAATGGATACCTATAACAATTGCTGTTATTTAAATATTTTTTTTTACTTTTTTTGATTTTTTCCTGAGCTTACACACAATTACTGAGCTGGATTCCAAATTTCATCCTTCTAGGTCATCTGGAAGTAGGTTAGAATTAGGTACTATATGTCAGTCAGTCAGTCAGTGCTAAAATTTACGACTTTTTGACCTTCATATCTTTATAACCGTTTGAGCTAGCTTCATGAAATTTGGGCTTCTACATGCCCTTATGGATATAATTAAACACACGTAGTTTTATTTGTTTACGTTAAAGAGGTTTTGAGTTATAGAAGGGTCAAAAGTGGCACCAAGTGGTTCGTGTAATATTACACTTGGCGCTGGCTAGCCAGTTCTTTGCTTGAGCTTGGCTTTGACACGCTGCCGCGTGTCTAGATGTAGGCCCATCGAATTCTTATAAAGCTTTTTGATGCTCTCGTAGACCCGAAGTCTGAGAGGTCGGCGAATTGTTAAGTAGAGCCATAGTTGCACGAAAGTCCCCTAAAAATTAAAAGTTATAAATCCTCAATCCCACCGCTAGCGACCGCGTTGAGCCGAGATCCAAGTCCCACAGGCGACTTCCTTTTGTGCAGGGTCCTTAGTTTGTAATTTCTAAATCATTTCATAAACCTGCAGACCTGCCCGCCTTTATGACCGATGAAGTAGCGAAAGCCCCGTAGCTAAGTACATGTCTGTCCGAAGGAATATCGAATACTTTTTTCATATATCTTCCTCAATGCCATCGATTTCGACCCCCTTTAGCCGAGGCCCAAGTCCCACAGGCGACGTCCTCTTGGAAAGGCTACTTAGTTTGTATTTTCTAAACTATTTAATAAAGCTGCAGCCGTGCTAGCTTTTACATACACCTATACTAAATATAGTGTCAGACCGAAAATGGTTTTTCAGCCTACAGTCATTAAAGTGTGTAGTAACAAACATATTTTTATGTCATGAAAATAATATGTTTTATTTATTTATTTATATATAGATACAATCAAATAGAAGTTGAAGCTATATGATGCCACATAAACTCATTCGAGTTTTACCGTGCATCATTTACATATAATAGAAATGATCATAGGTATAAAAGAAAAAAAAAAAAATAATAATTGGGTAGGCCGCAGCGAAGTGCGACATTAAACATATTTTGCCACCGCCTCGACAGTTAGATCGGTGACCGCAACAAGTTTTGTGTGTAGTAAATTTTTAATAACAGGTACGAAGTTAACTACAGGTACAGCATGATGTTTTTCTTTTCAAACATGGCAGATTTAATAGATTAGTCGATTAATCTATCATGTTTGAAAAGATTAATGTTTAATATATATAAATATAAAAACGAATATTAAATTTTGTGTAGAATAAATAAATACAGTAAATGAGTTAGTTTAGTTAAACTAGAGACTTTCTTGGACAACGTGCAGATGACATGAAATGCGTTTGTTGAGATGTGCGAAGTAATAACAATGGATCCGATTTGAAATTAGTATATAAGCGGATAGAAAAGCTACAGATTCCCCTAACTTAATTATTCCATTAACAATATTTTAAAGTTTTAACTAGAACTCGTGCTCGCCTGTAGCTACGTATGTTAAACGAGGCACAGTCATTCTAGAACACTTCAGTTTCAGCCATTTTTTGGTCGAAACCGAAATTAACGCCAAAACTAGATTTTTGGCCAAAACGGGCCGAAACCGAAACTTTCGGTTGGACATTACTAATATATAAGACTGAAAGGTTTTTTTTATTTTTACTGTCCTAGGAAGCTCCGATTTGAAAAATTGTTTCAGTATTAAATAGCCCATGTACCGAGCACTATATTCAATTATGAACGGTTCCTACTATCCTATATGTCAATCCGAAGAAAAAACGTTTTTTTATATATCCTTAGCCAAGTCGATTTTTATTTTAATGTACTACAAAGTGTAAGATTAAATGGTGAGTTTGTTTGTCTTGTGTCCGTCGGGCGGTCCTCTCTAAGGTTGTTAGGTTGTTGAATAAGTTTCTGAATTAAGAGAACTGAAAGTTTTCTCATCTCGAGATTACAGCAAAGTGTTTACCGTTTGGCTGTAGGATGCGGCGGTGGCGACACCCCACCGCTCTGCGCTAGTTACGACACTCGCTTTATATCGATAACGTTTATTTTTTTAATTACTTTTTATGACTGCCGCAAATTAGTTTGTGTTTCTTTACTTTTGTTGTTTGAGAATTAATTAAGATGTTATTTATGGTCGGACTAAGTCACGAATCTATTGCAGTACACAAAGTGTACTAATATAGTGAAAAGCTTATGTAATGGTCTGAACGCGCCAATCTCAGGAAAAATACTTTGCATTTGAAAGCTCACCTTACTTGTAAGAGATTTCGTCCGCGTTGATTTAACTTTCTCCATACAAACTTTGGTACCTTTTTTCATTCTCTTAGATTTCGGATGGACATACGCAGGTGGCCACTCGGCTTTTGCTACTTCATCGGGCATGAAGGTGAGCAGAGCTCCAGCATAAATAAATAGTTTAAAAACTACAAACTAAGCAACCTGCATAAGAGGGCGCCCCCTGTGGGGCTTGGACCTCGGCTCAGGGCGGTCGCTGGCGATAAGATTGAGGGATTATGACTTTTAGTATTTTAGGAGAGTTTTATGCAACTGTCGCTCTATTTTACAGTTCGGGTCTAGGAGGGCATCGGTTGGTTCTTTGCAAACTAAGGGTCCGGAGGACGAGGCGGGATAAAAAAACCCGTATCTGTTGCCTGCGTCATAATGAGACTATACCGTCCAAGTTTCGGGTCTCTACGATCAGAAGTCAAGGCTCTGCGATGATGCGTCAGTCGGTCAGTCATTTAGGATAAAGCGATTAATTAATATAGTATATTTATGGTCCGTATTATTATTAATATAGGTAACACTCAAAGGACAGAACTTAGACTATTCAATCATAGATATAAAAATAATAAAATAATATTGTATTCTCATACCTGACAGCTTCAAGGCTAAAGCTATACTAACTATTATAATAAGCAGCAATAATAATCAAATCAACTTTATTAATTTAACATCATACATTTATAAGCTTAAATATTGTTTGACTGTAATAGACCGGCTGTAATAGACCGGCTGTAATAGACCGGCTGTAATAGACCGACTGTAATAGACCGGCTGTAGTAGACCGGCTGTAATGGACCGGCTGTAATGGACCGGCTGTAATGGACCGGCTGTAATGGACCGGCTGTAATGCACCGGCTGTAATGGACCGGCTGTAATGGACCGGCTGTAATGGACCGGCTGTAATGGACCGGCTGTAATGGACCGGCTGTAATGGACCGGCTGTAATAGACCCGCTGTAATAGGTTTCAAAATAAAAACTTTATTTTATTTTAAAGATAACTTCTTTTTCGATATTGTCAGTAAATTTTAACGTACTTCTATAATTCATTTTCGTGTAATTTTACCTGCGTATTAACACAATGTTGCGGTTACCAACCGGATTGCCGAGCTTGGTAACTATAGCAAAACTCTTTTGCGTAGAACAGTATATCTAGTATCGAAATTAAAATTATTCCTATAAGTTCTATAACTTTAGCTTCGATAGATATAGGTAACATCCCTAACGTTAATAATCTAGATATTTTCATAAAATATTTGCGTGAGTGTAAACACCTGATGCCAAACGATGTTGTAACACTTTATGCCAACCGTGATTTAAATACACTGTTATCATCTAACAGATAGGAACTGAATACAGAATCTATTAGTATACCTACTATATATTAGTATAGATTCTGTTTTCAGTAAAGCTGAAGAGTTTGTTTCTTTGTTGGTGATGGTTTTATTTGTTTGAACGAGCTTATCTCAGGAACTACTGGTCCGATTTGAACATTATTGTTGAGTGTTAAATAGCCCATTTATTGAGGAAGGCTATAGGCTACATTTATATCTTTACTAATATTATAAAGAGAAAAAGTTTGTATTTTGGATTTTTGTATGTTTGTTTCAAACCAACTCAAAAACTACTAGACGAATTTCGATAATTCTTTCACCATTGGAAGACTATATTAGCCCTGAGTAACATATACTATTAGTACTTAGCATACTTATATCTATTACGAATACTTATTTTTATTTTACATATATTTTTAAATATATTTACCTAATAGGCGTTACATTGCGGAAATTCATACTAATCTAAACTAAAAAACCAAATATCTAGTGTTAATTCCGCTAAAAAAGTTTTTTTGCGGAATTAACACTAGATATTTAGTTTTTAAATTTAGATAAATTTTTACTTTGTATTTAAATTTTTAAACCAAATAAAATCTTTTAAACTTTTCATTTGGTCAGCGCATTAAGGCTTTTTGGAATTGAAATTGAACATAGACTATATTTTTAACTAGAAATGTGCCCCCGTGCGAAGCCGGTATGGGCTGCTAGTTAAATTATACGAGGGTAAAACCGCGCTCAGAAATCTACTATATTTTAGACCAAAATATTGTCCGTACTGTCGAGATAAAAATGTAGCTAATAGAGACACTTTTTCTTCTTTATTGATGTAGATTGATTAGCATAAAATATAAACATTTGTCCGCGCAACAAGTTTCACCTTTATTTTATTTGAAAATACAAGTCTTGCTCTAGGGAATCTAATATCTGTATTGCAGGGGACTTTACAAACACCAAAGTAACCCATTTTGTTTTTTTTGTTGTCCGGGGGGAATGCACTAATTTTACGCATTCCCTCCGCCGCTGCGGGGGTCCCGCGCCGGCGAAGGGGTATGTGGGACTTGTCTTCTCCATAGCGGTAGTATGTTAGTCATACCACGAAAAGAGGACACTACCCACTAAAACCCTCCGGGTGCTTCTCCTTTCGCCATGAGTGTGAGCCACCAGGTTCTACTGTCCGCACCTTCCAGTGAACCCATTCTGTTCTAAGCTCTCTCTAACTATCTCTAAAAAGCGATCAACAAGTTGTGGATGTTTTATCTTATTTGAGTAGTATACTGTCTACTTATTATATTACTGTTACTTTTAATATATATAGCCACAACAGAATATGTTACTTTAAGGTGAAACGATCGCACTTTAGGGATATAAAACATCACGGTACGACCTTTTAGAGCAGAGTTGCAGTCTAAGTCGTCTATGTAGTCAAACCGTGGGGCATGGTATTAATATAATTATTATATGATCTATTATATAATGTGAGCATACGAAGTCTTATGAGGTACTAATTAATCAGTAGGTACTAATTACGACATGTCATGGTTGGAGGCTGTTAAACTAACTAGACTAAAATAAACTGCTACCAAGATTACTACTAGATACCAAGATTCCTTTGTGATGTGTTTAATGTAACAAAAGTTGCGATTTTATGGAAATTAGTGTAGGTAGTAAAGTATTTTGAGTATTTAATCTTTTTTTTTATGGCAGGTATTTGTGGCCACGCTTATGGTGTTTCACAGAGCATGAAGGAAAGTATGGCTACTGTCTTTTTATGTGGTATAAAAACTATAAGCTGAGCAACCTCGGTTAACCGACCTCGTCTAAAGGTTGGATATATTTAAGATTTAAGGGGAGTTTTGTGAAATTGTTGTTACGTACTTTTGTTGAACAGGGTGAGCTGTATATTGTATGTGCATGTTAAGTAAATGTGCATTTTTTGACTTCTATAAACTATGGAAGTAAAAAAAAATGATGTCGCAAACATTTATTTTATTATTATATCGTATTCCCGCACGCGGTAAGGACTTCATAATAAAACATATAAAGTGTAAAGTCCAATCTATCTAAGAATGTTTCAAATCGGCCCAGTAATACCTGAGATTAGCCCTTTAAAGCAAAAAAAAAAAAACTCTTCACTTAGCACGGCGAATACTACATAGACAGCTAGAGAGAAAGACCTCGTCAGATTTTCTCTGGTTAAATCTATACTAATATATAAAGATGAATATTAGTATAAGAGAGGCTCGCATATGTCCGCAATCTCATCGACACTTACCTACGACTGAGATGGAGCACGCTTGATTACCACTGTCACTTAAAGACTACTATAGAATATATAGTTCAGAGAACACACACGTTGGCAAAGAGCTACAATTTTTTTCGCCATTCGTCATATAAATAAGTTGGTTTAAGAACGAGCGCCTCTCGCATATAAATACTACAGTTAGGCGAGTCTTAAAAATTATGTTATGTAAAATAATTTGAAAACATAAATAAAAAATAAAATAAAATAAATATATATATTAGCAAAGACTAGAAGAACTGCCTCATTCGAATTGGTGGGATTTCTACGATGCAAAGTATTATTAGATCTATTGATCAAGAGATAATTTTAAAATTAATTACAAAATATTCCATAGACGTGATCAGTGATCACGTCCGTCATCGTCATCTGACGTTTTTGTCGCTATCCAAGTTAATAGATTTTTAGGTACGAACATTAGTATTAATCGTAAAAACACAGATCATACAACTTAACTGTCTCCTGTCTAATTATACAGCATGTAACAAAACCCCAGTCCGATCCTTATGGGTATTATTCAGCATCGTACTGCGTACCCATAACCGTAACCATTTAATGTATTTGACATAATAATTTTTCCCCAGTGAATATAATTAAATAAAAATAAACAATAAAAACTGATCAACGGCAACACTGATCGCTGACTAAGTTCACGTGTTTACTACCTACAGTTTTTTGTCAAAGAAGAGTGTTGTCAACTTATGAAAATTTCCCATATTCAGTGGTAAATTTCTAAACATATTAAACATTTCAAGTATTTATACTTTATTAACAATATTTTAAATTAACGGAACAGTGGCATTACCTACTGCATTTATTGATTATTTCATCGTGATGGAAATTGAAATGCAAGCTAAACTTTTTAATGTAAGCTAGTTTTGGTGCAAACAATTAGCCTAATACAAATATGCAACATGCATCACGTGATCGCCATCTGAGCTTCGCGGATCATTTTATACTATGTTAGTCTGCAACTATACTACAGTTGCTATTGCATATATTTTCTCTAAGGTTACTGGAAAGGGTCATAACAATTTATCAGTATCATATGCAGGCCCGTCAAAATTCCACTGCTGAAAATAGATCTCCCTCGAAAGGGTTTTTGACATAATGGCAGGTCACTATCTGCTAGCTCAGATGCAGTATAATGTGCAATATATTTACAGGTGAAAGCTGCTGTTCGCGGACCTGTACAAATGTCATAAAAGAGGTTATAACAACTGACACTTGCCTTTAAGCATTTTACGAGGCCCTTAATAACCGGAGTCCGAAAAGAAATCTTTGATTTTACACAAGGTTTTTTGTCCGACGCGGGAGTTCAACCAGTCACGAATTATACCACGAAAATTGCCATAATTATTGATACATCTTTAAATCTTCAAAAACTTGTGCAATTATTATAATATTAGTATGATTTAACTGATATGATCGGAATTAATATTCTAAATTCAGTAATTTAAAAATTAAAAAAAAAATGTTGACAATCCCGTAAATCTATGCTAATACGCATTAAATAGGTGTAAGTGCCTTGCGAACTAGTAGTTACGAACGTACCTACTCGTAAAATAATAGAACACGACTTGTGAACATGAATTTGTATTTAGAAAAAGTCATGAATAATAAATTTGATTGATTCGTCACATGATTGTGTTTTACAAGGTGGACACAACATGAGATGGAGTGTTGAGAACTTATAGCATTCGATACAGTATGTTTTTTCCAGACTAAAAATTGAAATTTAAAATGGATATAGGCAATTTGAACTTAATAAATGAAATAAATTATTGTTACGATAAATAATATTTTTGATAATTTGATAATGGATTTTCTTCTGAGAGCAGAAGAAAATCCATTATCAATTTGCCCGAGTCGGTGAAGCAGCAATAGCCTCGCGGTAGGTCTTCACCGGCTTCAAGTACCTACATATTTACAACGACTACAATAAAAATACGGAATTTCATACAGGATAAAAATATTAATTTATGCCTGGTTAATTATCATCATCTATTTACTTTTCTATTATTATTGTTCGTGGTGGTTCAATAGTATTTTTTGATCTCATTGTGCTACAGCTAGATTTTTATCGGACAGATCTAAGAACCTAGTCACGACAGCCTTTGCTACTTCATCGGGCTTATCAGCTAGCAGCAGATAGTCGTAATTTTATTAAAGATTTATATCCAATTTCTGATAGAATGATCAACATTGAAATTAAATAACCGATAAAACTCTTGTTCAGTGTCAAATCAGTACCCGAAAGCACGTGTTAGTTAATATTTAACTAATTTTCCGTTCAGATTTGAGTGAAAAACGTAATTTACGATGTGCTGGAAGTTCTGAATTAGTTTTGAGAGGGAGGTTAAGTTACCAGCTATGTTTATTGATTGTAGCTTTGACTTTGACTGTTTTGGATTCGGGCGTGTGTAGTAATTTGCGTTATGCAGTTCCTTTCACATGACATTGTCAGTAGATAGAACGTTGTGCACTGATTATCATCTTATGTCGTGATGTGTCTCAATTTACACCTCCATTTGCTACCTGCTCTGTACATAAGTACTTGCAAACTGTTTATCAAATTGTTTACGTATATAATAGACCATATGTACGCAGTTTATAGAAGTACACAAATAATTGAATTTGAGCAATAAATTGATCTTAGTAAATATACAATGTGAGCCTTTATAAAGTGCACATATTAAACAGTGTGAAGATATTATGAATACGGCGACGGGAAAATGATTTTAAAAACCGGCCAAGTGCGAGTCGGACTCTCGCACGAAGGGTTCCGTACAAGTGCGTACCTATTTTTGATATCAAGAATACAACAAGTATCATAGTATAAAAGTTCTTGTAGTTCGTTGTAACTTTGATCGATGTTGAATGAATGAAAGGTAAACTGCGGTTTACGGTTTATGACGTATTAAAAAAACTACTTACTTGATCTCGTTCAAACCAATTTTCGGTGGAAGTTTGCATGATTATGTACATCATATATTTTTTTTAGTTTTATCATTATCTTATTTTAGAAGTTAAAGGGGGGGGGACACACATTTTACTACTTTTAAAGTGTCTCTCGCGAAAACTATTCAGTTTAGAAAAAAATGACATTAGAAACCTCAATATCATTTTTGAAGATCTATCCATTGAGATCCCACACGTACGGGTTTGATGAAAAAAATTTTTTTGAGTTTCAGTTCTAAGTATGGGGAACCCCAATTTTTTTTGTTTTTTTTCTATTTTTGAGTGAAAATCTTAATGCGGTTCACAATATACATCTTCTTGCCAAGTTTCAACATTATAGTTCTTATAGTTTCGGAAATAAGTGGCTGTGACATACGGACGGACAGACAGACAGACAGACATGACGAATCTATAAGGGTTCCGTTTTTTGCCATTTGGCTACGGAACCCTAAAAAGAGTAAAAGAAGGCAGTGGAAAGTCGCAAGAGTTTCTAATAAAAGAGATGTAATTGACTAGAGTATAAATTGTTATATAATTATACTAGCTTCCCGCGCGCGGTTTCACCCGCGTAACTCCCTTCCCCGTAAAAACTTTTTAATAAAATATATATATAGCTTATAGCCTTACTATAGTTGCTGAGATTAGCGCGTTCAAGCAAACAAACTCTTGAGCTTTATCTATTATGGCAAATAACTCAATATTAGGTACAAATTATTTGAGTTTTTATACTCGTGATAATTTTTCAAATAAATGTCGGATTGGAATCAAACAATAAGTATTTTACTTCAAAATAAATATCATTGATAACATAATGCTTAATTTGGATAAGGATTTGTTTTACGATACAAATTTAACGTAGTCGCTTTCTTCAGACGATGTAATATTTTTTATGAACATATAAGCGGTTATTGTGACTAAACTATGATAGTTAAATATGTGCTCTCGCGGACTTTTTTGTAGATCTTAATAAGACCTATAAACCCGTAGTACATCATTTTGTTCTATTGTCAAAAATCATTCATCAATCATCATTGTCAAAAATCAATCATTTTGTTCTATTTTTGCAGCGCACGCATAAATAGGTTTTCGATTTTACACCTTGGGTTACAAAATCGCCATTTTCTTACGAATCCCTAATTAAAAAAAATATTTATTATAGTCTATAACCTTTCTCGATAAATAGACTATGCAACACTGAAAGAATTTTTGAAATCGGACCAGTAGTTCCTGAGGTTAGCGCGTTCAAACAAACAAACAAACAAACTCTGCAGCTTTATAATATTAGTATAGACTAGCGACCCACCCCGGCTCCGCACGGGTGCAATGCTGATGTTTACATATAAACCTTCCTCTTGAACCACTCTATCTATTAAAAAAAACCGCATCAAAATCCGTTGCGTAGTTTTAAAGATTTAAGCATACATAGGGATATAGGGACAGAGAGAGCGACTTTGTTTTATACTATGTAGTGATATAGTCTTCTCGACCAAACTCTAAGAAGGTTGAGCCAGACGCTTAAAGTGCTCTTTGAGTCATAGGGTATATCACTAACATCCTGACTTGGTGCTTATATTTTTCTGAAGATAAAATTTCTGTGACTTTTATTAACGGCGGTTATATAATTAAAAAGTTACGAATTTTCGGAGGAACGGGTGCGTGTAACTAACAAACCGTAGAAACTTTAAAAAATAGTTTTTTGTTCACCGGCTTATGTATCATCACTACACAGTATAAAACAAAGTCGCTTTCTCTGTCCCTATATCCCTATGTTTGCCTCAATCTTTAAAACAACGCAACGGATTTAGATGCGCTTTTTTTTAATAGATATAGGGATTCAAGAGGAAGGTTTATATGTATAATATATCAGCATTGTACCCGTGCGGAGCCGGGGCGGCTCGCTAGTGTATTATAATTGTAATATAAAAGGCCGCTAAGACTCGTTTTCTCCGGTTAACCGTGGCACTCGGCATACATAACAAGCAATATGAGGTATAATAATAATAAAATGTTGACATGAGTTTTCATTTGCAGTAACGTTTTAAGTCTTACTAGAGCGAATACATAAGTCATAAAAAATCATCATAAAATATTTTGTACACCGATTTGATTTTATTTAATTAAGTTCATTCTTAAGTTTTCTTTTGTTTTTGTTTGCGATCGGTTGTTAGACTATAGGCGAATTTGTTGTGAATTCCACAACGTGTCTTTGTCTTTTAGAAAGACCCTCTACGATTTAACAACAATTCATTATACTCTATCATTTAACCGTCTCCTTATGACGTATCCAAAAAATAACTAGCGGATTTTGGTATAAGTTCAGCCGCTCTACATGTAGGTTTCCATGCCACTCATTATAAGTTAAAAATAATATTGTCGTAAAATTTTGTTTTTCATTGCCATCCACCTTTTTTTTTTTTTTTTTTTCGGACGGACATATTATGTAGTTAGCCAGTAGGCTTTTGCTACTTCACCGGGCATAAAGGCGAGCAGAGCTCCAGCCTAGATTGCCACCGGAATAAGAAGTAATTTTGCAAAAATATCTTTGTTAAGAATGTGAAAAAATATTACAATTAAAAATTAAATAAAAAAGTAAGAGAGCTTCTTGCAACGTTTTTGTAACTTTTTATCGGGACATCGCAAAATATGTCATTTTTGTTCTACTAAGATTTTTTTAACATAAGTTTTGCGCTGAGTCCTCCTTGCCTGATGATGGTTGCCTGACATACAATATACTACGTATATAAAGAACATTTTACTGTCATTAGCTCCTCACCATCGAATAGACAGAAATTATTTTATTAAAAGTTTTGTATTTTAGCTTGTTTGTAAGCAATTAAGAAACTCAAAAACGATTGGACCAATTTCAAAATCTTGTAAATAGTAAGTTGTTAATTTTGATAGTAACTTGCCGTTTGTACAATAGTTATAACCTTTGTTTGCTAAATCTACAAAGAACTAGAAATAAATTTTACTAAAGTCCATTAGATCTCGAAGTTACGGGATGAAAGGGGTTGACCCTTTAATTTATTGGTAAGCGCTATTACATTCTATCACATGCAAGAATGGTGCTATCTCGAAAAAGACAAGCGGCCGTAGCCCAATGGCTAGGGCAGCAGACTTGCAATCATGTGGTCGCAGGTTGCATGCCTACCCAATGCACTACCGACATAATTCCACTAGTAAGACAGCCATTTTAGCTTAGAACATGGGGTTAACAAGAATACGAGTAGTGTATAATAAACTCTGCTTAAAAAATATGGATGACATTGCCTATCAATATAAATGACATCCAATCCAATTTAATGCTCAACATAAATAGCCTTCTAAATGTTATGAGACACTACACTGTGATTTTTCAGTTGTAGCTAGTAAATTTACAGGATAATTTGTCAACAGTATAACAATATTACTATCGAAACGTAACAATAACATTTTTAAATAGGTATTTACATATTTTTACAAAAATAGTTTTGCTCAAGGAAACGGCAATGAATTATGTACATGAGTTCTAATACCTTGCGATACGAGATAATGTAGGTTGTACCAAAGGGCGCTCCTAACATAGATTTGATTACATTTTAATCTGTGTTTTTTAATGTTATTGAAAAAAGACGTACCAAAATTAAAACGTTTCGTTCAGTATTGGAAAGGACTAATAAATCAGGATGTTTATTAATTAAATGTATATCACTCACCTTATTCATCTTTTATAATGCCTTGATGATGATGGACTGTATCCAAAACAATTGCTATTTTATTTTTTTCTGAATAGGGAGCACCATTCTAACACCACTCTAACCACTTACTTCGGTCTGATATCAATTTTGATAGATCAGAACTCGACAACATCAACCGGATGCTAATTGGAAGTACAATTTATATTTCACGATTACCACTCTCGTCGTGATTTTTGTCGATATCTTCACATTACAATCGTTTCCTTAAATTGTAATCGTAATAATACAATTATTGTTGCTTTTTTAAGACAACGCCCGACTAGCGAAATTATTATTGCCTTATCATTTCAAATACACAATAATATAATGATTATTATATTATTGTGTATTTTAAATATGCCTGTGTCACGGGCACTTTTCAAATACACAATTCATAATTAACAAAAAAGATTTTCCCGGGTGAGAATCGAATGCATAATACTAGATACCAAAAGCAACTTCCGTGACCATTGGGGCACCGATGCAGTCAACCTGACAAATTACTCTGACTATTTGCGGTAAAATACAGATAACGTCCTTACGATCCATCATGTCCTTAAAATACAGATTCTATATATATTCAATTTCACACAAAATGTGACAGACATTTATCTTAATGTAGAACTGACTAATGTCGTCAAGGACTTATTTTAATTTGTTAAACAAATTTAGTTAACGGAGGTCTAATCTAAATAAATTAACAAGAACAGTTAAAATAAACGTTCGGCTTTGAAATATTGAATTTCGTAACTAAACCTATTGCAGTGAAACAGTACAGAGTGCATTTTTTATGTGCGTGTGGTGTGAGGGCCACTTTGTTAAAACTCTTTAAAAATGTGCTTAGGATTTAGAGAAAATTCCAAAAGAATTGTGGAAGTTGGAATCAGATTTTGTGAAACTCAAATAACCGAGTTATGGACTGTACAGTTGGGCCCTCAGTTCTCACATAGAGGATTGAGGGCCCGCCTGAACCTGATAAGCTATGGACACTTCAGAAAAAGTCTTTATGCCAAAATCTAAGCTAATGCCAAACAAAATTTGTGATCACAAGATATTATGGCAAAACACTACTTTGTATATCTTCGTACAAAATTGGCTTTCAATCCTCACACACGTCAAGTTTATTACGCAAATAAAATGAAATCATTAACTTACAGCTACTGTTTAAAGTCCTTTAAGATACTAAATAAATTGAGAAATTTTGTGAAAGCAAGGACAGGTCACCACTTCTTGTTGTTTGGAAGTAATGACCTCGATAAAATTCGGGCCCTCAGTCCTCCCATTTATTTTGCTTTCGTTTTATTACGCGTAACGTATGATTACTTTGCAACAGCCGATGGAACTAAAAAACATCACTCAGAAACGCTATTAACAAAGTATATAAATTTTTTTCACAAAAAGAGGCAATTTTGTTTTTGTCTTATCTTTCATACGCTACGCGTAATAAAACGAAAGCAAAAGCCCGAGTTTTATCAAGGTCATAACTTCCAAACAACAAGAAGTGGTGACCTGTTCTTGCTTTCACAAAATTTCACAATTTATTTAGTATCTTAAAGGATTTTAAACAGTAGTAGCTGTAAGTTTATGATTTCATTTTATTTGCGTATTAACTTTGACGTGTGTGAGGATTAAGGGCCAATTTTGTACAAAGACTTTGTCTGTAGTGTCCATAGCTTATCAGGTTCAGGCGGGCCCTCAATCCTCTAAGTGAGAACTGAGGGCCCAACTATACAGTCCATAACTCGGTTATTTAAGTTTCACAAAATCTGATTCCAACTTCCACAATTCTTTTGGAATTTTCTCTAAATCCTAAGCACATTTTTAAAGAGTTTTAACAAAGTGGCCCTCACACCACACGCACATCATTTTTTTAGCAAATATAAAAGTATTGAATTGGAACGTATTGGTAATTTAATTTAACTTCCAACACTTCAAAAACGAGTTTGGCGTACCCTCAATATACCTATAATGAGACATTCTCTGTGGCACTACAGTAATATAATAATAATAAATTTATTTCATCAACAAAATATAACAGCGAACATCACATTTATATTTAAAGTATACAGTGTACCTTATCTATTACCTAGGTACATTAAATAACTTAATTTTATGCCTGAACTAGGTAATCCTGTGTGACATGTGACAGTGGTGGTACAGTGGGAATAGGAATGTGGACTTACAGTGGTATGCAAGAACAATATTTGGCTTTAACTATTCACTTGAGTCTGTAGTGTCTCACGGTCGTGGTTATGGTAAACTATTGTTATGGTAATAGTCAAAGTGACTCCTGACATTGTGAAGTGACATATGACAAGTAAATTCATAGTTTTAAGTGTTGTTCTTGCATAAGTGAGTAATTTATTTACTTCTTGCATACCACTGATAATAAATAATCTAGTGTATCGCGGGGGACTTTACGTACGGAAAAACTTTGATTCAGAACAACTATCCGTGGTTCACACAAATAATTGTCTCGAGTGGGAATCGAACCCAGAAGACCAGGTCCCAGAAGCAACTACCATAAACACTGGTACAATGCAGCCAATCTAAAATATTACGCAAATAATTTCTCATAGTTCTGAAATTACAAATCTGTGCGATATTAAAAAGCGCTGTAAACTAGACAAGAGTCGATGCTAGCTGGGTAACTCTTTTATGAGATCAACTCTTGTCTCCATTTATTTTTAAATAACTCGAGATAATGTCGAAACATCAGGGCCGTGGGGACCGGGAGCCAAATTAATTTATAAATACCTCGCAGCGGCCCTCTTAAATGCGGCACGTTCTGCGAGTGCTGGTTTCTACTTAGCACAGCAGGTAAGCATTTCCATTCAACGGGGTAATGCTGCCAGCATTCTGGGAACCTTGCCAAGTAGAATAGTAGTATTTTATAAGTTAGTTTTATTTTTAATTAGCTACTTTTAGTTATGTATTTTATTCATTTTTGTTTTTTTTTTAATTTATACTAATATTATAAACAGTAAAGATTTGATTTTGTTTGTTTGCATTGAATATGCTCCGAAACTAAAGGAGCGATTTTAAAAATCATTTACCGTTAGACACTTACGTTATCGAGAAGTAACAAGGACTATTATTATATAGAAATATGCAGCTCCCACGGGGACGGGAAATACGCGGATGAAACCCGTTAAGTTAGTTTATAGATATAAAGCGACAAAATGTGCAATACATTTGAAAACGTTTTAAGATTGTGTATGCATTCAAGACAATCATATGTAAATATGAAACATCTTCTTACTGCAAGGGAAATAAAACACTGGCTATTTCCTCATAAGAAGCAATGGTTACAGTTGTCATCTCCGTATATATTATGTTCAAATAACGTAGGCGTGAAAACGGAACACGGTTTCCTCATAGACTGAAGTGGAAATCTAGCCAATTTCTAGTCTGTGTAATTAGGATTTTTGCAGAATATAACTAGCCACAATAAGTGGGAGTCAAAGGGGTTTCCTAGCATATGTGCTATTATATTATTATAACAGTTTAGTTTATGGTTGTGTGTGTTGATTCTCGTGCTGGTAAAATCTTTGTGTAATATCTAAGACTTTATTACGGGTATAGATTTATTATGAGATAGATTGTCTGATGTCTGGATTAGCACATAGGCATTTAACTCCTAAAATATGAATAGGTAGATCCCGTTGGAGAGTTAAACAAGTAACTATAGAAAAGCTAATTTATACAGTTTTACATTTAGTATTTTTTTTAAAGTTTACTAGCAGAGTTTTTGCAGTCTACTAGTATTCTTGTTAACCCCTCGTGCTAAGCTAAAATGCCTGTGTTACGACTGGGTTCACATTGGTAGTGCAATGGGTGGAGTTCGAACCGGCGACCTCAAGATCACAATTCCGACACCATAGCTATTGGGCTACGGCCGCTTAATATTTAGTTGTATGTATGTAGGTATTATTCTTGTAGGTAGTTAGTATAGGTACACTTGTATCTTTTCATTTTGTTTTCAATATCTTTCTTTATATATATATTTTCTTGATGGCGCAAATCTTAGGAACTACTGGTCTGGCTAACAAAATTCTTTCAGTGTAACATAGTCTATTTATCGAGGAAAGCTATATTTAATTATGAAATTCTTACGGGTCGTTACAGGAGGTGCGCGGGTGAAACTGCGCGCGGAAAGCTAGAATACTATATTTTTATGTCAGTATAAATCAGTATAGAATATAATATATATAAGTCAGTATAGAATACTATATTTTTATGTCAGTATAAATCGTCTATACCTATTCAGGTCATAAGTACTGTCACACAGTAAAAACTTTTCTTTTAGAATGCTGGCCACAAAAAAAGTTTATAGAATTCGAATTTCGAATTGTTCATGAAACTAAAAATGTATACTTTTTAGAATTTTACTCATTTTTAAATATGGAGTGGACGCTTAAAGAAGACCGTGTTGCAGTTATTGCGTTGCATCGTTGCGGTTACGCGCCAATTAAATTTTTTGACATACTGAAAAATTTTAATATAACCAAAAGATTCGTTTATCGCACCATCAAACGATATAATGAAGACTCTAGTGTCTACAGGTCAAGAAGTGGTCGCCCTCGGTCTGTTACGACTCCAGCAGCAGTGATAAAAGCTGTGAAGGCGCGAATTCAAAGAAATCCCATACGTAAGCAGAAACTGTTGGCCCTTCAGATGGGGTTAAGCAGAACCACGGTGAAAAGGGTGTTAAATGAAGACTTAGGGCTTCGGGCATATCGAAGAAAAACAGAACATCGTTTGAATGCTCGTCTAATGGACCTGAGACTGAAGAGATGCCGCGCTTTGTTGAAGCGGTACGCGGGAAAAAATATCGGGAAATTCTTTTTTTCGGACGAAAAAATTTTTACCGTAGAAAAGAGCTACAACAAACAAAATGATAAGGTGTACGCACACAGTAGTGAAGAAGCGAGCAACCGTATTCCGCGTGTCCAACGAGGTCATTTTCCATCCTCGCTCATGGTATGGTTGGGAGTTTCTTATTGGGGCTTAACAGAGGTACATTTTTGTGAGAAAGGTGTAAAAACGAATGCAGTTGTGTATTAAAATACAGTCCTAACGAACCTTGTGGAACCTGTTTCTCATACCATGTTCAATAACAGGCACTGGGTATTCCAACAAGATTCGGCGCCAGCTCATAGAGCGAAGAGCACACAAGACTGGCTGGCGGCGCGTGAAATCGACTTCATCCGGCACGAAGACTGGCCCTCCTCCAGTCCAGATTTGAATCCGTTAGACTACAAGATGTGGCAACACTTGAAGGAAAAGGCGTGCTTAAAGCCTCATCCCAATTTGGAGTCACTCAAGACATCCTTGATTAAGGCAGCCGCCGATATTGACATGGACCTCGTTCGTGCTGCGATAGACGACTGGCCGCGCAGATTAAAGGCCTGTATTCAAAATCACGGAGGTCATTTTGAATAAACTTAGTTCATTTTGGTATAAAAATGGTTACATAATGAATAAACTTGTTTCAATTATTTTATATTAAACATGTGACAGAATTAATGACCTGACTAGGTACATAGTATATAGAATATGTCCATTACGCTAATCAATCGACATATACAATTTGATGAGCTTAGTGCAAATATCCTGTTTCATTCTATTCACAAAATCTGACGACCAATATAATTAGGTAATATTGCCCGCATTATAAATTACGTGAAGCTGTCACATCATTCATTCTGCCAATATCTATTTTAACTAAGTTAGTATAAACGTTTTAATGAATTTTGAATTATTATATAAGTTGGCCGTGTGGTTTACGGCTCAGAATATACCACCACCATGTCCTCCCATGGGTGTCGTAAGAGGCGACTAAGGGACATAATATGGCTGATGGATGGGCAGCAGCATCTATTAGCTCAAGGTTTACATCTTACTGCGAGCACCAATCCGTCTGCCAAGCGTGGTGATTATGGCAATATCCCTCTACGATCCTGGCTTGCCAAGGTCTGTTAAGAGGAGGCCCATGTTCAGCAGTGGACATAAACGGGCTGTTGATGATGATGATGATGATATACGTATTGTGTAATAGAAATCTAATGAAGGGAATTGTGTATATTTTTTGCCTTTAATAGGCTGAAAATCTTTGTCCATGGTTTGATATAATCTATTAGATAAAACATGGCAAAATATTTTATGGAATTTTATGTTGTAAAGTAGTTTTATAGCATATGCTTGTCTGTTTCTGGATATGACGTGAAATGTAACCACTTTGAAATCATTAAACAATCTACATATCAAATTTAAGTGCAACTTGTATATTTATTTTTAATTAATTGAATTACTTCTCCAACGGTCACCGACGGCGAATAAAATAAGTGTATCGCAATTAAAATATGGTATTATTTTATATGGTCTAAGAAAGAGATATAGTTTGACAAAACACTTCTCTTTCGGCTCAAGTGTGGTGCGCTCTCCAGTTGGTCGAAGTAGGTAGTACACATAAATTCTTTGAGCAGATGTTGCTAAAAGACGTTTTATTTTAGTATGTACGAAAATACAATGTGATCAAAAAGAATAGATTATTGCGATCATGATAAAAATAATATGACTATAACCGAGTATTGCCTTTTTATCAAAATCAATTTATTACTTTCCTTATTCTTTGCCTCGGCTTGAATAAAACAGGAAAGTGTCAAACTTCGGTTTTAATAAACCGAAGTTTGACACTTTCCTGTTTTCGTTTTTGTTCATTGTCGGTTAATACCGACAATGAACAAATGACATTCCATACGCATTATATTTTTAAATAATTTTTGTAACACTATGCGGAAATATAAACATAATAGTAACAAATATAATTTATAACAGTAAATTATAGTTATCTTATACTTTACAAAAGTTCAATTAGAATAACGCGAAAGCATATCAGACCGTAAGAGACACCCAATTTAAAAAAAATAATATCTCAAACACAGATCGTCCATACTAATTATTGTTTTATTTAAATGTAATAAAGAATTATTTTTTTCACAGCGGTTTTTTTTCGTACCTGCCATTATTTATTACCTCACAGCGATCCCTTTTTTGCCTTTTTCATGCCGCGTCTATGAAATAAAAATAAAACTGTGTTACCTTTACACTATTTTTTGTAATTTTTCAGGTAGCACATTATTTGCGGGAGGAGCTCGTTGGCGTTTACCTGGGATATAAAATATTCATCATTTGACATTTTGAACGTTATTAATTTCATGTAAATTTTTTCCGGGAGGAAAGCGTTTTCATATGGAAATTATGATGATGGGGTCTGTGTAAACTTTCTCGTAGGTAAAATAAAACAACGTCGCGTGAAAATCACAAACAAAATTATTTGCATCACTATTTTTTTTATTGACCAACGCCAATATAATTATTATTCATCATAATTTTTTTAACTGTCCACAGATGAAATTTCATACAATAAAGTAGCAACTACCTGTGTGAAAATCATAGACTTACATTTTTACGTTTCGAACTCTGTAGCTAAAAAATATTTTACATTTAAAACCTGATAGTTCCGAATTACAGCATTACGAAAGCAAGCGCATAAAGGCATGTTCCAGTTTTCCGGATTTCGGATTATTGACGAGTGCGTCCGGTTTTGACAGCGTATGAAATGCAGCTTGGGGTAACACACAAAGGTACTGGTATAGGTTTACGCGTTCAAAGAGCTTTGCTGTCGGCAGCATGTTTGTGCGCCGTCGCCTCATACTGGCCATTGGACTACGCTGTGATTGAAACTGAACTAGATTAAAAAAGAAACAGTTTTCGTAAAACGAACTGAATTTCAAGAAACTTTACTTTCATGTGCTGTTCTATTTTTGGATTCATTAACAACTTACATGTTTCTGATTGACAGAAAAATTAATAGGTAGTTGAAAAGTGAGTGAAGTGTTTTGTTTTTCGTAAATTGAGTTTGATAAAAACTGTTACAGAGTTTGTTTGAAAAAAGTTTAATATAGAATCTACTTTTAAAAAACACAACACGAATATCTAGCTATGTGTCATACTTTGGGTTTTTTAAATAATAAAGTACAAACTACTCGACGTAAACGATTTTACAAATCAAATAGATATGTAGAATAAATTGGGGCATTTTTGAAGGATTCATCATCATCAGCCTGTTGTAGTCCACTGCTGAACATAGGCCTCCCCCATCGATTACCAGGGGAACGATCGCTAGCGGCCTGCATCCACCGACTCCCCGCAACCTTTATGAGATCGTCGGTCCATCGTGCAGGCGGTTGTCCTACGCTGCGCTTGTCAGTCTCCACTCGAGAACCTTTTTGCTCCATCGGCCGTCAGTTCTTCGAGCTATGTGTCCTGCCAATTGCCACTTCAGCTTGCTAATCCGTTGAGCTATGTCAGTGACCTTCGTTCTCTTCGTTCATTTCTAATTCGCTCACGCAGGGAAACGCCGAGCATAGCTCTTTCCATAGCTCGCTGAGCGACTTAGAGCTTTCTTATGAGGCATACAGTAAGAGGTCACGTCTCGAAAGTAATTAGACAGGTAAAGTAATCGTTCAATACCGTCACAACAAAATTATCCAAGGGAGTGTGGCTTGCCAGACACTATTGCCCGACATTTAGGTACTACAACTATATTTAGCAAAATATATTAAGCTAACGCTTTAAATTCCATTAAAAATAGTATTGTACATAATTATGGAGTTTTGTCATTTTAATTCAATTTTTCTTTTTGATATACATAATAATATACCTATCTAATAGACAAAGTAACTTGCTACTTTAACTTAACAACAAATAATGTACCTAATAGTTTCCATTGTAATTTTTTGTTGTCCTTTTGCAACAACAAAAATATCATGAGTACATCTAATTAAGTTAAATTATTATGTCCCGCTATATGAATAAGGAACCCTTCTTAAAGACTTCGTAAAGTATTGTCAAGACAGAAAAGATTGAAAATAATGTACATTAAATGCCACAAATGTCTTAAATATAATGACATTAATGAATTAATTAGGATTCTCCCTTTTTGTGGGTTTACGGGTACAGCTTTGAGTAAATATTTTCTACGAGCTACAAAGGACGCTCTGATGCCGTGTGAAATTATATTTAGTAAAATGAAGTAGATTTTTTATCTCTTCCTTTGACGTTCAAAGTTGACACAGTTAATTCAATTTATTGTGTCTCTTAAACTGAAACTCCACCGTAATTATATTTATGGGGTTTCACCTACGCCTTGTTGTCGCGGCCCAAGAGCCGAGTGCAAGAGCGCACCGGCGCGCAGGCCTAAGTGATTCGATACACGTTCAATATGTTTCATTAGGGAGCTCCGCGTTCGGTTATTCAATCATATCAGAAGCGGTAGCGGAGCTCTTCCCCACACAACAAATCGGCGTTGCCATATACTTCGTTCAATTTGTCTACATACATATGATCAATTTTTTGCACTCAATGATAATAATACACTCAATTTGCCAATAAATTGGCCGTAGCCCTCCAGAACAGTTTCCCGAATCATTTTATCTGTGGAAAGTAGCGCATAATGCCACACCGAACACTGGTTGCGGATCCTTTTTGTTGGTCCATGACGAGCAGTAATTAGGAAAACAGTAATGTTAGAAGTTAGATACTTAATTGTTAACGCGTTTTACTTCCTTAGATGTAGCGGCATTACAGGTCGAACATTGTCGATGAGAAACCGCTTCTTATCTGTGCTGTCTGCGTCCTGTGTTACAGGAAATGGTAATTACCGCCTAATCTCGCCTGAAGCGCAGGGCGGCTCGACGTCCGGATATGAACTTCCGTTATGAACAATTTAGCGCGCGAAATTGGACGACGGTACGGTCTGCATTCAGCCCATCAGTGCACCTAGGTGTGGAGCACACGTGCGCCGCGCCGGCCCGTCCATTCATGTACAACGGGATTTAAGCTAACGAATAAGTTGCGTTGCCGCCGGTGAATACCAAATCATATATAAAGCTTTTTGGAGAGCCGGGGAAATTATATTTTTTATTGGATTTTAAAAGTTAAATGTAGAAAATTGCGACTTTTGCACTGTGTATCCATTAACAGGTTTATAAGTAAATTGTGTTACTGTTTTTTTATGTAGGCACCTTTTTATGCTGAAGTAGAAAATTGAGATTAAATTCAATGATGAATATATTAAAGTCCACACTGACTGTGATGGTTTTTTTTATACGGGACGTCACGGGTTCCATTTATGTCTTATGTTCGAAACCTGATTATTCTGATACTTAAGTATTTGTAATGAGATAATGAACATTTTAAAACAATCATCAGAAAGGGGAAGAATGAATATAATTAGGTACTTTCTTTGTCGTTAATCAATTTAAACCACTTTGTCTGATAAACATTCAAGTTGGTACTGTAATTTAATAATAAAAAGGAAATCGAAACGTCAGTTTGTTCGCAGTATTTGGTAACTGAATCGATTAATGTGTTGCTAACAGTACCTACGAATAACAGCCCTAGAACGAATCAATCAATTTGACTGTTTGTTGTGTATAACCTAGATTTTCTGCTTTTGCTATTTTTTTAATTTACGGGTAAAGCGAACAATATATACACAGTTGCCGCCAATCACGAACAACATGTTTAAAATAAGAGACACAGAACTATATTGACCTAAATATGGGTAGTTGATTATTCCGTCTATTCGTAGTATGCAAACGATGATGACAGGCTGACACGCTAATGATGCCATTCATAGTGATCTGCATTAATATAGACGGACTCGTATTATTACTTACAACTACAAGGCAGCTCCATCTGCCATTAGTCATTGAGAAACCAGTGCCTATTGAGTAGTAGTGGAGAATTATTGCTTAATCAAAGCAGTAACTACGCCGTAATTGCCAAATTGGCGCAGTCGATTGGAATGATTTCGTTGGTTGAGGAAATGAATTTATTGAAATATCCGAAATATACCAGTTAATCAGGTTTCCACAAACTCAATTATTACATACAGAAATACTTGAATTTGATAATAAGAAAATATTAGATTTACATTTTGACATGCTGAAATTTGAATGTTTTCTAGTAGTAGTCGATCAATCGATCGATTACTACTCTCGCTTTAAATCTCGGAGGTCTTGGGTTCGATCCCCACGCCGGACAGGAAATCTTTGTGTACATTCTAAGATTTCTTTCCGGGTTGGGTCGGTTGAGGGACTACCTCCGTGCCTCGGAAAGTACGTTAAGCCGTTGGTCCCGATTGTTATAACATCATCTGTAATAATCGTATATCAAGAAACGGGCAGCAGCGTTTCCTTGTGTTGTACAACATAATACTGCGGTCACCAACTCGCCTGCCAAGCGTGGTGACTATGGTAAATACTCACCTCGCAATACTCAAATACCCTCGGGAGGAGGCCCATGTTCAGCAGTAGACATTATACGGGCTGATGATGATGATGATGATGACTTTCTTTAACTGTTTAATTTTTCGTTGACTGCCTAGGCATGACGGGCTATAATTAAGTTCGAATCCTGCCGGTAGTCTAAATTTAATAATCTCAATTTTGACATTTAGTATCTGATTAACTATGCCGTAAAGCGTTCAAGACATGTTATTTTTTTTTCTAATAAAGGCATTTCATCTTAAAACTAGTACATGTTAATAAAACATATTTTTATATGATAGTATTACTGTGAACATGATGCGATTGCCAAATAGTTATATATATAACTAGCTGCGCCCCGTGGTTTTACCCGCGTTACTCTGTTCCGATGTGTTTGAGCGTAATTTTTTATAGCCTAAAACCATCCAGGGCGCCACCATAACGCATACAAAAAAAATCATTCAAATCGTCCAGCCGTTACGATTCTATAAAGGACATACAGACAAACATTAATTTATATATAGGGTGACTGGTAATTAGTGACCGATACCTAAACACATCATTGTGCTCATGATAACAAACAACTTTTACTATGGCACCAAACTAGAAATCGCGAAAAAAAAATCAGCTGCTCCCTACCATGTTGACGAGTTATGTGAACATGAATGTATGGAACAGCTGATTTTTTTTCGCGTTTTCAGGGTTGGTGCCATAGTTAAAGTTGTTTGTTATCATGAACACAATCATGTGTTTAGGTATCGGTCACTTATTACTAGTCACCCTATATACATACATACCTATGTATTTATGTTCTATATGATTACAATAATCCGACTTGATAAATAACTTAATTCCTTTGTAATATTTGTAAACTAAATGATCAAATTTAAATTTCACAATTTAAATTAATGCGTATTGCAATTAAAAGCGATTATAACGTTATTGGATCAGTCGAGAAAATTGAATTGCATCCGATATATTGTCAAAAGGTAATAGGATGGTTAAATAATTACACCAGTGGCTTTACCACCTATAAGCTTGGTGGTTATGATCAATTAACTTTGTTTATATCGATTTGAAAGGTGCACATCAATAGTTTTTGTTTTTCTATATAAAGATATGCTAATTTGTTAAACTTAGATTAGAAATTGTTTAAAGGATTCTATAAAGTCAATCAATCTTTTCATACCATTCAAATTCAAATCATTATGGTATTATCTAATTTAAAAAAATATAATTTCAAGTTCTTTGTTTACGTAGCAGTAAGCACACTAATTATCATTTTTGACACATTTTCTCTGAATAAATTATTTTCTATTTATTTCATCTATAAATAAATTTTAAATAATTTTCTTAAGATTATCCTTTTATAGAAATCTACTTATTTAGTTCTACTATTGTGAGGTTAACAGATTTTATCCAATTCTTATTCTATTATTAAATTAATTTGGTATCAATTCATATAATTACAATTGAGTATCGAATATCAGTGTTATGCTCATCAGATCAGTGATATCCGGTTTCGTATATGTCAACACAAATTAAACATTGTTCAATTTAAGTGTCAGAATCCCAGCAATTAATTGTAGATTGGATGTAACATTCACGTTTTATTTAATTACAAAATCAGTTATCCGAAATATCCCAGATTATTAGATTTCCACTGTATGAAATGCGAATTGTACTTCTCGCCGCAACAGTAATCCTAATTTGCTACGCCGCGCCGTAGCAGTAGCTTTCGTAGAATTAGTGCCTTATTTACGGAGGGCGCGTAGCGCGTGGCTTTGGGCGGCCTGGTCTGCATGATTACGATATTTACAAATTTAAACGCGTTTCTTTTTTTACATATACTTCTCAAATAGAACTACTATTTTATCGATCTTCACGTCTCTACATCTTTATGACTGATGTACATTGCCATATTATGTTTGACTTTAAACGTGACATGAAAATAGTTGCTTTACGCTTTGTTGTAACTGTACAAGCTAAGCTTAGCACGCTCTACGATTAAACGCAAGCGGTTTAAGAATATATGAAAAAACAAAAACGCATGCAAATACGCACTGCGGTTGGCGTTTTGCTTAATTTTGTTTCAGAACAACCATGGATTTCTGACGAGGAGCATGTGTTGTGGCTTTGATTTTATAATAAAAACCTATACTTTATTTTAATTTTTATACAAAACCGAGGTCGGTTAATCGCAGAGCGGGCGTGATGTTAGTGTGCTGGTACGGCCTCAAATAGTTTATAAAATGCATTAAAAAGTATTTATTTCTTAACGAGTGCTTACTACTTAAGTGCACCTACCATTTTTTCTCTGCACCACCCTATGGTTGACTGGGAGAGAATGCCTCTGGCATTAAGTCCACCTATGTACAGATATGTGCTAAAGTTTTAAATAAATAAACCGAAAAGTCATTTATATAAAAATAAAAAAAATTCAACGATAAAATATTGGAGTCCGCCTCATACTACAATGTGGCTTTTGAAGTCACTTATTCAAGTGCAATAAGATTACGTGCTGTACCTATCAAAGGTCTATTGATGGGTCGGATGGTTTTTTTTCAACGAACGCTATCCTGATGGTACGGATATTGATATCAAGTAAGCAAATGGCTTTTAGAGTGCACATAAACTATGTTCTTAATGGAAACAATAAAACTTGTTCATTCAGTTATAGTTCACTTGCATTTTATACAACACAATTAATTAACTGCGTATGTAGTTGTAACGTTTAAGGTCGGGATCACGATCGATATCGATAACTAAAGCGTCGATTTTAAACATAGGTAGTAAAGTAAATTAAGTATCGATATATTAAAAAAAATTGTAGCTAATGGTCAACACATCACTGAACAGTTACGTTATATACGTTATGTTACTGTTTTGTGAAGTGTTTCTGAGCGTGATTCAGGTCGCCAAAGCTTTTATGTAAACTCTGAGTTAAGTATTTAAAGTAGGACCGGCAGTGTGAATGTAGCTCGTGTTGTACATCTGCTGGATGAATGCTACCTGTCCTTGAAGTAAGACTCCTCTGCCACTAACAATTAAATATAAAGTGGATAGTATTTGTTAGGTAGATGCATATAATAATTGTAGTTAGCCACGAGACTTTTAATATTTCACTGGACATAAGCGAGCAAGTAGGATATTAATATTAAGAATATTTGTAACTATATTTGTAAATATGTTCCAGAGGTGGTTAAACAATCAATCCGATCAATCGCGATCGACTCATCGATCGACCAATATCACAAAATATATATTGGAATCTAAAAAATCGTGCCTATTATATTACAATTATTTATGGTGATATTTATGGTAAGTAATTCAGGTTTTCAAAATCTAACTCAGACAGCCTCTCATAAATCTGATTGCAGATAATTGATATAAGTAGTCAAGTGCAAATTATGGTTTGTGATGAGATAAATAAATAGGTATTTATTCTAAATATGGAACAGTATTCACGTTGAACATCTTACTCCCAGGCAATTGTCTCATACATATTCAGAAATTATATCGTCACATTTAAATGTATTCATCATATCCACAAGATCATATTCATTAATATATCTTAATAGCATTACATTTCATATAAAAACATTTATTTTGAAAAATGAAACATATCAGTGCACGTCATTTTCATAACAGTCAGATCTCATATGTACAGTGACATGAATGCTTTACCTACCTATGTGATCGGTCAATGAAAAAATCATTTGGATATTCAGAGAGCGAGAAACGAATGGCCACCAGTTATTGTCGGCTCCATACAGCCTCCAAATGGACTCTCGTTCAATTTCGATACTTTCACAACACAATAGACGGTAGTAAGGCGTGTGCATTCACCTGTCAAATTAAAAAAGCACTTTCTCATTCAAAATAAACTATGGACTGTACTGCATGGATACATACTCGTACGTATACATCTTTGCGTACGTGGCAATGTTGATAGCTCTGCGAGGAACAATGTAGTTGTTTAATTTACTAGGAACACGTTCACTTTTGGTTATTGAATACTGCGCTACTGGCTCGAAAATATGACTTGACTTAATGAAAACGTTTTTGTATGTTTGTTACTGTGTGATGCAGATACGAGTACACTCAATGGGATTAGATTTTTTGTATTTGTTTTTTTTAACGCGTTAATTTCAAGAACTACTGGTAATTGAAAATTTATTGCAGCCTCGATAAATCTTATAGCCTATTTATCGACTGCCAAGCGTATCGATTATTACAATAGCTCTTACCTCCCAACTGATACATTAATGCACCAAAATGGAATTTAGAAAGGTATAGTTTGTACGTCATTGATTAAAATATATATTAAAAACCATGTTTTATTCCTGACTGAGGAAATCCGGGATATGTGGTCACCCACCCATTTGCCATGCGTGGTGACTATGTCAAACCCTTCCTCAGGAGAGACCCATGTTTATAAGTATGTATGATCCATATATACGGGCTGATGATAATGATCATCATGATATGTGCCGGATATATTTGTAGCGTAAGATTTACAAACACGTAATTCACGGACTCACAACAACTTCAGTCAGAACAACTGTCTCTTGTTTATACAAATAATTGTCACGTGTGGGAATTGAGCCCAAAACGCCAGGTCTCAGAAGCAACTACCGTCGCGTCACCACAGAGCCACCGGTGCAGTCAAGCTATTTGTTTTATCTAGCTACGAATTATATTAAAATTGATAATTTACCTCTGTAGCGTAGCGGTATTTGGCTCGCTTTAAGTCTCGGATGTCGTGGGTTCGATCCCCACACCGAACAAGAAATCTTTGTGTAAATTCTACGATTTCTTTCCTGGTCTGGTTGGTTGAAGGACTACCCTCCGTGCCTCGGAAAGCACTTTAAGCCGTTGGTCCCGATTGTTATAACATCATCTATAACAAGCGTATATCAGGGAACGGTACCGTGTCTGTATATCTTGGAAATGTGCGTTTTTGTAAAGAAAAACTCAGAGCTTTTCGAAAATTATGATGATGCATCCAGGCATCATGACAAGCTAAAATTGCCTCAAATAAAACTAGAGATTTTCAAAAAAAACGCATACTGTATGGCAATCAAATTACATATATAACTTTTGAATCTATCGACTTTTGAATAACTGCATTCGATTCATTTTCAATCTCCGCAAGTATGACCATATATCTAACTATCGTTCCCAACTTAATTGGCTGCCCATCCGGCAACGACGAAACATGAGAGCACTGACAACTCTCTTTTCTTTGTTAGACTCCCCCACTTCTCCTTCGTATCTTACATCTGAGTTCAAATATCGATTTACTAATCATAATAAATCCCTACGTTCATTACATAATCGTCTCTTACACTGTCCCCCACACCGTTCCAATTTTATTCACTCTTCTTTCTCTGTTCGGTCCATACTTCTATGGAATGCGCTTCCTCTCGGAGTCAGGATGGCTAAAAATCGTCTCTCTTTTAAGAAAAAAGAACGCGAGCATATCACTAAACAACTGTCAGTGCCGCGGTAGCGAGGATTGTTTTTTTTTTTGAGTAGACATTGTTCATATATGTATAGTATTATAATATGTGTAATCAATAAAGTATTAGTATGTATAGTATTATTTATCTATGTATTATTTGAATGTAGGTATATTTTAGTTCATGTACCAATATGGTATTCATTTTCCTCATTACTTTGTTATTTCTGTGCACCTACCACTTTTTCTCTGCACCACCCTATGGTTGACTGGCAGAAAATGCCATCGGCATTAAGTCCACCATGTACTTTTTAGTGCTAAAGTATTAAATAAAATATAACAATGTTCCTAAGGACATTAAAAAATTGGCTTATAAGCAATTTAAAGATAAATTATTTAAAATCCTTATAAATAAAAATTATTATAGCACTAAGGAATACTTAGAAAATAAGATAACTAAAAATATATAATTAAATTGTAATAAGGTAAAATAATGATGTACAAGTTACTATAGCTATTTAGTTTATTTGCACGCCATAAGTGGCAGAATGTGTTGGATAAATTTATGTTTTACCATCTACCATTGTTACCATATTCTAGCAAATAAAGATTTTGAATTTTTTGAATTTGAATTTGAACGGGCAGCAGCGTTTTCCTGTGTATTACAACATAATACTGCGGTTACCAATCCGCCTGGTTATTGCGGTTATCAAGCGTGGTTACTTTGGCAAAACCCTCCCTCGGGAGGAGACCCATGTTCAGGAGTGGACGTTGTACGGGCTGATGATGATGAATTTAAAGGAAAAACAAACTGTAGAGCTCAATCAGTTCAAAATATCTGGGTCGTTCTGTGACTACGTTATTGATTTGGTACATGGAGATGTACATATAAGGATGGATCGCTTTCGTATTAATTTCTTTAAAACCATATAATATACGCCTTTTAATAGCAGATAGTGGACAGCCGCTGCGGCGTCGAGGTATAAGTTTCAGAGGTCGTGGGCTTAATATCCACACCAGACTAAAAATCTTTGTGTAAAATTATGATTTATTTTCGGGTATGGTTGGTTAAGGGACAACCCTCCGTGCCTCGGTAAGCACGTTAAGCCGTTAGTCCCGATTGTTATATCATCTATTATAATTGTATACCAAGGAACGGGCAGCACCGTTTTTCCAGTGTATTACGACATAGTGCTGTGGTCACCAACCTGCCTTTTTGCCTTTTTTTTTTGTTGTCATTTCCTCCCGGGAAATGCTTTTACGTATTCCCACCGCCGCTGCAGCGTATTCGCGTGCTGGCGGTGGGATTTGTGGGACTCGCCATCTCCATAGCGTGGTATGCTTAACTCATAGCACAAGGAGAGATCCCTACACCACTAAAACCCCCCGGACACTCCTCTGATCCGCCGTTGGCGGGGGCCCGGCATGCATAAGCAATCCGGCCATCATCAACCTGCCTGCCTGACCATTGCGAAACTCTTCTTCGGGCGGAGGCTATACCCTAAAAACTCATACCTCCCTCCTTATATGAAAATTTGCTCCCAGCGCGCGGTTTCACCCGCGAAACTTCATAATTAAATATAATCTATGTCATCCGGGGATAGTGTAGCTTAATAACGGTGATAGATTTATTCAAATCAGCCCAGTAGTTTCGGAGCCTATTCAATACAAACAAACAATCACATCTTTCCTCTTTATAATATTAAGTATAGATTTCGCACATTTATAGTTTACTATCGACCCGGTTTCGCAAGGGAGCACATTTCTAATAAAATATAGCCTTAGGGATAATGTAGCATTCTAATGGTGAAAGAATTATCGAAATCTGTCCAGTAGTTTTAGAATTTATTCGAAACAAACATACTTTTCCTCTTTATAATATTAGTATAGACATAGACACGGAGTGCAGAATGCTATTTTTTTTTAATTATGGTGGAATTTCGACCACTTGGTAACCGCTAGTAATTAATTATTTATTTATTAATGTAATCCATACACGTTCTTACAGTAGATGTATTCTTCTATAAGTAAGTACTTATGGTAGAATATATCAACAATGCAACAAAACGAATTTCGATCACTTGGCAACCGCCAGTAATTAATTATTTATTCATTAATGTAATCCATACACGTACTTTCAGTAACTATATTCTACTGTAAGTAAGTACTTACAGTAGATATATTCTACTGTAAGTTAGTACCTTACATGTGTACCTAAATAGCAACCAAGTTCTAAGAATGTTTACTACTTCTGATTGTGCAACCATTCTCCGACAGTCGTTTCTCCTTTGGACTGTTCACCGACAGGACGTTTCGTTTTAGAGAGATTCGCCGATAGAACGTTTCACCTATGGACGTTTCGCCGACAGAATGGTTCGCATTTGTTAGTTTCGACGACAGGACTTTTCAACTATGGAATATTCGCCGTCCGATCGTTTTATCTACGATTGTTTCGACATGGCTTTTTCACTATTTAACTACAAAGCTATGAAGAAAGAAAATGTTTTAATGGAAGACCGCCTTTACTTTTAATGAATGGTATTTATCTATTACCTATCCATATTCGTTTATTTTGTTATTGCAAACAGTGGGGAAATATAAAAGTTGGAAATATAAAATGTTTACATTTTAGCTGCTCTAAAATGTAAACATTTGGCTAAAAAACTGTTTTGTGAAGCCTATTTTGACTAAGTACAGCGCCTTAAGGGGAGTTTTGTACAACGACAGTGGCACTCGGCCTCTCGGATTTCGGGTTTACGAGGGCATCGGATGGTTTTTTGCAAACTAAGGGTCAGGAAGACGAGGACACGTCGCGTTCGCGGGCGCTCTCTTCTCCGGCGGGTCGGATAGAGTGGTCCTGTGTAGTGGTGCTAGTTTCTTGCAGTCTTTTTACTGCTAGTTGGTGAGTTGTTATCTCGTCGTCCGGGTCATCGAGGACGGAAAATTATTCAAATGATTTAAAATAGTATGGTAAATGTCCACCACGACCACGGTTACAAACATTGTTTAATCATGTTTAATACTTAAAAGAAAAACTTATAATCAGAGACCTACATTTATCGCGTTTGTATCAAATTTAAGGTTTGTCAAGTTAAAGGATGATTTTTTTCTGTAAACAATATACCTACAATATTGTTCACAGAACTGAAAATACAGTAGAAAACCTAGTAAGTTGCGCAATTCAAGCAAACCCTGCTACAGTCTCAGACCAAATAAACTCACTGCACTGAGGTCAAATTTTTGATGCATTAATGTTAGCGCCAATGTTGCCAAGGGACAGTTGCACAAAACTCCCCTAAAAATCTAAAAGCCATAATAACCTTTAATCTCCTCGCCAGCGACCGCCCTGAGCCGAGGTCAAAGTCCCACAGGGGACGCCCTCTTGCGCAGGTTGCTTAGTTTGTAGTTTTTAAATCATTTATCTAGGCTGGAGCTCTGCTCGCCTTTATGCCCGGGGAAGTAGCAAAAGCCTCGTGGCTAACTACATATGTCCGTCCGGAACAAAAAGTGTTGCCGTGATCATAGTACCCTAACGTTATAAAATTACCGTACCAAATACGTAATATTATCTAAATTATTCTTTATAAAATGCCTTTTTGGAAACCTCTTTGGTGTTTTGTACAAATTGTCGCTCCTGAAAGTGATCGCAATTCACTTTTTGTTGATATTTTGATTTCGATTTGGTAATCTCTAAAATACCTACTATTTTTTTATTATACCTACAATCCATTATTGTATAAAATATCTAACTTTTATTTATTTTAGTTATTTTAAACATTTAATCGCATCTTTTTTTAAATCAAATAATATGTAAGTTCTTGATACTAACAAAATGGATCACTGTTATCTGATTTCAAATAAATAATAATAATAATAATTGTATGATTTTGTTTTTGTTATATTCTATATTCACGTAATACTTAGATACATTGATTGCAGCATCCGACTTGGCCGACGGTGTTTACGACGCTTTGTAGGCATACAAAGCGTCGTAAACACCGTCGGCCTCGGGGTGCCCCAGATGACCCGGACGACTAAATCACAACTGACCAATTAGCTGTACAGAACTGCAAGAACCTAAACCACTGTACAGAGACGACTCTATCCAACCCGCCCTCTCGACCCTTAGTTTGCTTCCGATGCCCTTGTAGACCCGAAGTCCGAGAGGCTCGCGAAGTGTAAACAAAATATAACAGTATCTAGAATGACAGTTGTACATAATTTCCCTAAAAATCTTAAATCATGCTTGGTTTGTAGATTTTAAATCATTTATTAAGGCTGGAGCTATGCTCGCCTTTAAATCCGTTGAGGTAGCAAAAGCCTTCAGAAAAAGCCTATAAATGGGGAAAAAATAGGTACATAAATAAACTGTTACAAAATATAAAAACCGTTAACATGCATGCATGTTACCCAATAATATGGTACAAATAGTCAAACATTAGGTAATTAGAAAAATTTATTAATTATATTTGTTATTTTTTTATATCTATAAAATTAATTATTTTTATATTATCATATATTTATATGTTATTATTATAATTAATTTATTTATATTGTTCTTAGCGACGCAAAATGCTTGTTCTGTCTATATTATGTCAAAACAATTGTCATTATTTGGGTGGACCATGAGCATATAACGACGGACACGCTTTAATGCTACCACCGGATCCAATGCGCCCCAACTGAGAAGATCCGGCGAAACAAACTCAGTGGGTTACTTTACTACCGGTTTCAACACGGCCCACATGAGACGTTCCGGCGAAACATACTCAAATGGAGAAATACGCGGGGTTTTGGTCCAATTATTATCATTTATTTTTAGTAGGCATACACATATATTGCCTAAACGGTTGTCTTGTTATAATTTATTTTAGTTTTACTCAATAAGATTGAATGATATTGAGACAGAACTAGCGGTATTTATAAGTAAAGTACACCATGAAATCAATTACAGACAGTTCACAGAATAAGATACAGTTCTAATTACAACTACTGTACTTGGCTGTATGGTCCTCAGGGAGGTAGGTGCAAGATGGTACCGATAGCCAAACGTCTTTATCTTCAATATAATCCTAATACTATAGTAACCTTTCGATATGAGAACAGTTTTAACACGTGATTTAAATCTAGTATCAGGCAAGTCTGTGATATAACTATGGAGTTTATTATAGAACCTAATACCATTTCCCATAAATGTTTTATTAGTTTTGCTAACTCTAAATCCTAGAACAGCAAGTTTGTGCTTATTTCTTGTGTTAATATTATGAATGTCACTTTTTTACTATATTTATCAATATTTTTTTTAATAAAAATTATATTTTGGTAAATATATTCAGAGTGCACGGTCAGTATATTTATATTTTTAAAAAGGTTACGTAGGGAGTCGCGACTACCTTATCCATATATGGCCCTGACCGCTCGTTTTTGTAATACGAATATAGTATTTACATCGGCGGCTGACCCCCACAGCAGAATTCCATAAGACATAATGCTATGAAAGTACGCGAAATACACTAGCTTAGCCGTGGCTTCATCGGACAACTGTCTAATTTTCCACACAGCATACGAAGCTGAACTTAATCTACCAGCGAGTTTCTCAATATGAGGGCCCCATTGTAGTTTAAAATCTAAGGTAATTCCTAAAAATACGGTGGACGTGACTAAATCTAATGTTAAAGGCTAGTTATATATTTCACTCGTAATATATAACTATCCTTTAACGTTTCAGTCTAGTTCTAAGTGTCACATAATTAAGGTAATCAAAAGTATAGATTTACAAAAAAGAAAAAAATGTCGACAGGACACGAAATCACTTCTGTCGACTGTCGAGTTAAAAAATTGCCTCATCACTAGAAGACGACATAAAACGAATGCGCTCTCGTTTTTCGGAAAAAGGATTAAAAAAAAAAAAAAACTCCACCCACCCAAATGCTTTCCCTTGTATCGTGGGTGCGATTTATAGACATATAATTGACAAGGACAAGAAAACGCAGACCGTGCGAGAATCGAACCCCGTCGACTAGACGCATGCCTTCAATACTAGGCAACGGGGGTCGTATTTGTTACTCAATCACGCAAAAACGGCTGAACCGATTTTGATGAAATTTGTCTTGTAAACTAATCCTTAATAACTTTTAATATAGGTACGTAGCTTCTTCCGGAGCTCTGTCCGTATAAAAATTTTCGGGATAAAAGTAGCCTAATGTTACTCTAGATATTAAACTATATGTACCTATGCCAAAAATATAAATCGGTTTACCCGTTTTTGCGTGAGTGAGTAACAAACATCCAAACACGCAAACATACAAACTTTCACATTTATAAAATTATTAGGAAGTAGGATAATATTACTGCTACAATGCCGCAAATAGTTACATATTATACACACATTTATAAAATCCCTCTCTGTTTGCGGTTGAATATATAAATGAAAACGGTTATTTCTCATCATTTCTGTGGACTACCGTCACTTCTGTCGACAATACTATAGACAGGTGTGACATCGACAGAAGTGACAAATTGAAATTATACTGAAGTAGTGGCTTCAATTTTGAAGTTAGATTGTAATTCATTTAGGTTTAGTAAATAATACCACATTTGAACAAGGAAATGTGATAAAAACATCTATATTATGTAACATACCTTTATTATATTTCTTTTAGAAATGACACTCCAAGTTTGTGAATCTGTAGAACCACTTTTTAAATGAAAATAACTATGACAATATTCTATTTACATGCATACAAAATTAAATTTACCTTATCTATTGGTAGAAGCTTCAACAGTCGACAGATTTTTTTTTTTTTTTTTTTTTTTTTTTATTAGAAATAGGTTAGCGTTTGACTACACCCTGCCTGATGTTAAGCATCGGAATAGCCTAGGATGGAGCACGCATACCTAGAAGGAACCGGTTTACTCTTGATTTGAAGAGACCCATATCGTACTTATCGGGAAATATAGACCCCGGCAAGGAGTTCCACATCTTCGCAGTACGTACAAAAAACGTGGACTCGAAGCGCTTCGTACGTATTTTGGGAATATCGACCATGTACTGATGGCGCCTCTCCGAGTGTCTTGTTGTCCGATAGAAGAAAGGGGAAGGCAGAACTAAGTTGTGCAGTTCCTCAGCACACTCTCCGAAATGTATCCGATAAAAAACCGACAAACTGGCAACCCTTCGTCGGTGCGCAAGGCTTTGCAGCTGAGACTCGGCTACGCTGCCTATTAACTTTTTGGCGCGCCTCTCAATCGACTCCAGTGCCTCTAGTTGATACTTGGCGGAACCATCCCAAAGATGAGAACAGTACTCCATACATGCTCTAACTTGGGCTTTGTATAATGTGAGCAGCTGATTTGGTGTGAAGTACTTTCTCACCTTCGAGAGGATGCCAAGCTTTTTGGAGGCTATTTGGGCCTTCGACTCAATATATGAGCCAAAATTTAGAGTCGATGAAAGAGCAACGCCTAACAGCTCAAGCTTGTCAGTTAACTGCACGGATACATCTCGGAAAGAAGGAGACAGTCGAAACGGCCTCTTTTTTGCGGAGAACAAACACGCCTGGGTTTTACTAGCGTTAAACTGAACCAGGTTGGCATCGCCCCAATCGGAGACTGCCTTAAGGGACAAGTTTAAGCGTTCAACCATGGCCTCTCTGAGCAACTCTATATCCGGCCCACTGGCCCGCGCATTGGAAGTGTAGCTCTCCACGACCGTGCTGTCATCTGCATACCCAAAGGTACCGGGCTTCAGCAGATCGTTGATATGCAGCAGGAAAAGCGTCGCAGAGAGTACAGACCCCTGGGGAACACCGGCATTGATAGCCATTTGCTCAGAGGAGCAGCCGTCAACGACCACTCGTAATGACCGATCCCTCAGGAAATCCGAAATCCAAGCGCAAAATGCAGCAGGTAGACCGTATGCAGGAAGCTTGCCAATAAGGCTATCGTGCCAAACCCTGTCAAAGGCCTTCGAGATGTCCAGAGAAACGGCAAGCGCTTCCCCGTGTCTCTCGATGGCCTCACTCCAGATGTAGGTAGCGTACGCTAGAAGATCCCCAGTGGACCGGTTTCGGCGGAAACCGTATTGTCGATCGCTGAGGAGGTTGTTAGCTTCTAGGTACGCTAAAAGCCTGGTGTTGATAACACGCTCCATGCTCTTGCAGAGTATGGAGGTGATGGAGATAGGCCTGTAGTTTGAAGGGTCAGCACGACTACCTTTTTTGGGCACGGGTTGCACATTTGCTAGCTTCCAAGACTTCGGCACCAGTCCAGTCTCTAGAGAGAGGCGAAAGAGGCGTGTTAAGACAGGAGTCAACTCGGGTGCACATGTCCTCAACATAATGGCGGATATACCATCAGGGCCACTGGCTTTATTCACGTCAAGATTACGAAGCGTTTTGCGAACTTCCTTTTGGCGAATGTGAATGTCATTCATGACTATCTCGCTTCCTGGAACGTTAGGAGGAATCGCGCTTCCAGCATCTAGTCGTGAAGATTCCGCAAACAGAGAAGCAAACAAGTTGGCTTTCTCTTCAGCAGTGTGAGCCAGTGTTCCATCAGGCTTCTGCAGTGGAGGCAGTGAGGGGCGGCAGAAGTTTGCTTCGACTGATTTAGCTAGGGACCAAAACGCTTTACTACCCGCGGGGTACGAAGCCAGTTTGTTCCCTATTCGGCTAATATGGTCAAAGCGAGCCTTTTGTAGAGCCTTTTTGCAGGACTTGGCAGCCTTGTTAAAAATTCTCTTCTTTGCGTGTATATCCTTTGCCTTGCGCCTACGAGCATCGACCCAAGCCAGGTATGCCTGATGTTTGCGCGCCTCAGCGCGTCCACATTCAGCCCCGAACCATGGGCGATCTCTGCCAGACGACGGTACGTCAGTGAACGGAATAAAATATTCCATCGCTAATCGTAGCACATCGGTCACAGCATTGGCGCAGGTGGTAGGATCACCAGAAGAGAAGCAGACAGGTTGCCAAGGATAAGATGCAAAGAAGGACCGCATCTCATCCCAATCTGCTGACTTGTATCGCCACATCCGCCGAGTGCCTTTTGGGCAGGGATCGGGCGGGGAGTAGACAGATACAGATTTCACCAGACAGTGGTCGGAACTACCTAAAGGTGAAGAGACCGACACTGAGTAGCGGTCTGGATCAGTTGTCAGCAGAAGGTCCAAGCAATAGGCTGTATGCGAGTCAACGTCTGGTATCCGTGTAGCTCCTTGGACCATCTGGGTGAGATTTAACGCTAAAGAAAGCTTACGCGTCTCTCTCCCAGCGTGGTCGGTGTCCCGGTATGGGAACAGCCAATCCTGGTGATGGCCATTAAAATCCCCCAGTAACACCATTTGAGCGGATGGGTACTTTTGTTGAGCTGCGTCTGCCACCTCACAGAGGTATTCAGCGAGCCGAGTTGTCTCCGGATCCCCGGTGTGCGAGCGGTAAACACAGGCATACAGAATCTTATCAATGCCTGTGTCAACCAAAGCCCAGAGTACGGAGAAGGTGGGGTCCTCGAATCGACGGAGACGGCGAATGCAGATGTCGTCCCGAGCATATACACATACTCCCGCACGTGGTTTGAAGTTGTGCTCCAGGGTATACCCTGGGTAACTAAGGTACGACACGTCGGAAGGACGACCAATCTGCGTCTCCGAGAGAAACAAGAGGTGAGGTTTTTCAGTCTCAAGGTGGTGATGGACAGGAACGAGATTTGAGTGCAAACCCCTTATGTTACAAAGGTGCACTTTCAGTGAGAGGGAGTGCAGCCGCTGTGAAACCTTTCTCTTTTTATTATTTCTCTGCATGGTGTTGGGAGTAAAAAGGGTCGAAAGTCGACAGTAGGACGAGGCATCACGCATTGCTTTTCCAGAAAAACACACACAAAAACTAAACGCACAACAGGGGGACTAGTCTGGAGACTGCGGGGACGCCCGAGCCCCCCCAAAGACTACCATCATGCCCTCTCGCCCGGTTGCCAACCAGCACGATGGCACATCCCTGGGATTTTTCGACAGTTGGCGGGGCAGCCTCTCATGAGTGGCTGGGTCACAATTGGGCCCCCTACTGACTGCGGTCGGCCAGCGGTGCACCGTGCCTCGGATCCCGCTACCCTCCGCGACTAGTCTCTCAATGCGGCAGTTCGTTGTGTTTAATGTTCGGTTTGCAATGGGACGCTGCTGTCCTGACTCGACTTTAGAGATGTCACGAAAAACTTATAACGGTCGTAGAATTATCTGTAGTTTCTTGTTTTTAGATCGAAAGTACTCGATATTGAGCAGAAATACTCTAGTGTATGTATGATTTATTAATCACGAACCGCTATCTCGTTTTAATGAACAGTATATTTTTTACAAATATAGACATATTAAAAACCGTATTCATAACATTCAGCAGGGCATGACATGTCACATACTGTGACAGTGGCTGAAAAAAATCTCTCAAAATACATATTTTATGTAATATGTTTTTCACATATTTTTTGTAGATAATAAATGTTTTTACATGGAGAAGTTCTTAACTAAATGAGAAATGACTTATTTTAAGAGTAATTTCACTTGAACACAAAAACAGGCTTATCGTAGAATGACCCAAATAGGATGCTACAAGATCAAGTGATTTATCACAAATACCATAATATTTTAACTTTAGCAAAAACGTTTCATGATCTACACAATCGAATGCCTTGGAGAGGTCACAGAAGACTCCTAGGGCATCATTCAATCCCTCCCAAGCCTCCAATATGGCCTTAATCAAAACGCATCCCGCATCTTGAGTTGGACGACCCTTTGTGAATCCGAACTGCTTGTCGTGCAATATCCCATTTGTATTAAAACGAGCCAACATTTGGCCGAGCATAATTTTTTTCAAAGATTTTGCTCAAAGTTGGTAGTATTTCTAGGCCTATAATTAGTCGCGTTATTAGAGCTACTTGATTTAAATATAGGAACAATTTTACTTAATTTCATAAGGTCAGGAAATCTCCATCAGTTATAGACTTATTGAAGATAGCCGCTAGAATTGGAGCAATATTTTGTATAACTGTGTCTATAGCTTTTACTGAGAGTCCCCATAAAACTTCAGTACCCTTCATTTTAATTGTCCGAAACGCCTTTATAATGTCTATATCATTAACTTGATGATAACTGAATTTGGAAATATTTAAACTAATATTTGTTTTAAGAAGATTTTCAGCATCCTTCGGTGAAGATGAAAGATACTTGGTAGTATCTATAGGAATGTCAGTAAAAAATTTAGCGAGGAAAATGGCAACCGTATGTTTATCTGAAACCAGATTATCGTTAATATCTAGCGTTATTGATCTATCTCTAATTTTATTTTTACCAGTTTCTGTATTTATCATTTGCCATGTAGACTTTATTTTATTATCCGATTTTTGTATTTTATCTCTTATATATAGTGACTTAGCCTGTATACATACTTCTTTAAAAATACTTGTATATTTCCTAACATAGTTTGGAAAGTTTTCATCATTATTCTTTTACATAAAATATTTTTAATTGCAATACCAACATGAACATGAAACATCTCTAAAGCGCGCCGTTGTTTTATGCGGAAATCGCAGCGTCAGAAGCATGCGATCAACGGATGCACTCAACTCACGATGCGCTTGGCGCTGCGCCAACCGCGTAAAACAATGGTTTGTAATGATATTACCTGATATGAAATTATGTGCGTTAATCGCATTGCGTGTAACGCAGCGTTTATCGCATAAAACAACCGCGCGCTTAAGTTGGTTTACTAGCATCCCGTGCGACGTTCCCATGGGAACTTATATTACGTATACACATTATTACAAACATCCTATGTTACTCCTGGACATTTATATGTAGTATGTAGATAAAAAAAATGTTCCTCTAGTTTAGTCCAAAGCCTATGCAAACAAACAATCTTATCTGTCTTCTTTATAATATATGTATATAAGTATAGAAATGCTAAATATCAAATTATATGTCCATAAACAAAAAATAATAGGCTTGAAGGCAAATTGTATTGTATGTTTTGCTCAAGTAAAATAAAAGCAAATTGTAATGTATTTGTTAAATAGTGATTTCTATTTAATTCATTTATTATATATTAAGTATAAACTGTAGTTTATTAATTTTATATTATTTTTGTAAAACGCACATGACGCACAAAATTCCATCGCACTATCTATTGCTGCGCTTGCTTTGTTACGTATACAGTCGCGGAAGTTTATGAGCACAAGTGACTTTCGCGTATATCACTTTAGGGAATTCATGTTAAGTACAGCGACAGTTGCATAAAACTCATTTAAAAACCAAAAATCATAATTCTTCAATTCCCCGTCAGCGCCCGCTCCAAGCTGAAGTCCAAGTCCCACAGGAGCGCCTTCTTAGATAGTTTAGGTAGTTTGTAGATGTTAAATCATTAAATAAAGCTGGAGAACTAAAAAAATCGAAATGGGAACTGAATTTAGTAACTGAGTTTAGAATTTAACAAAAAGATATTACTATTTTTTTGTTGATTTTTGATAAACAATACTCTAGAGCAGTGGTTCCTAATCTTTTACCATTTAACTGAATTTCTGTCCCACCATGCCCCAATGTCAGCCGTTGACATTAGTGACAGTATTCTATTTTGATTAAATAAAACCATAATTATATTCAGTAATATATTTTTTTATTTACTTCATGGGCCGCTTTTTATTCTCACATCGACCAACAGTGGTCCACGGATCATCCATTCGGAACTAGTGCTCTTGAGGATATCAATAGTAGTAGTGAAAACTCAAGCTCATGGAGTAAATCCGAAAGAAGTGGAAAATGTCCAACAATTGGCACTTTAAGCGTCATCGGTAAAAATAAATATTGTTTGTGAAAATTATACCTACATCTTTTTAAGAGAAGAGAATAGTAAAAAGTAACAGTAGGAGCATTTTGTCACATTATTTTGACCAAAAACAAATATTTTACTAATTGTAAAATAAAATAAAAAATACAATTTCTTCCAATTTTATATATTTGTCCAAATATTGGCATAGATAAACTATTGCCACCATTTCAATTTGAATATCACTTCAAGTGTTACCATTTGAAAAAGAATAACTATAGAAAAAATTATATATTTTGTAGATAAAGTTGATGGTTGTGGGTTCTTGTTTTTTTACATTTAACGAAGCTGTGTAAATATTGGAGGGGTGTCAAAAATAGGCAGTATTACCCTACCTACAAATAATATAATTTTATGGTGGAACCGAAAGTTAGCAGTGATCATAAGGGCAAAAAAGAATTCATATAATATTATCTAAATCTAATCTAATCTAATCTAAATCTGATCTAATCCTCTAAATTTTCATTGGAAAAATATCAAATTAAGCAGTTAGATAGTGTTCTCAATGATAGTGCTTCAAAACAAACATTAAATAAACCAATATTATCAAGCAATACCCAAAATTACAATAAAAGTAACTCAAATATAATAATGTACAGTGACGAACTAGGAAAAAATATGGGTAAATTATTTTTACAAGAATCAGGAAAACTGGTGACTAATTACTGTATACATGGCGCCAGTTTTACACAAATAATAGAAAAAATTATGAAGGGTACCTACCAACCCAATACAACATTAATTATTTTTATTGGGAGACTAGGGAAATTAAATAAACATTCTTTTATTAAATATTTTGAATTGCTCAGTAAATTAGATGTAGAAAACATTTACATATTTACTTTTCCTTATAGTAAATTGTTGCCCGAGACGGAAAATATTTATAGATTTAAGTTAAATAATATGCTACATACAATGACATTGTATAATGACAAATTTAAATTAATTGACATAAACGTATTCAATGATAATCATTATTATGAGTTGACAGACAATAACTATTGTCTTAGTAATTTTTATAAGAGACAGATAGCAAATTCGCTATCATATTGTTTTTATAAATCAGCCAAAATATTGGCTAACGGCACTGCTTCTATTGAGCAGTTAAATAATAATTTGACATTATGTAATGACACCTTGGAAGTTATTCCAAATTCTTTAAATTAGAGTCTAAGACAAAAGAGTATATCTCTGGCAATGTAAATAGTAGCATATTGTTATATAATGGTAATGTTATATCCCCATCAACTGTAACTTCTCTTAATTGTAAAAATAATAATTGTATCAACCTGGTGCATCAAAACATACAGGGGATGTTAGGTAAAGAGTTAGAATTGGAACTGTTTTTGAACTGTCACAATATAGATATTTTATGTATTACTGAGTCATGGCTCAAAAGCCATCAGGTCATTTTCAGTTCCAATAATCACCAGGTTGCTAGCTCATTCAGCAGAGTTCGTATGATACGAGGTGGCTCCTTAATCATTGTAAAGAAATGTTTAAAATTTAAAGAAAGAACTGACATTGTGAGCCTCTCTGTGGAAAGGGTTTTAGAGATAGCATGTATTGAATTGGAGCAACTGTATGTTTTGAGTGTGTACAGACCTCCATCTGCGCCTTATGAAACTTCTATTAAAATAATGGAGGATGCCCTGTTCAAATTAGCGAATAGTCATAAAACAATTGTTGTTTGTGGAGACTTTAATATAAATATTTTGGAAAAGAATACATTAACCTGTAACTTCTTGAATTTGTTTAAATCTTTCAATTTGTATAATTTATTTATTGAGCCTACGAGGATTACTGCCTCTAGTGCTACTTGTATAGATAATATATTTTCTAACTTAAAACCTATTCATAAATTTGTAATTAATATGTTACAGTCGGACCATTGTGGACAGTTAGTATCTTTTCCCAAGAAAATCAATAAAATCCAAAGTAAAAAAATAAGTTTTGTACCCATTAGTGAAAGTCGTATAGAGGCATTTCAATTTAACTTGTCATACAAATTATCAGGTTTGCCAATTCACAATAACCCAAATCAGCAGTATAATTTATTTTTTAATATGGTTATTGCTGAATATAATACAATATTTACATCTAAAACAAAGTTGATCAGTAACGGTAAGTTAAGTTTCAGTGAATGGGCAACTCCTGGTATTTACAAAAGTCGTAATAAATTGTATGAATTGTATTATGAGAAGACTTTTGATAAAAGTACGAATTTTAAAAACCAGGTAGCTAGATATTCCAAAGTATTTAAAGAAGCCTGCTCCACTGCCAAATCAATGTATATAAATAATAAAATTAAAAACTCATCCAATAAAATAAAAGAAATATGGAATATTATTAATAACGAAACAGGTAGAGCTATAGATTGTAATAGAGATTTTAATCTAAAAATAAAAAATGGTAATATTTCAGCAGATATGGAAGTTGCAACTGAGTTTGAGAATTTCTTCACTAACGTACCTTTAATAACAACTAAAACTCTAAATTCATCTTCAATATCTGCTGAGGCGCTATTAAAAGAAAGTGTTTCTGCTTGTGTTACCGATTTTACTTTTACTTTAATAGACTATAAAGATGTAATTAATGCTTTTAATACCATAGAGAAGAAAAAAACTAAAGACCTATGGGGTCATTCTGTTAAATTTATATCTAATATTATTGAAATAATAGCGCCTTACCTAGCAAACATATTTAATAGTTGTGTTTATTCTGGTGTATTTCCTGACTTGATGAAACATAGTAAGGTTATACCATTATTTAAATCCGGTGATAGTACTGATCCCTCGAATTTCCGACCTGTTTCTATATTGCCCACTCTGAGCAAAATTTTTGAAAAATTAATTCTTAGCCAATTGCTCAGACACTTTAATAAATTTAATCTATTACATAAAAAGCAGTTTGGGTTTACGAGGGGTTGCTCAACCATAGATGCGGGAACTGAATTATTAAAAACTATATTCGCGGCCTGGGAAGATTCGAAGGAATCCTTAGGTATTTTCTGTGATCTGTCTAAGGCATTTGATTGCGTTCACCATGACACTCTGGTCAGGAAATTACACCGGTATGGCATTAGGAACCAGGCTCTCAATCTTCTGATTTCTTACATGGGCAGTAGAATTCAGAAGGTTGATATAAACGGTAAAATATCATCAGGCTCTGTTGTATCCATGGGCGTCCCGCAAGGCTCAATCCTGGGGCCATTTTTGTTTTTGGTGTATATAAATGACTTACCTTACTATGTAGGAAATAATCATGAGATAGTATTGTTTGCTGACGATACCTCCCTAACTTTTAAAATAAATAGACAGTTACGCAACTATGACGAAGTAAACAATGCAATCTCGAAGGTAGTCCATTGGTTTAATGTTAATAATTTACTTTTAAATGAAAACAAAACCAAAGTCATTAAATTTTCTACACCTAATGTAAAACAAATTGACACGAATGTAAAAATAAATGGTATTCGGTTGGAGCCAGTGGAGTCAACTGTTTTTTTGGGAATAACTATTGACTCCAAATTACAATGGGGCCCACATATTGCGAAACTGTCAGGGAAACTTAGCTCTGCGGCCTATGCTGTTAAAACAATGAGACGACTCACTGATGTGGATACTGCTAGAATGGTTTACTTTAGTTATTTTCATAGTGTAATGTCTTATGGGATTCTTCTATGGGGAAACTGTGCGGACATTGACACCATTTTTGTACTACAGAAAAGAGCTGTACGGTCCATATATAAACTTGGTCCGCGAGTTTCCCTACGGGAGAAATTCAAAGAGACTAATATTCTTACAGTCGCATCACAATATGTATATGAAAACCTTTTATATGTTCATAAGAATATTGATAGTTTTAAGAAAAAAAGCGACACTCATAATGTTAATACTAGAACTAAGCATAATCTTGTTTTACATGCTACACGTCTCCACAAAATAAGCAATTCTTTTATGGGGCAATGTATACGCTTCTACAACAAACTTCCTAGTAATGTTAGAGATCTGTCTATAAACAAGTTTAAACGATATGTGAAAGATAAATTATGTAAAAAAGCTTATTACAAAATTTCAGATTATGTCAATGACAAAACAGCTTGGGAATAGTTGGGAGTGAGTTGCTCTAAAACAATACTGCTTTATTAATAATTGTAAAATCAAATTTATTTAAAAAAGGATTCCTCTGAGTTTCTTGCCAGTTCTTCTCAGAGTTGCCACGTCCAGAACTGGTGGTAGTAAAAGAATGGGACGCATCATAAGAACATGATTTTAAATATTTTAAACGTGTCTATATGAATAAAGAATTTTTGACTTTGACTTTGACATTACAAGGATCTCAAGCAGGCTGGTTCTGCAAGATCGGTCAAACAAATGGCAAATTGCAACTAAAGTGCAATTCAGGTCACAAAGCTCTGATAACCTACATTGTTATTTGCCTACCCGCTTTCCATTTTTTCTTTCAGTATCTCGGCTTTACTCTTCAATGGTAATATTTGTAAGACTTTAACTTACCACGTCTCCATTATTTATTATAGAGCAGGTAAGCAGCTATTTTTGTTATAACATCAGTAATAATAGTATATCAAGTAACGGGCAGCAGCGTTTCCTTGTGTGTTACAACATAATACTGCGGTCACCAACCCGCCTGCCAAGCGTGGTGACTATGGCAAATACCCTACCCCGGGAGGAGGCCCATGTTCAGCAGTGGACGTTATACGGGCTGATAATGATGATGACAAGGTATTTTAATGTTTTTGAATATAACTGCTTCGTAGTTTAGTAAATTTGTTTTACCAATTTAATGTAGTTGTATATCTGATATTATTTGTAGTTGGTTAGTAGGCTAATATATTTTGTCAAATAAACATAAGTAAGCATACTAACCAACCAATCATAACAATCTTATACTTAACATAATACATATTTGATTACAAGTCCTTGTTATTTTGCGGTAGGCGTTGACACCAAATTTGGGATACTAAAACAAAAATGAGCTTCGATCGTTGTTATTATTTAAAATACATAAATTAATAATCATCATCCAGCAAAACATCCACTGCTGTACATTTTCCTCATCCCAAAGGTAGAGGGAATTGTCATAATCACCACGCTTGGCCAGCGGGTTTGTGACCACAGTATTATGTCTTAATACGCAGGGAAAAACTGCTGCGTGTACCTTGGTATACATATGTTATAGATGATGTTATAACAATGGGGACCAACGGCATAACGTGATTTCCGAGGCATGCAGGGTAGTCTCTCAACCAACTAGACCCGGAAAGAAATCTTAATTTTACTCTGAGATTCCTTGTCCAGCGTGTGGATTGAACCCACAACTTCCGAGACTTATACTATTACGCCTCTGAGGCGTACAATGCCATATTTTTAAATTTATTGCAGTTTAATTTACATTTGTCACACCCACTGAAAGTCCCACCTGGTTACAATCTGGCGTGGCCGACCTGAAAATCTCTGAATAAATTACGGACGCAGATCGGTCACTGCAATGGCAATCTACACCGTTCGAGTAACACTATAAGTAAAAATTTGTAGGAGTTGTTTGTTCTTTTTAAAATATGATCACACGTGATCACCTGCTGCTCTTACTGATGTCGCAGTAAAAATCCTGGCTTGTGATGCAGCTGAAAATCTACGTTAATAAGGGAGGTATATAAACAAACTATGTATAAGCGCCCGTAGCCCAGTGGGTACGTGCTTCGGACCTGTGATCTTGTGAAGAAGTGATTAAATTTAATAAACGATCGGACATCGACGCCAGTGATTGCTTGCGCCAACCGAACGAAGCAGACCTATGAATGAACATTTGCTATCAGGTCTGACCATTATACTTATTGCTGTAGATGTATGAATTGCAGATTAAATTAGGTTTTCCAAAGGTGCAAAAGTCCGCAGAAGACTATAGACCAGAATGCTTACAATAGAAACGGGACTAGCCCTGAACTTTTACTAAGTTTAGTTTCATTTTTATATAAATAATTTAATAATACAAAAAGCTTGTGTAAGAAGTCTGAAGGCAAATTTAGGAATTGTTCTATTAGATTGTATTGTTAGATTTCAAAACAAAACAAATCTTTCCAAATGTGAATAAAAAGAATGTGTACCTATCATTACACATTACGAATTATCGCTTACTACTTACTAAAGTATAGACTTTACCATACTTTTTGTCTGCACTTCAATTTTGAAATGATCAAATAATATAAAAAACCAGCGACCCGCCCCAGATTCGCACGGGCGGAGTTTTTATTTTAAACATATATGGATTGGCTCAAGCTGATGATAGTCTTGAAAATCTTATAGACATGATCCAACCCGAAATCGAAAATGTCTCCTGTTGCAGTGTCACGGCTTTATAAATATTTTGTTTGTTTTGTTGATTGATCTCCAACTCGTAATATCTCTTGAGTGCTTATGGCCGATTTTAATCATTCAAACGTAATATACAGGTACCGAAACAGTCTTAAATAAAAAATGTATATAGTTTTATTTATTTCGATAAGGATTAATACATAAAACAACTTGGTCTTTTAGGCTGGTTATGGTCAGGTTTTTTTTTTTACTTAAAAAAACCGGCCAAGTGCGAGTCGGACTCGCGCACGAAGGGTTCCGTTTCAGTTACAAGTGCGTACCTATTTTTGATATCAAGAATAAATAAAAAAGCGTATGTTTATGAAATGAAATGTTATTTTATATTTTTATATTCGAGTTGATTGAATGAAAGCTAAATTGCGGTTTACGATTTTTGACGTATTAAAAAAAAACTACTTACAAGATCTCGTTCAAACCAATTTTCGGTTTACATGGTAATGTACATCATATATTTTTTTTAGATTTATCATTCTCTTATTTTAGAAGTTACAGGGGGGGGGGGACACATTTTACCACTTTGGAAGTGTCTCTCGCGCAAACTATTCAGTTTAGAAAAAAATTACATTAGAAACCTCAACATCATTTTTGAAGACCTATTCATAGATGTGGGTCACACGTATGGGTTCGATGAAAAAATAAAAAATTTTTTTTGAGTTTCATTTCTATGTATGGGGAACCCCAAAATTTATTGTTTTTTTTCTATTTTTGTGTGAAAATCTTTATGCGGTTCACAACATACATCTACTTGCCAAGTTTCAACATTATAGTTCTTATAGTTTCGGAAAAAAGTGGCTGTGACATACGGACGGACAGACAGACAGACAGACAGACATACAGACATGACGAATCTATAAGGGTTCCGTTTTTTGCCATTTGGCTACGGAACCCTAAAAAGTAGTTATGGCGACATAACGACTATAGTTAGACAGATGGCAGTGTGAAGTGTTTTATAGATATTGATATGTTCTTTAATTTTGTAGAACACTTTTTTGTTTTATCATTTATAGCCTCCTCAGCATAAATTTAAAATCGTATCAGATTTTCTAAATTATATTAAGTTACTTAGAGTTTATTAAATGTGCATTATAGGAAATGTTCATTATATCGTACGAAATTGGGTAAAATGAAATTATATCAACAATTCATTATCTCAATTGATCGTTATATTAAACAAAACGTTAACGTAAACGTTAGATTTTTTGTTTTTATATCAACCGTTACACAGTACACACCCTTAATCTCCATAGAGATTATTTGCCGTTGCCGAAACCGGTCACGATTTATAAGACATGTCTTAGGGTCACATACATCACACATTTCAAATACATAAAGCATTATTACAACACAGAAATACATTAAAACATTAGATAGGTTTAAAAATTATTTCAGAAATGCAATTATGACAAGATCTTTTACATACATACAGGGAATACATACATAGATTTTACTAAAGTTTAATAGCTGTAGTCTTAAAATTAACAATTTGTGGAGTCTAGTCTGAGTGTAGTTCACCGTCTGATGTGATCCGCACATTTTGCAGGTTTCGTCGACAACGAACCAATTTAATCACGGTTCCGTTCTCGCGAAACCCGAATTATATGCGGTTTAGTTTTCATTTTTTCGCTTGAATTTTTCAGTTTTCTTCCAATGTTCCGAGGCTTTGGTGAAAATTACTTGAAGGAGCTAGAGAGCTATCGAAACAAAATATGAATAATGATAAAAGTAGTATTTAGTTTATTTATAAAAATATAATTGAATACCCTTAAATATATCATATATTTTGAGCGAACTTTACAGATTACCTAATTTAACTTATGAAATGAATTTATTTCGCCTTGGATTGAAAAAAAAATCAAATAATAGTTACGGTAGTAAAATATATTAGCTTTACAAATTTAATTCAAGTTATTGAAACAATTTTATGTTGTCTTTTTAACAAAATATATAAAAAAAGGTATTCTTTACAACAACACAAATATGTTAGTTCTTATTACAAGTGGGCCAGTAACATTTCGTAGAACAAAGCATATGCCTCCCCTATCTGCAGTACAAGATTAACGGACGCTTAAGCATTTCCTCTCAACAGATGACCAATTGTTCGTTCTCCCATAACGGTAGCTGAAAGTTTTCCCATTTATTCAGTACTCATACGTCAAGGCGGGAGGCGGGGAGTTCGCTCGGCGGGCCGACGCGACTCGTTCCGGCGCGATAAGGCGGCGGGGCTATTGTCGCAGCGTCGGCGCACGTTTCCTCCGCTGCCGTCGAGCCTACACCATTGTTCCCCCTGTAATGAACAAACTTATTCTCAACGTTAATACTGCAAAAGTAGCGCCGACTACCGACTGCCAAATTCGCCCACTTCAACGTTATCTTCTTGTCAACTTGTAACACGCGTGTCACGACTCTATAATAGGTGAAACCCATCGGCCCAGTTTTGTTTGAATAGTGTTAATAGAGTATTCAATGTGTACTCACATTAGCACAGTTTGGTGAGGCGTTTTGTTTGACAACGCCCGAATTCTATTAAGATCCCATTCCGGCGAAGTACCTACTTTTAAATTGTAATTGATGTCACGCTTGATTTAGTTACGCTTTTATGTGTACAGATCCTGTAGGGCAGGATTTCCTACTTTCCAATCTGTGAGGGTCGTTATGGGGAAAGTAAAAATCACAAGAAGGGCCACTGCAAGACATTGAATAAATCATCTTTTATTATACTCCAAAATAAAGAAGACTAATGTGTCGTTTTAAGAAAAAACCATAGCAGGGCATTTGTTCTTAATAGTGTACTTTTTTCTTTAGTAGCCCATTTACGTCCATTGCTGAGTATGGGCCTAAACAGACCTTGGCAAGCTGGTTCCTTGGTCGCTTCTTAAAACATCCATGGAAATTAATTGGAGGGGGGGGGGGGGGAAGATATATTCTAAACTGGAAATCACACGGCTTAAAAGTGAACTTTAACTTAACCTGAATAATATAATGTACCTATATAAAAAGATTATTTAGTAATAATAGTGTTAGGATATAATATTAAAAAATGCAAAAGAAAGACAAAAAAAATATTCAGAACATTTTAAAGTTTCAAACTAAAGGCCTAACGGATGTTTTTATTAATAAATTTATTATGTATAGATTAAGAATAGTTTTAATGTTATATAATCCTTAATTATTAAGTTTTAAATAAATTAAGCCTTCAATTACAATAAATAAATAATTAAGCTTCTATGAAAACTTTATCTATAAAAATAAAGCAACACAGTTCGTTTAGTGTTCTTCCATCTTTACTTAAACTTATATTTAAAGTCAATAAGTACTTGTTGTCGTTGTTAATTGGTCATCTTATATTTCAGTAAACAATTTCCTTTTGAATCCTGATGAAGTTTCCGGAGTTAATAAAGGCTTATCGTATTAAAAAGCTTTTATCAGTGCTATTAATAAACATAATTATCCTTACTAATATTATAAGACACGAAAGCTTGTGAGTATGTGTAGATGTATGTTTGCTACTCTTTCCCGCAAAAACTACTGAGCGGATTTCGCTAAAATTATGCCAAAATATGGTTTATAAATTAAATTAATATAAAGACTATAATACTTTACCTTACAATTAATTGGAGTAGAGTAGCAGTCCAACACGGGTACGACCGCAATATTATAAAATGTCTGTATATTTTTTTCTAAATTACCTACTTGGTACGTAAATAAATACTAACTCCTAAACACTACGCTGTTCGCAAATTCAATTCTATACACATATACATTAAATTTCAAAATTGAGATTAATAATTTAGACCACCGGTAGGACTCGAATCTGCATTTTAGGTATAAGCCCTTAATGCTTTACTCTTTCGGTCACGGTGGAACCCCAACCGTTCGTCGAAATTTACCAATCTCTTTATAACACATCCTAAGAGGAACGTTAAGCGTAGACATATATGTACATTATTAAATGCATTCTGGATACTGACTGTGTTCACTTCCGAACTTGTAACTTCCGAGTTTGTCTAACAACTATATGCTATGTATAGTCTTCCAAAGTAAATTCACACACAAACGATGAAATGTTTTCTTACATCTCTTTTGGTTTATGTATCGAATATAAACAAAATAAAATGAGTGAGCTTTTTGACACAACGTCTTTCTCAATAAATGGGCTAATACAGAAATGTTTTATCAAATCGGACCAGTAGTTTCTGAGATTAGCGCGTTCAAACAAACAAATAAATTCTTCAGTTTTATATATTTGTACTTGCTATTCATGCCGGGTATCGCCCGTGCCCGACGTCGGTCGTATTGACATTAGGCATCCGTGGACTTATCAAAAAAAAAGTCTCATAAAAATCTTGTCTCCATAATAACGAATAAATAAAAATACTTAATTAACCTAATTGGTAAAGTTTTAACGCAGTTAAGCAATTCATTTTTATTTATAGATAAATTATTTTAACTTTTTTGTATATCTTTTATCAGGTAAAATATACAGTCATTTTCTAATTAATAGTAAAAACGAAAGAATCTCTTAATACTACTTAGATGGCAGTCAAGTCAAAGTCAAAAAAAAAAAGCGTATAATGCAGTCACCATAGCATTAATATTTCTTATTCATTCGAATACATTCTAAAATATCCCATAGAAGTAGCTCTCCATTTACAATGACGAAAAAAATCGAGACGAGCCGGCAATAGCTTTTAAGGGAGAAAATCGTATTTCGATCGAAAAGAGGGGCAAATCTTTTATGTAATATGAGATTGTCATCGCGATTATTACAGGCAAATAGAATACGCCGGATCAGTAAGTAGGTTATCTCCTTGCTTCCTTTGGAATCTCCGGAATCACTTTGTTGGAGGTTGTCGGGTACTCACTTCATTTTTGCGATTGTCACCTTTAAGTTACTACCGAGAATCCCACCATCTGCAAATAAGGATAACTAATTTAAATTACTATGAAAAATGTTCCATTTTCTTAACAGAAAAGTATGACAATTGATAACAAAATCTCGGGAATCACTACGTTGGATGTTGTACTTCATTTTTGCGATTGTCAATTTTAAATAACTACCGAAAATCTCACCAGCTGCAAATAGGTTAACTAATTTAAATTACAGCCCCCGTAGCGTAACGGTATAAGTATTTCTTTAAGACTTGGGTTCGATAAGCTTCGATGGCTGGACAAGAAATGTAAGTGTCAAATTTAAGTTTCTTTTTCGGGTCTGGATGGTTGAGGCTCTACCCTTCGTGTCTCGGAAAGCATGTTAAGCCGTTAGTCCCGATTGTTGTAACATCATCTATTACAATTGTGTACCAAAGAACGGGCAGCAGCATTTCCCTGTGTACTACATAATACTGCGGTCACCAACCCGCCTGCTAAGCATGATGACTAAAACCCGCCTTGGGAGGAGACCCATGTTTAGCAGTGGACGTTATACGGACTGATGATGAATTTATATTACTACGAAAAAGTTCCCATTCCTTTATATTTTTACAGAGGAGAATAAAAATTGTTCACACTAAAATATACCAAAACTGTGTGAACGAACCGTTGAATCATTTTCTCATACCAAAATCAAAACTTTTATCGCTTCTCGAGTGACATCAATTTGTGAGAAAATGCTTTTCCGTCGCCGGTGAGTCGAATTACTCCCAAACAAATGCCTTGTCGCGGGGTTGTTATCTTATAAGTTTATATAAGAAAAAAGTGAGCGCCCCGTGAAAAGGTTTCCACTACGAAAGATTTTATAAAACCGTTTCGCTTAAGAACATTCTGAAAGAAATGTCGTTACATGTGTGAATCTTTTATGCATCGAAGCATTAATTGTAACTTATTGAAGGCGACATTTGTAGCGTCGCGTTCAACAACTGTAACGAGACCAGATGTGCGGAAAAATCACAGCTTATTAGCTGGCTCATCTGGGAAGCGACGGAACGACATATTCATATTTAAATGTCACGTTGCAACTGCAGCTCGGGAGAGTTAACTCATGTGTGCGCGACGACGCGGTTACCTTAACTAGGATAAAATCTGTGGAGCTAAAGAATTACCCTCATGTTTTGTATGGCTTCTTGTGTCTGCGAGATTCACATTGCACGAGGGAAAATCATTTTATTCCGTCTACAAAGAATTAAGTTTATTCTGGAAACATTAATTGTATTAATGTTACAAATGCTTTATTTTGAAAGGATATTTTGTAACAAGATTGCGATGTGCAAGTTGGATGTGAAATAGTTATTTTTTATAAAATTACTTAATTCCGTAGAATACAGGACTATTATTATAAAAAGCTAACAGCTATCTATTATTATAAAAAAGGTGGTTGAAAAACATCTTCAAGAAACGGAACGTCTGATGTTTTATTGCCGACAAAAATAAATATTACAAAATAGGTGCCAGCGTTATTTGGTATAGGCGAGATGTAAATAAATTTACTTTCTAGAGAAAAATTGTTAGCAAACTTAATTTGTAGGGAGGGGCAACTTCTTCCCGTATTTTTCCAGACACCCTAAATATAAACGATTTACCTGTGTAGCTACGTCATAAATTATTTCTTTAGCTGGCAATCAAAGTAGTGCAATTTGTTTGTTTACTCTTTGAAGCAGTATTTGAAGCAGCAGTATTTGTCTTTGTAAGGAATTATGTGTAACGTCACTCTTTATGTTACTGTTTATGTTGTCATCAGATTGAATGTGTATCCACGGAGAAATACTAGATATACCTATGCTTTAAGAATTAATTAATTTCTCTTATTTGAGTATGTATACTATTTCTGAATGAATTGTTACTAATTTCTAGCCAATTACACACAAATTTTAAGTATGCAATCTTTTCATAACTAAATAAATTGAAAGACGGGCAGATAACAAACACAATAAAGCTGAAGTTTCAAACATAGTTACCCAGAACTATCAGCTTTCTACACCTAATAAAATAAACTCTTAAATTTTAAAGTTAAGTAAACGTAACAATTTTATAAACACTCTCAGACTCAAGCCCACCATGAAAAGCTACAAACCGAAATCATTTTTTCAAAATAAAACTTAAATCGAGTATCGTCTAGCTTGTTAAACATACCACTGTAATTTGTGTGCTAATAAATGTGTTATAAGTGTTAAATAATTGGTAGGATGTTACGTTGTAGCCTTTGTTAATAGTTTTTTTAAAGATATATGTAATAGACTATGTACAAAATAGATTCCATAAAATCTTCTGCATGCGGAAAGCTCAATATAAAGCGTTCCCACATAACCAAGACGGCTAATTTATAATTTTATTTCGAATATTGTTTCCAGAAGTTTTATGCCATTTGTGGTATTCCAACACGTATATATATAATTACTTAGGTATAATATTATATTCTTTAGGAAGTCACTAAGTATCCTCTAATCAATTCAAATATGTTTGCATTCGCTTTTGTTTGTTAAATCCATTGAACAAGAGTATTGAGTATATCATTATGTAAAAATATAGTATCCATATATGAAAATGGCTAAATAATATGGTTGCGCCGTGAATGGACAATGAGATTCAATTCAACGGACTAGTCTGCCTTTCAATAGATACTGAATACATAGAATTTGTAATCTCACAGATATGTTTGATATATATGGTAAGGTGTAGTGCTAGCGCTGAATGAATCTATAGGTATTTGTTAATATGAAAATGTTATGTATTTTGTAGATTTAGAATTTCTCAACCATTTATTTTCAAAATATTTTATTTGCAAGTGAAATATATATATAAGTACCAATTAATGGGTGTTATATGATTTTTTTAAAGAATTTAGTTTTTTTTTGGCATAGTAAAGTATATACTTGATTTAAAAAATCTAGGAAAGAATGCATTTATAAATTTTATATTTTTGGAGCTTTTAAGTAGGTATAAGTACTACTACTACTTTTAAGTAGGTAGAGCTTTATTCGTAAATTTATTTTTATTGAATGCAACAGGCTTACCGCAGAGGAATTAACGTAAGCTTTAGGTAATGTGGTAGTTACGAGTTTAACTCTGTAAAATGTGCATTAATTAAATTCATTCATTATTTATGCCATATAGGCTTTGTAATGTTATAGCGTCAATTTTTTCACTTTATTTTATTATTACTGTAATAAGATTATTTAAAATATTTAAAAAGAATAAAAAAAATATTTAAAGTATAGCTAGAAGTTTCTTCTCATGCACTTAACCTATAAAATATTCATGTAACTTTCGTATGTGTTGTGGGTAAAAAAATGCTCGTAAAACGTAAATATGCCAACGAAGAAAAACTGTGGAGATTACTTTCACTGAGTGTTGACACACCAAGCTTTTATCACCCTTTTTATGGGGGAGAAATCCCTGAAATATATTTAAATATACAAACAAAACAAAGTCGCGAACAAATAGAAATATGCATAAAAGTTTGAAGGAAACGACAAATTCTTTGTACTTGCAATTAGGAATTTGCGATGTTCGAGGCTTCGTTAGTGTGAAATTTGGATTTATTTTTGTTTTTTTTTGTCATTATATACGATCGCGGTTAATTAAAGTATTTCTAAAGTTTTTCTGATCTAAATCACAAATTAAAGCTTTTTTAACCAGTAGGTAATTTAAAAATAAAATTTATCTTGATTACTGTACCTATTCATGATTGATTTATATTTAAGAGTCAGATATAGATACAAAGATTATTTTACTAAGACTGTGTTCCATTGTTTTCACTGCTCAATTTATTGGTTTCACTTGGATCACAAGGGGTTATTTGAAAGGCACGAAATTACACATTTTATGTTATGACAGTACTCACTTATTCGGGACTGTAACATAACATACGTAGATATATAGGGATGTGTTATAAATTCTTGCTGGAATACATATTTAATACCAGCAATTAATACTGAAACTACTCCGTCTAATAATTGAGTCGTGTAGTGTGAACTTCTTATCAAAGATAAACAATTGAAATATTGCGTTATTATGTAAATCTGTAAAAAAATAATATTTGCCAAGAACAATTAGAAAAACAATGCCAAGTAAAACATAGAAAAAATTCTATAATTAACAAAAACATCACAGAAATTGGTAAATACTTTTTCTTCGACGTTTGATGTTGTAAATATATATAGCTAAAAAAATATTTGAAGTAGTTTAAGTGAGTAGAAGTTTTTAAAAGTTTACGAGAAAACACCTGGTACTCAATATGAATTATTGTTATAATTTACTTTTTCGATTACTTTAACTGTTTTGTATTTCACGACTTAAGCTCAAGAAAATTTTCTCTTGGAAGCTGAAAAATCTCGCTATAGATAAGAAGTGTTGTTGGAAAGGCATTAAGCCACAACTGGTCAAGTAGAAGCAGGACAGGTGGTCTCACCCGGTATTGCTTCAGTTTATTGATATTGCGGTCGGCACATTAACCACTCCACGTGTTGTGTATTGGCTTTCACAAGCGACCACCGTAAAACTAGATTGTGCTCTGAAATAAATAGCTACTTATGAAGACGGTCATTTATAAAAGAAGCTTTATGTGCACTTAAATTTTTAATGTTGTTATCATTCCATAGCAGTTGTTCACCGTCTAACTCATTGAATAACTTCTGATAAAACCTATATTACGCTCATCGTTTCGCTTCGACGCTGTGGTTGCAGAAATATAAAAGTGCTGTTGTGAAGTTTCAAAGAATAATGAATATTATTATAGTAGCTAGCCATATAAATAAATATGGTTGCATGTAGTGGTTGAAAGTCGATATTCAAAGCGTGGGTGGATGTGGGCAGCCGGTGGGCAGTCACTCGCTAGACCGCAATAATGAGAGAACGCTCCGTTACAAATAAGAGTGCTTATTTTCTATGGCGACGCGACGCGGCGACGATTGCCGTCTGTAATTGTATCCGGTTCGGTTACTACCACCAACACTCAGCTCTAACCTTCGTTACCTTTGAGATAGGTTAACTCTATGCATCAATTTAGTTTTAAATCATTTGAAATTCCGATTCCGGACACGCAAATGAATAGCGTCGTCTCTATTTGTGGGATAACCACTTTAATTCAGCTCAATAGCGTATAATTGCATTGCACTTAGGTGTACCTATGTCATTTGAATGGCAGTTTAAATTCTACATGTACGTCCAGACTGTTTCCTACTAACAAGTTGAGACCCACTTGGGATAAAAGTTTTACGAGACTTGCCAATGGATACCGCAACGGAGACATTTAAGAGACACTTCAATTAGTGTTCGTTATGGTTTAAAATGTTTGAAAATTAATACTACATTGAAAAATATTGTTTTTTAGTTTATTAAGACTACGTTTTTTATTCGGTCCTAATACTCAGCGAATTGGTACTGCAATCGATCTATGTGCATACTTTCTGAATAACATTAAAACTTACAAATAAAAACTTCGAACCTAGATTATCTTTAATTGCAAGGCACTAGAGCTTATTTTGCTATCACTGACGACTGACTTGGGGCATCTTTTTATTGTTCTTGTTGTAAGAAATGTATATTACAAAAAAACCCGGTGTATATTGTAATAAGCGATGAATACCGGACGTACAGTAATTTACACCAGTAACAGAATAAAAAGTCCATACTGTTTGAGATACAAAGCCTGTTCTTTTAAATCCCCCGATAACGATGTTAAGCGGAAAGTAAAAAATATGTAGCGAGCAGATATTATTAACTTCATAGCCGTCTACAACCTATTCGGGATTTCCCAGTAAAGCCGTTCTCAATAGATGGCGTAATAAGCTGTACGATAGGCTATTGCGGGAGAAATTCGTATCGTAGAGGATATCAGTGGCGTGCAACTTTTATATAACAGGTAGATTGAACTGGAAGCCAGTACAATCGATTAGGAATCGACGTGGATAGCCGTGGACCAACTGGCCGCATCCTGCTATAATAACAATTGTGCACTGGCTGTATTCCCGTTCTGTTCGATTATATATAATAAAACGTGTAATACTCGTATACGCTTTATAAATTGATACACGAAAAAGTGTTACAGTCAATAGTCAACCGCCTCGTGTTTCCTGTGCCGTGATGATAATAACATGAACAGAAATGGTATCTTGTACCAGCATTATACTTACTTAGGTGGTTGAGTCGGTACAAATATATTTTCAATTATTGTACCTTTATAAATCCAGACTAATCCTCTAACAATTAGTTTGGTACGGACCATACTTAGAAGCACATTTTTTCTATGTTAATCGACACTTGCTAGTAGTGTCTTCTCGTAGGTTTAGTGGTTCTAAATCAACAGTCCCTTTTCTTGAACGGAGAATAAACACGGCTTGGCTAATGGTGCGTTGTTATTTTAATGTTCCGGTCGCGGATTTTATGTTCTGCACCTGAACTTCCACTTACTGCCCTTAACTCATTTAAGTATTAAAAATATCGGTGTTAGAAACGAAAGAATAGAATTTAGAAACTAAGATTAAACTAGTGTCAAATAAATTTACATTGAAATTGTAGCTAAGCCAATCAAATTACACAATGAACAAAGCGAAGGCTGTCACCGCGTTATCCTCTTCTTAAATGAGCTGGCTGAGATTGTTATAATACCGCCAAATTTAATTGAATAAGGTTCGCTTACATTTAACGACACGGCGCGACGAGGCAGCAAGCGAAAGGTATAGAATTAATCTCCTAGGTAAAATCAATTGCCAAAAATTGTATTTATACTGGCTTTAACCGTTCAATTTTAAACCCTATCTGTCGGTATTAGGTTGCCTTTTCGCGTGACCGATATGTACGGAAGGAGAATCATATCAAAGTAAATTATTTTCTCGTTTACCGTCATTTACAAAAGTGCACATCTTTCTCATGTACTTTGAGGGAAGATGTGGATTTTCGGTGGGCCGCTGAGGGTTCATTTTGGCGTGAACTGTGTTCGGAACAGACTTTTTATTGAGAAATTTATGGAGCGATGTTTAAGAGCGTCACCGCGGTTGGAGCGGCACCGCTCCGCCGCGCCGTCGGCGTCCTAGTGAAGACATCTCGCTGCCCCTTTATTGCTCGCCTCAAATTAATGTCTCGACCTCGCCACGAGGATTTTCTACTTTGTGGGAACGTTTAACGGATTTTATTACGCAAATATTTTATGAGAAAATGTAACAAGTATTTATTTTAATAAGCCATCGGATAATCTTGACACCTAACAAAATCACTTTCTTGTTTACTGTAGGTATGATTGTAATAGATTCATTTAATCTTTTAGAAACAGAGTAGGAGCAATAAGTTTACATTGAAACTACAAATGGAATTTAATAATGATTGTAATGGTTTATCAAATAATCCTGTACTGATGGTACCGTCTATATAAAGACCGTACCGAAAGCATGTATTATTATTACACAGAAATATTAACTACATAATTAAAAAGTAGTAAGGTTATGTAACTACAAAGTTATCAGCGCGTATTCTGACATTAAACCTTTTGGCGGGATCAAGATATGTATTTTTTTGTAACGTGTGTGTGTTTTTATATCTTAAAATAAAGTGCTTAGAATATAAAATTAATTTCATGGGTGTACTTTATTTAGTCCGAGGCCATGACAAAGCTGTCGCGGTTGTCGTCCCTCGTTCAGTTTGTCACATAGCTCTAGACTGGAGGAGGACGAGAGGGGGAAGCGGGTGTAATTTTCAGATTAGTTTGTTCAGTGCTACTACCGTGCCCGCAAATATGTGACCAATAACGATCACAGTTGCCGTCCCATCCACAAGCTATAAATTCTTGCGACACATTCGCCTATTAATTTTATTATATGTACAGTAATTGGTCGTAAGAGAGCATAAGTAAGTGTATTTAAATTTGTTCGACGTTTACTATTGTTTACTTATTTGTACACATTAGTACTTATTTATGCAAGAAGCTTTTATTAATGAAGTCCACTCTCTCTCTCTGTCGATGCATTTATAAATAAATAACAAAATACCATATATTTTTACGATAGCACCATTATGTTTGTTGTTAGGATTCCCACTTACCATCTAACTCAGGTTAATGTTTAATAATAATATATCATATAAACACCTACGTAATTTGCTGGTGATTTCTTTTAAGCAATAAATAGATATTTTTGAGGCACCCCATGACTACGACCGGTGTATCTTGTGTCGAAATGTTGGAGAAATATAAAAAGGTATTTAACTTTAAATCACGTTAAATGCGCGATTAAGACCCGTTAATTCTATTTATACATTTTATCCACTTTTACAATTAAAATAAATCGCAGAACTTGAGAATTAATCGAGCTGATTCTTTTATGATCATAATTAGGAGGGAAAGGTTTATATAAAAGAAAAAATATATGTAAGTCCATAAGAATAGTCAGAACATTCAACCAGACACCACAAAGACTAAATATATATATATTTAAAAAAGGTTTAAGCAAGCAGATAATACGGCTAGCTGAATTTATTATTTATTTATTGCTTTTATGGGTTTTACAATTATCTTATATTAAAGAAAAATAACAGAAACAAACATGTACTTACCCGTTAGGGCACTGCATTTTACAGAATATTACGAATTAAAAATCAATAATATAGTTTAAAATTCAGCATAATACGTACTACCGTATTACATAACATATTATATATTTTAATAAACAAAAAAAAAATGTCCTTCCAAGCTGTTTATTATCAGTTTCTTTGCAATAAATAAACTCGTATTATACTCTCGAGCGGGCGATCTCGCGGCTCAATAAATCATTTTTATTGTGATGTCGAAGGGTCGGGTGTACAGAGTTCGATGTTAAATTGGGTCGCCTCTTACAATCGATAGATGATGTTGCAAACATTATTAATATATATTAACGGGCTATGAACAAGGCATTATGCACAATTTGTAAGGTATAACGGCAAAATAAGAACATATTTAGAATTTATTTACTTATATATTATGTAATATCAACTTGCCTCCCGAAATAGGCTTTTGTCTTTCATCTGTTTCTAAAAAGATAATAATAATTATAGTACAAGTACGTATTCAAAACTGTACCTTCTTTATTTTTGTATAAAAAGATAATATTTATTTTTGTTACAGAAATTTCGTCACTAACGTAAAGAAAGAAATAAAGCAATATACTTACATGATATCTACAATCTACTGTTAAAAGGATGGCATTTATTTTGGAAGATTATATGTAACTCTTACTCATTGTAATATATACTTATATGTATCCTACTCCTAACCGACACGGTGGCGGTAACACAATGTTAACATCACCTATCTAAACGATACGTATGGTAACATAGAACAAATACTTCAACTTCAACCTCAATAAGTCCCTGTTCAACTCCATTGGTTTAGGTTTAGGTTTTTTTTTTAACCACCCCAACACCTTTCTGTGCCGTGCATAATACACCTAAAGAGAAAAAGAGAAGGCTAAACCTAGTTCTAACCAAAGATAAGTAGGATACATCTAAGTTTAACCGCATGTGGTGTGTGTGCTTGTCTTTCGAAACACAATGCATTTTTATTGGACACCATTTAATATCCTAAAACACTTATTTTGAAATATGCACACTAATTTATTTAAATCAATATCTACGGTTGAACTGTTGAATACACAATTAAAATGAGTTGCCTTTACATATTTGTTTACACAAATAATGTTGGGCGCAGTCAGCGCGTGCGCCGGTGGTCCGAAACCAAAGGAAACAATGCTAGCTTTGACATTACTTCCGGTAGTTAGTTAGCTCGCTATCCATCACGCCTCATTTCTCCCTTCTTCATCACGGTTCATCGACTTAGCACAAAGTATTCATATTGATATCGAGTCTACGAATGTTTGTTGGGAATTGGAAACGTACGTAAGTCATGCAAAAATACTGTTTCAATCTGTGATTAATATTTTTTTCATCCCACCATCTCGGAAAGAGTATTTTTAATCTTCAATATCTGAGTGGAAAAGCCGTTTTTATTCTCTAGAGGATAAAGTAAATTGAATTTAGAACATCGTGTGCACTAAGTTTGTGAATTTAAAAAAAACATTAAACCTATTTACTGCTACCTCTATGGTGCCGAATATATCATACAACTTTTTTTTAATTTGTTAAAAACTCAGACTCGAAACCTTCTAGGTGTTCTTCTTTCAATTTGCTTTGTACGCGGTTCTTTACGCGGCATTTTTTCACGTCATTGTTAAACCTTATATTAAAAACAAGAAACTTGAAAACAAGTGAAAAAACTAAAATGAGTGATTCTAGCGACGAGGAAGTTTGTTTGACGCCAACAGAATTGACTGAAACTGTTAATAATGCGCATTTCCTCGCTGAGGTGGAATGAAAAGTTACGTGTTGCACTCGAGTGCAAAGATTTTTCACCTCGTGCTCTTTTGATTCCCTCGCTAACGCTCAGGATTCTAATTTTGAATCACTCGCTGCGCTCGTGATTTAATTTTAGAATCCTTCGCTTGCTCGGTCATCAAAATTGAACACGCGGTTAAAAAGCAACTTTGCACTCTTGTATAACAAATAACTATTTTAATGGTGAAAATTTTACGTTTTAAAATAATACTACTTAGATGCATGCGTCAAACTATTTAGTTATCTATTAAAACTCTACATTAAAAACTTTGGGCTTAGTGTTAACGTAATAATTTTCCGAATCGGACCAGAGTAACTTCCTATAACAATTATTTTTCAAATCGGCCCAGTATTTTCCGAGATTAGTGCGTTCAACCTAATAAATAAACTCTTCAGTGTTATAGTGTTGGATGTATAGTATAGATTAGGCATTAATATTTTATGATTAATATAATAATACTATATTTCTCTTTTTGCTAAATAGTTATCCTTTATCAGCTTTTTCGTTTCTTATAATTCTTGTCCACGCTTGTCCTATCCTTGTCTGTAAGAAATCGTATCTAGCGATAAGACAGTCCATTGTACATTATTTATCACCATTTGTATATATTTTTATGTACAATAAAAAATCCGTAGCAGAAATAGTTGTTCGGAGTGGCGTAGGAAACATATCACCAGGTCTCAGAAGCATTTTGAACAACCGTTACCACTGAGATATCATGCAGAAGAAAATATATCTTTAATGCGTGTTCGTGTGAACAATGTTCTACTTACAAGATGATAGTTTTACAAGGCGCCTAAGATACGACGTGATCAATAGCGCAAACTAAACAGGTAAAATATTCCAGGCGCTTTTGCCGTGACTTAATTTCCTGCGATAATGAGGTATCGACGAGCCAGAAGTAAGCTATTGTATGTCATATGATCTAGCGGAATACAAAAAGTTTTTGTAATAGGAAATTGAATAAACTGGTGAAATATTAATGTTAATGTTAAGCAATTGAAATATTTTATTTTTAGCTGTGTTTAAGTTCCCGTGGAATCTTTGGATATAAATGTATTGTTTTATAACTTTAACTATGACAAATTTAAACCTAGTCTATGGCCGCATTATTCTTCAATTGTTAGATAGATAAAAATACGTTAGATTTTTTTATATATATTATTTTGAAACAAACTGACAATAATAATTGTAGTTCTGATTCTACTGTATTTATAAGAATATAAATAGCATAACTATAACTATATATTTCGCCAAAGTTTTAATATAATTAGATTTTTTAGAATAAGCCGAAGATAAAAGAAATGTTAGATTAAGTAAAAAGAAATTATGTCATAAATAAGCTTGAGTCTTTGTAAGTACTTTATAATATGTAAAGGACTACCAAACTTAGTTATCATTAATTATCATAAGGGTGTAACCCAAACATTAATTTCCTTTCTCCTGCGTTTAAGCATAAGTATATTCCACATGTATTTTTATTTCCTACAAACATTATTTAAAGATGAAAAGAAATTGTGAGCTCGAATCGAAGTAATTGAATTTGTCTATTAGATCTATTAGGTGTATCTTTATAAGAGGTAATATCCCAGAATATCCACTTCTTTCGAATGGTTCAATAATCTTCAATATAAAGGGAAGTTATTTGGTTCCGGAGCAATAAAACCGTATTCTTGGCGCACAATGAACACTGCCGATTTGACGCAGACGCTCAGTTTGGTTCGTTCACTTAAAATAGTTCGAATGAAAGAAATTGAACGTCGAAATCTTTATTATTCAAAAATCCAGGATAATTTCATTAAAATATTTAGTTCATTCATATTTTTACAGTATATAAAATCAATGTGTCGAGTGTTGAGTAGAATGTTGAACCGAAGAATAAACACTTTTAATGGTAGTTATGGGGCTACCATTAAAAGTGTTTATTTTAAGATGAAGTCCTATAATCATAAGAAGCGTTACTAAAACCTTAGTGTTGGTAAAATTAAAACATCTAGTTACTCTGTAAATTAAAACAATTTTTTTAAGTATAAAAAAAAACAAAATATACATTACAAAATAAGTAGTTACGCGTTGTTAGTTTACATTGTTCTTTACACTTCTTATCTTTTATATCGCTTACGATAACGCCTTATTGCTTAACAAAACAATAAGGCGTTATCTACAACAGCCGGCGAATTTGAAGTGAGATATTCAAGGTAGATAGGAAAGACAACTGATCGTCAAAGTGCATGATTGAGCCCGTTGCGGCGGCTCCACCGACAAAGGGGCTGGTAAGACTAGCTCGTTAGAATGGAGGTCGTCTTGAGACAATCAATGCAGGCTTTCACCACAACACGACTAAGATTTCAGCAAACAATTGGTTATATTCACTATCGAATAAATTGATGTCTTCAGTTGGTATAAATCAAATTGTGACGTTGTGGTTGATGGTTGAGATAGTGGTAACCGTATTGCTAATAAGCTGCTGTGTGTTTACAATAACTTACTCGTAATTGGCAAGAATATTAAGCTGCAAGTAATGTATAAGTAGAACGTTAGTTATAATAAGAGAACAGTCCTTATAAGAAAGATGACAGAGATAAATTGTAAACTTTGGAAAATTAAACACAATTTTTTTTAATGAAGTACCTACATTTAGCTTTACCAATTATTATCATCCTTTTGTCTTTTGAATAGCAACTATTTTTTAAAAGATCACGACGGTTTCCGAACTTTTAATTCAATTGTTTAAATTTAATGTTTAGTGTTGGGTGTAGGTTCTGTAGTATGCGATTAGGTAAGGTGACTTCTCCCTACATATTTGAAAATATTAAGTAACTTGATGTAATTAAAAGGTACAAACAATAATGGTCAGTACAGTCTTTCCTTACCGAAGTCCAAATCCCAATATTGTAATATATATTCTTCTTTTTGTGCCGGATATGAGAAGAATGGCCAGTATTAAATATTATTTAATGGGCACCACTATAACGAGCAACGGCCTTTAAAATAAAATAAGTTTTACACATTTTGCGAAAAAATATTTTAATTGGAGACCAATATTTTTAAATAATAACCAATACAATTTTAAACCGAATAATCCACACAACAATGGAATATTTGCAACCTCAAGTTGTAAAATAAAATCATATAAACGAATATTGCGAAGATAAAAGCGGATGGGGCAGTAATTTTGATAAAGCAATTCGGATAACCTCACGCACGATTACTTTTATTGAGTGGATTAAAGTGTAACGGTAGCCGAGTGGCGGTGAAACGAGCTTCATTTGTGAATGCGCCGGAACATCGGAACGAGAAAATCTTAAAAATCCCCTGAATGCTTCGCCCAGGTCGCCTTATTAAGCGATCGTAGAAGTAATTGTGGCAGACTTACAAAGTTAAGCGGAGAGCTAAGCCGTCTGGCCGTGAACGCTCATAACCGTTATTTCGTCTGCGGACTTTACAAATTGTTACTGACTCTCGTGTTTCCGTTTATATCATTATATTAGCTCTTCATAAGCAAAATGGCTTACGCTTACGCCAATTACGTCGATGGCTCGTGAATCGTCGTGTTTGACTGCATTAGTATCAATCTGCATTATTGTAATTAATTATTTATGTCCTATGATGTTTATTTTATCTAGTATTATTATCTACCTGTATCATTATGTACAAGTACAAGTTTATGTAAATATCTAAGTGCTGAATAGATTTCATTATTTCATTATAAACACTGAATTAATATACATATAACTATCAAATTAGGCGTATTCAACACATATCGATGGATATTTTGGATAAGTTTTACTAACAAGATACAGACTTAGTGAACTTAAAAGTTACTTCGGTTATTTGATAAATTTAAAGATTTTAGTCTGTGACCGCAAGAACGGGTCATGTTACTTATTGTTATAAAAATATGTGTCGCATCAATTCCGATTTAGTTTTCTTTTGATTTACTGCTTATGATCCTTTTTTTTAGTCTTTCGTTCAAGATGGCAGTATTCTCTGGCATTTTTACCCAACACATTATAACATTTAATCCTTTATTTTCTTGTCTTAGTATTTTTTTTACTATTGACGTACCTAGATATAATCCTCCAATAATTAATATTGCATTAATGAAAATATTTTATATTTAGTACATTTACTGGCACACGACTTTTTTGCCCCACTGTGCCCTTATAATTTTTTCGAATGATACAAACAATTTTTAAATAATCATATTTTCTATAGGTATAAAAGTTACTACTTAGAATCAAAATTCAAATCAGAAATGAAAATCACAACACACTCAGATATAAAAGCATGTCGGTCGATAATTTTACACCGGCCCGTCGTCGTCCACAAGAGACCATTGTCTGTAAAGCCGACGCCTTTACCGTATGGCAATTTAGAGTGATGGGCCTACAGCGTATGAATCGGTGAAATGGCGAAGTTATCAAATCAGAGTAGGACATGCATGACACCCTAGTCGTATCAAGTTGACGGGCTATTCATGCAACATGTCCCATTTACTGGCTCTCGACTCTCGGTGTTACGTGTTCACAATAGTCATTCTATGAAAGCAGCCTGAATTCAATCAATCTAGCTTGTACCGAACTGTTTCCATATGCCGACCATGTAATGATTGTGCTAGGTTTTGAATCTTCGTATTCTACGTGTGGTTGTTAGAATTAGACTAGCCTATTGTATTTATATTTTAGAAATGTTAATTAATACTTAATGACCGGTGGCTCGGCGTGTTTGATTCTCGCCCGGTACCATTTTTCGTGTGAACCACGGATAGGTTTTCGGAGTCGGTGCGAGCTTAGGGTCCTTGAAAGAGTATTTGTAAAGTCCCCCGTGACAGAAGCAATAATTTCCCTTGAATTAAAATGAAAGGAATCCTTATTTATTTGTTTTTATTAATATGAACTTAGTTATAATTATAATACACAAATATTTAAATACAGACGTTTTAGCGTACATATATTTATGTTCCAAAATGTAACTTTTGAAATTGTTACTCTTACTGAATAAACTAGAATTAAAATTTCCTTATGTTAATTTATAAAGTCGTGGCTTACGTGAGAAAGTTTGATTGGTTTCAAAATCACAGGGAGTTTGTTATCGTCAAAACTCATTAAAAAGCAAATAGAAAATGTCGCAAAAACCAATCAGATAGAATAATAATATGGAGTTCCTACATATGTAGAGGTACAGTGCCGACAATATTTGTTTACGCGACGCTCGCATAGATCAAATCGATTGCGATATTGCGCCGGTGGTAACATTTTATTGCCTGATTTTTTTATAACTCAAGAATATAATAAGTATTTGTATTGTATTTTTGAATGATTTTTATTGACCTTACTGACTGCATACTTTTTGAGCCAACACAACACAGAAACCACAGTATGCCTGTGAGTCTATGCATTCCCACTCGCCCTCTCAACCCTATGTTTGCAAACAACTTTTTGATGTCCTCATAGAACAGATGTCCGAGAGCACGCGAAATGTATCGTAGTGACAGTTGGACAAAACTCAAAAAAATAATAATTAAAAAGTAGGTAAATTCTGAGATATTTACAAGGAATACTGTTTTGTTGTGTTAGGATAATCAGCCCTCCTTATAAATCAATTTACCGCAGGTACACATGGGGACTAGGGCTTTCAGTTTCGATGCATTACTGAGTCCCGGGGAAAAAAACGAGACTAGGTGTGGTCTCGAAATTCCCGGGGAAAACGAGACTTTCGAGATTATTTCAAAACTAGGTTTTCTTACTTAAAGGCTATGCAATTAGAAAATCAAAACATGATATTTTAATCAAGTACTTAATTAAACAAACGCAAATAAAAAGAGAAATCATTTGTTACAGTTTTTGTAGTGGGCACGTAAAAAACAAAGAGCGTTTAATGTCGTTTCAGACGGAGAGGACCTAATTTTGTTACAAAAGTAACCCGCGTTAGAAAAAGCTCTTTCTGCTTAAACACAAGTGGGGGGAATAGATATTAAATAGTTGTAGCAATAATTTAGGTATTTTCCTCTGTCGCCCCCATTTTCAAAGAGAGCTTTTCCTACGTGCAAGGTTGTTTGCAAGTCATGGATAGACATGGAAGTTGTATTCTGTCCTTTGTCTTCTTGGGGGTTTAACATATTATTTAGCTCACATTCCATCTGTTCTTCTGTAGTTTAATTTGTGACCTTCGCAATCGTTGCATCATTTAAATAACTGGTATTTGCGGTATACTTATCGGATTTATCAGTTGTGGATGTGGATTTATTTAACCTTTCGTACAATTCTTTTAAAGACACTGTAATTTCGTCGCTGCTTAATGTTTGAAAAGCTGTTGCATCAAGCTTCTTTTCAAAAAACTGAGAAGGACTGTGCAAGTATTGTAAGATACTTGCCTCAATCAGTCTATTTTCCGTAATACGGATGCGCAGTGAATTGGCGAGCTTTACGCTCAAAAAACTTTGTTGTTAATCTAATTTCTTTAGGCAGAAATTTAGTGCAGTATCTGCTGTTAAAAAGTCTATACTCGACAATGTTGCCATTGCCATATTCATGTTACCATAATAAAAAATACTGTTGGTTTAGTAGATTATTCAATAGTTTTTATGTGAATCAAGTCAAGTCTCAAAAGTCTCGTTATTCTCGTGACCGAAAATGGTAGTCTCGAATCTCGAATTTTCAAGACTGAGATTCCCGGGATGAAAGCCCTAATGGGGATAACAAGGCATATAACAATAAAACAGACTTTAAATTATTTTCAAATTTTATATTGTGCAGATTACCTGACTTTAGGCTGACTCCTAAAGTCAGGTAATCTGCACAATATAAAATCTTACAACTCCACCGCGCCAATCGAAAACCTTTAACTCAATTTAGATTGTTTTAGCATAGCACATACTATCAGAAACTATTTACTAGTTAATATCCCTGATATTTCTTCTTTATACATTTTGATGTATATATTGCAAGATTAAAATACTGTATTACGTTTAAATTCAGGTAAAATAAAACGTAAATCGTCAACCTAACTGTGGTTTTCTAAAGTTACTGTGTTTTGGATAAGCACGGCGGAACTATCCAACAATTTTAGACCAATCAATTATAGTTTTGAATGCACTTTATTGTATCATAAAACGTAAGAGTACATAATAAAATACTAGGAAGTATTCAGTGAGTGAAAATAAAAATGTGGGCAGCAATAGTGGCGTGGGCTGGAGTGCCTCTGTTATGGGCTACTGTTTCATTACTAGATGACTCGATGGGAAAGCTGGGATTTCCCTTTGTTATAAAGCATTTTGCGTATCCTCGACATTGTTATATGAATTTCAACCAAATTGCCATAGTTTCATGGTTTTAAATTCTATTTTGCTTACATTACGATATCATAAGTAGCCGCAGTTGAATATGAGGCACTTTCATATTTGATTCATTAAAAACGTTTGTTTGGTCTCATCGTGAATAAGTTTTTTGTGTTTTAGTGAATTATCGTTATTATTAGTAGTCTTTCACTCACATGCATTTACAACAACGGAAACAGGTTATAATTCTCTGCTTGGGGAATTCATAAAAGCCGCTGTAAGCTTTTCCAAGTTAAGTAGGTATGTTTTTTCATTTCCCATATTTTAAAACATCTTCTCACAATTGATTGTATTCGTTTCCATATTATCCGCTACATAACTTCCTCTTGTCATCCTGACAATCTTCATAGCAACCAATAGATGTCCACTTTTTTTAGTTAAAGACACAGGCAACTGACCACTGTTCACCAAGTGTCAAGTAGCATTTAAGTCAAAATACAAGGCTGGTGCTAGTAAAGTAGATATGTAAATTTATCCTGCCAGGTTGCTCCATTTCCCCCCCGTGAGGTTTCGTCCCGTCAAGCAACATGGTTATAAAGTTAGATTAAATTAAAAAACTTACATATTGTTTATAATGATGTTTAATTTTATCTAATTCAAAATTTGTTTAAGTATATTTTAATGAGATTATCTTATCTAATGTTGATATGATTTTGCATTTCAATTGATTTGAATTGTAAATGTACGATGTTTTTATTTTTTACTTATTTAATCACAAATGTTATACATGTGCATTCTGTTAAAATATTCCACCTAATTGCTGCACAGTTCTCCGCAACACGGTTTGTTGCTAAATAATATTTTGATATTCTTTATGTTTAACTCAATTTTGCTTGTACGAGTAGCTCTGCTCACTAAAAAAATGTATAAATAAGTACCTCCTGTTTTATACTATATGATTTTTTATTGGACGGACACTATGTAGGTTAGTTAGCCAGGAGGCTTTTGCGAGGCGAGCAGAGCTGCAGCCAAAATAAATGGTTTAAATACTACAAACTGCGCAAGAAGGCCTCCTGTGGGATTTCGACCTCGGCTCACGGTGATCACTGGCGGGGGGATAGAGGCGTGGGAATTTTATGCTCGCTCTTCTTTACAGCAAGCCTGCCCCTCAGACTGCGGATCTACAATAGCATCGGAAGGCTCTTTGGAATGATAAATAAAATAGAAATCATTTTTATTTACGTAAACCTATTACCTATTACAGGCACTTGCAAATAGTCAAAACAATAATTTATTATTAATCTATGTATAATTTTAACATATATATATCAGTATATTAACCATTCTATCTGAATTATTTAATCCAGTTCGGTTCATCCGGCGTAATAGAATAACTAAGGTCCATACCCATCGATCCATCGATCTATCCATCCATACAAAGAAACTTTCGTATGAATATTGATGCCGATAAATGGTACCTATAATCTGGCTGATATTTTTGCTGTTCTACTTAAAAGAAAACTTTGGAAAAATCACCGGGGCTGTTTAATTCTCCTTTTATATCAGTTATTTGTTGCATTTTTCTAAGGTATGTATTAGTTATTTACCATTCAATTTTACAAGTTTATAGATGAATAAACAGCTTAACTTTTTTACATATCATATGTGCTCTTAAAATAAAATCTATTTCCTTGCATCCAGTTTTAAAAAGGGTAATCAACTCCTATGTGAGCTAATCAGGTGTGACTGCTGTGCAGTAACACTTTTGTTAAGTAGGAGGATTTGCTGTAAAAATTGTATTGTAAACGAAGCATTAAAATTTTTAAATAGATATATTTTAACACACAAGTTTTCCTCAAGGAGACAGAAATGATAAATGTTCATGGCAAAATGAGCTCTAGTGCCTTGCAATACAAGATATTCTAAGTTATGCGTATGAGCGCGAAGGTTCGAAGTTATTTTAATGTGTAATTTTATTAAATAAAAAACCGGGCAATAAAATTTAAAAAGTGCAAGTCGGACTCGCGCACGATTGGTTCCGCACCATTTTCAAGTCCATAAATAAAGAAAAGTTTGTTGTATGGGAGCCCCCCTTTAATATTTATTTTATTTTTAGTATTTGTTGTTATAGCGGCAATAGAAATACATTATCTGTGAAAATGTCAACTGTCTAGCTATCGCGGTTCTTGAGAAACAGCCTGGTAACAGACAGCGAAGTCTTAGTAATATGGTCCCGTTTTTAAAAAGTATATACATGTATCAATTGCACTACCAAAATAATTAATTTTGATGAGAATGAACGAAGACTTAAAATTCGGTAGGTCTCTATCTGACTAATAGTTTATGCATATGCAACATTGTCTACTTCTAAAATTGTGAAATATACTGCATATCTTTCCTTTCTTTTTCTAAAACAAAAAGAGTTTCGGTAACAATTAGATACAAACGCTTTAAAACGTTTATAAAATGTAATTAAGAATGAGGAAGGCCACTAAATTACAATAGCTTTTAATCTTCATTAGGTTTCATTGCGAATCTGTTGGGGTAATTTGCTTAAATCGTCAACATTTTGTTTCTTCACCAAATTGAAACGTTATATAAAAATAATGAGTGCCAAAATATTTTTGGAGTAGATAGATAGAACTGGGACAATAAATTACACAGATTGTGCTGGATGAGAATGGAATCGCAGAAACAACTTATTTATCCATTAAACAACCAATACAGTCACAGTATATATTAAGAATAATTCTGAAGTGTAACTTAAATTTTCATATCGTTGGAACTGAGTCGGTTTATTTAGTTTTAATTTATCAGTTTATTTAAAAAATAAATTCATAGAAAAACATGTTCCAATTTTATCTTTATATATATAATACTAACTCCTCCTAAACAGCTGGACCGATTTGAATGTTTTTTTTTGTATGCGTTTGGGTGGCGCCCTGGACGATTTAGATTCACAAATCATATGTAATAAATATTTATATATATATACGCTGAAATTTAAATGGTTGTTTACCCGCAGCGAAAAGGTTTGGTCTTAGTTAAACATTCAATTTATACAAAAACTAAATATTATAAACCAAAAATGGCCGATTAACAATCGTGAAAAACCGAACTCGAAAGTGACATCGAACCGATAGTAATACCTCGCGATACCTAGCGCTCGCGTCGATCGGTCGCGCGTTCGTTGACCCAGGTGTTAGTCAATCAGCTGATACCTACACCTTAGGTAATGTAACACAGTACCCAATCATAATAATAAGCTTTATCCAATACCTTTTTAGCTATAACTTACAGAAAACGTAACTTAAAACAAGTTTATTATCTAAGAACAATAATTTTCAGAATTAGATACCTAATAAAGTATTTAAGGCGTATGTAACAAAAATGAAAAATTAAATGAACTCCGCGGAAATGATATGGATGCAGTCCTTCTGAGTTGAGTAGTTTCTAGACGTAGTATTGGCTTACGCCAAACTTAGCTGCCGCCATTCGCGTACTTCGGCGAGGATCGCGTTCGAAGTACTCGATGATCTCCTCGTCGAGCTCTGGCGAAAGAACGGCCGATCGACCTCTGCCCTGTGCATGTGCTGGCACTTGGAACTGCCCATGATCGAGTAGCCGTCGCCGCTACGATCGTCCGGTCCTGTATGACTTGAGGGTTCAGAACTCCGCGAAGACGGAGTGACGCCAAGTGTTGTAGCTCGGCGTAAAGACGCCAGGCAGTATGGGAATTATAATCAGCCCTAGCGTACAGTAGCACCATAGCGACGTACTCTAAATTACTAAAACTGTAATGTCGATCCATAATACTAATAAAGTAATAAGATAACGCGTGCTGCGCTTCCGACGTTCACGGGACAACTAAGGAAGGAGGGAGTCGAAGGAGAGCGCGGGGCGTTCCGGCGTCGGCGCCGCGCGGCGAATTACAAAAGAAGCCGGCTCGTTTGTGATTCTTGCGTGCAGGCTATTTTATGCCGTATAACTACCATTGAGCTCTTATTTTGCTTTGAACGTTTATGGATCGTTCTTTACTTTGTCAGCAGCGCGTGCGATTCAAGTAGTACCTACAAGGTCCGTTCACTCCGTCTAGTGTTACTACTGTTTATCACGCTTTCGAGTTGTCTAATATTTTTTTAATAATTTAAATCCAAAACATGTCTAAAAAAAAAAAAAAAATTTTCGATAGTACTACCGACGGCAAGTTGTTCTGCTTCGGGAAAACAACCATTAAAATTTCACGGTGTATATATATATATATATATATATTAATATATGTATTATCATGCAGGACAACGTCTGTCGGGTCCGCTAGTTCATGTATATGTTAGCAGAATTCACCTAAAAAATATTTAGTTTGAAAGGAAATTTAGCCATGTCATTGTAAATGTGTTTTCTTTCTTTCGCTCCGTTATAATCTTAAATATAAGTACCTATATATAGTTGTTGTCACAGATGATTTGAAATAGCAATACAAATATTGTACACTGGAAGTATTTCTTAAATTATCATTGTGCCATTGACTCAGTGGTGCCACCTGCTTTTGAGACCAGGTGTTCTAGGTTTGAATTTGATAAGTTATTCGATAAGATATGGTAACACGACAAATCTTTTTTAGTTAATTAGACACCAAAAGTTAAAAAAAAAAAATGATGTCTGAAAAATGTACAGTCGGTTATTTTAACGTCTTAACGCGCTTTCCAATGCGCAGAGGATTGTTCATCAACCAACTAAACGCGGACATTGAACCTTGACGTGACATGAACGCGAAGTTTTTGATATCCAACAAAAAAAAAACATGCGACGTGAACCTCTATCCCACGACCTTCGAGTTTAACAAGCAAGAAAGGTTATAACTATATTTTCGTACAGTTGTTATCAATCTTAAATCCTTTGACAAAGGTTTGAGTCACCGCCAAGCAAATATAATTAACTGGGAGAATTTTTTTCATATTGATACCAAAAAAATTCAATGTTAGGCCGATCGCTCGCCTTGAATTAGTTTGAAAGAAAGTATTGAAAATTATTTTATTATTAACTTGTGTTAGAGAAAAACGAATAATATAATTACAGTGAAATATAATAGTTATTATAAATAAATATAATAAAAGATGGTATTAATTATCCAAAATAATTATCTAAGAACTTTTTTCCCTTATTTACGGAAATTGCGCGGACCGGACGGAGAAGTATTCAATTACGCACACTTATAGTTTATATTATAGAAAGAAAAGGAGTGCAGCATGCTTATATATTTTTTTAAATTATTATCGAATCAAACGACCAGTGGCCTACTTTAGCACTGGATCGAAAGGGTTGGAAGTCATGGGGAGAGGTCTTTGGTCAGCAGTGGGATTATGCAGGCTAACAGTAACAGTATGGTCGAATTTCGACCAATAGGCGACCACTAGTTATTATAAATAGGGCAGGTACGCATTATTAAGGCATGATCCCTTTGTGAGTTATAAACGAGAAGCTATTCTGAAATATAAAGTTTTCTTTCGAAAAACTCAACAAGAGGTTATTGAATTGATAAACCGATTTAGTATTAGACCCCATATCCTAGAGTCCAAGTTGAATAAAATTTCCCCAAAAATCAAAGTCATTGTCCCGCAATCTACCCGCCAGCGACCCCCTCGAGCAGAGATTTAGTCCTGTCATAGGGAGTGTGATGCTAATTTTGTAGTTTTGAAAATATTGAAATTAACAAAAGCCCTTTCGCCTTTATGCCCGGTGAATTAGCAAAACCCTTTGATAGCGTTTGTTACTTTAAAAAACAAAAGGCAAATGTAGCCAGTGTTCAAATTACATCTTTTTCAGCTGTATTTTTTTTAGTTTACTATCACTAATAATAACGGATGTAGGTACTTTAATATTATGTATATTTGACTTTTCGCACTTGATTCATGTCAAAATTTAAAAACTCGCGATAAAAAAACAGTTTAAGTTATATTTTTTGTGTGTTAGATGATATTTAATTTGATAAAAATATGCAATTAATTAAAGTAAGATTCGTAGTTAACTTACAAGTAAATGTAGCTATTTTACGAGTAAACCAAATATGCTAAGATTACGATCTCCAGACACAGGATAAAAAAAATGCTTGTAAGTGATTTTAAATCAAAAGGCAGTGTCTTTAATGTGATATAACATTTACTTAGAGTTCAGAAAATAGGTAGGAACAAGTTCGCATAAAAAATCACTAAGCCCTCAGTGCGAACTCACGCAATCTCAAAAATGCTAATTACGATTACAACAGATTATACCTAAGTTAAATACGAACGGTATATCTATAACAAGTTTTCCTTTCACTTAATTTTTAACAAAATTTGCCTAGTTATGATTAAAATATTAATTCTATTTCCGAAGTTTTAAAAATCTTAGTAACCTTTCCTATATTTTTTTAATCATGGCGAACTTATTACCATAATCGTAACAACATAGACAATAGCAAGTTTTTTTAAACTTATTATATTAAGTTACATGATCAAAATAAGTTGTAGAAAATAATTTCTTGTTTTTACAAAATATATAATACATACTTAATCTTACTATATATCTGGCAATCTGTGTATAAGTATATAGGTTTGTAATGAATGATGATTGAAATAATAAAAAAAAATGTAACATTATTTCGCTCCTAAACATTACGTCATAATAATAATATTTAGAAGATAAGCGCAATTTATAAAATTAATAAATCCAAACTTACTAACAATACATGTTGCATTATTAATGAAGAAATGAAATAATAAATTTTATTCAGCACTTACAGTTGTTTACATACACTTGTACTTGTTTCGAGTTTACAATTGCAATATTAATTGATTACTAGCTGATGCCAGCGACTTTGTCCGCGTGGTGTTTGTTATTCCTTACATTTTTTTAACTATCCCACGGGACCTTATTGATTTACTGTGATTAAAAGTATTTAAAATGGTGACCGGAGCTATAAGGTACCATCAAGCCAAATTTCATTTAAATCGGTGCAACAGTTTCGGAGATTAGCCCGTACAAACACACAAATAGACAAAGAAACAAAAAAAAAATCTTGATGTGTAATATTTTACTTCTTATATCCCCCTGACTATGAACCGACATTTGACCTCTATATCTGTAGTATATGTACAGATTATTTCATCACGAAAAATATTTTTTTATTAACATTAGCTGATCAAAATAATTCCTTCTTATTTACACTCTATAAAATTAAATAATATAAGCCACCACCAAAATTAATTACGGTTGTTAATTTAATGAAATTGACTATCACGATAAAATATTATGAACATGTTATTATCTGATTACGCAGGCAGAGATAAAATACATTCCGCCTAATAAATAAAAGACCGTTATTTATATAATGAACATCATTTAAATCATTTTTTTTTAATTAAAATGAGTTATATATTTTTTTCAATAAAAAAGGGTTTTTTTTAAGTTTTTTAATTACTCTGTTCACAGTTTTTTTTCTTACATTATTTATTACACTTCATATTATTTTACGCAAACAGTGAAAACCTTATTAAAGTGATTTATAAATCTTTACTTAAGCTCATAAATCTGTTAAGTGCGACTTTTTAGTACTTGTTTACTTTTAACCCACTTTCTGGTTTCTAACCTAAATTTGCTTCAAACCAACCAATAGCAGAACTAATCATTTTAATATTTTCTGCATTCCAAATTTGAATTAATAAAACCGCGAGAAAATTGCAAAAATGAAACAGTTCTCAGAAGAAATTGCTTTTTAATCGAATGAAATTAACTTACCCTCGAGGCGGGCGACTCGAGGCAGGCTTGTGGCGCGGCACACGACCGAGCTGTTCAGCCCCGCGATCGCAACTGATTTTCCAACGCGAAAACTTCCCTCGAACGCGTCATCACTCACCCCATTCCCGAGGCAGCCAATCATCAGCGGCCCGCGTACCGAAGCCCACCGGGTCGAACCGAGAGCCCCCGAGTGAGGGGTGGCAATTGGATCTTTTAATCTTAAACGTAAATGCATACAAAAAGAATACGGCAGAACTGAAATCCACCGCACGGGTTGTAGGTTCAAACGACTCATGCAACAGGTAAAGCTTTTCTTGACGCCGTTCTTCTAGCGTTCCGTGTTTTAGAATTGCTGGAAACATTTATCTTGGTAAAAGTGAAGCTAAATATTTTATTCAATATACGCTGTCTTTTCTTGAGCTTAGTCTTTATAAATGTCTTAGATAGAACGTATATAATCTATACTAATATTATAAAGAGAAAAGATTTGATTACAGAACAGTACTACAAAACCGATTTCAATAATTTTGTAAACATTTGAAAGCTACTTTATCCAGAAGTAACATAAGCTATATGTTATTATGAAATCTCCACGGGAACAGGAGCTACGCGGAAGCAGGAAGCTTTACACTAATACTATAAAGAGGAAAACTTTGTTTTGTTTCTTTGGTTGTAATGAATAGGCTCAAAAAGTACTGGACCGATTTCAAAAATTCTTTCACTTTTCGAAAGCTACATTATCCACGAGTAACATAGGCTTTTGGCTTTTTCGGACACAAGGTGTAAAAAATCAACCAGAAAAGTTACTTATTTTGCGTACGCTGCCTAAACTATACAAGATAGAACCATAAAATGTTCTAATTAATTGTAGATCTTAAAAATATCTACAAAAAAGTCCGCGACACACTATACCTAGTGAGGCACAACAACCATTTTTTTATTTAGAACTTTTTTTGGACTACATTTAAACGCGTTTATTTTACTCATGCTATTAATCCTTATCAGAATAAATTATTTCATCACTAAGTACAGTTTATGTAGATAATATTTGGTCTGTGAATGATTAAAATTGGACGTTTGGTTTTGAAGTTATGGCGAAATTAAAATATTACGATTTCTGCTGCACGGCCCGTTGCGAAGTCTAATAATTTTCGTGCGATTTTTTTTAGATTTCGTTCTTAAAACTACACCTACGCAAAAGTTCTTCTCAGAGCTAAACAACAGTTGCAAATGTTGCAAAATGCCTAATGCCTAAAATGCCTATTAATTACATTTAAATATTTTCATCATTAACAACGTTAACATCCACAGAAAGACAATCTGTGCAGCCTGCGGATAATGACTGCGTCGTCGATGTCTGTGTCGGTGTCTGTGAATTGACCTGGGAATAATTTTGCTGACCGTGTCTTTCCTGGGTAGGCTTTTTGCAGCGGTAACCGACATCCGCACGCAGCCGCGGGCGACCGCTATCACTACATCACTACATATTATAAAACAAAGTCCCCGGCCGCGTCTGTCTGTCTGTTCGCGATAAACTCAAAAACTACTACATGGATTTTCATGCGGTTGTTACCAATCGATAGAACGAGTCTTCCGGAAGGTTTACGTATATGATTTGTTTAGTTTATGTGTACATTTTACTAATATATATTGATATTTGTCAGAGGTGTCGGAAAAAATTAAGCTATTTGGGAGCTTTCAACGAAAACGCTGCCTAAACCCTATGAGATATAACAAAACAATGTATGGCGGAAATATTCTTCTCTTTTAGATCTACAAAAAGTCTGTGATAGCATATGTCTATATTTCAAGGTTAACTTGCTATGTCCATTATATCTTTTAGAAAAATGATTATTTCTAATGCGGTAATTGTAAAGCTAATCAGACGGATTCAGTATTTATCCTTATAATTTTAAATGAGTTAAAATTCTTAAGCTTTTCATGCAGATTATTTTACCCCTACACTACTTACCCTACTATACTTTAAATTAATAACTTATAAATAACAGCGCGTGTTTTCGCAGCGCAGCGAGTGAGGTAGGCCGAATGCGATTATGCGTGCTCGATCCTTAAGAATTATAGGGCAATTTTTTTATTTTGTGTTCGTTGTAACTATGATGGATAGATACTTGAATACCTATTTATTTAGTGTTTGTTGTATTGTTAGTCCTGAAGAGTATAGGTATTTCATACGATAAAAGTATACCCACCTACTTATTTCACTGAGTTTTAGTAGGTACCGATATTAATTTGTTTCTGTTTGTTTTGACCGAATTTCGCTCGTTTGTTAGAGGTTTAAAGACATAAGTATCAGTATTGTACCCGTGCGAAGCCGGGGCGGGTCGCTAGTTTAGAAATAAAATGGTATAAGGATCCACTTCATATTACTTTTCATATATTTTAAAACGAAAGTATGTTGTGTTAGATCATAAAGTAAGCATCTAATTTGAAATTCTAATTTATTTGCACACAACTAAGTGTCCACACCCGAAATAGGGTTCAAATAAAATTATAATTTATTTTGGGATTTATTCCCATTTCATTGAAATCTTCATTCTTACCCTCATTGAAAACTGAAACAAATTAAATAATAAAAAGTAACAATACGGTCGCTGGTAGCATATAATTATTCGATGGGTACTTATTTATTGATTACATTCCACAATATTTTTCTAGATGCTAGGTTACAATCTCAGTGCGTAGTATGTAAGAAACAGTAAGATTTTCGATATTACGAAGTGAAATTTCATTAAATGCATAGAAAATTGTTGAAAATATATCATAACTAGCTGCGCCCCGCGGTATTACCCGCGTTACTCTGCTCCAGTGGGTCGGAACGTGATGTTTTGTAGCCTATGAGTAGTTTTTACGTGAAAGAGTAACAAACATCCATCCATCCATCCATACTTACAACTTTCGCGTTTATAATATTAGTAGGATTGTATGCCCTAGCTCAATCAAGCTCAAGTTCAGTCACAAGGAAATACTTACGAGTAATGAAAAAAGAGTACATTTATCTCGGCAGATTTCGATCACGGCGGCCAATCTCTTGAGAGATCAAGCGCATTGCCGACAGCTTAATATTCTTTTCGAGGCACGGGTGACTTTCTGATTTAGATTTTTCTCTCGAGAAAATTTCTAGTAATATAAATTTTTGTTCGACCTGGGAATCGAACTTCTTCAGTCGAACATATTACCGCTAGGTTAACGAGGCAGAAATGAGTACTTACTTACAGCTGTGAATGTGAAGCAGCCTTTATCTGAAAGAACAAGTGACAAGATCGCAAGGATTTTGTCACTTGACTTTGTACCATCACGATGTTCACTGTAAATAATAAAATAATCATTTCTTACCTGACAGCCTTTAGGCTAAAGCTATATAAACTGTTTTTAATAAGTACCAATAACCAAATAAACTTAATTAATTTAACACAGTAAATAAAAATAAGCCAAAATATGTGTTGACTATTTACAAATACCTGTAATAGGTTTATGTGAATAAAAACTTTTTTATTTATTTAAAGAATCCAAGTTAAAAACAGCTTTAGGTACGACCAACTAGACTCGATTTGAGATTTACATACTGTTCACTTTCAACTGAGCGCTTTGCCTAATTCTAAATATATCGAAACTTCTTCAAAAACCAATTAAATTGTATTTTAACTGAATAAAAAATGAACCACCCCTGTGGTGTAGCAGTATAAATCTCGCTTTTAGTCTTGGAGGTCGTCACGTCGGACAAAATATCTCTGTGTAGATTCTAAGATGTCTTTTCGCGTTTAGTTGTTTAGAGGACGGCCCTTCGTGCCTCGGGAAGCACTTAAAGCCGTCGGTCCTGATTGTTATAACATCATCTATAACAAGCGTATACCAACAGCGTTTCCTTGTGTGTAACAACATAATACTGTGGTGACCAACCCGCCTGCCTAGCGTGGTGACTATGGCCAAAACCTCCCTCGGGAAGAGGCTCATGTTTAGCAGTGGACGTTATATGAGATGATGATGATGAAAAATATACCATTTTTACACACGACTTCGCCCAGGTAGATTTAGATTTCTCTGTGCAACTTTGGACCCCTGTTTCATTCCATTAGTCGGTATTTTTTAATATTTCCTTAGAGGATGCCTACTTCATGATAACTATCTACTTGACTCATCTCAGAGTAATATCATTGCTTCGAGTTTTTGTTGTTTTGATAAATAGTAACGGTTGCCTTTTAAGTTATTAAGTTTTCAAATGCTTTTGACTATTTCGATATTTTATTTATTTAAACTTATAAGTGTCAACTTTTCAAAATATGATCGTCGATCATATGGTAGTTCTATTTGCATATCCTCGATCGATAGAATAGTAGACAAGATCGTCGGGTCGATGGCGATCGAATAAAAATGAATCGATCGCCGTCGATTGGTTGGCCACCCCTGTCATATAAAAATATTTTTAGACAAGCAAAAATGTATTAATATCATGATTTTTACCATTGTTAGCTACCTCAAAATGAGATGAAATGAAAACGTTTATTGATAATGTAGACGAATCGATCGTAATTATTAAACAACAAAGAAAAAACAATCTTGACTAATAACTTAGTTTATATTTCAACAATAATGTCATCATCATCATCAACATCATCAACAGCCCGTTTACGTCCACTGCTGAACATTGGCCTCCTCTTAACAGACCTTGGCAAGCCAGGATCGTTGAGGGATATTGCCATAATCACCACGCTTGGCAGACGGATTGGTGATCGCAGTAAGATGTCAAACCTTGTGCTAATAGATGCTGCTGCCGATCCATTAGCCATATGTCCCTTAGTCACCTTTTACGACACCCATGGGAAGACATGGGGTGGTCTATGCTAAGCCGGAAACCACACGGCATAGCAATAATGTAATTAAATAAAATTAAAGAATGTTGTTATGGCATGGTATAGTCTCTTACGAGGACGACCGGACCCTATCGTAGCTTCCTACGAGTCTTTCTCACTCGGAGAAAAAAGACTATAAAAAAACTCCACGATCATTCTTTTTGCCATCTTTTTTTCAGTCACTTCAGTGCTCAAGGTATTTCACAGTTCATTTCAATAAGTAATCCTTTAAATCTAAATGAATAAGTACATAGATGTATTAGTACTTATAATAACTAATTTAAATGTCAGCGAAGCCAACGTTGGATATGATAGTAGAATATCATTAAAATTAATTGAACTACCTCCGAAATCCTATTAGCCAGCTCAAACGACGTGCTGTGTGTGTATAACAGTAGTAGCCTTTCAATTAAATCGTACGGAATAGGTATATTACGTTACTTGTTTAATTCTTGACCACGGGAAGGATAATCTAAGTTGTAAACTAAGTCTCGGGTACTGTCTCACATATCCCTCGTAAGCCGGGCTTGGTTGCTATTTGAATGCTCCGAACGACCACGAATTAGTATGCGCTCTTCATTCGGGCCTCCGCTCCCGGTGGGATGTAAGCGCCTTTATTGTGTAGCTATTATTGCTATAAAATACATTGTCTGTCAGGATTTCAATTTGGAATGCAAGCCTAGATAATAATGTTATCGATACGGTTAAGTAATTGTATTTTTTATTGACTTCTTTTATTTTACCAAACTAAACTGGGCGTGATAATTATGGCAAAACCCATATGTGGCATTAGAAGTTAAACAGGCCGATGATGATGAATTTTATTTGCAAAAGTAAGAAAGATCCCTTGTTTTCCATTTGGTTAGAATTCCGTATAATACATACTCGTATATCATTAAATAAAATAAAAAACCGGCCAAGTGCAAGTCGGACTCGCGCACAAAAGATTCCGTCCCATTTTCATGTGCCGCCTGCTGTCGTTATTAATAAAAAGCAAAAAATGGCAAAAAACCACCTCCGAACGTAGCGGTATTTGGGCCAAGCGTGGTGACTATGGCAAAACCCTTCCTCGGAAGGAGGCGCATGTTCAGCAGTGGACGTTATACGGGCTGATGATGATGATGATTAGTTGTGATAGTGGCAAAGGAAATACATAATTTGTGAAAATTTCAACTGTCTAGCTATCGCGGTTCTCGAGATACAGCCTGGAGACAGACAGATTTAGTGATGTGCATCTATAACACATGTGTTAATTAACATTCTTAAATATGTCTATGATAACTTTTCTCCGAATCCGTTCGGTATCTAAATACCATATATAACTAATTATTGGTTAGTTAAGGAGTTAAGCAAATGTAGAACTAACTATTCTAGTTGTATATCAAAGCTTATAGGAAGGACAGTATTTATAATTTAAACAACTTGGCACCACACTAACAGCAAAAAATATAAAATCAATTAAATAACATTTTCCTTTAAGTCGGAATGTTATTTAAAGAGACGCGCTTAATTATTTATTAGAGGTTTAATATAAATAGCTTATCTTGCAGTATAGTGTACAGAATAGCCCGCTTCAATTTGTAGCCTGGATCTTGGGATATGTACATTTTGTGTATTACGGAATCATTCCGGCGTTCTCAATTATGTAAATAATAATATGGACGGGGATGTGTCCGAATGGAATAATTATTATATTATTAACATATTTCACATTTTTGGTTTGTGTATCATATTGTTTTTTTACTGTTCGGAATACAAACATTACGAATATGCATATGTCGCTCTGTCATGGTTTTTCTTTACTCAAAAAAGCATAGCGCTAACCAATTGACATTATTACTGACAAATATAAACGAAATGGTAAAGATAAAATGGTAGAGAAACATAATTGCTAAATTACAAAATTATTTAATGGGAAGTATTCCTTAAAACTACGATATTCAGACTGGCAATATTTTAGTAGTACCCACAGCGAGAAGCCACACTACATAAGTATCATTTAAAGTGATACTAAGCAAGGAGTCATATCGTACAGTTAGTAACAAAACGTTTATAAAGTTCGATACACAGGTATAGGTAAACAATACGACCGCACAAAGTTCTAAAGTAGGCTTTTACGTATCTTGATGTAGTTTCTCTTATCTTGGGCCCGGTAGCATTGTTTCCATTGCTAGTACAGATGGCAAATAAGTTACTAATATTAATTGAAAATATTAACAGTTCCATATAAGAACAGTATATAATGTTTTTTGGACTGGCTCGTTGGTCTAGCGGGAATGCTAGAGAACTTAGTTACGTTGGAACTGGAATATCGTAGTTACGTAGTTAAGTAACTACGATATTCCAGGGTAAGAAAAAAATATTAAGAAAAAATTTACTAGTCGCCCGAAGTATGAAATTTGATGCTGTTTCCACCCGTGGTTCGGAGAACACGTTATGCAAGCAGTCCTACGATCAGTGAGAAATAAGGCTTTCTCACCGATCGTATTAGTAGAACTGTCCCACCGAATTTTGAGAGCAAAGGAATAGAGTGCACCTTTGTTTGCACATACATTTGTGCACTATAATATATCCAGCACAGATGGCAATTCTCTTTAGAAATTAGCCGCCGTCGCCAAAAACGGTCGGAAAGACAGAAGTATTTTTAAGACACTTGCCAAATTAATCTTTGCGTCGCAGGAGATTACAATCACTGAATTTATTTAACAATTATCTGTGATTGACATAAATAATGGTTCCGTGTGGAGATCGAACCAAAGACACCATATTTTAGAAGCATTTTCTGTAACGACTAAACCACCGGTGCAATTGAATTATCTCTATACAAAAGAAATACGACATACCATTTTTCATGGTTTTCATTTTTCAATCAGAATGCCATTTAAATAATTATGACGCCCAATATCCGATCGAGTTCCATTATTGATGGATTTCATTACAGTCCCAGAAATAGCTTTTGTTATATTAGTTAAGCTAGTTAAATTAACATAATGTTAAAAATAAATAAATAAATTCTTTAGAATGTTAACTTCAATGAACGGTAAACCAATGTTTATTCCATGGAATAAAATAAGCTAATAAAAAAAACACAAAATAATAAAAAGTACAATTAGATGTAAGGAAGAAATTTAAGTCCATTATTTACGTATAAAACCCTCAGTAGCGCAGCCGTTATAAGTCTCAACTTAATTCCCTAAGGTCGTGTATGCGATTTCTATTCCAGACAAAAAAATCATGTGAATGTAATTTTTTTGTCTCGGCAATCACGTTAATCTTTTGGTCCCGATCATTAAAGCACAATCTATGACAATCGTATACCAGGTGTATACAACACTTACTGCGGTAACCAACCCGCCTGCCAAGCATGGTGATTATGGCAACGCCTCCTTCGAGGGGGAGCCATGTAGATAGTCGGGCTGAACATAAAACAAAATAAAATAAAATAAAAAATATTCAAATATAAAATCTATTTCTATAACTTTATACACTATCCGTACATTCTGCTTTAGCTACTGTGTGCATGCATATCTGGAAAACTAGTTATAAGCCCATTTTATGTGTTCGTATGAACGTGGCGCGTTTTATTTTTCACCATTCTTTCTGATTTTGATGCAAATCTGTTTAGTGATTTCTGTTATTTATGCAAACTGCATTATGGTGTAATATTCAGTGGTACAGTTGAATGTTCGTATATAGTAATATTATAAAGATGATTGGAATTTTTGTTTGTACCGAATTAACTGAATATGGTTTCCTGTTTAGAATAGACCATCGCATATCTTCCTATGGGTGTCGTAAGAGGCGACGAATGGACAAGGTGCAGCATCTATCAGCTCAGAATCCGCCTTTTTTTCCGATTGTTTTTTTTGTTTTTTATTCTCATCGTCCGGGTCATCTAGGACGCCCCTTTCCCCCCTAGTATTGACGACGCTTTGTGGGCAAAGGCCTATAGTCAGATGCTGCGACAATCAATGGGTTTGGGTGATGCGCCGCAGATTCGAAGAAAGAATCCGCCTGTCTAGCGTGGTGATTACGGCAATATCCCTCTGTTAAAAGACGAGGCTCATGTTCAGCAGTGGACGTAAATAGGCTGATAAGTAAAACTGAATAAGAACAATCGTTTTCAAAGCTTCTGTAGCAAGTAACATGGGCGACATTTTATGATGAGCAAGCAGAGTAAGTCTACGTTTGATTTTTCTTTTTAAAGAATTAGGTTTGGAACTTCAAATTTGACGGGATAATGTATCTTTACATAGTATAAAACAAAGTCGCTTCGCACTGTCTGTCTGTACCTACGTATGCTTAGATCTTTTAAACTACGCAACAGATTTTGATGCGGTCGCTAGTATTCTATTATATTTTATTGCGAACGTTTTTGACGGGAATTTCTTTATAAAATGAAATTACGAATGATAACATAAACCACTTTTGTTATGCAAAAGGGAATTTTAAGGTCAAGACCTGTTAAGAGAAGGCCCATGTTCAGTAGTGGATGTAAAGATAAAATTCAAGTTAAAAGTAATGCTTAGCATAATATGTCTGAAAATTAAGGTAGTGACTATGTTATACATTAAGTAGTAAGTGATATGTGGTAGAGGCACCGGTGGCGCTCAGACTTTAGCTCTCAATCGGTTTGTCTAAAACGCCTGCGATGGCGCGGCGTACACAAATGTGTACGCTGCGCCGCCACGGGCATTTAACGCCTCTTCCAAAAGTCACAAAGGCGGTATACGTGCCAAAACCCATATACAAATATTGATGTGTCCCGACAAATGATCGTATAAGTCCCTGTTTGTGTGTAATTCAGTGTATGTGTACGCAGCTGGATCATGCGCGATGTACTTTGTTCTAAAGGATTAAAAACAATATTATTAAAATCGCTCAACGTTTAGCGATTCTTGTAGATTACATTCTATTGCATTTTTAAATGTTTTTAAAACTTTACGGAAAAGTTTACCATATACTATGTTCCAAAATTGAGATTAATAAAATTCACCATCGTCAGGACTCTAATCCGCATCTTAGGTTAAGCCCCTTTGAAACATAGTATATGGTAAACTTTTCCGTAAAGTATTCAAAACATTTATAAATGTGATATACGGGCGGTGTCATAGTTTAATATTTAATACCAAATGCAACTTTGGAGATATTAGTCGAAGTAATGCGGATCACTACTAATAGATGGCACTAACGTCCCCCTTAGAGACGTGTTGTAAAAGAGGTTGATAAATTTCGATGACCGGTAGGGTTCCACCGTAGCCTAATTGGTTGAGGCATTAGTGGCTTACAGGTTCGAGTCCTGCCGGTGGTCGAATTTTATTAATCTCAACTTTGAAACTTACATTCTATTGCTATAAAATCTATATAAATCATACCTACTAGCGCTTAAAATTAAACCACACTAAATGCTATGCGATAAATATAATATTTAAACATTTTATAAGTAGTATGAAAAAAATAAATGATGTTTTTATTAAATTGTCTATAATGAGCGTAAACCTGACCTGACGCAGTTTGTAGGATCAGGAGGTAATTTAAAAATTTGTCCCAAGGCGTTGCCTAGTTGTCTATATTAGGTGGCGAGATATGCAAGCCGCCTGGCGAGGCGTCACCTCCGCCCGTGCTACAGTGCTACGAACGTTACTAGAACTGCTACGACGTAGAAGAAAAATATAAACAGTACAGAAATGGTACATATTATTTTTATTTCAATTTCAAACAGTTAAATTTGAAAGCTACCTTACCGTTTATTAATATAAGCTGTATTTTATGTCAGAGGTCCCACAGGAACGGGAGATATATTGTAAAAATGCGCGGTGCGTCTACGTTTTTTACATTTTTATTATTAGGTTTAACTAAAATGTTATAAAAGAGTAATTGATAGCCATTTGTTTATTGCATTCCAAGTGACAGAATTCAGCAAATCTACGTAAACTATACATAGGTATTTTGAAAGTGACAATTTGTGTACAAAAGGCTCATGTTTTTTAAGTTATTATGCAAAAAAAGAAACAAAAAACGCGAAAAAACTAATTTTGTGTGCCAGTAAGAGTACATACCTTAAAAACACAAGTAACTTAATTTTATAATGATGTTTCTTTATCTTCTATTTTTGACATGTAAGTTCAGCCACGGCCTTGATTTTTCGTAGCACGAGAATCATTTAGGCGAGACCACAAGACTTTTATTAAATGAAAATAATTATATCAGATACATAACGATAGTTACATTAACAATGAATAAATGAGCACAAATGCCAAAAACTCAAATTCAGATGTCACGAATTCTACATAACATCGCGCCGTTGGGCTATATATACCTCAACCTCGGTTACGACACACAAAACCCAAATTACCTTTACAAACGGCTCGACATCGATACCTTGACGTCCTTGGTGATAAAAAACACATCAGCTACCAATACAATATATTGACTGCTCTGGTTGCTTCCTTGGGTTCGTTTCCCATTCTTACTTATTCTCATCTGCGACCACTAATTGTGTGAACCACGGATAGCCGTTCTAAGGCTTATATTTCCCACAATACAGGGATTTAATCCCAAATGCAGGAGTTGTCTTTTTAAAAACATAAAAATATAAACTTTGCCGTAGGTTAAATTAAGTGATGATATTATTTTACCCTGTGTAGTGCATTTTAAGTCTGTGTCTGTGGCGGGCGTTGGGAAGGGGCCGCGAAGTTGACTTGATTGGAAACCCTATTCCATATTTATTATGGGCCTATTTTGTCATGTTTATTGACGCGCTTGGGATATACCTGCAGGTTATTAGGCGAGTTTCAAACTGAATTTGTTTGCTAAAAGAAGCGAGGATATTAAATATATGTACTTAATTTTTAATTTCGAGATATGGTTTTTGGTTTTGTGTTGTATATTGTTGTTGTAATGTTTCGGCATGTTTTTAGAGTCTATTATGTAAAGTACACAATAAGAATGGAAACTTATAAACGATACAACTTAATCCATAGTATTATTGTACACTCTTATATATTTGTCTACTGCTATTCTCACCATAACCAACGAAGCTTTTAAAGAAATGACTTCATAAAAAAAACACAATATTTTATATAATTAACAATATTAATTACTTCGCATAAGCAGTAAAGTAATGATACTACTTACATGTTAATTCTGTTTTAAAACGTATCAGGATTTTTGTATAAAAAGTATCAAGATGCCTACGGTTCTAGTACTTATTTCTATTTATAAAGCAGTCCTCATTTCATTAAACTTAAAACAATAAGAACTGCGTAATTAATAGTATCGACGACACACTTGATACAAGTAACAAATCAGTATTTCATATTATTGTTTATATAGTGGTTTTGAATAAATATTAGTGTTATCTTTTTTATAACAAAACTCTCGCAGTAGGGAAATAAATCCCTGTTTTGCAGGGTACTATCCAAATACAACATTCAGGGATACAAAGAACATTTAGATTCAGAATTTAAATTACCTAGGTTTGTACATATAGTTGTCGCAATAGCGTTATACTGTATAACCACTGAGTGTAGTCAAAAAAGTGATTCGTTATTTTTTTTAAATCTATAGTGGCTTAATTATACTAATACTAGAAAGTCGTTATTAAATAACCAAAGAGAAACACAAAATATTAATGATGATGTAGGAAATAGTTCCCGGGTTTAGAGAAAACACTTAATGTGAGGTCGAAAGTCTATCAACAAGCGAACAGCATGACTTGGAAGATGGTACGCCTTCGTGCTTCGTTTACATGTAACCTTTCTATTAGTGATATTAGTTGACTGATATTTTTACGAGATAAGTTGCAGAATGGTCAAGTATCTGGGATTGATTCCACTCAAAAATACGCCTAATTGTGATTAACAATAAAGAATATACTAAACGACTGCTATTACTTCAGGTAGCGATAAGTTGTATTAGTTATTATATATGAAAAAATGGGGTAAAGTTAAAAACCCAAAACACCAGGTCTCAAAAGTCCTCAAACTATACGGTAGGACTATTGAGATCTGGGACCACAGAGCCACCGGTGCAGTCAACTACACTGTTCTTGCAATCAACATAGATACATCAACTACTTACTATTTATGATCCTTAGAGTATGTACATAGCAAGTTATAGGTAAGGTAAGGTCGGTAATAAGGTGGGCTTATAGATTATGAACTGGTGGCAAGGGTATCAACAACACCGTGGTATATTGGCAAAAAACAAGCTTAGTTATACTAAGTCGGTGACCGATCTTATACTAATATATACCTCATAGCTGAAGAATTTGTTTGTTTGTTTGCTTGAACGCACTATAGCCCATTTATCGAGAAAGGCAAGGCAAGGCTATATTTAGTTATGAAATTCCCATGGGAACTCGTGATAATTTTGATAAAATCTACAGTTGGAAGTCACAAAAGTGATTCGTAGAACCAAAATTAAAATAAATATAAATACCTACATAATATTTGTTTTCATAATAAAAGGCGCAACGCTGTACATGCCACCTGCTTCAATCAACGCAACGGACCGCAGCGATATCCGCGTTCTATAGTATAGTATACTCTGCCTTCCAAAAAAACACTGATACTTGTATCTTTAGGAAACGAGTAGACGAGTATGCTTTCCCGTCGAAACGTTCCCTTTAACGCCCGGGAGCGTTGTTAAAGGCATTATTATCCGGACGGTCGCGTTGCAAATAAATCGTCTGCTGAGAGCCGGCTCTTTCGATTATCTCCAAATCTTCATTACACCGACGTATGCTCTTGTGAGCACCTAGGCACGTTTTTATTTCTACGTGTATTATATTCCTACATGTTACAGTTGAGACTTTAGTAAAGTGTTAGGATATTGAGCGGTATAATTTTATATTTTTATTTTAGTTATATATTCAGTAGCATTTATACAATTTCATATTATAGACTAAAATATATTGTACCAGTTCGTTTACGTCCACTTCTGAACATGAGTCTTATGCCTCCCGCAATCTATTAAATATATAAGTCTCGCTTTAAGTTCCAGAGGTCGTGGGTTCGATCCCAATGCCGGACTTTCTTGTCTTATGTTAGCGCACACCCTTGTGGGCTATAACAATTATGACCTGTGTGAAATCGGCTGGCCCTCCAGCCGATTTCACACAGGTACACAGGTACACTAAGTTATATTAAAGAGTCCGTATATATTCATCCCGACCGATTCAGCATCTATGGTCAGAGTCTAAGGAGATTAGTTATCTGCGCAGAACATATTATATTTACAATCTGTATTCCTTTACTCTTAAAAAGCGATGGGAAATTTTACCGACACGACTCGTGAAAAATCAATTTTTTTATTTTTTATTAGCACAATTTTTTGCCCGATACGTAATCGAACCGAGGTCCTCGCTAATTTCAATCAAACATATTGGACCGTATCGCCATACTTTACCCAGACATTGTCAGATCACATATTACTGTTGTTTTTTTTACTTTACCGGGCATAACATTTTCCTGAATCGGCTTACATTTTGTTGACAAAATTGAAAATGTATTTTGAAGTAAAATAATACAACAAAAAGTAGCTAATTTAAACTAAACCAAAATTATAAAATACTAAATATTCTAAATTTATCAAGAATATGAATCTATTCTATCATCCTTTAACTTAATTAAAATACTTACTAGTAGAGTCACATCATTAAACTTCCAATTCTTTAATTTCATTTGGAGTTGTATAATGAATCTAAGCAAGTCACTTGAAAATATTCGTACAAGTTGCAACTGAACGCAATGCATGTATTTATTATATACTTACAACAGAAAACATATTTATGAAGTAGCTCGGTGCTCACTCGTAATACAAATTGAGCATTGCAAAGAAAATTCCTACCAACATGTTTAAACTCTATGAGCAATGGAAGTTTTGTTCAATAACAAACTTTTAATGAAACACGGCTGCCTGATCCACCGGATGTTTTTGATTAAGTTAAATCAACATTATTATTATTATGTTTGATCTGTTTCTTTTATCTATAAACTTTAAATTGCGTATAAGTAAATAAAATATAATTTAATGTTGTAGTGAAATTAATAGTAACATTTAAAATTAAATGATGCTCTACAATCTGACCAGTAAGAAATACATTGCTGCTGTATTTTAATTTAAAAAAATGATGGATAAAGTCGCCAAAATAAGGTCCGCCTTATAAAGGCAGGGATTTAGTGGATGCAAACCGTTGAAATGCAATTCGTTCCCGATGGAAATCAATCGGGGAGGCCTACTGAAGTAGTGGACGAAAAATCGGTAACTAAGCATACAACTCGCTGACAATAAGATTACAGTAGCTAATAAATATAGTAATACATGGTAGGTATGTAAGCTTTGCCGACTCTTCACACCTCATGCCCACATGAGTGACCTAGATTCCAGCGTAATTCAGTATTGCATTGAAAAATAATTATATATTTCATAGGAAGAAGTAATTTTTATTTAAAGTTCGATATAGAGTTCTGATTATTCCTCTGCTTATCTATTATCGTCAATGTTCATACTGTTATATTATTTAACTGATGTCCTGGAAGGTAGGTATTATGGAATGTACAATAAAAACGCTATTGATTTTCATGAAAACTAAAGTGTAATCACTACATAGTATAAAACAAAGTCGCTTGCCGCTGTCTGTCCGTCCTTATGTAATGTAACTACGCAACAGATTTTGATTTTTTTAAATAGATAGAGTGATTTAAGAGGAATGTTTATAAGTATGATACATCAGCATTGCACCCGTGCAAAGCCGGACGGGTTGCTACTAAAAATATATATCAAAATGAAAAGTAAGAAAACATAGTCATGCCATGTTTTAAAAACTCTTCAATTTTATAATTGTCAAAGGAGACAACAAACAGTCTCTCGTAGGTACTAATGAAGAGAAAGTGTTATAAATAAGGTTAGTGATTTTATTACCTAATGGACTTAGTTTTGACATGTTCCGGTATTGATTAATGGAGCGTAGGTTCACTAAGTACATTAGCTTTGTGCCTGATGTGCGTCACGTTATTAGCATCCTCACTGTTTCGTTGTGTGCTTTGCCTCCGGTCCTGTACGTTTACCTGAGCAACGGGCTAGGTGGTAACTGTGTTTATTTTAGGCTCTTTTATTGCCGATGTTTATAGTGTGCCTTTTTATTTTGTTGTTAAGGGGCGCATCGTACTTCTAATAAAATTGTATGAGGTTCTTTTCTATGATTTTCAATATCATATGTGATAACCGCCATGGCGCAGTGATATAAGTCTTGCTTTAAGTTTCGGAGGTCGTGGTACGTTTCCTACGCCACCGGACAAGAAATCTTTCTGTAAATTATAAGACTTCTTTTAGGGTCTGGTTGGAAGAGGGACTATACTCTATGCCTTGAAAATAACGTTAAGCCGTTTGCTCCCAATTGTTATAACATCCTCTATAGAAAGCGTATATCGGGAAACGGCCAGCAGCGTTTTTTTTCTGTTACAACATAGTACTGCGGTCACCAACCCGCCTGTCTAGCTTGGTGACTATGGTAAATACTCTCCCTTGGATGGAGGCCCATGTTCAGCACTGAACCTTTTACGGGCTCATAACGATGATGATGATAAATATTGATTTTTTAAGGCAGAAGGACGTCAAGCAACTAAAACTTGGGTATGATGATCCGCCGTCTAACGTAGTTTATAAAGTATTTTAATTGTAAATTCAACATGGATTTTATTTTATATTTATTCATTCAAATTAATTAATTCTGAGGTTATACACACCAATGTAAATGCAATGTATCTAATGATAAGGTACACTGATTTCTTCGTAAGTAATTGCTTAAATAAATTATGTAGTATGGGAGTCCAGACTGATAACAGATAGATACTATTGTATTAATTTCTTATTTGGTTGATTAGTCTCTAACTTGGTAGTTTGATATTGTGCATTAAAAGTAAGTATAACGTTTTTCGAACCATGGTTTACTCTACGTAAACAAAATTCTATTCAACCATTTAAAAACCAGCCATGTGCGAGTTGGACTAGTGCATGACGGGTTTCGTACCGTTTTCAAGTGCCTACCAGTTGCCGTTAGGGATATGGACCAAAAAAGGGGGAAAAAAACATTTGTTGTATGGGAGCCCCCTTTAAATATTTATTTTATTTTTAGTATTTGTTGTTATAACGGCAACAGAAATACATAATTTGTGAAAATTTCAACTGTCTAGTTATCGCGTTTCTTGAGATAGGTAGTCTGGTGACAGACAGACAGCGAAGTCTTAGATATAGGGTCCCGTTTTTACCCTAAAAAGACTTGGACAAGCCTGTTTTATCACTTTTTACCTGTAAGGCATCTCTCAAATAAATTGAAACTAGTGCCGTATTCAATTCTATGAATGTATCTATTGTTTTATTATATTTTTTCATCTTACCTTCCACTTGTTATTCTATTTTCAAACTTGATGTCAATCAATGGGTTTAATTAACCATCATTCAATGTGAAATCGCAACGGTTTCCCCAGGATACAATCCCTCGAACTCCAAATCATTGATTATGTGCCAATTACGGTTAATATTTAACCAACAACAGGTAAGCTGAGTCCAAACAGTTGGAATCAGTGCAACTCTGTAACCGTTTGATATGTTATGAATAACATCAGAGGCTCGTTTCAAATGGTTGAGCGGAACGGGATTACACAAATCGTAGACATGTAAACGTATGCATGTATATTTGGATGCGCTGTTTGTTTCAAATAACTGGATGCGGCGTTTCAATGTTATAATGTTGGCTCGATATCGTGATTGGCTATTTTACGAAGTTCCATGTATTAGTTAATTAAACACTGAGCGTAATACTGAATCAATGAAGATAGTAGCTATGAAATCTAGGCAGTAAATATTAGGTATTTATGTAGCTTAATTGGTACACATATTTCTTTCTGCTTATAAACTTCCCTAGACTAAGTTATCCTACTAAAATTATAAATGCAAAAGTTTGTATGTGTGGATGGATGTATGTTTGTTACTCTTTCACGCAAAAACTACTGAATGGTTTTCGCTGGAAGTTGCACTTTGACATTAATATCTACCTATATAATTATTACTTTATAAAAACCGTAATTTAGTAAATTTTTAATTTGATTACCTACTTAAAACTATATAAGTGAAGATTTTTGTATTAAGTAAACTGAATATTATTATTGACTATAATTTTCCGAACTGAGGCTAAGCGCTCTTCGCTCAAAGAATTAGCCTAGTCATTTGACGTGGTAAATTCCCCTGTGTATTAAACACCCAGCCCTTTTACTAGTGATGCTTTGAAGGGAGCTTATATTTTGTTAACACATTTTCCGCTCTAACCCAAAAACACAAACCATGAAAATTGTAGATATTTTTTCATTACATCGAACTTTTATTTCGTATTTTTTTATAAAAAAGTAAAATATTCACCATATTTAAATATAAGGCAAGGCTTTTGAATAGTACAGGTAATTTTAAAACACCTCTTTTTTTAAGGACGGCTTAAAAGCAGTTTTTTGTATTAACTGCATTAAGTATTGTAATCTTTAAATATAAACGGAAACCGAATTATTACTAAATACCTATGTCGTGATACAAGACTGATAGACTAATCGGATGATTAGCTAAGCGGAAATTAATACGCTGAATAAATATCGTTTAATTCGTTCGTTTATTTTAAACACACGAGAAACACGAATGCCTGTTCACACGTTACTAGATTCATGTAGAACGGTACGGGGCGAGCTAAGCGGGGCCGCCGATTCTCTCACTCGACAGATCACCTGAAAGTGTACCACTTAATAACTCACATCCTCTTGCGGTTCACTGGGCATCCGCTGGATCGTCACATATCTCTAAATATGGCCGCCCGAGCGTGACGTCACATGGTTACAACACTCGGATTAAGCCCACACCTCTACGTACGAGTAGGTAGTTATTTACCCTTTATGAAATTAAATGCGAAATTGACACAAGCTACGACTGAATACACTTTTGTAATGTGTTTTCGTTGAACAGCGGAGGGTCACGTAATTAATAAAGCATATGTTACACTACATGATTTTGGTAGCGGTAATAGGGAAACGCGAGAGTCGGCATTGAGCAAGCGCTCCTGATAAATTGATTATGCTATGATATAGAATGCCTAATTGAATTACTTAATTATATACTTTGCTTTTTTATTATTGAGCTATTTACTAAATATGTTATTACGTTATTATAAATAGGCAAATCTACGATCGTGTAAATGATTTGATTTAAAAAATGTTATCCATTAGATCGGAATCTTGTACTAACTTGTAAGGATTTATTACAGAGTGCAAGGAAATGAAAAAAATATCGTGCTCAAACTCAACTGCAGTTTATTTACTTTACAATAATAAACTAGATGTATCTATTGAAGAGTATAATAATATTCATTGGGCTCGGCCAATTTTCCGGGTGAGCGGCGCCGCGTCTTTGATCAGTACCGACTATACCCGAGAATAGTCAAATTGAAGGATTAACAGCTTTTGCAAGCTTTTTAATATTGAAAATCTTTTTATTAATATTTTTTAACTAGTTGATATTATCCTTAGAAGCCTTGTTAATTTTTTAAAAGTATGTATGTATGTAAAACCTTTTATAGATTTATGTCTTTCAAGAGCGGTTGAGTTTGAGTTTTATGCAAACATTATTCATTCTTTGTACAAATATATAAGGGAAATATTTTAATATTTCGTGATCTTTATAGATCTATATTACCTATAATTTAATAAAGATCCCCTCCCGTTTATTTTCATAACTCACTGTGTATACTAGTAAGCAAATCCCTAAAAGCATTTTCCAAAATGCTTGTTCCCAAAATTTAATTTTACAATCACAAATGTGTGTGGTTTACACACATTTGTGATTGTAAAATTAAATTTTACGTTTACAGTGGGTAATAGGGACAAGGGAGAAAAACTAGGGTTAACACAACACGGGGTGCTTCTATAGGACGATTGCAAAGGGTTGCGACATATCTTGAAACATGTTGTCATCTTTAAACATTACTTCCAGTATGTGTATGACCATTATGAATACCACACTGACTTCCAAAGGCTCGGGTATACCCAACCCTTTAACGCTGATCAAAATCAAAGTTGTTTTTAATAGATAATGTTCATTTAAGCCACTTTTAAAACAATGTATTTTATGTGTAATTGATAATACTCGTCCATCAATAAACTTGTAGGCCGCTTATATTATAATTTATACTCAATTTAGGTTACATAAATGACTGAAATATCTAATGTGCGAGCAATAATTTTTGAAACGAATTCCAGTAGAAGATAGCGGATATTACGAGTAATAAATAGCTGGAGCTCAACGCACTTTTATACCTGGTGAAGTACCAAAAGCCTTGTGGCTAAATAAATGATCGTCCCAAAAAAAGAGTAACAATGTAAACTACTTTTATTTTAGAAAAATAATTAAGGCGTGAACGTGGAATTTTGCGGTAGGCTTGTAAATTAATAAAAAGTGAAATAAAGACTGAAGGCATTTCAACGTTAACTTTGTTTAATAAATTAAAATAAAATTATAAATTCTGATGACAATGGTTCAAAATTTTATCGACATTAACATACTATTATATCTGGGGTCGTTGATGACCATTTACAGATATTATTTTTCATTTATAATTGCCAAACCTTACTTTTTTTATAACAAAAACTATTTCAACAATTTTTATTGCTTTTTTAAAAGTTATTGAAAAGCCTTTATAAAATTAAAAACTAAAATTTAAGTGGATATACAATCATTACATGTACTAGTTTTGCACGAAAATTCAGTTCACCGCAATGTTATGGGAAAGCAATAAAAATAATTCAATGTGATATTTTAAGAGCATTTGATTTTTCCTTCGGTCAACACGCCTGGCACTTAGCTTTTAGTGAAATATTTTAGTGTGTAATATATTGAATCTGTTGACCGACATAAAATTGGTAGATTATATTTATTAAGTTACTAAGAAAGTGGAAGCTACAGTGTTTTATATGTCAAAGGTAATATTTTAAGGTATGGTGAGGTGAAGTCTAAATAAAATGGAATTAGGTTCTGAAAAGTATCTTACTGTATCAATCGAGGCTTACATACTCACATGCACATTGTATTGGTTATAAGAGGATTTAATTAAAATAAATGAAAAAAGTAAGCATAAAACAATAATTAATAAAGTCCTACTTAGTACCTAATAGATACTTTTTTTATTACTCTACATGATTTGTGATAAAAGATTTAATATTGGAAATTATTGTGGTAAACCTAAAATTGATTGTTACAAAAAAATACTGTATGCTTAACAGTACCTACTAACTATTTTTAACTAAAATTTTGCCTTAGTACTCGTATTGTGTTGAAATTGCGAAAATATTAAGACTTCCATATAACTAACAAAAGTGATATTTATTCAAAAAATTAATGCATTTAGCCAGGTGGCTTTTGATACTGTGCTAAATATTTAAATATAATTTTGCTACCTGGAGTGGCTAAATATGTAATGTCCGTTATATTAATAACGGACATTACATATTTAGCCACGTGGCTTTTGCTATTTTACCGGGGACACCAATACACGTACGGCATGTTTTAAGAATATTGCGGGAATTAAGTAGGTACTGAGTAATTTAAAAATCACTGGAATATGTGCAGATGCTTCAACGGGAATTATAAATAGACAGCACTAGACACCAGATTTAGGTAATAGCAATATTTTTAGGTAATATAATAGTAATAATTGATTTAATCAGTGAGTAACTATAATCCTCAAAGCAGTGTTTAAGCAAGCAGCATAAACGACAACTAATCTATTCGATGTAAATTGTTAATCAAGGCATTGGAAGTGTTTACACCTCAATGGCTATGAATAGGTGGCACGTAATACACACATAAGGACCTTCACTGAAATGTAGTAATCTTACCTCTGTATTGACTTGGAGGAGCTGCCAATTGGCACTTCATGTTGTTCCAGCCCCCATTACTGACTGAAGTACTCTTGAGATAGTAGCACTGCTAATACGATTGATCAAGTGGTACTCGGCTAAGAGCGGTTGTCCGTATGCGTTTTGTATCGCTCGAATTGTTCGCTAGCGATTATTGTTTGTGAACACTTGTGTTATTTTTTATTGGTGTCAGTAATACTGTTTCAGTTTTATTATGCGGAATTATGTAAGCTGAGCGTCATCACTTTAATATTATAAACTAATAATTTGATACTATTGCAACTTATATCTGGAAAAATAATAATAATTTGTTTACTGGTATATATTTCAATTGTTTCTCTTTCTTTTGTTCTGAACATATGTATGCGCAATTATTATATTTATATTTTGATTTAAAATTATTACTTTTTATAAATAACTATCCAGTCGAGGAAATTTATAATCCAATAGTATTGATTTTATATATTTTTAAAATAATATTTTTTTTAAGATCCGTCGCGTTTCGTGCGCTATAGGCTATCAACTAAACGCGTGTGCGCAACCAGTAACAGTGGCGGGGAGCTTCCGGTGACATGTCGCGCCCTTCCGGTGCGCAGGCGCCTCTCCACTGAGCGTGACCGACTACCGCACCGTAATATCCCATTGTCATCAAATAAATAGAAACTAGCCATCTATGAAAATCATTCCATGCATTAAAAATAACAAAATGGAATATAAATTACGAATACATAGGAGACTGGTAGGTACTTGCCATTTTAGAAAACACTATAGATATTCAGTAGGATTAAGGAAATACATGACGCATGGCCGCTCAGAAAAAAAGAGAAACAAACTTATTTTTTAACCTTTGTACCCGTATGAATTCTGTTTCCGTAGGAACTTCATAATAAAATATATCCTATCTTGATAAATGGGCTATGCTAACACTGAAATTATTTTTAGTTAAGTTAAACTGAGATTAGCGCGTTAAAGCAACAAACAAACAAATATTGTAGCTACGTTTTATTTCCATTCTGATTTCCATCTATCAGCTTATCTCAGTCCGCTACTGGACATGGGCCTCCCTTAATTGGTGCCATAACACTTGGTTCTCCGTCTACGGAGAAACTATTACAGGATACGGAAAATAAGAAAGGAACTGTCCTGTGGCAGTTCTTTTTACATTTTCAACATACTCAAATATTGGAAGGCTTCAAATTGTGACTGTTTCTTATTTATTTGTTATCATACTTACTTCAGTAATAAAATAAGGCATAACGGAAAATGTGCTCACCAAGCGGCCGTAGTCCAATGGCTAGGGCGTCGGACTTGTGATCTTCAGGTCGCCGGTTCGAACCCCACCCATTGCACTACCAACGTGAACCTACTCGTAACACAAGCATTTTAGCTTAGCACGAGGGGTTAACAAGAATACTAGTAGAGTTAAAAAATGTTAGTATCTAATCATAAAAAAACAGCGTACGTCTTCCTGGGAATGGAATTATGCCTAACTACTCATTCCCAGACAATAGTTTAGTTACAATGGAACAATTTACTTAGTGATAGATGTGTATTACATCAGAATTTAAAGTTTATGTCTAAGTTTGTGTCTTTGTTACCTGAAAATAAATGGTTTATTATTATTATGTACCTTTCATGGACAGCAGAAAATTTTGCAGTTCATTTAAGACTAATCACATTACTGCTAATCAAATGATATCCAATATATATGTATTGCAAGTTTTAATTTGTGCGAACATTCCATTCATTCACATTCTAGTATTTTTAAGTTAACTCTCACATTTGTGAAATTAATCCCTCTGGCGCAAGGACTTTCAAACACATAATTCACGGACACAAAAAACATGCGTTTAATAACTCCCACGTTGGTCTAGAGGTGTGGGTGGTGAGGACCACAATATTTCCAACCGTAACTAGCAAGGTCGCTAAAGTCCCATGCCCGGATTTGGGTCAAAATTGTGTAGCTATAAATTTAGAAAAATCTATTGATAACGAGGATCACTCCTTGTTTCCTCGGAGAGCACGCTTAACTTTCGCCCAATCTCTTACTCGTCGTGTCAGTCGAAATGACCCCCGCATCTTGAAAGTAAAGTAATAGAGAGGTAACCTGTGTTTGCGTTCACACATCAGCGCTATAATATGTCCTCCGCAGATGGGATTTTTTTTTTGAAATCTGCTAGCATGGCCGATTTTTTTCAGAAAGACTATTACTTTTTATAGCTTTATTTTTAGCTAAGTTATATGTTATGAAATGTACTGCAAAAAAAAACAGTATTCTAGCAGTATACCGCGGGAAGTGCCGCAGCACAGTTATTATTTTAATAATAATACATTTAAGGTCCTTTTATTTGTCGGTTTCCAACGATTGACGAATGTAGGCTGCGGTTTCATTGCATTAGTTTAAAATGGAAATTCATTTTAAAGTCACTTTATTACAAGGCTCATAATAAATGAATTAGTACGGAAAGGCTTTTATGATGTAATTAATATGTACAGAAAAGAGTAAATAACAACGGTTATTCAATTTTAATGGTAACATAGTGTGTATCGTACATCGGTTACACCTGAACAGTTTATTTATTTGTTTATAGTTGTGCCTCATTGGTCTAGCGGTATTTTGTTCCACCGTAATCAGCAAGGTCCCGGGTTCGAACCCCGGGTTGGACAAAAATTGAGTTACTAGAAATATTATATTTTGAAAAGTACCACCCTGAAGTCTGTAAATCGCGATGATGTCACCGGTTATATCAGCCGTCGAATCTGCGCCTGATCTCTGTCGGTGTGTCGGTAAATTCGTTCCATCAAATTATGAAAGTAAAATAATAGAGAGGGCACCTGTTTTAGCACAACACTTGCAATATAATATGTTTTGCGCGAATGGCAATGGAAAGGCCTATTTACAGTTAATTAAAACGGTTATAACACCAATTACATCAACTAACATCGTAACAATGTTTTAAATATTAATCATCATCATCATCAACAGCCCGTTTACGTCCACTGCTGAACATGGGCCTCCTCTTAACAGACCTTGGCAAGCCAGGATCGTAGAGGGATATTGCCATAATCACCACGCTTGGCAGACGGATTGGTGATCGCAGTAAGATGTTAACCTTGAGCTAATAGATGCTGCTGCCCATCCATCAGCCATATGTCCCTTAGTCGCCTTTTACGACACCCACGGGAAGACATGGGGTGGTCTATTATAAGCCGGAAACCACGCGGTAAAATATTAATGCAATCAGGTATATATTTAAAAACTTGCATGGAATTGTGAACGCTCCATAATGGTTGCTAGCACAATGGTAGGTTTCCACATCCATCAGCAAATACTTCAGAATTGTGGATTAAGAGAGCATTGAGCGCATCTAGAGAGCAATACTCGGGGGAATAAGTTTTGGCGAGGGTATGACCCACCGGCGCGTTGCAAGCAAATTTGATACTCTTTAATTTAAATTTACTGTTGTAACTTCCAATTGGGCTTTTCAAGAATTAAGTAAAGGATTATTGAAGCATTGCGTACCTTTATGTGTCTTCATTCACGTGTTCAAATTTGGTCAATACAACGTGGTTATTCAGAGATCGGAAACAATTAGACAACGGTGGCATTGGTCAGCCGAGCGCAGATCCGTGCCTCGCGTTGCCCTACTGATTTACTCACGAATATTTTCCATCACCGGTGTTAAAATCACATGCAGCTAATTTTAACCTTATTAACATAACCTTACGTTCCAATTTGCAATATTTATACCTTTAATAGCATTTGCTAATCCAGTTACATTTTAAATTTAAATTTATTTTTGCTCAGTGAACGAATATAATATGAATGACAGCCAACATGTTTGTATGAAATGGAACGTCATGCATTTTCACAAAAGAAAATCTTTATTATTTATCGCATTTACTAAAGGGAAACCTTGTGTTTTCATTACTTTACTGAGTTCGATGACATATTAATATGTCTGGTTAGGGACTCTAGTTAAATGAAGGGGTTGAGTTCATACATTAACCCTTAAACCCTACCCATTCCTGGAGAAACACTATTACTACCCAGGGGTTTTAAGGACCCCAGTACATAAAAAAATATACTTACAAAATAAAAAATAATTTAATTAAAATTATTATTTAATATTATTAAGTGCTTATTTAACAATACAAAATAAAAACTTAATTGTTTTTGGTAACACATTCTTGGCATATAGCCTCAGTGTGTTCACCGCAAAGATGTTTTTGGCACTTGCCACAGGTGACCTTGGTTTTCCGGTCCTTACCCTTTGGGCACATGGCACATCTTTTTCCGCAGTGGGAGCAGAACTTGGTTCTTGCAATGGCCGCTTCTTTTGCAAGATTCCACCTAGGAGAACTTGAAGATTCATGGGCAAAGAGGGCCATGTAAATCGTTCTTCCATTTGAGGGGTGATCAGATCTAAGGCAAGTTTTTTCAAGAAATTACGTCTTTTTGTAGCTCTTTTCGTGGCCATTTTTAGCAAGACATATGAATTAACACCTACTATATTCAGGAAGCCATAAAAAATTGCCATTGGCCACCATTTTGATCTCCTAGACACGCTGTACTTATATTGCGTTATTACTACCCTGGGGTCTGACAAACCCGTAGATAGCAATAAATCCGTCAAAACAGTGAAAGTGCTGACGCTCGACTAATGACAAGATGGCCGCCGACGTCATTACAGATTAGACTCGAGTGACATAAAAGTGCGTTCAATTATTGCAAAAATATTTAGAAATATTCATCCTCTGGGGTTTGCTGGACCCCTGGGTAGGGTTTAAGGGTTAATCCTAATTCCTAATAAGTGACCTCCTAATTCAATATTTGATTAGAACTTACTGGTTATTAATATGTTCTTTTACCTATTATAATAATAATCACAGCTATAATAAAAATCAGCTTACTGCCTCGGAGTCCTGGTATTGGATTTTAAATTCTTTACCCTAACGAGAAGGTAGAGTATAGCGTTAGCAAGCTCAAAGAGGTGCTTGGCTGGGAATGTACGTACCTCAACATTAGAAAATACCATATCCAAATAATTAAAGTAACTAACTCCTGAGCGCGGATCGCCAGAAGTCAGAGAGAGAAGAGGATAGGACTGACTGGATAAAGATGGCTAGTGCACATATACTGTATTAGTACTAGCTGTTCTTGTATTTGGAATCTTATGCCACTTAACATTAGGTGGATGAACAAATGCGAAATGCAAATGAGCCCTTCAGTTGCCTCGTCAGGGAAATTAAAAGGTGGATATCTTTAGTGTACCTCATCGAAATTTCCAGATGTTATAATATGGTGGGAATCAGAATCGACCTGGAGAGATTAATAATAGGAGGACCGACAGCCATACACCGTCTAATCTTTTTGTCCTCGCTAATTTGGCAGGACCATTTGCATTGGGCCGGATTGTTTATGCGTGTCCGGCCCTCGCCTACGGTGGATCAAAGGAGTGTCCGGGGGGTTTGAGTGATGCAGGGTCCTCTCCTCGTGGTATGAGTTAGCATTCCACGCTATGGAGAGGGCGGGTCCGACATATTCTACCGCCAGCGCGCGAATACGCTGCAGCGGCGGTCGGAATGAGTAAATGCATTTCCCCCGGACAGCAAAAAAAAAGGACCATTTGCATTAAATATTGCATTGATAAATGTCCATGACAAAATTAGCTCTACTGTTCTTGCAATACAAGATAATCTAAGTTGTTCGGACGGGTGCCTCTATCATAGGTTGGAAGTCATTTTAATCTGTAATTTTAATGCTATTGCGCATTTTTTCACTACACTACTCTCGCACTAATCTCAGGAACTTTTTTTTTGTCCTGGGGAAATTGGGGATTTTACGCATTCCCACCGCCGCAACGTATTCGCGCGCTGGCGCTGGGATATGTGGTACTCGCCCTCTCCATAGCGTGGTATGTGGCATACCACGAGGAGAGGACCCTACACCACTACAACCTCCCGGAGACTCCTTCGATCCGCCGTTGGCGGGGCCCGGGTACGCATTAGGAATCCGGCCTCACCAATCTCAGGAACTACTGGACCGGTTTGGAAATTTCGTTCAGTGTTAGATATCCCATTTATCGAGGAAGGATATATTTAATTATGAAGTTCCGACGGGAATAGGAGTCATGCTGGTGAAACTACGCGCAAGAAGAAAGTGTAATATAAATGTACCTAGTAGTTTGAAATTTAATTTGGTTATTGGCTATTTATCAGCTGCCATGTTTAGTTTGCATCTTAGCGACGTCAGCTAAGTGCTCCCTGACCGACGTCCGTTGCACTACTTAACCTAATATTCGGTAATTGCATTAGGGGCCGCAACATTAATTAGCAGGCTCTCAGTTAGTCAGCTTAGAGGTTGTATTGATACGTGAGCTTTGTGGTCACGTCCTACTTACATACGTATTTATAATAGGCATGTCGAGTAATAGGAAACCCCTGAGTTACATACGTAATGAGTATAATTGCGATTGTTTCAACGATCTCAAAAGAAAACCTTAGGCCTACCTAACCTAACCTTACCTTTTCTTGAGATCGTTGAAAAATCGCAATTACAATAAATTATACGTTTAATTTGCCAGTTTTAAAATCAGGAAAATGTACAACTGGTTATTGGTAAAATTTCAAATGAATAGAACTGAGGATGACGACGGTCATTAACAAATTATAAGACAGTGGGTTAGGTTAAGTCATCCGTTTAAAATGAGACAGGAGATTAAATTTGGTGAAAGAAAAAAAACATCCATAAGTAAAATGATAATAATTTATTTTCTTATTACAATATATCTACAGCTACTCTAAAGCGTATTTACAACATCTACAATATCAATTCTTATTTTTATCTTGCTTAAAGTAATTTTTAATAAATTAGTCAATATTTTTCTTATATTATTTCTTATATTTTTCTTATATACGTGTAAATAAAATGTACTAAACAATATGAAGTACGTATGTAAGTTGCGTAAGATGGTAATTAAATACGAAATTAAGTGAATGTAAAACAATATACATAGTATAAACATGTTTACTTTATAATATCAGAGGTTGTGATCGACTATTAACAGTCCGCGATCGACCATACATACATTTAAAACACGTTTCGAATAAGTCAAACAAATGATAAACAGGTATATTTTTCAAATTATTATACCACAAAAACTAACTTTGTGCATCTGTGGCACGTAGGTATTTGAAGATAAAAATGGACTAAGATATCAATTTTATTTTATAAGGTGGTCGACTATACCTACCTAATAGTTGCTAGGATCGACCAGTCGATCGCAAACGACAGGTTGGCCACCCCTGGTATGTGAAATTCTTTGTTACATTAAAATGATAACCGAGGTGATGATTGATTATTTGCATATTATATACTATCACGGCTTAAAATATTAATATGTTACAAGTTACAACTTTTCCTCTTCTTAATAACTTCTTCCACAATATATGACATTCCTTTAACAGTGGATAGTACTATATGTAGGTACTTATTCAATTAAATTAAATATAATGCTTAGATAATGATTATAATTGTATAATTTTAATTAGTGATTAGAGTATGACTATGATATATATGTTTGACTTGATTTATATTCTTAAAATGTAATTTGTTCAAAATTTTTATATAGATCGATCTACGTTTTTTTGTAATTTGTTAAAACAGTTATGTACATAACTGTTTTAAGAAATTACAAAAAAAATAATTGATTCTGTTTTTTTTAATAACGTAGTCACTATACGTGGATCTATCTCCTGTTAAAAGGAAAGCATATATTTTTAATACACCTCACATACAATATAAATTAAATTAAACTAATGTTCTGACCCAGGCTTGTACGCTGAATCCCAAATATCAGCAAAGCACACACTAGAGTGGAATCTAAAGAACATGATAAGTGGTAAACTAACATGACCTAATATGCTCCACATAATTTTCCCATAGTAAGCATATCTTTCATCAAGACTTTCAGGGGATTTGTAGGAGAACGTGTAGAAAAGCCACATGCCAACGTTGGCTATTAAAAGGAACATAAGTACTTCACGTCCAGGCTTCCTACGGCGGAGCTTTTTGCTGTTGCTGCAACGGCGAAGACCATCCATGATAAGTGGTGTCTGAATTATCACTTGGATTACCTGAAAAGGAAAATATCGTTAAATACCTTTGGTCTCGATTTAATGGTCAATGGCAATAACTAGCTGCGTTGAACTAGTGATTGCTGGTCCGATCCCCACCCATTGCACTACCGCCGTGAACCCACTCGTAACACAAGCATTTTAGCTTAGCACGAGAGGTTAACAAGAATACTAGTAGACTGCAAAATTCTGCTAGTAATGTTTTAATAAAAAAAAGTTTATCATTTGATTTAGTTAAAGACGTATTTCTTTCTCTTACTTGAATTGTAATTACAGGAAGAGATACATTATGTATGCAAGGGATAGGAAACAATGGATGCTACGAGAGAAGAGACCTTTGAAAAACGGCACATAGAACTCAGTGATATATTCTAGCTTTGCATAAGAAAAGAGTTTTATATTGATTGAATGTATGTAATCATATATTTTTAGCAATTCCATCTCTTATTATATTTAGAGTTATCAATATATTATTACGTGAAGCAAAACAATTTGCACGCCTTTTACAAAAATTTCGCGGACAGAGGAGTATGAAAATTCGATCACTTATAGTTAGTAAGTTGTATACTTTGACGGTATTTATTTCATAACGAGTGCTTACAACTTAAGTGCACCTACTACTTTGTATCTGCACCACCCAATGGATGACTGGGTAATTGCCTCTGGCAGTCCGCCTATGTACAGTTTCGTTCTGAAGTTAATAAATAAAAAAAATAGTTTATATAGAGGAGTGTCTCTATATAAACTATAAGTGAACGAAATTTCATACTCTGACCACTGGGCGACCACCAGTTAATCGTTTTAACGTAGTGATATATTTTATCAATACGACAATAATAACGTCAAAATGTCTTATATCAGTCAGTGATATGAGTGCGTGAATCATAAATATATACCTTATTGTATTTTATTTTAAAATTGATATCTAAATACACAGGGTGTCCCAAAACTCAACGTTCAGCGGGTACTGGGCGATATGCTATGTTATAGATATAACATAGCATATCGCCCAGTACCCGCAGACAGATGTCTAGCAAAAAAAAAAAGTTTCTGTAGTCACAAATTTCCCACCTTTGCAGTGATATTTTTTTTAACGCTATCCTAAATGTTTTGAACTTTGACAACTTTGACACTATATCTTTAAAAAAAACCGGCCAAGTGCGAGTCGGACTCTCACACGAAGGGTTCCGTACTAGTTGCAAGTGCCTAACTATTTTTGATATCAAGAATACAACAAGTAACATGGTATAAAAGTTCTTGTAGTTCGTTCTAACTTTGATCGATGTTAATAATAGTTGATTGAATGAAACGTAAATTGCGGTTTACAGTTTATGAAGTATTAAAAAGTACTACTTACTTGATCTCGTTCAAACCAATTTTCAGTGGAAGTTTGCATGGTTACGTACATCATATATTTTTTTAGTTTTATCATTCTCTTATTTTAGAAGTTACAGGGGGGGGGACACATTTTACCACTTTGGAAGTGTCTCTCGCGCAAACTATTCAGTTTAGAAAAAAATGACATTAGAAATCTCAATATCATTTTTGAAGACCTATCCATAGATACCCCACACGTATGAGTTCGATGAAAAAAAAAATTGAGTTTTAGTTCTAAGTATGGGGAACCCCAATTTTTTTTGTTTTTTTTCTATTTTTGTGTGAAAATCTTAATGCGGTTCACAACATACATCTACTTGCCAAGTTACAACATTATAGTTCTTATAGTTTCGGAAAAAAGTGGCTGTGACATACGGACGGACAGACAGACAGACAGACAGACATGACGAATCTATAAGGGTTCCGTTTTTTGCCATTTGGCTACGGAACCCTAAAAAGTACTATACCACCCTAACAAGTTACTTAAAAAAATGTCCATTTAATCAAGATTTCAAAATAGTACAAACTCAAACTCAAATATTTTAATGCATTCCATGTGTAGGTATTACATAAGGTGTTACAGATAATATCAATTATTTAGATCCAACATGGACCCTGTCGGGCACAGCAAAAATGTATTTAGTTATGCTCTATGTTTATTATGTTTTAAATAATATAGATACATTTAAAATGTATGATTAATTATAAATTCAATTTTTTTTAGTATGAATTGTTTTATCGTTGAATTATTCATTTATAGAGTTAAAACATTTATTTAATAGGAAATCTTTTAATTTATTAATAAACTTATGTATATTAGCCTCATTTTTTATATTTTTTGGTAATTTATTATAGATTTTTATGGACATAACCATAGGACAATACTTGCTACTTGCTATTACTTATACATATAGAACTGGTATACCCTAGCATATCGACCAGTACCCGCTAGACGTTGAGTTTCGGGCCACCCTGTATTTTAGTATTTATCGTATTGGTAAATTACTTACCATAACTGCTATGTCAATACTCTTGATGATATTGACTAAGCTGATGGTTGCTACCAATGAAAAAACAGTCTCCATGAAGAAGGCAGGGAGACATATGAAGAGCAACACGTCATCAAGAAGGGAGATAGGATGTTCGTTGATGTCGAGCTGACGCATTTGGTATAACGCGATGATAGCTCCGATCAACATGAACAAGTGAAGACCGAGTTTAGTGCAATCACCCAGAAGATAGCCAATTTCAAGGAATCCGCTGTAATAGAAATAAAATTATATCAAGTTTTGGTAGGAAAATACGTAAAACATCCACCAACGATATATATTTATGTACTAGCTAGATTTCACGAGCCAAACACACACTGTTTACTTGGACTGTACTGCAGTCCGTACATCTTATTTAGTATGACGTCTTACGAAACGCGTAAGCGCCATGAAATTCAGGGCGCTTCCCACCTTTTGGTCGCGAGAAATCAGTGCAGTAGAAGTGCTTTAGCGCTGCATCTTTAGTTACGCGAAAAGCTTTATTGCAGCGCTGTGGCGGACTTTCGTTTAAACTCTTATCAAAATGGCGCTAGTGTTTTGCTTAGAATAGTTTCTATAGTCCATAAATCTCACTGCTTGAAACTAATTTCTTTAAAAAGGCAACAGTAAAATCTGATCGCGGTCTGATCATAATATTTAATAGGTATATAATGACCAGTAGATAGATAGACAAGATAAATAACTTAGAGTAGGTAATTAAAGCGCAGGGAAAATTTGAAGTCTATATGATGTCCATCTATATGAGAAAAAAGAGGACTTCTTCTATAAGTTATTACTGAATGAATACTAACTCGTCAACACTGCTGAAGACAAAGCCAATGATGAGCATGCCTGTAATGATCACCATCAGGATGAGGCCTAAGAACAGGCCGCGGTTGGACGCGTGGCAGTCTGCGTGTATGACGATGTTGCTGGTAAAGTCATTGTTCTCGTTCGCAGTAGGTATTCTGAAATAGGTAATTTTGACAATTATTTTACAAATGTAAATAAAATAGGTATAACTTTTCTTTTCAACCAACCAATTCCTGATACCTGTATCTTATTGTTCTACTTTTCACTTTATGAACGCGCAGTTTCACCCGTTTCTCACTAGTAAAAACTTCTTAATTCAATATGCTCGTAGTTTATTCTAAAAGAGATGGTGATTTTCAAATCACCTGAATCAAATCGAACCTGTAGTTTCTGATGGTTAAGCAAACAAACTAACTCTTCAACTTTATAATATTTAAATAGATCTGATATCGAAAAACGTTTCACTTTCACTTCACTTTTCAGAAATGTTCGTACAGGACCGCAAATTTCAAAATTTTCAGACAGTTCATGTCAAACTCTAATTAAAGTATATGTTACATTTTCAAAAACAGAAAAAAATATGTTGTGAAAAAACACTCACTTGCAAAGATTGTAGTCATCATCTATAGTGGAACCCAATTCGGATTTATTATCGTCGTTGTCACAGTGGCCAATCTTGCTCCAGATTATATAATAAACAGCAACTGTATGAAAATAATGGTGATAAGAAGTAATACCGTAGGATTTATTAAGCGATACGCTTAAATTGTGTACCTTTTTTTAATCTATCAATTGTTTTCCTTGTTCAATTTTATTTTTGGTCGTATTACTATGCTTATATGCAGTATAATTAAGAACATATCTCACCACTAGATGTGGCGACATCTAATTAATTTAAAAAAAGCAGCAATACCTATTTAAAATACTGGTTGGTAATATAAATACAATGACAACCTCTGCGGAAAAGATATAAGTCTCGCTTTAAGTCTCCGAGGTCGTGGGTTCGATACCCACGTTGGAGAAGAAATACTTATGTAATATCTTAAATTTCTTTCCGGGTCTGGTTGCTTAAGTGACTAACCTCCATGCCTCGGAAAGCAAGACAAGCTGGTCCCGATTGTGATAACATCATAGAAAAAAATTGTATACGTACCAGGGAACGGGCAGCAATGTTCCCTGGGGAGGATGCCTATGTTCAGCAATAGATGTATGTATGGGCTGATGATGATGATGAATTTATATAAATACTCATACATTTTTTCAAAATATACGTACCAATAAGAATATTGAACTCAACGCTGAAGGGATACAGGTAAGGTGAGAAATTCTCCACAATCGTGGTGACTGCCTTAGAACCAATGCACTCCGGATTGTATAGCCCACTTATGTCCAGCCTATCGTCCAATAGAAAGCCTTGAAAAATTAATATCAGATTAAATTTGCTACCCAATCACTATGATTATTTAAAATCAATCAGAATGATTTCTTATTCATATATGTTTTTAATTATCAATATGTCAATTAAAATGATTTTATCCTTATTTCACGATAACTTTTACTCGCGTAGCTCCAATTCCCGTCGGAACTTCATAATAAAATACCTATAGCCTTCCTCGATAAATGGGCTGAAAATTAAACTGATAGATTTTTTTCAAATCGGACCTGTAGTACCTGAGATGTTCAAGTAAACAAACAAATAAAAAACTGTTCAGGTTCATTATTAAGTATAGAGTATAGATAGTAGTAAGTACTTCTCGAAGCGGAAACTAGAATTGAAATATAAATATATGTATACCTTTTAGAGTTATGGTATTGGAGACGGTAGCGTTGCTGGTTGTAGAGTAATCTTCACTCCCATATTTCGAGTTGGCGTAGAGTGTTAAGCCCAGCGTTGTCTCACGTACGATGGCCGACACCCAGAAACACAAGCTGCTACCAATCAGATGCATGAACGCGAAGTGAGCCAAACCCTATGAATATATATTAATTGTACTGAACATCTGACTTTACATACTATACTTCATTATTACTTACTACTAACCAAGAAAAAAAAATACATTGGCATAATTAAACAACCAATTTTGTTTTAATTATGGTTTTAGCTATTTAATTTGAGGAATAAAAATAACTTCGGTTGGAACAGTTAAATTTTATATTGATAATTAGTAATTGTAGTAAGCTAATCATTATAACTGACTACGGGAACTTATACTTTAACAGCTCATTTAGGTACGTCCACTGCTGAACACAGGCCTCCTCTTAACATACCTCTGCAAGCCAGGGGGTATTGTAATCGCAGTAAGATGGTCAATAACCTTGAGCCGTTATGAATTGATGGATGGAGAGAAATCTTCATCCATCAGTAATATGACCCTTAGCTACCTCATATGACACCCATGGGAAGGAAGATTGTCTATTATAAGCTGGAAATCACACGACGAACATTTAAGCGAAAAATTGTAATGTTACCAATACGTAAAAGTTCTGAATTACCTGTGCTTTCATGACGATGACGTTCGAGTACTTGAAAATGAAATAAAGTTGCCAGAAGCAAAACGTAGGGAACATGATGTCGATGACAAGCTGTAAATAGTTGACGCAGTCGTCGTTATCGACGTTGTCATCAACCAAAATGCCAATTTGTGCCGTTAAGAGGAGCAGTGAATGAACTAAATGGCCTAACGCAAAACCTGTAAGAAAAAAAGTAGGTATAATGACATTTATTCAGCACCTAAGTATTTACATACACTTGTACTTGTCAAGATTACAATGTGTAAAACTAAATTAAAAAAAAAATCACTTCAGTAGCTAAAAACAATGTTAACATTATTTGATGTTGCAGATTTTATAATCCGTATGTCCGTCTATCGTGCGATAAATGACAGATGTACACATTACTGTTACATGCCTTAAAGGTCCCAGGTACAAAATAAACATCCATCTGAGGGCACTTTTAAGGGGGCCGAGCGGCCGGTGGTGCGAAGCTGCCATCCGCGGGATTATGCCTGAACGCCACTAAGGCCGAAGCCAGCCTAGCCGAATCCGGGAGTAAAGTAAAGGAAGTAAAGAGTAGATTTACGAATAGTGGTGGTGATCGCTGGCATGGGCTACAGGCGCGGGATCACAGTTCGGGGAAGGGTTAGTAGCTTCAAACTTTCGCTATACCATTCATAATGTTCAGAACTTTAGTGAAACATAATATATGTAATCACAAAGTGGTACTGACCAGCAGCTCCCATCTTTAAGTAGAAACTGCCAGAGTGTCTGCCTTGACTGAAGCAGTACGCATGTTTGTTAGGTATGAGCACTGGTGCTGGTAAACTAGTTGATTTGAACAACTCTGGAGTACGGTCTCCCGGCGTAGATGTGCCAGAAAACTCCTGAAATTAGAACAACTTCTTAAAAGATTTAAAAAAATATTACTAGATATTCAAATACATTAATGTTTCAACACATAAAGCTGCAAATTCTAATCCTGTTTCAAGAACGTTGCGCTCACTAAAATGTACAAGTTTTCTTTAACGATGTTAGTTAGAGAAAAGTACTTAAATGAATATATAACAATGTTCTTATGTAAACGAAAATGATAAATCCTTTCCGCTTCCATATTTCCATTCGGATAAGGCACAGAGAATCATCGGGATTTCCTAGAAGATAAATCATATCAAAAACTGTTGATGATATCGTATATTGACATGGTAGGGCTTAGATGTACCATGTGTTACACTTATTGCCGACTCTCTTTATCCATGTTTGTGTTTTATATGTTTGGCGTCCGAGCCTCAAGTGTTGTCCTTATCTATGTACTTATTTTTTTTTTTTTTAATGACTGTAATTTACTATTTTGTTTTCATTTTGTGTGTTCATTAAATGTTTTTTCTTTCTTTCTTTCTTTCTTTATTTTTAATCGCTGACGGAGATATTGAGGGATTATGGCTTTTAGTTTTTTTTAGGGGAGTTTTATGCAACTGTCGCTCTACTTTACAGTTCGCGGGCTTCTCGAACCTCGGGTCTACGAGGGCATCGGAAAGTTCTTAGCAAACTAAGGGTCGGGAGGGCGAGCGCACTATTCTCCGGCGGGTCGGATAGAGTGGTCTCTGTGTAGTGGTGCTAATTTCTTGCAGTCTCTTTACTGCTAGTTGGTAAGTTGCTATCTCGCCGTCCGGGTCATCTAGGACGCCCCGAGGCCGACGGTGTTTACGACGCTTTGTGGGCAAAGGCCTATAGTTGGATGCTTTTTTTATAATTAGTGGTCGCCCAGGGGTCGCAATTCGACCGTAATAAAAAAAAAGTTATCTGCACTTCCTTCTCTATATAAACTACGAGCTGCCCGTGCCTGGTTTCACCCGCGTGACTCCCGTTCCCGTAGGAATATAGTTGTTGCGGACCCAATTAGCCGTAATTTTTGGAATCTAAATTTGACGAAGTTTCACATTAACTTGCAACTCCTATTTTCCCACTTAGTAAGTGTAGTTTCTACTTTCTAAATATTCAAAATAATCCCTCATTAATATCATGTGAGTTTGGAGTCAATAGCTTTAAAAAGAAAGGATTTTCCATACAAATACATAAATTGTATAGAAAAAAAAATACCTACATTTTAATTTATTTAAATAAAAAGTATTTTCTAGTAATTTGGAAACCCTACTATTAAAACTATAGAAATTTCTTACAAACATTGACGCCCCTTCTACTCCTTTAGGGGTAGAATTTTGCAAAATCCCGTCTTAGTGAGCACCTATGTTCTAGAAGGAACCTCTATGCAAAATTTGAGACTCCGCACTTGTAGTTTCTAATATTTCGTGATGAGTGAGTGAGTGAATGAATGACCTTTCGCTTTTATATATATACCTAGATAAGTTTGCGATATGTTCGTAAAAATGGGTACAAAGTTTTTGCTTTACATATTAATATATAGATTCCTCACCACATTTACAGATATCATAATATTGAAAAGCTGAGCATTTAATAGATATTTATATCTATACAAGCCCCACGTATAATTTCCTAAAACAGTATACGCCTCAACATGCCGATACAAACATTGACTGATTAATAAGCTAGGCAACCACAATTTGGTAGTTATACTAATTAGTCACGTCAAACTCAATGCGAGGCACTATCAATAGCCACAGCAAAAGCAGATACAGAATGATTTTCTATTATTTCTGAGCAGTTTTTTTTATATTTATGAATTTGTTGCTAGGAACTAGTATTTATTTATTTATTAAGAGTCAGTATTGCCACATTTCCCTGTCTTTGACTATTTTGACAATAAACAACAATTATTGGCTTTTACTAATAAAAAAAATAACTTAGGCCTACACGCTAAGGAGTTATATAACTATGTATATAAACTTTTTGAATGTGATCCTATCTTCCAAGAGAACTATGCACAAATCCGGATAATAGTTTAAAGATCCTACTCCATAGTATTAATTACTAGCTTACCGCGCAGTTCCACCTGCGAAACTCCCGGTCCCGTGGGAACTTCACGATTAAATATAATATTTTTTCAAATCGGTTTAGTAGTTACCGAGATTTGTATAAGACATACAACTTTATATGTTAGTATAAGAAATTCATACTAAGTTTCAATAAAATGCATTTTGTTTTTTCAGCTTGATCAATATCAATCAATATGAATCATCAATCAATATGAATCATCAATCAATATGAATCATCAATCAATAATCAATATCAAATATCAATCAATACAAATTATGAGATAGACAAACCGACGAAACGAATTTAATTGCATCTATTGCTTCAGCATTATCGAAGCGGTCTTCGTAGTAGACTGCCCTTCATAAAATAAACAAAATATCTTAAACGCGATAGTTTGTATGTGGGTATGGATGATTGTAACAAACATTCAACTTTCACGCAAAAGCGACTGAACGGATTAGACTAAAAGTTTGCACGTGGATAGTTTATAAGCTGGATTAATAAATAGGCTACACAACATAAGAGTAGTGCGGGTGAAACCGGGGTGCAGCTAGTGTAGTTATATAGATAAAATCATGCCAAAAAATTTACAAACATTCATTTCACGGACACAAAGAACACCCAGACTCAGAACAACTATTTGTGGTTCACACAAATAATTGTCCCGGGTGGTGGTATTTAGATTTGCATAGTTAATATAAAATGCATATAACGAAGGGCACAGCGAAATGTTCAAAGTACAGAAAAAAATCTTACTTCTTGTTTCCTGAAATATTCCATAACTTTTTCGTCGTGTAAAGATTTCATCTTAAGATTCTTGACTGCTACTGATTTGTACGCGCCTATGTCATAAATTAAGAAGCTTAGGTATATAAAGCCAATAGTAATAAGAACAATTGAGTATACCTGAAAACAAATGAAAAATAGTTTTTTTAAACAGCTGCTTTTGTGTAAAATATTTCATGATTTTTTATTGCTAAGCATATATCTTACTTCGGAAGCTGGCAGCGAGACCCAAGGATCGGTGATGTATATAATTAATCCGAGTGTTACAAGTAAAATTGCATACATGCAGCTTAATATTAAGGTTACATATATCCTGTAAAAAATAAAATACATAAAAAGATCAGTTACACAATTTACAATACTGTTAGGCCTCGTCCTGGACGCCAGAGGGCGGAGTGGGTGGCGCAGGCGGTGCAGGCGGTGCGTAAGGAAAACCTGCCGCCCGCACCGCTGTCGACGAGAACAGCTTCACACAAATCTATGAACTTTGAAGTACTTTGAACAAGACGCGCGTGCCGTCACCCGCACCGCCCGCACCGCCAGCACCGCCCGCTGGCGTCTAGGACGAGGCCTCAGAACAATGCGCGTAAATCTAACTATAAGTATTTTCCATAATGTTGTAATATAGTGGCAGCATGTCCAAAATAGACAACCCCATGTCTTCACATAATGTATCAAAAGAAGTGACTAAGGGACATACAGCTGATGGTTGCGCAGCAGCATCTATCAGCTCAAGGATACTTACATTCTTACTTCAAATTCGTCTGCCAAGCGTGGTGATTATGGCAATATCCCTGGCTTACCATGGTCTGAGGAGAGGAGGTTTATGTTCAGCCATCGACGTAAACTGGCTGACACCAGGGGTCCGAGTCTGCTATTTTTTAAGTATTGTGCCACCGTAGTGCCATCTTGATATTATTATGCCAAAAACGGTAATCTACTAATCTCACTATGGTGTCGGCGCTGAAATGGCAGTCGGTGTTGCTACCGCAGAAAAAGGCCGTCAACAGAAGTAGCAGGGGAGATGGTTAGGGAGATTGTAATGTTTATTTAGGGGATTTCAAAACTGATAAATGTATGATTTGTTATTATATTCAACTACGCTAATGTCATCGTGGCGTCATTGGGTTACCATTATGACGTTATTTGGATTAGTAGATTACCAAATGGGAAAAAAACCGACATTACGATAGTAGACACTCGGGACCCAGATACAGTACAGTACATATAGTGCTGTAAGGGCCATTTTGAATAGGTACATAGTCTTTGTCTTCTTCTGACCTCATATAATCATAAGCATTGTAAAAATCGTTTAAGAATGAATAGCATACTTATAAATGGCTCAGTGGTTACAGTAGTTGCTTTTGAGACTTAGTGATCTGGGTTCGATTTCCATCCGGAACAATTATTTGTGTGATATACGGATAATTGCTCTGAGACAGGATATTCTTTGCGTTCGTGAATTTCTTTTTAGAATAAGCGGCCGTTGCCAAATGGCTGGGGTGTCGGTTCCCCACCTATTGCAGTACCGACGTGAACCCACTTGTAACACAAGCATTTTAGTTTAGTACGAGGGATTAATAAGAATACTAATAGAGCGCAAAAAATCTGAAAGTAAAAAAAAAATCGTAGTATCTTAACAGAAATTAATTTCTCTATGATTGCCATCAAAGGTCTTGTAAAAAAAAAGAAATAACCAATTAGTTATACCTAGGTAGGTAAGTGTTACTAACGAATATTGTCTTTTAATTTAACTGCATAATCACAATGTAGGTAAACATTGTGCGAGTGTGTACCTATAGATCCGCTTGTATATATTTTATAGATGTCGATAAATTAGATAAGTTAGTGTGTGTAATGTAAAAATATAATCTGATCAAATACATTGTTTTGTTCAGATTGTATTTTCCGCCTGATTATATTTATAACACAAACTGTTGTTATCAATATAAATATATAAAAATCGGATTTGATAGTTTTTTTCATTTAACGTGCAATGTTGTCTCGATCCAGGGGGGCGAATAATACAATATAAAAATGAATCATTATCATCTAAATTTAGTTTGCTTACCAAAACAAATGTATTGATGAAAATGAAATATTTTAAGTATTTAAATAAATATTTTTTCGAAATGCTAGACGGATGTTAAAATAAATTTAAAAGAATTTTCAATTTAAACTACCGACAGGAAAAAAAAGTACCTACAGTCAGCTAAAATACGATGCATTTATTTAAAATTATATTATTAACCTTATGTTATATGATACTCTACTTATACATAAAATACTGTTAGACTAGTTCTGCTATTATTTAATTATTCATAACATAAAATAAGGACAGACTAATATGATGATGATCATCATCATATCAGCCTGCGGTCGTCCACTAATGCACGTAAGCCTCCCTAATTAATATCCAGCGGGTATGATTGCTAGCTATAGTGAAGTGAAAATGAGGAATTGTAGAAAATTAAGTATTTTAGTCAGTTTTAGTGTAAATTTCCTTTTTTTTTTTTCTATAAAGATTAATAGCAGAGTTTTTACACTACAAGTATTCTTGTTAGCCCCTCGGGCTAAGCTAAAATGCTTGTGTTACGAGTGGTTTCACGTCGGTAGTGCAATGGGTGGGGATCGAACCGGGGACCACAAAATCGCAAGTCCGACGCCCTAGCCATTGGATTACGGCCGCTTTAGTTGTATGATTGTATTAAAGGTCTGTAGCAATTAATATTGAAGTATCGCAACTGTAGGTGTACATTACACATATTGTTGCAGCTGACTGTATTTATATACATATTATTTACATGCTTACTTGGTTAGCTTTTTGTTCACTTGTGGATCGGTGGGTGGGGGAGCGTGGGTCTCAATGGACCGGATAGACTGTGCATCCATGGTCACTACAGATCGCTTGCGAGGTGTCGCCGAACCTCGCATATCGTTCGCTGGCATGTATAGGCGGTAACTATCTGAAAATAATTAAAACATTTTTAAGTATAGTATTCTTATAAACCTCCCTTGGGAGGAGGCCCACGTTCAGCAGTGGACGATCTACGGGCTGATGATGATGATGATTTTACTGTTGGGTAGAACGCCCCTGGCAACATGCATGAAATGAAACTACAGTAATATTAGGTATATATTATTATCTTTACGTATTCTTTTTTCTCCCTTAAAAATATGCATGAATGTTATGTTTAAGTTTAGGTATCCCTCCGCCGTCGTGAGTCGCTACTTGGGTCGCCAACTGAAAACCAGCTTTTCGGCAGAACATGCAACGCGTCTTATTGTTTTGTGAATGAATGCAAACTACTGGGTTCACGTCGGTAGAGCAATGGGTGCGGATCAAACCGGCGACCACACGATCGCAAGTCCGCGGCCTAGTCTTTGGACTACGGTCATTTTTTTTTTCATTATTCACAATGATTTAGTTCAAGGATTAGGTACCAAATTATTCTCGTTGTAGTAAATATTATAAATGAAAATTGCGCTTATACATACTTAGCCGTATTGGTTCGTCTGACTTGTATAATGGTGGGGTTATTGGTAACACATCACGGGCGACCTCTGTGGTCGCCCGTGATGTGTTACCAATAACCCACGTCAAGTTTCACCATAATTAATTTAATCTCGATTAATTTAATATTATAAATACAAATTATTAATGAAGTTAATTTTTAATTTTACAGATGTTTTAAGACAACTGTTTCAAAATCAATATTAATTCCTCTGATAATTTTAATCCGAGGATTGTGAAATTAGGCCCTAATTAATCATTTTTATGAACTAATCTGCAGGAATGTCTAATATTAATTCGATAATCATAGGCTCTGTTCGCGCGAAAAATGATTGATAGTTAAGTTTTATCTTTTAGATAAACAATTATATAATAATTAAAAAATAACATAAAGCAAATTATGAATAAATAATCATTAAATCAATTGACTGATGTCTGTCATAAATTACGTAATTGTAAAAACTATTACAACTACATTAAAATACTAATCAGATTTTAATGTAGATCTGATTCGTGTTTTAAATGAGAATTTGCAAAATTGTCCATTGCTCTGGACCGACGTGAACCCAGTTTGCATTTAAAAACGACGCGTTGTATGTTCTGCCGAAAAGCTAGTTTTCAGTGATTCACGAAAGGTTAAAAGTGAAATGTATTTTAAATACTTACTGAGTGATTTAGTGTCTCCATTACGAGCGTTGCCATTGTAGAGCATTGGGCTAACGCGATCACCTGAAAAATATATTAAAAAAGTATTTCTAGAGTTTCCACGTAATTATGTAAAAAAACTGAATTGTTCCTATTCTTGATTTTACGTCAGCTAAACTCAAAGGCCTAGCTACTATAAGCCATTTAAACATTAAATGATGTAAGTTCAATCAACGATTGGCCTAGACATTTAATAAATTGTGACGTTTAATTAATGGACTAGCCTTCCAATTATATGGCTGATTTAAATAGATTACTGCGATATATAATGGTATAATGTTATATATCCATATCAAATAAGACCATTTTTATAAGAAATATAATATGTTTTGTACGGTCATATTTGATACACTTAACTTGATATTGTGTATTATTTGAGAATGTTAATCACACTTTGATTTGGATTAAAAGATTAGGTCAAACAGATGATTACAAAAAAAATCACAAAGAAAGGCGTATGCGTCATTCTTCATAAATTTCGCCAATTGGTCTCTAAAGGAATGACAATAATCTTGATATAAATATTTTATCAAGATTAATAGTAGAATCAATTAACATTTCGTCATTATGTTTAGTATATTTATTATCTGTGGGTAATGCATGTAGGGTAACGAACTTAAAGTTGATACTATCTAATGACGTTGATCTAATTATCAGCGTCATAAGATGCTATCAACTTTAAGTTAAATTAAAAACAAGCACTCAGAGTTCTTATGATTGTTTTTCAATAACTGTGAAAAATCGATGTATTCATGTATCGAATGTATCGGCACCGATCGATATAGCTGTAGGCTCCGACCTAATAAAAAGTAAAGACGGAGGGCTGTCGAACAATGCACTGAAGCCGGTTTTTTGTGAATTACTGTGGGTAAAGTTGTTGCTATAATTTTTCATAGTACCCCAATCGTATAAAAATAACGATCATCTTTGATTTGTTCACCGTTTTTGATACAATTCGGCATTTTGTTCACAATTAATAGAAAGAAAGAAAGAAAAACATTTAATAATGAATATCAACCACTTGACGCTGCGACAGATCGACTGACTAGATTAGGCATAGTTTTGGTACGCGTTTGTGTACTTATACTGTGTATGTACCACGCAAAGGCGGAGTTTTTATCTATACTTTATACTTGGTATGAGGCTGTAGGTAGCTCATAAGTACCGTCAGCAAATGATGATAAAATACTTTTCTTATTTCTTGCAAAAAATATACCTTCGTAAAATTAAGCTCTCCTGATCAGAAGGTCTAAGTAACAAAATGTTCAACATCGCGAAACGTCTAATGAGCAGTAAGTCTAATTAGCAAAGTGTCCATGTAGCAAAACGTCCAATTATCAGATGGTCTGTATAGCAAAACGTCTATTTAGCAAATAGTCAGATTCTCAAAATGTCTGGTGACTGACGCTTTTGTTGTGAATGCTTTTTGATTAGCATTACTCGTTTGTTTTTTTTCCTGTAATGCTTGCTATTTATTACACATACAATAGTTCTAGCTTTTAATAATAAACTATAAAAATGGATGAAGAACAAACATTTACTCTCATTGAAAGTCAAAAGAAGAAGCGGTCAATGGGAAGTCTTAGGGGAAACGTGTGCTGCTGCTAGGTGGTCACAGGTACAATTTAAATATCACAAATAAGGGAGGGTCAACTTTATGGAGGTGCTCCCAGCGCAATGAGTGTAGTGCATCTGTTACAATAAATAAAGATGATAACAAGATAATTCGTCAGTTACAACAAATGCAAGAAATTAGTTCGACAAAAAGCAAAACCTGTCCAGAATCTTTTTGAGAAAAGATTCGCAAAAGTGGATGAGATTCAACAAGTACCAGATTTTAGCTAAAAAAACACACTGTTCAAGGTTCGTTGTAAATATTTAAATGTTCGTAAAACTGAATTCTTGAATGATGTAACAATAATTAATTATAATTTTCGCACAAACAATGCACTCGAACGGTGGCACAGGCGGCCAAACACGAATATAAAATCAAAGCCAACCCTGCTACTATTATAAATATACATATGATTTTAAGAAATAAATTTAATGTAATTTAAAAATAACTTTTACTTTCTATCATGAGTGTACACATTTCAAAAATGACTTTTTGCTAAATGGACATTCTGCTATACAGACCATACGATAGTTGGATGATACTGCTCATTAGACCTTTCGCGATGTTGGACATTTTACTACTTAGACCTTCTGATCAGGAGGGAAATTAAGGATGAGAAAAAGTAAATATTAGAGCAGAGAAAAAACTAAGAAAGCAATCTCAGGTATAAATTATTGTGACAATAATTCCTTTTTTTAAACAGAAAATCAAAATACAGGTATGCAATTTTCATTAAAGGAATACGTACAAGTCCCATATTTTTATTTTAAAATTATACATTTGCGTTTCGTATATAACATTGATAGTAAATCGCCCTGTCGATTTATTAATCGACAGGGGATTATTTTTATTATAAAATTATAAAAATAATGTTATTTTATTTATTTTATCACTTGTTATTCCTCCGGGACGGGGCATTAGGGATCGGGGTACCTATTCAAGGGTACCGGGGTACCTACCTACTGGTAACACGTTTAAACCGCACAGTTATTTCGGCAGTACATTTTATATTCGGTACATGTAGAACTTTTCCATAATTAAATATGATATTCTTACCGATGGCAACAGGTGAGGAAGTGTCAGATTCTTCTCCTCTATTAAAACTCGTTAAAAATATTCTGGGCGCCGTTCTATCCGTTGGAGTTTCCTAGAAAAGAGAATGTTTCAAGTTACTTAGCGGTTCAAGTATAATTACAATTAACGCCCTGCGCGTTCAATATAACAATGCTTTCCGGATGCTGATGCGGCTGCCGAGGCACTGCAGTGCGTCGGGCATGTTTGCAGGCTCTCGTATTGATGGCTTTCATGCCATACTTAGAAAGAGAGCTGCATCAATGATGAGTCGTGTCCGCGGCAGTAGCAACAGCATTCTCTTAGTATGTATACGCGCAGTAATATTTATTAGACACAGTTTTTGTAGCGGCACAAAAATGTACCCTATCTCTAATAGTTTAAAGAATTTATTTATTCTTTAGTACTGAATAGGCGAATGAATACATAGGCGGACTTAATGTCAGAGGCATTCTCTCCCAGTTAACGACTGGGTGGTGCAGAGACAAAGTGGTAGGCGCACTGGAATTGTAAGCACCCATAATTAAATAAATACCGTCAAGGTACTAATTAACATACATAAAACATTAGAGATACATACCTATATTATTTAATATACTATACTATAAAAGAAGGAGAATTAAGTAAAGAAAAGAATTAAGTCAATGCCCTCATGTTTCTAAGATTCCCTACGGACAACCTTTTAAATTGGATACGATATGCAGAAACATGGTCGTACTGACAAAAATTAAAAACGAACCGAATTCAGTTATTCATAAGTGGGTCGAGTTTGTTTTGGTTTAAATTATCTGTAATAGTTAAAATATCGTTTTATAGAGAGGTTACATAATAATATGTAAAAGCATTTCCATTTCTTAATGTTTTATCACATGGTAGATCCAACATATCGCACTAGCAAAAAATTGAATAGTTATAAAATGTTGACAAAAAAAAACCAACTTCAAAGAAGAAAATTATTCCAAAACAAATACATATGTACTAAAAAGTATAAATATCCCATAATTTAAGAACCTAACCAGACTATCATCAAACTACCCTTGAAGTACATATCTACCAAAATGATTTACAATTAAAAAACAATTATCAAAATCGGTTGGCGTGTTATTAAGTTATTCGTCCCTTTAATACTTTATGCAAATTTAAGACTTAAGGTAAACGCAGCTATTACCGCGGTAGTCAAACATCTGCAGGTATTCCCGAGGTGTGTAATATAATTGTAATTTTAAGCAATTACAAGCATATTTTACTCAAAAAGTTAAATGTTTATGAAAGACAATTTTATATCCGTTTGAATGGATCCGTGGTGCACTGTGCACTACAACGCAGAAAAACAAAACAACAATTTGTTTGCTGCAAGCCGGCGCCGGAGCACGACTTCCATACAAATGATAGTCGCGAACTGTAAGAACGCTCAATATTTTGTTAAGGTTATTCCGTCGTTAAAAACCATTTATACAGATTCTAAGTAGGTCAAAAGGTGGATTATAGTTTTAGCCATGATTGTAACTCTCTAATTTTCATTTATTTTGCACAGTTTTTCGACAATAAACAAAAATAAAAAAAACCGTAGTAATGGCTTCACAATTTTCGTCTTGAATGTATTAACCGCGGTTAACTCGGTAGTAGCATAAATCAGTACCAATTGTTTTATTCATTTTTTAAGAATATTTTATATAGCAAAAACTCAAATGATGTGACAATTCGTTTAAGTCATTAGGTATTCATGGTTAAAAACTATTTCCGCGGTATGAAAATTGCACTAGAACTCCTATTTTTCGTCCTTAATTGACTAATTAAAATTAACTTTGTATGAGAGCACTAAATTGAATACGACATGAAACCTTGCCTCAGTCTCTTTTTTAAACCCAAGAATTTAATTCAAGTATCAAGTAAATTTTTAGGTAACTTTATTGGCTGTTGATTTAACTTTTTTTTTGAGTAAAATTAATCAAATTTTATCCATCGGGATTAGATTATTTGTACTATCGCAGATGAAGCTATCACCGATGGTTATAACAAGCCATTACTCGGTAATTACTTGTATTACTCGGTATTAGCTTTACCATACAAATCTAACACCGAGTGATAATAGCATTTATTTTTGAATTTAGGGTTCTCTAGAAACAATACCTAAGTATTTGAAATTCTTCTGAACTATCATATGGCAGCACTGGACCTCGAAAAATTCATGTCATCAAATCATTCATAACGAAAGGCTGTGTTAATTTTACCAATTGTTAACATAGTTACTATTTTCATTTAAGAAAAGGTCCTTAAAATTATATAATTTATTTTAATTTTAAGAAAAATTTCCTTGAGATTATCCAAACTATCAAAAAAGATGCATAAGTGCCATAGTTATAAGATGGTGTACTGGGTACTAAGTCAGTACTGTAGATTTTGATTAATAATTTTATCAAAGTCAAAGATTGTTGAAAAACATTGAGTAACCAACAATTTGTTTGTTAATAAATATTTTGTACGGAACCAAAATGCCTATTATTTTTCTACCCTCGGTAATAGAATCACGATTCGCGGTATTAGCTGCAATCACTTTGGCATACCTTGGTAATAGCAACATTCGGATTTTATATTTAATATTTTTTTTCTTTCTTACCCAAAACTTACCTATAGCTTAATATATTTCAAAAGTCCATATCCGAAAGTATCAGAAAATATATACGTGTAACTGTTTTTACTATCAGGAATTGTTATTTCGAGAGGTTAAAGCTTAAGGTCCTGAAATTACCTCGGTAATAGCTGCGTTTACCTTATTTGGTTTTCTCATGAATGCCATTGTTAGAACTAGACCAAATTAAAATGGGACCACACGGGAAGCACTAGCTTTAAAATACAAAATACAAAACATACTCATCAAAATCGGTAAACCCTGTCAAAAGTTCTAAACTAATATAAAAAAAGGAATACAGTCGAATTTAGAACCACCTCCCGTTGAAATTGGTTGAAAAATAATAACTTTTACACGAATCTAGTATCATTACAAAACTCATGTAGCATAAAATAAAAGGCAGACAGCTTGTAAGTGCAGCAAATTCTTATCAGCAAGTAAAAAATATGCAAAAAATTGTCGAGCGCGAACATGGGAAAGCTGTATACAAGGGGATTAATAACTTCATTAGCCACCGGTTTTTCCCGATCGACAACGCTCTGTATTTCACAATAATCCCATTATGATATTTCACGTTTCGCTGCTGCAATTTTGGCCTGGACTGTACCTAAATGCCTGGGACAAAAAACGTTTTATTGTTCTATATAGAACTGAATAGCGGAGCTTTGCATTGATCGCCATCTTTTTTATTTGTTTAGGCATATATCCATTTTAGTTTTTGTAGTTTATTTTAGAGATGGGCCGACTAGCCGCCGACTATTCGGCTTCGTTTGTAGTCGGCGACTATTCGGCAAAATATGCCTTATATGATCGGTGCATAACAAATGGAATAAAACAAATAATTTGTTCTTGTTTTATAATTTCTAAACATTACTTAGAATAGTTATCTAAAGTCCACAGTCTTTACAACATAGGAACGTATTAATCAGTGAGTAATTATGCTCAGCGGCCGCGCGTTGACTAAAACGAGTGATGACGAAAAAGGCTGAACACCTCCGACAAGTAGGTATTAGAATGATCGGCATTGCCGATTAGTCATTTTGAAAACCGATTAGTCGGCTAGTATGGGCCGAGATATAGTATTTGCCGACTAACCAGTCGGCTAATACTATATGTCGGCCCATCTCTAGTTTATTTATTTCAACTGATTGATGATAAAAATAGGTATACATACGTGTATATATGCTAACATGTGCACCGTTAATTTTGTTTGTGCAATCGATGACGTATATCTTTTATTTCAAGGCCAGAGCTCATTTTACCATGTAAATATATCATGTCGTTGAGGGAAATTTCTTTTGTGATAATTATTTTTTTTATTTTAATTGTTAATATTACGTATTGATGGAAAATTTGTATTTCAACCGCGTAACTCCCATTTCCCATGGGAACTTTATAAAAGGCATGAAGACTAAAAAAACCTATTTAGCCCGTCAGTTAGATTACCAAAAAATATTGGACATGTATTTTTTTTATGTAGTTTGTTGTTACTCTGTATCTTTGTAATTTTTTATTGATCTGATAATGCCTTGAGCACACCGGATGCGTATGCGTAGACGTAAGCGTAGACGTGCACGTACCGCTGAGTTGTAATGTATGGAACCGTATGAGACAGGACACACCGCTTGCGTAACGTAGACGTGCGCGTAGACGTAATGCGTAGCCCTACGCAATGCAGCTCCCAAGGCACAAACTGACTGCGTACCTTTGCTGTGCGTAGCCCTACGCGCGTAACTTGCAGTCAGTTGTATTTTTTTACAAATATACTGGCACGTAGTGGTGTTTTGTATTGTTTTTATAATGAATAGAAAAACTTATTGAAATTGTGCGTATTTATGAATGTATCTACAATCCAAAAAGTAAATTCTACAAAAATGCATCGTATAAATATATATATTCCGCAGGATTATTCTGGCACAATAGTATTAATATTGCTTCTTCCTCGTCATGTCAGACATCTTGCACAACACAACCTTCGAAAACAGAATAAAATATGGCTGCCGCAGCCGGGTACGCAATAGGCCATGTGCGTTGCGTACTCGGCTCGGATGCGTAAGCGTATGCGTAACCCGGTGTGACATCGGGTTACGCCGTAACTACGCGCGTGTCTACGGCGTGATTACGCCGTAGTAACGCATACGCATTCGGTGTGCTCGAGCCTTAAATAAAAAAATATGTGTTCAATAGTTTTTAGTAATCTAACTGACTGACTAATTAGAGCTTTTTAGTCTTCATGCCTATTAAATACAGCCTCTAGCCTTCCATAGTAAAAAATATTTTTATCTTTGATTTGTTGGCATTTTTATGCTATTTATATAAGCTAAGTATACATTACAAGTTTATGAACAGTAGACGTCTTTTGTTTTTATTTGTTGCTTATGCTGATTGACTCTTATGAATACAGTTGTAGAAACACATTTGACAACCGTCAGTTTTAGCTTTAAAACTTCTCCTGATTGTCACCACGTTCGGCAGAATAGTTGGTGACCGCAGTATTATGTAATAACACGCAGGGAAAAGTTGCTGTCCGATCACTGGTATGGTATACCAGTATCTATACTCACCTATAAATAATATTATAACAATTGGATCGACGACTTAACGTGCTTTCCGAGACACGGAGTGCAGCCCCTCAACTAACCAGACCCGGAACGAAAACTTTGATTATACACAAACTTTTCTTGTCCGGTTCGAACGTTAGACCTCATATTCATATTCATCTCCTCCTCCTCCCAGCCTTAACAGGAGATTTATACCGCTACGCTGCATAGGTTTAGCTTCATAGAGGGGTAAATATGAGTCTTTACCTATGAAATTGCCGTTCTGCAGTACTGGCCATTTCAAATCAAAATATTTGTTTAGTGCAGTCATCAAAGCATTATTGGTCCGAATTTTTTTACTGTGAACCGATTTGCATGAAATTTTGGAATTAGGTCCATCTTACCCTTAACTTCAAAAGTGAAAATTATCTGAACTCCGCACCCACCCTGGGGGAGGTTGCCACCCCGTCTCGTTTTTTTTTCAAAGTAACCTCGAATATCGATAGAAGGCATAATTTCAAGAAAAAAATATTCTATAAAGTTTTTCAAAAAACCCAATACTTTTCAAGTTATTGGCAATTGAAAATTCGGGATTTTTTACGTTTTTCATCGGTTTTTTGCAAATATCTCCAAAAATATTCATTTTAACGAAAATTTTATGATGAATAAATTGTAGCAGGTAAAAAACTGAACAAATCGGATTTTTATAAAGTGTTCTATTTGCAATAATAAGCTAGATATTAAAGATCAAAGCCGTTTTCTATTTTGTCTGAAATTTAATCGATGTATAAAAATAATGTATAATGCCATCTAGCGGCGAGCAGATACATACGCATACGCATTGTAAATATATCGTATTTACAATGCGTAACAATAACATTACAGTCACTAACAAAAACATTCACGCACACAACTGCAATCCATTTGCCGATACTGCATGTAATTGTCCAACCTTAGCCAAAACAGACAATATAAAATACTTAGGTATTACAATTGACACAAATCTAAATTTCCGCAAACACATCGATTTGTTATGCACAAGATGCGAAAACTTAATTTTATTTTTAAAAATTTACGAAATATTGCTGAATATAAATTAATTAAACAGGTCTGCATGGGGCGGTGCCTCAAAATCAATTTTACTCCCTCTAGAGTGAGCTCAAAGAGCAATTTTAAAGGTAGCCACTTTTCGCCCGTTTATGTTTCCCACACACCAGCTTTACATGGCAACTAATGTACTAACAGTTCGTCAGTTATTTATATTACATGTCCTACTTAAACAGCACACCGAACTTTCTTTTAACCCTGCACCTACAGACAAGAGAAGGAAAGACTTACTTTGCATTAGGCCTAAATTAAATCTTGCATTTGTAAACAGGTTTTATATTTTCCTAGGACCATATTTGTATAATAAGTTGTTAAGTGTTCATAGTCTATGTTATAAAAAATGTAAAAGTAGTATATCGAAATACCTAGAACAGCTCAATTACGCAGACAAAGAAAATATATTAGAAATTTTAAAATGATGATATATGTATAATAGGAATAAGGAAATATCTCATTTATTTATACATACATATATAAAAATATGATCAAACAATACATACGTATATTTATTTACTAAATATATTATTAATAAGTAGTTTTTATTAGAATCTTTCGTCGTTAATAATTAGTGTGCACAGTAGAGCGATTGTTCTGAAGCACAGGTTCAACCTAGTTCAGGCAAGCTGCAATTTCTTTGAATAATTTGACCTTTCTGTACCTTTTCTTTTTGTGAATATATAATGTTTAAAATGTTTTAGAGATAAATAATTATAATTAGATATTATTTAAAAAAAATAGTTTAAGAAAGTGTTGTTTATATAAGCAATTATTTTGTAACTCTTTCGTTACCTTGAAATAAATTTATTTATTATTATTTTATGCATTCTAATGAAATAGGGGTTTGTAGTGCTTGAAATAAGCTTTAAAATGAGCACTATTAAAAGTCTTTTGCACGTAAAATGTGTGCTGTAATGCAGTGAGCTGTAATGCAAATAAGAGGAACATCTAATGGTTGTTTCTTCAGCTAAAGGCCTTCTTTCGAAATGCGAGGATATTTTGAAAAAAAAAATACACCAACGAGAAGGGGTGGCAACCTCCCCCAGGGTAGGTGCGGAATTCAGATCATTTTCACTTTTGAAGTTAAGGGTAAGATGAGCCTAATTCCAAAATTTCATGCAAATCAAAAAAATCGGAGGTTACACCCTATTTTTCGCTTCAATGACTGCACTATTTGTTTGGCTAAGAATTCTAATTTCAAATTAAGTTTATTTTAAAAACATGGTTTTTTTGTTTGCTCGCTTCCGTTCTGGAAATTTCGACCTGAAAAATGAACCTCGCGGTCGTCCGAAGACTTTGGTTGACAATGACGAATAAAAGGCGATTGTGGAAGCTGATGGTACATAATCTACGGCTGAATTAGCAGCAGCTTTCGACGTTAGCGTCAAAACAATATTGGTCCATTTGCGTCAAATTGGCAAGGTAAAAAAGCTTGACAAATGGGTGCCCCACGAACTCAATGATCGCCAGCGCGAAGTACGCGTCAAGACGTGCCTTGCACTGCTCAAAGGAGTTATCTGCGATGAAAAATGGATTCTGTTTGATAACCGCAAGCGCTCAGCAAGTTGGTTGGATCCTGGTTCAGCACCTAAACAATGCCCTAAACAAAAACTTACCCCTAGAAAAGTGATGGCCACTGTTTGGTTGTCTAGCGTTGGTGTGATTCATCACAGCTTCTTACCAAACGGGGTGAGCATTACTGCAGATGTGTACTGTGAAGAACTGAACACAATGATGGAGAAGCTGGCACATCTCCAACCAGCATTGGTCAATCGCTCGTCTCCGCTGCTCCTGCACGACAACGCGTGACCTCATACTGCACAGCAGACGGTCTCCAAGTTGCAAGAACTGGGGTTGGAAGCTCTCCGTCATCCGCCCTACTCACCAGAACTTGAGCCTATAGACTACAACTTTTTCCAGAATTTCGATAACTTCTTGGCGGGAAAAAAATTAAATACCCGAGAGGCAGTATAAAATGCCTTTGAAGAATATGTTGCCTCCCGTCCAGCTGATTTCTTTAAGAAGGGCATCAATAAACTGCCACTGAGTTGGCAAAGATGCATTGATTACATGGGTGATTACTTCGATTAATACAAATAAAAAATACATGAAAAAAATCGTTTTAATTTTTTCATACAAAACGGCAATTTCATAGGTAAAGACCTATTATATCGATTAAAGTGAATGAATAGAATGGAATATGAACTTTCAATTCAAACATAAAATTCTAATTCAATGCAACTATTATGAAAAATAATAGTAAAAAAGTACTAAAAGGTACTTTGAACTTAGTTCCGTCAAATCATAAAATCATCAGTCCAATCTCTATCCCATTAATATTTTGAGAACATTTATTATGTTTATAAATTAATATTCTTCACAGGCTTACAATACAATACAACTAATCTAAAAAATTTTTTATTTTTTTAGTGTGTAAAATCCATAGTGCTCAAAAAGCAAAAAGGTTCACTGCCTTATTGTATCGATGTTCAGTATTTTATAACAAACATTGTTTATATATCTATCTATCTAAAAATTCAAAGTACTGACTGACATACTGACTGATATATCAACGCACAGCCTAAACCACTGATCCTAGAGACATGAAAATTGGAGGGTATGTTCTTTGTAAAGAGTAGGTATGTACTAAGAAAGGATTTTTCGAAATTCTACCCCTAAGGGGGTAAAGAAGGAGATAAAATTTTGTATGAAAAATCTTATTTCTTGAGTTAATAGCATTGAAACTTCGCACGAATACTTAACTAAACAAATTACACAATTTGACATTTTTATTTTTCCTAAACTACCCCCTAAAAGGGGTAAAAATGGAGATGAAAGTTTCTATTAAAATTCGTATTCCTTGAGTTAATGGACTTGAAACTTGGCACGAATACTAATCGAAACGAATGATAAAAATTGTAATTTTTATTTTTCCTAAACTACCCTCTCAACGGGGTATTAAGGGGATGAAAGTTTCTATGAAAAATCTTATTTTTTGAGCTAAAAGACTTGAAACTTGGCACGAATACTTATCTTAATAAATTATAAAGATTGTCATTTTTAACTTTTCTAAACTACCCTCTAAATGAATCTATGAAAAATCTTATTCCTTGAGTCAATTGACTTGAAACTCGCCAGAAACTTAAAGTTTAAATGCGTAATGGTACAAAATGCGTTTATTTCTGTATTAAATAAAATTAAATACTTACACTTACAATTTTTTATTATATATTCAACATTATAAGTAAAAAAAAATTGGGCACATACCTACTATATTAATTTACGCACTACCATCTTACTCTGTTAATTCAGGAGGTAAGTGTGTGATTTAGTTTATACATAAGGTGAGTTCCTTTTGATGTTAATTTTACTAAGAACAATAGTTTTATTCATAAAATCTCATAGGAATTATTACTTTATTCACATCTATCCAGATATTAGTAATATCCACAATAATCCTGCAGAATGGTTGTGCGAGCGTGCCATCCTAAGACCAAAAAATGACCAAGCAACAATCATCAATAAAATTATTTTGAAATCGTTCGAGGGAGTTGAAAATTATTATAAATCAGTGGACTCAGTAATTAACAACGATGATGCCATACATTACCCGGTTGAATTTCTTAACACATTGAGGCCTCCCGGTCTCCCAACTCACATATTAAAATTGAAAGTTGGCGCCCCAGTTATGTTGCTGCGTAATTTAAACCCGCCAAAATTATGCAATGGCACCAGGTTACGCGTGAAAACATTGCAACGAAATGTTATTGAGGCAACTATACTGGCCGGTTGTTCCCGAGGGCAGTCTGTGTTTATTCCGAAAATCCCTCTAACTCCATCGAACTATCCCTTCGAGTTCAAAAGAGTGCAATTTCCCCTCAAAGTCTGCTTTGCCATGACCATAAACAAATCTCAGGGCCAAACTCTTGATTTAGCAGGGGTAGACTTAAGGGAGAACTGCTTTTCACATGGTCAGTTATACGGACTTATACGTGGCTTGTAGTAAGCTCACGGAGCAGCCTGGTGATTCTAGCACCTCAAGGTAAAACAAGAAATACTTAATGTTTACAAAGAAATACTGCAATAGGTAGTCACAGTATTTCGTTGTTACCAGTATTAGTTACATATTATCCACTTCTGGTTGTCTCCTAATTACATATTTTCAAACACGCCTTAAGTTCTGTTAAAACCATAGTACTCTCATCCCAAAGAAATTTTACGGAGAACTTCGTCCTTACTGCTTAGTTTGGCATATTGTCCATTTGTATATTTAATTCCTCTCCTTTTATCGTAAATGTAGTGGCTACAATGGTGTCAGAGTTGTTCAAGCCGCCCAGTAAGCCACTGACTGGGCTTCATTCAATTGAGAGGGTTTTAGCAATAGTATCCGGATAAAAATGTTGTATTTTGTTTCCTATAGGCCACGCGTGCGAAGCTGCGGGCAGAAGCTAGTTAAAAATAGAATGGTTTATCAGTAAAGGTAAATCGTTAAATTACCTTCTTTAGTAGTTCTACCCGCATAACTCCCGTTCCAGTAGGAACTTCATAATTAAATATAGCCTTCCTCGATAAAAGGCGTTCTAACACTAAAATGATGTTTCGAATCGGATCAGTAGTTCTTGAGATTAGCGCGTTCAAGCATACAAATAAACCAACTCTTCAGTTTTATATAATATATCTATAGATATAGAAATAAATAATATTTGAAGCCCACGGTTTGTTGAGTTTCAATGAAATGTCAAATGTGGTCTATCTATTAAAGTGGCCCCATCTTATGCGTATTATCTAATCCAATATACATAAATAAATGTAGTAAAGACTTAATAAATAAAAGATTATTCTATAACTCATATGCATGCTCATGATATGCTTTCATTTAAAAGTTTTTTGTACATAATAATAAACGTTAATATATTCCTACAGACTCTTGTAAGCCCGGATTCAATCAAATAAATGTTCAATTCCATTAAAAACTTTCGAACATTCAATATTTATTGCCACTCCGTAAGTCATATCCCCATCTATTATTAAATACTTCCAATGAGAATGTTTTGTAACCTCAATTATAGGGAAACAAAAAGTGGAGATCGAATTTTCATTAGGCGAGGCGTTGGGGCGGCACAATATGTCGGCACTCGGTATTAATAGAGTGCGGGCGGTGGAGCGTGGGGGGCAGGGGAAAGGGGGCCAACGGGGGGCTCGCAGCCGGCTGGACTCAAAAGGTTTACAGTTCGCTGCGCAAGAGTGACCCACCTCATAAACACGGGCCGCTCGCCGCTCGACTCTATGGACTCTCTGGAACTGTTCCCATCTTTACAAAACGCCTGTGTGTTTATTTTACACGATTCACTTTTTAGTTTTAATAATGTGTGATAAGTACAGATTTATTAATTACGTATTAAATTATATATTTTAGGAGATATCTAGTTTCATAACGTAAATCTCATACTAATATATAAAGCTGAAGAGTTTGTTTGTTTGCTTGAACGCACTAATCTCATGAACTACTGGTCCAATTTGAAAAATTATTTAAGTGTTAGATTGCCCATTTATTAAGAGAGGTTGTAGGGTTTTTATTCTTATGAAGTTCCCACGGAGACGGTAGCTACGCGGGTGAAGCCGTGCGCGGGAAGCTAGTATAGGCTTTGTTATTTACATTGCCTTGCAGCTCAAATCAGTTTTTTTAAAGCTAGTGTTACAAATAGGTATAAAACGTATCAGTAAGTAACATTCATCTATTTATGTAGTTTATTGCGATAAAATGAGAATCAAGAAACCCATATTTAAAATATAGTACACATAGGTATATCACCTAAAAAAATATTGTTATTTTATGATTTAGCTGTAGGTATCCCCGGCTTCGCCCGTCAGAAATTCTGAAATATGTCTAGATTTTTCTAAAATTTAATTTAATACAAACCTTAGCTTTGGAATAACCAACACATTAAAAAAAGCCAAATTAATCGGGAAGTTCTCAAGTTTTTCTCGCACAAACATTTTTATTTATATATTTAGTTTTTAACCAAAATATTATTAAGATTCAGAATAAAATAAAATTGATTTGTAAGCAAAACATCCATAACATACATTATTGATGTATTTCATGGTTTTTTACTTACTCTCAATAAACTAATCATCATCATCATCATCAGCCCGTACAACGTCCACTGCTGAACATGGGTCTACTCCCGAGGGAGGGTTTTTGCCATAGTCACCACGCTTGGCGGGTTGGTGACCGCAGTATTATGTCATATCACACAAGGAAACGCTGCTACCCGTTTCCGTTTCCAATAAACTTATAAAAAAATCATTTTGCTTAATTTATTGTTGACGTAGTAATTACATAATTAAACCTAACTTCTAACATTCATAATATAACCTACATCATGTAAAAAAGATTTTCCCGGCAAAAATCCAAAAATTCGTAACAAAATTTCGATGAGGCATGTCCACATAATGCTCATGCTTGAAATCATTACAACCCATTGGGCCCATATATACGAATTCGTTGTTTAAATACTGACAGAGTTTAAAATAAATTTACTTTGCAAACAGGCCAAAACCAGTTGCAAACTTGTATCAATATTAAAACATTGCATTATCGGATTTTCACCAAGATGATAAGAAATAGATAATTAATCATAATTAATCGATGACGTTTTTCATGATTAAGGTTTAATTGAATTACGTGATGTAATTATCAAAAACATCGAACAAATATGTTATGGGTCGGGTAAATCCGAATTATTATCCGGAATCACAACTGACACGGATTAGGTATTATCTTAATTATAAAGTTTTAAATTTCCGTGCACCATATATTATATTTACCTGAAGACTATATGTAGCGAATCGAACCTATTTGGAACATATTGTCTATACTTACTATCTATATATATAAAAGAAAGTCGTGTTTGTTACAACACTTATAACTCGAGAACGGCTGGACCGATTGCCATGGTTTTTGATTTGTTGGATTTGTTTTCGTCCCGAATAGCAGAATACATTTTAAAAACAAAAGAAAGTCGTGTTAGTTACACTATTTATAACTCAAGAACGGCTGATATAGAATAGAAGATAGATATAGATAGAGAAGGAGTGCAGAATGCACATATTTTTTATAATATAGTCGATAGCGTGGCTCAATAAATGGTATATCTCTAAGAAATTTACGCGTTCAAGCAAACAAACTAAGCTTTACCTATATATTAGGTTAAATTAGTAAGAAAATATAAAGTTAATTATGCTATACAAAAAATATATGTTTATTTTGCAAAAAATCTTATACCCCAATCCCAATAATAGCTTTGCTGGCAGCACACCCCGCTGTATTGTAGAGTATGGTAGGAGGGATTACCTTACACGTGCACTTTAATATCATTTTATTTTCACTAAAAAAATTGATGACAAATAAAAATGATTTTTTTTTACTAATTTTGTAGTCACATTACACATTACATGATACGTCGTACGTAACAGAAGATGGGTCTGCATATAGCTTCCCGCGCGCGGTTTCATCCGCACAACATCTAACAATGAAATATTTTGTCAAATTGGACCAGTAGTTCCTGATATTACAAACAAATAAACAAACTCTTCAGCTTTATATTAGTAGGAATAGAATTATAGCTATTGATGTTTTAAATAACTACTTGCTACCCACGACTTCATCCGCGTTTTACGCGGGATTTTAAAGATTTTACAAGCTTAGGCGTACCGTTTTGAAGATTTGGCGAAAAACGCGGAAAAACAAACAGACATAAAAAATAAATTATTAATAAATGTTTGCTTAAACGCGCTTATCTCAGCAAATACTTTAACGATTGGAAAATTATTTCAGTGTGAGATAATAGTAAATATATAAATAATATAAATCACCAAACATACACACAAAACACACAACACACACACACACATCTACCCCCACATCCACACCCACGACTATACCCTAATTTCACTTAATATTATTATTGTTATAGTTTTGTTTTTTCTATTAGTAATATAATTATGTTAGTAAGTCCATTGTAATTGTCGTCATTATTATTTCCGTATATTTTATAGTCAGCTGGTGTCCGCATGGTTAATAATTTTGTTAAAGTATATCAGGTTTCTGCGATACAAGTCTAGAAATTAGTGTGGGAACCCACGTTAACTGTTATGTGTGTAAAATGTATTTTAAATAAATAAATAAAAATAAATAAATAAATAAAAGTTAGATTCCTACGGGGACGGGAGTTATGCGGTTAAAACCGCATGCGTAAGTTTGATCAATAAAACTCACATTAATCATTACGTTACAAAATTATGATTGTAAGCAATAAGAGTAAAACAATAATTAAATCGGACCTGTATCGATATCGAATCGATAAGAAAATAAATGACTCAGAGTTTTTAGAAAACAGTAAAAAAATACCTGACCCGCGGTTCAAGTCCCATAGAGGTTAACCTCTTCTGCAGGTTGTCTTTTTTTTCTTATATATAGGTATATACGTCTGCGCCCAATTTTATATGAGAGAGTATTGCAGAGGAGTGGAAAGATAAGCTTGTAACTATGCGAGGACTATTATTTCTTATTTAAGTGGTATATACATACACATTTACAGACATATACCTATACATAATAATCATATTATTATATTTATTAATATATATTTATTATTGTTATTTATTGAAGTGTTTTAATTCTTTTATTATGCTGTAAATTTTAATATCACTATGAAAACTGTTTAAGGAGCTGGTATGATTCAAAACCATTAACAGAATGCAGGTTCAATTTAGTCGCCTGTCACTCTCACCCAGTGTAGATATAGATATGTCTTACTCTTTACATAAAGACAAGTCATAGTCAAGCATAAGGCATTGTCGGGATGGTGAAAAACAGGAATATTGTTGTTTCTATGGTATTTTTCATTATCATTTACATTGGCATTTAGAAATTGTTGTTGTTATTATTTTTGCGTTATTATTTTAACATAATTTCTTTTCATTGGTAGCACAACGTGGAACAAAATCGACTGTACTTATCAATTAAATCCAGCATAAATTAGTAAGATTTTAATAATAATTTTAATTTTAATTTCATTTCATTTAAATTCATTTAAATTGATATAACAATTAACTGTAACAATTTACTGTATTTTTTTTTGTTTTTGTATTTTTTATGTAGCTATCTAGATAAGTATATTTTTTTTGTACCGTCGTTTTCTTCTCCTTTGTTTAATGCATGCCGTGGCAGCCTTTAATTAAGGCTACACTATAAAATGTAATAATCATATGTGTACTTTAACATGTATTTTTTTGGTGTATGCTTTGTTGGTTGTCCTTAAATAAATAAATAAAATAAATAAATTACGTCATAAGGATCGTTAATTTGACGAGGAACAACAGAGAGGTGATTACGTCTAGTTATTTCAAACCTGGGACAGTCTTAGATTATATATTTTAAAATGGGTGTTCGATGCAATTATTGCAATCGATCACGTTTTGCTGACTTAGCGACTCAATACGCGCGCACGAGTGCGCCGGGAGCTTAGTGCATATCGTGCAGCAACCGAGTGCATTTACTTTCCGCATTTTATCATTTTAGCGATAGCTTAGTCCTAACGTCACCTTGTTAATGATTGTCCTAGCATACGAACTTACATAAGCTCACGCCTGTTTCCCAGCGGGGTAAGCAGATACAATGGACCTCCACTTGCTACGATCCCTACACACACCTTTCTTTCATCAATGTCCTAGCAACTATCCTTGAATGTGATTTGAGTGTTTAATTTTATAACGCAGTGAATCCCTAATACGGTATTAACTACAGCGTAGCCCTACATTTTGGTCCTCTTTGGTTTTATTCTAAGCATAAATGGATGCTCGCCTTTATAAGTATGTCTGTTCGAAAAACATTCTGAGAAGCTGTTCATCTTGGAGTAAGAGGCTAATTGAGCTAAGTGATACCATGTGCGATATTGAATTAGATATTTTATCTATACAAATAAAAATGTATGTAGGTATGTAAAAATTTACGGGAAATTTTATTACGAGTGACGGGTACGGGCGACGCCGGGCATGAACAGCTAATAAGGTATATAATCAATTTCGCGCATGATGTCGTCTTAGCTCTATTATTCTTTTACCCTTCGCTATAAATATTCCAAAAGGTCTTCTAAAACTATTCATGATGATGTACACCGCATCAATGTCTTTTCTCAGTTTAGTTATCATCATCATTTCAGCCGTAGGACGTCCACTGCTGGACATAGGCCTCCCTCATAGATCTCCAATTGTTACGGTTAGAAGCGGCCTGCATCCACCGTGATCCCGCGGCCTTAACCAGATCATCCGTCCATCTAGTAGGTGGACGTCCTACGCTACGCTTTCCGATCCGCGGTCTCCATTCGAGAACTTTTCGGCCCCAACGGCCATCTGTTCTCCGTGCTATATGGCCTGCCCATTGCCACTTCAACGAACTAATCCGTTGGGCTATGTCGGTAACCCGCGTTCTTCTACGTATCTCCTCATTTCTGATTTGATCTCGTAGAGAAACCCCGAGCATAGCCCTCTCCATAGCTCGTTGTGCGATTCTGAGCCTGTTCATACGGCCTATAGTGAAGGACCACGTTTCAGATCCATAGGTCATCACTGGCAACACACACTGGTTAAAGACTTTCGTCTTCAGGCACTGAGGTATTTTAGAGGAAAAAACGTTGCGAAGTTTCCCGAACGCTGCCCATCCGAGTTGGATTCGGCGATTGACCTCCTTCTCGAAGTTGGACCTACCTAATTGGACTGTTTGTCCTAGGTATACATACGCGTCAACAACTTCAAGAACCGTATTCTCAACCATAATAGGGGTAGGCACAACATGGACATTAGACATGATTTTTGTCTTGTCCATGTTCATTTTAAGACCTACCTGCTGGGAGACTCGGTTGAGGTCTTCGAGCATTGTACTGAGTTCTTCCATCGACTTTGCCATGACCACGATATCATCAGCGAATCGAAGGTGAGTGATGTATTCACCGTTGATGTTCATGCCTAGTCCTTTCCAATTCAGAAGTTTGAAGGTGTCTTCCAAAGTGGTCGTAAACAGTTTCGGAGAAATAACGTCTCCCTGTCTTACGCCCCTTTTTAGTGGAATTGCCTTCGTACTCTGTTCTTGTACTCGGACCGACATAGTGGCGTTTCTATACAAACATTTCAACACTTCGATATACCGATAGTCAATACGGCATCGCTGGAGAGACTCAAGTACGGCCCAATATGTTTCGACCGAATCAAAGGCTTTCTCGTAGTCCACAAACGCTAAACAGAGAGGCAAGTTATACTCTTCGGTCTTCTGTATTACTTGCCGCAGCGTATGTATGTGGTCTACGGTACTATAACCTTTTCGAAACCCGGCTTGTTCGGGAGGCTGAAAGTCATCAAGCCTTCGTTCGAGACGATTCGCAATAACCCTGGAGAACAGCTTATAGACATGGCTCAAAAGCGAGATGGGCCTGTAGTTCTTTAGTAAGGTGTTATCCCCTTTCTTAAAGAACAACACCACCTCGCTCTTATTCCATGCTTTAGGCGTGGTGCCTCCGAGCAAAGTGGAATTGAAGAGCTTCTGAAGGACTTTAAGTACCGGTGATCCACCCGCTTTCAGGAGCTCTGATGTGATTCCGTCCTCACCCGGCGCCTTGTTGTTCTTTAGCTGTTTCAGGGCCATGCTTATCTCGTACAGGCTGATGTCCGGGATATCCTCGGTATAGTGTCGGGTCAGTTTGGCTCTTGGGTCTATAGCCGCACTGAAAACAGGATTGGTGACTGAAGCGTAGAGCTGCCCGTAGAACTTTTCGACTTCCCTTAACACTTCCGCTTTTGTCGACGCAAGACTGCCATCATCCCTCTTCAGCTTTGTCATCTGGCTTTGCCCAATAGACATATCTCTTGCAAACACTTTGGAGCCCTGGTTACGCTCTATCGTATCTTTAATACGTGAAGTATTAAAACTACGAACATCGTGTCGCAAGGATTTTTTAATTCGTCTATTAAGCTGCCTTTGTGACTAAGCATCATCGGGCGATTGCATTCCTAGCAAGCGTCGTTCAACCATTAGGTTAAGGGTGTCTTCAGAAAGTTTCTGAGTTCTACTGGTACGGCGAGCCTTGAAGAATTGAGACCCTACCGTATGGACAGTCTCTACGAGCCTGTTGTTGATCTCGTCCACTGATGCGTCTTCATCTAGACAATCGAATCGATTTAAGAGCTCGAGTTGAAAGATCTCGGGGTTATCGATCTGGGCGCGAGTAGGTCGGAGCGTAGACTTCATCAAAAGGGACCGTTCAAGTTTAACGTTTATATTCAATGTGCCTCGTACTATTAAATGATCACTACCGGTTTTCACCCTGTGAATCACAGAGACATCATTGAAAATCCGTTTCTTGTCGGTCATGATGAAGTCGATCTCATTTCTCGTGGAACCATTGGGACTCAGCCAGGTCCATTTCCTGTGAGGCGGCTTCTGGAAGAAAGAATTCATCATATAGAATCCTTCTTTCTCCAGAAAATCAGCCAGCCTCTGTCCCCTAAGGTTCCGTTGCCCATAACCGAAGTTCCCTACTATCAACTCATTATCGTTTCTCTTGCCCAGTTTCTCATTGAAATCCCCCATAACAACATTGAAGTGAGTTTTATGAGTATGTATGGCCCTACTAATGTCCTCATACATACACTCAACTTCTTCATCTGGGTGTGCCGAGGTCGGTGCATAGACCTGAACGACCTTCAGCAAGTATCTTTTAGATACTCTGAGTGTTAGGTATGCAACCCTGCTAGACACACTGTCGATGGTAATTATGTTGTTAACGAGGGACTTGTGAACGAAAAACCCGACACCACCTTGGGACTATTGGTCGCCCTCCCGATAGAAGAGCAGGTTGCCTGATTTCAGGGTTATCGTGTCCTGTCCCTCTCTACGAACTTCAGACAACCCTAGAATATCCCATCTGAGCCTGCTCAATTCTTCTTCCAGCTCAACAATCTTTTCCTCGGTCCGTAGAGTGCGCACGTTATGTGTTGCCAGGGCCAGTGTATGCCTGTAAGATTGGTAGCCACTCGTCTCCCGGGGATTCTTAGCACCCCTAGCCCCGCCGATACCATGACCGCTACCGTAGCCAGGCCTAGCGGGGCCGCCGGGGACTCGGGGCCGTGTGTTATTTAAATTTTCCATGAGGGGAGTTTGCCAATACTCGCCACGCTTGGCAGGCGGGTTGGCGAGCGCAGTCTTACGTGTTATAATCCAAGAAGACGCTGCTGCCCATCTTCTGGTGTATTTCCCTTGGCCGGGTCCTACGGCGCCCACGGGAGGAGATGGGGGGCATCATTCTTACGCCGGTGCCCGCGGCGATATAATATATAAGCATACATATATACAGCCAGATGCGAGAAGTGACGTATGTTATATCTTGTATAGAGATATTTTAAATACAATGCTTTTTAAGTTGCAAAATTCATGACGCGAAAAAAAAGTAAACAAACAATGTCAGTCAATATGTTTGTTTTTGATTTTTTTAAAAATAAAAGCTGATATCATAGCGTTCTTATACGCACAAATATTTCAATATTGGAGGAGCTCAATATTAAAGACCGCCTAACCTCACAAGTGATACGGGCGATCCTCCAGTATTTGACGGGATCCTTCCAACATAGAGAGGTCCATTATATAAGGCAAAGTGAAAGGGGCTTCTCCTTGGGGCAGGAAACCGGCTAGATGGGCGGATCGGATTGCCAAGCTTTTAAAAATATTGGTCTTTCAAGCAGTACACGAAGCAGCAGATCGGAAAGCTTGGCGAACTTCAATAAAACAGCTGACCAAGTGCAGGGGTCACGATCTTCAGCATTGAAGAAACGAATGAGGAGGAGGATCACAAATGTATTTTTAACTGCTAACGCATAAACGACAGAGTGTTATAAGTTTGACGTGTCCGTGTGTCTGTCTGTGGCATTGTATGTAGCTACCGGACGGCTGAACCATTTTTTTTTTTATTTTTTTTTCATCTAGTTGCATAGTTGCAATTTCAAAATCTTTATTATATTTTTGTATTGTATGATTGATATTGGTCCAAATAATCATTAAAATAATGGAAAACAGTTAAATATTTAAGATTAAGAAATAATATGTAAAATTATACAAATGTATCACTTAAGGCGCAAACACATTATTAAAACGCGACGCGACGCCACGTGTCGACACCTGATATGAACCGTGCGTCAGTGCGCGCGTGGCATCGTGTCAGGTGTTCATTGAGAGATTCTGGTCTATAAAATACAATACATTTGATTCGACTCAACACGCGTCGCGTTTCATTAGGTTACGTCGCGTTTTAACCATGTTTCCGCCTTTATTCACAACGCGACGCTTAACGTCATGGTATGTCAAACAACTTTGCTATCTAAGGTGGGTGGACCATGGAAGGCCATGCTCCTTTGAAGGCCAACTATTAAAAAGTCATAGTTATTGTCATGTGACGACAAATTCCTTCCACACACAGTAAGATACATAAAACTTAAGGACACAGACGCGGTGGCAAACCGCTAGCGTTGCCATTTTGTTAGTGAGGTCCCTCGCTTCATATAATTCGATGGTCGACGTTGAAATTGTAATTCACGCGCATAGCAAAAGGTTAGTTTTTACGTAATAACCTATTAAATACTTTACTTATTTTTGGTGTAAATTGTCATATAAAGATTTGTTATGCTACTAAAGAAAACAAAAACAATTTTGCTTCGATTTCAGTTAAAATATCGGTAGTGTTCGTATAAAAGCCGGTGGTTCCTTATAAGGCAAAAAAAATAATAATACGGATGGCCTTGTTAGGGTACATGGGCCATACTACGAATGGGGATGTTCAAACAATGGTTATCTTTATAATATTATTAATATTTATGAGGGTTATCCAACTTTTTAACTCAGACTGAATTAAAAACAAATAAACTCTATTGAAATATTATTTGACCTTCAAAGAAACATTTTGGCCTTGCAAAGAACGATCCCATAATTAGGTTATCTTTTTTAAATAAATTTCATTCTTAAATACGTTTGATAATTATTTGTGATCGATATAGTACTCAGTGCTATATTTTTTAAATTATTTTCATTAATATATTCTTAGTTATACCATAGTGTTCAAGGAATGGTCGTCGACTTTTTTTAAAAAGATTAATAATGTTAAGCTTTTATATTAAGTGTAAATGGAAGAGCTTTTCATGCAGTTTTAGTAAAAGGGGATTTTTTAATCTTTACAGCTCTAGTTTTAAGAAGAGTGACTGATTTATATTATTGGCCTTGTTTGGAGACCTGTTCCTTACAAGGCCGTTTGGAAGAGCTTTTTAAAAGTTAAGTTTAATAAATAGTGATTACATCTAGAATAAAAATAAGTATTTTATATGTTACACAATAAAATAAACTGTTAATTAAACATTGTTTATTTCATTTCTCCAATAAATGAACGAATAAAAACAGTTTATTCGTTAGAGTGGCCATCCATGGTCCACCCACCTTATGTTTGTTGTCGTAGTTAAATATCATGCAAGTTTTGTTATTTTCTGCTGCTAATTAAAGTTATTCAAGTTAAAAAGGATACTAAAAAATATTTTAAAAAAAGGATAATTGCTAACACGATTATGTATATTCAATAAATCTTAATTGACAATACATTTGGAATTATATAACTGTAACAAATTTGCACGCCGAAATGCTAATATGAAATACCGAAATGAAAAGTACTGTATTATATTTAATGTGAGCTCATATTTTCGCAAATAAATTATTTGATTGATTTGGTTAGGAATAAGGTTATCTTTCAATGATAAGTATTATGAAAAATAAGGTCATATTTTATTTAAAAAGAAGTTTGATGGTTGCATTCCTGGTAAAACTAAAACTATGAGTTGCATTCAGGAAAATACTAGCAGAGAATATAGCGTATCGTGGTCTTTATTGCTTGGGTAATGGAAATCATCAAAGTGACACAGACATTCGCAAGTAAACCCAGTCTCAAATGTTGTTCTTGCATACGAGAGTCATTGTAGTGACACTAGCTTTCGGCGTTTTATCGTTTATCATTAGTCATTGTTTTAATTACAATTGCTTTCGTTTGCCTGTGAGTCATTATTCTCCAGTAGCTGCGTTGATAAAAAAATTAGGTGTCTCGAAATATTCAGCGTGATTTTTCATTTTTAATCGCAGCCTGTTATTATAACATAGCTTACACACACACAGTCACAGGCATTCTAGTTTGCTATCTAATTTTCATGTACCTTTAAAATGTAGTAACAGCATTATAAATTAATGTCATCGTCAAATTGTTGGATACCTGGATCTATATCTCTATCTCTCTATCTATATCTTTGCTTATATGAGCGACTGGGATATATTGTCCCGCCGCCAGTAGTCTCACAGCAATGTAAAATGCTAGGCCTCGTTTACATTTTCCCACATCTGAAGTTTTTATTAAAATAAAATATTTTTTCAGAAAACGCACTCGTATGTTCGAATTTAGCGCGGGTGGCACTATCGACGCTACGCGCGGTGCGTCCGCGATAATTATTTTAGTGAACTTCAAGTAGTTATTGCGAGTAATGCTTTATTTTCGTAAATTGAACGATTACTCCATTTTTAGAAAAAAAAAGTCACTGGAATCTTCCATGCTTCCAGTTCGTAAAAGAAAGACGATCACTTTCTTTCTAGCAAGCTTTGCGTCTTACTGCGATATCGCAGATAACACAAGCCACGTTTTATTTATCTGATACAAATTGTATTTACATAATGGTTCAGATAATCAGCGATTTCATTAAAGGCTTCTTCACATAGCTTGATTTTAACTAGCTTTAAATTTTTTATATTTTTAATTTAAAACGATTACTAGCAGTGTTTTGCAGACTACTATATTCTTGTTAACCCCTCGTGCTAAGCTAAAATGCTTGTGTTACGAGTGGGTTCACGTCGGTAGTGCAATGGTTGATACGGTGATACATACTAGGTTGAACCCACGACATCGTCCGCGACACAGGGTAAAATTCCCTAGTGCGGCACTTGTTTTGGTCAACGGAATGGTCAATGGTCAACGGAATGAACAAGCACGAATAGGACATGTCTTATGAAGTTGTACCAAAATCTCACAAAGTTTTAAGTTAACTGATTTACCCGAAATTGCAATGAAAGAAAGAACACTAATAATCATAACCGCAGCCGGCAGAGGTGGCTTGCCCGCGTAGCGGCTTCCACGCTGTCAGTCATAGAAAGGCGGTCATTTTATTCCAGGCAACCTTTCATCCTCTCCCATTTTTACATAATATGTTCAAGGAACTTAATATGATTTTATACCTCAGAAGCACAAGATCTGATGTTTTATAGTACTTCGGAAGTTGTAGGTCGAAAGTACAATTGTGTGATAAAGGCACATACGACCAAATGAGTTTGATGTTTAATGGTTCATATGACTTTATGCTGCTGAGGCAAAGAATTTAACATCAAAGTTAAGTTAAAAGTTAGTTGAATATTGGTTATGAGAAACCGTAACGGCCGACAACCAGTATGATACAACAATTTTTTGAAACTGCGACGAATATATTACACCTAGTCATAAAAGTAGGTAAGTAGGTACTAGGTACTTAGAAAAGCACCTTGCGTTGTTATAGTACCTAATCTAATTATAATTATTAATTAGCATTAACCACACAATGTAATATGTTGTGTGCATACATGTCAAGTTAATTATATTTATTAACTAAATTAATTGCTTGTCAATCATCTCTTTAATGCGGTGTGCGTTTAGTACGTACCTAATGTAGAAGCGTTATACAGCCTGTTTATAAATTTATTTTTTCATGTAGGAAAACCATCAGCTCAATAACGAACAGGAATGGGCATTTCGTTCGTTAAAATATTATACATACGCGTATGGGACCGCGCAGTCAAGGGCAATATACTAACTTAATCATAAATGTTTATATAAATGAACCATAACTTACACTCCGTTCAATATCCGGGGCATACACCACATTTCGTTGAGGTTTTCGACGCATAGCACGGGCAGACGATGCGGTTACCGTATTGTCTGGTATAGGACCTGGCTGCGACACTGTGCGTCGCCGGCCTCGCTCTTCCGAACCACTGTTGCCAACTGATTTATTGTGCACCTGTAAAGTAAAATGTATGTCAGTAGAAAGATTAGTACGGAAACCTAAAAACGAAAAATTTACAAAATCATAACACGTGACATATTTTTTGCAAGCACCTTTTATGTAGTTTTTTTATGACAAAAGAACCACAGATGGTCAGAAAGACCATGATTTAAGGTATTTTTTTCGGATGAACATTAGTTGGCCACGATACTTTTGCAACTTTACCGGGTGATAATATTATTTTAGTGCAAACCCATATAGAATCGTATATATACTTACCACAAAATAGAAGAGGATGAAAAAAGAAGTACGGTGTTTATCAATGGTTAAAGTAATTTACTGGAAAGGTTAGGTGTACAATGAAATAACGATAAAGACATTCTCATATAGACCTTCATATTTTATTTAAAACAATACTAAGTTCAGAGAATCGGAAATTCAGATAACTAGGTAAAAACTACTATACTAGGTACTGTGTACCAACTAATAAAAAATTTAACTCAAATAGAGAGTTTGATATTTTAAGTAGGTAATAAGTTGTCATTTTGGGACTCAGTTGCTATTTTGAGCCTAGCAGTATTTAATTTCTCATAAATTAATATAAATATTTATGTAGTATTTTAGTCGTTGCTTATAATTGGCAAACCTACGTAGCGTAGCGGTATCAGGCTGGCTTTAAATCTCGAAGGTCGTGGGTACGATCCCCACGCTGGACAGGAAATGTTTGTGCTAATTCTAAGATTTCTTTCCGGGTCTGGTTGGTTGAGGGACTACCCTCCGTGCCTCGGAAAGCACGTTAAGCCATTGGCCCCGATTTTTATAACATCATCTATAATAATCGTATATCAGGGAACGGGCAGCAGCATTTCCTTATGTGGTTCAACATTTTACTGCGGTCACCAACCCGCCTGCCAAGCGTGGTGACTATGGCAAATAGCCTCCCTCGGGAGGAGGCCCTTGTTCAGCAGTGGTTCAGCAGCGTTATATGGACTAATGATGATGAAAATGATGAGTAATTGGCAAGACGATTTATCATCAGTATTAATGTCGTTACATAACAAAATTAAAATAGACATAATTATTATGCTTTTTGCAAAAAAAGTTGCTCTCAAGGTATTGATAAATGTAACCTAGGTACATGGTAAAATGAGCTCTTAGAGCCATGCAGAGAAGGATGATCTAGGTTACACGAATACAGGTTCGAACTCATCTTAATCGGTTATTTTTAATTGTATTGAAAAAATATGTAAGTATAGATCGATTTTATTACCGACAGTTAATCATTTCGCTAAATATTAGCAACGAACAATTACAATTACCATATTGTTTGCATATTTAGGTTTACTGCGCAATTTACGTAAAAAGGGTTACAAAGATTTTGCTTCGCGTATTAATGTGTTTTTTTTTATATATTTTATTCTTCATAGTATATATAATTTCATGTTCAGCTGTATCTTGGTTTCCTAAACCTACACACTATTCTTGTTTTCTTTTCGTTTTTTCCTTTCGCGGATCTTCTGGAAAAAAACCCATTAGAAATAAGCGTTACCTTTGTACTACGTTTCTTGTATTTTAATATTTTTCTTTTTAATGTTATGTGTGTATATAAAGTAAATAAAAAATAATGTCTATCTCCTGGAAAATATATTAATCTTCAATGATCTCCAGGTATTTTGACTATTAAATTGTTGTCTTTAACACCTACGAGATTTGTCTGGTCTGCTGAAATTCTATAGATGTCCGTTCATCATTGTATTGACGCTAATCCGATATCTGGAGTACTAAAAGCGTCTTAGTGTCTATAGATAGATATCACTGTTTGTTCTATAGCCGCATTATGGTATGATTCTCGTATATTATTCCTATAACACTACTTTATGAAAAGTAACTATATATAAAGTGCTTCCAAAATATATGCTATCCTTTAAGTGAAAACAGATTCGCAAGGTCACTATCTAAAAAAAATTTTTTTTTACCTATAAAATGTTTTGTTTCGATTTAAGTCGACTACTAGCTCAAATGCGTAATATTAAGGGGGGGGTGAAAATCGGGGTGAACAACGATATTTTATTTCCTTTCTAAAGATAGTAAATAGTATTGCGATCCACATATAATATAAAAGCAATTCTATTTTTATTCAACATCTTTAAATTAAACATTATTTTAAAGTGTTAGGTATATATATTATGGCATTTAAATATTAAGTCAGACATAGATATCGTGTCTTTAATTTCTATCTTTTTAATATAGGTGAAATCTTCTTTTTATTATCGATGTTATAAATAAAAACTACACAAAATACGGAATTGTTCGGAAACTCATTACAGTTGGTATATTAACTAGGTTTCAAACTAATGATATAAACATACCCCTGGATCTTCAGCACTGGTCATAACTTCTTCATCTCCATCATTTTCACCGAAGTGTTGCAACGACGTCTCAGAATGAAACTTTTTGTCGCCCATTTTAGATTTATTTACTATTTCATCTAACACTGCCTGTTTAGCTTTGCTGTCCGCCATATTTTATAATAATTAAAAAAAAACAACACTCAAATTATTTGTTTCTCCACTTTTAAATTGACATTTTATTTACACAAGGTTGAGTCGTGCAATTAAGATTGCAAATGAATTGTTATTAAAAATGTGATAGATAAACATTTTTTTATTATCAATGAATCGAAACCATATCTACATTTAATAAAACGTGTAGGTAATTATCGCACGATTCAAATAATGTACTTAGTCTGTTTATATTTAAGGAAACATCATAAATTGATAACAGGTGGAATTATTTATTTCGTTCTGTACTATATACTTCCGGGAACAGTTAAGCCTACGGAAAGATTTGTATGATTGGATAAGATAGTTACTTTATATAATAGTTAAAAGATATAGGTAGCAGCTGTGGTAGCAGTTCAATGAACGCTAGAACATAGCGTTCATTGAACTTCTACGAAACTAAATAGGTAGGTAAGTAGGTAGATACTGCATACAAAACGTGTGCCTCAGCTAAATTACGTTTATGATTTATTCGTAGTTACATATTATAAGCCAGTCCTGCATAACTTGACCTGAGTGTAGGTGGGTGTTTTAAAAAAAACAATGACCCTACTGATCCAAAATCGGACTGTCCCCACTACTTCAAACATTTTTTTTTTGTTTTTTTTTTATAGCATATGTACATGTGAAATTTTATATAATTAAGGCAGATATTTTAAAATCAAGTTAAATTGAAAAACACCATAAAATGACGATAGATATTATATTTATATTTTATAAAAAAGCACCACAGGAGGTGAAGATTTCGTGTGTCCCACGGTGCTCTCGGAGATTTCGAATACTTCTTACTTGTAGGCTATTGAGCTTTTAGTATGTTTAGGTGTTCGAACATAATGTCTTTATGTCTAAAAGTGCGGTTTTGGTCTTTATGTGATTAATTTATAGTTATTTTTAAGAAATATCATTCAAATAACGCTGTCCTACGAAAACCATAGTACCAGAAAATTCGGTATCGTCACGGTGAATTTGATATCTTACATAAGACAAAATCTACTAATTTGTGTTTTTTCTACTTTCCTGGCAGCATTGTGATCGTATTTTGATACCACCATTACTGTTTAAACGTCAGTTGCGACAAAATCTGTAACGAAAGTGTTGGTGTCTTCGGTGTGCAGTAAAAGTTTTCTGGATAGTGACAGTATTTAAAAGGTAAATAAACTTATTTTCTTTACTTTGGCGTATTGTATTTAAAACATAAACTAACCTATATTAGATTAATAAAGCTAAAAACAAGTTAATTTAACAGAGTATTAGTTATTTTTAACATCTTAGGACTCTCAGAAGTCAAGAGAGAAGGCGAACATACAAAAGAAAGAGACGATGCTATGTTCTTCCACTTTGGTGAAACCAGTGGACAACACGGAGTGGGTTTTAAGCTGGCAAAAAAGTGGAAGTACAACATCATTGAATTTCTGGGTTACTCTGAACGTGTCGCTGTACTCAAGTTCCAATTAACATCTAACAAAACTCTGACTCTGGTACAAGTCTACACACCGACATCTGCATATTCCAATGAGGACATAGAAGAGTTCTATGATGTTGTTAATAGAGCATGCGATGAAAACAGAGGCACTTGGAACCTTGTCCTTGGTGATTTTAATGCAAAAGTGGGACAAACGCTAGAACTGGACAGTGGAGATACAGTCGGGTGTTTTGGTTTGGGATACCGCAACGAGCGCAGTGCTCGTCTCACTCAGTTCGCCTTTGGACAGAGCATGCACATAGCCAATAGTTTCTTCTCAAAGAAACCGCAACGACGCTGGACCTGTCACCGTCACCTGTGTCACCTGTGTCACCTGACAGTCTCACACGCAATGAAATCGATTACGTTCTATCATCTGATAAACATATTATAAAAGATGTTAGCGTCATAAACAAACTCAAATATAGATCAGACTATAGACCAATCGTGTAAAAATCAGATTGAACTTTAGAATTCACTGTGCAAACATTTTTACTAAACAATTCAGAAGTCTTTCAAAAGAAACACTAATTAACAACTACGATTATTTCAACCTAGAACTAACGAATCATTTTAAAGAACTTAATACTGACGAAACAGACGCAGATGAACAATATAACGCAATAGTCACAGGAATAACCAATGCATATAAATCCATCAAAAATAAACCTAGCAATCAAAATAAACTAACAGCCCACAGTCTCGACTTAATAGAAAAACGGACAAATGAAGAAATAGGAACAGTGGAATATAGAATAATTGACTAAGCATCAGGAGCATCAGGAATGATTTGAGAAATTTGAACACACATCTTGTTAAAAGTGCGTTAGAAAACCATACATCCCTAAGAGTACTGAAAGAAGGGGTAACAAAAGGCAAGACTTGGATTAACAGCTTAAAAGATAGAAACGGTACAAAACACTATATTAGAGTTAAAATCATGGAAATAACAACCAAATTCTACACAAACCTATACTCAGAAAATCCGCCACTCGATATAAACATGGAATACAACCCTTCAGATACCATTCCTCAAATAAACGGTTACGAAGTGCGCAAAGAGCTCAATAGTATGCGCTATAACAAAAGTCCTGCGGAAGATGGAATCACTACAGAAGCGCTAAAAATCGGCTCTACCTTGTTGCCCCACCTTACCAACCTGTTCAATACCATATTACAGTCAGGAAAAGTCCTGAAATCGATGTGCCTTTCGAATATAGTTCTTCTGCATAAAAAAGGCGACAAAAGTAACATTGCCAATTACCGCCCCATCAGCTTAACGTCTCACATCTTCAAGACATTTACTAAAATTATACACAACTGCATAGATGGGAAACTTGATAAACAGCAGCCACCTGAACAAGCCGGATTTCGCCCTAGTTTTTCCACAACCACCTACAGACCTTGAACCAGATTCTGGAGAAATATTCAGAATTTAATAAGCCACTTTACCTAGCTTTCGTAGATTATACGAAGGCTTTCGATAGCATCAAACACTCAGAAATATTCAAATCATTAGAAAATCAGGAATTAGAGCAACAATATATTGACCTTTTAAGAATTAAATACCATAACAGCACCGCAAATATCAAACAAAATACTCCAGGACCTTCATTTAGTATACAAAAGGGTGTTAAACAGGGCGACTTGCTCTCTCCAAAGCTCTTTACTAGTACTCTAGAGGAGATATTCAGAACCCTAGCAGCCCCATGGGTGACCAAGGGCATTGTGGTCGGTAATAAGAGACTTACAAACCTCCGTTTTGCCGACGTCATAGTTCTTTTTTTGCCACCACAGCACTGGAGCTACTGACTATGCTCCAAGAACTGAACACAGCCAGCTGCAAGGTAGGACTCGCGATGAATCGGTCTAAAACCCAGATCATGACCAACAGCACTAAGCGTAGAGTCGAGGTAGATGGGCAGAGAATACACTATGTCGATGAGTATATCTACTTGGGCCAGTTAGTATCTTTCGAAAACAGGCAAGAAAGCGAAATCGATCGCCGAGTTGAAAACGCCTGGAAAAGCTACTGGTCCATGAAGACGCTAATGAAGGGTGACCTACCGATTTCCCTAAAGCGAAAACTCATCGATATGTGTTTTCTCCCCGTCCTAACCTTCGGTGCTCAGACGTGGTCACTCACCGAATCGCAAAAGTACCGCCTTGGAGTTTGCCAACGGGCAATGGAACACAGCATTCAAAGTGTGAAAAGAGAAGACAGGGTGCGAAACACTACGCTGCGTTCCAAAACTGGCATAATAGATGTTGGCAGGAAAGCTGCTAGGCTGAAATGGGATTGGGCAGATCACGTAAGTCGCATGCAAGAGGACCGCTGGGCAAAGATCTCCACACAATGGGTGCCGGGAGATGGACGGCGACGCCGAGGCCGGCCTAGAAAAATGTGGCGAGACGACCTAGACGCCTACCATGAAAGCTGGTTCGACGCGGCTCAAGAAAAAAAATTTTGGGAAGGAATTGGGGGAGGCCTTTGCTCAGCAGTGGGACAATACGGGCTAAGGAAAAAAATGTGCCATATAAAAAAACAAAAAAAATTTTTTGAAGTTGTGGGACAGTTCGGTTTTGCTAGGGTCATTTTTTTTTTAAAAACACCCATTATCATACATATAAATATGCACAAAAATGAAGTAGCAGAAAATATTATATATATATAAAAGGTAGAATTGTTTAAATGAAAAACAAAACATTTATTAACAATTTTCATTTTTTTTTTTTTTTTTTTAATTTACTTCCTTTAAGGTTACTATCTAATTTATTAATGTAATCAAGATCATATTTTTTAGCTAAACATTCAATTTTGACATTGTAAAAATCATTCATAGTTTTTAATTAATGTTACTAACCCCCCCAGGTGGTTTATTAAACACTTATATTACAGAATTAAAAAAAATATAACTTCTGGATTTATTTATAAATAAACTACAACAATTTTATCAAAGCATAAGGAAACATTAAAAAAAATAATTAAGAACTCATAAGTTTGCTAAGTACGGCTTTGACTTCGATGGAAAACTGGGAGATTGGTATAGACAATTCTAGACCAGAGGCCGTAGCACTCGTGCCTGTGACAATAAAATCCGATGGAACAACTAACGGCGCCTTTTTATCTGCTGCGTTAATTTTCTCGAGGAAAGGGGGCATCGGTACAGAAGGATGCTCGACCAACCATTTGTGAAACGCCTTTGTTGATCTGAAAAAATATCAGTGGCAGGAAAGTTGGAAGAAGGTGAAACGCATGATATTTGAACCTATAGACTTATTTAACCTGAGAATATTATAATACAAAATAATGGCATCCTCCGTGGAGCGGTATTAGGCTCGCTTTAAATCTCGGAGGCCGTAGGTTCAATCCCACACGGGACAAGAAATCTTAAAATTGTATGGTTAGGTACGCAACACATGATCTTGGAATATAGGTACTTGTTTTTTATTATTAGACGAAATAATAGCATATCCTCAAAATTTTCGTTACTTAGTAAATTAAAAGCGGGGCCGTACGTAACTTTGGTAACTTAATACCTAGTGTAAAAATAATAAAATAACAACATTCTTATTTTACGCACATTCTTAGGCTGGGGCTGCACTAATTCGGTGACTGCGACGCGATGGTGACGCTACGAACAAATAAAATTTGCTCGTCATTCCTACGTAGCGGCCGCCGACATACGTTTGTATGAGTCTGTTTTCACAAAATTGTCGTCGCGTTCCAGTCACCGTACCTGTGCGGCCTTAATATTTTGCACTCTTAAAATACCAAAAAATGCTGCTGATTATTTCAACAATCCATTCCATCCATTCCATCATTAAAGAGTTTTAAGAAATTACTTACGTTAAATGCTGTATATCTCCCCATACACAAGACATGGTGCGCAAATCCTCCGGTATTTGAACTCCCCGCCAGAGCCTCGACGTGTTGTTTTTAGGCGGCACATGTGTAAGGTGATGCGGCAAACTCGTGCCAAAAGCCTTTAAATGTGCTGGCATTGTTTCGGCCTTTATATCGTATTTGATCTGGCGTTTCAGAGCTTCTGGACATGAAGCCTGTAAAATGATAACGTGTTGTAATGATTATCTTATCATGTTTAACTCTCGCCGTGTAGTTTCTGGCTTAGAAGATAGGTACAACCCATATCTTCCTACGGGTGTCGTAAGAGGCGACTAAGGGATACACCTGCTGGATGGGTAGCAGTATCTATCAGCTCAAAAAATACTCCCATCTTACTGCAATCATCAATCCGCCTGCCAAGTGTGGGGATTATAGCAATATCCTGCAACAACCCTGCCTTGCCAAGGTATGTTAAAGAGGAGGTAAAAAAAAGTAAAAAGCTTAAAGTTTTTATATATTTTCTTTTTTTTCTTAGTTTTGTAGATATATCGACGTAATTTTTATAGGTTAATATTCTGTTAGTTTTTGACCGTGTCAATAAGAAAAATATAATCAATGTTTTCCTCATTATGACAGTCACACCAAATACCATTTTCATTATTATCAACTCCTTAACAATGTGATTATCTACTTTTCGTATCATTTCATTTAGTTTTTGGGCACTATGTCGCAATGTATAATTTTATTACACAATAATTAGTACGTATTAATTCGAAAAAAGTGAACAAAATATTGTGAAAAGTCCTATAACATTGAAAATAGCCTCGATCAACACGAGACTAATACACTATACTAAATCACGATCTATTGAAGCGGAGCAATGCAACGCGGGTCGAACCACGCCCTTTATTATCCTTATTCAATATTATAATGCGAAAGTAATTCCACCTGTCTGATTCTGCACTCAACTGACTTTGATGAATAAATGTGTACGTGTAAAACGACTTGAAGGGGTTGAAATAGGGGACAAAAGTTAGTATGAAAGTTTGTTATGACTATTACATAAACACTACAACGCGTGAAAAGCTAATAATTATATAAATGGTATAAATATTAATAGGACACTAAATACCTGTGGTACACCAACGCATTCAGCTATACGTTTCAGCACACACGGAAGTATCTTTGGATGCAATACCAGTCCACGAGAGGCGTGTTCTTCAAACCATACCTGCTCAAAATAATGTTATATACATAATCAATTTAAACATATCTTTATCACTTTAAATATAATTATCTTTATAGAAGCTTCGAACTGTAAAAAATAAATAACGTAACTTTACCGATGGGATTTAAGAGAAATAGATACGTGTTTTTTCGGACGGACATATGTAGTTAGCCACGAGTAAAAAGCTGAAGTGTTTGTTTGTTTGCTTGAACGCGCTTATCTCTTGAACTATTGGTCCGATTTGAGAAATCCTATCAGTGTTAGATAGTTAATTTATCGCGCATTATTTTAGAAGTCCCCATGGGAACGGGAGATCGCCCATGCAATCAATGCATCTTTGCCAACGCAGTAGCAGTTTATTGATGCCCTTCTTAACGAAATCAGCTGGACAACAAATTCTTCAAAGGCATTTTGTACTGCCTCTCGGGTATTGAATTTTTTTCCCGCCAAGAAGTTATCCAAATTCTGGAAAAAGTAGTAGTCTGTAGGCGCAAGGTCTGGTGACTAGGGTGGATGACGGAGAGCTTCCAACCCCAGTTCTTGCAACCTGGAGACCATCTGCTGTGCAGTATGAGGTCGCGGTGCAGGAGCAGCGGATACGAGCGATTGACCAATACTGGTTGGAGATGTGCCAGCTTCTCCATCATTGTGTTCAGTTCTTCACAGTACACATCTGCAGTAATGCTCTTCGTTTAGTATGAAGCTGTGATGAATCGAACCGGCGCTAGACCACCAAAGCGCAGCGGTGACCATCACTTTTCTAGGGGTAAGTTTTGGTTAGTCATTGTTTAGGTGCTGAACCAGGATCCAACCAACTTGCTGAGTGCTTGCGGTTATCAAACAGAATCCATTTTTCATCGCATCAGGTAACAATGCGGTTCAAAATTCCTTCATTTGTGTGTCTGTTGAGCAGTGCAAGGCATGTCTTGACGCGTACTTCGCGATGGCGATCATTGAGTTTGTGGGGCACCCATTTGTCAAGCTTTTTTACCTTGCCAATTTGACGCAAATGGACCAATATTGTTTTGACGCTAACGTCGAAAGCTGCTGCTAATTCAGCCGTAGATTGTGTACCATCAGCTTCCACAATCGCCTTTAATTCGTCATTGTCAACCAAAGTCCTCGGACGACCGCGAGGTTCATTTTTCAGGTCGAAATTTCCAGAACGGAAGTGAGCAAACCAATAACAGGTGGTGCGTTGGTTTGTAGTGTTAGCTCCGTAAACATTGTTGATGTTGCGTGCCGCTTCTGCCGCGTTGCTGCCACGACGGTACCCATATTCCATAATTACTTGATTTTTTAACGTATCCATGATGACGAAAAATATTGAAATGCGATGAAAATGTAACACTAATCAATAAACAAATGACTACATTTGGAAAAAAAATTCCATGTTTTTAAAATAAAATTAATTTGAAATTAGAATTCTTAGCCAAACAAAAATTATTTTGATTTGAAATGGCCAGTAGAATGGCAGAACGGCAATTTCATAGGTAAAGGCCTATATATATTATTTTCAAAAATATTTGATTTTGTTTGCACAATACCTTATAGTACCTTAATTGAGATTGGGCGCCGCGGCAGCGGCCGACGACCGCTACTTCCCTAAGGCCCTAAGCCCCGCAAAGCCCATGCTTTAATGCGGGGCTTAGTGCCTCAGGGAAGTAGCGTAGTCGGAGCCATCTCCGACTACGCTATTTAGGCACCTTTACAGTATTAAGAATCTGTAGGCGAGTCGTCCATTAGCTATTTATCTTATTATTTTATTTATCATGGCAGCTAATAAGCCCGGTAACTGATTTTTTTATCATTCTACGCTTTTACCAGTTTGCTCTTTTAACTTTGTGCGCATTTACCATTTTGCTTCTTTAACATTTTGCTCTTTTACCGTTTTGCGAGTGCTTACCATTTTGCGCTTTGAACGTTATGCGCCCAAAGGCCTTAATTGTTTTATATATGTTTATGTTGAGTTAAAATATAAGGATTTGTAAAATGACATAATACCTGGAATAACGCTTCAATATCCTCGGGCCTTTTTATTTCACTTTTGAATTCCACATTACCCAAACCGACCCACCAATCGAAGAAATCTTTTGAGATCTGTTGATAAAAACCATCTGTTAAGACAAGCGTCGCTACGTAGGAAGGTACTATATAACATAAACCCCTAAGCGCGTCTGTTTGTCTGCTTGAACGCAGTAAAATAAAAAAATACCGAGCGGATTATCGTGTGGAAAGGATGTATGTTATGTTTAGGCATAGGTATAAAAATAGTCTATAAAATCTTCGCGGGCGAAATCGCATGATATGGCTAGTTAATTATTAATTTGCTTCCTTTTTCCACTAAGATCATAATTTTTGTAAAAGTTGCATACCTACAATAGGAATGAAGACAAAAAAATATATACTTAGTACTTCAGCTATATTATGAGTTTCATTCACCGCAATATTAAATTAAGATTTTACTTTCAATACAAGTTATCTATATTACTTGTTACGCTACCTGCTTTGTCATAATTTCAGCTCTCTTGCTAAATTCATCAGAGGCCGATACTTCAAAAACTTTTTGTTTGTAATTAGATTTCCATTTGATCATATCAGTTTCTGATTCATTACAGTACAACATATCATGGTATGGATTCTGTTTTTGTTTATAATAGTTACGTTCCCTGTAACAAACGATGAATATTTAGCGATACACTATGTGCTCCGTTACGTCCCGGAATGATAATTTAATTTCCGTAGGAGCATAGAGGAATCACTTTATTAGCTGTCTCTATTTGTTCTACGTTTAGACTTTTCATATGCCTAATTTGAATAAACTTCCTAAAAATCACTTTGAAACGGTATCACTTTAAAGTGACAGAGTTTTTCATGCTTATTGTAGTAATTTCTTAACAAAACTGTAAAATCTATGTCAGTGCTGAACCATTTTCTTGAACAACTGAATAAATAAGTGATGTATGATGATAACCATGATAACAATGAATCAATTGCTTAATTGGAAAAAAAACACATCATTTGAACATCAAATATGTAGATGTAGGACCATGATCTTGTCTTATAGCTAGTTGTATGTAATTATATGTCGTATGCCTTACCATTCAATATGAGCAGTAGTACCAGGGTTGACACATAAGTCATCTTGACTACTAGCTGAAGATTCCGTTGGAAGTTGTTCCGTCTTCGAGACTTTAGACTTGCTACTTTTTCGATCAAAATCTGCCATTTTCAGCACAAACTTGGAGAAAGTTTTAGAGAACAATTTTTTGGTAGAAGTTGCCACTGATTTGGTCGATACTTGAGATCTTGCTTGATTTGATCTGAATCGATGGCTGCTTGGTGCTATTGAAGACATGGTCCATGTAGATTGTTCCTGCTCTTGCTCCGAGTCGAAAACTTCACTACGTTGAAGACTGCTGTCAGAAAAGTCATATCGCGGCGCCGTCTGTAAAAATATTATCATTCCTTATTTGTTTTATTTTTTGCACTGTTGTAGTACCTAAATTGTAAGGCGCTTCCTATCAAATACTTGGTAGGAAGCGTCTTTTAGGATTTTATGAGACATCGCTGATAATAATTAAACAAAGATTCTCGCGGCACAAAATATTTGCTTCGAGAAAATAGTATAGAAAATTATATATAGAAATAACTTAATAGAAAATTAGGATTTGACGTAGATAATATCAACATTTTGGCGGAAACTATTCAATACCTGCTTATAATCTGCCTAAGACATATTTTTTCATTTGAATGGTGCTATGTATGTTACAGTCAAAACTCATAAGTTAAGCCAACTTTGACTACAAAAGCCAGGCAAAACTTGTTTTGACCGATGCTCGTTGACAAAAACCAATTTCTCAATCATCAATCAAACCGCTTTTGCCTGATGTTTGCAGTTAAAAGTGGTTTGGACTGAAACATATAGGTATATATAATATCCCAATACTTACAACATCCATATTGCTTGTATAAAATTGCTTCGATGGGACCAAATCACTTATGTGGGGTGACGAGGGCTCGAATTTTGCATCAGTCACGGGCAAGTTGAAGATTTTTGCAACTCTAAGAAATATACCAGGGCCCACCAGATTACGGACTGTGTTACAATTTGATTCCCAGAACTGCAAACACATTTTTTTATCAAGTTAATATTGAATCATGTTTTGAAAATGTAAGAGAAATGGGGTGAAAATTGGGAGGTTTTAAAGGTTTTAAAACAATTTTTATACAACATTAGTAAGCAATAGCAATAGCAGATATTGATAGCATAAATATTCATATTATAATAAATGAAGAATAATATCTACTAATTATGTTAAGCTATCTTTGAAAGCTTTTTATTGATTATGTATAAGTTTATTTAGTTTTTCAATTTTGTTATAATACATCTAGGGTTTGTTTCCCAAATAACAAATGAATAAATATATAAATACTATGTAGGAAATAATTAATAGGATTCGTAATACTTGTTCATCTTTGTAGGACATTTCCAAAGCTCGGATCACATTCTTCCAATGAGCTTTGACCGAAGATTCATTCTTTTCATACCTTGATGACTTAATAAATGGTATGTCTCTTGGTTTACGCCATGTCTTCCGGAGCGGATGTTTTCCACATGGCATTATGAAAGTACCAAATAATTGTTTTGACTGCGATATATAATTATATTATTAGAAATTGTCGAACTAACATTAACAAAAATTATGAAATGTCAGTGGTTTATGGTTTTTTATCATAGAGATACATTAGAATTTTGCCAATGGTTAAATACAACTTCTGGCAGATGAAGGTTTTTTTGGTTTCTTCTTTCGAAAAAGACTTCACTTTGCTAAGAATATCTTAATAGTAATATCGCTAAATTATGTGATATGCATCTTTTTGAATAGCGGAAAACGAGGTTATTCGGAAATCTTATCGAAATAATAATAATAAGTTTAATATAAAAAGGAAATCCTTACATAATGAACAAAATGTAACATTTAAATTGTTACAGTATCTACTTAATATCATAAAAAATACATATAAATAATTATATCATTCTAAAGAGTGCAATTAATGTTAAATTAAAACAAAGAATCATATTTAAATAACGCGCCATCTATCCATTATTGCGGAAACTTCGTGCACGAAGGGTGGGCACAGCGTACAAGCGCTAAATAACACTGGTTAAATGTAACGACCCGATCCGTCGTGACGTACGTTAGTCAGTCGGCATGGAATTTGAGTTATTCAATTGCCAGATGAAAATGACCAGACGAATCATATAAATTTTGATGTTATGTCCATATAAACACTGTCTCAATTTATTTCTCTGGAATATTATTTTAACCCTACTGTTAAAATATATATACCTACGTAGTTGGTAAAATTCTACGTTTCGGCAGTCCTGAGCCATGATAGTATCTACGAGTACATACTATAAGCAGGAGGGTGTACTGTTCGTTTCAGTCCCTAAAGCGTCTCCAAAAATTCTTACCCTTACACACCAAAGTCTCTTTAGCCCAAACTCTTCTTCTACCTCTTCTTGATTATGCTGATGTCTGCTTTTTGGATGCAACTGAAGAACTTCTCAACAAACTGGAACGACTGCAAAATTTGTGCATCCGATTTGTTTTTGGCCTCCGTAAATATGACCATGTGTCGGAGTTCCGATCACAATTAAAGTGGTTACCAATCCGGCGACGTCGCGATTGCCATATTCTGTCCCTTCTCTTTTCGGTTCTACATAACCCAAATGCTCCTTTCTATCTCCGTGAACGTTTTGAGTATTTAATTCCACGGGACAAAATTGGTTGTACAGCTACCTCTCTTCTTCTTCAAATGCCTTTACACACCTCCTGCCGTTTTGATGGCTCTTTCACCAGTCGTGCTGTACGCCTTTGGAACTCTCTTCCACATGCTATTCGTGCAAGTTCATCTATTGACGTATTTAAAAAAAGAATAAAAGAACATTATCTATCACATTAGTAGTTTTTATAATATGTATTATAGAGCAGAGCATAGTGGCGCATTCGTTTATTTTGCAGCATTTTTAATTTTTCGTTGTTTAAACAATAACTGCAACAGATACCAAGTGTCCACTTACACTTTTAGAAACAGGAGAACCTCCCGGACATTAAAAAAAAAATTACGTAGTAAAACGATTTTGCAAACGAATGCGCCACTATGCCCTGCACTATTAGTTTATTGTTTATAATGTTATATTTTGGATGTATGTATGTATATATTATTATGTATTATGCGTATATGTATTAGTCGTATATATATAATAATCTACTCTACTTATCTAAAGTCTGTCGTGTACACTGTTCTTGCCCATTTTACTTTAATTTTACACTCTGAAAATGGTTTGCTGGAAGAAAACTCATTAATGAGTTAAGCTCGCCATTGTACATCATCTTTAAATGTTGTTTTTACTCCAATTTAATGTGTACATAAAGAATAAATACGTTTTTAAAGCATTTTATTGATACTGAAAACTCGAAATTTAAATTAAATCATAGAAATTATTTCCAGCTCCGATTGGTTGAGGGCCTGCCCTTTGTGCCTCAGAAAGTACGTTAAGCCGTTGGTCCCGATTATTATAACATCATCTATAACAATCGTATAACAGGGAACGGGCAGCAGCGTTTCCTTGTATGTTACAACATAATACTGCGGTCACCAATCCGCCTGCCAAGCGCGGTAAGTAAGCCATCCCTGTCTCGGGAGGAGACATTTGTTTAGCAATGCACATTGTACGAGCTAATGCCGATAAAAAATCATAGTTTTATTATAGTAGTATCAATTGTCACCTATTTATTTATTTATTGCTTGCATGGGTCTTAATCAATCTTATTTTAAAGTAACAGTACCTATAATAAACCCTATATTAGGGCACAGCAAGTACTTATTATTAAAAAATAAAACTTAGTAAATATTTCAATGTCGGCTGTCGTATTGGCGTCGGGTCCGGTAGCTGGTGCTGTATCGGACTGACTGTGCCACATGGAAAGGGAAATGGTTTACTTTAATAAGAGTAGATGGCGTTTTACAACATACATTTTATTTTATTAAATTGTCACATTCATAATCTTAAATAAGTAGTTATTTTATATTACCAACCTCTATTTACTACTTATAGTAAAAGCCCAATTAAATCCACATTTACATTGCGCTCTTTAATACTACGTTACGTAGACATATTATTTAGGTAAACAAACTTATTTTCTAAATGTGTTACGTTTATATCTACATCTAGTGTAGGTAACTTTCGTGTAAATAGAATAAATATTAAACCCAATTGTAAGTATTATATACGATCGTTGAACACTATCGAAATCATGTCGGGATGACATGATTATGCTTGTTTGATTTTTTGCCGATACATTCAGCGTCTTCAAGCGTATCAGGAACTTTTTGTCCAAGTGTCTCTGGTTGTGTCAACACTAGAAAAGATGATATTATAGCGGTTGTTGCAAACAGCATAGATGGTAAGCCCGACCAATAATCCATTAATGGAGGAGTTAAAGGCGCTATGACTGAACCTATCCTTCCTAACATTGACGAAAATCCCAAAAATGAATGTCGATTTCTGGTTGGATATAATTCTGCTGTAAACAAATATAAAGAGGTCATAACAAGACCAATAGCAAACTTTCCTGTTAAATATAGAATCAAAGACACATTATATATATCTTTAGGAACAAATGCAAAGGCTGTACAACAAACAGCACATGTAAAAAAGCCTCCAAACAAAGTTACCCTTCTACCGACCCTGTCTAACAATAAAACAGCAGTCCAGTATCCCGGTATCTCTATAGCACCGACTACCATAAAATTCAAGTACATATTCCCAGATAATGATACTGAATTTATTGATAAACCATAATAAATAAATGTAGTGGTTATCCACAAGAACGGTGTAGTACAACATCGACGTAACATGACTGGAGACTTGATTACTCGTAAAAAAACATTTCCTTCGTTGATACGTTTGTTTGCTTCAATTTGGTGAGGTATTGCTGTTAATAGAAACTCCATAGAACTATTAGAGATTTTCTTTTTATTGAGTCGTGCAGCATACTCCAAAGTCGATTTACCTTTATCAGGCTTGTCTTTACTGAGCAACCAACGATAACTTTCAGTTAAAAGCCAAAAGTAGGATAGTATTAAAAAAACTGGGACATAGAGAACTAGTGTGAGAGTCCGCCATTCAGGTATTAGCCATGCATATAATCCTAAGAAAACATGTCCCAAAGCAAATGAGCTAGACATGGTAGCACTAGCTCTAACTCGGTACTTGGGACCTACCACTTCAGCAGCGAGAATATAAGCAGCGCTAAAGGCTCCTCCTCCTATAGCAGTTTGTAAAAATTGCAAAGCTGTGTACATTGCAAAATTTACTGAAAATGCCCGGATCACTCCTACCAATGCTAGATTGAAAGAAAAGAAAATTATAGATATTCTTCGTCCCAGTTGATCCGATATGTACCCTGCTAATACAAGCGCAACCATTCCTCCAGCGCTGTTGAGAGTTCCTGGCAGGGCTCTGAGCCAATCTTGGCATTCCAGGCTGAAGTCGTAAACAATGGTGTTAGTTCTTTCATAGATGTAGGAATCACAGGACACTGTTGTGTTTCTATCGAATAACATGACAGGACAGGTTTCCCCTGTATCGGATGGTAATTGATTAGTTGCGTTGTAGCGATTACAGTTATCGAAGCCGGAAGCGATTGTTGGTATAGCATTCGATATCCAATCGGGCAAAAATTCTGGTTCTGTCGAATCACACTCAGGTACAGCACATCGATGCGGCAGACCTCCAGCAGTAAATACATAATCTCCAGCCATAAATGCACAGATGAGTGCTGGAAAAGCTAGCAGAGCTAAGGTGACGAGTTGGTATTTTCCAAACTGCCCAACTTCATTATACAACACAGAATCAAAACTTGGTTCCACAAAAACATTTTCACTAGTTTCGGTATTTGGAACCTTGGCTCTCGAGGGTTCTTGTTGCATGTTATGAAATTACACGCACTTTAAAAAACTACCAATATGATTACTTCAAACATTCATCCTGTTTTATATAAAGAGATATGAACATTATCTTAGAGCAAATAAAGTTTATCTCTTTGTTGTCATATCTTTATTGCCTACTTAGATTTCCACCTTTGGTCTACGACACTTTTTCGATTTAAACATTTAAATTAAAAAAGGTATAATATAGGCACATTTCATGACAAAATGTATTCAATATTTTCATATGAGAATTTGCTCTTCAATACCTAATTGTTTCCGACTATTAATATATGGGTGTGTTTACAATAAATAAACGAATGAATGAATAAATGTTTATCGTAAGAATTAGTGAGACAAAATCAAAAACTTAATATTATGTCACTTTCGTCGGTTGATTGTGGTGATACAACGATGATAAAATCATACGTTTTGCCTATCTGATAGATAAGAAAGTGATCATAGGTTTAGTTGAGTCATTTATATAAACCACAATTTTGTCTATAAAATAATTTATTTGAATCTACGGATATATGAATTAAAACCCAAAAGGAAGCTCCTAAATCCAAAAATATGCCATATTTGCATAATTTAACCCAAGAAAGATCAACATTTAAAAAAACCGGCACGTAATAAAATTACTAATTTTAGATAAGATAGCCTAATACGGACTATATTTATCATTGAATGGATTGGTATCTCCTTCTTTCAAATCTTAAGACGTTTTTGGCTGCATTTTAGTTGGAATCTACTAGCTGAGACAGTCTTTTGTGTATATTCTCGATGGGCTCGAGGCTTTCCTGAGAGGTGGAACCGATTGGTGGAGGAGAAGGTGGGCACTCCGCTTCGAGGGTAAGCCTTGCGTTTAAGACAGCAGGATTGAAGAGTCCAAGACTATTCAGATAAGGCGGACGACGATGCTCGGGATGGTTGATCATCCAACGACAGTATTCTTTGACGCTTCTGTTCAACAAACCATAAATGTTTTGTTAATGATGCTTAAAGTCTAGCCTAACCAAAAATAATCTAATTAAAAAGTTTAAAATAGTTAACATTTTTGATAAACTCCTGAGAGCAAATTTATTAATCGTCAGGTAAAAATTATGAGAGGAACTAATTTTCATTTAGTCAGTTTTGTATAGAATTTCTGTCAACATGAAAATAACCCTAAAACTGTTATAGCAACGTTCAAAGTTTGTTTTTTCGAGCGTACATAATGTTTATTTTGTTAGTTCAGAAAGTGGGATTTATTAATACTTTATTTTCCCTTTTATAAAAATCTTTCTTTTTCATCTAGCTATTATTTCAAAATAAATTAAATGTGGTGCAAAACATTTAGACACATTAAGACACAACCTTACAAAATACTTTCACTATTGACCTACATTCAAATAAATATGACTAAAAAGAACACTGTCAAAAGTTACCTCAGATTAGTAATGCCGTCCCATACGGTTTTCAATGTGACAAGGTCTTTAGGAACATGTCGAGCTGAACGCCATAATTTTTTGGTATCATTCCTTGGACCGTGGTACTGATCTACCTTGGGGAGACTCTTATTGAAAGCTGTTGACCAGTCTTGATGCTGTTCCGCTTTAATATCCCAAGTTATCGTACGATCCAACGCCGCAGAACACGATTTCTGGAGTACAGAGATATAACAATTTACTTTAGATCCCACTAATATTATTAATGTGAAATTTGGGTTTATGTGACTTTGAATTATTGTTACTAAATGTGAAACATTCGAACTTTAGATATTTAATGAACAATTTGACCGAATGTGGCTTTTGTTATCTCTTAATTTAATATATTATTTATTTTCCGAATGTAGAAGGCAATAATTATGACTATATAATATATTTCCTATGTTTAGTCTTAATTTGGTAGGTCAAAAACATTGAAAAAACCTTGTGAATATCTGTCTGTCTGTATCTAAATGTTATAGTTTTGGCTGTTGTTAATATTTTTTATCTACTATTGCAATAAACATTAAGGAATTACTGAGCATACATTTTGCTAAAGTAAAAGGCGTGTCTAATAACGTGTCTACTTTGTTGCCTTTTACTTTTTATTAGTATAATAGATAAAAAAATCAATTTTTTCGTTAAGTTCTCCGTTAAATGCTTAAAGTTGCTCACACAAAAAATCTTACAAAATAAACTTGTTAATATATTTTTTATACAAAAACTGTTACGTTGGTTTTTTTGTGGAATATACATATATAAGTAATTGTAGATTATTGGGTACAAGTATTTGATATGACAGTATATGAAGAACGTTCAATATATATCCACTGAATGACTCAAAACATTTAACTTATTAGTTTTTACTAAATCACGATACATAGAAATCCTATACTTAAAGGGCAAAATCAATTTCACACCTCAGGGCTTCCCGTAACGTTGGCTATTTTGTCGTCAATGCATGGTAATTCTTTTGGCACGACGCGCAAGCTCCGGGCCACGTGCGTATCGAACTCAATCTGAAACATAAAAATTTAATGAAGTAGGTATGTTGAAAACTACTTGTTGAAATTCAGTGGAAATTTAAATTGAAAATGAATTCACTGAACTTTAATAAAATTAATTTAGTATTTCTCAGACTTCTTGAAGCATTTTTCTTGTCTTTTCTGTCCTGTCTCTTGGGTCAAAGAAATATCTCAACAAAAGTATTTGAAACACTAGAATATTGTATTTATTAAAATGTCACAAACGCAAACTAAAAGGGAGGTACAGTAGGTACGTACTTAAAATTAAAAAGTTGTTTTTCATCGTTAAGCGAGCAAAGTCTTTGGTAGGAAGAAAAATGCATCTAAGAACATAATTTAAAATATTTGAATTGTGTCTATATGAATAAAGATATTATGATAAAGACTATGTATTACATGTATATGAATATGTATAACAAAGATTTGGAAACAAAGACAATAACAAATAAAAAAAATGACAACTTAGCAGAATGAAGAAAACACTTATAGCAGAGATTAGTACAAGTTGAATTAAGTTGATTCTGATTGCTAAGCACTGGAGCTCATTTTGGAATTTAGCTTTTATTGTTTTTTAAACATGTCGTTTTTCAAATGTTACTGTTTGGATGAAAATACTGATGGATAATCGTCCTGCCAATTATTAGCAATGACTAAAAGACACGGTGTATTATTATCTATGGGTAGGTACAGTCAGCAAAAGAGATAGGTTTACACTTAGTGAAATGCATTTTAAATTTATATCTACACGTTTATGAGAAGAGTTTACTTTTATGTGAATTTGTACACGGCTAGCAGCGAACTCTTCACCTATATAGAATTAACAATTAAGTGACATAAACATATTTATTTACAGTATTTATTGACACAAATGGTGTAAACCTATCTCTTGGGTTGACTGTACATGTATCATAACCACACGTTACCACAGTGACAAAAGGTGGTAAAGCAGTGCTTACAAGTGACTAGTGTCGCTTGCATACCTAATGTAGGTTATGTCCTATTAAAATACATATCTGTCAAAAGATCGTTGCTCCGTACTAGAAGCATTCCTAAATTTTGTGAATTTATTTGTTTTGCATCCACCAAATTGATAAAATTAAAGTTCCGTGGAACCAACTGTTTGTGGAATACAAAAATAACAGGTTTTTAAGAAATGCATATGAATGTATATAGGATATGTAACATAAACAACATTTATAAAAATACTGTCTATCTTTGTATCTGTTAGTTCCGGCTAATCTCTAAAACGGTAGTATCGATTTAGAATGGGCTTTCATTGTTAGATAGCTTATAAATAAATTTTTTTCGGGTACGAAAGTACGCATGTATGTAGTAGTATGTAGGTAAGTACTTAGTACTCACTTTGTTTATATATTAAAGTCGGGTTTGACTCACGTGTATTTATTTTGGCGATTTCCCGACCACGGTTTCGACTCATTATACAAAAACTTAATACACACATTCTAAGATTTAGGACTTGATATATTATTATATGGTACGCTTTAACTTTAGAACTTTGACTTTCAAATATTCAGCGGCGTTAACTTCAAACTTGAGGAGTTAACGTAAGTGAAAACACATTTTTTTACCTAAGTATTCTGGCGTCAGTGTAGCTGATTAACCAATTCTTTTCTTGATTTTTGGCTGGATTTAAGAAAATAAACTTATTAACAATATCGTGAGTTCCTCATCACCAAAATAAAATAAATTTATATGAAAATCTTAGATATCTCTAATCTAAACGTGTGGGCTGTTTATGTTTCGCATAATGTCGTCCAACTTAAATCACCTATCATCAACTTAGGTACCTATAGTGTTGTTGTAACTCACCTGAAATAGCTCTTTGATCGCCTTCGGTGTGAACAATTGAGATTGCTGATCGCCACCCAATTGTTTCATGTATTCACAGAACTCATTTGCAATCTGAAAAATAACAGTATGTGTAAATATTCATATAATAACAAATGTAATCCATTAAAATACGTGTTTTGTAATTAGCCACGAGGTTTTTGCTACTTCTGCCTTTAAAACTACAAACTAAATAACCTGTGCAAGAGGGCGCCCCCTATAGGATCTGGACCATGACTCTGGACGGTTGGCTGGCCTCTTAAACTTTGGGTTAGCAAGGGCATTGAAACGTTTTTTGCAAACTAAGGCTCTGGAGGGACCACATATGAAATAAAAACCTGTTAGTGCGTAAACTAATAACTACCAAGCTTGTTTAAACCGCTGGGATGAAACCTTCTTCATAAATCCTATTGGATTCATAACGAAGGTTTGAGATGATAAACTCATTTCTATTCTCTACTAGCTGACCCGACAGACGTTGTACTGTCTTAGCTAAAACTATAAATTGAATTGAACTTTTAATATAAGGCGTGATAGCAATGAACTAACCGTGATGTGCACTAAGAGTAGCACGCATTCTGTGAATGTTATGTCAAACGCCATAATATTACAATAAATAAGATTAAAAAATTACTCTATTCATGATCGATGATATGCCAATTATGTCACGATAAGATGGTTTACCCACTTGAACCCAGGGTGTTCCCCTAAATGCCAGTAAATGGAGCACCGGTAATAGCTAATCCATACAAGGTACATCCGTTACCGTCCGATGCCTATGACCTAGCTGTCATGGACTCTCCCGAGGATTTTATTTTAGGGTTCATTAAATGCATCTTTTGCGGGTGCACGGAACACTACTACATCTCTACACATCGCGGGTCAGGCTCTAAAAGAAAGTGGGGCTATGCTCCCCACTCCTCAAAGCCGAGGCTCCGCGGACAGCCTACGATTTCTGCGCCTTCGGTGAAATGGGTAGGAGAGATCTTTCTACTAAAGACGCTCCGGGGTCTTCTACTAACTGAATAATGGTCGGTAGCAAGAGGATTGATACCATGACTCTCGCTCACCTGCCCAAACCGGACACTCCTCGACCAGTGTGCAGTGTGCTGCCGCGTGATGACTGATGAAATTGAGTTTCCGGCTCTCGAATCACTTTTTTTTATGTCTGGGGTGAAATGCATTACGCATTCCTACTGCCACTGCAGCGTATTCGCGCGCTGCCGATGGGATATGTGGGACTCGCCCTCTCAATAGCGTGGTATTCTAAACTCATACCACGAGGAGAGGACCCTACACTACTTAAAACCCCCCGGACACTATCTTAGCTAAAACTCAAAATTAAATTGAACTTTTAATATAAGGCGTGAAAGCACTGAACTAACCGTAACTTTACTCTATCCATGATCGATGATATGCCAATGATTTTTAATAACTAATGTTAAGTAGGGTGATACGAAGTTCATCGATGCACTGCGTATCACCTACCTACTATAAGTTATGAAAAAAAACTTTAAAAACTGGTTCAAGCGATCTAGCCCAAAATGCTAGAATGTTCTGAAAGAAAAGAGGGAGGGTAATCCGGAAACTTAATGTCATCAGCCATCACAGTGACAGCACACGGTACATTGGTGCGACGAGTTTCCAGCTTGGGCGGTGGAGCAAGAGTGATGGGATCCGTCCTCTTGCTACCGACCATTGCCCATTCAGTAGAAGTGTTTTCAGGAGAAAGATCTCTCCTACCCATTTCACCGAAGGCGCACAGACAGCATGCTGTCCCCCGAGCCTCGGCTTCGAGGAGTAGGGAACATAGTCCTAATTTCTTTTAGAGGCCGACCCATGATGCATAGAGTTATAGTTGTGCTCCGTGCGCCCCCAAAAGGTGCATTGAATGGACCCAGGCGAGTCCATGACTGCTAGGTCATAGCCATCGCCACGGTACCGGACGTATAATAATATGCATTAGCTATTCCTGGTGCTCAATTTACTGGCATTTAGAGGAATATCCTGGGTTAAGTAGGTAAAACATCTTCTAGTGATATAATAAGCATATCATCGGTATAAACAGGGGAGTTCTACATATTACATACCACCACTGTGGCCGTGGATGCCTAATGCATTTTTAACCGGGAAAAAAATAGACATTGAACGCCAGCGACGAATTTCTTATAGTAGCAACAATTTTTTACGTTTTGACGAATTCATAGCAATAACTGCAGCAGTTTTTAATTTGTTCAAAATGTGGTCACAGTTCACGTCGAACAAAAAGAATTAATAAAACAAAAAAACAATTCACACCCAAATTAGAATTACAAATTCGTAATTTCATTAACGCCATCGATTATGGATAGAGTAAGTTTTCTAGATTTCAATATCACCGCGGAGGAGTTTAAGCAGTTGGAAATGACCGAAAGAAGCCAGAATCATAACATGAACGGTGTACTTAGTATATCGTTACTCAATTAAAATTCTGAACCCACCTATAAATATTTGAAAATGGTGACATATCAACTTTCGTCTAGAAATGTACTTCTTCTGATTTTAAAATACTATCAACTATCTGTTACTTTTTGGTTGCTCAATCAATCTATGACGGAACAAAACCGTAACGTTTGACAGTTATAATAATTTGTATGGGAAAATAAAATTATAATTTTTACTTTTTCCATCTCAATTTTCCACATTTTCTCACCGTTTAAACCTTCCCTGGACCACGGCAAACATTTCAAAACCAAAATCAGCTAAATTGGCCCAGCCGTTCTCGAGTTTTAGCGAGACTAACGAACAGCAATAGATTTTTATATATATTAGATTAGATAGATTAGATAAACGGCACAGCAATACAATATTAGAAATTTTGAAGTTGAAGTTTGCTTTGTGGCTTTTTATTAGAAACTTTAAACCGGCAGAGAGTATTTATATGCCTTGCTTTAAACGAATGCATCAACCGGTAAGACTTTTTTTTTAAATATGCTCAGCTGTCAGTTGCGTTTTGTTATACCATTTGTAACAAATGAACCGCTGACTTATATTTTGACTGAGTTGTTTTGTTATTCCATGTCAGTTGCGTTTTGTTATACCACGTTTTATGTCACGTCACACGGGAACGACGGGAACGGCATAAAAAGTAACCTATGTCCTTCTCCCAGTTCTTAGCTACCTCCCTACCAATTTTCAGCCAAATCGGTTTAGCCGTTCGTGAGTTATAAATATATATAGATAGATTGCAAAATAATCACCCTATTTGTTAGGTCATCAGCTTTTTTTACTAGGCCTTTCTCGTCTTCTTTCTCAGGCTGTAAATAACGAGTGGCCCAAGTTATCTGTTCCCGTATAGGTTTGCTCAGCAACTCTTGGTGAATGTTCGGGGTGTCATCTTCATCACTGAAAGACAAGTAGTAGTAGTAGCTACGGTAGTAAGTTCCTCGCGACACATATGCATATATATCTGTCTTTAAGCAACAAACTATCATAGATAGGTATTTAATTGATGCGTACAAGATTTCTCTTTCACGTACTAAAAGGCCACAACTATTAGGTTTTTACCTATGAAATTGCCGTTTTTCAGTACTGGCCATTTCAAATCAAAATAATTTTTGTTTGGCTAAGAATTCTAATTTTAAATTAATTTTATTTTTAAAACATGGATTTTTTTTCCAAAAGTAGTCATTTGTTTATTGATTAGTGTAACATTTTGATCGCATTTCAATCTTTTTCGTCATCATGGATACGTTAAAAATTCGAGTAATTATGGAATATGAATACCGTCGTGGCAGCAACGCGGCACAAGCGGCACGCAACATCAACGACGTTTACGGAGCTTACACTACAAACCAACGCACCACTTGTTAATGGTTTGCTCGCTTCCGTTCTGGAAATTTCGACCAATGGCAAGGTAAAAAAGCTTGACAAATGGGTGCCCCACGAGCTCAATGATCGCCAGCGCGAAGCACGCGTCGAGACGTGCCTTGCAGTGATATGAAGGAATTTTGAACCGCATTGTTACCTGCGATAAAAAATGGATTCTGTTTGATAACCGCAAGCGCTCAGCAAGTTGGTTGGATCCTGGTTCAGCACCTAAACAATGCCCTAAACGAAAACTTACCCATAGAAAAGTGATGGTCACTGTTTGGTGGTCTAGCGCCGGTGTGATTCATCACAGCTTCTTACAAAACGGGGTAAGCATTACTGCAGATGTGTACTTTGAAGAACTAAACACAATGATGGAGAAACTGGCACATCTCCAACCAGCATTGGTCAATCGCTCGTCTCCGCTGCTCCTGCAAGACAACGCGCGACCTCATACTGCGCAGCAGACGGTCTCCAAGTTGCAAGACCTGGGGAGGAAGCTCTCCGTCATCCGCCCTACTCACCAGACCTTGCGCCTACAGACTACTACTTTTTCCAGAATTTGGATAGCTTCTTAAAATTCAATACCCGAGAGGCAGTACAAAATGCCTTTGAAGAATTTGTTGCCTCCCGTCCAGCTGATATATTTAAGAAGGGCATCAATAAACTGCCACTGCGTTGGCTAAGATGCATTGATTGCATGGGTGATTACTTCGATTAATACAAATAAAAAATACATGAAATAAAATTGTTTAAATTTTTTCATACAAAACGGCAATTTCATAGGTAATGGACCTATTATAATGGAAGCAGTAAAATAAAAAAGTATATTGAATTATTTAAATTATGAATACCTGGTATAAACTTCCACGTCAGTATCCGAATCCAGCTGTCTATTAACATACAAACACTTTCTACTAGATATCTGAGGTTCCTTTATTACACGCCTTGGTAGTTTCACTGAAATTATTAATAAGAATAAACAGTATTTCAACACTTATCCTCAACACAAATCACAGAGTACAATAAACATTAGTATTTGTTTTATATATTGGCCTAGACAATTCTGTGACGTGGGCTACTTCACAACAATAGCTAGATGTTGTAATACTAAGGTATAAATGAATGTTAGTTGCAATTCGTTACGGTGAGTAAATGTTATATTTGCTGACATAGAAACCTTTTTTCCTAGTAGTAGTAGGTAACTGTATCTACAAGTAATATATATTTTATTGTCTTATTATATTAATTGGGTCGTAGAGACCAGACACTAAGAGGTTGTATATTCTTTCTATATTTGGCATCCGCTACGTTTACGTGGACAAATTGAAGTCTAAGCGGATGAAGTCGCGAGCAACAGTTAATCTATACTTCTATACTAATATTATAAAGAGGAAAGGTTTGTATTTCTGTATGTTTGTTTCGAATAAACTCAAAAATACTAAACGGATTTCGCTAAGTAACAAAGGCTATATTTTTTACTAGAAACAATTAGGGAGCCTACTAAAACTTCAATAATGTAAACCTAGGTGCGCTGCGAAAACTATGAATGATAGAACAAAACTTGTTCTACAATATTAAAAAACAAATTAATATACATAAAAAAGTTATTGGTACTATTTGTCTAACTATGGTAGGTTGTTACGTAACTTGGTGAAACTAATTTTTTTAAAGAAATTATAACAAAAACCAGACCATGTCTAAAAGACCACCCTATTTATGTTTTCGTATTACTCCTTATTCCAATAAATTTATTCTTTTTTCAGACTGATTCAGTACCTACCTTCGTGATTTTTTTAAATCGGTCATTGCATTGAAAATATATTACGAGTTTAAAAATGACAATGTACTGCAACAGAATACATTTCTTTCTGTAAGATTTTCGATTTCGGATTGTATCGTGGCTACAAGATTTTCAAGACTATGATCAGTTTGAGCTAATATGTTTATCCCAAAATGCTTAAAATAAAGGTTGACCCTGCGAAGCCGGGGCGGGCCACTAGTGAGTAATAATTAATTGTGGTATGATTCTGAATTAACGATATAAACAACAATACAGAACAATAATTTTATGTTACAACTTGTTTGTGTATTACTCAAGAAAGAAATACTAAGAAATGTTATACGTTATATTATGAATAGCAATGCCTTCGTAAATCTTTAATATTTCTTTGTGGTCTTCAGAAAAACAAAACTTACATTAATTAGCCTGTCTGAAATGAAAAGCCTGGTCGAAAAGCCGAAAATGTCACGTTATTAAAAAAAATGTCAGGATCAAGTTAGGACGGTAGATATATCGATGCGGGTAGCTCTCTATGCAAATGCGGACTAAAAGGAAAATAGAATTTACACCACAGCGATCCGATATGATGCAGCCGCCAGTACAGTACAAAGTAGAATAACGTTATAAATATACTTTATATGGTATAACTATTATGTACAGTTAAACTATTTTGAACAAAAGTTATTTATTTATTATATTTTAAAACTTTTGCACAACACTGTACAGAGGCGGACTTGATGCCAAAGACATTCTCTACCAGTCGACCTTAGGGTGATGCAGATAAAACATGGTAGGTGCACTTTGTATATGATAGGTAACCTTAATATCATGGAAAATATCATACTAAGTAATAATATATTTTATTACCTTAAATATCAATAAATAAAATACACGAATACTTCTATTGAAAAACTACTAAAAAATTAATATATAAATAAGTAAATACAAATACATACTTACATAATAAATACAAATAAGACTAATTAGATTCTGCCGATGATTTAACTAAGTGTTCGCGAACTTTCTTTTTGAAGGAAAATCGACTCTTTGCCATTCTGATTTCGGAGTTATGTTGGATTTTGGGGACTAGATTGTTCTATAGTACTTGCTTTACCAAGGCTAAAAACTAAAAGGCGCTTGATATTTTCTCCGCGTTTAAATACGCGTTTTGGCTTAAACACTACAGTTATTTGTTATTCCTACTCTACAAATGTATAATAACGCATTGATAAACATACAAAATAAGTAACATACCTTGCATATCCAATAATATAGGCACTTAATCTCGTAATAAAGCCCCCGCGAATTCTTTTTATGTATTGAAATCAGTTTAAGTACCTATGTTCTGCAAATTGACTAGTTTGTATAGACCAACATGAATGTATAAAAAGAATAATGAAAAGCAGGCTTTCGGTATATTTGTACCTAATATCATTTCGAAATATTAATTGTCTACGTGTGCGATCAATTATTATGAATCCAAAAAGAAACAAAAGAATAGTGCGTTCGAATTTTGAATGCTCGTCAGAGAGAATGCATGCAATATTCCAATTACACAATACAAATATTTTTTTAAATTTTCCATACAAAGTGCCAGTTTTATAAGCATGACTGTTATGCTTCTGTAACGTTTTATAATCGTACATAATAATATAAAAAAAATATCCACCTTTTTTGGGTTCCATAGTTCACAAGCAACCCTTATAGTTTTGTTATGTCCGTCCGTCTGTCCACCTATTTACACGAAAATTGGTGAAGAAATGTAAGATCCAAAACATGGATTTAAAAATTATGGAACAATATTTTTTTTCTGCCTCCATCCCATACACCGAAATGTGAATTTTAAAATTAATTTCGACTAACCCCATCGTGTAGGGTATTATTGGACAGGTCTCTTAAAATTAAACAAAAACTGCCTTGGAACTATGTAGACCAAACGCCCCAGTCTCGAGATAACCTAATACAAAGTTAAAATTATAGCGTCCCGTCCCCCCTTAACTTTTGAAATATTACTAAAATAATTCTCACAAAAATGTGATATATACCTATAAGTAAGTACTTTCAACATAAACTATAGCGGACTCGGTATCATATAAAGTTATTTTTATATAACTCGACCAACTTATGTAGTTACAGTCGGCCTAACAAAATGTATGGAGTCGACCGCAAAATGAAATTTAACGTTATTAATTTAAAAATAGGCATTATGGATATGCATGGCTACGGAACCCTTTCATGTGCATGCCAACACACTCGTGGCCAGTTTTTTAAATAGGTATATTAAATTTGTGTCATTACAGAAAAAGATATGCATAATTATTACAGCGTATTTTATAACTAGGATTTTTACCTTTTATTCTATCCTCATCTTCAATTTCATTTGTTGTTATAGGAATATTTAACGTTTCGCAAACTTTTTCATATAACGCCTTCGGTAATATTCCGGCTAGAGATTGGCTTTCATCAAACTGAAGCAAATCAAAATATAAAATATTCATCCATTCAATTGATTTCATATTATTTGAGTTAAAGTGTTACAAATAATAACAATAAGTCTCATAATTAAATTCCTTTTTTTTTAAAGGACACATTTGTGTATTCTTTGTGAACGTAAAAATAGGATAATATAATTATTGAGTATGTATAATACAGGTATGCTTTTTAGGCAATCCTGTACAATGACTGGAATAGTTTACCTATAGCTAGGTAATAACCAGAAAAATGAGAGTAAAAATACGAAAAAACAATTAATATTTACATATAATATTTATCGTATAATTTCTTACGTTAAGTAAACTAAAATTTACAATACAACGAAAAACTTGAGTTTTAAATAATTAATAAAACTTACTTCTGTTTTACTACACGCATCTAATTCTGCAAATACATTTTTCCAATATTCCTTGTTAGCATGAACAGACTCTGAAAATTCTTCTTTATTTCCATTGATCTTCCTTAATTTTCGCGGTTTTCTATTAAATTTTATATATTTACTCATATTTGTATTACTGTAATGATTTGGTGATTATAAAAGCCACATAGATTTAATAGAAATACTGTTGACAGCGCCTCGTTCGGTTCAAGTGATTTCGGCTGAATGCCACCCATGAACTAACGCAGGACATTTACATGAAGACCGTAGAAAGCGTCTAGATAGGACGCAACTAAATATGACTACATGAAGAAAAAACTACAGCATAAAAGATACCTTTAAAAAAATCATAACAAACCGTAAAATGTACGTATTTTTAAAAGTAGTCTTTGCTAACTAATCACGAAATTAAAGTCTTAGAATTGTATTGTTTTTTTTTTTTAATTTGTCACGCTAACTTCACTTAGTCATTCACACACCGGCCATTTTTGTACAATCTCAACTTGACAAATTCACACTGAATTTGAAGACATTCAAGAATAATAGATTATTGATTTTTATTTGCGAAATAGTCCGAAAAGTAAAATCAAGGTTGCTAAGCGGCAACCACTTGCTAGAAGATAAAGTACGGAGCGGTATCTCACAACAAGAACATAAGATCTAGTCACAATATAGGGTGGAAAATTGAGGAGCAGACTACCCAGGATGCCTTAAAAATCTTTGAGGAGGCCTAATACTCTACAGTGGGCCACTGTAATAAATGGAGAAAAGTTAACTATCATATTTAGAGCCGTACAAAATAGATGGTTGAAAATAAATGCCAAGTTTTGTTTTCATTATCAAGTCTATGGTTTATTGAACCGTTGCTATAGATACGGAACTGCGCCGATATCAACTAGTCGGCCCAGATTCCATTGCTTAGTTTAACAAGGCATATATTAATAATATTGTAGCTATGTAACTATTAGGAACAAAGCATCAGTCTCCAAATACCTGATCCTTCAAAAAACACAGCAGTTATGAAATAACGGGGCCTATTTCTATAAAACTCGAGTATTTATCGCCATGGTTAAATACTCCCACGGTCGCGGTGTATTAGGTTTATGTAAACATCGAGTTTACTTATTTAATAGTAGATATAGTACCTACCTACAACAGTGTTTGATCAATAGTCGGATAATGGTCGTTGGTACAACGCCCCTACACAAAGACACTATTTAGTAGGTAGGTTTATGTATTGCTTAGTGAGCAATTAAAGCTTGCATTAAGCGTGTACCATAAACAAATTAAGATGTCTTAAAATGCAATGAAATATTTAAAAAGCTGTTTTGGTTCGAGAATGTTTCCCCCATGTCTTCCCAATAAGCGTCTAAGGGACTTTTATTACAGCTGATGGTTTAGCAGCAGCATCTATTAACTCAAGAATACTCACGATTTGATTGTGATTACCAATCACATATATTAGTATACGTTAAGAGGACCATGTGCAACTAACGACATGTTGGAAACCTTAAATATCTAGTTGTAGATACCTACCTAAGAACAAAAACTTGTAAGGATATGCCAGTTTCCGTTACAATTTTAACTGCCTTATAAGTAACTTTCATCCAATAAATTTCAGCCAATACAAAGTTTTTAAAATTCGGGAAAATAAAAGATAAAATCTGCTTTAGGTTCAATAGTGGTAATTATGTTATTTAACGAGTATGAATATATGCCTATGATGAAAGTAGTTTTCATTTAGAGATGCATTCGATTTATATTATGTTTTATGATGCAAGACAAATATGTCGGTTATCACTACAACTACTGATGCGTCTGAGTTTAGTTTTTAACTTTTTGATTGTAAAATATTTTTAATGGAATTACAAGATGCTTTTTAATATTTTAACATATTTGATATTAGCAGAATTGTGGTGAAAGGATGCCTTGTAATTATATTATTGACACACAAGTTTTTAAAATCACACATTTACATCAACAAAACTGGACGATAGACAGTCAAATGTAATGTATGTGGAGAAATAGTCTATTACAAAATAAAAGGAATCAAAAGATGAATTTATAAACTCTTTACGTTAAAGTTAGCAAGTTTATTCAGACTGTGCAGTTGTGTCAGATTTCACGGGAACTCTGCTGCTTAACACAATATTATGGAAAGGCAAAACGTCAACTTAACATAACACTGTTTAACTTCGCCTGGCGATAGTAAAATTGTTACAAAAGTTAACTATAGACTTCAAGAGGATTTTGATGTTTGTTTTATTCAAGCGGTGGTTTATCGTTTTAAGAATTGGTTGTATTTTCATCATGATATTATTGTGATAAATACAATTTGATTTTGAGACAATATGAGAGATATGGGCTTGATTTCCACCCGGGACAACTATTTGTGTGAACTACAAGTAGCTGTTCTGAATCTGGGTATGCTTTGTAACCGTGAATGATTTGTTCGTAAAATCCCCCGAGCCATAGGGATTTATTTCCCTAGTGCGGGAATAGTGTTGTTTAAAATAACGAATTTGATTGAAGAAACGTGTTGAATGGTATTAGTTGATTGGAGTTATTGTATGTAAAATCTCTAGATTCAATTCGTATTGAAAGAATATGAACTGACCTTAATGTAAAGCCGGTTTCAGTTCCCGGGTGGTTGCAGGTTTTAGTTCAAACTGAAAAGTTTATTTCGGAGTCCAATAGGTTGAGAAATTTCCTTCGTGATTCGATGACACGTTACAAAAATGATTTCAAAAATGGTGTACACCATAAGCAAGCTACGCTATCCAAGAGTACGTAATGTAGGTTATGTTTAATTATACATTTCCCGCGGGAACGGGATTTACGCGGTTGAAACCGCGCGCTAGAAGCTAGTTGTAGATAATTCGAGAAAACCACCTCAAACTGCCTAGTTGCTCTAGCGGTAATATTACCGCTAGAGCAACTCCTCACAAAGCAGCTCCTCAGCAGTTACGGCCGAACATATGTTCGGCCGTAACTGCTGAGGAGCTGGTTCGATTCCGTGGTCGTACAAAAGTTTGTGTACTAAACATTTTCTCTCAAGAAGATTATAAGTGATTGCTCGAAGTTGGATAGTTGGTGGTGTTTCATTCGTGCCTCGGACAGCACAATAAACTATCGGACTTGCCCCTTATCTCTTACCGTACATGTCGGTAGAAAAGTCCCATCGGAATTTGAAAAATAGAGATTGCACCTGTGCACCATAAGATGTCCTGCGCCAATGGTTAATCTCCTTAGAGATTGGCCTCATTCGGGTAACGGGACAAACATATTTATTTTAACACTTCTTCTTTCGTATCGTTCTATTAGTATTTATACTTTATTTAAAGTCATTTTTACCAGTTAGTCACCACTTTTACACTTAAACATGGCGTTATATTTATTTCTGAATCAAAACACCTAACTTATTGCTTTCTGCAAATCTTGACCTCAGAAGTATATTATATAAGTCCTTCTATCTCCTTCAGAAGCATTTGGTCGTAAGTGCCAGTTTACGTTAAAGGCACATACGACGAATATTTATGACACATCCGACCTTATTATGCTTCTGAACTCTAGAAATGTATCACCACTTATATACTTACTATATAAACCTCTACACTCCTACAATCTACATTTAATACATGTAACAATAATTACATGATACGACACAAGTAAATGTTATGCTAAATGCGAGACGACGACGTTAGGAATGCGATGAGTCGCGTCGCGGCGCTTGACGACTTAATAAGTTAACTTGTTAGGGACTGTGTAAATTTACCTTAACACCTAATATACCCCGCTCCGAACCGACATTATTCTTAGCTAACGATGTAATTTATATGATTGTTTAGTACACGTTTGTAAATTATACCTAACCGCGGATTAATATAAGCCGTTGCAGATTAATTGGGAATGTAATAAATTAATCAGTTTAGGTTTGTCAATTGAAATGATAATAATCTGTAGAAATTAATTAAGTTTCCGATTTTTAAAGTCATTATAACAACTTCTACATAAAACAGTTAATAGTATAATGAATAACTATCTTAATTTATAATTTTCTCTCTTGAACTGTCCGAACTCTTGAGTAAATTCGCGTAGAATTATCGTTGAGTAATATTTTCATAATCACTACGTTTGGCAGGCAGATTAGTAATCGCAGTAAGATGATAAGTTAATTTGAGTTGATAAATGCTACTGCCCATCCACCAGATGAATGTCGCTAAGTCAGCTCTTACCACACCCGTGGGTCTATACTAATTCTAAACCACACAGCACTATGTTACTAAATGAAGGTATTTTTATAAAGTTTCATATTCACAACTCATCATCATCATCATTCATCATCAGTCCGTATAACGTCTACGGCTGAACATGGGCCTCCTCCCGAGGGAGGGTATTTGGCGTAGTCACCACGCTTGGCAGGCGGGTTGTTGACCGCAGTATTATGTTGTACCACATAAGAAAACGCTGCTGCCCGTTCCTTGTTATACGATTATCATAGATGATGTAACAACAATCGGGACCAGCTGCTTAACGTGCTTTCCGAGGTACGGAGGGTAGTCCCTCAACCAACCAGACCCGGAAAGAAAACTAAAAATTTACATAAAGATATCCTGTCCGGCGTGAGGATCGAACCCACGAACTCCGCGATTCAAAGCGAGCCAAATACCGCTACGCTACGGAGGTTGTCACATCTATCTATATCTATACTAATAAATAAAGCTGAAGAGTTCGTTTGTACTCACTGGTCCGTTTTGAAAAATTATTTTAGTGTTAGATAGCTGTTTATTTTGATATATTTCATTATAAAGTTCCAACGGGAACAGGCAACGGGCAACATCCGTGCACGGAAGATTGTTTTTTTATAAAATAGACTTTAACAACGACTTGACACATTTCATTCCCACAGTGCGCCTGATGCTGCGGAGCTTGACTAGTAATCTTATGAATTAATTGCTTTGGCGTGGAATAGATATAGTCTATTGAATAGATATAATCTGATGCATATTACATATATTCAATAGAGGTATGCATTGACTAGGTAATATTATCTATACATATCATTAGGTGCCTGCCTATTGTTGGCAGGAAGTCAACCTTCCCTCCTGAAATTCATAACTGGACCATCCTAACTTAGTTTATTAGTAACGGAGACGATGTAGTTGAGCTTTATATAACCGTTTTTTCCTAATATCTAGGTAATTAAATGAAATCTTAGTTCAAATTAGATGCATTCATCTGTGTTATGTGTATTGGAATACAACTTTGCTCTAGTGACTCTTGAATAACCTTCTTATTTTGATATAAACTATTTCAGTACCATATTGTTTAAATTAGTTTTTTATTAAGGTTTAGCAAACATCCTTATCAAAATTTTAACTAATATTATGAACTAAAAATATATATCTGTACATATACTGAGGTGTATTTATACTCATAAATTAAAAGACAATTGTAAAGAGATATCCAATCGAACCGAGTAATTCGGTTCGATTGGATATCTCTTTTCATTATTGTAATAATATCCGGAAACCTGTTCATGTCACATGTAGCCATGGGGCACTCAGAACTTTTAACAGAGTTTTTATACTCTAAACAGAAATCCACGGATGGACAGATAAACGACTGATGCTGTCACTAGACTGTCGATCCGTCCTCGGTCCATCTGCCACAGCCAATTTGTTCCAAACCTTTGAAATCGATTGTGTTGCATGTAATTTCATACATGTAATTTGTTTTTCATCGTAACATGGATATGTAGATAAAATTTATAGACAAAAACTTATAACGATTCCAGAGACCAGAAATATTCTCTGAACCTCTTAATTAAAATTATTTAATTCAAACTATCATCATCAACATCATATCAACCTGATGTCATCCTCATCTATATAATTATAAACATTGCGAGGATTGCTATATAAACATTTGTCAATTTAGATGAAAAAGTGTTTTACTAAATTGGTCTTTTAAATCCTTAATTGGTAGCTGTAGAATGTTTGCAGGCTTAGGCCTGCGAAAATTAGCCCAACAAACAGTATTTCACTAAGAACATAGTGAAATAGGGATCTGTCGCTAGGATTATGAATAAATCTGTTAAACTTTTACTGAAACCTGAATAGCCTGGTGGTATAATATTATATCAATGATAATAATTATAATATGGTACCTAATTACTTTGTGCTTAAAAATGAACAAATAGTGTTAAAATAGAAGACTGTTTATTGTGTACCATTTGAGCCAAAAATATAATTATCAATCTAAATTTCGAAATATAATTTAAATAATATTTTATGTTTCAAAAGTTATGTGTAAATTATTCCTGAATTTATTGAATAGTGTAAACAAAATCAAAATCTTCGTCTGTAAACATTTTTAGCAAACTTGGATGTGCATGTATCAGGGTTTGTAGCGAAGTTTTGCGCTTTAATATTATTTGGTCAAACTCCCGTCTCTTTTCTTCTGGCCACTGTTTTAGATTCGTATGAACATCAGTAGCTATTCCAATATACCCTTCCGTACACGGGCATTTAAAATCAGCCATTTCTAGATCTTCCTGGCTTGAGTATTGCGTCCCTACATTATTATTACGCTCTCTAGTGGCAGCAAACGCAAATTCTCTAGCACCAATACTGTTTACATTTATCAATTCAGGTCTGATATCTTTCTTAGATCGTTGCTTTAGAATAGCTTTAACTCTTTCATAATTCTCTTCACTAAAATCTAAATAAGAAGGCATGAATGGAAAAGGCGCGTCTCGAATCCAATCATGGCAACGTCTAGTTGGGCATTGCCTTAGAATTTTTATATCATCAATAATCATAGATTCCAATGATGATTCACTTTTATTTGAATCAGCTCCATTATCAGAAACTGCAGATTGTGAGGTAGTGCCACTAGACTCTATAGATAAACTTGGACATTTACATAACTTAAGAAGATCCTTTACCTCATTAAATTTATCGCACTTAGCATAAGCAAACTGTCTTTCTAGACGAAGAACGGGTAACTCAACATCGTCAGGTAACGTCTCGCGGCTATCAAATTGACGTGGTGCTGGCTCAGACAAATCACCTACTAATTCAAATGGTTCCTTATCGCAAGTCATTTCGTTCGATTTCAAATCTTTAAATATAAATAAATTGTTATTGTCCATGTTTACTAGTATTGATGTTTTTAATGAGGGGGATTTTTGAATTTCATTTAGCTGTAAGATAACCATTTTTTCTAAATCGAGTAAGAATGTTGCTTGTTCAGGTAATAACTTTAAGCCGAAGCTAATGAATTTCAAAAATAATTTAAGTACTTTCTTAATTTTTTCTTCCCATTCCTTGTTTATTTCTAAAATGTGCTTTTCACTTTTTTTGTAATCTTTTAATAAATTTTGGCAATCTTTAATTTTTTTAAGTTGTTCTGCCAATTGCATGTTTTGAAAATTTTCTACGAGAAATTGCTTGATTTTACATTTTTTTCTCTCTGTAGACATGACATACATCGTGCTTGTTGTATTTTGTGCATCTATTTGACGATAAAAAGCCCGCAGTGCATCATTTCTCTCATAAATTGCTTTATTTACAAGTTTATAATTTTTATATTTTTCATTTTCCAAAAGAAGTTCATAGTAATGTTTAAGTTTTAAAACTTCATCATTATATCGGTTTTTAAGTTCTTTATCTAAAATGTTATACTCTTCTTTTATTTTTTCTTCGATTTCAACATTTAGATCACTTACAATATTAGCGTGAGCTGATATCAATACGCTATTGATTTCATATCTAAAGTGATCTTCCAGTTCCTGTAAAGTATTTTCATGAAATGTATTTATTTCATTCATTAAAATTTTCCTTTTTGCGTCCAGAACTTCTCGAGCATTATCCTCAACTTTTCTTTCCACTGCTTCTTTTTCATGTTTTAAAATAGAATTCCAAGCTGCATTATTTCGGCTCAATAAGCTACTCATATATTTATTAAACCTGCCTTGTTCTTTCTCCAGTATATTATCACCAATTGCAAGAATACCTTGATGTGTTATGCCTCTAAATATTTTTGATGTAAACGGTGGCACTAAATCCACTTTACCGATAATTAAATCACTTGGTGAATCCCAAGATTCTTCTTTGGAATTATTATTTATAGGTTTCTTAGTTTCGTTCCGTTTATTAACAGGTACTTTATCACATTGATAGTGATTAAAATAAAGATCAGCATATGTACTTGTTACAATTTCAGCCTGGCCTGATAATGTATCAATAATTGGTGTCTTTTCCATAATAGGTAATATTAATTATTAAGCTATTAAGAATCGTTTTACAAAATAAAATGATAAATTATAGTGTCTATTGACATTGACATAAAAGTGACAATAAAAGATAAAGAGGTAATATTTTTTTTAACACCGTTGCACACTGTGGAATTTTGCCTCATCTGCGGTCACCTATGTTTTATCCCTTTATCCTGTAGATCCAGCAAAGAACTAAAACTTCCGAGAAGAAACCATGTTTCTTTTTTGTTTAGTTTTGAAGTTATTTAAAGTTATGCTGACGTCAGCAAATTTCTGTTTTTAATTGTTTATTTAAAAATAATAGTATAATTTACTTAAATAAGAGTTTTTATTATGGTAACCATTAATATCTAACTACATACAAAGTTTAAGGATTGTATCTACTATATACAAAGAGAAATCGTTTTTTTTTCTATTTTTACAAAATTGCTATTTACTCCGTATTCCTGTCGATTCCGTATTTTATTTTAATTCGGAGCATGCATAATGTAGTTAGGTATAACATAAAATAAAAAGCGAAAATGTAAACAGTGGGACTTCTAAAATATTGCATTTCTAAAGTTTCCATAGAATTTCTATAGAAATAGGGTAGTCACATTTCAAACATTTTATTTTATTCAATTCAAATCTAATCATGTATTCAAGAAAATTGTTTTTGTTCGAGCCGTTTAATTTTTTTTACTCTTCGACATCCGAAGATACTAAAATTTCTTCAGATGGTAAAATAGCACTTTCATCATTATGGTTTTCTTCTAGTAAGTCCCCGTGATTTAGAACATTTTCCGTTGATGATTTTAAAAGGCAAAGCACTTTTACAGGAATAACCAAACGCAGGTTTTTTTTTTGGCGACTACTAAGTGACATCATGGATAAGAATTGGTCTGACGATTCTAAAGCGCGGTTAAATAGGTCAAGCACGGTTGTCTTCCGGTTTAATTGTTTTTAATAATTTTAGTCTTAACTTTATTTATAACGGGAGTATATCTAAAATACTTAGTTTTTCTTTGGTGTAAAACTAAGTATTTAAGATAGGGATAAAATATAATGACCACCAAAATTATATACTTGACACCAGAAAAATAAAGTCTAAAATTATAATAGTACTAGCTATTTTACTCACGACTGCACTTCAAATTGTATTCGAACACCAAATTTAGTTAATGATCACCAAATCTTAGCGAGCAAATGATTGCGCTATTTCTACCTTAATAAAATCAATGAAAAATGACAATCGGTTAGGTTAGGTTAGAGCTGCGGCCATACAACGCCATACAACGCCAGAACCGAATAGTAAATTAGTAAAACATTTAGGTACTTTTGGTGATCATTTACTACTTTTGGTGATCATTTACTACTTTTGGGTTAACAATGATTTATTTGGAGTCATTTTGCTTAAAGACGATAGCGAAATGTTAAAACTTTGGTTACCATTTTACATTAAAATGCGGGTTTAATTTTGGTGATCATTTCCAATTTTTTTCTGTTATATGTTACTATATCTGATGGTAAGTTAAACATAAGCCTGTAAGATATACTCCCGTTGGAGCAATTTACTTAAACTCAAATAGGTATATGTCTGTGAAAAGTTTCTGTTATAAAAAAAAGTATAATGTGATCTATGACATATGAATGTTTAAAAAAAGTAATAAAGAAATAGATAAAACAATAATATTTTATTTTACATCAAGAAATATAGAAAATTGGCAGTCTAAGTTATCCGAAAATTGTTATAGTAAAGTAGGTGACAGCCCTAAACACAAAAATAAAAGTTCAATAACTCGGAAGTCCCGCATCATGCACACCTGATTTTTTCATGAATTATAGCTGATTATAATACAAAACTATCTATGTTGAAAAAAAATGCGGATTCAATGGGACTAACCAATAATAAATATTTTTAATTTTGATAAAAAAATATTATTTTTCCTCCTATAAACGATCATTTTTAATTATATTTTTCTTTAAATCGGTAGGTATAATAGTCCTTTTTAAGAACCCATTTTATAATAATTGAAAAAACATAAACTTGAAATTAATAATGCATTTTAATGGTTTCTATGGAGTTTTCTCGATTTTTGAAATAACATCAAAACTAAACAAATAACAAACATGGTTTCTTCCCAGAAGTTTTAGTTCTTTGCTGGATCTACAGGATAAAGGGATAAAACATAGGTGACCGCAGATGAGGCAAAATTCCACAGTGTGCGTTGCTCGTAAAGCTGATATAATTCCACCGGTTTTAAATATGTAAAGCGGGTCATAAAAAACGCGTGTGTTACCCAAGCAAATAATAAGTTATAGTCCATACAAATTCCATAACAGTATTATTTGCCATTTCCCGTGCTGTTGCTATTCAAATTTCGAACTAATCGCCGCGCGGCCCCAGTCAGTAGGCAGCGCTAGCGCGCTGTTAAAATGGCGGGAAAGCAACAGTGTGCATTCACAGATTCAGTTTATTTAAAATAAAAAAATCTGTTTATTCGGTAATTTAAAAACTTGGCTGCATGCTCTAACGTCTTTGCCAAAATTTTCACGCAGCTATGGCAGAAAATAATCCTCGCGCCATTTTTCTCAAATTTTCTTTTCTTTGTACTTGTATTGTGAAAAATGATTTTTTTTCTGTTTCCTCGCAAATGTGTTAAAAAAAGTTGTACGATATACGTGCGTATTGGTTATAACATGCTCGGCTCAATTACGCCCTCGCCTTCGGCTCGGGCTGAAATTCCGCCTCGCATGTTATAACCATCATAACGCACTATATATATCGTAATGAACTATATTCTATGGTACCTATATTATAATACAACTTTTTAGCGATTTTTTAATTTTGTGTTGAGAAATTTTAATTAACACTAAATCATTAACTTTCGTTAATCATTTTTATATTTAATCAGCATTCTTTTAGTATTTATCCAATTATAACATTCACTATGAAACCATAACTTGTATTTTGGAATTCTGCCTGTTATTGTAACTTTCTTTTATTATCATTACACAACACTGGTGGAAATTAATATATGAAGGAAATTATATAACGGGAATAACTATAAATAAACTATTTTTATTTTAGAAAAATAATAAGAGTACCGCACAAAAATAAACGTAAAAAACTGCACAGTATTATTTATTGGACTGATCACAGTGTATATATGGCATAATAACAAAAAGTCTAACATCACTTGAAATAACGACGACATCGTATAAATTTTATATGTTATAAAAACAAATAACTTTATTTCGTGTGACCTAATGTTATAATTATAAATCTTAATATGCTCTAATAACATTTAGTATAATATTTACTTATCATACTTTTCAATGTGTATGCTCTTTTGAAATAACCATTCATTCGACCATCAAGAATGAAATGGATTCTTAAATTGTCACTGTTCTAAGCTAACCTGATCAAATGAACCAGTATAATTACTTATTTATTTTGAAATTCAAAATTTGAATATTCTAGTAACTAAATATTACAATAATTAAATATTAATTTATATTTGCAGTATAGAAAATGTACATTATACCACATAAAATAAGGCAAAATGTAATTGTATAAAATAGTACATTACGATATTAGTGCGTTATGATGGTTATACATGCGAGGCGGAATTTCAGCCCGAGCCGAAGGCGAGGGTGTAATTGAGCCGAGCATTTTATAACCAATACGCACGTATATCGTACGACGTTTTTTAACACATTTGCGAGGAAATAGATAAAAAAAAAACATTTTTCACAATACAAGTACAAAGAAAAGAAAATTTGAGAAAAATGGCGCGAGGATTATTTTCTGCCGTAGCTGCGTGAAAATGTTGGCAAAGACGTTAGAGCATGCAGCCAAGTTTTTAAATTACCGTATAAACTGTTTTTTTTTTATTTTAAATATACTGAATCTGCGAATGCACACTGTTGCTTTCCCGCCATTTTAACAGCGCGCCAGCGCTGCATACTGACTGGCGCCGCGCGGCGATTAGTTCGAAATTTGAATAGCAACAGCGCGCGAAATGGCAAATAATACTGTTATAGAATTTGTATGAACTATAACTTAACTATTTGCTTTGGTAACGCACGCGTTTTTTATGACCCGCTTTAGCCCGCTTTACATATTTAAAACCGGTGGAATTACATCAGCTTTACGAGCAACGGTGTTAAAAAAATCATTATATCATTTAATAGTTTTCATTAGAACCTTTTTTTATTATTAAACAATCTTACAATATATTGGGTATGTATCCGATATATTTCATATGTTTCTGTTAGCTGTTCGTTTAATAAATTACACAACATTTGCTCGTAGTCTTTTTAAGTCCGCGTCTAGTAAAGCTATATAAAACAACTAAGCTGGTGTTTAATGAGTTTCCTGGCGTTCCCAAAATAACGGTTTGGTATTCAAATAGGCGAACCTGTCGACGGCCTACCTGTGATTAGCGGTGGTGATGTAAAGCGGTATGAAGCTCCCACTGCTAGATTTAATTAAATACTTCCTTGTACCACCCACCTACCCAGTATTTCACTTTATCTACCGTTCGCTTTATTGCTCTCTAACGCTACACTGTAAACGTTTAGCGGTACTCATGAATCTACGATTATTTCAGTCTTAAAATAACGTTATCCAATATTATTTACCTATAGTGAAAACGGTCAATTTCGTTCCGGTGGCGTCGTTTGCACGAGCATGTTATAATAAATTATGGACATATCTCGACTTCATTCTCATTACGGATGCGGCAATGTCCGTCGGAGTTTTGTCATAATTCAGTCTCGGTTGAAATTATTTCCGTTGGGTCTGATGAGAAAACTAGAGGTGGAGAGCTCGAAATGTAAGTATTCGCGCAACAAGCCGTGGAATAACGACGGGACATATTTCATTCTTAACGAAGTTAAATTTCCGGGAAGGTCCTGTAAGAGCGTGCGTAACTCTGATAAAAGGCTACGCTGCCACAATACCGATTTTGTGTTTGCATCACATTTTGTATGTATTATACAAATACAATCCATTAATAGAATAGGTACGTGTTAGGGTTTATGATAACATGGCTATTAGGCTATTATAGATATTTAGATTAGAACTAAGGTATGGTGGTTTATAAGCTACCTATTCTAGGATGATTTTCTAAGTTTCGTTTATCTCAAAAAGTTTTAGGCAAACTAGCATGCGGCTCGCCTAAAGCTAACCGTTTACCGTAGCTTTTAAAATACAATCTTTTAATACCAAGACCATACTATATTTAAGTCGATTTTTTGTAGCATGAGGTTATACAGTACCAAACGTACGCGTAACAAATACAGTTTGTATTTGAAATTATATAAAATAATATAATGCTGTATTCTGGCAAAATTCTTATATTATTGTATATCCATATAACCAAAAAAAAAATGTTATCTATCTTTCCAATATATGCGTGCCACTACAAAAAGTTCAAGATGGCTGTCCAAGTTGAACAAAGGTATGACGTGCTCACAATAAAACAACGTCCATAATTCAGAAAGTGGGAACAAGTTGGATTGTTTTCTACACATCATATTGGCAAATAAATCTTTCGGCCGTTTATCTGCCGTCAAACTTAATTCTCATGCATAATTCATAGCGTCGATTCATGTGAAGAGGAAAAGTTGCTCAACTCGATACAAACTGCTACTGACACTACCTGAATTCGCCTAATAGTTTAGTAATTTTAACACAACCTAAGGAAAGAAAATTATGCTCCATCACCTTTGTTTATTTATGTATATAAATTTGCCATAATTCATATAAGACGGGTAATTTGGCTTTCACTGTGCCAAAGGTTTCGTCTCATTTAAATTAAATAGCAATTAATGGCCAAATCTTCCCGTTAAGGATGATGGCAATGACTGCGATTGAATTTCATAGAATTTCAAAAGGTAGCATTTAAAAAAAACTGTAAGAAAATGAATGAAGGTAACAATTTTTTTTGTGGGAATTGCTGCGGATTTGTTTTTATTTGCATTTTCACTTGAATTTATTATTATTTATCAATCGCAGTAAGTTACGTAACCCAAGGTGTAAAAGAAGTGCCCTAAAACGTCTTTCGTCGCATGCGCAGCAGACAAGTATGTTCTACAATATTAAAGAACATATAACAATATCTACAAAAAACTTCGGAATACCATTTGGTTAACTATAGTAGGTAGTTATGTAATTATAACTACTTTTTTTAATTTATTTTTTTACATAAACCAGATCATGCCTAAAGTACCATGTTATTCATATTTTCGTATTAATCCTTATCCAAATAAATTATTTCTCATTTAAGACTGTTTCAGTACCTATAGATAAATTATTAAAATCGGCCAATGCATTCCAAAGATATTACGAATTTAAGTTAATTAGCTTTGTTATCTAAACTTCTGAGGTAAATCAATTACTATATTATACATGTTCCTGGTTCGTATCGCCCATTAGCGATTTCACCGACTGCATACCCCCGGCATTCATTGTACATATGCCCTACCACCACACATATGTATGTGAGCAAGCAACAACGCGACTATCTTATTTGTTAATCAAATACAGTTGCCGTATTGAAATCTAAGTATTTTCAAGGCAATAAAACTGGAGCTAGATGCTCAAAAACTTATTTAACTACACATAAAACATTAATACACAAGATCTTTAAATATATACAATACTATTAACAAGTTCAAAGTACTCACGCGTATTCTGTAGTACTAATTATGATGAATGAATGTATTCAGTAAATCAGTACTACTTTGAATGCGATCCGCTGCCCAGCACTATTAATAGGTACAGTCAGTATATTTCTAGAACGATACTAAGTGCAGATTGTGAATTGTAGATGGCAGCGGTTCAATCATATGTATCTATATTAACACATTGAAGCACTCAGTTCCGAATAAATTAAGATGAAAATAGAAAACTGTTCGGAATAAATATGAGGATTACCAATTGAAATACTCCCACGAGGTGTCAACCAAGTTACCCGTGGCTATGCTTATATTATTCCTGAATATAGCTTTCTAATGGTACATTTTTGTTTAAATACATTCAAAAGTTAAACTTTAAATAATTAAATTACAGTTTTTTAATACTTTACATGAACCCTTCTGAAGCCTAGGTACTTAGTAGTTACCTAGTTATTTAATTAAATTTATCAACATTGTCAGGGTAGGAGATCGTGCTGTCGCCGTGTCGTCGTCGTCTCGCACTATACAGACAGCACAATATTTCATACTTACAGAAAACAAGTTAGTGCAATAGTAGAGAGAAAACACAGCGTGTTTCTCACAGATAAAGAAACTCCGCTCTTGGCATCACAAAATAGTTACTTACAACCTATTTGGAATGAAAATGTCGATCCGAGTTTTGATAAACATTAATGCTGTAAATAGCAGCATACTTAGGTACTTGTTTAAATAAGAAACTTGTAAATAAATTTAAATAAATTACAGTTACATTACGATGGAGACATTTATTATTCTAAAATATAAAAATAAGAACTATATACAAAATGAAAACTATTCTAAATTTATAAAAAAAGCTCATCAATATTAGGCTTTGTTTTCAATGCGTGTTTGTTAACTTAACACGCTAATCTCAAGAACTACTGGGTGGATTTGAAAATTTATTTCAGTGTTAGGTAGCGGATTTATCGAGGAAGGCTATACAATATTAGGTTTATTATATTAGGTAATATCTAATATATAACATTCTCGTGTCACAGTTTTCGTTGCCATACTCCTCCGAAACGGCTTAACCGATTTTGATGAAATTTTTTGTGCTTATCCGGTATCTATGAGAATCGGCCAACATCTATTTTTCATCCCCCTAAATGTTAGGGGTAGTCCACCCCTAAATTTTTATTTTTATTTTTCAGACAAAGTTAGGGGTAGATTAGAGGTAGGTGTAGGGTAGGGGTAGGGTAGAGGTAGGGTAGGGGTAGTGTAGGGTAGGGGTAGTGTAGGGTAGGGGTAGTGTAGGGTAGGGGTAGTGTAGGGTAGGGGTAGTGTAGGGTAGGGGTAGTGTAGGATAGGGGTAGTGTAGGGTAGGGGTAGTGTAGGGTAGGGGTAGTGTAGGGTAGGGGTAGTGTAGGGTAGGGGTAGTGTAGCGTAGGGGTAGTGTAGGGTAGGGGTAGTGTAGGGTAGGGGTAGTGTAGGGTAGGGGTAGTGTAGGGTAGGGGTAGTGTAGGGTGGGGGTAGTGTAGGGTATGTATCGATTGAGGCAGTACGAAGTCTGCCGGGTCAGCTAGTAGGTTATATAATATTATGAAATTCCTACGAAAACGGCAGCTAAACGGCTAACACTGAAATACTTTTTAAATCGGACCAGTTATTCCTGAGCGGCTTCAAGCAAACAAACAAACTCTTCAGCTTTATATAATAGTAAATATATATTAGATAAATTGACAATTTATTTGGTCTTCCTTTCCCTCTATAGTGATCTACGTTTGTACGCAAAATTCACCCCCCAATTTCGCAATACATGCCCCTACAATAACAGGCGATAGGTAAATTATACCTAGTCAGGAAAATAAAAATGTATACTTCTTAGAATTTTACTCATTTTTAATATGGAGTGGACGCTTAAAGAAGACCGTGTTGCAGTTATTGCGTTGCATCGTTGCGGTTACGCGTCAATTAAATTTTTTTGACATACTGAAAAATTTGAATATAACCAAAAAGATTCGTTTATCGCACCATCAAACGATACAATGAAGACTCTAGTGTAGATGACAGGTCAAGAAGTGGTTGCCCTCGGTCTGTTAGGACTCCAGCAGTGATAAAAGCTGTGAAGGCGCGAATTCAAAGAAATCCCAAACGTAAGCAAAAACTGTTGGCCCATCAGATGGGGTTAAGCAGAACCACGGTGAAAAGGGTGTTAAATGAAGACTTAGCGCTTCGGGCATATCGAAGAAAAACAGAACATCGTTTGAATGCTCGTCTAATGGACCTGAGACTGAAGAGATGCCGCGCTTTGTTAAAGCGGTACGCGGGAAAAAAATATCGGATTCGGGATTTCTTTTTTTTGGATGAAAAAAATTTTACCGTAGAAGAGAGCTACCACAAACAAAATGATGAGGTGTACGCACACAGTAGTGAAGAAGCGAGCAACCGTATTCCGCGTGTCCAACGAGGGCATTTTCCATCCTCGCTCATGGTATGGTTGGGAGTTTCTTATTGGGGCTTAACAGAGGTACATTTTTGTGAGAAAGGTGTAAAAACGAATGCAGTTGTGTATCAAAATACAGTCCTGACGAACCTTGTGGAACCTGTTTCTCATACCATGTTCAATAACAGGCACTGGGTATTCCAACAAGATTCGGCGCCAGCTCATAGAGCGAAGAGCACACAAGACTGGCTGGCGGCGCGTGAAATCGACTTCATTCGGCACGAAGACTGGCCCTCCTCCAATCCAGATTTGAATCCGTTAGATAACAAGATATGGCAACACTTGGAGGAAAAGGCGTGCTCAAAGCCTCATCCCAATTTGGAGTCACTCAAGACATCCTTGATTAAGGCAGTCGCCGATATTGACATGGAGCTCGTTCGTGCTGCGATAGACGACTGGCCGCGCAGATTGAAGGCCTGTATTCAAAATCACGGAGGTCATTTTAAGTTCATTTTGGTATATAAATAGTGTATCCAATGAATAAACTTGTTTCAATTATTTTATATTAAAAATGTGACAGATAGGTACTTCCGACATACAGATTTTCTTTATTAAAAATCGTTTAAAGTATTATTTTGCAGTTGTGGGTAAAGTTTATATATATGTATATAAATATATATATTTTATTGTTTATGTATATTATTTTAAGTTTTATTTTGTCTAAAGATAACGATCCTTTGATTTCTATGAACCATGAAGTACCTATTATATTTTTATATGGGCCTTTGTCGCCTGATAATACACGAATATAATAATAATAAAAAACCGGCGAGTTGGACTCGCGCACGATGGGTTCCGTACCATTTTTAAATGCCTACCTATCCCATTCAGGCAATTTTAACTGTCTAGCTATCGCTGTTCTTGAGATATAGCCTGATGACAGACAGACAGCGAAGTCTTAGTAATAGGGTGGCATTGTTACCCTTCGGGTACGGAACCCTAAAAAGGATCGTATATACAAGAGCTACTATGCTACCTTCACTAAAACACAGTTCGGTTAGAAAACAAATCATTTGTGTAGTGCATTCGAAAAATTGGATATCACGTATGATTGATGCATTTGAAGAGTTCGTGACACGATAGGACGCGGGAGGAAATCAATTTGCCGTCAACTTATACCTACATGTTCTGATTGCATACAAGAGCAGCGTTCATGTTTAATTGCCTACTTTTTAATGTATTATGTTAACTATTAACTTTAAAATAACGTACAGCCGATAATAGGTTTGACGTTATTTTTAATGGTATGTATAAAATATTTACTTTCGTAAAGAACTCGTGTATAGTCACTGTATTTTAACTTTTTATCAATAATAATAGGTCTTTACCTATGAAATTGCCGTTTTGTATGAAATAATTAAAACGATTTTTTTTCGTGTATTTTTTATTTGTATTAATCGATACTTCGATTCACCCATGCAATCAATGCATCTTTGCCAACGCAGTGGCAGTTTATTGATGCCCTTTTTAAAGAAACCAGCTGGACGGGAGGCAACAAATTCTTCAAAGGCATTTTATACTGCCTCTCGGGTATTGAATTTTTTTCCCGCCACGAAATTATCCAAATTCTGGAAAAAGTAGTAGTCTGTAGGCGCAAGGTCTGGTGAGTAGGGCGGATGACGGAGAGCTTCAAACCCCAGTTCTTGTAACTTGGAGACCGTCTGCTGTGCAGTATGAGGTCGCGCGTTGTCGTGCAGGAGCAGCGGAGACGAGCGATTGACCAATGCTGGTTGGAGATATGCCAGCTTCTCCATCATTGTGTTCAGTTCTTCACAGTACACACCTGCAGTAATGCTCACCCCGTTTGGTAAGAAACTGTGATGAATCACACCGGCGCTAGACCACCAAACAGTGACCATCACTTTTCTAGGGGTAAGTTTTCGTTTAGGGCATTGTTTAGGTGCTGAACCAGGATCCAACCAACTTGCTGAGCGCTTGCGGTTATCAAACAGAATCCAGTTTTCATCGCAGGTAACAATGCGGTTCAAAGTTCCTTCATTTGTGTGTCTGTTGAGCAGTGCGTACTTCGCGCTGGCGAACATTGAGTTCGTGGGGCACCCATTTGTCAAGCGTTTGAGTAAGCTTTTTTACCTTGCCATTGCCAATTTGACGTAAATGGACCAATATTGTTTTGACGCTAACGTCGAAAGCTGTTGTTAATTCAGCCGTAGATTGTGTATCATCAGCTTCCACAATCGCCTTTAATTCGTCATTGTCGACCAAAGTCTTCAGACGACCTAGAGGTTCATTTTTCAGGTCGAAATTTCCATAACGGAAGCGAGCAAACCAATAACAGGTGGTGCCTTGGTTTGTAGTGTTAGCTCCGTAAACGTCGTTGATGTTGCGTGCCGCTTGTGCCGCGTTTTTGCCACGACGGTACTCATATTCCATAATTACTCGAATTTTTAACGTATCCATGATGACGAAAAAGATTGAAATGCGATGAAAATGTAACACTAATCAATAAACAAATGACTACTTTTGGAAAAAAAATCCATGTTTTTAAAATAAAATTAATTTGAAATTAGAATTCTTAGCCAAACAAAAATTATTTTGATATGAAATGGCTAGTACTGCAGAACGGCAATTTCATAGGTAAAGACCTAATATAAAAACTAATATTATTAATAATAGGTTGGGAAAAATATTTCTTCGCAATTTTTTAAGAAAATTCAAAACTTTTTTAATATAGTTTATTTACATTTAATTAAAGTATGTAGGTACCATTTTGTTCGGTAACTTTTTACCATCTTGTAGGTAGGGACATGATCCCATTCCTATAGAAATTTTGAGACTTCTGATCAAAATACCGCGACAAGTGGTTTTGGCAGTCCTCTCGTGATGTTAACCTGACACTGCCTAAAGAATTCTAAAGAGACCGAAACAGGTGGAAATCTGAAGGTGCAAGGTCAGGACTATACGGCGGATGCATTAACACATCCCAGCCAAACTCTCTTAATTTTTGCTGAGTGGCTAAAGATGTGTGCGGTCTAGCGTTATCATGATGAAAAACCACACCCCTTCTGTTGATTTATTCCGGCCGCTTTTTCTCAACTTCTTGCTTTAATCTCATCAGTTGTTCGCAGTAGAGTTCAGAATCGATGGTTTTGCCTGGTGGTAACAGCTCATAACGAATAATGCCTTCCAATCCCTCCAAGGATAGCGTGATAAGGGAACGGTGTGGAGTGAAAGAGGACGTGATTACGAAGATAGAGAAGGGAATGTTGATATGGTTAGGTCACGTGGAAAGAATGGATGAAGAAAGATCGACAAAATAGGTATACATGGCAACTGTGAGAGGCACAGTCGGAAGAGGAAGACGTCGACGAACGTTCTCTGACCAAATCGGAGACATCCTCGCAAAAGGTCAAATAACATCCACCCTAAACCGACGTGCTTGTATGAAGAATGTTATGAGAGTGAATGAAGCGAAAGATGTGTGTAGGGATCGTAGCAAGTGGAGGTCCATTGTCTCTGCCTACCCCGCTGGGAAACAGGCGTGAGCTAATGTATGTACGTATGTATGCAATCCTACCACACACATAGCATCACCTTGTTGCGAGTTAAACCGGGTTTCGCCACAGTCTGTGAAGCCTGACCGGCCTTTGACCACGACCTTTTTCGCACATTCTTGTCGTACCTGATCCACTTTTCATCACCAGTAATCAGCGTCTTCAAAAATGGTTCGGTTTCATCACGTCGTAATAACGAATCACAAATGAGTACACGGTTCATTAGGTTTCCTTCAGTGAGCTTGTGAGGTACTCAAATGTCGAGCTTTTTTGTGTACCCAGTTTTTTTCAAATACGCCAAAACTGTTTTGTGGTCAATTCCCAGTTCTTCAGCTACGTCGTAACTACTGATATGCCGATCTTGCTCCACTTTTTCATTGAAAACGCTTAAACCAAATTTGTGCTACTCTCACAGGCACTGCACTAGGTCCATAAACATCGCAATTTCTTTTTCGCGGCTTACGTTGCATTTTTACCTTTTTTGTAGTAAAATTTTAAAATGTATCGAATTTCTTCATTAGATTCACTCATCTTGACAGTACGAAATACAAATGAAAATCACACATTTTACTAATTTGAATTTGGAATTATGTTCTTTAAAATTTAAACTTTCAATGATACCAAAACCAGCCAGATACAAAGAGTATAGCCAAAGAGATTTATTACAAATTCATACATACTATAATGCGAAAAAACTTTTTCCCCAACCTAATAGTTATTTTTAAACGGAAAGTTTAGCTTTATGTTTGTGACTTAATTACGACCAAACGTTTCAACGTTTAGTAAAGGTTCACCTTAGAATACCTATTATAAATAATAGATAAAGCTTAAATGTGAACGGATTAAAAAGCAAAAAACCTACAAAAAATTCTAATGGGTACAAATTATATTGACAGCGGAAGCGTAGTAAAAGAGGTCTCGTCTTTAGCGATTTTTATTTGAATTATTCATTAAAAAGGTTAAATATTTAAATTTATTTATTTGCCGTGTGGTTTCCTTTTGCCGTGTGGTTTCCGGATTAGAATAAACCACCCCATGTCATCCCATGGGTGTCGTAAAAGGCGACTAAGGAACTTATAGCTGATAGATGGGCAGCAGCATCTATTAGCTCAAGGTTTACATCTTAATGCGATCACCAATCTGCCTGCTAAGCGTGGTGATTTATATAGCAATATCCCTCAACGATCCTGGCTTGCCAAGGTCTGTTAAGAGGAGGCCCATGTTCAGCAGTGGACGTAAACGGGCTGTTGATGATGATGATGATGAAATATTTAAACCGCCAAAGTTTTGTGTACAATAAAATTGACATTTACGGCGAACTGTTTTATTTTATTATAAATTTTCTTTTTGTTGACTTATAATTTTTTTATTTAACTGGACAGTGTCACTATGAAATATTGATTTCAATACTAAAATAAATAACTAATTAGATAAATATCATTAAAACTCAATACAACCCGTGGAAAGCCGGGGTAGGTCTAAGACAATTTGGATTTTGACCTCGCTACTATACCAGAACTAAACTCCTAAAAGTAACTGGCGATATTAGGACAGGTATAGAAGACAATAAAATCCTTGCTGGTTTTAGTTGACTTCTCTAAGGCCTTTAATGCCGTCAGTCACGATATCTTTCTCTCAATTCTTTTACATCTCATGATCATAGCAAAGCACTGGAATGGTTCTCTTCATATCTTCGGGGCCATCAGCAGTCAGTTATCGTTGATGAATGCTAATTAAATTGGCGGAACTTAGATGTTGGGGTCCCCTTAGGCGTTAGTATATTGTGGTATTCTAATCCCTCCCACACTCCCGCCACTGTAACTCCTGTAAGCCAGGATCAACAGCGGCACACACGAAAGAGGCTCTAAGCTGTTAGGCTTAGGCTGGTCCCGGGACACCTAAATGTCTTGGATCCCGCATCGAATTTAATTAGAAAGTTTATAGTTGGAGTTGGAAAGTAAAATTCCACTTCCCTCCAGCGCAATCGGGAGACATAAATGAACGAATGAGATATTTAACCTCAAGAAGAGACACTTACAATTGGATAAGCCAATTGCAAAACACCACGGACATTGTGTTTTTTTTAATAAAGGGTTCTATTTGTTTGTGAGCTATTATGTTTGAGTCGATATAAGTATGACAGAACCGTTTAAGCGCAAGTTTCTCCTAGTTGCCACAAGATCAGTATAATAAACCACACCTGATGCAGATTCAAATATGAATAGATAGAGATAAAAATATGAATAAATTCAGGAAGAGGAAGGACGTACATAATTTTAATACTAGAAACAAAGATAAGCTCATTACACCTTTTTACAGAGTATCTAAGACAAGTAAATCGTTTCTTGGAAATTGTATAAGATACTATAATAAACTTCCTCTAAATGTAACAGCTTTGCCGGATCATAAATTCAAAAAATATGTTAAAAAGGTCCTTATGACTCGCGGTTATTACAATATCAAAGAATACATGGAGGATGGAGATGTTTGGCGGATGAGTCCATCGGTTACATTGCGGCAGACTGGCACATTTTAGCTATCACACCGAATTTGCAACTAAATTAAAAGTCTATTCTATGTAATTTCTAAATTAGTAATTGTTAATCTATATGTAAGACAACTGATCAGACTGTAGGTATGTTCCAATTGTAAAAAAAAAAAAAATGTAAATCTGGAGGAGCGCTCCCTATACTCGATACTTACTTAAAGGTTTCATGGTTTCCGTCCACAATATCCTGCTGCGAGTACCTACATATCGATGTATGGGGATCACTAACCTAGATACTAAAATGTTTTTAAAAGATGTACATCTTTTAAAAACATTTGTGATGATTAATCAAAGACTTTAAAAGATGACAAAAGAATGATCTCGGAGTTTCTTATAGTCTTTCTTCTCCGGGTGTCACAACGTAGGTAGATAGAGAAAGACTCGTAGGAAGCTAGGATAGGGTCCGGTCGTCCTTGCAAGGCGAGGCTCGCGACGCGTTCTATGCTTCTGACCGAATCCCAGCCCACGCTGGTTGATTCTGATTATATTTATAGTACGCGACTATCACATGCCACATTGGTAGATTTAAATTATATTTAATAACATGACTGTTGAAATGTATACTAATGAATTAGTCAAGATTTTTTTTTTTTCTCTTTTTATATTTGTATCATTGTATTTGACTTATAATAAGTACGATCGATTCGTCTACATTATCAATAAACGTTTTCATTTCATTCATTTTCATTTCATTTCATTTTCATTTCATTTCATTCCAAGCTGTCTAACAAAGTATTGTGTTCGTCCTGCCTGAGATCACACTCTCGCAGAATATGATGAGCAGACTGTTCATATGTACAGTCTAATGTTGAACATTGGCATGTTGGGGATGGAATTAAAATAAATGAGAAAAGTTTATTTTTAAAATTACTGTGCCCGGTGAGAAATTGTCGTACAGTGATCAACCTCCAACCAAGTTAGTTCACGAACCGATGGAAAGAATTGGTAAAGATGTCGGCCCTTGGTGGAGACCTCCCACCTACACTGCCACTCATCGAGAATGTCATTGTATGTATGTCATCGGATAATGGTTTAAATAATTTTGAGATTTTAATTTGGTCTCGCGGTAGTAAAAATTCTAGGTTAATGTTGTCCCTCGTAGAATAATACATAGCCGCGCGTCTATGAGCCTCAAGTTCAACCGGAAGAACGCCCGCGAGCACAGGAACAGCTTCAGTACTAACCGTCCTAGGCACTAGCCAGCCAGTACTAACTAAAGCTAGGGACTGACTTTGGAGTAATTTTCTTGCCCTGTCGGCCCATATTGGCGAGCCGTAACAAATACAACCTAGATATGTAGGTACATAGATTTGTTTTAGGGTTTTAAAAGAGAGGGGGCCTCACTTTTAAAACCCTAAACGTAGCGGTTGATATTCTAGTCAAGGCAAAGAAGTTACGTTTAGCTTTTTCAACTACGGTTCAGATGTGTTCTATAAATGTGAAGTTGCGTTCTAAGACTAATCCCAGATAACAGACCGAATCCTTTCTTTTAATTGAGATACCGTTAAATTTAATACTTGGTGGTGTTTTCAGGCTACCTTTAAATAATAGTTGGAAAGTCTATTGGGGAGCAAAGCTAAGACGATTTCGCTCGCCCCACAGAAATTAATTCTACACATATTGTGGTATTGTATAAATTGTAAGTATGTATTTCTATTTAAGTAAATTACCTTGACGGTATCTGTTTGTTAACAATTCAAGTGCACCGTCAACTTTGTGTGTGCATCACCCAATTGTTGACTGATAGAGAATACCTCCGGCATTAAGTCCGTAATGTACCGCTTTGTGCTGAAGTTTGAATAAAAAAAATTGTTTGTACCATTACCATTACACCAGTAGGTGTATTTAACACCGACTGTTACAAACCATTTTTCTCTATAACACAAACGTAGGTGGTTTATGATATAGCGATTCTTGATATTTTCTTACATTAAAATGGGACCGGTTTTGCTTGTGGTGTGAAAACACGTTCAGAGGCAATTACGTTATCTGTCTGCGATGCGCTGTACTTCTACACTTTTCTTGAAACGCTGAGGCGCCATTAGCTTGAGACACAAGTTTAGATAACATGTTTTTGTTACTTTTACTAAGAGCAATGTATTTGTGACCTCTATTGTAATATTATAAAGAGGACAGTTTTGTTTTTGCACAATTGTTTGACTATACTAATATTATAAAGAGGAAAGATTTGATTGTTTGTTTGTATTGAATAGGCTCCGAAACTACTTGACCGATCTGAAAAATTATTTCACCATTTGAAAGCTACACTATCCCCGGATGACATAGGCTAGGAAGTTCCCACAGGAACGGGAGTTACGCAGGTGAAACCGCGCACGGGAAGCTAGTAATAGTATTCAAAAAAGCTACACCTTGGTTGTATTTCGTTGCTAATGATTAGCAGAAGGATTTTCCATCAGTATTAGGGAATATAGAAATGTAGCATTGAATTTTTTTAAATAGACATATGTTTTTGTATAATAATAACTCGAATCTTAAGTGGAAAAGCGTACTCAAAAGCTAATAAATTGTTTTCAACATTTTTTCGTCACGGAAAGCTACGTGGTTCCGATTAGCGAACTGATAAAAAAACACATACATTTTTTATACTTGTCACAACGAAAGGTGGTACCTCAACTAAACAGATCCGATGCTATAATATTAATAGGCTTACAATAAAAATGTCTTACCGCTGAGCCCAATGATGTTATATGAAAAGAGCTAGATACGTCATGCTCGTGTTTTGTTAAGGCAAAATTGTCCCTAGGCAGCAACAGGACAGCATGAAAATAAGCGCGTGCAAAAGTGAGAACACACGTTAAAGTGTTCCAGGTGGCTTAGTTTCGAGGTGCCATATTTCAAGTACGGATCGGACCCGCATCTAACTCTTTTTTCTATAACATCATATCAATTTAACACTATCATGCAGCGCTCCCTTGGATTTCTTTTTTATAACTACTATGGTACTCATACTTCTAAGAGTCTTAAATATTACTTTGAATTAATTAATTAAGATGCTACCTTAACATGCAAACCTTTAGAAAATCTCACACCTGAAAAAACTGCGCATAGTATAGATAACTCCGCCTAAGTCCATATACCAACATTTTACGGTGTAGCTACCTCGAACAGTGACCATGCCATAGGTTAATAAACTGTATTTATTATTATGGATTCTAGTCAAACGGAAAACTGCTTTGCTGGATGCTTTTTAGTAAGATTAAGAATTTATAAAACTTTATAAAACACTAGCGACCCGCCCCGGCTTCGCACGGGTACAATACTGATACTAATACTACAGGATGTCTTAATCCTCTAACAAAACGGGCGAAATTTAGTCAAATCAAACAGAAACAAATTAATATAGGTACCTACTAAACCTCAATGAAATAAGTAGGTGGGTATACTTTTATCGTATGAAATACCTATACTCTTCAGGACTAACAATACAACAAACACTAAATAAATAGGTATTCAAGTATCTATCCATCATAGTTAACACGAACACAAAACAAAAAAAAATCCCAATAATACTTAAGGATCGAGCGCGCTTAATCGCATTCGGCTTAACTCACTCGCTGCGCCGCGAAAACACGCGCTGTTATTTTGCGATAACTTCTAAGTTATTCATTTAAAGTATTTAGTGTAGGGGTAAAATAATCTGCATGAAATGCTTAAGAATATTAACTCATTTAAAATGATAAGGATAAATACTGGTGCAGTCGCAATATATATTAGTCAAATGTACACAAAAACTAAACAAATTATATACGTAAACCTACTGGAAGAATCGTTCTATCGATTGGTAACAACCGGTAAAACAACTGGTAAAACAGCGGTTGCACTCCCTCGCACTAAAAGTGCACCTCTCTAACATCCGAGGTCTGCACTCCAATCTTATCCCGGTCCATCACCACCTAGAGACCGAAAAACCACATCTGCTGTTCCTCACGGAGACGCAAATCAGATGTCCAGCTGACGCAGCATACTTGCGCTACCCAGGGTACACCCTGGAGCACAATTTTAAGCCACGCGCTGGCACCTGCGTGTATGCTCGCGATGACATCTGTTTTCGACGTCTCCGTAACATTGAGGATTCCAGTTTCTCCGTATTATGGGTTCTGGTGGACACTGGCTTGGAGCAGATACTCTATGCCAGTGTCTATCGGTCGCACACCGACAACATGGAGACAACCAGGTTGTTTCAGTACCTTTCGGACTCGGCTGAATTAGCTCAGCTCAGGTACCCATCGGCGCAGCTAGTTTTTCTGGGGGACTTCAATGCCCACCATCAGGAATGGCTGTACCCATACCAGAACACCGACCATGCTGGGAGATTAGCGTATGCATCTGCACTGACGCTTGGTCTCTCCCAACTGGTAACTGGGCCGACACGGGTGCCTGACATTGATGGCCATACGGCCAATTGCTTAGACCTTCTGCTGACAACCGATCCAGACCGATATCAAGTCGCGGTTTCCTCACCGTTGGGTAGCTCCGACCACTGTCTGGTGAAATCTGTGTCTGTCTACTCGCCACCCGATCCCGATCTCAAGGGGACTAGGCGAGTATGGCGATACAAGTCAGCAGATTGGGATGAGATGCGGCATTTCTTCGCGTCTTACCCTTGGCTGCGCTTATGCTTCTCTTCAGACGACCCGACTCGCTGCGCGGAGGCTGTTTCTGAGGTGATATGTCAGGCTATGGAATATTTCATTCCATTTTCTGACATCTCACTCCAAGACAAAGCCCGTCCATGGTTCAACGCTGAGTGTGATAGTGCTGAAGCACATAAGCACTCTGCTTACCAAGCGTGGGCGGATGCTCGAGCCCGCAAAGCGCCAAATATTCGGAAACTGAAGAAAGCTTACAATAGTGCTGCCAAGTCTTGCAAACGTGCCCTACGCAAGGCCCGCTTTGACCATATTGGCCGCATTGGAGCCAGACTAGCATCTTACCCATCTGGGAGTAAAGCTTTTTGGTCTCTTGCCAAATCGGTCGAAGCCAATTTCTGTCGGTCCTCTTTGCCGCCACTGCAGAAGCCGAACGGTTCATTAGCTCACACCGCCAAAGAGAAAGCAGACTTGTTTGCGTCTCTATTTGCGAAGAATTCACAACTAGATGCTGCTGGTAAAAGTCCACCCAGGCTACCACATTGCACTTCCACTATGCCTGAGGTGCACATTCGGCAAAAAGTGGTACTTAAAATTCTCAGCACTCTAGATGTGAATAAGGCTAGTGGGCCTGACGGCATTCCTGCCATTGTCTTGCGGTCATGTGCGCCTGAGTTGTCTCCTGTTTTGACTCGCCTCTATCGTTTATCCCTGAAGACTGGTCTAGTTCCAGCATCCTGGAAGATTGCCAACGTTCAACCGATCCCCAAGAAAGGTAGTCGTGCCGACCCTGCCAACTACCGACCAATCGCAATCACCTCCATACTCTGTAAGGTTATGGAGCGTGTTTTAAACAACCGTCTCCTGGCATACCTGGAAGACAACGACCTCCTCAGTGACCGTCAATTCGGATTCCGTCGAGGCCGGTCTACTGGGGATCTTCTTGTATATGCTACTCACTTATGGAGCGAAGCCATTGAGAGACACGGTGAGGCTCTTGCCGTGTCTCTTGATATCTCTAAGGCTTTTGACAGGGTTTGGCACGCAAGTCTCATTGGTAAGCTTCCGGTTTACGGTATTGCTCCCGTACTTTGCACCTGGATTCAGGATTTCTTGAGGGGAAGGTCGATTCGGGTTGTCATTGATGGCGCCTCGTCCGATCTTCTTGGTATTAATGCCGGTGTCCCTCAGGGATCTGTTCTCTCCGCGACTCTTTTTTTGCTGCACATAAACGACCTGCTAGTTACTCCCGGTATCTTTGGGTATGCAGACGACAGCACAGTCTCGGTGAGATACTTGTCTGATGCGAAGTCGGGGTCAATGGTCCAGTCGTTCAGGGAGTCGATGATTGAGGGGGTGAACTCGATCTTGGAGGCTGTTTCCTTATGGGGTGATGCCAACCTGGTTGGGTTTAACCCCTCAAAAACACAGGCGTGTCTTTTTTCGGCGAAACGGAGTCCATTCCAACTGACTCCGACTTTCCGGAATGTCTCCGTTCCGATCAGCGACCATCTTGAGCTCCTAGGGCTTGACCTCTCTTCTAATCTAAACTTCGGTCACTACATCGAGTCCATTGCAAACACTGCAGCCAAAAAACTTGGCATTCTCTCCAAGGTGAGGCGGTACTTCACATCGGAGCAGCTCTTAAGTCTTTACAGAGCTCAAGTTCGCTCCTCAATGGAATACTGTTCTCATCTTTGGGATGGGTCTGCTGGATATCAGCTGGATGCTCTGGACTCATTGGAGCGCCGAGCGAAGAGAGTCATAGGCAATAACTCACTGGTGGAGGCAAGTCTTCAGAGCCTCGAACACCGTAGACGAGTGGCCTGCCTATCAGTTTTTTATCGGTTGCATTTCGGGGAGTGTGCGGAGGTTCTACATAACCTGATACCCCCTTCACCCTTCCATCACCGGACGACTAGGCGCGGCGAGCGGTTTCACCCTTTTGTTGTAGACATTCCTTCAATACGCACGAAGCGATTTGCTTCTTCTTTCATAATGCGGACGGCTAAGGAGTGGAATTCTCTGCCGGCGTCAGTTTTTCCGGAACGCTATAATCTGGACATCTTTAAGGCTAAAGTGAACAGACACCTTCTAGGCAAGCGTGTATCATCTTAGGCCTTATCTTCGCCTTCCATCAAGCGAGATTAAGGTCAAACGTAAGCCTATATGAAGTAAAAAAAAAAAAAAAAAAAAACCGCATGAAAATCCATGTAGTAGTTTTTGTGTTTATCGCGAACAGACAGGCAGACAAACAGACAAACAGACGCGGCCGGGGACTTTGTTTTATAATATGGAGTGATGTAGTGATAGCGGTCGCCCGCGGCTCCGTGCGGATGTCGGTTACCGCTGCAAAAAGCCTACCCAGGAAAGACACGGTCAGCAAAATCAAATGGTTCCCAGGTCAATTCACTGATACCGACACTAACATCATTCCGATCATTACCGACGCAGTCATTATCATCATTGCAGGCTGCAAAGATTGTCTTTCTGTGGATGTTAAAGTTGTTAATGATGAAAATATTTAAATGTAATTAATAATAAGTTTTCACTTCTGCCGGTAGTCCCGGAGTGCAACCCTTAGTTTTAGGATAGATAACTAAAGCGATTATTGTAGAGCTTCTCTATAAACAACATTTGACGTTAAATTATTTTCAGGTAACAAAATATACTGATGGTCGGGAGCCCCGACCCGTGATAAAGTAAAATTGCAGCAGAAATCGTAATATTTTAATTTCGCCATAACTTCAAAACCAAACGTCATATTTTAATCATTCAAGACCAAATATTATCTACATAAACTGTACTTAGTGATGAAATTTATTTTGATAAGGATTAATAGCATGAGTAAAATAAACGCTTCTAAATGTAGTCCAAAAAAAATCAAGATTTCTAAATAAAAAAATGGTTGTTGTGTCTCACTCGACATAGATAGGTGTAGTGTATTCCAGACTTTTTTGTAGATATTAATAAGATCTACAATTAATTAGAACATTTTATTTCTATCTTTTATAGTTTAGGCTGCGTACGCAAAATAAGTAACTTTTCTGGTTGATTTACACCTTGTGTCCGAAAAACCCAAATAACTTACGGAACCCTATTTTTTTCCAAAATTAAATTTAGCCTATGTTACTCGTGGATAATGTAGCTTTCGAATGGTGAAATAATTTTTGAAATCAGTCCAGTACTTTTTGAGCCTATTCATTTCAACCAAACAAACAAAGTTTTCCTCTTTATAATATTAGTGTAGATTTGGAATAGGCATAGGTACCTGTATTTTTTACAAACAGGTAAGATTTTATGTAAAAATCTTATCTGTATATAAAAAATATAAATAGCTTTCCACGCGCGCTTTCACCTGCATAACTGCCGTTCCCGTTGGAACTTCATAATTAAATATAGCCTATATTAATCTGTGATAATGTAGCATTCAAATGGTGAGATAATTTTTTAAATCATGACGAAACTATAAGTGTTTCTTGTGGACTACGGAACCCTAATTATATTGTTGGTCTCCATAGCAACGCACGGAGGTATAGTTGTGGCTAGGTATTGATATTTTATTAGGTATTGTTATTTTCTTCACCAAATAAAAATAAAAATCGGCCAAGTGCGAGTCGGACTCTCGCACGAAGGGTTCGTACTAGTTGCAACTTGATCGATGTTAATAATAGTTGATTGAATGAAAGGTTAATTGTGGTTTACGGTTTATGACGTATTAAAAAAAAACTACTTACTTGATCTCGTTCAAACCAATTTTCGGTGGAAGTTTGCATGGTAATGTACATCATATATTTTTTTAGTTTTATCATTCTCTTATTTTAGAAGTTACAGGGGGGGGGACACATTTTACCACTTTGGTAGTGTCTCTCGGGCAAACTATTCAGTTAAGAAAAATATGACATTAGAAACCTCAATATCATTTTTGAAGACCTATCCATAGATACCCCACACGTATGGGTTTGATGAATTTTTTTTTGAGTTTCCTTTCTAAGTAAGTATGTGGAACCCCAATTTTTATTTGATTTTTTTTCTATTTTTGTGTGAAAATCTTAATGCGGTTCACATCATACATCTACTTGCCAAGTTTCAACATTATAGTTGTTATAGTTTCGGAAAAAAGTGGCTGTGACATACGGACGGACAGACAGACAGACAGACAGACATGACGAATCTATAAGGGTTCCGTTTTTTGCCATTTGGCTACGGAACCCTAAAAATATATATTTATGGATTTAAGACTTAATACCATAAGTGGACATATTTTATTCACTAGTCCCAAATATTGCCATTTTCCTGAATTGGAGAAAAATTCTAGTAACACAATTTTATTGCTCTACCCGGGCCTCGAGCCCGGAACCGGTAACCACCTATGTACGAGCACACACTTGCAGGTAAATAGTTCGTTAGTTGTGAATCCCTTTAAACATTTTACACCTTATTTCAACACTACACACCATTCAAACGTAATATTTTTCATATCTCCCTACCAACAAAAAGTACCTTGTTGGAGTTAAAAATCTATAGATCTGTCGCACACAAAAATCACGAGCAATCCAGCTACTGCAAACAACTGGTTACTATGAAATAACACGTGAAAAAACTACAAACAGTGTTCAGCAAATAATACAACATGGACATAGCTGTCAGTACACACAAACTTGTGTAGATATGTACATCGATTCGTGCGGCGTGTTTGTTTGTTTCCTACATTTGAATTCAGTACAGCGACTCCGGGAAAGAGTTTTAGATTTTGTCCGGTGCATCTGAACTGACACACGGAATTGTAAATCTATTCGGTTATTTCTTAATACATCAACCTACCTACTTGCCGGATTTAAGTAGAAATGTGTATTCATTTTTAATAGCAATTATTTTAGTAAAGTCTTTTAACTTTTATTAAATATAAGCAGCTACTTGTTTATGGTTAAATAAACATGTAGGTATCAATTTATAAACTAATTACAACAACTAATTTTAACAAACAAACATTCAATAATAAACAAAAAATATTATACATTACAAAGTAAAAATATAAACTGGTATAGTTAGAGTTTGTAATGACTACATACTACAAATACATTGGGTATTTCATCATCATCATCAGCCCGTATAACGTCCACTGCTAAACATGGGCCTCCTGAGGAGGGCATTTGCCATAGGCACAAGAAAACGCTGCTGTCCGTTCCTTGATATACCTACGCTTAATATAGATGATGTTATAACAATCGTGACCAACGGCTTAACGTGCTTTCCGAGGCACGGAGGGTAGTCCCTCAACCAACTAGACCCGACAGAAAGATAATTACAACATCAAGATTTCCTGCCCGGCATGGGGATCAAGACCTCCGAGATTCAAAGCGAGCCAAATTCCGCTACGCTACGGAGGTTGTCACTATGTACAATATTTAGTCTAATTTGATTTTACCAAGGGTAATTAAACAGTAAAAGATCGACTAGTTATTTTCTGGGCCTGAAGAGATTTCTCAAACAAATCGTGCTCAATTTTTTTTTTTTTAACCAGAAGTATAACATAATTTTAAGTTCTTTTAAAATTACCTTCATGTTAAAAAGAACTGTTTATGTACTATACCCTAATTTACGTTAGATTTAACTAATCGGTGCAGATGCGAAGTTTTGGTTCTAATGGACAAACAGACGAGCCAACGAAATATCCTATTAGAGTTTCGTTTGAGCCTTCGTAGTAGGTACGTAATCTTGTTAAGGTTGCATTGCATTGGTCCCATAAAATTGCGTTTCCGATCAATAAATAATTTACCGTGTGCCTAGTAATTAATAAACATTTATAACACTGACGTACTAAACCTAATTCTAATTTAAGGTAAATTTACATTTCATAAAATAATCCATCCGTAATAGCATTATCTCATTAACATATTAAATTGTTTATGTTGAAATTTTCCAATACATTTTTACACTATGCATCCAGCTAAAGTAGATAGATAAACTCTTTGTTGTACACTAATAAAACAAAAACACAGAAAACTTACAAACTAATCGATATACAGAGTATGTACAATTGGCGGCCTTATCACAAAATGTGATCTCTTCCAGGCAACCGAGAAAGGAGTCAATATTTTTATTATTAAAAATCCTTCAATTTATATTCTTGAAATGGAGTACATATTGGGACATTATGAATAACAGCAATGTCTAATGATGCATGGCAATCAAACTTAGCCGCTGTATTCAATTTTATATGCGTTTTGACAAGTTGTTAACAATTATACTATGGTATTTTGTGAACTAAAGCTTTGTTCACTTATTGGCATGGCTGTTATTGCCGCTAGACACGACACAAGAAGGTGTTGGTTATAATTTCACCGGTGTAAGATTGCGCTGTAATGTAGGGTAAGGGCTGCTCGAATTGCTGTATTTCCTTAATAGTCTGCATTTACCCTCGCCGACAATTTGTGACAAGAGCGTGAGCTAAATTGTCGCCAAGAGGAAATAAACTAATTTACTTATATACGGTATTCATAAACTAGAGCATTACTAGAAGTACAAAGTGAAAGTTGAATTGTTAATAATAGAACAAAAGGAAACAATCAACACCATTTGTAGTGCCTTCCTCAATTTATTTTTAGAACCGTACATGACAAGCGAAAAGCACAAGCTAACTACCCGTAAAACCTTTTTAATGCGCTCACACCAGTACGTGCAACTCATTTCTTGTGATCATATCGGAATAATTAAATACGGTCCACTCGTCTATCCTTGAACACGTACACATAGTTCACAAGGAAAAATATTTTTAATATCAAGGAACACGTACTCAGTCTTAAATCTTAGGTTACATTAAATAAGACAGTTGTATTCTCAGAAGTATTTTAATAATGAATTCTTTTTAAGAGGCACGTGCTAAATACCGGCATTGCTATTTTAATGAAGGGTGTCATAAAACGTGTCATTGTTGCTGGGAAAGTGTAGATGGAGCTGCCTGAGTTTAATGCCTCGCATTAACACTATCGCTCGCGCGAGCCGGATTAGCGGTACACTTTATAAACTTGCATATGCATTGCATAGCTTACACGGACACCGCCACACGTATTAAAGATACGCCACTGGAGCCTAACAAAGTTTCGATACTGTTTGCGGAGCATGTACCGTCTTTATACGTCGGATTATTTTAGGTCAAAATTTGTTGATTAACTAATTTACGGTTTAGAATTAATAATAATGGATCTAATAGATCACGGACCTTGCACTTAGGTTTAGAGCGAAGGGATCTCGCTATGTTCGGTGAGGCATTTAGGTTTAGAGAGATGTGTACGTATACATCAAACGTTCGAGATCTAAATGCTTGCCCGGAATCCGATTCTATTCGGCTGCCACTGTACGCAGTTTGGTCGCATTACATTAGATTAGGGTCTGCTTGCATTCCAGTTGTTGTTCATTCATTGGATTGAAGCAGTTCATCTTTAGTTAGCTATATGAAATGTTATTAAGAACATAGTAAATTTTATAGATCGAATAATTTTCTATTTTTATAGCTATACCAATTGTATTTTTCTGACTCTTAATGTCTTATGATAACTCATAGTATGTGTGTCCAGTATACAGAAATAAGCTCGCCCTCTTCGAAATCACTGTAAAAACGTGGCGACATCTCCATGGAAGAAATTAGCGAAAGTAGAGCTTAAGAAAAGAGAGTTTATTTAAATTTAAACAGACCACAAATAGCTTAAATATATTTAAATAACTTAACACAAAAGTCGGATTGTTTAGTTCAAATATACCTACGTTATAATTTTATTGGAGCGGTGACGTTTCGGTTGACATGACACAGGTTTGAAGACGGTCCGGTCACAATTGAATCATAAAGGCGCGTGACTGCCCTTGCAACCCCATAAAGACATAATGGCTCTTTATTTCTAGTCAGTTACATAGTGATATGGGACTTTTGATGCTGCAGTGTTGTTACAACGACGGCTAGAAATGTCAACAAGTTTATCATAGCGTGTACCCTTGTGGACGTAGGAGTAAACGATTATATTTGTAGCATACATGACCAGGCTTTATCTGAAGCCTGTTATAAACTACAATATAGACACCCAAGGCTCTTATTCTGCTAAAATTGTAGGTGAACTATTTTTGGACATTCTGATAGATGTTTTTATGGCAAACTGCCGACTTATTCAACAATTTAATTTTAGTAAAGTGACATTCCACTATCCAGTCAAATAACTAATGTCATTTTAGGATTTCTTGGTTCAAGTAATTCCATGCATTATTTTTTTGCTCTCGTCACAATCCTCATAAGGCACCAGCATTAGAATGTATTTTATAATGAAATCAGAATGGTGTGTCGCAATTTTACTAAAACAAGCAGAATTAAACCTATGATTGCTACATGGATTATACAAAGATTACTACTACGTGAATCTTTGACGAGCCTGGCTACCAACTTTTATCTTGTATTAGCACTTTGCCAACAAAGTAAATTTTATTTTTTCACAACATAAATTCTCTGTAATTTTATTACATGCCTAAAACACGGGACTTAGCGTCGCTAGTATTTGATAATCTAGTTTTATTAAATACCAGCCCGACTTGACTTTATTACAAGGATGTACAGTGAACCAAGGAGATAGGTTTACACCTGCTCTTTCAAATAATAGAAGTAAATATATTTATATCAGAACGACATTCCGTAATTAATATGGTTGAAGGTTTCGCTGGTAGCTGTGTACAAATGCACATAATATGTATATAAAATGCGTTTTACCATGTGTAAACCTATCTCTTTTGCTGACTGTACCTAGAATTATAATTATATAATGCAATTGGACTTTCCAAAAGAAATTCTTTAAACGGAATACTGAACTATTTAGATGATGGCAAGAAATAGTCAGTGGAAAAGAACGACTTCGGTTTACAATATTCACTAATACATTACATTTGAACAAACTTGCATATAATGAATTCACAAGGACCGCTTATAAAATAATATCCTTAGAATAAATACCTAAAATAAGCATATTATATTTAATAAGGTAGTAATTTAAAATACTCTATTGTATAAGGTAAACCAAGAATGATATAAGCGTGTCTTATTAAATAAATAAAATAAAATAAAATAATTGTTTGCATTGAATAGGTTCCAGAACTACTGTAATGATTTCAAAAAATCTTTAACCATTGCAAAGCAATGTATCCAGGAATAACATAGGACATATTTTACTATGAAGTCCCTACGGGTATATGAACTATGAACTAATATATTTGCAACGTAACATATAAATGTATCAAATGTCCGTTTTGGTATTGTTAGATGAATAAATCTTTTCATTTTTATTATTACAATTTACATGACAACATAATAACTTTGTAATCAGTCTCCCACACCATCACCCAATTACAAATTCAGTCCGCTTACTCAACTAGATCATATTGCAATTACACACAACTATATACCTGCTCTAACACCAAAACACAGCTAATCATGCTCCATGCATAAGTGAGTACTAGAAATGTAATCACCTAGCCTAATACGTACATCATTACAACACACGTGATATTGTAAGTCGGCTCCTATAATCCTCAGTAGGTTGCCGTAATCAAATCCTGTCGGGCCAAGTGGCGTAATCGACTTCGACCACGCTCGACCTCCGTCAACCGGAGCCAAGGAACACGATCTGGGTGTCAGCAAATAGAGATAACTGCATCCAACTATATCCTACATTAGCTTACTTATTTATGCGTATTACTGAAAGAAAATTATGTCCGGTGAAGTAGACTGCAGGCTAACTAAATAATGTCCTTCCAAAATTAAAAAGGATACGTAAAGAAAGTGGTCTTTTGTCGACTGGGTGGCAGCCCGTTGCCAAAAGTTTGCACGTGGATAGTTTATAAGCTGGATTAACATATAAGGTGCTATAAAAATATCTGCCACGGCTTTAATGGGAGGTAGTATTATGTTTAAAGATTACAATAGTGAAGAGCTTTCGTACCCCGGAACAGTTATTTCAATTTGAGAAAATAAATAAGTTAAATAAACATTGACTATACTCTGCATAAAGCCGTTCACAAATTACGCGCGATGTGTCGCATCGTCAATGAAAACAACTGCTATCTCTTTCCATCTGTTTCGTGAATGAAAACTGAAATCTGTACGTGTAGGTACGCAATAATACGCTGTCAAACAAGTGTTTTAAAAGTGCAATTACTTACCAGCTTCTGCATTCTTCCAAAAAACTTAAGTAAATAAGATGATAAACTTCCCATCACACTTAAAACAGGCTTTGGACTGTCAAGTTAGTGTAAGAATCGCAATTTTTTTCTTATTATTTTTAAACAATAGGTAGGTACTTAGATTCATTTCAAATAACGATAAATTACAGTAACTTGGCGTGTTTAAAAGTTAATCATCTTATTTACAACAATTGCACCGTATTTACAGTTATTTACACACTCCCTACCTACTTATCTACAAAACTGTTGCACTAGTCCGCATTGCACACAAATGTAGGCACGCTTACATACGTGTCTCTTAACTTTGTTTAATGTGTCCGTTTCACTTTTTAATTGTCTAAATGCGCGTTTGATTCGCCTTATTAGTTCTACCACACTTCTGATATCATGTCCGGTTCAGCCGTACACTAGGTCCTTTATACGACCCCACAAAAAAATGTCTAGAGGGGTTAAATCCGGCGAGCGAGTAGGCCACGGCACTGGCCCTCCTCGGCCCGGGCCTTTCCAACTTTCACGACCGTACCACACACCGTTCAAAAATTCCCGTACGTTGATGGCGAAATGAGGTGGTGCTCCATCATGTTTGAAGTGCAGCCCTCTTATCTCTTCAAGAGGAATACGTTCCAACATTCTTCTCACACGGGTTCGTAGTAAACGCAGATACGACTCTCCGTCCAGTCTGTCCAAGAACACTGGTCCTAGTATTCTGTTCCCCAGTATCTAGTGTTAATGTGTGGGCTGGCCCACACATTAACATTAAACCGAGTCTGAAAATGGTCAGGCCGCACAACACTACGTCGGAGTACACTAGTATGGAGGCCTGCCTGCGTCAACCGGAGGCGGGTCAAAGCGGCCGTGGTCCCTAAACCTGTACACGGCATCCAGAATGGTATGATGACTAACTCGCACACCAAACCTCTACTGGTATAAGTTCACGGCATGTGCAGTTACGGAGTTACACTCGCGGTAGCACAATACCATTTCAAGGTATTCTTGATTAGAATACCGTCGTATTGGAGGCATTTTTAATAAAGGCGTGCGATATTCGCCGAGCGCCCGGCGATCGGCTAGCGCGTGCGACGAACGGGGTAGTGCGGGTGCGGGTGGGGGCGCGCGGGGTTGTCCTTTGACAACCGCCGCGCGGCGGCATCGTTTGATAAGAATGGCAGTTCAGCGTATGAATTCGGTGCGGGGCGTGCGGTGCGGCAACAGCTTATTAAGTCTACAGAATGGTGTTATGCCAATAAATCAATTTAAATTTAGACGTACAATTTTTTGTATGAAAAAAAATATGACAAATTATCAATAATTTTTCTTCACTATTGTAATCTATAAACACAATACTGTCTTCCATTGCAGCCGTGGCAGATATTTTTATAGCACCTTATATAGGCTACAAAATATCACGCTCCGACCCACTGGAGCAGAGTGACAAGGGAAAAAAGGGAAAAGCGGGGCACAGCTAGATATAAATAAAAACGCAACGAGATATAAACACATTTATGTATTTTCCGATTCCAAGACATAAACAAAACACTGATATAAATAAAATATTGTTACTTTTATTTTAATCCTCCCTATCCCAGGACGCTTACTTACTATATATTTTTGACGATCCCTATTTAAAAAGGGATATAATACCTATATAATAATTAAAAAAAAAATACTTGTTGGAAAAATCAAATGAATGTTGCGTGCGTGTTGTGTGCAACTTTTAATAGACTTTTTTATTTCGAAAAGCTATTTACTTATTTAAATTTTTCCAGGAACAAGATTTACCATATATCATTGGACCACATTTCAATATGTCCGCTTAAAACCGATTCAGTAAATCTATAAAACTTCAACATTGTGTATTAAAGCTAAACGACATCAATATGTAATAGATTTAGACCCCCATCATTACAATGTTCCCTTACACAAATCAATATAAACTCATAAATAACAAAGTCGGCACTGAGTATACGCTCCTAAGCAATTGTCTTCTCGTTTTGCAACGAATTTATATTGTCAGCGGCAGGAGGTGGCGCTTAGAGCATTGGCCTCGCTTGCAACATATTTCACTACATAAATCATAACTTTATTTCCTGTAGCTATGTTATATGTACGAGACGCGAGGTGTCTTTGAAAAGACTTTAAGAGTTCCCGCACAGCCATACCACAACAAAGGACTCCAAAATTCAATTAGGTGCAGATGGAGCTACGAGACTAATATTATTTCTTAATATTCAATTCGTCGCGGTAAACTTCACGGTGTTTTATAGAATCATACTGAGTAGATGCCTAATTAAATTGATCAGATATGAGTGAATTCGGAGAACGTTTTTTTTGAATTTTGTTATATTTGGCAGATAGATTTTTGATATCTCTTCACGTACAAGTATGATTTACACAAGTCTTTGTCTCATTGCAGTTACCATTTTACTTGTATTTACCTTTTTAATTTTATTTGTTTTTAATTAGTATATCTATTATTTAAAGTAAGTATCTATTAGGCATTTTATTCAAGTTTAATAAAACTTTTCTTTACACAAAATAATAGTATCTAAATGAGACATTTTTTTCAAAATCCTGGTCATATCCTTACATGATTAGCCTCCAGGTATAGTAAATCCTACGTGCAGAAGTGTTAGACGTCTCATTTCGAAAGTCATACCTAACGTTACATTATGTAACGTAATTAGCAAAAATGTATACAAATTAGCTCACCTTTTGAAATTCTTATAAATAAAGAACACAAAATTGACTAAATCATTATATTAATTCTAAATCATTTTTCTTTAGTTCCTTACGCCCGGTGAAGTAGAAAAAGCCTCGTGGCTATCTACATAATATAGATATGTTCGATCGAAAAAAAAGCGCCCTCATTCTACATGAAGAACATCGACCATGAACGATTTTTTGTTACTTTCAACTATTAAAATAAAAGTCCTGTCACAATGTCAACCTAATATCATTGAAATAAGGTTCAAAGTATTTGGTACCATTAGCATCCATTTGTAACGTTAAGAAGTAAAAAATAATTTCAGAATACTGGTACAGATACTGGGTCATGAAACTCCCAAGCTTTTTGTTGTCAATATTTTTAATTCAGCACAAGAAATACTCTGACTACTAAAGTCGTAAATAAGGATGGGTAGTAAAACATCTATAAATAAAACGAAAAGCACAAGACATTCTGAAAGAGGAGCAAAATATAAAACTATCAAGGTGTTTTGTGCCGCAACACAAGCACCGTACCTTACTAATTTGCGATTATTTTAACGGAATTTCCTGCCAATTAGCGGCGCTAAAACATGGTGCGCCAAACAAAGGAGCAGGGGGCTCATGAATTTATTGTTAGCTCGTCTTAAGTTATTTAAGTGTTCGTGGAAGCGTTATTCACGTACGAGACGGCGAATGCAGCTTCCTGCGACAATTTATCATGAATCTTTAATTAAACTTTAGCCATGACTGTTCACAGTCTCGTTTTGTGTTCTATAAATCCTTTGTATTGATTGTACTTTATTAATTACAGCATCATTTTGTCTCAACTTTTATTGTGGAAGATATTGTTGACAGCGAACAGATCTTTGTTAATATTTGGTAAAGAATAGTTTATTGTACATCTCTGTACTATGGTTTTTCCTTCTTGTGTAATATCGTTAAATCCAAAATAATTCCTATTCTGATATGATATTCTTTTAATTGGTATGTAGAATGTTACAAGATAATTTTCAATTGCTCTTTGATAAAAAAAAATTCAACACTTAGAAAGAAAATCAGTTAACAAATACGGAACCGCTATAAATTAAACTATTCTGTATTTTTTTGCTTGGATTCCGGCTTAAAATATACCATCTTTCCATGGGTGTCGTAAGGGACAACTAAAGGAATAATCTACCAACTCAAGGATACTCACCATCTTACTGCGATCACCAATCCGCCTGTCCAGCATGGTGATTAAGGCAATATCCATCTACAACCCTGGCTTGCCAAGGTCCCTAAAAGAAAGGGCTCGTGTTCAGCCGATGAAGTTACAGGCTGATAAAGTAAAAAGTAAAGTAATGGCTAAGTTTTTATAGAACAATAATTATTTAAATGATTATAAAACAAACTTCATAACATTATCTATGTGGTCAAAAGAATACACGAAAAATGTACGCTAACATAATAACTTTGTATGGTGAAACTATTATATTCAACAAATAAACTTGAGGTTTCAGTTTTTCCTATAAAATTAGTGAAAAGTTTTTTACTTTCCTGCGTGTCTCTATGCTATGCAGCTGATACAGCTCGGGGCAAATATGATAGCTAGATACTCTGTCAAATTTATGATCGATAAGTGCTTTATGTAAAAATACAAAACATTATCGACAGGCTACGATTTTAAGTCGTGCCATCCCATAGTTCTGGTTCTATGTTTGTATTTTTTGCGTACTTTTTAAGTCAGATCTTGTTACATGTACCTACGTAATGAAATAATGAAGGCGTGCGACGTAATTTATAAATATACCCACACATGTAATAGGTGGATTTGTTTTACTATTTTCATATTCTGTTGGCCAGAGGCAACGATTAAACAGACTACTCGCCCTATGAAATCCATTTTGAAATTGGTTTTACAAACAAGTATAACTTAATACTATAATGCTATATGCACTGAATGCACTATTTTACAGCCATTTAGTTATAAGTTTGATATAAAATGGTGCTGACGAAATTTTGTTTTAATAAAAAATATTTTGTAAGTATAATACAAGTAATATTCCCAAATCCCAAAGTTGGTACTGTTTCACTCGTGCCTTAGTGAGCACGTAAACTTATATAGGTCTTGCGCATGATATCTCACTGGTCGTGGCGGTAGGTACAAAGTCCTATCGGATTTTGTGACCAAAGAAATACATTGCTCCTATATTTAGGAATAATGCTTGTGTTCTACAATATGTACTGGTCATTAAAGTGAAAGTAAGTGTGTACTTACAACTTGAGCAGTTTATTTTTTATGGTCCTAACATCCACATTCGATGCTCATAAGGTGTCTTTAGATTAAATACCTGCCTTTAGATTTAAAAATAAAGTTTTAAATCGTAATATTCAGAATGAGGATTTCACAAATATATTTTAGGAAATCCACGGAGAATATTTGATTCGGCGGACGAGTACGAATAGCTAGTAATTATCATTAAAATAAAGTTATTCAATGAATGCATAAAACTGCATTCATATTAAGTTGGCGCTATTTGCGACAACTGTCTCTCAAACGAATGAAATGATGACAGTTTTCAAGTTGTTGCCGTCCGCTTTATACTAATATTACCTGTGCTGGTTTTATTAGTTTTAGAATATTTTGGCTATTAATAAGCCAGTTTCATGTATCAAAATACATGGTCTTCTGAGAGATTGGTAGTTTTAATTATTCTTCTTCAAACAATACTTTAGTCTTCATATCAAATACATAAAATAAGAAAAGTAGACGGTAAACTGAGCATGGGTTTAGCATAGAACAAAGTTAGAAAACTTAAGAGAAAATACACATTCATTGATGATGTTAATTGAAACAATATTCAAGGAATCCATAACATTCTATGAAAATTTGGAAATGTTTGTTTTTATGTGATAGTAGGCCAATTTCTTAAAACGGTGATGTATTTATTTCAAGTGGAATCATTTTTATAATTTGTTTTTTAACATGTTTATTTATACCAAACAATGAAAAGGTCAAATTGACATAATAATATGCATATTTATTCAAGTATTTTCATAAATTACATATATTTACAATATCAACAAACATTTACGATAACTTACTAATAATTAAAAATAATAACAGATTTACATAGCTATACATCATTTTATATACTTCTACTAGTTCCATACGCGAGGCTGCGGTATCGAACTCCACGTCCTGCGAGGCGACAACACTCTAGTCACAAGACCCGTCCCACTGTCGCCACGCTGATCGCAGAGTTCGAGGCAGCGGCCTAAATATTACTACAAATGCTAAGTATAATATATTTCGTTATAATAAATATGCCCTTACTTATAAAATTGAATCTACTTAAAATGTATGTTTTTTTTATTGAATATAACATTTGTATGAAGCTAATTCATATGTATAAGTAAGGGGTAATATGTATAATGTTCCCTATGACATATAGACCCATTAACTTACCCTTTCGGCCGAAAATTAACAATATAGTATATATTTAAGAACAATAATTTTCTACTACAATAACTGTTTTGGTATCTTTTAGAAAGATTTTGTGTGTATTCAGTATTAAAAAGTATTGATCAATTTTAAAGTAGGATTTTATAACCTATACCAAGACATGGTTATTTAGAAAAAACAATAATGGCCAACATAGAACGCCATTAAGCAAAGCCGTTGCATAAAAAACTGGGGTAATATTTTTTTTTTCATTTTCTTTACACGCAAATATAAAATAACTTTTCATTCAAAATGCTAACTTATTCGTATCAATAAATTGTTTTATATGTTCACCTAGGTATAGTTGACGCTGTATTTAATTAACCCAATATTATTTTTTATTCTTTTTTAGTCTTTTAGCCCAATTTTATTAAACCTAAAAGTAACATAGTGTCGCAATTAAAGAAAAAAAAAAAAATATTTATACAAATTAAAGTCGTTAGTTGATTTTATTATAAATAATGCGTCTTTTCCTGTTTAAGAAATTTTAACGATTTACAAAAAATATTTAGACTTTTACACGAGTAAGTTTGCATTGTATATTCAAAACAATATATGTTTATAATATAGTTTTTATATTACCTTTCAAAGTTTGTATAAATACTGTATTTCAACGGTTTGGTCTGTTGGTCTAATGTTATTTTAAAAGTAAAACAGTAGAGTTTGCATCGCATTAAGCAAATTAACGTCCGCGAACATAAGCACTGAGTATAAATATTTCCATCAGATTTTATAACAGAAGCGAAACAAATAACAAAATATAAATGTAATTTCGTTCAGCCAATCGTTATTCTAAACGCGATCCAAAAGGCACTAGATTTACATTATTACATATATTTAGATTTGATACGTTTTCATAGTCGTTGTTGTTAAAATTCTTATTAAGCAAATTAACATTTTAATCCCCATATACGATAGAACTTTATTAAATACACTAATGTATGTCTGAAACATTTTACTACAACTTGTTTCATTTTAGTTCAATATTTAATATACAACCAAGTCCATAGTCCATATTCACCTTGCTTCCTAGGCTCGTTGGTGACCGCAGTATTATGTCTAAGCACACAGGGAAACGATGCTGCCCATTCCCTGGTATACGATTGTTAAAGGTGACTATCGGGATCAATGGCTTTACGTGCTTTCCAAGGCACGGAGGTTAGCTCCTCAACCAACTAACCAAACTTATTGTCCGGCATGGGGATCAAACCCATGTCCTGGACCCTGTCAAGAACTGATCCAATTGTAAATAGAATAAGTTCAGAATGACCAACGGAATTATAAGCTATTATTAAAAGCACAACCAATCTGAGACTAATAAAATAAAATGGCATTGTAAACAACAACTAAAACTGAAATCATAAGTTGGTATTGTAAGTAATAAGCTTCCATATTAAACCATCACCACATCGTATAACACTGAAACAATGTTTATATACCTAATTTACATTCTCTATTCGGATACAAGAACTGGGATACGTGTGAAACAGTTTCATGTCAAACATAAGTCTTCATGTCACTAGCACAAAACACCTTGTGTCCGTAGATATTATATGAATTTATTTATGATTATGCATATTATTGTTAATTAAAAATAATGTATTGAAACACTGTTTTAGTACCTGTCTCAAGCTATTACAATCGAACGTAAATTAAAGAACACAAACAGCCGTATTTGATCTGCACATTGATATGTAGAGGAACGGTTGGTGGCTCCTCCACAAAAGAAGAAGATCTTCTTTGCAGGGCGAGGTGGTATGCCCAGCGGCCGACGGCTTATTGTTACCTTTTAAAACTTGTATATGCAGCTTAGTTTAGTTTATGCAACTATTTTAGATGTCGCTACAGATAAATCATCGGCATATAAGACTGTCTTCTCTGGCGGCGCAGGCGCCGTGAGGTGGGGCGAGGAATAACTTGCCGTTGGCGCACGCGCAGAGCTGGTATATGTTCTGATGGTGCGGGTCATGGTTGTGTGGAGTTGATGGCGGCAGTGGTAGCGCTGATTTTAGTTTCGGCATGAATATGCTAGGTGCGTCAAGGCGTATCTGTGTGTAAAGAACATAACAATATACCTATGCATTAAAAAAAAATACATCAAATATTTTGTTGGGAGAGTGAAAAGATGGGATTTATAAATATATTGTGTGTATTGACTTAAACCTTCTTCTTCATAAAATTCTACCTAATTAGAGTATATTTAGTTTCAAATAAATTATTATAAACATTTTGTAACATGCTGTATCCATTTCCTCGGATAATTAAATTCATTTTTGCAACGAGGTACTAAACCATTATTCATTGATCTTGACATTGATTTGCACCAATTTTTCTCCCGTCTTGATAACCAGTTCAGCAGCATCCGATTAGTCAATTTGATAAAAATATAATAATGCCGATTTAAGTTTAGTTGTTTAAGATAAGTAAACTAAGTAAAACTGTGCTTACCGAGCCAGCGACGGATTTGAGTCGGAAAGTGGTAAGGCAGCTGGCACTGACGTCCCCAGCCCTCGACTCGAGAACTATGTTTTGCGCTGCGTGCATCTCCAACGAACGGGTCGGTGACTCCAGTCTGTATCCAACAACCATATCATTATGATAAATTACAAGTATTTCATTGTCTTCACTGCTTAAAAGGAGACTATTTTCCGAAATAAACTTATTCATTTTAAATATAATTATAAATTTCGGTAGCTTTTTAAAATAAATAAGTATAATTTAAAATTATATATAATTAATGGTCCCGTGAGACATTTAAAGTAGCGTAGCGCTTCCATAGAGATACCATAATTATTAATATATGCAAAATAAAGTGAATTTTAATCATGCTTTGTGTATTATTTTTAGTATGCTTAAACTAAGAAGGGTATTCGAATGGTTTCACGTGATACAGGCCTATATAAGTTAAAATAATAATTAATAATAAACTATGAAAAAGTAAAAACAAATATGGTATTCGTTAAAAATATCAATGAACTTGTTTGATACTTTATTCTTGCAGTAGCATTTACATATTTATAGCATAATTTTTAATAAATCAAATTATGTTACACTCACGCTAACGGCTTCGAAGGCGGTGCTTTAACTAGAGGTGTTTGTGCTGCAGACTGTATAGTGACTCCTGCGGGGCTCGATATCGTGAGGGTCTCAGCGCCCACCGTCACCGAGTCCTGCCCCGCGGCGAGAAGCAGGGTCCCCCGAGCGTCCCGCACCTCTAATCGTCCAACGTTTGCTTCGAAACGGTCATGCCCTTAAATTTGTACAGAAATATTTTAGCACTTAAGTTTTATATCGGTTCTTATAATTTGTGAAACTCATAATGGGTTCGATCCGCACGCTGGACATGAAATCTTTGAGTAAATTGTAAGATTTTTTTTCGGGGTGCGATTGTTTGAGAGACTACCCTCCGTGCCTCTGCAAGCACGTTAAGCCATTGATCAGGTTGTTATAACAACCGTAATCCAGGAAACGGGCAGAGGTGTTTCCTTGTGAGTTACAACGAAATACTGCGGTCACCAACCCGACTGCTAGGCGTGGTAACTATAGCAAAATTCTTCCTCGGAAGGAAGCACATGAGTCGACGTTATACGGGCTGAGCTCTAATTTCGAATTTTGCTCTATGGAATACATGATCAGCTAAACTAAAATATATTTTATATTTTTAAAATAAATAGGCACGAATACCTATATCAGATTATGGTCGTTTTCGTGCAAATTACACTAAAGTTTAAATTTACCTTTACCTAGCTCAAATTTTTCAACTTCCTTAGCCATTTTTATGAATTTAACAACAACAATATTCATACGCTTTCAGCTTTCTGTCAACCTTTAAACAAATATAAAATTGTACCAACCCAAGTATAATCTGCTTTGCAGCATTCCGTGTGAATCACGAGTAGAGACGGTGAAATTCCGGGACGCTTCCAAGTAAATAGGGTACCCTCGACGTGACTTTATGCTAGACGCAAAAAGTGAGTCCAACATTAAAGCCTGGCCCAAAAGTTGTAAGCCTCCTGGCACTATGCGAAGCTGACCCATTCCTTCCTGAAATATCACTGATGTTATCAAAATGATAAACAAACAACACCATGCAGGACTTTCGTTTCAAACAAAAACTAATATGATAAGTATAAAATTCACGAATAATGTATATTATTAAACTAGCTTTACCTGCGTAGCTCCCGTTTTCTTGGCAAAATCATAATAAATTGTCTATATAACACTTAAACAAATTTCAAATCGGTCTATTAGTTTCTGAGAATAGCGCGTTCAAGCAAACAAACAAACTCTTCAGCTTTATATAAAATAAGTAAAGATTAGATTTGTAAAAGCCATACGGAAAAAATAATCGACATAATAATATATTTATTTTAAAGATGTAAGGTTTAAATAGATGGATGAATATATGTTACCCTTTCATGCAAAAACTGCTGAGCAGATTTCCCTAAAATTTCCCTGTATGTAAACTGGATTTACATAAGTTGGCATAGGCTACAATACATCACCCTACCCACTGGAGCGGAGTAGCAGTCCAAAGCGGGTCGAACCGCGGAGCACAGTTAGTTTTTAATACATATACATCTTATATTAATGCAATATAATTTATATTTGAAAAAATGCATATAATTGTCATTTATGAGTGAATGATGCATGTGACTGTTTGTGAATCGTGAATAATTTCTCTACTCATCACTCACAATAGCTTTACTTGTATTTGGACCTGCTCTGCTATTAAACATGAGGCCGGTGTCTAAGTAAAACTAACACAAATTTCGTATTTCAATTAGGTACATAATTAAAATAAATATAAACTTACCGAGTTAAAATCCATAACTTTCAATACCCACAGAGTCAAAGCAAGATTAATAATCATCATAAACATAAGAGCCATAACAAGAATGTACAGACACTTTTTCCTCCATCCGTAGATCCCTACTTTAAATTGACTATTATAACTGTTCCTGATCGAATCCGCCTTTGTATCCCTCCCAGTATTGTTGTGTAGGATCGGCTCTGGAGTGATCTTGTCAGCGTAAGGGATCCTGGAAAAAATATTCTATTAAAACAATGTCTGCTTTCAATTGTGGGTATCCCTGCTTACTTTCATTTTACACAGTTGACAGTTAGATGCTAACTTTCATTTATAAGAGTGATAGTACCTCTTAACTAACATATTTATCAAAATATTGTTTTTTACGCCATGTGATAACTTATATCGTAATCTTAAAAATGACAAAGTAACTCTCAAAACACTCTCAACTGAAAACCCTAAATATATGTTTCCTCAATGAGCAAATCTTCATTGTAGAGCTTTTCTTATTTAAAATATTAATCTAATGTAAAAACTTGGATTATGTATGCAATTTGTAATCTATACTTATATAAAGCGGTAAAGTTTGTGAGTTTGTTGACTTTGTCCCGTTGTAGGAGATAATCTCTGGATTTACTAAACCGATTTAAAAAAAAACCAATAGAAAGCCACGTCATTTGTGAGCGTCATAGGTTATATTTTAAGTTAAATTTTCCACGGGAACGGGATATACGCGGCTGAAACAGCGCGGGACAGCTAGTACCTTATATATTTAGATTTTATGGTCTCCTGTAAGATTGATTTTAAAGCACAAAAAAAATCAAGTAGGATGTTTTATCTAAAATAACTCTGGTAATATTGCTGTTGGAAAGTATAGCCCTATTACTGTGCATGCAAAGCATTGAATGTTACTTAACTAACAAATAATGTATACCACTTATTAATTAATAATCGCAACTGCTTAACAACATTTTAGTGATTTTTTAATACCTAATGTAGGAAATACATACATACCTAATGCAGAAAAACCTGTACAATATGCAATATTTATTATTATAACAAAACATATTTCTTGGAGACATGTACTAAATTGCCCTAGACGATATTCGTGGAACTGGCCGGCGTCAGCGGGCGAGGATCATAAATTTACAAGGATTTGAACACGACAGGCCAATGCACACTGAAAAATTCTAGTCCTTCCCCAAGAATGTTAAGGACATATTTTCAAGTGCATCGTGAAAACTTTGCAAATTACCACCACCCATCGCTTTTGAAGTGAAGTCGTATAACGTTTCATTGAATTTGTTACGCGGATATAAAATGTAAAAGTAGGTGCCCATTAAAATTAGTTTAAAATTTATTTTTTAAAAGCTTTATATAACGTTTCTTTCAAAATATATTGACGTGATGTGATTACATTTATGAAAAAACAGCCGAAAATTTATTTTTGATGTCATGTTCTATGATGCGCTCATTTCTTTTCCTACCACCAGTTCAGGACGTGGCAACTATGAGAAGAACTGGCAATAAACTCAGAGGTATCCTTTTTAGGGTTCCGTAGTCCACACAGAACCCTTATAGTTTCGTCATGTCCGTCCGTCGGTCCGTCCGTGTCCGTCTATCTATCCGTCCATCTGTCCGTCCTTCCGGGCTCGTACTCCGCCGTTACTGCACCGATTGTCGCACATCTTGGTGGAGAGATGTATATTGAAGATCCAAAACTTGGTTTTTAAAATTATGGATTTTTTTTCAGCCCATTCTCCCATACAACGAAAAGTGAAATGAAAAAAGAATTTAAAAAATAAAATTCGACTAACTCTATCGTGTAGGGTATCGTATTAAAGGTCTCTGGCAATGCAACAAAAACTGCCTTGAAACTATGTAGATCAAACCTGACAAAGTTTCGAGATAACCTAATACAAAGTTAAAATGAGAGCGTCCACCCCCCCCTCCCTTAAATTTTGAAATATTACTCAAATAATTCTGAAATCTGAAAAATGTGATAAGCAAGTACTTTCAACTAAAATTATAGCGGACTCGGTATCATAGATAGTTATTTTAATACAACTCGACCAACTTATGTAGTTACAGTCGTCCTAACGAAAGGTATGGAGTCAACCGCAAAATGAAATTTAGCTTTATTAATTACAAAAAAATAGGCATTATAGATATGCATGGCTACGGAACCCTTTCATGTGCGTGCCCAACACTTTCTTGGCCGGTTTTTAAATAATTAAATAAGTACTTACTTTGGAAGCATCTTATATATTTTAGGAATCACATGAAATCAACAGTAATGTTTATCTTCATGTCATTCCTACAAAATGCCAACGAATGCAGAAATATATTATTTAGTAATCATAGATGTTTGTTTATTGCAATATCTATAAAAATAAAATCAGCTTTGAATTTTTACTTATGGAACACTTATGGAAAATTAAAGATTCATTTTCAAAGTATCCTCCATGTCTTGGATATCACGTTAAACTGTTGACCTTAATTGTTTTAACACCATCTTTTACAATAGTATACCAGGTGACGAGCAACATTTACCTCTGTATACGTTATACATCAGTGTGTCCCAATCTGTGGGTCGCGGCCCTGAGCGTAGTCGCGGAGACTGACTCGGGGGGTCGCCAGTAAAAATCTTTGTCGTAATTATTTTCTAAACTTTCGCATCTTATTAAAAAAACAACATTTACCTACGTAGTCGTTTCAATAATTTACCTGTGTGTCTACGGCACTAAGGGTTCGCCAGAATTTCTCAACCAGTAAAAGGGTCGCGAAATCAAAAATATTGCAAAACACTGCTATACATAATACTTCAGTCGTAACCTGTCTGCTAATCGTATATACTATAGCTTCGAAGGAGATCCATGTTTAGCAATGAACGTCATACGGTCCAATGATGATACATGATAACCTGGATTATGATATAGGATATAAAACATCACGATACATTACCTTAAGGCGTAGTAACAATGCCATGCGTAAATGAAATTTAATAAAATATCCAGACCTCAGTTTCCAGACTAGAGAATGCTATTTATAATGCTCAGGTACTTAACAGAAAATGCATTTCCATTGCATACATTTAGTTACTTGACACACTGAGTGCTTATGACCACGAGGGATTACGATCTCGACAGTCAGCTTCATAGGTATGTACGTACGCTATCTTCAATTTCATGTTCTTACTTATTCATGCTACGACACGTTCTCAAAACTATAATAATTTATTTATGTCTAAGTTTTTGAAAAAGAAAATTACATTTTTTTTATTTTTTCGTCGTTATGTTTAATAAAAACGCTAACATAGCAAAGGCTTTCTGGTTGCAACTCCTGTCTTGTTATTGCTTTGTTACCGTTTAAGCAAAATCTAATTGTTTAATTTATTGTTAATACTAAGTTAACATTGTATGAAATGTATATATATGAAATGAACAAACAAATATAATATTATTGTTATTTTTAAATTTATCACATTTTGGAATAAAATAAATAAATAAACAAGAAATGTTAGACCGGATCAGGCGAGAAGGAAAAATGTGTTAAATCGTATATGATTGTTGTGATTTATTTTCTATGTTACTGCATTGTGTAAGCTACATTAATTAAATGCATTGGCATATTAAAAAAAAAAGAAAATAATAATAATAATAGTAAGCCCTGACATTCAGGAGAACTGGGTATAGAAAAAAGTTTTCAAACATAGATAATATAATAACATAACAAGTTAGTAAACGTGCCACAAGTGTAATCTGTCACATACGTAATTACATATACTAAATTATAGACAAATTAACTGATATTAAAATATAATCTCAAAGCATTGTGATAAAATTGGTCAAGAAAAATTTGTAAAATGTTGGTCCGGGACCGGGTTCATGCTCTTTATCTCCCAACCCAGCCTGCCAACACGTTTGGAGGGTTTACGCGGCATTAGAAACCAATTATACGAATAATACCTCCGACCCTAGTCTGCCTCGTTTTCGCAATACATGTTGAAAATTCGACGCTTAAAGGACTTTTATATCTATTTCTTATTGCAACATAATGTCACCCTATACAATAGAAAATGTACTTTAAAAAAACTATCTCCATTATGTAATAGATTCCATTTTTAGAACTAGATTCAGTTAATAATTAGCAAAAACAAATCATAAAAGTATATATTATGAAGTTATAGTCACGCCAGTTTAGAGCTAATCGAATTGAGACGTTTGTTCTTTTACTTAATAGTTAGAGCAAAAAAATATTTAAAAAATTAAAAACTTTAAAAAACATTTGAATATACATACATCGATGCTAAAATAGTTGTAGGCAGTATTACTTTTCCACAAATTCTCTTTCACACAAACAATTAAGCGTTCCGAATGCTAGATCCAATTGTACACAATATCGTACGCGGTTATTTAAAACAAGATATTTACTAATAAAAAGAAGTTTGTAGTTTTAAAAACTGTATATTTTTAGTTTTACATTTAATATCAAAATATTCCTAGTGTATTTACAGTGGTGGTTATATAAAATACCCCTGTAAACTACTCTTTATAAACATATATACGTTTATGAATCATAGCTCTTTCACGAGCTTACTTATCATCAAAGCAAATTCTTTAGTCTCTTTAGCTAAACAAGGGTAATTAAATAAGCTTGATTTATTTTAAAACTCGCCGGTTAGAAGAACTTTGTCGTAGCGGAAGCCCAGAGGTCGGTTCAGTGATGGGAGATGATTAATATAGCTCATTTGCGGTATGCGCCCTCCGGCTAGGAGCTGCTCCGTGATACAGACTACGCGGCTACGACTGCTACGAACAGGGTCGTAGCTGTAACTGGCTATTGTGGCTGCAATGTCCACACCAGAACATTTAATTTGTATGTGTAGTAACAGATATAATATTATAGTTCATTTGGGATCATTAATACATCATGTATTTAAAGGAGCATGTACAAACATCATATTATCTTTTTTTTTTTTTTTTTTTTTTCTATCTTTCCTTAAACTCGAGAAAAACGAGGCTGATTTGGCTGATGATTTAAACGTTGTGTGTGTAATTGTATCTACCAATACCCTCGTAGATCCCGAATTCTGAGAGGCCCGCGTACAATTGTAAAGTAGAACAACAGTTGTTGTCCCCCCCCCCTCCCTCTCTAAAAAACTAAAACTGCCCTAATCCTTCCACCAGCAATAGTCCTGAGCCGAATTGCTCAGTACCATTTAATAGGTCTGGAACCATCCTCACCATTATAACAGGTAAAGTAGAAAAAGTCAGGTCACCTCGCCTCAGCTACATATGTATATATATATATATATATATGTATGTATATATGTCCGCCCAAAAAAAAGAAAAAATAGTGTGTACTTTTCAAAAAGTGCTAAATATATTGGGCATTTTATCATCAAATTGGATAAAGCCGAAAAATTATGTTTAACTTATTTGAAGTAAATGTACTTACATACAAACATATAACTTTAACAATGAGGACGATACACCACGACACACACGATTTAGGATGAACAAAATTATCTTTGTAGGTAGTCTGTTTTCATTAAACTAAACTCATTTCCTCAGAACCGTGAGTGATATCCAGTAATAAATGTAAAAGAGTTTTAATATCCTGCCCCAAAAACCTCTCATTTAGCTACGACTCTGACTACGAGGGCTCGAGGATACTACGTGCCCGTCTCAGCGTACATCATTTACGCTTCCGCACAGAAAATATATTAGATTCCACCCCATTTCCACCTTTTATCTCTATTATGTATTTAATGCAATAATATAACATTGCTGACACATCGTAACGTTAACTAATTGTAACCGGAACGTTTAATTAATCAGTATTATGTTTAGCGTACATAATGTGAATTACGTACAGCGTGCGGCGACATAACAAAATACGTGTATTGTTTACGTGGCGAAATATACCAGTAAAGGCTTCTAATATGTTCATAATTTTAGGGTTTGTATGAATTCGGTATAATAATATTATAAGTTTCAGAAATATCTAAATATCTTAAAAGTGAACAAATACATTCTTTAACAATACACTAGCCATATAAAATATATGCATTTATTTGTCTACCCACGAAAGATCGTTTACTTTTACTTCTTTATGACAATTTTCTTTATACAATTTGGCAATTTGGAACGCAATCAGATTTGTAAAAAACTGGTTAGTTGAACTACTGGAAACCAGTATTATTGTTATCAGAGGTCAACATACATGCAACAAGATGCAGCATCTCTCAATCCTAGTTATTTGAAGATGTACTTATATTTCTTCATTGCATTGAATTTGTGTGACAAGGTAACATATAAATTAAAGTTTATTTATATACCTAAATAAAACGCAGAGCCGAATTAAAAAATCTTGAAGCTTAGGGGCAAATTACAAAAACAAACGATAGATGAAGAATGCATTGATACAAGATAAATTACTAACGGGTTTTACGCATGCGTCCCATAATTAATAACGATTACTACTCACCCATAAAATCAGTATTAAGTACTAAGTAATTTATCTCAGGAAGTAGTCGTCGAAGTCTTAAATATTATCACGTATTACGAACGAATATTTTATTTTTTTATGTATTAAATGTTAAACCTTATTTCTACTTACTTCCTAAGTATCGAACTGTCCATAAAATACATTTTATTATATAGTAACTATGTATAAAATCTTTCGGGAATTGAATATTTACTGGAAAACACAAGTACCTACAGTTAGTGTGATTCATACACATATCTACACTAATATTATAAAGAGGAAAGATTTGTACCTATTTTTGTATGTTTGTATGTTTGTAATGAATAGGCTCAAAAAGTACTGGGCCGATTTAAAAAAAACTTTCACCAATAGAATTTCCAATTTGACATAGGCTACATTTCATTTTGAAAAAAATTAGGGATCCTTGGTAAAATTTGAACAATGTAACCGAAGGTGTAGAAAAATGAGTCTTAAAATGTCTTTCGTCGAATGCGCTGCCGAAACTATTAGCGATAGAACAAAATAATGTACAACAATATTTAAGAACATCATAATGTCTACAAAAAATTCCGCGGTAGCATATGTCCAACTATTGTAGCTATGTCACTACAACAACTTTTTTCATTTTAAACATTAATAAAAATGCTAACCAAATTCAAACCATGCTATTTATGTGTTTATATTAATCCTTATCCAAATAAATTATTTTATGGTCAAGACCATTTAACTACCTATAAAATAGTTTTTAAATTATTTAAATTGGACTTTCCATTCAAAAGATATTACGAATTAAAAAATTCATATAAAACAAAGACGGGTTTGTTACAACACTTATAACTCGAGATCGGCTGGATCAATTTTCATGGTTTTTGTTTCGTTGGATTTGTCTCCGCCCTGAATAGCAGAATACATTTTAAAAACAAAAGAAAGTCGTGTTAGTTACACTATTTATAACTCAAGAACGGCTGAACCGATTTGGCTGAAAATTGGTAGGGAGGTAGCTAAGAACTGGGAGAAGGACATAGGATACTTTTGGGTAGGGGTAGGGGTAGGGTAGGGTAGGGTAGGGTAGGGTAGGGTAGGGGTAGGGTAGGGTAGGGTAGGGGTAGGGTAGGGGTAGGGTAGGGTAGGGGTAGGGTAGGGGTAGGGGTAGGGTAGGGGTAGGGTAGGGGTAGGGTAGGGGTAGGGTAGGGGTAGGGGTAGGGTAGGGGTAGGGGTAGGGGTAGGGGTAGGGTAGGGTTAGGGTAGGGGTAGGGTAGGGCAGGGGTAGGGTAGGGCAGGGGTAGGGTATAAAAGTCCACCCGTGCGAAGCCGGGGCGGGCCGCTAGTGTGATATAAAATTGGAATTATAGTAGGATCATTTTTCTAGGAAAATATCTATACAAACCAAAACGCAATTGATATACATACATAGCTGTTTCGTTTTGTTTTTATGATTTTTTATACCGAATGCATTATCATTTTTTACTTACTTTTCCATTCCTCGTTTTTTCGGTGGTATTATTCACTTGTAGATCCTATATTTTAAAATCTTTAATAACCTTAAACAAACTAACTTAGCAGATTTTATGAAATAAATTCTATACATAATGATTGTCTATGGTTGCTCATAGTCAGTGAAAATATTCATCCTTATTAGTAAAATCAATCTATGGACTTTTTAAATATTATTAAAATTTCAAAATTAAAATTGCTGCACCGGTGGCTCAGTGAGTACAACAGAGGCTTATAATACCTGATGGTTTCCGGGTTCGAATCCCACCCTATGAGTTTTTCTGAATCTGGTAGTGTTTTGTGTCCGTGATTTATGTGTTTGTTAAGTTCCCCGCAAAATAGGGATGTATTTCCATTGTTTGGAAGTGGTCTTTAAAAAAAACTACATCAAAACTGTGTTAAAGGCTCTATTTTGTACAATCCAGATTATAGTGTTTTGTGAGGCACCGACACCTCACCTCACGTCCTCCACCAAAGACCTCATTTGAACCATATATACATACCCTTAAATTAATTGCAGCATTCTTGATAGGACCGTATTTTTTTTTAAAAACTCACCGGTCTCTTTATGTCCTGAAACTACACAGAACATTGATTTGAACGCTATGACTTAAACCCAACCGACCGGCATCCAAACGGCATCCGATCCTGAGACTTCAAACCATTATACCCATGATGCAGTCGTAAAATGAATATTCCAGCCGAAAAGGGCACTAAACGTCCCCATCTGAGCTCGGAATAAATTTTGCATAATTTAAACACAAATGGAAGATTTTAACTAATGTTTACATATTAAAAATACTTAAATAACTTGAGAAATTGATATATTACATATTCTGTTACCGTTATTAATCAAAATAAGAACGTAATTTAGTAGTGAACGTGACACTGGAGCTTTTATCAAACTTTTTGGTGTTTTGTGGGTCGCAACATAAGAACACACTAAAGGTAAATAATGTTCTTGATTATTTTAAAGTAGTTTTATTAAATACAATGGATCTTAAGACACTAAAGTAAAAAATTGAGCCATAAATTTAATATATATTAAAACATCCACCTTATTTAAAGAATAAAGCTATCATAAAAAAATATCAGTTTGGAAGTACAGACAAGATGCAAAATCATCAAAGTCTTGACTTAAAGCGTCGAGTCAAAACTTTATTTCGTGCGGTAAACCGACATGCCGTACTCGGTGACGCATTCTAATAAATAAAGTGAAAGAGTTTGTTCGTTTGCTTGGCGCTAATCTCAAGAACTACATTCCGATTTGAAAAAATATTTCAGTTTCAGATGGTCCATTTATTGAGGAAGGCTATTGGCATATTTGATTATGATGTTTCTACGGGAACAGGAGTTACGCGGATGAAATCGCGCGCGGGAACGTAGTTCTATATAATAATATATATATATACAGGGGTAAAGTTTGAGTACTACTTACATCGGCCCGAAAAAAATATAGTATTTACTAGGCTAGTAAGCCTAGTAAATACTATATTTTTTTTAAATTACTAGCAGAGCTTTTGCTTTTGCAGTATTCTCGTTAACCCCTCGTGCTAACCTAAAATATTTGTGTTACGACGGGGTTCACGTCGATAGTGCAATGGGTGGGGATTGAACCGTCGACCACAAGATCACAAGTCCTACGCCCCTAGCCATTTGGATACATCCAATTTAATCATTTATTATCTGAATCGTTGAACTGCTAACCAATATTGCGGACTTGTAGATATAATCCAACACGCTTAGTTCAAATCCGATAATGAACGACAAATGTGATTATTGAATTGAGAAAAATTATCAATGTTTTTAAATAAAAATGAGGTGGGATAGTTTAACAGCGCTGCTAATTGAGCGTTTCAGTGCAGCCAGTAGCCGGAATGCGTAGACCGCACATTCGTTAGCAATATTCCGCTAACGAACCAACCTAATGGCTATTAAGTTGAATAACGTAGCACTTTGCGCTACGAATACCCGTACTCACTGACAGATGTTTCGATCGCACATACGCGGTTTCACGTGCTCCATTTTTCAAAGCCTTTTCGCGGCCCTTTTGAGTAAATTTTAGCTATTGGGCTTATGAAGATATTTTCACTCGTTAATCGATCATGGAGCCTGAAAAAGTTTTTTTGTAAGCACTACGTCAGTACTCTGTTTTTTATCTCGTTCAATCTCCATTTCTTTTTTGTTAAAGGGCTTAATATGTTGTACTGCAGAATTATACTGCCAACAGATATCACCTAATGTTGGCTTCAAAAATGCTTTAGTTGTAAGGTGTCCGGCTTAGAATAACACTTCATATTTTCCCCTTTGGGTTTCGTTAGAGTTGACTAAGAGTCATACAGCTGATGGATGGGCAGCAGCATCTATCAGCTCAAGGTTTCTCACCATCTTATTACAATCACCAATGCGCCTGCCAAGCGTGGTTACTATGGCAATATCCCTGAACGACCCTGACTTTTCATAGTATATCAATAGCAGGCCCACGTTTAGCAGTGGGCATAAACGGACTGATACAATATACAGTAACTTTTAAATATACATAGACAGTTACGCGGCTAGACCCGATTGCACGTAGCTATTAAAAACAAGCTTCGACTCAACCAACCCTCCCTAGTTTCACTAAAGAGAATGAAAGGATTCAAGAGAGCAATGATGCCCTCGAATCCTTTTCACTTTAAAACATGTTAAATTATTTAACGTCAATATTTTACCGCGCTGTCGCGACCGCGGTTGGAAATAAGAAAATCCGCAATACTAGGGGTGTCACTCGAAATAAGCTATTTAAGCTCAGCAGAGTGAGCTATAAATTATGTTTTCAATTTGCCAATGACGCATCGCTAACACTGCGCACCCCATGCTAATAATATTGTAAGTATGGATTCTGACATTAAAGTTGCCGTCGGGAGTATATTGTGTTATCATAAACTGATATCAGTTCTACAAAACAATATATGAATGTGTCTACTTGCATGCATGCAAGTAGAAAAAATAAAATGTAATGTAAAATAAATGTAATATAAACAATGACCGTAGTTCCTTGCGTCACAGGATACAAGTTCACTTACTACGTAGACTAGAAGTAACTTCTTTTAACCGTATGCCGTAGTGATTCACGAAAATATAATAAATAAGTCACATAATAGTACCAATCTATACAGAAAAAATGTGTATTAATGTCGTAATCCTGTAAGATGTTGCTCCAATTGGAAAATGGAGTAATTGTCATTATATGGTAACTAAACATATTCCTGGGGAGAGTTTGGAATAAACAATAATACACATTACGGTGTTGCCGCGTTAATTCCCAGTTATTACAGATTATAAATTACGCGAAAATGTAAAAAGTATATATTAAAATCGCGAGCAACCGTAATACGTCTATTCATAACGTCTACTTCAGTATCATACCGTACGTGCTGTCCATACATCGGCTCCGCTATTACATATTTAAATGTTCAAATTATGCTTAGTTGTGTAAATTTCATAAATACGGGGATGTTTAGAATGGAGGATTGGGAACCACGGTGGTTGCATGCAGCAAAATGCAGCGTACCGCTCCATTATGTGGCCCATAAATCAAGCGCATTGAAATCTCCTTCCTCCTTTCGTGTCGGTGGGCCATCGTACAGCGACGGATATTTGAACCAATGCACCGGCTATACATTTACTTTGTTACAGTTTGCAACTAGTACTCCGACGCCCTATCTACTATGCATCTTAAACTTGGTATTGCCTAATATTGATTCTACAGTTAGCAGTCAAAGTGCTATGCTTAAACTGGGTAATAACAAGCTCTGTTACTGAAATTTGGGCAGAATAGCATTTACGGTGACCCATTTATAAATATGTTTAGTTCATTTAGGTATAAGTTAGTAAGTAAACTTCAGTGTATTGAATTTAAATAAATTTAGTAAGAATATTTCTTAGTCAATGAATGAAGTAGATGGTTCTGCTGAGTTTTTGGGCAGTGTTTCTCAGTAATCTTATCGTGCAGTGCGTGCCGTGTCACTCACTGCACTTTAAGGAAAAAGTATGACGATTCCCATATAAATGTAACCATTTTTTAAATTTATTTTTAAATTGGATCGTGTAATGTATTAAATTGTAAATAAATTGTATTAAAATAGGATAATATTTAATTAATAAAGATATCACTGTTTGTCGTCTTGTTTTACTTTACCTAACAAGAATTTTCCAATACTAGCCGTCCCACTGGTGTTACGCTGTTTCACCTGCATAATACTTTTTATACGAAATCTGAGTTCTTTTCTATACAAATAAATAAATAAAAAATCTGGTAATGGCAAAGAAACAGAATAGTAAAGTAAAAAAGTAGTAAATGCATATTAATATAATATAGGTTGTATATTTATGATTTTTGTCTGTCTGTTTGTTTCCGCATAATCTCCAAAACGGTAGTAATAATTAAGATAGGACTTTCATTGCTTTATGCCATAGCAAAGAATGTCCCATCTAACTACAATCCTTATTTTACACGGACAAAGTCGCAGGCAGCAGCTTGTTCTGAAATTAGCTTTTAATAGCAAGTAAAGTTTTTAATTTAAAAAAAATGCGAAGTTCCTATATACTCTTCGAAAGCTGTAAGATTTTTTTAAATCGGTGCCGTAGTGTTGGAACTTATTTATTGCCTTTGTATAATATCCTGCTATGTATACCATAGCATATTTTATTTTTATAATTTATATCAGTGTTTGTACATAAATCAATAAAATACAAACAAAAATACAATTCTGACTTTATAATATTAGTATGGATATAGATCACCTGTCCACAATCCTAGGCTAAAATTGTTATATTTAGAGCAGGACGGGGTTCGACCGAGTTATGACATGGCATCGTGTTCCTGCCCAACTACAATGGAGAGGGTGGGGACCTCCGGCATTCGGGACATTCATTCAGCTCGACTAGTGAATGGCTTTTGCATGTAGCATTCTGTGCCGCATTCTCACGCCTTATACTACGGTAGCTGAGTCGGATTAAAAATATTTTATTAGTTGTTTTAACTTGAATGTAAAACATGAATATTCGTTTAATAGGAAAAAAATCTTTTGAAATGAGACAAATAGGCATGAAGATTAAAAAAAACTATTTATTTCGTCAGTTAGTAATTCTGCGTTATTCTCTTTCGTTCCTTTAACCAAAATTGTCGAATTAAGAGCGCTTTGAAATTTCATGTGACGTCACTTCTAGGTACAATTTTGCCTAGTAGTAACGTCACAAGCCTGACTCCTCCTGAAATTTATAGTTTTTCGTTCCTCTGTATCGTTATCATTTTTAATTGATTTGATAAGATATACATGTTTAAGATAAGAAGATACATGTTTAATATTTTTTAGTCTTCATGTCAATTGCATTGATTTTGATGAACAATAAAACAATAAAATCTGATTGTTAAGCCATAGCCTTTTTATCGGACGGACATATTATTATGTAGTTAGCCACGAGACATTAGCTACTTCACCACGGGGCATAACACGTCAAAGCCGATCGTATATTACAGCAGATACTAATATTGTAAACATCCAAACACAGTTTATATTGTTTATGAATAAATGACTATGACTAAAATAAATGTCTAGTTATTCCTTTTTTAGTTAATTCATAAGAGACCCCATACCGTTGTGTGTCTGTCAATGACGGCGAGGGTAATGGGGGTCGGGGTCAGGACCTCAGCGCTCGCGTCGTTCGCACTCTCAGGAAACATGTAATCCCAATGTGGAATCAGCTATACGCATTCTCTCTGCAGTTGTGAAAGTGAATCGTTCCTGGAACTCCGTCTCCATAGGCAATGATATGCTACTACATACAACGAGTAATTAAAACCCCCCTGGATATTCCGCAATCGCCATTTTGCAGGTTACCGAAAACCTGGCGGTGCCCGCGGGCTCTTCTGGACCATTAGAAGTCGAAAGATTTATAAAAGTTCCAAAACTCGATCTAGATTATTATATTAAAATAATCTCAATAAGTAAAATCATATGATATGATATTTAAACTTCGTTGTTAACCTTCTTCTATAATTTGAATATAATAATTGGACTCGGGTTTCTTGTAAATTAAATTTGGTTCTATTGAAATATGAGTCTTCTCTATAGGTTAGTCTAAATTTTAAAAACTATTTTAAACCATTTAATGTTTCGTGTATTTTGATTATCGACTGGATGAGGCGAATGAATGCCAATGTTGTAACGGGCCATCCACTCACTCATGGTCATTTCGTGGTGGTAATTCCAAACGAATGTAACCAACTACTAACCAGTTTTTGAAATTCGTAAATTGTCAAGTATTTCGGAATATTTTACGTGTTCTTTTTATTGTAAGCGTTGCGGTTTGTATTTGTTTAACGTTAACGCGTAAAAAGTAGTAATTTTTTTTTTCGTTTACATTAAATGTTTTTGCATTACTTTATATGTAAATAATACTGTTTTTTTCGATACGGATATAAGTTTTTTTGAGCGTCTTACTAGTTTTAATGCCTAGTTTTAGAAGAGTTATGTATTTTTCTACAAGATGAAATACACCTTGCTATGCTGCTTTCCAATTATTATATATTAATATTACAGTCCAATTAGGTAGGTCCAAATTCGAGAAGGAGGTCAATCGCCGAATCCAACTCGGATGGGCAGCGTTCGGGAAACTTCGCAACGTCTTTTCCTCCAATATACCTCAGTGCCTGAAGACGAAAGTCTTGAACCAGTGCGTGTTGCCAGTGATGACCTATGGATCCGAAACGTGGTCCTTTACTATAGGCCTTATGAACAGGCTCAGAGTCGCTCAACGAGCTATGGAAAGGGCTATGCTCGGGGTTTCTCTACGAGATCGAATCAGAAATGAGGAGATACGTAGATAACAAAACGGATTAGTTCGTTGAAGTGGCAATGGGCAGGCCATATAGCACGGAGAACCGAAAAGTTCTCGAATGGAGACCGCGGATCGGCAAGCGTAGCGTAGTACGTCCACCTACTAGATGGACGCATGATCTGGTTAAGGCCGCGGGATCACGGTGGATGCAGGCCGCTTCAAACCGCAGCAACTGGAGATCTATGAGGAAGGCCTATACAGCAGTGGACGTCCTACGGCTGAAATGAGGATGCTGCTTTATGTATCCCATGCTATATAAAAAAATAAACCCAGTTAATTTATTAAACATAATCTATATATATAGGGTGACTGGTAATTAGTGAACGATACCTAAACACATGATTGTGCTCATGATAACAAACAACTTTTAATATGGCACCAACCCTGAAATCGCGAAAATAAAATCAGCTGTTCTATACATTCATGTTCACATAATTCGTCAACATGGTAGGGAGCAGCTGATTTTTTTTTCGCGATTTCAGTTTTTGTGCCATAGTAAAAGTTGTTTGTTATCATGAGCACAATCATGTGTTTAGGTATCGGTCACTAATTACCAGTCACCCTATATATACAAAAATGAATCCCTATTTCCCTTGGTCACGCCATCACGCGTGAATGGCTGGACCGATTTCACTAATTATTTTTGTTGTGTATCAGGAGACGGTTCTTATGAAAGAAAAGAATAAGAAAATTGCGTGGAAAATTAGAAAAATTAAGAATACCTAAACACCCATATCTATTAAAAATTCTAATGTAACCTTTGTGCTTTTGACAATATAAACTTTTTTAAATGTAATCTTATGTCGTTTGACATAACAGTGTTCATATAACGCCTAATATTATAAGTTAAATTTCATATACAGTTTCAGATAAGACAGGACAACGTCTGTCGGCTAAGCTAGTTAGGTACATTATAATTAACAAGAATTGTCTGTCACGATTCGCCGGTAATATATATAATATATCTTTTAATTGAATAACATTATTATAATATATAAGTGAGGTTCTTTTCATAATGTCATAAGTAGCAAGTAAGCAGGAGGTGCGGCCGAAAACATTTTATTTGTTGTACAGGAAAACATTTGTCATTATTTATAAAGAAAGTTTTTCACTAACCTAATCAAAATATATGTAAACTATGAAGCGTTGACATAATATTTTGGTAGCACCTTATATATTAATGGATATCTAAATATATATCCGACCAAACTAAAGTTATCAAACATGATTTTATAATTCAATTATTTGATTTTTTTTACTTCAAATACGATGTCAGTATATTTTTTAAATTATTTTAAATAGATGGATGGTAGTATGTCGCATACCTTTGCCTACATTTTCACAATTAAAATATTCCTTTTCTTAGCGAGTCGATGGCAATGTTAATTTAAATATTGAACTGTTCCAACGACAATAAAGAACGGTGTTTCCATGAACATTGACTGTATAATTTTGCTCCCGCCACAATTTCTAGTAGAAACATACTGCATTATTTAAAGCCGTTTCATTTATGACACTAACAAATAATGTGGCTTTCTGTTTGGTAAAAGAATTTGCAAACTTACTTCACTAGATGTTAATTCTACCTCTTTTTAATATAAGTATCGATGACTTACTGTATCTATCTTTTAAAACTTAATGACATCATCATTATCATCATCATCAACCTCTGTTTGCCATAGTCGCAGTATTATGTTGTACCACACAAGGAAACGCTGCTGCCCGTTCCTTGATATATAATTATTAAAGATGATGTTATAACAATCAGGACCAACGGCTTAACGTGCTTTCCGAGGCACGGAGGATAGTCCCTCAACCAACCAGATCCGGAAAGAAATCTTGGAATTTACACAAAGATTTTCTGTCCGGCGTGGGGTTCGAACCCACGACCCCCGAGATTTAAAGCGAGCCAAAAACCACTACGCTAATGTGGTTGGTCTACTTGACACGTAGACCTTAATTTGTTTAGTAGCTACATCTAAACACTCAAGTTCTTCGTATCGTGGACACGAAGTATGTGATTTATAATCTCGCAGAGCTTCGCTCGTACGAGGTTTAGGGGCATAAATTAATTTTCAATTTCCCTTTGACGTTTTGCTGAGCCGGTCGACATGTCTCTTGGGCGAGGTATTAACCTCCACATGACGTCGTTATAGTCGATGCACTCATTGTTACTTATGAAAATTACACGTACAACAAAGTCATGTCAATAATTTTTACATAATCAATAGGTACATAATATAAAACAAAGTCGCTCCCCGCTGTCCTTCTGTACCTACTCGTATGTATACTTAAATCTCTAAAACTACGCAACGGATTTTGATGCGATTTTTTTTAATCGATAGAATACTCCAGAAGTAATTTGATGTGTATAGTACATGCATAATATAGTAGAGGAACAGTGATCATTTTTGAGATTTCTAATGCAATGTCGTAAATAAACGCTTTTTTGCGCTTACATTGCAAGCGCTGCTGGCTGAACCCTACGACATAGATCAAAATAATGTATTACAGTATTGTACAACATAAAAAGTTCTATACAAAAGTCTGCAATGGTATATGACCATCTCTTAGGGATAACACACAATACCCATTTTTTATCCTTTACTTTTTACGAGAAATAATGGCTTATTTACGATTTTAAACAATACAGCGTTAATCCTTATATTTTTTATGACGGGACTTAATCCTACGTCTATTAATATAACCATTGTAAGATTTTACGTGATTTAATTGCATTTTAATTTGAAAGAAAGATGGAAACACTCTTTGGTTCTTTAGTTGTTGTTGCTAAGCACATCGTTCCTGAGCGACCTTAACCTTGGTAGATAATGCCAGCATTGAGTCAACCTTAACCTTAATGAATTTTGTGCTCAAATAAATAAATAAGCTACAAATGTTAATACATTCCCATGGAATCTATAATGTTCATGAACATATAGTACATTCTAATAATTAGTAGAACTATATAAACGATCTATCCAAAATGCCTACTGTAACTATTTCAAACCTTTCTACGTGTTCCGGCGTAGAAATGTTTGCGTGGCTACATATGTAACGCCTATAACATACATTGCCACGACCAGAGAGGAGACAAATTTTGTCATGAAAAGATTCCTAACCGTTGGCTATTAACTATGTACCTAACCTTTAACGCGCACTTTCAACTTCTTTACTAGTCTTACTAATAATAATAATCTGATTAAATTCTAAAAAATCCATCTTAAAAAATGTTTTTTTTTTTTTTTTTACAACTTATTTTTAGTATGTTGTTTATTCTGATTTTGAATATATGTATTTATGTATATATGTTTAATTATTGTATGTATGTATACACACACTTCTAAATTCTTCTATCTTTCGACTTCTCCTCTCGCAGGTCTACGGGAAGAGATTTCTTTAGAAATGAGTAGTGCCTTTGTAAATAATTTTTTTTTTCTTGAATCTTGTGTGTGTACATAAATTAATAAATAACCAAAATAACTGTATAGAGTTAAAACATTCTTTATAGCGCTAGTAAAACATTAGAGAATGCTAAATCTTGTTCAAAGTTTTCCGTCACAAATCCGTCCCCTCACTCCGGTGGCGGCAACGTATGTAATAGGCACCGCTGAACGCACTCGCGGGACGTTGACTACCAAAAAGAGTCGTAAATACTCCCCGCGCTCACTTATAAATTAGGATCATAAAGCAGTTGGAACTTTGTTGGGAGCTCGACGATCATAAAAGACCGCTTATGCCTTGAATCGACTACTTGCATTACTGATCTTTCATATCAAAGGGGTACGGTTGTTGTTTTAATTTTTGTAGCCTTAAGTGTTTGTTATAAAGTAGGGTGATACACTACAATTAACAGTATAATGTAATTTATTCTGTGAGTTGAGGACCAGCCAGCAATTAGTATTTATGCGAGCAAGACAATCTGAGTTTCATGCAAACGCTTAACGGGTGTTAAGCGGATGAAACCGCGCGTAGTTCCCGTAGAAACTTAATGATTTAATGTAGTATATAGCCTTCTCGATAAATGGGCTATCTAACACTGAAATATTTTTTGGAATCGGTCCAGAAGTTGCTGAGATTAGCGCGTTCATGCAAACAAACAAACTTTATATATTAGTATAGATGTTATGACTAAGTATAACAACTTTATTTAACTAGTAAGTCTCACTGAATAGGTATTTGAGTAAAAAATAAATTAAATATTTGTACGTAATTGTATAAGTACAAGCTTCTAACCGCGGCTTCACTCGCATTGAAGCCAATGTTGCTTGTAAATAATATGTTTACAAAGTTTCATGATGATCGGTTAAGTAGTGTTCGCGTGAAAGCGTAACAAACAATACTAATATAATACATTTATAATTTAAGTAGGGATTCTATTTAAGTGTAGGTTGTATTTAAGTATATAAAAATTTGCTATCGAATTTAAATTTAATTCGATTGTCTAAATTGTGCTTTATTTATAATTTTTAACAAAAAAAACGAAGAGTTCCCTGAACTGTCCTTCATCTTCATCATCAGTCCCCTATTGACAGTCACAACCCATCTAGGTGTAAAGTTCTTTTTATCAATATTAAAGATGAAAAAAAAAAGATGAATTGATTTCCTTATCATGGGACCACCTTTGAAATATTTCCTTACCAACATAAAAAGAATAATCAAAATCGGTTCATAAAGAACGAAGTTATCCGCGAACAAACCTAAAAAAATATATACGGTCGAATTGAGAAACCTCCTCCTTTTTTGAAGTCGGTTGTACACAATAAAATTACCTAAATACTTACCGCCAGTCAAGTATTAAAAATTTGTGGCCACAAAGTCGGCTATATGGATACCACATACGCTGTTAACTCGGTTATCCTGTGCTCTAGTGGCTGTTGTAATATGATTAAAATGTTCGACATTTTTATGAAATGGCGTCTGGTTGTAGATTTAGATATATCAATCTGCCATTACCAGCGTTGATGCTTTAATTCATCGCTACTAACTAATAGGGGGAAGAGGGGTGGGATTCCATTGGGTTTTAACCCATACATTTCACGCAACTTAACGTCGCTCATTTTTAGGGTTCGAAGGGTAAAAACGGGACCCTATAACTAAGACTTCGCTGTCTGTCTGTCACCAGGCTGTATCTCAAGAACCGCGATAGCAAGAATGGTGAAATTTTCACAAATTATGTATTTCTGTTGCCGCTATAACAACAAATACTATATAAAATAAAATATATATTAAGGGGGGCTCCCATACAACAAACTGTTTTTTTTCTTTTTGCTGGATATCAATAACGGCAACAGGCACTTGAAAATGGTACGAAACTCTTCGTGCGCGAGTCCGACTCGCACTTGGCCGGTTTACAGGCTGCGTAATGCCTGTAATATCATGCTAATAAATGAAGTATACTGACAAAACGGATGATGATGTCAAACATAGTGAGCGCGAAAAAATAGTTTTGCTACAACATCTTTGCCCTTTGATTTTCGAGGTGTTAAGGAAAACATGGTAGGTCCACTTTGAAATTTAAAGGAACTTCACTTCACCTTCCATGCAGCTTATTAAATGTATTAGGAAACTGCCCGCGATCTAATGAAAGTCCCGTCTAAATCCGTACGTAGTACGGAGATACAAAAGATTGATAAGATTGTTTTGGAGATACAAAATAAAAACCCTTATACATTATATAATAAGCTATCTATCAGTGAAAGTTCCGTCAATATCGGACCAACCGTTACAGAGGTAAGCCAGACGAAACAGACAGACATTTTTTTGTAAATTGTGTTTTTGTTCTACAAGTAGGTACCCTACTTTCAATTGTATGTATTTAGTAAATACCTGTTATTTTGATTCAATATTGAGATTAATACAATTCAACCACCGGCAGGAGTCTAACCTGCATCTTAGGTTAGGCCTCTAATGCCTTAACCAATTAAGCTACCGATGCTAGAGTACTGCCGGTGGTAGAATTGTATTAATCTCAATGTTGAAACATAGTATATGGTAAACTTTTCCATAAAGTATTCACAAACATACCTGTTATTTATCTATTACAGACAGTTCAATTTTATAGAGATGTGTCTAATATATTCGTAATAGGTACAGGTATTATAATACAACCCATGTATATTAATATTAGCTTAGGCGAGTTTAGAGTAATAGGTTACCAGGTATGAGTCAAATAATAGGGAAGCGTAATAGGCGACTCGCCTCGCGAATCTATACTATAGGTAATATTTGCCGACCGCGGTCATCGCACTCACTCGCCGATAAGCCTGTTAAAGTATGAAGGAAAATTTAATCACCGATTCACTTCTTGTAATAGGCATACGTGAATAAAATAATGAAAGTGCATATTCGCGAGAATCTTGTATTTCATATTAATTATTATGGAGAATAAACGCAGGTATCAATATTAGATATAGTAGCTAATAATGAATCAATTTACTAATATTTGACTAATACCCAGTAATAGGTATGGTATCATAATATACGATAACTAATATATTCAATAATAGGATTACCTAACATTTCCCTAATATAACATCTCTACAATTTTATATATATATGTATAGCAATAGATAAATTATAGTGTTAATTCATGTATTCTAACTTCCCATTGCGGACAAAATCTATTATCAAATGCCGTTTGTGCCTGCTAATCCTCATTCGGGAATAGGCGAGAGCTACTTTTGTACTGTCCTGTGTTGTAGTAATATCTAACTTTGATATATCTCATCCCGCTTTAGATAATTATAAACTTTATTTTTTACTGTCTGATGTGAAGTGTGTACCTTCATCACAACGGTGTGTATTCAATCTAAATACACAACACCATAAAAATAATTTGTAAAAAGAATAACAAATTGGTAATTTTATTGAAAATTAAAAAACATTTATTAGAATGATAATATACAATGCGTTGTGCTAAATACAGGCCAGCCCTCTGTTCACGGGTGGCGTTGACCAAGAGTTTTGAAAGTTCTTTAAAAAGCTTGTGAGCGCTGGGACCCCGTGACCCCAATGTTTCGCCCCCAAAAAGCTCAAATATGTTTACAACTTCGTCTGACAGTATTCAATGGACGTTGTCTTTAAAAATATACCTTGTAATTAATACGAAACTAGCCAAACTAAAATCCCATGATTTTAGTTTGCACACTCAATTGTTTAAACAATTTCACAATACATATTAATAAATTTAGACCACCAACAGATTCGAACCTGCATCTTAAGTATACAATTAAAGAAAGGAAATACTGGCGGTGTAATCGTTTAAATATTTAATGACGAGATATCTATCGAGTAATGTTAACCAATATTGAAAGATGGTATCTACGCTCCCCTTAGAGACGTGTTATAAAAGAGATTGATAAATTTCGACGCCTGAATCCATCGTGCAGGGCCGGATTTAGATGTCCGGAGGCCCCGGGGCAACTAAGAGGAAGAGGCCCCCTTGCCACAAAATAGTTTATCTCTAAATGTGTAGAAAATCTGAAGTATGTACCTACTTTTCAGGACGATTTGAGTTCTGATATTTTACTGAATGTCTAATTTAAGTGAACAAGTATAGATGAATAACCGTTATTACAATATTTAAGAACTATTACATTAATCATGATTCTACAAACTACTGTATGCAAAGGGTATTACACCGAAAAAATAAATAAAAGAAAAGCTGTAGAGTTTACTCGTCAGAATTTGAAAGATTTTAAATCTCTATTGTGGCAGTTGCCCTGGATGCCCCCCCTTAAATCCAGCCTTGCCACTGTGGCTTTGGCATTATGTTGTTCAGCTTAGGGTTTTACCTAAGATGCAAGTTCGAATCCTTACATTGGTCTTAATTTTAAAATTAAGTAAGCGGTTTACTTTTTCGTAAAGTATTCAAAAATTGAAATGTTTTATTTTTTTTAAGGCCAGTTTACAAATAAATGTATGTGTCACGGGAACTTAACATTCATTAAATTCACAGACATAAAAATCTACTCACTGCATGTTAACTAGGGTAGGATCCTCGACGGAATGACCGAGGACCGCGATGCTGCCTCTCCCCCGACCTGTGATCCAGCGGCTGTAGCCCATGCCAGTTATCACTACCACTATTAGCAAATCTACTTTTAACTCCAGTGGCACCCTGAGCGTTGGCCCTAACCTCTTAAGGTTGCCATCCTAGGGTGTTTTAGACCTTGGCCGGATTTTAAGAAGTTAATTTTTTACCTGGCACCTATCAGACATCTTACGAGAATGTGTACATTTGTCATATTTCGCAGAACAGACGGACGGACGAATTACCAAATCTTTAAAGATCACACGATAAATAAACTTTTCCGTAAAGAATTAAAATAAAATAAAAAAAATCTTTAAAGATCAAATAATGACGTATACTTTGTTTTTAGCTACTTAAGTGATACTTTTGTTAGATTTAGTCTTACTCATTACAAGTACAAGTGTATGTTAATACCTAAGTGCTGAATAAATTTAATGATTTTATTTCAAAACATCTATCCGCAGTTCACACAAATAAATGTCCCGAATAGCAACTGAACCCAAAATATCATGTCTCAGAAGCAACCACCGTAAGCCTTAAACCGCTGGTGCAATCATGCATTTTAATTTTTTTAAGATTACTGTCATAGTTTTGCCGTCTACTAGTATTCTTGTTAACCCCTCGTGCTAAGCTAAAATGCTTGTTAGGATGCTTGTTAGGTTCACGTCGGTAGTGCTATCGGTGGGGTTCGAACCGGCGACCTCAAGATCACAAATCCGACGACCTAGCCATTGGGTTACGGCCGCTTTATTAATTTACTATACTTCATTTATTATAAAAGTATGAATGAAAGGCAATCCGATACCATCGAAGCTGTGAAACACCGGCAGCCAATACCCATGACACATAATAACATTAAAATTGTGAAATGCATCATTAAGTCTGTCAGCATTCCATTAGTACAATTAGCATTTCATGAATTATGAAATTGAATTATATTCGCGTATAAATATAAATGACCGATAAATTATTTTGTTAAACTGATTAGTTTACATCAGTCCAAATGTTAATAAAATGAAAATGAATCAGGTTAATGAATATTCATTAGCATATTAAATAAAGGGAACAAAATAATCGATACTAATATTATAAAGAGGAAAAGTTTGAATTACTCAAAACTCAAAAACTACTGGACGGATTTCGATAATTCTTTCACCATTAGAATGCTACATTATTCCTGAGTGACATAGGCCATATTTTTAACTAGAAGTGTGTACCCGGGCAAAACCGGGACGGACCGCTATTACAAATAAATATAAAATGTGTTGTTATTTTAAGTGGATAAATAAGCGTTCTGTAACAAAGTAAGTAAATACTTGTTACTAACTTTAGATGCGAATACTAAAGTGCGTCAAGACATGTGGTACACCACATGTCTTGACGCACTTTTCGTAAATCTGTTATTGAATATTGTATAACTCCAGAATAAGCTCTTTTGAAGCTGATTGCATTGTCGTGCAATATTATTTATTTAATAGTTTATGTAGACACGGAATAATATGTAACAACACAAAAGAAGGATACATTAGCACAAATGTACAGGAATTATTTCATATTTCAATAGAAATTTATTCCAGCTGACCTGCGATAGGAAACAGTAGGAAGAAGACTAAATCAACACTCGATTTAGTCTTCTTCCTACTGTTTATAAACACAAATATAGTATTTTATTTTGAGCATGAAGTTTTTGCCTGTACCTGGTTACGCATTTGGTTTGTATAACTTTTTTGTATGTTATCTGTTTTATGTGTAAAATGTATTACCTAAATATTGGCAGTTTAAAGAAATAAATAAACGAGTAAATAAAAGTAGAAGAAAAGTAGTAAGAATAAGTAAATAAACGATAAAAATGAGTAGAATAAGTTTAATTCTCGTCAAATATCCACTCCGCGAACACTACCTTAGTATCATCAAAGGTATTTTACTATTAAACAATTGGCGCAATATAGGCTAGTTTATTTTAAATCAAGAGGTCAAGAAATATGTGTGTATATTCTAAGATTTCTGCTCGGGTCTGGCTAGTTGAAGGACTACCCTCCATGTCTCAAAAAGCACGTTAAGTCGTATGCCAGGGAACGGGTAGCAACGTTTCATGTGTGTTACCTACAACATAACACTGCGGTTACTAACCCGCCTACCAAGCTTTGTATGGTATTTAATTATTTTTGTATTTTCCCAAATCTATCAAAACAATAAGAAATACTCAATATTTTCCCTACAAAACAATAGGCCAATACTGTCCACATTTACCTCTTATGCGGCGCAGATGTGAAAGTTTAACTCATCATTTCGAAATCGCGAAATCGCTTGGAAGTAATTCGCAAAGGCGAGTTTGCGGTAGAAGCTTTACATACAGTTGAAGTTGGGTAAAGTTTCGCTCTACTCATATACTCTGTAACGACAACTTACTCACTTTTGCTCACTCGGAGCTCAGATTTGCGACACCAAGTGGCTTTTGTGTTGAACCTTTAATTATATTGAGGCTTGGTGTTAATTAATTATGAAATTGTATGGAAGAAACTTTTGTACGTAGATTGTGATTAAAATTAAACTGTAAATAAATGAATAACGATTAATTTTGAACATCTAGTTGGTAGTGCTCCTGCCTACGAAGCTGGTGGTCCTGGGTTCGAATCCCGGTAAGTGCAAATATTTGTGTGATGAGCACGAATATTTGTTTCTGAGTCATGGATGTTTTCTATGTATTTAAGTATTTATCTATCTATATAAGTATGTATATCGTCGCCTGGTACCCATAGTACAAGCTTTGCTTAGTTTGGGGCTAGGTTGATCTGTGTGACATTGTCCCTAGATATTATGTCCCTAGATATTATTTGGGATCATTCTTATTAAATAATTATATTTAATTTAATTCTACTATAAGTATTAATTATAAGGAAACCAAAATTATTCAGTCATTCGTAGGACATGTACCTGTATTTATCAACATTGCAGTATTGTGCCCTATTACTTGCCTATATACACTTAAGTAACATAGTCAAACAAAACTTATATTCCTTTACAAGTTATGTTTGCTGAGCCTTCCTCCGAGAAAGTAAATAATTCAGTAGATGGGCCGCACGAGCTTTATCGGAATACCAACTCTGATCTGTGATTGCGCATGATAAATCTATTCCTCTCAGCATCTACTGTTGTTTACTCTAAGAAAATATTATATTGCAAATAAATGTGTTCGCATCATCCTGCTACATTGTCTGATGCGGTCTGCAGTATTTAGGTATACTAGTGTTCGAAATTCGGGGTTAGTCACTATCTGGACATACGAGACTGGACATGAGTGTGTCTAGTTGGTGAAACTTGGAATTAGGATCACTTATTATTTCGTCATCTGGACATGCCAATACTTATATGTATGTCCACTTAGTGAAACTTAAATTTATTCTTTTTATGTTTATTATATATTCTCAACACACAATTTGACACTCAGATAGTTAATTTTACGTATTCATCCACGAAGAATCAAAATTCAATTGAATTTTGTCAAATGTTTTCAAGGCGACTGTAACGGCGGCGAAATACATGTCCGAGAAATAAGGCGACCCAGTGTCAAATCTCAGTCACGAAATTACGTATAACATTATACCTTTCGACACAGAAACCTCAAATATGGAGAATGTTTCCCTCACGCGCCCAAGGCAAGCAATAAGTACATATTTACAAAGTTCATCCTCTAAAGAAAGATCAAAGTTTAGAGTACGAACATATCTACATCTCCACAAATTAAACAAGACTTTAAAAGATGACAAAAAGAATTATCTCGGAGTTTCTTATAGTGTTTCTTCTTCTCCGGATGTTACACGATACACCGTATGAAGATAGAGAAAGACTCATAGAAAGCTAGGATAGGGTCCGAGCGTCCTCGCAAGGCGAGGCTCGCGACGCGTACTATGCTTCGGACCCGATCCCAGCCCGCCCTGGTTGATCTTAATTATATTTATATAATCAGCGACTATCACATGCCATTACAACATAGGTAAATTTTATTTATTAACATTATTGTTGAAATGTAAACTAATTTTAATAAATTTGAAACAATCTAGACTAATGTCAAGATTGTTTTTTCTTTTCATTATACTTATAATAAGTACGATCGATTCGTCTACAGTACTACACTAAAAAAACAGTATCTGTACATTGAATAAATAAAAAAATTGAGTAGGGTTTAGAAACAGTAATAGAGCACGACTCCAAAAAAAATCTGTCTGTTTATCTGTTTGTCTGTTTGTTTGTACACGCTACTACTGGGCGGATTTGAATGTTTTTTTTTTTGTTGTATAGGTATTAATTCTGGGCAACATATAGGCTGTCATTTATCTTGGAAACTTGAACACCTGATGCAGAACCGCAACTGACCAGCTAAACTATAAGAGATACAAAAATGGTACCATAGCAAAAATTGTTCCACCTGATGAGCATTTTCTGCTGTGGAACTCCAAGAGCCCAGCTACACTATAACATGTATAGGAATGACGTCTTAGCAAGAGTTGTTCAGCCTGATGAGCACTCTCTATTGACGTAAAAAAATTGAAGATCTGGAACACTTGCTGGGAACTCCAAGAGCCCAGCTACACTATAACATATATAGGAATTACGTCTTAGCAAGAGTTGTTCAGCCTGATGGGCACTCTCTGTTGTAGTATAAAAATTGAAGATCTGGAACACTTGCTGTGGAACTCCTAGAGCCCAGCTACACTATAACATATATAGGAATAACGTCTTAGCAAGAGTTGTTCAGCCTGATGAGCACTTTCTGTTAACGTATAAAAATTGAAGATCTGGAACACCTGATGTGGAACTCCAAGAGCCTAGCTACACTATAACATATATAGGAATGACGTCTTTGCAAGAGTTGTTCAGACTGACGAGCACTCTCTGTTGACGTGTAAAATTGAAGATCTGAAACACTTGCTGTGGAACTCTAAGAGCCCAGCTATATTATAACATATATAGGAATTACGTCTTAGCAAGAGTTGTTCAGCCTGATGAGCACTCTCTGTTGACGTATGAAAATTGAAGATCTGAAACATCTGTTATGGAATTCCGAGCGCCCAGCTACACCATAACACATATAGGAATGACGTCTTAGCAAAAGTTGTTCGGTCTGGTGGACTTTTCCTGTTGACTTATAAAAATCGAATATCAGAAACACCTGATGTGGAAATCAAAGCTATCACTAATTTCACTATATAATTTCGATGAATTTTCGATGAAAATTCGATGAATCAATGAAAATTTGACTATACTGGCCAAAACTCCCATTTATTTTATCGAATAAATATGCCTTCGGGCTTATGTTATTTGAGTGTTTAATTTCCTTTTCCATTTATCTTAGTGACACGGTAGCCTATCCGGCGCGGGTACGGTACCCTAACGCCCCCTGCGTTAGCAATCACTAAGATTTCAATTGATCAGGTATCTTCTTCAGAATAAAACTATAAACATGCCTAGAAAGACGTCAAATCTTTCCCAATGTTCTAAAAGATTAAGAATCATAAGATCCCAAGAATGTACCGAAGAGCGTTAGGAGAGACTTCATGCTGCTCGAGAACATCAGGCTGCAACTCGCTCCGTTGAAACTTCTTCGGATCGGGAAGCACGTCTGCGTTCTCAGCGTATTTACGCATCTACATCCAGGTCTCAAAAGAGCAGTGAAGAATATGATCCGCGACTGACTGCTAATCGTGAACGTCACGCATTGTCTCGCGAGTCGGAGACGTTCACGGATAGAGAATTGCGCTTGAGTTCTCAGCGTATCTACGCATATGCTTCTAGGTCTCTAGAGACAAGTGCGGAACGTGATGCCCGACTGTCCGCTGATCGTGAATGTCACGCATTGTCTTGCGAGTCGGAGACGTTCACGGATAGAGAATTGCGATTGACTGCTCAGCGTATCTACGCATCTATTTCTAGGTCTTTAGAGTGAACGTGATGCGCGACTGTCCGCTGATCGTGAACGTCACGCAATGTCTCGCGAGTTGGAGACGTTCACTGATAGAGAATTGCGCTTGAGTTCTCAGAGTATCTACGCATCTGCTTCTAGGTCTCTAGAGACAAGTGCGGAACATGATGCGCGACTGTCCGCTGATCGTGAACGTCACGCAATGTCTCGCGAGTTGGAGACGTTCACTGATAGAGAATTGCGCTTGAGTTCTCAGAGTATCTACGCATCTGCTTCTAGGTCTCTAGAGACAAGTGCGGAACATGATGCGCGACTGTCCGCTGATCGTGAACGTCACGCATTGTCTCGCGAGTCGGAGACGTTCACGGATAGAAATTGCGTTTGACTTCTCAGCGTATCTACTACGCATCTACTTCTAGGTCTCTAGAGACAACGTGATGCGCGACTTTCTGCAGATCGTGAACGTCACACATTATCTCGCGAGTCGGAGACATTCACGGATAGAGAATTGCGCTTGAGTTCTCAGCGTATCTACGCATCTGCTTCTAGGTCTCTAGAGACAAGTGCGGAACGTGATGCATGACTGTCCGCTGATCGTGAACGTCACGCATTGTCTCGCGAGTCGGAGACGTTCACGGATAGAGAATTGTGATTGACTTCTCAGCGTATCTATGCATCTATTTCTAGGTCTCTAGAGAAAACGTGATGCGCGACTGTTCGTTGATCGCGAGTGACATGCATCTCGCGAATCGGAAACGTTTACCGATACAGAATCACGCTTGAGTTCTCAGCGTATTCGCACATCCAATAACAGGTATTTAGTCTTAAGGCGACTAACTGCTGATCGAGATTATCATACATTGTCCCGAACACACACACAAAAAAATATTCATAATCCGTTAGAAAGTGAGAGAGAAAGAATTGCTGGAGTACGGCATGAAGAGACAGAAGAAGAGCGCAACGAACGTTTGAATTCTGATCGACTTCGACATTCTCTGAACAGCTGTCCCGGGCTTTAGAATTCGACATCAGACGTTTCAGATCTTCGATTTTGACGACGCTGGCATAAGCAACAGGATCCGCATACGAAGTCGCGGGCGGAAGCTAGTTATCAATAAACGTTTTCATTTAATTTCAATTAAGGCGGTGAAATAAGCTAGCATTATAACATATATAACACCGACACCTCCGTGGCGCAGCGGTATAAGACTTAGAGCGAGTCTTTTCTTGTGAGCGAGTCTTTGTCATTCTTCGTCTTGGGTTCGTTTCCTCTATATAACGTATAGGAAATCGGTCTTGTTCAGAAATCTTGATTCCTTTCCTTACCTTGGAAAGCAAGTCAAGCCGTTGGTATCGTTGTTACAACATCGTCTATAACGATTGTATATAAAATATCGGACAGTAACGCCTTCCGATGTGTTGCAATGTAAAAGTGTCACCAACTGGCCTGCCAAGCGTGGTGACTCGTAGCACTAGGGAGTGCCGCACGTCACCACTCTTGGCAGACAGCAGGGGGTGAAAAGCCCATGTTCAATTTTACGAGCTGATGATGATGATATTATTAAACTAATGGACGTTAGATAAAAATATATAATGATATTTTTACTTATTTCTTTACGCAAACAGTGTGAACGGATTTAGGTACAATTTTGAACAGTTTATAACCTTGCTTAAAATAAAAGTCAACGTTGCTACCAAATTTTCTCTTTAACAGCATTTCATAATCCAGGTGTAGTGATAACTTTAATGTAACAGTTTCAGGAAGAGTATAATACCTAAATATTTTACTGACGGTAAAACTACGGTGCGATGAACTCACAAAGCGCGTAGTCTCACTCACACAGTAACCTCCCAAGTCCTCCGTAGTCAAGTGAAATAATATTTTTTATTTATACTAATATATTACGTCACGTTAATTGCTTCTCTGATCCGGTACAGGAGGTAAAGCCCGACCAGCTCATTACCCTCTACCTCTCTTCTTTAGGCCCCTCGCCCACGGCGACTTTTTGCAGCGATGCAGTCGCGCGTTTCGTAAATGCGCAACAGCATCGCGACTGAATCGTGATTATGTGGGCGATAGCACACAGCTAGTGACCACATCGCGACTGTATCGATGCAAACGCGCGACATCATCGCTGCAAAAAGTCGCCGTGGGCGAGGGGCCTTAACTTCAACTTTAACAGTCTGTATTCGTTTGTTTCTGGGCTTGAGCCTCCTCTTTACAGACCTCGGCCAAGGTCGTTAAAGGATGTTGCCAAAATCATCACGTTTGACTTCGACTTTCGACTACCAAGCGCGATGGTTCAACTAGAAAGCTGATGGCAGTAATATGTATATTAAGTAACCTTGAACTGATAGGTGCTGATCCCATTGATCAGGTGTCTCCTTTAGTCGGCTCTTACAAATTGGTCACCCCAATTATTTCTTTGGGCGTCTATTCTAAGCCGGAAACCTCTCTTATATACCAACTGTAGTAATTATGTGTATGTATGATGTGCTTACTCAATAATGCGCACAATTACATCGTTAGTAAAGTCAATATGTAGTTAGTGGGTTTGTAACTGTACCTAAACATATAACAAGGTCACAATGGATAACACCTAGTTAATACATCCTTCTGTCCCAAATGTTAACTTACAAATGTTTTAATTATTACCTACTAATCAAAACCCTTGATGATATAAAAAATATATGAATTAAAAGTTCCATTGCAATATGCTCACCTAAATTCATCATCATCATCATCATCAGCCCGTATAACGTCCACTGCTGAACATGGGCCTCCTTCCGAAAGAAGGTAGCTGCCATAATCACCACGCTTGGTCGTCGGGTTGGTGACCGCAATATTATGATGTATCATACAAGGAAACGCTTCTGCCCGTTCCTTAATATACGATTATTATAGATGATGTTTTAACAATCGGGACCAACGGCTTAATGTGCTTTCCGAGGTACGAAGGGTAGTCCCTCAACCAACCCGACCCGGAAAAAATCTTAGAATTTTACACCAAGGTTTTTTGTCCAGCGTGGGGATCGAACCCACGATCTCCGAGACTTAAAGCGAGCCAAACACCGTTACGCTTAGGAAGTTGCGTATTTTACCTAAACACCTAAATTACTTAATATAAAATAAAATAAATTATTCCAAATACGCAAATTGTGATAGACACGGAGCTCTTGCAAATGGTCCGATGCACACAAGGGATAACCACGTTTTATTTCATTCATTTGCGTTGACGCCCAACTTGCACTTAGACTACATATTTTTTATGGAAACATGAACAGCTCGTCCAATACTATCTTTATGATATATTATATATAATGTTTATTAATGTAGATAAAAAAAATATCGTAGTCAAGCTAAACCGATGGTTACATCACATATAATACATATGACTAAACTATAATAATAGAAGTTTTAACACAAAGGAATATGGTAACAGCACTCTTTATGTTCAACTTGAATTGGGTAATCAAATAAACCGCTGCTGAAATGATTTCATGATTCCAAATATTTTAATTGGCAAACAGAAACGCTGGGAAAATAGCGTTTAAATTGTGCAAGCTTGCATTTGCGGGATGTTAATTCAATGAATAAACATCACGTCACAACAACATGGAAATCAACTTCCGATGCCTCTCTTGTCGTGCAATTCAATTAACCATTGAAATATTTGTCACTGAATTTAATCCATAGAAAACCTCAGTATGGACCCAAGCTGTGGCTTTTATCAGCATTATGATAATCGTTTCACTTTAATAATTTCATGGAATATGTGAACTTAGCTTGTGAGACTTAGTAAATTTAGTTTACAATTATTGGTAGTGGCTTGACAGGTTATTGATATACTTATATTTAGTTTTATTCAAACTATTTCATATTATCCCAAAAAACAACAGCCAAGCTTACAAAATAAGAACATAATGTCCCTACGTTAGATTTATAATAAAGAACATTTATTAAAGTACATCTACAATCTTTTCTTCACTCAAATAATTCTTAAAGACGCTAATATACGTATGTATACGTAATATACATATATATACGTAACACTATCAGAAGGGAATTACAGAACCAATGAATTTAATTAAATACTTCTCGATACTCGGGAAATTAACACCGCAAACTTTCAGGTTTCGGCATTTCAGAGTGTATTTTGCATTAGTGCCGTGCGGAACACAAATAACAAAAATGTTGACTGCAAAGTACTATGTCCGATAAATTATGTAACAAATGACTATCATAGTAATTGAATAATCCAATCGTAGTAATTTGTGGTTAAACATTTTTTTTTATTGTGCCTGTAGCGTTAAGCCACACATTCTTTAAGACGTTTTAATGTTTAGTATAATAATGCACTATAATATTTAGAAAACTAAAATAGTTATCCACAACGTGCATAATATATTTGTACACACAAATACTTTTCCTACCAAGAAAATCCCAAATTATTATTTAATATCTCAAACACGGTTCGCGTGACTTTACTTAATTATCACGAAATTGATCACGTTTACTAGGATGCTATACATTCAGATTTCATAAAACAAATTATTGGTTTTACTAAAACTTTCCTTCAATTGTATGAGTTGAAAATTGATCGCTAATGTTGCTCGAAAAATTTCGATCGTTAACCTAATTCTTTATCGATCGAGATAATGCATAGAAATAACTTTAAAAAACAATACTATAAGTCATACATGACTTGATTTTATTGAATGTACGGCGCATACTTAAGCACTTGTTTCAACGAAACATAAAATTTACATGTACATAACTTATTTGCGCCGGAGGTGCGTCGGCTCGTAAATCTCGCGACAAGGGGATTTCTGTTTGTGAAGTTTCTTTTTTATTTCCACTTTATCTGTGTAGCGCAAAGGACTGCGAATACTCTAACGCAACTCGCGAACCCGCTCAACTTCAATAAATCAATTTGTGCACTTACCCGTACTTATAATGTTCTCAAGAAAGTCGAGTTCGGCACGTGTCGACACCGAATGAATATCTTACCATTACGTCGTGCTGGTATAAAGTATCCATACGGCTATCTACAAGTCTTATTTCTGTAGTTAGGTTTATTTTTATATAGTTATTTAAACTGTTATAAACTCCCTACTATAATAAAGTTTTTATATTTAGAAAACTTTAAATTTATAAGTATTGAAAAATTTCATATGTAGCCACTTCTTGTGTTCTTAGTGTTTTATAAGTTATCTATAGGTACGTCAATAAGGAACTATTTTCTTAATTTTCTCGTGTTTTTCGTCCCAATTTTACAAAGGTCTTAATGAAAATGTAATATTAATAATTTCATTTATTTTTTATTTTACTTATTTATTTTAATTTTCAAAGGCTATCTTTTTGTGAGGAGTATGATTTTACTGCCAAAATGTTGATTGACTATTGTAGTAGATTTAATTATATATTTATAAAATGTTTCATCAAATATCAGAAAAAGCGCTGCCTATAATATAATATCCTTTAATCACAAGGCCACATAATTCTTTTAACAATCAAATACAAGCGCGACATTTTGTACGGCTTTTGACGCCAAAACAAATGAACGGATTTGGCTAAAATTTGCACGGAGATAGTTTATAAGTGGGATATCCATTCATTAATCCTTACAAATGACACGATGACGAAGTACAGTGACATCATCATCCTGTGTACCTACTATACGTTCCTATTGGGGGTGATAAGTCATTGATTTGTTATCATACATCACGGTACAGCTCACTGCAGTAGAGTAGCAGTCCAACGCGGATGAAACCACAATTCGTAGCTAGTTTTTACATAAGTTTCGTATTCCAGAAATGACATGCAACAAACTTTAGCTCAATCAATTCAGTTCAAAGAAGAAGACAAAAGATGAAATCTATAACATAATCAAGAAAATTATTGAACAAACTACAATAATATAATAATAAAAGTACAGTATAAAATATAATGTATGGAAAATATTAACAGGTAGCGAAAAATACTACAGACGGAAGCCATATGAAACCACAAACATTAAAAATGAAAAATAAAGAAAGTTTAAAAACGGCAGAGTGACAAACACAATAATCATTAATACAGTAGGCAGCGAGGCACGGGACCTAGGGAGTCGAAATTATTTGAAAAAAAATACTGCATAAATACACGAAACATTACAATTCGAATTCATATAATATATATGCAGATACTCATTTAAAATTCAATCCTTTGAATGAAAACAAAAAAGATAGCCGAAACGGTTTGTCCAGTCGGTCGTCGAGTTCATTTTGCATCACAAAGTTAGATGTGTTTGTCGTTCTATTTTAAACGCGATAACGCCAACTTTCCAGTCCTCGAAATGTGAATACCTTGTTGCGAAAATGTGACTAACGGAAACTGTGTACAAGTAACTCGGCTGTCCTTCTGTGGAGTAGAAGCCACCCTCACAGAAAACGCTCGCGCCGGCAAAGCGCCGCGCGCACTCGCCCGCCGACGCGACGGCCCGCTATTCAAACTTCTTTATTATTATAACAAACAACGTTATTCACTTCTTACAACGCTTTTTATTATATTTATTTCTTATTTGTGTTACGAACATAAAGTTAGTGAAAGTGGCACGAGGAATAATTTAAATTGTGTAGTTAAGTACTTTACATGTCTGAAACAGTCAAACCTTTTGTAAACTTTTGTACATTCAATTGCATAAATAACTTTGAGTAACATGAAGCATTATTTTATATGTATACGTAACTTCTTGTATTAAAAAAATATTGTTAAATAATTTAGGATCTAGATCTTTGTAATTTTAAATAAAAAAAATATAGAAATATATTCGTAACCAAACTTTTTACATTAAAAGTTGTCTATCCATAAACATATATTGTATACTTATTTTACAAAAATGTAATAAGCATTGAATAGACTCCGCAACTACTAAACCGATTTCAAAAACTCTTTCACCAGTAGAAAGCTGCGTTATCCATAAGTTACAAGGTTTTATTTAATTATCTAGTTCCTAGTATAAATAAATAAAAAAGGTTTTTATTCACGTAAACCTAATACAGGTATTTGTAAATAGTCGAAACATATTTTGGTTTTTAAATTTAGTATGTTATAATGTAGCTTATTGTCTCTGCCTAGTAAGGGCAAGACGACGAAATAATAACATATAAGTTGTAATTAAAATCCTATGCGAAGATTTTGAGAAAGAAAACCTATATATTTTTAAATTGAACCAAATGCAAAAATATGTTTTTTCGTCAATTCATCTTCATCATCATCAGCCCGTATAACGTCCACTGCTGCACATGGGCTTCCTCCCGGGGGAGGGTATTTGCCATAGTTACTAAACTTGGCAGGCGGGTTGGTGACCGCAGTAATATGTTGTACCACACCAGGAAACGCTGCTGCCTGTTCCTTGATATACGATTGTTATAGATGATGTTATAACAATCAGGAAAACGGCTTAAAGTGCTTTCCGAGGCACGAAGGGTAGTTAACCAACCAGAAATAAATCTTAGAATTTACACAAAGATTTCCTGTCCGGCAATTTACACAAGATTTTGTGCAATTACATTTTTTTATTTCCTATATTTCTAATTACATTTGTTGAAGTTAATACAGCAATTTATAGAGTTCATACCGCCATGGTGGACCATTGAACTCACAATTCCTGGAGTAATTTAAGTAACTGAGGGACGTCATAAAAGAGCCACTAGTGAATTTAAATGTTTCTACAAAGTTCACTCGGTCGCGGTTCTTTTCCGACTGTTACGATGTTGGCGGCGCCGCGGCGGTACAAACTTTCTACACTTAATTTATATGAAAATTTCTTTTGTTACGACTTCAACATATGATTAATTTAAAATGTAAAAAAGTAAAAATGGGCTGATTAGCTCCCAAGACTGAGAAACTTGTTATTTTGTTTTGAACATTAGGTATACGTTATTAAGTGCATTAAATCTAGCTGGTGTGTAATATAATATTTTAAAGACTTGTAGCTCCGGTCTGAGCTCCACGATTCATTTTACACTGTAACTAACTGTTACCCCCGACTTTGTCCACGTAAATTCGATTCTTCCACTACACTACAACTTTTCTATCATTTTTAAGTTTCTTACGGTGCCATTATTAGATATCCACTGTTAAAATGCCGTTCTTATCATATGCCTATGGCATATAGAAAATGCACCCTCCAAGATTCAGGTGTGGTTTCAAATCAGTGGTTTATTCAGGACAAAGCGTTTTATTGATATAGATTCATTTTCACATATTGATATTTATAATATAGACCAACAGCGAAATGTATTGCTCTCATTTTGTTTTTTAATTTAATACCGATGCGATAATCTAATTCGTAACTGTTCTTAAATAAAAAAATATATTAAAATTACTGCGAGTATTTAATGTATTTTGTAATAGGTATTAACGGTATTTTATGTTTTTGTACAGTGTATTATTAGATGGTATTCAAATAGATGATTATTTATAAATTAATTAATTTCGTACCTTGAATTTTAGCTTATTTAAATAAATTAATATACTCTTAGAATATCTGTATACATATATATAAAAATGAATCCCTATCTCTTCGTCACAGCATCACGCAAGAACAACTAGACCGATTTCCGTGATTCTTTTTTTGTTGTAGGTAATTGTAGTTGTCAAGAAAAGGTCTTATGAAAAAAATAATTAAATATTGCGCGGATAATTATAAAATGTAAGAATACTAAACCACCTTTAAATATTCTAATGTAACCTTATGGCGTTTGACATACCAAAGAGGATGTAGAATATCTGAAATTCTTAATGCACGTCACGATTAGTTCAGAGCTATCTTTAAGAGTTCAATTTAATATAAAATTTCATTTAAGACAGGACAATGTATGTCTGGCAGCTAGTGATATATAACATTTTTATTTTCAAATAAGTACACATATAATTTATTCTATTTCAACCAAGTATTATGTCAACATATCACACCGAACTGCCTTTTAATTTTTCTATGCTATTCTTTACACCCAATGTCATAAATACTAAATATTTATATACGTGGGTATATGAGATTCAAACTCATAAATATCTCAACTTACACATCCATAGTACCTAGGTACATATCCATAGTATAATAATTATAAAATCTTGATTTCGTAGATAGGTAATTCCGTAATTCTTTCTGTAAAACCTAATTAATTGAGTTGATATTTAAATATAGTAGAACTAAGCAGCGTAAAAGTAATACTATATTATGTTATATAATTATAAGAGCTACCGCCTGAAATTGTGTTTACTTGAATAAAGGATGCATGTGATGCATTTAACATAAAACACAAACTTACCTAATGGGGATTACAGCCTTCCTTAACTATGTTGATAACATAAAATGTATTAGTAATTTTATCTTTACTAATATTTTGAATTATTATTCTGTGTTTTGGTTTGTAAAGAGTAAACTGAATTAATATAGGATTTGATTTAAAAGTTTCAGCTTATTTTAATTGTTTATATCAATTATTATCTTAAAGTTACAACTTTATTTTATTTCATTTATTTTATGTGACAATTAAAAGTTACAATATTAAAAATATAGTACCGATTATAACGATTATTTTAACTTTTATGAGTATTCTATGGGAATACACGTATACGCGGGTTACAACATGTGGTAAGTCAACGTTTTCTACTTTATTACAGACGTCCAACATCTTACGAAATTGACAGCTCATGTTACACACTCCTCTAGCGGACTAACAATCATTGTTGACTACAATTTCACTAGGAGATAGTTGAAATTACGAGTAATGTTAAAAAATAATTAAATTTAGTATTTATACTAGAAACTACTTGGGCCTGCTAGTAATTTAATGCTTTTAATAAATCTCATACGAAACGCATACGAAATGCATGCATACGAAACAATATTTGAATTCAAGCCTATGTTGACGCTATTGTATCGCATTTGATCATTATATAGAGGTAGTATCGGAATAGTACATGTATAAATATTTTTAAACCAACGCTATAAAGAACAGACAAACATTATTGCAGCATATATTTTCAAACTTTGCGTGTTCTGCATAAAAATTATTGTGAAAAAGACATAAATATTACACAATATTGTTTCGAATGAGTCGGGGTGTATTAACACGAACGAAAGTAAGTAGAAAGGGCGAAAGTTAACTTACAGTTGAAATTAATGAAGATTACAAAATTCACGGCCATTGAGTTCCACGCCTCGTCGAACCTTTGAATCTAACTTGCTTGTTAGACTAAATTGAGAGAAATAATAGAGCTCATTTGTTTGTTTAAAAGGTTTCCATTTCTACCCGATGGCAAGCTTATTATTTAACCGCAATTAAAAAGGCCAATAAACTGATTGTTCTGTTCCATTATGCATCATTAAAATCAAATAGTTTTGAAGAGTTTTGATATGTTTCATTTGCAGTGTTCATTAAAACGTGTGACAATGAACATGCCAACACCGCGAATAACACAGTCACATCCTTGACGTATTCATAACAATAGACACATAATATTATAATAATTCGATTTGCAGGGTGATTGATAGTCATGTAAAAGGTATCATTCAAATACAGAGAAATAAGTAATTTGTAATGAAAATTAAGAAAATTAATATATAATAATACAATATTACAGAATTGTTAAAATTATTGCACCCAGACAAACAATAAGTGTATTCGATTTATATTGATTCGATTGCAAGGTTTTAATTATTATAAATAAAAAAAGTTACTTCAAATAGTAAGTGTTGCAACGAATATTCTTTTAAAGTTGCAGTTTATGCATAACCTTCTTCTTGTATGGAAGTAACTATTTAATAAAAAGTGTATATCATGTATTGTAGATAAAATTCAATTTGATGGAGTGCAAACATGAGTAATAAAGATAATCTTATTATATATATAGATTAAAATGATCATGCCAATAGTGTAAACTTCGATATAATACTTTTCACCAAATTATCTTGTGGTTACTGGTCAATATTAAAACTTGCTACTGCTCGCATTTTTTTTATCTTAGTCCCCCCAGTACCTAAAGGTTCAGTCTAGTGCTTTTTTACAGGTACAGGTATAATCAATAAAAGGAAAGTAAAAACAGAGTTAAAGTAATACTTACTTTCTCCCTTTATGATCAGTGTAGACTATATGGTTTCTAGCGGCTGGAGTCTGCCGACTCCGGCCAAGCGAATGGGCTTCCATCACCCGCCACGACGGAGGGTTGTCAGGTTCACGAGATCGCCATGCAGAAACAAATCCGCACTCTTAGCTCGCCGCAGAGCCGCGAACACTCCCAAACTGTCTGAGTGTTCAGTTAGTGACCGCTTCGGTGAATTACTCCCAACGTTTAACAACTTCGGATGGGCGGCTTGTTAGAGCTCACTGTTCTCAGTGCTCTCCGCCGACATTGTATACACAGTTTCGACTTCTTAGCTGTGAAAGTTTCACCCGCTCTGTTGATTTTGTTTGTTAACATTGTCCTGTTCAAGAACTGTTCTAGATTTATCTCCTTTGTGTTTGCTCAGTTTACGGAATTGAGTATTCTTATAAGTGTTACATTCTACAATGAGATTGTATTTAATGTTTAGTTCAAGTTCTCTTTTAATTGAGTAGGATATATGACATGTTTATCTGGAATGAAAATATCAGCATTTTCAATTAGATTTAATTAAGTGTGTTCATCCTGATCGAATAGAAATTCGTGGAGCGGTTAGTAAGAAGGAACACGATGAAAAAAACTTATAACTGTTATACCAACAGTCCGTTATATTCCTTGTTAAAAAAAATATAACAATATAGTACATGTTAACATGTTGGATGGCTATGTAGTAACAAGGTACAACTACATAGGTACATGATGACATAGCAACCTACTTGAGCCCACATAGTAAGTATATTGAATGAGAGTATATATCTGTATAAAAGGTAGTACATAAAACTGTTTACATAAGTACTTATTTATCTTCCACGGTAGGCGGAGCTTGGGATTGAGGCGGGCTTATTTGGAATCGACAAGGAGGTGGCGTGATGTATCTACTTACTTATCAATCTAAATACATAATTTTCCCCGATTTTTACTAATATTTTTTACCCGGCTAATAAATAAATTGTCTCTGTAACAACACCTAAGTCTCGGTCTAGATCTAGTCTTAACAAGTTGACATCAATTTAAAGAACTAACATTAAAAATATAAAAATCTCACTAAATAATAAAATATTTCAGGAAAGATACAAATATTTACCGAAAGATGTTGAAACGTTTTCTCCTTTCATAAATTATATTTCTTTAGACAGTGTACAAATGGGCTTTAATTAACTGTGGAATGTCGGCGAAACGGCAAATATGCCCGGATCGCCGCCGCCCTCCCCGCCCATGCTAACTACGATTTACATTCGGTCTTATTTATTAACAAGATACACCAACACCATTTAATTTAATTTAGAGACTGGTAATTTTATTTGTTTGCCTACAAATTTATTAAAATGAATTAATCTGTTTTCATTTATTAACTTTGGTATAGGATATCATAATATAAATTTCAAAAAGTTTTTTTTATAAGTGAATTATAAAATACTCACAACGATACTAAGTTATAATAGTTTTTAATACTGAAAATAGTTCACTTTTTCTTTTAGATAACAACATTTACTTAAAACTGGTCTACATATACTAATTCAGCAAACACATCTACATGCACTATATAAAGTTTAATATTTGGAGAGCTGATTATGCGCTCTCCGCGTCACGAACTAAGTTCCGCTCACGACGGGACACAGACTGAGTGCGTAGCTAGTACACTCAACCCAGCGGCTCACTGCCGACTGAGCGCTGTACTCTTTGCTCTGAAACGTTATCCTGCCGAACAGCAAGCATTTCAATCAAATATCCACCCTATTATAGCTGAATTAGGTCCTTTTTCCTTTCTGCGCCGCGCCCATAAGCCTTTCTGACGATGGAGTGAGAATTTGGGAAGACACGTTTTGAAAATCTAATTCTTCGTCCACGAACATAATGACGTCTTTAGAACTGAAGATGACGAGTCTGTAAATTTCAGTGAGATGTCGAGCCTCCAAGTAGAAGTCTTTATGTATAAGATATGAGGGTTCACATTGCAGGTGAAGTGTCCACGAGAGGCGGTCGTAAGCTTCAAGGGGTGGCGCGTAAAACAGGCGCATGCGTAAGTTTTCTAAATTATTTCTCAAACTCTTGGAACTAAGTTAAACTGATTAGTTTTCCTTCAATATGTCACAAAAAAATATTTATATTATTTATGGAATGTTCTAAAACCTTCTATCAAAAAGAATATTGTTTAAGTGCCTCGTTACACATGTTTACCAATACGTATAATTATTGTGACTTGCGTTGAACGCGACATTAAAATGAATTTTAGTAAATTTGCAAAACTTACCTAAGTGTACCTACACTTAAAGATCTTTCGATTAGAACATTATAATTATAAGTTTTCATCTTCTTAATAATTATCTCTAATGCAGTGCTCAAGTCCTTAAAGGACTTGAGAAAATGTTTCATTTTTTACTTATAAATATAACGTTATAATATAAACCCGTTGTACATAATATAATAATGGTATATATATATTACAATATAAGGATACAATATAAGGTACGCAAGCTACAATAGAATTTGTAATTGATGGGGTAGCAATGCATGGGCATAGGTTAGGACTAGGTAGGTTAGGTTAGATTTGTATTTTTTCGTTCACTTTTAGTATCTATGGAATCCTATAGACCGCATTTTACTTCTACCGTTACGACCCCATGCAATTTGTTTTTGCGTGATATGTTATTTTTTTTTATTTTCACCGCATTATTTATCTTTTAATGCAAAGATTTCGTGTATTATTTTATTGTATTACGTGTCAAATAATGTAATACTTCTATTATAACTGAAAATTCTCTCACTTCCATGCATGTATATTTATGAATGTCCCACTTTTGCCAAAAATTATCTCAATCTTTTTCATTTAGTAATCGAGCCCGACATAATGATAAAATGACGCGTATGCGGTATATTTTACCCTGACATATACAAGAAATTGCCAAGGACGATTAGAAATCTAAATGACACGTATAATTTAAACGAGATTTTTTTTTATTAATCAATAAATGTTATTACAACTTAAATGAATATTTAAATGACATTATTATATAGAACTTCGTTGTAAAACCGTTGACATACACAATACTAGTATAGTGATATGTTGTCAGTGATATATATTACTTGTAACCTAATATTGTATGCTAATATGGCGGGTCATAGTTGGACTGACTTCTCTGTCAATAACAACTATTTGTTACGTGTGTACCACAATAAAGTGCATTTGTATTTGTATTTGTTTATTTTTTTGGGCATGCGTGCCGTCATATCAGCTATAATTGCAGTTGCAGTAATAATGTTTTAGGTTATTGATGTAGCTTTATGCTGTAACCAGGCGGAATGCTTATCACGTAACGATGTAACTATGATTTTGTTAAGAATGTCTTCGTAAGTCAGCAATTAATATGTATGCAAAAAAAAATACAGTTTATTAAGTTAATTTAGCTTTAATATATAACGCATATCCTCTGTTATTGTCACTGTATCTACATTGACAATAACATAGATATGCGTTACAATGAACCTTCAGTAATGAATACAGTTTTATCAAAGTCATAGCCATTAGCCTCCAGCCCTGTTTGCATACAATCATTATTATCATTAATATTTGTTATTGTATCAGTTTTTTATTATGTGCCGTAAATAAAAAAAATCTTTGTTATTCCTTACTTTTTTATTTAAAAAAATGTTTATTGCTTATTGATAAATATTTTTTTAAATCTTCATAGTCTATATTACTTCATGTTCATCCTGATCTAGATTTAACCTAGACACTATTCTTGTTCTCTTTTTATATTTTCCTATCGCGAGTCTGCTGAAAGAAATTTCTTTAGAAATAAGCTGTACCTATGTTCTTCCTTTCTTTTATTTTTATAAATTACTTACTTAAAACAAAAATTAAGATTGCCACAAAACAATTATAATGCGGACAAATTTAAAAGACTAGTTAGTTAATCGAAACTAATTCCGTGTAATTCGTTATTCTTGGACAAGACTTTCTTACGTAATATGTCTTGATTTTTTCAGATTTTTATATAGATAGGTGTTTTTTTATTTATATAATATGTGCACACATGTTACGTGTGCACATATTAAATAAATAAGATTCCAAGTATAACGAATTACACGGAATTAGTTTCGCTTAACTAACTAGTATTTTAAATTTGTCCACTGTATAATTGTTTTTGTGGCAATCTTATTTTTTTTTAATTAATGGTATTTGGGACTTGCTCACAGATTTAAATCCTTAATACTTACTTAAGCAATATTCTGCTTTTAGCCTAACTAATGTTTGTAGTTCCTTTTATACGCAGAAGTTTAATGTGTGGGAGATCCTTTGATATGAATTTATTGAATACCCATACATGACATAAATTAAAATCTTTGTTTTTTTGTAATAAAAGTGTAATAAAAGTAGTAGTAACGTAACCATTTTATTTATTTATCGTTCTTCGTTACTCATTCACATTTCCTCTTTGTTTTTAATAATACCATAATTGAAATAAATCTATGTTAAAAAAAATTACTTTAACATCATAGATAGGAGCTTTCAAATACTGACAGCCGTTAAGTATTCCTTTTTTAAACATATTTTTTAAACAAATCATTATTTTAATATATTTAAGGAAACTTAAAGAAACAACATTTATGAAATTATATTAATGTCCCGCTGCCGACTAAGACAATCTATAATTTTATAATAAAAAACATCTCAAAAGCATTCAGCATTATTATAACAGTGTTAAATACGTTCTACTATTATACGATAAGAGATGAGATATTTATTGGAGTGTCCGCTGAGCCGCGGCGAGATGTAACTCTCAATATGAGCTTTGTTACCGCTTTGTGCCGCCATTTCTTGTGTCACTGCATTGAATATATCGGGTGCTTTCCTTTGTGCACGAATATTGCTCGTCTTTTGTCGAAATGAACGTTACCTTCCCAAGAGTTGTTTCAGAGAAGAATTTCGCGATTGCAAAGTAATATTTCCCCTTAAGAATTTCGATGTGTTTCTTTCATGTCGGAGATGACTTTACTCGAGATTATATTGTGTCGGGAAATGTTATTCTAACTTCGATTTTCAATACCCACGGTTCTTTCACAAGTTGTTCGGAATATTTAAGGGATACTATCAATCATTTTGTTTTCCTTTGAGGTATTGTTTTTTTAGCTTGTTTGACCCGTTTTGTATGACTACAAAATAACTAAAACAACTTTTTTTTGTAATACCTTTTTCACAGACTAGTTTCATGTTTTAATAGCAAAGGCTAATCTGTGGGTATAAATAGAATTCATTTTATAGTTGGCGCGGGTAATTGAGATAGCTTTGCCGCTCCACTCCAATAGCCATCTGACCACCAATTAGAGTAGGATTAGCGAAGGTGGACATCGCCCCCATAATGTACTCTCGGGATTGCTTGTTGATTATTTTAATGTAGTTTAAAAGTATGTAGCAATAAATAAGTTATTTAATAAAAATGACACAATGGGGAAAATAAATGTAAGAGTGTGTACGAACCTTTTGTAATTCGATAAATTAAAAATAAGAACCTTAAATTGAACTATTTAAGAAATTTGTATATTATTATTTTAGCAATTTACAAGTTTTACTAGTAATGAATTGAAACTTTATGCTAATAAAACGTCTTCCTTCTTCTGAACACCATTGAACAACATCATAATAATTGTTCGTATTTAAAATATTAATACATTAGGAGATATTTTTTTATGTTTATATTTCATTGAAATATTTATTAATAAACTTCTACAAGATAATCAAATAATCAGAGCCAGTATTATTTGTACTGAAAATCGTTACAAATGCAGCGGTCGCGATAGCCAACTAGTATCAGTGCTAGTATGCTGTACACGTTATCACGTTAGCCGCCGCGGCACAAAAGGTACAACGAGACATGTTCGATGAACGACACACAGAAACGACAGATAGCAAACGGCGCCCCAAAAAAGCAAGAACGGATAATATTCTGTTATTAATGTACATAATTATTATATTTAGAATAACGGTTAATTATGTATCTTCATTTAAAGTTTCGTTAATTTAAAAAACATGTTATAAAAAAGGTTTTTTTTTGCCAAATTTGGCCGTTAGTATTCCTTTGGTTTCAACAATGAAAACAAATTGTCGTTTTATATTACTTTTTCATAGATTTTTATCATCTTTACAGGCACTAGGCAATCAATTTAATTCAATTAAAGATATACTTGTAAAATAAATATCTAGAAATTCCGTAATTTTAAGTCTCCTTTAATATAAAATTACGAATATTTATCTCAAAATTATTATTATATAGGTATTGTTGCTCGTAGACCCAAAGCCCGAAAGGCTCACAAACTGTAAAGTAGAGCGACAGTAAGTAAAATAGAAACTAAACGTCATAATTGCTAAATCCCCCAGCAGAAGTCCGCCCGAGATCCAAGTCCCGCAGGGGGCGATCTGTTGCGCAGGTTGTTTATTTTGCTAAGTTTTTAAACCATTTAATAAGCCTGAAGCTTCTCGCTTTTATGCCCACTGAAATAGCAAAAGCCTCGTTGCTTATGTCTGGTCGAAATAAAGGTGTTGTCATCTATGAGTACATTTAGTTATAAAAAAATCTAAGGCCAGTATCCACGTATTTTTATATGCTCTAACGCATGAATAACACTCAACTACACATACACATTTTTACCTTTATGATCTTAAAACACAATATAGTTTACAATCTACCATTTGCTGGCATTTTGTCAAACTATATGTCCAGTGGTGTGTCCCTCGCCGCACTGAACCAACTGCTAATTAACACTGGATTACCAACCGACCCGTACTTACTGTTTACAACTAGATTTGAGGCAAAGGAAATAATGTGCTGAACAATACCTTTAATTAACAGTAAATAGTTGGGGATGTCGCTTTGCTAGTTGGACCGAACAAAGTTTAAATGAGGATAGAATATTTTCTCATAAGAAAAGATTTATGTAGGTATTCTTAAGGTTTTAAATGGTAATGTAAAGTATGAACTAACCATTCGTTATTTTAGTTGCATGTATATTTTATACTAGTGATGAATGGTAATGTAAAATATGAACTTACCATTGATTATTTTAGTAGTATGTATGTGACTACTTGTAGTTCGTTGGTATACTTACCAAACCAAACCTATCTTCTCATGTTGTAAGAAGAAACTTACTATTTAATAATTTTATCAAAATTCACCCTTTTTGTGACCGTACATAAAACGGTCACAAAAAGGGTGAATTTTGATATCAAATTTAATATACCTATTAAAATGTAATACTTTGACGGTAGGTGAGAAAAGAAAAGTTTTTTTTAACCATCATTAAACTTAAAATCCGTCCACCTAAATCATTAATATAATTCCTGAAATTCGAAGTGTTCCTAAGTGAGAACACATCATACAAGCCAATAACAACATAAATATCGCGACAATACACAGCCAATATAGTTGTTTATTCCGGCTGCGTCGCTACTACCCGCAAATAACAGAAAGAGCAAGTCCTCGGGGCATCGCTTTAGCTTTTCAATTTCCCTTTCGGAATTATTCGTGTTAATCGAATACGACCGGCAGGATCTCGGGACGCGGTTGCGATGATTCATTCATGAGACTAATGTCGCAATCCAACTCAGATATCAGGTACTATTGTGGTCAATAGCACTTATGGAGCAGCCGATTGTAGAGAGAGAGCTTAGCGAAATAAAAATATACGAGTGTATAGTGACATTGAAGTGGTCTAAACATTAAGCATTAGTTGGTAACGTATTGAGTTTTTAATGTTACTTTATCTAAACGAAATTGTATAGACTATAGGTAGGTACCTATAACGCACAGTGTTTGATAAAAGTGTAGTCCGATAATGGGATACTAGAATACTACTTCCTATAAAAAAAAACTAATAATAACTTTGAAAGAGAGGCTCTTTTTTTTTCAAGAAAAATTTTGAATGAAAAATTTTTACAAAAAATTCTTAGCATATGTTTCATAATTTCTTGATAAGTAAGCGACTATCACCGTGAAAGTAACTATGCAGTTGTTGTAGTTGTAGAGACTGTAATCATGGACGAACAATCTAAAAATAAGTTAGTACAAACTGTCGTCTGCCCGTCGTTTTTACTCCAATATTGTTATGTTAAATAAGCTACACTACATAGTATATAGTTCAACGGGTCTATTTCTGCCACAGCGGCCAATCTCTGCGGAGATTAGCTATCTTCATAGTGGTGGAAGTGGTTCTTATGAAGAAGTGATTGGTGTTTTAATTGAAATTATCCTGTTAATGTGTGTCAATTATTTTACTATTGGATCGCAATAAATATTTTATTTACCTACTATTACACTTAAGTAGAATATTCAATCATCTTAATGCAAATTTTCAAACCATTTATTAGGTACAAGTTTTGCTTTAACGTCACAGTTAAAGCAAAACTTATACCTAATAAATGGTTTGCATTTCAATTAAAACACCAATCACTTCTTCATAAGAACCACTTCCTTACAAATTTAACAGTAAACAACGAGCTTAATTACAACAAATAACAGTGCGTTATTGATACAACGTCGCAGAAAGTTGGAGTGCATTGTTCAATATGAGTTGTATGGAGCATTGCATCGCAAATGACGAGGCGCGAGGTATTGTCGCAGCATTAATGAGCGCGACCGACCGACACTAGCGGAAGAGGAAAATTAAACTCCTGGGGCCCTGGGCCCGGGCCCCGGGCCCCGTGCTCATTACTCCAACTCCACACCCGATTATACCACCCATTTGTGAGCTTTCTCAACTAGGTACTATTAAAAAGCTGTATGGAAACAAACAGTGGGATCAAAAACTACTATAATTAACGCTCAACTAGAATAAGTAACTAATGAGATTAAAGGCGAAAACTATGTCAACTTTTGTGTGGTTTTCTATTCATTATGTTTGAAACCAAGCATTGTGACTTGTTGTTTTTCATTTTATTCTCAATTCAAAACAGTGTGAGAAACATAAAGTCCGTGGGGCATTGCTTTAAGATTTCAATTTCCTTTCCGGAATTACTTGTAGTCTAATCGAACACGCGTCAGGGGACACACGGGAGGGGGACGGAGGGGTGGCAACGCAACCGCAAATTACTCAGCACTCTGCGTGCGAATGTTTAAAATGTATTATTGAGATATTTACAATGTCTCCGCGAGGGTTAATGTTAACGACCGTTCATTATTTATTATTTCATATGTCTTAGAATACCTTTATGCATGTTTTTTTCTAGGAATTTATTTAAAACTCGTTTATACCTTACAAACAGAGTGTACCTAAGTTATGAAACGTGATTTTATGGAAAATATTCATCAATTAATAAAATAGTAAAAATAAATGATTGAAAAAATAAAATACTCATAAGTAATACTATACTATCACCTACTACACTAATACGATTGAATTAAATTGAAGTAATAGATTTAAAATAAGTTTTTATGCATGGCAACGTCAGTAAGTTATGGCGGGGCAATGGAGGCGCGCGACAGCCGGCTGCTGATTGTAAAGCGCTCAGAGACGGAGCCTATTCGATTTCACGGCTCGCCGCGTCCGATATTTATTGTCATCGGTGCAGTTGTACGACACGGCGCTCGCCTACTGAACCGCGCTGAAAAATCTCCATTCCCGAATCCGGACGAAAACATTTCCCGTACACGACCGAGCCATCAACTCCGACAAAAAAATGTATACCTACCTACCAGTACGTAGTACAAAAAGTGTTACGTTGACGCAGCTCTAACAATCGTTACTTGAATATGTTTGTGGTACGCGACACCTTGTCTCGTTAGTAAAAAGTGATGTTACGTACAATTTATCACCTGCGCACGACACGAAAGGCCCCGAGCAGCCGAGCTTCCTTTAAAACCTGTCTACTGAGAACTAAAATGAAAACAAACGCGTGGATTTTCACACTTGAAATATGTTGTAGCAGCTAGTGAAACTGCTTGCTAAATAATGAACATTATAATATTCTAAAGAGTAAAAGTAGCTGGCACTAAATATACGGTACATGAATAATTTACACTTAAGTATGTGTACCACTAAGCACACGTGTACTTACTTCATTATTACTATTCGGTAAGGAAATCCACAGAAGTTCTTCCTATAATCAATAACCAATTAAAGTCCAATGAACCGGTAACAAACCTACAGTAGGTATCTGGAATCGGGTATTTGGCGTAGGAGACATAAAGGGAATGATTAACCTAAGCCAGGCGGTAATCACATGGCTAAACATATTTCTCCGTGAGTCAATAGTGTCTGCGAGGCTTGTATTCAACATCACGCATAGCAACTGTCGACGATTTGCTCTGGCTAAGTACACACTGTCGCTGCCTGTTCGATGCGTCTGATTTGTGACTATTTTGTCCCTACTTACAGAACATACGAGTTCGTGCTTGAAAAGTGAATAGGAGATTAAAGTAGTTGATGGAACTCATTTTTATTCATTTATATTATTTTATTAACTGATAATACTAATATTATTTACTTATTTACAACCTTTATGCTACAGCTCTGTACAAACGCCGGACTTAATGCCAACATTATCTCCCTGTCAACCTTTAGGTTAAATATATTAACAGAGTCAGAAGGAGTATGTTCTCAGAGCTGTAAATCATTAATTTTACGGCTGTAACCATGAAATAAATGAAATTAAGTATTTAAATACACTTGTACTTGTCAAAATTACAATGTAGGTATAAGACTAAATCTAACAAAAGTATCACTTGTACATACACATATACATGATTACAGCAGTAAAATTTGTGATTAAATTAATAAATAGTGATAATAAAGGGAGAAAGAATTTCACATTACAGTACACCGGTCGTCAGGTTACACCAGCCCGATAAGTTCTGACCTACACGAATGGCTAGTTTGAGCCCGCTTAATTAAGAAGAATCCCAATCCTGACACGAGTAGGAGATCAGGGATGAAAAAAAAACTCCTGTTCAATCTATATTATTATCTTCTAATTTATCTATACAAATAATAAAACTGTAGAGGTCGTATGTCTGTACATAAAAAAATGCTAGATTCCCACACGCAGTTTCTCCCGCGTAACTGCCGTGCCCTAAGAACTGCATAATTAAATATAGCCTTCCTCGATAAATGGGCTATCTAACATTGAAGAACTAAAAAATCTTTCGAATCGGACCATAAGCTCCAGAAATTAACTCGTTCAAGCAAATAAACAAACTCTTCATCTTTATTTATTAGTGTAGATAGATTAAATTACGCCATCATTTTAATCTAATACTATGCCGATTGGATTTACCTAGTTTTGCAAGATAATATATTGGAAAATTATATTAAGTCCACCCACCAAATAGTGTAATTTGATGTCCATTTCGGCTCATTATGCTAAACATTACAACATGTTTTACGAGCTTTTACGCTTAACAGCCAACATCATGCACTTAATTTCCATATCGCTGTAATTTTTGTTCTATATTATAATTAATATACACAGCATCAGTTAAAAGCTTGTGAAAACTCATTTCATGAGCAATGCCGGTGCATTACTATAATTTCACATAACTTCAAACCATTGGCAAATTGTTTAACTGTTTTCATATCTTCATGATTTGACTAGCTGCGATCGCGGTTTCTAGAATTTATTCGTTTTGTTATTTTAGGATGGACATGTAATGTGGTTAGCCACAATTTTAACGAGCAGGTCTCCATCATAATAACAAACAACCAACTAAGCATCCTGTGCAAATAGGCACCGCGGCTCCTGAGTGGGTTCTGACTTGGACCTCGGCTTATGGTGGTCGCTGGTAGTCGTATCGACAGTTGACGGAGTTTTTTAGGAGAGTGTAACTGTCGCTCTACTTTACGATTTTTTTTATGGAACCATAATTCTTCCATAATTATTTGTCTCAAATGAAAGTGGCCTACGTTATTAGTTATAACATCACCTATCTCCCCATGAATTCTCCTCAGAATCGGTATAGCCGCAGAGATTACTCAAAATGAACAAACAGACGGATAAAACTTTTTAGATTGAGTTTTGTTATTGGTAATGTTATATGCATTTCCATTTACATTAAAAATAAAGCTTCAAATTTATTATTTTGTATTGATTTCTCGACACACCTATCTAATCAAGGAACGTGCAAAGCTTCAACAGTAAATGCCATCCAATTTACTACGAATGTTTTGTTGTATTATACTCTGAAAAGTTCCTATAATCAGTCGGGATACTGCTAAGATCCCTCTACGGAGTGCATTAGCTAGAGAACAATTGAATTAAAACAAAGATATCCACCGAGTTGGCATTGTACCAATTAACTATCTCGCGCTATTGCGTTACCACAATTTACGCTTTTATCTGGAAACAACTTTATAGTCTATTCAGTTTTAGGTGCGATCACCGTATTAGTATGCATTGATAACCTTTCGAGGACCTGCCTCCTCACACACCTAATTGAATTGACAATTTGATGCCAAACGTAACAATAAAGTTGTGAAAGAAAGGTGAGTTGGATACACAAGATGGTTTACATAAGGTAAACAACAACATGAATTACAGCCATTGCTAAGAGCGAGAGACCAATGAAACACAGCTTTTTTGAGGACGGACATTATATATTTTGCCAGAAGGCTTTTGCTACTTCACCGGGCATAACGGCGAGCAGAGCTCTAGCCATATTATATGGTTTAAAAACTACAAACTAAGCAACCTGCGCAAGAGTGCGTCCTCTGTGGGACTTTGATGTTTGATGAGACACAGCGTCCTGGTTATTTTACGTCGTTAAGTGATACTATATAGTGACTGAATTCAGTCACTATATAGTCTTGTTTTACTCTCAATCTCAAAGTGATACGGTTTTACCGACATGGTTTTTGTGAGATCAGGCGCAAAACTAACAGATTAACCTGCTCTCTGAGGCATGGGTGAACCGCCACCGCGCTGGTCGGCAGGATCTGCACGCGAAACGCCATCGCGCGCCGACGCTTTGTCAATGTGCCCAAGCGAGTTTTCTATACAAATTGAGATACTTACATTCAATGTTAAAATGTGTGCCGTCCGACGATACGCGGCGGAACGTGATGCAGTGAGAAAACTGCCTAGTCTACTGTTAATTTGACAAAAAGCTACAATTAACTTCATAACAAAGCCAACCCCACGTTAAGTGCCAGACGAGTATCAATGTAAGGACAGCTAGAGGATGCACAACAAATGTTCGCCACAGGTTAAAATAAATCTACAATTCTACATCCATTTATAGTTTTCTATACATCTTAAAAAGAGATAAAGCAAATATAATTATTATATTATCAAACGTTTAAAGAAGAAAACAATATAGGTAAGTATACAATAATGGCGATTTTTTGTTTAAAACATAGGAAGTATCTACCTTTAAATTGAAAACCACTGAGGCAGATGGGTGAACCAAAAAATAAAGTTTAGTATTTTACCTTTTAGGAGCTTTCAAATTCAATAATATAACGGTACCATTCCAATTTCAAATTGTGACATAAACAAGTTTCAGTTCCAATACCTATTAACTTATCCTATACCTATTTAGTGCAGCTACAAATTATACATATACATAACTGAATAAAGAATAATTTATAATTCAAATACATTTCTAATCCATGCATTAAAGGTATTACAAGCAATAAAACGCATATTATGCTATAAAATAAAACGAGCAATAATTCTCAACATTACATAATGAAGAAAATTTATTACTACTTTCGAGACATAATATAAGTCGTCTACTCACTTACACTGTGATTAAATTATCATTGCAAAGTCAGACTCGGTACAGTCAAAGTTATTTCTCGTTCATCGCCTTCACTGGATTAGTCCGGACGTTTTATTATTGTAATTTTCAGACCCATTTAAATATATGAAAGTTAAATATAGATACCAACCAAATGGCACAATATTTAAATAAATTTCGTTTGATTAAATACAAAAAACTTCAAATGACAGACAATAACTTTATTATAATAAAATTATCTAGCTCAAATTGTGTAGGTAATTGCCATTGTCAAATTAACTCAGTAAACAGAAAATTACTTTTGTAATAAGACCAAAATGAAATATCACGTCGTTTCAATTTGAAGTGTAACGAAGCCTTGCATCCTTAGTGTTGCTGAAAATAAATTATTTTAATATTTTAGCTGGTGCAAAATAATGTTGTTAGCTGTTTTCCGGCGAGATTACCAACTAATAACATTACAAAACAAGCTCTTTGCGGGTAAATTATGCATGCACTCTCGGATCATTACCGGGGCTTGCTGGCCGCCGTTCCGAATCTTACGATTGCTTAGCGAACCAAATCTTTTACAGTTTTTTATTACCTATGCATAGCTATGTGTTCGTTCAAGTTAATTAACTTTGCAGTATGAATTCCATAGAAGTTTTTTGCGGATAGTATCATAGTCATACGCCGAACTTTTATATGTTTTAACTTAAGTAACATAATATTTTTATTTTTATTAGTCCAACTAGCTGTGCCCGCGACTTCGTTCGCGTGGAATAGTGACTATGAGCAGCGTTTTTTTTTAAATATATACTTATTTTTATTTTGGATCATAATCACAGTCATTTTGGGTAGCTAAAAAACCTACTTTACTGTAATGCTTCTCTATATACAATATTAGACGTATGGCCATCGGGGGTGAAAGCATACAGGCTGCTGGGATTGCTAACACGGGACAGAGCCACATACAATTGACCGTGCGAAAAACAGCTGATACTTAGATCTACACCCACAACTTTTAGAGTCTGACCTTGAGCTTTATTAATTGTCATGGCGAAACATAGGCTCACTGGAAACTGAATTCGTTTAAAACAAAACGGAAAATTGTTTGGAATGAGAGGAATCCGAGGAATAAAAACACTATCACCTTTTCCGCACCCTGTTAAAATCTCTGCTTCTATCAGATTTCGTTGTAAATTTGTTACTTTTAATCTAGTACCGTTGCAAAGTTTTGGTGGGCTTAAATTTATAAGGAGCATTATGGGTACGCCGATTTTTAATTTTATTTTGTGAGCTGGTAGTCCAGGAGCACTAAGAGATTCTAAAAATTCTACTGGGTAGCTGGTAGATTCTCCTTCTTCCATAACTCTGTTAATAGAGATATACTCTACATTATCCCCCGAAACTAAGCTAAAAATTTCAGCGTTTATTGCTGCTGCTTGGTCGTTTCGTGGAGTCAAAATTGCTCTTTCGCAAAGCCAGGAATTTTCGCAGGTTAGTATTTGCGTTGGGTTTCCATACACCTTTGAAATGAGGTCTCGTATTGATGAAACTTTGCTGCATAAGTTTTCATTGAGAACAACTTTTCCTTGTTCTTGCGGATACACACCGTTACCGATCTCCAGTAATAACTCTGAAAACTCTTGAGCATTTTGATTGCCTCCGATTTGCGCTCGCATATTTAAAGTCAAATGCAAAGGGATAATGTAATGCCACAGATGAGAACTCTTTAGACAGGCTCTAACTTCATCAGCCCTTGTTCCGCGTGGTATTACAGGGAGAGTCTGACGAAAATTGCCACAAAAAAGTACAGTAATGCCACCCATAGGTTGGTTATTTTGTTTGATATCACGCAACGTTCTGTCTACTGCTTCAACTGCTTTTCTGTTTGCCATTGTGAACTCATCCCATATAATAAGGCTGCAATCACGAAGAACCTTAGCTTTATCGCTGTTTCTTGAAATATTACAAACAGGGTTTTCTGTGCGGTCTAAGTCGATCGGAATTTTGAACATTGTATGTGCAGTTTTCCCTCCTGGTAATAAAGTGGCTGCTATGCCCGATGAAGCGACAGCAAGCGCAATTTTACTTTACGTGCAATAGATAAAGGTATGTATTTTAAACTTCTTCCTAACCTGAGCTAACTAACTATATAAACAAACAAAACTACCCGATTTTTAGAAAGAAAAAATATTTAAACCAGCAAAGTAAAAATTTACTTGACCTAACTTACCTATACGTATTTACAGTTTAACTAATGACTTGTGATAATACAACCTAAAAAAGTACTTTCTTATTTATACACATCAAAATTAAGAAATTATAAAAATCAAGAAAAGAAATAATTAACCTATACTAAATACACGTACAATAAGTATTTACAAACCCTATAAAGCCTCAATAAAGATTAAGAAATAAAGAAAATCAAGAAACAAAATGCCTAACCTATACTAAATACATACAATATGTATTGACGAACCCTAAACAAAAATTTTGATACTTTAAGACAATTTTAAAGAAAAAAAATACCTCGCCTCCACAAAATATACACAATTATGAATTTACAAACCCTAAAAATATAAATAAATGAAATGCTAACAGTCAGTGTTGAATCGAATAGCAAAAATCGAAAACAAATATTCGTCCGTGCGCCTCCAGAATACGTGCGCTCGCTGTGAACAGCTGATTTGGAATGGCGCGGCGCTGGCTGCTGCTTGTCTCTGGTAGATGGTGTCAGGGCTGTTGCCCTCTGACCATGATGCTCTGCGCTACGTGTAACGACACGTAGGTCCTGTGGATGCTAACTACTACTACGAAAAATAATAGTCGATTAGTATGGACGACTCGGGAACGTAGACTTATATTATGTTAACTACGTACTGTGGAACTAACTACTATTAAGGAAAATAATAGTGGATTAGTATAGGCGACTCGGAAACGTAGACTTATAATATAATAACTACATCCTGTGGAACTAACTACTACTACGGAAAATAATAGTGGATTAGTGTGGACGACTCGGGAACGTAGACTTATAAGTAATACCTATACTAACTACGTCCTGTGGAACTAACTACTACAAAGTTAGTTTTATACATAAAATCATTATTGTGTAGGGTTATCTACTGAGTCAGGTGACTCATTAGACACACCGAAGTACTCCCGGTGATATGGGTGCTCGTGACGCGTGGCCCACTCGGGCGGCGGCGCGGCGCGGTTCTCGGCGCGCTTTATATACCCGCGCGCGCAGTCGTCGTATGCAACCGACAAACGTCCATCCTAAGCTGAACCGCGATTCCTAAACCGATAATTTTTATTTAACTTCTCTACAAAGATATTTATTATTAAATTAAAATTATTATAAAGTTTCAGTAAATTCTACTAACAGAGAAAAAAAGTAGTTATTCATAATAGAATTAACTCTTATTAATAATATAAACGCGAAACTTTGTATAGACGCATATTTGTTAGTCTTTCTCGCAAAAACTACTGAACGGATATGGATGAAATTTGGCAAACAGTTAGTTTAGGCTTGGAAATAACAACACTTATGTTACTTTTTACCGCGGGATAACATCTCAGACCCACGGGAAACTGGAAGGAATCTGTTCGACATTATTCTTAAAATTCAACAGCTTACAAACTACCTTCAGCCGTAAAAGAACAATGTTTTTTCATTCCCATGCGAGTACTATGATTTCCCTCGGTAAATTATTCTTATAGTTTATGATATCAGCCTAAACTAACTTAAGTAGAAAGAATTTAGATGAGCCCTTTTAATTTTTTTCCCATGGTAATCCAGTCAATTCCAAGGTAATAAGTAGCTATAACATATTCTATTAATGATTGTAATTTACCTATCTAGTAACAATGATCGACGTCGTTCGTTGACCAGAACAGGCGTTAAAAAAACATTAAACTACCGATTTCCATGGGAAACTGATGTTTTCCCGCGGTAAAAAGTAGTCTTTATGTTGCGCCAGGCTCTAAAATATGTCGGTACAAAATTTCAACCAAATCCGTCAAATAGTTGCGGAGATTAATGGTGCCTATGTATAAGCATAGAATAGTGTTCGACGTGATTCTTTAATTTGACATAACTTTTTTATTTATGAACCGATTGACATGAAACAAACACTAAAGCATAACTGAAGCATACCACAATATATTCGTGAAAACCGCATCCAACTCGGATCAGCCGTTTCTGAGATTAGCGTGAACAGACAAACAGACAAACCGACAAACAGACAAACAGACAAAAAAAAAGTTAATTACATTTTTGGGTTCGACATCGACATAACAATAACCCCTGCTATTTTTTTTATTTTTATTTTCAATGTACAGACAGCACTTTTCTACAATTTTATTATATGTATAGATAGATTACAGCAAAAAGTAATTGTACTCAGGTAGGGCTCTGTGTAACATATCAGAAAAGCGCTTCCTTTGGGAACGACCGGATTAGTGAGATCTTTCCCGAATTGAGAGTAAACATCCGAAGGATCAGATCCCCAGAGCCGACGCTAAGGTGAACACGTTTGTAACTTTCGATCGCATTACCTCAATTGCTAACTAATCCATGTTTAAAATACACCCATTTGTATATGACAGTTGAGTTGAACCTAGATACTAGGTACCTAAAGGAACATTAAATTAAACTAAATAAATAAAACAGACAGTCACCTTCTACGAACAACGCTTTTTGAATACTAATGGCAGTTACGTTCTCTTGTAAACGCTTGTTGAACCGATCGATATCAATTTGGCATACATCGAAGTTTAAAACAAATAATTTGCATTGAGATCGCTTACCATTCTCCTCAGAAGTGCTAAGATAAAAGCCAGAGAAATCCTCGCGAGCGCTCAAATTCTTGGAGCGCATTGGCGAACCGTCTTTGCCCGACGGGCGGTAATAAAAACGGCTTAAATAGGATTTTAACCGCGAGTTCCTCGCCTTAATTAAATTGGATTTGCGAGTGAAAGAAATATACGTGAAAAATTCGTGTCGATTATGTCAGGAGAACGAGTTTTGAAATCCCTTTTAGTAAGCGGATTGCGAACGTCTCTCAGAGATTATATTTGTATTACAGTTGTTTTAATACGAGCACGTTGATAATGAACATATTTAGTTAAAACGTTCTTAAGTAGGTAGATCTCACTGGTGTGAAAATCTTGGCATTGTACAAAGATGGCAAGCAACAGGATGTAACAGCCGTGTCCTACGTTTCAGTGGAGCACTGAAGCGTGGGACACGGCCCAAGATACTCATACCCGACATTCTTTTGACACCTGTACGTGTACGTCTGTACTATAAGTATATCTAATTGAATGTCAGTAGGCTCCAGAAGTGTGTACTTCTTGGTAATTCTTCATAACGTTAATTACAGAAAAGTATACATAAAATACCTACGAATGAAAAGTTCAGCGTAATTACATTGTTTTGAACTGTTTCCATGTTATGCATTAAAACTACATACAACTAAACAAAGATCCATAGACACAGCGCAACAAGGCACCCGAAAATACATTGTTGCGTTAATTATTATATAGTCAAAGTCAAAAATTCTTTATTCATATAGACACATTTAAAATATTTTAAATCATGTTCTTATGATGCGTCCCATTCTTTTACTACCACCAGTTCTGGACGTGGCAACTCTGAGAAGAACTGGCAAGAAACTCAGAGGAATCCTTTTTTTTAAATAAATTATATTTTACAATGATTAATAAAGCAGTATTGTTTCAGAGCAACTCACTCCCAAGCAGTTTTGTCATTAACATAATCAGAAATTTTATAATAAGCCTTTTTACATAATTTATCTTTGACATAACGTTTAAACTTGTTTGTTGAAAGATCTCTTACATTATTAGGAAGTTTGTTGTAGAAGCGTATACATTGCCCCATAAAAGAATTGCTAATTTTGTGGAGACGTGTAGCATGTAAAACGAGATTATGCTTAGATCTAGTATTAACATTATGAGTGTCGCTTTTTTTCTTAAAACTATCTATATTCTTATGAACATATAAAAGGTTTTCATAGACATATTGTGATGCGACTGTAAGAATATTAGTCTCTTTGAATTTCTCCCGTAGGGAAACCCGCGGACCAAGTTTATATATAGACCTTACAGCTCGTTTCTGTAGTACAAAAATGGTGTCAATGTCCGCACAGTTTCCCCACAGAAGAATTCCATAAGACATTACGCTATGAAAATAACTAAAGTAAACCATTCTAGCAGTATCCAAATCAGTGAGTCGTCTCATAGTTTTAACAGCATAGGCCGCAGAGCTAAGTTTTCCTGATAGTTTCGCAATATGTGGGCCCCATTGCAATTTGGAGTCAATAGTTATTCCCAAAAAGACAGTTGACTCCACTGGCTCCAACCGAATACCATTTATTTGCACATTCGTATCAATTTGTTTCACATTAGGTGTAGAAAATTTAATGACTTTGGTTTTGTTTTCGTTTAAAAGTAGATTATTAACATTAAACCAATGGACTACCTTCGAGATTGCATTGTTTACTTCGTCATAGCTGCGCAGCTGTCTACTTATTTTAAATGTCAAGGATGTATCGTCAGCAAACAATACTATCTCATGATTATTTCCTACATAGTAAGGTAAGTCGTTTATATACACCAAAAACAAAAACGGTCCCAGGATTGAGCCTTGCGGGACGCCCATGGATACAACAGAGCCTGGTGATATTTTGCCGTTTATATCAACCTTCTGAATTCTATTGCCCATGTAAGAAATCAGAAGATTGAGAGCCTGGTTCCTAATGCCATACCGGTGTAATTTCCTGACAAGAGTGTCATGGTGAACGCAATCAAATGCCTTAGACAGATCACAGAAAATACCTAAGGATTCCTGCGAATCTTCCCAGGCCGCGAATATAGTTTTTAACAATTCAGTTCCCGCATCTATGGTTGAGCAACCCCTCGTAAACCCAAACTGTTTTTTGTGTAATAAGTTAAATTTATTAAAATGTCTGAGCAACTGGCTAAGAATTAATTTTTCAAAAATTTTACTCAGAGTGGGCAATATAGAAACAGGTCGGAAATTAGAGGGATCAGTGCTATCACCGGATTTAAATAATGGTATAACCTTACTATGCTTCATCAAGTCAGGAAATACACCAGAATCAACACAACTATTAAATATGTATGCTAGGTAAGGCGCTATTATTTCAATAATATTAGATACAAATTTCACAGAATGACCCCATAGGTCTTTAGTTTTTTTCTTCTCTATGGTATTGAAAGCATTAACTACATCTTTATAGTCTATTAAATTAAAACTAAAATCGGTAACGCATGCAGAAACACTTTCGTTTAATAGCGCCTCAGCAGATATTGAAGATGAATTTAGAGTTTTAGTTGTTATTAGAGGTATGTTAGTGAAGAAATTCTCAAACTCAGTTGCAACTTCCATATCTGCCGAAATATTATCATTTTTTATTTTTAAATTAAAGTCTCTATTACAATTTATAGCTCTCCCTGTTTCATTATTAATAATATTCCATATTTCTTTTATTTTATTAGATGAGTTTTTAATTTTATTATTTATATACATTGATTTGGCAGTAGAACAGGCTTCTTTAAATACTTTGGAATATCTAGTTACCTTATTTTTAAAAATCGTACTCTTATTAAAAGTCTTCTCATAATACAGTTCATATAATTTATTACGACTTTTGTAAATACCAGGTGTTGCCCATTCACTGAAACTTAACTTACCCTTACAGATTAACTTAGTTTTGGGTGTAAATATTGAATTATATTCAGCAATAACCATGTTAAAAAATAAATTATACAGCTGATTTGGGTTATTGTGAATTGGCAAACCTGATAATTTAGATGACAAGTTAAAATGAAATGCCTCTAGACGGCTTTCACTAATGGGTACAAAACTTATTTTTCTACTTTGGATTTTATTGGTTTTCTTGGGAAAAGATACTAACTGTCCACAATGGTCTGACTGTAACATATTAATTACAAATTTATGTATAGGTTTTAAGTTAGTGAATATATTATCTATACAAGTAGCACTAGAGGCAGTAATCCTCGTAGGCTCAATAAATAAATTAATCAAATTAAAAGATTTAAACAAATTTAAGAAGTTACAGGTTAATGTATTCTTTTCCAAAATATTTATATTAAAGTCTCCACAAACAACAATTGTTTTATGACTATTCGCTAATTTGAACAGGGCATCCTCCATTATTTTAATAGAAGCTTCATAAGGCGCAGATGGAGGTCTGTACACACTCAAAACATGCAGTTGCTCCAATTCAATACATGCTATTTCTAAAACCCTTTCAACAGAGAGGCTCACAATGTCAGTTCTTTCTTTAAATTTTAAACATTTCTTTACAATGATTAAGGAGCCACCTCGTATCATACGAACTCTGCAGAATGAGCTAGCAACCTGATGATTATTGGAACTGAAAATGACCTGGTGGCATTTGAGCCATGACTCAGTAATACATAAAATATCTATATTGTGACAGTTCAAAAACAGTTCCAATTCTAACTCTTTACCTAACATCCCCTGTATGTTTTGATGCACCAGGTTGATACAATTATTATTTTTACAATTAAAAGATGTTACAATTGATGGGGATATTACATTACCATTAGATAACAATATGTTACTATTTACATTGCCAGAGATATACTCTTTTGTCTTAGACTCTAATTTAAAGAATTTGGAATAACTTCCAAGGTGTCATCACATAATGTCAAATTATTATTTAACTGCTCAATAGAAGCAGTGCCGTTAGCCAATATTTTGGCTGATTTAAAAAAACAATATGATAGCGAATTTGCTATCTGTCTCTTATAAAAATTACTAAGACAATAGTTATTGTCTGTCAACTCATAATACTGATTATCATTAAATACATTTATGTCTATTAATTTAAATTTGTCATTATACAATGTCATTGTATGTAACATATTATTTAACTTATATCTATAAATATTTTCCGTCTCGGGCAACAATTTACTATAAGGAAAAGTAAATAAGCAAATGTTTTCTACATTTAATTTACTGAGCAAATCAAAATATTTAATAAAAGAATGTTTATTTAATTTCCCTAGTCTCCCAATTAAAATAATTAAGGATGAGTTGGGTTGGTAGGTACCCTTTATAATTTTTTCCATTATTTGTGCAAAACTGGCACCATACAGACAGTAATTAGTCACCACATTCCCAGATTCTTGTAAAAATAATTTACCCATATTTTTGCCTAGTTCATCACTAAACATTATTATTTTAGAGTTATTTTTAGTGTATTTTTGAGAATTATTAAGTAATAATGATTTATTTAAAAATGTTTGTTGAGAAGCACTATTATTGAGACTACTATCAAATTTATTAATTTGATATTTTTCTAATGGTAATTTATAGGAAACTGCTGACTGTGAACTTACCGGAGTTAACTCCATTCCGATTGTAATAATTTGTTAAGGACAATAGTTTTTGTTCATTGTCCTTAAGGTCAGCCACTAAGCAATCCATACCTGCACAGTACTCCTGTATTTCTTTTTGAGCAACCTCATACTTTTTAGATAGTTTATCTAAAGTTGCATTCAACTGTATTATCTCTGACTGAAGGTCACAAATTATAAATTCATATTCCCTATTATTACTTTTTAATTTTAATTTACAAATTTTACACATGCCAGCTTGTTCAACCTGATTATTTGAAATAAGAGACTCATCACAGGTTAAATCAATTGTCAATACATCCGGCTCATTTGAAATGGGAGGAAGAGAAACTAAGTCAGGAGCGCTGCCTACCAACTCATCAAACAGTGATTGCGAATGTTCAGCTTTTGACATCTGCTGGGCGCACTCCAGCTGTTCAATGGTGTATAGTGCCTTTTTTAACCCAGATTCCAGCTCAACATTACGTTCAAGAGTGGTCTCGAACTCCATCCTACACTGATCAAAAGTACATACTAATGATTGCAATGCATCCCGGTATAAATATCATGTTCCAATTACATGCCGCTAAAGTCGCGAAATAAAGCTATTTTAGTTATTATAATATTAATACACGAATTAATACTATACATACCATGCACTTAATCACTTTTTCATAGTAAGTATTATACTTGCTAGTAGAAAGATTAAAACTCTGAAATAACGCCAGTAACAGCTGCAGTAACGGGGTTTTAATTATCACTTACAACGCCTTTCAGCCGCGGAAAATTACTACCATAAACCATTTAGAACAGAGAATAGCTAAACGATTTAGGAACCCAGTTATTATAACATGCTTCAGTCGTTTTCTGGTTGACGCCTGGTCGCTCTTACAAAGACATTGACGACAGCTGTTAACATAATAAGATTTATAATTATTATTGACGTTTCCTCGAAGCTGATTAAATCAATGTGGGCACAGTATTGAATAACATTATCCCTCAATTAACATTCGGGGGTCGATTTTTTAAAGCGGCCGAGCGCAGGCCGGTGTTGGTAATAAAACGGCTCGTCCCTTATCCGTCATTCAGCCCTTAGAGATTTCTTTTGGGGGAATAATTTACGTTGATCGCTCGGAAGGGGACCGTAACTGCCTCACTGAAACTTTAAGCTTTCACTTGGAATGGTTGCGAATCGCGGTGTCTTAACTTTGCGTAATAAATTGGTTTCGACGGAATGAGTAACAAGCCTTGTAGTTGTATCTTTAAATTTAATTAAAACTTATTAATATGTATGTATAAATAACTTTAAGTGACGATGCGCGTTGAAGATGCGAAGTAACTTATTTAGAATATTATTCACGATGAAAATATTATTGATCGCGTTAGTAGATATTAAAAAAAACCGGCCAAGAGCGTGTCGGGCACGCACATAAAAGGGTTTCGTAGCCATGCATTTCTAAAAAGCCTATTTTTTAATTAATAAAGTTAAATTTCATTCTTGCGGTCGACTCCATACATTTTGTTAGTACGACTGTAACTACATAAGTTGGTCATAAATCATAAAAATAACTATCTATGATGCCGAATCCGCTATAGTTTTAATAGAAAGTACTTACTTAGAGGTATATATCACCAATTTTTCAGAATTATTTTAGAAATATTTCAAAAGTTAAGGGGGGGGACTCTCTTATTTTAACTTTGTATTAGGTTATCTCGAAACTGGGTGGTTTGATCTACATATATATGTCCAAAGCATTTTTGGTTGCATTTCAAGACCTTTCCAACGAACTACGCGACAGGGTTAGTCGAATTAAGTTTTTTTATTCACTTTTCGTTGTATGGGAACAAAAAATATTTTCCCATAATTTTAAAAACCAAGTTTTGGATCTTCAATATACATCTCTCCACCAATTTTCGTGACAATCGGTGCAGTAACGACGGAGTGACACACACACACACACCACACCTGAAGTTAAAAAAAAAGATATTTGTTTCAACCAGCGTTCAGTTTAGTTTTTTATTCTGTGCAAAGACCTGCTATGATGACGACACGTATGGATGCGTACCTACGTATAAAGCCTTTTGACGCCTTTCGCCGCATGTGTTTGAAGCCAGCCGTAATCGGCCTTCACTTCCACTGTGGCCAACTAAACACGCTGACGCTCACAATCGCCCTGCAAAAAATTACAAAACGGTTTGGATCAACAAACTACTCCCCTTGGCTGTGTTTAGTTCGTTTGGCTGTGTTTTTTACTACGTCCGTGTAGATTTACCAGAAGCTCAATTCTCTTCATTTAATTAAAATAACGCACTATAGACATTGCAGCTGTCTATGGCAATTTTACACACGAACACTCACATACCCACATACAAACTATTATATACATACTTCTCTGCATCCCTTCTCTCACTATAAATTTAATTGTAATCACAAACTATGTACCTACTTACTTTTCTATGAGGGGGGGCCTGGTGACCTGTGGCACAGGTTTTCGCAACCTATTTCAGGCACAAGTCCTTCACAAATGAAAATAGTATTTACACAGTTATAGTCTAGCCTTAACTTCTAATTTGTGAAAGGAAAAATAAACGTATTTATTATTATTTTAATAGTTATTTAATAGCAGAAATAGAAGGACGAGTGTCCTCCTTATTTATTACCAGAATAGCAAATTCCTTAAATCGCCTACCGACAGTCCATTGTTAGATCTTTGAAGCGTTTTCAAATAAGCCCGATTTAGCTTATATAAAAACGTTCCGAACACAGCCAACAGCGTTTACTTGTGTTGGAGGGTAAACACTATTCTGCGGTCACTTATCCGATTTCGCCTGACACATGGTTTGGCTAAAGCCTTCCTTGAGACAGGCCTATATTCAGGAGTATATATACAGTTGGTATTAAGATGTTGACGACAGAACTAGAATTTCAAACGTAATAATTTCTGTGACTCACTGCACTGTGGTTACGGTAACGGTTTCTAAGATCTGGTGCTCTGGGTTCGATTCCTACCTGGAACAATTATTTGTGTGAACTACAGAATATGTCCTAAGTTTAGGTTTTGTATCCGTTAACCAGTGGCGGACTTACACATTTGCCGCCAGTAGGCTATTTTTGCCGCCCCCTACAGACCTTTAACTAATTACCTATAGTAACCCATACCAAATTTTATTTTTGAAAGTATTTGGTATAAGGAAGGTGCGCTGCCCGCGGTGATTCATTCCAAAAGCTGACCAACAGGTCAGATTCACGTTGAGACAGATGCACTTTTCAGACGTTGGAGTATTCTGTTCAATATTATATAGCCTACCTACTTAGTACTTAAAATACTACAATAATGTAATGTCCTCAAATGTTTAAATCTAGAAAATTTTACACGTATACATTTTCTTTACCAGTAAGGAAAAAAATATGGGCCAAATTTGCCACCCCCTAAAATCTGCCGCCATAGGCTCCAGCCTACTGAGCCTGTTGGTAAATCCGCCACTGCCGTTAACCGAGTGTTAGTAAAGTCTCCCGCGTCACAGAAATGAATTCGCCTTGCGCGGGTGTGGTCTTATTAAAAACAAAACAAACAAACAAATTTATGTAAGCAATCACCTATGTACTAACTAACGTTGTCAGACATTTGGTGCTATACAAGTTCCATTGGACTTAATTAAGTTCTATTTATTTACATGTAGTGGCCACTGAATAAAGGCATTCTTTATCACGAAACAAGCCGAAAGTTCACTAACGAGGGAGAGTATTTAACATTCTGTGCTCAGCCGAGCCCCAGGGAGGTCTTGTTAAGAAAACCGGCCCTAGTGACACCTTGCTTGTAAAACATCGTTAAACCAATGAACACGTTAATTACGTTTAAATGCTTTATTCCAACGAAAAATTTGTTAAACTAGCTTGTACCCGCGGCGTCGTTTGCAATGATTTTTTAAATAAAAATTATCCCACTTCTAATAATGAAACGTTGTATCAGTAATATATGTTCAAAGTTTCATTATGATCGGTGAAGTAGTTTTTGCGTGAAAGCGTCAACAATCCCTGTGACATAGCGGTATAAATCTCGCTTCAAGTATGAAGTTTTTTTTTCGGACGGATATAATATGTAGTTAGCGCCGAGGCTTTTGCTACTTCACCGGGAATAAAGGCGAGCCGAGCTCCAGCCTTGATAAATGGTTTAAACACTACAAACTTAGCAGCCTGCGCAAGAGGGCGTCCCCTGTGGGACTTGGACCTCGGCTCAGGTATCGTCAGGACGGTCGCTGACGGGGAGATTGAGGGATTATGGCTTAAGTATGAGGTTGTGGTCAAAATCTTTGTAAAAATACTGTTTGGACTGCCCAGGAAGGGTAGTCTAGTTTGCATAGGAAAGTACGTTAAGCCCGCATGTTACAACATCATCTATAAAAAACCATATACCAGGGAACGGGTAACAGTGATTTCTTTTTGTGTTACAACATTGTACTGCGATCACCAACGCGCCTGCCAACCGGTCGGCTATGGCAAAACCATCCCTTGGGACAAGGCCCATGTTCAGCAGTGGACGTTATACGGGAAAATCAAAGAACAGTGTATTAAATTGTCAATAGTATTAATATGTTATACCCTAGGTACTTGTTCAGCCGCACCGATGGTATGCACCTGCAGTACCCGGTTCTGGCGATCGAAGGAGCTCCTTGGGACTTCTAGTAGGCTACAGGGTTTTCCCCCAGAAGAGCCTCGAATTATTAGCTTATCTACTTACTTTACTTACTTACTTGTCTTACTTTTCGTAATAAAATGTCAAAACACCCCTGGTAGTAAAAGAAGGGAAATATTAATAAGCATTTTACAAGATTCAAGACCTTATAATGACAGGTAGATTAATATGCTATATTTATTCGCAAAACAAATAACATAAACATATTAATTTAATTCAAAAAAATACGTTAGCCGATCTAGTGGTCTCTTAAATCTAATGTGCGAACATTTCAGCAATAATAATTAATAAAAAAATAATATAGTTACCTAACTTACAGCACTATATCTATACTAATAATAGGCAAGATTTGTATTTTTGTATGTATGTTTAAGAACTACTGGACGAATATATATAATTATTTTATCATTAGAATGCTACGTTATCCAAGAGTAACGTGGGCGTGGAAAGAAATAAACCATTGTGTCGTGAGGGACTCTATTTATAGACACAAAGTATACTTAGAATCAGAACAATTATTAGTGCTTCACATAGATGCCGTGTGGTTTCCGGCTTAGAATAGACCACCCCATGTCCTCCTATGGGTGTCGTAAAAGGCGACTACGGGACATATGGCTGATGGATGGGCAGCAGCATCTATTAGCTCAAGGCTTACATCTTACTGCGATCACCAATCCGTCTGCCAAGCGTGGTAATTATGGTAATATCCCTCTAAGATCCTAGCTTGCCAAGGTCTGTTATGAGGAGGCCCATGTTCAGCAGTGGACGTAAACGGGTTTTTGATGATGATAGATAGTTGCGACGAGTGGGAATCGAACGGTTCGCTACCGAGGCAACCAACCACTGAACCACATGTGCAGATTTATTATTATATTAGAACAATGCTAGGTCAACAACTACTTTCTTTTGACCCACAAGATAGGCTAATTTATGGACGCAAAATATATTAGACCTATTACATTAGCTGTTGCCAACGTAAGTTATCAAACCATACCTATTGTTATCTTCGGCCCATAAAAGGGTGCGGACTTGAGTTACACTAATTCCTTTATACGAGTTCCCATTTGTCCAATCGACACACGACCATTAAGCTAACGCTAAGTATAAACGACTATTTAGGGTTCAGCTTTCAATCCTCACAAAACATAATCAAAAAAATAAATTTAAAATTTTGAAAGAATCTCTAAAGGTACAAAATCTTTCAATGAAATTTACTGCTTTGATAATTTTTATCTAAGGATTTTAAAATTAGAACTAAATCAACAACTTATTATATGTTTAAGAAGAAAACTGTAGGTGTAAGTGTAAGTGATTTATATAATGATTTAATGAAATATTAGGCTGACTTATTAATACTTAGTCTCGTTGTTTTTCAGCACAATATTTCTCTTTCACTAGCTTTTGTCTGCGATTTAAGTCAAAGACGCATTAAACTATGGTATAAGTAGTTACCAAATAACATCTTTACGTTATACCTCAAAATGGAGCTTTTACCAGGCTATAAAGGAGAGTGCAGTGATCGATGCAGGTTTGGCGTTAATTCTTGTTTACTGCGATTCGCTTTTAGTGGCCCTGTTCCAAGCAGACGACACGCATGGACCTCGGTAGATTGAATTCACGCGTCTATACTTGTCCGATACAACGACAAGATTTCCAAACTAAACAACTGGATACGCCCGAGTGAACTAATTGTTAGTTCGAACATTTGTTTTATTATGCATTTAAGGTTTACGTGGATATAAATAAAGTGTTAGATGGAATCATCATTACACAACAAATTGACATAAAAACCAGCAGATGTACATCATCATCATTCATCATTGAGGCTGGCGCAACACGGTTTTCTCCTCCATTCTATCCTGTCATTCGTCACGCTGTCACTAACTGCCTTTTCCTTCATATCAGTTCTCACAAATTCCATCCATCTTCTCTTTGACCTCCCTCTTCCTCTCCATCCATCTACATTATCCTAAGTTTATAATTTTGTCTAACACGGTCTCTAAATTTTATCAGTTATATCCAACATTTTATTACAAGTTATGAAATAGCCGAAACAAAGCGATATTTTATAGTATACCTCAATTACTATTATGTCGAAATCATATCAAGTCCGTAATCTAAATTAAATTGGAATTTTCTTTATGTGACCACTACTGCCTACATCTGAATTATCGTCAACATCAAAACGAAGCCACATGTTATTTAAAAGATTAATGTTCTTCATTCATTATTTAAATCATAATCATTATCATTCAAAAGCCCGAAAAAAACAGAAACCCAAAATATTTTCCCTCCAAATCCGTAATTTAATATTAATTTATAGACGAAAATCACCGTCTCGTCGTCATCGAGTTGGAAAATAACGGAAGTACTTAAAAGAATAACGCGGTGTTTTGAAGAGGTCGGCAAAACAATTAATCATTCCAGTCTTTTATATCGGCAAAGGTTGTAGGATACTATTGTTCTACCGTACTGGGTAGTGCTTTTATATTCTAAAATAGAAACTACATTGAAAATATCGCAATCAACGTTCGTAGACATCGGTATAATGTATCTTAATACTGGTTTACAGTTCTCAATACCTATTGTTCAACTCCTCGAACTTAAAGTGACTGAATATGCCGTCTGTATTTATATAATGCCTCCAAATAATGGACGCCGCGATGCGCATTAATATTGAGGTAAATCTTATTAGGACCGCCTAAACGTCGCGATAATATCATATTGTTTTGAAACTCACCACCCGCGTTTCCTCTCTTATGCTTCGAAGGGTTCCATCCTCAGGGACAACCAATGCCTTTGAATATTCATAGTATTATCACAAACCGACTTACAGAACTGAGCAGCGTCGTAAATACATAATGCCTCTCATTTCGAGATAAGAATCATTTAGGTACGTATAATAAAGGTTGTGCACTTGTGCCGAACGTTGATTTATGTCAAACAAAGCTATGATTATAATAAGAAAACATCGGTGGGCAGGTTTTTAAAGGTTTGCTGGTGTTATTGGAAATAGCTTTGGCGCTGTAATTGTTGTGTTGATTTCCCTCGGGAAACACAGGTTTCTCGGTGCGATTTGACGGTTCCAATACTACGTCTATTCGCCCTCTACAAATAAATATACTTGAGCGTTATTATATTTATGTTTCATTACTTACTACTACTTACAATCAATAACAACTTTCAGACTCATTTCGAGCCTTACTTCAAGGCTCAAAACGAAACTGAAAAGTAAAGTCGATATTTTATCATTTTTATTAGTAAAATGTATTTTGGTGATCTGATTTTCACAAGACCTAAAATTACACGCTTATATACTCAACGAAATTGTAAATGTTCTTAGAAAATGATCCAATCCGGACAGCACTATATTGACACATTAGACTCAAGACATAAACATTAAGATTTTTGACTAATTGCAAAGACCCATAACAGGTTGTGACAAACAGTGCAAGTCAAATATAATTCACCAAAAACCTTTTCAACACATTCTATTTCCTTACATACAACAAGTTAACATCTAATACGCTACTAACTTATACATACCTCTTTAAACATAAATAATACTATATTTCCTTCATTGGATAAATTCGTACAATAGTTAAGTAGATATTAATTTTAATGATAGAATACATTACTCCGCGTCAAAAGGATCACATCAGTTGCTGATTTCGTCTAATATGCGTCGACCTCCACGCGGCTGTCACAGCGGGTCCGATATCAAGATGATGGATATGCTGCATATATAAAATGAAAAAGCTTTACCTACGAGTATAAGTACGGCCTTGTTTACGTTCTACTTAGACCCTTGTTACAAAACATACGAATATAATATAATATCTTAGACCTTATTTCGAATTCTTTCAATAATAGGTATTATCATTAGCCTAAACTCTCCCACTGTGCAGGGAAATGTGCTGGGTTTGAAATGACATGCCATTTATTTGTAATTTTAAATGTTGTTTATTATGTTCAACAATCGTTTTATCGCCATTAAAGTTCTAAAGTTTCAGTAATTTTTCAGGAAAGTGAAAAAATATATAAATTAGACATAGGCACCAAAACAATTTCATTTTACTTTTTACAATATTTTATAGGTTTTCTATTTGATAGTGTAAAATATTTTTAATAAGCAGAAACGACTGGTCTTCCGATGCCCTAGCAAATGACATCAAAGTGTCGTAACCGCCAATGACGCTAAATAAATAAAACCTTATAAAGCAATATTTGTTTTGTAAAATTGGGTGAATTCTTTAAAATAAGTCGACAAAATGTTCAGTATAAATAAACTAAAAATTTTAATTAAGTAGCCACTATGTTTTTTGTGCAATAAACATCCTTTAGGTAGACTTTATAACTATTTAAACACAACAGCGTGTAGCGCAAGGTACAAATGTTCAAGTTGGAACTGTGCCAAGCCGTGGGCCTCAACGAACGATACAATAACAAAGTGATAATAAACAATATGTTCGCACTCGAACATACAAAAGTCTTTCTTTAACAAAAGATCTAATGTTAGGCTAAAAGGAAAATTAAAATAAAAATGTTTGTCGGCTCGCTATCAACACTATCAATCATCTATATAAAAGGCCACGTCCCCTAACACACGTTCTTAAATAATTTGTCAAAAGTCGCTCCCTGCTCATACTGCGAACGCTAACAGCTACTTATTCCCGCTTCCCTTTGCACATGTATGGTCAATTTTTCACTTAAATTGCACTAACAGATATCACATTTCGTATAAAATCGATGGCGATTAAGTTGACGCCTGTAAGTATTCTAAGAATTATTTGTAGAATTTCGAATCAAATGGATAATTAACGTTTCGGAGCAGTAACTACGTGACATTGATCGATGAACCAACCCCGCTTATTTATCAATACCAAGTAAATTGAGAAAGAACTAAAAACGTTCAGAAAAACTTTTAAATTAATTGCAACTATTATATAAAATGCTTAGATATTTTATTGAACAATACAAAACCGTATGGAGTTTGAAGTGTGCAAACAAACACGGCCATTCCATTCAATAGAAATAATAGTTGGCTCGCATAGTGCGCGGCACATATGATATTTTTTCAATTTAGAATCGGTCTGGAATCCAACTCATAGATCAAGCGTGCGCTAGCACGAAACCATTACACTTTGTTGACATCAACGAATGCCCTTTTACATATTCACCCCGAGCACACAAAGATTGAGCCATGAAATTGAAAATGATTTCTATGAACAAAAATATATTCCACACACGCTCTCAACATATCGTCACAACATGTAGTGATGCTTCTTAGATTTTGTTCTGAACAAAATTAGAACCATTTTACAACTAGCTATTGCTCACAAATTCATCCGCGAAGATTTCCATTTGTCCATTTAAAATTTTCCACCCCTTCATATCCTCTTAGGGGTGAATTATTTGTTCGGACGCCTACGTTACATAGATAATACAAATATGTCCTCCTTCTCAGTTTCAGGTCTCTACTGTCATTAAGGGCAAAGCATTTTATTAATATATATTACAATATTTACTAGTAACAATATCCTATTTTAACGGCAAAATCAAGTTGGTACTTATATTGCACTAAGGTAGCTAAGAGCAATTGCTTGCTGGAATAAATTGCCTTGACGTACAGTGAAAAAGAGTAAAAAAATCAGGAACTTAGTTTGAAAGCGTTGCCACTAGCTTACCTTGGGAATCGGAAAACTGAAAAAAACGCTAGGATTTGTTTTATACATTTACCAACGCATAAATTCAAAATAATACATAATTAATTGTTGTACATTGTTTTACTAATATTTTAAAACCAATTTAATTAAGAAAGTATTTCATCACGTACTTTGTCATTAAATTAACATCCAAACTAGAGAATTAAATACCTGACGACTAAGCAATTACAACTATCAATTTCAGCTCTGACAATGCAATAAATCTTAGAACAATATAAATTATAACACTGATAATCTCGACATATATTTTCTTAAGCAACAGATTCGTAACGATATATCGTTGTGTAATATAATGATTTAACGTTAGTATCAGCATACGAATGCTTCTCTGAACTCTTGCTGATAACTGACTACTAACGCTACGTCGCGAATCATTGACAAGTACAAAGTCAACGACACGTCCGCAATTGATCGCGAGACGTTACGTACTCAAATCGCGTCGCGTCATGCGAAGGTCACGCGACGCGACGTGTCATGGTAGACTATGCACGCAGTAATCCCTGACAACTAGCAATGAGTTCGACGATATACGTCGAAAATGTAATCGTGTCTTGTAGATCCTCATACTTATCAGATTCAGATGGAGATGTATATTAAGCGATATTTAATAAATATTAATTTATGTATAATATACATAAATTGAGATAGAGTGGGATAGAGTATATTATACTCTATCCCACATCAATTTGTATACTTATATAGCATTTTTAACAACGTTACTGAATGTAAACTCCAGCAAAGCAGTTAGTCAAAAGTTTTTATTAATATTGTTTTTTTTAATAGCAGCATGCTGCATAATCTAAGGTTTCTTTAAAAAATAGGCACACGGGCAATATTGCTCTTTTGTTATTTTGACAGATAAAAACAAAATCCAAATGTCGTCGTTTAAATTTTATAAGTACCAATCCAAGGCCGTACAATCTCCTTCGTTTGACGTTCTATCTAATACTCTGACATTGGCAAAATCTTAGAAATCTCCCCACAAAATCCATAACAAAAGAACTGAACTGAACTATGTTTTGCGGTTATGACATGTTCATGCCATTTTCAAGAGAATCGGAAGCCACATTATTTTAGCCAATTAGAAACACATATTGTCCAATAAAACTCGTAAATTAAAACTGAAAGTAACACGGTGTCGTAATAGTGTGTATGTAAAATTCTATCCTGAAAAGTTACTACTTCTGCAAACATTAAGTTCTATTAAGCAACGATATGCTGAAGCAGAAAAACTAACACGTTTACGTTGCTGAAACATTAGACACGGACACAAAAGGAATATGCGAATGTACTCTGTTCTCTTGAACGGTCAGTTTCGTACTAGAAAGTTGTTCCGCTTTAAGGTTTATCGTCGGTAAACCTCCATTTGATATTTTTTTCTTTGGTCCCATGTCCCATATTTATAACGCAATCCTGGTTCATGTCAAATAACTTTAACCTAATATTGAAGGGCACATGGCATAAAAAGTGAAACTTAAATAAGCTACTTACTTAACACAATTAAACAGCAGATCTAATTACCTCACAGCTAGATCTGTCTGTCTAACATTTACTCTCATGCGTCCCAATTTCTCTCTAACGGGAAGCTTTTTTTCAATTCAGTCAATGTAAACATAGACGAGAAAACACGGTTTGTTTATCTGCTTCACTCTATTTCGCAACTTTTGTTATAGAAGTTACAACAAAAATATAAATATTTGCCATAATGAAGTTTATAAATCTATAAATAATATTTTTACTTTATATACTTAATTGAGATGCTTGTGTATTATATAGGTACAATACATTATAATAGCTTTTAATGTTCACCAAAAATTATGCAAAAATGATAAATACTGAGTGGTCTAATAGCTATCTGTCATTTCTTATAGATATTCGCATGGACAAGAATAATGAGGAACGAAGAGGTAGATAGAATTGCAAAAAAAATGCAGAAAGATAAGTATAGACTATTTCTGAAAACTATACTGTTTACTATTGTAGGAGAATATAATAAAACTGGTAGAATATTCTAGCTATGCGCGTAAATATCTAAACACTAATTTGTCATGAATAAACGCCTACAATATTCTTTGCAAGGAACTGCGAGGCGATTTCACAGCCATTATGCCTCGGAGTAATGAAGAAGCTGCAATATTTAATAATTCCGTCCGGTTGGGCATTTCGCTAGTTTTAAAAGAACTTTCACAATGGAATAAGTTACTACTTTTATTCACAAAAATAAAACATACTTTTAACACTAAAGCATAGACATTTAATTATAAAGTATATATTTTACAATCACTTGTTGTAATATGAAATGGGTCAAACCTTTTTAAAGCTAACTGTAAAAATATTTTTTGCTTAATACAAGATTAAATTTTTATTTTTACCGGTAGCTACGTAGGTGATGTTGGCAGGCGGCTCAAGCTGTTTACACTGTAAGTATTGCGAAAAGATCGAACTTAATCCCAGAGGGTTGAGCCATCGCAGCGTGGATGTGATAGATACTGAAAATTGCATAAAATCCATCAACACGACTACTTTGTGCCAGCTTAGTTGCCTTTTGACTAGCAAGCGGGAATGATTTGGTAGTTAATATAATTTCCACGATGATAGACACAGGGTTTTAAGGCTTAAGTTTATAAGATTCTTCATTTTAAAATATTAATAGAATCTTATTGTTAATACTTAATTTAAAATTTCAATTGAAACTATGCATTCTAGATGAACGATAAATATGTGGGTGCGCCAAAGTTCACCTAAAATTTCAACTCCGATAATTGGAAATCCGAAAATGTTCTTCCTAACATTTTTCATCCTAACAATCGCAATTCCTAACTACTCTGTCTCTAATGTTCATAATTCCGAAGCATTCAACTTCATAATGTCAGTAGCAATAAACATCTATTATACTTTTATTTGTTTTCCTATATTTTCTCAACATAACCATCTTTTACACTATTATTCAAAGTCATATCTTTTTTGTTTAGATTTCTTTTTATTCATAATAATTAGTATTATAGGTATACATTAATTTTGCGTAACTTACAGTTTTAGTTATTAAGTTATTTTCACATATATATACCTACCACGGTACTATTTACAGTCATTGGTCTAAGTAAAGACAGAACTGCGACCATAAACCACGAACCGAGCGAGCGAAGCCAGAGTCCCGCTCCAGTCATTCAGTCAAGTTCCAGAAACGAATCGGTCCTATTCATAATTATTTGTTTACTAGTACTGTGACCACAACGCACGAGCCGAGCGAGAGAAGCGAGCGTGCCGCGGCAGCGGCCGGCGAAGGGCCAGAACCGAATCGGTCTTATAGTTATTGGTTTAGGTACGGTTAAAACTGTCGAGTCGTGTTTTATGAATTTCATTCAGTTAAGACAAAAATCTGTGAAACGACCTTTAATCATTCTAAACATATATTTTTTATTACACTTGGTAAATGTTTCTTTCTGAGTATGAGTGAAAATATTATGGTAATTATGTTTAGGGATAAAAGCGTTATGATAAATAACAGTAGGAGTTTAAATATATTTACATTAATGATATTATTAATTACAATTTTCGGAAACATAAGTGTTATGAACATAGCCGGTAGCACTACAAATAGTATGAATGAAAACTTTAGGATGAAAATTTTTAAGAAGAGTGATCATTCGAATTACAAGTCGTTAGGAAGAACTATTTCGGGTAAAGAACTTTAGGTGAGCCAATATGGACCCTAAATATGTACGTGTGTGTTCCACTTTTTTTCTTGTATTCTCTGCAATTTGTTATGTGTACAATAGAAAGTTGTCTATCTATTTCTAGAGTTTATTTCGGTAGAGTGGAATTAGCTTAAGTCAATTATATGTATTAACCGACTGAATCAAATCTCCTAATCCATACCTATGTATGGGAATGCAGTCGATTCCCATACATGCTTGTAACAAAAATCCAATCGATACAATATTTCAAGAGGCACATTCTAAGAATAACATATTTTTGTACCCGTCTGTGCGGCAAAATGGAATATTATGAAGTCAGCATTTTGCGAGGCCGACACTGGCACACGTGTGGCGTGTTGTGGCCTTGTCTCTGCCATACATACGTACCACTACAACTATTGAAATACAGATCATATGTTCGAACGTACCTCAGTTTGGATTAATGTCATTAATTCATAGTTCAATGCGATTTTACTAGCATGTTTGTACTCTAGATAAGTATGTGGTATTTTTGGATAATAATTCTAATTAATATGATAATTGTGTAATGAAATTATGAAATGGGTGTGTTAGTAGTACACAATCATACAAAAAACATACTAATTAACTTATAGGCTGTATGAAATAATCGCATAATCGCAATTACGAGAATGAAATAACACAAATTTTGTTTTCGATTATAATAGGCTGAAACTACAAATTCTGAGGACAAAAGGCATTTTAAAAGGTAAAACAGCAATGCACATACCGTAGTAGCATGACGATCGAAACTAATCCAATACGGTATGTTAAGGTAATAAGGTTGAGGTTTCTTTGAACTTTTTTGATATAAATAAAATACGTTTAACTTGTACGATGATTTATTTGACACTAAAAAAATATAGTACAGTACAGTCCAAACAGTGGCTTATTAAAACTAGTTTGCTTAACAAATCAATTAGTGTGTTCTTATGAAACAGGGAGAATATTTTATAAATTTACTCTTGTCTGAATATCAATTACGGATAAATTCAAATATTAAAATATAAATTATGTTATTATGAGATTGTTAAAATAAACAATTATACAATTTTCATTACGTACCATTATTAACAGACAGACAATTACATCAATATACAATGTACCAAATTTAATCCACACAAATAGTGTGGAGCAATTCGTGGTTTACCACCCAAATATTTGTAGAATAAATTTCTCTGCGCTTCAAATATAAGCGTATTCTGTCAACAAGAGATGATATATTCATATAATACATTTGAAATGCGAGTTGCATTAGCAATAATTCCCGGACCACCAAAGAGAACCATTATAACTAAAACAACAACAAAAGCAAAGTTGGTTAGAACTACACTCAGGATTAAACTATGTATATCTACGAGAAATTTATATTTTATTCACATTAGTACACAGATAAATTTAGTAAAACAATATTGTTGAAAGTAATTAACTGGCTTATGGTGGCTTAGATTAGGCAACATGTTACTTTTTCCTGTACTTTAAGTGAAAGACGCGACACATCTGATAGTAAGCTGTAACCGCTGCTCATAAACTTAAGCAGTACCAAGGATGTCCACAGCCCAGCTTCTGCCTACCGTGATAGAAGAGCCTCGTTTGAAGAAGATCATGCCAAAAATAATGAAAACTGGTGCAAGAAAAAATACAATACTGTATAAAGTTTTCTATTAAAACTAAATTAGAACTATTTTAGTTTTTCAATCTAGAAATCAAATTTAGTTTAGACAGATTTTCAATCAAGAATTAGATACTTACGAGTATAATGCCTTTCAAATATTTCTAGCTCATTTAAGCTTTCAACGACGTACTCTGCATAAGTGTCTATATGATAAAACCTGTAAACGTCTTTTGTTGTTATTATGTATATCTACCAACTGTGTGTGTTTAATCTAAAATACTCTGTCCTAATTGCTATTCTGCACTAAAAATTGTGATAAAATTTGAATTTTATACACATATTCGACCTACGAAATAAGCCTACTTGCTCACTGAAACTACTTTTGGATGTAGTACAATTAAGTTACGATGATTGATGTCCTAACTCCACTGACGATACATTATTGACACCCACCATGATGGATAACAAACGGAAACTGGGTTTTAAACTTCATAAATAATATACTTTTGGGTCAACGTTAACAAATGACCGATAATAACGGTGCGATGTATGCGTAGCTGTAAATAACACACATTTATATTCAAAAGCGTGGCCACGATAAAACAACAATTTTCGGTAAAACGACGACAAGTTTAATAAAATTGTTCGGTGTAACGATTGGAGATAACATGATACTTTAGTAAGTTATCCAAAATAACGGAAACAAGTGAATTGTCAAATGTATTAATCTGTTTCGGAATATTTTACATTCGTAGTAAAACAAAATCCTTACTGATTTAGGCTACGGCGACCAATCTTTAAGGAGATTAGCCATTTGCATAGGACATGAGTGCTCTCATTCCATAGCAATCAAAATCCGATGGATGGTTGTATACTGAAACTACCGACGGGAGATCCGGACTGATAGCTTAACTTGTTCTCTGAAACACAAATGAAACACCGACAATTAATTAATTTTGTGTCGAGAAAATTAAATGCCAGCAGCTTCAACTGAATTGTAGACATATTATAACGAACATAAAACATATTTAAACACGCCACCTATTTAAAACACAGGCCAATAATTCTCTGAGTCATAGTTTACGTATATTTATGTTTTTCAATAAATATCCACATTTTATTACAAAAATAAAATACTTGCTTGTACATCCCAACCCGTTGCACGACAGTTGTCGTGACGTAACAATTCATTCCCACAATCCCTTACATCTGAATTCTTAATGAAACAAAAATTGCAAATGTCATATCATATCTCCGCCAGGCCCATGAATACTAAAGACGCTGTTTGGAACGTTCACACTGTGAAATTGAGTCTGCTCGCTAACATAGATGATACTCGTATATCATATGAATTTGTGAAAAAAAATCATTACACCACGTCACGCCACTCGAGGGTGCCGAATACGAAGCGACAATAAATCATGAAATCTGATTTAAAAGAATGATACACGTCGTCAGAAAACAATTGGAAAAACGTGACCGAAGCGTCGATCCGTCGCAGAGGCGATCGCTACACGACGCGTTGCTCAATGCATACTAAACAATGACACCAGTTTCAATTTTACCTCCCACGCTCTTCATAACAAATTTTAAAGAAAAAATATATATTGAAGGATCTAGATTTTACACAAACTTGTATTTTTAAACTTTAATTTAGTCACAAACAAGAAGTGTAGAGAAACGTACGTGAAAGGCACGTAGAATACGCTTCGCAAACCTGTCTAGAAGACGACTTCTCATAAATAAATTATTACAACTCGCCTTCTATTGGTTAAGTTGTAGCTTACAATCTTGAGCTAGTTCAGCACAACGTTGTGGTTATATAAATTGTTCTAAAAAAAATTATACAACATAATAATTACGTGACAATAATAAATTCATTTTTCTTTCTTTCGCGTTACTGTTACAAAGGTACTGCTTATTAGAAATAAGCAGTACCTTTGTAGGTACTACTGTTCTTGTATTTTAATATTTTTCTTTTGAATGTTATGTATGTACATAAGTAAATAAATAAAAAAAGATATTATGAACAGAATTACACAGGCCATTTCAAATCATAGCATAGCCAAACGATTGCTAATAACCCTTAATTCAACAATAAAACACAAAGTAGAACTAATAAGCATAAATCGAGCTATTCAATTAAAGTAGCTTTAAACCATGACGTTGCCGGTACTTAGTATTCAAACGTATGCAAATTACAGACGTGCTATGCAATAAATGCCGACACACGGATCACAATTCGACAATTGGTATTATGTCGCAATCGCATTGTATAGCTATTTAGCGGTTACAGAGCAGGTCCTTCATTACTAAATTACTTCTGCGTCATCGGTTTATTACCTTTCTAGTTTAACGATTATATTAGCGTTATCGTTAGTTAATTAAAAGTAATACATAATACATTAAATGGATCAACGGTGTATAAAAAGCTTATCAAACTTTAATTAAAATAATTTTAAGGGCATTTTAGGATGCTTTGTAATAATAACGATTATTAAACTGGTTGGTGATGGCAATTAAAGCTTGCCTATAACGGCTATAACTATAAATAAGAATCAGAACGAGACAGACTTAATATTAAGGCATATTAGAAGCGTCTAAGTAGGCCCCTTTGGTTAGTTTGAGTAAAAATCAATACATTTCATTTCTTTCTGTCCTTGTTTTGTAGTAGTTATGAAAAAGAATAATCTATAATAAGATCATTGGCTTGTTCTTATAGAGGGTTTATAACACAGTAGGTAATTTAAGTTAGTAGTAGATGGTTAGGTTAGCATTATTAGGCTCGAAAAACTCGGTTGGGGAAATACCGACTGCCACAGCCGAATCACAATATTGTGATTTCGATTACAGTAGGAGTTATTGGAAGCGTTCATTAGATATATTAAAATTAATTAATATTTCCCTCTGATTTCGAACTAGTTCACATATCGTTCACACTAATATTAAATATTAACAAATTTGGCTGATAAAAATACCATACAAGTGCCTATTGGTTTATGTTAACATTCTCGTTTTTTAAAAAGAAGTTTATTGTGTTAATGGACATACTATACAAACATTAGACGAATAGAACATGGTAACATTCAATAAGGCTCAGCAAGCTATTTTAGCTTTTTAGCTAGTTCAATCTATTCTATTAGTTAAATCGGCCGTAGCCAAATGGCTAGGGTGTCGGACTTGTGGTTTTGTGGTTGCCGGTTCGATCCCCACCCATTGCACTACCGTCGTGAACCCACTCGTAACACAAGCATTTTAGCTTATCACGAGGGGTTAAAAAGAATACTAGTAGATTGCAAAACTCTAATAGTAATCCTTATTAAAAAGAGAAAAAAAACATAATTTATTATTAAAAGACATGTTCATTTACACATAAACCAATATGCACTTGTAAATAGTCAATCAACAATTTAATTATTTGCTTAATAAACTATGTTTAGAGTACAGTTTTAACAATAATATGGAACAAGTTTATATTTTAACTAACTATATTATGTAAAAGGCATGAAATGAAATTAAATAATGTATTAGTAACGTAGACGAATAATTTGCGTTTATTATACTTCATTTACTATTCATTAACACATTTAAGTACATACATTATTTTGATTTATTTAATTAAGAATAATATTTCTAACATTATATACAGAAAGTCATCAGTAGATGGTATAAGTTAACTGTATGTGTATCAATTCATACAAATCGACATCACACAATATGGTAAACTAAAATAATAATAATAATAAGTCGCGTAGTTTAAGAAATTAGATCAACCGGCGCGGGCTACGATGCAACTTGTTTCATCTTTATTATGTTAAAACATTGTCTTTATAAAGTGCACACATTGAAAATTATAACCAATTTTACCATTAGGAAAAGTATTATTAAAAAAAATATTTATACTGGTTGCTAATTGTTTGTTTGTATAAAATCTGATATTTTTTCTATTAAAATGACCATGAGTGTATAAAATTTATTTAAATAAAATTAAAAACGTTTTCATATATAATAATATATTTACGGACAATGTCTTCTTCATATTTTTGACATTAACGTCATAAAGCAGTTCATTAAAATAAACACAATTCAAAATTCCAGTCTTCAACGGAGGGTTATCTGTTGAAGCGCGAACAATTTTAATAACATACCATTTTGACAGAAACGTTTTACAATTTGAAGATAAATGTATTGCAATTTTTGAAATTACAAATAAAGTAACACATACTATGCCGGCCGAGACTAGGATAACTGGCAAGTTTTTTTTAAAATTTTACCGATTTACTACAAAATATAGTTTCTAATATAATTGGTGAAATTTATGGATACGTAACTGAAGCAATAATATCTAATTTAATAAATGATTATAAAATGTTGATAAAAGGATAAAACAGAAATCTAAACTGAATCCCTAATTTTAAAAACAATTTAAGATTTATACACATCCAAACGGAAACGGACAGATACACTTTAAAGTGACTATAATAACTTACTCTCATTGTTAAGACACCTTATTTTTAAAGCATTACAAATTTTGTTTAATAGGCCCACGCGGGCGAGCTACGTCGTAGCACTTCTACGGCTCCAAGTGCTACGATACTACGCTACTGATCCCATGCTACATAATTATAATATATCCTTGGATTCTACCAACACCTTCTGACTAACAGTTTTACCAAAATATCCTATTTACACCATTTGCACGCATCGTAATTTAAATATGACCAATTATATTAAATCTCTAAACAAAAAATATATTAAAATACGATTATTTACTAGGAAATCGTTTTGGGCTACCATACCTGTAACTTACTCACAACCAAAGGAATATTATTTGAATATTTCTTATCAAAATACTAAATTAATTTAATATTAATATGAATTTTTGGGTTCAAAAGTATAATTTGTAATTCTTTATTTTTTTATAGTCTCCGGTAAATTCAGGTGGTATTGTCGCCGGTTATAGTCGGTATATTACATATGTTAAATTTTAAAAATACTGACAGATTTCAAGTTAACTTTTTATCATAGTTTTGACCGTTCTTAAATGTTCCTAATGTATTACCAAAAAAAATATTCTAGTTTTTGTTTGTACCCAACTTCGATCTTCAACTGATTTTTCAAATCTTTTGATATAAAATTGTGTCCTCATATCACAATTAGACAGAAAAAAAATAAAAATGGCTAGGTCATAATCGAAATAGCCATTTTATTAGTGTGAGTTATTAACATAAGGAAAGGAAATAGCGATTCTTTTTTGTATATTCGTATATAGACAAAGTATCGATACGTTTACGTCATTATAAATATTAGAAATAATTTAAAATACAGTTAAAATATTCTTAAATGTTAATGGCACATGTTTGTGATATTTATACGAATATTTTCGTCGTGTAGAGCGGAACGTCGTCGCGATACCTCCGTCGTTACCAGTGCATTAGACGTCCTACCAGCAAACAATTACATTACCCAGCATGCATAGTTTGGCACAACACCAACGGTGACTTCTCGTTGAACACGACCGACTATTTTCAACTGTTATTGTAGGTTATATTGGAGTTTATGGGTTTCCTTACCGACTGGCAAATCGATACGCATTTTACGATGAGCTCCGAGAGTACTGAGTCACAATGTAAAACGTGGGTCCCTACCTCGCTGTCGAGATGAACGCGGACTAGCTTTTATTTTAAATTCCAGATCCACTTCAACGTTTGGTTTAGTGTTCTTTCGTACATTGTAATAAAATTTTACTAATTTGTTACACTCGACATTGTAGTTTAATTTGAAATGAATGAAATGGTAGAATGTCAGGTAGTTTTTATTTTTTTGTTCGTTTTTATGTAAATTAGAGTGGAAGTAATAAATGTAGGTGTAATAGCGTCCACTGAGTAGGTACGTCATTAAACTGTTACATTATTACTTAGTGCACAGTATAAGAAAGTTACAAATATTTACTTTTTTTTTTCAATACTAACGTTTACAAACCTAACTAGTTACCTACTGCCGTAGCAGTGGGAAACTCTTCTATGCTTATCATCAGCCTGTATAAAGTCTACTAGAGAACATAGAGCTTCCTCGAGAAGATTTTGAGCTTAGTCACCACACTAAGCAAGGGGGTCGATGACCTCAGTACTGTCTTATAATAAACGCTTCTACCTTTTTCTTAATTGACGTTACAGGTCTAATACGCTAGGTGGCTGTTGAGGTTATCAAAAATATATGTAACTCCTGATTTCAGGATTCATGTAAATGTTTCTATGCATTATTTCATTTATCCATTACAAATAAACAAGCGAAATAATAAAATCTGAACTATTTTATAATACAAAGTAATTAATTATTAACGAGTTTATTCGTGTAGTCGTTTGTATACTCCAAATTATGTATACGTTTTCATATTTACATAAAGTTTACCAAACCAAAACCAAGTACAATAATTGTGAATAAATATGGTGGTAACCTCCGTAGTGTATCGGTACATACTTCTCGCTTTAAGCCTGGGAGGTCGTGGGTTTGATTCCCTTTTGTGTAAAATTATAAGTCTCTTCTTATAAGTCTTTCCGGATCTAGTTGGTTGTGGGACTAGTACCTCCCGTGCCTCATAAAGCACGTTAATCTGATGGTCCCAATTGTCATAACTTAATCTATGACAATAGTATACCATGGAAGGTGCAGCAACGTTTCCCTTTTTGTGTTATTACGTAACACTACGGTCGCCAATCCGCCTGCCAAGCATGTTGAATATGGCGAAAACCCTCCCTCGGGAACAGTACCATGTTCAGCAGTGGGTGTTATACGGACTGATAATGATAATGGTAAATAAAGCCAGATATTGTCATAAATTTAAACTTACTCATACATCATCATCATCAGCCCGTATAACGTCCACTGCTGAACATGGGCCTCCTCCCGAGGGAGGGCATTGCCATAGTCACCACGCTTGGCAGGCGGGTTGGTGACCGCAGTATTATGTTGTTACACACAAGGTAACGCTGCTGCCCGTTCCTTGATATACGATTATTATAGATGATGTTATAACAATCGGGACCAACGGCTTAACGTGCTTTCTGAGGCACGGAGGGTAGTCCCTCAACCAACCAGACCCGGAAAGAAATCTAAGAATTTACACAAAGATTTCTTGTCCGGTGTAGGAATCGAACCCACGACCTCCGAGATTTAAAGCGAGCCAATTACCGCTACGCTACGGAGGTTGTTGTTGTATGTATACTCATACATACAATAAGTAAATATAATGATAATAATCAGGTATTAATACCTAGAATTATCCAACAAGCCTTAGAAAATCAGTTTCAGCCATGTACGATTTCCAACGGAACCCATCACAATAACTATAAGATAATGGTACATACAACAATAGACATCAATATATCCAATCTCGATATTATTGTATGATAAAACCAACTGTATCTAATGTTCGTAGCTAACAAATTCCTGTAAAACTTATTCATTTTAAGTTTAAAATTAAATGTTCAATAAAGATAAGAATTGATGCCATTACCTACCAATATATACCAATGCAATTGCTTACCATAAGAATAATTCTATAACAACTGTTATCGTCTAGGAATAGCAGAAACCGACTTGTATCTAAAACAAAGAGCTCTTAAAGAGATGAAGGAAATAATTTAGTTCTTTGTGTTGCAATATCGTCTCGGATCGGGACCCTCTGGGCATTCGGATATTAATTGACTCAGCCGATTATATTCTTGTTCAACCGTTTCTTTATAGTTTTAATGGCATGTAGTTTCTGGGTTCGCAGTCATTGGTATATATTTGAAATTATGTTTGAAGTTAATAATTGGTACGTACACGATATTTTAGGATGCAGCGGTCATGCATGTGCGGTTCACAGTATCCCTATTTCTAGCGTTCGGATGAGCACCCAGGGAGTTGTAGACTCTCTCTTCACGGTATGATAAGCATATCATCGCTATGGATAGTGGAATAACTAAATATCTCGCCGTGGGACGCCAGATGAACTTCCACCCGAAGAAAAAAAAGGTACGTACAAGACGTCGCCTAATTATTAGTATATTCTACTATATAAATTCTAAATTTATATTAGTAGCTTCAATTAGTAATTAGAATAAATTGTACCCATATATTTGTCTTCTAATTATGCCTAGTTTCGGCTAATAACATCCAAGCTGAAATACATGGTACTTTTAAAAGCCAACTAAGCGCTGGTTATCTATACTAATGTTATGAAGAAATAAGTTTGTGAGGCTGTAGGGGGTAACCTCTGGATTTTATGATACTTTTGAAACCGCACGGGACAGCTAGTTATTAATAAAACCTTAACAGATCTAAGTACGACTTGACTGATTTAAATTTATCAATACTTAATACTTTATTTCGGGCACAGCAACATAGTTAGATATAATCTAAATCAATACCATAGGAGAGAGCAGGCTACTTATATTACAAGCGACGGGTATTTATTAATATTAATTGCGAAAAATATAAATTATTATTATTATTCTAAGTTATATTATATTATTAAATATATTTTATTTGTATATGTATTATTCGTAATTGACACGAATTGTATCAACTTTTACGTTAAAAAAACGGAAATCCCGGAAATATCTGAAGTTTAAACAGGTGACGCTAGACACTATCTGATATTTTTTTATAAATCCACTATTATAAATACAATGTATACATCTATGATTCCTGCCTTATAGACAAACAACAAACTCAAAGGACTTAGACGGAGAGCAAACATCATTGGACGCACCTTATCCATAACTCATGAAAATTTACGAGGAAATCAAACATGTCCCACAAACAAACGAATGTTCCAAACAAAGATGAATCAATAGAAATATACTTCGCTGAAGGGAGACGACTTATGAATTATTCTGTCCAATGAACATTTTAATGGCTCTTTATTACTTTTGATAAACTACACTACATATAATGTTATGTTGTGAGATCTCATTCATATTTTGGTTTAAGTTTCATATTTTTTTGGAAAAACATTAAATGGGCGCACTATCTATTTGACTAGCCAAAACTGGATCGTCTAGATAATCATATATTTTAAAAATAATGTTTTTTTCATATTTCCACAATAATATAGATGTTTTAAAACAAAGCGATATAAACTTTCCCAAAGAAAGTTTTTCAAACATTCGCAGAAATTGTCTTCTTCGTTAAATGAGTAAAATTGGCAGTTGCTCGACAGCTTACACAACAAATATTCGCTTATTGAGTTAAAGTTAAAACTTGTTTTATTAGTCGTATTTGTAGGTAGGTATTTATTTGTTCTCCATTTTGAAACTAGATATTTATTTAAATGTCAATTATGTATATTATGTATAGCAAAACTAAAAATATTTTTTCATCTCTCAAAAGGTGGCAGCAAATTGAGTTAGATTTTATACAGAAAATGCGGAATGCAGAAAATGTACAATATATATTGCAGACATTAAAAATATTCGTAATAAAGACAGCGTGAAGCCAGAACAAGCCTTCCGAGCATAATTTATTTAATTTAGATGGGTAGGTATTTGCACAAGCAGCGACTGACAGCGGCATTTTCATTAGGTTCGTTGTAGTAAGTAAAAACTTAATAAAGTTTTACTAAAGAATTTCTAATTAGAAATTTTAGCTCTTCACGACATAGCAATATTTCAGGCCCGTGAAGGTATTTCCAATAAAGGACTTTGCCAAGTCATAATTCTTCAAAGCTACGTGTAATGAGATGTGGGTATTACGACATTCTTATGAGATTTAGATGCTCCATACGATCCGGAGGATCTCCTTCTCAAACTATCTGCAATAAAATATACTGCATTCAGTCTCTAAAACATAAAAATGTTAAATATAGGCAAAGTTGTACCTAGCTCAAGTGAAAAGAGTCATGGACCGGCAAATGGCGCATAAATTTTGCTTCGAGAATAAGCCGAGAGCATTAAGAAAATATAGATTACTTTTACAGAACGTGAAAATGGCCTCGTATTGGTTAACATTAAATATATTGTTGGGTGAAGCGTTTTTGCAAACGTGGAATTAAGATTTTGTTTACAATTAAGCTTTATTATATGTTTATTACACCTATTATAGTTATAACTACCAATTAAGGTAATTAGGCAAAGACTTAATTCAAATACATCGAACAACATTAGCATTGTTTTCATACAAAGTATATAATAATATTATGCTTATCATTTAATAGCAATAAGTTACGTTGGATTGGATATTATTCTTTCATATCCAAATAAAAGTTCGATTCAATTCAAAGGACTTAAAGAATAAAACAAGAATAACACAAAAGCGAGAGAGAAATAAAGAAGAAAAGAAAACCGTTCGCGGCTGTATCATGAAAACATTTCGATAGTAGGACCATCAATGTAAGAGGATCATAGCTGCCGTTAAGGCTTCGCTACACTAGGAAAAGAACCCTCGAATTCCTTGTTGAAATGTACAAGGAAAATGAATAGGCAACTTTTTAATAAACATTTTTTATGCTCTCACTAACACGAAGTAATCTAAAAGGCATTTGATACAGCGCTTAATATTCGCCGGCTCAGAGTGACGCTGTCGGAACCTAATTCGTACAGCTTAGCGAGGCGACTTCAATACAAATGTTATACACCTCTATTGCAAGATTTGCTAAATTTACATAATATCATGGTGCGCATTGCTATCAAAGCTACCGACGACGGCGTCGTATGCAATTGCGTCACGAAAGTCAACGTTTGGAAAGTGGTCACGTAAAATTTTACGTTTGAGCTCGATATCAACCGGCGCCGGTTCAAACGTAATCCAATCAGGAGCAATGGCACTGGACATGGGTGTCAATTTTCGAACATCGCAGCATCGTCGCTACGACTGTCATACGCCCCTAATGTATGCGATGCAGTTACTATCCCTATTTCATATGCAGTCAATAATATATTCTGGGACAAAAGACTATTGGAAAATAGGTTACTGTTATTTGTATTTGATGTCTAAAATCAGCATAAAATTACGGTGTATGCATTAGCTGTTTTAAATGTATTGTTATTTTAGCTGTCCGTGCCCAGCGCTTCCCATTCAGATGTTAAGTTTCGAACGAGTTCTTTCCAAAGTTAGAAATTCTGTTAATTATAAAGAACTAAAAAGGAAATCAACTGATTTCCTTTTTTCGGATTCGGCACTCAAAGCCTGCTCGAACGTAGAGCAGCGTTAGAGCATGACGAATAAAATCAAAAAACGATCAGCCGTTTTTTTATTATTTCACTTTTATAGAAACATTATAATCCTACTAATATTATAATTGCGAAAATTACTCTTTCACACGAAAACTACTGAATGGATTTGGCTGAAAGTTTGCACGCGGATAGTTTATAAGCTGGATTAACATATTAAAGACTACAAAATATCACGCTCCGACCCACTGGAGCAAAGTGACGCGGATCAAACCGCGGGGCTCAGCTAGTATATTATAAGCGTACCACGAAGGCTCTTTAAATAAGCCCATGAAAACGAGAGTTACGCGGGTGAATCCAAGATAGTAGTATGACTAATTGACTCTCATTATTTTGATAATAATATACCTAAATTTACATATCTAATTGTCAGTCAGTCATTATTTAATCTAATTATTATCACAAACACATAATCCTGTCGAAAATAATTCAATTTATTTAACACTGTAATTTGTTAACCACATTAACTACTGTAATTTGTAAACGTCGCGTGTTGAACTGATTACAGTTTAAAATTAATACAAGACAAAGCCATGCTACGGGCGAACAATGTAGCATAAATTAAAAAAAAACACATTAATTAAAGATGCGACGAAATAATCCTTTACCATTTTTATGTACAGACGGGGCCGTAAATTTCACAACAGTTTTATGTTTCCTACCCTCACACATTCAATTAATACTAATTCCACGTAGTTACGATCGTTAGGGAGGTCAATTTTTTTTTTTCTATAATCCATGGGTGTCTTAAAAGGCGAATAAGGGACATATGGCTGATGGATGGGCAGCAGCGTCTATTAGCCCAAGGTTAACATATTACTGCGATCACCAATCCGTCTGCCAAGCGTGGTGATTATGGTAAAATCCCTCAACAATTCCGGCTTGCCAAGGTCTGTTAAGAGGAGGCCCAGCTTCAGTAGTGGACGTAAACGGGCTGTTGATGATGATGATGATGAGATAAATATATTCTAAAACAAAAGAAAGATAGAGTAAGCCTTTGCGGTTTATTTCCTGAGTTAAACTGATAAATAAAATATAGTAACAGAACTCATTATAAATTATAATAGGTTTGCCAGCAGGTATATTTTAATAAAAAATAAATTTCATACACACTGGTTTAAGCACTGGTCAGCGAAATACGTGGGCTCGTAATTGTAATCGTCTCGTAAGTCCTACATAGTTATAGGACTATTCAGCTTTAAATATCAAGCATGTTTACAACAAACATTGCAAATGTAAAGTTAGTGTGGGATGATTTAAGTAAATGAACAATAATGTACTGACTACTAGAAGATAAAGTAAAAAATAGGATTATAATTGGATTATATTCATATCACCCTATTTGCCGCGACTCTTATAATTTGCACGATTATTCATTAATAATTTCAACTTACTGACAACTACTGAACATAGCCATTAATTAACTAGAGTACTTTATTAAAATTATAAGTTAACAAAGTAGATTGTAATGTATCAAATTGTTTTGACGTTATCATAAAATATATAAATAAATATCCAAAAAATGATAAAACTAAAACAAAACTTGATTTTTGTTTTCAGCGACTCGGATATCTTGTAGTCCAAACCTCTTAAAAAAATACTATGTATATGTACCTATATAGATTAAACAGACGAATTGAACTAGGACGGGTAAAATAAAACAAAAAATATGACTTCAATTGGTAAGGGCTTTAAAATATTATAAAGACTGCGTAGTTGGCTACGGTAGTTACTTGTAAGAATAGGATCAATTCCTACCCGGGACAATTATTTGTTTGAACTACAAAATTTTATTCTGAGTTTGGGTTGCTTTGAATCAATGAAATACGTTTTCGTTGAGTCCCCCGAGACTCATAGATTTATTTCCCTAATAAGTCTAACACAGCTAATTAAAACAAAAATCTAAACCCCACGGTTCAGCATTTTATTGTGTTGTTTCTCCCTTACCATAGTTTCCCTTTAAACCGATATTTTACAACACGCTCGTAAATTTTACACACTTTTTCTTTACCATGCAAAGGAAGGAGCTACTTATCCATACTTATCCGCTACTATGGAGGTTTAAAAGTAAACCTCCGTCGATTTATTTATGTGGTAGAGTACACGTAGTGATAGTAAATAAAACAGAACGAGGGTTTTAATACTCAGGTATTATTTACGGAGTCTAATAACAGGCGTACTACCGGCGTACTACTCGTACAACTAGGACGCAAGCTGCTATGCACCCGTCTGGCATATTTAGAGGAAATTTATTAATAATGCTGAGTAAATCATTTATAATGTATATACACAACCGATGCAGTATGAAACAAAGGTTTTACCGTGTATTATGTTTATGTTGGTTTAGTAGAGACATATGGAAGGAAACTATAATTGGGAATAAACTATTTTAATATGGTGGCCCGATTGTTTTTTTTTTTTTTTTTTGGACGGGCTTTATTTCTTTCGCCAGGATTCTTTTGCTACTTCACCGGGCATAATATTGTGGCCAGATGGCATCATTATTGTAGGGCTTATTTATCTCAAACGCCTTGGCGGCTGTATCATATTTCAGCTATCTAAAACGACTTATACTAAACAATTTATGCGGCCGTAGCCCAATGGCTAGGGCGTCGGACTTGTGATCTTGAGGTCGCCGGTTCGAACCCCACTCATAGCTCTACCGACGTGTACCCGCTCGTAATACAAGCATTTTAGCCTAGCACGAGGCGTTAAAAAGAATACTAGAGTAAGAATAGTAGAAAGCAAAAACACTGGGAGTAATCATTAAAAAAAATGCTTTTCTTATTCGATCAATGCCAATTACTATAATAATAATCATTACTCCATAATTGTGACAAACAAAATCAAGGCCAAGCGTTCAATTCTATTCGGACGAAAATGTTTAAGAAGGTCATTGTAGTTCACTCGCATTAGATTACTATACCAGTAGGCTACTAACATGTTGCACTTAGCTTTATTTATATTAGTCCAACTTATATTTTATGCTCCGTGTGCAACTTGTAGGCCAAATGTATTTCATTGTGCTTGCGTGATTGAACAACAAACATCTAAACTACATTAATGAAAGCAAACAATGGCCCTTTTTAGGGTTCCGTAGCCAAATGGCAAAAAACGGAACCCTTATGAATTCGTCATCTTTTTTCCCAAACTATAAGAACTATACTTTTGAAACTTGGTAAGTAGATGTATTCTGTAAACCGCATTAAGATTTTCACACAAAAATAGAAAAAAAACGATAAATTTTGGGGGTTCCCATACTTAGAACTGAAACAAAAAAAAAATTTTCATCAGACCCTTCGTATGGAGTATTTATGGATAGGCCTTCAAAAATGACATGGAGGTTTCTAATATCATATTTTTCTATGATGAATAGTTTACGCGAGAGACACTTCCAAAGTTGTAAAATATGTGTAACTTCTAAAATAAGAGAATGATAACACTAAAAAAATTATGATGTACATAACCATGCAAACTTCAACCGAAAATTGGTTTGAACGAGATCAAATAAGTAGTTTTTTTTTTAATACTTCATAAACCGTAAGCCGCAATTTACCTATCATTCAATCAAATTTATTAACATCGATCAAAGTTCTTGTAGAACTTTTAGTACCACTTGGAACCGTTCGTGCGTGAGCCCGACTCGCACTTGGCCGGTTTTTTGTACTAATATTATAAAGAGGTAAGATTTTAATGTTTTGTTTAAATTTAATAAACTCCGGAACTATTGCACCGATTAGTTACAAATTAATAAATGAAATTTTCACGGGATCGGAAACTACGCGAGTGAGAAGCTAATTTCTTATAATTACTAGATAACTTACCAAGCTTAGCTGCGAGCTATGAGGCAGCTCTATATGAAGTTCATGTAAAATGTTATAACTTTTTAAAGTTCATCTGCATATAACTGTGCCAAATAACACACTCCTCGTGCGAACTTTATTCTTAAAAAAAGCTACCTACGTTCGTTTTTCCTTTTTAATATAGTTACAAATAATAACTAGAAGTTAGTATGAAAAACACCGCATATTAAAAACCCAGTAAAATGAAGAGTCGTACTTGTGCAAGTGGCAGTTAAACGATTTGTCGGCGTATTAATAAAACGATTAAACGAAGCTCTCCATGGTAATCTGAGAGCGACGCGGCGCGCGGCAGATGGCCACAATCCCCAAACTTTGATGACGACGCCCGCAGACGAACCAACGATTTGTAGACTTTTGTTGCCGACTACTTACATTTAAAAGGAACTTGCTCGAACGCCTTTTAATTTCCTTTCATCGAGGCGCACTCTCAAAAACTTACAACCGTCTCGTTAAAATAAAACGCCGTTCATAATTTGTCTCTAGAAGCTAATGATAGGCGTTCGTCGACGTCAATCGGTGTCCGTCGTTTGATGACTCGTCAAAATTGCTTCCTATGTTGTTAAGTGCAGGAAATTGTGACTCCTCCATCGGCACACCTGCCAAACGCTAACTGCTTTTACTCTTCCCTACTCGCGTCTATAATCACTTCGGCAGCTGACATGTAGATACGAATATCTACACACTCGTTTGAATCAATGGGGGAGACAACGCCTTATTTCACCACATTGACACATAAGAATAAAATAGCATAATTCAACATTTCCCAAAGCTTTCATTAATACAGAAAAAAACACTAAAATAAAAAAAAGTTTAATTTTTCTCTAAAGCGTGTAAAACTGTCCTTTTAGTATGTGAGAGGATAAATCCACGCCAAAACGGTAAATGGTACTTGAGGCAATATCTCGGCAACAGCAGCTGTGAAGTAATGGCGCCGACACTTTACGCGATGCGATTACGACCACCTAAACATTCATTACAAGTAATGTCCGTCATTTATCTGTCCTAATCACTGTGTGAGCGCCCACCCTATGCCTGGGCCCATGCGATTACTGTAAAAATAGAAAACGTAAACAAACTTACAAATGCCAACTAACCGCTACTTTACATTAAAGCGCGAATAATATTAATTTGTGAACAGAGCGAATACATTTGCAGAACGTAAGGGCTCGCCCGCCCGGTTGTTTAAGCGGCGTAGGGAGGGTACAGGTACGAGCCTAGCTGTTGAACGCCGCTAAATGTTTCACGGTTTAATCAAGCCCCTGCTATCAGGCAAGACAAATAGTTAGCTCATCTGCATCTATACGAGTCGGAGCCGCCGCAACCGGCAAGGCTCTATATTTTACCTTAACTTCCTAGCGTCGATAATAAATGTATCGAGTCGCACCTTTCGCGTAATTTATAGACGGTAAATGAATAGAAATATTCGCTGAAGATATAAAACTTTAAATCGGCCTAAAGCAAAATACAGTTCGGACGGCTAACGCTCAATCGCACTAATGGCAAGAACCGCAAGCGCAGTCCCCGGGGACATACTAACTAAATATGTAATGGTTATTCGAAGCCGCCTCGCTACACTTAGCCCCACTTCAAATTGACCAGATAAAGTTACGTGCACACTTTAGCTTGCCTCAGGTATCGTTAATTTCTTATGTAGAATCTGGACACAAGAGTACCTAATGTGCCAATTCTGTTCACCGAGCGTAACTAATCAAACTGCGCCCCACCCAGGATTTCTAAAGAATTTTGAGAAAGTGCGAGTGCAGTAAAACAACTTTTGAGCTTTATTTTCTCGTTCCGAAATTGCAGTGGATTAAAGCGAGATTTCATTTGTATGGAAGCCGGTATAATCTGGAATAATACCGCAGTAGCGGCACGAGCCTTCAAAGACGCCACTCGTCCGCGCGCCGCTTGCCGCCTGTAATGAGTTTTTTAAATGCGCAACACATTCATACACCATGTCGAGTTTCACTGGAATTAATGTAGTGCAAGTGCAGTTTACAGAGCCGTTGCTAGAATAAACTATTTTAAATGAACGAATCATTTTCAGCATTAACTCCAGTTTCAGTATAATTAAATCTAATTTTATTACTAACGTTTTACTATCTTTCAGAAATGAACCATAACAGTCGTCCGCTCGTCTGGTATGAAATCCAACTGAAGCCGTCTTGATTACTGCGACCCGAGCGCCGCTCAACGATTCAGAATTGGACGGATTATGAGGAATTTAAAGGACGATGACAATTTGAATATGAACAAGAAAGTATTCTCTAAAATTAGTTCATTTTTCCCTTTTTCGTGGCACAAAACATCCTAAATTGCTACCCTTTATGTTTTTATATTATTTCATTCTCTTAGAAATAAGTTTGATTAAAATTTATTTTGTTGAGAGTGTATGTTAGAAAAATAAATAAGTTTCATATGGAATAATCTACTTCTGTAAGCTTGAAAACGTTGTTAAGTCTAATGTTTTATATAAATGATTAAATTTATGACAAGCAATGAACAATGTTAAATGGTTATACGTGCCTACTTTGTTTTTACATTCATTAAACGGATAAAAAAGAATCACATGTAGAGCAAAAAACCGCAGGCTTGCAAGTTTTTGTGGCAAGATGTAACATAAGGGGTCCGAACGTAGCAACGAACGGAAGGAAAGCGGTGCTAATTACTAGCAGCGCCCGGAGCAAAGCCGGGCTCGCATCCGAGACACACTGAAAGCAGGGGAAGTCTACCTACAACTTACTCATAAAGCGACGCATAATTATAATATATATCCTAACAACGTTGTGTTCCATAATTACAACCGATTCTATATGAGGGAAGCACATTGAACATTTTTTCTAATTACTTTGCTACCCACGTCTACACGACAAGATTACATTGTCATTTCATTTAACATCGACCGCGTACAAGAACATCGTATAAGACTCGGGCTCCACTAAATTGATGTTAAATCGCTTTTTGTTTGCGTATTCAATCCCAAAGCAATTTGTCAATTTGGAAAACAGTCTAATGTAGCCCATTCTTTATGCTGTACCTGAGGGAAAACACATGAAAATTGGTTTAATTTTATAAAATAGAAACATAAAAATTTAAATTAGACTGCTAGCCTGCGTAACTTTTAAATCTAGTTAATCTTATCTTGAGATTCACCACAGGTTTGCCCTTGTGGTAAATCGGTCTCATTAGTTATTATTTTTTTCCGGCTCATGTCCGCTAGTTTACTCGAGTAAAAAACAAAATATTTCAATGCAAAAAATTTGTGATAAAACCAAAGATTCTGAAAGGTCTAATTACTGACAAAACACTTAAAAAATAATCTAAAAGTAATAGGTAATAGGTTGTGGAAATAACGTACTTATTTACCTATGGGCTAAATAATTGTTATTAAATATGCATTTTCAACAAATAAATTAATATCTTTTGACGTTAACTTAGGTTGATATTGATTTGTAGGGTGTTATAATTATTGCGTTTCTGTCTCTTAGCATGTAATAAATAATATAGATTTGATTTGTAGGGTTACTAGCTATGCTCCGTGGATTGCTACTCTGCTCCATAGCGTGATTTTTTTAAATTAAAGCTATTTTATTAAATTTAAATATCGTGTTTCTTGGTAACATTTACTGCTTACACAATCGATATTCAAACAACAATAATGTAAGTTTTAATTTCCAAACGACTGGGTTTGATACCCATTCCCAATCGACGACATTATTTTTAAACTGCCTTTATGAGGCAGATAGTAACAATTTGTACTGTTTAAATTCTAATACAACAAGTGAGATTCATATTCATACCTTATGGATCCTTTCAAATAGGAACTTAGGTGTCAGTGATAACGTGATAGGAAAATAAACGGGCCATTTTAACACTGTAACTTTAGTCGGTAACCGGCACGGCGATATCCTGTCGTAGACGGGACAAATAAAAGATGATGACCAGTAAGAGGCTTACTACGAGTATCTTCTGCATAGGTGGCGCAGTGGTACCTACCTACGTACTCTTCTTATTGTAATTTAATAACGTAGAATCCCGTAATTATAGTTGTAAATTTGTACTATGTTTTCTTCTGCGTACCAATTACTCAAGCTTGCGTTTCTTTGGTAGATTTTTTTCTACGATGATTCATGCGTGTTTCACTATGATTTTAGGAGAAATTAAAATTATTCAGTAAATTTCTGAGGGCGAGAAATTGACGTGCAATTTATCTATGGTTTGAATTACCGAAAAATAATAAGAATAGTAAGTTGATAGACTTAATAGTTACTTGAAAAACAAACGAGGTTTGGGGTGGTTAAAAAAAACCTAAACCAATGGAGTTCAAGTACCTGAAGCATACGTTGAAGTTTTTGTGTTTTGTTACATCAGTAGCATAGTCTCGTTTGGTTAGGTAAGGTCAAGTGACTTAATAATAAAGTTAATAATATAATAATTATGCGCGTTCACTAAAACTGGCATCTAATTTCAACAATATGAGTGGCACGAAACTTGATCAACTTACGATTCGTATTATTTTCCGGTGACATAAACAACGCTAGGTCAATAAGGATCACTATACTGGTTTACTTTAGTCAATCAAATTCAATGGTACTATCTCGGGCCAAATCATCCACTCTCGACGAAATTAACATGGTATAACGGTGCAAGAATCTGTTACTTTTAATTGTAATTACCGGATATAAACCGCTTTCTACAGCAGCGTTAAGATCTAAGATAAGTGTGTAGGTACATATATACGCGTGTAGGTAGCTTTCTACAATTTATCGCTTGCATATCCTTTCAGCGGGTAGATAATGACCGCAGTAAAACGTTTAAGCACGGAATAACTAGTGGTGGAAAGCGTTATTACAATATTATGAATGGTTTCCCTCGCGCCTTGATAGCATTGCCTTTGAGGATTTTCTTCGAGTATCATACTATCTATGCCGGTAGCAAAATTCGGTATGTAATTAAGCTCTAGTTAGGTGGGGTAGATAAATTATTTAGTTTTAAACGCTGTAGGTTTATTTGTTGTAAAATGTTTTTAATTTAAACATATCTGAAGTTGCAATATTAATATCATACTTAAATAGGAGTCACAAGTTATATAATCGTGTTATTAAAATCAATTTGATAATTAAATAGCTTTTTTTTCATTTTATTTACAAAACGTTCTTATAACTGACTAATTCCTTGCTTAACGGCTTGACAAGTTCCTGGGCTTATTATTGTTCCGTTGTGGTGTAACCTCAGACCAAAATAAAAGTAATAAAACGGAGCGCTGCGAGTAACGCACTGACGTCTGTAAAACTCTGCCTTGGCATGTAGTGCATGTACATACACAGCTTACACAAACACGCGTCCCAAAACGATGTCTTACCTTTAACGCGCTGAAAACAGCGCTTCACAGCTTCAGGTGCTTGATATCATCATCATCATCAACTCATTTAACGTCCACTGCTGAACATGGGCTTCCTCCCGGGGGAGGGTATTTGCCATAGTCACCACGCTTGGCAGGTGGATTGGTGACCGCAATATTATGTTGTGCCACACAAGGCAACGCTACTGCCCGTCCCTTGACATACGATTTTTATAGATGATGTTATAACAATCGGGACCAACGGCTTAACGTGCTTTCCGAGGCACGGAGGATAGTCCCTCAACCAACCAGACCCAGAAAGAAATCTTATAATTTAAATAAAGATTTCCTGTCCGGCGTGGGGATCGAACCCACGACTTTAAAGTTTCGAGATTTAAAGCGAGCCAAATACTGTGTACTTGATATCACAACAAACTATTTGTTATCAAAAATTCCAAACTGTGTCAAGAAAGGGTAAACGGGTAAACAAATCAAAGCTCATCGTTATTTTTATACGTATAGTTCCCACACTAATGCACAAAAACCCGGCTTCAGTGCATTGTTCGACAACGCTGTCAAAGTAAAGTAAAGTAAAACACTCTTGATTGAACACCAGGAATAATACAAAATAAATTGTGCATAATAATAACAAAGTACAAGTGGCGGTCTGTGGCTGCCTTTACTTTTTGTTCGGTCTGAGGGCGTTACATCCTAACTCCCATACATCTAAACTTCAAATTCAATTCATAATATTAATAGTATGGGATATTTTACAATAATGATAAAATTTTCGAAGCAAGAGGTATGTTTGACTTACTATATTATCACATAGTCCTCACAACGGATAGCGTGGTTCAATCATATCATACTTGAGGGTATCTTTATATTTGAGATATCTCGATGTGCACATAAAGGGAGCGCCTTTCCTTTCGCAATAAAGAGACCATTTAATCGATTCTTATCTGGCCGGAAGCATTCATTAGATGATTGCACTACCAAACTACTATTGAAGCTTGCTATTTAATGGGCGCTGTTTGATTAAATATACTTTAAGTCAAATAGAAATAAAATTATTAGTTATTATAGTGACGCTTTTATACATCCTGGAGTATGTGGATATGTTGGTTATGCATTGATAGATTTTTTTATTTAGTTTCTTTTTAACTGTAAATAAATCAGTGGAATCATATAATAAAATATATTATCATGAGGAACGATTCGACGATCTACAACCAGCGTAGCGGTATTTGGCTCGCTTTAAATCGCGGAGGTCGTGGGTGGACAGAAAATCTTTGTGTAAATTCTAAGATTTCTTTCCGGGTCTGGTTGGTTGAGGGACTTACCCTCCGTGCCTCGGAAAGCACGTTAAGCCGTTGGTCCCGATTGTTATAACATTATCTATTATAATCGTATATCAAGGAACGGGCAGAAGCGTTTTATTGTGTGGTACAACATAATACTGCGGTCACCAACCAGTCTGCCAAGCGTGGTGACAATGGCAACTACCCTCTCTCGGGATGCCATGCCATGCCATGTTAAGCAGTGGACATTATACGGGCTGATGATGAGAAAAGATTTGATTGTTTTCATTGAATAGGGTCCGGAACAAGACCGATTTCAAAATTATCCTGTTACTCCTGGATAATGTAGCATATTTATATATTTCGCTATATTTATTATAATGGCGCGCCGCACTTGTGATTTTGTGGTCGCCGGTTCGATCCCCGCCCATTGCACTACTGACCTGAATCCACTCGTAACAGAAGCATTATGGCTTAGCATGAGAGGTTAACTAAAATACTATTAGACTCTGCTAGTAATCTTAAAAAAAAGTCGTTTCCGCGGGTACGGAAGCTACACGCGTGAAACCGCGTGCGGCAAGCTATATATTATATTATATAGTAATAGGTAACTTAAAATAAACACTAAGTAACATTAAGAATAGAACGATGGAAGAGTAAAACAGTACGATACTAACATACTGTACAGTCGTATCGTAGTATCTTAGAAAATAATAAAATATCAGAAAGCTTTTATTTCATCAAATATATGTTTTAATTAATATTAACAGTCGACTAGCTTTTAAGATTTGTTGGAAATTGGTGCCGCGAGCAACAGTTTTGGCACCAGTTTATGAATATTTTAACCCTTCCCCGCGACTTTACCTACGTTGGACTGCTGCTCAGCTATATCGCTGTTATAATGAAAAAGAGCACAACTAGTTTTTTTTTTAATAAGCTATATTCATGCAAAGGCTTGTTTTTGTTTCTGAGTCTCTGTTTTTGCTGATTGCGTGTTATTATTGTGAAATTTCAAAAAAAAAACTTGTTTTTCCCTTTTTCATTCCGACAGCAGTAAGGCCAATGTCTAACCTTTGAAACATCAGACAAGACAAGATATTATTATATTTATGTTATGAAATGTAAAATATATTTATTGAATTCAACAAATAAAGTAATTTATTTAATTCCAATAGTAATTTAACTATGTATATATGTGGGATCTTCGTAATTACATATATAATAAGGGATATGTGGGACTCGCCCTCTCCATAGCGTGGTATGCTAAACTCATACCACGAGGAGAGGACGCCAAGCGTCAAGCGTAGAGGCCTGTCAAGCTTAGTAATTAGGCATACCTCATTCTAGGAAGACTCGTGTTCAGCTGTGGGCATTATAGGGCCCAATGAAGGTACAATGGCTAACATTGATCAAAAGCCTTTTTAAATGAAGTGGTTGATTGTTATTAGAAAAAATATAAAATTAGCGCTTATATTATTAAAACTGAATACGGCAATAATAACAATTGTAAGTACCTAACACAAGAATATATCAAATTAGGTACCCAATAAGTTAATAACACAGAAATATTAGCTGAAGAGACTTCCATAACAATGTGTCCTAAATCAACAACGCTTTAGTAAATGTTCTCGTAAATATTACGAAGAACAAATACTAGACGGTGGCAGAGTGATACCTTGTTCATTTATTTTTTACAAAATTAAGTTTTATTGCTATAACAATACGAACGATTTTTATATAATAGATTGTTGAGTTAGGAATTAATACGACAACAACGTAGGGTAAGACCCGCCAACTGATACTATGATGGACTTAGCGAGTATTTTGATAAGAATATAAATAATAGTCTTGCGATAGTTTCTAATGTTTATTTAAAAGAAAGGTATGGGACCAAATATTAAAACAATAATATCAACTTAAATGACTCGAACGTTTAATATTGTGGCCGTTTTGTATCGAAGTGTAAAAGTTTCGGGTAGGTAAAACGAGTTTTTGTACGTGGTAAATACCTTTATGAAAATACTACGTAGACTTACCTTACGTAGTATTTCAATCTTTATATTATTACTTACTAGATTTTGCCCACAACTTCTTCCGAGTGAATTTCGATTCCGGACTCCATACGGACCCTTTCTCATCATTAGGGGGTCAATTTTGCCGTTTTTTTAATTACGGACGCCTACATAATAATAACTACTTGCATGCTAAATTTCAACACAATCGGCTTAGTGATTTGCGTTTTGTGTTTATGGATCAGTCCATAATGGCTGCCTTTTTATGTACACGGAAGGAAGCCTAATATGAGTTCGAAATGCAGGTTTAAAATGTTGCTGGTACTTATTATTCAAATCAAAAAGTAAACCACATTTCGGCAAAACACACAGCAAAATTAATGATACCTCAAATAAATCAATAGCCACTATAAAAATAGCATCAACGTAAAATCGCAGCAATATGAGGTAAGCAGTTCAAAAGTGGTGCATAGCAGAGCAAGCGGCGCGCGGCCGCCACCAGGTGGCTTAAATTACCGCATTTGTTACACGTTTACACGAAACTGTATCAATATTTCATACGGATTTACACCAGCTATCGCGATGCTTTGCATTTTGCTATCCTTATAATACTTACGCAGATTTTAAAACCATGAAAAACGATGTAAGCACGGACCGCATTTTAATTTGTCATTTCCACAACTTCACAACTCTGAAGTAGAGCGGTGTATACTAAACTATTATTTCAATAAGACAGCGCTCTGAATCCCTACAATGACAACTCACTCAAATGTAAACGCGAACTATTTCCATAAGAAAGGCATTGCGAAAGTTTTTCAATTTTCAAGTGACGCAGGTATGATGTAGAACTTTGGCTCCAGACGCAACGCCGCCGCGCCACACTGTGTCTCGTCGCGTCGTACGCCGAGCGCTCGGCCGTCTATACTACGTCGTACTTACTTCCTAAACATGATACATCGCTGTGTTAGCTTTATAAATAGGCAACAAGCAAGTGTTGCATTAAAATATGATATTATATATTTTAATTTGCGATGCATCCTTACATTGTTGTTAGCAAATTCTTACATAATTCTTAGCACTAGAGAACCCATTGATACAAGTTCTTAAAACTTATTCTATATCATTTTAATTGGTTTGGATTTAATCAAATTTTCTTTTTTTTTCGACTACATTGTATTACATATTATGAATAAAATGTTGTTTGTTTTACACTTTCATCCCCGAAATTAACCTTTAAAAACTCATAATAATTTAGAAATATGAAGCACATAGAGCGTGGTCTTTATACCTATTTATGAATAAAGTTTGACGAGTGTTTAACTTAAATCACGCGGAAGAGCCTAGCAATAAAGTATAATTTTCAAAACCCTAAAAATACACATTTATGTAAAACCTTTTTCTTTGTTCTAACACTGTCACGGGGTAGTGTTATTTAAATTGATAATAGGTTGTAGGTCCGCGAGAGCCGGGTGGCAGGCGAGCGCATTATGCAGCATCACGCAGGGATCACGGGGATTGTTTCTTAAAACAGGATCGAGTGGGAGCACTGTCTGAATTAAGTGGTAGAGAGACAAATCACTGCATCTCTAAAATAAAATTTGATATTAGTTGAAAGCATTGTAAATTCTACACTTACATGTAGGTACGTACTTACTAAAATGCAGCCTTTGATGGGCTAAGTAGGATTTTGGTGTAATGCGCTTTGTGTACAATTATAAGAAGTAAAGAACAATTAGAAGTTATATTCTAGAGAATTGTGAATTTTTCATATGTTGTGGCCTGTTGTGGCCAATATATGAAAACATTAATTTGATATGATGATACAGTAGTAGCTAAAATTATGAGCTTTTGTTCCTATTTATATTAATTTTTTACTACATAGTACCTACATTTTAATAGTGATAACATACCAATAAAAAATTATTTGTTAAAATCTGTTCGTAGCTGCATACATTTATGCAGCATTGTAATGGAATTATGATTTCAGGTATCCTATCTACAAAACCCAAGCTCGTCTTATTTTATTTAGCACATAGGATTACAATATCATCGTTTTAAATACAAGTAAGACATATTCTGTCGATTTTGACATTTTGAGGAAATTTCTAGAGAAGATTAAAAGATTTGTAGCATTGACGAATCATCTCTGTTGCGATGGTTCGCTACTCGTACCTAGAGTAGAAAGTTACTAAAACTTGGGTGCTCTTCTATACGGCAATGTTAAGGGCATCTCAAATGTAAATTTATAATGCATTATTTTTCATATAATATATAGATGAATTTTAAATCAAGAAATTTCACATTGGCTAACTCTTGTTCACATTTTACCTGTATGAACCACTCCTGTATTGAGCTATCATGTTGTTTATATGTTAAGCAAAATAACTATATAAACATTGTACTGTCCTTGTTTTTATGGGATACCCTCTACCGAGTTATAACTGACATCGTACCTCGAGGAGAAATTTACAAAAATCCCCCGGCTACTCCTCCGAACGCCACTATTAGGGGTACCCTAAATGTAAATTTAATATATAAAGCACTATTTTTCATAATACCTATATAAACGTAATTTCCCGAACAATGGCCAAATTTGGATAAAATTTACCTGTATCCACCGCGGTGGGTAGACGCGATCGCTCTGGCACCTCGCGATTAGTCAGAGCGATCGCGTTAAAAGCGTTTTAACTGTTTTTTTATGAACAAATGTCATCAGTTTTTGCTACTTTCACGGTGAGCATTACTCAAGCCTTAATGAAACTAACCTAAACTAATGGTGTAATAACTATAAACTTAGCAACTTGGCTATGGTTGGCATTCTACACATAAGACCTAAACAAGTGGCTTCTTAAAATTTCGACCAAATAGAATCGATTAGTTGAAAATAAGAATAGTCCACTTAATAATTGTTACTGCCAAAACCGTGAGTAAGTACAAGTTTAAATTCACGGTTTTGGCAATAACAATTATTAAGTGGGCTATTCTTATTTTCAACTATTGATCGCATAGAAAATCGATCGTATCGTAATCCCGAGAGAAAACTTCTAGTACCACAATTTTTTTGGCCTAACTGGGATATGAACCTAGCTACGGCCGAAAATATTTTCACAAACAACATTTGGGTAACACATGCTATTACTAATCCTCATACTTTATCAAAAAACAATCCGAGCTCTCCACTCATAGTGACCTTTTCTCTTAAATTTCTATCTAAAAAATGCCGTCGTGGATGTCCCTCGGGCCTGACATTTATCAGCTCAATAAAACTTCCATGAAAACATTCAACGACATCCAATATGATTTCATCGTTGTTTCCAAAAATCACCAAAAAGGGGACATGAAATATTCCGGGTATTATTCCTCTCCTACTATGTTATGGACACGTAAACTTTTATGCTGAACCTAAGCAGTATTTGAATTCTGTTTTATATGTATTGGAAGGCAGAGCGGTGTGTGTCTGTGTGACCGGCGGGATAGTAAAATAATATGAAAACGTTACAAACCGTTGTGCATTAAAGTTTTTGTGTATATAACATTTGCTTAGCGATTTGGTTTTTAGAATATGATTCGTTAAGAAACCAAAAGTAATGTTGGTGTTGTTTTAGCGGCATTGTTTTTTTTGTTTTATCAAAATACACGAGTAAAATTTGTTTTGATGTTTATTTTTAAATTAACTTAAATTACAAAAAAATCTTATCCTTAATGAACTTAGATGTGAAAGCAAATCAAGATTTAGAGCAAAACATCTCCCGTGCGTTCAACAAGTGCGTTTTCCACCAATTTAAACTGGCAAAACTGACATTATTATTTTTTTCATAATTTAACTATAATTTAAAGTTGAGTTAGTTTTTTAAATAAAACAATATTTTATTAAAAAAAAACAAATATATCAATCGATTTTACTACTTAAACGACCACTCTCGAACAAAACAACTACTAAAATTTAATTCTGAAATATTGATATTTTTTTCGCTGCGAAATTAAATACCTCGTAACTAATTTATAAGCGAAAGGAGAAGTAGATGACATCAAAACGATGTGTACGGGAAGGTATCACAGAAATAATTGCCACAGTTGCCAGGGTCGTGTCCGCTTTAATAATTTACAAGTTTACGAACGTGTCAGTTAATGACACGTTAACGTTAACTAGAGTTGGTAATAGAGAAGCTCAGCTGTAGCCGAGCGTTGTGGAGTTATGTCCCGCGCGAGACTGGCGCCCGATTAAAAATGCAACACTTCAAAACGAGGCGTTCGGCAGCGGCGTCGCTCGCGCATGCCAGTGTTGTTATGACGCTAGAGCAGAAAGCTCGTTCAGATACACCTTCTAAGTAAATCCTATAGCTGCAAATTAGTGCTTTATAAACTAATCTTTGTTTTAAATACAGTGTTTTTTTATATAAAGGCTTTTTTTATATTAATTAAATCAAAGTTCCTGTGATTCCGTGCAGATTCCATCATAACTTTTCATTCATAATGTGTTGTATTCGTCCGAATCGCGTCGACGGATAAAGCGCGCCATTTATTTTTAAACCACCGCTTCGGATCCAGATCGATCGTCTCATTGGTAGGTAGGTACCTACTGACATTCATAAAACAGAAACGCGGCCAGCGAGAGACAGGAACGCTGCAAACGTCGTTATTTTATTTACGTGGAGAGCACAACGTTAGGCGGCTCCGCTTCTATTTTCGCACTATATCGTTTATTATGAGGACCGACGGTGACGGCACGGCTCGGCCGCACTGAGGGCGGCGGAGAGCGCGAGGCGAGCACAGGCCACTCCACCGCCTGATATTATATTCTGGAGCACGCCGCGCCGCCTCACCTCGCTTCGCGCCAGATATTTCGAGTGTTACTTCTACCACCTATGAATTTACCGAGACTCAGTCACAGCACACGCCCGGTGCAGTCAGCCGCATCGCTCAATTAACAATAGCATAAGCTAATTAGTTTATGTTTGATACATCATCGATTCTACAGCGTATCTTGAAGCTATTTAAGGTTCAGTGAAAGTTTTGGGTACATGGAAAGTTTAAATATGATATTTAATGGCCCAACATGAAATGGAACAGTGAAAAAGTTAATGTTAAATAAAGTTCATTAGCCGCGTGCTTCTGAATGTGTTCAATTAAGTGAGTAAAACATAGCCATCATACAATTTGCATATCGAATGCGGCGCGTTTACCACAGCGGTCGACGAGACACCGGCACCACGTGATACCCGGTATTATTTATTTACATGTCACCAACAATATGCAAATTATCCGTTTCACACCCTAACTAGTAGTAGTAAAAAAGATAATATGCACAAAAAATAAGTTCAATAGAATATCCCCATAATACAACACAATGTAGAATGCCAAGTAGTTCCTTGTTAGTTACCGAGTAGGTACTGTATTGTACGCGTAATTATAATGTAAAAGTAAGCTCAGAGGAAAGAGTAGTAGACTAAGCACAAAGACATACCAGCACTGTAGGTATATACAGAGGCTAGAGTGGCCTATTGTATTGTGAGAAGCATCCTCGACAAAGCCCTACAGTTTATTCAGATACAATATGCAATAACACTAACCTCAGAATATCGTCTAAACTAAATCCATTTTATGGAATAGGCCTTCTTGGATTTCCACACCTTACAATATTATATCTACTACTATATCATTGGGGACATACATAATCAAAACAAAGGCTTAATAATACTGATCTAAAAATTAAGCATGAACATAGTCAAAAATAGCGAAATAATACATTACTTAAGTACTTTTCGATGCACATTTCAATCATAGTTAGTAATATTATGAAAATAGTCGTAGTCAATTAAATACGACGTAACTGAATTAAAAACATAACTGACGTTTGTCAGTTATCTTTTCAATTCGGTCACTACGTTTGTAAAATAATCTGAGCGCCTACTAAAAACGACATTACTTTGGAGTGACCTCGTACTTATCCCAAACGCTTTGGCAGCCATATCATTTTTAGGCTTACCAACTTTAATGTTAAACTAAACAATTGGTCTTTCTATTCGATCAATTGCTTAGAAATTCTTAAACATCAATTGAATCAATCTCAACGATATTCGATTCTATTAAGTCGAAATTATTTAAATAATTACTTGGCCAAGGCCTTCTGACCTCATTTATATTTGATGCATGTCATTTATTTTATTTCGTCAAAATTAACTGAACAATTTGAGTATCAGGAATTAATAAAGCGACTCTACTTTTTGAATGCTCCTATTGTGAATTTATATTCTGGAGTATGAAAAATTAATAAACAGTCTTATAATACTGTTATGGAAACTAAAATTTGGGCAACAGCCAACGTTGTACTTAAATAGCCAATATTAACTTTGAGATAAAGTTGGGGTTCCGTACAGAAACTAATGAATAACCAAAAATTACTTGTTTTTATTACTTTATTTATATGCGGATTTTTTTTTCGGAAGGACTTAGTTAGCCACGATACTTCTGCTACTTCACCGGGCATAAAGGCGAGCATCGCTCCAGCCTTAAGGCTGGAGCTCTGCTAAATGGTTTAAAAACTACAAACTAAGCAAACTGCGAAAGAAGGCGCCCACTGTGGGGCTTGGGCCTCAGCTCAGGGCGGTCGCTGGCGATGAGATTGAGGGATTAGGACTTTTAGTATTTTAGGGATATTTGCAGATTGTCAGGATAATTATGGTCTCCAAATATCCTTAGGATTCCAAGACAAGAGTACCTACAAACTCATTCTCACTGATTTGATCCTACTATTGGCATAACTACTTATACTGCACTGATTTTATACTACTTTAAATTTGTAGTAATTCAGATAAAATAAATTGTGAAAATATCCATATAATAAATAACAGTCATAGTTTATTAATTGTTTGGAAGTCCACCAGAAAAATTATCTGGCTTTATAACGGCTTAGTAAGTCTGAGTTTTTCTTAAAATATGTTAGCTATACATTTTTTAAAAAACCGACTTAGCATAATTCTTGTTCTACGTCATTATCTTCATCAGTCCGTATAACGTCCAACGCTGCGCATTGGTCTTCCTTAAAGATTTTAGCTATAGTCGCTTGCCAGGTGGGTTGGTATAGTATAAGCACTAGCATTCAAATGCAAATATTATATTACTGAAATCGGTCTACAATTACGGGTATCACGTGAAATACATTATCATTTGCACAACATTATTAATACTTTCTATAATTAAATAATTATTATAAATACGCCTTTTAGCGGGAATCAACTATTGCTCGCTAAAATGACCCACTTTGACAGGTGAAAAAAATGGGTACAAATCTGTTCCTATATTTTTGAGCACAATAAACTACACACCTGTGTTCTAAAATTGTCATATTCGACAGAACATAGTCTTTCATTTTTATTGCGCAGAATCAAACCAAAACTCGTCGCACTTTGCCCAGTCCACAAGTTAAATTAACCAGATTCTGCGAACTGGGTTGCAATCCATATCCACATGTAAGTATATATACGAGTATATGAGTACGTAGGTATAACGCCTACTCGTAACTTGGAGAATAACCTATTTTGGTAGCATATAGGTGACCTTGTACTAAAAATATTGTAAAGGTATATATAAAACCTGAAGCTCCTATTTGAAACTGTTGCAATTAGCCATTTTTACCATAGACTACGGGCAAAGAAAGGGTGTACAGGGGTATCCCTAGAGGGACCTTTCGGGTATACATATACTTTATTTCGATTCTATCACGGTTCATAGTTGTATCAGACAAAACCTAACAGTATTCTTAACACCAAAAAATAAAATACAAATGAAAATGAAACGTTTATTGATAATGTAGACGAATCGATCGTACTTATTATAAGTCAAATACAATGATAATGAAAAAAAAAAACAATCTTAACTAATAAATTAGTTTACATTTCAACAATAATGTTATTAAATAATATTTATTAATATTGTTATGGCATGTTCGTAATTAATCGCTTATTATAAAATATAATTATTATCAACCAGCGCGGGCTGGGATCGGGTCTGAAGCATAGAACGCGTCGCGAGCCTCGCCTTGCGAGGACGACCGGACCCTATCCTAGCTTCCTACGAGTCTTTCTCTATCTACCTACGGTGTGACACTCGGAGAAGAAAGACTATAAGAAACCCCGAGATCATTCTTTTTGTCAACTTTTAAAGTCTTTGATTAATAATTTTATACATTGTTTAAACATTTTTAGTATCTAGGTTAGTGATCCCCATACATCGATATGTAGGCACTCATACCAGGAAAGTGTGAAGACAACAATGATAATTTCAAGTAGGTATCGAGTACAGGGAGCGCTCCCCCAGATTTACATATATAGAAACATGCCTACAATCTGATCAGTTGATCACAAACATATATGTTTATATATATTCTGAGGAGCAAACTTTCAACTATTTACGAAATATTGAATGGCGTCCACTCTAATCCGATCCACAATCATCTTAACTATATTCTGATACGAATGTGTTTATTATGATATAATCAACGATAAATAACGTGGCCAAAAACACATTAAAAAGCCAGAAGCTATTCAAATCCGTGCATGTTTTAGCAGTAAAGGAGTAAATTGACCGCTGCATATTGTAGTATTTTTAGATGGAATTCAGTTGTTTGGATGTTTACTGTAACAAAGATATGTTATGAAACAACATGTTGAACTAAAACAGAAACTCTTAATTGCATCTGCAATTTGCAATTTCTGCAACGTTTTTTATCTACAAAACGTAGTTATTTCCTTAATAACATAATCAGTGAACTTTGAATACTACATTTGGTACGATTAACTATATATTTTGTCGTTGTAAATTGACCACGGCGTGTGCCTACTATTGGACGGCCGAAAATAGATCATAGATATTGAATGAGTCAGGACACACGTCCTACTTAGAGGTTATGTACAGTCAGCAAAAGAGATAGGTTTACATCAATATGTAATAATGTAAATAAATATGTTTTAGTCAGTAAAACAGCCGGTAATTCTTTATGGGCAAAGATTTCGCTGCTAGCTATGTTCAAATATACCTCATAGTTAAGTCTTCTCATAAACGTGTACATATACATTTAAAATACGTTTTACGGGGTGTAAACCTATCTCTTTTACTGACTGTACATAAAAATCAGAGTAAGAATATTAATAAAAGTATGATGTCAAGTCTATCATCAGTCATATTTATTTTTTCACGCAGTGGTAAGCCAGTACTTGCCTTTTGAATTTAAGAATACGAATTTCTGTATGTTAAATAGAAGAAATCATATTACGAGTGATTTTATTAGTTATTTATTAAAATTGAATGGGTCGAACGAAGCCAATGGTACAGGTTTCCTAGTCTTAAGGTTTCCCATAGGTATAGGCAAGGGCGCACAACCCTAACAGCCTTGTCTTGATGCGCTGAAAAAAGATAATAAACAAATTCAAACTCGCGTGACTCGCGCGACTCCGTGACCACTACCTATTTTGTTGGTTGAATCCGCGTTTAGTATGTGGGACACCTCTCTCCATTGCAATGGCATGATATTCTCCCTACAAGGAGGCAGTTTAACATCTAAAACCCCCCCGGTGCTCCTCGAAATGCTGGAAAAATTGTTGGGAACACCAAGAACTGCAGTTATAATATATTCAATAAAGTAAGAATACAAGAATTCTGTATTCAGTATTTAATATTTTATAAAGACACAGTTACAGTTACAGCAGGGAGAAAATAACAGATCATAAGCTAATAATAGTACTAATAGTTTAGTATTTAGACTCATTTATAATAATAATAATTGCTGCATACCATTGAACCAACGTAACTCGTACCCAACAAATCCAGAGGCGGTTCAGAAAGTAAATTCACATTGCTAAAAAATCCTTAAACAAAGCTTTAAAAGCCTTTAAAACAGTGGTATCATTCGCATTTATTAATTTATTACAGCTACTCATATTTATGCCATATAACCCATGAAGTTTTGTCAATTAACAAGAGATTTTGTTTAAATGTTAATAACTGCATTCGTTGTACTTAACGGATGTTTTTGGAAAAGCTTCAGTGGTATATTCATTAGTGGTGGTGCTCGCTGCACGTTCATTAGTGTGCTACAGTTTTATCTGCTAGTTCCGTTTCGTTTTGTCTCGTTGCTACCTTGTTTTCCATTCAATTACAAGCCAACTAATTGAAAAATCACGTTCAAGAGAATATACACTACAAATTGGAAATGAACAATTCATATATCCAATTTGTGAGAAGGATTGCACTAGAGATACATTTTGAGTGTGTGATCCATTAATACCTTAGATAATCATACGCTAAATGCATGTGCTTAGTGTGGGTTGGGATCCTATGACAAATTAACAATACAGTAGGTACACTATTACATTTATATAGGAATTTATGTTCACAAAAGTAAACCCTAAGTAAACATCATTTTAGTAATAAGTTGTTACCACGATATCGGCGTGGCATTGGAATAAATCTTTGTGAAAAATCTAAGATTTCCTTCTGGGTCTAGTCTGCTGAAGGTCTGGCGGCTAGACAATCAAAGATTGGTCATCAAAATCATTTTGTACTAATTTGATCGGCAGTATAAAACCGGACCGCTTCAATGTCATAATCTAATTATGATATAAAAGTTAAGGTTCCATCGATACTTATTCACTGGCGTATTCTTCAATAGCCATTTACGTCTATTGGTGAACATGGGCCTCCTTTTAATAGACCTTGGCAAGCCAGGGTCGTTGAGGGTTATTGACATAATTACCAAGCTTGCCAGGCGGATTGGTAATCGCAGTAAGATGGTAAGTAACCTTCAGCTAATAGATGCTCCTGCCCATCTGTCAGTTGTATATCTTAAGAGGCCTTTTACGCCAGTCATGGAAAGATATGGGCTGGATTATGCTGAGCCGGAAACCCTACGGCAAACGGTCCCTGGTTTGTTGATAATTTTTAGAAATACTTACAGAACAAACGCTGCAGGTGGTGTAAAAAACCCAGGGGTATGCACTTTGACATTGTTAAATCGGTTTTACATATTCGAGTATTGATCGTAGGTAACACCAGCGATGTATACAATTTATTTTCAGGAATCGTGGCAGTGGCGACTTTCTGCTGTGCATTTTTGCAGCAACTATTTATTATTGTCAAATATTGTTTCTGCATCTTACTCTGTTCGTGTAGATTTAGGTTGTTCCATACACACTTTGCTATACCCCTTATGCTATAACCATATCCTCTTAAAGTTGCAATAACTTAAAAACCTTTTTTGTCGTATACCTACATCATATAGAGAATATATCCTCTCAGTTTTAAGCGATGCGTTGATAGCAGCACATCATTTAGGTCAAATCATCTCATTAAAATACCTAAATATTAACTCCTTTTATACAAAGACTAGCTTTCCGCGCGCAATTTCACCCGCATAACTCCCGTTCCGTAGGAAGTTCACAATTAAATATAGCATATAGCCTTCCTCAATAAATGGGCTATCTAACACTGAAATATTTTTTCTTATCGGTACAGAAGTTCCTGAGATTAGCGTGTTCAAGCAAATAAACAAACAAACTATATAACAGCTTTATATAAACGTATATAATTCCCGACGTATTATTAGACTAAATTAAATAACTTGGTTTTTGTATTTTTATTGTTTCAGATGCCTTCAAACTCCAGAAAATAAAGAACATTCATCACAATGAGTGTAGAGGACAGTAGTACTAATGCCATCCGTGGATGGGGGTGCACCCCCACTGGCGATCCTCCACCCGGTACATCCCCATCAAGAGAAGTCAGTCAGGGATGCCTACCCACTATATTCACCAGAGGCTGGAGAAGGACAGCCTTGTATAGCATTATATTGTTCCTAATGATGTTGGTATTCCTCAATATTGGACTGACGCTGTGGATAATTGGATCAATCAAATTGAGCATGGTAAGATAATAAATTGATGATGATATTAATTAAGATTATATCTATGTTGCTGTGCCCGACAGAGTTCATAATTGATGCCACTTTTATTAACCTGTAAACATTGTGTGAGTATTGAGTAAATAAGCGTAATTATGGTAATTTGACTAGTCAAGTCAAACGTAAAAATATATGATTGTCTAAAGCAGCGGTCGGCAACCTTTTGGCAGACAAGGGCCACAAAGTGGCCAAATAAACTAAAGGTGGTCACATCACATCGAAAAATTGACAATTTCATCCTCATTTGTTCGTTTTTGGGCAGAGTGAAGCGCGTTCTTAAGGCTGAATCTTAATTATACGTATACGGTCGATCACGGTACGGTTACAAAACATTAACGGGCCGCAAATAAGAAGTCCGAGGGCCGCGCCGCAAGCGGCCCGCGGGCCGCTTGTTGCCGACCGCTGGTCTAAAGTGTTTGTACTTATTTATAAATAATTTCAATAAAGGTATGCGACTTCTATACCATACACGGTAAAAACTATTTTGTAAAAACGAACATACTTAAGAACTAACGAACATACAAAAACAACTTAAGCGAGCCTATATAATAACTTTCACGTTTATAATATACTAATATTATAAACGCGAAAGTTTGTAAGTATGGATGTTTGTTACTCTTTCACGTAAAGATTACTTAATGGAATTGGCTGAAACTTTGCACGGTGATAGTTAACCAGCTCGATTAACATATAAACTATCACGCTCCGACCCACTGGAGCAGAGTAACGCGGGCAAAACCGCGGGGCGCTAGTACCTATTACATATTTATTTATTCCATACATAAATATGTTTAGTTTGTATGGAATAATCTAGTAATGCACCGACCGTTTGGTCTTGCGGAATTTAAAATCGATGCGCCAATTAGAACTAGATAAAAATAGACATTGAATGCGAAGCTAAAATGAACATGTTAAAAATATAAGCCTTTCGGTGCCTGAAACATAAATGCGGGCTAAAACGTAGCTTTCTAGGTAATAGCTGTTTTTTAGGGTTCCGTATCCGAAGGGTAAAAACGGGACTACTGGTGATCTAAATTCATTAATCTCAATGTTGAAAAAAAACAAAAGATGTGAAGGTTTTAGACGTTTAGGTGTTGTTTACTGAATCGCAAAAAAGCTACACGATAGATTTGAATGAAATACATAGAGATATTTTATAACTAGCTGTACCCGCGAAATAATTTAAAATAAAAAGGCTTATTTCTTTTCGTATTAGCTTTATTTCTTTATAAACATGTACGAGTGTAGGTACTTTATGTACGAGTTTCTGGCAAAACGTTGTTTTTGGGCTAAAACAACAACACTACCAAAATAAAAGCTTAAGTAAGCCTCCCTATTTCATCAGCTATCTGGCAATGAAAGTCCCGTCAAAATCGTTCCAGGGATAAGCCGAAAAAAACAGAGAGTTCGACAAAAAAAAATAAAAAATTGAATATACGGACATTGCTATGCATGTAAAAGAAGTGTTTATTTTAATATAACAAACAGGCACTCTAATTTATTTATTTCTATAGATGTAGATTGACATATAGGCTATAAAACTTTACTATATCTACTATAACCCAGGCTGATAGGAGTCCGGCTTGGCTGTGTCGAGTCTGTCTTAGAAAAGACCAAGCATACCTCCAGAAAATAAAGAACGTGGTCGTAAGAAGCTATTAAGCAGCAGCATCTACCAGGACAAGGATACTCACCATCAAACTGCGATCATCAATCCGCTAGCCAAGCTTGGTGATTATGGCAAAATTCCTCAGTGAGCCTGACTGTGGCTAAGGTCTGTCAAGATCCCTCCTAACTGACCTTAGCCACAGTCAGGCTCGCCCATTTTCAGCAATGAAATTAAATGGACTGATACAGTACACATACTATAGAATCATCTAGAACAGGGTTGCATTAGATTCATATATTTCGAAACCAGTAATAATCAGTGTTCTTTTGTTTTGGTTTCAGAATGGCATTGGACCGATCAGAATAGTGTCAGGTGGTATCCAAGTGGATGGGCAGACGTGGGTGTTGGACCGTCTTGTAGCATCCACTATCACGTCACAAGTGGCCCAACCGATCACTATACATTCCCACCGCAATTTTACGGTAGAAGTCGCCGAGCCGAATCACGGAGGACATTCCAAGCTTTTTATAAGTCAGTATTCTAAATATTTTTTGTAGTAATTATGTCTGATTGCAACTTTAACGTATTCAAAAATGAATTACAATTTGAAGTAAGTAAGAATTCAATCTAGATTCGTTATGAATATTTTGAAAATTACTTATTAGAAGTCGGTACTTCTGGAGGACTTCTGGAGGAACAATACCATAGGTCGGTGACCTATAGTATTGTTCCTGCCAGCGCAGCTATATATTTTTTCCAAAATAAAGACTAGTATGATCTAATTTATTATTATTAACATAATGAAAATATGGTGGCAATCTTACGATCCTCAAATCTAAATCCATTACTGTCCGTAATAAAGATACTAGCATTCCAAGGCGTAAGTGCAACGAGTTCAAAAATGCAATATGTTTTTCAGGATCACGTGCATGACTCCAACGTGCCTATTGATACGTCGTATCCTTTTGATCCCTGATATTTAATTGTAAGCGATGATAAGACGAAATATATTAGCAGTCTGACCTATCGAAACACAAGGCATCTTAATTGATGGATGGATTTACTAAACTAAAAGTGAATTAAAAAAATATATAACATGCCCTTTTGCGGGGCAGCCTCTTAACTTGCTGCCTTCAAAGACATGGTATTGAGCAAAATTGTTCTGCTTTTCACCCAAAAAATATTTGAAATATAAGACGTTGTTGACTAAATGAAGCTAACCTAACACTAACAATTACATACGAAAGTAGGTATTACGAAGATCCTACTGTAACAAATGCATTTTTATTTCAGTAATATGGCAGTAATGTATCTATCTATATATTATAAAAATGAAACGCTAATTCCCTTGGTCACGGCATTGAAAAAATCAAGAGAATTAAGCGGAAAATCAAAAAAATTAAGAATAACTAACCAACATATAACATTTTTTCTAAAGTAACTTTAGTGCTTTTGACAATATAAACTTTTTAAATGTATCTTATGGCGTTTGACATAACATTGACAGAATGCGTGCTGCTCTTAGTGAACATCACGGTTAATTCAGAGCTATCACGCCTAATTTAGTTTTAGTTAAAACAGGACAATGTCTTTCGGGTCATAGTTACCTTAATGCCCTCAAAAATAAATTATTAGAAGATACATTTCTTGATTAGGTTGCCTGTTGTTCTTCAATGCGTGTATATATTTTTTTCATTCTAACATTGCTTAGTTCGAATCTATATTTTTGTGATTGAATTGCTATGCAATCACTAAAATGTCCGATTTAGAAACAAAAATTGATCGCCCGAAAGCGATACAATAAAAAAAAATACACCTAGCTCGTGCTACAAACATTGTAAGCGCTTTGGGCTTCGACTAACAAATAATCCCTATTCATAGAGTGGCTGCAACCCCAATTTTATTTTATATTGTTACAAATTAAAAATTCTAAATCGATACCAATAATAGTATTATCGATATATATTTTACCTTATAAAATTAGCTAAGTATATAAAAGTAAAATTCCGTCAAAATCAGTCCCACCGTTATTAGCAACAAACAAACAGACAAACAAATATTTTTGTAAAAAGTAAGTAGTATTTAGTTGTATTCATTTTTGAATCACCATTTCAGAACGAGATCACATTGAATTCAACGGGCGTTCATTCCACATTCGGGACGCGCGCGGAAGTAGCGTGTTCCAGGCCGGGCGGGATGAAGTGCGCGTATTTTCAGATGCACTCGCAGTAGACGGACCAGGCGGAGTTAGCGTAAAGAGCGCAGTCCAGGTCCCGTTAGTTCGAGCACCACCAGCCTTTAACCTAACGTGAGTTAAATATAACAAGATCGTTAGAACGTTACATAAATAGTTCCAGTAGTAAATTAAAACCTGCTCTTATGTGTGATTTAAGAATAGGCGAGGAGTCGCATCATATGTTTGTTTTTTAAACACAATACGCAACGCCCGTTCTTCCGTAAATTAGGTCTTATCCCTTTGTGTGAATCTTCCCGATCTAAAAATACAGTGACAATTTCCGACTGTATTTTCAAATCGGGAGAAAAAAAAACACTGTTTCAGTACCTACTTGTTTTGCCCTTGCCGCTTGATTAACAAGGGAAAACTGTTTACTTCATAAACTTCCGAATAAATACTTAATATAATGAAAACCTAATATATTTTTTTGTTTAGGTTAGAGTCCCTTACAAGAAAACTAGAACTACGGGCACCACAGTCGATATATATTGAGAGCAGAGCAGGAAGCATCGACATTACGTCACATGGAAATATTAAGTTGGACTCCATAGTTGGTGCTGTAAGTTATTTTCCTTTAAAGCACAAGTAAAGATTATTATTTTCTTTCATTCTCACTTGTACTATTTTATTATTACTTTATTTTCTTATTTTTTATCATGCTTAAGAAAATAGACCTAGTTAGACAAAACTTAATTGGACTTGTCTCACTAGTCCCACCGTCATTAAAAATATGACACTGCAAATATGAACTTCTATTCAAACTTGCATTTGATATCTTATTTCTTGAGTCTTTGAAACATTACTGCATTGCGTTACGTCTTCATCAGCTTTACTCTGCTCTGGCTCATCATTAGAGCAGAAAAACGCCGGTGAAATCGTAATTAAAAATATCAAAATTGTACTGACGCGCGACTTGTACTAACCCAACTTTTTGTACAAAACATATTTTTTTTTTTCAGATAAAAATCGAGGCCCAAAATATTATAATCAATAACTTAAAAGAAGCAGTAATTAATGATATCCCACACAAAAATATAAGAGGCACTAAAGTATATCAATTATGTGCCTGTGCTACGGGGAAACTGTTTCTTGCCGCCCCAGAATCACCATGTGCCGCTTTAGACGACGATAAGGATCTGTGCCGATGATGGCGGAAAAAATATTAGTATTAACCAAAATAAAGAAAAAAGAAATAGTGCCAATTATATAAAATTAGATGTTTTCCAATTTACGTAATTATTGTTTTTTGTAATATTGAAAGGGATTTTTGTATTTTCATATTTTACGTAAGACTTAGAATATGCCATTTACTTATTTGTAATAAATTATTGAAATTGATACAAGTTAACGATGAGATTTGTAAATGTCATAGTTTATTCTGATATGCCAAATAGCTTGCACCTTTTAAATACATAAATGGAAAAAAATCCTATATTAATGGTGGAATTATTAGTATAAATATAAACGTTGTTAACGTATTAATTATATTTTTAATATAGCCGATGAGGACAAACAAATCTAATAGTAATGGATGTAAGTTTAAGAGAAAGATATTTATTAATTAATTTTTTTTTTTTTTTTAATTATTTATTTAAGTTCGCTTTTTAACATCTAAGGTCATTAACGACCACTATTAATTAAATTATAATTAGGAAAGAAGAAAATAATAGATTATTTAAAAATAGGCGGTCCGTATTGACAAAGTTTGGAATATCTTCAGAAATAGCAATAAGTTTTAGAGCCAATGTAGACAATAGACGGTCCACCTTCCTACAGGGCACCCAATAAGGCAATTTACAGGATGCCCTGGTGACATAGACCCTGTCTTGCGCTAAAAATATTATCTGAGCGAATAGCTGTCGTTCCATTCCACGCATTAAACTTATAATTTGACAAAATAATAAAAAAATAAGTAAGTATTTTAAACGTTTTTTTAAAATGGAAAGTGAAAAACTTGTCTCTGCTAACTGTAGGTACCAGTGAGTTACCGTAAAAGTCAATGTAATTACCTACACGCATACCTGGAGAAGGACTAGACCAATTGGCATGATTTTGTTTTTGTTGTGTTTGTAAATTTTTTGCAACGACCATTCGTGTTATTTTTATTTATTCATACTTTGTATCCTGCCCTATCAATGACTATTTTTTGTAAGTTTGGACACAATAGTAAATGTTTTGGTATCACAACGACAGCAGAAAACTGACTCCTAAGTCACAGGATCACCTAGTTTAAAAGTCAGGGTTTACCTTATCTGTAAGACCTTTCTTTAAAACCAAACAATGTAGGTATCCTGGTTATAAGCTATGTCAAAGGTTTTTGTATGAATAAAGATTATTATTATTATAATTATGAGGAGGCTTATATTTAAAAAAATGCAAATAGGCACAGTAATTTCAGAATACATTTAAAGTTATTTGTTTGTTTTTATTAATAGTCAGTGTGTGATTAATTTAGTGGAATATTTTAGTATACATAAAAATATTGTAACTACCAAATGATTCTATTATAAGTTACATTTGATATTGACAAGTATAATTACAAAGCCAAATTCAAATAAATTTATGGTTAATAATGCAGTATTTTTATTTCAAATCATATATTTCCATTAATTGTATGTATATAACTGAAATCTCCATTTTCCTTTTCACATAAGTAACTGCTTAATCATCTTATCGGTATGCGGTGCTTGGAAGATAAAAGACTCTCTAAGTTGGTAGGTAAAGTAAGTAAAAAGTCGGATAATATTATAATTTAAGCTTTACTAAGTGCTAGCGACCCGGCTTCGCACGGGTGCAATGCTAATTCGCAACACAGTCCAACCCCCAGCTACGAAACCTTATGCCCCCCTCCCTCGTATGATTAAGGATGCCATACTTGAGATAGACAAGGCGGAAGCTAAACGCCGGCGCCGCGCCGCCGTGCCGCCGCGTCCGCGTGCCTCACTCAGTTCTGTGACGCGTGGAACCGCGGCACCTGGTATCACTAAATTGGAAGGCTCAGAAAGATTACGATACCTCGTTTTACCACCTATGTTATGTAAAACTAGGTACCTTTGACAGCCTGATTGTCACGTGAACACCTTATACAAATTTGAGGAATTAAAAGTTGTACAGTAGAGGCTCTTAAGTCCCGTGGAAGTAGTCGTTCAAGTTGGCCGACAAAATTCGCTGATCAAGTTATGTCAGTTTAATGCTGGGCCGAAGACATTTGTATAAAGCCGTGGCGCCGTAATTTTCGCGCCAAAAATGATGAGAGCACAGAGAAGTTAAGAGGTGAAACCTCTTAGCTTCCCTATAACACCTGTCCATGGCGAATGTGCGTGGTACTTTAAATACAAATTTAATACTCAGTGCTTTGCCGTGCCCCCGCGCGGACCTCCGGCCGGTGCCGGTGCCGCAATCGCTTTGTCCAGCTATGTACCTGCATTTTAAATTTGTAATATCTTTGAAAATATTTATTTAAATTACATGCTGTAAAGGGCTGTATTGATGTATATTAAATGCACAATATGTTGAAAGTACTTAATTAGATAAGGATTAATGCTGTTTTGCTTAATATCGCTTCGTAAATAAGCAATTATTTCTCGTAAAAAGTAAAGGATAAAAAATGGTTATTGTGGGTTATCCATAAGAGATAGACATATACCATCGCGGACTTTTGTGTAGACCTTTTTAAGGTGTACAATACTGTAGTACATTATTTTGAGCTATCTCGTTTCTGCCAGCAAAGCCAATTTTTGAGTTGTGAGTGAATGAGTGCGCACAAACTATACCTACCAACTGTTGAAATTTTGTTTTAACAGTTTCATAATAAATACGCGTATCACAGCTAATCATATTTCATATGTGATTAAGTCATAGCATCTCAGGCTTATCAAAACGTAGACTTTGGGATTTTATAAAACGACTGTTTTCACGGGTTTCTTTTTAACGGAACCCTTATTACTGGAGGATATATATGTATATTCATATTGTATTAACAAAACCAATTTTATACAAATACCTATCCGGTATATTTTACTGTACCTATCCGAAATACTGTATTACTAACTACTCTCATACGCCATCAAATAATCAGAATTTTACAACGGACTCACTATGTGCACGCACCCTTAGTCAGACACAAATTTAATTCTAAATTCCCTTTCAGAATCTGACTGTTAAATACACACAGTGGTAATAGCCATGATTAAGTACTTTGTTGGTCTTTGTAGGTATATTAAATGTTTGCTAAGCTCCCTACTGGCACGGCGATTTATTACTATTAATATAAGTAGGTACCATCAAATCTACCATAGTTATCAATTTCTTTAATGGCAATCATTTTCAAAAAGCGTGTTAAAATAATGAAAAAATGTAATGATTATGCAACATCCACGTCATTTTGGAATAAGTATAACATTTCTACAAGCAAAACAAGTCCTCAATAAGATCTTGCATCTCGCATCGGTCTGACTGTATGTCTGTATGTTCCTCTACTTATAATATCCCACCAAAAACATAAATGTAAAAAAGGAAAGCCAAGTTCAATACAAAAATTAAGCTTGGCTGTGGGCTTCGCCGCAAAAAGAATGGAGATCTGAATGAGTGCCAAGTTCTATGCAAAATCGAAATATGTATTTATAGGAACAAAATAACATTATGAACAAGTATTAAACTCTAATTATTTGCTTTAATGGATACCTATAACAATTGCTGTTATTTAAAAATGTGAGATCTTAAAGTAGGTTAGGTTTGAATTGGCCAGTTTTTATCAGTAGATATCATTACTATTTGTAAAGAAAACAAGGCAGGTATTGAGATTTAATGTGTTAGTCAAATAAATTTAGTCGAAAGACGCAGCATAAAACGCAATCTAATAGGTGGGTTTCCGCTAAACAACTGGGCATAACGATGACGCTGGCGCGAATGATCGCCGCGCGCCGCCGCTAACAACATACTTTGGTTCGTTCTCATTTTAAGTCGTATAGCGCTTGTGAGCCTCGCGGGCATCGGGCGCGCGTACAAGTGCAAGGCGCGAGCGAGTTCAACCAGCATTCTTAAATTAGTCAATACATACATACCTATATCGGTAACAATAAGACATCGCTATTGCCTTGACCTTGGTATACATACACATTCGACTTTCTTTTAAGTTACAAAGAGTTCGAACTAACAAATTTATACCTTAAAATATTATTTATTAAATATTAAAAATTATTATGTATTAAATATTATTATGACGTCAGTATAGCGTTTTCTCACTGGAACTAGAACTGAGTGAGTGAGACAACGCTAAACGCGTGACAGTTGTCAGCGGCAAACTTATAGGGAACGGGTTGTAGGTATAAATAAAGTATTTATTTATTCAGTGAATCTCATCTATGTACTCTTTTATACTGTTATTGGTTTAGGCACGAAGAACGTTTGTGGTTATAGTATGACAATCATTTCATACACCGTTGAGAAAGAAGCAGGATGAACATAAATGTAATAAAACAATAAATAACTAAATCGGTATTCGTAAGCGATGCCTATGTTTATGTGTTGCTCGGGAGCCCTTTTATGTAGATTTACTTCTGTTCTATGTATAATTATGTGGTGCCGCCCGCCGCCGACGACACACCGTTGGTCGGTTTTTTAGAGCGTATTAAAAGTTTATTCTATGGGGACAAAAATATTTTTTTTTTTGCTGTTTTTTTTTCCTGGGCTTACACACAATTACTGAGCTGGATTCCAAATTTCATTCTTCTAGGTCATCTGGAAGTAGGTTAGAATTTAGAATTTAGGAACTATATGTCAGTCAGTCAGTCAGTGCTAAAATTTACGACTTTTTGACCTTCATATCTTTATAACCGTTTGAGTAAGCTTCATGAAATTTGAGATTCTACATGTCCTTATGGATATAATTAAACACACGTAGTTTTTTGTTTACGTTAAAGAGGTTTTGAGTTATAGAAGGGTCAAAAGTGGCACCAAGTGGTTCGTGTAATATTACACTTGGCGCTGGCTAGCCAGTTCTTTGCTTGAACTTGGCTTTGACACGCTGCCGCGTGTCTAGATTAACATCGCTTAAGATATTTTGATCCGATATTACGGAGCAAAATATCGTCATTCAACACCACTTCATAGAAATGCTCTGAGTAGGTATATATTGATTATGGACGTTTGATGATAAATGGATTTAAACTAAATTAACGAAGTATAAAAAGATTTTTTTTTCTCATGGTAGGTATCGTGACATAATTATGTAATACGTATCTATAAAATTATATATGACGAGATTCGGGAATGTTTAGATTATTAGTTTTTTTAGCACATTCGTTTTTTTTTTCGGACGGACATATATAGTTAGCCACGAGGCTTTTGCTACTTGGTGAAGTAGCAAAAGCCATAGCTGGGCATAAAGGCAAGCAGATCTCCAGCTTTAATAAACGGTTTAAAAACTACAAACTAAGCAAACTGCGCAAGAGGGCGTCCCCTGTGGGGCTTGGACCTCGGCCAATATATATTTTTTTTAATATAGGTAATACTAGCAAACTCACTTTCTGTTCCCCTTAGACTACGCGATCGAAACCACATGCAACAGCCAGTTAAAACCTTTTGGTTTTAACTGTCTGTTGTTTTTATTTATTTTCACAGTATCGACGCTAAAATTGATATAAAAATAAGTCCTGTTTATTTTTGCATCAACATGTAATGAATCAATAAATATTATTCATTTTTCTTGATTCGAAATATTAGTGCACTTAAATTCACTGCGAGTGATTAGTCGTGGGGACAGGGAGTATGGCCACCGCTAGTCCTGCGAGGTAATTAGCGCGCACCGGGCTGTGCCCACAACACCACCCTAATTGAAACCGCAACGACAACGTTTTGTTTCCGAGAATACCTATTTTTTTCCATCCGTTAACGACCCCACATTGACATATTGTCGGTGATGGTGCAATACACCGTAAGTGATAGTTGCCAATAAGGTATAATTGCATCTGACAAGAAATATTTTCTTTATTTTTGTTGTATAGGGCGAAATACCAATTTGCTACATTTGATCTTCAACCTTATTAGCTGCTGTCACTTACGCGATATTGCACTTCTTTTTTCGGACGGATATATGTAAATAACCACGAGGCTTTTGCTACTATACCGGGCATAGGTATTCCACAACCACCGAGAACATTTCCTTTAAAATTTTTCAGTTATATGTGATTGAAATTAACCTGCATTGTTAGTTATTCGTTTAAATAAATAGTTTAAATAGTAATGGTGTAAATATAGCACTATTACATCTTATTCTTACATTTCCCAAACTAGAAGAAACGCATAAAATATAGACCAGAATACAGATTTTGTATAATCCACTGTCGTTTTATCTAATAAATAATATTTGCCAAGAATCTTTGACCAAATTTAGTATCTAATATTGGTAAATAAAGAAGATGTTAGTTACATGATTTATTTATATTCGATTGAATATAGGGACTATAACATAACAATAAGTTTAAAGTATTTGTGCATTCATTCTAACCCAAATCACAAGTCCATAGCCGAATATAAAACAATATGTTATCGAAGGGAAGATCCAACGAATACTCGTTGCCTCAGAATTTTATTTGTTTGCTTTATCCCCCAACATAAAGGGGGCTGCGAATTGTTACGTTTATTTCAAGAGACGTTTTTAGTTACGATTCAATAAAGAAAATCAAGTACAAATATTTGAACGTTACGATTTTTGTTTGTGTATCCAATTCTTTTGAACGATATAATAAAACGTAGCTGCGTGTTAGTAAAGGTCTTAACTACAAATGAAAAACGGCAAAAAATATTTGAGAAAGATATTTTTGTGCCAAATATGAACAGTGTGGCATAAGATGCAGCTTAGATTTGTTTTGACTAAATGCTAACATGGAACATTGTAAGACAGCATCCTTTAAAAGATTCTCGATGTTTTTTTATTAGGTTTTTAAAAACAAGCCCCGCAATAGGGAAGTAGATCCTTGTATGGCAGGAGACGATTCATTACTATATAAATATAATTCACAGACGAAGCACGCCCAGACTCAGAACCATGGTTTACAAAAATATTTGTCCCCAGGACGCCAGATTTCATAAGTCACTTCCATCACTACTGGCCCTCCGAATCAGTATATTGTTGAGTATGTAGGTAGTTTTTTTACAACTTCGCCATTATATCGCTGAATGCTTCAAGTTTACATTTTCCCTGTTGTTTCATTTGTCGCTAAGGGCACAACTTTCTTTACGACTCTCTGGGTACCTTTTAAATGTGCTCCCTACAGCATCACGGCCTGCCGTTTTACCAGATCACCTCCCATTACCCGTGACATGCGCATATGTTTCTTATTTTGTTTTTACATTACAATTTGTTTCGAATTCTATTTATTTGAATGGATGTTGGTACTTGTTTTTTTAATTTAATGAAAATCTTTTTATTTTTCTTTTAGTTTTTTAAGTTTTCTTTAAGTCACAGACATCGTGGCTTAAATTACCGCATCAGACAAAAAAATCGCCGCGTAAAATTAAACATTTCTTTCGGAGTCCCATTAATGGAAATACTTTTTTCAACATCTGCCAAGCGTGTCGACTGTAGCAACTCCTATTTTTCTCTATTATAGAGACGTTTTAGCAGTAGATATAAAAAAAATACCGCAGAAACGGGCAGCACCCTGGAACGGGTAGCAGCATTTTTGTATGTGTTACGACATTATATTGCGACCACTAACCCGCCTGCCAATCGTGGCAATTATGGCAAAACCCGCGGGTGGAGGCCCCGATGTTAGAGACAGTAGAGGACGTTATACGGGCTGATGACGATGATTTAAAAAAAATGTAAATTTAGTAACATGGTACCTATAAAGGGTTATTTGTAAAACACCGATAACCTCTAAGGACTACATTACTAACATCATAATCAACAACTTTTGTTCTATGACTTTTAAAAATTCATCATATTTTAATTCATCAGATTTACACACAAAAATAAAAATATTTAAATTCAACGCTCTAAATGTCACGAAGTCTATGCGAAGCAAAAGAAAGCGATAGTACCGACAATATCGAGGGGAGCGGGGAATACAGAGTTGAAATGTGTTAGATAGGACAACGAAATATTGAAGGTTTGTTTTTGGTAAATGTATTATGTTTTCTAAAAAGTCGTAGAACAAAAGTTGTTGTTTATGATGTTACTAATAAAGTCCTGAGAGGTAACTGGTGTTTTACAAATAACCCTGTATACTGAGCTAATAATATTGTGATCAAAATTTAAAAAACACGATGTATACCTACATTGTCATGCACAAATGGGATCATGGTAATTATATCGAAAATGATATTACAGCGAATGTAACAAAGGCATCTTCTCTATCTACTCGTATTTAACTGTCTGTCAGAGTTTCTGTTTGTGTCATTCACTGTGAATTTAATCAAGTTCGTACACAACATTGTTCTAAAAGTTAGCATACAAGATAATATGACTTTTAGCTCATCTGTTTCTATCACTGAAACAATGAATGATAAAAATATTTTAAAGATTATCTAATTGCCTGTAAATATCCACATCATTTATGAAAAAATAACGAACCATATTTTTACGGGGATGAAATATTGTATATCAATTCTTAAAAATAAACATCATAAATCTTTGATCAAAATAGATGTAAGACCTGATTTACATCGGATTTTCATGACATTTCATTTGAAAATTTTTAATTTTAATAATTGAGATATATTAATTTAAAGAACTGACTCTAAATGTCGTAAAATGCGAAATTCGTTAAAAATTATACATTTTTTTTCTTCACGTATATACAGTACCTAAGTACCTTTTACTTCCAAGAATTCTTTGATCGTTCCAATAATGTAACACACATTACATCTCTCATTCAAATCCCAATGTTTTTGAATACAGAATCCGTTCTTATATTATGCTACATACGTTTTACAATAAAACATTAACATAATACAAAAAACATTCTTCAATCAACCGAATGATATACAAAGTGACATCTGTGGCAAAAGCAGCGGACGAAGCAGAAACTGTCCAGCAGAGTTCAACGACTTGTCCACATTATGCAGATGAGTCCGCAGGTGCCCGTTATGTGGCCCAGGCGCCTCGCAGTATAAAAACTTCTGCCAACAAAACGATCTTTGCTCACTATCTGTATACAAAGATTTTATTTACTTGTCGAGATAGATAATCCCCACTGAATGATTTGGCTGCAAATTATTACACTTTTGAACTTACTGATAAAGAGGATTCCATACCTATTTAATATTTTATAATAAAACTAGATTTTAGCTAGTCAAAGCCGCAGCTGTGCTCGCATTGATTTTTATTAAATAAACAGTAGCCTTTGTTACTGCTAATACCTCCAAGAATATTTATACAAAGTTTCAGGATGATCGGTTAAGAAGGTTTCGCGTGAAAGCGTAAGAAAAAAACCTACATTCACATTTATAATATTATAAGTAGGGATTATTGAAATGAAAAAGTTTATTCATAATGTTGACGAATTGATCGATATATTTTTTCTTTTGTAATGTTATTTGACTTATAATAAACATATATTTATTTTAATTATAAACAAAAATAAGATTCACCAGCGCGGGCTGGTATCAAATCCTTATAAGTGAAGGTTATACGGCACGCTCTCACTTCGCAAAGTTATACAATTTTAATATTATATAGATGTTCTACATACTAATCTTTTGAAATATATTGTGATATGAATGATATTTCTAAATATCGACGGTTATTAAAGGTAACAGGTTGTAAGCCACAAAAATAAAATTGTTCATGAGAGCAGTTTAAAGTTTTTAAAAGTTGAAAAATCTACATGTCTTTTTCATTTATTGACATATTGTGAAAATGCAAACATTTCTAGAATCAATAAAAATAGAAGCAATAATTGGCATTCTTATTAACATGATTCGGCGTTGTTTTATTTGGTTTTATGGCGCTTAGATCATTTTATCGTATTTTTCTTGTGAAGTAAAAAGGCAAAAGTTGCATCTACACAGAACAAAACTAAGAGTAAAGAAGACTAGGTAATAGGGCATAAATGCCATGACTCTAGAATAACGGAGTAAGATAGGATAAATGACGACTTAAATCATTATGTCAAAAGGTAAAGGAGTGTAAAAATCAATGCTTAGCAAAAATATCGTGAGGATGTCAGATATTAGCGACACAGTAAGTGGGTTGAAAAGAGGGTAATGTGGTACTTCTACTCATCAAGATTTCTATACCAAGAGGAAAACAAGAACATCCAAAATAGAAAGGCATTTTGTTGGTAGGTAGGTACCTATGTGGTAAAGTAGATTAAACGTTGCATCCTAAAAATATAATTATAATCACAATCAACACGCTTCCCCTTTAAAATGTTACCCATCATCATTGGTTAGGTTATAAAAATATCAAATTGACTGATTTTACAACTAATTTGATAATATTACTAATTAATTAGTATAGGTCTGATATAATGATAACATTGCTAACATAAATAAAATAGTAACATAATGAAATAACATATTGTACAATAATAATGAAGTAACATAATGTAGGTATTATAGTAGGTAATTAAAAAGGCACTCTCAAAAAGAAATAGTTTTTGAAAATTAATACAACATAGCTACGCTATCATAATTTTTGACTAAATAAGACTTCAAGGCAATGGTAGTAGGGTATAACCGACAGTTCAATATCACATTAGATTTTAGTAAATTGCGCATAAGCGACAACTATATTCAAAACTTGTAAATGGTAGTATGGTTCATAAGTGCCAGATTTCAAGACAGGTGTTAAAAGTAAAAAGCCTAAGCACCTGGTAGTTTTAACGCCAATTAGTAAAAATACATTACCGACTATAAACAAAAACTGATACCATCTTTACAGAGGCATGAGCGCCTATGGAATAAAAAAAGACTAAAATTCGGACGTTTATAATAATCATTTTATTATAAACGTCCGAATTTTAGTCCATATACTTAGAAAACTCAGTTTTTTGCTTGGGCATACTGACAAAAAAGTCATAAACAAAAAAGATTTCAGATTAAGAAAAAATTTCGCTTATGCCCTATTTCCTTTTAACCGTCGATATACATCATGCAAAATAATTAATAAAAAATGTTTATTTTATTCTTACTCGGGAAGCGACTTTTATAACTATGAAATCATGAGTGTATGATTTAAAACAAAACTATGAGTCTATCTCACAGTTTAAAACAAATCGATAGTAACTATGAAATACTATAAGTTGCTTAGCGCATCACAAAGTAATTAATTACACCAAGCTTATTCTTATTGTAACATGATCTGTGTATTTTCTATTCAAAGTCACTGAAAAAACATATTTAATATTAACCTAACGTTCGGTAGACAAGTATATAATTGCTTCCGTTGCTTCCATATAGTTTGGGATTTCATAAACCGACGATGTTTTCCGATTGCTATTATGACACTGCTATCTATATAACTTTACATTCAAGCCGTTAAAATACAAGATAATATTCCTTAGTTGTTATATCTTTCGGCAGGATATGCTCATTTGTATCTGTCATCCAGTCAGCTATAAACTCAACCCTTAAAACTTTTATTACACACATCGTATACGAACTGCTTAAAACTAAAATAGTTCTAATACTCAAGTAGCTACATATAATAACTCTCAAACGTGCCAGCACATTACAATGCAAGAAACAGCAGATAAATATCAGATTTGTGATAAATTGGAACATTTCGGAGTTGGTACGCGGATGACAAATACGGCTGTTAAGCCCACCTGGCCGCGATACCTGTCTGCTACCAGTATTTACGTATCTACAACAGATGGCAACTTTAGTTCCACTATGTAAATACCAGAAATCATACACATAGCTGGGAGCATTTTGTGTAAGCAAACTTCTTAGTTCAGAATAATAATGTACTACGTCGGTTTTTATGGTAGGGTGGCTCCAACACGCGGTATTGAACGCATTAGACTGTTGGTCTACCGGATCGTGGAGTGATGTTTTATGCGTTAATAGTTAACCTAACTCATAAATATCCTGCGTAAAATAATATCCTAATCAATCTTAGATTCAATATAGGAAATAAATACGTTTACACAAACTTATTACGACATAAATTCAACCTAATAGATTAACTACCGTACTTTTTACCCGTAAAAAAACCCATTACCGCATGCCGTGGGAACCTCATCATAGAACTCCTCGATAATGTAGCTGTATAACGGAAAAAAACTCAGCCTGTTATTTTCAGGTTTATTCATATCAAAACTATTTTTCACTTTACAATTTATTTTAATGGACAGACAGTATGTTGTTCGCCAGGACACTTTTGCTACTTCACCGGACATAAAGGCGCGCAGAGCTCCAGCCTCAATAAATACTCTCTTTATAATATAAGCATCGATAATAAGTGTAATCTACTAACATTTTCATCTACATTCCTATATAAATGTGTATACACAAATATAAATGGGCACGACTCTCCGGAAGTTATAAAAGTGTAATGAGGAGACACAAAATGTAATTTTAATTTTATTCTTGCCACTTTTTCCCGGCTGGTGGCGCTTAATCATAATCACGCCCCGCTGTGATTATCTCACGGCTTGACTCAAGAATGAAGGGAAACGACACACGGATTATTTTTTCTCGTTATCTTCTTCATGAAGCACCTTTATACGCATATTTCGCTACGCATATAATAACACCCATTATTTTAAATATTCATATTTCTCTGTTGAATAAAAATTACATATTGTAGGTACTTAATTAATTTAAAACTGCCTTTTCGTCACTGTAAATTTTTCTTAACATAGTTTATTTGTATTTTATTGAAAAAGTAAACCAATCGTAGATATTATATTACACCATTAAGAGATATGTCAATCAGATTTTTTATTTTCTTTAAAGTACAGTCGACCAAGGCTCATAAAAAGCTGTTTGCTGAATAATAGTTTGCCACTCTAAGGTTTTAAAATATTTAAATTTATAATGCGTGATGGGTTGGCTGACATGGGCCCTAGGTAATTAAAAGTCATTGTGCGGTACAACAACTTTGATAAGTATCATAATAATTAGTCCATAAAATGGTGTCTAACTAAGTAGTTAGACACCATTTTATGGACTAATTATTATCAAACCATGTGCAGTATGCTGATTATTGGAAGTTCGAACTTACTTATATACTTACGTTGTGTTTCGTTTATACATACTGAATACAAAATATTAATTTCATAAGTCTAATAGATACACCACTTACCGGTGATCTCATTAGAGTTCCTATATTTTTCATGAGGACTTACAAAAAATAAATCATTTAAAAATAAAAAAACACATTAAAATTGTATCAATCCTGTGCCTCAGTACTATACTTATTATGATAGGACAAATATCTATCAGTCTTACTTAGCAACTTACTTAATTCAGTTTTTGAACAATTACCGGACAACAGGTGACGCAACCGCCAAGGATTCTAAATGGATTAAAATTCAATTAACGTGAAAAAGAAGCGCTCGCAATTACCTGAAAAGTTTTACGACAATACACATTGGTATATCTTATGTTTAATAATGATCGTAATACTTGACAGTTAACATATTTTCGATCTAAACCAACCTGAATGATTTTAGTCCAACCCCAAATATATTCAAGGTAGAAAATATTAGGGACAATTTTGTGTAGTTTAGTTATAGAACGCTAATTTCCCAAAGCTACATATTTGTATTGCCGTCTTGGGACATCAGTTGTAATACCTATATTTTCTGAATTCGAAGTGGAAATTAAGTAGCAGCACTATTTACTTCGACACAAAAATATTTCAGCGCACAATTACAGTTAGCGATCAACTATTTAGCATCGTTTCTACATGCAAATGTGTTGCGAAGACAAGGCGCGCGACGTTTCTCCGGCATTATATGGCAATCCCACTTTGTCAAGCCAGCAACTCGGCTGTTATTGCGGAATGTTTCACCTGCACTAACAGGACGTACTGTAATAACATTTACACAAGGGAAATTCAAACGTCGAACTATTTGCGCATTTGCCCCAAAATGGAATTTCTTTGTTACAGTCACAATAAATATTATATGAACGACGTGACAAAGAAGTCAAAAGGTAACATTTTATTCTGCTATCAAATATAGAACGTTGTCGTATAGTCCGTAAGTACTTTTGATGTTAAAGATATCCATAAAAGATAAATACTTTATTGTACATAATACCTACTTCAATTTAACTTGTAATAATTGAGTGCTTATTGACGATCATTTAATTTTCTGTGAATAGTTCTTGACAATCGAGTATAGACATAAGAAAACAGAGATTTTTAAGTCTCGGCGGACGTGGATGCGATCCAAGCCGGACAAGAGATGTGTATAATTTAAAATTTATTTCCCGGTCTGGTAGCCAACCCAACCACTATTGTCCTCCGTCCATCGAAAAGCACGTAAAGCCGTTGATCCCAATTGTAATAACATAATCTATTGTTCCCAGGAACTGGTGACTGTTATCACTGCGCGGTGACTACGGCAAAATCCTCCCCCGGGAGGCCTATGTTCAGCAGTGGATGGGCTTAATTATGATACTAAATTAAAGGCATAAAAAAAATCAAAAGTAATTAAAACAACAAGTTTAAAAAAACTGAACAATGAAGAAAGCAAAAAATATTTTCACGCAAATTAACGGTATCTTAAACGAAGAAAACTAAAAGGCAGCCGCTTAGGGAACTGGCAAATGTTTTAAATTAATCAATGCAAGACTACAATCGGCTGATTTGCATTTATACGAGGCGCTCACCCTCGACTAGACCACGTTGATATCTAAACGGTTTGTCTTTAAATATTCTGAAAATTCATACTAAATCGTGTCTAAGCGAATAATTTGGCAAATTATCATATTAAATTATACATTTTGATAACAAGATTTTTTTCTGTAAACTGTCTGTTTTATTTTTCTGCATAAGTATTGTGTTATGACTTGTAGCAATGATGACTCACTTATTGTTTATACAAGTTTTAGATTGTAATATATATTTGATATCCAATTTTGTAAAAAAATCTTTAATGGACAATGTATTTTGTTACCAAGTCTTTAAAAACTATTTGTTCAAAGCTTAAAAGCTCAAAGCTTTCTATTATACACTTTTCGTTATAGTTAAAAAAAAAGTGAAATGATTCGTTATTTTTATAATTTGCTTAAAATATTTATAAGCCCACTATTATTGCATTGATTGATGTACTTATTTTTTGTTATGACAACTCCCGCACTAGGGTATGGGGACTTTACAAAAACAAAACACACCTATTATATATCCCTGGTGTAAATCGAACCCAGAGCACCAGATCATATAAGGCAATGCCATAACATCGGTGCAGTGTACTTTTTAGAGTAGTCCAAATTTATTTTATGAACTATAAGTACCTGCCACAAAATATTACATTCAAGACTTCAAATACGCCTTCGAGAATAATTTTCCTTTGCAGTCACTACCTTGTCTTTTAAACTGTAGTTGGTATTTAATTTTGCCAGTTAAATTAGTCTGAGATATGCCTTGCATTCTTTACGTTCAAAGGAATAAACACAGGTTTGTGCTTATTTCTAATTAAGCAAAGCGACTACATTTCTAGTAATTAGCAATAAGGTATTACAATGCGTAAATGGCCGCTACTGTTTCATGTAGCGATTAGATAATCTCGTAATAGCCTTGCAGGTGATGTAATTTGATTAACGTGTGATTTGAGTGTATATTATTATATACTAGCTGTACGTGCCCGGCGTCGCTCAAGTGCTTTTCCGTTGTTTAAGTTCTTACACCACGTAAATCGTTATTTTGCCATTAGCTAAAGAAGCACATCTCGCTAATTAGAAACACATCGTTCAATACTAAAACATAGTGAAAAGTATACTGGTACTGTTTTAGTGACCATATAAATATAATATTTCATCTCTGTTTATCTTCATGTTCCTGCCTTGCTCCTATTATTTGGGGTCGGCGCATAATGACATCCTCTCCCATTTTCCCCTATTAGACGTCTCTTCCATACTCACACCCTTCTTGCACATGTCTTCTATTACGCTGTCCATCCATCCTTTTTTTTGCCCTTCATCTTCCAACATATTCATCCATCTTCAGATTCAGCACTCTTCTTGTATGCATGTCACCCTTGCCCTAAACTGAATAGAAATTTTACTCTACAAAAAATGTCGTATTTCTGATATTATTATTAAAAGGTATGTAATTTCTTCTAAATCCTTTTTAGTTACGGTAGATAATCATGAAAAGGTAATTTGTAGGTCTATCGTTACTTTACAAAAAGTTATTAAAAGGTGAGGTATCATTACATCATTTGCGGGCCTCCTAAGTCACGGTCTAAATACTTAATAGAAATAAATTACTAAAAGTCTATGCCTAACAAGAGATGGGTTCTACCGATTTGAATAATACATTCTTTGTTCAGTTTGGAATTAGCGGCAAATGTTTATACAATAGATTTTTTTTTATATTCAGGCGTCCGACGTCCATCTGAATATTCTAAAAATAAATCAACTAGTATATTTACTACTCACATACAAGATATCAAAATATTATCAGAATTTACTAATACAACTAAAATAGCCAGTCTAAGCTCTAAATATTTTACGTATCTCATTGGCCAACTAGCGAGGTCCCGGGTTCGGTTCCCGAGTCGGGCAAAAAATGGTGTGCCTAGAAATGTTATATTTAGAAAAATCTAAGTTGCAGCCAGAAGTCTGGAAGTTGGTGGTGTTTCATCCGTGCCTTAAAGAGCAGGTTAATTTGTCGAGTTGGTGATCTCTCACCGGTCGAGTCAGTAGAACCGTCCCATCGGATTTGTTTGTAAAGGAAAAGGGAGCTTAGCTGTTTATGTGCATGCACCGGTGCACTATAATATGTCCTGCGTAGATGGCTAATCTCCTTAGATATTGGCCGCCGTAAAGGTTGCATAGAGAAATATATGTCATCGGCGCCGGCGGTTTTTAAACAAACAGTCTTATAATCCTTACTAATCCTTACTATCCTTACTTCCGTACTAATATTATAAATGCGAAAGTAGCTCTGTCTGTCTGTCGCCTTTTCACGCCAAAGTTACTAAACCGATTTTAATGTTTGGTATATAGAATAGTGTAGAACCTGACATAGGCTTCTATTATAGCTAAAAAAGGGTTGTATGGAGTTGAAAGTGGTGGATGACGATTGTCAAAGTCACTATTCCACGCTTACGAATTCGCAGGCAGAGCTAGTTTTAATATAAAAGATGGAAGCGATCACACACTAGTTTGTAAGATTCAAATAGCACTTTTATAGTTGGACAGTAATATCGTTAAGCTCATGTAACGTCGAACTCTCATTGAAACTGTTCTTAAGTGTTGTCCTTTTATGTAGCTACTCCATAAATGTTTGATAGGGCCATCTCGGGAAATCTCTGTCTCCATTCGTTGAGGGTCCGCACTCAAATAAAACTGGAATCCCAAATATTATTCCGCGACATTTTCCCTATTCCTTCGATGTGAACTTTTATTTTTATGCTTTTACGTATTCTTATCAGAGAAGAGACACACTCTCGGAGAGCTTCTGACATACTGACTTAAATCCTTTACCCAAGAATGTAACTTTGTCTCGGATTACAGTTTCGTCGTATTTCTTTAATATTATTGTGGCAATTCGAGAATTCAAAGTACATAGTGTGATAGTGATACAATCAGTTATTGTATACGGTTAGAATTTAAACCGATACTTTAAAAATGATTTTTTTGTGTGTAATGAAAGTTTACAGCTATTATTCCGATTTTTTTTTAAATGGTTCTTCATTTAATATACATAGTGACGTAGGTTAGTTACATAGATAATGAAAGAAAATATTCCCACCAGATCGCGGTTTTTTTTAAACGGACAAACATATGCACGAGGTTTTTGTTACTTCATTAGGCATAGAGGCATGTTGGACTTCAGCCATATTAAATGGTTTAAAAACTATAAACTAATCAACCTAGGCAACAGTGCTCCCCGTGTGGGGCTTATCACTTTTAGTGAATTGACGCTCAACAATTGGAACATGACTGTAAGTCTAAATATATGTATGACTATCCATAGTAAGGCTGCTAAAATAAATGCCTGTTTCTATCTATCAGTTGTATTTAACAAACAGGAAATTCCTAACTAACGAAAACCGATTTTGGAAGCATCTCACATTATTTCTCCTCAGCATTCATATATACAATGCAATTAATAAGTTTATTCAATTTGCTGACAACTAAATAGCTCTGTATCTTAGTGCAATATCCATTTAGCAAGAGTAAGCGTGACCTATGAGTGCAGAGACCACTAGATCAAAGGGGCGACAGGCGGCACAAATTTAATTTAGCCTGCCCACAACACAGCTACTAGATAAGCTAAGATATGTACTCACGGTGTAACAAAAACAGTAGCTGCTACTGAACTAGTTCAGTGAAAGACAATTGATATCGTTAAAAATAATTGCTTGCTTTTAATGTTCTGCAACTCTTATATGTTAGATATGTATGTCAGTCTGTCACAGAAGTTGCTGCGACCTGAAAATTAATAAATTTGAGGAAAATGGCGATACACCTAAACTATCGATTACAGGAAAACTATAGTTACAAAATTTGATTACAAGCACAATCTAACTTACCCAAGTTACGTATTTATTTCAACATGATCAGATATTTTTGACTTCGTACAGCAACTTTGTAACTTACAATCGACGGAATATTTTTGTAATTGTAATAGAAAAAAAACATTGTTAATAAATGTTCAGAGCATATAACAGAGTAACATTACAGGTAACATTAATAAAAATACCATAAGCATTCATTAATTCATTTGTAGTTTACAACAATAGTATAAAATACACTCACATTTTTTCACTCACGTTTTCACAGAGTATTGGCAATCGGCTTCACATTCTTTAGCGTGTTCGTTTATTACGTGTTGAGTATGAAAACCGAGGTGGCTGTGGTTTCGACTCGTCACATATTTCAGCAGTGCTACCTACCGTCGTATTAGTATGCCACGCCACAATAACCGAAGTCGAATCACAAAAGATTTCCGGAGCGCGACTTGCACAAGGGATGAAAGCCAACATTGTGTAATCAGAAGGGTCGCAATCTCACCCCATCGTGTCGAACACAGCTTCATCAACATGGGCTCCTTCCACTCATTGTGACGTTTTACTTCTCAATAACAGACCGCAACGTGCCTCGGCAAACATACGAATTAGGCTGTTTTTGGACCGAAATTAAATCATCGCATCAAAGGCTTGACGCTACTTATTTATCCCAACAGAAAAATATTAAAGGTACTTGTATATTATTGTATAAATATGTTTCTTTATTATATGGTGTGTTATATCTGAATTGTGGATACACATACAAAATGGTGTCACTTGCCCATCAAAAATAACGAGCGCCATCGACCGGAGGGAAGAAAACGATAAGATCGTCGCCATCATCCGCAAACCTGCGATGTAAATTACGATATTTTTATTGGAGCCAACAGGCTGACATGCTATCAAGTCCATACGATTTGCCAAATCAATTTTCCCACAGTAAGTGTTATGTTGGCAAGTGTTTGTGTGTTGCAAATGGGTGCGACGTTTAGTGTTGTGGCGCGAGGCACAATATCACGGGACGGTTACGCCTCGCACCCTCGAACGCTCGCTATAGTTTCACGTTTGAATTTCTTAAACAAACGTTATTACTGCTCCAATAGCGAAATGTTCTGCTGAAACAATTCACAATAGCGAGAACTTCAATGTCAAAGGCAAAGAAGATTGGCTTGAGAATTTCGATGCACGATTTTAAAGAATAAAGTATTGTAGAAGTTGTCAGTGTTTCACGGTTTTGCATATATTAAATTGCGTGAATGTCTTTTATATAAGCTACACGATGTATGTTTATACACTTTTTTAGATTTTGGTGATAGTATACAAATTGTACCTACTTTATTTTATTTTTACCGGAAAATATTAAGAATCGTTAGTTGATCAACTTTCTAGTTAGTTGCTAAACTAACGAGATTTCAGGTGATTAAAAAAAATAACCTAAACCCATTGGTTTATTTGTTACAACAGTAGCATAGTCTCGTGTGGTCGTGGCACGGAAGTTGATCAACTTATGATTCAAATTGTTTTCCTGTGACATATATAATATGAATAAGACGGTTTAGATCAGTGATTCCCAACGGGGATTGGAGTCCACGGCAGACTCGATGGGGGTTCGCTTTGGCTTAAAAAATCTAATTCACTAATTAGTTGTAAGTGCGCATCATTGAAATGGAGCAACTAGGGATCCACCGAAACCAGTACAGTTTTTAGAGGGGTCTACGAGAACGAAAGTTTAGGAGCTTCCAGTTTAGATGTTTGAATGTTTGCTGCTTAAGCTGACCCCACATTGGGCGTGCTTATTCCTTGAGCGTGTGTCATATGCGGACGGCGGCTGAGGTCGCGGTTGACGGGATCACAAGTATCATAAGTTCGCGTTATTCCCGTTATGCTACACGCTCGAGAAGGACACTATCTGAGGTCAGCCCTACTTATCAAGCATGGAAGCAGAGCAGCCATCCAAAGTCATCTTGGATCTAATATCTTGCCCATCAGATAATGTAAATGCAGTTCATTTGAACTTTTGTTAATTTGTTATTTCAGTTCATGATATAATACATATTCAGTTCATATACTTCTTATTTTAAATACCTAACAAATAGAAACTCGGAGAAAAACAGCACCAGCCCCCAAACTAAGACTACTTACATAACCTTCCCTTTGAATTCTTTCACACGTTCCGTAAATCATATCACATATCGTCTAATAGATACGTCTGTTACATAATACGAGGGTCTGCGTAGACAGGCACGTCATGGGCTGACTTATTCCCTAACCTCGTTACTGTCGTATATAAACCACGCCATGATTTTATCTCAACCTTAATTGGAGTAAACCTTCTGTTATGGTTCTGGATGAAGGAAAACGGCAGAAGTTAAACGCAATGATGAAACAATTTATCGAAGCCAATAATATAATATCAGTGGACCAGGTACTTCAACAATATATTATACCTACCGTACATTTTACAGTAGCTAAAGTCACGTATAGTGATTAGTCAAGAAATTTCTGTGAAATAGTAATAAAAAAATGAGTCCTATGTTCAACTGTGGGCGACAACAGGCATATATAATTATGTTGACAATGACATTACTGAGATCTTGTGCGTGAGTATGATCGCTGGGGCAAATGAGTGGGGATTAGATTCAGCAACGCGTGAGTAGGTACCTCTTATATTGTAAGCGTTTATATACTTATCACTAGGTCGATCAATAATAGTTTGCCGTCTTAGAGATAAAAAAAACGAATTTAATTAATTTCTGTTCTGTCTATTAATCTGTTTTATAGTATTTTTAAATTTGATATTACATACAGTTTTAAGGTACTCCTCAAAGCTGCAGTATTTCTTTGATATTCTTAGTTAGCAGCTAAATGCAATTTCATAAACTCTAAATAAAGGGTTTTAAAAAGAGCAGGTTCAGAATAAGTAGAGTAGACGAAGCGATGGCCTTACCTCGTTGCATTTACCCGCCGGCGGTAATTAAGAATTCAAAATGCCTCTTTGTGATAGAGTTAAGTCGTTAACCCACGACAAGATTTTACTCAGTTTATTAAATTAAGTGAGTTACGTATTGAGGTACCTAACAAAGTAGAACTTGGATTTCTCAGTAAGGTATGTAGTAATTTAATTTACTTAGTCATTTCTTCAAAACCCCGAACTTTTCATAACTGTAGTCAACCTTCGATAGAACGTTATATATAAATGTATTATTTTAAATGTTATTGTAGGAGTATAGATATGCAGTAAGAAAAACGCTTTACTTTAAGCAAGAAATATTAAGTAGCTAGTATTCAATTGAGTATTTAGTGTCTCACTATCATGATCTTTATTGCTATAGTCTTTACCATACCTTACCATTTGGTATGGTAAAGAAATCATCAAAGTGACACCTGAAATTCCCAAAATATGATAGACAAAATTGTGGAAACTTGATATACTTAAAGTAGATGTTTACAGATAGAAGTATTGGTGTATAACCATTCAAATTTTTTTTATATTTCAACAAATAAAGGGTACAAGTAAAGGACAATGAATAGATTTTGAGGGAAACGCAATTTAAATTAACTCCTTAAAGTTCTAAAAAACCGGCCAAGTGCGAGTCGGACTCTCGCACGAAGGGTTCCGTACTAGTTGCAAGTGCCTAACTATTGAATAAAAGGTAAATTGCGGTTTACGGTTTATGACGTATTAAAAAAAAACTACTTACTTGATCTCGTTCAAACCAATTTTCGGTGGAAGTTTGCATAGTTATGTACATCATATATTTTTTTTAGTTTTATCATTCTCTTATTTTAGAAGTTACAGGGGGGGGGACACACATTTTACCACTTTGGAAGGGTCTCTCGCGCAAACTATTCAGTTTAGAAAAAAATGACACTAGAAACCTCAATATCATTTTTGAAAACCTATCCATAGATAGAGTAGACACGTATGGGTTTGATGAAAAAAATTTGTTGAGTTTCAGTTCTAAGTATGGGGAACCCCATTTTTTTTTGTTTTTTTTCTAATTTTGTGTGAAAATCTTAATGCGGTTCACAACATACATCTATGTGCCAAGATTCAACATTATAGTTCTTATAGTTTCGGAAAAAAGTGGCTGTGACATACGGACGGACAGACAGACAGACAGACAGACATGACGAATCTATAAGGGTTCCGTTTTTTGTTGCCATTTGGCTACGGAACCCTAAAAACAAAAAAACGCTTTTATAAAAATAAAAAATGGGCTTTGGTATTTACCATAGATAAAGATTTTCTTATATTTAAAATACACTATTATTTGCCTTTACCGTTCAAATGTACCTCTGGGCACGGGCGCCGACCCTCCATACCCAAATATTTTTGCAAACATCCTATTATTTGTATCTACTCAATGCAATGACTAAATAGTTAACTTGCAATTAGTTGTTCGTTATTGGCCCCAAAATAAAAAAGTATTAGTAATACTAATATTATATACAAAATAAATATGTATTTCTAAATTTAGGTGACGGGGAGTAAAATACCCTCTAAAATAAATATGCATGGAATTATATGGTACAGTATGACTATGCACTATTATTTAATTTCTCTATATTTATTTCTGTTGTATATATAATTGATTTATAATGCACGAGTAACGCAAACCAACGTCATGTAAGGTAAAATGTAATGTAATGTATATGTAATTTAAGGCTAATTTGCCTTTAATCAAACGAACTCCAGTTGCATTTTAACAGAGTTACGTGTAATATATAGTAGACGTCAGTCAAGTAAAGTTTTATAGTAATATGTATAGTTAAGTGAACTAGATTTTTATATGTTTTATTTGCAAAAGGCAACACATTTTTTCCTCTACTGTGATTTCGTTTTTCGTTACTATTTATATCCAAATATCAAAATCTAATCCAAGTACCTAATATGAAATCATAACGCCGTTAGATATGGATGAGGGTAGATAAAATCAGCCGTAAGCACGTAGCTAATGCGAAAGGGGCTCATTACATTGTGTTGACACCGACAAATGCCCCTTTACATATTCTCACTGAGATCCCGAAGATTGAGCCATGAAATTGAAAACGATCCCTTTGAAGAAATTTATTCCAAGCACGAACTGCTCTCCCACTCCCGGCGAGAAGATTTGCTCGTTTATTTTTATGAAATTATTAAAGATACACTTCATTTTCGTCTGTCGAACGATCGGATTCAAGATATTTTTTATTCGTTACATCATATTCTCGATTGTCAACGAATTCGAATGAAATTGACAATTGAATTCGAAATTATTTTATTTTATGCATGCAAGTATTATTCAGAACGGAAGGCCAATTGCATACAAGACTCCGCAGACTGTAGATTTCTTATTCAGAGCAATTTATGTTACGACGTAATTTTATCAACTGATATAAAAGTACCATATATTAAGCGTAAAATAAAAAAACTTTATCAATTGAAATTGCTTAATATTCAGTAACACATTGAAGAAGAACATACGTTTTTCACAAAGACATTTAAGTAAGTATAGCAGCAGAACAATACCATTCTGATCCTCATATTAACAAACCGTCAAGCAAAGGTCGATCAATAGTCTTAGGTACTCAATTTCTACGAACGAAGGGAAGTCATAAATGATTTCAAATAACTAACTCATTGGCAGTTTTCAAACTTCGTAATAATAAAAAACGTATAAGAGCACTCACTGTTTTAAGCTTTTAACTTGCATTTAAGTTTTAAGAAGAATTCATGAATTGGAATTGGACGGAAGTAAAAGTTGCACCAAGTTATAAGACGACTACTCGAAGCTGAAAATATCGGGCTTCAATGTGTTTCAGTGTCTCACAATGATAGAGGTTTAGAAGTTTAAAAGTATCCCCACAATAATAATAAGTTAAAAATGCGACTAAATGTTGTTATTAAAATATTGTCATGGCACATTAAAGTTACAAAGTGACATATTATTTCAGGATAAACAGGCTTACGTTCGCGGCTCGGTGTTCGCGCGAGTGAGGACAACTTTTGTACTTTTTCACCCCACACAGCTTGCCAACCACACGTTGTCTATTACTCCAAACTCGGGCTCTCCATTATCTCCCGGACCGAATTTGTTTTAAATTTCCTCGCAACTTAAAAAAAGCCCATCGCGTATGTATTCTGTACATTGCCAGTAAAAGTTTTGTAGGCAGTGCAGAATGTTTTCATTTTAACACCAACATTTCACAGTAGATTTTACTTATTGTTCTTTTTTAATTTCGATGTTAAAATATAAAACAAATGGCTATATTTACTTTTGATATATTTTGCGAACAATATTCCTTTCCGGTGTTGCGGATCGTAACTGAGGCATAATGACCTCATCATATAAAGAAGCAAAAATATCGCGAGCGCAATTCGTCATGTCATTATGCATGGAAAGGGCGAACTTTACGAGTATAATAACGCGAGATGTCTGACTCGGTGCGCCTCATGAATGGTGAAACGTTCTTTATTGTGCCGTGTTTTATGCGAACGATTAACCTTTTAATGTTAGCCGGGCACTCGCTATGAAATCCTCTATCGAAAACCAGCCCACTCGAATCTATTCAATGTTGGAAATATATAACCTATATATATGAATAGTGGGCTGAACTATTCACCTTTTAAATTCCTATCCACGTCAAGCGTACCATTGTATCGTTGCTAGCCAATTGGTATATAACCTAGATTGGAACATAAAATAAAACTCGTCTTCTTACTTTCTTATGCAAGAACAACACTTGAGAATATGAGTATACGTGGGAATGTCAAGTATCACTGCGATGATTTCTATTTCTATAGCAATAAAGACCCAGTCAGAAAGACACTACATACTTAAAAAATAAAATAAATAAATAAAAATCATTTTTATTTACGTTAACCAATTACAGGCACTTGTAAATAGTCAAACATTAATTAGAAAAAATAATTCATTATATTTGTTATTTATTTATATCTATAAAATTAATTATTTTTATATTATCATATATTTATATGTTATTATTATAATTTATTTATTTATATTGTTCTTAGCGACGCAAAATGCTTGTTCTGTCTATATTATGTCAAAACAATTGCCATTATTTGGGTGGACCATGAGCATATAACGACGGACGCGCTTTAATGCTACCACCGGATCCAATGCGCCTTTACTGAGAAGATCCGGCGAAACAAACTCAGTGGGTTACTTTACTACCGGTTTCAACACGGCCCACATGAGACGGTCAGGCGAAACATACTCAAATGGAGAAATACGCGGGGTTTTGGTAGGCATCATTTATTTTTAGTAGGCATACACATTTATTGCCCAAACGGTTGTCTTGTTATAATTTATTTTAGTTTTACTCAATAAGATTGAATGATATAAAGAAAGAACTAGCGGTATTTATAAGTAAAGTACACCATGAAATCAATTACAGACAGTTTTTTTTTTTTTTTTTTTTTTTTACTCCATATAGGCTTACGTTTGACCTTAATCTCGCTTGATGGAAGGCGAAGATAAGGCCTAAGATGATACACGCTTGCCTAGAAAGTGTCTGTTCACTTTAGCCTTAAAGATGTCCAGATTATAGCGTTCCGGAAAAACTGACGCCGGCAGAGAATTCCACTTCTTAGCCGTCCGCATTATGAAAGAAGAAGCAAATCGCTTCGTGCGTATTGAAGGAATGTCTACAACAAAAGGGTGAAACCGCTCGCCGCACCTAGTCGTCCGGTGATGGAAGGGTGAAGGGGGTATCAGGTTATGTAGAACCTCCGCACACTCCCCGAAATGCAACCGATAAAAAACTGATAGGCAGGCCACTCGTCTACGGTGTTCGAGGCTCTGAAGACTTGCCTCCACCAGTGAGTTATTGCCTATGACTCTCTTCGCTCGGCGCTCCAATGAGTCCAGAGCATCCAGCTGATATCCAGCAGACCCATCCCAAAGATGAGAACAGTATTCCATTGAGGAGCGAACTTGAGCTCTGTAAAGACTTAAGAGCTGCTCCGATGTGAAGTACCGCCTCACCCTGGAGAGAATGCCAAGTTTTTTGGCTGCAGTGTTTGCAATGGACTCGATGTAGTGACCGAAGTTTAGATTAGAAGAGAGGTCAAGCCCTAGGAGCTCAAGATGGTCGCTGATCGGAACGGAGACATTCCGGAAAGTCGGAGTCAGTTGGAATGGACTCCGTTTCGCCGAAAAAAGACACGCCTGTGTTTTTGAGGGGTTAAACCCAACCAGGTTGGCATCACCCCATAAGGAAACAGCCTCCAAGATCGAGTTCACCCCCTCAATCATCGACTCCCTGAACGACTGGACCATTGACCCCGACTTCGCATCAGACAAGTATCTCACCGAGACTGTGCTGTCGTCTGCATACTCAAAGATACCGGGAGTAACTAGCAGGTCGTTTATGTGCAGCAAAAAAAGAGTCGCGGAGAGAACAGATCCCTGAGGGACACCGGCATTAATACCAAGAAGATCGGACGAGGCGCCATCAATGACAACCCGAATCGACCTTCCCCTCAAGAAATCCTGAATCCAGGTGCAAAGTACGGGAGCAATACCGTAAACCGGAAGCTTACCAATGAGACTTGCGTGCCAAACCCTGTCAAAAGCCTTAGAGATATCAAGAGACACGGCAAGAGCCTCACCGTGTCTCTCAATGGCTTCGCTCCATAAGTGAGTAGCATATACAAGAAGATCCCCAGTAGACCGGCCTCGACGGAATCCGAATTGACGGTCACTGAGGAGGTCGTTGTCTTCCAGGTATGCCAGGAGACGGTTGTTTAAAACACGCTCCATAACCTTACAGAGTATGGAGGTGATTGCGATTGGTCGGTAGTTGGCAGGGTCGGCACGACTACCTTTCTTGGGGATCGGTTGAACGTTGGCAATCTTCCAGGATGCTGGAACTAGACCAGTCTTCAGGGATAAACGATAGAGGCGAGTCAAAACAGGAGACAACTCAGGCGCACATGACCGCAAGACAATGGCAGGAATGCCGTCAGGCCCACTAGCCTTATTCACATCTAGAGTGCTGAGAATTTTAAGTACCACTTTTTGCCGAATGTGCACCTCAGGCATAGTGGAAGTGCAATGTGGTAGCCTGGGTGGACTTTTACCAGCAGCATCTAGTTGTGAATTCTTCGCAAATAGAGACGCAAACAAGTCTGCTTTCTCTTTGGCGGTGTGAGCTAATGAACCGTTCGGCTTCTGCAGTGGCGGCAAAGAGGACCGACAGAAATTGGCTTCGACCGATTTGGCAAGAGACCAAAAAGCTTTACTCCCAGATGGGTAAGATGCTAGTCTGGCTCCAATGCGGCCAATATGGTCAAAGCGGGCCTTGCGTAGGGCACGTTTGCAAGACTTGGCAGCACAATTCACAGAATAAGATACAGTTCTAATTACAACTACTGTACTTGGCTGTATGGTCCTCAGGGAGGTAGGTGCAAGATGGTACCGATAGCCAAACGTCTTTATCTTCAATATAATCCTGAATACAATAGTAACCTTTTTTTAGTACTCAAGCGAATACTTAAAACCAACTGTATTGTTTTTACATATCGCTGTAAAAGTGCCAAGTATTCACTCATTTGAGGCGATGAGTACCTCCATAGTTTTAATCTTCGTGGTTAAGCAACACACATTTTATATGTGTGTTACATTTTCATAAAAACAAATTTGCTTCACGTATACAAGGTATACATATACAAGGTGTAACGGAAAGGGTATATACATAGAAAGAGAAAGGCTTCTTTGGATCATAACAAACGATATGGCAAGGGTTTTAACTCAAAATAAAATAAAAAAGTCAGCATTATTTTGCAAACAAAAAATAAAAATGCGGAAACCTTTATTCAGAAAAACCAGGAGTAAGAGGTTTATTTTTACTTGCAAATAGTTGTTCGCTGATTGAGTGCTAGTGATGTATTTATTTCAATTTGAAAAGTTTGGTTTCTGGTATCTATGAATTTTAAAAAATCGTTACTTCCGGACTTGTAGAGATAGGATTAAATAACCCTTGCCATATCGTTTGTTATCATCCAAAAAAGCCTTGCTCTTTCTATGTATATACCCTTTCCGTTACACCTTGTATACATAGATAACAAATATAAACAGAACGAGTTGAACTAATGAAAAACAACAGATTTATCTGACTAGAAAAAAAATTGATCATGTGCGAGTCGAACTCGCGCACGAAGGGTTCCGTACCATTTTCAAGTATCTACCTGTTGCCGTTATTGATATCGAGCATAAAAGGGCAAAAAAATAATAAATAAATATTTATTTTATTTTATTTTTTATAGCGGCAATCGAAATACCTACATCATTTGTGAAAATTTCAACTGTCTATATATCGCGATTCTTGAGATTCAACCTGGTGATAGACAGATAGACAGACAGCGAAGTCTTAGTAATAGGGTCGCGTTTTTACCCTTCGAGTACGGAACCCTAAAAATTCAATTTACACTGCCTGGTTCTACTAGGTTCTCCTCATAAAACATGATTCGTTAAAAATATTAAACACAATTAAAGCAGTACACACACCATATTATAGCACTTTGAAATGGCTTAAACTAAAAAATGGATTTTAAAACCCTTACACACAAAGTATTGTATATACAATATCATTAAATAATGTAATGCTCCCAGCATTACATTATTTAATAATATTGTATTTACTTGTATTTCAATACATTTATATCTACATTTTCATATTAAAATGTAACCTAACATAATAAACTATGAAGTACCACTATATTTATGAATATGTTAATTATATAACGAACCCTGTAATATAACTGTTACGTTCATGGCGTTGCTAGTAAAATATTAAATTGCAATTTTCGTGTAATGAACCATTTTATAAAAGGACATAATTATTATTTTCAGCTTACACAATGCCAACACTGTTGTTATACGGGGTACTTTAACAAATTTTCACAATATTACACTCGTATAAATCGCAAATTGTCCTGTAAAATCCTCGGAGAGCCACGGCAACTTAATTTGTTTTTGATGAATACTGCCTGATCACGGTGTTCTTGTCAAATCATGCGGTTAATGAAGTTTCTTTACCCTTTTGTAAACGATAGATTGTAAGGAAAATATTTATTTTAAGAAACAACATTAAACGCCAATATAATGTTTTAGGTTTTTCTAAGAATATGCAGATTTGAGCGAAGTATAGGTACTACGAGATATCGTCCAAATGCAATCGAGACGACACAATAGGAGCAATCATGTTTTCAAGACTTAGTGGTATGTACGTGAGATATAAGAGCGCAAAAGGTCATACCAGACAGAGTATTTTAATACAGTTTTATACAGAAAAATTAAGCTTCAACTTTCATCTAATTTTGGTTACAACAAACTTTATTATTCATTGACTAAACCCAGTCGTAAATACTAAATGAGACTGCAGATTGTCGAGGATCTGAAATTGTATTTTTAACCTCAAATGGATAATGATTTCACACTAATAGCTCGATGATATGATCTGATATGGAGCAAACTTCATAAAGCCGGACATGTTCAATTACCGTACAGTGTATAGGCCTGGTTATAGGCTGGAGAGCGGCGATAGTGGCGTATTCACGTTAACATGTCACTTCCGCTACCACAAGATAAAGTCCTTTGACCAAGGCCTTTTAAACTATGATACTGTAAATATTGCAACGTATATTGCTCAAAGTAGAATTTTAGTACGATGAGACTTGCACGTTCATAAATTATAAAATATGCTTTCCGATATAACCTTAACTGAATACGATTTATTAAATAAAGACAAATTAATATAACAATCGAGTTGTCGACCGACTAATATAACAATTAAAAAAAAAAGTGATTTTTGTGTAAAATCTATTATTTATCTACTTATATTATAAATTCAATGAGTCAATCAACTTGACCCGAAAGTTGTTTGACTGATTGAATTTGTGTTTATTGATTTAGTGCAGTTGAAGATGAGTATAGAGTTGTGAGATTAACTTGGAAGTAGTTTAACAACTAATTTTAAAATCAATAAAAATTATATATGTATATTACATATTTATTTACCCGTGTGGTTTCCGCGTAAGAGGCGACTGAAGAACATCAATCCAGTAGCATCTATCAGTTCAAGGATACCTGCCATCTTACTGCGATTACCAATCCGACTGCCAAGCGTGGTGTTTATGGCAATATTCCACAACGATCCTGCTTGCCCAGGTATGTTAAGAGGAGGTCCATGTTCAGCTGTGGACGTTAACGGGCTGATAAAGTAATCTACGTACTTAATTACAACACATAAATTTAGTGTCCGTCATGTTACTACATAAGTATCATTGTTGCTACGAATGCTACGCTTGCTACGAGTGCTACAGTCGCAGCCGTCTTAGGTAGTTTTATGGTGATACAACACAACTTAATAACAAAACCTCTGTTGATCCTTTACATTTAATACATAATTTACATCGACGTATTGTTTATTTGTAATGTTAAAACATGATAAATAAATAATGTATAATGTAATGTTGGACAACCTCCGTGGCGTAGCGGTAATTGGCTCGCTTTAAATCTTGGAAGTCGTGGCTTCGACCCCCTACCGGACAAGAAATCTTTGGGTAGATTTCTTTCCGGGTCTGGTTGGCTGAGGGACTACCCTTCGTGCATCGACAGCACGTTAAGCCGTTGGTCCCGATTGTTTAACATCATCTATAACCAATCGTATTCAAGAGAACGGGCAGAATCGTTTCCTTGTGTGTAACAACTGCGGTCAACAACCCGCCTACCAAGCGTGATGACTATGGCAAAATCCTCCCTCTGGACGAGGCCCATGTTCAATAGTGGACGTTATACGGACTGATCATGATGAATGTTATATTAATAAGTAGCTTACGTACCACGCGCGGCTTAACCCGAGTAATTCCCGTTCCCGTAGAAACTCCATTATGCTTCACTCTAGAAACTCCACTATGTTAAGGACGCTTTCTAACATTGCTAATTGAATCAGTGGTTCCTGAGATAAGTACGTTCAAGCAAACAAACACAGCTGTTTTTATTATTTGTTTGAGACATCCATTTACTAATCTTACGATCTTTACCATATTTGTCTTTGAATATAGTAGTACCTAATTCATGTTTAGAATTCCATTTATTCGCTAGTAATTCTGTACAGTATAGTTATTAAGGTTTATTTAAATAAAATTCTAGGAGTATTTAAACCAACTACTATCAATCCACAATAATCAAACTAAAAACGCGCAGACAAATTTAAAACAATCATAAAAACTTAGTTTTTAAAGCGCTCCACTAAATAAATCCACTATTCAAGCCCGTTTGCTAGTGACGCAGTAATGAATGACAAGCACGGACTGTTTTATTAGTTTCAAAAGGTGTCCATTTAAGGTACTTGGTAGTTAGCTAGTTGGTTATTGTTTTAGTTGACTAACTACTTGAACTATATCGACGGGTAGTTTCTGATACACGGGTGACACAAATACCTTTTTCTGCTAAGATTTTTTAGCTTTAGATAAATTTATGTGAGTAAATTAATCCGAGTCTTATACTATATCAATGACAAAATTGCTTGGGAGTGAGTCTACAACTCTGCTTTACAATACTGCTAACTGCTAACAATACTGCTTTATTAATAATTGTAGAATAAAATTTATTTAAAAAAAAGGATTGCTCTGAGTTTCTTGCCAGTTCTTCTCAGAGTTGCCACGTCCAGAACTAGTTGTAGAAAAAGAAAGAGATGCATCATAAGATCATGATTTAAAATATTTAAAATGTGTCTATATGAATAAAGAATTTTTGACTAATATATAAAGTTGAAGAGTTCATTTGTTTGTTTGATTGATTGTTTATTCGCTTGAATGCCTTAATCTCAGGAACTGATACTGACACTGATCCGATTTGAACAAAATCTTTCAGTATTAGGTAGCCAATTTATTGCGGAAGGATAGGCTATATTTAATTGAGAAATTCCCACGGGAAAGGGATTTACGCGGGTGAAACCGCGCGCGGGATTCTAGTTGGCAAATAAGGTGCATATAAACTCTATGTCTTCTCTTTAACAGTTCACGCAGTATCGTGTGTGGTGTTTTTTTTTCTTATTAGTTACACCTGTTGTTAAGTGGTATAAAAGTCCAAGGAAAGAGATGGCAGGTAAGGGCTCTCCCGGATTTGTTTGTGGTATTCAGCAAGGTAATGGTGCTTTCTCAATCGAGCAGCTCGTGAGCGTACTAAAACTATGTTCTCTTGTCATGTTTAGTAAGTGAGTGAGTTCTACCTCACCGCGCTATACACGCGGGGAGGTATGGCCAGCACAGCTTGTATTTAGGGAGGACTTTCTTCAAGAGGAACTTATAATCAATTGCTTTTGTACAAAAAAATTATATTCGTCAGTAGGTACTACTGGTACTACTTACAAAATATTTTTGTTGTAGCTTTGTGTTTATTCTTTTTGCATCTTTTCTAATAGCTAACCTAACCTACCTATCTATAGGTAGGTTAGCTTAGCTATTTATTTCAAATCGCTACGGCTAAATTTGTCGAAACTTTGGGACCGTGGGGACCTCACAAGCATAGAAGCTGCTTTACTTCAAATAGGTATATAGGTAAGTATATTACTGAGAATGATTACAAAAATAGATATTAATGTACCATTATTATTTTATTTCTTATTACCTACCTACCTTTGTTAGTTTGCTAACCTTGCGGCGACATTATTTGGACAAGTCATATTTGTATTTAGATATTCAATGTATTTGTCAGCAAGTCATTAGTTCTTGTTTCGCATTATCGTAACATTCTGAGACTTTTTTAATAATTACGGATAGTTCTTCTGAGTCTGGTTGTACTGTGTGTCCGTGAATTATGTGAGTCTTCCGCGATACAAGGCTTGTTTCCTGTACGAGAGTTGTCATTAAAAATCCCTTTTTATGTATAAATAAATACAAAATAGAAAACCGGTATACAAACCTGTTTTTATTATAAGATGTTACTAAAAATTTACGGTTTTCGCATTTTTTTTCGTTATCTGTGCTATAAGACGTTGCTTCCTACCAAATTTCAAGATTCTGAGTTCACGGGAAGTAGGTACCCTGTAGGTTTTGATTGCGTTGGCTTAAAAGTTTGATTTTTTACAGCTCCAAGGGATAGTAGACCAAAGTATAGATTTCGATGAAGAGAATTTCAGCTTGATTCCTCTACGCGTCCCTGAGAAAAGGGTCTTGATAGACAGACAGATGGACAACAAAGTGATCCTACAAGGATTCCGTTTTTTCCTTTCGGGGTACCTACCGAACCCTAAAATAGAAAAATATTTTATTCTATATAAACTATTTATTGCAATTGATATAGTTATTTAAAGATATCCTAGATATATACATGACTAGCTTCCCGCGGTTTCATCCACGAAACCCCCGTTCCCCTAGGAACTTCATGATTAAATGTGGGGGAAGAGCCGGACAGTTAATTAATTAGTTAATTTGTTTATTTTTTTAATAAGTTCTTTATTATTTGACTTATTGACACAGATATAGCAGCAGTCTCAAATGTTATAGTATAGATTAAAGTACATTCGTTTATAAAATACACAATACTAGTAAATATCGCTTAATCACGTCAAGTTCTTATTGCATTAAAAAGTAAATTGATCGGCTAGTCTCGCTACTGCTACGATAACTGAAACTAAAACGACAACTTACTTTCAGTTTGCGCATTAGAAATTAAAGCACCACAACCAACTGTATTTTTTAATTAGTAAGCGATCGAAGAGTTTTAAGATATCGACATAGTAATAAAAATAAAAATCTAAATATCGTTATCATCGTCGTCATCATCATCATAAACCCGTATAACGTGCAGTGCTGAACATGGGCCTCCTCCCGTGGGAGACTTTTTTGCCATAGTCACCACGCTTGATAGGCGGGTTTGTGACCGCAGTATTATGTTGTAACACGCAAGGATACGCTGTTGTCCGTTCCCTTGAATGCAATAGATATAGATGATGTTATAACAATCGGGACCAACCAAGGGAAAAAATTGCAATTGCAAACAATGTGCATTAAAATTGTAAAATTTTGTTGTAACGCTATCGAACTAGATAACTGCACCTAATGGTAGTGTATATTTGGTCATAAAACTAATAAAACTTCTTAAAACTAAAAAAAACTTTTTTTTTTTTTGATTCACTTATACTATATTGTAATATTGAGATATTCACTAGGGAGTTTTTGCTACGAGTAGGTATTCAAAATAACTTTAATAATATATGAAAACTCAATTTTGCAACAGCGATATGATATTGAGATCAATCAAAAGTCATCTGTCATATGTGAAAGAATACCAAGTACATAATGTTAGTAACATCAAGAAATAGAGTTATGATGGTCTAGACCAGCGGTCGGCAACACGCGGACCAAGGGCCGCATGCGGCCCTCGGACTTCTTATTTGCGGCCCGTTAATGTTTTGTAACCGTACCGCGATCGACCGTATACGTATAATTAAAATCCAGCCTTAAGAACGCGCTTCACAGTGCCCAAGAACGAACAAATGAGGATGAAATTGACAATTTTTCGATGTGATGCGACTACCTTAATATCACAAGGCCCACCTTTAGTTTATTTTGCCACTTTGAGGCCCTTGTCTGCCAAAAGGTTGCTGACCGCTGGTCTAGACCAACAGAACTGTATATCTTTGAATCTATTTAAACAAAACCTATGTACTCATTACTATCTCTATCTCTTTCTATCAACCATTAGTTTGCATTGAAGCTTCTGAATGGTAAAATAGAGCGTCAGTTGCACAAAACTGCCCTAAAATTCTTAAAATGTCGTCATTTCGCTCTGTCGCCGTCTCCCTGAACCGAATTCCAAATCCATAGAAAAAAAGACTCTCACCAACACAAATCATAATTCTTCAATCCTCCATCGACCGCCCTGATCAAAGGTCCAAGTCCCACAGGAGCGCCTTTTTGCGCATCTTGCTTAGATTGTAGCTTTTAAACTATTTAATAAGGCTGTTCGCCTGTATTCCCAGTGAAGTGGCAAAAGTCCGTAACTATACCTGTCTCAACTCCGAACCTAAGTAGAAGTGATTGGTACATTTTACTAAAAGACACCACCATTCTTCTCTTACAAGTATTCAAGAGAATTATTCCTTAACGTGACATTAACGCAAATCGCTCACAACCCCGCTCCCGCGCGCGCCCGCCTCTGCCGTTGCCGACGTGTCACCTTCGCAGTTCCCGCATCGGATAAATAATTCTACTCGCGCTTATCCAGTTCAACCAGTACATACTAAATTACGTTTGTAGTGACTGTCTACCCCACTGTAATGTACGATGCAACACGACTTTTGCACTTTTTGCTCCAGCCAACTGGTTTTACTGTTGCCCTATATATGGTCTGCTTACTGTTTTTAATTTTAATTATGGTTTCTAGAAAATATATTAGTTGTCTTTTTAATCTATTCAACTAAATGATTTAAAGTATTTTCTCTCCTTCATAGAATTAAATAAAAATAAGAATAAGGTACCTTAAGCCTATATGCTGGTTTAGGTACGATTCAGGCCGGTATATATCAGCCCAATGTATTACATTGGAAAATTAAATAAGTAAATTAAAAAAAGAAATATAGTGTCAAACTTAATTCATTAATCATTTTCATAAGATTAATGAATTATCCAACTAATGACAACACAAAAAACGTGATACATTTACATATCACGAGACGGCTCCAGACGGCTGCGAACTAGTTAGGTTCTTCGGAAAAATTGTTAAATATCATGTTCAGATATGTTACCCTGCAATATGACTACACTTTTACATTGCACCCTGTATAATAAATTAACTTTTCTTTACCATATCAGTTACAACTTTTTTCTTTCGCCAAAAGGACGACTGCCGCTTCTAATCCCAGAAACCTTTGAAACATTTTGCCTGCAAGGAGCAAGGAATTTCAATAAAGCCAAGATGATTTTAGTCATTTATCTCATTGCGGCGGGGTGGGGGTTATAGGAGATATATGTAACTAAACCCGATTACCCTTAAGAGTTTCCCTTGTGTTCAAAGTAGATGTATTGAAGCGGAATGTTTCCACGTCAGAGGTAAAAGCAAGTATTCATGTTTAATTTCATCCTGTATGAGAGTAAAAAATCTTTTATCTGGACCCGCATTCTTAAGAAAGAATTGTTTTAACAATATCTATTTACCGTGAAACTTTAGCTTTGGCAAAGTGTCCTTTCTTCATAGTATGTTTAAATATTTTGAACATAATATGTAGAAGGATAGTTTTATCGACTTTAATCTATAATCGATCACCGGCACTTCTTTAATGATAAATTATGATTAAATAGGTTGGGTGTTTTTTAATAAAAACACATTTTTAAGACTTAAGAAACGTGGAAAACGTGGAAAATACATTTAAAATCATACCTATATGAGTCGAAAAATATGATTAGGTACATTACATATTTATTTAGAATAACAACATAACCATGTAGGTATAAGGTTCTGCTAGACATTGATAAGGAAATAGTGCCTTATTGGGAAACGGGTTAGACGGGAGACGGGAAGAAACTGATACTGTGGTCACCAGTATCGATTTTTTTTAACAAGGAAAACGCTATGTCTAGTACTTACTCCCAAATGCTCATAGTTGATTGTGACATTTGTGGCTTGGCGGGAATCTGCTCATCTGTGCCTAAATTGTTTGGTGGTTTTGATATTTTTTGTTTGAAAATATTGAACACTTTCATATTGTACTAGGCCATTATGTATGACGGTAGATGTTCCGGTTATAAATTACTCGTACCCCTGGCGATTCATAATAATTTTGGAATTTCCCTTTATTACCTATCTATCAATAATAGTGGGTATAAACTTCGACAAAAAATACTTAGTTATTCAAGGTTTACAATGCATCTAAAAATATGCCAATTTATTAAGTTAATTTAACTAACTTTTTTTTAATACAGTATGTAACAATTTACAAATATTTATAATATTATTAGTCAAATACTACAACTAAAAGCAGCTATTTTATATTAAAACTTCTAAATTACTAAATATTCTCAGTCTATACTACTTGGTATGGTTCCCAGAAAGCTAGCAGCATTATGAGAATCTTACTAAGTTAATCGGGAAACGTGCCCGAAGAATGCCGCTGCTTTTTATTTATTAATTTGGCTCCCGGTTCCCACGGCCACAATGTTTCGACAAAAAGGTACAAAAACATAGCAACTATCAAGAGAAATGTATTACAATAACTCTACAGTATGTAAAACATTTTCATCAAAGTTATTGTCATATCGTTATGTAATTACAAATGACCGGATGCGAACAAATGCGCACACGACCCACATTTCATTTTATTTTTACACTTTTTCTGCGGCTAACAACTTTGATTGCTATGTATGATTTTTATGCTAATATTTATATTGCTATGTCTGTATGAATTAGAGGAATAACAAGTCAACACAACACACAATACCTACCTACGTATAAATCTTGTCAGGTTTACCTATATGATTTGTTTGTGAAATGGTTTTTTTTTTTAATATCATATTATTCATAAATGTTGTTGTTATTTTCTCGATAGTTTGTCGATAATGTTATATTCCTTATCGATGTAGGTATAGGAAAAAAATACACCTGGAATTTTTAAAAGGTTTTTAGAAACTATCGCAACATGCGATCAATTGAAATTGTAGTTCGGTAACAAGTTAATCCCATAAGGCTCAATTCACAACAAAGGAGAAGATATTTTAAATTATTTTACTTATCTAGATAGGTGGTATGCGGTTGTGGTTACACCCCGCGACAAGCGCGATATGGAGTAACACTTCTTGTGCTACAATTGAGTCTTCTAATCAACTCGTGTGTCCCTAATAACAATGTCTAATCGGTAATTTTACGCGAAATTAAAGTTCAAAATGTTGATATATTAAAAAAAAACACGAAATTGGGTGAACTCACTTGTACACTAGTAACTGGCCACTTCTAGTAACTGGCCACTATCCACTTCAACGACATAAATTAAGAGTTAACCACACGGTACGCCGACTATGATATTATTTTATACTACTTACCTACTCAAGCAGCTTTCATTATAGTAACCTTTTTTTTTCACTGTGACATTAGTTCCAATATTATCGACCACTTTGTGACAGCCCGTGTTCAAGTTCTGACATAAATGGTAAATCATTACAAAAATCTTCACGTACTGGCTCTATGTAATAATTGAATTTTGTGGTATTTTGTGAAGTAATCGTGAGTTGGCCATGTTTGGTGTGTTGAATAGATGGTAAGTGATACTTTGGGTTGGCTTTAGAATAGTGTCGCACGCGGAGGGGGTTAAAAGTGTTTAAATCTGGTAGAGGGTAGGCCCCTGATTATAACGCTACCACTCTTATTCAAAGGTAATGGATATTTTACGAGAAAATTTCAAAAATAGTTTCTAACCTCGGGGCTCCGTCGACTACGCCTTTGTTACTATTGATTTGAAGCAAATTTAGACCCGCACATGATTTTTCCCAACCATAATAGGTGATTTTAGTGTTTTGAGGTTAGGTAACAAATATCTGATTTTCTCAAAAAGCGGTGCGTTACCTTTTCGTGGGAGTGGTACTGGGGGAGAGGGGATAATTGTATGGCCAGTTTCTGACGGAATGTTTCTTGTTGTACAGATTTTCCAAAATGTCGTTAAAAAAACGACAATACTCCAAAGAGGCAACAGAAGAGGCTATCAAATTTATTGAAAACGACGAAGGTTCGATTCCTCAAGCAGCTAAAAATTTTGGCGTGCCCAGAAGTAGCATACAATTTAAAATACGAAATCCTAACACAAAGTTTAAGTCTGGACCCTGATCCAGTGCTTACTGAAGCTGAAGAAAATGAGTTAGGTAACTTCATTAGACAACAAGCTAAGCGAGGATTTCCCAGACAAAAAGAGGATGAGTAGCACAGAAAAATTAAAATAATACGTATAACAGTCACTGCTACGATTGGTGCACAAATATAACCAAAAAAATAATAGCTGAAAAATGTATAGTGAGTAAGTCAGAAAACCGGCTTCGTCCGTGGGGACAACGGTAGACACCTGACGGGGATAACTGATCGATTGATAGTTGATCAATTATCGACCGGCGAGGGCGGGAGATCAAATTGAATTGAGAAAAAAATCATAATTAAAGAAAATTGAAATTATAAACTCTCAATAAAAATGTATAGTAGGTACTACAATTATTGTATTCTATTGCCATCTTACAACCTTATTGCGGATCTGAGGATAGAATAAAAATCGCAAAGGAAAAATAGGAGTTGATCGTAGAGGGGTAATAATTAAGAGTAATATCAAATTTTTCATTTCATTTGGCAAAAAAATATATTTAATTAACAAATAAAAAATAAGGATTGATCGTAGAGGGGTGAAAATTAAGGTTTGTATGTATGTTTGTATATGGTATCATAATAAATTGGGTGGACCACCATTAACATTTACTGGGATGAAAAATAGATGTTGTCCGATTCGCAGACCTAACCGATATGCATACAAAATTTCACGAAAATCGGTCAAGCCATTTCGGAGGACTTTAATAAAAACAACGTGACACGAGATTTTTATATATTAGATATTAAGATACAAAGTATTTATTTTTTGGAAAACCCTAATGGTGTAGCTATATTTTATAAAATGTTAGCATTTTGAAGGCCTCTCCTGTAAAATTATTAATTTGCAGTTCCAACATGGCCAATAGGGATAGACGAACTGTTATCTAATACAGCTGCAATAATTATTCCTTTAGGTACTCTCAAAATTCCATTGGAGAACTCTACCGACACGACGAGAGATCAGAAGGCTAATAATAACATTTTTTTATCGATGTTATAGCCATATCGTTACGTGATTAGCCACAAGGCCTAGGATCGACAGCTAAACGTGCTCATTTGGCATCGTGGAATAAATGAAACAGCCTGACATCAGTATATCACTGTAATTTTCCAAACAGAATATTTTTTGTAACACAATTTTTTACCTGGCCTGGGATCTCTTCTACCTTGGGATCAAGGTAGTTACGGTCGAAAAATCTACCGCTAAATGAACGAGGCGTATAACAAATACATTAGGTACACAATAGAGCTTTCGACTGGGACTACAGCGACGTCACGTACGTCGCACGTATCTATCCACATGAAAAGTATAAGCAATCTATGTATAGCAGAAAAGGTCATAGAATTCAGAAAAAAGAAACTGAATGCAACCGTGAGCTAGCTACTGACACAGGTACAAAAAAATACTACGATTTGTCAGTAAGAACATAATGAATACAAAGTTTTAGGCATGCTCTGTTTTCATCTTTGCAAGCTGTAATATTAACGGGGTCATGCTGGGAAGGAACCTTACTAGCACCTATACAAGTTCTAATTCGGGATATAAAATATTTAATAAATAAAAATCATTTTTATTTACGTAAACCAATTACAGGCACTTGTAAATAGTCGAACATTAATTGGAAAATTCATTTATCATAAGTCTTAAATTAGGTTATTTATTTATATAAGTACCAATTATAATTATTTATAATGAAATTGATTAAAATAATTTATTAATATTGTTGTTAGCGACGCAAAATGCTTGTTCTGTCTATAATATGCCAAAACAATTGTCTTTATTTGGGTGAACCATGAGCATATACCTAACGATGGACGCGCTTTAATGCTACCACCGGATCTAATGCGTCCCAACTGGAAAGTTCCGGCGAAGCATACTCAGTCGGCTACTCTACCACCGGTTTCAACACGGCCCACAAGAGACGGTCCGGCGAAACATACTCAAAGGACAAATACGCGGGGTTTTGGTCCAGTTATTTGCATTTAATTTTTAGTAGGCATACACATTTATTGCCCAAACAGTTATCTTGTTATTATTTTTTACTTTATAAGATTGAATGATATTAAGACAGAACTAGCGGTAAACATAGATAGTTAAGGTATATAAGTATGCAATGAAGAATAAAAATTAATTTTTTTTTAACAACAAGGATTTTATTGCCACCTAAAATAATTATAATGAATGCTTTCAAGATCGTGCTACGAAGTGTAACACAGTAAAGAAATAAATACCTACTGCTGAAACTTTCGATTTTTGTAACGAAATACTTACACGATACTTCGCTACGTAGTGGTGTGGACTAAGCTTACCTAAGTTTGTACATGGCACGCTGTGTGGAATTAAGAACTTAGATTGCTTGGACTGGCTAATAACACAAACTTTGTAACCCATATGCCCATTTATTAACTCTTTCCAATATATATGTTTGCTCCGTTAGATATAGGTAGGTATTCGATATTATAGACTCCGTTAGTCCCACAGTGTTACCTGTGTTGGACTGCTACACTCTGCTAGTGTGTCGTAGCGTGATCTTTTATAGCGTAAGTACCTACCTAAAAGATACCTGTGCAAAATATCATCATTTGGTCTTATGAAATAAATAATGATTTTTTTTCAGCACTTAGGTATTTACATACACTTGTACTTGTCAAAATTACACTTTATAAGACTATATCAAACAAAAGTATCACTTAAGTAGCTAAAAACATTGTTAAAATTATTTGATCTTACAGAATTTTTAATCAGTCTGTCCGTCTATCGTGCGATAACAACAAATGTACACATTATAGTAAGATACCTTAAGATAACAGGTCTAAAATAAGCAAAAACGCGGTCCTTGGTCATGCCGTCGAGGATCCTACACTAGCTAACCTGCAACCTTTCACTAGCTACCTAAGTGGACGAACCGGTGAAGAAAGAAACTCATAGATATTTTTTTTAGTCTCTTTTGCTCTGTTTCTTTTATTTTATGTCAAGTCTTTTTTCACAATCATGTAATATTTTACAATGTATATATGATGTGAGCGAATGCACGCACAATACCATTTATTACATGAAAATTATAATAATGTAAATACTATAATGTAGATATTATAGTTTACTCAGGCACAGACAATCTCCTACAAAGATATCTAATGTCGGATGCATTCACACACATTTACAATATGACAATTTACACAAGTTCAACCAAAGGATATACCTATAATAATAATTAATAAGCAATAACAAGAATGAATAAACAAAATAAAAATTAACATAACATATCCCCGACAACAGCCGACCAGTCACCACAAGCAGCACCCGTTCACGAGTATGACGTGTGACGCAGCCATGGCCTCCCTAGCCATATTAGAGGTAAGGTGGCGACCTGCCCCACACCGCCACCGCAAGCAATGACAGACAACGGGAGCATGACGAACTAAAATGGAGATATCTACAAGTCTATTAATATTAAACCTTGTAGAGGAACGGTTGATGGTGTTCCTCCACAGAAAATGAAGATCTTCTTTGCCAGGCGAGGTGGTGTGCCCGGCGACCGACGGCCATTTGTTACTGTTCGGAACTTGTATATGTTCGAATTGGCTTGCGAACTTGTATTGCGTGATACAGGTTAGTTGGGATTCTAGGTGGTAGATGGCGCTGCTTGTCTTCTTGAAGTTTTTGTGCGGCTACTGTAGATGTCGCTACAGTACTCCCCTCCGAGACTGAAAGTCGTTCTTACTTTGTTGGAGTTCCAGTGAGTCGGAACTGATCCCAGTGAGTCGGAATCGATGCTGGGTCCCAGTGAGTCGGGACCGTTGTGGCTGAGACTGCGTGCGGCGAAGCTGGCAGTGCTGCGCAAACCGGTGTGCGAGGTCGTGTACGCAGTGCCGTGGTGCTGTAGCCGGAGTCGATGGAGCCGTGTTGCGGAAGCTAGTTGCTTGTTGTTGTTGGTTGTAGAGCTGGATAAGGAGTACGTTGCTGAAGTAGCCTGTTGCGTGCTGTCTTCGGGGTCACCAATTGTAGAGGAACGGTTGGTAGTGTTCCTCCACAGAAAATGAAGATCTTCTTTGCCGGGCGAGGTGGTATGCCCGGCGACCGACGGCCATTTGTTACTGTTCGGAACTTGTATATGTTCGAATTGGCTTGCGAACTTGTATTGCGTGATACAGGTTAGTTGGGATTCTAGGTGGTAGATGGCGCTGCTTGTCTTCTTGAAGTTTTTGTGCGGTTACTGTATATGTCGCTACAACCTTTAGCTGAACAATGTTTAAACTGTATCAAAAACTAAGATTACTATGTTGTCTGTGTTTCACTGATGAACCAAGCGTTATTGTCGTTTAAATAATCATTTACTGAATAATAAGCCCTTTTTATTAGAATCCTCTTAACAGTGGACTTGAATCTATCATAAGGTAACTCTTGTAGGTGTACAGGTATTCTGTTATACATACGGACGCCTAATCCTACAAAAGATGAATGCACTTTTTGTAGACGATTTATGCTTATTTTATGCACACACGCACAGTTTATGCTTATTTCTAGTATTTATTGTGTGTATGTCACTTCTCTTTTTAAAAAGATTAATATTTTGCCGGACATAGATCATATTGGCATAAACGTATTGCGAAGCGACTGTTAGTATATCTATGTCCTTAAAGATGTCTCTTAGGGAGAATCTCGTACCTAGTTGATAAATAGACCGAACGGCCCGTTTTTGTAATATAAAAATGCTTTGAATATCAGCAGCTTTACCCCAAGCAGAATGCCGTAAGACATAACACTGTGAAAGTAACTAAAGTAAACTAGACGTGCAGTTTCCACATTAGTAAGTTCCCGTACTTTTCTAACAGCGTTGGCGGCTGAGCTCAATTTTCCAGCAAAACAAGATATATGTGGACCCCATTGAAGTTTATTGTTTAGTGTCATGCCTAGAAAGAGGGTCGAGTTCACAGTTTCTAGATTTTCATTACCCATAATTAATTTTGGCCTTTGGCTCTACGAAACTTACATTAGGCATTAAAAATTTGATACATTTGGTTTTCTTGGCATTAAGTACCAAATTATTAACCGTAAACCAATCGGTGACATGAGCGAGAGCACTATTAATGTCATTAAAATCATTATAATCGTTTGAACTAAATTTATTCGAACAAACTTTCGCGTTTATTATAATTAACTAGCCATCCCGCCGTAAATCCCATCCCGTGGGAGCCTCGTCTTAAAATACAGGTACAGCATATGAAACTCACAAATAATGTGGCTTTCTGTCGACCGTTTTATTTCTTTAGGTTATTTCAAAGAACTGACAATAACATCAATTTCATTAGAAAAATAATATTACTGATAAGTTTTCTTAAAATTTCTAATGTATCGCTGAACTTTTTTATTTTTATTTTCTTTGATATGAACCTTCTACTGGCAATAATAAACATAACAAAAAAATTATGTGAAGTGTGATGCGATAACCAAGAGATGGATTCATTTTTATATATTTAGATTTCCTGAACATTATAGCTATGGTGGAATGTCGTATTAACGATTCGCGTTTGTATCTATGCTATAGGTGCCTAATTAATAGGTATATCTTTATTCAGCCACAAAACAGTTTATTGCAGGTATTGTTAATTCAGACTACCGTAAAACGCTGCAACTTTGCCAACTAAGCCCAAGTTTGCCTATTTCGTTTAAATTAAAATATTTCGCGTTTTCTTGGTTTTTTGAATTTTTTTACCATTTGGTAATGACTTTACATTATTTGGGCAACATATTTTTATTGTTTTGTAATGGTAACTTCATAGTTACTCTGTCAGTTGTGCGACAAACACCGGTGCGGAGAGGGTGAAAATTTCTAGTGTCATATAACTTTTTTATTTATTATTTATTTATTTATTTATTATTTTCACACATACACTATTATCACAGGTAACCTAATACAATAGCGTAGTTTAAGTACTTATCTAGATCTATCTAATATAATTTTATTAAAAACAATCAATCTTGCAATCTTGAGTCTCACATTAATACCTATCATACATAATAATATACACTTATTATTTATGAACTATCAGATAGTATACAATAAGCGGTTCGTGTAAATTCACTCAGCGTGCAGCTAAATAAATCGACCCGTTGTGATATCGCGTTGAGCACTCGCAACGCGCGCGTAAGTGGCGCCTGCTGCAGCAAGTTGGTCCGCGCTACCGGCACACACATTAGCGACGGCCGCCGCCGGCGCGACACGTACTCATCCGGGACACACAACCTAACTATCCCTAGGACGGCTGGATTGTGTATCATACCACGCATAACTTTAAATACATAAGTGGCGAGAGCTACCTCCCTTCTCACCTCAAGTTTAAAATAGCCAATTATGCCTACTAGAAACAGGGTAGGATACAGCAGTGGATATCCCGGGTATACACCATACTGTTTAAAATACATATATCTAAGAAATTTGTTTTGTATACGTTCCAACATTAATTTGTACTTAACTTCATGAGGTGCCCAGACTATTGCATTGCATTCTAAATGACTTTTCACAAGGGCTTCGTACAATGACTTCAGAGCACAGATGTTAGTGAACTGGTTAGAAAGACGTAAAAACATCCCCAAGTTGCGGTATGCTTTCCTACAGACTTTGGTGATATGCTTTCTAAAGTGTAAGTCTGCAGTGAAGTGCACGCCTAAGTCCCTAACTTCAGTGACACGTTGCAGCGGCGTTCCATCTATATAATATTGACAGTGAGTCGGATTGCGCGCACGCGTGAACGATAACACTGAACATTTGCTCACGTTGAAATACAATTTATTTCGAGAACTCCATTCAACAACCTTATTTATATCTTGCTGCAGCACCTCATGATCCGCATTCTGCCCTATTTCGAGAACCAATTTTAAATCGTCGGCAAATAACAAAGGTATAGATTCATTGATTACTTCCGGCAAGTCGTTGACAACTAAAATGAATAGAAGGGGCCCCAAATTAGAACCCTGACTTACCCCGGACCTAGTAAAGTAAGGTTCAGAATACTGTCCACTACAGTCAACGTATTGACATCGGTCCCTTAAATAACTAGCGAAAAAGGTCAATGTGTGCGGTGTGCAGCCGACGCTAGCCAACTTAGCCAGGAGGGTGTCATTATCCACGGTGTCAAAGGCCTTCCTAAAATCGAAATAGGCAACATCTACTTGATGACCAGCGTCCACCGTCGGTGCTATGTGAGTCATAAGGTCCAGTAAATTCCCTGTTGTCCCTCGCCCCGGACGAAAGCCGTGCTGAGCGTCAGACAACAGAGAGCTTATTTGTGGATACAGGCTATTGTGGATTGCCGACTCAAAAACTTTAGCTGGAGTACATAAAACCGCCACCGGTCTGTAATCACTGGGTGCAGGACCACTTTTTCCTTTAGGCACCGGTACAACCCTAGTGAGTTTCCAGCAATCTGGAAACTTTCCAGTTCCTATACAGACATTGAATAAGTGTAGCAACGGGTCAATTAACACTGCACGGCAGTCTTTAAAAATAAACACTGGGATACCGTCAGGCCCCGCAGAGCGTTTCGGCGGCAAACGCGCAAGCGCGCGCCTGACATCAGCAGGCTGCAGGCGCATGAGGTGCACCCAGGCGCCCGTGCTTGCGCCCGCGCTGGCGTCTGCCGCCTCCACGCTCAGCAAAGGCTGTTCCGGGTTGTACACAGACTCAAAGAATTGGGCAAATTCTTGGGCAGATTCATAGTCTGACAAAACACGTCCATCTACAATTAGCTTTCTGCAATTCGAGTCGCCTTTCCTGGATCTTATGTATCCCCAAAACGCTCGCGGATCCTTAGCCAAATGTGCCTGCACTCGGTTGCGGTACTGGTCATGTGCCAATGCAGTTTCGGCTTTAACTATCGCCCTATACGACGCAAATTCCAAATAATCAGTCCGCGATTTACTCGACTTATATTTTTTATGCAAATTGTACTTTATTTTAATATTTTTAATAATTTCGGGAGTATACCATACTGGGTAAATATATCTATTATTAATTGATTTATTATTATTATTATTTTTCAATGGAACACACTTATCAAAAATTTCGTAAATCTTACTATAAAATAAATTTAAAGCTACTTCCGGATCACGTAAAGTGTACATCTCACTCCATTCTATTTCCGCTAACAAAGTATACATTTGATAGAAGTCAGCTTTATTGAAATTCCACAACTTACAAGTTGAATGTAGAAACTTACGCATATTATGCGGTGGCTCGCTAGGCGCAGAAGGCGCAGACGCAAGCGGCGCGGGCGGTGTCGCGCGCAGTTCCACGCACACGGCTAGCGCGGGATGGTAGGCGTCCACGGGCTGCATGCCCTCGTCCGCCGCGTTTACCGACACGCCACCGCGCGCGCTCAACACGAGATCCAACTGCCTATTGCTGCAGTTTGGTACTGCATTACACTGAGTGAACTCACAGAATGCCATGAAATATTCGTAATAATTGGAAATATTATTATTGCACGAGTACATATTAAAATCCCCTAATATAATTAGATTTGTTTTATATTTAACACATATCTTTTCTAATATGCTAAACAACAACATGTATTCGTTCTCATCTGCCTGTGGCGGAATATAAACTATACAAAGAGCAAATAAAAATCGATTCTGAATATAAACGGCAGCACAAACTAACTCAAAGCTATGACAGTCAATATCAATATCACCTGACACCGACACTTGTCGCAACTCGAACCGCGGTGTGGCCACTAAAAGTACGCCACCCTGCTTACGGCCGTCCGCCCTGTCGCATCTCAACATTTGGTATCCTGGGAGTATGAATTCAGCATCAGGAATAGCTTCATTTAGACCGCTTTCTGTGAAGGCAAATAAATCCGACCCCGAAGATTCCAGTAGCGACAAGAGTTTCGTAGTCTTAGTCCGAAGACCTCTGACGTTCTGATATAAAATATTGATGTGTCTACTCGGTTTACAGGATGTCTGGTTTAATTGAGCGGCGAAACCAGATCCACTCACTGAGTTCTACATACACTGGCCATATCTCAGGGTCACAAAGTTTCTCAAAATTACTCGCAGAAACACCAACTTTGAATGAGGCATAGTCTCTGTCATTTTTAGGTTTTAATTTTTCAACAATAACTTCCGAGGCATCCAACCGTAACGTCTGTTTGACATGATCCTTTAAATTTTCTTCTGTTGTAGATTTTTCCAGCCTCCAAACATGTAAAAACTTTCTACGCTCAACCGCTTTTAGGGAACCAACTGAATTATTACCGCCTCTTATTATAGGATTTCTCTGTTTTTTATTTTTAACTTCTATCCAATCATTTCCATTGACATTGATAACGCCTACCTCTGTACTCGCCGATTTCCTGGCCACCACCGCGTAGCTATTCTTCGCAGGCCTCGGCAACGCGGGCACCTGTGCGCTGTCGCTAACAGTGTGAGATAATGCGACTGGGCTAGAAGCACACTTTGCTGCCGTAGACACTGGTTCAGTCAATGGCCTCTGATAATCAGAAGCGATCTCATGACTCTTTTTTAAACTTTCAAGTCTCTGGTTTTCCAGACGACTGATTTGCTGCTCAAATGAACTGCATTTCAAGTTGGCTTGCATCAATTCCTGCCTCAGTTTGCTATTTTCAAGCGCTAGAATAGCTACAGTCTCTTTAATTTCATGTATAATGTTCGATTCAAAAGCACTGATTTTAGCCATGATTACGCTACTCACTTTATCTATCAACCCATCCGATGTTAACAACGCAGCTGCATTATTTTCGATAGACAAATTAGCTTCCATGAGGCCGGAGGTGGTGGCACTAGCCCCGCGTACAGGTGTATCATCAGAAACTCGAACCCGCTGAGTTACATTAGCGCAGCAATCACACTTGAAAGTACGCTTTAATTGAGCCTGCCCGTCTTTAAAAGCAGCTTCGGTAATGTTTACACATTTATAGTGGTAACTTGACTTGCAAATATTACATTTAATCACCTCTATTGCATCAGTTTTTCGGTTACAAACTGCACACTTATTCATTTTTAATTCCAAAGACACAGTGCAAGCGAGATAGAGTAAGCTATTCCGCGCAAGAGCGAAAGAGAGCGCTGCGCAGCGTTTGGTACGAGCCACCCGCAAGTTGGTATTGTCACTACACTTGTTTGCACATTAAACAATGTTTGAAAAAAGTTAATAAACAACAATCTTAACACTGTACTTCATCGTCCATGGATGTATTGTCGTAAAATATATGGTTTTTACACATTTTCACGACTGTGAACTCCAAATTAACAAATAAAATAAATTATTTCCGAGAGCGACCTGTTTTAGCTAAAGAACAGGTGTTTTCGTGCAGCTATTACATCCCAGGGTAAGAAAATACTATCTACTTTCCGTATTACTTGACATTTTTATTAAAAGGACACGATTTCATTAAAATAACTTAGCAGGCAATGTTGTGCACTGGCAAATGATAAATACTGAAACTGGTAAAAATAAAATTAGAGATAGATCAATAACGCTAGATATTAACGATAATCTGGTTTCAGATAAGCATACGGTTGCCAATTTCCTCGCTAAATTTTTACTGACATTCCTATAGATACTACCAAGTGTCTTTCATCATCACCGAAGGATGCTGAAAATCTTCTTAAAACAAATATTAGTTTAAATATTTCCAAATTCAGTTATCAAGAAGTTAATGATAAAGACATCATAAAGGCGTTTTGGACAATTAAAATGAAGGGTACTGAAGACTTATGGGGACTCTCAGTAAAAGCTATAAAGACAGTTATACAAAATATTGCTCCAATTCTAGCGGCTATCTTCAATAAGTCTATAACTGATGGAGTTTTTCCTGACCTCATAAAATTAAGTAAAATTGTTCCTATATTTAAATCGGGTAGCTCTAATAACGCGCCTAATTATAGGCCTATTTCTATACAACCAACTTTGAGCAAAATCGTTGAAAAAATTATGCTCGGCCAAATGTTGGCTCATTTTAATACAAATGGGATATTTTAACAAGCAGTTCGGATTCACAAAGGGTCGTTCAACTCAAGATGCGGGATGCGTTTTGATTAAGTCCATATTGGAGGCTTGGGAGGGATCGCAGGATGCCCTAGGAGTCTTCTGTGACCTCTTCAAGGCATTCGATTGTGTGTGTCTTTTGGTAAAGTTAAAATATTATGGTATTTGTGATAAATCACTTGAACTTGTAGTATCCTATTTATCAGATAGGAAACAGATAGTATCTATAAACGGCGTGAATTCTGAGGGACATGTTGTTAAAATGGGGGTGCCCCAGAGATCAATCTTAGGTCCTTTCCTGTTTCTTGTTTATATAAATGATCTCCCATACCAAAAAATGAACTATCAGACATTGTTCTGTTTGCCGATGATACTTCATTGATTTTTAAAGTTAAAAGCAAAGTTACCGATTTAATTGACCATAATAGAACACTTGGCTTAATTGCAAACTGGTTTTCCGCAAATAATCTTTTACTAAATGCAGGAAAAACCAAATGTGTTAAATTTGTACTACCTAATGTTATCAATTCTACGCCTGAAGTTTCATTAAATGGAGAAACATTAGATTTAGTCACGTCCACCGTATTTTTAGGAATTACCTTAGATTTTAAACTACAATGGGGCCCTCATATTGAAAAACTCGCTGGTAGATTAAGTTCAGCTTCGTATGCTGTGTGGAAAATTAGACAGTTGTCCGATGAAGCCACGGCTAACCTAGTGTATTTCGCGTACTTACATAGCATTATGTCTTATGGAATTCTGCTGTATGGGGGTCAGCCGCCGATGTAAATACTATATTCGTATTACAAAAACGAGCGGTCAGGGCCATATATGGATTAGGTTGTCGCGACTCCCTACGTAACCTTTTTAAAAATATAAATATATTTACCGTGCCCTCTGAATATATTTACCAAAATATAATTTTTATTAGAAAAAATATTGATGAATATAGTAAAAAAAGTGACATTCATAATATTAACACAAGAAATAAGCACAAACTTACTGTTCCAGGATTTAGAGTTAGCAAAACTAATAAAACATTTATGGGAAATGGTATTAGGTTCTATAATAAACTCCCTAGTTATATCACGGACTTGCCTGATACTAGATTTAAAACACATGTTAAAACTGTTCTCATATCGAAAGGTTACTATAGTATTCAGGATTATGTTGAAGACAAAGACGTTTGGCTATCGGTACCATCTTGCACCTACCTCCCTGAGGACCATACAGCCAAGTACAGTAGTTGTAATTAGAACTGTATCTTATTCTGTGAACTGTCTGTAATTGATTTCATGGTGTACTTTAATTATAAATACCGCTAGTTCTGTCTCAATATCATTCAATCTTATTGAGTAAAACTAAAATAAATTATAACAAGACAACCGTTTGGGCAATAAATGTGTATGCCTACTAAAAATAAATGATATTAATTGGACCAAAACCCCGCGTATTTGTCCATTTGAGTATGTTTCGCCGGACCGTCTCATGTGGGCCGTGTTGAAACCGGTAGTAAAGTAACCCACTGAGTTTGTTTCGCCGGATCTTCTCAGTTGGGGCGCATTGGATCCGGTGGTAGCATTAAAGCGCGTCCGTCGTTATATGCTCATGGTCCACCCAAATAATGACAATTGTTTTGACATAATATAGACAGAACAAGCATTTTGCGTCGCTAAGAACAATATAAATAAATAAATTATAATAATAACATATAAATATAATAATATGATAATATAAAAATAATTAATTTTATAGATATAAATAAATAACAAATATAATGAATTAATTTTTCTAATTAATGTTTGACTATTTACAAGTGCCTGTAATTGGTTTACGTAAATAAAAATGATTTTTATTTTATTTTATTTTACTGTTTTGAGATTTGAGACACAACTTTGCCTGGGTCTTGGGTTGTCACTAGTCGGATTTTAATAATGATATATTTTTACACATGTACATGTCATATTTGCATGAAATTTACACATCTTAGAAACCGGTCAAATCGAAACGCAAGAGTGATTTTGTATTTTAGTAAGTCTTAATTCCATTGCAGTTATATGAAAAAATGCCGAATAATACACGAAGCAGGAGAAAACCAGGAGCTCGATGCTAAATATTTGGTCGTCTTACAGAGTTGACAACTGAGGAAGACGCCCACATCGCAGATATAGTGAATATTACAGCAGAATTTGGTTGTCCTCATACGCTTTTAGACTTGCCATGTATAGTTTACAACTACTGAGTTAATTCTTTGTTTTTACTAATAATTATGAGTCAGTATTGTTAAAAAAAGCATTAAATTTGTGATTTTTGCTCATAAGTATCATTTTGTTTTATTTTTGAAACAAGTGAATAACATTTTAACAAAATAATCCGTAATATTTTTTGGACAACCCTAGAGTCATCAACATTTTTGTATGAAAAGTTTGTGGTAGGTACCTGCTACAACATTGCCTATCAGCAGTTAAAAAATATACATTACCGTCATGGTAATGATATAACTGTCCGGGACAAGCACGGTGTCTCATGTACACGGAAAAAAAATACTAAAAAGATCAACAATATATTTATTAAGATATCCTTCTAGGCAAAGTTGTGTCTTTTACCTACAACTTTGCTTACGACTTTGAGTGTAATTTTGAAAAAAGGCATGATTTGAATAGATTTGAGTTCTACCTGGCAAGGCATTAGGTCTGATTTCCATCTAAAAGTCTTTAGACGCCGTAATAATAAATAGGTTCAGAGATACGAACAAAAAACGTCAAAATCCAGGCAAAGTTACAGCATTTTACGGTACCTACCTACTTAATAAGTTCTTAAAAATCGGTAGTAACTAACTTATTAATTGATCCTTAATTAAAAATTGATAGCTAAAAAACTTAGAAATTATTTAAAAATATGAATCGAATTGAATTTTCGGTCTAGCTTTTATCATATTCTATATTGTACATATGTATCAACATAATTTGAGATTTATTTATGTATAGAAGCAATAACGTTAGATATACTATATTGCGCTTATCTATATATAATTATTGAAATGGAAATCCTTCTAATGAAATAATAATGAAATAATGAATTTATTCAGCACTTAGGTATTTACATACACTTGTACTTGTCAGAATCACAATGTTACACAATTATTCTTATTCTATGAATTAAACTAGATACTTAATTAACCGGTAGCAAATTGTAGGATATTACAGACAAAGTAGTCCGTCCGTCAGCTGGTCATTAATTTCTCTACTCATAATAAGTTTATGTTCATATTAATTATTTTAGACTTTAATGGTTCAATATAGAAAAATTTGGAAAAAAAACATACAATTAAGTGGCACACACCTGGGGGCACCCTTAATGGGTTAGGACCACGACCCAGTGGTACCACTGACATATAAGTCAGATTTATGAACATAAAAGGAAGTGATCGGCCTACAGGCGCTGGATCACAGGGCAGGGGTAGGGGTGCAACGCGGTCCTCGCCGGCGAGAATCCTACCCTAGCTAACCTGCAACCTTTCACTAGCTACCTATGTGGACGACTCGGAGAAGAAAGGAAGAAAGAAACTCCGGGCTTCTTATCTATATATATATATATATATATATATATATCTTAGAAACTTAAGTCAAATAGTCAATTCCATCCTTAAAAATTAAATAAAGTTGCATAAGAATAAGTGACTTCGACTTAGATAAAGTGCTGAAATTACAGTATACAGCTATAAATAACATTACAACATATTTACCCAAGTCTCAAAGAACTCAAATAATAAGGCTGTCTGAAGGTGTAAAAAGGTGCACTCTATTTTCATAGCCTAAGTTTACCAGTGTTGCCAGAAGGTTACTTTTGTAACCTTAAAGCAACGTGAAACGGAACGCTTGTTTCAGAATTTTTCATGTTGGTAAGCTTCGTTAGCAATAGAACTAAAACCCTCAGACTAAAACCACAGACCTTTATGAAAAATCATAGCCGTCCATATTGCAACAACACATTGTACTCTTTCACACTTATACCACTTGTATCTCGCTTATTCGCTCGATCAGTCGGATCATATCGGATTCATTCGTTGTTGTTCGTTTCCCGTCGTGTCGTGCTCGTGCCTGCTCGTTGTCGGTTAAAGCCACAGAGTACTTTATTATATATAGAAAGTTAAAGCGCGGTAATCGGTTACCACTAACGGGCGGCACGGGCAACGGGCCCCGTTGCCGCCCGTTTCCAAACTTTCGGTGACAACAAAGTAAAGTTGTTTAGTGTTTGTCTTTTGTGATTTTTAATAACAATACACATAATTTCCTACCTACCGGACATTTACTGGAAGCTTGGTAAGTGTATCTACAAATTTATTGTGCCATTTTCCAATGCATGTGTGGAACGAGTTTTCAGCCAATTAAAACTGATAAAATCGGACCACAAAAACAAACTAAATACGGACACAATTGTAGCTTTGATGGCTAGCAAAAGTACCAAAGCGGCTATAAAAAATGCCACAACATTCGAGCCATCGAAAGCATTAATGCATTCTAGAATAAAATATAGCAAGGATAGTGACGATGATGGTGAAGGCCGGTACTAACTGCTTTTTCTAATTTTTTCACAAATCTTTTTTTTTCCAAGAGAATATTTTCGAAACTTTTATTTGAAAACGCAAAAAAAACTAATGATTTTAAAATTTCAGATGGTGATGTGCAGTCTCCCCTCATGTACTCTTCAGTCATCATTTTAATTTCATATAATTATTTTAGTCTCATAATCACAATTGGTATCCCTAATTAATAATCATACATATATATGGTGCAGTCAGATCTACAGTTAATACTCAGTAAAACATATTTATAGTATCAATTTACAAAATTTAATATAGAAATCTTAAATTGTACACTTACGAGTACCTATGTACTTATTCAAAATATGATTATATAAAATATATATTTTGGAATTATAACAACTAATAAAGAAATTAAAATTCATATTTAGTATGTATCAATATGAATAAATCAAGAAATGCGGGCAAGTACTCAAATACTCATCGATGTTTCTGTAAGTCAATACAACTAATATTCTATTCTATCAACTTTTAATACCTTTCCAGTAAAAAAATATGAAAGGTTACTTTTTATACAAAAAGGTTACTTTTTTTTATATTTCAGGTAATTTCTGACAAGACCGACTGGCAACACTGAAGTTTACCAAAGAGCACATAACCTAATCGAAAATAATATTTTGACTTGTCCATTATAACTTAAAGTATTTTATTGTAAAAAAATACTAGAAATTAAATTAAAGTTTATCGATAACAATCTTAAAAAGTTTGTGTTACATTCCTGCCAAATAAAAAATCTTAGTGAAAATGCAATTTCGGTTAATCATCCTCCTCTGTCTTCATTTAATAATTAATTTTGCTGTATGTATTACAATACTATTTTATTTTATTTTTATATCAAGTCGATCACTAAATAAATGGTGTCTCAGCATACATTTTATTACAGCATGGATTGGACTATGACGGATGGTTGAATATCAAAATTGAACACTCAATAAATTGCAATAGCAATGAGAAGTTCTGTTCGCGAGGAAATATATCCCTGAAGAGCATTCGCGCTGGTGCTGCTGTCATAGATCAAATACTATTTAACAAAGAACACATTGATGAATTAAAGGTGAGACGATGATTTAGGTATGCTTACTAGAATCACTGTATCTCCACGAGTGTCGTGAGTCGACTTTGCACCCATTTCCATTTCAGTAGTAATTGGAAGTGGATGTAATATTACTTCCAAATTACAAGATAATATGTTAAATAAGTTTAATTAATTTATTTATATTTGATTTGTGTAAAAATAATCATATTGAATAAGGATAAATGAAGTGCTCTACAGTTTAAATAGTATTCTTTAGTTTATGGAAGCTATGGCATTATTTCTTGATTGATGCATTATTTATATCACCAAGGCTGGTGTAAGTTGATGATTTTCAATCTCAAAGAACCAAATAGACATTACTTGTATATCTGGGTTGTAGAAGTACCCTGTGCATGTACCATATGCAATAATTTTACAACATACTAATTGGATTTTATTTTACTTTACAGAGTCTAGCAGAAATAGATGGATTTTATACCATCCGGACACTAGTCACCTCTGCAGACAATAACAAAGGCACTGAGTTCATATCCTCAATGAAAGCGGAGGACTTCTTAGCAAATGGCCTGTTTGATGTCATCAATGTATGGGTGCTGCCCAACGGAGCAGTTATAGCTGTTAGCTTCCAGGTCACCAACTCATCCATGCCTCTGCAAAAATCTGGTAGTGGATATAAAGTCAACTCTAGTTTTTATCTTCGTAATGTGGAACAAGCTCCTGTGTAAGTATCACTGAAATAATGGTGTTGGAAAACTGAACTTCATACAAACATTAAAAATCATAAGCTTTTACATTTAAATAATATATAAACTTGATCAATTTAAGTAGTATTTTTTTTTTTTATTAACTTAATATGGATTGCATGCATTATGCTTGCACTCCATATTTTTTTTTATTTTTTTGCATTCATACAAGTACATTCTTACATTGAAATGGTAATGATAACTACTTTAGCCATTAAATAATTTCAACCTCTATGGTATAGCAGTAGAAGTCTTGGAGATTGTAGGTTTGATCCTATGATTTACTGTAAATTCGAAGACTTCATTCCAGGTCTGGTTGGCTGAGGGACTACCCTTCATGTCTAGGAAAGCATGTTAAGCCATTCCTCCCCATTGTTATATCATCATCTATAACAAGCATATACCAGTGAATAGGCAACAGTATTTCCTTTTGTTACAACATAATACAGTGGTCACTTACCCGTCTGCCTGATGACTATGGTAAAAACCCTTGGAGAAGACCCATGTTCAGCAGTGGATGTTATATGGCCTTTGATTGTTATATGATGATGATGATAGTAATTAATTTAACATTTATGGAGTAATCTTTTTTTTAAAGATTACTCTAAGGATGTCTAAGGAATATTATTCTTAATTTAAATGTTATCTTTTACAGTCCTGACACAGCATCTTATATTCAAAAACTGGAACGAGAAAGAGAGGTTAGAGAAAAAGGAGATGTCAAAGACAATAGATCATTCTTAGCTAAATATGTGAGTATAAAATAAACCCTTTTTTGAATCATACATGAGATACTTGAGCAAACAGAAATGTGACATATTATTTTTTTATTTGTAATTTTATTAAAATCAAATTCAAATTACTATTAGATGCCGCTTAGCCTGATATGTAGTCTTCCTTGTACTGCCATAGAAAAAAAACTGTAAAATACATGTTTTACTGAATTATTTAAAGTGACAATAAAATATTGTTATTTTAATGAACTTAAAATATCAGTGTAATAATTTATTTTTTTCTTTTATTTCAGTGGATGTACATAGTACCGATAGCAATATTTGTTATGATTTCTGGAGCAACCAACCCAGAAACAGCAGCTCAAGGCGCGCGTTAATTATCAAAAAATATTTGTGTATTAGTTCATAATAATTACCTATATCCAATAAATATTAATTTATTACAATTACGTTATGAGTTTTTATACCCACCAAAATTGGGTGCTGTGACGCCTTTACATAATTAATTTCATAATGTTATTAATACTATGTTTAGTCATAATTACTTACTACTAACCTATAAAGCATTTTTATACAAATACAAAATATTTAGTCTTATTTCGGTTAAATAATGAGTCTAAAATCTGGGATTCACTTTTTACACCAACCCCTTGCTCACAAAATTATGCAGGAAGAACAATTAAAACATGCAAAACTTTATATATATATAAAACTTGTATTACTTGTAGCGTAATTTACATTTCGTCAACGGGGGCATCGAACTCTATTCTCCGGCGGGTCGGATAGAGGGGTCTGTGTGTGTGGTGTTAGTTGCTTTCAGTCTCTGTATTGCCAATAAGTTATGATCTCGACGTCTGGTTCATCTATTACGCTCTGAGGCAAAGCTGGATTTAAGGGAGGACTTCCAGAGCAACTGCCCCGGGCCTCCACAATAGAGGGGCCCCATAACGAGAGATTTAAAATCTTTCAAATTATGACGAGTAAACTCTACAACTTTTCTTTTATTTATTTTTTCGGTGTTGAGCCTTTACATACAGTACTTTGCAGTATCATGATTAATGTAACATTTCTTAAATATTGTAATAACGGTTATTCATCTATACTTGTTCTCTTCATAATCAAGTAAGTAAAGGTAATCAAGGGTAATAGTCTTAACATACTATAGATTCCTACCATATAGAAAACGAATTACTTAAATAGATGATGATGTACATACCAATCTAGTTTCTAAAGCTATTACAAAAAAAAAAAACAAAGTAATAGAAAAATGTTTAATTATTTTATAATGAAATAAATGAAAATTAGCCTTATGCTTATTACTCAATAATTTATGTTAGGCACCAATTTTTTCTATTTCTTCAGCATCTTCAATATCCAGCAATTGAATCTTCTTTCCAAAATGTGATTCAATTTCTTTACAAATTTCCATAGTTTGTGGGGAATCTATGAGATTAATTGCAATACCAGCCTTGCCAAATCGACCAGTACGGCCAATTCTATGCAAATAAGTTTCACAGTCAGCTTTCCTCTCCAAATCCATTGGCATATCAAAGTTGACAACTAGTGTCACTTGCTCAACATCTATTCCTCGAGACAACACATTAGTGGTTATCAAAACCTTTTCTAAACCAGCTCTGAAACGGTCAAGAACTGCAATTCTTTGTTCGACAGTGAGCTCACCCGATAACACTGCTACAGAATGACCATCCTGCGACATTTTTTCAGACAACCAACCAGCAGTTTTTCTTGTATGACAGAATATAATTGCCTGACCAATAGTGATTACTCCATAAATATTACATATAGCTCTATATTTCTCTTCTGGATTCTTACATTTAACATAATATTGCTTGATATTATCTAAAGATTCTTCTTCTCGTAATAATCTAATAATAATAGGATTTGGAATGATGATTTCTGCAAATTCCATGACAGCAGTGTGGTATGTGGCAGAGAAGAACATCATCTGACATGTTGAAGGCAAACATTTGTGTATCCGAATACATTGATCTTTATGACCTTGTCGGTCAATCATAACATCAGCTTCATCTAACACAAATACTTTAATTTTATTCATATCAAACATACTAAATTTAACTCCCCAATCAAGCATTTTTCCAGGAGTTCCAATAATGATGTGATCGGTTATCTTTGTACCTCTTGGTACTTCTTCTCCTCTGACTGCATACTTAAGCTTAATCTCTGGGCAGAATTTTGCCATTTTTGCAGCTACTTCTCCTGTTTGTATAGCAAGCTCATATGTAGGACTCAAACATAAAACCTGAGGGTAGTTCTTTGAAGAATCAACCCTACTCAGCATGGCTAACACAAAAGCAGCTGTTTTACCAGTTCCAGACTGTGACTGAGCAATCATATTCTGAGGTGGATCTGCCAGGAGTGTTGGAAGAGCAGTCTCTTGAATTTTAGATGGAGCATTAAAACCCATAGCATAAACACCTTTCAATAAGTTTGGTTTCAAATGAAGAGCCTCAAATGTCTTAACCGAGTAAAGTGGTGAGTTGGGATCTTTCCTTTGAATTTCAATATCTAACTTTGATTCAACCAGACCTTGTCTTATAATTTTCATAAGAAGAGACGTGTCGGCCGGATTGGCAGCGTCGACTGAATCATCTGTATCAGGGGTAGAAGGCTGAGGTGTTTTGTTCAAACCCAATCCAGCTACTTTATTTGAAACTTCCAGCTCTTCTGCTTTTTGGCCCCATTGATTCGCCATTTTGGTCTGAAAACACCAATACATACATATACATATATGTCTTTAATACATACATAGTATAATTAATAACATGTTAAAATAATCACCAAGGTAAAAACCAAGTGAATGTCACTAGAAAGATAGAAATTTTGCAAAAGCCGGTAACTACAATATATATATATATATATGTATTTATATTAGAAAGTTTAATTTCAAAACTGAAAGTTTTCCGGCATAAAATGTAATTGTTTTCTATACAGGAGTGGTTAGCGCACCGTAACTAAGATATTCAAATTTTCATTAAACTCTGTAAATAATATTGAAAATATTACTACCAAAGCCAAATATTATTACTATAAAAGAAACAAGTTTCTACCTGTTTATTCTTCCTATCGAGACTTTAAAGCAGCGTTACAAACCCAACTTCTTGTTCTAGTTATTCACGAACACGAAAAATTATTTAGTATGGTGACAGTTGGTTGCAGTGTTGCCAACTTGCCAGTGGTAATTACTTAGATAGTCAAATATAAAGAGACAGCTCAAAAAGTAACAAACTGTGGAAAACGACACGATGCTATATTTGTCAAAGTTAAACTGCGAAAAATCATTGATCGAAAAATCGACTGGTGAAGTTTGTCATCAATGATTATGAAAACGGAGACAGGGTGTCTAACGCCCAAATACCTATAGGCATTTAAAATAAAAAAAACGACATTCTTCGATACATTTCGTTTCAAGACATTTTCGTTTGCTGAAAAATCGAAAAAGTTACTAACAAGCAACATATCGAGTCGTGTCGTGTAACATGGAGGTAATATCATAATATGAGAGGGTCATAGTTAATGTAAAATGTTAGGGTATGCGCGCATTACGAAAATAAATCGTTGTGACTTTTAAAGTGCGAAATGCTCGAAGCTTCAGGTACAAAATATAGGTACGGGCGCATTCACGGCCCGTGAATCCTAAAATTCTATTAAATATTCTTGGACTTTTTATATTATATCCATGAGTATTACTTGCTGTTTGATATTCTATTATTTATGGTTTTTTTTAAATTGTGGACAATTGTCATTTTATCAGCAGGAATAACCTCAAATAATTTAAAATTCTATTCCGCTTCTTGATATCAAATAAATAATAAAAATAAAATGTTGCGTAATTGGCGGAGAGTGGTATTAAAAAACAACGTTTGTCCATTATTCGTTCAAAGAAAGAATTTCTTAACCAATGACTACAAATGCACAGAAGCCTGGAATATTACGAGAACTGGGCCAGTGTTTGAGAAAATAAACATACACGATTTTTACAACATTTTAGACCAAAATTATTCCTCTAAGGGCGTAATAAGTGCAATTGATGTGGATATATTTGCAAATTCGATAAAAGATTCCACTCACCTTGACGAATTAAAGGATCTTCTTCACAAACTTCGATTATCAGCAGAAACGAATAATATGCTAGACTCTACTACACATGCTACTATTCGAAATTTCTTAGAATTTGGCGATGTGGAAAGCTTAGTGAATATTTTAACAGATCCTTTAAACTATGGTGTGTTCCTTGATGACTATACTGCAAATATAATTTTAGATAAACTAATTACATCATCAAATTTCGAACTAGCAGCTAGAGTAGCTTCAATAATAATGTTACAAGAGGAATATAATAATGAAATAACAACAAGTTTGTGTCAGTATGCATGCTATAAATATGTATTGGACTATATTCCACCTGAACCTGCTCCACCAGCAGATAAAAAAGTAAAAGTGGAAGAGGTCAAGATCAGGATTAAGTTCCTGCGAAATCCATACTTTGATGATCACTTTGATATTAAAGACACCATTACACTGTCTGGTAAAACTTTAGCATGGATATCAGAACAGGCTTCAGACAATCTAAATCTTAACTTACAACTTGTGGGCTGGCTCATCTACAAAAAATATGATAAACTACACCAGTTATGTGAAAAACTTAGTAAAGACAAGTCATTTAAACTGTATAATGAAGTAACACAAATTTTACAAAGGGAGTTAAGCCTTTTGGATGCAGAAACAAAACCAGACCTTGAAAAATGTATTTCTGCTCTAAACACAATTGAGAATAATACAGAAGTCACATTGGAGGATGCCATGAAAGTTGCTATTGAGAATGCAATTAACAAAGTGCAAAAACAAGACATTTCACAACAAGAAAAGGTATTTCTTTAAATTAAGTTAAATTTAATTAAATTTTTTATTTTATTTTAATCTTTATTTTGTTGCTCTGTCACATAGGAACATTCTAAGAGTATAATTATACCTTTCAGATATTCAAATCATGGGCTCAGATTAGAGAAGAAAAACTTGCAGAACAAACAAAACGTCTGGACAGAGCTCGTCGCATCCAACTGATTGAGTTGAAACAACAAGAAATGAATGAAGAAGAACAGAAATTATGGTTCTTTGAAAATGAAGATAAGATTGAACTGCAAATTGAGGAGAAAGAAAAACTTGAAGACAAATCTACTGTTAAGAAAACTGTTAGTAAAGTTGCTTCAGTTGATTATATCCCACCAGAAATTCGCCCTAAAAGAAAATAAATATTAATTAAACAATAATAATATAATTAAGCTGTTTATTACATAACAGTTCATAAATGTTTCATATACAACAGCATACCATAAAATTAGGCCACCTAAAAACATGTGACATAAAATCTACACATTTGATCATTATTTATGCTTAATAGTGAATATTGAAAAGGAATGTTCAATATGTAATATTATTTTAATTTAAACAAAATCTAGGTATTTCATGACTACAAATGGGAATGGCCTGATTTAGTAATACATTAAGATTACACTTAACACATTGCCTGTCCGTGCATTATATATAATGCATTTTGGCTGCTGCTATGATGTCCGTGCATTATTTGTAATGTACGGTATTCTAGCTGTCACGTCTGTGCATTAACAATAATGCAATGCTTAAATTCAGTAGTATTATTGAAAATCATTTGTTTATACTAGGTAAGTACATAAAATGAAACAGTTTGGTCGAAAAAAAAAATTGGACATCATGACAACCTTATCTAAAATACTCTGGACAGGCAACGTGTTAATTAAACAAATATTAAATCAATTGATACAACAAAGGATTGAGTAAATTATTACTCATGTTTATTATTATGACCAGAAAAGCTACATCAATATACCAAATTATATTACTCTTCTTGTATTTTAGTGAGATCCTGTTGTATTTTCTTCAGGGTGTCTTCAGTTCTCTTTGCAGTCTCTGTTTTAATGTTTTCTTCTAAATCAACAATGTCTCTAGCCAATGTGCCAGTGTCATTAACAAGGTTCACTATAGTATTGCACTCTGAATGCAGGAGTGCTAGAAGTTTATATGCTTTCTTAGCTTGGTCGTCTTTTTTGGCATCCTAAAAAATGATTTAACAGTTATTACTTACTAGCGGCCCGCCCCGGCTTCGCACGGGTGGACTTTTATACCCTACCCCTGCCCTACCCTACCCCTACCCTAACCCTACCATACTCCTACCCTACCCTACCCCTACCCCTACCCTACACCTACCCTACCCTACCCCTACCATACCCCTACCCTACCCCTACCCTACCCCTACCATACCCCTACCCTACCCCTACCCTACCCTACCCTATCCTACCCCTACCCAAAAGTCCTATGTCCTTCTCCCAGTTCTTAGCTACCTCCCTACCAATTTTCAGCCAAATCGGTTCAGCCATTCTTGAGTTATAAATAGTGTAACTAACACGACTTTCTTTTGTTTTTAAAATGTATTCTGCTATTCGGGACGGAAACAAATCCAACAAATCAAAAACCATGGCAATTGGTCCAGCCGTTCTCGAGTTATAAGTGTTGTAACAAACACGACTTTCTTTTATATATATAGACTAGCGGCCCGCCCCGGCTTCGCACGGGTGGACTTTTATACCCTACCCCTGCCCTACCCTACCCTAACCCTACCCTACCCCTACCCCTACCCTACCCTACCCCTACCCTACCCCTACCCCTACCCTACACCTACCCTACCCTACCCCTACCCTTCCCTACCCCTACCCTACCCTACCCCTACCATACCCCTACCCTACCCCTACCCTACCCTACCCCTACCCTACCCTACCCCTACCCTACCCTACCCTACCCTACCCTTACCCAAAAGTATCCTATGTCCTTCTCCCAGTTCTTAGCTACCTCCCTACCAATTTTCAGCCAAATCAGTTCAGCCGTTCTTGAGTTATAAATAGTGTAACTAACACGACTTGCTTTTGTTTTTAAAATGTATTCTGCTATTCGGGACGGAAACAAATCCAACAAATCAAAAACCATGCCAATCGGTCCAGCCGTTCTCGAGTTATAAGTGTTGTAACAAACACGACTTTCTTTTATATATATACTAGCGGCCCGCCCCGGCTTCGCACGGGTGGACTTTTATACCCTACCCCTGCCCTACCCTACCCCTGCCCTTCCCTACCCCTACCCTAACCCTACCCTACTCCTACCCTACCCCTACCCCTACCCTACCCTACCCCTACCCCTACCCTACACCTACTCTACCCTACCCCTACCCTACCCCTACCCTACCCTACCCTACCCCTACCCTACCCTACCCCTACCCTACCCTACCCTACCCTACCCTACCCTACCCCTACCCAAAAGTATCCTATGTCCTTCTCCCAGTTCTTAGCTACCTCCCTACCAATTTTCAGCCAAATCGGTTCAGCCGTTCTTGAGTTATAAATAGTGTAACTAACACGACTTTCTTTTGTTTTTAAAATGTATTCTGCTATTCGGGACGGAAACAAATCCAACAAATCAAAAACCATGGCAATCGGTCCAGCCGTTCTCGAGTTATAAGTGTTGTAACAAACACGACTTTCATTTATATATATAGATATAGATATATAGATTATGAATTAAAAAATGTCATAATATAATATACTAGCGACCTGCACGGGCGCAATGTTGATGTATTATACATATAAACCTTCCTCTTGAATCAATCTATCTATTAAAAAAACCGCATCAAAATCCGTTGCGTAGTTTCAAAGATTAAATAAAAAGCACACATAGGGATATAGGGACAGAGAAAGCGACTTTGTTTTATACTATGTAGTGATACTTCAAATCACAATTGTCTTTTGAGAAGTATTAACTAGCATTCAACCATGTGGTTTCTGGATTAATAGACCATCCCATGTGTTCCTATGGGTGATGTAAGAGGCAACTGAATGATATACTGCTGATGGATGGGCAGCAGCATCTATCAGCTCAAGGTTAGTTACCATATTACTACAATCACCAATCCGCCTGCCAAGCATGGTGATTATGACAATATACCTCAAAGACCCTGCCATGCCAAGATCTGTTAAGAGGGGACCCATGTTCAGCAGTGGACATAAACGACCTGGTGAAGTGAAGAAATGAACTAGTATGGCCACATCTCCACAATACAGGCAACAACATCAAATCCTTGTACCACCATATGGAAGCAGAAGAGGGGATATTATACTAACAAAACCTCACCTTAAAAAGAGTTTCATCAGCTATAGAGAAGCATCTATCCAGTTGGCCTTCTAATGTATTTATTTCTTTCTGTAGTTCTCTTGTATCATCTAAAATCTTTTTTATCTCCATATTTTGTTTATCCACATTACTTATAATTTCTAATATACGTTTTGTATAAATAGACCTATAAGAGTTTTAATATAAATGTTAATAAAAAATAACATAAATAGTTTTATGTAGATTTTGGTTACAAAATATTATAACAGACCTTTTGTTTCCACCACTTAGTTTCTCATAGCTCTCCCTTAAATTATTTCTCATAACTTCTTTCTTTTCATACTCATCTTTCAATGCTTTGGCATTTTCCTTTAGGCTTATCAGTATTTTTCGACACTTAGTTCTTTCAGACTATAACAGAAATAAAAAAAAACAAATCTTAATCAACTATTAACAGTTGTGATATAAATATCTTTCATAAGCGGCCGTAGCCCAATTGCTAGGGCGTCGGACTTGTGATCTTGAGGTCTTCGGTTCGGACCCCACATATTACACTACCGACGTGAACCCACTCATAACACAAGCATTTTAGCACTGCAAAATTCTGCTCGTAATCATTTTAAAAAAAAAGGAGAAAAAAAACTGATCAAAATATAAACTTAACCCATATTTTTTAAAGATATGTGTTAAGTTTATATATTTAATAAATATGATAAAAGCCAATATAATAAAGTGTTCATTAATAAAAAATATCATTTTTAGTTTTGTTGTATAATTATTCCACAATCATATGAAAAGGATAGGGTTATCAAATTATTACTAAGTATTTTATTTCTATATCTGTTTTGTAGGTATACAAAATTAAATGAATTCCCATTCCAACAGTCCATAATTGCACATTTAACACCAATCCTTTATGTACATTTTACATATAAATTTAACAAGAGGGATCAAGGACTTGGTATAATAAAAAAATACCTCAGATGAATTACTGCTGTTCACAACTTTATCTATTTCAACTTTCAGTGATAGATTTCTTGAAGTCAATTCTTCACTTTTTCTATGTAATGAATTTATACTTTTTTGTACTTTTTCCATTAAAGAATCAGTCACTCCATCTGCATCAATATCTGTTATACCAATGCTGCTTAAAATATTTTGAACATTCTTTAGATCAGCTTCAGTCCTTTCATATGACTTTTGTGCCTGTAATGAAAGTTTACATAAGTATTAAAAACCTTAAATTTAAGAATTACTGCAATTAATTATTTGTCAATGATTGTTAATTTGAGACCATAAAAATGTGTGTGTGTGTGTGTGTGTGTGGTACCCTACTAATATGCTGCATAGATTTATGTGACAAGAGTATCAATATTAGACTACATATTATATATCAAACTGGGATCTTTGGCTGCAATATGAAGAAGTAAAATACAACAAATGACTGGACATTTTCATGCAATTCAAATGTTAGATTGTGTTGTATCTTACATATTATTTACTAGGAATAGACCTATAATTTTCTCATCAAATTCTGTACCCCTCAACAAGCAAATAAAATAAAATAATAGTTACTCCAAATTCTCAGTGAAAACTTTGAATAAGTGAAAGATTTTTTATTCCTGGTTAATGAATTACAGATTATCAAACAAAAACAGTTTAAGAATCGTTATTTCTTAAAAGAACATATTACATTCCCTTATTGAGAAATGACAATGTTTTATAATAATTAAAATACCAGCCAAGCATAGCTGAACTTAATAACTTATAAATACATTAAACTATTTAATACCAACTAACAATATTATTCGAAATACAACTAGTTGATAAATAAAAATAAAATAATTTATTATTATTATAAAAAATAAGATCATAATTATTTATGTATTGAAAGTTTTAATCTCACCTGTGAATATTCCACTTCCATAACATTTTTCTCACTTTCTAAAGTATCCAACTTCTGTCTTAAAACAATTGCCATTTCTTTCAACTCCTTCAAACTTTTTGTTGGGTCATATTTGACATCTTCAACACTTTCTGGTGCAACATGTTTTTGCTCCAGCTCTTGTATAATTTGTGGACATTCTTTATTCTTCAATTCTTTCATTTTTATTAGTTTTTTAATTAACTCTTCATCAGTTAAGCAGGTCTGACTTAAATCAGTCAAAAAATCTGTAAGAAGAGTAAATATTAGACTATTAAATTTTATTTTAGGAAAAAATAATTAAATTAAATATTTATTCAGGAAACTCTTTTATATGATCACAACATATTCAGAACAATAAACATAAATGTGTTTATCACCTAAATACTATATATTTCTTATGTAAATCAATAATATATCTACTATATTTGGAAAGGTATAAAGTTGAAAAATCTGTATAGTTTTTACGGTTATAGTTAGTCATAGGCTACAGAAATCTTTATTTATATTTTTCATAGCTTATTTACCTTTAGAACAATAAGAAGGGAAAGGCCAAAAAATATGGATGGAATATGTGAAAGATGGACAATGTCTATGAAAGGTGTGAGTATAGAAGAGACATTTAATAGCGAAAAATTAAAAAAGATGACATATTACACCAACCCCAAATAATTGGAGCAGGGCATGAAGATGATGATTTACCTTCAGAACAAAAATCTCCAACATTGATAATATTAGATTTACAACATGGTGGTATCCACATTGACTTCAATTCTTCATTAATTTTGCTACTTATGTTTTGCATGAGTAAAGACTTGGTGGGTATGGAAGCAGCTGTAGTTATTTGTTTTCCTTCGCTTGGTAGTCTTTCTATGAGGAACATGAAAACCTGCCTGAGTTCACACTCATTATGATACAGGAATGTTTGATATCCCACATCATTTTTATATCCTAGATCCTATTAAAAAAAAACTTAATATTTGTATTTGATACAAAGCAACAATTGAATATAGCAGATACCACAGGACATAATATGTCCTGTGGTATCTGCTATATTCAATTGTATGAAGTTACAAAAAACCAATGGGACAAAAATATGTTTTTGTTAAAAAAAAAAAATGCGTTAAAATAATTTCTGCCTCTTTCTTAATCATATCTAGATTCATTATGTTTCTGTGTTTAATCTTCAGTTACAATAACAACTTCAAAGGTAAATATCATTGAAGTTATTTACCTTGCACATAGATGCTATTTGAGATGCCACCTCTATCCGCTGTGATATACCTGAAGGGAGCTTCTTGTTAATCTTGCACGAAGGATTTATTGCGTTTAAGCAAGTGGCAGCACACTCAGTAATAATGTGCACAGGTAACTCATTGATATTTTTTATTTCACAGTCAATATTTCTGCAAGAAATGTAACAATTTGATCCTTGGAAACATCAAATTTACATCGTTCGGATTTATTAATTGTACTTACATATTTAATTGCCGGAAGAAATGTAAAATTATAGAATCCACTTCTTCCATGATTACAAAGTATGTAAGTACTTGTACGTTCTGTAGGAATAAGTTCAGTACCTATCAGATATTCAACTGAAATCTAACACTTGGCTTGAATAAAATTTATTTGGAAAATAAATATTATTAAATAATAACAAAACAATATTATTCAAATCCGATAGTTTTCACAGTAAACCTTGACATATTTAAGTTGTCAATTGTCATATTTATTTACCACAGACTGTAAATAAGCTAGACGTACACGATCATACAATACGATTGTCGTACAACTATGATTCACACACCGCTTGTTGGCTACGGCGCGGCGGCACTGTCAAATAACAGTGCCGATTGCCGTTGCCGAACCATGGAATCGATTATTTTTAATTTTTAGTGTTCATCGATAAGCGTCAGTGAAGTAGGGACTTACCTTGGAATAAAACTAAAAATAGTAAAATAGCGAAGAGTCAGGCGGTATGCTTAATATTTAGGCACCCTTTTTGTAAAATTCGTTTGACCTTTTCCTTTCAAATATTTAGTTATGTTTCTCACCGTTTTTCAAATTAGAACGCTGCATCGCGCATCGTGTGGAAACACATTACCATTAAAAATATATGTGGTTATGGCTCAAAATATTAAAAATGAAAACGCGTTAAAAATAAACTGTCAGATTTCAAGTCATGATTTCATTTAATTTTGACATTTCCGTAAGGTTATTCTTGCGCATTACATAATTTTTTGATCGACAAAAGCTTTTAAAAATGGGGAAGCATTTTGGAGAACTCGCCAAAATTCGTGGATTGATCACGTACAAGTTATCTCCTCATGAACAGCGAGCATTCGCTGGTGCCGTATCCAAAGGACTGCCCAACATCTTTCGCAGATTCCGCGAAAGTGTATTCATAGTAGCCCCACGTAAGTATGACTTTATTGTATTATCATCCTCAAAAAGCCCTTATAGTTACAGTACCATTTACACCATGTACATTGTTTACTAAACGAATAAAGTTTCAAAATTAAAACAAATATAATATGTGAAGAAAGCAGGAAAAATCGAAAAACAAGATTTAATTTATTTGGGTAAATCTTATTAATGTAGATCAGGGTCCTACGAATATTTTATTTACATGCTACCAGCAGTTTCACCCGTAGCTCAGTGATTACTGTAGCTTCTGAGACCTGGTATTCTGGGTTCTATTCCGACCTGGGCAATTAAATAAATAAATTATTTTTATCAACCACAGATAATTTTTCTAATTCTGGGTGAACTTTGTGTCTATGAATTGAGTATGTAAATTCCCTGTGACACAGGTATCAATTTTGTTAGTGGAGAAGTTGTCTTCTTTAAAACAAAAGAAACATGTCCATGATCATTTTATTTTATTTAGATTACAGAGATTTACATTCTCTTTATCTTTTTAAAAAAAAAAGATTACTAGCAGAGATTTGCAGTCTACTAGTATTCTTGTTAACTCCTCATGCTAAGCTAAAATGCTTGTGTTACGAATGGGTGCACATTGGTAGTGCAATGGGTAGGGATCTAACTGGCAACCATAAGATCACAAGTCCGACGCCCTAGCCATTGGGCTACAGCCCCTACATTATGAAATGATAACATTGTATGCCATGGATACCTACAGGCAATTGGTATGAATGCAAGGGTGAAAAGCTATGAAACTGCTGTTGGTATTACGACTTGAATAAGTGTACCACATTACTGTCATATAAATTTATTCCTTCAAATATTATTATATTATAATTTACATTTTATTTTACACTTATCATAATTAGTGTCAGATTCCTAATTATAATAAGTGTTGTTTGGCATCAAATTCCTGAAAATTCATGTTAATTCAATTCATGAGTAGGAAGTTGCTGAACCCCACAATTTACCCATATTGAACTACTTCTCTCATCCAATGAGCTGTTGTAATGGTGCTTTATTAAATAGCATATTTTACTTACATAGCTCCTATTCCCATGGGAACTTTGTCATTAAACATACCCTATGTTACTCCTGGTTAACATTGCATTCTATTGGTGAAAGAATCATTAAAATCCATCCACTAGTCCATGACTTATTTGTAACAAACTTTAACATACATACAAAAAAACAAATCTTTCCTGTTTATAATGTCAGTATATAGATGTATGTTAATCATATTATTATCAATAATTTTTACATGAAAAAGGAACCAACATCCATACCCGCTATAATGTATTAATTTGCTTCATTTAAAAAACTCATGTAATGTATGTGAAATTTTGCTTTGTATTTATTACATATTTTCTTATTGTTGCAGCTTTCATTTTTGGCTACCTCGTTTACGAAGGTGTTGAACGGGAACATCATCGTCTTTCCCGCAAAAACCCTGCTGATTTCGCAAATGATCAATAAATAAAAGCAATGTGATTAGGTTACTAATTTTAATTATGTTTTAGATGTTAAAATAAAATCAATCCCCAATAATTTGTTTTAATTTTATTGTTTTGCTTTATACCTATAGGACTATGAGGCTGGATTCAATACGATAAAAAATCTTCTGCTTCGATTTTTGCAACTTTACCAATCGATATTAAAATAAATTGTTTGAACCTTATATCAATTTTACTATGTTAATATTTTGACAGTAGAAAGTAACAAGAATTTATGTCTCTGCTATTAGTCAGTCAGTGTAGGCGAACGAAAATGACTAGCTCTTAATGCTTTCAAATGAAAGCTATAACTACTTTAATTTAAAAAAAAAACTTAAAGAACTAATACAAAACAATATTTAACATTCTCGTTAATAGTTCATTGCTCGATCGATGATCGTTTGAAAGAAAGACCTGCTAAAATTGATTCAAATGAATCTAGTTCATAAACTGAACTAGTGAAATAAATGAATTCGATGATCGTTTGAAGGACAATGGACATGCGAAAACTGATTCAAAAATTCAAATGATAAATGAATCTTCAATCTTGTTAATTCTTGTTCATAAGCTGAACTAGTGAAGTAAATGAGTGATATAGTTCACTTAGTTCAAATGAAGTATATCAATCACTCCTTTCACTTCAATCAATGACACATTTTGCGCATGTCTACTAACTAGCTCTGTCTCATCGATTCATATCTATTTACATATTATTATATAATTCGCTAAACCATTGATCAATGTAAATCGAGTTTAAGTCCAATCTGAAGAGATAACCGTCGGAACTCGGAATGTCAGTCGATATTCCGTTAGTTCCCTCTAAGCCATTGGCCATTAGCCATATAATATTAATCTATATATATAAAAGAAAGTCGTGTTTGTTACAACACTTATAACTCGAGAACGGCTGGACCGATTGCCATGGTTTTTGATTTGTTGGATTTGTTTCCGTCCCGAATAGCAGTATACATTTTAAAAACAAAAGAAAGTCGTGTTAGTTACACTATTTATAACTCAAGAACGGCTGAACCGATTTGGCTGAAAATTGGTAGGGAGGTAGCTAAGAACTGGGAGAAGGACATAGGATACTTTTGGGTAGGGGTAGGGTAGGGGTAGGGTAGGGGTAGGGTAGGGTAGGGGTAGGGTAGGGATAGGGTAGGGTAGGTATAGGGTAGGGGTAGGGGTAGGGTAGGGTAGGGTAGGGGTAGGGTAGGGTTAGGGTAGGGGTAGGGTATAAAAGTCCACCCGTGCGAAGCCGGGGCGGGCCGCTAGTAATATTATACAGGGTGTCCAAGAACCTGGCGTCCAACTGGATTCCCACGATGCCCCAAGTTCTAACAGTACTAAGAAAAATATTTTAAAAAATCCACCCCATGTACTTACAGAATTATACTGATTTAAAAAAAAAGGGGAAATGAGCACCCTGTGACATACTTTTGAATGCTGTGACTGCTAATGCTGATAATTTCGATATTTCTTGGAGGTTTTGTAATCTAGGGTATTGCTGTGTCTAAATAGAATGTAAAAATAAAGTACTTATTGTACCATTTTAAAATAAAATATTATTTTAACTAAAGGTGATATGGAAAACTATTGAATTTCGCAACTTTGACCGACTGTAGTGTAAAAAAAATGTACCAAAATAGTATGGCAAGTGACGTCAAATTTTGACGCGTTTATTCCTCTTTTTAAAAAGGTAAAATACTTACACATTAATTTGAAAAAAAAAAAATTGATAATATTTTTACTCAACAACCCAATTTTTACGATGTCTTACAGAATTCTTAGAAAGAAAAATTTACGACGAATTGAATCTAACCTCTAAAGAATTACTATTGTATGCTCATAAAAATAACAACAGGCCTCTCAAAAAACAGGTTAGACCGTAAGGGACGGTATGTGCATGCATCTCACCATAGTGATTCGTTATTACAACAGGAGGGAGCAAGACAGAAACTATCTTTGCGATTTGCTGGTTCTTCTTTATGGTACCCCATTATTCAGGTAAGAGTGAGGGAGAAAAAGGTTAGAGGTGCGAGTGAGATAGATAGTGACGCTATCTGGGATCGTGCTATTTAGGATAACAGTACGGTCAGTACGCGTCACTGCCTCCTGCCGTTACTACGCACCTCTCTCTTATTGTTACCATTGATCACGTACTACGATTTAAAGCTTTGTTTATTGGACTCGATTACTCTTTGTGCTCTGGACTTTGAAACGAACTCTTTACGACGACCTTTGCCTGTGTTTGGACAGTTTGTGTTTTGTGTGTGCTACCATGGCGACCTACACTCCGCAAGAATACGCAAATATGCACTACATTTATGGAGAATGTAGAGGTAATGGACGAGCTGCAGCGAGACTTTACAGAGAAAGGTATCCGAGGGCTACGCGATATCCCGACCATCGAGTTTTCATTAATGTGCACAGATCACTATGTGACGGGCGGTTCCCCAATCAAGTAGCTGGTGAAGGACGACCCGTAAATGACTTCATACGCGATGAAGTTTTAGAGGCGGTGTCGGCAAATCCAAGCATCTCTGTGCGAGGAATAGAAGCTGATACGGGGATACCGAAGAGCACAGCACACAGTATTCTCCAAAAAGAAGAATATCATCCGTACCACGTACAGCGAGTGCAAAGTCTTTTACCTCGAGACTATCCGAGCCGAGTCGCGTTTTGTGAAACAATCCTGCAAAAACATCGAGAAGACGAAAACTTTATCGACAAAATTTTGTGGTCAGATGAATCAACATTTAAGAAGGATGGCTACATGAACCTACACAACTTGCACGAGTGGCATGTGGAAAATCCGCACTTGATGCGAGAAGATAGATCCCAGTACCGGTTCAAAGTGAACATGTGGACCGGTATTCTCTGTGGGAATATTATTGGTCCATTTGAGATGCCCGAGAATTTGACTGGCGAATCATATTTAAATTTTCTTCAAAATGATTTGCCAAACTTACTAGAAGAGACCCCACCAGATATGTGGTTCCAACACGACGGCTGTCCAGCACATTTTCGCGTATCCGTTAGAGAGTTTTTGGACGAGCAATACCCGAACAGGTGGATTGGGCGATCAGGAACAATCCCGTGGCCAGCCCGCTCACCTGACTTAAATCCGCTGGATTTTTTTTTTCTGGGGAACTATGAAGGAGCTCGTTTATGCGAAGCCCATTAATGACATCGCTGACCTTCGTGAGAAGATAACACAAGCAGTGCAGGTGATACGTCAAAAAAGTTACTCGCGAAACATAAAGCGGTCCTTTTTAAGGAGAGTGAGAGCTTGTATTGCCGCGGGTGGTCAACATTTTGAACATTTATTGTAATAAAATATCTTTAAACTAACATTCTTTGCTTTTATTCTACTGGGAACCCATCTACCTGTGTGTATTTCCTTCTTGCTCACTCTTGGAACCGAAGTAAATAATAGTAGTAACATAACAGTTTCTAAGATAAGAAAGGGTCCGACAGTTACCGTTAGTAGGTAGGCACTTCGTAAAAATTGGGTTGTTGAGTAAAAATATTATCAAAATTTTTTTTTTTCAAATTAATGTGTAAGTATTATACCTTTTTAAAAAGAGGAATAAACGCGTCAAAATTTGACGTCACTTGCCATACTATTTTGGTACATTTTTTTTACACTACAGTCGGTCAAAGTTGCGAAATTCAATAGTTTTCCATATCACCTTTAGTTAAAATAATATTTTATTTTAAAATGGTACAATAAGTACTTTATTTTTACATTCTATTTAGACACAGCAATACCCTAGATTACAAAACCTCCAAGAAATATCGAAATTATCAGCATTAGCAGTCACAGCATTCAAAAGTATGTCACAGGGTGCTCATTTCCCCTTTTTTTTTTAAATCAGTATAATTCTGTAAGTACATGGGGTGGATTTTTTAAAATATTTTTCTGACTACTGTTAGAACTTGGGGCATCGTGGGAATCCAGTTGGACGCCAGGTTCTTGGACACCCTGTATAGGTAATATACCTACATTCATCTAATGGTAGAAATACAGTGCAGAACTACCAACTCTTTTACTATTATTATTTATTATATTTACTACAACGCAATAAAAAAAAAAGTATATTTTTAATCATTCTGATAGCAAACGGGTTTGGTTTTAAAAAAAATCCAATAACAGTGTTGTTTAACAGTATTTATAATTTATGGTACAGAAAACAAATGAATCTTATGGTAGAAGATGTGTGAGTGTGAGTTGGCAGCACTTATTTTGTGTCGACGTCAACATTGTCAAAATGTTAATATCAACACAGTTTAATCTGCGCTAAATATTTTTCGTAATAAATGTTTTTAACCTGCAATTCGCATATTTGTGACTTGACTTGGTCATAACTGAGTAAATTTCGGTTGTTCTTTTATTATGATATTTACTACGTAACGAGAACGGTAAGCTTAATGTCTACAACCTTTTTTTTTACAAATAATTCAAATATTTTCTCATAAAAAGACAACATACTAACAGAATTAATTGCTAATTAATATATACACTAACAATTTGCAATATGCCTTTAGAAGATTGAAGTCTACGGAACTATCAAACGATGCCATAGTTGTAAAATATTGACGAGAGTGCATTCAAATAAAATATTTTAAACCCGGCGTTGACTATGTGCAACAAAATGTATAACACACACCAGCTAAGGTGGGTGTTAATTAACTATTTAGGTTTTTAGAAACTTCTTTTATTTTTCTAAAAAACTTCCATCCTATCCAGTTATATACTATCATTATGGTAGGTAATATTTACCATAATTTATATAACATCTCCAAATTGTATATAAAAGATCACAACTGCACTGTCTACATCAAGGTGAACTAATATTCATTTTTGGAACACAATAGCCATGAAGACAGTTGTAGTATGGCAGTTAGTATACACAAACTGCTTCACTACAACTGAAATAAGGCATTATTTTATTTATTTTATCAGTTTGCCACTATCTCAAACGCAAATAGTATCATACATTAATAATCTAACATACAATTTTGGAAATTTATGAATTCTGTTAATTGCTAATCAATAACAAAATCTAATTTGTGTAGATCTAATCATGACTTATCTATTATTTATGTGAATAAACTAACATTGTTTGTTATCATAGGTACTTATGAAGTCGAGTGATTTGGATGAGACTTTGGAGGTGAATGAAGTACAACCAGTTATAATAAGAACTTCGACTCAAGTAGAACCTGAGGCTGAAACAGTTCTTGCTACACCGGATACTAATTTAGACACAAACAATATGGATGGTGATTCAAAGAAATCATATGCTGTAAATAGAAGGACAGCCAATACTTATGGTAAGACATTTTTTTCTAATTATGTAAATTCACACACACAAGAAATGAAAATAGACTAAGACAGACAAATAACTATGGATAAAAATGATATTAATTTTACAAATAATCTCTTCATGTAATTCAAGTGATGCATGTCATCAAGAAGTCAAAAGATCCTTAAATTTATAAAACATCATACTACTACAACAAAGTAGTTCTTAGTATTTTAAAACTTTTGAAATTAAATTAAATTAAAAGTAGTAACTATTAAAGATAACAGATATAAACCAATGAACATGAGATACACATCCATAAAATGCATATTGAAGTATTGACAGAATAAAATAATTGCCTAAATAAAATTAATTGGTGTTGTAACTAAACAAACTTTACACTTTCAAAAGTAAAGGTCAACAACATAAGGAAATCATACATCACTTTAGTTACTTTTAAATGATTTATGTATTTTATTCAATGTATTGATAGATAATTTGTTTCCAGGATATATAAAATATGTGAGCTTGGTAATATTGACAATACAAAATGCAGCACTGGGACTTAGTATGCGGTATGGTAGAACGAGAAATGTGGAAATGTTTTCGTCTGCAGCAGGTAAAAGAGTTGCTACATCTTAGTTTATATTATTATTTAAAACTGGATTTTGTGAGTACACTGGCATTGCTCTCATTCCTTAAAACACTTTATTAAATATTTTTGACTGTATTAACCATTGGCTGTCCTTTGCCTAGTCTAAAATTTTAGTTATGTACATTCTCAAAAAATGTGCTTATGGATGTTTTAATTATTCACAATGCTGCTTTTATGTTGCTATGTAAAATGTTGTGTTATATCTCTTAGTAGAATATTTCTTGTGATAACAAGAAACACAAATTCTACTAAGCAAATTATATCTGCAAAACTATTAATACTGAAGGCCATGACAGAAATAAATTGCTATTTTGTAGCCAAAATATTTCCTACATTTTCAAAAATAATGATAATTAATTTTCACTCTGCCTACCTAAATAGTAATTGTAATTCTTATTTCACCAATTAGTTTCTTTATTAAAGCTATGGTTTGTATAAATGTATAAATTTGTCCGCATTTTATTGTACCAATTTTCATTTTCAGTAATAAAATTTTATCTACCTTTCAGCTGTGTTAATGGCGGAAGTATTTAAACTTATTATATGTATGTGCCTTGTTATGCAAGAGTCTGGAGGCGTAAAGAAAGGTGCACAATCTATGTACAATATAGTTATATTAAATGTGAAAGATACATTGCGTGTCGGTGTGCCATCATTTTTATATATTGTACAAAACAATTTACTATATGTATCAGCATCCAATTTAGATGCTGCGACTTACCAGGTAATTTATAATGACATTTATATTTTATATTTAAAGAATAAATCAATAGAGGTTTTACATCAGGAGTGAGTTACATTAAAGAGAATTGTTATATATCTATTGCATAACTCGTAGAAATTAAATAATATAATTTAAATATCAGCATTCAATAATGAATGTTAGCCAATACCTACAAGTTAAATGCTTGGAAAGTATTATATAAGTAGTTTGTAGTTTTTCATATATGATGAACTTGTTGAAGGTCTTACTCTTATTCAATCAATAGTATTGATTTTGAGAGGTCACACCCTAAACTAAATAAATCATTAATTTTATTTTCTTGCAACTTATGTATGAACATAAATATTTGAATACTTATCTACATACATACTTATATTTTTAGGTGACATATCAATTGAAGTTATTGACTACAGCGTTTTTTGCGGTCATTGTACTGAAGAGACAACTTAAAAAATGGCAATGGTGTGCTTTGGCATTTTTGGCTGCGGGCATAGCACTGGTACAGCTGTCCTCCCCTGATAGTCATAAATCTAAAACAGATGTGAGAGAACAATCCCGACTCTTAGGATTTGGAGCTGCTCTAGCAGCATGCTTCATATCTGGTTTTGCTGGAATTTACTTTGAGAAAGTACTTAAAGAGTCAGATATTTCTGTAAGTATTAAACAATTAAATATTGTTTTTTTTATCTTTAAAATTTTTGTAAGTTTTTTTGTAATTCTCTTCTGCTTTGCTAGAACTATTATTAAATGCTATTCAAATAATAATATTTATGCGAAGTATCTGTTTACACATAACACATTTGCATACTTTCTATAAATGTTCAGGGTCAAATAGAATATTGTGCAATTTACTAGCTAGTTAGTTGCTTTTGTATATTGTTATTATTGTAAACTATAATAGAGATGTGGCTTGTGAAATTGTATAAATAAACCAATGTGCTTGTATGAAGAATGAAATGAGAGTGATTGTAGCGAAAGATGTGTGTAGGGATTGTAGCAAGTGGAGGTCCATTGTCTCTGCCTACCCTGCTGGGAAACAGGCGTGAGGCCCAATCCAACTAGTATTGCTAAAGCTGTATGGTGTTTGGTTTAGACTAGACTAGCCCCAAGGGTGTTGCCAGAGGCGACTAAGCCACATAGACCTAATGGATGGGCAGCTGCATCTATCAGCTCAAGGATAGTCACCATTTTACTGCGTTTACCAATCCGCTAGCCGACCATGGCGATTATGGCAATATCCCTCAATGACCCTGGCTTGATGTTAGACCGGGAAGCACATGAAACTTAGTTTCGTGCTGAGAGTGGATATCTGTATCTAACAATGGATGCAAAAAGTCTGATGATATAATATAGGTTTAGGTTTAAAGAATTTTATTCTCATAAGAACTTAAATAATAGTTCACTTAAAATGAGATACATAGTTACTTACATCTAAAAAGTATTTTTGCCTCTAGGGTGTTGGCAACGTTACAGGGTAAATATAAATCGTGCATTCAGTCCATATATCATAAAAATCATTTGTAACATATTTGTTATAAGAAATTGTTTTATTTACAAATCGGTTTCAGTAACTATGTTAGATAATGGTTGTTTTCTTGTTTTTTCATTTGTACTTATATTTGTAGTATACAAATGCAAGTAGATGAATAGGAAAACGACGTATCAAGAAAATAATGTTCTTAATAATTATTTGTTTCAGGTGTGGATGAGAAATGTGCAGCTAAGTTTGCTGTCTCTGCCATTCGGAGCTATAACATATTTAATTAATGAGGGAACTAGCAACAATCTTTTAAAAGGTTTTGATGGTTTCGTGTGGTACCTAGTCATTTTACAAGCGGCAGGGGGACTTATCGTGGCCGTAGTTGTAAAATACGCCGATAATATACTCAAAGGTTTCGCCACATCCGTCGCTATCGTCATATCCTGCATAGCATCAATATATATATTTGATTTTGTGTTGACGGTAATGTTTGCGATTGGCACAATGCTTGTAATCGGCTCAATATTCCTCTATGGTTATGTTCCTAAGAAGAAACCTGACCAGCGGAGTTCATTGAGTGTATGATCTTTTTATATACTATTGTAGAATTAAGTAAGTGCCCTACCTGTATAGTGCTGCTTTTGGCTGGAGTGATAATGGTATTATCAGGGTATTTGCAATTAAAACCAGTATTTGTAAATAATGCGGGATTTAGAGGAAGGAAGCATCTGGGTATACTTATTAATTATTGTAAGTTTTATGTCACAACTTGCATACATTGCCAATTTTAAAAATTAAGTTATTTGAATAAATGTCGTATTAATTATCAACTATAGTAGTTCTAAGCCTAATATATCTATACTCAATCCCCGCGCACTATTTATATTTTGTAAACCATTCTTCGAATATTCCCAAAAGCTTTTAAATCTTGATTGACTGCTGTTGGACAAAATGTGTTAAAAGAAAAAAATGATATAAGTATCTACCTACATTATGGGAAAGGTATAAAATTGAACTAGGTGCTTTTTCGGTTATGGGTTCACAATGATTGCAAGCTTGAAAACTATTCTACTGCACTTTGACCACCTCTTTGGCTTCCTAACATCAGGTGGAAAAGTCAGTTGCCTGCTCATACATTAAAAATAAAAATAAGCAAATTCTGTCTCCATGTGTCCATACAAGGTATAGGTAAATACTACTAAGTATTACTTACGTAGGTATATATCATAAAATTTTTAACCAAACCGAATCTATCTACTATAAGTAACAAATAAAGTCTGTAAGATTTTATAATTTAAATCTATTTTACATAAACATATAATGATATGGTCTTTCAGTCTGTATTATAGTAATATAAATCTAAAACTAAATTGTTCATGATAAAAATATCTTAATTTTTTTGTATTAGTTATAAGACATCATAAAATAAACTTAAAAATATTTCTATCTTTTCATTCTGATTATGCTTTATTATAATATTATTTATTTATTACCATATATGTGAAAACTTATAGGTTCCTGTATCCTAATATTCTCCACTAGGTTTCATTGATGCTCATATATGTCTAGTCTGTTTTTAAATTATTTCTGGTCTTATGAAACATTTGGTAATTTATATCATTCACCCTCGAACTCATGTCTACTCTAGACATGAGTTCGAGGGTGAAATAAATAATAAAGTGCTAAAATATTTACGGGGTATGGGTTGTTTAGAAAAATAAATCAAATATGCAGAAAGTTACAAATATGGTTCATCCGTTTTAAATAATCATTGTCTATGTATTTGACTGAATTTCTCATAAATCACGAAATTAAAAATGAATGAAATGAATTCCTATTGTGGGTTTTAGTATTATAATTTATAACAGATATACGATTTCTTATGAGAATGTGGAAAATTTCGACTTTTTGATATTTTCATAATATATATATAATGTTTTTGGTTCACTTCCTGTAGAATAAATGCAAACAAAACAATATGTAGGTACTATTAACTATATTTTATACAATTATAATAAACAATAATTTATGACCAATACAACTTAATATGAGTTTATAATTTTTCTTTTCCTCATCTGTTCCAACCATGTGTCTAGCTGTTCTTGGGGACTTTGTGGGTTTCTCTTATAGTAGTCTGCAGGTGGCTTGCCTTCTTCAAGTCTTACGAAATAGTGACAGTACTGGTATCGGACTTCACCCATTCGTCCTCTGGCGTGTCTCCTTATTCCCTTTATCGTCATTCCTTTCCCAGAGAATGATTCAGCTTGAACAAAAATTAATAATGTTAATATTAAGGTGAAAATGTAACAATGATATATGTGCAGTTATGCTTATGTATTTACTAGTTTCCCGCGCGCTGTTTCACCCGCGTAACTCCCGTTCCTGTCGTCCCTCCTCGATAAATGGGTTATCTGACAATAAAAAAATATTTCACATTCCAACCAGACTGGTAAGTTCCTGAGATAAACATGTTCAAGCAAACAAACTTCAGTTTTATATATTAGTATAGGAAATTTTAATAAAACCAATAATTTATTTGCTGGATCACAGTGATAGTAAAAAATAAGTTAACCATGGTATTGGATAATAATTCAATTTTTTCTTAATAATAATTTTGGGAAGTAGCACCTACATTAAGATAAAATACTTTGTTGTTTAACTTACCAACCCAAAGATTGCTTTTGAATTCCACATTATGCTCTTTAACTGCAAGTTCCTGTGCTTCAAGAATAGCTTCTTTAACAAAGATGGCACCTTTCTTGTTGACAAAACTCAGTTGTTTTACTGCTTCATCCACTGTCATGCCTCTTACAAAACTTGCTATGTACCATAGCTTATCTGGACTGTATTTTATGTTGGTCTTCTGAAGGCAAACAAACTGAAACAAATAAAATATAACTTTTTATCCTCTCAACTGTGGAGACACAAAATGTTGATTTAAGGCAAGGCTTGTTTGTGGGGTAAAGTTTGAGTGCACATATACTGTAATCTTACATTGTGGCCCCTACAAGGCCAATTCACAGTCGATTATGTTATGCAATATTATGTTGATTCTCAACCATAATATTAAATTTAAGAATACCTTGTTTTATTTAACAATAATTGGTTTTTGGCTTTGCTAGATTATTAAGTAAATTGAAATACTGTACTGATAAATTATTTTATTTGTGGTGATAGATTGGACATATCTGAATAAAATGCACAGATTTTTTGCGCAGTACTGTTGTGCATATAGTATAAAATAATTATATACATTTACACAATAATAATTATTAATATTTACATGACTGAAAACTAATGTGAACAATAAACTTTGTAATTACAGGCAGAGTAAGAGACAACATCAACAGAAGCAATCATATCCATAATCATAATTTGATATCTGAACACCACATTCCTATATCAGAAAATGAATTTATTTAAAGTTATGTAGAGAGTTATTTAATGAGTTTTAATTGGTGTTTCTAAATGGCTGAAATAATAATAATTTCTTCTGATTCTGTATCAAATGGCATCAAAATGTGAAAACTAAAAAATGACTTAAAACAATTGAAAGCATTGTCAACCTTACATAGGTTCTAAAATTCTCAATTAGGTAACTCATAAAATTGATATAGACGGCTGGTTAGTATAAATAGTCATCTTCAGTATGATGTCATGGTCTTCTCGTAAAAAATGTAAACCTTTCTATTTAGATTGCCACAATTAATAAAGTAAGATGATGTAAATGTTTGTTTTCTAAATACCTACCTATCTCCCTTACATGACAAAAATTAAAAGACATTCTGCAGTGTTAAACATATCGCACCTTCGGTGCTACAAAGTCACAACAGCCCATTTTAAAATTTTACAGGGGAAGACTTAAATTTTTTTGCATGTTATACTTCATTTCTGGATAACTATTTATAGTAGGTTTGAAATCTTTACATAATTAATTGTTCATTTGGTTGGCTATAGTTTAAAATTTTGTTTTTCATTATCAAAAAAATCCTAATAAAAGACATAACAAAAAAAGTGTCCTGACTTGTGACTTTGTTGCACCGAAGGTGCGATATGTAGATACAAAATTTAAATGGTTTGTACAACTATGTATTTGGTAATCGTAGAATGATAATAAATACCAAGGCATGAAGGAATACAAAGGTAATTTTCTTTCGACAGTCGAAAGTACAAAGAATTGATTAAATAGAATTTGTTAAATAAGATCCGTGTTTTATGTTTTAATCAATGTTATATGATGCCTGTATGCCGAATTTCATCAAAATCCATTCAATAGTTAATTCGTGATTGAGTAACAAACAACTCTCAAACATCTAAGTTTCACATTTATAAAATAAAGTGGTCTGTGAGAGTCGTATGGGCGGATTATAGACTAATATTACTTACGGCTGGTCTTGGCTCCTCGCCGGGTAACTGGGGGGGATATATCTTTTTATTGTGTCTAAGAAATCTCTTCGGCAGATCAGACTTTTGCCATGCTAAAGCAGCTGTGCTGGTATGCAACTGATTAGCTTTCACACTGGTAATACATATTTGCTTAAATAATTGATTCATATTGGTGATTAAATTCATAGCGTTTGTTTTAAATATTTATTTCGTTACAATCAAATTTTACTAAATCCCAAATGTTTTTATAACCTCAATCGCAATTTAAACGTCAGTCAAAGTCATCAAAACGTTTTTAAGCCTATTAGGCCATTCGATGTCCATGTTTATTGAGCGCCTTAATTATATACTTACACTAATATGTTGTGTGTAAAGCTAAAGTTATACGTGCTCATTACTAGCTTGCTCTCATGCTACTATTGAGCAATTGCTACTATTGCATGTGTGTCGATCCACTGCTAATAATGAGCATGCTTATTTTGGGTATGCTCAAATATCATGCAGGCTGCGTGAATGTCTGAACAACAATCTGAACAGGTTTGCTTATTGAGCATGCTAGTATTGATTGATCAGTCGTGCAACTTATTTAAAAGTATCTATGCAAAATAAAAGCTAATGTGTCAGTTTAAAGAGCATGCTCGTTTTAATTATGAAATTTTATGAGCATGTGTACAGCTTGGCAAAAAAGAGTAGAAAATAATGGGGGCGCCACTGTGTTGTTTGTGTGGCAGCCCGTTGCAACCGAATAGAATATAAACCTAATCTTGACTTACCTGGTTTTTTTTAGACAAATATTTATTCCTATTTTATTTATGTATTATTTTTACAAATCAATAAGTAATTCTACTTATTGATTTTAATTTTGTTTACTATGAAATGACATTATTTTGGGAATGTTGCCAACAGACAAAAAATTAGTTCCGTTTCTAGACTTTTTTGCAAAGCTGTAACTTACTGTATCTTTAAGATGGTCTCCATAAAAATCAAGGAGGTTAATAAAAATAGACGTTGGTGTTATATATTACATTCTCTTTGAAGAATTTCATAAATGTCAGATCATTCGGATACTTGAATTTGCTTACGAGTCTAATTTTGGTTGTAATTATTGTAGTAAAACTATAATTTTCTTGATTTCGGTGTTCTGGTCTTATTCATACGGATAATTTCATCATTACTATATCGAGAATTAAGTCTTCTCTACAAACAAAAGAGATAAACACAATGCTGAGTGAATTTATTATATCTCAATTAAAGTAATCGAATAATAACAACAAAATGTGTGATTTATATATAGCGGTTGTGTGTTCTTCTAACATGAATCGCAGTATGGAAGCCCACGCATTTTTAGTAAAAAAAGGTTTTAATGTAAAATCTTTTGGTACAGGAGAAAAGGTTAAGTTACCCGGATCTTCAGCCGACCGTCCCAACTGTTACGAATTTGGGGTTCCTTATGATGACATATACAACGATTTGTTGGAAAAAGATAAAAGTTTTTATACTCAAAACGGTCTTCTTCATATGCTTGATAGAAACAGAAGAATAAAACCTTGCCCAGAGAAGTTCCAAGTGTCAACAGAAAGATTTGATGTGGTGATAACATGCGAGGAAAGAGTGTATGATCAAGTGATTGAATGGTTTGGGTCTAAAAGATCTATATACAACCAGCCTGTTCATGTTGTAAATATTGACATTCAAGATAATCATGAGGAAGCTACAATTGGTGCTTTTTTAATCAGTGACATGGTCACTAAAATGTCTCAAAGTGATGACTTGGACAATGATATTGATGAACTATTACATGAATTTGAATCTAAATGTCAACGCCCAATTTTAAATTGTATTATGTTTTACTGATTTTCTGACCTTTAGCCAAACAATATTTGACATGCTTCCATTTCCATTGTAATCTGTAGTATTAAATGAAAGACAAGTCGATACAAAACTTCTATACCTACTATATTTAGTACAGAAGCTGTCTAAATATTTATATGCTCATGTAGACTGATAATCTTGTTAAAATAACTTGACATACTTTCCACTTTAAGGTTGACCCCACATTGGGTGTGTTAATTTCTCGAGCATGTTAATGACATTTGCGCTGAGCTCCTGATGCTTGTCACTGCATGTGACACACTCTTAGACATACACACTCCCGATTTTGGGTTGGCCTAAGGCATTTATTTGAGAAAATTCTGAAATTATTGCTATGAAACTCATTTTACATACATATAAAACAAATTGTTTGAAAATAAAAGAAACTGGAGGCTAATCTCATATTGATATCTAGACCTCAGGGTCCCGAGTCTACTATAGTAATGGCATGTCCATGAACTGTCAACGACAGTTCAATGGTTAGATTTTTCCCATTTGGTAAACTTCTAATCCAAATGATGTCATAATGGTGTCACTATGACGCCACAATGACATTAGCATAGTTGAAATAATAACAAATGATACATTTATAAGTATTGAAATCGCCTAAATAAACATTACAATCTCCCTAACCATCTGCCCTGCTACTTCTGTTAACGGCCTTTTTCTGCGGTAGCAACACCGACTGCCATTCCAGCGCCGACACCATAGTGAGATTAGTATCATGATATCATGATGGTACTACAGTGGCACAATACTTAAAAAATAGCAGACACGGCCCCCAGTAGCATATGGACGGATACCATTAGACTTCAGAGCATTTGGTTGTAAGTGCCAGTTAACAATAAAGGCACATACAACAAACATATAATGGCACATCCAACCTTATGCTTCTCAGCTCTAGAGAGACTTTGATAATGTCTTCCCTACTCAGCATATAATATGAATGAATGAAATAAATTTTAAATATGTCAATTTATTAAGTTAATGGAGCTTCAATAATACAGTAAAAGTAACAGGAAATCTGTTATGATAAGCTTATGTAATGGTAATGGAGACATTTTTATCAAAGACATATTGTTATCTGATTAATCTCCTGGATAGACTTATATTTTCATACAAAATTAATATACCACCAAATTACCTATTATGATTAATTCTTGATTATGTTCAGAATTTTCTCAAAAGAAATGTATATAATGACTCAAAATTAATTTTATGAATATGTACCATTCACTTTTTCTATTTACATGAAAACTAATAAAATTATATCAAGTTTTCAGACTTGACAAGACAGTTGAACATCATTTTTTTAATGAAATAATTTTGTATGTACCTATACAGATGTGTTAAGGTTTATATGAAAGAAAAATATTTTTTTACCTTTGGTTTTTTTTTCTATACCCTTGTTACTTACCTACATAGTGACTTATTATGTTCTGAGGCCAGTTCCGACTGTAAAATAAGCAGTTTGATTTATTATTATTTATGTTTCATAACATCAGTTCAGTTTGTCATTTATGCACAATTAACTTTGTCTGGAAAAAAAAGGAAAATCCTGACCTATGATTCATAATTTATTTAAACAAATAAACCTTTCTTTAAAATAGCTCCTTAACAGCTAAAATAGCATTTCACATTCTATCAACGTATGTTAAAATAATTAATATAAACAGGCGTATCTTTATATTCAGGTAAGGAGATGGTAATGCTTTCTTGGCATTATTACCAGTGAGAAATTACTAGTGAGTATGCCTTCTCTAGACCCGAAGTCTGAGAGGACTACAAAATTAGTACGACAGCTGCACTCAACTCCTAATCTGAGTAATCATTTACTAATGCCCCATAGAGGGCGCCATCTTGCACAGGTTAACTTGTAGTTTCTAACCCATTTAATAAAGGCTTCATGCCTTTGGTTGGCTTCTGGTGAAGTAGCAAAACGTAATAGCTTCACTTAATAAAACTTATTAAAGAATCTTCAAGAACCTTGGCAGTAGGTATGCGATAGTTTAAATCAGGCTGACGTCACTTAGGTTAATGTTTGTAAAGTCCCCCGCGACACAGGGATTTATTTCCCTAGTACGGGAGTTGTCTTTTTTTAGAAAAAAAAAAGGTCTATGCAAGATTTCATCAATCAAATCCACTGTGTAAAGCCCCGTATGCAAACTTGTGATAAGAGGTTTTCTATCATACACTTACGGGGCCCTTGTAGGCCTGGCAGCTGGGGTAGCTGCGTGTAGGTAATGTTGGTTTCCCTATACCTACATAGATTGGTACCTTTAGAAAAACTGCATCGTCAGCATTTTTAGCAAGTGGAATAAAGTCTGGAGTATTGAAACAAGCACTAATACATATACTTAGGTATTTTCTGCTGCCCATTTCCATGTAGCTGTACTTCAACTGCGGCCATCCACAAAGGACGCTTTACGTAAATGTGGGGAAGAGGGGTTTGACGAAGGTCTAAGGACGACAACGTGTGGGAGGGATTCTCACTTTTGATTCCATGAAAACCAATTGCTTTTATTGATACAGTCCTTAATAATTACATTTCAAAATCATTAAACATGGTAATCAAATTAATTATGGGAAAGTAATTTAAATGCTATTAAAACGAATTACGGAGCGAAAATGCTGTTTGCATGTCATAATAAGGAGGGGTGTTAATATGTCAGTTGCTCAGACACTAAATTTAACATTTTACACAAAAAACAGTTTGGGTTTACGAGGGGTTGCTCAATCATAGATGCGGGAACTGAATTGTTAAAATCTATATTCGCGGCCTGGGAAGATTCGCAGGAATCCTTAGGTATTTTTTGTGATCTGTCTTAGGCATTTGATTGCGTTCACCATGACACTTGTCAGGAAATTACACCGGTATGGCATTAGGAACCAGGCTCTCAATCTTCTGATTTCTTACATGGGCAATAGAATTCAGAAGGTTGATATAAACGGCAAAACATCACCAGGCTCTGTTGTATCCATGGGCGTGCCGCAAGGCTCAATTCTGGGACCGTTTTTGTTTTTGGTGTATATTAACGACTTACCTTACTATGTAGGAAATAATCATGAGATAGTATTGTTTGCTGACGATACATCCTTGACATTTAAAATAAGTAGACAGCTACGCAGCTATGACGAAGTAAACAATGCAAACTCGAAGGTAGTCCTTTGGTTTAATGTTAATAATCTACTTTTAAATGAAAACCAAACCAAAGTCATTAAGTTTTTTACACCTAATGTGAAACAAATTGATACGAATGTGCAAATAAATGGTATTCGGTTGAAGCCAGTGGAGTCAACTGTCTTTTTGGGAATAACTATTGACTCCAAATTGCAATGGGGCCCACATATTGCGAAACTATGAGAAAAACTTAGCTCTACGGCCTATGCTGTTAAAACTATGAGACGACTCACTGATTTGAATACTGCTAGAATGATTTACTTTAGTTATTTTCATAGCGTAATATCTTATGGAATTCTTCTGTGGGAAAACTGTGCGGACATTGACACCATTTTTGTACAGAAACGAGCTGTAAGGTCTATATATAAACTTGGTCCGCGAGTTTCCCTACGGGAGAAATTCAAAGAGACTAATATTCATAAGAATAAACGCCTTTTTTCTTAAAACTATCTAGTTTTAAGAAAAAAAGCGACACTCATAATATTATTAATACTAGATCCAAGCATAATCTCGTTTTACATGCTACACGTCTCCACAAAATTAGCAATTCTTTTATGGGGCAATGTATACGCTTCTACAACAAACTTCCTAATAATGTAAGAGATCTTTAAACAAACAAGTTTAAACGATATGTCAAAGATAAATTATGTAAAAAGGCTTATTATAAAATTTCTGATTATGTTAATGACAAAACTGCTTGGGAGTGAGTTGCTCTGAAACAATACTGCTTTATTAATCATTGTAAAATAAAATTTATTAAAAAAAAATGATTCCTCTGAGTTTCTTGCCAGTTCTTCTCAGAGTTGCCACGTCCAGAACTGGTGGTAGTAAAAGAATGGGACCCATCATAAGAACATGATTTAAAATATTTTAAATGTGTCTAGGTATATGAATAAAGAATTTTTGACTTTGACTTTGACCACCATTAAGTTACAAGGACGGAAGAGGGAATCAAAAACATCGAAATTATTGTGACGTAGGTACTTTATCGCCTTAGCATATACCTACCTATTATATTATTATTCCCTAGGTACTAAGGTTATCAATAAAGACGCAAGCAACGACAAGAATCGTTTTAGATATTAAGGACGTGTTATCGAATTTATATTGGTTCACCGATAGTAGTTCGATGACATGAACGAAATCATTGGCGTAGCTAGCTGATCAAGGGCCCAAGGGTTAAAAAAACTGATGGCCTTGAACTGATTAGGTTTTATAAATATAAATATCATATTTTAAAAAGTGGATAAGATTGTTAAAAAGATTTTGGGGTCTCTCTGAGCTCTGGGGCACCGGGGCACTGCACCGCCCAGCCCTTCGGTAGCTACGCCAGTGAACGAAATACTAACCTTAGTAGGTAAGGTTAGTAGGTTAGCTTGAGAAGATATAGGTATTTATCGGGTAATAAGGACTTATTTATCCATCCTTAGATAACAATTATCAGAGTAGGTAATATATTTTATTATTAATTTAGACAGAATTTCCATAACAATTCTGTCAAACGTACCATTTTATTCCTTGAATAATTTTTATCTGATGATTGAAAAAATTTACCTAAGTCAGATAATTGTCATCAAAGAGCGCAGTACTTAATTTGCCATTAAAGTTAATGATGATTTCTTGAAATATCGATGTTTTTAACTGAAGTTTCGGTGTGGAAGTCAGACTGTCTTTCGGCAGTCTGACTTCCACACCAGAACAACCCGGATCGTACTTAGTAATTACAAAAAAACAAATTGAGAACAATAGCATAAATTTATTGAAAGTTCTAACAATATAATAATTACATGAATTGTATTTTTAATACATATAAAGGATGAGGAATGTATTTTGGCATAATTTCAAAATGGCTAACGATAAGGAATGCTAAACATATAAGCGGTTTTTTTCCACAAATATATGTATTTACATATAACAATATTGTTAGTTTAATTATTACATTAGATACGGCATACCGGCACTCCATGAACGAAACCTCTAAACGTTTATTTTGCGCATGTCCTACTATAGAGCGCATGCATGCAAAGGTTGCTCTAGCGGCAAGGCGCCCTACGCTCCTTGCCAGTAAATTTAAACTAATATTATAAAAAGCAAAGATTTGATTGTTTATTTGTATTGAATGGGCTACGAACTACTTTCACCATTAGAAAGCATATTTAAAAGTATATTTACTTTCGCCTATTATAGTTCATGAGTGCAAAATGCGTTGCTCACCCTGATACTTAAGATTAAATTTTTATGAACAATTAGAACAAAAAAATAATAGTTTTATCTGGACTAGCCATTCTTGCGCCCCCAGAGTCTACGCCCTGTGCCTGGGCAGCGGTGGCACCGCTCTATTTACGGCACTTTCCAGGAGTAACTTAGGCTATATGTCCCGTTGCTTAAATAGCGCGTTATTCTGCTATATACGTTACTATGATTGTTATATCTTAACACAGACTAGATTCATAAAGACTTAATTCAAATTGTTATCGATTTCTCCTGTTTGATATGTTTATCAAGTAAAAGTAGAGAAATGTCAAGGCTGTTCAAATAGCCTTGATAATGCTAGACTAAAACTGAAGTGGACATGACTACGCAACTTTCTTTTGTAATAAGCTTTATACACATAGGTACCAAAAGCGATAAGTTAATAATTCTATAACTCCGAAGCATAAGAACGAATGTTTTATTATACTTCAGAAGCATTTGGTCATAAGTGGCAGTTTACGGTAAAGGCACATACGACGAATGTTTCTGACTTATAATGGCACATCTGGGCCCCGAGTCTATTATCGTAATGGCGTGTCCATGAACTGTCAGTGACAGTTCAATGGTCGGTTTTTTTCCGATTTGGTAATCTACTAATCCAAATGACGTCATAATGGTGTCACTATGACGTTACGATGATATTAGCGTAGTTGAATATAATAACAAAATATATATTTATAAGTTTTGAAATCGCCTAAATAAACATTACAATCTCCCTAACCATCTCCCCTGCTACTTCTGTTGACGGCCTTTTTCTGCGGTAGCAACACCGACTGCCATTCCAGCGCCGACACCATAGTGAGATTAGTAGATTACCGTTTTTGGCATAATGATATCAGGATGGCACTACGGTGTCACAATACTTAAAAAAATAGCAGACTCGGCCCCCTGACCTTATGCTTCTGAGCTCTAGAAATTAGACTCTCAATTATTTGAATACCTTGAGGTTGCCGCCGTTACCTTTAAACAATATATATAAAAACGATTTACCTAATAAATAAATGCTCGACTTTACCATTCCATAATATGAAGGTAGGAACAAATAATTAATTAGTGACAAACAAGTGGGAATTTGGAACTATTTTATAACTACACAATTTCTTCTGGCTTCCAAACCTATACTAGGTTTATGGCTTGTGTCTCGAGAATAAGTGTTATACTCAGTAGATACTATTTTATAGTATAACAGAGGTGGACACTATCGATTCATATAATCGTACATTTGATTGAGTAAAAAATATTTCTTATGTGTGCAGCATCCCCTAGATGTATTTCAAACTGTAATCAACTAAAGGTATACAAAATAAGTAATAATAATAAATTCTTTTTAATTATTAAAATATTATAACCTATGGAACAACAGATACAATTAAAATAGTTGGTTTTAATTATGCAAGGAAAAACTCAATTACTTACTTATTATTGTAGAAATGAGCTTACTTTTTTTATTTGGTATCTAGATACTTCGATCAACTAAGTTCTTTAAAGATATTATCCTTTAATTCGAAGTATTTATTTAATCTAATTTCTGCGTACCTGAAATGAAAAGAAATTAAAGTATTAATTAATCCATTCTAGCATTTCACCTGTAATCCGAACTACTTTAAATCTAATTTATATAATTGTATATATTTATACCGCGACCGTTATATTTAAGCGATTGATTTCCTGCGCCAAAACGAAATACCTCTTATCAGTATTAAAAAAAACCAGCTAAGTGCAATTCGGACTCGCGCACGAAGGGTTCTAGTTGCTGTTATCGAGAAAAAAAAGAGCAAAATCAAATCACGTTTGTTGTATGGGAGCCCCCCTTAAATATTTATTTTATTTTATTTTAAGTATTTGTTGTTATAGCGGCAACAGAAATACATCATTTGTGAAAATTTCAACTATCTAGCTATTGCGGTTCTAGAGATACAGCCTGGTGACAGACAAACGGAGAAGTCTTAGTAACAGGTTTTCGTTTTTATCCTTACGGGTACGGAACCCTAAAGAAGGGTAAAACTAAAAAAAGTGAAGAGAAAAAAGAAGAAGAAACTATAGTTTAGTTTTTAATTTACTTACGAGATGAATTGGAATATACAAAATGAATATGAAATAAGGACGTTCAGAGCAATATTATATATTTTATACTATACCAAAATAATCGGAAACGAGTAATTTGTTTATGTTTTCAAATTATAAGCTTTTTTTTAAATGGTCCCAACAATTGTGGGTGTTTGATTAGTGTCTGTTATGTGTTTAATACTTACAGTGCTGGTTTTAGTTTGATTGCATCATCTTGTGCGTAATGGCTATTGAGAATTGCATAATGGACATAAACATCGAACCAACACTTTTTTGTTGTCAACAAAGTAGTAATATTCTTTTATCGTTACTGATTGCGAAACTCAGTTGCCAAAGCGGCCTGACCGGAAAAATCCCTTCCCTTTTTGAGTCTATGGATACTATTAATTTACCTCATATTACTATGTATTTATATTGAACTAGAGACCCGCGTCGGCTTCGCACGGGTGCAATGCTTATGTATTATATATATAAACCTTACTTTTCAAAATTTAAGCATAAATAAGTACAGACAGACAGCGGGAAGCCACTTTCTTTTACACATACTACATACATACATTTACGCCTCTTTCCTATATTGGTAGGCAGAGACAGAGACAACTTCCTTCCACTTGCTACGATCTGAACATACCAATTTCGCCTCTTCTATATTCATTAATCTCCTTATACATGTCCTTCGGTTTAGGGTATGTACTTTCAACCTGGCCTTTCTTAAGAACGTCCTCGATTTGAACGTGAAACGTTCGCCTTGGTCTTCTCCTTTTAACATATAAATACTTGGATAAATACTTGGCTACAAAAATTACGAAAATCTAATTAAATGTCATACCTTCCAAAATCAAAGTCAATATCGGAGTGTTCATACTGCACTAGCGACCATATCCCCCATAAGAAGTGAGAGAGTAATGTATGATGTTGAACCTCCTTGATAACTTTGTCTAACTGTGCATCAGTAGGGGTGTCCACATCTAGGTATTCAGATAAATATACATTAATCCAGTTTCTTTGAAAGTCTTCTGATGGATACTTGTCGTAATCTATGTCTTCGATTGATATACCTAGAAATAAAAAATAAAAAAATTAAACACACCTTGCTTAATTGGCTTGAAATAATTTGCCCTATTGCGGAGGAATTTAAAATACAAAATCCACGGACACTAAGCACCTCCATCTAAGAACAACTCTATCTGCGGTACATTATATAGTCTCGGATAGGAGTGGAACCCTGAACACTAGGTCTGTATGACTTGGTGTTCTACCGTAGCCACCAGTGCACTTAAATGGTGTACAAGTAGGTACCTTAAAGTACCAAACATAACACCCAGATCCATATATTGTCTATTAAATTGCTCAGGGCCGTATTTTGAAGTCCGGAGGCCCCAGGGCAAAAAAGAAGAAGAGCCCCCCTGGCTACAAATTACTTTCACACTAAATGTGTAGAAAATTTGAAGTATGTACATACTTTTCAGGACGATTTGAATTCTGATATTTTAATGATTGTTTTATTTAAATTAACAAGTATAGATGTAGAACCGTAATTACAATATTTAAGAACTATACATTAATCATGATTCTACAACGCCGAGAACATAAATAAAAGAAAAGTTGTAGAGTTTATTCGTCAGAATTTGAAAGATTTTAATTTTAATATCTCTATTGTGGTGGCCCCTCTATTGTGGAGGCCCCGGGCAGTTGCCCTGGATGCCCTCCCTTAAATCCGGCCCTGAAATTGCTGTTTCCGGAGTTGAGCCCCCACATCGCAATAACAAGGAATGAATAAATTGGTCCATTATCTTATAAAAAATAAATTGATGTCAGGATTTATCTTTCACCATCATGTACCATCATTAGATGGTTCCTTTCAATGATATAAGGTCGACAAACTATTATACGGCCTTCTTGATGGTAAGCAGTTGGCCTAGTCTAGGGACGATATAATAGGTAGCTCACAAAACTCTTATCATTGATACACAGAATGTAAGGCTGACCTAGGGTTGCCATTCGTCCGGGTTTCCCCGGAATTGTCCTAGTTTACAAGGCGTCCGGGCCGGACTTCATTTGAAGTCCGGGTGTAAAAATTTAACGTATTAGGCCACCCGCGACCCGACCCGATAGGTGCTCGGGTATGTTAAAAAAAACCTTTAGACATGTCCGGGTTCTGTGCTCTAAAATCCGGGGTTTTCATGCGTCTTGTCCTGGTTGTAAAATTTTAGGAGATACCCTAGGCTGAACCGAAAAGTTCAGGGCCAGCGGACCGATTTAAAAAATTATTTTGCCGTTAGAAAGCTACGTTATCCAAGAGTCCAAGAGTAACATTGATCATATTTAATGGCTTATGTTTAACTTACCATCAGATATAGTAAAAATGATCACCAAAATTAAACCCGCATTTTAATGTAAAATTGTAACCAAAGTTTTAACATTTCGCTATCGTATTTAAGCAAAATGACTCCAAATAAATCATTGTTAACCCAAAAGTAGTAAATGATCACCAAAAGTACCTAAATGTTTTACTAATTTACTATTCGGTTCTGGCACTCGCCGGCCGCTGCCGCGGCACCGCTCGCTTCGCTCGCTCGGCTCGTGCGTTGTATGGCCGCAGCTCTAACCTAACCTAACCGATAAAATAATATAACCGATTGTCATTTTTCATTGATTTTATTAAGGTAGAAATAGCGCAATAATTTGCTCGCTAAGATTTGGTGATCATTAACTACATTTGGTGTTCGAATACAATTTGAAGTGCAGTCGTGACTAAAATAGCTAGTACTATTATAATTTTAGACTTTATTTTTCTGGTGTCAAGTATATATTTTTGGTGGTCATTATATTTTATCCCATATTTAATTATGAAGTACCGGCACAATACTCAGCACAATTGTAAAACTGTTACTACTAAAAAAGTTTGTAATCTGTACTAGTCACCATTATTGTACGTTTTCTAAGTTGTTTTAAAATAAATTTAATAAATAAATGAGATCCCTTTCCAAGTGTCACCAACCATTAGAGCGAGGTCAATGCTCTGACAAATATTATATAGACAAATATATTAAATTAGCACTTACCAACAAATTCATTGAAGTGATTAGCTATATCGAACGCTTGATATCCATACGCTGCGTATTCGTAATCAATAAAATACACCTTTCTTTCATCTTTGTTGTAGATTACGTTTCCTAGAAGCAAATCATTGTGAGCAAACACAATAGGGCTTTCGGTTTTGATTAAATATGACTTTAGCCTCTCATATTCTATCCTTAGTTTTGTGACGCTATTGAAACTTTTTACGAATCTACAAATGGAAAAAAGAAATATGTCGTTATTATTGTATCTCCCAATTATTTTAAAATTACAATGCGAGTACAGAAAAAAAAAACAATTGATCACTAAATTTATATTTTTTGTACTTATTATTTTACTATAATATTGTAATATTGTACTATTTATACTTATTATTTAGACTACAGCTGGTTGTATTTAAGCAGAAAAAACTCACTCCACTCATTGATCAGAATTGAGTGAAGTATACTTTGGCAACCTCTTTTGCAATTTGCCATAATGCTGTGTACTGTTCTTCTTAAATTTGAACGCCAGGTCAACACGAAAAGAAGAAGAAGACCCCTTTTGCCAACACCAAAGAACAGTGGCAGCTAAGAATAAGAATTTTCATGTCACTGTTAGAATTTTCATACTCATTCTATGGAATTTTCTTATGCTTTATTTTCGTCACGTTTAAAAATATCTTTAACATTTACTAAATACATGGCATTGTAAATATACATATAAATACTAACGCCATTCCCGAGTCTCATTGCATCCCTCTCATCTCATGCACACGCAAACGTCTCAAAGTTGGGTGCCGAAATCTATGGCACCTACAATGCAAAGTATGAATTGAGTTAGGTTATGTTTGAGGGTGGAATGTATCATGCAGTGAAATGCTATTTTGAAAATGTTCCTACACAGAAAGTAGTATTTTTCGCTACCCCGACTTAACCCACGGTATGAAGAGCACGCAATACCTAAGGGTTTACTGACAATCGTTTCCGAGTAATGTCTAAGAGAGTTGTGCCTTTATTTATGAGATAAGGTTAAACCCTTATCCCATAAATAAAGGGACAATGTAAAAATCATAACCTTATTTTTGGGTAATGACATTTTTTTTCGGTCAGACCAATGTTTTTAGCCACAACACTTTTGCTATTTCACTCGGCATAAAGGCGAGCAGGGCTTCCGCCGTATTAAAGCGGGTTTAGAGTAAGTACATCTCAAATTATGAAGGCCCAAAACTCTAAAGTGACTTTGTGTGGATTGAGCCCTTTCTGCTTAACCACGTCCAGTTATTGTACAAATATCTTAAAATCATCATCATCATCTTCCTGTCTTGCTCAACATTTGGGGTCGGCGCAATATGTTATTTTAAAATATACGAATATATATCGTGTTCATAGAAGGTACCCACTCGGTTAATACTAGATTCAAGGTAATTTATAAATTAATCTATTACTTAAGAATTCTGCAGTGAATTATCTGAATAAATAAAGGTACCTATTTATCATTCAATATTAATTTATAATTCACTAAGATAATTACCCGCATTGGCATAACGAATTGGCTTATTAGGTACATTATACCTATTGGTAATAAGTACCTATAATCTAATATGCTGATATAGTTATACATTTTTATCAATTCAAAAAGCGGTTAGGACGGTAATTAATATTGCTCATCTATCAGAGAAAGATCATATCGTCAACAATAACGCGTAAGTGAAAGTTGCAAATGAGGCGTAATTTCATGTGTCAAGTAATATTTTCTTTACATATGTTTTAAAGGGCAAAAAGTCAATTCGATACATTTGATTTTCAACCTTATTGGCTATCGTCGCTTACGGGGAATAATTGCGGTCTTGTTGTATCAACAGCCATTACCTATGAAGAAGCAATTTACAAATCATTATATCAGCGAATAGGTAACCTAAATGTAACGTTCTACTTATTTACAGATGATAGTAGTTTCAAAGGCTACATTATGTAATGTAAGTAGACGACATAAAGGATCTGTTTAGAATCGAAAATAGTATTATTATATAGGTACTTATATATATATTGTACCGTAGGAATCTCGTTGCGGACCCAAATAACCGTAATTTTAGAATCGCATCAAAAAAACTGACGAATTTTCCCAGAACCTTCAGTTTATTTTCCCATTTAATAAGTGTAGTTTCTAAATATTCAAAATAATCCCTCATTCATTTTATTAAACAGTATATATTATGTGAGTTCGATTCGATAGCTTTAAAAAGTAAGGATTTTCCATACAATGAACATGGGCTACCACTTAACAGACCTAAGCCAGCCATGTTTGTTGAGGGATATGGCCATAAACACAACGTTTGGCAGGCAGATTGGTAATTTCAGTATTATGGTAACTAACCTTGATTCCCATCCATCAGCTGAATATCCCATAGTCGACTCTTACGAAACCTATAGGAAGGCATAGGGTGGTCTATTGTAAGCCGGAGACCTGACCTTCTATTCTATTCTGACTATCTTCTTTCATCACAATGTATATTTTGCAATATAAGGCGCACTCAAAACACTATATTACAGGGGTAGCCAACTTAATAAGACCTAAGATTGACTGTTTGGTGTTTGCAATCGACCATATGGTATATATAACGTTAATCATTAAACACGTTTCGTATAAGTCATTCTAATAATAAATAGGTATTTTTTCTGACGTTATACGACAAACACTACTTTGTGCGTCTGTGGCACGTATTTGTAGACTAAAATATCACTTTTTATTATATATGAGTGGATCGACTATCATAGCTTCCGGATTCGTTGGCCACCCCTGCTATACTACGTTTAAATTCAGGTTCAATCAGAGGCGGATTATCCATAAGACAAACTACCTAGTTTGTCTTATGGATAATCCGCCTCTGATCCTCTGATCCCTAGGCACGTACCTACGTGCCTAGGGATGCGAAGGTAAAAAGGGGCGCGCAGGCGGCATAGACGCTGGAACAGCAACTGTAGTGGTGATGAGGCTACTACAAGTCGCAATACCCAGTGGTCAGATATGCCAGCTCCAAATTTAAGTAATCTCTATCACACATGTAGTAACGCCAACTACAGTGATCATTATTTTACTAGGTATTTATAAAATAGGGGCGCCGATGAGATGCTACGGTGCTCTCAACGTTTAATCCACCTCTGGGTTCAATAAAACATAACTGGTCAAATATCTGACAAGTAGCTTTCAAAAGTTACATTGGTTTGAATTGAAAGTGCTACTTGCTAGGAGGCGTAGGCATAAGCGATAAAGTTAAATTATCTTATTCTGTCTTACCTTGATATATAAGGTGCTATAAAAATATCTGCCACGGCTTTAATGGGAGGTAGTATTATGTTTAAAGATTACAATAGTGAAGAGCTTTCGTACCCCGGAACAGTTATTTCAATTTGAGAAAATAAATAAGTTAAATAAACATTGACTATACTCTGCATAAAGCCGTTCACAAATTACGCGCGATGTGTCGCATCGTCAATGAAAACAACTGCTATCTCTTTCCATCTGTTCCGTGAATGAAAACTGAAATCACTATCTGTACGTGTAGGTACGCAATAATACGCTGTCAAACAAGTGTTTTAAAAGTGCAATTACTTACCAGCTTCTGCATTCTTCCAAAAAACTTACGTAAATAAGATGATAAACTTCCCATGACACTTAAAACAGGCTTTGGACTGTCAAGTTAGTGTAAGAATCGCAATTTTTTTCTTATTATTTTTAAACAATAGGTAGGTACTTAGATTGGTATCCAATAACGATAAATTACAGTAACTTGGCGTGTTTAAAAGTTAATCATCTTATTTACAACAATTGCACCGTATTTACAGTTATTTACACACTCCCTACCTACTTATCTACAAAACTGTTGCACTAGTCCGCGTTGCACACAAATGTAGGCACGCTTACATACGTGTCTCTTAACTTTGTTTAATGTGACATCCGTTTCACTTTTTAATTGTCTAAATGCGCGTTTGATTCGCCTTATTAGTTCTACCACACTTCTGATATCATGTCCGGTTCAGCCGTACACTAGGTCCTTTACACGACCCCACAAAAAAAAAGTCTACAGGGGTTAAATCCGGCGAGCGATTAGGCCACGGCACTGGCCCTCCTCGGCCCGGGCCTATCCAACTTTCACCGCCGTACCACACACCGTTTAAAAATTCCCGTACGTTGATGGCGAAATGAGGTGGTGCTCCATTATGTTTGAAGTGCAGCCCTCTTATCTCTTCAAGAGGAATACGTTCCAACATTCTTCTCACACGGGTTCGTAGTAAACGCAGATACGACTCTCCGTCCAGTCTGTCCAAGAACACTGGTCAGAACACCGGTCTAGGAACAGAATACTAGATTCTGTTCCCCAGTATCTAGTGTTAATTACACGCACATTAACACTAAACCGAGTCTGAAAATGGTCAGGCCGCACAACACTACGTCGGAGTACACTAGTATGGAGGCCTGCCTGCGTCAACCGGAGGCGGGTCAAAGCGGCCGTGGTCTCTAAACCTGTACACGGCATCCAGAATGGTATAATGACTAACTCGCACACCAAACCTCTGCTGGTATAAGTTCACGGCATGTGCAGTTACGGAGTTACACTCGCGGTAGCACAATACCATTTCAAGGTATTCTTGATTAGAATACCGTCGTCTGGGAGGCATTTTTAATAAAGGCGCGCGATATTCCCGTCGCTGACCGCTAAAACTATCTTCCGAGCGGCGCGGCCTGGGGGCGACTGGGAGCGCCCGGCGGCGATCGGCTAGCGCGTGCGACGAACGGGGTAGTGCGGGTGTGGGTGCGGGCGCGCGGGGCTGTCCTTTCCTTTGAAAACCGCCGCGCGATAAGAATGGCAACAGCTTATTAAGTCTACAGAATGGTGTTATGCCAATAAATCAATTCAAATTTATACGTACAATTTTTTGTATGAAAAAAAATATGACACATTATCAATAATTTTTCTTCACTATTGTAATCTTTAAACATAATACTACCTCCCATTAAAGCCGTGGCAGATATTTTTATAGCACCTTATATATGGGTCATTGTCAAATTTCGCGCAGGTAACCTAGTCCCTCAACTGTGATTATTTTTTTATTAGTTATAATTATATAACCTCTTTCAAAATTTATATTGAATACAAAATACATCGCATTTATAAACATTCAAAACAAAAATAAAGAGATAGTTTTGATGTTTTTAGTTTTTTGGTAAAGTAACATTGTGGTAATTTTTGGTAACAGAAAGGTTTTCCTTCTAAACTCTATATGTCCCTGGTACCACTTCGTTATAATAAACATCAAATAATTTCATTTTATACTATATCAACCTACCTTAAATAAATTATTACCATAAAAAGAGTATTGTTAATATTTATAAAATATGCCGTAAAAGCGGAAGGTATCGCAATTTACTTAATAACTATTTTTTTAAACTTTGTCCCGCGTACTATGTGAATCTGTTAGGAACACTATGTTACTGAGTAAATCGCAACTTCAAATAGAGATGGCATTGTTTAGACTTTGTACTAGTTTGGGCGGGATGTCTGTATTATTACGCGTTGACCGGTAGAGCGGGGAGAGGGGTATAGGAGGTGTCAGTCGGCCGCGAGGCGTTCAACCTGCTGCGTATTTTTATTGTGCGACAACTTTGTTACCTACCTATTTACGTAAGTAAACAACGTATTTTTCATTATTTTAGAGTCAATATGTTGTCAAAGAGTTTAATAATCTAAACATGAAAGAAAAAGTGTAATTTACTCTTTACTTTATCATTTATGTATTATGAAATGTTAAATTTACTACTCTGTTACTGTGCAAATCTGTTACCAACGCGTAGTAACAGAGTTGTATATGCCTATATTCTTTAACTTTGAACTTTGTTATTTTTTGAACAATCTGTTTTTCTTAAGTGCTATGCATAGTGAGTATAAATACATTCTGTGGATATATTTTTATAAACTTAAAATTCTTGTTACAGGATACTGTAAGAAACTTTTTGAGATGCCTCTCACGCCTGCTGAGAAGCAGCGACGATACCGAGAACGGCGTAAAAATAATCCCGAGAAGGACGCAGAATCTAAAAGAAAAGATCGAGAGAGATACCATGCAAACAAACGCTTAGTACGAGATTTGACAACTCGTGAACATCGAGCAATAAAAAAGAAATGGCGATCTGCAAATGCTAGACGGAAAGATAAGGTACGAGCGCTCCGTGTTATTACGTGCACCCCAGAGCCATTACCTCCTTGTTTAAATAGTCCAGCCGCTCCAAGTCAAGATCAAACTATTCCAAATGCTGATCGTCGTTTTTTTACACCCCCGTTGTCTACTTCCCGTGAAAATACTCCTAGCTCCATCACATCAGCAGCTTCTCGCGGCAGAAAGCAAGTAAAAAGAAACAGATCGAAATTATTTAGAGATAATGTAAAGTTAAAGGAACAATTAGAAGCAATAAACAAGAGTTACCAAAAGTATAAAAAAAGATACAATCGAGAAAAACGGAAGAAATCTAACATTGAAGCTGATAGTTTAGCAAATCTACAGAAATATGAGATCTTATCAAATGCTATTAAAATACGCTACAAAAATGTCAACAATCGGAAAGAGAAATGTGCTATTCAGAAGATATTTGAAGAAAAGAGTATTAAAAGTTCTAGACAAAAAACACAAATAATTCAAGAATGTCTTGCTGTGAACCAAGGCTACATACGAAAAAAACAACCTCTGCTTAAGAAAAAGGTTTTGAGTACCAAAATGAAGGACTTTTTTGAACGTGATGACATATCAAGAGCGACTGCTGGAAAAAAGGAAACCGTTTCTCTAAAGGGAAATAAAATGCAGAAGCGCTACTTAGGGGCCGTTCAAGTATTACGTAAGCACTATGGGGGGGCGGGGGGGTCTTTGCTTTGCTTATTTTGGATGACATGGGGGGTAGGGGAGTCTAGATGATGATTACGTCATCGGTAGTTATTTACTTTTTTACACGAATGGCAACCCTCACATTGTCTTTGCTTGAAAACGAAACGCATTTTCGGGGATTCCCGCAAATAATGCATACGTTTAGGCATTCGCTTTAGAACCGAGTAGGGGAATTACCGCGCGTTATTCACTTGTCTAAATTTCCTCTGTCAGTGTATTTTTTCGTTTGGATACTATAGCGAGTAGACGTATTGTAAGCATAGCAAAGCAAGTTAACATTTGTGTTACCGTTGATTCCATTAGCCAAAGTTTAATGTTTAAATAAGATGTCGTTTCAAATAGACAAATCCAAGTTACCTATACCAAAAACTGTTTGAAAGTTTTAAAAAATCTCATACAAGTACGAAAGTACAAAATGTACAAAAGTTAGTTAATTGAAAAATGTTTACGTAAGCATGGGGGAGGGGGTAAGAGCTTTGCTTACTTTTGCTGACAAGGGGGATGGGGGGGTAAATAATTGTAATAAATCTGCTTACGTAATACTTGAACGGCCCCTTACTTGATAATATGAAGAACCTTTATCAATCTTTTAAACGTGAAAATCCTACCTTGAGGTGTAGTTACAAAACTTTTACACGATATAGGCCATTTTATGTTTTGCCTCCAACTGTTGCTGTAAGAGAAACATGTTTGTGCCGAATTCATATTAATATCCAATACTTAGCAATTGCTTTGTGTAAAAACAAAGTTATACCAACCTCAGATCTCAACAAGATTATTATAAGCCAAGTATGCGATCCTGATTCTCTAGCATGTATGACAGGAATCTGTTCTGTATGTCAACTAAAAACAACTGTTTATGATACATCCAAAGAAGAAATAATAGTAAAATATCCACAATGGTTAACTAAGATTGAAGTAATAGAGAAGTCGGGCAAGAAAATCAAAATTACAAAAAGCGTAAGAGAGGAGATAGAGAATACAGGAAAGGCTTTGATAGATCAGTTTGAAATTACACTTAAAGAATTTAAGAGGCATGTATATTACATTAAGACACAGTACAGAAACTATAGAAAATGCATAGATGGTTTAGGCATAAATGAAATTGCACTGCACATTGACTTCAGCGAAAATTATAGTTGTAAATATTTTGAAGAGGTACAATCTCATCATTTTGGAGGCTCCCGAAATCAAGTATCCTTGCATACTGGAGTAATCTATAGCCGCGGTCCAGATAATAAGATAGAAGTAACATCGTTTTGTACAGTATCTGGAAACCTTTCACATAACCCAGCTGCAATCTGGGCTCACCTCCATCCCATCTTTGCTTCAGTTCATGACAAATTTCCGGAAGTTAATATCCTGCATGTATTTTCAGATGGCCCAGCTACTCAATACCGCCAAAAACATAACTTTTATCTGATATGCACCAAATTGTTCTCCGATTACAAGTTTATTAAAGTTACATGGAATTTTTTTGAAGCGGGACATGGCAAGGGTGCCGCAGATAGGATTGGCGGTTTTTTAAAACGCACTGCTGACCAACTTGTTGCACGTGGAAGGGATAAATCTGATGCTACAAATTTCTATTTTGCTTTGAAAGATGTTAGTAAAGTGAGACTACATCTGATAACCAATGAGAATATTGAGCAGAGTTCAAATCTTATTCCGGAGCATATTGTGCCATTATTAGGTACCATGAAAGTCCATCAAGTTTTCACTGAAGAGGCTGGAGTTCTAAAATATAGAAATTTAAGTTGTTTTTGTCAACGCGGCTTTTGCTCTTGCATGAATCCTAAGCACTACGTTCCATTAAAAAAATTAAAAACTGCAGTGGAACAATCAACTCCTTCCACATGCGACAACAATTTTCTGTCTGATATTAGCAATCTTTGTCAAAAGCGACCAAAAGGATTTTACAACATTGTCTACAGCTCAGATTCCGATGATGATGCTCCTCTAATATCATTGAAAGAAAAATCTTCTAGCACTTATTTGTCAGAACAACCCAGCACATCAAAACAAAATGACGATGCTTTGATCGAGAAGGAAAATATTCATGTCAATAAAATAAAACTAGGGGTTTGTGTCTTGGTTAAAATTTCCACCTTAAAACAGGATTATGTATATCTAGGTAAAGCCTTATCTGAAGTGGAAGAAGATGGTGAAGTTAAAATTATGTTTTTTAAGTCAATCGATCATACTGCAACAAAATTCAAATTAGTTGAGTCCGATTTATCTTACGTTGCTTTTGATAATTTACTTGCTATTGTTCCAGAACCTAAAAAAGTCTGTAAAGGTAAAAGAATATACTACCATTTTGATAAGGCTTTAGACATATTTGAAAAATGAGCAACTTTCATTTTTCAGTTACCCTTTCAAGAATATTTGATTAAGCTTTTATAAAGTTAAATTATAGATTGGTAAATTCCAGTCACAAAGTTTATTGTTATTAATATTGAAGCTTATATTTACGTTATTAAGATCACAAACTCAACTGAGTGCAATTTAGTCAAGTAAGATACAAAAAAAGAACAACTATGTTACTGTGTTACAACTCTGTTTCTTTTCTGTCCCAAGGATATAAAGGACATTCTTCAGATTTTTATGAAACCTAATTAATATTATATGATAATTTAACAAAATGTTAGTTTGTTACCAATTTATACAGTCATATGTTATTGTTAGCAGTTAATATATAAATATTTAGAGTGATTAGACAGAATTTAATATTATTAAAATTCAAGAAGTAACAGAGTTGTTTGGAATTTAATAAATAATCGTTAGACTTAAAAAAAAAACCTGTGATTGTATTTGTGATTATAAGATCAAAGACTGTAATTAACATTTATGCCAAAATATTTGGGACTGATTTGTTTCATTGCATAATAAAAACTAAAACGTTATGATAACAGAGTTGTATTTTTTTACACCCTAACTCACAAAATCAGGAATAAATCACAAATCATTAGTTAAAGATCGCGGCCAACTGTAACAACAAAAAGAGCAATTGTTTTAACGGGCATCGATGTAACTAAAAGTCATGTTTGAGTATTTTTTTTTTTATAAATTTATTATTTTTACCTGCTGGTTACCTGCGCAAAATTTGACAATGACCCATATATAATTCTACTGTACGTGTGTATGTCACTGAACTCCTAAACGGCTGGACCGATTTTAATGACTTTTGTGTGCGTTTGGGTGCCGCCCTGGATGGTTTGGATTCACAAATCATATATAATATATATATATTAATATATTATAATGCAGGACAACGTCTGTCGGGTCCGATAGTTATATAGTTTACTAATATATCGAGCCATTTATCGAGGATGGCTATAGGCTTTATTTAATAATGAAGTTGCTACGGGAACGGTAGTTAAGTGGGTGAATCCGCGCGCGGTATCCTAGTAAGTATATGTATAAAAGATGTGTAACTATTGTGAACGTAATCTGTACAAATAATATGACAATAGTATGTCCTACACCTACACACACATGTCCACGTTATGACTTCGCCATTAAAATTACGTAATTCGTTGCTTAAAAACTCTACCTATTTCTTCTTTTTTTATTATTTTAAATTATCCTTACTAATATTATAAACACGAAAGTTTATGAGAAATCGTGGATGGATGTTTGTTACTCTTTCACAAACTACTGAACGGATTTCGCTGAAATTTGTTTGCGGATAATTTACAAACTGGATTAACATATACGCTACAATACATCACCTTACGACCCACTGGAGCAGAGCAGTATTCCAACGCGAGTAATGTCGCGGGTCGTAACTAGTTATTAAATTATAATAGTACCTAATGGTTTGCTTAAAACTAAGTGCGGTAACAATAACTAGTTTATCATTAATTTTAATGATAAATTTCTAATGGATTTTAAGAACTATGGACAAACCTGGCTTGTTTTTCCGACGATGAATACGGCTCAGGAAGTAATAGTAAGAACTGTTCATTTTTTTCCCATACAAATGGCTCCTTTTGTACCTGTTAAAAAGTCAACGATAACAATTAGCAGGACAAGCCAAATAAATAGTCTTATTTTTAAAGATCTTGAGCAAATCAATTTCTAGAAAAGATCTACTTAAGTCTATTAACCTATACATTGAGTCTGAAGTGAGAAGAGAAACTAAGGTATGCGTTAAACACGTTCAACAGAACGCACATGCCCATTGTAGGGTCAACCTAACTGGTATAATGTACCCAACATTATATGAGGCCATCAGTTAAGTAGACCCCCGTGATTCACAGGCGGACAGTGTCACACACTCAATGGGGCTAGCTCGTTGCTTGTGCTGAATGAATGCGAAGTCAGCCTTAAGAAAAAAAAACAAATCGACACCCAATATGTATAACATTGTAACTTTAATTACACTTTAATACAAAATTGTAACTTCTGCTGAATCCATATGTCGTATGTTAATCCAATTTGTATTAAAGTTACAATGTTATTCATATCGTTATGTCGAAATAGGTATTGCAATTGCAACATAAAAAAGTGTTTTAAATCCCGACACAAAAACAGGGCTTTTTATTTTAAATCATTTATTTTATTAAGTACCTAATAGCTCCCGTTAATCTCCCATTAAGATTCCGTGGGAACCTTGTCTTAAAAAAACAGCCTATGACACAAATATGGTGGCGTTCTGTCAATCGTTGACAGCTGTTTCAAATATTTGGCAGTTAGGTTCGTTGTTTTGATGAAAAGTGATTACGGTAGTTACTTTGGAGACCTGGTTCTATTCCCACTCGGGACATTTATTTGTATGAATCACAGATAGTTGTTCAGTCTAGGTGTTCTTTGTGTATTTATAATTTGTAAAGTTCCCCTCGACACAGGGATGAAACTCACGTCTCAAGAATTGCGAGGGAGTTATCTTAAAAAAAAAGGTTTTTTACATTTGATGTGGTGTCTCTCAGAATTTAATGTCTTCTAAGTAATAAATTAAATGCCATTCATCCATTGTTTGAAACGCAGTACTTAACACTCATTAGGTAAGTCACGTTTCTATCTACATAAGTACGTATGTATAAAGAGTAGGTACCATTGAGTTAAGTTTTATTAATGTACCGGAGATTTTGTTATTTCTTATGTCCATATAAGCTAATAATATCTAATTCGTATGTTTGAATGAGTATCACTGAATAAACAACTTATTATGTTAATCTACAATATTTTGATAATATTTACGAAATAAAGGTACTTTTAGCCTTTCGCGTATCATATTTACAATAAGATAAACTTTCTGGTATTAACGCAATTACATTAACCTTTATTAGATAATATAGACTAGCGATCCGCCCCGGTATCGCACCGTTCTTGTATCACTCTATCGATTAAAAGTCGCATCAAAATCCGTTCCGTCGTTTTAAAGTTAAAGCATACCTACATAAGGACAGACAGACAGCGGGAGAACTTTATTTTATACCATGTAATGATAAGACTAAAACGTAAAGCTAGGTACTTACCTACATGTTTTAGTCGCGTTAATACCTACCCGAATGTATAGCTTATTGTAAATATTTACAATGTTTTTTTCTAAAATAGACCGTATTGATGATAAATGAAAATAATAATAATTTAGTGTCTATTTGTTAATTAATTGTTCATCTGAGATAAATTCATGTAAAGTACCTATATAAATAGTAGCATTTGGTCGCAAGCACTATAGGTTCACAAAAACAGTATAGGTAATATTTGAGATCTCTCAATCTAACCAAACCGTCTTCTCAAGATTTGAGTTGGTATGAAGAGGCGGTATGTAAAGTCAAAGTAAGCAGTAGGTATAGGTATTTTATATTGCAATAATATATTCAATGCTTAGTTAAACGATTTGTCTCGCTCGCTCGCGCGACTAAACATTTATCTTAGTTTCAATGTCAAGTTAAACTCATTCAACTGGCATGCATATCTGGAGCTCAATTATTGTGCAAAAGTAAATTTACGGTAAGTAGGTACAGCGACTCAATTGAGATTCCTTTGCAAATGTGATATATTTGGTATTCTGCTGAAACTTGCAATATAAATAGATATTGCTGGTTGTATTTTAAAGTAATTGGCGGGAATAAAACCAGAGCATATGGAATGACTGTATGTATATGCTCTGATTGCAATTAGGGTTGCCACCCGTACAGAATATTACATAGTATCGTACTATATTTCAGTCAAATGTACTATATATTATACAAAAATAATATAGTACAAAAATATTTGTTTGCAAAAACTATAATTCACTTTACCCCATTTAAAAATTTTGAACGCACCCTCAGCGCTGCATATGAAAACAATGAAAAATGCTACATGACAATAGGTGGAGGCCTAAAAATAAAAAAAGCTCATTTGAGTCATTAAGAGGGGCCTCCGGACAGAATCTTAATCCGGCACTGTTTGGAGCATACAAGTGGAAAAATCATTTAAATTTTTTCAAAAGAATTTCCCAAAAGTACAATATATTGGGCAACTTTATACAAAAAGTACTATATAAATAAAACAAAAAAAAGGTGGCAACCCTAATTGCAATAGTAATGATTTAGGTACTAACATTTTAAAAGTTACAACAAAAGCATCTTAAATAACGACCATAATACACCAATAGCCCAACAATCGTCTGCTGACTAGTGCTGACACTTAGTTCGATTTCTTTAAAGCGTTTTAAGATGACAGAATCGGGGCGCTGGTCTTTGAATCAGCAAACGTATTACTTACTTACATATTTTATACTTTTAAAAACACTGGTATAAACCTAGGTACTTACCATCTCATTAATATACTATACTATAAATACCTACACTAAAATTGAACTATCATAATTTCAGAAGAAGAACGTCCACTGCTGGACACAAACATTTTGCTTATACATATGCAAGTCAAATAAAAAAAAACAACTTAGGCAAATCGGGACTCATCATCTGTGTAAATTTAAACTGTATAGCTGTCACGGTTTATGAGATACAGCCTGGTGACAGACAAACAGATAAACACTGTGTACGGAACCCGAAAAACGTAGATAAGATCGCCTCTTACTCGCAAACAGATTTAAGTACCTAGAGAAGATAATAGTCAATATAATCAGCAGTCAACGCGGGCACCGGGCGTAGGAAAACTGATATTAATTTATTCAATGAAAATCATATTTAACTAGCAATAAATAGCATATTATTGGTATAATTATGGGAAATTTTAAGTTAAGTTATGTATTCCGGAATGCTTCTTCTCTCTTTTTTGACGGACATATGTAATTAGCCAGGCAGGAGGCTGTTGCTACTTTCGCGGCAAAACAATTTAGGTACGGCAGTATTAACGTTGAAAATAATAGGTATTATACAGAGAAAAGATTTAATTATTTGTTTGCATTGAATAGGCTCCAGAACGATTTAATGGACCGATTTAATTACATGAACGATTTAAAAACATAATTATATAGCCTTCTTTTCTACATTTAATATTAAGTAAGTAGGTACAGACATGCATTTGTAAATCAGTGAAAAATTCCAAGGTATTTATTTATTTAAATCTGATAAGTGATAACATAAGCGTGCTATTGTGGTAACTAAAGATAGTTGAAGTGATAGTAACTAAACTAACACTAATATAAAGATTTCTAAAAGCAAAAATAATGGCACTCTTTTAATCTTAGGCTCGAACCGCAATGGTGGTAGCTGCGGCAACTGCGACGCGAGAACGATTTCGTGAAAACAAACTCATTTAAATATATGACTGCGGCCGAGTCGTTTTCGCCATACCAATGCGGCCCTGGTCTTATGACATATCACGGAGATAGGTACCTACATCAAATCAGATATAACGAAAACCCTCAGATAAATTGTTGGTCTCACGCGCTCGGCTAGATACGTAGATACCGCCGTCGTACTTGAATTGACATGTACAGTCAACAAAATAGATAGGTTTACACCCCGTATAACAAGCGCGAATTATTCGTCTACGTTACTAATAAACTATTTCATTTCATTTACGTGAAGAATTTACTTTAAGGTGTATTTGTATACAACTAGCAGTGAACTCTTCACCCATAAAGAAATATCGGCTGTTGTACTGACATAAACATAATATTTATTTACGTTATTTGATAATGACGACGTAAACCTATCTCTTTTGTTGACTGTACCTATGCGGTAAAAAATGGTATGCTGTAATCATTCTGTGCGAGGAATAAGTGACGATTTTTTTTATTATAATCGACGTAATATGCTAGTTTATTAGTAGACTGTGTAAAAATAACAATGTACTGTGCAAGGCACTAGATCTCATTCTGCCATGTACATTTATCACTGTCGCTAGGTGGGGGCCGAGATCATGACACACTAAAAGGTGCGGCCAGCATATCATGTATTGGGGGACAACTTTATTTTAAAAAAACATGTTCCTTTAAATTGTTCTTTTTTATGGAAACATAAAATTAACTGCTTCACAATAGTAATCTATACCTATGTGATACTATTTACTGTTAAAAGGAAGGCATATACTTTGGAAGTACCTTGAATTTTCCAATAGGTAGTTTTAACTGTTATATGTAAAAACATTTCATTATGTAGGTAGGGTCACACATAATGGGTTAAATGTTTGTTAGTATGTTGTGTAGACCTAATTTGTTATATAGATAAGAGGGTAAACATCATATCATGTATTGGGGGACAACTTTATTTAAAAAAAACATGTTCCTTTAAATTGTTCTTTTTTATGGAAACATAAAATTAACTGCTTCACAATAGTAATCTATACCTATGTGATACTATTTACTGTTAAAAGGAAGGCATATACTTTGGAAGTACCTTGAATTTTCCAATAGGTAGTTTTAACTGTTATATGTAAAAACATTTCATTATGTAGGTAGGGTCACACATAATGGGTTAAATGTTTGTTAGTATGTTGTGTAGACCTACTTTGTTATATAGATAAGAGGGTAAACATCATAATAAATTTTATATTTTTATTGACATACTCTTTCAAATAAAATGAAACTGAAATTATCAACAAGTCAATGTTTTTTCTTTTCTTTAAATTTGATATATATTATTTTTTGTTTTTTATTAATTATTAATTATTTTGGCTTTAAAAAAATAATAATTTTATGATTTCCATGATTGTTCATAGTATTGGTTCTACATATTTAACAACTTATCTAATGTATGACATTCAATAAATAAATACTTAATTATAAATAAAAAATTATAACTTATACATTTCATTATTGCATTAGTCTTATGGATTACGTACTTACAGCTATCAGTAATCCTGTAATCAATATATTTTTTTCCAAATAGGTAGGTATTATTAGTTATATACTATCAAAGTAGATGAAATTAAATATATTATGATAATGAATAACCATCTATGTAAAATGTTCTAACCACATACATTACTGTCAACAACATAAAATACACTACTGTTAAGTAAATGTTTGTAAACTACCTGAACAATAATAAAAATTACATACATATTTGAAAACCTTTTGGCTTCGGTCGGGTTTGAAAACCTTTTGGCTAGATCACATTATGGTTTCTTCAGATTTTAAAAGGCAATTGGTACCTATGTTTAGTATTAATTGATATTGAACTTTATTATTTTATTTATTTTATTTTATTTAAAACCTTGGGAACTATAAAAGTAGGTATGCCACAGGCATTCTCTACCAGTCCAAAATAGGGTGGTGCAGAGACAATGTAGTAGGTGCACTATAAAAGAGATTGTATCTGAGACACATGTAGTATGTGTGTAAGGTAAGCAAAAGAAACACAATAAATTACATATAAATATTACATGGATACTATACATATAAGTTCATAGAGTACAAAATATAGTGATGACTAGGATGAATAATATCAATATTGAAACTTACATCAATTCCTAGTTGCACCTTGTGCATTTTTCCCATTTGTTTAGCTATAAGCGGCCATATATTATCATCTCTCACAGTATCAACATTTAGTGTATTCCCAGGAAAATATTGATATGAAAGTCCATTTTCAAAAACACCATAAATTTGGGGGGCAAGTCCAAGGACATTCAATGTTTTGATATTCCTAAAATCAAAAATATTATTGCATTTAAAGATAAATAAAAACAAAAAATAAGGAGAGTTCTGTGTAATGAAGCATTTAATTTAATATCTTAATATGAAATAATCTTCAATCTTAACGCACGTTTGACGAGGATGGCTAAGTTATATAACAATCTCTCTCGATTATTAAAATTAGACATTTTTAGCGACAGTAAGTTAGTACTTAAGAAGAAAATAGCAGATTATTTCAGATCTAAGCTAGAAGAGGTTTGAAGTTTGAAGTTGGATAGTCTATTCTGTATCTTTGTAAAATTTATTTAGATTTTCTTTAATTGTAAATGTTTATGTTTTTGTTGATGTTTTAAATAATGTATAAAACGGTACTAGTTCTGTCTGTGCAAGGTGTGGTTGCCTATAATTGAATGAGCACAAAGCATGTTTTTTTTTTGTAATTGTTAATTTAATAGATTTGTGTATCATTTGTTGGTATTCCAAATAATAAAAAAAGGAAATAATAATTCATATAAAAATATATTGTCATTGATGATTTAACACCACATAACATAAGTCAGTTATGGTAGTTTGGTTTTGATGATTGGACATTGGCATCTGAAGACCAATAGTTTCAGCCAATAAGAAACACATTGTCAAATAGAAAACTATAAAATAATGTAAAAAGTTAAATGAAAAAAATATTAGGTATATTTGTATCTATGAAACCTTATTTTTTTTTATTCTCTTGAAATGTTATTGACATATATTGTGTTAGAACCTCAATGATATTAAAAATAACTAGTTGTGAATGTGAGGGTTGAACCAACAAACCAATGGCAGCTTATTTTAATGAGAAAGCACCATGCATATATTGTAAAAAGAGAATTTTACATTCCAATCATAAGTTTATGGGTAAACAAAAAATACCTTTATACATTTTGAGCAAAAAATTAATTTCCAAAAAGTTCTATTACTATTTGAGTACCATTAAAGTACTGTTCTCATGAATTAACCATACAATAGCAAAGGCCTAGCTATAGCTATCTCAAAGATATGGGGCCACAAACTATTGGACCCCTGAAAATTGTTGGTTGCAACCAACAATTAACTAAATATTATACAGATTTTGTAACCATTCAGGGTTGGCTGCTGTCAAGTAGAAGGACCACTCAACTGGTTTTGGTTTGGTTCAGGGGCTATATTGGCCTCTCTATATTATGGTGAAATTGTATTTGAAAAGTCACCTGATTTCTGCAGTTCTATCAATGAACAGGTCAGTTTTGTTGCCATAAATCCTGACTAGTATGGTTGCTTTCTCTTCATGTTCCAAATACTGACAAGATACTAATTTATTTGTAATGCCATCTGTTAAAGTCTGAAAATTAATAAAATAAAGTTTATTACAAGTAACACTGTAAATGGAAAAATATATAAAATCACACTAAGTTAAATATAGGTGACACAGCAGTTACAGTTTAATGAGTGGTAATATTTTTAGATATAGTTTGTTTACCTTTAGTTTTATGTTCTTTGAAATCCAATGAGGTCGTATTTTTTCAAGTAGTTTGTAAACTCCATCATAAATATTGTTCTCATCAATTTTAATAGGTACAAATATATCTCCTGCAGCTGGGCAAATCGACATTTTTGCTAATCTCACAAAAAAGCAACAAAATGATTTGAACAACCAACTAGGTTGACGCTCTGGGCGTAAATGCCTAAAATTCCAGCTAGCGCTACAATGCTACATAATAAAATGATAATCGGTATCTATCTATCAATAATAATGAAACATATTCAGAATTCGTTAGCGAAGAGATTATAATACTCATGGATATCATTTTCTATGTAACTTATCATGCAAAACATTTTCAAAACTATAGACTATACTTGAGTTTTAATCGTATTTATCGTACGATAATTTAATATTGTTTATTTTCTGCGATTATTTTTAAAAATTGCTATAGACAGTTGACAGTTTGTCACTTTACTAGTGTGACCACTCTAAAATTAAAGATTGTACCATATTAAACTGAGACCTAAAAATAGGCACAGCTACTAATAAAATATAACAGAAAATATTTTAATTAAATTTATTTATTGACCAAATATACACACCGATTACAGTTATCTTATAAATAGTGCGTTTCTTAGACCTCATAAAATATTAAATTGAGATTGTCACTAAGTATGACGACCACTGATTTAAATCTTGTATACAGGGTTATTTTTAAAACATGAACAACCATTCTGGGGGTGAAAGTACTGAAAAAAAACAGCTGTAGTACTTTCTTGCCCAGTTTTAAAAATAACCCTGTTTAAAAAAAAAAAAATGCTATAGTAAAATCTACCAGTGTCCAGTATTGGTCACACTACACTACATTTAAGAGCTTACAAGTTTGAAGTCCTAGGCTAAGAAGAACTCACGGAGCGGTTTTCACTCGCGCCCGCCGCGGTGCGGTTTTATATCAAATCTCACGAGACCAGTGATTTGCGCGGTCACGCAGCCGTCGCGGTTAAGATCATCACCCGCAACCTGTGCGGGCGATAATCGCAGGACGGGCGCGGCGGTTGCAATACATACGGTTAAACGACTACGGCCAGCTTGGTCCCGCCAAGCGATCGCAGAGCGCGGGCGCTACCCGCCGAAGCTGCGGCTGTCTGTCGCCCGCGCAATTCTACAAGTTTCGCGCTGGTGCCGCGGGACCCGCTAACAAACGTGCGCCCCGCGGGTGTAAAACGCGTCGTGAAATGTGCTTTTAATTTTTGTATATAAATCTACATCCTACAGAAGTTTTGACGGTCACCGTAGCCTAGTTGGTAGTGCTCCTGCCTACGAAGCTGGTGGTCCTGGGTTCGAATCCCGGTAAGTGCAAATATTTGTGTGATGAGCACGAATATTTGTTTCTGAGTCATGGATGTTTTCTATGTATTTAAGTATTTATCTATCTATATAAGTATGTATATCGTCGCCTGGTACCCATAGTACAAGCTTTGCTTAGTTTGGGGCTAGGATGATCTGTGTGACATTGTCCCTAGATATTATTATTATTAATTATCATAATTATCATAATTATCAAGTTGCGAGCCCGCAACCCTGGCGGGTAGGTACGGGTGAAAACCACTCCGTGAGTTCTTAGCCTTAGATAAATTATAGGTCTCCCGAGCTCAACCAATCATAAACTACTAATATATAAAGCTGAAGAGTTTGTTTGATTGAAAACGCTAATCTCAGGAATTACTGGTTCAATTTCAGAAATTCTTTAAGTGTTAGATAGCCCATTTATCGAGGAAGGCTATAGGCTATATTTAATTATGAAGTTACTATGGGAACCGCACGCGGAATCAAGTCATGTATATAGTAATGAGGTTTTACATTTGGTATATACTTATTCTATGATACGAATAAAATGTAGAGACGTCCCATTACGAGACGCGGATCACGCCCAACAAACATTTTAGAGCTTACGGCAGCCTTTTTTAGAGCTCTTAGTATTATATATGGTATATAAGGACTCCGATAGTAACATTCGACTCTACAGTAGGGTTAGTTATAAATAATTAAAACTTCCAGAGGAATAACAGTAATAAATTAAAAAAATATAAATAAAGACGGTAGTATGGAGTTTATCGAAACCATTGTATAACTTATTCTTATAGCTTTAAGATGTACAAATCTATAAAAGCAATTGTAAGGTGTCTATTAACACTTACTAACGGCTGATATTCTACTACTGAGGTAGTAAAAGGTCTTGTAACACCTTAAGGCTTACCCTAATAGCTTCAAGAATTATTAAGCGCTGTGAGTGATGCTCAGGTGTGTACTAACACTTACTATCGACTAGTATTCTTAAAAAGAGTTAGACAAATACTTTGTACCACCTAACAAGTTTAGTCGAGCCTTAAGAGTTAGTAAAAAAAGCTATAAGGATCTAAGAAGTGTTCATTATAAGTCCTATAGAGCTAATTTCTGCAAGAGTTAGAATCCACCTTTAAATCATTGCAGGCTACATAATGCAGTTTATAGGTCAACCATAAGTAATATTGAGGTTTTTATAAAAACTTTTATATAGCAGCAAACACTATGTGCAAATTTTATAACTCTTCATTATCACTTTAAGTGGAGAAATAGGATTTAATTCACTTAACCTAACCTAACCTCAAAAACTATAGTTAGCTGCGTTTGCAATGCGGCATTTATTTTGAAATATTTAATTGTTTCACGGGTCTTCACCCGTTTCACATTCTTTCAAAAGAAAGGCTTTGAGAGAAAATGAAAATATAATTAGATTATCGCAAGTCCAATGCGACGAGCCTATATCAGATGTGGAAAAAAAATATGACACTGTGACTAGAGAAGCGTTGCATATAATGGAGAAACAGTGTTTCCTAAATCAGAATCCAGAAAAAGACTTTTATGTTATCCCAGGCTTATTTCTGATATCAATAGAAGTATAAAATACAAATCCAGTGAACTCGATAACTATTCATATCAAGATCAATCAACTAAAATACAACAGGGTTCCGTACAACAGCAAATTACCTTCTTTTTTTTTTTTTTTTTTAATTTAGTAAACCTTTATTATAATTAACAAACATGAATAAAATACAAACTAAAAGTAACTAATTAAAAATACAACTAACTTATATACTACTATTCAAATTATCTCCGATGTAGAATATCCTATAATCTGTGACGATCTATTCCTCAGTAGTTCAAACAACTCGGATGACGAACAAGAAAGTAAATATATAAAAAATATAAATTTTAAAAATGATTTATGAACATGGGCTCTACAAAAAAATATAAGGCAAGCCTATTTAAAAGATTTGCTTTTAATTTTAAATAAGAGATTCACGGATATTTTACCGTCCGATCCTCGAACGATTTTACAAACGCCAACAGCAATTTGTCTTAAAACAATCGAAGGTGGTGAATATTGGCATCATGGGATTATTATGCCTTAATCAAATATAGGTACTTAGAAATTTTGTACCACTGCCAAACAACATTCTTCTGAATATAAATCTTGATGGCTTACCTATATTTAAAAGCTCTTAATATGAATTCTGGCCTATATTGGCTAACATTTATCAAGGTGACACTAGTGACCTTTCATTATTGGCATTTATTATGGGAAAGGTAAACCAAATACCTAACTTAATTCCTAGAAGATTTTGGAGCAAGGAGGTTCGTGTTAAGGGTTTCAATGTGAAATTATATTATATCTTAAAGATGTAAAAAGTAAAAATAGTTTTTATTAAAAAAGTAGATTTCTGTACTTCTTACCTCTTTTACACACACACAGTTTGAAAATAAAAGATTGTTATTTCAAGGAATCGTGTTTTATTTAAGATATGTTTCACATTAGGCTCAAAAGAATTGTTTGATTCTATGACACAATATTCATTACCTTTATGATCGTATTTGATGTTTTTATCTGTTTTTAAATATTTTTCATTCATGTCGCTTTCTTCATCATTGGAAGAATTGTTTGAGTAAGCTTTATTCTCTTCGTCAATGTCTCTTTCTTTCTCCGCTACTTGATATTTTTCTTCAGGGTTATTTTCGGTAATTGTCAAGTAAGTATCAACTACTTACAACATTGCCTTTTTTATGCGACTTATTTACTGAAATAACAGGGATCGTTTTGTTAATAAGGAAATATACTCACTCTAAGTTCGTGAAATTAATTAACTTAATAAATAAAAGGAAAATTAGTAGGTATTAGTGCAAAGTATAAGAACGTTTTTCATATAAATAGGTAACAATACGTACTATTATTTCAACATTATAAAGAATTCTTTGTACGTGCCATTTTTTTTTTCAACTTTTTTGTATTTATAAAATATGTTGATAGCTAATATTATTATTACAAAATTATAGTCAGTCAGTCAGTCAGGCGTGTGATATATAAAGGGTTTTCTTCAAACGATAACAGAACCCTAAAAATTATCAGCTTACAGCTCCGCGTAGAACTATTCAACAAGTTAAACCTATAAACTCTATATTTTTTCACTTTTATAAACATGTTTTAGAACTTCAAGTGCCATGGAAGTGCTTAGTTTCAGTATTTAATGACTACGGGAGGAATAACAGAGTTATCAGGATCCTTAAGTAATCAGAACTAAGACGCCATTTAATAAAGATAATCTATAAAAAAATGTAAAAGAAAAAACTAATTGAAATGTTCCTAGTCCAATTATTTACTTACATTATTCATAATTTTTAATTAAAATGTCTTAAGGAGCAACCAAGAATTGATAAATAAGACAAATAAAGAAAAAAAAAATTCTGGCAGTATTTTTCACATCATTTTATCATCAAAAGTAGTTATATTTTAAGGCGCTTCAAAAATGAGATGAAAACTAGTATATATTGTTACCGTAAACTTACCTCCGCATGAGATTGAATACCTATAACACCCAGTAATTTTAAACACTAGACTTACCTTAATTATTTTATTAAAATACAACACCACCATGAAATGAATGCGTACTTAAAATATTATCACTATTGGCTTTAACAAGAACGTAAATCTGTACGTAAACAGTTTAAATATTTAGCGCTTTCGGAGATATTTATTGCTACTAAATAAGTCCGGTATATTCTTAAGTTATATATTGGTTAAAAGAAGTAACCATGTATAACCAAAAAAGTCATTAAAGTTGTTTCTATAACTTGCTTACTACTTTAGCTTGCAGTTATACCCTGTGTATAGCTTATTAAACACTTGAAGTCGTAATCACTGCTACAATAGCACTGTTATAACTCTTAATAATCACTCATTTATCACTACTGTATAACCATTAAGTCGCTTCAAGCTCTAACACGAACAGGCCCAAACCAGGGTTATAAGAGAGATACAGAACGCTGTATCACCTAATTGTTAGGGCCTTTACAGAACCTTGGGTTCTAAAAATTCTCTTAAGCGGCGCATGTAGCACTTATTTTTATAACCAAAATGTTAGTTGGGCGAACGATTGTTTTTTACTTTTTCTATCAAAATAAAAGTAATGTCCTATTATAACCTAATTACATTATCACAAGGTTTAAAATTTGGTTACTAATTGTAACGTAACGTAAAGTTGCGAAAATAATTTCAGAATAGTGGTACAGTCAGCATCATATAAATAGTGACGGTCAATATCTCCAAATAAATAGCAACATTTCATATGATCATTAAAACTATCTATAGTCATGAAATTGTTCTGAGCGTCCACCGTGTACAAATATACCGGAGCACCCACTACGCCTAATAACGAACTTTGAACCTACTAGTTTCTGGCATTAATCGGTCTATGGTTGAAAAACGCGGTAAAAATATTTTGTTTAAATGTTAATAAAATTGTAAAAAGGAGTAAAGTGCACAGTAAATGTGTTATAGTGATTTATTTTACTGCTCAGTGATTAAAGTAAACTATATTTATATAAAAATCATAGGATATCTCCTGGCAACAGGAGACCCTTATAACAAAAATGTACTCCATCCCAACGTACCTACCAAAATAACCCAATGAATTTACCTACAACGGAAAAATAAACAATATGTCCCAATTATCCTCAAGCCATGAACCTGAACAAGAACCTTCAAGTTATGCCAATGTGACGTCATCAATGAGTTACCCTAAAAAAGATCAAGCTATTATACTGGATTCTATTGAAGGAATTTCACTCAGGGAGTATCTTATTGCCTTGTTATCCGTAACGTCGAAAACATCCATTCGATTTGTTTCACGTATTCCTAATGCCCGCATTTGTATATATCCTGACTCTTAAAAAGCGGCTGATATGCTAATTGAAGAAAAGAAAAACATTATTATTAAAAATCACACACTGGAGATAAAACCATTGATTACAAGAAATAAACGAATTGTATTATCCAATGTGTGTCCTGTAATACCTAATTACGTTATAAAAGAAAAGTTTCAGGAATTTAACATTAAAATAATATCGCAAATCACCTTCATGAAAATTGGTGCAACTGAACCAGGGTTTTCTCATATATTAAGCTTCAGACGTCAATTATACATAAGCCCCGAAGATGAATTACGTATTCCAGAATCATTCCAAATAAACTTTGAAGGCACCAACTACTGGATATATACATCTACAGATGCTTTGAAATGTTTTACTTGTAATAAAATGGGTCATTTGGCTAAAAATTGCACACAAATCATTGAAAATTCTCAAGTTTAATCTGTGGAAACGGAACAAATAATCAATGATATAAATCAGATTTTTGATAGGAACGACGATAATATATCAGAACCAATATTTACCCCACCGACTTCAATTAACATGCCCCAACCTTACCTCGGTAACTTAAAAGGAAAAAAGCGATATCTTTCACCAACTACCAGTAATTCCTCTTAATTAGAAGCGAATAAACCTGAGACAAATGAAGACAGTGATGTCATGGAAATCGTATCTGATGGAACTAGCAGCACTGTTTCAGTAGAAGAAGAATTAAAAACAAAACCAAAAAAGAAGTTGAAGAAAACAGACTGCATAGGTGAAGAAGATGTTTGGAAAATTATACAGGATAGTATGACAGAATTATCTAATGAAATGAAATTCCCAATTAATTTAGATCAATTTATTAGTTAATTAGATAATTGTCGAGGAAAGCAGAACATTAAGGAGTTAGTTTATTCGTATACAGATAACATTAAAGACTTAATAAAAATGTGTAACAAGTTACATTGTAAAATGAACAATAATTTAAAAAATAGATGTGCTCGTTTATCGCGAAAGTTACACGAATTGTTAAACCCTGCTGTTACCACACACATATAATAATCACTACTTATAAATAATACTACTCATGTAAAGAGATTACATTTCTTTATTAATCTAAACACACCTTCATTGTCTACGGAACTGCAAAAGTCAATGTCAAGAGTTTTGTTTTAATATGACGAGAATGATTAATGAAAACGAAAAGCTGTGAATAAAAATTATCGTGTGCAGGGAATCGACAAACTAATTAAATTACTTTAAATGTCGTTTCTTTGTCTTTTCAGAGCAACACATTTGTTTAATTTGCCGATTCCTTATAAATCCGGACGAAATTGTCTTATAAAACGACATTTCTAGAAAATATCATCAGAAATGGAGAAATTAAGATTCACGTTTACGATGATAGCGGCGAGTGATGGAAAAACAAATTTGTTATGTATAACCACAATCGAGACACCCGATGGACGGGTTTATGATGTTCCTGATGATTTGAAGCCTATAAGTAAACACACGGACATAATAAGCTCAGCTGTATTTACAAAAATAAAGAACTCTCTAAAAAGAAGACACCAATCACGAAGGGTGTGGATCACATTGACGGATGAATTACGGAACACCTACTTAGATGAAGGGGAAAATGTGCAATTTAGTGATCAATACTTGGAAGAAGTTATAATTGAAAGCAAACCCACAATAAGTGCTTATAACAACACTGAACCGTTAAATAGGAATCTAGTAAAAATAGCAGAAAAATTTTTGCTTGAAAAATTTTCTGGTAAAACATCAAATGTGGATCAATGGATTCAGGAATTTGAAAATGAATGCGATAGACATGAAATACTGCAGAGTGCTCATAAAATTGAGACGTTAAAACATCTTATCGATAAACCGTGTTTGGATTGGTATACTAGTATGTTGATAAAATTTACCATCGACTCGGAGTGGACAGTATGGAAAAAAAGTTTGTGCGCAACCTATGGAAATAAAGGATGGTCACAAATAAAATACGCCTTCGCATTCAAATTCCGAGCGGGTTCATTGCTGGAATATGCAACGAAGAAGGAGAGGTTATTATTAGAAGTAAATAAACAAATTGATATACAGACTATGATAAACCTTATTATGATGGGGCTACCAGACCATATAATAGATAAGATTGATAAAGAATTAGTGACTTCTGCTGCAAATCTATATAACGAAATTGGAAAACATGAGCATGTGTTATACAAGAAGAACTATAATAAAAATAAAAACACCTTTGACAACAAAGTAAATGTGGAAAAAAGTCTTGCCAAGCCCTGCAAGATTTGTGAAAAATTAAACAAAGGGAGCCGTTTTCACCCAGAGGAAAAATGCTGGTTTAAAAACACAAATGACTATGAGACCAAGAAGTACTACAATAAGAATGTAAACAATACTGTGTTAGATGTGGAATTAAACGACTGTGATCCAAAAAACGAATAATCACACCATTAATTAAAGTTAAAATAACATTAAATGAACAACTACATACGTTTGGCATATATGATTCGGGAGCTAATGTTTCTCTTATCAATTCCAAACTGTTAAGAATAAAGAAACCAAGAAAAAAAAATTATAATAATGCAAATTTGATAACAATTAATGGTGTGAAAAAAACCAAAGGTATGGCAACATTAAAAATCAAGATTTTGGAAATAGAAAAATATATAGATATTTATGTTGTGGATGAAAAGGAATTCAAATATGATTTTCTTATTGGACTAGATATAATAAAAGAGTTTAAATTGGTTCAAAATGAGAATTTAGAAATTATCCAAAAATCTGAAAAAATATGTGACAACAAGAGTGTCAAAGAAGATAAAAGTAAAAATAACTCATATTCTATAAACTTTAATGAAAATATAAAGGAAGAAGATTTTAAAATGCATTTGAGTCACTTAAATGACCAACAACAATGGGAAATAAATAATCTGATTGATAAATATAAGTCATGCTTCGCTAAGAATAAATATGATATCGGAACAGTGAGTGAATATGAAGCACGCATAGACCTAATGATCGACAAGTACTGTAGTAAAAGACCATATCGATGTTCTATAGAAGATAAAAAAGAAATAGAAGAACAAGTAGGAAAATTACTTGAAAATAAACTTATAGAAGAATCATACAGCCCGTTTGCAGCACCAGTGACCTTAGCTTTTAAGAAAGAGGATAATAAAAGAACCAGGCTGTGTATTGATTTCAGAGACTTAAATAGAATAGTGGTACCACAGTCTCAACCGTTCCCACTGATTGACGATCTGGTAATCAAGACAAGAAACTGTAAGTATTTCTCAACATTAGATATAAATTCTGCATTCTGGTCCATTCCACTCAGAATTGAAGATAGACGAAAGACTGCTTTTGTGACACAAACCGGTCATTTTCAATGGACTTGCTTACCGTTCGGCTTGAAGACGTCTCCGGCAATATTTCAAAGAATATTAAGTAACATTCTAAGAAAATATCAGCTAACTGATTTTACGGTTAATTATATAGACGATATATTGGTCTTCTCAAAATCATATTCTGAACACATCAAACATTTAACACAACTACTAGAGGCAATAAAGAAAGAAGGTTTCAGATTAAAATTCACAAAATGTATGTTTGCTTCGGAGTCAGTAAAATATCTTGGACATATTATACAGAATAATACGGTTCGACCTTTGAGAGATAATTTAATTTCAATACAGAACTTCCCAACACCAAAAACTCAAAAGAATATCAGGCAATTCCTGGGGAAAGTAAATTTTTATCATGAATACATACCAAAGAGTACAATTATTTTAGAACCACTTCATAATTTACTGAGAAAAAACCAAAAATTCACATGGTCTATAGATTGTCAAAATTCCTTTGAAGAGATAAAAAAACTACTATGCTCACAACCTGTTCTGGAAATTTTTGACCAAGATTTGCCAATACGTATTTATACAGACGCCTCATTAGAAGGAGTTGGAGCAATATTAAAACAAGTACAAACTAATGGTACCGAGAAACCAGTAGCTTATTTCTCAAAAAAATTAAATGATTCACAAAAGAAAAAAAAAGCAATATATTTAGAAGCGTTAGCCATTAAAGAAGCAATACGGTACTGGCAATACTGGCTAATAGGCAAATCATTCACGGTATTTTCCGATCACAAACCGTTGGAAAACATGCATATTAAATCGAGAACAGATGAGGAATTAGGGGAATTAATGTATTATATGTCACAATATGATTTTAAAATAAAATATGCTCCAGGGAAAGAAAATTTAGAAGCTGACTGCTTAAGCAGAAACCCTGTGTTGGACGCAAATCATGACTTAGACGACCAATTGAAAATAGTAAATTTCATAAAGTTACAGGATATAGTAACAGATCAAGAAAAAAATGAAGAGTTACAAAAAAGTAAGAATAAATTAATACATAAAAACAATATATATTATAAAAAATTAAAGAACCAAGAAAAAATTGTAATATCGGAAGAATATAGTTTGATACTTATAAAACAAATACATGAAAATATGTGCCACATTGGTATAAAACAGATGCAAAAGAAAATTGGAAAAGTATATACAGCAAAACAGTTGACAAAAAATATAAATAAAATTTGTAGAACATGTGAGACATGCATAAGGAATAAAATAAGAGGACAAATTAAATATGGTTTAATGTCACATTTAGGACCCGCCACAAAACCCTTTGAAATTGTCTCTATTGATACAATTGGGGGTTTTGGAGGCTCTCGATCCACAAAGAGATATTTACACCTTCTGGTGGATCATTTCACTCGATATGCATATATAGTAACATCAAAGACACAGAATGCTAAAGACTTCATTAAATTAATCAATAAGGTGGCAAATGATAATGAAATTGGCATGATACTCACAGATCAATATCCAGGAATAAATTCGAAGGAACTAAAAACCTTTTTAAACGGAAAGTCAATACTGCTTGTTTTCACCGCAGTAAATGCACCATTTTCAAATGGTTTAAATGAAAGATTGAATCAAACTCTGGTAAATAAAATCAGATGCAAATTAAATGAAAATGGAAGAAGAAAAGCATGGACAACAATTGCCCATGAATGCATAAGCAAATACAATGATACGGATCATACTGTCACTGGCTTTGCACCAAGATACCTCCTGGATGGGATAGATGTGTCACTCGTACCAAATGAATTAAAACAGGAGATAATAGTAGATAATTGGATTAAAGACCGAAAAACTGCATTTGAAAATTCAATTAAGTCACATAATTACAATAAAATAGTAATTGATAAAAATAGAATGCACCATAATTTCAATATAGGTGATAAAGTATATGTAGAAAATGGACACAAGCTGAATAGAAGAAAATTAGATGAAATAAGGATTGGTCCCTACAGAATTGAAGAAAAAATCTCAAATTCTATATATAGAGTGGATACCGGTCATAGAAAATTTGAGTCAAATATTTTTCACATCACAAAACTCATTCCAGCACCATAGTAGGACAATTCGGATGAATGATGAAATGGATGAACACTGATCTGGGAAAAATTTCTGGAAAATTTTTCCTCTCTGGCGGGGGAGATGTAAAGAGATTACATTTCTTTATTAATCTAAACACACCTTCATTGTCTACGGAACTGCAAAAGTCAATGTCAAGAGTTTTGTTTTAATATGACGAGAATGATTAATGAAAACGAAAAGCTGTGAATAAAAATTATCGTGTGCAGGGAATCGACAAACTAATTAAATTACTTTAAATGTCGTTTCTTTGTCTTTTCAGAGCAACACATTTGTTTAATTTGCCGATTCCTTATAAATCCGGACGAAATTGTCTTATACTCATATAAAGATAAATATAATACATAACTTAGTTAAATAATGGACATTTTACAATGGAACGTGAATGGGTATTTTAAAAGATTAGAAAACATGTAACTATTTGTTAATAAATTTCATCCAACTTGCATTTGTTTACAGGAAACTAATTTTACTTCTGATTATTGTGCATCTGTTAAAGGATACGAACGTTACTTTAAAAATCGTGACTATGGGGGGCGAGCTAGTGGAGGTGCTATATTTATAAAATCCCATACCATTCCCGAAGATAAATGTGACACAAGGGGTAGATTAATCGCTGAATGGCTTGATGAACATTTTATGAAAACATTTTATTATTGAATAATGGTCATTTCGATAGTAATACCGGTCGAACTAGTAATATAGATTAACTTTAGCTTCACAAAATTTAAAGATCTTATTTCGAATGGAATGCTTTAGAAGATTTGTATGATAGTGACCATTATCCTATTTTAATCACATCATACCAAAGAATGCCACATTCCCAAAAAATGGAAATATGATAAAGCTAATTGGTCAATGTTCAGAGATGAGGTTGATCAAAAAATTATTCAATTACCTCCATTAAACTGTATGTCTGATTACCCCATTAATGACATAGTTGGAAATTTTACACAAATTATCATTAATGCAGCCAATAAGTCAATTCCTAAAACATCAGAAATTTTAAGAAAAAATAATTGACCATGGTGGAATGATGAATGTAAAAAAGCTATAAGAGAAACTAAAAAAGCCCTCAAACTTTTCAAAAGATATGCCAGTAATGATCCTAATTCTATTTATAAAATTGAATATAAAAAAAGAGAGCATACTATGAGACTTTTAAAAGAGAGTAGTAGAAGGTACTGGGAATATTGGGTATCCTCTATTAATAACAAATCTCCTATTGGGGACATGTGGAAAAAAATACATATGCTGAACCAACGTAATATAGCACTAAGCCACATTGTACTTGAAAATCAAAATGGAACTTATTCATGCGTCCCTGTAGAAACTTCAGATATCATAGTTAAAACTTTTGCTAATAACTCCAGCTCCAGTAATTATGAAGCAAAGTTCAGTGAATACAAAATTTGCCATGAGTCTAAATTAAAATTTAATACATTTGATAACTCTAATCCAATTAATAAGGAAATTTACATGCATGAATTATTATTAGTTCTTACTCAATTAGGTAATTCAATATCACATTATCTGGTCCTGGGCTAGACCAGATAATGTTTCTAATGTTATTAACAAACACTTACCAATTAGTGCAGTAGAATATCTACTCCAGCTATATAACTATATATGGGTAAAACAACTATTCCCAGACTGCTGGAGAGAAGCTTTGGTAATACCAATATTAAACCAAGTAAATTACAAATATATCTTCAAGTTATAGGCCTATATCGCTAAATAAGGTTACATTGTAACCTTTGTAAAATTCTTGAAAAATCATAAGTAAAAGATTGAGATGGTATTTAGAATCTAATAACTTTATATCTCCGTTCCAATATGGATTCCGACAATACCGATCAACTATGGACCATTTAATGAATATTGAAGCCGAAGTTCTTGATAATCTTGCTTATGATAATTTTACTGTAATTGTTGCCTTAAATATCAAAAAAGCTTATGAAATGGTCTGGAAACAAAGAGTATTAAATATATTACATGACTTAGGTATTAATGGAAATACATTAGCCTTTATTAAAAATTTCCTGTCAGACAGATCAATGTAAGTACGAATCAATGAAACATGGTTCTGTTCCTATTGAAAATGGTGTACCTCAAGGGTCAGTCCACAGTGTTATTTTATTTTTAATAGCTATTGATGATGTTTTAACCTATATTACAAAACCAGTTAACGGTTTTTTATTTGCTGATGATCTGACTATAACTTGCAGTGGTAGATCTCTAAAACCAACCTTAAAACTCGTTCAAAATACTTTAAATAGTCTCCAAGAGTGGTCTGAGAAATCTGGTTTCATATTTTCCAAAACTAAAACTGAATTTATTATATTAACAAAAAAACGTATTAACACCAGTAATACAGAATTAATATTAAAGGGAAATAATTTAAAACAAGTAAACCATATAAAAATTTTAGGATTAACTTACCATTTAAATAAACTTATGGCTGAATGTTATAAAAGATTGAATATAATTAAAGTTTTATCATCTACTACATGGGGATCTGACAGAAAATGCTTGTTAAATATATATCATGCCATTATAAGACAGAAAATAGATTATGGTTCTGTAATTTATGATTCAGCGAAAGATCGTTCTTTAAAGACTTTGGAAAGCATTCAAAACACAGCTTTAAAACTTTGTATAGGAGCATTTAAGACTAGTCCGGTTATGAGTATACTAGCAGAGGCTGGAGATATGCCATTAGATTCAGAAGGAAAGAATTGGTCATCAGCTATGCTATTAAAATTTTATCGCAACCCCAAAATCCTAGCTTTAATTATTTTACTAAACTGTCAGCAGTAGATTCTGAATATGAACTTAGATCTAACGTACCTATTACAGCCTTTGCGCATCAGAGCAAACACATATTTAAAAGAAATAAACTTTAAAATTCCACATGTTTTTACAAAAATAACGCCCCCTGTTGGTCCATGGGAAAACCATGAATTTCCTATTAATTTTGAAATAGCTGAATATAAAAAAGATAGTACACCATAATACATTTATAAAAACTTATTTAATGAAGTCAATAGTAGATATATAAATTGTAAAATGTTATACACAGATGCGTCTAAACTGAATGGCAAAGCAGGATGTGCAATAATATTTGAAAATAATTGTTACCATTACAGACTTCCAGACTTTTCTTCTATTTTTGGTTGTGAAGCAATAGCTATTCTTAAAGCCTTAGAAATAATGAACAATGAAAGTTCTTCTGTGAAATATATCATTTATTCTGATTCAAAATCATCTTTGACTACATTGCAAAATGTTAATAATGTAGATCCACTCATAAAGGAAATCAGACTAATAATTATTAAACTTAAACAAAATAATTATTAATTTGAATTTGTTTGGATCCCAAGTCATCAGAGCATTGTTGGTAATGAAAAAGTAGATAAAGAGGCTAGAAATGCAACTGAAGAAACTTTAATATGCAATACTATTAAATCTAATCCGGCTGATTTGCACAAATATATTAAACACAAATTGAAAATTCTTTGGGATAACTATTGGCAAACAGAAAATACATCCAAATTATTTAGTATTTGAAATACAGTTTTTGATCGACCTCCAATGTCCTTTGCTTGCCGAAAAGATAAAGTAGTTATTACGAGACTTCGTATAGGTCACACTAATTTAACACATCCACATTTAATAACTAAAACTCCCAGAAATAAATGCAAGTGTGGTGCAGATTTATCGGTATTTCATATAATTGTAGAATGTTCGGAGTATAATAATGAAAAGCTTTTATGTAATCTACCAAATATTTTTAAAGATTTTTTAAACCAAGATGGATGTTTTAAATCTCTACAGTTTCTAAAAATGATTAATGTATATGGTCTTATGTAATCTGTTGTAAAATTTTATGTTAATGTGGTCTGAAAAAATTGTTTCTGGCGTCACATGGTCGCCGTTCTAACATAACCTAGCTTACTTTTCATAATGATTGTTGATATGTTTATAATTATAAAAAGTACATTTTATAATTATAAACATATCAAAACTTTATGTCCAAGCAAATCATTTGACTAGATGTTATTTGTCTGTATGTTTCCTGTAATAAATCACTTGATAAAAGACCAAATGACTTAATGTTATTATCCTTGCTACTGCCGAGTAAAACTTTGACCAAATGAAAATGTGCGTAATTAAATAATTCCAAATATTGCATTGCTAAAATTTATTTGGATTATAAAATTTTGTCAAAATAATTTTGGCAAAACGGTAGGATTCCGTTGATACTTATTTGAATGGTTGTCAGCACAACGTATTTCAATTGTTAGAAAATTTTAGGAATAGGTAATACTTCGGTACGTCCAAGACGACGGGGCTTGGGTGTAACGTAATATTAGGCTTTGTGGGTGCTCCGGTATATTTGTACACAGCGGATGCTCTGAACAATTTGATCACTACCTACGCATCGCATCAGTCAGTAATAATGATTATTTTAGATGTTGGTATATTATTATATTTGGAGATATTAACTGTCACTATCTATAATGATGCTGACTGTACAATTCTGCATCGTCAATTATAAAGAAATCGCTTTGATCTATCTTTAATTATAATCCTATTTGTGCCAGTTAATAATGGTCACAATGGTCTTTATTAAAGCCAAGCAAAATATACAAAATTTCTTTCAAAGTACCTACCTAGTTATATTTTTGGTAATATGGAATCATTGCGAATGTATGCTTTTTGGATGAATTTTAGAGTGCCATAGAAAATGTTGCCATAAATAATATTTTAGTGTCATATGTACAGGGCCCGTTTAGGGCTTGATATGAAATTGGAAATTATCTGGAAACGATGTAGGTATTCTACTAATAAGTAATATTATATACGTGAAAGTTTCTATAGATGGATGGATGGATGGCAAAAACAGAGCGGATTATGCTGAAATGAATGAATTTTGCACGGGGATCGACAGTAAGCTGGATTAACTTCTAGCCTACAAAAGAGCACGTTATGGCAAGGGATGTAAAGTGATAAAATTACTTTCGTAAAATTCTGTAAAATACGATATTTTACGTAAAATTTTATATGACTCACTGGGGCAAAGTAGCAGGAAAACGCGGGAAACAAATTATTATATAAATTTATTTTTTACTGTAGGGTTATTGTAATACATTATTATTAATTATTTTTCGTATAGAAGAAGTTATAACTTTCAATTAACGTTAGATATGCTGGCACCTTCATTTGCATTTATTTTGTCTAGAGTAAAATCTCTTTAATACACTTCATGTTCATTTATTTATTCCTGTAGGTAGTAGGTACTGTACTGTTTTTAAGTTGGTTTATAATTAGAGATGACTGGAGTATTTAATTACATTGAAAGTCATTTGAAAAATGAATTAATTACGTTCTGACTTGGTTGGTTGTGACGTTGAAGGAATCAAGAAACTGTCATTTCACTTATTTAAAAAAATGGGTAAACATTTTGGTGATTTGGGATTTATTAGGGGAATTATATACTACAAATTATCGCCTTACGAGCAAAAACCATTTGCTGGTGCTATAACGCATGGGCTGCCTAATTTCATTCCGAGGACATTTGCAACACTGTACACTTGGCTACCACGTAAGTATTATAATAACACCCGAAAAACTTGATTCCAAATATGGCAAATACCTATCTGATAGTGTTACACCTAACGCCCACTGCTAAGATGTTGCCATAATCAAAACGTGTGGAAGGCTGCTTGATGACATGCGACGATAGTATTTGTTTATTACCCAAGTTAAGCTGCTGTTGCTTCTGGGTATATAATGGGCATAGCGGCTTCTATGCCTTCAATTAAAGAAATCCATAGGTACACAATATCTTTTTAATCTAGATCATAGTGTTAGTACGCTCAATGAGCTGCGCGTCGGGGAAGTACCTACATCCACCTTATATTATACCGTAGCTAAATAACACATAGGTACCTCTAGTATTTGATTTGGCTGGGTAGGTATACCTCTTGTTTTTTAAGTATACAAGGGCTATGGTAACCGCTTAACATCAGACGTGCCGTATGCTTGTTTGCTCACCTTATGGCATAAAAGCCTCCTATTATCACCGAGACCAAGATAAAAATAAAGGTTGAAAATATGTATTTTAATTCGACGTTGCTAATGGTCATGTCATGCATAACACACAACACCTAAAATATGCTCAGCGCCGTAGATTTTGCACCCAGATAAAATATTGAACACATGCATTAACCACCAAAAATATAACGCTACCCTAGAAAAATAATGTCGAAAATAGTCAAAATGTTATAGATAATAAGATGTCTAGCTTCTGTAACTGTTGCGCATATTTTTCAACACTTACCTTTAGTTCTTTAGTTATTCGACAAAAACATTTCCTGCTGGCGTAACGTTACCCCAGCCAGACATTTTCTTTTTTAATGGGAATATTGGAATTAAATATTGTGTAAATAAATAATAATATATATCTAGACGAGGTAAATGTTAAAACTTATTTGGTATCTGTAATTTTCTTCGGTTGCAGTTATTCAAGATCCTGCTGGAGTAAAGTTTCGGTAGATGAAGGAAACGCTTAAGCAGATTCTTATCATTTGTATAGGACTTCTTAAGAATTAGTTATGCAATAATAACACAAAAATAATGCACCGATATGTTATTTTCATACATATTAAAAACACTTAAACTTACACTTTGATAAAGATAGAAAAACTACATAATAATATATACATTTGAACAAGCTATAAAATACCGCTCAACGTAAGTAACGTTGAGCGGTATTTTATAGCTTGTTCAAATGTATATGAAGTATTATTAGTGTTCGGTTAGTAATTAACGAGTTATACTGAAATTCAGGTCTACACATTCACGATCACATTTTACGCGCCCGGAGTTATTTAGCCACCGATAAATCTGTATGAGGAATTATTCCCGATTGTCCCCTCTAGCCATAGCCATGTCCTCCGGGGTGACATCTGGGAATTGTCTTCCCAGTTGTCACCAGCGTGACAATTTGTGCCTACTGTTCCCTTTGAAAACTGACTAAAGGGGACAAACGGGAAGTATTTTTCTCAGTTGTCACCGGGAGGGGGGGGGGTGACATTTGCTACGATTGTTTCTTTTTCAGGGAAAAAATGTAATCACCGTACATTTCAGCATACATAGAATCAAATAAAAATATAACACAATGTCAACACGCGTACAACATAGGAAAAATATAAACTATTAAGTAGGTAAGTAAATATAAATGTCAATAAAAATATATCGAATCAATAAAAAATCATCAACATTATGTTTCCGTTAATAGATACAATCACAGAACTTTAATTAATACAATCGTGTAATCACAGATAATCACTAAGGGTAAAGTTGCACGTGCTTATTAGTGGCAAGCTTATTTGAAATATTGCTTTTGTGCCTAGCGCCGCAGATATCATGACACAAAATAACTGTCGTAACAAAATAGGCCGCCAATCTCATTTGGACTGGCTTATTTCAAGAGTGCTTAGAGAGAGATGGAGGAATGAGTTCGATTTCGTGTTATGCTGCCTGCGGCGCAAGGCACAGGCAAAGCACAGGCAAAGCTCTATGTAACATAAGAAATAAAAAAGCTGAAATGTACGGTGATTATATTTTTTTCCTGAAAAAGAAACAATCGTAGCAAATGTCACCCCCCCCCACCCCCCTCCCGGTGACAACTGAGAAAAATACTTCCCGTTTGTCCCCTTTAGTCAGGTTTCAAAGGGAACTGTCGGCACAAATTGTCACCCTGGTGACAACTGGGTAGACAATTCCCAGATGTCACCCTGGAGGACATGGCTAAAGGGGACAATCGGGAATAATTCTTCCAGAATAATAAATAAAAAGTGCAAGACTAACCCGACCATGTTTAAGTGGTTACAAAATGGGTACGCCTCCGGCGCTTAAATCGAATAGCATTATTATGTCAAATACTTACGAGTGATCAATATCATTAGCTGAACTTGTAGAACCTTCTGAACCTCTCGGGCCGCATGTAACCCGTAGAGGATTTGTGCGGTCCGCGAGCATGCCCGATTGCTACAATGCAACTGTTAGTTTGGTAAACAATAACAATCCACATTGTTATATGCGACAACTGCTGTAGACTCGAGCCTATTGTCGCGATGCTGGCCGAATTTGAATCAATTAACACTAATGTCGGGATGATGCTTTACGGAAAAAAATCATGATTAACTTAATTAAGCGAAATACTTCATGAATCACTTCAAGTCATTGTATTGTTTCCAGCTTTTATTCTTGGTTACTGCATCTACATCGGTGTTGAAGAGGGTTACCGCTTGTCAAAGAGGAAGAATCCAAAAGATTACGCGAATGAAGTTGATCCAAGGTTAACGTTGCCTATTTGTCCTCCAAAAGAAGGTTAATTTTTAATAGCTGCTTTAATTTCCAATTATTTGAAAATATGCCTAAATATTATACCATATAAACTTACTTCTTTCTTTTATTAATTTCCGTAGCTTTAGCTTAGCAAGCGTATACTACTCTAAGAACATCGGAGAATTTGCGGTGTATTACATTGGCAATAGAATAGGCATGCATGAAGACTATAAAATTATATTTAGTCCGCCAGTTAGATGATCGAAAAATATTGAAGACGTATTTTTTTTTTTCGTTTCCCTATCAAAAAATGACGAAGCTAAAGCTCGTTAAAATTTAGTGTGACGTCACTTCTAGGTACAAATTACCGTATTCATCGAGGCGTGAGATTAAATGTAAACAAACCATAAATAAGGGTACTTTATATGGGTCACGATTGATGAAGTGAATATATTTTATTACAGCTGTCAGTACAATCAAGCCTATGAAATTTTGAATTTAGTAGTACTGACAGACAGTACCTGCCAATGTTATATTTTATGGGCATGGCGACCTAATAAGTGATGGGCAATGAATCATTGTGGCCATCGACTATAAACTATCGATATTTTTATATAAAACTTTATTCAAAATAAATTAATTATTACATATTATATATTTTAGTATCATAATACTACCTACTTGATCTAAAATAATAGTGAGTAAATAAAATTCAATTTCTAAAAATAAACTTTGGTTTTCAGAGAGTATAAATGTATCTTATATTAAAATATTTGTTTAATTTAGTAACGTTTGTAATTTAATTAATCCCAATTATTTGTTACATTATCGTAAATAATAGTAAGAAAAGTCGTGCCATGCTCCACAGCAGAACCACTTTGACTACATGATGTATAAGTAACAGGATAAAATGTAGATAATGTCTATATTTTTGTAGCTTAATATCAAAAATTGTATATTTTTAGTTTCTTGGAAAATGTAAATTCAAAGTGGTCATGCTACAGAGTATAATCTCCAGCAGGACCACTTTAAAATAATGCTTATTTCAGGCTGATTATGCACGGGTCATAATATAAACAAATGTATATTTATTGTATATCAAGGTAACATCTTCAATTTAAGATAAATACTTAGTAATTTTTAGTAAGTAACATGTAAATGTTTTACCGGAAAGCGCCTGCTAAGAATTACTTAGCAAATAACAAGATTAATATATATATATTTCTTAACAATATATAAAATGCTTATTTCAAGCTGATTATGCACGGGTCATAATATAAACAAATGTATATTTATTGTATATCAAGATAACATCTTCAATTTTAGATAAATACTTATTGAAGTACGTATAAAAACGTAACATACCTACTTACCATACCAGTGAAACGTCCAGGAAAAACATAAAAAAGGTTTCTAAGGAATATACGAGATGGCAGTGTATTAAATTCCGCGTCATTTGATGGGTGCTTGCAGGTGCAGCTGGTTGTGTGCAGTATAGAGATAAACAAAATTAAATTAATAATTATAAATTAATTGTAGATGTTGTTATCTTGACATACAATATAAACTAATAAGTTTATATATTGTAAAGAAATATAATTATGTAATAATCTTGTTATTAATACATATATTTCTTTATATATACATATGTAATAATCTTATTATTTGCTAAGAAATTCATAGCAGGCGCATTCCGGTAAAACATTTACATGATACTAAAAATCAGTAAGTATTTATCTAAGATTGAAGATGTTATCTTGATATATAATAATAGTAAGGGAGCCGACGAGGCTAAATGGGGATTTACTCGAGCGTCGTAGAGACCTATTGGGATGCAAAGCTTAGATGATAAGAAGAAAAAAATGTTATATGATATATACCTTTACATCGGTGGGGGAAGCGGCTATAGATTTTTAAATATGTAAAAAAAAACTGTTGCATGGACATCCCCGAGCGCGTCAGATATTGATAGCATCAATGCCCTACGTATTTTTAATAATGTACGTATGTTAATCTGATCGTTTGCATGATGCGGGTGGTTGTATTTAAGGGTGGAAAATGAAAAAAAAAAAAAATTTATCGAGCGCGTCAGATTTTCTAAGGGAGTGTTAAGTACACCAAAAAAAAGCTCTCATTCACTAATCTGACGATTTCGATGGGACGCAAACTCGCGGCCATTTTCATAATGTGCAAAAAAAATTCGCCATATTGAAATACTCAAGCGTGTCAGATTAAGATATATATGGTTCATCTTTATGTTCTAAACGTACTGTCTCATAATCTGACGATTAACTAGAGGGATTCGCCTGATCTGACAAAAAAAAATTAGAAAAACGGTTCACCTTAAAGGCCATCCCTGCAACTTCCCGCTAATTCCATTCCTGGGCGCTTAAAATTGTACTTATGACATTTTTGAGCTCAAAATATAATTTATGTGATATTTTGAGCTCGCTGAGTTCAAAGAAATAATATTTCTATGCATTTGAACTCTCCCAGCTCGAAAGTCTGATAGAAGTTTCATAGAACACTATTTTTGGAATTTTCAAACCGCAATAACTTTTGAATGGATCAAGCAATTTTCACGCGGTTGGCGGCATTCGACGCAGTTTTATCATCCTCATAAGCAATTTTGCAATTTTAATTGATCGAACCACAAATTTCGGAGTAATCCCGAAAAAACACTTTTCGGGTTTCTTTCGTTCACGATATCTCTCGAACGAATCAACCGCTTTTGACCAGCTTAGTGGCGATCGACGTGGTTTTTCAAGCTCAAAGGCGGATTAGTTTTTGAAATTGATCGATAAAGCCGGTTAAAAGTTATTCCAAAAAAAAACACTTTCAAAAAAAATGTTTTTCTTATTTTTTTTGAGATTTTTCACCATTTCTCAAAATCTATCGGTCCGAATCGGTTCAAATTCAAAGGAAATCTAATTTTGAGGGAAATATTTAGAACGCCGTTTAGTAGATTCCGATCGGTTTAGTCGTTCAAAAGTTATAAGCGAGTAATATTAAATATAGCATAATTATAATTTATAGCACTGTGCGTGATATAAATCATTTAATGATGATTCCATCGACAATTCGAGGTTATCATATGATCCTCGAGACTTTCGGATAACCGGCTTGCTCCGACGATATTCCAAAATATTTACACATTTTTTTAATGTTTCTACCGTAAATTTAATTGTTTTTTGTAAGGTACTTTCACCACAAAATACACATTTCAAATTAATGTCACTCATATTAAATATTTATAAACTTTAATTCACACAAATAATATTAAAATAGCAAAAAAATCATCAGTATCAGTGGTACCACTGGGTCGTGGTCCTAACCCCTTAAGGGTGCCCCCAGGTGTGTGCCACTTAATTGTATGTTTTTTTTCCAATTTTTTCTATATTGATCCATTAAAGTGTAAAATAATTAATATGAACTTAAAATTATTATGAGTAGAGAAATTAATGACCAGCTGACGGACGGACTACTTTGTCTGTAATATCCTACAATTTGCTACCGGTTAATTAAGTATCTAGTTTAATTAATATAATAAGAATAATTGTGTAACATTGTGATTCTGACAAGTACAAGTGTATGAAAATACCTAAGTGCTGAATAAATTCATTATTTTACATTATTTTAAAAGCCAAAACGTTGGAAACACGTTGTAAACAGTATGCCACGAACGAGTCTTTATGATCAGCTGTGATGGAGTCATGGCAACAGAAACCAGAGTGGGGACGGAGTGAGAGAGTAATAGATAGAGAAAGACTGAGAGAGGAATAGAAACGCGGAGAAGGAAATGTAGGCATAACGCAGCTGCACGCATTTAACTTTATCGACGAATTTTTGTTATTTCGGCTTGCGGAAATCGTCAGATTATATATTTTTCATTATTCTTGAATTATTTCCTTCAAAATAAAAAAAAATTTAGCTACGCTCGAGAATGTCGAGATGACGTTTTTTTTTTACAACTTTGTTGCCCTCCCCTTTTTTTACGTCACTCTCAAATTGTCAGATTAGTGGAATATACACTTTTTAGGATGTAATTAACTCACCCTACCTTAATCTGACGCGCTCGAGAATTTCTGATGGTCAATTTTTTTTTACTAATCTGATCCTGTATCCTTCACGGGCGGCCTTATATATGGGCCTCATGTTTTGTGGAGGTACTTAACCGGGTACAAGGTATCCCCCTGTATATTAATCTGCCGCGCTTTAGTAAATCCCGAAATCCCCGCATGGGCTCCCCTACTATAAATATACATTTGTTTATATTATGACCCGTGCATAATCAGCCTGAAATAAGCATTATTTTAAAGTGGTCCTGCTGGAGAGTATGCTCTGTAGCATGACCACTTTGAATTTACATTTTCCAAGAAACTAAAAATATACAATTTTTGATATTAAGCTACAAAAATATAGACATTATCTACATTTTATCCTGTAACTTATACATCATGTAGTCAAAGTGGTTCTGCTGTGGAGCATGACACGAAAAGTCGATAATTACTATCGACATTTGTTTAAATCTTAACAACCCTAGGAATGTCATCTTTTATGAAGTATAATGATTTATTAAATCGTTTACATGTAAAATCACCCAAAAAAGACTTGATTCCCAAACTTCGAATGTATTTTAATACGACTAAATTATAGACCACAGGTACTCCCGAACATTTTACATAAAAATGTGACGTTTGGTTATCGGTCGAATTATATCCGCCAGTTTTACTATAGATCAACTTGTTGATACGAGAGTTCTGCTTATTTATTATTATAGATATTTTCGTTGAATTTATATCTTTTATGAAGTTTAAAGTTATTTGTTGGTTGTTTTGTTTTTGTTATATTTACGTTTTCGAGCTTAAAACATGAGTGCACCTGGACCAAGCAACGCTTGCACTTTTTCTTCGCCAAAGAAAAAGCGATCAAAGAAAACTCCAACGCATTCAACGGAAAAGGTGGCTGTTATTAATGTGTTCAAACTCATAGAAGAAACGTAGTCGAAGGATTCGTATCCGTACAAAGGTATCAATTAAACCACTGAAATTATGGGAATATCGCAAGCCACAGTAAACAGGTTCTAAAAGGACATAGTGAATTATATATAGGGGGATAATGCTGTTTGCGTCCGTGGGCTTTAGCTCTAGTCACCCACACGTGTCCCCTGGGTAGCGCCAAATGAACAGCACATCTGGTGGTAGGTTTCGACCGCGGTTTGTCACCACCCTCAAGGCAAAGCCATGCCGCGTTCCGGCATGTTGCCTTGAGTAGCCATCGTGGAAGGGGAGTCTGGGCAGTTGTGTGGTATTGCGAACCGGTTCCGGTGCTGCGTGGTGTCTGTGCTGGGTGACTGTTTGCGGAGGGTAGCGGGATCCTAAGCACAGTCTTCCGCTGGCCGACCGCAGGTAGTAGGGGGCCCAATTAGTAGGAAAGCCACCTATGAAAGGCTGCCCCGCCAACTAGCGAAAAATCCCAGGATGCGTCACCGTGCCGGTTGGCGACCGGATGCGAGGGCCCGGTGAACATCTCTGGGGGGGTTAGGGCGTCCCCGCGCGCTCCAGATCAGTCTCCCGTCGGTGCAGCATTACGAATGTATTGCGCGGTACTCGCTCTTGCTACACCCTTGCCCAACTGTCCCTTTCCTGCTTTTCTGTTCGCCATCAAAAATTAAATTAATACAAAATATAGGAAACAGGTAAAACAGCGGTTGCACTCTCTCGCACTAAAAGTTTACCTCTCTTACATCCGAGGTCTCACGCGCACTCCAATCTCATCCCGGTCCATCACCACCTTGAGACCGAAAAACCACATCTGCTGTTCCTCACGGAGACGCAAATCAGATATCCAGCTGACGCAGCATACTTGCGCTACCCAGGGTACACCCTGGAGCACAATTTTAAGCCACGCGCTGGCACCTGCGTGTATGCTCGCGATGACATCTGCTGTCGACGTCTCCGTAACATTGAGGATTCCAGTTTCTCTGTATTGTGGGTTCTGGTGGACACTGGCTTGGAGCAGATACTCTATGCCAGTGTCTATCGGTCGCACACCGACAACATGGAGACAACTAGGTTGTTTCAGTATCTTTCCGACTCAGCTGAATTAGCTCAGCTCAGGTACCCATCGGCGCAGCTAGTTTTTCTGGGGGACTTCAATGCCCACCACCAGGAGTGGCTGTACCCATACCAGAACACCGACTATGCTGGGAGATTAGCGTATGCATCTGCACTGACGCTTGGTCTCTCCCAACTGGTGACTGGCCGACACGGGTGCCTGACATTGATGGCCATACGGCCAATTGCTTAGACCTTCTGCTGACAACCGATCCAGACCGATATCAAGTCGCGGTTTCCTCACCGTTGGGTAGCTCCGACCACTGTCTGGTGAAATCTGTGTCTGTCTACTTGCCACCCGATCCCGATCTCAAGGGGACAAGGCGAGTATGGCGATACAAGTCAGCAGATTGGGATGAGATGCGGCATTTCTTCGCGTCTTACCCTTGGCTGCGCTTATGCTTCTCTTCAGACGAACCGACTCGCTGCGCGGAGGCTGTTTCTGAGGTGATATGCCAGGCTATGGAATATTTCATTCCATTTTCTGACGTCTCACTCCAAGACAAAGCCCGTCCGTGGTTCAACGCTGAGTGTGATAGTGCTGAAGCACATAAGCACTCTGCTTACCAAGCGTGGGCGGATGCTCGAGCCCGCAAAGCGCCAAATGTTCGGAAACTGAAGAGAGCCTTCAATAGTGCTGCCAAGTCTTGCAAACGTGCCCTACGCAAGGCCCACTTTGACCATATTGGCCGCATTGGAGCCAGACTAGCATCTTACCCATCTGGGAGTAAAGCTTTTTGGTCTCTTGCCAAATCGGTCGAAGCCAATTTCTGTCGGTCCTCTTTGCCGCCACTGCAGAAGCCGAACGGTTCATTAGCTCACACCGCCAAAGAGAAAGCAGACTTGTTTGCATCTCTATTTGCGAAGAATTCACAACTAGATGCTGCTAGTAAAAGTCCACCCAGGCTACCTCATTGCACTTCCACTATGCCTGAGGTGCACATTCGGCAAAAGGTGGTACTTAAAATTCTTAGCACTCTAGATGTGAATAAGGCTAGTGGACCTGACGGCATTCCTGCCTTGTCTTGCGGTCATGTGCGCCTGTTGTCTCCTGTTTTGACTCGCCTCTATCGCTTGTCCCTGTCGACTGTTCGAGTTCCAGTATCCTGGAAGATTGCCAATGTTCAACCGGTTCCCAAGAAAGGTAGTCGTGCCGACCCTGCCAACTACCGACCAATCGCAATCACCTCCATACTCTGTAAGGTTATGGAGCGTGTTTTAAACAACCGTCTAATGGCATACCTGGAAGACAACGACCTCCTCAGTGACCGTCAATTCGGATTCCGTCGAGGCCGGTCTACTGGGGATCTTCTTGTTTATGCTACTCACTTCTGGAGCAAAGCCATTGAGAGACACGGTGAGGCTCTTGCCGTGTCTCTTGATATCTCTAAGGCTTTTGACAGGGTTTGGCACGCAAGTCTCATTGGTAAGCTTCCGGTTTACGGTATTGCTCCCGAACTTTGTACCTGGATTCAGGATTTCTTGAGGGGAAGGTCGATTCGAGTTGTCATTGATGGCGCCTCGTCCGATCTTCTTGGTATTAATGCCGGTGTCCCTCAGGGATCTGTTCTCTCCACGACTCTGTTTTTGCTGCACATATAAACGACCTGCTAGTTACTCCCGGTATCTTTGGGTATGCAGACGACAGCACAGTCTCGGTGAGATACTTGTCTGATGCGAAGTCTGGGTCAATGGTCCAGTAGTTCAGGGAGTCGATGATTGAGGGGGTGAACTCGATCTTGGAGGCTGTCTCCTTATGGGGTGATGCCAACCTGGTTGGGTTAAGTCTCAAAAACACAGGCGTGTCTTTTTTCGGCGAAACGGAGTCCATTCCAACTGACTCCGACTTTCCGGAATGTCTCCGTTCCGATCAGCGACCATCTTGAGCTCCTAGGGCTTGACCTCTCTTCTTATCTAAACTTCGGTCACTACATCGAGTCCATTGCAAACACTGCAGCCAAAAAACTTGGCATTCTCACCAAGGTGAGGCGGTACTTCACATCGGAGCAGCTCTTAAGTCTTTACAGAGCTCAAGTTCGCTCCTCAATGGAATACTGTTCTCATCTTTGGGATGGGTCTGCTGGATATCAGCTGGATGCTCTGGACTCATTGGAGCGCCGAGCGAAGAGACTCACTGGTGGAGGCAAGTCTTCAGAGCCTCGAACACCGTAGACGAGTGGCCTGCCCATCGGTTTTTTATCGGTTGCATTTCGGGGAGTGTGCGGAGGTTCTACATAACCTGATACCCCCTTCACCCTTCCATCGCCGGACAACTAGGCGCGGCGAGCGGTTTCACCCTTTTGTTGTAGACATTCCTTAAATACGCACGAAGCGATTTGCTTCTTCTTTCATAATGCGGACGGCTAAGGAGTGGAATTCTCTGCCGGCGTCAGTTTTTCCGGAACGCTATAATCTGGACATCTTTAAGGCTAAAGTAAACAGACACTTTCTAGGCAAGCGTGTATCATCTTAGGCCTTATCTTCGCCTTCCATCAAGCGAGATTATGGTCAAACGTAAGCCTATAAGTAGTAAAAAAAAACAAAGAATTAAATCCTATTGAGTTACTATGGGCCCAAGTTAAAGGATTTATTGCTGAGAATAACAAAAGCTTTAAGTTAAGTGAAGTTCAAATTTTACTAGCCGATGCAATTAAAAATATAACAGCTTGACAATATGAAAAAGAAGAGCAAATTATGCTTAAAATTGATGGATTAATTGATAGTTGAATATAGTTGACCGCTTCGTTATTCCCGATGGCGACAGTTCTGCAGAATCCTCCTAATTCTCCGAATAATTAATTCAATAAGAGCGATTTATGATTTAATTATCTTCATAGTTAAGTACCTTATCTTAACCCGAGCTGCTAGACACACAAATGGGAAACCCTACATTAAATTAAATAGCAATAAAAAACATTGAAAAAAGTTTGAGAAACAATGTTTTCTTTGTTTATACTTTGTCTCAAGCCCCAATGAATAGGGTATAGTAGTGACGACGCAAGCCCCCGTCTCCTGAACTTTACAGTTTGCTGTTGCTATATATATGTTACGGCTAATAGCCGAAGTGCGGCTACACCTAGTTTTAGCCGGCTACAACTAGGTGCAGCCGACAACTTGCGGTTAAACTTAGGTCAACCTTAATAAGTTCCTCTAAGTTAACTCTAAATTAAACAATACCTATGAAAGGGACAAAAAGGTGTTGGGGTGGTTAAAAAAAAAAATAACCTAAACCTAAACCAATGGAGTCGAACAGGGACTTATAAACGCATGTGGCCGACTGCACCTAGTTGTAGCCGGCTAAAACTAGGTGTAGCCGCACTTCGGCTATTAGCCGTAAAATATATATATCTTTTTCAATTTTTATGGATATGTTAAATAAAAAAAAATGTATCCAATATTTTTTAATAATCTAACTGACGGACTAAATATATTTTTTTAATCTTCATGCCTATTATACCAAGATTTAAACAATTCTGCCCCTTAAAGGGTTAAGTCACAACTCAAGCAATGTTTCGAAATCAAAAACAGAAATGTTAAATTATCCATTTACTAAGCTGTAATGCACAAATAACGTCGTAATGGTTTAACCATTATTCATTACACACAGGCCTTGAAACCTAATTTGCGGTATTGATACATTGATGGTACAGTTTCAAATACAAGATTCTGTGCATTTCACAAATATAACGTCACATGATGTTGACTTATACTAAATTACCTTGCGAGCTGTAGTTTCATATTAACAAAACAAAACCAAATTACATACTCAAACTAGAGAAGCATATTAGTGTCATTATTAATTACTATTTAATCGTTTTGTATGGAGCTCAATGCACAGTACTCCTTTAGTGTTATTTTAAAGTTATCGTAGTTTTAGTACTTAGAAGAGTACTGATTGCAAAAGCATGTCCCTTACAAATATCGTTGTATACAGCATTTTAAGTACGGAATGTTTTAAACGATAACTCCAGACATAAGGAAATAATCGCTTAAAACTTATGATAGCAACATTGAATTATGTTTATGCATTTATTGGAGATCAGTGAATAAAAATTGTAACCAAGTAGCAAGTCGCTGTGAGCAGTGAAGTAACAATCACATCATATTAAATTTTAATAATTTATAGCATGAAACAAGCCCCTCAAGAATTACCAAGAATTTCCTTCCACATTGTATCAAAAGAGTAATCTAATTAGTAATTTTGGAGGCAGTAATAATAATTCTTGTGGAGATTGTCATGAAGTTATTTTACGTTTTGATCACAGGTGCAAAATGTACTATTTAATTATGTAAAAGCTATAAAAGTGAATTGCCCTGTTTGCTTTTATTCTCACAGACAATTACAATGTACGACATTTATCATTTACCTATCTAATCTACATGTTTTGAGCTATTCTGTCAAATAAGAACAGCCCATGTTCCATTACTGAAAGGTTAACACAATAATTTGAAGAATTACTTGTAAAGGAAATTTTGTGTAACATTTTAACTACCTAAATTATTTGTAAAGATGTTCTCGTATTTAAGGACCGGAATTCATTAATGATAGTTAACAATCTTTATATATTCCCACATATCACGTTACCAATAGAATAGGTATTCCTATTCAGTGTATTTGTAAAAATACATACCCTATTCCAATCCAGACTACCAAAACTGAATTAAATATATTAAAGAAATTGAAAGTCCATTTCAAATAGTTTTTTATTGTAATATAATTTTATTTCGAAATAAAAAGAAGTATTTTGTATGACAGTATATATAATAATTAATAGAAATGAATAATTTATTTATTCATTTTTAAGTGTGCACTACATATCAGTGTAATCGAAATATTGCGTAAATGGACTAATTGGTATATCATAAATTAACCCATTGAATGGTTCCACGCTTAATAACATCCATTAACATTGGCTAAAACAAATATTAACTAAAATGAATTTTAACATATCACATGAAGTACAAATTATTGTGGTAGTTCTAGTTACAGCACAAAAATGCATCAAATAGTAGGCGTACAAAATGTAACCAAAATATAAATTACGTTAATACTATACTCGGGTTAGGTCTAAAATATAAAATGCGCTATTATTTGAGGTTATTCGCCTGAAGAAAAACAACATTATAATAATTATACATAAATAGAAAGTTGGCGTAGTAAATAATAACACATTACCAGCCCTTTAGATGTTGGGATATAAATAAATATTTACTATAATTTAACCGTGTAGCTCCAAGGCGGACGACGCGGCCTCTTCATAAAACTAAATAACGAACGATAATTCTCCATCACAACCTAGATTTTTATAAGTTTTTGAAAGAAATTCGACAATGAATCTTGTTGCTATAACCTTGTAATAAAGAAGAGGGTCATACTCTACAGTAATGTAGCTAACGCAGTTTGGTCAGTGTATCTATTGAACGTCGTTATTTAGTTTTATTACGCATGTGAATAACTTCTGAAAAATATTTAAGTGTTCACAAGACTTTATATTTGTCATTCGAAGGAATTTCAGAAATAAACATAACGAAATAGTAATTTCTTAAATATTTTTGAGAAGGATTAGTAAACTGTAGATAAATATGTTTCAAAAACAGAACTGCCAGTAGAGATGTTCTGCTCTATGTTGAAACGCTTAAACAACGCATTTTTGAGAAACAAATGTTCTTCAAACGCAATGGAATGAGTACCAATTAAGAGTAGAATATATCTTAAAAGTAGTACATTATCGAGAGTTAGAACTTGAATCCTTACGGCATCAATTCATCATCGTATAAGTAAAAGATTACTGTACCTTTACTTTGAGAGGACACAATATGAAGAAACCGTATCTACCAATTATATCACCACGTTTCCATCTAGCATTTTGCGATTCATATTGTTTTCTCGGTTAAAGCGCAGGTTTTACAACTATAACTCTCAATACTATACTGCTAGTGGAGCGTGTGTTTGAGAAACGTGAATGTTTCACTCAACATCCATTTGGTCGGCGGCGGCGGCGGGCGCGGTTGTTTCAGGCTGTCCGTCGCCAGTGGGGGCCGGTGGGGGGGTCTTCTCCTTAGGCTTCGGTTTGTTCAGGATAGGGTTTACGGCACTCTCGAAACTCTGAAACGAGAATTATTTGATGTCGTAAAATTAACTACGTAAATTACTATGTGTGGAGAATATGTGTAACAAAATGTTTGATTGTTCACGAAATAAGCGCAGTACTTATTGGGCAGATACATATTTCAAGTACGAATGCATAGGACAATTTCTACAACTTAGCTGGGAACTTCTCGAATTTTATACCTATTATATTATTAGTATATTTTCTTGCTGTTTATATGTCGATACTTAAGTAAGATCAGCGAATGTGACACGTCAAGCCACGTTCTCGGTTTTTATAATTGTATTACAAGTACTTTGAAGAAGTCGTGTTTCTTTTGTAATATAATACGTCTCAGAAGCATACAGGGCGGATGTACACCCATTATCATCAGACGTATTTGGTCGTTAGTGCCAGTTTACGGTTAAGGCAAATACGAGGAATGTTCCTGACGTATAATGGCACATCCGACCTTATGCTTCTGAGCTATAGAACAGTATGTATCGCACGATACCTGTCTCTCCTGTCGGATCTGGTGCGTGGTGTGGGCGGGCGGCTGGTGGCGCGCGCTCTCGAGCCAGCTCAGCTATAGAATAGTATGTGTCGCACGATACCTGTCTCTCCTGTCGGATCTGGTGCGTGGTGTGGGCGGGCGGCTGGTGGCGCGCGCTCTCGAGCCAGCTCAGCTATAGAATAGTATGTGTCGCACGATACCTGTCTCTCCTGTCGGATCTGGTGCGTGGTGTGGGCGGGCGGCTGGTGGCGCGCGCTCTCGAGCCAGCTCAGCTATAGAATAGTATGTGTCGCACGATACCTGTCTCTCCTGTCGGATCTGGTGCGTGGTGTGGGCGGGCGGCTGGTGGCGCGCGCTCTCGAGCCAGCTCAGCTATAGAATAGTATGTGTCGCACGATACCTGTCTCTCCTGTCGGATCTGGTGCGTGGTGTGGGCGGGCGGCTGGTGGCGCGCGCTCTCGAGCCAGCTCAGCTATAGAATAGTATGTGTCGCACGATACCTGTCTCTCCTGTCGGATCTGGTGCGTGGTGTGGGCGGGCGGCTGGTGGCGCGCGCTCTCGAGCCAGCTCAGCTATAGAATAGTATGTGTCGCACGATACCTGTCTCTCCTGTCGGATCTGGTGCGTGGTGTGGGCGGGCGGCTGGTGGCGCGCGCTCTCGAGCCAGCTCAGCTATAGAATAGTATGTGTCGCACGATACCTGTCTCTCCTGTCGGATCTGGTGCGTGGTGTGGGCGGGCGGCTGGTGGCGCGCGCTCTCGAGCCAGCTCAGCTATAGAATAGTATGTGTCGCACGATACCTGTCTCTCCTGTCGGATCTGGTGCGTGGTGTGGGCGGGCGGCTGGTGGCGCGCGCTCTCGAGCCAGCTCAGCTATAGAATAGTATGTGTCGCACGATACCTGTCTCTCCTGTCGGATCTGGTGCGTGGTGTGGGCGGGCGGCTGGTGGCGCGCGCTCTCGAGCCAGCTCAGCTATAGAATAGTATGTGTCGCACGATACCTGTCTCTCCTGTCGGATCTGGTGCGTGGTGTGGGCGGGCGGCTGGTGGCGCGCGCTCTCGAGCCAGCTCAGCTATAGAATAGTATGTGTCGCACGATACCTGTCTCTCCTGTCGGATCTGGTGCGTGGTGTGGGCGGGCGGCTGGTGGCGCGCGCTCTCGAGCCAGCTCAGCTATAGAATAGTATGTGTCGCACGATACCTGTCTCTCCTGTCGGATCTGGTGCGTGGTGTGGGCGGGCGGCTGGTGGCGCGCGCTCTCGAGCCAGCTCAGCTATAGAATAGTATGTGTCGCACGATACCTGTCTCTCCTGTCGGATCTGGTGCGTGGTGTGGGCGGGCGGCTGGTGGCGCGCGCTCTCGAGCCAGCTCAGCTATAGAATAGTATGTGTCGCACGATACCTGTCTCTCCTGTCGGATCTGGTGCGTGGTGTGGGCGGGCGGCTGGTGGCGCGCGCTCTCGAGCCAGCTCAGCTATAGAATAGTATGTGTCGCACGATACCTGTCTCTCCTGTCGGATCTGGTGCGTGGTGTGGGCGGGCGGCTGGTGGCGCGCGCTCTCGAGCCAGCTCAGCTATAGAATAGTATGTGTCGCACGATACCTGTCTCTCCTGTCGGATCTGGTGCGTGGTGTGGGCGGGCGGCTGGTGGCGCGCGCTCTCGAGCCAGCTCAGCTATAGAATAGTATGTGTCGCACGATACCTGTCTCTCCTGTCGGATCTGGTGCGTGGTGTGGGCGGGCGGCTGGTGGCGCGCGCTCTCGAGCCAGCTCAGCTATAGAATAGTATGTGTCGCACGATACCTGTCTCTCCTGTCGGATCTGGTGCGTGGTGTGGGCGGGCGGCTGGTGGCGCGCGCTCTCGAGCCAGCTCAGCTATAGAATAGTATGTGTCGCACGATACCTGTCTCTCCTTTCGGATCTGGTGCGTGGTGTGGGCGGGCGGCTGGTGGCGCGCGCTCTCGAGCCAGCTCAGCTATAGAATAGTATGTGTCGCACGATACCTGTCTCTCCTGTCGGATCTGGTGCGTGGTGTGGGCGGGCGGCTGGTGGCGCGCGCTCTCGAGCCAGCTCAGCTATAGAATAGTATGTGTCGCACGATACCTGTCTCTCCTGTCGGATCTGGTGCGTGGTGTGGGCGGGCGGCTGGTGGCGCGCGCTCTCGAGCCAGCTCAGCTATAGAATAGTATGTGTCGCACGATACCTGTCTCTCCTGTCGGATCTGGTGCGTGGTGTGGGCGGGCGGCTGGTGGCGCGCGCTCTCGAGCCAGCTCAGCTATAGAATAGTATGTGTCGCACGATACCTGTCTCTCCTGTCGGATCTGGTGCGTGGTGTGGGCGGGCGGCTGGTGGCGCGCGCTCTCGAGCCAGCTCAGCTATAGAATAGTATGTGTCGCACGATACCTGTCTCTCCTGTCGGATCTGGTGCGTGGTGTGGGCGGGCGGCTGGTGGCGCGCGCTCTCGAGCCAGCTCAGCTATAGAATAGTATGTGTCGCACGATACCTGTCTCTCCTGTCGGATCTGGTGCGTGGTGTGGGCGGGCGGCTGGTGGCGCGCGCTCTCGAGCCAGCTCAGCTATAGAATAGTATGTGTCGCACGATACCTGTCTCTCCTGTCGGATCTGGTGCGTGGTGTGGGCGGGCGGCTGGTGGCGCGGCGCGTGCGCGAGCGCCTGGCGCGCGCTCTCGAGCCAGCTCAGGGAGCTCTTCGCAGCGTCGGCTACTTTCTGCATCTCAGTGTCCGATAAATGGGCATACTTGGGATCACCGACCCTGAAATATTTAAAAACAATAATGTTATGAAAGGAAAGCTAATTATATTTAGTTTAATATAATTACAGGACAATTAAGTTGTGCATAAACAGTCATTGATTTTTCTCTTGGACCTTTCATCGAATTATTATTAAGACGATTTCACTACTAACTTAGCTGTTTTCTATATGTTTCCTCCACAACAAATCAATGATATAAAAAGTTTTTTTTCTCGTTAAGTCCTCGATTAAGATACATAGATATCATATTATTAACTCAGAGGTTTGTGACAAATATATATTGCCAGTTATGTTACATCCCAAATTTATTTCAGCCCCTATTACATAGGGGTTGAAAATGTTCACATATATTTGGCACGATTCTTGGAACTTATCTTAAATATTTTTATCAAATGTACAATGATCAGCACGATTCTTGAGCGATGACCTTGACCTGCGCAGAAGTGAGTTATTGGGTCCCTTTGGTGGTATAAAGTGAGGCGTGGGGCGGGGTAAAGTGCAGTGATTGGCCCGTAGCGCATCGCGCCATAGCCGTCACTCAGGATTGGTTCTTTACTCCTGTTGCACGTACCTCACGACGGCGTGTACAATTTCGGCCAATTTTATTGACACCAATTTTTATAAAATATATTTTTCTTTTTAGGAAAAATGTTTTTCATTTCATTAATCATCATCAGCCCGTAAAACGTCCACTGCTGAACATGGGCCTCCTCCCGAGGGAGGGTATCTGCCATAGTCACCACGCTTGGCAGGCGGGTTGGTGACGGCAGTATTATGTTCTACTACACAAGGAAACGCTGCTGCCCGTTCCTTGATGTACGATTATTATAGATGATGCTATAACAATCGGGACCAACGGCTTAACGTGCTTTCCGAGGCACGGAGGGTAGTCCCTCAACCAACCAGACCCGGAAAGAAACCCTTAGAATTTACACAAAGATTTCCAGTCCGGCGTGGGGATCGAACCCACGACCTCCGAGATTTAAAGTCTCGGAGGTCTTTAATTTCATTTATTCAATATGAAATGATGAACAATTTCATTTGTTCATCATTTCATTAATGAACAAATGAAATTCAAGGTCAAAAATGTTAACAAAAAAAAGTTGCGTAGTAGTTTCTTTTAGGAATTTTTGACAAACTACAAGAACTAAGTTATGGTTTTAAATAAGAAACACTTGTTAATTACTTATTTGATCTCAATTTCCATTTTTCAATTTAACAAATCATTATTTAATCTTTCTTTCAACCAGTAAGAAATTACATAGGTAACTTAGAAAAATAAATAATAAATGGGTGTGCATTTTATTGTCATAAGTGTACGATGCGCAAAGCGATCCCCACTTTTGAACCGAGCGCTCAAGAACCGTGCCGGTATCTGCAATGCTACTATGTCACTGAGTCGATACGCTTTAACCATTGAATATAATAATATAATGAATCCAACTTTATTAACTTACAAAAAGAGGAAAAAAAATAATAATACAAACTACTAACATGTATTGGTCCACAGCTTTGTTCGCCAGCTGGATGGCTAGCGCAAAGTCATCAAGCGCACCAGGGCGCAGCTCGTACTCTAGACGTCGCTGTTTGATGGGCTCTCCTTCCGTTCGGAGCTCCGACAATTTATCACTGTACACCTATAACAATACGAAAAATTACCTATTGGCCCGAAATTATTTATATTTGTTTTATGTGTAAAATCACGTCTATGGATTGTGGTTTTGTTTTAGAACTAGTTTTAATGTTAAAAACTATTTGTAACACGTTACAATATATATACAAGATACTTTGTTGAATACTGTACGAGTATCGTACATTAAGAAAAAAATATAGTAATTATGATCATGTCAACTTTTTATTTACGCCAGTGGATTTTATTGTGATCTTGATTGGTCTAACACAGAGGTCTCCAAACTACGGCCCGCGGGCCAAATGCGGCCCGCCAGTGCCAACAATCCGGCCCGCGACATCTTAAAGACTAGTGTCATTGATCTAGCCCGCGCATCTAATGTCTTACTATTGTTACTATTGCTGTGATAAGTTGAAAAAGAAAACACAAATGATAACTACTCGGTCGCACACGTTGCGACTAGTCTAGAAATAAGAGTATAGTTTAGGATAGAAAAAATAAAACTGTTTTGGCCCTTCAAACATATTGAAAAAATCGTTATGGCCCTAAGGCGTCAAAGTTTGGAGACCCTGGTCTAAAAGGTCCATAAAATTCATCTAAATCCAACATGTAGTTACTTTATTCTTTTATCAGCTTGTTTACATCCACTGCTGAACATGGGCCCCTCCTCTTTAACAGACCTTGGTCTGCCAGGTTTGAAAGATATTACCGTAATCACCGCACTTGGCAGGCCGATTGGCAATCGCGGTAATATGGGAGTATCTTTGACTGATAGACGCTACTTCTCATCCATCAAGTGTATGTCGCTTAGTCGCCTCTTAAAACCTCCAAAGATATGGGTGGTATATTCTAAGCCAGAAACCACACGGCGGTTACTAAAGATATGTAGTGAACTAGAATTTATATGTCAAACCTGTCTGTTTTGATCCTCGCCCTCGTCATAAAGCCACTGCTCCAATGCGTCTAGTTGCGTGACCAGTCTGCCACGCGGCTCTTCAGCAATAAAGTCGTGTAAAGCTTCACCCTCGCTGAGTTTACCGCGCAGTTCATACACGTACTCTTCGAGCGCGTTGCGAGCGTCCGCCCGTTCTTTCTCTTGTCTGTCTTGCGCTTGCATTTTACCCTGAAATTACGAGTGTATTATTCTACATAGATAGATTTGATTGGCAGTAGCATTTTAAGTAGTACTTTTTATAACAATACAGATTCATCTCAATGGTTAAATAATATGTTTTTGAAATAAATGTAAAATAATAATTTTAATTTTTTTTTAAGATGTTGGTAAAAAATATTTTTGTAGTATTTCTATATCTATATACATATAATACAACTGTAGAGGTCGAATGTCTGAACATAGAAAAAAACGCAATAAACCGAGTCAGGGGGATGTTAGAAGTAAAATAGAACACAATATGCAGATATTTTTTGTTGCTCGGTGTGTGTTTGTACGGGCTAATCTCCGAAACTGTTGGACCGATTTAAATTACATTTTGCATGGTGGTACCTTACATCCCTGGTTAAACATTTTGAATACTTTTAATTACAAAATGTATGTTTGTACCTACATGTTAAAAATGTTTATCGAAGGAATAAAAAAACACCGCGCGGACGAAGTCGCGGGCGTCAGCTAGTAATTAAATAAATTTGACTTACCTCCTGTTCCAAATATAAGTTAAGGTCTTGTTTTGAATAACCATGTGTCTGGGCGTCAATTGGCAGTTCTATGGTTTTCACCAGAACTTTCTTGGGTTTTTCTTTAGACTTATCCTTTTTATCGTCAGTTTGTTCCTGCAAATAAGCACACAACTTCAAATCTTAAAAAAACAAAAGCATTTCCCCACCACCACCACTGCTTTGATACTTGACTTATTTGCCATTCAAACATCCAGTATATTTGAAAGCAGTGAGGTGTCCCATTTGCAATTCATCTTATTTAATGGTGCAAGACTCCATAACTCCAGGATTCTGCAGAACGAAAAATAACAAAAAACGAAACAACTCCAAATATTACAAAAACATGCGTGGACACAGATATGTTTAACAGAAGAAAAAACAAGTAGAACGACGCGAGGCACAGTCCAAAAGCCTCATGAAACCATGTTAGTGCAAATGGGGCCTCATCACGAGGGTGGGGATAAAACAATCATGTGATGTTTGCTGCCAGTAAGCAAGGTTAATTTTGAAGTTTTAGGTCCAAACAGGCAACAAACACCACTATCCCCCTCGACAAGTAACAATCCCTAACAAGCATTAGTGAACTCTCGACTCCAAATCCACCTATCCTTTCTGCCGCCTAATGTACAAAATGTGGCAGTCAGTTTGACACAACCTTATAAAGGATTTCTTGCACATCATGCATTAGAAAAGGACAAGAGAATGTTAAATGTCGCAGTTCAGTTATGCGGCGAAGTGATTGCCAGTTGTGGAAGGAGTGGTCTGGACACACGCGCTACCGACACGTACCCCGCTGAACCACGATCCTACTTTCTGTGTCCACGACTGTCTTTGTTGAGGCTCCCCCTTCATTTCGTCGTCTCTCACCTCTTGGTTTTCGGGACCATTCTGTTGTTCTTGGCTCGCGCCGTTAGTGTCCATGGCTGCGTCTTGGCCCTGCCCATTGTCATTAGCATTCTCCATCTCTATGCTTTCATTTTGAGCGGCGTCTTGCTTCTTTTCGACGAGTGAAGCTGAAGCGACGGTGATTACACCGTGAATGTTTACTCTCACTTTGAGCTTCACCTTCTGAGACTCGCCCTCTGGTGTTGGCTGAACATCTCTAATATGCCATTGGCCTGAAATAATCCATATTAATATTAAGTAATCATACATTGCGGGAATTTTAACGATATACATGTGGAATAATACGTACCAATGAATGTATCTGGGTAGGGTACTTGGTCTGAGTAATAAGCACTCACTGAAAAGGGTTCTTTTCTGTAGAAAGTTAGCATCTTCGAGAATGGAGCGGCATGGAATGCGGGGAACACCTGAAAATCGCAAATCATAGATTAATTATCTGAAGTATTGGTCATGAAACCATACACCTAATTTTTGCAAGTATGTACATTTATTTGCACTAAATGTTTAATTTATTATTATAAGTTATAATTTATATTATAGTTACTAATATTCTTAAAGTTTTTTTTTACTATACTCTCAGGAGGAGGGAGGAAACAAGACTGATGAAAGCATAGGCAGCTTAGAGTAAAATTATAAACTGGTGGCACGGGTTGTCTTGAACAACATGATGTTGTCTTGACCTAAAATACCTTGTATATTTTATGATAATTATGACGAAATCTACAGGACAAAATCGCAAGTGATTCACGGAACCAAATAAAAAATATATAAATATTTACCCTAAAGATAAACGCGCCATGCCATACATATATGTAATATAAAAATGACTAATCATAATATAATTTTAACCATATCTCATTTTCACTGTTTAATTTTATTTGTACATTGTCAATTTAAAAATTAATTTGTAATTTATCATTAAGGTCTACTTGCCTGAAACACAGGAAAACCTAGTTTTTTACCTATTTGTTTGTACATTTACACACATTGTACATTTTTGTGTAATCAAGAATTGAATAAAATGTATTATTATTGCACCGGCTATGGACCGCAGCGATTCCGCGCCCTATTGTTGTGTGCACTCTAAGATAGACAACAACCACAAGACAGGGCAGCTGCCCCTTGAAACGATTGTAATGGGGTGTCACCTCCATGTCGCCATCCTCGCCCTTGCTCGCGTCCCAGGCGAGTCGCACGGCGTAGGGCTGCACGTCGGCCACGCTGAACTCTAAGATAGACAACAACCACAAGACTCAGGGCAGCTGCCCCTTGAAACGATTGTAATGGGGTGTCACCTCCATGTCGCCATCCTCGCCCTTGCTCGCGTCCCAGGCGAGTCGCACGGCGTAGGGCTGCACGTCGGCCACGCTGAACTCTAAGATAGACAACAACCACAAGACTCAGGGCAGCTGCCCCTTGAAACGATTGTAATGGGGTGTCACCTCCATGTCGCCATCCTCGCCCTTGCTCGCGTCCCAGGCGAGTCGCACGGCGTAGGGCTGCACGTCGGCCACGCTGAACTCTAAGATAGACAACAACCACAAGACTCAGGGCAGCTGCCCCTTGAAACGATTGTAATGGGGTGTCACCTCCATGTCGCCATCCTCGCCCTTGCTCGCGTCCCAGGCGAGTCGCACGGCGTAGGGCTGCACGTCGGCCACGCTGAACTCTAAGATAGACAACAACCACAAGACTCAGGGCAGCTGCCCCTTGAAACGATTGTAATGGGGTGTCACCTCCATGTCGCCATCCTCGCCCTTGCTCGCGTCCCAGGCGAGTCGCACGGCGTAGGGCTGCACGTCGGCCACGCTGAACTCTAAGATAGACAACAACCACAAGACTCAGGGCAGCTGCCCCTTGAAACGATTGTAATGGGGTGTCACCTCCATGTCGCCATCCTCGCCCTTGCTCGCGTCCCAGGCGAGTCGCACGGCGTAGGGCTGCACGTCGGCCACGCTGAACTCTAAGATAGACAACAACCACAAGACTCAGGGCAGCTGCCCCTTGAAACGATTGTAATGGGGTGTCACCTCCATGTCGCCATCCTCGCCCTTGCTCGCGTCCCAGGCGAGTCGCACGGCGTAGGGCTGCACGTCGGCCACGCTGAACTCTAAGATAGACAACAACCACAAGACTCAGGGCAGCTGCCCCTTGAAACGATTGTAATGGGGTGTCACCTCCATGTCGCCATCCTCGCCCTTGCTCGCGTCCCAGGCGAGTCGCACGGCGTAGGGCTGCACGTCGGCCACGCTGAACTCTAAGATAGACAACAACCACAAGACTCAGGGCAGCTGCCCCTTGAAACGATTGTAATGGGGTGTCACCTCCATGTCGCCATCCTCGCCCTTGCTCGCGTCCCAGGCGAGTCGCACGGCGTAGGGCTGCACGTCGGCCACGCTGAACTCTAAGATAGACAACAACCACAAGACTCAGGGCAGCTGCCCCTTGAAACGATTGTAATGGGGTGTCACCTCCATGTCGCCATCCTCGCCCTTGCTCGCGTCCCAGGCGAGTCACACGGCGTAGGGCTGCACGTCGGCCACGCTGAACTCTAAGATAGACAACAACCACAAGACTCAGGGCAGCTGCCCCTTGAAACGATTGTAATGGGGTGTCACCTCCATGTCGCCATCCTCGCCCTTGCTCGCGTCCCAGGCGAGTCGCATGGCGTAGGGCTGCACGTCGGCCACGCTGAACTCTAAGATAGACAACAACCACAAGACTCAGGGCAGCTGCCCCTTGAAACGATTGTAATGGGGTGTCACCTCCATGTCGCCATCCTCGCCCTTGCTCGCGTCCCAGGCGAGTCGCACGGCGTAGGGCTGCACGTCGGCCACGCTGAACTCTAAGATAGACAACAACCACAAGACTCAGGGCAGCTGCCCCTTGAAACGATTGTAATGGGGTGTCACCTCCATGTCGCCATCCTCGCCCTTGCTCGCGTCCCAGGCGAGTCGCATGGCGTAGGGCTGCACGTCGGCCACGCTGAACTCTAAGATAGACAACAACCACAAGACTCAGGGCAGCTGCCCCTTGAAACGATTGTAATGGGGTGTCACCTCCATGTCGCCATCCTCGCCCTTGCTCGCGTCCCAGGCGAGTCGCACGGCGTAGGGCTGCACGTCGGCCACGCTGAACTCTAAGATAGACAACAACCACAAGACTCAGGGCAGCTGCCCCTTGAAACGATTGTAATGGGGTGTCACCTCCATGTCGCCATCCTCGCCCTTGCTCGCGTCCCAGGCGAGTCGCACGGCGTAGGGCTGCACGTCGGCCACGCTGAACTCTAAGATAGACAACAACCACAAGACTCAGGGCAGCTGCCCCTTGAAACGATTGTAATGGGGTGTCACCTCCATGTCGCCATCCTCGCCCTTGCTCGCGTCCCAGGCGAGTCGCACGGCGTAGGGCTGCACGTCGGCCACGCTGAACTCCCGCACGCGCACCGCCGGCGACAGCATGGCGCACTGCAGCGCGCAGCCGCGGGCCACCGCCTCGTCCTGACCACAACAAATAAGAGGTTCAGTCCCGACCCTACAATTACAGTTATTCAACAATTCTTAATCGAGATAAATCATTGCTCTCGTGCGCTCGACTAGATACCGCGCTAGCTTATAAGCATGACTTCGTAAATGGGGATGTCCCACGGACAAAAATTTTAGTCCGTGGGAGGACGGCTAAGAATAAAATACTTCCTCCCCGCACGTTGGGAAAAAACGCGTGGCGTAAAAGTCGACAAAACCCAGCACGCTTGATGGTAGGATTTAATTATCCGCCTGGCTAGCAACCACCCTCACATGTAAGGCCTGCGCCAAACAGTTTTACTGTGTTTCGTAGTGAGTATGTGAGAGCCAGAGCCCGAAAGGGTGTCTACTTGAATTGCGTGTTCCATCTAGGACCCTGTCTGTGCTTACCATCAGGCAAGACTAGGGTCAAACGCAATCAAGAAAATAATAAAAAAAAAAAAAAAAAAAAAAACTCAATATTGTAGTATGTATACTGTACCGATGGTATGTGATCCAGATGTTCTTATTTTTGTTGTTTTTTCACATACTTTACTACACTGGCATATTACTTCCATAATAAAATTTTCGATACGTATTCCTCGCACAGAGCGTGACTGGCTCGGGAATTTATGCCGAATTTGGCAAGTATGACGGCGGTAACTGGTCGAGCGCTCGAGACCTATCTTTTATCTAAACATTAATCTTATGATTGCCTTACATGTTACAAATTAACATTAAACTAATTTATAAAATACTAAATAGATTTAGAAGGCTGGCAGCATTGCCTAGTTTGATGGCAATGCTTATCTGCTGTGTATAACATCTAAATAATTACGATTAATGAAAAGTTACTTCAGTGTTCAATAGTCCATTTGATGAGGAAGACTATAGACTATATTTGATTATAAAGTTCCTACAGGAATGTTACGCAGGTGACCTAGCTAAGTCTACTCAAAAATAGTAGCTTCTGACATTGTTTAATTTACCTGATTAAGTGTAGTAGAAGGTTGTTTGTTGAAGACTTGTTCAATCAAACCTTTAACTGCCGGTATCCTAGTAGATCCACCCACAATTTCCACTGAATGAATGTCTTCAGGTCTTAGTTCTGAAAAGAAAATGTTAATAATTACAATTTGTTAAGAAACATGTATAGCACATTACAATTTTAGACTTGCATAATAGTTAAGTAAATTTGTAAATAAGTGTTATGTGTTATTTTAAGATGCATTTTTTTTATGCTTATTTTTTTTTCTCATAAATATTTAATAATATATACTCACTTGCATTATGCAATATAGCTCTGAGAGTTCTGTCAACACGTGTGAAAGTTTCGGCACAAATTTGTTCCATCTGCGTTCTTTGCAGATCGCTTGAAACATCACGCTCCTCCATGAAGCACTCAATGTTCAGAGGCAGTCGGGTGCTGTTCGCCGACATTTGTTTCTTCAGTTTTTCTACCTCTTGAAGGAGCCGCAAGAAAGCCCTATGAGAATAAAAAATGTTAAATATAGTGTCCAAAACAGGATTACTTATTAAAAATGTTGTTGATGTTGAACAAAGTATATGTTTATAAGAAACCTGAATAATAAGGAAAAACATAGTACACTTTTAATTACCTTTGGTTTTTCCTGGCATCAAGTTTCATTCTGCTAACAAAGTCTTGACAGAAGTAGTCAGCCATAGCCATATCAATGTCTCTACCACCACACTGAGGATCAGTGGCAGTCGCCAATACACGCAATTTACCTTTGTTAAAGGCACAAGCAGAAACCTGAAAGCAAAGAAGTTAAAATCAATCAATCAAAGTTAATGATCTGCTGTCAGACATTTTCATATAGGTATCTAGTAATAAATTTAAAAGTAGATATTGTTCTTGTATACTCATTTCTTAATTTGTGACATAACACAGCACAGCATTCAGGATAAATATTTATTTACCTGCAATGCACTTTGTCCAAAATCAACAAAAACAACATTCTTAGGCTTTTCTTCAGGTGCTGGCAAATCCTGTTTGTAGATACCATAAGCCAGAGCAGTTGCAGTAGTCTCATTCATAAGACGTAAAACATTCAACCCTGGAAATTAGAACAGTTACAATTTTATTTTACATACATGTGACCATTGCAATTTTAGACTTGCATAATAGTTAAGTAAATTTGTATATTAGTGTAACAATAATATATTTACCTGCAATTCCAGCAGCATCTAGCAAAGCATTGCGCTCAGCATTTGTGAAATAACTAGGCACTGATATCACACAATCTTTGATGGGTGTTTGCAATGCTATGGCTGCACTGTCTTTCAATTTTGTCAACAACATAGCCGTTATCTGAAAAACAACAGTATTTAAGTATAATTTAAATCTGGATACCTATAATTTTCTATATTTCAATCTCAGACACATTCAATTCTATTTACATAAAATGTACTATACACTAGAATAATTCTAGTGTATAGTACATTTTATGTTAATAGAATTTGGAGTGCCAATTAACCACTCCAATTATTGGAGTGGTTAATTGGCACCGCAGGCTCTCCTGGGCCACACTAGTGGCCCATTAAGCCAGTTACAGGGACGCCCCAGAGTAGTAGGGCGTCCCTAATCCTCCAAGAGAGCCATGTTCCCCACTCCACTAGGTGGCGGGCCCCATTACTTGACTACCCCTAGTGACAAGTTTTAAACAGCATGGGAGTTACAACATATTTCAAATGAAATGAAGAGTACAATTCATGTTACCTGTTCTGGGCTGAAGACATTATCTTCACCAAGGTAATTCACCCTGATTCCAATTCCATCATTTGGTCTTTGTTCAACTTTAAATGGAAAGTGTTTCAACTCTTTCTGGACATAAGGATCTGAGTATTTTCTACCTAACAGCCTCTTGAAACCAAATACAGTGTTTTTCATGTTTGTCACCATCTGGTTTTTTGCTGCTACACCTAGTATACGATTCTTTGTTGAAAAGGCAACACATGATCTGAAATAGAATTACAAAAACTTATTGTAAAGAAACATAGCTAAACACTTTTGCATGTATAATTAATACATTTTGATAGGCTCTAAGGAAGTAGCCACTATTTTTGCCTTTAACTAGTTAACCAATAGGGTCAATTCAATAAATTTCTACCATTTGAACCTAATCAACCCAAAACTTGGGTAATATATATTTATTTTAATAATTATTGCCATTCTATTATTTAGATCAACACACTAAGTATATGTTTAGTTTAATAATATATTATTTTTTTGTTTAAGGTCACTTTTTAACATGTAAGGTCATTAAAAACCACATTAACATACAAATCTTACTACAGATTAAATAAGACCAGATACATTAATAATTTTTAATATCTGTAGAGTTTTCAAACATCCATCTTGGTTTAAACAATATTTAAAAATATTTGGTAGATAACAAACACTTTTTTATACTGAGAACATTCTACAATTATATGAAATACCAATAAATCTGCACCACACTTGCATTTGTTTCTGGCAGTTATAGTTATTAAATGTAGTTGTGTTAAACTAGTGTAACCTATACAAAGTCTTGTAATAATAACTTGATCTTTTTGGCAAGCAATTTGATATTGTTCATTTATAAAACTTCAAATTCTTAAAAAAATAATTTTTCATATGTAATAAAAATGTAATCAGTGCCAATGGTTACTATTCAAGCAAAGATAGTGACACTGATAACTCACTGACTGATTAAATGGCAAACCACATGTTTTGTATATTTGATTCAATTTAAACCTTTCGCAGTAGTAGTATAGCATTAGTATTTTATAAATAAATTTTACTTAAGATACCTACTTGTAGTTTTATATATTATTATGTATTATTGTAAAATAATTAATATAATAATACAAAGTTTTATTTTTGTAATTTAAGTAAATGAATAATAATAAAATAAGCATAGGTGCCAGAATTAATATCCTATAAATTTATATTGGATATATTTACCTACATAAAATCTTTGAATTAAATTCTAATATAATAATATCAATGTGTAATGCTTGTTGTGACTGTTTTATGATCAAAACAAAAATTTAATAAGCCAATTCAGTTGAGTCAATCTCAAACATTCTGCTTAGCAACACATTTAGATATTCATTCTTATTTATATTGTATTTACATTTGAGATACACACTTCTTTTGAACATAATAACCATGCAACTCTACAGGCTTCTAAATAGCATAATTATTCAAATCGATAGTTTTTTTAGTTAAACAATAGGTACATTGTTATCATAAGTAAAATTAATATTTTGCTCATATTACTATTAGTGATCGAAAAAGCTCGAGCCTTATAGCCCTTTTTTAAGACTCGCCGCTTTATAGCGATGGCTAGAAGGCTAAATAACTCTTAAGCCCTCGAGGCTAATTGTATTTATGGCTTTTGCTAGCGATCGAAAAGGCTCGAGCCTTGTAGCCCTACATTTAAAGCTTGCGAGTCTTTTTTAAAAACTCACAAAACAGTAGTTCTAAAAATGCTCACTAAAAAAGGGCTTGATGCTTTTTTTAGGCCTAGGCTTTTTTTTAAGCATTTTTAGAAGACTGGCATCGTAATCAGAGTTCTAGCTTTAAAAAAAAACTCTAAAGCATCTTTTGAGGATCAGGTTAATAGAAACATAATGAATTATAAATGAAAGTTTTGTTATGTGATTAAAGTTTATTATATTTTAAATCTTATTAAGACGCCAGTCTTCTAAAAAGGCTTTAAAAAAGCCTAGGCTTAAAAAAGCCTCCTGCCCTTTTTTAGTGAGCAATTTTAGAACTACTGTTTTGTGAGTTTAAAAAAGACTCGCAAGCTTTAAATTTAGGGCTACAAGGCTCAAGCCTTTTCGAAAGCCTAGGCCAAAAAAAGCCTCAAGCCCTTTTTTAGTGAGCCATTTTAGAACTACTGTTTTGTGAGTCCGCCTTTAAAAAAGACTCGCAAGCTTTAAATTTAGGGCTACAAGGCTCGAGCCTTTTCAACCGCTAATTACTATGAAGATTTAAATATAGAACACATGATTATGTTATCTAATGGATAGTTAACATGTCAATGGTTTCTATGCATTGGTAGTGGTGATGTATAATGTGTTTCCCACCACTAAATTAAGCTATTAATGGCACTCATTGTGATAATTTGGGTATGCCACTGCAAAAAATTATCTATATAAGCAAATTCTAGATATTTTATCTATTTTTGAAGGGACAAATTATAGGATTTCAATTTCAAGTGAGAGTGCCAGTTACATGGTACAACCAAATATAAATGTTTTGTAAATGGCAATTACTAAATTAATGCATAACATAGATCAAATATTATGTTCTATAAATATTATGTCGTAGGTAAATATGGTGATGAAATTTTGGTATATAGATAGTAATATGATTAAATGTCAAAATAAATGCACAATTCGATTCAATAATTTTCAAGAATGTGGATCTAACCTATTACTAACTATCATAACTTTTCAGGACATAAAAACATGGCCTCTACTTATAGATAGCCAACCAAACATAAAATTATTTTAATTTCTCATCAGTTTACCATTTATTACACAATCTTAACTAATTATAATTAAAAGTTCACTTATTATTTTCGAGATTTTACGAGATATTTCCGCATAAGGCTCAATCATGACAAGCACATTAACGTCAATGTCCTTGTTAAAACTAACTCTGGGGACGGGACTGAATAAAACAAGCAATAATTGACTAAAGGGAATACATAAATAAAATGATTCTGTACTTACGGGGTACCTCGCAGGCTGTAGTCGTTGGCTATTGTCTCAATACCACCTGCTTTAGCCACTGCGATATAACATGATTCATTGCCGAAATCAATACCAATGACGGACATAGCGGCCATCGTTAACTAAAACTCGCCTTATTTTAGAAACAAGAATAGTTGTAGGTAATTTGCTTTCACCAAATAGCACGAACCGAGAAACACGTTGCTATATTCCACAATCGATCAATCTATCGTACAAACGCCGGTTTATTGCCGCATAGACATAGACCTCATTCGTGCTCTTACCCGAATTTTCTAGAAATGTGGCCAACAGTGTCGCCTCAGGATAAAAATATTTTTCTACCAAATGAAAGATACGGACACGGTGGATACGGTACGGTAAACGGAATGATCAAATTTTTTACAATACATGTTGGTACATGTATTGTAAAAAAAATTATGAATTTTATCGGACATTATATTTAAAATAATGTGCTTTAAATAATAATATAGTTTTTTATTATTAATAATGAAGCAAATAACATTTTTAAGTAAGGTGAACAAAACTGTCAAGAATCCAAAAATGGTATGGTATTTTTTGCGTTCTTTCTATTGCTCTTCTGTAAGTAGTGAGACATTTAGATTTATGAGTGTTAAAGAGCCAAATAAGTAAGTAATTAGAAAACAAAAAGGTATAATTCACTTTCTACAGTACGGTAAGATTGTTACATGAGGAGTTTCCATTATTTATTTATTTAAAACTTCAGCACTTTAAATGTGTACATAGGCGGACTTAATGCCAGAGGCCAGAGGCATTCCCTACCGGTTAGAGTTGCCCAACTAACGATAGTTTCGCTATCGATAGGTGACCTCGAAAAATAGTAACAATATCGATAGTGCTATCGATACTATCGATATCACAAATTAACTAATACTATTGATTGGAAGCAATAGTATCGATACTATTACATTATAATACTATCGATAGTATCGATATTTTTAAAGTAATACTATCATTTGTTGCATTAAATGATCAAAACTATCAATAATATCGATAGTTTGTAAAGCTATCGATACTATCGAAGACCAACCCATGTTTAGGAGCAATACTATCGATACTATCGATAGTATTGCTCCTAAACACACATTGGTCCTCGATAGTATCGATACTATCACTAATATCGATACTATCGATAGACTATCGATACTATTGATATGACGTCAACTATCGATAGACTATCGATAGTATATCGATAGTCGACTATCGATAGGCAACACTACTACCGGTCTACCAAAAGGTGGAGCAGAGATAAAGTAGTAGGTGCACTATAAAAGAGACTGTATCTGAGGAGACACATACCACTAAGGTAAGCAAAAAAATACACAATAACATGTTATATTACATGGATGCTATATTTACTATACATATAAAACTGACATATATTAATATATAACAATACTATATAAACTATATACAATAGAATATTTTAAGATGTAATACTATATTAAATACAAATAATTCACTGCTGTGATGAACCCGCCAAATCACCCAAGATGTGCTCACGTACTTTTCTCTTAAAAGAAAAGCGAGTTTTGGCCATCCTGATTACAAGAGGTAGCGCATTCCAGAGGAGTATAGATTGGACGAAGAAAGACGAATGTAAAAAGTCGTAGTGATGGGGGGGACAGTGAAGAAGACGGTTGTGTATGGAACGTACAGATTTATTATAATAATTAGTAAAACGATATTGAGAATTTGTTGATAAGTAAGAAGGAGAATGTGGGGAGTCTAATAGGGAGAATAGTGTCGTAAGTGCTCTCAAGTTTCTGCCTTGCCGGATAGTCAGCCACTTGAGTTGCGTACGATGAGGAGAAACATGGTCGTACTTGCGGAGATTGGAAACGAACCGAATGCAGTTATTCAGAAGTCGATCAAGTTTATTGAGGTGATCTGCATTCAGGTCAAAGTAGCACACAGTGTTAGTGTTGCCGAACCATCGATCGTTTTACTATCGATAGTTTTAATCTGAAAAACGGCATCCTATCGATTGGACTATCGATAGTATCGATAGATCAGAACAAGCCGATACTATCGGACGTGGGAGTGTGATACGTGACTTAGAAAAGTGTAACACCGAATATCACGTTCCCGTGAGTTTACGAATACGAAACACTTAACCACGAATGCACGCTACCTCGAAAAACTTAAAGCCGTAGCCATACGATCTCGGCGCGTCGTTCATGTTCGGTAAACCGAACGCGCCTGGCTGGCCTCGTCGCACTCGTTGAGCGGAAAGAGCCGAACGTTTCCGGAGCGCCAGCTGTTTCAGTTTAGCGTCTATTTTACAGCGCGTGGACGTGTTTTTATATTCTGTTTAAATAAAATAAAATAAAAATCATATTTATTTACGTAAACCAATTACAGGCACATTACCGAGAGAGCACGGACGCCGTAGTCACGTGTATCCCCTCCACGCGCTCTTTTTCATGCCCCTTAGCTCTTTCTCGAGCAAAATACAATTTAAAATATAAATTTTCAATTATTTTTTTCGACATGTTCCCACCACTATTTTTGGCTGGCTTTTTTTTCCTAGCCTCTGGGAATAATAAACTTTAAGCACAAAAAAAGCCAGCCTTGTTCTTATTACCTAAAAATATTTTTTTTTCCTCCCTTTAATTAAACCTTGCCACCAACCAAATGACGCCAGATTTATAAAGGTTTATAAAGACTTTTTGCGATGACTTAGTTTGAGGTTTAGTTATTCGAGATCACATGGCTACGGTGTTCAGTTTTTAGTGGTAGCGTGCATTCTTTGTTAAGTGTTTCGTAGAGATTTCGTTATTCGAGATCGCATGGCTACGGCGTTAAGTTTTTCGAGGTAGCGTGCATTCGTGGTTAAGTGTTTCGTATTCGTAAACTCACGGGGACGTGATATTCGGTGTTACACTTTTCTAAGTCACGTATCACACTCCGAACGTGGAGGTATACTATCGATATTACAGGTAGGTATCGATTATTTCAGAGTATCGATAGTCTGCGAGTTTGCAAATAGTATTGAGTATGTTATAACAGTAATATAATTAAACAAAGACCATAGGCCCATATACCTAGTCAGGTCATAAATTCTGTCACATGTTTAATATAAAATAATTGAAACAAGTTTATTCATTATGTAACCAAAATGAACTTAACAAAACATAGATTCTTATGACACTAAAGTTTATTCAAAATGACCTCCGTGATTTTGAATACAGGCCTTCAATCTGCGCGGCCAGACGTCTATTGCAGCACGAACGAGTTCCATGTCAATATCGGTGGCTGCCTTAATCAAGGATGTCTTGAGTGACTCCAAATTGGTATGAGGCTTTGAGCACGCCTTTTCCTCCAAGTGATGCCATATCTTGTAATCTAACGGATTCAAATCTGTACTGGAGGAGGGCCAGTCTTCGTGCCGGATGAAGTCGATTTCACGCGCCGCCAGCCAGTCTTGTGTGCTCTTCGCTCTATGAGCTGGCGCCGAATCTTGTTGGAATACCCAGTGGCTGTTATTGAACATGGTATGCGAAACAGGTTCCACAAGGTTCGTCAGGACTCTATTTTGATACACAACTGAATTCGTTTGTACACCTTTCTCACAAAAATGTACCTCTGTTAAGCCCCAATAAGAAACTCCCAACCATACCATGAGCGAGGATGGAAAATGACCTCGTTGGACACGCGGAATACGGTTGCTCGCTTCTTCACTACTGTGTGCGTACACCTTATCATTTTGATTGTTGTAGCTCTCTTCTACGGTAAAAAATGTTTCATCCGAAAAAAGAATTTCCCGATATTTTTTTCCCGCGTACCGCTTCGACAAAGCGCGGCATCTCTTCAGTCTCAGGTCCATTAGACGAGCATTCAAACGATGTCCTGTTTTTCTTCGATATGCCCGAAGCCCTAAGGCTACGTCCGGACAGACAAGCGCCTTGCTTAGCGACTAGAGCCTAGTAGCTTGCGCTCTGGCTATTTGCTAGGATACACGGTGGCCGCACTACAGGTGGTTTGCGAGGTGGGTCGCTAAGTGCCTTGGTCATTTGCTTGTCGGCACGTTGACGAAATGTCACTTTCAAAAATAGCTCTAAAATTGCTACTTACAGAAAATTCACATTTGAAATATACCATTTCACGGCCTTATCCATCATGTTGGGTTCATGACATAAATAAGTCACGGTCAAGTCATGGGGGGCTTAATGTTCTGTATAAACAGTTGCGTAATTTTGACGACACATTTTACGAATATTTGCGTATGGCAAGAGAAACATTTGATCTACTTCTCAGTAAAGTTAAAGGAAAATTAACTCGTTTGGATACTCATCTTAGAAAAAGCATATCAGTCGAAGAACGACTATTCGTTACATTAAGGTAAGTGAAACTCTAAATACATATTATTTTTATTTCTCTTTTAAAAACTGATGCAATTAATAATTCATTCATTTTATTGTGTTAAAATGCCTCGCGCCTCGTGACAAAAAACCAACACGTTTGTTTACTTCGATACACGCTAAGCGACTAGCTAGGCGCCAAGCGCGCAGTGCGGCCGGTCGCGAACATTCTAGAACGTTCGTTTTACTAAGCTACTCGCTAGGTGACTCGCTAGGCTCTAGGCACTAAGCAAGCCGCCTGTCTGTGCGGACGTAGCCTAAGTCTTCATTTAACACCCTTTTCACCGTGGTTCTGCTTAACCCCATCTGAAGGGCCAACAGTTTATGCTTACGTTTGGGATTTCTTTGAATTCGCGCCTTCACAGCTTTTATCACTGCTGGAGTCCTAACAGACCGAGGGCGACCACTTATTGACCTGTCATCTACACTAGAGTCTTCATTGTATCGTTTGATGGTGCGATAAACGAATCTTTTGGTTATATTAAAATTTTTCAGTATGTCAAAAATTTTAATTGGCGCGTAACCGCAACGATGCAACGCAATAACTGCAACACGGTATTCTTTAAGCGTCCACTCCATATTTAAAAATGAGTAAAATTACTAAAATTCTAAAATTATACATTTTTATTTTCATGAACAATTCGAAATTCGAATTCTTTATACTTTTTTGTGGCCAGCATTCTAAAAGAAAAGTTTTTACTGTGTGACAATACTTATGACCTGACTAGGTATATTTCAATACAGTCCCACCAACTTATCTGTGAAATGCCAAAAGTAGGAAGTTAGGAACTATGGCCGCCATGTTGAAATGTCATTCGATTGTCAGTATCTACTACATTCGGGCTCTCTGTGATTTCTGTTGTTAAATTGCTATATTTACAACGTTAATTATGCCGAAAGCGATTAAAAGTGATGCTCGAAGCATTATTCTAAAGGTTAAATCCTTTTTTGAAGAAGAAGCTCGGGCGGAGGCTCCGATTATACCATTTAATCAAATATACAAACGAATTTCGGCAGCTACAGGTTAGCCACTAAGGCGCCGCGGGCTGCACTTTGATATCCGACGCGTACGTGCTATACGCGATTGGGGCTCGGATCCGCGCCTCAGTTAATTATGTTACTAGTGATGTTAAAATGTTATTCATTCGGTTTTAAGACTTGTTAGTCGAGTCAATATTAATGAAATCGACTCTAGTTGGACAGCACTATCGTAGAGGAGCAAAATGTCTTGGGCCAGCGAGAGAAAAAAAATCCTAATAGTGCTGTGAAGTTTTGCTCAAGTGGAGTGTTGTTGTGTGTTTTGTGCTACGAAATTAATAATGAAGTAAGTATTTTCTGCATTATATTTTCTATCATATTAAATATATAGGCTTTATTAATGAAGATTCATAACTTTTTTGAGAAAAATATGTTCAAATTGAGGCAGTAAATATTTTTTAAAAGTTGGTATGTTTCCTTAAGATCTTTGAATGTTCAATTAAACCTATAAAAAAGTTGGTAAAATTATTTCTAATATCAAAAACTATATGTCAACTACTTCTAGATATTTATAAATATAATTTCAACTCCAAAGATTAATATTTTTTGCAGCAAATATGAATTATCGTCATTTAATCTGTATTCAGGTAAGATAAAAATGATCTATGCCGCTGCGGGCTATGAATTGTTGCCCCAAGTCGGCTATTTAAAATGTAAAGGTGTGTTCATTCAGGTGTTCATTGTTGGCTGGACAATTGGACTCTTGACTTGGTTATTTTACATTATCCTGTAGGTAAGTGTAAATCAAACTCAGCAATGCACTTAATGGTGTTTGGTTGCCTTTCACACAAATAAGTTAAGAAAACACTTGAGTTTCGATGGTGAGGTGTTGGTAAAAAATTTGGAATTTCTAAATTCACCTCTATTCAGCTGTCATTAAAGCTTATTTTCTACTGGAATCATTGAGTGAAATAACGTTCATTACGTCATATTTTTTAGGGTTCGGGAGAACCGTTATGAATGCCTGTCTTTCGGCCACTTCATAATGTTATTTATTAATCATTTGAAATATTGTACAAGGGTTTGGTTTTGGTTTAAGTAAATAAATTAGTGGCATTCAGAGTACCTACAATTTCAATAAGAAATTCCTTGAATATTACTAACTACAATAATAGGCTTCATTCAGTCATCAATTCATTATCTTTAAAGTTTTAACTTTTTTTGGAATAAATATTTTGATTTGGTAAAAATATTAATATAGAGATTTGGGCTCTGCACGCTTATTAATATTGTTCACTTCACAATTTCTTAGTTTTTTTGTTATTTATGTAATGAATGTGTTTGGTGGGCTTGGTTTTTTTTAAATAAGTTAATAGTTTATTTTCGTACGGGAAAAAAAAGGACTGCATATAAATGCGAACAATGCGTAGTTGCACTTTGCTTTGAAAATTGTTTTAAAAACTATCATTCATAGCAAAGTTCGTGAATATAAATATTATTGAATTTTGCTCGGTATTTATGAATTTTTATATTCATGTCGCACTGCATATTCGGCAAGGCATTTCTAATTTTAGTCAAATAGGTAGTTATAATTTCTTTTTTATATATTTTTATAATACAGTTACGTGTTGTTGTTGAGTGTTCACAGTTTTTTTTAATATTTTACTTTATATCTTTTAGTTGAGTACCTATATAAATACGCTTTGTACATAAAAATAAACTAATTTAAATAGGCTATCGTTGTTATATTTAAAGTATTTTATTTTATTTTACATTAAATATAACCACATAATTAATTGAGAGTATTATATAATATAACTTTTAGTTAAGTAGGTATAATATGCTTTGTACAAAGGTAATATAGTAAAAGTATTGAACGTACACAGTTTTTGATTTCCCGGCGGAACCCTCTAAGTGCAAATTCGACTCGCCTTTGGTTGATATTTTTCATCAGATAAGTACAAACCTACCGTACGAATGAACTAAGGAAGTTCGTTAAAATGACAAGGTGTTTGCTTACTTACAATCAACATACACCATGGACAAAAGTGCGTGTAGTACTTAGCTTAGCCCGTCCGTCCACATTACGTCATATGGTAATCAAACACAAAGTCGAATGAGTACCTATTATTTGGTGTTGAAATAAAAATACCATTGTGAAACGAGCTTATCCTGTGACTCTGTAAAACGCTCCAGGAGCGAATCGGTGCCCCAATCACTCTCCTTATGTATTTTGCGAGTAAATTTGTCAATGGTTCTTTAATTATTTAGGACAGTGCAGTAATTCAACTTGTTGACAATCAAATGCAGTTTCTATTGATATGATAAACTTTTCGTGTAATAGTATAGTAGTGTTAAGACTTGAACATTTCTGAATGGTGACGAAACGAGGCCATCGGAGACTTCCAACGATTTTAGAAAGGTTTTTATATGTTTTCTTTTTAGTAATGTTGTGTAAAAATAAAGCATATATGGTTCTCTACATTCTTTGTCAATATTTAGTAAAACAAATAAGAAGTTTAAGCGCTATCAATGTTAAAGTTTACAGTGCGCGCTGCTTCATTCTTTTGGAAATTAGAATTTGGTAGCCTAGCTGTATCAAGATATTTCTTTCATTTTTTTTACTAAAATCCGTTTTTATAACCATTATTTAATTAGGTAGAATATCTAGGGTCTAAAATCATACAAATCCCACTTATTTTATTGTTTATATTCTGAAATATACATCATTTAATGCAAGTGAATGAAATATTTACAAAACTTTTTTCTTTACGTGGTTTTTTTATATCAAGGACGTAAATTTCATTAAACAGTGCATGTCCATATAACGCCTAGCTAATACATTTTGCGAAACTATTCTTTAAAATTAAATGCAAAGCCAATTTTTTTAGTTTTAACTGTAAAAGTAAAAACCCGTACCGCACTATTTGCGGTTGGTAAATTCTACCGCTCGGCAGCGCTATAGACACCGGTTATCGCTCGGAGGCATCGCCTGAGCGGTTAGTGTTCCCAACTTTCTTTTTGTAAATTTCCCGATATTTATGAATTTGATTGATGTAAGAGTTAACTAACCCGCAACAAGAAATAGGTACATATCTACTGATATTTACTTTTAATATTGCCACTATTCATTCGTACTTACATATAGCAAACATTGTGTGTGTGACGTTAAGGGGTTGATGATGATAATGTGTTATTTATTTCAGGTGTGAGTCAAGGGCTCATATCTAAAATAGTAAAAGAAGGGCATGTAGCAGAAGAGACTGGTACAAAAATTCGGACCCCAGGCAAGGAGAGGCAGCGTAAAACGGGATTTATACATGTTGATGATTTTGACATGGGAGTTATTCGAAGAAAAGTTCATGAGTTTTATTCCAATAAAAAGGAGCTACCAACTATCAAGAAGCTTCTAGAGGTCTTAAAGACAGAAATTAACTACACAGGACAAAGAGAAAGTCTTCGAAAACTGCTTCACAAGATGGGTTTTCGTTTTAAAAAGTCTCAGAGTAACCGTAAGTTACTAATGGAGCGTAATGAAGTATCAGCTTGGAGAGCAAAGTACTTGCATGCAGTGGAAAAAAATAATAAAGGTCCACAACCTCAGCCGCTAATTTATTTAGACGAGACATATATTCACTCATCGCATACATCAGGCAAATGTTGGCAAGGAGAGGGTGTAGACGGAGTATTAGAGCCTGTATCAAAAGGACAAAGGTATACAATGTGTCCCAGGAATAAGTGACCGCCCGGCGTTTTTTGAATATTTGTACAAAATTATTAATAATTACATTTATATTTGTGACTTAGCGGCTTTAGTTTTTTTTTTCTTTTTTTGTAAAGACGCGTGACGTGCTGCAGTTTTTTTACGATATTTCCTGAGTTTGTTCATCTTTTTCCATTATTCTTTTTTACTGACTAGCCGACATCATAGTTTATCAATTAAAATCATTAAACATAACTAAAATGTAGTAAAACATTTATTAAATAAAAAACAAAATTAAAATTCGAAGAAAAAAAAACTCTTCTTTTCTCCTCTTTTTAAATGTAATTATTTATAATTTTGTACAAATATTCAAAAAACGCCGGGCGGTCACTTATCCCTGGGACACATTGTATTATTGTACACGCAGGAGGGGACACTGGATTTGTTAATAATGCACTTCTCGTTTTCAAGTCTAATACTAAAAGTGGTGATTATCACGATGAAATGAACAGTACTAATTTTAAAAAGTGGGTTATTGAAAAACTGGTGCCTAACTTACAGCAGCCATCAATAATTGTAATGGATAATGCTTCCTATCACCGTGTTTGCATAAATAAGGCTCCAAATACGAATTCTTTAAAAAGAGATATGCAACTATGGTTGACACAAAATAATGTTGACTTTGGAGAAGAGTTCACAAAACCTCAGCTGTAAGAAATAATAAAAAGAAACAAGCATGAACCTGAATATGAAATTGAAAAAATATTAGAACAAAATGGACACAAATGCTTGTACTTACCTCCCTATCACTGTGATCTTAACCCCATTGAATTCATTTGGAGCACAATGAAAAGAAAAGTAGCTGAAGTAAATATTGACCATAAAAATGCTGAGATTCCCCGCCTGGTTCAAGAAGCCTTTGAAACCATTACAGTTAATGAGTGGGCACAGCATTGCAAACATGTTCACAAGTTAGAAGAAGAATATTTGAAACAAGATTCGTATTTGGATAAGCCTTTTATAATAGAAGTAAGAAGTGACACAGAAACAGGAAGTGATAGTGATGATGATTATGGTTGCATGGAAATAGGAGGTATATTTCCTCACAGCCTGGATGAAGTTGGGCGTGCAGGTTGTTCAAAAGACCATAATTATTGTAAACCTGGTTTCAATAAATGAATTATTCTAAAACTCATGTTTTATTATATCCAATTGCTAGGTCAACTCCTGTATCTATCCTGTAGATATGAAACTAGCCGACCGCCAGCGACCTCGTCCACTGACAACTTTGTCCGCCCTATCCCGTCGCTCTTATTGGTCGCAGCGTGATGTTATATAGCCTAAAGCCTTCCTCTAAAAATGGACTGTCCAACAGCAGCTAACATGAATTTTAGGTTACAGTTACAGGTTATCTACCCCTAATCAATTCATCTTTGCCATTTTTTCGAATATTTTTTACACACTTAATGAATGTATTAATGTATAGACATAGATAATAAAGTACTAATTATATAGATTACCTTAATAACGTATCTAATTTATTACTACGCTAAATACTAGGCAAATATGCCCAATTCTGGGAAATCGATATTAACTTGCAACACTATGTCGATGGTGTCGCCGCCACTCAGTTCACAGATAAGTTGGTGGGACTGTACATATATATTTCTACCGAGCTGTGCTAGTGCTACTGTTTATGTACATAATAGAAACGAAGTGGTTGAAATGACAAGAGATAAGTAATTGTATAGCCGACATTACACGCTCAATCTGGATCGAGATCCGTGATCGAGATCAATGATCTCAATCCAGATTGACTGTTTAAGGTGCATGCTCCGATCGACCGTCCATACAATGTTTGTAGGGATTTTACGCTAAAAATAGACACTCTTTGTTTGAAACGAATCATTTTATCACTTTTCTACAATCAAATGTGCTCGCCTCCGACGTTTTTAGGAAATAACTTACACTAATTACTGAGAAAAACAATCGTGAAATTCAGGCAAAATTTGACACTTCTTTACATGTGTGGGTTCGTTTTGACAAGCAAACTAAGCGCCATGTTTGTAATAGTTTAAGCTAGATGGCGTGCAGGTGATATTATAATTCTGATAAAACAATATCCAATAATTAAGAACAATACAATATAGTAAATTGATTTATTTTATTTTCATTATATTGTATTATATTATATTTTATTTATTTCATTAAAAAAAAACATCATTATTTTATTAAAATAAAACTGACCACCTTAGATGGCAATGAAAACAATTTTATTACGGATTATTATTGTTGTGTATGAAATGCAGCGTTGCCATTCTGAATCTTGACGGCGACGACGAGCACTAGCTCACAACGTCGCCGATATGATTGGAATGTACAGATCGCGCCAAACTTCTAGTTCGCTCTGAAGTTGCCTCGCCGAGCCTTGCGCAAGTGTACAGTCATACTATATATACTGTTTATCGCTACTGCGACGCGAATCGCCTCAACTTCAGAGCGGACTAGAAGTTTGGCGCGATCTGTAATAAAAATACATTTTCAGTTTGCCGCTCGTAATGTTGATGTACTTGGATTTACGCGCGGCATTTGTTGCGTGCAAAATTTTGTCTGCTATTTTGATTGATTCAAATTGCCATATTTCTAGTAGGTACTTATGTATTTGATTCGATTTAATATAGGTACAATAAGTTTATTAATTATTCAAAATACGCAATTTAATTGTAAAATAAAATTGCCTTTATTTCGACGGTATTAGAAACAAAGTTGGCCCGTGTGTTGGGTTTTAGACACTGCAATCTCGTAACAATACTAATTACCTATCTACGTGTCTATGTTGTTATTATGTAGGTAAATTTTACTTTTTTTTTTTTACTTTCTATGCATTTTACAAACAGACAAACAATACTATTAGTTTGATATGTCGCGTCGGTCGCGTGTCTCGCAGAACGGTGTGATGCGTTCAGAAACAAACAAATATTTATATCAAATGGACGTCATTTATTGTTTATAGATAAATAACTTATTCTAATAAGATTTTGATTTTCTTATTCGTCGACCAATACCAGGAATATAAAGATAAGTAATTTTTTTCTGTACATTTTATTGTTCTATTATTTCAGGATGTGTTCAGTGTTCTGAACGCATAATGAATAATCTGCATGAGTTGAAACTTCCCGCGTGAAACTGTTGACTAGTTTGCTACTATATCTGTGCTCTTGACAACATGATGACTATTTCTCGACTAACTGACCGCTGTCTAAGGCCGACATTACACGCTCAATCTGGATCGAGATCCGTGATCGAGATCAATGATCTCAATCCAGATTGACTGTTTAATGTGTGTGATTGACGGATCGCGACATCGGATCGCAAATTATCAAATATTTTGAAATCCATGATCTCGATCCGTTTATCGCAATCCAGATTGAGCGTCTTATGTGCAACATATAATTCGAATGATACTATTAAAATTACTAGTAGTAATAAGAGAATAAAAAAAATATATTAAAATTAATTACTACACATGCTGTTTTTGTTCAGATTCATTTTGCAATTCGTCATCATCAGCCCGTATAACGTCCACTGCTGAACATGGGCCTCCTCCCGGGGAGGGTATTCGCCATAGTCACCACGCTTGGCAGGCGGGTGGATGACCGCAGTATTATGTTGTACCACACAAGGAAAGGCTGCTGCCCGTTCCTTGATATACCATTATTATAGATGATTTTATAACAATCGGCCAACGGCTTAACGTGCTTTCCGAGGCACGGAGGGTAGTCCCTCAATCAACCAGACCCGGAAGGATATCTTAGAATTTACACAAATTGCCCGGCGTGGGAATCGAATCCACGACCTCCTAGATTTTAAGTGAGTCAAATACCGCTACGCTACGGAGGCTTTCGCGATTGCGAACACAATCTCCATATTTTTTTATTTATTGGCAATCAGAATCCCCTGAGCACACGTGACGTGATCTGGATTGACTGTGTAATGTGACAACAATCCAAATCAGTTTATATCAATCTACCGCGATCACGGATCTCGATCCAGATTGAGCGTGTAATGTCGGCCTATGACTTTCTTGGCGAACAATGATACTATCGATAGTATCGATACTGTCGATAGTATCGATACTATCGATATTTTATTCTTAGCGAGCTAAAATACTGTCGATAGTATCGATAGTATTCCGTCATTCGATAGTATTGTCTCATTCTGAGCTATCGATACTATCGATAAGTCTATCGATTATGCTGCGATAGATGATTGACTATCGATTAATCATCGATAGTCGACTAGCGATCGGCAACACTAGTTTCCATTTAAGCTATGTATAGCTTGTGAGAGGAGACTCCGCTCTTCCAAGGTACCACAAAGTTCGGAGTTACAAGCTAGACATTACACAAATAAATAAATAAAATTATGCGTTTTGGCTCAGTATATAAAAAAATTATATCTCTCGTTATATAATACTAAAAATATGCTTTATATAGACGAATGTCATTATAAATAATAAAGTAAAAGTAAATATTTTGAAATTATTTAAAAACACATTCTTCTAAGATTTCTGCCTGCCTCTATGGTTCGATTTTAAACGATGTCACATGCGAATGCGTAGCAATGTAAATAAAATAAATAATTATACCGAAATAAGTAGGAATACAGATGTAACGATGGTTCATACTAAATCCATATCAATTTAATGATATTCTTGGCAATGTGCCAATTTGTGCCTTATTTTTGCATAGGCTGTTCTATTTGAAAAATTTGAAAGTACCTACATAAGAAACTTTAAGAAATGTAGGTGTCTATGTAGGTATACACACGATTCGAGATGTGCTAAATCTATATTATCTACATACACATATATTTTCAACACTGACTATAAGGTGGTACTTTATTTTCCGAACTGAAAATACTTCAACTTTCCTTAATAAATAAAACAACACCGTCAGTTTCCATTTTTTTCAATCGTAATATGAGAATAATCGATTGATTGATGATTTTCTTATGATGTTATGATAAGATGTTGCCTCTACGTGCTTAATGATCTGTGATGAAGTGATGTCACGTATTTTGCATGCCTAACCTCATGCCTAACAAATCGATCCATAGAATCGATCATTACATTTGTTTTATTCTCTGTGCCTGCTACACTGCCTGTCACAGAAGTTTTTTTTTTTAATATTTAGTTAGTGGAATTCACAGAGTACTTTATTAGTGGAATTTCTGCCTAAACAAAGTTGGTTCAAGTTTATTTATTTTAGATATCAATAGATAATTTTATTATTTAGAAGTAGTTTAGGCCCCATTAAATATTTAAAGTTTAAATCATTTCTGATCTGATAATTGGATTTTGACAAACTTTATAATTGCAACTTATGTTATCGTAAGCCAAGTTATTCCAATGTATAGAGAGGTCACCTTCAAGCTCTACATGACGCTAGTAACTGTTTTAGGTACATTCACGCTCCACTTATTATTATATATCAGTGATTTCATTACCGTTTACAGGTTTAAAACTTCAGTATGAGTGGTGAACCGCAAGTGAAAAGAACCAAAATGAGCGCTCTTGACCAATTAAAACAATATTGCACGGTGGTGGCCGATACCGGCGATTTTGAAGGTTAGAATAAACCAATTTACTTTTTATTAGGACCTTGACTAGGTTATATCAGAATTTGTCTAGTTATGGGGGGAAACCTGGTGCAATATTATTATTTTTATTCACGCATTTAAAAAGTATTTAACTAATAATGTAACATATATACTTACATAGGTATATAAAATAAATAAAATAAGGTCATAAAGATTTTTAATTATATTTATAGTATGGCTTAATTTATAAGAAACTTTTTATAATTGGTAGTCAATATATTGATGATGTAAGTATATGTTAAGTTAAAAAATATTAAATTGAAATATAAGTTATTTCATACTTATAGTGTATGAGTGAAAATAATATAATCAGTCAAGGTTGTCATATTGTTACAAGTCATTGCAACCTAATTTATATAAATCATTAATTCTATTCTTAAAATCTTTATTTTCCAGCAATTTTATTCAGAAATACAATATTCTAGTAAATGCTAACATTCATATCCAAGGTCATGCAGTTATTCAACTATTTACACTGATTAGTTACTATATGGTATGTGTTAAAATATGTATGAATTATTTGAAACATGTGTGTAAGTAAACTGAAAGTTTAAATAAATTTTCCTTGGCCTTGTGCCTAGAACAAGGCCCATTTACAGCACTGGTATAATTTGGAAGATATTTCTCTCACTAAACAACAAAGCAGTTTCATATCCAAAGCAATATTTCTGTAAAAAACCCAACATAAATTGTTCACAATAATATCTTAACACAAACAGTTTCATATTTTAAAAGCCAACTCTTGCACTTGGGAATTGAATCTCTGTGTTACCGGGTAGTTTATAAACACTCATTACACAGACACAACATACACCCTACTCAGGACAACTATCTGTAAGATCACAAAAATAATTGTTCAAGTTTATTTTACTAGTTAAGTAGTAGTATATTTTATTTATAATGAAAAACTTTCTTCGTGTAGCAATGAAGGAGTACAAGCCTACAGATGCTACCACCAATCCAAGTTTGATCCTGTCAGCTGCTGCTATGGAACAATACCAACATATTCTTGACAAAGCCATCAAATATGCCAAAGAGGTTGGCAGGTGAGTATTTTATTGAATTCAGAAAAATATGTGTAAAATTGTCTATATTTAATTTGAGAAGTGTCTGTATACTTGATACATTCCATTATTTCAAAATTATTTCAAAATTATTATTTTAAAATTCCACTATGTTTCTCAAAATGCCTAGCCATTTGCCATTTTGTTAAGCCATTCTAGAGATTATCATAAATTTTATTAATTAGACAACTGTTTCTACTAATTAGATTACTGACTAAATAACTTAATAAATGTATTAGTATTAAGAATAAACTTAACCTGTCTTTATTTCAATTCACCACTATGTTGACCTTTCATACTAAAATAATTTACCTATTATAATAATAATATGGTAATAACACATTTTCTAATGTTTTTCATTTATCAATAATTATCGGAATAAACTAACATATTGTTTAGAGTTTAGACGATTAAAAAAATAAAACTAATATACTTCTAATGTTATTTTATCACATTGTGTAGTCTCTAACTAAAATGCGGCATGAATCTACAAAAATAGTCCTAATGTTTTTTATATGTCTCTCTTATCATATTTGTTTGTGTAATCTGTAAATCAGATAAACAATTATTATTTCAATTTTTCCCTATGTATAAGTAATTAACATATTGTTTGCACTTTGATTTATCAAATCACAATGAAAATAATGTCAAAGTTTTTATAGATTGTAAATTAGTTAGTTGTAAATCATAATAGGTATGTTATTATGACCCTCTATAACAAAGGTTTCCAGGGTTTCCCTTTAAAATCTATATATATAAAAATGAATCCCTGTTTCTGTTGGTCATTGCATCACGCCTTAACGGATGGACCAATTTGAAGGTTCTTATGAATGAAAAAAATAAGAAAATTACGCGAAAATTAAGAAAACTTGTCTGTTGGGTCAGCTAGTTATTTATAAAGAATGTTGGTAGATTTAAAACAAGTCATTATATTCAGGTTAAATGATATGGAAATAAGTCTTTATTTCACTGACACTAAACATACTTTCATAGTTTATGTTCAAATTAAACTTGATTTCAAGATGCCTCAAGCATGGGTAACTACAACATGCTTTAAAAGTTTTCATTAAAAAATTACTTTAAAAATCCCTCTAGAGATTGAGTTGATTTTAGGGCCTTTTTTGTTGTTAAAAGGTCAAAGTGTATCTTCTGACTATCACATTTATATCTATCTGATAAATATTAAAGTAGTTTAGTAAAGTATTTTATAATATTTCAATAAATTCCATTGAGACATTTTTCTTAACCCATTGGCCTTAACTATTATATACTACATTATCTATTACAAATCCAGGGAAATGGCAGCAGTGTTACCCAGTGCATTACAACTTAATACTGTGGTTATCAACTCGCCTACCAAGTGCGATTATGGCAAAAAACTCCCTCAGGAGGTTGTCCATTTTTAGTGTTGCCATGCATGCTGATGATGATTTTTTTATCAGAAATCTGCAAACAATTATCGAATCGAATTATTGAATCTAGGCAGCTAGATTCAAAATATTTTGTTTCCACAAGTTTACCTCACCTGTGTTTTTACTCTAATATGGTTTATTAACTATAATATTTTATTTTACAGCACATTAGAAGAACAAGTATCTGAAACCCTGGACATGCTCAGTGTATTGTTTGGCTGTGAAATTCTCAAGATCATTCCTGGCAGAGTGTCCGTTGAGGTAGATGCTAGGTCAGTATCTATCTATCGTTTTTGAGTGCTAAAATATTGGACAAGTAGTAAAATTACGTATTTGCTAACTGATGATGCAATTTTTTTTCAAGTTGTTATGATATTTGATGACAAAGTACATTTCATATAAACCATGACGTCAGGTCAAACCGTGATATGACAATTACGTAATTAATAAATAATGTTTAAGAGAATTAGCCTTTAATGTGTCTGAAAGATGTAATTTTATATAAATAGCTAGCTCCCGCGCGGAGTTTATCCCGCGTAACTCCCGTTCCCTTAGGATCTTCCTACCTTCCTTCCACTATTAAATATAACCTTTGTTACTCTTTTTTTTTTGTCCAGTCGGAAATGCTTTTAGACATTCCCACCACCGCTGCAGCGCATTCGCGCGCTGGCGGTGGGATATGTGGGATTCGCCCTCTCCATAGTGTGGTATGCTAAACTCATACCACGAGGAGAGGACCCTACACCACTAAAACCTCCCGAACACTCCTTCGATCCGCCGTTGGCGTGGGCCGGATACGCATGAGCAATCCGGCCCAATCTGTGTTACTCTTGGATAATAAAGCTTTCTAATGGTGAAGGATTTCTTGGAATTGACCCAGTAGTTCCTGAAAATAGGGCATTCAAGCAAACAAACAAAACCTTTAGATACTTACCTAGTTATATAAAATTCTTATACCTAGTTATAATATGAAATTGCTATAAATTACATAACATATTTTTTTCAGATTGTCCTTTAATAAAGATGCTAGTATCGCAAAGGCTATCAAGCTTATCAACATGTTTGCTGAATATGGAATCAAGAAGGAGCGCATTCTTATCAAGCTGGCCTCCACGTGGGAGGGCATTCAGGCAGCTAAGTAAGTTGTTCGTTTTGTTTAAATCGTTTTATAAACTGAAATCATAAAAGAAACATTGCACTAACTTTCGATAGAATTTTCGTATGGCCAAGTTCATAAAAATTTATTCTACATTAATGTTTTTTAACTTTCCCGATTTGTTTATAATACTAGCTGTCCCGCGCGTTTTCACGCGTGTAGATCCCGTTCCCGTGGAAACTTTAACTTAAAATATAGCCTATGACACTTACAAATGTCGTGGCTGGTTATTGGTAAAAGAATTTTCAAAATCGGTTTAGTAGATCCAGAGATTACCTTTATAATATTAGTACATATAAGTACTCTATGTATCTATACTTATAATTGAGAACAAATGGATAGCTATAGCTTTCTAATGGCGAAAGAATGATCAAAATCCGTTCAGTCGTATATGAGTTTATTCAAAACAAATATACAAAAATACAAACTTTTCATTTTTTATAAAATCAGGATAGATATAGATACTGCTAATATATATTGCTGTATATAATAATGGGTCACTTACTTAATTACGTTTTGTTACAGGGAGCTTGAGAAGAAACATGGAATTCACTGCAATCTGACCTTGCTGTTTTCTTTATATCAAGCCATTGCTTGCGCTGAAGCCGGTGTCACTCTTATTTCACCTTTCGTAGGAAGAATTTTAGATTGGTGAGTTATCCATATCCTACTTTGGGAGCGTTCAAGTATTACGTAACGCAATTTGGGGGGGGGGGGAGGGGGTAAGGTAAAACGTTACGCTGCGTTACAGGGGCGGGAGGGGGTCTTTCTTACAACACGTTACGTAACATTGTTTCTAAAAAATAAGGGTATCAAAATTCCCAAATCAAAACCAAAAAAAATTTAAAGCCAAGATTTTATAAAAAATAGACAAAATATACAGGTGTTGCGAATTTAAATTCTCTTATTTTATTTAGTAGATTAAAACTATACCAAGTGTAAAAACTATTACATAACTTTTTACGACTTTAGGGTAAAAATTATCACTTGAGTGTTACGTAACGTTTAGAGAGAGGGGGGTTCAAATATCTTCAAAAATTGCGTTACGTAATATTTGAACGCTCCCTTTGTTATATTTTATTGTAAGTTATATTATTATAGAACGTGATTTAACTGACTTTTTTTAAAATATTTATTTACTTAATAGGAGCCTCTTCAAATTATATTTCAATAATGGTATATTTCTGAGTATTTGTCATAAGTAACCTAAATATTATATTAATTTTGGCTGATAAAACTGAAAAATGGCTGTATAAATTTTAGACCTTAGAAGCATTTAGTCGTAAGTGCCAGTTTACGGTAAAGACGCATACGACTAATGTTTCTGACGTATAACGACACATCCGACCTTATGCTCTAGAATTAAATTTGAAATCCATCCTCGGTTCCTAGTCAAAGTCAAAGTCAAAGTCAAAAATTCTTTATTCATATAGACACATTTAAAATATTTTAAATCATGTTCTTATGATGCGTCCCTTTATTTTACTACCACCAGTTCTGGACGTGGCAACTCTGAGAAGAACTGGCAAGAAACTCAGAGGAATCCATTTTTAAATAAATTTGATTTTACAATTATTAATAAAGCAGTATTGTTTTAGAGCAACTCACTCCCAACTATTCCCAAGCTGTTTTGTCATTGACATAATCTGAAATTTTGTAATAAGCTTTTTTACATAATTTATCTTTCACATATCGTTTAAACTTGTTTATAGACAGATCTCTTACATTACTAGGAAGTTTGTTGTAGAAGCGTATACATTGCCCCATAAAAGAATTGCTTATTTTGTGGAGACGTGTAGCATGTAAAACAAGATTATGCTTAGTTCTAGTATTAACATTATGAGTGTCGCTTTTTTTCTTAAAACTATCAATATTCTTATGAACACATAAAAGGTTTTCATATACATATTGTGATGCGACTGTAAGAATATTAGTCTCTTTGAATTTCTCCCGTAGGGAAACTCGCGGACCAAGTTTATATATGGACCGTACAGCTCTTTTCTGTAGTACAAAAATGGTGTCAATGTCCGCACAGTTTCCCCATAGAAGAATCCCATAAGACATTACACTATGAAAATAACTAAAGTAAACCATTCTAGCAGTATCCACATCAGTGAGTCGTCTCATTGTTTTAACAGCATAGGCCGCAGAGCTAAGTTTCCCTGACAGTTTCGCAATATGTGGGCCCCATTGTAATTTGGAGTCAATAGTTATTCCCAAAAAAACAGTTGACTCCACTGGCTTCAACCGAATACCATTTATTTTTACATTCGTGTCAATTTGTTTTACATTAGGTGTTGAAAATTTAATGACTTTGGTTTTGTTTTCATTTAGAAGTAAATTATTAACATTAAACCAATGGACTACCTTCGAGATTGCATTGTTTACATCGTCATAGTTGCGTAACTGTCTATTTATTTTAAAAGTTAGGGAGGTATCGTCAGCAAACAATACTATCTCATGATTATTTCCTACATAGTAAGGTAAGTAATTTATATACTCCAAAAACAAAAATGGCCCCAGGATTGAGCCTTGCGGGACGCCCATGGATACAACAGAGCCTGATGATATTTTACCGTTTATATCAACCTTCTGAATTCTACTGCCCATGTAAGAAATCAGAAGATTGAGAGCCTGGTTCCTAATGCCATACCGGTGTAATTTCCTGACCAGAGTGTCATGGTGAACGCAATCAAATGCCTTAGACAGATCACAGAAAATACCTAAGGATTCCTTCGAATCTTCCCAGGCCGCGAATATAGTTTTTAATAATTCAGTTCCCGCATCTATGGTTGAGCAACCCCTCGTAAACCCAAACTGCTTTTTATGTAATAGATTAAATTTATTAAAGTGTCTGAGCAATTGGCTAAGAATTAATTTTTCAAAAATTTTGCTCAGAGTGGGCAATATAGAAACAGGTCGGAAATTCGAGGGATCAGTACTATCACCGGATTTAAATAATGGTATAACCTTACTATGTTTCATCAAGTCAGGAAATACACCAGAATAAACACAACTATTAAATATGTTTGCTAGGTAAGGCGCTATTATTTCAATAATATTAGATATAAATTGAACAGAATGACCCCATAGGTCTTTAGTTTTTTTCTTCTCTATGGTATTGAAAGCATTAATTACATCTTTATAGTCTATTAAAGTAAAAGTAAAATCGGTAACACAAGCAGAAACACTTTCTTTTAATAGCGCCTCAGCAGATATTGAAGATGAATTTAGAGTTTTAGTTGTTATTAAAGGTACGTTAGTGAAGAAATTCTCAAACTCAGTTGCAACTTCCATATCTGCTGAAATATTACCATTTTTTATTTTTAGATTAAAATCTCTATTACAATCTATAGCTCTACCTGTTTCGTTATTAATAATATTCTATATTTCTTTTATTTTATTGGATGAGTTTTTAATTTTATTATTTATATACATTGATTTGGCAGTGGAGCAGGCTTCTTTAAATACTTTGGAATATCTAGCTACCTGGTTTTTAAAATTCGTACTTTTATCAAAAGTCTTCTCATAATACAATTCATACAATTTATTACGACTTTTGTAAATACCAGGAGTTGCCCATTCACTGAAACTTAACTTACCGTTACTGATCAACTTTGTTTTAGATGTAAATATTGTATTATATTCAGCAATAACCATATCTATATATATAAAAGAAAGTCGTGTTTGTTACAACACTTATAACTCGAGAACGGCTTGGGTAGGGTAGGGGTAGGTTAGGGGTAGGGTAGGGGTAGGGTAGGGGTATGGTAGGGGTAGGGTAGGGTAGGTGTAGGGTAGGGGTAGGGTAGGAGTAGGGTAGGGTTAGGGTAGGGGTAGGGTAGGGCAGGGGTAGGGTATAAAAGTCCACCCGTGCGAAGCCGGGGGCGGGCCGCTAGTTAAAAAATAAATTATACTGCTGATTTGGGTTATTGTGAATTGGCAAACCTGATAATTTGTATGACAAGTTAAATTGAAATGCCTCTATACGACTTTCACTAATGGGTACAAAACTTATTTTTTTACTTCGGATTTTATTGATTTTCTTGGGAAAAGATACTAACTGTCCACAATGGTCCGACTGTAACATATTAATTACAAATTTATGAATAGGTTTTAAGTTAGAAAATATATTATCTATACAAGTAGCACTAGAGGCAGTAATCCTCGTAGGCTCAATAAATAAATTATACAAATTGAAAGATTTAAACAAATTCAAGAAGTTACAGGTTAATGTATTCTTTTCCAAAATATTTATATTAAAGTCTCCACAAACAACAATTGTTTTATGACTATTCGCTAATTTGAACAGGGCATCCTCCATTATTTTAATAGAAGTTTCATAAGGCGCAGATGGAGGTCTGTACACACTCAAAACATACAGTTGCTCCAATTCAATACATGCTATCTCTAAAACCCTTTCCACAGAGAGGCTCACAATGTCAGTTCTTTCTTTAAATTTTAAACATTTCTTTACAATGATTAAGGAGCCACCTCGTATCATACGAACTCTGCTGAATGAGCTAGCAACCTGGTGATTATTGGAACTGAAAATGACCTGATGGCTTTTGAGCCATGACTCAGTAATACATAAAATATCTATATTGTGACAGTTCAAAAACAGTTCCAATTCTAACTCTTTACCTAACATCCCCTGTATGTTTTGATGCACCAGGTTGATACAATTATTATTTTTACAATTAAGAGAAGTTACAGTTGATGGGGATATAACATTACCATTATATAACAATATGCTACTATTTACATTGCCAGAGATATACTCTTTTGTCTTAGACTCTAATTTAAAGAATTTGGAATAACTTCCAAGGTGTCATTACATAATGTCAAATTATTATTTAACTGCTCAATAGAAGCAGTGCCGTTAGCCAATATTTTGGCTGATTTATAAAAACAATATGATAGCGAATTTGCTATCTGTCTCTTATAAAAATTACTAAGACAATAGTTATTGTCTGTCAACTCATAATAATGATTATCATTGAATACGTTTATGTCAATTAATTTAAATTTGTCATTATACAATGTCATTGTATGTAACATATTATTGTACTTAAATCTATAAATATTTTCCGTCTCGGGCAACAATTTACTATAAGGAAAAGTAAATATGTAAATGTTTTCTACATCTAATTTACTGAGCAATTCAAAATATTTAATAAAAGAATGTTTATTTAATTTCCCTAGTCTCCCAATAAAAATAATTAATGTTGTATTGGGTTGGTAGGTACCCTTCATAATTTTTTCTATTATTTGTGTAAAACTGGCGCCATGTATACAGTAATTAGTCACCAGTTTTCCTGATTCTTGTAAAAATAATTTACCCATATTTTTTCCTAGTTCGTCACTGTACATTATTATATTTTGGGTATTGCTTGATAATATTGATTTATTTAATGTTTGTTTTGAAGCACTATCATTGTATATATAATAATAACTTTCACATTTATTCTATTGGTTGGAGTGATTAACACCAATATATTTATTTGTAATATACAAAGTCTAAACCTATGATAGCAGTCTATCTGCTTTTGGATATAATAAAAGATGCCAAGTGTTTTTTTACCCTTTTTTATCAGGTATGTGGAACACACAAAGAAAACCTACGAGGCTAAGGAGGACCCGGGCGTAGTGTCAGTCACCCGCGTGTATAACTACTACAAGAAGTACGGCTACAAGACGCAAGTTATGGGCGCCTCATTCCGTAATACTGGAGAAATCAGAGAGTTGGCCGGCTGCGACTTGTTGACTATCAGCCCCAAGCTGCTGCAGGAGTTGGCTGCCAGTGACCAGCCTTTGAACAGAGTTAGTATTGCAATAGCGATCAAATCAAATAATTTATTCGCAAAAATATGAGTTCACAAAGTTCTTAAATATAATACAGTCGATTTCATATCAACCTTTCGGCGTGCAATTTTTTACTGTTTATAATTTAAAATTTCATACATTGATTTTTATTGATTCCGTATATTTAGTTGGCCAATATACTGCTCTGCCAAGCATTTATGAATATAAATAAATTGCCTCATTCACGACGGAGCATTTTTAAGTATGCCTCAATATTATTATTTTTTCTGATTATTAATTTCATGGTTTTAACAGGTTTTGTATGAAAAATTATAGGAAACATCGGAATTTTGTTTTTAGCTGTTAAATAATCCTCAGTTGTTGTCAGTTAGATTCTTACATTTTGTAGCTACGTCATAAATAACTCATATTGGACACCAAACATGTGTGCAAACATTGGACATCATTACCTATAACCTTGTCTTAACACCAATTGTTCAGACAATGTTTGGCCTACTATAAGTTTGCTACACCATACCTAAAACTATAGTAGTATCATGTGTTTAATTGGGACTAGAACTTTATGAAACAAATATATTATTTATTTAAATGTTTTGAACTTGTTATGAAAAAGATTACCTTATACTATATTTCAAAATTTCGATGATCGGTAGGGTTCCACCGTAGCCTAATTGGTTAAGGCATTGGGGGCTTTACCCAGGATGCAGGTTCGAGTCCTGCCGGTGGTCGAATTTTATTAATCTCAATTTTGAAATAAAATATATTATTGTTGACATACATATCGACGGCTACTTTAGTTAAGCACACTAGCTGTCTCGAAAACTTTAAATATAGCATAATAATATGACACAAACGACGTGGCTTTCTATTGGTAAAATAATTTTCGAAATCGGTAGATCCAGATCAGTAGATCCAGATATTATAACGTCACAAACTTTACCTCTTTATTATATAAGTATAGAAGTAAAGATATAATTGAATATTGCTCATGGCGTCGCTTAGCTTAATTAGACTTTAACTTTCAATAAACATTTTCAGTTTAAACCAAGTGCTGAATACCGGTCTAGTTAAAAAAAACTAATGTAACGATTACACTAACTAGCGTAACTCCCGTTCCCGTGGGAAAATCAATTAAATATAGCCTCTGTCATTCGGGTATAGCATAGCTTTCTAATAGTGAAAGAATTTTTCAAATCGGTCCAGTAGTTTCGGAGCCTATTCAATACAAACAAACGAACAAACAATCAAATCTTTCCTCTTTATTATATTATTTTAAACACATTTTTATCATTACAGGTACTCGACCCAAAGCTGGCTTCCCAATTTGATATGGAGAAGATTTCTATGAATGAGTCTCAATTCCGCTGGTACCTCAACGAAGACCAAATGGCTACCGACAAATTATCTGACGGCATCAGGAAATTTGCGGCTGACACTAGGAAACTCGAGGTTCTAATCAAAGCCTTGCTTGCAAAGAAGTAAAAACATTTTACTTTAATAACAGCATTACTTGTAATGAGTAAAATAATGGGATTCAGCGCGTGGCATATTGTCGAATGTATGGAAAACGAAATCAATATTATGTATTTTAAGTACCAAGCCATTAAATTTCTGCGTTATTTAAGACCATATTAATATAGTTTCAATACAAAGATAATATAGTATCTTGCCATATCTAACAATGTAGTGTTCCATATCAAGTCAAAATGTTCAATTATAGATCCACATCTGCATTAATCTATAAACGGATAATGGAAATAGAAACGACAATATTTTGAACTCTATGGCATTGTCATTAAGTTCAATATCAATGAATTTTTAAACATTCCTACTATAATATAAAGGCTTGACACATTTTTCTATTAATATTATTGGTCTATTGTGTACATAACGTACGTAATGTATGTATGTCATGAAACATCTTGTATGATGAACTGTATGTACATACTTTGACCGACGATGATGCCGGTGTCCCGTCTTCTTACGCTTTACGTGTAATTAAGTGTTTTATTTGGGTTGTAGTGGCACAAATAGACTTAAAAATTTGTTAAGATTAGTATAAATTTATACAAAAAACAAAAACAATTTTGATATATTTTTTATGTTATATCAAATCCTATTTATATACTACTGTTAAAATTTTACTATGGTTCTTTGTTTATGACCAATTGTTTGTGCATTCCTATATTATTATATAGATTCCTACTGTTTATATATCTACTATGGGTAAAAGGCATATTAAATGATGTTTTCTAGTTCATTGTTTTTATTTTGTTGCTTAATGCTATACGATCCCTTTCTTATTTTATTAATGATTAAAGAAAAAATGAGTAAGGCCTGTTGCCACAGCTTTTGTCACTACTACAGTGTTATAAGAGGCGACTACCAGTTGAGTGTGTACTCTATTTTCCGGAAATAGTTTTTTCCGTTCGATTAATGCCATTCGCAATTTTTACCACTTTTGTTTTTTCCCAATAGCTTCCTTTCCCGAAAGCATTCCTAACCGTTCACATATTTTCCCATTATATTTATTTTTCAATTGCTTATTTTCCTGGTAGGTTTTCTTGTTATCGTCAGAACCCCTGGACCAAGTGTGATATTTTATGTTTGGAAACTATCAAATTACAGTACCTTTTTGATACTATTTGATACCTTAATTAAATTATTTAGTACCTCTATGAATAGTAAAAAAAAACATGAAAAGAAAGTGGCCACACATTCTGACGTCAGGTTGTCTGGACCACATTTTTTTTAAATAGTTAGGTACAGTATAACTTAATAATTTCGTTGTTAATATATAGTACCTTTACATACTTTTTTCACAAAATATTAATCGTTCCAGAAAAAAAATTACAGAGGTATGAAAATTTTATAGGAACAAAATTTATTTGCAGCATACATAATATACTACTGGTAGAATTGGATGAAGATAAATCAGGGTGGGGTTCGTTAGTGAGTTTTGGGGGAGGCCTATGTCCAACTATGAACACTACGGGATGATGATCATATTTAAATTATGCAGTTTGATAATTTAACTTCGATGCCAGTAAATAATGCTTGATAGAGAAAAAAAGTTTGAATTTCAGAAATCCAGGTCTCTGAAGCAACTAATGTAACCACTTAAATTACTGGCATAGAAGTTAAATTATTAAAAAGTGACTAGATATGTATATAAGTGTTGTGCTATTGAAAAAAATATATACCTAGTGGTAAATTATGCGAATGGTAAGAAAACTTTTTTTTTTTTTTTTTTGTTGTCCGGGGGGAAATGCATTGACGCATTCCCACCGCCTCTGCAGCGTATTCACGCGCTGGCGGTGGGATATGTGGGACTCGCCCTCTCCATAGCGTGGTATGCTTAACTCATACCACGAGGAGAGGAAACTACGCCACTAAAACCTCCCGGACACTCCTTCGATCCGGGCCGGGTACGCATGAGCAATCCGGCCCCCCGACGGCACCCGCGGCCAATATGGTACCGCAGGATCTCCAGGGCCACACTTACAGTGGCCCATTTGCCCAATTATAGGGACGCCCGGAGTGTAGAGGCGTCCCTACTCCTCATGGGTCAGCCTCGAAGGGAGCGGGGCCCATGTTCCCCACTCCCCAAGGCCGAGCCTAGGGCGGTAGGCGGCGGGATGGTAAGAAAACCTACCAGGAAAATAAGCAATTGAAAAATAAATATAATGGGAAAATATCCTAACGGTTAGGAATGCTTTTGGGAAAGGAAGCTATTGAGAAAAAATAAAAGTGGTAAAAATTGCGAATAGCATTAATAGCCAAACGGAAAAAACGATTTCCGGAAAATAGAGTACACACTCATTTAAACAGACTGCACAATAAAAAAATATATATATCCTCGACGAACCTTTCTTGTCAAGGTCTGTCCCTTTAAACGGGCAGAGGGAATATATAACCCACTATATTATGAACTTTATGTACTTGTAATAAAGATCAAAACCAATCAATTCTAAACATACCTACTGCCTGTTAAAGGGTTAAGAGGAGGCCCATGTTCAGCAGTGGACATAAACGGGCAGGTGAAGTGAAGAAAAAAAGTTAATACTTTACATTTAAAATTTGTTGTATATGTTCAATAATACATCCATCCAGGATTTCCGTTACTCTTTCACGAGAAACTACCAGTGGCGGATTTACCAGCGGACGAAGTAGGCTGGAGCATAGGGGGCGGCAAATTTGGTCAAAAATTATTTTTCTTGCAGAAAGTACGTAATAACCTCAAAAAAGTTCAATACCAAAATTTTAAGTAGTTCAATAGTAGGAGGCGACAAAAATAAAAAAGCCTAATGGCGGCAAATGTATAAATTCACCACTGGAAACTACTAAGCCGAGTTGGCTAAAATTTTGCACGGTTTATAAGCTGGTTAAACATCACGCTACAACCTACGGGAACAATATAAGTAATACCGCAGGCGCAGCTAGTATAATAATGTAATAGTAATTCTTATCATTATTTTGAGTTTGTTTAAGTTCACAAATCAATATACAAATATTGTAGACGCTGCAACAACTACTGTAGTTGAGGCTTCTACAAGACGGAATAAAGGAATGCCAGCTCCAAATTATAAAATACAATTATTAATTGCTATTAAATCAATAAATTCTTAGTAACTAAAGCTAAACGCATATTCCTAGTAAATAAAAGTACCCACCATTGTAACATAAAATCTATATATAACAAATATTACTATTTCTCTTAGTGACGGCATCACGCGTGAACGGCTTGACCCATATCGCAAATTCAATGTTTGTTGTTTGTTATTATATTGCGCGCATGAATAGAAAATATAGCTACCAATAAAAAAAAAATGATTTGTTCCTCAAACGGCCCACAGAGTTCTGTCCAACCAAAAAAAATCCCCGATTGTCTCGGTATGTATGCCTCGATTGTCCCTAAATTTCTATTTCTATTAATTTTTCCTTGTTTGTCCCGATCGCTATTCCTGCAACGGCCTGGTCTTCATAAGTATAAATTAATTTCTATTTTTTGTACATTTTAGTACAGTCAAACAAAAAAGAGTTATGAAAACTTAAGTGTAATATATTATATCTTGTTAATGAAGAAAACCGAGTCTACATATGAAACTGTATTCGCTCTTATCAAATCGCATATTACTGATTGGAATCCGATTTCGTTTAGAACGGATTATGAAAAGGCAGCAATTAATGCCATCTGGAATATCTTTCTAGACGTAATATGCAAAGGATGCTACTTCCATTTTACGCAAGCTATTTGGAATAGAGCAATATATTTATAATAATAAAATAGTTTAAAATTAATAAAAAAAGAATGTTCAAAAAGCATATTACTTTATGCTCAGGATTGGCCTTGCTCCCATCTATAATCAAAAAAATTTTGGACAATTTTGTACAAACAACCACCACGGTTGTTTGTACAAAATTGTCCAAAAATTTAATTTTTTGAGTAATTTAGTGACTATTTTATTTTGTCGTGGATGGACGAGAATGTCAAAGAAAAATGGGATGTTTTTGAAGACATAATTATAAAGAACAAATAACCCTTTTAAAATATCCTTTTGATGAACATTATCGCATGAACAACATAAAGTTCATGTTATTTTTCTTTGAATCGACTAGAATATAAATTACTTTATTTAATATTTGTAATTAACATAGATGTTTACTGAACTGTAGTTATGGTAAGTTAAATGACAGTACTGCAATTTTGAGTACTCATATTTTAAAACTAGACAATAATGTTTTTTTATATAGGTAATACTAATATTTTATTTATCATGGTAAATTTACAAAACGACAAAAAATACCCACAAATAGCATACTGTTGAACCCCTCGTATAACCTATCAATAGAGTTGACCTGAGAACCTTTTTAAAAATATATAAAATAAATAACTAAAAAATTTTGAACACTATTATTGTTGACTGTACATAAACGTGAGTAGTTTATCGGGACGTTCGGGGAATGAAAATACCCAGAGGGACGTAGGAGGATTTTTTTGGAATGTGGGACAATATTTCAGGACAATCGAGGAATAAACCGTATGTGTGTGTGCGTGCGTGTGTGTGTGTGTGTGTGCGTGTGTGTGTGTGTGTGTGTGTGTGTGTGTGTGTGTGTGTGAGTGTGTGTGTGTGTGTGTTTATGTGTGTGTTATTGTTAAGCGATGTAGGCAATAATCGTTTAAAGCCACTTTAGTCTTAATTTTTGGTAGATTTAGGCATTTTATATTTAGCTGTTTATTCACTTTTTTGTATATATTGTTACTAAGTATAAAATATTGATGTTCAGCAAAAGTAATTGCGTGTTTTTGGGTCATATGGTGGTGTGTTTTCTTAATATAACTTTCAGCACGTAAAGTTGGCGGACGGAAAGTACCTTGCACTCGGAGTATAGCTGTGTTGTTGCGTATCTGTATGGTTTTTTCAGCATAACCTTAAGAATGGTTCTTTGGGCTCTCTCTACTTTTAGAAGGTTGGTTTTATATGCTACTCCCCAAGCTGTAATGTAGTAACCTAGCACCGATTGGCATAATGCGTAATAAACCATTGTCAGTGTGTGTGTGTTTGCTGATTGTCTAAGGCGTTTAAAAATATGTATGAGGCGTAGTGTCTTAGTAACGAGTATGTGAAGTTGTTTGTCCCAGTTTAGTCCTTCGTCAATGTGTACACCTAAGGACTTTACCTCTTTCGTCTGTGTAATTGTTTGACATTGACATGGGTGTGGAGTGTGTTGATTTGAGCAAGTGTGTGCTGTTATTGTGAATGTGGGTGGAGGTTTGTTGATGCGTCGGATTGCAAACGGTACGTATACTGTTTTTTGTACATTAAGTGTCAATAAGTTTGTTTTGAGCCACTTCATTATACTTCTGAGAGCCTGTTCTGCTGACGTTTTGACTCTCCCCCATGTAGATCCGGAGATTATTATCGCCGTGACATCTGTATAGGCATATATTTTGCAGTTGGGAAGGGCCATGTTGCAGAGGTCGTTAACATAAATTTGGAATAATAAGGGACCCAAAATACTACCCTGCGGGACTCCATATGTAAGACATTCTTCATCGCTAAGGTTGTTACCAATTTTAACCCTCTGGGTGCGGTTTTTGAGATAGTCTCTGAAGGTATCCAAAGTTATGCCTCTTATACCGAGGAGTTCTAGCTTAGAAATAAGTTTGGGAATTGAAACTGTGTCGAAAGCTTTAGATAAGTCCAAAGATATACCGAGGCATTTTGTTTTACCGTCAAGATTCTTGGCAACTTCCTGGCTTAAATTGAGTACTGCGTCTTCTTGATGTTCCTGAACGAGACCAATATTGATTCTTAGCAATTATTTGATATTCGTCTAAAAATGATTTAAGATGTTTGTTAAGTATTTTTTCGAAGATTTTAGAGAGCGCAGGAAGTACCGATATAGGTATATAATTGCTGACACAGTTTCTATTCCCGCCCTTGTGTATGGGGTGAAATACTGCCATTTTCAGAGCATCAGGGAAAACACCAGTTCGTAAACAGAGGTTTAACAAATACGTGATAGGTTTCACGAGAATGTGTCGGCACTTTTTTAATAATTTGGAGGATATTCCATCCAATCCTACAGCGCAATCATCCCTTTGTTGTTGTATTTGTGACTCCACTTCGGTATCGTCGGTTTTAAGAATTACCAGAGAGACTTAGTATCACAAAAACCTATATCCTGAGTATCCACGGGTAATGATGTGTTTTATGCTTGGATGTTAGCTGCCAGTTTTTCACCTAAACTTTCGCAAAAATATTTACATACCTCGCTTATAGATGATTTCGGGTCATGTGATGTAAGCAACTCTACCGGTGTATTCTGTGTCTTCTGCGTGTTTGTTATTTCTTTGATGGTATTCCAAAAATCTCTAGGATTATTTTTATTTTTTTCTAGTTTACAGCTTTCGTATGAAGTTTTAAGTTTACGGAGTAGCTCATTATAGAAATTTCGATATCGCGTGTAAGAGGCTTTGAGTATTAGGTTGTCTGGTTCTTTTTTGGATTTGCTATCGAGTGTATCTCTATGTCTGGAGCATCTTAGAAGTCGAGGGGTTATCCAAGGCTTCAGTATTCTTTGTTTACTCGGAACTTTAATCATTTTAGTATGCTTGGTTACAACTGACATAATCATAGTGACCAACGTATTGGTACCTAGATTTGCATCGCCAATACTGTATATATTTGTGAAGTCAGTGTTTTCCAACTCTATTTGAATTTCTTCGTAATTGACACGAGCATTTTCAGAGCATCAGGGAAAACACCAGTTCGTAAACAGAGGTTTAACAAATACGTGATAGGTTTCACGAGAATGTGTCGGCACTTTTTTAATAATTTGGAGGATATTCCATCCCATCCTACAGCGCAATCATCCCTTTGTTGTTGTATTTGTGACTCCACTTCGGTATCGTCGGTTTTAAGAATTACCAGAGAGACTTAGTATCACAAAAACCTATATCCTGAGTATCCACGGGTAATGATGTGTTTTATGCTTGGATGTTAGCTGCCAGTTTTTCACCTAAATTTTCGCAAAAATATTTACATACCTCGCTTATAGATGATTTCGGGTCATGTGATGTAAGCAACTCTACCGGTGTATTCTGTGTCTTCTGCGTGTTTGTTATTTCTTTGATGGTATTCCAAAAATCTCTAGGATTATTTTTATTTTTTTCTAGTTTACAGCTTTCGTATGAAGTTTTAAGTTTACGGAGTAGCTCATTATAGAAATTTCGATATCGCGTGTAAGAGGCTTTGAGTATTAGGTTGTCTGGTTCTTTTTTGGATTTGCTATCGAGTGTATCTCTATGTCTGGAGCATCTTAGAAGTCGAGGGGTTATCCAAGGCTTCAGTATTCTTTGTTTACTCGGAACTTTAATCATTTTAGTATGCTTGGTTACAACTGACATAATCATAGTGACCAACGTATTGGTACCTAGATTTGCATCGCCAATACTGTATATATTTGTGAAGTCAGTGTTTTCCAACTCTATTTGAATTTCTTCGTAATTGACACGAGCAGTCGTGTTGTTTAATTTCCTTGAGGGGTTAGCATTCTGAATTGATTGTACAATTGGTTTGTGGTCTGTCACGTAAGTATTTAGGATAGGTGTGGTTGTAGGGAGTTTTGTTTTTATAAGCGAGTGGTCTAGACAATGTTTTATACGAGTAGGGAACACATGACTGGGTAGGAGACCATGGGATGCATTTAGCATGAGGTAGTCGAGGCTGCGGTCGTTCTCATTGCCTTCACTTATATCTACATTAATGTCACCTACTAGTGCCAAATTAGGATACGTAAAAGTTTTATTAAGCACTATGTTTAAACTACTCAGGAATTTGTCAAAGTCGTCTTTGGTATTATACGATGGTGAGCGATATATTGCTATTACTGCTAATTTGTCGTCTATTTGGCACACAAGGCAGTTTCCACATTGGAACTCAGGTTCAAAAAATTTTATTTTTAGCCCTATCTTAGAGTAAATGACGCCATAATTTTGGTTACAATTGATTTTTGAATAATGTGGTTGCATTCCGTTTAGATTAGGTAGATTATAAGTTTTGTTAAGCCAACATTCCGTCAAAATTATTATGTCGAAGTTGATTTTTGTTTCTTGCAACAGGGCCTGTAGCGAATCGAAATTTTTGTTTATACTTCGTATGTTGGTATGGAATAATTTAATGATGATGATTTGATCAGTTTACGTATTTATAAGAGTCATTTGGAGAGCATTCAAGGGAATTTCCTACTGTAAGATGTTCAAGATCTTTGTTAATATAATTAAGTGTATTAGCCATTTATATATTTCCTTTTTAGTTGCAAAATATAATTGTTGTTATTATTGATGCTGTTCGGTGACTTATCCGCGTGGTATTTGTCTTCGGTGATTTCTAAGAAATGATAATTATTTTGTTGTTTCTATGCGCCAATGTCTGGGTAGTTCTCGTAGACAGTCACTACTTACCTCGTTCTTTGTTCATTTTATTTCATCACGAGCTACAAAATAACTGAAGTCAACTGAAGAGGTCCAGATTTCGTTTAAAATGGTGGTACCTACATCTGTTTTGTTTTTTGTATTTACCCGCACGACCTTAACTTGTCTGCTACGATGCCGTGACGTGGTGGTCGTTGATATTCATTTTATATTTTCTAATATCAGGTAGGTACTAAAATCAAAGGGATTAATTTGAGCTATTGCTTTCGTAAAAAAATAAGTTTATATTGTCTCCTTTACCTACATATTCATGGATTCGGTTCTTTGAATACTGTATTCGTCTCTCGTATAGAATTTATGTTAAGAAATGGCAGCTGAGGTCAGAAGAAAAAAAAAGATGTTAGCAGATAGGAAAGAACATGTACCCACAAACTGAATTTAGGATAAGGTTAGGTTTAATTGTAGACATCTAACTAAACCACGAAGCACAGTGTGGTATTTGACCTTAGTTGCGGTCGTCCTCGTTTTATGTATTTTTTTTAGAGATACATTTCAAACAAAACTCCTATTAAAACTCCCCTGATTTTATTTATTAAAGTTTAAGAGAAATTTAGAAAATCGAGAAAAACCCAAAAAACCATAGAAACACATTAACTCGTTTTCTGTTATTGTTTTTTTTGTTGAATTTTCATGGCTTGATGGGAAACTACTAAGAGCATCACTATATCCACTTAACTTTAAATAATTCCGCTTTTCCAGGCGACAAGGTTTTTTTTTATTGATATCGTTAATATTTTTTTTCTTCTACATATTTTCACCGTAGCATTTATTTTTAGTGCTATGATGTCACTCATAGTAATAGGTACTAGCACAAAAAAAATCAGATGCTACAAACACAGGACTTTGATGATATTAATTTTTAAAGTTTTATGTAAAGCGCGCGGTTGTTTTATGCGATAAACGCTGCGATACACGCAATGCGATTAACGCACATAATTTCATATCAGGTAATATAATAACAAACCATTGTTTTACGCGGTTGACGCAGCGCCAAGCGCAGCGTGAGTTGAGTGCATCCGTTGATCGCATGCGTCTGACGCTGCGATCTCCGCATAAAACAACCGCGCGCTTTAGGGTTGTCAATAAACGTAGCCTTCCTGTTTGTAACATGCAATATATTTTACACGCATTTTGCTCATCGTGACTTATCAGGCGTTCTAGGTATGTGTAGAGAATGTAAGTATATCATTTTTAGGGTTCCGTACCCTTATTTATCATCACTAACACTAGATACACGTCTCAAACATAAAAAAACCTCTTCCGATACCTGAAAAAGTTATTCGTCTATATATATATATATATATGTATATAGTCACAACAGATAATGTTCATTACAACAACCTCTCGGAGTCCACTAATATTGAAGCTAGCGAAGTTTCTACAGACGAAATTATAATACAACCCCATGATGAGGTTACATCGACTTTTTGAAATCGTAAGCAACTTATATTATAAAAAAAACTATATATTTTACTTACTTCTTGAAAACCCCATTTTCCATAGAAATTAAAAAAAACATAGAAACGCAGTATCTCCGATATCTCGCAAGATAAAAAATCTCAATTTCTACATTCAAAAGGTACGTAGTTATACTATATTTAGTTGGTAAAAAAAAAAATGCTACCATTGTGTAGGTAATTTAATCAAGATTTTTTTTTAATTCACTAAATAATTATTTTTTCGGTTTCTGGAACAGTTAGAGACTTGAAATTTTCACATACATACTTTTGAAACAGACAATAGATGAATATTTTTAACAAAGGGAAGTTCTACTTTTTTAGGGAAATATAAATAAAAACTTTTTATGAAGTTCACTGAACTTACAAAAATAAATCGATATCTTTGAAAGTTAGTTAAATATCATCGCGGTGATTTTTAGTATGCGTTACCATGCTTAAACCTTTAAGAATCGAAAATAAAACGAGGACGACCGCAACTAAAGTCAAATCCCACACTGTGCGAAGTGGCGAAGCGGGATCACGGCGGGATCACGGCGGGATATCGAACCACGATAATATGGCAAAATTTTTATATTATTTTTACTCTGCAGTTTCAGCAGAAATTACAGGTTTACGTAAATAATTATTTGACCGTTGTATTATAATTTTACAGGTATTGACATCGGGATCTTATATTGATTATAATAAGTTCAGTGGTACAATTTCCCCGCTTTCGTTCACAAAATTTTGATGCATGGAGATGTATCAGAATATCGTCTTTAAGGTCAGGTCTGTCAGGTATATCAGGTCTATCAGGGAACTTTCCGGGGAAGCAGAGAAAGCTGAATCGAAAAATAAAATATTAAAACAGTTAAGACGAGATTTTACCTACCTGAAAATGACACGCAAAGAAGATTTCATTAACAGGCTTTCGTAGAGTTCAAACCCAGAGGTCACTGGTATATCGAAAACATCCTCGTAAGAAAAAGAGCCTTTTATCGAAAGAAGTTATAGAATTGTTAAAATTGTAAGCGGTATTTTTATTTAGAATTTTTTTTTGTGTAGGTAAGCTGTAGGTATATTTTTAGTAGATATTGTCAACTCACAACAAATGATTCTATTGTCAAGAGTGATGTTAAACACACGCAAACACATACACATGCACACACACATCCACACGTATACACACACTCACCCAGATTAAAATAGCTTATAGATACTTACCTATTATGTAAGGTTTTTCATTTCACTTGTACTTCAACAAAGATTGTCGACAGAGTGCACAACAATTAACACGTTTGTACGAACCTAACTGGCCGAACACTGTACTCTTAAGATACAGGGTCCGCCCTAGTTTAAGAAAACAGAGTTCCACTTATTATGCACCGATTACAAACCAACGAAAATTAATCATTGTAACTTGAACGATTTTGTAAATGTTTTTGTAACTGTAATTTTTTGGTGAAATAAAGTTATTATTATTATTAATTAGACTCTGACTCTAACTAAAGTAAAAAATAAGCCCTGATATTTTACCCCTAGGTAGGTACGGTGTCAGAGATGATATCGCTGTATGGATTGTCAATATTCGACAATGAGTTAATAGGCGGTTATGACCCATGGCCGGCCCAACGTGTGCCGATGAGATGCTGGCCTACGGGGCGACACGGACGCTCTCAATGTTTAATCCGCCTCTGCATGCGTCGCTTTTATATTTATTTTCTTTAACAATAAAAAGCACTTACTTAAATGTCATATTTTTTCAAGTAATAACTAAGTATAAGTACCTAGTGTTTAAAAATACGACGGTTAACTATTTACGTTTACCAAATTGAATCTTTCGAAAATTGTTATACGGTACTTGACATATGACATATTGCACTAAGTCGTCTTACTGCCGCATTTATATTTTGAAGGAAACTTGCAAACAGGAAATAGATGGGTGGAGCGGATATTGCGTTTGCCAAGCGTAGTTGCGTTCATCCGTGATTTGATATATGTAATAGTTATATGTAGGAAGTACCAGAAAATATTGTATCGAAGGTTAGCTTGTATATTTACCTTCTATCAGAAGAGATTCTGTTTATTTTGTGAAGTACCTAAATTACATGAATTAGGTACCTACATCTTAGTCCATACAGTTCACGCTAGGAAGAGGTAAAAGTCAATTAAACAGTGTCAAAGATAATTTTATTAAACATGTATATCAAGAAACGACATTGATGGAAACATTTTCTTTAGTCCAGAACTGGTGGTAGTAAAAGAAAGGGACGCATCATAAGAACAAGATTTAAAACATTTTAAATGTGTCTAGAATTTTTGAATTTGACTTTGACTTTTACAGTTTTGTTTTATTGGTACTCAACCCCGAGCCATTTGCTACTTTACCGGGCATAAAGTCGAGCAGGACTCTACCGTTATTAAATAGTGTATGAATTAAAAGCTAAGCATCGAACTCCTATAGTTTGTAAAGAACCGCCCGATGTCCTCGTAGACCTGAAGTCCGAATGTCCCGTGAACTTCCAAAAGGGATTACCAATCGAGCGCATAAGCCAGGGGCTCCCAATCTTTTTCTGTCCGCGGCGCAGTTACAAATTAGTAATTTGTCACGGCACCCTGCCCTTGTTAAATATACAGTCATCTATACATATAATAAAACAGTAAAAAAATGTCTGTACATTGAATATATTAAAAAAATAATAATTGAGGGGGGTTTAGAAACAGTAATAAAGCACGAATCCAAAAAAAAATCTGTCTGTTTGTCTGTTTGTTTGTACACGCTAATCTTCGGAGCTACTGGACAGATTTAAATGATTTGTTTTTGTTGTATATGTATTAATTCTGGGCAACATATAGGCTATAATTTATCTTGGAAACTTGAACACCTGATGCAGAACCGCAACTGACCAGCTTATTTATAAGATAGATACAAAAATGGTACCATAGCAAAATAATTTTGCTATGGTATTTTAATAATTATTATTCCACGTCATTAGCATTTTCTGCTGAGACAATCAATTTGAAGATCTGGAACACCTGATGTGGAGCTCCAAGAGCCTAGCTACACTACAACATATATAGGAATTACGTCTTTGCAAGAGTTGTTCAGACTGATGAGCACTCTCTGATGACGTGTAAAAATTGAAGATCTGAAACACTTACTGTGGAACTCCAAGAGCCCAACTACACTTTAACATATATATAGGAATGACGTCTTAGCAAGAGTTGTTCAGCCTGACGAGCACTCTCTGTTGACGTATGAAAATTGAATATCTGGAACATCTGTTATGGAATTCCAAACGCCTAGCGACACCATAACACATATAGGAATGACGTCTTAGCAAAAGTTGTTCGGTCTGATGGGCATTTCCTGTTGACTTATAAAAATCGAAGATCAGAAACACCTGATGTTGAAATCAAAGTTATCACTAATTTCACTATACAATTATAAAATAACATAAGCTGGGTAAACCTCCACGCGGTGACAGTTTAGGACGAATTTTCGATGAAAAATCGATGAATCAATGAAAATTTGACTAGACTGGCCAAAACTCCCATTAATTTTTTTATTTTATCGAATAAATATGCCTTCGGGCTTATGTTATTTGAGTGTTTAATTTCCATTTATCTTGGTGACACGGTAGCCTACCCGGCGCGGGTACGGTACCCTAACGCCCCCTGCGTTTGCAGTCACTTAGATTTTAATTGATTAGGTATCTTCTTTAGAATAAAACTATAACCATGCCTAGAAAGACGTTAAATCTTTCCCAATGTTCCAAAGGAGCTAAAAGATTAAGAATCATAAGATCCCAAGAATGTACCGAAGAGCGTCAGGAGAGACATGATGCAACTCGCTCCGTGGAAACCTCTTCGGATCGCGAAGCACGTCTGCGTTCTCAGCGTATTTACGCATCTACATCCAGGTCTCTAGACACCAGTGAAGAATACGATCCGCGACTGACTGCTAATCGTGAACGTCACGCGTTGTCTCGCGAGTCGGAGACGTTCACTGATAGAGAATTGCACTTGAGTTCACAGCGTATCTACGCATCTGCTTGTAGGTCTCCAGAGACAAGTGCGGAACGTGATGCGCGACTGTTCGCTGATCGTGAACGACACGCATTGTCTCGCGAGTCGGAGACGTTCACGGATAGAGAATTGCGATTGACTTCTCAGCGTATATACGCATCTACTTCTTGGTCTCTAGAGAAAACGTGATGCGCGACTGTCCGCTGATCGCGAGTGACATGCATTGTCTCGCGAATCGGAAACGTTTACCGATACAGAATCACGCTTGAGTTCTCAGCGTATTCGCACATCTACTAACAGGTCTTTAGTCTTCAGGCGACTAACTGCTGATCGAGATTAACATACATTGTCCCGAACACACACACAACAAAATATTCATAATCCGTTAGTAAGTGAGAGAGTAAGAATTGCTGAAGTACGGCATGAAGAGACAGAAAAAGAGCGCAACGAACGTTTTAATTCTGATCGACATCGACATTCTCTGAACAGCTGTCCCGGGCTTTAGAATTCAACATCAGAAGTTTCAGATCTTCGATTTTGACGACCCCGTTGTCGCTGGCATAAGCAACAGGATCCGCGTACGAAGTCGCGGGCGGAAGCTAGTATGGAATACGTACGTACAATAATAGTACTTAGGTTAGTTAAGTAGGAACAAAAATGATAACACCTACAATATGAATTTGTAAAATTATATTTAAAAATACGATCATTATAAAATTTATTACTTATAAAAATCGATTGTGAAAATGTTTGACATAATCATCTGCAAAGTCGACTCACCGCACAGACTTCAAAACATAATTATGTTCACTTCAAAACACATGCAAGCGCAAAAACCCGCGTTTCGGATTACGAACCTAGGGGTAATTACCCCCGCGGGGGTAATTCAGCTTTTTCGAAAGGGTAACAAAGAACCTAATAAATTGTATCTGTTTGTATTGTTTGTATTAATAACATTATAAGGGGTAAAATCGGTTTTCCTAATAGTTCATAGGGGTAACAATATACCTAGAAATGATTAGGAACCACTGTGTAGAGGATCGACTCACGGCGCGGCGCCCCTCTTTACTTTCTACGGGGCAACAGGGCGCCGCGGCGCACACTTTGAAAACCCCTGGCTTGAGAATTTATCGATTCGATTATTCGATTTTGAATTTGAACATTTTCAACTCGGCTCTAGTTATCAATAAATTTCCACTCAAGCCAAAGCAAAATTCCACCTTTTAACGCCCTATCACTCATCTCAAATCATTGGGTAAATTTTAAGAGCGGTAGATTAGATTAGCAGAAGCTTTTGCTATTTCACCGGGCATAAAGGTGAGCAGAACTTAGCCTAAATAAATAGTTCAAAAACAACAAACTAAGCCATCTGTCCCCACGTCCCCAGTGGAACTTGGACCTAGACTCAGGTCGGTAGCGGGGGGATTAAGGGATTATGACGTTTATTTTTTATATACAACGATATACAGCAGCTAGGTGTCACCCGCATAACTCCCGTTCCCATAGGAACTTCATAATGAAATATAGCCTTCCTCGACAAATAGGCTATCTAACACTGAAGCATTTTATCAAATCGGATCAGTAGTTCCTAAGATTACCGCATTAAGCAAACAAACAAACTCTTGAGCTTTAAATATTTGTATAGAATTTAATTTAACTGTTAATGCTACGAGTTTTTATTTAACAACGAAAACAAACTGAAAACCGTTAAGTTATTTTAAGTGCAGTGAGTCATTACATGAAGAATAAACTAATATTAAATTAATAATTGATTTTAAAATATTTTTCAAGGAAGGTTATCAATTAGATTTTTTACAAATTTAAAGAAGTAAAATAAATTTATGATTAGTTTTATGAAAAAAAAAACATTTATCAAAAATATATTATTGATAGTACGACTTGAATGCAAAATATTTAAAAAAAAAATTATATATTCCGCAGAAAAAATCATGTAAATTCTTAAAAATATTATTCTACACAATGAATTTGCCATTCTAAAATTTTAGCATTCGGCGGACCTCTCGGGCCTAAGGGGAAATCCACCACTGCCGTGCACGTACGGTTTCCACGTGCGTTCTGGAGATTAGCTTCCGGTCAAGCATTATGCCTAAGAAGCTACTTGGCTTGCCGTTACCAAGGGTTTGTTTCGCCGAACATCTTGACCGGTTTAATAATCGGTGGATGTTTGAATCTCGAAAAGATTACCGCGGGACTCTTTGTCCTATTGATTTCGGTTCTACACTACTGGAACGATTTCCCAAAGCCATTTGATGCGGTTTGAAGGGCGTCGTAGGAACGAGTAGGAATAAAGCGGTGAAGTCCGCAAAGAGAACCAAACGGGCTTTCTTGGGTTTAAGGATGTAAATTTATAATAAGTGAGAACAATTGTGGCGAAAGTCACTATACTCGTCGTCGTTCACATGTGATACACGCTCGAAGAACGCACTCCATGTGGGGTCTCAATGTAAGAAATAGTTCGAGTAGATTCGAATAAATTAGCTTCGGAGGCACAGATACTAGAGTGACCGCGTAGTAAATGTATATATCCTGTATTAAGTTTCCACTTTTTGGATGTAAGTTTGTACGGAACCCATGAGTTTTCTTTCGGAAGGTGTGTGTCATTCACCTTGAAACGTTACCACGTACCTACAGCTATGAGATTAGCGGGGGAGTGTCAAATTCAACATACCTACTTAGTTTATAACATATTAGTTATAACTTTAAGTAGTATATTATTTTATCTAATTTATTTTCTTGTTCAATGTTTATGTTGACTAAATTCTCAGAATGTTGAGAATTTAGTCCAAATCTGGTTATTTAAATATATATAACTAATGAGGTTTCAAGACTTAAATGCCAAGATTACGTAAATTTATTATGCAAACACAAATGTTCAATATTTATGTAGGTTCATCATAACTTATTTATTAATTGTACATAGAATGTAAAGCAGGTGTATAGGTAATGTAGGAAGAATAAAATGTAACGTCCGTCCTTGGTGGAAATGTCTCTATATCAACATCGTTTCAGAGCTTCGGGCTTAATTATTAAGACGCTATTTACTATAGAATCTTGCGATGAAATTAACTAAGAGCAAAGAGGTGTTAACCTGCTTCATATACAAGAAAATCAGGAGAATTACCATGTTGTACCTAGCAGCAGTTAAGAAAATTTTCACTAGGGGTAAGTGGTGCGCGGGGAGAGGCGCGGCGGAGGCTTGATATTGACCTAGATGTTCATTCAGAGCTCGGTCGATGCGAAACTTGACATCTGCGCGCTCCTGCATTTTCTATTTTCCGATTTAATGTACATTTAACTGCTTGCTTTTTAATTTATTTCTAACAATATCCATTTTAATGGTTTTAATTCCTATTTCATATAAAGTGTAATTTTTATTACCTCTGTGTGATGTTAATGCGACGATTGGTTCATTTCGTACTACTACTGAAATTATGTTCGACAATCCGTGCTTGATAAAATAGATTCTATGTTCAATATCAATAAATAAGGATGACGGAGCCATCGAGTCCCATCAAGATCCCGGTTCCAGCAGTGACGAAGGATGGAGATATCCCAGCTTTGGAGAAAAATAACGTAGATGTGAGTATACAATTACCGTAAACGTGTTTGATCTAACTTTAAATATCTGTGATGTTCCTGTGCTAAAATATTTTTAACGTAATTTGAAATTTCTTTAAATATATTAAGAAAACCTTAATAAAAAGGGTCTTTAAAGGCCTACAGACGTTCGTAAGTCCGGGCGTTCAATGAAACCATGTATCTAATAAAAAAATTAAATCACATTATAGTATAATGTGTCTTATTTCCTAATTATACATAATTTGACAAAGTATACCTAAGTTTTATAGGTCAGCTGATCGTGTTTCAATATAACATAGGTCATACGATGAATATGTACTGTGAACGCACTGAAAATGGGATTGCCAACCGTAATAATTAAAGTTCCATTGAAAATAAATGAGCGAGATATTTATTAAGATTGCAATTGATTTTTATTTGTGTAATAGGTACTCAGTGTGGTCAATTAAGTAATTTGCGAATAAAATATTTAATGACTCAACGAAGTTTTCATGTATTTGTTAGTTACAGGTAGGTATTCGGGTCAGCTAGTAATCTAAGATTATATTAGATTACTATCTGAAGCGACAGACATTGTCCTGTCTTAACTAACGATATTCCTATCTTGTTACAAATAGACGATGTTAATAACGGGACCAAAGACTTAGCCAGTTTTCTGATTACCACTGTCGCTACTATTCGAACATAAAGAAGTACTGTTTGTTGATAGCAATACCGACAAGCACGCCAACGCCTATTGTGTATTCAAGCGAAAGCACTTGAACACTGAAAGCACTTAAGGTAGTGTCATAATCAGGGACGTAGCTACCGCTGTATCAATTATACGAGGTACATGGGCCCCGGAAGTGTTTGCTAAAGGGCCTCACCAACTGGTGTAGTAACAACACAAGTAAAAGAAAATATTTTTTCATAGCGCAGGAATGCAACCCATGGCTTTTCAATGAAACAAATAAAATAAAATATATATTTTTTTTATAGCGCGGAAATCCTACCCATGGTTTGACCGTTAGGTTCTGTAATTTAACTTTATAAATTTAGACTTAAATTGATTAACACCCGGAGTACAAGGGCGTCCCTACTCTTCATGCATCGGCCTCTAAGGGAGCTAGGTCATATTCCCTACTACCCGAGGCCGAGCCTGGTGGGAGGCGGCGAGACTCAGAACGCCGCCGACGGCCGTCTGCGGTGCGGATGAGCAGAGGGATCTTCTCCTCTCTGCCGCTCCGCGGCCTCCTTCTGGGACATGACTCGCCCGCAGAAGGAGGCCGCCGCCTCCCACGATTTCTCACTATCGACCATCTTTTAGATGATGGTCGGCAGCGAGAGGTCGGCGCCACCCCAATGAGCTCGGCGCAGTCGTCGGACCACGCCGGACACTCCACCACCGTATCATCGACGCAGTCAAAGTGAGAAAGCGAGGTTCCGGCGCTCTCTGCGCCACGTTGCACAGGTAGTGACCAAAACAACCGTGGCCTGTTACTATCTGTGCAACGTGGTAGGTGATGTCGCCGTCCGGCCCACTTTTAAGATGGGACCGGATCGCCTCAGCCGCCCTTGGTCCGCTTAGTGGCTCGGCCTAAAGCCGCTCCTGCCATTTCCGAAGGGTCTGGCGGCGAACCTCAGTCCACCACCGTGCAATGCCTTCCGGAAAGAGGTCGTGGCAGAACGCGCCCTCGCGCACCTCCGCCGGTAATCCCCACGGTGTTCATGGATTCTCGCAACAGCGTAGCTCACACCTACCCACCACTTTAGCATTCGTTAATCTAATTACAATACTTGTTACATCCCCATCGAGGTATGAATTTATGAATTATTATTTTATATTTACATTTGAAATAGTATTATTAGTGAATTTGTTTTGTGTTAGAAGAATCGACCCACAATTACTACGGAATTTCTTAACATAGATTTAGAGCTTTAAAATTTAAGTTCTTACAACATATTAAAATATTTATTTGACTAGCTTCCCGCGCGCGATTTCAGCTGCGTAACTCCCGTTCCCGTTAGAATTATATAGCCTTTGTAATTATATAGCCTTCCTCGATAAATGTGCTATGGAACGCTGAAATATTTTATATAACAGACTTGTAGCTTGTGATATTAGGGCATTCAAGCAAACAAACAATAAACAACACTTTATGTATATTTGATTGTGTATTTAAAGTGTACTTATTTCAATTTCAATTTCAATTTCAAAATTCATTTGTTCCGTAAAAATGTTTACATTTGTTTGGAATCGTCATAATTTTTTTCCTACCGTGCAGTGCGTGACGTGGCGACTACTGAGAAACACTGCCAAAAAACTCAGTAGAACCCTCTTTTAAAATCTAATAATACATAACAATTTTTTATTAACCTAATAACAATATACTTTATTTTACATTGAGATTGGAGCGATTTAATCCCAAGCATTTTTGTCACAAAGATAATCGGAAATTTTATAATAAGCCCTGCTGCACAATTTGGCTTTAATAGTCATTTTAAATTTATTTATAGACAATTCTCTTATACTATTGGGAAGTTTGTTATAGAACCGTATACATTGCCCCATAAAAGAATTACTTATTTTGGGGAGACGGCTAGCATGAACCACAAGATTATGCTTATATCTAGTAAGTATTTATACTATGTGTGTCGCTTTTTTTACAAAATGAGTCAATATTTTTATGGACATATAACAAATTCTCATAAATATATTGTGATGCTACGGTTAGAATATTTATCTCTTTAAATTTTTCTCTCAAGCTATCTCTGGGACCCAGTTTGTAAATAGCCCTCACGGCTCTCTTTTGTAATATAAAAATGCTGTTAATATCCGCGCAGCTACCCCAAAGAAGAATGCCGTATGACATTATGCTATGAAAGTAGCTGAAATAAACTATTCTAGCCGTATCAACATCAGTTAGCCGTCTAATAGTTTTTACTGCATATGCTGCAGAACTTAGTTTTCCAGATAACTTTTCAACTTATTGGCTATGATCAATACGCAACGAGCTGAATAAAAATCAGAACAAACCATGTAACTCTTGCTTTGAGGGATTATCTGATGTGAATTGCAATTTAAGGAAATACGAAATTGTTCGTCGAATGATTTGATTGTTCAATTAGATTAATTGATTTTATATTGGAACGTTCTCACTCGGTTGTTGTAGGTCATGTCTGTTGTATTGATTGTTTTTTATCCGTTTTTGTACCTAAGTACTAAAAAATGAAATGGAATTCATGGTAAAATAACGGTCATAGGCATAGACAGCGCACTCTCATCATAAGTATTGTGACCAGTGTGAAAGATGACGTGTCTAAGAAAGGTGTGAGTATGGAAGTGACTTCCAATACGGAAAAATGGAAGAGGATGAAATATTGCGCCGACTCCAAATAATGGGAGCAAGGCAGGAAGATTATTCCACATGCAACATAAAAAAACACGCCTTAATTCCTGTGTTCGTAGTAATCGCTACGGTGGTGTCTACGGCGTAGCGATTCAGTTCGATATGTTGCATTATTCGTGTAGCAAAATAAATGAACGGAAGATCTCATACCCGGACGAAGACTGTTGTAACTTAGTGCAGATCTCAAAATGTCAAAATTAAGTTTTCTATATTTTGACGAAGTGACGAAGGATTAATCTTATATCCATCCGGGGCCAATGCATTGCAATAATTAATATTAATAAGTAATTATATAATATTTTAATTAATTCTTGAATAAAAAACTTCATCATCAGCCCGAATAACGTCCACTGCTGAATGTGTGCCACCTCCCGAAGGAGGGTATTTGCCATAGTCACCACGCTTGGCAGGCGGGTTGGTGACCGCAGTATTATGTTGTACCACACAAGGAAATGCTGCTGCCCGTTACTTGATATACGATTATTATATATGATGTTATAACAATCGGGACCAACGGCTTAACGTGCTTTCCGAGGCACGGAGGGTAGACACTGAAACAACCGGACCCGGAAAGAAATCTTAAAATTTACACAAAGATTTTCTGTCCGGCGTAGGGATCGAACCCACGACCTCCGAGATTTAAAGCAAGCCAAATACTGCTACACTACGGAGGTTGTCCGGACCACTTGTTTAAGATACAATGAGTGTCAGATGTTTGTATTTACGAGTAATGCATTGTTAGATTAAGATTCAATGGCAAATGCACGGGATTGATTAGCATGGCTCCATACATGCTCCACCGCTAATAGTGACTTGAGTGGATTCTTAAGTGGTTTACTTGCACATCCATCATATGAACTAACTGGTAGGTACTACTGGTAATAAAACTGAAGATTTTCCCAAACGGTTTTTTTTTTAATAAAAAAGATTACTAGCAGGGTTTTGCAGTCTACTAGTATAATAATTCTTGTTAACCCCTCGTGCTAAGCTAAAACGTTGTGTTACGAGTAGGGCTTGCATTCGAATTTTCGAATATTCGAATTATTCGAATAATCAACTGTTTCAAATATTCGAATATAAATTTTACGATATTCGAATATTCGACCAACTCCTCGAAAACAAAACTCAACAATCTGATGTGCACATAAAATTCAACGTCCATGCACGCCGTCCAAACAAGGTTACGGTTACCTACGTCTTAACAAATAACGAATAACTGGCCGGGGAACAGCAGAACGTTGTGCCTATATTTTGAAAGACAAACCAGGATCCTATAATGTTTCTTTGGAAGTGGACATAGCATGTGTGGTGACTGACGGAGCAAGTGCGATGTGTGCTATGTGCCGATTGCCTTCGTATAATCAATTATGTTTTGCACACGGCACCCAATATGCAGTATTGGGTGTAATTTACAAAATGACACAAAATACCCAAGAAAAATGGGAAGAATCTACAGAAGACATAGGGGCGACAGGACAGGATGATGACACTGACAGTGATGAAGAAGATGGTGGATTTGTAGTTGGGACTGGGAGACAACTGAATAGGAACCAATATGTGAACGGGGAGGTAAATCTAAAAAAAAATATAGATAAAGTAAGAAAAATTGTTAAACTTTATAGGAAATCACCCACCAAGATTGAGTGTTCTATAACTACCTTCCAGAAGAATAGAAAAAAATGGCTGATATGATCACAAGGTTTTTGGTACTAAATACGCCTATCATGAAGGCTCTTATTGATTTAAAGAACGAAATCACATTTAGTGCTGCTGAGTTAGCTTTACTTCAAGAATTGTCCAGTTCTCTCAATGTTGTAAATGTAACAGTCGAGGCGTTGTGCCAAGATAATGCAAAATATAAGAAAATGCAAGAAAATGAGACATCTTTACAATTTATGGTTGCAAAACTTCAAGCGACAAACAGTTTTACAAGTGATCAGCTACTCCAGGCTCTGAAGAAAAGATTGAAGAGAGAGCTGATGTGTACATTAGAATATCTACACGATCCCAGAATATATTACGCAGAGACACCTTCGGATATTTTCCCATCTCCAGGAAATGACACGATTGCTAAAGTTATAACTGAGATTAACGACAAATACTTTAGTCAAATACAAGACTTTGATGACAATAAAGATAGATACTTAGATGATCACCACCACCAGCAGCAGCAACAGCGAAAAAATAATGCAATTCAGGAAACCGCAATAAGTTTCAAGGAAGAACTACACAAAAAAGATCGATGAGACCGATTTAGCAACTTCTTCTACATTTACCGCAAATTTATCTTGCTGAGAAGAGTTGAATACATCAATCCTAATGAAAATGGTGCTATTTGATAGAGGAGAACCTAGACCAGTAAATTTAAGCCAAGCATACGACTGTCTGCAGTGTGTACCACCTACAAGTGTAGAGTGGGAAAGGGGCTCTTCCAGCAAGTATATTTGCAACCATCTAAGATGTGCCTTAAACGATGATTCCATGGATGCTCTAAGTTTCCTTAGGTTCCAAAAATATGTTATTTTCATTGTTTTATGTAAATATTCTAGTAAGATTGCGTTAGCTTTGACTGATATTTTTTTGATTGAGAGAATTAAGACTATTTAGAAATTAAAGGACATGATTTCTATAAAACTTAAAAAAAAAAAACGAATAATATTCGAATTATTCGAATAAACCCCCAAAAATTATCGAATATTCGAATTGCAAAATTGTCGAATATTTGCATGCCCTAGTTACGAGTGAGTTCACGTCGGTAGTGCAAAAAGTGTAATGGGTGGGGTTCGAACCGGCGACCTCAAGAATACTAGTCCGACGCCTTAGCCATTAGGCTACGGCCGCGATTTGAAAAATTATTTAATAATAGCTGCGCCCCGCGGTATTACCCGCGTTACTCTGCTCCAGTGGATCGGAGCGTGATGAGGTGACGTTTTGTAGCCTATATGTTAATACAGCGTATAACCCATCAAAATATCAGCCAAATCCGTGCAGAAGTTTTTACGTGGAAGAGTAAAAAACATCCATTCATCCATCCATAATTACAAACTTTCGCGCTTATTTATAAATATTAAGTAGGATTGTGTTAGATAGCTCATTTATCGGGAACGGATGAAACCTCGCGCGGAATCTAGTATAAAATATGCACTTACCTATACCTACGTGTTTTGTCGAAATAAAATTGTAAATTGTTTCACAATGTTTTGTGATGGATCTCGATGTGGTGTGGTTACCTATAATATTTGTGGTTTCACTTTAATGTCTACGTTAACATTAAGAAGAACCTCTTCCTCTTCCTACCTCTTCTGAATGTGCCGTTAACATTGCATTAATAAATTGCATCTTCATTATAATTCCGCTTTAATAATAGAATGAATCAAGGATATTTTCGATACTACTACGATTTAATCCGACAAATGACTGATGTAGAAACAGCTAGGTTAGTTTACTTTGCTTACTTTCATAGTGTAATGTCATATGGGATCCTACTATGGGGATCGGCCGCAGATATCCAAACTATTTTTATATTACAAAAAAGAGCAATCCGAGGTATTTATAAAAAAGGAAGTCGCGATTCTCTTCGTAATCTATTTAAAGAAATAAATATACCTACTGTACCTTCTGAATATATATACCAAAATATAGTTTACGCCCGTAAAAATATGAATAAATTCATCAAGAAGAAGGACGTTCATAATTTTAATACTAGAAACAAAGATAAGCTCATTACACCTTTTTACAGAGTATCTAAGACAAGTAAATCATTTCTTGGAAATTGTATAAGATTCTATAATAAAATTCCTTTAAATGTGACAGCTTTGCCGGACCATAAATTCAAAAAATATGTAAAAAAGGTCCTTATGACTCGAGGTTATTACAATATCAAAGAGTACATGGATGATGGAGATGTTTGGCGGATGAGTCCATCGGTTACATTGCGGCAGACTGGCACCTTTTAGCTATCACACCGAATTTGCAACTAAATTAAAAGTCTATGCTATGTAATTTATAAATTTGTAAATGTTAATCTATATGTAAGACAACTGATCAGACTGCAGGTATGTACCAAAAGTAAAAAAAAAAAATATGTAAATCTGGAGGAGTGCTCCCTATACTCGATACTTATTTGAAACTTTCATTGTTTCCGTAGCAATTTCGTGCTGCGAGTACCTACTTATCGATGTATGGGGATCACTAACCTAGATACTAAAAATGTCTTTAAAATATGTACAAATGATTAATCAAAGACTTTAAAAGATGACAAAAAGAATGATCTCGGAGTTTCTTATAGTCTTTCTTCTCCGGGTGTCACAACGTAGGTAGATAGAGAAAGACTCGTAGGAAGCTAGGATAGGGTCCGGTCGTCCTTGCAAGGCGAGGCTCGCGACGCGTTCTATGCTTCTGACCTAATCCCAGCCCGCGCTGGTTGATTCTAATTATATTTATAATACGCGACTTTCACATGTCACATTGGTAGATTTAAATTCTATTTAATAACATTACTGTTGAAATGTATAAGTACTAATTAATTAGTCAAGATTTTTTTTTTTTTTGTCTTTGTATATTTTTATCATTGTATTTGACTTATAATAAGTACGATCGATTCGTCTACATTATCAATAAACGTTTTCATTTCATTTTCATTTCATTTCACTAATCGCCTTAGGTAAATTTTATAAAATGAATTTCACTGAAGTTATTATTAACTAATCTTTACCTTCTGAGAAATTAATTTTATAAAATCTTCCTTCCTACATATTTTAATTTAATACGGCGTGGGCTATATGGATTCGCTAAGTAATAAGAGTACCTACCTATTAGAGAATGCTCCGTGTTTTTATAAGAATATTGTAATGTAACCTCGGTAACTATATAGCGCAGCCATTTAGTTAAATCAGCCGTTTATAAAACGCCGATATTTAATTGAATGCCAATCGTTATATTCAATGATTTGGCCATAGAGATGGCCAATTTTTCTTTAGCCATTTAATTGAACGTCAGCGTTTAAATAACGGGCTAGCCGGCTGATTGAATGGCTGATTTAACATGATGGCTGCGAAGTATACCAGTTGTGGTATGCCCACGAGGAATAGGGGGTTTTAGCGGTTACAACGGTGTATCCATTGGTACAGACCTTAAATATTTATTTTATTCTATATTTAGTACAGCTGAAATATTGCAAGCATTTATGTATATCGCGTGACAATGCAATAATATGATACCATGGAGCTGATCTGATGATGGATTCGGAAGGTGGCCAAAGGAACTCCTGTACCTACTGAACAAGATGGTAGAGTTTTGGCTCGTTTGTTTTTTGTTTATGAGTGCTTTACATTGCACATGATGACGAGGGTCTGATGAGGAGCAAGAACATTACCAGTGGTACGCCGTTAATGTAAGCGCTAAGATAGTCGAGTTTGGGCTCGTTTGTTTTGTGTTTATGAGTACTTTCCAATGCACATGATGACGACGGTCTGATGACGAGCAGGAACATTACCACTGGTACGCCCTTAACGGAAGCGCTAAGATAGTCGAGTTTGGGCTCGTTGGTTTTGTGTTAGTGAGTATTTTCCATTGCACATGATGACGAGGGAATATTACCACTGGTGCTCTCGTACGTCATAATCGGTCGTTAACACGTGGTGTGAATCCTAACCTTATTATCAAGTAAAAGTTTGCTGCGTGAATTTAAAAGACAATGTAGTCGACTGAGCGTTAGTAAAGGCCGTGCACGAATGGTTTCCACATGCGCTCTGAAGTTTCGTTTTCGGTCAAGGATTATACAAAGTACGATGATTGCCAAAAGATAATTTTTTTAAATATTTAAATATATCAATTATAAAAGCTTGAGGCGTTCTTCTTTGTACATGCTTCAGTGCCTCAAGCTATTATAATTTATATATTTGAAATTGAACTTAAATTAAATTGAATTCCGTGAAATTGAATTTATTTTTTTCATTTCGTACGTATGAATGTTTAATAAAAGCTTCGCACGGGTAAATGCTGATACTAAATATACTACAAAATGTCTTTATATACAGTCTTTGAAATTTATAAATAGATAAGGATTAATAATGTTTTTCTAAAAATAGCTTCGTAAATAAGCCATTATTTCTCGTAAAAAGTCAAGAATAAAAAATGGCTATTGTGGGTTATCCCTAAGAGACAGGCATGTACCAACGAGGACTTTTTTGTAGACCTTTATAAGTTGTACAATACTGTATTACATTATTTAGATCTATCTTGTAGAGCCAGCGTTTGCAATGTAAACGCAAAACATTAGAAACCTCTAAAATTCAGTGTTGCTCTACTATTATGCATGCACGTTCCTCATGAATCATTCTAAATTAAAAAAAAAGGCATTAAAATCCATTGCGTAGTTTAAAAGATATAAGGATAGGTACATATAGATAGACAAACAGCGGGCAGCGACTTTGTTTTATACTATGTAGTGACAGTGATGATGATATTATCGTCTAATATCGATTTTAGTACAGATAAAAAATTATTTCGCTTCGGTTAAACAATAATATTAAAATTTCTTGTAAACGACTATTTGTATAATCAATATTTCATGTTTTTGTAAAATACTTTTCTAAATTAAATGTTTGGTGTTACGCTTGTGAAATACTTATAAACATCAACTGAAAATATTAAGGCGAAAACACATTATATATAAAACGCCACGCCACGTGTCAACACCTGTGCATCAGTGCGCGCGTGGCGTCGTGTCGGGTGTTCATAGTGTGATTCTGGTCTATAAAAAACAATACATTTGATTCGACTCAACACGCGTGGCGTGTTGTGGGTGGCGTGGCGTTTTAATAATATGTTTCCGCCTTTACACTTTTCTCATTTGATTGATTTGATATCTACGAATGTTAGGATAACGTAGTTTGACAACATTATGATGTTTTTTTATTTTCCATCCCTTAGTGCAAGGAAGACTCAGATCCAGAACAGACATCCGAAGAATCGCAGCCAGAGCGCGGCAATTGGACTGGCCGGTTTGACTTTCTCTTATCACTGTTGGGCTACAGCGTAGGCTTGGGAAATGTCTGGAGATTCCCCTACTTATGTTATAATAATGGTGGAGGTAAAGTCTTTCTTAGCACACAAGTGGCAAATTTTTTAAACCTTTAAACGTGTCATAACTTTATTTTTTTGTCAACAGGCGCTTTCCTAATACCATTTACCGTTATGTTAATTATCGCCGGGCTACCACTCATGTTTATGGAATTATCATTTGGACAATATGCCGCTCTGGGTCCCGTTGCGGTGTACAACAAGTTCTGTCCATTGTTCCAAGGCTTGGGCTATGGCATGGTCATTGTCTCCAGCATTGTCATGTTATACTACAATCTCATCATAGCCTGGACAATTTACTATATGGCAGTATCATTTAAGAGTATATTTTACCAACTACCTTGGCAGAATTGCGACGCAGATTGGAGTACTGAACGTGAGCATACATTCTTCAGTTTGTGTTTCTTTGGGGATTTACAGTATGTATTGTAATTACATAAATTTCCCTACTGCAGATTGCTATTCTTATGAGGAAGCCGACAGATGTGAAGTTATTAACGGAACGTATTACTTAAGACAATGTTACAATCAAACTTTCGCTTCGCTTTTTAATATTGAAGCCTTAGCGGCTAAAGCACTGAGGCGACCTCCGGCTGAAGAATATTTTACGTAAGTAAATATATTATATATAAGTACGACCCTAAAATAATTGGACACATATTGGTTGTGCTATGAAAATCATATAATTTCGATAATTTCCATTACAGCAATCAGGTCCTAGGCTTATCATCAGGAATTGAGGAAACTGGTCACATTCGCTTGGGAATGGCCGTTTGTTTATTTGCAGCGTGGCTTATTGTATTCCTTTGTTTGTGTAAAGGCGTCCAATCATCGGGGAAGGTTAGTAAAAAATATTTAAACATAATTAATATCTGCTGAAATAAAAATAAAATGTTGCTGTACTTTTGTAAAACCTTTTAAATAAATGAAAATTAAATGCCAATATTTGACCTTAAGCGCCCCTACGCACTATGCGGTTAGCCGGAATGTGGTCAGCCGTCCGGCTAACCGCAGGACGCGGTTGCGCTTGCGGTCACCGTCGCAAACGGTGGCCGTCAGTCGGGCCGCAGCAACCGAAGCGGTTGACCGGCTGCCGCATCACAGTGCGAATAAAAACTACTTTTTCGTACAAATATCTGAGTAACCCTTACATTAGGAATACATGTTACTGTAAAAGCTCGAATTACGGTAAATCCAAAGATTTTCGAGTTAAACCTAAGTTTTAACAACTGTATTAATGATATAAGTCCGAACAGATTTGCGATTCGAACTTTTACCACAATTCACTTAGTAAATCTTAACATAACCTAACCTAACCTAAGATGTACAAATTACTAATGGTAAAAGCCCGAGAATATCGTTCCATTTTCATAACTTTTACCAACTCTTATCGGTATGTACTAAGATTTCCTCATAAATCTTAGGATTTACCGTAGTTCGAACTTTTATAGTAACATCTATGTTGAATACTGAATAAATACAGTGTACGTTTCTTTGATGCGATAATGACATAAAATAAGGTTATGATTCAAAACAAATTGATCTGTAATATCATATTACTAAAACTCATTATCGTAAAGTTACGCATTTGGTTTTATGTCACTATTAGATACATTAAACGAATTATGTTAGAAATGTTGATTAACCATGTTGTGTATTAAGGCTTCAGACAACTTCAGCCAAGACAGTGTCACAGTTGGCATTTCTCACCATGCGTTATGAACAGTTATTTCATTTGTGCGTTTTCTATCGTAGGTGGTGTATTTCACGGCTCTGTTTCCTTATGTGGTGCTGGTCATATTGTTTTTCCGAGGGGTGACGCTACCTGGTGCGTCGACTGGAATACTTTTCTACCTAACACCTGACTTCAGCCAACTGCTCAATGCCCAGGTAAATCTTATCGTTTTTTCCATGTTTTTTAATATTTTAAAACAAATATCATGGGTTAGCAAGCTTTCAATATATAGGTAGTTATGATTAAAATATTTAAATAATTTGTTAGTATGCTAAGCGTCAGCCTCCGTAGCGCAGCGGTATTTGGCTCGCTTTAAGTCGCGGAGGTCGTGGGTTCATCCCCACACTGGACAAGAAGTCCTGGTGTAAATTCTAAGATTCCTCCCGGGTCTGGTTTGTTGAAGGACTACCCTTAATGCCTCGGAAAGCACGTAAAGCCGTTGGTCCCGATTGATATAACATCATCTATATCAAGCGTATATCAGGGAACGGGCAGTAGCGTTTCTCTGTGTATTACAACATAATACTGCGGTCACCAATCCGCCTGTCAAGCGTGGTGACTATGGCAAGACCCTCCCCCGGGAGGAGGCCCATGTTCAGCAGTGGACGATTTATAAATAACATTTTCGTTATACTTAAATTATTAACATTATACTAATGAATATTTATTTTTCTAGGTATGGGGCGACGCCGCCGTGCAAATATTCTTTGCTCTGAGTCCTGCGTGGGGTGGTCTTATTACTCTTTCTTCGTATAACAAATTTTCAAATAATTGTTACATGTAAGTACTTTTTAAGCTTGTACCAAATTAGTTTTTCTTTAATTAAAAGACAAATAATTGTTCCGGGTGGCAATCGAACCTAGAACACCAGGTCTCAGAAGCAACTTCCGTAACCACTGACCCACCGGTGTAGTCAGTATTTGTTTTTTCTGCTCTTGTGAATTAAAATATAGTAATGAAGTCACCTTATATTGCTACTTACCGAATCTAAATATTGTAATACATAGTATATATTATTCAAAATAATTCATTAACTTTTGTATGTAAAATATTTCGTAGCATTGCTTAACATGAAATATTTTTTTATGTTCCAGTTAGTAAAATAATATAAAGTAAAAAAGAATCTATACCAATATTCTAATTTAAATAAACATTATTTAGGTACCCATCGGGATATATTTTCAGTTGCTATTTAAAATCTAACCTCAAAGTTAAAATTAATAATTTCTTGCAGCGATTCATTGATTGTCGCTGTATCAAACATAGCAACGTCATTTTTCGCCGGACTGGTAATATTTTCCGTGATTGGATTCTTGGCTCATGAATTGAACGTTAGCGTGGACCGTGTGGTAGACCAAGGCGCTGGACTCGCTTTTATTGTGTACCCTGAAGTGGTCACCAGGTTACCGGTATCGCCACTCTGGTCAATACTCTTCTTCGTTATGCTACTGACTCTTGGACTAGACTCACAGGTATTTTACATGATTTATTTAATTTTATAAATAAGGATAATTTTCGATTATTACTTTATGAACACTTTACGGCACAATAATTACAAACACAGAGAGAGAGAGAAAGAGAGAGAGAGACAACACTTTACGGCATAGTTTAGCGCTATATAATAATAATAATAACCCGGCGTCGGGATGCGACAACCCCATCGCCCACTGGTTTATCCAGTGCAAGTAGTCACTGCAGGGCAGCTTGTGGCGAGCTGTTGGTGAGTGGCGACACCACGGACCCTATCTCCCGGGACCACATACAGACATGCACACTACACACACATACACACAGTAGCACATCCCCTGCCTCTGAGCTTGCCTTAACTGGCCGGCTAGAGTGGAGTTGCAAGAGCGGAACCTATGCTGGAGCATAGGTTCCGCTCTTGCAACGCGGTTGGAAGTGTAAAATGTCATAACGTGGGGGGCACTTGACTGTATAAGGATCTTGCGCCCCGCAATCTCAACTCTCGACAACCTTAGCTGTTTACATAGTGTTGCACCCTGGCCGCCATGTTGTGGCTTTTGATAGGGGGCCCACCGAAGCTAACTCGTTGGTTAGCTTCAGACAGCGAGTCACCGTCTGCCAATATAAAATATGTGAGAGTTTTCGAGGCAGATGTCCGATCTCACTCCATAGCCCAGTATTCCAGTACATTTAACATCCCATTCGTATAGCCCAAATCAAGTTTCTTCCTTTACGGCAACAGTTTCGTATCTGTGGAGGACTGTCCATTGGTATATCTCAATGGCATATCAGTGGATAGATCTTCATAGATGCAGCCATCTCACTTTTATATTAAAAGGTACCAAAGGCCTCTTCAATGTTGGCTTCGGCTCCATGAATGCCTTTCAAATGACCGGGTCCCCATGGGCCCGTGACAATAAAATGTATCAACATAATAATAATAAAAACATTCCATGAATTCCATGATATTACTGATGCGTATGAGTACGAGTAACTCTGTTTATTAATAATAATAATATGTGAGTGTGTGATATAGACTGCATTGGTTATTTTACTTAAGCTTCTCACAGTCTAATAAGAGCATAGAATATTTTTCGTTGTGAATAAAACTAGATTTGTACTTAAGTTCCAGTGCCACACTGCTTAACATACTGAGTGACTTTTTTATCGTCTTGAAAATGTACGTGATATGTATATGAAATGGATGTCTAAGGAATTTTTATTTTATCATTTTATTTTTAAAATCGTATTTGTAAAAATGCGTACCTAAGTAGGTAGTTACGCTATTTCGCTCACTATTTTCATTCATGTGTGATTGCGGCCTAGGTATTATAGGCACTTATTTTATTATTATGCACGCGCTATAATAATTATAATAATAATCCCCAGCTATCTTCTCCGTAGCGTAAAATTAATAGATTTAGCAGAATCCGTTTATATCAACTTACAGAAAGCAGCCATCTTAAAAACCTGTAGAATAGTTAGGAAATTCATGCAATTAGATAAGGAAATACACACTCATCTTAAATACACACCACACTACGCTGAAACTAGCCTACGAGCTGAGAAAAAGAACACGCTCTATGATAATAATAATCAGACCAGGTCTATATTATGTTAGTAACAATGGTACTTAAAGCTAATGTAGGTATTAAAAATTTACATTGTTAAATTAATATCAATTAAAATCAAAAATTCATTAATCAGAAATACAAAGAATAAATAAATAGACACGCTATGTAGAGTGTAATAATAATAATAAGTACACTTTATTGCAAAATATAAAATAATACAGTAACTTTGATAACATAATATGAGAATTATCCTAATAATATTTTGCAATCGGCGGCCTTATCGCTAAAAGCGATCTCTTCCAGGCAACCTTATGCATAGGTTGGACCAAAAAGTAAAAGAAAAAGAATTAGGGTAGCATAGGGTGTACACAGGGAAAGGAAAATATGTATGAATACTAAATAAGCTTACTTATTACACGTGCGAGCACGTGTTTAATTACATTAAAGAATATATAGTTATATACATACATGATGATAAATATAAAATATATAAATAAATATATATATAATGAGATATCAATATATACCTATTATAGTGATAATTTCAATGGCGAGTTTGAGCAAGATAATGTTCTCTCACCATATTTTTAAATATATATACAGATTTCGCCCGCCTGATCTGTAACGGCAGGGCATTCCACAGCCGTACTGCCTGTACACTAAAAGATTTATCAACAAACCTTGTGGAATGGGCTGGCATTTTAAGTCGCAAGTTTTCTGATGACCGCAAGAGTCGTGTATGGGTTGAGCTAAGAAACTCGAAACGATTTTTAAGATAGAGAGGAGTAGAAGGGTTGAACAGTATGTTGTATAGAAGATACAGTATATGCGCAGTGTATTACTTTTATACTTAAAACAACTCAAGACACAATAACTATTTATGAAATTTTCTAAACTCTAATTACTGAAATAAGTAGGTATTTCAGTACAAATATACTGTGGTCTATAGATTCTATTCTACTTACACAACTCACCATATTATTATTATCAAGACGGTAAAAATGGCACCCAGCAGTAAAATTATAACAAATCAAGCATTATTGAAATTACATTAAGTACAGTAATACCCCGGACTTACGCGATAGGTGGGACCGCGGGATAACCGTGTAAGTCGAATTCGCGTAAGTCGGGGTTCAACTTTCCCTATAAATACATATCAAAGAGAAAGATTTTTACTTATTATTCTGGTTGATCAAATATGTTTGCTAATTCCTTTTTTTATTTTATATTCAAAGTTCCTTAAGTTTATGATGATAAAATTTAGTTGACACTCTAAGGCGATTAACACACGGCACCGCGCACCGCGCCGCGGAGCGCGGTGGCGGTAAAGAGGATTTTGAATGGTCCCCGCGCGGTCGGGCAGTGTACGTGTGTTAGGCATCTATGGATTTATTAGAGACCAATGCGACATGAGATTCGCTTCACCGCCTACCGCGGCGGTGCGCGGTGCCGTGTGTTAATCGCCTAAAAGACAGTATTTTTCGTTTCATGTTAGGTTAGGTTAGCAGTTGGCAGTTTAACTTGCATAACCGAACACGCCGATGCGCGTGGTGATGAAAAATAAAAACCGCGTATCTCCGAATTCGCGTAAAACGGGGTAGCGTAATTCGGGGGATTTATATATCATTTATTTTTCAGTTTGCTCTAATGGAAACAGTAACCACCGCAATATTGGACAAATTTCCCAATTTTCGTCAAAAAAAGGTTTGGGTTGTACTGACAGTAGCAATCTTTGGTTATTTGGGTGGACTCATTTTTACTACTAATGTAAGTATTATACTGCGTGTATATATAATGTACTTGGAGGAATTAATAATGTATGACAGTAAATGATAGCGTTGATTTGCTTAATTGTTCGTTTGAATTTATGTTCCACAGAGCGGCATGTATTGGTTGCAATTGATGGACAAATATGCAGCGAATTGGTCAGTTCTGATAATTGCTATTGGTGAATGCATTCTAATTGCTTGGATTTACGGCGCGGAAAAGTTTTGCGGAGACATCCAGACTATGATTGGACCCCAGTCCAAACTGTGGGTCTTCTTTTGGAGTGCTATGTGGCGAGTTATTACACCGGCTGCTCTTGTGGTACATATCATTGATACGTATTTAATATCTATACTAGTATATAAACTTGAAAGGAGTGTTTGTTTGCTTGAACGCTATAATCTCAGGAACTACTGGACCGATTTGAAAAACTCTGTCAGGGTTAGATAGTCTATTTATCGAGGAAGGCTAAAGGCTATTTAATTATTAAGTTCCCACGGGAACGGGAGTTGCGCTGTTAAAACCGCTCGTGTAATCTAGTAATTAATATACCTATAGTATTTCGAAATGGAAGTTAGCTGTTAAATGAAGGCATTTATTAATATGACTTCACTTTATCAGCAGATAGTATCATGCTGAGGAATTACATAAGTAAAAATATTCGTGTAAGCTGATGAGCTTGCACAGCTGAATATAACTACTCGATACATTATGAATTTTACACATAGGTAAAATACTGTAGGTTTAAAGTTAAATACACGTAAGAAATGACAAGGATAATTTAAAAAAGTCTACCCTTAATTTCACAACCGAACACAAATTACAAATTACGAATCGTCATTAGGAGGTAACTAACTTACTATTTCCACATATGCTCGTATTTTCTTTGCACAGCATATACCTAAGCGTCGCCAGTTAACGTGACAATGCTGCCAGCATTCTGAGAAACATGTCAAGTAGTATAGATTTAGTTAAATATTTGTATTACACTTTATACATTAATTTACTTGCATATTTTATTTTTGTGATTATTAAACCTGTTACTTTCTTTTAGTTTATTCTGGTGTTCAACTGGATCGAATACAAGCCAGCGTCTTATGGCCATTACGTGTATCCAATGTGGGCCGACGCGGTGGGGTGGACCATCGGAGTGCTCCCAGTTGTGGTGGTCGTGTTGATGGCTGTCGATCAAATATGCAGTGGACCTGACGACCTTACTATTATGGAGGTATGTTATTATAAGTTCATATATAATAGCACTATCTATCAGAGGCGGATTATCCATAAGGCAAACTAGGCACGTGCCTAGGGGTGCGAAGGTACAAAGGTGCGCGCGGGTGGAATGAACACTGGATGGAACCAACGCCGGATTTAAGGTACGGTATAAATAATATAAATCTCTTTTGTGGGGGCCCCCTACAATAGAGATTTAAAATGTTTCAAATTCCGTCGAATAAACTCTACAAATTTTCTTTTATTTATTTTTTAGGTGTTGTACCTTTACATACTTGTACTGGTACAAGATGTAGGTACATGATAAATGTAATAGTTCTTAAATATTGTTATAACGGTTATTCACTTAAATTTGACAATCAGTAAAATATCAGAATTCAAATCGTCATAAAAAGTACTTCAATTTTTTTGCACATTTAGAGGGAAACTAATTGGCGGCCATGGGGCCTCCGGACTTCTAAATCCAGCAACTGTAGTGGCTATTACGAGTCGGAATAAAGATATGCCAGCCCAAAATTGGAGTCACCTCTTCCAAACATGTAGTATAACGCCAACTACAGTGATCTTAACTCATTTACTACTTCTTACACTCTAAGGCTTTTTACTAGTACTAGTTATTTATAAAATAGGGGCGCCGATGCGATGCTTATAAATTGGAACGGCTTCTACGAAAAGTTCCGTTTTAACTAGTCTAAATTCAGTCAGTCAGGACGTGTTACTTTATATATTATATAAAGTAACACGTCCTGACTGACTGAATGAAATCAAAGCCGAGGCAAAACTACTGAAGCTAGAAACGTAATATTTGGACCACAGGTCCATTAAGAAAGGATTTTAGACTAGTTAAAACGGAACTTTTCGTAGAAGCCGTTCCAATTTATTGCACTTACGAGTACGTTTACTTTTGAAAAGACAACTGCTCCTTTAAGGTAATAAGTACATGTTTTTAAGTAGGGAAATCTATCTACATTTTTTTATTTCTTGACCAGGCAAATGACTCACATGATGTTGTTCATATCAACAAGGACAACTTGTACCAGTACAGTTGATATTATGTACAGCTCTGGTCACCCTTATTCTGCCTACCTTACTCACGCACAGGAACACAACATTAATCAAAAATGTTATTTGGCTGCGGTATTCTGTAAGATGGAGGTACTGGAGGGAGGACTGGAGGGAGGGGTACTGAGGACAAAGTTTTTGTTAAATCAATTGAATTGTTCCACGGCACTCCGTTGTACAAATAACAGTGTAACTAGGTGTAGGTAAAACTAGCAGTGAACTATAACAGCATTTCTAGTTTTAATTGCTACGAATGGGTGGAAGTGGAAACAGTTGAACGTTCATGAAATGCATAAATGTAAATTTTATATGTAGTTTACTAACTGAAAAATAAAATTATTTATTTTTGTTCATCAAATACACTGTCGATAAATATAAAGTCTTACCTAGAATAAATTAAACTCGACAAGGCTTTATGCGTTTTGATAAATTGGAAGTATGTCATTACGTATAGATACTTATGAGTTAAGACCACGTAAAATCAATGAATAAAATCTTTCTTTAATCTTCATCTGTAACTAGTGCACAATTGTTTTCAGTTCCTCTCAAATCATAATAAGGTATCGATGATTTTGCGGACTTATTTTTCACAGAAAACCATAAACAAATCGGTAACGCCTCAGAGTTCAGGGTTTAATTAACATTTTTTAATTTAAATAAAGGAAAAATAATTCTCATATTACAAGATATATCTAACGAACAGCGCTATTAAGCGCTTATTTACCCTAAAATTAGCGCTCAAAAATTAACAAAAAGTTTTACTTTGCAATTTTACTATCATCATCATCATCATCAGCCCGTGCAACGTCCACTGCTGAACATAGGCTTCCTCCCGAGGGAGGGTTTTGCCATAGTCACCACGCTTGGCGGATTATTTGGGAAACGCTGCTGCCCGTTCCCTGGTATACGCTTGTTATAGATGATGTTATAACAATCGGGACCAAAACGGCTCAACGTGCTTTCCGAGGCACGGAATAATTAGACATTAATATTACTATATTAATGTCTAATTATTATTGTTTTATTAAGTACATTAATATTTTTATTATTTAATAACTCATAAGGACGGGTATTTATACCTTCTAACCAAGTGGAGTATCAACATTGATAAATTCTGTTGTTGGCAATTTACAGGGGTTTTTCTGTAGACTAATTTGATTTATTTTGTAACTAGCGCCCCGCCCGCGGCCCTGGCTTTGCACGGTTGCAACGTTGGTGTATTATACATATAAACCTTCCTCTTGAGTCACTCTATCGATTAAAAACCGCTTCAAAATCCGTTGCGTAGTTTTAAAGATTTAAGCATACTTACTTTTACTTTGCTTTATACTATGTATTGAAGTTTCTTGTATGCATTATCTTGGAACCACAAGAGTAATTATATTAAAATTTGCATAAGCTACATAAATAACAAACCATCCAGGATGTTGAGTGAAAAAAATCTGAACGTCCTTTTCTTTTTTCGTGTCTAACGCATCATTATGTGGTCTTAAAACCTCATCACACACCAATTTTTACTATATACCAAATATTGGAGTGGTTTATCCATGAGAATTACACACCATAGGTACTTACCTTACAGTATATACTGGGTGACTTTTGTTTCCGTCTTGCTATGTGAAAATATGAAAATAATAGGTCGTGATATGTATATGAAATATATGTCTAGGGCATAGTTATTTTAGCATTTTATTTTTTTACTGACATAAGAGTGAAAATCGTAACGGTAAAAATTTGTTCCTAAGTAGGTAGTTACGCTATTTCGCTCGCTCTTTTCATTCATGTGTGATTGCGGCCTAGGTATTATAGGCACCCATTTTATTATTACTCATGCGCTATGTAGCTACCTAACTACAGAAATACTAGTAAAAATATACTGTGGTCTACACAACACACTATATTACCATCAAGACGGTAAAAAAAGTCACCCAGTATAATAATGACAGTATAAAAAAAGGATCGAAAGTGGTATTTTTTAAAACATTGGAATTAATAACGTTGTGTGGTTTTATTTTCTGATTGCAAAGCTACAAAATGTATTTAATGGCATTGAGCGTAACATTTCACAGAAAGCTCGAGTGTTAGCCCGTCCGACCGAGGCATGGGGCCACCATCCCAGTACAGCGGCAGTGCTTCGGCCGGAGTCCGAGTTGTCCCCGCCTGTGTTGTTACTGCACGGCCGCCCGGTGCTGCGCGAGCGCGGCGCTTGACCCCCACATACTCATCCGCTGGTTGCCATGCGGAAAGTAAGTATTTTATCTCGGCACTTAGCCTTCCACTTCCCTTGAGAACCCTGCTGTCCTTTACAGTGAAGTAGCGCAACACTAATTGGAATTACCTACTAGTGATTAAAACAGTATATGTAGTCACCAGCGTAAGCAGCCAAACGAACTAGAACGTCTACAAAAATGTGATATGATGCTAAATTTTCCAAGTATAAACTATATAAGCAAGTGAGGACTCGACATTATTAAATTAATAGCGTCATGCAGAACTCCAGACTTTCTACTTTTACTTGGAGAACGTTTATGTTGCCCGATAGTAGTTAATACCATTGTTAATTCATAAAGTAAAGGATATTTTCGAATACTACATGATATACTTTTTACAGACATCACAAGATGCCGGAGACTCAAGTTCAATTAAAAGTGGAATTGAAAATGAAACGAATAAATCTGGAATTATTAAATCAAAAAAGAACTCCCTTAAGCGGAAAGGTCAACATTTCAGCCACGAATCTGATGATGGAGTTATAGAACCTCTTCTAAATAAAGATAAAGCAAAGTCAGAGTTGCCAAACCAAAGTGCCAAATTTAATATATTATCAAAAACAAAGACTGATACAGCCAGTGAAAAAAGTGATAAAGATAAGTTAATACAAGATGATTCAATACAAACCTCGTCGTCTCGTAAGCCTGCGGTCAAAGATTCAATTACAATAAAAACTACTTCAAGTCTTGATGAGAATACTATTAAAAAAACGGTTGTTACTGGACCGATCCATAATCACATGAACACGAATGTTTTCAGTAACCACGAGACGTTGAAAGCGCTTATTACAACTAAAAGCCAAATTCTTGTTGAAATTGATACCTCAAAGCCAAATGTTTATAGCCCTAACCCATTGATCTTTACAACTGCTAAAATCCATACTGATGGCAAAACCAAACAAATGGAACCTGTCCATGTTACACCTGTGCCAATACTATCGACTATAGAAGTAAGTTTTGGAAAAGGTGCTAATATAACAAGCAACGGAGAGCCTTCTGGCCCATTAATTTCTAATGTCAATACTGTTTATTCTAACATATCTAAAAGCAATTTAACTATTTCACAGAGTGAAAATAAATCTAAAACGATAATGACTACTGCAAATACTGTAATAAAATCTACAAATAATACAAACAACGTTTGGAATAGTAATGCAGTAACTTCATCTAATGAAATGGGCGATATTAATGTTTCTACTTCAAATGGAGTTTTATCTAAAATTACTCCCAATGTTTATCCAGGGAAATTGAAATCTCCTTCAGACAATATAAATAAAGTACCAAAACAAGAAATTTCACAGGACAACCGATCGCATCCCGAAACATCTGTATATCAAATAACAAATCCCTCAGAAAAAACTAAAACCGTAAATTTAAATGAGACAATAAAACCAGTTCCTGTTAAATTAGCAACTACAAGTGATGCTCCGACAAATTTATTAAATAGGACTTTAACTGACATCGCGACAAAAAGGGATGATGTTTTCAAATTCAGCGACAACAAAGTAGATTTAAACAAAAGCTTCGGTAGTTCGACGGTTCAGGAGGGAAAAGGATCAGAAATAGTAAAATCACCTAATATTTTAACCAACAAAAATGAGTGCACAAACGAGAACAGTACAATGATTTCAAGGAATTCTATTGGTGGTAAACAATTACAACGTCAAAAGACGGCAATAGATACAGATGATTCTATTTCTTCGTCAAAGCCAACAACAACGCAGGCGAAATCCTTGAAAGAAACAAATAAAACCAGCAATGAAAAATCAGGCATAGCCCAAAATATCATTAATACTACCTCAGCTAGTACGGCAGTAGCATTAAATACATCAGTTAAAAAAACAATGGCAATAAATACGAAGAAACCTGATACATCTGTAGTAAGTACCCAGCCGACATCCAGCATAACTACTAAGTCTGTAAATAAAGCTTCTTCAAAAATTTCAAACCCTTCTAACACACAATCTATAGCGACCAATTCAACAACAGCAACAACTTCTGTAAATTTCGTTGCTAAAAACGTCAGTAAAAGTTCTGGTTCCCAAACTCAAAATGCAGCTAATAGCAAAACTAATACTACAACACAGCTGGTAAATTCTTCCATACCACCTAGTAATACGTCAATAACGAATGCTATTACATCAATTGCGTCACCAACAATTTCAAAATCAATATTAAATATTGAAAAAAGTTCGTCAACGGCGACCAAAAATTCTCCTGAAGCGCCGATTGTAAAACATATTGACCCAATGACAGCAAAAAAACATGACATGATGACAGCAAAAAAAACAGACACAGCTACAGCAAAAAAATCTGGTAAGACAACAGCAAAAAAAACTGACATGGCAACTGTAAATAAGCCCGATAAGTCTATACCAAAAATACATGAAACGTCGGCTATAAAAAAAGCTGACACAACTACAGCAAAAAAAACTGATGCGACGACGCTAAAAAAGCTTGACACAACTACGGCGAAAAAATCTGACACGGTGACTGTGAAAACACCTGACACGACTAAAGCAAAAATTCCTGATACAACAACAGTAAAAAAAACTGACACGTCTACAGCAAAAACACATGATATGACTACAGTAAAAAATCCTATAATTAATGCACCAAAAATTCATGAGACGACAACAGTAAAAAAACACGACACGGCAACAGCAAAAATGGCTGATACGACGGCAGTCAAAAAACCTGACACGTCGACCACTCCTTCGTCAAAAACATTACAAGGATCCTCAAAGACTCCACCTGCTAAAGTTTGTGATTCATCTAGTGTCATAACAAAGTCAAATTTATCAAATAAAAATAGTGAACCAAAACCTAACGAATCTAGTCAAGGCAGATAAACCAATTATAAGTCATGTTGTTAGTTGTCAGGAAATAAACAAAGCTCAATTTTTAAAATAACTGTTTGGCAATTCATCACTGTCCTCTCACATGTAGTACGTCCATTGGATTTAATATTAGAGTGCACAGTGTCACTTTAATTATTTCTAGTAGATTACTTCTAAATTCCTCTGTAATTGAAATTAAATTGTTATATTAACTAACTGTAAATAATTACCTAAATAGTAACATTTACGAGCTGCACAGTCAGTTATTATAAATATTGTGTGTACCTATATAATATGACATAATAATGCCTTATTTTCTAATTATAATACCTATATATACCTAGAAGGAGAATTGAATAAACGTATCTCCCACAATGCATGTTGTTTGCTCATAATATATTCAAAGTCAAAGTCAAAAATTCTTTATTCATATAGACACATTTAAAATATTTTAAATCATGTTATGATGCGTCCCTTTCTTTTACTACCACCAGTTCTGGACGTGGCAACTCTGAGAAGAACTGGCAAGAAACTCAGAGGAATCCTTTTTTAAATAAATTTGATTTTACCATTTTTAATAAAGCAGTATTGTTTCAGAGCAACTCACTCCCAACTATTCCCAAGCTGTTTTGTCAATGACATAATCTGAAATTTTGTAATAAGCTTTTTTACATAATTTATCTTTCACATATCGTTTAAACTTGTTTATAGACAGATCTCTAACATTACTAGGAAGTTTGTTGTAGAAGCGTATACATTGCCCCATAAAAGAATTGCTTATTTTGTGGAGACGTGTAGCATGTAAAACAAGATTATCCTTAGTTCTAGTATTAACATTATGAGTGTCGCTTTTTTTCTTAAAACTATCAATATTCTTATGAACATATAAAAGGTTTTCATATACATATTGTGATGCGACTGTAAGAATATTAGTCTCTTTGAATTTCTGCCATAGGGAAACTCGCGGACCAAGTTTATATATGGACCGTACAGCTCTTTTCTGTAGTACAAAAATGGTTTCAATGTCCGCACAGTTTCCCCATAGAAGAATCCCATAAGACATTACACTATGAAAATAACTAAAGTCAACCATTCTAGCAGTATCCACATCAGTGAGTCGCCTCATTGTTTTAACAGCATAGGCCGCAGAGCTAAGTTTCCCTGACAGTTTCGCAATATGTGGGCCCCATTGTAATTTGGAGTCAATAGTTATTCCCAAAAAAACAGTTGACTCCACTGGCTCCAACCGAATACCATTTATTTTTACATTCGTGTCAATTTGTTTTACTGACTTTTTTTAATGACTTTGGTTTTGTTTTCATTTAAAAGTAGATTATTAACATTAAACCAATGGACTACCTTCGAGATTGCATTGTTTAATTCGTCATAGTTGCCTAACTGTCTATTTATTTTAAAAGTTAGGGAGGTATCGTCAGCAAACAATACTATCTCATGATTATTTCCTACATAGTAAGGTAAGTCATTTATATACACCAAAAACAAAAATGGCCCCAGGATTGAGCCTTGCGGGACGCCTATGGATAGAACAGAGCCTGATGATATTTTACCGTTTATATCAACCTTCTGAATTCTACTGCCCATGTAAGAAATCAGAAGATTGAGAGCCTGGTTCCGAATGCCATACCGGTGTAATTTCCTGACCAGAGTGTCATGGTGAACGCAATCAAATGCCTTAGACAGATCACAGAAAATACCTAAGGATTCCTGGCCGTTCTTCCCAGGCCGCGAATATAGTTTTTAATAATAATATTAATATAAGAATTGAAGGAATTGAAACAGAATGATATTTATGTAACGTTGTCACAGTATTTGTTAATTATAGTATTCTGGGTGGATATAAATATATATAATAAACTGCGTAATTATATTTCATAAGCTTTATCCTGAGTGCCCTATTTGGAGCTTCATAAAAATGCATAGCAATATTATAATTATTTGTAGGACTATCTTTACATGCAATGTAATACTTTGACGGACTCACCGGAGGTAGGCTAGTGGTGCTAAGATAGACAAAATATTTTTCAAAGACAATATAATTATTATATTTTCGATACCATTTAGACGTGGATTACATAGATTAATCTCAGAGTGTCAATTTTATATTATTTTATCGTGAATTTTTACCGGAATCACTGCGAATAAATATTATGAAAAAATCTATATACTTTTTACTATCTGAAATATTCTATAACATATTTATCATTATCGAGAGAAAATTATAAAAACGCAGGGTAGAACCAGATAATACAAGAATTGTTTATTGATTGTATACATTTGATACTAATTTAAATTTAGAAAAATGTTTAGCCGTTGTTTACATTTGTATAGTTATTTAAGTTAAATCAGGTCTGACTCATAGAAAATTAATAAAACGATCACAATATGATTCATCTAATTATGAGCAAAAATATGTATTAACCTATAGAAAAGATTGTGTTAGTTTTTGATTTCTTGAGATAATTTTTGTTGATAAGTACCTAGGGTTAGATAGAGTAAGTTGTACGGTAGAGGCATGTGTATTTCACAGTTCATTGCTATTTATTTACTTTACAACTACTATTAGGATCATAGTAGTCGTTATCGGTGTTTAAATAAGATGTATTCTCATTAAATGGTCACGTATTTAGACACGCCATTCAATAATAGGACGTAACATACCCATAGGATGAATAATAAGGATTATAATATCGTTGTGTATTGAGATGAAATTTTCTTAGAGCGTTTACCACATCTCAATGCTCGCATCGAACGCGCGCTCGAGAAACGCGCATTTCAATTTTGAGCCTTAGATTTTATGGACATCATAGAGAAAAATTAAACAACGTTATTTTTATAGATCATTCGTAACATAACCATAAAGTCAACATTTATTTAAAAACTTAAAAAACAATAATCAAATTAAATTAAACTAAGTTTAAAACTAAAACTAACTAAAACTAAAAATGAACCCATTTAATTATTTTTGGTAGGTCTTATTATACCCTATGTAGTATTTAGTCTATTAGGTACTTAATAAATTGATAAAATTCAAATAGAGATCGTCAGTAGGTGCGTGAAGAAAATATATAAATTTCAAACAATAGATTTGGCTTAGGAACATTATTTAGAATCTTAAATGCTTTAATATATGAAATGCGAGAACCTACATTCCTTGTTCAGAGAGTTTCTTGTTCGTAAGAGTTCAGAATCTGCTAAACGTCTTAGTTTAATCTAGTATCTAGACCTTTTCAATGCTTTTTTCAAAAATTTCCAATTTTTACATTCATTTCAAATAACTTTCCGTCGGAAATTGGCAAGCCAGTAACGTATATTATAAATTCCATTATTAAATTATACTAAATACCTTGACTTATACCATTGTATTAACACGGAACGAATTAAAATAGGAACTAAATAGATAACATGCAATTGTAAAATCACAATAATTTCTACCAAAGATTTTCTCTATGCATTCTTCTTCGGTGTTTTTTTTTTTTTTTAAATATCTTCACAAATAAAACATAAGCTTCGAAAACGAGAAATCTATGGACTCTTTTTTTATAATTTTATAATTATGAATGTTGGGTAGACTATGTCCTACTTATTTTTATCAGCTTACTACAATGGACCCAAATTAATGTCTTCTGAAAATGAATGTTGATAAAGGTGACTTTCACGTTGGAATGGTACTCTGTTCCACTGGGTTGTAGGGTGCTGTCTAGAAGACTATATGTTAATCCAGTTTATAAATTATCCCCGTGCAAAACTTAGCCAAATCTATTCAGTAGTGTCCATCCATACATACAAACTTCGTGTTTTCAATACATATTACCTAGAAGGATCTTATAAATTGCATGCTAAGGGTAACGTTTGCCACATTTAATAAAATTATATCTTGATACATTTCATACATACAATTTACCGTTAAAATGATGAAATATGTGTTGTAAAGATATTACATATACATACATATGTATGGACCCCGCAGTAGATTTATAGCGTGTTACATTATAATATTTTCTATATTCTATTCTCGAAATTTAATTGGGGCGATTACATTTAAGTCGATCGACTTTTAGCTGTAAATAAATTGTGTGTATGTAAAATCATAAATGTAAAATCTTGGCTGACAAACGCCAAGCTACCAAATTACCTTTTGGACAAACTGACTAAGCAAAAGTGCATCTTATTTTCTCTTACACATCAATATATTATGTTTAACTATTAACTATAATAATATGTATAACTGAAATTCGTCAAGGTAAAAATATTTATTTTTCTAATGATTTTATTTGTTATACTATTAATGTACCTACATTTTTTAACGATTTAACAGTTTATCTAAAATATATATGAAAAAGTTCGTATGCTTAAGTTATGTTCCCATTGATTAAAAGTCACAAATACACATTATTGTAATATGATACAATGACTCCATTGCCGATTTATAACTAATATGAGAAGTTTAAAATCCGTCTAAAACATTTGTACAAACGTTATTTCCGATCTTATTCGATCGATTATTTACGACAAACATTGTTATATATATTTTATGATATACGCAATCGTATTAAACCATAGTTCCTATATAAGACAACAGTAGAGCATATTTCACGATAACGGGGATTGAACAAGGAAATCTGTCATTAGTATTAAATAATTATTTTTTTCTACATTAGGAAGAATGGTACAAAATTGAGACCTTATCAACATTTCTTAATGTTTAGTGTTCTGATGCACTTTCATACTAGTGTCACCTTCAATTAATATTCATTTAATATGTATGTAGATCACAATGTGTAAAGATCGGTTTAAAGGTCATAGTTGCTTCGAAGATTATAAGGGTTATTTGCACGATAACGAGATATTTCAATTCAATTACTTATCGAAGAATCGTGTATGTAGATACCTTAACTTAAATGTAGATATCAAATCTGTAGATTAGATTTGTCGTTTAGATACTTACCTAACTCAAATTGTAGACGTATAGTAAGTATATTAGAGTTAAAATAATTATATTAAGTTGTTATAATTTTTTAGATAACTTTATTTTGATAACTATCACGTTTTATCCTATAGGTAATGATTTTATATTGAACATACCTGAAATTTATATGATTATTGTAAATCTAGTTGACCTATTTGTTTTTGAATAGGTATATACCCGTTTAGTTTTCCAAGTTTACAGGTAGGGTCGTTGAGTAGATTATAACGAGGTACATTACTCGTAGAATTGGTGGGTTGTGTGCCCTGTGTTTATGTGCCACGTCAGATGTTCCATGAGGTGCGCGAGATAGCCAGTGTTGAACGTGTCCTCACTAAGGCCGCGAACATGAACTCTGTGTCTTTTATATAAAAGTGGGCACGAAGGCATCGGCATGGCAAACGGTCGCCCCGCAGTACGTAGAGTTCTTGGTCGCGGCTTAAAGCTTCGGGAATGCTTTAGTAGAACAATTACCGCTGAAATTTCGTTTATGTACCCAGCCGAAAATAATCTTACAGTTAAGTTTAGCCGCGTGTAAGACTTTAAAATATTTAACTAAACTTTGTTGTAATATTTATGTACACTTAGTCAGGTCATAAATTCCGTGAAAAACTTGCAATGTAAATAATAGTAGGTACAAATTTTGATAGTTGTTTCACAATTTTAAAATTGTATTGTTCTTTTTATGAAATGAAAGGTCATTAAATGCCCTTCTTCATTTTTAATACATGCCCTTAATCGCAGCATAAACAACATTCATATCTATGAGTACCTATTTATGTCGCGGCTTTAACCAAAAATGTAGAGGCACAAAATAATGAAAATCTCTATTACCGCAGCAACGCATTAACCACGACACTATTCCTTAACCACGCCATTAAAAATACATAAAAATGATTTTTCTTTACTGTCGGAAAGTTCGACGTTCCATTTTTTAAATTATTCATTTTTTAAATTATGTCCAGTATTCGATTATTAAAATAAAAAGCTTTATACAGAACTTATGACTCGACTAGTTAGATAATTTTAGACTGTTAAAATATGTTTGTATTTGATGTAATTTGATGTCTACTAAAGCTATACATACAAAGCAGCCAAGCTGATAAAGCCGGCGCTGGTTCCTGGATATTCATCATTTTGCACCATCTAAGTAGCATCTGTACGGGGCAGTTTATGGTACCTATAGTAATTGTATTTAATAGAATTACTAACTTTACATACGTATATTTCTACGTGACAATTAATCAGCCTAAGAAAATTAATTGACTTAGTATATTGTTGTTGACTTGATGTATTTTAGAGAATTATTGATCAAATCGATGTTATATAGATGTTTATTGTAAATATTAGCTTTAATTAAAGCCAAAGGTATGGAATGGTCTAGTGTTATAGAAGGCTGTATTTTTGGGTGATATTTTAGAGAGGATGGAATCATATCTTTCATACATTATTTAAAATAACACAATATAACAGACACGATAAATGGAGAATTGTATGGTCATAGAAACGGCAATGATGTGATATGATGGATTTTAGTTTTAGTGTTGTTGTGCTATTAATAAAATATGTTCAAATGTGATTCTTGTTCGTTTTATTTCATTTTTCTGGTCCTTTATCACGTACTGATATTATTATGACTTTGATAAATATGTATTCGCTTCTCTCTGCGTTTACTGTCCATACAGAAAATATTTAAAAACTGTTAATTTATATAGTTAATGTAGCTTCAATAATAAAGGACTTAACAATAACATAGGTAATACTTTAGAGTAACCTTACACAATGAAGACATTTTTACTAAAGTTATAGTCATATCGTTACGTATGTATGTAGAAATAAGTATTTGTACTTATTTCTATAAACAGGAGATTACAGTTTATAAGGTATCTTGGGGTAAATCCGTGGTTGGGGTAATTCCGTTTTTTCAAGTTTATTCTTAAACTACACAAAGCATGTTCCTGAATCTTTGCCGATTAGAATATGAAGTTTTTATTTCAAATAAATAAAATCAGGAAAAAACAAAATATTGATTACTTTCTTCATTATTTTAACTAAACGGTTTTACCCCAAACGCGGATTTACCCCAAGCTACTATAGTAAATATTTCTACCAAAATATATATTGGCCATTACTAGGTACGCAGGTTGAATTTTTAATGGTTGTTTTCCCGTTGCAGAATGTAAAAGATATAATGTCATAACATTATACTATATCGATTTTACTAACAAGATACAATATTTCCGCATGAGAGACAACACTGAAACAGCTTGCATTTGGGTATGCACTTCAAATACTTCACCTTCCTTACTGGATAGTAGATGCGGGATACCACGGTCATGCATCAGAGGGGCTAATAAAGAGAGACACCAAGCGCCAAAATCTTGTCATTGAAATCAACCAGATACTATATATATATGTATATATAATAATAATTAAATACAATAATATAATAATTGTATTTTGAACAAGTTGGATTTGAATGTCTCGAAGTGTTTTGTGTGTTCTTTTACACGGAAACCAACCCCAATTATCTACCAATACAAGCTCTGTGATTCAATAATAACCAGGCAAAGTAGGTACTATTAGGGACTTGGGAGTAACATTTGACTCAAAGCTACTATTTAATACACATATTGATAATTTAATCTATAAGGCGTCTAAAGCCTTAGGTTTTATTTTTAGAATGTCATCAGAATTTCAAAATATAGAAACAATAAAAATTCGCTTCACAAGTATGGAACCCCACATATGACACGAAGGTGTCGCGTATCGAAAATATACAAAAAAAAATCCTGAGGTACATACAATTTAAATGTAGAACTTTTTTAACTAATTATTACAGTCGCTGTAAGAAATTCCACGTGTTACCTCTAAAAGAGCGGAGGAAAATAGCGGACATTAACTTTCTACTTAGTATCATGAACGGCTCGACTGATGTAGCAGAGTTGATAAACATGACAGGTTTGCGAGTGCCATCTGCTTTACTTAGGAAACATGACCTTTTATGTACCCCGTACGTGATTCCATCGCGAAGAAAAAAAATTGGAAACTGTAGCACCTAAAAAAATTGAATTCTCTCTTGTGTGTTAGCAAGATGAGGTCGGCTATTGCTGAATGTATCTGCTGCAGTGGCGCTAGCTGGCTATTTGGACCCCTTTGCTTCCTAAACATCGGTTGAATAAGAGTAATTTCCCTAAACCATAAAAAAGGAGTGTTTGGAAGGAAAAAAAACAAAGCACCTGTTTATATGATGACCTGATTATAATGAAATGAAATTCTAGATCCCTTTTTTGTATAGGTAATATTCCTATGATGCGTTGATTTATTTTCTACAGTTTTGGTATTTTTAGGTTTTCACAGCTTACTCTTAGATCATTTGAGAATTAGTTTCAAAAGTTGATAGTGTTGCGATTGAGGTGGTTAGTAATAATTAATATTTGTATCAGCCAGGGTAGTCGGCGTTAAATACTACTTCTTATTTTTAGCTACTCATATTATACCTAACATATGTACCTATACACATACATATATCTACATACCTAGGTACTCTTTACTGATTGCATGCATATTTTTGCATTATTATTATCTAACTGACATTCTTATTTGCTTGTTTTAAGTAATACCTACGGTCAAGCACATGTTTATTATCATTTAGTCAATAGTTGACACGACTACCTACATATGAACTTTGATGTTAAAATTCATCATATGTTTACAACGGGGACACGCAGTTAGCCCCTGTTACACGCGTAACATGAGTTATTAGCTTTGAAATAAACTATGCAAAGGCTTTTATCGCGGTGACGTCGAACTTTCTTTAACCGCTTTTATTTTTGCTGGCACTCGACAGCATTCGAGTTGGCGAGTCGCCGCGCGCGCACGTCACTGCGCACCGTGTCCCTACTGCCGCCATCAGCCACCGCGGTCGATACACTCACGCTACCGCCAAACCAACCGTGAATCCAACTTTAAACTGTAAAATCATTAATAACAACGTTTTTCGTGTGTAATGAGTGTGTTCGAAAGTGAACTAGTGAAGTACAATTCATCGATTTCATACACTGAAGTGAAATAAAGTTCATCAATGCGATAATGTTTCGTTGTTCTTTTGGTCCATAGTGAAGAGAAACACTAAGAAACGCATACAACAACGTTGCCTGAACAGGTGAGTTGTCAATACTTTGATTTGTTGTTAAGTAATGTGTTCAAAAGTAGGTAACGGTCAACGGATTTCTCATTAAAATTTTGATTATCGTCATGCACCACTTCGTAGAACGTAGTTACCAGATAAAACTGCCAACATTTTTCAATTTTATCAACACAGTTCAAAAAAGATACATATGTCTCTGGGATAATGTAATTTATCATTTGTGTGAATAATCTACTGTTTGTGTTAGGTAATGCAGTGCCCTCATGATTATCTCACTTCTTGGATTGTCAATCAGATAACGCATCCAAAACAATGACTGTTAGGCAACTTTTGTTGAAAATTGTTCATGTTCTCTGTTTGAAACTAAGTCACCTTTGATTATAATTATATACAGTTAGATTAGAACTAGGTAGCTATGACTAGTTTTGCAAGATAATATGGGTAAATTGACAACGGCGCGATATCCTGTTTCAGAAACGGGTATCTAATTAAAATTACTGTTATTAGATATAGTAAAAAATATGGGAAGAAGTCGTGGTAGTTACAAAGAAATCAATATCCAACGGTAAACAATCAATATGGAAAATAATGTTACATATTTTTGATGTTGCAATAAAGCTTTGCAATCTGATAACGACGACCCAATATGTATATTGTATATTTAGAAGAAATATTGTGATAAAAGCACATATCGATTTAGATAACAATATGTTTGAGCAACATAGACTTATAATAATCCTAACTTGACATAATATTTAGTAAGTCCCAGGGACTTAGGAAACTAGTTTGAAGCAGTGTGGTGTTACAAAGGCCTTTTCTGTAGAACCTACATTCCTGGAAACTATAACAATATTTATTTATAGCAAGCTGTTCGTTTCCAGAGTTGTAAGTTATAATTGTTATAATTGATGTAGATTGAGATTTTAGTTGGAAATTTCAACATTTTTTAACAAGAATATTGCTTCATTATTTTGGAAACCTATACCTAGGTTAGTAAAATCATCAAGAGTCAAATTTGTACAATCCGTTGCCGAAGCATGAACATTAATCAATGCAGCTATTGCTTTTACCCAGGTATATATAAGTAGCTATACTAACTGTTGCCCGCGTCTTAATCCACGTAGGTTTAAATTTCTTCATACAAACTTTGCCACCCATTTTTCTAAGGTTTAAAAATGGGTGGCAAAGTTTGCATGAAGAAATTTAAACCTACGGGATGAATTTTTAAAATTCCTTTCTTAGTGCACACTTACGTTACTTAAGAAATATTACCCAGAGGTTTCAGCTGTGCGTTGGTCGATCAATCAGTCAGTTTCTGCTTTTATATATATATATGTAATATTTAATTTGTAGCTATGTACCTATGTAGTTATATTTGAAAAATGTTGTAGGTATTTGATGAATTATTATTCAACAAAGATGTCTGCAGTCTTCAAAAGAGGTGAATAATTCACGTCTAGTTTGGTTTTTCACATTTAATATTTATGATTTATAAATAACCATCAAGAAAAGATATCAAACACCTTATGAGTAGTTATATGGGAGCGTGTGAACAGAAACTACATCGGCGTCTAGTCAGCCACCTCACTTTCCATCCATTCATGGAGACTCCAACTTTTTTCCAATAATTTCTTTAACCATTTGTGTATTCAAGTTTAGATATCAAGCTTTCTTCTTTGTTTGTCGATATCTCTGGTTTGTGTGTGATGTGCTGGGTTTAATCATCGTAACTTTAGATAGGTAAGATACCTACCTACCTACAAATGTTTATAGTGTCGCATTTGGTTTTAGTTTTGTGTAAATTGACTATGTATGCATTTGTTATGCTTAAAAACCAACTAAATCCAATTAGGAAAATGTTAATGTCAAGTGTATTCTATTGAAAATTCACAAAGAAAATCACTTGATTAAGTAAATGTAGGGAAAAGATAATTGTTAAGCGTATACCAGATGAGATCTACGGCTTATCCACATTCAATACTAACAAATTCGATTTGGAACTGGTACCAAAACGTATTCGATTGCGCAATACATTTCTTGCGGCTTATGCTTGTAGTAGCTTTGATGATCTTTCTACCATAAATTGTATGTAATTGTCAAACATTGGGCTGGAAATATTACAACCGCGTTACGAAAACGAAACAGGTTTGTTGTGTCGGGTCCAGGATTGATCAGTAGCTCTGTATCTATGAGAAGTATCGGCCGGAATAATTGGCGAGGCATGCCGCGGGTCGGAGGCGGTTAATTGCCGAAGAGTCGGCCGGCCGGTTTGGCCGCCGAGCGTTGTTTTACGGCATTCCTAGTGTTGTGAGCTACAGTTGGCCACCATTGCTAATTATGTGGCACATCTTTCACTTTGTTAAAAAACATAAGTGTATAGGATCTATATTTATGGAGAAATGGAGAAACTATTCGCATGTTTGATATCTAAATAATACAATAATAGATATTTTTTATAATGGAGCCAATGGTTTGTGTCAGCGAGGGTGTAACAAAACACTGTTGCGTGAAAACTAGACAGGCTTCCCCGATCCAGCCGGAAATTAAGAATCCCCTCGTGGGTTGGTATTATTATTCCCCAAAAGTTTTAGTTTTTGTAACCTAGCAATATTGATCGATGTCGAATAACAAGGGACAGGTTTTATCAATAGATAATTATAGCGTCTGATAAATACGGATAGGCAATTTCGGAACTAAGAACGATGCACTAAATATGGTCCATGAGTATTGAATTACCAAATCAACTTTTGTGTGACTGTGTGTTTACTTTTGGCTATGCAATGATATGAAGTAATTAAAGTTCCAAATGAGGCTATTTCAATCGATAATTATTTGATTTAATGTCGATTAGTCTAAAACAAAACTAAAAGAACCGAGAAGCAATTATAATCTTCTAAGACTTTTTTTAAGAGTTCCATCACTGTTCCCTTTGCTCCATCAGATCTGCTTGATATAAAGTTTCAAATCACTAGGACATTTGGCTACATATCTTTGTTCATCTGTGATTTTTGGTTTTCAACAACGTGAATTCAGTTGGGGCCATTGCTCTCGTTGCGGAAAAAAACGGGGAACAGTTGTCGGTCGGGGCGGCTCGGCGGGGATTCACGGTCGAACGCGCTTGCCACCTGCCGCCATCGTCTAGCTACTTGCTGATACCGCACACCACTTACGTGAACACTATGGGTAAATAGAAACGTTAATAACGAAAATACTTTTGAATTTAAGCATTGTGCATTGGTCAGAATGTTGTATATCTTTTTATTCACCGCTGTATGGATGGTAGTACAACCGTGATACCTATATTAGCGCCTGATTCTGACGTATTTTTTTCGTACGGACGTATGTAATTTGCCACGAGGCGTTTGCTACTTTAGCGGGCATAAAGGCGAGCAGAGATCCAGCCTAGATAAATGGTTTAAAAGCTACAAACTGCGCAAGAGGGCGTCCCTGTGGGACTTGCACCTCGGCTCAAGGCGGTCGCTGGCGAGGACATTTGGCTTTTAGTTTTTTTGGAGGAGTTTTGTGCAACTGACTCTCTACTTTACAGTTCGCGGCCCTCCCGGACTTCAGATTCGGACTTTGATGTGGTTGCTTATTTTTGCTTTCAGAACAATGAGAACTATTAGTTATTGTTTAAAACTGTCTTCAGTTCTACTACTACTAACGATGCTTTACGTGTCGACTGCTTCCTACATGATATTGTTAGATACAGGAAGGTAATAAACTAATAATACTTACTGCACACTCAATTGCTATTGATAAAACAGCGGTAGAATCACAAAACAACACATTTTTTACGCGTGAATGTAGGCTTACGAGCTACGACTTGGTATTTATACGATATTTTTAAGAGGAAAGATTTGATTGTTTGTTTGTAATGAATAGGCACCGAAACTACTGAACCGATTTGAAAAATTTTTTCACTGTTGGAAAGCTACACTATCCCGGGATGGCATTCGGGATAGTTTCTTAACGAGATCGAATCAGAAAAGAGGAGATACGTAGAAGAATGCGGGTTGCCGCCATAGCCCAACGGATTAGTTAGAAGTGGCAGTGGACAGACCATATAGCACAGTGAACAGATGGCCGTTTGGGCAGTAAAGTTGTCGAATGGAGACCCCGGATTGGCAAGCGTAGACTAGGACATCCACCAACTAGATGGATGGATGACCTGGTAAAGGCCGCGAGATCATGGTGGTTCCAACCATAGTAACTGGAAATGTATGATGATGATGATGATGAAGAAAATTTGGTCAACTTTTTCATATACCTACTAGATTCCCGCGCGCGGTTTCACCCACGTAGCTCCTGTTGACGTGGGAACTTCATAATTAAATAAAAATTATATATAATATGTAACTCCTGGATCTGTAGCTTTCTAATAGCGAATTGGAATGGCAAACAATTAGATATTTCCTCTTTTTAATATTAGTACCTATAGATAAATAGACAAACAATCAGTCTTTGCTCAGTCTGTACTTGCTTTAAAACTATGTATAATAAATAAAGCTTATTTTAAATAAATTTAAATTCAAATGCGTTCAAGTGCCCCTATGGTTTATGTATTGCTTAGGTAATCATAGTTAATTGTGTTGATAAGGTGCGATGTGCTATGTTTTAATTATACATCACATGACTCATTGCATTACCTTGTAATGTACGAACACAAAAAAAAACAAAATAGGTACTTGCTTAATTTAGCAGTACCTATTGAAAATATGATTTGTAACATTTTGACTAGACTTTGCTTAATAGAACATTTAAGAGTACCTAATGTATTGAATTTTGCACATGTTATACGTAATAGTAAACATATTATATTATACTTATTAATTTTAAATAACAACTTGCAAAAACAGCAAACATATAGGTATACAAAGTTTCCGTTCCCGTAGGAACTTTATAATTAAATACAGCCTATGTTACTCCTGGATAACGTAGCATTCGAATGATGTAAAAATCATCGAAATCCGTGCAGAAGTTTTTGAGTTTATTCATAACGAAACATACAATTCTTTTCACTTCCATAATATTAGTATAAATACCAACTAATCTAGTTGTTTACAAAATCCGTAAAAACAAAATGTAACTACGTTAATATTAAGTAGAAGCATTGAATTAATTTCGTCGTTCCACCATTTAATGCATATCACATAAAAATAAAAACTAATAAGCATTTGTTTATAGCTGAGATACTTGATACTTTCCGTTAGTTATTACGAGATTATTGACCTGATAATTAATTTAAAAAGCTTTCCAATACATCCATGAGCCTATCTTCGTTCACTGTTGGACAAAAGCCTCCCCCAATTTGCGCTATAACACTCGGTCCTCCGCGTTCCGCGTCCAGTCCACACCGGTTACCCGTCTTAAGTCATCGGTCCATCTCGCAGAGACGTCCTACCTGACGTTTAAAAATTAATAATTTTATTAAGCAATAAAAAATGTTAGATCTGTGTAGACACTTTAATCATTGTCAATCAGATTGTAATAAGCATATTGTAAAGCTACATTGACATTTCCGAAATAAAGAACCTTTTATTTTTAATTGTACTGTTGACACTTCACCTAAATCTGACTCATTAAACTGCTTGACACCATAGTAGGTAGGTAATACACGTGACTAATGTGTTTAACCAAGTTACTGATTGTAGAAAACATTTTTTTGTAAATATCAATAATTGCACTCTTCCTGATTAGGTCACTCGAAGAGTTCCGTATAGAAGATTACGTGGTTCAAACATTTAGTGGCAAGTGTACCTTTATGCAATTCCATTAAACTTTCACTTGCACGTTCTATCATATTGTTGAAGTTCGCTTTATTTTGAGTTTACTGATGCCTAAACTATTTTATACATTAATAGTTTATCTAGTAAATAAGGGCAAAATCAAAATAGGGAATGTTTCTATTAAAAAAAAATATTACCTAAATGTATAAGCTGTGACAAAAAAAAACACTTTATTGGTACAGTTTTTTTTTATTTAGAGGAATGAATAAAATATGTAGTAACTAGGTAATTAAAATTCAAACAATCTTATAAAATACTAACTATTATAAATCTATGTACAACTTAGCAGGGTTCCCACCAGAATACTGGTAGCATTGCCCTGTTGAATGGCATTGCGTATCTGTTGTGCTATGACATATAAGTTAATAAAAACGTATTATATTATTATTAACTAGCTACGCCCCGGATTCGCACGGGTGAAATGCTGTATGGTATACATTATAATTCCTCGTGAATCAGTCTATCTACCTATTAAAAAAATCGCATCAAATCCGTTAAGTAGTTTTAAAAATCTAAGCATACAAAGGGACAGATAGACAGCGGGAAGCCACAAAGCTTTTGCTACTTCACCGGGCAGCAGCGGGAAGCGACTTGGTTTATTACTATGTATAAGTACATATTTAGGTGCAAGCATTACATTTTTTGTTTTTGTTTGATAGATGTGGAACATAGCCACTTGACAGTAAAACAATTTAACCTTACATAGAACTATAACTAAATAAAACTATTTTTGATGTATAAGTTAAACTGTCTAAATAGCTAAGTGGTCTAGATAGTCTGTAAGAAATTCAATTCTAATTTCTTGACCTCGATATATTTTCCGCCTGGCGCCGAATAGACAACTACCACGCTTAGTTGAGCTGACAAGATTTTGGAAGCGATTCGATTTGAATACTAACCTGTTTGTAACTCGGTTGAACTGTTAAAATAAACGAAGCCGTACATTCCCTCTTATAACCTATATCTAATATTAAAAACTAATATTAATTGCCACCCCATTTACAGCGACGACGTAAATCTTGCCACATCTTGACTTGCGCTTAATCGATAATATGATTGAGTTAATTACAAATAACTTACCGTATGTAGGTGACGAAGTAGAAAAGTATTATTGAGGAACAAATTACTTATGGTTAGTGCAAGTTAATTAAGGTTAATATCAGCGGTGTAGTGTCAATGAGTGTGGCGAACATTTGCAGTAGAGCCAGTCGAGGCAGCTCGTCGCAGGGTCATTGCACCGCTCGCCCGATGAGCCTGCACTCTAATCCTCGCCCCCTGCCCCTCGGCATGACTCCCGCGAACCCGCATCCTTTATAGCTTGTACAAAACAAACTACAAGGACAGTGATTATTTCTTGGTTAAATAAACTACGATTTCAAAGGATGTGAAACCGTCGAGGTTGATAAAACTGGTTTGTTTGTTTAGGTTTTTATTAGTAAGTATACTTTAAATAAAAGTTACAAAAACTGAATAGAAACTCATGTTAGTAAGAATTTTGGTATAGGTGAATAGGTGATAGGTGATAGGTGATAGGTGTCACCCAGCTAGTATCACCCAGGTGATTCTAGGAGACTAAATTGGTGTCCTCTGATCACCTGGGAAACAAATCTCCTAGGTGATCAGAGGAGACCGTTTCTATTATGAAATGAACCTTGATCACCCACATAAATCCTGCTACAAACTTCCAAATAAAATGTTGCAAAATTGAAACTAATATGACAGAATTAAAAAGAATTTTAAATAAATTAAATTAAATATTTCTTTCCATGTTGTTAGTACGACTAGACAGACTATTAAAAACATAATTGTGGTGCAAAAATTGTATTTTTTTCCTTAATTAATAAAGGACGGGAAAAAGTACTCTGGTATAATGGGTACGAATACGTAAAAAAAAGTATATAGATCTGGAGCCATTTGGTGGAGTTGCTGTCACCGTATAAAAAATAGATGCACAGGATCAATAACAATAAAAGAACTATTCTATATACTTAAATATCACTTTGATTGGTTGCATTAGCAATCAATCATCATAATATAACGTGTTTCGTTCAAAAGAAAATTTAAATAATGACCGTGGCGAATGTTCTTTTTCGTCCAAACAAACTCCAGCCATAATTCGTAATAATGTCATAGAAAAATGTCAGATGGCATTGCTCGAAGGCAATATTTTTGTTGGTTATTTCCTTGAAAAATTATGGCAACTCTTAGAAAAATAAATGGGTACGAATATAAAAGCGGAAAGGCTAGTTTTCGATTTTATACTCATATCCATTCTAATGTGTGTTCAATTTTACTTTAATTATCATTTTTATGTTCTCCAAATAAATAAATTTGTCTCAGGGGATATAATAGCAAACGAGGATGAAATAGTCGGTTTTTGTTACATAAAGCATGAAGAAGTGCAATTTTAGTTTAATTACATTAGGGTATTAAGGTAGTTTACCGAAGAATAATGCGCATTGCGGAGGGCATCGGAAGGTTCTTTAAAAACTAGTAAACTTCCGACTAGTTTGCAAAGAACCGAGTCCGAGAGGTCTGCAAACTGAACGTAGAGCGACAGTTGTAGACAATCCCCTTACCAGCTAAAAGTCATTATCCCTCAATACCTATGTCAGCGATCGCCCTAAGCTGAATTACATAAGCTGAGATCCCTGTTGCTTAGTTTTTTTTCCCTGTTGTACTTTTTAAACTTCGCCCTGCTCGCCCATTTGCCCGATAAAGTAGCAAAAGCCTCGGCTAAGCACATAATTAAGAAATTATGTCCAAAAAAAAATGGATACTCTTATGAAATTTTTAACTAGTTTGGTATTTATGTACGAGTGTAGATGTACAATTGCGATTATATAACAGGTATTCATTCAATGTACAAATGTTAGTAGACGTGGGTATATACGATAAATTAACATACGAATAATATATGGAGAAAAGACATACGTTAACACATAGCCTATCGATCTTCCAGAATAAAGTCCAATTTTTCACGAATGGTTTTTAATTGTACGGTTAGTTTTATTTAGTAACTAGCTTCCCGCGCGCGGTTTCACCCGCGTAACTCCCTCTACCGTGGGAAATTCATAATAAAATATAGCCTATGTTCTTTCTCAGGCTCTAGACTATATCTGTACCAAATTTCATTTAAATCGCTTCAGTAGTTAAGGCGTGATTGCGTAACAGACAGACAGACAGACAGACAGAGTTACTTTCACATTTATAATATTAGTAAGGATTATAATATGTAGTCAGTATTACAAACTAAAAAACCACTCCTAATGAGCTAAACGTAAGATATGCGCCATTTTGAGTGAAGATATTTTTTCTTTCAAATTCAAGTGTATTATTATTAGTATTAGTTTTACTATATGCGGAAACTTAATTGAAGAAATTAAGGTATTCAGTTATTATTTAAATGCAATGCGTGTTTATTCTTTTCGTAATACATACGTGCCTATGTGCCATTGTGTCAGTGTTTTTCAATACAAACGGTGTCGGGTCAGGTTGATGCCTAGATACACAGTGACCACTTTATCCATGCGTTACCCGTAGAAGACAGCGCCCGTCAGTTCCGGGGGATCGCGACGGGTCCCCGAATCTTAGTTTGCTGCTAAGAACTTTCCGATTCCCTCGTTGATCCGAAGTCTGAGAGGCCCACGAACTGTAAAGTAGAACAACAATTTCTAACTCCTCTTAAAAAAACTAAAGAAATCATTTCTCAATCCAACAACCACCCAGAACCGGCGATGTAGCGAAAGCCTCGTGGCTACATATGTCCGCCCGAAAAACAAAACAGGTCGATGTTGGTACTCAGTTTTTAAGTAGGTAATAATTACAAATTATTAACCACTATCAAGGGTACTGTGTTTGCGCCTCTTGAGGTTCGGTCGCCAGCTCTTTTCTGAGTCCCGGAAAGATGAGACAGCATGAAGGAGTCGACGTACGTAGCGTTCCACATCACTAGTCTTTATTATAGGTTTAAAATGGCGGGCCCATTAATAACTTATAATAAAGATACCTGTTAGATCAAATAAATGCATTACCTGTGTATTGTGTGTTCATTTTATTGCATAATTATTTTTATTTATTCTTATATAGGCATTAACTTTAACATTTAGCATGTTTTTCATTCATAGTAGTAACCTTCTTTTCATGCTATATCAGATGCGCAACAAAATACTTTCAAATATATTTGGCGCAGTCAGAAATCTTGACCGGCCAAAGTAGTTTTGACCTATGCGCGATGCCCGTAGTCTAAACCAGTTTCGACTGCAAACATCAGGCAAAAAAGGTTTAACCGATGCTCGTAGTCAAAAACAGTTTTGACCACACGCACGACTTGCATATATTATGTTTTATCCATAACAGCTGTATAACATGCTGCTTTAAATTATATAATATACAAAATAAAATAAACTTGTTTTTTTAACCACCCAAACCTGATGTGCACCATATTACAAATTTATGCGGGTTCATTAATTCCACGAAGAGAAGAAGATTTCACTGAGATACAGAGTAGATACAATTTTTATTTTTTATTACCTAATTATTCCAGGTCAAAGTAGTTTTGACCAACGTATTTAGTCAAACTCACTTTTAACCGACACAATTGGGTCACAAACACTTTTACCAAATTTTTTGCAGTTAAAATTGGTATTGCGCGACATCCTTAGTTAAACCATTTTATCTGCTAAAAATAGTCAATTTGGTTTTTAACTAAGGTCAAGGCATCGGTCAAAACTGCTTTTGACTGATCTTTTGCAGTCAAAAGTGGTTTTGCCCGATTATGAGTTTATGTTATAAAATTACATTAAAAATCATTTACTTGTCTTTGAATCGGGTATTATTGATGTGTAGAATGGAACGACATGTGTAATGGGCCCCGAACACTTGCCCGAGGTACCTGGGGAAAAGTTGGACCAGCTATTAGTCGTGTCCTTTACTTCTCGTTTTTCACCTTCGTTGAAAGAAAAGAGCTAATATCTAAATGCAAAAATATGTAAAACATATTCCTTGATTTTTTGGTGCAGCAGGTAAATTATTTATTTTTGTTAGTAGGTACAGTCTATATACCGAGTTTTTTTATAAATAACTAACTAATACAGATTAATGTACCTGTGTAAGGGCGCCCGTTCGTACAATTCCTATGTTGTATAGCAAGGCACTACAGTTCATTTTGTCATGTAGTACCTAAGTAGGTACATTTGTCTTGTCATTGACGTTTCCCAAGGTGTTTTTTTTTTGTAAAAATACATTGTATGTCTATTTAAACATTTTAAATGTTAAGTTTGGATAGTAATACAAAATAAAATAAAAATAGTAATACAAGTTGGCAAATGGTCCGTCTCATTATTAGAAACGATTAAAAAATCACGGTTGTACACCGTATACACTAGTAGGTATATTTTTAAACTAATAATACTGACAGTGATTTAATTTAAACAAACATAGGTACTCATCATTTATTATAATTATGTAGTATGTATACACAAAACACCTGTCTTTGTTATGACGTTGAAGAGTTAAGTACAAAGCATGTAAATAGAATAAAATTTGACCTTTGCTATGCAGTATTGTTATACGATAATGTCAAGGGAATGGCGTAGATCGTTTCTTAATGCCCTTACCTAAGGATGGGTTTTGTGAAATCTGTAGCTGGCAATTTGTATTTGAACGTAAGATATTTCACCTTGAAATAGTCTTTGATAAATTTAATTATAAATAAATGTATGTAATGAATGTACATCCATCTACGAATTGGGTTCAGACCATAATAGTCAAAATCCTAAAACAGAGTATTAAATATTTAAGAAATTACCTACATACATGCTAAGATAATCCAAATAATGCATTGAATTTAAGGCTGACCTATTGGCCGTCCTCGAGCAGACATAATAAAAAAACATCTAAAGACGGATCGCTGCGTGTAACGCACTGACGCCGATAAAACTTTGCCTTGGCGTGTATCTACACACATAGCTTACGCACACATGCGAAACAAAACTATGCCTTACCTTGTCAGTCGACCTGTCGCAGTGCCAGCCGCCAGATGCTAGACGTCATTTCAAACTTGATTATTTGTTTACAAAAATGCCGAATTGTGTCATGAAAGAGTGTGCAAATCAAAGCTCAACGTAATTTTCACAACATTGGGGTATTGTGAAAAATGATAGCAACAATTTTACACATAAAAAAAAGTGCTTTAGTGCATTATTCGACTTTTTATTTTGTCTGAGGTAGGTAGGTATCATCTCACGCCTAATGTGACGTCAGCCTAAGGAGTATTCAACCCATTCATGTATGTAGGTACTAGTAACCCACACAGCGTATGTGGTCATATGGTAGGTAGGTGGGTAGATTGAGTTGTGCGTTTGATAACAGAGTAACTATTAATTAGCTACTTTGCAGCTTGTGGTTTTGGTAATTACCAAAACCACAAGCCTATCGAATGCCTAACAAGCAGGTAAACTAAATATTTATATGTTAATTGCATAACCAAATGTGAACAGTGGATCTTAGTTACACCGTGGGACCAACATAATGCATTTTGCTATAGTAAGACAAATTTTCCGGAGTTCATCTTTCAGCACCACTATAGAAGTTATTATTAAATAGGAATCGTTTTGGTACTCAAACCATTGGTGTTCAATAAATTGGTGTTGAAAGAGGAATACTCCCATTTGTTATATTTTATAAATAATTATTTTAAAATAACGGAAATAAAAAACGTACAGACTTTAGCTTGTCTTGACAGTTGATAATCACTCATTTATTATTGCTGTACCATAATCACTGATATAGTGGTACTAATTAATTAAATTTATCAATAGCTCAATTTTTTCAATACAATTTTCTAATGCGATTTTCTATGCAGGTACCTACTACATAAGCATGAGAATTGAATGTTTGAGTAAAAAATTTAAAACTCCAACAACTTATAATAACGGTCCCAAACTGTTTGACAGAGTTTTATAGTATTTAAATGGAACTTAAAAAAACACATCTAGCTCAAAACACTGAAGGCGAGTTGGTTGACGGCCTGTTGCTCCAGGCCCCATCATTGATATGTCATTGTGTCATTTGACTACCTATGGGGTTCAGAAGTAGACGGTATTTTTAGTTCAGGAGTCCCCGCGGCATAATTGTTGCGGGCCCCGCCGGAGGGCACCAGATTAGTCAGTACCTGGTCAAATTTGTACCTGGCGCCCACAAAACTTCGGCATCACCCTATATCCCCTACATAAGGGAACGGCGAATGGAATACGTAATACCTAAATTGATGAATTTAAATAGCGTTTGTGCAAGGTCGCACATCTATTCCATACTTTTTTAATCTGTCACTTTGATCAGTGAGTATATAATACTAGCTTCCCGCGCGCGTTTTCACCCGCGTAACTCCCGTTCCCGTGAGAAATTCATAATAAAATATAGCCTATGTTCTTTCTCAGGCTCTAGACTATATCTTTACCAAATTTCATTTAAATCGCTTCTGTAGTTCAGGCGTGATTGCGTAACAGACAGACAGACAGAGTTACTTACACATTTATAATATTAGTAAGGATTAGTAAGGATTTATAATATTATTAAGGATAAGGTCTCTGCTTTAATATATTTATTTATTACACTTTTGCTTCATATGAACGAAAAGCGTTTTATTAAACAGTCCTTAATAGCGTTAATTGCTATTATATAAAAATTTCAATTTAAAATAAATAATGATAATTATTACACAAGCACGGCTTAATGAAGATAACTTAGTAGGTAGTAAATATTTCAACTGATTGTCTAAGTTATACAGCAAACAGTAAATACCCGATATCCTCAAAACCGTTGTAACTAATTGAAACATTAACATGCAAAGTAATTTAAGCAATATAACAAATATCGCGTATGGCTATGAAGCTAACATATCGGGTACGAGTAAATTGCGTAACAAATGCATTAGACACGTTTTTCATACGATCATTCTAAACTTGCATGTTTTAAATAAAACGTTACGTTGCCAAGTTGCCATCTACAGATGAATATTAGTAGTAACAATTTTACTTAATATGGAAAATAATTCTACACTAGCTATTTCCCGTGACTTTGTCCGTTTAATAAGGATTATATTAGTGTTTGACCGATACTGGTATTTCAGCCGAAACCAATACTTACATAAAAAAAAATCTGTAGTAGTCTCAAATCTAGGATATTTTTTACACATTTATTTGCATATACTTATAAAATTCCCGATAAAATTGGTCCAGCCGTAACTGAGATTAGCTGGAACAAACAAACACACGTTACATAATTAGCGCACAGATTTGTTTTTTTTTATCTAAACACAAAAATGATAGAGTTGCATTTTAAGATTGTGAAATTCGCAGTTTTTAACAACGCAACAAAGCTTTTTTTGCTCTAAACATTGGTAAATCGTAAATTTTAGAGTGATCGTAACGTCCAATTGAATTACAGATTGACAAGTTTTGATTTTAACAACGAAAAGTTACTATTTTTTTCAATTAATTTTGATAATACGCAAGATAGATATGGATAACTATTGCTTTAAATTATTATTATTTTCTTTCTTTCTCATGATAATTTTAATGAAACGTCTCAGGAGAATCTTAGATACCTACGGCTATGGGAAAACAACCAATAAAAGTTTATGATGTATAAAATCAAGACTACTGCTTTGTAGATAGGATTTTATTTGTTTATCTGTTTGGTCTTTCCTCACCTTGGAGATAATGACATCACACTGTTAAATCATAAGGTAAGGAGAATAAGTAAGATTATAAAACTGATAATATTACCTTAAGTTGATAAGAAATAAGACATCTATTAAAAAGATTGATTTATACGAGTAGATTATCTGGTACCTGGATAAGTTTATTTCTACTTTGAAATCCTCGTGGCGTAATATTAAGTCTGACTTAAAGTTTTGGAGGTAGTAGTTTGGGGTGCGTTACCCGCGCCGGACAAAAAATCTTTGTCTAAAATCTAAAATTTATTTCCAGCTCTGGTAAGTGGTGCTTTCCGAGGCACGGGGGGTATCCAACAGAGACGTTATACCAATCGTTTCCCAAGGAACAAGCAGCAGCATTTCCCTATGTGTTACAACACAATAATGCGGTCACTAACCCGCCTCCATGATAACTATGGCAAAACCCTCGGAGTAGGCCCATGTTTTCAAGGCACGGATGATAATCCATCAAAAACCAGACCCAGAGACATAAATTTGCCTTCAAATAACGACCTAACTTCAAAGGAAACTCATACCGCCAAGCCTTAATTACATATTTAATTTCTTCTACCTCATTGAAATCATCCTAACAGCTATTTTCCACTAAGCGGCTAGTTATTATCTGTTGGTCGCGTCAATGAGTACTTATGATATGAGTAATGATATAATAATATTTGAATAAAGAGGTAGTCGCGGCCGATCGCGTTATGTAAATTAGGTCTAATAGCTCGAGGGCTTCCAATAAATAAAATAAAAACCGGCCAAGTGCGAGTCGGACTCTCGCACGAAGGGTTCCGTACTAGTTGCAAGTGCCTACCTATTTTTGATATCAAGAATACAACAAGTAACATAGTATAAAAGTTCTTGTAGTTCGTTGTAACTTTGATCGATGTTAATAATAGTTGAATGAATGAAAGGTAAACTGTGATTTACGGTTTATGACGTATTAAAAAAAAAACTACTTACTTGATCTCGTTCAAACCAATTTTCGGTGAAAGTTTGCATGGTAATCATTCATTTTATCATTCTCTTATTTTAGAAGTTACAGGGGGGGGGACACACACATTTTACCACTTTGGAAGGGTCTCTCGCGCAAACTATTCAGTTTAGAAAAAAATGATATTAGAAACCTCAATATCATTTTTGAAGACCTATCCATAGATACCCCACACGTATGGGTATGTCGAAAATTTTTTTTTTGAGTTTCAGTTCTAAGTATGGGGAACACCAAAACCTTTTGTTTTTTTTCTGTTTTTGTGTGAAAATCTTAATGCGGTTCACAATATACATCTACTTGCCAAGTTTCAACATTATAGTTCTTATAGTTTCGGAAAAAAGTGGCTGTGACATACGGACGGACAGACAGACAGACAGACAGACATGACGAATCTATAAGGGTTCCGTTTTTTGCTATTTGGCTAGGAACCCTAAAAATCTGTGTAACTATTCACGATGTAATTTTTTACCGACCATGATCTTGTAGTTAACTAAAACGGTTTTGCTACTTTATCAGACATAAACGCAAGTTGCTTGTGCTCCAGCCGTATAAATGGTTCACTGTGTTACAGCACTTGGTCCATAAAGATTGCGCAGATGCAGATTATTGCAACCATTTACGATATAAAAATACCTACTAATATGCCCAATTGTTTCGTAATTGAGGTTCCTGAGGTACTATTTAACATCTCAAAAGGATTTAAAATATTCAGAGATTCGCTGTAAGGAGCTGAATAGTAAACTTTTAATTGTATTGAAAGATTTAAAGAAATTTAAGGACTTATCAGATAAGTTGCAAAAGGAACGTGCGGATAATGAGTTAGAAGCACTATCTATTATTAAAAATAATGCAATACTGAAGGGTAAGTTATCAGATATTAACTTACAATTGGACAGTGCCATTGCAGACCGGGATGCATTGCAATCATTAGTATGTACTTTTGATCAGTGTAGGATGGAGTTCGAGACCACTCTTGAACGTAATTTTGAGCTGGAATCTGAGTTAAAAAAGGCACTGAACACCATTGAACAGCTCGAATGTACCCAGCAGAGGTCAATAGCCGAACATTCTCAATCGCTGTTTGATGAGTTGGTAGGCAGTGCTCCTGACTTCATTTCTGCTCCTCCCATTTCAGATGAGCCTGATGTATCGACAATTGATTTGACATGTGATGACTCTCTTGTTTCAAATAATCAGGTTAATCAAGTTAGTATTTGTAGATTTTGTAAATTAAAATTAAATAGTAATAATAGAGAGTATGAGTATATAATTTGTGACCTTCAGTCAGAGATCCTACAGTTAAACACAACTTTAGATACTATAACAAAAAAGTATGAGGATGCTCAAAAAGAAATAGAGGAGTACTGTATTGGTATGGATGGCTTAGTGGCTGACCTAAAAGATAATGAACAAAAACTATTGTCCTTAACAAATTGTTACAATATGAATGGAGTTACCCGGACACCGGTAAGTTCACAGTCAGCTGTTTCCTCTAAATTTTCATTGGAAAAATATCAAATTAAGCAGTTAGATAGTGTTCTCAATGATAGTGCTTCAAAACAAACATTAAATAAACCAATATTATCAAGCAATACCCAAAATTACAATAAAAGTAACTCAAATATAATAATGTACAGTGACGAACTAGGAAAAAATATGGGTAAATTATTTTTACAAGAATCAGGAAAACTGGTGACTAATTACTGTATACATGGCGCCAGTTTTACACAAATAATAGAAAAAATTATGAAGGGTACCTACCAACCCAATACAACATTAATTATTTTTATTGGGAGACTAGGGAAATTAAATAAACATTCTTTTATTAAATATTTTGAATTGCTCAGTAAATTAGATGTAGAAAACATTTACATATTTACTTTTCCTTATAGTAAATTGTTGCCCGAGACGGAAAATATTTATAGATTTAAGTTAAATAATATGCTACATACAATGACATTGTATAATGACAAATTTAAATTAATTGACATAAACGTATTCAATGATAATCATTATTATGAGTTGACAGACAATAACTATTGTCTAAGTAATTTTTATAAGAGACAGATAGCAAATTCGCTATCATATTGTTTTTATAAATCAGCCAAAATATTGGCTAACGGCACTGCTTCTATTGAGCAGTTAAATAATAATTTGACATTATGTAATGACACCTTGGAAGTTATTCCAAATTCTTTAAATTAGAGTCTAAGACAAAAGAGTATATCTCTGGCAATGTAAATAGTAGCATATTGTTATATAATGGTAATGTTATATCCCCATCAACTGTAACTTCTCTTAATTGTAAAAATAATAATTGTATCAACCTGGTGCATCAAAACATACAGGGGATGTTAGGTAAAGAGTTAGAATTGGAACTGTTTTTGAACTGTCACAATATAGATATTTTATGTATTACTGAGTCATGGCTCAAAAGCCATCAGGTCATTTTCAGTTCCAATAATCACCAGGTTGCTAGCTCATTCAGCAGAGTTCGTATGATACGAGGTGGCTCCTTAATCATTGTAAAGAAATGTTTAAAATTTAAAGAAAGAACTGACATTGTGAGCCTCTCTGTGGAAAGGGTTTTAGAGATAGCATGTATTGAATTGGAGCAACTGTATGTTTTGAGTGTGTATAGACCTCCATCTGCGCCTTATGAAACTTCTATTAAAATAATGGAGGATGCCCTGTTCAAATTAGCGAATAGTCATAAAACAATTGTTGTTTGTGGAGACTTTAATATAAATATTTTGGAAAAGAATACATTAACCTGTAACTTCTTGAATTTGTTTAAATCTTTCAATTTGTATAATTTATTTATTGAGCCTACGAGGATTACTGCCTCTAGTGCTACTTGTATAGATAATATATTTTCTAACTTAAAACCTATTCATAAATTTGTAATTAATATGTTACAGTCGGACCATTGTGGACAGTTAGTATCTTTTCCCAAGAAAATCAATAAAATCCAAAGTAAAAAAATAAGTTTTGTACCCATTAGTGAAAGTCGTATAGAGGCATTTCAATTTAACTTGTCATACAAATTATCAGGTTTGCCACTTCACAATAACCCAAATCAGCAGTATAATTTATTTTTTAATATGGTTATTGCTGAATATAATACAATATTTACATCTAAAACAAAGTTGATCAGTAACGGTAAGTTAAGTTTCAGTGAATGGGCAACTCCTGGTATTTACAAAAGTCGTAATAAATTGTATGAATTGTATTATGAGAAGACTTTTGATAAAAGTACGAATTTTAAAAACCAGGTAGCTAGATATTCCAAAGTATTTAAAGAAGCCTGCTCCACTGCCAAATCAATGTATATAAATAATAAAATTAAAAACTCATCCAATAAAATAAAAGAAATATGGAATATTATTAATAACGAAACAGGTAGAGCTATAGATTGTAATAGAGATTTTAATCTAAAAATAAAAAATGGTAATATTTCAGCAGATATGGAAGTTGCAACTGAGTTTGAGAATTTCTTCACTAACGTACCTTTAATAACAACTAAAACTCTAAATTCATCTTCAATATCTGCTGAGGCGCTATTAAAAGAAAGTGTTTCTGCTTGTGTTACCGATTTTACTTTTACTTTAATAGACTATAAAGATGTAATTAATGCTTTCAATACCATAGAGAAGAAAAAAACTAAAGACCTATGGGGTCATTCTGTTAAATTTATATCTAATATTATTGAAATAATAGCGCCTTACCTAGCAAACATATTTAATAGTTGTGTTTATTCTGGTGTATTTCCTGACTTGATGAAACATAGTAAGGTTATACCATTATTTAAATCCGGTGATAGTACTGATCCCTCGAATTTCCGACCTGTTTCTATATTGCCCACTCTGAGCAAAATTTTTGAAAAATTAATTCTTAGCCAATTGCTCAGACACTTTAATAAATTTAATCTATTACATAAAAAGCAGTTTGGGTTTACGAGGGGTTGCTCAACCATAGATGCGGGAACTGAATTATTAAAAACTATATTCGCGGCCTGGGAAGATTCGAAGGAATCCTTAGGTATTTTCTGTGATCTGTCTAAGGCATTTGATTGCGTTCACCATGACACTCTGGTCAGGAAATTACACCGGTATGGCATTAGGAACCAGGCTCTCAATCTTCTGATTTCTTACATGGGCAGTAGAATTCAGAAGGTTGATATAAACGGTAAAATATCATCAGGCTCTGTTGTATCCATGGGCGTCCCGCAAGGCTCAATCCTGGGGCCATTTTTGTTTTTGGTGTATATAAATGACTTACCTTACTATGTAGGAAATAATCATGAGATAGTATTGTTTGCTGACGATACCTCCCTAACTTTTAAAATAAATAGACAGTTACGCAACTATGACGAAGTAAACAATGCAATCTCGAAGGTAGTCCATTGGTTTAATGTTAATAATTTACTTTTAAATGAAAACAAAACCAAAGTCATTAAATTTTCTACACCTAATGTAAAACAAATTGACACGAATGTAAAAATAAATGATATTCGGTTGGAGCCAGTGGAGTCAACTGTTTTTTTAGGTATAACTATTGACTCCAAATTACAATGGGGCCCACATATTGCGAAACTGTCAGGGAAACTTAGCTCTGCGGCCTATGCTGTTAAAACAATGAGACGACTCACTGATGTGGATACTGCTAGAATGGTTTACTTTAGTTATTTTCATAGTGTAATGTCTTATGGGATTCTTCTATGGGGAAACTGTGCGGACATTGACACCATTTTTGTACTACAGAAAAGAGCTGTACGGTCCATATATAAACTTGGTCCGCGAGTTTCCCTACGGGAGAAATTCAAAGAGACTAATATTCTTACAGTCGCATCACAATATGTATATGAAAACCTTTTATATGTTCATAAGAATATTGATAGTTTTAAGAAAAAAAGCGACACTCATAATGTTAATACTAGAACTAAGCATAATCTTGTTTTACATGCTACACGTCTCCACAAAATAAGCAATTCTTTTATGGGGCAATGTATACGCTTCTACAACAAACTTCCTAGTAATGTTAGAGATCTGTCTATAAACAAGTTTAAACGATATGTGAAAGATAAATTATGTAAAAAAGCTTATTACAAAATTTCAGATTATGTCAATGACAAAACAGCTTGGGAATAGTTGGGAGTGAGTTGCTCTAAAACAATACTGCTTTATTAATAATTGTAAAATCAAATTTATTTAAAAAAGGATTCCTCTGAGTTTCTTGCCAGTTCTTCTCAGAGTTGCCACGTCCAGAACTGGTGGTAGTAAAAGAATGGGACGCATCATAAGAACATGATTTAAAATATTTTAAACGTGTCTATATGAATAAAGAATTTTTGACTTTGACTTTGACTATTCTAAATTCATTGACATCAGTTCACGGAAGCTTTTAGATTTTAACATTAAAAAAGAGGATATGAGCTTATAGACGCAAGATAGATATTGATTTCGAATGTTTTTTTTTTCTTTCTTTTTCACGATAATTTTGATAATACAGCTCAGGAGAATCGTAGGTACTGCCGGCCATGGGAATAAAACCACTAAAAGTTTACGATGTATCATCATCAACAGCCCGTTTACGTCCACTGCTGAACATGGGCCTCCTCTTAACAGACCTTGGGAAGTCAGGATCGTTGAGGGATATTGCCATAATCACCACGCTTGGCAGACGGATTGGTGATCGCAGTAAGATGTTAATCTTGAGCTAATAGATGCTGCTGCCCATCCATCAGCCATATGTCCCTTAGTCGCCTTTTACGACACCCATGGGAGGACATGGGGTGGTCTATTCTAAGCCGGAAACCACATGGCTTTACGATGTATAAAACCAGATTATACTGCTACGTAGATAGGGTAATATTTATTTATCTGTGTGGTTTTACTCTCCTCGGAGATAATGACATCACACTGTTAAATCATAAGGTTAGGTGGAATAAGTAAGATGATAAGATTGATAATGTTACCATAATCTGATAACGAAACATTTGTTTTCTATTGATGGATAACCATTGATTTCTATTGATGGATAACCATTGATTTGTATTTGTAATATAAGCATCTATGTTATGTAGCATATTTGTTGCTGTTCTTTTTTAATGTTATGTTTATTCTAGCATTGACGATATGTTTGTTTTTATTCCAGATTGAAGATGTATGCAACTTCAACTGCATCGACTACTACGTCGGGATCCGGTCGACCTGCGGGTATCCCGCCGGAGCGAAGCGTGAGAGTAGTCCGGCTGGTGCGTCCGCGCCGGTCATCTCCGGCTTTCGGCTTTGCACTCAGGGGCGGTAGAGAGTATGCAACCGGCTTTTTTATATCTAAGGTCGACTTCAATTCGGAAGCACATCATCAAGGATTGAAGGTTTGTATTTGTGAATCATTGTACTTTAAGTCGTGTGTCTACATCACGGGTTCCCAAAGTGGTACAGGTGCACCAAGGTGAGCCAAGGACCCACGGAAACTTGACGGGGGTCTACCTAGCAACAGAGGGTCCGCCGAATTTACTGAAGCTTTTAAATGGTCTACAAGAATAAAATTTTGGAAGCCTCTGCTTAACATTAAATATCAAAATGTGTACCTACCTAAATGTTATCTATAATAATATTAAAAAGAGGTAAAGTTTTCGAATTGCTTAGAAGGTTGTAGGCGGTAATCTACCGATCTACTGAACCGATTTTGCAAATTCCTTTACCAATAGAAGACCACATTATTTGTAAGTGTCATAGGCATTATAGGCATAATCATATTTTAAGTCAAGGTTTCCATGGGAACGGCATCTACGCGGGTCGGACCGCGCGGAACAGTTGGTTCAAGAAAAAATATGAATAGGACACGAAAACTGAAACTGAAAAAGTATATTAGTCTTATCGTTTGGAAATATAGTAGAAGATCCAGAGTTTAAGTATTGCTATTGCTAGGTTTTATTTATTTTATTTATTTAAAAAGACAACTCCCGCACTAGGGAAATAAATCCCTGTGTCGCGGGGGACTTTACAAACATACATTTCACGGACACAAAGAACACCCAGACTCAGAACAACTATTTGTGGTTCACACAAATAATTGTCCCTGGTGGGAATCGAACCCAGAACACCAGGTCTCAGAAGTAACTTCCGTAACCACTGAGCCACCGGTGCAGTCAGATTTATTAAGGCATGGTACAAAAAAAGCGCATACCTAAATTTTATATTGGGGCATGATTTACGCTCCAGTGCACACCGCAAATGCGGACCAGTATTTTATATGTACAAAAGAAATATAACTTAAACTGCACTTTTACCGTTATTACTAACATAATATAGTCATTATCTGCTTTAATGGTTCTGAGAAAGTAGGTAGTGTGAAAAATTATTGCCCACTATTAGCTCTATTTTACAGTTCAGCAACTGATCCTAATTCGAAGCCCCATCAAAAGATTCAACTAATTATTTGTTGTGTTTACTTACAACTTTAGTTGACAATGCAGGCCAATTTTATTCTTTTACATTTTATTCTTTATTGCACACAGTAAATACTTAACATAATGTTTATACAACGGAAACAACATGTACAAAGGCGAGCTTAATTCAATAATGAATTTTCTTCCAGCAAACCTTCATGAAAGATGTATTTGATTACAAGTACATAGCTAGTGTACAACGGACCAATATTAGCCAATGAGGTTTTACTAAAATTTTTTAGATAAGGTTTTTCTTAACGGACGTCTCTCCAGAATATGTTCTGTTTATCAACGATATAAATATGCTTTTTGTAAAAATGTTAATGTTTTTTCTCTTTTAAGTTACATAACAATACGTTATGTTGCCATATGCGTGACTTCTAATATACGTTCAAAGCTTGTATGTTAGATTCAAACGTTGGAAAATTTGCGAATTGTTACGTCAAGGCTCATTGATCAATACATAGGAGTCGACTATTTTTTGTATTGGGTATCTACACCACTGCGTATTATTGACTGCCATTATATTCTGTTGTGTATGAAGTAATACCTATATTATTTCATTGTTCGTCGTATGCCTTTCGTTCTTACATGACCAAAGGGAAGATTTAATCTCTATTGATAGTTTTTATAGCAACATTTTCTCACGGGCCCCGTGTCCCACCAGCGGGCGCGTGCGAATAACTTTGCTCACAATTAAACCACCAACTTGCCTCTGTGCAATTACCCACATCCGAGGCTGAATTACTGTCGCAACGCGAGTTCTATTCTTTCATGTATTCACGTAACCACTGTTGGTATCTGTTGATATAATTTTATCTGAGTACCTACGAGTCTAAGTCGGTTTAATGTGATGATGATAGACGCGACACCGCGTTGTCTCAAGCCATGTAGGTCAAACTATTTGATGGCTTTGTTGTCGTGAGCTGGTAATGTTGGTCAACAGGTGAGCAAATTAAAACTTTTATTATATCGAGTTAAAAGCATTATTATGGTCTAATAGATCTGCGAGGTATTCGTGACAGACTACTATTGAAGTGGATTACGTTGCCATTCATTTCTGTAGTTTATTGAATTTGTATTGCTTCGGTGTAAGAAATGAATTTCTTTTTAGTTTAGCTTTACATTCTTGCAGTCAGCAATGCAAGGTGTAGATGGCATGTCATGATTTTTATGTGTTTTTATGATTGTGATTTAGTTATGATCTAGGGCTCAATTTGTGTATTATATTAGTTTTAGTAACTGAAATATATATGGTACATGACATCATAAAACACTAGTGGACCCGACAGACGTTGTCCTGCATGATAATATATATATATTATACATATATGATTTGTGAATCTAAACTATCCAGGGCGCCACACAAACGCATACAAAAAATCATTCAAATCGGTCCAGCCGCTTACGAGGAGTTCCGTGACATAAACACGTACAGTCGAATTATTTATATAAAGATTAACCGATGACGGAAAAATTTACGAACTGCAAGTCGTTGTATCTTAAGGTTACCAAAAAGACAACTAAATGCTTTTCTTTTACGAAAAAAAAGGTAATTCGCTTGTCTGATACCAAATTTCTGGTTGGGAAACTTATTTTTTAACATCTAAGATGCAAATGATGATAATAATAATTACCTACCATTTCGTAACTGACACTGGCGACTTATAATTGTAACTTCGATATTTAAGAATTTTAAATATCGAACAATCTTGCTCTTATTTTCATTTTCATCTCCTGTGTCATTGGTTGTTGTATCTCATCTGCCTCATTGCCTCTATTTTTGTATAACCAATACTGTCGGAATTTAGTTTTCAACATATAATAAATCAATATGAATGAATAAATACAATTTGTAGCCCTGAATACAGGAACCGGGGGCGGATGTATTGCTGGAATTTATTAATCATTTTGCTAGCTATATGAACTTTTCTTTCTGTAACGCTGTTATGATATCAAATGAGGCATAAAAATTCTAGACATTCGCATATTAAATATCGCGGTGATGTAATAATTCTTTACTTTAATCTGTATTCGCTATCGGATCATCATTTTAATCATTTTAATACCGTCAAAGACGTCCTACAGATCAGAGTCATTTCGTCTGCCTTTTTTATTACCTGGTCAATGAAGCGTGCTACAAGCGTCCCACAATGCAATAGTGCAGGTAGCTTAGTTTGTAGTTTATAAACCTTTTATTAAGTCTGGAGCCCAGCTCCTTTATGCCCGATGAAGTAACAAAAGCCACGTAGCAGATTACATAAATCATCGTCCAAAATAATCTAATACCTACCTAAAGAGTTATCATTTCTAAAGTCAATTTAGCACTCCATCTACTCTGATTACCTAACTGATATTATTTTTTAATTAAGAGTTAAATAATGATTGTAAATATTTTACATAACGTATTCTACGTTATGATGATGGATACTTTCTTATGAATAATTAATAATCTCCACACCCAATGGTCTGATAATCGAATATTGTGTAACGAATGATTTAAATACTATATCACGAATTAATCGAAATATTAAATGTTTGGATTGCTTAGCAAGAAATATATTATAGTTTCTGTTTCACCACCATCAGTCCGTATAACATCCACTGCTAAACAAGGGCCTTCCTCCCGAGGGAGGACGTGTACGATAGTCAACACGCTTGGCAGACGGGGTGGCGACCGCAATATGAAGTTTAAACACATAAGGAAACGCTGCTGCTCAAGCTATGTCAAAATTAAAATTTATTCCTTTCATATTTTTTATATGACGACTAGCTAACTCCCGCTCCTGCGGAAACTTCATAATAAAAATGGGCCATCTAACACAGAAATCATTTTTCAAATCGGTCTAGTAGTTCATGAGATTAGCGTTCAAGCAAATACACAAACAAACTCTTCAGCTTTATACAGGATTATTTTTAAAACACCAATAACCTTTTAGAGGGTTAAAGTACTGATGATTGTATACAACTTTTACTATGGGACCAACCCTGAAATCGCGAAAATAAAATCAGCTGTTCCATACATTTTGACGAGGTAAGTAAACATAAATGTATGGAACAGCAGATTTTTTTTTCGCGATTTCAGTGTTGGTCCCATAGTAAAAGTTGTTCATAATCATGAGTACTTCTATTCCCCAAAAGGTTGTTGGTGTTTTAAAAATAACCCTGTATATATACAGGGTTATTTTTAAAACACCAACTATATTAGTGATATTAGATTATATTATATATAATTATGATATTAGTAGATTTTTGAATCTTATAAACTAATAGTTTATAAGATTCAAAAATCGGCCCTCAATGTATCTACAAATAATGTGAACATTAGAGATTGTGTTTAAGGTACCTATTTATATTAAAATTATAATTCGTCTGCCAAAAGGCATCTGTAGACAAAACATAACAATTAATTATCTGATTACAGTAAATTTAAAAATAGGTTCTTAAAAGAAATGGGTTTTTTTTCATTCAATGGACGCAGTTGTACAGAACTCTTCGTGAACGAGTCTGAGTATGAGTTAGGAAGTTAAAGATAAAATTACTGTAGGTACTCTCCATTAATTATTTACATGGGGTATATAATTTTTAAGGCGGTTTTTATGCGCGTCCTATGAATTCAAAAAGCGAGTCAGACACAAAGGTTCAGTACATATTTTTATGTCGATTCTAATGAATCGATTATTTAGATATATAGAGATGATTATCTATATACGTAAATAAAAATGAATCGCCAGAATGTATGTACGCGCATAACTAAAAAATGACTTGACCAGTTTAGCCGAATCTTTTGTTTATGGTGTTCGTAATTATAAGAACTAGGTTTATATTAAAGGAAAATATGGATCCAATCCACGGGATATGTAAAAATTTGACGACGGCGATGCCGGGCACTAACAGTTAGGCATAACTGAAACAAAATAACCAACTAGTGCTTCCAAAATATATGCCATTTATTTTACAGGAGATAGTGTCACATATATGAACCGATAACATTATTGAAGAATTATCTGTGAAATATTTTTATATTATTTTTTTCATACAAAGAAAAAATAGATGTGATGATAGAAAATTTATTTTTCTTTTGAATCATCCTGCAATACTATCTGGTCACACAGAAACGGGAAATCAAAATCATGTAAGGGTTCCGCACCTTAAAATCTCGGAACCATAACAAAATCGACATAATATAATTATTTGCAAGCATTACAAAACTTTTCACACGATTATACTTCCTTAACAAAGAAGTTACGAAAAATTCACGTACATCCGCTATTATTAAAGTAACACAATGAGATATTTTGAGAAATTACGAGAACACTGTGAAGTAAAGCATCTTAAATTAATATCAAACATATAGGCGACTGTATTGAACTGTGTCTATGAAGTCATTGACTTGTGCTAAAGCTCGATTCTATACGGATACCAATCCCATTGCCACTATATCTAAGGGACCCGATTCTGTTCATTTATAATCGCTTCAAATGAATCATTTTTGAGTGTCGACGGTTTTTGGGCCTAAATAAAACAGAATGTAATAAATAATAACAATAATGTGCTTAATTTAAAGCATTTTAAATTACGTATAACGAAAGCGTTTTATTCGTCTACGGTATTATAAAAATATTTCATTTCTATTCTGTTTCATTTCATTTCTTATAATTAATAAGATAAAAGGTATTTTGAACACTCCACTAGCGACCGACCAAGATCCACAGGGGTAATTTTTAAACCATTTAATAAGGCTATGGCCCTGTTCGCCTTATAACTTATTGGCGTTTCTTACTATTTCTTTTTGAATAAATAAAGTACGTATGGCAAATTACTCCTGTCTCAATTTTCTTAAGATACAACCAGCGTCAAGGATATATTTTGGTTAAATTTTAGCAGGATAAATTTGTAGTCGCTGGACCAGTTTACTTAAGTTAGCAGAATTGACTACAATGTGTTAAAAATCGTGTCAATAAAAAATGTGGTGCGCTCATCTGTTACTTCTCACGATTGAATGTAGGTATATTATATATGTATAGACGATCAAATAAATATGCATGAACAGGCAAATGACTTAAAGATGGACTATTAAAAAATCAGCACGTGTTCGAAAGTTTTGGTTCTTTGATTTCATTATTTTGTTTATCAACAGAGCCAGGTTACATAAGTTGGTATTATCACAGTATAATGCCGAATGAACATATATAAAATTTAATATAGAGATCGTTTCAAGTAATAAATTATTATTTTATAATTCTTATCCAGTAATTCCGTCAGGAACGAAGGTTAACAAATTTTAATCCCAATTCTAACTTATAAATGCAAAAGTTTATCAAGTTGTTTGTACGGATTTGTGATTATACTATTATATACATATATGCTACAACCACTTGATAGATTTACTTAGATGTTTGTCATCATATTTTTCTATATAGAATGGATATATATACTGGATATGTACTTATACTAAATATAATTATGTTTTTTTGTTACTAAAGAATGTGCTGTAAGAACAGTAAAAATAGCTTTATATTGTAGTTTACTATGGATTTCGTAATTTTCATATCCCCCGTGTATGGTTATCACATTCATAAAAAATAACATAATAGACACACGTGAAAGCATATAAGCTGTTTATCTGTTAGTTTGTATATTCATCCGGTTGTGAAAATAAACTAACCGCAGGATGTGAAATTAAAATATAAGCAATAACTTTTAATTGTAACTTGTATGTCACGCACAGGAAGGTACCAGAGGTAAATACATGCAATTATATGACAATTTGTAAAACAGCTCATTTTCCCATGAGGCGGTGTCGTGTCCAGTGCGTGAGTCACTCAATTACAACGGTCGCCGACTTTCTATCGCTTTCCGTTCGCGTGCGCGTCTTCAAGTACCCAGCTCTTATCTTGTATAACATTTGCTAAAATAGAAAAGTGCTAACATTGTCCTTCGTAAGGTCATTTCCATTGGCGCATTTTAAATTTAGTATGCGCTTAACATTGGCTTAAAATTTCTAACACCCAAAAATATGTTGAGGCGCATTTTTTATGTGATTCCTACTCAATCTAAATTGTTTTAAACAAAACATTACACCTTTGTTCATTACATTCTTGAAATTGTTTATGGAACGGGATACTGACCTTCTCCATTAATAATTCTAAGATAGAATTACATTTTGTGGCTCCCTAGGTTTACATTCTAACTCACTAAGGAAACTTACTTAATAACTGACTAAGTTACGTTTGTGAGTATAAGCGGAGACTATATAATTAATTATTACATTGTTTACGGGGATAAAGATACAGCTTCATTTCAGCCGCGTAACTCCCGTTTCTGAAGGAACTTTCTAATTAAATATAGCCTATAGCTTCGCTTGATAAATGGGCTATCAAATACTGAATCATTTTTTCAATTTGACCGTAGATCCTAAGGTTAGCGCGTACAAGCAATCAACAAACAAACAATACAAAACTGTTACAACTATATTTATATAGTTAAGTTATTATATTCATTATATTACGGATAAGTAATATTTATTATAGAGTAAAGCGCCATTTACATGATGCAAGTTTCTTGCCTGTTGCTTACAATAAAATTGAAGCAATAAATTACCTGCATGGTCTAAACAGTACGTAACATTTTGATCTTTTGCGCAAGTTTTGCTTGCCAAAATTTTCTTGGTGTAAACAGCACATACAAAAATGTCTTAGGCGATTCTTTCATTCAATTAGTTTTGACTCATATTTTTTAATAAACAGACTCTTTACAAAACCTTCCAACACTTGAATGAAAAATTTGACAACGCAAATACGTGCAATACTTGAAGCAACCCGCCAATGAATGGTACACGCACATACAACTCTCTATTTAGACAAGTCAAAACTTGAAAGCAATAATCTCCTGAACATTATTGTATTGGTCTAAACAGAAGACATTTGCAACTATTTTTTGTCAAGACTTGCATTCAATAATTGCGTTCAATTTTTTTACTTGTATCCACGTGTTAACAGTTGCGTACAATTCTTGAAGGGCAATTAACGCACTTAATTTATTGCATTCAATAATTGCACTTGAATGTACCTACAAGAAAATTGTATCGTCTAAATCACGCTTAAGTTTTGCGTTTAATATTTGCACCCTACGAAAAAGACGTATATCTGTATCACCCAAAAGAAGACTGGTAGATAATGCCCCTGGCGTTAATTCCGCCATTGGACAATGTACTGCGCATGAAGTTTAATAAAAAAAATAAAAAATATATATTATATACAAAATGTAATGATAACTCATAAATAATGATACTTAATTACTTTATAATGTAACAATAATTCATTACTTAATACTTACTGCTGATCATGAAAATAAAAGTAGTGTGAAAAATTAACGAGACATTAAAATATCGTACAAATAAGTCACAAGGTCGTTGAATAATATGTACCTATAGATAAAGACAAAAGGATGTACCACATTGAAAATACATTTGTTTTGCATTCATACGTAGTTAACGTATGAATCACATACAATAGTGTAAATACAAATATTACATTATATTGTTTTAGTCGCTATTTTTGCTCTAGTATGAGCAAATATATATAAAAACATAATGCAAGGCAACGAGGCAATCCTGTCAGACTTCTAGGAACTATTATACCCTTAGTTACCTAAGGGTGTATATGTCACCGGAAAATAATACAAATCGTAAGTTGAAAAATTTGAAAGTTTATCTGAAACTGGAACTGAAACTGGCAACTGCCAGTTTCAGTGAATGCGCATAATTATTATATTGATTACCTACTTAATTTTTATGACACTTGATCTGACTTAACCAAACGAGACTATGTTGTACTAGTGTTGTAACAAAACATAAAAACTTAATCTATAATAAGTCTCGTTGAACTCCATTCGTTTAGGTTTAGGTTATTTTTTAACCACCCGAAACCTCGTTAGTTTATCAACTTACGATTCGTAATATTTTCCGGTGACATATAATGACATAACTTTTATTATTCTTTTTTTTGTATATTTAAGTAAGTATATACCAATAAAATGATCTTAATAAATTAAGATCATTTTATTGGTCTTTTAATTTATGAATATTTATTTGATTACAAACTCATAATCGGCTGATCCCACCTTTCTCTATGCATGTGCATTCAGTTTATGCATGACGGCGCGGTATCCCAAACTTACTGGATCCGAACTCAACGGGATCCGAATAATAATTAATTTGAAAGTCCTTTGTTTTAACTTTAGTGGAGCAGAGGTTCTATAAAAACGACATTACTGTGGTGCGATCGTTTAGGTATTTATCGCAAATACGTTGGCGGCCGAATTGATTTTTCGGCTAGATAAAATAACTTGTACTTACTAAGCAATCGCTGTTTCTATCCGATTAATAATTAACATTTCTTCAATAACTTAAACTAAAACTTACATTACAAAATAAAATTCAATCGTATTCGATTCTATTCGCCCGAAAATATTTAATAAGTTACTTCTCTAGCCCCTGTAGATAATTATTACAATATGATCTTAAAATATGAGTCGTTATATACTTGTTGTTGGTTCACTCTTAGTTAGCAAGCAGGTAGGTATAGTTAGCTAATCGTATGGGCGGCAAACTCTACGTTTGATCAAGAAAGGACCGCAGGTTCTTTGCATCTTTTGCGATGTACACATTCAGAATAATACAGCCTCTTTTACATTATGGATGGTGTCCAACTGTCCATTATTTGATAATTTTCTCAATCCTTATCAGTGCTGTTATAGTAATGCATAAACTTAACTTCCGATAAAGAATTTCAGTAACAGAGAGCCAAATAAGTCATTAAGGGCAAATAAAGTTGCCCTTATACAAAGTTAAAATTTATGTTACTAGCTGTTAATGCGGTGGTCCGTGTCCGTCGGCCGTATTGTCATTTTCCAATATTTTCTTTCATATTGGAAAATGTACGCAAACAAGTTTTGTATGAAAACACATATTGGAAAATGATCCCCATAATTACGATTACAATAAAAAAATAATTAATCAATAAGTGAAGTCGTTATCTAATGCGCGTAAGCCTAAGCGCGATACATTTTGGCGATTCATTTTTATTAACATAGATTTCTACTACTAGTATATAATATATATCATAATGCTCAAATCTTAATATAATATCTCAAAAATCATAATTCTCAAATCTTATCCCAATTGACAGTTGTTACAATCCGAAAAGTGCGATTGACAACAAACCAATACATCACAACACAATAGCTTCTTTAGCGTCATTATGATTACAACTAGTTATTCGTAACACATAAGTAGCATTCGTGTATATAACAAGCATAATTTCACACCTACTTAATGTTATAACATAAGCAGAGATCAATCTCACCCATTCCAAAAAGAAAGTGAATTCATTGGGAGGGCCGGGCGTCGTGGAGTCTCGCGTTCTTTTGCGTCACCACTTAACAAAAAAGACAAGTTGTATATAACGAAAGTCTGATCGAAAGTTGTCCGATATGTGGGCCACGAACCAATCTGGCTACTCTACAGCGTTCGATACCAGACAATTTGCTGATTTTTTACCTAGGTAACCTGCCTACTAATATTATAAAAAGGTAAAGTTTGTGAGTTTGGATGTTTAGGGTAATCTCCGGTACTACTAATCCGATTTTTTTCACCATTAGATTTATTTGTTATCCTGAACAGCTACTATAGGTTATATATTAAGACAAGGTTCTCACGGCTAATATTTAATATGGCTATTGCGTGCCGTTTATTGATAAGGTAATTAGAGATAAAAATCATTGGTGGAATAAAACGTAATAATAATCGTAGAACATATAACTTCATCGTGTAGACTACTGATTTATAGTAACAATAAAAATTGCATTTAAAGTTATTAAAGAAAATTCCTAGTACGTACTTTAAATTTTAACATGAATGAATAATATATTTTAACCTACCTTTTCAAGCGTTCATCAATAGTAAGTTTGACTTATATACCTACCTATTTATGTTCATATCGTGCATATAAACTTACGTTTGTGTAAACACGTAAACGGTCTTACGTAATAAGTAAACGCCCATCTCTTTCTATATTTCATTATTCTGAGTCTATGATAGCTACTGAACCTAGTTCTGGAATAACTAGATTACACTGTCATCAATAGTATTGTGACTTGCAACTCCTGACGCTGACGATAATTCAAAACAAATCATAACTAACTCCAAAAGTCATGGTCTTGCTAGTTACTTATCTCGTTATACAGGATTTATATTGGTTATATTTTAAGACGAAGGACAATTAAGCATGTTCACATTGTTTTTAAAAGCCAGTGTCTACGCATTCGTGGTAAACTTTGTATGTAAATATTTTGGAATGCTGTTATGTAAATCTCATATTCCAAAAAACTCAACGAGAGTTTTTACTGCTGTCTCAACTATTTAATTGCTTTCAGTTTCGGAAGATCGGGTTGGATATTTGTGTCAACGCAAAGGTTTCTTTTCGAGTCTGGTTGATTGTGGGACCATCCTCCGTGTCGCCGAAAGCACGTTAAGCCGTTGGTCCCGGTTGTCATAAGAATATCTATGACCAATCGTTTACCAGGAAAAGAGCAGCAGCCCTATATATAAACATAGCATTGCGGTCACCAATTCGCCAGCCACAGGTGGTGACTATGACATTCAGGAGAAGGTCCGTTAAATTTCGTTGACCAATGTTTAGCAGTAGACATCATACGGGCTGATGTTGATAAATTTCTAATCTTAATAATCGTCCATGAACATCATAGTATAACCTACTTAATTATTACTGGAATTACAAAATAATTGAAAAATATTTTATTACCAGCAAATGGTGATAAACATGTGCAATGAGCAATCCCACTATTCGTGAATACTGGATTTAAACTAAATAAGTACGAAGTAATTAGGCGCGCGTAGTGCAGTCCGCATAACATTTTATAACATAATAATACTTATACAAAATCCATAATTTATTTACTGATATATATATATAGTAACAGTTTTGATAAAAATTATATAACGTTCTCCTTAATTAGCCATGACTCATCAATCGGACAACTGTTCAAAACTTGATGGTTATAATAAGTGTGTCTGGGTGGGGTAATAATTCTTTATTGCTAAACTAATTATTCGTGCGCGAGGTTACCCGTTCAAATTTTGAAAATTACCCGTGATTAAAAGACCTCTGTGGGCTGTCGCTGACAGGGAGGGCTTTAGGGTTTTTAATTTTTTAGGGTAGTTTTGTGTAACTGTCGCTCTACGTTACAGTTCGCGGGCCCCTCGGTCTTCGGAAAGTTTTTTGCAAAATAAGGGTTGGGTTAAGTAACGCGGGGGGGACGCGTCGCGTTCGCGGGCGCACTCTTTTCCAGCAGGTCTGATAGACGGGCGGCTGCTGTACATCAACTGCACTGCCATTAGCTGTCTTGTATTGTATTATGATCCCTCTGCCACTAACATCTGGTAGATATGGGCAATTTATTTGGTCAAACATACCTAAATAAAAACTATAGATACTTAACATAATTTCAAATACGATTTAAATCACTACGATTATGCTGTGTGAATCTTAATTGCTTATGTATTGTAAACATCATTGTAATTTATGATAATCAATTGAATATAACAGACTAGCCTTAACACGATGTTTTTCGTACACTATTGTTTTAAACCGTTTTACCGTTTATTGTTTTGAATCGGTTTATTTATTTTTGAGTTAATCCATTTAAAAAAACATATACATTTTTACTCCTTATATTACATTATACATAAGCAACTTATACCTAAGTGCCTTTATATATATTTCTTTCTAACGTTAGTTATTCACACAGACCTATTAACATGAATATAAATATGTTTACAGTAAGATTTCTTTCTGAATAAAATTTGTTATTGTGTTATTACCATACTATAGCAATTATGACGCTTTGCCTTTCTTTTATTTGACTTTGAAATATTGCGTCAAGATTGTCGGGTACCTACAGGCTGCCACTGTTCTTAGGTGACTGTGGCGTAACATTGCTCTAAAGCAATAACTCCATGTGCCTAGTCCATTGTTGTTTCGACACCTGAGAAATTCTATAGAAGCCTACCACTATTTTCTCGTAATGCAAACAACCATTTGCTTTTAGATAATAATAAAACGCCGTCTTTTGGTAAAGCGAGCGTTGCAGACGTTTGTCCAGCAGACTGCAGAATGTAAAACTTTCCACTTTCTTTAAAAACGTTTCTATGTTACAGGTCGGCGATCAATTAGTTAGCGTGAATGGTTGCCGGGTGGATGATGCAGTACATGCTGAGCTGGTGCACTTCCTCGCTTCGCAGTCCCGGCTCAAGATCAAAGTTAGACGTAAGTTGCAATGATATTATGCGGCTGTATCAAAATGGCCAAGAAATAGTAGTGTAGTATCTAACGAAACACGTTAGAGTCTTGTTTGAGATAGTAACATTATGTGTCCTTTTGCTATTTCTCCTAATACAAGATTCTTTTAGGCTACATGACTAAATCATGATAAATATATTTTAAGGCGGCTTAACCCAAACTTTTCTCAATCTCAAACAATGCCAAAAGAGTTTTTGGGACTATTGATATTACGGTCAACTGAGGTTTCTTTGACATTCAGGGTAACTTTGGCCGTGTAAATGTACTCGTATTTGATGGTAGGAGGATCTCTTTACTAAACTCACCAGCTTTCGTTTATGGAGAACATTTCCTCATGCCATTTTGGTGTTATGTCTCCCTTCAAATTTCGTTTCACCATCACTGTCAAAGTTACCCAGAATGTCAAATTAACCCCGGTCGACGGTATTATTATCAATTCGTTTTGGCTAATCTTGTCCTAGTTTAAAAAGTACTGCAATTAAACGAAGCTGCCGCAGCTCAATGGCTAGGGTGTCGGACTTGCGATTATGTGGTCGCCGGTTCGATCCCCACCCATTGCACTACAGACATGAACCCACTCGTAACACAAGCATACCTAAGCTTAGCACGAGGGGTTAACAAGAATACTAGTATTATTTACTAGTACTGGTAATATTAAAAAAATAATAATTGACGATCAAATAGTTGAAAGTGTAGGTACCTATTACGTTGCCTTTTAGTTATTTATTGCTTGAAGTTTATCTATAACCAATATTTAATAACATAGCAGAAAATAGAAAAGTTCTATATGAATTCGACGTAAATATTAGTGTGCCATTAGCATTTGCTAGTACCTACTTCCTAAATACAGAGATTAATCAATACCAGCTCTTAGATAGATTTATGTTTTAATTATGCTACAAACTAAACAATCTAATATGTAGTTATGAAATATCTATTAGTGCCAGCAGCACATTGATGAATAAATTATTGATTATGTAGGCATTTCCTGCAACCGTCGTCGGTTATGTAGATTTATGTTACATCCTGAAATGTTAAAATTAGTGAATATGTAATTAAAATTATGACGGTCTAGGTATGTAGGTAAATCACTGTCGCTATTTATTATGACATAAGGGGGTCAGTAGGAATATCATTTTGTACACAACATGTATTACGAAAAACAGACATAATGAATACAGAAAAAATATAATTTAATATTTGTTTTAATTAATCTTATGACATAAAAGATAAAATACTGGCAGCGTAGCTTGCCCTATATAGCTAGTTTAGAATACTATCTCTTTTTATAGTTCTGAAAAAAAAACCGGCCAAGTGCGAGTCGGCCTCGCGCACGAAGGGTTCCGTACCATTTTTAAGTGCCTGTCTGCTGCCGTTATTGATAACGATAAAAAAAGTTTGTTGTATGGGAGCCTCCCTTAATTATTCATTTTATTTTATTTTTGTATTAGTTGTTATAGCGGCTACGGAAATACATCATTTGTAAAAATATCAACTGTCTAGCTATCGCGGTTCTTGAGATACACCCTGGTGACAGACAGACAGACATACAGCGAAGTCTTAGTAATAGGGTCCCGGTTTTACTCTTCGGGTACGGAACCCTAATAAAAAAGAAAGCCTTAGTATTGTCAGTTACAATTATTAGTGCGTCGACGGTAACTAGCGAGGACCGGATTTTGATTCCCGGGTCGTTATCTCTCAAGAAAAATCTCATAACCAGCCCGAAGTTAGGAAGTTGGAGAACACGTTAATCTGTCGGTCCAATACCTGATCTGTGACCATCATATATATCAGTGCACCTGTGTTTGCGCACTCATTTGTGCACTATAATTTCTCCTTAGAGATTCGGCGTCGATGCTAAATTCGATAGGGAATGCTTTTTTTTTACCGACAACTCCCGCACTAACTGGAACTAAATTCCTGTGTCGCGGGGGACTTTACAAACATATAATTAACGGACACAAAGCAAACCCAGACACAGAACAACTATCCGTGGTTCACAAATAATTGTCCCGGGTGGGAATCCAACCCAACCGGTCTCAAACAACTACCGTAACGTAACCACTAAACCACCGGTGCAGTTAAAAACGATGTAGAGTGTAGACCAATCCATTACATTTCCATCACAACGTCATTTACAACTTAATCATACGATTTCTGTTATTGTTACAGATGTGGGGATGCTACCTGTCAAAGAGTAAGTATCATGCAAGTGAATGTACATTGTGTGCATAAGTGTTCAATATTTATTCATGTTGTTTATATTTCAGAAAGGCACACGAGCCTCTGTCATGGCAGTTTGTGTCTGAGCGCGCGTCGTTAGGCTCCGACGTGTCGTCCTCGCCGACACTGTGTCTCGACACAGACAGATTGACAGACATGAGACTGTCTATATTAGTTCCACCGAGAGCGAAACTCGGTTGCGGGTCAGTATTCAGATATTTTTTTCTTAGCTTTATTCAATAATATCGTAATCTATGGCGAAATTGTTTTAAGGTTGCACTATAGCAACGAAGTGAACCAAATAGTTTTTATTAAATGTTTCACTCTTTTTTTATTTTTTATTTCAGAATCTGCAAAGGTCCGGAATGGAAGCCAGGAATATTTGTGCAGTTTGTGCGTGAAGGTGGAATAGCTAGAGAGGCGGGACTTCGACCTGGTGATCAGATTGTGTCGTGTAACGGTTTGGACTTCTCGAATGTATCATTCAATGAGGTACAATCTTAACATCCGTAAATAATATAATCTAGTGCGAAAAATATAAAAACATATCCTTCTTTAAGTCTGTGGTAACTTATTAGGTATAATTAGTTAGGTAACTTAAGGTATAATAAGAGGATTCCGGTTTCCATATCTACAACCGTCAACGATCAATTTTATTTATAACAATCGTATAATATGTTTAGCTTACTTATTTTTTGTATCAAGTCGATATGAAAGAAAAGTCATATAGGACGCTACAAAAAAGTGGAAACTTAACTTAACTTACTTACTTTTGTATGTAACACCCGTATGATAAGCTTATATCTATATATATAAAAGAAAGTCGTGTTTGTTACAACACTTATAACTCGAGAACGGCTGGACCGATTGCCATGGTTTTTGATTTGTTGGATTTGTTTCCGTCCCGAATAGCAGAATACATTTTAAAAACAAAAGAAAGTCGGCTGAACCGATTTGGCTGAAAATTGGTAGGGAGGTAGCTAAGAACTGGGAGAAGGACATAGGATACTTTTGGGTAGGGGTAGGGTAGGGTAGGGTAGGGTAGGGTAGGGTAGGGTAGGGTAGGGTAGGGGTAGGGTAGGGGTAGGGTAGGGGTAGGGAAGGGTAGGGGTAGGGTAGGGGTATGGTAGGGGTAGGGTAGGGGTAGGGTAGGGGTAGAGTAGGGTAGGGGTAGGGGTAGGGTAGGAGTAGGGTAGGGTAGGGCAGGAGTAGGGTAGGGGTATGGTAGGGGTAGGGTAGGGGTAGGGTAGGGTAGGGGTAGGGTAGGGTAGGGGTAGGGTAGGGTAGGTGTAGGGTAGGGGTAGGGTAGGGGTAGGGGTAGGGTAGGGGTAGGGTAGGGGTAGGGTAGGAGTAGGGTAGGGGTAGGGTAGGGCAGGGGCAGGGTATAAAAGTCCACCCGTGCGAAGCCGGGGCGGGCCGCTAGTATCTATATATATAAAAGAAAGTTGTGTTTGTTACAACACTTATAACTCGAGAACGGCTGGACCGATTGCCATGGTTTTTAATTTGTTGGATTTGTTTCCGTCCCGAATAGCAGAATACATTTTAAAAACAAAAGAAAGTCGTGTTAATTACACTATTTATAACTCAAGAACGGCTGAACCGATTTGGCTGAAAATTGGTAGGGAGGTAGCTAAGAACTGGGAGAAGGACATAGGATTTTGGGTAGTGGTAGGGTAGGGTAGGGTAGGGGTAGGGTAGGGTAGGGGTAGGGTAGGGGTAGGGTAGGGGTAGGGTAGGGGTAGGGTAGGGGTAGGGTAGGGGTAGGGTAGGGGTAGGGTAGGGGTAGGGTAGGGGTAGGGTAGGGTAGGGTAGGGTAGGGTAGGGTAGGTGTAGGGTAGGGGTAGGGTAGGGGTAGGGGTAGGGTAGGGGTAGGGTAGGAGTAGGGTAGGGTTAGGGTAAGGGTAGGGTAGGGCAGGGGTAGGGTATAAAAGTCAACCCGTGCGAAGCCGGGGCGGGCCGCTAGTATATATATATAGGATACCTTAACCGACATTGGCAACTACATCCAATCTCCTGTTGCGCAGTGCAACCAAAACAACGGAAAGCCACGGTATTACTTCCGAACGCGGCTTCACATTGAACTAAAGGCTTTTATGCATCTACTACTAAACTCATAAGAGCAAAAAGTTTTTAATGAAGGAGTATATTGTATAGTACAATACAAATAAAGAAAGAAAGAAAGAAAAACATTTATTGAACACACAAGTAATTAAATACAAACTAGTAATAAAAATCATAACAAAGAGGTACATTTACTTATGTACCTCTAGACAACACTTGAAGCTCGGACTCCATACATATAAAACACAAACATGGATAGAGGGAGAGAAAAAACAGGATATAATATAATAGTATAATACATACCGCACATAATTCCGCACACACCTTTATTGCCTTTTGAGAAACTAGCACTATTCGAGGCACGGAATTCGACGAGCTACTTCTTCCGGTCAGAACTGGAAAAAATCAATAATTATCAGCCCGTTTGTACGTTTACTGCTGAACATAGGTCTCCTCACTATAGAAGGTTTCGCCATAGTCACTCTGCTTGGCCCGGGTTGGTGACCGCAGTACCTTTTATTTCGTAACACACAGGAAAACGCTGCTGCCCGAACCCTGGTGTACAACTGTTATAGATGATGTTATAATAATCTGGACCAACGCAATGGCTTAGTGTTCTTTCTGAGGCATGCAGGGTAATGATTTCTGTCCGGCGCGCGGCGCCTCGGCGGTATAGGAATCGAAACCACGAGTTCCGAGACTTAAAGCACAACTTTTACTATTATTGAAATAGCAAAGTTTCACGGAAACTCCGTTTAGTAATTTCCTAATAAAATGAAAGATAGTTCTGATGTCGGTTTATTAAAATAAATACCTATGTAATTGCCTATTTCAACAGCATTTTTTAATACCCGCAGGCAATCACAGCTATGAAAGCGGTAGGTCGTCTAGAACTCGTGATACGAGAAGGCGCCGGCACAGACTTGGTATCTCCAGAAAGCTCTGGGTACAATAGCTCGGCGTCTTCAGCGGCGGGTGAGCGGAGCCCTGCGCCTGCGCCTCACGCTCCGCTCGCACCGCCAGCCGCGCTGCGCCGAAGACTCGCCAGTGTTGCAGAGGAAGCGGCTGATCGGGCTGACAGGTACCATAATAACATTATGTAAACAGTAGATCAGCCTGGTAAGCATAGGCACTAAAGACTCGATTCGGAAGACTTCCTTCTCGAGCAAATTTTCGTTGCTAAAATTCTCTTTTCTATACCCCGAGCTTTCGTATTGTCGAGCTCTGCGCACCGATCTTCTTTAAAGAGTTCGATAGCCAGTCTCGCCGCGACACGCACTTGGTTTAGTTAAATCTTCCCAGTCTCCTTTTTACGGTCCTAAAAAATATATTGTCTCGTGACAATTATGAATAGGGATGAACATAGCAGGAACTTTTTTAAAACATATCGCCTATTTTACTCGCTGGTAATGTTGTTGTTAGTTGAGAGGTTCCTACTGATTTGTGATAGTAGCTATGAAGAGATTTTTTGACTAACCATATCAATAAAACAAAGCAATAGATCCGTAGATTGCTTTGATCTAGAGTTACAAGAAAAATTCTTTGTGTCCTTTTGTGTGTGTAGCGTGAGCAAAGCCCCCGCGCCTGTTATGTATTGATAGTAATTAAAACTACTGCTCAACATCGTCTAGAGCTCATAATACGAGAAGGCAAGGTACAAACTTGGTGTGTCTAGAGAGTTCAGGGAATATGAGTCCGTCAGATTTAAAGATATGTCAGTGAGAGACTTATGGTACATAATAACAGCAATAAAGCCGTACATAGGTAATAATAACGAGAATTCACGGGCACGATTTAGATAACCACTGCAATTGAATATTTTCTGTTTCATTGATAAGATACGTCTGTATGGCTCCCGTGGAAGTTCATTTAACACTTAAGCCTATTTTTTTAACCCTCACGTAAAAAACATTATAAGTATTAATTTTAATTATGACAGAATTTACATACATAAATTGTTAATTTTAAAATTTTCTCCTCTGATAGTTTTCATGTGAAAATAGAAAAATATATCTACACTAAGAGTATGGTCGCAAAAAACACAAAATATTGGACTTATAACTTTTATGTTTTGAAATTATCACATTCAAATACACTCTTTAGCTGTATTAAATTAGCATAGATTAACTGTCGTTAGTTTTGAACTACTGTACAAGAGGAAAATACACCGTACCTATTTAGGTACCAGTAATTTATGGTTTACTTTTAAATTAAACTCATTAATTTCTATAGTTATTCAGTCCAACGTCAATATTAAACAAATTATCTAATTCCCGGAATGGTTTTTATGACGACATAATTAACAATTCCATTTGTTGCAGGTTGACCATGAACAGACTAAAACGAAGAACATGGGATAGCTTAGAATTTGACTGGAAGAAAAGTGACATCCATAATTTTGATGCTCCCTCGGACATAGAACCCGATTACGATAGTCCTAGTATACCAAACAACCCACATTCTTATGAAAACAAAACTAACATGCGAAACAAGAGCAAGAAAGATTACGTTACAAGCCCATCGAATAGGACTATAATTAATCTTACTGAAGATGGTGCTACGATACAATGTAGTTATGAGAATCAATCTCCAAGAAAAACTGCATTTACCACGAATCACACGAATAGGGACAATGAAAAAAAGACAATAGTTGTAGAAGTACATCACACGAGTTCCACTTCGTGTAGCAAAAGTGCCTGCAACTATCCACCACCTCCTAAAGACGATTTGAATTCAGATTCCCTGAGCATGTCCAGTTCTGCTACATTGTCTAGTGCCATTGCCGAAGAAATACAGAGACGTAAACTGGTAAGTTTATTTATTGTACAAATGCTTTACGGTGCTATATTATTAATGTGCCTTGTCAGTCTATCCGTTGTATCCGTAGGTAAATTAGGATATCCATTTCCTTAAAAATTCACTGACGTAAGTAAAACGTCACTTTTTTTTTATATAGTGTGATTTTTGATGTTAACAATTTTAAAACGTGATCGTTGGGTGCTTATTACTGCATTCTTTACACATGAGTCAGTTGCGACGTAAACATGATATAAAATATGTAATACATAATAATATTATGTATTTCACATTTAATACGAAATGCATAGTTCATATGCCATGTTAAAGCTAAGTTTATGAGCCAATTTCCAAGTACCACCAAGAAGGTGGTACTTGGATATTCCCACAGTCCATATTTTAAAAAGCTGTCAGAACAACAGAATCTCAATAATAAAATGTTTCCGTTTGTATACCATTATGGTTAAAACTTTATTCAGGTAGTGTTTAGTGAACTCATTTACAGTTCCTATTTTATAAGTGTCCATTCGAAGTAGGTACATAATCGTAAATAAATATAGTAGGTATTATATTACAAAAATTACTTTTGTTGTTTGAGATTAATAAACAACAACAAGAGCTCAATCAATATGTAGGTACTGTGATAATTTTGAATATCCATAAAATCTGTTTTAACACAGAACAAGAAGAAACCTAATCCTGAGACGAATGCACCACCACCACCCACCAAAAAACCACCACCACCAAAACCTACGGACGAGAAAAAGAAACAACACGACGCTTTGATAGACGAATTCAAGAAAGTTCATAGAAAAATGTTTGCTAGCCAAGAAAATATTGCAGCGGAAACTCAGAACAACGAACAAACATCGGTAAGTGATATTATAGTTTATATTGATACTAGCTTCCACTCGTGGTTCAACTCCAGTTCCTGTAAGAACTAAATATATCCTATAGCCTTCGTCGATAAATGGGCTATCTAACACTTAAATAATTTTCAAATTGGTCCAGTACTTCCTGAGATTAGCGCGTTCAAGCACACAAACTTTACTAAACATAAGTATAGATTTCTAGAGAAACATGCATTGCTGTACCTATTTATTAACTTGCGTTCGTAAATTTCGGAACAAGGTTTTATAAAGGGGCGACCCGCCCCGGCTTCGCACGGGTGCAATGCTGATGTATCATACGTATAAACCATCCTCTTGAATCACTATCTATTAAAAAAACCGCATCAAAAGCTGTTGCGAAGTTTTAAAGATCTAAGCATATATAGGGACGAAAAGACAGCGGCAAGTGACTTTGTTTTATACTATGTACCTAGTGATTAGGTACCAATTCTTTGCGTTTTTATACTCGTGATAATTTCTCAACGAAATGTCCGATTGGAATAAAACAAAAAGTATTTTACTTCTACATAAATACCCTTGATAACATAATGCTTTATTTGGATAAGGATTAATATTACGATACACATTTAACGTAGTTTCGTTCTTCAGACGATTTAATATTTTTTATGAACATAAAAGAGGTTACTGTGACTAAACTATGATAGTTAGATATGTCGCGCATCGGCAACAAAGGTGTCATATCACAAAAACATTACTTTTGAGTAAATCGCATTTAAATTTTTTTTGATAACTAAAGTCACAATAAAAAATTGCTCGATGGGTATATCCATGAAGTAATTATATTTTTAGTTAGGCTATGAAATATAGTATTTTATATTTATTTTTATTTATATGTAAATGTGTGTGTGTGTCTTTTATGTGTTATGACACCTTTGTTGCCGATGCGCGATGTGCTCTCGCGGACTTTTTTGTAGATCTTAATAAGACCTACAAACTCGTACTACATCATTTTGTTCTATTGTCAATAGTTTTTGCAGCGCACGCATCAATGGGTTTTCGATTTTACACTTTGGGTTACAAAATCGCAATTTTCTTACGGGTCCCTAATTTTTTTGAAAATAAAATATAGTCTATAACCTTCCGCGATAAATGGACTATCCAACACTGAAAGAATTTTTGAATTCGGACCAGTAGTTCCTGAGATTAGCGCGTTCAAACAAACAAACTCTGCAGCTTTATAATATTAGTATAGATAAAAAGTTTCCATAAATATAGGGAAAATCAATCAATTATTTTTTAACGGGCAAGGTCTAGCTTGATTAGCTAGTTATTTTATAAATAACAGAAATAGGTAGGTACTATTATTAGGTATTAGGTATATATTTCAATTTCATCAACCTAACTCGATGGATTCTGAAACTTGCATACTACTACGTTTCGGTAATTGCATAGTTATAACAATCACAAAGTAATAGGTAACAAACGAGACCAACGGATAACGTGCTTTCCGAGGCACGGAGGGCAGTCCCTCAAGCAACCAGACCTGAAAATAAGTCTAAGGTTATTGTTCGGCGTGGTGATCGAACCCTCGACCTCCGAGACTGAAAGTGAGACTTATGCCGCTAAGCTGCGCCATGGTGCATATCCGCGTGCAGTTCGGAAAACTAATAATATTAACTAGATATCATAAATCATTTTTGTAAAACTGTTTGCATGCTGGGTATGCGGCGAAACATCATCATCATCATTTCAGCCGTAGGATGTCCACTGCTCGACATAGGCCTCCCCCATAGATCTACAATTGTTGCGGTTAGAAACGGCTTGAATCCACCGCACCGTGATCCCGCGGCCTTAACCTGATCATCCGTCCATTTAGTAGGTGGACGTCCTACGCTACGCTTGCCGATCCGCGGTATCCATTCGAGAACTTTTCGCCCCTAACGGCAATCCGTTCTCCGTTCTATATGGCTTGCCCATTGCCACTTCAACGAACTAATCCATTGGACTATGTCGGTAACCCGCGTTATACTACGTATCTCCTCATTTCTGAATCGATCTCGTAGAGAAACCCCGAGCAAAGCCTCTCCATAGCTCGTTGAGCGACTCTGAGTCAGTTCATAAGGCCTATAGTGAAGCATGTTGTGGCGAAACATGTTGTACTCAAATTATGTAGATAACATCCCAGTACCTACCGTGATTCTGGCAAATAAATAAATATTCTATTCTATAAACAACCATTGATGAAAATGTTTCAGAGCGTACCTACATCAGCGCACATGGTATAATTGCAATGTATTCAATGAGAGTTTGTTAAAAAGTTTGTAAAAAAAAAGAGACTAAAACACAACAAAAGATGACGAAAAAGAACAACCCCGGAGCTTCTTTCTTCCTTTCTTCTCCGGGTCGTCCACTTAGGTAGCTAGTGAAAGGTTGCAGGTTAGCTAGTAGGTCGTGGTCCTAAACCCCATAAGGGTGACCCTCAGGTGACCACTTGCAATTTGGATGCGGTTTTAATTTCTTCTTATAATAATAATAGTTGGTTAATTGCAAAAAATATAACAGGACAGACGGACGGACATTGCAGTCTGTAGATTTGTATGATTTGCTATTGCCTACCTACTACTGTTAATTACTTAGTCGGATATCTTATAGAGTAAGAATAATCTGTTAGTTATAGTTTTTTATTATTTTATCTTCTTACATTGTAATTCTGACAAGTACAAGTGTATGTAAATACCTAAGGGCTGAATAAAATTCATTATTTCATTAACCAATAATATATCTTTCTTTTATTATACGGCTAAGAAAATATCAGTCAAATGAATGAATTATCATGACAAATCGAACATATTTCATTGATAAAGTGAATACCTACATTATTAATTAATTATTTGATTATGTGTCGCTATCAAAGCGAATCCCAATGAATAGTGAATCTAGATAATGAAAGGTGACAATCGACACTGTCGGGCGAATGTAATTACAATGCGGCATGCAACTAGAGAATACAATACGGCAAAGCAACATGAGCATGTATAATCGTACTGGTCTCTTGGAAAAGTATACACTTTTATTTTGATTACCTGTTTCGTAGTGAATGCCTATATATTACACGTCAGAAGCATTCGTAAGTGCCAGTTTACGATAAAAGCACATACAACCAATGTTTCTGAGGTTTAATGGCACATCCGACCTTGTGCTTCTGAGCTCTAGATTTGTTTATTTATGAGTTAAAACTGATAAAATTAAAAAAGTAGGTTTCTTATCTATTTTAAACATAAATCAAATTAATTTATACCTATTTTAATTATTTTAATAAAACTCAATTTATATTTTGGTATGAATATTATATCCATAACAACTAAACAAAATATATTATTATATGTATAGATATTTATTCGTACAGTTCGAAATTATACTATTTTAATTATTTATTTTTTTATTAATAAATACATAACTCCTATCTATGTATCTAATTTATGACGATTCAATTGATATCGTACTTACTTATTTTCGCATCACCACACCTTGTTCTGATATGATATAACTAAAGATACCTATATGATTTATATTGGTTTCTTTTGTTGTTATTATTGGTACTAAGTTTATTACTAATATGTGATTAAACCATTATTGATCAGTGTTTTTAGGGACTAAATACACTTATTCAGCTTATGTCCATAGAAAACACCAGTTTTGTAGGGGATGCGTACGCGTCTGTTCAGCCTTCAGCTGAACGCATGCGTACGCATCCCCTACAAAACTGGCGTTTTCTATGGACATAGCTGAATTGAGCTGAATAAGTGTATTTAATCCCTTACACGTTAATATGATTCCAACAAGCGGAATGACTCCCGTATGCAAGTACAGTACAAGTACTTGATACTAACTTGTATGTAAGAACAACATTTGAGAGCTTACTTGCAAATGCTACGTGTCACTTTAAGATTTCTATTATCCATAGCAATACAGTTCGACAGCAAGACACTACTTACTCAAGGGATTACTTAAAGGCAAGTATTGTTCTTGCATACCACTGTAAGAATATTTGGGCAGTGTGATAATGAAAATTGGTTACTTGTGAAGGTATGTCCTACAAGAGACCCAGCTATACTTATATGCAGATGAAGGGGAAACGGGGATCGTAGCCACATTATCTTACAATGTTGTAAAAGTTTCCTATTCTCTCGTCCGGAATAAAAAACAGAGCGTAAACTCAAACAGCCAATATACTCTTGAACAGTTAACTGGGTTGTTTGTATGACTTGGCAAAAAGGTATCGCATTATAATAACTATAATTGAATTTATTTTCTACCATAACGAATTGATAGCTTGTATTATACCTCTGTGATACTTTCTGCTCCTGAGTTTGAAATAAAATTAAAATGTTATAACTCTACACACTATGAACATTTTGTGTTCTTCATGCAATAAGTTTTGTATAAAGTTGTCAAGTTTATATAACATTTGGTTTCGAGACAATTGGCTAATGAAATTAATTGGGTCGCTTCGTCACGCATCATTTGTTACACGCTTACATAAACTCAAAGGAGTTAATAGACCGATACTACTTTTTTCCATCTGCACACGATATCTGAAGCTGTGTTGTATTTTGCATATCAATATTCTAATAAGTATAGATTAGATATCTGTCTAATACTATATCATCAGTCAAAACGATCGTGATTTGAGTACCTACGGGTAAAAATAGTAGATGTAGTAGATCTACCTACAATATGTGTTTAGGTGTTCCTAAACTTTATAAGATATTTTTTCGCTTTAAAAGTCTACATAAAAATATACAATCAGTATATTTTTATGTAGACCTTTAGTATGCCTTTAGAATTAACCCGATTTTTTTTTTATTCTCGACATTTTTGCTGCTTTGAGCAGGGAGTGCTGCCTTATTACAAACAACTTGCGCAAGAGAGTGTCGCCTGTGGGATTTGGACATGTGTACAGAGCGGTTCCTGGCGAGACTGAAGAATTAAGATTTTCAGTTTTTTAGAGGAGTTTTGTGCAACTGTCGCACTACTTTAAAGTTCACAGGCTTAAACTTGGCGTCTATGAGGGCAAAGAAAAATTAAAATTGCTACAAACTATTGAATGCAGTCTCTTATATTGAATCACATTTCCAACAATACTTTACTAATACTACTGCTCACAATTAAACAGCCAAGCTGCCGTTGAAAACGATTATTTTAATAACAATGAAATATTCAAATTAGTTACGGTTCTATGAACGTCGTTTACGTCGTAGGAGATTTGGTCTAATGGTCACATCACAGACCAAGGCAACATTCTTATTGAGTGATCGTCTCCGAAGTCTGAAGTACATTATGTTTTTGTTTTATATAAAGGCTTATAAGATTTTTTATTTCATATAGCATCGTTTGATACGCTGGCAGCAATATTTTCCTCGATTTTACTGTGCACTGATAACAGCAGCCCAGAGGCCGAGCAATCGTGCCGCGGGGTTTGCCGCCATTACTGCTCGGACGCACAGTCGCGTTGCACTCCGTCAAGTGGAATGTAGTCGCACGCGTTTTTTAAATAATATAATATATATAGCTATATGTGCAATTTTCGCGCTCCGGGAAATTATTAGGTGTGTTGTGGCCTTGGCGAAACCTATGACAAAGTTTATATATCTGCCTACAAATTTACATGCCACATTAAGATTCTAAGTTTTTAATCTAAGTTGATAAATCATCATAACAAATCGGAGTTTTAATAATAGTGATGTGTTCTTCAAGTTGAGTTTTTTATTATTTTCTTGTACGAATCGTTGAGGAATGATGAAGAATTTTAATAAATCGAAGCCTCTGGTCGTTATACAGTGCTATGAAGTAAGTTGAACATGAATAAATTGTTCTTTATATTATTGGAGCGAAACAAAATAAGTACCTACCAATATACTGAGTAAAGATTGGATGGCTCGTTAGATATAACCTTTAGTTATGACGTTTGTAGAAACTAATTATGGATATGGAATTCGTATAGATCCGGTCATTAGATGTACCTATGTAATCTTTTTTATCGTAGTACCTATATACCTACTTAGATAAATAAGAGTGGGTGGTATAGGCGCCCTCCTTTACCACTCACTTTCAGGGCACTTGAAGCCCGCAGCCACGTATCTATATTAATATAGGTAGTAGGTATAAAGCTGAGGAGTTTTTTTTGTTTGCTCGAACGCGCTAATCTGAGAAACTCCTGGACCGATTTGAAAAAATATTTCATTGCTAGATAGCTCATTTATCGAGGAAGGCAATATACTATACTTAATTATTAAGTTCCTACGGGAACAAGAGTTACGCGGGTAAAACCGCGCGTGGGTCGCTAGTCTTTTATTCAGTGGTAGCTACACCACTGAATACCTCTGTCTGTTGCTAATAAACGAAACTATTACTATATTTTCATTGTTATTATTTTACTTCGTGTTCTAGACACGAAGTAAAATAATAATAATGAAAATTGATCAGAGAAGTTTTTCAACCAACGTAGTTATAAAACGTAGCATAATTATCTCAAATTAAGAACACATATCTGACCATAATAATATTACGTAACTTCAAAGTCATGCATTTAAGCAAAATTACTCTGGTGTCCACTTAGGGTTTATTATGCAAGTAAAATATGTTTTAATTATGCCACGTTATTTAGTTGATGCACATTACCTAACACAATAACAATACATAGGAAAGCTATTACAGCGATCCTAATGAGTCTACAACTCTGTATGTTTACGTAATAGCCCCTCTGGGCGTTGAAGGCGTCCAGGGATGTTTAGCTGGGTTTGCCTGTGCCTGGCCTGTATGTTGCTTAAAATGTACATCCGAACAAATGCCTTTGATGTTCAGATAATTATAATAAACTACTTCATTATGACGTTTTCATTGCTAATACGACACTCAAAAACACACATATGCGATAAAATATCATCGCTCCTTAGTCTTGTTTATGTTTTCCCTCCCGACCCTTATATTGCAAAGAACCTTCCGATGCCCTCGTAGACTTCAAAGTCCGAGAAGCCCGTGAACTGTAACGTAGAGTGACAGTTGCGCAAAACCGCCCAAAAAAGTAAACGTCATAAAATAAATAAATCCCTCAATTCTCTCGCCAGCGACCGTCTGAGCCCAGGTCCAAGTCCCAAAGGCGACGCTCTCTTGCGCAGGTTGCTTAGTGTGTAGTTTTTAAACCATTTATTTAGGCTGGAACTCTGCTCGCTTTTAATGCCCGGTGAAGTAACAAAAGCCTCCTGGCTAACTTCGTATATGTCCGTCCGAAAAAAATCAAACATTTTTGTATATATTAATATTTTAATAATTGAAGTGAAAACTAAGAATACATTTATCATAATATTGCGTGTTCGATGTCTGCTATGCTATTATATGGAAAACGATTTAAAATTGGAACGGTAAAGTGTTGCAAAGCACGTGTATGTGTTTATAAATAAGTAATAGTTTGAACACAACGAATCATGATCGCGGCAAGCATCGTATGAAGTTTATTTTATTCCTAGACTAGCGACCCGCTCGGCTTCGCACGGGTGCCATGCTGATGTATCATACATATAAACCAACCCCTTGAATCACTCTAACTATTTAAAAAACCGCATCAAAATCTGTTGCGTAGTTTTAAAGATCTAAGCATGCATAGGGACGGACAGACAGCGGCAAGCGACTTTGTTTTTTATACTATGTAGTGATAGTCTAACTTAACCGACTGTGTGAAATTGATAACAAAGTTCTGATTGCTGTTCTAGATAAAGTATACCGACCGACATAACTAATAGTAACTGTACTAGATCAGATATCTACTTATCTAGTTATATTATAGAGATATAATATATAACTATATCTATCATCATCATCATCATCAGCCCGTATAACGTCTACTGCTGAACATGGGCCTCCTCCCGGGGGAGGGTATTTGCCATAGTCACCACGCTTGGCAGGTGGATTGGCGACCGCAGTATTATGTTGTACCACACAAGTAAACGCTGCTGCCCGTTAAAAAGTAAACCCTCCGTGCCTCGGAAACATCATCAATAATAATCGTTAATTTTATCCTTCATTACTAGGAAGGAATAGAAGTAAAACCTTACTGGCATATTATATTCCCAGGGGAAATACAGCTATGCAGATGTTAGAGCGCAAAAAAATATTTATAAGTTTAGAGGATAACTAACTTTATGTTTTCAATTTTTAACCTAGCTTTTACATAGGTAAATTAAAGCTAAAAATAAAATTTAGTATCTAATAAGGTAAGGAAACCATGAATGTTCATGGTTACTAAGCACTTAACTAAATGCACTTAAAAACTGGTTTCCGAGAAATCTACGTCAATATTAGTTATTCCGTAATGGTGTTAGGCATTATCTATCTCGATGATATCACCGTTGATGTTTTACCTCGGCTTACATTCATATATATGTTAGTCAAAACTTATAATCGGTCAAAATCACTTTTGACTGCTTTAATTAATAATTTGTATGGAATTTGGATCCGTTGTGGTCACAGTTCTAACCAAACCTAACCTACAGAAGTTGGAATCCTGGTGTTTTTTTTAGCCTTCGACCAAAAATAAGAGCATCTCGTTTCTGGAATTTTATGTGAGCCAATACGGACCCGTCAAAACTACTTTTGCCTGATTTTTGCAGTCAAAAGTGGTTTTGACCGATTATAAGTTTTGACTGTAACATATATACCTAATACATACATACGTAAATAAGAGTAGCAACGGGGTATACATTTTGAACAAAATCATTTTTATTTCCTTTTACGTGGACTAATATGTAGGCACATACACGAATTAAACATGATTTATGCCTGGTAAAGTAGCCAAAGCCTGGTGACTACATAAAGGTCTCTCCGAAAAAAAGCCATACACGTATTAAGCTCGAGACACCTAAACCTGCTGGTACAATTGACTCTCTTGTACATCATCATCATCAAAATCAACAGCCACTTTACGTCCACTCTGGGCATGGGCCTCCTCTTAACAGACCTTGGTAAGCCAGGATCGTTGAGGTATATTGCCATAATCAGCACGCTTGGCAGGCGGATTGGTGATCGCAGTAAGTAGAAACCTTGAGCGAATAGATGCTGCTGCCCATCCATCAGCTATGTGTCCTTTAGTCGCCTTTTACGACACCCATGGGAGGACATGGGGTGGTTTATTCTAAGCCGAAAAACACACGGCTCTCGTACATAAAGCCGTAAAAATCCCTCATAAATCATAATATCAATCACTGATAAGTATAGTCAAGAGGGTAGTCGCAGCGTACCAACCTGATTGATAATTTAATGTAAATAAATACTTCAAAATAGCTCTATTTACATGTTTATTTTTTATTTATTTTTATTTAATAAGACGTAACGTGAATTCAGCCATATTTCCACAAAATTTACCCGTAAGTGGGAGAAAGATAGGTAGAATTACTTTCAATTTATGATTATTAATAGATAATAGGGGCATTGACTTTAATTTTCTTGTAACGGGGGCGGTGGTTCTGAAGTACCTAGATAGTAGATATATGACAATCTAACATTCTGTACTTATCAGAAAGTATGAATCACTGTAGCATGTCACGATCAATTTATACAAACAGTTTTTACAAAGTCTAAAAAAAATGTACTTATAACTATGAATTATTCAGACATCTCAAAACGCGTTTTGCAAAGGTCTTATACCTACAATAACGTACAGCTTCTATAATTTGTAACCGGATGACCTCAAATACATATTATAATCTTGAGTTTTCCCTTTTATGTATGCTACAATATCTGTATAAATAATAAGTTTATTACTTATAAGTAAATTAAATGTAAACTTTACGAAACATGCTAAAACCATTAAGACTTATCCCCGAACTATGTATTTAATATGTAGGTATAAAACATAGAAAAAAAGATGCTTGAAAATGATGATCAAGTCTGAAAAAAGTCGTTATAGATCTTTTTTATTTATTTACGTAGAGACATAATTACCGGCCCTTGTAGATTGTCATTTTTTTTTTTAAGAATGTGGTACATTTTCATTTTATTAATAGTAATATGTTATTTTGATTACCTATAGTAGTTTATTCTGCCTGTGTATATAATATAGAGGAAAAAATATATATAAAATGTGGTTGAATCATAGTAGGGGTCAAGTTAATCTGTTAATTTGTTAGAAAACTTACAACATTTTTAAACACGCGGTATCAAATTACTTTTATGTAGATTTACTTCATTTATGGGGTTTCTTTTATACATTCAACCATTACTTAAGTTGTTATATTTTGTTTCTTAATCCATTATCCGACTCCGATCCGATTTACACTTTATTAGTAACTGATATGTTTAAATTTCTACTTAATTAAAAATAACCAGGTTCGACAAATTATCTAGAGTTAGGTACTCTAGTACTGACTGTAAATAAACTATATATATCAATACTGTCCCTAGAATAAAACCTCGCTTTAATAATAGCCGGTAGGCAGCAATACGACCGACTTCTTTTTATCAAGGAAAACAGCATCATCATATATTATATAGGTAAACTGGAAAAGTTAACAGTTATCTAGTGACGGATCTTGTCAGTATAAGGGGGGAGAAGGGTAAAGTAGTGCGACGGTTGCTCAAAACTCCCTTAAAAACTAAGGATTCTTCTCAATCCTCCCGCCAGCGACCGATCGGAGCCGAGGTCCAAGTCCAACAGAGACTCTTGCGCAGAATGCTTAGTTTGTAGTTTTTAAACTATTTAATACGGCTGGAGCACTGCTCGCCTTTATTCCCGGTGAAATAGCAAACGCTTCGTGACATCGCATATCCAAAACAAGGAGGGTTTCAGTGCCTCCAAAAACGATCCTTTTCTATTAAATAAAAGTAATAAAAATATATTTTTCCATTAGGTACTTTATTAGTTAGATAACTGATGGAGTAGGTAATTATTTTTGTTCGTGAGATGGTCAAAGTTCAATGTCAAACGTAATTTGTATTGACGCTCGTAAAGAGTATCAAATAGTTTGAAGTAAATACTGTTATGAATATTGTAATAAGTAATACTTACTCGTTTATAGAGGACATTTCTAGTATTAAAATCTAGAATATCAAATATAGGATGCTTTGCTGAAGATGTCATATGTATGAATTATTTTATTTACGTATAAACGATATGACTATGACTCCGAACGTGTCTTCATTATTGTAGGGTTATAAGTAGGTATTACATTATTAGTACAAGTACATTTCCTATGTTATTATAATGTTATTTTTGTTGTTATATATTTTAGGCTACTTTAACTTAATAAATGTGCACTTATAAAATATTTGTGCATGCATCGTAAACCATAACTAATATAGTTACGTTAAATACCACGACACATCATATAGTAACTCATTATGATAGTAAAAATAAGAAGAAGTTAAGTTAAAAATAAGAGAAAATTAATAAGAAGGGGACTTTGTTACATTGTCAAGGAAGATCGATCTGATTGTGTTACCTACTATATTGATTGAGTTTTGTCTGTTTATAGGTAACAACAACAAATAAACTCAATTCAATAAAAAAAATGATACCTATAACTTAAAGATATTACGGTCATACAAATTCAAATTATTAAGATGACATTTATTTATCAAAAAGTAGTTATTAGTTAATGGATTCGACAAATATTTTACCACATACATGTATATTTTATTTTCCAGGATCGACAGTCGACATTACCGCTACGGAAGGCGGAACCATCAGCAGACGTGACAAGCAACGGACATTCGCAGCTGAAGAAAGAAACGAATGACATTCCTCCGCCTCCGCCGCCAGTAAGAGCTTATTACTAGCAACTCATTACCTCATTACAATGCGTGTTTGTTATCGCTCCACATTCTTGTCAGCGAATAAGTTGAAACAAAATTATACTATAACTAATAATACTTAATCAACCGTGTATATGTGTAAACAATAAAAGAAATAACATGGGGTTCACATTAATAAAACTAGAATTCTAATAGGTACAAATACGTACCTACTAAAATATGTATAGGTACTATAACTATATATGAAAATAGTTTAAATGGCCTGCTAAATAATAGGTAATATTTCATTATGAAAAGTTATTCTCGAAGACTATTTAAAAAACATAAAACTTATGTCAGTGTTAAAACAATTTCAGATGCCATCTGCCAATGGAAATCACAAGGCCGAAAATGGAGATCAGAAAGTAATAAATAATCTCAAACCTATAATTGCTAAACCAATCACTGTAGAAGCATTACAAAATACACAATTACGAAAAAATGGCACGTTGACGAGAACACCGACACCAGACTACAATAAAAAGAATAATGTTCTATCACAAATTAAAAACGGCAAAGAGGATAAAGCAGAACTCGAGTCAATAGAATCTTACAAGTTAAAGAATCCTTTAAATGTACATCCAAAGCCGCCTTCTAATTACTTTATGAAAGCACCCAATGGTACTGCAACCATGAAGAAACACGCACGACCAGTTTCGGTTACCATAGGGGAATACGCCTATGGCGGTGGAAGCAGGCCTTCGCCAACTAAATTAGATTTCTTAAACGGAGATAGAGTAGATGGTGTCAATAATGGCCACGAAGAAGTTTCAATAACCAATAGACTACAATCAGAATTAGCTCTTACTCTATCTAGATCCAATTTACGTAAGAAGACTGAAGCTATGGTAAGAAGATTATTATTTTATCATTAAATCTTGTGGTACTCTGTTAGAATTCAACAATTGTGCGCATGAAGTTGACGCCATACAAGTTACAAATAAATAATCGATAGTTCTGGTAAAACATATTATTATATAATTACTACTATAATGTATTATGATAAAAAAATATCTTATATTCTGTCTGAGTAATATTGTTGTGTAAGTAATAATTTTATTTTAACAACCACATCGAATCAATTATTTTGCAATTGCGAGGTTGTTTTGCGATGTGTTCGATTAAATTTGCTGCAAAACTGACCAGTTAAAAGCATAGGTACAGCATACATAGGTAAATACTTTTATCTCAAACACCGTTTATTGCATACATGCTTGTGTATAAATATTACACGTAGCTATGGATCAGTTACTTATTATGCTTGGCGTATTCTGATAAACTTACTTATTTAGTTGAAACATGTTTCGGAATATATGCGCTCAAGCAATAAAACGGCGTAATTGAACTGCGATTATTCGAAGATACTTGCCTATTCATAATTTAACGGATAGATACGATTACGGTACTACAAAAACGATACACAATTTGTAATTTAAATTTGTAAGATTTGTTGTTTATTACAAATTGATGATTGAGGTGAATTAATCACATATGGTTTAAAGAATTCTCAAGATTCAGCACACATATCTATAATTTCCGTTATTTATTTCAGGAAAATATCAATATTTGCAGCTATACAACAGCTATAGAAGATAGTGATTCATCTATTGATAAATTTTTTCACGCTAGATATGGCAACAATCTTTTGCCTCTGCCACCTCCAATAACGATACCTAAAGTGTCCGTTGCAAAGTCAAAACAATGAAAACAAGTAATGATTTTACGAAATAAAGGCAATTTCTTAGTATAAGTAGAACACATTAATACAATAATGCATGATAACTTTCGCATTCAAGAACAAAACTTAGTATTATAAAATAACTTGGGAAAGTAATTGTATTAAGCGGCCGTAGCCCAATTGTTAGGGGCGTCGAAGTTGTGATCTTGTGGTCGCCGCTTCGATCCCCACCCATTGCACTACCAATGTGAACCCACTCGTAACACAAGCATTTTAGCTTAGCACGAGGGGTGAACAAGAATACTAATGGACTGCAAAATTCTGCTAGTAATCTTTTAAGCCCCAAAAAATGTGTATTTCTATCGTGGAAAGGTCATTGATTTATTAATATAAATCAGCCACTTGATGATTTCTATTAATATAGCAATAAAGACACATGACATTCCCAAGTTAGTTAATAATACAAAGTACTGTACTTAAATACGAGAGTAAGACAACACGTATGGATTACTAAATTTTATTTTATTGGTGTCGGTCGTAATTCACTTCTATAAAACACAATTTTCCAATCTCCTAAATAAACAAACGCACCATGCAAGTGTTTATATAATTATTAGTATGAATTATTAATAAAATATTTCTTTCCAGGCGGATGCTACCCGATGAAGGAAGGAGAAGAAGCTTGTAATTGGCGATTACTTTAAAATATTAATAAATGTATTGGTTGGACACGATTAGAGAATTTGGTTTATAATAATCGACCAAAGTTAGTTAGGCGTGTAATTTATCGATTTGAACGAATTTGCATCCAATGTATAATAAGGAGTAGGTAACTAGAGCCACGTCATTTATCGAGCTAGGTACCTATACTAGACATAGAAATGTATTAAGTTTAATTAATTGAAATCTTATTGTTATTAGATACGCAATAAATTGTGTTAATATATTATAAGTAGTTAATCTTTAGTTAAAATGTGAATGTAGATATTGATAAAAATGTTTAATAAAATGTATCTGTGGAATGCCTAAGTCATATTAAATGCTGGAGTATTTGAATGTATTGGTTGTTTTATTCCCTGACCCTCGCTAACATCCAAATATACCTTCAGATGACCTAACTTTTACATTCCCAAACAATTCATCCTGAATTTTGAAAAAAGTGCGAATGTGTCTGATAAATAAGTTTTTGCCAAATTTCAGCGCAATCCGTTCAGTAGTTTTGGCTGTACAGATGATTTCTAAAAGTAAATATTAGTATGAAAAATAACCTATATACGTAGGTATGTATTCAGATGGCAAAAGAGTGTAACTATCTTTATGTAGGTTTAGCCGTTCACCATGTTAAAGTAAGGTAGTAAGTTGTTATAAATATATTAAATAATTACATGAATATATATTTCATCTGCAACGTGTTGCTAGCATCTAGCATCAGACCGTAAACTTAAGGACTAATTTCACTGGTCGACAAAGTTTTTGCAACAGAAAAAGAAATACATTTATCTGGCATTGTCAATAAATGAGAGTACCATTTAATAATTAAAAATATTCTATCACGTCTAATTTTGGAGATATTTGAGAATAAACATTACAAAAATGGCGTATAGACCTGTTTTCAATTTAGGTAAATAAATTAATAAATCTATTAGTAAAATTGTATTTCGACCGTTTTGGCAAGTGACTATTCTAAATTCTAATTAACATTTATGATTTTGTTGCTGTACTGTTTAAATATTAATATGTAAATATTAACATTTTAGTGTCAAAGACAAAAACTCCACACAAAATGACTCTATTAAAATGTATGAGAAAAATATAGTTCAACAAAATATTTAATATCTTTTCATTAGAAAATCATAAAAACTTTAAGTAAATTGGTTTAAAAATATTAGATTTATGACTATCAATTTTATATATAAAATACAATCATAAAAATATTTAACTATTCTAAATACATTTTCAAATATAGCCAAATCAGCATATTGTTTTATGTTTACAAGCAAATATCTCAAAAATGTGACGTGATATATAAATTCTAATTCCTGTTTAGTTTTTAACTTATACTGAATTACTAAAGAATCAAAATAATATTTCTGTGACATAAAAATAAATAAATTTTGTTGACCAGTGTTATTATTATGGTGCATCGTTGTTTATACAAAAATTCTACATAATACTTTCTTGAAAATGTTGAAAAACTATTGAAAAAACTATACCTAAATATAATGATATTACTGGTTGGTTTACCCACAAATAAAACAGAATTTGATAAAAATATTTGACAACGCTCGTCTAGGAGGTAATGTAGCTATGGCTATGAAGCAAGTTAATGGCAGGTGTCATTTAAAGTAGGTATAGGTAAATATTTTTACTATATTTTTACACATTATATTAGTAGAATAAATTTATAGGTAATGTTTGGATATACAGCTTAACAATGCATTATGGAATTATAAAAAGAATACTTATGAATAATAACCAGTTTAGCGACACGATTCTCATAGAAAGTCCTTTTATCGAAACGACAAGGGATGGTATAAAGCTGCATCGTGTACTATTGGGTAGGTACCTACCTACATAATATTATGCTGAAACGATGTCAAAGCTTTAGGTATTTAGTATTGGTAAATCTATAATTGTATCAGCCGAATCCGTTATAACCGCCAATTTTCCTATTACTTATGAAACAACTTATGCTTACCGATCAATAGCTAGACCAATGCTTTCCTTGTCGACCTGTAGGGATATTATTAGTAAAACAATAAAAAAGTGTTAACAAAATAGAGGTGTATAGAATATATGAAGGGAAATACGGTGGGATCTTCTAGAATTCTAGTTTTATTACGACGAAAGTATTTTCGAAAATGCATTTTTTCTAAAATGTAAAAATATTCTAGTTAGGAGACCTTTAGAGACATTAAACCCAAGGTATAATTTTATCCGCTGTCTTTTTTTATTAATGAATTAAGCAATATTTTTTCCAGGCTTGACCTCCAATGCTTTTGTAATTGCTTCGGAGAGATACGAAGAACATGGTTTAGAAACAATATATTTAAGTGACGGAGATAATAATACTCTAGGAATTGTTTCAATGAATCCTTGGGACTCAGTTATATTAAGGGTATTCAAAAAAAGCCACAAACAATGCTTGAAAGCTTCTTACATTAACAATACTATCAGATATTTTGAACTGGAGAACATTCCAAAAAAGAAGGTTGTGTATATACATTTTAGGTCGTATCGTAGCACACGAATCAACGGATCGTAACTGTAGGTACCAATGCGAACCGTTTACTATTTTTTTATGAAACTCTCTTCTGCAAAGCACAGTCATTGGAATTGTATCGTAAACGACTCGCTTCGGGACTAGCTCATGAACCGCAGTGCGGCATGTGGACAAACAGCGGACCCCGCGCTTACGGCTCGTCGTTTCCGCGCTTAGGTACCTGACGCTGCTTAGTAGTTTAACGCCTGGTTGTGTGGCGACACGTAGGGCGTTACGGTTCCGATCCATTACCGAGTTGATAAGTGTGCTATGATCTTAAAGCTCTTTTAAACCGATTTGTGAGCATGTACTTAGTTTCTTTTAAAGCGTTTATCTTTGCACATACTAAATAGACAATGCAGCTAATTTTTTGTGCGAGGTATAAAGGGTAAAAACATCACGCTACGAGTCATTAGAGCACGTTATTGCGGGTAAAGCTGCAAGACACTGCTACTTGATCGAAGCTAAGCCGGTTTAATGGGACTTTCACTAGAAGATAACAAATTTTATAAGAGACTAGCTTGCCGCACGCGGTTTCACCCTTGTAGCTCCTGATCCCACAAGAACTTCCTAATTAAATATTATTACACCCAGGGATAGTGTAGCTTCCCAACGTATAAAGAATTGATCAAATCGGTTAAGCAGGTTCGGGGCCTTTTCAATACAAACAAACAATCAAATCTTTCCTCTTTATAATATTAGTATTGATAATACAACCGAGTAGTAGTGATTACGACATGAGTTTGATTATTATATAGCTTACCAACTTCCCGAGCGCGGTTTCACCCGCGAAACTCCCATTCCCGTGGGAACTTCATAATTAAATATAGCCTTTATTAATCAGTGATAATGAAGCATTCAAATGGTGAAAGAATTTTTAAAATCGGTCCTGTACTTTTTGAGTCAATTCGTTACAAACTTACGTACATACAAATCTTTCCTCTTTATAATATTAGTATAGATAAAATCCTTATTTTAGGCAGCTAGACAGCCATATATCCTTGGAACATTTAGACACTAAATACCTAGACTAATCTTCTTGTGTACGTTACCCCAGCAAGAAAGTATCTCCTAGAGTTATATGAGTAGAATGTATAGTTGGTGCCTTGTCTGCTGTAAATGTGCCCCCACATAAAAAATGTGTGCCCCCTGTCGTTTTGAAAAAAAATCGGAAAAACGATTCTTGCTGGGGTAACGTTTTTCTAGCAGGAAAATTCTAAACGTATGATCGGAGAGAGAAAAACTGTGCATGGCCAGAGAGCTTATATGTGTGCCAAAATGTGCCCCCAAAAATAAAATCTGTGCCCCTTCAGATTTTCGAGATATTGCATTTCCTGCTGGAGTAACGTTTTGATGAATCGTATATCTTTAAAACCATTGCATGTGCCCCTGTAGAATAAACATACACGAGTAGCTCTTTATGTGTGCCTCTTAGTGCCCCAATTAGATTTAAGAAAATATTCATAGTTTTCAAGTTATCGCGGTTTTATAAAAATCCGAAAAAACATCGCAGCGCCTATATGAGACAAGGCATAAGTTCGCTGAAAACTGTATTCGGTTCGTCTTGACGCTAATCATAACCATACAAAGTTTCAAAACTGTTCATGCATGCGTTTTTGAATAATCTTGCTAAAAGTCAAAACGTTGGTATCATAACTTTGACGGCAAAATACAAGGAACTGGCTCAATCCCAGATGTGTAGGTGTAAACCAAAATCTTGTGCCTTTAGTCAAAAATATATGGTGTAAATATTGAGTTTGGAATGTTTCGCATTAAGTAAATATAAATAAAAAACCAAAATATGTAAACAACGGCTGGTTATCCGACCAAATCTGAATAACTACTAAACACGACGGATTCATACATATCGATGACCTTATTTATTGGACGTATTACACCTAAGCTGTTGTCCTTACAGTCGCGTTCAAAAGTTTTGGGGCTAATTAAAAAATATATTTAATGCACCTTGTGACTATATTAATGAGACAGCTTGTTGATGTTGAAATTATTATTTTTATTCCCTTAATTTTAAATCTTAAAGTAAATATCAGGAGAAGCCCCCCCAGACGAGAAAAAAAAAATTAATAGATTTAATTATATTACTACCTGGAGCATTCATCTTAACCCTATACAATTTTGTCTATTCTACTATGTAGACTATTACATGTGGCATAATATTATATTTCCCACGTCGTTGGATTTTACCATATAAGTCATCATAACATTCAAATAAATTACAGATATTTTGGAAACTATGGTGCTACTATTTAAAGGAGCTTCATAGTTCTCATAAGATGTGGCCGTTCTCCAATTCATGTGTTACAACGGTCAATACTAAGAAACAAAAAAATATTATTGAAGCTTATTATTTTCAAACGTTTTTAACTAACCAAGTCAAGGTATGAATAAATAATAAGAAATTAATAACAAGATATAGCAACAGTTTTAATATATAATAAATAAGTATAAAAACCTACACTTAGGTACCTATTAGGTACTATCAATTGATTATTATATTAACAAATTGTATATATATCTAAAAAAAACTTGTTTGTATGTTAATTGTAATATGATCTCCTTATTAAGTAGGTACGTAAAAGAAAACGAAAAGAAATGTAAGCATAGGCAGATTAAACGTTTAGGCCCGGACTCCACCAAAGCGGAGACGAGCGGAGAGGAGATATTTTGTTAACATCATGCTTATCATCACACAATATGCTTAGTTAATTCTATTGGTTGTTAAATATCGTTTCCTCTTCGCTCGTCTCGTCTCCGCTTTGGTGGAGTCCGACCCTTAGAGCGCCGTAGGCAAACATCTCATCGGCGTTCCTTTTTTATAAATACTACATGTGTGGTAGTGGTTACTTCAATTTGGAGCTGGCATTTCTTTATTCCGACTTGTAGTAGCCTCAACTACAGTTGCTGTTCCAGCGTATATTCCGCCCCTTCTACTTTCGCGCCCCTAGTTGCCTACACGTGCCTAGTTTTCCTTATGGATTACTTCCTTAAGAATGATTCCCTTACGTACAGAGGCTATTCGCCTCTGTACGTAAGGGAATCATTCTTCGTGCACATAAAGCTATAAAGCGCACGTATCTGCGGTCCGTTGTGTCGATTATAAACAGGGTTTATCCATGAAATGGCGCTTTATAGTTAAATAAATAATTCTACTATATTTATATAGGTTCCGCAAATTGTAAAATGACATCGCTAGCTTTTTATTTTAATAGTGTCATGAATTCTTAAATAGCATACCTACTAAAAAAGTACATCGTTGGCTGACCAACAAGGTTTTTTTTTCAGACGGACATACGAAGTTAGCCACGAGGCTTTTGCTACTTTACCGGGCATAAAGTCGAGCGAAGCTCCAGCCTTAATAAATATTAAAACAGAACACATTACGAAGGTGGTAGAACTAATTAGCATATTTGTTGAACCGGAGGAAAGGCCTCTGATTTTATGTACCTAGGTACTTATAACGTTGTTTTTTATTTACCGACAGCCCTATAAATCAAAATGGACCGAAAAATATTTGTACTTAGGATCTCAGAGAGAAGAGGAAGATAAGAATCGTCCTGTGCCATTACCTGGATTAGGCTGTGCAGAAGAGTTAAAAATGTTGTACTTAAATTCAACATATTTTGGATACTGGGAACAGTGCGTTGAAAACTCGTCAGAATATGTGGAGGAAAATGAATAAATCTCATATTGATGATGAAATACCTGAACTTCATGCTTTACAATGAAAATACATCTATTAACTTTTTGCATTTTATTTCAAACGTACGTGGACATTTTGCTGTTGCTAGTTTTCGGGCAGTTACATCTTTGCGAGTTTTTTTGGACTTTACTGTAGTATTTTTTTGAATCCTACATGTGTAAGGTAGTTATACCTAAATAAATATAAATAAACAAATAATATCAACATTATCTGGTTGCGGTTTATCGTAGATACTAATGAATTCTTGTCTTTTTAATAAATTAAAATAAAAAGTAATTTAGGTTTATTAAATCCTGACCCAAAAAATAAGAAGAAATAGCGCGTGAAACGACACAACGCCACCTATCGTCGCCACCTGCCAAAAACATGGCGCGCTATTCGAAATTCTTCGAACACTTGTGATGAACACTTTCGGGCATTTGCGGTGTGTTGTGAGGCATATCGAACTGCGGGATTATTCATCGGATGTTGAAAATAACCCCTGTTCCACATATCCCCACTGGTAGGGATACTAGGATTTTTTTTCCAATTATAGCCACCGGTAGGGATATATGGAATATTACTTATATATTATATTGTAACAGATCAAGCATTACATACCTAAAAGCGAAAACATTTCAATGGTTCACAGTAGCATAAATAGTTGTTAAATAGCTATAAGAAACTGTTTGTTTTCCAAATAAAATAAAATAAAATAAAAATAAATTTTGCTCCAGATATCTCCACCGATTTGGACTGGTTGGGATAGTTGGATTTTTATTTCCATTTATCGCTACCAGTAGGGATATTTTTTTTTTAGGGTTGTTTGTTGCAAACTGTATTTGATATTTGCCTAGCTAAATATTTATGAAAAGGCAAATTTGTAACAAATGCTAGTCAAACTTGCACAAAACTTTTTACTATTAATATAACTAAAAAAGTAAATTGTTTTATGACATTGTCAATTTGCTTTGCGTAATAATAGAGATTTCTGAAGAGACACAGGTACAAGGACATATTATGTATTTTCCGCTATATTTCAAAATTGAGATTAATAAACTTCGACCACCGGCAGGATTCGAACCTGCATCTTTGGGTAAAGCCCCCAATGCCTTAGCCAATTAGGCTACGGTGGAACCCTACCGATCATCGAAATTTATTAATCTCTTTGTAACACGTCTCTAACGGGGACGGTAGTGCTATCTATCGGTAATGATTCGCATTACTTCGATAAATATCTCCAAAGTTACATTTGGTATTAAATATTAAACGATGACACCGCCCGTTTTCACATTATTAAATGATGTGAAAACGGGCATTGGGGGCTTTACCCAAAGATGCAGGTTCGAATCCTGCCGGTGGTCGAAGTTTATTAATCTCAATTTTGAAATATAGTATAAGGTAATCTTTCCCATAAAGAGTTCAAAACATTTAATAGTATTTTTCGCTTGTAAGTGTTACTTTGCAATAATGACAGAGCTAATGTTTATAAAAAGGGGTCGAGGTATTTGTTTACTTAACGATGGGTATCAATATCATAGGAAAAAAAGATATTCGAATTCTAATGAATATTGGAAGTGTGCCTCTACGAAAACAACAAAATGTATTGGATCTCTCACAATCAAAGTAAGTTTTAGGTTTTAAGATAAAATAACATTTAAAATAAGTATTAGTTTAAGCTTGGTAATTTATCATCGGGTTATATTATTTTACAGGATCGGACCACTATTGAAAAAAAGTTTGCTCATTTAGAATCATGTTTACGTAACGTGGCAAAGAACGAAATCCAGGTACGATTATATAATTGCAAACAGCAGATAATGGCTTACCCTGCACTTCCAATTCCAAGTACTTTTGAAAACATGGTTAAAGGTATTGAAAACGATACTTTAGATATGATAGCTGCCGTACCGGAGTTTCGCAATGTTAAATCGTCTTTATACAACTGTAGAAATAAAATGGCCGGAACAAAAAAAATGTATTTTAATAGTAACGAAGAGGTAGAAATACCACCCGTATATAAACATTTTTTGGTGGCTGATTATTATTATAACGGAGAACGCATTTTAATCTTTAGCAGTGAGTGGTCCAATCAGTTGCTGGCCACGTCAAAAAATTTTTTTTTGGATGGCACTTTCGCTGTTTGCCCTAAACCATTCACCCAATTAATAACTATCCATTGCGATATAGGAAGCACAATCCAGTATACCAATATTTTCCCCGTACTATACGGTCTTTTGCCAAATAAGAAATCTGAAACATACGAAACTATGTTTAGACTGATTAAATCTGCACTTAATTCCGGTACCGAATGGGACCCGGCGTATGTTATGATTGATTTTGAGGCAGCAATTGCGAAAAACCGCTTGAAATCTAAAGTCGTGTATAACGACTTGAAAGCACCAAAACCCCGAAACCAGGGATATGTTTTACGTTATCCAAAATGCACAACTACAACTTGTTATGGCAGAAATTACAGTAGGTGCTTTCTTAGATATGGTAAGGTAAACGGCTACATTGCATTGTACAATTTTATATTTTACGTTGTCTCAAATGAAGTTAGGTTTTTAATAGTAAGTAAATAAGTTTTGTGCAAGTTTTACTAGCATTTTTCCTTTTCATATAAGTATATTGGGCATGGCAAATATCAAATAAAGTTTGCAACAAACAACCCTAAAAAAATATCCCTACTGGTGGCTATAATTGGAAAAAAAATCCTAGTATCCCTACCAGTGAGGATATGTCAGTGATGATCTATCCGACCGATTTCGGTCATGGCGACCACTTCGACTCCTAGTCGGTTTGGCACGCATGCGCTCGAAGATGGCTTATGTAGCCAATCTTGGCAGCAAAACTCCTTGCGCAATGAGGGCATTTCAGTACGCCACCCTCGTAGTTGTATACAATGGTAGCAGGTGGACGGGCTATTAGCTGGGCGCGTTTGGTATCAAGGTCAGCTCTACGCTGATCCTCGAACTCGCGCACTTGCCTTTTCACAATCCTGCGCCATTCTGGCCGCTGTGCTGCCAAACCTTCCCATTGAGACGGCTCTATATTGCATCTTTTCATATGACGCTTAAGAACGTCTTTTAACCGGAGGAGCTGTCTCCAGTTCAGAATAAAAGATGCGCTTCGCCACTCTCTCCTCCTTCATACGTGATACGTGACCGCACCACCGAAGCTGCCGACGCATTAAGTAGGCTTCAATGCCACCGACATTGGCTCGTCGCAGAATTTCGGTATTACGCACCCGGTCGGACCATCTGATCTTCATTATGGAGCGGAGGCATTTGAGGTGAAATCGATCCAGAGTGCGTATGTGGCGGCGATACACGCACCACGTCTCAGAGGAATATAAGTGGTTTGGCAGCACAATTGCCATATACACTGATATTTTAGTAGCCAGCTTAAGGTCATGCGAGCAGAAGACCTTGGAACGCAACTTCCCGAATGCTGCAGCTGCAGCACCGATCCTGCTGTTGATCTCAGCATCAAGGTCACACTTGGATGTGATAGTGTTCCCCAGATAGCGAAATTTATCCACCTGCTTAAGAATATCCTCACCAACCTTTATGGACAGTGCCTCGTGACCATGAATATCCAGGGACATGACTTCTGTCTTTTTGACACTGATCTTAAGGCCGAATTGGTGAACAGCAAGATTGGTGGAAAACGGACATGAGCTCTTGAAGGCCATCTGGAGTTTCTGCTACAAAGCATAGGTCATCGGCATACATGATCTCTGTGATCAATGCATGCGAGACTTTAGTACGCGCCTTAAATCTGGCTAAATTAAATAGACCGCCGTCTGTGCGAAAGCGGATGTGGACTCCTTTGGAAACTGTCTGCAAGACCGTCTTGACTACCACTGCAAAATATACGGCGAACAGTGTGGGTGCCAGAACACACCCTTGCTTCACTCCACAGGTAACGGGGCAGACATCTGACTGTTCACCGTCTACGGCGACGCAGCATTGCATGTCGTCATGCAGGAGTCTGAGAAGTTTTACAAACTTTTCTGTACATCCAAGCTTTTCTAGCACCAACCTAAGGGCTTCACGTGGCACGCTGTCGAATGCTTTTTCCAGGTCAACAAAGCATAGATACAGCTGACGACCCTGTTCTCTACTTTTCTCTTGTAGTTGACGAACTGAAAAGATAGCTTCGCAGGGGCCACGGTCAGGTCGGAAGCCAAATTGGGTTTCGGGAAGAATATTCTCGGACAGAGCCTGTAAGCGGTTCAGAAGAACTCTGGCAAAGGCCTTTCCAGGGGCTGTCAGAAGGTAAATACCGCGGTAAGAGTTGCAGTCAGAACGGTCACCTTTGTTCTTGTAGAGGGCACTAATGCGCGACACTTTAAAGTCACTTGGGACGCGCTCTTCGTCCCACATGCGAACAAACAGCTCCCAGACCAACGTGTGCAACTCGTCCCCGCCGTATTTAAGCAGCTCTCCCGGTATAAGGTCAATGCCAACCGCCCGATTGTTTTGCTGCTGTCTGATGGGCTCATCAAGTTCGGTGGCAATAGGGAGTTGAGGCATTAAGTCGATATTCTGCAGATCAGCTAAACGAGATCCACATTGAGCAGGGTATTGAAATGTTCAGCCCAGCGTTTCAGAACATCCTCCTTGCTTGTTAAGAGTTGCATACCGTCTAAAGACCTCAAAGGCACCTTAGCCGGATAGCATGTTCCAACCAACTTACGTACCTCACTGTAAAATTCCCCAAGCTGGTTATTGGCAGCTAGCCACTGCATGTGACGAGCTTTGTCCTGCCACCATTTGTCCTTCAATTGACGTGACAGCTTACGCAATTCTAGGTCACTGGCTTTGACTACCGCAGCTCATTCACCTTGCCTGCCATGCTGTCGCAGGAGGTCTCGGTGTTTGTCGAGTGCTGTCCTGAGAACTTCATCATTTTTATCGAACCAATCTTCATTACGCCGGTAATTTTTTCCTAAAGTAACAGAAGCGGTATCCATGATGTGAGAAGATAAAGTCCCCCAGGCAGCTTCAACATCACCTGTCTCGCTACTTGGCAACAGCTTCTCAGACAAGGCTTCAGCATATTTCTCCCTGACCTCGGGATCTATCAGCTTCTTAACGTTCAGAGACGCAAGCTTTCTAACAGCGGATCTGCGAGGGTGACGAAGGCGAAGTCGCAGTTTGGTGACAATAAGCCGGTGATCCGTCCAACATTGCGCGCCACGCATGACACGGGTGACTTGCACTTGACGGATATCTTTTTGCCTCACAATAGCATAATCAATCAGATGCCAGTGTTTGGATCTAGGGTGCATCCATGTTGTCTTGTAATTGGTGGAATGTCTGAACATGGTATTCGATATTGCCAAACCGTATTGAGCACAGAGACTGAGTAGCAACTGACCATTGCTGTTCATGTTGCCGACTCCATGTCTACCCAGAACTCCAGACCAGGCCTCATAGTCCCGTCCAACTCTGGCATTGAAATCGCCCAGCAATAGAACCTGCTGCGTTTATGCTGTTCCTTTTCAAAAATGTTGGAAAAACTTGTTAATGTACGACTTGTAAAGTATTTGGATACAAAAGTTGGTTTTTTCTCCAATAGGCAATTCGGATTCAGACCGGGAAGATCTACTGAACAGGCTGTATCACTTCTTACTGAGTTAGTAGCGTCACATCTAAATAAACAAGAACACTGTTTGGCGGTGTTCCTGGACCTAGCAAAGGCGTTTGATACGGTTTCAGTGCCCTTGCTGCTAAGAAAAGTAGAAGCCGCTGGAGTCAGGGGTAACGCCCTGCAATGGTTTGAAAGCTATTTGTCAAATCGGCAGCAGAGAGTGCGATTTGGAGAACATTCCAGCAAAGCGCAGTTTGTCCATTACGGCGTCCCACAGGGCAGTATACTTGGGCCGACACTTTTTATTCTATATATGAATGACATACATAAAATTCCCCTAAATGAGACTGAACTTATCTGTTACGCTGACGACACAGTTGCTCTCTTTCACGGCAAATCCTGGGCCGAAGCACTTTCTACAGCTGAGCAGGGCAAGGTTAGGGTATCTCAGTGGTTGCAACAAAACCTTTTGACTCTAAACGCAAAGAAAACTAAATTCACATGCTTCCACAAGACGGCTGCCACGTCACCAGCTTTTATGTCACAACTAAAAATACACTCTTGTGGTCAAGTAGATATGCCGTGCGGTTGGGTAAGTGTTGACCGTGCCAAAACAGTTCGCTACTTAGGAATCGACATTGATGAAAAACTTAACTTCAAAGAGCATCTATCTAAACTATCAGCTCGCATTCGGAAAATTATTAATGTAATGAGAAATTTGCGGGACTCAGCAACTCCAGATATCCTTTTTTTTTTTTTTTTTTTTTTTTTTGTTTACCGGGGTAAAAATGCGCAACCGCACTTCCTCCCTGGCGCAGGGGTCACTATATACGTGATCCCTGCGCCAGTGAGGGGCATGTGGGGCTCATACTCTATAGAACGTGGTGCGCTGTCGCACCACAGAGAGTATGTACCCACTAAAAAAGCCCCCGGGTGTTCCTCCTTCTGTCGTTGGTGATGAGAGACCCAAGTACCGGTATAGGCCTTTGGTTATCTCTCCGACAGAGTACAACTATAACTCTCGCCCCGGTGAAGGGACTAGAGTTTCCTCCCCCTATGGCTCGATCGCGAGTGTTAAGCACCCGCGATGGATACCTTCCTACTCCTACAGGGATTGCCAGAACACAGTGGCATCCCCGACCTACTACATGAATGTGACCCTAGGGAGCAGATTCATGTTATCTGCTCCCCAGGGTCACCCCTTATGGCGGGAGGCGGCGGATTTCGGCCCTCCGCCTCCGGCCAACGCGACGTCTACGAAGCGGATGAGAGCTGGAATCATCTTCTCTCACCCGCTCCGCGGCCTCCTTCTGTGAAACTACAGTCTCACAGAAAGAAGCCATCGACTCCCATGCTCCCTCGCTCTCGAGCATCCTCTTGATGATGGTCGAAAGCGAGAGGTCATTGCCTACATGTGCGATGAGCGCACCGCGCTCGGCCGCCCAAGCCGGACACTCGACCAGTGTGTGTTGCGCCGTATCATCGGCGCAATCACAGTGGTGACAACGAGTGTCCGGCTCTCTCCTTGCCACTTTGCACAGGTAATGACCGAAGCATCCGTGCCCCGTCATGACCTGCGCAATGCGGAAGGTTACCTCGCCCCTTTTACGTCCGGCCCACTCAAGCAAGTGAGGCCGGATCGCATCTACCGTACGTAATCCGCTCAATGGCGGGTCGGTTATCAGCCGGTCTTTCCATTCACGGAGGACACGACGCCGCGATTCAATACGCCACGTCGCCATGCCCTCCGGAAACGGATCACGGCCGTTTAAAACTCCGTCGCACCTCCGACGGTATGCCTCGGCCAGCTCCCTCGCCTCGAGTTCCCACGGAGGAGAACTAGAGAGAAGACAAGCCGCATCGAAGGATACCGTGCGGTAGGTACGAGCCGCCCTGGCGGCTATGACCCGCTGCGGCCGGCGCAGCAGGGCCACGTTACGCCTATCCAGTGCGTCCACCCATATCGGGGCGCCGTACAGCGCCATCGAGCGTATTACTCCCGCGTATAGTCGCCGGCAACTCCCCCCTGGCCTACCCAGGTTCGGCAGGAGACCACCGAGGGCTCCTGCCGCCGCTACTAACTTCGGGGCCAACCGATTAAAGTGGGCCCGGAAGTTCCACCTACTATCGAGGACGATACCTAAGTAACGCATCGTATCCCCGACTACAATGGAGGTGCCGCCGACGACTAAGCATGAACCTGCAGGGGGCGCTTGCCGAGGCCCCCGCTTATGAAAAGCGAGTGCCTCGGTTTTGTCAAGCGCCACCTGCAGTCCTAGCCTACGAATGCGAGCGACCACCTGAGCCACACCGGCTGTGGCCGAGATGTTCGCTCGCCTATGATCTGGACCTCGGGCGGTTACCAGAGTGTCATCCGCGTACGCAATGGCGGTGACACCCGGGAGCCGTGTGTCCCGAAGCGCCCAATCAAAGCCTATGTTCCACAGGAGGGGACCTAATACCGACCCCTGTGGAACCCCTCTAGAGACGGGCCAACGCCCCGTCCCGCCGCCTGCTATCGGGTACACTACCTCTCTACCGCGGAGATAGTGACCGATGAGTACCCGGAGGTATCCGGGCACCCTGTGGTATCTGAGGCCTTCCTCGATACAAACCCAAGGGATGGTGTTGAAGGCGTTTTTAATGTCTAACGACACCGCCATCAACACACCCCCCTGCTCGGTCGCGTCCCTTGATAGGTCTCGAAGCCGAGTGATGGCATCTAAAGTAGAACGACCCCTACGAAAACCAAATTGATCCTCGCAGAGGTCGGGACCTACCTCACTAAGATGTTTAGTGAGGCGGCCAGCGATGACCCTCTCCATCAGCTTACCCAATTCATTCAGCAGAACGATCGGGCGATAAGCTGATGGCGATTCGGCCGGACGGCCCTCCTTGTTAAGGAGGACCAACCGACCCGACTTCCAGGCCGAAGGGAATCGACCTTGCCGCAGGCAAGCATCGAAGAGGGCGAGCACAAAAGGCTCAAACGCCTCAACCGAAAGGGCCCAGGCACGTCCTGGTATCCCATCCGGACCGGGGGCTGTGACCTTGCCTGACAGCTTGGCAATGGCCGCCCCCAGCTCCGCCTGTGTAACAGGCGGCACCTCAGTGTCCTCCGTTGGCACATCGGTGTGATCATCGGGCGCCGCCATAGGAGGCGGGACAAACTCCGATTCTTGGCTGGGGAATAACCCACCCACTACCGTTGTTATAACATCTGGCTGGAGGCTTTCCGTAACTGGTGGTGCCCACGGTCGCATCTTGCGGCGAACCCCTTTGTATGGGCGACCCCACGGATCGCGATCTAACGCCTCCAGCGTTCTCTCCCAGCCAAGTTCTTTAGCTTGCCCTATGGCAACGCCCAACTCACTCCGGCTCTCCCTATACTGGGCGTAGGCCTCCTGTATGCGGACCTCGTCCTCCGACGCTGACAGCGAGAGTATACTCGGCGGAGGGCGGTGCACCGAACACGTAAGTGTTCGATCGCACCGCTCCACCAATACACCTGCCGCCGCGGTGGACACGGACGAAGACGGGGCATGGCCGTGTCACAGACACGAGCCATGGAATCCCCGAGTTCCTCCGCGGCCACATCTACGTCCGAGGTCGGGTTACACGGCCGCGAGAACCATGCCAGAACCAGGGCTGCCTCTAATAGCAACTCCCGGTCCAACTGTCCGAGTGCCCACCGAGGGCCCTCTCGTCGAGGCAATGAAGCAGGGCGGGCAGTCGGAACCGCGGGGGACGCGGAGATGTCGATACCAACATACAAATGGTCCGACAGCGTCTCCACGCCCTCTTAAACTCCCCACTGATGAACACAACGTGCCAGGGTGGAGGACGCAAATGATACGTCCACAATCGAGCCACCCTGTTGTCTCACGCACGTGTTCACCGAGCCACGGTTTAAAACTACCAAGCCCTGCTCCACTACCCAGTCCTCAAGGGTCCTACCTTTGGGGTCGGACACCGGACATCCCCACGCCGAGGACTTGGCGTTGAGGTCGCCCACGAGAATAACGTCGGCGTGATCCCCCAGTCCAACTAGCAGTCGACCGACCTCGTCGAGGAAGACCTCGAACTCGGCCAGCCCGTTGTTGGGTGAGAAATACACACCGACGATGGTGAGCGACCCCAACACCGCCTTTACAAAGCCTCGCCCTCTTTCCACGTTGAAAAAGGGCGGGGTGCCAACGGAAGGCGACGACACTAAGGTCACCAAGCCGTCCAAGTCCCCGACATAACACGGACGGTCGGGGATCATGTACGGCTCGGCGACTACCGCAACGTTACTCAATCGCTGCGCCATGGTCTGCAGGAGAAGGTCCTGAGCCCTGGCGCAGTGATTGAGGTTCGCTTGGAGAAGTCTGAACATGGGCCTATCCATTGATGGTCGTATCCATCTCCTCCTCGATCACCTGCCTAGCGGTGCCCTGTTCCGTAGTCGGAACTGAGGGCCTAAGTGCCTTGCGCACGGTCGGCGCCTTACACAATTTGGAGCCGATACTATGATCGGCTTCCCTACCTGCCGAAGCGCAGACGTCGCACCTCGGCTTGGAGACGGCGCAGGACGCCGCCTTGTGGCCCGGCTCCGAGCAGCGGAAGCACAGACCGCTGCGGTCGGTGTCGTCGCAGCGACAGCCCACGTGACCCGGCACCAGACATCTGAAACATCTAAGTGGTCTCGGGTCGAGTATATCTACTCGTACCGAGACCAACCCTACCCTAACGCGTTCTACTTTCTGTAGACGCCTCGCCGCCGCGATCGGGACTGCACATATCGCAGTACCGGAGCCGCGATGGTCCCGCCGTATATCTCCCGCCCTAATGGCGGAGACCGGACACTCCCCGACCCTCGCTAGAGCAGCAGCTAGCTCCTCAGGCAAAATGCAGTCGTCAATACTGCTGACCCTAACCCCGATCGTCTTCTCGGGACGAGTGATGGTAGCGACGGACGGGTCAATAAGCTTGGCCAGAGCTTCCTTAAGGGACTCGGCCTTAGCGCCGCTATTAGCGCCGGGGACCTCGAGAATCCTACCCCCAGCTAACCCCACCCGGAAACGAACGCCCTGAGTTATGCCCAGGGCCTCCGCATCGACCTGATGGGCCTTGCGAATGACATCGCTATATGTGGTGCCACTTTTCTCCGCCTCCGGAGAGAGTGTCACCACGACTACCGACGAGCGAGGGGCGCGGAGCCGTCCCTGACGGTTCTTACGACTACGCTTATTGGTAGCACCAACCTTTTTGGCGGCCTCCGCCCTGCGGGCGGCTTCCGCCGCGGCTGCCGTCTTCCTGCGGGCCTTCTTCTCCGCAGCGGTCTCCTTGCGAACGAAACCGTCCGCGTCGACCCTAGGCCCACCCGCTACAGGCGCGGGCACCGCTGCAGGCGCGGATACCGCTACAGGCGCGGGTACCGCAGCCGAAGTGGAAGGGACGGGCTGTACGGTCGGGACAGAGGCCGAGGCCGAGGCCGAAGCCGAGGCCTTGCCCTTGCCCTTCCCTTTGCCCTTTCCCTTACCCTCCGGCGGCGGGCCCGCCGCAGCGGCCGCGTAAGATGTGACGGCGGACGGTTTCGCAACCGCAACCGCCGCCTGCGCAGCTGCCACTCCCGGCGCCGATATCACCGGCGGGTTGGCTAACCTAATGGACAAAGCCACCGACTCCTTCTTCCTGGTCTCGTGGGCTAGGGGCGGGCGCGAGAAAGGGACATCTCTGTCCCTCTGCCTCTCCCACTCCACGAAACGTTTGTCCACGGCGGACATCAACCGATTCATCATTCTCTCCATATAAGGTTCGAATGAGTCCGGCTGATCTCCGCCGCGGACGCTCTTACTTGAGCCCTTCTTTGATGACGCCGGCGACCCGGAGACAGCCGCAGCACCCGCCGCGCCCTTCTCCATGCGGGCCACCGACTCCGCCATCTTATCCAGCGTCTTCTGGAGAGCCGCCAGCTGACCCCTCAGCGAGGCGTTCTCCTCCCGGAGACGCTGCATCTCGTCAGTAGCGTTCAACCTAAGGGTAGACGCTACTAACTGTTGGAGTGCATCCGCAGCCTCGTAGAGCTGCTTCTGCATCGTCCCTTTGAGGTTGCCGGAGACCCGGGCGACCTTTCTCACCGTCTCGGCGAGGTGGGCCGCAAGCTCCCGGCTCCCGTCGGCACCCAGCTCCGCGTCGGCGCCTCCCGCAGAAGAGCGCCCGCTCTGCACCTCCTGCAACTTATCGCGGAGTGCCTTCATTTCGTTGGACCTAACCTGCTCTTGGGTAAGAACAATGACCTCCTTGTTCTTACTGCCGAGCGGTCGGCCTCTCTTAGTTTTAGTATGGGGAGATCCGGCCCGTTCTAGGTCGGAACCCTCCACACTACTATCCTCCGTATCCAGTATCACCCGAGTGTCACTCAGGCACTCCAGGCTCCGATGCGCCCCCAGCTTGGGGGCCTTGGCCTGTACTTTGACAGGGTCCCCAGCTACAGACGAGTCAGAGTCCGAATCTACCTGATTCACACTCGGGCGGTCCCGGATACGCTTTCGCCCTATTGGCGAGCTACCCCTCGCATCGACGTCCATCCTATCCAGGATGACGACTACCTCCTTGGAAACAACGGGCAACTGCGCAAGGTCAGCAGCGGGGCTCACACCCCTAACCGCGTCCCTCACGCTCGCCCTCCTCTCCTTGCCTATAGTAGGCTGCGTGCGCTCTGCAGCGGGAATCGAACCCCCTGTTGCCACGCTCGCCCTTCTATCCTTAGCAACCGCTAACGCGTTCGCACGATCTGCAGGGGGGCTCGAACCCCTTACTGCGTCTCTAGCGCTCGCCCTCCTCTCCTTCACTACGCCTCCAGTTGTTGATTTTTTTATAGAATTATCCATAATAAATCCCACGAGTAGGGCCGATATAAAAGGTCGACTACAGGGTGACGCCCATTCCCATAGCAAGGCGAATACAACCGGCCAGCGCCACGCTCGACCGGGGTGGTACCGTTAAAGACGGAGTAACGCCTCCGCCATCCACCTCTCGTCACGGTACGACAACTTAGGTTACGACATTTTTAAAGAGGTTTGCATCCTCGCGACCCAGGCGGTTAAGCCAAGGCCCTCGGTCCCCAAAACATGACTGAGGATTACGAGTTGGAAGTAAGCTTCCCAACCAGCGGTTAAGCCAGTCACCCTAGCCCTATCGTTTCCCGCAGAAGGCGGAAAACAAACTAACAATCCCGAGAGGCCTAAGGAGGTCCCTCGGCAACGAGACCCAAAGAGGGCCCCGCTGAATAACAACAATGCCACTGGAGCCCAGAAGGGGCAACAGTGACAGCTACACAAAATAAATAAATATTATAATAGCGGAGCCAAGCAAAGACTCCGCTGTAAACTATAATTTTAACTTAATATATAATTAAATAAATAAACTACTAGCGGAGCACCCAAGGGGACGCCCCGCCCGCAGACCTCTAGTCGTTGCTACGACGAGGCCCGCTACTCTTGGCCAGCTGCTAGCCGCCGGTAACCAATTGAAGATTGGTGACCGTCGTTGCCCAGGGTGCACCACGGGGAGGTCGCTGCGCCATCGCACCCCAACTCCAGATATCCTGCGCCAAGTTTATTGTGCACTCTGCCAATCTCTCTTGACGTATTGCATTTCTTGCTGGGGTAGTGCAGCACAATCGACTATGATACAAGTTGAAAGGGCTCAACGATCGGTTTTGAAAACGATGTTAAAAAGGCCATCTCGATTTTCAACCGTGAAAGTCTACAAGGAGGCTGGAGTGCTTAGTGTGCGACAACTCTACATCCTAAAATTGAGTCTCCAAACTCATAAAAATGTAGTTTCGTCCAGCGCATACAGGCAATTGACTAAAAGAGTCTACAGAGCGCCTACAATCACAGCAAAAACTGCTTTTGTCAGACGTTTTAGTCCTTTTGTTAACTCATTCATATATAACAAAGTTGTCAAAGAATGTAATATTAAAGATCTCTCCTTCCGAAAGGCTAAACCGCTCATCTATCACTGGCTAGCCGGTCTTAATTACTACGAAACCGAACAGATACTGCGCACAATAATTTGAGTACCTATATCTATTTTAATATATACTAGCGGCCCGCCCCGGCTTCGCACGGGTGGACTTTTATACCCTACCCCTGCCCTACCCTACCCCTGCCCTACCCTACCCCTACCCTAACCCTACCCTACCCCTACCCTACCCCTACCCTAATAATTTAATTAAACTGTATAATATATCTAGTTTTTAAAATAATGTATAATAAAACAGTAACAATCGGGAAATGTTAGTCTGGATGCCACGACACAGGCTTGTCTAGTGTGGGTCCACAAGAAATGTACCTTTGTAAAATGATTGCAAAATAAAGATTTTTATTATTATTATTATTAACGAGTCAATTCCTCGTAAAACTTGTCTTTGATGTCATCAGATTTGTCTAGCGTTGGAGCATAGACACTGATGACATTAAGGTAGTTGTCTTTGTCCAGGTAATGCGCGTAATGTTAATACGGCGCGTGGAACGTGAGAACGCTTATTAACGTTCTCACGTTCCACGCGCTGAAAGTCATGATAGGTGTTTTCATGTTTAATTTTCTTTTGTATTTTCGACTACGTTATAAAGTGATGCGGTGGCAGCCGCGGTTACTACCACCCTCCATGTAGGGACGAGCAATTTTTAGGGCACCTTTTCTAGCCCTCTCCTCGGCTGAGCGAGGAAAGCAGTGCCTCTCTAAATAGAGCTGCTTTGTCAACCCGGGTGCTGCCTCAACCGCACTGTCGCCCCAAAGTTGCAGTGCGAAAGCGACCACGGCGTGTACTCACACCCCCAGGACCGCCTATGTGCAGGATTCAGACAAAGCCTAGTTTGCATCAGACCAGACCTCTCTACTTGATCCCATCGCCACAGGACTTAAGGAAAGTCGAAGTCCATTCTACGGAAGCGGTCAAATGCACAGGATATTTTAAGGTGCGCAAACGTCCGCGCAAACGCAAGCGCACGCACTCGTCTTTCCTCTCCCTGGTTCAGTGGAACGGGTAACCGCTACGACTGAAGGAGAGGTCAGATGTTGTGTCTGGCCGCCAGTAACTGTACGCCCTCTACCGACGCCCTAGGCCATCCACCTTGCCTTGCTGAAACGCCGAGTCCACCAAATCACTTTGCATATCTGCGTTGTGTTGCCTTCCTCACCGACTCAGACTTTATGCGCTGTGCGGGAGGGATCTGCATTAAACTTGTCCACCGTGGTGGCCAAGCCCCTCATCCAGGTTTAGCCCGTGAGCCGACACAGTTACCGGGGTGTGGCCGCTGCGCGCAACACAGCTACTGGGAGCCACTGGAGAGAGTTTGAGCTAACAACGAATTTAAAAACTATATCTGCCACTTACAAAGATGTCGACTGGCAGATATAGACGCTGCTAACGCAATACACCCCAATGTCATGTATGTCATGTCAATGTACACCCAGGATATGTCAGTAGGGATATGTGGAATAGGGGGAAAATATAAGTACATACTCTACCCAACTTCAGTGATAATTCCTACCCTTAAACCTAAATTTTGTTTTGTACATATTTCGTCTCGCAACCATACGCATCGGCGCGCGGCGTATGCCCCGGCTCCGCACGGGTACAATGCTGATGTATTATACATATAAACCTTCCTCTTGAATCCCTCTATCGTTGCGTAGTTAAAGATTTAAGCATACATAGGGACATAAGGATATAAGGATATAGGGACAGCGAAAGCGACTTTGTTTTAAACTATGTAGTGAAGATGAAATATGGAATTACTTGGTAAGTTTCTGAGAAAAAATGTTTTGAGTTTGTCCCTGGAATAAAATTATACATTTATCTATTTTTATTCATTCAAATAATATTGTAACGTCATTATAAAAGCTAGTACTGAAAACCGATCTTATCATAATGTTCTGGTAACGGTCTTTCTTGGACCAGACGTAACTCTAAAAACACTCGTAGTCCAATATTTCACCTCGTTTTCCAATTAACAATGTACACAGATCTGCTCTGCAGAATTACTGTAGCAATATTAGACAAAACTAAACAACAATATTGGGGAAAACAAAATCGCCTTAAAATAGGCTTAAAATACTGTGTATACTAGACTTAGTGTGGAAATAATAAACTCTTGAACAAATCACTTGACTTAAAGGTCCAAGTGACCAGGTCATTAAAATCCAAAAAAAAAAAAAATTGAACATATCAAATGTCAAAAATGACAACAAACAATGTAGTGAGGTTATGTAGTGCCGTTTTAAATTAATAGAGTCAAAGTTATTTAATAATAATGTCGTTTTTTAATAAAATAGTTCGACATTTATCATATCCAAAATATATCAACAAATCATTTAGGCCAAACATAACGCAAAATTGCAAGAGAACTATTTTCTGCGGTCCCAATGTTTGTGCTAGAATGTACATGGAACGTGAAAATTCGTACGCCTACAATATATTAGAAACTAAAGGATATGCAAAAAATTTTAAAACACCAACTACTAATATAGCTAATGAAAACCTATCTTTATCAACGGAACAGTTTAATAAGTTACTGCAAGAAGATTGGTCTAAAAAATCTCATTCTGAAATCATTAAAGTGATGCCAAAGCTTGGAGTCTATAGTTCTAAGAAAAATTTATGTATTTCTGATGAAATATTTGATAACTATATCGACAGTCTCACAGACTGTTTGAAATTAGCCAGTGATAACGAACTAAAAACTGTATTTTATTCACTAAATATATGGCCAGAGCCCCCATCAGTAAAGTCCAGGAACTTCATTGAAGTTTGGGTAGCCTTAGATGATCAATGTTTACGTAGAATTCAAAAATTTTCACATGAAGAACTACTTTGTTATACATCTCTATTTTATATGCTGAATGTGACTCGGCACTGTGACTTCTGTATAAAGAGCCTACAAAAATTAGCTTCCAAAGCTAAACAACTAACATCTGCAGAGCTAGTACAGACTCTTTTTTATATTGGCATATGGAGGCAATCACCATTTGACATGCACAATTTAGAAGTGCACTTAAAAAACATGTTTTCTGAATTTTCTATAGATGATCTGGCCATTATGTCTATGGGATTTTTCAAAAGTAAAACCCCATTACGAGACATAGAATTAGTATTAAAAATAATTGACAAAGTCATAGAAAATGCAAAGGATATACATGAAGTTTCTTTAGCTGCTCTATTAAAAATAATTCGCTACTCAAGCAAAATAGTCATGGATGACCGAATTGATAGATTACTGGACTCATTACAGCATGAAGTACCCCGGTTGTCAGTAATGTGCAATGTCCATGTTGCTTTAGCTGGTACATCTACATTAAATTTTCATGAGGGTTGTTTAACTAAAATAGCTGAAACTGTAAATAAAGCTATGCATGAAACTAGACTTAAAGATTTGGAAAGATTAGCACTTACATTTGGAACTTTTAATTTGATACCTAAAACTGAGCCATGTTTCTTGACAAACATAATAGAAGAACTGAGAAAACCTGAAAGAAAAGATGAAATTGAAAAACATGGTAGATCATTTGCATGCTGTGTGAGGTACTTAGGTCTCTTAAACTTTTACCCTGTGGATTTGATACAAAAAATTTTGAATCCAACATTCCTTGAACAAGCTTATGGCAAGCAAATCTATCATTATGGCAGAGAAATTTTATCATTGAATGATTCTTCTCAGTTATTTTGTAGTGACACCAACATTACTATTCTTAATGAGAAAGCATCAAAAGTTTTGGCAAAAAAGTATACAGATTATATACCAGATGAAAATTTTCGTAAGCAGTATAATGTTACTGAGAGAATGATGCTAGATATAATGAAAATGCTTGAACAGAGCCGTGGGGGCAGTCAATATGTGACTGGAGATCATATATTGCCACATCATCAGAGAGGAGGTAATTGTTTGATTTCAATTTATCTATAACTAGCTGACCCGGCAGACTTCGTACTGCCTCAATCGATACATAAAAGACCTAAACATTTGTATAAAATAAACTGGGCCGTAGAGACTTCGTTTATGCGGTACTCCTACCCCTACCCTACACTACCCCTACCCTACACTACCCCTACCCTACACTACCCCTACCCTACACTACCCCTACCCTAAAAAATCTTGGCAAAAAAATTCAAGTTTTTAATTAACAAAATAAAGCTCAAATTGACTCTACATTTTAGTTAGAAAACGTTTGTATGGGAAAAAGAAAAAGGCTGTTTTAAGGGGTTTTCAGGCAATTATTCGAATTTTTCTCGCCGTAAAAACCATCCTTGAACTTCCACGAACATTAAAAAAAAAGAATTGGCCTAATTGGTCCAGGCTTTGTAGAGTTATGCGCTTAGCAACACATTTTGCGATTCATTTTTATATTATAGATTAGCTGACCTGACAGACATTGTTCTGTTTTAACTAAATTAGGCATGATAGCTCTGAACTAAGCATGATGTTCACTAAAAGCAGCACGCATTCTGTCAATGTTATGTCAAACGCCATAAGATTACATTTTAAAAGTTTATATTGTCAAAAGCACTAAAATTACTTTAGAAAATTTAATATGGTGGTTGAGTATTCTTAAATTTTCTAATTTTCGGCTTAATTTTCTTGATTTTTTCTTTCATTAGAACCTCTTCTGCTGATAATAACAAACACAATAAAAAAAGAATTTGCGAAATCAATCCAGTCATTCACGCATGATGCAGTGACTAAGGGAAATAGGGATTCATTTTTATATATATAGACTAGCTTTTACCTGCATATATTTGATTCCTGCATACAAACTTTAGCCCCCCATTTCATCCCCTTAAAGGTATTATCCTTATGAATTAGAAGTAACACTTCTCCTATATAGTCTAGTCAACAAGTTCAAATTGGTGAAAAATAGTGATAAAGCTCCTAAAAATATGAGTGATACCTGATTGGATTCGGAATGACGTCTAGAAAATGTTTTGGAAGGAATAATTAGCACGCAAAAAATTACAAAAGTTAACAAATTAAGTTGCCAAAAAAAAAGGATTTCATTGTTTGTCAATAACTCCGAAACTATTCATATTTAAGAATTTTTAAACAGAGCATCTTAAAGAGTAAGAAATTTCCAATAAAAAAGTCCTGACTCTCGGAGTTCTATCTCCATTATTTATAATTTTAATTTAACGCTGAAAATAGGACTCCGCGCGGCCGATACGGCATGCGCGCGCCACCTCAAAAGTGAGTACCCCACAGAAAATATATTATTTATAGTATTAAATTAATATCATTAAAAAAAATGAATAAATTATGGTGTATTTTGGTGAGTCTAAGAACTTTTCTTACACTCACGTATTTTGAAACTTGAATGAAAAAATTCCCGTTGGAAAAAAGTTTTAAAATTCATTTTTCAACAAGTTAGGATATTGTTTATAAGCATAATTTTTCGGGCCTTCGTCTTCATTGTAGGTAATAAAAATTGTTTAAATAATTGCTCTAAAAATCTATCGCTTCTTGGAGGCCTTATTATATATGTTACGGCTAATAGCCGAAGTGCGGCTAGGTGCAGCCGACCACATGCGGTTACACTTAGATGTACCTATCCTACTTATCTTCGGTTAGAACTAGGTTTTAATTAAATAAACAATACCTATGCACGACACAAAAAGATGTTGGGGTGGTTAAAAAAAAAAAAATAACCTAAACCTAAACCAATGGAGTTGAACAGGGACTTATTGAGGTTGATCTAAGTTTAACCGCATGTAGCCGGCTAAACCTAGGTGTAGCCGCACTTCGGCTATTAGCCGTAACATATATATACTCAGTAGGATCAAGTTATTAAAGTTTTTAAAAAATTGTTTATTTTGTTAATAAACAATTTTTAGTGTCCGACCGAAGGTGCAATTCTGGCCGAAGCCGAAGCCGAAGCCGATTAATCGGTATTCACCAAAACCTTCGGCCGAAGCCGAAGCCGAAGCCGAAGGTGTCATTGACCTTGAGAAATACGATAGTTACTTTGATCTCAGAATATACTAGATACATATTGTGAGAGCTTTAGAGATTTAGCCCAATAACGAGCCGAGTGACCAACATATACAACATAAAATATTGTCTAAAATAAAAGTTTCAAATATACAATGTTAATTAAATATTTATTTACTTAAAGTAATTTTAACAAAAATAATCAAATAATCAGTCACATTTTTTTAATTATCAGACGAACACAAAAAATATTTCTATAAAATAATTGAGCGAAGTTTAACGCTTTTTCAATATCTATTTTTTACATATAATTTTATGGAATTTTTGAGAAAATTAAATACTTATAAGTAATTTCTTAGGATAATTAAGTTAAACATTTTTGATAACAATTGGAGAAAATAAAAACTTAACAAGTTTTGGTAACAATTTGAGGCACCTTATTAATAAAATATAAACTCACTTTTTTCGACTAGTCTTAATTAAAAATAGCTCTTTATACTTAATTATATGGCGAAACAGTCATTTATCAAAATTATCAATAATATACCTATTTGGGAAAACTAAACTATAATAAAAACTTACAATTAAAAGAAAATATGAACATTTTTGTTCGCTATTTGGAAAAAACCTTAGGTAGTAGAAGAGACTAGACTTAAAGTTATAAATGCACTTTAATCAGCTAATTCTAAAGATTCTCTAAAATAAAATAAAACATTAATTCGGTCATTGTGTACCTGAAAGAAAATATTCTATATAAATGCACAAGTACCTTCCGAGCCGAGCCGACCGCCCCGTACTCGCAGTAGGACTCTGCAACGCGGATGCGCCTATATCCTATCGGTTTAGGTAGTTAACTAAAAGTAAACAATCTTCACATGTCTTTTTATCTAAAAATTGCATAAAAAACATACCAACATTGTTTCCATTTAGTTTCCTACCTAACGTTAGATAACATAAAATATTTTAAACCAGACAATACTTACGGTTTTTTGGTTCTTAGAGTGCCTCACAATAATGAACGTTGATACGTACCTGTGGTGATCCACAGGTACTACTCACATTAATAAATAAAATAATTCGTAATAACAAATATGAAATATTTAAAAACAATTTAATTTAAAAACAACTTATTAGAATTTTAAGACGCGCTCTCAAACTTGTTTTGACTCGTTTAGTTTACTAACTGCGATTCGTTTGGGCCGGTGCGGCGGCGGCGCGGCGAAACTCTGCTGCTCTGCACACTCTCCGTCCCGCTCTAGCATCGTTCAGTAAATTTCAAATTTTGACAACTAGCAAACCTTCGGCTTCGGCCAAACCTTCGGCAAATTTTTGGCCGAAGCCGAAGATTTGGCCGAAGGTGCTTTTTTGGCCGAAGGTGGCCGAAGCCGAAGCCGAAGCCGAAGCTTCGGTCGGACACTAACAATTTTTAAACACTTTGAATTTTTACAAATCTCTGTTTTGTTGTTCACTTAAAAGAATCATAAATAACAAAATAAACAATTTTTAAAAACTTTAATAACAAGTATATATATAATAAGGCCTCCAAGAAGCGAAAGATTTTTAGAGCAATTATTTTAAGCAAATTATTGGCTTTTTTTAAAAGTTCTTGACTATGAATAGTTTCAGAGTTATTGACAAACAATTTAATCCTTTTTTTTGGCAACTTAATTTGTTAATAACTTTTGTAATTTTTTGCGTGCTAATTATTCCTTCGAAAACATTTTTCTAGACGTCATTCCGAATCCAAAGAGGTATCACTCATATTTTTAGGAGCTTTATCACTATTTTTCACCAATTTGAACTGGTTGACTAGACTAATATATACATATAGCAATCAATAAACAAGCATTTGTAACCAAATTGTAATTTTTTTTTTTTTTCAGATATCATAATCTGTAATGATTTAGAAGGAAATCCAGTCCCAGTAAATGACAAGTTTTGTCCTGAAGACTTTGGTTTGTTAAGAAGACCTCCTGACAACAATGTTTGGATTGCATTGGTGATAGCCGGAAGAAATGCTATCATTTACAATTCTGATGTACCTTCAGGGTTTTTTGTCAGTAAATTAAGGGAACTTAAAGCACTGGGTTATCATGCTACACTGGTAAGGATATTAACTGACATTCATTGTTGTAAGACAAATATTTTTTATGTTCTAGACTTTATGTATTGGATCCAGGTGACACAACAACTAGTGATTATAGTGTATTACATATAAAACTTTTAACTAAACAAGTTTTAACATGGTTTTACGGTTGGAATGTCAACACTCATTTCAATTTGGAAATGTGTGACAACTGGATTTTCAATTCGAGTTTATGTATCTTCAATGGGTTTTGTAATTGTTTTATATTGTCTATTATCAATGATATTGTATAAAAAAATATTATGCTGACCTATACTTTAATTATTGTAGAATAAAGTTTTAATTTCCTATGACAGTCATATTGGTAACATACCAACAACCATTGCCATATGAAATGGATCATAAATACATGTTACTTTTTTCTTTAAAGAATATTAAGATTAACCTACTTCTGATGTTTCAGGTACCATGGAGTGTATACACAAAATTGGAAACTACATCCGAAAAACTTAACTTCCTAAATAATTTAATAGAACAATGTCTAAAAAATAAATAATTATTCCTAAAAAGTTTTTTTTTTCTTGAATGCACAAATCTCAGGAACTATGGATTCAATATAAAAAAAATATTTTATTGTTAACTGATGATACGCGGGTGAAACCGCGTGCGGAAAGCTAAGTACAACTCGGTCACATTATCTCGAGACCTCGCTGGAATGCCCCGTTCTCCTTTCACCTCCCCGCGCTCGCTACGGAGGCACCATATCAGAGCGCCGACGCGACGTGATGTCATCGACGCGACGCCAGGTCTCGAGATAATGTGACCGAGTAGTAGTAATACATGGGTTTAAAAAAAAATGTAGGTTCTTTATGAATAATTCTTTACTATTCCAATAATAAGTAACTACCTAATTACTTATTAGCATCTTATTAGTGTATATCCTACTATAAACTATCTAAACGGATGAATTAAAGCACTCTGGAATATTCAATATTACATGTATTTGGGGTGCTAGACGTCTGGATAAAGCCGGACAAAGTTTTGATTGCGTGTCCGGCCAAAATAAACGGTGTCCGGCTTTTGTGGGGCATTTTACGTACCGCAAACGAGCGTGCCTGAGAGCAAGCGTCAACTGCTCCTGCAGTCCACCTGCGCATAAATAATAATCAAAAATACGTGACGTTACAAAAAAAAAATTACACTGCTTTTGATACTAAGCCATAAAATCTTGATCAAAATTTTACTGTGTCCGGCTTTTTTACCTAAATATCCAGCCAAGCTGGCGGATCTGTCCGGCTATTAAGTTTGACGACTGGCAAACCTACCTGTATTAATATTATAAGCTACAAACATTACGTTAAAACACCCACGCCGCCGCCCATAAGGCCTCTTCTAGGCTGGAGATCGCTCTGCTCGCCTTTATGCCCAGTGAAGTAGCAAAAGCCTCAAGGCTAACTACATATATCCGTCCGAAAAAAAAGGAATTTTATAGAAGGAATATTATGCTGGCGTTAGCCTATTTAGCGTTGTAGACTGCTAAATAGACTAGCAGTCCCGGGCGGTTTTACCGGCGTAGACGATCCCAAGGGAACCTTATCTTACAATACAATATAGCCTATAATAACAGTACACTCACAAATAATAACTTAAGCGGCCGTAGCGCAATGGCTAGGGCGTCGGACTTGTGATCTTGAGGTCGCAGGTTCGAACCCCACCCATTGCACTACCGACGTGAACCCACTCGTAAGGTAACACAAGCATTTTAGCTTAAGCACGAAGGGTTAACAAGAATGCTAGTAGACCTAAAAAAAGCTGCTAGGAAACTTTGAAAAAAAAAAAAAAGACCCGATCTCCGAGAGGCTCGCGAACTGTAAAGTAGAGCGACAGTTGCACAAAACCCCCTAAAATAATAAAAGTCATAATCCCTCAATCTCATCGCCATCGACCGCCCTGAGCCGAGGTCCAAGCCCCAAAGGGGGCGCCCTCTTGCGCAGGTTGCTTAAGTTTGTAGTTTTTAAACCATTTATTAAGGCTGGAACTCTGCTCGTTTTTATGCCTGGTAAAGTAGCAAAAGCCACGTGGCTTTTGCTACGTAAGTCCTTCCAAAAAAAAAATCTCACAAATAATGTGGCTTTCCACTGGTACTTAGGTACAATAATTTACAAAATCGGTTCATTAGATCTATATAATCATGTATTTAAAATAAAACTAAATGATTTTAAATTGAAATTGAGTGGAATCTTCAATTTTATTAAGTGCAAGTTAATTACGTTTAATTTACAATACGTAATCGAAATTTCCGTTTTCTGATGGTTTAAACAGGTACCAACCAACCATGTTGTTGTCGCGTAATAAACTTTTAGTTTTTCGCGCGCTTTTGGGCTGTTGTCATTTTAGACTATGGTATTATTATTAAATTACATACTCTTTGGTTTGATTTACCGTTAACCAGCATTAACAATTTGGGTAAATTTTCGCTATATTATTCGCTTTATAGGACATTCATTGCTATCACAAATATTTATTTTGACCTTTAAAATATGAAATTAAATATATCATATTTCAAAAATAATAATAAGATAAATGAAAACATGAAGTGTAATTTTTGTCTACATTTCAAGTTTGGTTTTAGCGATAATTTGCTTTATCACACTGGCAACACTAATTTTATCGAGACTTGAATCTCATCTCATTCTAATACTTTATTCTCTTCGATTCACTCTATGGCAACGCATCAGCAGCTCTCTTGAAAGAAATTGGGTGGTTGATTTTCGCGCCCGGTTCATTTCGTTAGCTTTGTTGAGGTTGATAAAAGAAACAATCAGTAATACGTTATGTATATTTAATCATATCAATAAGCTAACTACTTACCGTTGAATAGTGATATAGGCTTTTCAGTCATCATGTCGCAGGAAGAAGAACCTATGGACACTGCGGATGTGGGTGAAAATTCCGTATGTACTATAGAGTACTGATCACATGTTGTTAATGTGAAGAACTTTTGTGATTGTGTTTCTTCTTCTCAGAATGGATCGTCGAGCGATACCACCTCGTCCAGGGGCAAGGAAGGTGACTTCGAAAGTAAAATTGAAACTGACCGTTCTAAACGATTTGATTTCCTGCTGAAACAAACAGAGATTTTCTCTCATTTCATGACAAATGCTTCTAAATCCGGTAGCAGTCCACCAAAACCAAAAGCTGGTAGACCTAAGAAGATAAAAGATGAAGGATCAGCTGGCGAGTAAGTAATAATAATAACAATTTGCATTGTGTTCATGCTGCATAATTATTTTTGTTTTTTATATTTGAATGATAAAGGCTTGGCCTTTTAAATATCACAACAATAATCAAAAACATGTTGCAATTAAATAATTTCATATGTTTTGTATTTTAGCCACCGCCACAGAAAAACTGAACAAGAAGAAGATGAGGAACTTCTTGCTGAAACAAATACCAAAACAAAAAGTATTTTCCGTTTTGAATCATCCCCTCCATACATTAAAGGAGGGGAGATGAGAGACTATCAAGTACGGGGCTTGAACTGGATGATATCTCTTTATGAAAATGGAATTAATGGCATACTGGCTGATGAGATGGGTTTGGGTAAAACTTTACAGACTATTTCTCTACTTGGTTATATGAAAAATTTCAAGTAAGTGCTCTATACTGGTTATATTGGTTTTTAATAACTGATTTTGTGTGTACATACAGCTTTGCAAAATATATTTATGATTTAGAAAAATGTTGTCACATAGGGCTCAGTGATGATGCTAGTTGATTTTGAGATCTGTTGTTCTTGCTTCAATTCCCACTTAAAAAAGTATATTTAGGTCTGAGAAGACTTCTAACAGTATTTTAAAAAAAAATAGAATATGTATGTACATGTCACACTTGATGTCTAGAATATTTGCCATAAAGTATTTAAAAAATTAGATCAGAGTCTCAGTCCAAGACGCTCAAAACAGTATTTTGTATACTTTATTTTTCAACAGTATAATACTGTTTTTGACAGTATAGTTGGCAACCCTAGTCTGAGTGTGCTTTGGGTTTATGAATTATGTATTTGTAAAATCCTGTATGACACATATATTTCTTTCCCTTGAGTAGGGGTTGTCTACAAAAATATTTCTTATTATATTAAGTTCTTTTTTGAAAATTATGAAACAAATCTAACATTCAACAGATCTATTAGTACCTACTACCACCAGCTTAAAGTCTAGTGTAATTAGATTATATTTTAAGTTTGTATGTTTCTAGTAAATAAGGTAGTCAATTATCAGTCATAAGTCTTAATGTAATTGTTAGAATAGAATGTTGGTGATGTAAAACATGCTACCTTTAAATACTTGTTATTTTCCAACTGTAAAGTTTGCACTTACTGTAACATTGGTTTCAGTATGAATATTCACTGTTTTAGTAAAAATTAATCATTATAAATTTCACTATGATGATATTTTTGTAATAATTGTAATATTTAGAATAATGTCTTATGTCAACAGGAATGTTCCGGGTCCCCATATTGTCATTGTACCAAAATCTACTCTTACTAATTGGATGAATGAGTTCAAGAAGTGGTGTCCTTCATTAAAAGCTGTATGCCTTATTGGAGATCAGGAAACCAGAGTAAGTATTTTAGAAAAAAAGTAATCTTTCATTCTAAAAACATACCTAGAATAACCTGGTTGTGTATTTCATGGAAAATAAAATAACGTGAGACACTATAATGCAGTGGAAAACTGTTTTGGAAGCAGAAACCTTCTATTTTATAGCTCTCATGAACAATTGCTATAACTGAATTATTCCCTTTTTCCACTGAAGGTATAATAACAACTAACTATATTTTGTGCTTTTATTACATGTCAAAGTGGGCCAAGTTTACACAATAAATAAATATTAAAACAAAATGCTAAATAAATTGTATAAAAAATAAAATATCAGTTATTTGACTAAATTGTTATGAACTAACTTGTCTATAAGACTTGCCAAGTACAAAAAGTGGTTAAAGACATATTTATCCATAATGAAAATCTATGCTATATGGTCAAATTTGCAAAATGAACATAGTTAAATTTGCTAAATTTGCAAAATGAACATGCAACATAGTTAAAACTATATTATTTTATAAACTTATTATATAATTTATAAATTTATAAACTTTAACAATTATTGTTTTAACAGAACATATTTATCCGTGAAACCTTAATGCCTGGCAATTGGGATGTCTGTATCACATCTTACGAAATGATTATTCGTGAACGATCAGTATTCAAGAAGTTTACCTGGCGCTACATGGTGATTGATGAAGCCCACCGTATCAAGAATGAAAAGTCAAAGCTATCAGAACTGCTCCGAGAGTTCAAGAGTATGAACAGACTCCTGTTGACTGGTACTCCATTGCAGAACAATCTTCATGAACTCTGGGCGTTACTCAACTTCTTGTTGCCTGATGTGTTTAATAGCTCAGATGTAAGTAACTTACTTTCAATATGACTTAACATACAAAATTAATCATTTGTAACTAATTTGAATTTCCAAAATTCAAAGTCAGGAAATTTATATACAGTCAGGATTGTTTATTATGACTCTGAGAGGATTCGAGATTAAAGTTGTCATAGCCAGTAGTTGTAACCAAGTCACAATTAAGCAAAGAAAAACAATTAGATCTTAAAATTTCTTTGCAATAAAAGTTGCATCGTTTTTAATGAAGTTGTTGTTAACTGTTTTGACTGTACCTACTTATAAATTGTAGTGATTGTTGGGATTTTAAATTCACATATTAAGTTCTTAAAATTCTTTACTATTATATGTATACAGGGTGTCCCAAAAGATTACGTAGCTGGGAAGGGGGGTGATAGGGATGGTCACAAGGGTCACCAGAAAAATATAAAAAATTCCCTACATAAATAAATACCTACATGTATACATCATTACTTTTAAATATCAAAGCATGTTGGGTCATTAAGAAAAAATATATATTAATATCAGAAAATTAATTTTCTAATAGCAAACTTGTATCATTTTCAGGATTTTGACTCCTGGTTCAACACAAATGCAGCTCTTGGAGACAACCAGCTAGTATCTCGTTTGCATGCAGTTTTAAGGCCTTTCTTACTGAGACGTCTCAAATCTGAGGTGGAAAAGAAATTGAAACCTAAGAAAGAACTCAAAGTTTATATTGGCCTGAGCAAAATGCAGAGAGAATGGTACACTAAGGTCCTTATGAAGGATATTGATGTAGGTATGTATCAACATTAGATTGAAGACATCCAAAAAACGCAATATTTCCCAAATTAAGAGGGTAATCCTCTAATTTGGGAAATAGAAGTACTGTTGTATGAAGCTAACGACAAAAATCTCAAAATTATTTTTTTTTTCAGATTTTTAAATTTTGAAGATTCTCAAGATTTTGATTTATAATTATAATATAATATTATGAGATATCTGTTCTCTATTTGTATATGTCTAATATTCAAACCTATTAACAGTTTAAAAATATTTACTATCAATTACAGTGAATGGGGCTGGAAAGGTCGAAAAGATGCGTTTACAAAACATTCTCATGCAGCTGCGTAAATGCTGTAACCACCCGTATCTGTTCGACGGGGCCGAGCCAGGCCCCCCTTACACTACTGATGAACATTTGGTGTATAATTGCGGTAAATTGGCTATACTCGATAAACTGTTGCCTAAACTAAAGGAGCAGGATTCCCGAGTGTTGATATTCTCACAGATGACAAGAATGCTGGATATTTTGGAGGACTATTGTCTTTGGAGACAGTATAAGGTTAATATCTCTTTTTTCTATCAAACCGTCAATAAGACATTATTGTAGGCTTTGTTGGTTGATTTTACATTTATTTAGAACTTGCGACCCGCCCGACTCCGCACGGGTACAATGCTGATGTGATGTATTATACATGTAAACGTAACTTTTTAATGCCTCTATCAATTAAAAAAAAAAACCGCATCAAAATCCGTTGCGTAGTTTTAAAGATTTAAGCATACATAGGGACATAGGGATATTGTTTTATACTATGTAGTGATTAACTAGCCCTTGGTACAAACATATATAGAAATAAGTATAATATGTTTTATCTTTATAATCACAGATAGATGTAAAATTGACAGGAAAGTCAATCTTTTTATGTATTAATCTTTCGATTTTTATTTCACTTGTATTTCACAATTAATAAACTATAAAAATAACAATAGTAAATTTTGCATTTAACTATTATTGATTGTGTTAAAGTATACACAGTTTTATCTACATAACCAATTAAATTGCTCTTAAAAATTTCAGTATTGTCGTCTCGACGGTCAAACACCCCACGAGGACAGAAACAGACAAATAGAGGAGTACAATGCTGAGGGAAGTGAAAAGTTTGTGTTCATGTTGTCGACCCGCGCCGGTGGGCTCGGTATCAACTTGACCTCGGCTGACGTTGTCATCATCTACGACTCCGATTGGAACCCTCAAATGGACTTGCAGGCTATGGACAGAGCTCACCGAATTGGTCAGATGAAACAAGTATGTTGAAGTTATAAGATATTTTTTTCGCAAGACAGCGTGATATTTTTGATATTTTAAAAATTATTTAAAACACTATTATATTGGCAAATCAGGCCATTTATTCAAGGAGAAGATATTATGCTACTGTGACTATTTAATTGCAATTTTGTGAAATTTTAAATATTGTGTTGGATAATAATATATTATGTATTATTGAAATGTGATCCTGCAATACAATTATTCCTACAGAGAGTGTTGGATAGAGTAGAATAAATATTGTTTTACTCCTGTTATACAGGAGATACTGTTCTGATTAGCATAATTATGTAATTTGTGTTTATAATATTTTTTCTCATGTTTGAGAATTTTCAGTTGTTTTTTGAGAAATAAATAACTTAGGATTCGGGTTTTAAGTTACGATTGAGCCTTTCTTAATAGACATATATATATTCACGCCTCTTTCGCATAGGGGTACACAGAGACCACTTACTTCCACTTTCTACGATCTAGATTCTACACATAGCACTTTCGCCTTTTCTACATTCATTAATCTCATCATGCATGTCCATCGTTTTAGGGTACTTTTAACCCGGACTTTCTTAAGAACATCCTCGATTTGAACGTGGAACGTCCAATGGGTAAAATTACGTTGGGTTTGAAATTTGACAAATTCAATAATCCGAAACCTAAAGCCAGCGATTCTTTAATTCTCTTATCAACTCTTTAATTTCTCCTCAGGTACGCGTCTTCAGACTGATAACCGAAAACACAGTTGAAGAAAAAATCGTAGAACGAGCCGAAGTGAAGCTTAGATTAGACAAACTGGTCATACAATCAGGGCGTTTAGTGGACATTAAGAACCAACTTAATAAGGACGAAATGCTCAATATGATTAGACATGGAGCCAATCACGTGTTTTCCTCCAAAGACTCAGAGATTACTGATGAAGATATTGATACTATCTTAGCTAAGGGAGAAACCAAGGTTAGTTTTATAGGAAAATATTCGATTAAGTATACCATTAAGATCTTATTTTACATCAAAATTTGCAATAGCAGATGGTACTAATTATAGTCTTTATAATGTTAATCACTACATAGTATAAAACAGTCGCTTTCTCTGTCCCTATATCCCTATGTCCCTATGTATGCTGAAATCTTTAAAACTACGCAACGGATTTTGATGCGGTTTTTTTAATAGATAGAGGGATTCAAGAGGAAGGTTTATATGTATAATACATCAGCATTGTACCCGTGCGGAGCCGGGGCGGGCCGCTAGTGATGTATAAAATAAACCAAAGTTATGTTAGTTTAAAGTTGACATATCGCGTTTTTATTGGTTTAAAAATATTGTTGTTAGTTAAATTAGATTGTAGTAAATAAATAAAATAAACATGAATACATAATTTAATGTTTACAGACTGAAGAACTAAAACAAAAGCTAGAGAACCTCGGGGAATCTTCGCTGCGAGCCTTTTCTATGGACACGCCCGGCGCTACTACGGACTCGGTCTACCAGTTTGAAGGTTTAATTTTTAAACATCTGTTAAAGTTTAAGAATCTGTGTGTGGTTAGGTTAGATGATGGTGGTGGTGTGTTATGACCGTAGAAAAGTAATGGTGACAAAATAAATGTATTTAAGCCGTCAATTAGATCAAAAAAACAGATTATAGGACACGTATTTTTTTTATTTATCAAATCAATAATAAGATACAGTGGGGCTTTTGACATCACTCCTAGGTAAAATTGTAGCTAGAAGTGACGTGACATGAAATTTTCCCACGGAAAAAAAACCGTGCTCAATGTTTTTTGATAATCTTAATGGCGGACCTAATAGAATTTTTTAGTCATACATATTACTAAATTCGATGAACTACGAAACTCCCTGTGATTTTCCCGCGTTGGGCTAGTATTCAGGTCCAATGGGTCGTAGCGTCATGTTTTATAGCCTATTAAGTGAATCCAGCTGATAAATGCCTGTGCAGAATGTCGGTAGACAACTTCCTCGATTACATATCCCGTACCACTATATTATCGAGGAAGTTGCTTACTGAAGTTGGATCAAATCGATTTTAAATCACAATTTAAAATAGTTTTGATAAATTCGCCGGGTTTACTACCCGGTTATTGAGTATTGTATTGAGTGTAAAAAGTTTTTCTTTGAATACAAATTAAATATATTGGATTAATAAATAATGTTCATGTACAGGGGAGGATTACAGAGAGAAGCAGAAAGTGATACCCATTGGTAGTTGGATAGAGCCTCCTAAACGTGAACGTAAAGCCAACTATGCTGTCGATGCGTACTTCAGAGAGGCTCTGCGTGTTTCCGAACCAAAGGCACCTAAAGTACAGGTAAATAAAAAACTTATTTAGCAAAATTTTGATACAAGGAATGTCACGTCCATATGAATACATAATCATAATCTGAAACAATAAAATATAAGCTAAGAGCCGAGGAGACTCCTGCGCGCAGCAGCATCTTAGTACATAGATGGAATCTACTCGGAAATACAGTGTGTTTTACGTTATTAGATTAAAATGTCTATATTTGTCTCGCTAAATATTACATATAAATAATATTTATGACTGATTTATCTTATAATTAATTTATCTATTAATACATAACGCAAAATCTTTGTACCCCTAATTACGAAAATTACGCGGACGGAGAAGTATGAAATTTTACACAATTATAGTTTATATAGAGAAGGAGTGCAGAATGCTTATTTTTTATTGTCCTTTAATTTCGACTAATTAAATAATTTTATATTTAGGCCCCACGTCCCCCGAAGCAGCCAATTGTTCAAGACTTCCAGTTTTTCCCGCCACGACTGTTTGAGCTTCTGGATCAAGAAATATATCATTACCGCAAGACTTTAGGGTAAGATTATAAATGATCATAAGCTTTTTTTGTAAAACAAAAATAGTTAAGTAGTTCGACGATAAATTACTTTATCGTCGTACTACTTAACTATTTTATATAAATTAATATCTTATATATAAAATTCTCGTGTCACAATGTTCGTTCCCGTACTCCTCCGAAACGGCTTGACCGATTCTCATGAAATTTTGTGAGCATATTGAGTAGGTCTGAGAATCGGCCAACATCTATTTGCCGGGTATAATATTAAATTTACTAACTTAAAAAAAAATGATATTTATTTTGAAATAAACTCTTCACAGATACAAAGTTCCCCGCAACCCAGAGTTGGGCCCAGATGCCGCCAAGATCCAAAGGGAAGAACAACGCAAGATCGATGATGCTGAAGCTCTCTCTGAAGAGGAAGTACAAGAAAAAGAACAATTGCTTACCCAAGGTTTGTGGAAATCGTTTTTTTTTAGTTTTCGTATGGTTATAGTATTATATTATGTTTAGTCAGCTTAAACATCATGAAAATGTTCAAGAAGACTACAAATAGCCACCGCGTTGGCCATATGTAGTCTTGAATCAGTTATTTGAAGTTTTAAGGCGGATTTTGTCCAGCTTTTAGTGAGTTTCATTTAGTGTTTTAACATGTTAATATTACAAACGTCTCGGAAAAATTGATATGATTTTATGTATTGAAGATTGTGAACATGTTTTCTTTTTAGGTTTTACAAATTGGACAAAACGAGACTTCAACCAGTTCATAAAGGCAAATGAAAAGTATGGCAGGGATGATATTGAAAATATTGCTAAAGATGTTGAAGGAAAAACTCCTGAGGAAGTAAGTATTTCAGTAATCATTCGAAATATTCGAATGATTACTGTCTCACATGTAAATTTAATCATCCAAATTTCTAGTTACAACTTTGGCAATACTAAACCACTGTACTGTCCACTAATGCAACTTAATTGGTAACGCTAAAGATTTTGTAATGTAAACCTATTCGTAGATTTTTATAAAAATATCTTGCTCCGCTACAATAGACAGGTAGCCTTAGTTTCGGTAAGTGGCCATAAAATCTATCCAGTATCTTCAAAACAATATCAAATGTTAGACATTTAATTAACAAAAATCTTGTTTCTTTCAGGTTATGGAATATTCAGCAGTATTTTGGGAACGATGCCATGAACTGCAAGACATTGATAGAATAATGGGACAAATAGAAAGAGGGGAAGCTAAAATACAAAGAAGGGCTTCAATCAAGAAGGCTTTAGATGCCAAAATGGCCCGGTATAGGGCTCCATTCCATCAGCTAAGAATCTCTTATGGTACAAATAAAGGAAAGAATTATGTCGAAGAAGAGGACAGGTTAAAACTTTTTACTTGCTTCTTCGCAGACTAATATATTTTGTCAATGAAAATTGCAATTAAATAATGTGCCATACATTTTCGTTTCAGATTCCTTGTATGCATGCTACATAAGTTAGGTTTCGATAAAGAAAATGTTTATGAAGAGCTAAGAGCCTCAGTTCATGGTGCACCACAATTTCGGTTTGATTGGTTTCTCAAATCCCGCACAGCAGTGGAATTACAACGAAGGTATAATAAAATTTACTTGCTTTTATAATATTATACAATTTACTACTAAGAAGCAAGTGACTTTTTTTAATCATAACTATGGATCATAGAAGTCAAAATAAAATTATTAAGCATTTCAGTAACTGTAACTTTATTATTTCCAGATGTAACACTCTCATTACTTTGATAGAGAGAGAAAATCAAGAATTGGAAGAAAAAGAGAGGGCAGAAAAGAAGAAAAAGATTGGTAACATTAATCAAAATACTCCTGGCGGGAACTCAACTGGTAAAGGTGCGAACGCAGGTAAACGCAAGGCGGACAACACCCCCGATACAGCCCAAAAACATAAAAAGAAAAAGAAGTGAACAACGTCTTCATTCAATTCGAGTTTCTTATGTAACCATAACATTATGATTCCAGTGGTGGTACAATAATAAACCTTGTCATGATTATATAATGTATTAGTTTTATTTAAAAGTAGATAGAATACACTAGTATAAACCGATATGACAGCAGCTTAGTCTAAGTCAACTTAGTTTACCCCTCAATCAATATGTATATGCAGTTGAATCAGGTTATATGATGCAATCCAATTTAATCTTTCACTCAAAAGCATAATCAAAAAGAAAACTGATACGATTCCTGCAACTTTGATACTTCACAGCCAACGAAAAAACAAAGCCAAATAAGTTGCAACATTTGCCTCGTCTAAACAAATAATTTTATAAAGCTAAGCGTATTATATATAAAAACCGGCCAAGTGCGAGTCGGACTCGCGCACGAAGGGTTCCGTATCAGTTACAAATGCGTACCTATTTTTGATATCAAGAATAAAAAAGTGTATGTTTATGAAATTAAATGTTATTTTATATTTTTATATTCGAGTTGATTGAATGAAAGGTAAATTGCGGTTTACGATTTATGACGTACAAAAAAAAACTACTTACAAGATCTCGTTCAAACCAATTTTCGGTGGAAGTTTGCATGGTAATGTACCTACATCATATATTTTTTTTAGATTTATTATTCTCTTATTTTAGAAGTTACAGGGGGGGGGCACATAGTTTACCACTTTTGGAAAAAATTACATTACAAACCTCAACATCATTTTTGAAGACCTATTCATAGATACCCCACACGTATGGGTTCGATGAAAATTTTTTTTTTGAGTTTCATTTCTATGTATGGGGAACCCCAAAATTTATTATTATTTCGGAAATAAGTGGCTGTGACATACGGACGGACAGACAGACAGACATGACGAATCTATAAGGGTTCCGTTTTTTGCCATTTGGCTACGGAACCGTAAAAATGTCTCGCTGCGGCAATATCACCCCAGCAGTAAATGTTTGGTTTGGACCGGTTTTGACACTTTTTTCTAAGTTCGAGACACACCTGACCTAGGTGTGTTTTATCAACCATACAGACCATTATGGATGTGAAATAGTTACGATTATTAGGAAGGTAAGAATCTTAAATTGTTTAGAACGATCCCAACTCTTTTGGTTCTTTTTATTTTGAGCATGTGACGTTCAAAATGCCGTACAAAAACCTTAATACTAAAAATTTAGATCAGGCTTTAGCGTCAGTCCGAAATGATAACTGTCAGCTTGATCTCACTTCTACTTATTTTTTTACTTACCTTTAAAGTTGTCCTTACTTAAGTACTCTGGAAATCTTTATCCCGAACCAAGGGTCACGAACATAGGAGCAGTCTAATGTAATCACGAAATAGGACTCAAATAAGACGTCCACAAATACGTCACATTTATATAAAAAAAGTTTGAACTCAAATCATATAATGCATGCATTAAATGACTGTCAAAATGTCAATATCCCTGAAAAGCTGTTGTACTTTGAAATGTACAATTATGTTTAGGAATATTAAAAAGAAATGATTCTAAGAAAACATGCCGAAATAGGGGACATTTACCTCAAAACGAGTTGTAAATTGATTTCAATATAGGGTAAGTTCGCCTGTTCGCGTCCATTTTACGGATCTCCCTTTAAGAATCCTCAAAAATAAGTGAACTCACGCAATAATCAAACGAAAAGTCATTACCGCTAATACCTCAATGCATATGAGGCACGCACATATGGACAAAAGGTCCGTGCGCCAAATTTATGTGAATTTTAGGATACATAGCTAATTTTAGACTTTTATAATGAAAAAAGAAATTATTAATTTGATTAAATTATGTTTTTTATAATTAACGCTTAAAATAAGGTGGGCGCGAATTACTACATCGAATTTAAAAAACTTCCACTTTGCGTCCGCAATGGACGCAAACTGTACATACAGGGGATAATGATAAAAATTGCGTCCACTATTTTCGTTAGATACAAACGACTTGCTTATGAAAATAATTTAAAATGTAAAGTGACACAACCACGTTGAAGAATTATAGACCCATCACATGGCTGAGCCATGTTTATAAGCTGTTCTCGAGAGTCGTCACAAATCGTCTTATACAGAAGACCGAGGAGTATAAATCTGCCCCTATGCTAGGCGTTTGTGGACTATGAAAAAGCCTTTGATTCGGTCGAAATTTGGGCGGTTCTAAGGTCTCTTCTCTACATTGAAGTGCTGAAGTGCTGTTACAAAAACGCCACAATGTCGGTCCGAGTACAGGGCCAATGTGAAGGCAATCCCGTTACGGAAAGGCGTAAGAAAGGGAGATGTTATATCTCCCAAACGTTTTACGGCTGCTCTAGAAGACGCCTTCAAGCTCCTGGAATGGCAAGGACACGGCATCAAAATAAATGGCGAGTACATCACTCACCTTCGATTTGCCGACGACATAGTGATCATGGCAGAATCGCTGGAGGACCTTGGACAGATGCTCAATGACCTCGATGGATTTTCCCAACAAGTTGGGCTTAGAATGTACATGGGCAAGACGAAAGTCATGCATAACGCCCATGTAGTGCCTAACTCTATAGCCGAATACGTATACCTAGGTCAAACGATCTAACTACGTAGGACCAACTAAGAGAAAGAGGTCAATCGTCGAATGTTCAGCAGTGGACTACGACAGACTGATGACGATGATTTCTAGTGAAAAAACCAAGAATTGTTGGATATTGTTCAGATAATAATTCGAGACGGGGAGCTACAAAAATATTTCAAACACCTACTACTTACCTAATTTTAAGTTCGATGTGTTTTTTTAATGATAATAATGTTGATTTTAATTTTCATATTCTTAATTAAAGGAATTGTTAAAATACAAACTTTTTTTACCAATTCTTAAAAATATCACCTCTATATTCCTTTTCTAAGCTGGTGGACGCTAAATGGTCCACGGGTGGATGCAATTTGGATTTTTTGGACGCAAACTGGGTAAAACGCCTAATTCTGATGTTTATCTACCGTAAAATGCTGTAACTTTGCCTGGATTTTGACGTTTTTTGTTCGTATCTCTGAACCTATTTATTATTACGGCTTCTAAAGACTTTCAGATGGAAAACAAACCTTATGCCTTGCCAAGTAGAACTCAAATCTATTCAAATCATGTCTTTTTTTAAAATTACAAACACTCAAAGTCGTAGGCAAAGTTGTAGGTAAAAAACACAACTTTGCCTAGAAGGATATCTCAATAAATATATTGTTGATCTTTTTAGTAATTTCTTTTCCGTGTACATGAGACACCGTGCTTGTCCCGGGCAGTTATATCATTACCCTGAAGGTAATGTATATGTTTTTACTGCTAATAGGCAATGTTGTAGCAGGTACCACAAACTTTTCATACAAAAATGTTGATGACTCTAGGGTTGTCCAAAAAATAATACGGATTATTTTGTTAAAATTTTATTCACTTTTTTAAAAAATAAAACCAAATGCTACTTATGAAAAAAAATCACAAATGTAATGTTTTTTTTAGCAATACTGACTCATAATTATTAGTAAAAACAAAGACTTAACTCAGTAGTTGTAAACTAAAATGGGCAAGTCTAAAAGCGTATGAAGCAAATTCTGCTGTAATATTCACTATATCTGCGATGTGGGCTTCTTCCTCAGTTGTCAACTCTGTAGGGAGACCAAATGGTTTAGCATCGAGCTCCTGGTTTTCTCCTGCTTCGTGTATTATTCGGCATTTTTTCATATAACTGCAATAGAATTAAGACTTCCTTAAATACAAAATCACGCTTGCGTTACGATTTGACCGGTTTCTAAGATGTGTAAATTTCATGCAAATATGACATGTACATGTCTAAAAATATATCATTATTAAAATCCAACTAGTGTCAACCCTAGAACCAGGCAAAGTTGTGTCACTCAAGATCTCAAAACAGTGCATAACATTGCCTGCTAAGTTATTTTAATGAAATCGTGCCCTTTTAATAAAAATATCAAGCAATACGGAAAGTAGATAGTATTTTCTTACCCTGGGATTTAATAGCTACACGAAAACACCTTTTCTTTAGCTAAAAATTCAAAAGTTATACGACACTAGAAATTTTCACCCACTTGCACCGGTGTTTGTCGCACAACTGACAGAGTAACAATAAAGTTACCATTACAAAACAATAAAAATATGATGCCCAAATAATGTAAAGTCATTACCAAATGGTAAAAAATTCAAAAAAACCAAGAAAACGCGAAATATCTTAATTTAAACGAAATAGGCAAACTTGGGCTTAGTTGGCAAAGTTGCAGCGTTTTACGGTATTTAAAAAAAAAACTCAAGATGTTTCGAACAAAACTGGAAGTTTATCTTAAAATAGACTAATATAATGAACAGATTACATAAATTTTTCATAGAAATTAGTCCTGGAACATTTTTATAATCGCCGTCAAACTTGCCAACTGCGCTAAATGGACGCGAACAGGCGAAATGACCCTACAAGCTAAAATAAAAAAAGCTTTAATATAATATCAGTTTATTTACGAAGATTTTAAAGTTAAGTTTGTATTAAGACTAGTTAGGAATTTCTTGCCATTCGTTACACACGAGAAGAAACCCTAATTACAAACATTTTGATATCTATACAAAATAAAAATAAACAACTTAAGTATCAATAAAAAGATGCCTTAGCCAAGGTATAATATTTATTTTCTATTATTATACATTATTTTATGCTTACTCGTACGTAATGTGACAACACGTATTGCTTTATGCCCTAAACACACAGAATTTGGGATTATACTAAGTATGAGCTACATCGAGAAGTAATCCAAGTGTTATAGGAAATGTCCCGTTTCCATCGAGTTCTGATTTCTCATAATCTGAATTTGCAATTATAAGTGTGGTACCAGCCATAGGAAAAATAAAATAGGCAAATTAGTTATAGGAAATTGAAAACATTCCTTTCAATACTCTGTAGGCAATTCAGATGTTTGATTCGTATTAATGATCTGCAAAACTCTTAATTTACATCTGTATATGCCTGCACGTTTTATTATAGTAGATAAGTACGGAAGTAATACGTGCTAGAATACATTTTATTAGGGATCTATATTAAATTAATTACTGTATAATAATGATGTCAAAAATAAGTTAATGTCCACAAATGAAAGATTCTGAATTAGACAAAATACATAATATGAAGTATCAATGAATCTAAAGGTAAATTATACGTCTATTTCAAGTAGCTGCGTATTTAGTGCAAGATTAAAAACATTAAGTTGTCATAACCAGATAACACAATAGATGGAAATTTGATTTAACTGGTTATTTTAATACTATTTATGTTCTATCCATTACACTTTTAGTAAGGACATATATTATTATGACTATTACTCAGCCTTAACAAGGATTTATAAAACGAAATAAAGTGATTATTTAGACTAAAGATTGAATTTCAAAGCACCAAAACCTAGATGTAATGCCAAAAATAAGTTAAAGACATGCCATGCCATAACTCGCCTTAAATATGTATTTCTTAATATAACTATATATCATATAGATTATTAATTAGTTGGCATTAGTAATATATGATTTTAAATTAAGTTACAGTATTCGCTGTGTATTCTATACTGCTGTTCTTAAAAAAATTACTAAATGAATATCCTAAATTCTATAATGAAATATTGGCAATTTTAAAATGAGCAAATGCCTTAATTGTTTACAAACATCTTACTAATATTTAGATACATAATATATCACAGTTTTTTAATCAAAATTTTCCATCCTTGCACATCGTTAGGTACAATCACACGACCGCAACACACCACACCACAAACATAAGTCTCATGGGGAATTTCCATTTTCTAAGTTATCCTGGAAATTGTTAGTACTGTTAGGGAATGGTGCCCCCAACCCATACAAATGTCCACTGGTGCTTTCAATATTTCCATCGAAAAATATCTGCAACAAAATGAACAAATTAAGTTTTGAGTTGTTGGTAATGGCTCAGAATGTAAAGTATAATGGCTAAGTTTAAACCAGAAAATTATATAACATAGATTGTTTTCAACAATTAAATGGGTCAGTGGTCACTTTAGTTACTCTTGAAACTTGATTTTCTGGGTTTGATTTCCCCTGGACAATTATTTGTGTGAACCGTGTAAAACAACAACTATCTGTTGTTCTGAGTTGGGGTGTACTTGCAGTCCGTGAATTGAGTGCTAGTTAAGTTCCCCCGCGACACAGGGTATAATATATATTTACACCTCAATGTATAAAATATAACAAATATCACAAGATTGCAAATTAAGTTTTTACCTCTTTAATTTTAAAGAATGCCATGCCAGTGAGATGTGAGTCGGAGCCGGCCTGGTGTTGAGGACCCATGCGGCGAAGCTCCAGCTGGTCTGCCACCTCCTGCAGGCCACCCTTTAAGTTCTTGCACAGTTTCATTAGGTACTGAAAATGTTGTTAGTGTCAATTAAAGTAAATACTGAAAATATTTCTAACTAACAATGAGTAGTGAAATATTTTATATATTTATTAGGTATGTTTCAGACTGGCTCGCATCATCCCAGGCCACATGTCATATTATAATGATTACAATTTATTTATTTCAATAATAATGCAGTAAAGTTATGCAACAGTAATATTAGTTAGGATATTTTTGGTAAAACTAAGTTTTTAAGTAAACAACAGTGTCAAAAAAAAGTTAATTAAAATTCACCCACCTTGACATCGTAAACAGTTGGAAAATACATTCTCAAAATATCAAAGAAATCATTCTCATCATGTGGTAATACTTGATCTGTTAGAATTTTCAGCAAATATCCAAAATCATATCCAGAATGGAAGCTTAACCAATTAATATTATCCATTAGAACAATACCTGCAAATAAAATTACACTTATAATAAATTATTTATATCACATAAATATTATTATGTTACAATTCTAGACCTCCAAAGCTGTACTATTATTAAACTTCCGAACCATTTGGCCATGAGCGCCAGTTTACAATAAAGGCACATACGAGTACATACAACAAATGTTTCTGATGTATAATGGCACATCAAAACTTATGCTTCTGAGCTATAGAGTTATAAACTAATATATGCAACCCTTTTAACAGGAGGTAGGATCACATTTGGTGATTAAATTAGTGAGCAACATAAATATGAACTTTCTTCTTGGATCAGTCAGTTCACTGGTAAAAATGGGCTAAAAATTTGTTTGGTTGTTTTAGAGCAGCTATACTCAAGCCGCGGCCCGTATGTTGCCCACCGGGCCTTAATTTATAAGGTCCCCCTAAGGTATTTAATTATAGCCCACCTTAAGTTATAATTAAATATGTGTTATTGTATGTATTCAATATTGTGAACTTTTATGTAGTAGGTAATTAAGTTTTCCATTTTGTTACTCTTTAGTAAGATGTATTCTTACTAATTTGGCTTTAGTTTCTAATTAACACTTTAATATTTTTTACTTTACGGCCCCCAACATCAAGGCAGAAACATGAATGTGGCCTCTATAAAAAAAAAGTTGAGTATGCTGGTTTAGAGCATATTGCTTTTGAACTGACGATCATTCCTCATAATCAGCAATCATTTGTACTAACCCATTGTGCATCCTGTTAATTGGATAAGAAAGTACTATAGTTTAAAGCAGTGATTCCTAAAGTGGTCCAGATGGCCCCCCTGTCCACGGGAGACTTGGTGACTGTCGATGTTTGCGATTAAAAAATGTCAGGTTCATAAGTTGTAAGTGTATAATATAATAAAGTTTTTAACGAGGTCTACCAGAAAATGGTTTGGAAACCTCTGGTTTAGGGGGACAGTTCTTTATACAAATATTTTTGGCTAAGCAGCTTTGATAAGAATCATATAGAGCACAGATCAGCCTACCAAGTGGCGATTCTTTAACATATTATAGCAACTTACAACAGCAAATTGATAGTAAACAAGAACTTCAAACCTTATTATCGAAGAAATTAGACTGTGACTACTTTTACCTTTTTGGGGGTACTTTTCTGTGACCTACACACAGACTACTTGACAAACTGGTGACTGTAGCCAGATGCTTCTTCTTTTATGGCAACAATTTTTTTTTAAATTTAGTAATAGTTCACATTGCCCACCATCAAGTCCCATATAGTGCAGGTAGGCAAATGTGTTTCATGATTTTGTCTGCATCAACCAACTTGCATTTGCAGCCTGTACAGTGTTTTCCACACTAACCAGGGAAAGTTGTGCCCAGGCAGTAATTTTTCTGTAGGTTGCATGTCTGTAACTAGATTTGTCTACAAGATAAATGACAGGTTAATGCAACATACCTGAGGACATTAGAAGTTCAGCAAATTCCAAAGGATCTATTCCATATTCCTCATGCTCTCTAAATTGAAGACCAGAATTTTGTAGCAGATCAATTGAGTCTTGTGCATACATGTCTTCCCTAAGTAAATAAAAATATACATTCAAATGAAGATCAATGAAATTGACCTATAATATATTCAGATAGCTATTTATAAATTTTGACAATGAAGTAACACAAACTTATGATATTTTTTAAAGAATTCTTATTAATAATTTTGTATTTTACCATTTTTTTTCATTCATACAATAAAAATATAAAAGGAAAAAAGTTGTCAATTCAATGATTGCTTGCATTGTTAGTACATGATCAATAGGGATGAAGACTAAAAAATTATATTTAGTCCGTCAGTTAGAGTACCAAAAAATATTGGACATAATTATATAATTTTTTGTTTGTTCCTAACAACTAATGACGAAGATACAGTATGTGTTGAAATTTTATGTAATGTCACTTGTAGATACAATTTTACCTAGGAGTGAAGTCACAATCCTCCTGAACTTTAATCTATGTAAATTTCTATTGATTTGATAAATAAAAAAGTGTCCAATATTTTTTAGTAATAAAACTTAATATAATATTTTTGTCTTCATCCATCATTTTTATCAATATGTATGAGGAATGGTACTTACTGTAAATTGAATTTAAAATTAAATTGCCATGTACTACATCCTGGTGGAGTTTTGCCATTTTCATCCATGAATGTTAGGCCTAGTTGAATAATTCTTAACAGGTCTACATTACATCTGCAAAATTGTATCATTCAATTATTCATACACTTATTAATTTATAATTAAGTACATCACATATTCATCATTGTGCTTTGAAAGCACAAATACCAATATTTTTTCATCTATTTTCTGAAAATTTATCTATTTAGCTATTTATCAAACACACACAATAACCTTAATATGCGCATGTTATGTCAATAAAATCGTCATACGGTCGCATCGTGACTCTTAAACGAACTTAAGCCTTCCCGCAATCAAGTAACAGTTACGATTATCCTGACTGATTTCAAAGCCAAGCTTTAACCTTTTGAACGCCAGAGCAAAAACGCATGAACTTGCCCTCAACGCCAGGCCACAAATTCACCGCAAATACGTTTCTTTTTAACGTAAAATTTCTCAATATTTATAATGCAATTTAATTAGTTTTATGGAAATAAATAAATTTTGGACCTTCTATTTTACAGGTATATAAATAAATAGGCATTAAAGTAATGTTTAAATAGTTTATTTCGTGTTTTAATGTACCGCTGTTTTTGTCACATATTTGTGTCGTTGGCGCTCAGGGACAGTTTTCGCTTGTCACGTATTTGTGACCCTGGCGCTCAAAAGGTTAAGGACATTAACCATAGGTGCAGGATATATTACAGTGCACTAATGTGTACTCAAATGCTCAAACAGTTGGTACAACCATGCCTTCAGATTTTGAGTGCACCTGACACAAAATTCAATGGGATGGTTCTAACAACCTAACTGGTGAGGGCCCAGGATTTACAGTTTAACATGCTCTCCTCAGAAGTGATGTCCACCAACTTCCATAAGAGTCTGTAAAAGTATATATTCCTATTTAATAGGTTTTTAGTACCTTAATAGTTGGTACTGATAGTCAGCAGTGGATCGGAATTCACCCACTGGTCTAGCTACAACTCCAGGAAATTCTGTGTCCATGGCCACCCAATGAAACTTCCGGACAATCTGAAAATATTAAATTTATAGGTAAAATACCGTCCCACACTGTTTCTACTGTGTAGTTAATAAGGTACGTAGTGCCCAGTGGGATCCTTTTCATACAATTTTAAATGTTACTCCTCGATACCTAGATATTTAATTTTCTAATGGTCAAAGAATAAAAAAAAAAGTATTCCGTAGTTTTTAGTGTTTACTCGACCACATTAAATATTTTCGTTATTTATGAACAGTAGAAAATGTCATGGTATATATGAAGACTAGCAGTATTTACTTCAAAAATAGTTTGAATAGTGTTAAAAGCAATATAAAGTTTCATTTGAAAAATATGTCGATGTACTTACTTACCTGTCTAATGGCATGAAACTCTTCATGAAGATTGTAATTCCAGACATTTTTAATACTACATTCATCTTTTATGGCGCTAACTAATAATGACCCAAAACTAGCAGCAGGCATTGGTATAATTTAAATTATTTTCTTCCGAATAAAAGAAATGCCGGAGCCCAGAGACAATTTTGTTAACTTGACATTGTTTTTTTTTAGTTACTTATCATTTGTAAGGTTTGGCTCTGTTAGTCTCTTGAGTCTCTTGACATTCGACTAAAAATTTTTTTGCTAGAGTTTGGCTTTGTATACAGCCTACGTATAAGTTTTTAAAAAGTGCTCATATTAAAAAGGACGTGTATATGCTTAATCCGATGGAAAGATGTATATAACGTTTAATGATAGAGATTAAAATAAAATATAAATAACTCCTAAGTTATTTATAAAGTGCTATACCTAACTGATTGACCGAACAAGATGAGCCGATGTCATGAAAGGGATGTTTATGAGATGCGGAAGGCGGAGTACCGAGTATTATGACGTAAATTATGGGAGGCCTATGCCCAGCGATGGACTGATAGATTCGACAAATTAAAAACCTTATATCTTTGGCTGCAGCACTGATATAGTACTAACCACTGATATAGTATATACTTATTCTGAGGGCTGCAGCTATATATATAGATACACATATAAAAGCAGAAACTGTCTGACTAATCGTTCATTGCACAACATTAAACCGCTAGGTCTTCAACTATAAAATTTTGCATAAATATTCTAAGGATTTTCGAAATTTCAACCTCAAAAGGGGTGGCAAAGTTTGTATGTAGAAATCGAAATCTCTGCGTGCGAACTTGTACTGTAACTTTCTGGACAATATATTATTGCGAAAATATTTCCGGATATGGTTGGTTACTCTCCATGTCTCGAAGAGTCAATGGCCAATGGCCCCGATAGTTATTATATCAATCATCTATGACAATCGTGTTTCATGTAGTGTTGCCGAACAATCGATAGTTTTCATCTGAAAAACGGCATCCTATCGATAGTATCGATACAATCGATAGAATAGAACAAGCCGATACTTTCGAATGAGGAACAATACTATTGTATTGTGTCTGGTAATCAAATAACTATCGATAGTATCTATAAACAAAACATATATATTTCTACCGAGCTTTGCTATTGCTTCTGTTTAAAAGGAAAAAGAAACGATGCGGTTTGAAATTGCATATAGGGGTTTATAATTATTGACTATTATAACTGAGTATTGTAAACAATACTATTGTAAATTGGTAAACTATCGATAGTCTAAAACAATCGATAGTATCGATAGTTTATTCTTAGCGAGATACAATACTATCAATAGTATTCCCTCATTCGATAGTGTTGCCTCATTCTGAGCTATCGATAGGTCTATCGATTATGCTGCGATTATTTGACTATCGCTTGATCATCGATAGTCGACTATCGATCGGCATCACTAGTTTCAGATAATGGGCAGCAGCTTTTACCTCAGTTTATGCTGTGCACATTACTACGGTCACCAATTCGCCTACCAAGCGTAGTGAATATGGCAACAACCCTACGTGGGAGGTCGATGTAAAGCAGTGGACGTTATATGGGCTGATGATAATAATTAAAAATAGCAAATACAATATGAGTAGTAAACAACAATGTGGTTGTTGTTGTTAAATTTGACACTACTTTTATTTGAATTTCGTCACATACTCAACATTGATTACGGAAAACAAACAAGTATATAAAAAATCCAAATTATCTATATTAAATTACAAAAAAATATATATCATACGAAATCTTAAAATGTAAGAATAGGAAATTCATAAACCAATAAAACCTTAATAAAAATTAAATTGTCTTAAATCTATAATTTTTATAAACGTGTAAATTATAGGAAATAATCCCGTTCACAGGTGAGGCATTAATGTAAAACATAATTATAAAATATTAAGGATGTAGACATACTGCAATTTTAAGTAATTCTATCATTATTTTATTAAATCATGATTCACTTCATTTAACATTCACTCATTACGAATTTATTCACAATTCGGTATTATCACTATATAAAAACCACACTTTAATGTTTTATTTACATGGTGCAACAGCGTATCAGGTGAAAGTCGTTACAATCTTGTTGTCAGTAATAGTTTGTAATAAGCATGCAAGAAACATAATTGTATATGTGTATAATAATGATTTCATTAACAATATTTTTCTATTTCATCAGTAACTTAATTCAACATTCACATAAAAGGAATTTATTCACAGATTGGGTAGTGACAATGTGTCCAAAAGTCTTTCATAATAATGTACAGGCCACAAACTTTGCACTGAATGTCGGTCAGTTGTTAATTCCCTCAGATATATGGAAGGTACGAACTGGCGGCGAGAGACGGATGCTTGAAAACCCGTTTTCCGCCGATCAGGAAGAATTTCCATTTTCGCCATTGTCTTGAAAGTTGTTTACATTCACTGAAAATGGTGCTCCAAGGCCATATAAATGTCCACTTGAACTTTCAATGTTATCATCAAAGAATATCTGGAAATTAAAAAAAAAAGTTGATTCAAAATATTCACAAGTATTGTTCTTTATTTAATTTAAAAAAAGGGTAATAATATCGCCAGGATATGTTATAATATTAATATTGTAAAGTAGAAACTAAGAGAATAATTTTTTTTTTAATTTCTTCGACGAGATTATGTTATGGATATAAAATCTGATTATGACGACCGTTGGGGCATGAAACTTAAACAAAATATTGATTTTCGCGATATCATAAGAATCAAAACTCTAAGAACTGGGGCATTCGATATTTTGTAATTTTGGTAAAACATGCGAAGACTTTAAAGGTAAAGGTATGCAATAAAAGTACTAGAAAAAGAAAAAAATACAAAAATTAAACAGGTCGAACATGCATTGTACGAAAAACGTATTCTCGAGGCTATACGGTTACCCTTTACAGTCTCCATGGAATTTAGCTTCAAAGATAACAACTATTTGTATTTCATTATGCAGTTTGTGACAGGCGGTGAAATGTTTACGTCAAATGATCGTCAAAATCAGATTTTATTTCCATTCCATAACAATGATTAATTACCTCTTTGATTTTAAAGAACGCCATGCCAGTGAGATGTGAGTCGGAGCCGGCCTGGTGTTGAGGACCCACGCGGCGAAGCTCCAGCTGGTCTGCCACCTCTTGCAGGCCACCCTTCAAGTTCTTGCACAGTTTCATTAGGTACTGCAATAAAAAGTTTGGGCACTTTTTATTTTACATCAATTGCAATGGCTTCCTTGTTCATGGATCAGGGCAACTAATGCCGTGATCCATTAACAAGGAGGTATGTGTTGTACTGTTGTGAAAAATGTTGAGTGTTTTAAACTAGGATGGGAGCATTTAAACAAGAGTGTCATATAAAAATAATGCTCATCTGTACGCGCGGTACTATCTTTGGTTAACTTTGTATATATGTTACGGCTAAAACACGAAGTGAAGCTATACTTAGTTTAGCCAGTTAGAACTAGGTGTAGCGATCATGATATTGTCTAGACCTGTTATTAGCCACTAGGGTTTGGTTGGACCTAGTTCTAGCTGAAATGATACCATGATACCGGTTAGACTTACTTTTACCAAAAACAACCAGCTTATAAGATTAAACCAAGAGTAAGTGGCTACTTAGTTCTAGCTCGCTAAAACTAGGTGTAGCCAAACTTCGGAGTTTAGTCGGAACATGTAGTGACTTTGTATGCGTGCGTCGACGACGACTGCTGCCGCATCACTACCATACAAAGTTAAACTGTATTGTTCAAACACGTACACGGCGCCACGGGCACAGATGAGTAAAACTATTTGTATTCTTACTGCTTAATTATAACTGAAACTTGCAAATATTACTGAAACGACAAATTAGGTTTTATAGTAATATTCATAAGAATTATTAAAATACCTATCAACATACCTTAACATCATAGACAGTTGGAAAATATAATCTGAGACTCTCGAAAAAATCGTTTTCATCTTGAGGTAAATTTTGGTCTGTTAGCAGTTTTAGTAGATAGCCAAAATCATAACCTGAGTGAAAACTAAGCCATTTGATATTGTCCATTAGCACAAGACCTGAAAAAAAAATAGAGATTTAGTAAAAATGTTAATACATAGGACAATATAAAAGAAAGAACTTATTTAAATTTATGAATAGAATGGAATCCATTTATTTTACATTATATCTCTTTAGTAAAAGAAATTTAAAAAAAGATTTTTAGAAATTTAAGATATGATTTTCAGAAGGAATTTATGTAAAATTTAAAATACCTGAAGACATTAACAGTTCTGCAAATTCTAAAGGCTCAATGCCATCCTCTTCATGTTTCCTGAACTGCAGACCCGAGTTCTGTAGTAGATCTATTGAATCTTGCGCATACATGTCTTCCCTGCAAAAAAGGTACACTATTTATCGCTAATTATATATAAAATAGTTTATAACACATAAAAATAAGAGAATTATATTAATTTTATATCTGTTTTAGTTCCATCTTTTTTACATAATTACAGCATATGAAAATAATTATTCGTGTCTTTATTAAATTTACTTAATAATTATCATATAGGAAATTAACAAATCCTCAATTACAAACAATTATTTATTTTATAGCCATAGCCTAAGAACTTGAGTGAATCTTATCAGAGTAGATCTTTATATAAATAAAAAATTGGCAATGGTTTGTAACCTTGGCAGGTTTGTGAAACCACCAAGGTCTGCTAGATCATCCAAGAAAACAGCTGACCTTCTACTGAAAATGAAATTGTCCAATAGAAATAAATTTAAAAATGCACTTAAGATATAGATTATGCATTTTTGAATCACATTTACATTCTTATGAATTTAACATTCACAGTTTATACTATCTAGGATAATATTAATCATGTACTGACTATGGACTAGTATGTAAATAACTATGGCTAAAAAGATGTAGTTTTAAAATTTTATATTAATGACACATGATTATACATAATCATACTTACTGTAAGTTAAACTTGAAGTTAAACTGCCAGGTGGTATAACCGGGTGGAGTTTTACCATTTTCATCCATAAATGTCAGGCCCAACTGAATTATTCTTAGCAGATCCACATTACATCTGTAAGATACCAAAATCAAATTGGTTTATTTGTAAAAAGGTTTTATATGTCTCATATAAATGAACAAAATTGAATAGTGATTCCCATCCCTCCAAAACCATTTATGTTTGACAAAGAGGCAAGTAAGTATAGGACCATATCAAGAAACCACATAATTAAGAAAAGTAATACTAATAAGATTTTTTTAAACTTCAATAAACTTGGATTTAATAAGAGGCATTACCAGTCTACTATAGGATGTTGCAGAGAAAATGTGCAGGTGCACTGTAAAAGAGATTGTGACAAAGGAGAGGACAAAAGAGACTACTAAGCTAAGAAAATGAAAATTAATATATATATATTTTTATTAATCAGTGGAGTATTTTTGAATATGATAAATTTTTTTAGTATTTATTTTTGTGAAATAATATGAATCCAATTACCTTAATAATTGATACTGGTAATCTGCAGTTGACCTGAATTCACCAATTGGGCGAGCAACCACACCAGGAAACTCAGTATCCATGGCAACCCAGTGGTACTTTTGTACAACCTGTTTAGACAACAAAATAAAATATATAGATATAGTATAGGTAAAAGAAGTGTTTGATACATTTTAGGCTCATCACAGTGTTCCATGTGAAACTATAAACTTATGTAAAACTAAAAACTGCCTATACACAAACCTGTAATCAGCAAATAAATATTTATGATGATGAAAAATTATGATTTTCTTTTTTAATTAAAAGACAACCAACAAAGGTCACTCAACAGTTGTCTGTTAAACCAATTAAATGAGGTTTTGGCAAATTTGAAGTATTGATGAGGTGTTTTTATTATATTTGCTTTATAGGTGAATTTGAAATTCATATTATAATTAAATTCTATTTAAAATTAAACTATTAATGCCATTAGCAGGTTTTAAACCTGCAATCTTTGGTAAAGTGATGTGAAAATGTGATATTTTTTACTATTCTCAAATTTTACATTGCCATTAAAAGCAAAAAGTAAAGAATTAATTTTATTTTTTAATTGTGAACATACTAGTTTTACCACAACAGCAACTTCTTTTAGATTACTAGTGATCAAATATTACAAAATTTCATCCTCCTCCAAACCTGTCTTATTATTTGGAACTCTTCATGCAAATTATGGTTCCAAACATCCTTGATTCCACAGTCACTTGATCCCGGCAGCTGGGCTATGGTTCCAAAGCTTGCAGCAGGCATCTAAAAGTTGAAATTATTTTGTTGTAGCTCAGGCTTTTGTTACCATTATCTCCACCTATTATCATCAACTACTGAGTTTAGGCCTGATAAAATCCAGAAGGAACAATAATTGTTCCTTCTGGAAATTGAGGAGGCCTACTACAATTGCACTTATTTACAATTACACTAGCAATTGCTAGTGGCTTGCATCCATTGCAACCTTAAGTAGGTTGTTGATCCATCATGCAGCGGATCTTCCCATGCTGTGCTTGCCAGTTCTTATACTTTAGTACATACAGAGATTTAAGTATAGTATTCTTTAGTAAGTAAGTGTGTTCTACATACAGATATTTATTAAAACAGTATCTGTAGACATAAAGAGTGCTGAATAAAGCCCTTCTTCTGTTTTTCAAAGTCATCACATTTGGCAAGAAATTAGTGACTATTGTGATTTTTAAATACATACTCAAACATGCATTTCTGCAGGTGTTCTATGACTGTCTATGAGTGATATCTCACAAGAGGATATGGAATTATTGTTTACTAGATTGAACACTTTTATTCTTTGAATATTTTACCCAAAACAATATTGACAGGTTTGAATACCTGCAATAATTGAACTATTGAAACACTAATGAGGTGGCTGGTGGTACCTTATTCTACCAAACACCTCATAAATATGTAACGAATGGAAATAAATAACTATAAATCATTATTAACATTTGAATTTTAATGAAATTGTTTATTTACATGATTCAAATCAATGGGTACATACTTTGAATCGTTTCTCTGCTTCCTGATGGGCAGACTCTTCTGTTTTTTTCGACGCCGTGGTTTACGATTTGTTATGTGCTTCAAGGAGTTGAACGCCAGTGCTTATAAATACAAATTATGCTTGTTGTTGTTAGGTTACACTTTGGTTTTCATCAACATTACGTGTTGCCATGCAAGGTGTGCAGAAGCGAGAGGCTATTGTAGAAGGTTTACCTTACTGTCTTATTCCTGTAATAAAAGTGCTAATAAATACTAAGGTTAGAGTATGAAGTAACAAAATTTAGGATTTTTAGCGAAACAAAATCTTGCAAGGCGACGCAACCCATTTTTTTATTTATATATTCAGTTGGCATTTGGGTTTTTGGCTATGACATTGTTTGATACCAAATTGTTTATGGTTTGTCATGACATGTCGTCGTCATTAAAAGGAAATCGTTGAGCTAAAATTGTATATTTCGTGGCAACACTTAGCAAATTTTTGTAATGATATTTTATAATAAATATTCAACTTATTACGTAAAATATACTTATTTAAAATCGAAATTTTAAGTTTTCTTCAAAAAACATCAGGCGGCAGCATAGGCACCATAGATATCAGTGATAGGCACAGTTGACATCAAACACAATAGGAGTATTAGTTATACATCTTCTTAATAGATGGCGCTTTACTACATACATTTTTTTTCATTAAGGAATGGGTAGTAATAAAAGCTCCGACAAAAAAATAAGAATTGTCCTTACTCAAAATATTAAATTTACTACCTAAAATACTAACTTTCCGACTACTTTTATCCGAATAAAAATGACGAAAAGACCGAATGAGATACTGAAATCTTCGAAAAATAACCATGACTGTTTACTGCTATAATAGTTTTCTACCAGCTGAAATTACGTTCTACTGAGAACTATGCTTTGTAATTTTTATCTTTACTTGCCGACTATTAATTCATAAATTAAATTTCATATTTCAAAGACTGTGGTGCTATTTCACCTACAACGTTATACTGAAAATACTATTCTGAGTGGTTATACAGAAACAAATTAAAAATTTAAAAAATGTACTTGTAGTAATACCTTTTTATGGTTTGACATCGGTACCTACTTTAGGCGTTAAGAAGTCAGAACAGTCGTATTAATGGTTTAATATAAAACCAGGTAGACTTTGGTTTCCTAGAATATTTTACTGTTATCCTAAATAGAGAAATCTCTTGTTTTTATAATGTTAGCGAGATCAAAGATAACAATAAAATAAAACTCAGTTTAATGCCTTGAGCACACCGGATGCGTATGCGTAGACGTAAGCGTAGACGTGCACGTACCGCTGAGTTGTAATGTATGGAACCGTATGAGACAGGACACACCGCTTGCGTAACGTAGACGTGCGCGTAGACGTAATGCGTAGCCCTACGCAATGCAGCTCCCAAGGCACAAACTGACTGCGTGACCTACGCCGTACCTTACGCAGAGCAGAGCGGCAACGTTGCATGATGACGTTGTATTCAATGGCGCGCCTTATTGGACGTCACACCGAACAATTTTGTACACGCACGTACCTACCTTTGCTGTGCGTAGCCCTACGCGCGTAACTTGCAGTCAGTTGTATTTTTTTACAAATATACTGGCACGTAGTGGTGTTTTGTATTGTTTTTATAATGAATAGAAAAACTTATTGAAATTGTGCGTATTTATGAATGTATCTACAATCCAAAAAGTAAATTCTACAAAAAATCATCGTATAAATATATATATATTCCGCATGATTATTCTGGCACAATAGTATTAATATTGCTTCTTCCTCGTCATGTCAGACATCGTGCACAACACAACCTTCGAAAACAGAATAAAATATGGCTGCCGCAGCCGGGTAATAGGCCATGTGCGTTGCGTACTCGGCTCGGATGCGTAAGCGTATGCGTAACCCGGTGTGACATCGGGTTACGCCGTAACTACGCGCGTGTCTACGGCGTGATTACGCCGTAGTAACGCATACGCATTCGGTGTGCTCGAGCCTTTATGAATGTATCTACAATCCAAAAAGTAAATTCTACAAAAATGCATCGTACGTCACGCATACGCATTCGGTGTGCTCGAGCCATTTGTCCAAAAGTCATTTAATAAAATGTTATTCCATGAAAAGTACTTCTTTGAATCATCATCATTATTAATGGAAGAAACGCCCTAAAGTCACTTCTGGCTGTGTTTATGTCAACCTAACCCGCTCGTCGCTTCGCTTCTCGCTAACCTAAGCTGCATTTTCATAATTATTGAGAGTTCAAAAATATATTTGTTAACCAACAATAGTAATTAAAACAGTTCATGCAATCGTAAAAGTGTGATTATTTTGATAAACGCTCTGTTGTCGGTAACTTAGTAATCTTGTCGGAGGTTCAGTATTTTAGTCGGAAGTTTAGTTTTGTTATTCGAAGTTCAATTTTCTTTTAGGAGAAATTAAATTATAACATGCTCTTATTTGTTTGTTAAATTAAAAAAAAAATCGGTATCTTTTGTGTTATTTTGTCGGTAATTCATTATAACGCTGGTTAATTAGAATAATAGTCAGCCACAGATCGCTAGAGATTAATTTGTTTGTCGGAACCATTATTATAAACCTTAAAGAATTACTGTTAGGCCGGTACTCCACCAAAGCGGAGACGAGACGAGCGGAGAGGAGATGGTTTTTTAAACAACCAATAGAATTGCGTTATTAAAACATCTCCTCTCCGCTCAGCTTCAGTGGAGATCGCTGTGCGGCCATATGTAATATTTGTATGGCGCGATGAAAGCGGAGATGTGAGCTGTGCGCGGGTACGAGAGATGTGAGCGGCGTGCAGTGATCGATGTCACCCTCCCCTCTCCCGCCTTTCGTGTCAGAATGCATACTGAGCACTTAATGCCTCGCACGCTACGCATTTCCGCACAGCTTCGGTGGATTCACCAGAGCTGAAAAACATCTCTTCTCGCACAGCACACAGCACTCCGCACACATCTCCGCTTTGGTGGAGTCCCGGCCTTACTGTTAGCCTGCATCATCTCTCCCCATGACTTTCAGCTCTTTCTATCCAGGGCTAAAGTACGCCACTGGTCGTATGTTTTGTCCTGCTCGTCCCGCCATCTTCTACGGGGTCTGCCGCGACGCCTTCTTGCTGTATCAGGGCTCCACGTGGTGGTTATTTTGACCCACAGTTTATTGGGTATACGGCAGTAGCCAGCCCATTCCCACTTCTGCTTAGCGGCTTTTTGAGCAACGTCAGAAATCTGTGTTTTGGAGCGCAGTCTGGTGTAACGAATATGGTCTGTCAATTTGACGCCTAGAATACTACGCTCCATTGCACGTTGGCAAACCCTGAGTTTGGACTTTTTGATGTTAGCCAAAAACCAAGTCTGGGATCCATAGGTCAGAATGGGAAGGATGCACATGTCCGTAATCTTTTTCTTGAGTGACAAAGGCAGATTTCCTTACATAAGTTTTTTAATGGACCAGTAGCTCTTCCAGGCATTTTCGGTTCGTCTTAAGACTTCCTTGTCTTATCTGGACTGGAAAGAGACTAACTGGCCCAAGTAGATGTATTCATGGACATATTGAAATTCTTCACCATTGACTCTGATCCTATATTTAGTGGTGTTTGACGTCAGCTTGGTCTTAGACATATTCATCGCCAGTCCAACCTCAAGGCTTGCATCACTGAGCTGGTTTAACATAAGCTCCAGTTCAGCCGCCGTGGAGATAATACGTGGAAAATACTAAAATGTTGTCAGCAAAGCGAAGGTTTGTTAACCGCACCCCGCCAATTTCAATGCCACATCTCTCCCAATTTGCCGATAACTCTTTAAACACTTCAAGAGCACTGTTAAAAAGTTTGCGGGCACCTAGTTTCACGCCTTTTCGATACAGAATTAAGCAAGTTTATTTATCAAATATGTTAAAATAAAGAAATTTATATTTAAAGTCATTGCCCAGTGCAAATTTGCCATCCTTTTAAGATAAAATTTTCCGGCCGATTTGAATAAAAAATTTAAATACTCTCCGAAGCAATCCTATCTCGAGTTGATTATCGCAGTAAAATGGTAAGTAACCTTGAGCTGATAGTCGCCTCTTACGACACCCATGGTAAGATACGGGTTGTCTATTCTAAGCTGGAAACCAGACGGCAATACCAGGGCAAGAGTCCCCGTAAACAGATATCTCTTCCATTATTATGGTATTTTTCCTTGCTTGGTTAGGATCGTAATCTCAGCATTAGACTTGATTTTGTCCAAAGTAAATGTATAACGCATCTCCTTCGTTGCAGCGGAGGGTAAGTATTTAGCACTACCCTCTTTCCATCGCAATAGTATGCTACTCATATCTACCATGAGAAGGTTTACCCATTAAACCCCCTGGATGCTAATCCAAATACTGGCTGCGGACATCGGGAACAACACCCCCTACCTTTTCGTCTTTTTAACAACTATCTCACTCTTATCTCTTTTTTTTAAGTGAACGAATTTTCATACCTAATGATTTGTGGCTATTAAAAACTCTACTTACCCAAAAATCGTGAAGTCGATTCCAGAATATATGCGTCGTTTAAATTAAATCGGATGTCAGGAAAACAGTATGTAGGTAATCTCCTTATACTTTCCACTAGCTGTCCCGCGCAGTTTTACCCATCTACTTATTTTGTTTTTATTTTTGTTCGGAAAACTACTTAATTTTTTTTCTATAATAAAAAGAATTAATATTTATTATTAGTACATAATTGCAACACTTAGCATGATCACTGCAAAAAATTTTTTTCAATGTTTTGCTAACTGGTAACACAGATAAGTATCTAATGTTATCATACTACCGTTAGTTGAGGTATGTAGCTCTTTTAAACTCATTTTCTTGTTAAAAACATGTAATAATAAATATAGTTGTATTAGCGACATTACCTGCATAATATAACCTTTTTGTAAATAAAAAAAGTAGCGCTTCAGATTGTAAGCTAAGAAAGAAGTTATATTTATTGTTAAGTTATTTGAAGTATAAGCATCCGACATGATTATTTTGCGTTACAATTTTTTTTTATTGTAAATGAAACAAATACATACTTATTTTAAAATTGTCTTACTAGTTTCGTGAATTATAAAGATGCGTTTTGCTGATTCCTGAACTTATGAAATTTTGGGGAATATTTTCTGTCAATTAAAAATAATCATATTTATTTTTGCATTAAATACCACTTTCTGATATGACTTAACGCAATAAGGGGTCATAAAATTATAGATCAAGAGTTTTAGGCACCGGATCGGTCAATAGAAAACTAGGTTCGGGAAGAAAACGATACACAGACTGTTACGGATACACCAACATTTTTAAAGATATTTATACCTTGTACTAGCTGGTTTTATTCATAGATACTTATAACTTTTAAATGTGTTGAGTTTTAATAGATTGTCTTGTTGAGTTATTAAAAATATATCTATGCGAAGAGCTGTGTTCTGCTTTAACTAATTAATTGCGGCCTGGTCCTTAACACAGACAGTACTTAGTCTTCATAGAAAATTAAAAATTAAAAGCAAAGTCAAAGTCAAAGTCAAAAGTTCTTTATTCAAATAGACACATTTAAAATATTTTAAATCATGTTCTTATGATGCGTCCCATTCTTTTACTACCACCAGTTCTGGACGTGGCAACTCTGAGAAGAACTGGCAAGAAACTCAGAGGAATCCTTTTTTTAAAATAAATTATATTTTACAATGATTAATAAAGCAGTATTGTTTCAGAGCAACTCACTCCCAAGCAGTTTTGTCATTAACATAATCAGAAATTTTATAATAAGCCTTTTTACATAATTTATGTTTGACATATCGTTTAAACTTGTTTGTTGAAAGATCTCTTACATTATTAGGAAGTTTGTTGTAGAAGCGTATACATTGCCCCATAAAAGAATTGCTAATTTTGTGGAGACGTGTGGAGCATGTAAAACGAGATTATGCTTAGATCTAGTATTAACATTATGAGTGTCGCTTTTTTTAAAACTATCTATATTCTTATGAACATATAAAAGGTTTTCATAGACATATTGTGATGCGACTGTAAGAATATTAGTCTCTTTGAATTTCTCCCGTAGGGAAACCCGCGGACCAAGTTTATATATAGACCTTACAGCTCGTATCTGTAGTACCAAAATGGTGTCAATGTCCGCACAGTTTCCCCACAGAAGAATTCCATAAGACATTACGCTATGAAAATAACTAAAGTAAACCATTCTAGCAGTATCCAAATCAGTGAGTCGTCTCATAGTTTTAACAGCATAGGCCGCAGAGCTAAGTTTTCCTGATAGTTTCGCAATATCAATTGGCCCCATTGCAATTTGGAGTCAATAGTTATTCCCAAAAAGACAGTTGACTCCACTGGCTCCAACCGAATACCATTTATTTGCACATTCGTATCAATTTGTTTCACATTAGGTGTAGAAAATTTAATGACTTTGGTTTTGTTTTCATTTAAAAGTAGATTATTAACATTAAACCAATGGACTACCTTCGAGATTGCATTGTTTACTTCGTCATAGCTGCGTAGCTGTCTACTTATTTTAAATGTCAAGGATATATCGTCAGCAAACAATACTATCTCATGATTATTTCCTACATAGTAAGGTAAGTCGTTTATATACACCAAAAACAAAAACGGTCCCAGGATTGAGCCTTGCGGGACGCCCATGGATACAACAGAGCCTGGTGATATTTTGCCGTTTATATCAACCTTCTGAATTCTATTGCCCATGTAAGAAATCAGAAGATTGAGAGCCTGGTGCCTTATGCCATACCGGTGTAATTTCCTGACAAGAGTGTCATGGTGAACGCAATCAAATGCCTTAGACAGATCACAGAAAATACCTAAGGATTCCTGCGAATCTTCCCAGGCCGCGAATATAGTTTTTAACAATTCAGTTCCCGCATCTATGGTTGAGCAACCCCTCGTAAACCCAAACTGTTTTTTGTGTAATAAGTTAAATTTATTAAAATGTCTGAGCAACTGGCTAAGAATTAATTTTTCAAAAATTTTGCTCAGAGTGGGCAATATAGAAATCGGTCGGAAATTCGAGGGATCAGTGCTATCACCGGATTTAAATAATGGTATAACCTTACTATGCTTCATCAAGTCAGGAAATACACCAGAATCAACACAACTATTAAATATGTATGCTAGGTAAGGCGCTATTATTTCAATAATATTAGATACAAATTTCACAGAATGACCCCATAGGTCTTTAGTTTTTTTCTTCTCTATGGTATTGAAAGCATTAACTACATCTTTATAGTCTATTAAATTAAAACTAAAATCGGTAACGCATGCAGAAACACTTTCGTTTAATAGCGCCTCAGCAGATATTGAAGATGAATTTACAGTTTTAGTTGTTATTAGAGGTATGTTAGTGAAGAAATTCTCAAACTCAGTTGCAACTTCCATATCTGCTGAAATATTATCATTTTTTATTTTTAAATTAAAGTCTCTATTACAATTTATAGCTCTACCTGTTTCATTATTAATAATATTCCATATTTCTTTTATTTTATTAGATGAGTTTTTAATTTTATTATTAATATACATTGATTTGGCAGTAGAACAGGCTTCTTTAAATACTTTGGAATATCTAGTTACCTTATTCTTAAAAATCGTACTCTTATTAAAAGTCTTCTCATAATACAGTTCATATAATTTATTACGACTTTTGTAAATACCAGGTGTTGCCCATTCACTGAAACTTAACTTACCCTTACAGATTAACTTTTGGGTGTAAATATTGAATTATATTCAGCAATAACCATGTTAAAAAATAAATTATACAGCTGATTTGGGTTATTGTGAATTGGTAAACCTGATAATTTGTATGACAAGTTAAAATGAAATGCCTCTAGACGGCTTTCACTAATGGGTACAAAACTTATTTTTTTACTTTGGATTTTATTGGTTTTCTTGGGAAAAGATACTAACTGTCCACAATGGTCTGACTGTAACATATTAATTACAAATTTATGTATAGGTTTTAAGTTAGTGAATATGCACACCGTTAATATAGAATTATTTACACATTGCCTGGTAGAAAAAGCCTTTTGATTGATTAACGCCTTTCAACTAAAACGGCTAAGTTTTCGATATGCTGTATGGTGTTTTTAACTCAAAATCAATTTGAGACATAATTTTCATATCCATAATAATTAAAAAGCAGTATTTTTATAATACATTTAAAAATAGCATAAAACATACAGCTGGAATGGTTTTCGTCACGGCTCCGGTGGGCATCTCTTTTTGCGCCTTAATTTTATTGTCATCTTTTAATTTTTCATAATAAGTTAGGCATATTTTTCTTTGGCATAGATAATAATAATGTGCTATTATTGTTTATTGGCATACTATGTTATTATATATAGTTTATCATGTTGTATTTTTCGTAACTGATAAGTATACATAAAGTTGTAAGGCATATTGTTTATTCGTCTAATGGTTATTTGCAGAGATGTACAAAATACCATGAACAAAGTATCTGAAATACAAAATACAAGATAATTTTAAATTAAGTATTTCAAATACCAGATACAAAATACTTTCGAGAATAGTATCTGAAATACTAGATACAAAATACGTATCTTCTAAATACTTCTTAAGATGAAAATACTTTTGTAGGAAAACAAGATTTTATTTTAATGATTTTAAGTTAATTTTTGACAACCTCCGCAGCTTTGCGGTATTTGGCTCGCTTTAAATCACGTAGGTCGTGGGTTCGATCCCCACGCCGGACAGAAAATCTTTGTGTAAATTCTAAGATTCTTTCTGGTTCTGGTCTGTTAAGGGACTACCCTCCGTGAGAAAGAAAGAGTCGCCATCTATCAATGTGATGAGCGACTAATAAGGACATGTTCAGTTTTACGCATTTATTTTATAAATTTCTACTTACATATTACTAAAAGTATTTTATCAGAAAACGTATTTATAAAATACTAAGATACCTAACAAAATATATTTTAATACAAGATAAAAAATACATTTATTTAAAAGTATTTTAGATACAAGATGGAAATACGTATCTTGTATCTGTATTTCAGATACTTGTATCTTAGATAAGTCACATCTCTGGTTATTTGGCATAACGATGAAGCGGCCGACGAGTGCCAGAACCAAATTGTGAGCAAATGACAATCGGTTAGGTAAGGTTAGAACTTTTTTATTTATTTATTTTATTTTATCAAATATAGGCTTACGTTTGACCATAATCTCGCTTGATGGAAGGCGAAGATAAGGCCTATGATGATTCACGCGTGCCTAGAAAGTGTCTGTTCACTTTAGCTTTAAAGATGTCCAGATTATAGCGTTCCGGAAAAACTGACCCCGGCAGAGAATTTCACTCCTTAGCCGTCCGCATTATGAAAGAAGAAGCAAATCGCTTCGTGCGTATTGAAGGAATGTCTACAACATAAGGGTGAAACCGCTTGCCGCGCCTGGTCGTCCGGTGACGGAAGGGTGAAGGGGGTATCAGGTTATGTAGAACCTCCGCACACTCCCCGAAATGTAACCGATAAAAAACCGATAGGCAGGCTACTCTTCTACGGTGTTTGAGGCTCTGAAGACTTGCCTCCACAAGTGAGTTATTGCCTATGACTCTCTTCGCTCGGCGCTCCAATGAGTCCAGCGCATCCAGCTGATATCTAGCAGACCCATCCCAAAGATGAGAACAGTATTCCATTGAGGAGCGAACTTGAGCCTTGTAGAGACTCAAGAGCTGCTCCGATGTGAAGTACCGCCTCACCTTGCAGAGAATGCCAAGTTTTTTTGGCTGCAGTGTTTGTAATGGACTCGATGTAACGACCGAAGTTTAGATTAGAAGAGAGGTCTAGCCCTAACAGCTCAAGATGGTCGCTGATCGGAACAGAAACATTCCGGAAAGTCGGAGTCAGTTGGAATGGACTCCGTTTCGCCGAAAAAAGACAAGCCTGTGTTTTTGAGGGGTTAAACCCAACCAGGTTGGCATCACCCCATAAGGAGCAGCCTCCAAGATCGAATTCACCCCCTCCATCATCGACTCCTTGAGCGACTGAACCTTTGACCCAGACTTCGCATCCGACAAGTATCTCACCGAGACTGTGCTGTCGTCTGCGTACCCAAAGATACCGGGAGTAGCCAGCAGGTCGTTGATGTGCAGAAAAAAAAGAGTCGCGGAGAGAACAGATCCCTGAGGGACACCGGCATTAATACCAAGAAGATCGGACGAGGCGCCATCAATGACAACTCGAATCGACCTCCCCCTCAAGAAATCCTGAATCCAGGTACAAAGTCCGGGAGCAATACCGTAAACCGGAAGCTTACCAATGAGACTTGCGTGCCAAACCCTGTCAAAAGCCTTAGATATATCAAGAGACACGGCAAGAGCCTCACCGTGTCTCTCAATGGCTTCGCTCCAGAACTGAGTAGCATAAATAAGAAGATCCCCAGTAGACCGGCCTCGACGGAATCCGAATTGGAAAGTCTTAGTAATAGGGTCCCGTTTTTACCCTTTGGGTACGGAAGCCTAAAAATGGGTTGTAGCGTAGTGTTTTGTAGTCTATATATATAGGTAATAAAATATTTTTGCCAAATTTCATAAAAAAATTAACCTGAAGTGCGGCTACATCTAGTATTAATTATGTGTAGCCGTTTATGTGTAGCTCTTGGTTAAATCGAATATAAACTGGTTGTTTTCTGGTAAAACTAGGTTTGACCAAGCTCTAGTGGCTGATTACTACCGAGTTACGCGGGTGAAACCGCGCGCGGGAAGGTAGTATTTAATAAGAGTGTTAAGTAGCAGATAAAGTCTGACCAACTTAATAAAATATTGATCAAAGTCGAAATTAACTAATCAGCTGTCAAAACTCTTGTTAAGTGTCAAATAAGTTTCCGAAACAATGATTAGCTCACGGATTAGCTAACTTATTATCGTGACACTTGATTTGATTATCGCTTCATTTAATATGAGAATAACATTTTCGGTGAGAATCGAATAGCAAACGTTATTTTGGATATTTTTCATAATTCATGTTCCAGAAACTGAATTTCATTTATTAGCGAAGTCAAGTTAACAGTTACTTACTCTGGGTATCATCATCATCATCAGCCCGTATAACGTCCACTGCTGAACATGGGCCTATTGGATATTAGGATATTTGCCGCTTGGCAGGTGGATTGGTGACCGCAGTATTATGTTCTACCACACAAGGAAACGCTGCTGCCCGTTCCTTGATATACGATTATTATAGATGATGTTATAACAATCGGAACCAACGGCTTAAGGGGCCATCCATAAAGTACGTCACATGTAAGGAGGGGGACGACGAAGTGTGACATGGTGTGACAAGGGGTGGGGGGTCCTAAGTTTTGTGCCATCACATTTCAAATTTAATAAATTAAATTGCGAAATTTGAAATATTAATTGAAACTAAAAAATAACCTCGCGTGATTTCATTGTTTCTATTTCATTCGACAATTGACTTTCGCCGAGTGAACGACGTCGTTTCTTAGTTCTGCTATTTTGTCGATACAGTTACTATTTTACAACTTATTTTAATTAAACAAGTTCAAAATAAACTAAAAGATAGATATAGGTAATCTTTACCGTAAACTGTAAAATCAAAGAGTTGCTTTTTTTTCGTCAATGACAGTTACAGCCCCAGTGTCGAGGGATACTTGTGTAAGCGAAATTGTAGCGAATCAGTGGTCTTTATTGTGCATCATATATAGCCAATAACCAACACAAACAACTACATAAGAAGCAGCAAGTTTTACCCTTTGCAAAGATTCGTCTTCAAAGAATAGCAGCTAGACGTGTCAGAGAAATTATTTGTTTGGATGATATAAATGATGATGCCATTTGGTTGGATGAAGAAGATGTAGACACCACAAATGTTCCTGACGTTAACAACGCCAATGAGAACTAACTGACTTCTATGCCAATTATAAATAATTTAAAGGATTCAGAGTCCATGGACTGAAAACGATTAAGTTCCTTTCTTTTTCTTTAATTATAAGTTTATTGATTTGTTATTTTAAAATATTTGTTTGTTGATTTCATAAAAAAAAGTAATTTAAATGGAAATAAAACTAATTGTGGAACTGCTGTTTCAATTTAATTTTTTTAATGTAAAATTGCAAATTTGTGACGTCACACTAGGGAGGGGGGGCTCTCACAAATGTGACCACCTGTGACAAGGAGGGGGGGGTCTAAAAATCATGAAATACGTGTGACGTACTTTATGGATGGCCCCCAACGTGCTTTCCGGGGCACGGAGGGTAGTCCCTCAACCAACCAGACCTGGAAAGAAATCTTAGAATTTACACATCATTTACTGTCCGGCGTGGGGATCGAACACACGAGCTCCGAGAATACCGCTACGCTACCGAGGTTGTACGGGTATAAAAGTAAATTTTGAGGATTTTCTGTATTTTTATCGAGATTTGAAAAGCTAGTAAACATATTTACCAATATTAATTGTCAAAATACCTGATAAAACTTCTTTCGATGCTTGTAGGGCATTATACCTATTACTCATACGATGTATAATGTTCTATTTTGGGCCGACTTTCCACGACCGACTGAAGCGAAGCGGCCGGTCGCGGTGTCCGACTGCCCCGATTATCTGAGTTCCATTTATACAAGCTATTCGAGACAGCTGGAGCTGAGCTGCTTAACTTTTGTAAGCTTAAGTTTTTTAAGTATTTATAGTATCGGTCTGTTATTAAGACCAAATTTGAGACCCACGGAGGTATGGATAAGTAGTTACCTATATATTTTTAATTCAATGTTTCTCATTTAAGAATGATGAATACAAAACAGAAATATGGCGATGATGATTTAGTAGTAGGTACTCTACAAGCTTGGCTTATTGTAGATATTGTTGTCAATACAAGAATATCTACAATAAGCCAAGCTAGCTAATAAATGACACATCAATATATTGTGTCATTTATTATATTAAGTCAATTCGTAAATTAGGTATAGAGGTATATCGAACATCGATAGAAGATAACAATAATTTATGTATATGTTTGTATCGATCAGGGATACCTCTGACCGATTTCAAGCGCAGATTTATTGCTGTACCTTCCTTTATAATCTGGTGAGACCTTTAAATGCTCTCCGAAGGTTGTCATTCGTCCGGCTTTCCTGAGATTTGTCCTAGATTTAGAGGCCATCCGGCGACTAGTAATCCGGGTTAAAAAAAAATTATTCTTAGGCCATCCGCGATACACGCACTGTATCCGAGTCCGTATGTTTAAAAAAACCTTCTGACATGTCCGGGTTCTGGGCTCTAAAATCCGCGGGTTTCATGCGTCCTGGTTGCGAAATTTTGGAGATGGCAACCCTCTGTCCGAAGCATCTAAGTAGACAAAATTACTTATAGTTACCTATCACATGGGTATCTTTGCTTAATCCGGGACTCGTAGGTAACTTTTGTCTCTTCTTTGTTAAAATTTTATACTTTATCGTTAGACCAACAAGTCATTCATTTTTTAAGCTATCCATTACAGTATACTTGAATTAGATAAACTAACTGGAAATTTACTCTAATTTAGTTATTCTTTCTGAATAAATTTCCTACATGAAAGTAAGAATTAAAAGTTTCGAAACTCACTTTAGAAGTGATAGGAAGTATGTGTAATAAAAAGTTAGGCGTCTTGGCTTTATTTTGTATAATTATTATGCCGATTAAGAGTATGTATGAGAAATTGTAAGTGACACTTTCATACTTACATATCGTGACGCCTTTCTTCCATAGGGGTAGGCAGAGACAAAGGAACTCCACCTGTCACAGTCCTGGTCTGGTCCAGTATTCATCAGTCTCTTCATAACACTTTTAACATGCAACATACTGCAAATTTCATGTAAGGAGCTATAACTTGATACTTACATATTCTTATATGAAACATATGAAAGATAGGACTGGGAATGAATCGGATCGTTGCGCCGCGCGAATGCCAAGTGCCAAGTGACAGTCGTCGGTCAACTATTCTAGAGTAAAGTCGTGTCAGCGCCCGTTCGGAACGCGACGCCGGCCGCTCCGGCTAACTTTGTATCGCTCTTAGATAACTTTTCTGAGAATGTGATTGTATTACGTGGTTATTTTAATTGTAACGTGATTTTATTTATTATTTGTTATTGGTTTACTGCAAATTTCGGCGCGAATTGGTAAGTGAATTTAGTTATTAGGATGTAATTATAAGCGAAAGCTTGATTGCTTACCTACTAGAAATTGATTTTATTTAATTTAACTCCGTCATGATGAAACCGTTTTATTATTATAGGGTACGAAGTGACATACTGACTAATATACTCAATTTTTACACGTATGTAGCTAGTCCAATTTATCTACAATCCAATTTGGACTTCTTTTTCACATAACATATAATTATTATATGAGACGTTGACTGTTCGTCAGCAAAATGACCTGTAATATAAATATAGAAACGCCGCATTAGTAAAATAGTTGGGCATGAATGAATGGACGGATGTCAAAATTACATGCTACGTGATTATTCGTAGCATAATCTACGATTTTTTTTCGTAGCACGTTAGTATCGAGAAAAACTTTCATGCCGATATTATTAGATTGTGACTTTCTGTAGCAATCATATAACATTTTTAACTTCATTTAAACGTTCACCGGCTTCAGTCACTAACATTGTTTTGTTTCTTTTTCTATCTGATAATTTCATGAGTGTTTTAAATTCACAGATGTATGCGATTATCAAAAATATTTACTTAGAATCATTGGTCGAGAGATCTTACATATACATTAGTTTCCCTCGCTCGGTTTCAAGCACGTAACTCCCGGTCTCGTAGGAATTTCATCGATAAATTATATAGGCTACACTGGTATAACGTAGCTTTGTGAAATCTTTGTACCTAGTGAAATATTTTTGAAAACGGTTTAGAAGTTCCGGGGCCTATGCAATACAAACAAATAATCAAAGCTCTTAAATTATAAAGAGCTTTGTATATTAATACATATACCTAAAATTAGTTTTATACAAGTTATAGTACCTACTTAATAACTTATGAATGCACCTATACAAACTTATTTACCTACTAAACTAGAGCAAGAGCTTTAGCAAGGATGTTAACGGGAAAATAACGTTATATCACGGTTATACGCCACTTCCGCCACATGTCGAACGCTTTGAATGCGAAATTATTGCAAGTTATATGTTATATCGTGGCGGTAACTTCATCCGATAAATAGCTGGGGTCTAGTTTTATGCAATGGTTCAAAGCTACGAACTACACAAACTGGAGGATTTGAATGGTGAGTTATAGTCAGTCACATTTTTGAGAGAGTATAACTCGAAGTCCGTGAATCATGCGACTGATTGTAAGTTCGTCAGCCGTCGGATGTACCGCATTCTCTTTGTACTGTCATTATTAAAAAGTGACATAGAATTACAAGAAGCAAAAGCAATAGCAAAAGCTGGGGCCTAGGTTTATGCAATGGTTCAAAACTACAAACTACACAAACTGGAGGAATTGAAATGAGATATGGGATGAACATATGAGGTGTTCATAATTTCAGCTGTAGGACGTCCACTGCTGGACATAAACCTCTCTCAAAAATGTGACTGACTATAACTCACCATTCAAATCCTCCAGTTTGTGTAGTTCGTAGCTTTGAACCATTGCATAAAACTAGACCCCAGCTATTTATCGGATGAAGTTACCGCCACGATATAACATATAACTTGCAATAATTTCGCATTCAAAGCGTTCGACATGTGGCGGAAGTGGCGTATAACCGTGATATAACGTTATTTTCCCGTTAACATCCTTGCTAAAGCTCTTGCTCTAGTTTAGTAGGTAAATAAGTTTGTATAGGTGCATTCATAAGTTATTAAGTAGGTACTATAACTTGTATAAAGAGCTCGTTGAGAAGTTTATAACCTCATGAGTTTAAATTATTCTGTAAACTTTGAACATGTAAGATATGAATATTTTAGCTATTTTATTTACATACTTAATATGTGTTTATTTGGGAAGAGAAGAATAAATAAAAGTATATATGTATATATATTTGTGAAGTAAAGAATGTTAATGCAGTGTCGCACTAGACGGTAAAGTTATTGTAGTTACATAGAAAATAATGGAATTGACCGCTTTGACAATAAGTCGAGTTCATTAAATGCGATAGATTTATTTTGAACTGATTTAAAACAAGTTTATGAAAAATCGATCCGGGATGAAAAAGCCTTTTTCAGAAATTATCGTTCTTTGTGCCTAAATTTCAAATTCATCCGAAACCAATTCTTGTCTAACGAACATATACATAACATATAGTATAAAACAAAGTCGCTCCCCGCTGTCTGTCTGTACCTATGTATGCTTAAATCTTTAAAACTACGCAACGGATTTTGATGCGGTTTTTTTTAATCGATATAATGACTCAAGAGGATGGTTTATATGTATATATACAACAGCGTTGCACCTGTGCGATGCCGGGGCGGGTCGCCAGTTTGAATATATAAGTAAGTATTGATGATTCGTCCTATAAACTTAATTGGGATCAGCCCGAACCTCATAGCTTTTAGCACATTCTGTGTAAAAGTCGCTATTGTACGTAGGCACACGAGTATAATGAAATATAAACGAAATAACAAACTTCGGGATGAAATATTTTTGGCCGTAGTTTTGCTTTTTTTATTTTATTTGACTTGAAACGTGTAAATGACTCACATCCGAAACAAACAATTTGTTGACAGGGGAATTACACAATTCATAAAGGAATTTAATGTGTTTTTTTACGCAAAAATATATACTTTGTAAAATATTGCGTTGAGTATTGTATTTTACGTAGTACATACACAATTATAGTGAACTAGATTCCCGCGCGCGGTTTCACCCGCGTAACTTCCGTTCCCGTAGCAATTTTATAATTAAATGACTCCCTTTGTCACGCCCCTTAAGGGACTGAATTTTACAAAATCCTTTTTTCGTGGACTTCACAAAAGGAAGCCACGGTCGAAATATCTCTTGTCTAGTCTTGTCTTCAGTAGTTTTGCCTCGGCGTTGATGAATTAGTCGGTCAGGACATGTTACTTTATATATATAGATACTAGCGACCCGCCCTGGCTTCGCACGGGTGCAATGCTGATGTATACATATAAACCTTCCTGTAGAATCACTCTATTTATTTAAAAAAACCGCATTAAAATCTGTTGCGTATAGTTTTAAAGATCTAAGCATACATAGGGACGGATAGACAGCGATAAGCGACTTTGTTTTATACTATGTAGTGATGATATAGTATTAGCGTAGTTCGCGTTCCTGTGGGAGCATCGCCATAAAGTCATCGCGAATTATAGATAGATAGATAGATAAACTCTTTATTGTACACTAATAAAAACAAGAACACAGAAAACTTACAAACTAATTATATAGGTACAGTAAGCAAAAGAGGTAGGTTTACACATTGTGAAACGCATTTTAAATTTACTATACTAACTACTAACTATAGTTACCTTTATGAGAAGAGTTCGCTTTTATGTGTATTGGTATACACAGCTAGCAGTGAACTCTTCGTCCATAAATAATTTAAATAATTACCGGCTGTCGTAGTGACAAAAACATATTTATTCACATTATTTGATATTGACGGTATAAACCCATCTCTTTTGTTGACTGTACCTATAGGTAAAAAATAGGATAGGATACGTAGGCTAATTTCGTAACCCTATTTTTGGGCAAATGGGCCACTATAAGTGTGGCCCAGGAGATCCCGCGGTGCCATATTGGCCGCGGGTGCCATCGGGGGGCCGGATTGCTTATGCGTACCCGGCCCCCCCAAGTGCGGATCAAAGGAGTGTCCGGGGAGTTTTAGTGGTGTAGGATCCTCTCCTCGTCGTATGACTTAGCATACCACGCTATGCAGAGGGCAAGAACCACATATCGCACCGCCAGCGCGCGAATACGCTGCAGCGGCGGTGGGAATACGTAAATGTATCTCAACCCTAACAAAAAAAAAGGCTAATTTCGTAACGATGACTATGACTTCGATAAAAATTTCTTCATTACTTTAATATCGTTACGTGATTAGCTTATCGATCTCCTAAATAAGATAATATAATTAATATAGCATAAAAAACATCATGTAGTTAGGTATATATTACTATGTATATCAGGTGTTTTTCAGTTTCCCTAAAGATACAAAAACCTTCTCTTTTTATAATATTAGTGTAGATTTTTACGTGTCACGAAACTCACAACTTACAAACAATCAAGTCAAAGGCAACTCAACTGCTTACGAGTCAATATTTCAAAGACAAATAAAGTTCACAGGAAACAACATATTATCAACGCTTAGTCGCTCATGTAAATACCTTTTATCTGTGTTCTTATTGAGATGAAAATGACAGAAAAGTTTCGCATGATCCGCTTTAAATTGGAAGAAGTATTAACTTTGTTTAAGGTTGTTACATCGTCAAATGTTCACTTTACGTACGATGCCTCGCGTATTCGTAAAATACCTAAACATTTTACGTGCCAATAAAATATAATTGAATTACACAGCAATCATAAAATTAGATTGATGTATTAATTCACGCCTCGTGCATCGTGTATCGTTACCTCGTCCTCTTATATCCTCGTGTATCCAGATAGTACATTTTTTAATATTACTATTTGTCTTCCCAGTTTATCCCAGACATATTCAATCGGGTTAAGTCTGATAAGCGGGCTGGCCATTCTAAAACACTAATTTCGACCCCTTGAAGGTATCCCGAAACTATGGCGGCAGTGTGTGACCGAGCATTATCATGCATCAATAGAAAATTATCTCCTATGTATGGGACAAAAGGTATCACAATTTCTTCTAAAATTTCAGTTACGTATCGTGCCGCACGATGGCTCGATGGTAAGAAGAGGCTGTCTGCCAGGTACGAACGCCCCTATTCCAGCTGCTTTAAGTCTTCTTCTTATCGTGTTAACTGCCACATTTCGGAATTCTTGGAGCCTAATTCTTACCTCAGAAAACGTCGACGTGGTACGGTTTCTTAGCACACTGCACGAAAAATCTATTGTCCTTAGCTGTGGTCTTCTTTTTTCTGCCTTGCCCGCTGCGTCTCGTGTATTCGTCTGTCAGTCGGTATCGTTTTACATTGCGAAAAATAACTGATTTGGAAACTCTTGTCTCGTCGACTTGTCACTATGTACTGTTAAAGGGGAGGCATATATTTTGGAAGCACCTTATATTTACGCTCTTATGTAGTAATTAAACTTTAACCCTTGTAACAAAACATAATGTTATAATGCAGATGCGAAGCGTTAAGTAAATAAATGTTCTAATTTTACTTTACCACAATTTTCCTTCGAGTGCGAGTCAGTACGATTATGTATACGTTTAAGCCGCAAGAGAACAGAAGCGAGAGGAAATTTCGAGAACAATTATATCCTGTTTATACGCAACTTACCGCGCGGTTACACCCTCATAGGTCTCTTTCAAATCAAGCCTATGACGCCCGAAAATACCTAATTGTGTAAAAGAATTTATTAAGTCGGATGAGTAAATTCAGCGATTACCCCCTACAACCTCACAACTTTTACCTCTTTATAATATAAGTATAGATGCATATATAGTTAGCCATAAGGCTTTTACAACTTCAACGGGCATAAAGGCGTGCACGGCTACAGTTATATTTATTGGTTTAAAAATTACAAACTTAGCAACTTGCGCAAGAGTGCTCCGTTTGTGGGGCTTAGAACTAGGCTCGGGGCGGTCGCTAGCGAGAAGATTGAGGAAAGATGTTTTTTATATAAATACTAACAGGTGAAGCAGTGGAAGCCAAAGTAAAAAAAAAAAGTAAATAATAATGATATTTGAAAAGACAAAACGTTTCGTTCTTATAAAATGCAATTGACGTGTGAGTGACGACGTTGACAATGAGTGACCATTTTTTTTTTATTTTTACTTGTGGTCGAAATCCGACCAAAATTTAAAAAAATATTAGCCTTCTGCTCTATATCTTCGACTTCTACTTCTTCTCTATATAAGCTATGTGTGTGAAATTTCACGTTCCACCGTCCGCGCAATTTTATTAAAAAAGAGGTACAACTTTTTTGCTTCACGCTTCAATACAGAGATAAGGAGCTGTTCTGAAAACCTTGGCTTAAAATATGGCATATGAAACTCACACACACATGACCACATCAATGATGTTGTATAAAAACAGGTAATACGTCATGCTTTTGTTTTGTTAAGACCAAATTTGTCTCTAGAATGTAAACAGGACAGCATAAAAATTTGCGTCTGCTAAAACGAGACAGACATACCTCAAGTGTGCCAATTAACTTAGTTGGGTGGTGCCATTTCTCAAGCCGGGGTGCCGTATCTACCTGCGTTTTACTACAACATCATTGGACCACACTATCATTATACACATTTAACATATATAAACTAACTGTTTATATGTGTACGCGGTGTGTTGTTGTTACTAATGTCGGATTTACGAGGCAAGCGTGCTGTAAAACTTGTTATGCCTAATTAACAAAGTTTGGCACTAATGCTCTTTAAATGTGGATCTGAAGTAACTACCTGATACATAACTTTTTATAACTACCGCACTCTTTAAAAACAACCGCTGGGAGCTTTTCTTGTCTATACTCTATAATTAATGGGAAATATTTGTACCTTTTTTGTATGTTTGTTACGACTAAACTAAATTATTTATTCAGAAGCTAGTTTTGTATAAAATTTACGCAAGTAATAGTTAATTATATTAATTTTATTAGTCGATTTCATATAAATCCGTAAAGCTTTGGCGTAATTGAGTAACAAATAACCATATAATGCCATGCCCCCGTTTGTGTTTGGACCTGCTACCGCCCGCGCCCCCACTAAAAGCCAAGCGCCGACCCACCCATGGGAAGACACAGGGTGGTCTATTCTAAGCCGGAAACCACACGGAAGTTGTTCGTGTTACTTTACAATAATTTTTCATCTTTTCGTTCAAAACACTATTACTTAGTTATTCAAAGCGCTGAAACCGGCAGTAGAATAACCCCGCTGAGTTTGTTTCGCCGGATTTTCTCAGTTGGGGCGTATTGGATCCGGTGGTAGCCCTAAAGCGCGTTCGTCGAGATACTTATGGTCCGTCTAAATAATAACATACTCAAAGGACAGAACTTAGATTTAATAATAGATATAACATATCATCAGCCCGATATAACATAATAAAATAATATTGTATTTTCATACCTCACAGCTTTTTTTATGTTATTGCTACTTAATATAAACTATTATATTAAGTAGCAATAACCAAATAAACTTAATTAATTTAACACAGTTAATTAAAAATAAGCCAAAATATGTTTTGACTATTTAATTTTACAAAAACCTGTAATAGGTTTACGTAAATAAAAACTTTTTTTATTATACTACAACTGTATATAGGTATTCGTTTCTGCATTGAAATACACTTGCCATAATATATATATATCGTATACAAATGCTATAATTGCGATAGTAAATGCCTTTTTATTACCTGTCAATTTCAAAATAAGTTGACCTTTCGAGACGTACTTAGTCTATTTATGCTTACCTATTATTTGTTGGTTTTAATTAATCCCGTTTTATAATAGTGAAAATATAGTAATAACTTTACAATGTATGTGCTGACCATAAACCCTTTTCAAAGTTTTGTATTACCTGTTTGTAATTACATTAAATATTTTGTGGGAGATATTTTGTATTCATATTTACATTTTAGCATTTTGAGTAGCTATGTTCAAAGATTGTATGCATGGGACCATATTAAGGCACCGTGTTTCGTATCTGATCATTTAAATTTTGGTGTTTTGAGGATCTCTGTTCAAAGATTACATGCATGGGACCCTGTCTACATGCATGCAATCTTTGAACATAGACCCCCAATACCATCGCCGTTGCGTTAGTCTGTTGCAACCAATTGAAAATAATATGTGGTCAATATTTTTGCACTTATCTATTACCTATGACTGAACATATTCATTTCAGGTTCATAAAGGAAAGATTGAGTATAAGGCTCAGTCAGCAAAAGAGATAGGTTTATACATTGTGAAATGCATTTTAAATTTATACGTCCACGTTTAGGAGAATATTTCACTGTTATGTGTTTTGTTCTCAGTTAGCAGCAACTCTTCGCCCATAAAGAATTACAGTCTGTTGTGCAAACAGAAATATATATATATATATATATATATATATATATATATACATTAATTGATATAGAAAGTGTAAACTCACTCTTTTGTCGACTGTACCTACTAGGTTTTTCTTTTCTCCGATCTAGAGTCCTATCCAAATTTGTTTGTGTAGCCTTTCTTTTCATATCGGCATCGTTGCGAATATTATTAGCATAGATTTTTACCTATATTTTCCTTATTTTTAATAAGAAAAATATAATGACACTTTATAACACATTTTATAATGACGCTCACTGTTTTGTAAAATTTGAGACTGTCTGGTGGGCTGTATGACGCAAATCTTTGCTTATCTATATTAGAATAATTTGAGTAGGTATGGAACATTCCATATATTTTAAATGATAGTAACGGATAGTGTTTAGCTTGTGCTATACCTGCATCATTTGTAAAATACGTCAACCTGAAACTTTGTCATAAATAACACCTACTTAAACATGACAATAAAGAAAATTCGACCCCTTTAAAGTACATACGAATGCCAGTGGCTTAACAATTAGCTTGGTTTTACAATGAGCTTACCAAAGAATTTTCTTCAGGTCACTTACCTCATCACGTTATTATGGTAACACGATTCAATTCTCACCTGGCCCAGTAGTCGCAATGCGGTATGCAGTAGTCACGTCGACTTGACAGTAAATTGTGTTCATTACGGTTACCAGTTACATTGTTGAAAATACTGAGAATATCTTAATATTGTATTATATTAATCAGTATTATGAATCTATATAAATCTAGAGCCTATAAGCATAAGGTTGGATGTGCCATTTTATCTCATGTATGTAAGCGCATAACTTGAGAATTACATGACCAATTTGGCTCATTCTTTTTTTATTATTTTTAATGATCAGGACAAGGTTTGTATAAAAGGAAAATATTAATAAAATCCACGAGAAATGTCAGATATTTTTGATGGGCGGAGCCGCACAGTCAGTTAATTAATGCGTTCGTTTCAACTGTTTGGTACGTCCAAACAGTTGAAACGAACGCATTAATTAACTGTGTAGTAAAAGAAAAGCCACTACGACTACATAACGAAGGAATTTATCAAACTTTTAACAGTTATAAAGATTAAGGAACCTAGTTCATAAACAACAGCGTCTTGTCTTAATCTTTTGTATAATGACTTGAATCAATGATTTTTGTAATTACCAAAATCATTGATGCATCAATAAAATACACATGCCATATGTGTATTTTATTGGCAAATTCGATAGTCCTGATATTACCAACATGACAGCATTGCGGCAGGATACATACAGATATTCCTCGGAACAATTCCTTAGATATTGTCACCCTATCTAAGTCTGGCTCACGTTCGCTTTAGCTAGCTAGGATATAATTTAATTAATAAAATTACTAAACTAATCCATTATTATTACGGCAATTACGTGATGCCAAATGTGGCCACGTAATAAAAAGCGAAAACGACCACACATGTGCTAGTTATCGAATGGTCATTTGCTTCAGCCGTAAAGACACACCTAGAATATTTATTATTGTATTTATAGATGAATGAATCACTCCAAATGTGGAAAACATATGGACGAAAACAAACCATGCGATGAAAATCAGGAACATTAAAGTCAATGGAGCATTGAAGGGTAGATCTGATACGCTTTGATAGACAAATTATTTATTTAATCTCTCTGGCGGAGCGGTATATGCCTCGTTTTAAATTTTGAAAGTCCATTTGAGGAAGGAGGCAATACTTCTTTTTCTTTTTTTTATAAAGTAGCAAAAATTTTGCACACTACTAATATTCTTGCTAACCCCTCGTTCTAAGTTAAACTGCTTGTGTTGGGTGGCGATTGAACCGAACATAAGATTGCAATTATGAAGTTCCTACAGAAAGCTAGTAATAAATAAAGTATTGTTTATGATATCCGTAATATACCAATCCGTAAGTGAAATATTATTAAAACGCTTTGTCGTGAATGACTAACAGCCTAAACCGCCGATCGTATGGACCTGAAACTTGGTGGATGTATTCTTTATATAAATAAAAAAAATAGAAATGGTTTCTAAAAATTCAATTTTTTTTAACGATCAGCGCTAATTCACCGATTCAATACCTAAGTAGAAAGGGAAAAAAACAGAACTAGAACCCGACTTGGTTTTATGCTATGCGGTGACCTGCTGCTTTACACGGACTCGATGGTGCCGAGTTGTGGAAGCTAGTTGCTCGGTGATGTTGGGATTGGAGCTGGAGGAGGAGTAGATATTTTGCTGGTGTAGTCGGTTTCGAATCACGTCGGGGTCACCAATTGTAGAGGAACGCCGGTTGGTGGTATTCTTCTTCTTTGCCGGGCGAGGTGGTACCTATCCCCGGTGGTCGACGGCCATTGGTTAATGTACAGAACTTCTATATGCTCGAATTGGCTTGCGAACTTGTATTATGCGATACAGGTCAGTTGGGCAGGTAGATGCTAGATAACGCTGCTTGTCTTCTTTTTTAGTTTGTGTGGCTTCTGTAGGATGTCACTCCAGCCTTGTACGTATATACCTTTAATCCCATGCAAATGCCAACCCTTGCAACTCATGTAAGCCAGCATCAAGAATGGTTTTCCCACTCGAAGTGAAAGTTTTACTAGCCTTTAGCGTTATATTAGCTTAAAATTTTGAACAAGGCGACCGACTTCATCTTATTAGCAAAAGATGGTCGCACTAAACTTGAAGTCAGATTACGAGACATGTGAATGTTTTGCATCAATAATGTCTCTAGATCAGTCGTGCTCAACCTTCTTTGTAAGGGCCACATTCACGTGTCAGCTTTGGTGTCGGGGGCAGCAATAAAAAAAAATATTTAAGCGTTTATATATACCTAAAGCCAAATTAGTTAATAGTTAACTAGTAGAGTAGAGTAATTAGTATATTTGCAGACTAATAAATACCGTAATCATACATACTACACAAAAGTTCAAAATATTAAATTAATAAAAATCACGTATTTATTATAAACTTAGGTGGGCCACCTTTAAGGGTCCGATGGGCCACTTGCGGCCCACGGGGCGCGGGTTGGGTATGACTGCTCTGGATAAATGATTTTGTCATATGAGCTGGGAAAGAGATAGGCGTAGATCGACGATCGTTATGTGTAAGTGTAAAGCGCGCGGTTGTTTTATGCGATAAACGCTGCGTGCGATTAACGCACATCATTTCATATCAGGTAATATAATTACAAACCATTGTTTAACGCGGTTGACGCAGCGCCAAGCGCAGCGTGAGTTGAGTGCATCCGTTGGTCGCATGCGTCTGACGCTGCGATCTCCGCATAAAACAACCGCGCGCTTTAGGTACAAACAATGCGACGTCGCACGTCATTTACTTTGAAGTACCGACATTGCCAACATTTTCGGGTTCCGTTGTCAATAAAGTAGGTATTCTTCTATCTATATATACCGACAGTTGTGATTTCCATCTGTCGCCTAATTTAGTTAAGATACTCTCAGATTTTATTTTGCATAGGTACAACTATAAATCACGTTAGCTTTTAGTTCGTTTTTATTATGTACCATGCATGAAGGATGCACATAGTATTGTTATTACGTAAATGATTAGTGATAAATTTACACCATTCTCACCATTTTCACCATTCTTCTTTAGTGATACATAGTTTTTTCTGTCCATTCCATGATAGATTTCATTATACAAATAGTTCCTAAATAGCTAATGTCTGGCTTAATAGTAATTGGGTATTTATATCGGAGCCAGGTGCAAGTTAAGAAATCTACTTAAAAATATAATTTTGTCTGTGATATTTTTTGTAAAAATATCAGATTGAGTATCCATCTTACGAATAGACGTTAGGTCGATAGTCGATCAGGTTACAAAATGCATTGAATGCACTCAACCGTAATGTCTTTCTTTAATATTTATAAGATTATGATTGCTTCTTGGTATTGAGTAGGTATGGAGTGTTTCTATGAATCTATTATTTATAAACAATTAGCGACCCGCCCCAGCTTCGCACGGGTGCATTGCTGATGTTTACATGTAAAATTACCTCTTGGATCAATCTATCTATTAAAAAACTCTCATTAAAATCCGTTGCATAGTTTTAAAGATCTAAGCATACAAAGGGACAGCCAGACAGCGGGTAGCGACTTTAACTTATACGAGCTGCCCGCGCGCGGTTTCAATCGCGTTACTCCCGTTATTATACATATAAAATTTTCTCTTGAATCACTATCTATTAAAAAAAGCTGCATCAAAATCAGTTGCGTAGTTTTAAAGATCTATGCACACATAAGGATGGATAGCGGGAAGCGACTTTGTAGTGAAAATGACATCTACACTGACTAGGTACTTCCACAGTTGAATGCTAACTAGACAGCTAGACATACGAGGCATCCAAGTAGTGGGGCGTAAGTGGATTATCAATCCATAAAAATGCGTAATAACAGCAAACATTATTAACGTTTTTAAGCTAATAGGTATACAAAGTGACGTGAACATACATAACACATAGCTACTGAATGATCGCAAAATAAGAATAAAGTTTCTAGATCGTCATTAGTACCTACTTACATAAAAATGTTATGTTCTCAGTCTACTTAGCTGTGCGTTAAACAAGTCAGTCAGAATTGTTTTATATTAGGTATTATATAGATATTTAAACATTAAAGTCATCCACTTTTATCTATGAAGACTAGATACTATAATCTATTATATTTTATTATTTCTATAGTATTTAAAGCAAGTGTATCGAGATGAAGTTAATCTCGCGGCCCCACCCCGTAGTAAAACATTGAGTGGTTTTTATAGTAGATGACATAAAGAGTGATATAAAGCTACAACATAAAAATAACATTAAATTATACTACCGCTAGAACAAGTACCTACGAAGAAACTATATATACTATAGAGGTTTATACAATGTGTAGGTCTATGGGGTGATGATTTTATAATCTGGTTTTACATGCTACCCGTCTCCAAAAAATAAGCAATTCTTTTATAGGGCAATGTTTTTACACCAAACTCCCTTTTAATGTAAGAAATCTATCTAAAAATAAATTTAAAGCCTACATCAAAATCAAACTGTGTATAGAAGCCTATTATTACATTGCTGATAATGTAAAAGACAAAACGGCTTGGGAGTGACTTACTGCTGATGAAATACTGCTAAACTTATTGTAATATCAAACATATTTAAAAAATAAAGTATTCTTCCGAATTTCTTGCCAGTTCTTCTCAGAGTTGCCCTGTCCAGAACTAGTGGTAGGAAAAAGAACCATAAAGAACGCTTCATAAAAAATATTTTTAAATGTCTATGTGAATAAAGATATACTGACTTTGACTTTGATGCAAAGGCCATCTATATTATTATAGTGATCACTGAAAACTTTGGCATTGTTAAGTTTACACGGAGATGGAAGATTTGAACTACAATGTAATGCAATATTGAAAATAAAATGAAAAGATACATAACTATGCAAACTATATGTATGTATACAAGTATAATATAAGTAAGCAAATAAAAATAACTAAAACAAGATTATACAATAAATACTGGGCAGAGTTCCTAGAATGTAGTACCTATAGGCAAAATATGTAACAATCCAAACTTACTAAGTATAACTAGAATATGTGTAATGTAAGCAAATAAAAATAACGAATAACTAAAGCTATAAAACAAGATTAATCAAAATGCAGCATAGCCCAGTTGAATGTCAATGCTTTATGCTGTGCGAGCTGCAAAGTCAATATTAATTAAATGTTCCTCCGTTTAATGAATACCTAACTTACGCTAGACAAGAGCTAGAATATAACCCAAAAAGTAAACTTTGAAATTAATTTGGAATACAATTCAGAATGAATTACCAAATTTACTTTATAGAATTTAAATAGCATCGTTGGCATTGAAGCTTTTACAAAACTTCGTTAATTAATTACGCCATGCTTATTGCAAAGGTGACAAATTTTCTGAATGTCTAGGGAACAATGGATGATAAATTGTACCATTAGTCTGATGATTTCGTTTTATAAATGACAGAATATTTTAATATTTATTTTGGGAATTAAAAATATACTTTTGTAAGCGATAAGCATGAGGGCATAAGGTGCTTTTAAAGTATATGCCTTTCCTTTAACAGCATATAGTGATTATGTTAATTATAAATTTCTTTAAATTATATTTTTTTAATGAAAATTAATATACATGTTTCTTTTGAATCGTCCACCAATACTAATGCTGGTCATACATCCCGGTGTATGGTGGAAAAGTTAGGGGTTCTACCTGTCGCTGTTTAAAAAATATAATTTATTATTTTTCAGAAATTTCTACTCCAATGGAATCATTACACTTTTAACAACATACAGTATGTTGGGAAAAGGGTGGTATATATTTTGGCCTGTGTAGAATATCTAGGGGAAAAAAAAGAAAAATGTCACCTTTAGCCACATCGTGTCATGTTAAGGGACATAAAATGATGCAGTATATGTGCACAGCAAAATTCAATCAAGATCGGCTCCATTCCTATTAAATTGAAAGCGTCCCACACGTACCCTGTTGCATAGGATTGAAATTTGACTAAGGGATAAAATATATGACTAGACTAAAATTTATTCGTTCGAACACTTTTGTTAGAGGATATTAACTAAATATGATTTATTTTGGTCGAACAAACTGCGGGCACAAGTTATTTGAATATTAAATGAAACACCTGGCTGGCACCTTATGTCAAATTACTAAGTTGAACTGTGAAAGTGGTTGCTTCAGATCGGAGCTCCACGAACTTTTCTCGAAAATCCTTGTCCACTTTAGTATTTTTTCTTTTATGACTTATTTTTAATTGATTTAGATCAATTAAAAACTTACTTCTTAGGTACCTACGCATAAAATATATTTAGACAATACAAGTAATTTAGACAATGTTATACTTACACATTTAGCCTTTTTATTTGAAAATCGTTTTGTATTGTATTTAATTCGGTACTAAAATTAAATATCAAAGTTTTCAATATTTTTATTAGTATACTTTTGATACCCTTTGCTCACCATTGCTAAGATACCAGGCTTTTACTTCCCTTTTTTAACAGGACCCTTCAAATATTTCATTTTATCTTATGTAGGTTAAAAAAAAATGCCAATATTCAGTTACGCTACTTGGACTAGAAAGGACATAGTAACGTTATAAATATAAATAAAAATGGCGCATGTTTAATCTTTTTCTTTTTGCGCGAATATAATTTAGAATACTGTAATAACACTAACAATCTATATAAAATCCTCCATTTTAGATAACTCCGCGTGACTGGCAACGGGTTGAAATGGTTGTTTACTTATTATTAGAACATAAATAGCGTCTAGCTGAAGTTTGCGTTTCGGTTTTAGTTGTGTGACAAAATAAACAGTTTGCAGTCAAGGTGGATAATATTTTATGTATACTTCTGCCTTTATCTATTTTGTTAATAGAATACAAGATTAAAATATTGTATTACGGAGAGTCATCTATCATTCATCAAGCAACGTGGTAATATGTATACTTACTTAAATATATTTTAAAACAACCAATGAAACACCTACAGATTTTTTAACAAATAAAGTTATTATTAAAAAAAACTTAAAAGTATTTATGTGACACAACACATGGAATTAGGTATTATTAGATCATATCACTGATGAAAATGATTATACCTACATGATGCCTTTATTATTTAGATTTTAAATTTGTTATTGAATTGACTGTAGTGACCAAACATCATAAAGCGATTTCAAAATAAACCAAGACGATTTGTAATTTTAAAAGAATTGGTACTAAAACCAATGTTTATTTATTAGTCAGAGGGAGTTGTTTAGTTACAAGCTTTTTATTGTTGGATCAAAGCCAAAAAGTCCAGCAATGATTAATGGCGATAAGTGGCCTTGTCATCGTTTCTTTCATTTGCACCACCTGAATGTTTTATATGTGTTAAGAGTGTTACTAGACTAATCAATCGACTGTAGATTGGTTGAGTCGGTCGATAGTTTCTACCACACCGATCGATCTATCGATGGTGAAATGGACTATTGAATACAGCCCAATAAAGTTGATTGATCAACATCGGTCGGTGATCGTCGAGGTTAGGTGATGTATAAGCATAATCTTGTTTTACTTGCTCCCCGTCTCCACAAAATTAGCAATTCTTTTAAGGGGTAATGTATACGCTTCTATAACAAACTTCCTAATAATGTAAGAGATCTTTCTTAAAACGAGTTTAAGCGATACGTCAAAGACAAACTATGTAAAAAAGCTTTTTATAAACTTCCTAATTATATAAATGACAAAACTGCTTGGGAGTGAGTTGCTCTGAATCAATATTACGTTATTAATAATTGTATCAAAACCATTTATTAAATAAAACGACTCCGAGTTTCTTGCCATTTCTCTTCTTCAACTTCTTCTTAGATTTGCCACGTCCAGACCTGGTGGTCTAAAAATAAGTGTCTATATGTATAAAGATTTTTTCGAGTTTGAGTTGAATATTTAGGAACGGTAATAAATCAAAATTACCACACTAATCGATCAGTTTCCATCGACATCGATCAATGAATGGGTTATCAATCGATTGATTTGATAGGTAACACCCTCAGTTGATTGGATAATGTGGGAAACAAAAGTACATCCTGCTTTCTACCTCACCTAATAAACCTCCACCGTACAACACCACAAATTGTATCATGTTTTATTCTTAGGACGTGATACGCATAGAAATTTCGGATAGGTACGTTCTTTTTCTTTTTTAATGGCATATTGAATAGATTCGCTATGTCAGATGTTTTATAGAGTTATCTGGGTTATTTTATTATCAACGAGGTTTACAGTAATTTCCTATACAAGGTTCTACGAAACAGCCAGAATTATTGAATTGTGTTACAGCCGATGTACTATAAGGGTATCATAAATTCCATTTATGCCAATGCCGTGTTTTCAAATAGTATTATTTATTTTTACAAATAGTAAACATATTGTATTAGAAAAAGTACGTAAATAAATAATAAATAAATAATATGTGTAAAATGAATGATGTTTTACACATACGTACGGTGTAAGAGATCATAACAAAATAAATTTGCATTATTATATTCGAGTCTTAAAAAAAAACAAATATAAGTTTTTGATGAGTAAACATAATTCATATCGAAGATGGAATACCAGCTACTTATTTATTTTTGATAAAGTTAATAAAAATCCATTAAAGAATAACCAACAAATAAAAGTTTTATCTTTACTTAACTTAGTTAAATGCGATTTGTCTCATCTTAGATAAAGTTCTATGAAATCACATTATGACAAAATATGATTCGTTTCAATGTGTAATAATAGTTTTTGAATAATATAGATTTTATAATAGAATAGAGTACTCTTTATTGTACACATAAGCAAACAAAACAAAGCAAGACACAAGAAAGAAAACACAATAGACACAGTGCAATGGTATTTTTTTCGGACGTACATAAATATGTAGTTAGCCCCAAGGCTTTTGCTACTTCAACGGGCATAACCACATAACAGTACAATGGGCGGTCTTAAAGCACGAAACAATTTCTTCCAGATAACCTTTGGATGGAATTGCGAATTGATATGACTTAGATAGTGTGCTATGCAATAAATATTTTATGGATTTAAAATTCTATGCATTGCCCCGCTATATGGCAATGCTTACCAGCTTCTTGGAACTTTGCCAAGTAGTATAGATTTAGAATAGTAGTATTTTATAAGTGTGGCACGTTCTCCGAATGCTGGTTTTTACTTTGCACAGCAGGTAAGCATTGTCATTCAACGGGGTAATGCTGCCAGCATTCTGGGTACCTTGCCAAGGAGAATAGATTTAAAATAGTAGTATTTTATAAGTTAGGTTTATAAAAAACTAGCGGCCCGCCCCGGCTCCGCACGGGTACAATGCTGATGTATTATACATATAAACCTTCCTCTTGAATCCCTCTATCTATTTAAAAATACCGCATCAAAACCCGTTGCGTAGTTTTAAAGATTTAAGTATACATAGGGACATAGGGATATAGGGACAGAGAAAGCGACTTTGTTTTATACCATGTAGTGATTAGCTACTTTTAGTTGCATATATGTATTTTATTCATTAATTTAATTGTTATTCAGAAAAAAAATAAAAGTAAGTTTTAATCAAAATTAGCTACTTTAAGTTTAATATATATATTTTATATCCATTAATGTAGTATTTTGTGGAAGTTGTAATTGTGCAATAGGAATTGCTTCAGTTTCAAACATTTCAGCCAGGATAGTCTTTGCAACAGATAATTCTGCTTTTGTGCTATTTAATTAGACCAGCTTGTTCTCATAAAGGCTCTCTGTAATTCCACTCGGTATTATGCAAGTGATACCTTTTGAGTAGTATCAGAGACAGATACTAGCATCCCATTGAAATGATTATTACTGGAAAGCACAGTTGTGATTATCCTGTTAGGGTCAGTTCACACAGACCGGCTCGGAGAGCATCGATGCGCATTTTTCTTTTCACACAGACCGGATCGTATACGCTTGGAGTTGGTCGGAGCGGAGGAGCGCGAACTAGAAAAAGTACGCAATCGGAGCCGGTCAGCTCCTCTTATTATTTCGAAGTAATTCTGTAATTTACGCTTTCAACTGTTATAAATAGTGAAAAATTGGCTTAAAAAATAAAATGGGTGGCAAAAGAATTAAAATGAATACATTGATGATTGAATACAATGAAGTTGTATTCTTGTGTTGTTGTGTTTGTCATTTTGAAAAATGACAGTAAATTACCTAAATGTTCATTTATTAAAGAAAATTTTGATTAAATACATAAATGAAACATGAACTTAATACATACATACGTCTACGTCTGTTTCCCAGCGGGGTAGGCAGAGACAATGGACCTCCACTTGCTACGATCCCTACACACATCTTTCGCTACATGAACTTAATAAGGATACGTAAGAAATCCACAATATCTGTACTAATAATACATAATTATTAGGCAACAATAACGTAGTAACAATACAAGGAAAATGATATACCTACACATGTTTTGACAAATGACTGTGTTCCGGCGAAAACATCCACACCGTTTACGAATGAACGCTTAACTTTTGTTCATTACAACGAGCATAAGTTTTTATAGACCAGGTAGTTTCTACGTTACACGTACAGTTTTTCATTTTACTTGTAATAAGTTGCTCGTCTGTGGAAGTACGCGATAGAATGCCAAACATTTTTATTGTAAGACAACTAGGGAAATAAATCCATGCGTCGCACGGGACTTTACAGATATCGATTCACGGTCGCACAGCATACGCAAACTCAGAACAACTATTCCTAGTTTAAACAAATAATTGTCCTAGTTGGTAATCGAAGCCGCACCAGGTCTCAAAAGCCGCTGCCGTAAGCCACCACCGGTGCAATCAAAATCAGACAACAATAATGATTATTGTTTGTATTCATAAAAACTAAAATTAACAAACTAACTTAAGCATAATCTACACTTATATATAAAGCTGAAGAGTTGTTTGCTTAAACGCGCTAATCCCAGGAACTACTGGTCCGATTTGAATTCTTACAGGGTTACATAGCCTATGTATCGAGGAGAAAGATTATTTTCAATTATGAAGACCTACGGCCCGTAAGTCTTCATAATGGAACGGGAACGGGAGTTACGCGGGTGAAACCGTGCGCGTGAAGATAGTACACATTATATACAGATAAAGGTAGCTAATTTAAACTAAAACTAACTTATAAAATACTAAATCTATGCAACCTAGCATCGTTCCTAGAATGCTAGCAGCATTGCGTAGTTATCTGTTGTGCAAAAGTAAATACCAGCACCCAGGGAATGTGCCGCGCTAACGAGAGCTGCTGAGTGATTTTTATCAATTAACTTGGCTCCCGGTCCCCACGGCCCCCTTGATTAATGCTATCTAATATGTAAGGTGTTTCAAGTAATTCCGTGACGGGGGTAATTATTATTCTTGAACTACGCACAACATGATCCCGAAAATTTGACGATTATAAAATGTGTAGGTACTGTTAATGCTAATGCTTTTATTAAAACAGAAACTAAAAGTTAAGGTTTAATTAAACGGTTACTCTTGGCGAAAATTTACCCCAGAATACTGTATGTGTTTTATGGCCAGAGCTTAAAAGAGGGGTGGGTATTTGAAGTTAGCATGGTTGAGTGTTACCCTCTGTGTTACAAATATAACGTACTATCAATAGTCTCAAGAAATGATAGAATAATATTAGATATTTGTTAAAATAATGGTAGGGTCAGATGTCCAACAATGAAACAGTGGTACACAATAAAACACTGTAATATTTCTAAAATGCTGCGTTGCCAGATCGTGCATTATATCGCGTAAGGACACTCTCGAGAACCGCCCGCCCCATCCCAGTTTGCGTCGGCGCCACGTGAGAGAAGACGTGTCTGTGGAGCATTTTTCACTTTTTTGACAAAAACGTAAGTATTTTCGGAATTCTTTAAAGATTTTTCATTAAATTATGGTTGAAAAATTCATATTTTTCATGATTACCTAGCATTAAACATATTTCGTAGATTAAGTGGAATATATCATATGTTAAAAATGTTACAATTTAGTGGTTTTTTTTTTGAGGTTAGTAAAATAAACCCTCTGTAGTCAACAATGAAACAATTGCACATTGGACACAATGAAACACTGTTTCAATGTGTACTATCATGTTTCATTGTGTACCATACCAACCTAACCTAACAACATCTACTTTCCGTATAAATGAACCATTTTTACGGCTAGACATTAATCTTAACATTTAATATTTGTTTTTCATTTAAGATGGCGCGAACTAAATCTCTAAAAAGAAAGAAAGGCGATCATTTAGGGGAAAATATGCTTCGAGCTATTCTAATGCACAGAAAAGGAAAGAGCTTGAGAAAAGCTGCACAAGAGAGCAATGTGTGTTATCCTACGCTGTTTCGATACATACAAAAATATAAGAATATAGATGATGCATCTTTACCAGGTCTAAGATTTACTCCTAACTACGAAGTTAATAGAACGTTTACAGTCGAGCAAGAAACAGCACTTAAAGAATATATCGAAGAATGTGCGTTAAAATTTTCACCTATTCCATAAATTTCACGAAATATGAGACAAACACTTAATTATTTTGTATCATTGTTGAATTTGTGGTGTTTCATTGTATACACCACTGTGGACACAATGAAACATTTCTAATTACTTCGTTTTTATTTTTTTGCAGACTGATTACACATTAAGAAAAAAAACATAAATGACATCCGATACCTACCCAATAAAATTACCAATATAACTTCAAAAAATTTGACTTCTATCTGTAAAAATAAAAGGTGTACGAGACATTGAATTTTTAGTGTTTCATTGTAAAACACGCTTTAAATATTATGTTTCATTGTTGAATATGGGGTGTTTCATTGTGTACATCACTGTGGACACAATGAAACATTTCCAATTTATTTGTTTTTATTTTTTTGCTGATTGATTACACAGCAATTTAAAAAAACCTTAAATTACATCCGATACCCAATAAAATTGCCTATATACCTGTAAAAAATTAGACTTCTATCTGTAAAAACAAAAGGTGTATGAGACTTTGAATTTTTAGTGTTTCATTGTTGAACACATGACCCTACATCAGTGAAACTATGACTTTTAAGCGTTTTTAAATGAACTGAATCGGGGACATATTTGTTTTTTAACATTTACTTCCGCACTTCGTATATTAATCAACAATCGAATTTTGATTCACACAAATAATTGTCCCGAGTGGGAATCGAACCCCGATCCAAGTACCGTAACCAACTAACCACTGACCCTCCGATGCAGTCATAGATAATGCTTACAGAAAAAAATCATACATTGGATTGAATACCTACTGTTCGCTTACGGTTTGACGGATATTACCTTTATGAATAGGTACGTATTATAGCACACATCGCTATTGCGATAGGAACTATAAATTATTGAGAGGCTGATATGGTTTATATATTGTCAATATGTCGCTAAGCTTTGTTTACATTGAATCAACACAATGCTTTGTATCGAAGCCTGTTATATTACATACGTGGCATTGCAATCTATACTAATATTAGCTTTCCGCGCACGGTTTCAGCCACGTAAATCCTTGTTCTTGTAGGAACTTCATAATTAAATATATCCCATAGCCTTCCTCAGTAAATGGGCTACTTAACACTGTAATAATTTTCAAGTCGGACCAGTAGTTCTTGATATTAGCGCATTCAAGCAAACAAACAAACACTTCAGTTTTATCTATTAGTATATAGATAGATATATAGATTATTAACGCGAAACTTTGTATGGATGGATGCGCCATTTTCATATTTTGTTCTTTCATAAGAACCTTCTCCTGACAATAACAGACAACAAAAAGAGAATGCGTGATGCTGTGACCTAGGGAATAGGCATTCATTTTGATTTATAGACTAGTTACTGTTACTTATTGCAGTTTTACCAACTATTGTTTATTCTGTGGTATTATCGACGATATGTATCGCTTAGCATCTGTAGGTATAAAAACGACCGTAGGTCATTTACAAAATTGAAAAATGACTCGGACAATAAACGCCAGAAGGGAACCGTAAATATGGTTTCGGTTATTTGATTTATTCCTATGATGAATGCGAATTTAATGATCCGAATATTTTGTTTTGTCTGTTTATGTAATTCATAGAGCTTTTTATACCCATTGTATGACTCCATATTGACAAAATTGCGGATCAAATATTATTTTCCTTTGTTCCGATTTTCCGCCGTATATATTTAAATTCAAGACTATCCCCGTGTTGTAGTGGTTTGAGTCTCGAAGGTCGTGGGTTCGATCCCCACGTCTCAAGCTTTGTGTAACAGATAAGATTTGTTTCTGGGTTCGGTCGCTTGAGGGACTACCCTCCGTGCCTCGGGTTAGCGCGTTAAGCGGGTTAAGCTTAGGTAAGCTAAGGTTTCCCTGTGTGTGTTATTACCAAAAGCGGTCACCAACCCGCCTGACATGCGAGGTGACTATTGCAAAAACTTGTAAACTTCTTAACATAGGTTTCACCCTCGGGAGCAAGCCCATGTTTAGCAACGGACGGACTTCGAGTTGATGATGATTGATTGATGAGTTGATAGGTGTTCAAATTAACTTCCTCGTGTCCGGCCGAAGTCAAGTTTTTAGGAAGTGTGGTAGGTATTTAATTAATATTTCCAAACAATTAATATTTATATTGTAATAATGTATTATATCGGGTTTTTCCTTTTTTTATTATTCCTAATTATCTATTGGGATTTTAGAGTAATGATTATTCCAAATTATTACCAAAAACTAATACAAATAGTCCTTACTTAAATAGTTGCAAGGGCTACAGGTATCGGTTTTAGGCAACCATTCGGAATACAAATTCTATAATATCACAAAGCCCGAGGTTATTATAAACAGGAAAATCTCTATAGCGACTTTTAATTTTTCTTTACAGCGCTATCTGGTGACACCGAAGTAAACTAAATTCATGCAGTAATCAGAAAATGATCCTCAGATTTAAAAGAGATTTCTACGTATAGACAATGCTTTTATGTTTTTCTACCAGCATAATTGCGATGAAATTATATATGGAGCCATTTCATTAAGAACTATATCAGTGTATGGAGCGTAGTGAAATTCTAAGTCTAGGTATATATGGAATATAAAAAAAGTTAGTAAAATAAAAAATGTGACGCATAGATAAAATGCGTTCACTCACATTGAATATTTTTATCATTACTGTCTTTAATTAGCACGGATTAGCTACTTCATGGTCTGTAGGCAATAGATACGCTGCAGTAAAAGGTGCGGTACTATTAAAATGGGGTTTTCTAAATAAAATTGTTTTTAGTACTGTAGTAAAATGAGTTAGTCTGGGAGCCATAATATTGAAAAACATAGTTTGCGTAGGTGCAACGACTTTTAATTTTATAAACGTCGTCATAATATCGGCAGTTTCACGATAAAAATTGCCGATTAAATTATTATTATATCCAATTTTGTTGTTATTTCTATATTCTAATTAATGTCAAATGGTTGAAATTAAAGAATAGTGCAATGTGGTTTGTGCCATGTCCCTCGTCCTCCTGGCCTGGTTAGTTTGCAAAGAACCATCCGATGCCCTCGTAGACCTGAAGTCAGAGAGGCCCGCGAACTGTAAAGTAGAGCGACTATTGCACAAAACTCCCCTAAAATACTAAAAGTCATAATCCCTCAATCTCATCGCCAGCAACCGCCCTGAGCCGAGGTTCAAACCCGGCTGTAGTTTTTAAACCATTTATTAAGGCTGGAGCTCTGCTCGCCTCTATGCCCGGTGAAGCAGCAAAAGTCTCGTGGCTAACTACGTACGTCCATCCCTAAAAAAAAAAAATAAGTGGTTTGTGCCAATTTTGTAAGTTAGTTGTTTCTTCATTCTTTCCTCTTACTTCAGCTGTAATTGCTAAGGATATGTAGTTTTTTCAAACATATTCTTAACAAAAAAATCTTGAATGACTTATCCTAGCATAAAAAAGTGTTATATCAATAAATAATAATGGTCAATAAAAATAATGCATTTTAATAAAATAAAGTAAGGGATACGACTAACTCTTGGTACATATATAGGGTTATTTGTAAAACACCGGTAACCTCTCAGGACTATATTACTAACATCATAAATAACAACTTTTGTTCTACGACTTTTTACGAAACATAATACATTTACCAAAAGCAAACCTTTAATATTTCGTTGTCCTATCTAACACATTTCAACTCTGTATTTTACTGTACCTACATACATTGCCGCGCACTGTCTGCTTTCTTTTGCTTCGCATAGACTTCGTAACATTTAGAGCGTTGAATTTAAATATTTTTATTTTTGTGTGTAAATCTGATGAATTAAAATATGATGAATTTTTAAAAGTCATAGAACAAAAGTTGTTGATTATGATGTTAGTAACGTAGTCCTGAGAGGTTACCGGTGTTTTACAAATAACCCTGTAGATACTACAAAATATCCAAAAAGCTATGATCCGTACGAGGATAATTCAATGACAACCTATATATCGTTAGAATTTAATGTATAAAAAGCGGCAAGTAATGCAAGCAAATTCAATTTAGACTAGTTGAAGTGTAAGTGTATATTGTCGCACCTGTGCTGAGTAAATTCATTATTAAAATGTCATAAATATTTAAGTAACCTGGCACCTGGAACGCAACCTGCGTTCTACTAATCGAGAAACTATTCGAAAGCATTTTCAAGATACAACGTATGGCTTTTCATTCAACCGCATTCAATACGGCTTCTATTCAGCTGCATTTAATCCGGCTAATTATTGAACCGTCGCATTTCCATACGGCCCTGTTTGAAAACGGCTATCCGTATGTAATGCGGCGGATTGTACGATCTGGCTGCGACATACCTTCCACTGTCAGCATCACTCACCTAGGGTTGCCAGGTCGCCAAACCTGATAGTCAGACAGACTAGTCAATATGGCCGGACATTTGGGTAAAAGGTCGGACACCCTATATTGATGAGGATTTCATGTGACAGTCTTAATAAGCACAACAAAAAAAATAAAGCTTTGATATTACCTAGGTGGGACTACAAATTGCAGGGGCGACCAACGACAGTCGACTCACCTGCGCTCGGTCACAAGCGGGGTTCGCTCGTTTGCCAAATGTATAAAGTTTTGATGTAATTGATCAAACTTAAAGTGTATTAAATGAATAATATACATATATACAACTAAAAGTAGCTAATTTAAAATAAAACTAACTTATAAAATACTACTTTTCTAAATCTATTCTACTTGGCAAGGTTCCCAGAATGCTGACAGCATTACACCGTGGTAAATGATTAGTCACAGTCTTTAAAAAAAAAAAGGTTACAAGAGATAAAAAGGACATCGGGACAGGACATACCTAATGTCTTATATATCTAATGTAAAAAGTCTGCAAAAAGCCAGACGCCGTTTATTTTGGCCGGACACGCAATTATAAAGCTTAACTATGTCCGCCTTTATCCGGAAGCCTGGCTACGCTACCTATACCTATTTCTGTTTTGGTCGATACAACCAGAGTGGTGTTGATATGCCTAGGAATCGAGTACTAATTGATTATATTACGTGGCTGGTTCAGCAATTTGCTCTATCTCCATTTAGGTATAGCGACTTTTAAGAAATTAACTTCATTTACATGTAGGTACTAGTTTGTGACCAAGTTACATTATGATTTATAAGGATAAAACAACTAAGAAACTCTTAAGTTTTGTAATGAGCATTTATTTATCCATTTATACCCATTATAAGAATTCAATGGATTACTATTTTTAAAGATTTATTTATGTTGCACTAGCGGCCCGCCCCGGCTTCGCACGGGTAGACTTTTATAGCCTATGTTACTCACAGATAATGTAGCATTCTAATGATGAAAGAATTATCGAAATACGTTCGGTAGTTTTTGAGTTTATTCGAAACAAACATATGTAGGTAATATATTTTTTATATTTTTGTTCTTATGTTTGTTTCGAATACAAACTTTTCCTCTTTATAATATTTGTGTAGATGTAGATTTAATAACTGTAGGTTCTTATTAAATGCAACATCAGAATATCATCATCATCACCAGCCTGTTGTAGTCCACTGCTGAACATAGGCCTCCCCAATCGATTTCCAGCGGGAACGATCGCTAGCGGCCTGCATCCACCGACTTCCTGCGACCTTTATGAGGTCGTCGGTCCATCGTGCAGGCGGTCGTCCTACGCTGCGCTTGCCAGTACGTGGTCTCCACTCGAGAACCTTTTTGCTCCATCGGCCGTCAGTTCTTCGAGCTATGTGTCCTGCCCATTGCCACTTCAGCTTGCTTATCCGTTGAGCTATGTCAGTGACCTTCGTTCTCCTGCGGATCTCTTCATTTCTGATTCGATCACGCAGGGAAACGCCGAGCATAGCTCTTTCCATAGCTCGCTGAGCGACTTTGAGCTTTCTTATGAGGCACACAGTAAGAGACCACGTCTCAGATCCATATGTCATCACTGGTAACACACATTGATTAAAGACTTTGGTCTTCAGGCACTGAGGTATTTTGGACGAGAAGATCTCTCGAAGCTTCCCAAACGCTGCCCAGCCGAGTCGGATTCGACGATTGACCTCTTTCTCTAAGTTGGTCCTACCTAGTTGGATCGTTTGACCTAGATATATGTATTCGGTCACAACTTCGAGAATGGAGTTCCCAACGGCTATAGAGTTGGGCACTACATGGGCGTTATGCATGACTTTCGTCTTGCCCATGTTCATTCTAAGCCCAACTTGTTGAGAAACTCCATCGAGGTCATTGAGCATCTGTCCAAGGTCCTCCAGCGATTCTGCCATGATCACTATGTCGTCGGCAAATCGAAGGTGAGTGATGTACTCGCAATTTATGTTGATGCCGTGTCCTTGCCATTCCAGGAGCTTGAAGGCGTCCTCCAGAGCAGCCGTAAAAAGTTTGGGAGATATAACATCTCCCTGTCTTACGCCTCTCCGTAGCGGGATTGCCTTCGTACATTGGCCCTGTACTCGGACCGACATGGTGGCGTTTTTGTACAAGCACTTCAGCACTTCAATGTACCGATAGTCGATACGACACCGCTGAAGAGACCTTAGAACCGCCCAAGTTTCGACCGAATCAAAGGCTTTTTCATAGTCCACAAACGCCAAGCATAGGGGCTGATTATACTCCTCGGTCTTCTGTATAATCTGCCGCAGCGTATGTATGTGGTCTATGGTACTAAAGCCTTTTCGGAAGCCGGCTTGTTCGGGAGGCTGGAAGTCATCGAGCCTGTGTTCGAGACGATTTGTGACGAACCTCGAGAACAGCTTATAAACATGGCTCAGCAATGTGATGGGTCTATAATTCTTCAACATGGTTTTGTCACCTTTTTTGAAGAACAGAACCACCACACCTCTGCTCCATGATTCTGGCGTTTGTCCCTCGAGTAAGACGGAGTTAAAGAGCTTCTGAAAGACTTTAAGTATCGGTGTTCCACCCGCATTCAGAAGCTCAGATGTGATTCCGTCATCACCTGGCGCCTTGTTGTTTTTAAGCTGTTTAAGGGCCATCCTAATCTCGTATAGGCTGATGTCCGAGAGATCTTCGGTATTGTGTCGGGTGAGCCTTGCTCTGGGGTCTTTGGCTTGGCTGTTAGCGGGCTTGACTGTTGAGGCATACAGCTGATTATAGAACCTCTCTATCTCCCGTAAAACCTCTGGCTTACTCGACGTCACTAACCCATCTTCTTTCTTCAGCTTTGTCAACTGGCTTTGCCCAATAGAGGTGTCTCTTGCGAACACTTTGGAGCCTTGGTTTCGCTCTATCGTCTCCTTTATACATTTTGTATTATAGGAGCGAATGTCGTGTCGCAATGACGTTAAGATATGTCTATTGAGCTGCCTAAATGACTCCGCATCGTCTGGAGTCTGGAGCATCATCGTACGTCGTTTAGCCATGAGGTCCCGGGTATTAGTGGATAGTTTCTGAGGTCTATTGCTAGGGTGGGGTTTAAAATATTTAAGCCCCACCGTATGCACAGTGTCTACCAGCCCGCTGCTGAGATCGTCCACAGATTCGCAGCTATCTAGACATTCGAAGCGATTACTTAGTTCGATCTGAAAGCTCTCGGGGTTTTGGATGTGTGCTTTTGAAGGTCGGAGCGTAGACTTCATCAGACGGGATCGTTCCAATTTGACATTAATATTTAACGTGCCTCTAACTATTCGGTGATCACTTCCGGTTTTAACCCTGTGAATCACAGAGACATAATTAAATATTTGTCTTTTGGTTGTCATGATGAAGTCAATCTCATTTTTTGTGGAACCATCAGGGCCCATCCAGGTCCATTTCCTGTGAGGTGGCTTCTGGAAGAAAGAGTTCATCATATAGAGTCCCTCTTTCTCCAGGAAATCAGCCAACCTCTGACCCCTTCGGTTCCGTTGCCCATATCCATGCAACCCCACTCTCATCTCATCATCGCCTCGTTTACCCAGTTTAGCGTTGAAATCCCCCATAACAACGGTGTAGTGGGTCTTGGAGCTATGTATGGCTTTACTAATATCCTCATACATAGCTTCCACTTCTTCGTCCGAGTGTGTTGAGGTCGGTGCGTAAACCTGTATAACCTTCATGGAATATCTTTTAGATATTCTGAGTATAAGGTACGCTACCCTGCTCGACACACTGTCGACGGCCACCAAATTGTTAATGAGGGACTTGCGGACGATAAACCCTACACCACCATCAGAATATAGTTATACTAAAATACCTCATGAAATCCTCATTCGTAAGTGGCACTTGACAAATCATCTGAATATACACCTTAATTCCTAGTAGTTGTTAGACTAACCGAAATTAATTATTATGAGTAGTACAATAAAACTATGTAACTATATACTTTTTCAATAACATAAAAATTACAGATTAAAAAATGACTTTGAACCTGTGTTTGCGGCGTCCGATCTTGCAACGTAGATAAGCTTTTATTACAAGGCATTAGAGTTAATTGTGCCATTTATCATTGACCTCTCCATGAGAGCAATTTAATGTAAATGGGGAAAGAATTTTAAATTATGTAGTTGAAATATAATATCTTTAGATTAAACGAGTAATGCCAATTATTCAAAAGTGTTTAATAAAACAAATAACGATAATAGTTTAAGCCTGAGCTGGGCAGTAGGTAATTACTTAGCCACCATCCTATTTTGAACTCTATGAATTCTAAACTTACCTTCTGGCTGACTATGGGTACAGCTTAAATAAAGTTTATGGCAACCACGATACACCGGTTTATTTAAAATTTTAGCAATTTAACAGGACATTTATACATAACGGCAAACTGTAGCCAATAAACAATTTCAGAAAGTAATTTATTGTGTAATCCTCGCGTGTTTGGGGTAGGTACTAGGTATGTCCGGTGAAGTAGCAAAAGCCTCAAGGCTAACTACCTCCATATATGTCGTTCGAAAAAAAACATTAGGTACCTACTAGGAATGTACGCGTGTTGCAGTGCTATAAGTTAATATGTAAATTACATATTTATAAATAATGGTTAACCGAGGATTTGTTCGCGTGCTCATATAATAATAATAATAATAATAAAAATGTTTTATTCATCTCCACAAATTACACATTATGTACGAGGACAATCTTAAAGTTAAATATACAAGTTGACAGTTACGTAAATGTAATTTGTGGGAGATCTGGAGTCTAAACTAAGCCTAGGCCTGTACTATAGAACTCCAGGCCCCCCATCACATAATATTTTATGCTAATAATTATAGGTCAGCACGTAGGTACATGTTAAATGTGTGTGTGTGGTGTATGTGGTGTATGTGGTGTGTGTGTGTGTGTGTGTGTGTGTGTGGATGTTTCAATATACGTGCTATGCATGCTATTTATATATATATATATATATATATATATGGTATACAAACATAAAACTACCTTACCACTTCTATTATTTTTTCAGTTTCGTAATAATTTAATCGTAATAGCCATTTTTTTACTTTATCTTTACATTCATTTTTATTGCAATTAGCTATAGAAATTGTCTTATTTAGTTTATTAAATAGCATATTTCCTCTGTAAGGGAAAAATCTTTGTGCAAAATGAGTATTTACATGGATGGACTCACATATAGCATAGTTTCTTCTTGTGGTGGCTATGCGTTGTTTTCTTACCCCCGATATGTTAGGAAGTTTAAGTAGAACGGTAAGTAATATGTAGAGCTGTCGTACTGAGAGCACTTGCGATTCTTCGTATAGTTTAGAGGTAGGGTATAAACGAGGCTTAGAAAAGCTTACTTTTAAAATAAGTCTTTGAGCTCTTTCTAGTGCTATCAGTTTTGCTTTGGAAGCGCCACCCCATGTAGTGATGCAATAACTTAGAACTGACTGTACCAAAGCCTCGTATACCAACCGTATGGTTTGTTTCTCTGCTACACCACGAAGCTCCCTAAAAATGTAAGTAAGTTTACGAATTCGCTGTGATAGAGACTGTATATGGTTTTCAAATGTTAAGTTGGCATCTATTTCAATTCCAAGATACTTTATGCATTTAATTGGTTTTATGACAGAACAGTTGCAGTTGGGGGCTAGAGGAAAGTTACATTTATGCGCAATTATGTTTGAAGTTAGGTTATTTACGTCCGTACGGTTATGAATAGAGAAAATAATATATTTAGTTTTATCTTCGTTTATAGTGAGAGAATTTGATGAAAGCCAGTGACATACTGTGTTAAAACATTCCTGTGCCAGCTCAAACAATTCGTTATATGAGTCTGAGAAGAATGTAAGGGCAGTATCATCTGCATACGGGGAAATACGACAGTTTTTAATTTTTAGGGAGCAGAGTTCATTGATGTAGCAGAGAAACAACGTAGGCCCCAATACGCTGCCTTGAGGCACTCCAAATTCTATTGATGCTTTGTCACTAATATGATCTCCAATTTTTACGTACTGGCTTCTATTTTTTAAATAATCCGCAAGTAATTTCAGTGGGGTACCCCTGATGCCATGATTTTCTAGCGTTTGCACAAGCCGGGGTACAGAGACAGTGTCAAATGCCTTTGCCAGGTCGAGGAAAATTGTTAAGCATTTGTTTTTGTTATCGATTTTGTTAACCAAATAGTTGACAAGGTCAAGCACTGCGTTGTTGGTTGAACGACCTGACCTAAAACCGTATTGTGAGTCCGAGAGTATGTTCCCGTCTTCTAAATATTTGGTTAATCTATTATTGATTAATCGCTCAAACAGTTTAGATAATGTTGTTAGAATTGCTATTGGTATATAGTTATTGACACTGCCCCTGTCTCCCGCCTTATGAATCGGGTGCACTACAGCTATTTTCAGAGCATCTGGGAATACCCCAGCATCAAAACATCGGTTAATTAAATTGGTAAGAACAGGTGCTATTGATTTAGAGGTGTGCTTCAAAACATTAGCATTGATCTGGTCCCATCCAGGAGAACAGTCACTTTTTAATGCTTTGATACTTCTTTCAACTTCTTCATTATCGGTCGGTAGGAGGACGAACGATTTTAAAGGTGAAGGATAATTAACATTTTTAAAATTAGGTAAATGAGAGGGTATCATGTCTGATAGTTTTTTTCCAACGTTTGTAAAATATTTATTAATTTTATTGACTGCATCTTTAGGGTTATTTTCAGCCGCCAGTAATTGCAATGGCAATTGTTTTTGATTATTGCTATTAATTATTTCTTTAATGGTAGTCCATAGTTTTTTTGAATTATTTTTAGATAATAGTAGTTGATCTCGTTCGTACTGCTTTTTAAGTTTCTTAAGTAGATTATTACAGTAGTTTCTGTACCTTAAGTATGAGATTTTTAAGATGACGTCATTATCATTTGTTTTTAATTTTTTATGCATCCTATCTCTAGTGCGAATACAACGTAACATACCAGCGGTTATCCAGGGTTTAATTATACATTTATTTCTAGGAATTAAACGGCGTATAGAATTATTTGCTATCATTCTTTGCAGTATGTCAATAAAATTATTCATAGCAATATTTAAATTTGTTTCTTGATATACTTTATTAAAGTTATAATTTTCAAATTCAGCATTTAGTTTTTCGAAATCAATTTTATAGTTTAGTTTTAATTTTATAGGTTTATTATTTTCTAATATCGATTTTAAACTGAACAACACCGCCTCATGGTCAGTGATGCAAGTACCTAAAGAAAAAGTGAAGGCATTTAGTTTTGATTTTAATATTACGTGGTCTAGGCAGGACTTTTTTCTAGTCGCCGTATTTATGGCGGGGAGGAGTCCATGATATGCAATAATATCTAAATATGCCGCTGTCTCTTGTCTCGTTCCTTTTAAATCAATATTAACATCACCAACAATAATAATATTTTTATATAATTTCAAGTCCTCTAACAAATTGTTTAATGAGTTAATGAAGTTATCAGGTGATTTAAAACTAGGAGGTCTGTAGATAGCAATTATAATCGTGTGATTTTTTATTTTTATTGTTAAACAGTTTGCATCAGCTAATGAAGGTTCCTGTACTATACATTCTAAGTTACTATTTGTGTACACAACGACACCGTCATTTTGATTGTAGTTGTCATTTGTCTTGTATGAGTTATATCCCTGCAGTATTGGTATGTTTGTAACACGAGATAACCAGCATTCGGAGAGCACAATAATATCACAAGATAGTTCAAGTCTTTTAAGCAGAATGTGTAACTCTTGGAAGTTGCAATTTATGCTACGAATATTCTGTTGCAAGATATTTAGGTAATGTGTCGGATATTTGAGGTATGTTGAGCATTCTTCGGGGTCACATGAGATAGGTACAGCAACATTAAATTTGTCAATAGAGTGCATTAGATTGCTAGTGTCATCGAAAGTTAAGCATAGTTATAACTAGTGAAGATATTTTTGGTGCTAGTTTTATTTTTGGGCCAGCTACATGTAGAATAATGTATATATGTAGCTTACTAACAGATAAGGTTTTACAATGTATACAGCAGCATTTATGTAGCAATTTGACGAACTTTAAGATGTATTTATAATAGTGGTATAATAGTATTTGAGTGAGAAACTGATAATATTTTAATTTTGCATTTGAGTATATTTTGTAAATAGCGTTTCTTAGATTGTGTAGACTAGTGTAATTGTTCATGAGTAGGGTGTTTTGCAGGTATTGCGTGTAATATAGTTGTAAATTGGGAGTGAGTATAAAATATGAGTTCACAACGTACATAAACAAGTAAAAAATATAGCTAGTTGTGTAGTAGAAATGAAAACAGTATCCTATAACATAGCTAGAGGTAGAACTTATCAAAATTGAAGTAACTATTAGTCATTGAGTTTTTAAGTTAATTAAATCTTCTTCACAGGAGATTAATGTTGCCGGGTCACCTTCTTTCTGGCGCATATACACTTTCCCATACGAGGTCCAGCATCCGGCGTATTTGTTATTTTTAACAGATTCACGAGCCAAGTAGTATAAGCGCCTTCCATGGGTGGTGAGAGATTCAGATACGAAAATAGGCTTGGGTTCACCGTTTATCTTGAGATGCGAAGTGTTTAATTTTTTTGTGTTAGATTTATTATAGGTTTTCGATGATTTTATTATATTTTCCTTAAGAGAAGTCGTAGAAAATTCCACTATTATAGGAGATATCTTGTTTTGTGATTTTTTAGTTCTAAATATGTTACGAACATCCGAATCTAATACCTGGACATTTAATACATCCCCAATATTTTTTATCATATCGGTTAAGGATGATTTGTTTTCTTGGGGGTTTTCCGGAACATTTCGCAGCTCTAAGCAGGTCGCTTTTGAATTACGTTCAAGCAGTTCCACTTTTAATTCCAGAGTTTTTATTCTATTTTTGTAAGCAGCATTTTCAGTTTTAGTGTGCTGAAGCTGAGATAAGATGTCATCATATTTGTCCGACATGTGCTGAATAGATTCTTTGATTTCATTATTTTGTTGAATCATTTTATTTATTTCTGCTTCAAATTTTGACGCTTGGGTTTTTTGTTGAAGCTGCAATTTGGCCAGCATATCTTTTATTTCACACAAGGTAGAATTAGAATCGTCATGTTTACGCTTATAGCGACGTGTTACATTATGTTGTCCTCCTCCACAGTCTGGCTCCGAGACTACGTAGTCAGATGCAGTATCAGACTCCTGTCCTAATATACTCGGTTTCAATAAAGATGTGGACTTTCCTGGCGGGGGGGTCCGTTGAGTAGATGACATTATGGTGAAATACTAATCAGAGTATACGTATATCACTTCCTGGTACTAGGCGGTTAGAGATAGTAAGGAGGTTAGTTACCGCAAAGAAATCTAGTGATGCGAATTGGTATAGTCGTCCTTGTTCCTCTTAGAAATCAATGATATTGTTGTCTTAGTCACACGTTAGCATAAACCGCGCATGCGCAGCAGGGGTCTAGCTGGCTGGTCGACGATCGACGTTTTAGAACAAAACTGCTATCCGTCCAGTGTTAGTTGACCTCTACTTGTATGTAATGGAAGATTCACTCACTTTGATTGTTTGTGTGTGCCTATCCTGTACGTGCGGCTTCCTTGTGTGATTTCTTATCGCTTCCTTACGCCCTGGTGTTTCACAGAATATTTCACTCCAAATTTTTGTAATATAATATTAGAAACTTGTATTTTTGGTTAAAAAAAAAATATACACAGTGGGTGGACACGTCTATACGCTTTCGCGATCCAGAGGGGAGGGGAATATAAAAAGTAAATCATGTTTTTGCTATGAAGAATTTTTCAGTATGAAAAGACGGTTACGGGATATGTCCACACTGTATTAAATCATCGCTTATTCACCATGTATACGAACAAACCATCACTCTCAACATAGCAGTTAAGCTCAAAGACACTTATTATCTTACTGCGATCACTAATCTGTGTGCCATGCGTGATGACTATAGCAATATTCCTCAACGACCCTGTCTTTATCCATAAACACATTGTCAAGGTCTGTTAAGAGGAGACCCATGTTCAGCTGTGGACAAAAACCTGTTGTTGAAGTGAATATGAAGAATAATCTGTACAAAATATATAGCATTATATATTTATTTATTTAGGGATAATAAACAGTTAAATGTTACAAGTAGTAATAAAATATAAATAATCTAGGTTACCAAACATTTAACCATCACCATTATCCACAGGTTAACATCAGAGAATACATAGAAGAAAACGAAACTAAGGACATGAAATAGTTCGCAAATAAAATAAAAACAAATTAAATATATTAAAAGAACTTAAATAATAGACAGATGATAAAGTTATTGTAATAGTAGCTCAATAATCCAGCGCTTAAGTTGATAACTTGAGAGCGAGAAGATATCAAGTTCCGCAAAGTTATTGTGTAAGAGGTCGACCATACGATGAAGTGGTACCCGCGCCCCAGCATTAGTCTTACAAATGTGTGTGTGCAATAACCGAGGCGCGCGCGCCCCCCTCTCACGACAGTTCTGGGCACTTTATAACAGAGTTTATTGGTTATGTCCGTGCAGTCGATTCTATTATTACACTAGCTGACCCGGCAGACTTCGTACTGCCTCAATCGATACATAAAAGACCTAAACATTTGTATAAAATAAACTGGGCCGTAGAGACTTCGTTTATGCGGTACTCCTACCCCTACACTACCCCTACCCTACACTACCCCTACCCTAAACTACCCCTACCCTACACTACCCCTACCCTAAACTACCCCTACCCTACACTACCCCTACCCTACACTACCCCTACCTTAAACTACCCCTACCCTACACTACCCCTACCCTACACTACCCCTACCCTACACTACCCCTACCCTACACTACCCCTACCCTACACTACCCCTACCCTACACTACCCCTACCCTAAAAAATCTTACCAAAAAAATAAAGCTCAAATTGACTCTACATTTTAGTTAGAAAACGTTTGGAAAAGAAAAAGGCTGTTTTAAGGGGTTTTCAGGCAACTACAAATAAATTAAAAATTAATTAAAAAAACATTGTCCAGCGGACAAAATTGTGAATCTAAACCATTCCCAGATCCCCTTGAACACACACAAAAAATTTCATCAAAATCGGTCCAGTCGTTTGAGAGAAGTTCAGTGACATACACACTCACAGAAGAATTATATATATAAAAATAAGCCGTACAATATCATAACAACTAAAAGTAGGCGTTTGGATTCCAAACTCAAAATTTAATTTTATAACGTTTAAGAAGAGTATGGTATGGTGCCTTGAACGTAGAAACTTTTTCTAAACAATTTCCATATATATATATTCCATATATATTCCATATAATGATAGAAATAGAATTCTAATTCTAACTGTGATCGAACTAAACTTTTATATAACAGTGAGAATGTAGAGGGTCGCACAAAGCCACTGGAGGATTGCATAATAAAACCAAACATTTGGAAAGCTTTTTTAGTCACCAAATCGATATTGCTGTCAAAATGTAAAGCGGAATCCATCATCACACCAAGGTCACGGACTAAATTAACTCTGTTAAGGACAACGCTGTTAATGCTATAATTAAAATGTATTTTGTTTTTATTCTTGGTGAATGAGATGGTGTAACACTTAGGTTGACTGAGATAAAGCTTATTTTTATTACAATATGTTTCAAGTCTGTCGAGATCTTGTTGGAGTTTTAAGCAATCATCCATTGTATTGCAAAATGCATAAATTTGTATGTCATCCGCATACATAAAAAAGTTAGATTTAATCAAACATTGTTTTATATCATTGATAGTTGAAGAGCAGAGCCCCTAAGATAGAACCTTGAGGAACGCCAGACTTCACCACTATATATTGAGACTCAAAGCCGTCAACCACGACATTTTGTGTTCTATTAAAAATATAGCACACAAATCACCGAAGTAAATTTCCACGTATTCCGTTAAACGCAATCTTTTCCATTAGTAGTGTGTGATCTACCTTATCAAAAGCCTTCTAAAAGTCGGTGTAAACTGCATCTACTTGAGTTCGCTGAGCCATATTTTCAAAGATGTAATTTGTAAAAGTCATTAGATTTGTTGTAGTAGAGCGACGTTTGACAAAACCATGTTGTTCTGGAATAATAACTTGATGCATTATAGGATACATCAAGTACCAGTCTTTCAAAAACTTTAAACAAAGTAGAGATAATAGAGATGGGGCGATAATTCTCTGCGTCGCACTTGTCTCCACTTTTGTGTTCTGCAGTAATGTAGGCCCGTTTCCAAATAGCGGGAAAAATACCACCTCGTAAACATTTATTGTACATTATAAATAAGACTGAGGAAAGATTGTCACATGTTTTATTTTAAAAAAAAGGGTGATACGCCATCGGTCCGGAGCCTTTAGAGGCATCTAATGTTTTGAATATCTATATCTAAACATATAATAAAACTGTAGTGGTCGAATGTCTGTACATGGAAAAAAAATACGCTTACAAGCTAGTCAGGGAGACGTTAAATAAAATAAATAATATAACACATCCAGATTGTCTTTTTTTTTGTTTCTCTTTCTGTTTGTCTGTTTGTACGGGCTAATCTTCTAAACGGTTGCAACGATTTAATTGAAATTTGGCATGGTGGTACCTTACATCCCCGGTTAACATTTTAAATACTTAAATTAATGAGTTCTCGTGGGATAGTTAAAAAACCGAAGAAACAACAAACACCACGCGGGGAAAGTAGCGGGCATGAGCTGGTTAATACCTATTAAATATTGTGAAATCGCATATTGGTTCGAAAACATTATGCAATTCAATAGTTATTTTAGTTGGTGTCGGAATAAATAACGTTATAAAACTATAGGTAATATTTGTAACTAATTAGTCCACTGATGAAATATTATTTAAAACCGAAACTACGAACATAATGTATCAATATTGAGACCTGCGACCCGTAATATTCGCGCGTACCTATACCATTTTATATAGCATTCTAGAGGAAATTTAAAGTTGACTCATTCACTTTTTTTCCGTGCGGACATACGTTGTTTGCCACGAGGCTTTTGCTACTTCACCAGGCATAACGGCAAGCAGAACTCCAGCCTTAATAAATTGTTTTTAATCTACAAACTAAGCAACCTGCGCAAGAAAGCGCCCCTCTGGGGCTTGGACCTCGGCTCATGGCGGTCGCTGGCGATGAGATTGAAGGATTATTACTTTTAGTATTTAAGGGGAGTTTTGTACAACTGTCGCTCAACTTTACTGTTCGCAGGTCTCTCGGACTTCGAGTCTATGAGGGCATCGGATGGGAAAACAAACCACCATCTGCATAAATGGGGCTTAAGGGAGTCACCACAATGCGACTGCGGCGCACCTGACCAGACCCTTTCCCATGTGGTAAATGACTGTCCACTGCGCTGTTTGCCCGGCGGCATGACTGAGCTTCACAAATACACACCCGCTGCAGCACACCGGCTGAAGCATTTGGAGATACAAATATAATCCACGCAGGATGTTTGCCATACGCAATAATAATAATCGGATGGGACTCATACACATCGCTAATCAATTGTTAGTCGTGTGGACCCTGGTTTAGAATAGACTACCCCATGTTTTCCCATGAGTTTCGTAACAGGCGACTAAGGGACATAGGTGTACAGCTGGTGGATGAGCAGCAGCATTTATCGGCTCAAAGATACTCACCATCTTACTGCGATCACCATTCCGCCTGCTAAGCGTAGTATTATGGCAACACCCCTCAACGACCTTGGCTTGTCAAGATCTGTTGAGAAGAGGCTCAAGTCCAGTTGTCGACATAAACGGGCTGATGATGAAATCGATTATTACAGGGACCGGAAAAAAAGTTGTAATAATAAATAGGTGTTATGGGCTATTTTAACTGTTTAAAATAGCCCATAACACCTATTTATTATTACAACTTTTTTTTTCAGGCTAATGACGTAACGAAATGTTTCACCGTGGAATTGTTCGCTTATGTGCCCGGTGAAGTAGCAAAAGCCTCAGGGCTAACTACATAAGCCCGTCCGAAAAAGTGGAATTGTTCGCGTGCTCATATAAAAAGTAAATCATCTTTTTGCTTTGAAGATTTTTTTAGTATGAAAAGACGGTTACGGGATATGTCCACACTGTATTAATTCATCGCTTATTCACCATGTATACCAACAAACCATCACTCTCAACATAGCAGTTAAGCTCAAAGACACTTATTATCTTACTGCGATCACTAATCTGTGTGCCATGCGTGATGACTATAGCAATATCCCTCAACGACCCTGTCTTTATCCATAAACACATTGTCAAGGTCTGTTAAGAGGAGACCCATGTTCAGCAGTGGACAAAAACTAGCTGTTAATTTTTTTATTTGTTTAAATATAATTGAATAAAACTTCGATAAAAATGTCTTCATTGCTGTAGGGTATTGTAACGCATTCCCTATGGTACTGTATACATATTGTATTATTGACAACCTTCGTAGGTAGCGGTATTTGGATCGCTTTAAATCTTGAAGGTCGTGGGTTCGATCCCCATTCCCCACGCCGGACAGAAAATCTTTGTGTAAATTCTAAGATTTCTTTCCGGGTCTGGATGGTTGAGGGATTACCCTCCGTGCCTCGGAAAGCACTTTAAGGCATTGGTGCCGATTGTTATAAAATCATCTATAATAATCGTATATCAAGGAACGGGCAGCAGCTCCTTGTGTGTTACAACATAAATCTGCGGTTACCAACCCGCCTGCCTAGCGTGGTGACTATGGCAAATACCCTCCCTCGGGAGGAGGCCCATGATGATGATGATGATGATTATTGAAGCTAGGTACATTAACTTAATAAATAGATATATTTAAAATATTTTTTGCCTGCGTAGTGAACACTGTCATAGTTATAATATCGTTACGTGATTAGCATCCTGCGGATCACTAACGATTTCTTCTTTTCTTGTTAATCACAATAAGATTATATAAACCTAATGTGATTGGAATAAGGTGCAAAAAATTTGTTTACTATAAATTTATGAAGTACGTTTGCAAATATAGATTTAACAACAGTACGAAATAAACCGGCCTCGTGTATTTTTTTAACAATTTGTGTCAACGAATTCGTAAATTAAATGTTACCCGCGGTTTTTCTCAATTATTTTCGTTCTGTTACATTAATAAGAGTTTGTCTGTTGAATTATCCGTATTAATTTATAGGCTGGAATTTCGGATACATACTTTAAAAGCTCTCATTTTGTTGACAATTCTAAATTATTTGTGAAGGAGGTATTTTTATCTTTTATGTTTTGTATACATATGATTGAAAGTAACGATTTGGCTTACCTCGATTGAGATCCGTTTAACTGACCTGTTTAACAATACAAATCGTACTATACACCAATTGTCAAAAATAAGAATGAACTTTCATTATTTGTTGTATTTTAGACAATTGTAGAATTTATTAATTCACAAACATACAATTAAATACATAACATCTTATATAAGTAGGTAAGTAGGTATTCGTTTTAATGAGTATGGTATTCATCATAAGGAAAATCAATAATTTATACTACAATAACTTAGCAAGTGAGAATTTTATAATTCAATGTTCAATTACGTCAATTAAGCAAAAAACGCAACAGCAGATTATTTTGTAAGAAATGTAGCATTGACATAGCAATGTGATATTTTTCAAAGTTGTCTAGTCATCAACAACATATTATATTGTAGCTGTAGTTGACAACTAATCAACAATTGCTATGGAAACGCAACATTTTTTTATGTATTGCGATTAATATGCTTAATTATCGCAAGATAATTCGTCGAATATAGGTCTATAGGTCACCACAAAAAAGTCAACTTAAGTTCAATAACGTGATTCCTTTTAACACATGCACACTGGTTGTTGAGACATTCCTCAACATTAAGCATGGCAGCGGGGTTCTGGTTCTGGTTTTTTTTACGGAAATCTGATCTTTACTAATAAACAGATTGGTCTATGATTATGTTTCAGTGTATATTAGTGTTTCCCATAGGTAAACAAAGGTGGATCAAAAAAGCAAAAAATCTAGTATAACAATTCGTTAAATGTACATTTTAATGAATGAGCTTCCAATGGTCCCACGATTAAATAAAAGATCGTCTGAAGGGATGAACAAGGTAAATAATAAAATGATTGGTAAAGTTGTGACTCTGTATTTTATTTTCACGAAACGGTAGCGGGTCGCCAACGAATGGGAAAAGTTGTTCAATCGCAAATTTTATAATCAAAGTTCAATCTTCGTCGGTCGTCCTGTGCCTTGCCTGTTCTGTGCCTCCATAGTCTTGCATAGATTTGTCACAAATAATGGTAAGTATTAATCCCGTAAATTTTGGATTTTGCGAGTGTGATTTGGTTCATCATCATTTCAGCCATAGGACGTCCAGTGCTGGACATAGGAATCTCTCATAGATCTCCAGTTGTTGCGGTTAGAAGCGGCCTGCGTCCACCGTGATCCCGCGGCGTTAACCAGATCATCCGTCCATCTAGTAGGTGGACGTCTTACGTACGCTACGTTTGCTGATCCGCGGTCTCCATTCGAGAACTTTTCGGCCCCAACAGCCATCTGTTCTCCGTGCTATATGGCCTGCCCATTGCGACTTCAACGAACTAATCCGTTGGGCTATGTGTGATTTGGTTACTATAATTATATTTAAGTAATTAATTAATAACTGAACTTGTTACTGATTTTAATTTATAATCCTACTAGCTGTCCCGATTTCACCCTATTGAATTATAGTTGCATAGGTACCATATAGGTACCCATACCTGCCCCCGTGAACAATTAGTAGTTACTAGTAACTTTGAAATCCTACTTTTAAAACTACAGAAGTTTCATACAAACTTTGCCATCCCTTCTTAAGGGTAGAATTTTGCAAATCCGGAAAATAGACTCTTAACACTTGTAGTTTCTAAGATTTCATGATGAGTGATCTTTTGCTTTTATATATAAAGCTATTTATAATGAAGTATACACACATCACATTCGAGTAGATACGTGAATGTATTCATTTGTGTATCCATCTGATTTGTGTGTGGTTGTTCGGCTCTCTATGAACGTTAAATTTATATCGCTCTAGTACAAATATTATAATATTTGTCTTAAGTTTCACGTTGGTACTGAGAATAACATAATAACAATCACACGGAAAGATTTAAATGTAAAAATAACCTATTCAAAACCTTGAAAATATTTTTACTTTTAATCTTTTCCAATCCTGTTAGAAACACATTCAAGTATATGATAAAGTATAATATGACATCGGGGTAAGATCAGAAAGTAATTGCATTGAGACCGCGTTATATTACTTCAGCTACGATATGGCTTTTCTCAGCGAAAAATGTAATATAATAAAATCTTTGAAATGCCACCCACACAACTTTACGTTGCGTCTAGCAGCAAATTGTACTTTGCGGATTCCGATCATCACGACATTTTCTAGGAATTTAACGGAGTTTCAGGAGAAAACTCCACAAATATTCGCAAGATTTAACATTCATCATCATCATCATCAACAGCCCGTTTACGTCCACTGCTGAACATGGGCCTCCTCATCTTAACAGACCTTGGCAAGCCAGGATCGTAGAGGGATATTGCCATAATCACCACGCTTGGCAGACGGATTGGTGATCGCAGTAAGATGTAAACCTGGAGCTAATAGATGCTGCTGCCCATCCATCAGCCATATGTCCCTTAGTCGCCTTTTACGACACCCATGGGAAGACATGGGGTGGTCTATTCTAAGCCGGAAACTACACGGCCAGATTTAACATTATCTAGCTATATTAAAATATGTGTTTTAACTTTTTACTAAGATAACAATGGCGTAAACGACGAACTTGAATATGTAAATCTATACTAAAATAATGCCTTTTCCCTATATTTAGTATTTACACTAGTAAACATGTCCTTGTGACATTTTATTTATTTATTTTTTAACACCACACCCACACTGCGGAAAATATATTTTAAACTCATAAGTACCTAAATCATAATTCACGGATACAAAGCACACCCAGACCCACAACAACTATCCGTGGTTCACCATGACCTCGTTGATATAGCGGTAATATGTTCGACCCTAACCACCGAGGTCGTGGGTTCGAATCCTGGCTAAGGCAAAAATGAGTATTACTAAAAACTTATGTCGAGACCTTGGGAAGGACATAGGCTACCCCGCTTATCGCGAAAAAACTACTCGAAGGAGTTGAAATCGAAGGGAATGAAAGTTTATATTTCTGTGCCAAATTTAATCGAAATCGGTCGGATTTTGTCGGTTATATGATAGATGGACAGCATGAGCATTTGTGATACATAGTAGCACGGATATAGGTATCTAGCATAGCAATACTAATCATAATTATGATGGAATCAGGTAGTGGGCAGTAGAATTCAATAACTAAGTCAACCACTGGACGTTGAGATTACTAAATTTTTGCGCTTATTAGTAGTGTTATGTATGTAATATTCTTTATTATAGATATTAACTTCATATGCAATCGATTTACTTTAACTGTAATTAGCGAATGAGAATTTATCTAACATTTATAAGAATTTAGACACAGTTTCAGCAAATAACCAGCACTATTATTTTATAAAGCTTATTAGTCGTGTTATGTATGTAATATTCTTGATTATTGATATTAACTTCATATTCAATCGATCTACTTTAACTGTAATTAGCGAATGAGAATTTATCTAACATTTATAAGAATTTAGACACAGTTTCAGCAAATAACCAGCACTATTATTTTATAAAGCTTATTAGAAGTGTTATGTATGTAATATTCTTGATTATTGATATTAACTTCATATTCAATCGATTTACTTTAACTGTAATTAGCGAAAGATTACACTTAAATACGTTAGGCACATTAAAGGACTTAGAGTAAACCCTGACATCTAAACTAGGGTTAAACCCTGTACCTATCTTGAAAATCAGTGCTCTCCGATACAATTTTGCAACATGCCATAAACGATAATACAGGTTATAATGCAAATAGAAGAAAAATATATTTTAACAATGACAAAGAAAAGTTAAATTAATGGTATAAGTTTTTTTTCATTTCGTTATTGTTATCAGTGCAGCAATAATAGTGCGTCACTACAGTGTTATTGTTATTTCAATCTTGATTTTTTTTTTGTTTTCCCGGCAGTATGCGCATTCAAATTAAATCTGTTATTGTTTTTTCTTAAGCTGTTTACCAACATTTCTAATAACCATATGTCAAAGCATACATCGGTGATATTGCAAAACCGCGTTATAGTTGTTATATATAAGGTGCAATTTCATATATCAAGAAATATTTTCTTTATATATGTATTAAAGGGTAAACAATTAATATGCTACATTTGATTTTCAACGTTATTAGCTATTGTCATTTGAAGCAATTGAAGTGTACATAACAAACAATTGAAGTGTAAGGAGCCGAGTTTTCGAATAATCTGGAAATCATCTTTACTAATATTATAAATGCGAAAGCAACTCTGTCCGTCTGACTGTCGGCGCCACACGCCAAAACTAATGAGCCGATTATAATGCAATTTAGTACGCAGATAGTGTAGAACAGTCATAGACTACATTTTATATCGAAATAAGGGTTGAAGGGGGTTGAAAAGAAAGTTTTTAGACTAGCATAAATTATTAGCTTGCTAACTGCTATTCCACCCGGGCGAAGCTATTGCTAGTATTTTTATATATTAAAGTCCGGTTTGACTCACGTGTAATAATAATTGTTATGGCGATTTATCAACTTAGTTAGAGCTTTCTTTAAGGAGTATCATCATGGAACCAAGTTTTTCTTTGCAAAAACTGCAAATGCATCTTCTCAGTTCAATTGGCGACGCTCTGTTATTGTTGCTATTTCGAACTCGGTCGAATTTTGTCGTGTTCACGGTATCGTTTATTTCTGGTGTTACAGTGAGAACGTTGACTCAGTGGGATTAAGATTTAAATATAGGCGGGGGCGAGTTGCCAAATCATTGGGGATATTCGTTTCGAGTCCAGCGCCGAAGAATCTGGTCTAGTGATTGTTTCATTAAACGCAAACACAATGTAGGTTTCATTGACATTATTAAGATACGATTTTAGCGACACTCATATATAAATTATAACTTTTGTTACACAACGATATGAACTGATTTCGTAGTTTTCCGATATTATCAGTCGTATGTCACTACATTTGTAAAGTAAAAATAAATGTTATTAAAATAGACTAGCTAACAGTCTAAGATTTTTGTTTTTTTTTAAAGATTACTTGCAGAATTTTTGCAGTCTATTACTTAACTAGTCGTGCTAATCTAAAATGCTTGTGTTAGAGTGGGTTCACGTCGGTAGTGCAATGGTTGGGGATCAAACCGGCGGCGACTACAAGATCACAAGTCCAATGCCCTTGCCATTAGGCTACGGCCACTTAGTAGTACATTAGAGCCATTTAATTGCTTTAATTTACTTTGAATTCATATTATTCATTATATATGTTACGGCTAATAGCCGAAGTGCGGCTACACCTAGGTTTAGCCGGCTACATGCGGTTAAACTTAGATCAACCTCAATAAGTCCCTGTTCAACTCCATTGGTTTAGGTGTAGGTTATTTTTTTTTTTAACCACCCCAACATCTTTTTGTGTCGTACATAGGTATTGTTTATTTAATTAAAACCTAGTTCTAACCGAAGATAAGTAGGATAGGTACATCTAAGTTTAACCGCATGTGGTCGGCTGCACCTAGTTGTAGCCGGCTAAACCTAGGTGTAGCCGCACTTCGGCTATTAGCCGTAACATATATATTATATCCACGCGCTTAGTCAGAGAAACGTGTCCTGGCACTTCATTACAAGGAACAACGCTGGTGATATGAAACATCCATTGCCTTTTAACGATAATGAAGAAATGTGTTTTTTATTAATTGTAATTCATAAGAAATATCAGATGGCGCGGTAGCGCCGCTTAAGCCTTGAAAACTCATAGTCGGATATACACGACTTTAGCGTTTAAAAGGTTAATCGTCTTCTTTATCTATTTTTATTTACCAGACAATTTTTATATTATTTACTGTACACACTAGCTTTCAGATGCGGTTTTACCCGCATAACGGCATACTGATTATACTAGGGAACATTTTGGTTATCAATGCTGGCAATGAGTATAAACATATAAATATTTCCTCTTTATAATGCTTTGTTTTTTATAATAATTATAAAACAAAGCATTTGAAAGACAAATAAAACTCAAACTCATATCATAAATTTCATGTTATTTTTATCATGAATATCGTTATAGGTAGGTACTGGCTTTATTATAACCTCTTCGTAAAACATACTGCGGATTAGATGAGTAATGATGATAAATATTTATGTAACACATTATGGTATTATACATACAATTTTACTGAAGTCCTTTGTAGTTTTTTCAAGTATTTTATAACACATAGAAATGTCAAAATGATGGACCGTACTAAATTACCTATAAGAAATAGCAATGTAAACTATTATGGTGAGACTATACCTGTAGCAATGTAGCTATAGGTATAGTGTCATCATAATAGGCTTGAAGACTAAAAAAATATTATTTAGTCCGTCAGTTAGATTACCAAAAAATATATGACACTTTTTTTTGCATCCCTTAAACAAAAAATTACGAATATACAGTGCGTTGAAATTTCGAGTGACGTCACTTCTAGGCACAATTTTACCTAGTTGTAACGCGAACGTCACAAGCCCCCCTCTCCTGAACTTTATAGTTCGTTGCTGCCACGGTTGTTGCTCTGTATCTTTGTCAATTTTTATTGATTTGATAAATAAAAAATACGTGTAAAATATTTTTTTAGTTATCTAACTGACGGGCAAATTATATTTTTTTAGTCTTCATGTCCATTATAATATTTGAATGAAATAGTTAGTTATCGGTTCAGAAAAGTCCACGTTTTCACGCCAACTTATACATACATAAGATTAAGTCCATAAAATATTATTTAAAAGAAAGTTTGTGTTGTACAATACGTTTACACCTTATCGTATTCGTCTTGAATATAAGTTGAACCTTTAAACCTTTTATACAATGTTTAAATCCATGAATATATTGAACAATATTTTATAAATAAAACCTAGTCATGCTGTGGTCATGCTAAGATTGGATGACCCCATCTTTTATCACAAACAATTTAAAAGTTCTTACAACTCGGGACACATATTGTAAAACATATGAAACGGCGGCGCCCCAAAGCATTTGAACAAAATAACTTTAATGCTAGCTGAACGAGTTTCACCCGCGTCCAGAGTACTTAATATAGCGCTTTTGAAATTGTCTGACTTTGCGGTTATCTGCAAGGAAAAATAATTTCTAAACTTTTGATTTCTCCTTCAAAGGGAGACCAAAATTATTTTAGTTTTGTTTGATGTCTTTATTGTTTCATTTGTTTTCTACACTCTATTCTTATATTCAAGGTGTAACGGAAAGGGTATATTTGGATCATAACAAACGACATGGCAGGGGTTTCAACTCAAAATAAAATACTCCAAGATTTTTTTATTTTGCAAACAAAAAATAAAAATGCGGTACCCTTTATTCATAAATACCAGGAGTAAGAGGTTTATATTTACTTGCAAATAGTTCGTTGACATCGATCAGCTGATTGAGTGCTAGTGATGTATTTATTTCAATTTGAAAAGTTTGGTTTCTGGTAACTATGAATTTAAAAAAATCATTACTTCCTGACTTGTAGAGATAGGATTAAATAACCCTTGCCATATCGTTTGTTATGATCCAAAGAAGCCTTGCTCTTTCTATGTATATACCCTTTCCGTTACACCTTGGATACAACTGAAGAGTAATTAAGTTTGCTTGAACGCGCTAATCTCAAGATAAACAGGTCCGATTTGAAAAACAAATTCAGTGTTAAATAGAACATTTATTGAAAAAGGCTGAACACGGGTAAATCCGTGCGCGGAAGCTAGTTATTTATTTATGGAGCAACTTTTGGAAACAACTTATATTTAGCGGTGACAGATTGTTGTCACGATTAAATTCACTGAATAAGAATCGGAGTTTTTGCTACGTTATTTATGTCTTTCTCTATTTTTTTTTTGTCGTTGGTTCGCCAATAGAAGTAATTTATTTAGGGTACTTCATACAGAGTTTTTTTGAAAGTCATAACAACAACAATAATAATTTAAAACCCTAAAGGTTGTTAAGGTTGCTAAAGTTAAGATCTCCTACTTTATGCTTAACAAGCACGGTACAATTTACGCCATGGAGTATAACTTAACCAATTTAATGATTACAATAAAATGTTTTATAATAATAACAAAAATATATTTTTGATCCTAATAACGAGCCCTTTTGTTTGATATATCATGACACAGTAAGGTTTATAAAACTCTTATTGGTTATTACCTAATTTGATCCTCAAAATATATTTATTTACTTTGCACATATGTTTTGGGTCATAGGATTACACCATTCTACCAAATTTCACCTGATTTGATCTAATAAATTCGAAGCAAGTAAGCTGTAATAGATGGACGGACAGACAGACACATGCACGAGTGACTCTATTAGGGTACCTTTTTCATTTTTTTTAATCCTTATCCTAATCCTATCCTTTTCTTAATCCTAAAAATAATATTAAGTAACAGAGAATTTATGCAAAGTGACCATTGGTAAGCAGTCAGGTTGGTATAATGACAAAAACATCGCTTCGCGTTTAACGGCTCTAGGTATCATGCATATTTATCGTTTACCAGCATACATAAACAACAAAGAGTTCTGGGAGTATTTCTTTTTATCCATCTATAATTTTTAAAAGTGCTGTAAGCTTATTATTTTTTTCGGATGGACATTATGAAGTTAGAGAGAAGGCTTTAGCTACTTCATCGGGCATAACTGTAAGCGTATTAGTAGGTAAAAGTAGCCGCGAGATAAAACCGTGACAGGGGCAATCCAGTTTATATCATCCGCGTAGATCCCGTTCCCGTGGAAACTTTAACTTAAAATATAGCCTGTGAGAATCACAAGTTACGTTGCCTTCTATTGGTAAAAGAATTTTCCAAACCGGTTTAGTAGATCCAGAGATTACCCCCTACAACGACACAAACTCACAAACTTGACCTTTTTATAATCACTACATAGTATAAAACAAAGTCACTTCCATGTCTGTCCCTCCCTATGCATGCTTAGATCTATCAAACTACACAGGGGATTTTGATGCGGTTTTTTTAATAGATAGAGTGATTCAAGAGGGAGGTTTATATGTATAATACATTAGATTTGTACCCTTGCGAAGCCGGGACGGGTCGCTAGTATTAGTATAGATAACTTTAGAGATAGTATTAGTATAATAGTAAAGATTATACTTAAACTAACAACATGTTCCTAAATAAAGTGATATTAGTATAAGTACTTTTCAATTTAAATCAACAAGAATAGTAACCAAAAGTTACGGTAAGTGTCGATATATCTAAATAGATTTCTTAGTTTATGATTGTTTGTTTAAACGTTTACTAGTGTCTGGAACACTTGGATCGTTTGGCATGCGGATAGTTTATAGCCTGTATTTAAATAAACTAGTGTTAATATTTGTTAACATGAAATAAATGCATCAACTGAATTGGAAATCTGATTGTCACAGGTGGTTCCTACTCATAAATGTACCATTACATGTCAGAAACATTCGTCGTATGCGCCTTTACCGTAAACTGGCACTTACGACCAAATGCTTCTGAAGATCATAGTACATCCGTCCTTCGTCCGTCCGTCTAGATTTCTTAACCTGTACCATGGATGTCAAAACTCGAACTCAAAGGTCAGCTGCTGTGCATATATGCGACTATTTGATAGTTGCATATATCAACGGCAGCTGACCATTTTACTACCAGAAAATGTACTATTTTATCCAAAGAATTCGGAATGATGTTGGAAACTTTTCAAGGCAATAAAAACTTCTTCCAAATTCTTCGACCGGCATTTTCCTTCCCCGTTACCTACTGTCGCGTTTATAAAGCGTGAACTGCTGATGAGCCATCTCATTTAAAATTTATTTAAATCCATAGATGGTAAACTAATGGATAACATAGAATTGGCACTGTTTATTTTTATTCTTTTGATAAATAGCTAGTTAAGTTAATTAATTAGTCAATTACTTGTCTGCATGGTTCATCAGAGTATTGAAAATATAATTTTTATTCGTTTAATAATTGACTATATCGTGTCAGTTATAATTTACTATATTAATTTATACATACTTACATATAATATTAAGGCAGTGCGGGTAAATGATTTAATAATAGCTATTGTAATGTGATACGTATTTATTTTTAGGTATTGCGCTAAAGAAAATCTGATGATATTCAACAATACTTACTATCAAATATTTGTCATCATCATCATCATTATCATCAACAGCCCGTTTACGTCCACTGCTGAACATGGGCCTCCTCTTAACAGACCTTGGCAAGCCAGGATCGTTGAGGGATATTGCCATAATCACCACGCTTGGCAGACGGATTGGTGATCGCAGTAAGATGTAAACCTTGAGCCAATAGATGCTGCTGCCCATTTATCAACCATATGTCCCTTAGTCGCCTTTTACGACACCCATGGTGGGACTTGGGGTGGTCTATTCTAAGCCGGAAACCACACGGCAACTTGTTATAGTATTGTGATAAATATTTAATCCTAATTAATTGCAACTACCAAAACCAATTTTAGAGGGACGTAAAAAAATATAATCTAATAAATGTAACTTAATGTTTATACCAACTGCTTTGATAATTACAAAACATAAACATTTGTGCCTATACGATAAATTTATAGGTAATTTAAGTAAACATTCAGATAAGTTAGATAAATATGTAAATGAGGCTGTTAATTACGACATGTAAATTCAGAGTCCTCGCGTTAAACACGAAGGGAATTCTATAAAGTTGATAACAGAGAAGTCTGCATTGTTAAATCATAAAGTTTAATAATATAGCTGAATTACCATTTACACTTAGAGCTTATTTGTTTCTTGGCAAAGGACATCTGACAAAGTATATTGGTATTAGTTGTCCTTGTGTTAGGTACCAAAAAAACAATCTAAATCGGTATACATTTATTATTTTCAAATCTTAAAAGTAAACTTTTTTTTTAGTTCAGTTTAACTTTTTTTGTAAGATTGTAATTTAACTTAAGCAATTTAAAAAACGTATTTGTGGAATTAACGAAGAGTATGTTTGTACGCATTTATCACAGGAGCTACTGGACCGATATGAAAAATTATTACAGCGTTAGGTAGCCCATTTATCGAAGAAGGCTGCAGGCTATATTTTATTATGAAGATCTCACGGGAATTGGTGCGACGAGGAGGTTAGTCTATTGATATAATACGAAGATGAGTGAGCGTGTGCCTAGATGTACCTACATCGCGCTCACTCTTCCATCATATTTGTTTCTAAGTTAACCTACTAGCCGCATGTCTTTATTCTTTATCTTTATTCTTTATTATACACACAGAAAAACAAGTAACAATACATTTTAGATAAAGAAACAACACGTACAAAGGCGAGCTTAATTCAATTATGAATTATCTTCCAGCAAACCTTCCAAGGACAGATAATAATAAAATGGTAGCTATTGTAGGTACAACAAAACTTGTTTACCGATCTGATTCATCCGATGCCCTCGTAGACCCGAAGTCCGAGAACCCCGCGAACTGTAAAGTACACACACGTAAAGGCAGTTGTACAAAACTCCCCTAAAATACTAAAAGTCATAATCCCTCAATTTCATCGCCAGCTTCGATCAATTATTGATCGAAGATCGCCAGCGATCGCCCTGAGCCGAGGTCCAAGCCCCACAGGGGGCGCCCTCTTGCGCAGGTTGCTTAGTTTGTAGTTTTTAAACCATTTATTAAGGCTGGAGCTCTGCTCGTCTTTATGCCCGGTGGTAATAGCAAAAGCTTTTTGGCTAACTAAAAAAAAAGATAAACCAAAAAAAAAAAATGATCTGGTAAACATCTATGAGCTAATAAACTTAAATGCTTCCATTTACATACAATAATTATACAAAATACATACCATGTCCGTGGATTATTAATACTCTTTTATTAACCTGGCCCTGGTGCTCTGCTAACAATATCACATCCGTCCTCATTTAAATATAAAATCTCCATTCTAACAGATTTATGTTGACTGACACATGTTTAACGCTTACTGCGTTATTCCAGAATGCTGACAAAAGAATGTGTTAACGGCCATAAAATTCTGCATCAATAAATCTTTATAACGATTAAAGCTTCAATGTCGGCGCAATGTGATATCAAGTCTGCCCATTTGTTATCTCAATAACTCTGATATGGGGTTTTATTTATGGGGTTTAGGCAAACGAAACACTTTTCAAGCCTATGTATACTGTAACTATTATGTTATCTATCATACCCTCTGTAATTTAATACTATGTGTGTCCTTAGGTGTGTTTAAATTTTATTTTAGTTTTAAATAAAATTTAAAGTAATAGCCTGTAATTCGGATAGCGGGCTGCACCAAAATAAACATAAGAATGTTTCTGTTAATTCAAAGCTAAACCAATAGTGTTCTACTATTGGTTCAGCTTTGAACTTTGGGTATATACCCAATAGAAATATTGGTTTACTTTTTAAATACCAATTTCATTTTTTAAGCCTACTGCTAATGTTTTGTCTCAAAAAAAGAACGTGGAGACATGTAAGTTTCCTACAAAATAAAAGGAAGAAGGGTGGAGACTAGGTTTATCAACATCATCATCATCATCAGCCCGTATAACGTCCACTGCTGAACCCTCCTCCCGGGCGGGTTCTGGCGGGTGACTGTGGCAAATACCCTCCGGTATTTGCCACAGTCACCCGCCTGCCAAGGGGTTGGACCAGTTGACCGCAATGTTTGTCCACACAAGGAAATGCCGCTGCCCGTTCCTTGATATACGATTATTATGGATAATGTTATGATAATCGGGACCAACGGCTTAACGTGCTTTCCGTGGCACGGAGGGTAATCCCTCTACCAACCAGACCTAGAGCGAAATCTTAGAATTTACACAAAGATTTTTTTAGTCCGGCGTGGGGATCGAACCCATGACCTCCGAGATTTAAAGCGTGCCAAATAACGATACGCAACGGAGGTTGTCTATGAAGGAGTATGTAAATTGCTTTTATGGAATCGTTTTAACTTGCATGCATTGGCGAACCAGCTATTGTTACAACTCAAGTAGTAATAATGAGTTTTATTGTTATTGACCGTTGCAATGTAATTCTAAAGGCTTTACAACAGTGCCGTTTCGGCTGTTATATTATTCCTTAGACGTCCTGTTTTAACAGTGCGTACGAATAATATGCTGACCTTTCATTTGATACCAAATAGGTAGTACCAGCCCTGACTGTGTATTTATTCTGCCGTACCCTACAAGATAAATATATCTTAATGCTATTTACACTGACACAGAATACATAATGGGTTGGGTACAGGATATAGACAGAGAAAGACTAACCTCTTAACGATAATATAAGGTAAACACTTACATTAACCAATTTTTCTCGCGCAGTCGACTAAAATCTGCCGTCGTACTTGACAAATGCGGCTAATAATAGTACGCCGAAATCGGCGTACCTACTATTATTTGCCGAGCCAGTCACATTCTGTGCGAGGAATACGTGTTGAACGTTAAGAAGAGCTATGGTTTTAAGGTGGCGCGATATCTTGTAGAGCGCTTTCTGACCTTGCAATCATCTGAAGGAAAACTTATAATAGAATATATTGGATAGTTCTGTTTATTGTAATCGAAAATCTATGAACCTAAAGTTGCTGCTACACTGGAGCCGAGTAAGGTGGCGGAACAGTGAATGAATTAAATGTCTACCAATTGAATAGCATAAAATCTCAGCTCCTCTTCAGTGGATAGGGACGATTGGAAGATGTTTGCCCCGCACACCGATTTGCTACCTCGCCCCGCTCTAGTGGACAGCTAGCCTCATTAGGCTATACATTCAATATATATATATAAAACTACATTTGTTTCCTTATCAATAGGTGCTTAACATGTATTCTTAATTTTTCCAGACTATCGCAGACGGATCAGAGTAGATCACTCCAACAACACAACGCAGAGCAACCACTCAAGGTAGGTAGTTATGTTTACGTACCTATCAGAGGCGGATTATCCATAACCCAAACTAGGCACGTGCCTAGGGGCGCGAAGGTACGAAAGGGCGCGCGGGCGGAATAGACGCTGGAAAAGCAACTGTTGTTGAGCCTACTACAAGTCGGAATAAAGAAATGCCACCTCCAAATTGGAGTAACCTCTACCACAATATGTAGTAACGCCAACTACATTGATTAGATTCGTGCCTACGGGGCGCTCTCAACGTTTAATCCGTCTCTGGTACCTATATAAGATAATAGCGGTAATATTTTTGTTAATGTTAATATTTTTTAACTATTAATTTTATTTCTTTTTAGCATATTTCAATTGCTTATAAGATTGGACAGTAATAATTATAATAATATTCATGTAAGTCCCGACAGGCAACACCAGCATGGTGTTGCATGTCGTAGGTTTTAGTACCATGCAACACCATGCTGGTGTTGCATGTTGTAGGTTTTAGTACCACCGTTCTTTTCAACAAATAATATCTAAAGAATTAGCAGTATTATCTCCCTGAATCTCTTGTCGGTATATATGGCATCTATAAAGATTTGATTGTTGGTTTGTTTGCATTGAATAGGCTTGAACTTATTGATCGATTTGAAAAATTATTTCACCTCCGTAGCGTTGACAACCTCCGTAGCGTAGCGGTAATTGGCTCGCTTTAAATCTCGGAGGTCGTGGGTTCGATTCCCACACCGGACAAGAAATCTTTGTGTAAATTCTTAGATTTCTTTCCGGGTCTGGTTGGTTGAGGGACTACCCTCTGTGCCTCGGAAAGCACGTTAAGCCGTTGGTCCCGATTGTTATAACATCATCCATAATAATCGTATATCAAGGAACGGGCAGCAGCGTTACCTTGTGTGTTACAACATAATACTGCGGTCACTAACCCGCCTGCCAAGCGTGGTGACTATGGCAATGCCCTCCCTCGGGAGGAGGCCCATGTTCAGCAGTGGACGTTATACGGGCTGATGATGATGATGATGATGATGATTTCACCATTAGATCTACCTCATCAAGAAGTAACTAAGACTATATTATAAATAAAGCTTGCACAAATCTTGGATAAACGGTTAACTGAGTTGCAGTTGTCAATGCTGCAGCATCAATAGATTTAATGCACCATCAAACGATCCATAGTTTTAATATGAGCAGCGTGACTATCCATTCTTAAAAGGTAACTTTTCAAATATTAGTAAGCATAATATTATTATTCAATCGCACCAATACCCGTAGATTTAACTAGATCGTATCTAATAATTAAGTTTCTCATAGTCGAGTTGGGTGCACGCAAACGATATCCGAATGAATTTCTGTCCGATAACCGGTAATAGAGTGTCTACCCGATAGGCAATATCCGAAACATAATGGCTTTAATCATGTGCGGTAATGACTATCGTGGTCTAAAACCATTTCCTGGTAACCTGATTGCTGAATAATTTTATCAGCCATGAAATATACCTATTGCAAAGAAATTAAACATACCTATAAATATAGCCATCCCATGTCTTTGCATGGGTGTCGTGAGAGGCGACTGAGGGATATACAGCTTGATGGATGCAAAGCAGTATCTATCAGCTCGAGATTATTTACCTTTTCACTGCGACCACTAATACGCCTACCATGCGTGGTGATTATGGCAATATCCCTCAACGACCCTAGCTGGCCAAGGTAGGCCCATGTTCAGCTGAGGACTTAAGTGGGCTGTTGAAAGTAGTAGTAGAAGAAAACATATCTACATTTTAATTTGGAATTCCCAGGTTTTTTTAATTTATTTGATTGCGATCATATTTGGAGGTTTTAAAAATAAGAAAACCTTTAAAAAAAACGGCGATGTAAGTTCGTTAAAAATATATCAATGTGGTATATAACGCAGTGTTGTGTCAAACATGTTGTTGTGGAACGTAAACTACCAATATTTAATTTTAAAATGTATAGATTATTTTATCAAAAGGTAATAATTGATTTTGAGACAGTAGAAACACTCAGTAACTAGTATAACTCTAAAAAACCTTGAATGGTTTAGATAAAGATGCATTTATTTGTATGAAGCATGTGTTACATGTTTCATGTGATGTTAAAATTATAATATAGTTATTACATAGTTTACATTTTATATATTTTGTAAATTTCTTTCCTATCGCCATAGAAATTTACCGAAGTATTGGTGTCCGATGTATCCATGCCTACCTAATGATTTTTTGGCTGGGTTTAAAATAAATATCGAATATACAATAAATATAGAATCACAGACACAGCTGACTGATATTTGAATCCATGCCCACCTAACACATTTACGGCCAAGTCCGAATTGAATGTCTATTTTGTAATACGATATACATGTGTAGATAACCCGTTAGGTAGTGACGATTGAGTTATACGAGTATGTTAGGGCTGAAAATTACGTTCGTACGTGCCAGTCTTGCGTTAATGTACTAAGAATTTATTAAGGGTAAAGGTTCAGACTAAACTACCTGTGTAATTCTTGTACCAAACGACTCCTTAAGACGCGCTCATAGAATGGATTGCTATATTTGGCATAACTACTTTTAGAATATTTCTGATACGTAGATTGGTCATGAGATAACTGAATTTCATATCGTTAGAAAGTATGTTTAAAACCAAAACAACTTTGGTTTTAACATCGAACGTCGTTAATACTTAAGTTTCCCGCATCCAACATGGATGTCACTACGCCCCAAAATAGAAGTCGCAAGCATTTTCTTCTCCTAATTTAAAAGAGTCACTCATGTTTTATATTAATAAAGTAAGTAATTCAATGATTTTATGGTTAAAGTAATTTCTTAATTTAACCCCTTATACACATTACTAGCCTTTTTGATATATATTTTTCATGTTGTACTGGCTGGTTATATATATATACATATATATATAGATTTTATCAGTAGTCAATATTAGATTAATTAGCTTTCCGTTCGCGGTTTTACCCATGCAGCCTCCGTTTCCTTGAAAACTTTAGCCTATGTTACTCCTGGATAACGTAGCAATCTAATGGTGACAGAATTATCGAAATGCGTCCAGTAGTTTTTTTAATTTTGTCGTAAGAAACTTACATACAATATATTGTATGTAAGTTTCTTACGACAAAACTCATATCAGAATATTTCTATATCTATAGATATAGAAATATTCTGATATGATACGAATACTGTTTCGGTCTTAAATGATATATAAATCGTTGCGTAGTCCTTAACAATAATCGTGTTTAATTTTCTTAGTCTATTAAAATAAATATTTTTTTACAAGTTTGACTTAGCGTGATGTAATTGTTGTAATAATAAATCATCTTATTGTTGCACGTAAAAATCGAGGTAGGTAAATAAACGCACTTTAGAAGAATCTATTGTGATATTCTCCTTTGATGTTTCGCTTTAGAAGTTGCTTGTTGAACGATCGAGACGGTAAATGTATGCTAATTTTAGGTATCAGTTTATATTGTAGGTACTAAAAGACGCGATACAGAATAGAAAATAGATATGATCTGTACTCCTTGATGTTAGTCTAACTAAATGCTTATATTAGCGAGAGCAATTAAGACATATTGCGTACGGACCTAAAGAGAAACATAAAGCTTCATTGAATTAATTAATTTAGTTGTAGGTATTATGTATTGTACTTGTAGATAGATCGTATACTTTATGTGTGGGAATCTACTGTTATTTTGTTTTTAATTTGTTTTCTAAAATGTTACTAAAAACTTAGGAAACTTAAGAACTTGTTTAGTTAATTATTCACACATTGTTATAATAAAGCAGTGCAGTGGCAGGCCATTCATTACATACGAATATAAAGCTACTTCTACGAAAATACTTCTTTTTCTTTCTGAACAACTCGTACAATGGGGTGAAATAAGGGGTGTAAGTTGGTATGGAAAATCCTTTCCTTTTTAAAGCTATCGAGTCGACTATCGAGAGACTCCAAAGTCTTTAATAGAATTAATAAGGGATTATTTTTTTACATTTAGAAACTTCGCTTATTAATCAGTAAAAAATCGGTTGCAGATTTATGTGAAACTTCGTCAGTTTTAGTGATAGCCGGTTCGAAACGACTAGATTCCTAACGTAACGGGAGTAACGCAGGTGAAACCGCGCGCAGGAAGCTAGTTAGTTATATTAGATAGTAGGTACCTATAAATTTGACAACGTTGCCGGTATCTAGAACAATCCAATCAAGTTGTTTTGAGTAATCAGTGTTCCGCAGCGTTGGTAACGTACAGTTGGTAATCACAAAGGCGAGCAGTGTTAATACCTATTGTACATAGTGGGTATTTACAAGACGACTGTTTGTCTTGAAATTCGGTCTTAATTGACCCCAAGTCACGTCTGTCATGTTGAAGGTTTATAGAATTTGTAGAAATAAGTTAACGGAACTTATTTTATTTTGGAATTTTTCTCTTAAGTCAAATCCCACACTAGGGAAATTCATCCCTGTGTACTTTTCTAACACTCAATACACAAACAAAAAGCAAAAGACAAAGAACAACTATATGGTAAAAGCGGCCGTAGCCCAATGGCTAGGGCGTCGGACTGGCGATCTTGTGGTCACCGGTTCGATCCCCACCCATTGCACTACCGACATGAACCCACTCGTAACACAAGCATTTTAGCTTAGCACGAGGCAAAAAATCTGCGAGTAGAAAAAAAAAAAGTGGTTCAGCAAAAAAATTGTTGCGGGTGGGAATCGAATCCAGAACACCAGGTCTCAAAAGCAACTACCGTATTCACTGAGCTACCGGTGCAAGATTAACTAAAACGAAATTTATAATTTTGATTTGTTATACCCTTTTTAAGGGTTCAGAAGAATTAATGAGTAAGAAAGGTTGAATTACGTCAGCAATAAAAATCTATTGATTTCAAAATTATCTCGGGCGTTTATTCGTGGAATCTTTATTGCAAAATTTTGGTTATGAAATATCTTGTTAAGTAAGTGAACATATATATTTTAATGATCAGTAAACAACTACGCGACGTGGTGTGACTTGGGCTAAGAATTTACAAGACGATCTAGTTTCTATGACAGTACCGAGCTCTCAATTGACATTTCGAAATATCGATGCGACGTTATCAAAAGATAAAGATCTGTTCCTAAATTCCGCAAAACGTCAAAGAATAGGGAAAAGCGTAATCTTTTTCCAATGAAAGGGTTTACGCTATCAGTTGGCGCCACTTAGGTGAATGGTCTTTTTGCCAGCGTTGTCAAAACAAAATAGATATTCAACTACTTTACAAACGTTTTCAGTGCTAATTTCGGCAATGATAATGTTTAATTTACAAAATTATGTTTCATATATTTCATGTGATTATGGACAACACAAATTGCTGACTTAAAACTTGAGCTGAAACTGAGAAGAGCAAAAATCTTACGCATGTTCACATAATTACGCATATTTTACTGTTTATATTTGAGCACTGCGCAATACTGCGGCATTTTGTTTATAAAATAATATTTTTTTAATTCTACTATAAAAAGTTACTATAATCTTTCACGGTTATTTACCAATGACCAAAGAATGAAATGGCTTTGACAGGTGCCTGAACACCTTAGTGCTGCCTTGTGGTTGCCATTTTACAAAACCCTCGTTAGTATGGAAACGCGTCATTTTTCGACATTTTACATTTAATCTGCTAAATAATGAAAAAAATATGCTGCTATAAAAATATGCTATGGAAAGTTGCAGAATTGGCCTGCGGATCGGTTGAATTCTTACAAATTTCAGATTGAGGCAACTGAAAAAAAATAATCACGATTTGTATCGTGATTTGTATACGGCAATAAATAAGTAATCTGAAAAGGAGAATTCTATTCAAGTGCTAAGGTAAAATCTTCATCTTCCAATCTTTTCCGTTTGATAAGAAATCTCAACTTATTAACCTGCCACTTGTGAAAAGCCAAGAGATAACTACGATTGAAAGTTGAACCTACTAATGGTTGAAAAAAACTGAACCTTTGAGGTTTCATGTTACGTTGTATTTATAAGAAATATCCCTTATTTCTTGAAATATACAAATAAGCCGTCCTTATAAAGTCATACTTTTATAAATTAAGTTAACAGACAAATAGCAAGGAATATCCGAATGAAAAGATTTTAGGAGAAAAACAATTAAACTAGCTTCGTTGAAAGGTACTTTTCGTTCCCGACATGAACAAAAAGGTCAGTTTGGCATCATAAAATATGCTTACTTTAAAAAAAGTTTGTCATTGGTTATAATACTACGACAGATAAAGATTTACATTGCTATAAAAAAAAAAGTGATATTCCCTGTACTTTGTCCATAGCCTTCAAATGTTAGACCTTAGTGTGGCTCTAGGATTTTATTTATTTTTTGTTTTTTAAAGACAGTTTATGACAGCTGATTAATTAATGATTTTTAATTCCAGTGAGACGGTAGATTAAAATTTTTGTAGCAAAATCCTCGGAGGTAACGACATAATATTATAAATATACTAGCTGCGCCCCGCGGTTTTACCCGCGTCACTCTGCTCCAGTGAGTCGGATCGTGATATTTTTTCGTTATAAACTATCTCCATGCTAACTTTCAGCCAAATCCGTTCTGTAGTTTTTGCGTGAAAGAGTAACAAACATCCATCCGTCCATACATACAAACTTTCGCCTTTAAAATATTAGTAAGTATTTTCGTCCGATATTTTTTTATCGGACGGACATATACCTATAATAATATGTCGTTTAGGTTAAAGTAATACAGTAGGTATTTTCCTAGTTATTAATTATTTAAATTGAAAATCCTATGTTATAAACTTCTCTGTCAAGAAGTTTGGTAGAGACGCTGGCTATTGTTTTAGTTTATTCCTTAATCTAAACTGAGCTATGAATATGTAAATTAAAGGTCTCGTGAGCGGCAATTCACTTGACAAAGTAATTATTTTGCCTGCTTTATTCGATTTACAGAAGTTTTGGAATTGAATTAGACATGAGTTTTGTTGAGTAAGTTATCAGTGATTTTATTTAGTTAATACCCTTAGCTTTATCACTACATAGTATAAAACAAAGTCGCTATCTCTGTCCCTATATCCCTATGTATGCTTAAATCTTTAAAACTACGCAACGGATTTTGTTGCGGTTTTTTTAATAGATAGAGTGATTCAAGAGGAAGGTTTATATGTATGATACATCAACATTGCACCCGTGTGAAGCCGGGGCGGGTCACTAGTCTTTTATAACAGTAAAATACATTTTAAATATTTGAGCCTATATGATTAAGAAGCTGTGTGGTGGTAGCCGGTTTAAAATAGGCCACCCATTTGTCTTTCCATGGGTCGTTAGAGGCGACTAAGTGACAGCTGAAGTATAGGCACCATCTTATTGCAATCACCAATCCCCCTGCCAAGCGTGGTGATTATAGCAATATCTCCCAACTACCCCGAATTGCTAATGTCTGTGAAGAGGAGGCCCGTGTTCAGCGCTGGATGTACACGGGCTGATACAGTATATGATTAGAGCGACTATTTTGGTTCAATGATGAAAGTATTTATTTAATAAACAAACATGAATAAAATACAAACTAAAAGTAACTAATTTAAAATTAAACTAACTCATATGCTACTATTCTAAATTTATTCTAGTTGGCAAGGTTCCCAGAATGCTGGCAACATTACCACATTGAATGGCAATGCTTACCTGCTGTGCAAAGTAGAAACCAGCAAACCAGTTGGGTTCAATTATATTTGTTTTAATAAATAGGCGTATTTAATTTTACTAAAGTAATAGTTCCCAAGTTATCTATGGAAATGAGTAAATATTACGCGACACTAGCAGATTTTAATATGCACCATTCTAAGGTTGACTAAAAGAATCTATCGGTATTAAGTCTGCCTCCGGATAAAATTATGAAAATAGTAAAAAAAAAATAAAAAAATTGCCAAAGATTTCACCAGGTTGCCATACTCAAAAATCTCATCAACAGCCCGTATATCTTCCACAGCTAAAATTGGGCCATCTCCCGAGGAAGGGTTTCTGCCATAGTCACCACTACATATTATGTAATAACACACACAACGAAACGCTGCTCTCCGTTCTCTGATACATAATTGCTATAGATGATGTTATAGCAATCTGCACCAACAGTTTAATATGCTTTACGAGGCACCGACGTTGTCCCTCAACCTAACCAGACCCAGAATGAAATCTTAGATTGTGCACAAAGATTTCTTGTCCGGCGTAGCGATGTTTTGTTTTTTTTTTCGGATTGCCATATGTATTTAGCCACGATGCTTTTGCTACTTCCCTGGGCATCAAGACGAGCAGAGCTCCAGCCTAGATAAATGATTTAAACACTTCAAACTATAAACCTGCGCAAGAGGTCGTCTCTGTGGAACTCCTCCCCTGTGGGAGCCGAGGTCCAGCTCAGGGCAACTGTCGCTCTACTTTACAGTTCGCGGGCCTCTTGGACTTTGGGTCTACGAGGACATCGGAAGGCGTGGGGACCGAACGAATAATCTCCGAGGCTTAAACCGAGACGTATACAGTTACGCCATGAAAACCTATGGAAGCTAAATATAAGATTAAGTCAAGCTGCACCAAAGTCAGGCTTAGCAAAATAAAATAAATTTATAAAAGTACACTTTTTCGACACAAACGAAATTAATTAACCTTTCTACTTAAAATGTGTTGCAGAAATGTTTCTTTTTAAATATTTTAAGCTTAGATAGATTAACGTAGATTGAAAAGAGTTAACTCTTAATTTTACAAGTTTAGGTCCTTCACTACTGTTTACTTCAAAATATAAGATCAAAAGACCATTATGGAATATTTCTCACAAAATGATTTATGGTATGATAATTATAAATTCAAGTATTAAGGCTGTTTATTAATTATAATAATAATAATAATAAGAACCCTAAACTGCCACACGTCCTGATTGACCATCTAATCACGTGGGGGGCGGGCACACGAATGAGAAATTACTGGCGTGGCTAACGTGGCTCTGAAAACCCATTCAAAATGGAGACACGATCTAAAAAGAAACGTATAGAACGCTGCCCGGGGGCGATCGCCGGGGCGCACCTGGAGCTGACGCTGGGTGTCACAGCATGCGAACCGTCAGCGGTGGGGAGTTGAGCAGGCGGGCTCCCACCGACAAAAATGCTACAGCCGGAATCACTGACGATGGTGACAGATTGACCGACAGGACAGACACCCCTGTAGAACCATACAGCCCAAGTACTGTATCATACACACCGTCAAGAGCATCACCATCCATACCATCGTCACCTACTATAATAATAATATCATCACCCCCCATTACCTAGTTTTAATACAGTTACACCAACTCCAGCCTTGAATGTTGCGCGGGAGGTAAGTTGTACCTTCTTGCCCGCGTCCACCAAGGCAGGAAAAGCAAGAGTTCGCATGACATGGAGTAAAGATGTTAACATATTCATCATGCGAACTTACTTCTACATCACGAGATTAGAGACTGATATGACCACATACAGAAAACAGTTACATTAACTTTTTACACGACAATATCCAGAGATAAGCTTTTCAGAACAAAGAATATCAGACCAGAGAAGAACTATTATTAGAAATAAACCTTTGTCTCAATCAGAATTAGAACACTAAAAAGAAGAAACAAGAAAACTACTAGAACATGAAACAGATAATAATAGCACAGAACATAACACTATCACACTTTCACAAAACATGACAGAAGAAACTCTACAATTACAGTCACAGCCACAGACTTCGCAAGCATACACTCAAATATCTCACACATCCACACAGACTGAGCATACTACACTAATGTTAGAAAATAACTACATTAACATGCAATTCGGCTTAGGCCTAAAACACACACAGGCGACGTGGGGCAGGCGCGGCGCAGGTGTGGGACCGATACGGCGCAGACGCGATTTGAATTATATCAGAAGAGGCGTGGAACAGGCGTTAGACGTTCAGATGCGGCATTTTATAGGCTGACATTGGTGTGATAAGATGTCTCCGTCTTCAGAAGACGAAGATGCGCTTGCTTTGCTGCAATTAAATCATGTGCAAAGGTCCAGAAGATATTGGGTACATTAAAATCAATATCATCACGCATTTTTGGGTTGGTAAATACTGAGCATACCGTATCACAAGCGACATGCTCCTTGCGTGACTCACGAGAACCGACTGCTAGCGACGCGGCGCAGGCAACGAAACGGCGGCGTGTCTGCGCCGCGTCGCTTCAGTATAATTCAAAAACGTCGCCTGCATACATTTTGTATGAAATCGTTTTGAAGCGGCGCACGCCTGCGCCACGCCTGCGCCACGCCTGCGCCACGCCTGCGCCACGCCTGTTCCACGCCTGCTGCCTTGAGTCGCTTGTGTGTGTTTTGGGCCTTAGATAAATGTAGGACACTTCACATTGTAAAAGGCAGGGTACGACCAGGCGATTATGTAGTAAAAGACACGGACGTTATAACAGCAATGGAACCGACTGACTTGTATAAATATTTAGGGTACACGCAACTAAAAGGATTAGACCATATTCAGAATTAAAAATCTGGGAAGAACAAGTGCAACATAAATTAAAAATCTGGGAAAAACAAGTGCAACATAACGATAAAGCATTATGGATAGAGGAAGAAGAAAAAAAATTGAAAGGTATCGAAGAAATGAAATTTGATGAGATAGTAGAGTCCGATATTACACAAATCACGGCCAGATTACATAACTGGAAATCACCTGGCATAGACAAAATACACAATTTTTGGTACAAAAAATTAACATCACCACATAAATTAATGGCAAAAAAATTGACCGACATTATTTTAAACAACAAAACACACCCCAATTTATTACGACCGGAATTACTTATATGCTACCAAAATCTGATAAAAACTCAAGCGAGCCTTCCCAATATAGACCAATCACATGTCTACCAACTATATACAAAATTTTAACATCAGCAATTTTAAAAACAATTAACTCACACATCGAACAGCACAATATCATAGCAGAGGAACAGAAAGGATGCAGGCAGGGTCACATGGGTTGCAAAGAACAATTGATTATTGACTCCACCATACATAAACACGCCACAACAAAAAACAGAAATCTTCATTGCACATATATTGACTATAAAAAGCCTTTGACAGTGTCCCCCATTCCTGGTTAGTAAAAATATTAGAAATCTGTAGAATAAACCCAAAAATTATTAATTTCTTACGCCATATTATGCAACAGTGGAAAACAACATTACAGATAAATTGCAGTCATAATAATATTACAACACGGCAGATTTCTATAAAAAAAAGCATCTATCAAGGTGACTCCCTGAGTCCCCTGTGGTTATGTCTCGCCCTAAATCCACTGTTACATTTATTACAAAACTGTAGGGCTGGATACTGCCTGAAACACACTTCACAGCAAACAACAATATCACACTTAATATACATGGACGACATCAAGCTTTATGCAAAAACAGAAAAAGAAATAAAGAATTTAGTAGAAGTAACATCAGAGTTTAGTAAGGACATTAACATGCAATTCGGCTTAGATAAATGTAGGACACTTCACATTGTAAAAGGCAGGGTACGACCAGGCGATTATGTAGTAAAAGACACGGACGTTATAACAGCAATGGAACCGACTGACTTGTATAAATATTTAGGGTACACGCAACTAAAAGGATTAGACCATATCAGAATTAAAAATACACTCACTACAGAGTATAAGAAGAGACTTCACGCCATTTGTAAAACCCAACTTTCTAGTAAACATCTCATAAAAGCCTTAAATACTTTTGCCATTCCTGTACTAACCTACTCATTCGGAGTTATAAAATGGACCAAAACTGACACTGAACAATTAGAACGAACTACACGCACAACACTCACGAAACACAACAACCTACACCCAAAATCTGCAATAGAAAGACTCACCGTCAAAAGACAACATGGAGGGAGAGGCCTTATAGACATACAACACCTTTGTAAAAAACAAGTTAGTCGCCTAAAATCCTGCAATAGTAATATACATAAAGCCATAGTGGCCAACGATCTCAATTACACACCGCTTAATTTGCACGATCACACAAATACACTTCACTTCACGGTAGACACCCTCACAATCTAGAGCAACCTCACATAAACACAGTAGCTTCAAATAAATGGCTCAAAATAGGCAACTTATTTCCAGAAACTGAGGGATTTATAATAGCTGTCTTGGATAGCTATTAAATCATTAACACACAAAAAATATATAATTAAAGACCCTACCGTAGCAAATGATAAATGTCACATTCAACCAGAAACCATCCAGCACATCACAGGCGCATGCACAACACTTACACAGACAGACTACACTCATAGACATAATCAAATAGCAAACGCCATTCACCAAAAACTAGCACTCAAACACGCACTCATTCAAAATACCAATACACCCTATTACAATTATGCACCACAAACTATCTTAGAAAATAACACCCATAAACTTTTCTTTGACCGCGCTATACTCACAGACAGGACTATCCATTATAATAGACCAGATATAACCCTACAAGATAAAATAAAGAAAGTTACTTACCTGATAAATATCGCAGTTCCCATCACACATAACATACAGAAGACAATCACTGAAAAAATTAATAAATACACAGAGCTCAAGGATGAAGTCACGAGAATCTGGCGTCAAGAAAAAGTATACGTAGTCCCTATTGTTCTTTCTACCACAGGCGTAATACCTAATCATCTTCTCCATAGTTTAAAATTATTAGATCTTAATGAAGCCCTCTATATAACCCTACAAAAGGCAGCCATCTTGAACACTTGTAGCATCGTCAGGAAGTTCATGCAAATAGACGAACATGAAGTAACCGCACATCACAACACATAAACACACACCACACGCTGCATTTACTTGGCTTTGGCCCGTAAATGTAGCTAATTCCAGCCCAAAAGCTGAGAAAAAAAACAACAACCGAAATAATAATAAAAAATTATTTCAGAACATTAGTCCATAAACAAACACACATTAAATTTTTTTATACACAAAACATCACTACATACATGAAAACACATAACAACTTATTTTAAATATTGGAATGACGCACGATGACAAGTCCAATACAATAACGAAACTTGACCATTTCGTTATTGTATTGGACTCGCAGAGCATTGTACGAGCTTTTTGTATAGCTGACCCAATGCAAAACTATAATAATTATAATACCTTCATTAATTAATTCATATCTAAGTGGGTACTAAGATTTGATATATATATGATTAATTACCATTTTCTTGACAGCTGAACTCATATTAGTGCATAAAAACTCACATTAATATAAGAAGTGAGTTTTGTTATGTTAACAACTATTTTCTGTATCAAGTTAAAAAAAAATAGAAATTCTATTTTGATTAACCAAGGATTCATTTTTGAATCCATAGATAACTTATTCAACATAGGTAGCGTTATTCCTGATAGTTCAATAGACAGATAACCAATAACCTGTGGAATAAATTGAACTGCTCCTACATGTCGTGCAGTTAAACTTAACAGTAAAATATAAAAAAAGAAATGTTTGATGCTTAATATATAATATTTAAAACGTCAACATATTTACTTTTGTAATAGTTGTCAAATAAAAAAAAAATGAATGAATCGTTCCCACATGTTTATCCTGACCATGGAGCATGATGTAGTCATGGAAAATCCACACATAGTAAATTCGGCAGCATTTGGGCGTTATTGCCAGTATACAATATATGCACATACGACGAATTATTCTAAAGTATAATGGTACATTCGACCTTATGCTTCTGTGCTCTAGAAATTTGTATACATTTTCAGCAGTAACAATGCTTACATAATTATGATTGGCAGTCATTTTTGCGGGGCTTCTCATTGTGTGTAGTCAGGTCAACCGTAATCTGTATTAAGCGACTTTATTTTTCGTATAATGGGTTTCGTAGCAGTGAATACACTGTTACGAAACTCACTACATTAACATGTTATATGAACGCATCAGTAAAGACATTTTGACTGCACTAGAGGATTAGTCTCCGAGGGATTAGTGGGTTCAGTAGTTGCTTCTACCCGGGACACTTTGTTTGAACTTCAGATAATTGTTTTGAATTTGGGTGGCTTTGTTCGCATGAGTTACGGGGGATTTTCTAAAACATTTCTAAAATCCCCGCGATACATCATCCATGAAATAAATCCCTTTTAGAACAGGAAATGAAAGAATTAAAGAGAAATGAATAAATTATCGAGTCTAAATATTCACAGCTGTACATAAAAAATATCTATTACCATGCATTGCTGCAGGCTAACCAAGTATATTACTCAGTTAGTTCGTAATTACTGCGTTTGTCAATACAATTAGTAGATGTATGTGAAAAGACGAATGACTTTATTAAGGCTGAAACCCAGCTCGCCTTAATGCCCGGTAAAATAGCAAAAGCATCGTGGTTAATTACGTAAATGTCAGTTCTAAAGTTCAAAAACTAAGAAGAAGAATGAATCCCTACAAAACCTTTAATTCTATTGAAACAATACAATGTACCAATTAAAACTTAACCCTATTGTAAAAAAGGTTCAAAACATATCTGAGACAATATGACCAAGACAACTACTACTATTACAATTACACATAGTGAAGCAATGTAGAACAGTACATTTTATGGTGTGACCTGGATGAAAAACCCAATCCATTTATGCAAAACACACCTTGACTGAAATTCAATCAGTAAATGTAAATTCCTAATAAACTACTAATCGTCACGTGTTGTCCTTACCTATGTACTTCTTTTTATTTTTATTTTAATGACTGTAATTACTATTTTGTATTCGTTTTGCGTGTTCATTAAATGTTTTTATTTATTTCTTTCTAATACAAACGATGCCAAGTCAACAATAGGCAGCTTTAAATTTGAAAATTAATTTCGAATGAAACTAGCTATCGCTTTACCGCGTGGTCAAACTTTAGAACTTTGAGTCACTTTCTTTAGTACTTTATAATATATCGAGAAGTAAAAGGCTAGTTGTATTAAGCGACATATAGGTGACATTGAATTATATACCTTATGAAGTGATTACTTAAGGTATAAAATTCAATATCGCCCAAAAATATATTTGTGTTATAGGTGCAACACAGTCTATATTATTATTATTATTACCACGTAAATGATTATACAAGAAAATGTGTCACTTGGGAATTGAGGTAGAAGATATCATAATTCATTACTTGTTTCTGATTAGTTTGTAGTTCTGGCAATTAATCATGATTTTGTTCAATATTATAAGCTTCTTTGACATTATCACAGTTTCTGAAAGGCTTCAAAGAAAGCTTTTATTCTAATTTCTATTAAAATAATCAATTATTCTTAAAACTAGTTGCTAGTGTTGCGACCCGTGGTTTTACCAATATCATAATTTGAATTAAAAAGAAAAAATGTTATTTCTTGTAACATCAATAATGTTACATCAACACCAAGTGAAATACCCGTCGTACCCGGAACAAACACAATGTAGCGACAAACACCGTAGCCGAACAAATACTACAAGTAAAGCAACGGCATCTACCTTATAGCATCCCAACTTACCTGTATCGCGCTATACAAGTTCGCAAGCCAATTCGAACATATACAAGCTCCGAACAGTAACAAATGGCCGTTGGCCGCCGGGCACACCACCTCGCCCGGCAAAGAAAATCTTCATTTTCTGTCGAAGAAAACCACCAACCATTCCTCTACAATATCATCAGACAACAAACTAATGTTTGCTTATTGATACTTTATATACTAATATGGTTAAGTGGAAAGATTTTTGATTGTTTGTTTGTTTTCATTGGCTTCGAAACTATTGGAACGATTCCAAAAATATTTCACCATTAGAAAGCGTATTTAGGAGCAACATAGGTTATATTTAATCATTAAATAACCACGGGAACTGGAGATAAGCGTAACGAATAGCACGCGGGAAGCTAGCTATACTTTTAAAATAATAATTTTGCTATTAAAAACACCGACACTTTAATTTAATTTAAACACTCCTGTTGTCAACAATCAACCAACCAGACCCGAAAAGAAATATTAGAATTTACACGAAGATTTCTTGTCCGGCGTGGCGAACCCACGACCTCCAAGATTAAAAGCGAGCAAAATACCGCTACGCTACGGAGGATGTCATAATATAGAATAGAATATTTTTATGAATTGTGGTCGAATTTGGACCACTGGGCGACCACTAGTTTGTATAGATGTCTGGCATTAGACTGAAATTTTAAGAAACCGACCATAGAACGGGAAAGCAAGTGTTTAAAGATAGAAATATAGTTAGGAAAGACCTTCAAAGAGACGCGTTCTAAAGATAAATGATGCTCGCAATAAAACGACTCATAAAAGCTCCGGATCTCTGTGACAGACTCATACAATCTACCGTACGTGAATTTTTTATTTTATCTGTGTATTTTACTGAAAAGATTGTATATTAGACCAAGAAAGATTAAAAACACATTTATAACATAAAGAGGATGAATAAGAGGTAACGTTATAAGTGAATTAAGGTATATAGTCAACCTTAATACTTTGTGTAATAGAAATGGACTGATTTCGGAAACACTTTGACCAATAAGCCATTGGAATTATTAGAAGCATTTGAGCTACATTATCCAGGAGTAACAAAGGCTATATTTAACTATTAAGTTCCCACCGGAACGGGACCTACGCGGTGGAAGATCACGCGAACCAAAAAAGCAATTTTGATAATTAACATTATTGTTCTTTTTTAAGAGAAGATTATTAGAATCAGGGAAATAAGTTCATTTGTCACAGAGTACTTTATAAACATACACCCTGACCCAGAACAACTATCCCTGGTCGTTTAAAATAATTGTGCCGAGGGGAATCGAAACCAAAAACTGGCTGCTGATGCCAAAAATAAATAAACAGTTAAGGAGGAATACACAAAAATATTTAATGTATGTCTTTTATCTACCTGATTTTAATTAAACAATTATTTACTAAATTTTAGTGCTTTTTACGGAAAAGTTTACTGCAAATATTCGAGTTGTTTTATTTTATTTGTTCACAAGCTTAAAATTTGCATGTTGATTCACTTCAACAGCTCGTTAACGTCCATTATTGATATTGGGCATCCTCATTCTATAATGAGGACTATTTCTTCTCATGTCTGTAATGAAGGGATAGGATAGGGATATTTAAAAAATAGAGACTAATCAATTCCTCTGATTCTTTACACATACACGTCGTTCGTTACATTTAGCGTTTGTGGTGAAGGTGTCGCGCATCATTAAACTGCGGTTATTGCGTGGGTTAACTTCCGCGTTAGCGAAATTGAAATTGATCCCTGTATCGCTAGGTACTTTACAAACAGTCAACGAATTTGGAACTATTTGGCGTCTTGCTTTTTTATGTGTACATAAATTATCCACAATAATGTACCAATTACAGACTGACAACTTCGCGAGGTGATAAATTTAGACAATTCCCACTTTTCGTAAAACAAGACAATTGCAGTTTTCGTAATTGTACAGGAGTACCATTTGAAGTTATTTTTTTTATTCAAAATGGATTTACTCTGTATTGTTTTGCTCTATTATCTGTTCCATGACATTAATTTCCTATCATAATTATTGCAAAACATAATGTAAATGTAGCAAGGGATGCAATTAATTATACCTTGTACCTTAAATGTGCGAATTATTAATCAGGACCCTATCTAATTATTAATTTATAATATTCTGTAGTAAGTCTCGCGGCCTTTACAACGGGCATTAAGGCGAACCTTAATATTGTTTAAACATTACAAACTAAGAAATCTGCTCTTCTGCGGCGGGTCGGATAGAGTGGTTTATTTGCTGTCTCTTTCAACTGCGAAAGTTGGGGTTTAGTACAAATGTTTTGCGAAATGAACGAAGCTTATGTTACTTCTGGCTACCACTAGATGATTTCTATTATTTAAAGATTTTCTTAAAAAAGTTAAGTAATATCTAGTTTTCCATTCGTAACAATCACTTTATTCGTAACAAACATAGATACATACAAAATACTAATATTTAATTATAATCATAATAAAGGAGGAAATTAAGAAAAATGAACTTAAGCTATATACAGTATGTACATGAAAAATTAAGATAAAAAGTTTTCCATTTACAAACATACATGGACCCAAAAACTCTATTAGCATATAACATGTTTCGAAATTACACGCCTTCCTTCTAGCAAAACGCAGTATCAGCTATAGTGATTACCTACGTTAGTGCAGATATTTTTTAACGGTAGTTTACTTTCTATAAGTATGAAAACCACACAGTAGTAAACATACATAAACAACGACGACATCAATAGATTTCTAAGGCACTCGCAAACTTGAAAAATTGTAAACTTGTTATCAAAATATAGTATTCCCGTATTTGTTTGGCAAAGCAAACAACGCACGAGCCGTGACCCGGTTTGATACGTTGTTAGTGAATTATAACGACCACAACTACGTTTGTCACAGCTGTCAGCTACAAGAACACGAGGGGTAATCACGTCACTATCGCCATAGCTGTGAAACAAACATCTTTGTGACAATTATATTACTGAATTGCAGAATATCGCATAACTAAACTATTTATATTAATAATCATAATCACCCGTATAACGTCCACTGCTAAACATCACCACCAGTTACCACGCTTGGCAGGCGGGTTGGTGATTGCATTATTATGTTGTTATACAAGGAAACGTTGCTGCCCATTCCTTGGCAAACAATTGGAATAAAACATAACTAAACTATGTATATTATCATCATCAGCGCATATAACGTCCACTGCTGAACATCACCACCAGTCACCACACTTGGCAAGCGGGTTGGTGATTGCAGTATTATGTTGTGATACAAGGAAACGTTGCTGCCCGTTCGTTGGTGTACAATTGTTATAGATGATGTTATAACAATCGATATTAACGGCTTAACATGCTTTCCGAGGCACGGAGGGTAGTGCCAGTAAGCAATCTTAGAATTTACACAAAGTCCCACGGGAACGAGAGTTACTCACTTGTGTTATATAAAAATATGGGCTAATTGATTCTTTATTTATTTGTCTATTTACTACTAATTACTTAAGCAGTGCATAGCCAGGTTAGTCCGTGGCTTTCTATCCAGTGGATTAAAAATGTTGACTGTTGTAGTGATTTCTTAATAATACGAAAATAACGAGTTTTAACAAAGCTATAAACAACATACGGAATCAATGTTTTATATGCGCTTTTTAATATAGAACAACAAAAAAGTTATTTACCTTCACTCCTCTAAAAACTTTCTAACTTTATAAGGGCAACTGACTGTACATACACAGTAAAGATATAAATATCTTCAAGGCAAAATGTTCTATCCAAAACTGAACAAAATATTTCTGTCCATTCATATAAATAGGGTCAACTGATCGATATATTTGTATGGAAAGTGGAGACTTGTTATTTAGCAAAGCGGTGCAAGTAGATTTTTACATTTTATGTTCAAAAGCTTGAATGGAAAAATGATAACAATGTACATGCAAGAGTTTACTAAAGTCAAAACCTTTTAAAATGATTTCGCTTATATAGGATGACTGGTAATTAGTGACCGATACCTAAACACATGATTGTGCTCATGATAACAAACACTTTTACTATGGCACCAACCCTGAAATCACGAAAAAAAATCAGCTGTTCCATACATTCATGTTCACATAACTCGTCAACATGATAGGAAGCAGCTGATTTTTTTTTCGTGATTTCAAGTTTGGTGCCATAGTAAAAGTTGTTTGTTATCATGAGCAAAATCATGTGTTTAGGTATCGGTCACTAATTACCAGTCACCCTATATACATAATGAAGATGAAATTTAAATTTGTGTTAAGACTGCAACGTATGGTTTCTGGCTTAAAATAGTCCATGTGGTGGTCCATGGGTGTCGTAAAAGGCTACTAAGGGACATACAGCTGATGGATGGGCAGCAGCATCTGTCAGCTCAAGGATACTCTCAATCTTACTGCGATCACCTATCACTGCGGCACTATCTCTCAATGACACTGGTCTGTTATGAGGAGGCCTCTCAGCAGAGAAACAGGCTAATAAACTAAAAAAATGTAAGTTGCACCGGTGGCTCGGTGGTAGCGGTAATTGCTTTTGAGACCTTTGTACTGGGTTCTTTTCCAGTCAAGACTAATATTTATGTGAACCACAGATAGTTGTTTTGCATCTAAATATGTTTTGAGTCTGTGAATGCGATAGGCATTTTATTGCATTGTCTGTGATAGGATAACCTATCCACTCGAAGTCCGAGAGAAAACTTCTCTGATAAATCTAAAAGTGTAAGCAACCACCCTAAGACTATGTCATAGTATGTACCACAGGGGGCGCATGTTGCATAGTTTGTAGTTTAGAAACCATTTATTGGGGCATGAAGGCGAGGATAAAGGCGAGCGAAGGCTCCAGCCTTTTAAGCCCGATGAAGTAGCAAATAACTACATAAGAGGCAGTACCAAAAAAAAAACAGGGTTCTTTTCTTTAAAAGTTGCTCTCGCTATAAACGGACGAATAATTTTAGACTGGTATAAATATCAATGTTGGTAATGTTCAAATATATCATATCAATTTGTGTACCAACTTGCTGCAAAAGTTGTAAACCAAATTCAAACGTTACTTCAAACAAATATAATTATAAAGTTCAAATTGAATTTATCTTACAATTCTATCCATCTGGTTGTTTGACATCACTAGAAGTTATTTTACCTACAAAGCAGCTGTAATGTAAAATTGATTGACTGAACTATTTAACAAATTAAATGTTTTCGGCAAGTTAATATCAACAAACTTCTAATTGGTATCGACGTATTGACTTGAAATGTTTAAAGGTTGAACTATCTATTATTATATCTACACTTATATCTAAACATTTGTTTTTCATTTGGCATAGAAAAACAAACTATAGAATACTTCTGAACCGATTACTAAAATTCTTTCAACAAGCTACGTTATGCATTTCGTGGTGGTTAGTAATTCCACTACTAGCTTAGGTATTTGCTAAATATCGAAACCCCTCTCATTCAGCAATACACCTAGAGGTGCGGCCTGCATACCTACTTGGTATTTAAGGAAAATGTTTGTCAAAAGAAACATACATTTTGAACATTTATTATTTCACTAAAGTAACAAACAGCTGTCAAAAAATCCAATGATCATGAATCAGATTACGTCACAAATCCTAAATGGCGAAATAGAAGTGTGCACCCCAATTAAGGATATACGTATACTAGTTCTCAACAAAATGGAACGCAATTGCCAAGTCAAGCAAATATACTCTTTTACGTAAAATATTTTAATGCAATTTAGACGAACTCAATATTACGCTACGGCCCGTTTGAGCATTGTAACAATTCTACGTAGGTAAATGTATTATAATACTGAGATAATTTCTAACTAATAACATTGCATCGTTGTCGCAATTTTATAATAAGATTAATTGCGGAAATGCTTAAAATTTTATTGGAGATTCAGATTTTATGTGGATTGGTTTTTACGATATTTTGATGTTCGCCTGTCTAATAACATAATAAAGTCAGTAAGTATGTTCACACATGTTCCGGGTTATCTTTTATTTGAAGAAATAAAATATACGTTGACTGAATCAAGTTATTTTTACATTTCATCAATTTAATAGATAATGTTTATTTCTGAAAGTTTAGCTCATTATAAGAAACCTAAATATAATAATTTCAGTAAATGAAAGTGGAAGATGGCTTTATAAATTATAAAAATTGTTCATTATTCGCCGAAAATGCTATCTGCCATTTTGTGCATTTATGCCTTTTCACGCTGTGACGACGTTTTGAGCAATTTACAATTATTTGCAGCTTTACTCACTTTCAACTGCTACTCTTTTCGAGCTAAGCTATTCTCAAGAACTGAGACGAAAACAAAAAAAGGTTTGTTAAATTTCAAATATTTATTATTAGAGATTACCTTAAACAACAAACCTTTTTATTTGTATTTGTTTCTATTGAACTTAATAAGCAATACAGAAGCGGCAACTAGAGCGCTCAATTGGCGCCCACACCCTGCACAAATGCAAAGTGTAAAAATACCGTTAAACGCAGACTACACACTACGAGCAGTGGCGTAATTATAGGATGACATAACTGGCAAAATGCCCGGCCCCTTTTTAGTTTTATTAGTAAATATCTTGTTATGGTAAAATTGATCTTTTTTATAAGAATATAATAACTATATGTTCTTGAAAATAACGTTATTAGATATTTAACTTAAGTATACACAATATTATTATTATTGGTATTGATGGTAGCGCAAATATCAAATTTAGATTGATTGGTTCTATAAATACACTAGCTGACCCGGCAGACTTCGTAATGCCTCAATCAATACATAAAAGACCTAAACATTTGTATAAAATAAACTGGGCCGTAGAGACTTCGTTTATGCGGTACTCTTACCCCTACACTACCCCTACCCTACACTACCCCTACCCAACACTACCCCCACCCTACACTACCCCCACCCTACACTACCCCCACCCTACACTACCCCCACCCTACACTACCCCCACCCTACACTACCCCTACCCTACACTACCCCTACCCTACACTACCCCTACCCTACACTACCCCTACCCTACACTACCCCTACCCTACACTACCCCTACCCTACACTACCCCTACCCTACCTCTACCCTACCCCTATCCTACACCTACCCCTAATCTACCCCTACCCTACCCCACACCTACCCTAAAAAATCTTAGCAAAAAAATAAAGCTCAAATTGACTCTACATTTTAGTTAGAAAACGTTTGTATGGGAAAAAGAAAAAGGCTGTTTTAAGGGGTTTTCAGGCAACTACTAATAAATTAAAAATTAATTAAAAAAACATTGTCCAGCGGACAAAATTGTGAATCTAAACCATTCCCAGATCCCCTTGAACACACACAAAAAATTTCATCAAAATCGGTCCAGTCGTTTGAGAGAAGTTCAGTGACATACACACTCACAGAAGAATTATATATATAAAGATAGTACAAAAAAATTACTTACAAGCCATGTCATACTTTTTTCTGGGAGAAAATGCGTAAAGCATCCCCCATATCATACCATAACCGTAATCATACCACGAAGAAGGTGTAGCTATCCACTAAAGCCTCGACAATTGCTCCTTCGAACACCAGTAATGCACTGGTAACTGATGCATGACATTCAGTAATCCAAGTAACACCTACTGTTGGCGACTGTCCTTTCTTGATTTTTTTTTAACCCGGCGAGCGTAAGGTTGGGTGTGGTAAACCCAGACCTAGAAAAATCGACAAATATTTTAATAGCAAATTATTATTACACTTCGTAGTAGCTCGTAGTAGCTGCGCGGGGGCAGGTATGGAAGCGTCGACTGTTACTGCTTCAGTTTACCGTCGCCGCGTCGCCCGGTGAATGGTGTAGACGAGATTGAAGCTGTCAGCGGGTGCGTGAAACCCACCTTACGCTTTTTTAACGTAAATTTGAACATACACATTTTATTTTCTTTCTAATGTTTTATGCATTGTTTTGCTTTATATTCAAGACTAAACTTAAAATGTCGTACGAATACAACCAAAACAAACTATTAAGTATTTTCGAAGAAGCTGAAGATGCTCAAAAGCCGTAATAGAGATATTCCTAGCAGCCTGTTTGGTTTTCAAAAGGATATCTCATTTATATCCCATGTACTAAAGAAAAATAAGGTCGTCTTGTTGATGTCAAGATAACATCTTGATAATAGAATTGATCTTACAAGTTAAAATAAACAAAAGTCTAAAATAATTAGGTTTTACAACGAACTAAAGGAGGTGCAGATGTTGTGGTCCAGTTGTGCAGCAATTATTATGTTTCACGCAATAAAAAAAAAGGCCTTTGGCAGTTTTGAATATGTCAGGAATAAGTAGCATGATAATCTATAAAACTAATAGCAACTCGTCAGTAAAACGTCGAAATTTCATTAGATTTCAAAACATTTACGAAATAGGAAGGAAAATCTACATTTGCCCACAGAACTTCGTAAAAAAATCCATGAACATACGGGTGAATCATTAAATGAACCACCACAAAAAGTAGCCAGATCTAAGAGATGTTAAATATGTCATACAAAAAAAGACCACAGGACTAAATACCTACGTTTGTTACCAATGCAACCGTTATCTTTGAATGGAATATGGAATTTGTATGGAATATTCCATACACAAGATCTCAAGATGAATAAATACTTTTTTATTAGTTTTATGTTCCAATATAAGTATTATTTTGTTTTTTGTTTAGTCTATTTGAAGAAAAAATACTTTATGTAATTTTTATTTTCATATTTTTAACAAAAAGTGATAAATATGTACGTTAACGAATAATTTTATGTTCGAATTGTTATTTTCCTATATAAATAACAATAATGAATTGTTTTTTTAATTTCACCCTTAAATTAGTTCAAAATAGAAGTAAATATAAGTTTAGTATTCAAGAAAATAATTATTAATAATACATAATAGTGACACACCCACCTAGCGCTTTTTGTTGCATATTCTAATCTTGCGCTCGCTGGGTTAATTGTTCCATTTTTATATACATTATTATGTAATGTTTTTGGTTTATTGACAATGTCACAAATTACGTCAAGATTTGGATTCAATCATCATTTTTTTATTCACCACATTTTTACAGCGCACTCGCTCGCGTACGCCTACCAACTTATTTTTATTCGGAATGTCATACTTAATAAAGTCACCAAGGATCGGAAACAAATAAAGATCGTTAAAATGAAATTATATTTTATGTGACTATTTTTGTTGAGAAGCTATTCAATGAATTTGCCACATCAGACGGTATACCTAGCTGCGCCACTGACTATGAGCTAAACTTACTCGGCTGCAATTAATAATATATTAATTTTATTTTTACTGCGGTTTCTGTCTCGAGAGAGTAATTATAGTTGAATATTTATATAAGTTCTTTGCATTACGTACCCATCATGTAATGTGTCAATGTCAGCTAGGGTACCTAATTCAACTTTGTAGCTCTCCATTAGATGGGTAACTAACCCTAATTTCGGTACTCGTGTAAACTAGCATAGCAATCAATTAATTTGCCACCTTAGACGGTATACCTAGCTACGCCACTGACTACGAGCTAAGCTTACTCGGCTGAAATTAATAATATATTAATTTTATTCTTACTTCAATTCCTGTCTCGAGAGAGTAATTAAAGTCCTTTACAGTCCTGTCCTGTCCTTTACATTACGTATTTACCCAACATGTAATGTGTCAATGTCAGCTAAGATACCTAATTCAACTTTGTTGCCCTCCGTCAGATGGGTAACTAACCCTAATTTCGGTACTAAACGAGTTATACACAGAATTTATAGTTAGCACTCGTGTAAACTAGCATAGCATTCGGACTTGATATTTGTGTTTGTTTAGTATACTTTAGATTAATAAGGGTAGTTGGGGTCACTGTAGGGAAGTCTGACGGGACGTAATCTTGTTTTAGATGAGTTGTGCAGCTGTTGTTCTACTTTACTTTTCACGAATGTCGTATAATTCGTTGGTATGTTTAGGCTGGGGCTGCACTGGTACGCGGCTGCAGCGCCACCGCGCAACTTTAATAAATTTTAGCTTTATACCAATATATAAAGCTGAATAATTTGTTTGTTTGCTTGTACGCGCTAATCACAGAAACTACTGCTCCGATTTTAAAAAATCTTTCAGTATTATAGATAGGTAATTTATCGAGGAAGGCTATGGGCTATATTTTATTATGAAGTTCCTATAATAACGGGAGTAAGGTGGGTGAAACGGGGGAAGCTAGTACTGATATTGAAGCTTGAACGAGCTAATCTCGGAAACTACTGGACCGATTTGAAAAAATATTTCAGTGTTAGACAGCTCATTTATCGAGAAAGGCTTTATTTAATTATGAAGTACCCACGAGAAAAGGATGTACGCGGCTGAAACTGCGCGCTAGAAGCTAGTCTATCATGTTAGGCATATTATAGATCAAAAAATAAATAAAGTAAGAAGCATACAAATTTAATGGCCGCATAAAATATCCTTTAATAAATTTATTTCGTATCGAACGCACGAGGCCCGTAATTATGTCGAACTTTCAAACGGAACAATGGAATTAATTTCGAACTATAGAGGTCAGATTTATGGATACTTTAAAAGCGCTTTATATTGAATTGTGCACTCAATCGGATGAGGCGGATCGAAGAGCCTTTTATAGCCATTATTGTCTACCAATCGAATCTAGATGATAAGTTAATAAGTACTATCTTCAGGTCAATTTTAAAGTAGCTCTTTGTTTTACTCAATTCGAGTAAAAGGCAAGTGATTTACGGTACAGTATTTACTACAGTAATGTATGAAAGTTTCTACAAAAGTACTTACTGTTGTTTTCGGGTGCCACACCGTCGCTGAAGTTATAAAACCAGATTTTACATAGACATACCTACCATAGGTTTGTACTTTATTTAAGGAGTTTTTATTGTTTGTATTAGTTGTCAAACTGCAACTTACTGCTCCGCTAACGATGAATGCGTGGTGGCGCGGTCCACTGCAACCAATTTTAAATTGTTTTTCCGGGTTCATAGCTGTCAGCATTGTTTAAGTTCGTTTGTGTATATTTTTTCTTTGTGAATGTAAGCAAAGTCCAGTTGACTTTAAAAACTTTTAATTTGCTTGGTTCTGCTTTGCTGCCCATCTATTAAGTATAGTATCTGTGCTACTGGGCAACATTCCCAAAATGCTGGCAGCATTGCCGCGTTGAACGGCAATGCTTAACTGCGGTGCAAAGACCAGCACTCGAGGTTCGAGCACAGTTACGAGGTTTTATAAACAGATTAGGTTAGATTCATAAATATGTCTTATTAAGCTACATATGATCCAATAATTGTTCAATTGTACAATCGAATGCCACCTTTCTATAATATGAAAGGTTATTAATACATTGCATACTACCTAGCTGTAGTTTGCGTATAAAATAACGTATCGTTGTAACAGAGTTGCAATGATACGTTATTAATAATTGTACCAACGCGAACGAAATGTTTTTAAATATTACTTCTCGACCCTATAACATTGCAATTTCGAAAATATTTCGGTATTATTGGAAGGGTGAATGAATAATAATGAGTGTTGGCATTTTGCCACGTAGCATTCGACTTGTTCGGCGATATTACGAGTTTGGAAGTACATGGTTGATGGATTCCAAAAAAACAATGCGGTATATTTTAATTGTTTCATATAACGTTGCATGGAAAGAAAATAGCGAGCAATGGTTTGATTGAATAATTTATTTACCTTCTTTACAACACCAAATAACAAAAACAGTAATTGACGAAGTTAAATATGCATTTAATATAATTAAGTACCAGCCAAGATTTTAATTTAAATAGGTATTTGTTTTTCAAGTGAATAACAAACTCTATATTATGTATTTTTTTAAGCATCTAACTGTTTCTTTCATTTATATCGGATACTAGCTTTCCGCGCGCGGTTTCACCCGCGTAACTCCCGTTCCCGTAGAAACTTTATAATAAAATAGCTTATTACCTTTCTCGATAAATGGGCTATCTAACATTGAAAGAATTTTTCAAATCGGACCCGTAGTTGCTGAGATTAGCGCGTTCAAGCAAACAAACTCTTCAGCTTTATCTATTATGGCAAATAACTCATTATTAGGTACCAATTCTTTTCGTTTTTATACTCGTGATAATTTCTCAACGAAATGTCCCATTGGAATAAAACAAAAAGTATTTTACTTCTACATAAATACCCTTGATAACATAATGCTTAATTTTGATAAGGATTAATATTACGATATACATTTAACGTAGTTTCTTTCTTCAGACGATTTAATATTTTTTTATGAACATAAAAGCGATTATTGTGACTATGATAGTAAGATATGTACTCTCGCGGACTTTTTTGTAGATTTTAATAAGACCTACAAACCCGTAGTACATCATTATGTTCTATTGTCAATAGTTTTTGCAGCGCACGCATAAATAGGTTTTCGCTTTTACACCTTGGGTTACAAAATCGCAATTTTCTTACGGATTCCTAATTTTTATGAAAATAAAATATAGCCTATAACCTTCCTCGAAAAATGGACTATCCAACACTGAAAGAATTTTTGAAATCGGACCAGTAGTTCCTGAGATTAGCGCGTTCAAACAAACAAACAAATTTTGCAGCTTTATAATATTAGTATAGATAAATTAGACGGAAAGCGCAGTCTTAGTAGTACGGTTCGGTAAGGACACTCAAAAATGGACCAAATTTCAAACTTAACCAGTCACCATAAAAAAATGAATGTTTAAAAAACAAAACAAAAGGTAGCTTAGTACGCTTTGATAATAGAACAACCTTTATTAAAACGTTTCACCGAACGTCTTAATAAAGCTTTTTATCATTTCACCGTTATTGTATCTTTGAACCTTGTTCATTTACCTATATTTTATTGGTTATCTGATAGATATAAAGTAAATATTGTACTATTTGTCCACTTGTACTATTTCTTATTTGTGTAGATTTCACTCGCGTAAATCCCGTTCCCGTGGCAACTTCAACTTAAAATAAAAGCCTATGACACTCACAAATAATGGGGCTTTTCATTGGTAAATCGGTTTGCAAAATCGGTTGAGTAGATCCAGATATACCCCCTACAACCTTACAAACACTACCTCTATATAATAGGTACATATTAGCATAGATATGTAAACGAAATTTTATAATCCCCGTCCGCGCAATTTTCGAAAAAAATGGTACAAAGTTTGCTTTACGTATTAATATATCTATTGAATAACATTTTAGTGAATAAAATACATATTATACACAAATAAAAGTAGCTAATTTAAAATTATTATTATACTTGGTAAGGTTCCCAGAATGCTGGCAGCATTACCCCGTTGAATGGCAATGCTTACCTGCTGTGCTAAGTGAAAACCATATAATAATAATTAATATATGGATCATAATAAATACAGATACCTTTTTGGTTAAGGAATCAAAATATAGAAGTAAATTTAACTCCGGCCAGTAAAATTCATGGTACATTAAACTACGAAGGTATTATGGGAGTAATGTATTTATCTCGGTTATTAAGTATTCGTCGTCAGTCCTGACAAAAAGGGTCCCTCTCACTCAGAAATTAGGCAAGGTTGGACTGGTTTTAATTTACGGGTTCACAACGATGGTAAATATGTATGTGTAACGATATTTTAGAGTACCTACATATAGTTCAACTCATATGTATATGCGCGTTATGTGTAGGTAAAGCTTTTGTGTTTACCCACACACAGAATTGGAAGAATAAAGAAAGAAAGAAAGAAAAAACATTTTCAATAAGTGTTTTTTCTTTCTTTCTTACTCAATTTATTAAAAAAAATAAAAATAAATAACAGGTAAGGATAATAGTAGACACACGGACGCCATACTTATGAAACAACAAACATGAGACAAGAAAAAAACAATTGTCCATACATGTGAAACATTATTATATTATAAACGCGAAAGTTTGTGAGTATGGATGGGTGGATGGATGTTTGTTACTCTGTCACGCAAAAACTACTGAATGGTTTTGGTTGAAACGCACGGGCATAGTTAATAAGCTCGATTAACATAAAGGCTACAAAAAATCACGCTGTGACCCACTGGAGCAGAGAAACGCGGGTAAAACCGAGTGTGAAATATATGTATGTGAATTTGATTAGTAGTTTTTTCCAAGATGAAACGAGATGATGATTAAACCTTACAATATGGTAGAAATACAATATGGTTGGTAATCACTACTCCTGTTTCCCAGCGGGGTAGGCAGAGACAATGGACCTCCACTTGCTACGATTCCTACACACATCTTTCGCTTCATTCACTCTCATAACATCCTTCATACAAGCACGTCGGTTAAGGGTGGATCTTATTTGATCTTTTGCGAGGATGTCTCCGATTTGGTCAGAGAACGTTCGTCGAGGTCTTCCCCTTCCGACTGTGCCACTCACGCTTGCCATTTATATACCTGTTTTGTCAATCTGTCTTTATCCATTCTTTCCACGTGACTAAACCATTTCAACATTCCCTTCTCTATCTTCGTAATCACGTCCTCTTTCACTCCACACCGTTCTCTTATAACGCTATTCCTTATTCTGTCATTCAATGTTACCCCACACATACTTCTCAAAGCTCTCATTTCCACTGCATTAATTTTACTTTGATCTTTCTTCTGCCATACCCAACTCTCGCTACCATACATCAGTATCGGAACTAACTTCTCCCATGCACAGCCAACCGAGCCTTTTCAGACACTTGCCTGCTCATAAAGGAGTGCAGTGCCCCGTTCACCTGATTTCCCTTAGCAACACTTTTTTCAATATCACTTTCACATCTCCCATCTCTCGTAAACAAAGTTCCCAAGTATTTGTATACTCGGGAACTTTTAAGGTGAGAAAGTGGAGCAAGTAAAAGAATTTGTACTCTTTTACTTGCTCCACTTTCTCACCTTCAATCATTATGTCACATGGACTTGGAAATGGTATTCAAGAATAAAGCTGGTTAACTTGGAGCAGTGGTAAATGTTTTTCTTTTAATGACTGGCAAAGTTCTTTAGAGTAACTAAAAACCATTCGACACCAAAATGTAAAACAAAATGTCACCAGAATTATATAAAAAAAGTTTCCCGCGTACGATTTCACCCGTTACCATGGAGACTTCACAATTAAATTAAGCTTATGTCACTCAGAGATAATAGGTTTTTTTTTGTGTGGTTTTTGATTTTATACGTAACAAACATACATACAATAGTACAAATCTTTCCTCTTTATAATATTAGTAAATATATAGATAAATATCCCTACTAATATTATAAACATGAATGTAAGTTTGTTTGTAACGTTTTCAGGCGAAAACTACTGAACCGATCATCAAGAAACTTTGTACACTTTGTATTCTTGGAGGTATTAGAAGTAACATAGGGACATTGGTTTCAATGCAAGCCAAACCGCAGGTAAAAGCTAGTATATAATATAACAATGCCAAAAACAGGTAAAATTGTACAAAAAGGTTCGATATGTTACAAACGATAACTGTGAATATGTTCCCATCAGCGACAAACTCACAAAGTGTATATGGTTAGGTATACGAAAAGGGGATTATCACTCTTGGTCGGTGAAGTAGTAAAAGTGTCATGGTTAATTACACATACCCACGTAAAAAAAGGGATTATCAGCAGTTCATTAGCCGCAATTCAGGAGGCTAATCACGTAACGATGCTACTAAGACTTCGATAAAAATGTCTTCGCTACTTAGCGTTTACTATGTAGGGCAAAGGGGCATTGAACGAATCACGCCACCGTAGAGGCGGCGTATTTCATCCCGAGGTCCCCCGAGGTTGGGCAGCAGCCTTTGAAGAGCGCCTGCCGCTTTGCGGACTCGGGTTACCAGCTGCTCGAAGTGTGCTTCTCGTCCTCACCCCTACTCCGTGATGTTTGCCGTGATGTTGTAGGCACCTGGTGGGGATAGCTGATCGATAGATAGTTGATCACTTTTCGATCGCCGAGGGCAGGAGATCAAATTAAATTGAAAAAAAAATCATAATCAAAGGAAATTGAAATTCTTACTCCGAATAAAAAAAAATCGTACAAGAATGATTATTATATTTCATTGCCACCTTGCAGCCCTATTCCGGATCTGTGGATATATTTTAAAATTAAAAAAACGGGATGGTAAAATTAGGGGTTGATCGTAGAGGGGTGAAAAATTAAGAGTAATATGAAAGTTTTTAATCTAACATACATACATACATATAATCACACCTTTCTCCCATGGGGGTAGGCAAAAACTACAGATCGCCACCTGCTACGATACTCATCCTTTTTAATCTAAGTGATGACAAAATGAAAAAATCTTGTCAAAAAAATTAAGGTCCTTAATAAAAAAATAAAAAAATAGTGGTTGATCGTAGAGAAGCGAAAATTAAGAGCGAAAATTAAAATTAAAAACAAAAATTGGTGTGGTACACCCTTAACATTTAAGGGGATGAAAAACAGATGTTGTCCGATTCGCAGACCTAACCGATATGCACACAAAATTCCACGAAAATCGGTCGGGCCATTTCGGAGGAGTATAATTACAAACACCGTGACACGAGAATTTCATATATAAGATATTATACCTCTACATAGATATGTCAATTTATTAAGTCTTTTTTTTTATTGAATGTAGGCTTACGTTTGACCATAATCTCGCTTGATGGAAGGCAAAGATAAGGCCTAAGATGATACACGCGTGCCTAGAAAGTGTTTGTAAGTAGCAATACAGCTTCAATAATATACATGAACTACGTTACAACAATAACATTGCCACATCATACAACTTAGGGTTGGCATTAAGGCGCTGTACTTAGTCAAAATAGGCTTCACAAAACAGATTTTTAGCCAAATGTTTACATTTTAGAGCAGCTAAAAAAATATATGTTAATCTTGATCATATTTATGGGGGGGCCATTGTGTTCAAAACACGTTTTCGGTAAATTTTCTCGATAAAAAAAAACCATAAAATAACCATTTAAATTGAAATTGTAGCAATTGTAACTGTATTATTTATAAACAAATCTTGATAATATTAATAACAGTGATGTAATATATAATAATAAAGGGAACTGTTGTTTTTATTTATCGATTGGAATAAGATATTTGCAAGGATTAATGTATTTAATAACTCGAACGAGTCGAACTCTCTCTTCGCTTCTCTTTCATTTCTACGCGGAGCAACAGTGACAAAACTAATACGTAAAAGTCGTCTATTCACCGCGCCTTAATAAATACTTTCTTATCAAATGCCTGCGTCATATAAATAATACATGCTCCAAGATTCTATGCGACCGTTCGGAGAAGAGTGCGCTCGCGAACACGACGCGTCCCCTCTCGCTCTCCCGACCCTTAATTTGCAAAGAACCTTCCGATGCTGTCGTAGACCTGAAATTTGAAAAGCCCGCGAAACTCTTAAGTATTTGCAAGAGTTGCTTAGTTTGTAGTTCTTAAACAATTTATTTAGGCTGGAGCTCTGCGCCCCTTTATGCCCGATGAACTAGTAAAAGGTGCCTGGCTACTACATAACTCCGTCCAAAAAAAACCGCAAGTTTCACGTCTCTGGTTTAGGCTGTGCCTTAATGTGCCGCAAGTCAGTCAGAACAAAGCAACAATAATAAAATAACAATTTATAAAATCGTATGTTCTTTCAAACCTTTTGAAAATATATTTACGCTTTCAGTTTGAATTAATGTCGAGGAAGTATAATGTCATAATGGCATCCTACAATTTTTTATATGTAATTTTTAAGCTATCGGTATTTGATTATTCCAACGTGCGTAAAAATGGTAAAAGATAAAATTGCGAGCGAAAATCCGGACTAAGTCAATTTCCTTGGAATATAACCCCTTTTGTGAGAAAAATTGAATTTTGGAGGGTTGACTCAATTTTTTGTAAATATAATTTTTATAGTAATTTAGATAACGCACCAACATAACAAAGTATGTTTTATTGAAATCAATAATGTTTGTTGTGATAATTTGATATGTAAAAAAGATAATCTTATGAATTAAGAATAAAATAATATAAGTTAAAGCCCACATTTCTATAAACTTATTATCACAAAAAAAAACAAGCTTCACCTGTTCGGGAGTTACGATGCTTCAGGCAACTTATATCACCCCCCTTTTAACGTCCGGGGTTAAAAATAAAACAAAGCATATAATTAATTTTTATAAGTTAGTTTAATTTAAATTTACTACTTTTAGTTGTATATTATGTATTTTATCAATTAAATAAAAAATCTTAAAAAGAAAAAAAAAGAAAATGATAAAACCGCAAAAAATATAATTAAATGATATATTGAAGAGGAGAAAGGTGTAAGAAATCTTTAATAAATATATATAATATAATAAATATATTTTCTAATGAAGAAAATAATATATTTTTAGTTTTCCATCCCAATATATATGCGAACGGACGGATGTATGGATATTAGTAACTCTTTCACGCACAGGGACCGTTAATATGCTGGATTAACATATAGGCTACTAGCTTCCCGCACGCGGTTTCTCCCGCGTAGCTCTCGTTCCCGTGGAAACTTCATACTTATTAAAATAGCCTTTCTCGATAAAAGGGCTATCTAACAGTGAAAGATTTTTTCAAATAGGACCATTAAGTTCCTGCGATTAACGCGTTCAAGCAAATTAACAAACAATCAAACAAACTCTTCAGCTTTATATATTAGTAGGTTTAGAGAAAATATCACGCTATGACACTGGAGCAGTCCACCGACGGTATAACCACGGGGCCCATAAAACCTCAGGGGGCGCATCATACCTCCACATGTATGTAACATGATATGAATTAACAAGTATATTTTAAATTTCCAGGCATAACTTTCCTTATAAATATTACTAGCTTCCCGCCCGCGGTGTCACCGGCATAATACCTGCCTGTTCCCGTGGTAACATCATTACTAAAATAAAGCCGAAATCTGTTCTGTAGTTTTTGAGTTTATTCGTAACAAACATAAATACAAAAATACATATATATGATAAATGGGCTATCTAGGAATTTTCCAAATTCCTGAGATTAGCGCATTCAACAGACATAGAAAGAAATCAATCAAACAAATAAACTCTTCAGCTTTATATGTTAGTAGGTATAGATTTTTGTTCTATTCCTCCATAACGGGCTTAATATTATTCACATACATATATAAAGTACCACTTGAACAATGTATGACTTACGTCGACAAGCCATCACCGAGAGTGGACGAGTGATTGCGTTCCGTTTACACATAGTTATTTCGCTTTATGGACAACCTTATTAACCGCAGAAGGCCTAATTTTTAGTCTTAAATATCTTAGGTTTCATTCCTGCACCGGACAAAAATGTTTGTATAAAATCAAGGATTGTTTGTGTTTTTATTAGGTCTGAATCGTTGCGGCCTACAGTCCGTGCTTCGGTAAGCCGTTTGGTCCCAGTTGCCATAGCATCATCAATGACAATCGTACAGTGTATTATTATCTTGAAAACGCGTGTTCAGCTATGGAAGTTATACGGACAGATGTCGCTTTGTAGAACACAATTATATCGGGCCCTGGTTAACAGCTAGTACTTAAATGAAGAGGTCATGAACAAAAGCACTTACCAACGCAACGCGTAAAAGCTCTGTGCATTAATTAAGTACGGGTTATGGAAGCGGTTGTTATCTACCCACAGATTAGAAAATACAAAGTGGAAATATGTAGAACTAGCTATACCGTGTGGGTTTATCTGCTTAGATCCCGTCCCCGTGGAAACTTTAACTTAAAATATAGGCTAGGACACTAACAGTTACAAATGACGTCGCTTTCTATTGGTAAAAGAATATTCAAAATCGGTTCAGTAGAACAACAAACCTACCTACAACCTACAACCTACCTACTACCTACCGCCCTACAACATCACAAACTCACAAAACCACAAACTTTAGCTCTTTATAATATTAGTATAGATATAGATTGATCTTGATCTCAATATGATCTCAATCTGGTTAAGTATTAAAAAAGCACTTTAGTAATTTTGCAATCAATACGCCGAAATAGGATTGACGACTAATACATTCTATTTGATCCGTCAGTTTGATTACCAAACAATTTTGGACACGTATTTTTTTATTATACAATCGAAAGAAAGTGACAAAAAAAAAGAGAAACAAAGTTCAGTAGAGTGAGGAATGTGACATCCTGCTAGGTAAATTGTACCTAGATGTGATGTCAAATGAAATTTCAGCGCGCTGTAGGTATTTTTGTAATTTTATTGTTTACGGAACAAAAAAGAAATACGTATCAAATACATTTTGGTAATCTAACTAATGGATGGATATTAATGTAACTACTAATGCAATCGATGTGGATAATTTAAAATAAAACTTACTTATAAAATACTACTATTCTTAATCTATTCTACTTGGCAAGGTTCCCAGAATGCTGGCAGCATAACCCCGTTGAATGGCAATGCTTACCTGCTGTGCAAAGTAAAAACCAAGCACTCGGAGAACGTGCCGCTAAAGAGGGCCGCTGCAAAGTATTTATAAATTATTTTGGCTCCCGGTTCCCACGGCCCCAATGTTTCGACATCAAAAGGCACAAATACATAACCACTATCAAGGGTACTACTATATTTGCGCCTCTTGAGATTCTCCACGGATTCAACCACCATGCCAGCCCTACTCTGAGTCCCGGAAAGATGAGACGGTGCGAGGGTGTCTACGCTCGTAGTGTTCTACACCAAAGGCCGTCCTAATGTGTGATGTGGCCAATTACTGGTCCAAAAGGCTATAAATGAATAAAAGTTGAAACATTGACACGGAAGAAGTCAAAGTAGGAGTGAAGAATAAGTAGGACTATTCAGTTGAAATGTAACGGTTATAAATTGGTGATCTACGAAATAGGCATTTCTATGTGCGCAGAAATTCACCTGTGAAATAGTAATGCAAATCGTTTAAGCATTCCTTTGTAGTAGTTGACCGATATATCGATCTAAGAGTATTCATATCTACATCAAGATGTATCTGTAAATATAACACTGTGTGGAGGTGCATACTAAATGTAATTGTGTACATTTAAACATTTGAACGCTTGTGTAAATATACTGATATTAACACATTCAAGAAGGCCAAATACAAAACGTTCATAAATGCTATTTTATGTTTTGTGAATATTATCTTCTTACTTGTCTGTAAAAGGACCGGCTTCTGGTTGGTGTCAAAATAGTTATGTTAAATTGCAAGTTACAATTAAATAAGGAGATAAGTAGTAGTAAGTACATAAAACTGATTTAGGTATTTTTTTACTCTTCGAAATTCAGTACCTATAAATTCCACTTATAAAAACTCACATTAAACAAAAAACTAAACATTAAAGTACACACTCTACATCGTTTTTACAATATATATTTTTATAACCACTTCCTAGGCATAGTGGTATAACTCTCGCTTTAAATCTCGGAGTACGTGCGTTCGATCTCCAAGCATTGTACCTATAAAGAGAAGCATTAACCTTTGTAAGCGTTCGTCTTATATATAAAATGCTTTTTATCTAGTATTTAAAATCTTGTACCTTCTAAGGCCCGTAGAATAATTCATGTGATGCTAATTTAAATTCTCCGCCTGACCTCCGTGGTAGGAATATTACTAAATTTTAGATAAACGCGGGTTAACGCACGTAATGGGAAAATGTAGGTACGATACTACGATATGATGGACCAGTAGGTACTTAAGAAAGGGCGAATTCATTAGTACGACCAAGTTAAGAGTAAGTTATTGCAATTGTGCGAGATCCTGACTATATTGGACTTTTTGTAATCAAATTGCCAGATATTATCGAATAATGTACTAACAGAATTATAACACACAGACAGACGGGAATATAGGTATCAAAAATGTAATCAAATACTCTGGTTTAAAAGATTGTCCATGTGTATATTTACCTAAACATGAAGCTACTAATGGAAAATGCATTATACATTGTCATTCAAATAGCGAAAATGTTTTAAGAAAAACAATTTACACTGGCAAATAATGAAACACTTATAACGCTAACGCTAAATTACATCATAACCGGTACCCAAGTTTCAAATCTTTTTCAAAGCAGGATTATACATATAATCTCTCAAAGCAACAGTAATGTCTACCCGTCTGTATATTTAACTATTATGTATGCTAAACCACTTGCATATGCATTTTACCTGTATATTCCTGCAAATAAATGATTATTATTATATATTATTATTAATGTTAATGACAATTGATCGAATACCTCCGTGGCATAGTAGTATAAATTTCGCATCAAATCTCGGAAGTCTCGCGTCGTCCCGAAAATAAATCTTTGTGTAAAATCTTAAATTTCTTTCCTGTAATTATTGGTTGTAGGCCTATCCTTCGTGTTTTAGGAAACACGTTAAGCCGTTGGTCTCGATTGTTATAACAATTGTATACTAGGGAACCGGCAGTAGAGTTGTGTGTTACAACATAATACTGCGGTCACCAACCCGCTTGCCAAGCATGGTGACTATGGCAAAAACCTCTGTCGTGACTAGGCCCATGTTTAGTAGACATTATATAGGCAGGTAATGATAATAAGGATTCATCATCATCATGGTCTCCCTCATAGATCTCCAGTTGTTACGGTTAGAAGCGGCCTGCATCCACCGTGATCCCGCGCTAGTAGGTGGACGTCCTACGCTACGCTTGCCGATCCGCGGTTTCCATTAGAGAACTTTTCGGTCCCAACGGCCATCCGTTCTACGTGCTATATGGCCTGCCCATTGCCACTTCAACGAACTAATCCGTTGGGCTATGTTGGTAACCCGCGTTCTTCTACGTATCTCCTTATTTCTGATCCGATCTCGTAGAGAAACCCCAAGCATAATAAAGATTGCATGGATAGAATATTGTAACTTATATACGCCAGAACAAATGAACAGATTTTGATGAAATCAGGTACCGACAAAGATAAATTATAGTTTTGAGATACTTTATATCCTGGAAAGATGTACGGCTCCCATGGGATAAATGAGATAAATCATAACAAACTCCCAGTTTTATTTTGGTATACGATTTTTTCTGCGTAGATTTTGATATCTTCATAAAAACTTAGATCCCTCGTAAACGAGACGACCTAAGTAAACCTTCTTTGAGAATGCGCTTTTAATTTTAATTTTAAAAGAACTTAAAGCTAGTATGCAAATCATAATACTCACTGGGAATGCCTATTGAATATATTAAAAATGAAAATGTTTATTGATAATGTAGTAGTAGTAAGTCAAATACAATGATTATGACAAAAAAAATCTTGACTAATAAATTAGTTTACATTTCAGCGATTATGTTATTAAATACAGGTTATCAATGTTGTTATGGCATGACATAGTCGTGTATTATAAATATAATTAGAATCGACCAGCGCGGGCTGGAACGCGTCGTGAGGACGACTGGACCCTATCCAAGCTTCCTACGAGTCTTTCTCTATCAACCTACGTTATTACTCCCGAAAGACTAAGAAACTTCGAGATCTTTAATTTTGTCATCTTTTAAAGTCTTTGATTAATCATTTGTACATTTTTTTACATTCTATTCTGTCAATTGATTTATATTCTCACAACTGTCCATTTAATAGTCAGTAAATCCGTCAATTATTTCTTCTTTTGTTCTAGTTCACTCCAGTACGACGACGCCTAAGCTTCCGTGCCATCCTGCTATTAATACACTCCGTAACTGGCTTTGAAGGTAAATACAGCAAACAGCAAAGGCTATTAATAACCACTATCAAACAAACATTTTCCACAGCAAATAACTTTCTTAATTATAAGTTAGGAGCTTTTATATTGCGTTTTGTTGCTCAAATCATTGATAAATTGTTGATGTTGAATGTTATTTAGACAATCTGTACCTACAGATTACATCAACAGCAATTTAATATTATATTGTTAAAAAAACAAATGGCAAAAAACGGAACCCTTATAGATTCGTCATGTCTGTCTGTCTGTCTGTCCGTCCGTATGTCACAGCCACTTTTTTCCGAAACTATAAGAACTATAATGTTGAAACTTGGCAAGTAGATGTATGTTGTGAACCGCCTTAAGATTTTCACACAAAAATAGAAAAAAAAAAAAAAAAAATTGGGGTTCCCCATACATAGAATTGAAACTAAAAAAAAAAAATTCATCAAACCCATACATGGGGTATCTATGGATAGGTCTTCAAAAATGATATTGAGGTTTCTAATGTCATTTTTTTCTTAACTGAATAGTTTGCGCGAGAGACACTTCCAAAGTGGTAAAATATGTGTCCCCCCCCTATAACTTCTAAAATAAGAGAAATATGATGTACATAACCATGCAAACTTCCACCGAAAATTGGTTTGAACGAGATCAAGTAAGCAGTTTTTTTTTAATACGTCATAAACCGAAACCACAATTTACCTTTCATTCAATCAACTATTATTAACATCGATAACAGTTGCAACTAGTACGGAACCCTTCGTGCGAGAGTGCGACTCGCACTTGGCCGGTTTTTTTTCTTTTCGTTTTGTTTACGTCAATAAATTAATTAGGAGGATTATAAATTATACCAACAATAAAAATAAAAAATAAACTTTTATTATGTAGGTATACTAAACTGCACAGAACGGCTCTAGTTAATGCGAGATAATGGTATTTACTTTGCACAACGGAAAAGCATTGCCATTATGCTAGAACGTTACTAAAAGCATGGATCTAGAATAGTTTTATTTTATACTTTAGTTTCAGATACAGGTCACAATTTTTTAGGTATTTAGTTCCATCGTCATAGCCTCGTGTAACGTCCACAGCTATCATGGGCCTCCGCTCTAGGCGGGGGTTTAGCCATTTTATGTTGAAACACCTGTGTGGGGAAATGCTGCCTAATCCCCGGTATACGATTATTATAGATGATGTTATAGCAATCGGGACCAACGAATAAACGTGGTTTTACGAGGCACGGAGGGTCTCCCTCAACCAAACAGATCAAGAAAGAAATACATGTGATGCATAGCACAAAGATTTCTAGTCCGGCGTAAGGACCGATCGCACGACCTCCGAGGCGTAAAGCGGGACTTACATTTTAGATTAATGTAACTTACAAAACGTGGTAGTAATCGAATTCAAATTATTTTTTAACATTGGAAACATAAGGGCTATATTTAATTAACATGGAAATAATATAAATATAAAGTATATCAACTAGATTTAAGCGAGATTTTAAAAAGCGCGAAACTAATAAAGTTAACTAACAATTTGGCGAATGTAATTCAGTCCAATAAAAATGTTAGGAATGCAATTTTTTTACTCTAGTTTAAAAGTTATAATGATAAAACTAAAATTTATATTTATTATAAACGACCTCGTTTATAAAAAAAATATATAAATTTTGGTATGAAAATACGATACGTGATTATTTTGCTAATGTTTGATGCTGTTCAAATCAAGGCTCAACTCTGCTAATTTCCAAACGCTTCAAAAACATTGCAAAAAATTGTTGATAGACGATATTTAGGAATTTAGTATTTTTGTAGTTAATTGCCGTGTGGCGTCCGCCTTAGAATAGATCACCCCATGTCTTCCTATGGGTGTCGTAAGAGGCGACTGAGGGACATATGATGCTGATGGATGGGTATTAGCATCTCAAGGTCTCAAACTCCCTAGTCGTGTTACTGATTTGCCTGATACAACTTTTAAAGCATATATTAAACGTGTCCTTGTATCTTAAGGTTACTATAGCGTTAAGGACTGTATTGAGGATAAAGATGTTTGATCTCATGAAACATCCTGCGTAACACTTCCTAGAGACCCTGTATCTAAGTAAAAAAGTAAGCATAATAGTGTGATGTTTTGTGAACTATCTGTAATCGGCCTAATGAGTTACATTAATAGACCGCTAGTTCTGTCTCAAATTAGCTTCTTTTATTAGTATAAAAACATTAATAGATAATCAAATATTATAAAGACAACCGTTCGGGAAAATAATGTATATGCCAAATAAATAATAAAAGTAACTGGACCAAAACCTACGCTCTGCCCATTTGAGTATGTTTCGCCGGATCGTCTCATGTGGGTCGTGTTAAAACCGGCAGTAGAATAACTCACTGAGTTTGTTTCCGACCGTCGTCCAAGTGTCATTATTTGGGCGGACCATGAGTATATAAATACTCATGGTCCGCCCAAATAATGACACTTGTTCTTAATATAATTTAATATAGACAGAACAAGCTATTGGACACAATTAGTAAAATAATAAAGTTAAGACTAAAATTATTAAAAACAATAACTAAAATACCTGCTTAATATACACTTATTTATGAATGTTAAAATTATACATAGATTAATAATAAATTATTGTTTTGACTATTTGCAAGTGCCTGTAATAGGTTTACGTAAATAAAAATAATTTTTATTTATTATTTATTTATTTATTTATTATAAATAAGGATACTCCCCATCTTACTGCGATCATCAATCCGCCTGCCTCTCCAAAGCGTGGTATGCTAAACTTATAACACGGGGAACTTATAACTCCACTAAAACCCCCCGGACACTCCTTCGATCCGCCGTTGGCGGGGGCCGGGTACGCATAAGCAATCCGGCCTCCCAACGGCACCCGCGGACAGTATGGCACCGTGGGATCTCCTGGGCCACACTTATAGTGGCCCATTTGCCCAATTATAGGGACGACTGGAGTGTAGAGGCTTCCCTACTCCTCATGGGATCCCTCTACGACCCTGGATCGCCTCGGTCTGTTAAGAGGAGGCTCATGTTCAACAGTGGACATTTACGGGTTGATTAAGATTAAGTAAAGCAATGTCTCTTTCAACTAAACAACTATTGGAAATCACTTTTCCGTACCATTTCTAAACTTGAGTGATTTCATACGATTTTTCTTTTCATGTTACAGTTCTTTTCAGATATTACAAGCGTTTATGTATATATTTTCGTAAAGTTTTACCAAAATGCCAAACATGTCAACATATTTGGCATTTTGATAAAACCGCAGTTAAATTTCGACTGAGTATCGCTGGAACGTCGATTATACGTCATTTAGCTTAAATTATCAGAATTGAGACCGACGCTTCCCATTTAGATTGCGAATCACGTTTGAATCGTTTGCTCTCGCTTTATGCTGAAAGAGTACACAAAGTAATATCAACCAATAAACATGCAAACAGCTAATTTGTTAAATGGACATCAGACAACAGATTAGGGAAAGAATTAAAATAAAATGAAGAAATTATTTTTAGCTGCTTCTATAATAAATGAACGTGATATTTTTTAAATATTTTGGTATATGTCATTTTGTTGGCAAACTGTTATATTATCTGCCGTGGAATGGTCAAAGATTACTACTTTACGTAATAATAATTCTGTTGTTCAAATAGTATGAGCATTAGCGTGCCGTGTGGTTTCCGGCTTAGAATAGGTGTACTACCCCATGTCTTACTATGGGTGTCGAAAGAGGCGACTAAAAGACATATGCCTAGCTGATGGATGGACAGAAGAATCTAACAGCTCACTGCTCACTGCCATCACCAATCCTTTTTTTTTTTCGGCAGCACATATTTTTTTGCCTTGAGGATTTTGCTACTTCACCGGGCATAAAGGCGAGCAGAGCTCCAGCCTAGATAAATGGTTTAAACACTACAAACTAAGCAACCTGCGCAAGAGGGCGTCCCCTGTGACCAATCCGCCAGCCAAGCGTGGTATTTATGGCAATAACCCTCAACGGCAAGAGGAGAAAGTTAAGAAGAGGTCCATTTTTAGCATTGGACGTAAACGGGTAGATTAAGTAAAATAAGTAAGAGCTTTGGCAGCAACATTAATCAATAATGTTATTTGGCTGTGGTAAGGTGATAGGTACTCTATATTTTACGTATTTCTGTCAATTTCAGGGCATACCCTTAAGCGTATCATCATCATTATCATCATCGGCCCGTATAACGTACACTGCTAAACATGGGCCTCCTCCCGAGGCAGGAAAAATGGACCACTTTTCACTTTCTCCTCTTGCCGTTGAGGGTTATTGCCATAGTCACCACGCTAGGCAGGTGGGTTGGTGGCCGCAGTACACTTTCCGAGGCACGGAGTCCCTCAACCAACAAGACCTGGAAAGAAATCTTAGAATTTACACAAAGATTTCTTGGCCGGCGTGGGGATCGAACCCACGACCTCTGAGATTTACAGCGAGCCAAATACCGCTACGCTACGGAGGTTGTCCAAGCGTATCATACCCTTCCCAAATGTATATTATAGTTTAATACAAATATAGCATATCATCATATTATGTCGAGTGCTTTTACGAACCATTGTATTCATATGATTGATGACCAAACTATAGTGACAGAAACATACCTTGATTGACACGAATATTATTTATTCACGAAAATTTTATATCTGATTCAATTCTTTTTAACATAGAAATATGCAATTTGGATAATATACAACGAAATAGGTCTGTTTTTTATTTGCTAAACGCGCTAATCACCTACTACTGGAGCTTGAGCTACTGGTTCGATTGTAAAAATTATTAAACAACAGATAGATGCCATTATGAAGCCATTTATGGAGGAAGGTTATAGGCTATATTTAATTATGAAGTTGTGACGGGAACGGAAGTTGCGTGGGTAAAACCACGCAACTCCCGTTAAAATCTAGTACGTATAGGTATCTGTAGCGCTCTACCGCGCTCCGTCGAATCAGGGGGAGCCGAGAAATTTACTGTTGTATGAAAATCTGCTTGTATCATAACATGAAAAGTAAAATAAAATGATATTGCCTAATTTTATTCCACTGATATATAACTATAGGCTGTGAAGTATAATGGACAGTAACGTATCCGATGATATATTAGTAGAGGATCGGAAATCAACCTTAATATATTTATTAAGTACCAGAAAAAGTTACTTCATAACAATATAACCTAATTCGTTACTGATGTAGGTACTTAAATAAGTTACTTGAGATTATGTACACTAACCTAGGTGTATTTCGAACAGTAGTAGAACAATATTGCAAAGGCTGGCAATAAATAGCTTTCCGTACGTAGAATGTTCAATTTTGTTCATTGTATTTACTTACTACGGGTAGTGTAATATTTATATGTATTGTACGTTTCCTTTGTTACTTGATTTCGTTGGCGGTATGACTTCTTCAACTTCACCAACCATTTTGAATCAATTGCTAAACATGGACCCTTCTTTACAGACCTTGGAAAACCAGGGTCGTTTAGGGATATTGGCATAATCACCACGCTTGGCAGATCGATTGGTAATCGCAGTAAGATGGTAAGTAACATTAAGCTCATAGATACTGCTGTCCTTTTCATCAGCAATTTTTATATTTTTAAAACCCGAGTATTAATGTGACTACGATGACTTTTTAGCCTGAGTTACGTTATGCGAAAGACACCCACACCATACATAAAAACTTATTTAAAATTACCGCAAAATAATGTAGAACCTTCCATAACAACTCTCAATCTCAACAAACACATTACCATTTAGATTTGGTAGTCAGCAATGTACTAAGTATGTATATGTCACTACACACTGGGGACAAAGCTCTCGCAATCAAATGACACGCTGGCTTTGGGAATAACCCATGTCGGCAATTCCAATTATGAACTACCTAATTTACTGATACAAACAATCAACCACAGAATACATGGTTCACACAGAAAAGTAGTCGCTATTTTTTTTTTGTTTCTTCATACGGACATTATGTAGTTAGCCATCAGGCTACACAGAGACCACTTTATCCGACCCACTGGAGAAGAGTGCGCCCGCGAACGCAACGCGTCCTCCCTCGTCCTCCTGACCCTTAGTTTGCAAAGAACCACCCGATGCCCTTATAGACCCGGAGTCCGAGAGGCCCGCGAATTGTAAAGTTGAGCGACAGTTGCGCAACACTCACCTAAAATACTAAAAGTCATAATGCCTCAATCTCATCGCCAGCGACCGCCCTGAGCCGAGGTCCAAGCTTCACAGGGTGCGCCCTCTTTCGCAGGTTGCTTAGTTTGTAGTTTTTAAACCATTATATACATTTTTTTTTCTTTTTTTTTTAATATTTATTAAGTTTATTTTATTAAGGCTGGAGCTCTGCTCGCCTTATTGCCCGGTGAGGTAGTAAAAGCCTTGTGGCTAAGTACGTAAGTCCATCGGACAAAAAAGAAGCCATCAGGCTTATGCTACTTCACTGGGCATAGTAGTCTAAGAGTCTATATTTCATGTAGGATATAATAATCTCGACATAATTTAGAGCACTATCATGTGCACAATCAAAGGTACACACTCTATTCTTAGTGACTTGTTGCCCCGATCTGGGACCTCGCTAGTTAGCATTAGCAGTTAAAGAACAGAATGTCTTAAACGGAACTACAATCAATATCATATTAAGTAAGTTTGCAAAGAACTTTCCGATGCACTCGTAGTCCCGAAGTCCGAGATCCGCGAACGTTAACGTGGAGCGAGATTTGCACAAAACTCAACCAAACAACTAAAAGTCATCAATTCCTCAATCCCACCATCGGCGATCGGCCTGAGCCGAGATCCAAGTCCCATAGGGTTATGTTGCGCAGGTTGCTTAGTTTGTAAACCATTATAAGGCCGGTGCTCGCTTCGTGGCTAACTACATAAATGTTCATCCGAAAAGATAAAAACTTGATTTGATTTGTCTTTGATTAATCTTATAACAAATCCCAAATGTGTCCAACTTGTCAAACAAAAATTTTCGAAAACTTACTTGTCGCAACTTATCGCTACTATAAAATTTAAAGGTCACCCTTAAAAAAATATTTATAAGAATATATGAAAAGGGACACACATCCTACCTATTGTTGGCAAGGCACGACGCGAGATAAACTCGAGGGAAATAAAAGTAAATCGGGTTCGTGACCGACATTCCCGTTTTCCTCGGATAAACTAACATGTGTAGTTTATCTGAGGAAATCGGGAGTGTGGGGACAGCGGCGTAATTATTACGTCTAAGGCCCGTAGCTATTGGATAAGGCCAATTATGTTCGGTGAAGTAGAAAAAGCCTTGTCGCTGACTACATAAAAGTTCATACGAGTTGTATTTAATTTTAATTAGTCATTTATGTAGTTATCACCACGATTATATACATTATGAGTATAGTTAAAAATATACTTAATATATAAAGCTGAAGTTTGTTTGTGCTTGAACGCGCTAATCTCAGGAACTAATGGACCGATTAAAATTAAAATCGAGGAAGGCTATAGGCTATATTTAATAATAAAGTTCTTACAGGAACGGGAAATATGCAGCTGAACCGCGCGTGGAAGCTAGTATCTAATATTAAAAAAAAAAACTAAAAAAATATTCGTCACACCATTTTCTTTTTAAGAATGCGTTGTATATGCCATGTGTAAATAATTTTATATTTTAATAAATAACTGGAAATAAAATATAAAATATTTAATAAACAATGTGATAGCTAAAACATTTAAGAAATTTGCATGCTATTGTATAACGGCTAATGTGTCTAGAAACTAATATAACTGTTACACCTCTTTGTACCACATTTTATGCAAATAAACTATTATTATTATTATTGTTATTAATAAATTATAAATTTTATCAATCCATCCAATCTTTGTAATTTATTTTTGTTTTTCTTTTTAAAAAAAATTCTAGCCGTGTTTTGCAATCAACTAGTACTCTTGTTAACCCCTCGTGCTAAGCTAAAATGCTTGAGTTACGAGTGGGTTCGCGTCGGTACTGCAATGGGTGGGGATTGAACCGTCGTCCACAAGATCACAAGTCCGACGCCCTCGCCTAGAGCTTAAGTAGATATTCTATATTTATAGTAAAGTCACAATTATATATTTATTATCTATATTTATACTAATATTATAAAGCTGAAGAGTTTATTTGTTTGCTTGAACGCGCTTATCTCAGAAACTACTGGTCCGATTTGAAAAAATATTTCTCCATTAGAAAGCAACGATATCCAGGAGTAACATTAACTATATTTAACAATTGAAGGTCATACGGAAACAAAATCGCGTGTGGGAAGATAAAAAGGCCGGAGAACCTCTCCCATCATTGGTCCCCAGTATTTTGCCAACCTAAGGATGTGGGACTAGACTCTCTATTAGCCATCAAATGCTATTTATACAACTAAAACTCTGACGCCATTTGGGAGGGCCAAGTACTGCATCAGCGTGACATCTGATACCAGCCCCACAATTTATAGTTACGCCACTGCATTTGGGTAACCATGTATAGCATCTATTTTGTGATTGCTCTACACTTGTCTAGTTTATGACTTTCGTAAATGTCGTCTATAAAGACAGTGTTATTAGCTTAGCCCATGTTTAGTAGTGATAGTGATGAATATGTATAGTATGTATTAGCGTGAGAAGATTAGCACGCAGTTGTTCATAAAAATATAATTCCCCCTCTGTCGTACTTACCCAGTGACATGCATGATAATGCCTCGAGCACACCGAATGCGTATGCGTAGACGTAAGCGTAGACGTGCACGTACCGCTGAGTTGTAATGTATGGAACCGTATGAGACAGGACACACCGCTTACGTAACGTAGACGTGCGCGTAGACGTAACGCGTAGCCCTACGCAATGCAACTCCCAAGACACAAACTGACTGCGTCACTTACGCCGTACCTTACGCAGAGCAGAACGGCAACGTTGCATGATGACGTTGTATTCAATGGCGCGCCTTATTGGACGTCACACCGAACAATTTTGTACACGCACGTACCTTTGCTGTGCGTAGCCCTACGCGCGTTACTTGCAGTCAGTTGTATTTTTTTACAAATATACTGGCACGCAGTGGTGTTTTGTATTGTTTTTATAATCAATAGAGAAACTTATTGAAATTGTGCGTATTTATGAATGTATCTACAATCCAAAAAGTAAATTCTACAAAAATGCATCTTATAAATATATATATTCCGCAGGATTATTGTGGTACAATAGTATTAATATTGCTTCTTCCTCGTCATGTCAGATATCGTGCACAACACAACCTTCGAAAACAGAATAAAATATGGCTGCCGCAGCCGGGTACGCAATAGGCCGTGTGCGTTGCGTAGTCAGCTCGGATGCGTAAGCGTATGCGTAACCCGGTGTGACATCGGGTTACGCCGTAACTACGCGCGTGTCTACGACGTGATTACGCCGTAGTCACGTATACGCATTCGGTGTGCTCGAGCCTTAAATCTTTATTACCCTTTAGAACCGAGCGGAGTGTGATATTGGCTCTGTTTTAGAACCCATTTTAGAACTGAGAATCTTTTGATGATAGCTTTAACAGCATAATTATAATGGGATTGATGTTGCATTTAAAAATCGGATTTAACATGTCTGACGAATAATGATAAAATCATCATCATCATCATCAGCTATGCCACAGCTTGATATCGAAGCAGGTTTTTGCTATAGTCATCACACTTGCAGGCGGGTTTGTAAACGCAGGTTTATGTATAATACATATAAAAAATATGTGTGCGTTCCGGAACAAGGCGGGTAGTTCCTCAACCAACAAAAAGTTTTTTCGTATTTAATAACACATTTGAATACATAATTATTGTGTGTTTGTGATAACTGTTTTTTCATAGTCAAACAACCAGTACAAAGCGAATTTAGCGAACTATTTTTTTCTTTGAAGACACTTTAACTAAGTTTGTGCCGCATTTACAGACGCAGTATTAGTTTTTTTTATTTCTTACTTTTTTCTATTGCCATTTAGTAGCATTGCAATTAGTCTCAAATGATCTGCAACGTATGATTGTTGAACCGAAGAGATTGGTTTACAAACTTCATACATACCAAATAGCTTTTCCTCAACCTCATTCCATACGTGTGATCTGAGCGTCGTATAAAGCAATAATTTAGTGATGCAGATAAATATTAGCATAATATTATTAAGTACGTAACTTCAATATGTTTTATCGCACGTTGTTTGCTTTTGTAGTTAATTTAATAATGATTAAATGAACTCGAAATATTGAGGATTTTATTTTGAACACGTTCAGCATTTGTGACATGACATTGTTTAGTCTACGATTAAATAGCGACTAGCTTCCCGCCCGCGGTTTCACCCGCGTAGCTACCGTTCCCGTGGTATATTCATAATTACATATAGCCAATAACGTCCCCCTTAGAGACGTGTTATAAAGAAATTGATAAATTTCGAAGATCGGCAGGGTTCCACCGTAGCCTAATTGTTTAAGGCATTAGGGACTTAAGATAAGATATTATGCAGGTTCGAGTCCAGCCGGTGGTCGAATTCTATTAATCTCAATTTTGAAACATATAGCTTATGTCATCTGGAAGTAGTGTAGCTTCTCAACAGTGAAATAATTTTTCAAATCGGTGAAGTAGTTTCAGAGCCTATGAAATACAAACAAACAATCAAATCTCTCCTCTTTATATTATAAGTATAGATAATGTGTTATTAACAACATGACACGTTAATAAGTTTTGCAGTTTTAAATTAAAAGACATTGAGCTAGAGACTCTATTGCCATACTTTCTTCCTTCGACTCAAAAATAAATTAGGTAAATATCTATGTTCCATTATTCAATACTATAAGAAAGTTTGACCTTTACAAAACTCACCTTTAAATCTTAATAGTCATAACTCCGTAACCTTTCCGCCACCGATCTGAGTCCAGGATCAAGTTTCACAGAAGGCACCATACTAGGTACTAACCTACTTGGGTTTCTTAGTTATCGCAGCTCGCATTTATGCCCGGCGAAGTAAAAAAGCCTACACATGAGCTAAACATGTAAATTTGTAAGTGGTTACATAAATAAGACAATTTATACTTTCAAGTTTTTATTAAATTCACACGCGGTGAAACCAAAGGTTTGTTTCCTAATAAAAAATGTACTGTGATTTTCAGTCTTTTTAGCAACTCACTGTGGTAGAAAAGTCTTATTTTAAACTTATAAAGTAAGACCGATGTGAAGAAAAAGTTTCTGATTTATAACATTACTTCGTTGCAATTTATCAACCGTATTTCTCCTTGAACAGTAGGTATTAAGATATCTGGTGCTAGACCACTTATTTTAATTCCTACTGTTGCGTTGGGAGACAGAATAATTATATGCATCATCATCGTCATCATTATCAGCCCGTACAACGTCCACTGCTGAAAATGGGCCTCATCCCGAGGGAGGGTTTTGCCATAGTCCACCACGCTTGGCAGTCGAATTGGTGATCGCAGTATTATGTTGTAATACACACGGAAATGCTGCTGCCCGTTCTTTGGTATATGCTTCTAATATATGATGTAATAATAATCGGGACCAATGGCTTAACGGCACGCAGGGTAGTCCTCCAACCCACTAGACCCGGAAAGATATATAAGAATTTACACAAAGATTTCTTTGCCGGTGTGGGAATCGAACACACGACATTCGAGACTCAAAGCGAGACTTATAACGCTACGCTACGGAGACCTTCGTTTATTTATTGTACTGATCTTAATAACACGTTAGGGTTTAGTTAAATTGGTAAAAAATATACAGCAAAGCTTGCTGTTAATATTGCGCTGATGGCTTGATGAGGTTACATTTTTTTTTTTTTTTTTTTTTTTTTTTGTTGTCCGGGAGGAAATGCATTGACGCATTCCCACCACCGCTGCAGCGTATTCGCGCGCTGGCGGTGGGATATGTGGGACTCGCCCTCTCCATAGCGTGGTATGCTAAAGTCATACCACGAGGAGAGGACCCTACACCACTAAAACCTCCCGGACACTCCTTCGATCCGCCGTTGGCGGGGGTCGGGTACGCATGAGCAATCCGGCCCCCCGACGGTTGATGAGGTTACCTAAGTAAAATAAAATATTTAACAACTACTAATCTACCTTACCTGTTTACCGTTCAGTTTATGAAAACAGTTAAGTCAATGGCAGAATTGAAAAAGTCAATCGGTCAGTCGGAAAAAATACAGATCTCTTTATATTTTTACTACTCTGTTCTGAGTAATTGGTCAAAAATTACATTTATAACTTTAAGCAACTTCATTCCGAAGTCGCAAGAAAAAGCTGTTATCGGTTTTCCTGTAAACTATAAGAGGATACCCTAGATAAAAAGGCACTACATTATTATAAGTTATGCGCATTGTAAATAGATTCTTTGGCCGTATCTCTCAGGATACCGCACTCACGTATTTTAACCGGGAATTCGTTAAATCCAAAATGGTATCTACATCTAGTTTCATTTATCTAGGTACCTACTGGTTTTATACATATTTAAAATCACGTTAAGCCGTTGGACCTAATTGTTATAACAATACTTTCTGGAAACGGGTAGCAACGTATCCCAGTGTATGTTATTACTTGACAACGGTCAGATATCCGCCTACCAAACGAGGTGACAACTTCCGTAGCGTAGCGGTATTTGGCTCGCCTTGAATCTCGGAGGTCATGGGTTCGATCCCCACACCGGATAGAAAATCTTTGTGTAAACTCTAAGATTTCTTTCCGGGTCTGGTTGGTTGAGGGACTACCCTCCGTGCTTCGGAAAGCACGTTAAGCCGTTGGTCCCGATTGTTATAACATCATCTATAATAATCGTATGTCAAGGAACGGGCAGCAGCGTTTCCTTGTGTGGTGGTACAACATAATACTGCGGTCACCAACCCGCCTGCCAAGCGTGGTGACTATGGAAAATACCCTCCCTCTCGGGAGGAGGCCCATGTTCAGCAGTGGAATTTATACGGGCTGATGATGAAACGAGGTGACTATTGCATAAAGCCCTCGGCCCACGTACGTAATACAAGCTGATGATGATGATGATTTTGCAATACATTTTAGTAAATTTAAATGTGCTAATATAAAACTGGTTAACAGGATGTGAGTTATCATCATGCCTAAACCGTCCGTTTAAGTTCACAGCTGAACATAGGGCTAGCCTATTGTCATAAACACCACGCTTAGCAGGTAGATTAGTGATCATAGTTGGCATATGTCAATGATCATACTTGAAGCTCCATAATTATTATTATAAAATCACAAACTGATGAACTGCTAGGAGCTTTTTTAAACCAATGGGAAAAGTTAGTGAACAAACACAATAAAATGTTCCAGTTACTCACATATATACCTTATATTTTAGACAATTTGATGGAGTAATTGCTTTAAACTTGGCTTGGAAAAACGCCTCTTTGAGATTGGCCATTGTTCAGCAGTGTATTTACGAAGGTCGATGATGCGTTGCTTTAATTGCTAACAATACAGAATAAAAAAGTCAATTTAATATTTAAAACAATCTGTTATTCCTTTTTAATTTTTTAAACAGGTCGGAGCGGGTTTAAAATTTAATATCCGGAGTGGTTTTACTTTTTAGTAACATTAAGAGAATGGAGGCCGTTACGTTGACTTGAAACGTTTTTCATTTTGTTTTTGAGATAGCTTAGAGTATTCCTACTAATATAATAAGTAATTTTTGCCAATCTGTCTGTTGCACTTTCACACCAAAATTTTTGAAACGACTTTGTACTAGTTTGTACGTTGATGAAATTTAGTGCAAATATATTCTAAAAAATGAACATTTGCCCAAACCCAATCTCTCGCAGATAAAGTAGCGGGCAAACGTTAGTATTTACATAAATAAATGTTTGCCTTGGTTTATTATCGTGTGTTTCTAGACACATGCTTAGGAGATTCTCATCTTAACTCACTCTTCTGAAGATCATTAATAAATCAGTTTTAATCAGAGCTCATCAAAGCAATTGTTTTACGGTCCATTTTAATTTTTATATTTTATCAGTTTTGATAATCTATTAAGTAAACTGCAACATTTCAAAAATTGTACATGAAATGATCATTAATATATAATTTCATTTTACTTGGTTAATAATACCTGCTACAAAGCTAATTTAGACCAGCTTAGCGACACTGGCATCAATCAAAGCGACTGACCCCACTGATCGGTAGGATTAGTCATAATTGATGGGCGAAATGTACCATAGAATTTTCAGGTTACTAAGAAAAAATAGAGGGAGGTAATTCAAAGGTATAGTATAAGAGAGTAGAGAGAGACAGAGTACAGTTTGAGAGAGACAAGGAGGCTAATCACGTAACTATATGATTATGACTTCCATAAAAATATCTTCATTACTGTAGGGTAATTGTAACGCATTTCCTATGTTATTTTATTATTAAAGCTACATCAACCTTATAAATTGACATATTTAAAATATTTTTTGCATGCATATTAAATGCTGAGTAGCGAAGACATTTTTATCAAAGTCATAGTAATATCGTTACGTGATTAGATCTAGATATCTGGATCTTTTTGGATGCAAGAGTAGCGGGGATGAGTTGCGTGGATAGTTTGTAGATATGAGAACAAGATTTATTTAAAATGTAACAGAATAATTCTTAAACTAAACCTACTAAATAAAAATAACCTATAATTAAACTACCAAAAGTAAAATTACATATACCTAAAAAGTATTCTAAAATGGCTGGCGTAGCGGTAGCGTTCCCAGAATGCTGGCTGCATTGCCAAAAGAATAATAATAATATTCTTGATTCGAATTATTTTGTGTCAAGTTCTGCAAGTAGAAATAAAGGTTTATTTAATTTTATCAAATGTATAATTGACCTACCAATAAAATCCCAGATTTGATTGTACAATGATACTTATCACTAGTCGTTACTGAAAGTCTGAAACTTAAACATTGTAACAACCATAATAAATTACCTTGTAAACCGTTGATCTTATATTTTCTGATAACTTTCTTCTTACCAGTATTATAGACTTGAAACGGGAACGTAGAACTACAGCTCCAGGGAACAATGCGTCTGAAACAAAATTGAAGTGTCACATGTAATTGTTGCCTTTTATTTACTATCTACTGAAATCCTTTTAACTTGTATTGCATTATATTATTCACTTGATGTTTTACTAGAATTATGACCCTAGTCAGCATCATCATCAGCCCATATAGCGTCCACAGCTGAATATGGGCCTTCTCTCGAGGAAGGGTTTAACCATAGTCACCACGCTTGGCAGGCGGGTCGGTGACGGCCTGATGTGTTTTCTGGGGCATGGAAGAATCTTAAAATTTACACAAAGATTTCCTGTCTGGCATGGGGATCAAATCGACGACCTCCGAGACTTAAAGCGAGACTTGACTTGTTGTCCAATAACTGTATGATCTTAGTAACTTGTAATGAAACCTTTCGGTATAGTTAAAACCTAAAACTGTTTAGAGGAATTCTATGTATTTCGAAAATTAATTGTTTGTTAAACGAAGGCTCAGACGAAAATAAAGTAGTGGACTATTTTTATAAGTCGTTGGTAGTAATTGTGTAAAAAACAATAAATTTACAAAAACCACTATGCGCGGTAGAGTCGGGATGATTCATCTTTTTAATTTTCAGTTTGCACGCTTCGCTATTGGATATAATTTAGTACTTCTACTGCACCGCTTTAGGTTTAAAATGCCCAAGTGTTTCACTTATATTTTATAATGTAATTACTTTATTCCATTTATTGTTTAAATTTATTGCTAAAACTGAATGGTAAATGTTTTTTCAAGTCTACAAAATGTCGAGAATGGCTATACCGATCTAATTACCTAATTTGTTTTTGCATATTTAATTGTAAAAAAAGGATTTAATACTATTTACTTTCAATCAGATAATTTAACTGGAGACGTCAAGCAAAGGCAGCAACTGAGTATTAACACACAGTTACAGATTTTCCTGTGACAATAGATCTCTCTAGTGATTTACTGAAGGATAAGTTAGTCTTTAGTACCGCTTTTAAAATAAACTGAATTTCTAAGTATCTATCTGTCCCTAGGAGCGATGGATCCTAAGCAGTAAAAAGGGCTAGGCTGTTTTTATACTTATTTTATGTTATAAAAATGAAACTCGAATCTTCTGTTCATGTATATAAGTTTGAAGTTTAGTTGGAACATATTTTGTTTCCATTTTTATTAACACATATATTCAAAACTCAACTTTAAACAACTTTAAATGATACATTACCTTGATCCATAATCTCGTTTACGTCTCGTATACACGAGCCTTATTAATCACAAAGCCATTTATTTTCGTGAGATAAGTCTAAGCCCGTGGCATTAAATCAGAATAATCCACCGGGGTACTATCACAATCTGTTAGGGACCTTGGTGACTCGTTAACGGATTCGGAGTGAGGCTTTTATTCATGAGTTTTTATATAAGGTGCTTCCAAAATATATGCCATCACTTCAAAAGTAGACTGCGTAATTTAAAGTGATTAATTAACCGAAGAAATTAGTGTGAAATAAAGCATTAATGTTTGAAATTTATTTCAATAAGATTTTTTTAAATATAAAGTTCGAACCTGACGTGACCCTTCTCAGAACCTTCTCAGCCTGTGATATAGCAGGAGGAGCAGGCAGCATATCTATAAGTATGGAACGACTTTATTTAAGAGAAACATATATTTTCATATCGAATTATTTTAGTATAGTATAAAATGTACACATACGATACTACTGCTTAAAGATATGGCATAGATTTTGGAAGCACCTAGTAAATTTCAAAATTATTGTTTTTTGTTTGTTTGTAGGTTATATACACTGCGATTTTTAAGTCGTTGCAAATTATTAGAAGGATGACCAAAAATATAGAATTTCGCTAAATATTGGCAAACTCAGCAACAAAGCGGCCTTAGACCGATTATTAGGGCGTCGGAGTTGCGATTATGTGGTCGCCGGTTCGAACCCCATCCATTACACTACCGACTCGTAACACAAGCATTTTAGCTTAGCACGAGGAGTTACTAAGAATACAAGTAGTGTGCAATAACTCTGCTAATAATCTTTATTAAAAAAGAGTGTAGTAAAATGCGGAAAAATTATAAACTTACTACACAGGAAAGCAATATTTTACTACCCAGGGAAACTACATTAATATAATGTTATTTGGTTTAAAACATAATCTTTAAATATATTTTCTTTATCAAATATTCATTGTTTTGAAATATTAATCTCTATTGTTGCAGATTTAAATCGTCTGTTGCCATATTAAACTACAGCGACTTTCATCGCTTGGTCAAGACGCCTAATAAAATTCCAAAGTCCCGTCAAAAAAAGCCAAGATGTACAAGACAACGAAAAGATAAGAAGGCATATAGAAAGGACAAAAGTCCCACGATGTTCTCTCTCGCCGAGGGCTGCGGATGTGTCAGCTTCCGTGGAGGGCGGCGGAGTCGATCCCAAGCTGATGACTCGTCATCATGCCGAAGCTCAGAGATCGAACAGGAGGTTCCGAAGCGTCTTGGAAAAAGACTCTTCAACGGAGAGTGTACTATGAAAGCGCTTGCCCCCTTCCTCAAGTTTTGGCGGAGAGATGACGTCAGCATGACGAAGGCGGAACGAAGTGAGTAAATATTCCCCTTGTTAACGGTGTTCTTCAAAGTAAGGGCTGACTCGGCAGCTTAACAGTTAGTTAAGGAATGTTTTTAAATTTTCGCAATTTATACACATAATAGTAGATTGAATTAAGCTCGCCTTTGTACATGTTGTTTCCCTTGTATAAACTTTATGTTATGTTTAAATTGTGTGCAATAAAGGATAAATAAATACAAACACGTGCACGGGCCATAATCGCGATAATTCTTTTTGATAGAAAGGCTATAAGATTGTACCGCAATTCAGACCCTAATATAAATTTATTATAAACTAGCTGACCCGACAGACGTTGTACTGTCTTAGCTAAAACTATAAATTGAATTGAACTTTTAATATAAGGCGTGATAGCAATGAACTAACCGTCATGTGCACTAAGAGTAGCACTCATTCTGTCAATGTTATGTCAAACGCCATAATATTACAATAAATAAGATTAAAAAATTACTCTATTCATGATCGATGATATGCCGATTATGTCACGATAAGATGGTTTACCCACTTGAACCCAGGGTGTTCCCCTAAATGCCAGTAAATGGCGCACCGGTAATAGCTAATCCATACACGGTAAATCCGTTACCGTCCGATGCCTATGACCTAGCTGTCATGGACTCTTCCGAGGATTTTATTTTAGGGTTCATTAAATGCATCTTTTGCGGGCGCACGGAGCATCACTACGTCTCTACACATCATGGGTCAGGCTCTAAAAGAAAGTGGGGCTATGCTCCCCACTCCTCAAAGCCGAGGCTTCGGGGACAGCCTACGATTTCTGCGCCTTCGGTGAAATGGGTAGGAGAGATCTTTCTACTAAGCACGTTCCGGGGTCTTCTACAAACTGGGCAATGGTCGGTAGCAAGAGGACTGATACCATGACTCTCGCTCAATTGCCCATACCGGACAATCCTCGACCAGTGTGCAGTGTGCTGCCGCGTGATGACTGATGAAAATGAGTTTCCGGCTCTCGAACCACTTTTTTTTTGTTGTCCGGGGTGAAATACATTTACGCATTCCTACTGCCGCTTCAGCGTATTCGCGCGCTGCCGATGGGATATGTGGGACTCGCCCTCTCCATAGCGTGGTATGCTAAACTCATGCCATGAGGAGAGGACCCTACACCACTAAAAACCCCCCGGACACTCCTTCAATCCGCCGTTGGCGGGGGCCGGGTACGCATGAACAATCCAACCCCTCCCGAATCACCCTCTTTTTTGTCTTTTAGGCGATTCCATTATTCTGTGATTTTCCAGTTTTTGAAGATTGGATTAATGTAGCTGACCCGACAGACTTTGTACTATCTTAGCTAAAACTCTAAAATAAATTGAACTTTTAATATAAAGCGTGATAGCACTGAACTAACCGTAATGTGCACTAAGAGTAGCACGCATTCGGTCAATTTAAAGTCAAACGCCATAAGATTACAATAAAAAAAATAATGTACTCTATCCATGATCGATGATATGCCAATGATTTTTAATAACTAATGTTAAGTAGGGTATTACGAAGTTCATCGATGCACTTCGTATCACCTACCAACTATTAGTTATGAAAAAAAACTGGTTCAAGTGATCTAGCCCAAAATGCTAGAATGTTCTGAAAGAAAAGAGGGAGGGTGATCCGGAAACTTAATGTCATCAGTCATCACAGTGACAGCACACGGTACATTGGTGCGAGGAGTTTCCGGCTTGGGCGGTAGAGCGAGAGTGATGGGATCCGTCCTCTTGCTACCGACCATTGCCCATTCAGTAGAAGTCCGCGGAGTGTTTTCAGGAGAAAGATCTCTACTACCCATTTCACCGAAGGCGCACAGACAGCAGGCTGTCCCCCGAGCCTCGGCTTCGAGGAGTAGGGAACATAGTCCTAATTTCTTTGAGAGGCCGGCCCATGATGCGTAGAGTTGTAGTTGTGCTCCGTGCGCCCCCAAAAGGTGCATTGAATAGACTCAGGAGAGTCCATGACTGCTAGGTCATATGCATTAGCTTTTCCTGGTGCTCAATTTACTGGCATTAAGAGGAACATCCTGGGTTAAGTTAAGTAGGTAAACCATCTTCTAGTCCTTCATCCTTCATCCCTATAAACAGGCGAGTTTTTCATACTACATACCACCACTGTAACCGTGGATGCCTAATGCATTTTCAACCGGGAAAAAAATGGACATTGAACGACAGCGACGAATTTCTTATAGAAGCAACATTTTTTTACGTTTTGACGAATTCAAAGCAATAACTGCAGCAGTTTTTATTTTGTTCAAAATGTGGTCATAGTTTACGTCGAACAAAAATAATTAAAAAAACAAATTACACACAAATTAGAATTATAAATTCGTAATTTTATTAACGCCATCGGTTATGAATAGAGTAAGTTTTCTAGATTTAAATATCACCGCGGAAGAGTTTAAGCAATTGGAAATGACCGAAAGAAGCCAGAAGCCCAACATGAAAGGTGTACGAAGTATATCGTAAAGGCGCGGCCCCACCGCAGTGCATGCTGTGCACGGGCGTGCGACCCATTTTAGCTGCGTGTATTAATTAGTATGAAAAACGTCAATTCAAGCGTAGCCTCTCCGTGGGCTGCAGTGGACACTAACACATACATTTTCTTACAATGCGAAGCATAATACACGTGCGTAGCCTCTCTGTGCACCGCGGTGGGTCCGCGCCTTTACTCTTTTCAAAATAAAATTCTGAACCCACCTATAAATATTTGACAATGGTGACAGATCAACTTTCATCAAGAAATGTACTTCTTCTGATTTTAAAATACCATCGACTATCTGTCACTTTTTGGTTACTCAATCAATATAATATGACGGAACACAACTGTAACGTTTGACAGTTATAATAATTTTTATGACAGTTATAATCATTTTTACTATTTCCATCTCAATTTTTCCACATTTTCTCACCGTTTAAACCTGCCCTGGACCATGGCAAACATTTCAAAACCAAAATCAGCTAAATTGGCCCAGCCGTTCTCGAGTTTTAGCGAGACTAACGAACAGCAATTGATTTTTATATATATAGATTGATTTAATTGCCAGATATACTTTATTATATTTTCTTTTGGACGCATTTCATCTTCCTAAGTTTAATAACCATTCATTCTTAAAATAATTATATTTTCTAATTAATAGAGTGTCACTCGATATAAATACCTAGTAATTGTATAGAGAAAAGTAATTATTTTCAGGATGTGTCCCCATTTGCCTCTGATTGTTTAATAGCGGCCATCATTGAACAGTCGACCCCGGCTAATTGGAGGGGAGTAGCCATAGCCAACTTTCCCGTCACGCGCCCATATTATAGATATTTTGCGTGGGCAATCAAAATACGTACGAAACTAACACAATAATAGAACAACAGTATCACCCACATGGAAAGATACCGTGGCATAAGGTTACAGGAAGCGATATGACAACTATCGATTAAAATAGATGTAAGCATATCGATATATATCTTAATGACTGTCATGTTGTTATTATCATTGTATTTGACTCCTTTATAATATAACTAGCTTCCCGCGCGTGGTTTCACCCACGTAACTCCCGTTCCCGTGGGAACTTCATAATTAAATAATCTAGCTTATGTCACTCAGGGTGAATGTAACTTTCCAATGCCGAAAGAATTTTTGAGATCGGCACAGTAGTTTTTGAGTTTATTCATTACAAACATACATACACACACACACACAAAAATACAAATCTTTCCTCTTTATAATTTAGAATAGATTATACGAAAGTAGCCAGTTTCAGTTACATCACAGTTTATTTCTTTAATTTAGTTTAATTAAGACATAATGCCTGAGTTATCTTTATCACTGAGGAGCAACCTCGGCGATTACAGATAAAAACGGTTTGATGGTCCCACTCAGAGAGCATTGCTAGAGTTCCGTAAGTCCTAATGAAAAATCCTCATTCTTGTTCTTGGGAATTTTTTGTCAATGTGTAGATAGAACATAGTATATGTTTTATAATAGAAGTCATTTTTACATGGCAAATTCACATTTTTTTATTTATCTCAGAAATAGAAATATTGTAGGTAACTTGACTTAAACAACTATAACTAAACCTGACCAACAAATAGTGAAAATAGGAATATATTTTTAGTATTTAGTTATAAATATAAAATTCACCAATAGTTAAGATGAATAAAAATATATAATATCTTAGTCTTAAAATAACATGTTACATCTAAAAATAATCGCAATATTTATAAATACTTACACTTACAATAATACTTTAAATAGTGGGAGGTTTCCTCATTCAGCACCAAAGATTAAAGCATCAAAGCTATTCTGACTGAAATTCTGGTGCTTAAACTATTGGTGCTAAAAAAATTGGTGCTGAAAGAGGAATATTCTAATAGTCCAGATGAAAAAAATTATGTATATTCAAAATTTGTCGCAATGAACCCACACCTGAAAAAAAAAACTTGCACTTATTTGGTTTTGGTAGCAATCATGTAGCACTTTGTATATGTGAGTACTTTCCTGCGGTGCCACGATATCTTCGTACCAGCTTTTATTACCCTTACTACTCATGGCGTATGCGTAGGTTGTTCAGGATAGAGCATTGAAAATAGGATTACGTATAAAAGTAAAAACACAACGTCGACTTTTTATAGACTTTCAGTATCTTCCCACGTCGTTTATAAGATTTGTATTTTTCTATTTATGTTGTAAGCTCAAAAACAAATAGATGGATTGCTATAATTCTTTTACCATTAACATAATCCCTTAGTAGTAGTATATGATATATTTAATTAAAAAGATCCCTCGGACACGGGAGCGTGCAAAGCTAGTAAGTTATAAAATTACTTTAATATATTTAAAAGAAAGGAAAAATATTGACGTTACAATATAGTAAAATATCGAGAGACATCTGATCTACCGGTACTAATTATAAAATGATTTTTTTTACTTAAACTAATTACTGCATCAGACTCAGTGGTAACGCTGGTTGCTTCTGAGACCTGGAGATCTGAATTCGATTTACACCCGGAAATAATATTTCTGTGGGCCACGGATATTTTGAGTTTGAATTTGCTTTGTGTCCGAGATTTATCTGTTTGTAATGTCCCCCTTGACATAGGGGTAATTTAGGAATTTGGGAAGTAAATTCCTTATGACAAAAGAAATAAATAAAAAAGCGCCAGATTAGTAATCTATGACAAAAAAATGTAACGAAATAATGAACAAAACAAACCGTTATTATTCAGGATAGCTTAGTTGACAAATATACCCGGTGAAGTAGCAAAAGCCTCCTAGATAACCGCATATGTCCATCAGAAATCGTTTTCAAACTGCTGTTGGTCTAAAAACTCACTTTATTCGCTTTGGAGGTGGCAATTTAAGCGCTCAAACAGTAAGAAGACGTCTTGCTGATGTAAATTTGAAACCATTGAGGCCCGCAAATGGCCCCAAACTGGAACGGGGACATCGAATTGCAAGACAGAGATACGTGCGCGAGCACCTAAACTGGACACTAGACGATTGGTCTAGGGTAATGTTCACGGACGAGTCTAAATTCATGCTTTATAAGCATGATGGTAGGCAGTTGGTGTACAGAAGACCAGGGGAGCGCTTCCATCAAGCGTGTGTGGAGGAAAAAGTGGCGTACGGTGGAGGCTCCGTACCGTACTCCGTATTTCTGCTGAGGCCCGCACCGAGCTGGTACTCATTCAAAATGGAACTCTAAATGCAGAGAGGTACGTGGAAGAGATCCTCAATGAACATGTAGGTCCTTTTATGTCCAGGATGGACCGGCATGGCATATTAATGCATGATAATGCGCGTCCCCATACCGCCGGAATTGTACATGACTACCTTGAAGAGGTCGGTATCGAACTCATGCAGTGGCCAGCGCGAAGCCCGGACTTAAACCCCATCGAACACGCCTGGGATGAGCTTCAGAGATGCGTGAAAGGTCGACACCCCCGATCACGCTTTCCGAGCTCAAACAAGCACTGGTGGAGGAATGGGAAGGTATTCCTCAGGACCGGCTCCGAAATTTGGTGTACAGCATGCTTAATCGCCTGGAAGCTGTCAGAAGAGCTCGTGGAGGCAATATACAAAGTATTAAATGAAGAAAGTGATGAAAAACAGCAAAAAACAATCATAAAAAAAATGTAATCTTAAGAAAAATGTGACTACTTTAGTTTTTTTAAAATTTAGAGATTAATATTGTGGGTGCAACTAAGTTTTATTTTATTTTTTATCTGTATAATTAAATTCTCAATTGAACAGTCTTCGTTTCATTAGGATGGCATACGTAGTTCGGGAGATATTCGGGTTTATGTGACTGACCCGTTATTTTTGGAACCGAGTGTAGTTATATTGAATTTCAAGAGAATTTAACCGTGATGGAATCTACAATTTTCTTAAATGTCAACATTTTATTATACCTACCTACTGTAACTTTATTTTATAGTTGTCTAAAGCTCTCAGATAAATTTCGGCGTATATTCAAATTACTTTTGAGCTACAAATAAGCTTATCTGGTTTTGATAAAATCCCAGAGATGGAACAAAGAATTGTTTCGGAAAATTCATTTTGGATGATAAACTAAATAAAAGTTATTCTTGCGTTGTGGAAACCCAGTGAATACTAAACAGCTTTGTGAAGATAAGTACAGCATTACCCAAGTTTGGACTTCAGGTGGATACTTAATAAAATGCGATTTTATCTTTAACATTGAGCGTTATAAAGTAGAAGTAAGAATAAGAACATTAGCTTCCCGGGCGCCGTTACACCCATGTAACTTCCGTTCCCGTTGGAACATCATCATAAAACAGAGCTTTCTAATTGTGAAATAATTTTGCGGCCAGTAGTTCCCGAGATTAGAGCGTGCAAACAAACAAACTCTTCAACTTTATAATATTAGTATACCTACTTAATTTGTAGCAGACAAGGGGGCAAGACAAAACGACATTACCAACTGTGGAGGGGTCGTTTACTTATCGCAAACGCTTTGGCGGCCAAATCGTTTATGGGCTAATCAAAATGACTTATACCAAACCATCGCTTGTTCTATTCGACCAATAGCTAAAATACCATCAGTGGCGTAGAACTCCCAGGCTCGCCTTAAATTTCGGGGGTTGTGGGTTCGATTCCCGCTCCTTACAAAAAATCTTTGTGTAAAATCATAATCATAGATTGCGGGTCTGGTCGGTTTAGGGACTACCTTCCGTGCCTCGGAAAGCACGATAAGCCTTTGTTGGTCCCTATTGTCAGAACATTATCTATGACTGTTGTAATCAAAGAGGAGGACGTTATACGGGCTGTTGATGATTATGAACTTATTAAGAATCACTAAAACCGTCACAAACAAAATAAAATATCGATTCTATTCAGTCGAAAATATTTAAGAATCTTGGGGAAGCTTTCCATTTCCCTACAACGAGCTCTGATGACCTTATTTAGGCACAAGAATACAACATTAATTAATAATGTTATATATGTGGAGTTATGTAAGGTGGAAGATCAGCTATTTATGCGTACAGTTAGTTATATAACGATCCTTTTGTTTAAAGATGTTTTACTAGAGTCCTTTTGTTACAGCAATGAAAGCTGCAATTCTGATTCAGCAGTGGTATCGTCGGTACTTAGCGAGAATGGAGGTGCGGCGGCGATACACGTGGACTATTTTCCAGAACATAGAATACGCCGGCGAACAAGACCAAGTCAAGGTAACAGTGGTTTAATTCTACTAACTAAAAAAATATGTAGAAGAAATTATTGACAGTCCAGCCATATTTTATTGAGATTCCCTTGCGATTGTGACATTTTGCGTATTCGCCGAAAACGTAAACTATATCCAGAATGCTGATAATAATTATCTCAAGATAATTAAATTATGTTATCTTTATCGCTTTAAATAAGAAAGTAGGGATCGCCGCTCGAACTAAAAAATTATCTATACTTAAACAATATTATAAAGAGGAAAGATTTGATTGTTTGTTTGTTTGAATTGGATAGGCTCCGAAATTTCTAGACAGATTTGAAAAATTCTTTCACCGTTGGGCAGCTACACTATCTCCGGTGAACATGGGCTATATTTAAGTATGAAGTTCCCACGAGAACGGGAGCAACGCGGGAGAAACCGCGCGCGGGAAGCTAGTAAGAAAAAAAATTACTTTACTTAAAATATTTACTTTACTTACTACTTATTAATTGTCCATGTGGAAAGACACTCCCTCATTAAGTACCAGAATATAATTTACCAAAAAATTGACAATCTACATTGTGATTCCTTAAAAGCTTATTTAAATGAGCAGAATCAGGGCTCGGATCGATTTGTTTCATTTCGTATTCAGGATAAATGCGAGATCCCTACTGACGTACAAATAGATAGTTTATCTCCTCAGACTTGCACGGTCTTCTCTCACTTTTTGCTACATAGCTTTTTAATGTGAATTATTGCGGGAATATCTTCAGCTTTGGGATTGAGAGATTTGTGGAGCATTTTAAAAATGCCGCAATAGTCTGTTTGAAGTACAGAAAACCAGCTTCGAAGTTTTAAGGGGTTGTAAGAGGGAACAATCCTTGATACTCCAACTCTTTAGCACAATAGTTTTGTTGTTTTTTATGTATGTACTTCGTTGTTAAAAATATATGATATTACTAGCTTGTGCCGCGTCGCGTCGTCGGCGTGGTATACCTATTTACTTTGGGCTAATCCTGATTTTGAAACATTCATAATTTGCGCTCCACTCCTATAGGTCTTAACAATACTTGAAATATTTCTTCAAATCGAACCAATAGTGCCTGAGATTTACAAACAGACCAATTATTTAGCTTTATAATACTTACTAGGTTCTGCGCATGGTTTCACTCGCGAAACCCCCTTTTCCGTGGGAGATTCATAATTAAATTATAACTCCGCGATAATTGGGCTATCGAACACTGAAATATTTTATTAAATCGGACCAAAAGTTCCTGAGATTAGTGCGTTCAAGCAAATCGCACGGGCAGCTATTTATTGATAAACCTTATCAATTACGAAGGTTTCAATATTAGAGTGATGCGACACAGTGTCGACTACGGACGCAGCTCAAGTCAATATTAATGTTTTATGTATACATGTCTATAGTTAGACAGCAACCTTGTTCGAGCTCAGAAGTCTCTTTATAGGGATTCATGGACTTATTTAAGGTGCTTCCAAAATATATGCCATCCCTTTAACTAAAGATAGTATCATGGATAGTGGTTACATTTGTGATTTTTTTCTGTAATTAAAAAAACAATTGTTTGGCACGGTTACACACAAAAACCACTTAACGGATTTGATTGAAATTTTGCACGTGGATAGTATATAAGCTGCGTTAACATATAGGTTACGATTCACTTCAGTAGAGTACCATTGGATGAAATTGCTGAGCGCAGATCAAACAATATCTGTTCTTTTGAATAAAGTCGCCTCTCGGCTCACCTTATATTTGTTAATTAAATATTTTTTTGTAAAATATAATTTACAATGTTAGCAATTTATTTACGAACGTTATACATGGAAAACCTCCGTAGCGTAGCGGTATTTGGTTCGCTTTAAATCTCGGAGGCCGTGGGTTCGATCCCCACGCCCTCCGAGATTCCCCATTACCCCGTTGAATGGCAATGCTTACCTGCTGCGCAAAGTAAAAACCAGCACTCGGAGAACGTGCCGCAATGAGGGCCGGCCGAAAATAATTGTCCTGGGTGGATACCGAACTCGAAACACCAAGGCATTGACGCCACTGCCGTGTTCTATTCTTAAAAGTAGCATTGATGTTTACATTTACTTAGGTTAAATAAGGTTTTTTAGCCTACCCTGCAAATATCATACGTTAGGTACCTACAAGAAAGAATTGGAAATTGGTTTTTAATACGACAGTCAAATGGTTTAAAAAAAATTGAATGTGCGTGTTTCACAGCGGCAAACTCGTGAAACATCTCACAAATTTGCCACTAAAAAAATCTTGTGAGATAATAGAAAGAAGAAAATTCGACATGCTTCTTAGCTTTTGTCATTTTTCTTTTATGTTATTTAACTGACTGACTGTAAAAAGTAAAAACTTTTTCATTCCTCATTCGCTTATTGTATGTAATTTGTAGTTCCAAAAAGTGGAAATAAAGTTGTATTTCCGTAGTCACGCTACCGTCGACGACGACGTGTGCCGGTTACATTTGTCACAGTTTTAAATATTAAAATGCCCCTAGCTTTTCCAGCTATTTTAAATGCTGAAAAGATAGTAAATTCAGTGTGGCAGTTGGTCACTATATACTATACTATCCTATAACTATATCATTTTAAGAGCGCTGGAGTGTGTCATACTAGCGCTTTTTTATAAGGGTTCTCAAATATAAAATGCTTCCAATATGCCATATCAGAAGGTAGTGTGACATGTACGGCTAATGTAAATGAAGAAATTTCTATGAAATTACAAATTTTATTTTTGTGGACAAAACATAAAATTATATTTAAATACATACTAATACCAGCTATGCTGTCCACACCTCCCGGAGAACCACGGAGCGAGTGGGGTCATACCGCACGCAGAAGCTATCAATAATAAATCTTTATAAAATTATATAACTAACTAAAAACCCGATTGCTCGTCGCTTGTTGGTTATTAGTAATAGACTATACAGCTACGAATTCGTCTGTGTGCCTTTATACTAATGTTGCAAATGTCGTGGTCACTATAGCAACGCAACGGTTTTAACGATTGATTGCTCGTTTACTGCTCTATAATCGCTGTCTTGCTGCTTTTACGTAATCTCTCTGCTTAGAGTGAGTCGATGCCGATTAGAAAGTTTACTAAATACGTTAAGTTCACAACCCTAAACAGTATTGACAACGGATATAACGCGCTAGTGAGCACCCGGCTTTAGAACTATTATCTAGTGGATTACAGCTTTATTATAGTTCAAGATACTTGTTGTTATTAAATAGAAATGGAACTTATTAGTTTTCGAGTCATATTTACTGTATCAGCCAGTCGGCCACTGTTGAACATGGGTCTCTTTTTAATAGGCCTTGGCAAGCCAGATTTATTGAGGGAAATTGCCATAATCATCACGGGTGGCAGGCGGATTGTAGATCGCAGTAAGATGGTAAAAAATCTGTAGCCGATAGATGCTGAGGGTACATACATGTTTTCAACTCCAATTATAAGACCGCGGTCAAATGAAAATCCTCGTCCAGCCAGGAAGATTTTACCTTTGTGGTGCGAAACGTCAGCATCGAATCCGTTCCTCTACAAAATAAGATAACTCCAATAGCAATAGACGCATGAGACATATGAAGACTCAGAAGTGTCAATATCTCATTATTCATAGCAAAATAACTATATTTAGAATAACCCTAGTAAATCACGCATGAGGTACACTTAAGCTGATCGGCTTTAATCGGCTTAGGCGCGAATGGGTTCTTGTCTTGGCTCCACCATACTCCGCATGTAAACGCTGTCGCACAAATGCGAAACGCAATTCATTGACACAGTTTCTAGGTCATAGCCATTCAGGTGCTACTGCAGAACCGAATCATTTGCTATAGTTATTATACAATAGATAGAAGTGACTACCAGATACTAATAGAGTTATCCTATATATAACTTGTCCTCACTCGAAGGGAGCGTTTACCATAGCAACACTTGTCAGGCGGATCAGTGACCGCGTTTTATTTAAATAAATAATATTATTAATCAAACACAAATTATATATTCTGTTTTTAAATAATGGATGTAAAATAAGACGTTTTTGAAATTTTCTCATATAGCCCCAAATTAGCAGTTATTAATTGTTTCAATACGGATTTGTTTTTCAATAAATAAAAACTGAATAGTATATCTCGCCCGTATTTGTTTAGTTTTATGTGAACAAAAATTATCTATTGTGTTCTAATTAAATGATAAAACGTGTACAATATTATTATAAATTAAATTTAGTGTCATACAACGAGAACTTAATTTTCTCTCGTATGGGAGTAAAATAACAGTCCACTCTAATTAACTTTGTAACATTGAAGCTTTTTCATGCAGTCAGACACTGTTTTTCAGTAGAAAAACAGTCAGACACTGTTTTTCAGTAGAAAAATTACATACTACACCGATTCATTTATGAAAACAAATAGTTAAAAATGCATAAGGTTATACAATTATATTATGTACGCTAAAAATATTTTACCAATGTACCAATTATATTTAAAAAGTGTAATGGTGGAAAACCACAATTAAACTAACAGCGCCATCGTCTTGGAATACCAACTAACAGTACAAGATCGCTAGTCAATTCATAATTCGTAAGTGGCCGTTGGACTGGGTATATGACTTCGCCCCACAAAGAAGATCTTAATTTTCTGTGGTGAAACACCACCGTTCCTTTATATATCATATTCGTGTAAATCTCGGTAAAGCATCTACACCGATGAGGGAACAAACAGGATCAATAGTAGTTTGTGCTGTTAATAGTAAAACTATGTTTTAGTAACGCCATTTTTACCGTACCGGGGACTGTTACTAGCAAGGGTAGTTAAAATGTGTTTAGCATTAATGGTACAAATTAATGATACAGCAAAGTTTTTTTCTGACGAACATATGTCATATACTATTACCATGAGTCTTTTGTTACTTCACCGTGTACAAAGGCGGGCAAGGCTACTGAAAACTAACAAATCTGCGCAAGAGGGCTTTCCAAGTTGGACTTGGACCTTGGCTCAGGGCGGGGTGGTTGAGCAATGATGACTCTAGGTTTTTCTGAGAAGTTTGTGCAACTGTAGCTCTACTTTAAGTTCGTAGGCCTCTCGGAATTGGGGTCTGCGAGGGCATCAGAAACTTGATATTTCAGAATTAAGAAGGTTTCTATTACCAGATACTAGAAATATATGACGCATAATTATACAAGACTGTTTATTATAAATTTTTAAATGTAACAAAAATATTTTACTTTCACTACGTAACTATTGTACACCTACGTTTTATTAACAAAATACATTATAGTTTCTTATAACAACATCACAGCCCGTCACGTTAAATTAATTCGCGATGGAAGTAGCGATCTTGTCTGAAGGGCGTTGTGTCGGCCACATTGACTTGTGTTCAGTGAGCATTTCACTACGATCATTCGGTTTCAGTGAGCAGAGCCACGCACGGACGACTCACATTAGCATGATGTTATTATATTTTCAAGACGTATTTCAGTGCTTTCATTTGTGTTTTTTTTGGGTATATTATTATTACTCCACTCCATCTGTCTGCCACCTAGCTGCATCATAGTAATTGTGTTAACTAAACAGTTAAAATGTTCAAATTATGTATTTCGATATCAGCTATAAAAACATTTTTTTTGCCGTTTCTTGCTTGATATTAATAACAGCCATGATACTGTTATTAATATCAAGCAAGAAACGGCGTTTTAAGACGCGCTTAAAATATTCTCAGAATATTTCGTTTTACATTCACTTTAAACTAGATATTATTTTTTTTTTGTCTTGAACAAAAAAATGCTCTTTACGGAGAGTAAAGAGCATTTTTTTGCCATGCAGCTCTATCGTCATTTATTTATTATAGAGATTAAAGCAGGTCGCATATCTAGTCGGTAGAGATGCGAACTGCTTTTAACGAACAAAAGAAGGATACACCTAAACATATACACACGTGGTTTATAAAGGCCCCTTTCAACAAAAGACTTAATGCCACTGCAAACATTTATTCTCTTAATTAACACGATGAAAGGGAATGTCAAGGAAGCTGTACAAAGATGTACACGTTCTACGTATATCTCGAGTTATTAGGAACCGCAGTAAAGAAATTTTTTTTTTTCTGATTTTTACTTTTATATGAGATAGGAATTGACAATAACTGTGGAAATTGGTTGAGTTTTAAATTCAGGAATACTTACAAAAAATGACCGCAATTAAATAAGCATTTTAGTAAAAAGATATTTGCTTTAAGAGCTTTACACACTTTTTAGAAAGCGCAACCCAAAATCGAATCTTGTATTGTCTGCGGTGATATTTTTTTAATTGTTTTTTTTGACTCAGTAAACGACGTCATTGCTTCTTGCCGAAGTTGGGGGATAAATGATTAGAAAATAAAATAAATTTCCGGTCCCTTGAGGCGGCATAAAGCCAATTTTGTCAAAGCCAAAATATTAAGCAGATATGTTGTCGAGTAGCGATTCTTGAGTAACGTATAAATGCAGAATAGAATAGCTTTTACCTGCGTAACTCCCGTTCCTAAAGGAACTTCAAAATACTGAAAGATTTTTGATCTGAGATTAGCGCGTTCAAGCAAGCAAATAAACAAACTCTTCAGCTTAATTTTGTAGTTATTTATTTTAGAATGATAGAATCCTTGATTCATAGATAATACTTAGGTATATATAATTCGCATTACAAATGATACATTTATTTTTAAACTAAATGTTCAATTGATATATTTTTGTAACATGGAATTACTAGCGATTAGGTACTTGTATAACCATTTCAAATAAGATAAGATATTTAAATCAGTTAATCCTATCCGAGATCCCTCTTGCAAACTCTGTTATCAACGTGTACGTACGTATCGTAATTACTCATTAAAAGTTATAAGTGGAGCCTATAATAGCGGACATTGGCGCAGTTAATGGTTTTCTTATGAGCTTAAATTTTGCTCATTTTTGATGTCGTATGTGCATTTATGTTCGAACACGTACAGTGCTGTGATGATAGTTGGTATTTAAGAGTCGATTTATGTAAGGGCACAATCATGCTAATTTTAATCTATGAGCATTGAATTAAATAAATGTTGCTAGAGCTGATGCCTGTGTGAATTCTGTATATAATGCATCCTAGTCCGTAATTGTCACGACGTGGAAATCCATTATGATCACAATGAAAACAAATTATGAACTTCGTAAATTTCTATGAATGAAGTCTTTAACAACTTCGTATGACGACACGACGCGGCGACGTCACGACCTGGTACGATTTCGTCATTTTCGATGACATGTTTGGTTTTTGTGATATTAGCAATGGTGAACCAACCAAGTGAGTTAGGCTTGAGGATTAGGTATATATTATGCTATCATACGCAATAGTTACATTTAATTTGATATCAATTCTATTATATTATACCTTTAAATATTATAATGTGAGTAGGTACACTAAAAAAAATAAAAATTTTCATACTGTATTTAAATGAGTGTCCAAATGCCCATTACGACTAAGATGGAAGTAAAGGAAAGGTTAAATTGCCTGTAACCTTTGTGTAAACCCAAATTAATTAAGGATTTATCGGCCATGCTCTCAATTAAGATGGGAATATTTCTTCGAATTTGTTAAAAATATTACGATATTAATAATAAAATAATTTTGTGACGTTATCGAGCAAAGCGTGGCAATTAATTCACTTGATGTTAAAATAAAAGGAAATCGCCTTATAGAACGGCAATGAGCAATATTGTTCCTTATGGCTCAAACTATAGTGGCCGTTTTATTATTTCAGATTTTGATGTATTTATTTTAATATACCAAAAAATGGTGGATGGACTTTGTGAAAGATGACATGTGTAAGAAAGGTGTGAGCATGGAAGAGAGAATGAATGAAAGGAGTCTATCGAGTAACATTTATAGGGCGAGTGTGAACGTAAGTATTGGAAGGGGAGACCAAGGCGGACGTTCCACGATCAAATCGAGAACGTTCTTAAGAAAGGCCTGGTGAAAAGTACCTTAAACCGAAGGACATGCATGAGGAGATTAAAGAATGTTCACGCCAATGCCGAATTTTCACCGACGTCACTGTTTTACTCGCTGCGCTCCGACTTAACTTTTTAATAGATCTCGTTAAGTCATTTGAATATCATTAACTTTATTGTTAATAACATTATATTTTTCTTTTGTTCAGGGCTCCCATTGTATATCACGTATTGATCCAATGAACGGAACATAATATGAGCAGAGATGAATAATGATGACGTTGAGTTATAAAATTTTTACATAAAAATTTACCATCTACACTAACTACACTAGATATAAGCGCGCGGTTTTTTTTTCGGACGCACTTATGTACTTAGCCCCGAGGCTTTTGCTACTTCACCGGGCATAAAGGCAAGCAGAGCTCCAGCCTAGATAAATGGTTTGAACACTACAAACTAAGCAACATGCGGGACTTGCCCTTTAGGGGCGTCCCCTGTGGGACTTGGACCTCGGCTCAGGGCGGTCGCTGACGGGGAGATTGAGGGAGTTTTGTGCAACTGTCGCTCTACTTTACAGTTCACGGGACTCTCGGACTTCGGATCTACAAGGGCATCGGAAGGTTTTTAGCAAAAGGGTCAGGAGGGTGAGGGGGGACGCGTCGCGTTCGCGGGCGCACTCTTCTCCGGCGGGTCGGATAGTCGCGCGCGGTTTAACCCGCGTGACTTTTTAAGGAACTTCATACTTAAATATAACACTAAAAGATATTTTCAAATCGGACCAGCAATTCCTGAGATTAGCTTATTCTTAAGCTTTATATATTAGTAAGTAGGTATATAAATTCATTAGTAAATAATCAAATAGGTAACATTGTTAAGTTGTCGTTTTAAAAGCACTTACCCTAGTAACAAATTCAAGATCAAATAGATGCCTTCCCTTTATCTTGTCTTTGTTATAAATGAAAAAGAAATTATTAAAATAAAACTAATATGAACTAATATGAGCTAATATGAGGAGATTCACGTAGAGTATCTTTCTTAAAAAAATATTAAGGGGATTGATGCGATCAAACCGTGCAAAATAGGGTTGGTGTACAACATTCCCCTGCCCAAACCTATAATTCATTTAACCAGGAAAAATATATGAGTTTTTCATATTTAATATTGATTGTATTGCAAGGCGTCTTATTGTTTTCTACATCTAACGAAATCTTTGCTGTATAATATTTTGTGTGTTGTGCCAAATTAAATGTATTTTCTTTCGTTCATTACTAGCGTGTGGTGGTGGAGTACTGATGCTTGTATTGTGTATTTTATTATATATCGGTTTGAGTAAATCAAAATGATTCCATAATTTTTTTTCACGAACCATATTACTATACACCTACAGTTTCTGTTAAAGGGAAGGTATATATTTTGGAAGCACCGTATACATTAGTCGTAAAAGTACCAAATGACTGGTACAATTTACGTAATATGACGTCGCAATATATGTGTATACCTACATAAATTGTGTTAATACCGGTGTAAGCCTATTTCGAACGTTCAGCAGATAAACGTGCCGTGGTTAAGGGCCTTGTTATTGAGTGAGCTGTAAACTCGTACCGACAGTAGTATCAAATAAATAAGGGCAAGTTTAATTAAAATATATTAAACTAGCGGCCCGCCCCGGCTTCGCACGGGTGGACTTTTATACCCTACCCCTGCCCTACCCTACCCCTACCCTACCCTACCCCTACCCTACCCCTACCCCTACCCTACCCCTACCCTACCCTACCCCTACCCTACCCTACCCCTACCCTACCCTACCCCTACCCTACCCCTACCATACCCCTACCCTACCCCTACCCTACCCTACCCCTACCCTACCCCTACCCTACCCTACCCTACCCTACCCTACCCTACCCCTACCCAAAAGTATCCTATGTCCTTCTCCCAGTTCTTAGCTACCTCCCTACCAATTTTCAGCCAAATCGGTTCAGCCGTTCTTGAGTTATAAATAGTGTAACTAACACGACTTTCTTTTGTTTTTAAAATGTATTCTGCTATTCGGGACGGAAACAAATCCAACAAATCAAAAACCATGGCAATCGGTCCAGCCGTTCTCGAGTTATAAGTGTTGTAACAAACACGACTTTCTTTTATATATATAGATTTGGTTTCTCGTCTAGATTTAATCAACAGAAGACTTGGGACGTGAATATTGTAAAATATTGGTTTACATCGTTATTCCTTAATGGTAGCGAATACTCAGCGTAATGATGTATTAGTAGTTGTTATACTTTTAAATTGCATTAAAAATACAGAATAAAAGTACTTAAAAATTGTGTTAGGGGCGGCCGACCGTAGGCAGAACTTGGATTATCTTGTATTGTATTGTAAGGGGCTAAAGCTTATTTTTCCATGTAAGTTATTATCAGTAGTCAGTAGTGTAGTCTTCGTGTGGGAGATTTCAATTGTAATGTTTGTTTTGTTTAAATGATTAAATACTACGTTTTGATAGTAATGCAAATATAAAGAAATATATACCTATAAATAAAAAAGAAAAATACTGTCTTGCCAAAGTGATTATTTTTATTTTACAAAGTATAGTTTAAAAGGACAATAGACAAGGCTTTAAGTATTTCAAAATTTAAATATTTCTGAGAAATGTTTTGCTAAGAAAAAAAAGGTGGTACATGATGATATCTACTGTTAAAGGAAAGGCATATTTTTTCGAGCACCTTACTTAAATATATTATTTTGGTCGTTATTAAAATGAGACTATTGATTTTTTTTTACAATTACAAAGTGTGCATTTCAGGATAATGTATCTTGGACAACAAATATTATACAGTTGCAGTTTGTTTAAATAAACTGCATGTAGGTATGTTTCGCTTCGTGAAAGTTATCTTATCAAAGGGACTATGGCTTAAATAAACATATTTTTCCAATAGGCCGGGAAACATTTAACATTGCGGTAAAGGCAATTTAAACGTGTAAACAAGAGTTACAGTTCATACTAGGGTTACCACCTTCTTTTTTGGTTTAAATAGTAGGTATTTTTTACAAAAAGTAGCAAAATATAGTACTTTTGGGAAATTCAGGAAAAAAATAGTAAGTGCACATTAATTTTTCATCATTATTAATTTTCTCATGTGGATTTATTTACTCTTTGCTTTGGCCATCAAGATATTTTTACCTTTAAAATAATTATAAGAGCATGTTTGATCTATATTAAAATAAATCAACGATTCATTATTTTCATATGCCGTGTTGTAGTGCCGAAAAAATATGGTACTTTTTGTACTATATTATTTTTTTATAATATATAGTACATTTGACTGAAATATAGTACGATACTATATAATATATATATTATTACTGTCGACTTCTGTCACGGAGTCCGTCTAGAACCGTTCATAGACGTAACGGTTTTTTTACAGTAATGTTTCCCTCTAGCCGACTACTACAATAAATGTACTCTATAGCTCTAGTGCAATATAAGATAATATACCCTTAACACAGAATCATGTAATTTTAACCATTATTTTCAATCATCATCATTAGCTCGTATAACGACCACTGCTGAACATGGGCCTCCTCCAGGGGGAGGGTAGTCACCACGCTTAGCAGGCGGGTTGGTGACCGCAGCATTATTTTGTACCAGATAAGGAAGCGCTGCTGCCCGTTTCTTTATATACGATTATTAATAGATGATGTTATAATCGGGACCAATGGCTTAATGTGCTTTCCGAGGCACGGAGGATTATGTTTAATAATATAAAAGAAATATACACATAGATCGATAGGACCATCAAAAATAAATAACTTTGCTGAGGATGACTTAATATCACAGTGTGTCACAGATGTCATGTAATATATTTAAGGGGCACTCTATAAACAACTTTAATAAAATTTTCAACGGGAATTCTCGCCCATAAATATTATTAATCAATCAAAAATGATATCCTAAAATATTCTTTCATCTATAGTCTCTTTCTTTTTTTGTAATTACATCCTTACCTTACGCCTACACATCAACGTTTTTCCCATTAATAACAATGACGGAGCTGTCCTTGTGAGTGTCCCTATTCATTAAACGCAACGCAATATATCTGGTAGATATGCGAGGGTTGTTGGTTTATGTTTTCCGTTTGTTACAGTTGTACAACTTCTTCAACGCCCTTCTAAGTCATATGAAGGACACCAGTGGGCGTCCCTCGTCGGAGCGAACGTCAAGGACTGCTTCCGTTTGTGAGTTACCTGCCCTTTCTTTATTATAAATGTTAAAACGGAAATCTAGATCTCAGAAGCATAATATGGTCGGATGTGCCATTATACGTCAGAAACATTCGTCGTATGTGCCTTTATCGTAAACTAGCACTTTAAGAAAAAAAGCGACACTCATAATGTTAATACTAGATCTAAGCATAATCTTGTTTTACACGTCTCCACAAAATTAGCAATTCTTTTATGGGGCAATGTATACGCTTCTATAACAAACTTCCTAATAATGTAAGAGATCTTTCAACAAACAAGTTTAAACGATATGTCGAAGATAAATTATGTAAAAAGGCTTATTATAAAATTTCTGATTATGTTAATGACAAAACTGCTTGGGAGTGAGTTGCTCTGAAACAATACTGCTTTATTAATCATTGTAAATTTATTTAAAAAAAAGGATTCCTTTGAGTTTCTTGCCAGTTCTTCTCAGAGTTGCCACGTCCAGAACTGGTGGTAGTAAAAGAAAGGGACGCATCATAAGAACATGATTTAAAATATTTTAAATGTGTCTATATGAATAAAGAATTTATGACTTTGACTTTGACTTACGACGAAATGCTTCTGAAGTATAATATACATGCGTCCTTATGTTTCTGAGCTCTAGTAATATATTTTACTTAGCTGCGTAATACTATCTACATATTAGGTAATATTACAGTAAAACTTGGTTAAGTGGGACCTGGTTAAGTAACCTTAAACCTTCATAGCTAAGAATTCATGCTGATGTATCCACATTTTGGTACAGCATTACTTTTGTTAGTAGTACGATACAAAACCTTTATAGCTGGAATTCGTTCTTTCGATGATATCGATATCGTCATAGTTATCTCTGTAACTGAGACAGTGAGTGAATTTTATATGCATCAACCTCTGTAACCGAGATAACATCGTTTTGTTTGTTTTCTTACTTATTCGTATTCTATCCGCAAATTCCGTGTAAGTATAATAAATAAATAAAGTTTTTATTCACATACCTACAGGTATTTAAATTGTCAAAACATATTTTGTTTTATTAATAAAATGTGTTAAATTAATTTCATTTACGTGCTTATTGGAGGATGGATTGAGACCTTTGTGGGACGGAATAGATTAAATAAAAAAAGAATGTGCTTATTGCTACTTATTACAATAGTTCGTATAGCTTCAACCTAAAAGCTGTCTTTATAGAGCTGTAAAAGCTCTTTTTATCTATGATTAAATAAGCCTTAGTTTCGTCGTTTGAGTATGAAGCTCATGTTAATCAGCCCGTTTACATCGGCTGCTGATCATGGGCCTCCTCTTTAACAGACCTTGGCAAGCCAGAGTCGTTAAGCGATATAGCCAAAAACACCACACTCAGCAGGCGAATTGGTAATCGCAGTAAGATGGGAGAATATTTTAACTGATAGATGCTGCTGCCCATCCATCTGGAGTATGTCCTTTAGTTGCCTCTACTTACACCCATGGGAAGATATGAGGTGGTATATTCTACGCCGGAAACCACACGGCGCATTTTGGTGCATTATGCAACACTTACCGTAAAAATAAATGTATGTGAAAGTAATTTTTTTTGACGCGTGCCTCGGAAAGCACATTAAGTTGTCGGTCCTGCGACAGATCTCTCATATGGGCAGAACCGTCCCAACGGATTTTCAGAGCAAGGAATAGAGTATGCACCTTATATATATATGTGCTTTTTTTTTTTGTTCTCCTGGGGGAAATGCATTGACGCATTCCCACCACCGCTGCAGCGTATTCGCGCGGTGGCGGTGGGATATGTGGGACTCGCCCTCTCCATAGCGTGGTATGCTAAAGTCATACCACGAGGAGAGGACCCTACACCACTAAAACCTCCCGGACATTCCTTCGATCCGCCGTTGGCGGGGGTCGGGTACGCATGAGCAATCCGGCCCCCCAACGGCACCCGCGGCCAATATGGTACCGCGGGATCTCCAGGGCCACACTTACAGTGGCCCATTTGCCCAATTATAGGGACGCCCGGAGTGTAGAGGCGTCTCTACTCCTCATGGGTCAGCCTCGAAGGGAGCGGGGCCCATGTTCCCCACTCCCGAAGGCCGAGCCTAGGGCGGTAGGCGGCGGGTTTCGGCCCGCCGCCGATGGCCAACACGCCGTCTGCGAAGCGGGTGTGCAGAGGGATCTACTTCCCTCTCCCGCTCCGCGGCCTCCTTCTGTGACATAACTTGTCTACAGAAGGAGGCAACCGCCTCCCACGACCTCTCGCTTTGAACCATCTTCGAAATGATGGTCGGCAGCGAGAGGTCGTCTCCCACCACGCCAACGAGCTCCTCCCGCTCGTTGGCCCACGCCGGACACTCCACCACCGTGTGCTGCGCCGTATCGTTGGCACAGTCACAGTGGTGACAGCGAGTGTCCGGCTCTCTCTGCGCCACGTTGCACAGGTAGTGGCCGAAGCAGCCATGGCCTGTTACTACTTGTGCAACGTGGTAGGTGACGTCGCCGTGACGGCGACTGGCACACTTTTTTAGATGGGGCCGAATCGCCTCCACCGTACGCAATCCGCTCCGCGGCGCGGCCTCTAGCCGCTCCTGCCATTTCCGGAGGGTTTGGCGACGGATCTCAGTCCGCCACCGTGCAACACCCTCCGGGAAGGGATCGCGGCCAGAACGCGCCCCCTCACACCTCCGCCGGTACGCGGCAGCCAAAACCTCCGCCTCCAGGTCCCACGGAGGGGACCTTATATAAATGTCCTGCGCAGATGGCTAATCTCCTCAGAGATTGTTCGCTGTGGCCGAAATCGGCTGGGAGGACTATAAGTATATATTATCCTTCAAATCTGTATGGTTCATTTTAAGTGAAGGTTCGATTCTAATTTCATTAATTGGAGCCGCAGCTAAATTAAAACCACGAGCTTATACGTTTACAACACATAATTAAATTTTCAATACCCACCTAATGGCAAATTTTAGGCCTCATAATGGCTTTAAACCGAGTTACATACCTACTAGTATCTTCGTTATTACACTTACACCGCTTCGAGTGTTATAATCGTATTTCCACCGCTAAAATAACAATACATATCAAACTTTGGAGTTGTAATATTAACTGTACTCGACGGTTTTGTATGAAAGACGCTTTTACTGCAAGTTTTAGTGAATTGTGAATGGTAACGAACTGAATTAATAAACTGCGATGGACAGTATTTGTAACGCTGTAGTTCCAAGTTTCCAACATACGTGTATGTAACTTTTTGCTGATCAAGTTAGTAGAAAGCGAAAAAGTTTGTTTAGTTTTATCTTTGTTGGTCAATTGTGTTTATATGAAATAGGTATGCTTCGGATTAAAGAATAAAACTGGTAATTTTGAGTCTGTGAATTAGTATCAGATACTGGATTTGGTTTTGGGACTGCTTTGAACAAAATAAGGGTTTGTTATTACACATATAAGCATGAACGGACTCTTGGCTTAAATTCATAGCCCCTGGTTTTTTTTTACGACGCAGATGTTCATATATGCTTATTAAAAAAAAAAAACCTCTGATAGTATCCTTTGAGACTTAAATCAAGCAACTCACTGGAACATTGATAAGTAAATTATAAAACTTCTGAATATAAAGTACCTACTGCTCAACTTCAAGAGAAGTCATTATTTATATCATTTTGCGAGCAGTGCAAATTACAATACTTTTTTATTCTTCTAAAGAATGAATCTTAAAACTTAAATTGAATTCGTACAAGCTCTTAGTAAAATACTTTTTTTGTGTCGTTATGATGACATATGGTATCTACGATCGGGTATTACAATTTTAGGTAGGTAATTTATCCTTCATATTAGTAGCCCAATTATATATCCACTGCTAAACATGGCTCCTCTTTACAAACCATGGTTGTTAAACGATCACACATGAACGGACTCGGCGATTGTCTTAAGTTCATAGCCCCATATTTTTTTTATTACGCAGATGTTTTTTTATCAGGTGTCGTCTCAGTCGTCTCTTACAACACCCATAGGAAGATATGGTGTGGTATTCTAAGTTTGAAACCACACGGTATTTACCCATATATTGACGAAAATATTACCTGGTAACATCCATTTTTTTATTATTTTTTTTATTTCCGGGGGGAAATGCATTTACGCATTCCCACCGCCGCGCTGCAGCGTATTCGCGCGCTGGCGACGGGATATGTGGGGCTCGCCCTCTCCATAGCGTGGTATGCTAAACTCATACCACGACCCTACAACCACTAAAACCCCCCCGGACACTCCTTCGATCCGCCGTTGGCGGGGGCCGGGTACGTATAAGCAATCCGGCCCACCTGGTTACATCCTACGAATATTATAAACGCGATAGTTAAGTAGATAGTAAGTATGGATGGATGGAAATTTTGCACCGGGATAGGTTATACGCTGGATTAACATATAGGCTACAAAATATCACGCTTCGAGCCGCCCCGCGGTTATACCCGCGTTACTCTGCTCCAGTGGGGTGGTATGATTTTTTGTAGCCTATATGTTAATCGAGCTTATTAACTATCTACGTGCAAAGTGTCAGCCAAATCCATTCAGTAGTTTTTGCGAGTAAGAGTAACAATCATACATACATACAAACTACAAACTTTCGCATTTATAATATTAATTATTATTATATATCAATCGAGGGTCACGCAGGCCTCAACCAACCAAATTCGGAAATATATTTTCAATTTTACCTTTTACATTTTGTCCTTCGCGGGTATTGAACTTACGACCTCCTAGATTATACCGCTACGTTGAATATGGATTATGGATTTACATAATTAGATTGTGTCCAACATGTACAAAATTATAAGTGGGGTTTGTCCGACAACAGTGTTTAGTTAGTTATAATCATTGGTGTTTGTTTGTTCGTGACACGATATTAATTTATCATTCATTCATGATGTTTATTGATTTTGATCGATTACGTTTATCTATTAAATTTGAAAAATATTGAAGTAATAAAATAAAATCTTATATATTTAAATCCTTCGGCACTTCGGCACACAAAATGGTAGGTTCAACTGATATTGTTCGGTTTACATTTATTCTGCGTGTAGCTTTTAATAACTACTGAATTAGTTCTACAAACAGAGCATTCTACTAGTCCAGTTCTATAACATTATACTTAGAACACTATTATTTTAAACATGCACTACTTATCGACTAATAATTATAATTCTATTTGTAAAAGCAGTGGCCTCTACTAATGTAAATAATACTAGTCACAGGTATTCTTGGTGCCATGAGTGGTGACATACATTTGTGCCAACAAATGTATGTCGTCGAAGTTCAATAATATTATTATATATTTTCCTTTTAAGCTGACCCCACACTGAAGTGGGCGTGAGCATGACCACAGATTAATAAATAGTTACTACGCTATGACGCGCACGCGGTGCTCACGTCGATTGCATGCTCGATGGTCCTTTAATGATCCTTCAATGGGGACCTTTGGAAAGTCTTATTGAACTGGTTAAGGTCCCTAATGCCTTTACCTTTCAGCGACGGTAGAACCCAACCGGTCGTCTAAATTTATTAATATCTTCATAAAACGTCTCTAAGGGACGGACTTGCATAAATGAATGGACATGCAGGATTGAATCCTACCTAGTCCTGCTGGGGTTCAAAATTTATGAATCTCAATATTAGAATTTAGTAATCGGTGAACTCGTAAGGTTCGTTTTACTTAAACATTTTATCCATTCTAATTATAAAAAAAACTCTACCATAAATCACGTATCTCGTCAGAGTAACCTATCTTGTTATTGATTTTCTTTCACTATAACCCTTCCATCAAGCAATTCCAAAAGATATATTGGGGATCTTGTCCACAAGGTAATATATTGTCACTAATAAACTCACTGTTGGTGTACTAGACGCCAAAGTTCGATAAATCGCTGCTTCAGTTTTATAGTGACATACCTCCAAATGTGTAGCTTTACGATGATGAGTTTTAGACACAACATTTTACAGATCAATTTTCGTTGAATCAAAATATTATTACTAACTATAACTAAAGCATTGCTGCTCTTACATCTTGAAAAGTCAGAAATGGGTTTATGACTTTTCAACAAGTTTGAATTAACGGACAAAGAAACGTAACATTCAGATACGCAAGATGGATTAAGAAAAAGTTAGATTGGTAGGAAAATTTTATGAGATTTGAGGTTTTATTCAGTTGTTATCTATGCCTGTTTTGTTATTATATAGAAGCTTAATATCGTTTTCTTTATACGTTACTACAGCAGCGCTCCACATTGCCTATGTTCTTCTTCAAGGTTTTATTTCTACCAAAAACATCGAAATTGGTTCAGTAAACCAGATGACAATAACACAGGACGATGATGATTATAAGCTTTCGTCCGAGATTTAGTCCGCATCGAATAGATATTTAGGGAAGATTTTTTTGGTAAATAAAACATACGAAATTTCCTAAATTACTCAGTGAAAAGCGTGACACAGAACTAATTTCACATTTCTAATATTATTAAGGATTTATACAAATTTTATATTTGTTGTATGTTGTAGTGGAACAAGTATTTTCTGAAGAGTCTGACGAGGGAGGAGGCGTGGACGAGACAGCACCTCCAAAGCCCTCACGTGGACCCGATCTAGAATTCCCACTACGAAGGAAAGACGTCGACCTTTTGATTGAGGCATTCAGAAAGAAGAAGGTAAAAAATATGTTATTTAGTGTAATAAGAAAGTTAATTTTTTTCCTTGCGGTTTTCGGTCCCTTCGCTATATTGGCCAATTTAGGTCCACTGCTGAACATCCATCTTTTAACAGACCTTGGCGACCCAGGGTCGTTGAGGGCTATTGCCATGATCACCAAGCTTAGCAGGCGAATCGTGATCGCAGTTAGATGGTGAGTATATCCTTACGCTGATGAATGCTGCTGCCCATCAATCAACAGTGTCTCTATGTAGACTTACGACGCCTATGGGAAGACATTGGGTGATCCATTCTAAGCCGGATACCTTACCGGATTTTTCGGTATAATTTAATTAGGTACATTGAAATCCTACTAATATTATACACGCGAAAGTTTGTAAGTATTGATGGATGGATGGATGTTTGTTACTTTTCCACGTCAAAACTACTGAAAGGAATTGGCTGAAATTTCGTACTGATATAGATTATACGCTGAATTAACATATAGGCTACAAAACATCACGCCCTGACCTAATGGAGCAGAGTAACGCGGGTAAAACTGCGGGGCGCAGGTAGAACTTAATACGGTCGCAAGGTGAGGACCAGCTTCGTCCATGTAGAATTTTATTTATGTAAAACATTTGATACCAGCTAAACTCGTTTAGGCATATCATGTTTTTATTCCAATTACATTTTTCGCACATTTTTTTCTATTTCCATAATATCATTTGTAAGTTATAAACATAAAGGAAAACAAATCACTTCAACTCAATCCACTTAGCATCATTCGTCGTCAGACCGTTCCTGAGTGTTCATAACACGCAGTTGAATAAATGGCGGTAGGTACTTAGAAGATAAAATGACAACATGACCGAAGGGACATATATGAGGAGATTAATGAATGTAGAAGAGGCAAAAGTAGTGTGTCACGATCGCAGCAAGAGGAATGAAGTGGCCTCTGGCTACCCCTATGGGAAAAAGGCGTGAATCTATACTAATATTATAAAGCTGCAGAGTTTGTTTGTTTGTTTGTTTGAACGCGCTAATCTTAGGAACTAATGGTCTGATTTCAAAAAATCTTTCAGTGTTGGATAGCCCATTTCTCGAGGAAGATTATAGGCTATATTTTATTTTCCAAAAAATTAGGGATCCGTAAGAAAATTGTGATTTTATAACCCAAGGTGTAAAATCGAAAACCTATTTATGCGTGCGCTGCAAAAACTATTGACAATAGAACAAAATGATGTATTACGGATTTGTAGGTCTTATTATGATCTATAAAAAAGTCCACGAGAGCATTTATCTAACTATCATATTTTAGTCACAATAAACGCTTTTATGTTCATAAAAAAATATTAAATCGTCTGAAAAAAGAAACTACGTTAAATGTATATCGTAATATTAATCCTTATAAATCCAAATTAAGCATTATGTTATCAAGGGTATTTATGTAGAAGTAAAATACTTTTTGTTTTATTCCAATCGGACATTTCGTTGAGAAATTATCACGAGTATAAAAATGCAAAGAATTGGTACCTAATAATGTGTTATTTCCAAAGAGTTTTATCAACACAATAATATTAATCTTTGTCGAAATATGTGTTGTTGAGAGTATTTCATTGTGAACAAAATTGTCCTTGAAATCATAAAATCAGTTAATTTCAATTAAGATCTTACAAGAGTAGTATTTACGTTTTGAAAATAACTCCGCAACAAAATTGACACGCGCGCTTGATGTGCAAGGCAAGACGCTGCTTGCTGGTAAATATATAAAGCTGAAGAGTTTGTTGAGAAACTAGTGGTCCGATTTGAAAAAATCTTTTAGTGTTAGATAGCCCGTTTATCGAGCAAGGCTATAGGCTATAAAGTTTCTACAGGAACGGGAGTTACGCGGATGAAACCGCGCGCGGAAGCTAGTGTATAAATAAACGAATAGGCTATGTAAGTCAAGAGAACGGGATCTAAGTGGGTGAATCCGCGCGGGACACAGCTAGTGTCCCATAAAGTTCATATATCCGTTAGTAAAAAAGGAAATCCTCTAGATGTCTCGTAACTATTTTCACTCGAACATTAAATATCGATACCTATGTATTTTCATCATAAGAAGTCTTCCTTATAATATATTAATCATTCAAATCGATTGTAGGTACTACCATCGAAAAATCGTGCCGCTGCGGGAATACAATAATTAAAATTTCAGCCTCTATTACGCTTCAAGCCTTGAAAAATTACTTTGGGCAGTCGTTGAAAAACCCTTTTAGGGCACAATAAGTTATTTGGTAATTATGGTCGGTGTCAGTTAAAATAGAAAAATAACGTAATTTTACAAATACAATACAATCAACAAAAGAGATAGGTTAACATCGTCAGTATCAATAATGCAAATAAATAAAAATAAAATAAAAAAATAAAAATCATTTTTATTTACGTAAACCTATTACAGGCACTTGCAAATAGTCAAAACAATAATTTAGCATTAAGTATTATTTAGATAATATCATATTTTATAATATTATTATTATTAATTATCATATTTTATAAATTTTCAAATTAAACAAGTATTTAAGTTATTATTTTAATAATATTTTAGTCTTAACGTCTTAGTTTATTATTTAACTATATTGTGTCAGCTTGTTCTGTCTATAGTAGGTTAGAACAATTGTCATTATTGAGGTGGACCATGAGTATATAACGACGGACGCGCTTTAATGCTACCACCGGATCCAATACGCCCCAACTGAGAAGATCCGGCGAAACAAACTTAGTGGGTTATTCTACTGCCGGTTTTAACACGACCCACATGAGACGGTCCGGCGAAACATACTCAAATGGGCAGAACGTAGGTTTTGGTCCAGTTACTTTAACTATTTATTGGCATACACATTTTTTGCCCAAACGGTTGTCTTTGAAATATTTGTTTATTGTGTTTTTATACTAATAGAAAAATAAAAGAATTTGAGACAGAACTAGCGGTCTATGAATATAATATATTATTATGTAAGTAGGTCAGTTACAGATAGTTCACAAAACATCACACTATTATGCGTACTAATATTTTATTTGAGTACAGGGTCTCTAGGAAGTGTTACGCAAGTAGGTTTATGAAGCCAAACGTCTTTATCCTCAATATAGTCCTTAATGCTATAATAGCCTTTAGATATGAGGATCCGTTTAATATATACTTTAAAAGTTGGATCAGGCAAATCAGTTACATGACTAGGGAGTTTGTTATAAATCCTAATGCAATTTCCCATAAATGATTTATTGGTTCTACTAACTCTAAAACCGGGTATGGCAATTTTATGTTTATTTCTCGTGTTAACATTATGAATATCACTTTTTTTGCTATATTGATCTATATTTTTTTTAACAAAAATGATATTTTGGTATATGTATTCAGAGGGAACGGTAAGAATATTAATCTCTTTAAACCTGGTACGCAAGGAGTCGCGACTACCTAAACCGTAAATAGCCCTAACTGCTCTTTTTTGTAATATAAAAATACTATTGACATCAGCGGCTGACCCCCAAAGCAGTATTCCATAGGACATAATGCTATGATAGTACGCGAAATACACTAGTCTAGCAGTTGCTTCGTCTGACAATTCCCTAATTTTCCAGACAGCATAAGATGCGGAGCTAAGTCTACCGGTTAATTTTTCAATATGAGAGCCCCATTGCAGTTTTGAATCTAATGTTATACCTAGAAAAACTGTTGATTGAACTAGGTCTAACGGTTCTCCATTTAATGAAGCAATTGGTTTAGCGTTAGTTACATTTGGGAGCACAAATCTGACGCATTTAGTTTTACCCGCGTTTAATAAAAGATTATTTGAAGAAAACCAATGTGAAAGTATACTAAGTGTTTTATTCTGTTCAATAAGGTTAGTATCTTTTCTACTGACTTTAAATATTAATGAGGTATCGTCAGCAAAAAGAACTATATCTGACAGTTTATTTAAAATGTATGGCAAATCATTTATGTAGACTAAGAACAGAAAAGGACCCAGAATAGATCCTTGGGGCACGCCCATTTTTATCAAATGCTCTTTCGAAGCAACGCCGTCTACGTATACTATTTGTTTCCTATCAGATAAATAGGATACAACAAGATCAAGCGATTTTTCAGTCATTCCATAATATTTTAACTTCAGAACGAGCGTCTCATGATTTACACAGTCGAAAGCCTTGGAAAGGTCACAGAAGACTCCAAGAGCATCCTGCAACCCCTCCCAAGCCTCCAGTATGGATTTGATTAGAGTGCATCCTGCGTCCTGAGTAGACCGGCCTTTAGTGAATCCAAATTGCTTGTCGTGCAATATCCCATTTAGATTAAAATGTGTCAACATTTGATTGAGCATAATCTTTTCGAATACTTTACTTAATGTTGGTAATATCGAGATAGGTCTATAGTTAGTCGCGTTATTTGAGCAACCTGATTAAAATATCGGCACTATTTTACTAACCTTCATTAAGTCAGGAAATACTCCATCAGTCAGAGATTTATTAAAGATGGCTGCTAGAGTAGGAGCGATATTTTGTATTACTGTGTCAATAGCTTTAACAGAAAGTCCCCACAAGTCTTCTGTACCTTTCATTTTAATTGTTCGGAATGCCTTTACTATATCAACATCATTTACAGACTGGAAGCCGAATTTAGACCCATTTGATTTAATATTCGTTTTTAATAGTCTTTCAGCTTCCCGAGGGGAAGAAGGCAGGTGTTTAGTGGTATCAACTGGTATATTAGTAAAAAAGTTAGCAAAGAAATCTGCAATAATATTTTTATCTGAGACTAACTTATCACTGATATTTAAGTTTATAGTTTTATCCTGAATTTTGTTTTTACCAGTTTCAATATTTATTATTTTCCACGTAGACTTTATTTAGTTATCCGACTTTTTTATTAATTCACTCATATATAGTGACTTTGCCTGAATACAAACTACTTTAAAAAGTTTAGAATATTTCCTTACAGTATTTATAAAATTGTCATCAGTTGTGTATAGGACCTTATATTATATAATTCATACAAAACATCTCGGCTCCGTCTTATACCTTTGGTAGCCCAAGTACTTTTAGTTTATTAGGGTCGATTTCTAAACGTTTAGTTTTACACACTCTCTCAAACTCCTCATGAATTGATTGTGCTAATGTATTGTACATAGCATAAGAACTACTGTCTGAATCTAAAGTTAGTTGACACAATCTCGTTTTTAAATTATGACTGAACTTATCTAGATTTTTCTTTGTGAGGGGTCGGAAACTAATAATAGATTTTTCTATGATCAATGCGTTACTAACTTTAACAATTTGGCACTTGTGGTCAGAAGGAACACCAGTTACCAAACTTTTACTGGCCACCTCAAAGTTTGTGATAATATTATCAATGCAGGTGGCCGTTGTTGGTGTGACTCTAGTGGGCTCAGAAAATAAACAGTTAAGATTAAAAGACATAAAAAGAGCCAAAAAACTATTTTTTTCTGGTGAATCTACTAATATATTTATATTAAAGTCGCCACAGATCAATATGTTTTTATTACTTTTGAATTTTTTAAGTATTTCTTCCATTGTACTAATAAAATGTTGGAAGTCTGACGAAGGTGGTCGGTATATACATATTATATAGTAATGCTGTGTTTCAACGCAAGCAACCTCACAAATCCGTTCTACTGACATACTGCTAATATCCTTACGTTCTTTAAATTTCAAACCATCTCGCATTAATATAAGTACACCTCCACCCTCAGCAGAGACCCTGTTATTAAAACTAGCAACCGTATAGCCATTTATATTAAAACCCATTTTGTGTGCCTTCAGCCACGTTTCTGTAAAGCATAGAATGTCAATATTATACTTTTCATTAAAAAGTTCTACATCTAGTATTTTGCCAGAGAAGCGGTTTATATTCTGGTGCGATAAGACCAAAAACTTATTACACTTCTCCATTGTCATACTTAATTGTTTAAATTACTAACTAGACTAATTTTAGTAACATTACTAAGACAGTGTAAAAATAAAGGCTTTGTCATACTATGTATGACTGTGTTAATATTTGATGCTAATAATTTAGCAATTAAACTTAAAGATTTTTTCAGGACATACACAGTATTCCTGGTCGCCCTACAACTAATTGTAAAACTATTTACATCAAAAAATGTAAACTTGTCACTATAATGACTAACCAAAAATTGAATATGATTATTCAACATGTGAATATAATTATTAGTCTTCTCAGACATATTATTTAAATAAGGGAAGGCACACAGTATTATTTTATTGCACTTTAAGTCTAACATTCTTGTGAAACTATCTGTAATATCTTTTTTTGTTAAGTTTTTGCAATTGCCTACCAGTAATGTTATGCAAGACTTGTTTGAATGATCTGTATTTATTATCTTATTTACTAAATCTTTGTAATGTATACCTGGAATACAACAGTTGAATAAAGGCTGACTTAGTTTATTATTGAGCAGAGAGCCCAGACCTACACCTACATCATCTGAATACAGGACTGATGTAGTATCACATACATTGTACAATGAGTCAGAGCACCTCGTTGGGGTCTTGGGCTCGGAGGTAATTTTTGATTCTATTATACTAGGTAGTAAATTACTTGTTACACTAGAACTATCATTACATAAATGAGCTAAATCTTGCATTTTAATTTTAAAAGATTTATATTTATTGTATGTGACTGCCAACGATTTTTCTAATGTTTTTATCTCGTTAAGCAAGTCCTTAGTGTCTTTTTCATAAATATTTTTACTATCCTCCAATTTAATCTCATAATTCTCAAGTTTATTCAACAAATTCCTGCGTTCATTTGACAATTTTATAATATACTTTTTTAATTGACAATTATTTAGGGACCTAATATTTGGTTGATAGTCAACGGAGTCATCTCCAGTCAGATCAATTGTTATTGCTGTTTGTTTAGGAGTATGCTCCGAACCACATACCATTATGTCTTTACACGGTGTTTGGATAGTCATAGACACACTATTAATATTACATATTTGTTTGTTTTTAAAATCTAATAATTCTATTTCTAGGTCATTTATTTTACTCAGTGCCAGTTCATAAAGAGATCTACAGCGATCAAAGGATTCTGCCTCCACCAACAATCTGTCACGCTCTTCAATAGTGGCTTCTATTTCTTGTGTAATTTTGACTAATTCCCTTATATCTACATGTTTATGACAGCCGGTAATTTTTTGTGGGTGAAGAGTTCGCTGATAGCTGTGTACACATAGGTAATAGTAAACTATTATCATAAACGTGTACATATAAATGTAAAAAGCGTTTCACAATGTGTAAACCTATCTTTTGAGTTACGAGTATCTCTAAATGTACGTATTTATTTATTTATTCTTTATTGGACACAGAACATACATTACTTAATGTTTAAATGCAACGGAAACAACATGTGCTAAGGCGAGCTTATAAGCGACTCAATAATAAATTCTCTTTCAGCAAACCTTTATGAAAGAGACATTTACATACATTCGACGATAGTCTAAATTTATACCAAACTAGCTGCGTCCGCAACTTCGTCCGCGTGAAATAGTGACTTTGAGTAGCAATTTTAATTAATTAGGCTAATTCACACTATTAAGGATATTTTTATATCTAATCAACAGTCTAAAAAATAAGTTTCATGCTTCTAGCTTAAAAAATGGCGATACCTATTCCATAATAATAATCTTGGTTCCCCTCTTTCAACCCTACACCCTTTTTCGCTATAAAGACTAACCTTTGTCCTTTCTAAGAGTCTAAACTATCTGTGTGCCAAATTTCATTTAACTCCGATCAGTATTTGTGGCGTGAAAGGGCGTTTGTTTTCTAAACTTGCTGATTATTGCCGCTATGACATATTTTCCCTAGACATTCCAAAATTTTTTATTGTCTGTCTAGTTAGCAAGCTATAAATAAAATTGGTCTACTATACTTAGAATTCCATTTAAAATATTATGCTCACTATGAGGGAAAGCAAATGTCAATTTGTTTGATATTTCATGTCACTATCGTTCATGAGATGCCAATCAAATGTTTATTTTACAGAGTCGTGCATCAATAGTGCTAGTATAAAATATACTCTTTTCTTAGTATAAAAATACAGGTTTTTAATGGCAAACAAAATTATTTCTATTATTATTATTATGTTTGTACATTTTACTGCCACGGGCCCATGGGGACCCGGTCATTTGAAAGGCATTCATGGGGCCGAAGCCAACATTGAAGGGGTACCTTTAATATAAAAGTGAGATGGCTGCATCTATGAAGGTCTTTTTATTGATATACCAATACTGTATAAACCCGTTTAAGTCCACTGCTGAACATAGGCTTCCTCTAAACAGACCCTGGCAAGCCGGGGTCGTTGAGGGATATTGCCATAATCACCACGCTTGGCAGACGGATTGGTGATCGCAGTATGATGGTGACTATCTTTCATTCATCAGCTATTTGACCCTTAGTCGCCTCAAACTCAAACTCAAATATTTTAATGCAACTCTTACGATACCCATGGGAAGATATGAAGTAGCCTATTTTAATCCGGACACCACACAGCTCTTGTAAAATACTATAAGACAAAATTCGAATAGCTACCTCAAATATACAAGATAGATAATCCTATATAGGTATTTCATCTACTTTAAAACCAGCCAATCTCTTTGATAACACAGCTAGATAATCTAAAATTCAATTTATTTTGCAGCATCGCCTCCATCCGAAACACGTCGGGCAAATATTAAAAGAGGCCACTCAAGCGCTGAAGAGAATGCCCAATATTAACGTAGCGACCACTTCAATCTCCAGCCAGATAACAGTTTGCGGTGACTTGCACGGAAAACTGGATGATTTGTTGGTGATTCTTCATAAGGTATTCCTTCAATATATAAAAAGGTGCTTTCAAATGATATGCCATCCTTTAAACGGTACATTGTACATGTAATTTCGAAGAAATTTATCAAAATTCAATTATATAATATATTTTGTAGGATTATTAGCAACTTTTGCATTCAACTAGTATTCTTGTTAACCCTTCGTGCTCGTGTTACGAGTGGATTCACATCCGTAATGCAATGGGTGGGGATTGAACTGGCGACCACAAGATTACAAGTACACCGCCACAAGCCATTGGGCTACGGTCGCTTTTAATTTTGACTAATAATAAAATAAAATAAAATATATAATACAAGTGCGAAGAGTGGCTCTTCTTACACCGCGATACACTCGAAGGTGAACAATATTTCAAATCTTCACTAAATAAGCACTATTTGTGATACTATCTCCTAAAGAATAGCATAATATATTATTAGCACCTTATTTTGAACAACCCTTTATTGATGTTACTTAAAATGAAACCAGAATTACAGTTCTCTCGGTTGCCTTTTAGAATAAATATGTTAAATATAAGCGATATAGTGCTATAGTTACTAATCTTATACTAATATATAAAACTGAATAGTTTGTTTGTTTATTTGTTTGCTTGAGCGCGCTAATCTCAGGAACTACTGATCCGATTTGAAAAAATCTTTCAGTGTTAGATAGCCTATTTTTCAATAGGCTATTTTTCATTATGAAGTTCCCACGGGAAAGAAGTTGCTCTGATTTTTTTGATTTACTTAAAATAATGGCGGAAAGTTAAGTGACAATTAAATAAGGTAAAAGGTATATTTTCCGATATAATATAGCTGAGAGATGATTTAAAAAAATTAAAGCAATACCGACTACCAATATTGCTAATATAATAACGTCTTAATAATTAGTTTTAGATCTATTATCTTACCTTGTGGAATGTAGCGTGATGATTTGATTTTTTTAAATCGTAGTGCCTGACATTTATGCGCATTTAAGTTAGCATACATAGGGGAAAGTAGTACCAGATGATCCCCTTAAGCATGAATCGCTTTAAAATGCATGTTTTTCAAAGTAAACCCAAAATAATGTCGATTACTATTAATATATTTATAGTTCTAACTTTCCTCATACTCAAAACTAGAACTTAATTGATGTTTCATTGAAATATTTATGTTTCTTAAAAGCCTACAGCTACTCACGATACCATCAACTGGTACTACTTTCCCCTACTCTTCAGCTTTATATTAGTAAAAGTTTAATGAATTATTATTGGAAAGACTTAAAATATTATAGTTACTTCAATCTCATACATGGAATATTTAACCGAATGCACTAAAATATTTTTTTGAGAAGAAGCTCCGAGTAGTAGGATTTCATTATTAGTCCTTAATTATAAAATCCTTATGGACGCAGTCGGTGACAACAGCTAAGGTTAAAAAAGTTAACGCTCCACTTTCCGATACAGTTAAAATCCAGTTAACGATACTTATCCCCGCTATCAAAGATTCTGTGTTTCTTATTCAGTTTATGTTACAACCTGCCCAGCCAAGTAACAACATTCCCAAGTCCACCCAAAAAGTCACCACAACGTAGGATTCAATTTATTTCTTTTAAGGATTGCTACTCATTAGTAACTTGTTGACGTCAAGGGCATATAGGAATCCATCCATAGTAAGTAAACAAGTGTAAACTAAGCATTCTGTGGGGCTAATACCTTTTTTCGGATCATTGCTTTGGTAGCTATAAAATAAAATCTAAAAAAATAAAGTTAACTTAACTAAACAAGTTGGATTTAGTTAAATAAGTAAAAGAAGAATTACTTCTAAGATTGCTTTAGTTTATATTATGAAAGCACACCTTTTTTTTCGGACGAACATACTCGTATGTAGTTAGCCCCGAGGCAAGTGCTACTTCACCGGGCATAAACACAAAGCACACAGAGACTCAACACCATTATCCGTAGTTCACACAATAGTTGTCCCGGGTGGGAATCGAAACCACAAATCACAATACCAGTTCTGAGAAGCTACTACCGTAACCCTGGGTCACCGGCCTTTTGACAATCGTCCAACACTATAAATGTAGACTCAATTACAGTAGATTCTAAGATTTAGTGCTTGCCTATTGCCCATTGTTGTGTGTCACCTAATAAGCAAAGAAGGGATGGGAAATTATAACGCGGACATGCTTACTGTTGCCTACAATACCAGGATTCCGGTGTTCATACAAACTTATAAATTGACGCTTATGGTAATGTACTGAAAAATCCAACTCAAAACCTAAATAAATAAAATATAAAATAGGTACCTTTAAAAGGCAAATCTACTTAATTATTTACGTATCGAAGTAGATACGTAAGTTTTTAAGTAAACGCTGTAGCTATTCCGACCCCTTCTAATAAGGTAACTGACAGCATTAGGCAAGCCTTTTTTATAGTGTAAAAATAAACTTTTATATTTGTTCTATAAGTTTTTATACTACCTAAATGATTCTGACAAGTTCAAGTGTATGTGAAAACTTATCACATTGAGCGCGTACTTGGAGCATATATGTATAAACAAACTTGGATTGATACTTAAGATCAACAGCCATTATATCAGCAGTTAAAACATCAACACCCTAAGACCAAAGATTCAAAATCTCAACACCTCAGAATGTCAGCAGCTTAGTGTTGTCAGTAGTTACGATGTCGATGTTTTAACTGCTGATATTATGGCTGTTGATCTTAAGTATGCATCCGAAACTGGTGGCACGGATAATCATTACCGTGATGTCTTAAACAAAAAAATACTCGTTATATTAAGTCGGTAATCTATATTATACATACAAGTGGTTTATGGATCAAAAATAAAAGACATATAATTATTCGTTTTCACTCTAAAAAAATTCATTACAACTGCTTACAATCAACGCAACGAAGCACAGCGATATCCAAGCTCGAGTCTTATGGAAACTAAGAGCCCGTATCTTTCCATTACTCGCTAGGGAACAAACATAAAACCTTAAACAAATAAAGCTTAAGCAGAAAAGGATGTGGCAAACGATCCCCCTGATACATTTTTAATCCACACTGCTTTGATAACCCTGTGACAACATATCCTACATTCCATTAGCATTTAAAAATTTAATTTTTATTCGTGTATAATGTTTATTTTGTTGCTATTCTAGTGAATCTCTTGTTATGATGTAGTCTCACTTCCATATGCAAGATCTTATGAGTTTATTTGGGAATGTCAGATTAGAGATCATGACAGTTTTTTTTTTCGGACGGATGTATATAATTAGCCCCTAGGCTTTTGCTACTTCACCGGGCATAAAGGCGAGCAGAGCTCCAGCCCAGATAAAAGGTTTAAACACTACAAACTAAGCAACCTGCGCAAGAGGGCGTCCCCTGTGGGACTTGGACCTCGGCTCAGGGCGGTCGCTGACGGGGGCATTAAGGGATTATGGCTTTTAGTTTTTTTAGGGGAGGTTTTTGCAACTCCACTTTACAGTTCGCAGGCCTCTCGGACTTCGGGTCTACGAGGGCATCGGATGGTTCTTTGCAAACTAAGAGTCGGGAGGGCAAGCGGGTATGCTTCATGTTCGGGCGCACTCTTCTCCGGCGGGTCGGATAGAAGACCATGACAGTGAGACACTAATATTACACGAGTGAATACTAAAAGCCATTTAATCATTTTAGTCATGGCATATGAGGTATTATAATAAGTTAGTTGTTTGTTGTTATTAGATTACCGCGTAGAGATTTACCTGCGTCATTCCCGTTCCCGTAGGATCTTCGTAATTATAACCTATAGTCTTCCTCGATAAATGGGCTATTTAGCACTGAAATATTTTTTAATTGGTCCAATAGTTCCTGAGATTAGCGCATTTAAGCAAAAGCAAGTAGTTAAATAAAACTATAATAATATGTATCTAACTGTTTGTGGACCAATTTATTTAATGCAGTACGAGAGTTATTCTATCGGTTATTTTACAATGCACCTACCATAAGAACAACATGTTGAGTCGCTAACCATTACCATTTATACACATAAGTACACAGTCGATGTACGCTTTTAACTAACCTATTATATGTTAGTTATGTTTAATAAATCTATTTTTCTTTCTTTGTTTTAAGATCTAATGTTGTAACTTTCTTAAAATAAATTAAAAAATGCAATCCACGTTGTCACTTTCAAATAGACTTAAATTCTTGAATTTTAGTATAGAACTACCAAATCAAAAAGAAATGTTAAACCTTAGACTATAAACTGCCATATATTACAAACACAATTTGTCCGAACTCATCATCAGCGACCGTCCTGAGTCGAGGTCCTAACTGCATAATAATATGCTCTACATGATGAAGTTATTTAACTTTTACTTACTTACTACGGATCATTAGTTCATCTGTAAAATAACTTCACCTGCATCAAATTATTCAAAAAATAAAGTTAAATAATATATTTCAAAGTATTTACATATCTTTAAACTAATATACGGTAAAATAGAATATTTAAAAGTATTTATATGTCTATAAATAAATACAACAGTACCTATACCTTTTTACATAACACTTCATTCATGTAAAACATTTTCCGAGACAATAACAAACAATTATGCGTGCGAATCCTTACATCTGCTGGACAATGTATTAACTGTTAGCCCATACTCAACATGTTACGTAAATCGTGCCCGCAATTATACTAAGCCTTTTACGGTTTCGAAATTTGCTTTTATTTTATTGTTCTATGTATCAAGACTAAATGGTTCATTACAAAAACAGTTGATACGTTTTAATTAGAAACAAAAGTATTTGTTATATACGATAAGTTTTGAAAGTACATACAATCGCTTTATGTATATAGGTACTTTTTCAATAGCAATAAAAATCATAGTTTAAATTGATATATTGAACCTATTTTGGGGGCGCCCGTTCGTACAGCCTAGTTCGTTTTGCTATGCACTGTACTATACTGCTCATTTTGCCATGTACTTTTATGATGCCGTCATATTGAGGGAAAGTCAAAAAATAATAATTTTGTACTATTTTAATGTTACATTTCGATAGTAATACTGATGATAAATAATCCTGCCTGCAAATATTGCAACTATTTTGATTTACACTATTTTGTCTTTTATCAAAGTGACAAAGGTCAAATCTTGCAAATGAAATAGGCCTATCTTCAAATGTTAAAATTATTAAACAATCTCCGCTGCCAATGTACGGAAATAAAATATATAATTAAAACACTTAAGTTTAAGTTATCTATGTGCTTGATTGAAGATACGCGAAGATGTGAAGAAAGATGACATCATACGACTCTTTTGATTAGAAATCAATAGAGTATGATTACACCACAAAGGTTATCTATAAAAATCGACGCGACAGTCTCCAGCTAAGTGTTTATTGACAGCAGTTAAGTAGAACAAGGGGTACAGCTATGTTTATAAGACGGAAATAACAATAGGAAAACAATATCTGCAAATGAACGAGGTCATCCGGCGTAACAGGCGGTCTATCAATCAATCCGCGGAGCGACGCGACGGTGGCACCAATTAGATGACGCGTGCGCCGCTCCCTACGATGTTTACCGTAGCCGGCACGAGGCCGCCCTGGAATCTTTGACGTCAACAAGTTACTAATAAGTACCTATCCGGAAAATAAATAACTTGAACCCTACTTGTTGGTAATACTATCGGTTATTCTACGAAGTACCTACCATAAAAACAGCATATTTTATTATATTTTTGGCGAAATAAAGTCCCGGTTAACAATGAACGAAGCCGATTGTAAGATAGGTAGTTAGTTATTAACTTATGTTTAGGTATCTATGTTATTAATTAATTCTTAAATATATGTGGAGTGGATATATAGGTTTACGCATGTCCGCGTTATAATTTCCCATCCCATCTTTGCTTATTAGGTGACACACAACAATGGGCAATAGGCAAGCACTAAATCTTAGAATCTACTGTAATTGAGTCTACATTTATATTGATGGACGATTGTCAAAAGGCCGGTGCCCCAAGGTTACGGTAGTAGCTTCTCAGAACTGGTATTGTGATTTGTGGTTTCGATTCCCACCCGGGACAACTATTGTGTGAACTACGGATAATGGTGTTGAGTCTCTGTGTGCTTTGTGTTTATGCCCGGTGAAGTAGCACTTGCCTCGGGGCTAACTACATACGAGTATGTTCGTCCGAAAAAAAAGGTGTGCTTTTTGTCCGTTAAGTCCCCCGCAACACAGAAATTTATTGACTAAGTAAAGTCTTTAAAAGGCTTTAAAAAGAAGGTTTTGATTTATACTTTTGTTTAAATTAATACATGTTTATATTTTCCTAAATTATCCTATAATGAGGGTCTTCTTTAGGGGAGCATTATATCGGTCAAAATAAGTGGCCGAATATTAAAAAAAGTTGTTAATTGATGCTCAGAGGTCTGTGTCAGAAACAAAATTAATTAAGGCAACGTCGACATAGACCGGGTGTAACATAATTGCAATTGATTTTTAAGGACTTGATTCAGTATCCCATTCGCAAAAAAATAAAATAAGCAGCAAATACAGTATTTCGTGTTTTTTTTCATGCTGTAAAATATGTTATCACTTATATAAGATATATTATTTACTGTTGGCAACACATGCCTAAGTATTATATATTTGATGTGTACGCATTAGGAATACAATTCGTCATTATTTATATTTAACTATGCGTGTTATTGGACGGTTTTTAAATAAAAAGGTATGCAATTAAACATGCGGGTCGCTGATATTAAGCAGTTAACGTAACACATGAACACTTGCAAAACAAGGCATATTCAGGCGCAACATAAATTAGTAATGTTATTTGGTAGCGGAATTCTGGAAATGGTAACTTTTTTTATTTTATTAATTGTAGGCTTGCGTTTGACCATAATCTCGCTTGATGGAAGGCGAAGATAAGGCCTAAGATGATACACGCTTGCCTAGAAAGTGTCTGTTTACTTTAGCCTTAAACTAGCCTTAACTTACTCAGTCAAGCACAGCTTGACTGAGTAAGTTAAGTCAGCTTCTTACAGTCGCATATGTCTATGAAAATGTATTTATTTGAAGTATTTTTCACATTACATTGCACACATTTATTTTTTTAAGAAACTTCTCAAAATTAAATCAAACTGGCTGCGCCCGCGTTGTATCTACATTGGACACTGCTCCCGTGTGTCGTAGCGTGATATTCCTATCAGTAAATCCAGCTTTATAACGATGCCTCGCTAGATATCAGCAATATTGATCCAGTAATTATTGGGAAATAGAGTAACAAACATCCATGCTTTTGCGTTTTAACAATAGTAGAATTAATTTTAACTTATACAGGCTGTTTGGCGCATGGACCGACACAATTTTTTCAGGGATTTGGGAGGTCATTAGCTAGGTTCTACCCATACACCCTTTGTCCCAAAGGTCACGTTTGGTAAAATATGATTTTTTTTAAATGAAAAAAAAAAGCCCAAAGTGTTTCCTTTAATTCGAAATAACTTTTTTGTTTGTGGGTGTAGTGACACAAAACAATTTTTGTTGCATTCTCCAGAGTCTTTTAAATCTAAAAACATCTTCATCTTTGTTCTATTACAACTGGTTTCAAGAAAATTCCTTACAAGCTTCCAAAGTTATTTTTTTTATTTAATGAATGAAATTTTACACCTTATAAATTAATTATAAAAAAAACTAAAACCCATTTTGAACTTAGCTTTATTTTAAAAAGTTCTTTAGTTGATACCCTTTCTAACGGTATGCTACATGTCATAGAAATTATTCATTATGTAGTCAAAATACTAGTTAGGAGATTCAGGGTTAAGAAAATACTTTTTAAGGTTATTATGTTTTTATTAAACTAAAGTTATAAAAAAGGAGGCAAAACACCGGGAGAGGTGGAAAGTAATGGGGGAGGCCTTTGCCAAGCAGTGGAACAGAATAGGCTAGTTAAAAAAAAGTTATAAATCTTGTTCAAATTGACCTCCTCCATTTCGTATGCATTTCTACACCCACAAACAAAACAGTTATTTCGAATTAAAGGAAACATTTTGGGCATTTTTTTCATTTAAAACCAAAATCATATGTTACCATCCGTAACATTTGGGACAAAGGGTGTATAGGTAGAACCTAGCTAATGACCTCCAAAATCCCTGAAAAAATTGTGTCGGTCCATGCGCCAAACACCCTGTATATGTAAGAGTTACGTCTTTCGAAAGTCCTTGTGCAGTTACCACCCTGTCGAAACCCTCATGGTTATTTAGCTACATGGAATAGGAGGGGCCTATCCTGTTTGATGCTAAACATTCTGGTCACTGTCTCGTTTCAGTGACGTTCTGAACGGGGTGTAATAAAATAATGAAGGTTAACTAAGTTACCAAACATTTCCAGAACTCGCAAATGTGATTTTTATTACGGGAAGTATTTTAGAAAGAAAGTCAGAAATTATTATAATTTGCTAGAATGTGGTGACACTGATAGGTGATATAAACAGGACCCCCTAGTACGAGCTAATTTTTACTTTACAATTATCAAGTCAAATAATATAGTAAATCTATTGCTGTTTTTTTTCTAAATTTTCTCTTAACATCATCAGCCCGTATAACGTCCACTGCTGAACATAGGTCTCCTCCTGGGGAAGGGTATTTGCCATAGTCACCACGCTTGGCAGGCAGGTTGGTGACCGCAGTATTATGTTGTACTACATATGGAAACGCTGCTGCCCGTTCCTTGATATTCGATTATTATAAATAATGTTATAACAATCAGGACCAACGTGCTTTCCGAGGCACGGGGAGTAGTCCCTCAACCAACCAGACCCAGAAATAAATCTTATAATTTACACTAAGATTTCGTGTCCGGCGTGGGAATCCAACCCACGACCTCCGAGATTTAAAGCAAGCCAAATACAGCTACTTGTCTTATCGTATTTTTAATATCGTATTCCTTGCTAGTATAATAAATTGTATTATAAAGAAAGTCACAAATTAAGCTTTTAAAAAATGCTAGTCTGTTTTTATTTTGAATGTCATGGAAGATAATTGTACCTACAATTGAATCGCCACGTTCTTGAGTCAGAAACTGAACTTTACTTGACTGAAAATTTAAGTTAGTAGCCAAGTTAGGTGATTCAATTGACTTTTAAGAAACCGGGTGAAATGTTTTAACTTTTGTGAAACTACTTTTAGTTGCTGAAAACCTTCAAAGGATCTTGCTGCAAGGTTTTCGTATTAACACGTAGTAGGTACATGATTACAAAGTAGACTAACGAGTTCAATCGCACTTAAGGTTTAGTGCGTTTCAGCTTACCTTAGCTTGGTAGAAATTAAATAATTTATATGAGTGACGGAAATGCGGTACCTAGGTTATCTGAATTTGTTGCATGTTTTGAGTGTGTACAGACCTCCATCTGCGCCTTATGAAGCTTCTATTAAAATAATGGAGGATGCCCTGTTCAAACTAGCGAATAGTCATAAAACAATTGTTGTTTGTGGAGACTTTAATATAAATATTTTGGAAAAGAATACATTAACCTGTAACTTCTTAAATTTGTTTAAATCTTTTAATTTGATTAATTTATTTATTGAGCTTACGAGGATTACTGCCTCTAGTGCTACTTGTATAGATAATATATTCACTAACTTAAAACCTTTGCATAAATTTGTAATTAATATGTTACAGTCGGACCATTGTGGACAGTTAATATCTTTTCCCAAGAAAACCAATAAAATCCAAAGTAAAAAAAATAGTTTTGTACCCATTAGTGAAAGCCGTCTAGAGGCATTTCATTTTAACTTGTCATATAAATTATCAAGTTTGCTAATTCACAATAACCCAAATCAGCTGTATAATTTATTTTTTAACATGGTTATTGCTGAATATAATACGATATTTAAAGACAAAACTAAGTTAATCAGTAATGGTAAGTTAAGGTTTAGTGAATGGGCAACACCTGGTATTTACAATAGTCGTAATAAATTATATGAACTGTATTATGAGAAGACTTTTCATAAGAGTACGATTTTTAAGAAAAAGGTAACTAGATATTTCAAAGTATTTAAATAACCTGTTCTACTGCCAAATCAATGTATATAGGGTGACTGGTAATTAGTGACCGATACCTAAACACATGATTGTGCTCATGATAACAAACAACTTTTACTATGGCACTAACCCTGAAATCGCGAAAAAAAATCAGCTATTCCATACATTCATGTTCACACAATTAGTCAACATGGTAGGGAGCAGCTGATTTTTTTTTTCGCGATTTCAAGTTTGGTGCCGTAGTAAAAGTTGTTTGTTATCATGAGCACAATGATGTGTTTAGGTATCGGTCACTAATTACCAGTCACCCTATATAAATAATAAAATTCAAAACTCATCTAATAAAATAAAAGAAATATGGAATATTATTTATAATGAAATAGGTAGAGCTATAAATTGTAATAGAGATTTTAATTTAAAAATAAAAAATGATAATTTTTCGGCAGATGTGGAAGTTGCAACTGAGTTTGAGAATTTCTTCACTAACATACCTACCTCTAATAACAACAAAAACTCTAAATTCATCTTCAATATCTGCTGAAGCGCTATTAAAAGAAAGTGTTTCTGCATGCGTTACCGATTTTAGTTTTAATTTAATAGACTATAAAGATGTAGTTAATGCTTTCAATACCATAGAGAAGAAAAAAACTAAAGACCTATGGGGTCATTATGTTAAATTTGTATCTGATATTACTTAAATAATAGCGCCTTACCTAGCATACATATTTAATAGTTGTGTTGATTCTGGTGTATTTCCTAACTTGATGAAGCATAGTAAGGTTATACCATTATTAAAATCCGGTGATAGCACTGATCCCTCGAATTTCCGACCTGTTTCTATATTGCCCACTTTGAGCAAAATTTTTGAAAAATTAATTCTTAGCCAGTTGCTCCGACATTTTAATAAATTTAACTTATTACACAAAAAATAGTTTGGGTTTACGAGGGGTTGCTCAACCATAGATGCGGGAACTGAATTGTTAAAAACTATATTCGCGGCCAGGGAAGATTCGCAGGAATCCTTAGGTATTTTCTGTGATCTGTCTAAGGCATTTAATTCACCATGACACTCTTGTCAGGAAATTACACCGGTATGGCATTAGGAACCAGGCTCTCAATCTTCTGATTTCTTACATGGGCAATAGAATTCAGGAGGTTGATATAAATGGCAAAATATCACCAGGCTCTGTTGTATCCATGGGCGTCCCGCAAGGCTCAATCCTGGGACTGTTTTTGTTTTTGGTGTATATAAACGACTTACCTTACTATGTAGGAAATAATCATGAGATAGTATTGTTTGCTGACGATACATCCTTGACATTTAAAATAAGTAGACAGCTACGCAGCTATGACGAAGTAAACAATGCAATCTCGAAGGTAGTCCATTGGTTTAATGTTAATAATCTACTTTTAAATGAAAACAAAACCAAAATCATTAAATATGCTACACCTAATGTGAAACAAATTGATACGAATGTGCAAATAAATGGTATTCGGTTGGAGCCAGTGGAGTCAACTGTCTTTTTGGGAATAACTATTGACTCCAAATTGCAATGGGGTCCACATATTGCGAAACTATCAGGAAAACTTAGCTCTGTGGCCTATGCTGTTAAAACTATGAGACGACTCACTGATTTGGATACTGCTATACTGGTTTACTTTAGTTATTTTCATAGCGTAATGTCTTATGGAATTCTTCTGTGGGGAAACTGTGCGGACATTGACACCATTTTTGTACTACAGAAACGAGCTGTAAGGTCTATATATAAACTTGGTCCGCGAGTTTCCCTGCGGAAGAAATTCGAAGAGACTAATATTCTTACAGTCGCATATGTCTATGAAAACCTTTTATATGTTCATAAGAATATAGATAGTTTTAAGAAAAAAAGCGACACTAATCTAGTTAATACTAGATCTAAGCATAATCTCGTTTAACATGCTACCCGTCTCCACAAAATTAGCAATTCTTTTATGGGGCAATGTATACGCTTCTACAACAAACTTCCTAATAATGTAAGAGATCTTTCAACAAACAAGTTTAAACGATATGTCAAAGATAAATAATGTAAAAAGGCTTGTTATAAAATTTCTGATTATGTTAATGACAAAACTGCTTGGGAGTGAGTTGCTCTGAAACAATACTGCTTTATTAATCATTGTAAAATAAAGTTTATTTAAAAAAAAGCATTCCTCTGAGTTTCTTGCCAGTTTTTTCTCAGAGTTGCCGTACGTCCAGAACTGGTGGTAGTAAAAGAATGGGACGCATCATAAGAACATGATTTAAAATGTTTTAAATGTGTCTATATGAATAAAGAATTTTTGACTTTTACTTCTTTGTAAAAACTGGCATAGCAAGCTAGGTGGAAGATGTGTTCAAACGCAAGCTTTGCCAGCCTATATTTATGCCGTAGTAATCGTAGTACTCAAAAAGTACCACAAGCTTCCAAGTTGCTGGCCTAACTTTGGGGTTGCGTAGGCAAGTTGAAGGGCCTTCCAAAAAAAAGGAAAAGCGTTGGCAAAAATATGTGCTACCAAGTAACGTTGCTAGAACTCATATGGGTGATGTATGAGTACATAATAATATTGATATTGTGACTCTGTTGGTATGCCTAAAATGTTATTTGCTGTATTTGAACCAGCTAAAGTACCTGTTAAAATGAATTCTGCACTTCCAGTGGGTATACAAGCACATCTTTGGAAATATATGAAAAACCATACAATCCAATTGGATCAAAATATTCCTACACGCAAATACAAGAAAAAGAACCAACCGTGATATTTTCGATTGAAAATAATAATCAGGGAACTGCAAAGGATATAACTATGAGTAGAGCACCCTGTGGAAGAAGACAAGAAAATAGTAAATCTAATAGAACCTAAATTTATTAGGTGTTGGTACTTCATAGTATACACCTTCTACAACCTATACGTACCTCTCTTGAATTTACTTATTTCTAAACGAGATAAATCTCATCTCCTATAATTATAGAAATATTGTTAATACTTCTCTTATTTATTTACATTACACTAGACTCACTACATTAACACAATAGTTGAAAAAGGCTGGAGCACTGCTCGCCTTTATGTCGGGTAAAGTAGAAAAAGCCTCGTTGCTAGGTACTTCATCAGAGAAAAGTTCCTTACAGCGTACTTCAAGAAACTTAAGTAGAAATAATCTTTAAACATTTTAACCATTTGGTAATAAAACTATCCTGCATTTATCATTTTAGATTTACTGTGTTTATCGCTCGCCAAGAAAATTCCAACACAATTTCGAAGCTAAGTTCTATTTTCTCAGCGTGCGTTAAAAATGGTTCCATTTTTGTCTTTGTGCGAGAAAACTGTCTCGTAAATAATTGCGGTCTTCTATTCCTGAGCGTGGCATTACCCCGTCAATGCTGGATATAATATATCAAAGTGAGTTGTCTAAAAATTACGTGACACCCGTACCTCGTAGGTTTTAACACCTTTAACAATTTTTGTACCAAAAAGGAAAGTAAATCCTTGTGTTGTGTAAACTTTGCAAACACATAATTAGCAAAAAAAAAAATTAGGTATGAGTGGATCATTATAATATATTTTACAATAATTTGTACAAAGACTAATTGCCTTTGCACAAATTCTTCTTGCCACTCCGCCATCGTTGCTGCTGCTCAATATTTATAGCATTTGATTTGAAATTCAATTGCAACGTTCAATTCTTGTAAATATAAATTGGTAGGTATGTAGTTAAATCTTTGTGGTTGAATTCCCCAAGCGTATTTATATGTGTATACCTATAATGTATTTGTAGTGAAATTGATCTGTATATTTTAATAATAAAACTCATAAATCATAAAGTCACTTTAGAATTGCGAAAAACTTACGCTACGTAAGAAATCTTATTAATAATTATTTTGGTGATGGTATTTTGATTTTCGTGTCGTTTAAGTCTTAAGCTCATAGATTATTTTATTTAAGATGTTCATTATAATAGTGAAAGAAATATTGAAATCACACAAATATATAAAAATACAAACTTTTTTCTTTCTAATCTCTTTATAATATCTTATAATGTCAGTATAGATAAGAAATAATCTTTATAATATCAGTATAGATAAGAAATAATCTTTATAATATCAGTATAGATAAGAAATAATCGCTTGTAGAGGAACCGTTACAAAATATTCACTTTAACGGTGTATCAGTGTCTCCGATGTATCCGTTATTTATAAGTAAGTATATATATGTGTATGTTATATCACTGAAAAGGCTCGAATGATTTGTGTGTCATTTACAACTTATTGGGCCGTAAAAATCTCATTTCCTGAAAAATCCTTATTATTTCATACGATGTGAATCGTTTACGTCTTCTTGTCACAGTTTATGGAGTAACCATTGAGATAATATCAGTTCTCGCACATACATACATTTCTAACCGAGCAATATAACTAGTTATTTATGATTTGCTATGAATAATTTATTATAAGAATAGTGTATCGCACAAGCCGCACGTTCCACTTTCTATAATTAATGTAGGTATTCTTATAATAGTAAATTTTTATCGATCTAATTCTTTTCTACGTACACCACGCTCGCAATCGTGATTACATTATATTTTAAACGTTTCTATAAAATATAGATAGGTAGTGTCCATTTCTTTCGTCTTAGCGAGGGCACCGCCGCCGCGCCGCCCGCGCCGTACCTACTGTCAAGATATAAATCGTTTTAAGTACAATTGACAACATTTTTTTTTGTAACATGTTCTTTTTTTTATGAAACTGGTAAGCTACCCACTTTTTCCCTTTTTTTGACATTTAAAGTTTTTCATACAAAATAAATATATTTTAGTTTGGGTCATTCTTAATAGATGTGAGCTCCGCATGGCTTTCTTGTTACGGTTGTTTGAAGAAATTTCGTAAACAGAGGTGAAAAAAAAAAAAAAAAAATTTACATCACCTAATGCTATAAGCTTGTGATTAGAGTTGCCAACTTAAGAATGTTTTAAGTTTTTAATTTTAAATAGGTAATATTTCAGTCTGTAATAGTCTGACCGTAACTTTGACGACATCGCGAGTTGTTCAGTTGTTTTTTTCTCAACAAATAGCCAGCAAAAAAATTAAAAACAATAGTTTTGGGATAAGAATTTCAAAAAAAAATAAATGATATTTTTGTTTTAGGGTCTTACCTACGAATTTTGAAATGCTGTCAATTGTTTTATACTAATACAATAATTATAATACCGAAATTCGAACAATCATTTCGCTCGTTTCAACGAATAATGCACCAATGAATGATCATTTTTAAATAGAATCGCTTAATCACGCGACGAATGTCAATTGTATCATACATTTACGTAGCGATTTAATGTTAGCGATCGCTGCACTGTAGTGGCATTTGGTATAGGCCCTTTGATATTCTGGGTTCGATTTCCACCCGAGACATTTATTTATGTGACCCACAGATAGTTGTTTTGAGTCTGGGTGTGCTTTATGTCCTTGAATTGAGTATTTGCAGTTGCAGTTTAAGTATAATAACATATCGTAGATTTGTATAAACTTATTACACCTCTAATAGTGTTTTAAAACGTGTCATGATTTCTGCTACAGTTAAAATAAACTTTTTTTACAGAACGGATTGCCGTCACCTGAAAACCCATACATATTCAATGGTGACTTCGTAGACCGTGGCAAGAAAGGCTTGGAAGTGTTTTTATTACTGCTGGCTTGTATGTTAGCGTTTCCCGGAGGAGTATTCCTGAACCGTGGCAACCACGAAGACCTCATCATGAATGCTAGGTTAGTTTAATAAATATAGTTTTAAATATTATATAATAGTTACTTCTGCTGTTTTTTATAATATCATTTTCAAAAGGCTCTTCATTAATTATATTATTAAAATAGTCGCAACCAACTTTAATTACCAAATGTTCTTAAAATATGAACAAGTTTGGAATGTAATTGCAAGATCGCGAATCTTGAATATCGAATGCATTTTATTTTGCGCGTATTTGTGTCTATTATTTCGCATCGAATCGTCATAAAATTGACAGTGTTATTGATATATTTTTTCTATAAACATAGTAATTTAATTTAGTTGTGAATTTTTAATTAAAAATAATTAACTGGAACATTACATAAGATGGTTATTAATGGAAAGTGTAACAATATTTTGTATTTATTAAATTTAATCACACGGTGCGAAAGTTGAGGTGAAACGGTGAAAAATGGTATAAGATTTTTTTATTCTTTTTAAGGTACGGTTTTATCAAAGAAGTCCAACAAAAATACAAGGTAAGCAAAAACTATCAGTTATTCCGCTATCTTACACCAAACCTATACGAACATATAAAAATAATATTGGATTTGAGGAAAACGGTAAAAATATGAGCTTCATTTTTTATATTTTATGTTGGATAAATCGGTGGTCATAAATCGGATAAAACGAAAGCCGATTGGAAAACTAATTTAGTAGGTACCAGGAATCGAGTTAATTTTTTATCGTTTGTAGATTTGTAACAGTTATAAGTTTTTTCACGGCATTCCGACTGTACCGGTGACTCAGTGGTAACGATAGATGCTTCTGAGAAAAATATATTGAAGATAAGTTGGTAGATTTATTAGTTTTATACGTGACCAGGCAAATCACTTCTCCACATGATGATAAGTGACTTAGGGGTCCAAATAAAAGACAGCACTAGCCACCCTTATCCTGCAGGCCTTATCCCCTTCTCGCGTTTGAGCTATGTCGACCTTACTCACGCACAGGAACACAAAATTAATCAGTAAAAGTTTTTGTCTGTGGTATTATTTCCCAGTCAAGCTGCTCATTGAGGGTACTAACGCTGTCCTACCTCTATTATAGAAACTGCTATTTTTTTGTATGTCTAGGTGGATAAGGAATGTCGTTGACTGTTTAATCTCGATTTTACGGTCAAAGATTTTCTCAGTATTTCACAAAATGTCTCTTAGGGGACATATTTGTCTAGCAATCTCGTTCAATAAGATTTATTTCAAATGTTTGTGGTTATTTATTGGTTTGTAGTGATATGGAATGTTATTTTAATTGTTTTACCTACTGTTATACCTATGTACATGCTATTATCTGTAGTTTAAAGGAATGAAATATATATTTAGGTAACATCTATGCACCGTGATTTTTTCTCTAAAGGTGAACGGCAGATTTCGTACCGCATATTTTTTTTGTTGTTCTGTTATAGAATTTGTACCACATATTGAGGCAACTAAGCCACTTAATTTCATGTAAGTGTACTATTTTTAGAACTTTGGAATAAATAATAATACGAATAAAAAAAAACTTAAACGTAGGTAATCGTAAACTAAACGCAGTTATTTCAAAATAACACAAATATCGTAATCATATTAATTATTTAGAAAATGAAATGACATTAATATATTGATATACTGTACGCTATGTATTTATATGCTGTTATATTTTTTGTACGCAGCACAACTCTGAAAGGATATTGAAACTCATAGAAGGCGTGTACCGCTGGCTGCCCCTCGGTACAATCATCAACAACAGGGTGTTCGTCGTTCACGGAGGAATCTCTGACAGTACTGACCTCGACATGATCCGTAGCCTTGAAAGAGATAAGGTGAAGTATAACTATGTGATAAAGTTATTTATTTTGTGAGCTTACGCCTCATCACCTCAAGGGACTAAATAACTTGTGGAACTTCAATTTGTGATATAAGGGACAAAATAAACGCTTATAACTTTAGTTTTTCGATCTATTATTCAGTACTGTTATTAACTCATCTATTATGAACTATTAATACTGTGTTACAATAGTATTAACAATATTAAGTACTAGCTGTTACTGTTACACAGTATGCATCTAGGTGTTCAATACATGCCATACCACTAGGAATTGCAGTCACACACTATTATTGACTTACCTATGACGTAATTATCATTGTTTTTAGTATGTGTCCTTGCTGCGACCTCCAATAGCCGATGGTTCAGCTGCCGGTGGCGAAGTTATAGACAAAGTGGAATGGAAACAGGTAAACGTTTATTATAATAGTACTCACTATTCCATCTAAAGGTGGTCGATCGCTTCATTGCCATTGGCACCGTAATTTTTAATTGCCTAGGACGTGTCAACTCCAAGCCAATTTATTTGATATATGAATGCGATGTATGGAAATATCTGTGCATAAAATTGTTATAATGTACATAGAACAACATAGTATGATCTGATGACAAGTTTTAATAACACGAAGCCAGGCAGTACGAATATTTACAATACATTCGTTTTAAACTAAATAGAGTAGGTAATAGAGTAGGTAAATGTGGAAGTCGATTTGTTATCACTGCGACGCGACGGCGATTTCGTAAAAACAAACTCATATAAACGTATGATGGTGGCCGAGCTGCAGGTTCGACTTCAGAAATTAATTTGTTCGTAGCGTAGCATTGCAGTCCCGGCCTTAGGGTTAACTGTAATACCTATATTTTAACAAAAACCTGAGTAAAAATGCGACTCGGTTATTTTTCACCCTTATGATCGGTTGAGTGGAATGATATGTTAATAACGTGTAAAAAAACAAAATTTGTATTTATGTGAAATTTGCAACGACGTTTCTCGCATATTAAGATTTTAAACATACGGGATTAGTTTATATAAGGCTTTTAATTCCTCCTAACATTCGCTTACTTACTGTTCAAAGCGAGCGATCATCGCAACGCGCTTGGATAATCATTACTTAATTGTTTGTGACTAGCCTACTTATTTTTATTGTGGATGTTAATAAATAGTTCTATTGGTTAAATATTTTTTTGATCTACTTAGTGCATTGTAAACGATTTAATGTATTTAGTATGTAGTTATAATTTATTTCTCCTAGGAGTTATTGTAAAATCTTTGAGAAATAAAGAAATTCCAACCATTATTAATTATAAAAATAAATTTTCTTAGAAAATCATTTTTTATAATTCTCGAAGTTAATGAGTTGGAAATTCTCAACGCTATTCGAGACTGAACACAATACTCCAACGTTAATTACAAAATTTAGTGAAAACCGGTTTGAGAAAGAAAGAAGACTCATTTATTTATAGTCCGATAGCTGGTACCAATTTTTGGGTGGATATTTGAGTCAAGCTTAAAACTTGTTACATAACTCTCGTACCTACTATATCCCAACACAGAACTTCAGACCTGGCTGGTGAGTAGTGGGGCTAACTTGACCCCTAACAATTTTTTTTCCAAAACTATATTTGAGGCAAAGGAATTTCTTTTTAGAGAATCTTATTTTTAATTATAAATCCTAATTTTAAGCCTTTTAAATGTTCATGTTGTATAAAATACATTTTTACATATTTTTGCAAAATATGTTTGCTAATATGCTAATAAATAATCGTCTGGCTTATTATTTTTTGATTTCTTTAAACATTAAACTTCAACATATAAAAAGTTTCATATTGCCTCAAATATATTTTAAATAGGTATAAAAAAAAATGGGGTCTTAGCCCCGCTTGACACCAGCCAGGTCGGCAGTTCCGTGTATCATAGGACATATGTATCAAGTTTTCAGTTTGCCTGAAATACCTACCCAAAAATTGGTACCAGCTCTCCTACTATTACGCACGAAGGGTTCCATACAATTTTTGACAAAAAAGAATCTTAAAATTATTAATAATATTTAACAACAAAAAACTTCAATTGCATAACATAACAAGTTAATTTACTTGTTATGACATAAAAATAAAGCTAAATACGCGAAAAAAAAAATCATAAGATTTTTCAATCAGTAGTCGGCCACGGCCTGCGGCAAACCGTTCCGGTGCAGACAATACCCTAATGATTATTTTAATCTGTAACTACACCAAGAAACGTCTTTACACTAGAGTCTAAAATCCAAGAATAGTTATATCATTAAATGAGTCTTTTTAGAAAATTTATTATATTATCAGAGTATTTCGTAGCGTAGGTACAACACAACGAAATACTCTGCTAATGTAATTAACTTAATCTTAGTTTATATACAGCATTACTCGAGTGTACATTACTATGTTTAAAAAACCTATTTAAGACCTATTAACATACCTATAATACCTATATACCTACACAGCAAGCGACATTAACACTTTTTCTAAGATTATTTAACGTGTGTTTTTACACTCAGTATTCTTTTTAACCCTTCGTGCTAAGCTTAAAATGCTTGTGTTACGAGTGGGTTTACGTCGCGGCGTCGGTAGTGCAAAGAGTGGGGATCGAACCGGCGGCGGCGCCGACCAGATGATCGCAAGTTTGGGCTACGGCCGCTTCAAACATTAATATGGTATACATCATAAATAATAATAATAATAAACATTTTATTCTCTCGCCACAATATTACAGCTTCCATAGAACATAATATATACATACATGCTCATACGTATATTATAAGTCAACCAATCATTATAAAATGTGACGCATCAGTTACCCTATACCTATCCCAGAATCTTTTACAAAAATAGTTTGGCCGCGAGGGATAGAAAAACAATCTAAAGCGGACAAAATTGTGGAGCTAGTTAAAAAACATTTAATGAAAAAAGTTATTATTTACAGTCGAAACCTAAAACTGAAGGGACTAGAGTTATAAAGGGGAATACGATCGGGGATTTTTCTATTGAAGGCTAAACGAAAATGCGCCCTGTATTAGTGTGACTAAATAAAACATGTTTTTCCGTTTGAATATAATTAATTCGCTATGGACAGCTGATGGACGGGCAGTATCTATCAGCTCAAGGTTACTTACTATCACCAATTCGCCTTTCAAGTGTGGTGATTATAGCAATATTCCTCAATTAAACTGGCTTGGTTTGTAAAGAGAGGACTTGTTCAACGGTAAACGTAAACGGGCTGTTGAGGTTGAGGTTAATTTAAAATGATATGAATGTTCATCATCATCATCATCACCAGCCTGTTGTAGTCCACTGCTGAACATAGGCCTCCCCCATCGATTTCCAGCGGGAACGATCGCTAGCGGCCTGCATCCACCGACTTCCTGCGACCTTTATGAGGTCGTCGGTCCATCGTGCAGGCGGTCGTCCTACGCTGCGCTTGCCAGTACGTGGTCTCCACTCGAGAACCTTTTTGCTCCATCGGCCGTCAGTTCTTCGAGCTATGTGTCCTGCCCATTGCCACTTCAGCTTGCTTATCCGTTGAGCTATGTCAGTGACCTTCGTTCTCCTGCGGATCTCTTCATTTCTGATTCGATCACGCAGAGAAACGCCGAGCATAGCTCTTTCCATAGCTCGCTGAGCGACTTTGAGCTTTCTTATGAGGCACACAGTAAGAGACCACGTCTCAGATCCATATGTCATCACTGGTAACACACATTGATTGAAGACTTTGGTCTTCAGGCACTGAGGTATTTTGGACGAGAAGATCTCTCGAAGCTTCCCAAACGCTGCCCAGCCGAGTCGGATTCGACGATTGACCTCTTTCTCTAAGTTGGTCCTACCTAGTTGGATCGTTTGACCTAGATATATGTATTCGGTCACAACTTCGAGAATGGAGTTTCCAACGGCTATAGAGTTGGGCACTACATGGGCGTTATGCATGACTTTCGTCTTGCCCATGTTCATTCTAAGCCCAACTTGTTGAGAAACTCCATCGAGGTCATTGAGCATCTGTCCAAGGTCCTCCAGCGATTTCTGCCATGATCACTATGTCGTCGGCAAATCGAAGGTGAGTGATGTACTCGCCATTTATGTTGATGCCGTGTCCTTGCCATTCCAGGAGCTTGAAGGCGTCCTCCAGAGCAGCCGTAAAAAGTTTGGGAGATATAACATCTCCCTGTCTTACGCCTCTCCGTAGCGGGATTGCCTTCGTACATTGGCCCTGTACTCGGACCGACATGGTGGCGTTTTTGTACAAGCACTTCAGCACTTCAATGTACCGATAGTCGATACGACACCGCTGAAGAGATCTTAGAACCGCCCAAATTTCGACCGAATCAAAGGCTTTTTCATAGTCCACAAACGCCAAGCATAGGGGCTGATTATACTCCTCGGTCTTCTGTATAATCTGCCGCAGCGTATGTATGTGGTCTATGGTACTAAAGCCTTTTCGGAAGCCGGCTTGTTCGGGAGGCTGGAAGTCATCGAGCCTGTGTTCGAGACGATTTGTGACGACCCTCGAGAACAGCTTATAAACATGGCTCAGCAATGTGATGGGTCTGTAATTCTTCAACATGGTTTTGTCACCTTTTTTGAAGAACAGAACCACCACACCTCTGCTCCATGATTCTGGCGTTTGTCCCTCGAGTAAGACGGAGTTAAAGAGCTTCTGAAGGACTTTAAGTATCGGTGTTCCACCCGCATTCAGAAGCTCAGATGTGATTCCGTCATCACCTGGCGCCTTGTTGTTTTTAAGCTGTTTAAGGGCCATCATAATCTCGTATAGGCTGATGTCCGGGAGATCTTCGGTATTGTGTCGGGTGAGCCTTGCTCTGGGGTCTTTGGCTTGGCTGTTAGCGGGCTTGACTGTTGAGGCATACAGCTGATTATAGAACCTCTCTATCTCCCGTAAAACCTCTGGCTTACTCGACGTCACTACCCCATCTTCCTTCTTCAGCTTTGTCAACTGGCTTTGCCCAATAGAGGTGTCTCTTGCGAACACTTTGGAGCCTTGGTTTCGCTCTATCGTCTCCTTAATACATTTTGTATTATAGGAGCGAATGTCGTGACGCAATGACGTTAAGATATGTCTATTGAGCTGCCTAAATGACTCCGCATCGTCTGGAGTCTGGAGCATCATCGTACGTCGTTTAGCCATGAGGTCCCGGGTATTAGTGGATAGTTTCTGAGGTCTATTTCTAGGGTGGGGTTTAAAATATTTAAGCCCCACCGTATGCACAGTGTCTACTAGCCCGCTGCTGAGATCGTCCACAGATTCGCAGCTGTCTAGACATTCGAAGCGATTACTTAGTTCGATCTGAAAGCTCTCGGGGTTTTGGATGTGTGCGTTTGAAGGTCGGAGCGTAGACTTCATCAGACGGGATCGTTCCAATTTGACATTAATATTTAACGTGCCTCTAACTATTCGGTGATCACTTCCGGTTTTAACCCTGTGAATCACAGAGACATCATTAAATATTTGTCTTTTGGTTGTCATGATGAAGTCAATCTCATTTTTTGTGGAACCATCAGGGCCCATCCAGGTCCATTTCCTGTGAGGTGGCTTCTGGAAGAAAGAGTTCATCATATAGAGTCCCTCTTTCTCCAGGAAATCAGCCAACCTCTGACCCCTTCGGTTCCGTTGCCCATATCCATGCAACCCCACTCTCATCTCATCATCGCCTCGTTTACCCAGTTTAGCGTTGAAATCCCCCATAACAACGGTGTAGTGGGTCTTGGAGCTATGTATGGCTTTACTAATATCCTCATACATAGCTTCCACTTCTTCGTCTGAGTGTGTTGAGGTCGGTGCGTAAACCTGTATAACCTTCATGGAATATCTTTTTGATATTCTGAGTATAAGGTACGCTACCCTGCTCGACACACTGTCGACGGCCACCAAATTGTTAATGAGGGACTTGCGGACGATAAACCCTACACCACCTTGGGACCGCTGTTCGCCCTCCCGGTAGAAGAACAAGTTGCCGGAATTCAGGGTCATCGTGTCCTGTCCCGCTCTTCGGACTTCTGACAAACCCACTATATCCCAGCGCAACTTGTCCAATTCCTCTTCCAGCTCTACGATCTTCTCGTCTGTCCTCAGAGTGCGTGTGTTGTGTGTTACCAGGGCCAGTTGTCGTGTGGGGTGGTACCCGGATCTCTTCCGGAGATTCTTAGCACCCCCTGCCCCGCCGTTACCATGGCTGGTACCGTGGCCAGGACTAGCGGGGCGGCCGGGGACTAGGGGCCTGATCCTGGTATGTGTCACCATGAGGGGTGTTTTGCCAATACTCGCCACGCTTGGCAGGCGGGTTGGCGAGCGCAGTGGAGTTCTTTTGATTTGATCATCACAGGAAACGCTGCTGCCCGTTCCCTGGAATTTCTCTTAGTCGCCTTTTACGACACCCACGAGTAGAAATGGGGAGGTAACATTCTATGCCGGCACCCCACGGCACGGCATATGAATGTTATTTAGACCGAAATAAAATTAACCTGCATGTATCATTCATTATCCATCTTCGATCTTAGTCCAGAGCTATGCAAGATCACTCAATGTTTTAATATTTGTCTATGTTTTTATACTTTTTTTACGTGTCATTTCGATATGTACTATAATAATAGTATATAAAAAATTTCACGAAACAATAGTGTTATAACACTATTGTTTCTATGAGAAATTAACAATCTTGAATTATAGACCTTTTGTTTCAGTTCAGTTTGTTTTTTATTTATCATCCTGTGGATATTGATTTATGCCACAGCTTGCACCTGACCAAATGTTGCCGTGCATTTTTTAGTAGTCACGAGAACAGCGACTCGCCTTATCCAATATTCACAAACTAATCAGAACTTTAACATCGAGCTAGCTGCCAGTATCTATAACTTTAAAACAGTGAAATAACCTCCGACTGTTCTGCAGAATAAGGTGGATAATATTTAAGCACCTGAATTACTTCAGTGCTTCATTGCATTACATAGATAATTTGTTTCGAACAGTCGTTATATTATTACTATTTGTATGTATTTTATACTCTGTCAGTTACAAAAACATACTTCAGTTAAAGCACGAATGTGACCCAAGTATTATACTTGAATTTCTTATGTCATTATTGATAGATCAGATCTTTTATTAGATCACATTGTTTTTAATGCAATAATAAATGAAAGCTATCCCGCGCGGTTTTATTCGCATAGATTCTAATCCTGTGATAGCCTCTTCTGAAAATAAAGACATAAATAATGTGGCTGTCTTTTGGGAAAAAATTGTCATAACCGGTTTAGTAGATCCAGAGATTACCATACAACCTTACAAATTCACAAACATTCACATTACAGATACATTTTTTCAGTTGCGTTGCTGTAGTGGTGTGTCATACCTACTCATATTTCCTGATATATATATGTAGGTAAATAAAATATGATAGTCCTCCCGACCGAATTCAGCGACGGGAACCAACTTCAAAGGAGAATAGCCAAGTGATACAAGTGTGTGCGCAATCATAGATGCACACTTTATTCTCTTTGTCTTAAAATACGTTAAGTGCACAACTGACCTGCCTTTTCTTGGTATGTATTTAGATTTACTCAAGACAAAATTTATATTTAAGCAATTATTTGTCCGACTCGAACGGAATCGAAATTCGGACCTCGGTAGTTACAGTCAGCCCATTAGCCAATCCAGGAATTAAATCTGAGAATCTAAGTACCGTAGTTACACATAGGTACCTACCTATAATTAATGTATATTTAATTATGTCGAAAATAATATGAAATACGTAGCTGTAATACGTTTCAGGTGTTGAAAGGCATGAGTTATTAAATTATGGAAGGTCCCTTTTTTCATTGGGTAGGGGAGTGAATTTCGTGTATTCAGGAGTTAAGTACCTATGAAATCAGATTCTATTCACCGAAGGTAGCCTTCTATAGGTTGTTATTAATCTTTTGTTAGTACGGTAGGTAAGCAATCTTAGAAAGTAAATTATTATTTATTTTGTAGATGTAGGTAGGTACTTACTCGTAAGTATTTGCACCTAGTTACGAGAAGATTGCGTTTACTTTGCTACTACTTGTTTATTAATGGCTTTTAAGGATCAATAAAACGCTATTAATTGTCATAGAAAAGAAAATTTAAAAATATTATGATAACTTTTTTTCGGGAAAAAATGTATGTAAGTAGTTAGACACGATACTTTTGCTAATTCACTGGGCAAAAAGGCGTGCAGAGCTCTTTTTTTTGGGACGGACATATGTAGTTAGCTACAAGGCTTATGCTACTTCACCGGGCATAAAGGCGAGCAGAGCTCCAACATAGATGCTTTAATAACTACAAAATAAGCAACGTGCGCAAGAGGGCGTCCCCTGTGGGACTTCGACCTCGGCGCAGGGCGGTCGCTGGCAAGGAGATTAAGGGATTATGGCTTTTAGTTTTTAGGGGAGTTTTGTGCAACTTTTGCTCTACTTTACCGAGCTCAGCTCTAGCCTTATTAAATTGTTTATAAACTATGTGCAAATTAAGCAACCTGCGCAAAAGGGCGCCCCGTGTGAGAGATAATGGCTTTTAGTTGTTTAGGGGAGTTTTGTGCAACTGTCGCTCATTCGCGGTCCTCTCAGACTTCGAGTCGAGGGTTTGAAAGTTATTTACAAGCTAAGGGTCGGGAGGACGACAGGTGACGCGTCGCGTTCGCGGGCGCACTCTTCTCCGGCGGGTCGGATAATAAAATGGTGGTGTGATCTTGTACAATGATCGTTACGTGTGGTGGAAGCTATTATTCCATACCTTTATTTTATAATTAAAACGTTACAGATAATCTTATTTATTTCTAAATATGTTCTATAGATTTCTATGCCAATTATCAAATCGAAATATTTATTGGGGTTCTTTCCATTAATTTCAAGTCGATCCCGATTTTTTTTGAAACTTCTTACCATAAAGCATGTGTTAGACGGCTTAAAACATAATACAATTTTATTTTTAGTAACTTGATACCTATTGTATACTTATGTTATACGACAATACGTTTATAAAAATAATTATGTTACTAATACATAATACTTCTTTAAACATCAAACTTTTCGCGCGCTGTGGAAACTTCATAAATAAATATAACCTATCTTATTTAGAAATAATGTAGCACTCTAAAGGTGCAAGTTGGAAGCGGGCGACATGAGGCAGCAGCAGACGACGTATCGCAGCGACACGTGGTTTCTATGTATTTCTATAAAATTACGTCGAGCTTCGTGTCGCTAACTGCGAAGGGAATTTCATAGAAATACATACAAACCAGTAGTGTCGCCGCGACACGTCGTCCGCCGCCGCCTCACGTCGCCCGCTTCCAACTTGCACCTTTATGGTGAAAGTCGTTCAGTTTATTCGTAACAAACTTAGGTAGGAACATATAAAAATATCAATCTTTCGTTTTAATAATATTACTATAGACGATATAGATATGTATACAGGGTTATTTGTAAAACACCGGTAACCTCTCAGGACTACGTTACTAACATCATAATCAAAAACTTTTGTTCTATGACTTTTAATAATTCATCATATTTTAATTCATCAAATTTACACACAAAAATAAAAATATTTAAATTCAACGCTCTAAATGTTACGAAGTCTATGCGAAGCAAAAGAAAGCGATAGTACCGACAATAGCGAGGGGAGCGGGGAATACAGAGTTGAAATGTGTTAGATAGAACAACGAAATATTGAAGGTTTGTTTTTGGTAAATGTACCTATCATGTTTTGTAAAAAGTCGTAGAACAAAAGTTGTTGTTTATGATGTTAGTAATATAGTCCTGAGAGGTTACCGGTGTTTTACAAATAACCCTGTATAAGTGAAGTAATAGGTTCATATCTATAAAAGAGGTTATCCGTTCTTAACATATTTCTTTAAGGTTTTGATTTTTTTAAAGAATGATCTCGGTGTAGGTAATATAATTTCAACCCAAGTACCCAATTTTACTAAGATAATGTTAGATAAGGTCTCGGCCGCTTTTTGAACTTTCTACCCCGAAATCCCAAAACGATTATTCTAACAAATCGTCGTCTGCTCTAGACATTTTACATGATACTAATGTACAATTGAAGTAGTTATCCCTTGTGGTTTGAGCTGTATGTTATGTAACTTTAGAAACTTAGACATTTTGTTATACTTATGTATTCTTTGTGTTTTAATACTTACTTGATTAGAATAATATTTACATTTTTATTTTATTAAATTGCATTATCCGAATTCTATACAAATAGAATTGAAGTGACCCGCTGGGGAGGCAGCACCCGCGAACGCGACGCGTCCTTTCTCGCCCTCCCGACACTTAGTTTCCAAAGAACCTATTGATTAGATGGCCTTGTGGCTGATGGCTAATGTTCTTCTGGTGTGCAAAAGAAAAGTAGAATGAGTATTTTTATTTACTATAAAAGGCAAATGAAATAAAAATAAACAACACTACCAACTACACTTCTTAATCTTTACTGCCGCAAATACTTTCACAAGATGTAATTTATGTTGTGTTTATTATTTCCTAGAAAAATACAGTTGGCCTGGAGTAGTGATGGGTAACTCATCATTTTTATATGAGGTTGAGGGAGTACCTCATTTTGCCTCGCGAGGTCCTCATGAGGTACCCCTCATTTGAGGCGAGGAGTCGTATGTCAGCGTATCTTACGAGCCGAGCCGAGCCCGAGCCGAACTCAGCCGATAGTCCGAGGCAGCGGGGCGGACGGTTGCGTCGACTCATAAGTACTCACGATTCTGATTTTTACGTCTCCCTCACTCACATAATTTTCTTTCACTCATGAGTTTTTGACGCGTGAATGAGGAGTGAGGTGGTTCAATGTTGAAATTCGAGTAACTCTTTCAATTTGCGATCACGAGTACCTCAAATGAGGCACCTCATGAGTGAGGTACACATCTCTAGCCTGGAGTACAGAACACTCTTTTATTAAAACTTAAACTATCCTAATAAAAACACAAAAATCTAACCGAAGAAGACAAAGGAAATAGGAAAGATTGTTGCTTAAAGTTCCTGTGCTTGTCTACTGTTGGTGAATTCTAGCTGCAAATAAGTTTATATCACGCCAGTCCCCTGAGTTTATGCCACGACCATGTGACGTGATGCCACTGTTTATTTTATGACTGTCAGATGTTCTTTCTCGTATACGTACGTATTTACGATGCCACAACTTTGTATGCCCGCTGAAGTAACGAAGGAGCTTGTGGCTAACTAGGACAACTTAAAAAAATACCCTAGTTGTCCATACGCTTAATAGCCATTAATTAATATAGAAGTATACTTCCTACTGATGTAATAGGTCATCATCATCATCATCAGCCCGTACAACGTCCACTACTGAACATGGGCCTCCTCCCGAGGGAGGGTTTTGCCATAGTCACCACGCTTTGCAGGCGGATTGGTGACCGTAGTATTATATTGTAATACACAGTAAAACGCTGCAGTCTGTTCCCTGGCATACGCTTGTTATAGATGATGTTATAGCAGTCGGGACCAACAACTTAACGTGCTTTCCGAGGCACGGAGGGTAGTCCCTCAACCAACCAGACCCGGAAAGAAATCTTGGAATTTACACAAAGATTTCTTGTCCGGTGTGGGGATCGAACCCACAACCTCCGAGACTTAAAGCGAATGTAATAGCTAAGGGCTTATGTTTAACTTACCATCAGATATAGTAAAAATGATCACCAAAATTAAACCCGCATTTTAATGTAAAATGGTAACCAAAGTTTTAACATTTCGCTATCGTATTTAAGCAAAATGACTCCAAATAAATCATTGTTAACCCAAAAGTAGTAAATGATCACCAAAAGTAGTAAATGATCACCAAAAGTACCTAAATGTTTTACTAATTTACTATTCGGTTCTGGCACTCGCCGGCCGCTGCCGCGGCACCGCTCGCTTCGCTCGCTCGGCTCGTGCGTTGTATGGCCGCAGCTCTAACCTAACCTAACCGATTGTCATTTTTCATTGATTTTATTAAGGTAGAATAGCGCAATCATTTGCTCGCTAAGATTTGGTGATCATTTACTACATTTGATGATCATTTACTACATTTGGTGTTCGAATACAATTTGAAGTGCAGTCGTGACTAAAATAGCTAGTACTATTATAATTTTAGACTTTATTTTTCTGGTGTCAAGTATATATTTTTGGTGGTCATTATATTTTATCCCATAGCTAAGTTGCTAAAAATATATCTGAATTACTCGGCTTGTTGGGTACATAGAGAAGTAACAAAAGGTCAGGTGCGCTGATATTTTTGACCTGAAAGTAGTTAAAAGTAAAAGAAAGGTCATTCAATAAGTCATTATTAATTGACCTTTCTTACAATTTTATATACTTTAACAAACCATTGTTGTCGAACAATGGTATGAATTTTAATAGATAAATATATACCATTCTACATGTAAATAATATGTGCGTTAGTAGTTTATAACTTTTATTCCTTGGTTAAATATAATTTGCCTAAAGGAAAAATTTTCAATCCTCGGATAAAAATTCTAAGAGTCGAATAAATTTTGATAGTGACATTATTTGTATCAGTATGGTTGTTTGTACTTGGGTAAATTTTATCTGACTAGTGAATAATCAGTTCTTATATATTAATTATTCGTCTACAAAGGCAGTTAATATCAAGAGGCTTAGTGCTAATATCAAATGATACGCTCGTCTAGAAAATATACTCATAACGTTTTATCAAGCGATCCTATTGTAAGATAAAATGAAACGATGAAGCAGACGATTCGTGACGGTAATATTATGGTACAAGATGATAAAATGGGGAGTCATCCCAATATTACATTGCATAATACAGTAACAGTATAGTGATTTAGTTTGGTAATAGACCTGTCAACGGATTATGACCGTGGAGGCTAAACTGCACCCTCTATTTTATTACTCTTAAAATTTACTGGAAATGTTTTACGGCTGAGAGATCAAGTACTTCCTAACTTTGGCCTTTTACTCAGATTTTTTGTCCGACCTGGAATTGTTCCCCGGTATCTCGCTAGTTACGGTCAGACTCAGTACCGCTTTACCATCAATGCAGTCAACTTTATTAGTTCGCTAAAACCAAATTGTCAAAACTCAATTTTAACGAAACAGAATATACCTACTGAAGAGACAATAGCATCGTGTTGAATTTTATTTATAGATGACCTAGTGAGCTTTGTTCTACCTATCATTATTTTTTTGATATATTGGGTAAGGTCCAAGTATAAAGGTGAAAAACATAAATAATGGTGTAAAGGTTTTGTCTATACTAATATTACAATGAGGTAAAGCTTGTAAGTTTGTGACATTGTAGGGGATAATCTGCATCTACAGAACCGATTATAAAATTATTTTATTAATAGAAAGCCACGTCATTTGTAAGCGGAATATTTTAAGTTAAAGTTTCCACGGGGACGGGAACCGCGCGGGACAGCTAGTTGTATATATTTTTCTTTTAGATATAGTAATGTTTTATTTGTTTTTTTCAATCATCAAAATATTGTATTCTTTCGGCAGTTCTATTTACTTTTCAAGGTCAGGGAGGTGTTCATAATTATACGAATCCAATTTAGGGCTTATAGGATCAAGGACGATCGATTCGAGAGCTCTTATTTTTCTGCTTGGTTCTGAAGCATTAGTAGAATTTATTTACGCGGTTGTGTTACAGTAATTGTATTTGTATGTTCCTATTTGTGGTAGTGTTCCAGTTTCAGTGTGTTCCAGTTGTGACATTAATCGAATTATTACCGGAGCGGAAATCCAACGTTCCTAAAAAAAATGTTGCACTGGATTTTTTTTTATTTCCTATAAAATTTGTTTGTTTGAAATAAAGTTTATTAATCCTATAGAAATAAGGAAGGAGGGCAATTACGTAACGATATGACTATGACTTCGATAAAAAAGTGGTTATAGTACCTAGTACATTTTTTCCATGTAATTTGTGTTATTTAAACTACATTAACTAATTTAATTGGCATATTTTAAATATTTTTTGCATGCGTAATAAACCGTGAATATCTTAAACATTTTTGAGATTATAGTATTATATTTACGTAACTTACGTAACGTAACCCACTGCTTTATTTATAAGTACAGGATTAATAAATTTTATTTCATGGTTGGTTTTCAATTTGGAGAAATATTTCTGACAAAGATCGTAAAATATTGAGAAAGTTGTATTATATTTTGTACCTATATTGAACAACTAGGGAGCAAAACCAAAATCGAATGAATAAGTAGTACAATATCTTAGAGCCGTCTCCATTGGGTTTCCAGTCGACAAACCTCACTATATGTGTTGAAGTGGAAATATCGGTAATTTTTCGCATGGTGAATATAAGGATAAAAGCATATTAGGTATGTTTTTTTATCTCACTAGTGTGTGTTTACCATGTCAGTGTATGTTTACCATTAAAAGTAAGAAATAATGTAATTAACTGTTAAACACTATTCATAAATAAACTAATTTTACACACTCTTTGACAACACCGCCACCACGCGGCGCTCACGTGATTTTTTTTTTACATATTGCATGTCCCGATATGGGCTTGTGGCTACTAATTGAACGCATTCCTAGTAAAGGTGTGTTAAATTCTCCATTAACTATACGACTTCCAAGTAAATTAAATGCACCAATGTTGTAAGTTGAATATATAATTAATTCAATTAATGGAGCATTGCATTTTATAGCGACAGGGATGTCAATGTTTTATAAATGTCTGATAGTGAAAAGACTGTGCACATAATAATACACACACAAACGCATTAAAATTAAATAAAATGTAAAAGACGTTTTTATTATGCCTCAATTATAATTTATGGACAAGTGTACATTGTTATATATACTTATTGATTGTTATATATACACACGATGCCAAGCCAAGCCATGCATCAAAAAATATATTTATTTACAACTTCTTTTATAAGTTGACTTTTACTTCTTCTTTACAACTCATTACTTAGGCCATCATCATTTACGGGGATTTTAGGGCGTCTCGTCGCTCGCCTGTAAAAAATATGATCGCTTCTCCATAAACGCACTCATAAAAAGCTGTATGTTTAAATTTTGTGCGGCCTGCGCCGCTCAATAGGCAACGCGCAGCGTCACGCGTTACAGACACGCGGTGCGTTTTGAGTGAAGCCAATTAAGCCTAAGCTATTATCAAAATATAGCGAAGGTTTTTTTCTTTTTAGGTGCCAATTTTAATTAGCAATACCATATTATAAAGCTTCCATTACCTAACTATTTTTAAACTTACCTATAGCGGTCATATAATTATTACATGAGCGGGTTAATTGGACGTGATCACGGTACGACTAGCTCGATGGAGTAATGGTATTTCCATTACCGAGGGTATCCATTTGTCAGCTAACATCATATTGTACCACTTACGTAAATTAGGCTGGTTTTCAACTGTAGGTACTCACTACCCTCGGGTACCTTGTTAATACTAAAAATTACAATGTATTTAACTTACACAATAATAACTAGATGCTGCCCGCGACTTCGTCCGCGTAAAATAAGGATATTATAAGCTATCTAACATTGAAAAACCCGTTAAAATTGGTCCAGCCGTTATAGCCGAAAAAACAGACACACAGATAGGCTGACTGATAGACAAGAAATGTTTAAAGGATGTTTTAGTATTATAGTATTATTATGTATTATAGTATTATTATGTATTATATTATAGGTACCTACCGTATTTAATTTTGTTTTTTTCATGGTAATCTGTCAACTTATTCAGCTATTTCTGCAACATTCATTTAGTAAAAATCTGTTATTTTTCCAATACAAACAAAAAAACGGCCAGTATAATACGACGGTCCTATGTTATATCCGTTCACGAACAAATGAGCTAAATAAGACCAAACACATTTAGGGTCCGCATAGTTCTTAATTTAACATCTGGAAATTGTTTGTTCAATCTTTATACATTGTTTACTAGACTATAAAAGTTAGAGTTTGAGTCAATCGCTAAATTATATTTCATTGCTTTGAACAATTTATTGTATTTGTAAATAGAAAGGCTTAAATATAAAGCAGTCGCTCCACTGTTTAAAGGCGAACAAAATATATAGGTAATAAAACTACCGTATTTCTTTCTTTTTCTATGAAGGTAACCGAATTGATAACTACCTAAACATTAAACGTGAACTTTGGTCTTTATTTATTTATTTAATAAGGCACGTCAACAATATAAACACAATCATTACAAATTCACAATGGGCTCTAAAAGCAGGACTAGTGTTTACATAAATAACAGACATGCACATCATTCGTAATAATATGAGAATTACAGAATAAATAATTATACATGCATTGGCATTACAATTTTAATTTTATAATTATTCTTTTTTATTTATTACATAAAGATTTCAATATAAAGAATTAAAAAAAAATCAAAACATAAAATATATACATATTATTATATAAAATTACATACATACATTATTAAAAATCACTGGTCTTGAAGATTAATGAATTTGTAATTGTTACCAAAATTATTACAAACTTTCGGAATTGATATTTCTGTATACCTTATTCTTTTACATTTTTTTCAATGACATAAGTACCTACATTATAAAAATACGGTTTTGACAGCTAGCGTCTTTTAGGCGGAGTATTGATTAATCATCATCAGCCCGTACAACGTCCACTGCTGAACAAGGGCAGGGCCTCCTCCCGACTGAGGGTTTTTGCCATAGTTACCACGCTTGGCAAGCGGTTTGGTGACCGCAGCACTATGTTGTAACATACAAGAAAACGCTGTTATTTGGTATACAGTTATTATAGATAATGTTATAACAATTGGCACCAACGGCTTATCGTGCTTTCCGAGGCACTGAGGGTAGTCCCTCAGCCAACCAGAAACCCGAAAAGAAATCTCAGAACCTTCACAAACATTTCTTGTCCGGCGTGGGGATCGAACCCACGACACGTAGTAATGTAACCAAAAAGTTATTTAATTAAAATATGAATTAGCAAAGTCTTATCTACTTTTACTCAACGTCCTAAAAAAAGAGACGTTCTCAATGAAGTTTTATATTCTTTATAATGTTTGTTCACTCAAACTTTTTAATTTTCAAACCATTTATTCTTTGAAAGTTACAAATTGTTCCCTTTATTAAAAAACATCAGTTCAGCCCTGCCACGACAAAATAGAAATAAGTTTATTCATGAATTTGGTTTAAATGGTAATAATTACTTTTCACTATTATGTACTACAGGTTCCGTGACGTAGCGGTAGGTATCAGTCTGTAAGCCGAGACTTATACCGCTAAGAGTCTTGGCTTCGATTCTATATTCGATACGGTAGAAATCCTTGTGTAAATTCTAAGTTTTCTTCCTAGGTCTGGTTGGTCTACCTTTAAGCACGTTATGCCGTTGGTCCAGATTGTTATAACATCTACTATAACAATTATATATATCACGGAACAGACAGCAGCGTTTCTGTCTATTACGACAACAAACCGCCTGCCAGGCATGGTGGCAAAACCCTGCCTCGGAGAAATTAATTTCCATGCCATGATGATTATTATTGAATACTATACTTTATCTATTTAGGAAATGAGGTACCTTACACGCGGTGTTTCTAGCAAGCACCCACTATTTTACCTTAACAAAACATCAATTGTTGTAAATGATATTGAGGTACACCTTCTATAACAATAAACTAAGTTTAATATAGTAAGGTATTCTCCGTATATTCCTCACAGTTTCGTGCATATGAAAGGGTTACACCTTTACATAGATAACAACCTATACCTATCAACTATACAATTTAATTAAATTTAGTCGTTCGACCTGAAAACTTGAAACTAAGTGACGGCGAGCCTGTTCAATAAACGCGTTGGGTAAGAAGGTGCCGTAGGATGTTTGTTTAGATGTAAAGCATGAAAATAAGTTATTACTCTACTTTTATATGTATATATTACTAGCTTTCGTGCGCGATTTCATCCACGTAACTCCCATTACCGTATGATGATGACTTCATAATTAAATATACCCTTCGTCGATAAATGAGCTATCTAACAAAGCATTTTTTTCCAATTGGACAAGTCTAAAGTACCTGAGATAAGCCCGTCCAAACAAATAAACAAACAAACTCTTCAACTTTATATATTACTATAGACACTTATGAGTAGATACATATAGTTAGGTAGGTGGCTTTAGGATGGTAATTCCCGGAAATCGGATCTTGACCAGAAATAGACCAACATTGGGTGTTAACTTTCCTTGAGCATAAAAACGATCAGCTCCCGACCACGACCCTCACAAGGATCCACCGTTGTGGGCACGATGGGCATGAGTATGCCCAGCCCTAATAGACGTGTGACTTTTAGTCTTGATGTGCAGAAAAAATGAAATAATCAAATTCAATAGTCATTCAGGAGTGTTACCAAGATATCTTAATTTATTCGAAAACCTGGTGTTCACGAACACTATGTGTTTTTTTTTTACAAAATCTGCTAAGTCACGGCTTCCGGTAATACACCGGCTGGAAAAGCACGTATGTAAACGAGGCTTAATTCCAATGCAACAATGTACCGCACAACTTATGTTTAAGCTGTATATCAAGGGGCGAGAATATGGACTCAACTTATCTATGCTGTCTTTTGATTATATTAACAACTAGCGGCCCGCCCCGGCTTCGCACGGGTGGACTTTTATACCCTACCCCTGCCCTACCCTACCCCTACCCTAACCCTACCCTACCCCTACCCTACGCCTACCCTAACCCCACCCTACCCTACCCCTACCCTACCCATACCCTACCCCTACCCTACCCCTACCCTACCGCTACCCTACCCTACCCCTACCCTACCGCTACCCTACCCCTACCCTACCCCTACCCTACCCTACCCCTACCCAAAAGTATCCTATGTCCTTCTCCCAGTTCTTAGCTACCTCCCTACCAATTTTCAGCCAAATCGGTTCAGCCGTTCTTATAGTGTAAATAACACGACTTTCTTTTTCTTTTAAAATGTATTCTGCTATTCGGGACGGAAACAAATCCAACAAATCAAAAACCATGGCAATCGGTCCAGCCGTTCTCGAGTTATAAGTGTTGTAACAAACACGACTTTCTTTTATATATATAGATATTCTGTTTCGATAGGTATTCGATATTCTGTGGTCTGATCCACAACTCGTCGGCGGATGTGTGCCGAACAATCTGCGCGGCGCCGGTACTTACTTCGGACCAGATGTTACCGCACAGTTCCTACAGAAAAACAAATTGAACTTCATCATACGGAGTCACGAGTGTAGACCTGGTGGATATGAGCTACTCCACAATGACAATGTAAGTTATAACTTCTATATTTTGTAACGAGTTTCCCGCGGGTGTTTCCCCTGCGTAACTCGTGGGAACTCCATACTAAAATATATCCTACAGCCTTCCTCGATAAATGGACAAGATAATATGAATGGGCGCGGGAAGCTAGTCTACTTTTATTAGTATTAGTAAGCAGTACTAATATAAATTGTTATAAATATATAATAATAGTAATAGCCTTTTATTCCTAAACATAGGGTTATAAATATATGTCTTAATAAAGTATTGGTTTTAATACTTTAAATAAGCCACGAAAAAGGATTCTATTACATCCAGTAGAGATACATTCATTTAAATAAGTTATTTTCGTACGATGCCAAAATATACGAGCCCTTTTTATTAAAAAAAAGCACTAAATCCAAAAGCTGTTTTCACCCACAGGTCATAACAATATTCTCAGCGTCAAACTACTACGAATTGGGCTCCAACAAGGGCGCTTACTTGAAGCTGTGTGGCAATGGTCTCGAGAGGCAGTTCGTTCAGTACACGGCCGCAGTATCACGCACTCGACGCCTCACATTTAGACAAAGAGTGGGCTTGGTTGAATCATCAGCTATGAGGGAACTGCATAACCAGATCATGGTTGTAAGAAGATCTTTGGAGGCTACTTTCAGAAGCATGGATATGGATCAGAGCGGTTAGTTGATTTGTTAACTTTTCTTGCTTGTCTTGCAATTTTGATGAAATAGAATAGTCAAGAACTCGTAGATACATAGTTGTTTTGTTTAAATTTCTTAATTATTACTTTTTTATATTGTACTCAACTATTAAAAAGGCTGTGATTTAAATATTGATCATTCTGACTAAGTCATAGTTGCAGTTATTGTTAATGAAAGGGTGTAGCATCATTTTAAAATTTTCGTCGCATTCTAATTATATAATTGTTACATGAAATAAACTTCCTATCGTGATTATTTTAGACATGTAATCATCGAGATTTATTAATGTTGTGGTCCACCGAAATTATTTTTTTATTTTATTTAAATTTAAGCACACAATATAACATGCCAAGGTAGACTTAATGCCATACGCATTATCTACCAGTCGACCTTAGGGTAGTGCAGAGACGATGTGGTAGGTGCTCTGCAATAATGAGTAGCCAGAGAGATAAGTTCAATACATACCTAAATTATAATATATACACATCTAAATATATATAAATGTGCGATAGGTAGGTATACAGCCTGTAGGTAAGATAAAAGCTGTTAAATAGAACCATCTAAATACCTGAACCGAAAAGCAATTGTATGGATTGTATTTCTGGCTTCACTACGGCCATTCACATTTCATATTATGTTTTCAAACTAATCATAGAAACATAGGATTTGAATAGCAAATTCTTAACCCAGAAGTTTACTAGGTTTTAAAAGTTATTAATTTTTTCGTCAACTGAAGCGATGGTAGGTGATTTGTTTTACTTTTAAATTCGTTTTTTTATTCTTTTGAAAAAGACAACTCTCGCATTAGGGATATTGATGCCTGTATCGCGGGGGAGCTTATACACTTAAATTCACAGACACAAAGTACACCAAGACTCAGAACAACTATCTGTGGTTCACACACAGAACTGTCGCAGTCGAGAATTGAACATAGAACACCAATTCTCAGAAGGAACTACCGTAACACGTAACGTATATAAACTGCATCGGTATCTCAGTAGATACCGATGCAGTTTATATAAGTTATTACATGTATATTTATAGTTACTTGAATGTGCAGGCTTTATACCAATCAGCGATTGGTGCCAAGCAATGGAAGAGACCACTCACTTGGGTCTGCCCTGGAGAATGCTGAAGGACAAACTTGTTCGCACCGACCCTGATACTCGCCGCGTGCGCTACATGGATACTTTCGAGATGTCTGTTAACGTAAGTATATTTTTTCTTCCTTTATTAACTACCGTAGCTACGAGCAGGTTCACGTCGGTAGTGCAATGGGTGGGGATCAAACCGGCGATCACATGATCGCAAGTCTAACGCCCTAGCCTTTGGGCTACGGCCGATTAACTTCTGTTTCGCTTTGCTCTTTTATAAACTGCTAGCTAACCGGACAGACGTGGTCCTATCCTAACTAAAACTCTTTATTAAATTGAACTTTTAATATTAGCTGTGATAGCTGCTGCTCTCAACTTAACGTGATGTGTACGTGTGTGCTAAGAGCAGCAGCATTCTGTCAATGTTATGTCAAACGCCATTACATTAAAAAAGTTTATATTGTCAAAAGCGCTAATGTAACATTAGAAAATTAAATTTAATGTGGTGGTTAAGTTTTCTTAAATTTTCTAATTTTCCGTGTAATTTTATTATTTTTTTATTTCATAAGAACCTTCTCCTGACAGTAATAAGCACAACACAAAAGCATTAGCAAAATCGATGCAGACATTCACGCGTGATGCCGTGACCAAGGGAAATCGGGATTCATTTTTATATATAACTAGCGACCCGCCCCGGCTCCGCACGGGTACAATGCTGATGTATTATACATATAAATCTATTTAAAAAACCGCATCAAAATCCGTTGCGTAGTTTTTAATATTTAAGCATACATAGGGATATAGGGACAGAGAAAACGACTTTGTTTTATACTATGTAGTGAAGATGTCTCTTTTCTCACATGATCTATAAGCACAGTATTAATATATCGTATCTTTTTAGTCGTTGGTAGGACGATTAGCCGTCAATATCACTATCGCAATGGAATATTATTATTATAAAATAACATAAATGTTTTAAAAATAAACGTTGTCTTCTAGAGACGGCGTTGGTAAAGATTCATAGCTAAATGAGCTCTAGTACCGTGCAATAAAAGATCATTTCGATTGTATGAACGGGCGCTCCTTACACAGCTTCGTAATCATTTTAAACTGCTACAAACCTAAATAAATCGAGTGTACTATCAAATATAAATAATTTCGCTAAGTATTAGAAACGACTAAATATCGCGATGCATACTCTGCTCAAAAAGGATCCAAAAGACATTTTCACATGTTCATTAATCAATACAATCAATATATATTATGACTAAAAGATACAAAAATAATATGCCAAGCAAATAGGTATGTTTCTCATATTGTTTTATATGTCCTTATATTTTAAAATATAAGCAGTTATTGTAAAATGGATGTTAGATTGGTCCAAAAGTATTGTACTTTACATCACAACTTAGTTAGGTTGAAACCCCAGTGTGATTATGATACGAGGTCGTTTGCGGTTTGTCGTCCGTAAATTTACAGGCCATTGGAAACCACAGTTTAACGCAGCTACCATTATTTGAGGTTCAATATCAGTACCTATCAGTATTTAGCAAGGTATACACCGAATACTCGATGTCTGTTTACAAGGAGAAATTAGCTATGTTGTTTTATTCACCATCATTAGCCTGTATAACGTCCTCTGCCATAGTCACCACGCTTGGCATGCGGTTTGGTGACCGCAGTATCCGCGTTCCTAGATATACGATTATTATAGATGATGTTATAACAATCGGGACCAACGAATTAACGTGCTTTCCGAGGTACAGGTAGCCCTTTAACCAACCAGACCCGGAAATAAATCTTAGAATTTACCCAAATATTTCCTGTCCACCGTGGGGATCTAAGTCACGACCTCTGAAATTTAAAGCGAGCCAAATACCACTACGCTACGCAGGTTGTCCTTAATTACAACCATATTAAATTAACAATGACATATAAACGTATGAAAGATAAAAAAAAAAAAGATTTGAAAAAAGACTCAATTTTTGCTTTCCACTCACTTTTTCACAATTGGTAATTAATAAATCTCTGTGTCGCGGGGATTTAGCAAACACATAGTTCAGGGTCACAAATATTGATAGTAGGGTTTTCTATTGTTCTGAATGCAATGCATTGGGCATTTAAACGAAATTAAAAAATTAAAACGTGTGTGTGTAGGTACAGGATACACGATATAAAAAAATAACACGTGTATGGACATATTATTAATATTTATAAAATTTTAAATGTTTGTAAGTTGATTTTTACTCAATTATTTAAAAACTACTTAGGAACTCGTCACTAAAATACAAAAATGTATGTAGGCACATAACTTAACAAAAGCATTACCATTTTGGCTATTTATTTTAATTACATAGTATGGAGATATTTTTTTTACGCCGATCACGAACATCTATTGGTATGTAAGACATCACCACAAACCCATATGTTTGCGTTGAGCTATATGCGGCTGCAACACCCAGACTTTTTTAGCCCATCATAAAAGAACACGTTAAGCACATAAAAAAGTCCATCCAGACGAATTTTAAGATAAATTTTCGCGAGTAACATCTACTTGAAACAAAGAAAGATTAATGACGATTACACTTAAAAACTTGTAAGCTAGAATATATCCAATATTCTTCGTAGCGTGAAAATATCTGAAACCTTTTTTTGTGACAACCAGCTCAGAATTTATTTGCAATCTTTGCAAGCCCCGCAGCCACAATTTTCACCACAATTTTCCTTTGTATTAAACAAAGAGATATCTGAAAATGTCTTATCAATGTTCGTCCTTTTTGAATTTGGTTTACAAGAATAACTTTCTATAATAATTTAAGTATTTAATCTTGCACATAGATCAGGGATTGAAAAAAAACGAGATAATGCGTGTTGTGTTTGCGAGGACAATATTTAGAATGATGATTGTGTTCAATTTTACTACATCATTTAGCCCTTTGGTCCATCATTGTAACCATTTTTTGTAACCAGCTACGAAAGAAGATTTTTATTTCGTTTTCTCGTAACTAGTTACCAATCAAGAGTTATTATTTCAGGTTTGTAACTATTTTTGTTAACCACTTACGAATGAAGATTTTTATTTCTTTTTCTATAACTGGTTACTTTTCAAGAATAATTATTCCAGGTTTGTAACCATGTGAGTAAGAGAGTATATGAATAAAACAAAATATTGTCAAGATTTAATTTGCGTGACATTAATTAATGTAGGTACGTAACTATGCTAAATCACAGTATTCTAGAATATAACAAGAATCTTGAATTCGAGCATGAACAGATGGACATACCGACATGGTGATACTACAAAGGTCCCTTGTATTTTTATTAAAATAAACAAATAACAAAATTTCAGTCATGTGTAATTATATTTCCACTCATCAACTCACATAAAATTATATTTCCTCTCATAAACTTGAACTTACAATTTAAACGCAGAATGGTGCTATAATTTATAAACAGTGACCTACAGGGTACAATTGTCAAAAAATGATTACAATGATATACCAAAGGGTGCTTGAATTCAAGATTCTTGTTATGTTCTAGAGTAGGTACTGTGATTAAGCATAGTCCATTAATAAATATCACACCGATAAAGTTGGCCAATTAAATCTTGAAAATATATAGTTTTATTCATATACTCTCTTACTCCCATTGTTACAAACCTGGAATAATTATTCTTGAATAGTAACCACTTATAGAAAAAGAAATAAAAATCTTTATTCGTAACTGGTTACCAAAATAAGTTACAAACCTGAAATAATTACTCTTGATTGGTAACTAGTTACGAGAAAACGAAATAAAAATCTTCTTTCGTAGCTGGTTACAAAAAATGGTTACAATGATGGACCAAAGGTATTAGCATTACAATTGGCAAAATCATGTTTATAAAAACGGCTACGGCTTTATTTTTACCATGGACTTCTCATACATTTGTTTGTATCTTTTTTTTATATCAGACCCCTCACAAGCTCCTGATGTGTATTCATTCGATATTTTCCATTCATATACATTTTTCCTGTATGTTATAGTTTTTTTGCTGACTGTAGGTTTAATACATTTACGAGGTAAACTAATTTTAATTGAGTGCTTTTCGGACCTTTTCATATGGATATAGTAAAACATTTTTCAGTTATGACATAGTGAGCTTTTGCCACAATTGGATTTTTACCAATTGAGGCAAAAGCTCGATCAGCTTTAAAGTAAATGAAATAAAAGATTACTGCGGACCAGATTGGATTGCTTTCGGAGCGCAATCATCAAATAATTATGTTAATTCTAAATGTATGAAATGTCTGCGACTTACAATATTTTTCTTGGTGATAAATTCGTTTTACATCGTTTTGCCATCTATTGCGAGTTAAGTGATTTTAACAGTAGTTGAAGTCATCACAAAATAAATAATAAACTCAAAAGAAAAGAAGGACATACATACATAGGAGCATCCCAAATAGATCTGAGAGTCTCCGGACAATAAAAACTGTTCTTTCAATTCCGATAAGAGTAATTACTGCATTTGCGTCCTTGTAATCGACCTCTTCAAATGTATTCAGATCTATGAGAAAATCAGCAACAGGCACACTTGGAATTTTTTCGTCAAAGCAATCCCTTTAATAGATTACATTACCTAATGTCAGTGCAATGTCTGTGAGGGTCGGCCGTCTAGTATAATTGTACTAATCGATAGTCATGGCGACGATGATTAAATTAAGTCCCATACTTTGAGATGTATTCATATTATTATTATTATATTACTGCCTACATACATCCTATATAAGTAAATTATCTGTACATACAATATCAGAGACTAAGAAAATTTAACTTGTTTCTGAGTTAAAAAAGTTGCACTACAACATTTCTTAGGTGTTGTAAATTTCATGTAATTACGCTTACTTTAGTAGTACCATTGAGAGTAGTTAAGTTCAAAACTTAAGTTATTTAGATGTAGTTTTAAAGCTTTAGTACTACGAAATAAATAAATTTCATCTTGTTGTATACTTGTTTTACTAGTATAACTTGTTTTAATATTTTTTCTCAGTTTTGTTTATACTGATGTTCTTCAAGTTTCTCAACAATGTTTTACTGAACGAGTTCTCTAACAGTTTCAGAATACTTTTCAAATAGTCTATTAGAACCTACTGGCGATTTTGTTAAAAAATAACTTTAAAATATACATAGTACCTACAAGCGTTTAAATTTGGCTTCGGCAGGCGGTATAATACTTTACTGGATTTACATTTTACTGTAGCAGAATAACATATATCAGCAATAAATGAAGCACATTACATAAAATTGTTCCAGCCTACAGTTATTGTTTTCAAACTAATTGCTAAATTTTTATTTCAGAAAATTGGACGTAAAACAGACTCCTCGAACGTCGTTGAAACTCTATACAAAAACAAAAGCAGTTTGGAGGCCATATTTAAAATACTCGACAAAGATAATTCAGGTGAACAGTGGACAGTAATTTACAAATTTTATATATGTAATATAAAAATCGTAATTATTAAGAATGCAAAGCAATGAATTAATACACCGATAAAAATAATGTTTTTTTACCAAATACGCCATGTATTTAGCCTGTACGCATTTGGGTCAATTGAAAGTCGATTGAGTCAAAAAGACAGTATTCGAGACAATTACATTGAAAAATTTGAGCAGAGGTAGGTACGAGGTTCAGTTTAGGGTAGAAATATTTTAGTCAAAAACCGTGTTTTTGAATGTAAGAAATCTAAGGTTCGTTCAGGCAAATATGAGATGGTGCTAAGTACGTCCATGTATTTATCAGAAAAAAATATAAACTTTAAATAAATACTATATTAAGTTGATGTAAGTAAACATGTCTGTATTTTTCAATTGAATTGAATTGTTGTTGTGAGAAAAATATAAGTAAGCAAGACAAATCTTTATTATATTAACTCAATCAGGTATATTGTGTTGACTTAGTTGCATAAGAAGTTTCGTTAAATACTACCTCAATCATTGTAAGTACACTGTGTATTTGAGAGAACCATTCCCTTCAAGTACGTACGGTACCTAAACCTAAGTCGTACCGTACTTCGCCGTATTTAAATACGTGGCGTATTTGACATAACTGAAAACAAGTTGAGGCAAAGTTTTCTTTTTATCAGTGTAAATTTCTATTTACAGGTTTTATTACGCTCGAAGAATTCTCAGAAGCATGTCAACTAATCGGTAAGTATATGCCCAATCCTATGACTCAAGAGCAACTCGTGGATATTTGTCGGTTGATGGACATCAATAAAGATGGTCTTGTCGATCTGAACGAATTCTTAGAGAGTTTCCGACTCGCAGAGAGGAGCTTACAATACGAGGACAATGAAATAGCCGAGATACAAGCCACCTGACATGAACTTGACCGTCGCCCCAGCAGGACGGCGGTCGATAAAGAAGAAACTGGAGTTGAAATTGAAGTTCTCCAAATGGATGACGACGATATTAAAACCGTTAAGAGAAATAAAAACGGACGAGTCCATTTAATGGGTGAAAGCGTCCGTTTATCCGATATAGAAAACATCGCTTTAATTGATGCCGAAGAGGGGCCGCCGAGACGACCGGGATTGCTGGAGAGCGATATTTAAAAGTTTCGTAATATATTGCACTGCCGGAGTTTAAAACAGATTATGTGGATTTAGGTACCAATAATTTGTAACGGCTGACATACAAAATTGCGATGCGGGATTATAACATCGATTTGTGGTTGTATTTTACCTACAGTTTGAATTAATGAATGTTTCGATCTATATTTCTATTCAGCTTGCTTAGTTACAGAGATAATTATTTAGTTGTATGATGGCGATTATTGAATCGAATAATATATATCGCAGATAATGGCACGATTACGAATTTACTTCGCATTTATTGTGCATCAGCCGTAGTGTATTTTAAATTAATACATGTGTGTTTTTGTTTTTATTAATGTCTAATATTTGATGTATTTTTGAATATATTCGAAATGTATGACTTAACTCTTTTATAGGATATTTTGATATAATATAGGATAATTATACGATTTTATTACCGAATATTAGTTTTATACTAATGCTATTGTGCTAAACGCTCGCAAAGGACCTAATTAATGTAACTATCTTTGAAAATATTATCTATCAATTCGTAGTAGATTTACTTATATAAAAAAATATAGAAAAATCAAATTGGTGCCAATTTCAAATATTATGAATTGTAATTTTTTTTTCTCAATTTATCGAAAATTACATGAAATGAAATTATATATATATTTAAGCCCGTCATAAAGTGATATGACACGATCAATTAACTATTGGGAACAATGATTACCGCTGACACCTATACGGTGTATCCGCTGTAGCCACATTGGAAATCTGATTAAACGTATAATTAATAATTTTGCCAGCTTAATGCAGATTTTGATTGGAATTTTAATAATATTATAAACTTGATGTAAATTCATCATCCTTTATAAGAGTTACAATTAAGATATAATGAAATAAACTCTCTTAGCGTATTTCTAGTCATTAGTAGAGCGATTTCGTATACATATCTTTGTACTCAATTTTAAGCATTCCAATCTATAATGACCGGAAACGGCTTATGGAATGTAGTCCGATTGTGTTTGAATGAACCTTTTGATTTAGATCATCAAATCATTTAATATTAATAATTCGGTGTTCTGTACTTTCTGTTAGAGATCTGTTTCTTAGTATTAAATATATTTGCTTGTACCATATTTTTTTCTATTTTCAATCTCTTTACTCGTATGTTGTACATATTTCTTGTAGAATGTTTTGACTGAAATCCTGGGGTGAACATTTCCATTTTATTCTATTTCGTGATATGAATGAAATTATTCCTATATATTCAAATCTATTTTCGTGCCTCAATTTGAAACTTTTGCACCAAGTGTTACCTAGCGGTGGAAATTACCGTTTTGAGGATTGGAGCACATTTAAAGTAACAAATATTGTTCAAATATATTAACTTGTAATAAAAAAAGAAATGGATTGCTACTTTGTAATATATTACAAGCATATAATTAAGTTTCTTTTTGACATAGCAGATTTATGAGGATATTCAAATCAATGTAATTATTCATCATATTAACTCAATATATTAACAAAGGAGTTACACAACAACAACGCTGAACGAAATGCACAGAATTAGGAGATTTTACTCTTCACAAGACAAAAAAGATACTTAAACGAAGTTATTCTTACTCTTACACATAAGGTGAGTTATTTAAATCAGACGCATTACAGATTTTACATTATCATCTATTTTCTGAATCTACATGAACATATTTTAATTGCATAGATACCGCAATATTTCATATTACAACAATACAAACGTTATAGTCAATACCGCGAGTTACAAACAAATGCGATAAATTATTATGTTCGATAAATGGATTGAACTTGATAGCCTTTATATGTATTGAGAAGCTAAGATCTGTTTTAATCCGTATGGATTGAAAGTATCCATTCAATTAAAAAATATCAATCTGCGGTACCTAGGCAGTTCGGAAGTTCAAGTTATGTGCTCATTTTATATGATATTGGAGAACATTTCAAAGAAAACAAAGACGACTTTCAAGGGTTCTTAAAATTTACTTTTTTTGATTAGTTTTTCCAAAGTTCTGAAAAGCTTCGTATCTTATACAAATTCTTAAATCTCCGAGTGTTTGTCATTTAGAAATTAAATATTTGTGCAAAAACAAAAGCGAAGTAATTAGAAACACTGTGATCCTTAAAAGTTACTGGAAGATTGAATAAGTATTTATTTCGTGAAAAAATTGTAAACTAGCCTTTTTTAAACAGATCGACTAAAATACAATCGATATAAGTATTAACAAAGATAATAAATTAGATATATATTTACTTAATTCAGACCATTTTATAACTGGATATAGAGTAACATAAACGAGATTTTTTTATAAATTATGAGCTCCAATCTTCAATCGCCTTGATATTTTGTAAGTTAGCTCTCCTATTTATAACTAAATCATTGATTGTCTCTTAGAAAACTATTTTACGAAATTCTACTGTGTACTGTGTCAACTTATAGGTATAAATTAAATTAATAGTTACTTGGTACATATTAACATATAGTTATAATATTTTACTTTAATATTTTCATCCTATATCATGAACACTTTTTGAGTTTAATTTCAAACAATGGAATTATAAAAGTATAGGACTTTGCCAAGCTCTATAAAATTTAATCGTATTGCTATTCACATAAGAATCAATTTAAAATAACGCTGATCATGAATAGCGATCACAATATTATTTTAATACTAGGTACTGCAACGACGACGCGACGTTGAGTCTGCAGTTTAGGTGTGCTATTTCTGTTATTCATGTCATGTGTTCATTTATTATTATTACGATATGACGCAAACTACTCTCCCAAGTTTATTAAAAATAAACAAGTCCTGTCGCATGCGTCTTACAAATGATAAACTTTAAAATAAATTTGAAAATATAGTGTTTAAATAATGTTTAGTATTTAAGAGCTGTACATCTTCTTATGAAAGTGGCTGAATTGTAGAACAACTTTTTCGCAAATTGCTTAGGAGTTTGAGTTTTTATAATAGCGTATCTAAAAATAGCCTTGTGTTTACTATGGGAAAGGCGCTGCAATTTAAAACATAGGTTTTCTAAATAAACTAGAAAGGAATGGGCGTAGGAGTGCGCACCTCCAGACCCACCAGTTCACTTGTACACATAGAAATGGTTACCACATCTTTGTATATGTTTTCTTCGTGTATGAAATGTGTACGAAATGTATATTATTTTTCTGGTAAATAAAATATTTATCTATTATCTTCTATGCAAGTAGAAATTATTCGTCAAAATGTATGTTTATGCATAATTTAAGAACGACTTGACCAATCGTGGTTATTTCTTTTTTTATTGTATTCATAAATTATAAGGGCAATGTAGAATAACAAATCCTGAGAAATCTGCGAGCGATCCTGGGCCTACGGCTAGTTTAATAAAAAAGTGCGGAAAATGTTGTACAATTTATTCAGATTCATTGATATAATGTAAAAGCTCATTTATTGCCAGCTAGGTATATGATATCCAGGCTATTTCAGTATGTCATATTTTAAATATTGTCTGAATAAAAAAAAATCTTCGATACATAGGTATTCCTATTTTAGGTATATATTCAAAAATGATATTTACGAATATAATTGTAATAGCTAATATTCTGTATTTTTAGTAATAATTGTCCATTAAAATGTGATACAAATTGTATTGTTTTACTTTCAAACTTCATCAGCGTCATCACAATTCTCCTACTGTAGAGCAAGAGGAGAGGCTTCCCTACTCTCCTTCCATAAATCCCTGCCAAGAGCCACTAAGAACCAGTCCCGGTCAAACGAGTAAATACCCATAAGAGACCTCTGCGGTGATGGCGAGATGAAGCTCTCTCCGCATGGGTCCGCGATTTTAATAGGTATGCCTATCTAATAACAGGGACGTGGTGAGTTGGATTGGGCAACCATACACTTTCAAGGTCCGATTTTCGGCCACTTAATATTGATACGGCGGCAAGCTGTCATTCCTCGACCTTCCAACCCTTAAGTTGAACAGAATTTACCGATGCCCTCGCAGATCCAAAGTCCGAGAGGCCCGTGAACAGTAACGTAGAGCGACAGTTGCACAAAACTACGCTAAATAACTGAAAGTCATAATTCCTCAATCCCTCAAGCGCACTGAGCCGAGGTCCAAGTCCCATAGCCCTCTCGCGCAGGCTGTTGAGTTTGTAGTTTATAAACCATTTAATAAGGCTGGAGGAGCTCTGCTCGCCTTTATATTCGGTAAAAAGCAAAAACCTCGTTGGGTAACTACATAAAGATTCGTCTGAAAAATAAAGTACGGCGGTAAGCTACACCCTTGATAAACAATCAATCATTAATTCGTTTTGGCTTCAATAACATTTTAGGTACTAACTATAATTATACATTCTTTTCAGCTCGGCAGCGGTGCTTACAGAATATATTAACGTTTAATGAGGTTCTTAAGGGGAAACGTTGAGGCTGTAGATATTTACCTAACGGATAATTAAACGAATTCAGCACTTAAGTATTAACGTACACTTTTAAGGTAATTGTCAATTGTACACAATAAAATAATAGTAATATAATTAAATACAAAATATTTAAACTTAACTTAACTTTTGCCATGATCACCACACACAAGGAATCGCTGCTCCCCGTTCCCAGGTACAAAATTGCTATAGATGATGTTATAACAGAGGAAATAGTCCCTAATAAACAACCAGACCCGGAGAGTAATTTTAGATTTTTACACAGAGATTTTATTGTCCGACGTAGGAATCGAAGTTTAACCCAACAATTTTTTTTCCGACGCGGACTCGGACCCACGAACTCTTAACGAAGACTTAAGGTGAGACTTATACCACTACTGAGTTTGTCAGTCATATAATGTAAAACAATCCAAGAATACGTACATATACGCGACTCCATGTGTTTGTAACCGCCGATTGACCATCATCATCATGACCTTAAGTTTAACGAATGCTCTATATTATAATAGAATGATTTATTTATTTATAACGTTATAAAATACATATATACAACAAAAAGTATCTAATTTAAAATAAAACTAACTTATAAAATACTACTATTCTAAATCTATTCTAATTATAATTACTTGGTTCCAAATTTGTTCTACCAAAATAAATTATCTTAAGTAATTTGTTTCGTTTTAGTTTGAATTTAAAAAGTACTTCAAGCAAGTACATCGCTAGCTTTAAATTTCTTCATAAATGTTATTTTGATAATGAAATTAATTTAGTGAGTTCGAAATAAATATTTAATTAGATTTATTTGACATAGAACTAGTCTATGTAGAGTTTATTTTATTAGAGTAAAATATAAAATTACATCGCTGAATAGACACTTTTTTTTCGGATTGACGTACGTAGGTAGCCACGAGGCTTTTGCTACTTCACCGGGCATAGCTGAATAGACACACAGTTGATAGTTTCTTAGAGCTTTTAAGGATGTTTGCGGGATCTATAAAGTTACAAAATTGGGGATATCGTTTGCTGCGATTATATCTACTTAAAAGACAAAAACTAAATTGACTATTAACAGGTACCTACTCCACTTTTCTGAAAATACATGTTCAGGTTTCTATGATAATTAATTTCTGTATCAAAAATATTTATTAATCCATTTTAGAATCTTAGTTACTTTGGCCACATGTTTCATGTAGCAGACTAACTGATGGGATTCATGCCTGGTTTGAGCCTGGTACGCCACCTATTGATTGACTTTCACTTCTTAAAATCGAACTTAAGTCTCCAATCTATGTAGTAACTTTAAAATCAGCGCAGGGATTCTGCAAACATTTACCTATCTACTTAAAACTAGCCAAAGAGTATCTGATATCGGTGACATGGCCAGTGGCGTATCTGGTGATCGAGGTGATCAAGGGCTCTGGGGCAAAAACAAACGGGTGCCCTTAACTGTTTAGGTTTTCATAATCAATATAAGTACATATTTTAAAAGGCAATAAGCGAGATTGCTATTAAGGTTTTGCCCCCCATGCGCTCGAGGGCCCTGGGGCTCTGCCCCGCCCAGACCTTCGATAGCTACGCCAGTGGACATGGCACATGTACGCTACTTCAATGACTACGGCGGTTTATATTTCATGCATGGTACAGATTAAATTAGAATTAGGTACCTACGAAATTAACCAACCTTAACAAAAACTAAAGCGAGCTGATATTAGATGTCGTTAACTAAGGTACCTTTTTCCCCAAGTCAAGCTAAAGGTCACGAAAGCTATTAGGGGAACATCTGGGTGATGAATTAAGAATCAAGCCAAAAATAAACCACTTAATGTTAAGAGGTTTTTTAGATGAGTCTCTTTGCAAGATTTTGTAATATTTCTTTTTATTAGTGGTAGATAGGAGATATTCAACATATACCTACAATTATTTATTGTATTATTTCTGTTACAAAACATAAGATTTTGTGAATATGGCTATTGTAATCACTGTGATTCGCCGCCACTAGCCTGTATAACGTTCACAACAGAACATAGGAATTATCTAAAACGGGTTTGTGACGTTTTTTCGGGTCATGGAGAGTAGTCTTTCAGTCAACCAAACCCGAAAATATTATGGATAGATTGTGTTCCTGAACTAGCTCCGCGACCTCTAGGGACACGACAAGTCCATAGAAGTCGCGTAGTCGTCCTTATATATGGACTTCTATGTAACTTTCTATCAGGTAGGATAGGGGTCAGGATAGCATTGTCAGGAATGTAAAAAAGAGACGATGATCGAATGTATTTTTATTGTAACAAATTTACGTCTAAAATGCAGGTACCTATGTAAGTAGATTTCATCAATTATCGTCATAATGAAATTTAATAATATTTAAAACTACAAAACTAATGACGTTATCCTTTTCCGTAGGTACGTATTAAACGTCAGGAGATCGAATTCTAGATGAGTGCTATGGATAAGGTATTAAACATAGACCTTCATCAACAAATAATATCTACTAATAACATAACAGGCTAATATAATTAGGTATATAATAATGAGGTAGATTGCGGAACTTTGAAAGCTAATGGCCATCAGCATACCTTTCTTTATGTACTACTAGCTGACCCGACTGACGTTGTACTGTCTTAGCTAAAACTATAAATTGAATTGAACTTTTAATATAAGGCGTGATAGCAATGAACTAACCGTGATGTGCACTAAGAGTAGCACGCATTCTGTAAATGTTATGTCAAACGCCATAATATTACAATAATTAAGATTAAAAAATTACTCTATTCACGATCGATGATATGCCAATTATGTCACGATAAGATGGTTTACCCACTTGAACCCAGGGTGTTCCCCTAAATGCCAGTAAATGGAGCACCGGTAATAGCTGATCCATACACGGTACATCCGTTACCGTCCGATGCCTATGACCTAGCTGTCATGGACTCTCCCGAGGATTTTATTTTAGGGTTCATTAAATGCATCTTTTGCGGGCGCACGGAACACCACTACATCTCTACACATCGCGGGTCAGGCTCTAAAAGAAAGTGGGGCTATGCTCCCCACTCCTCAAAGCCGAGGCTCCGCGGACAGCCTACGATTTCTGCGCCTTCGGTGAAATGGGTAGGAGAGATCTTTCTACTAAACACGCTCCGGGGTATTCTACTAACTGGATAATGGTCGGTAGCAAGAGGACTGATACCATGACTCTCGCTCACCTGCCCAAACCGGACACTCCTCGACCAGTGTGCAGTGTGCTGCCGCGTGATGACTGATGAAATTGAGTTTCCGGCTCTCGAATCACTTTTTTTTATGTCTGGGGTGAAATGCATTACGCATTCCTACTGCCACTGCAGCGTATTCGCGCGCTGCCGATGGGATATGTGGGACTCGCCCTCTCCATAGCGTGGTATGCTAAACTCATACCACGAGGAGAGGACCCTACACCACTAAAAACCCCCCGGACACTCCTTCGATCCGCCGTTGGCGGGGGCCGGGTACGCATGAACAATTCGACCCCTCTCGAATCACCCCCCTTTTTTTTCTTTTAGGCGATTCCATTATTTTGGGATTTTCCAGTTTTTGAAGATTGGATCAATGTAGCTGACCCGGCAGACTTTGTACTATCTTAGCTAAAACTCAAAATTAAATTGAACTTTTAATATAAGGCGTGAAAGCACTGAACTAACCGTAACTTTACTCTATCCATGATCGATGATATGCCAATGATTTTTAATAACTAATGTTAAGTAGGGTGATACGAAGTTCATCGATGCACTTCGTATCACCTACCTACTATAAGTTATGAAAAAAAACTTTAAAAACTGGTTCAAGCGATCTAGCCCAAAATGCTAGAATGTTCTGAAAGAAAAGAGGGAGGGTGATCCGGAAACTTAATGTCATCAGTCATCACAGTGACAGCACACGGTACATTGGTGCGAGGAGTTTCCGGCTTGGGCGGAGGAGCAAGAGTGATGGGATCCGTCCTCTTGCTACCGACCATTGCCCATTCAGTAGAAGTGTTTTCAGGAGACAGATCTCTCCTACCCATTTCACCGAAGGCGCACAGACAGCAGGCTGTCTCCCGAGCCTCGGCTTCGAGGAGTAGGGAACATAGTCCTAATTTCTTTTAGAGGCCGACCCATGATGCATAGAGTTATAGTTGTGCTCCGTGCGCCCCCAAAAGGTGCATTGAATGAACCCAGGCGAGTCCATGACTGCTAGGTCATAGCCATCGCCGCGGTACCGGACGTATAATAATATGCATTAGCTATTCCTGGTGCTCAATTTACTGGCATTTAGAGGAACATCCTGGGTTAAGTTAAGTAGGTAAACCATCTTCTAGTGATATAATAAGCATATCATCGCTATAAACAGGGGAGTTCTACATACTAAATACCACCACTGTGGCCGTGGATGCCTAATGCATTTTCAACCGGGAAAAAAATGGACATTGAACGCCAGCGACGAATTTCTTATAGTAGCAACATTTTTTTACATTTTGACGAATTCAAAGCAATAACTGCAGCAGTTTTTATTTTGTTCAAAATGTGGTCACAGTTCAGGTCGAACAAAAAGAATTAATAAAACAAAAAAACAATACACACCCAAATTAGAATTACAAATTCGTAATTTCATTAACGCCATCGATTATGGATAGAGTAAGTTTTCTAGATTTCAATATCACCGCGGAGGAGTTTAAGCAGTTGGAAATGACCGAAAGAAGCCAGAATCATAACATGAACGGTGTACTATATCGTTGCTCTTTTCAAAATAAAATTCTGAACCCACCTATAAATATTTGACAATGGTGACAGATCAACTTTCGTCTAGAAATGTACTTCTTCTGATTTTAAAATACTATCAACTATCTGTCACTTTTTGGTTGCTCAATCAATCTATGACGGAACAAAACCGTAACGTTTGACAGTCATAATAATTTGTATGGGAAAATAAAATTATCATTTTTACTTTTTCCATCTCAATTTTTCCACATTTTCTCACCGTTGTTGCGTTGCGTTTTGTTATACCATTTGTAACAAATGAACCGCTGACTTATATTTTGACTGAGTTGTTTTGTTATTCCATGTCAGTTGCGTTTTGTTATACCACGTTTTATGTCACGTCACACGGGAACGACGGGAACGGCATAAAAAGTATCCTATGTCCTTCTCCCAGTTCTTAGCTACCTCCCTACCAATTTTCAGCCAAATCGGTTTAGCCGTTCTTGAGTTATAAATAGTGTAACTAACACGACTTTCTTTTATATATACACCGTGAAATTTTAATGGTTGTTTTCCCGAAGCAGCACAACTTGCCGTCGGTAGTACTATCGAAACATTTTTTTTTTTTTTTTAGACATGTTTTGGATTTAAAATTATAAAAAAAATATTAGACAACTCGAAAGCGTGATAAACAGTAGTAACACTAGACGGAGTGAACGGACCTTGTAGGTACAACATTTCCGCATTTTAATTTTTCATTTTTGTTAAATAAGCCTTAAATACTTTATTAGGTTTCTAATTCAGAAAATTATTGTTCTTAGATAATAAATTTGTTTTAAGTTACGTTTTCTGTAAGTTATAGCTAAAAAGGTATTGGATAAAGCTTATTATTATGATTGGGTACTGTGTTACATTACCTAAGGTGTAGCTATCAGCTGATTGACTAACACCCGGGTCAACGAACGCGCGACCGATCGACGCGAGCGCTAGGTATCGCGAGGTATTACTATCGGTTCGATGTCACTTTCGAGTTCGGTTTTTCACGATTGTTAATCGGCCATTTTTGGTTTATAATATTTAGTTTTTGTATAAATTGAATGTTTAACTAAGACCAAACCTTTTCGCTGCGGGAAAACAACCATTTAAATTTCAGCGTGACTGCACCGGTGGCTCAGTGGTTACGGAAGTTGCTTCTGAGACCTGGTGTTCTGGGTTCGATTCCCACCCGGGACAATTATTTGTGTGAACCACAAATAGTTGTTCTGAGTCTGGGTGTTCTTTGTGTCCGTGAAATGAATGTTTGTAAAGTCCCCCGCGACACAGGGATTTATTTCCCTAGTGCGGGAGTTGTCTTTTTTAAAGAAAGAAAGAAAGAAAGATGATTATGTTATAGTTACTTACTTCCTGGTGCACCAATATCAAGTATTTGATAGATATTACTTACCCCGCCGCTACAGCAGTGAGGATATCAACGCACGGGTGCAACGGCACACCACCGAAGAAAAAATGTCATCGTTATCATCATCATCAGCGCGTATGACATCCACTGCTGAACATCTACGGGCCTCCTCCCGAGGGAGGGAATTTGCCATAGTCACCAGGCATGGGAGGCGGATTGGTGACCGCATTGTTATGTTGTACCACAAAAGGAAACGCTGCTGCCCGTTCCTTGATATACGATTATTATAGATGATGTTATAACAATCGGGACCAACGGTTTTAAGTGCTTTCCGAGGCACAGAGGGTAGCCTTTACACAAAGATTTCTTGTCCGGCGTGGGGATCGAACCCACGACCTCCGAGATTTAAAGCGAGCCAAATACCGCTATGCTACGGAGGTTGTCATAGTTGTAGATTTACAAAACTTCTTATCTAACACTAATCGTAAGTACCTATACTAAATATAAAGTCAAAGAGTATGTTTGTTTGTTTGCTTGAACGCGCTAATCTCATTAACTAATGGTCTGATTTGGAAAATTCTTTCAGTGTTGATAGCCCATTTATCGAGGAAAGCCATAGGCTATATTAAAATTTAATTATGAAGTTCCTACGGGAACGGTAGTTAAAAAAGGGTGAAACCCAGCATGGGTCTAGAAGGTATTTTATATGATTAAACATGGATAAATTATTTGTTAGACATATCTAATACAGTGTTGGTAAAATTAGTTTGATCCTTTTCTAGACATGAGATTACTGACCGTGCTCTTTCGGCCGAATTGTGACGAGGGTAAGCAAGACAATGCGGGATTGAATGCTGTCTGATCGACATTGCTTAGTCTGAAATTTAATGGAACTTCTGATGTAGTAAGTAAAATTAAAATAGCACGACTTACTAAAGTTAGTACAGTATAAAAATTGACAATAGTAAAAAGAAACAAAAACTGTTTTTTTATACATTTCTATTAAATGAAACAAATAAATATTTTGTTATTTTATTTCCAAGAACATATAGGTATGACAACTTACCTATCTTACCCTTATATGTTGTAAGTATATAAAAACATATTTATTTAATAAAAAATATTACAATTCGTAGATTCTATTATTATTAATTTCAGAATAAGCACTTCTGGAAAATTAACTAGGTAAACTTCCAGGAGTGTTTATTCGGAAATAGTACAACCTACCTATTTAATCTTAACGCATTGAATCAATAGTTACAAAAATCTTATTTTAATGGTTTTGGTCATCCTACCTTCTTTCAAAATACCAAACTACCTACTTTTAATTCAAAAGAAATTAAACCAATTTGTTCAAGAACTTGGGACTTAGTTGTTTCATATTAACGCCATCTATTAGTTAAACTCAACATTATTTGGTGAATGCAAGTGCAAGTCGTAGCGCTTCTTTCGATTTTAAAACCTTTGCGTCAGATGTCGCTGTTTGTCGAACAGCGCCATCGCGCGGTGTATTTTTAAAGCATTGCCGTTTTTAATTTTACAAAGAGTTGTCAGAGTATTAAGAGATAGCGAGCGCTAGTTACTGGTACAATTTGGTAGAGCTTCCTTACTTTTTAATGTTGAATGTTTATTTCGGTTATTTGGTATGTCTTCATTAAAAAAGCTCGTAGATTTTCATAGATAACTGCATTATTTAGTATTTCTATGTAAAAGAGCAAAGTCAAAATAGTTTAACAATTTCATTTTCTCTGTTTGTCTACTTTTTCGTTCTTTTTTTGTAGTAGCAACCAACCTAGTTACAGCCACCAATAAAAAAAAGTTAATTTGTTTATAATAATAATAAAAAGCTTAAGTGAGCTTGTTCAGAAATAAGTAAAATGCCTCGCGGTTTTTCTTCAACTCGAATTTAATTTTAACCGGTAATCTATTTCGTTTTTTATCATTTCTAAGCTTTGAGGGAAGTGCCTATGCTCTTGCCCTACGATAATCTTTATTTTCTCCCTTACCTCTTTCTGTAATTCATAGTCCTAACAAACTAATATTAGCTACTTCTTAAAAAAAATGGTTTACGACCGCAATACGCTGCTGTAGTAGGCACCTATCACAAACTTAAAGATTCTTTGTTTGTAAAATATTTAGGATATCCAAAAATGACAATTTTAGGTACATATATACCAAATCAGTAATGAATAATGATGTCCTAGTAAGATTGCCATAAACATATTTTCTAAATATCCAAAATTAGTAGGTTGGTGACAATTTATAATATAAAAACATTATAACTATAAACTATAATATTTCAACTAGGATGGGTGTACCAGTCCCAAACCAGGTACCAGTGGTTGACCGCTCTTACGTTTAATCAAATAAATTAAGAATTGGCGGGCAATTAACTTAAAGATTCTTTGTTTGTAAAATATTTAGGATATCCAAAAATGACAATTTTAGGTACATATATACCAAATCAGTAATGAATAATGATGTCCTAGTAAGATTGCCATAAACATATTTTCTAAATATCCAAAATTAGTAGGTTGGTGACAATTTATAATATAAAAACATTATAACTATAAACTATAATATTTCAACTAGGATGGGTGTACCAGTCCCAAACCAGGTACCAGTGGTTGACCGCTCTTACGTTTAATCAAATAAATTAAGAATTGGCGGGGCGAATTTAGTATTCAATCGTTTTGTAATTTCAGCCTACTTTTGACTAAGATATTCAGAATTCAGTCAATAAAGTCAATTTATAAAATGAATAGTGTGTTTTATTTGACCATAAAAAGTAATGCCTATGAAATGCCCCCAATGTGCAGCATTGATCATTCATTGGAGCGCACTGGTCAAACTTAGACACATTCCCGTTTATGGTATTGGACATGATGTAGGTATATTAAGAAGGTTAATAATTGGGTACAAATAATGCATCGCTTTTATAACATAAGTAAACAATAAACCATTTTACGCATACATTTCTTCGCTAAAATTACGCAGTACCTACCAGTTTCGAGCTTTTCAAAGTCAAAAAGTCAAAATTTGTCCTTACGTGGTTTGGGATGGCCTTAAAAACAATAACTTACACTTATATATTATAACAAATTAGATAGAGTATTTACTTAGTGAAGACAAAAAAAGTCGCAAGTTTACCAAAATTAGAGACAACCGATACAATTGCCGGAACCAATGAAAGAAAGCCGGTGTATTCAAATCATAGCCACTAAATCGTCTATTAGGTAAATTATAGTTAAGAACCGTTTACTGGCTACTTTTAAATATAATTACCTGCTAAAAACGGTCCATCTTTAGTGGTCAACCACTTATAATGCAACCCTACATTTTACGTTTACAAAAAGTTGCGAATAACTATTAATGGACAAAAGTAAGACAATTCTACGTAGGTATACTCAATGCCAGTATTGTTATAGATGGCTATTAGGATAATTTATAGTCTTTTAATATGCATCAAAGCCGCAGAGATTTGATTAGTGATGTACCTACCTACCTACCTTATTTTTTTTTTGGGTAGACGATCGCGTGTCGCGTGTTTGTGCCTTTTTTCGGCCCGTATCGGGGGTGTATGGACAAAAAATATTATAACTGGCCAACGACTACCGGAATATAATTTTTGTCAATTTTATAAATTATATGGCCGTATCGAATAATAATGGGTAGCTACGGGCATGTTTTTATTGCGGCTAGGTAGTCAGTAGCTCGGCCTCTTATTAACGAAACGAATATCGTAGGTATCATCTGATAGCGTGATCGTTTTATTGTGTTAGATATTTGTTAATAACTTTATAGAATTTGTATTACGAATGTTATGCAGCTACTTCGTTCTAGGTCGTAAATTATAACATTTAGAGTTATGGCGTAGCGAGGTATAGACGGGCCCCATATCAACAAGTGTTGTGAGGGTCCTCTACCACCTTTCGTTCTTGTAGCCCGGGGCCCCTTATCTCTGATAAGTCAGATACAGTGGTAGCACCTTTGATTCAAAGATTCAATAAATTTATAGTAACCAATATTTCTACTCTTGTATTATTTTTCATTTTTTCACCAACGTAGCCCCCGTTCCCGTGGGAACTTCGTAATTAAATATAGCCTATGTGTTATTATGATATTTATGCTATATTATTGTACAGTATCATTAAAATCCATTAAGAAGTTTTTGCGTGAAAGTGTAGCAAACATTATCCAGAAATACCTACTCACATACATTAACTAATCAAATCAAATTTAAAAAATAATATTAGTAGGGATACGCTCTAATTTCATGTAAAATAAAAATGTTTTCTAATGGTCCATATCGAGACAAAACGCTATATCGTTTATACTACGGTTGATATATAGGGTTATTTTTAAACATTAACAAAATCAGCTGTTCCATACATTTTGTCGAGGTAAGTGAACATAAATGTATGGTGATTTTATGGTTGGTCCCATAGCAAAAGTTACTTCTTTCACCTCCTGAAAGTTTGTTAATGTTTTAAAAATAACCCTGTACCTGCTACCGTTTAACTCCATATTTAATTTTTACTTTACATAAAGATATTAAATAAAAAAAAAAAGTCTCGAGTCGCTTTTGCTACTTTACTGGCAATTGAGGCAAGTCGAGCTCCAGCGTTATTAAATGGTTTACAAGCTAAGCAACCAGCGCATTAGGGTACAGCCTGTGGGGCTTGGACCCCGGCACAGGGCGGTCGCTGACGGAAGGATTGAGTGACTATGACTTTTAGTTGTTTAGGGGAGTTTTGTGCGGCGTCGGCCAACGAACGGGAGGAGCTCAATTCCCCCCAGACAAAAAAAGGGGGGGGGGGGAGTTTTGTGCAACTGTCGCTCTACGTCGTTACAGTTCGGACTTCGGTTTTATGAGGGCATTGAAAAGTACTTTGCAAACTAAGGGTGAGGTGGGGGGCGAATCGCTCACGGGCGCACTAATCTCTGGTGGGTCGGATAGAAAGAAAAAACATGAGAATCAAATTTTTTTTAAGTTGTCATATTTTTGTATACCTACTAGTATTTTTGTTAACCCCTAGTGCTAAGCTAAAATGCTTGTGTTACGAGTGGGTTCACGTCCGTAGGATCACAAGTTCGACGCCCTAGCCATTGGGATATTGCCGCTTCAGTTATTATACGTTATTACACTTAAGAAAACACGTATTTATGTAGGTACCTCGCTAACATGAATATCTAAGCAATTTTATTTAAGTAATGCGATCAGTAAAAGTATCTACCAATACTTATAATTATAGTTAAAAGTTTTCACATGTATAAGATGTAGAAATGTCTTAGACGCTGTGTTGTGGCGGCGAAATTGCGCGGTCGCGCGCGCCTTCGTCTCACCGCGAAATTTGACACCGGCTCCTGTCGATGTACGCTGCCCTTTATAATAAATACATGACGTCACACATTTGTTACATGAACTTTTATGCTATTAGACATCAGTTATTTATAGTAAACAAATAATAAAACCACACACTACATTTTTTTCCCACTTTTATTTTATTCTCTTGGTAATCAAATTTCATCCCGACCCTTCATTTGCAAAGAACCATCCGATGCCCTTGTTGACCCGAAGTCCGAGAGGCTCGCGAACTGTAAAGTAGAGCGACAGATGCACAAAACCCCCTTAAATATTAAAGTCATAATCCCGCAATCCATCGCATCCAAGTCCCAAAGGGGGCGCCCTGTTGCGCGGTTGCTTAGTTTGTAGTGTTTAAATCATTTATTAAGGCTGGGGCTATACTCGCCTTTATGCTCGTGGCTAACTAGGTATGTCGGTCAAAAAAAAGGTTATCAAATCTAAAGCAGTTCAAACATAGTTAATTGTCACTGCACAAAACACAACTAAAATAGTATAAACAACATTAAATGAACTAGTCCTTACATTAGCGCAATATTTGCCATTCCCTACTAGATATATATATATATATATAAGAACTTAATTTTCTTTTTACATATTTGATGTTACTATGGATTATTAGTTGAATACTTAGTTTAGTTAAGTATTATTTTTATTATGGCTAATATTCCGTTTAGGAACATAATATGTTAATAGTTTGAGTTTACTTTGCTTCTCTATCATGCTTTATACTGACGCAAAATAACGCTGAGGAACAAAGTACATCGTTTCAATTTATACTAAAATGTGTTTGTTTGCTGAAACGCGCTAATCTCAATATCTCAGGAACTACTGGTCCGGGTAGAAAACATCTTTAACCATTAGAAAGCTACATTATTAACGGGATGGGAGTTACGCGGGAAAAACCGCGCGCGGGAAGTTAATCTCAGGATATGAGCAGATATCCTAAACCAAAGAAGCCTTTGTTTTTGTTGTCCGGGGGGAAATGCATTTAGGTACGTATTCCCACCGCCGCTGCAGCGTACCTATTCGCGCGCTGGCGATTGGATATGTGGGAGTCGCTTCTCCATAGCGTGGTATGCTAAACTCATACCACGAAGGGTGTCTCTGGTGTAGGGCTTTTAGTGGTCTAAAAGCTCTCGGTTACTCCTTCGATCCGCCGTTGGCGGGGGCCGGGTACGCATGAGCAATCCGGTCCAAACCAAAGAGGCCTTATGGGTTACATATATTTTGGAAGAACCTTTATATTGTAGACAAACATATTATGTTGTCATGTTTGCTATTAATACATTCGAATGAAGTGTCGTAAATTAAACTGGTCAAGTGTGAGTCGGACTCGCGCACGAAGGGTTCCGTACCTGTTGCCGTTATTGATATCAAGCAAAAAAGGGCAAAAAAACGATCTTTGTATTTCGAAATTCCAAATTAATTGCCTGGTGATATACATACAGACAGCGAAGTCTTAGTAATAGGGTCGCGTTCTTACCCTTCGGGTGCCTTAAAAACGTTATGTAGCGCTCACGTAAGTCAACCGTACCTGGGCAAGTAATCAAATTTACCTAATTAAATCAAGAAGAAAATCTTATATTTCAGTGAAACAGAATACATAATATATATTATACTAGATTTTTTAGTGAATTTTCTCACAGCAGTCGCTTGGAATGTACAAACCGATCACGTTACTAGCGGGCGCCCGGTAGCGATGCCCGCCCGAGCCGACCGTTTTTTGCCTCATCTCTGACAGATCGAATTAAAATAAACGTTCAGATAAAGCATACTATAATATCCTCCTGTATTTGGTTACGTGAGCAAGTGACGTGCAGTGGGAACGCCATAGGTGGGTCTACGAACTATTTTTATACTTGTCCTATTTTTTTCGTGAATCAGATTTGGTAGTCTATCAAAAACAGTTTAATCATTTCAGTTGTTTGATAGACTGCTTTGTTGTATCGCTTTGCTTCTGTCACTTTTATCAGTTGCTTTGAATTAGGGTATTGAAATTTGTTTTTATAAAAACATGCTATGTGAAAAATTACGTTTTTAAGAAGTGAAGAAAAGCTTACCTAATAATTATACAATAGGAAGCTAGTGAAAGGTTGCAGGTTAGCTAGGTATAGGATCCTCGACGAAATGACGAGGACCGTGTTGCTTGTTTATCATCCTATTCCAATAAACCGAAGTAATGTAGAAAGTAAGTAATAAACCGGATAAACATTGTCTGTAATGTCCTACAATTAGCAGCACTCACAGGTTGCACTTGCTAGTTATAGTTACCTAAGTAGTTTTATTCATAGATTAAGAATAATAACCTATTAATAACAGTTCTTTTTAATTGTGATTTTGACAAGTAAAAGTGTATGTAAATACCTAAGTGCTGAATAAATTCATCATATCATTATAAACCTAAGTTGTTATTATAATGAAAAGATCTATGTACTTATTAGAATAATAAGAAAGTATCTAGCCAGAATTTAGGACCCGAGTTCCTAAGTCTTGCGGCAAATTTTTCAATTCTCAGATAAAATATTAGTTATTATTTTGTATTGAAATTCTGTCAAGATTCAAATTTATTCCTCTGATGTTTTTTATCTGAGTATTGTAACTTGTAACTTTGTAACTTGTAACTTTGAGTAACTTTGTCCTAAGTAATTAAGATCCTAAGACTTACTGATTTTAAAATTTTTGCTTACAATTTATTAAACATTTTTTTCTAATAATACCTACTTGCAATGTCGATTTGCGATTTGCAAAACAAACCCATATCTTTCCAGTTTGTTTCTAATTCTTAATATATTTGATTTTCAGATCTAGAAAATTCACTAATTACTCACGAGCAGCGAATACATGATAAATTCACATTTTGTATATCTCTGAAAATTAACCGTCATTGCTCTTTTGCGTAGCTACATTAAATAAAATCTTTCCACTAGTCTGTGGTACATAAAATAACAATCAGATAACGTGAATTGGCGAGCTAAAGTGACAACAAACGTGTCAACATAACAGCAGGTACATTATATAACACTGCAACTAATTCACTCAACCGTAAAAGCTACTGAATTCGACGTAAAAAGGTTCCTTTTTTTACGTCAAACCGTTACAAATAACCAGATGGTCCATTTTTCGTTTCCACAACGATAATTATGGTTGACACGTATGACATACGTACAGAAATTGAGAATGCCAAGAAAAGTAAACAATTTAGTCATTGCTGTTGCTGTGTGGTGAATCATGATAGCATTGTTTTCTTAATAAGTGTGCGTTTAGCTATTGTTAAACTCTATTTTATGTATTTGGAATTTAATAGGGTTAGAAACAAAAGAAATATTCCTTTGGCTTGATGTGACGCTCTTATGTAAATTAGTGGTAGAAAAATAGCTGTAAACAACTACTCGTAGGTATTTTTATAATAAATAGAATTGTAAAGAGCTTATAACTTCTTTTTTTCTGTATTGTAGGTACTCTCGTACTCTCGTAAATCGTTATCACGGGGGACTTTACAAACGCAAAACACCGACTAAGAAGAAATATTCGTGTTTTACACAAATAATTGTTCCGAGTGGGAAACGAACCCAGAACATAACGTCTCAGAAGCCATTGCAACCACTGAGCCGCCGAAATTGCCTAAATTCTACGTGTTTATAGTAATTACGTACAATTTAAAATAAAATAGGTATTTCATAAGGATATATAATATTTTTTTATTTACATTTTCGCAAAGTTCCCATGTGATGGCAGTGGGAGGATTTTCATGACTTTTAGCGCTGGATGACGTAACTTTATTTAGCGGTAAAAGATTTTTAAAATCAAGTAAGTCGCTTCCTATTTGAGGCTTTTCCTGAAATAAAAAACAAATATATTAATTATTTTACTTTGGATTGAAATCTTCTTTTACTAACAATGATTATTCAAGTTTTCACAAAATCAAATCAAATGAATAATATTATAAAAAATACTCAACAATTTAACATGTAACACTTCAAAAGTTCACTACGTACATGTCCAAAATTGAAAATACTAAAACAAAAGCAATTTCATCTTAATCGTACCGAATACTTGAGCGGTGGCTGAGCGATATCCACCTTATCGAGTTACCTAGGCTACTGGGCATCTCTTCATGAGATATACCAAAGGATCTATGTGAAATCACATGCAAAGTAAATAAGACTGTATGGTTTTAAAATTACAGTTGTTTTTACATTGTGCTTGTTGCATTGACTTAAAACAAAGATTGAACTTGCAATCATAGTCGCTTCGGTGATTTTATGGAAACGCGATATCGTGTTGGCCTCTCACAAAAAGAATAAAGCAACACACGAACGAAATTGTTTTAATCGTCGGAAGCCACTGGTACTCTTTATAACTCTATAATTATTTTTAAATAATCATGAAGGCTTTGATTCATGAGATATTCTTTGTCTTTAGATTATATTCCTTCGGGCGGTATGGTTCAACTGTAAATTTTATATAAGATAATATCGACTTATATTTGGTATACTTAAATATATATCGAATAATTTAACGTTATTATAATGAACCTGATTTAAATCCATATGTAGAAAAGTTGGAAGCAAATCGGAAGGCAGGCAGCAAAACCCGGAGTTATATTTTATTATATCAATGATCTGCATCTTATATGCCAGGAAATGTTACAACTACACTTTTTTTATTGTTCTCTCGCAAAGCTTAACAAAGTAAACGTAAACTGTTAACAGTGTGTTTTAACTTAAACGTTCTATTTGGTTAAAATAGAAGCCCAGGTACCTACTATGGTAGAACAAATAGGGTCAGCTCTGAATTTTCTTATGACCGATAGGTCGATAGGCCCACTGCAATCATTCCTAGATTTCGTAACCATCATTATCATCACTGTCCGTACAACGTTCTGAGTTTCCCCTTGACAATTGGCAGGCGGGTTGGTGACTTCAGTATTATGGTGTATGATTATTGTAGCACCACATAAACTAATCCCGGAATTAAATAATCGATTTTATACATGGATTTGATATCGGGCGCGGGAATCCACCCACCCTTAAAATTAAATTTACTCCGCTAAGTTGTAAAATGGTAATAGATTTTTGAATTACTTCGTAATTAAAAGCAAATATCTATTCAGATCATCACACAGTATATTCTTTTCCTGCAGCTGACCAGAAGCGTAAGTATACAAATATATCAAGTCTCAAATTAGCCGTAGCGGGTAATTATCTAATTAGCCTTAGTAGGTAATGTACTGTTTTTAGATGTCCTTAGATAATTAATTATAATTTGAGTAAAGTACAAATAGTTTTAAGCTAAGTTTTTAAATGATAATTATATTTAGCTCCGTCATAATCTGATAAGAAAAATAATCTTGACTAAAACAATAATAATATCGTAGAGTTCATAGTAACCTGTTAGTTCATCGAGATGGTGACCGCTGACGTAAAAATAGTGACGTGATGTGATGGGACACCGTACGATTTGTTTGAACTAACTTGCGCATGAAATCTCGGTCGGAGTCAGCTACCGATGGTTTGCTGGTTACCTACCGCCGTCAACGAAAAAAAAACTCATAGCTTGTCTCAAGGCATCCGAATTCCTTTGAATCAAATACGCGTGTGTAATCGCACGAATAATTTATTTAATTCATCGCGAGTTAAAAGTCGGGAGCCGTAAACAAAAAGCTGATTTAGAAGTTCGACATGGCAATTTTTGTGTTGTGAGTTGTTGTGCTCCGTTGCTTTGTTTGTCCGAGTTTAGCATTTGACTCGGCGGCGCTTACCTGAGGTTCCGTGAACCGATCGCGTGACTAGTTCAACGGTGCACATTCACGAAGTGGAGTTTTAATGGAGCCTGATTGAACCAGCGTTTAGGTATCCTACCACTAAAGTTCACAAATATCATTCCAACTATAAAATATTCCTTTCAATACCTGTAATCTACTGATATTATATACAATCAAGAACATATTATACATTTTCTACTAACTTTAATAGGTGTTAACCCTAGCTACCTTTGACACTAGCGTGTTAAAGGAAGGATAATATGGCTTTTGATATTGAAATTTTTACGCATAATATGTTTTCTATAAAAACTTTCGTTAAAATTTTCAAAAATTCCACCTATAAATTTCGTATCACCAGTCGAAATCATAGGAGATTAACACAAACACGAATAAGTAGGAAAACGAAGAAAATGGAAAATCTTTTAAGATAAATACTCAACTCTTAAACTATTTCTAGCTTTTAAAAATAACTACATACACATATATATTCTCACAAAATAGCAATTATCTAAAATTAAATAAGCTTACAACAATGGATGAGCAGTTATGAAATCTACAACAGCAGATCCAATCAGCATCTAAATTTAAAATGGAAAGCTTTAAACTTTCTTTTTAATTTCCAAGCACAATACAATGACATAATGTCTGGTAAACTCCAGGAACAGCAGGTGACAACTCACAAAGCGGCAATAGATTAGCGAGGTTGACATAAAAAGGTGAAAAGCCTATTGACATCGTTTCGGTACAAAATTTCGGAAACCACAATAAAACCGCATGCCTCTTGAAGTGTCGCGTGTCTCAGACTTAATGAAGTAAGTATCCATTCAAAACATTTTGGCACATGTGGCGTGTTAAATGTTTTGGAAAATATCTCAGTAACTTTAAGCATTACGGTAATTTAAGTACATGCTTTGCTCTAAATAACTGTTTAAAATTACTAGTCTTTTGCTGATTTGCTTTGCTGATGCTTCAAAATGCTCCTATGCTGGCAGTGAATCGGAAATGCTGTACATTTGCCAGTAACAAATCCTAAATCAAACACATTAAAACAGGTGACCGCCTTGGGGATGTTCTTAAAATGTTCAACTCAGTTGAAAATTAGGACAATAGGTAGCTACAGATGTACAAAGAAAGAAAAAATGCATTTATTTCCGTTCCTATAACACTCAAGATAATAGAGCAAGCTAAAATTTGGAACAACCAATGTTCGAAAACAATGTCTTCTGTCACACCTAGCTATGAATTTTGACTAAGGTGATTTTGATTTTGAATTTGTTTCTTTGACGGATTAGCCGAGTTTCTCCTGGAGTCAAGATATTGAGGAATGTCTAATACTAGTTACAAGTCTAAATCTCCTAATTAAAATAGTGAAATGGTGGGTGTGACAAAATTATTTATATTTATCCTTTATATCATCAGCCATGGGTGAGAGGGTTTGGCCATAGTTATCGCGCTTGGTAGGTGGGTTGGTGACCGCTATATTATGTTCATACACGGAAACGCTGCTGGTATACGGTATACCCTGGTATACGATTCTTACAATCGGGACGGAGGGTAGTCCCTCGAAAAAACAAACCGGAATGAAATCTAACATTAAACACAAAGATTTCTGATCACACTATCGAGACAAAAAAATATTCTATGTGAAAGTACAATTCACTTCTGGATAAATGGATGGAATTTTGATATGCTTCTTAGTAAAATCCACTAAACAGATTTATAATATGTTATTTGTTTACGTTAATGAAAGCTATAAAACAACAGACTTTGAAAGAATAGAGCTGATTATGCTGACGAAGCGTAGCTAGTTTAACATTGTCCTCAAACAGTATTTTTTTAAATAACTAAAGATTGATCAAGGATTATTATTGCAATATCTTAAGACTCAAATATAACGTATCGAAATTTATAAATGACTAGCTCGCGGTTTCACCCACGTAGCGCCAGTTTCCGTGGGAACTTCATAATTAAATATATCCTATGTCATCCGGGGATAGTGTAGCTTTCCAACGGTGAAATAATTTTTCAAATCGGTCCAGTATTTTCGGAGCCTATTCTATACAAACAAACAATCAAATCTTTCCTCTTAATAATATTAGTAAAGACTAGCCCTGTGGTACTCTGCTCAAGTGCGTCGGACCGTGATATTATCCAGCTTCTAAAATATCCCAGTATAAACTTACAGCCAAATCCGTTAAGTAGATTTTGCGTGAAAGTGTAACAAACATCTATCCACACATTATAATATTAGTAAGGATATTTTTCACAATGAGGTCAAATTTATACATACACAACGTCTTAAGTTAAATCATGTCGCGGGCATATTAAACTGCATTATTACTACAAACTCAAACCAGTGGGTGAGCAGTGATGCATCAATTGTACGCCACGAGGGGTCGCCACTGCCCGTCACTCTTCTACATCAAATAATATTGCTGTACCAAATATCGATGTCTGGTCGGTTTTAGGTTAACTTTACAATGGTACATTTTTATGTTTATGGTTTTTAAAATTAAATACTAAAAATATAATCTATATACACTCTTTTAATACCATGTCCGACAATTCACATAGATTAAGTATATTTGAGTGTGTATTATATAATAACCTACTATAAGGTGTCTTTTATTTTACCGTGAATTAGTAAAGCAAATCCAGTAATTTGTAGATTTTAATCAATTTTTATAATTAATAAAGAAAGCACTTGAATAATTAAAATTGCAAACTCTTAACAGAGATATTGCGTCCATTTCCTTTTTATATTAAGTTGCATCGACTATCATCTGTTTCGATTTGTAATCGATAAAGTTAAGTTATGTTTTGAGGTACGTCTCTCGAGACATTGAGGTCGTTTAAACTGATGGTCAGTGAAGCAGTCCGAAGACAGAGTAGTTCGGAGAAGTTGGTATTCTGACGTCGGGTTCCCGCATTCACGGCGCATGCGCGAAACGCTGCCGACACCACTCGATCGGAGATAACGACCACTTATGACATCGACCGTGCCTTTATTCCAACAAATTGATTTCGAACACAGCCATATCGCTCGATACATCTCTGAACAAAAGTAATGTTATCGTTCATAAATTGACACGTTACTTCAAACTGTACGACTGTACCATCGAAATGATCGATTAAGTATAGAGAATCGATTGTAATACCAAAAATTATTGGGTCCGCTAATTTATAGACGCATTTAAAAGAAAGCCGGAATTCGTAGCAATGTTTAGACACGGTCAATTATTACGCTATTCGAATTCGTGATCAAGATAACCGATTATTAATAGTCTCTAATTACTGCTGGTGTTAGTTCGACCTCTATCTGGACACCATTTACTTATATTTAACAAAAAGTCGAACAAAAAGTGTAAAGAAAGGTTGATTTGTTCTCCCGGTGACCGTTTCACCTGTTTGCTTGGCCGGCGGGAAACAAAAGGGTTCAAATATCACAGTTTTGGGATATAATCGCTGTGAATGCAATAAATTTTGTCCATAATAACTGCACTTGCGAAGGGTTAGATTATCGCTACAATGTAATGATCGAAGATTTATTGTACAAAAATAATAAGAGGAAGTTTTGAGTGCTTGGTATATCAACTTAAAAATATTAGCCTGTGAAACTTGGTATGAACATCTTTCAATTATGTCTTCTGAACTTTTTATTGGAGTTTTTAAACGACTGCAAAAAATTCAATCAACACTTTATGGACTTGACTTCCTACTTATATTATAAACGCGAAAGTTTGTAAGTACAGATGGATGAATGGGTGGATGTTTGTTACTCTTTCAAGCCAAAACTACTGAACGGAATTGGCTGAAATTTTGCACCGGGATAGGTTACACGCTGGATTAACATATCGGCTACAAAACATCACGCTCCGACCCACCGGAGCAGAGTAACGCGGGTAAAACCGTGGGGCGCAGCTAGTCTAAAATAAAAGGAATGGTAAATTTACCTTTTTTCTCTTCAACAGTCAGTTTACGTCCACTTTTGAAGCTGGACCGCCTTTTAACCAACCTTGCCAAGCTATGGTCATACAGGGATATTGCCATAATCAGCACGCTTGACGGACTGTTGGTGATCGCAGTAAAATGGTATTTAATCTTGAGATGAAAGATAATGCTGCCAATCTATCAGATGTATCCTTCCTTCCTTCTTCCTCTTATCCTTTAGTCCCCTCTTACGACTCCCGTAGGAAAACATTGTGGTATGTTCTAAGTAGAAACCACACGGCTACGGTGGGAGATAGTAAAGGAAATTTTCCTTTAGGTACTTAGGTACTCGTATTTAATATCATATTTTCGTCTCCGTGAGTAATTCTGGAAGCATCATATTTTAATTTTAAACCAAGGTTTAATAACAGCTAGGACAGCTATGATGGTAGACTTGTTAATAACATTATTAAGTCTGCCCTTCTAGTTTCGTACACAGCAATTAAATATCTAAAATAAGCAATTTTACTTAATTGCGTTGCAATGTAGCTGGTAGTCTTGAAATACCGTTTATTAACTTAAGTTTGCATGCTCAATGCTACAAAGTAACTTCAAGATCATGTTTTATTTTATTATTTATATCTGCAAATTCTGCATACATTTTTTCCTCTATCTTGAGTCATGCGACAGGTTTTTAATGAATACTTAATTGTAGCTTCGTCCGATGATATTATTCCAAATAAAGTTAAATAGAATGGCAAATCCATTTAATTGATATAAAACCATTGATGGTTTCATTGCAAATTTTAAAGCTGTTTTTCGGAATATTTAAGTATGAAGCAGACGTTATTGCAAGACAAAATCAGTAGTTGTAAAAATTCTACCCACTTTTAAATTTAGAATAAATACTCGTTGGGCTTTAACCTACATCTAAGATGCCTAGACCATTGACCTAATGCCTAGACCATTCGTTGAGTTCCAACCGGCCGTCAAAATGGACTCCCGTTGCTTATTAAAATTCTTTAAGGGAACGTAAATTTCTAATTTAGTACTTATGCGTTTAGCATTGCCGTAAAATGTTCAAAAACGGCTTAACAAAATTATTATTATAATATATATTTTTAAATAAAAATGATAACAAAAAACGCGTATCTCGCGATTTCCCTATCATTCATATTACTAACAATTTGATCAGTTCCCGTTTATAAGTTGATGTAGGTAGATGTCACATATCGAACAACGGATGCAAACGTCGAAGCAGGGAGTCTTGGCGATAAATCCCGGGGTAGCCGCCGGCGCGGGATTCGGGACCCATCAATCATTGTGCAAGAGCAACGCAGGAGGTTTAAAGAGTATAACAGCGACAGAAACCACGTATTAAAATGTAGATTATAACGATTGAATAAAAGAAATAAAACTGTTAGTAAAAAATAAATGTAGTCTTAAATAAAATATAGGTACTTTGTTAAAAACTTATTGATATTATTATTTTTTACCCTCCCCCGCCCTCCTATCGCTCGTGGGTATCGTAAAAATTTATATAAGCGAATAAATTTGGTTGAAAAGTCTATTTAGATTCTAAAAATAAGACTATAGTTTATAATTTGGCTAAAAACTATAACATTGAAAGCGCATATTTCCTTAAAAGCGTTTCTTGAAATTATCGGAATATAAAAGTAGGTACCTCATAATTTGGACTGCGCCTATGACCATTGGTGTATGTGGTTCCTCTTGAGACCGAGAGGAACCACAGACCAAGGCCTGTTTCAATTTATTTATCTCGGTTTCGTACTATTTTTGATTTATTATCGTTATTTTTAGCTTTCAATGGACTAAAAACGCGAGCGATCGAGTATAAATCATTATCGCATAAGCGCTTTGGTCAAAAATGATTCGACAGCCAAAGTTTATGACGCTTTGTCTAAGCACTCTGCTGTAATGGTTTCAATTACCAATTAGGACAAATATTTCTGTGAATCTCAGATACACTTTCTGTTCTGGATGCACTTTCTGTTCATTAAATATAAATTGGCGGAAAAACAGGAAATTCACCACCATCATCGATATCATCAAGATATTTACATCAAAAACAGTTTCTGTGAAAGTAGTCTACTCTGTGTTTAACTCTAACGATTTCTTATTAAAAGCAGACCGACGGTAAAGGACGTCGGGCAATGTTTGATGCATGATAACTAGAGGCACCGCATTAAATTCCCTTGCTCACACTAACCAGCCAATTTCTTGGTAATTCACTTACCATCTTATTCGAGTAATACTTGCTTATTAAGGATTATAAATATCATTATGTCGGTGGTGGTTTCAATGATAAATGGCAAATCCTAACTGGTAAAGTAGCTGGTCCGGATGAGGTATAATATGATGAGCTGGTATAATTTGTGTCAATTGGATTGCACAGTAATACGTGGGGTCTTTTAAGTAATTGGTTCAAGTTTAAGTCATGATCAGATAATTCCTTTCGATGAGGATTTATTAATAAAAAAATATGTATCAATAAACTTATTAGATGCCAAAATAATTTAAATATTTTTATGCCAATTTTTTTATTAGATGTCAAAAGAATTTAAAACACTTAACACAACCTTAGATTCTCGAGACAATATTTTGTTAAATTAATTATTATTATACTAAATATTTATAATTACACTTCGTATGTATCTCATAAAAATATAACTTAAATTTTCACTAAATTCTACGATATTGTCATAAAAGCTGACAACAAGGACTTAAAACAAATTAAGACTGTAAACAAGAACGACTGACAAAAAACAAATGACGTTTGATCCCACCTCGTTCGTCTCTTAAACACGTTGCATTCCCAACATGGCGTTTATCAATCATTAACACGGACAAAAGCGGCAACTTGCAGATCATTACGGTCAAGGAAATTACTGTAAAGACCGCGATTTGTAAGCTTGATACCAACAAAGGAACATTTTACGCGAGATTTTGATTAATTTGTGGATAATGTTTACCCACGGGATACAAACTAGGATTTTATAACTGTTTTTAGAAATTTATACTTTAAGTCGACCATAGTACGGTATATATTTGAATCTACTTATAAAGTGTAATTAATAATAGTAGTTTGAAACATTTTGCTCTTTATTTACATGCTGTTAAGGTTTTGTTTTAGGTAATGGATTATGACTGCAGTCAGATGAGTGCGAAATCATCGCTTGACTTGACTGAAGTTTTAGCCCCAAGCTGACAATTAGGGTAGTAGCTTTACCTTTAGTCCAGCATTTAGGAATATTTAGACAGGGAAAACAACAATATTTATAGTGATTCGACTATTTAATATTATAGTATATTATTAAATACAATAAGTAATGACAAGATTTGGAAGTAATTATAGGCACCAGTAGTTTAAAGTAGGACCGGTTTTTTTTCGCCCGGACATTTATTTAGTAAGCCCCGAGGCTTTTGCTACTTCAACGGGCATAACGGCAAGCATGAATCCTTATTAAATGGTTTATAAACTACTAGCTTCCGAGTGAAACTCCCGTTCCCGTAGGAACTTTATCAAATAAATATAGTCTATAGCCTTCCTCGATAAATGGGCTACCTAGTACAGAAAAAGCCAATTGTTACTGAGATTAGCGCATTGAAGCATACAAAAAACAAATAAACCTTCAGCTTTATATATATGTACAGTAATACCCCGAACTTACGCGATAGGTGGGACCACGGGATAGCCGTGTAAGTCGAATTCGCGTAAGTCGAGGTTCAACTTTCCCTATAAATACATATAATGTTTGTGTAATCGGGACCAGAGTCTAAAAAAAACAAAAGACAGAAGAAACATGTTTAATAATAGGTACCTACGTTAAATTATAAATGATCTTTACATTTTCACACCATAATTCCAACATGGTTTCCATCTAAGCGATAATACCGGTCACGGTATTATCGCTTAGATGTATAAATACGCGATAATACTGTGATCGCGTATTTATACGCGATGATTAAAATCGTCTGATTAAAATCTTTAATTTCAATTCAGACGTCAGTCTGAATTAAAATAGAAAGATTTTTACTTATTATTTGGTTCAATCAAATGTCTTTGCTATTTCCTTTTTTTATTTTAGATTCAAAGTCCTGTTAAGGCTATAATGATAATATTTAAGTACACTCCAAAAGACAGTGTTTTTCGTTTCATGTTAGGTTAGGTTAGCAGTTTAACTTGCAGTAAACCGAACACGCCGATGCACCGCGTAATAACCGCGTATCTCCGAATTCGCGTAAGTCGGGGTATTACTGTATAACATAAAAAAAACTTAAGAAATAGGCTTTCTAGATTATCTAAGTAATTACCTGTTGAATGTTTGATTTCGGTTTAATGGGTGTTAAGTTATTAACAGTATTTTATAATACACATATTTCATATTAAACACATAATTATAACGTTCCTACAAAATTAAAACTGTAATAAACACGTTAAAACAGTGGTATATTTTATAGAACATATTTAAAGGTTTTGGTCTACTAAATCACTTTCTTAACGCTCTACAAAGTTCACCTTATGGTGCTAAATTTGTTTGTTATTTTGTCCTACAGGCACCTATTAGAAGGTCTTTGGCGGCGGATACAACGCCTTGAGCTATCTTTATTCTTCTTTGTAATGTTTGACTGTAATAACAAGGATTAGTGGATGATTAATGGCTTTAGTTTGTCATTGACTAACTATACGAGCAAAACGATTCATCATCATCATCAGCCCGAAAAACGTCCACTGCTGAATATGGGCCTCTTACTGGAGAGTATTGGCCACAGTCACCACGCTTGGCAGGGGGTTGGTGACCACAGTATTATGTAGTACCACACAAAGAAACGCTGCTGATAAACGATTATTATAGATGATGTTATAACAATCGGGATCAACGGCTAAACGTGCTTTCTGAGGCACGGAGAGTAATTCCTCAACTAACCAGACCCGGAAAGAAATCTTAGAATTTACTCAAAGATTTCCTGTCAGGCGTCGGGATCGAACCCATGACCTCCGAGATTTAAAGCGAGCCAAATACCGCTACGCTACGGAGGTTGTAAACGCAGGTACGGAGGGTAAAAAGATTAGGTACCTTCCCAAAAATATTTAAATAGTCAAGATTATAAGTTTTATTAGCAACGATTACTTCATGTTTATGACCAGAATGGTTCACATAAATAGTTGTCCGGGATGGGAATAAAACCCAAAACCGCGGATTTCAGAAGCAGCTACCGCAATCGTTTTTTTTTTTGTTTTTTAAAAGACAAATCGCACAAGGGAAATATATATCTCTGTCGCGGTAGACTTTACAAACATAATTATTAATTCATACAAAGTACATCCAGACTCAGAACAAAAATAATTGTCCCGGGTGGGAATCGAACCTAGAACACCAGGTCTCAGAGGCCACTGCCATAACCACTGAGACATAAGTGCAGTCAAAATAAAAAAACTGACAGGTACAACGAATATGAAGAGTAAGAGTACTGCATGATGGAGCAAGTGGAAACCTGTTGTCTCGCCTAGATCTTATCTAGAACATTTATGACCGAATGGCGCAAGCGCAGGTAATCACGTTGGCTACTGACTGTGACCGCGATGCCGCAACGTCGAAGTAGGTAGGTACATATACCAACCTAATCCTTGTAGCCCGCAGGTCATGGAACAATTAGTTTAAAAATATCTAATATATGCAAGAATCCAAAGGAAGATACAACAAGTGCGAGTCGGACTCGCGCACGAAGGGTTCCGTACCATTTTCAAGTGCGTACCTGTTGCCGTTATAGATATCGAGCAAAACAGACAAGAAAAAAAAGTATGGGGCTCCCACACAACAAACTTTTTTTTCTTGCCTGTGCCCCTTAAATATTTATTTCATTTTTAGTACCTACTTATTTGTTGTTAGATCGGCAATAGAAAAGCATCATTTGTGAAAATTTCAACGGTCTAGCTATCGCAGTTCTTGAAATACAGCTTGGTGACAGACAGACAGTGAAGTTTTAGTAATAGGGTCCCGTGTTTATCCTACGGGTATAGAACCCTAAAAATTTGAAACAGAAGGTTTTATTCATAAGTTGTCAAAGTACCTAAGTATTATTTTCTTTAAAGAAAATGTTCACCTTATTTTGTTCGTCTTTAATATAAAGTCATAAACAAAACGGATTATTATAAAAGTTCATGGTTGAAATAAATCAAAAATCTTACTCTGACAAATTGAAAGTAGAAAATCTTGTCTGACTTCCAACTTAACCTCTACTTTTATTTTGAATTCTTTATGTTAGCTAGATCCATTGCTCCTAAGCTAGTTTGGTGCAAAATTGTAGCACAGGTTGTGAGACCCCGACATTACGGTACAATAACAGATAGCCGATTGGCTTTTGAACTCGATGAGTGCGCCTTCAACGCCTTTTAGGGCTGCCTCAACTGACCATGTTATTAAGCCTATACATAGTTTCATTCAAATAACACATTTGTTTTAACGTTATGTTTTGATGAATAGACTATCGGGAACCAACCTTTATTTTATTGGAATTAATTAGTGGTAAACTGTACTTAATGTGCTCAATAACAATGAGAACGGAGTAAATCAATTCGTTGCGCGTTGCATACTTCATATCTAAAAATATGGAGGATGGAACTGCTTACGTCAGACACAGGATTACCAAGAATGGAAAAGTAAAAAGAGGCCTTTATCCAACACTGGGATGGGCTATCCACAAGAAGGCCAACTTATAAATTAAGCTAATTTTAAGGATACAGTGTGTAAAGTGCGTGTATTTTTGTGAGGTAATTATTTTATGTGGAGAAAATTTATATCATCTAGGCATCTATCTTATAACCTTACCTTACCCTAATATTTTGAGTGTTTTTTCATCAACTTGTGTTTTTTTTGTAATAAAACAGTACCTATATCATCAAAATTAAGTGAATACACAAAAATTTGCGGTTAGTTTCGAACAAAATTGCTTGCTATTTTTGAGGTGACGAAAATAATATGAATGTTAAAGTTATAGTCGACCTAACACCCATTTGTCAACTTTTTTTTACGGAGTTAGCCTTGGCGTTTTTGCTACTTCACCGAGCATAAAGGTGAAGAGGACGCCAACTTTGCCCATTTGTCAATCTTTACGTAAAGCGAGCAGAGCGCTTATGAATTAATTTCTTTCTATGTATAGTAGTTTTCTATTGAAAGTGCAATTAAGTTTTTTAACGGCAATATATCAAAATATGGATCGGATTTTAATGAATTGTGAACTAGAAATATTACTATTTAAGTATGTTTTATCCATCCTACATAAAACATGTTATACGAGTATCTGCGTATAGAATCAAATATAAATTCTTATTAAGATATATCCTAAAAAAAAACTATGTATATAAGTATGAGCTGCGATTAATGGTAGCTAAACTCTACATCTTTGATAATAATCGTTGTGTTGATACCACGCCAAAGATTGAATCTAGTGTGGCCTGGTTCTTTTTTTTTTTCATTTTTAAGACATTTAAGTATTACATGTAGTGTAAAAATATTAAATTTTGCTGTATTTGAGACCCGTTGAATGTCAAAGCTTATTTGCTGTGCAATTGTTATATGTATTATTTCATATTAATATTTTTATTCATATTTTAGACAGTTTGAGTTCACTACTTTGATAACCCTAAAATCATCGATAGCAAGAACAGCCATGTTATTGGTAATCGGTACGATTAATAAAGTTGTAAAGCGATAGATGGCGTTAGTGTGGCGGGTTGGTCTGTTCCGCCTATTATCCTGTCAATAGATCGATTCGTGAGCACGAACATCGCTGAATTACACCTCTATTTACTGTCAAACTTAATTTCTTGATCGTGTTGTCGTTGACTTTCAGTGCCGCGTTCAATATTTTCCCTCGTTCTCATTTTACTCTTCATTATTGACAAATATATAAAAAAAACTAACATGACTCAATTGTCCCTACAACATTTTCAATACTCACTACGCTAGCAATGGCTGCAGTACATTCTAATACTTACACAGGTAAATTTTTCTACTTACTCGTTTAACCATCCTATGTCCTCGTAGACCCGAACTTTGAGAAGCCCACAAACTGTTAAGTACGGTGACAGTTGTACAAAACTCCCCTAAGCACTAAAAGTTATAATTCCTTTATCCTCCCGCCAGCGATCCCTGCCACAGCGGCAACCTCTTGCGCAGGTTGCTTAGTTTGTTGATGTTAAATCATTTAATAAGGTTGGAGCCCTGCTCGCCTTTATGCCCGTTGTTATAGCCAAAGCCTAATGGTTAAATACCTACATATGTTCGACCAAAAAAGAAAAATGCTACGCGTTCGCTCATATATCAAACCTGTCATCAATTTTCATAGAATAATGTACTAGAGAAATTTGCTATTTAGCTATTTTGCAATGTTTAATTTATTAATTATTACGAATTATACATCAATAATTCAATCAGCAAAAAGACTGGACGTTATTGTCTATTTAATTGAAATTGGTTATACTTGAGAAACCTTTGTAAACAAAGTTTTTTTACAACTTATGTTACGTCATAATGTACAATTCTATAGTCTGCCTAAGATGATTTATGTTACATACAAAATCACATGCTATTAAACGATTTAAACATCAATTCAATACAAGATCTCGCGTGCATTTTCTAATATAATTCGTTTCAGTCAGTAATAGAACTCGATTGTCCGCATAGAGATGCTATGAATGTTATCATAATATATTAAAATATAGTGCATGTATATGAAGAGTGATTAGTTGTTGTTATAATTTAGGATTAGCGTCCACGTCGACGCTTGTTAGCCGCACTTGTTGTTGCGCGCGCGCAACCTACTCACACATTATCTGCTTTATAATATGGAGATGGAACCTCTACAAACTTTGTAACTACTAAAAGCCGATATACTTATGGTAAATTTACTTGTATATAGTTTTCTTTAGATTTAGTCACATAATTCATGATTTGTCCTTAAGCTAATACCAATAACTTTATTTTATAATAACGATACCACTTTTTTTTTTTTTTTTTTTTTTTTGTTGTCCGGGGGGAAATGCATTGACGCATTCCCACCACCGTTGCAGCGTATTTGCGCGCTGGCGGTGGGATATGTGGGACTCGCCCTCTCCATAGCGTGGTATGCTAAAGTCATACCACGAGGAGAGGACCCTACACCACTAAAACCTCCCGGACACTCCTTCGATCCGCCGTTGGCGGGGGTCGGGTACGCATGAGCAATCCGGCCCCCCGACGGAATAACGATACCCCTAAGTTTGAAATATCGAATGTACTTATGTTTATGGGTATGATGGTGATTTGAAATACTGACAGTTTATAATGCCTAACTCAAACACCAGCTCCTCATAATTAACTAATGTATTGGATATTTTGTAATAAAGTAGTATGTTGTATAAAATGTGAGGGGAAAAATATATTATTTATTTAAGATATAATTAAAACTAATTACAGTCGATAACTGAAACTAATTAAGGTAGTATTTCGATTTTCAAGTAATGGAAAAAGAAGTTGAAAACATAAAATAATGTTATAAAAATAATATATAAATGTAATATAATGCATTTTATACTAACAAGTTTTAATAGACCACAAAGAGTAGTAAAATAACTCAACGAGAAAAAGCTAACTCCATTTTAACATAACCAAGTGCAGACACTAACATATCGCTGACAATTTATTTACATTAGAACCATTTCTTTATCAGTTTATCATTGATTGTCTTGACCCTATTGAAGTGAACTATAACTTGCTTTGATTAATAGTCAATGACTAAATGTAAATATGATTGAGCTTTTGTTACTCGCTAGAGTTAGTTCAACTCAACACTCCAATTGCTCGATTCTGTTTAAGCGCTATATTTTGACAAGACAAAAAAGGCTTATGGATGACCAAGACACACTTAGAATGTAGCAATGAAAACACTATTGTTGTTTAAAGTGAATAGTAAAGTATATAGCTTTTCAAAGCAATGGACTAAATACATCATCATCATATGATGTGTTACATGAAACACATATTTAAATGTTGTATTTATTAAACAAAATATTATCTTGTAATAAAATAATGTACCCCAACTAGTACCTTAGTATACCTACTATTATTATATATTGTCCTACCGGTTAAGCTAGGTGCCCCTAGCTTGAGGGATGACCAAAGGCCGATACCGGTACTTGGGTCCCCCACATCAAACGGCAGAAGGAGGAACACCCGTGGGATTTTTTAGTGGTTATGTCCTCTCTGCGGTGCGACAGAGCACCGCGTTCTATAGAGGAAGAGCCCCTCATACCCTTCGCTGGCGCAGGGATCACGCAATAGGGATACTTGCACCAGCGAGGGGATGCGATAACGCATTTTTACCCCGGTAAAAAAAAAAAACAACGTGTCCCTAGTTTAACTGGTAAGACAATAACTTTAAAAAACCGGCCAAGTGCGAATCGGACTCGCGCACGAAGGGTTCCGTATCAGTTACAAGTGCGTACCTATTTTTGATATCAAGAATAAAAAAACGTATGTTTATGAAATGAAATGTTATTTTATATTTTTTTTATATTCGAGTTGATTGAATGAAAGGTAAATTGCGGTTTACGATTTGTGACGTATTAAAAAAAACTACTTACAAGATCTCGTTCAAACCAATTTTCGGTGGAAGTTTGCATGGTAATGTACATCATATATATTTTTTTAGATTTATCATTCTCTTATTTTAGAAGTTACAGGGGGGGGACACACATTTTACCACTTTGGAAGTGTCTCTCGCGCAAACTATTCAGCTTAAAAAAAAAATACATTAGAAACCTCAACATCATTTTTGAAGACCTATTCATAGATACCCCGTATGGGTACGCACATCACACGTATGGGTACGATGAAATTTTTTTTTTTGATTTTCAGTTCTATGTATGGGGAACCCCAAAATTTATTGTTTTTTTTTCTTTTACTGTTTGAAAATCTTAATGCGGTTCACAACATACATCTACTTGCCAAGTTTCAACATTATAGTTCTTATAGTTTCGGAAAAAAGTGGCTGTGACATACGGACGGACAGACAGACAGACATGACGAATCTATAAGGGTTCCGTTTTTTGCCATTTGGCTACGGAACCCTAAAAAAGCGATAGTGATGATTTTGTATTGATTTTGTAGATTTGCCATAAAACGGTAAACGTTGCATGTTATAGCAACGCAACTTTTTTACGTTGCTAACTACCAATGGCAACGAGCCATCTTTTTACGCTTTGCGAGTAATCTCCAAAATGATCACTCTGGCATTTTTATGTCATTATCGCCGGCTCGCACTTTGCTGTGATTAAGATTCATTAGAAACTTTGGGATAGATTTAAACTTTTTCCACTTTTTATCGATATAAACATTGACAAGGCCAAATTATTTCTTCACGTGCACAATTTTTTATTTTATTATTCAGGATCACTTTTTAACATTTAAGGTCTTTATCGACGAGTGCGTAATATTATGAAATAGAGATCGAAACATTTTGCTTCATTTATTATATAGATTTTCGGGATGATAAGGTATTTCAGTATAATCTTCAAACTCATATATTTTTAAGGTTAAATTATGCTTTTAAATTATCCTATTATTTGGACAGGCAGTAGTTTCTACACTATTTTGTTGTACTAACTACGTGCGTACTGTTTAAGTTGTACTATGCACACGATTAACAATAGAAGTACCTCACATATAAAACAAAACGCAATAAAACCTACATTAAATACCTAAGCAATCGCGAATTATACTCAACCATGTTTTTAGTAATTAATGCGTAAAGATTGTCAAAGTAATGATTTTTCTTCACCTTCATAAATTTATAATACTACAAAATTACTCATTTCATCAGCATTACTGACATAATGCGACGACAAGATTAAGAAACTCAAGAAAAGAATTTTGATAGAGCCAAACCCTTTGAGCGGTTACACCATATAAATATGAATTAGTGTGTCGACTTCATTCAATGGTACCACCGCTGTGCTTTTGTGTGTAGACCCTATTAACTGCTTCAGAAGTTCATAGTATTTTTTATCCTCGTTCACAAGTGACATCTTTTAATAGTCGTTTATAAGTGGGTCGGAGGTATTATTATGAACACGGACCTTCGCTGTTGATACTATTGTACCCCAGTATTTTGACACATTGCGTTACATTGTTTAAGATTTCTCAGGGGTCGTAAATTATTATTTTTTTGACTCCGTTAGTGATATTTGACGAGGATTCTAATGTCTGATTTGGGATTAAGGTGACCTTATGATTTATATGACACATACATTGTGATGCAGTTTTGTAAACTTTTTTTTGACAAGCTATTAAATCACTTTCATTGAGGTATTTCATCTTTTTGGTCATTTATCATTTCATTGCATGGTGTAATTCTATCGTTTATTTGGTTGATATCCGTTTTTATTCTTTGATCAATTTCTTTAAGGCCACAGAGGGAGTGTTACAAAGAGTTTAAAAAATATGATTCACGGCCGCGAGGATGATGTTAAACATCGCCTTAGCTACTTATACCTACAGTATCTTATCAACAAACACACTTTTAGAGGACAAAATCAATTAACTGTAACTACGTAACCCTAGTTTACTAATAATCTAAATAAAAAAAACAAAAGGTGACTAAGGGACTTACAGCTGATGAGGTATGAAAAAATCACGCTACAACCCACTGGGGTTTATTGCCAGTCTAAAAATACGAAGCGCAGGCAATAGAAAAAGGGAAAGTAGGCATTGTACAAATTAATATAAAGTGTAAAATCCAATTAAAACCAACTATGCATTCTCAAAAAAAAAACTACCGAGCCAACAACGTTCGTGCCACAAAAATTGTCTACGTCACCGTCTGTTTATTGTGCGGTGTTGTGTAAAGGCGAGACGGGTGACAAAAGCCGCGGCGGCGCTTTGATGGACAGTATGCGTGTAACAAGTGTAGCAGAGGTAACCAATTGAGGACCGCCGTACAAACGGACAATGGAAGAACAGTAGCGGGCTTCCGTGTCACTCGCAGCAGAACTATGAACAAACACAGGGTACAGACAATATTTGTACGTTATAAACATGTAATGAAAATGTGGTAACGGATGAGATTATTTAGCTATCTGATAAGAATATATTTAAAGAATATGGGCATAAAGGAGAGCTTTGCTCCAGCCAAAATAAATGGCTTAAAAACTACAAACTAGCAACCTGCGCAAGAGAGGGCTTGAAACTTGGCTCAGGGTAGTCGCTGGCGTGAGGAGTGAGTAATGATGACTTTAAAGTTTTAGGAGAAATTTGTACAACCGCTCTACAGTACTTTGGCACTTCAGGTCTCCGAGGGCATCGGATGCTAGTAGCAGAGGAATAACAGAAGCAGGCTTCCGTGTCACTCGCACCAGAACTATGAACAAACACAGGGTACAGACAATATTTGTACATTAAAAACGTGTTATCGTAATGTGGTTACGAATGACATTATTTAGCTATCTGAGAAGAGAATTTAAAAGTCAATCTAAATCGGCGGTGCGGCGCGGCGCTTTGGTGGGCTGCAGTATTTATGCGAATAACAAGTGAGGTAACCAATGGACGACCACTGTACAGACGGATAATCGAAGAACGATGTCACTCTCACCAGACCTGTCATAGTTTTACACTTTGAACTATGAAGATTAATATATTATTATGGTATATTTTAAAATTGAGATTAATAAAATTTGACCACCGGCAGGATTTGAACCTGCATCTTAGGTAGACGTGTTACAAAGAGATTAATAAATTTCGATGACCGGCTAGGGTTCCACCGTAGCCTAATTGGTTAAGGCATTGGGGGCTTTACCTAAGATGCAGGTTCGAATCCTGCCGGTGGTCGAATTTTATTAATCTCAATTTTGAAATATATTATAAGGTACCTAATCTTTTCCATAAAGAGTTCAAAACATTTAAAATATTATTATGGTACAAACAATATTTGTCTTATATTAAAAAGAGGTAAGATTTGATTGTTTGTTGCATTGTAGGCTTCGGAATAATAATAGGCTTTATTTATTATTATTTAATTATGAAGTTTCCGCGACAATGGGAGCTACGCGGGTGAGGCCGCAAATTAGTTATAATATGCTATATATGTGTAATGACGATGTGAAACCTTACACTATTTAATAGGTATAATTTTCACACTCAATACAAATTCTTTTAATAATATTATATTTTTCGCGTCCATCATGTCTAATATGAAATAAGTTATTTTAAAAAGTAAAGTTTTCAAGCAGTACAAATCATGAGTCTATGGTAACCGCAGTTGTTAGAGGTACATAATAGCTAGGCGAGCACATAGGCCACGGTAAACAATTAGCATAATTTAAAACTTTAAAGTCGGCGCCGCCAGCTAAAGCCTTTGTAATACAATTTCTGTGACGTTTAGCATTTGGGCGCAATTGTCAAGAAATCACGACTCCGATTCTGTTAATTAAAACAAGAATGAAAAAGGGAATACCAATTATTTGCGTTTTAATACCTTCTATGTTCATTAACTGTTTAAAGGTAACTACAGTAGGTACCTAATATATCAAAGAAAAAAATAACACAGAACAAAATTAAGCAAGGCTTAAAATTTATAGGTACCTAAATGAGATATTTCCAAGGCTTTCCTAGTGATGACTCAACATAAATCTATTATTATATTCATAAAGTAAATAACCTGTTAACCTTAGAGATAAGAAAACCCTAAAGCCGGACCCTTTCATCTTCCACTAAAGCACCATTGCGGAATTATATCACTAGATATTTGATTTTGCACTAGATCGTTGGAACCAACGGCTAAACGTGTTTTCCGAGACATGGAGGGAAGTCCCTCAACCATCTACATTCGGAAAGAATCTTTGATTAAACTCAAAGCTTATTGTCTGGAGCGAATCAAACCTCAAAGATGTATGGCAAACCACGGAGGTTTTATATATTAGAGAGGGTGTAAATTTGTTGTTTGTTTGAGTACCTACATTAATTTGTATCGGTACTTGAAGATATCTAACGTCAAAAATTAAAAACGATTATTATTTCATATGAAAATATTTATCATATTTTTGAACATAAGTACATATTTTAATTGTTCATCACTAAATAAGGCAAAACTATTAAATAAGTGCTTTCGTTATACATATTTTACATAGCGCTATACATAAAAGCTACTTGAGATCGTAAAGCTACCAATGGGTACTAATAAAAGTTAATTGCTGAGGGGAATGCGCGATGAATGCTCACCAATGAGTGAGCATTAGGGGCCGAGTACATAGCATGGTGAGTGAGCATTTATACCATACCACGTACATAATGTTGCGGTAACTCCGTATAGTATAACTGTGAAGAAAGTTATTTAGTTCTGCACCGGCGGTTCAGATAGGTATGGTAGATGCTTTTGGGATCTGGTGTTTTGAGTTCGCTTTACACCTGGATCAATTATTTGTGTGAACAACGGATAGTTATTCTGAATCTGGGTCTGTACTTTGTGTCCGTCTATAATGTTTAAAGTTACCCTCGACGTAGGGATATATTTCCCTACCGCGGAAGTTGTATTTAAAAAGGGAAGAGAGAATGCGTTCAATTATTATAGTTGTAACTATTCGTACCGCGTTCGGCTGATACTTTGTTCCCGAGAGATGTTTTGGAGAACAAAATCGTTGGTTTTATTAGACGCCTGGCATTTCTTACAGGTGCTGTCTGGCGGAGGAGTGACCAAAGGGCTGGCCTTGGCCAACGAATATGCTTGGCTATCCAGTGGGTTATGTTGCCAGCATTTTGGGCACCCTGCATGCGGGTGGTGGCCTAACGGATGTTTTTTTTATTTATAAATTTAGAATAGTTTTCATTTTGTATTTTATAACGTTTAGCATGTTCTTGATAATGTATTAATAATAAAAGTTTAATTCAATTTGTTAGTATACATTAGATGAAACGATCAATTATATTTACGATATTGAACGACATATGAAAGAAATCTAATTTCTTCATTACATAATATGTCATTGGTATTAAAACATCTGTCGCAGTAATTGCTGAATAAGTCGGCAGATTGCCATATATTACAAAAAAATCAAAAACATCTGTCGAAATTACGCAAATGGGTAATCCCAGAAGTTTATTAGTTCACCTTTGTCAACAGCTAAATATTGTGTACAAAATTGACTTAAGCATGACGCGTACGAGATATAGCAATGTATAAAATATATCTTTATAAAATAACCCTGATATACTGCCATTTGCTACTAACGATGATCAGGCATTGAAAAGTATGTAGGTATCATGTCATGTTAAAAAAATATCCCAGTCGTCAACAACCCATTCTTAAGGACCCCAAATTAGCAACCCAAATATGTGAAATCATTATTTGCGATAGTTTTTAAAACAAATTTTGATAGGTATATTTTTTTCATCAACGATTTTAATGAGTATTATAATTGACAAGTATTCTTTAAAATCATTGATGTTTAGGTACCTAAATTTTATTATAATTCATATTCTAAATTATATTATAATATAGCCTATGATGCTTCTGGATAACGTATCTTTCTAATTGAAAAAGTGCAAACAAACACACAATCATATCTTCTTATAATGGACTAGCGACCCGCCCCGGCTTCGCACGTGTACAATACTGATACTTATACTACAGAATGTCTAACCTGTTAAACCTCTAACAAACGGGCGAAATTTGGTCAAAACAAACAGAAACTAATTTATATAAGTACCTACTAAAACTCAGTGCAATAAGTATGTGGGTATACTTTTATCGTATGAAATACCTATACTCTTCAGGACTAACAATACAACAAACACTAAATAAATAGGTATTCAAGTATCTATCCACCATAGTTACAACGTACACAAAACAAAAAATTTGCTCTATAATTTCTTAAGGATCGAGCACGCATAATCGCATTCGGCCTACCTCACTCGCTGCGCTGCGAAAACACGCGCTGTTATTTTGCGATAACTTCTAAGTTATTCATTTAAAGTATATAGTGTAGGGGTAAAATTAACTGCATGAAATGCTTAAGGATATTAACTCATTTAAAATGATAAGGATAAATACTGAATCCGTCTGATTAGCTTTATAATTACCGCATTAGAAATGATCATTTTTCTAAAAGATATAATGGATATAGCAAGTTAACCTTGAAAGATAGACATGCTATCGCAGACTTTTTGTAGATTTAAATAGAAGAATATTTCCGCCTTACATTGTTTTGTTATATCTCATAGGGTATAACAAAACAATGTAAGGCGTTTAGGCAGCGTTTTCGTTGAAAGCTCCCAAATGGCTTAATTTTTTCTGACACCTCTGACAAATATCAATATATATATTAGTCAAATGTCCACATAAACTAAACAAATCATATACGTAAACCTTCCGGAAGAATCGTTCTATCGATTGGTAACAACCGCATGAAAATCCATGTAGTAGTTTTTGAGTTTATCGCGAACAGACAGACAGACAGACAGACGCGGCCGGGGACTTTGTTTTATTATATGTAGTGATAGCGGTCGCCCGCGGCTCCGTGCGGATGTCGGTTACCACTGCAAAAAGCCTGCCCAGGAAAGACACGGTCAGCAAAATGATTCCCAGGTCAATTCACAGACACCGACACAAACATCGACGAAGCAGTCATTATCCGCAGGCTGCACAGATTGTCTTTATGTGATGTTAAAGTTGTTAATGATGAAAATATTTAAATGTAATTAATAGGCATTTTAGGCATTTTCAAATGTTCAAGAAAATATTCTAGCTCTAAAAGAACTGTTGTTTAGCCCTGAAAAGAACTGTTGGTTAGCCCTGAAAAGAACTGTTGGTTAGCCCTGAAAAGAACTGTTGTTTAGCTCTGAGAAGAACTGTTGATTAGCTCTTTAAAGAACTTTTGCGTAGGTATAGTTTTAAGAACGAAATCTAAAAAAAATCGCACGAAAATTATTAGACTTCGCAACGGGCCGTGCAGCAGAAATCGTAATATTTTAATTTCGCCATAACTCCAAAACCGAACGTCCAATTTTTATCATTCACAGACCAAATACTATCTACATAAACTGTACTTGGTGATGAAATAATTTATTTTTATAAGGATTAATAGAATGAGTAAAATAAAAGCGTTTAATTGTAGTCCAAAAAAAAATCAAGATTTCTAAATAAAAAAATGGATGTTGTGCCTCACTCGACGTAGATAGGTAGAGTGTGTCGCGGACTTTTTTGTAGATATTTATAAGATCTACAATTAATTAGAACATTTTATGGTTCTATCTTTTATAGTTTAGGCAGCGTACGCAAAATAAGTAACTTTTCTGGTTGATTTTTTACACCTTGTGTCCGAAAAACCCAAATATCTTACGGAACCCTATTTTTTTCCAAAATAAAATTTAGCCTATGTTACTCGTGGATAATGTAGCTTTTGAATGGTGAAAGAATTTTTGAAATCGGTCTAGTACTTTTTGAGCCTATTCATTACAACCAAACAAACAAACAAACACAGTTTTCCTCTTTATAATATTAGTGTAGATTGCTTAACCGAATAAAGATTTGTTCCAAACGTTTCGGCTTCCTATTGTTGTTTAGCAAAAGAAATATAAACAAATTTTGGAACAATTCCCAACGTCATTTATCGAAGGTACCGTTATTATGCCACTAAACAATGTCCGATTTCGAACCAGTTATCTCTCAATTAAATTCTAATTAATCCCTATTTAATATTCTCCAACGGAACGAAGCATATTTTCACATGTAGAGACAATGGCTACCGACAGTTGTTCAGTATTTTGTTATCTGGCACATCAATAAATGCCTTTCATTCGATGTCCAAGAAACACACACACTTATATACTATTTTAATTTCAACATCCGTCAAACATATTAAGATCTCTCTTCAGATACTTTTCTGTGTCAAATTTTTACAAGAAATGCCCCAAGTCTTGAGGGTCTTTTTAAAGTGGTGCTTTGGATTCTTATATTAATGTATGTAGAAACTTTTTCAAGTTGGTAGAATATTAGATATGGGTGGTGATGGTTACGGAATGATCACCATGTGTTACGTTGATGGCGTTTTAATTGCACTGGGGTAAACACACCGCGGGTCGGATGGATGGCTATTAACAATTTGTACTTTTATATTTATTAATCATTATGGTAGGAAGTATTTATTTAATTAGGTTATAAATTAACTGAATATGTAATTTGTTGGTACAAGGGTTTTAAAGATTTAAAGTTTTGTGCAATAAGCAGTAAATACCTACATATAATTAGGTTCGTACAAAAATGACTCAATAAAAGCAAAACTATAAAAGAAAAAATTGACTTATCCTTATCCTATGTTGGTACATCACGGGACCCGGTCATTTGAAAGGAATTCATGTGGCCTAAGCCATCATTGAAGAGACCTTTGGTACCTTTTATTATAAAAATGAGATGGATGTATATATATTTATGACATTTACACTTCCAACCTGGATCATAGATCCAGCTCATTTTATAACTATCATCCCGCGCGCTTTTTCACTTGCATAACTCCCGTTCCCGTGGGCACTTCATAATTAAATATAGCCTTTCTCAATAAATGGGCTACCTAACACTGAAAGTTTTTTCAAATCGGAGCAATAGTTCATAAACAACTTCTTCAGCTTTATATATTGTGTATAGATTATATTTATTATTGTTTTTGAGATGGATCAGTCTAAGTAAATGAACGCGAGGTACTTTTTCACATATGATATAAACATACGATCAGATAACTACGTTGTATGTATCTACGTACTGTTTATTATTGGTTTTATATGGTATTTTCTAGAATCTAGCTTTTTTTTCACGGAACTTGACTTTACTACATACTGCAGGAGAATAAGAATAACCTAATGCTTTTTAAATATAAACACACCTGTCTATGCATATTATTGTTTTAGTCAGATTCTTTTTACTCGATTTTAACCCTCAAATTATGTGCCTTGGGTCTAAATGTTTTAAAATTCTAACAGACATCAAGAGTGCAAGGTGCACCTTTGAATATGATTAGCAGCTTGTCAAAAGTAAGTTAGGAGTATAATGTATTCAAATTTAATCAGCAAAGGGTTACAATATATATTTTGGAAATAATTAATGAGATTGATCGTTTTAAGGAGTATGTTGGTATTCTAGCCAGGAGTATCAATTAGAATAAAATAATTGGGTTATTTGTGTTATGTATGTATACAGACACTTGGCGTTAATAATTCAAAGACTCAGGATCCACCAATTATGACTTGAATTAATAAAGTATGTAGGTGTTTTATATGGTATCTTCTTAAAGAGGATACAAAACAATATTCAAAGTAAGCTAATCGCCTTTTCTGTCCATAAACTTAAACTGTCATATTTCATAAACAAAAAAAAGTTAAGAAAATAATAAGAAGAAATGGACCTTCTTTTCATGGCCATGTTAAATGTTATATTATGTAAAATTTACCACTGCATCATGCATAGTTTATTGGAATCACACAGTTAATTTCTTTTTTTAATTAATATTAATAAATAAAGACTACGGGCTGTATTCGAGCCTACATCTACGGCCTTAATACCATAACCTACCAGACCCAGGAAGAAAAAGCTTAGAATTTACACAAAGATTTCTTGTCCGGTGTGGGGGTCGAACCCTCGACCTCTGAGACTCAAAGCGAGACTTATAGCGCTACGGCACGGTTTTTATCATGGGTATGAAACTATGAAATAAATAATAAGGAAATCTACTTAAGTTGAGATATCGAGTATAAAGTAGGTATGTCAATTTATTTCTGGAAGTTTTATAGGTCATGTTTTTATAGGTCAAAAGGCTATGTTAATGCAGGAAGCATTAACATAGCCTTTACATAACGCAATAGAAAAGTTAAAGTGCCTACAAATTTTCTGTGACGTTACTAAACGGTATCATTGCGATTATAATCAGCCATTAACCGGCCCTAAATACTTAATAATATCTGTTTATTCGATAAACAAAATGTACGACAGCCTAACTAATTGTAAATGATACCTAATACAAACAATTTACAATACTTATTAGCATACACTTAAACGTTTCGGATCGATGAAAGACATGTCGATATATGATAGAGATAGCGATAAGCAACCCCTAAGAACTATAAATGTACCCTAAGGGGTGCTAAATTGTCTTGGTCGTATTAACATATCAGTTTTACATTGCTTTGCATAAATACTTGTCGTTTTTACTAATGGTATCGGTTTAAAGTACTTTAGCGGTAGTGTGACGGATAATTTTACTGGTTATAATTTTTTTTCATTTAATCTACTGGTCACATGGTTGTAATAACTGATCCAATTTTTTAGTAATTTTTTCCTTGACAATTATAAAGTATAAAACATTAAGCATTAGTATTTATTTTTAAAGATTACTAACGGATTTTTGCAGTCTACTAGTATGCTTGTTAACCTCTCATGCTAAGCTAAAATGCTTGTGTTACGAGTGGGATTACGTCGGTAGTGCAATGAGTGGGGATCGAACCGGCGACCTCAAGATCACAAGTCCATTGGGCTACGGCCGCTTCAAATTATTAGTATTATCAGTGAACAACTAAAAAGTTTTATCCTGCGACGTCGTTTGCGTATTTTTAGATTTCTCCATACAAACTTTTGCTTCCCGATTAAGTAATACACATTAAGTTGTACATGGTAATGTGTACGACTATAACTAAACTGTCAAGAATTTTTAAAATCGGCCCCGTAGTTAGAGAGCCTATTCAATGCAAAAAAATATAATTAAATCATTCCTATTTGTAATATTAGTATAGATAGTTTGACCAGGAGAGCTTGTTGTATAGAAATTGGTGTTCGCCGTGGTAGTTACCACGGCGAACCCCAATTTCTTCTTCTTCATAGCAAATAATAAGGTGACCATGTCGCGCTTTTTCGAGCAGAAAAAAGTCTACATTTCCCTGATAAGTGTTTGATGAACAGAGTGGTATTAGGTACTTATACTGTACAAGCTTGTTTATATTCAAAATATTTCTTATCAATATTCTGTACAAAAATAATTGTATTTCGCATAGATACCACATCGAAACTAGGAAAGTTAGTTCCGCACAGACAATAGGTAACAAATGCACATGGCTAAATGTTCGTGTTTCCATCACGATAGCAGTCAATTGTAGCAAGTGCACTTTGTTGTACTAGCCACGGTAAACATACACTCTGAACAGTAATTTTCCTATGACGCGCGTGTCCTGTGGCTCGATCTAATTTCAGGGTTGGCCCGAGGTACTTCACTCTTTTTTAATGGAATCGCTTTTAGAATTATTTGTAATCTTTATAATATAAACATATTTATGTAGGAATTTAACCGAAACTAGCACGTGCTGTAAAAAATATAAGTCCCCAATATCTGCAATTGCACTTTATGCCTATAGAAAACTGCTCTATTTAATAAAAAAATTAAGAACATGCAATAGAAAAAAAATGTTTTCTTATTGTTATTCCAGCCTTGCTACTTGTCATTTTTATTCCTCTTGTTCAGTAAATAATTTTTAATATTGGCTATAGAAATGATTAGGTACAACTGTGACAACTAAGGAATTAATATTCCAAATCCGTTTTATATTCTGAAAAGATAATTGATTATATGGATAAATGTAAAAAAAAAGGAATTTTATTCAGCACTGTATTAACGTGTACATGTAGGTAGGTACTTGTCAGAATCACTTTTAAAAAAGAAACTACAACTTACAGATTATATACATATAACGATATGAGTTAAACTAGGAAACTTATAGCAGTAGGAAGCAGCAAATCCTCTACTTACACTAAGTTAATACTCATATTATTTATTACTAGCGACCCGCCCCGGCTCCGCATGGGTGCATGCAAAAATTAAGGGAATAGAAAAATTTTCAAAATTTTTGGATGATTTTCAACAGGCTCTATTTCAGTGAAAAATGGTCGTACAGAAAATAAAAAATTAAGCCCTTGAAGCTTGAAAATTCTAGTTTCAGATTTTTTGAGTAACATTTTTTAAGAGTTTCGGTTATTATGCAATCCTGCACGAAGAACGAAAAAATTTTTTTAAATTTTTTTTTTTAAATTTTTATATTTTGTCTTTTTTGCTCTATGGCCATGGAAGATTTTTTTTGAGCTACACCAATGCATGGGTCGCATAGCCTGTTTATTGTACATATAAACCTTCCTCTTAAATAACTCTATCTATTAAAAAAACCGCATCAAAATCCGTTGCGCAGTTTAAAACTTTTAAAAGATCCAAGCATACATAGAGACGGACAGACAGGGGAGCGACTTTGTTTTATACTATGTAGTGATAAGTGTGCGTAGTAATTAAACATGGATCAATCTTTAGTAAAATCATACATAAATCATCCAATTTAAGTGACACACGCCAGGCACCCTTATGGGGTTCGGACCAGGATGCCACTTAAATAAATGTCTTTTTTCACTTCACTTTAAATAAACTCTATGTTTTAGACAATGTTGACCCTGTGTTTTTTAATAACCAACATGATAATTTTTTAGATGTTCCTAAGATATTACATTATGCCGTGATAAATACAATAGCATGTGATGACCCTGAGTGGTTCAGTTTGCATTCTGCACGCATACTAGATAACCGTTGGTAGTCACACTTTATGCCAATGCTCAATTAACGAAATTACTGTATTATTGTGTGTTGTAGATGTTTTCATAGTAGCTGTATAGCCTTGACTGCGCCAATGACACGGTAGTGATGGTAGTAGTACTTGGTATTCTGACTTCATTACCATTAGGGGTTTTTAAAGATTTATATTGTGTACATGAATTCATCATCATAATTGTCTGCCCGTATAACGGCCACTGCTGCACATAGGTGACAGTTGCACAAAACTCCCCTAAAATACTAAAAGTCATAATCCCGTAATCTCATAGCTAGCGACCGCCCTCAGCCGAGGTCCAAGCCCCACAGGCGACCTCTTGCGCAGGTTGCTTAGTTTCTAGTTTTTAAACCATTTATTAAGGCTGGAGCTCTGCTCGTCTTTATGCCCGGAGAAGTAGCAAAAGCCTCGTGGCTACCTACGTAAGTCCATCAGAAAGAAAAGCTGCACATAGGCCTCTCCTCTCGGGGGGATTTTGTCACCACTTTTAACAGGCGAGTTGGTGACGGCAGTATTATGTTGTAGCACACGAGGAAACGCTGCTGCCCGTTCCATACGCTTTGAAAAGGAACTGTTGGTATCCGCAGAAAATGTTGCGGCCAACATGGCGACGGCTATATAATATTTGTTCTGAACTTGCTTATGTTGGAATTGGCTTACGAAGTTGTATTGCGCGATACAGGTTAGTTGTTCTTGAAAGGTTCTAGATGGTGCTGCTAGTCTTGTTATGGTTTTTAAGCGACTACTGTTATGGACGATATTATAACCATCGGGGCCGACGTTCAACGACGACTTTTCCAAAACACGGAAAGTCCTCAACCTATCACACTTAAAATTTTATAATGAACACGATACTTCGTGACTTAAAGCGATTCTTACACCGCTACGCCACAGATGTTATTATACCTATGCAATTTATTAGCGTTTGTGTTTAATTAGTGTTTCTAAAGTCTACTGTCATATAAGGATATTGGTTGGTTAACTGACTTAATAATACATCATGTTTAATTATAAAAATAATAAAATATATTTAAAACTTATTTTATTTTATACCCAATATATATATATATATATATATATCTAACTATATTCAAACAAATTAATATATAACATAAAAATTACTCTTTTTATATAGTACCTACCTACATGCCATTTACTTTACATTACATACTTTGTTGTTATCATTTAATTCGAATAAAATAAATTTGAATAGTTAGTTAACGTAAATTTCAGAACATTAAGTCCAAAACAAAAAACCTCGCATGCTCACCACATACACCATACAAAGCCATATAAATTGTTCTACCGTTCCCCTTAGTATTGAAAAGTCAGTAAATTAATAGCTCAAAAGCTTCGTCATATGCAAATAGTGATATCCCCCGGTTTAGCGTACACCGTATCACCGTATCTAGCACATCACAGCTCCCATCGTATGTCTTGTTTAAAATTCGTTCCACCGACTCTGATATGCAAATGGCGGGCGACATTCGAATACAAAAAGCTCGAACGCGCTGGCAGCGAGTAAATCAATCGATCAACGCCGGATATACTCGTAGGAATACGTCTTCATTGTGTTCATTAGCGTCGTCTGACTCGGCCGCACCTGCCTCTGAATGTCCCGCATTCCGCAAAAACCTCACCAAATTAAACACCCCTGCCGTTTAGTAAAATGATCTTGCTATCAAGAATATTACTTTATACTTTGTCTACTGCATGTTAACGTTTGTAAGGACACATTTGTTGTGATAGCATCGACTTTATATCGATTGCCGCTATTTATACTATATTCTTACTTTAAATCATTTTAAAAATGTGATAATTCTTGCGAATACGTATTATTTGTGGCCTTCACGCCTTATAAGCTTAAATATGTGAATAAATACGTACATTAATTTAGATATACTATTTTGAAACAAATATAATATAAAAGCTATCGTTACCAGTTATCTGTTATTTACCCACTAACTCTTGCAATTACTCCATTCCAAAATGTAGAGATTTGACACACATTTTTTTGCAAACTCAAGATAAATATATCAAGTAAATAATTAGAAATAGATTGACAATAAAAATAGACTTAATAAACCTGACTACTTTGCTAATAAGTTTTAAGCAAATCCTAGGACTATAATTTAGTTGTCTTTTCTTGTAGTGTACCTAAATCTAGTAACCAAAATACGGTTAGTTTAATTATAGGTACAACGAATACCATCAAATAGCATTTGGTAATTATCCGAAAAGGACACGCATCCAAGTTTTTTCCACGGTTTCAATAACAAGCTGCTTCAAGTGTACAAAAAATACAATGATATTCGATTGAGTGCCGTTACCGACTATTATGCTATTAAACACCCTAATTACCGATCAAACGCCGTAACCACAAAGGCTTCATCTCACATTGCATTTTCGACTTTTGTGTCGTAAATTCATGGTATGAGAATCAAGTGAATTTAAGCGGTTTTATTATTGCTTCGAGTTCCGTTGGTTGGTGTTGCTATTTACGAGACAATGTTGGGATCGCACTGTTAGCCAAGTGAGAACGGTTTTTCTTCAATTTGTTTAGTGACTTTGATGTGCTTTCACCATACCTACATTTTGAACATCGGGGTGTGAAGAGATTAAATTGATTACTAATAGATAAATAGATTTAAATGGTATATAATCTATGTAGGTATATATAGTTGTAAGCGAAGTACCTACACATTACAATTCGTTACTAATACTTACAAGTCAAATATTTTTAATAGTACAGTAAAATTCATGATTTTGTTTTCGTACTTTTCAATATAAATATCATTAAATATCATATAAGTTCATTAATCATATGCAACTGTTGATCTCGAATACCTACCTCAAACTAACCTTGTTTTTTGTTGTCCGGGGAGAATTTCATTTACGCATTCCCGCCGCCGCCGCTGCAGCGTATCCGCGCGCTGGCCGTGCCACAAGGAGAGGACCCTACACCACTAAAACCCCCCGACCTCGGACTAACATCAGCATAAAAGATTTTACTCAAAATCTTCATATTTGAATAGACTTAATAATTACATAGGTACTTACAGCTGCGCTAGTTCATAAGTTAATAAGTTCAAATGCATGGAGCCTGGAGTTTGAACGATAAACTTCGTAATGAGGTTATCCGACAGAGAACTAAAGTAACTATCAACACCTCAGACTAAGCAAGTTGAAGTGGCAATGGACTGGTCATATATGCACATGAACCGACAGCCGTTAGAGCTGACGCGTCCTAGAGTGGAAACCGCATCTCGGCAAACGCAAGGTAGGTAGAGCGTCCCGGTCCCGGTAATTTGGGCTGAGTTCTTGAAGTTGGAAGCCGGGTTAGACTAGCTACATCCAGCGTCCTATGTCTAGCGGTAAATTGAGATAGAGTAATAACTAATATATGGAATATTTATGCTTACTACATAGCGATAACGCATTTGTCTGCTCTAATAATTTCATTTATCCTAATACTAGTTTCCCACGCGCGGTTTCACCCACGTAGCTCCCATTCCCGAACCTTCATAATAAAATATAGCCTTAGTGCATGAATGGCTATGAAAAACTTAACAAAATAAAGCAAACAAACAAACCCTTCAGGTTTATATATTATTAGTATAGATATAGATTATAAAGCTAAAGTAAACAAACTCTTTCATTTCTATGGAACCAGTAGTTACTGAGATTAGCTCGTTCAAGGAAACAAACTCTTCAGCTGTATATATCAGTAAATATACTTACTGTAAGTCAAAAAATAAATTTTCAGATCACACCTATTCGTTGAGATAATAAGCATTTTGTGTGCATTTTTACAATTTCGTTTTGTGCAACCACAAACCGCAGTAACTGTTGTATTTTCATGTGATTTCTTACATATTGAAGGACGTGATGTTGGTTCGTCGTTCTCACGTAGAATATTCGCAAGCTGTTGTTATCTTTCATTGTACTCCCTTCACTAAATTATGCGGACAGTGCGCCGTAATGTCGACGACATTCATTGAAAGTTTTAATGAATAAAAGGTAAAAACCACAGCATCCGTTTTGTATTGTAGGTCAGAATATTACTTAAAAACCGTTTTAAGCCTCTCTTTACGATTACGAACAATAATCGTTTAATTAACACCATGGGAAAAATATGCAAGTTTGTATAATTAGATTTTAGTTACTGCTTTTTTCCGTAACGAAATGATTTTGTTGTAATGGCGCAATAGGTATAACCTATACCTATTATTTTTTTTATATAAAAAACAAATTTTTAATATGCAAAACCTTTTAATTCCATTAAAGTCCTCCAATACGGCTTTATTAAAGGCATGTATTAACGCGGCGACAAAGTAATCTGATTTAGGGTTTTAAAAATAATTAAAATGGGTAGCAAAAATTATAAGTTGGCAGCTACAGTGAAGTAACATTTTAAGTATAAAGTAGCAGCTTTATTTTGAGTTGTAAGCTTTGTATAAATTTAATTTGGCTGTGATTTTTTGGTGTGGACTGTGCAACTGAATTTGTTGTCAGGCGACAACTTGACGGCGGATAAAAAGTAGAAAATAGGTTTTCATAAATTATTCAACGAGTTTGCTTATAACCTAACCAATAGTTGCCAATAATACAATGTTTGATATCCCACTGTAAATATTAGCCGCCGAGTCATTATTTTTAATACCACGCCTATTATTTTATTGGCTTTGTTTGATATATTTGCTATCTTATAGTAGCAGCCATTATTTACTTTGAATAGTCCCTTGCCTTTTGTAGGTCACATAATGTATTTGTAAAATATTTCATTTATTTATTTAGTTATTTTTTGTAATCAAGTAGTTAGTCGCCTAATAAGTTGTTATTCGCCTCAAAAATAATTAGCCTTTATTAAATGGTTTAATAACTTCAAGCTATTCCATAGACTGCCGCCTGGGCTTGAACCTCGCCTCTAGATCAATAATGGTACTACTCTTACTTTTTTTAACTCTATTTTCAGGAGTAAAAAAAAGTTAAGTAACTCTTATGTTTAAAAATTCTACGAATAGTAAGTGGTTCTGTAGGAAAATAAATGATCATTACAATCTGTGCCTATAGATATATATTTTTTCGAAGTTACGTTTGGTATACATGACGGAATATTTCTATTTTTATACAATAAGAAAAAATATACGTATGAAGCTTAGTCATCAAATGCCTTGTGAATTCAACTGCCTTCAACATTTAATAAGTAGGTACTGTAAGCATTGCATTAAAATTTGTTGATCTACTAAAGCAATTAACTTTTAGGAATTAATATACAAACAGACACGCTATTGCCTTTTACATCCGCCAAATATATAATATTTTAATATATTAGATTAAAATTGCCATGTTCCATCTAATTCTTCCTTAAATACCTAAAGTGCAAACAGTAAAATAGAATGAGACTTTTATCTTTCATTACCTTGTATATTTATGCGAGTTAAAAATACTTACGAGCGAACAGTGCGTTTTTGACTCACATTTGAGTAGTCTTATGACATCTAATATATATATTTATTACCTTATTAAACCAATTATATAGAAAGTAGTCCAGTACATATGTCCTTGTTTTATAAATTGAAAGAGTGTATTGTTTCAGTAAAGCACGCATTTGTAAATGTTGTTAAAGCGGTTAGGCTCGTAAAATTCAGCGAAACGACACGAAACTGCGGCTGTTTAGAAAATAAACCTTATTAAGGCGCGTTATCGCACCATAGTTACGTGTTGTGTATTTACGACGATATATAACCCTTAAATCGGAGCACAAGCGGGCAAGCCATAAACGTAGTCAACCGTCCATTTTCCCGCTATCGCGACTACAGGCAGCGGACACGCACGCCTGTACAATAAACGCTATCAACAAAGTCTTATGTACCGCTCGAAAAGTTCAAAAATAAACTTAATTTTGCTAGTATTAGGGTTTAAATTTGGATGTAGAGTTTACTGATGATTATTTGAGATTGTTTAGTAGTTAGTCTATTAGCATAACGACCCGCGCGCCCCTTAACGCCGCATGCTTGGTCATGGTGCCCCCCGACGCTGGTCGCAATTTCCACAGCGGGACTTTTCGTGAAAAGTGGCGCGATGCTACCTGAGTTTTATTTTAATGAATGTTATAAAATATTTGCAGATATAAGAAAATCAGGAAGAATGCGGTACATATGATTGATAATGTGTTCTGCATTGAATAGTTTAGGCCATATTGTTATAACTTAACTTAATATAACTAAGTAGTGATAAGTAATTAAAGTGAAAATACAGAATATGAAAACAATAAGTATTAGGTAAATTAAACAAAAAAGTATGCATTTCTTTTTTTATTACAAAACTTACTAAAACTTCTTTCTATAATCATCAAAGCGCGCGGCATATTTTGAATTTTTGAATCATAAATCGCATTTTCGAATGTGAACAAAAGATATTCACCACACAACCAGAGATAGAAATAGTACCTACAAAGAAACAGAAACCTAAAATAGACATAAGTTTTGCTATCAGTTACGTACATTTCCATAGCATAAAAGTGATTGACGTCGCAGCCATATTTTTGTCGTGAGATCATATATTTTACATCTGCATTTCATTCAAAATGAATCGACATCTACTTAACTAAGATATCATCGAAAACGTTTTACTTATACATTCTCCCTCACCCCAAAAATACATACATCAAGTCGTGTCGCGAGCAAAACTTGCTTTTCACGTAAATCCAATTTGTGCGTTTCGTCCGAAAGGGCGAACGTGGCTGGGTGTAATTATTCATATGTTATGACATCTCATTTGCATATAATCGCCAGTCCCCGATGCGTGAGGTAATGTAGCAACCGTACCCACCGTAGGCCATTCACACGAACCAACGTACTATCTTGATCGGCCGCAGCCTATGAAAAAGCGGCCACTAATTAAAAAATAAACTGTAGCTAAGATTGTTAGTAAATACACGGAAGCGGCCGGAAGAGATTTCCTTTTACTTCTATTAGTTACGAAACTTAATGAATGCGAGTAATTATATAGATTGCTTGGAATATGTAAGCTTGATAAGCATCGCTAAAATTTCTTATTCGAAAAAATATATAGTCATAAACAGATTATATATATGTAGGTACACATGGAGATTGAGCATCTTTTTCCTGTTTCTTTAATTATTCTAAGAGATGGTATTTGATGTTATATTTAATTCAGCAATGAGTTGCTTCCATTAATATAATGTACCTATTGCCAATGTTGAAGCGGCCGTAGCTCAATGGCTTGGGCGTCGGAATCGTGATCTTGTGGTCGCCGACGGTACGATCCCCACTCATTGCACTACTGACGTGAGCCCACTCGTAACATAAGCATTTCAACTTAGCACAAAAAGCTTAGTTAACAAAAATACTAGTAGACTGCAAAAATCTGCTAATAATAAAAAAAACTTTATATTATTCTATATAAAAAATTATATAAATGTTATATTGGATATTGAGTTTTTTTTTATTTCTAAAAAAAAAAACAATAACAATTTTTATTCAATAAATATTATTATTTATGTACTACCGTGCTCTGTGCGATCAAGTTAGTTCTGACATTTCAGTTGCGCCCGCGCCAAGCGTGTATGAGCCTTTCAGTAATTCAATAGACATTACGTCAATCTTTGAGGGAACCCCCTTTCATTAAATGCCAAACCTATAAAGGATCGTGTAATCCACTTTGAGAAGTACTGCCACACGTGATACGATTTACCGTTAAGGATCATTTAAGTATATAATTATTATTATTACTTACTTATGGAAATAAAAGGCTATTATTGATTTATCTTTAACAGACTCTGCGATTACATACCCTGAGGGTACACCACCTAATCTTACAAAATTGCAAACAAATCAAGTTTACAGTTTGAAATGTTAATGATGAGACGGGAGCTAATTTCCTTTACACAATAGGGAGCAATTGGAAAGCCTGGTGTGATATGTTTGTGTGAGTGGTATGCATGGCCTGCAACTTAAGCCATATCTATGCATATCGCCCATTGTAGCCTGCGCGGACCGCGAAGTGAGCAAAATCGCCTCCATTATTTGCGAAACCGAGTACAGGCGAGTACGACTTGGATAAAAGGAAAATGTTAAGATGTTCCAATAAGAATATTTCAGCAAGTATTGTGTTTTTACTTTCTGCTTTAGTCAAGTTCTGCTATAAGTAAGTTCGTAGTACGTGCTTATATCAATCTGTTTGTTATTTTTATAGCGTAATATATACTTACCAGTTGTCCCTATTAAATGACTAGCAAACTACAATCAAGCAAGCTGTGCTAGAGGACACCCCTTGTTGGACTGAGCTCAGGGCGATCACCGATGAAAGTGAACACGGAATAACGCTTAATATGTTTAGGGGGTTTAAGAAATTGATGTTCTGTGAAGTTGCTATTCATTTTCTAAAGTATCAAATTATACTTTTGTAGACCCAAAATTAATTACAGACTAGTAATCTTATATTCATGGTAAATTTTAAAGACTGTGATTATTATAAAAGTTTGAGAAGATGAGCTTTTCAAATTTTTATTGAGTTCTAATCAAAGATAGATAAAACAAAGAAAACATATTTTATGGTCTGAAATTTATATGGTGGTAAATAAATTAAAGAACATGATTTGGTGTACTAGTCTGCTATTTTTTTAAGTATTGTGCCACCGTAGTGCCTTCATGGTATCATTATGCCAAAAACAGTAATCTACTAATCTCACTATAGTGTCGGCGCTGGAATGGCAGTCGTTGTTGCTACCGCAGAAAAAGGCCGTCAACAGAAGTAGCAGGGGAGATGGTTAGGGAGATTGTAATGTTTATTTAGGCGATTTCAAAGCTTATACATGTATCATTTGTTATTATATTCAACTACGCTAATTTCATCGTGGCGTCATAGTGACACCATTATGACGTCATTTGGATTAGAAGATTACCAAATGGGAAGAAACCAACCATTAAACTGTCATTGACAGTTCATGGATACGCCATTACGATAGTAGACTCGGGGCCCTGATCCTCCTGCGTCCTACGCATACAACTACCTAGTAATAATAATAATTATAATCAAAATATAATTGCAAGCCAGTACTTCTATGCTCAATTGTACCAGCAGTCTGAACAAAATATCTCAGCCGTACTTTCAGGTTAGAATAACGTCCCATGTCAGAGAGCGTATGTGAAATGACGATTAAGAACAACTGTAAGTAGCTTTTGTGTGATCGCAGTCCAGATAACGTGGGCATTGTGCTAACGCGGACTGCGAACGGTACTCCGATGAATGAGTTTACTTCATACTATGTACCAAGTAGATGAGTACTGATTTAATCAAACTGTTACATGTTATTAATACTATCTTTAGGTAAGACTTTAATGAACATTTACCTAAATCAATTTAATGACTGCATCGGGGATTAGTGGTTACGGAAGTGCTTCTGAGACCTGGAGTTCTGGCAAGAACAATTATTTCCCCCGCGACATTTTTAATTTTCGTAGTATAAACAAATAAGAATAGCATTCCTGCTAGGTCCACCTGAGTTATGCTCTTGTCTTCTTCATACAATATAAATTAACTTACTTAAGATTAATTTAACAGTTTAAAGGTCAATAAAGTTTAGAAATCAGAGGTGTAGTTTTCATACAAAATGTTTTTTTATAATATCAGTAGGTACGTAAACGACTTATTTAACATTTATTTAAAAAAGGATTCCTCTGATTTGCTTGCCAGTTCTTCTCAGAGTTGCCACGTCCAGAAATGGTAGTAAAATAAGGGACACATATGTGAATATGTGTCTATATGAATAAGAAAAATAATATCTAAAGAATATTTAGATTTTTAAACGTGTATTTCCCTCAATGGGGGTTGCTATAGTAACAGTTATAGTAATAGATTCACAACTTAAAAATCGCAAGAGTCATTGTCCAAAAGATACAATGACAATTCCGGGAGTCTAAACCCACTTTACAGTTGGTATTTCCTATTTTATTAATAAATCGTAGCACACCATAATTGTTTTTATCTGTGCCAGTTTAATGAAAAAATGTTTAAGTAATTTGTCGTACAATCACTAATGACGTGACGTGCAAGAATGTAAATTCGAATTGAAATTCAATTCAAACGTTTATTAGTTTTCCCATACAACAATTATATCAAGAAATACAAACATAATTGATGGAAAGCTAGCCCGTACTTAAATATGTACGAAGTAATAGCTATTTCATATTCAAAGAACAATACGTTTCTCTACACTACGGTATACCGATTTCACAAAACATTTCATGTTTCCACCATTATATTTTCGGGGTTCAATTTAACCTGCTACCAGTTACCTATTGTCAGTTTTTGGTTCTCACAGTCGTTAATTGCCTTACGTTATGTAATTAGCAGCTCATAATTGAGTTGAAAGGATAATAAGAGGCTATTCGTTTTCTCAATAATGTGTGGTATCGGTTATAGAATACGTCAGTTTCATTTTATTTTTAACTAGCTCTCCCTCACGGTTTTATCCGCGTAGATCCGGTGCCGTAAAATTTTTTACTTAAAATATAGCTTATGACACTCACAAATGACGTGGCTTTCTATTGGTTAGAGAATTTTCAAAATCGGTTCAGTAGATCCAGAGATTACCCCATACAATGTCACAAACTTTATAATATTAGTTGTTAACTAGCTGTGTTGTACGGTTTCATCTGCTAAGCTCCCGCTGGCTTAGAATCTCATCATAAAATGTAACCGATGTTTTGTGTGCCGATACTGCTTCTGGATAGGCAAGGTACCTATCATTTTTATTTTCGGGGAAATGCTTTTTGTTTATGTATGTAGGACTTACCTCTTTATAGCGACATAAATTATATTTATCATACCACGAGGAGAGGAGTATTTTTTTTAATGGGACTATTCCCTCCCACACTCCCGCCACTGTAACTCCTGTAAGCCAGGATCAACAGAAGCACACACGGAAGAGGCTCTTAGCTGTTAAGCTAAGGCTGGTCCCGGGGCACCTAAATGCCTTGGATCTCACATCGAATTTAATCAGAAAGCTTATGGGAGTTGGAAAGTTGGACATAAATGACATAGAGGAGTCTACCTACTACCCCCGCGTGCACCTCCGAACACTAGTAGGTAATGAAGATACTTGGAGCTGCGAATGATACTTTTGCAGTAGGTATCTACCTACCCCCATTACTGGATCTATATCTACATCAGGTGCATAACATAGGTGTTTTGTTCTAATAATGATAACAGATTTCGTAATCCCTATATAGATCCTAACTCAATAAGTACCAACTATTCTATAGGTAAAAATAGTTTTGAAATGGGCGCAAGAATTTTGCAGTCTAGGCATAGCTAGGTATTGCAGTATAGCTTACAAATATCGACACATATTACATTTTACGTATACATATCGATGTTGGTACTGTGAAAATAACTGGAATATTCGAATATTCGTTCCTATATATCGGGTTATTTTCTAACGTATAATTAGCTGGAAGCATACGGCAATTGATTTCCGTTTTTAAATTAGTAAATTGTATAGCTATCGATGTGGTTTGCGCTATGTTCTTATATAGCAGACGCGTGGGCGTCAGTTGGCGCTTTTTTGTTAATGTATGTAAATGGGAAACAATTAGGCGAGTTAAAACACGGGGTAGGCAGTCTAGGCAGGAGCGCCTCGCGCCCCTTCCGTGCCCGCCATATGCTGGGGGCGGGCGGTACCTAATATAGTATGTTTAAAATTCAGTACATTTATTTTACTGTTTTTTTGTTTTATTTTACAACGTTTTTAATTAGGTATAAAGGTCAAGGATTTCCGACAACTTGAATTAAGATATTATGTTTTCAGCCAAATCATAGGTAGGTATTCAGCGCATAAAGGCACCAATTTCCGAATAGAGAATGTAATTTAGTTAATAAATAACAGTATAAAAAATTAAAGTTTCATCGTCATTATTAGTGGTATTAATAAGGCAACATCTAAGACGCTTAGGCCTGCCCTGGTGGATTAGCCATAGGTTAGTTTTATACAATTATGACGCGACATATCATTTTTAAATGTTTACATCAATGCGTTAGGATTATACCTATACATATACTAGATCTAATCGGGATACTAGTTGCATGTAAAAAGTTGTCCTAACTTTTATGCGAATTTATTTTGCTTAGTCGTATGTATAACGTTATTCCTGTTAATTACAAAGGGAAATGCTACTGCCTGTTCCGTCATATACAATTGGTATGTACGATGTTCTGATTACTGCTGGACCTTAGTTCATTAGTGGAACTGATAGAGAAACTGCTTAATTTTCTTATTGGTTAATAATAAGAAAAGTAAGCAGTTTCTTAGGGCATCATGTATTGGGAACCGACCAGAAACCGTACACATAAAAATTGCTAGCACTTCTAAGGTAAGGCTGTTTGAAAATCAAGAATCTATCCTACCCATTAATCAACCTTCAGGTTGACTAATGGGTAGGATAGGCAAAGGTATGTGTTGAGAGCATTAATTAGTTTAAATTTGGTACTATCTTAGGTAGGTAACGTGCTTTCCGAAGCACTCATATAGTCCTTAGACCATCTTCCTCTCGACCCTTAGTTTGCAAAGAACCATCGAACAGAACAGAGGCCCGCGAACTATAAAATAGAGCGAGAGTTGTACAAAACTCCCCTAAATTACTTAAAGTCGTAATCCCTCAATCTCATCACAAGCGACCGCCTTGAGCCGAGGTCCAAGCCCCACAGGGGGAGCCCTCTTGCGCAGGTTGCTTAGTTTGTAGTTTTTAAACCATTTATTAAGGCTGGAGCTCTGCTCGCCTTTATGCCCGGTGAATTAGCAAAAGCCTCGTGGCTAACTACGTACCTATGTCTATCCGAAAAAAAAGCTCTTATCTAAATCTGGGTATCTTTGATTTAACTAAAAAAAGATGTTAATCATTTTCTCCAGTTTAATAACAGATGATCTCCGAATCTTTAAACCTTAGCCTAGACTACTAAGGGTACTATATATATACTAAGGGTAAGATATTGTATTACAATATCAGCCTGTATATTCGTGTGAATGTTCGTCAACGTCCCACATAATTAAAGTTGTACCGAAATCAAATATTGTACTTTTTAGTGAACATAATTGTCCACGAATTGTAAAAGTGTAGGTAAGTATGATTAAGGCTGATGTTTTATTAATAAACATTGGATATATCTACGGTTCCTTCTTAATAAATAAAGTAAGAATAAGTTGTTTTGTTGTGAAAGATAGTTTTATTCATTTTACACATCATCGTATCTACCTATAAAATTCTGCTGAACATAGGCCACGATAATCGAATTCACAGCGGCCTGCATCTCTGTTACCTAAATTAGATCGTCAGTTCACCATTTTGACAGTATTTAAGGTAAAATGTGAGCCTGAGTAAACAATACGGGAGCGACAAAAAGCGCGGAGTGTAACTTTGAACTCTAGTGGGTTTTATATAATTTACGATTGGTTATTTTGTTTTCATAGATTTCATAGGGCTTAATGTATGTAGGTAATGTACTATTATGACGAACTGTTTCTTGCAATTTACTATTTACTACATTTGACGTAGGTACGATAGGTATATCTTATATCAAATGCTGGTTCTACATAAAAATGGGGTTGCGATTTCCTGATAACTCAAATCCGCGTATTTTTTGATAGCCCTAAGTAGGTAATTACTTTATTTGCACATCGTACTGTATCATAAGATCTAATCCAGCAATGGGTAGAGTAATAGGTAGAGCAGTCTTGGGTATGAATAAAAAAAATCAAGATAATCTGAATAAAATTTCTGCACGATATCTGAAGTTGTTATATAAATGGGTATTGTTCTGCAATAGGTACTTGTAAGATTATGTCATCATTCTCCTGTCCTTACCCAATTAATTAGGGTTGGCGCAACATGTATTTTTCTTCCATACTCCTCTATTAGCCACCATCACGACAGTCACCCCCTTTCTAACCATATATCATCTTTTACATAGTCCGTCCATCGTTTCTTTGGTCTTCAAACTCAAACATTTGTAAAATTATCTTAAGGCGTAAAATGAACGTACCTTATTACAATAAGTAGGTAGATATAGGTATTATTTAAGTAGGTACCTATATTCATTATAAATACCCGATTGTTTCTGTATTATATGTAAGTAACTTTTTATTATTTATATAGGTTGATACTATAAATTACAAAAGTTGTTTATTTGAAGTTGTGGTAAAGGAATTTTATATATAACATACTACGTTATACAAATAAAATATAACGTATAATATTTTCAATTTGTTAATTTAATATTATAAATAAAATAATAATTCATCAAAACATCATCGGCGTGAAATTTTTATTAGTAGGTATTTATTTTTCAAATACATATGTAGGTGTAGGTACTAAATTAATAATTTTATAACAGAACACCTTATTATCATCAAATGCAAAAACGTTTCTATGTAATAATTAGTGTACATTGATGTAGGTATAGGTATAGATTACGTTTTGTTTTATTCTCGCTTTGGTGCAGCGGTAGCTAAGAGCCGCGTTGGACGCGTTGGGAGGAGCTTGTGTCGCACCGCCCCGTGAGCATGCGCGCCCATTGGGCGGTCGCGCACATCATGAATGACATTCACAAGGACCGATTCGCACCGAATTGCAACGACATAGACATTTTTTTTTATTATTTATTTCTTTTTCATTTTTAACGGTAATTGGATCGTTAATTTTCTTTGTTGTACATGTGTGCATTGCATTATTATTATTTTTTTTAAATAAAATATGAAATATAGATAGGTAGGTAAAGGTATTCGGTCTAGTTAAGACCGAAAAATATAAACAATATAAAATTGCATTTTCTACTTAAATAAAGTCAATTCGTTGTTCTTGCGATTAATAGGTATGATTGAAAATTTAAAAAAAAACATGACATTGATATAAAAATAAAAAATTAAACTTAAGGAATGTATGACTTTTTATTAAATTTTTTTATGAAAACTACAAATTGTGCAACCAGCGCAAAGAGACCTCAGGGTCTTTTTGCGCTGGTTGCACAATTTGTAGTTTTCAAATCATTTACCTAATATGGATGGAGCCCTGTTCGGAGACTTGTGGCGTATTTCATATTATTATCGTTGCTTTAATTTGATAGTGACACAAAATATGGTTATGATTTACCGCAAATTGATCTGTAATATGTATAATGTGCCTAAAACACGTTATAGTAAAGTCACAAATTTGGTTTTGTGTCACTATCAAATTGTAGGTTAACTACGAACACTCAATCTGGCATTCACTATACCTATGCCAGATTGACTGTTAGTAGTTAACCTTGCATATTCATTTTATTGCCGTTGTTATATTTATTGGTATGTCAGTGTTCAATTACATGCATAATAAGTATATTTAGCATTGTATTCAAGTAGACAAACAATTAGCTAATATATTCTTTAATTGATATGTGACAAGGTGACAGGTTCAAGTAACTTTGTAAGTATATTGTGTTCTATTATAAATTATTTAATTTTAATATTTCATCATATTTTTAATAAATACTTACATAAGTTATGTGATTATTTAGTTAAATTTTACCATTCAGTTCTGAAGGACAAAAGTAGTTTTTTTTTAAAAGAATATCTTATAAGAGTAGTCCTATAAGATATTCTCCACTTTTATCTAATATACATATAGACAACCTCCATAGCGTAGCGTATTTGGCTCGCTTTAAGTCTCGGAGGACGCTTTATTTGAAAAAATAGGACAAGCGTTATACTTAATGGTTCCCATTACGAGAGAACGTCGCGATATCTATCTCGTTTCTCTGTAGCAAAAACTTTAACTCTCAATTTTGAAGAAGACAATCTGACTTTTAAGTTTTTTTTTTCGGACGGACATACATATTTATCCACTTGGCTTTTGTTACTTCACCGGGAATAATAGTGAGCTGAGCTCAAGCCTTAATAAATGGTTTAAAAACTGCAAACTAAGCAACCTGCCTAAGAGGGCGCCCCTTGTGGGGTTTGGACCTCGGCTTAGGCCGGTCGCTGGCGATGAGATTGAGGAATTTTGACTTTGTTAGGGGAGTTTGTGCAATTTAAAAAAACGGCACTTATATTTATTTGAAATAAAAGGCGCTGATCTGAGCCGAACTAGGGCATTTAGAAAAAAAAACTAGAGATGTAAAAAATGACACTGAAAAGTATATTTCAGAATAGACAATGTTCCAAATAGGTTACATTAGTTACAGAATCAATTGACTATCTATTACTATTACTTACATTGCCAATAGCTATTAACGTTGGTATCAACTTAAATAAATTCGCATCAATTAGATATTCCGAAACCTAACCTAACCTAACCTAAGCAAGGCATGGCTCCTTTTTTAAACGGCCTGTTAAAGTGAAGCATATTTGGGTCCTCACTTGTTGCCTGTATCTGGTACCATCTCATTTTCTTTTTTAATGTTTAATTCATTGCTTTCTTGTAATCCCGCTTGACAGGATTGAAGACACTACATTTTTTCTTGTTCACTGCGGGATTGGGACCCATGAACTCCGAGTCTAATAATATCGCAATTCACACAATTTGTTAGATTAAATATTTTTTTAGCAACATGATTTTTTTGTTATATTTACAATTTTCACCCTGACCCAGATCAACGAAGCGAAATTCTTATAGAGCGATGACCCTTTGTTCTAGCAGGTACCTACAGATCAAGTGTCAGCTACCACGACCGCAGTCCTCATGGGTGGTCCAAAATAGATAGCACAAATATTTTGAACACATTATAATGGTAATATGCCTTTCTGTGGCGACGCCGCGGTATTGTCGCTACGGACCACGACGAATGTCGCGCGATGTTTAGTAACACCGACCATTTAACCACGACCCCTAAGAAACCTTAGTCAGACAAGATTTATAAACAAACTTTATCGACGTAGAGGTCAAGTTATGCTGGTGGTAGAGATGTGCACGCGATGTGTTGAATTCTGATTCAGTAGGTATGTGCTGTGGGTGATGATTCGTTAGTGTATTGTCCTATACCTATTGTTTGAGTCGGGTGCTAATGTAAAAGGTGCATAAAAGAACACGGGGTGACCGTATTAGGCATCTTCTTTTATTATGAATAGCATATTAACAACTGTATATTTTTACGGTGAAATATAAAATTTAATTTGTGTATTAGAATATATTGCCCTCCCAGCAGATTAGGGCCACGGCTGCCTTACACTAAGGAGATGGGCCACATATATAGGCGTGGATCCAGTCTCAAAAAATATTGTGATCACACAACCCGGTCACAATCACCCGAAAATCGTCCAGGTGTGAGTGAATGAATAGAAAGTCTATGAGGGTTGTGGGCATGCCTATAGTGCCCACAACGGTAGTGCCCTTGCATATAGGTACACTAATATATTAATGTGCACAAGTATACGCACAAACACTAGTCTTAAGTCTATTCCTTTACCTTCAAAAACCGGTGGGCCGGTTTTACCGACACGACGTGTTCTCCGATAAATGAGTGAATCACCACCAACTTCCTGACTTCGGGTTACTTGAAATTTTCTGGCAATATCTACATATTTTGAATAGAAACCATAGGAATATAGAAACCTTGACTTCGTATTTCTAAGGGTAAAAAAATAGTAGGCAGTACCGTGTCTCATCGCTTACAGGATCAATAATTTACGAGTACGGAAAGACCTGTCTCGAAGATAAGACTCAGAGGGGTTTTTTCATTGCTTGTCGAGTTACTTTGAGCTTAGAGTTCGACAGTGTTAGAACAATATTCAATGTTCAGTATTGTTGAATAGGAAAAAAAATACTGAATTTTTTATTACTTATTTATATATTGTTTTTTTTTTTTTAAGTTTTACATTGAAATTCTTATCTTATGATCAACATACTGTGATTAAAAGTATATAAATTGGTTTGCATTTAACCAATATATTTAATTTTACCTATTTCTACAAAAACTATATAAATCTTCTGTACATATGCCTAATTATATTACTTATATGATACCTATAAGATTTTCTTATTGGTTTAGTTTATGAAAGTGGTTCACAAGAATATAATTTATTGGTTACAAAAAAATAATCGATATAAAAACTCGGCTCTGATCATTTTTATCTGACTATTGAAAAATCAGCTCTAAAAACTATAAACTTAAGCTATATTTTTTCCACAAATTTGGATTGAGTTGAATTAATCGAGCTGACAATCCCCTAAATGACAATTACAAAGGTGTTAACGCTACTAAACTACTCATAGCTGGTAGTTAAGTCGTTTTTGAGTTTATCCGCTACATACAAACAACTCTACATTTTATTTCTCATTTTAATATTATTACTGTAGATGTAGATTTGAGGTAAGTAACATACAAATGATCATCAGGAAGTTACATCTCATCGCCTCACAAAATACCATCTCGTCCAATATTTTTCAAGTAAGCCTCAATGTATTTGATTACCCAGTATTTATAGCTATATTACGGGCCGCATTCGACACGGTAACACTCACTGGTTAATCGACGGCGGTTTATAACAAGAATAAGTTTATTTTGGGTACATATTGTTAGTAGAATTGGTTGGGAAAAAAAAAACGTTGGTGACATACGTTAATGTTACTGTTATTTTCCAGTGATAAGTCAATGGTTTAATAAGGCTGGGACAGTACTTGATTTAATGCCCGGTGAACTAGCAAAAGCTAACATTATAAATGTCCGTTCATAAAAAAATGGTCATGGGACTTTTGCTACTTCATGGAGAATTAAGGCGAGAAGTGCTGCAACCTTAAAGCCTGCTAAGCGTGGTGACTATGGCAGCACCCATCGAGGGAATCCCATGTTCAGCGATGATGATGTTAGAAGTAACTCATTATGAGGTTGCTATATTATCCTATTTCAACTCTATTGCTCATAAAATAAAACTCAAAACCAATAAAATATAAATGTGTCAATCTACTTGCAGTATTATCTTTAAATGACAAACGTAGATTATGATTGACATTACGTACCCATTTTAGTTGGTTGCCATGTTTATAAATATTATATAGATAAAAAAGCTGCACTATCGCTGCTTTAATTTAATAGTAACATAAAACTAAAAGTGTCATTTTTGGATAATGAGTTTAAGGCAACAAGTGTTACAGACGAATTCACTTTGAATGATCATTTTTGAGCCACTCTTTAAATGAAAACAGCTTTATATTCATCTACAGTTATTGAGGTCTTGGGTTCATTTATATACAAGTCGGTTAAAGTGAAGTTAATATGAAAGTTTACCGTCGAGAAATATATATCGAATATATTAAAAACTTAAGCTTAATTTGTACAGTCTTATGTTTTTCAAGCAGTTAAGATTTACCATAAAATAGAGTCGGAATGTCACACATTAATATCTTAATAACAAATGAAACCAATAGATTTGAATTTAAAATAGATACTAAATTAAGATCATCTTTAGCCATTTCGGCCCTGCAATCTTGGAAATTCCGTTTGCCAATTCAGCCATATTGATTCCTATATGATCGTCGAAAATCATTATTATCTCTGAAGTTTCTAAATAAAATTGTTCCTTTTCACCAAAAGCTCGTTAGTTAAATAGATTATATACACCGAGTATTGTTGCATCTTAATAGCTTATCTCGTGACGCGTTTTTGTATGTAAAGCGAGTATGAAATGTATAGTTACGACAAATGACTTTCCGGGTTCAATCCCCGAGTTGGCAAAAAATATGAGTACCAACCCGCAGTCTGGAAGTTGGTGGTATTTCACCCGAATCTCGGAGATCCCGTTAGGATACCGTTCCTGCACTTGACCTTTCCCCGGTCTTGGCGGTAGAACCATCCCACAGGATTTTGTGAGTAAAGGAATAGAGAGTGCACCTGTGTGTGCGCACACACTTGTGCACTATGTATACCTTCTAATATCCTACGTATCTGTGGCAAGCCTCTGTAGTGGCTTAACTCCATTGAAGCTAAGAGGCATACTTATTTTATATTAATCTGTAAAATATTAATGTATTTCATAATTATAGAACTCACAAAAACGTCGAAAATTGAAATGCTAAATAGAAAACCAAATCAATGAGCTCATTAACAGCGTCAAAATGTGATCATTCAATTAGACCTTGTTTTTTTTAAATAACCTTTATATACTCTGTTAAACCTTGTTGCTAATCCAGTGATGCCAACGTGATATCGATGTATAACCGCTTACGTGGGAACACCCTATAACTGGCATGTAACAAGGCAGAGACAAACACATTCGGCCAGATAAAAGAGGGTATAAATAAATTTATTCATTAGCCAACACGGTGACACCCACACGATATCGCAGCACTAAATCCTGCTTGTCGGCCTCTGTCTAAGGAGACTGTAAAAAAAAAGAAAGATTTGTCATCATTATATTGTGTGTACATTTTATTGGTGAGATGCTTGCGCCTCTTGTTATAAAACAATTTGGAGAATTGATAAATATATAAATAAACTCTTTTTACACTTTCATAAAGAAGAAAATACAGAAAAAGTGTTATTACTAAACTCAACATACCTATTGGTTAATTGCTACATTCGATTTCAGATAGGCTACTTTAGTACCTACAGTTTGTATAAATGATTTGTAATAAATATTATGCTTTTTAAAGCTTGTTGTATGTTTTTCAAAAAAATATTATTTGATGTTTAAATTTACAACACCGTACCTATAAAAAGATAATTGTGAAAAAAAAGAAATATTTTACTTTATTACATTTACAGTTTTATGCTACTTATAATATGAATTCCGGTCGGAAACATGTGATTTAAATATATGATAATATAATATTTAAATACTAGCTTTAACCCGCGGCTTTGCTCGCATTGAAACCAGTGTCCCTATGTTACTTCTAATACCTCCAAAAATATGCGTACAAAGTTTCATGATGATCGGTTGTGTAGTTTTTGCGTGAAAGCGTAACAAACAAACGGACATTCACATTTATAATATTAGTAGGGATCATTTTATTATGTCGTGACGGCATTTTATTAGTGATTAATAAACTTGCACCTCTTCTTAAGAATCTACTTCTAATACATTGATAATTCAATTAGACTTCTTATGTAATGTTCGCTTAAATTATTTTCAATGGACAATTATATTTTAAATAGGTAATTAGGTACAAAAAAAAGTTTAATTTATGTGTGACATGTTCCATGTTGGTTAAATAAGTATCAACGATAAATAAGGCAAATAGACTTGACTACGTAAGGAAAAAAATATTTGTTATTATAATATTGTGTGCTCTTATGAAGCAATTTGGATAATTCCTTAATTGCTAAATTCGATTTCAGATATTTGGTAGATTTTTTATATATATTTTTTACAACAACTAGGTAACTTTACTTTTTGAGACTTTACAGCTAAGTATAATTCAAACTTTATATATTTTTATAATTATCATCGTATAGTCAAATTTTGTAAGATATAAGTATGTAAAAATAGTTGTCATCATTAGGTAAATTATAGAGACATTTTATAGGTAGGAGGTTGTATTATTCTATTATATTTCGGATCAGTATCAGAAATAGAATAGAACAATACAAGCATATTAAAAGTCATAAACGCTATCAGTATACCGATTATGACTTTTAATACGCTTTTGAATTTAGTGAGTTAGGTTCAATTTAGTAAATTATGTAGGTATTTTATTGATGTAGGTACCGGTTATCATGCATATGAAATCTCCGGTGTGGTGGTGATTATAATACAAAAAAGAGAAATCATGTCCCTACATATCTAAGAGACACGAGTTAACGTTTTTTGGTCTTAATTAATTAATTTAATTTTGAATACAACAAGATTTTAATTACATTTACATGTATGACATCTATCCATCAGTTCTTGAGACTTAAATTACTGAAATTTTCATCATTACTTATTTACAGCATATTCATTAATGAACTAATGTCATAATTGCTGAATAAAGTTTTCCCGTTGTCAAAATTATTTCTTGATTCCTCAAACCAACTCAAATCAAATCACCCAACTATTACCATTCAGGAAAAATAAAGATATTAAATTGATGTTCTATGTTCATATTAAAAACAAATCACCTAGAATGACCTCGGTAATCAAGGGAGACAGTTTCAATTATGTTCGGCAGCTTGTTCACCCACATCAATCCTTCTACAAACTAATATATCGAAGGACGTACCCATTTTTTTTTCAAACGCTCAAATTTTACCTATACATGTAAGGGACAAGTAACAAAACGCTTACATCCTATAATGGAGTAGGTACACTTGTGGCCTATAAAATACTAAGATCACTTATTGATTTAATTAGTAGTGATTAAAATATTTATTTCAGCACACATTAGATGGAAAGTTAATAGAAATGTACATAAAAAAAACAATAATATGTACCTAATCTTGCACGTTCTGCCAAAAAGTTGCTACCTCAGTTTAGGCTAGGCCAACACCAAGCGCTGGTTTCTAGTTGAAGATCTTTATTTGTGAAAGCTCGTTATAAAAAGCGCAAACTACCACCTGCAATTAAGACGCGAATGTTCTTTTTAAATATATTTTCTTTAATATCCATTAATGTGGATGGTGTGCATATTTTCAAAGTCAAAAGATCAAAAAAAGTGTAAAAAAATCCTTAGCGGCACATTGCGCGCCCGTGAGAGCCCGAAAATCCGTCGGTATGTACTGAGTCTATTCACGTCACTATTACATTAAAATTTGCTTTGATTACATTTTTTGTTTTACTGGATGGACAGGCTTTTGCTTTTTCTCAAAAATTAAGGCGCGTAAGTAGTCAGTATTTTTAAATAAGTAGTTGCAAAATTAAGAGGGCGCACCCTGTGTGGCTTGGATCTCAGCTCATAGCAAGTTGCTTCTAAAATATTTTTGAGGAGAATTGTTTATCTTTGGGTTTAATTCTGTTTGCCAAGGTTTTAGAAGTGATCATTGATAAAATATAAAAAGCGATCGTGTGAGCCCAAAAGCAATTTAGTCACAAAAGCGATTGCGTTAAGTACCTACCCACGCGATGGCTCCACAGTAATTTCTACATTTTTAAAAACCTAATAATGAATTCCTATGGTCTTGTAAAATAGCTGTTGATGACTTCTTATATTTAAAAGTTACTTTAAATAAATTATTAAAAAAAACGAATATTATACTTCATCTCATATACTTAGTTACATTAAGAACGTAGTGTGTACTTATATCAAAATCAAATTATTATATTGATACGTTAAAAAAATTTCAAAACATGTTCTTATGATGCGTCCCGTTTTTTACCACCAGTCCAGGACCAGGAATCCAATTTAAAATTAATTTTATGTTACCATTATTAATAAAGCACTATTATTTTAGAGCAACCACTCCCAAGTAGTTTTGTCATTGATATAATCAGAAACTATATTATAAGCTTTTTTACATAATTTATCTATGACATATCATTTAGTTAACTTGTTTGAATAAAGATCATGTTTATACGTCAACTGTTACGTTAAATTGTTATAAAGAAGAAAAGAAAAACGAATCTATAGCTTTTAGATAAAGATTTAATAACCAATTTAAATATAATAATAAACTTATTGAAAACCCGCAACCCATGTACTTAAGTATATTTTTTGCGGTTAATCGTTATATGAATTAAGAAATGAGAGTAAATTTGAATCCTGGAAAGTATCGCATACATATCCAGCCATAATAAGTATTTATCCGAATACAGGAAACCACAACTTGAAGCCAGATTGATAAAGTTTACAAAGGAAACTTCCAATTACATTGAAAAGAAATATGGGACGCCAGTTGTGCGCCGTTCTTCCATCAATACACTTTTCCCTACAATTATAAAACAAAAGCAGCAGTGATACCAGTACTGTGTAATCTAGGGGCGAATCAAAGTGTGTTTTTTACACGATAATTTTGCCCTATTAATTGCATATTCTTTGTAACATAATTTCAGTACAACTTCCTCCACATGTCGCTTCGGTACTTCTTACACCAAAGGGTGAATAATGTTATTTATTATTCATCAGATGCCACCATAGGTTCTTCACTGACATCGTCCCACAATATTTCTGAATAAATTATACCTGCGGGCTTTTAGGATTACCTGTTCCACCACATACATTACTATAAAGTTTTCCAATTATTAAATAGGACTTAAAAATTATTTACCCTAACTATTAAAAATGACGCTAAGCAAAGTCAAATTAAACTAACTTTAATTAAAACATTAATTGATGTTATATTATTGTCTCTTTCGACAGCTTTAATACTATGCGCGATAAAAAGAGAGAGATATACATTAACGCCTTCTATATGAAGAAATGGTAAAAGATCACCTGTGCTCACTACCGTAATTCTATCGAGCGGTAGAGCACCTGTCCCTTTCACGCGGTTCATGCTTAGGCTGAACCGAACGAGTGCGAGTAGGAGTAGTTTCATTTGTGTAGCACTGCAAAAGGTCGTATGCGCAAGAACGTAGCTATAGCAATATAGCTGTTATTTATATGCAATCACGAAATACAGTAGTCTCAGTATCGTAATGTTTAAATTTAAAAATCTAAGAACGGGATGGAAGGTTGCTTTGCGATCGAGCGCTGCGCTGGTATAATTTTGACGCGTTCGGAAATCGAATTAAGAAGGTTAGAGTGAGAGGTGCGGGAGGCTCGTTCGTGGAGGTAGTTTTTTGTTATTGTTTGGCGGTGGAGATTTTTTCTGAGGCGTGCAAATGGGAGAAGGCGCGAGTGGGCGCGCCGGCACGGTAAGCGCGCTCTTCAGTGTACTGGCTGAGCTTCGAGCGAGCGCGTGCGGGCGAGTGCATTGTATAGGTTGATGCTATACCAGGCAAAGTTTAGATAACTCGAACTGTTTGTAAGGTGGAAGTCAGTGAACTTTTTGGTTGGTGCCGCATGCTGTTGCAGAAGTTTTGTTTTCGGACGGTGGTTCGACCATGTTGATATCGGCGGGCAGCGGCCCCACGCCCGAGTTCTCTCCCGTGTCGTGCTGTGCCCCCTGGAAGATGGAGCCGGCACCACCAGCTCCTGCCGCCATCACGCAACCACTCAACATATCACCCAATGGTAAGTGAGAGATGGTAACGAGAATTTTTTTTGCAAGTCAAAAGGGATTTAAGAATACTTTTGACATATTATCTTCAATTTTTTTTTTCACTGTTGGTGAATTCCAATAAGATTCTTTTTGTTTAATTTTCAAATAACTTTTGACACAAAAACTTATTTTTAAACAGGAATTTACTAAAACTGTTATTAAAATAATACCTATTAGTAGGTTAATATTTCATTAATTTCTAAATTTTTATAGAAAGAAAATAAATGCAAACTTAGTACCTATTATAAAAATATATTATTATATCGGGATCTTAAATATTTTTTCAGTACCTATAATTGTATTATAGTTTATTCATTTATAATAATAATTTTGTGTATGATGTGCTAATTTCACCAAGAGAAAATATTTACCTTGAGTCTGCGTTTTGTTCCACGCATCTATAGTTTGTCTCTATATTTTTTAAGCTAAAATAAATAGATACCTAAATTAAAACACCTATATGAATATCTAGAAAAAATATCTTTTAATATATAGGTAGATATAAATATACCTATCTAGATATACCTACCTATTTATGTGTTTGTAGTTCTGTAGCTGTAACAGAATCCTAAATAAAGCATAAAAAATAATTAAGTATTTATATAATGTGTATGACTGTTTATCTATATAATGCTTGTATATGATTACTGTATTATGCATTTGTTAGAGCCGTTTTTATACTGACAACTGGATTTTTGTTTGATAATCGGGTTTTACATTTATCTCGTTCTATAATTACCCGACGGTAATCAGTCTTTGCTACTTGTATGATTATAAATATGTTTTAAGTATTGTTCTAGAACTTTTTATATTTCGAAACGTTTAGTTTGTAGCTGAAAAAGGAACAAAACGTTTCAAAAAAATATTATTAATATTTTGTACATTTAAGAGCTTTTGGAATCTGTTCTTCATAAAAACGTCACACTCGGTGTGTGCGTAATTTAATAAAATTTACATAATTATGTAAATAATTAAATATTAACTAATTAATGATGGGTAATAAAAAAATATACCGCATAATTATGTATTCAAATATGAGTTATAGTCAACACAGTAAGCAACATTAAACTATTGAGGCCTGAAATTATAAAAGGTGAATGCGCTAATTATTGTCACTTCTATTTATTATAAAACGTGTTTAATATAAAAAGCCAATTAAAAGGATCCTTAGCTTCATGGTTAACAACCAATCTAATTGATATTTACTTACTATAAATAATTCTATAATTATTTTAGTACTTATTTACTAACAGAAGTTTCCGCGAACGCCGTCTCGCGTGGATGCAAATTAATCCATATACCTTTGCCCTTATAATATACGTCTCTCATTTGTACCATTCCTGGGTCTTATATACTATATCCTTTATATAATTTTACTTTCAAATAAAATTATAATAAAGTTTAAGTTATTAACAGAATAATTCAATTCAGAGTAAAAAGCATGGGGTGCATTTTACCACTTTTCATAACTCTCCTCTCATAGATAATTGCCAATAGAATGATTGTGAAATTAACCTTATCAAGCACCCCACGCTTTTCACTCTGAATTGAATTATTCTGTTAATAACTTAAACTTTATTATAATTTTATTTTGAGGTGAACATTATTTTCTATTTTTTAGTTCGGATAGCTATAAAAGCGTGTTTTTTAGTTTTTTTAAACTATTATTTATTTTTTAAGGATAATGGGAAACTGTTCAAATCAAATTATTGCATTGTTATCGGTCCTTGATACGTATGCAAAGTTCCAAATTAATCAGACTTTCATGAAACTGGTGAAAATTAAGTTCAAAGATTCCGTTACATACATACAACCCAAGCTAATAAAAGCGTGTTAAAAATGTATGAGGCATTTTTCTTCTATCAACTTATGGGGTGTTATAGAGATCATATAATAGGTAATATTATTATGGGAGCAGACAAACCAAAAAAAAAAAAACTGGTGAAATGCGAGTCGGACTCGCGCACGAAGGCTTCCGTATACAGTTGCACAAAACTCCACTAAACACCTTAAAGTCATAATTCCTTATTATTCCATATTCGCTGGTAGGAGCATTGCCACTATCAGCGTTAGTCCTGAGCCGAGATATGAGTCCCACAGGAGCCCGGTTGCTTAGTAGTTTTTGAATCTAGTTATGTAATGTAATTAATCTAGTATATAAAGCTGAAGGGTTTGATTGCTTGAACGCACTAATCTCAGGAACTACTACTGGTCCTATTTGAAAATGATTTCAGTGTTCGAAAGCTCATATAACGTCCACTGCTGAACGTTGGCCCCCTCCCGAGGGAGAGTATTTGCCATAGTCACCACGCTTGGCAGGCGGGTTGGTGACCGCAGTATAATGTTGTACCACACAAGGAAACGCAGCTGCCCGTTCCTCGATATACGATTATTATAGATGATGTTATAACAATCGGGACCAACGGCTTAATGTGCTTTCCGAGGCACGGAGGGTAGACCCTCAACCAACCAGACCCGGAAAGAAATCTTATAATTTACACAAAGATTTCCTGTCTGGCGTGGGGATCGAAACCACGACCTCTGAGATTTAAAGCGAGCCAAATACCGCTACGGTACGGACGTTGTCGGAGGAAGGCTATACGCTACAGAGGAAGGCTATAGGATAGGTATATTTAATCATGAAGTTCTTACGGGAACGGGTGTTACGCGTTTGAAACCGTTCGAGGAAGCTGCTGGTTTATAAGCTAAAAAATAAGCAACCTGTGAAAGTGCGCCCCTTGTTGAACTTAGACTAATTAGTACAGACTCCCTGATAGGTTCTGGGTTTATTTCGGCACGAATGATGTATCTTTAACAACGAGGCTTTAAGTAATGGGCAATAAAATTTAGCTTACTCAACTTTTTCTCGATGTCTTAACTTTTAACAATTCAAATGATTTAAGTAGGCACTGAATTATTTACTTAGACTTAAAGGTCCCGGTTATGTTTATAGCACACATATTGAAAAACGGGATATCATTTTCACATATTAATTAAGTTAATTAAATAACAATCCATCTTAAAATTTTATAAATTAACAACGGATCCGAAAACGGATGTTCTTTCATATAAGAACGAGGCAAAGATATTTTTCATCGTCGTAAACTCATGTGACGTTAATTTTATCCAATTAGTTTGATTTATTTCCGCAAACCAAGAATAATTGACCACTTAAGGTTATGCGACTAAGCAAAAAAACTGTTGTTATTTTCATTTAACACACTTTTGTTATCTAAACAAATAAAATAAGACGATAATAAAATTCTAGTCTAGAACATAAACCACTTGTCAGAACAAAGAATAGAAGTCATGTTGGTTTGATGATTAATCTTGTTTTTTGGTAAATACTAAATATTTTATTTCTATAAATACCGTGAAAAACATTCAACTAAACAATGCTTATATTTTTAGCAATGAGTTACTAATCTTTAGGTACTTATATATTAAAAAGAGGAAAGATTTCATTATTTGTTAGCAATGAACAGGATCCGGAAGAAATCTTTCATCATTAGAAAGTAATGTTATCCTGGAGAAGCATAGATTATTCTTAATTATGAATTTCCCATGGGATTGGGATTTACGCTGGTCAAACTGCGCGCGGAAAGCTAGTAATCTATAATTAACTAGCTGTCCCGCACTGTTCCCGTGGAAACTGTAATTTAAAATATAACCTATGACACTAACAAATGACGTGGCTTTCCATTGGTAAAAGAATTTTCGGGTCGTGGGGCTTTTAGGACCGGGACCGCGGTCCCGGATTCCACCTATAAATTAAATATTTATTTTTCAGTAGTATTTTGGGACCACAAATAAAAAAAAGTAAAGTATGTCTTACGCAAGTACGGTCAACCAAAAAATTTTGAATAAGTATAAAAAAAATTTAGTTAAATGATAATTTGTCTTTTATTTCTAAAATCACAGCTTTCTATTGGAATAAAAAAATGTAGGTACTTATTAAGAAATATAATTACTATACTATATAAATATGATAATATGTTTAAAAATGAAATACAACAGTTCAATTAAAAACATTTATGTTTTTATCCCTTACTACACATTGCATATAACAATCTCCTACCTAAATTTAACGTCAAAACTAAACAGTATCTTAGTGAGCACATGGCAGCAGTAATAAAAATCTCTACACTTATTGAAAACAATTACTACGAACGAACGTAAGGCAAAAAACTGACAAAAATATAGATCTTTTAACTTACAATATATAAAATCAGTCTCACAACAATTTTTATAAAATGATAAAATATTTCTTTTTTTTTTAATCACAGCATTGTCTTAACTTAAAAATAATAAACAGCATAATAAACAACAACATAAAACCGCTATACCTATTAATATATTTAAAATTAGTCTCGCATACATGTTAATAATTATTTGAATATAATCAACAGTCTTGAACTTAACATTAAACATTTCAACAATATAAAATAATTTTGCATCAGTTTTAAAAGTATTGAAAATTGATTAGCTTTAAAATCTAAATTTTTCTAGACAATGACCAATACTTACCTGGTCATTTATTTTGGACGTTAAATTTAGGTAGGAGATTGTTATGTGCAATGTGTAGATGTAAGGGATAAAAACTGTTGTATTTCATTTTTGAACATTATTATCATATCTATATAGTATCTATAGTAATTATATTTCTTAATAAGTAGCTACATATTTTTTCATTCCAATAGAAAGTTGTGATTTTAGCAATAAAAGACAATTTATCATTTAATAAAAATAGTTTTATTTATACTTATTCAAAATTTTTTGGTTGACCGTACTTTCGTAAGACATATTTTAATCTATATTAGTGGTCCCAAAATACTACTGAAAAATAAATATTTAATTTATAGGTGGAATCCGGGACCGCGGTCCCGGTCCTAAAAGCCCCACGACCCGAATTTTCAAAATCGGTATTGTAGATCCAGAGATTACCCACTACAACGTCACAAACTTACAAACATTACCACTTTATAATATTAGTATAGATAAAACGCTTTGTGCTGATTGATGCAAAGCTTAAACCACTAAACGTAGAGACCTGAAACCTTGGAGGGTATATAATAATAATAATAATATCTAGGGACAATGTCACACAGATCATCCTAGCCCCAAACTAAGCAAAGCTTCTACTATGGGTACCAGGCGACGATATACATACTTATATAGACCGATAAATACTTAAATACATAGAAAACATCCATGACTCAGAAACAAATATTCGTGCTCATCACACAAATATTTGCAATTACCGGGATTCGAACCCAGGACCACCAGCTTCGTACGCAGGAGCACTACCAACTAGGCTACAGTGACCGTATTCTTATATTCTTCAGTCGCATCCTGAGCTTCGGCCATAACCCCTTAAGGGTGCCCTCAGGTGGATGTCGCTTAGTCCATTGCCGGATACTTGGAAATTAATTTTGTACCTGTTACCTCTAAGGCATCTTACAATAATGTGTTTATTTGTCATAATTATGTCGCAGGACAGACGTACGGACGGATTATAAAATCTGTAACATCAAATAATCGAAACATTGTTTTTAGCTACATGAGTGATAGGTACTTTAGTTAGATTTAGTCTTACGCATTATAATTCTGACAAGTTCCAGGGTACATATGTACTTGTAGTGTATCTAACTGTTAAATAAATTTCATTATTTACTTATCACGTAGGAATCAGAAATAGGGATAAGAGAGGATTTTTAAATCCCAGACCTGAGCGGATTCAAAAGTTAGCCAGAAGGCCTTTGCTTCATCACCAGGCATACATGCGAGAAGGACTCCAGCCTTTTCAAATGTATTAAAAAATATAAGCTCAGCAACTTGCATAAGAGGGCGTCTCCGGTGGCGATGGGACCTCGGGCAGGTGGACGAATTATTATTTAAAAAATCAATGCGCTGCTTTGATGATTGCCTTCTCGAATTATCAAATATATCCGTTTTAATCTGCGTTATAAAATGCGTCTATTTCAGTATCTACCAGACTGAAAAAGACAGCAGTGCCCTGTTTCAATCCTTATCCTTACTAATATTATAAATGCTAAAGTAACTGTCTGTCGGCCTTTCACGCCAAAACTACTAAACCGCTTTTAATGGAATTTGGTACATACATAGTGTAGAACCTGAGAAAGGCCACAGGCTACTTTTTATTGCGAGAGAAGGGTTGTAGGGGGTTGAAAGTGTGGGATGACGATTGTCAAAGCCACTATTCCACGCGGACAATGTCTGACTAGCTGCGCCCCGCGGTTTTACCCGCGTTACTCTGCTCCAGTGGGTCGGAGCGTGATATTTTGTAGCCTATATCTAGTAAATAACCTGGTGAAAAATTTCAACCAATTCCGTTCAGAAGTTTTGGCGTGAAAGAGTATCCATAATTACAAACTTTCGCGTTTATAATATTAGTATTAGGACGTTGACTAGGTACAATGGGATATATTGGGCCATAAAGATATTGATTAATTCATAATGTTAAACCAAGTAGATATGGTAACTTTTCTTAAAATCATCACTCACGTTTCCAAACAAATTTTAAATGTGTTAGTAACATTATTACATAACATCACTAGCTGCGCCCCGCGGTTTTACCCGCGTCACTCTGCTCCAGTGGGTCGGAGAGTGATATTTCGAAGTCCATAAGTTAATCCAGCTTATAAACTATCCGCGTGCAAACTTTCAGCCAAATACATTCAGTAGTTTTTGCGTGAAAGAGTAACCAACATACATGCACACACACAAACTTTTGTATTTATAATATTAGTAGGATAGTAGGATTGCTACAGCACCAATCACTTCAAAGTACCCACCGACTGTTCACTCTAGATTTTAATGGTGTGATAAAATTTAGCTGATGATACTTACCAATATTAAGGTATACCTACCAAAACCTTTCAAATGGAATAGTTATATTATCGACTCCATTTGAATCATATATTTTAAGCATATTTTAAAATATCCAGTGGTCTGAGATTCGACTAGCTCTACTTGGATGGGGACCGCGCTCCGCACTTTGCTAATCGTAATAATCCTTCTATCGTTAAACGAATTGTATTAATCATTACTGTAGTAACGATACGATTGAGACAATGGGCTGTATCCCACTGTCTCATTTCATCGCAATGTTTAAAAATATATAATTTTTATATTTACTTCTTACACTTTAAATATTTAATGAATATTGCGAAAATAGGAATTTGAATATGTAATATAAACTTCTTAAAAAATACGTATATTTATGTAAAGTGTTTGGTGAACTCATGTCGCTTGTCATTGCTAGCAGCTGTACAATGAGTGAGCGAAAAGTGCGGACGGTCGCATTACATCGTCAGCATTGTAATCCGATCGAACTAATTAATCGATAGATCGTTCGATAGATCGGCCTCTAGATTACCCGGTAGCGTTTCCGGTGAAGGTTGCTCAATATTCACCCGCCTATTTGTATGCGATACAGTATTTCAAACGTTTTGATAGACAGTAGCAAATAATTGGACTGGGTAACTGAAGTAGCCAACAGGATATCGATATTTAAATAAAAGTTTTCGGCAAATATGCTTTAATTTCAGGGGTAAATAGAAGCTTAAATTTCGATCTTATTGTCCGTTGCAAGAAGTCATTTTTACTGTTATGCCTACGGTTACTTTTGACATTTTCATTCTTTCGCATGCGTGTCCGACTTACCTTTGGTACTTTTTTTTTAAATTTATACGTAAATAAAGCTATTATACGGAAAAGGTACCTAGGTACTTCGTCAATTATAATAGATCAATAACCACAAATTTACTTAGTATTCATAATACACTCCTGAAAAAAAATTAAGTATCTTATTACCTAACCAAATGGCCACTCGTAACATAAATTTCAAGATCGACGCTCCAACTCACTTGATGTTAATGTATTATGTATGCGATTAATTGAAAATATAAAGTATTTTCATGTCAATTACTGACTCATAAGTGTCGAATAAATTTTCATTGATAGCATACATCGCGGGAAATGTTTTTTTCGCTGTGTCGTTTATATCGAGTTGTGTTTGATCAGGTGCACTCATAAATCTAATTAACATTTAAATGGTGAACACGCATAATAATCAGGTGGCTTTGTTAATTGAAACGATACTTCTTAATTGAAAGACAATAAGTGTACAAGTAAGGTATATTGTACAGTTAATAAGTTTTGTCAGAACTAGGTAGGGCTAAAAACACTTGAACAAACGTAGTGGGCAGAGGCCGGTATTATGAAATGCAAGATGTAGATCCATCGTTCATAGTTAATTAATGGGTATTAGAGAATTGGTAGATGCAAAAGAGCCGCTGATAAACACAGTTGGATAGGCTTTGTTACCTTTGTTAATTCTAATATGATTATACTTCAAATTAGTTAAAAGTATGCCGCATTCTGTTACTTTATTTACACAGACTGACTTAAAGGCCATAATTTGGAAGTTTGGTTGGTTTTCAAATTACTTGTAAAATACCTACCCAAAATTTCTAGGAAATAATAGTTATTATTGATATAATTAGAACCTTTATCACGTTTTTTTGAATTATCATTTAAAACTTACGTTAAGTCAGTAAAATCCAGAAAATATTTTGACAAAGATTAAGAATGCTTAGTATAAGTTGGTCAGACACTATCGTCACCTCGATGGCCAAAGGGTTAAGTAGACGGCAACTTCTAAGAGAACGCAGGTTACTTAGTTAAGTGAGAAGGTTTTAGACCAGTTAATGAAAGTCCTGCTAGCCTTTAGGCCAGGTGTATTAGCAAAAGCCTCGTGGCTAATATATAAAAAAGTATTTTAAAACATTAACGTCAATGTTTACTAATATTTTTGTTAATGCGTATAGTAAGCGTTCAGAAGGTGTTCCGTTTCATCATTTTGAGGTGGTCGAGGTTTTTCTGCCTAAAAGTACATGAACTCGCAGTATACTAACAATAGCTTATCTGTATAGCAGCGGAATATCAAATCATTTACAAGGTATATAAATCTATATCTATACTTATATTATAAGCGGCCGTAGCCCAATGGCTAGGGCGTCGGACTTGTGATCTTTGAGGTCGCAGGTTCGACCCCCACCCATTGCACTACCGACGTGAACCCACTCGTAACACAAGCATTTTAGCTTAGCACGAGCGGTTAATAAGAATACTAGTAGACTGTGATAATCTGCTGGTAGGTAATGTTAATAAAAAATATATATATATATATATATATTATATTATAAGGAGGAAAAGTTTGTATTTTTGTATGTTTGTTTCGAATAAACTGAAAAACTACTGAACGGATTTCGATAATTCTTTCACTATTAGAATGCTACATTATCCCTGAGTAACATATGATATAAAAGTCTACCCGTACGCAGCCGGGGCGGGCCGCATATGTAAAATAAAAAAACATTTTTAAAATTTCAAAACTTGAACAAATTTAATTTCAAAACTTCAAAACTTCACAATAAATGGCTAAATTAAATGACTTCAGAAAAGTATTTGGAACATTTTATTAAGGATTCAAAGTCAAAGTCAATCATAACTGTCAAGTAATCACCAAGCTCTTTCTCTTATAATTTAATTTTCTTAATAGAATGGTTCTACCATTCTATTAAGAAAATTAAATTCAATCCAATATAAATAAATCACTCAATTTAAACTTATTTATTCGGGTGGATCTAGAAATAATTGCTACACAAACTGTGTGAATAAACTAGGTAACTAAATAGGTATCTTACACAAAACGCGAAAGGAACGTTATATTCGAACAACATGTCACGTAGGCATCACAGTATGGATCTCATTTAAAGACGAAAAAAAAACCGGTAAAGTGCGAGTCGGACTCTCGCACGAAGGGTTCCGTACTAGTTGCAAGTGCCTACCTATTTTTGATATCAAGAATACAACAAGTAACATAGTATAAAAGTTCTTGTAGTTCGTTGTAACTTTGATCGATGTTAATAATAGTTGAATGAATGAAAGGTAAATTGCGGTTTACGGTTTATGACGTATTAAAAAAAAACTACTTGCTTGATCTCGTTCAAATAAATTTTCGGTGGAACTTTGCATGGTTATGTACATCATATATTTTTTTTAGTTTTATCATTCTCTTATTTTAGAAGTTACCCCCCCTGGGTTACACACATTTTACCACTTTGGAAGTGTCTCTCGCGCAAACTATTCAGTTAAGAAAAAAATGACATTAGAAACCTCAATATCATTTTTGAAGACCTATCCATAGATACCCCACACGTATGGGTTCGATGAATTTTTTTTTTTGAGTTTCATTTCTATGTATGGGGAACTCCAAAATTATTTGTTTTTTTTCTATTTTTGTGTGAAAATCTTAATGCGGTTCACAAGATACATCTACTTGCCAAGTTTCAACATTATAGTTCTTATAGTTTCGGAAAAAAGTGGCTGTGACATACGGACGGACAGACAGACAGACATGACAAATCTATAAGGGTTCCGTTTTTTGCCATTTGGTTACGGAACCCTAAAAAGAAAAAAGCTGTTAATTTAAAAAGATCTACCAAATAAACCTGCGTGAAATGAAATAAATCAGTAGATAATCAAAATAATTAAACTGAAAACAGTTTTGGTATAATTGTTGCGAGATAGAACAAAATAAAAATCTATGATTCAAAATTCAAAATTGTCAATCATTATCAACAGCAGATATTTCATCCATATTAATTTATACATTCGGCAGTAGTAATGTAACATTATACTTACTGTAATCTCAGTATGACAAGCGCAAGCTTAAATATTGTATCTGGGTTATATGCGTTGAAGGAAACTTATCAATCTTAATTTGATATTTCTTAAATCACATATCGAGCGCGACTACAACCTCAAGTTCTTTGACAATGCCGCAACTAAAAAAGAGTTAAAAGAAACGCAATATTTATGTGAAACTAAAAACTGTGCAGCTCATATTATATTAAAGCTCACTTCCGTTGAACGTCGTCTGCATTCAGTATAGCTATTAAATCTTCGCGAATACGGCGCATTGAATATGCAACGATCTGAAACACTGCTCTGCGATGTTTATCAAGCATATTTTCCAACATTTAGTTAGGGTCCTACCTTACTAAATTTGGCTACTACTACGCCCTTTTGTATAAACAACTGATTATTTGTGTCATTAATAATGAAATAAACAGAGATCAGTTCATATATTATTATTGATTTATTATTTATTGCACACAGAAAATGTAATAGGTACAACGTTTCTAAAACAGAAAAAGAAATTATAAAGTGATTTCTCTTCCAGAAAATCTTTAAAGTGTCTCTCTCTCTTCTATACTAATATTATAAAGAGGAAAGATTTGTATTTTTGTGTGTGTGTGTATATTTGCAATGAATAAACTCAACAACTACTGTGCCGATTTCATAAATTCTATCACCATAGGAAAGCTACATTCACCCTGAGTGACATAGACTATATTTAATTATGAAGTTCCCACGGGAACGGGAGTTACGCGGGTGAAACCGCGCGCGGGAGCTAGTTTAATAATATACTTTAACGTTCCTTTATTTTAAATAAACATACGAGTAAATTATAAAGACTAGTTCTCTTGTCTTTATAATGTATGTTTATACGTACGTCCAATGTTTTTTTTTCTTTCCACTAATATCATGCACTCTTGCGAGGTCCATTAAGAAGTAGGTTTGATGTAATCATCAAAATCGCGTACGAGTTGAATGCATTGACTCAATCGTATTATAATAAAAATAACTTTTATATTCAACTAGCGACCCGCCCCGGCTTCGCATCCTCTTGAATCACTCTAACTATAAAAAAAACCGCATCATAATCTGTCGCGTAGTTTTAAAGATCTAAGCATACATAGGGACGGACAGACAACGGCAAGCGACTTTGTTCTATACTATGTAGTGACGACACTAAAAGGGCTCCCTCCTGACCCTTAGTTTGCTAAGAACATTCCGATGCCCTCGTCGACGAGAGACCCGCAAACTGTAAAGTAGAGCGACATTTGCACAAAACTCCCCTAAAGTAACTAAAAGCCATAATCCCTCAATCTCCCCTCAGGGACCGCCCTGAGCCGAGGTCCAAGTCCCACAGGGGACGCCCTCTTACGCAGGTTGCTTAGTTTGTAGTGTTTAAACCATTTATCTAGGCTGGAGCTCTGCTCGCCTTTATGCCCGGTGAAGTAGCAAAAGCCTCAGGGCTAACTACACATGACCGCCCAAAAAAAAAAAACTAAAAAGGGCTATAATTGTGGAAGCCCAATTTTTTTTTTCTTCTAGATGTATGAATCTCAAGTATCATCATTTAGATTTCATCGTATATTGTCTACTGCTGAATATGGGCCACCCTCGAATGGGGTTTCATTTAATTTTCCCAATTATTTATAATTAAATCTAATTAGAAATAATCAGATGCACTATGTGAACTATAAACACATGAAGACATGACAATTAAGTTCAGTAATGATGTAAAGTGTTGTCCATCCATTATACATAAAATTTTATGACCAACGAAAGGTCAGCTTAAAATATTATAAATAGTATAAGGTGCTTACAAATTGTATGCTATCCCTTCAGTAGTAGATAGTGTCGCATTAAGCTAGTGAAGAAATTTATGTGTATCGTCGGGATGGTGTCATACCGCGTAAGTGACAGTGGCTAATAAGATATAATTTCGTGCGCCAAGAAATATTTTCTTCATTTGTGTAGTAAAGGGCTAAATTTTAAATTGCTGCATTCGATCTTCAACCTTATTAGATATGCCTTATATGTTTATGAATACAATTTAACTTTTTGGATGAAAGAAATTTCTTCACTCACGTAGCATAACTAATTATACATTCTACTGTTAAACGGATGGCATATATTTTGAAAGCACCTTGTATGTCTTTATTAATTAGCTGTAAAAGTTTTGTTTTTGTTCTTAATGTTATGTGATCTTTTCTGAAATATAAAAAAACTAGCTTATGACCGTAACTTCGTCCGCATGTGATAATTAACTTGTGACGATTTCCGTGATAAATAGTTGCTTACCTATATACTTTCGGAAGCTCTATATCTATACCAAATTTAATCAAAATCAGTTGAGTGGTTTAGGCGTGAAAGCATTGCAGACATACATAATTACTTTTACTAAAGGTAGGTAGGTAGGTAAAGGTAACAAAATATAAATTCTTTAAATAGAAGATGCACATTTTTTGTTACAGAAAAAAGTAATAGAAGCCATTAAAGTGTGTCCATATACAGCGTGAGGTATACAGAAACTACGTAAGGCGAAGACCAGACAGGACGGAGACGAAGCGTTCACATGATGTCGCTTCGAAACGTTTTCATACCAAATGACGGGGACGTGTCGAGGCATGGTGTAGGCGTTTGAGCCTTATCCGTTGCGTCTGCCTACATTCTCGCCTTACATTGTTTCTGTATAATTTACGCATTTAATATTGTTACAATTTCATTGTTTCAAAGGCACGTAGCCACTTAAAACCTAAAATTGATTAATTCTTTGATTTTACTTTTATATGGATAACCTTCTTGAGTTAGCCATATAGGTATAACCTAAACCAAAGACAAAGTGACTATCAATACATGGGTAAAACAAAGTCGCTCCCCGCTGTCTTTCTATACCTTAAAATCTTTAAAAATACGCAACGGATTTTGATGCGGTTTTTTTTAACAATAGAGTGACTCAAGAAGTCAAGAGAAATATTTATGAGTGTTCCTTGCGGGGATGGATGAATAAAAGATCTGACTCCAATTAATCTTCTATAATGTTAGTTTCCACAATGTGAACCGCGGCCGAGTATATGTGCTTATTAAATAACAGTTTTATATTATACATTAGCATTACAGCCGTTCGAAGCCGGGGCGGGTCGCAAGTAAATATATATAATAATATAGTAAAAGTATAAATTGGTACCTACATCTATAATTTTTTTACTAAATATTTCAGTTGCAATCTCAGATTTGGTCAGTTTAAAATGAATGTAGGTAATCTGTAATATCTAAATATATAGCTTTTAATTCGATTGCACTCCCTTGTAGGCACAGGGTTTGTTTGTAAGAACTCACAATATAAAGTTGGGATTCGACTTTGGAACGTTTAGAGCTACGTCCTATGTTTTTATCCTTGTTACTCTGCTGCAGTGGGTTGTATCCAGCCTATAAACTATCCGCGAGCAAACCTCCTTTTCAGCCAAATCTGTTCAGAAGCTTTTGCGTGAAAGAGTAACAAACTTCCGTCCATCCATACTTACAAAATTTCGCATTTAGTATATTAGAGTAAGAATAGAATTTGTTTATTTCTTTAGTATAGTTACAAATATGTATTCTGATATGTATATAGCTATGTCCGATATACCACAATAGTCTTGTACCCGGTTTTGGTGTTTCACTTTTAATCACACGGCCGAGGACGCACGTTCAATGCGGTGTAAGCCTAACAACCATTTAGGATGCAAAAAAAAATTAAAATGGTACTCTAGTTGAATTACAATAATTGAAGAACGATATAAATTCGATAAAAATATCTTCATTACTATGGGTTATTAGAACGCATTTCCCATGTTATTGTTATTTGGGATTTTACTTAATAAACTGACATACCTATTTGAAATTTTTTTTGCATGCACAGTAAACGCTGAATAACGAAGATAATATTATTAAATTTATAGTAATATCGTTACCTGATAAGCCTACTGATATGCCCTAGTCCTACCGTTGCCTTAGATACGAAATGTTGGACAAAACGAAAGTCTCTGTGTATTTATATCAAATAGCTGTTTTAACCTTACACAAATGATACGATTCTTCCAATATATTATTCGTTCCCACGCATCTGTGCTACAAATTTTAGGTGGTTTTCTTATAAATTACTTTGTGTTGTGTATTCCAGTGTGATGTTTTTTTTTAAAAGATTACTGGCAGAGTTTTGCTGAGTTTTGCAAGTACGTCGCCGCTAACCCACAGGGGGCGCCCTCTTGCGCAGGTTGCTTAGTTTGTAGTTTTTAAACCATTTATTAAGGCTGGAGCTCTGCTCACCTTTATGCCCGGTGAAGTAGCAAAAGCCTAGTGGCTAACTAAGTAATTATTTCCGAAAAAAAAAACAAAAAGTTCCTAGCCGTATTTTGTTCCAATAATGGAAATTTGGTTCAATTGCGTTTTACACACGATTTTATAACACTGAAAGTAGTTTTGTCTGTATCAAAATTTTTGTAAACCTTTAAAACTAGAAATGTATTTTTTAAATCCTTGTGGTTTCCGGCTTAGAATAGACTTTTAACTTTTTGCCTTCTCATGAGTGTCGTAAGAGACAACTAAGGTTTTTTTCGGAAGGACTTACTTAGTTCGCCTCGAGGCTTTTGCTACTTCACCGGGCATAGACGACTAAGGGGCAGAGCTAATTGATGGGCAGCAGCATCTATCAGCTGTGTGTGGTTGATTTTTGGTCTACAATTGCTGATGTTCAAATTAGTATATTTGTTTCTAGCACAGGGTTTATCCGCATAATTTTAATGGGTTAATCCCATCAAAATCGATTCAGTCGAGTCGGCAACGTGCTGGTTTCAATTTCATTTATTAGCATCGCAGCTTTATCTATGTAAGATCGTTTCAATATCTCAGTTTAATTTATTTTTTATTGATTCTCAATAATATAGTCAATTGATTTTAACATTGAAAATACAGTTACTTGTTCCTCAATTTATACATTATAAAGTTTAAATTTAAACAATATAAAATTTAATACACACTTCACTTCAAATCCATGACATTTGCTGTATTTTTGTTCACCGAGATCATTTCACAGACAATTAATTCAAATCATTGAAATTCCCATTTTAATACAGAAGCGAGTAATAACTGTTTTCAACTTTGCTTTAACTGTATTTATCCATAATTCATGCGTATCTTTAAACAATTCCAAAAGTATCGTTGCATGTAATTCTTTGCAATCATAAAATAGGGCTGTATACGATTCGATACGTATTATATAGGTACTATCGATACATTCCGTACTTTACGATATTTGTTATAGACATTATGTAAACAGGCATAAATATAGCGGTACCAATTCTAAATGATAATTTTACGGAGACAATAGTATAAAATTATCTATACTAATGCTATAAAGATTTGATTGTTTGTTTGTATTGAACAGGCTCCGAAACTACTGGATCGATTTGAAAAATTCTTACACCATTGGAAAGCTACTCTATTCCCGGATGACATAGGCTATATTTAATTATGTAGTTTCCACAGGAACGGGTGTTACGCGAGTGTAACCGCGCGCGGGAAGCTAGTATACAATAAAGAGGGGATAGAAATTGAAACTTTTATATGAAATTATGCCTCATGATCAACAGCCCGTTTACGTCCACTGCTGAACATGGGCCTCCGCTTAACAAACCTTGGTAAGCCAGGGTCGTTGAGGGATTGCTTATGCGTACCCGGCCCCCGCCAACGGCGGATCGAAGGAGTGTCCGGGGGGTTTTACTGGTGTAGTCCTCTCCTCGTGGTATAAGTTAAGCATACCACGCTATGGAGGGGGCGAGTCCCACATATCCCACCGCTAGCGCACGAATACGCTGCAGCGGCGATGGATTACCACCGCCGCTGCAGCATTAGCAGAAAAGAATTTAGGGGCGTGCAAAAAAAGAAAAAAAAGGGAGAGATATTGGGAGGGATATTGTCATAATCACTACGCTTGGCAGGCGAGTAGGCGATCGCAGTAAAATATTAATAATCTTAAGTTGATAGACGCTGTTGACATCTGATGGATGGGTCCATCAGGTGTTTATCCCTTAGTCGCCTCCTACGACACCCATTGGAAGACATGGGGTGGACTAAAATTTATGCCTAAATATTATAAACTAGTTGTTTGCCATTCATCATCATCATCATTTCAGCCATAGGACGTCCACTGCTGGACATATGCCTCCCTCATAGATCTTCAGTTGTTGCGGTTATAAGCGGCCTGCATCCACCGTGATCCCGCTGTCTAAACCAGATCATCACTCCATTCTAGCGTAGGATGTCCACATACTACTGTATGTGGACATCCTACGCTACGCTTGCCGATCCGCGGTTTCTATTCGAGATCTTTTCGGCCCCAACGGCCATCTGTTATATGTGCTATATGGCCTGCCCATTGCCACTTCAACGAACTAATATATTTGCCGTTCATACATTCTGATATTTCCCGTGAATTTATTTACAATGGTCTTTTACAAACACTAAGAAACTTATACACCAAGTCGGTAAAGTCGTTTTCAGGTTATGCGCGTATAACTAAGCGATTTATTTTTATTTATATAAATTATTATTAATTAGAAAGAAAGAAAATAAATTATTAATATTCAGCATAATGCACAAGATAATAAACTTTACGAAGCCAAAACATAATTAAACAAACCATTTTCTTGTAATTTTCAAATATTGAAATATACATAAATAGTAATTGTCTATACTTATTATGGAAAATTGAAATTTTATTAACATTTCCTTAGAAATACTAATATTTATAACAGCATATAACTACTAGCAGAAGACTACTAGCTAGATGCCGTGTGGTTTCCGGCTTAGAATAGACCACCCCATGTCCTCCCATGGGTGTCGTAAAAGGCGACTAAGGGACATATGGCTGATGGATGGGCAGCAACATCTATTAGCTCAAGGTTTTCATCTTACTGCGATCATCAATCCGTCTGCCAAGCGTGGTGATTATGGCAATATCCCTCAACGATCCTGGCTTGCCAAGGTCTGTTAATAGGAGGAATGTTAATGTTAATTTAATGTTCAGCAGTGGACGTGAACGGGCTGATGATGATGATGATGATAACTACTAGGTAAGGTACAACATGTAAATTACTGCTCTTCCAATTCACTATAACTTTTAAAAACCACTTGTGAGAATTGACGATATATTGGTTAAATGTTTTATTTAACCTCAATTTTAAAGTGATACAGTGTTTTTAGCTTACTTTATCTTGAGAAAAAAAGAGAAAAAAAACATGGGTATAGATTTTTTTTTGTCAGGGTTACTAAATACTAAAAGAAAATGATTGAGCGTTGTTGATCTAAAACACTGTCAGTCTAGTCTTTTAGTCGTAGATTGGCACGCAACAAGATATATCTTTTAATAGTATTAACCCGGCGTCAGCACAGTGGAAATATGTAACAACGGTAGCAGGGCTGGGTCTAGAAGACCCGTATATAAATTCGCCATAGTACCAATAGCTAAAATAAAGTTAGTAACATAATTATTGTAGTCGTTAATATATAGAGTATTTTAAGAGATTTTGGGTAAACTAAAACAATCTGATATGAAACTATTTGTTTAATTACATTTTTTTAAAGTATTACAAAAAATTAAATGGACAACCTCTGTCCTAAAGACTTAGAAAGAAAACAAACTTTTTTTTCTCAAATATTAATAAAAAACCATACATTATGACTAAAATCTACAGTAAGACTATGACTAATATTCTAAATTCAGCAAAAAATATTTTACTAACAAAATAGGTTAATAAAATATTGTTTTAAGTACGAGTAGGTATGGCGCGAAATTACGGCACGAACTGTATGGTTGGTCATATTTACCGTTTACGTATTTTGCCGCGCCTATCCACCTCTGCGGCTGCAACACGACGACTGTTGACGCCAGCTACTGAGAAGGATGACTACGTCGAGCAAAAATCATAAGAAATACCCTTATTTCAAAATGGCGCGGGTCACGTAGACCCAACTGTGCTGACGCCGGGTTAAGTGTACACAACATTTTCTTTTTTTGGAGATACTATGTACGAGATAGGAGTGCCAGCTGCATATAATGTTACATTACATGATTGTACGATCAAGTGTAACCCACAAATCCCTCCCCAATATCATTAGAAGGATAAAATATTGTTTTCTAGTCAACGATAGGTGACGACTGACGAGTGCTTCCATTATCTTGTTGTTATTGGTTTTGTTTTAAATTATTAACATTTATTTTTCTGGTGAATTTACTTGAAAATATTGTTACGTGATTACTGCACTTATTATTATATAAATGGTTAAATTTTATCACTATAATACTATTGAGATTTTGCCTCAATGACATCATCTTACCTATCATTTTGCGTTGATTTATTGATAGTAAAACAGTCGAACGAAAGAAACAAAAATAAAACACATAACTTATTCTGATGTTTTATTCACTAACTTAATGCCTTCGTATTGCAAAGAAGTCTAACATTATGCACTTAAGATTTTTATCTCAATACATAATATCGATAAGAACAAACAACGATTGCATCGTCCCTACATAAGAGCAATATCGACTACACTTTCGATTTCAAATTGAAATTTACACGTAAGGCGGTAATTTTCCGCTGTGTGATGACATTAATGACTGCGATACTCGCAGGTAAAACTTTATTTTTTGCATAAATGTTGTATTACATCGGAATCACTAGCAGTCTCCACATACTCGTAGCTTTGCATATTTATTTGAGCCAAGTGCATGCAGCTGTCGAAATATTTTACTACTTGACCAATAACATCTAACCATATTTTCATTAGTAATTGTTAACTATTCTCCACCACACGAGAGCATTAAGATAAGCGAACTCACAATTCGCATTATTCTAGAGAGTGATTAAACAAACAAACTATTTAACTAGTAAGCATCGTTAAACATTAACAAATAGATAAAACGACGACCATAAAAGCCTAAAAACTGACGGTCAATAAATAATAGCGGCGGCCGTGCGCTGGTCGCAGTCACCGCCAGTCAATACATTCTAATCAGTGATTTATTGCCACTAATCCTTAGCTCAGCACAAATAAGCTATCTTGTCGATTTAATGTTGTATCAGCTCAGGCGTGAAACTCCCGCGCACCACTAAGTGGTCCTTCCAGTTTCCACTCGAAATATTTTAATAAGGCCTCACTGCTCACGCACCCTAATAAAAACACACACACGCACTCATCGACACGAACGTACCTTTAAAACATCTACTCGTTTGACTCCAATTTATTTATAATAGTAGCGACACTAAGAATCTACATTTTTGCTCTAAACGGTGTTAATTTATTGACCGTGGGCAGATAATATCACTTTTTTTCTCCCATTATTAAAGCGATTACATGAGAAATTATACGTCGTCGTAGCCGAGCGCTCGATAAGGTTGCCTTTTATCTGAAATCTCCCTTACTACTCGACAACAAGTCTCATTTTCCCTCATAAGTTTTTTGAAAGCTTGATAATACTTTCTTCGACGAAATCGCCTTATTGACTCGCCAATAAAAAGTGTTAAGTTATGGACAAGTTATGCCACTTGCATTAATTTTGATGCTTAACCTGATAAACAAATTATGGTATATTAAGTTAATAGCTTAATTTATAATTGAATGTGTTACGATGTGTTCATAAGAAAGCATTGTTACGATCGGCCTTTAGCATATCTGGTTGCTGTTAACGACAAATTGCGTGGATTAAGTTATATATTGATTGGTATGCATACATTGAGACTTCGAAACTTTAATACCTGAGAAACATTTTAATTTTGTATTTATGCCATCGATGGATCCAGTTTGTCAGCCTATAAAATTTTATTTTTACATCATTCTGTCTCATTTCAAAAATTGTATTTCTTAATCTTATTAAAAAGTTATTTATTTTATAGCTAGATTTACACCATTTGAGTATAAATGTGAGTAAGGGTTTATGAAGATAGGCTTGTTATCATGGTGAGGCAATTACGTGTGTCGAAGCTTTCTATGACAACCCATACGGGTGTAGTTGCGAGGACTATAGTTAGTGATTGTTGGTTAGTAATAAAGGCAGTTGTGCGCCTTTGACACGGTACTATAATGACACAGGATTATAATGAGTGCACACGGAATCGCCGGCCATGCTAACATGGAAACACCGACTGTTTTGCCTGGAGCGCTATCATCATGGTTAGGCCGCGCGTAAAAAATAAATATTACTGTAGGTACTAACATAATGAAGTGTATGTTTGAATATTCTATTTAATTTTTTTTTAAAGGTTTCATGGTTTTATGTTCTTTAGTAGCTTTCAAGATAAGACAGGCAGGTACCTATATAGATTTTAAATATATTAAGAGTTGTTGTGCTTGTATTTCGAATATTGTTAAGTTAATTTTATAGGAATCAATAAAATGTTGGGATAATAATATTATTCTGTATAAAGTTCGAAAACACACGATCGTAAAATAGTTTTCCTGTCATTAATAGTGTTAAATAATACAAATTACGAATATATTTATGATCAACTTAGCTTATTAAAAAGTGATCTTTAGTAAATCAACTAATTAGTAATGTTTTTTTTCCAGTACCTGTATCCCCATCATCATCTGGCGGCGGAGGCGGTTCGGGCACTCCCCTCTATCCCGGCGCGGCGACTCACCCCCTCTCGTCCCTACTGTCGCAACAGCGATTGTTGGAGCTGTCGCGATTTGGGCTGCGACACTACGACATCGCACACCATGTCCTCTCACAGCAAGGTGCTGTAACCAAGTTGCTTGGTAAGCAGGGTTTACTTAAATTTGGTTAGCAAGTTTAAGTATATGACTGCATGAAATATTGATATTGGTTAAGCTTGCGTCTCATATTGTTGAAATTGAATTGCCTTGAAGAGGAACGGTGGACAGTCGACATGAACTCGGTCATTTGATAGGTATTTAGAACTTTTACACATACGAAGTGGCATGAAAACATCTATTGCGTGATAAAGGTTTATTGAAAGTTTTATATATATATAGATGGCGCTTTAGACTTGTCATATCTGGCGTTAAATAATATGGTTTTATTTGGACGTTTGCAGGTTATATTTAGCTATATTAATTTGAGAAACTTTAGGGAATTTCAATGTACTGTAAACAATAATCCTGATAACATGCAAATCCTATTATAGCGTAGATAAATATTTGGAAAACAACGTAAAATAGTAAAATTTCTTAAAAAACAAATAAATACCTTCTTCTGTCCTATTTTGCTGTGTTCCATGTGAACCTAATATATTAAAAATGTTGTACCACGGAAGCAATAAAGATTTGAATTTGAACAATATAAGTCTAAATAACTTCATAGTAAAACCTTCCTTAAAGTCTCATTAAACTATTTATAAATGTATTGCCCATTAGCTATACTACTAAACGGTGAATCTACAATATGGATAGACTATCTATGTAGGTAGCCTACAATCAATGTGTAGGAAATTCTCGATAATGACTCTATTTGTCTAGTGTCACGGTGAATATTTTAACATAACAACTTGTGATTGTACCTGGCGCATATTATTATATTTTTGTAGTCAAACGTCAAACGTTAGTATGATCGGTTTTTTTAGATAAACTTTGTTGGGAATAGATGCTGATGAATGATGATGCAGTAATTAAGATGAAAGACGATTGTTTTTTCAGAACCGTTTAAGCATGGAAAAGTAGAATGGATAATAAATGTATATTGATTGGGAAGAAAATTTAGGTAGATATAGCTTTTGATACCTTACTCAGCAAAGGACTTTTTTTTTGTCCTGGCGGAAATGCATTGACGCTTTCCCACCGCCGCTGCAGCGTATTCGCGCGCTGGCGGTGGGATATATGTGACTCGCCCTCTCCATAGCGTGGTATGCTAAACTCATACCACGAGGAGAGGACCCTACACCACTAAAACCTCCCGGACACTCCTTAGATCCGCCGTTGGCGGGGGCCGGGTACGCATGAGCAATCCGGCCATCCCTTAACAGACCCTGGCTTGCCAAGTTCTGTTAAGAAGAGGCCCATAATTAGCATTCAACTTACACTGGGCTAATACAGTACAGTACACTAAAAATTAAAAATATAACAGAAATTCTTAAGAGCGCCTTTTTATAATTTAATCATACTCAACATTTTCATGTAAATACTTATAATATCCTATTACGTACTTACTTATATTTGTTGTCAAACAAATATCATAAGCCATTTACGTTGAAATTGAAATACATCGGAGGTTTTACGAACAGTCTGATATAAAGTAATACGTACGTGGAAATAAATGTATCGTTTATTCTGTTTTCCTTTGACTAACAAAATGTAGGTGCTTATTATGGTTCTTTTAGTGGAAGTTTTTGTGTACAAACCAAGAACACTTTATTCTTACACCTTATTGTGTAAAGTTAGTAATTTTGTTGAATTTTCTTATGTTGTTCGTATGGTTCACAAACAGGCTTTGTAATCATTTGAAACTTATATTAATAGGCAAAGCAAAACTTTGTACCCTTTGCACTCTTATAGGTAATGTAGAGAAGGTTTACAGAATGCTAATATTTTACATAGCCCAACGGATTAGTTCGTTGATGTGTCAATGGGCAGACCATATAGCACGGAGGACAAATGGCCGTTGGGGCCGAAAAGTTCTCGAATGGAGAGCGTAGCGTAGGACGTCCACCTATGTACTAGATGGACGGATGACCTGGTTAAGGCCGCATGATCACGATGGATGCAGGCCGCTTCTAACCGTCACAACTGGAAATCTATGAGGGAGACCTATGTCCAGCAGTGGACGTCCTACGGCTGAAATGATGATGATGATTACGATGATGAATATTTTTATAATAATGGTCATAATTCAATCACTGGGCTATCAGTTTATTTTTTAAACTACATAAATATGTTAGGAAATGGCTATTCCTAACCGTAGGCGGAAAGTAACTGTTTATAGAGTTCTTTACACTAAAAGTTATCGGAAGAACTCTCTCTCTTCCTGGCTATGCATCCCATATGGTATTCTTGATTTGATTTTGATTTTGATATGGTGGTATTCCTTTTTTTTAAATATTACTAGCAGAGTTTTGCATTCTACTAGTATTCTTGTTAACAGTAGAGTAAGTATTTGTCTCCTTGGAAAAGTTTTCGTAAGAACATTATCTTAATATACCTAAATATTAGGACGTGACTTTTTTTTCAGCTCAGAGTGGTCACCGGCAAGGGGAATTGCGGAATCATGACTTTTAGATTTTTAGTGGAGATGTCGCTCATCTTTAGCAGTTCGGATTTTGTACATCTTGTCTACGAAGGCATTGAAAGGTTTCTAATTTTGCAACGTGCAATTATTTGTATGCGGATTTGTGGCTTGTTTCCGATACTGTTTTATAAAGCTTTAATATAAATTTTACTAGCTGCGCCCCACGGTTTTACACGCGTTGAACTGTTACTCAGCTTCAGTGGGTCGTAGACTGAGATATTAAAGTATATGTCAATCCAGTTTATAATCTATCCCCGTGCACTTTCAGCAAAATCCGATCAGTAGTTTTTCCTTGAAAAATTAACAGACATCCATCCACATGTAGTCACTAGCTTTCGGATTTCTAATATAAATAAGGTTGTAACTCAAGTTTAAAAATATAAGAAGGTGTTTACATAAAATCCTCAAGCGAGAAGCTATTTTACGTATTATAAAAAAAATCCTAAACGTTACTTCGTTAGCATACTTTGTGATATAAAAGAACGGATATGAAAGAGTAATTCGTTAGTATATTATTGTTCTGGTTAATTGGGCCTATTTTGAACAGACATTTACCTACGCAGAGTCATAAATTATAATTAATTAATTAAGAATTTAAGTTCATATGTAATAATGTATTTATATTTATTTTTTAATATCATTGAACGTCGAGTAAAAACTATTTTCTCAAGTTCTTACTATTTCCGTTTACACTTACAATTTCTAGAGTAGCCAATTATAATAGTTTATTTGTTTTTATTACGGGATATTCTATATAATAAAAATATTTTTAGAAATAGATTTTAACTGTAATATTATTTCGAAACGCACATCAGTATTAATAATGTTTGAAACTAAAATCCAAAAGTCAAATTATTATGAATACCAAATGAACATCAATAGTTGTATATCGATTGAGCTGACCACTCAACTCCAATACTGATAACATACAGTTGGTGGGCAAAACATTGTCCTTAACAATTTTATCGTCCCTCCCACAAATATAAACTTTAAAACAAAATGTTAGCGTCCTAATTCGAATGTCCGGTATAACTTAGAAGAGTTTTTCGAAAGTAATTGATAAAACGAACTTATGCCTACTGGGTATTCACCACTGTAATTAGTGTAGTAGGAGGGTGCGCATTAATTATAAAGGATGTCGTTGGCGACTCCTCAGTGTTGTATTGATTTATACAACCGTTCTTTATGCCCTGAGGCTTATTGCTGTGGACGGAATTATTCGATATAATTACTTCACTACAGGCTGAATGATCAATGGATATCTAGCGTTGCTAGGGTCGTAAAACTAGTAGCTTTTAATTTTTATTGATTTTTGCAATTATACCTATATTATATATTTTGTAGTGGTTCGCTACAGCGGTCAATGTAACTTGATGGAAGGTAGTCGAAATAAATAAGTTTGTTTTTATAAATATTACTTATTTGATGCGGAGGTATTTACCTACCTGTTAAACTTATAAATTTTGAATTTCAATTCGATTTTGCACGGGCAGCTTATTTTTCACTTATGGGTCCTTATCGTCATGTATATAGATTGGATATTTTAGTTTGATCTTTTTAAATATATCATTTTCATATAACTCTATTCTCTTTCTCTCTACGTATCTTATCTATTTATTATATTTGAATCTTAGTCAGTCAATTTACACAAAAAAAGGACAACTTATTAATAAGAAATATTTTTATATTTTATAAAGTTGTAAGAATGGATCACAAACAGACTTCGTATTTCATTTAAAAAAAACTATTTCTCATGGTGATGTTGAAACCGTACGAAAATCCGTTTAGAGGTTTTTGACTTTATAGGGTTTGAATATATTGCTGTGGCGGTAGATTTTTTTTGCTAATATGTATTAAGCAGTAAAGAAAAAATTGGGAAAAAAAAAATCTAAAATAAAAAGGTATCTGCGTCAGTAAGTATGGTCATCATCGGCGTTATCGTAACGGAACAAACAAAGTAATTTAAATTCTGAATGAAATGCATTATTGTAATATTATGCAGATATACAGATTTATATCGATAATGAAATATAGTTGTTGCGTATAAACTAGTGATTATCATTTAAAATGTTATCGAATTATAACTACGACAACTAAGCAATCGTCGAAAGCGATACGGTCTTGGGCCGCGTTTAACTCGCGTCTAATAACACGGTTAAAGCAAAAATCTGAACCTCTATTAATCACCGATAAGGATAACACATCGCGCGAGTGTGCAGCGACGAAAGCTGCCATTGACGAAAGCTTAGATGCTAATCGGTTCATAAAACTTGCAGCGTGTTAATTATAAGCCACCGGGGCGCGGATGAATGCGCCCAAGCAGCCTCCGCTTAGCCGCGAGCATTCGCTCCTAACCAGTGCCGGATTAGTCATATAGCAAGAGTAGCAAATGCTACGGGCCCCGCGACGATTTGGGGGGCCCCGCACACCAAGATACGTGCGCAAGCAAGAAAAAAAAACCTCGTTCAGCGACTCTGCGTCATTAAAAGGGGTCTCCGGACAGAATTTGCTACAGGCCCCGCACTGGCGTAATCCGGCACTGCTCCCAACAGATCTCGATTGCCGATGTGAGAAACTATCGTATCATCGACGATTTTTCATTTCGACAACCCTTTATTTGACTGTTTCCTTTACAATTAACACAGCTGCTTTTCATTGCATTCTGTTTTTTGTTAGTCAGCGCCAATTTTGCGCTCAACTGGTTGAATCGTGAACTCCTATGTTCATTATTATTTGAATAGTATGAAAAAAGCTGGAAATATGATGATTGTAAAGATTGTAATTTGCCACATAGAATTGAAGACATAGGTAGTAATTGTTGTGCATTATTTAATAGATGAGTTCTATTGAAAAGTGTAAGTTTCTATGACACTGAGCACACTTGATTATATTTTAAGTTAATTCGCTGAATTATTTCTGAGTGTGGTATGTAATTAGGACACGTGAGACACTTTGTGTTTGCTCAGGACTCGTGAACGGTCTATTCCAAAGGCAGTCGACCGTTTACTACGCGCACTGTATTATTTTACGCAGTTTGAACATTCATATTGCTGACCTAAAGTGTAGGTTTATGTATACACTTTTAATTTTTCTTTTCTTTTCAACGTTTTTCTACCGGCTTGGATTAGTGTTATTAAATTATTTTTGTAAATTTACCACCGAGTGGTAATTTAAGATAATGATTCAATGCTGATGATGGTTTTGTAAGAAATGGTATCAGGGATGGTTTCAGTTAAGTTTATTAATACTTTTACAAATTTTGTAAGTCAACGCTGGTGATATCTTCATCTTCAGCCCGTATAACGTCCACTGCTGAACATGGGCCTCCTCCCGGGGGAGGGTATTTGCCATTGTCAATACGCTTGGCAGGCGGATTGGTGACCACAGTATTATGTTGTACCACACAAGGAAACGCTGCTGCCCGTTCTTTGATATACGATTATTATAGATGATGTTATAACAACGGCTTAACGTGCTTTCCGAGGCACGGAGGGTAGTCCCTCATCCAACCAGAACCGGAAAGAAATCTTAGAATTTACACAAAGATTTCCTGTCTGGCGTGGGGATCGAACCCACGACCTACGACGAATACTGCTATTCTACGGAGGTGATAATAATATATTCACTGATATATCTATAGATCTAGTAGAGAATGGTGTAACTTCATAAATGGAAATCTATGAGAACAGTGGAGTGTAATGTCAATCAATTTTTGCCGCTGGTGATTTCATAACGTCACGTGTCGAGTTCCCACGGAAGCCCAACTATGAGCCGCCCAGGGCCGTCATGTCCAACCACTTAAGTATTTAACGTAGGTACTTACTACGCAGCCTTAGCTTAAAAGTTATTATCTAGCCTAAACAATTTCTAAGCTGACGGCATGGAAATGGGCACGCATAAATAATGTTCCATGGCCGAGTTTGAGTATTAAATTGTTGGTTGTGATGCTGAAGTAGTGACGAATAAATTGCCCACACATTGCCCAGTTTGTTGAATCTTGCACTTGGTTTTGTGAGATCCTAATACGTTTTAACTACGATTTTACTAAACCGTGGATTAGTATTTTTGTTAAAGTGGTAACGTAAATCTCTAGGATATGGGATTTGGTTATACTCTGTGGTTTGTAGATGCAATATTGGTTGAATACTTTGGGTGTTTTCTTTCATCTTTATAATCGTTAGTAACTTTTGGTTACACAACATTTTAGAATGGTAGTCGTATTAAACAAAATAAAATTGAAAATATAACTTTACTGCTACGAACAAATCATAACAAAACTACCAAAATAATAGAGTGAGTAATTTCATATTAGACTTGTCAATTTATTTCGTCGTACGTAAAATTGTTTGGTAGCTAATGATACCTAGTCAAGATAATTGTCTGCGGATCGCCGAGGCCAGTAATGAAGCCGTTTTTAGTCTTTGGTCCTATAATCAAAATTGAATTATCCCAGTTGACATTCTTGCTTCAAAAACCAAGCTTTTTCTTTTTCCGCTCCAATTGTCTAGGGACAATTTATAATGCATTGTTGTGGTTACTGTTACAAAGGCATATTAATTATTTTTAGATATGCTATAATCAAAATATTGTAGGATAAACAAATATAGGCTTTTTATTTTTCTGTAAGCAACTCATTAATGTAAAATTTGCATATCATTTAAGAGATTAATGAACAATGGCCCAGCTAATTTATTTATTTACACAAAAAAACGTATACACCTATTTACTAGGATCTATTGTTAAATGTCATGGACCCGATATTCTACTAGACTGAATAGCGCTTTTTGTTTCTAAATGATAATCTAATTGCTTCCGAGGGAGCAAGCGCGAACTGCTTCAAGTGTTATAGTTATAAAAAAAGTCGATCAATCACCGAATCAAGGCGTCGTTAACACGCATTGCATTATGTTCGATAAATCAGGCCATCCAGACCCACTTCGCCTCTAAAGATTTTGATCTATTAACTAGATGACAGTGCACTACCCAGCCCCAACAACATAAGCGCCAGCCAATATAAAGAGCCACTTCTGAATACTTTTAATACAAATTTAATTAACTAGATTCTTGCCTTTTCTGTGTCGATTAAAAAGATTTTGTAGACGCACCGTGTAATGACTTAAACCTTCCATAAATGACTTCTGTGTGGAAATTTATTAACTGATGTTTTGAGTAGTATTGTGCCTTTTGTAGAGCTCTCACTTCCTTACTAGTGCGGCTGATGATTAATGGCTTATAGTTGTTTTGCAACCGAGGCTTTTAAAAAGGAATACGACAAAAACTCGAGAGGATTATTCGACACCTTGTTGTACTTACCTATTGTGGATGTTTATGAGTTTCTCTCGCATTTTTAAGGCCAGTTAAGTGTTAAACTTTCATTGACTCGTGCTAATAATGGTTATAAGCTTTTATTACCATACTATTAAAGTGGCGTTGTGGTTTTAATAAGGGCCTTTTTTATCTGACATGAATATTTTTCTAACAGAGACACATTAATTACGTAGGTACTAACAAGCTTGATAGCCTTTAGTACTATCATTTGACAGGGAATTTACGTAATGGCTATAATACTTCTACGTATGATAATTATTGGCAGGACGATTTGGCATCAGTATTTCTATTGAAACATAAAATCACAATTTTGAAATATATTTTTACAAAAAAAGTTGAAGACTTTTTTTGGATGGCAATGATATAATGTACTTGGTGGAAATGAGTTATAGTGCGTTGCAATAAAAGACAATCTAAACTGTACGTGCGCCCCTACACAGGTTCGAAGTCAATTTAATCTGTAAGTTATACTGCTATTGAAAAAGTACCTACCTATATACGTGGATTGATTACCACCATAAATAATTAATTTTACTGAGAAATAGCAAAAAACAAAAATTACAGTTATAATAAATTAGATTATTTGTTTCATAATAACAAATGATAGTTAGCCTGGTAGGTTTAGTCACGTGTACAAGCGTGTACGCGCCGGGAGCGCGCTTGAGTTTCACGCAAATAATACACATTTAACGTGTATTTCAGCCTCACACGAACCGCCTCTGCCTAGGCAATGCCAGTAATTGGTCCCGGTCATGCGATTACATTTCTAGCCAATTTAATTATCGCAAAATGATCAGTGTGCCGGCCTCCCGCAATTTAGCTATCAATCAAGAAGAGAACGGTTATTGGCGTTCGAACGGTCGGCAATATGGGCTTTCAATAGTTAAGTTTAGACTTACAGTACCTACAGCGAAGTGTAGTGAAAGGTGCTGGTGGATTTCATGCACGTACCGTTTAAACGTTTGACGTTCTATGTCGCCTGTCGATCCAATGAATGTATCCGCTGCACCGGCAATTATATTGCAGATTTAATGGCTTCGATTGGCTCACTTTGTTGGTATTATTCAATAATTATTAAATTACTATTTGATTTATTTATTTTATGTTATGATATTAAGTGATCAAGCAAATAGGAGTGTGGCGGTGAAATAGTAATAGTATTATAATATTGTTTTTTCTGAAAAATACTCATAGGTATTGGGAATAATTGCGTAATATGGTTAATAAATACTTATTTGTATATATCTGATAAAAACCTAGCTAAAAGGCTTGAAAAGGTGTTCAGTAATTACGATAAAAAGATTAAAATTAAATAACAGCCTATTTTTAATTAAATATAACAAAAGTAATCAATACGATAAGAATAAGTAATAACATTTGTCTCTAGGTACTTAAGCGACATATTTGAACACGTTTTTGAGCAAAGAACTATAAAAGTTGTCCCATTAATGTTAAAATATTTTATTAACTAGGATTTCGATGTCAAGTTCGTTCAAACATATATTATAACTAGCTTCCCGCGCGCGGTTTCACCCGCGTAGCTCCCTTGCCCGTGCGAACTTCGGAATAAAATATAGACTATCCAACACTGAAAGATTTTTTGAAATCGGACTAGTAGTTCCTGAGATTAGCGCGTTCAAAAAAAAAAAACAAACTATGCACCTTCATAATATTAGTATAGATTATTATAAGAAGGTACCTATAAATAATGTGATAGAAAAAATATATTTATCCACATATATTATCCAACTGATGTACCATCTCCAACAATACATGAACAATCAACTAATATCATTCTGCAAGGTTTGCTGGAAGAAAACTCATAAATGAGTTAAGCTTGCCAATTTTCGTCATCTTTACATGTTAATCTTTCATAACTGACATACATATTGTGAACAATAAAGAATATATACCTACTAATATGATAAAGAGGAAAGATTTGTTTGTTTGTATTGAATAGGCTCCGAAACTATCGGACCGATTTGACAAAATCGTTTACCGTCAATGATGTTGCACAAGGAGAGGTAGATACGTCATGCTCGTGTTTTGTTAAGGCAAGATTGGTCCCTAGAGAGTAAACAGGACAGCATGAAAATGAGTGTGTGCAAAAACGAGACAGACATACGTCCAAGAGTGCCAATTTGCTTAATTTCGTGGTGACATTTTTCAAGCCCGGGTGCCGTATCTGCCTCTTTTTACTATAACATCATTGTCCACCGTTGGAAAGCTATACGGATGACATAGGCTATATTTAATTACGAAGTTGCCACGGGAACGAGAGATGTGCGGGTGAAACCGCGCGCGGGAAGCTAGTAAATAAATAAATTCTTTTTCGCCAATTCAATGTAAAAATACACAAGTTATATAGAAATAGTAGCTCTAATTATAAATTAACCTCTACACATCATTATAAATGTTTCACTAAACGCATACGCAATAACTATGAATATCGACTGGCCTATGTGCATTTTGAATCATAATTATCATAGATATTTGTGAATCAATATTTTCATATAAGTTTACTACGTAAATTATATATTAGAGATATCATTCGTATCACTACGTCACCGGTACGTAACAAATTTGAAATGAATATTGTCATAATTTATTCTTAGACCACGCTCAGCTTTAATTATTAATTATAATTATTCTTTATGATCACTTACTAACAGTCTATGGTAAATCGTACATACATTTTTCAACATAAATTTATTTCGTCGGCGCAATATTAAAATGTGCTTCGCCTATTATGGCGATGTGTCGCAGACTTCGTGTAAACTTGACTGACTTTTTGCGGGACCTCACCATTTTCGTCGATAAGCTTTAGTCTTATCAAGACATAAAGACCTTTATGAATTCATCTTGAATGGCGTTGACAAAAATGTGAATATATATAATGTGTTGAATAATGCAGCGTGTTATCGGTATGGAGGAGCAGTGGTGTGGTAAAAAGCGCACGGTCGGCGCTGCCGGTTGGAATGCCGCAGCTTCGTTTTTACGTAATTGTTCCGATGCACGCACTCATCCATTATCTAACTCACTTAGTCAGAAAACAAACTAGTCATTTCTATATCTACAGATCATAAACCAACCTTGTAATCAGGAATATAGACATTCATCGCACTCAATTAATAAAATATTGATGAATTTCTAATTAGAGCTTCTCGCTTCGGGAGATAATTATTACATTTTATTGTAAAATGATAATTGAAATATGAAATATATTTTTTGTTTATTTTCAGAACTCGTAAATTAATAAGAGAAACCTACATTGCATACATATAACTTGCAAACAATTTAATTACTTATATTTTTTCAAGTTTAAATAGTTCGTAAAAACAATGGAACAGATAAGCAATAATTAAAAATTCATGTCTCGTCACATGCAGGCTTCATTTAGCCGATGTGAATGATTCTGTAATTATTAAAACTAATTTAAAGCTTTCATTGTTATTCTTACCGCCGTGCTCGATTATCATTTTTTGTGAGACCGCACGTCCCTTGTTCTTTTAAATGCTAAGGTACAAAGTGCTGCTGAGTAGTTTTTAGGTGAATTTTAAAGTTTATTACTCGAAGAGTAAGGGCCAAAAAGTTCTATGTTGTACGCGTTCGCTTCTAAAGAATTAAATGGTGGCAAGTAACCCGCGTTTACTCACGTTGACCACTCAATGAAATTGCATCAATCGGCATCGTGTCGTCATTAATGGTATTTTTATTTAAGTCTCTAATTTGATTTTGAATTTTCTTTTATTTCCTACATCGGGCAGGTGACAGTTTGTTCAATTCATTTCTTTTGTATCAAACGATTTACTTTTTTGAATGCTATGAACGCAGTTTGTACTATACCGAGAGTGTAACTGCAGCTGCTGTTGAAAATTTGGTATAAAAATAACTTTATCTCAACGCTTTCGGATGCAGAACATGCATAAAATATAATAATAGGTTGAAAACATATTCAATGAATTCATTTTGAATTTTTGGTTGTATCATACCCCAAAATAAAAGGAAGCCGCAGTAGAGGGCTTTCACTTAAAATGTTTACTTGACTTCCAACCTTTGGGAACTTCTTTAAATAGCTAAAAGACAACTAGAGATTTAGAGCATAGAGTTAGTTCGTTCAGTGAGCTGCTTGACGGGAGAAGTATCCCTACTTTATAGAATACCTCAGCTTAATAGCATGTGTTAATTTGCGCTGCGTGTAAGTTCGCCAAAGACAACGGCAAGAAGAAAAGGTCCGTCAGGATAAAGGTGGCTAATGCTGTTCATCTACAGAATTGGCACTAGCTTTACTTATACCTCCAGGTATTTGAATGCATATTCCACTTAATATCAAGTATGTACGGGTAATTTGCCTGGAAATAATAAAAAAAACATTAACCGTAGTAAGACAAGTATTAGATTAAGACGCAAATTATAAATACTACCTGCTACTCTTATTGGAAGTTAATATTTTATAATGCAATGTTACGTGTCATTTGATTCATTATATTTTTCAATAACAACAGTTAAATTATTTTTTTCTTGTTCTAGGCACCTTACGTCCACCAGGCCTAATTGGGGGAAGCAAACCTAAAGTGGCAACACCAGCGGTGGTTTCTAAGATAGAGCAGTACAAGAGGGAAAACCCAACCATTTTCGCTTGGGAGATACGAGAGAGACTCATATCCGAAGGTACGTAAAGCAGAATAAATTTAAATCATAGGGCTATTCTAGTATAGACAATGGGGTAACTTATATAAACTGACAAGAACGGCGGCGGTTACTTGATTTCAATGAACAAAACATTTATTTTAATTTATATTTTATTTGAGTATGTTCAAAGAAATTCAATTATGCTTAATAATATAAGAAACTTAAGAACAACTTTTCACCCATAGAACTCTCGCTTACGTAGGAACTTCATAAATTAATATAGCTTTTCTCGATAAATGCGTTATCTAAAACTGAACGAATTTAAATTTAAAGCGGATCAGCAGTTCCTGAGATTAGCACGTTCAAGCCAACAAACAAACTCTTCAGATTTATATATTAGTATACGATTCATAATTGTTAATTAATCCAATACCAAAAAACGTAAGTTTTAGAATTAAAATTGGAAATAATTAGAACAGAAACTTGGCAAGGTAAATCAATGGTTACTTCTTCATCTGGGCTTTACTGGGTTCTTCGAAACAAAGATACAATTATAGGCATTAGCCATAGTTCCATAAGTTTCCTGCGTGTGCGTCGCTAGCGGCGATCACGACGACAACTGGGTAATATAACTGTGTCCATTTACCGTGCACACAACGTGATGCATTCTATATTATGACTATTCGTCATATACTTATGTATCTTCTATACAAATAAATAAAATTGAATTGACTGTTTGTAATGGAAAAATAAAAAGGGTTTACATACTGTCTATAAATATATTTCGGGTATTAATGACATAAGCACGTTTGTTGTCTGTCTGTTTCTTTATTTGTGTATTCCGCCTAATCCTTGGTCTTGGTCTTTCTCTTACAACACTTTTGTTCACATTCGCCATATAAATTCTACTTGTTAGTCTCCTATTCATTAATTCTCTCTAAACCACGAAAATAGTTTAAAAGTAACTTTAAAAATCGATACAAATAAAATTAAATTCATTTGTATTCGGTACTTTTCAGCTGAAAATTTAAAGAAATCACTTGGCTAGGCTAGGTAAGTGTAGTGACTATGGCAAAACCTGCCCTCTAGAGGAGGCCCATGTTGAGCAGTGGACTTCGTTTAGCCCGATGGATTATGTTCGAGTATTATTCAAATGTAAATGTGAAATTTCTAAAGAATTCCTTGATTGACTCTACATTGTGGGTAAATAAAGTTGGCTGTTACGCAGTTAGCAGTCTGATTATACTGTTAATTGTTTGACTGAAGATAAAATCTCATATTGTTCTTGTATGCTAATACAACCTTAGTTAGTTTTTAGTTTACCTATTAATTTTCTATAGCAGTTCTGCTGCGTTTTTACATCCGACAGTGTGTGAGTGAGAATATGTAATTTAGTATAGCCTGTGTGAGAACAGGATAGAATAGGTTTGTGAAGAAAATATGACTCATTCTACGAGACTATAACCATCGGTTAGTTTTGAACATTTACAGTGCAATCGTAGTTATTAGTTACTGGCTTTTGGCCGCGGCTTTTTCTCTGTATATATTGAGTTCTCAAAATTTTCAAAAACACCTAGTTATATTAATATAGAAAAAAGTATTGTTTATTTAGTCAAGCAGAGCAGGCGATTTGAAAAAAAAAGAGGAAGAATATCAGCTAATATTGTATCTATTTTCTTTAGTTAATTAGTATTTACTCGAGGCCTCGTAGTAAAACATTATTTAAAAGCCTAAGAAATCAAAGATTTGCAATTTGTACCTATCATAACATCTAAAGAACGGCTTGAATACTTAATAACTTACAATAAATTATTTTAATAACATGACCCGAGTATATATTCGATGATCTGACGGTCCTATATCGTGCGCACGCGACGCTTGTAACCTGATTCACTCACTAGTATTACGCGACGGTAGTTTTGTAATGCCACTAGGCATAGACTCCTATCAAATAGCCTAGGTAATAGATGGATCTAGTTTTTTTAATCAAAACCTTACCTCATTAGTACTAATCAATATATATAAATAGTTACCGTTAAAAGCTTGATATTACTTTCATCGTAACATTCGTAACGAATACTAGTATTACAGATAGTTCAACTCATCTGTACGCGCGGAGCTATGTGTGGGTAAACCTTCTACGATAGATGATTTGAACTGTCTGTGTCAATCACATCATCTATCGTGGTTTCATTGTAAATATATCTAGATATTGACTAGGTATATATGTTACAGTCAAAACTTATAATCGGTCAAAACCACTTTTGAATGCAAAAATCAGGCAAAAGTAGTTTTGACGGGTCCATATTGGCTCACATAAAATTCCAGAAAAGAGATGCTCTTTTTTTTGGTCGAAGGTTAAAAAAACACCAGGTTTCCAACTTCTGTAGGTTAGGTTAGGTTAGAACTGTGACCGCAACGCACAACGAAGTGCCAGATTCAAATTCCATACAAATGATTATGATTTTTGCAGTCAAAAGTGATTTTGAACGATTATAAGTTTTGACTGTAACATAATTATATACCTACGAAGAATTCATAATGGTCAAACTAATATTATGGATTGTTTGACGGTTTTTTTTTCTGTTTGCAACAAACGAACTCAAAAACTGCTGATTAGATTTTTGAAAAAACCGGCCAAGTGCGAGTCGGACTCGCGCACGAAGGGTTCCGTTTCAGTTACAAGTGCGTACCTATTTTTGATATCAAGAATAAATAAAAAAGCGTATGTTTATGAAATGAAATGTTATTTTATATTTTTATATTCGAGTTGATTGAATGAAAGCTAAATTGCGGTTTACGATTTTTGACGTATTAAAAAAAAACTACTTACAAGATCTCGTTCAAACCAATTTTTGGTGGAAGTTTGCATGGTAATGTACATCATATATTTTTTTCAGATTTATCATTCTCTTATTTTAGAAGTTACAGGGGGGGGGGGGACACACATTTTACCACTTTGGAAGTGTCTCTCGCGCAATAAACTATTCAGTTTAGAAAAAAATTACATTAGAAACCTCAATATCATTTTTGAAGACCTATTCATAAATACCCCACACGTATGGGTTCGATGAAAAAAATTTTTTTGTGTTTCAGTTCTATGTATGGGGAACCCCAAAATTTATTGTTTTTTTTTTCTATTTTTGTGTGAAAATCTTAATGCGGTTCACAACATACATCTACTTGCCAAGTTTCAACATTATAGTTCTTATAGTTTCGGAAAAAGTGGCTGTGACATACGGACGGACAGACAGACAGACAGACAGACAGACAGACATGACGAATCTATAAGGGTTCCGTTTTTTGCCATTTGGCTACGGAACCATAATCACCATTATAAAGCTCCGTTACTAAGAAGTATTATTTTATAGCCCATCTAGACTAATTAATACTACTTCGGGTCCGATTTGAAAAACTTTTCGAGTAGAAAGCCTATTTATCGAGGAAGTCTAGCCTATATTTCATGATAAATTTCTTACGAGAATGTTAAAATCGCGCGCGAAAAGCTAATATTTCATAAAATGGTTACCACACGACTATGCCACAAACCCCATTGGGAAAAAACTGTTGAAAATCATTTGATAGAAACCTTTTGTTATATAATGATCTAAAGCAAGCGAAACAAGCGCGTAAACCTGTAATGTTAAGGTCACTTCAGAACTGTTAACGCCGTTTACTGAGTAACTGAACACTTATTTAATTATAAGATTAAAGTATTTAAGTAATGAGCTTTATCAGTGTCAAATAGTTTCGGCAGGCCAATAGGTAAAGCCAGAGAAGTGTATTATGCTCTGATAGTTCGGTAATGGCGGCTTAACAACAGGATATAAGGTAATATGAGAACATCTATTGGAGTTTTTGTGGCTATGTGCGAGCAGACGAAGCTTTAGGTGTAAACAGGTTGTATACCATTGGTATATTGTTTTGAAATATATATAAATCAAAATAAAAAATCTTGCTGTGGGTAAATTATCTGGATACCGATCTGCTTGGTTATAATTATAGTCAATGTCTGATTTGAAGTCAAATTAAACAAGAAATGGACGGTTAAACAGCTACTTCTTATTTATACGGCTATATTGGGTTTATTTTATTTTTCGAACGGAAATATGTAATTAGCCACAAGCTATAGTGATGGGCAGGCTTCAGCCTCATTAAATGGTTTAAAAACTACTAAGCTAGAGGCCTCAGATAAGATATATTGAATTTATTTTTTGATTGTAGGTAAGTTAAAGTATTGTCCCTATTGGCCCAAAACTATTTCCTCGTAAATAGTAGGTATATGAGTATCTAATGACCTTTATTAAGTTTAGAATGTTAAGAAAGTTATAAAAAATTGCCAAATTCAAAATGCAAATGTCGCAAAACACAATATTTGGGTAAAAATGTTAGTTAAGAGGTACATCATACGGTAGCAAATGATAAACCAATAAGACGAATTATCGCAGTGACACGTCACTTGTTTGTATATTTTTTTTATAAATAAGATAGCAAAATTTATGTTCGCACTAAGTCATAATCATAAGTTGTACAATTCAAAAATGATTTATATTTTTTTACAGTTACTATCATAAATTAAGTCAAAGTTTAGTCGGAAAATCATATAATTTAGTAGGTATCTTTGCTCCTATTAACCAATGTATATATTCAGCATGATAAACCATATTATAGAAGGTGTATCATTAAATTCAAAATTATGTCGAATATTTTTTTCTTTGATCTAGAGAGATCAAATGAAACGATTTTTACACAATTTCTTCGCGATAACGAGTCATAAACTAGGTAGAAGCACAGCAGCGCCGCCATATTGACGCGCCAAATGCACTATAAATGTGTCACTATAATCAACGGCTTTGATTATTAAAATATCTGCTCAATGCAACTTTAGTTAATTTTATACAAAACTGTATGAAAACATAATAAGATAAATTCAAATTTCCTCTCGGGGTTTTTTTAATATTTTGATGTGTCTCTCAATTATTGCTCTATTTCCCACTCATTATTCTTTATTTTCTCGCACTTCATGTAATGTTGTAATCATCATCATCAGCCCGTATAACGTCCACAGCTGAACATGGGCCTGCTCCCGAGAGGGAGGGTATTTGCCATAATCACCACGCTTGGCAGGCGGGTTGGTGACCGCAGTATTATGTTGTACCACACAAGGAAACGCTGCTGCCCGTTCCTTGACATACGATTATTATAGATGATGTTATAACAATCGGCACCAACGGCTTAACGTGCTCACCGAGGCACGGAGGGTAGTCCCCCTCTACCTCAACCAACCAAACCCGGAAATCTTAGCATTTACACAAAGATTTTCTGTACGGTGTGGGGATCGAACCCACGACCTCCGAGATTCAAGGCGAGCCAAATACCGCTACGCTACGGAGGTTGTCATATTTTATTATAAAATTAATGATTATGACTTACTACATCATGACACCAATTGCCAATAAGTATTACTTTTATAATAAAATATAATTTGCCGAACTCGCATAAAACATTTCTGTTGTACAAAAACATGCGCGCATATCTTACGCAACGATGGGCGTATTTACCTCAGAATCCAACGAGCCAATTGCGATAATTGCACCAACGACACCTCTTATGCCCATGCGTGACGTTAACTATCGCCTGCTGAAACAAAAGACGTCTTAACCGCCTACAACTGGCTCGCTCTATTTTCAATCCAATGTCATACGGTATAAAGTAAAAAATTGTTTTTGTAATCAAATCATTAAAACATTCCCTGTCAAAGGACGTTCTTGGACTTCATATTTTCTCTAGTACAGTTCAATTTGGATCCGTGCGATCTCACTGAAACTGGTTTAGTGTACGAAACCACTTCTGGTTTACGATATCAGTATGGACCGGATTAGGAGACGATAACATTCTTGATGGGAAACACTGTGCTAAACTGAGTTGTTCAATTGGATCCCCGCTATTAAATCTGCATGGGATGCCGTAATTTCTGATCATATGAGTTGGCATCTACCTATAGGTACATGTTGTAATATACGGAAATTTATAGTACTTCAAAATTAATATCATTTCTTGAAATTCATTTAGATCAAGTGTCTATAGACGATTAAATTATTTTGTTAATATCTGAAGCTTTTATTTAAAGCATTATTTTCGTTCTTGGCTTCATGCAGAGAATGCGGACATCATAATAATGTGCCATCGTGCCATCGGGGACATGTTCATATGAAGGGTCGAACAATTGCTCAGTGAATGCTTTTATTTTTTTATGTAATTTTGTTCTTATCTCGGTGGCCGGCTGACTTCAACGTCATTTGTTGAAATGTATTTAAAATAATTGCTCCGGTGCAGTGAGCGCTCATGCCCCTGTTGTATGCGAAAATTGCACGCAATCCAGTGTCGGTCGTTTTGGGTAAATGCTCACATATTTGTTGTAATTTTTACTGTAGGTATTTAAATATATTCTGACGGGTTTTGCCACGAAACGCTTTAATATAACAGTTAACTTTTGTGGTTGCAGTTTATTAAGAATCAAATTCTACCTCTTAACCTGCAATGTTTGTAGGTGTGTAAATTTGTAAATTGTTCTTTTATATATTTATATGTATAGTTGTCTTTTTCCAATCGTGAAAAAAATAAAGTAATTAAAAGATCAGTTATGATTTATTACTGTTATGTATCAATCTGTAACGTTTTAACTATCCAAACAATAGATATATGGTGAAATAATGAAATTTATATAGCATTTAGGTATTTGCAACCACTTGTACTAGTCAGAATTACAATGTGTAAACTAAATCTAAGAAATCTATCACTTTAGTTGCTAATTTAGTTTAGAAATAGAAAGATGCAATAACATAAAAGTATCAGCAAACAATTTAAATATAGTCTAAACTTATTCGATAAAATTCTTAATCTATAATTATAAAAATATTTTATTTCTATCTAAAATCGATTTCTTAAGTACCTACCTGACTATTATTTTGGTGCTTGCCACGAAATCAAATTGATTGAAATTCACCTCAAATCTGCAGGCAATGCACGATCTTACCTCCATAATAATTTTTATCAACAATATTATTTCGGTTTCAATATAAAATAGTCTCCCATAATGGATAACAATCGATCAAATCTTTTGATGGAAAATAACATTTTCATACAAAAACTCCATCCGATTTTGCCTTTAGTTATAAGATATGAAACGTTCCGAGCGACCCAATTTATTTTGACTTAATATTTATACAAACGGCGAATACAAAAGGAATGTGTCAAAAACGTAACCACTCGAGAGCGCGAGCGGTGCGCCTGCGCCGGTTCATCCGAGTAGTTAATAAAACAGAACGGCTCATCGAAGCCAGCAAAATTTTAATAAGGTACCCACTACCGTCTTTGTTCAGCGTGACAAAGCAGTTTTGAACAATACCTTGCGCAACTTATCTACTAAATCGATATCGGTTTACGAGGCGTTACGGTCGGCTCTAGCTACTGACCATATTTTGATTAATTGCATTCTTAACCCACAAACTCCACGGTTAATATAGAACCCCAAATTATTGGCTGGCGCCGATTAATTAGCGAAACCGATGACGAGTAACTTTACGATTGGGGTGTTAAAATGTTTTGAGTCGGCCATAAAAACCGATTCATTATTTATTATTTTCTGTTAATATCGTTTTTATGATACACTTTTACCGATTTTATTTAACTTGATGCATGTTATCCATCTCCAAATATGTTACCGCTGTATTGACTACTCGTAATACTAAAATCACCGGTGCATGTTAGACATGCACGATACAAGTCAGTTTTTTGTTCGTCTTTTGACATTTACTAACAAGGCCGCACCTCGTTTGCCGTTATTGTATAGTTGAAATAAATCAAATCGATCTCCACACAGCTTCCAATAAACCGATACATTTATTGATTTGTTACAGCATTAAATTGGTTCCCAGCAGTACCCCACATCGACAGTGTCGGCTACATCGTCGTCGGGAGGGTCATGGTCATGATTTTGGATTTCGGTTTAGGAGAGACTTTACTTACGATCCAAACGGGGATAAAAAGTGTTTTGATCGGTTTTTGCTTACCTATTGTCATGTTATTGAATTACCTAATGGGCTTTGTGACTTTTGAAAGCACCGAGCGTTTCACAAGAATGGTGTTTGTACATAAATAAATTGCTCCGATTATCGGTTATTGGCATCGTGGGTAATAGAAGAATCGAATAATACTCGTAAGTTGCGTTGGCATTTAATTCTGGTGGCGAGTGGCTGTTATTCATGTAGAAGTTGGAGCTGATGGTGTGATTATTCATAACGTTGGCAGATCTTTTGTTGCTTTGCCCATTGACGGCTAATTGAAACGAGTTTGTGTAGGGCATCGAGTGGTAGGCGTTTAGCGCAACGGTTGCTGCGGGCGACCCCCTGTAGGTTCAGACACCTTTTTACTCAGTGGACGCGGCGGGTGCCGCTTGATTGCATCCGATCTCATCGTTTTATGTTCTTCATAAAGCCAACAATAATTCATTTAGACGACGTGACGCCACTCATTCGTTAACTGGTTCTAGTGAGGACGTGATTCTTATTTTGGAGCGACACGAAGAAAGATTGTTAATTCTAAAGTACTTTAACCTTAGAATATTAAACTTCGATCGATAGTTATCTACGATATAAAACAAGTATTAAGCATATAGTGAAATAAATAACGATTATCTAATACCTATTAAGGTTTCAATAGGTCTTATAAGTTTAATTTTTTTGTAATTTTTACGATTACTACAGAGTTGCAAGTCGGAAAGAACTTTGTTTTTGTACCTATTCATATTATTCTGAATAATTATGTACTTTTCTATAATTATTCCATAAAGAAACTGGTTTTACATCCGCAATAATAATATAGACAGTACATGCCTAGATCTCTAGGTACCTATATTAAATAATTATATTTAATTTTCAGTGCTGGTTACGCGTGACCCAGTAGGTACAAAACACAATGTAGGTAATCGTTATTAACTACATATTATAGTATTTTTGTAACAATTACCTTATATTTTTTGCTCTGCGATGGTCAGCGCGTCATCTAAGAAAAATTAAAATTGTGTAATGCAAGGTTAAGATGAACCAGGAAGTACGTAAATATAGTAGATAGCTACTTAATTTTATGAATCGTATCGAAACATCCAGATAATTTTAATATAATTATGTTTTAGTAATTAGGCACCTAACATAAATAAGATTTTAACAAAACATGATCAATGTTTTGAAAAGTATTCAAAAAATACCGGAATCGATAGGAAAACAATCCTATCAATTCCGGTATTTTTTGAATTTTAACATTCAATACTTTTCAAAATATTTACATTATATGTAATGAACACATATACCTACTTAAATAATGGAGGAGATATTCTTTACAAGCTGGTATGTAAATTATATAACCAAATTCGCCATAAATATCGCTAATTAATTAACACAGTCGTCATTAATAAGATTGCTTCAAACTAATTAGCGTGATCCGATAGAATCCATATCCGGCGCGTCGTGTCCAAGTATCGAAGAACCGGTATAAGTAAAACAAACAAACAAATTCATTCCGAGCCATTAGGCACGAGATTCGGCTGTTTAATGTCTCAATTTAGAAACGGGCGTAAATCTTCAAAGGCGTGACAATTACTGTTACTTCCCGACATTACAAACAAAAAGGTTTTCCGTCAATTATCGATAAATTAACCCGATTAAACACTCTATAGCCAGACGGCGCCGGAGCATCTTATCTTTGGACATGCCACGCTTTTAGGCAGGTATCAAATAACAACACTCAACGCAGAAACATTAAGATTTTTTAACCAATTTGCTTTTTATTAGGATGGTTGAGTATATCACTTTATGGTAACTAATCTGTATAATAGACAATTGCAATACTCATGTAGATATTCAATTGAAGAGTAGGGAATAACAGGGAATGACACAATTTTATATTACAATTAAATCTTTATCTATGGTAGTTTAATACCTAATCACAAACTTTAAAAAAGTAAGAGATGGCGCTGCAAAAGCATTGTTGTTTGTGGTCAAAACGGAAAGATGCTTGGTAGAAAATTATTTTAATTGCGTTTCTCTCGAATTTTATTTATTGGCAAATCCCCTTTTCTTTGCCTTCAATAATTAAAATACTTAAATGTCAGTTAAGTATTGATGCTTACGGCAATGTAGGTAATATTGTTATCCACTCAGTATAAAATGGTTAACTTTTATGATTATTTTCTCCAGCAATTATATTTATATATTTCATTTAGCTCAGGAGTTCCTTACTTTATAGACAAAAAAAATACCCAAATAGGCAAATGATGGATTCATCTTAAATAGGTGTTCAGTTTGAGCTATTTCAAAATAAATTTGTACATAAATAAGACACATTTATGAACAAATGAATTAACTATTAGTTAAAAATAAATGAAACTACGGTAACTTTTGTATAGAATGGTTAATGGTTATGGAGCATTTTCACTTTTATTCATTTTTTGTGGGATTCTGCCTTTAGTTATTTATTGTCCTTAAAATAAATATTCACTGAACGTTGTTTTATTATTATAGGCAAAACGTGTGTTGAAAATATTAATATATTTTCCGATTAAACTTTAGGTAAGTTACCTATTCCTCAATAATAAAGTCACATCAAAAGCAAATCGTATTGTCATTTAATGTTTTGCTTAAATTGATATATTATATGAAATAAATAATAATTCTACACAATAAAACAATAGTATAATATGCAACAGTAATGTAGCTATTGATTAATAAATTTATTACATAATTATCATAATAACATTGAAACAAAGTAAAATAGTTTTTGTTATTTATTGTAATACATATTTAACAATACTTTAAATAGCTGTTTGTTATGGGACTACACATTAAGTTTAATAAATGAAAAAATAATAATAATAATTGGACGTGTGAACGACTTGGGTTCGAACCCTACGTTGGACAAGAAATCTTTACTTCGTGTAAATTCTAAGATATATTTTCGGGTCAAAAAAACATTAGGAACTAGATGCCCGCGCGCGGTTTCACATGCGCAACTCCCGTTCCCGTAGACATTTCATAATTAAATAGGTATAGCTTATAGCCTTCCTCGATAAATAGGTTATAAAATCTAATTATTAGTCCCTGATATTCACGAAGCAACAAACTCTTACTTATATATTCTACTTATTTATATATTAGTATTGATTTGTGACAAATTTGATGTGAAACGATCCAACGGAATTTAACAATTTAAGTTGCCGTTTTAATATGATTGCTTTATTTTCAATATTTTCCCACCTTCTCTAGAAAATATTAGCTATAACGTTTCCGTATTGCGAGCACGTACAACACTTGTTAATTCGATAATTAATCGTTTCCCGTTGTTCAATGATACAATAAAAACCCGTGTAGCTTTTAATTGTGGCTTTACCGACAGCCCCTGCGTATCTACTGACTATGAGATGCTCTTTATATTACAGACATCTAACCTTTTAATAGAAGCGGACCCTATTATGAGTAATCATGATTAAACGACTTTAGACAAATTGCATGGCCGTGACTAAGCATGTAGCAACCCGGCCCGAACCCAAATCATTATAAGAACAATTATAGATATCGCATTCCCACCTGCAACCTGTGTTGGATAATGATCTGCTTCTAAACAAATAGTACAACTGATACTTTGACTGCTAAACGTCATTCAGCGTCAATTAATCGCGCAAATTAAATTTAACTACCTATTAAAGTAGTGATTAAACACGTTTTAATAAACTCAAAGCTCCATTACCTCCTCGTTACAGTAAGTCACAAATCTATAGTAAAAAGTATAACATTTTTTTTAGGTTTACATTTAAATTGAAAAGACCTGAGTGCAATAAAACTATCGATAAGCTACGTGATTGTTACTAAATAAAAACCAATTTAACTGTTCTGTTAAAGATCATTGATGTTTTTTTCTCATTTAAAAGAATGGAAAAAGAAGTAGATTAAGTAGCGGCGGCCGCGGCGTGTCGCTGAGCTCCCACAAAACATTAACAGATTTTCAACGGGTTGTTTTCTTTTGGAAAACGCTCCCATTATAATTAGAGATCTCGGATGGTAAGTGATGACTAGTCACCATTATAGCGTTCTCAGCCATATCAAGCGTTTGACGTGGAGCGGCACAGAAGGCGTTCCACCGAGCCTCCTCTTGACGCACCGATTACGAGCTTAACAAATTGTGTGGAGGGCACCTTTTTATGCTTTTAGACGTGCTAACAATGACCGATGCCGCGCAACTGATCATTACCATTATACTATATAAGGCTTTGTGTTTTGAGTAAATTATAACAGGTACGTTTTATGTTTTATTTGATACGTCAAGCGCTGTGTCGATGCGCGCTTAACTATACAATAGTGCTTCATTACCAACGGTGACCGCTTTTAAATCCGTCTTTATAAATCGCGATAGGCTTCAGGCGTTATTATAATAATTATATTGTCGCTCACTTGATTATTGAAGCGTTTATTTCTGATAAACAATTGGTTGGGCGTTTTATTTGAAGTATCTTAAGGTATAATTTTCTTCTATGAACGATAGCACGAAACTCTCTGTTTATCGATATTTACGGAGCTATTAAGTCCAATTGCATTAACCTTGTGTAATTGTTCTGAGTTAGTAGCAAGTATAATTCAGTGTACTTTAAGTAAATTATTACAAAATTGCCTTGGAACAAAGAAGTACCTATTCGTAGACACGACCAATCAGCTTGTAGTGATTAGATATGAAAATAGTTCTGATATAGCAGACCAATCAAAGTACCTAGTTCAAAGACTTTGATGTACTAATTGACTAAACCAATAAATAACGGTTTAATAGCACACATTTATCGAGTGCACTTAACAATATGACAAATTGTTTACATTTCTTGGTACGTAGTATGTTTTGCCAATTTTGTTGATTGGTTAATAATGTTCGTATTACCTACAGGTTATTTTACTGATATTTACTAACACTATCTTCTATTTGATTTCTTCGTTTCTGTTGTATTTTGATAATTGATAAAGAAAGGGTGGTTTCTTTAGGTATCTGATAATTGATACAAGATATGTTAAATTGATGGAATTTAAGAGATCTTGATACCTTAGGCCCATGATATTTCAGTTTATTGGGAAAAATGTAATTACTTGGTTGGAATAAATTAGCTTTGATTTTGTGACTATAATTTAACATTATGTAACAATAATATTAACATACTTTGCAATACCGTTCAATTCGCGTAAAATATCAATTTTGCATTTAAATTCGTATGGAAATTCGAGCTTAAAATTAAAGTATTGTGAACTATAGCAACTTAATATACCTACTATATAAAAATAAAACATTTTCCCTACCGACTGGTCGATTTCAACAAATGTAATATTACAAAATTCGACAGCAAATAAAGTAAAAATGCGTCATCTGTAGGTATTGTGAAAGAGTAATAAGAAGCAAATATTACTGAGTTTAAAATATAGCTCTTGAAATCGTTCGAGTCAGTAGCTCAACCAATTCTACGACAATTATTGTCGGACAGGCTATGATTAAATTATGGCACTTATTCCGAGTGTTTCCTGAAAATTACATGGGATGCTCCAAGGCTGCGCGCGCACGCGATCTCAACGCACGCATTTAACTTGCTTACATATTTAGTTTACGTTACAACAGATACGTAAAAATATGTATTAGTAGTAGGCGAGTAAAGAAATATTTGAAACGAATATGTATGGTTAGTTTTGATATAGATAATTCATTACCATGGTTTTTAACGGTCAGCTAAAAATTATACACTGATTGTGTACCAATTTTTAGGTAACTCTGCAAAAACTGAAGATTGTGAGAGTAATTTTCGATATAAGATTGCTGGAGGACATTTATTTTGTATTACAGTACCTATATAAATACTGAAACAATTAATATACTACTAGAATATTAATTGTTTCAGTAATTGAATTCAAGAATTATTTGTGTATATGTGTGATGTAGTTAGAATAACTGAGGAGATGACACGAGAAAGAGACACGAGTGTTGTGACAGATGCTAGGTATGTCCGTACTTAATGTTATAATGGCAGGTGATTTTAAAACGCGACCAATGACGCATCACTTTTGACGCGCTGTTGCTTATTTTATGCACACGGAATTAATATAGTCCATTCACTACGCGACATTCAGTTTCAAAACCACTCATAACTACTATATTTAAACTTAAACTGAACCGTTTCTAGTGAGGCTATTTATTACGAAGGTACTAATTGACGTATCTTGGAAAACAACATTCACTGTAAGCTTTGAGAGCGGTGTTATGTTTTTTTTATAAATAATTCTATTATTCTGATTATATACCTAAAGTAGATAGTACAAATACCTATAGTTAAAAATCACCCTATGCATTATGGGTGACATGAAAATGAAATATTTATCAAAACACTATTTAAAAATATTTAATCCAGATAAACAGATAGCTTTCATGCAAGAATATCTGTGTTAAAAATTTAACTGCTCCTTCATGCCTTGGTTATATTACTGTAGAATATCACAAAAAAAAAACATTTTTGATGTATAAAATTAACATAAAATATATCATAGTTGTTAAATATGTTGGTGCAATCGCACTGGTTTTAATTATATTATTAACATGAGTATAGTCACGGAAAATCCACAGATAGTTAACTGATGGATAAAATAGCATTATATTGATAAACTTGGGATATGGATTGGCAATTCGGCCCAAAATGAAAGGATGTAGATTGTGTAGGTACCTAGTCCGTTTATGAATAATTACATTTAAAATTCAATTGTCTCCTTGTCCCCAGGTGTATGCACAAATGCAACAGCCCCAAGCGTGTCCTCTATCAATAGGATACTAAGAAACAGGGCAGCGGAACGGGCGGCCGCAGAATTCGCTCGGGCCGCTGGTTACGGGCTGTATGCAGCTCCTCCGCCATACGGGGCCTTTCCTTGGGCAGGAGGCGGCGGAGTCTGGCCACCTGGCTCTTTGCAGCTGCCGCCAGGAGTACCCCCACCACCATCTGGAGTGCCCCACCCGGACAGTATGCAACAAGGATTCCTTTCATCTAGCCGCGGACTTATTGGTGAGTAACTTAAATACTTTTATCCCTGTTATATTAGTCGCTGAATTAATTATAAAATATGAATATTTTACTGATTCGTGACAATTTTTGACGCAGATGTAGATGGCGATGACTCCGGTTCGTTAGATGGAGAGCAACCAAAGTTCAGACGGAACCGCACAACGTTTAGCCAAGACCAGTTAGAAGAATTGGAGAAAGAATTTGAAAAATCTCACTATCCTTGCGTTTCTACCCGAGAGCGACTTGCTTCCAAAACGTCGCTATCTGAGGCTCGCGTACAGGTAATTATCTCTTACTTCAATGTTCTTTTGCCTTGTAACATATATTTAAAGCTACTATTAATTGCAATCTTAAATATAGATTCTAAATCCTTCGTTTTATATTATTAGTTTGTTATATATGATACAATGAAAACACATACTAATCAATTTTATTTACCGTTACTGACAGGTTTGGTTTTCCAACAGACGAGCCAAGTGGAGACGCCATCAGCGCATGAATCTCCTGAAACGCGGTGGCGGTTCACCACCGCACCGCCTCCCGCACTCCCCCTCCCGATCCCGTTCGCGTTCTTTGTCCCCCGCGCGCGTCCCCTACCACACTCCTCAGATGGGCGGCGAAAATAGTGCTTTCAAAGCTCTCTCCCACCAGGATACCAACGCCCTGAAGGCATTCACGCACCAAGCGCAGTTTGACACAAACGCTCTAAAAGCTCTGTCGCAACAGTCGTTTGATGGAAGTGCTTTTAAGCCGCACCCGGCGTTAGAAAACAGCGCTTTCAAATCGCTCGTACCACATTCAGCGGCAGCGGCGCTGTTAGCGGCACAGTCATTACAGTTAGCCCGAGGGTACGAGTCGCATTCGGACTCTGATGAGGAGATAAACGTTCACGATGAGAGTGACAATGAGTGTGAGAAACAAGAGAACATGAGGAAGTCCAGGTCTTCGAGTCCATGCCGACCGCGGCCGCCGACGTCTAATGACCTCCCACTACAACTCACAAAACACGATCGTTGACTCAGTCATTATACTTAAATAATTTATTTAAATTTTACCTACATAAAGTATTACAAATATCATTCTTATCGAATGTCCATGTTCCGAATAAAATATGTAAATTTATATTCGTGAGTGTTAATACTCCAGTTAGTTTGTAAATTAATGTAAATACCTATGTAGATAATGCGTTGTTAATAATTTAGAATAAATGGAGGAAGATTAATTTTATAATGCACAAACTATCCTGATAAGAGGAAAGATGTTATTGAGGTTTTAATAGAAAGGGGAAGGTTTTCGGGTGTAGGTATATCTCAACATTCTTTTATGTTCAAAATATGTTTACATCGTTAGAATTGTAACAGATACCTATATGTAAAAACTGTCCTACTGTGAAGAATATCTTGTCTAAATACATATTTTTACTTTAATATAATATGTACTATATTTAAAAGGCTGTAGGAAAGCATTTCCATCTGCAATTGCACGGTGCAAGTGAACGGTTAATACACAAAAAACCTTGAGTCGTTATTTTCTTAACGCAACCTTTGACATTTCATTTTAAAAAGAGTATTTCTTACAAACACTTCTACAGCTAATTGAGTACAGTATATAGTAGTATCTGTCTATTGGAATGGTCGTGATACTTAGAAGTAGGTATACCAAAGTATTATGAGAAATAATTAACGTTTTCAGGAGTAAAAGTTCCTAACACTTTTTAAATACCGAATACAAATTTAGATCTATTTACACTATTTAGATAAATAAAATGTGTAAGTAATAAAAATTAACTACCTACCTATTTGTTTATAGATGACACGCTAAAGTGTTAATTTAGCACTGTTTTTAGAATTCTTAAATATGGGCACATTTGAATTCTAATGTGTGATACATTCATTAATAAATTGGCTTGTTTTATATAAAATTTGGACGTAATTTTGTAAATTGTGAACCGAAGCTATGTGAATTCCATTATTGTTTTTAATGTGTATGCGGTCATAATAATTGCACCATTTGACAATGAAATTTAAAAAATATACTGTTTTGTACCACACAGAACTAGCTGTAATGCCCTTAGAAACATTTTGTAAATATTGTTAAAATGAGCGTTGTATACTATTTATTGCTTAAAATTACCTTGTTTTAAATATAGTAAACAGTTTACATACGTACCTAAATATTAAAAAATACGGAAATAAATGATTAAAATATAACATGTATGTTTTCTTTTTTTCTTTAGGTATGATATTTTTCCCAGTAATTACGGTGATATTGGTATCAACAAAAAACTCAAAAAAGTAATTTATTATAACAATAAACAAGTAATTTATTATAAATATTACATACCTGAGCATCAATGTCCCATATTATGGCGCTCCCTTCATAGCTCGAGTCTGGAATGATGGTTAACCAGCAATAATGTTTGCGCACAAAAAAATTACATTTCTGGCTGGCAAGAAGTTCATTGCATTAGTTCAAATTTTTAGAAAATTATGTATGACATTAATTTACCTACAACGGAACACAACATTCCGGCTAGGTTGGTAGAAATGGTTTAGAGAGTTAAGAGGGCGCCTCCTGTGGAACTTGAACAACGGTACAAGATAGGGATTGAGGAATTAGTACTTTCAGATTTTTAGGGAAGTTTTGTGTGTTAATGTTTGCGATGATGCGGTCTCCGATGTAATGCGCGTCTGCTCCAACGACTGTTAGTCCTTCTACAGACATGGCTAACTCATTACCACGTCACCTTGCTAATTCCACAAGCTATGTTGGTAACTTTAGTTTTATGTCGGGTTACCTCATTGGGAACCTCAAGAATAGCTCACTCTATGACGTGGTGAGTCACCGGGCATAAAGGCGAGCAGAGCTCCAGTCTAGATAAATGGTTTAAACACTACAAACTATGCAATCTGCGCAAGAGGGCGTTCCCTGTGGGACTTAGACCTCGGCTCAGGGCGGTCGCTGACGGGGAGATTGAGGGATATATGGCTTTTAATTTAAGAGGTTTTCAAATTGGACCAGAAGTTACTGAGGTTAGAATATTTAACAATTCTTGCCAAGCCGGGATCTTTGAGCGATTGCTATAATTACTATGCTTGGCAGGCGAATTGGTGATTGAAGTAAGATGGGAGTGTCCTTGGGCTGATAAACGTTGGCCACCGTTGTACGTGTATGTCCCTTAGACACCTCATGCAACACCCATAGAACCTATATAGTCTATTCTAAGCGGCAAACCACATGGCAAGTTAATATTTGAGCTCTTATGACGATTTTCATTCAAGTGATATAAAACTGTGGAAAGAAGAAATTAATCATTTCTGGGTGCATAATTCTGTTTAGGATAATCCTTTTATTAGATAGCAAAAGAAAAAAATACATTAATTGTCATGAATTATAGGCGTGCCCAATACCATGCTATTCCATGCTAATTCCATGGAAAACACAACAACCACAACAGGCGGGCAAAATGGTAGGCATCCCTAGGCATAGCGATTTCTTTCACAAAAATACCTTTGAATGCATTTTGAATGCAATAAAATTGAGACTTCGTTATAAAAAAAACCTACTAAATGCGAGTCGTACTCGCGCACGAAGGGTTCCGTACCATGTTATTGACATCAAGCAAAAAAGGGCAAAAATATTTTAAGTATTTGCTGTTATAGCGGCAATAGAAATACATCATCTGTGAAAATTTAAACTGTCTAGCTATCGCGGTTCTTGAGATACAGCCTGGTGACAGACAGATAGCGAACTCTTAGTAATAGGGTCCCGTTGTTACCCTTCGGGCACTGAACCCTAAAAATACCGATAACAAATATTTATAATTAGCTAATTAATTATAAATATTCGGCACAAATTACGATCCAAAAAGGGGAAAATAAATTATTGATTTCTTACTCTTCGGTGCATAATTTGTACCGAAAATATTTTTCCTAACTTTTATTAATTAGCAAAATAGTATTTTTTTTATATCATATTTGTTATAAACAAGCTTACAAAATGTATGATTAGGCGTCATCCCCGAAAATCGTAGGCCGGTTACGTAAAAATTGCGTCAGCGTAAATTTATTGTGTTCTATGGAAAAGAATTCAACGCGTCAATATTTTAAGGCTTTATTCAATTTAACATGTCATTGACTTCCAAATACGGTTGCGCCCAAGTAGCTCCAGATCCTGCAGAATCTATTGAGAGTAAAAAATAATCGTCCCCGTGCTAGTACCTAGATAGCCAGCATACCTAGATTTTATGCAATTATTTTTGTCGACGCCATTATCGAACCCACGACCCTTAACCTCCAAGACACTGTTCATAGCTGCAACTAAACTACATATTAACTATACGTAGCACGTGTCCATTTTTTCCTTAATAAATTTTAAAATTAATAACCAATATCCATATCCCGATATAATTCTCAAAACACCCAACTTTCACCAAAATGATTGCTGATATCCGGGAAGAAATCAATCGGATATTTAATAACAATGCGGAAAAAACTATAATTGTCGCCACAATGAGAAAAGACCTGAGAAATACGATTCTATCTTCCGTCGATTAAACCACCGGATTCGATACTTGCTTTTTTAATTTTCTACTTTTAAGAACAATTAGTTGCCTACCTATATGTATTTGTTATGGAATGGGCCACACTTTTAGCACAAGTTTGACAGTACTCGCCTTAAAGGTGCCCGTCCACGTCCGACAATCGGTGAACGACTTTTAGTAGGAGAAAATACAACGCACTGATTGCAATAATATAACGCACACGTCCTACTAAATAAAAATCGGTGCATCCCGACCGATCCGATTGTCGGTGTAAATGGAATGTCCGGAAATGTATGATGACGCACACTGCTCACCGACAATAGGCCGCTTGCACTTGCCAGGAGGAAAAATCTGCACGATTATCGGCCCTACAAAAAGAATGACGTGTCGTATATTTTTAAACGTTGTCTCAACTATTCGCCTTTAAATGTGTATCTTTGAATAATACCTAATGTTTTCCGTTCCATTTGTTCTTAATAAATGATCATTGGCTTATAAGTAGGTAGATACTTTCTCTACCTATTTTTATATAGGTCTATAAATGGGTAATGCCATTTGACTTGCAGGCCTATTACGTAAAAAATGCGATAACGCTAATTTAACAGATGAATTTACATCAATAAATGCCGCGTTGCTAATGCAATTGGTGGCTTGTTGTCAACTATAGCTACAATTTATGTTGTTAGTTGCTATGGCAAAGTACAAAATGCCGCGTTGCTAAATTCATCATCATCAGCCCGTATAACTCCCGAGGGAGGGTATTTGCCATACTCACCACGCTTGGCAGGCGGGTTGGTGACCGCAGTATTATGTTGCACCACACAAGAAAACGCTGCTTCCTTGATATACGATTATTATAGATGATGTTATAATAATCGGAACCAACGGCATAACGTGCTTTCCGAGGCACGGAGGGTAGTCCCTCAACCAACCAGACCCGGAAAGAAATCTTAGAATTTACACAAAGATTCCTTGTCCGGCGTGTGGATCGAACCCACGACCTCCGAGATTTAAAGCGAGCCAAATACCGCTTCGCTACGGAGGTTGTTAAATTCATGTGGTAAAATTTACGCTATCGTATTTTTAGGGTTCCGTAGCCAAATGGCAAAAAACCGGCCAAGTGCGAGTCGGACTCGCGCACGAAGGGTTCCGTTTCAGTTACAATCGTACCTATTTTTGATATCAAGAATAAATAAAAAAGCGTATGTTTATGCAATGAAATGTTATTTTATATTTTTATATTCGAGTTGATTGAATGAAAGCTAAATTGCGGTTTACGATTTTTGACGTATTAAAAAAAACTACTTACAAGATCTCGTTCAAACCAATTTTCGTGGGAAGTTTGCATGGTAATATACATCATATATTTTTTTTAGATTTATCATTCTCTTATTTTAGAAGTTACAGGGGGGGGGACACTCATTTTACCACTTTGGAAGTGTCTCTCGCGCAAACTATTCAGTTTAGAAAAAAATTACATTAGAAACCTCAACATCATTTTTGAAGACCTATTCATAGATACCCCCACGTATGGGTACGATGAAAAAAAAATTTTTGAGTTTCAGTTCTATGTATGGGGAACCCAAAATTTATTGTTTTTTTTTTCTATTTTTGTGTGAAAATCTTAATGCGGTCCACAATATACATCTACTTGCCAAGTTTCAACATTATAGTTCTTATAGTTTCGGAAAAAAGTGGCTGTGACATACGGACGGACAGACAGACAGACAGACAGACAGACAGACATGACGAATCTATAAGGGTTCCGTTTTTTGCCATTTGGCTACGGAACCCTAAAAACGGAACCCTTATAGATTCGTCATGTCTGTCTGTCTGTCTGTCTGTCTGTCCGTCCGTATGTCACAGCCACTTTTTTCCGAAACTACAAGAACTATAATGTTGAAACTTGGCAAGTAGATGTATGTTGTGAACCGCATTAAGATTTTGACACAAAAATAGAAAAAAAACAATAAATTTTGGGGTTCCCCATACATAGAACTGAAACTCAAAAAAAATTTTTTCATCGAACCCATACGTGTGGGGTATCGATGAATAGGTCTTCAAAAATGATGTTGAGGTTTAGGTTAATGTAATTTTTTTTCGAAACTGAATAGTTTGCGCGAGAGACACTTCCAAAGTGGTAAAATGTGTGTCCCCCCCCCATGTAACTTCTAAAATAAGAGAATGATAAATCTAAAATAAATATATGATGTACATTACCACGCAAACTTCCACCGAAAATTGGTTTGAACGAGATATTGTAAGTAGTTTTTTTTTAATATGTCAAAAATCGTAAACCGCAATTTAGCTTTCATTCAATCAACTCGAATATAAAAATATAAAATAACATTTCATTTCATAAACATACGCTTTTTTATTTATTCTTGATATCAAAAATAGGTACGCACTTGTAACTGAAACGGAACCCTTCGTGCGCGAGTCCGACTCGCACTTGGCCGGTTTTTTACGTAACTAGCCTGTAAGAACTTCGTGGATGACACCTCTATATAGTCATAAATAAATTTGTATTAAGCATGCTAAAACAAATTGATTTTATAAAATTTCTAGACCTCAGAAGGATAAGGTCGGATGTACTATTATCTTCAGAAGCATTTGGTCTTAAGTGAAAGTTTACGATAAAGTCACATACGACGAATGTTTCTGAAGTATAATGACACATCCAACCGTATGCTTCTGGGCTCTAGATTTGTTCTTTTGCTAATTAATGAAAGCTCAGCACAAAATTATGCATCAAAGTGAGAGAAAAGACTTGAATCGTTTATTTTTTCCCTTCTTGACAGTGGTTAATTATAAGTATTGTGTCGAATACTTATAATTAACTAGTTATCAGTATTTTTTTCAAAACGAAGTCTCTATTTTGTTGCTTTCAAATATATTCACAAATCTGCATAATACCTGTCTTAATATATTTTATCTTTTATCAAATTCATAGAATAAGACACCGCATTGGCTTAGACTGCACCGGTGGCTCAGTGGTTACGGTTGCTTCTGAGAGCTTTAGTTCTGGGTTCGATTCCCACTCGGGACAATTACTTGTGTGAACCGTAGTTAATTGTTTTGAACCTTTTTTTTTTGTTGTCCGGGGGGAAATGCGTTTACGCATTCCGTATTCGCGCGCTGGCGGTGGGATATGTGGGACTCGTCTTTTTTTTTTTTGGACGGACATATATGTAGTTAGCCCTTAGGCTTTTGCTACTTCATCGGGCATAAAGGCGAGCAGAGCTCCAGCCTAGATAAATGGTTTAAGCACAACAAACTAAGCAAACTGCGCAAAAGGGCGTCCCCAGTGGGACTTGGACCTCGGCTCAGAGCGGTCGCTGACGGGGAGATTGAGGGATTATGGCTTTTAGTTTCTTTAGGGGAGTTTTGTGCAACTGTCGTTCTACTTTACAGTTCGCGGGCCTCTCGGACTTCGGGTCTACGACGGCATCGGAAGGTTCTTAGCAAACTAAGGGTCGGGAGGGCAAGGGGGGACGCGTCGCGTGGGACTCGCCCTCTCCATAGCGTGGTATGCTAAACTCATACCACGAGGAGAGGATCCTACTACCACTAAAACCTCCCGGACACTCTTTCGATCCGCCGTTGGCAGGGTCCGGGTACGCATGAGCAATCCGGCCCAATTGTTTTGAGCCTGGGTGTGCATACAGTCCGTGGATTGAGTGTTTGTAAAGCCTCCAGGAAATCAGGGATTGATTCGCTATTGCAGAGGTTGTCTTCAAAATACTTAATTATAAAGCACATTAGTTAAGTGTGAATGAATGAATGTACGCTATATTTCACTTAAAATTTCTTAAACCCAATTACATTGCCCCACAAAACTGCTTACGCAGTTTAACTGTGAGATCATTGAGTCTCTATTATAATCATACTATCAGTTACATCTATAACCTATATATACTTAATACCTACATTTTACATAGTATCTTATAAATATCTCTTTAGCTGACGTGCGAATTTTAATTTAATATCTTCTTGCCTGATGTCAACAGGCAAAGTATTCGATAGACAGGGTACTACTTACAATAGTAAAAGTAGAATTCCTCGTTAATTAAATGACAAACTTCAGAAACGCTAAACTTTTTCGTTTAGACGATCGAAACATTTTCTATTTTGAAATACTTATAGTAATTAATTTATAATTTTCTTAAGTAAGTAAAACTTTTCTAATCGAACTACACTTGTTCCGTCAATATGTCTATGACAGGTGAAGCAGCAAAGGCCTCGCTGTAGCTAACTATAGATGTCCATAAAAAGAAAAAGAACTTTAATTTTGACTGCTAAGCGAATAATTGGATCTAATATTATCTAGTATTATTATATCAACACAAAAAAGCAATGCCGTAGAACTACTGGACGCTGATCGGCATGACCTAACCGTATCTTTGTACAGAATGCTGGCTTATATCTTTAATAATAATAATATCATATACATTACTGTGTACTTTGCGAATAAATGTTCATATTATGTAGATGTGGGTATCATTAACAAATTGACGAGAGCAGAATTTTATTGTGCCGCATTTATAACAGCGGTGTTATTCTGATTACCTTGAGGCTGTTTCTTTTTTTTAATGATTCCTTGTGTAGTGGGTGACTTTACAAACACTTATGTTGACCCCACATAAGCCATACGCGTTCCTCGAGCGTGTAAATGACGCGAAAGGTTTGTTCGACCCCCGTCATCCAGTACCATTATTTAAAAAATGATTCCTTGTGTAGTAGGTGACTTAACAAACACTTAGGTTGACCCCACATTAGGCATACGCGTTCTTCAAGCGTTTGAATGACGCGAAAGAAGAGTTTGATCCCCGTCATCTGGTACCCCCTCACCCCCATAGGACACCATTCGAGGATATGGGAACCTAATTCACGAACACGTTGTATAGTACATACACCCAGCCCTAAAAGAACTATCCATGGTTCATACAAATAAATATCAAGAGTATCTACGGAGCCACCGGTGTAGTTAAGGTTTTTGTGAGATATGATTGACTTTATAAAGAAAAATTGGAATTGAACCTGTTGAAAGTTAACGTTTTTGTGCCTTTAAAACTTATTTTACTAACTGGCTTTATGACAATAGCTTTAAACACAAAAACTTAAACAAAAAGGTACATGAAGGACAAATGTTTAACAACCGAACAAAAACGTCTGCCACGGCTGTTTACGACACATCGTTGGATTTAATTTTGTACAATCAACATAATACATTATAATTAGTTATTTAAGCAGGCCCCAATATGAATCAAATACAAGAGTAAAACTCTGACTCCGAGCATCTGAATTTTTAACTTTTTTTAAATGCGTAATTTCTTGTCGCCATTATTATTATTCAAATTTATTTAAATTATTGTTAATCCTGTAAATCAGCATCAAAAGCGGAACACACGGAAGTGGCTCTAAGCTCTGGTTCTATATACCTACCTACCTAAATGTTTTCGATTCTCACGTAATTTTAGTAGTAAGACTAGTAGATAAATAGGTACTTATGTATAGGTGATTAAAAATATTAAACTAATACCAACTTATAAAATACTTACTATTCTAAATCTATGTTGCTTGGCAACGTTCTCAGAATGCTGGCAGCATTATCTTGTTGAATGGCAACGCTTATCTACTGTGCAAGGTAAATACCAGCACTCGGGGAACGTGCCGCATTAATGAAGCCCTCTGTAAGATTTTTATAAATTAATTTTGCTCTCGGTCACAATATTTAGAAACCAAAGTATAAACACATAACCACTATTAAAAAACATTATTTATAACTAGCTGATGCCCGCGACTTTCTCTGCGTGCTGTTTGGATAGGATCCCTTATTTTCGCATAATATTCTTTGTCCTAATATACTTCGGCATAATTTTTTTAGGCATACATTTTATGTTGGCATATTCAACTTAAAGACTAATTTGTTTTGGCATAAATTTGATTCGCATTACGTTAGTAGGCCTAATGGAACCGAATTGTAAGCAAATGACAATCGGTTAGGTTAGGTTAGAACTGCGGCGATACAACGCACGAGCCGAGCGAGCGAAGCGAGCGGTGCGGCGGCAACGGCCGGCTAGTGGGTTATTCTAAAGCATAATAAATTTATGCTTTAAAATATTATGCTTAATAATTATTATGGTTAGAGAAATTATGCTTAAAAAAATTATGCGTAAGCTGTTATGCGTAATTATATTATGCGAAAATAGAATTATGCCAAACAAAATTATGTTAAATTATATTAGGTCTTAAAATTTTATGCAAATGGCTTTTTTTTTATACTACCGTGAGGGATTTCATAATATTTCTGTTAAATTTAAAATGTTGACCGGGGATGTAAGGTAACACCAAGCAACATTCTTCAATGTACAGACATTCGACCTTTACAATTTTATTATATGTATAGATATAGATTACACCATCAGTATAATTTACGCAAATTTTAAAACATTACAAAATACTTTAAATATCCCTCATACTAATAACACATTAATAACATAGATACAACCCATCCAATTAACCGTCAGTGAGTTGTCAGACAAATCAAAATAGCGTATTTACGACTACCATAAAAATCAGCTACATGAAATAAAGTCGTTTATTCAGAATAGTGTGGTGCTTCGATAAAGTTGTAACCGTGATATGCGCGGAGTGTGGATGCATGTACGCGCGCCGACCCAATAACTATAAATTTTGTGAGGCGTTTGAAGCTGCCCCGAGCGGCCAGTGTAGCGTTGTTCTGAAGTGTGATGGGAATTTGAGTAGGTTTTTGTGATGGAAGACTTTGGTAGTGTAGTTATTAGTATTTAGAATTCGATTTATTTTAGTTATTTAGGTTTCTGTTTTATTTTTACTTCGTTTTATTCCGTTTTGAAGCAATATAAATAATATAGTTATTTATAGACATTTTTCGCTCACTCATATAAAAGGATTTAGTTAATAATTTTATATAACGACTAGCTTCCTAAGCGCGTTTTCACCCGCTTATCTCCCGTACCCGTGGGAATTTCATAATCAAATACCTATAGCCTACTTATAGACTGGAGCTGATAAATAGGCTTTCTTACACTGAAAGATCAAACAAACAAACAATTTTATATATGTATTATATATAGATATGTTGTTTACTTAACTAATAATTGAGTATAATCGCTTTGCCTGTTCTATTCACTATGCCCCCCTATATTTATACTATTAAATTAGATAAAATTAGCAGTAGGTAAAAACTTTACCGCCAACAAAAAAAAAAAAAACTTTTACTATAGACTTTTCTTACTATAGTGACCTTAAAATAAACTCAATTTCTCAAAATATACTTTCATCTATATTATGTAATAAGTTGAAAATAAACTGTCACATATAAAACGTAATATGTTTTCCAAACACGCGTCCCTTGCGCCTTACTGCTGTCACAGTGGAGTGCGATAGGTACAGATTAAGAGCGCCGTGTGAACCCACTATCGCCTCAATACTTTAACACGTAAAAAGTGCTAATACACCTGATATGAACCACGCTTTAAAAGTGTTCGTGTTTATATGTATACCTGCCTTTTCATTTCTTGTGTTTGTTAGACTTCTAGTCATAACAAATTAATACATTTATTATTATTAATAATATACGGAGTAAAGGTTTGATAATTTGTTAACAATTAATAGGCTCCGAAAGTACAAGACCGATTTAAAAAAAAATGTCGCCGTTTGAAAGCTTCTTTATCCAGGAGTGACCAAGTCTATATTTTTGATTGTGAAGTTCCCACATAGACGGGAGATAAGCGGGTGAAACCGTGCACGGGAAGCTAGCCTTTACTAATAATTATAACGAAGAAAAATTTGATTGTTTGCGAGTTTTTTTGCATTGAATAGGCTTCGAAACTACTGGACGGATTTCAAAAAGGATAAACTAAAATGATTAGAAATCTACCTAAGTTAAGCAGAAGATACATACTACTTATTACGTGATTTCCACGGGAACGGGAGCTACGAGGTTAAAACCATGCACGGAAAGCTACTACTTAATATATGTTTAGTAGATAATTATGTAAATACATCCAATAGTAACAAAGCCATATTTGCTAGCAGATTTGGCACTTTCGCACATGTATTCTTAGAGTTAGTACTTATTTGTACGGGTGCAGATACTTGTACTAGTGTTACAACTAGAAATTTGTTAACCAAATAATATTAAATACTTGAAACTACATTCAGTCGAAGTAGAGTAAAATAAAGACTTATATCTTTAATCTGGCGATATAATTGTTAAAACATTATATAATTGTTAATTTTTTTTACATAGGTAGGTATTAGCACCAGTTAAACTGGTTAAAAAAATTACGAAAGAATACCAGTTAAAAAAATTACGAAAGAATGAATTTCTGAAAGAAAATTTACTGTACCGGTATCTCAGTGCTTACGATATTTGCTTCTGAGACCTGGTGCTCTTAATTCGATTCCCAACAGGGACAAGTAATTGTGAATAATAAATAATTGTTCTGAGTCTAGAATTTACGGACCCTAAGTCTGTAAATTGAATGAATTGAGTGTTTGTAGAATGCCAGGGATACATTTTCCTAGTGCAAGAGTTGTCTTTTAAAATAGATATCAAAAACATTTTATTAAGAAAGTGGTTTTTTAAAATAAAATAAAAAATAAGACCTGCAATATAAGCGACTCGTATTGAACCATTTATCGTTAAATCAACTGCGGAGAAAAATATGTTGACTTAAACTACGTTACCTTGATGCCTAAAAATCTTAATGAAAATTCATATTATAAGAAAATAAACATGCATATTTATAATAAAATAAACGTCACATTTATAAACCCCGAGGCGAAGTCTTTATACTCCCACAGCGGACCGATGACTGTATTAGGCTCCAATCACTATAAACACTTTATATTATATCTGTTCCTGTTTGTAAAATACTAGAAGGTATTTGTCAGTTTGTATTTGCCCTTACAAACAAGGTGCATATAATATATAATATGCCATCTCTGTAACCGTACTCTACAGTATCAGGCCGTCTACGTCCATTGCTGAACATCCTGTACCTTTTTAACAGACCTTGGCAAGCAAGGGTCGATGAGGGATATTGCTGTGATCACCACGCTTGACATGTGGATTGGCGATCGCAGTCTATGTGACTGCTCATCTATCCGCTCAAGTCGGACGATCCGGGAGAACATGAACAGGTGGGGATATAGCTCAGAGGCTGCGTGTCCGTGAGGTATCTCCCCCCAGACAATGGCGCACCTCCTATGCTGCCCTTTTTTTTTTGTAGTCCGGGGGAAAATTCATTTACGCATTCCCACCGCCGCTGCAGCGTATTCGCGCGCTAGTAGTGGGATATGTGGGACTCGCCCTCTCCATAGCGTGGTATGCTAAACTCATACCACGAGGAGAGGACCCTAAACCATTAAAACCCCCCGGACACTCCTTCAATCCGCCGTTGGCGGGGCCCGGGTACGCATAAGCAATCCGGCCCCCCGACGGCACCCGCGGCCCATATGGCACCGCGGAATCTCCTGGGCCACACTTACTGTGGCCCATTTGCTAAATTATACTCCTATTCTGCCCTACGGTCCACGCGTGTACACCGGTACACGCGTGGACCTGTGCAACGCCACTGATAATGCTGTGTCAGTGGCCGAGTACCTACAGGTTTTCTCAAATTAACGCCAGGTCGACACGAAAAGAAGAATCCATCAGGTGTATGTTAGTCTAACGATACCCATATGAAGATATGGAGTGATCTATTTTAAGCCGAAAACTACACGGATTTCTTTAACACTACAAATCTTGTAACAGTAGAAGTTGCTACCTACCATTTGAAAAGACTGTTGCTCTCGCTTTTATTCCCGGTGAAGTAACTAAAGCTTCGCCGCTGATTACTTGCTAATTCGAGTACATCAGCACTCGAAAACATGATTTTATATATTTTCATCAAAACCACGTCATTATACAAACATTGTCATTATAATAACGTATCATTATTGCTGCTTATTAAAGTTATGATAATTTATTAATTTGTAGTGATTTGTATGCTCATAAGTGATGAACTTGAATAAATAAGCATAATCTATTGGCATATAAATTACTTGATACATCTTCGATAAATCAACTATATTAATAAATTTGCACGCTGAGGTTATTGACTGTTGCATATCACATAGTTTAATTAAAGAATACGATAATCTTTGAAATTAAACCGAATGCATTAAAATATTTAATGTTGAGCAATTCATTCTTAACACCTTACAAGGAACCAGAATTAAAAGCTTCATTCAATTTGTAATCGCGTTAACTTACAAAAACAACTTAAAACACACGTTAAACTTTTTCACACATTTCTTAACAAAACAAGTAAGGATGTGACATCATTGGCACATAAAATTCGCATATTATTTTTATGCAAATTGACTGAGCAATCATAACATAAATTCTTTAATATACCCACTTGGATCTTGGCTGCATCGGAGACTATAATGTCTGCTCATAAGATCCCAGAATTTTGGGTTGACATATAAAATTAGCTTTGCACGCAGTTGCAGAAGCGATTGAAACGTTATCTCGAGAAATAAAATCTTTTAAAGGGTTTTATTTATTAATCAAAACGCGAACGGAAGATAAATGGAGTACCGAAAATCGATTGATTTTCCACAACTCATTTGAAAATCGATTCAATATGATCGAATAAGGGTGACATCATATTAGTTAAGTATAATTAAATCATAATATTTGAACCGCAAACAAACTTGAATGAACACGTACCTATCAAGTAGCCGATTCCAATTAACGGATCAATGAAAATAGAAACAAACTATGATGCTGACGATCATTCGAATGGAATAAACTTCGTAATAAATTAATTTTAATTAATCACAAGCGTAATATATTCAATGATCGACGGACAAAATTATGAACATAATTGATTTGAAAATATAATTTACATCGTAATATGCAAATTGTTTTACTTCTACCAGCTAATTATCAACGATGTAACCTGACCGACTTCATTTCGAATATTGTTTGTTCACATGGATTGATATTTTTATACAAATTCATCACCAAAGAAATCAATAAAAATTAACTGTACCGGTAAAAGGTCGACAAAATCGAATGAAGAAATATACGGCGTGATAGTTTCCCATAAAATCATGAGCAGATTCGAAATGTAAGCACATTAAGTTATCGGGCAAATTATCTCGTAGTGTGATACAATATTTATTTGTTTCTCACTAAGGGTCCGGGAATGTTCTCTCCCAATTAGGTGGTTATTGACGTTTTACTGTTATCTGGTTAATCTTGAAATGAGGAGCCGTATTTATAGTACCATTGAGGTTTTATTTAGCGCGATTCCTTTTCTCGAAATTGACTTTTTATATATAAAAGTTTCATAAAAATAAATGTCTTCCAAGTTTTATTGACTTTCTTAAATTGAAAATCGAGTGTAATGTTCACTAAAACTGATTCTTTAATAAAAAAACGGAATGTTATTAAATGATAAAATTGTAATAATATTTTTGACTGCACGTCTTGTATTATGTGTTTATTATTAACAGTATAACACGGGTAAAGCAATGAACTTGTAACCTTCGAAGAACATGTTTCATCCCACACTATAGATAAGACTACGCTACGGTGGAACTTAAAGACGACATTTATCCTAAAAAGGGAAGCTGTTAATAGAGTCATTCAACGTTACCGGCCGAATTATCTACAAAGAGAGGAGTGAGCCCAATGCCGGTCGGAAATATAAATTTATTTGGTAGTTGTTGCTGCGACACGGGCGCCCGCGCTCTATCTGGCCGCATAATCTTGAACATTGGCGTTAAAGAATTTAAATTATACGCTGATACAAATGAACGGGCGAACCCGGGTTATTTATTGCCTTAATCCAAATTATATTGACTAGGTTTGTAAGGTTTGTTCGAATCGGATACGTCGACACTTGATTCATAATGTTGAAAAAATTGTTTGTTATAAACCTTGATGATTACCTGTGTTCGGAAATTTAACTAGAAATTTGACAGTAATAATAGTTAGGATGACTATAAATTTGTAATTTACTAATTAGCATGGTCTGAATTTCGTATTGTCAAGGAAAGCATATTCGCGACAGATTTAATAAATCAGTAATAAGCTATGAATGGCAATAAGGTAAAAGTATTTGGCGCCGATTTAGGAGCTCCACTGGAGCTGAAGCAGGCGGCTAACTATTAAGTATTACGGTCAAATTTCCAGTTAAGTCTCCGAACACAGGTATATAAAGAAAAGTGACGCATATAATAAAAGTGTCAGGTTTGAAATGTAAAAATAACAGGATGCTAATCCCGTAACGATATCACTATGATTTCGTTGAAAAAGTCTACATCACTTTAGGATTATTGTAACACATTTCCTATGTTATTTATCATTTAAGCCGTAGGACGTCCACTGCTGGACATAGACCCCCCTCATAGATCTCCAGTTGTTGCCAGCATCCACCGTGATCCCACAGCCTTAACCAGATCTTCCGTCCATCTAGTAGGTGGACGTCCTACGCTACGCTTGCCGATCCGCGGTCTCCATTCGAGAACTTTTCGGCCCCAATGTTATTGTTACCGTATTTAAGAAGTTACATTCACTTTTTTTTCTTCTTTTTGTGAAAAATTTTTGCAGTCTACCAGTATTCTTGTTAGCCCCTCGTGATAAAAAAATGCTTATGTTGCGAATGGGCTCACGTCAGTAGTACAATGGGTGGCGTTCAAACCGGTGACCACAAGATCACAAATCCGACACCCTAGCCGGCAGTAAACTTATATTCTTAATTAAGCGGCTACGGCCGCTTAATAAATACTAAATATTAAAAACGTAATATTTAAAATATTATAATAGAATAGCGAAGACATTGTCAAAGTCATATTAATATCGTTTGTTTGTATGTTTGTTTCCATTTAACAGGCTCCAGAAGTACTGGACCGATTTCGCAAAATTCTTTCACCATTCGAAAGCTTTGCTAAGATTATCCTGGAGAAACATAGAGTATATTGAATGATGAAGTTAGTAAAGGAATGGTAGCTACAATAGCTAGTAGCTTATAAAATTCTCATTATACTTGTAGGTACAAAGCAAATAAGCAATTCCAAATTGCTTATTACTGATTTGATTACGTCAGTTGCAAAAATGAGTTTCAGATTTCACTCTGATCTATGGAGTCGTGTTTTAATAGTGTAAAATGTATTTGATCGACCCACACACAGAACATAAAACTCGTTTACAAGGAGGATCATAACATTGCTACCTTCAACTTCCTTGTTATATTCATAAACGATTTTATTAATAACAGCGTTCATTCCCCTGGCATATATCAAGCGAGGCGTCAAATCGGCCTTATAAATTCCGATAGCTAATATTTCAGTGATATACACTAATTAAGTTTAGCGAGTGCGTGCGCATCCAAGTGCCGCCTGGAGACACCATTAGTCTCGCTACTATATCTCTTAATACAATTGCAGGCGTTAACATGTGTAACATATGCATTATTAATTAAGAATATAAGTTTAGTGTCTCGTCTTGTTAACCTGCCTAAGGCTAAAATTAATTAATAGAATCAGGTGTTACTTTGCGAAAATTAATATTAATCGAATTTAAAAAGACCAAAACATCTAGGCTTAATTCCGCTAAAAATGTGTCTAATAATGAGTGCTGTAATGGGTCTTTTGCACCGTCCTCCCGCCCGCAAAAATTATGCACAACATGCAAGAAGGAAAAATAAAACATGCAAAAATACAATCACCAGCCGAAGACCCGACACGTGTTTCGCTCCTCCACGGAGCATAATCAGGGTGATGTTGACTAATCGAACAAAATTTTAAATTCACTTTAAAATTTGTAAATATGTATATTAAAAATAACTATGAATTTGTAAATATGAATATTAAATATAAATATGTTGGCTAAATTGGCTTTAAAATTTGTAAATATGTATATTAAAAACTAACTGTGCTTAACTATAATATTAGTAAGGATAATTAAGTATAATCAGCAGTTTAAAAATAAGTTTCACAAACAGTCTAATAAATTAAGGTACTTACTCTGTGTACCATTCATTTAAATCATCATCATCATAGTAACAAATATCATAGTTTTGGTGTGAAAGAGCGACAAGACAAACAGAGTTAGTTTCGAATTTATAATATAAGTAAGGTTGATAATAACGTCTACTGCTATCAACATGCTCGTGTTCATCTTCGTACCATCTAATAAGATGTATGTAGATGAACACATACATATATACATACAATTATTTGTAAATTGTTAAACACATGTTAAGCACTTCAAGAGAGAGCGTTTTTGGCATTTTAAACCTGTATTTACAGGCAAAGCATTTAAAGGTTATAAAAGTACAACGTAATTATGAAGATGCTTTTTTCAATATTCATGATAAAAAGTATATAACATATATATCGTAAGACAAAAGTAAATAGGTAAGATAACCTCGTGACATGGCGCTAAAAGATTCTCCTTAAATCGTCGGAGTCATGAATTCGATTCCCGTCGGACAAATAATCTATTTGTACGAACGATTTACAAAAACATTATTTGTCCGAAAGGATTTATTTCTCTATTTGAACAAATGAGGGACTAAGCTCTGTGCCTCAGAAAGGGCGTTAAGCTTTTGTTCCCGAATGTCATAACATCCTCTATGACAATCGTATACCAGGTAACGGGTGCGTTAACCAGTCGTCTGTCAAGTGTGGTTACCGTGTGGCAAAGCCCCACTGAGGGGAGATGCATGTTCAGCAATGGTCGTTTTACGGGTTAATAATGATGATATGAGCACTATAAACTCCGAAACTATTCCTTACCGACGCGCTCTCCTATTCTGTTCTATTGTATTTATTTAGTTATTGACTCTAGGTAAAACCAATTTATATTATTTTAACGATTTTAAATTAATAGAGTTATAACCGTTTTAAAACGACAAAAAATCTTTTGACGTTCAAATTAAACTCCAAAGAACGTATTAAAATCAGGTCAAAACATTTAATACAGTTCAAATCAAGACATCAAAGGCGACTTCCCTTTGATAATGATGCCGCGAACAAGAAAATTGCCGGTTTATTAGAAACTTCACAGAATAGTTTAATAATGGCAATCAAAAACTTCTGTAAAAGTTACTAAAATATGGTTATTTTCCCATATATTTTATGACATTACAAGTGGCACGCATTGCAACATCAACTTTTTTGTTTTTGTGGATGCTAAACTGTTAGGTAAGCCTTTAAATATAAATGCGACCAAGGTATAAACTTCAGGATATGTGTAAATGTATATGTGTAAACTTGAGTTCGGATATCATCGCCTGATTTTTTTATAAGTATAACCAAAAACAGCATGCTGTAACTATAGTTGTACTCGTTAAACATTATAAACACATATTTCAAGGACACAAAGCACACCCAGACTCAGAACAACTATCTGTGATTCTTGGGTCACTTTAGGTCTCAAAAGCTACTATTCTAACCAATGAGTCAGTAAATTATATTTGTAATAAATAAAATATTAATAGTAAATATTATAACAAAATATCTCTTCTATACTTTGCATAGTCTGTGGATATGCATGAATAATTTGCACGACATCTTCATCTCAGCTTACGCGTTATTATGAGGCGTTTATATTACGGGTGTGGCAATCCACTCATTTAGTCAATATGGCAAGATTTACAGTTTAATTGAAACCATTTGTAGAATGAAGTTAATTCAACAGCTCAATTTTTAAAGTATTTTGTTTGGAATACAAAATTTAGTAGTTAGCAGATTTAAAAATATAGCAAACAGATAAATATAGAATACAGATACCTACTCAAATGAAATTATTTTGCTTAAATATGTAATAAATAAGTTAAAATTGCGCAATTCTAATAAGAATTCAGCAACACATAAATATTAACCCTGGGCTCTTGATAAACTATTACTAAATTTCGCCTTATCATGCTAGTTTCAATCATTAAGGGTCTACCCTTAATAACAGATTTGTTTTTGTAATAATTATGTTTTTCATACATATTACTGCTACGAATAGCAAAAACTTCATTTCGCAGACACTCATTTATCATACATTCAAACGCATATTTTTTAATTCAGAACCATCGTTTGGAATAAAATTCACACCCATTATAATTATGAAGTATCAACCATCGTCTTGAAGAAAGTTCGTAGTTAAAATCGTCTTTGTATTTAAAATTTCATATCGATAGTCATTAAAAGCCAGAACTATCATATATCAGGAAGTTTACAATTAGAATCATTGCAGCGTATTTGACACGGCTCCGGCGCTGCGTGGCTAGGTGGCTATGAGATAAAATGAAAAACGATAAATTCTTTGTCAAATAATACGTTATAAAATAAAAGTAAACCGGATAATTATTTTGTTAAGTGAATTATTTGGCAAACTTGTTGTTGTATAATAACTTGTTGTTGTATAATAACTTGTTGTTATATAATAACAAATAATGCCAATCGTTGCTTGTCAAGTGAAGATTTTTGAATTATTTTGTTATGATCTGACCGGTCACCCCACTAAAATTATTCCAAATGAAATTCTGCTATTTTCAAGTAATCGTCGCTCTAAATAAACATTATGTTTAACGAAATTATGCGGAATTTTAACACTGCCAAAGTTAAAATTCCGGTGGTAGAATTTTATTCCAAATAAAATTCTACCACGTTTTAAAAGTATGCCATTGTAAATGGGGACCTATAAATATTTTTTGTGCTTAAAAAATATTCGCTTAGGGAAGATTATGCCAAGTGTGTTATGCCAAATAAATTCAGAGCATTTAAATTCAGCCAGATAGACCCAATGAAACTTTTTAATATATCCACTGCTGAACATGGGCCTCCTCTTAACAGACCTTGGCAAGCCAGGATCGTAGAGGGTTATTGCCATAATCACTACGCTTGGCAGACGGATTGGTGATCGCAGTAAGATGTCAACCTTGAGCTAATAGATGCTGCTGCCCATCCATCAGCCATATGTCCCTTAGTCGCCTTTTGCGATACCCATGGGAGAACATGGGGTGGTCTAATCTAAGCCGGAAACCACACGGTCCGGAAACCACACGGTCAATTTTAATATATAATTTTATTTTATTTTAATACACAATGTAGTAAGATATTCTAATGAACATCAATAAAAAGGTTCATATTGATTTTTTTATCCCAATCACAACCATTAAAAAAACGTTATCGTACGGGAAGATGCGCCTTTTCCATTCGAAGCTTTCGTTTTTCCTCGAGAATCTTTTTTAAATCAGCAATTTCTTGTACTGAGTCACTGTTTAAAATGACGTTAGAATTTTTGTTACTTTTTCGCAGCATTGCACGCTCATTTATATAACTTTCTATAGAGGCTTTAGTTTCCATAAGTTGGCGCTTTGCTTCATTATTTTGTTCATTTATATTTTTTTTCTTTTTATCCAGGTCTTCTTTTAATTCAATTTTAATTGAATATAATCTTTCTTGTAATTCAGCGATCGACATTTCACAAAGTAAACCTAAGCCAGAAGTTTCTGTTAAATCTATAACCTTAGGTACTTTTGCTTTTTGACCGATCATAGCCAAAATTCGAATCTCTTTTATTACTTTTATTTTTCTATCCAATTCTTCTTGCTTTTCTTTTAACGCCTTTTCTGCAGTTTCTTCAATTTCTTTCTTTAATTTTTCTGCAGACACTTTCTTTTTTATAGAAACCTCATTTTTAGCCTCAGCTAACTTTAGTTCGTCTAAAGATTTTTTTTCTATTTGTTTTCGATTTCTTTCCATTTCTGCTTTTTTCCAATTTTCTATTTGCACATTCCAAGACTCCTTTTCTTTAAGGAAATCATTATATTTATGTTTATTTTCTTCTTGCACTTTCTGTTTTGCAAGCGCCGCTTCTTCGTGAGAGATTTGGCCCATTAAATGCTTCTTTTCTATATCTAATAATATTTCCCGCTTCATCTCTTGCCTGTCATGTTTAGCAATTTCTTCAATTTTTAAAGTATTTTTGTTAGATGTCAAGATATCTTCAAACCATTTAATTTCATCTTCTTCTTCTTTTTGAATTCTTTTATTTAGCCTTTTTAGTGTCGCAGTAGTGTATTTTATTGAAGGAACGGATTTGGGAATAACATTTTGTTTTAGCTTGTGACAAGGTCTATGTATATTATACTCCATCTCAAGTTTAACTGTAGCATGTTTGATATCAAATGTATTAGTTTTAATTCGAGTATATTGAAAATCTTTATTTTTAACATCATCTAAAAGATGTTTAGCTCTTTGTTTGTTTTTATCATGTATGACTTTTAATCTTTCATCAATAACAGTCTTGGTTAACATTTTTTTCGTTTTCTTTTGAACAGAGTTAGGTGGAGTTTCAGGAGTAGGATCTGATATTAAGGAGGGGTTTGGCAGTAATGATTTTCCTTTTCGGTTTAACACATTCGGATGTATTGGCACTGTTGGTGGTTTCAGTTTTTTAGCTTCGATTTTCTTTAAATATGTGGAGTAATTGTGAGCCATTTCACTAAAATAAGGCTGCCACTCAAAAAGGGGACCGATTATCTTATCAGTTATGTAATTTGTGTCGTAGCTAGAGTGAGCAACTTGTGAAATAAAAGGTAATATTTCATTATTACTCAATAACCTCGTAAAAACATTCAACAAGGATTTACTCAAATTAAAAACACATTTATAAATACTTGTTCTGTCTTCTGGTCTAACGTGAAAGACGACGGCATGGAATACAATCATAAAATATTCTTGGTCGATTTCAGAAAGTGGTTGAGATAGGTGAGTATTAATCTCCATTAAAAATGTTTGGTGCTTGAAATAACTAAGAAAAGTCTCTGCTATCCATGAAACTTTTGCATTGTCAGTGTTTTCAGAACACTTTTCTGTATAATTTTTCATGTATTCATATGGTGAAGTCTCATTTGTGTTCTCATAATCCTTGAAAATATTTCTTAACGTTTTAATATTGGCAGATGTATAGTAGTAAACCATTTTAAATAAAACGGTTTACTATTATTTTTAATTTTTAGAATGAAATAAAATCATGAGATGAACACCTGTCAACCTGACAAACATTTCCTTGGCAGGTTAGCATTGACACTTCAATTAAATTTTATGACCAGTTACAAAATTAATAAGCAAGTAGGTAGTGTATACTTAATCGGTAAATGACGCGCGAATCGTCAATCTACTGAAAATATATACTTTCACTCTGTTATTGTTTATCATACTTGATACGCAAGCAACATTTTAGAGTTCTTAATTTCTTGCATTTTTAGGGTTCCGTAGCCAAATGGCAAAAAACGGAACCCTTATAGATTCGTCATGTCTGTCTGTCTGTCTGTCTGTCTGTCCGTCCGTATGTCACAGCCACTTTTTTCCGAAACTATAACAACTATAATGTTGAAACTCGGCAAGTAGATGTATGTTGTGAACCGCATTAAGATTTTCACACAAAAATAGAAAAATAACAATAAATTTTGGGGTTCCCCATATATAGAACTAAAACTCAAAAAAAAAAAATTCATCGAACCCATACGTGTGGGGTATCGATGAATAGGTCTTCAAAAATGATGTTGAAGTTTCTAATGTCATTTTTTTCTAAACTGAATAGTTTGCGCGAGAGACACTTCCAAAGTGGTAAAATGTGTGTCCCCCCCCCTGTAACTTCTAAAATAAGAGAATGATAAATCTAAAAAAAATATATGATGTACATTACTATGCAAACTTCCACTGAAAATTGGTTTGAACGAGATCTTGTAAGTAGTTTTTTTTTAATACGTCATAATTCGTAAACCGCAATTTAGCTTTCATTCAATCAACTCGAATATAAAAATATAAAATAACATTTCATTTCATAAACATACGCTTTTTTATTTATTCTTGATATCAAAAATAGGTACGCACTTGTAACTGAAACGGAACCCTTCGTGCGCGAGTCCGACTCGCACTTGGCCGGTTTTTTGTGTATTAGTTTAAATAGATTTGAAGTTACACACCTAAAATTTACACACTGCGAAATTTTATGATCGGTTCAAAAAAAGTATGCTTCAATGACATAATTATGTAAATATTAGATTTACAGTAAGTATATAAAAATAACGTCTACGATTTTAAACTGTCAATCAAAGTTTGAATCGCTGTGAGTCGGTAGTATTTAATTAGGTAGCCGTTAGCTTTTCGCCGACCCGTCATTAATCAATCAGTTTGAACGCAAGCCATCATTCGGCAGTTCGACACTCATACCGTTCAAAATGCAAGTCACACTCCTTCTTAAAATATAATAATCGTGTTAAACACAACTATAAAAGCCATATTCGATTAGAGGCATTTTAAATAGGTTGGTCTCTCGTTATATTCGGCCTATTGTCGGTATAACAACGTGTCTTGTTGGGTACGTTTTGTTCTTGCTTTATAATTGCTCTCGCCTCATATGTCGATAACTACAACCTAGTATGTTAATGAGGTTGGGAGTTTCTTGAGTGGGTATTGTGTTATTATTTTTGAAGTAAGTTATAATTTCCATGGCGTTAGGATTTGATGATTGCTGAAGTCACTGAAAAAGTTCGTAGTTGATAATAACATTTAAAATTAGGTACTTGCTTTTGGTTGTGACTTCGTCTGCATAGATTTCAATAAAATTTTCTGTACGAAGTTTGATCCCACTTTCATCTTTTTAGTACTTATTATAATCTAAATATAAATAATAAATAAATATTATATGAATAAATATTTGGTATATAATATATGGTAATTATTTAAGAGTCATCTTAAATAAGTCAGATTTTTAGATCGTTCCCATGTCATACACCGTGGGATGTACACCCAAAAAAAAAAGCCACTAGATAATTTTTTTTAGCCCATGATGTGTTTCTAATACGTCGATATTATTATGCTAGAATGATACATTTTTATAAAAAGTGTTTTTTTATTTATGCGATTGTCTTCTAATTAAAAAAATGAGAAAACCGTAAAGTTATAGTGCGCAAGTACGACTCGTACTTGGCCGGTTTTTTATTTTAGTTAGAACCGAAACTGATTTAAAAGTCTAATGGCTGCAACTACGTAAAGCAGTTGCGCCATTTGACTTTTCGATTTTTAATAAGATGAAATTATTCATCTACTATTGTTGATCAATCTAATCGCGCCTCCTACCTAATTATCGTGGAAACCTTTTTATAAGCGCTTAATTAATTGGTTAATAATCAAAAATATATTTCTTATAACAGGCTATCATCGACAATTACCACACCAAGAAAACTATCAACATATTGTTCGTATGCATTGGTCTATCATTAATGAACAGGGCTTTTCAAACTGGTCCCTAAGAAAGCGGTGGCTTATTGACTCTGTCAAAATCAATTCAACTTTGAACACAAATCAATTTCATAATACTATTAGCTGTCAGGGCATGTCAAATTACTGGCTTTAATTAACTATACAGCTTGCCTTTCTCACGTCATATGAGTGTCTAATGATAGTCCATTGCAGTATTCTTACTAGTTATTTTGTACTATTTTGGTTTCTTTCACCTTTGGCGTGTTTATGATTAGATTCTTACAGGATTTTCGTACGAAGTAAAAAAGTAGATATTACAAACACGAAATACTATTTAGCACAACATTTTGTTTAATATTAATCTAATATCGCATAGAGATTTCGTAATCGGATAACTAATTAAGTATTTCTTTCAGAAAAACTATCTATTCTTAAGCGGATGTGCGCGTTCTTCAAGCGGACTCCGTCGTCCGCAGAGGCAGAGGGTGAAGAGTTTCGGCATTCGTTGCTTGAGACGCGACGCAAGCGCCGAATACCGAAACTTTAGCGTCGTTTACATGCTCGGGGGCCGTGCACACCCAATGTGGAGTCAGCCTTTGTTAATAATAAACCTTCTAATACCCGACTTATTAGCATATTTATATAAAATAGATTCGTTTTTAGGGTTCCGTAGCCAAATGGCAAAAAACGGAACCCTTATAGATTCGTCATGTCTGTCTGTATGTCTGTCTGTCTGTCTGTCTGTCTGTCTGTCTGTCTGTCTGTCCGTCCGTATGTCACAGCCACTTTTTTCATCGAACCCTTGCCTTTGGGGTATCTATGAATAGGTCTTCAAAAATGATGTTGAGGTTTCTAATGTAATTTTTTTCTAAACTGAATAGTTTGCGCGAGAGACACTTCCAAAGTGATAAAATGTGTGTCCCCCCCCCTGTAACTTCTAAAATAAGAGAATGATAAATCTAAAAAAAATATATGATGTACATTACCATACAAACTTCCACCGAAAATTGGTTTGAACGAGATCTTGTAAGTAGTTTTTTTTTTAATTCGTCAAAAATCGTAAACCGCTATTTAGCTTTCATTCAACAACTCGCATATAAAAATATAACATTTCATTTCATAAACATACGCTTTTTTATTTATTCTTGATATCAAAAATAGGTACGCACTTGTAACTGAAACGGAACCCTTCGTGCGCGAGTCCGACTCGCACTTGGCCGGTTTTTTTTAGTTTGTGCTTGCAAATCTCTGAATATTGCAGGCACGATTATATTTATTTTTGCATTCGAAAGCTCACATCTAGAGAAAGTTTATACGCTAATATATCACGCATCATCAGCCCGTATAACGTCCACTGCTGAATATGGGCCTCATCCCGAGGGAGGGTATTTGCCATAGTCACAACGCTTGGCAGGCGGGTTGGTGACCGCAGTATTATAATATAACACACAAGGGAACGGGCTGCAGCGTTTCCTTACGATTGATATAGACATCATCTATATAATCGTTATAACAATCGGGACCAACAGCTTAACGTCCCTCAACCAACCAGACCCGGAAAGAAATTTTAGAATTTACATAAAAATATCTTTTCCGGCGTGGAGATCGAACCCATGCAAGACCTCCGAGATTGTCGCATATGACGAATTAAAAAAAAATACTATGGGAGCATTCCAGCGTAAGCATAACAAAAGCACAAAATCATCAACCCATATAACGTCCACAGCACCTGAATTAACTCGTAGGGGGTTTTGCCTTAGTGAAGTAGCATAAACCACTCCATATCTTCCCATGGGTGTCGTAAGACGCGATTTAGGGACATACAACAGATGGATGGGCAGCATCTATCATCTTAAGTTTACCAATGCAACTCCCAAGCGTGGCGATTATGGCAATATCCTTCAATAACCCTGGCCTGCCAAGGTCTGTAAAGGGGAGGCCCATGTTTAGGAGTGAACGTCATCGGGCTGTTGAAGTGAAAAATAAAAAGCTATTGGAAAGTGTGGTGACACGATAACTAGGCAGGTTATTGACCGCAGTATCTGCCGCCTGTTTCCTGGTATACGATTGTCATAGGTAATGTTAAAAGAATGAGGAAGGACCAACCGCTTGACGTGGCCTTCAACTAACCTCAACTGAAATAAATTAGGTCTATAAAGAGTTTTTATATATAGCGTGATAAGAGAACGGTGTGGGGTGAAAGAGGACGTGATTACGAAGATAGAGAAGGAAATGTTGAGATGGTTTGGTCACGTGGAAAGAATGGAAGAAGAAAGATTGACAAAACAGGTATACATGGCAAGTGTGAGTGGCACAGTTGGAAGGTGAAGACCTCGACGATCATTTTCCAAATCGGAGACATCCTCGCAAAAGGTCAAATAAGATCCACCATAAACCGACCTGCTTGTATGAAGAATGTTATGAGAGTGAATGAAGCGAAAGATGTGTGTAGGGATCGTAGCAAGTGGAGGTCCATTGTCTCTGCCTACCCCGCTGGGAAACAGGCGTGAGCTTGTGTATGTATGTATGTAAAGAGTTTTTGGCTAGCGCGGGAATAACCAATGACCTGCGAGACTAAATGCGAAATTAATAGCGCGGCGTGAATATACGACTGATCATATATACTGTTTAAGATTTGTAGATAATAATATCTCATCAGTATTTAACCCACCTACCGTTTGTTTGTTAAAACGTTTCAACTAATAACACCAATATATTTAAAAACACATAACACGCCCACTTAAGCGTTAAAGGAAACAATTAGCAAGGTGAGGTCTCATAATAATGGCCGCGATTTTTCCTCTTGAACACCTTGTGGTGTGTTGCTACAGGTGCGGTGGTACAATACCTTCCTGTCACAGCCACAGGTATGCGAAGTTCATTTGAATCGCTAATGATGCTGAGTTAATGAATGGGAACGGTGTACTGGAAGCTGATGTAAAGATGGAATGTGTACGTAATAGATCCTTAGTCAGGTACGTTCGGTTTAAGGTGCACCTTAAGATAGTGGGTTAATCGTTATTTCACTTCACTTCAACATTATTCAACAGCCTTTTTACGTCCACTGCTGAAAATGGGGCTCCACTATCAGACCGTGGCTAGCCAGGGTCATTGAGGGATATTGTCTTAACCACCACACTTGAGAGGCGGGTTGGTGTTCGCAGTTAGCAAAGTGCGCAAAAACGAGCCAGGCATACCTATGTTCGAGTGTAATAAGCTTAGTTTCGTGGTGCCAGTTTTCAAGCTTGGATGCCGTATCTAACTTTTTTGAGGGTTCCGTACCCGAAGGGTGAAAACGGGACCCTATTACTAAGACTTCGCTGTCTGTCTGTGACCAGGCTGTATCTCAAGAACTGCGATAGCTAGACTGTTGAAATTTTCTTAAATTATGTATTTCTGTTGCCGCTATAACAACAAATACTAAAAATATATATTTATTTATGCCCGAACCTACAACAAACTGGATTTTTTTTGCCCTTTTTTGCTCGATATCAATAACGGCAACAGGGACTTGAAAATGTTACAGAAACATTCGTGCGCGAGTCCGACTCGCACTTGGCTTGTTTTTTTAAAATATAATATCATTGTTCTATAATAATATGAATTCAATTAATTCTGTTTTCTAATGAAAGCATTTAATTGAATTGAACAGAAGTCATCGATTATTATTTTCAAGTCGAAGCGGAATCACTGGAACCTTATTACGCGGCCCACCTAAGGAGAGGGTCCATCAATCTCTGTGGTCAGTTACAAAGAACTTAACAAAGAATTATAGCTCTTTATGTATGGTCGCTACTATGTAGAGAATTATTGCTTCAATTTAATGACTTCAACGTGATTAGACATCGCCTGTAGTTACGAGTACCTCCGTAAATTTATTACATAAATCTTTGAGGTCGTAATGAGGTGGATGTCTTAAGCTAATGATAGTTACGCTCATTAAATGCGCAGTTAAAATGTTAACTAAGCGATCATCTCACAGCAGCTTAACGTTTCTGATAAAGTAATAAATATTGAATAAAAAAAATCCATATAAAGTTATAACAGAGTAGATAAAATAAAGGTTGGTGTGCCCGTACTATGTTTATTAGCAATAACATTTCATAATGAGAGGATGATAAATACTAACTTTTTTATTGTATAGAACTATGTAATGTATAATTGTATATAAGTTTATTATATCAGTGTATACAATCTTATAACACAGCTTTATACAATACTAGCGACCCGCCCCGCCGGCCGCCGGCTTCGCACGAGTGCAATACTGATGTATCATACATATAAACCATCCTCCTGAATCACTCTATCTATTAAAAAAAATGCATCGAAATCTGTTGCGAAGTTTTAAAGATATAAGCATACATAGGGACGGGCAGATAGCGGCAAGCGAATTTGTTTTATACTATGTATTAACTAGCGGCCCGCCCCGGCTTCGCACGGGTAAACTTTTATAGCCTATGTTAATCAAGGATAACGTAGCATTCAAATGGTGAAAGAATTATCAAAATATGTTAAGTAGTTTTTGAGTTTATTCGAAAAAAACACATATACATGATACATAAATACAAACTTTTCCTCTTTATAATATTAGTATAGAGTATTGGAGTATAAGAGAGTATTATAGATATCTATCAATACTAATATATAAATCTGAAAAGTTTGTTTAGTTGTTTGCTTGGAAGCGCTTATCTCAGCAACTACTGGTCCGATTTGATTTGAAACGATTTAGATTTAGAGTTAGATAGTGATGGTGAATTAAGTACCTACCTAGAATGGGAGTTACGAGCGTCAAACTGCGCGCGGAATATAGTTATTAATTTTTTAGCTTATACTAAAACATAATATGCATGAAGACTAAAAAAATATTATTATTTCGTTTTTGCTTTTAGAATAATAAATATATGCCAATAGGCATAACGAATAAAAAGTTAATTATATTTAGTTAGAATACCAAAAAATATTGGACACGTATTTTTTTATTTATCAAATCAATAAAAATTGACAAAGATACAGAGCAACCACAACCTATAAAGTTCAGGAGAGGAGGGCTTGTGACGTTGTGACGTCACTACTAGGTAAAATAATAATTGTACCTAGAAGTGACGTCACACGAAATTTCATCGCGCTGTATCTTCGTCATTTTTGTTTGAGGAACGAAAAAAAAACCGTCCAATATTTTGTGGTAATATTACTGAAGGAATAAATAGATTTCTTTATTTGTTATGCCTATTGGAATATATTTATTATTGAAAAAGCTAAAAAAAAACGAGTATTCTTTTATTTTGCCTTGATAGTAAATATGTCTTAAATTTACATGAAAACTAAAATAATTAACAATATAAAACATATAGGTAACCACATCACATAATAAGGTATCATTACAGTAACAGCTGGTTAAAACTCTTAATAAACGTTTGTAGATAATATTTTTCTTATGAATGCCGACTAAAAGTTTAATTTAATCTTGTTAATTATCAGATTTAATTAAACTCATAGCACCCTAGTCAATATTTATAACATAAGATAGTCATCTGGCGTCTTCAAAATTTCTTATACTTTTGTACCACCCAATGTAATTTTTTACCACCTCATTTTTCGAGGTATCCGGAAATGTCACCAAAATGAGTGTCAAAAAAGCTATTACTGTGACGTCACTAATACTACCTATTCCTAGGGATGTCATGCAAGTTTTGGGTAATATTATTAAATAAATAGCTGTATCAATTTGACTTTTCTCCCAGAGTTGTATATATAAACATGATCATTATGATTTAACAGTTTAAGTTTTGCGATATTTCTAAAATTGGAGAGATATAATTGTAACAGTGCATTGGTGCTCTCTCTAGGTACTCCCAAATCTGGTGGGCCGGTTTTCCAAAACTAACGGTGAGGAATCAAGCGGTATACCAACAGCGTTAACGTGTTTTCTGAGTTAAGGGTGAAATACTACTTCATCACTCTGGGCTGGTAGATAGGTATTTGTCTATACTTTTATTTTTGTCGAAAGAAATTTTCTAGTTACTTACACATTTTCTGCCTGACCCAAGAATTCGCTAGTTACGGTCGATTATACTGCGGGACTAATGGAGCAGATTTCATATTAGACTTCAAAACAGATGATGTGATATAAAACTGAACTTAAATTGAATGTATTTCTATGTAGTAATTATTAATTGTAATTATATATTTACCACAGCGGTATCTACTTATACTCTCTATAAAAAATTTACCACCTACGGTATGTGCCTCACCCAATGGTAGACTGGGAGAAAATGCCTCAGGCATTAAGTCCACCATGAACTATCATAGTGCTACGGTTAAAAGAAAAAAAAACTTTACTTAAAAAAATATGTCTTAAAGATAAAAGAAAATCCTTTCAAGAAATCAATTCCAGTCAAACAAGAAACGAATCACAAACAACTGAATCCAATGATGATACCAACAATGTTCCAATGTTGATGCAATCTCCGTTCGATAAAGTTTGATGACCACCGATGTTATTTATTTGTTTAGTAATTTATATGAGCTTAGTTACTGTTTTATTGGGAGTATTAAATCAAGCCCCAATAAGGCAGCCATTCATGTTTATTTTTACGAAGTTTCTGCTCGGTATGCCTAATAAATTATTAGCTTGGTCACTTTTATCACTGGCCCATGGTAACATTTATCGAACACAGGTGTAGGGTGGATAAACCGTCAATGTTATTGTTGTCACTTAATAGTGACAAAGTGTAGACTGTATGACATATATGGTAATTTATTAAGAATAAATGTATATTATACAGTGCGTAAATGTTTTGTATATTTATATAGGTTTGCTGCCAGTCTTAATTGTGGATAAAAACAATAATGTTATGAAAACTTCTGTCAGTTTATCTTAAATACACATTTTATGTTCACAAACATGTTTTACTTATTTTATAGGCGATATTAATATAAATCTACTTATCTATTTAATCTAATGAAAAAAGTTCTTTGTAAAAGTATCCGTCCTTTATTTTTCTGCATTTCTTTGTGTTTGTGTTTAATTTTTTAATAATTTCGTTTTATGCCCAAATATTTTGTTATTTTTATTAATTATAGAATATTAATAAATTTCATGCATAATTTAAAAAAAATATAGTAATTTTTATTATTGATCGCAGTATCTCAAAATAATAAAAAAAACTGAATTACCGCGTCTAAAAACACATTATTTATTCAAATATAAACGGGACATTATCATTTATTTATCAATTTGTTAGGTGTTTGAGACAGAGAACGTCTTTTAAAAATTATAATTTAATAAAAATTATAACAGCAACATCCACATTAACCTCACGTTGAGCACAAAATGCCTCAACTCGTTCGAGTTTATTGATTGACAAGCGCACAGTTCGATTAAATTCTCGCAACTCGGCAAACGCATTACCTTTTACACTGCCCTCAAGATATCTACATAAAATTATTCTTGTCCCGATTACCAATCGCTAGATCTTTAAATAAATTCATCAAAGTCATTAGAGTTATTGTCACTTAAAGACTATAATTACCAAAAAATCGTTAAAAAAAATATATATTAATTCATCAGTGCGATGCCCCTGGTTTTAACTAATTAAGCTGATTAACAAGGTTCACTAATGAGACGAATTTAGACGTGAACGATCATTTCTTAAGGATCATAATTCACTGAGTACGTATTTATTGGACCCCAAATTTCTGATCATGACGAACCATTCATTTGTAATTGGGATCAACCGGTCAGATAAAATATGAGTTGAGGTTTGAGGTTTTATAGAGAACATAAACACTTTATTGTGTTTTTGTCCGTCAGTTGATACACTGTTTGCTTGCACGCCACTTATAGTGAGGTACTTTAGTATTATAATAAACCTAAGGTATTTTGGGTTTTTCTATTGTTGGAACTGTAGACTATATAACGTAAACTTTTTTATATTAGAATAGGTTAAAAGAGGTCAATCTAACTAGACTAGTTTTTATGAGTTCTTATAGTAAGGTATTTATATTTTTTTTTTTAATGGTTTATGTTAAAAGATTTGCTTCTACAGAAGTAAACTGAAAATTTAATTTCATGATATGTTGTAACAGTTTAATATTGTTGAAACGTTCAATTTTCGAATAAATAACGATCTACCTAACATCATTAGCCCTTAAAACGTCCAGTGTTGATGAAGATTGTCCTCCTCTGCAAAGAGACCATAGTAACAACGCTTGGAGTGTGAGTTGTTATTTGCTATATATTATACAAATATATAGGTATATGTATATAGGTAACAGTAACAAGTAAATACTATTGAGATAAAAGAATAAATGCTAACGTGCTTTCTGGAACACAGGAAATAAATGTTTGATTTTAAACAAAGTCCGGCGCGGGCATTATACCCACGAACTCTGAAAGTTGAAGCAAGAAGAGTCTCACTTACTCTGAATAATGAGTACTGTATGAGTAACCGTACTCATTATCCAAAATTCAAAGAATAAACTGTTCCATTAGCGGTTATTTTCAACAATTGATAACAACTTCTTGGACTATGGTAGTAGCAGATTATTGTTCTTCCTGCCCGTATTCCACTCTAGAGTTGGGTTGGCACAATATGTCTTCTCCATCTAGTCATCTCTATCGGTCGATATCTAGTAAGAATAACATATGTGTGTGAAAGGAGTTAGTATCGACTAACTCCTTTCACACATTTATATTATTTTTCACACTTTCTTAGGTCTTCTTCTAGCGCTATATTCATCCTGATTTAGGCTCATAACTTTTCTTGTAAAATGTAGCAGAGATAGCTATTTTAAAGAGAAGCTAAAGTTTTAACAGGCAACTTACCCTTGCCATTAGATAATTCACATACACAAAGCACACCCAGGCACAGAACAATTATTATGGTCTTATTTAATCTGTCTCCTCTTTGAACCCAGAACAGCAGAAATTAAATAAACTGCCGTAACCACTGAACAACTGGTGCAGTCGAAAGATATGCCTACAGAAAAGTAAATACAATTTCATATTGATTTTTTGTTATTGAAGTTAAAGATATGCCTACAGAAAAGTAAATACAATTTCATATTGATTTTTTGTTATATATAATGTCGGATTACAAGAACTATTTGTTTGAAATATTACTAATTATATTATTATGATTAAATCAAAAAGTAAGGACACAAAACGTTTCAGATATTTGAAAGTTAAGTTCTAAATTTGTTATTACAAAATATATGTTAGAGACGGTATTTTCATTCAAATGAGAAGACGACACTGGAAAGTTGTCACGCCCCTATTGTTATATAAAGCATAACTGCAATTCAAGCAAAAACACAAAGGTGTTCGCCATAGACTCGCACCAAATTGCCATTCAAAATTTTCCGAAAGAGTTCCACTTCAAGAGAGGTTCATTTAAGCATAAAATTACATTGTCTACCAGACATTGTTTGGTGGCAATGAACTGCACTTTGACATAAAATTGTAGTGGACGCTATAAATCTATTTCATTACCTTAATAAAGAATGACTAAGGAATTCGATAGGACCATCAGACTCCGGAGTTCCTTCATAGGTCATAGTCATTAAGTACATATATCTTATCTACTTTAGTAATTGCGGGTTTTTATTTTTAACTATAAATATGTACATTTAAAATGTAGCACTACAAAAAGCAATAGCCGTACTTCCATACAGAGCAATTACAGTGTTCACGATCGACACAACTTTTGTTGCAATTTTCAATGTCAAATACAATAAGTTTACTTTTTGCGTCCATAGATGGCGCTAGGCAATTATAGGCCATACTTCGGAATTATTATAACATTCAGTTATTATAATATCCTGTCGAGAATCTCTACCTACAATATTTTTTGTGGATTATCCAAAATTTTCTTTCATACAAACCTTGTAAACATAATTACGGTAACGACAATAAAAAAAAAATACCTAATTAGTCAAGTGGCTCTCAAGTTATTTGCATACCATATTGGGTGTTCACTCTTGTAGATATATTTACCAAGGTATGCAACGATTTCGACGTTTGATTATTAAAACCATACATCCTTTCGTTTATTGATTCTCAAGTAGTGTTAGTAATAACACCTTCATTCCAAACAAAAGCATTGAACTACTTAACAACCGAATAAGAGGAAGATTTTGAACACGTCTTTAGAACGGATCTTGTTAAAGAAATAACTGGCTTAACTCAACCAATACTTAACACTTGCGAAAAAAGTTTAAAATATCATTATGCTCATTCAAAGGCGAAAGCAGTAGCAATTTCATAAAATTATGTTTCCGCTCAAATTGTGCGCGTTAAATCTTTAGAAATAAATTAGTTTTCCACAATTAGGTAATAAGAACAACATGAAGCTACAAACATGGGATACAATCCCTATAAAAAAGAACCACAATGCCTTATTGTGTTTTTTTACGGTTGTCAATCAGAAGCGGTTAAATCCACATTTTGTGGTGAATATAATTACCCTCGTAAATACTTTAAAAAAAGAGTTGGTAAGGATATGTAAATTTGTGAATCAGTTACAAAAACTCCTGTTTATTCATATAACAGGTGCGCTCTTGATTTCTAATAATAGGATCAACATAATAATTATCCAAGGAAATCTGGCTTTCTGTCGTTTTTGCTTCATTCTTACTATTGGTAACCACAAACTTTCGATTTTTTAAAGGACATTCTTTGTTATTATTACAGACATTACTTTTCTTTTCTCGTCATACTTTAAGAATCGGCAGATGCGTTTCGATTTCATTTTTATTTTTAACTTTCTTGTTTACTTGTTTGTATTCAAATGATTGAAGCTACTAAGCACGAGGTTTTTGCTGCCCGGTGAAGTAGCGAACGGCTAAACGGTGTCTAAACCAAATTAAACTAAATATACCTATCCGTCTGAAAAAAGAGAAGATAATGAGCGTATAATTTATTTGCTGTGTTATTTTTAACAAAAGATAGTGGTATCAATATGTATCAATGTTAGATAACTTTTTAATAAGGATACCTACTTGCATTGTAATTAATACGCAAACGCAACTCTAACCATATGTATCTGTAGATACCTAAGAAAAATTTGTCTTTGTAATATATCGACTTTGAACTAGGCTGACAAACATTTCAATTTTGACAACGGATCAACATGAAAAAGAATAAACTTATTTGCGTCGTTTTTGCCGAAAATTTTTAACTTATCTGAGATGGAATTGCTTGCAACGCTACAGATTATAAATTGTATAAAATATGTTGTCCTTTGACCCACCTCTAAGGAGATCAGCCATCTGTGCAGGACATATTATAGGGCCCAAGTGTGTGCGCAAAGACAAGTGCACTTTCTATTCGATTATTTCTCAAAATCTGGTGGGACGGTTATACCGATAGTATCGATGAGTGATTAGGCGTAGAACATTACCACGACACCTTCCTAATTTCAGGCTCATACTTAAGATTTGATACAATATTCTTTACCGGTTACCATCGAACATACTCTTATTACCGCTAAACCAACGACGCAGTCACCAAATTATTTATGACAAGCATCACGCGCGCGGTTTCAACCGTGTACCCCCCATTTCCGTGGGAATTTCATAATTAAATATAGCCTATCCTACTTTTGGATAACGACGATTTCTAATAGGGAAAGGTTTTAGAAATTGGTCCAGAATTTCCGGAGCCAGTTCAATACATACGAACAATCAAATCTTTCCTCTTTATAATATTAGTATAGACAAACTAGTTACCCGCCCTGTTTTCAGACGGATCTACAATTTTGATCCATATTAATGAAATGCTTTGTCCTGAATGAATGACTGACGGAACGGATCAACGCTAAGCTTAAACATCAGTAGGTAGTTTAGCTTTCTCATCGTAGAGAGTTGAAACTTGAGAGGGTGTGATGAAATGTAAATTAATAATTCATTATGAGATTAGAAAGCATTTCATCTGATAGAAAAGAAGTGACAAATTTTCAATGGAGAACTGAAATTTACGCGGACGAAGTTGCAGGCAACAGCTAGTAAGCATATTAAACTTTCAATAATAATTATCTGTATGATAATAAAAATCCGTTGTGTAGTTTAGAAGATAGAGGGCGAGAGCTTAAGCGTACAGAGAAACACACAGAGGCGGGAAACAATTTTGTTTTATACTTACTATGTGGGAAAGATTATATCATAGCACTCCGTGTTGCGCGGTTAATCTCAACAAGTTATGCCAACCACCTATCGCATTTCGCTTCAATAGAATATCGCATAAACTGGTACCCATAGGAAATGGTTTATAATAAAGAATGATATCAAATGTTTGACGGTTGCTTCTGAAATGCGCGGGAGTGGGCACTATCGCAGGATTTACGGTCGCGCGCGCCACTTTGCGGTTGCGTGAACTAAAGCACAGAATAAATAGATTATATAGTGTTATCAGAAATATTGTATAGAATTTAAATTGTGATTTTAAATATTTTTGTTACCTATTGAATTCCACATTGAAATTATTATGCATCTGATATATGTATGTAGGTATATTTCACAACAGTAGCGGAGTAAGCGAATAGTAATAAAGTACCTATTGTTTAAATGTTTTGAACACTTTATGGATACTTTATTTAACACTATACTAAATTCAGATTAATCAAATTCGACCACCGACAGGATTCGAACCTGCATTAGGATTAGCCCCTAAAACATTTAGAGAGGTGTTACAAAAAAAATAGCCTTTATAGACGTATTACAAAGAGATAAATAAATTTCGATGACCGACTGTGGCACCACCGTAGCCTAGTATTGTTTAGGCATTAGGGGCTAAACCTAAAATGCAGGTTTGAATCCTGTAGGTGGTTGAAACTTATTAATCTGATTTTTGAAATATTGTAATAAAGTAGAGTAAAATAAAAGAAAAATAAAATAAAAAAAGTTTTTATTCACGTAAACCTATTACAGGTATTTGTAAATAGTCAAAACATATTTTATTTATTTTTGATTTAAGTAAATTAATTAATTGTTTTTGGTTATTGCTACGTATAATAATAGTTTATATAGCTTTAGCCTAAAAGCTGTCAGGTATGCAAGTACAATATTATTTTATTATTTTATATCTATGATTAAATGTAAGTTCTGTCCTTTGAGTATGTTATTATTAAGACGGACCATAAGTATCTAGACGAACCCGCTTTAGTGCTACCACCGGATCCAATACGCCCCAACTGAGAAGATCCGGCGAAACAAACTCAGTGGGGTTATTCTACTGCCGGTTTCAGTGCGGCCTCATCAAGACGATCCGGCGAAACATACTCAGATGGGCATGTGCAAGAAGTTTTGGTCCAGTTACTTTTGTTATTTACCAGTCGGTTGTCTTTATACGAATTTTATTTATTTACGTTTTCATTAAAAAACAAATTAAATAATTTATTAAAGACAGAACTGAATATATATCTGGTACTAAAATGTATTATCACTAGTGCTGTTATTATTTATGACGAAATTAAGAAAGTTACAATTTCAGAAATAAAAGACAAACAGTACAGTATGGTTTATCAGTATCTAAAAAGCAACCATTATTAAGTGATCTATCAACGTATCACCATACAGCTCAAACCACTAGAAGAATTCTAGCACTTTTTAGCACACAGACATTTTATATTTTTAAATTTCACAATTAATATGATTAAGGTAGACTTAATCATATTAATTGTGAAATTTAAAAATATAAAATCTAAATTTTTACCTGTCGTAATTTCAAATCTAGCGGCGTTATGTTATACTTTTAATGTAGTGCATCTACTCGACATTCAGCTTATGATATTTAAAAGAAATTACTAGATTCACTACCTAATTGCTTATGGTATGGTATAATCCCTCTAGTTTTTCTTTTGTTATTTAACCGGGCGCGAGTTTTCCTTACCTAAGTAAGCAAAACTCGCGCCTTATTAAACTACAGAGACAAACTAAGCGATGAGTTCGAACTATCCTTACTTTGTTATCCAGATAATCTAGAAATGACTAGGTACACGTCAGTGGGCGGGTGCAGTGATGGTCATTAGGTTCAAGTTTTATTTATAGGCACATGGGTCTCTGTACTTTACTTAAACCTGGACTTATGATAACATTGAATGGAATGGGGGTCGCCATCTTTAGTATCGGTCCACCAGGACAAGACACTTTTTAAAACTTGGAGTTTGCTAACGAAGAGGCGCGGTCGCATCGTGCGCGTCACCGCCACCGATAATTTCAAATCTAAATTACCTGAACTATTAAAACCCCACCCGGATGCTCCTCGGATGGCTTCTAAACTAAGATAAAGTCAAGGTAAAATGGACGGATGGCAACCCTAGATGGAATCAACTAGAGATAAGCCGGAACTCGCGATATCTACTTTAGTAGGTATGTGAATATTTGTAATGAGTGTGATGTAGTTATCCAATATGGAAATGTTTTCCCATTGCTAAGCTCAACAAGCTAAGATCATTTTCTAACTGTATTGTATAAGTAATCGCATCTTTACGTGATATTTATAGTAGAATGTCACTTATCCGGTATTAAAAACCAGTGGGCGCCTGATAACTGGAGTGTTAATATGTCTGCAGATGTAGCGAAATGTGAGATATAGCCAACGTCATGTTAAAAAAAAATGCACATTAAAGAGAATTAAATTATTGTTGTAAAATTACAATAAATATTCTTTCGAAAAATACCTATATAGGTACAATTATATCTATCACACATCAATTTCGAAATAAATTTTCCTCTTTGACTCGCTCATCCAGAAGTGTTTGTATTTACCTACCAGTAGGTACGTGGCAATGGGGATCTTGCTCTTGCCATTGCAAGAGCAAGATCCCCATATCTACGGGATTGTAACAAAAAGAAGATGATTCCGATCGGAAGATTTAGATCTCTAGCTAGTGCTTGGTTATTCGTTAAAAACAGTATCATATAAATTTTATTTTATTGACTATTTCTATTATCATTAATTCAAAAGTTTTGAGACAGATGGAACACAAACCATAATTAAATTTTGAATACAATTTTGGAATCCTAATAATAAATACTGGTTTTATACAAAAAAAAAGGAAGAATTAAGAAAATAATATACTGACTTAAAATCTTGTGAAAATTATAAATCACGAATTGATTGCGTCTTATTGTTACACAGCGCCTAGTCTGCTTTCCGTGCGCTGGCGCATGGCGTCGCGACCGACGACGTTCCCCGCCAATATTTTATATCTATTCGAACGAAATGATTTATACCGACCGGTGCAATTGCAATACCTACGAACAACTGGATACTGGGTATGAAATGTCGCCTTACTTCCTTTTGATTTTGTATTTACATAATTTAAATGGCCATGCATAGTTACTTTTTATACAAAAGCACCATATTTGCGATGGGTTGCGTTTAATTTTGCTAGCTAACCTAACCTACCTATATACATATAATAATTAATGCTTCGTTAGCGTACCGATACTAAATATTATCGTCAACGGCCCTTATAACATTCACTGGTGGCACGGTAAATATTACTGTGACATAGGCCTCTTAACGAGGGAGTGAAAACGGTAATGCACCTGGGTACCTACATATCCTGTCCTAGGTATATTAGATGAAAATGGGCAATTAGCCCAGGAAAGACCTACGCGGGCACCGTGTACTAGAATAGTGCGCACAGCAGTAACTGGTACCTACTTCGGCGTCGGAGGAACACTCGGGTTTTAGACAGTACGTAAATAGCTAATGTAATATATGATATATTGATAATACGCTGTTGTTTTTTCAAATTTCCTGGTTCATAATTTTATGATATACGGGTCTAACGGCTTAACATGCTTTTCAAGGCCCGTAAGGTAGTCCCTCAACCTGACAGACTCGGTCAAAAATCTATAATTTTACACAAAAACTTTTCGGTCTCCGAGACTTAAACTTACGTTCTTGAAAATTTTACTGCTACACTACTAAGTTTGTCAATAACTTTTCAAATAAAAGAAGAGAAACTTACCGACAAATGCGGTCACTATATGAATTAACCTTTGAGCCTTGTACCCGTGCGAAGCCGGGGCGGATCGCTAGTTACCAATATAAGGAAATTAATGATGATAAAAGGTGAATTGGGCATCCTCACCGCCTAAACATTGTACTAGCGATCCGCCCCGGCTTCGCACGGGTACAATACTGATACTTATACTACAGAATGTCTTTAAACCTCTAACAAACGGGCGAAATTTGGTCAAAACAAACAGAAACAAATTAATATACCTACTAAAACTCAGTGAAATAAGTAGGTGGGTATATTTTTATCGTATGAAATACCTATACTCTTCAGGACTAACAATACAACAAACAGTAAATAAATAGGTATTCAAGTATCTATCCATCATAGTTACAACGAACACAAATAAAAAAAATTGCCCAATAATTCTTAAGGCGCTGTACTTAGTCAAAATAGGCTTCACAAAACAGTTTTTTAGCCAAATGTTTACATTTTAGAGCAGCTAAAAATATATGTTAATCTTGATCATATTTATGGGGGGACCATTGTGTTCAAAACACGTTTTCGGTAAATTTTCTCGATAAAAAAAAACCCATAAAATAACCATTTGAATTGAAATTGTAGCAATTGTAACTGTATTATTTATAAACAAATCTTGATAATATTAATAACAGTGATGTAATATATAATAATAAAGGGAACTGTTGTTTTTATTTATCGATTGGAATAAGATATTTGCAAGGATTAATGTATTTAATAACTCGAACGAGTCGAACGAAACGTTGCGCCATCGCGGCGTCTCTTCGCTTCTCTTTTATTTCTACGCGGAGCAACAGTGACAAAACTAGTACGTAAAAGTCGTCTATTCACCGCGCCTTAAGGATCGAGCGCGCCTAATCGCATTCGGCCTAACTCACTCGCTGCGCTGCGAAAACACGCGCTGTTATTTTGCGATAACTTCTAAGTTCATCATTTAAAGTATATAATGTAGGGGTAAAATAATCTGCATGAAATGCTTAAGAATATTAACTCATTTTAAATGATAAGGATAAATACTGAATCCGACTGATTAGCTTTACAATTACCGCATTAGAAATGATAATTTTTCTAAAAGATATAATGGATTATATTATATTATATAATCCATTATATAATATAATACACCTTATAATATATTATATATATATATATATATATATATATATATATATATATTATGAGGTTAACTTGCAATAAGTTAACCTTAAAAGATAGACATAATATGCTATCGCAGACTTTTTTGTAGATCTAAAAAAGAAGAATATTTCCGCTATACATTGTTTTGTTATATCTCATAGGGTTTAGGCAGCGTTTTCATTGAAAGCTCCCAAATGGCTTAATTTTTTCCGACACCTCTGACAAATATCAATATATATTAGTCAAATGTACACATAAACTAAACAAATCATATACGTAAACCTTCCGGAAGAATCGTTCTATCGATTGGTAATAACCGCATGAAAATCCATTTAAATTTTTTTGAGTTTATCGTGAACAGACAGACAGACACGGCCGGGGACTTTGTTTTATAATATGTAGTGATGTAGTAATAGCGGTCGCCCACGGCTCCGTGCGGATGTCGGTTACCGCTGCAAAAAGCCTACCCAGGAAAGACACGGTCAGCAAAATGATTCCCAGGTCAATTCACAGGCACCGACACAAACATCGACGACGCAGTCATTATCCGCAGGCTGCACAGATTGTCTTTCTGTGGATGTTAAAGTTGTTAATGATGAAAATATTTAAATGTAATTAATAGGTATTTTAGGCAATAGGCATTTTCAAATGTTCAAGAAGATATTAATAGCGTGTAATATTCTAGCTCTGAAAAGAACTGTTGTTTAGCCCTGAAAATAACTGTTGGTTAGCCCTGAAAAGAACTGTTGGTTAACCCTGAAAAGAACTGTGGGTTAGCCCTGAAAAGAACTGTTGTTTAGCTCTGAGAAGAACTGTTGATTAGCTCTGAGAAGAACTTTTGCGTAGGTGTAGTTTTAAGAACGAAATCTAAAAAAAATCGCACGAAAATTATTAGACTTCGCAACGGGCCGTGCAGCAGAAATCGTAATATTTTAATTTCGCCATAACTTCAAAACCAAACGTCCAATTTTAATCATTCACAGACCAAATATTATTTACATAAGCTGTACTTGGTGATGAAATAATTTATTTTGATAAGGATTAATAGCATGAGTAAAATAAACGCGTTTAAATGTAGTCATATAGTGTGTCGCGGACTTTTTTGTAGATATTTATAAGATCAACAATTAATTAGAACATTTTATGGTTCTATCTTTTATAGTTTAGGCAGCGTACGCAAAATAAGTAACTTTTCTGATTGATTTTTTACATCTTGTGTCCGAAAAACCCAAATATCTTACGGAACCCTATTTTTTCCAAAATTAAATTTTGCCTATGTTCCTCGTGGATAATGTAGCTTTCGAATGGTGAAAGAATATTTGAAATCGGTCCAGTACTTTTTGAGCCTATCCATTACAAACAAACAAACAAAGTTTTCCTCTTTATAATATTAGTGTAGATTAACTTTCTAGCCTATAATTAAATCAAAATTCAAAAAAGTTATTTAATAGTCTACAATTTTTTATCGAATTAGGGCGCAATACCAAATGTGACCTCGTCATAAGCGTGCAGTGAACGGTCAACTGACGAGGCACGATTGATGGATGGATGATTATGACTTCATTCCGGATCCAGATCTATGGCTCTACGACGGGCAAGGATGGGAACAAAATTGTAGGTAATTTGGTGATGATCTTGATACTAACATAGCAAGGGGTTGCAATGGCAAAATATTAAAAACAACATTTTGTACTCGGATAGTGATAGAGCAGTAATTATTTTATTCATTGCTAATGTAAAAGACATATCTATTAATTTGCATTAACGAAGTCATCGTTGATTTCGGTATTTTTTGTAAACTGCAAAATGTAAATAAGACATTTGATCGAATTAGGGCGCATCACAGAGGCGAATGTGACCTCGTCGCAAGCGTGCGGTGTGCGGTCGACTGACGAGGCAGGATTGATGGATGATTATGTCTTCATCCCGGCTCCAGATCTATGGCTCTGCAACGAGCAAGGATGGGAACATCTTGTGCATTTTTTTGTGTCAGGGAGGATCTTGATACTTAGATTACAAGAGGTTGCAATGTCAAGTAGGTATTATTTTTCTTTAATAAAAGTGACATTAAATATATAAGTGGAATGAAGTTAGAGTTGCCCACAAAAATAATATAATATATTTGAAGGCATGCATTCTGTAACCAAATGTCTTAGTAATTTGAGAGGAAATAGTTCAGTAGTTCTGAATTCCAGATCCTTGATCTAAGGTTCAAATAAACTTAGGAGGAAGAAACTATATACACTCGGTTCCAAAAATAACGACATAAACCCGAATATCTCCCGAACTACGTATGCCATCCTAATGAAACGAAGACTGTTCAATTGAGAATTTAATTATACAGATAAAAAATAAAATAAAACTTAGTTGCACCCACAATTTTAAGCTCTAAATTTAAAAAAAATTATAGTAGTCATATTTTTCTTAAGATTAATTTTTTTTTATGATTGTTTTTTTGCTGTTTTTCATCACTTTCTTCATTTAATACTTTGTATTGCCTCCACGAGCTCTTCTGACAGCTTCCAGGCGATTAGGCATGCTGTACACCAAATTTCGGAGCCGGTGCTGAGGAATACCTTCCCATTCCTCCACCAGTGCTTGTTTGAGCTCGGGAAGCGTGATTGGTGGGGGGTTTCGACCTTTCACGCATCTCTGAAGCTCGTTCCAGGCGTGCTCGACCTACATGTTCATTGAGGATCTCTTCCATGTACCTCTCTGCATTTTGAGTTCCATTTTGAATGAGTACCAGCTCGGTGCGGGCCTCAGCAGAAATCCCAGCCCAAACTTGTACGGAGCCTCCACCGTACGCCACTTTTTACTCCACACACGCTTGATGGAAGAGCACCCCTGGTCTTCTGTACACCAACTGCGTAGCATCATGCTTATAAAGCATGAATTTTGTTGTTGTGTGGCGGAAAAAGTGGCGTACGGTGGTGGCTCCGTACAAGTTTGGGCTGGGATTTCTGCTGAGGCCCGCACCGAGCTGGTACTCATTCAAAATGGAACTCTAAATGCAGAGAGGTGGACAGTGGCCAGCGCGAAGCCCGGACTTAAACCCCATCGAGCACGCCTGGGACGAGCTTCAGAGATGCGTGAAAGGTCGAAACCCCCCACCAATCACGCTTCCCGAGCTCAAACAAGCACTGGTGGAGGAATGGGAAGGTATTCCTCAGCACCGGCTCCGAAATTTGGTGTACAGCATGCCTAATCGCCTGGAAGCTGTCAGAAGAGCTCGTGGAGGCAATACAAAGTATTAAATGAAGAAAGTGATGAAAAACAGCAAAAAACAATCATAAAAAAAATTTAATCTTAAGAAAAATATGACTACTTTAGTTTTTTTTAAATTTAGAGATTAATATTGTGGGTGCAACTAAGTTTTATTTTATTTTTTATCTGTATAATTAAATTCTCAATTGAACAGTCTTCGTTTCATTATGATGGCATACGTAGTTCGGGAGATATTCGGGTTTATGTGACTGACCCGTTATTTTTGGAACCGAGTGTAGTTGACCTGTAGAATGACAACTGCGGTATTTCCGATGAATAATTCGATGTTCTTTAAAATTTTCTTTTAAAGAACATCGTATTGCCAGCTTGATTAAATAAACGTACACGATATTATGCCGGTTTGTTTGCCAAAACAAATGTCAGATACACATATCAGATCACAGAGACAAATATCAGATCACGTAATTTGTAAGCTGTTACCAGCTAGGTAATCTTTTGTTAGATTTAGTCGCATAAATTGTGACATTTTATTGTAGATTTAAATCATAAGCAGTACAAAACTTTACCTTAAAAAGATTAAATCAAATATAATTTTAGATATAACCAATACCTATTTATATGGCAGATAAAAACTAAAAGTTCTGTTATTTCTATCAAAGATCTTATTTTCATCTATCGTTATCCATAAAACGATCAAAACTGTTAGATCATAACAAGTTGATCGCGTTTTACCTGTGTCATTCACCGTGTCTTTGCTCGTCTTCACAAAAAAAAACTCCTTTCAAATGTAAATCGGCACAAACCGACAAAGTAAATTGTCACAAATAAGCACTGTTACATTTAAGTTTTTTGTGAAAGTTTATAAAAACTAAGTCGCATCAGTAAAGGGTCAGGCCAAGCCAATCAATCTAAGATAAAAATTCTCTTTTATTGATTTTTTTAGGAGCAGTTTTTAGTTGTTCTTTGTGATTTAGTTCGATTGTTATCCGTGTGAGTTGATCAAATACAAATGTTTCCCGTCAAACTTTGGATTGTTGAGAGATATTTTAAATTGTAACAGAATTTATTTACCCATCAGTGCATCCTGTGAATTTATACGTTTAACATATTAAAATTTAATTAGGCAATTTGTATTTTTCAGCAACTATCTATAATATAAAAATGAATCGCTGAATGTGTTGCTAAGCGCAAATCTCGAGAACAGCTGAACCGATTTCGCTAATTCTTTTTTTTTTAATGTTCGTGGAAGTTCAAGGATGGTTTTTACGGCGAGAAAAATTCGAATAATTGCCTGAAAACCCCTTAAAACAGCCTTTTTCTTTTTCCCATACAAACGTTTTCTAACTAAAATGTAGAGTCAATTTGAGCTTTATTTTGTTAATTAAAAACTTTTTTGCCAAGATTTTTTAGGGTAGGGGTAGTGTAGGGTAGGGGTAGTGTAGGGCAGAGGTAGTGTAGGGTAGGGGTAGTGTAGGGTAGGGGTAGTGTAGGGTAGGGGTAGTGTAGGGTGGGGGTAGTGTAGGGTAGGGGTAGTGTAGGGTAGGGGTAGGAGTACCGCATAAACGAAGTCTCTACGGCCCAGTTTATTTTATACAAATGTTTAGGTCTTTTATGTATCGATTGAGGCAGTACGAAGTCTGCCGGGTCAGCTAGTAATTTATATATGTGTGAATATTTTATTCAGTAGGTAGTAGTTTATCAATAAGACCTTTGTTGAAATCTATTGAATTATTAAAAATAAAACAGTTTAGTTGTCAAATATAAAAATGAATCGCTGAATGTGTTGCTAAGCGCAAATCTCGAGAACAGCTGAACCGATTTCGCTAATTCTTTTTTTTTAATGTTCGTGGAAGTTCAAGGATGGTTTTTACGGCGAGAAAAATTCGAATAATTGCCTGAAAACCCCTTAAAACAGCCTTTTTCTTTTTCCCATACAAACGTTTTCTAACTAAAATGTAGAGTCAATTTGAGCTTTATTTTGTTAATTAAAAACTTTTTTGCCAAGATTTTTTAGGGTAGGGGTAGTGTAGGGTAGGGGTAGTGTAGGGCAGAGGTAGTGTAGGGTAGGGGTAGTGTAGGGTAGGGGTAGTGTAGGGTAGGGGTAGTGTAGGGTGGGGGTAGTGTAGGGTAGGGGTAGTGTAGGGTAGGGGTAGGAGTACCGCATAAACGAAGTCTCTACGGCCCAGTTTATTTTATACAAATGTTTAGGTCTTTTATGTATCGATTGAGGCAGTACGAAGTCTGCCGGGTCAGCTAGTAATTTATATATGTGTGAATATTTTATTCAGTAGGTAGTAGTTTATCAATAAGACCTTTGTTGAAATCTATTGAATTATTAAAAATAAAACAGTTTAGTTGTCAATTATTCAATTTTTATTGTATTGAATAAACAAAGTTATGGCAATTATGAGTCAAAAATTATATCTAGTCCACCAGATCTCTGTCACAATCATTTCGATCCTTTCTTTTGTCATCTAAATTTATAAATTTAGATAACAAAAGAAATCTAATTTACAAAACAAAGTTCTTGTTGATAAGAAACAGGTATAGAATCTAATTGTTCTTCGTTGTTGAGCCTTCATACTTATGTTGAGTAGGTACATGAAAGAATTGCATCAAGAAAGATTTTCATTTCCTATTTACTTTACACGATTCCGTACTAAACTCTAATTGCTTTTACTATTAATTAGTTGCGTCTGCTTCAACTGCTTTTCTTGTCTGCATGCATTCGTAATTACTGTATGAACATCACTAAAGAGTAAAGCTACCTATATATATAGTTTTAGAGATAATTATGATGAATAAATTAGGTTAAATAATTTATATTTAAATGAAAAAATAAGATTTAATACCAATTACATTACCTACATAGGTTCCCGGAAAATAGCGCGCTTCCCCCTTAAACACTAAAGGCAGTTAAATATTTTTCTATATTTAAAATAATATCGTATGGAATCCCAACAGTTATAAAAAAATATCACACGGACATACTTTGAAACACGTATACTTTCCTATAACAAAAAAAAAAGAAAACAATATCAATTATGAATAAAATTCCCCCTATACTTATTGCCTACTAAATTAATTTTATAAACCGTCGCACGGTGATGAATTAGTAATAAAATAAAAAGACAAAAGATTTGAATACGTTAGTCCAAATATTGATTTAACCCTATCGACGGAAGCAGGTGCGTTCGCACGCGTCTCTCAAAAAGCGTTTCCCAACTATGAAATTAAATGATAATCAGATTTTTTCTTCCATATTTATGTAACCAGTTAATCAGTAGATTTGACTGTGAACAGGGATCGACAACATTTGTTGTACTTAATTTCAATATCCCGTTTAGTACCTACTTTACACATAATATACAACTAAATGTAGCTATTTTAAACTAAAACTAATTTATAAAATACTAACTATTCTAAATCTTTGGCTCTTTGATAACTTTCCCAGAATGCTGGGTGCATTGCCCCATTGAATGGTAATGCTTATCTGCAGTGCAAAATAAATGCCAATTTAAATGAGTTTGGGAATACTACAAATACTCATAAGATCCTTTCTGAGAGGTTTATAACTTATAAGTAAAACGACGTTATAATTTTAATTATGAATGGTCCTGATTAAATGCATATATGCAATTTATACTTTAGATCTCAAGGAAAATACTTAGTATAAATCTAGACATAAAATGTTTTAGCATGTAACATTATCAAACCAATGAAATCGCAGTATAATCGTAAATTTAAGTAACTTCAGCAGACCAATAAATAGCTAAATCATATGGATATCCTTAAATACAAAATATATAACATTGTATATAATTTAAAGATGTGCATTAAAAAGGAAATTTTCATTCTATATTCTTTCAATACTTTTAATTAAGTTTATATATTTACCGACATTCTATCATTTTAAATGAGTATATTGATGAGTTTATTTGTATAATTCCCGATTTCCAACACTTTTAATAAAGTTGGTGACTCCTGTCTTACCCCCATTACTCATTTTAACGGTTTGCTAGCACCTAGAGAGGGTCGCCGTGACGTAGATGTTACGCTAGATACCTCAAGCAGATGCACTTTTATCTTTAATTGGACCGTATCAAAACATTAGTAGGTACATCATCAGAAATGGTTCTTTTTGGAAGGGGTAATTATAGGTGAATTGGATCATATTTTCAGTTGATATTAAGAGTAAGGTGTTCATTTTTATTTTAACTTATTGTTGAAAGTGATATAAAACTGCAAAATAGTAGGCAGGTACCAAGTGGCTATATTCACCACTGATCATTTTATTAAATGAAAATTAATAATTAATTCTTTGACTTGATTGATTGATAAAAAATACAACAAAAACCTGGGGTCGTACTATACGTAGTTAAACTTTAAAAAATTGATAATAATAAATATAATCAATTCCAGACTTCAAATAGTAAATTACTAAACTTTTTCAAAACAACTTGGTAGTCTGCAGGTGAATAATTATATTAAGATGAAAGTACGAGAGAGATTGATTTTGAATAATTCTACTGAACAAGGTAGCTTACTGCAGAATTCTGTAGTTCTGTATTAAACTACTTTCTACCTTTCGCGTATTTTACTTCACTCGATTTTTTGAAAAAAACTTGACACTAATAATATAACTAATGGCTCGGATCAATTGCCTATATAATTTCTACATGCATTACTTGGCTACGAGGAACACCGTATTCCCGCTGGCCACACCAGTGTAACCACCAGGAATACCCCTTTTAGGCAGTCCTCGTGGCTACACCAATAGTGACACTGGTGTAGCCAGCAGGAACACCCTTTTTTAGACATTCCTCGTGGCCACACCAATAGCCACACTGGTGTAGCCTAGTGTATCTTAATGAGTTAAGTTCTTAGTAAAAAGTGTTTATGAATACGACTCACTTAACTACATTCGAAGTTTAGAATTTATCCTTGTATTTATCTATAACCGTAGTATTTATCTATTTGATATTTAGCAGTTCTATATCTACCTAACTATATCATAATCAGCTTGTATAACTCCCGAGGGAAGGTTTCATAGTTGCCTGGAGGCTAATCACGTGTTACAATATAGGTAATCAATATCATAGGAAACGTGCCTCCCGATGCACGAAACGTAGCCCGACGTTCGGAATGAGCCCGGAGTCGTGGAGGATTCTACAACTAAACAACATACTTAATACTGCAGTCACCAACCCACCTGCAAGCGTGGTGACTAGCAAAAACCCTCCTTTGGCAGGATGCCCATGGGACATGCAGAGGACGTAGTACGGGCTGATGATGATGATGATGGAGGGGTCATACCGATGATCATTTAATAAATCTCTAAACTAAAAATAAAGCGTAAAGGAATTTAGAATTCCATGAGGATTTAAAAAGTCATTCTACTCATTTATTTTCAAGACATCACTCCATTTTATCGTAAGTACCTACCTACTTGTAAAACACACTCATATGATTAGGAAAATCCCTATCATTCAAGACGGGTTTTAAATAATAGCGCAATTTATCAGAGCAAAGTATTTGCATATGAAACCACGTAAGTATTACAGCGAGGGTGTGTGACATGACGTAACCCTAGTAGATGAGCGCACGTTATTGAGATTTTTTGTGATGGCATTTTTGATGGCTCTATGAAGGAAGCATAGGTACCTAATTTTGAGAAACGATTAGACCGATTTTATAATGGGATGTTTGATGGTTCTTTGACTTTCAACAGCCCTTTTACGTCCACTGCTGAACATGGTCCTCCTCATTAGATACAAACTTTGGCAAGCTAGGGCTTGAGGGTTATTGCCATAATCACCACGTTTGGTAGGGTTGGTGTTCGTAGTAATATGCTAGGTAACCTTGAGTTGATAAACTCTGCTGCCCATCCATCATTTTTAGTTGCCATATGGTTACTGGTGACGTGGTCTATTCTAAGCCGGACACCTAACGGGTAGTTTATTTGCAAATTAAAGGGAACTAGATACGTATATGGTTTGCCAATCGATAAGGGGTTAAAGCTTTAGTTCTCAATTTCGAGTCATTCACAAATAACTCTTACATCCAGTTTCTGAAAGGCAGATCAACATTGAATAAAACGATTAACTAAGTATGAGCTGTCAAAACTCTTGTTCAATGACAAATGAGATTCCCGCATGATTAACTAATTCGATTTGATTATTGTTTTAGTTAGTCTATGATTCACATTTCGTTCAGAATCGAATGAAAATGCAATTTTGGATGAAGGTAGGTTTAACGCATGCTTCGAATCTGAATTTCATTTGACAGTTAAATTAAGGTAATAGCTATGTTAGTTGACTTTTGCTTTGAATGACTTTTCAGGAAACTGGTAATATATTAAGAGGACATTTAAGTATCTACTTCATAGACAATTTTACAAGAGTAGGTACCAAAACATTATGAAAATGATGCATGAAAAATGCAAGTAATGATAGCTTAATAAATTTAAATATTGTTTAGGACTATACAGAAATACAGTAAAATAAATTTCATATTATTAATTTGTTAAACCTAGAACCGTTCGTTTCTCATAGTTATCGCATAATTAATACATTATAAATAAAAGCAATATCGCAAATATATATTTAATATAACTTTTCTGTTCAAAGTAAGCTTAAAATGAATATAGGTATCTAAAATAATTATATAGTAATTTTGTAACTTTGTATTTACGCTATTAGTATGCCATCTATAGGCATTTGTTGTAAAATATATTATAGGGACGTGTAGCGCCATCTAGCATGGCAAAGTAAATTTACGAGAGCGCCGTACTTCCGTGGCTTTCAAACGATGGATGCTCAGTTGTAAGTTCAACTATAGAAATATAGATGTCGCTGTACGCCTTATCGCATATTATACAGTGATTTTATATTTTTTTTAAATAGCATTTTCTATAATACGCGTGGTGTCACAACAGGTATCATATTGTAAATACGAGTAATGATTTATAACATACCAAAGTGCTTACTGCTCGTAGGCAAGATTTGTAGAGAAGTAATAGGTAGATACATAAAGAGGATTATGAACTATACTTAACACATTATAAAAAATAAAAAAAGTTACTATTGACTTCAAGTTTGTATTTTTGTAAGGCACTGCCTTGGCTAAAATGCTCCTAGAAATATTATTGTTATTCACAAAGTAATTGCATTTTGGATATTTCTGAATAGTTTTCATCTTTCTGTAACAGCAATATAGGTAATTATAATATGCTTATAAGATTTTGGTTCATCAAGTCTAATAAGAATGTCTTTAAAGTATAAGACTAGATAGTGTAAAAGGATCGGATCGGCTGATATAAATATACAATTTTCAAGCCCGTGAAGAAGTATTTATGTTAGCCGTTAGATGGCGCTTAACAAAATGATTCTTTACGCGAACGAAGGCACAGGATAATTAGCAGCTAGTAAGTACTGTCTATATTCAATACTAATAGGTATATAATGCTGAAGAGTTTATTCGTTTGTATGCTTGAAGGCTCTAATCTCAAGAACTGCTAGTCCGGTTTGAAAATTACTTTCAGTGTTAGATAGCCTATTTATTGAGTTTATTTAAGTGTCTACCGTAACGGGAGTTAGGCGGGTGAAACCGCGCGCGGGAGCCTAGGAAATAATATAAAGTCGTCTATCATGAATTATATGGCATTTTTATTACTATCCTTGTCTCATTGATAATATCTTGCCTGTCAAATAAGGTGAATAATTACACAGCTATTAGTAGATATTTACCAACACGAACGTTAGAAAATCAATGTTATTAAAACTACGTTTTATTTATTTGAAAACTAACTGTCCCTCGCGGTTTTACCTGCGTATATCCTGTCCCCATGGGAATCTCGTCTTAAAATGAAGTCTATGACACTCACAAAATTAAATAATGTGGCTTTCTATCGATCGTTGACAGTTATTGCAAACAACTGACAGCAATGCCAATTCATTACAAAAATATTATAGCAGTTAAGTTTTCTAAAATTTTCTAATATTTCGAGAATTAAAAAGAAAATATTGTTTCGTAAGTACTTTCTCCTGACAATAACCATCGCAACAAAGAAAGAATTAGCGAAATCGGCGAATATGGGCTTAGCAACATATTCAGCGATTCATTTTATATTATAGAAGAGTAGGGGCTAGGCTGTAGTGGTTCTCTATTTTTACGCATAACATTTTATGTCATAATTTAACATGGCATGCTGCGTTGTATGGCCGCAGTTCTAACCTAACCTAATCAATTGTCATTTGCCCACGATTCGGTTCTGCAATTTGTGACAAACTCGCCGGCCGCTTCATCATTATGCCAAATAACCATTAGACGAATAAACAATATGCCTCACAACTTTATGCATATCAAAGTTATAAATAAAAAAAATTGGATAAGCTATATTTATGCTTAATAAAACAGTATGCCAAAAACCAATTATGGCACATTATTATGATGCCAAAGAAAAATATGCCCAACTCAGTATGCCAAATTAAATTATGAGAAAAAAAATTGGTCAAAAAAAGGGATCCCGGCTGTAGTTGATACCGTATTAGGAATTCGCTACGTTACACACTCAAATCACTTTAAAGTTTTATTGCTAGGACAAGAATAAACAAGGTAACTTTTAGACTAAGCTATAGGTAAAATGAGGGAAAGGAATGCACTGGGTTGCTGAACGATACCTATGCACTAAGCTCGTGGCACACTCGTGCGACCCGTATTAAGTCGCTAAGTCAGCAAAACGTGATCGATTGCAATAACTGCATCGAACAGAATATATGGTATAAATGATAATTAACTTTGACTAAGGTACATAAAAGTAACTTTTCTAATTGGGGGAAACAATATGCCTTGCGATTCTCTTGCATAATGGCATCAAAATTTCAAAACTCCCAGAAACTTACTTACGGTAGTGTTAGAATTTAAACGACAATATCTATCACGTTGATTGCTGACAGTCCAAAACTTTGTAACGTTTTGCCTTACACGATGGTACTTTGGAAACAATGACAAAGGCCGCAACTATACAACCAACTCCCAGCATGATGAAACTTAATAAATGTCTCCAACAGATGTACTTATTAGTAGACTAGCTTGTGTACATGTAATGTTTCGCCCGAGTACCTCCCGTTCCCGTGGGAACCTTAAAATTAAATATAGTCCTCGATAAATGGGCTATCTAATACTAAACGATTTTTTCAAATTGAACCAGTAGTTTCTGAGATTAGCTCTCCAAGCAAACAAACAAACAAACTCTACATCACTGTAGATTTATAGCTAATCTTCTATAATGTAGTCATGCACTGTGTCCTACAAAAACTGGCTGCCTAGTTTCAATCTATTAAAATAAGACAATACAATCGTTTTATATTAGAGAATCTAGAATTACCTAGACCAATAAATCCTTTAGTGGCTAGGGACTTGCAATAGGAACAAAAAAAAGTTACAGTCTGGTACAACATAGTTACTATAAACTTTTAAACCACGATCAATGTAACTTGATCGAAACGTCGGGTAATATAAAAAGTTAATATATCGCGTTAATACCTGTGTGCTATATATTATAACATAGTTACTTTTAGAAATACTGTCTGTATATTTATCATTCTTTCAACCATTGTACGTAAGTAAGCGATGCATATGATGTGTTTGTAATAAAAAATTACGTTATTAAAAATCATTCAGAACATTAAGTTTAATAAAAATACGTAGCATGAAACAAAACACGGAAACTTACATCGACCTCACAATTGAACATTAAGTAGGTCCTACAATTGAGCCCTAGTTGCAATGTAAATTATATTTGAATACTTGATATGCAATCGCATCTCCAGTACCTTCCCCGGGGGATTGCTTCCAATATCAGTAAAACGATTTCGAGTTTAAATTCTCTTTGGAACGGCGATTGTCAGTGCAGGTCGATTAAACGAAGTCTTGAATGCGTAATAGAGGTAAACTCGGGGAGCACTCTCAATTCTCTCTTCGGAGCATAAATTAGCGCGGTGGGCACACAACCACGGCAATTCCGCAAAAACTCCAATAGTAGGGCAAAGTTTGGCGATTAAGCCATGAGGCGTGGTATGGCCAGGTCTGCTCGTGACAGTTAGTGCTGCCACTTGTTATAATACGTTAAACTTTCGACCCTCGTCAAGGTACGCTGAGAATTAATGGATATGCTTTCTTTTCGAAATTTATGATTTTTTAAGCCGGGAAACGTTTGTAGGCCTTTGCATAGCTTTACATCGTTCGAGACGACTAGTCATTGTTAGTATAGATAGATTAATGATTGAATTATTAATCATTCATTACAACATTTAAAATGTATTAAATCTTTAGTATGTAATATACAGGGTTATTTGTAAAACACCGGTAACCTCTCAGGACTATATTACTAACATCATAAACAACAACTTTTTTTCTACGACTTTTAAAAAATCATCAGATTTACACACAAAAATAAAAATCTAAAATCTGACATCATGTGTAGTTTCCAGTTTCGAATAGACCACCGCATGTCTTCCCATGGGTCGTAAGAGGCAACTAAAGGACATACGGATGGGCAGCAGCATCTATCGCCTCAAACATACTTACCACCTTAATGCGATCACAAATCCACCTGCCAAGCGTCGTGATTTTGTGAATATCCCTCAACGACCCTGGCTTGCCAAGGTCAATTAAGAGGAGGTCCATGGTCAGCTGTGGACGTAATCAGACTGCTTATGTAATAATGGTATGTAAGTAGAAGACAAGAATAGTTGATTCCTTGTTTGCCTTATACTTATTTTTTAGATTTAGTGAAGTTTAATGTGGAAATAGAAGTATGTAGTATTTGAAGGTGGATTGAAAGCGTACGCCACTGAGCGCACCTCGAGGCTGATATAAATCTGAAAACTAGCATTAAATCGTTGAATAGACCTTATAATCATCAACAACTTTATAGTTAGATAGCTATTGCATTATTCAAACGACTTAGTAAGTTCTGAGTGTCGAACCCCACTCGGCTTGAAAAGCGAAAATTGAGTGCTGAACATCATCATCCGCCGTGGAACCGGAGATAAAAAAGTTAGTCACAGAATTATTGCTTTTGGCTTCAATCTGGAGAATTCCACATCATAATCGGTTCAGTGCTCGATTTCCCCCAATATAAGGTTTAGCGAACAACTAACGCTTTTTGGCTATAAAACTTGGTTATAATACACTACATAGTTGCCTTTATATAATTACGTAGCGCATACAACGCTCATCTTAATAGAATTAATTTGCATCCTCTTTAATGCGAAACCCTCTTAACCAGTTTGCATAAAATCTTCTTGTTTATGTAATTTGTAATCAGCTCAATTAACATTATTGTTTCGTGTAATATGTGCAAGCTTTTTGTGGTGTTTTAATTTAGTAAAACAGTGGTGAGTAGATACGGGTTCAGCATAGCAAAATAAGTCTCACTTTAAATCACGGAGATCGTGGGTATTATATCAGATCATAGTGTCCCACTGCTGGGCAAAGGCCTCCCTCCACTCTTTCCACTTCTCACGGCTTTCTGCGACCGCGTGGTCCAGTATTTCAAGAAGCGGTCCAAGTCATCTCGCCATCTTCGCTTGGCCTTGGGCAAGATATATTTGTGTAAAATCTAGAATTTCTTTCTGGGTTTGGTTGGTTAAGGGACTGACTTCCGTGTCTCGGAAAGCAGGTTCAGCCGTTGGGCCCGATTGTTATAATATTATCTTTAAAAATCTTATAACAAGGAACGAACAGCAGCGTTCTGTTGTGTTACATAGGTTGTAACATACTGCGGTCACCAACCCCCCTGCAAGCGTGGTGACTATGAAAACACTTTCTCTGGAGTAGGCCCATAAACTGCAGTGGATATTACACAGACGGCATCTATGTGCTCAAGGTTAGTTACCATCTTACAGTGATCACCAATCCGCCTACCAAGCGTGGTAATTATGGCAATATCGTTCAATGATCCTAGCAACGCAAGATCTGTAAAGACCTATGTTCAGCTGTGGACGCAAACGGGATGTTGCTGTCCTTACTGCAAAAACACTTTAGTACCTACGCGAACTTTCAATTACCTACCTAGAAAGTTTTGAAAGTAAGTTTTGAAACGGCTATTTTTGTTGTTTTAATTATTACTAGCAGAGCTTTTCAGTCTACTAGTATTTTTGTTAACCTCCGTTAACAAGAATACTAGTAGAAAATGCTTGTGTTACGAGTGAGTTTACGTCGGTAGTACAATGGGAAGAGATCGAGCCATTAGGCTACGGCCGCTAAAAAGTAAATTATGATAACTTCCTTAACATAAAATGATTGCAAAAGAAAGCATATGGAAGTAACATTACAGGTTTAGGAGCGAATTAAGGTTAAATTAGCGAGAGTTAATTTATTCACGCTTTACCGGATCTCGTAAATCGTCTCAGAACTTTAATTTTGATTATGTTATTATCTTAAATATTTATCAGACAGCCAGTACTAAGAAATTCCTGAAATGATCTGCGAAGTAACAAGGATAAATATCAAAATATTTGATACGTTAATAATTTGAGGAATTTGATTCAGCGAAAATGGATTTGTTATTTAGGTAACTTACTGTTGTTCATTTAAAGCAAAATATTATAAATTTGTCACGAATAAAAGAAAAAAGGGGCAATTTTTAGAAATAATTTTGGCATCGTGGATAAAATGTACCTATATAAATAAGGTGCTTCAAAAGTATATGCCATCCTTTTAACAATAAACTGTATCATTATATACCGACTGACAGACTGCACCGGTGGCTCAGTGGTTACGGTAGTTGCTTCTGGGACCTGGTGTTCTGGGTTCGATTCCCACCCGGGACAATTATTTGTGTGAACCACAAATAATTGTTCTGAGTCTGGGTGTACTTTGTGTCCGTGAAATGTATGTTTGTAAAGTCCCCCGCGACACAGGGATTTATTTCCCTAGTGCGGGAGTTGTCTTTTAAAAAACAAAAAAAAAAAACAAAACAAAAAAATATATCATTAGCGAGTTTATTAGTAGTGCAGTCATTGAAGCGTTATAGGTCCGTTTTTTTTACTGTGATCCGATTTGCATGAAATTTTGGAATTAGGTTCATTTTACCCTTAACTTCAAAAGTGAAAATTATTTGAACTCCGCACCCATCCTGGGGGAGGTTGCCACCCCTTCTCGTTGGTGTATTTTTTTTTTCAAAATAACCTCTGATATCGATAGACGGCCTAATTTCTAGAAATAATGTTCTAAAAAGTTGTTCAATTGAAAATTTAGGCAGTTGAAAATTCGGAATGTTTTCATGTTTTTCTTCGGTTTTTTTTTGCAAATATCTCCAAAAATATTCATTTTAACGAAAATTTTATGATGAACAATTTGTAGCAGGTAAAATCTGTACAAACCGGTTTTTTATGAAGTGTTCTAAGTGCAATATTAAGCTAGATATTAAAGATCAAAGCCGTTTTTTATTTCGTCTGACATTTAATCGAAGTATTCAATGCCATCTAGCGGCGAGCAGATACATTTTATGCATTCTAATGAAATAGAGTTTTGTAGTGCTTGAAATAAGCTTTAAAATGAGCACTGTTTAAAGTCTTTTGCACGTAAAATGAGTGAGCTGTAATGCAAATAAGAGGAACATCTAATGGTTTTTTATTAAAAATCAATGGGTTTCGTAAGTGCCATTTCCACCAAAATTTAAATTAATCGTATTCCGTCTAGCATTAACTTTAATATAAAGAGTTCAGATCATTTTCACTTTTGAAGTTAAGGGTATGATGAGCCTTATTCCAAAATTTCATGCAAATCGGTTCACAGTAAAAAAAATCGGAGGTTACACCCTATATTTCGCTTCAATGACTGCACTATAGTGAGAAAATACATTGTTGTTCTCTCAAATATAAAAATATATAATAAAAGCGCGTTCACCACTGCAATACACCGGGACAGCACAGCTTTTATTGATAATTATATATTTTATTTATTATATTTAACAGAAAAAAATCTGTTTTAATTACTGAATATATATTTTAATTGATGGTGTCATGTATTTTGATTACTTTTGTGAAGAAACTTTTGTAAAAAAATATAATTCAGTAGCTGCGGTTTTACTCGCGGTTTTTTCAGCCAAATCCATTCAGTAGTTTTTTGCGTGAAAGAGTAACAAACATACATAGATCCACACATACAAACTTTAACATTCATAATATTAGTAGGATCTTTCTTTAACAAAGTAAAAAATTGTATTGGTACATAATTTTTTCTTTGATATTAAAAATAAATAATATTTATTCATAGACATTTATTTTGTTATTATCAGTAATATACGATATGACACCTTCTACTGTTAAAAATATTATGGAAGCAACTAAGGTATATATATACATAAGCTCACGCCTGTTTCCCATCGGGGTAGGCAGAGACAGTGGACCTCCACTTGCTACGATCCCTACACACATCTTTTGCTTCATTCACTCTCATAACATTCTTCACACAAGCACGTCGGTTTAGGGTGGATCTTATTTGACCTTTTGCGAGGATGTCTCCGATTTGAGAGATCGTTTCTTCAGAGAACGTTCGTCGAGGTATATATGTTACGGCTAAAGAAAGGTGTGAACATAAACTTAAGATTAGCCGGCTAAACTTAGGTTTTGCCGACCACATGCGGTTAAACTTAGGTTAAGGTCTCAATAAGTCCCTGTTCAACTCTAAATTAAACAATACCTATGCATGGCACAAAAAGAAGTTGGGGTGGTTAAAAAAAAAAACCTAAACCTAAACCAATCGAGTTGAACAGGGACTTATTCAGGTTGATCTAAGTTTAACCGCATGTGGTCGGCTAAACCTAAGTTTAGCCGGCTAATCTTATGTTTATGTTCACACCTACCTTTAGCCGTAACATATATTTGTCATAGAATCACGCACGTGGTTCACCCGCGTAGTTCCCGTTCCCGAGGTAACTTCATCTTGGCTGAGGCTTGACCATAAAATATAGCTAAAAGTTACTTGTGCTTAACGTATTTTTGGGGCCGTCCATTAATCACGTGATCTTTTTTTAAGCAGTTTTTAACCCCGCCTCCCCCTTGGTGATACATGGCGAGGTTTAAGACTACCCCCCCACCCTCCACCCAACATCACGTGTATTTTTAGTATCTACAAAAAATCTTAATTTTTTTGGAATAATATATATACCTATTAAATATCATTTTCCCGTTGCTTAGTTATGAAATGAGAAGTTTGATCACGTGGCCAATAAAGAAATGTGTGGCTGGACTTATAATTTCCCAAAAATAAATACACGTGATATCTTACTACACCGGTGTGTGTAGTAAGATATCACGTGTATTTATTTATCCCCCCTTGTGACATTTCGTGATTTTTGTTAAACCCCTCCTTTAAGCCTCACGTGATTAATGGACGGCTCCTTTCTAATGGTAAAAGAATATTTGAAATCGGTTCAGTAGTTCCGGCATTCAATGCAAACAAACAATCACATCTCCCCTCTTTATAATATTTGTATAAGTAGACAACCTGTGTGTTGTAGCGATAGAAGTCTCGCTTTGAGTCTCGGAGGTCGTGGCTTCGTTCCCCACACCGGTCAAGAAATCTTTGTATAAATTATAAGATTTTTTTCCTGGTCTGGTTGGTTGAGGTAATGATTGGTTACGATTGATATAACAAGCGTATACCAGGGAACGGGCAGCAGCGTTTACTAGTGTATTTCTACATAATACTGCGGTCACCAACCTGCCTTCCAAGCGCGGTGATTAAATATAGTAAAACCCTCCTTCGGGAGGAGGCCCATGTTCAGCAGTAGAAGTTGTAAGCGCTGATGATGATGATAGATTAGTACTTATGTCAATGCTATAATTATTGAGCTGATGCAAAAAAACAACTTGCGTAACCGAATTCGAAACAGACATTATGATAATGACAGGTAGCATCGAAATCACAATAGAATCGGATATAAGAAAGGCGAATTCCCAAAGACGATATAAGAGGAAAAACGCTACCGTAAACCGTGAGCAATAAAGACTGGCAACAATTTATTTATATGATGCTTTTGGGAGAAGTTACCCGAGGATCAAGAGGCACGAGGTGGAATCAAGTTGATGCCTGTAAAAACGCGAATGAGAAAATGTATTTATTTCTACGATGTGGAAACGCTGCAGTTGGGTTCGTCTAATTTGCTCAAGTAAAGTAGAACACTATTGAGTTGGCAACCTCAGTAGCTTAGTGGTATTTGGCTCGCTATAAATCTCAGAGTTCGTGGGTTCAATCCCCACGTCGTCGGACAGGAAATCTTTGTGTAAATTCGTAAATTCCCTAAGTCCAGTTTTTGCGTTTTAAGCTACAGTCGCATTAAGGTTAAAAATAAATCCTGAAATTTTCCCTTTGTGTTTTAGAAATAAAAAACCACTGTCATAAATTGAAAAAAATTCAAGCATTTATTAGACCGAATCAACAGAACTGTAAACTTTGCTCAGAAATAATAAAAAATCAACAAAGGTTTTGGACTTAACTCAAATTCTTGGACTAAAAGATTTTTTGTCAGTTTTATGAGGACTTAGTTAGTTTTTAGGAATAGTTTGTACTTGTTTGTACTGACAAAACGAACATTGTTATTGAATTATTAAATATGTTTCTAAAGTACCTACTTATTTTGTTTGTAAATGATCATTTTTGTTGAGATTTGAAATGTACCTAAGCTGAGTACTTAAAAAAAAATAACTAATAAGCTACTAAATAATTAGTAAATAATATAAAAAGACTCTTATAATCAACTTTTCTATAAGTCATATCTCTCAAAAATCAACTTATTGTTATGCTTATAAACTAACCTAGGTGAGATCATACAACCACAATGAGAAAATAATATTTTTGACAATATAAATGAAATATTTCGACGTGTAGAGAAAATTATTGAAGAAAGTATTATAAAACGTAATTTAATGTGACTGCTCTGCTTCTTGCATGTTTGTTTATTCAATATCATCGCAGGAATCATCCGGGTTATTAATATTATCCAGTAGAGCTGTTCCTTGGAAAATTTCTTCGTAAAAAGCCCTTTCGCTCTCTGGAATGTACTGCATCAACTTTTTGATGTCATTTATTTTGCCTCTTTTACACTCACCATTGATGAATAACAATCATCAGGTGTTTCTCTAATATATCTCTGTATTCCCTTGCGATACAAGGGAATAGGCTTAAAATTATCTCCACTCATACTAGCAAACATTTGAGGAGTTGAAAATCGTGAGAATGTTAGTCGCGGATTTGTAGAAATGCCTGGTATAGATGGTTTGATGTATTCCAGTGACATTTTCTTGTAATCTTTCACCTTTATAACTCTTTCACCATCGGATGACTTCCCTAAATGTTTTTCTATGAAAACTACATACTTCAAACTTTCAAAAAAGTTTGAAGTATGTAGTTTTCATAGAAAAACATGAATCTTTTGCAAACTTGCAAACTTTACGTATGTCTCTGGTGAATAGATCTTCTCGTGTTTTAATTTTTGTCTTTCAATCAGAGCAATCTCTATCGATTGGCATCATAGAATGGCATTGCTTACACTCGAAAGGAAGGTACTTGAAACTTAAAATCAAAACTTTAACCTATACAAAACAAAACGAGCAAAAGATACAAAAATGTAACCGTTAAATTTTGACGCAAACAAAACAAACATGGCCCGACTTAGTTATTTATTCAGTATTTTTCGTGGACTTAGGGATTTTATGAACTTAGCTATTTTAAGAACTGAAATTGTTTTTTTTTTTTTTTTTAACATAAAAACAGGTTTAGAGATTTTCAAAACAAAACTTCCAAGGACAAAATCATAGACAAAAATTAGCTCTTTACGATAGTATTGATAATTGAAAAAATCCCTAAGTGTGACTTAGGGATTTTACGAACTGGTGCGTCCGATTTCTTTCCGTGTCTGCTTGGTTGAGGGTCTATCCTCCGTGCCTCGGAAAGCACGTTTAGCGGTGGTCCCGATTATTATAACATTCTTTATAATAATATATCAAGGAACGGACATAGACTAGCGTTTCCTTATGTGGTTGAACATAATACTGCGGTCACCAATCCGCCTGCTAAGCGTGGTGACTATGGCAAATACCCTTCCTCGGGAGGAGGCTCATGTTCAGCAGAGGACGTTATACGGAATGATGATGATGATGGAGTTGGTAGAAAATTTAGGTATAAAAAAAAAATCGAACTTCTTTTATTATCAAAACTATAATACTAAGTACTTACTTCTAGAATATAATACTAGCAGCCCGTCCTGCATTCACACAAGTGCACATTTCTAGTCAAAAAATATAGCCTATGTTACTTAGGGATAATGAGCATTCTGATGGTGAAAGGGTTATCGAAGTCCGTCCAGTAGTTTTTGAGTTTATTCGAAACAAGCATACAAAAACACGAACGATTCCTCTTTATAATATTATAGTAGCTAGTTATAGTTACCTAAGTAGTTTTGTTCATAGAATAAGAATAATAACCTATTAATTACAGTTCTTTTTCATTGTGATTTTGACAAGTACAAGTGTATGTAAATACCTAAGTGTTGAATAAATTCATTATTTCAGTATAGATAGGTACTTAGCGAAGAGATAATTGCTTGAGCTGACGTAACAATAAAGTTCTGCTACTGACGACTAACTTCAAAACTTTATTCATAGTAGCGATAAAGTTTTGTATATGAACCGAAATTATTGGTGTGCGTAATCGCAGTGAAATTATGACAAATTTTATGATTCGCTGATTTTGACTGAAGTGGATAACTAAATATGTTTGGTTAGTTATTAATCATTCTCATTAGTAATCTTCAAAAAAGTATAATAAAAATCTATCATAATTATTTTTTCTTATAAAACGATTACCTGCATATTTTGGCACACTACCTACTAGTATTCTTGTTACGAGTCGGCTTACGTCGATAGTGCAATAGGTGGATTGAACCGGCGACCACATGATCCGACGCCCTAGCCATTGGACTACGGCCGCTTTAAAACAATGTCCAGTTTTGTTTTGTTTTGTTCTCATTTTGTTATTAAAAAATAAAATTATTTTGAGTTTTTTTATAACCTGTTACTAGGCTAGATCAACTGATATGGAAGGTAGGTTTGTCACGTTGTTATAGTAATGGAAGTATGCCTTGGAAAGCACGTGAAGATGATTGCAACAACATCATTTATGATAATCTTACAGCGTTATATACTGTACACAATACTGCAGTCACTAACCTCTTTCCCAAGCGTGGTGACTATAAGAAAATCCCTTCCCATATTCAGCAGTGCATCTATACTAATATTATAAAGAGGAAAGATTTGTATTTTTGTGTGTATGTTTGTAATGAATAAATGCAAAAATAACTGTGCCGATTTCAAAAATTCTTTCACCATTGGAAAGCTGTATTCACCCTGAGTGACATAGGCTATATTTAATTATGAAGTACCCACAGGAAAGGGAGTTACCGGTGAAACCGCGCGCGGGATTGTATATTTTAGATTAATATTTAAAGAAATTACTCTGACACTTCTACTAATAAAATACGCATCTATTCAACCAACTGATATGTTTAATTGACAGTTAAGACACGTTTATAATTAATTATAATATTGATTATATTTGTTTGAATGCCATTGTACCTATTGCCCATATCACAATTAAGCGTGACTCAAAACAATTCATACCATAATATTAATTTACAAATATTTTGCATACAATAATACTGCATTTCATTCATAAAGTTCGATTTCACAAAGCTGTTGAAATGCACACGATATGAACACTAATAAAACTCGCGTGCTAACATGATGATGCGTGGCGTGGCAACGGATTAAACAGTCAAACCAAAATACAAAGACCATTTATGTTAAAGACATGACTTGAATCTTTAAAAGTAATGATAAGATTAAAATACTTTTACTTCTCATTACAATTTATTTTACGGAATATATTTATCATCATCAACAGCCTGTTTATGTCCACTGCTGAACGTAGGTCTCCTCTAAACAGACCTTGGCTTGCCTTGCCTTGGATTGTTGATCGCAGTAAGATGTTGTCCTTGAACTGACAGATGCTGCTTCCCACCCTTCAGGTGTATGTACAGTCAACAAAAGAGATAGGTTTATACATTGTGAAACGCATTTTTAAAATTGTGTTTATACGTTTATGAGAACAGTTCACTATTATGTGCAGTTGTACACAGCTAGCAGCGAACTCTTCACCCATAAAGAGTTGCCGGTCACCGGGTAGTCTTAGTACCGGCTGTCGTAGTGATATGAACATATTTATTAACATTATTTGATGCTGGAGGTGTAAATCTATCTCCTTTGTTGACTGTACCTTTTACGACACCCATGGGAAGACCTGGGGTGGTCTATTCTAAGCCGTTTATAAGGTGATTTCAGTGTTGCCAGCCCAAAATGGTGTAAATTGTTTGTTTTTCAATAATAATACTTTGTATATTTGTACTAATGCTTACAATATGATATGGCCTGTTTAATACCTCCATGGTTTAACGGTGTTTTATGAAGGCTGGAGCACTGCTCACCTAGATGATTATTGAAATAGCCAAATCCTGGCGGCTAACGAAATATGTCCATCCGAAAGAAGCCAGAAAGGTAAGTAACGAAAAGTTAAAATAAAAATTAGGTCTCGGGAGTTGTGACTTTCGTGGCCGTCCGTGGTGGTGCGGTGTAACCCTCGCCTTAAGTGTCAGAAGGTATAACTCAATCATACAAACAGGGTTAGAGTTTGAGAGAGAAAAAAAATACAGTTCCTAATCTATATTTTAAATATATAAAGCTGAGAGTTTGTTTACCTGAAAGCTGTCTCTCAGGATCTACAAGTCCGATTTGAAAAATATTTTATCGAGGAAGTTTATAAGCTGTAGGAATATAGGAAGTTCTTATCGGGAACAGGAGATAAGCGAGTGAACACAATATTGTTTTTTTTTCTAGTGCAATTTTTCCCAAACATTGTTCTGCTATGGCCCGGTAATTTTCTCACTGCCCCTTCGTGACCCACTTAATACTTTTAAATAAAAAAATCATACACATTTATTAATAGTAAAATTGTTTTATTTACGTTGTACGTTTTTTTTTTAAAGGCAGGGCTGTTGCGCCCCCCTACTTCATTTTGATGGCCCTGTAACAAATGGGAAACGCTGACCTAGTGCGTTATCTTTCATTTTGGTCTGTGAGGAGCAGCAGCTTTGGCTAGAAATGTAAACACATCAGCGGTCCGTCAGCGTTAACATTCGGATTTGGGTCGATCGAGGATATTAAAGTTTGTTCAATATGATATCAGGTTAGATGGAAAAACAATAATTTATATTACGGGAAGAAGAAGAAATTTTTGTGTTAATCTGGTCAGGTTGGCTAAGGGACTACCCTCCGTGCCTCGGAAAGCAATTTAAGCCGTTGTTGGTCCCAATTGTTATAACATCATCTATATCAATCTTATACAAGGGAACGCGCAGCAGAGTTTCCTTGTGTATTACAACATTATACTGCGGTCACCAACCCGCCTACCAAGCGTGGTGACTATGGCAAAACCCTCCCTCGGTAGGAAGCACATGTTCAACAGTGGACATTAGAAGGGTTGGTCATGATGAACATGTATGGGCATACATTACATTCTCGAATTAAATAACACTGAGAAATGTCGATGCAAAGTTTTAAGGTGTAATGTCTAGTTCGCATTTCAAGTATTTAATAAATATTTTTGATTCCGCTGAGGCATAACAACCGTGAAGTACTCTTCGCAACAAGATCTCCTACTCTTTCTTACTTATAATCGGAAAAAAAATCCCGGTGACGTAGAAAACGCCTCATGGCTCACATATGTCCGTCCCAAAATAACCTCGCACAAAAATGTGTCCAAACTAGAGAGCCCAGAAACATAAGGTCGGATGTTGCTTTACTATTGGCACTTACGACCAAATGCTTCTGAAGTATAACAGTCCATTCGTCGTTATGCTTCTGTGGTCTAGAAATCTATTCAGTACCTACCTACCAAATGTAATTCAAATCTATTCAACTTTTCCATAAATGATTTCATCTTTACAAACGTCCATATTTACAATATTATTACAAAACTTCTTAGTTCCACTACTGTACACAATATATTAATTAACGAAGAAACTCATAATCTTCAGTTGTTTCCTATATCATCGTAAAGTAAATCGACAACAGTCAATGAGCTAATGAGTTTTCCGCGTTAACGGTATAAGAATATTGAGTTGCGATTCCGCTGAGGCATAACAATCGTAAACAACTCTTCGTAACAAGATTTCCTACTATTTTTATTTCATATTGAGAGTATTCTTGACCTCACTGAGTTGGTTCAGTGGTAATAATTGCTTCTGAGACCTGTTGTCTGGGGTTCGATTCTCACGCATAACAATTATTTGTGGGAACCATGGATAGTTATTCTGATTCTTGGGTCCGTAAATCGTTGGTTTGCGGAGACCCCGCGACACAGGAATTTATTTATCAATTGTCTTAAAAAAGGGACACGTTATTGGTATTGGTATTCGTAGAGTCGTCATTATGAGTAGAAGTAGAATATTATTTTATGTAGTTTCTAGTATTTTTTAACCATGTAAGTATTTTATAATATCCTTTTTATTTATAAACGCTAGTTATATAAGAAGTATCACTGACGCATTGCCTTACTCACAGTTTGTAGGTTAAGTTGAAGGTTTTCCTTTTTAACATTACTTGCAGAGTTTTTGGACACTACTAGTTTTCTTGTTAACCTCTCGTGCTAAGCTAAAATGCTTGTGTAACGAGTGGGTTCACGTCGGTAGTACAATGAGTGGTGACAGTGACCGGCCACCAAATGATCGGAAGTCCGACACCCTAGCCATTGAGCTACCTTCAACCCAGATGAGCAAATCTTTGCGCGTAGAAACGAATGCTAAATTTTTTTGATATTTTCAATTACTGCCTACTTAGTTATTTCATATACCAAACAACATAATCCTATTTAGCATAACATTTATTTAATAATCTTAAGTTAAAAATGACTATACTAAACTGGAAATATGAAATTATTGTCGTTTATCTTCTGTATAGTAGGTAAGCTAGATTATAATATTACCATAATTCAAATGAATAAATATATTTTAAAAATTAACCAGCGACCCGCCCCTGCTTCGCTCGGGTGGACTTTATAGCCTATGTTACTCAGGAATAATGTAGCATACTAATGGTGAAAGAATTATCGAAATCCGCTCAGAAGTTTTTGAGTTTATTCGAAACAAATATGCAAAAATACTAACTTTACCTCTTTATAATATTAGTAGGTATAGATAAGTAGGTATAGCGTTAAAGATCGGTTTTTCACTTTACCTTATTTTTTTATGTACTAACATAAAATAAACAAAGAAACCAGACAATAAATAGGACAAAAAAAGCTAGGTAACAATCGTCAGAGCCAATTACAGATAGTAGAGGCGGCAGGTCGCACGCGACGTTAGTCCGGACTCCGGGACGCTTAGTCCCACAGGAGTTGAGAGTCCGCGGTCACGTATAAATTACTCTGAGGCGAACAGCCCGCTCTTTGTTGTCCCGGCAAACTTACTTTCTTCTAAGGTTTAAATCCTGACTTGAATTACAGGGGTCTCAGTTTAAACAACTCTTAGTTGCGCATCCGTTAACGCCATTAAGGTAAATCTGTGAGGAAAGTCAATAAAACTTTTTGGATATTGACTTTACTTTCCTTAATACATGGAGTTTCGTTAAATATTCTAAATCAGGCACTGATTTCAATTTACATTATCTGCCCCTTTACGTGAATAGGGGCCTCTGGGACCTTGGCAAGCCAGGTTATTGCCGTAATTACTACGCTTGCATATGGATTTTATATCGCAGAAAGATAGGTGATGATCGCATTTGAGTGCTATGGCTACCCATCCATCAGTTGTATGTTCTTAGTCACCGCCACGATACCCATGGGAAGATATGGGGTGGTATATTCTAATCCAGAGATTACGTGTCGTACGAACATCTTATGTTTTAATTTTGTCAGTTTAAGTCTTTATGTATGGAAGTGAATGTTGGGTGTGGCAAAAGAGACATGAAAGTAGGATAAATGCTGGAGAGATGCGTTCTTTTTGAAGTATATGTGGTGTAACTCTAAATGATAGATTGAGGAATGATATAATTAGACAACGTTGCAGTTTAAAAGAAGATGTAGTGACAAACATTTAAAAGATGCTTAGTAGGTTTGGTCATGGGAAAAGATGAATGAAAGGCGAGTAACAAAAGGTATTTACAAGGCACATGTGAGTGGAAACGCCGGGAGGGGACGCCCTAGAAGAACATACACTTACCTCATAGGTTATGTTCTTCAAAAGGTCAGGTGCGTAGAACTCGCAACCGGCGTGCGTGTATGACCAGATGTATGAACGTGGACGAGGCAAAAGGAGTGTGTAAGGATCGTAGCAGGTGGCGTTCTGTAGTTTCTGCCTACCCCCATGGGAGAAAGGCGTGATTATATTTATGTATGTAAGTCTTTATTTTCTTTTAATTACACTATTTCCTATGCTTTCAGAATCTCATACGCTAACAATGCTAACATACAAGGCGGGTCGGAAAGACGTTAGCGTTGTAATTTGACACTAATTAACTGTTGACGTTATGAAAACGATACATCAAGTGAGGTGCCTCACCGTGCCTACCTACCTACCAATACTCGCCAAAATTGCTAGAACTCTCAGCTCTCTTTCAATAATATATTCCCTCTTGTGAACGTTGCAAAGCCTAGAGCGTTCAGAGGTCTTAAGATACTGGTTCCATGTCGCAGCGCATTCATCAGAGCAGTTAATTTGTGAGCAGTTGAGTCACAACACCATCGCTCATTTTATATGTAACTATGATAAAATATGTCGAAAACATTTGGTGCCAATTATTATTTCTATCTTTGGGATTATTGCCAAAATAGAACTAACGTAATTATTGTATTAAACAATGTCCGTCAATTAAAATTGTTATGAACTAGTCAGACAATTTAAGACGTGAGTGGAGGAAGGTGATATGTCGCATTTTCGAGTTTTTTGCATAGATGAAGGTGATATATCAATACAATACGACTACAGATCTTAAACCGTCCATTTAAGGCTTTACGAGACAACTTCATTCATCTTAGCACCTCATTTTCAATATCTAAACTTGCAGAAAAGTTTACTTTTGTTTATGAAAAAAGGATTTATATCAAGATTTTTTTTAAATTACATAATAAAAATATAAATTTGTTTGGTTGCTTTCATACCATTAATATTTCAGGTTATTTACACAACTTGGCATCATAGTTAAATACAAGCATTAGTTTTGTAGCGACTTACCTCAAAAAATAAAAGTGAAACTTTACAAATTTAAATTATGTGACTTATCACCTTCATCCACTTACGTCTTCAATTAGTTAAGTTAGATTGTACCTAGCGATTGACCATGCCCTGTGTTTTAACGAATACATTAAATAATTAAATCTATATTTGTTCTATTTAAATATGCATAATACGCAATTTGTTCCGTTTTAGTTTTTTTTTAAATTACTTCTTCTATAACAGTAAGCTAGCGATGTACTTTTAAATAACGCACTTTCAAAAAACAAAATCTAGATAGGCGACTAGTTCTACATCAACTCTAATTTCTTATCTACATTTTACTTATAAAATTTATTACTTTACGTTAAAAAATACAATACAGAGAAGTAAACCTAGCGATGTATTTCTCGGTAAATTAATTTCTTTCGCTTATAATGTGACAGTTTTGTCCCCATTACAATTCAAATTAGATTTTATTAATATTTTTTATTTAATATTTGTAATGTAGATATAAAAATATAGATGTTATTATGAATTTTGAAATACCTGCTTAGATTAGATTTTTTTTGTAATAAACTATTAGTTTCATTAACTTTTAGAAATTACCTGACAATTTAAAAACACTTAAAATGTGATGATATAATTAAAATTAAAAACGTAGAGACAATTTTGATCATTAACATTATCATAATAATAATTTATATTACAATACATCGCTAGGTTTACTTCTTTGTATTGTCTTTTTTAAATTAACATTATGAATTTCATAAGTAAAATGTAGATAAGTAATTAGAGTTGATTTAGAACTAATCGCCTATCTAGATTTTGTTTTTTGAAAGTGCGTAATATGAAAGTAGGTACATCGCTGGCTAACTGTTATAGAAGAAGTAATTTTTATAAAAAACTAAAACGGAACAAATTGCGTACTATGCATATTTCGATAGAACAAATATAGATTTAATTATTTAATGTAAGTATTCGTTAAAACGCAGGGCATGGTCAATCGCTAGGTATAGAGACATCCGCGATTTTGTCCACGTGGAATATTTACTTTGGGCAAACCCCGATTTTGAAACGTTCTACTTTGATGTTCCGCTTATATTGGTCTTAGCTTGATCATATATTCGATTAAAGCCTTTGCCTTTCTCTATAAATGGAATATCTAACACTGAAATCTGACTTTAATCAGAACAGTAGTTCTTGAGATTAGCATGTTCAAACAAACAAACACACTCTTCAGCTTTATTTATTATTTTTATAATATACTTGCGAACCGCCCCGGCTTCGCACAGGTACAATACTGATACTTATATTACAGAATGTCTTTAAACCTCTAACAAACGGGCGAAATTTGGTCAAAACAAACAGAAACAAATTAATATAGGTACCTACTAAAACTCAGTGAAATACTATACTCTTCAGGACTAACAACACAACAAACACTAAATAAATAGGTATTCAAGTATCTATCCATCATAGTTACAACGAACACAAAACAAAAAATTTGCCCTATAATTCTTAAGGATCGAGCGCGCATAATCGCATTCGGCCTACCTCACTCGCTGCGCTGCGAAAACACGCGCTGTTATTTTGCGATAACTTCTAAGTTATTCATTTAAAGTATAAAGTGTAGAGGTAAAATAATCTGTATGAAATGCTTAAGAATATTAACTCATTTGAAATGATAAGGATAAATACTGAATCCGTCTGATTAGCTTTACAATTACCGCATTAGAAATTATCATTTTTCTAAAAGATATAATGGATGTAGCAAGTTAACCTTGAAAGATAGACATATGCTATCGCAGACTTTTTTGTAGATCTAAAGGAGATCTAAAATATTTCCGCCGTACATTGTATTATTATATCTCATAGGGTTTAGGCAGCGTTTTCGTTGAAAGCTCCCAAATGGCTTAATTTTTTCCGACACCTCTGACATATATCAATATATATATATATATATATATATATATATATATATCAAATGTACACATAAACTAAACAAATCATATACGTAAACCTTCCGGAAGAATCGTTCTATCGATTGGTAACAACCGCATGAAAATCCATGTAGTAGTTTTTGAGTTTATCGCGAACAGACAGACAGACGCGGCCGGGGACTTTGTTTTATAATATGTAGTGATATAGTGATAGCGGTCGCCCGCGGCTCCTTGCGGATGTCGGTTACCGCTGCAAAAAGCCTACCCAGGAAAGACACGGTCAGCAAAATGATTCCCAGGTCAATTCACAGGCACCGACACAAACATCGACGACGCAGTCATTATCTGCAGGCTGCACAGATTGTCTTTCTGTGGTTGTTAATGATGAAAATATTTAAATGTAATTAATTGGCATTTTAGGCATTGGACATTTTAGGCATTTTCAAATGTTCAAGAAAATATTAATAGCGTGTAATATTCTAGCTCTGAAAAGAACTGTTGTTTAGTCCTGAAAATAACTGTTGGTTAGCCCTGAAAAGAACTGTTGGTTAGCCCTGAGAAGGACTGTTGTTTAGCTCTGAGAAGAACTGTTGATTAGCTCTGAGAAGAACTTTTGCGTAGGTGTAGTTTTAAGAACGAAATCTAAAAAAAATCGCACGAAAATTATTAGACTTCGCAACGGGCCGTGCAGCAGAAATCGTAATATTTTAATTTCGCCATAACTTCAAAACCAACGTCCAATTTTAAATATTCAAAGACTAAATATTATCTACATAAGCTGTACTTGGTGATGAAATTAATTATTTTGATAAGGATTAATAGAATGAGTAAAATAAACGCGTTTTATGGTAGTCCAAAAAAAATATAAGATTTCTAAGTAAAAAAATGGTTGTTGTACCTCACTCGACATAGATAGGTATAGTGTGTGGCGGACTTTTTTGTATATATTTATAAGATCTACAATTAATTAGATCATTTCATGGTTCTATCTTGTATAGTTTAGGCAGCGTACGCAAAATAAGTAACTTTTCTGATTGATTTTTTACACCTTGTGTCCGAAAACCCCAAATATCTTACGGAACCCTTTTTTTTTCTAAAAAAATGTTTACCTATGTTACTCGTGGATAATGTAGCTTTGGAATGGTGAAAGAATTTTCGAAATCGGTCCAGTACTTTTTGAGCCTATTCATTACAACCAAACAAACAAACAAAGTTTTCCTCTTTATAATATTAGTGTAGATGAATATATTTGACATCCTTATTAGGAATGTAAATAGAATCTAAAAGAAACTACTAAGTAATCAATGTTTACTTAAACTTTCATAGAACGAAAAAAATAGAAGTTGGCTAGCGCATTCATAACGTAATGTTATTTGCATTGTCCATATGAAAAATTCAAAAGAATTAAGCAGCTGTGTCGGCTGTGTCGTAAACATTTCATAGTGTTTTTACGACGTTCTCCACTGGGCCTCGGTATTGTAGCGGACATGCTTATGCTTCGTGTTCCTAACTACGTTTATCTACATTTGTTGGTTTGTTTTTTTACATATATTTTTGGAAGGAAAATAGTTCTATCGTGACTGGATAACCTTAAACAAAAACTTGACATCATGACAGCAAAGGTTGAAATGTTACTTGAAATAAATTATGTTATTTATCCATTTAATATGTATTACGTCGTATCTAATAGGTATTCGTACCTAGTTAAATATTATATTCCTAAGTAAAAGATGCCGTCCCAATTGGCGACGTATTAAAGAAGGGCCAAATCGAAAATACGTATAACTGGCAAGCATGCATAAAGAGACTGACGAATATGGAAGAAACAAAAGCGGTGGGCTAGGATTGAGACAAGTGTGGATAATGTGTGCCTTGGTATTAAAATATTTATTTAGATTAAATAAAATTGTTTGTTTGTTGCTTAAACTGGTATCAAACTTGTATTTCTCCTTAGTAGGTAGGTAGGCTTATTTAAAGTAGGTAAGTTAAGTAAGTAATAAATACTAGAGATGGATGGACTAAATAAATAAATATAAAATCAAAAACACTTTTATTTACGTAAACCTATTATAGACACTTGCAAATAGTCAAAACAATAATTGATTAAGTATAAATTAATTTATAATTTGATGATATTTTGAAGATTTAAATTGAGCAGGCTTTCAAGTCGTTACGTCGACGTAACATTGAACAGCGAAATATATAATTATTACAATTTGCCTGAAGCAAAGGCCTACGAAGTTATTTGTTTCATAATATGTTGTTTGCGTTTAATAAATACTGTACGTACACGAATCCACAACGCGTTTCCCGTATCTACTCCATCAATTGTTCTATAGCTCTGGAAGTTAATATATTATGATAATTACGTTAATTAAAATACTATTATTACAGAGATATTATCATAGTTATAGTGCGATTTGATATTTATTATTAAAGACTAGCTTTTTGTAGCTCTAATAAAACACAAACTCGCACATAAACACAAGCTGCCGTGTGGATTCCGGATTAGAATGGACCACCCTATTTCTTCTCATGGGTGATGAGACACAACTAAGTGAGTTACAGCTGATGGAGGAGCTGCAGTATCTATCAGCTCCAGGTTTACCAAGGTTTGTCAAGAGGAGAACCATGTTCGGCAGTGAATGTCAACGAGCTATTGAAGTCCGGGTCTGGAAGGCACCAGAAGAGTACTTAGGCAGAAGTTCGCAGAAGCACCTGGCTAGTTTTAGTATGAAGCCCTCTTTTTGTGGTATTATTAGCATACCATTGCTAAAGTAGAAAGCTAGTACTATATGTGATGGGAACGCTTTATGATTTTCAACCTACAATAAAAGGGGTTAACACGACGATGATGATACCGGACTTAGTATGAACTATTTGTCAATCCCGACAACCAATTTGAAAAAATAACACGTAACAATAACAACAGGCGAAAAAGCCTGATAACTGATGTTATAAAATATGTGAATAATTTTCTATAGAAATGTTAAGAAAATTTCAAGCACTTGTTAGTCTTCTTGTTTTCTGTAGTTTGCATAATTTCGCTTGAAATGTTATTCAATTCATTTTCATTTGAAAATAACAAACGATGTTATTTTTGACCTTTTTGATTACAATCAAGTTCAAAGTTATTTAGACTGATATTTAAGCAATATTTTGACATGACGTAAGTGTTACGTCGTGCAACAAAGTTGTGTTCATGTATTTATCAGATGTATGAATAAAATAATGCTAGTGTATCTTATTCAACTTTGTTTTGTGAATGTCCCTGTCCCCGTGCCCGTCCCCGTCCCCGTCCCCGTCCCCGTCCCCGTCCCCGTCCCCGTCCCCGTCCCCGTCCCCGTCCCCGTCTCCGTCCCCGTCTCCGTCTCCGTCTCCGTCTCAATTTTGAAATTTATATTATTGATCATATGCTTTATTTCATAGTCTTATAAAATCAGCAGTGCATGACAGTTTGTAAATCTTTTGAGTTTTACGTTCTAGAACAGCAATGCTCTACTTTATTTTATGAATTAGAAGACCAAAGAATATATTTTTCAGCAGCCCATTTATCGCTGAACATGGACCTAGGAAAGCCAGGGTCAGGTTTGGTGCTGCAGTATTTCCCTTAGTCCCATGAAAAGACAACGGGCAGGTCTACTCATAACCTTAAACCACACTGAAGAAAAAATATATGAATTTTACAATTTCACGTTTCTAAGTATTATGATTTACGACCTGTGTTCTTACTACGACTTTTAATACCTTAAAGTTATGAGCGCACAAAAGGCGTGATGTAAGCACTGAACTATTTTTGCTCAAATTTTTGCTCATATTAAAAGCACCAAGCCATTTTTATTAATTGATCACTAATGATGAGCGATGTGATGAGCCATCCATTTTTCACTGTTAGTTTACAAGGCGAAGTATTGAACCTACGAACTCCTCATTAATTTTCACTAGTTTGTCCCGTAGCGAGCGGGCATTCGTGCGGCCGTAACATAAATTCCGAGATAACTTGGACAAACAAGTAGAACTCCAAATAAGTATGGCCCTTTACAATGCGTCCCTAGTGACAAACTCCTTTGTTAACTCGAGTAAATAATGAAATTTTCCTCCATACGAAATTGCCCTTTATTTCTGTACTTTTTTTGGGTTTCAAAAATTTTAAAAGGGTTCCTTTAATGTGACTTTCGGTAAACCTGTTAGAAGTATTCTGGGGTAAATATTCATTCATTCATCTTGCCAGTGATTCATTCTGGAGCAATATAACATTAACTTCTAAATAGTACTTAGTCTTATTTTATATCTACTAGCTTCCCGTTCCCGCGGTAACTTCTTAATGAAATATAATCTATAGCCTACCTCGACATAAATGGGCTATCTTACACTGATTTTTTTTTAATCAGCTCAGTAGTTCCCAAGTTTGGCACCTTCAATTAAACAAACAACAAGCTTAAGCTTTATATATTAGTATACATTTATTTGATAATATATTAAAAACAAAAATCAGAACACAAAAATTTCCTTTTAAATAGAGTTCAACAAAATTGAGGATTTTGTTAGGGCAATGCTAGTCAATTTGATAATTTCTTATAAGAATTGAACGCAAACATAGGCATCACAGTCATATTAGTTTATTGGTTTTTATATTCATGAAATTACATAGCAGCTCTCATTTAACAGGAGTGACATGTTCTATTACGAATTAGCACAAACATAAATACTTTAATAAACCATTCAGCCAGGCAAAGTTGAAGTTTGAATGTATAAAGTCAGTAAGGTAGCTAGTGTTGCACTGAAATAGTATTAACGTAAATAAACTCTTCCCGCCAAGGCGGTCGACGCTGGCGAAGCTTCGTTAAACTTTTAATCGTTTTCGAGCCATGATAAACAAATTTTAATTAAGTTTTAATATCACCACGTAATTGCTGATCCGACGAGTATCACATTTATTTAGGGTTATGAATACAAAGTTATGCAAATAGTGGGATTTAAATGATAAGTGAATTTATTTGTTGAATAATGTGCCTCGTTTTGGTATAAGGGGTTTATAAGATATAAGGCGTTAGAGATCATGGAATTAAAATTTAAAAATAATAGCTACGTTTTCCTGATAGCTTTACTAAGCGATCGTCTTATATTTTCTTATCATATTTCTGTATTAACTGAAGGTGCTTGAAGCAAAACATGTTAAAGCACCCCTTTGTTCGGACATTGCGCCGACAAAACAGTAAACACTTATAGTTTATGTATAATACTAATATTTTATTAAATTTTGGTGGAATTTTGACCACTGGTTGAACACAAGTATAAATATAGTTCATATAACGGCTTTCTTTATACTTAATCTCGAAATCATACGCCTGCAGAAAAGCCCACCATCTATATACTCTTAAATCAGCTTTATTGAGAGGCGTTTTAAGGGAATTATAATCAGTTACTACTGTAAACTTATGACCCTGAAGATATTGGCGGAAGTGTTTAACTGCAGTGACTACCGCTAATGTTTTCAATTCATCAGAATGATATTTGCTTTCTGTAGGGGTAAGTCTGTATGATCGGTCTTTTGAGGATCTAACAGTCGAATTTTTAGTTCACCAAAATTAACTCTAGTACCAGGTAATCCATCGACAAAAGCATGAGAATATTCTTTGAGAAGGTTTATTAATTGTAGCTTAAATTCAGAAAGAATATCGGTATCAATACAGTCAAAACCAGAACTTGAGCATTGGTCAATAACTTGAATTTTTGTTATATTAAAACTATCCTCAGTCATAGTAACACTAAAACCAAGTTTTAAAATTTCTCGCCCTATCATAATACCATGGCTTTAGAAATGTATCAGGTATCACATGAAAAATAATATCTAAATTAACAGGATTAATTTGACACCGAATCTGTTCACTACAAAGCACGTTAGAATGGCCTATGAGAGAAAATTCAGCCCCAGAATCATTACAAAATGGAAAAATCTCACCAAAGTGGTCTAGTTCTCCTGTCACCGGTCGAACTGGACAGGCTTCTACACGCCTCGAAGCTGGTTATATGCTTGTAGAGTGATTGCCAACAGCTGCACTCGTTCCTGGTGGCCGCTTTCCGTTAGTAGTTGGACAGCGAGGTGCAACGTGTCCGGATTCCCCGCAGCGGAAGCAGATGATCTTTGGCGTCTTGTGTGTTGCACTACTTGTAGCAGAGAGAGATTTTAGTTTCTTACGGCAGTTTGTTGATTTATGTGCAAATGCACTGCAGAAATGACAAACAATTGCCCCATATTTGTGACGCTTTGTCTCTCAAGACTCGATGTCCATGGATTGTTGAGACTTTCTCTTAAGATGAGACAAGACATTCAACTCTTGCTGTAACTTATGCCTTGTAGGGATTTCCGTAGTAAATGCAATACGACGAACACGAGAATCAAGTTTTGAAATATGCAACAATACGGTTGAAACCGCAATTTGTTCGATATTTAAAGCATTCCATTTAGAAGTCAGCAAAGGAACTAACCGACCTGCATACGCAGCTAAAGATTCCCCATCTTTTGGTTGATCACTATGAAGTAGTGATGCCGATCAATAGTCGACTATCGATAATTAATCGATAGTCAAACAATCGAAGCATAATCGATAGACCTATCAATAGTATCGAAAGCTCAGAATGAGGCAATACTATCGAATGAGGGAATACTATCGACACTATCGATAGTATTGTATCTCTCTAAGAATAAACTATCGATAGTATCGATACTATCGATAGTATTATTGCTCGCCAAGAATAAACTATCGATTGTATCGATACTATCGATTGTTTTAGACTATCGATAGTTTACCAATTTACAATAGTATTGTTTACTATCTACTACTCAGTTATAATAGTCAATAATTATATACCCTTATATGCAATTTCAAACCGCTTCGTTTATTCTTCCTTTTAAATAGTAGCAATAGCACAGCTCGGTAGAAATTATATATATATATATATATATATATACAGGGTGTCCCAAAAGATTACGTAGCTGGGAAGGGGGGTGATAGGGATGGTCACAAGGGTCACCAGAAAAATATAAAAAATTCCCTCTGGGTGTTTAAAAAAATAAATGGCATTTTTTAAAAGACTAAAAATTTTACACCTTGTGCTAACTGTACCTACAAATATGGCTGTATTTAAAAAAAATGCTGTTATGTAATCTTCAATAACAACAAGGTCATCAACATCAACATCAAAAATAACAAGGTGTAAAATTTTAAGTTTTTAAAAAAAATCCATTTTTTTTCAATTAACAGGTTGGATCATTAATAATTAACAAGTATTAGGTAGCTTCAATTGAAATCAATAATAAAATTAATAACCGCCATATTTGTGAACAAAAGAATAAAAACTTTTACATTACAATATATCGAAGCTAGTGGTCCCGATTGTTATAACATCATCTATAACAAGCGTATACCAGGGAACGGGCAGCAGTGTTTGAATGTGTATTACAATATAATACTGCGGTCACCACGGCGGATTTGTGACCGCAGTGTTATATGCCAAGCGTGGTGACTATGGCAAAACCCTCCCTCGAGAGGAGGCCCATGTGCAGCAGTGGACGTTGTACGGGCTGATGATGATGATGATGAGCTTCCATATATGTCGACCTAAAAATAAGAATAAAAAAATGACATAAAATGTCACATACACTTTACTGTACCCGGGTTGCTGTTTGCCGTCTAGAGTGCGCTGTCCATCAAACTACCATTGTTGCATCGTTGTTGATAGGCGTAAAGAAAACATAATGCTGGAACATTGCAGCCATAATATCTGTCAGATGGATAGAATAAATGAATTGTGACTTTTGGGTGATACAATATTGTTTGTAGCAGTAATAATATTTGACGAAAACAATCAAGATCCCGGGTTCGAACAAAACAAAAACATTGTGATACTAGATTTTTTTTAGATTTATGACGAGATGATAATTTTATAAAAATTAATCGCTAAAATCGCATATACACGCATAACTTGAGAACGAATTGACTGACTTGGTTAAATCTGTTTTTGTATTTTGTGTTTTTTTGTATAATTATGGTGACGAATTTGTATGAAGACATATTTAGAAAATCCACGGGAACCCTGATTTCTATTGACGAGCGACGCCTGTCACGAAAAACTAGTATTTAATTAAATGTGTATAATGATAGAAAGAGGCACGCGAGACGCATTTTACATAGATATACCCTATATCTATGTAAAATGCGTTTGTTTATAGCAATATATTTGTTTATTCAGGAGAATAATAACGTAGCCATATGAATACTATTCCTTCGATAAAAATGTTTTAGCTGTTCAAGTATGCAAGAAAAAACATTCCAGTGCTAAATGAGGGTCACATCTTAATATACTCTGGAAAACCAGGGTTGCCCGCATCACCACGCTTGTCAGACGAAATGGTGATCAAAGTTAGATGGTAGGTTTACCTGGGTAACTTTGAGCTAATAGATATTGCTGCTCATCCATCAGCCGTATGTCGCCTCTTGCGACAACCATAGGAAAATGTGAAGATAGGACACCATGCAAAAATGTGAAGATATGTAATATTCTAATAAAGTAACAGTGACAAAATGTATAAAACTATCTAACCCTACATCGAAGAAAGCGTGTCAAAAGAAAGCGTGTTAAAGTCAAAATTATTTCGTAATTATTAAAAAAAAAAACAGGTTTGATAAATAAACTATAACTGACTATTTTTAATCTACAGTCTCTAAAAAACAATTTCTTGCATCATCGTACTCAAATATAAAAATAGCACTGCTATGAGAAATAATATTCATGGATTTATAAGTATCTTTGTCATAAATATGTTTTAGACAGAGTAAAAAAACTGATCTTTTGTACGCTTGACAAGTGAGATCGGGATAATGCTTCCATTTTTCATCTTGGCTGGAGTGTGGACGATGCCGCGTTATTCAAACCGAATTGTACCTCAGGGTATGAATTTAATCTCAGAATTCAGTGTGTCAGATTCATAAGAAATGTCTCTTCAGCGACATTTTGAGCTCTATGTGTACTTTATACATCGTTTCGTTTGAGTATGAACATTTATTATAGCAATAAAAAAATATGTAGGCTTCGTTGTTTGGCAGAAGGCCGTTAAGAAGTACATAATTCGCCTTGTCCTGAGCGACCCTTCATTGACGGATCAACACACAGGCCTAAACTACTTACTGATTGTAAAGACCAGACACTTGAAGGGTATCTCTATATAACTTTAGAATCATAAGACAGGATTCTTAAAAACCTCTAAGAGGATGAAGAGATCTAGCAAAGTCTGTATGGAGTATTCAAAATTTAAGCGGAAATTAAAATAAATAATTTCACGCGTTTGCGGAGGCTCCGGCATGTCAGATAGAATGGTTTGTGTGTAGTAGTGTTAAGTTCTTGCAGTCACTGTATTATAGGGATTCCACCTTTTTTTTTGTTTTCAATAGCACTTTTTAGAAAAAGTTGCTTTTGGGAAATTTAGGAAAAAAAATATTGTACTTTATTTATTTTTCCATGTGTATTTGTTATTACTCTTTGCTTTGGTATTCAAGGTTTTTTACCTTTAAAATTATTATAAGAATATGAGCATGTTAGATATTAAAATAAATCAACAATTAATTTTTCCATATGCTGCGCTGAAGGTGCGTTCAACATTTTTAAAAGTGGTGAAATTTGGATTATTCTAAAAAATATTTTTGTACATTATTATTCTTTATGGCGAAATTTAGTTTATGGGAAAAATATAGTACTTTTTGTACATTATTATTCTTTATAACATATGTATAGTACGATACTATATAATATAGTACGGGTGGTAACCCTAATGTATTACTAGTTGTAAGTTGTGATCTCGTCGTTTGGGTCGCCTTTGACTCCCCGTGGCCGACGGTGCTTACGACGTTTTGAGGACATATATGTCCATAGAGAGAATTTGCATGACAATTCTGTCATAATTTTAATTTATTTCTCTGATAATTTTTCGCTGGCAATAAAAAATCTGCTCTAAATCCGATAGTTTCATTTATTTAATATAAAAATAAAAAATAAAATCGTCATAAGTAAATTGTGCGGACAGATGAGTATGATATTTCGCACATTTATTATTTATTTAGAGAAAGAGTGCAGAAAGCTAATATTTTTTTAATTACGGTCGAATTTGAAACACTCGGTGACCACAAGTTACAATAAATATGTTGTATGCTGTGTGCTTTTCGGCTTAAAATCGGCTACAGACGACACACATGACTTCCCATGATATTTAGTTGATATATGGGCAACAGTATCTGTCAGCTCCAGATCACTTCTTATCATCATCATCAGCCCGTATTACCTGCCACTGCTGAACAAGGGCCTTCACCACGCTCGGCAGGCGGGTTGGTGACCGCAGTTTAATGTTGTAATACACAAGGAAACGCTGCTGCCCATTGCCTGATATACGTTTGTTATAGATGATCTTATAACCATCGGGACCAACGGCTTAACGTGCTTTCCGAAGGATGGAGGGTAGTCTCTCAGCCAACCAGACCCGGAAAGAAATCTTAGAATTTACACAAAGAGTTTCTCGTCTAGCGTGGAACTCGAACCCACGACCTCCGAATACCGCTACGCTACGGAGATTGTCGTAGTTTATCACTTCTCAACTGCCATGATTTTCATCTGAGTCTTGAAAAGTTTGCCCTTAAGAAATTAGTCTTGCTATTCTGAGAGATTAACTAAAAATATCCTATGTAATCACTACCAACCATTATAAAATACCTACTGCAAAAAATAACTGACTACACTCAGCCATTTGTTTTTAAATCAACATGAGAGCTAGATATTAAAATCCCCTTGCAGCGAGATTGTGACGCAATAAATCACAAGTGCATTATAAAGCAACGGAGCGACGCTTCGTTAAGAAAAACAAACGTTTATGTAGCAGGCTTTTTATTAATTTTGTATCAAGGTGCAAGAGAGGAACATTTTCAGCTAGCTACAGCTATTTGTAACACGAGCAATTTTGTTACTAAGCACCAGAATGAAAACCTAACGTCGACGATAAACAGTAATTTTATCTTAAATATATGAGATTTATCATAATACATTAGGTACCTACCATGAAATTAGAATACTAACATAATTGTATGATTGACATTGAATATAATAACGGTTTTAATGACTTCAAATTTCAAATGGTTATTAATTTTCTTCATTTAAAATTCGAAGTAAATATAACCATTATCATATAATGTATGAACTGAGTTAGATCATTAAGGAAAATTAGGAAACGAGCAAACAAATAGTTTGTTCAGATTCATGGTATGAGGAGTGGTGAGTGTGTCGAAAATTTAAATGGAAGATGGTCGTACTAATATGAACTTCAAGAACATCATTATTATAACATAACATCATAACATCTCGTCGTTCAAGTTCTAACACTACGCAAGTACGTTTTTGGGGGGTTTGACCTGTTGATGATATTAGTTAGGTAGAAAATGGAAATACACGTTGTTTCGCCAGAAACACAAATCCTTGAACAGAACTCGTAAATAAATTAAAAATTTGTCTACATAAAATTCTTTAGTTATTTAAATGCCCTGAAAAGGTACTAATTTTAAATGACGTGTTTTTTTAGATGTTAAATTGGATAGTTTACGCATGGACAGAAGCTTTTATAGAAAAGATTTAGGTATATGATGAAAAGAGGTTTTATTTTAAGTAGAGCCACGTGGCTATAACCGTGTGGAACTGCTAGTAAAAATGTAGTATAAACCGCAATTGTTTTTTGGTAATCATTGGTAGGACGATTTGCCATCAGTATTACTAACGACACGTAACATCAACATTTTGAAATAGATATACGTTTTTTACATAAAAATTCCCTCAAAGCGATGGCAGCGATAAATGTTAATAGCAAAATAAGCTCTACTGCCTTGTGATTCAATATAAACTAGGTTGTACAAATAGGTGCAAGTTTCCAATTCATTTAAATCAGTAAGTTTTAAATACGATGGAAAATGTATATTCATAGATCGATTATACTACCAAAACTAAATAATTTCATTGAATCAAGGGGTATAAAAAGACTAGTATTTACAATGTAATGCCATCAACCCAAGTGCGATCATCAACGAAAACTCACAAATAGCAATTTGTGCACAATGCGAACAGAGAGATTATAAGTTGCAGTTACACTCGCTAATGAAAGCGAGGGGGATTAGCGATCGCGACCATTTGGATAAAAGTTGTTGGACATCGCGAATCCTGTACGATATATTTATTATTCCAGTCTGTCGTTTCGAAATGCTTTGTACCAACCTGTTATTTTAATGAATGAAGATTGAAATTGAATTGAATTGAAAACAATATTAGTATTACATTATAACAGCATCCCCTGCATGGTTTGATCCACGTAGCTCCGTTTACAAAGGGATAACATAGCTTTCTAAAGCTAAAAGATTTTTTCATATAAGTCCAAGTAGTTCCGGAGCCTATTTAAACAAATATTTCTGGTTAAAGACATTTAATTCTCATAAAGAAATTTACATTTCACTTACATGAGAATACATTTAATCTTAATATTAATATCCTTCGACACTCGGACTTACAATATAAATTCAAAATAAAAATTAAATAAGTTGCATAATTATAATTAGTTTTAAACTACCGTTACTAATTTCTGGTTGTAGGTACTTCCAAAAAACTAAGTTTTGTGACACTATGCTTGACTACCCTGCATTGAGATAAAGAGTGCGGTCCGGCTGTCACAATGTAGATAAGTCCAACAGTAGTACAACTTTGTTTACAATAAGTAACTTTTAACTATTACATTATGTTATTATTTCTGTTTTTATGTAAAGTTAGTAGCCATCATCTTTTTAATTAATGTTAATATTTTCAAGCAAATTTTTTTTTAGTTTTGTCTTAAAAATATTGATCGAATTCACACCCTTTATCTCATCTGGTAATTTGTTATAAAGTTGCACTCCCTCATAAACAACTAATCTTCTACCTTGAGTGGTTCGCACTCGGGAAGAACGATGTGGTCTTTTCTACGACTGCTACGGTTATGTAACTGATGTGTTTTGGTGAATGAAATTTGTGTATGTATGGTTTTATGAAGTATTTTTTGAATAAGTATGCATGTGCAGTATGCGTGTAGTTGTTTAATGTTTAAGAGTTTGGTTTCTTTGTATATTTTAATTGTGGGTGTTAGGTAATCGTAGTGAAAAAGCATTTTAATAATTTTGTTTTGTGCAATTTGTAGATCTTTTAAGTTCGTTTTTGGTGCATTGCCCCAGATTTCGATTAGGTACAGTATGTGTGGCTTTACTAGAGAGTTGTATATTGTCTGGCGTACATTATAAGGCAAGCAATGTACGATGTTCCGCAGTAAGCCCAATAAAGATGTCATTTTGGATCTGATGTATTCAATTTGAACCTTCCAATTTAGATTACAGTCCAGTCTTAACCCAAGGTATTTCTCGTGTTGTTTGAGTTCGAGTATTTGATTTTCGATTGTAAGCGGTGAATTAGGTGGTATTTTTTTATTTTTGGTTTTAAATATGACGTAGCTGGTCTTAGATGCATTGGTTGTCAGAAGATTTTGTTGAAACCAGACGGATAATTAGTTTAGGTCTTGTTGGGCTTGATTTATCATGTTAACTATAGAACTACCAACATAAAAAAGGCGTGTATCGTCCGCATATAGCGAAATAAGCCCATGTATTGGAACCTTGTGGATGGAATTTATGTATATTAAGAAGAATAGCGGACCTAGCAGCGATCCTTGGGGAACACCAAACGTGATTTTATGCGGTTTACTTTGGTATTCTCCGACTTCAACCACCTGAAGTCAAGTATGATTCAAACATTTTTTACGCTACACCTGACACGCCTACGTCCTTTAGTTTTTGCAGTAGTATGGGATGGCTAACTGTATCAAAAGCCTTTTTAGGGTCGATGAATAAGCCCAGCGATATATTTTTTTGATCAATGTTCATTTGTATTTTTGTAATTAGATCTGTGGTTGCTGATACGGTGTTGGAATGTGCACGAAATCCATATTGTCTTTCAAAGAGGAAATTGATTGACATGAGATGTTCATCTAAGCGTGTATAAAGGACCCTTTCAAATATTTTAAAGATAATCGAAAGGACTGAGATGGGTCTATAGTTATTGGGATCCGTTTTGGCACCAGATTTGTAGATTGGGGTGACTTTGGCTACTTTAAGTTGGTCTGGAAATATTCCACTTGCAAGGTGTATGTTTATACAGTCGGTCAGTTTGTCCACGATTAGATCACTTACGCATTTGATGACTTTGGTAGTTATACCGTCGATACCGGCACTGCAGTTTGTATCAAGATTCTTGATTATTTTCGATACTTCGCTGGCTCGGCATGGTGTGAAGCTTGTGAGTTATGTGTTATATGGTTGGGTTTCTGGCACTGTTAGTGTTTTATGTTGTTGTAGGTGTGTAGGAATGTGGTTGGCCAAAGTGGAACCAATCGTAGAGAAGAAGCGATTGAATGTCTCACAAATCTCGTAACCATCTGTTAAAGGTCCAGATTCAGCTAGCAGTTTTGGGGGATTGCACTGTGACTTGATTTTATTATTGGACAATGTATTTATTAAGTTCCACATCTTTTTAGGGTCTGCAGTATGTTTCATAAATGCCTCATAGTAGTACTTTTTCTTATTGTTCCTAATTGTTTCAGCTGTTATCTTTCTTTCAGTTTTGAAACTTTCCATTAGCTCTTCATTATTTGGCTCTTGTTTCAATTGATGCCACATTTCATTTCTTCTCGTGATTTTGTCTGTTATTTCTCTACATATCCAGTCTTGGCGTGGCGGGTTTAAGATTTTTGTTTTGACCGTTGTACTACCATGGATACCACAATTTAGATACTTCTCAAAGTTCTCGTAAGTGTTGTCAATTGTCGAGTATTCTGCGTGTGCGATGCTTTCGTGTAATTTTTCATAGTCGATCGCTTCGTATTTTACACGTGCCTTTGGTGGTTTCTTGTACTTTTTTACACTTAGATAAATTTGCTTGTGGTCAGACATAGTCGAGTCAATAATGACCATATGAAAGTTTTTGTCTTTAAGGTTGCTACATACGTGATCAAGGATTGTTTTTGTGGAAGCAGTTCACGCGTGTAGTAGTTTTACAGAATCTCGGTAGTATTTAGTCTTGGAATTTTTTGTCAAGAGGTCGATGTTAAAATCGCCGAAAACGATAGATCGGGGTATCTTATCCAGTTGCGATGAATATACTTCAAGAAACTATCTCGTGTTATTATTTCCCGGATTGTAGACAGCTCCTATGTTTAAATCGTGTCTCTCGAGGCGTATCCATAGGTAATTGATGCCTCCGGCGTTTACTTCATCCACTTTGCTGTGATTAAGAGTGTTATGTACATACATGGACACACCACCACCCCTGGAATCCGTTCTGACATTATGATAGTTTGAACCATGTCTCAGTTAATATAATAACATGAGTAGTATATTTGATCGTTTTTATTATGCATTGAAGTTCGTCGAATTTACCATGTCTTTTTATGCTTCTTACATTTGCGTAGAAGAAAGTTAGGGTCGATTTAAAAGATGGCAGGTCTTGGTAAGTATCCCGCCGCCTACCGCCCTAGGCTCGGCCTTGGGGAGTGGGGAACATGGGCCCCGCTCCCTTCGAGGCTGACCCATGAGGAGTAGGGACGCCTCTACACTCCGGGCGTCCCTATAATTGGGCAAATGGGCCACTGTAAGTGTGGCCCTGGAGATCCCGCGGTACCATATTGGCCGCGGGTGCCGTCGGGGGGCCGGATTGCTCATGCGTACCCGACCCCCGCCAACGGCGGATCGAAGGAGTGTCCGGGAGGTTTTAGTGGTGTAGGGTCCTCTCCTCGTGGTATGACTTTAGCATACCACGCTATGGAGAGGGCGAGTCCCACATATCCCACCGCCAGCGCGCAAATACGCTGCAACGGTGGTGGGAATGCGTCAATGCATTTCCCCCCGGAAAACAAAAAAAAAAAAAAAAAAAGGTCTTGGTAAGTATGGCAGAGGTGGTAGTTAATAGTTTCGTGTGAGTTTGTTTGGATATTCGATGGATATTTTAGTTTTTTGGATCTGGATCATTAGTTTGAACAAACATTGGGATGCTTTTGATATATTTGATGATTAAATTCATTTCGCCGTTCTCTTTACGACGGTTTAGTTCTTGGCTGAGCTCTTTCATCATTGCCTTTTGGGTTGGGGTCTGGTCCGAGTATACCTTTATGTTATCTGGAAGTTTATTTTTGTTTCGCAGTATTGTTTTCGCTTCCTCAGATGATCCGAAGCAAATTTTCAGTGAGCGGTTTTTCTCTGAGGTAAATTTTCCAAGCCGAATTGTTTTTATTATATTGATAAGTTCGGTCGATGCATTTTGAAGGATATTCTGGGCCGAACTCGTATCCTCAGCCTGATGTGCAGCTTTATCAGGTATTGTTGGTTCGGGTAAGCCAACGATTATTATGTTTTTGCTTCTATTTGTCCGTTCCTGTAGCTCATTAATAACTTGTTCACAGGAGAAATCATAGTTTTGTATTGGTTTTGACTTTGGAGATGTGGATTTGAGATCACTAATTTCAGTTTCGAGCTTAGTTATCTTCAGTTCAGCAGTGAGGTTATTTTTCTTCAGTTCAGAAATTTCAGCTTCATGTTGTTATGTTCGGCTATCATCTTTGCACTTGTATTTTTTATATCATTGACCTGGTCTTTTATTGAAGAGATATCATCTCGCACTGGTTTCAAGTTTGTCTCCAGTGATGCGATCATTTCATCTCGAAGTTTGCTTATTGCAGTTAATATGTCACAGCAATCTCTTTTTCTTTTCCGATACGTGACGTTAATGTTAATTTCGATATCCACTATTGATTGAGCCTTACCTTTGTTATATTAATGAATAGTTTCCCGCGCGCAGTTTCAACCCCCGCGTAACTCCCGTTCCCGTGGGAACTTAATAATTAAATATAGCCTATATTAATCAGTGATAATGTAGCATTCAAATGGTGAAAGAATTTTAAAATCGGTCCAGTACTTTTTGAGCCAATTCGTTACAAACATACTTACATACAAATCTTTCCTCTTTATAATATTAGTATAGATAATATTAAACATAGGAAAGTTTGTAACGATATAGTTCTGAGCAATTAAAAATTTATTATAAGATATTTGTCGAGTAATGTTGTAAACCATTATTGATAGATGGCATCTACATTCCCCTTAGAGACATGTTATAAAGAGATTCATAAATTTCGACAGCTGGTTTGAATCCACCGTGGCCGTGGTTAAAATACCTATAAAGGTTATACTTAGGACGCAGGTTCGAATCGGTGGTCTAAATTTATTAATCCCTATTTTGAAATTAAGCCAACCTATAAAAAATGTAATTATGGTTTCGTTCCAAATTTAGTCAACAATTACAACTATTTTGTTATTCAATGTGTCTACTAACAGCTTTTTAACATGTATTAAGTTGACAGTTCGCAAAAATAACGGCACTAAAAGCTTTTTCCGTCGACATGTTACATTGCACAGGTTCGAAACTACGACTGTAGTAAATGACAAGCAGAATGAAACACGCGAACAGGGAAAAAAACCTTGTAAATTGAGTACTGCAAGTGAGATGTAGCGTAATATATTAAGTGGAATTTATTTTAACGAGATAATGATAACTTATCTCATTTCTCATCCTTAGTTTTAATTGTGCGACAGGAAATTTCCGAGAAAAATTTAATAATTTAATTTTTAATTTTTAATAATTTGTAATTAAATTAGCACATAGTTTCATTAAAATTTAACTTATAATCGTAATTGTTTCTACAGAGCAATTTATGTATTGGTAAACGTATATTTTATAACAATCCAATGAATACATTTAAGGTAACAGTTACATTACAGCAAAATTGTTTGTAAGTACAATACTGTAGGATTATTCGAACGTTAAAGTATTCACTCTAACAATATATTTTCTTTGTGGAGCTCGTGTCTTTGTACTACTTAGGTACAGTATTCTTGTTTATATCAAATATTACACCCACGATCTCAGGACATAAAGCGATATTTATTCTACAATGCCAAGGAGGCTGTCAAAAAATATACATACTCAATATTTTATATTAAAAAGAGATTACTATTATTTTCCATTTTGTTAGCGAGACTGCAGATATCACGGTTAGGCAGTTCTGACCACGTTCCACATGCGTGCACCTGAGACGTTTAGACCACGGGACATAACCTGCTGTTGACATTATACGCAGGTCACTTTGAAATGTGAGATACGACTCAGTAATTATCCTGTATAATTTCTGTGAAAGGGCACCTACCTAGTTATCATTTAGAATTTGAGTATTATTATAATACTAAATGATTATTATCAGACTGACAGAAAGAAAACAACATTTGTAAAAATATATACCTAAATGGTGGAAGATTACAAAAAAATTGATCAGTTTTCTTTTGGAAAATTGTAAATTATCGTGGGCAGAATGCAATCCTGGAATCATCAAGGCATTATATAACTTCGACTGTTCCCCTGAAGAAGAATTTTGCCATAGGACCCCACTTAGTAAGCGGGTGCGGGCGGGTGGGTAGAAGCACCTTCATTATATGGTATACACATGGATTGTCCTAGATGATGTTATAACAATCGGGACAAATGACTTAACGTTCCATCCGAGGCATGGAGGGTAGTCCCTCAACCAACCGCACCCGCAAGCTAATCTGTGATTTTACACAAATATTTTTGTCCACCGCGGGGATCGAACCCACGCTACAATCATATAGGGGTAATCTTAAATGATATCATCTTGAGTTTTTTTTATCGTTCCTAATAATTGCTAACAGACAAGACATTTGCTAACAGTAGGTAGGTATTGCTAAAATAGTAGAAACGTAACATTAACATTTTAAAATAGACAATTTTTTACAAAATCAAACGAAGAAAATAATTAAAATATACATAGCAAAATAAGTCCCTAACACAGGCTACAAGCTTTTGTAATCTGTAATTTTATAATACGGTTGAAAAAGTAAATATAAAGATCGATTTTACTACCAAAAATAAATAATTTGGCTAAGTTTTAGCAACGACTAAAACATGTATATTATAAGTGTATATAACATTTCATCGTGTCGGTCTCCGGTAGAAAAGTTAAATTACTATGGGTAAGAGGTGACTAAGGGATACACCTGATGGATGGGCAGCCGCATCTATTAGTTCAGAGATACTCCCATATTTATGAGCTGACTTAATCCTCCTACTAAGCGTGGTGATTACGGCAATATTCACGACTCAACGACTGGCTAGCCAAGGTCTGATAAAGATGCCCATGTTCAGCCGTGGACGTAAACTGGCTGATAAATAAGAAGTATATAACAACTGAAAGAGCATACAAAAGTAAATCAAATAAAACGTTGAATTTAAAACGACAATATCAACTAATTTCTATATTATCTCAGACGAATCCGGAATACGTGCCTCCGTATAATCGTTGGGATAAAAGAGGCGTGCTCACCTTATTGCTAGCAAGTTTGTCTGCAGCAGTCTTTTATAACAAACATAATATTTATAGACATGGGAACTGCGCTTACAGCTGCGGAATCGAAATACCGGGAAATAGTTGCGGAAGTCAAAATAACACTGAAGGTTTGTTTTGAAATAATTTTATATTTATTTTCAAGATGTCAATGTAAAGGAAAAAATTTAACGATATTTTATTTAGTTTTGCTTTATTTCTGAGCCATCTGATTTTAAGTGGCGTAGGGGTCCAAATATAAGGGCATCTAGTACCAGTAGTGATGACCCTTTCCCCTTTCCTCCTGTGAGCTTTGGCGATCTAACTCTCTCACAGGAATACTATAATATTATATATTTTAGGGCAAAAGGCAAAAAGTAATTTAAATCAACTTTTTTCCTTTAAATATTGTGTAGTTTTTCTCGAGATCCCCGAATGGGTGGAAACAGTCTTTATGAATAACAAATAGAGACATAGTAAACAGAGATTACCCGCAAGGGGTCAAATTTTTTTCTGAAATAGTATGAACCTCATGGCCCACATGTGAGAGCATGGACGTGCCATCAAATTTTGATAACCCGTCGTCCAGTTGGAATCACTGGACTGTTAAATAAGTTAAATATTAGTTATTCTAGATTTCATGACATATAAATAAATTTACTTAAATACTTAGTTTTAAATGATTAATGAGGAAATTAGTACCTGTGTAATGATGAAATGTGTTCGCTATAACATAATTAATTAATTTCACCAAAATATGGACAGCAGTGTTCTCCTTTATATATATATTAAAAAATAATATTGCGATCGTCCGTTTTCTATCCAAATGTATACAAGATCACACGACTTCCCCCCGAAACCTTTTTTTTCCACATCGTCGCTTACCATCAGGTGAGATTGTGGCTAAAAAAAGGTCTATCTAGAATTAAAAAAAAATAAAAAATAATTAAAAGAAAGGCTTCAAGTCAAGGGTCCATGTATAGCATGTTATTAAATTAATAGATTTTAACTAGATTAGTAAACTAAACAGCCTTGTACATAAATAAGATAGTAAAAGTAATGGTTCTATATGATTCTACATTCCTTTCTTACTGTGTCTATTAATTCATTAAATGTTAATGGGTTCGGGTAAATGCCCGTTTCCACCCTTGTCAAATTATCGCTTAACGGATGAATTCATATAAAGACATTCCACTCTTTTGTTTGTTATTGTTAACTTGTATTAAAGGATGCATTTGAGTATTATACATTCTTGTGTATAAAGTGTTATGAGACAATTTGTTTTGTTAATCACATAAAGGCATTCATATATGACGGTAGGTTATAGCCTATTACTTTTGGTTAGCGTGAATCAATTTCATCACGGCTATGAGCCGCTCCCAAACTCTTGTTCGCGTATAAACTTTATCTATACTAATATATAATGCTGAAGAGTTAGTTTGTTGATAGTGGACCGTTTTGATAAAATCTTTAGGTGATAGAAGGCGTTAGGCTATATTTAATTAATTATGAATTTTCTACGGGAACAGAAGTTACGGGAGCGAATAGCTATTAATTATATACTAATATAATTATATACAAGATAACATTGTATTTCAAATGGATTTTAACAATTTTCCTTTATAAATAATACAGTATTAAACATAAAATGCTAAATTGTTTCGTTGTAGAATTATTTTTTAAATAAAACCGGAATATCTGTCCGTGGGTTATACAAATTATTGGACTGGGAATTGAACCCACAACGCACCAGGTCTCAGAAGCAACTTCCGTCAGCACTAACTCCTCAGTGAAATACGTATTTAATAATATTTATACATATATTTCGGTAGGTATACCTTTAGGAAGCCAACCAAACTACTTTAAATTTGGAATACTTGTGTACAAAGAACCGAGATTGAGCGCTCGCAAAGATATGCAACTTGGCATCAACATTTAATAAAAGCGATTAACTCATTTAAAGTATGATTGAACTTTGAAAAGCTGAGAGTGGCTGTGTCGCCAACTTGACATTCTATAATAAATTTTAGGAGTAACTTTAATTGGGATTGGCAAATATTTCGTCATCAGCCCCCATAACGTCTTCTGCTGAACATGGGTTTCCTCCTGATGAAAGGTTTTTGCCTAAGTCACCACGCTTGACAGGCGAGCTGGCGACCTCATTGTTATGTACTAGAAATGCTTCTTGCCCTATCCCTGGTATAATATTGCCATAGATGATGTTATACAAATCTGGAATCAGCAACAGCTTTATGTACTTTATTTTTATTCTCTCCGCTGACCAGACCCGGAAAGAAATCTTAGATTAGGGTTATAGTGGGGTTCAACGTCCTCCGAGACCTAAAGAGAGACGTATAACGTTATGCCACGGTGGTTTTCATGCTTTTATGACTAGATAATATCATATGTATTGATAACGTTAGTGAATTTTAAAATCCATCCATCCATTTTTTTTACAGCTGCATAGTGCAATACACATGGCCTTATCCTACGGTACGCCTCCACTCCCCCGTCGCAGGGAGAGTAGCGTCTCCACTTACCGCCGTCTCCTCACATGTTAGCCTCTAGGAGATGGGCTCCCGGAGACCAGGCCTAGGATGGCATAGGGTTGCCTGCAAACCTGCCAAGCTAGATGACTGTATCAATACTCCTTCATAGGAGGTCCAACCCACCTACCAAGCTAAGCTTGTTCAGTGAACATTGATGGTGAGGACAATGAACTAAACAAAATCTGGTATTGTTCAAAACATTTTAACTTTCCCTAATATATTCTTCCCTAGAATTAGTCTAACTTATCTCCTGTGGTAACATTAGCACGGCGTTGCCCACATACAGCCAACGCTAAGGAACACAATAATTCTCCGTTTCAAACAAATTGCGGTCGGGTGTTAGTTTGATCGGGCGCTGTTTGTTGCCTTTACAATGGACATTAGTCCGAGAACGTATGTTTTCACCTTTAATAGTTAATGTTGGACGTATGTCTGGCTATATTTCTACCTGAATTATTTATTTTGCTGCGCTTTAGGAATAGTATTGTGAATTGTGCTGCAAATATTATTAAGAGCACAAGCTCAGAAAACAACACTGAGTTGACCAAAATCTCACAAATATAATAATATATACATTAAACTTTACTCAACAAAAACGATTGTTATACACATAAAACATTTTTTGGGCTAGTGTTCAGCCTATTTTCACCATTTCTTTTATTTTATTTTCATTTATATAGATAAATACTATATACTATAAAAATATAAAATACTAAATAACGTAACTTACAATCCATAAAGTTTCATTAAATATTTTTATGGAAATACTTTGTGTTTGAGTGTCCATCTTTATAGATTTTTGTCTTGTGTGTTAAATTATGAAGTTAAATAAATAAGTCCATACAGTAATTTTTTAATATTCAAGAATAAAACTATTTTTGTCGCCAACTGAAAAAGACATGTGCCACAAACAGATGTACAAAAAGAAATGGTAAATTAAAATTTCAGCAAGTTGACTCTCGAACAAATCTCCAAAACCTACTACGTTATAAAAGCTTCGTTTTTATTTGTAATTCTCGTAACACAAAATTTAATCCGTCTACGCTCATATAATAACTAGTAAAGCTGTCTATCTCATAGAGGGAGCGTATTTTTTGCGAATGTGGGCGATCGGATTAATTTTCCCGAAATCGTTTTACGGATTTCCCCACTTGCTGTTACTCTTTATTTTACCCCACGGTATCATCTCTAGAAAATTGTTTCCATGCCTCCTTTAAGGTTCGGGGGAAACGAAAAAGTTGATGTGGAATATGTTTAGACTTATTGTATCTTATGTAAAGTTCTGATTAAATTAGCATAGCATTTATTTATTGCGTTATGTTTAAGTGTTGTTTTTTTATATTGAAGTAAGATTATTGACAAGGAAGATATAAATCATAATAATAATCAACTATAAATAAATAAAATAAGCTAATAAAAATAAAATAAAAAATTAGCAAATTAAAATTAAAACTTACTTATAAAATACTAACTATTCTTAATCTTTATTACTTGGCTAGGTTCCCAGAATGCTGGCATCATTGTCCCGTTGTTTACCATCTAAGTGATTACCAGCAATCGGAGAACGTGCCACATTAACGAGAGTAGATCTTTAAACTAAATGTATTAATGTTATTGGCCTTTTTTTCTTGTTTTTTGTCCGATGTGTGTGTTATTCGCGCGCTGACGGTAGGATATGTGAGCCTCGCCCTCTCCATAGCGTGGTATGCTAAACTCATACCACCGGGCCGGGTACGCATAAGCAATTCGGCCCTCCGACGGCACCCGCGGCCTGTATGGCACCGCTTGATCTCCTGGGCCATACTTACAGTGGCCCAATGTCACTTGGCCAACAGATTATCTATTAGATTGTTATTATTCATGTCAGCAATCCGACTGAAAAGTTCTCGATTGGAGACCACGGATCGCAAGCGTAGCATTGGACGACCACCAACTAGATAGATAGATGATTTAGTGATGGCCGCGGGATGACGGTGGATGCAGACCGCTTCCAACATTAATAACCGGAAATCAAGGAGGAAGGCCTATGTCCAGTAGAGCTCGAACTACGGCTGAAATGATGATGATGTAAGCAATCGAACTATGTGCTATAGTTTATATCACGATTTAAATTCATCCAGTAAAATGCATTGGATTTGCATAATTTTTTTGTAAAGAGCTTTTCCAGTTTGAGATCTTATCGAGTTAAAAATACTGACACCTTATCTTGTACCTATTACTTCTTAAATAGTATGTTTGCAAATGTTATAGAGAACAAAAGTTAATAATATTTGTAAATAAATGCTTGTGCATTGGAAATGCTGGACGTGGGCTTCATTCTAAAGGAGTTTTATCATAGCCATTAAGCGTGAGCAGATTTAAATCTTAATAGTTTTATACGAATGCCGAAATTATAGCATCTTTCAATATTCATAATGCTTTAAAGCGTGAAGCGTAGCCACACGCTGCGCTCCGTTAGGTACCTATGTCAAGGCAAGGCAATTTTCAGTGAAAATAAATATTTATATTTCTTTTATTTGAACTTCAATCACTTTTGTTGCTTATTCGCAACTGTACATTTTATCTTAATTGTTCCAAAATATCGTTCTTCGAATAATATACCTACGTAAAGTTGTGTTTTATAAGACACTTTTGTATAACGGTGATGTTCATCGTGCATTCTTTGTAAAGCGCGCTCCATAGATTTTTTAGAGGAAGCTATCCTGCCCTCTTAAGTTTATAGCGAACAAAATACCAAATAATGTTACATTCAAAACTAATTCTGTGTAAAGGTTAATCCAACATTGTTCACTTCTTCTCCTCGAAATGATAGTAAACATAAAACCGCCTTGTTTATCAAGTATAAATATCAAATATACCGAACAAATGAGAGGGTATTACCTTTTGAAAGATAAGGCCGGCGCCGGCGGCGGGCGAAATCATTTCCGTTGCGTCAATCACATGTCCCGAACGAACTGTCCGTTTGTACATACGCTCACTAATGAGTTCGCGGGCTACTTCAAATCGTTTTTAGATCGAGTTGGAACCCTTGATAATTTATCTTCTAAACAATGCAAATTAGAAGCTATAATTAGTGGAGAAATTTTACTAGATATTTAGTATAGGCAAGGCCTATTACTTAATCACAAAACAGACTAATCACAACTACCCGTGGTTCTCACAAAATTTAAGAAACGAATCTAGAATAACACATCGTAAAAGCTATGCCGCCAGTGCAGAGTTGAATAAATACTGAATGACACACACCATTAATGGATTAGCAAGCTGAGGTACTGTGGCAATAGGCAGGACACATAGCTTGAAGAACTGACGGCCGATGGAGCACAATGGTTCTTTAGTGGAGACCACGAACTGGCAAGCGCAGCGTAGGACAACTACCTGCACGATGGACCAACGACCTCACAAAGGTTGCAGGGAGTCAGTGGTTGCAGGCCGCTAGCGATCGTTCCCGCTGGCAATCGATGGGGGAGGCCTATGTAGCAGTGGACTACAACAGGCTGTTGATGATGATGACACACACCATTTGGTTCTTGCGGCATTCCACTACGGTCCTTTGTGCAAGTGTAAGACCGTGCCCTCGGGACGTCCAAAACGACCTGGACGACGGGATCACTACTTATCAAATAGCAGACTGTAAGATATAAGACAATTCAACTTGACAAAAAAGTACAGCCGCAAATGTATGTCCTCATAAACCCTAAGGCCCGTGAACTGTAAAAAAGAGCGACAGTTGCAAAAAAGTAATAATCTCTCTCCGCTAGCGTCAAACTCGGCCATACTAAAGTAGCGAAGCTTTGTGGCGAACTTAATTATGTATGTCCCAAAAAAAAAAACAATTAAATTTTCTAAAAGCCTCCTATATACTACACTAGCGACCCGCCCCGGCTTCGCACGGGTACAATCATCATCATCATCATTTCAGCCGTAGGACGTCCACTGCTGGACATAGGCCTCCCTCATAGATCTCCAGTTGTTGCGGTTAGAAGCGGCCTGCATCCACCGTGATCCCGCGGCCTTAACCAGATCATCCGTCCATCTAGTAGGTGGACGTCCTACGCTACGCTTGCCGATCCGCGGTCTCCATTCGAGAACTTTTCGGCCCCAACGGCCATCTGTACTTCGTGCTATATGGCCTGCCCATTGCCACTTCAACGAACTAATCTGTTGGGCTATGTCGGTAACCCGCGTTCTTCTACGTATCTCCTCATTTCTGATTCGATCTCGTAGAGAAACCCCGAGCATAGCCCTCTCCATAGCTCGCTGAGCGACTCTGAGCCTGTTCATAAGGCCTATAGTAAAGGACCACGTTTCGGATCCATAGGTCATCACTGGCAACACGCACTGGTTGAAGACTTTCGTCTTCAGGCACTGAGGTATATTGGAGGAAAAGACGTTGCGAAGTTTCCCGAACGCTGCCCATCCGAGTTGAATTCGGCGATTGACCTCCTTCTCGAAGTTGGACCTACCTAATTGGACTGTCTGTCCTAGGTATACATATGCGTCAACAACTTCAAGAACCGTATTCTCAACCATTATAGGGGCAGGCACAACATGGACGTTAGACATGATTTTCGTCTTGTCCATGTTCATTTTAAGACCTACCCGTTGGGAGACTCGGTTGAGGTCTTCGAGCATTGTACTGAGTTCTTCCATCGACTTTGCCATGACCACGATATCATCAGCGAATCGAAGGTGAGTGATGTATTCGCCGTTGATGTTGATGCCTAGTCCTTTCCAATTCAGAAGTTTGAAGGTGTCTTCCAAAGTGAACAGTTTCGGAGAAATAACGTCTCCCTGTCTTACGCCTCTTTTTAGTGGAATCGCCTTTGTAGTCTGTTCTTGTACTCGGACCGACATTGTGGCGTTTCTATACAAACATTTCAACACTTCGATATACCGATAGTCAATACGGCATCGCTGGAGAGACTCAAGTACGGCCCATGTTTCAACCGAATCAAAGGCTTTCTCGTAGTCCACAAACGCTAAACAGAGCGGCAAGTTATACTCTTCGGTCTTCTGTATTACTTGCCGCAGCGTATGTATGTGGTCTACGGTACTATAACCTTTTCGGAATCCGGCTTGTTCGGGAGGCTGAAAGTCATCAAGCCTTCGTTCGAGACGATTCGCAATAACCCTGGAGAACAGCTTATAGACATGACTCAAAAGCGAGATGGGCCTGTAGTTCCTTAGTAAAGTGTTATCACCTTTCTTAAAGAACAACACCACCTCGCCCTTGTTCCATGCTTTAGGCGTGGTGCCTCCGAGCAAGGCGGAATTGAAGAGCTTCTGAAGGACTTTAAGTACCGGTAATCCACCCGCTTTCAGGAGCTCTGATGTGATTCCGTCCTCACCCGGCGCCTTGTTGTTCTTTAGCTGTTTCAGGGCCATGCTTATCTCGTACAGGCTGATGTCCGGGATATCCTCGGTATAGTGTCGGGTCAGTTTGGCTCTTGGGTCTGTAGCCGCACTAAGATCAGGCTTGGTGATAGAAGCGTAGAGCTGCCCGTAGAACTTTTCGACTTCCCTTAAAACTTCCGCTTTTGTCGACGCAAGACTGCCATCATCCCTCTTCAGCTTTGTCATCTGGCTTTGCCCAATAGACATATCTCTTGCAAACACTTTGGAGCCCTGGTTCCGCTCTATCGTATCTTTAATACGGGACGTATTAAAGATACGGATATCGTGTCGCAAGGATTTTTAATTCGCCTATTAAGCTGCCTATGTGACTTAGCATCATCGGGAGATTGCAGTCTTAGCGAGCGTCGTTCACCCAATAGGTTAAGGGTGTCTTTAGAAATTTTCTGAGTTCTACTGGTACGGCGAGCCTTAAAGAACTGAGACCCTACCGTATGGACAGTTTCCACGAGCCTGTTGTTGATCTCGTCCACAGATGCGTCTTCATCTAGACAATCGAATCGATTTGAGAGCTCGAGCTGAAAGCTCTCGGGGTTTTCCATCTGAGCGGGAGTAGGTCGGAGCGTAGACTTCATCAAATGGGACCGTTCAAGTTTAACATTTATATTCAATGTGCCTCTTACTATTAAATGATCACTACCGGTTTTCACCCTGTGAATCACAGATACATCATTGAAAATCCGTTTCTTGTCGGTCATGATGAAGTCGATCTCATTTCTCGTGGAACCATTGGGACTCAGCCAGGTCCATTTCCTGTGAGGCGGCTTCTGGAAGAAAGAATTCATCATATAAAATCCTTCTTTCTCCAGAAAATCAGCCAGCCTCTGTCCCCTAAGGTTCCGTTGCCCATAACCGAAGTTCCCCACTATCAACTCGTCCTCATCGTTTCTCTTGCCCAGTTTCGCATTGAACACGGGTACAATACTGATACATTATACTAAATAATGTCTTTAAACCTCTAACAAACGGGCGAAATTTGGTCAAAACAAACAGAAACAAATTAATATAGGTACCTACTAAAACTCAGTGAAATAAGTAGGTGGGTATACTTTTATCGTATGAAATACCTATACTCTTCAGGACTAACAATACAACAAACACTAAATAAATAGGTATTCAAGTATCTATCCATCATAGTTACAACGAACACAAAACAAAAAATTTGCCCTATAATTCTTAAGGATCGAGCGCGCATAATCGCATTAGGCCTACCTAAAACACGCGCTGTTATTTTGCGATAACTTCTAAGTTATTCATTAAAAGTATATAGTGTAGGGGTAAAATAATCTGCATGAAATGCTTAAGAATATTAACTCATTTAAAATGATAAGGATAAATACTGAATCCGTCTGATTAGCTTTACAATTACCGCATTAGAAATTATCATTTGTCTAAGATATAATGGATATAGCAAGTTAACCTTGAAAGATAGACATATGCTATCGCAGACTTTTTTGTAGATCTAAAAGAGAAGAATATTTGCCACCATACATTGTTTTGTTATATCTCATAGGGTTTAGGCAGCGTTTTCGTTGAAAGCTCCCAAATGGCTTAATTTTTTCCGACACCTCTGACAAATCTTATATATATAAAAGAAAGTCGTGTTTGTTACAACACTTATAACTCGAGAACGGCTGGACCAATTGCCATGGTTTTTTATTTGTTGGATTTGTTTCCGTCCCGATTAGCAGAATACATTTTAAAAACAAAAGAAAGTCGTGTTAGTTACACTATTTATAACTCAAGTACGGCTGAACCGATTTGGCTGAAAATTGGTAGGGAGGTAGCTAAGAACTGGGAGAAGGACATAGGATACTTTTGGGTAGGGGTAGGGTAGGGTAGGGTAGGGTAGAGTAGGGGTAGGGTAGGGTAGGGGTAGGGTAGGGGTAGGGTAGGGTAGGGGTATGGTAGGGGTAGGGTAGGGGTAGGGTAGGGGTAGGGTAGGGGTAGGGTAGGGGTAGGGTAGGGTAGGGGTAGGGTAGGGGTAGGGTAGGGGTAGGGTAGGGGTAGGGTAGGGGTAGGGTAGGAGTAGGGTAGGGTTAGGGTAGGGGTAGGGTAGGGCAGGGGTAGGGTATAAAAGTCCACCCGTGCGAAGCCGGGGCGGGCCGCTAGTATCAATATATATTAGTCAAATGTACACATAAACTAAACAAATCATATACGTAAACCTTCCGGAAGAATCGTTCTATCGATTGGTAACATCCGCATGAAAATCGATGTAGTAGTTTTTGAGTTTATCGCGAACAGACAGACAGACGCGGCAGGGGACTTTGTTTATAATATGTAGTGATGTAGTGATAGCGGTCGCCCGCGGCTCCGTGCGGATGTCGGTTACCGCTGCAAAAAGCCTACCCAGGAAAGACACGGTCAGCAAAATGATTCCCAGGTCAATTCACAGACACCGACATAAACATCGACAACGCAGTCATTATCCGCAGGCTGCACAGATTGTCTTTCTGTGGATGTTAAAGTTGTTAATGATGAAAATATAATTAATGATGTAATTAATAGGCATTTTAGGGATTAGGCATTTTAGGCATTTTCAAAGCTCTGAAAAGAACTGTTGTTTAGCTCTGAGAAGAACTGTTGATTAGCTCTGAGAAGAACTTTTGCGTAGGTGTAGTTTTAAGAACGAAATCTAAAAAAAATCGCACGAAAATTATTAGACTTCGCAACGGGCCGTGCAGCAGAAATCGTAATATTTTAATTTCGCCATAACTTCAAAACCAAACGTCCAATTTTAATCATTTAAAGACCAAATATTATCTACATAAACTGTACTTAGTGATGAAATAATTTATTTTGATAAGGATTAATAGCATGAGTAAAATAAACGCGTTTAAATGTAGTCCAAAAAAAAATCAAGATTTCTAAATAAAAAAATGGTCGTTGTGCCTCACTCGACATAGATAGGTATAGTGTGTCGCGGACTTTTTTGTAGATATTTATAAGATCTATAATTAATTAGAACATTTTATGGTTCTATCTTTTATAGTTTAGGCAGCGTACGCAAAATAAGTAACTTTTCTGGTTGATTTTTTACACCTTGTGTCAGAAAAACCCAAATATCTTACGGAACCCTATTTTTTTCCAAAATAAAATTTAGCCTATGTTACTCGTGGATAATGTAGCTTTCGAATGGTGAAAGAATTTTTTAAATCGGCCCAGTACTTTTTGAGCCTATTCATTACAAACATACAAACATACAAAAATAGGTACAAATCTTTCCTCTTTATAATATTAGTGTAGATAGGTCATTTCTATTATCACGTAGAATAAATTTAATTAGTATTTTTAAACCAAACAAATTTATTTGTGAGACTAGTTAGAGTTTGTCGCAGAACTAGTAGAGTTGAACTAAAACTTGATTAAAATTTTATCAGCGTTATCGTAACAAAAGAGCAGTTGCAAATCAGAAATTAATTATTAAAACTAGTTGTCGGATCACAATGTACGCTACGTGTTTAATACACGTAGCGTCTAAAATTAAAACAATATTAAGAGGCTTCGCATATATTGCATCGCGACTGAAGTGCGGCAGTATCGCAACCGTACAAAATATCTAGGCGAATGTAAGGTTACAGTTACACATGCTCATAAAATGCCTTGTTCATTAGTATGCTTAAAATGAGCATGCTCTTTAAACTGACAAATTATCTTTTTTTTAGCATGCTTTTATAGCATACTACTTTTAAATAAGCACGACTAATCAATACATGTTCAATAAGCAGACCTGTTCAGACGCTCTAAAGGCACGCTCCCTTACACCCTCTCGCCAGGTAGCATGTTAAAAAATCTCACGGCTGTTGATTTTTGAGCATGCTCGAAATACGTATGTTCATTATTAGCAATGGTTCGACACACGCAGGCTAGTGTAATAGTAATGCTTGCATGCTAGTCATAAACATGTGTAACTGTAACTGTACACAGCAAGCAACAGCATCACGACTGTATTGATGCAAACGCGCGATTGCATTGCTACAAAAAGTTGCCGTGGTCGAGGCTTTTATTGGTGTTCCTACTACATTCAAATATCTCATCAATATCTACTTAAATGATGCAAACAAAACTTGGTGAACTTAGCCACTAGGCTAAGTGATTGCAGTAGATACTTCTTAGACCAAATAAATAAAATAAAATATGCAATCAAAAGCATTAATAATTTGGCATAATTTGGCTTTTGAGAACTTTCTCTCGTGAGAGCGTTGCGCACGTTAAATCTAGTTGCTGAGAAAATCGATATGTTCACATGTTCACACAGTGACATATATAATATGTTATCGTTAAGAAATTGTGTCTATGTTGGTTAAAATATTATGAATGTGATGTTATTTTGTATCTTAATTAGTTATTTTATTATTAAAATCGTTCCAAAATATTCACTACTCTATTGCATTGGGTAATTGTAAAGATATATTTATGTAAGAAAATCATTACGTAGTATAAAACTGTCTATACTGTCTGTCTATACCTATGTATGCTTAGATCTTTAAAACTGCGCAACGGATTTTGATGCGGTTTTTTTTAAGTAGATAGAGTAATTCACGAGGAAGGTATATATGTATAATACATCAGCATTGCCCGCGTCGCACGCAGGGGCGGGTCGCTAAAAATAAATAAATAAAATGATAGTGAGAAAACATTTTTTACGAAAATCCCGCACTTAGAAATAAAATCCCTATATGACGCGGAACTGTACAAACTACAACAAATCGTACCCAAAACACCAGGGAGTCAGAAATAGCTACCGTATATCAACACTGTCGGAGCAGTCAAACTCAAAATCTTTTTATATTTGCTTACCTATATTAATAAACTATGTATGTTTCATCATTTTGATTACAAAATTAATAGTTAAATTATATTATCAAGTAAGATTAAAGGTCCCTGATATATTCAAGTAATCACGTCTTTTACATATAAAACTCTTACATTACATTACAGCGTATTCACATAACTTGAAATGCAACTCAACACATAAAGTAAAAGTCCTATAAAGTTTGCGCACAAAGTGTGTTACCATGTCACTATATCATTATTAGAAGCGAAGTTTTATAGGATCGAAGGCCGGCTGACCGCAAGTGGCGGGCCAAGTCGGAAACATTAAGGTTCCATCAGCGTCCATATTTTCCGGCGGGCGCTGAATTTTCACGGAGGCCGGCGCGCCCGGCAACTCGACACGCCTTTGCACTCAGACGCTGGGTGAATGAAGTGGAATTGTGTACCCTTGTGCCTCTCCATGCCAATATTCTCACATACTTTTACAGTTTAAGATGTGGATTTTGTCCGGTCACTTTGTCTTGTGCGGCCTTTCTAAACATAAGGAGAATATTTTAAAGTGTTCTTTAGTAAGATAAGGTTACAGATATTTTATTTTTTTGTAAAAATAGGTATCTATATAAAAAATATTTCAAACAAAAACGAGTGAATAGATTTGAATTACTTTTGGCATTCAAGCCTTTAATAATCTAAATCGATTAACACCAAAAATATGAACCAGTATTGATACAAAGACAGTTATAAAAGTGAAACCACAAGATACCTTTCTCACCGAACTATTAATAAAAGTATTCAAAACTTTGTATATATATTTAGTAGGTACCTAATATATAAACCAAATTAATAAGAGTCCGAAGCAGAGTTGCTGTTTATTTTGGCTTGCAAGCCAAAAGATCTAAAATTAAGGGATTTTTACTCACTAAAAGAGGCATTAACTTGGAGCCATTTAAGCTGAAGCTTATGAACATTTTGGTTTCCGTTAATTTCTCTTTCTGTAAAAAAAATGAATTATGTGAAAATTACGAATGCTAAAACAGTTTTTTGACAAATTTTGTAAAACTATAGCTTTGTAAAATGTTTATACTCTCTTAATCGACTCATTATTGTTAAGAAATAATATTATTTGTATTGTTCTTACATAAAATGTATTGTGTCGGCATTGCTAATTTTGAAATAAATCATAAATTTCAAGAAAGTACAACCAATATGTAGGTACTTACTGAAAGGGACAAAATAAAAATAAATAAATCGTTATTTGCCTAACTATTTATTTATTTTTATTTTCTATAGAAAGAAAATCTTCATCTATGGTACCCACAAACTTTAAAAAAAAGTAAAATATACATTTTTATTTAATGCTAAAACGAAAAGAACCTAATTAAGACGTTGATTTTAATTGCGTTTATCACAAAATCAATTTATAAGATGTTTCCAATTCGTTGTCTGTACTGTTCAACAAATATTATGTGAAATGATATTCTATAATATATGCCATAAATCCGTTGGATCACATCCTTTCTTCACAACACACTGAAAAGAAAATTTTACCGGTGGCTATAAAAAATAAATATCTTATCTCATAAGTTTCGGTTGCTCTCCTTGAAATGACACCTTTGGGTATCTTTGTCGCCTAACAAACGCCCCGTGAAATTGAAACGGACCGGTTCATAGTCCAGAAAATTTCACGACGTCAATTTTTTGTTCTTCTTCTGAATCGTTTTAATCCAAAAATACAGTCACTTTTAAAAATATTTTACTTCATAAAATGTTATAAGCTCCGCTCCGTCTTTCCGTATTGAAGAATATTTATCATTGTTTTACAACTTTTAAAAGTCGTTGATTTATAAATATAATATGTACCTACCTATATAAGACGGATCTTTTCTATAAGAATAATTTAGGTACTTACTAGTTTTAGCTAGACTAAAACTAGTAAAATCATTCTTATAGAAAAGATCCGTAATAAAAATGGTTAAAACGATTTCAATTTTGTCGGTAATTATCAGAACAATATTAATAGATAATTATGGTTATCATTGCATGCATTATACTTATATGAACAATTTGACATGTTAATGATAAAGTTCAAAGTTCATATTCATGAAAAACCTAATATTTATAAAGTACTCGTACCAACTTTGTTATACCTAGTTCAGGCGAAATGACTTTATTTTAACTCATTTCTTTGTGTTATCCAAATGCTATATTTGGTGTTAAAAAGAGTTTTGTGAATATAATAATTATTATGTAGGTATTTAATTTCCTTTACTTCCTTAAAAAGAAGCTGTGAAAATTCGGTCATTTGGACGGCGTACGAGGGGCAGAAGCCGACTTGAAGAAGCTTATTTGACAAAATTTAATCTAAAGTAAGTAGATGTGGCACCCACCAACAACTGTTTTTGCATACATAGTCTCTGATACACTGCAAAATTTATCCAAGGATAGTCTTAAGTCTAGGTAGTCCGGTTAGTGCAGAAGTATTGCAAGATTTGCAAGTTATGGTTACAAAATACAGGTCTATGGATGTGAGTGTTAATGGACATGGAAAATGAGATGGAAAATGGGACTATGGAAGAACTATGGCCTCTGCCTAAACAATTATAATATTGTGTTAGAATTGCAGGGGGTGACATGCCCACAAGATAGATGTGCCCCCTAAAACGGCCACTAGCATGTAGCAACAAGGGAGCACTATGGTCTAAGGGGCTAGAGGAGCAAACATATCCTTGGGCCTGAGGTTCTAGACTAACGTGACCACTTACCACTTACGCTTTACGTACTCCTCCGAGAATTTCTGCTCTTGCGACTCCACTCAAACTGGCCAATTAAGGTAAGCAGGAGGCGGGAGATCTGCTCCTCGTCATTGTTCACTCCAGCTGGCTAGTGAAGGCAAGCCGGAGATGATGAACAAGGCCTCTCCAAGAATACTCGGGTCCGTAGGGAAACTAGCTTCCAACAGCTGGCTATAAGCTGCCCTGCGGTGACTTTATGCACTGGAAGAACCAGTGGGCGATGGGTTCGTTACATTCTGACATCGTTTATTATTATTATTATTCTAAGCATACATTAAGGTATTATAATATTAAAAAAAAAGAATTCTTGTTATTATTAAAAAAGTTATTGCTACTAGAATTAATAAACCTTTTACGTTTACATATTTAAATCGGTTTAAAGTGCATCCACAGCGGATGTAAACAAATTATGAGGTCGCGTGTAATGAATACGTTCACGATCTATCAGAATTAGAAGACCCTTTTCCTGTCAAAACGATGATCGATGGTCGGAAATGAAGACGATATTTTTCTAAGCGTATGTGATACAGCGCGATTCTGTATCAACACATCTCAACTCGACGAGATAATAAAAGTATAAGTATATATTATGTCTAATATAGTTCTTCGTATTTGTAAGTAAATTTATGTTTATTTTTTTACCGATTATTTCATTTTCCATGTGTGCGTCAAATGATTATATCGTCATAATATTTAGCGATCTATTGCAATTATATAGTATATATGTATGTTATTTTTAAAAACTGAATAAATACAGTTTTGGATTTTTCCATTGGTAACAAATAATTCCAAGCGCTGATGATGATGATAATCTGTCCGTGGGAGGACGGCTAAGAATAAAATACTTCCTCCCCGCACGTTGGGAAAAAACGCGTGGCGTAAAAGTCGACAAAACCCAGCACGCTTGATGGTAGGATTTAATTATCCGCCTGGCTAGCAACCACCCTCACATGTAAGGCCTGCGCCAAACAGTTTTACTGTGTTTCGTAGTGAGTATGTGAGAGCCAGAGCCCGAAAGGGTGTCACTTGAATTGCGTGTTCCATCTAGGACCCTGTCTGTGCTTACCATCAGGCAAGACTAGGGTCAAACGCAATCAAGAAAATAATAAAAAAAAAAAAAAAAAAAAAAAAATAATATACTTATAATAAATGTATTAAGTTACTATTATAATTAGTTTATCCGTTTGCTACTTGAAGCAAAATTTAAAAAACGCGTATTTTTATAAAACTAGCACGTCGTTTAATTTCTTGTCTCTCTTTTCTTGGAGCTTTCCGTCATTATAAAAAAAAAAGATTTTTATACAAACCGTGTCGAGATAATTATATACATAAGAAATAATCAGCCAAATCACCAGATTTAGCCTTTAGTTTATACAGTTCACAAACTTTTTATTATTTTCACATAATAATTTCCGAAATAAACTTCACAATAAGTCTTTTTACTCCCTTAAACACAGCTAATTCTTTATTTACTGCTAAAGACATACAACCGAAGCAAAAATCCGACACATGTACCCACAACATTGCAAATAATTTATTAAGGAAAGGATTTTAAAAACACACATTCGCCGGAATCCCCGGATAAAGCTGTTTTAAGAATATGTGGGAATTCTTTCAGGTGATTGTGAAGAAAATATATATCATTTCTACAAACCGAGCATTAGAATCCATTTGAATTTATTTTGCGCGATAAGAATTTACTGAAGTGAAATTAAATATTTATATCGTGTATGTTTTCTATACTTTATAATATATAATATAATATTATAATAATATTATAAAGAGGAAAGATTTGATTGTTTGTTTGTTTGTTTGCATTGAATAGGCTCCGAAACTACTTGACCGATTTGAAAAATTCTTTCACTGTTGGGAAGCTACACTATCTCCGGCGAACATAGGCTATATTTAATTATGAAGTTCCCACGGGAACGGGAGTTACGCGGGTGAAACCAAGCTCGTGTAGCTAGTTGTTTTATAAAACAAGGGTATTTAGTAAGCAAGTGTGTAACTCAGAATTAATATTCTGACACACGAAGCAAATACTAGAATTCGCCGTGTGGTTGCCGGTTTAGAATAGACCACCATATCTTCCTATGGTATCGTAAGAGGTGACTAAAAGACATTCACCTGATGGATGTGCAGCAGCATCTATCAGCTTACAGATACTGCGATCACCAATCCGCCAAGCGTGATCATCATCATCATCATCAGCCCGTATAACGTCCACTGCTGAACATGGGCCTCCTCTTGAGGGACGGTATTTACCATAGTCACCACGCTTGGCAGGCGGATTGGTGACCGCAAGGAACGGGCAGCAGCGTTTCCTTGTGTGGTACAACATAATACATGTTGTACCACACAAGGAAACGCTGCTGCCCGTTCCTTGTTACGATTATAATAGATGATGTTATAACAATCGGGACCAACGGGTTAACATGCTTTCTGAGGCACTGAGGGTAGTCCCTCAACCAAACAGACCCGGAAAGAAATCTTTGAATTTACACCAAGATTTCCTGTCCGGTGTGGGGATCGAACCCACGACCTCTGAGATTCAAAGCGAGCCAAATACCGCTACGCTACGGAGGTAGTTAAGCGTGATCATTACGGCAATATCCCTCAACCCTGGCTTGCCTAGATCTGTTATAGAAGAAGCCCTTTTAAAGGGCCTCCTTTTATTTAAACTTTCATTGTTTCATTCACTTTGTTATATTAGATACTAGCTTCCCGCGCGCGGTTTTACCTGCGTAACTCCCGTTCCCGTGGGAAATTCATAATAAAATATAGCCTATGTTCTTTCTCAGGCTCTAGACTATATCTGTACTAAATTTCATTTAAATCGCTTCAGTAGTTAAGGCTTGATTGCGTAACAGACAGACAGACAGACAGAGTTACTTTCACAATTTATAATATTAGTAAGGAATAGTAAGGAATAAGGATTCAAAACATGATAGGTTACAGATCAATTTGATGGGTGCTTATTATTTCATATCCCATAGCAATGTCACCGTTTTAGGATCTTTGTGGTTAAGGTAGGCGGATATAGCCTGTTTCTACGCAGTAGTGTCGTGTTCAAATCAGGAGATTTTGACGTACTGGACTGAGATTTGATTAACTTATGAGTGTATCAGTTTTCAGAAGACGTAAAAGTTGAGTGACTTTTTGTATTGCCGATATTATTATTCTTGTGCTTAACAGCAATGTGCTTGCTTATTCTTTCAATGAAGATTATTATTATTGATTTTTATTCTTTCCAGTATTTCAGTTAGTGCCAGAAATTTACAATCGATTCTACAAGTATATACGTATTTAAAATTACAGCCTGCTGTATACTATAATAGGTATATGGAGGTAAACCCAATTAGTACAAAGCTCTTATAGTCCGAGAGCTTGCACCAATTTTTGAGTAGGTATTTGAGGCAAGCTGAAAACTTGTCTCATTTCTCTCCTACTCTTCTCCAACACGGAACTGCACACCTGGCTGGTGAGTAGTGGGACTAACTCGATCCTTAACTTTTTTTTAATATTCTTATTTTTTTTCCAAAAATATATTTGAGGCAAAGACATTTTCTTTTCGAAAATCTTATGTTTTAGTGATAAATAATGGTCTTTTAAAATTTCAAGGTGCATCAATTTTTTTTTATATTTTTGGAAAATACTTAACTTGCGTCTGGCAATGTGAAAATCCCGACTAAATCGTCTGGCTTATTATTTTTTAAATTCTTTAAACATAATATTACAACATATAAAAATTGAATACTGCCCCAAATATATTTTTTTATATTTTCGAACATTTAAGAAAAATTAGGGGTCTTAGCCCCGCTACTCATCAACCAGGTCTGCAGTTCCGTGTAACAGAAGATGTATGTGATAAGTTTTCAGATTGCCTCAAATACCTATCCAAAAATTAGTACCAGCTCTCCAACTATTATGATTATTAAATTAAACAAAAAAAATGTGAGAGTAATCAAAGAACGAACAATAACAAAATGATATTGTTTACTCGTCTCTCATCTTTCCGCTATCGATACAATCGTTTCTTTTCAAGTCCTATTGCGAGCTATTGTATTTGCTAAAGGCTTTCCCGCTCATGTCGATTGCCGTTCGGGTACGTGAACGCCATTTGCCAAGAATGAATAGCATCTTGATTATTTGCTAATTTTACTAGAGAACCTCTATAGTTGTTTATATGAACATACCCTACTTACTTTGATTGTGTTTACACAATATGTCGTATTAAAATGAGGAGTTATTGACTGGGCTGAGATTTGATTAGGTACCTCATGAGTGCATAACTTTTCAGAAGACGTAAAAGATGAGGAAGTTTTTGTATTGCTTTAATAATTATTTTTTTACTAAACGACAATGTGCTTGCTTTCTTTCAATAAAGATTATTATTATTATTTTTTTTGTATTCTAGTATTTCAGTTATTGCCGGAGTCTTGGGAAACATAGACCAAAGAAAAATTAAGTAAAGAGGAGTAATTTAACATTTAATTTTACTTTACTTAAAAGGTGAGTGAATCAACTCATCAGACGTTCATTTCGTGTCCTCAGCAAGCTTCGTCGCAAAATCAGATCCATTAGAATAATTATAAAAATCTTAATATATATTTTATTAAAATTTGTTTGAGGATTTGGCAGCGCAGCGGATTAAATCTGTCTTCATAGAAATCATCTTTGTCCCTCAGACTAGCTGTTTTTACAATTCATCGTGAATATTGAAAAAGGTTATATATATAACCTGCTTTATACCTACTTTTCTTTTAAATGAAATAATCATATACGATATAATAAATTATTGTTTAATAATACCTATTTCATATGAATTTCCTAAGTAGCAAGCAGCACACATATTTAATTCGCCTGAGTTACCGTTAATGGTTAGTTAAATTGAAACTGTTAATTATTGTTCGTCGGATGCGTCTCTTGTCTAACATGACGTCGTCGGTGCCAAAAATCAAATATAGGTTTATCTAATTTAAAAAGACAAATAATCTAATGTTAATTCCGCTAAAAATGTGTCTTAATTAAACTTGTTTACCGGTCACTCGTCCTGTGCCGGTTCTATATAAAGAGCGCTCGCCAAACGGTCAGGTCGTTTGCTCAGTAGCGTCCAAATAGTCAACATCACCATGATGATGCTCCGTGAAGGAGCGAAACACGTGTCGGGTCTTCGGCTGGTGATTGTGTTTTTGCACGTTTTATTTTTCCTTCCTGCATGTGCATATTTTTTCCGGTGGGAGAGCGGTGCAATAATAGAATTACAGCATATAAACACATTTTTAGCGGAGAGAGGTTTTGTCTATTTAAATTAGATTAATATGGATTTCCGCCAAGTAACGCCTGATTCTATAAATTATAATTATATAAATCGTTATTTAGACTTATATTTAGGGAACACTAAATTTAATTTTTCTTTTTAAAAACGTCGCTTAACGAGTTGATTCACCCAGATACCTAGTAAAATTGTATGACATGTGACAACCATTTTAAAAAGATTATAGAACTTCTATATTTATCTATTCGGGGATTGACAGCTACCAAATCCGTAAGCGTTACCTTAAAACACTTTTTTTTAAATTACCTGTAATGGACATCGTATCATCATGGCATCATCTAAATGATTATTAGACCCGATGACTATATTGTGGTACGACTTAGATATGTAGAGGTACAATGTAAAAATGCAAACGACATCCCGTGAGTATACGACATGACTACTGCTAGAGTAATTACTTTTCCGAGTAGGATACCTCGCAAATTAATTAGCTCGCAGGCATCGCGAAACTTTTACTCTTTATCATGTGTGGTTCTCTATCAGATTACGAGTAGTTGATATTTTTAAGTAGGGCTAAGCTACGTATTAAATATGAATGAGCTAAAGAGTTGAGCTGAGTTAGTGACTTCGATGGGATGAAAGATAAAACCTAGGTTTAATGTCGGTTCACTAGTTTAAAACAATCTTCAATTATAAAATTTAACTTAATTAAATGTGTCTCGCTAAGCAGCCGTTAATGTTGACAATATTATAAAAAGAAAGCACTTAAATATTATGCCTGTCAACTTTGTTACTCAAAATACTTTTGTATAATCCTCATCGACATCTACCCGTACAATGGTCAATGCTGAAAATTGTATTTTGATTGTGATATTATTGTTGTTTCTAGTATTCCGAGAAATGATATATTTTTACTCGATCTTTACACCTGCATACTTTTTAGAGGCATAAAAAATAACTTCGAACCTGTACCTTTAGTGCAACATAAATAATGTTGTATTTCAAGGTAGTGCCTTGCAATTGAGCTCATTTTGCCATATACATTTTTTATCGCTGTTTCCTTGAGAATTTTATTTTTGTCAAAACAAAATTATGTCTGAATATGACTTTTTAATGTTATGTTTTGATTAAAATACTGATGGCAAACCATTATTATATCCTGCCTATTATTATAAGAACCATTTGGAAAATCTCGGTGTATAAACTGTAGATCCCAGTATGGTTAGGTATATTTAAAACATAATAAAATAGCAAACAAAATATGTTGAACTAGTAGGTACGTCACGTGACAACTAAATAGAGTTCCAACAATAAAAACAAACATTTTATTCAAGAACTACAAAGTGAGAGCCAACTAAACTCGTGTAGTACAGGTAGGCCAATATATTTCAATCCAGTATTGAAATGGAAAACTGAAACATATCGGATATTTGGTCATCGGACTGCCACCGCGAATGCCGCATGTAATCGAATTCGCTATTGAAACGATATTGTCTCTGTTTGTATCATAACTAAATGTTTTGTTTTGCTTTTAGGTCTATCTATTTTTTAGTATCTGTGTAGTTTTAGGATTCGGTAAAAAAAAACAAATTTATTTTTGTAATTCCAGTTCATCTGTCTGTCAATACCCCCTAAAAAAAACCCCTCAATTCACACCGCCAGCGAACGCCCTGAGCCGAGGCTCAGGTCCCATAGGGAATTGGTACTGCTCTCCCCTTTGCCTGGAAATAAACATCGTGGCTAACATAAATGTCCGTCCGCAAAAAAAAACTGACTAATTTCAACCAGTGTTAAACATACAAATCTAGTTCTAGCTTATTCTTTTCTCGCAGAGAACAAGAAATAAAGTACTTAGGTAATTTATAAAGTAGAAGCGCACTAGTTTGGAAGCAAACAACCTCGAAGCTTGCGTACCAACATAAATTGATGGTACTACCCTCTACGGTACCTAGGCAGTTAACTACGTACGTTTTATTGCACCTCTCTTTATTGTACGCAACAAACTTAAAACATGTGTAATTTTGAAATATTTTGTTCATAACACTAAGGCTCAGAATGTTGGTTCGAAAGTTAGGTCATAGTGTTAGAATAAATCCTTGAGTAAAAACTGAGTAGCAACAAAAATATATCCAAACTTCTTGTACAATAAGGGACTTACCTCGGTAATACGAGTTGGAAAGAAAATTTATTTCCAACTCGTGTTTATTTAATAAACATACGTTATGTCATTTAAAATAAAAACAGGTATGAGGTAGGTATTTTGTTTTTCATCAGTCAATGCCTACATTACTGCATCTTATCATGTACTTGCCGTTTTAATGAGTACTAAGTAGTATTTTGTAGATAAAATATTTATTATAAAACAAGCTGAACCCTGCGGTTGCGGTAAACTGCAGTGGATCGTAGGGAGCTGTACTAATATTCTATATCTATCTGTGCAAAATGTCTACCAAGTCTATTTAATAATACTCTAATGAATCGAATCCATTTGGAACATTTTCTATTTTTTTTTTTTGTTTTTGTAATTTTTAATAAAACATTTTCGTTGACCGTTTTTAGATAAAAATATATGCCCTTTAAGGTTTTCTCATAGCAGTGACTTTTGTTTTAATACAAAAAAATAGGTATAGTACCTACTACCAGTGTGTAACAAGTTTTAACGTAAAAATGCAGCATAAATCCATGCTAAATCTCGCAGTCATATTATTATTACATATTCCTCAATGTTAACACTTAAATTAGGACACGCTAAAACAACAAATATTAATGAAAAGTACCTAAACAATAATTCTGATAATAAAGTAATACTCCAAATTTATTATTCAAAATGTGTCTTTATTTATTCAGTATAGTTTCCCTTTCAGAATGGCGGCTACTGGCAAATAGGGAACGGTGAACAGTTGACATAGCTCTTGATTCCCCGTGTAACGAATGCGAGGACTGTAGTGTGTCTGCGCCCAGCGTCGAAAAATTAGGAAGCTCTGCTAATTAAAGTCTGGAATGAGTAGAGAGCACGCATCGTTTGTTATGTTCATAATTATTAATGGATCTAGCATGTATGACGTGTCAAAATGTTATGGGTTTATTTCGTAATAAATATTGAAATTTGCTTTCCCTTTAATGTTATTATTTTTAATTTTAAAATGAATTGCAAGGTATGGTGAGTAAAATTTTATAGAATAGGTATATCCGAATGCATAGCGCAGAGGTGCAGCAAATTGAGTTCACTTTGTGCTAACGATTTTAATTTGCATAATGATTGTGAAGAAGAAACCCTAGCTTAATAAAAATCAAATTGTTATATGAAAACTGAAATACGAATGACAAAATCGTTAGTTAATAATATAACAACAAAATATACTAGAAAAGTTCTGCAGCTATGCTTGGGTGTTTTTATACGGTAGGTAATATTCAAATATTGTATCGTATTGTATTGTATATTATATTATATTATATTGTATTGTATCGTCATCACCTGCCAAGCGTGGTGATGACGGCAATATGCCTCTACGATAGGGTTGTCCCGGTACGTAGGGACATGTCCCGGTTTCGAGCGTCATGTCCCGGTGTCCGCAATGCGCGCTCCTATTTGTCTTATCGTTCTGCGTGCGCAATGGGAGAACCAACTCGGCTTTGTGTGACATGTTATTGCCTCATCTACCCCCCCCCCCCCCTCGTCTATGAAGGAAGAGGAGGCCCATGTTCAGCAGTGGACATAATCGGGCTGATAAAGTAAAAATAACATAGTTAAACAAGGCTTTTCTAACATCTACAATTGCAAAATAATCCTAACTGGTATCCATTCATTCAGCTTGCGGGACATTTAGTGTTTAAATGTAAACAGTGTGGCGCCTACACCTCCCATGGGGGTCGTACGAGCGTTGTAAGATAATAATTACTTTGTTATCTACAGGACGGACAATACCCGGTTCAATTTATTTGCTTAATTTTGTTCATTTACTCACTATAACTCGTAGTTTTTCATTAGTCTATCTATCTATCTAGCCCAATGGCTAGTGCCGTCGGACTTATGATCTTGTAGTCGCCGGTTCAATCTCCACCCATAATTATAATCGAGACTTTATTAATAAACAATTAATAATTCATATATTTATTAATCTCTATATTAACATATTGATTTTTCAAATTCTTTAACGGGCTTATCTGTCGCATTCGTAACCGGGGTGTAGTGAAATAGTATAACTTTGTGTTAAATTAAAAAGTCTTTTAAATAAATAAATTGTAACATTAGTTTAATGGAATGATTTATATGATGTTGGGAAAATACTGACATTTTATTATTTAAAAGGCGTATACGCTTTCCTTATTCGTTATTTTTCTTATGTTATCTTATTTATAAAATACAAACAATTGTATACTATATTTAATTTAAATATTATCACCGAGTGTTGGCTTTAACTTTGCACAGCAGGTTAGCATTGCCATTCAACGAGGTTATGCTGCCAGCATTCGGGCTACCTTGCCAAGTAGAATAGATTTAGAATAGCAGTATTTTATAAGTTAGTTTTATTTTAAATTGGATACTTTTAGTTGTATACAGGGTGTCCCAAAAGGTTAAGTAGCTGGGAAAGGGGTTGACAGGGGTGGACACAATGGTCACTAGAAAAATAAAAAAAAAATCTGCTCTGGGTATTTAAAAAAAAATGGCATTTTTTTAAAAACTTAAAATTTTACACCTTGTTATTTTTGATGTTGATTTTGATGACCTTGTTGTTATTGAAGATTACATAACAGCATTTTTTTTAAATACAGCCATATTTGTAGGTACAGTTAGCACAAGGTGTAAAATTTTTAGTCTTTTAAAAAATGCCATTTATTTTTTTAAACACCCAGAGGGAATTTTTTATATTTTTCTGGTGACCCTTGTGACCATCCCTATCACCCCCCTTCCCAGCTACGTAATCTTTTGGGACACCCTGTATTCAAAAAAATAAAATATTGTTACTCGGGTTGCCAACTGAAAACCAGCTCTAGTTGTTTGCCTAGCTAATGCTGAGGTCGCGACCTTCTCGGCCGAATGTGCAAGATTGTTTTTTTTAAATATATGTCTATTACCTATATATCTTTTGTATTCTACTTAAATAAATGTATTTTCTTTCTTTCTTTCTTATTCCAACTTATGGCTTTATTGCATTAAATGTACTGCCTACTTCATAAATCATTCTACATAGATTTGAATTTATACGTCTGTGATGTTTTCATAAGGCATTTTTTATTTATTTGGTAGTGAATTTATCGTTACAAAATTCAATTTTGTCGACGACTTCCTTTATCTATGCATAGAAGGACCTTTTATTTGATGGGCTCATAGAGACATAGCTTATGGACGAATGGACGTAAGAAACGTATGGATATATCTTTTCACTTGTTGTATTTATTTTATTTATTTTTAAGACGTTTTATTTAACTTTTATTTTGTATTTTTGTTCCAGTCAGTAAATTGAATTTTAATTCATTTTCATATCTTATAACGATTTAAATTGTGCATAGACAATGATTTGGGAAAGGTACCTAATTTGTACCTATATATATAAATGAATTCATATTTCCCTTGTTATTCACAGCACACGTGAACGGCGGGGCCGATTTCGCAAACTATTTTTTGTTGTGTTTATTATTGTTAGGAGATAGTTCTTTTGAAAGAAAATTGCGCGGAAAATTGGGAAATACTTAACCAAAGTATTCACTTTTTTAATGTAACCTTAGCGCTTTTGACGATATAAACTTTTTAAATGAAATCTTTGACAGAATGCAAGCTGCTCTTAGAGCACATCACGGTAAGTTTAGAGTTTAAGTTAAGACGGGGCAACGTCCGTCGGGTCATCTAGTATTCAATAAAGATAATATACAGTGTCTACAACAGAAGTGGTTACTTTGCTTTTAAGTAGGAACAATAATTCTACTATGCCCCAAAAAACCGAAATTTACTATCCAGCAGAAATGTACTTACTTTGTAATTCCCTTTTCCAGTGGGATTGCGAAGTGTCAGTTGCAAGACTATTGTTTTACGATCTCCCATAAGCATCACCAACTTTCTGACATTTCTTGTAAGAAATTTTTCAGTAAAACAAAATGTTATGCTGACCTGAGACATGATCCAGGTACTTTTCTAATTGAACAGCATTTATACATTTAGACTAACGAGGCATCCAATCTAAGTAGTAATCACAAAATGAGTTTATTTTAAAAGTAAAACGCGTATCTCTTATAAACCAATGTTGAATATTCATCACATTTAGATAGCAGAACCTGATAGGCCGACATCAGAAAAACATCAAAAATGCATCAAGCGGAAATAACCGTAGACATTCTACGACAATATTGTGTCTCTCTGGCTAAGCCCCATCTTTTTCTTACAACTCTATTATTTTATATCACCTGGAGATAGTTTTTTAATAAAAATAAGCGGCTATGATTTTGGTTATATATGTATTTTATGGTATTCTCTATGATAAATCGCTTACCAGTTGCTGACCTTATCCTTCCCCTAATAATATCTTCATTGAAGTTCAAACATATGCCTGGTGAAGTAGCTAAAGCCTTACTAAATTATGTCCATAAAAAAGGTAGTTATTAGGTACATCACATACGACAGAAATAGTCATTTTTCAGGAGAGTTAAAATACGAACTATATAATTTTACAGTATCGCCAATACATTTTACTTATACATTATTTTACAAGGTTTTTATTGGATTGAAGTTCGGCTACAACATTTCTAGAGAGATAATGGCATCAAACATAAATTACGATATGAGCTCTGATGTAAAAAAAAAAGATTAACTAATGCATAGACGCGTATATTTTAGATCTATTTTTACTTGATCAAATAAATTTGGAGAAAAAAAGGAATATTAAGAAACATATTTCTCAAGAGCACACAAAACTAACACGAATTGCGAAATCCCGAGAACGTAAATCACGTCGTTATACAGCATTAATAAAACCTTCTAGCTCACAAATTGTGGCTACACAATCACCATTTATATAAGAGAGAATAGCCAACAAAAAGTCACAGCGTATCCCGTCTCATTTACATGGTAACACAATGACGGAAAATAAAATTAATTTTATGAAAACATTACTTTAGCGAATTCGTTAAGGGTGTACAAATTGCGAAGGGTCGTCCGGAGACGTGACAACGACCGCTCAGTCACAGTTAATGAGGAGGTCACCGCAACGCTCCCGACCTTCGCTAATCTACCGTATTGTTCGGGACACTCAATACCTTGCTCAAAATATTTTGGAGGTTAGGGGAATGGCAATTGACAAGAAAATAAAATGTGTAACAGCTTTTCTATAGCTTTAAAAATGTGTATTACACATCCTCGTAGAATAAAGATTTTATTAACTATATCTTATGGAATCCGTCAAAATCGATTTGAAGTTTATTTTATCGTAGGATCGTTTTGAAGATTAAGCGGAATACACGGACAAAACAACAGACCAACAAATTAAAATGTTCAGCTGATACTCAGAGTAGCCGGAACAAACAACATACAGACAGGCAACAATATTGTTATTGTATTTTTCTAAGAAGTAAGTAGTACTTGTTATTTATCCGTTACGAACAGATTCCTTAATTTAATTTATTTGTACAAAAGGTAACAAAAGATATAGAGATACACTCGAAAACAAAATGTTTTGTTTAAATGTATCTAATTAATATTGTTTTTAGACCTCCCGCCTGGACATGATTTGTATTGGGCAAGAATATTGTTTTTGAATTGTGACAAAGAAAAATGTTATTGCCTACGTTTCTTTAACTATCACATAATCATTATATACGTAATACACAATGTATCATATAATAACGATAATATGATAATAGGTATTCTAGTATCTCTGGGTCTTAGGATTAGTAAACAAATAAATTTGGCAAATCTCTTGATTGCGATTGAAAAATCCTTATTATTTTATAGTCAAGTATTACATCTAAAATAATTACAAAAAAGCAAAGAATATCGCAGTAATAGTGTTATACCTACCGCAGAATTGGCAGTTGCTAATAAGGTGCAATTTCATGTGTCAAGATATATTTTATTTATTGATGACGCAAAGGACGAAATATCAATCTGCTACATTTGATCTTCAAACTTATTAGCTATTATCGCTTACGTGGTCTTGAAGTATCACCAACAGTATGGATCCAATTCACAGTACAAAGGTATGGAACCAACTGTAAAACTGTGGCACAGTTTCTATCAGTCTGATTTGTATCATTTCTTTTACTGTTATCTGCAACTTAACTTTCAAACCAATAACGGAACGAATTTCTTCGCTTCGAACATATATTGAAAAGTGCAGCAGCGGTATACGAGCTCGTTCGCTTATTCTCAGCATAAAATTCATTTCAGCCGCAAGAACGCTCAACTATATGAATCTGTATAAAAAGTAATAATCATTGGGGCGTGCACACGTGTTTCGTAGAAAACGTTCCGACTAGTATAATAGCGTTCATCTAAACTTTATTTATCAATCAAAAATGATTCTTATAACGTTACAATAAGGTTTTCTGCAGCCACTATTGACTTGCTGCTGCTCAAATACCGCCCGTACAAGTATGATATTGTGTAAGCTACCCCGCGAAACAATATTGAAAACACAAACATGGAATACATATTCAAAACATGAATAAAAGAGATTCTGTATGATTAAAAAGTATTAAATGTCTTCCATGTTTGTTAGTATATTTTTAAATTGCTAAAACCTACTTCTTAAAAATAAAAATGCTACAAGAAAAATAAAATGTTCCTTCTTAAATACATTGAAAAATGGCAGTTTGTTCCAATTTCAGCAAAGCATTGAGTTAATATTTAACACGTGGTACGTGAATTTTCTTTTTATTTTTCATTTCAAATTTAATTTGGAGACTGAGTAATATATCATACTTTTACAAATTGCAAGTGCTAGGATGTGTGATTTAATCAATAATCATAAAGCAAGAGCCAAGCACTGTGATATAATTTGTTCAGTAGTAATTTGTGTCACAGTGCTTGGCATACAGCAGTAGACAATATTAAAACAACAAAATTTAAACACCACAACCTCCACAGCGTAGCGGTGTTTGGCTCGCTTTATATCTAGGAGGTCGTGGATTCGATCCCCACGCCGGAAAGGAAATCTTTGTGTAAATTTTAAGATCTCCTTCCGAGTCTGGTTGGTTGAGGGACTACCCTCCGTGCCTCGGAAAGCACATTAAGCCGTTGATCCCGATTATTATAACATCATCTATAATAATCGTATAGCAAGGAACGGGCTGCATTGTTTCCTTTTGTGGTACAACATAATACTGCTGTCCCCACTCCCCAACCCGCCTGCCAAGCGTGGTGACAATCTCAAATACCCTCCCGGTGGGAGGGAGTGAGGTCCATGTTCAGCAGTGGACGTTATACGGGCTGATGATAATGAAGTCTAAGGCTCAATTATATCCTTCGCGGAAAACGAAATTAATGCTGTGACATAAAAACACACGTTTTAAATTCTTGCTAAAAACATACATAATGTGCATGCCATTAAATTTTTAAAATACTTCATAGTTTGATTAAGCGCATTGTACCCCTGTCTCACCGAAGGTACCCTGGCTTGCCAAGGTTTGAACTGAGGAGGCCCATGTTCATCTGTGGACATAAACAGCCTGTTGAAGTATTTAATCTCAATACAATATACGTAATTATTAAGTTTCGTGGCCTCAGCGCTCACCTAAATCCCCCACACGCAGATAAGCAAAACACTTAAATAACATTCTCAAGCAGTAACCTATTTGTAAATCTCGTACACAATGTGGCGAGAGGGTTGATAAACTAATATTAACAGGCACGTATCACAAACCGCAGGATCATGAAAATTTACCTCGATCCCTCTTGGTATGGCATGGATAACTTCCATGTTTGCCTGTATACATTATTTATTACATTAGGCTTATACCATGTTTACACTGGTTGCCTTTCGGCAAACTATACTCGACCTACCGCAGCTAATATGGACAAATTAATTTCCATTAAAGTATACGTAGTAGCTATCAATATGAGGTAACTAATTTGTGTCAATGACCCTTTGTGCATTTGTTAGTAGTATACAGTTGCGGAGTCGAATGCTTTATGCAATGGCATAATTGAACACCGTCTTAAGAGGTGACGTGACTATGTTGGTATTATGTTGTTATAATATTTATAACTCTAGTATACATGTTAGTGCCTGTTTGAGTATTTACGTGGATTAGGTACACTACGTTAATTACGATTGTAATATCATACTAAGCGTCTTTACATTCGTATACATATAACATTGTATTTTTCTGTAAATAAAGATTTAATTATTGTTTATTATACACTTATATTAGATGTTAGGGTTCCGTACCTAAAGAGTAAAAACGGACCCCTATTACCTACTAAGACTCCACTGTCCGTCTGGCAGTCACCGTATGTATCTCATGAACCGTAATAGATTGATTCTATTTACAAATAATGAATGTCAGTTACGGCCATAACAACAAAACAGAATATTTAAGGGAGGCTTCTATATAATAAATATTTTGCACGATTTACTCGATAGGTATTAACAACGGAAAGAAGTAAACGCTTGAAATATTTACAGACAATTAAATATAAATATAAAGAAAGCACAATATATAATCCAGGTATTTCTACGGAACCTAAAATTGAAAAGTACCTACTAAATTCTATTCAATTAAAATGTCAATTGTACATTCATATATTATTGCATTAAAACGGTAACTAACCTTTTGTTTTCACTGCACTACTTATACTTTAGATAAACAATCTTGGATACATTTCAAATATAACTTCTATCAGAATATATCTCTTTCTATAAGTATTTATTTTAATATAGTTGTGTATACAATAAGGTAACATGGCTACTCTATTTCATAATTTTGAATAATGTCGTTAAGACATGATAAACAATTTTACAAACAACAACAACTAAGTAGGTACGTAACAAACTTGAACGCAAAAGTTGAACTCTCATCTTTTATTAATATCAAACTCAGTATATTTTGTGTAATTCACAAGAATTCTATTTATACAAGTAATAAAATGTTAGCTATCTGAGCTTACAGAGAAAACGTCGAGGCGGTGAGTTACGCCCATTGCACTTTTATAGCTCTTTACACACGATTAAACAAACACACATTTCCAGATAAAACTTTAGTATGTAGGTAGACTTTTTATGTAAATTACTTTATAATAATTACAGATGATAACTCTATGAACCAAAATTATTAAAGACAATTGGTCATAATTATTGGCTGATATCATAATAACAACTCACTTGTACAACTAATTTGTTACCCATCCGTGGTGCTTTACAACTGGCTTCTCTAGGTTAAGACAGTAGTCTTAACCTAGAGAAGCCATGGACATAAGTAGTTATTTTTTATTTCACTTTTTTCTTCCTCTCGCTTTGTAATGAAGGGATGCCTCCTAATCTCTTCGTGATTTTTCTTACTAACTTTTTCCCGGGACTCGGAGAGCCTCGGTGCTCATTGACATTTCAGGTGTGCGCCACTGTTGATCCAGGCTTACAGGAGTAGCAGTGATGGGGTTACTCCCAATTGAATCATAATTATTGCGGATTTTATAATAATTATACAATGTTGCCCGAAACTTTTAGTATATTATACGCGTAGATCTTGATTTCTATATACCAAAGTTTTCACGTCTTTATATCCTTTTTCCGGGTGCCAACGGCACTATAGAGAATGCACTCTCCAAGTTTTAGGTCTTGAGACATTGATTTGCGTTTAAGGCTGATCCGTCAGTCTTTCAGTACAAAGAGGTCAATTCATATATTTATTTATTGTTTTCATGGGTTTTACAAAGATGTTAATATTAAAGTAACAGAACCAGACTATAGATAATGTAATAAAGAATAGAATAAGTTTAACGATCCACGATGCCGTGTGGTTTCGTCTACCCGTGGGTGTCGTAAAAGGCGACTAAGGGAAAATACTGCTGATGGATCAGCTCAAGGTTCCTTACCATCTTACCATGATCACCAATCCACCTAAAAAACGTGGTGATTATGGTAATATCCCTCAAGGTCCCTGGATTGGTCTATCAAAAGGAGGCCAATATTCAGCAGTGGACGTAAACGGGCTGTTGATGTTGATGTCGAACGATCCACATAAATATACAATATAAGTACGTAATATGTGTCAATTGCATTTTTGGTAGGTACTTGTATGGAAGTATTATAGCTTAAAAAATATTTAATTACCATTTACAATGGCATGAATGGTAACACTGTTTAGCAGCAACCTTCGTTATTTTAACAAGAACTCGAACAGGCAAATTGGCATCGACTCCAATAATCATTGGTATTTAACGGCACAGGTCCAGTATTTTTTCGCTTTTAAAATATGTTGATAAGGCACAAATTTTATGATGGAATATTGGATCGTCGATCAAGCTCGTAGATGGGTACATAGACAGCTTCCTGCAATGCAAAGTGGCCTAACTTATGCGGTTTGTCTCACTTTTGTTTATTAAAAAAGACATAAAAGGGTAGGAAATTGACTCGTGTGTCGCTAGTGACTTTACAAACACTCAATTCATAGACAAAACGCAGAGATTCCAAACAACTATTTGTCCCATAAGCAATAGAATCCGGAAAAAGTATTTGATCGCAACAAAGAATTTGTGTCCGTTGCAGGAATCAAAACCAAGATTCTGCGACTTAGAGCGAGACATTTAATATTGGGTCTCGAAAGTTGTCTATATCTATACTAATACTGTTAAGCTGCCGTGTGGTTTCCGGCCTGACGTGTGGTTTCCGGCTTAGAATAGACCACCCCATGTCCTCCCATGGGTGTCGTAAAAGGCGACTAAGGGACATATAGCAGATGAATGGGCAGCAGCATCTATCAGATTATGGTCTACATCTTACTGCGATCCCCAATCCGTCTGCCAAGCGTGGTGATTATGGCAATATCCCTCAACGATCCTGGCTTGCCAAGGTCTGTTAAGAGGAGGCCCATGTTCAGCAGTGGACGTTAACGGGCTGTTGACGATGATGATACTAATATTATAAAGAATCAAATCTTTCCTGATTTGATTTGACCATTTCAAAATTCTGTCACAATTAAAAAGCTACATTATCAAGTAGTAACATCTATTGGCAATATTTAAATATAACCTGTAGATGTTACTCTATTAATTTCACAATTAATTGTGAAATTCGGGTGATACCGCCAGCGGAAAGTTAGTGGTGTTATAAATTAACGCATTTTTGTTCATCACTTAGCGTAATGAAACCACTTTAAAACACTTCAGTATTCTGATAAGATACTTTAATATCGTTCAAAAGCTTTATAGAATAATCTCACGTGTCTATACATACGTCATCACTTAAGGCGGTGTTTGATTATTTGCATAAAGCATTCGATCAACTCGACACAATTCAGTTACTGGTTATCGGTATTTTTTTCCAAATTAACAGCGACAAAGTATTTAGTTGCTAAGCTTTCATGACAATGTTGAAAGGTTGAATTGTTAGTTCCAGATACAGACAGCTGTATGTAGGATGTCCGCCACGGGAATCGAACTTAGGAGCTCCGCGAGTTAAAGGAAAACTTACTTTACGCCTATTGCGACAGTTATATCGTTACGCAATGTCAATTTTTTTATTGTTATTGTTTAATTACAATTTATTATCTACTAGAGACCCGCCCCGGCTCCGCACGGGTGCAATGCTGATGTATTATACGTATAAACCTGCCTCTTAAATAATTCTATCTACTTATTAAAAAAAACCGCATCTAAATCCGTTGCGTAGTTTTAAAGATTTAAGCATACATAGGGATATAGGGACAGAGAAAGCGACTTTGTTTTAGAGGTACTAGGTATGTAGTGATAATTCTTCACTAATATATGAAGTTGAAGAGTTTGTTTGTTTGAACGCAACGGTAACGGCAACGGTAGTTACGCGTATAAATTTCACACGGGAAGCTTGTAACTCACTAAAACGCTACAATTTAAAAGCGGCCGTAGCCCAATGGCTTGGCTTCGGACTTGTGATTGCGCTACCGACGTGAACCCACTCGTAACACAAGCATTTTAGCTTAGAACAGGGGTTAACAAGAATACTAGTTGACTGCAAAACTCTGCTAGTAATCATTTTGCTTTTATGATAAGCAACTTCAATAATATCTGAAAGTTCAAGACGGAATTCACGTGTCCGTACATGGTGTACATACATCTTTACTAAAGGCGATGTTTGATTATGGCATTGCATTATATAAAGCATTTGATCAATACAACATAGTTAAGTTACATCGGTATTGGCTTCAAGTCAACAGCGCCAATGTAATTAGTTCACGACTTACGTGTTAAATGCAAGCAATGTTGAACTTACCGTGTGGATTCCGGCTTATAATAGGCCACCCCGTGTTTCAGTTGTCGTTAAGGGACATACGTCTGATGGATAGGCAGCTGCATCTATCAGCCCAAGGATACACACTATCTTACTGTGATCACTAAACTATCTGCCAAGCGTGGTGATTATGGGAATATTCTTCAACGACCCTGACTTGCCAAGGTTAACGGACCTTGGTAAGTCGTTGTAGGTAAGTAAGTAAGTCGAAGCAGTAATATATGTTATTTTATAAATGTAATTTTAATCCTAACTTCTACTAATATATAATCTTATCTTATACTAATATACAGGGTTATTTGTAAAACACCGGTAACCTCTCAGGACTATATTACTAACATTATAAACAACCACTTTTGTTCTACGACTTTTTACATAACATAATACATTTACCAAAAACAAACCTTCAATATTTCGTTGTCCTATCTAACACATTTCAACTCTGTATTCCCCGCTCCCCTCGCTATTGTCGGTACTATCGCTTTCTTTTGCTTCGCATAGACTTTGTAACATTTAGAGCGTTGATTTTAAATATTTTTATTTTTGTGTGTAAATCTGATGAATTAAAATATGATGAATTTTTAAAAGTCATAGAACAAAAGTTGGTGATTATGATGTTAGTAACGTAGTCCTGAGAGGTTACCGGTGTTTTACAAATAACCCTGTATAAGGTGTGTTTGTTTGCTAGCTTGAACGCGCTAATCTCAGGAACTACTGGTCCGATTCGTTAAATTCTTTCAGATAGAACATTTATCGAGGAAGGCTGTAGGATATATTTCATTATGAAGGTCCCACGGGAACAGGTGTTACGCGGGTGAAATCGGCCACGGTAGCAATATATATGTGGTTTATTTTCTGGGGCTTTTTCATTCTTTTTTTCGTTAAATACTTGTTTTTATAATTAAGATCACAATAAAAAGAGATTCATTCAAATCAAGTCAAGTCGTTATCAAGTTACGCAAAAACCATTCTGAAATTGTGTATCCACTCCAACTGCCCGTTATTGCAAGCGTTTACAGGTGTCGGTAACCACTTAATATCAAGTGGACAGTATCCTTGTTTATCGACATTATGATTTAAAAAACGCGGCGTAGGTGGAACGACCAGCTGAATGAATCATGCAGCTTTAGTAACGACTACGACGATCGCTCTTACAAGATTGTTATGACTATGAAGCATATTTATTGAATACTAGAAAAAACGTCATCATCATCAGCCCGTACAACGTCCACAGCTGGACATGGGCCTCCTCCCGAGGGAGGGTTTTTGCCATAGTAACCATGCTTGGCAGGCAGATTGGTTACTGCAGTATTATGTTGTAATACACAGGGAAACGCTGCTGCCCGTTCCCTGGTTACGCTTGTTATAGATGATGTTATAACAATCGGGACCAACGGCTTAACGTGCCGAGGCACGGAGGGTAGTCCCTCAACCAACCAGACCCGAAAAGAAATCTTAGAATTTACACAAAGATTTCTTGTCCGTGTGGGGATCGAACCCACGACCCCCGAGACTTAAAGCGAGCCAAATACCGCTACACTACGAAAGTTGAATAGTAAACAACGATATTTATTGGTAATGAATGTTGAAAAACTGACAGCATTATTTTGGTAAAAATATTAGGAGATATTGGCAGCATACCGAAATTATGCTGATAATTATTATTTTTTAGCAGTATTTGTATTATTTATACCAATAATATAAAGAGGCATGAGGCTAGAAGGTAATGTGATGCACCAATATTAAACATTCTATCACCATCTGTAAGTTACGTTATCTAGCAGGCTGTATTTAATGATGAGGTTCCTACGGGAAAGGTTGCTACGGATGAAACCACGCGCTGGAAGCTGGTAACGAATTAACTTAAAAATAAAAATGCCCTATTTTCGAATAACAAATTATCATGTCAAGGTCAAAAAGTTTTTATTCATATAGACACATTAAACATATTTTAAATCATGTTCTTATAATGCGTTCCTTTACCTTTTACTACCAACAGTTCTGGACGTGGCAATTCTGTGAAGAACTGGCAAGAAACTCAGAGTAATCCTTTTTTAAATAAAATTTATGTTACAATTATTAATAAAGCAGTATTGTTTCAGAGCAACTCACTCCCAAGCAGTTTTTTCATTGACATAATCAGAAATTTTATCATAAGCTTTTTTTACATAATTTATCTTTGACATATCGTTTATACTTGTTTTAGAAAGATCTCTTACATTATTAGGAAGTTTGTTGTAGAAGCGTATACATTGCCCCACAAAAAAATTGCTTAGTTTGTAGACGTGTAGCATGTAAAAAAAGGTTATGCTTAGTTCTATATTAACATTATAAGTGTCGCTTTTTTTCTTAAAACTATCAATATTCTTATGAATATTTAAAAGGTTTTTTTAGATATATTTTGATGCGACTGAAAGATTATTAGTCTCTTTGAATTTCTCCCAGAGGGAAACGCGGACCAAGATTATGTAATGGTTAAGTTAAAGTTAAGTTTATACATATAAAACAAAAGCCTTACTCTTTCGTCTTTTACGTCACTATTTTATGCTTACCATTCATGTCTCATTCAAAACACGTGAAATTGAACCGCCTATCATCTAAGTTCAGATGTCACAGCTGTTCATGTAAGGCCTTAACTAGAGCTCTGAGTGTTAACTAAGCCTAGACAATGGAATTACCAGCTGTCATACTAAACAAACCTCGGCAAAACAGCTACACATTTAACCCATAAATCATAATTTAAGCATGCACAACTACTTCTTAATAGACAAATACGTATAATTTAGGAGGTCGTGTGAAGTGATTAAAGTAACATTTTGGGCATTCGAGAGAATTATAATGTTGTTATAGGTCAAACTGGATACTGTGCAAATTACTACGAAATTGGCGACAACTTCGAAATAGTGATCCCTGTTGGAAATAACTTGTGGGTAATATATTTAGGTAACTTAAATTTCCCTTGACATTGTAAGTAACTGTAGGTTGATATTATAATCTCAATAGGATCTGCTATTGAGATTATACACCGTGAAATTTTAATGGTTGTTTTCCCGAAGCAGAACAACTTGCCGTTGGTAGTACTATCGAAAAATATTTTTTTTTTAGACATGTTTTGGATTTAAAATGATTAAAAAAAATATTAGACAACTCGAAAGTGATAAACAGTAGTAACACTAGACGGAGTGAACGGACCTTGTAGGTACTACTCGAATCGCACGCGCTGCTGACAAAGTAAAGAACGATCCATAAACGTTTAAAGCAAAATAAGAGCTCAATGGTAGTTATACGGCATAAAATAGCCTGCACGCAAGAATTACAAACGAGCCGGCTCCCTTTGTAATTCGCCGCGCGGCGGCGCCGACGCCGGAATGCCCCGCGCTCTCCTTCGACTCCCTCCTTCCTTAGTTGTCCCGTGAACGTCGGAAGCGCAGCACGCGTTATCTTATTACTTTATTAGTATTATGGATCGACATTACAGTTTTAGTAATTTAGAGTACGTCGCTATGGTGCAACTGTACGCTAGGGCTAATTATAATTCCCATACTGCCTGGCGTCTTTACGCTGAGCTGCAACACTTGGCGTCACTCCGTCTTCGCGGAGTTCTGAACCCTCAGGTCATACAGGACCGGACGGTCGTAGCGGCGACGGCTACTCGATCATGGGCAGTTCCAGGTGCCAGCACATGCACAGGGCAGAGGTCGATCGGCCGTTCTTTCGCCAGAGCTCGACGAGGATCATCGAGTACTTCGAACGCGATCCTCGCCGAAGTACGCGAATGGCGGCAGCTAAGTTTGGCGTAAGCCAATACTACGTCTGGAAACTACTCAACTCAGAAGGACTGCATCCATATCATTTCCGCGCAGTTCATTTAATTTTTCAATTTTTTTAAATACGCCTTAAATACTTTATAATCTAATTCAGAAAATTATTGTTCTTAGATGATAAACTTGTTTTAAGTTACGTTTTCTGTAAGTTGTAGCTAAAAAGGTATTGGATGAAGCTTATTATTATGATTGGGTACTGTGTTACATTACCTAAGGTGTAGGTATCAGCTGATTGACTAACACCCGGGTCAACGAACGCGCGACCGATCGACGTGAGCGCTAGGTATCGCGAGGTATTACTATCGGTTCGATGTCACTTTCGAGTTTGGTTTTTCACGATTGTTAATCGGTCATTTTTGGTTTATAATATTTAGTTTTTGTATAAATTGAATGTTTAACTAAGACCAAATCTTTTCGCTGCGGGAAAACAACCATTTAAATTTCAGCGTGTATAACTATATACTAATACTAGCTGACCCGGCAGACTTCGTACTGCCTCAATCGATACATAAAAGACCTAAACATTTGTATAAAATAAACTGGGCCGTAGAGACTTCGTTTATGCGGTACTCCTACCCCTACCCTACACTACCCCTACCCTACACTACCCCTACCCTACACTACCCCTACCCTACACTACCCCCACCCTACACTACCCCCACCCTACACTACCCCTACCCTACACTACCCCTACCCTACACTACCCCTACCCTACCTCTACCCTACCCCTAATCTACCCCTACCCTACACCTACCCTAAAAAATCTTAGCAAAAAAATAAAGCTCAAATTGACTCTACATTTTAGTTAGAAAACGTTTGTATGGGAAAAAGAAAAAGGCTGTTTTAAGGGGTTTTCAGGCAACTACTAATAAATTAAAAATTAATTAAAAAAACATTGTCCAACGAACAAAATTGTGAATCTAAACCATTCCCAGATCCCCTTGAACACACACAAAAAATTTCATCAAAATCGGTCCAGTCGTTTGAGAGAAGTTCAGTGACATACACACTCACAGAAGAATTATATATATAAAGATATAAAGCTGAAGAGTTTATTTGTTTATTTGGGTTGAATGCGCTAATCTCAGGGACACCTAATCCGGGTTTTTAAATTATTTCAGTGTTAAATAACCTATTTTTCGAGAAAGGAAATGGGCTTTATTTTATTATGAAGGGAGGGATGCTAGTATAGGAAAAATGTAAGGTGCCAAAATATATGCCCTTCTTTTGACAGTAGATAGACTTATGTAGTGATTACTTCGGTGAAGTTCTTGAAATTAAATATGATATATCACCAAAATAACATATTACAAGCGCAAAGTGAGGCCTATCTCACTCCGCCATACACTGGGCGTAAACAGTTAGTATTGGCCGATGACTATATTCAAAAGAAACATGTATTGTAATATACTTATATTATTGGTATGAAAAAAAAAAGTTTTTCCATAGACAAACTAACTAATTTTATTTTAAAATTTTATAGCATCACGCAGTTCTAACCACAATGCTACAGAGAACGTGAACGGGAACCGTACTTCCAATTGTAGCATTAGTATTCATATTCATTCATATGCATAATAAATTGTTTTTAAAATGCTTAGCTTATCAGTAGCTACTGTTATTCCATACACCATATTAAATAATTAACCATTCCAATGTAGAATCAGTTCGCTGTTTCAGAGATCCGTTTATATACCTAATATACGTTCAGTCGCTGAGGCAAAATTTATTATGATATTTTTTTTTTCATGTTTCTTCATTATTAAGAAAATACAAAATACTTACTCAATTAAAATATTCCAATCATCTAAGTGATGTTTATTGAATTGTCAATGCTGTCTCAAAACAAAAACAAAATTACAAACGGCATTTCATATAAATAAATTCCTTCCTCCACGCCGCAATGGAACAAGAGAATGGAAAATCTCACTTGCTAAACACAATACGCCCATAATGTTTTCTGTTTTTTTTTTCAACGTATTTACTAAACAAAGCTGAACTAAGAACGAACAAGGTAGCATTAAATTTATGGTGGAGTGAGCAGCATAAAACTCGTAAAAGTGCCTCATATGTCAATACCTTTTGAAATACGGTAATGGAAATACGAAATAAAACAGAAAGCAAAGTATGATTAGTGACTGCTATATGTCCCATTGTCGTACTTTACTGCTCGCTACTGCAATATCCATTTCAATACGATATATATTTAAATATTCATCTGTACAGATGTACGACTGACGTGCACACGGCTGTTAAAATAGTTTATTTAAAAAAACATGTTGATGAAATATTATAACGAATAACACGTATTGGGTAAATATGGGCAAAACTAATTTAGGGTAAGTTTGTTTTGTGTTATTTCCGATACATTTTAACGATGCTGCTCATGAAAATAAATTTTGGAAAAGAATTTGATCTATTAACAATCACAGTACCTATACATAGATTTTTTTAATATTATAACGATTTAAAATTTCACAATGTAAGGGTTTTTTAACACATGGGTTCAAAGTTTGTATGGAGAAATCGAAAGGTCACGGCGAAAGCTAATATTATTGTATGGCAACAATATTTACGACTATGACTTCTTCGTAATTTCATAGTAAGCATTAAAAAAAAAGTCCTGTGATATAATTATGATGCAGCTTTATCTCCGTTACCGTAAGGTATTTAACTGAATAAGTTCTTAACTAAATTGTGTTCTTAAAAATGAATCGGTCCTACGGAAAACACAAACTAAAATTTTCGAGAGTTAAAATTGCTTTTTTTTATGAATTGAAACAATATATACATAGCTTAGTAAAACTGTCTACATATCGAGAAACAATTGTAGATTGAATCAAAAAACAAAACGCTCGAGTGCAATAGAAAATAAATACCTACTTAAACATCGCGTCTATCCGTTCACACGAACGGATGAACCAGACGCAATACGAACTGAGATCGAAATACTTATTGAGATCTAGCTTGGTATATTGCTTTGTTCCTGTGATCATGACTTTTAAACTTCATTTGTACTATAATAGTATAAAGAGGAAATATTTGTATTTTTATGTGTGTGTGTATGTTGGTAATGAATAAACTCAAAAACGATTGTGCCGATTTCAAAAATTCTTTCATATATATTGCTAGAAAAGATTAGAGATCCTTACTAAAACTTAAGTAACGTAATCCAAGGTGTAAAGTGCCCTGAAACGTTTTTCGTCACATGCGCTGCGGAAACTATTGATGATAGAACAAAAGTATGTTCTACATTATTAAACAACATAATTATCTACATCTACAAAAAACTTCACGATACCATATTATTATGTCCAACTATTAACGTTATGTCACAATTTTTTTTTTGTTCTTTACATAATCCCGACCATGATTAATGTTCCACGTTATTCATATTTTCGTAGTACCTAATACTTATCCAAAAATAATTATATCTTCATTTAAAACTGTTTCTGTACCGGAAGACTTTTTAAATTATTGAAATCGGCCAATGCATTCAAAATATATTACGAGTTTAAAAATGTAAACCTAAATAAAATATTAATATAAGCCGTGACACTGCAACAGCAAGACATTTCTTTCTGTAAGATTTTCGATTTCGGGTTGGATCCTGGCTACAAAATTTTCAAGACTATGATCAGTTTGAGCCTATTCATATAATGTTAATTTTAAAATGTTTAAAATAAAAGTCCACACGTGCGAAGCCGGGGCGGGCCCCTAGTTTATGAATAAATATGATATAGAAAAAATGGTTTTAAAATCGGTTATCCGCGAACCAAACATTTAAACTTAAACATAAAATAAAACCAGGCTACGGTGCATCCCAAATGGTAGTTTAAATTTATCAATCTAAACTAATAATAGCTTCCGCGCGCGATTTCACCCGCGTAAATGGGTACCCGTGGGAACTTATTAGGCGTTAGGGGCTAAGAGGTAGGTCCAAATCCTGCTGGTGTTCTAAATTTATTAATCTCAATTTTGAAATTAGTAAGCAGTAAACTTTTCCGTAAACAAAATATTATCCTGGCTGGTTAAATAAGTACAGAGAAAATACATCCTCACAATGCTGATATTTTACTTCTAGATGCAAAAAAACATAAAATAAAAATAATTTATTTTATAACAAATCCTAAAGTCGTGTGTAAAATCCTTAGGCGGGCGGCCATCTTGCCGTAATTTCGTTATCGGAGACGAAATCTAGGTCGATCTAGTTTACTTCAGGAACGCGTTTTTTATTTTGGTTTAATGGGCTACACTGTTAATTTTAAGTAATAAGATATTGGTGTCAAAAAAAAGCTTATTTAATCTAGTTTAATTATTATTTAAAAACATTGCGAATAATTAAAAAATGATTCGTTAAAACTTGTTAAAAGAAATATTTTGCGTAAATTTAACCCGTATTGTTAAGTTAATTATTTTTTTGTGAATAGCAGATTAATTGTTGAACTTTAATTAGTACATATTTTGATTCCTTAATAATTCAGCTTGATACTGGTAGGTTTTACCTTGCTATAGCTGCAATAGTTTGCTAGTAAATACACTTTGAATCAGTAACGGCACGAGCGCTCGACGCGGTTCGGTTCGCGGTTCGCGCGCGAACGTTCAAGGGGTAGGCCACTATAGTCGCCCGGACGTTTGAGTGGATAACCAAATTACAACATACCCGCACCATACATGCGGATATTTTACCCCCTCGCCCTCCCGACCCTTAGTTTGTAAAAATATACTTCCGATGTAGACCCGAAGTCCGAGTTGGATAGTTGCACAAAACTTTTCTAGTAATCTTATTTCAGCATTCTTCAATTCTCCCGTCAGCAACCGCTTTGAGCCCAGGTTCAAATCCCACAGCAGGCGCCCGCTTGCGCAGGTTGCTTAGTTTGTAGTTTAAAACCATTTTATGAAGTAGCAGAGGCCACGTGACTTATTTCAAATGTCAGTCCAAAAATAAACATGCGGATAATCATTTTACGTCTAAACACTTGCCAAATAAACCAATCCCAACATTTCCGACCAAGAATTTCGTGTGCAAAAACCTTTTACCATGCAACAATCAACAACATCTAAACAAATAATTAACCATAAAAATAATCCTCATACACATAACTCGTATTCCATAAGCTGGATGTAAACATTTACTTGCCGGTTGGGGGAGCACGTGATCACGAACGTAACCGCAACGGTGGTGGTTCAGTATCCACGTAAGATTAAAAGTCCGGCGCTCTTGTTTGCGGTGGAACCCTCAATGCATGCACTCGCTACACTGACGTTACCTCCTGTTCGTATGATTAATGTGCACTATTCATCTACAAATAAATGTACTGAATATATAGGTATTGCAACGTAATTTTCGAGTTTCATATTCATTTGTCTAGTCCGTGCGAGCTCAAAGAGCTTTTATGATGAGAGGGATTCGATGGATGTCGTTTTTTTAATATTTATCAATCGTTGTTGTTGTGAATAGTAATGGGTGAGTTGTTTGATCGATTTAGTGGTTGAACGTTTTTGATGCAAAATTTTAATTTGAGATCTCTGATCTGATTATTTATTTGAATCGAGTTAAGTTAAAAAAAACTACTACTTATAGTAAATTACTCCTTAAGAAAATTACGAAAATTTGTCTGTACTTCTAACCAATAATAGAAAGCTACGTCAACATCATCATCAGCTGCCCGTGTAAGGTTCATAGCTGAACATAAGCCTCTAAGAGGGTGTTGCCATACTCACCACACTTGGCATACTGTCAGGGACCGCAGTTTTTCTTTTTTTAATACTATCAGAGTTGTGCATTCCAGTAGTATTCTTGTTAACCCCTCGTGCTAAGCTCAAATGCTTGTGTTACGAGTGGATTCACATCGGTAGTGCAATTGGTGGGGATCGAACCGGCGGCGACCACAAGGTCACATGTCCGAAGCCCAAGCCATTGGGCTACGGCCGCTTCAAAGTATTGTGTAAAGTATGTACACAGGTAAACGCTGCTTCCCGTTACCTGGTAAACAACTGCCATAGATAGAGGATGGTAAGACAGTCGGGACCAACGGCTTAACGTGCTTTTCGAGTCACGGAGCGTATGACCCTTAACCAATAAAATACCGAATAAAGTCTTTGATATTACATAACGAATTTTCCGAAGGGGGAATCGAATTCACGTCCTCCGAGATACTGCCTTATACCGCCACGCCAGCAACTCCCGTTGCTATATATATAGCTACGCTTATTAGTAATACGAGTAATCATTTCATCTTCATCATCAGAATAACTTTAGTTGATACTCGTAAGCTTATTTTCAATGTTTTATTTATAGTATGTTGGTACAACTTGTTAATAACAAATTGCAATGCAGCATTGATTCTTCGGGTACTTACGCAGCTTCAATAAAAGCTTGATACGTATGATTAATGTGCCCTATTCATCTACAAAATTAATGTACCGACTGCATATACATAAGTAATAATATAGGTATGTACATATTGCAACATACATTTTGGGTGTTATATTCGTATAATAATATGTAATTCGAGCAAGCTCAAAGCGCTTTTAATGATGTGATGACTTCGAAGTATAAAAATGTATTGTGACTTATTTTAGGAAAGTAAAGTTATCAATACAGTACCTACACCTGATAGTGGCTATGTGTTTGTTCGTCCCTTTTGGCATCGCAACATCGGGGTCGTGGGGACCGGGAGCCAAATTAATTTATAAAAACCTAGCAACGGCCCTCTTTAGTGCGGCACGTTCCCCGAGTTCTGGTATTTACTTTGCACAGTAGGTAAGAATTGCCATTCAACGCGGCAATGCTGAAAGAATTCTGGGTACTTTTATAAGTAGTAGGTATGGCGCAGCTTGGAGCTCGCGTCGGTCACGTCATTCACATGGTCAATAAAAGTGCACACCCAATGTGGGGTCAGCCTGACATGTCAGTTTTTATTTAATTAGTTTCCACGTTGGCGGCGAGATATGTGGGACTCGCCCTCTCCATAGCGGTGATATGCTTTACTCCTACCATGAGGAGAGGACCCTACACCACTTAAACCCCCAGGATACTCCTTCGATCCGTCGTTGGCGGGGGCCAAGTACGCACGAATCAGCAATCCGGCCCTAGTAATTATGTACCTACAATATAAATTAGTATGAAAAATAAAGGATACCTACCAATTAAGATAGCATAAGACGACCTTAGTATAAGTAGAAACAAAACGGATAAATGATAACTTCTATCCGATACTTGTTTTTGTAAGACAACTCCCGCATTAGAGAGTTAATCCCTGTGTTACTAAGTACTTTACAAACACTTAATTCAAGCACACAACGCACGCCCAGGCTCAGAAAGATCTGTGCTTCACACAAATAATTTTCCCAAATGCGAATCGAACCTAGAACACCATGTCTCAGAAGCAACAACCATTTAAATATCTTTCTACTGTGGAGGTAGATTCTCTAAATGTTAAGTACATATAAGTTTTCCAGTTTATAATAACCAGTGATCGCCCAGTGTTCGAAATTCGACGATAATTAAAAAACATATTAGCATTCTGCACTCTTTCTCTATATTAACTACTAGCCTGCCCTGGCTTCGCACGGGTGGACTTTTATAGCCTATATTACTTAGGGATACTGTAGCATTTTAATGGTGAAAGAACTATCGAAATCCATTCAGTGGTTTTTGAGTTTATTCGTATAGAAGAGTAGATAAGCGTGCGAAATTTCATACTCCTCCGTCTGCGCAATTTTCGTAAAAAGCGGTACCTACAAAGTTTTTGCTTCATCTATACTAATATATTAAAGAGGAAAAGTTTGTATTTTTATATTTTTGTAGGATTATTTCGAATAAACCCAAAAACGACTGAACGGATTGCGATAATCATTTCACCATTAGAATGCTACATTATCCCTGAGTAGCATAGGCTATGAAAATCCACCCGTGAGAAGCAGGGCATTGATAAACTAGCGTGTATCAATAATATATAGATTTAGTTTTGTCTCTGTCTAAATCTAGCATATTTTAATTTAGTCATCTAATAAAATATTCGAATTTTAAAACTGCTTCGAATAGACTAATCACTAGTTGCAACATCCGAGTTCAGTTTTCACGTGTACGAAACTTTTAAATTGGGAATACAAACCTAGCTTAGTTTATACGGGGCAGGTTACACAAGTACATTATTCCGACTTTTTAGATCAGATTTTATTACTTTATCAATGCGTTTACTTCCATTGCTGTATGAGCTTTGACCGGTGAAGTAGCAAAAGCCTCAGAGGTAGCTACTTATGTCCGTCAGAAAAAAAAGCTGTATGAGAGATGATTGGTGATCGCAGTTAGATGGTGGGTTCCCTTAGTCACCTCTTACGACACCCATGGGCAGACGTGGGGTGGTTCATTTTAAACCGGCAACCGCACGGCTTATACTTATATTTTTTTAATCATATTATTTAACAGCCATCTTCCATATCATGGATTAGTTGCTCAGTAAATAACATAATAAATATTAGTTGGATAACCGCGCGGTAAAGTAAATCAGTTGAAACAAATGTACGGCATCAGTCAGGGCGGCGAGCCGCACCTCCGTTCGTCGTTAGTGGTTGAGGCCTCAGCTATAAATCTCGGCGCCACCTTGAGAACCTTCGCCATTCGTTACTTTGTCTATAGACGGTTAACCATATTAATTAGTTTTTAACACTTAAATATGATTTTAGTTGATATTTGAGCTTCTGATAAGACTTATCTTTAGTTAAAGTTAATAAGGTTGACGTTTTTTCTAGATGGAATGCATTACGCATTCCCTCGGCCGTAGCAGGGAGGCGCGTAGCATCTCCGCCCTGGCGGAGGGATATGTAGCAATAATCTTGTCCTTTAGCCATATTATGTTTATCATAACACGAGGAGTGCTTCTACTAAAACCGGATGCTCTTTCTAGACAGCCGATTAGGAGGCTTACGCACCGCGAGCTCTCCTGCAATAAGTATACACTTACCTAAAATAGTTGCAAAATAATTATAAAAATATAACACTTTTATGTTGATTTGTCTCATTGTGTGTTTAAACACGCAATTAAATTTATTACCGTTTCCTTCTGGATTACATAGGAAATTTTCTAGTGCGATAAAAAAGAGGGTGTATCTCACATTTCACTAATTAGCTAAAGATATTTGATTTATTTTATAAATTAATATTTGTTTGTTTATTATCTCAATGTGTGCAAATCATTGTTAGATATTGATGATATTAACACTGCAGTAGTTAAAGCTACTACGAAATTTGCAAAACATTATACAGTTTACTTGACTCAGCGAGTCAGGATTCAGAAGCATGGTACTTTCTTCTGAATCCTGGCGTTCTGGGTTCGATTCCCAGCTGGGAAAATGATTTATATGGACCATTGATGATTGTTCTAAGTCTGATTTTTCTAAGTGTCCGTGAGTTTAGTGTTTGATAAGTCCTCCGCGACGCAGGGATTAATTTCCCAAGTGAGGGTGTTGTCGTTATTAAAATAGAAAAAATCGAAGTTTAGTCTACATTGCCACTCCTGAATAAAGATTCAAAAACGTCACACTTAATATAAGGTAAATATTTCCTTCTCTTATTAGAATTAAACTTATTAGGATTTGCAATTGAATGTTGTTCAGTTGTTTAACATAACGGTACTGTTATGTAAAACATCTAGAGGTTATGTAAAATAGCTGTTATAAAATGCAATAAGTATATATACAGTATGCACCCATAGCCAATATCATAAATCTACGGAAAAGTTAATTAAACGTTATCATAACTAGCTTTTATGTTGAGTGACATAGGGTCTAAATACAAGGACAGTTATTGCCAATACTTTTAAAGCAGCCATAACACAATGGCTCGGACGTCGGACTTGTGATGATGTGGTCGCCGGATCGATACTCACCCATTGCACTACCGAAGTGAACCCACTCGTAACACAAGCATTTTAGCTTAGCAGGAAGGGTTAACAGAAATACCAGTACTCACCCTTAACCTGCCGGCCCTTTCTCCTTCACCTCCATGAGCTCTGGCGTCCTTATTGAAGCACAACAACAGAATTATTAATCAATTATGTTATTTGACTGTCGTATTCTGTAAAGTAGAAATACTTTGTCGAGGCTCTCTAAGCATACTAATAGTATTTATTCTATTAAAGTTGATAGAGCCATAAACATTCACACATCAATCCGTAAAAATAATGAGATTTGCCTTCTTACAATTTTGACCCATTACAACATACAATTCAATTTATTAAAAACTCGCAGCGGCCCTCCGGCACGTTCCCAAAGTGCTGGTATTTACTTTGCACAGCAGGTTGCTGCCATTCTTGCCATTTAAAATACTTAGTTAGTATTATAAGTAAGTTTTAATTATTAACTACTTTTAGTGACAAGGCAATTAATTAATTAATAAAATACTTATAAACTACTAAAAGTAGCTAATCTTAAATAAAACTAAATTAAGAAAATACTACTATTCTAAATCTATTTTACTTTGCAAAGTTCCCAAAATGCTGGCAGCATTACCCCGTTGAATGGCAATGCTTACCTGCTGTGCAAAGTAAAAACCAAAACTCGGAAAACGTGCAACACTAAATAGGGCCGCTGCGAGATTCTTTAACTTTTAGTTGTTTATATGTACTATATTTACCAAGAGAATTAAATGTAGCAACTTCAATAAGATCATTTATTTCCAACATCGGTATAAAATGCGATGCTACCTCGGGCAAAGTTTTCGTTAGGCGTCCGTAAGTTTGCGGTGTGGGAACGTTTGTACGTCGCAGATAACACAACAAACAACTGGTTACAAACGTGTTTAGTTTTAGTTATTGCTTTGACTTCGACACTTTAACTCATTGTTCTAATAATGAAGAGGCACGCTGTTATTTAGTTTGGTTTTGTTGGCAGGCCATATGATTTAGACTTAGGCAAGATATTTTGTTAAATACGAGTAATATTTTAATACTTGCTAATGTTTTAATACTTGATAACTTTTTCATCATCATCGGCCCGTATAACGTACACATCTGAACGTGGGTGTCCTCCCGCAGGATAGTTTTATAACCCATCGAAATCATTATCTACTATGCAAATATTAGCAAACGCATGTCGCTGTCGGAGAACACGGAAACGGCTTCATACATTCTCATACTTTTACTATTGCCACATCGGCCAGCGTGTGCGTCAGAGGCGCGGCTGCAATTAAACGCGATGCACGGAAATTAATCTTAAACTGTCTTGTGCACGTTTATATATCTCATACAATAATAAGCCGTTTCCATTTAATCCTTTGCATATCGATAAACAGCGCTGTCTCACTTACAATAACCGTATATACTACTACAGCCTACATGTAAAAGCCAGCCTTTCAGGGATTACGAGGGAGCGATGCGATGGGGACGTTAGTAATAACTAGTGTTTACTTTTAATCCGTCAGGTCGGGTGCAGTGATGAATTTTTACACAAGGCCTCGTCAAAGTGATACAAGATTAAATTACGTGCGGCCGCGTGGATGGCATGTGGATACTGGGAACCGGCCGGTCTAACATTTTTTTGTTTATTTTTTTTACGTACATTCGTTTGCCGGATGTCAAACAGATCTGTAAACTGAAATCAAATTGGAAAATTTGTGTGAATCGGAATTTGTGTCAGCCCATCGTGTGTTATATTGCGTTTTGGGCAAAGCAATTCATTTTGAATGTGGTTGTGATTGCAAAATTTAACTTATATTTACTTTTAATTTTCGATAAAATATTAGAGAGTATACAAAAAATAAGTCCAATCAATTACCTAAATATGACAAATGCTATTTACACCTATATTGTCATGTGCATTAGGACTTACGTTATTGTTATGTTTACAATTAGTGTTGTGTGTATGTGATGTGATATACATAATAAATAAAATAAAAATATATGAATTAAAATGACTACTGGGATATGATGACAGTTTTATTTGCATATATTTAGATCCAGTCTAAAATTTAAGTTTCAAAAGTTAACGTTACTTAACTCTGTCCATATTAAAAATACCAGACCATTTATTCCCCTGCAAACCCATGCCAACAAAGACAACAACACACAATTGAAACAACTATAAATATATGCATTACAGCAGCATTTTTGCGGACGATAATACAAGGTGAAAAGTGGTACATTAGACGTGTATTTTACTCGCTACGTCTTTGTAGTGTGTCCGTTACACGATGTTAGGCAAAGGGGCAGGAAGAGGAAGCGGTTTATCTGCAGCCCGGAACTCAGGAAGACGTATTCGCTCGCTGGCTCCAAGCTGAATTCCTTTAGGCTTTACATTCGTTCCGAATTGCGATTGTGTACGCCGGGCTGTGGGTTTGTTGCATTCGACGGCAATTTGGGCTTTGAAGTTAGTGGGCTTGTTGGTTGTTCGTTCATAGCCTATTGTACTGATAGTTATAAAATTATGTGCTAAACATTTTAGGAATAAAAATATTTACTGGTTACGAGATAGATTTACTTATCCGTTGTTGCTATAACGGACCAATCTTCTTGCTGTTTATATAAGGTATACTAAGAAAAATCTACATCCGAACTGAGAATTATCCGGCTTATGGGGATTAGAGAACTTTTTGTTCACTGTTTCCCATTGACGATAAGACAATTATCCGTGGTTTACACAAATAGCTATTTCGGTTGGAAACTAAACCAACAGCATACCATTAGCCTCCAAAAGCAACGGCCGTCACCACCAAGCTAGGAGTGCAGTAGTCAATTTTATGAAGACTATAGATAGTTGTTCTGAGTCTAATTTAGTATGTGATAAGTCCTCCGTGACGCAGGGATTAATTTCCCAAGTGAGGGAGTTGTCGTTATTAAAATAGAAAAAAATCGAAGTTCAGTCTACATTGCCACTCCTGAATAAAGTTTAAAAAGAGTCACTTACTAGTCGTAGTTAGTCGCTTACTAGGTTAATATTTGCTACTCTTATTAGGATTAAACTTATTAGGATTTGCAATTGAATGTTGTTCAGTTGATTAACATAACGGTACTGTTATGTAAAACATCTAGAGGTTATGTAAAATAGCTGTTATAAAATGCAATAAGTATATATACAGTATGCACCCATAGCCAATATCATAAATCTACGGAAGAGTAAATTAAACGTTATCATAACTAGCTTTTATGTTGAGTGACATAGGGTACAAACCAACAGCATACCATTAGCCTCCAAAAGCAACGGCCGTCACCACCAAGCTAGGAGTGCAGTAGTCAATTTGCATCGGTATTTCGCTCGTATATACCTACCTAATATGACATAGATAGAGAGTTCCGAAAATATTAACTTTACTTTAAATGTGCTTAAAAAACCATTTTGTATGCAAGTATATGAATCTTGAAGTTATTTCAATAACATTTTCTTTTAGAACATTCGCTTGTATCGTTTTATTTTCTTATCTCGAGGAAATTTTTCGCTGTCTTTGTCTCCTTTGCAACAAAGAGCGCGCATCAGACATTGGTCGACCTTCTGGGACCGATTTGAAACGAAATACTAGATCCCAACCCAGGTTTAACCATTTCCAAAGAATTTTATTCTTATTCTTTATGCATGTATTTAGTAACTGCTTGTTTTTCTAGGCATTTTCCATTGAAATTTGCCGCAGGCATTTTTACAATGCGTATTACAAAGAGTGGATTCATTTAACATTTAGTAGATGGTAAAGTGATATTTTTGTAACAATCAGTTTAAGTCAAAACATTTGATATCATCTGTAGAAGTTTTAGTTTTAGGCTGGCAGGACGTAGGTTAAATTTTGGGGTAAATTAACTTTTTGTAAAATTTAATATTTTTTCCTTATATTCTTATTGTTGGTAGGTGCACTATCTTTCTTTGCTCCATTCTTGGTAAGGCCTACATTTGTACTTACTAAAAGTTTATGAAATTTATGAGTAAGATGGATTTTTCATGATGTAGTTCCGAGGGTGGTATAACCGTCGCTGAAACGTATTATAAATAGGAATATTCATTACTTGTTTTTTAACGTTTAGAAAAAAAGCAAATCAAAAGTACTTATAACCAGTGAGCATCCATGTAGAGACTGATGAATAAAGAAGAAGCGAAATAAGTGTAAGTAAGACAGGTGGAGTTCCTTTCTCTCTGCCTACCCCTATGGAAGAAACGCGTGACGATATGTATGTATGAAAATTACCAATAACGAGACCCGTGTTAGAGACAAATTTAATTGTTGTTTTATGTAAGTATACCTAAATATAACAGGCCTCTTAATGAAAAATAGCTCTAATATTAATATGACTTCACGTTAGCCATAAAATACAAAACTAACCAATATTTTAATATAAAACTTTGTTTTCGCTTGGAAAAGTAGTTAGTCTCGAGAAAGTTCAATAACTATTTCCTGTTTGATGTATGTTATTCAATTTCACTCGAGTTTATTGTCGACAAAGTGAAAATCCGCGGTAAGTATCACAAGTTTCTTAACTTTTGCGACTCGTGACACTTTTTACCAGAATTTACGATAAAGGCTGAACCTTATATACGAATGTAGAAAAATTACTTTATTTTCTCACATTGTGTTAGTTACGTACACCTATAGTGATATTCAGTGCGATTTCTTCCGCAAAAAGCTGTACTTACCTTAGATGGTATATTTTGCATTATTATGTTACTTCTGGATGTAAAGGTTCTTTAATGCAAAAATATATTTTATTTATCTACTTTATATTTATATACAGCAATTGTATATATATATAACTAACTTATAACTTACCCCAAGTACCCATGGGGACTATTAATAATATAATTAAGTACACTTAATTACTCTTTTTAACTCCTTTGTATGGTTCCTTCCTCGGTTGTCTGGAAGAGATGACATTTTACGATAAGGCCGCCAATTGTACCTATCTAATTTTAAGTCCATTTATGTATTTTCTCTTTGTGAAAGTTTACAATTAAGAGTTAAATCTATTTTTCTATCTATATTTATACAAATTAAACGCCCAAGTTTAAGTACCTACTGGACTGTCAATAAAACAATGCAATATACAGTTTCAGTTAGTGTAATTAGTAAGTACTTTGCAATGTAATAATATAATATATTTATGACACAAATAAAGTTGTAACCCTCGTTAAAAAAGTGAGTTTATTTATCACTTTCCGTTATATATATGTTGCAGTCAAAACTCTTAACCAGTCAAAAGTACTTTTAACTAGCAAAATCAGTCAAAACTAACCTAACCTAAAACTACTTTTGACTGGTTAAGAGTTTTGACTGCAACATATACACCTGATGGACTATCTGCTCAAAGATACTCCCAGCTTTATACGATCACCAGTCCGCCTGCCAAGCGTGTTTACAGCAATATCCCTCATTAACCCTGGCTTGCTAAGGTCTGTTAAAGAGGAGTTCCTTAATCAGCAGTGAACGTAAACGGGCTGATAAATAAACAAATAAAAGAAGGCGACTGAATTTAAGTTTTACTAACGGTAGGCAAATGATATTCGGTTTCGACAATAAGGACAAGACTCTTAAATTTAATTTATGCAAGAAGATCACTCGAGACAATAGTTTTTTGAGAATGTCAAGTGTTATGATTTTTATTAGGTACTATAGCAATAAATACCATACCATAGTGAAACGTTACTCAAGTGAATACATAAAGTCAAGTTTTATTCTCGCAGTGGTATGCTAGAATAAAACTTGACTTTATGTATTCACTTGAGTAACGTTTCACTATGGTATGGTCTTTATTGCTATAGTACCTAATAAAAATCATCATCATAATCAGCCAATATAACGTCCACAGCTGAACATGGGCCTTCTCCCGAGAGAGGGATTTTGCCATAGTCACCACGCTTGGCAGGCAGGTGGTGACCGCAGCATTATGTTGTAATACGTAAGGGAACGCTGCTACCCATTTCCTGGTATTCGTTTGTTAAAGATGATGTTATAATAATCGGGACCAATCTCAACCAACCAAATCACCCTCAACCATCCAGACCCGGAAAGAAATCTTAGAATTTACACAAAGATTTCATGTCCGGCGTAGGGATCAAACCCATGACCTTCGAGATTTAAAGCGAGCTGTCAATAATTGTTGCAGTCAAAACTCTTAACCAGTAAAAAGTACTTTTAACTAGCAAAATCAGTCAAAACTAACTAAACATAACCTAACCTAAACCTACTGATTTTGCTGGTCAAAAGTACTTTTGACTGGTTAAGAGTTTTGGCTGCAACATATATATTTCATTAACCATTAACTACTTACTACCAAATGCACTAAACGTTTACAGTATTGTTTACGTTGTAAACGTCTTCTATAAGAAATACGAGAAAGGCTAATGATCCCATTTCCTCTTACCTTCCTTACCGCACTGCAGCTCCAAATATAATTTTCAAAGGTGTTCGTTCGATAGCTAACACATAAATTTAAACCGCGATAGTAATAGGCTAGTGTTGCGCCCGCTTTGATTTAAGGCCCGAACGAGGTGGAAATGCAGACGATATCCAATTGCGGATTTATGATCAAACTATTTATTTTAACCAGGAAACTTGCAGCAGCGTTTACCTGTATATTAGAACTTCATATTATATATGAAGTTCTAATATACAGGTAAACGCTTTAACTTCATATTATCATAGTAATTGCTATATATATATATATAGCAATTACTATGCCGTCTTTGAATCTGCTGAAAGATCCTGAAGACGCCCAGGAGGAGAAGTAGATGCTACAGATGCTATAGAGAATTTCAGACGCCAAATTATTTATTGTAATACTATTTTGATGAACATGGGCCTCTGGAAGGCGGTTTAGTGTCCATAGTTGTAATTATCTTACAAAACACAGATAAACGCTGCTGTCCGTAATAGTATACGATTTTTATAGATGATGTTAAAACAATCCTGACTAACGGCTTGAAGTGCTTTTCGAGGCACGGAGGGTAGTCCTTCAACAAAGCGGGAAATAAATGTTTGATTTTATTTTATCGTTTGTCAGGGTATGGAGCACCCACGACTTCTAAGGAAGCCCACACTGGCCTTTTACAGCTCATTTACACGGGCAGATTTAAGAGTATAGACTAGAACATGTTTTTTTTTTTTTTTTTTTTTAGTACCACTCCCGCACTAGGGAAATAAATCCCTGTGTCGCGGGGGACTTTACAAACATTCATTTCACGGATACAAAGAACACCCAGACTCAGAACAACTATTTGTGGTTCACACAAATAATTGTCCCGGGTGGGAATCGAACCCAGAACACCAGGTCTCAGAAGCAACTTCCGTAACCACTGAGCCACCGGTGCAGTCCTTGTAACGTAACAACGATCATTCGTAATTTGTGACATCGGTAAGGTTGCGTTTGTGTAAAAATGGCGAATGTTCGATGTTCTGTTACAAGTAAATGTTCTAGTCTATACTCACCTTAAAAGTACCCTAAATCGAAGGACATTTGGTCATTAAATTATATTTGGAGCTGAAGTAATTAATGATTGTGAAAGTGGTATTTCGAGATCATAGCAAGTGAAATGAAGTGTTCTACCCTTATGGGAGATAGGCGTGAATATATGAATGTATGTAAGTATAAATCGATAAAAAGATCAAGTAAGTTTGGTTACCAAAAATGGGGCGTAAGTAACTTATAAGTTTATCACATTTAATTGGATGGAAACTTTCTTATTTTGTTTGACTTGATATCTTGATTAGCGATCTTTGAATTATTTGATAAGTATCTTATACCTACCCTCTTTTGTTTGGAGAAATGTTTCACAGTTAAAGTTTTGTTTATAAGTAAAAAACATTCATTTTGAAGTGTAGTAGTTTTTTTTTGTATAATTTATTAACACCCCCTACCTATTCATAATGATTAATAATTTAAAAACATATATTTTGAGTTTACCTACTAATGCACAGTAATAGCAATGTGTCAAGTAATTGGTTTTATAAATAACTAACGGCCCGCCCCGGCTTCGCACGGGTGGACTTTTATACCCTACCCCTACCCTACCCTACCTCTACCCTACCCCTACCCTACCCCTACCCTACCCCTACCCTACCCCTACCCTACCCCTACCCTACCCCTACCCTACCCCTACCCTATCCCTACCCTACCCTACCCCTACCCTACCCCTACGATACCCCTACCCTACCCCTAACCTACCCCTACCCTACCCCTACCCTACCCCTGCCCCTACCCTACCTCTACCCGTCTTATGTCACGTCACACGGGAACGACGGGAACGGCATAAAAAGTATCCTTTGTCCTTCTCCCTGTTCTTAGCTACCTCCCTACCAATTTTCAGCCAAATCGGTTCAGCCGTTCTTGAGTTATAAATAGTGTAACTAACACGACTTTCTTTTATATATATAAATAGTAAATACTTGTTTTTTTAATAGATCGAGTGCCAGGGCTTGTTCTTTATCTATTTTCAAGTTTTAGCCTGGTGGCTTGGTTTTATTTTGTTGTTTCGCCTGATCTCTCACCGGTCGTGTTTTAGAACCTAGACACTGAATTTAAAGAGAAATAGAGAGCGCATTTGTTTACCTACATACCTGTAAACAATGGCATGTCATGCGTAGATAGTTAAACTCCTTAAAGATTTGCCACCGAGGCTGTAATGTATTTTAATCTAAGTATTAAATTTGCTTAGTCTACACTTGTAGCTACATACTGATTGTTAGTACTCGAACACCTATATAAATATCCAACCCGAACACTACTAAGTACAGATAAATTTCCCTTTCCTTTATCTTACGCAGACCAAATTTCCTATGAAAATACATTGTGTACAAAAAGGTGTAGTCCCTACGTTCGCCTAATCTCTATACAGTGCCCCGTAGGATAGAAGTAAGTGCTGTTTTGCACAGCAAACAAATACTCCGTGAAATTAACTGCGCCGCGCCCAGTACGATCCGGACGCCTCGATTTCAACAAGGATGTAGTAATAGTTGTTTTAAGAGAGTGCTAATAAGTACAGATTTAGAATAGTAGTATTTTATAAGTTAGTTTTATTTTTAATTAGTTACTTTTACTTATGTATTTCATTCATGTTTGTTTATAATAAATAAAGCAGCAATAAGTATTAAACAAAATATATTGGACATGATATACTTTAAGACGCATTATGCAAATTCTCTTTCATTTCAGTAGGGCAGAGTAGGGCACTCTGAAACGAAAGAGAATTTGCATAAGAAAAATAAAAATATTTAGATATTAACAAATGTCAACACTTCTGCATGGGGATACGATCCTGTAAAAGTAGCTGTAAGTTTGGATGTAAAATAAATAAATAAATATTTGGAAATGTAAGATGACCATTCTTTTGTCGCATTTCATAAATTGATTGTTTTGCAAATGTTGCAAGTAAATAAATAGATAGGTTTTAATTATAAGATGACAAGCAATAAAAAACAATTGAAAAACATTAAGACTTTCAATGACAAAATATGAGCTTACGTATTATAGGATTTATTCGTTGCAGTGCCTCATAAGGTACAATTTCATCCGCCAAGGATTATTTTCTGTATTTGTGTAGTAATATATGATGTATGAATTTGCTACATTTGATTTTCAGCCTTATTAGCTATTGTTTCTTTCGCGATACCTATTGCTCTATCATCGACGATCAGTTTTTCTTTAAAATTACTTTTGTTTAAATACTTATTAAGATATAGAATGTCATCAGTTTCGAATACCTGCATTTCGAACGCGTGGAAAATTAGTTCAATACAAAAATCCACTTTAACCAACAAGCCATTTCCAGTTAGAATAGGATCATGTTCCAGAACAGTAGCATTCCGTGTAAAATGTTTTATTTCTAGAAATGTTATTTTGGAATAAGGAAGCAATGCGAGAAAAATACTATGCAATCGTAGAAAGAGTACATTAACTGTACATAAATTGTATACACTTTTCTTTTTAAAAGTTTCGCGATTACAAAGAGGAATTCTCATACTTACGTCATATCTGTGGCACTAAGTATTAAAAGTTCCATAAAACAATGTACCAAGTGTTATGTAGGTAAGTCTCGCTACAAAGATGTAAAATAATTATAATAGGTTTCTTAAGCTTGCCCGCCCACGTCATACTTTTTGTAGGGCCGATAGTCGGGCTGATTTTTCCTCCTGGCAAGTGCATGCGGCCGACTGCCAGTGTGCGTTAAAGCATACATTGCTGGAGGTTCCATTTACACCGACAATCGGATCGGTCGGGATGCACCGATTTTATTTCTGACCGACTTTCAGTAGGACGTGTGCGTTATGCTATTGCAATCATTACTTTCTGTTTTCCTACAAAAAGTCGGTCACCGATTATCGGACGTGGGCGGGCACCCTAAAGAACACATGTTGCCTATATTTACCTAACATGTAAGATTGTCCGCTAGCAATGAACCGGTGTGGCTGAAGTAAACCCATGCCTAGTAGTAATACAAAAATTATTCAAATTTTGTATGATTATTATGCTTGTTACATTATAGGAATCAATACATACCTATCTTGCGTAACTTCTTGATTAAAGGTTTGTACGTGTAAAAAAACTGATATCGAGCATAAAAGAGCAAAAACTGTTTTTTGTATCGGAGCCTCCCTTAAATGTTTATTTTATTTTATTTTAAGTATTTGTTGTTATAGCGGCAACAGAAATATCGCGGTTCTTGAGGTACAGCCTGGTGACATACAGACAGACATCGAAGTCTTAGTAATAGGGTCCCAATTTTACCCTTCGAGTACGGAATCCTAAAAATGCTATAGAAACCTGCATATATATATTGTTCAAATTGTAAATAATAGACCCGCTTCACATCACATCCGCTGCTGAACATGGGCATCCTTATTACAAACCTTTGCAAGCTAGGGTCGTCGAAATATACTGCCATAAGCACCACGCTTAGCAGGCGAGTTGTTGATCGCAGTAAAAAAATAATGTTAAGTAACCTAGAGTTGATAGACGCTGCTTTGGTCAGTGGGTCGTCTTAGGGGCGTTTCTTTAGTCGCCTCACATGATACTCATGGAAAGACTTGGGGTAGTCTGTTCTAAGCCGGAAACCTCACGGATACCTTTATATAAGTTTTTTTTAACAACTCCCAAACTAGGGAAATAAATCCATGTGTCGCGGGGGACTACAAACATTCATTTCACGGACACAAAGAACAGACACACAACAACTATTTGTGGTGCACACAAATAATTGTCCCGGGTGGGAATCGAACCCAGAACACCAGGTCTCAGGAGCAACTACCGTAATCACTGTGCCACCGGTGCAGTCAAGAAGTTTATATTAAAAGTAAAGTATGAAATTGTCATAATAATTATTATAGTATGCTGTGAAAACCAAATCGCAATTTAGTTGGGCGAACTGCAAAAAAAAAGGAAAAGCAATCTCGACAGTATAAAATGCTATTGGTATATTTCTGGAATGTCAAAACCCACTGTGGCAAAAAATATACAATTTTCGCATCGTTCATGAAATTAGTTGGACGTAGGTATTGATTACAATAATGATTGTTGATTTCAAATTCAATCCGTATGTTCATATCTATTACTACACGTATTTATATTTTATTTAAAACAAAAAAAAAACGATATAAAACAGACTGACTGAGTTCCTACATTGAAGTTTATTTAATTATTATTTAAACGTCATCTAAGATTTATAAGACAAACTTCTATAACTGTTCTGTGTTTTTCAAGAAAAAATAAACGCAACACAACAAATTAAAATATTATTACAGAAACATGTTTAAGAATATAGTCTAGTGATTTTTTTTTAGGTGAGCTGTAAAACGAAAGTAAATAAACAGACATAAGCCTCAGTTGCTGTAATATAAGAAAATATAACACGTTTGATACGTGTTATATTTTCTTATATTCCCTTACAAGTATTCCCTTGGTGAAACAGAATCTGAGCCTATCATTTTTTTTTGGTCGTAATACTATCACACTGTGAAGAATATGGGCGATGCAATAAATTAAACCCCTCAGAGACTGGCTCGTCTACGGCTTTAATTAACTTTTCACCAGGAAAAATGGAAAAATAAGTTAGAAAAGATAGTTATAAAATCAGAAATCAACGTGCGGTTTTTCAATATCGCCAAGTAAAATATTCAGATTCAAATTCATTGTTCTTAAAACCTATGAATAGTTATGAAGTAATATGGAAGTATGGAAGACATTCACATTATGAGGAGAGGCGTCTAATTTATAAAATTCAATTTTGAGGGCTACCTGCCACACGTTGTGAATGTAACTTTTTATTTAAGTTATTAAATATTTTCAAGTTTGGTATAGTTTAAATCATATTATTCGTAGGCGAACCAACTACCTCTATATAACTAGCCTCATCTTTTTAATTTCATTTACTTTTTAATTACGTAATCTTTTTATTTTATTTAATTACAACATCATGCAATCATATGTCATACAATTTACGTTCGTACTATATTTTATATCAAAACATACACATACAGCAGAGTATTGAGAACCAACACGTTTTCCATTAGCTTTCAAATTTAGGCTCATACGTCATCTACAGTCGGTTTTAATTAATAGTCGCACCAATTTGAGATTCACTTAACATCATGGAATGATTAATGTCCAATTTTATTTACGCGCACATCACGACTTTTAATCAAATGTACATACGTATTCGTTACCAACAAGCTAATGAAAAATGCTCGAAAATGTTGCCACATCAAAAAAATGAGAGGATAATAAATGCTTGTAATATTGCACCTGGCTGCTTTGACACGGGTCGTCTTGCATGTATCACCCCGACAGGCAAGTATATTCCTGTCACAAGCTTGAATAAATAATCATGACGTTTATGTCACGGAATCCATTGAACACATGCACGACCTATGAATATTCATGTTTTATTATCAACTTTCATATTACACGCTACATGAGACTGAATTTCCTTTATACAAAGAGGGAGTTTGTACCTATAAGTGAATTTAAAATTTTCAGTTTTAGTAACGCTACTATTACTTTTGAACTAGATGAGATTCTTGATGCAACTTTGTAATGATTGAGATTATTAAATCTTATTAGTGAAATTTATAGAAGAGTAATTTCTAAGATAGTCAATAGAAACCAGATCTAAATAACTTAATCATTATTTATCATTATTGGATACCTAATATTACGGATGCAAAAACAAATATTAATGGTAGGTTAAATAGCAGAATGAAATTGTAGTTTATTTATTTCGTATTTTTTAATATGTAAGTAAACATAAGCATGTTTGTAGAAATAAAGTCACCTACAAAGGTAATAAGTTCATATTCAAACGTATAATGGTTTTGGAGATGAACTAGGTAGTTGGTCCGATTTAGGATATAATATATAATATTTCTATTTCTATTCGAATTTGAAATTCTTCTTGTTTTTTTTAATACATATTAAAATTAGTCACAGTCACCAAATAAAGATTTTTATTTTAAATTTATGAAATAATCTTGTATTGCGATTAACTTCATGAATAAGCATCTCAGACGTAACTTGCTGTTGTGTTTTGCTGGCGCCTTTATGGAAGACTAAGCATTACCGTTAAGAGTTGTTAGCATTAAAAAAGGCATGACTATATGTTGTTTTCTTCTTATCAGTAACAAATAAAAAATGAAAGTGAGTAAAAACTACTACAAGACTAAAATTGATAACAATTTTATTTAAAACGTGCATCTCACAGCCTAATTTCATTGCATTATAAAAATAATTTCGTTATTTCAGTAATGTATTCGAAACTAATCTTTATACCCGATTTTCTGAACATCTTGTTACTAGAAAGAAATTTAAAAGCTTTTATTTGTTACTAAACAAAGCGGGATAGTGGCAAACAGAGACGTTTTGGCTAAGGCATTGTAATATATTAAGTGCTAGCACGCGACTCCGCAATAAGTCTGCCTCGCCTACTTTGCCGCTAGATAACAATTATAAATCTTACTAATACTTCTTACTGTCCACACCGCTATTGTATTGTATTTTTGATTTTATGAAAACCAACTTTAATTCTTATGTTTAAGGATTATAATAGAACGACATATTGTATGACTGTAAACAGTTTATCGAAAAATAGCGTAATAGTTTTTATAGAAATTCTTAATGTGAGGTGCAATTGATGTTTTTATTCAAGATCATTAGCTTAATAGTTCTTTGAAGCTTACGAGTAATCCCTCTCTCTCTCTCTCTCTAGCTTTGCTTTATTTCTACATCATCGAAGGCTTATGGTGCTTAGAAATTTAATATATTTTTTTATAAAACTTCGGCAGTTGAGAAATCATTTGTCACTTGCCTACGTTAGCCACACTGAGGGTATTGCCGCAATCACTCAATTTAGTGAGTTTAGGTGCAATTGAAACAAAGTTCTTGTTATGATTACAGAATGCTACAAAAAAGGTGCTTTCAAAATATATGTCATAGCTATAACAAGAGTGACACGGGAGTGGCATATACCTACTAATCTATACTTCTATCTATACTAATATTATAAAGCTGCAGAGTTTGTTTGTTTGTTTGTTTGAACGCGCTAATCTCAGGGACTACTGGTCCGATTTAAAAAATTCTTTCTGTGTTGGATAGTCCATTTATCGAGGAAGGTTATAGGCTATATTTTATTTTCAAAAAAGTTGGGGATCCGTAAGAAAATTGCGTTTTTGTAACCCAAGGTGTAAAAGCGAAAACCTATTTATGCGTGCGCTGCAAAAACTATTGACAATAGAACAAAATGATGTACTACGGGTTTGTAGGTCTTATTAAGATCTACAAAAAAGTCCGCGAGAGCATATATCTAACTATCATAGTTTAGTCACAATAACCGCTTTTATGTTCATAAAAAAATATTAAATCGTCTGAAGAAAGAAACTACGTTAAATGTATATCGTTATATTAATCCTTATCCAAATTAAGCATAATGTTATTAAGGGTATTTATGTAGAAGTAAAATACTTTTTGTTTTATTCCAATCGGACATTTCGTTGAGAAATTATCACGAGTATAAAAACGCAAGGAATTGGTACCTAATAAAGAGTTATTTGCCGTAATAGATAAAGCTGAAGAGTTTGTTTGCTTGAACGCGCTAATCTCAGCAACTACTGGTCCGATTTGAAAAATTATTTTAATGTTAGATAGCCCATTTGTCGAGGCTATATTTTATTATAAAGTTTTTATGGGAACGGGAGTTACGCGGGTGAAACCGCGCGCGGAAAGCTAGTTACTAATATAAGTATAAAGCTGAAGAGTTGGTTTGTTTAATTGAAAGCGCTAATCTTAAACGATTTGAAAAATTCTTTCAATGTTAGATAGCCCATTTATTAAAGAAAGCTATATGCTATATTTTGTTATGGAGTAGGCACCCAGGGAACGAAAGCTACGCGGGATCCGCCGCGCACGGGAATCTAGTTATTTTATAAATTTGAGTTGGTTGGTAAAATCAAATTGATGATTCCAAAGAAATTTCTTCACTAACGCAATAACAAGTTACAAAAACTACTGTTTATATTTTAAAAGTATTTAGTATTACACAAAATATAAGCAACTTTGGTCAGGATATCATAAAGACATCAAGAAGCCATCAGAGCTAACAACTGTACCCCCCATACAAAATGTTACTATGTTTACACATTTGTGTAAGATAAATGGCGTGTTTCGGATCTCAGGCGTTGACATATGACGTTATTTTTGCATAGATATTAAGGTATGAAAGTACTTAATAGATATGCGTGTGTAGTGGGGCTTTTTACATATTCAATAGGTAAACGAAGCTTATTGAGTTATATTTAAGTGCCGTTTTGTTTTTCTTAGCCCCGAGGCATTTGCTAATCATCAAATAAAAATCATCGGGCTTTAACGTCAACAGGTAATAAAGGTTTTCTTAACATCCCAGAAAAAAACCGATACATACTCCTAAAAAAAAACAATAAAATAGTCAACATTGTATTTTATAATCAAAGTTGTTATTGTTAAATTTAATATTTGAAGCGGCTGTAGCCCAATGGCTAGGGCGTCGGAGTTGTGATCTTGAGGTCGCCGGTTCGAACCCCACCCATTGCACTACCGACGTGAACCCACTCGTAACACAAGCATTTTAGCTTAACACGAGGGGTTAACAAGAACTAGTATTAGTAGACAGCAAAACTCGGCTAGTAATCTTTAAAAAAATTGGCTTCACTTCAACAGCCCCTTTACGTCCACAGCTGAACATGGGCTTCCTCTTAACATACCTTGATTAGCCAAGGTCACCATGCTTGGCAGGAATTGGTAATCGCAGTAAGATATTTGTATACTAAATCTGATAGATGTTACTGCCCATCCATCACATGTACGACCCTTAGTCGCCTCTTACGTCAACGGGCTAAGAGTCCGGAACACAAATAAAGTTTGTATCACTTTTTCTATACAAGGCTACCCTTTAATTGTAAATCCTGCATAATTATAATTAACTTAAAAACATAAACTTCGTCAATGATAAGGACCGTTACTCGAAACTAAGGAATAGCTAAAACTTTGCAATTATAAAAACAACTAATTAAAGTTTGCAGAAAAAGTTAGGTGAAGACAACTTCCTGCGTCACGTTATAAATTAAAAAAAAATGGGTTGTAATAAGTAATGTAGTTTATTTTTAATTTTTATTAGTTGGTAAACTGGTTTATATGTATATGTTGCAGTCAAGACTCTTAGCCAATCAAAAGTACTTTTGACTAGCAAAATCAGTCAAAAGTAGTTTTAGGTTAGGTTAGGTTATGTGTAGTAGTTGTCGCCAAAAAGGTTGGTGCTACCAATAAGCGTAGTCGTAAGAACCGTCAGGGACGGCTCCGTGCCCCTCGCTCGTCGGTAGTCGTGGTGACACTATCTCCGGAGGCGGAGAAAAGTGGCACCACTTACAGCGATGTTATTCGCAAGGCCCATCAGGTCGATGCGGAGGCCCTGGGCATCACTCAGGGAGTTCGTTTCCGGGTGGGGTTAGCTGGGGGTAGGATTCTTGAGGTCCCCGGCGCTAATAGCGGCGCTAAGGCCGAGTCCCTTAAGGAAGCACTGGTCAAACTCATTGACCCGTCCGTTGCTACTATCACTCGTCCCGAGAAGACAATCGGGGTTAGAGTCAGTAGCATTGACGACTGTATTTTGCCTGAGGAGCTAGCTGCTGCTCTAGCGAGGGTCGGGGAGTGTCCGGTCCCCGCTATTAGGGCGGGAGATATACGGCGGGACCATCGCGGCTCCGGTACTGCGATATGTGCAGTCCCGATCGCGGCGGCGAGGCGTCTACAAAAAGTAGAACGCGTTAGGGTAGGGTTGGTCTCGGTACGAGTAGATATACTCGACCCGAGACCACTTAGATGTTTCAGGTGTTTGGTGCCGGGTCACGTGGTCTGTCGCTGCGACGACACCAACCGCAGCCGTCTGTGCTTCCGCTGCTCGGAGCCGGGTCACAAGGCGGCGTCCTGCGCCGTCTCCAAGCCGAGGTGCGACGTCTGCGCTTCGGCAGGTAGGGAAGCCGATCACAGTATCGGCTCCAAATTATGTAAGGCGCCGACCGTGCGCAAGGCACTTAGGCCCACAGTTCCGACTACGGAACAGGGCACCGCTAGGCAGGTGATCGAGGAGGAGATGGATACGACCATCAATGGATAGGCCCATGTTCAGACTTCTCCAAGCTAACCTCAATCGCTGCGCCAGGGCCCAGGACCTTCTCCTGCAGACCATGGCGCAGCGATTGAGTAACGTTGCGGTAGTCGCTGAGCCGTACATGATCCCCGACCGTCCGTGTTATGTCGGGGACTTGGACGGCTTGGTGACCTTAGTGTCGTCGCCTTCCGTTGGCACCCCGCCCTTTTTCAACGTGGAAAGAGGGCGAGGCTTTGTAAAGGCGGTGTTGGGGTCGCTCACTATCATCGGTGTGTATTTCTCACCCAACAGCGGGCTGGCCGAGTTCGAGGTCTTCCTCGACGAGGTCGGTCGACTGCTAGTTGGACTGGGGGATCACGCCGACGTCATTCTCGTGGGCGACCTCAACGCCAAGTCCTCGGCGTGGGGATGTCCGGTGTCCGACCCCAAAGGTAGGACCCTTGAGGACTGGGTAGTGGAGCAGGGCCTGGTAGTTTTGAACCGTGGCTCGGTGAACACGTGCGTGAGACAACAGGGTGGCTCGATTGTGGACGTTTCATTTGCGTCCTCCACCCTGGCACGCCGTGTTCATCAGTGGGGAGTTTTAGAGGGCGTGGAGACGCTGTCGGACCATTTGTATGTTGGTATCGACATCTCCGCGTCCCCCGCGGTTCCGACCGCCCGTCCTGCTTCATTGCCTCGACGAGAGGGCCCTCGGTGGGCACTCGGACAGTTGGACCGGGAGTTGCTATTAGAGGCAGCCCTGGTTCAGGCGTGGTTCTCGCGGCCGTGTAACCCGACCTCGGACGTAGATGTGGCCGCGGAGGAACTCGGGGAGTCCATGGCTCGTGTCTGTGACACGGCCATGCCCCGTCTTCGTCCGTGTCCACCGCGGCGGCAGGTGTATTGGTGGAGCGGTGCGATCGAACATTTACGTGTTCGGTGCACCGCCCTCCGCCGAGTATACTCTCGCTGATAGCGTCGGAGGCCGAGGGACGAGGTCCGCATACAGGAGGCCTACGCCCAGTATAGGGAAAGCCGGAGTGAGTTGGGCGTTGCCATAGGGCAAGCTAAAGAACTTGGCTGGGAGAGAACGCTGGAGGCGTTAGATCGCGATCCGTGGGGTCGCCCATACAAAGGGGTTCGCCGCAAGATGCGACCGTGGGCACCACCAGTTACGGAAAGCCTCCAGCCAGATGTTATAACAACGGTAGTGGGTGGGTTATTCCCCAGCCAAGAATCGGAGTTTGTCCCGCCTCCTATGGCGGCGCCCGATGATCACACCGATGTGCCAACGGAGGACACTGAGGTGCCGCCTGTTACTCAGGCGGAGCTGGGGGCGGCCATTGCCAAGTTGTCAGGCAAGGTCACAGCCCCCGGTCCGGATGGGATACCAGGACGTGCCTGGGCCCTTTCGGTTGAGGCGTTTGAGCCCTTTGTGCTCGCCCTCTTCGATGCTTGCCTGCGGCAAGGTCGATTCCCTTCGGCCTGGAAGTCGGGTCGGTTGGTCCTCCTTAACAAGGAGGGCCGCCCGGCCGAATCGCCATCAGCTTATCGCCCGATCGTTCTGCTGAATGAATTGGGTAAGCTGATGGAGAGGGTCATCGCTGGCCGCCTCACTAAACATCTTAGTGAGGTAGGTCCCGACCTCTGCGAGGATCAATTTGGTTTTCGTAGGGGTCGTTCTACTTTAGATGCCATCACTCGGCTTCGAGACCGAGCAGGGGGGTGTGTTGATGGCGGTGTCGTTAGACATTAAAAACGCCTTCAACACCATCCCTTGGGTTTGTATCGAGGAAGGCCTCAGATACCACAGGTGCCCGGATACCTCCGGGTACTCATCGGTCACTATCTCCGCGGTAGAGAGGTAGTGTACCCGATAGCAGGCGGCGGGACGGGGCGTTGGCCCGTCTCTAGAGGGGTTCCACAGGGGTCGGTGTTAGGTCCCCTCCTGTGGAACATAGGTTTTGATTGGGCGCTTCGGGACACCCGGCTCCCGGGTGTCACCGCCATTGCGTACGCGGATGACACTCTGGTGACCGCCCGAGGTCCCGATCATAGGCGAGCGAACATCTCGGCCACAGCCGGTGTGGCTCAGGTGGTCGCTCGCATTCGTAGGCTAGGACTGCAGGTGGCGCTTGACAAAACCGAGGCACTCGCTTTTCATAAGCGGGGGCCTCGGCAAGCGCCCCCTGCAGGTTCATGCTTAGTCGTCGGCGGCACCTCCATTATAGTCGGGGATACGATGCGCTACTTAGGTATCGTCCTCGATAGTAGGTGGAACTTCCGGGCCCACTTTAATCGGTTGGCCCCGAAGTTAGTAGCGGCGGCGGGAGCCCTTGGTGGTCTCCTGCCGAACCTGGGTAGGCCAGGGGGGAGTTGCCGGCGACTATACGCGGGCGTAATACGCTCGATGGCGCTGTACGGCGCCCCGATATGGGTGGACGCACTGGATAGGCGTAACGTGGCCCTGCTGCGCCGGCCGCAGCGGGTCATAGCCGCCAGGGCGGCTCGTACCTACCGCACGGTGTCCTTCGATGCGGCTTGTCTTCTCTCTAGTTCTCCTCCGTGGGAACTCGAGGCGAGGGAGCTGGCCGAGGCATACCGTCGGAGGTGCGACGGAGTTTTAAACGGCCGCGATCCGTTTCCGGAGGGCATGGCGACGTGGCGTATTGAATCGCGGCGTCGTGTTCTCCGTGAATGGAAAGACCGGCTGATAACCGACCCTTTTTTTTTTTTTTTTTTTTTTTGTTTTCCGGGTGGAAATGCATTGACGCATTCCCACCACCGTTGCAGCGTATTTGCGCGCTGGCGGTGGGATATGTGGGACTCGCCCTCTCCATAGCGTGGTATGCTAAAGTCATACCACGAGGAGAGGACCCTACACCACTAAAACCTCCCGGACACTCCTTCGATCCGCCGTTGGCGGGGGTCGGGTACGCATGAGCAATCCGGCCCCCCGACGGCACCCGCGGCCAATATGGTACCGCGGGATCTCCAGGGCCACACTTACAGTGGCCCATTTGCCCAATTATAGGGACGCCCGGAGTGTAGAGGCGTCCCTACTCCTCATGGGTCAGCCTCGAAGGGAGCGGGGCCCATGTTCCCCACTCCCCAAGGCCGAGCCTAGGGTGGTAGGCGGCGGGTTTCGGCCCGCCGCCGACGGCCAACACGCCGTCTGCGAAGCGGGTGGGCAGAGGGATCTACTTCCCTCTCCCGCTCCGCGGCCTCCTTCTGTGACATAACTTGTCTACAGAAGTAGGCAACCGCCTCCCACGACCTCTCGCTTTGAACCATCTTCGAAATGATGGTCGGCAGCGAGAGGTCGTCTCCCACCACGCCAACGAGCTCCTCCCGCTCGTTGGCCCACGCCGGACACTCCACCACCGTGTGCTACGCCGTATCGTCGGCACAGTCACAGTGGTGACAGCGAGTGTCCGGCTCTCTCTGCGCCACGCTGATAACCGACCCGCCATTGAGCGGACTACGTACGGTAGATGCGATCCGGCCTCACTTGCTTGAGTGGGCCGGACGTAAAAGGGGCGAGGTAACCTTCCGCATTGCGCAGGTCATGACGGGGCACGGATGCTTCGGTCATTACCTGTGCAAAGTGGCAAGGAGAGAGCCGGACACTCGTTGTCACCACTGTGATTGCGCCGATGATACGGCGCAACACACACTGGTCGAGTGTCCGGCTTGGGCGGCCGAGCGCGGTGCGCTCGTCGCACATGTAGGTAATGACCTCTCGCTTTTGACCATCATCAAGAGGATGCTCGAGAGCGAGGGAGCATGGGAGTCGATGGCCTCTTTCTGTGAGACTGTAGTTTCACAGAAGGAGGCCGCGGAGCGGGTGAGAGAAGATGATTCCAGCTCTCATCCGCTTCGTAGACGTCGCGCTGGCCGGAGGCGGAGGGCCGAAATCCGCCGCCTCCCGCCATAAGGGGTGACCCTGGGGAGCAGATAACATGAATCTGCTCCCTAGGGTCACATTCATGTAGTAGGTCGGGGATGCCACTGTGTTCTGGCAATCCCTGTAGGAGTAGGAAGGTATCCATCGCGGGTGCTTAACACTCGCGATTGAGCCATAGGGGGAGGAAACTCTAGTCCTTTCACCGGGGCGAGAGTTTATAGTTGTACTCTGTCGGAGAGATAACCAAAGGCCTATACCGGTACTTGGGTCTCTCACTACAAACGACAGAAGGAGGAACACCCGGGGGCTTTTTTAGTGGGTACATCCTCTCTGTGGTGCGACAGCGCACCACGTTCTATAGATGGCCTCACTGGCGCAGGGATCACGTATATAGTGATCCCTGCGCCAGGGAGGAAGTGCGGTTGCGCATTTTTACCCAGGTAAACAAAAAAAAAAAAAAAAAAAAAAAGGTTTTGTGTAGTTAGTTTTGATTGACTGATTTTGCTGGTAAAAAGTACTTTTGACTGGTTAAGAGTTTTGACTACAACATATATAACTTACCGCGCGCGGTTTCAAACGCGAAACTTCAATCCATCCGTTATATCACTCCTGGATATTTTAGTTTGCTAATGGTGAAATAATTTTTGAAAGCGGTGCACTAGTTCTGGAGCCTATTCAATGCAAGCAATTAAAAAATGAAACAAGCAGTCAAATCTTTCCTCTTCATAATATAAGTACCTATAGATAAACTTAAATTAGAAATTAAAGACAAATACCTAGCTACAGTCGTTAAACCTACGGGTGCAAATCTATACTAGTATTATAAAATGAAAGATTTGATTTTTGTTTGTATTATATAGACTCTGTAACTATTGGATCAATTAAAAAACCTATAACCTTTATAAAACACCTAGCTAGTGTAACATGGGAAATATTTAATGATAAAGTTCCCACGGGAACCGAAGTTACGCGAGTGAAACCGCACGTGAGAAGCTAGTGGTACTATAAATCTGAGTGTAAAATTTTCATAAAATTAAATATTAATTTGATAAAAGTAAGATGTCTGTTCGAAGTGCAACGGAAGCATTGGTACGATGACTCGGCCCGACCTCTCCTCTCGCCGCGACGCTCTCTACAATATTTGTATCAGTTTAAAAGGCGACTTCACCGATCGGAGCATTTCCTTCGCGACAACATGCCAACGTAAAAGAATTTTCACGAAATAACGGCTATATTTGAATAGAGGTTTAACAAGTTTGTAAGACTTTCATCGGTTGAAATAGAAACGTATTTCCTTTTGTAGTTGTACAAGTAGAATGGGTATTGTTAAACATATATTGTGGTTAGCCTTTTTGGTTTCTCTAACTTTGGTTTAGTTTGTTGGACATGTTACAACCTCCATCTGTGGGGCTATCCATAAAGTACGTCACACGTAAAAGAAGGAGGAGAGGAGAAGAAGATCGACAAAGTGTGACATGGTGTGACAAGAGGTGGGGATAGTTCGAAGATCCGTGACATCAAATTTAAAGACCTATTTAAAGATATATTGTGACAATTTTTATAACTGCCTATCTGTATTCACATACGGTTCATTTTTTTTAGATATAAAATTGCAATATATGTGAAATCACACTAGGTAGGGAAGATTCTCACAAATGTGACCAGCTGTGACTTGGAGAGGGAGGGGGGGTCATAACCTCATTATATTCGTGTGACATAATATATGGATGGCACCTTTAGGTGAAATATACACGTCTGTCTGTCGGCTAAGAATCTAAAATTAAATGCTTTTAAAATGTAGGTACAGTCTCAGAGGACCTTTCTATACAAGGCGTAGTTTAAAATGTGTACCTACTGTCACATCTGTCCTAAAATTTGATACCTGAATTTTGGATATGACATAGAGTCCCTATGTCATTCCGCCAAAATTCGCCGGAGCAAATTGGCAAAGCTAATTTGAAGATCAAATCAGTCATTTAAAAACGTATCCAACATATTTTATTTATGTAATTTACCATAATATTAAAATAATTATAGTTTTGACATAAAAACGAAATTAAACATTATTACAGAATCTATCTCTAATATTTAAGTAATATTTAGACTTAGTTTACAATTTATTAGAACCCGGTGAGTGAATGACTAAAATGTTAACTTATTAAGCAATTTGACCTAATTTATATTTAGAATAAATTCGCCAAAAATTGCGTATTGCCGAGCGAAAGGCGCTATGCTATGAGTGACCGCGAGCGGTAATTAATTTTATGTTATCCTTTCATAAGGCATATAATTTAATATCACTCAAGGTGTCATTTACCTCAATACTGATGACACTTTTTTGAAATTATTTTGATGATGTTGAAGAATGGTTTAGTAGATCGAGAAAAATATAGCATTTATTTGAGATCTAGATAGCACTTAAATATTTTAAAATTGGCTTGACATTTAGAGAAAAAACGATGTCAGCCATGTTGGTCTATATACATTATCTGTATCCAAGATCGATGTCGTTATGACTCAGAAAGTGTAATATTAAATTATCGCGTTCATGTTTTTTAACGAGATGTATGACGTCACGAAATGGCTGATTGCGTTTTCGGAAGTTAAACACATAGACAAAAGAAATTATTTTCATATTGAGTTTATACAAACATACCTATTCAAGGTTTTTTTTAACATCAATTATTATATTAAGGATACATATTACAAATACTTTTAAAAATAAACATCATTGTAACATAATTTCATATGTGTCAACTAGCCTATTAGCCGTTTACCTCGCAATACGTACACTCTAACAATACGAACAACTCGTAACATCAGAAATCTTTTTTTTTTTTATGGAACCTTGCCTTGTGGAATAGATTTTATAAGTTAGTTTTATTTTAAAATAGCTACGTTTAGCGGTATATGTATTTTATTAATTAATATAATGATAAAAAAAACTGATAAACTAATTGAACATCAAAAAGATGTCCAACAAAGTTAATATACCGCAGGTTTACTTATAAATTTTAATGATATAACCAAAATCTTGCTGAGCTTGATACTTGAGCTAAGTGTGCTTCTTATAAGGACCGGGTGTAAAGTTTACCAGGTGGTTACCACTCGAAGGTTCTTGAAATCCCACACAAGATAAACGAGAACCCCGTTTTTTATGGGCGTAAATAATTTGCTGAAGAAGATTGTGTAAACAAATGCCTTTTTGGTATGAATGGCATTATTCAGATTTAGATATTGATAAACATCACAGTGTATTTACTTTTGACTGCAACGGTAGCTCAGTGGTTAGTAAGTTCTGAGACCTGTTCTGGGTTCTGGGGTCGTTCCCTTTCTTGGACAATTCTTTGTGTGAACCACGGACAGCTGTGTTGGAATTGGGGCTATATTGTGTCCATGAATTGAGTGTTTGCAAAGTCCGCGCGTGGGTTGTCTTTTTAAAAACAAAACAAAATTTAGGGTGATTATTACATCAAATATCTGCTAGCAATCAAAAAGAAAGAAAGAATAGGTATATACACCGTGAAATTTTAATGGTTGTTTTCCCGAAGCAGAACAACTTGCCGTCGGTAGTACTATCGAAACATATTTTTTTTTTTTTTAGACTTGTTTTGGATTTAAAATTATTAAAAAAAATATTAGACAACTCGAAAGCGTGATAAACAGTAGTAACACTAGACGATCGGCCGTTCTTTCGCCAGAGCTCGACGAGGAGATCATCGAGTACTTCGAACGCGATCCTCGCCGAAGTACGCGAATGGCGGCAGCTAAGTTTGGCGTAAGCCAATACTACGTCTGGAAACTACTCAACTCAGAAGGACTGCATCCATATCATTTCCGCGGAGTTCATTTAATTTTTCATTTTTGTTAAATACGCCTTAAATACTTTAGTAGGTATCTAATTCAGAATATATCGTATCTTGTTTTAAGTTACGTTTTCTGTAAGTTATAGCTAAAAAGGTATTGGATAAAGCTTATTATTATGATTGGGTACTGTGTTACATTGCCTAAGGTGTAGGTATCAGCTGATTGACTAACACCCGGGTCAACGAACGCGCGACCGATCGACGCGAGCGCTAGGTATCGCGAGGTATTACTATCGGTTCGATGTCACTTTCGAGTTCGGTTTTTCACGATTGTTAATCGGCCATTTTTGGTTTATAATATTTAGTTTTTGTATAAATTGAATGTTTAACTAAGACCAAACCTTTTCGCTGCGGGAAAACAACCATTTAAATTTGAGCGTGTATATGTCATCCCTTTAACAGGAGTTAGAACACAAATTAATGAATAGTGTAGAGTCCAATGTACTGATTACGTAACTGAAGAAACTGTATTTTTTTTTTACAAAAATGTCTACTATTGATATTGTATCAAAAACTTATTTATTTTAATTAGAGTCATCTCCTTATACTAGCTGTGCTGGCCGCACGGTGTATAGTGTATATAATATGTAAGTATTTTAATGTTACTACGTTAAGGTAAAATGTATAATTTCACAGATATTTCTACACTTAGTTAATAATGAATAAAAACAAGATTCAATCTACTGTTCAAATTCAAATTCAAATTCAAAATTCATTTATTCCGTAATAATGGTTACATTTGTTTGGAATCGTCATAATTTTTTTCGTACCGTGCAGTGCGTGACGTGGCGACTACTGAGAAACACTGCCAAAAAACTCAGTAGAACCCTCTTTTAAAATCTCATAATACATAACAATTTTTTATTAACCTAGTAACAAAATACTTTATTTTACATTGAGATTGGAGCGATTGAATCCCAAGCATTTTTGTCACAAAGATAATCGGAAATTTGTTAAAATATAACATATTATTATATTTTGGAAGCATCATATGTTTATAAATATGAGGTCTATAACTTAATAAGATTCTGTAAAAGTTTACGCGTAATAAAAACATGCTCAATCGTTAAGACATATTTTAATACTTAATCACACAAAAATTGATAAACGGATCGAGCATTTCGCCATGAAGATAGCTAATTATCTGAACTAAGATTAAGATATATTGAAATATAATCTTAAAAAGTGTTTCATTTTATATCTAAAATCTTCACTACTCAGATTTTACGTTACTCTGCCTTCATCGCCGCGGGCACCATTTAAAACGATATAGAATTATGAACTGGTACAGATTCAAAAGCTACAACATATTGCACTAGTGTAGTGCCCCATTGAACTAAGCTTATACAAACATACAAAGATTTGGCGCAGCTGCAACGTAACAACAAAATATTTCATTTACCATTTCTACCTAAAATCGAGAAGTGGAAATATCAATGAAGCCAATATTGAATTATTTATAAACAGTCAGTATTGAATAGCAGCGAGAAATGTTTTGACATTAGCTATTGACTGCGTGCTTACGATGAGTTATGAGTTTTGAGTGATGGCGCCTTTTGTAGCTTCGCCATTGTTGTGCTTATAAATGATTCTTTATTTCTCAAATGCCTTTATTATGAGACGAAGTGTTGTAAAGAAGATAGATATTGACTGTGCTGTTTATGTGAAGTGTTTTGAAGAAATGATACAATATGTTATATAACAAATGTTAAATTACTGAAACGAAAATCACTTCGTAAAAGAATAGATGTTTGTAGGTTACTGCATTCTTAACAAAAGGTAATTCCACTCAAAAGTCTAAATGCTAGGATTACTCGTTTGCAACTCAAAAATTTTGCCATATGGGACTATAAAAACACGCCAAAATACAATCACCAGCCAAAGACTCGAAATATGTTTCACTCATCCACGAAGTATGATCAGGGTTGACGAGTTGAAAGCTAACGCGCAAAAATGTTGCCTCGCGCAGTAGCGTTCAACTCTTTATGGATGTTATTTTGTAGTGTAATCACCTAGATATTTCTAGTTTTTATTTATTTATAATATTAAGGATTTTCGCAAAGAAACTCCTGATTCTAATTAATATATTATTGTGTGTCAATAAATATTAAAAACAATTGTCTATGTTAGGTATAATCTCAATGAAATACTATTACTACTCGTACGAATTAACATGACACCTGACTTGAATATCGACTCTCATCTCGCTAGCCGGTACGGGGCTCACTCTCGTCCTGCTGCAGTAGGGTTAGCATGACATGCACGCAATTCGGAGTAATATGTTTCTTGTCTTATTTGTTACTGCTATTTAATTTTTGCTATTTTTACATTTGGACGTTGTATTTACTATCTGATTTGATTATTTTGTTGAACTTTTACGATATTCAACGTGTCTATAATTAGATATGTTATTTTGGACGCAAACTAAAACTAAACTATAAATGAAATTTAAAACATTTTGCATTTATTACTTTATTCGAATCAAGTGTCAAGTTAATTCTCGTGGGTGGGTCTCGTGGGTCAATTTAATAACATGTTTTAAAATCTAAGGAAGACGTTTGTATTTTATTATTTTAACCTTCACATTCACCGTTAGTATCTGCATGTATAGCAAGGATTTCCTATTGTACAATAAAAATGCAGGAACAGTGCAAAACCTATTCATATTGTTCAAGTAAGAAAGCAATTCACAAAAGCGTGTGAAGACGCAGGTGATTTGTGTGTTATTTTTTCTGACTCTCTACCTACAGTTTTCATGGTTGTATGCGAAGAGAAAATCTTGCGGTTATTTTGTTGCTTTTAACGTAACTATAAGTATAAATGTGGCACAGGTCACCTCTATACTAATGATTATATTAGGTAAAAAATATTTTTAACATGTTAGTTATTTTGTTTTGTGTAAGGATGTTATTTAATGTAGCACAGTACTACTTTAGAATGTAGAACTACCAACCTATACGTTTCCATATCCAGTGTATAAAAACCTAACCAAAACTAAAGTGACGTTCGTTTTGCATTAGGAGTCGAGCACTCAATTTATTATTTACAACAATAACGACTTAAAACGAATTACATACATTGAATGACCTGGTACATATTGCTCTATATTATTAATATTAAAAATCAAATCCAAGAGATCTTTTAATTAACCAAAAATGTATTCCGCAGTTTACACTATAAATTCTTTCCATAAGGTAAAAACAGAATGGTTCAAGTCAGAATGGAAATTCATAATCCACAATCGACATTGGTTTTCTCGTATTATTTGCATCTCTTCTAAACAAATCTAGTGCGAACGCCGAAGTATGATCGAACTGACGACCGCAAAATTCAATTACCTGCTAGACAAAATAAAAACGTCGCAGGCAAACCGTATCGCTGATTTGTTTTCCCTTTGTTGCTTTTCTACTTTTACACAACACGTAACTACTACCAATACATTTAGACCTCCCTGAAAAGGAAATTAGAAAGAACCGCTTTCTAAGTCAATTCAGATTCAAAGGTCTTAATAACATGGGCATTCAAAGGTCAAAGCCGTTTGACATGAAACATGACATCTTTGTGCAGATTCATGAAGTTTAATTAAACATCTCCTACGAGATGATGTTATATGATACAAATCTAATGAAAACGGTTGATTGACTTTTAGGAAATTATTGGGTTTCATAAGTACTTTACTTAACTAATTGACAATATTTGAAAACTGACAACGTTGACAATTTCGAAGAGAGTATCAATATATTATTTACTCAAATAAATTAAAACGTAAAATTTATTGAATACTCTCAAGAATAAATGGTCTATCATCGCCATCATCGGTCACTATGACAGAGTAGAATTAAAGAAATCGTATTTGAAAATTAGTCTTGAATCTTTCATCTCTACTTAAAGTCTACTTAGATTTACTGGTTTAGTCATCAGATTTCACTGGTAATTGAATGCCTTACCTGACACTTAATTATAGACCAGAAACATTTTTTTTGTTTTTTTTTCGTACGGAATTATACGATACGTAGTTAGCCACGAGGCTTTTGCTACTTCACCAGGCATCAAGGCGAGGAGAGCTGTAGCCTTAATAAATAGTTTAAAAACTACAAACTAAGCAACCTGCGCAAGAGGGCGCCCCCTGTGGATCTTGGACCTCGGCTCAGGGCGGCTAGCGACAAGATTGAGTGATTATGACTTTTGGTATTTTAGGGGGTTTTGTGCAACTGTCGCTCCACTTTACAATTATTATTCGCGGGCCTCTCGGATTTCGAGTCTACGAGGGCATCGGATGGTACATATAAATCTTAGAATCAAACTATTAAAGTATCAACTTTTATATTTAGAAATAAGTAGCCATTTAATCTGTTGGTTTGGAATGATTGTTAACTCACTACGTTTTTCCAATGACACAATATTAATAGTAGATACGATTGTTCCAGTAAAATGATAAATAAGACATAAAATGTATCTCTTAAAATATTGTTAAATTCAGTGGTTCGATATAGAAAAATGGTTTCTCTAAACGTATCCTGAATTTTGCAGCAAGCTCCTCTAGTTTTCGCTATTTGTGAAATACGTCTTGAGAATAATATTGTACAAGTTTGTGAGTCGTTCCTCTTTGTCTTGAGAATATGACGTTAGCGTTTTAATTAGGGTTGGTGCATTGTTAGAAATAGAATTTATCAATAAATAGCTTATTTAAACAAAATATTTTTGTACTTACACTCTATATATATACTCTTTTTTTCGTTATAAGTCAATAATAGAGACATTTGCCCAGCAGTGGGATAATATAGGTTACTAAAAAAATAAAAATAGAACAATAATAATAATATAATAAGCTCCCGATAAAAAAATCTTTGAGTAAATCAAAGAGATTTTTCCGAGTCTGGTTGGGTGGGGGCTACCCTGCATGTCTCGGAAGCCGGTCTCGATTATTGTACCATCATCTGTGATAATCATTTACCAGCAACTTCTTAAAATTTTATCTCAGCAACATTTACCTGTATATATCGGTACTAAACCTACATAATACTGCGGTCACTTATCCGCCTGCCAAGCGTGGTGACTATGGCAATACACCCAGGGACGATGATGATGTAACATACTTCAAACTTCCCATTTAAGATATTGTATAGTTTTTCCTCGTATGGCCCTTGACTACCAAAAAGTCGCTGGTCACTCGATCATTGACAGTCTGATATATTGCGTGTTCTACAATCGGGTATTCAACAAGTAGCTCGGTATAATGGTGTCATATTCCATGGAGGATTTGACCTTAAAATATGTTATTGGTAAATATATTGCAAGCATCGTATGAAATGATATTAGATAGAAGTCATCTATATTTAGGATTAGGTCCCCGCGCGCGGTTTCAACCGCGTTACTCCCGTTCCCGTGGGAACTTCATTATTAAATATAACTTATGTCATCCGGGGATAGTGTAGCTTTCCAACGGTGAAATAATTTATCAAATCGGTCAAGTAGTTTCGGAGCCTATTCAATACAAACAATCAAATCTTTCCTCTTTATATTATTTATATAGATAGATAGATAAGAGATTTATTTATTAATTTACTAGCTGTTTGATTAATTCGTCCGCGTAGATTTATCTGACTCACTTAAGAGGAGAATAAAAAAAAGGTTGCATATTGGATGCTTCTAAAAAAGGTTTTTTTACAGCCATCCGAAAATCGGTTGAGTGCGGGTCGGGTTACGAATTTGCTCATTAACAATCATGGCTCCTAAACGACTTTAGTTTGACTATTCTCTTTTTACCGCGCATTAACACAAGAAGTTAAAATTCTGCCCATCGTGCCTATAACGGTGGATCTGTGCTTGCAATTAGCTATAACTTTAAAAATATAACATTTAATCAGCAACCTTATACTACGCTCCATTCCTCTCAACAATTTAATGCAATTTTCTAGATTTAACAAAAAAAAATAAAGACACATTTTGTTTCAAGGTAGTATCCTAACTTAATCCACCTAGAGCTTGAAGAGGAAATTAATTCATTCTATTTTACACAAGAGCGCTTTAAAATAAGGAGTCGTTCTTGCACTGAGAGAAATACCCCGTGAAATTAACTTCTGCGTACTATACCAGTGGACACTTTCCAGGTAAAAGACAAATGGCCGGGGGTAAGTAAGTACGGTGACATTATCACAGATAGAATCTGGAAAACTGGATTCGTTCAGCTTTTAGTTGAATTTTGTAATAAAGGGTGCTTTTAGTGAAACGGTCAATAGCTATTGTGTAATGCTGCAGTTTTAAGCAACTATGAACTGTGATTGGGATATTTTTTCGTCTATAGTTTTCATACATAAACATGATAAATTTCGACAACGAATGGCTTAGGCTCTAGGTATAGCCTAAGCCATTTGTTGTCGAAATTTACCATTTTACCATTCACCATTTGGCCCCCCAATTCTGCACGTTGTCTCAGTTTATTAGCACCAATTTTTAAATTTAATATACTAATATTAGAAAGGAAAATTCTAATTGTTTGCTTATTTTCAATGGATGCAAAACTACTGGGCCGAATTAAAAAAATCTAAAATTCACCACTAGAAAGCTTTGTTATCTAGGAATTATTATTGTTAACATAGGCTATATTTAATTGTTCAGAATGCAACAATATTAGTCCTAGTTCTACTACACAAGACTTGTTCTTAAGAAAGCACGTTCCACCGGTGAATACTTTACGTCCCCGCGTTCATAAAAAAGACAATTTGCCTTATTGCCGCAATCTGTAACATATGTTCCTCAGTAGTCCAGGGTTATGTCTGCAGCCCTCATAAACGACAAAGTTAACCATAATTTATGTCGCAAATTTAGGGTCAAACACATGACTCATAAATTGCTTTAGTCTGCTTTAGTATATTATTTGCAATAACTATCCAGCTAATGGGACGGTGGTCGCTATACTTTGAAAGCTAAATTTATATTACCCGATAAATAACATAAAGCGCGCTGTATTCGCTGGCTATTTATAGTAACTAGAGTAAATATGAAATTATGATAAGTTTAGGATTGTATGAGTATATATAGAAATATGTGTTGGCGTGTGATCCCTCAACAGATCACCCCATGTCTTCCCATGGGTGTCGTAATTGGCGACTAAAGGAACAACATGTGTAAAACACGGTAGTATATATCAGCGCCAGTTTACTTATCATCTTACTGCGATCACCAATCCACTTACCAAGCATGGTGATTATGACTATATTCTGCAACGAATCTGGTTTGTAAAGGTTTGTTGTCACGGTCCATGTTCAGTCGTGGACGTAAACAGGCTGTTGATTATTATCTTAATAAGATGTTATATATGATGGATTAATTGCAACTGAAAACTTTCTAGTGAATAGAAAAATATGAACTATAGAAGAGATATTATTATGAGAAAATGTATTCGCTTTTATAACAAACTCCCGAATAATATTCGTTTAGCTTTGGATTTACTTGCTCTAGAAGAGGGGTCTCCAAACTACGGCCTCGGGCCAAACCCAGGCCTCCAGTGTTATCATTCTGGCCTGCGACTGCTAGACTAGTGTCATCAAATTTGAGTACTTATACTTAAGGGCAGAAAAATAAGACTGCTTTTTCATATTATAAAACAGGTTTCATCCACGTTTCGATCCAGTTCTTTTCAGATGATGGAAAAATTGGCGCATCATAAGAACACCATTTAAAACAATTGTATGGTTTCTGTCTGTATGAATAAAGAAGTGTATGATCAGTTAAATTATGTTCCATTTGAATTTGTAGTTATAAAATAAGCTCTAGTCTAACTTTTTTATATATTAGTTTTAACGTAAAATATGTTTTTTGTGTCACGTTATTTTTTATTGTTTACACGTATTGTATGCCAATAAAGTAAATCAACTTTTACATAACAGATATGAAGATAATTTTGCGTTTTTTGGCTTCTTTATATATGCTATAAGAACGAACAGCAATGTAACATTTTGTATACTATCTATCCATATTGCAGTACTAATATGTAAACCGCCAAAATAAACTATGGATTTTAGTTTCAACTAACGACCAAGTTGCTACATGAAAAATGTAAGTATCGCTTTGAAAAATACTGAACTTCTGAAAGTCTGAAACATAGCTCTTCTTTTATTCATGTTCTGACATGTGGCGCTCTGTGTTGTATACAAGCTTTCTTCCTTAACAAAATAAACAACATTTACTTGAAGTTAGGTCCTTTGAGAGGCTGCCCTGTGCTTATGTTTTATGAATGAGCTCTTATGCACTTACGTGAATACGTAGGTATAATGTTATTGAATACTTTTCGACTTGCATACTCAAAGTTGCGGGTTGTACTCCATGTACTCTGTTGCTTTTAAGATTCGTATTTGCTCGTATTGACATATAACATAATCACATAAGCACACATGCCAGAACACTATATTATTCTTATACAGCTTCTAAGAACATTTTAAGATTTCCCCCACCACTTGACTTGTAGGCAGTTCCCTTTATCGCGAAAAACTGTATCCATCTCTGTCCCACAAGGAAAAAGTTTACGCGTTTTCTATCATGCCGCATGGTTTTCATGTCGTTTCTTTGATACCATATTGAACTCTATTGCGCATTGCAAACGTTCCAATATTCCGTCGCTGAAATAATTTCACTGCATACCTTTCGTTCTTACGTTAAAGAGCCTTACATTTTAGCCTGGACTTAAAAGGGCGTACGAGGTTGATGTAGAACAGGAATCCCAAATTTAAAGTAGGGTCGTAAGGTTGAAATTTCTTTGAAAGAGAGTTGTTTTTAAGTCTGTTTTAGTCTGGTAGGTAGGTCACCAACTTGTGATGTAGGCGAGTGGGAATGTATAGGCTGTATCGAAATAAGCTTTTAGTCGCACCGCGCACATGCCCGCGGGTAGTCGAGTCCAGAGCTAGTTCTTATCGCGATATGGCGGGAACTTTCCGACAACTTACGTATTCTATTACGGAGTAATATATATTAGATAAAATTATTTTTGACAGTGTTATCTTTGTATTTATGAAAGATAATTTGTTCAGTTGTATTATACAAAGTGTTGGAAGACTTTTGACTTTACATCATTGCAAGACTGAAGTAGAGACAAGTATGTAAACAAGTAATTAGTTAATTTATAACTATTAAATTAGTCCCAACACTTCTCTATGGTTATTTAAATACTTATTCTGTCATCATGTCTGTCTGTATTTAAACGTCATAAAAGATATTAGGTACACCTAGTAAGTGTGCTTAATGGTGAATTTTTTTTTTATAAGTACCTGTAGGTGACTGAATATTTAAATAGCAATTTGTGAAGGCAATTTAGATCTTTACTTTACCAGCTCGCTAACGTCCTTTTCTGAACATGGCCCACCTCTTAACAGACCTTGACAAGTTGGAGATGTAGACGGATATTGCAATAATCACCACACTTGACAAACGGATTGATGATCGCAGTAAGATAGTAACTTACCTTGAGCTGATAGATACTAGATTGCTTTGGAGTATTTTCAAATTATATATATTCAAACTTCTTAAAAAAGTTAAATGTTTTGTCTTTCAAACTTATTTAGCCTTTTTAGGTTTTAAGATTCGATTATTTAGGTTTGTAGATTTTTGTCGAGGTATTCCTAAAAATCGAGGACAAAAATCTTCGTTTGAAATAAAATAACAAGTCAAATCCAAAAGACGTAGAATTTGCTCTACAATACCTACTTATATTGAGCCCATATTTCAAACCTTAGACTTATATAAATGGTGAAAATTAATTACTTCATATTTTATCGTATGTGGTTTAACTCACGTACCTGCGGTTTCCGTGCAAACATGATAAAAAAGTCGTTTTCAGGTACTCGGTTATACCCTATGTTTACAATTTTCTCTCATACTAGAGGGGTTTGCTAGAAGAAAAATCATGAATGAATTAAGCTCGCCTTCGTGCAAATTGTTTTTAATTTTCCGCATATTAATCTACGTATTTTTGTGTATTATATCTGCAACAAAGAATTAAAATATAAAAAGAGCCAAGTAGGCGTTACTTTGTAACTTTCTTATGTCATATTCGTTATAATGATATAATTTTTAGTACGTATAAAACCATAAAAAGTCATTATTTACTTACACTAATGTGTAATAAGATAATAGTTAATCTGTATGAGGTTAATATTTCAACTATAAACCTTATATTATTTTTTTTTATTCTCAGCATCACCCAATGTCTCGTTTTAAGCCCGATGTTTTCATCATAGCAGTGAGCACGTTTGAAAAGCAATTAAAATTAGTTGGTGCATGAAGTTCAGTTATAATTATTTAAGCCCTCCTGATACTTCTGTATAGGATTAATCGAGATGGACTTATATCCCGCGGCGGCGGGGTGTGTGGGACTTACTTTTTTTTTTTAAGGTAGTTATCTAAGATCTGCTTTTGAATTACCTGTTAGTTATAGTTTTTTTATTTATCTTATTACTTAGTAATTCTGACAAGTACTAGTGTATGTAATACCTAAGTGCTGAATAGAATTCATTAAAAACATTTCATTTATAGCGATGGTATGCAAGTTATACCACAAGGGGTTAACCCGCTAAAAACCCTAAGTGTTCCTCCGAACGACTCTAATAGAGGCGCCGGGAACTGCCATTGCATGACATCTCTTAAAGTGATCTTATGACAAGTGGGTCCTATCGAATTTCCTAAGCCATAAAATAAAATAAAAAAGATTTTAAGTATTCCAACGCCAAAAGAAAACCCCGTGACGATCTACGACACTGTGGAGCTTTGCGACGGCTTCTATAATACTTACACACATTTCTTCAGATGTCAAGTGATCGGGTAGAAAGAAACTATCTTAAGGTATTCTCAAATTAGAAACTCTTTCTTGTACAAAAAAATGTGCCGCGATAGCGATAAGAGTAGATACAGTTCAATTTTTCACAAAATAATTATTAAATTGATTCAAAATTTGACCCAATGATCTGTATCAGGAGTGCTTACCCAATATTCCATCTGAAACTGGTAAATATCGTGAAATCTTTCAAAATATAAGAACAAAAGTATAATTGCTCTGGGCTTATAGATATAGAATATTTACCTGTAAACCCATATAATATTTTTTTTATAAACCCATATAATATTTTTTTTTATAAACCCATATAATATTTAGTCCTTAATGTATATTATCATGTGCAAATTAGGACAAACTTTAAATTTATTTGATGTTAACTAAAATACTTTTTATGTTTACGGTTAAGACAATTCACTTAAAATCAAATCTTGTAATTTTTCATTTTACTTTTGTAGTTTAATAATGGTCATTTATGTGATCTTTGCAAAAGTAATTTATACTTATTTCTTAATACTTTAATCATATAAAAAAGGCCAAAAATTATCCCATTTTGTTTTCCGAATGATGAAGAAATGAATGATGTGTCTTGGCTTAATTCAAGTGGAACGTCTACTTGCCTTTTTGTCACAGACTTTATTTTCATGGATAAATCGGTTAAGTACTAACTGCACCGTATGAATTTTTTTTTGGTTCGTCAATGCAATATATCTTCTCTCCAGCTACAGGGTTCAGATTTGATATCCTAGTAATTGTTTTACTAAATATCTTTTATTTATCCGTAAAGTTAAATAATATTACAAAAATCTTTAATTAATCTTAAATTTTTGTATGATTTCAAAGGCGACCGTTTTGGTCGCCTTCGAAATCATACAAAAATACTTTTAAAGACACTGCATTAACGACTTTATTTGTCCGATTTTCTTATATCAGAAAAACATGGATTATGGTGTATCGTTGAAATTTGTCTTTGTCAAAGAAATGCAAGCTATCTTGGAAGATGTATAAGTTTATTATTTTTTTTAATATTGTTTTATCATAGTAAAGTATTCTTCGTGTTAACTGTTGAAGCACTAACAGATTCTGCTTCAAAATGTTCTTAAAGCTATTCATTTTTCATCTTTACCCATCCTTTAAAGAACAAAATAATGTTATGTATTTATGTCATTATTACTTTTCCATCGTAAAACAAATAAGTAAAAAAAAAATAAAAAAAATGGCAATCAAAAATTAACTTTTGTATTAATATGATTATTAGAAAATATACTTACCTACATTACCGCTCGCGCGATGAGCAAAATTTCGTATGACCACGACAGGCTACCAACTCAAGCAGGTTAACACAACGAAAACAGTTTAATAGGCAAAGAATGAATACAACAGCACAGCTACTGAGAAAACAAGAAAACATTGCCTTCCCTTGTGTGCGTTTTTGACATATTAAAGTGCGTTTTAAAATTTCTTGGATGGGAATGCTTTTTTTTATTTCTATGTTAAGTAAATGCTGTTATTATATACAATTAAGGCACTACTTTAACAAAAACTTGAGATAAAAAATATTTAAAACAATACTAATATACAAAAACATAATATTATGTTAAAAATATAACTGATCTTATCGTTAGCACGGCAGAAATCTGAACAAAACAGAAAGTTACTAATAAAACGCATTGTAGTAGTTATAAGGTAAAATGAGCAAAAATAAGCAATTTTGCACAATACTAAAATCACGTAAAGAGTAAAATAAAGACAATTAAAATTATACTACCTTTATTTAAAGCTTAAAATGCCTTTATTTCATCACGATTAAGTTACTTAGAGAAAATAAAGTTTTTCATACGAGTTTGTCATACGAAAAACATAAAATTGAGGTTATCAACAATGATTTTATAAAGAAACAGAAAATTAATTAGAAACAAACAATATGCGCCGGACAAAGCAGAGCAGATTGCCCTCATTCTGCTTCAACAAATTATAATGCAATGTACAAAATTGTACAAATCTATAAAACTTTGAGTTGCTTCTTGGTATCTTTCTGGTTATGGTCTAACACAGGGTACTTTAAAAAATTGCCTGTTTGTTTTTATAAGAATGACAATAAAATAAAATAAAAAGTGAACAAAAGTGCATGAGCAATTACTTTTCACGATCAGTATGAGTATAAAGAAAAAAGAAACTGAGAAATATAAAAAAGAAGTAGTAATTACTACACACTGCCTGGTAGTAATAGTAAAGTATAAAATTGAAGATGAAACTCTTTATTTTTAATAAACTAGGCGATGTGATTTTTTTTACTGGCCGGCTAAAGTATTACTAACTGCAAAGGTAAAAAAAAGAACAAGTCCACACTATTTTTACCCCACCGTTACCTAATTGTTGCTTCGCCATTAATAGCTAGGTGAGTTATATTGTCACATGTCTGCTGTTTTCTTCGTAGTTAAACACGAGGTTTTTGCTTCTTCAACAGGCACAAAGGCTACGCAAGAGAGCGTCCCCTATGTAACCCCTCCCCCCCTCGGCTCAGGATGGCCGCTGGCGACTTGATTGAGGGATTAAGAATTTTAGTTTTTTAGGGTAGTTTTGTGCAACTGTCGCTCTACTCTCACACTTCGGGTCTACGGTCAGAATCTTGCAAACTAAGGGTCAGGCTGGCGAGGAGGGACGCGTCGCGTTTTCGGGTGTTCTCTTCTCCGGCGGGTCGCATACAGTGGTGTCAGTGTAATGGTGCAGTATCTGTACTGCTAGTTGGTATTTTTTATCTCGTCATCCGGATCGTCTAGGATGCCCCTAAGGCTGACGGTGCTTACAACGCTTTGTGGAAAAAGGCCTTTAGGCGGATGGTGCGACAACTAAAGGGTCTGGGTGATGAGCCACAGATTCGAAGAAGCATTCCGATGCTTCTTTCAGCCACTGCTTGTCGAAAGGCAGTTGGAGTACAGAATAGTTGCGATTACGAAGGTGCCCTGGTGGCACTTCGAGTTAATCTACTTTGAACAGTTTGTAAGCGGTAGAACTGCTAGACGCGGTATTAACGAATATGGTTCTAGCGTAAATTCTAACCTTGAAAAAACAAATAAAAAATTGACAAATCAATAGGTGATTTGGAATTTTTTTTTTTGTTTTTTTTAATTGTCTTTATTTGACGTTCTTCTTCATTATTTATAATCATCAGTTTTTATTAATATTGGCCGGTTAATCAAGTTTTCCGCTCTACATCAAAGTACTAATATTTGTTACTGCAGTCCGGAGTCAACAAAATATTTCCACGAAGTTGAAAAATTTCCGGATAGCGACGACGTTACAATATCAGCAATGTGTCGGCACTATGTGCAATAAAAACAGTTACCTATCCATTTTTTATGAGACTCGACTCACAGCCGACAATTCACCTATATTACTTTCACCAGTGTATCATTACTACCACTCTTTGTCTACCTAACAATTGAAAAATTAAAATTGTTGCTGACAAACATTTCAAATTATCATCATGTTAGCATTTTGTCGTCCACTGCTCTACAGCAGCGGAATCGATTGCTAGCGGCCTGCATCGACTGGCTCCCTGCTACCTTTATGTTGTCCCACGCTGCGTTTACCACCACGTGTTCTCCACTCGGTAAACTTTCTGAGCCATCATCGGCTGTCAGTTCTTCAATAGTGTGTGTATTCTGTCCGTTGCCATTTGATCTAGCTAATCCGTTGAGCTATGACAGCAACCTTTGTTCTCCTGCGGATATCTTTTTTTTATGATTGGATCACGCAGGGAAAGACAGAGAGGGAGGATAGGTAGGATTATAATAACATCATTTCTATTGTACACCAGGAACCGAGCAGACCGGTGTTGACTGCACCGGTGGCTCAGTGGTTACGGTAGTTGCTTCTGGGACCTGGTGTTCTGGGTTCGATTCCCACCCGGGACAATTATTTGTGTGAACCACAAATAATTGTTCTGAGTCTGGGTGTACTTTGTGTCCGTGAAATGTATGTTTGTAAAATCCCCCGCGACACAGGGATTTATTTCCCTAGTGCGGCAGTTGTGTTTTTAAAAAAAATAAATAAAAAAAAATCATCAACACCATCATCATTATCATTAATGATGATGATGTTGAAACAAATGGAAGTTGATCTTCGTTAGAGTTGACATAAGGAGGAAGCACTATTATCTATGAAAATACATATTTTTATTTAATATAAAAAGTATGTAGGTATGTAAGATAGGAAAAAATACGACGATTAAAACCTTACTTAACCTGTCACAATGTAAGAAAAACAAACATACAATCTAACATGATCCCAAAACATATCCATATGACTAGATTTAATTCCATCCCCGGTATTTGATAAATGAAGGTACGAACATCGTAATACAAAACAAACTACAACATACTAATTTGAACAGTTAATCAAGTGAAATCACAAAACGAAACGGCCGTAAATTTAAACAAAATAGTGCTAGCAAAATTCCCGGTGGGAATAATATTCGGGCAAATGAAAATTCCGACCGATGCATTCGAGATCGCAAGCGGCGCACGGAGGTTTTAATTCCCTTGACTGTTACGATTTGGCGCATGTTTTTTCATTAAAACGCATTCAATACGACGACGACGTGGCTTTCAAACAGCAGACCTTTTCAAAAAATATTTTCCTGACATTCCATTGCGCTGTGTGCTCGTTTCATTCATTCACAGACTTTTTATAAAGAATTAAAAAATCGACGCTTTTAATGTACCTGTTGTGACGGATGCCTAATCCAATAATACTGTGGAAGCGTCAAAAGCAAGCATCGCTTTTTACTCCATTATTGTTCGTCAGTATGTGTACTGAAAGCTAAAGCTTTGTTGTTCTCTTTTTATGCTCTTTGAAGCTATTATGACGATTCAATCAATAAATTTTATAAAATAAAGATATCTCATATTTATTCTATTTTTAGTGGAAAATCATCAAATTGTCTTTATCTATTTTTTAACAATTCCCGTTTTAGTGTAATAAATCCCTGTCTTTTTATGTAATTCACTGTGGTGATGATGGAGCCCAGGTAATATCAGCAAAGCGCCTGTGACATCTCTGTTGGCAAAAACGTTCATAGGCTACGGAAACCACCAGCAGGGTATGCTTGTTGACGACTATGTCGTATAAAAATGTTCACTTATTCTAACTTAACTATAGTACCACTGAGTCACCAGTGTGCATACTCGTTGTGTTAGTGTCAGTTGATTCCAAAGAGCTGTTTCTAAATATGGCAAAATCAAATATAATGATGAAAAAAATATGAAATAGTGTTTATTTGGAACTTAAGTCAAATCCATTACATTTTAATTCTGCCAAACTACAGAGCAGTTTGTTGGCAGACGTGGTGATCTATAGGTTTTGTAGAAGTATAATAATGAAATAATATAAAGAAATTCTCTATCATACATGTAAAGTGTTATAGAACATTGTTATACAAATGCGAAAAAAAAAGTTTGCAAGATCAATTCTATAATTAACGGTTGTGCGAAAAAATAATATAGGTCCGCACGCAAAGTATTTGTCTTTATTTCACACATTTAAATGAACAAAGAATAAGTAAGTAGGTAAATAATAGAATTAAGTGCATCCAATTTTAGGTATTCTTTTTTATATCTATGTAACTACGTATTTCTGATATGCTCGTCGGTCCAGCGGTAATATGATCGACCGTAAATAGCGTTCTCCCGGGTTCGATTTTCGAGCCGGTACAAAATATGTATTTTTTTTTTGGGTCGGGCTTTTGTAATCTGCCAAGAGGCTATTTTGCAACTTCAAGTATAAAGGCAAGCAGGGCTTATTATATCAGGGCCGGATTGCTCATGCGTACCCGACCCCCGCCAACGGCGGATCGAAGGAGTGTCCGGGGGGTTTTAGTGGTGTAGGGTCCTCTCCTCGTGGTATGACTTTAGCATACCACGCTATGGAGAGGGCGAGTCCCACATATCCCACCGCCAGCGCGCAAATACGCTGCAACGGTGGTGGGAATGCGTCAATGCATTTCCCCCCGGACAACAAAAAAAAAAAAAAAAAAAAAAAAGGGCTTATTATATCAATCCTAGCATAAAATATATACATCCTGATTACTATGAAATCAAATCTCAAGGTAAACTAACTTTACCAACAAATTAGAACAATAATTTGTCATTATCATTTCGAGTTCTGAAGTGGTCGTGCTATGGTCAAAATGACACCCTCACCTCTCCATTAGAACTCTTGCGGGGTTAACGACCGGTTCGCGTGATACCAACCAACTTTATGCTTATTTATACGATGAGGCAAACAACGGTCGACATTCAAACGTTACATGGTCTGCGACATATCAAATCTCCATTATCAACACAGCCGGAACAAACCTGATGGCCTTGCGGAATGTTAAAACTTTCTTGCTTCATATCAGTATTTTGGGACACGTATGACCACTTGGTTCATTCTAATTTACCTACAATTTTGGATTTTATTGTTGTACAATTATTATAAGGGTTCACGTAAATAAATTGTTTCCTATTTTATTGCTTATGCTGAAAAATATTTTTAGCAAATTGTATGTTCACCGCAATGTACAAAGTCTTCTTCTACCTCTCCTGGATTATGCAGACGTCTGATTTCTGGATGGATAAACAAGGATAAGAAGATCCTTGGTTAACTCTTGCCAAACTCGAAGGGCTGCAAATTTGGGCATCCGATTTGTCTTTGCCCTCCGTAAATATGACCATGAGTCAGAGTTCCAATCACAGCTAAAGTGGTTGCCAATCCGACGATCGCGACGTCGCGATAGCCATATTATATCACCTATTTTCAGTTTTAAATAATCCAAATGCCCCTTTCTTTTTTCCGGAATGTTTTAAGTATTTAATTCGACGATACTAAATTTGTCGTACAGCTACTTCTCTTTTTGTCCGAATGCCTTCACACATTTCCAGCCGCTTTGATGACTCACTACGCTCGCAAGTTATGGCGAGCTTAACTCATTTATAATGTACAAATAGTACAAATTAATGATGATTTAAATCATCTTTAATTTTTTATTTTTAAATAAAGAATAAATATATAAAATACATTTCATACATTATTTGGACGATGCGCAGATGTCAAATTGCGATCGGAATGCTGGTTACTAAGCATATATGTTCCCACTGCATACATATTGCAACATAGTCATCATTTCAGCCGTAGGACGTCCACTGTTGGACATAGGCCTCCCTCATAGATCTCCAGTTGTTGCGGTTAGAAGCGGCCTGCATCCACCGTGATCCTGCGGCTTTAACCAGATCGTCCGTCCATCTAGTAGGTGGACGTCCTACGCTACGCTTGCCGATCCGCGGTCTCCATTCGAGAACTTTTCGGCTCCAACGGCCATCTGTTCTCCGTGCTATATGGCCTGCAACATAGTAACTATGTTTAATTGTACATATTATGGCCACACTTCATAATTATTATCAAACATATCGTTAATGCATAACTATATTTATTACCATGTTTTAGGTAAATAATAGCAGTGGGATTACGAGATCTGGAGAACGTCCAAAGGATTTTTAATACTCCCAATATATTAAGTGGTACATTCCAAAGACGCATCGTGGAACTGTTTTTTTTTTTCAATATAGGCTTACGTTTGACCATAATCTCGCTTGATGGAAGGCGAAGATAAGGCCTAAGATGATACACGCTTGCCTAGAAAGTGTCTGTTCTCTTTAGCTTTAAAGTGAACCTTACTGTCACCTTACCTAATTTCAAAAATATAAATCAATGTATATAATAATATAGCTCTTAAATAACCGCGCTGTCATATTATATTCAGTTTCAAAAACCCGTTATAAAAAAAACTTTAAGAGTACTAAAATGATGTATGTCATTCAATATGTTAATAATAGATTACCTACTATCAGTGATGTTCAATCTTGTAATAGTGCGTGCTTAATCAATATGGGATTAACCTAACCAGATAGTCAAATTTATTAAGGTACTCATGCAATCAGAACTTCACTTGACACTTAACGTAAAAAGTTAACAGCTTATTAGTAAATATGTATTTTGATCTTTCATATAGAAACTTTGTATCATCAAATAGTGTTGAAATAAATATATTTATTGGCTTTCGAAATCAGAAAGAGGGCTCACTAAAATATGGGTTTTACACCTATGTGTAAAACCTATGTAACAATTTTCCTTGTCAAGTTTCGTGCATCGCTACAGTTATCTAAAACATATTTCTGCTATTCCACCGAGCTCAATAAAAACTTCACAAAATACAGTCAGCAATGTGTAATTCGTATACTAGTGCTACGAGCTACGAAGAACAATGCATCATAATACGAAGAAACTCGTAGCATACTACATAATTCATGTATCAACAAAAGACACGAAACTAAATGTGACATTTATTGTTTACAGGTAAAAGGATGACGACAAATATAGTGCAACTCATAAAAGTCATCTAAGGAATTTGGCGACACCTTCGACCATGAAAAAATTAAAGAAGGAATTCAAAAATAATTCAACTGCGGTGTGATGTACACAAAATTCCAATGTCGGGTATGAAGAAAAGCGTATGTTAGACAATGCCAAGCCTCCTTGGAGCGGCTGTTGTGTCAGCATTACTGCAAATATTATTCTCCTATACAGGTAAATATAAGTAGTCAAGTTTTGCACTTTCTGATGCATCTTTACTATTATTATAAAGATGAAAGATTTGATTGATTGTTTGTTTGTTTGAATAGGCTCCGAAACTTATGAACCGATTAAAAAAAAACTTACACCATTAGAAAGCTATGTTATCCAGGATAATGTAGTAGGCTATACTTTAGAAATTCCAGGGAATGGGAGGTACGTGGGTGATACCGCGCGCGGGAAGCTAGTATATTATAAGAGCAAGTAGGTAGTCCTGTTCCTATTTTAATATGTTTACTTTATAAGAAAACAACAAAATAATTGTTTTGTAAATCAAAATGAAGTATACATTTGGGTTTATTGTATTACAAAACTTAAACTTTGACTATGATATAGTAAACTAATAAGAGAAATATAGTTTAAATTTAACAAATTCCCATTACAAAACATAACATTAAATTCAATAGAATAAGTTTGAGGTAATCTTAAAGCAGGTGTTAAATAACAAAAATTAAATCATTAAGTTAATCATCTTCTCAGCTATCTCATTCTGCAGAACAAAGTTCCCTAACTTTACGCATTTATAGCTATTGTTTATTCCCACAAGAAGTTTCAGATATACTGTACTATATATATGTTGTTACGTATGTTGAACAAAGTTTTATTTTATGAAAATTTATCTGAATAATGAAAATTATCTGCAGGTGAATTGGTAATGACGAAAACATTACGATAGCAACCTTATTAGGTTTAGTTTCTATTCAGTCGGTCCCTCGTATATGAGGATCGCAATCAGCATCAGGGTTACATATGGAGTAGATGATCTGTCTCCACCTGTTCCTGGCCAGCGCGTCTCTCACGACTGTGAAGACTTTCAAGGACTTCTTTCTTTAATTTGATCGATCGGTCGATGAACGTCCGCGTGATGTTTTGCCTTCTGTGTTTCCATTATTGCAAAGGTTGTAAGTTTACGTATTAATAGCAGCACTGTTTACCTACATGGTTAATAAAAATAAAAATAAACATAAAACGCATTCTGATTCATATTTCATTTTGTATTATGATTTCATACTTAAATCATTTAAAATAATTTAATTAGCTAGGTACTTATTAATAGTGAGCGTTGATATTTCGCATAAGCCGACATTGTATGAGTATTTTGTTATAATTAGGAAAGGCGTTTCATACTTCGTGCAATGAGGCACCAATTTTTACTACCAAACAAACGAGACGTGTGATTTCTGAATTTCATATCATAGTTAACCCTTTTCTTGACGATGTGCACTGACAGATACAGTCTACTTTGAAAAATCATACCAACTAAATTGCATTTACTTGAAACGGAACGTTTCCACTATATAAGAAAGTAACTGTTTCTAAACGCATCTACATCGTGTCATGTCAGTTTGACATAACCGTTTTTCATTCACATTCAAAATGATGAACCGACTCAAAGCGATCCCTCGGAAAAAGGTAAGTAAATTGATATTTTATATTGTTTTTACTCAATTATGTAATATTTGTGCATACCACAATAAACTACATTAGTGTATTCGTGTCAATTGAGTGAATTTTGACGCAAAATTGTATAATTGGTTTAGTAAACGAATGCCAAATCGTTTTGTATCTCACAGTGCACACTGCCGTGTTTACTGATTTTGTATGTTTTGGTGGAATGTATCCTGTAGTGCACACTGCCACGTTTATACTGCTTTTATTTTTATGGTTTGGTGTTCACTGTTTTGATGGTGGCGTACTGGTGATAGTGTTAAGCTAAAGTATAAAAGGTTCTAAATTGCCGTGTGGTTTCCGGCTTAGAATAGACCACCCCATGACCTCCCGTGGGTGTCGTAAAAGGCGACTAAGGGACTGATCGCTGATGGATGGGCAGCAGCATCTATTAGCTCAAGATTTACATCTTACTGCGATCACCAATCCGTCTGCCAAGCGTGGTGATTATGGCAATATCCCTCTACGATCCTGGCTTGCCAAGGTCTGTTAAGAGGAGGCCCATGTTCAGCAGTGGACGTAAACGGGCTGATGATGATGATAAAAGGTTCTGGGTTCAATTCCCGGTCGAGAAAATAATCATGGCCTTGAAACTATTTGTATAGGTACTGTATGTGTGTGTTCGTTTATGCTTTCACTTTGCATGGAGGTTTAACTGAGCATGTTTCTCTTAGGACGGAGTACAACCATCCTTCTCAAGAGGCAGAAAGCTTTGTGCGCTTATCCCAAAATCGGGCAGAAAATCATCGAACGATGATTCATCCACAGAGTCCGAAAATGAAATCAAGCAGTATCCCATTCGACATAGGAAAGTCGAAGATTCATCTCCAGTACCTTCACTGCCATCGTCAATGGAAAATCTCAATCTGCTATCCGACGATGAAATAATTGATGTCCAAGAAGCGGTCACTGCGTCACCATTGGTAGCATCTCCACTCACTCCATTAGCTGCGCAAAATATGACACCATCTGTAACGATTCCACAACAAGCTTCAGCTCCAACAGTTCCTCAGTCTCCAAGAACTCCTTTAACGTTAACACGCTCCAGAACAATTAGACCAAGGTTAGTTATAGCACGTCGTCCTCAGTTAGCGAGAGTAAAAGCGCAACATCTCAATTTTAGATGGACTAGACAACAGTTCCGACATCGAGCAGAAATAGCCGATAATGATTTTCCAATAGAAGCATGTGTTAAGGAGCCGTATCAATATTTTTCTAGCTTTTTTACTGATGATATTTTTAACTACATAAAGGAACAAACCAACTTATATTCAACACAACAAACAGACAAATCTTTAAATTTCACAGTCGAAGATATTAAGGACTTTGTTGCAATAAATCTACTAATGGGAATAGTGGATATGCCCGCGTATACAGACTATTGGTCCCGAGAATTTAGATACAGGCAAATAGCAGATATCATGCCCCTCAAAAAATTTCAACAATTACGTCGTTATATTCATTTTAATAACAATTTGCTTGATGATGGGGATCGCTACTACAAAATCAGACCTTTGGCAGAAATGCTACGTGCCAACTTTTTAAAAATACCGCAAGAAAAGAAGTTTAGCATAGATGAGATGATGGTGCCCTACAAAGGAAAAAAAGCCGGTAATCGTAAGCAATATGTCAAAAATAAGCCTAAAAAGTGGGGTTACAAAATTTTTGTTAGAGCTGGTGTAACAGGCTTCGTGTACGATTTTCTTATTTATGGCGGTGAAGATACTTTCAGATCAATAGATTTTACACCAATAGAGTCTTCTCTAGGAATGGGTGCCAAAGTCGTGATAGCATTATGTAAAACTATACCAGATCCAGCCTGTTCTGTAGTATACTTTGACAACTTTTTTACGAGCCTCGAGTTGATTCACTACCTGCGAGAAGAGATGGGTATATTTTCCCTTGGAACTATAAGGACAAACAGATTACGTGGAGCTGAGAAGAAGCTTATCACCGATAAAGCCCTGAAAAAGAAACCAAGGGGTTCACATTCGCAAGTGGTGTGCAATAATAAGAAAGTTTGTGTTGTTAAGTGGTACGATAATAAGTGTGTCACTACTGCAAGCAGCTATGTCGATGTCCACCCTATATCAACGATCCAAAGATACGACAAGGAGAAAAAGATGAGGTCAGCAGTGCCATGTCCAGAGATCATAAAGCATTACAACGCCCATATGGGCGGTGTTGATTTAGCTGACATGCTAATAGCGCTTTACAGAACTGAGCTAAAGGGGCACCGCTGGTATCTACCGTTGGTATCACAGTTGTTGGACATATGTGTTACAAATAGTTGGATATTGTACCGGAGAAATATAGGTAATAATGCAAAAGTAATGAGTTTGAAACAATTCAGGCACAATATTGCAAAAAACTTATTGTTACGCCACAGAAGTACTACAAATCACACAGATAGTATAAAGGGTCCAACACCATCAAAGCTGATAAAGGCGCCGGTTGCTCCAAGACCAGCAACAGAAATTTGCAATGACCAACTTGGCCATTTTGCGACTTTTGGGACAAAAGGCAGGTGCAAACTATGTACCAAGGGGCAAACTACTGTCTCTTGTACTAAGTGTGGAGTCAGATTGTGCTTATTACCCGGTAGAAATTGTTTTTATAGTTTTCATCACCAATAATTTCTTATATAGTACAAATATGTGATCTCATTAATTAAAAGTTATTATTTTTAAAAGCATTTGTATTATTACCTATTTTTGGCAGTGTGTCTCGTGAGATACATTCGTCTGAGACAGTTATTCTTTACGAACATGGCAATGTATCTCACGGGATGCGGAAGGTATCTCAAGAAATGAAACTTGGTGATTTTATTTTTTATTTTTCCCGGCAACCTATGATCATATAATAATAGATTATTTGAAAAAAAATCAATATTACAAGTTTTTTTTTTTTGCCAAGAAAAGGGTTAAACATCTTCTAGTTTAGTTGCGTTATATTTATTGTTTTCTGAAAATAATGTTATGTCTGCATATTGACGCTTACTACGGCATACTAATAGTTTCCGACACGCACTTAACCTTTTTTATTTGCTCATTTTCATTGAACACACACAGACATACTCGCGTCGAATCGGATTTCAATTCGCCTAAGGATGCATGGCTCAAATTGTTCAGGCAATTCGAAAGATAGCAGCGATCGACTGTTGATTCGATAGCCTTTGACGTAACTCTGAGTTAGATGAGTTTAAATAAATAATTACTAAATTCTCCTATATACTATAAAAATAGCTTTATTTCAACGAGAAATTTCTAAGGTATCAATATAGAAACTAGATAGCTATTTTTGCTAGAAGTACTTCTACGCTAAATTTCGCCAAACTTTTCGATGATTTGAATCCGTTCCTACGGGAACGGGAATAACGTGGGAAGCGCGCGCGGGAAGCTAGATATTTTATAAATTGAATAAATTTATTTATTTCATAAATGTAATTCATTTCAGTATTTTTTTTTTAAGTTAAGTTAAATATTTACATATATTTTTTCCTTTTTATTTATTGTCTTGTCGCGAGTGTCATAAAACTGTGCATGTTGTGACACCTTAAAATGCTGTTCATTAGACTTCACATTTGTGTGTTTCTTTATATTATTATGTTGTAAGTAAAATGTAACAGCTACTGGTTGTCCTTAAATAAAAAAAAAATACTGACAATACGAGCTTATCAGGCTATTTTTCCACGACATTACGGAACATGGGAATAAAACTTTGAAAATGTTAATTATGGATTTCAATAATACGAGTATCATCAACTTTTGAAACACTGTAATATTTAACTCGCTTTCACGTCGTGAATTGAATTATTAGGATGACATCGTTCCGCTGCAGGAAAATAACAACAAAAATTTTATCCTGAATAAATGTTGGTAAGAGTTTACCGTCACATAACTTGTTATTTATAAAGCTTTTTGTTGTACATATAGTTCGTGAAGATACTAAAAATGCCAAAGTGACCTCTGGAGAAGTACCTACTTATGCCGTAAACCTTGGCCTGACGTTTTGGGCAAACTGTCTTTGTTGCTAGAAAAAATGAAATTGTTTGTAGAAAAATTAGATTGTTGATTCACCTTATACTTAGACAATTATTTTATTGACATTAATAATTTGATAGTTTGTTTTCACTGATTTTTTTAAATTGCAATTAAATGATGTTAATCCAACCATCGTTATAAATAAATTGTTTGTAAATAATTAAAATTTTTTTGCCAAAAACATTTTATAAACAATACATACCTATGTCCCACAAAACCATGTTATCGATTTAAGTGTAGGTTCGTGTCTCCGTGCAATTAACGGTTTTATCATTTATACTGAAATACAAATCTGAAGAGTTTGTTTGCTTAAACGCGCTAATAGCAGAAACTACTGAACCGATTTGAAAAAATCTTTCAGTACTAGAGCAAGCAAACAATCAAACTCTTTAGCTTTATATATTAGTATAGATTTTTAACTGAACTTAATAATGTTATTTCAATTTACATAGCTTTGGTATTACAATATCATCGCTTTACTGCATTGCATATAAAAATGCTCGCATAAACAATTAAGCATTCATACAATTCTTCAACAGCCCGTTTACGTCCACTGCTGAACATGGGCCTCCTCTTAACAGACCTTGGCAAGCCAGGATCGTTGAGGGATATTGCCATAATCACCACTTTTGGCAGACGGATTGGTGATCGCAGTAGGATGTAAACCTTGAGCTAATAGATGCTGCTCCCCATCCATCGGCCATGTGTCCCTTAGTCGCCTTTTACTACACCCATGGGAGGACATGGGGTGGTCTATTCTAAGCCGGAAACCACACGGCTCATTAATACAATAAAAATACAATAAAATAATGAAATACAGTACTAGATTCATTTTCTGAGATGCTAGATTTCCTTTTGTGATTTAGAAGCATTTATTGCTCGATATCTAATGTCGCATTACTGTTGCTAGATATATAATCGGTGCCCTCCAAAATAGCTGGGCCAATTCACAGACAGATAGCTGATGTTATTAGTAATAACATAGGCTTCTTTTATTTTACGTTTAGTGTTCCACACATAAAAATAAAAACGATTACGCTTATCACATTCATCATCATCATCATCATCAGCCCGTATAACGTCCACCGCTGAACATGGGCCTCCACCCGAGGGAGGGTATTTGCCATTGTCACCACGCTTAGCAGGCGGGTTGGTGACCGCAGTATTATGTTGTACCACACAAGGAAGAGCTGCTGCTCGTTCCTTGATATACAATAAAATTATTAAAGATGATGTTATTATTATCAGGACCATCGGCTTCATGTGTTTTCCGAGTCGCGGAGGGTAGTCCTTTAACCAACCAGACCCTCCAAGATTTAAAGCGAGCCAAATACCGCTGCGGAGGTTGTCATATTAATCAGTTGTATTTTTCAATAGTTCAGCCCCCGTATTCTAATTCATTCGAAATGGCCTTTCCGATCGGAAAGTAGCTGTTTCCGAGACGGAATCTAAAAACGCTATTCATATTTCCGAATGCGGAAACTTTGACATTTGAAATCGGATAATCAGCGGCTTTTTCTCGGAAATATTTCCGTGAGCTATTTGCTGTCGGAAGTCATTCCGAATTATTATTTTTTAATATAAATTGAGACAATTTGTTGCAGAACTTGTTTCAGTGTATAGTAAGTAGTAATTAATGAGAGTTTTTGTCCATCACAAATCTATACATAACTACATTCATTCGTTTAATTGTTGTTTTATGTTTTGAGGTTAGTTATTATAGGTAAACATTAATTTTAGATGGAGCACCTTCTCGCTATGCGCCTAATTAACCGTAGTGATGGAGCACGACGGCGACGCCAAGCCTTAAATCTACATCGTTCAATACTGGATCTATCAAACCCAAAGGTGGGTGGGAGGCGTTTCGAAAAAAATCACGAAATATCACATGGGGGCAGGGGGGGGGGAGTGATTTATCATGTGTATTAATTTTTTTTTTAAAGATATTATTCGAAAAAATTATATATAATAGAAGGTGGAAGATGGATGAGTGACTTGTGCAGCCTGCATAAAATTGTAAATTGTTCAATTGATAGTGACCTACTTGAAAATTTTAACATCAAAATACCAACACGATCAGTGCGTAAGTAATCCACAATTGTTCAAATCTCATCATGTATCACCAGGGAAGGTGGGGGGGGTGTTAAAAAGTTGTTAGAAAATATCACGGTGATTATTGCACGCCCCTTATTAATCTTGCTCAAACATATGGTGTAGCAACATAAAAATAGAATAAACGGGAAATCCCAGTACTATCTTGTATGGGACATAAAAATTTCCTCCCAAATAAATCATAATTGCATGTTATTTTTTTCATATTTCAGTAATAATAAGGATTTTCTTTAAATCTGCCACTTTTTTCAAAACGTTAACTTATTCCGCCAGAGTTAAAATTTAGAAGCCAAATCTGCTCAAATGCCAGATATCTGCCACTTGATAGCTTTACGAAGAATGTTTACGTGTGATTTCAATAACGCAATATTATTGTAAAGTATTATAATTAAATACAACATAGATACATAAATTGTTTTGAAAACTATAACTTGAATTTTAAATAAGTCACATATTATTTTACTAACGAGTTTATTACCAATATTTTATTCTTTTAAATAACTACCAAGGATCCCGTTTTCTACCAACATAAAGCATTCTCTGAAAACGGTTTGCGCCAAGGTTCCGATCGGAAAATGCCGAAGATTACCGAAGATCATTCCGTCCGGATTTGTGAATAGCCTTTTTCATTTCCGTCGGAATGCAATACGTTTCCGATCAGCAGCGTTGATTCCGCAGTCGGAACTTTTCGAATGAATTAGAATACGGGGGCCAGAGCTGCGGAGTTGTAGCAATCCTTAAGACCAACCATCGAAACGTTTCGGAAGCAGCTGTGTCGTTCGCGTGTTGTTTGCCAATTTATCACTAAGCTGATTATATATAAGATCGTCCCTGTGACGTGTTTTATGACCTTGTTTGTTTTCTTCCTATTGTATCACACTCCTATATTTACACACCTTTTAAGCCAAGACAAAAATTGGCGGAGAATTTTTCGCGTCAACATCCGCTGTCCCCATTTGTTGTTATAGTTGTTCTGTTTATCGTGTAGGTACCTTGATTTACTGGTGTTATGTATTGTTATATTATAAACATAATTGCATGGGAATCTGTAATTCATGCAAACATATTTTTTATTATAGTTGCTAATACTCAGTAAATTTATTTTCTTTGGTAATAGAATCGATCTATGGATATATTGTATAAACTTATTTAATAACTTTAAAAATAGATTAAAATGACATCGAACCTGTTTTAGAGGCGCCCGATGGTACAACCTCCGTAGCGTAGCGGTAATTGGGTCGCTTTAAATCACGAAGGTCATGGGTTTGATCCCCACACCGGACAAGAAATCTTTGTGTAAATTCTAAGATTTTTTTTTTCGGGTCTGGTTGGTTGATGGACTAACCTCCGTGCCTCGGAAAGCACGTTAAGCCGTTGGTCCCGACTGTTGTAACCAACGAACCAGGGAACGAGCAGCAGCGTTTCCTCTGTGTGTTACAACATAACACTGCGGTCACCAATCCGCCTGCCAAGCGTGGTGACTATAGCAAAAATCCTCCCTCGGGAGGAGGCCGGTGTTCAGCAGTGGACATAGGCCACCACGCTTGGCAGAAGCGTGGTGACTATGTCTGTAGAAGTGGACGTTATACGGGCTGATGATGATGATGGTAAAATTGTATTGCACTAGAGCTAATGATGCCATGTATATACATTTATCACTCGCCATCTCTTTGAGAAAGACTTTTATTATAAAACTATTATTTTAAATTATAATGTTGAATCGACCTGCCATTTATTAGCGCCGATTATAAAATACCTTTGTTTACGAAAAATACATATTTTGTTTTAAAATAGAAGGGAACTAACAGTGTCTGACCCACACCTGCCGGCCCGTAAGATGCATAGTATGTCAACGCTCGAAAGTGCCTTGTAGTTTAAAATGTGAATCAAAATATGAATTTGAAACAATATTATTTTTATAAATATTTACTTTATGTAACGTAGGAATGGCGCCAACGTCGTTATGATCAAAATAAGCTCTCATATGTTGCAATTTTCACAACAGAAAACAGCCAGTATACAGGAAAAAGTACAGCTACTTTGATTTAATAAAATAATAGAATATAAAGTGATTTTTAATTTTAATTAACTTGGAGTAGGTACTAGTATCTACTAAAAGGTTATTATGAGCTGCGTTATCAACTAAAATGTACCTCACAAAAAATTACGCCTTGTAACTTCATAATAAACGCTTCAAGTTTAATTTTAATATGATCGTTTTAGTTTTACAATCTGACTTAGACAATTTTCCTAGAAATGTGCAACATAAATTCTTTGATAAAAACAGTCTTTGTTTTAAAGTTAAATGGAACTCTCAATTTGACGTAAAACAATAGGATTCGAGCGTACTTTTAGACTCATAACAAACGGATATAAAATGAGATGCATAAAAGTAAACAAGAGTACAAAAGGCGGACCACAAATTGTATTTTCAGTGCTAGGTCTGAGCGCAGGTGGTACAGCGGGCTTTAAGCTCTTGCCGACCACAGCCAAATCCGCATGCGACTTTAATTTAACTTTGCTTCACTGAATATTGTCCTTACATTCAAATTTGAATTATGAATTTGAGGTAACGTGATGTATAACAGGTAGTTGTATTAGTTTATAGTTAAACCTGTGTAAAACGAGACACAATGCGAAACTTCCATTAGACTGTAGCGCCCAACTTAGGCTTTTATAAGTTGAGAGTTGTAGGATGATTAAAGTTTATTACATCTGAGATTATATAATAATTATAGTGAGTACAATGTAGCGTTTATATTTAACAGTTTAGAATGCGTATTTTTCTATCAAATACTATCATGGTTCTGATTAGGTACCTTAATTTAGTGAATCTGCATCGCACTGTTTTAATTTAATTTCAAACGAAATAATCCCTTCCCCTTTTGATATAATAATATTTGTATAATCAATTTAATATATTTATAACCTTCGTCGGCGCAAACGTTAAGCCGACTATTATTATATTATCGACTGATTTGGTTTTAATCCTAACTTCATTGATATATAGGTATGCAACAAAAGTAAAAATAATATAATTTGCCCTTTAACATATCGAAAATATTTTTGACAGATGAAATTACACCTTATTGGCAACTATCACTTACGTGGTTTTACAGTATCAGTAGTATCGATATGAATGGTCAAAAAACCGCTTATATTTCTCGGTAATGTACATAGGGATATCACATATGAAATAAGCAATTCCAAATACTTAATGGAAGTAGTTTCTCCCTTTTGCATAACAACGTCTTCCACTAATACAACGAACAACAAAAAACGAACCACTTAACTCGCGGTTAAATTTATTCGCACCACCGAAGCCTTTGTGATGCGGCGGCTGCAAACGACGCTATCGTAGTCTTGCACATGCCACGCAAAGAACATTCAGTGCACCGTAAAATTGCCTATTTTCCACGTGATTTTATTTATTTTATTTCATACATCGATGACATTTTCATTCGATGTGACACAGCTTGAAAAAGTTGTCAACATTCGATATAACACACGATGACTCACAGTTTTCCTCTGAAAAGAACAAATTCATTCCTTAGCTTAATTCTTGGAAGTTTCACGAACTTACGCTATGCATTTTAAATGTATGAATACTAGCTACAGAATACAGTGTGTCTACAAATAGCGCATCCTGTTTAAATTTGTTAAGCCTGCAGTACATTGAGCGGTGTTGTGCAGACAGTACGGTCCCGTTTGGAATGCAAACGCAGACAAATATATATCATTTGCCTCACTCAAAACGGAAACTGATTCATTTCCGATGCATGGTTGAAGCTCTTTGTCGAGTTCGTTGGCTACGATTCTCACACGTTTTCAACATTTGATTGCGACATCAATACCTTTGAAACGATGTTGATTGTAAATTACGCAGTTGTCGAAAGGTGCTGTCATTTTAAAATTACTGATGTATATTGGATAGTCGTCAACAGCCTTTTGCAGTAGGTCGTATTTTATGGTTCGAATTCACTATAATATTTTTTTCATTAATTAATATTAAATTAAGTAGCCCTGCTCTTTTTACAAATGATATTGATCGTATCGTTTTTATTTAGTTTATATAAATAAATAAAATACTTGTATAAAAAACACTTGTTAAAACATTTTTACTTAAAAAGTTATTCTCCCAAGTTTTACTGAAAAGCTTATAATTGGCTTAAGCTCGCCTTTCTTTTCTTCTTTTTTCTTCTTCTTATTCGTATTCGTTCATTATGATATTTTGTATTGTGCTTTAACATTGGATTACCTACAAGTATTTTTGGTGCAAAAAAGCAAAAGAACTTTAAATACTATATCCAACTTGTTTTCATAGGTAAGTGTAAACAAAATGTACATACTAAAGTATTTCCCTCAGGCCTTTGCCGAACGGTATAACGTCTTCTAGCGAGCCTTAAAACTAAACAGACGCTGACTGGCACATCCCGCGCGAGCACTTTCCTACTTCACGTAGCAAAATGCAACAATGCATAAGAATTCAATCTCACATTTGTTTCGATATACTTACTCGTGTACCGTCAACAATATAAATTGCTTCGCTTTGTACAATGGGTTATGAATACGTTAAAATTCAGATTAAATTATGTGCTTTTTAGGATTTCAATTTTTTTTTTAAGTTTCCAATCAAAATTAATTTGCCGGCATAAGTATAACGTGTTCATTTTTCTAAGTATTTGTCGGCCACAGTCCGTAGTTACGTGACAGACAAGGCTTAAATTAGGCCCCTAATTAAGTTCTGTGATATTTTATTATTCCAATTAATCATTTAAAATTCAGAAGGCAATATTTGTTATACTTATCATTTAAACGTTATATGAAAAAATCGAAATTAGGTCTATTGAGCTTTAAGAGGAGAACGAAAACTATCAGGTTTTAAAATTCCACGCACAAATTTATTGATACGACCTGTACCTACTCTACCATACACTTTTACATAAACTTCTACAACAATAAAACCATAAACAAATAACTAATCATAATTTTAGACGGATACATTTAGTAATAATACTCTCTCAGAAATTACAAGCTTCGGTTAAACAATTTTGATAGGGGTAAACACGGATTGAACAGGTTGCGCATGGAACCTCAGGTGTAGTTTTGGACAGTAAGTTGCTCTAAGCCGCGCTGAGCCGCAGTTACTGTCCATTTGAGCTTGCGAGCTTATTTCATAATAATACCACCCCTTGCTACAAAGCAATAAAGTGATTGCTAACTAGTATCTACCTACGTTTCTTCACAACTCATACCAAACGCCTATATTACTTACTAGCTGCGCCCCGCGGTATTACCCGCGTAACTGTGCTCCAGTGGGTTGGAGCGTGATTTTTTGTAACCTATATCTTAGTCGAGCTTATTAACTAGCCGTGCAAAGTTTCAGACAAATCCATTCAGTAGTTTTTGCGTGAAAGACGGACAAACAAACAGATACACACATACACTTTCCCATTTATAATATTAGTATGGATTGCATTTTAGCAACATATCATTTCAAATGAACGAGAGCTCGCATCGAGAGGCTGAAGTTTGTTGAGTAGCATTAAAAGATTAAAAGTCGACAGTTCGCTCAAGCTGTATCGAATCGAAACTGGAAACGATCCCCCGACTCGACTGTAACATATATTTGCGATGCAGGCGGCGCGTCCGAAGCGAACTTCGCCTGGCGAATGCAAAAATTTAAATTAAAAACATAAATCAGCCGTGTATCGAGTAACTTTCGAGATTCGTGTATATTTCGAATGCACGTTTCACTACACGTATTATGATATTTTTAACTTTGTTCGCTTTCAAACAAATTAAATGGGGGTTGTGAAATAAATGATGTGCAATATTGAAAGTGGTCTAATTCTTTTGCAGATAGATATAATAGATAGCTAAATGTTTTGCAGTGAATTCGTTTTATGCACATTTTGAAGTATCCATAAACTTCTTAATTAAGAAATCTTATATCTACAGCGTCCATGAAATATCTGATGAAAACTGGGACTCTGAATGAGTCCCAGTTTTCATCAGATGTTTCATGGCATGTACATTTACTTTAAATTGAGTAGGTGATAAAGCAAACTACACCAGTTCTTTAGTTTAAACACCGTGATTTTTAGACTAAATACTCAGCAAAATTATTTATGTTTGAAAGTAGTATCGATCTATGAATACCTTTAATTATACGACTGCTTTTAAAATTATAGATTACTAGCGGCCCGCCCTGGTATTTCACGGGTGGACTATGTTACTCAGGGATAATGTAGCATTCTAATGGTGATAATTATCGAAATCTTTTCAGTACTTTTTGAGTTTATTCGAAACAAACATCATCATCATCAACAGCCCGTTTACGTCCACTGCTGAACATGGGCCTACTCTTAACAGACATTGGCAAGCCAGGATCGTAGAGGGATATCACCATAATCACCACGCTTGGCAGACGGATTGGTGATCGCAGTAAGCTGTAAACCTTTAGCTAATAAATACTGCTGCCCATCCATCAGCCATATGTCCCTTAGTCACCTTTTACGACACCCATGGGAGGACATGGGGTGGTCTAAGCCGGAGACCACACGGCACAAAAATATAAAAATACAAACATTTCCTCTTTATAATATTATTAAACATATTCGTAGATCCTACATTATATTTTATTTCAACGCACTAGTGCCAATCATTGCCTTGATGGCTACTTTATTTTGTTAAAACATTAGGTATGTCTAAATTAAAATTTTAATAATAATAATGCATAGTCGGATGAAAAATCGTCTTTCCGATTATTTAAACGACAAAAAATCATGGTATCTAATTAAAAAGAAAATGATATGACATTATACAATATTCAGTTCTAATTGCACGGCGACGTCGCGAATGAACAGCGAGCACTCAATCAAAACAAAGCTTCCAATTGACAATGAAAAAGTACTTTGTAAGATCAAGTAAATTCTTACCAAATAATTACAGCAGAATCCCTGCCAAGTATTTTTGAATTAATTGCTTTGAAATTATTATGAGTATCATAATCTTATAATCTTAATTAAGAGAACTTTAGCAGCTCAAATTAGAAATTTTAATCTACTGTAAATCCTCCGGTGCGCGGGTGGTGTTTATAAAGTAAGTAACATTTTTCGGGTTGACGAAAAAATTTTTTTCATTATGCAAAAATGCAAAAGCGGGATTAAGTTTCTGGTATTTTGTAAATTAGATAAAGATAGGTAGATAGAGAGAAAGAAAGAGAGGGAGATAAGTAAAAAATAACTCTGCGACTTTTGAGCTAAAACTAAGTTCTATGATGCACCACCAACAATAATATTTGCTGTTTTACGTAACGTACTCAGGTGATTATACCCAGCTGTTCATTGTGCATACTTATGCTTACAACTGACGCTTTACAAAACAGATAGTAACAAAATGTTATGCTGTAATTCATTCAAACGCACCAACCTGATATACGATTGTCACAGATGACGTTATGAAAACCGAGGCAGACAGACTAGACACATTGAGCCTTCAGCTTACAGTGCCTTTCAAGGCACAGTAGGTTGTTGCAACTGTCTCAACCAATCAGACCCAATATAGATATTTTTCCATGTTGTTTTCGGCTAAGAATATACCACCTCATATCTTCTTAAGTATGTCGTAAGAGGCTACAAAGGAATATTCATAAAGGTAATGGGTAGGCACTAAGCAGCAGCATCTATCAACTTATGGATACTCACCATCTTACGTTCACTAATCCGCCCGCCAAGCGAAGTAATTAAGTACAGCAACATTCCTCAACAACCCTCGCATGTCAGACCTTGGCAAGAGGATACCCATGCTCAGCAGTGATATTTATTCTAAACTAGTAAATCCCGTTCCTGTTGAAACCTCGTCTTAAAATATAGCTTATGCTAGCTCTGGATAACGTAGCTATTCAATGGTTAAAAAATTTCCAAAATCGGATCAGTAGCAGGTACCAGCGATTAAGCTGAATATCCAATGAAACAAATTTTACCTCCTTATAATATTAGTATAGATTTGCTTTTGTCTGTGATTTCGTCCAAGTAAAAAGTGCTTGATACATTGTTATATAGTTTTATCTTTGATGGTGAGAAACTTGTTTATAAATTTTCATCTCCTATTACAGAATAGAAAGATAAGGGTAAAAAGTTAGCTTACTTAGCTATTAACTACTTTTGAAAATCCTTGAACCTTTATCTTTTACCATAGTCTAGTGTATACAGATGTTATATTTTTCGGGAATCTGTTAAAACCGTTTCTGGTCTATTGATTGACAGAAAAAAAAAAACAGAATTTCTAAGAAAAATTAAATGAGCTTTTAAAAGCGTTAAATAAAAAATAAGGTTAGTGTTTCAGATTTCCGAAAAAACTAAAGCGGGCATTGAATGGATGAATACCATGTAAATAACTATTTATATGCTTTGTGATAATAATTTAAAACATTTTAATGAAGGGCTATAAAAAAAATGGAAGACAAATCAAAACATTCTATTTTCCGGAACAACAACATAAAGAATTGAATAAGTAACTTTGAAGCGGGTGTAAAACATTGCACCACGTCCGCGAAAAACCGTTTTGTTCCAAAAGAATAACGCTTTTCTGGTCCATTGGTTCACTCATTTCATTTTCATTGATTCGTACAAAGCAACTGGATAAAAGGAAAGATAAAAATGAATGGTACTCAAAATAAATAATTTGAAGGATTTTGTGTATCAAATTACGAAGATTTGAATAATGTTTTACGAAGTTGTTTGAAATGGCGAAATTTATGTAGGTATTAACCTAGTTCTAATTTTAAGTGCCTATTGTAAAGCTATTGTTCGTTACGTTTAATTTTATTAATTGCCAACTGTTTTGAGTAATATCACCGGCGTATTCCGTGCTCGTGGAAACTTCGTCTTAAAATAGCATTGCATAGCCTATGCTATGCACAATTATTGTGACTTTCTATTGGTAAACGAATGATCAAAGTCGGATCAGTAGATCTAAAGATTAAACCCAACAGCCTCACAAACTTTACCTTTTTATAATATTAATCATCATCGTCATCTAACTACCCTTATCCCAATTTGTTTGGGGTGGGCGATATACGTTTTTTCTCCCATGCTGAGCTGTCAGCCGTCACTCAATCTCCAACTCCTTTTTCCTTCATATCAGTTCTTCACACAATTCATCAATTTTTACTATGGCCTCCCTCTTTCTTTATATTAGTGCATATTTTTTATTTTTAACTTGACATTTTTATGAACTAATATATATTTACTATGGACTATATACTCATTTTACTTTATGAGTCCGATTACGTGCACCGCTGAACATGGGCCTCCCTTTTGACTGACCTTGGCAAACCAGGGTCGTTGAGGATATTGCTGTAATCACTTTACTTGTCAGGTGGATTGGTGATCGCGGTAAAATGGAAGTATCTGTGAGCTGATAACATCCATCAGCTGTATGTCCCTAAATTTCCTCTTAAGAAGCCTATGAGAAGATATGAGATAGTCTATTCTAAGCCGCACACCACACGGCGAGTTCTACGGTAGTATGGACTATACGGCAATGATTACTTGACTTCAAATCATTCGTTATTACAACATTTTGCATTGTAAAGGTTTAAAGTTGAATTAAAACGTTAATTTTGCTACTTTTAGGTAAATTATGTACTTTATTCAAAAGAAATACATTATACTACGTAACCCATCTGCTGCTGCCAAGCGTGGTGACTATGGCAAAAACTCTCCCTCGGGAGGAGGCCCATGTTCAGCAGTGAACGTTGTACGGGCTGATGATGATGATGATACTACTAAAAGTAGGTAATTGCCAAAAACTATAATTACCTACATAATAATATTATAGTTGTAAATATCAAGAAATGTAATGTATACATTTAAAGTTAGAAATACGAGCTGCCCCAAACCTAGCAAGTACAACCGAGTACAAAATAAAACCGTTCAACTTATCGCCTTGTGTTAATTTCAGCGCAGTTAATTAGTCTGTGTGATTGCAGCCGTGAGCGGCGTCAGCTGGGAGGAATGGTGGACCTACGACGGAATATCAGGTGAGCGCCATTTACTTTACATGTCACTGTTAAATATTCCAACGAGTGAATTTTGTATTTTGATGTACCTACAATGTTGTACAATGCTGATGGAATTATTATTTTGTAACGAAAGTGGCAGGTGTGGACTTTTATTTCTGCACTCACCTACCGTTACTATTTTATAGAAATAATGTCAGTGCTGTTTATTTATAAGTATACTTATATAATTAAAGCTAAAGAGTTTGTTTGTTTGCTTAAATGAGCTTATCTCGGGAACTGCTGATCCCATTTGAAAAATACATTTATTATGAAGTCCCTACGGGAACGGGAGTTTTGCGGGTGAAACTGCGCGCGGAAATCTAGTTTATATAATAAAAAAACTGGTCAAGTGCGAGTCGGACTCGCGCACGAAAGGTTCCGTACCATTTTCAAATGCCTGCCTGCTGCTGTTATTGATAACGAGCAACAAATGCAAAAAGAAAAAACAGATTGTATGGGAACCCCCCAAATATTTCTTTTATTTAATTTTTAGTATTTGTTGTCATAGCGGCATCAGAAATACATAATTTGTGAAAATTTCAACTGTCTAGCTATCGCGGTTCTTGAGATACAGCGACGACGCGCGTTTTAGAAACGAAGTACCGACTCGCGTGCGTATTGCACCTGTATGCAATACGCTGTTGTGTACAAACGCGCTTCAACGGCACGTTAAAAAACGTGGTGTTTTTTTTTTCGTTTTTACCCTTTTTTACCCTTCGGGTTCGGAACCCTAAAAAAGGAATGCACTTGTGTGTCAATATGTCCTGCACAGATGGCCTATCTCCTTAGAGTATGGCCGCCTTGGTCAAAACCGGCCGGGAGAAGTCCGGTATATAGTTAAATTGTCAATACGAATAAAGGTAGCTGACCATACATATTTATTAAGTATCCAACGACAAAAAAAATACACCAGGAAGTATAATTAATATAAACTTTTATACAATACAACATTATTCTACATAAGTATTGTTAGTTTTGTATGTTATTTGTTTAAAATTAAACCTGTTAACGTGCAAATTCTGCACATGCAGTAGGATATGGACGGATTACGTTTCGCTTTTGCTTGTTCAGTGTAGCGAGCTAATATAAGACTGAAGCGGATTCTTGAACTTACTTTCAGGAGAATTGTGACTTTCTTAATTCAACTTTATTTGCTTAAAAATATATGATGGCATATGTTTGTACGTTTAATTAAAACTAATAACTATATTTCAATTTATTTACTTACAACATTTTGCATTGTAGATGTTTAAAGTTGAATTAAAAACTACTACTACTAAACCCATCTGCCACTGCCAAGCGTGGTGACTATGGCAAAAACTTTCCCTGGGGAGGAGGCCCATGTTCAGCAGTGACCGTTGTACGGGCTGATGATCATGATGATACTAATAAAAGTAGCTAATTTAACTTTGGGCCTCACTTATAAAATACTACTATTCTAAATCTTTGCAAGGTTTCCATTATACTGGCAGTATTGCCCCGTTGAATGACAATCCTTACCTGTGGAAAGGAAATATTTGCACTCGGGGAACGTACGGGTTTTTATAAATTACTATAATAATAGTATATAATAACGTTTGAGTAAACTGAAACAATTTTTTTTTTGCATCGGCCAATTTCAAACAGCTACTGCCTGGAGCAATATAAAAAGTTTAATAATTGAAATTATGAAAAAAGGGATGTATTTTTTATTTTTATTTATGTATTAGAATGTTAATGTTCTATTATATATGAAAAAAAAGAATACATTCCCGTTTCCGGTACTGTTCCTGTAAACCTCTACAACGTTATCAACCTATGTAGCTAAATAGAAAGTATGTATCCGGTTAGCTGCTTCATAATTTAAGAACACTACGGAATGCGTGGTAACTAAGAACAATCTTTCAGCTTATTGACAATTTTCGCATAGTATTGAATCTTAACTTCCTTCAAAGGGCTTCTTTAACGCAGGGCAGGCACTCATTTCAAGCGAGTTTTTTAGATTTAGTAATATTAGAAAAATATCACTAAGCTTGAAAATTACATAAACATTATATAGTGGATAATTAAACACTTAAAAGATTGTCAGAATTGTGATAGGTTATGTGAGTAAATTTTAATTTTAACAGAATTTCACTAAAAATATTGCTAAAATAATTGTACAATATTTCGCAATTAATTGAAAAATTTGTAAATATTTATCAGAACACAGAACTAGTTGTATTTTATGTCATATTTTAATTTCGAATTCTGAATTACGTGAAGTACAAGTTGAATAATAAAATACGTTTTAATACAACCTCAAGTGAGCATGTGGTTTTCATGTTTCAGTTGTCTTTTTTTTTTGTCTTTTTTTTTTTTAAGTTAGTATTCATTGCTACACACATCACACATCACTTAGCTTAATAGATAACTGAACTTAATATAATTTAATTAAAGTAAATTATAATTTGCAAACATTGTTTTTATTTATAAACGTTTTATCTGTTGATGGGTTTTTGACGCAGTAGTAAAATTGATATGTACTTGTTTATAAAAAAAACTCAGGTAAGTGACTTTACCATTGAGGAAAAAGCAATTGAGAAATACGCTTGTCAGTTAATTTTGCAGTAAACGTAACACATATTTAATCGTCCGCAATTTGATTGTTTGCTGTTTGAGTGAAACCTAAGTGATAATTGTAATATAATATTGTTGATGATGATTTAAATCATTAAAAAAAACACATCGAAATCATAAAAAAATCTCTAATTTTTTATTGTTGAACTGAAGGTCAATTATTTTACCTAGAAACTATCATTCAAATTTCAGCTGTAAATGTATTTTAAAAAGACTTTTTTAAAGACAATTTTATAAAAATCTCAGTCCAGTGACCTACCGCAAAACATTCGTTTTGTTCGTATCAATATCTCTTCCGATAACATTTTGCTGGTTACGTGACATGAAATTTATACGGGCGATTTATCTTGCATTCATTACGTCACTCGCGAAATTGTGAGGTGTGTTATCGTCCCGCTACTAATATTTTCATGATATCCGTTACCCGTGCATTTTATGATCAATACGATACCATTATTTGCAGCATTTTTGGAACATGAGGTTTATGAATTTGATTCTATAATAATAAGTCTTTCTATTGTAAGGAAGTCAAAATCTGGCGAATGCGCTATAATTAACTTGTTTCATATTGCTAATATGTGAATTTGGATAGTATAAAAAAAGTTTTCAATTGAAAGAATTGGTGTTTTGATAGTTTCCAATACTTGGATGGACAATTACTATCAGTAGTTGGTATTATGAAGCCGATGGAGCAGAAAGGTTCTCGAGTGAAGACCACGAATTGGCAAGCGCAGCGTAGGACGACCGGCTGCACGATGGACCGACGACCTCATAAAAGGCGTCGGTGGATGCAGGCCGCTGGCGATCGTTCCCGCTGGAAATCGATGGGGGAGGCCTATGTTCAGCAGTGGACTACAACAGGCTGATGATGATGATAAATAGATAGATTTATTACCATAAATGACTCAAAATGTAGTTTGCAATCTTAAAGATCATATCCAAGAGCCAGTAAATATTATTAAGCATTTTTTTTAGCTGCGGCATAAATATGACGTTAGAGAAGTATAGTTATTCGTTAATGTGCATAAAATTGGTCAGCATTTCTACTCTGTAACTATTTTATTACCAAATTATATAGGTGCGTGGTCGTGCGCCGCTAATTGCGGTCAAATTATGGACATTGTATGAGTATTAGTTTCATGAAAAATTTGCTATATTTACCCTCATTATATGTAATATATTAATATTGTGTACGCGTGCGTTTCTATTTATTAAGTACGTTAAATATTTATCAGTTCGTCAGACTTATTATTAAACTAGAATCTGTATAGGAATCTACTACTACCTAAATGTTCAAAGAGGAAAAAACGATTGTATCTATCTCATTTTTGTTTTATCATAAAAAATTGGAAAACATTAATTAAAATACTATGACAAATGTATCTACTATGTTCAGCCCGCGAATTAATTCACGTGAAATCTCTACTATCAGGGGTAGGTTCTTTTGAATGAAAAAAAAAGGTAGTTTATGACCTTATTTTAAAGTCTAGTATATCTTTGTACCAAATTTCATAAAAATCAATGCAGTGGTGTAGCGGTAGCGTAAGAGACAGATATAATTTATCTTCATTATCTGAATGTATAGTCTACTGCTTAACATGTTCCTCTTCCTAAGGCAAGGTTTTTGACATGGTCACCTCGCTTGGCTGGCGGGTTGGTGACCGCAGTATTATGTAGTATCATAGGGAAACGCTGTTACCCTTATACACGATTGGTATAGATGATGTTATAAGAATCAGGACTAACGGCTAAACGTGCTATCCGGCACAGAAAGTACACCCTCAAAAAATGAGATCCGGAAAGAAATCAAAAATTTTACACAATATTTTCTTGTCTGCCGTGGAGTTCAAACTCACACCCTCCGATCTCGAAGTCAAATGCGCGACTACACCAAGGCATTAATTTCGGATTTTTAACGTTAGTAGATATTATTAAGGAAATTTACAGTTAAATTAAACCATTAGTCAATTCATCAGCATAATATCCAATTACCCTTGTGAACGAACTTCGTCTGTGGTCTATCGGCTACTGACAAACTTTCAGTTTACATCAAAAATTTATCAAGATTCCTCAGTTGATCCAAAATTACCCAAGAGTAGTGTGCCACAGCTCATCTAATATTTAGAAGTACAAGTATCGCCATAAATTATATTACAAACTCGAGGTAAATTGAAATATGTTTATATACTATACTAAACGTAGGATATTTCTTTATGTACGAGTTATTTTCGATTAACAACAGTTGATAGTGACATTTGTTTATTTACTTGTACTTTAGTACTTACCTACATTTTAATTTATATATTGGTGTACTTAAGCTTTTTTCTTTTCTACCAGTTAAACATAGGGAGATGCAGAGATATCGTGCTAGGACTTAATTTTTATATAATAATAACTATAGAAACGGAACTTATATAATGTATAAATAATTGCACTCATATTATAACTACTAATATGGCGTCTTACTAAGTTTAGTTAGTTAGTTAGTAGTATTTTCAATACTACTACTACTAACTAATTTCACCCACTGGGCGACCACTAGTAACTACTAGTGGTCGCCCAGTGGGTGAAATTCGACCATTATTTTTCATTTAAAATTTATTTCTCTATATAAATGATAAGTGTGCGAAAATTCATACTCCTCCGTCCACGCAATTTTCGTAATAAGGGGTAAAGTAGCGGTAAAGTTTTAAATTTACCTTAATACGTAAGCCAAAACTTTAATCTAATCTAATGATAATAGTACCTATACTTAATCATTCCATAAGTGTAGAAAGCCTGTATTTTATGATTTGTCATAATTGCTTCAAACGCTCTTTTTTGCTCTACTCATATTATTACATCTTCCCACGCCCGGTTTCACACCCGTAACTCCCGTTGCCGTGGGAACTTTATAATTAAATAAATTTATATATAAAAAGTGATAATGTAGCATTCAAATGGTGATTTTTTTTTTTTAATCGGTCCAGTACTTTTTGAGTCAATTCGTTACAAACATACTTACATACAAATCTTTCCTCGTTATAATACTAAGTATAGATTAATATATCCTTCTTCTCGTGGCGCAATTGTGCAGTATCAAAGTTGCTACCGCTAAAAAGCCTTCAAAATAATAGCAGACTACGGATTATGCGTGATAGTCGTTAAATCATTCCATAGTCTAGTTTACCAAGTGTGTCAAACACCGAGCGTCGAGATGTTTGACATAGTTCCACAAAATACCATTCCGAATTCTTCTTACACTTGGGCTTCAGTTACAGAGGTGTTGGAAAACCTTTTACGCATTATACGGGGGGACATGTAGGTCTAACACCCTCCTTTATCAAGGGTATGCTCATCATGCCACGAGGAGAGGGCTACCCACTAAAACTCCAGGTGCTTTTCCGACATCGCCGGTTGGTGAGGGCACCAAATACTGCCTATGGACTATTCTGGCGCCTTCCGGCGCGCGGTGTGACAAATATTCCACAGGCAATCTCCTGGGCCATTAAGTTCAATGGTTCAGAAATTCTTGGCCTAGTATACACTTTTAGGGACCAGGACGAGCAGGGGAAGACCAGGACGTCCCTGCGCCACATGGGTAATGAGAGGGTGTCGGGTAGCACGGCCCATGTTCCCAGCTCCGTTGCCTCCTTCGGTGACATGACTTTACACAGAAGGAGGCCAACCACCCCCCACGAACTCTCTCTCTCTCAAGCTTCTTCTGGTACCTACATACAGTATCACAATCTGTAAAAAAGTATAGTAACAAATTTTTCAGTCAATCATGAAATAACTTAAAAAAAAGTTTATGCAAGTTGAAGTGAGAAAATTATGTTTTTGAGCAAACTATGGGTTTGATTAAGAATATCCTTTTCCCATCAATATATGTATAAAACGAGTAAGTGTAAAGAGCAAACAATCGCAAAACGTTATAAAAAATGTAACTATTGCGTAAAAATAGCAATTGGACATTGTGTTAGCTATTCTGTAATCGCTGTCGTCTTTTCGATCGATCTGTAGTTTTCCGTAGTAATTCCCTTTAAATAGTTAGCAGTATTCTTATTCGATATTTAATTTCAAATAGTTATCGCCACAAAAGCATTTCAGTTCACATATTATGACGCAGGCCCCATTAATAGCGACACACATTAATTACATAAGTTCGCTGAAGCTAATTATAGACTCATTAGTATTTTGAACTGATTGGCCATTTGAACTTGCCCAAAATTACATATTACATGTGAACGAACATGTATGACCATTACGAGCTGGTTCACGGATGCTTGATATTAATTAGAATATTATTAGTAAATTTTGGCAGTTTGCCGTTCATTCTATTGGTACTTATTGTTACTACTAATATCATAAAAGAGAAAAATTGTATTTTTGGTTGGTGCGTATATACTAAAAATCTACGGTACCAATTTAAAGAATATTGGGCTTGTAAAGTTAAATTTAAGTTACGACCGAATTCTATGCTTTTTTTAAATGTTTTAACAGCAGCTTTGTGTGGTTTCATTCCAATCTATATGAATGCCTAAGAGAGCTTATTATTTATCAATATTAATAACACTTAGAATAAAATAAGACGATTCCCAATACGTAAACAATGAAAAAAACATCAAAATGTTATTTAAACACTCTTCCAGACCGATTTGTCATTTGCAGACAGACATTTAACACAAGTTTGTGAGCAAACACGGGTGCATTCTTTATTTCCTGAACCTCAAAAATCCGTTGAGAAGACTTTACCGATACGATCGGTGAGAGATCAAGCACAAGACTGATACCTTTACGTGTTGTTTGGGGTACATGAAACAACCTGACTTTGGGCTAGTATATACTTACTTGGTGTATTCTCGTGAGAAAATTTCTTTAAACAAAACTTTGTGCCCAACCTGGGACCTCGATAGTTACAGCCCAACATATCCACTATCAACATCTACCTCTAGTCAAACATAGCTGTCAAAATGATTGTTTTTAAGCAATCAACTATTGTAAATAAAGGGATTTTATTTGTTTTATTTACCTGTAGTGTAATTACCAAGCCAAACTCATCAGGGAGACATTTCACATGGCCATATGGCCGCAAACAGTGCCAAAAACAATAAAAACTGCATGCATTAATGGAAAGTTCACTTAACGCGTGGCCATAAAGTGGGCGTGACCGCAACCGCCGCGCCGGTTTACTCATGCAATTTTCAAGGCCGTAAATAATAAAATCCTGAATACGATCCAAAGCACTTTGGCTACTTTCGCGCCGCGTCCCGCCAATATTGAAATACTTTCGGAAAATAAATGTTATGCCCTCTTTGTGATAATTAGGTGTGAAAATATGTATTAAAGCTTATACAAACGAACTGTTTTAGAAAACGACACTTACTCGTACTGTCACTGATGTCCCATGGGAGGATAGACGGCAAGAGACATCGACCGGTGTAGTTGGAAAATTCCGTTCTTTTATAAGAGCTCCTTCATTTGTATTGTTGGAAATGGTTTAGGTCTATTTATTGTTATACCCTGACATAGCATGGAACAATGAGTAATTATAACAACATCGCATTTAACTTAGTTAGACATTTTTATACTCTGGATTGATTGAATAAGAGCAAGATATTTTCATCCAATTTAGAGTATATGTTTGTTTGTCCAGGTCCAGCATTTTGGGGATTGATCAACCCAGAGTGGTCGCTATGCAACAAAGGCCGCAGACAATCACCCGTCAACTTAGAACCAGATAAACTGCTCTTCGACCCAAATCTACGATTTTTACATTTAGACAAACATAGGGTAAGTTGAGAAGCTGAGTTAGCTATATATTTTATAAGTATATTTTTGTGTCGTTTGGGAACCATACCACTTAGAATGAGGATGAGGTGAGGTGGGAGCAGGGGAAGAAGAGTATAATGTGAGCGTTGACGACGGAGTGTACAAAAATTCCCCTCGCTTCGCCATCAAACTGCGCAATACCTAAGAGACGCGGGACAGTGGTTTCGATTAAAGTACAACAGAAAGATTATTTCACGAATATTGTATTATATTATAGATATCTGCTGTGTGGTGTCCGGCTTAGAATAAACCACCCCATGTCTTCCAATGGGTGTCGTAAAAGGCGACTAATGGACATATGGCTGATGGATGGGCAGCAGCATCTATTAGCTCAAGGTTTACATCTTACTGCGATCACCAATCCGTCTGCCAAGCGTGGTGATTATGGCAATATCCCTCTAGGATCCTGGCTTGCCAAGGTCTGTTAAGAGGAGGCCCATGTTCAGCAGTGGACGTAAACGGGCTGTTGATGATGATGATGATGATATTATAATATTATTATAATTCACTGTTTAGTTGGTGTTGTTTTGACATCTCTGCCAGTAGATGAATTGGGTACATTAATCTCTGCTCCTATAAGAATATTGGCTTCATACCGTTTCATTTGAGGCTATGAGGTATCATTGCCTTAACTGCAGCTATTTTAATTGGGTCATTGTTCCACAGATAAACGGGCTAATAAGCAACACGGGGCATTCAGTCATCTTCACAGTGGAGAATGAGACGCGACATCATATCAACATTACGGGAGGTCCCTTGTCCTACAAGTACCAGTTCCACGAGATACACATACATTATGGACTACATGATCAGTTTGGCTCCGAACACGCTATTAACGGCTATGCTTTTCCTGCTGAGGTAAGTGATTTTCTATTTATTTGTCTTCTTACCCAATTTTTATTGACAGAATCAGGCGAATCAGGAAATTTATACTAACCATATATAGGGTGACTGGTAATTAGTGACCGATACCTAAACACATCATTATGCTCATGATAACAAACAACTTTTACTATGGCACCAACCCTGAAATCGCGAAAAAATATCAGCTGTTCCATACATTCATGTTCACATAACTCGTCAATATGGTAGGGAGCAGCTCATTTTTTTTCGCGATTTCAGGTTTTACACTGACAGACAATGCAGCACGTGTTGATTCCAGTCCCTGTTTTTTCGGACGGAGACTAGGCTTTTGCTACTTCCCCGGACATAAAAGAGAACAGAGCTCCAGCCTTAATAAATGGTTTACAAACTAGAAACTAAGCAGCCTGGGTAAGAGGGAGTCCCCTGTGAGACTTGCATTGCAGCCTGATGATGCTTAGTGAAGGACGAAACACGCTTATTAGATATTTTGTCATTCAAATCGATAGATATCTGCCTCTTAGGCAGGGTAGTCAAATGCAAGGAACTAGGTAATGTCTGGGCAAGGGAGGTCTTCCTTTATCCTGCCGGTCCGTAAGATACATCCTCACGCCTTCAAAGTCCCCATATCAGCACGTGAATAGAATTTCATATTTAAACGTTCGTCAATTTCCAAATTTCGTTGTTTGCTGTGGGTAGTTACATTTAATCTTTAATAACAAATTGTATCAAACATTATGATCATTTCTGCCCAGTGCACATTTAATTTGTTTTCATTTGTATTCACATTGTTATATATGTATTTAGGGATTGTTAATTGTGAATTGCAGTCATAGAGATATAGTTAAATATAGTTATTGTTATGGATGTTGAATTACCTGAGCCTACATTAAAACAACTATACTTAATGATTAACTAAAATTGATGTGTTCAATAGACTATTGCAATGTAACTAAAATATTTGGTTAGCAGAGAGAGAAAAGAAAATAGTACAATAGAACAAAAAAAAGTCTAGTACCTTGTTTAAATGTTTACATCCAGCTTAGCAGCAAGTTACTTGCTTTAACCAAACTTATTGTAATTGAAAGGCATCATGTTTTTTAGGACAACCTCCGACAACCAGCCAAATACCGCTACGCTTCGGATAGCGTATCCGTATTTGGCTCGCTTTAAATCTCGGACTATGTGAAGGTTCTAAGATTTCTTTCCGGGTCTGGTTGGTTGAGGGACTACCCTCCGTGCCTCGGAAAGAACGTTAAGGCTTTGTTCCCGATTGTTATATCATCATCAATATCAACAATATCCGTATATATATAATAATCGTATATCAAGGAACGGGCAGCAGCGTTACCTTGTGCGGTACAACATAATACTGCGGTCACCAACCCGACTGCCAGGCGTGGTGACTATGGCAAATACCCTCCCCCGAGAGGAGGCCCATGTTCAGCAGTAAGCGTTAAACGGGCTGATGATGATGTTTTTTATTTATAAAACTAGCTGCCTGCACGCGGTTTCACCCGGGGAGATACCGTTCCTGTAGGAGCTACATGATTAAATTTAGCTTATAAGCTATATGCTTTGACTTATATGCCCATTTATCGAGTTCAAACAAACAAACTCTTCAGCTTTATATATTAGTATAGATAAAAAACCTATTCGTTTATTTCAAACACACTCTACAGTATGTAAACAGCTGAAAATAAACCAAAGTGAAGCATTAAATAAACACGTTACACAGAAAAACATTAAAATGTTATCAGGGATTTTCTAAGGAAGGTATCAAAAGAAAGCGTAACAGATGTTTTCACACGCATCACCTACTATGAGACTTCGAAATCCCAAATGTAATCCCGTCGAGCATCTCGGCTGCGAACCTACTCAACTGTGCCACTGTTTACTTATGTGACAAATTCTTACGAAGCCGCGTTAAATCCAAATCAAGAGGTGCCGAGGAAGTCCCTTAATAATAAGTGTTACACATTCTGGGGACCGACTCAATGTGTGGCTTTGTGACATTTTTATACTTACACCAGGTTTTTGAAACGTTACTAATAACTAACAAGAATAAACAGTGGTATGCAAGAACATTACTTGGCTTTAAGTATTCATTTGAGTAAGTAAGTTATTTTTCGGGTCTCAATTGCTACGGGAAAAGAATTAATCAAAGTGACACCTACCGTACCCAAGAAAACTCATAGACTAAATTAGTGTAATTCTTGCATACGGGTGTATAATATAATTATGTTGAGTATAAGCGACCGAAAAAAAAATATATATTTGATAAAAATGCATGATCGTGCATAGCGTGTGGACACCTAGATTAATTAAACTGTTAATTTTTGTCGAAATGTTGAGTAGGAATAATAAAAAACAAAAAAAAAGCACTATGCAGCTATGGTCACGAAGTATTTTTGATAAATAATAATGGTGCCTATATGAAATAACAAGTATCTTTAGTATACACCTGAATTGATTGAGATAAACTCTATTGTATTGCAATTAATTCTGAGCAAAATCATTAATTTTTGGTACAACAATAGATCTTCGATTACATACTTTTTCAGTGGCATTGAACAATACCGATTAAAATGACTTCTAACCTGTGTAGCGCCCTACGCTGGCTAACCTACATTATCTTGTATTACAACTCACTAGATCTCATTTTGCTATGCACATTTATTAATGCTGACTCTTTTTTGTACAAAACATGTGTATAAATGCTTCGATAGAAATACTGATGGCAAATTGTCCTGCCAATTATTAATAACTAACTTCCCGCGCCCGGTTTCACCCACGTAACTCCCGTTCCCGTAGAAGCTTTATAATAAAATATAATCTATGTTTACTGGAGATTGTGCAGCTCCCCAACGGTGAAAGAATTTTTCAAATCCGTCAAATAGTTCGGAAACTATTCAACTAAAACAAACAAATCAACAAGCAATCAAATCCTTTCTCTTAATAATAAAATAAATAATAATTAAAAAAAATATTAATTAATATATTAATGAATTATTAATAATCAACGATAAAAAATCACGGGTTATGAGTGCATTGGTTCCCAAAAATTGTGTTAGAGTAAAACTAGTGTACCTTTTTATAAACGCTGTCAAGCTTTGTTTTTTTATTAAGTCTATATAGGATACAGGAATATTTGTGTTGAAAATTTTATTCAAAAATCGTGTGCTGACATTTTTTGCACTGGTTTGGGCACAAAAATGTCTTTGATATCAAAATAATACAGGAACAAAATTCAATCCATGTAGGTATAGTATTTATATGTTGTAGGTACGTAGTTCCAGTATTGATATAAATGAAAAAAAGCGTGTGTTATATTGAGTATTGTCTAAGTTATCAATATTATAAACAATCTTAAGCGACAAATACCTATCTAGCCGACAATTTCACGATTATATCAATAAAATTTCTATGAAATCAATAAATCATTCTTCTACTTGAATTCATGGCTTGGTAAGTGATAAAATGAAATAATATTTTTCATTGGAATGTATGCTTTTTTTCTCTCTCTTCCTCTGTAACCAATAATGTATAATTTATAACTAAAAAATAACATTCTGGAATAGAAAATGCCTTTGCTTCAAATTCAAATATTTTAATGAAAAAAAAAATATAGGTATTAAAAAAATAGAGGGGTTTGCCCCGCTACTCACCAGCCAGGTCTGCAGTTCCGTGTTAGGGTATACTAGGCGAGGTATGTGACAAGTTTTCAGCTTGCCTCAAATACCTACCCAAAAATTGCTGCCAGCTGTCCTACTATAGGGATATTGAAAGATGACTTTACTCAAAAGAAACTAGACTTGTTTTGTATGAAAAAATTGAATTCACTATCTCACCGACGCATTTACTACTCGTGAAATTACATAATTTTAATATAGGTTATATTATTTTGTATTAATTTACCATGTTCTCTCTTTATCTTACTAAAACATAAAAAATATTGTATAACACACAATATTTTACTTTTTACGCTTCTCTTTCTTTACAGATTAAACATAGTTTTTGATTTTCAAAAATCATCGCTTTATCGCGTATTATATTCACTATGTACGGGCACAGTTTAACAAAGTATGTAACTGTATACTCAATGCGCAAATGTACAGAAACAATTGCTTTTTAATTAGTCAGCATATAACCACAGAGTGTGTCATACCGCTGCCTCAATTGACACATAACATACATTTTAGGTTGCTATGCATGGATCGCCTAAATGAATTGAGTTTACCACCTCAGTAATTTATACTATCTATACTTATATTATAAAGGGGAAATATTTTATTGTTAATTTTTTTGTTTGCATTGATTTAGCTCTTGAACTACTATATAATAATATTAAAGCTTTATTTATTCCGAATGGGTTTTTTTACAATTATAATATTGTTAGTGTTTACATTTATTGTTGCCAATTATGTTTTTTTCGGATCCCTTTCTGATAAAATCCTTTTTTAGTCTTCTCTGTTCTGACCTTCTTCTCTAACCTTTTCCTGCCATCGCTATTATATCATCGACCCACCGTCTCTTGGGCCTCCCAACGTGTCTTTTCCCAAAAAGGTCCCTTCCATTTTGTTACATTCACTTGATGTCTTTTATTATTTACTACTTTTGAAATAATATACCGATTAAAAAAAAATCGCCGTTAAAAATCAAGTTATCCAGGAGAAAATTCATCATCATCATCATCAGCCCGTATAACGTCCACTGTTGAACATGGGCCTCCTCCCGAGAGAGGGTTTTGCCATAGTCACCACGCTTGGCAGGCGGTTTGGTGACCGCAGTATAATGTTGTAACACAAAAGGACACGCTGCTGCCCGTTCCCTGATATACGATTATTATATATGATTTTATAACAATCGGGATAGCCGGTTTAACGTGCTTTCCGAGGCACGGAGGGTAATCCCTCAACCAACCAGACCCGGAAAGAAATCTTAGAATTTACAGAAAGATTTCCTGTTCGAACCCATCGGGATCGAACCCATGACCTCCAAGATTTAAAGCGAGCCAAATACCGCTACGCTACGGGACGTTATCGTTGTTAGGAGTAAAATGAGCTAAATAAAATGGCTTATGTTTAACTTACCATCAGATATAGTAAAAATGATCACCAAAATTAAACCCGCATTTTAATGTAAAATGGTAACCAAAGTTTTAACATTTCGCTATCGTATTTAAGCAAAATGACTCCAAATAAATCATTGTTAACCCAAAATTAGTAAATGATCACCAAAAGTAGTAAATGATCACCAAAAGTACCTAAATGTTTTACTAATTTACTATTCGGTTCTGGCGTTGTATGGCCGCAGCTCTAACCTAACCTAACCGATTGTCATTTTTCATTGATTTTATTAAGGTAGAATAGCGCAATCATTTGCTCGCTAAGATTTGGTGATCATTTACTACATTTGGTGTTCGAATACAATTTGAAGTGCAGTCGTGACTAAAATAGCTAGTACTATTATAATTTTAGACTTTATTTTTCTGGTGTCAAGTATATATTTTTGGTGGTCATTATATTTTATCCCAAATAAAATGATGACATTTTCATGGAAACGGAAAATAGGCGGGTAAAACAACGCGCGGGAATCTAGTTTATTTATAAATGGTTGCCATTTATATAACTATGACTTATTTATTTTGAAAACAATAAAAATTAAAATGTTTCCATATTGTTATAACAGTTGAGATTAAATTTAGGTTTCCTTGACTAATAATAAACGGAAATAAGATGTAGGTAGCATACATTAATTCCTTGGTTGGTCGTTATCATTTGTTTTATTTAATTATAATATTATTGCTTATTTAACGGATTTAGGTATGTATTTATATGAACTAAACAATCATTTATATTGTTGCAGATCCAGATTTTTGGCTTCAACTCGCAGCTGTATTCGAACTTTTCCGAGGCTCTTCACAAGGCTCAAGGCATTGTTTCGATATCATTATTACTACAGGTAAAGAAACACTTTTATAATTTAGTGTTAAAATAAGCCATAGCCTAGCATAACTAATGATTTTCATGTGTGGGTCAATTTCAAATTTAGATTTTTCTCTAGTTATTGCAAATTGCCAATCACTGATGCTATCAGCACTGAAACTATTTGCTACATGACTATAAAATTAAGTGATCGATAGTACGATACGATAGTCGTCACAAGAAGGTAAAAATGTATTCATTACTATTGGGTTACTGTAATACATTTCCTATGTTATTGTTCTGTATTATATGAGTTACATAAACTTAATAAACTAAAGTTGCAGTGACATACTATCTTTAAGTAGCGAATATATTCTTATCGATGTAATTAGATAGATACGTTTAACCGGGTTTAACTGCAAAATTTTGGTTATGTATTCATATTCCAAACTATAAAAATATAGGTCTTGATACAATTACATCCATTTTATCCTCAGAGAGTTTATTCATTAAACGCTGTCAGTGTCCACTAACACACGTTATGGTAAGCCCGAACAGCCTCAAAGGTAGAACATAAAGTTTTTTATACACAACAAACCGCAGCATATTTATCTGGGATTTGTGATAGAATAGTTATTCCATTACATCACATACCTGGCTAGCTAACCAATGAAACTGATTTGCAATAATGAAAATTAACTCAATAATTACAATTATACTTTTTCTACAATAAGTGACGTGCTACCGCAATGAGATATAATTTTCAAAAATACCTTTTTTGCTGTACAATTTCTAGCTTAGATCTTACCAAGCTTCCTGTCGACCTTGGTGATTATGGCAATATCCCTCAATTAGGCCCCAAAGCTTGTAAAGAGAAGGCGTATGTTCAGCAGCGGGCTGTTGAAGACATTACGTTTTTTAAATTACTTTGTTGGGAAGCAAATATATTTTGCAGTCATTCCTTAATACAAGATCTCACCGGTAAGACCCGTATAGTTCTAGAATTGTTATTTATATACCTGTTAACAGTTTCAAGACCACGCAAGGTCAAGGCAAAAGTCCAATCGTGTCTGACTGTGGATAATGATGTTGATAACATCAGTGGAAAGCCTTCGCTCTTTTCCTCATTAAAATGGTTCACTTTGTAGCTTACAAAGTGAACCATTTTAATGCACCCGTTATTTTCTTTCATGATAATGATTTACTTACATAATATTTTTTTTATTTTTATTATAGTAATTTTTTATTATCAAGTTTAGTAAGTAAGATATATCGTAAGTACGATACCCATAAAAACTCTGTAATGAAATATAGCTTATAACCTTCCTAAATAAAAGGACAATCAAAAAGAGGTTTCTAATGTCATTTTTTTCTAAACTGAATAGTTTGCGCGAGAGACACTTCCAAAGTGGTAAAATGTGTGCCCCCCCCCTGTAACTTGTAAAATAAGAGAATGATAAAACTTAAAAAATATATATGATGAACATAACCATGCAAACTTCCGTATAAAATAAACCGGAATAAACCGTAAACCGCAATTTACCTTTCATTCAATCAACTATTATTAACATCGATAAAAGTTACAACAAACTACAAGAACTTTTATACTATGTTACTTGTTGTATTCTTGATTTCAAAAATAGGTAGGCACTTGCAACTAGTACGGAACCCTTCGTGCGAGAGTCCGACTCACACTTGGCCGGTTTTTTTATGTTGTAATAATAATATTATTATCAACATTAATGAAGTTTTTGCTTCACAAAATTACATAAAATTAAACTGTTAATTTTAACTAAACTCGCCAACAATTTACGTACTGTTACGGATCACAACGCCAACAATTTACTAACGGTTTTGTTAGCAAAGTATTTAGTAAATTAAAGCTAGAACTAGACAAGAATACACGTTCCTAGAAGTGATGTTCCTACGCGTAGGATGTCTTGGTAACGCCGTTTCTAAACATACCCAAAATACAGGTTGTAGCCCACTTATCAAGTTGGAAAGGGATTGGCCCCATACTGCTTACACCTATCGTCTCGCCATCATCCAGTCGTTAACCTAACTTAAGCACATACGAAGCAGCTCCGGCACGGCAACTCGCCTACCGCTGGTTGACTAGACCGCTGATTGACTATGCCGTAAGGTTGCCGGACAAGCTGAAGTGAATTAGGTTTATGTTACGCTTCTTAAAAGAAAACTTTGCTGTTAGGACTTTTATATATATATATTTTTTTTTTTTTTTTTTTTTTTTTTTTTTTTTTTTTTTTTTTTTTTTTTTTTTTTTTTTTTTTTTTTTTTTTTAAAAAGACAACTCCCGCACTAGGGAAATAAATCCCTGTGTCGCGGGGGACTTTACAAACATACATTTCACAGACACAAAGTACACCCAGACTCAGAACAATTATTTGTGGTTCACACAAATAATTGTCCCGGGTGGGAATCGAACCCAGAACACCAGGTCCCAGAAGCAACTACCGTAACCACTGAGCCACCGGTGCAGTCATTATATAAAATTCTCGTGTCACAATGTTCGTTCCCGTACTTCTCCGAAACGGCATGACCGATTCTCATGAAATTTTGTGAGCATATTGAGTAGGTCTGAGAGTCGGCCATCATCTATTTGCCGGGTCAGCTATAAAAATATATAATCACAGAATTCTGGACGGTTTGCATTGATACAGGTCCATTTCCAAATTTATATGTGTGCTACGTACCTTAATTTCAAATGGTGTATGTACATACATTCTGCTAAGTAGAAATTGCTTATTAGTTGCAAGTTTTTGTGCTACATCCTTAAGTAAGATATGCTCATACACGTCTACCTTAACATGTTTTTGGATATGTTATTTAGCTACTTCAACATACATGAAGGTGAGCAAAGCATAAGCCTTATAAAATGGTTGAACCTTAACAGTATTGAAGCAGATACTACCGGCCGCACCTACTCAAACTTAGCGCAGTTAATTAAGGAAATTGGAAATTTCTGTACGCCATGGATTACTCACAAAAGCTATTAGTTCAAATTAAAGGTGCCATGCTACAGTGTCCATTGGCAGGTCAACAAAACGGTTCGCGGTTTCAATTAGCGATTAATTGACGAAAGTGATATAACCGGCGCATCAAAGCTATTAACTATGTCCGCCAATTCCGGTATTCACCAGAATTTTACCAAGATTAATTACCAGTTGAATACCAATTAAAAAATTTGACAAAAAATTGTAAGTCGTGCCCTCGGTCCCGCGCCTGGTCTCTTACAGTGTCGTTAGAACTGTCTTATAACATTTTGAGAGTAAAAGGAATAGAGAGTGCATCTGTGCTAACGTACACACTAGAGTAAGTTAACATGTGCTGATCAGATGGCTTATCCCTTAACGATTAACCGAGCAGCCAAAACGCGTCAAACGAATACTAGTCTATTAGTCTGACGCGTTTATAAAAGCTAAAAATAAAAAACTGAATATAAAAATTGAAAATAACGCAAATGCACTTCTTGTTTATATGATGCTCGGATGTGTGTTTTCGGAACAGATGGCAAGTAGGACGACATACAAAAGGCACAGTACTTTTTAGTCTGCTTCATAAGTTATTATTCAAACCTAGTCAGGTTTTCTTGTATATATCTTAGTATCGAACAAAATATATTTAAATATACAACTTAGAAACATTTTGTAAAAAAAAATATCACTTGTAAGAGAAATATAAAATTAAAATCGATTTCATCACTGGACAGTGGAAGTTACGTATAGGCTTGATCGTTATTAACACAAGCTGCTACCCCCTCCGTTCACTAAGTATTATTAAATAGGTATTTTCATGCTATCTAATAATGAAAGCCCCTTCTATATATGTTTAGGAAATTAGGCGAAATATATTGACTAACAGACTGACAAAATAAAGAGTAGCCTATATTTTACTTAATAAAATAAACTATCTTCCAGTGAGTCTCGCCAAAATCAGTCCAGCCAGAATTCTGGAATATTCGAAGAAATTCCGGAACAAATAGACAAAACAGACGTTTGTTATTGTGTTTTTGTCATTACTGCTGGTATACATTCCTGTTATTTTTTCATTGCAAGTAGACACTTCCAATTTATTTATTGGCGTAGAATTCCTTTATTAGTTTAAATTGGGTTGACAAGGTATTATAAAAGTGCTAAAACTAGTACAGTTCCTACTTATGGTTGTCACATACAAATTTAAAATTAACATATTATCAAAATGTATGCATTACATTTCTCAATTAAAATTTAAAATATCTAATGTACGAATTATAATTTAAAATCAAATAATAAAGATTATTGTGTAGTAATTGCTATCATCATAGTTATCAAATACGTTTATTTCAATATATTTACACATGCATACAACCTACCGTTATGTAACAGTATTGCTTTGTGGTTTAATGACCCCGATTTGAGCTCTAATTCTACAAAACGAGATCAGTAAAATATTTACGGCCATCTCTAGCTTTTAAATAGGATATTTTCGATCATTTTATGAGTTTCCTTAATGAAGGCCGCTCCGTTAGCACATCCCAGTGTTTTCCCAAAGGGGAACATGTTTACCGACGCGTTCATATTTCGCTTGTGTCATTACAGTAACTTTATGAGCAAGCTATTTCCTGCTAAACAAACAATTAGTGCTTTGTCTTTGGTTTTTCTTTAGTTAACTAGGATATAGGTTAAATAAATATAAGCAATTATGACTCAATTGTTAGTTAGTTTTGTGTTAATAAATTATTTTGAGGTAAAATTAATAATAATAGCGTATATTCTTATTAATTTTACCTCAAAATAATTAAAAAAGGCAATCGTTACTTACTTAATTGTGAAAACAAAGACCTTACATTTTTTTTTTGTAATTATTACGTAGTAGTCCAATACGTAATTAAGTTGCAAAATTCACCACCAAATGGATGAAAAAGGGCGAGGACGACCGTTTCTAACTTATAACTTTGTATGGACAAATTGATATGATCGCAAATGAAAATTTTTATATATTTGAATGTTTGTGAAAAAAATATGCATTAACATTACTTGAGACTATTTGGGAATGGCGGGTGTCCCTTTAATGATTTCTTATAGCATAGCAATAGATATCCCGAGAGTGAAACATTACATACTCAAGTAAATACTTAAAACCAATTCTTATTCTTGCATGCTACTGTAAATGTCGCACCACGAAAATTAATATACACAAATATGTTCACCATAGTTTTTTATTAGTATGATATGAACTTAGACCTTTTTGTTACAGCTCGGTGACTTGTCGAACCCTGAGTTGAGGGTATTAACGGAAGAACTTGAAAATATTAAATATGGTGGTAAGTTTAAAAGTTCCTACAAATTAACCAGCTCATCGTATGCCTTAGATTATACGTTTTTAGAAGAAGTAATATACAAAATATAATTCAAGAAGAAAAAAACGTAGTTTAAAAATACTTTTAATATATGCGTTTTAGTAACCTATAATAATAAAAAGTCAAAAATAATTGTCATCCTAGATATATTTTTTAGTCTAGCAGACCTAAAGGATTAGATTAGATTTTACACAACGATTTTTCTTTATATAATCGTGTAAATATGAAAAATACTAAAACTAATTAAAATACTATATTTTTTTCGTCACAACAAATAATATTTATAATTTTAATTTACCTACTGAATATTCTTTATGACAAAGACATCATAATATTCCTGAACATAGTGACTAAAAATCCTATAAACTACAGGAGCCGAAATGCCAGTAAACAAGCTGTCAGTGAGAGGTCTGCTGCCAGATACCGACTACTACATGACGTATGATGGATCTACCACTGCGCCCGCCTGCTACGAAACTGTCACATGGATTATCATCAATAAACCCATTTATATCACTAAACAACAGGTGAGCTGTCAACAACTATACATGTTTATCTATGGAACAGTTAGAGAGAAAGAGCTTAGCTTACGCTCAAAGATTTGGCTAGGGATTTAACTTACAAATAAAAATATTACTGCCAAATTATTCATCATTATTACCTTCAGCGCGTATAATGTCCACAGCTGAACATGGGCCCTCCCCGAGGGGAGTTTTTGGCATAGTCTATTGGCAAGCGGGTTGGTGACCGCTATTGTAATTATGTTGATAGACACAGGGAAACTCTGCTGCCCGTCCCTTTTTTTTTCAGGGGGAAATATTTTAACGACTTTGGTAAGTGTTGAACCTGGCTCCGAACTTGGTAGGTGCTCCTCTGTCTGCCGATCGTGAGGACCTTAGGTAACATTTCGGCTTCTGGGGATCACCATGCCGGACTAGATTTTTTTGTGTCTAACATATCATTCCAGGTCTGGTTTGTTGTGGGACTGCTGATGATTTTTAATATGCCCTAAGAAACAACGTTATGCCGTAGGTCCCGATTGTTATAACATCATTAGTAACCAACCTTTTACCAGGAAACGGGCTGCAAGGTTTCCTTGTATACAACATAATACCACATTCACCACAAGCCGAGCGTGTTAACAATGGCAAAATGCTTCCTTAGGGGGGAGGCCGTTGTTCAACAGTAGATGTTTAACAGGCTGATAATGATGATTAGTTCGGTGCAGTTCAATAAATCCTTATTTCCAATTGGACTATACTGATATATTTATAGTTTTATTAGAATTTTTTATTAGATGTTTAATATTGTAACAATTCCAAAAAACAAGTCGGATTTACTGGATTCTGCAACTAAAACATTATTTCACTTGTAGCTTCGACACCAAATCAAATAAAGCTTAACACCTTTAACTTTATTAAAGGTGTAATCCATAATATATTTTCATCTATATGTAGGTTAATAAATAATAATAACAAAAACTATGATTATATTCATCGTTTATTTTTTCCAACATCTTATGCCAAGACATGTGTTATTAGCCCTGAGGCTTTTCCTCTTCACCGGGTTAAGTAAAATCTACCAAATACGTCAGCGCATGATATAGAAATAAAAAGTAAGTACCTATATATTTTTAACTGTAAGAGCCAATACAAAGTCCCTGAAAAAATTAAATTATTTTGGCACCAAATCAAGATTAAAAAAAAACATATCTTCTCTTATTAAGATCTACAAAAAAATCCGCAAGAGCATATATCTAACTATCATAGTTTAGTCACAATAACCGCTTTTATGTTCATAAAAAATATTAAATCGTCTGAAGAATGAAACTACGTTAAATGTATATCGCAATATTAATCCTTATCCAAATTAAGGATTATGTTATCAAGGGTGTTTATGTAGAAGAAAAATACTTTTTGTTTTATTCCAATCGGACATTTCGTTGAGAAATTATAACGAGTATAAAAACGCAAGGAATTGGTATGTAATAATGAGTTATTTGCCATAATAGATAAAGCTGAAGAGTTTGTTTGTTGTTACGCGCTAATCTCAGCAACTACTAGTCCGATTTGAAAAATTCTGTTCAATTTTAGATAGCCCATTTATCGAGGAAGGTTATAAGCTATATTTTATTATAAAGTTTCTACGGGAACGGGAGTTACGCGGGTGAAACCGCGCGCGGAAAGGTAGTTAGCTATACGTATAATTGTAACTACCTTTGTGGAGAAACAATAAATTATTATTATTAATATAGCATCAGTATATTATATTAATCTTAACTGTCCCAAATATTTGTGAATTTAAGATAATATGCGTGTTTTTATTTCAACGTCCAAATAGTTCAGTAGACCTATTTGTTCTTCATTATTTTTAAGCAATTAAGGGAGTTTTTCAATGTGTCTTATTAGGGATACAGGTACTTTACTTTCTTCATGTTTGTCATTACCTTAACCATAAGCGACAATCAGGGTCCCGCTATTCTGTGACAGTTGGTGCCGCAATGTCCTTTGAAGCGCCGTAAATGTTGTTTTAGTTCGCTGCAGCTCCCACGGACGCAAACATGATTTAACCTTCCTTTAGAAACGAGCCGAACTAAAAATACTTATAGTCTATAACGTAGATATAAGTTGCACTAAATGACGTCATTATTGGTTGTTTGTCTTTGTGGCTTAATGTTAATATTGTAAACTGGCTGCGCCCCGCGCTATTACCAGCGTTACTCTGCTCCAGTGGGTCGGAGCGTGATATCTTGTAGCCTATATGTTAATTAAGCCAATTCCATTCAGTAGTTTTGGCGTGAAATTGCTACAAACATCCTCCCATCCATCCATCCATACTTCAAACTTTCGCGTTTATAATATTAGTAGGATTATCCAATTTTGTCATTATATTTTAAGATCAAAAGCCTTTCATTTATAAACTGGATTTTAGCCCATATGTTATCGTTGTCAGTCACCTCATGGTAAAATTGAAATCTTTAATGTTAAAAAATTTCGGATTCGATCGGATTTAGCCATTTTCACTGAGCCTTTAACATGTGAAAGCCAATCTTTTACATGTTAAGCATATATAATAACTTTCTTATTTTTATATGCTAATATTGTTGGTACATTTTGCCTTACTCGGTGAACTAACAAAAGACAAAACTACACATGTCTTGGGATACAGACGTATCGTTAGACGTATTAAAATGAATCTTCCGCTCGAGATATTATCATTGCCACTTATCTACAATAAAAATATTTTTGTAGTTTATTATTTCAAAAGACAATTTTCTGTCCTTCATTTATTAATATGTAACACAACAGTCATAACAATAGGAATCGTCGATAAATGCCAGATTCTAGAAATGCCAGATTCTATCAACGGCAGATTCTATAAATGCCAAATTCTATTAATGTCACATTTTAGTCATAGTTGCAATATAATCATTTCCTTACGTGCATGTATAAAATTAAAAAAAAAATAACAAAATAGTTTTTATTATAATTGTGATAATATAATGTTATTTTGTTATAACATTTTTGTTAAGCTTTATTACAAAGCTTAGAAAGAAAAAGCTTTTTTACAAAGCTTAGAAAGAAAGAGCTTTTTAAAAAAGCTCTTTCTTTCTAAGCTTAAGACTACGCATTATGCGGCTAGCCGCGATACGGCCAGGCGTGCGGCTGACCGTACTCGAAAAAAAAACCGGCCAAGTGCGAGTCGGACTCTCGCACGAAGGGTTCCGTACAAGTGCGCATCTATTTTCGATATCAAGAATACAACAAGTAACATAGTATAAAAGTTCTTGTAGTTCGTTGTAACTTTGATCGATGTTGAATGAATGAAAGGTAAACTGCGGTTTACGGTTTATGACGTATTAAAAAAAAACGACTTACTTGATCTCGTTCAAACCAATTTTCGGTGGAAGTGTGCATGGTTATGTACATCATATATTTTTTTTAGTTTTATCATTCCCTTAATTTAGAAGTTACAGGGGGGGGGGCACACATTTTACCACTTTGGAAGTGTCTCTCGCGAAAACTATTCAATTTAGAAAAAAATGACATAAGAAACCTCAATATCATTTTTGAAGATCTTCGATGAAAAAAAATTTTTTGAGTTTCAGTTCTAAGTATGGGGAACCCCAATTTTTTTTGTTTTTTTTCTATTTTTGTGTGAAAATCTTAATGCGGTTCACAATATACATCTACTTGCCAAGTTTCAACATTATAGTTCTTATAGTTTCGGAAAAAAGTGGCTGTGACATACGGACGGACAGACAGACAGACAGACATGACGAATCTAAAAGGGTTCCGTTTTTTGCCATTTGGCTACGGAACCCTAAAAACTACTTTCTCGTACAAATATCTGTACGAGAAAGTAGTTTTTATTCGCACTGTGATGCGGCAGCCGGTCAATCGCTCCGGTCGTTCGACGGCCACCATAAGCTTGCGCTTGCGACGGTGACCGCATTCCGGCTAACCGCATAGTGCGTAGAAGGCCTAAAAGAAAGAGCTTTCAAGTTAATTACCGTTTTTATTTCCTGCTCTATCATATACAATGATGAATCAATTATTAAACATTGGTATATTTATTATGATTAATCTAATACCATAAGGCACACTCATGGAGAGCTAAGAGCTCATTTAAAATGTTTGCATTAAAAAATTGTGTGTGTACACTTTTTTAATGCAAAAAAACAACTAGTAACAACAACTTTTGAAAATTTTATACATGCACGTAAGGAAATGATTATATTGCAACTATGACTAAAATGTGACATTAATAGAATTTGGCATTTATAGAATCTGCCATTATTAGAATCTGGCGTTTATAGAATCTGTCATTTGTAGAGTCTGGCATTTGTAGAATCTGGCATTCATAGAATCTGGCGTTTTAAACTCGTCTGACATTTCTAGAATCTGGCATTTATCGACGATTCCATAAAAATAGCTTCAAAAATATATGACATCCCTGACAGATAGGAAGTTTGATAATTATATAGTGATTACGTTAGTTAAGAATAAGACGTGAGTGGATGAAGGTGATATGACGTATTTTCGAGTTTTTGTGTTTTTTTGCATAGATGAAGGTAATATGTCAATACAATACGACTACAGATCTTAAACTGTCTATTTATGGCTTTACGAGACAACTACATTCATCTTAGCACCTCATTGTCAATATCTAAACTTGCAGAAAAAATTACTTTTGTTTAAGAAAAAGGGAGTTATGTCAAGATTTATTTTCAAATTAAATAATAGAAAATATAAATTGGATTGGTTGCTTTCATACCATTAATATTTCAGGTTATTTACACAACTTGGCATCATAGTTTAATACAAACATTAGTTTTGTAGCAACTTAGCTCAAAAAATAAAAGTGAAACTTTAACTTCGATTTACTCCAAATTTAAATTATGTGACTTATCACCTTCATCCACTCACGTATTTAATAAAAAAATATAAATATGTAGTATTTTAATATACATATATTTTGGAAGCACATCATTTTAATAAAGTAAACAACAGTGTTGAGCTTTATTTGATTTGGTTCGACACCAAATCAAATAAAGCTTAACACTGTTGTTTGTTAAAGCTACACGTAAAACAATGTTTTAGTAGTCGAAACCAGTAATGCCAACTTATTCTGTGGAATTGTGCACAATACTAAACAGCTAAAATCGCATACAATGATGAATAGTACATTTCGCAGTTCTAACTGACGATAGTTGATTTTGCCAAATAACTGCATTCCATAATCGAAATGCTTACTCTGCTATGAAAATAGCAAAAGGTGGGCGTTTGCTACTCTACTACTGGTTAGTTGCTTGAAGTGAAAACTTTAGTGAATTTATTAATTTTTTAAATGTTATTGAATACCTTACGGAAAAGTTATCCATATACTATATTTCAACATTGAGATTAATAAAATTCGACCACCGGCAGGACTAGAACCTGCATCGTAGGTTAAGCCCCTAATGCCTTAACCAATTAGGCTACGGTGGAACCCCCTAAACGTCCCCCTTAGAGAAGTGTTATAAAAGAGATTGATAAATTTCGATGACTGGTAGGGTTCCACTGTAGCCTGCCGGTGGTCGAATTTTATAAATCTCAATTTTGAAACATAATTTATTAAATTATAATCAACAGCCATGTAGTTTCTTGCTTAGAATAGGCTAATCTTTGTCTTCTCGTGGGTACAGTAATGATGATCTAAGGGATATGAGCAGGGCACCTGATGGAGGGGTAGTAGCATCAATTAGCCCAAATTTAGCCCATCTTACTTTGATCACCAATCTGCCAACCATGCGTCATGTGTAGTGCTTGCGTAGGTATGTTAAAAGGAGGCTCTGCTCTGCTGTTTAGCAGTGGACGTCAACGTAATTTTATTTTTAAGTCTAGTATAGTTTATTTATTTTAGATAGTAAAAATAATAGTTAAAAAAAAACTAAAAAACTCGCTTTATATAGAAAACCAAACTAAAAAATAGAAAATAAATTTTAATTAGGAACAGTGTAAAACTTATGATAAATATAAATGAATAATAGTGTAAATAAAATAAAATAAAAATAATTTTTATTTACGTAAATCTATTACAGGCACTTGCAAATAGTCAAAACAATAATTTAGTACCTATTAATTCTTATTAATCTTAAATGAGTTCAATGAGTAATCATTTTATAAATTTGTAAAGTAAGCAGGTATTTTAGTATTTTTTTTTAATAATACTTTTATTAATTTTAATATTCTATTTACAAAAATAGTAATATTGAATTCAAAGTGGTCATATGTTTTAGTCCGTCACAATACCAGCTAATAACAAGGTTCGGCAAAAAACCGCAGTAAAGCCACTGTTTGTACGCCCACAAACAGTGTGTTCTGATTCAAAGGGTGTATTTTGTGTCCGTGAAATGTATATTTTATACTCGCATTGAAACGTTTTCACGTTTGAATTCTATACCTAGTGTGAGCTTCGTGTATTTTTATGGTTTAGGTGCAAAAAACCTGTATTGGTTCCTGGTAGGTAGAACCTATATGTACCTACCCGGATATATGTTGAGCTTTGTAATTATGCATGTGATTCTGTAAAGTGAAACGCAAATCTATTGAAGTATCTAATGTAAAGTTTTGATTGTTTAAAATGTATTGACTTGGGATTCTCACTATGTCTAGTCATTCAGGTATGCGACAGGATTGATCGGTAAAATCTTTGAATTTTAAAATTGACTGGACTAGACTCAAAGTACATCCGTACTTTGAGTTCGTGAATTAAGTACTTTTGTACATTGATGAGTGCTTGTGAAGTCCCCAGCGACACAGGGATTTATATGGACTTCCGTAGGTGTATTTGTCTTTAAAAAAATAAAAGACTCAGAACGACTATCTGAGGTTCACTCAAACAATAGTCACGGGTGGGATTCGAAGCACTGAACCACCGAAGGAGACATCAGATCTCTATTATATGTATCTACTTACTTTCATAATAATGACTAATAAAAGCAAGTAACAAATAAAGACAATCAGAAGCGCCATAGAAATACGTTTCAACTAACTGTTCTTCTTACAATTAAAATTTATGATTGTTTTATGAAATATTTACTTTAACAATTTTAAAAGGCCATAGTTTTGATACCACGGCACGATTCCATAACATTATCATAGCTATTCTTATGCGCTATGGTATCCTTCCGAGTAAGGTCAGACTTGCGCTTTCTTGAATAAAATAGTTAACATTTATGGTACGTTTATTTTAAAACAGTTGTCTTTCTACTATAACGACTTATTAAATTATAAACACAACTGTTATGATTTGTTTTTATTCTTTCATCATCATCATTATCAGCCCGTATGTATAACGTACATACTGCTGAACATAGGCGGAGGGAGGGATTTTACCATATTCACCAGGTGACCGCAGTATTATGTTGTAACACATACGGGAACGCTGTTGTCCATTCGCTGATATACGCATGTTACAGATGATGTTATACCGATTGGGGCCAATGGCTTAACGTGCTTTTCGAGGCACGGAGGGTTAATCCTCAACCAACCAAACCCGGAAAGATTTTAAGAATTTAGACAAAGATTTTGAATCCACCAATGTACCATCTTCATAGAAGAAAATATTATATTTAAATACCTACTGTAGTTAAATAAAAACGACGTATATGAAAATTTGGTGCTTACTAGTATTTGAATATTAATATAAAGGTATGTAGAAAATTATATAATATATACCACACTACCACACTACATACTAATTTAGAGGACAACCTCCGTAGTGTAGCGGTATTTGGCTCGCTTTAAATCTCTGAGGTCGTGGGTTCGATCCCCACATCGGACAGGAAATCGTTGTGTAAATTCTAAGATTTCTTTCCGGGTCTGGTTGATTGAGGGACTACCCTCCGTTCTTCGGAAAGCACGATAAGCCGTTGGTCCCGATTGTTATAACATCTATAATAATCGTATATCAACTATGGGAAATACCCTTCCTCTGGAGGAGAACCATGTTTAGCAGTGGACGTTATACGGGCTGATGATGATGATGATTATAACTAACTAGTGTTTTCAATGCGTGTAGTGTAGCGAGTTCTGTAAACAAAAAATATAGTCATTCTATATACAAAAACAAACAATTTGTGTGTTTGTGTCATGTATACTTACTGCGTTCAAAACAAAGGCAATTCCAGCATTTGCAAGTTGCAGTGGGTCAATGTAACAATCAATATGTGTGGTAACTGCATCCGTTCAAGTTCGCCGTCCACATTATACGGTTGCCTGCTCTTGTGTCAAACCATGGATATAGAATCTGATGTACCTAATGGAATTTAAACTATGACTTATGGGGTGGAATCGATCTTTTGTTCTTGTTACCTCAAAATGTTATAAAATAATTCTAAGATTATGCCTCTAGTCTATACTTTCTTAATTATGTTATATATACTATATTATATTACAAATACACCACTGTACAATATGAATCAATTTCAGTGTAGATTTATATCAATTAGCTTTTCCCCCGCGTTGCTCCTGTTCTCATGGTAACTTCAAAATGTAATAAAGCCTTAATTACTAAGAGATAATGTAGCATTCCAACGGTGCAAGAAAAATCGATATTTTTCAAGATTTTTTAAAGTTTATTCGTAACAAACATACCTACATACAAAACAACATTTGTCCTCTTTATAGTATACAGAATAATTTTAAATAGTTATGTTTATAATATAACCGACTTCATTGGTTTATTGTTACGTATTAAATAATTATAATAACATTGTTGTAGCCAACTTATACGCTAATTGTACACACACAGGAATTTTACAAAGAAACCCAAAATCATAACCCGCAGAAGCATTGAAACCGCAAACGAGAAAATGAGTTACCTACCATTTATTTATTATTTGTCCACTTAACAGATCTTGGCAAGCCATATTCATCATCAGCCCGTATAACGTCCACTGCTTAACATGGACTTCCCTCCCGAGAGAGGGTAGTTGCCATAGTCACCACGCTTGGCAGGCGGGTTGGTGACCGCCGTATTATGTTGAACACACAAGGAATCGCTGCTGCCCTTTCCTTGATATACAATTATTATGGATGATTTTATAACAATCGGGACCAACGGCTTAACGTGCTTTCCGAGGCACGGAGGGTTGTCCCTCAACCAACCTGACCCGGAAAGAAATCTTAGAATTTACACAAAGATTTTACGTCCGGTGTGGGAATCGAACCCACGACCTCCGAGATTTAAAACGAGCCAAATACCGCTACGCTAAGGAGGTTTTCATATTCATTGAGGGATATTGCCATAATCACCATACTTCGTAGACAGATTAATTATTGCAGATGGTAATTAACGTTGAGCTGAAATCTGCTGCTGGCCATCCACCAGCCGTATGACGCTTAGTCCCTTAAAAATATTTAGTACAGTAACTCTGTATATTAAGGCTGAAGCTTCGTTCGCCTTTATGCCTGGTGGAGTAGCAAAAGCCTCGCAGCTAAATACGTATGTCCGCCCAAAAAATCGTCTCTGTAAAAGTTAAATTTCTTTTTAAATACAACTAGGAAAATAAACCTCTGTGTCTCGGGGCACTTTAAAAACACATATTTCACGGGAATCGAACTCGGAACATCGGTTTTAGAGGCAACTTCCATAACTACTGAAACACTAGTGCCTCAGTTGTATCGATTTTGGTGTAATTTAGAGCAAAAATTACACTTTCCAGGAGAAAAATATTTTGTAAAAGATAAGAATGAAAGCTACCGTTTATTACGAAAAAAATAAAAGTGGGCAAAAACGCGTACAACGGCTAGTAAGTAGATTGTAATTAACTGTAGAGCTCAATATATTTTATTACTGCAATAAAATAACAGAATAAATAGTTTGCTTCTAAAATATATGCGTGTGCGTACTATATTATGTCAAAGTAAAATTTTTATTATTTTTTTTTATATAAAAAAAGTTTATTGTACGGGACCCCCTTAAATATTTATTTTATTTTCAGTATTTTTTGTAATAGAGCCAATATAAATACACCATCTGTGAATTTCAACTGTCTAGCTATCACGGTTCTTGAGATAGGTACAGCCTGGTGACAGACAGACAGCCAAGTCTTGGTAATAGGGTCCCGTTTTTCCCTAAAAAGGCCTAGCGCGCTCGACCAGCAAACGTAAACATTTTTACTATCCAGATAATTATATGAATATTACCAAATGTTTTTTTTTGTATGCATCAGTAAAATATAGTATATTTCAGATTTTTTCCACGCGCAGTTTTACCGTTTTGGGCAGAAATTGATCCAGTTGTTCCGGATCCTATTCATGCAATGCGAACAAACAATCCAATCTCTCCTCTTTATACTATAAGTATAAACTACTATTTTATAAAACAACGCCGCCGTAATCAATAACCGAAGTGCATCCGCAGCCGAAAGGTAGAAACAGCTGCATCATCCAGTTGAAGAGAGATCCACGTTCTAGCCGCGGTTGAGGCCGGCGTAATAACATTTTCATTTGTGCTCGCTACAATAAACAACTCACGTCGCCCGCCTTTAGACAAAGACTCCGCCGTGAATTATGTACGTGTTAAAAGTTAACTGAAAGTGCCGTTGTGTGGTTGTTATTATAAATCATTGTTTATGTTTTCCGTTTGTGTTGGCAAAATTAAGTGCTAGTAGAACTACTTGCAATCTCGGGGCTTGAGTGAATGCCATGTGGTGGCTGTTCCAACTGCAATTTACAACCCCTAACGTGTTTAGTTTTATGCTAATAAAATCCGCCGTTACGTTATCCGCGGGGAGTCATAAAAACTGAACTAAAACTTGTTAGAAGCGTTCAACAATACTATCAACTTGTTATTTCGTAAAATCGCTTTAGTATACTTAAGTGTGTTGTTAATCAGTGTTAACTGCCAACAAACGAGTTTATATACTACAGTAAAAATATATACGTCTTAAATAATAACTTTAATTTAAGTCTTATTTTTAATTTTACTGGAGATGTTTAAAATATAATCTAACTTGCCAGCCCGTAAAACGCCCAATGCTGAATATGGGCCTACTCCCGAGGCAAGCAGGCTAGTGCCCTTATAGCATTAGGGCTAACCAACCAGACCCGGAAATAAATTTGAGATTACGCAAAGATTTCTCGTCCGGCGTGGGGATCGAACCCATGACTCATACGACTACGCTACAGAGGCTGTATTGCACTTGCTATTCTATATTAGTTATCAACAACATGAAGAGAAGATCTAACTACTTAAACACCCTGATTACTCCTACAAACGCACATGCATGATGCGTGGCCATAATTGATTAAACCTACCTTTTTTTTCTAACCTGGCACCCTTTAATTTATTCACCTGTTGTCAAGTAACATAGGTGCCTAGATATGTATATCACGTCTTGCCACCTTTATCCTACCGGCCCTTTATCCGTCCCCCGTAGCTCTGGCAATCTTCCACACGCACAGAACCACTTCATAAACTATTTAATATGGCTGTAGTCTTCTGTAAGGTGGAGATACTTCGCCAGTCAATTAGCTCATTGACCATGCTAACGCTGGGTCTTACCTCAAGTAAATACCTTGCCTAAATATAATATGTTTGTATGATAAGAGAATAAACCATAATCATAAATTATTATATAATAAATTAGTTATTATATTTGTTTACCCACAATATTTTGCATTAATGAATAAAATATATATTATTATATAAAACTAAAAGTAGCTTTTTTTTAAATTAAAACTAACTTATAAAATATACTACTATTCTTAATCTTCATCGCAAGGTTCCCAGAATGCAGGCAGCATTGCTCCGTTGAATAGCGAAGCTTACCTGCTGTGCAAAGTACATACCAGCACTCGGGGAACGTGCCGCACTAAAAGGGCCGCTACGAGGTTTTTATAAATTCATTTGGCTCCCGGTCCCCACGGCTTCAATATTTCGATGCCAAAAGACGCAAACATAAATAAAAAATATGATCATAATCATAACCTTCAAATAATTTACCACCTACTTTAATTTTACAAAACAACTTACAAAGGAAAATCAAAGTTTAGGTGGAGTCTATAATCAGAATCAAATTGTTTAATACAGCGTAAACAACGATGAGAGGCAGATAGCGGTCGCGTGATCACTGCCAGTTAATTCGAACCATAGCTAACCTTACCTATGTTTATAACTGTACGTAGGTACGTAGCACTCTGTATACACTAAGACGTCTCATGGTTGCGACCAACAAATGTACGACACATGCTCGGTCGACTGCAATACGATATGTCGACCATCCGTGGTGCTAGTTACATCAGTCCGACAAACGATAGTGCGACAAATTATTTTATCAAGAAACTACAGGGTGAAAGAACTTTTGATCGAAAAACGATAGCGCGATACAACTTTCATGTACAAAAACTATGATTTAGTGTGTGAATTTTATAGATTTTTTTAAGAAAAAATAAAAATATTTTTTAATATGTAAATGTGTTATAGTGTAAATGCTTCGCCAATTAGAAGGCAGCCTTAGCGCGCGTCAGAGGGATAGTCGGACGCCGCGCTATAACTCCAAATTTTGTTGTACTATGACTATTGACATAGCTGGGCACCGTTAATCAAATAGTTAACTTCGTTAATCATTAAACTTTAAAGCGTTACATTTGGAAGAATTAACGCAAGTTAACGTTAATCGTTAATATGTGTAAAATTGCAATTTTATATCGTTGCGTTAGTGAACTTATAAAAACTGTTGGCTTAGGTTCTGGAAGTTAACAGGATAGGAACAAAACAAAATACCACCAAATTCCAGAATTGAAAAGGTCTTCCTCGTCATCATCGTGGTTACTCGCATTGCTCCCTCCGCCACTTAAACTATATCTGTCCTTCGAATTTTCCGCTGCTTCATGTCGTAAGGCATCTTCTGCCTTTTCTTCCATGCACTTTTTTACTGCTCTCATACGTTTCCAGCCACATCAACCGGAACTTTGGGTGAAATGCCGCGGCAAGTTGGCACTGTTCATCATTCAGGAGTAGTCCAAACCTTTTGACTATGCCTATTAATAAGGCATTGGCTAAAGATGTGCAATTTACTAGGCCCGTAGATTTAATATTTTTTAATTTATAGGCAGTTGCTGCAAATGTCAATAGTATAGTGTCGTTTCATACTTGTCTGAACCTGTTTTTCGCGCCGCGCCGCGGTGACGTGCGGTAAATAGTAGGCATTGGATTAACGATTAACGGACTTCTGCATATGAACGGATGTTAACGAATCCGTTAACATTTTAACAGTTAACTTAAAAGTTAATCCGTCAATCAAAATGTTAACTTCGTTAACTAACGATTAACGGATTAACGAGTTAATGCCCAGCTATGAATATTAAGCTGTCAACAGAGCACCGGGATGGCGCGGAGCGACGGCGTTTGGACGCATTGACGCCAGGCGTTGTATTGCATTGCGCTAGTCATACAAAAGAGCGCGACATTAAAACGCGTCGCTATTGCCCCGAAAAGTGCGCGTTCTATTTGGCGAAGCATTCGCAAAGCAAGCGAACGCTTTAGTTATGTCGCTCTACAGTTTGTCGATCATAAGTTCTGTTACCCTGTATTTTGTCAAGAAAAATTTGTCGCATCAACGTCCACCGACGGTTGGTATTTCGTACTGTCGCGTATTTTTCGTCGCAACCGTGAGACGGAGTCGTAACATAATATTTTATATAAAAGGAAAAACTTTTCAATTTACTTGAAATCGCTCTCCACCTTCGCTATGCTATAATAGAAACGGAACTAGCTTATATGCATTGTAGAAAATTACTGAAGCATTTGTGGTTCTCCTACACACTATTTTGTGAGAAAATTCTAGAGAGAATGTTCTTTGGTTATAGTATGCCTTCATAAATATGTTATGAGATTTTACAAACATTGCTGAGTTGGTTTTATTGGTTGACTACTTTATCTTAACTATTATTATGAAGAGTATTTTATTCATTGTTGGTTTATGAGAACAATAAACGATGAATCTACAAAACATAACTTTATATAAATAAACATATTCTATGTTTACATAAAGTCCTCTTAAAGTATCTAGGTAGGTATAGTAGGTAGGTACTTACACTACAAATGCTCGCTCATTATTTTATTTAGTAACCCAAAAAAAAAAAAGTTAAATCCTTTTATAACAACTGTTCAGTAATAAAGTTTTGTGTGACTTATATTGAATTTCATGACTGTAGTTGCATGGCTTGAGACGGCTGATGCAGGGCGATGCTCGCCATCCCAAGGCACCCCTCGGTAACAACTTCAGGCCGCCCCAACCGCTCCACCATCGGGCCGTGAGGACCAACATTGACTTTGACCTCAGCAAGGTAATTTACACTTTACCCCAAATCAAATTAAGCCCAAATTCCTTTGAACACATTATTAATAATTCATATTGTATGCTAAGCCGGGTAAGCGACATACTTAGTCGTTGCAATGTGTGTGCTCCTGTAAAATGGACTTGTGATCTCGAGGTCGCCGGTTCGAACCCCACCCATTGCACTACCGACGTGAACCCACTCGTAACACAAGCATTTTAGCTTAGCACGAGGGGTTAACAAGAATACTAGTAGAATTAAAAACTCTGCTAGTAATCTTTTTAAAAAAAAAAAAAAAAAAAAAAAAAAAAAAAAAAAAAAAAAAAAAAAAAAAAAAAAAAAAAAAAAAATGGTTAGCTGTACTATTAATGTAACACTAATGAATAGTGTTTACGTAGTAGGTTGATGTTAGCACCGTGGTTTATGAATGTTTTAATGAATTTAATAATTTTCAGTATCCCGGCAAGACGTGTCCGAGCATGCACCGGGATATGCATTACAAAGGTAATTATAATATATTATTTATTTCTTTTTCACGAAGCACAAAGGAGAGTGATATTAATTGAATTTAAAAATAGATTTAATAAAGGTCCGAGCCGTGAAGTTAATTAATGTATGCAAGAAAAAATGTTTATTATTACACTAATATTCTTTTATTTTTACACTGTCGTAGTTATTTTGTCTACGAGTTAAAAACTAAAAGTAAAACTTCTAATTTATTAGTTTATAGCATAGTAGATAATATATTACCAATATATATTTGACTAAGTACTATATTGTATTAGAAAATGCCCTTGTTAAGAATATTCGTAAGGTACATCATCATGAAATTATTGTCATAAAATTACAGTTAATAAACCCTGTGTTAAAAATTTGTTAAGTACTTTTTATTGGAAAAGATTACTTTTTTTTCAAATTCATATGAGTCAACGATCTGTCTATTAACGGAGTTACTCAAGAATTTATTAAACTTCTATAGTAGGTAACTTTATATCTATCTAGTCTACTTATTCAACATGACAAATGTTGCCAATCGCGCTTAAATCCACTGAAATAACGTCAGCTTGTATTTACAATTACTGTATCATTATATTGCTTCAACTGATAATTTCGTACCCAAAATGTATTCATATTTCAGTAATATAGACATACAGAGCTCGCTTTACGCTGATAATATAGAATACCCACGGCAATTGTGCGCTCAACTGGTGTTACTACCAGTAACCTATGTTGCAATAACGATAATTTCATTGTTATCGCAATTGCAAATTACGTAATGGACGCAGTTACGTTTCGTGTTCAAATATGAGGGCACGTTTGTAACACTGAAAGCGGATAGCGATAATGGCTTTTGTTATTTTGTTCACTTTGAAATAAGAGATCTAACATTGGTATTTAGTAATCCATGTGAAATTGATTAACATATTTTCTGTTTTAACCCCCGACGCAAAAGAGGGGAGCTATAAGTTTGACCGCTCCGTGTATGTGTCTGTGTGCATGTCTGTGGCACCGGATAGCTCTGAAACGGGTGATGCGGTTTATTTTTAAAACAGAAATGTGACATTTAAAAAAAAACTCGAATCAGTTTATGCAATGATAGTTTTTTAGAAATATTTCTAGATAACACAACTCTGCACATATGCTAAAATCATACGATTAAAATGCTATTGAAATATTAATTTAAGTTTGTATATCAATCTGCAATTTCTATATAATATATATTTAAAAAAAATAATTCACAACACTCGCACAAAGACACTTACTTATATAATTTGTGTCGCCGCTTATGAACTACCCGCTACTCTCCTGCATTCCGACCACAACCTGATGACGTTATCAAAATTTTCATTTCTGTTGCAGCAAAAAGCTGGACACAATATTGAAGCCAATTGGACTACGGTAGGCATTCATAGCTATGTAGATATAGGTTAAGTAGTTCATAAGTTGTAAATAACCATTGTACAGTGCTGAGAATAAAAATCATGGCTTATGATAACCATAAAATACATGTACTTTACGTTTTTAAGTGCTAAATAGGCTTGAAGAATAAAACATTATATTTAGTCCGTCAGTAAGATTACCAAAAAATATTAGATACGTATTGGTTTTTGTTTTTCGTTCCTCAAACAAAAAATTACGAACTTCTAAGTACAATTTTACCTAGTTGTGACGTCACAAACCCTTTCCTGAACTTTATAGTTTGTTGTTACTCTGTATCTTTGTCAATTATTTATTGATTTGATAAATTAAAAAATACGTGTTCATTATTTTGGTTATCTGACGGACTAATTATTATTTTGTAGTCTTCATGGTCGTTACTAAATATATTCTTCAGTTTTAAATTATTTCAAAGTCTAACTGATATATTATGATGGCCTCATAGATAGTAGTACTAAATATTTTCGGATAGATTGTATGATTAAAACTGTCGGTTTCGCTGTAGAAATGTATACTGAAAGTAGGAACAAATATCTCTAGACATAACTAGATATTAATTTCAATTACGTATCAGTCAATTTATTTATGTTCTATTAATAAATAAATGTTAATATATAGAAATATTATTATTAAATTAGTTATGTCAACAACAAAAAAGATTTATTTCTTGTTATATTTATTATCTTTAATGTAATTAACGAATGAATTTAGAAAATTCACCATATCAAAGTATAATATTAAATAATTATTGATGGTACTAGGTATTTTATTATAACTATCTATCTATCGCTGTAAGACATTCATAGCTTTAATAACCTGTATTCTAGTGTTTATATTTCATTGCGTAATTTAAGGTGAATCTATTCCGTATTATAAAATGTATATCGCCGCTTTCTTGTAAGGTTAGATAATATTATTATTTGAATAAACAATATTCACTTAAGTCGTTTTTTTATTTCTTCCTACAGAAAACACGTTCATTTTGATCTATACAATTTTCTAAGACAAATATAAAAGTATATATTTGTAGTACGAGTATAAATATAGTAGACCTCAATGAAAAGTACAGATATAAATCAGCCTGGTGTAGTAAATAGGCTACTTTTTATCCCTGGGCAAAATCAGAAAATATATATTTTATTTGAAAAAGATTACTAGCAGTGTTTTGCAGTCTACTAGTATTCTTGTTAATCCCTCGTGCTAAGCAAAAATGCTTGTGTTGCGAGTCAGTTCACGTGCATTGAGAGCGGATCGAACCGGCGACTACAAGACCACAAGTCCGACGCCCCCTAGCCATTGGGCTACGGCCGCCGCATAAACAACTTTTTCCGCGAGCAAAGGCGGACACTCAATAAATAATTACTGTTGTAATAAAACGTAGGTATTCATGTATTTTATTAACAGGCACTCGACATCCCTGAGTCTTCACACTGTCAGGATTATCAGTGCCGATTACGTCAAATATAGCAACTAGTGCGGAGATTGCACCAATTCAGTACTGCAGAGTAAAATAACCCGTATAGTGTACAACTACAATGTACTGAAATAATATTGTCCGCTGTTGTATACTATTATAATAAATATGAAGTTTGTTTGTTTTGAGCTAAGTTTTGGCGCTGAATCTAAACTACCACACGGATTTCAAAATCTTAGTTTATTTAAAAGACTTATTTCTAATTTCTTGAGGATGAATTTTTACGGTATTTCTATATGGTAAAAAGAGCTTCCAAAATATATAGATCAATATCAAATTCATCAATTTAGAAATTAGTTCTGTAAACAGATGTAGGTAACGATAGAAGTCTAATCTAATGATAAATTTTATTTTTTAAATTAGAAAATTAAAACAATACAATGATCTGTAAAAGTGTCTATTGTTTTAGAGATGGCTATATTTTCTAACCTTTAGTTACGTCATAACTTCATCGAATGGCTAATGCTATTTTTTTTCCTTATTTGTTCGTCAGGTGTTATGATAACAAGGTTTGTGTTTAAGAATAATTTGGACCATTCACGGAAAATGATACAACGGCTTAAAGGTTGATGCATGACACCGGGCACTCCAGATTTATAAAAGCAGAGCAACGATCGAACGCCGAACTACAGCCGTGGAAATCTTCCTATTATGAATCGATGTTCTTTTCCTGGTTTGAAATTATTTATACCTTAAAAGAGTACGTTGAATAAAATAATAAACATTATAATTGCTATTTATATGTAGTCTAGTCTTTCTTTTCACATACTAATTACGTGTTTACAGTCCTACATCTAATTTTAACATAATTTAGCACGTTTGTAAATTTATTTGAAGGTTTTTATTCAATCACTTAAAGGTTTTCTCTCTAGTCACACTGGTATAAGTGGAACCCACCATCAAGTCCTTCATAGTGCAGGTATCAGGACATGACGGGCACATGAGTACATGTGGCGTCTGCAACTGGGCACTACAAAAGTACTGAACAAAATATACTATTAGTATACCTGTTACACAACATTTTAACAGCACTGGCGGCAGTGAATAGAATGCTTTTTGAAAAATATCAATTGTTTAAGCTCCATATTTTATAGTCCACAGCGAACTCGGGACGTTTGTTTTAGCGTCGCGTCTGTCCTGTTTGAATAAAAGACTCATTTGAATTCAATGAGAATCCAAATTGCTCTCCTTTCCACTGTTGTAACTTAATCGAATTTTGTCACATTTAGGTAGATCTCTTAGTATTAGATACTAGCTATAAAGAGGGTGTGTGAATTAAATTTATAAGGTATTTTTCCGATCCTGAGGGAACGATTTAAATTCCACGTAGGTTCTTCGCAATTTAATTATAAAAAATAAAAGTCTACAAAATAAGTCATTTTTAGTTACCGTATTTATATACATAAATGATTAAAAATACGTTCATTTACAGAGATAAAAATTCTTTGAATAAAAAAAATGTAATTTCCACTTGAAATAATTATAATAAAAAGGAAGGAACGAAGGAGTAAATTGTATACCTTATTCTGAAATAAAAATGTATCTAAATAAATTAAAAAATAAATATATTGGTTGACTTTTTTACCGTCTTGAAAATAATAGGACGTGATGTGTATATGAAATAGATGTCTAAGGCATAGTTTTATTATATGGATATCATACCTAATTTGCCAAATATAAAATCCCATGAGAATCGTCAGAGTTTACTGAGGGACCATAAATTTGATGAATGAGTATCATCATTTTAGTGTTTGTATATAATTATGTATAAAGTTAGATATAACATTGTGTCATCTACGTCAGTGGTGTGGTTATCTATCAACAATCAGTCACATCGTTGATCTGGTGGAGATTGGACGTACGCCTGCACATTAGGTGTGATAGTATAGTTAGTTATACGACCCTACACGTCATATGGGAGCTGTTAGCGTAAACGGACATATTAAACTTCACTACAATCATCAATCAGCTCAAGGTCTAGGTTCAAGGTTCAGGTCAGGTCAAGGTTCAGGTCAAGGTTTCTTACTTCGATCACCAACCTACCTGCCAAGCATGACAATAATGGCAATAGCCCTTAATAATATGGGAATCCCCAGATCTATAAGGAAAATGTCTACGTTGAGCAGTAGGTAGACATAAGCGAGTGTTGTAGACAACGATAACTAATCTCCTTTAAAGCAAGCTTATGTCCAGTAGATAGCGATGAACACTCTCAAGTTATTTCCTGGATTATTTGTGTACTTATGCCAAATATATTAATCTAAATTGATAATAAAATTATAATTATAGAACAACCAAGTATCGTGAATCACAAAAGGGATTGTTTACACAGTTTGCTAAACACTCATGAAGCAGGCTTGAAACGCTTTCGAAGACGAGTGTAAGCTCAAATGTACTTGAAAGTCGAGTGTTTGCTCTTGATTGAGTGAACGGCAACATTTGACGAGTGAGAGTGTGCTTTCAGATTTATATGGAGATTTGAGGAAAATTATGTAGATACGGTAAACTAAAGTTTACCTACATAGGTACGTTTTCGTAAAATATTTAAATATTGTATTTAAGAAAATACTACTAATATGGACCAACATTCAGTAACAAACAATTTTAAAAACTACGTATATCGTAAGTACTTATACTTATTTAGTACTAACATTCCGCGCACGGTTTCACGCGCGTATCTCCAGAAAGAAAATTTACAAACATTTTAAAAATAGAATTTAAAGAGAAAGAGAGAGAGAATCTTTTATATCGGCGCTATAGTTCCTGATATTAGTGCTTTCTAGCAAACAAACTCTTCAGCTTCATATTATTATAATGTAAAGTTACCATGATTATGCAACAGAAAGAAAGACAAAACGTATGGCATAAGACACAGGGCTTCTGCCCCCAAAACTATACAGACAATATCGCAGTAGCAACTTGTGTGTTTATACAAAGTATAACTTCATAAAACTGGCTGCTTTTAGCATACGCGAATATCAAAACTCGATTCGTCTCTGATTCAGTATCAAAGCAAGCGTTAAAAGGCGGGACATTCATTCACTTAGCAAACCAAAAAATCGGTACAGCCCGATGCAGTAGCAATGACTGATGTTCAAAGTATTACGTTTGCTGATGGCGGAACTATGTGATGCCTTACGATATATTATGTATCTATGTGATACTTGAAGTTTAGCAGAAAGATACTAAAATATGAGCTTAGTTTCTGTACTATACAGGTTAAAAGTTAAATGGCTATTTTCTCGCAGGGTAAAGATTGTAGTCTTGGTAGTACAAACAAATTGTTTCATTATGGTTTTATAAGAAGCGGTTTATAGCGGTTTCACCCGCGTAACTCTCGTTCCTGTAGGAACATTTTTATAAAATATAGCCTTTGCCGATAAACGGGTATCTAACACTGAAATATTTTTTCAAATTGGAGCAGCGGTTCCTGAGATTGACTCGTTTACACAAACAAACAAACTGTTCAGCTTCATGTTAGTATAATATTGATATCGTGTCTTCTTTCTTGTTAATTTAATAAGTTTTATTTATTTGATGAATTTACATACTGCCCTCTGTTCTGCTAATTCTTAATTTCAATCTAGGTAAAGTAAAATAGCGTCTACTATGGTGGTGATGATTTGTCCCACAATATCAACTTAGTGCGCTAACTACGGGGAACAAATTCCACACTGAAACCCCTTGATTCTGAATAACCGTCTGCTAAATTTGAATTTGAAGCGGCCGTAGCCCGATGGCTAGAGCGTCGGACTTGTGATCTTGTGGTCGACGGTTCGAACCCCACCCATTGCACTACCAACGAGAAGGCACTCGTAAAACAAGCATTTTAGCTTAGCACGAGGGGTTAACAAGAATACTAGTAGACATCAAAGAAATCAAAACACTGCTAGTAATCTTTAAAAAAAATAGAAAGCCATTTGATAATGCACGAAATTGGAAAACAAATATCACTCTGTTCAAAATTGTAATTTTTTGCTTCTTACTAAAAGCATATTATGTCAATATCATAAGTAAATTTTTGACAGATTTGGTAAACTTCAAATCAAAATTGTACAGAATATAACATTCCAATCGAACTTTAAACTAGCAATGATAGTTTAACGAACTACAATTCCTTACAACAGCAAACTTGGACAGATCGCTAATTTGCATAAAAGTCGAATTGGTTTCACCAAGTCCACATAATTTATAATTCCGTCGGGTAGTTTCAAGTAGAACATTTTTTTCTTGCCAATTCAATTTGAACTCCAGGGCTTTACGCTATCTAAATTTTTATAAATGAGATTTTTAAATATTATAATTTAATTGTGGCAATTCAGTAATATTTCTCAATGGCTGTGAAATTAATTTTATAATTAATTACATACATACATAAGCTCACGCCTGTTTCCCAGCGGGGTAGGCAGAGACAATGGACCTCCACTTGCTACGATCCCTACACACATCATTCGCTCCATTCACTCTCATAACATTCTTCATACAAGCACGTCGGTTAATTAATTATTTCATAAAAATAACTATTTAATGTTTGAGTGAATACATTAACAGTATTTTACTGTTAACATTGCATTACCACATTACATACTCGGAACATGTTTTTTTTTTTTAAGTTAACTAACAGTGTATTGCCATAAACGAAATAAACGATCTTTATTCAGCACTTAGGTATTTACATACACTTGTACTTGTCAAGAAAATTTACAATGCATATAAAATTAATTATAAATAGGTAACATTTACTATTAAATTATGTTTAATTTACTTCAGGTGTGCTAGAAGTCTGTCAGTCTTGTGTTAGTAAACAAGCTCTTAATATTAACGTTAATATCTATTTACTATAGTTATTTTATTCAAACATTTTATGAATTAAAAAAAAAATATATATATAAAATATTATAACACATTTTAGAGTGCAATGACCGGTCAAGCAAGAAGTAAAGAGAAATATAGAGGACGTGATCACTGGCACGGACTACAGGCACTGGATCACACGACAGGGGCAAGGGTCAACGCGGTCCTCGGTCTATCCGGCGAGGATCCTAGCCTAGCTAACACCTGCAGGTTTCTCTAGCTACCTAAGTGGACGGCCCGGAGAAGAAACTCAGAAAGAAACTCCGGTTTATTCTTTTCCGTCTTCTTTTGTTCTGTATCTTTTTTTTTTTATGTATAATTATTTTTAATACAGTTTGCACAGTATGTGGGCTGGGGCACGCCCCTTACAGTTATTTCATAGAATAATAAACAAAAAAGATCATTGTTCTACTCAAGCGGATGAAAACTCTTGCACATTAGGAAAATAATAAAATAACGTCGGTTGCACCCCATCCACATGTACAGTTAAAATAAACAAACCTAAACAATGTCAACCCAGACACTATCAATGTGACAACAAGACTATTAATTAGTTATAACAAGTAAATACCCTCAACTGCAAGCCGACCAGCCACCGCAAGCAGCACCCGTTCACGAGTATGACGTGTGACACAGCCATCGGCTCCCTCGCCATATCAGAGGGAAGGAGGCGACCCGTCCCACATCGCCGCCGCAAGAAATGACTTTTATTGTGAGCATGACGATCTTACAGTTTTGAGTATTAGAATCTAGTATGTAACATCTGGATTGACCATTGTGTAGAATGTTTCAGAAAAATATATAAAAAATAATATGCAATGTCAAATACAAAATGAATCATTTCATTAAATCTTATGATAGATATAATCTACTAGTATTATTGTTAAGCCCTCGTACTTAGCTAAAATGCTTGTATTTCGAGAGGGTTCACGGTAGTGCAATGAGTGTGGATCGAACCTGCTACCACTTGATGGCAAGTCCGACGCCCTAGCCATTGGGCTACAGCCGCTTTTATATGCGGTGAAAATTTTTCCAAATGAAAATAAATACGTGTTTGTGAGATAAAACAACAGCCCTTACATGCTGTTGGCGACAGATTTTGTAACTTTATATTATTTATTATATTAATTTCTGTTACACGATATTATATGACTTGAACGTAGGTATATATTTAAATAAATGGGACGTTTTTGGTGCAACTTAGTGTCGGCTCGTGTGGCTAGATGGCCTAAGACGGCGAGCCGTCATATATTTGAATCCTTCTCGAACAAAATAGTTGAACAAATTTTCATTGTCATCTGCGAATTATAATATTTTCTTTACAACATTTTCTTAGTTATTGATTTGAACGTTAAAAAGCCCTGTCCTGAGCTGCACCTTTCGTCTTTACTACGATAAAATTGTTTTATTTCATAGGCTCCGTTATATATGCGATACATAGGTTCTTATAATGCAGCATAAAAACTCGGAATAGACCACAAAACATAATAACCTAAATACGCTGGTTAAACCACGTAGGATAGTTACTTGATGAATAGTATCATTGTACTTGGTATATACAGTCCATGACCCACACCCAGTTTCTGAAAGGATTATTATTAAAGTTAAAAATAATGTATCATCTAATTTGATTATTATGTTAATAACTCGCCGTGCCGTGTTGTTTTCGGCTTATAATAGACCACCCGATGACTCGATCTCTTCCTATGGGTGTTGAAAGAGACGAAGACGACGACTAAGGGACATGCATCTGATGGATGGTCAGCAGCTTATATCAGCTCAAGGATATAGTATCTTACTGCTATAACAAATCCGCCTGCGAAGCGTGGTGACTTTTGCAAGACTCTTCCTCAGGAGGAAGCCCAAATCCAGCTGTTGATATAATATGGGCTGATGATGATTGGCATATAAATAGTTAATTGATACTTAATCTTACTATATACATACATAGTAAATGTATAAGCCAGTTCATTATAAATTAAACAACATACTTAATTTAACATATCCATTTCCGTTGCTTTAATGCATGCTATACCATCATAACTATGTTGGTAGAACGTTATCTAAGCCGTGCAATTTGATTTTGGCGTTCGTAGAATATAAACGCCAAAATCGCAGCTTTATTTACATTTACAATTCCGTTCCACAAAATGACAAAATGGAAACCATACCTATAGTATCCCTCCGTTTTCCGACTGTCTGTATGACAAACCAACATTTATAGAGTATTTTCTATTGACATAGATCATGAAAGTTGTCAAAATGCTAGTGGTAGCTCACAGCATAAAAGGAGTAAAAAAAACCGTTAATTTTTGTACAGAGCCTTCAATGCACGAGTCAGACTTGCATTTGTCCGGGTTTTTTGTGGAAATCAATTGTAGTCTTATTTAATTTATTTAGTGTTAATTTCGTTCACTTTCGTGTATGATAGAATGCATTTTTTGCACCGTCGATATGCCTGCAAAGAAATGTAAAATATGCAATCACTTTTCGAAAACCCCATAGAAGCTGAAGAAGTTTTGACTTGTCCAGCATTTTGATACAATTTTTATCGGTCAGTAGATATTTTGTCTTTTTAATTTAGGTTATTCTTATTCTTTATACGGTTCACTAATAATCTTGTCTGTCTGGTTTTCTCTTATCGATTTCCTACTTGGTTTAGCGGTATGAGTCTTGTGTATTTTAGTGGGTTTTATTTCCATGCCGGACCAACAATCTTTGGGTAAAATCTATCATTATTTGTCCGGTCTGATTGGTAAAGAGATTATCATCCATGATTTTGCATGGACATAGGTCCCAATTGTCATAAAATCATCAATGAGAATCGTAGGTATATCTGGTAACGATAATGGCAAACCCCCTTCATTCCAAATGTGGTGATAATGGCAAACCCACTTCGAGGGAGGCCAAGTTAAGTTGTGAATGGTAATTAATGGACTGAAAGTGGTAACTCATAATCAGATTTAGTTTCCCTTGTAACAATATAATATTAAAAACAATTTATTACACAGCTAGTAATAACCAGATTACTCTTTGTTAAATGATAAAATAGTTATACATAGGTGTCGCCAACTTGGCCAGGTGCCCACCTACATATAAAAAGAGAAAATTTAGTTAAAATGGCAAAGAGCCAAGAATGTTTTCTAAAAGTTATTCCAGAAAAAGAAATCTGCTTTCATACCCCGACTAACTCTTTATTTGTATGGGCGATCCCTTGTGAGGCGAAGTTAAAAACAGCTTTCACCGGCCGACGCGTTTGAATAAGTTTCACTAAAGTTTTATTGAAGTTGTAACCTTCGGCCCGGTTTGATATATGAACTCCCCACATCTGTACCGACCGGGCCCGCCGTGGCCAAAGTTACTGCACTCGTAAATTATTCAGCCCCTCTGTATACATGTAGTTGTCGCAACCGACTGCTGTTCAAGTCACAATACGGCAATGTGATTTATTTATTGAGCGTTCAACTCTTTTTATTAAATGTATTATTATATAATGTGCTTTCATAATTTGCTTTTCTTTTCATATTAGATAGTATAATGTGTTTAGACTACACATGACTACATGTTAGTGAAGACATATCTATGAATTTATTTGTAATATGTACATATACAAAAGTGCATAATAACAAAGTGAAACCTGCTAATTTCTAAATTGGCTAAAGGTGCGACCAGAACTGCTAGTATTGGGGAAAGACTTTATTCAAAAGAACATGTAATTTAAAATCATTTTATTTTTTGAATCATCATGCACAACGTAGGTTTCCTCTCTCGAGAGAGTTTTGCCATAGTCACCCCGCTTGGTAGGCGGGTTGGTGCCCGCAGTATTACGTTGTAACACACAGGGAAACGCTGCTGACTGTTCCTTGGTATACGCTTGTTATAGACAGTGTTACAACAATCGGGACCAATGGCTTAAAGTGCTTTACGAGGCACGGAGAGTCCCTCAACCAACCAGACCCGGTAAGACATATTAGAATTTACACAAAAATTTCTTGTCTGACATGGGAATCAAACCCACGACCTCCGAGACTTAAAGCAAGACACCGCTGCGCCATGAAATGTCTAGTCGAATGGAAAAATAAAATTTGCTGTTCATGACTGTAACAAACATTTCTTCACTTACATATCAATCAGTCAGGTACTCATGAGACAATTTCCTGTTAAAGTTTTGGCAATTTTGAATCATATTATATTGTTCAAGGCATAATAAAAGCATAATAATATGCGTCGTACAAATTGTAGCCGTTGTTATGTAACTTATGCATATTTTCTGAGCATGTAAGGCTGTTTGCTGATAAGCTACGACGACTACGCGGGCTGCTACTACGATTCTATTCACTGCTACGATGAGTACTAAGCTGCTACATAAATGAATACGCTAAAAATACTGAGCATCATTTTATGTCTGGGAATGTTACGTATAATTGAGCGACGACGGTATCATTTTCTTTCTCATTTAACTAAATTTAAAATAGTTATTAATTGCAGTGACATATTGTATTGTATATTTTTTAATTAAATTCAAAAAGGTATAGAATTTTACTTTCAAAATAACTATGGCTTTCGTACTATGTACCAAGATAGGGGCTATATACCAATAATAAATACCTAATAGCGATTTAACCACACAATTCACGTTTGATTGCTTATTGTAGTAATAACATCCCTTGTGAGCAACACTATCCTATAGAATACTGTGTACAATTATGGTAATTAAAGGCTTACCTTGACCGCAACTGTCCTCGTTTGCGAATGTAGTCATATAATACTTACGGTTCTTTATCAGAGACGACAACTTAGTAGGTATAAAATATGCACTAACGTAATAAGAAAGGCAACATGATAAGTTAACCCCGGCGTCGCACGGGTGTAATGCTGATGTATTTTACATATATGGGTGTTCTTTGTGTCCGTGAAATAAATGTTTGTAAAGTCCCCCGCGACACAGGGATTTATTTCCCTAGTGCGGGAGTTGTCTTATAAAAAAAAAAAAAAAAATATAAACCTTCCTCTCAAATCACTCAATCTATTAAAGAAAATTGCATCAAAATCCGTTGCGTAGTTCTAAAGATGGCTAAGCATACAGACAGACAGCGAGAAGCGACTTTGTTTTATACTATGTAGTGATTACTTCACTATGTCAGTATTGTTCATCTAGTAAAAAAAAAAAACATCTGGAATTTGTTAAATAATTTTGCACACTATCTCGATTTTTATGAACTACACCGGTGACTCAGTGGTTACGGTAGTTGCTTCTGGGTTCGATCCCCAACCGGGACAATTATTTGTGTGAACCACAGATGTTCTGAGTCTGGAGTGCGTATATGAATTGAGTGTTTTTAAAGTCCCCCGCTACACAGAGATATTCATATTCATTGATTGTACACAATATCTAAAATAAGTTGTTACATAAACAAAACCAGTACAAAGTATGGACCCTGTCGGGCACGGCCAGTTCGAAGCGAGGAGGAAGCGGTTAATTAATAAAAGTAGTGCGGGAGTTGTCTTAAAAGTAGTGCGCTCTTATTAACGTTTTTATTTTTTAAGCCGTTTAATAAGGATGGAGAATTCTCGTCTTTGTGCCCGATTAAATAACAAAAAATATATATTTTTCCCTGGAGTTTTATGTTATACCTAATATGTAACAGTACGTAAACCTACACTAAAATAAGAACAGATTTCGCTTACGATTCACGACCGTGGGAACGGCCACATGCAGACTTCGCTGGCAATATTAGTACGACGCCACATAATTTTATCTAGTCTGGCCCATAAATATTACACCTAACCCCATTATTGTTGCAGAAAGGCACGGTACGAAACCGCAGCTTATTCATCTATACTACACGGGAATGAGTTCTATGTACACATAAATTTGAATAATTAATTTAGGAGTTTACAAAGATGTTATTTTTTTAATTAATAGTGGGTTTCATCTCGACTTAAATAACTGAAAGAGAAGATTTTTTAGTTTTTTAAGTTGGGTTTAGTTCGTACTAAACTCAATTTAGAACATAGCTCATGAAGCATTAGGTAAGTCACTGTGGCCTATTATGTTAAGCTGTTTGACTTGTAATTGGATTTAGTATAACTTATTATTTATATTAAATAAATAAGTGGATTTCAAAATATATGCCAGCTCTTTAGTGGTAGATGGTATCAAGTCTAGCATTTACGTTTATAAATAAAATAATAGGTACATCTGATATTACCAAAAAATTGTATTAGAGAAAAAAAAAAACTCCTTGAAACACCAGGAGCGGCCGGGACACATTGTATTACGAGAGAGGACTTTTATTCAACAGAAACACATATTATAACATAAATGATTATTATTTCCTAACGTCATCACTATACGTGACGTTATATTCTATTAAAGGATTGCAAATATCTGGCAATCACCTTAGTTATATTGCATAGTGTAATTGTTATTTAAAGTTGATTCATAAGAATAGATTACATTTAAAACTCATCGTTTTTTGCATTGAGATAGAAAACTTTATGAGGTCATTAACAATACATACATGGGAGAAAATGCAAAGGAAACTCATTAAAGTAAAATCACTGAATCACTGATCAAAGAAACAATATTAGACGTACACGTTAGCTTAACATAGCCACACACATTAGAAACAAATTTTAGCATTTTTACATATTTGAAGCAATGCAATTTTCACCACGTCTTAATTTTTAAAACTACGAAAATAATTAGTAAATAAAAATAGTAGGATAAACTCACTTTTGAAATAAGCCCTTTAGGTTATTATTTTATTAAGATATTGATTTCTCACTGTAAATTGTGGATATTGGTTTAATCAAATATTTTTTTAAGAATATTATCTAGCAGTTATCTGGTAGTTGAACTTAGTTCACCTTGACAATGAGTTACCAATATCTTTATAAATGAAGCTCTTCCACGCAGCCACGTACACTCGTAAACAGCGTTCATTTGGGAAACTCGTCTCGTAAAATATGACCTATGACTCTAACAAATAATGTGGGCATGATATTGGTAAAAGTATTTTCAAAATCAGTTAAGTAGGTCTAGAGACTACCTCCTACAAACTCTCAAACTTTACTTCTTTTTATAGATAATACAGGGCTTACTTCGCGATTGACTTAATCCGTCGCCATTCACCGAAAGAATAGTAGGTAATAAAAAAACGTGAACCCAAAGAAATACAATAGCATACAACCGTGTTATAGTTACCTTACACGGTTACCTTAAATAATAACTAACTGCAACGCGTTCATTTAGCTCATTCTCATATATACACGTCTTATGAAATGAAGGTGCTGTTGTAAACCACGAAAAGCCTTGAGACAGTGCATAAGCACTCTATTTTATTACATAATATTTTTCTTCGTAACATAGTGTTTAAATTGGATATTAAGCTTGATAGATTTTGAAAAAAAGCTGTTGCTTATTATATTGTCATATTAATTACACAAAATTTGCTGTGTGTTCACGATGCTTTTTAATCTAAGTACATAATTAAATCATAATTTCAATCCGAAAGTAACTCTGTCTGACTCTGTGTGAGATGTAACCGATGAACTAAAATGGTACCAGATTAGACTAGCCTTTAGGCTTACCTTCTGCCAATTTTATGCGTAATCTTGAGACATTAAGAGCTGCCACCTACACGCTAGGCGACGCAACACCTGCACAGGTAGTAACAGGCCATGGCTGCTTCGACCACTACCTGTAGACAATTAATGTCACAGAAGGAGGCCGCGGAGCGGGAGAGGGAAGAAGATCCCTCCGCCCACCCGCTCTGCAGACGGCGTGTTGGCCGTCGGCGGCGGGCTGAAACCCGCTGCCTACCGCCCTAGGCTCGGCTTCGGGGAGTGGGGCACATGGGCCCCGCTCTCTTGGAGGCTGACCCACGAGGAGTAGGGATGCCCAATTAAAGGGCAAATGGGCCACTGCAAGTGCGGCCCAGGAGATCCTGCGGTGCCATATTGGCCGCGGGTGCCGTCGGGGGGCCGAATTGAAGGAGTTCGAAGGAGAATCCGGGGGTAGTATTTTAGTGGTGTAGGGTCCTCTTCTCGTGGTATGAGTTATGCATACCACGCTATGGAGAGGGCGAGTCCCACATATCCCACCGCTAGCGCGCGAATACGCTGCAGCGGCGGTGGGAATGCGTAAATGCATTTTCCCCCGGACAAAAAAAAAAAGGTGACACAACACCTTAATAGAAGAAGAAAGCTCAAAGAGACTTTTCCACGCAGAAGAAGTTTCAGGTAAAAGCAAGCTATAATTATTATATAATCTATGAAAATAATTGAAATGAAAGAAAATAAAGTTGATAAGGTGTTTTCACAAATTTAAGTATAGTTCCATTTCAGTAAATTAATTATATATTTTTGCCTATACGTTGATTACATCGGAACACTATTTTATAACAACTCATAACAATTAAAAATAAAGTTAATTGAAAATAAACATAAAATCAAAATACTGCAAATAGATACAAAATTATTAACCTAAAAACAAGATACTTTTAAACCTTTTTATATTCACAAATAATAAATGAATATAATATTTAAAGCTATTAAATGAATTAGCAGTAATTAAAACGTAATTAAGGGCGGCATTGGTTTCAGGTGTCCGTTCTAATCTCATATACTTACCGGATGAAGCGATCCCTAACCCTATTCTGAAAATGATGCTCAATTTTAATTGTTTTTAAGTTTTTTTGTAAAATCAATTTTAATTAATTTTAGGATTCTGAATATACAAGCGAATCAATAAATGCAAGAGAATCTATTAATAGGTACCTAGGTCGCACATATATCACTGCCGTATGTTACCAAAGGTAATAATTTGATTTCGTTAAAAAAAATTGACATTTTTTTTTTAATTTAGCTTCAGAAAAGAATAAAATACCTAAGTAAAAATAAATACCCTAATTATTATTTACAACATTAAGAAAAAAAAAAATATTTATTTAATCGATTTCATATGGAAATACGAACAACTTAACGTTTATTAACATAATATTGTGAACTAATTACAAAATGCAGTATCTCAACTAAAGATACTATTACACGAAGGGCCATCGTAACACAGTTAAGGGTCATGTTAACAGGCGTGTAACCGTTCCACACAGGATCGGACATCTCCAGAATAGGTAGTCGGGCACGTGTGTTCTTTCCCACGATCCTGCCGCCATGCGACGTTTATTAAGCACTTCACGTTTTTGTTACCTGCAGAGAGATTTATTACTTTTAATTATTTTTCATTGTACACCACCGTTATTCGTCTTAGAGGCATCGCATTAAATTATTATACTCGCCATGATTTACTGTTGAATACCCCGTAATTTATGGAGCAGAAGAAAAAATGATAAAGGATTGATGTTTTCATTATTAATTATAGTATAGGATAATGTTTTTCGTGGTGGGAAATGCAATGACAAGGATTCTATTATATTTTTATCTGCATACATTGACTCAGCGCATTGCCAACACGATAAGCGACAGAACTGTTTCTCTTACTTTATTCATCGCGTCAATACAAATAGACCAATATAAATTAACATTCTTAGTAGAATTTGAGATATGTTTTAACACAAAATAAGTTTTTATCAAATAATCATGTATGAAAACTTTGACTGCTATGCGTTTTTATAACCAACTACAAACATTTCCAATTAAAACTATTGTTTCTCTTCCTATGCACTCCATGTAGAGGTATATAAATCTCTTCTATACCTAGCCAGTTCTGACAGTTACAAATAAAATTATTCTTGTAAGTTAAAGAAGATTTGTGTAAAATTATGTAGACACAGCATACACATAGTATACAGCAATATGTAAATATAAATTGTATTAATATAATATAATTTTGGGTGATACCCAAAATTATATTATATTAATATATAATATACATTTTCAAATGCCGAGGCCGAAAAATTAACCAATCCCCAGTCAAATAAAAGTGTTTATTTTTAGCAGTTTTGAGTGTCGCATTAGTATGTTATGTTAATGACAAAACTGCTTGGGAGTGAGTTGCTCTGAAACAATACTGCTTTATTAATCATTGTAAAATAAAAATTATTTAAAAAAAAAGGACAGTCAGACAATAAAAAATAATGTAAAATTGATGAGTATCTTCACAAACTTTCCTCGACTGTATCGTTATTGTCATCTTACTAAAGTACTGCGGTCTATTCCCTGATCGAGCTAAATTTTAAATTATCAGCCTGCCCACTGCTAAATAGGAGCCTCCACAGGACAAAACATGTGTAACTAGAAATTTTCCCTAATACTAGCTCGAAGTCAGGAAGTTGGTAGTAGTTTACTCGTGCCTTGGAGAGCTTCTTAAGCAGTAGGTCCTGATGACTCACTGATAGTGTCTACGTGGTCTGACGTGTAGAACCGTCCCACCGAATTTAGAGGTTAAAGAAATATAATTTGATATTATAGAGCCACACATAGGTGTGTAAACACAGGTGTATTTGTTAACGCACATAAATGTGCACTATGATATGTCATGCATAGATAGTTAATCTCCTTAGACATTAACCGCTATGACCAAAATCAGACAGAAGAACATAATAAACATTCCAAATACTTTTCAGCGCAAACATACTGAATATATTCTCGTCAATGCTTCCCAAACATAATCAAATTCAACCTACGAGTATATCGTCTCATAAAATTTCATCATCACGTGCTCCTCTAAAATATAACATTAAATTAATATTATAAACAAGTTAAACACAAAATAGAAAAGTGAACTAGAGGCCCTTCATCGGTATTCATCACGGTCATAGCAAGGTTCATTAAAATGCGTGGAACAATAAACGCTTGCCCCGTGGGACCTTTTGTGAGGGTGAGTTTTAACCGTATTTCAATCTGTTATTCGTTATTATTTCCCTCATTGTTTATAGCTACTCCGCTGTGGTGCTATGGTTCTTTTCATGGAAAAATGGTGCATTGTCTGGAGGTAAAACTTTTTGAGCTCCATTAAAAATCTTGATTCGATTTGTTTTGAATAACTTCAAAGGTTTGTGTTTGGAATTCTGATCACCATTATGGTAACGTCTAGTACCGAACATAGGCGTTCTAAGAGGGTACTTTCAGTTTTTGGACACGTGACCCCGTTATTATCTGCTATTTTATCCAAGATCAGGATACTCAGCTTTATTCGTAATTCCTACAGCCAATATACTTCTACCTCGCAGTGGCTTTCGTTAAAACGGCACGCTTTCTGAGTTTTGGAGGTATATCGTTTGCACAGCAGATAAGCATTTTTATTCAATGGGTCAATGCTACCAGCATTCTGGGAACCGTGCCACGTAGATTTAGAATAGTTAGTATTTCGTTAGATAGTCTTATTTTTGGTACCGACATAAGTATTTTATTACGCAAAGACTGATATAGCTACTTTTGCAATATTGAATAAAAAAAGTCCTAATATTATTCTTTATTTATACTTTTAATATTATGTTTAAAGTGACTTATTTCCAAAACGTTTGCTATTAAATTATGCTAGGTAATTTAAGAGACATACGACCTTGTTCTTGTAGTATAATTTATGTGGAGCTACAACCCACGTGCAACGCCGCCGACGCGACGCCCAAGCGGTGTTTGCCATATCTATGGCCGCCGTCGTCCCGCCCAACGGATTTCCATACGCGAAAGCTCATAAATTAAGCACAACTATTATAATAATAATGTTCTTTGGGCAAAATTTTGCCTCTTCATTAACATGTTATCTGGATTATGGGAACGTAATAATGAATTTATTTGGTTAATAATTAAGCTATTGAGTGTTCGGGTTTATGAATACAATAGCTTAACCTATTGTATATTATATTTTACTAAATACTTTGTGTGATATCGATTATGTTGTCATATCGTTTTCAACAAAAAGATATTATAGTGTTTTCATTTTAATATTTCGTCAATAAGCTTGTAATTTCAGCAATTATATGTGACCGACTTGTAGGTACATATACTGTGAGTTGCATATTCTTTGTCAATCCAAGTAAAGCTTCTGGCATATTGTGACCCTTGTTTAATACAATAATAGTTATATAATCCAAAAATGACAATTGGTATGGATAAACTAAACTTCCTACATTAACTAAGCTCTTAAAAATATGTTTTTCTTTAAGAACCTAGTACATACAACTATCTTACTTAATATAATAAATAAGCGTATGTTTTTATATAACATACAAAAACGGCATAAATGATATAAGTGTTTTTAGGAGCCGATGAGATATATTGGACTCGATTGAAGTGTATATGTTGCAGTCAAAAACCTTAACCAGTCCAAAGTACTTTTAACTAGCAAAATCAGTGAAAAGTAGTTTTAGGTTAGGTTAGATTAGTTTTAACTGATTTTTCTAGTTAAAAGTCTTGTCAGTCGATATGTTATTCTATCGCAAACTTCATTAATTGTTTACAAAAAATCCCAATTATGTCATAAAATGGAATACAAATTAAAGTTCAACGTTATTTTTATAACATTGGGTTACTGAGAAAAATCATAGCAACAATTTTACCCACACTACTGCACAAATAAAATGGCTTCAGTGCATTGTTTGACAGCGCTTCGTCTTTACTTTTGAGGGTTCCGTACCTGAAGGTTAAAAACGGGACCCGATTACTACGACTTCGCTGTCTGTCTGTCTGTCTGTCTGTCACCAGGCTATATCTCAAGAACCGCGATAGCTAGACAGGTGAAATTTTCACAAATAATGAATTTCTGTTGCCGCTATAACAACAAATACTAAAAATAAATATTTAGGGGGGGCTCCCATTCAACAACCTTTTTTTTGCTCCCTATCAATGACGGCAACTGGCACCTGAAAATGGTTCGGAACCCTTCGTGCGCGAGTCCGACTCGCACTTGGCTGATTTTTTATTTGGAGGAGGTCGCTACACTCACATACGTCACTGAGCAAAAAAATATCGGCTAAGGGCGGCGCCGACTTCAACACGGAGAAAACTGCTGGAAAGCTTATTAAATTACAACAGGGTACAAAGGTGAATAAACATGAAATGATGAATGGTAAGCATGTGGAATATGCGTACCTATAACAGAAGGAACGTAAATGTAGCAGACTAGTCGATTAAGCTGCGCGACTGCTAGCTGGTAACATATGGGTTAAGATATTCGAGTGAGCTCAGACACGGCCCATTCAAAAGGCACTCTAAACGGAGGGATACGAGCCGTAAAATAGGATTTCATGCATGCGTTGCTTTGTGTGAACAAATATGTACGGTTGACAACGCACGACCTTTGCCAATAACCCTACAAAATAAAAGAGTAAAAAATCATTTCATATTTTTTATTATAAATTTAACGTTTAACATTTTCTTTATAATGGATTGTGGAGTGGCGTCATGAAAATGTTGTTTTAAATAAAGTTAGGATTTATTTACTGAAGAGGTCTACGCCGCAGTTTCGCCACGCTTTTTATAGGTTATGCATATCAGTTGGATTCAGTAAGTTATGTATAAAGCACTCGTTTCATTATTATTATTAATTCAGCTAAACTAGCATACTTATCTAGTAAAAGTTATTTTATTTATACTTTATTGCACACATAAAGTTACAGACATAAATTGTATTAATTGGAAACAACATGTACAAAGGCGAGCTTAATTCAATGATGAATTCTCTTCCAGAAAACCTTTAGGAAAGAGATACATTATAATGAGTGCATAGCAAGTGTACAACAGATTTAATTTGACTAATTTTTACCAAATTGGTACATACATATTTTATCTATAAACATACAAACTAATAGTAACATATACAACTACATACATATAAAATGACATACTAATAAATATGCCTGCTATAGAGGTATTGTTTGAGTATCAAGCTCCAGTTGTATGGCTGGGGGTCTTGACTATTAAAAGACTTGATATGTTTTTGATGACTGTATTTAAATAGGTGACTGATACATAAGATTGTCGCGGTGCGTGCGCACATACGTGTGGCGGTCAGGTGAATTGAATGATGAATGGCGGGGGGTCCGTAGGTGGGGACCGCAGTCGTTGAAACCGGTCCACGCGGCGGCCCGGCGCGATGAGACGCAGGAACATATTCCCCGGGTTGAAGACTTCAGATTCAATAAAATGGAAGAGGGATATGTCGTAAGTCTGTCCTCATTGTCCCATCCTAGGTCAAGATGCTGGTCTTGTGCTGCAGAAGAGACACTGGTTAATAAAGCAGTCATGGTGTCGCGTAGTGGCAGCTGGTTCATCATAAGAGGACGAGATATTGATGTCATAGTTCGTCCGAGGAGGATATAGAAAAAGGAAATATAAGAAAGATATGAAGGATCTAGGAATAGAGGCGTTAAAAGGTCTGATATATAAGATAGCCACTATCTGAACGAGACATGTTGATGCTCTTCATACGTGAAGTGAGTGAAGCTCATGACTCGACGTAATGATAAAAATATTTCACCTCTGCCTTCCAGAAGCCACTGAAGCGTGGAGGTATGACAGAGGCAAATATAATATAAATAATGATAAAAAATATTTTACCTCTGCCTTCCAGAAGCCACTGAAGCGTGGAGGTATGACAGAGACATATATAATATAAATAATGATAAAAAATATTTTACCTCTGCCTTCCAGAAGCCACTGAAGCGTGGAGGTATGACAGAGGCAAATATTATATGAATAATGATAACATATATTTTACCGCTGCCTTCCAGAAGCCACTGAAGCGTGGAGGTATGACAGAAGTAAAATAAAATATATGCCCTGATTTGCAAGTTCTGATGCTATGTTATTATAAAAAACCTGTAAGAAGCGTGAAAGCTCGAGCTGTTGTCGGAGTATACCCGCTGAGGTAAGCCGCGCGACTCGCGAATCGACTGAGGGCATGAAGGCCTCATTGGTAAGGTTGGATGCCGACTCCAGACAAACGTCTCTGACTGCAAAGCATACAAAAAATGTTTAAATAAGAGTTTACTAACAACTCGTAAAAGTTTTACGGTCGGCTGTCAGCACTGGTCAGGCATAATGAAGACCTGTATTAAAAAGGTAAATGAAGATCTGTCCTTTCCAAAGGCAGGTTACCCATGAAGACCCGGATAGGCTAAACTTTGAAGCAAGTTCAGTTATGTATATAGGTATGTTAGAATAAAGTTAAAATTGTATATATAAATGGTATATATTAATATAATTAATTTTAGCTGTGTATAGTATTTATTATAAATTGTATTATTTTGTAAATAAGATCTGAGTCTGTCTGTTTGTCGTATATATCTATAAATAAATGTATTTTTGATTTAATTTGTACATAAATTGTAATTTTATAAGTAACAGTTGATTCCGTGATATTGATTATAAAATTTAAGACCTGACTAGCAAAGAGTGTAAACGCTGATGCAATCAGCCTTCACCCCCCGAGATTATAAGGCTATGGGGTAGTTTGTGAATTATTCATAATTCCACGTCAGGCCGGTCGTAAATTACTAAATAACATTCACTAGGTACTTTATCGCACAAAATGGTATAATAAACTAATAAGGGTATAAGGGAAATATACGTAGGTATCTCGATATTCCAACCAGTGCTGATAGTCCCCGTTGAAGTGAGGCAAGTCTATCTTGTTCAACCGGATGAAATAATGCTTGCAAGCAGAGCCGTGTGGATGGCCGTCGTCGACGGAGGCCGCGGCGGTGAGCGCGGGCGCAGCGGGACGCGCGGGAGCGAGTAGGTAACGCTTTCGTGTGACCCATCAGCGCGTAGTAGGGACTGGGACTCGAAGTATTCCCTCTCAGCGTAGGCATCGTCCGTATCCTCCGACAACAGCTCCAACTCCGCCTGTAACGTATTAAAATCCTAATATAGTGCTTCTATAATATTAACAACAATTTTAAATAAGTAAGCTACGCTTTATAGCCACCACGCTTTTTTACAAGTTCCCTCAATTTAGCTTCAGACATGATGCAATATAAGGCAATTTAAGAGTCTAAAGCGTGAAGAAAGAGAATGAAATGAAATGAAAGTAAAAGATTCAATGCAAAAAGATGCGTAGGTAATTAATTAATTAAAAGCGGCGAAGCTAACGGTACCTATAACAGCTGTGTGTTGACAATGCACTCGTCGCAAACCGGTTCGTGCAATAGAAAAAATGTGCCGTTGATGCGAATCCGGTGCGATATGATAGTGAATGGGCAAAGTTAACGAAAGGTCAAGCGCCGTGCGAATAAAAAGTGCGTTTAAGCTGTTTAAATTTAATAATAATTATGTAAAAAAATAATTTAAAAGACCTGAATATAGACTACGTATGAAGAGATCAAAATGACTGATCCATATAGCACTATCTGAATATCCCGGAAATGGAAAAGATAAAGACGGGAAAATAAGGATAATGGAACAGACTCACTCAGAATCATTCAATATCCCTCTGCGATGATTCTCCACCACGATGTTTTAAATTGCGGCGACGACTTGGGCGTGTCCACACGTGGGGTTCAGTAATACCACGACGAATGTCCGCAGCAAAAAAGACGGCAAATCTTCTTCCTCTCGAAGGACCAATGTTTGAGTGCCGAGCTCCAGTTGTGTTCTGGGGGTCTCAGCTAAATAAAACTTCCAACGAAATGTAAAAGTAATAAACTGTATTAGGCGCAAGTACAATTATTAAGATGCCGCGTCGCTCGCGCTGGGGCGTTGGTGAGTCAATCCTGTTGAGTATGTTGTACGAGGACGACGACGGCCGGTGCGTTTGGTGGGGCAGCAAGGACATCGAAAGGTCATTGAACCGGTCTGAGGCGCGCGCGCCCGGCGGCGCGCGATGTTGTTCCGAACATACTCCCCGGGTTGAAGGGAAAGCTTCAAGAAGACACTGGAAGAGGGCAGATGTTATTGAAGGCCCGCGTGCCCGTCTGTTCCTGGCTTGACAGCGACTACTCTACCCAGCAGCCACAGAAGAGGTGGTAAGTTTGCATCTCTCACTAGGACCATGGCTCCAGTCTTCAGAGCCTGCCCACCAGTCTGCCATTTAGTCTTCTGCTGTAGGAGAGACACATACTCATTAGAGAAACGCTGCCAAAAATGTTGCCGTAGCTTCTCGATGCGGTCAAAGCGTTGAAGCCGCTGGATGTTGACGTCGATGACCTCAGGACGTGGTACTGAGGTTAGAGCTCGTCCGATAAGGAAATGTGATGGGGAAAGATGAGAAAGGTCTGAAGGGTCTGTGGATAAAGGCGTTAAGAGACAAGAATTTAAAATAGCCTCTATCTGGATCAGACAAGTTGAGAGCTCTTCATAGGTTAAATGAGTGAGGCTCGTAAAATATATTTTATCACCGATCACATTCCATTCCACCCCTATCTTCCAAAAGCCACTAAAGCGTGGAGGTATGACAGAGGAAAAATAAAATATGATCAATGACAAAAAAAGACTTTACCTCTGCCTTCCAAAAGCCACTGAAGCGTGGAGGTATGACAGAGGAAAAATTAAATATATGAAATACGATAAAATATATTTTACGAGCCTCACTCATTTAACCTATGAAGAGCTCTCAACTTGTCTGATCCAGATAGAGGCTATTTTAAATTCTTGTCTCTTAACGCCTTTATCCACAGACCCTTCAGACCTTTCTCATCTTTAAAACCGGTAGTAACCTTTGAAACCGGTCCACGCGGCGGCCCGGCGCGATGAGACGCAGGAACAGGTATATAATAAACTACATACACTAACGTATATGTCCATATTACATAATACATTACTGAGACAAAAAATACTCCTTTGCTCTTCTTTTGAATGCATCAGGAGACTGGCAAGCGCGTATAGGATGTGGAAGGGAATTCCATAACCGCACTGCACGGACGGTGAAACAGTGGTCATATTTGCTAGAGACGTGAGGAGGGTTCTTTAAAATGAGAGAAGTAGCGGTACGACAGGGTTTGTCTCTAGGTATTAAATAGTCAAAGCGTTCGCGAAGATAAGTAGGGGCAAGTTACTTAAAAACTGTGCATAACATCTTGTAAAACGGTTTCGCTATAATATGTTCATTCAGTCTATAGGACAAGTTTTTGTACAGGATTTCGTAAGAAATCAATAACTGGATCCACCTGACTAAACGGCTAGTAACATAATATACGTGATAGGTGCACGGTGAAGCACGCTACCTATTTAGGTAAGCAACACTTGTCTATTGTCATAACGCTAACCATTATATCCAATTAAATGTCTGTTTTCCTTTATATGATGTTATAACAATTTGGTCAAACGTGCTTTTCGAGACACAGAGGGTATTAACCAGACGCGAAAATAAATCTTAGATTTCACTCAAAGATTTAATGTCCGGCGTGGGTATCTAGGGGAAATAAATAAAATTACCTACATCCTTACTAATATTATTAACGTGTAAGTATGTAAGTATGTTTGGATGGATAGATGTATGTTTGTCACTCCTTAACGCAAAACTACTGAACGGATTTTGCACGGGGATAGTTATAAGTTGGATAATATATAGATGGAAATATATAGGCTATGAAACATTACGCTACAAGTCACTGGGCAGAGTAGCAGTCGAACACGAGTAAAACAGCGGGGCATTGCCAGTACTTATATATCCGATAGAAATATCCAAACTTAATTAATTAATAAACTCAAATACTTTTGATAAGGAGTACAAACATCTGTTCACATACTAATATATTACACCCAAAAATGAATGATGATTTACGCAAATGAATTGTGCAAACAATAGAACAATTTGTGCGACACAATTAACTCTGTTTAACAGTAAGTCATCGTAAAGCGAGCTACAGATGCCAGTATTAAAATTAACATTGCTGGTAATTGATGTAAACAACAGGCACGGTGCCTACTAATGGAAGTAAGGTATCACTCCATTTAATTGCCCATACATGTGCTGAGGTTACAGCGTTAATTGGAACTAATAACGTTGTCTGTTCGGCATTCAAACATACTCGTGTAGATACCCTTACGCTATATTGCTTTTAAACGTAATTCTATCGGTCTATTTTGTTACGGAAAATACTGAGAAATAAGAATCAGTGAACTGAAAACCTCGGTGGCATAACGGTAGAAGAGTCGCTTTAAGTCTTGGAGGTCGTGGATTCGATTTTTATGACGGACAAGAAAACTTTGTGTAAATCAACTAGTTTTTACTGGGTTATATGAGAGACCCTCCGACTAAAGCACTTTAATTTAAGTTGTTCTTTAATCTACTCTTAATATAAAACGATCACCAAAATTACTGGTCAGATTTAAAAAATTATTTTAGTGTTAGATAGCCCATTAATCGTGAAAAGTTAGATGCTAGTATAAAGTTCCTTCGGGAACGGAAGTTACGCGGGTGAATCCGCGCGCGGGAAGCTAATATTTATGTATCAGAGAACGGGCAGCCTACTAAGCGTGATGACTTTGGCAAAACCGTTTCTCGGAAGGCCTATGTTCAGCAGTAGATTGCGGCCTAGGTATGTATGTATAGGGCATGTATACGGGCTGATAATGAACTAAAATGTACGCACAAAAATTGGTAAAGAGATTGTCCCTAAGAATGTGTTTTAAATTATGTTGTTTTTTAATGACGTATGTAAATACTTACCTTTATGTACAAGAAATATCAAATGGCTAACATTTGGTCAATATTTTTATTGTTCTATTTATGCATACGCGTATGGTCTAAATCGTATTTGCATAAAATAATTTTTAGTCCAAACGACAGATCAAGTGTCATCAATACCAATGTCTATGTTTCAGAAAACATTAATTTACAGTTACATAGTCAACTAGTTTTCTGCGCGCGGTTTCACCCGAAAAACTCCTGTTTCGTAGGAGCTTTATAATTAAATACCCCCCTTTTTCACCCCCTTAGGGGTTGAATTTTACAAAATCCTTTTTTGGTACACCTATACCTATACCACAAAAGGAAACCAAGGAAACCACCAAATATCGTCCTATAAATAGTTATAGGACGATATTTGGACCTTGGTAGTAGTTTTGACTTGGCGTTGACGAATCAACGCCATCAGGACATGTCACTTTATATACCTACAAGGTGACTTTTCTTACCGTCTTGATAATAATTATGGTGTGTTGTGTTAGTGGAATAGAATCTATTTACACTTCAGTATATTTATACTACTATTTCGGTAATGAGAGTTTCGATAAATCAGGAATCTCATAAATTACTTAAAAGAAGTACAACCTACATAGCGCGTGCAGAATTATTAAAAAGGTGCCTATAATACCTAGGCCGCAATCACACATGAATTGAAAGAGTGAGCGAAATAGCGTAACTACCTACTTAGGTACGCATTTTTACCGTTACGGGGTCAGAGCCCACTCGTCTCCTAAAATTCGTCCCCCAGCATAAAAGTTGTAGATTCGGCCCCTATATAGGTGCCCATTGGTCTCCTGGTAGGTGACCAATTAATATTTTAATAAAAAATATTTTTTTAAGGTACCCATTCGTCTCCTCTAATATATATACAATATAAGTTAAAGATTCGGCACCTATTCAGGTGCCTATTGGTCCCCTGAGATAAAATTAGCTATATTTTACATAAGAAACGGTTAACATAGTACACTTGTGAACAGTTTATTAACGGAATTAATTTAATAAATCATAACAGATCATTGAAAAAAGAGCTATGATGAATGATAATCCGTCATGATAATAATATAACCTGTCGATAGGCTTACGATGTAAAATTGTCTCACTACGAATGGCTTGTTAAAAAAACGGGTTATAAATAAGAGATAAGGTGGAATGCCGAAGCGGGAGGGGTAATCTTAGCCATAGTATCTGCGCGCGAGCAAATAACAAAGGCGTAGCCCAAAACAATAGACGCTCGATGAAAGGACTTGCACCTGATTGGCTAACACCAGTACTAGACAACTTCGGCGTATTTATTCCAGGAATGTGTTACTACATTAAGTATACTTATAGTTGCAAATCCAAGCGTACTGATTTTTATACTGTCTCGAGTGAAAGTTTTCATTAGCGTATCCTGTAGGATTACTAATTAAATTTAATTAGTGAGTGAAGTGATCAGTGCATGTACGTGAAGGAAAAATACGTAAGTTCTACTATTTACCTATACATCCCTATTTCAAAAGAATTACGTGTATATAATTGGAACGAAGACACAGAAAAAAAAATTCTACTGCTGCTACTTTTTAATAGTTACTATTAAATACTTTATTTTATTTTAAGGTAAAACATAGATTTTTACTATGCTACTGTGTATGCACTCACATAATTTTCTATTTTGTATGATAAAATATTACTTTTTCTACTTTTTTAGTGAAAAATACGGTGATTTTAGCCAATTTTTATGTAGGTACTTCTAGTTACAATTTATTAGATTTAAGTTATTACGATTTTGCATGTAGTTGGTTAATATACAAGAAAAATATATGTTGATTTATCTAGTCTTCAATAATTACTGTGATTTTAGTATTTTTTTTGTACTGTTATAATTTTTTAGATTTAAGTTATTATGATTTTGCATGTATGTAGTTGGTAAATATACAAAAAATAAGAAGTGATTATTTACTGTTGATATGTGTTCTATTTTTTTTTTGCATATTTTATATTTTATGTTTATTTATATGATGGTCAATCAAGGCTGATTTTTGTAAAAGAGTTGTATTTCGTTAGTTTCTAGGACATTGTGTTTTTTATGTGTTAATCTTATTTGAAATAAACATGATATCTACCGAATTACTATATTTTTTATTTTAGCCTTTTCTGCGCGACTGTACCCGGACTACCAAGCTGCAGTATACACATATACATGTACTTATATTAGAATAATGAATAAAAATAAATATTCTTCAGAGGGCGAATGGGCCCCTCAAAAGTTCCAGGGGACGAGTGGGCACAGGGTGCGAATCTTAGGAGACGAGTGGGCTCTGACCCCCGTTACGATTTTCACGCTAGGTCAATAAAAAAAAGGATAAAATAAGTATACTATAGGCATATATTCCATTAACATATGACGCCCTATTTTTTTCAAGCCGGTAACAAAAGTCACCCAGTATATACATAGATATGGCGATCCATTATAATAGCAGTAAAAGGAAATTCTAGTACTTCGGCCTACAATATAATAATCTTCTTAACTCAGAAGTTTCCAACTCCTCGGTAGACATACATTGTAAATAGTAGAAACCTAAGTACCGAGTAAGTAACGTAGCTAATATGTTACTCAGAGGAACAAAGTGCCTCGTTTGCACCAAGACCAATAGTCGGACAGTGCATTAGTTAAATGGATACGCTTAACTCTATAGTTCTACCTAAGTTTGTCCGCAATCCGACCAGCAACTTAGATTACTATTGGACTCGAAATGCAAACAATGGCGGCCGATTAAATGTCAATTTTGATGACAATAATAGTGATTATGAAATTGGGCTGCTTAGCATTGTGTCGTGTAAGTTTTCTAACGTAAGTCATTTTTGAACGATTTTGACATTTAAATACCATTAGGTAAAGAATCGGAAGACACGTTGTATAAGCCAATTAGAAATACCTCGTCAAATAGCAACTCGTAAAAGTACAAAGCTAAATGGCATTGTTCTTGTGTCTATAACGTAACATTATAGCGTTTTTTCACTCACCTGAAAAGTTACTAATTCTGACATACGTAGTGTTAGAACTTAAGCGGCAATTTGTTTTTAACATAGCGTTTGCATGATACTGTATATTAACTAGCTGCTGCCAAAATAAGAAAAATGTTGCTTTCGGAAAAAATAGTATGATAAAAAAAACTAACTCCTTATTAAATTCGCTACCAGTGAACTTCCCCCAAAATATGGGTTCAGCAGTTACTGAGATTTGCTGGAACAAACAATCACACAGCCAGACAATTTGGTTTTTAATTGTTTTTTTTTTTTAATATTACCCTATATTTATTCCGTTTTATTTATTACTAGCGCCCCGCCCCGGCTTCGCACGGGTACAATACTGATAATTATACTACATAATGTCTTTAAACCTCTAACAAACGGGCGAAATTTGGTCAAAACAAACAGAAACAAATTAATATAGGTACCTACTAAAACTCAGTGAAATAAGTAGGTGGGTATACTTTTATCGTATGAAATACCTATACTCTTCAGGACTAACAATACAACAAACACTAAATAAATAGGTATTCAAGTATCTATCCATCATAGTTACAACGAACACAAAACAAAAAATTTGCCCTATAATTCTTATGGATCGGGCGCGCATAATTGCATTCGGCCTACCTCCGTAGCGTAGCGGTAATTCATCATCATCATCACCAGCCTGTTGTAGTCCACTGCTGAACATAGGCCTCCCCCATCGATTTCCAGCGGGAACGATCGCTAGCGGCCTGCATCCACCGACTTCCTGCGACCTTTATGAGGTCGTCGGTCCATCGTGCAGGCGGTCGTCCTACGCTGCGCTTGCCAGTACGTGGTCTCCACTCGAGAACCTTTTTGCTCCATCGGCCGTCAGTTCTTCGAGCTATGTGTCCTGCCCATTGCCACTTCAGCTTGCTTATCCGTTGAGCTATGTCAGTGACCTTCGTTCTCCTGCGGATCTCTTCATTTCTGATTCGATCACGCAGAGAAACGCCGAGCATAGCTCTTTCCATAGCTCGCTGAGCGACTTTGAGCTTTCTTATGAGGCACACAGTAAGAGACCACGTCTCAGATCCATATGTCATCACTGGTAACACACATTGATTGAAGACTTTGGTCTTCAGGCACTGAGGTATTTTGGACGAGAAGATCTCTCGAAGCTTCCCAAACGCTGCCCAGCCGAGTCAGATTCGACGATTGACCTCTTTCTCTAAGTTGGTCCTACCTAGTTGGATCGTTTGACCTAGATATATGTATTCGGTCACAACTTCGAGAATGGAGTTTCCAACGGCTATAGAGTTCGGCACTACATGGGCGTTATGCATGACTTTCGTCTTGCCCATGTTCATTCTAAGCCCAACTTGTTGAGAAACTCCATCGAGGTCATTGAGCATCTGTCCAAGGTCCTCCAGCGATTCTGCCATGATCACTATGTCGTCGGCAAATCGAAGGTGAGTGATGTACTCGCCATTTATGTTGATGCCGTGTCCTTGCCATTCCAGGAGCTTGAAGACGTCCTCCAGAGCAGCCGTAAAAAGTTTGGGAGATATAACATCTCCCTGTCTTACGCCTCTCCGTAGCGGGATTGCCTTCGTAAATTGGCCCTGTACTCGGACCGACATGGTGGCGTTTTTGTACAAGCACTTCAGCACTTCAATGTACCGATAGTCGATACGACACCGCTGAAGAGACCTTAGAACCGCCCAAATTTCGACCGAATCAAAGGCTTTTTCATAGTCCACAAACGCCAAGCATAGGGGCTGATTATACTCCTCGGTCTTCTGTATAATCTGCCGCAGCGTATGTATGTGGTCTATGGTACTAAAGCCTTTTCGGAAGCCGGCTTGTTCGGGAGGCTGGAAGTCATCGAGCCTGTGTTCGAGACGATTTGTGACGACCCTCGAGAACAGCTTATAAACATGGCTCAGCAATGTGATGGGTCTGTAATTCTTCAACATGGTTTTGTCACCTTTTTTGAAGAACAGAACCACCACACCTCTGCTCCATGATTCTGGCGTTTGTCCCTCGAGTAAGACGGAGTTAAAGAGCTTCTGAAGGACTTTAAGTATCGGTGTTCCACCCGCATTCAGAAGCTCAGATGTGATTCCGTCATCACCTGGCGCCTTGTTGTTTTTAAGCTGTTTAAGGGCCATCATAATCTCGTATAGGCTGATGTCCGGGAGATCTTCGGTATTGTATCGGGTGAGCCTTGCTCTGGGGTCTTTGGCTTGGCTGTTAGCGGGCTTGACTGTTGAGGCATACAGCTGATTATAGAACCTCTCTATCTCCCGTAAAACCTCTGGCTTACTCGACGTCACTACCCCATCTTCGTAACAATACAACAAACACTAAATTAATAGGTATTCAAGTATCTATCCATCATAGTTACAATGAACACAAAACAAAAAATTTGCCCTATAATTCTTAAGGTTCGAGCGCGCATAATCGCATTAAGCCTACCTAAAACACGCGCTATTATTTTGCGATAACTTCTTAGTTATTCATTAAAAGTATATAGTGTAGGGGTAAAATAATCTGCATGAAATGCTTAAGAATATTAACTCATTTAAAATTATAAGGATAAATACTGAATCCGTCTGATTAGCTTTACAATTACCGCATTAGAAATTATCATTTTTCTAAGATATAATGGATATAGCAAGTTAACCTTGAAAGATAGACATATGCTATCGCAGACTTTTGTGTAGATCTAAAAGAGAAGAATATTTGCCACCATACATTGTTTTGTTATATCTCATAGGGTTAAGGCAGCGTTTTCGTTGAAAGCTCCCAAATGGCTTAATTTTTTCCGACACCTCTGACAAATATCAATATATATTAGTCAAATGTACACATAAACTAAACAAATCATATACGTAAACCTTCCGGAAGAATCGTTCTATCGATTGGTAACATCCGCATGAAAATCGATATAGTAGTTTTTGATTTTATCGCGAACAGACAGTCAGACGCGGCAGGGGACTTTGTTTATAATATGTAGTGATGTAGTGATAGCGGTCGCCCGCGGCTCCGTGCGGATGTCGGTTACCGCTGCAAAAAGCCTACCCAGGAAAGACACGGTCAGCAAAATGATTCCCAGGTCAATTCACAGACACCGACATAAACATCGACAACGCAGTCATTATCCGCAGGCTGCACAGATTGTCTTTCTGTGGATGTTAAAGTTGTTAATGATGAAAATATAATTAATGATGTAATTAATAGGCATTTTAGGGATTAGGCATTTTAGGCATTTTCAAAGCTCTGAAAAGAACTGTTGTTTAGCTCTGAGAAGAACTGTTGATTAGCTCTGAGAAGAACTTTTGCGTAGGTGTAATTTTAAGAACGAAATCTAAAAAAAATCGCCCGAAAATTATTAGACTTCGCAACGGGCCGTGCAGCAGAAATCGTAATATTTTAATTTCGCCATAACTTCAAAACCAAACGTCCAATTTTAATCATTCAAAGACCAAATATTATCTACATAAACTGTTCTTAGTGATGAAATAATTTATTTTGATAAGGATTAATAGCATGAGTAAAATAAACGCGTTTAAATGTAGTCCAAAAAAAAATCAAGATTTTTAAATAAAAAAATGGTCGTTGTGCCTCACTCGACATAGAGAGGTATAGTGTGTCGCGGACTTTTTTGTAGATATTTATAAGATCTATAATTAATTAGAACATTTTATGGTTCTAACTTTTATAGTTTAGGCAGCGTACGCAAAATAAATAACTTTTCTGGTTGATTTTTTACACCTTGTGTCAGAAAAACCCAAATATCTTACGGAACCCTATTTTTTTCCAAAATAAAATTTAGCCTATGTTACTCGTGGATAATGTAGCTTTCGAATGGTGAAAGAATTTTTTAAATCGGCCCAGTACTTTTTGAGCCTATTCATTACAAACATACAAACATACAAAAATAGGTACAAATCTTTCCTCTTTATAATATTAGTGTAGATTAATATTATTTATGAATTCCATTACAAATATACGCTTCAATTTTATTTATTAAGTATCAACATATACAGATACTTACTTTAATTACCAACTCTTTATCTGTCTGACACTCAGTTTATTCGAAAGAAACTCTTATTTAAAATATAGTAATAGTAATTGTTACAATTAAATACTTCTAGTCCAAATTTATTGAAACATTTCAATGCTTCAATAAATTTGGATAAGAAATATTTTCAGACACTAAGATGTACACAACATACCGCGATCTTCTTTTTCCTTTTCTTCCTGCCTTATCCCACTCTAGGTGGGAACGGCACAGCATCTCTGCTTCCTCCACTCACCGCTATCAGCTATCATCTCAATACACACTCATTTTACACAAATACGGCATAACGGCAATAAACATAAATTAGCAATTGTAATATAGATACAATTTTATCATTCTGAACTAAACCTTCTTTGTGACAAAAGGTCACAAAGGTCTAAAGCATAAGCTGAGGTACTAAGGGATCGTAGAGATAGAGCACTAAATGCAATATTCAAAACGACTGTGCAATGGGGCGCTCGGGACGGGGCAGACACGTATGTGTTGCTGATTGCTCGGAGAATAGTGCTCTGTATGAATCTGCGATGGAAGGTCACATTGCAAATAAAAATGTTATTTATCCCGAGTTATTTTTGAGTACTTTTGAGAGCGCTGCTTAAATTAGTTTCCGCATAAACAAATACTTTGGCGTTACTACCTTGTGTTATAGCAGTCGAGGTGGACTTGCAATGAACTATTTGTAAAATTATGTACCATATAGGATGAAGATCCTACTACCTGCGTCCTACTACGTGGACTTGCAATTATTAATTTATTTGTAAGTCCACGTAGTAGGACGCTACGGCACTGTTCTATTTTTTTTTTTTGCGGGCTTGCGTCAGGCTATACTGCACTGCCGTATCAACTGGGTATGCCAGACTCCTCTCTACATTGCGATGATATGCTAATCATATCACGAGGAGAGGGTTTATCCACTAAAGCACCTGGATGCTCAACCAAATTGCAATAATGGGGACACCGGGAAATGATAATGCTTGACAGCCGGACTATGCTACCCTACCAAACCTAAGTTATGAAAATTTATATTTTACCTGATTTTCAATTTCATTCTGTTTTTTTTTTTGTAAGTAATGGCGATAGGAGCTTAGACAAACTGATTGTGATTGAAAACCAGAAGGAAAAAGATCAACCGGACTTTCACCAACAAGATGGTCTGGTCAAATTAAAGAATCGTCGACCTTGAAATTCTACACGGTCTCTCAGAGAGACTGGACAGAAACTGGTGGAGACAGATGCAACCCTGATGACTACGATTCTCAGATATAAGGCACGGACCTCAGATATAAAAACTTAACGGACCTAAGATGTCTTGAAAATTGACATTAAAATTAGAAAAAACAAAATTAAAGGAGATGTTTGAGCGTAGTTAAAACACTGTAAGTCTGCTTACTATTATTTGCTTTGGTACGACAATATGCCTTAATATACTTTATGACATGTTGTAGTTTTTGCGACGCATTGCGTAAACTTTAATGACGAGCATCATGACGTGACATCGTTAGGTTAGCCCTTATTACTTACTAACATATGATGACTATGGTATAAATATATAAAAGGTGCATCCAAAATAAATGCTATCGCTTTAACAGGAGAAATATCTATAAAATAATAAATATAAATTTCTATTACAAAACAGAATCATTATAAAATACATTTTTCTTTATAAAATGTCTCTTAATTCAGTGAACTGCGGGGTAAAATCGTGGCCGTATGAATTCATTATTTCTTTATTTAATAGAAATGGATAAATTTCCATTAATACAGTAGTATAGTAAGTACTTTGTTATGCTGATTAGCTTTCATTTATTTTTTACTAGCTTCCCGCGCGCGGTTTCACCCGCGCAACTCCCGTTCCCGTGGGAAATTCATAATAAAATATAGCCTATGTTCTTTCTCAGGCTCTAGACTATATCTGTACCAAATTTCATTTAAATCACTTCAGTATTTAAGGCGTGATTGCGTAACAGACAGACAGACAGACAGACAGACAGAGTTACTTTCACATTTATAATATTAGTAAGGATGAGTTTAGTTTAATTTTCAAAACCACAGCGGAAATAATAATTCAATACGTTATTACAGATTTGTTTGGACAGATAAGATTTTATAAGGATTAATCTCTCAATACAGCATGTTTGTTTATTTACTGATAATACAATAATGCCTTTAAATTTCAAAATACTTTTAAAATTATAAGTAGTATGAACGCGAAGCAATATCTTAAGGTTATATAAAAGTGTTGTATGGACGTTAAGCTGAAATGCAATGCCACAGGTCGCCATTTTTACGCTCCCCTTTAATGTTATTTTCTCGTTTATGACACTATAAAGACGATACCGGCCACTACGCGTAATGAAATCTTGTGTTCAATGCCTCGTAGATAGTCGCGCTAACTGCTAACAAAGGTTTTAAAAATATATATCATGAACTTCTGTACGGGCAGTTCCCGTAGATTTTCAAAATTTTCTTTTTAACAAACATTAAATAAAAAGGTTTTTCATACATAAAACACAATTTTGGAAAAATTAAACTGATCAAGTCGTTCTCAAGTTTTCGGCGTACATACAATTTCGATTCGAAGATAAGCATTTAAAGAAACAGCTCTTTAATCCAATGACATACGTTATTTAGCTAAAATATCAAACATGTTGTATAAACTAGTATAAAGTACAGTAGTGCAACGATATAGTGTTCATTTGTTTCATTTTTTTTATTAGGCACAGTGTAAAAACATTACGCTGATTTTATCATATTCTTCGTGTGTAATTGTAATTCATAAGTCTAAAAGTAGTTGTTGTTTAGAATTATCTAGTGAAATTAACATCAATATTGTTTGCTATGACCGCAAAAGGCATGTAAATTAGGAAATATAGTGCAGTGTCAACACTTATTGTTTAAAAAAACAATGGCTCACCGTGTGTTGCCTCATTCTCATATGAAAGTTATAAAATAATCGCTTTGTTTTCTAATAGCGTTTATTTTTATTATACTGGTTATAAACCAAAATACAAGTTTCCATGGTAAACGACATTAATGGACAAGCTAAAGCTTAGCCATGCTGAAGCTTAACTTTCCGTTCGTCCGTATGTCACAGGAATGTTATTTGAACCGTAATAAGTTGACACTTAAAATGTTTAGTGTGTGAATTACAATGGTTACCTACTACTACACAAATCAAATAAAATAAAAAAATAAATTGGACTTCTCTGGGTTTTCATAATAGAGGTTGTTACAAAAGTCTAGTAATATCTATATATATAAATGAATCCCTATTTCCCTTGGTCACGGCTTAGCGCTTTTGGCTATAGAATACGTCAACTGTAAATAAACTATACAGCGAGCCTATGTCCAGCAGTGGACGTCCTACGGCTGAAATTATGAAATAAACTATCACCGTTTGGCCGTGATCCGTGGCCGTGGCCGTGTGATCTGGTGGTCGCCGGTTCGATCCCCACCCAGTGCACTACCGACGTGAACCCACTGGTAACACAATCATTTTAAATTACACGAGGAGTTAACAAGAATACTAGTAGACTGCAAAAAACTGTGCAAGTAATCATTAAAAAAGAAAAATAAGTAGTAAGTACATTGTGTGGTAATACATTGACTTTTTAACTGTTGTAAAGAAACATAAACATATCTTTTACAAATTTTCTCTTATGAAAACTCACTATGCAGTTGAAATAACAAAATTACCTACGCCTTATTGGCTGAAACCAATTACATTACAAACCAAATATAAAAGAATTGCATTGCTACAGCGGTCTTATCGTTATAAGCGATCTTCCAGTCAACCATTACATTGAACGAACCAGAAAATATACAGAAAGTTATTTTAGATATACCTAAGGGCTTAGAATATAAATGCACTTACCATAGAGAAAGTAAAAAAAAAGTTTTAAATCTATAGCTTAAATCTACGAAATTTGCTTCACCTGCAAATCCGCATATATCCAGTTCAAAGTACAAAAAAAAACAACATACATAAATTTTTCAAGAGTTTGCGTCATTATTTCTATTTTACTATTTTGCAAAAACCTTATACTTTAAAACAAATTGTTTTTTATTTATATATTTCTTCAATCAAACTCAAATACAACGTCTATAAATAATAATACCTAATACTACATTTTATTTATTCTAAAATGTCTACAATACATATTTACATTTTTGTCAGTAATTTTAGATTCAAGGTTATAAATAAATGATATCTCTGGCCCCCACACTACGTTACCCTGTGTCGTGGGGTCCAGTTCATTCCGAATGCTAGTAAAAGTAAGAAGTAGTAAATAAATTATAATAAAAGTCAATACAAAATTTAAAAGAAAATATCACAAATAAATTTACAACATTAAGTAAAAAGTATACTCAATACTTTATTGCATTTCACAATGTGTTTTAACATTATAGTGGTACCAATTACGAACCCTGTCGGGCACAGCAGCATAGATATAATCTAAATGAATATCATGGGAGAGAGCAGCCTACTTATATAGAAAGTAAGTAACATTACATAATAAAAGTTTCGGAAATCACTATTCAATTCTAAAATAAAAATTGTTATCACAGAATTCATACTTTCTGAGATTAAGACTATGCAAATTTATTTACCCGTGTGGATGGAGTGCTCTAGTCTTTTGGTCATAACAGATTTAACTCGTTTTAGAAATATGTGACTCCATGATATGTCAACTGCTAGTTTTTTTATCTTTTACTAAATTTTCTATAATTCTTACTTCTTTAACTGAAAGTTGAAAAAAGAATACTCAATGCAGATGCACATATTACATGTTTTAGGCTAAGCATTGTTTATAGACAAATAGTAGATAAGGGTGATAACAATCTATCTAGATAATTGGTAAATGCTAGGATCAGATGCGGGCTCTGTGCAAAGATGACGTATGTGATAATACCGTGCCTACACAACGCTTGATCGTAGTTCGTGTTCCATTGGACTTTGTGCATATATACTTGTTTAGTTCGATGGTTGAAGTTACCGAGGAAGTTTTACGAAACAAGCTCAATATTTCACTCATCAGCCCGTAAAACTCCACTGCTGACCATGGCCGTCTACTGAGAGTGGGTTTTTCCATAGTCACCACACTTGACGGGTGGGTTGGTGACCGCAGTATTTTATCGTAATACACAGCAACCAACCACCAGCCGGCACCAACGGCTTGACGTGCCTCCTGAGGCTACCAACCAGACACAAAAAAAAACTTAGATTTAACACAAAGAGTTTTTGTCCAGTGTGGGGATTAAACTGACGAACTTACCAGGCTTATATTCATTGTCAGCGATTTGTCTCACAGATTCACACCTTCTGTTTTACATGCAATGTAATGTAATAAATGTAAAACAAGCAGCGCGCACTGCAATCAAATAATAGTGGCATTAGACTGTTCTATACTGCAGAAAACTACTATTGGAGACATTTAAGTTGTTATATACTCTAGGATACTATCAGGTACAATTAATTCGTTCCATCTTTAGGAAGAAAAACGTATGTATCAGAAATTGCTTCGTAGTCTTGTTGTTGTCTATCTTGGACACCATTTTTTGGAATCGATGGTACAACGATAGTAATAAAGGAAAGATTCAGTATAGGCATCTCAATTGTTATACCTTAGTTTAAGTTAAACACTAAATGTCTTAAGCCTTTTTTTCCGGGGGGAAATTATGTATATGTTACGCATCCCCTCCGCCGCTACGGCGTTCCTGCGCAAAAGTGGCAAAGGAGCATGTGATATCGTCCTCTCCATAGCGGTGGTATGCTAATCATACTACGAGGAGAGGACCAATTCAGTAAAATCCCCCGGGTGCTCCACCGTTCGCCGTTGGTGAGGAGCTCAGGAATTTTGCGCTTTCTGGACACCTTCCGGCAGTACCTGCGGCTAGAATGGCGCCGCGTACTCTCCTGGACCACAATTGTGGTCCATTTAACCAGTTACACGAACGCCCGCAGTATCAGGGCATCGCCTACTCCTCATGGGTAAGTGTCTTAAGACTCTTCTTCTTAGTCGGCGTCTTCATTGCTGAAGGTCGTGTCTAACTTGAAATTTGATGCACCAAGCTTTTGAAAGCGTCCCTGTCCTCGGCGGTCTTCATGGCTTTCGGTATTGGCAGGCCAGTGAGCTTCTTGATTAGGTCTGACCAACGGGTAGGCGATCGACCGCGCGGTCTTTTCTAGTCTACCTGCCCAACTACCATCAGCTTCTCCAAGTTGTCTGGGTTCCTGCGGGCAACGTGTCCGAAATAGTTCAGTATCCACTGGGAGCAAATAAGAACAGCCTTGTTGTTACATTGAGGTCCTTGAAAATGGAATGGACGTTTCGGCGTGCGCTCCAAGGAATACGCAATATACGCCGCCAACACCACATTTCGAAGGCGTCAATCTTAGCCCTTTCTTTTTGTTGAATTGTACAGGATTCGGCACCGTAGGAGAAAATAAAGAAGATTAGCACTCCCACTAGTCTCACTTTAGTTTTGCGGGATATATTCCGGTCTTTCCATATACTCGTGAGTTTAGTCATCGCTGCTTTGGACATTTGAATCCTCTTTATTATCTCCTTTTCGCAGCCACCCACGTTGTTAAAAAGAGAGCCAAGGTAGATAAACTGCTTGACAAATTCCAGTTATTTAAGATCATAGGAGCGAATAAGTGTACCCGGCCTGTCTAATACCATCACTTCACCACTCTCCTCGTCTTAAGACTACTTCAATATTAAATAGACTTAAAATGTGATTATCATTTGGAAGCTATTTATTCAATTATAATAAATAAATGAGTATTATTTATACTATTTCAGTACTATATGTATATATACAGAATTTATAAGAGAAAACACGACAAATTCAATTGAAAATATAGTTTATATTGATAGTCAGTCCAAACTTAGTTGATGAATGGACGTACATTAACGAAATGCCTGAATAAAGCAGAATGTGTAATGAATTGTGAATGCGGCTCAAAGCAAATCTCAATTTTAAAGGGAATCCATTTAATTACATGGTGCGGATCTCTGATGCTATCTATGTCAAAATAGGTTACAGAGCGAAAATAGATGCGTTATAGAATAGCTTTTTTAAAAAAAAACATATTACGTGCAGAGTTTTGCACATTTCTTGTGTGTAAGTCGGCTCACGTCGCCGCGTCGGTAGTGCAATGGGTGACCACATGATCGGCAGTCCTACGCCCTTGACATAAGGCTACGGCCGCAAAATAACTTAAGATATATAATTCTGAGACGTGCGAATGGATGGCATAAGCTTAGTGATAGGTTTCTTTAATTATTAAAGACGTACAGTCAGCTTCAAAAATATATTATTATATAAAGTTACAATACTGGAAGTTTTCACACAATAGTATGTTTAAAATTATAAAACAGGGTTCTAATTTAAGAAAGTTACTTATCAAATAAGGTCTTGAATAATCTAAATTTAAAAAATGTATTGTTTTTCTAGTGATCGCAAACCTTTTTTAATATGGGTATCCACAGTCCGAGAATAATGTTGATACCTCAACAAAACCAGGCAATTCCTATAGTAATGTTACTATTTCGCTGCTTCCACCGTAACGCCAATATGTAATAATATTTGAGTGACCAATTTCGAAAAGTGCACAACTCATATAGAATACCCATAAAAGATGGCCCTTTTCGTAATTGCATATTCAATTAGAATTGCCTTTTAATAATCTTAATATAATTTGTCGATTAGCAATGATTGTCAAAGTATTGTACTTACTACGCCTCAGAGGTACTTACTCTGAAACAATGCACAATTGTGATCCCCACGGAATTTTCGCTACCGGCGTATTATTTACATTTCATTTGATATGAAAACTTGATATACAATCAAGTTAATATTTATGTAATTGTTAATACAGTCTAATAAAAACTAGGTAGGTATACGATACGCCGCGATAATACTGCCGAAACTAGGTACCATTACGCCGCCGCAATATAAAGTGGCTATATTAGCTATCATAATAATTAGTATAACATTCTTAAAATACTAATATAATTAGTACATTAGCAATGATTGTCAAAGTATCGTACTGGGCCCCGGAGGTAGCGACTATGAAACGAGGCTACAATTTGTGATCCCCGCGGGACCTTCGCTGCCGGCTTATCCTAACGTTTCATTGGTAGCTTCTTAATAATATTTCTTCATGATATTCCCCACTTGGGGATACGCGTGTGCGTTAGATTTGTTAAGTTATTTCGGATTTATATACGCTGTAATAATTTGTTATAATTAGAGAAGAAGATTTCGTATGTTTCCTATTTGAGTAGGTATTTGAAATGAATGATTACTAACTTTCAGATTACTAAAACCAATTACCTAATAAAACATTATTTGTTCAATGTTTTAATTTTTATACAAATAGACAATTTTATAAGTAACTATTATATTTTTAGAAACAACAATAGTTTCTTAAAAAATGCATAGTTAAGTTGTGTGTTGTTATCTAGTTCGTAGATAAACTGATATTGTTATTGTTTTGTAGCGTTAGACTAATAAACGAAAATGTGACTGAGTAATAATAATTGTATTTTATAGTAACACGACCTGACAGACAAATGTGAAGGTATGACAATAATACATGTTGACGTACAAAAGACAAAATTATTATAAAAAGAATAGTAATTTAAAAAGTAAAGTGTTTATATCAAAATAGGTCGAACCTCAGCCATTCGCCAACAATTATATTGAGCTCACTTTGCCGAATGGTATGTTAATTAATTGACTGAGAGATCGTTTAATCACCAATCTTGTTTTGTTTCGTAACAAATGAAAGCGATCATTTTACTTAATTAGCTTCTCGAACAAACAACATCGGATCGAATGCCAAAACTATTTTACTTCAATCCTAATGTGAAGACATTCGTATAAAACAAAACTTTTAACAAGCAATACAAGAAGCCTTTAAATATATATATGGGAGAACACATTTAGAATTGGCAAGTCGTTTTAAAGAATTTACAGTGTATCGCTATAAAGTCGGGGGTGACATTGCTGAACACGTATCTCCGCTAATCCTTTAGTCGCGACGAGGGCTGTGTTGACAGTTTTATTAGAAACGGAAAAATTATATACTCGGATAAGGAAACTAAGGAAAAAAAGGTTTTTAACCAGGAAATTTATTTTCAACCGACTACAGACATCGTTTTTTGATAAAAGCCTATTGTTATTTTTTAAGTAATAATAATTGATTTGATTATGATTGCACTTACCTCTAAAAATAAAAGAAACCGGGACCTTGAGGTTTTAGTTCAGATGTATTTTAATAAATAATTAAGAAAATAGGTACCTACTTTAAGCAACATTTGTTTTATTACCCAACTACAAGAAGGGTTATTTATTAAGGGTCAAATACATTTGTAATTAGAAAATAATCAATATGCCACTTACGAAGTACCTAACAACATAATAATCAACTAAATGAATTTACCTTCCGAAGCATTCGTACATCTAACTAAAGTCCGAGAGTCGAGAGTCCCCACTACTGTAAAGTGTAGCCACATTTTCCCAAAACTCACCTAAAAAGCAAGACAACCGAGCCGAGGTCCTAGTCCCACAGAGAGTACCCTCTTATTGCTTACTTTGTAATTTTTAAGCCATTATATGTGGCTGAAACCCTGCTCGCCTTTTTGCCTCATGACGGAGCAAAAGCCTCGTGTCATTTGTCCGTCTGAAAAAAAAATGAAATAAACATTATATTTATAGGAAAACAGTAACTTATGGTTCGTAATAACTCAAATAAGCTGAGCCCGTTTGAGTCTAAAGGCATACAGCGAATGGGTCAATATTTACTAGGAGTAAAGAGCGTCGGTCAATATTGTGATAACAGACAAAGGTAAGTTACCTTATTAATCCGTTAAAGTTTAATTAATTAAGTTAACAGTATTTTTAACCAATTTAGTTGATATGCCAATAGTTTTGTAAAATGATATACCTAATAGTAAAACAATAGTAAGCGACATTTTAATGAGACTAAATTTTATAGAAAGCATTTATGTACCATCAAATTCAGTTTTATGTAAGAGTTACATTATATTGCTTATTACTAAAATTCAATTTTATTGTTAGCTTTCTTTCATCTAATAATTAATACATATTTGCATGTTAATATTATAATGCAGTAAAGATTCATCAATGATTGATACTAAGAACATAAAATGTTACAAAACTTATGGAAATAGAAATAAAATGAAAATAGAATACTATACTTTTGAAAAATACTTTTTTATTTTTCCTTTGTCATCATCATCATCTGCCAGTACCTATGTACGTCGACCATAATTAGAACAGCCTCCCGATACAGGGTTCTTGCTAAGCAGATTGGTGATCAATTTTGTCGTAACACATACGGAAACGTTGCGTCTCGATCCTTGGTAAACGATTTATATAGATAGATCTGGACCAACGGCGACGTTAGCGCGTTGAACCGTTGGTCCAGATCCAGACTACACTCCGTGCCTTGGAAAATTCCTAGTCACGCAGTTTGGTCTATAATTCGACCCGATCTAGAAACAAAGCTTTAGACAAAGGTTTCTAGTCCACCGAGACTAACCTCCGAGATTGAATGCGAGCCCTATTATATACCACTACGCCATGCCTGAAAGTTATATTATAGGTAAGATATACAGGGTGTTAGTGTAAACACCGCTATCCTTGAAACCAGTGGTTTGGTTTCACTTATAGAACGCAAATTCAATGAAAAAAAATATTTAAAAGTATATTCTCAATTTTTCCTCAAAATCATGTCACCCTATACGCATGGGCAAAGAGGATGGAGCGCGCGAATGCAAGCCGCGCGCGCCAAATCCTTCCACACCGTCCACAGTAGTGTGTAGTGATTATGTCGTACACAAACGTACAGTGCGCCGATATGGTTCGGGCTTACGCCGCGGCTGGTGATAACCTGAACGAGGCTCGAAGAATGTACGCAGAGTAATTCCCTGGACAACCTGTGCCAAACCGAGAAACGATGGTGGCGGCTACTCCAAGGTTACGTACCCATACCAGTTCAGGTCAGTTCACCATGCCGGCAAAAATGTGATTAACTTTAAAATAAGCCTATAATATCTATCCAGTTGTGTATTTTTTTTTACATTTTCTTTGTTGATAAATCTATCTTACATTTGGACTCGTCACGCAACACAAGCTAGGTATTTTTGCCTGTCCTAAGCCAGGAAAAGTATGAAGGAGTGTGAAGCATCACATGTTATTCGAATATTGTGTTTTTATTGAAATGTAGGTAGTTAAAACTTATGTAGGTAGTTAAAACGGACGGCCAGTGCAGCAGGTCAGCGCCCTTTGCAGTGATTACGTAACTCGGGCGCATAGTATCTATGAATTTACGGCCGGTGTTGGACAATTGTTTTTTTAATTTTGAAAAATAAACATTTTTTATTTCATTTAATTTGCGTTTAGTAAGTGAAACCAAACCACTGGTTTCAAGGATAGCGGTGTTTAAACTAACACCCTGTATAAACTACTAAATATAAGGTTACCTATACTAATACTATAAAGAGGAAATATTTCTATGCAAGTATGTTTGTAACAAATAGGCTCAAAAAGTACGGGATCAATTTTTTAAAATCCTTTACCATTTGAATGATACGTTATCACTGATTAATATAAGCTATATATTTGATTATGAAGTTCCCACGGGAACGGAAGGTACGCGGGTGAAACCGCGCGCGGGAAGCTAGTATATTATACTATATATTTTCAGCAATAGTAGAATAGGAAAAAACAAAACACAATCACACGTTCTATAATTATTTGCTATGAGAAAATATCTGCCACTAGCGAGCGTAGCAACCCTTTGCTAAGATTACCAAGTTTGCCGCGCCAGCATTTCACACGGCGCCGTGCAAGTATTGTACGATTTCTAACATGACTTCCCTCTAGTGTATACGACTACGTACGTTTTTCACTTGTTATAAGTATATACGAATGATAAACACGCGAGACGAATATAAATGTTTACAGTTGACGCGTTGTGATGATATTATTATTAATGTCGTTGTCGTAACTATTTTGCGTTACATTGTTCGGTGTTATTGAATATAAAGTTATATAAAGTTGAATAGACTGCTTCGTTTCATTGTCGAATCTTTGAAGTCGGAAATTGTGCACGACATTAAATACACTTATTCATCTACTCAGCTGGTTTTATGACGGGAACATTTTCCTAAAACAAGCTATGTGATATTGCACTTCAAGCAACAATCCATTTAAGTACCAATTTTAACATAATATGACGATGCCTTCAGCCGTTTAAGAGTGAATCATTAACAAATATCCAATCTATCCATAGGTCCAAACTGATACATTTATGACTTCCTGGATTGGCAATACGTATGTAATGAATTTATTGACAGTTGTTAGTATAATCCAAGCACATTTTTTAAGAGTGCCAAACAATTAAGGTAGGTAAAACGATTGCTCTTCAGGTATTTAAGTACAGACAATTTGACTGAACATGGTTTTTTTATCCGCTAAATTAAGAGATTATTTGCTTCGCAAAACATAAACGACAAAGCATATTCATTAATTCCTGCAAAATCATTGTCGGGCAAGGAATGCCAATAAACCTATTCAGCGGCGGCCTTACCCATTGCGAGGCTCCGGGCGGCAGGTATTTGCGAGGCCCGTTGTCCTTCGTGAAAAGTGTGTGACGCGAAAGTAAGTCTGGTTGTTTGATGTAGGATCAATTAACTAACTTTAAATTAAGGATCAAAATAAATATTTTAAATTTTTTAAATAGAGTTTATGTTTAGTTTTTTTTATTTGCCTGGTGTGTTGCGCGAGGCCCCTGCAAGAGCGAGGCCCCGGGCGGTAGCCCTGTTCGCCACCCCCTAAGGCCGCCGCTGAACCTATTATAACAATATAAAATCATATTCCTAGATTTTGTCTTTCTTTAAAAAAAATATTACTAGCAGATTTTTGCAGTCTACTAGTATTCTTGTTAATTAGTACTCTATTAAAATTTATTATACACATAAAACGTGTCATTTTCGGTCTAATTGATCTTAACAATCGAATTTAATATCCTATTTGATTTAGCGAGAGTCTCTACGAGCGTGAGACCAAGCTGAATTCTGTGGCTAATTCTAATCAGTTTTAGAAAAATAACATTCATTATCTTTTCCTTTTTGATTCTAAAGGGATATTCACAATTTAATGTGCGATTAATATTGCCTTTAATTATAAAAATAGATAGTATAAAAATATTTTTAATTTCGGCCGTAGACCAATGTCTAGGGACGTTGGACTTGTGATCTTGTGGACGCCGGTTCAATCCCCACGCATCGCACAACCGTCGCAAACCCACTCATAACACAAGCATTTTAGCTAAGCACGTAGGGTTAAGCATAATACTAGTAGACTGCAATACTCTGCAAATAATGTGAAAAAAAAAATTTAAAAAATGATTTATAGTAATTATATTTGGAGCTGCACACAACTGTGAAACTATTCAATCGGCTCCAACCTCAAGCCATGAATATTCCACTAATGTAACTTACTAACCACTAAAACTTACAAGAAACAGTAAAAATTAAGTATAAATACGTTGGCAGGACGTACCGTCAAACTTTTGGGTGGTTAACTTTACGCGCTCTTACCCATGCCGGGATTAAATTTTAAACTTTTACTGACTATCCTCATGAAGTTGAAATGAGTTGAATTTATACACTGTACTTACGAATTTAACTTGTGCTTATTTATAATGAACTTCTAGGCACATCGAGTTCCTTTGCGGGATACACTTTTTAAGTGTCCGCTAACTCAACTACCTATATATATTTTTGGCAAATGGTTTAGAAACATTTACTTTATTGCCATATATCAATGTGCTCCTGATTGATTGAGATTGAGACGGCTCTATTAAAGCAGCTTAGCCATTTGTTTATAATATTATGCTGTCTATTTCTTTAGTCTCGCTAATAAATCTGGTGATACCTATTAGTTGAGAGGTTAAGCGCAATACCGAAATCTTTACGCTACTTCATGCTCTGTGACTTCGAATCACAGATAAAACGCTACCAAATTATTGACCACGATTATATTAATAGTATTAGTATTATACAGAAATAATAAGATCGTACAAAAACCGGCCAAGTGCGAGTCGGACTCGCGCACGAAGGGTTCCGTACCATTTGCAAGTGCCTACTTGTTGACGTTATCGATATCGAGCAAAAAAGGGCAAAAATACAAGTTTGTTGTATCGGAGCCCCCCTTTATGTTAAAGATATATTTTATTTTATTTTATTTTAAGTATTTGCTGTTATAGCAGCAATAGAAATACATCATCTATGAAAATTTCCCTAATGTTTGTAACGGATTGGCTTAAAAAGTACTGGACCGATTTTAAAAATTATTTCACCATTTGAATGCTACATTATCACTGATTAATATAGGCTATATTTAATTATGAAGTTCCCACGAGAAAAGGAGTTACGCGGGTGAAACTGCGCGCGGGAAGCTAGTATTTTATATATTTACAGGTTCACTAAACTTTAGAATAGACAATGCTCCAAATAGGTCCGATTCGTTACACTTACATCAATATAAAAATAGTCCTAATAAACATAAACAGAGAACAACTGTCGACTAGTAATATTCCCACTATTATAATCAATTGGCAAAGTTATTGCTCAAGTTTGCGACAATATTGATAGAGTTGTCCAAGTAATTCCAATAGATATTCCCTACAATATTAATACACGGAAAATAAATATTATCTTATTGTTTTCGTTATATTTGGTTTACTATGTTTATTGAAAGATGGGAATGATAGCCCATAACACATAATACATAATCTTCGACATAATCTCGGGATTAGGGATTAAATTTCGTACATATGTTATTTAAATATATTCTACTACACTAGCTTCCTGGGCGCGGTTTCACTCGCGTAACTCCCGTCCCCGTAAGAATGACATCTGTACTAATATTATTAAGAGGAAAAGTTTGTATTTTTGTTCCGAATAAATTCAAAAACTACTGAACGGATTTCAATTTTTTTTTTACCATTTGAGTGCTACATTATCCCTGAGTAACATAGGTGATAAAAGTACACAGACAGGCCGCTAATAATTAAATATAGCATAAAGCCTGCCTCGATAAATGCACTATCTAACACTGAAATAATTTTTCAAATCGGTTCAGTATTTCCTGAGATTAGCGCGTTCAAGTTAATAAACAAATTCTTTACCTTTATACCTATGAAATTGCCGTTTTGTATGAAAAAATTTAAACGATTTATTTTCATATATTTTTTATTTGTAATAATCGAAGTAATCACCCATGCAATCAATGCATCTTTGCCAACGCAGTGGCAGCTTATTGATGCCCTTCTTAAAGAAATCAGCTGGACGGGAGGCAACAAATTCGAGTAATTATGGAATATGAGTATATTCCATAATTACTCGAATTTTTAACGTATCCATGATGACGAAAAAGATTGAAATGCGATAAAAATGTAACACTAATCAATAAACAAATGACTACTTTTGGAAAAAAACATGTTTTTAAAATAAAATTAATTTGAAATTAGAATTCTTAGCCAAACAAAAATTATTTTGATTTGAAATGGCCAGTACTGCAGAACGGCAATTTCGACAATGACGAATTTAATGGTGCACTCTTTAAAGTAGTTTATTGGATTAGAGTTAATAACCTTTGTTTAAATGATCAAAGTCAAAGTCAAAGTCAAAGATCTTTATTGTGAGACAGTGGTTACAGAGTTGTTACAGGTTAATTTGTGTGCGTTGCACTGCTCTACCATGTTAGGCATACAATAGTTCAATATTTAAATGTTCTTACAACTAAGTTTATGTTATATATTTAAAATAGATATTTCAATTGCAGTAAGGCTTTAGTTTGCATCAAAACATAAAAAGAGTTAGGCACTAGTCATCATGAGTCTGTCGGACAAAAATTCATGTACTGTATAATATGGTCTATTTACCAAGTACTCATTTAATTTTTTCTTAAATAATTTAATGGATTCCACTTCTCTTATTTGCTTGGGAAGCTTATTATAAATTCGTGAAGACATCCCGAAGAAACTTTTAGAAAGTAGTGCTGTTTTTGAGGGCATGTAATTTGCTATTTTGTCGGCATGACGACGGGAGTGCAGGTTACCAAACTTTTCCTTATTCGTTTTTACAAATAAAGCAACCTCATAGATGTAGAGAGCAGGAAGGGTTAAAATCTTAAGGTTTTTAAAATATGGCATACAGCTATCTGGGGCACGTATACCACAAATAGCTCTAAGACATTTCTTTTGTGCCCTAAAAGCGAGTTCCCTGTCTGTAGCATTTCCCCAATAAATTAGTCCATATCTAAGCGTAGACGTAACATAAGCATGATAAGCGGTTAGTACTGCTGCTTGATTTACAACCTTAGATAGTCTGTATAAAGCGTAGGAAAATTTATTTAGTTTTTTACACACCGTATCAATTTGCGTTTTCCATGACATATTTTTGTCAATCCATAGTCCTAAGAATTTAATAGTATCTGCTTCCTCTATTTTTTTCGTTTTATAATTTACATTTAATGTCAACGGGGTTTTCCTTTGGGAATAACTGACTAGTTTTGTTTTGTCTAAATTAATTATGAGATTATTACATGTTAACCAATTTATAATGTCATTTAAAGTACCATTTATGTCATTTTCAAATGTGTTGATGTCTGTCGGAGAAAATACAGCAGTGCTATCATCAGCGAAAAGGACTAACGGAATTTTGACAGCTCGTGGTAAATCGTTAATGTATATAAGAAACAGCAAGGGACCCAAAACACTTCCCTGTGGTACGCCGTATGTAACACCGCTCGGGCTCGATAAATACTGCACTTCAGTTTTCGTCGCAAAAGAAAGCCTATTTATTTCAGTTATTTGTAACCTGTGGCTTAAATACGATTTTATCAAATCTAGAACATTACCCCGTACGCCGTATCTATACAGTTTTTCGACCAGTAATTTGTGATCCACATGGTCGAAAGCTTTAGTCATATCCATGTACATAGCCGTTACTGGTGTTCTATTATTCATATTTTTGTAAATCCTAGTAAGAAGATCATAGATGGCCATATTGATGGTTTTGCCTTTACGGAATCCATTCTGTTCAATGACAAAAAGATCATGTTTTTCAAAATATTTATAAATACTATTGTAAATTACTTTTTCAATTATTTTGGAAAAAATTGGAATTAAAGCTATGGGCCTGTAGCAAGAGATATCGTCTTTTTTACCCTTTTTGAACAAAGGCTTGATGATCGAGACTTTTAGCTTACTGGGAAATTTTCCGTTTTGGATGCATAGATTAATCAAGTAGCTTAGAACCGGATCAATGGATGGTGCGACGTACTTAATAATTGACGTAGATATATTATCGTATCCAGTACTGTGCGTATTTTTTAAGGATTTTATTATTTTAAATATGTCATTTGGAATTGTAGGACTCATAAATAGGGAATTATAATTATTATCAATAAATGTCAGCGTTTTATTATTATGTGATGTCAAATAATTTAATGTTGGAAGGTTTGTAGATTTAACAAGGTCAACAAAGTAAGTATTAAACGCGTCAGCAATTTGTTGCGGATCCGTTATTGATTTTCCATTTACATTTATTCGTTCAATGTCTGTTTTAGGAATATTTTGTTTTGTAGAGTTGATTATTTTCCAAGTTGTTTTAGTTTTATTATTGGATTGTTTAATATTGTAGTCATTTTGTGATTTTTGAGTCAAGTTTATTATTCGCTTCAGCCTTGAAGAATATTTTTTGAATGTATGGTGATCCGCTTTATTGGACGTTTTGCGATACGTCCATAACAATTCTCTCTTTCGTCGGCAGCATTTGGCTATACCCTTTGAGATCCATTTAGGCCTTTTGGTTGGTGTATTCCTTATTCTTATAACAGGAAAGCAAAGATTGTAGAATACTTGAAAGTGTTCAAAAAATTTATTGAAAGCTATTTCTGCATCGTTTTCGTCGAAAACGTCAGAAAACGTGAGACTTTCTATACACTGCTTAAATTTTTCTTTATTATCATTACTAAAATCTCTCCTAAAGGTATACCAATGTTTAATTCGACAGGTTTTTTTAACTGGACATGATAAAACTTGTGCAGTATGGTCTGAAAGGGCAAAGTCGATGATGTCGCACTTGCTACCCCTTATATTGTTTACGATATTATCGATACATGTATCGCTACTCAAACGCGTTGATTCTCTGGTACCAAATTTTAAGTTAAAGTTTAGGATAGTGTTTTCAAATTCAGATGATGAGTAGCTTCTTTTTTTAAGATCAATGTTAAAATCACCGCAAATAATTATTTTTATTTCTCTATGACGAAGCTCTTTATTTAGAATATTAGTCAAAGTTTCAAGAAAGATATTTATATCGCTTTTCCGAGACCTTGGTACACGATACAAGCATACAATAACAATGGGATGTTCAATTAGCTTTATAGCACAGCATTCTATCAAATTTGGAATACTCAACTCTTCAATGCATTTGATTCTTTGATATTTTAGATCGTTTTTTATTATGATACATGATCCACCATTTCTGTTATTACGAGCATAGCTAGTCGCAAGAGAGTAATTTGGTATATTAAGAAAAATGTGGTCTTCTTTGTTCATGTTGTGCTCTGTTACACAAATGATGTCTACAGTTTTATCCATTTTATCAAGCTCGTCTAAATATGCAGTGAGTAGATTTGTTTTGTTTAATAACCCGTTTATGTTTTGATGCATTACAGTTAGTTTGTCATACACGAAATAAATCATTATCTTTTGCATTTGAATTATTAATATCTTTGGACTGATTGTTTACATTTATATCATCACAAAATGTTAGGTCAGTTTGAGTAAATTGGTCATTATACCTTTTATTAATGTTAGGTTTTTGCATATTACATTCATCGAACTTTATTTTATATTCAATATGACATATCTCTTTAAGAATATTTCGAGAGAGTTTAATAGAATTTTTCTTTTTAGAAGTAATTTCTATACTGTAATCCATATTTATGAATACTGAATTTGAACATTTACTACAGACAGTCCTAAAACCATAATTTAGATGGCGTAAATTCAAAAAATTGTTAGATGGTATTTCCGAAACGATTACATTTGTATTTTTTACTTTTTCTAGCCAAGTTTTTAAGTTACCAGTCGAACTATATGCATAATCATTAATACCCGCTAATATTACGATATAATCATTTTTAGTTAAATTCTTAGTCGTTTGGTCATGACCATTTAACACATCCGTCAGCATGGCACCAGGTTTTGAGAAACAAGTAACTTTGTATTTGGGTCCAACAAGATCCTGGAGTGTATTTCGGATATAGCGTCCTTGCTGGTCGGCCAATACAATTATATTTCTCTGGGTCTTTTCTTTTCTTGGCATTGGTGTTATAGTTTTTGCAGTGGTTATTATTTTAGCTAAGTCGATTTTGGAGGTAGAGTTGCCTTCATCATAGTACACGGGTGCACAGGGTCTAGGGTTTTCTATATTATTTTTGCCTTTCGGTTTAATTTTAAAGTGGCCGTACACTTGTCTGCATGTTACTCCAGCTGAATGAAGCGGAGAAACTCTAGGTGTAATAATTTGACTAGTGATAAGTTTCCTTCTTAATGGTGTGCGAGTTTGCGCTTGCGTAGGTGTGGGACACAATGTGCTAGGGGTACTTATCTTTTTGAATAGGCCTATGGTTTTTTCTTTATCTCCTAGACTTCGTTTTAATGCATTAATCTCTAAATTTAAATTTTCAATTTCAATGTGTGCAGCAGCAAGCTCTGAGTTCGTATCGGTTAACTGCTTTTCTAAGTCTATAATTATGGAATTATCGGCAATAGGTGCCGCATTTTCGCTTTGCGTTGATATTTCCAGAAGGGTAGAGTTAAAAATAGTATCATTTAAAATTTCGCAGTCGGAATGTCTTCTTCTCTGTTTACGCATGGTTACATTATCCATTTTTAGTTTTTGACAAATGTTAATTTGCTTCGTGTAAAGAGATCTTTGTCTCAAAAGGCTAGTGTCCGATTTTCAAAATATGCCCAATAGTTAAGTTTCTGAACGCAAGTTTTTATTATGTGAGGTCTTGTGAAATCATTCGTTCTTTAGTAACATTTCTTTGTCACCTCACTAGTAGCAGGTTAAAGTATTGTCTTTGGTTTGACACATAATTGTCAAAAGTTAATGTTTTGTAATTACAACCGATTCAATTTTGTTGTTTCGTGTTTATATCAAGATTATGCACTGAATTTAAGTTATTATTTGTAGCCAGGCTAGTTTACGATTGTGTTTTAGATTTTTCCATCGGTAAAAAAACGCTCACTAACACTGATAACTGTTTTTATAAACAATATTGCGATTGTTATGTTTTTCAAAGTTTATTTCACTTGGGTCCAATGTAGCACTCTGCGAGCATTTACTACTGTTTATGTTCACTCCACACACAATTTAATTACTTTACTAGTTAGAATAAATACAGGATTCTATTTTTTAAGGTTTTATAATACGCGGACTATGTTTACATCAGCATTGACAGCTGTCAAAGGTCGATGATAAGAAAACTGTACTAATAAAGTTTTATAAACCTTTTGTTAGACAGCTTTCCACCAATGTACATATTAATGGAAATGGCGTGGACCTTGTAAAACCACTTTGTTTAAGGTAACAATATTGACTCTAAATTGAGTTGCTTCTGAGACCTGAGTTTTCTGGGTTTGATTCCCACCCAGGGCAATTATTTGTATAAACTACTAGTTGTTCTGAATCTGGATGTACTTTGTGTCCGTGACTTATGTGTTTGTAGTCTCCCGTAACACAGGGTTTTATCAAATACATGAGGACCACGAATGGAAAAAATATATCAGGAAAACTGAGTTCTTATGTTCCAGATCGTTGTTTGACCTCGTTAGAATGCTCACATTCTCTCACGTGCAGCGTGATATTTCATAGAATGTACGTCAATCTAAATTATATACTCTTACATTGTTCAAAACTTAAATGCAGAACTTAGTTTTAGAAACATGAGCGGTATGGGAAGAAAAGTATTGAGTCCTTTTACGACTTTTTGCATATTAGTTCAAACAGTTAAATGAATGACAAATGATTCAACGGATTCAACATTCCACGGATTGCATTACAACATAACACTGCGGTCACCAATCCGCCTGTCAAGCGTGGTGACTATGGCAAAAACCCTGCCTCGAGAGGAGGCCCATGTTCAGCAGTGGACGTTTACGGGCTGATGATGATGAATATACCTAGTCAGGTCATAAATTCTGTCACATGTTTAATATTGAAACAAGTTTATTCATTATGTAACCATTTATATACCAAAATGAACTTAACAAAACATAGATTCTTATGACACTAAAGTTTATTCAAAATGACCTCCGTGATTTTGAATACAGGCCTTCAATCTGCGCGGCCAGTCTTCTATCGCAGCACGAACGAGGTCCATGTCAATATCGGCGGCTGCCTTAATCAAGGATGTCTTGAGTGACTCCAAATTGGGATGAGGCTTTGAGCACGCCTTTTCCTCCAAGTGTTGCCATATCTTGTAATCTAACGGATTCAAATCTGGACTGGAGGAGGGCCAGTCTTCGTGCCGGATGAAGTCGATTTCACGCGCCGCCAGCCAGTCTTGTGTGCTCTTCGCTCTATGAGCTGGCGCCGAATCTTGTTGGAATACTCAGTGCCTGTTATTGACCATGGTATGAGAAAAAGGTTCCACAAGGTTCGTCAGGACTGTATTTTGATACACAACTGCATTCGTTTTTACACCTTTCTCACAAAAATGTACCTCTGTTAAGCCCCAATAAGAAACTCCCAACCATACCATGAGCGAGCATGGAAAATGAGCTCGTTGGACACGCGGAATACGGTTGCTCGCTTCTTCACTACTGTGTGCGTACACCTTATCATTTTGTTTGTTGTAGCTCTACGGTAAAAAATTTTTCATCCGAAAAAAGATTTTCCCGATATTTTTTTCCCGCGTACCACTTCAACAAAGCGCGGCATCTCTTCAGTCTCAGGTCCATTAGACGAGCATTCAAACGATGTCCTGTTTTTCTTCATTTAACACCCTTTTCACCGTGGTTCTGCTTAACCCCATCTGAAGGGCCAACAGTTTCTGCTTACGTTTGGGATTTCTTTGAATTCGCGCCTTCACAGCTTTTATCACTGCTGGAGTCCTAACAGACCGAGGGCGACCACTTCTTGACGTGTCATCTACACTAGAGTCTTCAATGTATCGTTTGATGGTGCGATAAACGAATCTTTTAGTCATATTCAATTTTTTCAGTATGTCAAAAATTTTAATTGGCACGTAACCGCAACGATGCAACGCAATAACTGCAACACGCCGCGGTCTTCTTTAAGCGTCCACTCCATATTTAAAAATGAGTAAAATTCTAAAAAGTATACATTTTTATTTTCATGAACAATTCGACATTCCAATTCTATAAACCTGACTTTTATGACCTGACTAGGTACTTATATTTGATATAAACACACTATTAAGTAATGTTGTGGTACTTAAACAATAAAAATGTATCTCACAGGCAACCTTAATGTTACGCCATGACTTTATCTTGGCAGAATTTCAAAACAAAATTTAAAATACATTCTTACAAGCCTGTCGTGTTGTTAGGCTCGTAGAATATTAATATGAGATATTATATTAATACTTACTATAACGGAACATTAGCAAACAGCTTAGGTTTTCGAAACATAACTTTGAAAACATAATTAATAGCGAGTCTACACGGTTATTACATCTAATAGAAACATGAAATAACTTTAATAAAAATGTTTTATTATTAAAGTTATCAAATTTTCCTTACTTTTGGACAACGTATAGTTTTTGTTTTGTCTGTCTTTACAAATGCTAAATATAAGCATGTACAACTTACTTACATAGGCTAAAGAATCTGATGTATCTACTAACAAGTACCGTAGCGTAGCGGTATATGGCTCGCTTTAAATCTTGAAGGTCGTGGGTTCCATCCCCACGCCGGACAGGAAATCTTTGTGTAATATAAGATTTTTTTTCCCGGTCTGGTTGGTTGAGGGACTAGCCTCCGTGCCTCGGAAAGCACATCAAGCCGTTGGTCCCGATTATTATAACAACATCTATAATAATCGTATAGCAAGGAACGGACAGCAGCGTTTCCTTGTGTGGTATAACATAATACTGCGGTCACCAACCCGCCTGCCAAGCGTAGTGACTATGGCAAATACTCTCCCTCGAGAGGAGGCCCATGTTCAGAAGTGGAAGTAATACTGGCTGATGATGATGATGACTAACAAGTTGGTCTCAGTTAATTGAAATAAATGAATTATTATTATTAATATTATTTTACATGCTGTAGACACCTGTTAATTGAATTAAGTTTCCGTTTCAAAAATAACAGTCTTATATAATTCCTAGAAAAGATCGATCATTTTAATTAGGCCCATCACAGAAAGAAAATCTATAATACGATAACAATACACTTAACAATATAATTACCTAATTACAATAGCGATGTCAAATATTAGGTATTAATTTCAGTTTATAAAAATGTCTTAAATAAATGTCAAAGAAAGAGGTCTGTCGGCGACAAATCAGTGCCGCCTTTAATCGTCTTGAAGAAATGGCTTCGGTGCATTTCATCGGTTGCTCTAAAGAATTTCTCTTTTTAATATGAGCATCGATTCCAATTACAAAAGATCAAAGAATCGCCGCGCGGCCCACTTCGTCTTTGTTCAAACGAAAGATGAATTATTCAGAGAGCTGGAAACGTTTCAATTGGCCAGCTATAAAAAAGGAAACGGTTCGTTGCCTCTTCCACTAAATTAAAATTTTTCTTTATTTTCGTTTTTAATAAATGTTTTTCTACCATTTTCATTTGTGATTGCAAGAAATTTAATTAGATATAGTCATAGGCATTGATTGGGTTTATTGGTTTAAATTATTTGTACCTTTTTTTGGAGTTGTGGGAGTAAAGGAATATAATCCTATTACAAAAGAAATTTTTATTTTAAACTAGCTTCCGCGCGCGGTTTCCTCCCGTTCCCGTTGGAAATTCATAATTAAATATTTAGTATATAGCCTTCTTCGATAAATGGGCTATCTAACACTGATAGATTTTTTTAAACCAGTCGTTCCTTACTTTAGATTTCAAGCAAAAAATACAAACAAACTCTTCAGCTTTATATGTACATAGCTTCCCGCGCGCGGTTTCACCCGCGTTACTCCCGTTCCCGTAGAAACTTTATAATAAAATATATCTTATAGCCTTCCTCAATAAATGGGCTATCAACACTGAAATAATTTTTCAAATCGGACCAGTAGTTGCTGAGATTAGCGCGTTCAATCAAACAAACTCTTCAGCTTTACCTATTATGGCAAATAACTTATTATTAGGTACGAATTCTTTGCGTTTTTATACTCGTGATAATTTCTTAATGAAATGTCCGATTGGAATAAAACAATAAGTATTTTACTTCTACATAAATACCCTTGATAACATAATGCTTAATTTGGATAAGGGTTAATATAACGATACACATTTAACGTAGTTTCTTTCTTCAGACGATTTAATATTTTTTATGAACATAAAAGCGGTTATTGTGACTAAACTATGATAGTTAGATATGTGCTTTCGCGGACTTTTTTGTAGATCTTAATAAGACCTACAAAAAAGTCCACAAACTCGTAGTACATCATTTTGTTCTATTGTCAATAATTTTTGCAGCGCCAGCGCACGCATAAATAGGTTTTCGATTTCACACCTTGGGTTACAAAATCACAATTTTCTTACGGATCCCTAATTTTTTTGAAAATAAAATATAGCCTATCCAACACTGAAAGATTTTTTGAAATCGGACCAGTAGTTCCTGAGATTAGCGCGTTCAAACAAACAAACAAACAAACTCTGCAGCTTTATAATATTAGTATAGATTTTGATTACAAAATTAAATAAAATATTGATAAGTACATTGAAGGAAAGTACTATTAGCGGGCAGCAGACATTTTGAATAAATAAAAAGTTTCATAAACAACATTAATGTAAATGGTAATTTCTAGTAAAGATTATTTCATTTATTTTATACTGATTGATATTCCATTCCATATGATTCCATGAACATTACAGGAAGACTTGCTTTTATTATTATAATACCTATTATTATTAATTTAATTTTAAAGTAATAAAACTTTTCATAATTTTCATATTAAATGAATAAATGTCAATTTTCATTGTATTTACATTTATGATACTTATGGTTTTATAAATTAATCTCCATAATTTTGTAAAAGTCATACCTGTAAAACTCGAAGGATTTTAAGTTTGCATCACTCATAGAAATAAGTATTTTGTATTTTTATATGATTAAATAAAAAAAATTGCTGCATAAGAAAAATATCACTGTAACAGTTCAAAATAGTAATCCACAAAGATAGCAGAAGAAAAATATTTTTTTATTTTATTTTCATCAAATTAGCTCAACTGAAAAGCTAAATAAAAAAAAGAAATCGTACTATATTATATACGCGTTAGTAAAAATGTATGGACGTATGTTTGATACTCTTTCACGCAAAAACTACTGAACGGATTAGGCTGACAGTTTGCACGCCGATAGTTTATTAGCTGAATTAACATACACGCTACAAAATATCACGCTCCGACCCACTGGAACAGAGTGACGCGGAGTGCAGCTAGTCTGAAATAGTTAACGATTTAACAAATAAAAATAATAATCACCGGCCTCTTACTTATTTTATTTTATTGGTACTTAAGAATTCTTGTAATTTTTGAAATGAGAGAGTTTATGGCAGCGACACCTGGGTGGCTTTGATTGAGAAAAGTCAGCTTGTAGAAATTATGAAAGCACATAATTTATGACAAACTGCGTCGCCTGAGCGGTGAACCGTTTAAAGTCTCGAAAGTCATGGGATAAATTAATATACGATTATTCAAAATATAGATCACTACGCTTTTAAAAAGAGATGTGTGCTGAATATGTTAGTTAATAAATTCCCAAATTTTACAAAAAAAAAAGTTTTACTTAAAGTAATTACGTAATACAAGTCCGAGGTGTCTCTCTCATTCCGCTATGCACTGGAAGGTGTGTTTTATTATTATCATTTAATTTGTTATGTAGAAAAATAAAATAACTATATATGAGAAATTTCTTCTGTAACATAATCACTATATTTGATTCTATCTACTGTAAACAGGATGGCATCACTACATAGTATGATACTAAGTCGCTGCCGCTGCTGTGTACAGTATTTTGTATGTCAGTAAAACAATTTTAGTGTTTTATTAAATCTATCGTTCCAGAAATATACTCATTAACACGTTATTTGAAAAACAAAATTTAATTCCAACGGAGAAAATATGTTTCCACTACGAGGCTGTAAACAAAATTTAGCGTGAAAACTTTATTAAGATTTTGGTGCAGATATAGATAACTTTTCCGTCAGTGACGGCGCATCCGTTTCCTGTTCCGCCGGAGAGCCCCCCTCGTTAATTTTATTTAACAACGTTTCACTTAATCCATTACCGGTCTCTAAATAACCTGTGATTTGGGTTCAAGTACGGATAATTTTTGGGGGATAATGCTGTTCGCGTCCGTGGGCTTTAGCTCTAGTCACCCACACGTGTCCCCTGGGTAGCGCCAAATGAACAGCACATCTGGTGGTAGGTTTCGACCGCGGTTTGTCACCACCCTCAAGACAAAGCCTTGCCGCCAAGTGACTTTCGTCGCGTTCCGGCATGTTGCCTTGAGTAACCATCGTGGAAGGGGAGTCTGGGCAGTTGTGTGGCTTTGCGAACCGGTTCCGGTGCTGCGTGGTGTCTGTGCTGGGTGACTGTTCGTGGAGGGTAGCGGGATCCTAAGCTTGGTCTTCCGCTGGCCAACCGCAGGTAGTAGGGGGCCCAATTAGTAGGAAAGCCACCTATGAAAGGCTGCCCCGCCAACTAGCGAAAAATCCCAGGATGCGTCACCGTGCCGGTTGGCGACCGGATGCGAGGGCCCGGTGAACATCTCTGGGGGGGTTAGGGCGTCCCCGCGCGCTCCAGATCAATCTCCCGTTGGTGCAGCATCATGTGTGTATTGCGTGGTACTCGTTCATGTTACGCCTCGCCCAACTGTCCTTTTTCTACTTGTCTGTTCGTTTTCAAAAATAATGAAAAGTAAGCATAGGAAACTGGTAAAACAGCGGTTGCACTCCCTCGCACTAAAAGTGCACCTATCTAACATCCGAGGTCTGCACTCCAATCTCATCCCGGTCCATCACCACCTTGAGACCGAAAAACCACATCTGCTGTTCCTCACGGAGACGCAAATCAGGCACGTTCAGCACGTTTCAGGCCACGCGCTGGCACCTGCGTGTATGCTCGTGATGACATCTGCTGTCGACGTCTCCGTAACATTGAGGATTCCAGTTGCTCTGTTTTGTGGGTTATGGTGGACACTGGCTTGGAGCAGATACTCTTTGCCAGTGTCTATCGGTCGCACACCGACAACATGGAGACAACCAGGTTGTTTCAGTACCTTTCTGACTCAGCTGAATTAGCTCAGCTCAGGTACCCATCGGCGCAGCTAGTTATTCTGGGGGACTTCAACGCCCACCACCAGGAGTGGCTGTACCCATACCAGAACACCGACCTTGCTGGGAGACTAGCGTATGCATCTGCTCTGACGCTTGGTCTCTCCCAATTGGTGACTGGGCCGACACGGGTACCCGACATTGATGGCCATACGGCCAATTGCATAGACCTTCTGCTGACAACCAATCCGGACCGATATCAAGTCGCGGTTTCCTCACCGTTAGGTAGCTCCGACCACTGTCTGGTGAAATGTGTGTCTGTCTACTCGCCACCCGATCCCGATCTCAAGGGGACTAGGCGTGTATGGCGATACAAGTCAGCAGGTTGGGATGAGATGCGGCATTTCTTCGCGTCTTACCCTTGGCTGCGCTTATGCTTCTCTTCAGACGACCCGGCTCGCTGCGCGGAGGCTGTTTCTGGAGTGATATGCCAGGCTATGGAGTATTTCATTCCATTTTCTGATGTGTCACTCCAAGACAAAGCCCGCCCATGGTTCAGCGCTGAATGTATAGTGCTGAGGCACATAAGCACTCTGCTTACCAAGCGTGGGCGGACGCTCGAGCCTGCAAAGCGCCAAATGTTCGGAAACTGAAGAGAGCCTTCAATAGTGCTGCCAAGTCTTGCAAACGTGCCCTACCATATTGGCCGCATTGGAGCCAGACTAGCATCTTACCATTCTGGGAGTAAAGCTTTTTGGTCTCTTGCCAAATCGGTCGAAGCCAATTTCTGTTGGTCCTCTTTGCCGCCACTGCAGAAGCCAAACGGTTCATTAGCTCACACCGCCAAAGAGAAAGCAGACTTGTTTGCATCTCTATTTGCGGAGAATTCACAACTAGATGCTGCTGGTAAAAGTCCACCCAGGCTACCACATTGCACTTCCACTATGCCTGAGGTGCACATTCGGCAAAAAGTAGTACTCAAAATTCTCAGCACTCTAGATGTGAATAAGGCTAGTGGGCCTGACGGCATTCCTGCCATTGTCTTGCGGTCATGTGCGCCTGAGTTTTCTCCTGTTTTGACTATCTCTATCGCTTCTCCCTGAAGACTGGTCTAGTTCCAGCATCCTGGAAGATGGCCAATGTTCAACCGATCTCCAAGAAAGGTAGTCGTGCCGACCCTGCTAACTACCGACCAATCGCAATCACCTCCATACCCTGTAAGGTTATGGAGCGTGTTTTAAACAACCGTCTCCTAGCATACCTGGAAGACAACGATCTCCTCTGTGACCGCCAATTCGGATTCCGTCGAGGCCGGTCTACTGGGGATCTTCTTGTTTATGCTGCTCACTTCTGGAGCGAAGCCATTGAAAGACACGGTGAGGCTCTTGCCGTAACTCTTGATATCTCTAAGGCTTTTGACAGGGTTTGGCACGCAAGTCTCATTGGTAAGCTTCCGGTTTACGGTATTGCTCCCGGACTTTGTACCTGGATTCAGGATTTCTTGAGGGGGAGGTCGATTCGAGTTGTCATTGATGGCGCCTCGTCCGATCTTCTTGGAATTAATGCCGGTGTCCCTCAGGGATCTGTTCTCTCCGCGACTCTTTTTTTGCTGCACATCAACGACCTGCTAGCTAGTCCCGGAATCTTTGGGTACGCAGACCACAGCACAGTCTCGGTGAGATACTTGTCTGATGCGAAGTCTGGGTCAAAGGTTCAGTCGTTCAGGGAGTCGATGATGGAGGGGGTGAACTCGATTTTGGAGGCTGTCTCCTTATGGGGTGATGCCAACTTGGTTCAGTTTAACCCCTCAAAAACACAGGCTTGTCTTTTTTCGGCGAAACGGAGTCCATTCCAACTGACTCCGACTTTCCGTATTGTTTCCGTTCCGATCAGCGACCATCTTGAGCTCTTAGGGCTTGACCTATCTTCTAATCTAAACCTCGGTCACTACATCGAGTCCATCACAAACACTGCAGCCAAAAAACTTGGCATTATCTCCAAGGTGAGGCGGTACTTCACATCGGAGCAGCTCTTAAGTCTCTACAAGGCTCAAGTTCGCTCCTCAATGGAATACTGTTCTCATCTTTGGGATGGGTCTGCTAGATATCAGCTGGATGCTCTGGACTCATTGGAGCGCCGAGCGAAGAGAGTCATAGGCAATAACTCACTGGTGGAGGCAAATCTTCAGAGCCTCGAACACCGTAGACGAGTAGCCTGCCTATCGGTTTTTTATCGGTTACATTTCGGGGAGTGTGCGGAGGTTCTACATAACCTGATACCCCCTTCACCCTTTCATCACCGGACGACCAGGCGTGGCGAGCGGTTTCACCCTTATGTTGTAGACATTCCTTCAATACGCACGAAGCGATTTGCTTCTTCTTTCATAATGCGGACGGCTAAGGAGTGAAATTCTCTGCCGGGGTCAGTTTTTCCAGAACGCTTATATAATCTGGACATCTATAAAGCTAAAGTGAGACAGACACTTTCTAGGCACGCGTGTATCATCTTAAGCCTTATCTTCGCCTTCCATCAAGCGAGATTATGGTCAAAGGTAAGCCTATATTCAATAAAAATAAAAAAAACTTCGTATACAATTTAATATACTTATTTTCTCACTGATAACTTGGTATCAACTAGTGCACAGTAAAAGCTAATTATTATTCAAATCAAGCCCCCTTTGTTCATTCATAGGCTGCAATAAAAATTAAATTATACCAAATTTTATTATCTTCCTCTTCGGGCTCATAACTCAGCGAAAATATTCATGAGGAAACTTTTTAACTAGAGATTTGTAATTGTTCTGCAGTTTTTGTGGCTGCCATTTTACGAAGTTGAACAATATCATACACAAAAATGTGTATCAATCTAAAGTAGGTACAAAAGAAAACGCTATATAAAATGCTACATATTTAATGGTAATTTATGTTATATAACTGTGTTCAAATCAATGAATAAGTATAATTTGAAAGTCTTGTACCTACAAAAATTGATATCAACGAACTTTGGAATTATAGTAGGTACTTAATCTTTTTTTTTATTTCGTCCACCATAAAATGGTCTTATTTATATCAATAATACTAATTCATATTCTTCCAACAACAGGAAATTTTAATTATTGGTTTGTGGCCAATTTTGCATATTTGTAGTTTAATGTTAATTTTTACAATCTATTAATTAAATATGCCATTTGCACTACATTGCGCTATAATCACCATATCGTCGGTGATGGTGAAATACCGCGTAAGTGACAATAGCCCTTCAGGTTTAAAATCAAATCTAGAAAATTGATTTTTTGTCCAAGGACAAGATAAAACCTATAAAGAAAACATTTCTTGACAAATTAAATTACACCTTATTAGCAACTGTCATTTACGCGGTATTGCAGTCGTCATCATCATCATCAACCCGTATAACGTCCACTGCTGATCATGGGCCTCCTCCCGGGGAAGGGTTTTTGCCATAGTCACCACGCTTGGCAGGCGGATTGGCGACCGCAGTATTATGTTGTACCACACAAGGAAACGCTGCTTCCCGTTCCTTACGATTTGTAACAATCGAGACCAACGGCTTAACGTGCTTTCCGAGGCATGGAGGGTATAGTCCCTACACCAACCAGACTCAGAAAGAAATCTTAGTATTTACACAAAGATTACGTGTACAGTGTGGGAATCGAGCCCACGACCTCCGAGATTTAAAGCGAGCCAAATACCGCTACGCTACGGAGGTTGGTATTGCAGTATCACCGATTTTATGTAACCTATACCTATACCGTGATTTTATTGCCGTTATTAAAACATACTTAGTGAAATGATTTATCTTTGGAACTACAATTGATTTATGCTCCAACTTTTTCAATTGCATTAAAAATTACAGATTAAAGTGACATTCGAATCTGTATTAGACAACCTAGATTGCAAGGCACGAGCTCATTTTGCACTATGACACATTTATCATGTTCCGTCTCTTGGAGGAACTTAAAAATAATAACATGCCTATGCCTATTTTCAAATTTTAATATTAGGTACGTTTCGACAGTACCTAATACTTATTGTCTTTACAATTATTAGCAACGAGTAAAACATAACGTTCTTTACTTAACTAAGTATGAATGGTCATTGTAATACATTCTTTTGTTAACCTCAACAAGCCATGTTTTGGCATGATATGCGCCCCATTATGCAGCTTGAATAGGACCAATTATTGGCACCCTTTATCACGCTGAGACTACACTATGTGTAATTATCCAGAAATTAATACCACACTCTATATCTGAATCGACATTTACGTGTACCTGAGTAATTGTTATGATTTGATTGATGACAGCTATAAGAGGTAGTTTTTTTTTAAATTAGCAGAGTTCTGCAGTCTATTAGTATTCTTGTTAACCCCTCGTACTGAGCTAAAATGCTTGTGTTACGAATGGGTTGACGTCGGTAGTGCAAGGGCTGCGGATTGAACCGGCGACCACAAGATCACAAGTCCGACGCCTCTAGCCATTAAGCTACGGCCGCTTATAATGTCATGTCATGTTTCTATTACTTCGTATGTGTTTATATTTGTCTGTCTTCTATTCCTCATCGTTCCCTCACTACTGGGGTTCGCGACTCCTTATGTTGCCATCAAGTGGCTGTCTCCATCGGTTACGCTCAGCTGTTCGGTGGAATGCGGCGTTGACAGATATCCCTAGCTCCTCTGCTCTTTGTCATGCCTTTGTTTAAGTCATACGTTGATGTCGAGTGCTTTAACACAGAATATTTGTCTGCTTCAGTAAAAAACAATGTTACAGCTCGTCGTCAGCACTCACTAATGAACTCTGGGTTTGTTTCGTGACAAGGCTCCACTCCTGTGGCTTCTAGGCCGCGTGGTGAAGACTCATCCAGGTGCAGACGGCGTAACAAGAGTCGCCGAAGAAAGGGACAATATTTAGGGCCTACAACCTCTGTCCTTTACCCATCCGAAGAGTCAGAATTACGGACTACTTCAACGCGAGTAGCATGTTCACGCATGAACCGTTCCAGTCGTACCGAGGGGGGCTGGGCTATAGCCCTTTCCTCCCGTAGATTGGGTTGAAAGGGTCATCGCAAGATTATCGTATATTGTATTGTTTTAATTATTATCTAGTTCTTATTGTCTTCTTCTTCATTAGGCCGTTGACGTCCACTGCTGAACATGAGCCTCCTCTTGGCTAGTTGAAGGCTTTTGTCATAGTCATCATGCTTGGTGGATTGGTGATCATAGTAAGATGGTGAGTATCATTGAGCTGATAAATGCTGCTGCTTTTCCATCCATCATCCTGGAGTTCTAAAGTATGAACTTTAGAAGGAATCTAAAAAAAATATTTGTACTAAAAGCAATATATAATTGCTTTTTTTAATTATTAGCTTTGCTAAGTGCATTCGCAAATTTGGTTACCTTATTTATAATGTGATTCAGTGTATTTTACTTCAAACGTTATCCAAATCTTGTGATTTTTGCGAGATTAAGCATCACGCACCATGAAATTTTCGTCTGGGGAAATACCTCCACCTTATAGAATATCACAACCGATAACATTTTTTTGATTAATATTGTATTCCTTTGCGTGAGTAAGGGCTAAGTCATCAAAGCTTGCGAGGGGAAAGAGATAGTTCCGATAAAATAAAGATGGCTAGATAGTGTACTGGCACTAGGGCATGTAATATCGGAAGGTTTTCAATTCCGATACTGATTTCCGATATTAGATCTCAATATCGGAATTCCGATATTGATATCGCAATTTCGTAATTTAATTAGAAATTGCATATTTTAATAATTGCAAATTCCGGATAAGGTTGAATGAAGTACAATAAATAAAAAAATCTTATTCTTTAATTTGGTGTGTACCTATGTATTTTTGCACTGTATTTATTAAATCACATATTTCTCATTCTTTTCCTACTACCTGACTCAAAAATACCCGGCCGACGAAAAAACACGTTCACTCTCAACACTGGTAGGTAAAATTGATGTGAGATAAGTGTATGCCTGTGTCAAATAAACTCCTCTTTCGCCTCTATTATCGTATATTGCTTTTTCAGTCATTACAAATCCCAAAAGATCAAATTTGTCGGACTGAAGCACAGCATTCTTCTTTTCTTTGCATTTTTCCATTTCCTTCTCAAATTCTTGTTGCAGGGTGAGCTCACTCGAGGCAGCGAGATTAGCTAGGTGTTCACCATCTTTATCGATAGATAATAAAACTGCTATCGTCGTTTCAGGTTCTCTTTCTGTGACGCCGAGTGAGCTAGTAGAGTTTTGTTTATATTTGAGACGTTTTAACAACCTTACAATTTTATCACATATTTCTTCACTTGTGGGTTTCGGAAATGTATCGTCGTCTGAAGCACTGTAGCTGTAGAAGCTTTCGGAATCATGAAGCTAGTGCAATACTCCTGCTATTAATAGTCGAATTTTATTCGACTTCGTAAGTTCACAGCGAGACTTTAACTCACTGAACCCAGATGTGTTTTGCTGGTCAAGTTTATTCAGCAAAAATTTCAATGCTGTATCTGCTGTAGGTATATAGTGTGGCATCACGTCGGCAAATAGATACTACATTAATTTTAAATACTTCTAAACTACAAATATATAATATATATATATATATATATATATATATAAAATATATATTTGACTTAATGTCAATAAGAAGTTTGGAAATGCAGTCCTTCATTTTTATAGAACGATCCTATCATATCATTCATGCTGGACCATCTTGTGCGACAGTCTAACTCGAACTGGATGTTTTCACCAAACTCTTTACTGACGTAAGCTCTTACACCATCGGCTTTAAGAGGCGACTTTCTGATTGATCTCACCAGATTTCGTACTTTGCCAATCACCTCTTTATATAGTCTTGGATCAGCTGTGCGAACTCTTGATCTCTCTACTTCGAATACTACTACCACTCTGCTGACGAATCATCGTCATCGTCTTTTCTGTAGTAGTTTTTAGTTTTTCTAAACATATTTGGCACTTAGCGGTTTGACCGTCATCCGATCGATGAAAATGATCCCATACATTTGATGAACGTGTCTTGAGAAATTCTGAGTATGTGTCTTTCTTTTTTGATGGCGTTTCTTCGTGAAATCTTTTAAAGCGACGTTGCATCTAGCCACATAAAACACAAACACGGCATAACTTACTCGGTTCTCAAGCGCAACTGATCGACAGGATATTTTGTTCGTTTGTGCGAATAAGCAAGAAGTACCCGCGCAGGCTAAGAGTGAGCGAGACAAACAATACTAATATGGTTCTTGTATCGCATACTTATTAAGCTTGCAACAAGAATACGGTTAAGCGCGCTATCGCGCTCGGCGCTACACAAGGACCAAAAATACAGGCTTAGTTTTAAACTCAAATAAAACAGTTTGTCTGATTTCGATATTGGATCATTCAATATCGGAATTGTAATATCCGAACTTGCGCTCCGAGATTCCCATATTCCGAGATTCCGAGATTCATGCTCTAAATGGCACTAGATTCCTTAATTTGCCTGAACTAAATAAAATGTCATCAAGATTGACATCCAAAAAAAAACATTTGGAATATTAATTTCGATACCAGAAACAGCATTCTTCGTTATTCTAATCCCAAAATCCCTCCATTTCAGCATTACTAACAGAACGTGGACGTTGTCCATCGTACAGATTGAAAACTAAACCTACTAGGACACTGATCAGTCGCACAACGATGTTATTAGTGTCACAAATTGGTTTTTGGCTCGATACCGACCGCACTGTGACGGTCATTAGCCATTTTGGCAGCTACATGAGCTTGACTTACGACTTTATGAGAATCCGACGCTTTCAAAATTGCTTTTCACATCCGTTATATTGTGGAATTATTAAATTTTGTACCTACATTTAGTGATGGAATTTGTATTATATTCATAGAAACGCTTGTATATGCGCGGTTAGGTTTCATAGTCGTATGTGTACGAATAATTTGCTAGGGGCAATTTGTAACAGTAGCTAACCCAATTGTGTAAGTTTGTAGCTGTAGATGTTTTACGGGTATAAATGAAACCTATTTCTATATAGAGATATAATATAAACTATTATAACAAAATCTAGTCAAATTGTCCGTTTGAATAGCATGATAATAATGGAAAAACCTAAAAATAATATAATGTTTATTTCTCGTAATAAACTTTACAAATTATATCCTAAGTCACAGGCTCATGTTTAAAAATACCTTCAAGACTAACATACATATTGTATAAAATTAATATGATATTTAATTAAGCACCTACTCGCGATGTCTGTTACATGTTGCGCTGCATCAGGATGTCACGGAATGTCCTACAAAATCGACGAAACATGACACCATTGAGCATTCTTTCGTAAACATCACTAGATATACTGTTGGAACTTATACCATGTAAGAACTGAGGTTTACATTGTACTGCGAGACTCTAACTCGATAAATCTGAGGATCCAATCTTCTATTAGATATTCATATTTACTTAGAGGCCATTGTTATTTTCTACCTTTATAAATACTGTTATTCTCCTGGTTCATTGTTCGATAATATTAAAATCAGTTCCCATTCTAGGCTGATATCACGTTGTCTGGCGTCATCAGCAATAGGCTCACAATGCGTTGATACCGAAAACTGGTTACCTATGTGTAGGTATGTGGTAAACTTTGGTGGGCTTCTTCTTCTGAATTAATGGCCTGCCTTCTCTATCTGAGGTGATTTTGTCAATTTCACTGTCTTTAATATAATATCTGTTAAATGGAATATATGTAAAATCTGGTAAAATTATCAAAAATGTTAAAGCACAAAAATTATAATGCCATCTTAAAACCAATTATATTGTTTTCTTTGGATTCACTTACGCTCAGTCGACTGCATTGTCTTCTTAATTCACGCAGAAAAACATCACCTGACCGTAAGGTTACGATTTACGCCATACATTAACGTGAGTAAGAAAGTAGATTAAATCTAAGAAGACCTTAGAAGCATGGTTTTCTCGTGATTTTAATTTAAATTCCGATCATTAACTGACTTCCATCAAGAAGTGGATAAAAAAGACTGTCGAAATTCTTCGCAGAATCCCCAAACCGTTTACCTGTTGCAGTGTCAAATTTCCATCGTCAGCTGCTGCAACAAATAAACCCTTATGCTCTAAGCCTTGTACAGACCGCCTCAAACCATTAGAGATGACCCGGCCAACGAAAACCAACTTAGCAACTAGCAGTCCTGAGAAAATCCCTCTTAGAAACGTGTTACAAAGAGATTAATAAATTTCGATGACCGCCGGCTGTGGTTCCACCGTAGCCTAATTGGTTAAGGCCATAGGGGCTTAACCTAAGAAGCAGGCTCGAATCCTGCCGGTGATCGCATTTTATTAATCTCAACTTTGAAATATAGTCCTGAGTCTGACAGGCCGTACGAATCGTACCATAGATCGCGATTATAAATTTACAGTAAAACGCAGCCCTGAAATACAAAAGACCTGCGAGCTGTAAAATAGAGCTTACAGTTGCACAAAGTTCCCCTAAAATCTCAAAAGATACTATATTGAAATCCTCCAGCCCTAAGCTAGATCCAAAATTCACTCTAAACTCCAAGAGGTTGTAGTTTCTAAACCATTTAGTAGGGCTGGACTGCTGAAGCCCTGCTTTACCTGTCATGAAGCACATAAAAAAATATGTGACCGGTTAGCGTTACGGGCTTACTTTGAATAAGACACTTTGGACTAGCTAGTCATTTGTAACAGTTAAAACGTGTCATTTAAGGTTTCTTGTCACAGGTGATTCACGCAATGCGTCATAGACGGTACTTTGATTTAAATTGAAGACCTTGCGGGACTAATTTTAAATATTGTCGATTTTTTTTCTATGTTTATAGCAAAAATATCGAATAAATTTAATAATTTTCTTTTAATAGTGTAACATTCGGTATAGATATAAACGTGAATAAATCATATAGTTTATAAATTAATTGATTTAAAATACATTAAAAGGAAATGTTGAGAAAAAATCCAATAGCATCCTGAAACAAGTCACTCAGTTTGTGACGTTTGTACTTTGCGCCACCTATAGGAACTATTATTATAAAGTTTTTAATGACTTCCGAAAATTTTCATCCAAAGCTAATTTCTGGGTGCCAAAATGAGCTTTTACTTTACAAATTTCAATCGGCACTAATTAACCGTTTTTTAGATGCCATTTCAACAAAAACTTGGGCGGTTCTTACGTTGGAAATACACCTGGACTTTTGAACGCATATAAAAGTTTTCCAATTTACAGAGGCTGATTGGAAAATTTTCACCGTTTTAGGGTGTTAACCGAACCTTGACTCGCTTTAGCCTTTTAAATCGAATCAAGTGTTGAAGTTAAGACTTAAAGCTAACGATTTTAATGAAGATAAGAAATAAGTTCTTCTGATTGTATGAAGCCATTAGCCATGTCGAAAATTTTACGAGGTCACATAAAAGCAGTCTTGACGCGATTCAATAACGAGAAATTCAGTTAGTAGATTAGGATTTCGGTAATTTTAACCCACATTATTATTATTCCAAGTACTTAGAATTGAAAGATATTTTTTACAACAAAAATTCAACGGGATTGCTGCCGTCAGAGGCCATCTAGTTATCGCGAGCTGAATCTTACATGTACAAAACATAAAACATTTATTAAAAGTTTCTAATTACATCAATTTGCTGAGTGTATGCATGTTAAATAACCAATAGAATTATTCATGGCTAAAACGATTAATTTGTATTCAGCGTAAATTACACATTAGCTTATCATAGCTGCCCAATATAAATAAATAAAAGATGGTGGACTTATTTGAGTATAACGTGTGCCACGTTATACTCAAATAAGTAGGAAATATGTCACCAATAAACAGTTTAACATATTAATAAAAGCGAATGGATAGACCAATGGAATAATTTACATTTTTAATTAAAACCAAATGATAAAGGAAAAGCTTGGACTGATAATATTGGATGATAGTTAGTGGTAGGTGTGACATAAACATCTAAAAGCGCGGAAAGTTTATTTGCCACACAAACTGATGATGATGTCTTCCGATGTGTCCGTAGATGAATCTCTGTCATGTTTTTCTATGATAGGTGGGTATGGCTCACAAACTCAAATTTTGTCCTATATACTCTGTCATATGACACGCCCAGTTAAAAAGGGTTATGTGTTTAGTGTTTATATTAGTTATTGAGCTTTGGATTAGTTTTTGTTCAGTTGATGTTTAGCATTCGAGTTCCCAAGGCGTGTAGCCTCGTATGGTCCTTATGTCAGTCTATTTACGTTAACTGCTGAACACGGGCCTCCTCTTAACAATTCTTGGCAAACCAGGGTATTGCCTTAATCACCACGCTTGGCAGGCGGATTGGTAATCGGTAAGATGGAAGATAACCTTGAGTTGATAGATGCCGCTGCCTATCCATCAGGTGTAATTCCCTTAGTAGTAACGACACCCATGGGAAGAGATGAGATGGTCTATTCTAAGCCTAAAACCACACGGCACTTATGTATAGTCCTGCACCATTCAGTCCGTCGTTGTGCAAGTTCCTCCCGCAGTCACATGCAGATAGGTTTGAGGTCATACTTTTAGCGCAAAAACAGACCCCGGCTTATACGTTTTATGTACCTACTGAACAACCCCTGTGAAAATTCTCAAGCAGTCAAGCAAAATTTTACGCTTTACCTATATCATAACACAAAAGTTTAATAAAACGACAATTTTCAAATATAATTATATTTTATACTCTAACAATGAATACTAACGAAGCACCAACTTCACTGGCCGTGTCGCTTCTATGTCGGATACTTTCAGTTAATCACCATTCCTGTCACATACAACTATTCTCATTAGTACCTTCCTTGCTAATTAACAATGTACCGCTAATTATTTCACCTACAATCATGAACGTCGGTACATGCAAATGTAGTATGAAAGGGCCAATTAGGGGCTATTGTCTAAGTTGCGTGTGAAACTAATGTTGAAATTTACTTCTAACTAACCTTACTATAGCTTACTGCGACTATGTTGTCACTAGAAATGATTATGTGCTATAAATACTACACTTTTATCATAAATATACCATTAATTCAACGTTTAATAATGAAGACTTAATTTTGTACACATCAATAAATAAATAAATAGCACGATAATTATTTGGCCCGACACAATGTGACCCTTGGATCTTAGAACAAAATCAATCAATCAATAAACTCAAAATCCATGGGGCAATATTGCCGAGACCATTCTTTTCCACGTCTATGGTTTGATTGTAATGAGCCCACAAAAATATGTTTTTATATAAAAATATGCCATTTAATGCTGTATAGGAACAGAAAATAAAAACAAAATGTAAAATAATGTGAATATATTGCTATTATTATTTTATTGATTGGCACACCAATTTACTAACAACTGACGCTAAACATTTTATAAACTGCAACCCGTGCTGTAATTATGAATACTTAAAATATTTATAAAATTTATTTATATTGTTATAAATATACTAATATATATTTATCAAGAGATCTACGTGGGTGGAACAGCACGGGTTGCAGTTAACCGTGGGTACTTAAAATATAGCTTTTGAAACATACAAATAATGTAGCTTATTATTAAAATAATTTTCACAATCGGTTCAGTAGATCCACAGATTACCAGTGTTTTTTTTCTTTGTCCCGGCGGAAATGCATTTTCGCATTCCCACCGCCGCTGCAGCGTATTCGCGTGCTGGCGATGGGATATGTGGGACTCGCCCTCTCCATAGCGTGTTTTGCTAAACTCATACCACGAGGAGAGGACCCTACACAACCAAAACCCCCCGGACACGACTTCGATCCGCCGTTGGCGGGGGCCATGAGCAATCCGGCCCCCCCGACAGATTACCACCCGCAACCTCACAAACTTTACTTCCTTATTATATTGTATACCTACTATAGTGTAAATTTAAAAGGTAAAAATCTATAAGCTTTTCTACAAATCTCAATTTTTATAAGTATTCTGCTAATATGCTATCGGAGTAATAGTTGGATGTAATACCGCAGTTATCACAAAACACTGAATATTTATACAGAATGTCAGATAAAATAATTGTTTCATTAAACGCGCGAATACGCGAATGAAACTTCGCAGAACAGTGCCGTAAAATTTTGACAACCTTTGGGCACTTATTATTTTATATATTATTTACCACGCATTTTTTTGTCAATCATACTTTATTCATCTAATCTAATATTATAAAGAGTAAAAGTTTGTATTTTGTATGTTTGTTTCGAATAAACTCAAAAACTACTAAACGGATTTCGATAATTCTTTTCCCATTAGAATGCTTAATTATTCCTGAGTAACATAACCTATATTTTTACACTAAATGTGTCCATGAGGAGCCGGGACGGGTCACTAGTCTAAAATAAAGTTTCATTTGTGTTTCAATGTAAAAAAATATATTTCTTTAGATAAAGATTATTTTGAGTAGAAAAATATATTTTTGTTGTTTTTTTTTTAGTATAAATATAAATTAGTGTCAGTCAGGTGTGTCACTTGAAGTTGTGTAGAATCTTCAACCCCGCTGAGTAGTCCTTGAGTTTTGAGTTTTCATTTACTTTTATTTAAAGAGCTATCTAAGGGCTCGCCAAAAAAATCTCATCATTAGAAAATAATAAGTTATTTGAAACGAAAAATATTGAACAAATATCACGCAAATATTTTTCCGGAATCATTCTGTGTTTATTCCAATAGAAAAAGACTTGACTTGAAATCGTACAAAAAATCATGAATATCAACGACTAAATACTGATAAGTTATATAAAAATATGATATTATATAAACAAAACATGCAATAAAAGTTATTTCTATATTTTAAATAATTTCAATAATGTCGAAACAAAACAAATTAATTTGTCACGCAATAACGTATTGAATTCTTTTGCTGATGATAATTAAATTTACAGCCGGCATTTTGAATAGATATCAGATTCTACTAACCATATTAAATACCATTCAATGTATAATACTAGCTTCCCGCTCGCGGTTTCACCCGCGTAACTCCCGTTCCCGTGGGAACTTCATAATTAAATATAGCCTATGTCCTTTCTCAGGCTCTAGACTATATCTGTACCAAATTTCATTTAAATCGGTTTAGTAGTTTAGGCGTGATTGCGTAACAGACAGACAGACGTATAGTAAGGATACAAACGAGCATCTTATTAGTTACCAAGAAATCTCATTTAAGAAAACTATTTATGATGGATAATCAACAACTATTCCTAATAAATAACTTATCAAAAACAATCCAAAAGGAAACAAAATAAGCCTATTTATATTAATAGTAAATCATAATTAATTGCTACTTTAAATCCACATTACTCCCGAGTGCTAAATATTTAGAGCAATAATATAATAAATTCTGAATATAAGAGCTCTCACTGAATTTAGAGAGTACTCCAGAAAATTACGGGAAGGCGGTCTCATCCTCTTCAACTGCCACTTTCAAAAGGTTTGAAGCCAAATTATTATCTGCATAGCTCTCCTACGAAATTGTGCTACAATATATTATAAGGCATAGATTAGTTATTTTTTGAGAGTTTGGAAATATTACTCATTTAATAAGTCCTGCTCGCCTTTATGCCCCGTGAAGTAATAATTCTTCATGACATAATAAAATGCCATGTCATTAAAAACTACAGAAATTAAAATTTAATAGTTCAATATTATCCCTAGGGATCAATATTTTATTATAAGATAAATATATATTGTAACAATATAAATAAATTTTATAAATATTTTAAGTATTCATAATATTTTTAATTAAAATATGATTGGTCTGATAGCATTTGAGTAGGTGCCTAATAGTTATTCACTCTATCGTCAGTTGTTTATGTTCTAAAATAGAACTTGGGTCTTGTTAGAATTTAAAATGTATGTTACGGTACTGAATCCAGTCTTTGTGACGTCAATCATCCTACATTGAAATGAAATGTCAAAGTTAGCAACAGTTAACTTTTCCCCTCTAGGCGAACCGACCGCAAACGAAAAAGGTTCCGAATGTACGAAAGATTTTCTTATCATAACATTTACATTCACATAGTGAGTGAAAATTTTAGTACGCGGAAAGTTTTGTTTAAATTAAATATTTTAGGTTAAGGACACAATAAATGTTACACCACTTTCCTTTTTATTATTAAGGAGTTTCAGGACGCGAATATACTGTTAAAAAAATACTGGTACCTACCAAAAATAGGTTTATTCTAAAAAACATCTCTGATAGTATTATCAACTTTGAAATTAACTAATCAGTTATCAAAACAGTGGGCGTCAAATAAGTTTCTAAAAGTATGATTTACTTTGACATTGATTTGATTTTACTTTAGTTGTGTATGTACATTTGTTCAGAATTGCATTTGTTTGTATAATTTTGGATGTACTGGTTTTTATTCCTAATTTACTATTACTATTAACTTATTTTGCTTGTGTTAAATTAACAGCCATGTTAATTCATTTTTGGTTTCATTGGTTCACAAATCCATGCCTTATCGATTTTATAATAACGTAGTCTTCTTTTAAGGAAGATGTTTTATGTTATTCTCTAACTTATTTTGTTCTTCCTAAAACTTTTACCTTTAATATTGCATGGGCAGGAGTGTGGCAATACGATAACAATTAATTATACCAAAATGTTTATCTTTTTATTTTTATTTCAATGATATAATAAAAAAATATTTTAACGTAATTTAATTCTTATCTGCGGCAGCGAGACCATATCTCAGAAGAAAATTCTTAAATTATTCATGAGCTAAGTTTTAACGGGACATGATTTTGAAACCGACATTTTAACTCGGTATAGCAGTATCTCTCTGAGAAATTAGCAACGATTATTTCTACTACTTTAAGATATTATCAGCTCTCCGTCCATTATAATTTATTTAACTTATATTTTTTATGTATAACATGGCACGCCTAAGCATAAACATAGCATTCAGACAAAAGGTAGAGTTGGACCAAAACCTACTTTCTGCCCATTTGAATATGTTTCGCCGGACCGTCTCATATGGGTCGTGTTAAAACCGGCATTAGACTAAACCACTGAGTTTGTTTCGCCCGGTCTTCTCAGTTGAGGCGTATTGGATCCGGTGATAGCATTAAAGCGCTTCCGTCGTTTTTTACTCATGGTCCACCAAAATAATGACAGTTGTTATAAACTAATATAGACAGAACAAGCTATTGGACAAAATATAGTTAAAAAATAAACTAAGACGTTAAGACTACAATATAATTAAAAATAATAACTCAAATACCTGCTTAATTACCAAATTTATGAAATGTATTAATTATAGATTAATAATAATTAATGCTAAATTATTGTTTTGACTATTTGCAAGCCCCTTTAATAGGTTTACGTAAATAAAAATGATTTTTATTTTATTTATTTAGTTAACAGACAAGTATTATTAAACAAAGAATTTTCCTGCCAAAACGATGTTTATACTTTTGGCAGGAAGAACTTCGAAAGATTTTCATGGTATCAGAGAAAGTATACTACGGTAAAAAATCGGTGATGATTCGGTCACTGTTAATACCGTTTAAAAATTATAGATTATAATTATTAACAGCATAATCATTTAAGTCTATCAACAGAAAACTTTTTTATTGGCTTTGGTTTTGTATTGTTAAAAAGTACCTTGTTAAAAGTAGGAAAAACGTGGTAGCTGACATTCACACAGATAGGTTGGCCTGACTTTATTCGTCTCGACCCTTAGTTCGCTAAGAACTTTCCGATGCCCTCGTAGACCCGAAGTCCGAGGGGACCGCGAACTGTAAAATAGAGCGACAGTTGCACAAAACTCCCGTAAAGAAACTAAAAGCCATAATCCATCAATCTCCCCGTCAGCGACCGCCCTGAGCCGAGGTCCAAGTCCCACAGGGACGCCCTCTTGCGCAGGTTGCTTAGTTTGTAGTGTTTAAACCATTCATCTATGCCCGGTGAAGTAGCAAAAGCCTCGGGGATAACTACATATGTACATCAGAAAGCCTGATTTTATTGCTTCGTCAGTCATTAAAAATGTAGACATATGTTTGCGTAATGAGAATTAATCTGTTAATTGACTCAACACGAACAATTTTGCTGTTTATTCTACTTTCACTGTTATTTATGTGGGACTGCCACTTAGGTCGACTGAATATGCGATTGACTGAAATCAACGAAGTCATCAGACGAAGGCCGGCTTGAAAAGCATCATCATCATCATCAGTCCGTATAACGTCCACTGCTAAACATGGACCTCCTCCCGAGGCAGGGTTTTTGCCGCTTTTTACGGTAGGTGACCGCAGAATAATGTTGTAATACGCAGGAAAACGCTGCTGCCCGTTTCATGGTATACGCTTTTTATGACAATCGGCACCAACGGCTTAACGTGCTTTCCGAGGCACGGAGGGTAGTCCCTCAACCAACCAGACCCGGAAAAAAATCTTAGAATTTATAGAAATATTTCTTGTTGTGGCAGTCGAGCCCACGACCTCCTAGACTCAAAGCGAGACTTATAACGTTACGCCACTTAGGATAATAGCCTATTGTATTTATATTTTTGATAAAAGTTATTGTATATTTGTGGAACTTGCTGTCACTAAATATAAAACGGTATCTATAATATTTCATGCTAAAATTACGCCAAAAATCATATAGAATCATTTGCATCATCGATGACATATTTAAGAAACCCTTAATGGTAAATCAGAAAAATAGTCCAATGTCCAGACAAAATTATAGCACAACATTTTTTTTTTGTATAGAAAAAGCCGTCGGTACAAATCCTTAACTTTCCCTGACACAAATTAGCTAACTAAACACACGCCAGCAATTCTAAGACGCTCCAACTTATGCTGAAGAAATCAAGCCGCCCAAGTTTAGCGTGTGCTTTGTTCTACTAAATTTACAAAGCGAAATAAGAACGTAAACAAGTGAATGGAGAGTTGAGAGTCATCGTTTACATTTATACACGAACGTTGTTGTGTAAACAGTTAGCTTGAAATACGCTTACAGCGAGCGTCGAGTTGAAAAGTTAGTTTTCAGCACAAATAGCCAGGAGGGCTGGGCTAGTAAGTAAGCTTGGATCTTTACAATAAGGCCTCATTACTAGTTCAATCACCTCTTCACAGACTTATTATAAGTACCTACTACGATTTAATGTTTTAGTTTGCTAAACTACTAATTTTATAGCAGCTGTTGCTCGTCCGCGTTAAGTAAGGATTTTATAAGTAATCTAACAATGATAGCCACTTCAAAATCGGTACTACCGTTTTGGAGATAAAGCGGCGCGCGGCGTGTATTCCGTATACGATAAACAAACATACAGAAAATATAAAAGAAGCCTTTATTATAGATCTATACTCTTTACTAATATAAAAAGCTGAAGATTTTTTTTTTGTTTGCTTGATGACGTGCTAATCTTAGGAACTACTGCTCCGATTAAAAAAATAAAATCATTATGAAAATTATACATATATTGCCTATATTTATTTAATAATGTATTTTATACAACAATATATAGGGTGACTGGTAATTAGTGACCGATACCTAAACACATGATTGTGCTCATGATAACAAACAACTTTTGCTATGGCACCAACCCTGAAATCTCGAAAAAAAATCAGCTGTTCCATACATTCATGTTCACATAACTCGTCAACATGGTAGGGAGCAGCTGATTTTTTTTTCGCGATTTCAGGTTTGTTGTCATAGTAAAAGTTGTTTGTTATCATGAGCACAATGATGTGTTTAGGTATCGGTCACTAATTACCAGTCACCCTATATAATAACGCTAGAATTAACTATCTACCAGTAAAAGTCCCGTCAAAATCGGTCCAGCTGTTACTGAGATTAGCCGAACAATAATTTAAGCATGATTAAGGTAACTTGCTTACCCAAAAAGCATCCAACCATCTGGGAAGAATTTATTCCTAAAATCTAGCTTTGAACTACTCTTTAAGCATTTTTAAACTTTCGCGATTTGTACACATAATTTATAGTCGATGCGGGTCTCATGAGAGTCTATCCGTGACCACGGCTGGCCTAACCCATGTTGAAAGCGGCCGTAGCCCAATGGCTAGGGCATCGGACTTGTGATCTTGAAGGTCGCCGGTTCGAACCCCACCCATTGCACTACCGACGTGAACCCACTCGTAACACAAGCATTTTAGCTTAGCATGAGGGGTTAACAAGAATACTAGTAGATTGTACAATTCTGGTACTAACCAGTTAAAAAAAAAAGAAAACGTCGGTTTATTAAAAAGGTAATGATTTGACTTAAAATTGTACCGCGATTGAGACCCACGTCCACTATAAATTATGTACTCTTTAAGTCCCTGATAGTACTTGGAGGCTAATCACGTAACGATGTTAATATGACTTCGATAAAAATATCTTCATTTCTGTAAGGTTATTGTATTGTTATTGTATTTACTATGTTTATTTAAAGTATTGTTATTGTAATATTTAAGCTGTATTACCTAAATAAATACTTTCTCTGAATAGGTATGCCAACAACGCATTTTATCATATTTTGGAAACACAGTACGTAAAGGAGCGAGAGCCTAGAAAAACTGATTGTTGTTGGAAACACAGAAGGCAAAAGATCTCGCAGACGTTCACCAACAAGATGGACCGATCAAATTAAAGAATCGGCGTTCTTAAAATTCTACACGGTCGTGAGAGACGCACTGTACAGAAACCGGTGGAGACAGATCATCCGTTCCACATGCAACCCTGATGCTGACCACGATCCTCAGATATAAGGGACCGACTAAAGAACTAAAGAAGTCAATAAATTTACATATTTTTTGCATGCATAGTCATTTTTATCAAAGTCGTAGTAAAAATGTTACGAGATTATCCTCCTGTCCTTTGTTACATTTCAAAACAAGATTTTTTGTAACACCAATAAAATGTTATAACCCACTCCAGTACGTAGTTAATATAAATAATACAAAGCTATATACTAGTACTACAAAGTTTCATTTAATTTTTACAGATAATGCAACGTAATTAACAGAAATTTGATTGGCTCACAAATTAGTCTTCAATTGATTCTGGCAACTTGAATAGGCATCGCTACCACATAAGCACATTAGTATGTAAATCAGAGCACCTAGTATGAATCGTGCGTGATTTCTGGTTTGAGCGATTAAACATCGTATCATGTATTCATCAAGCTTGAATATGTATGAGCTCTTCTTAAATGTAACTTGTTGTCATAGAATGTATTATTATTATAAACTAGCTGTTTGTGTCTGGCTTCGTCCGTCAAAAAAAATGTAACTTTTTCGTATATTTTATCAATATTTACATTTTCATTAATACGAACCTTTTCGTGATAATCAGAAGTAAAATGAAAAAGAATGAGCCAAATATAGCCATATATAGGTATATTCATCATCATCATCAGTCTGTATAACGTCTACTGCTGAATATGGGCCCCCCGGAGAAGGGTATTTGCCATAGTCACCACGCTTGGCATGCGGGTTGGTGATCGCAGCATTATGTTGTACCACACAAGGAAACGCTGCTGCCCGTTACTTGATATATGATTATTATAGATGATGTTATATAACAATCGGGACCAACGGCTTAGCGTGCTTTCCGAGGCACGGAGGGTGGACTACCCTCCGTGCCTCGGAAACCCTCCGCCAACCAGAACCAGAAAGAAATCATAGATTTTTTCACAACGATTTTCGAACCCACGACCTCCGAGATTTTAAAGCGATCCAAATACCGCTACGCTACGGAGGTTGTAAAAAGAAAGATGATATAATTTTGACGTGTTTGTCTGCATGTGCGTGTGTTTTTGTCAGTCTGTGGCATTGTAACTCCCAAACCGATGCAGCAACTACCGACATAAATACTTTTTAATTCAGTAGTTTCCTTTTTATTTTATTATTTGTATTAGAGTGTTCATATTATGTTTTGCATTGTATTTGTATTGATTTTTTTTATGATTGTCTTTTTATTATCATTATATCATCTTTAAAACATATAAATTCGATATCATCTCGGCCGTTGCATTTTTTATAAAGACACATAAGGAAGTGGTCCGCCTTTCAGTCGACAATATTCTGTTTATCTTTGTTTGTAACGGTTTTAGAAGTGATCAACTTTATGTATATATCGTCATTATTTATATTATAATTGAGCTATTAATGAAAAAGAGTTTCTTATAGTCTTTCTTCTCCGGGTGTCACAACGTAGGTAGATAGAGAAAGACTCGTAGGAAGCTAGCTCGTTGCAAGGCGAGCTAATCTTGCTTCTGACCTAATCCCAGCCCGCGCTGGTTGATTATAATTATATTTATAATACGTGACTATCACATGTCATATTGGTAGAATTAAATTCTATTAAATAACATTTTTTTTTCTTTGTATATTTTTATCATTGTATTTGATTTATAATAAGTACGATCGATTCGTCTACATTATCAATAAACTTTTTCATTTCATTTTCATTTCAAAGAAAAAAGTGGTTTAATATTATAAATCTTTTTGTCTAACTCCAAATTGATTCGATGTCGTTTTATCTCGACCTTCAGTATGATCCCTGACGCGCGTCATTATTCCTCAATCCCCCAGCCAGCAACCGCCTTGAGCTAAGGTTCAAGCCCCACTGAGGGCACCCTCTTGAACAAGTGGCTTAGTTTGTAGTGTTTAGACCATTATTAAGGCAGGAGCATTGCTCGACATTATGCCCAGTAAAGTAGCTAAAGCCCCGTGGCTAACTTCATATGTCCGTGCAAAAAAAGCTGACGCGTTTTTATTTTTCCTCGTCATATACCCAGAAATAAAATAGAATTACTTAATTTACGGCATAACTTTCAATACTATGCAATATTATCAGACAATTTGTGTTACCTTTACGTATAAATATTTAATTGTTCAAGATACTTGATTTTGGAAAGTTTTGATGTCTTGTAAACTTTTCCTATGTTATGAACGATATCAAATATCGACGTTGTTATTATTTAAGCGTTATTTACTCTGCTAACAACTCGAGTTCTGTGGTCTCGAGTACCGTAACGTAATTATTAAATAAAATTATACTTTTACTAAATACCCGTGTTGAGTTTCGTATGTAACGGCGCATACTTTATCTATTTATATCTTCTGTATATCTATATAAGTATACATATAATGCTTAGAACGTCGCCGGATTTGTAGTATATATTTTACTAGCTGACTCACACAACTACCAGAACAAATTGCATTGAAATTCGCTCTCCGATAGTTATTATGACATAAGCCACGAAGGTTTTTCAAAACTTCAAAGTTTGTATGAAAAAATAAAAAAAATTATACGGACAAAATCTGTAATCTGTACAATAGTTACAGTTCAATATACTAAGGTTCATATTTTTAAGAGACATCATTCCGTAAATTCTGTCGAGACCTAATACGAGGACTTTGTATAATAATATTTTTAAAATGAATAAGCATTAATACCAACGCTCAAACAGGATGTGTAAATGGCTTAAATATCAGTTAGGCATTTTCATTTTCAATTATTTCCCAGAAAAACATATTCTATATTATAATTACAGTGTCAGACATCAAATACTGCTTGAATATTAAAACAAAAAGTTATTTGGCAAGCTTTATTATTTTATCTCCAGTTTTCTTATAAGCGCCAGACATCGGAAGCACCGTCTACAAACAAGTCACCGTGAACACTACAAGCAGATGTACAGACGGCCGATTGGATTTGAAACAAAGCTAACGAACCGTTGAATCATGTAAACAGGCCAAGACGACCGTCTTGTTTATCTAAAGAGCCTTTGCTTCATTAGGATCCAATTTACTGTCAACAATTAATCCCTTTCTTGCTATTGTATTACTATCTAATGATTAACTATCGAACTGGTGGCATTTCATTCTAATTTGAATCTGAGATTTTTGTTACTTTAATGCGACGTTAATTGTTAATGGGATGCGAAGATCGTACTTTTTGTAACTTGGTAGACGGTAGACGATGTTTTGAACTAAATACTTACAAGTTAGTTAATTTAATATTAATATAATTGACAATTAAATACAGCCTATGTTACTTATGGATAATGTAGCATTCTAGGTACTTGTTCACGTTGACTAACGGGCGCGGGCGCGGGTTATAGTTGGCGCGGTCACGAAATATCAAACATATGGCATTATATCCAAGTGTTCACGTATAAACACACGTGCGGTCTTAGTAGCGGTACTTATGGTGAAAGGATTATCGAAATACGTTATTCTTTATAAACATAAATAGAAAAATACAAATATTTCCGCTTTATATTGTTACAGCATAGATATAGATATAATTGTATACCTACCAATAAAATATTAATCGTTAGATCCATTTACACACACAGCATCAATATTTTTATCTATAAGTGTAAATACAAAAAATATTTTCTGATTTATGTAACATTAAATGAATAATCAGTGATATAATTAATTCCATCAGAAACAATAAGATCAACGTAAAACAAGATAAGTATATGCAAACAAAACAGAACAGCATTTCTCTAATATCAATAGGACGGCTAATAAAGGAAACCATTGAGTGAGTTCAAGAATAAGAAATCAAACTGCTAAGCGGAATACAATACAACAGAACCGAGAACTTTTGTATTGTTGACTTAAAATTAATTGCTTTTCACTGAATTTATAAATAGAGAAGTTGAGCAGTGTGCCTCACAAAGTGTGGAGTAAGGAAATGGGGCTCAAACTACAATAATATACTGGGATATAATTGCTCAAGCGTCTTTGTGAGGAAATTTTCTACAACCGCTACTTAAAAACACTATGAGAATTATATACGGAGAAATAGTTTAATAATTTGTTAATAGACTAAGAGCTGATTCATCAATTTTATTCTCAGATCAAAATTTTCCTTTTGACAGAATTTCCATACAAAATCTGTCAATACAACATTTAGTTCCTCTGACAATCGTTATCTGGGGATTCGTAAATTAAACTATTATGTTTAATTTACAAATCCCCAGTCCCCAGTATTAACGTACCTATAGTAATAAAATCAATTAATATCGCGAAGCTATGTTTTGTTTATATCTTGATGATATGTTATTATTTCCGAATTAAAGGGCTTCTTTCCTATCTAAAGCTAAAAATTCATAAATGCTGGTAGTTGTATGAAGTTAAATATATAAATCAGAAATAAAACTCATCAGACATTATAAGATGAGCATTATTTTATAGTACAAGTACATAGATATTTTTTTTGTTATTACATTATTCATTTTTTATATACCTTCATATCTTCAACATTAGGCTTGCTTCGATTATTCTAAATCATTTTTTTTTATGTGTTAATAGCGTTGTATTTTACTTTATTTTCCAATTGATTGAAATAAATGCGTGGATTATTTTCATGTCATATTATATTCTTTTTACCTTAAAAATATCAACTATTAATTCATAATAATCATGAACTACAAAAGTAACAGAACCTAACCTAATCATAATTAATCTAATCCAATAAACATAACATTTAACAAGTTAATCTAAAAACCTACAGCTTGACGCAATTTCAAGTCTGTATTTGCAAATTAATTTAAAATACGTGCGCGTTGAGTAAGACAGAGTTGTTTGCAGTACCTGCAATAAATTGCAATTAGGAAAGCTGTTGTGTCTTGTTATCAAGTTAGCAGCATTCAAGCCTCGCTTCAGGTACACTCCAGCAGGCTCCGAACGAATTAATAGCTAACATTGCTGTTACATTGAAATTTATATATTAGAGACGCTTTTGCATGAGAGATTTAATTATGGTGAATTAGGCTCTACTTATATCCTACTAATATTATAAATACGAGAGATTGGATGGATGGGTATTTGGATGTTTGTTACTCTTTCACGCAAATACTACGAAACGGATTAAGCCACAATTTTATACGGGTATAGATTTTTCTTTTTTTTTAGTTTATTGTCAGAATTTTGCAGTCTACTAGTATTCTTATAAGTCTCTGGTGCTAATCTAAAATGTTTGTTATGATAAATGTGTTAGTTTGTAGGTACATTAAAATATAGGCCACAAAACATCGTGCTACGACCAACTGGAGCAGAATTTCAGTCCTACGAGGGTAAAACAGTACAATTTTATATTATTTAGTCAATTAATATAAAAGTATGTTTTATTTGTTTCATAATTGGACAAATTTTGGGGTCATGGTTTGAAATAGATTGCTTTGCTATATTCGCTAGTCTTTGAATTTGATCCTGTATACAGCATATAGCAATAATGATGTCAGATCTGAAAAGGCAAATTTTATATCATATTTTGAAAAAGGAACTTTTTATTAATAAAATGTTTATTTTAATTATTTGCATTGGAAAAAAAACGACACCCTCCGTAGCGTAGCGGTATTTGGCTCGCCTTGAATCTCGGAGGTCGTGGGTTCGATCCCCACACCGGACAGAAAATCTTTGTGTAAATTCTAAGATTTCTTTCCGAGTCTGGTTGGTTGAGGGACTACCCTCCGTGCCTCGGAAAGCACGTTAAGCCGTTGGTCCCGATTGTTATAACATCATCTATAATAATTATAATCGTCTAGGAACGGGCAGCAGCGTTTCCTTGTGTGGTACAACATAATACTGCGGTCACCAACCCGCCTGCCAAGCGTTGTGACTATGGCAAATACCCACCCTCTCGGGAGGAGGCCCATGTTCAGCAGTGGACGTTATACGGGCTGATGATGATGATGATACATTGGAAACGCGCTACAGAATAACTCCTTTAAGGTGCAACGGAGATTTCGATGATAAATAGCATTTATGTTTATTACATTAAATATTTTGCAAATTTAAATGTGTATGGAATTGACGAGTACCTTTGCAATAACGGGTCTATGACTCTTTATTGCATACTCATCAATTCCTAAAAGTAAATTGTCGTAAATACAAATCAATTCTAAAATTTGTTCGTTAAATAGGTATCTAAAGTGCGTTTCATCCTTAGTAATATTTTTAGGACATCTACAAAATGCTATATAAAAATCAAATAAAACATATGCAAATCTTTTCTTATTGTGTTTGAAATTATCTATTATTATTGTATCTGATAAGAACACTTGGTATTTTTACATTCAACCTGATTATTGCAAAAGGTAATTGAGCAATAAAACAGAGCAGTGGTGTAACACATAAATCAAATTTATCGCGTGTGAAATCACAGAGCTCATGTAGTAAATAATACACATCAATTACATCTGAAACATAGCAAATGATAATTGCATGGCATCGAGGACTGTCGATTCTTCTTATTAGAAAATAATAATAATATTGCTCTTATACCTGAAACTAGCTTCCCGAGCGGCCATTACCGTAGGAACTTCATAATAAAATATATCCTTCCTCGATAAATGTTCTATCTTACAATGAAATAAATTTTCAATTTGGACTAGTAGGTCCTGAGATTAGCGCATTCAAGCAAACAAATTCTTCAGCTTTACATATTACTAGCAACCCGCCCCTGAATCGCACGGGTGTGATTCTGATGTATTATACATATAAACCTTCCTCGTGAATCACTCTATCTACTAGAAAAACCGCATCAAAATCTTTGCGTAGTTTTAAAATCTAAGCATACATAGGTACAGAAAGACAGCGGGAAGCGACTTTGTTTTATGCTATGTAATTATATTTTGTCTATAATCTGTACTAATATATCTAAACATACTTAGTCTGAAATCCTCCAAGATAAAGGAGTTGAATAACACAATAGGTTTTTATTAAAATAAGTAGTCATACCAAGTGTTTATAGCAAAAGCTAATAATCAAAACGAAGACAAAGGATCATCAGACGTGACAGCTCACTGTAAATCATAAAACGGTCGTTGATATTAAATTTGTATTCAACGTGCTGCAATCAAAGTTGCCTTCCTCAAGAAGGGAGTCACAGATAAAATAAACGCCGAATCTTTTCTCGTAAATCTGTCAGCAAAACAATTCGTACCCTTTCACGAGCAATAAAACGCTACCAAGAAGAGAAAAAGAAAAAAGTATCATAAATATAAGATTCATTTATATTCGTTCAGTCGACCCTTAAGGGGGTACCGAGACCGCCAGTATCGAAAAACAATGTGATCAACATTTATGTCAATAGTGTAAGAGCGACTACATATTTTCGCTGAATTGGGTGAAGTCGTTAAGTTATAGTGGGAACTGTATATTTCAGTTTATGGTGAGTGGTATTGTAGTAAAAATAACAAAGGATTTTATTTGTATGCAGACATAGAGGTTACAAAATTTTAGAATGTAAGTGAGTCAAATTGTTTATTTATAGTTTTGTTGGATACTTTTAGTAAAGTATATTAATTTATAAAAATAATCTCGTTTTTCTAGATCACTTAATTGCTTAAGTATCTCTCGGGCCTGCCTCACGGCTAAAAAAAAAGTATCCATTTTTAAAGTGTTCGACACGATGTCTCTTTGATTTACCAAAAAGGCGATGAACTAAATAAGATATAATACCGTTATTTTTTCGTCGACCGTATTCGAAGAAAATATTTTTATTTTTTATTTTATAAAAAGTCTAAAAGTCGTATCGTAATTTTATTGCACTCTGTAAAAAGTAACAATACATTTTAATGACAAAAACGAAATGCAGAAAGGCCAGCTTAAATCAATTAATATAATTTTTCTTCCATTCCATTCCAAATCCGTTATTTACAAAGTGATATTTGATACTAATATTGGTTTAGTTAGATTAAGTCATACAACATCTTTATTTATTTTTATCACACAAGTGATAAAAATAAATAAGTTTATCATTTCTTTTTATCACTTGTGTGATATCTCAATGTAGTGCAGATTTTATTTCTTTCTCATATATTTTCTCGTAACATCACAAAAAACATCAGTTACATTTTTAAATTACATTATTTAAAAGCTTCTGTCGATGTTTTCAAATTGGAAACTTTACAAAGCAAAGTAATTTTAAATTAAAATCCAACAAAAACCCCAAACCCTTTTTGACCACCGCCTAATTGAATGGTTTCGGTTCTTTACACCATTGATTTTCGGTGTCCTTTGATCTATAATAATTTATCTGAGAGTTTAGGATGCGGATTCGAGGTGCTGTAATCGTTTTCAGAGATGTAAGTAATATATTTACGTCACATATTGTTACCATTATGTTTTATGGAATTAAGTTTTAAGTTAAAACAAAAGTGACTTAAGTATTGTAAGCCAAAAGTGCTGTTATAATAATTATTAATAATAAAAAGTTGTAGGTACGTATAAATCCAAGAAAGGTGAAATGATTTTCTTTCGTAAATACATTGAACGTGTAATTTTATAAATTATATTGCAGTTTATGCCTTAAAACTGGTCCACATACAACTGTGGCGCTTGTTAATAAAGTTTATAACGTGTGTTTTTCAACTGTCTATTTTTATTTTACAAATAGGTACTAATCTACTATTATATACAAAAAACATAGAATTAAGTGTGAACTTAACTTTTCACGCTTTAGTTAAGTTCGTACTTAATTCTATGATCTTTCAACATTACAATATAACCATTCAATCCTTTAAATATACTTTGATTTCTTTATAGTACCAATAGTTTAGCGAATTGCAATTGGGTTAGGTGACGCATCGAGCGAAATAATTAGGTACTAATTAATAGCATTATCCGTGTAGTTTAACTACACGTGTTATAGCATCTATCAAAGTCACACCTCTAAATATCGTTTGTTAGATGACATTAATTCGTGTGAAATATTTAGACAAAATTTTTATTGTACCGTATAAAAACGGCAAACTGTACTAAAATGTTATATGACTATCTGAGTGTTACCCGATCAATGCGTTCGATCGACGTTGATCTATTGGTTTGCTAGCTTTGATTGATCGACGGATACCGTTCCATAAAATGTCGACTGAGGTACGATTAAGATCAGTTGACCTGAGCCTGATAGGGTTTTACAATGCGGTAGTAGCAATTGAAATGTGTAAAAAGCAACATTCATAGTTCTGTAACACTCACATTTGACGATGGTCCGGACGGATCCCGATATATGTACGATAACTGTAATTCTTGTTTGCACGCCTGCCAGCGACCGCCCTGAGCCGAGGTCTAAGTCCCACAGGGGACGCCTACTTGCGCAGCTTCCTTAATTTATAAGTAGTTTTAAAAACTACAACCTTTTATGTCCAACTGAAAAAAATAACCATTTTACCATTTCTTTTATGTTTTGTGTGGATCTGAATCATACCTCACGGATTGTTCGCACATCGTTTAATTACGTCGTCCAACCACATCAAGTAAACCATACTACCAGTGCTCGAAGATCTTCCGATGAGAATACTGCTTTTTTTATGTAACGAGAAAAGAAAACAAATATGGTTTTATATGGTTATAACAAAATATGGTTATACTAGCTTCCCGCGCGCAAATTAACCTGCGTAGCTCCCGTTCTTGTAGGAACGTTATAATTATATAATAATCTATAGCGTTCCTCGATAAACTGGCTATCTAAAACACTGAAAGAATATTTCATATTGGACCTATTATTCCTCTCAACTCTACAGCTCTATTTATTACTAGTAAGTTTTGTACTATGTACAGACAGAACATGGTACAAAACAAAGTCCTATTGTTTCCGTAAATTCTTTTAAACAACAATCTAAATAAGTAAATTAAATCGACGTGTCGGTGTGTAATGGAAATATAACAGGTTTTTGCAAAAGGGAACTAATAAAAAAATACTAATTTAAAAATAATGTCTGCTTTTTTTGTTTTTTGGTAATCTCAATCTTGTAGGGGTTATATATGTTATAATCTCAAATAACAGCTAGACCGATTTTTACTGGTAGATAACTAATTTTGTGAGGTAACATAGGGTACTTTTTGTTTTGTCTGTATGTTTGTTTGTCAGCGTATTCTTTCTGATCTCCAAAACATTAGTACCGATTGATACGGAACATATTATTTTAAATAGATATTGTTAGAATACATAGCTGTAAAATTCGTTAAATTAAATATTATAATTAACATTCGTGTATATAGCGCAGTTAAACATTTCATAATTCCCTCATATTATAATAGCTACAATAGGCATTGTGTTTATATCAAACTTAGGTAGGTAATACTTTCATGTTAGGCATTTAATATAAATATTTTATTAAATATGAACATTTTTATAACAATGTTACCTACGCGCTACGCTTTCGGGAGATGTTGATAAATTACATTCAAATATATCAACGATTACAAGCTATTGCTACGGCGTAGTAAAATCGTAGCTGGAATACAATTATGTCTGCCCACTATGGAAAGCAAGGTGTAGCATATTATAAGTTGCTTAAAAAATATTTAATACTAGGTTCCCGTGCGCAGATTTACCCGTGTAGCTCCCGTTCCTTGTCTCCATAAGTGGGCTATCTTGCACTGAAAGAATTCACCAAATCGGACCAGTAGTTTATGAGATTAGCGCGTTCTAGCAAACAAACTCATAAGGAAGGCGTATATTATATTTTATTATGAAATTCCCCGCAAACGGAAGCTATGCAGGTGAAAACGCGCGTGGGAAGCAATTTTATTTATAAAGATATATTATTCTAGCTTACGACGTAGCTTTGCGACTATCTTTGTCCAAAATCTAACCCAAATCCGTTCGGTAGTTTTTGCACAAAAGAGTAACAAACATCCATCTCACTCAAAATATTTCATTTTATTATATTAGTGGAATACCTGTACAAAATACACGTTAAATACTAGTAGATACGTGTTTATATTTCCGCTATAAATCCCCGACGACATAACAGATGAGAGGACAAATCCGCCGTAATTAACCATTCGTGTGTAATCTTTTAATTAACTAAGTGTAAACTTATTCGCGTCGCTTACGGTAAGTCCTTTATCCGTCTCACTTACTCACATGAATTAATTTCATTGTAGGTACTAAGTATAAACAAGATGATATCACGTATGATAAGCCGTTTTGGATCAGTAGGGTCATAATGAGTTGACCTCAAAGTTTGTACTTACAGACATATTGACTTCTATCAATTTAGCTGGTGATAACCTCCGCGGCTTATCGGTGGTAAGTATCGGTTAAAGTCTCAGAGGTCGTGGGTTCAAACCCTGCGCTGGACAAGATATGTTAAGCTGCTGGAAAGAAAAAGAAAGTGTACACTTTTACATTATTTTCCGGGTCTGTTTGGTAGATGGAGTACCCTCCGTGCCTCGAGAAGCACGTTAAGCCGTTAGTACCAATTGTTATAACAATCGTATATCAGGGAATGGAGAGCAGCGTCTAATGATTTTGCCATTTCTAAGAACTGTATGTAATAAAACATGATTTAATTCAAACATTACATTTATTTTGTGTTAATAAACAAGTAACAATAGGAGAACGATCTCGATCCCACATATTCAACGCACCTTGAATAAGAAAACACGAATAATGGTAAGCAACGTTGCACAGGTACGGCGTGCAATTCGCAAAGCCAGAACGATTGTAAGGATTTATCAATATGGAGGGAGATCCGACCCAGCACGAATACTACACGACTGTTAAAATGTGCGCAGATAGTGGGATTTATGTAAGCTTCTCTCTGATTACTTTATTGCTTCTTAGCTATTGTTGTGGCTTACTATGCTTTGTAGTTATTAAGTTAGGATATATATCTGAGTATGTATGTATATATGTCAGAGTATAATAAGAATTGTAAGTTGATCAACTTTCTAGTTCGTTGATAAACTGACGACGCTACGTGTGCTTAATAAAAATCTATAAAGTCCAACAGGCCTTATTGAAGTTAAAGTTTTTTTTTTGTTTTGTTACAACCGTAGCATCATTTGTTTAGGTTAGATTAAGTCAATAATTAAGTAAAAAATAAAATAATTATGCGTTCACTGAAATTGGCAACTAAATATAACAATATGAGTAGGTCACCGGAAAACCTACTATTAAACTGTAACAGTAAAATTTGATTTATTTGTTGGTTTTCTTAAACTCGCTAATCTTAGGAACTACTGGTCTGATATGAAAAAATATTTTAGTGTTAGATAGCATATTAGATGGAGGAAGGCTATAGGCCACATTTAATTATGTATTAATATATAATGTATATAAAAACACAATTTAAAAAAAAACTGTTTGTCTGTGTGTCTCTTTATTTCGGCTAATCTCAGGCAACGGCAGGACCGATTATGACGAGACGTTTACTGGAAGATAGCAACTTTTATAAGATATAGGTATGCTTAACCTGTTTATCTGTTTGCTTGTCCATGTATTCCGTTAAATCTCCAAATCGGCAGTACTGAATCAGAAGGGACAGTTATTGTTAAATAGCTTATAAAAAATCCTAATGTTATTAAAATTTATCAGCATAAAAGTGCGAATTCATTAGTTACAACGACAGTCGCATTTTCATGCTATTACTAGATGCACTGTGCACAGCACAGTATTAATTAAGCTTAGCTAAACAAACTTAGTGGGTTATTCTAATGTCGGCGTTGACTTGTTTGAATTGGTTCGGTTGGTAAGTACCTATCTATAGTCAACTGCACTAATATGTAATACTTGGTTTCTAATGAACCGTGACGGTTAACTGCCGTTAGGTAGTAGGTAGTTTATGTATTGACTTAAATCTTAAAGTTCGAATTTCTTTTTTATTTTATTTTATTTATTTATTTACATACACAAGATACAAAAAAAGCAACAACAAAAAGACAACTAGGTATGTACAAAGGCATTACTTATTTCTACAGAAATCTCTTTGTGAGAAGTCGTACATAAATACAATAATACATAAATACTAAACATAAACATATATACAATATCAGAATAAACTATATTTACTAATAATGTCAAAGAGGACTAACTTATTTCGTCTAAATATGTAACCTTAAGTATAGCAAGGGAGGAGACCAGCTCGTTGGACAGATCTCCTACAGAAAATCCCCCTGCAGATAAAGATCCAAAAGACAAAACGTAGAAGATACAGGTAAAATGACTTAAAAACTCTCACAAAAGGCAAAGTGGACGGCAACACGATGTAACATAATGTTTACTTGATGTCGAGCTTGTGACTTTTGCAAGCACCATTATGATACTTATAGGTACTTATGTTTCATATTTTTCACAATACTCAAAGCTTAAAGTGATAGTTTTAATTAACCATCATTTTTCAATTCAGCCATTATAACGTCCACTGCTTAATATGGTTCTCCTCCCCAAAGAGGGTATTTGCCATGGTCACCACGCTTGGCAGGCGGTTGGTGACCGCAGTATTAACTTGTAACACACAAGGAAATGCTGCTGCTCGTTCCCTGTTATACGAGTGTTATATATGATTTTATAAAAATCGGGACTAACGGTTTTTGTGCTTCCCGAGACACGGAGGGTAGTCCCTCAACCAACCAAACCCGGAAAGAAATCTTAGAATTTACACAAAGATTTCCTGTCCGCAGTGGGGATCGAACCCACGACCTCTGAGATTCAAGGCGAGACAAATACCGCTACGCTACGGAGGTTGTCATACATGTTAAACATAAGTGATACTTATACTTATATTTCATATATTTCACAATACTTGACACTTTAAGTGATATTACTACTAGTTCTAGTAGATAGTCTCAACACTTCTCAATCAAATAATAAAAAAAACATGTTAAGATTAAAATAAATCATTTTTTAAACGTTTGGTAGACAGTAATCCGTTGCCTTTTCAAATAAGCAACAATCCTTGTTAACTTTATGTCATTGCTAAGAATTTATCAAGCTACAACAAACCGCGGTTTTTATTTCATAAATCAGCTTATTTGTGTCGTAATGCCGTGACAAATTTTTGAAACAAAATCCAAAACATTTGCCTTTGTCAACTTAAAACTGAAAAATGGTAAAATTTCCACATTTTGCCCGTATTTTGTTGTTAATATTGATACGTATTTGCTGAACCGCAATTAATGAGGCTGTAGGGTTACCGACAGATTGTAATAAGCCTATTGTGATCCGGCTACAACGTGTTAATGGGATTTTCAATCAAGAAACGTATTCAGTACCAATCAGCCGAAAGTGGTTATAAAGTCAGCGATATCTGATGAAACGCAAGCTGTTGAACCGAAAGCAAGATATTTACGTATCTATAGAGTCTGGACTATAAGAATTTAAAAGTTGTGTCAAAAGTTTTGTATACTTGAAACATAAATGGGAAGGGAAGACTAATTCCGCCGAAGAAAAATGTTGAAATAAATATCGTTTATTTATTTTTAGTGACCTCTTATTTATAAGGTATTTCCAGTATATATAGTGCTTATATTTTTTACCTACGTGACTCAGCAACTCTCAACCTTAAAATTTTGTAGTATCAACATATCACTAAGTGGTTTTTATAGTGTTTTTTTTTTATTCAATTAATTATATCATATTTACTGCAAAAACATCATTCATTGATTCTGATATTGTGACACCTTTTTTTTAATTAGTACCTACATAACTTTAGACGCTCTTATGTTGTAAATATTGCTTTAAGATTTTGACAAATAAATTACAGATTTATGAAAGTTCATAAATTCATCACAAAATCAAACTATAAAGTTATTAACGACAACTAATTAAAACTTTAAATATTATCAATATACCTAATCACAATTAAACTATCAAGTAATATTACTTATTTTTTGCGTTTAGCTTCCGTAAGATCCGTAGAGAATGAAGCTGGGATTTTTACGATACACTGAATTCACAATCGCCTACGAAAGCACACTGTCTAGAGCAAACCCTTTGTTTGTAGTATTCAAATTCAATGCTAATACGTTGAGAGAATCAGAGAGGACGTATGTTCTTTGCGTCGCTAGATGGAAATTTCAATGGATCAGATTGGTACTATTCCGGATGAAATTGAATGTAAGCTGGCAGGGTTATGTTGCTACTTTTTTCGTCTTGCGTGTCTGTTTCTTTAAGTGTTTAAATCCATAAGTTGGTTGTAGTGCCTATACGTATTTTCTTGGCTGAGTCAAAAGATAAACCATTGCTATGCAAACAGAGAGTATATTAATTATTAAAAACAACCGATTTCAAACCAGTATGAAATATTTCATATTATTACATTATTACCGACTTTTCATGGAGTGAAAAATTGTGTTAAGAGCTCCGAAAAATAACTCGCTATATATCAAATTCATTCATAAACAATTTTCAGACGTAAATGTTGATTCTATAGTTAACCTCGTTTTGAATGAATGTGTTATTTGGATCAAAATCCTCTCAAAAACGATGTTTAAAAAAATCGAAAACAAAGCTATGTGTGTATACTTAACCCTACACATATTCTTCTGTAGTATTCAAGAACAACATTGCTATAGGCATAGATAACTATGCCCGGTGAAGTAGCAAAAGCATCGTGGCTAACTACATATTATGTCCGTCTGAAAAAATAAACATAGATATCATGAAAATGTTACGAGAATAAGACAAATACTTAAATTAAAACTAGTTTATGAGATCATTACACAACATCAAATTAAGATTGCACAATCGCTGGAAATCGATTCAAAGCGTTTTTGTAAATCACTTTTATTCAGTATAAACGTGAAAGAACGTCCTTTCAGGTGCTAGGGGAATTGAATTCGTAAAAGCGAAAGAAAAAAGAAACAGTTTTATTTAAACGACTGATTTGAGAGCAAACATCGATGGAGACATGCCCGCATCTCTATGTATTGGCGCAATTTTAAATCTAAATGTAACAGGAAATATTCTGAAAAATACGTTGAACTACTTTATGGAATAATCCGATTTGGCTATGATTTTTACGGCGTTGGTGTTGGATGGTTTGAAAGTGCAATTGCATTAGAATAGGTTTTACACCTCATTTGCTGTTAGAAAAACGAATTCCTAAATATTCGTTTTATTTTTAAATTAGCTGGGATATTTAAGTATTCAAGATATTCTAAACGGTTGTGTTTAAAAATTTAATTAGCTGATTCCACGGATTTTTCATTGAACTTTTTTTTGTACTAGTCGTTTTAATCTATAATAATAATAAGAGGTAAAAATTGTGAGTCTGTGACATTTAGTCCCTCAACCAGCCAGTCCCGAAAATAAATCTTAGAATTTACATAAAGATTTATTGTGTCACTTGGGGATCGAACCCACAACCTCCAATATTTAAAGTGGGACTTATTCCGAAAACATGTTTTAGTTACAACCTCCGTGGCGTAGGTTGTAACTAAAACATTTTTTCTAAAACTCAAATTGACTTAACAATCTCACAATCTTAATATCTATTGAAAAAAATGAAGCTAGATAATACTAGTTACATTAAAAACGCCTCAGATATTTATGACTAAATCACTATAATAACAAAAATCTAAAACAACACCACGATAAACCAAATTGTCTATTGACTTAATCACCTCAATTTGCCCTCTAAAAAGGCAAAGTATACCTGAGCTGAGAAATATTCGGGTGTAAGGAACTTAATTAGCGTGTTTTCTTTGATTACCGTCATCAGTGCACCGGCTGCTGGAAATGCTCACCTGCGTCCCGTAACGCTTAGCTAAATTACAACAATTTCTTTCTAGCTGGTGGATGGTAGCACAAAAAATTTGTACGCTAGTAATTCTTGCTATATTATTACTACAAGGTAGCTGTACGTGTGTTTGTTTTTGGTTAATTTCTTTGTTTTGTTTGCTTTTTTGTACAGTAGAAAGAAATGTTATAAGTTGGTAGATTATACTGATAAAATTATGAAACATATTATGTTAGTTACTTAACTTAGAAATTGGATTAAATAATAAAAAATGTTAAGGCTGAAGCACTGCTCGCCTTCGTGCCCAGTGAAGTAGCAAAAGGCTTTTGGCTAACTTCATAATAATATGTCCGTCCGAAAAAAGACAAATAATGGAATTCATTCTAGTGTTGTCTCTTTTCTATACAAGTCATCTCCGTAACAGAATACTCACGTTGTTTTTTCAGGTAGTCATCCACTCAAACCACACACAATCATGTAGTTATACACGAGACTTGCTGTTTCCTTGAACACACGAAAATCTCACGAACATTTAGTTTTTTTTTAATTACTAGCAGAGTTTTGCAGTCTACTAGTATTTTTCAACACCCATCGAACTTAGCTAAAATGCTTGCGTTACGAGTGGGTTCACGTCGGTAGTGCAATGGATTGGAATCGAACCGGCGACCTTGGCAGTTTAAAATTACCTGCATTCATTTTTATGGAAATTTCACAAACAGCTGCGATTTTATCAGTCCTCATGTAAGTATAATAATAATTTACAAGTGTGCGGAGAAATATGTTTCATGGCATTATGGCATATTTTCATTTTTTTTATCAAACTTCGTTATATGTTATTGTATATCAAATCCTAAAAGAGTATAATAATGATGAACAAAAATATAATAACAAAATTTCAAAATAGCTATTTTCACAAAAATTTAATATTATTTCACACGACTAATAAAAAACCAAAAAATAAGTAGGCAGTGGTATGTGTTAAATTATTGACAGAGACAAGAAATAAATAAATATTTTGTCGACGCTCTGACATCTCGTTTACTTAATAAACTGTCTGCTAAATAATGTGTTTCATCTCCGCTTATTTTGGAAATAAATTGCTTCATTTTTGGCTCACAGGCATTAACAATGAAATTTATCACCTGCGTATACAGAATTGATGTCATTTAACACCCTTCTTACTTAATTTTTCAGCAGTATCGCAAATATTTACTGTATCGTAATTGTATTATCTAAAAAACCGGCCAAGTGCGAGTCGGACTCTCGCACGAAGGGTTCCGTACCAGATGCAAGTGCCTACCTATTTTTGATATCAAGAAAACAACAAGTAACATAGTATAAAAGTTCTTGTAGTTCGTTGTAACTTTGATCGATGTTAATAATAGTTGATTGAATGAAAGGTACATTGCGGTTTACGGTTTATGACGTATTAAAAAAGAACTACTTACTTGATCTCGTTCAAACCAATTTTCGGTGGAAGTTTGCATGGTTATGTACATCATATATTTTTTTTAGTCTTATCATTCTCTTATTTTAGAAGTTACAGGGGGGGGACACACATTTTACCACTTCGGAAGTGTCTCTCGCGCAAACTATTCAGTTTAGAAAAAAATGACATTAGAAACCTCAATATCATTTTTGAAGACCTATACCCCACCCGTATGAGATTGTTGAAAAAAATATTTTTGAGTTTCAGTTCTAAGTATGGGGAACCCCAAATTTTTTTGTTTTTTTTTCTTTTTTTGTGTGAAAATCTTAATGCGGTTCACAACATACCTCTACTTGCCAAGTTTCAACATTATAGTTCTTATAGTTTCGGAAAAAAGTGGCTGTGACATACGGACGGACAGACAGACAGACAGACAGACATGACGAATATATAAGGGTTCCGTTTGTTGCCATTTGGCTACGGAACCCTAAAAACAATACAAAAACGTGCTTAACTTTTTTTAGATTATACGTTACATTGATATTTCTTTAGACTATACGTTACCTTTATATACTAGTGCCACAGCCTCCGTAGCGTAGCGGAATTTGGCTCGCTTTATATCTTGGAGGTCGTGGGTTCGATTCCCATGCCGGACAGGAAATCTTTGTGTAAATTCTAAGATTTCTTTCCGGGTCTGGTTGGTTAAGGGACTATCCTCCGTGCCTCGGAAAGCCGTTGGTCCCGATTGTTATAATATCATCTATAATAATCGTATATCAAGGAACGGGCAGCAGCGTTTCCTTGTGTGGTCACCAACCCGCCGGCCAAGCATGGTGACTATGGCAAATATCCTCCCCCGGAAGGAGGCCCATGTTCAGCAGTGGACGTTATACGGGCTGATGATGATGATGACTAGTGCTAGAAGCTAGTGCTTCACGCGCATGGTTTTTTACTGTATAGCCTTAGTAACCGTGGGCGTACGTTGCTCCTGGATAATGTAGCATTATAACGGTGAAAGAATCTTTTAACTCGGTCTTGTAGTTTGGGAGGCAATTTAATGAAAATAAACAATCAAATCTTTTCTCTTTATATTAGAATGTATTGTTCATTAATACTAATAAACTACTTACTTTTACTTGCTAAGTCTATTGAGCACGTACATTTAAGTAGTTTTTAAGTAGTTTACAAAGCCGTAAATCACTTAAAACTACAAAAATTATAATAATAGCGGCTCAGTTGACTGAGTAACTAGACCTAGTTGACTTGAGCTCAATAGACTGACTATTGAGCCAAGCGTCTATGGCAATATTCTTCAAAAATCCTGGCTTGCTAAGGTTTGTTAAGAAGAGGCCTACTTTCAGCTGTGGACGTAAACGAGATGCTGAAGTGAAGTGAAGAAGATTTAAACTGAGAAACAAGCAGGTGTAGCAGCGTCTACTGCAATAACAAGCAGAATACTTGTTATTGCAGAAAACGCTGGGCTTAGATGGGATCTTAAATAAATCTTTCTCATTACTTTAATAATAGCATCTACAGAAAATACTGAAGTAGATAGAAACATACCAAGCAAAATCAATACACTGTAACAAAATTTCATCGAGCTTCATCGAGTAACAACACAGATCGAAACTTGTAATAACAGCACACCTCTAGTTTCAGCCGGAGGGCAGACTCTGGGGGCAGCGGTCACGTGACAGATGGTCAGGCGCAAGGCGGGTTGAACAGATAATTAACACGTTTCTTTTCGAACTTGGTAACGAAACTTTATTAATACCGGTGGGGACTTAGGCTTTGAGGGAAACAAACTTTTCTAATGAAGTCGCCAGCTGAATATTACTTTCGTTTGTGGGTGTTTTTAATTAGCTATTTATTTATGTTTTGAACTAGCCGTTTTGGCTGAATTGTATATGCGATATTTTTAAGAAGCGTCAAGATTGTAAAATGCTCTTTTCTACAAAAAAATATCACATATGGGGTGTGAGATTTAATGTGAGAATTAAAGGACTAAAGGACTCCACTATAGATTAACTAGCTTGTGGCTGCATGCGCTTCCGTCACCAAATACAGGCACCTTAATGGATGCAAATACGTTTCGTGTGGCAGTATCGTTGCGGCTGGGTGCGCCGTGCTGTGCTCCCCACCGCTGCGAGTGTGGCGCCAATGTGACCCAACTCGGTCACCACGGCCACGGTGTTGTAGCAAAAGTGGTGGACGTCTGTCCCGTCATGCCACTATTAATGATATAATCCGTCGGGCCTTCAGCTCGGCAAATATGCCAGCCGTTTTAGAGCCTAATGGCCTTATGCGCGACGATGGTAAAAGGCGCGACGGAATGACTCTGGTGCCTTGGAGGATGGGACGGCCTTTGGTGTGGGACGCTACGTGCGTCGACACCCTCGCGCCGTCTCATCTTTCCGGGACTCAGGGTAGGGCTGGCATGGCGGCCGAATCCACGGAGAATCTCAAGAGGCGCAAATATAGTACCCTTGATAGTGGTTATGTATCTGTGCCTTTTGGTGTCGAAACATTGGGGCCGTAGGGACCGAGGGCCAAATTAATTTATAAATACCTCGCAGCCGCCCTCTTAAGTGCGGCACGTTCTCCGAGTGCTGGTTTCTACTTTGCACAGCAGGTAAGCATTGCCATTCAACGTGGTAATACTGCCAGCATTCTGGGAACCTTGCCAAGTAAATACTGTTGCCAATTCTTGACTACGCCGACGCCAGCTATCTTGACCTCACCGAAGAGCAACTGAATAAACTTGAGCGACTCCAAAACATTTGCATTAGATTTATATTTGAACTTCGCAAATATGATCATGTCTCATTATTTCGTAATAAGCTTAAGTGGTTGCCAATTCGCCTTCGCCGTAATGCTCATATTCTTTCTTTATTATATAATATTCTATTTATTCCTTCTACACCTATCTACGTTAAAAACCGTTTTGGATTCCTTTGTGATACACATTCGCGATCTCTAAGATCGTCACAAGACCTAAAGCTGCATGTTCCCTTGCATTCCTCAAATTTTATGGACAAATCATTTAGCGTCACAGCAGTCCGTCTATGGAATGCCCTGCCAGTAACAATAAGAAGTGCTCAGACTCACTCAACATTTATGAAACTCATCAAAAACACTATTTGCGTTTATAAATTGTCCCCTTTGTTGTAACATTTACATATATTTATATTTATCATTTATGTATATCTATCATAATTATGTTGTTTATAGTATATTATTATATTTATGTATATTTTGTACATAATCCTATGTACCCTATATATTTTTACCAAAATATTGGTATTAAATTATTAATCTTAATTTTTGAATTACACACAATCTACCTACGTCATTTACCTAATGAATTCCATTATCCATCCAAAGGTTGTCTGGAAGAAATTGCTTTATAAGACCGCCCATTGTACTGTGTCTATTATTTTTACTGTTTACTTATGTGTGTACAATAAAGAGTATTCTATTCTATTCTATATAAGTTATTTTTATTTTTAATTTTTTAATTAGTTACTTTTAGTTATGTATTTTATTTATGTTTGTTTACTAGAGAACCCACTAAGAACCAGTTGGATCTCGTTGAAACTAGATCCTACTTGATCTAGAGTTGCAATCGGTGTAAAAATGTGACCTATTTTACATTAAATCAATAAATTCAATTAATAAAGAGATGTGTAAACACAAACAAATAAGACGTTCCCCTTCAAAAATGCATATAAAATTCTCTGTCTACAATTTTGTGCGACATGAACTGCCACGAAATATCAACTTGTCTCAGATTTTCCTCCAAAGTGAATTTATAAGGGGTTAACATATTAATATTTTACCATGAACAAGACAGTCGTTATGTTACCAAATGTGTAATATTAATCGTTGCGTATGCTGAACAATATTCATGCCAACATTTCAAATGTCAGGGATATAGTGGGGTTGTCAAAATCTTAGCTAACGTGTTTATGCAAATTACCATTTCCATTAACGTTTTCCCTTGAGAGAGCATGCATGTTGTATGAACATATTATAATGTGTATCAACAGTGTAATGAACAACTAATTGTGTAATCATTGATTGTGTGTAACTTAATTCACCTTAGCAACAAGGGAACGATCAAATACATTATTTATTAAGAGGCGCATACTTTTAATAAAGTAGATTGTGCAGAAGCTATTAATATTATATTATAAGCTAATAAAATCATATTTTTCTATATCTATCAATAGGTGCAATACTTACAACACATATAGGTACAAATAAGTAAAATTATAGTTCATGTTTGTAATGGAAAAATTACAGGTTCTTACTTAATGCTTATTGAGCAAATACATAAGCATATAGGATACCCATAACAAAAACACAATTAACATATATACTCAATATTGGATATCAGCAAATGAGAAGATGAATATATTATACCTAATAACCCAAAAGTAAATTAAATTATTTTAGATTTTTGAAGAATAAATTTATCGCTTCCTCCTCTCTTCTAACTTATCGTGCCCGACAGGGTCCATACTCTGTACTGGTTTTGTCTTTGTAACAACTTATTCATACATATGGTGTGCAAAACATGAATATGAATAAATATGGCCATAGATTTCGAGTGGGTTATCTGTTCACCTGGTATATCTATAATAAGCTACACTGCAGTTATACACATCTAAACCGAAATGTTACAATTCCTTACATTTATTTCTATTTGCTCTTGGTAAGTATGTATATATTCTATAATTAGTTAATTTTCATAATTATATACTTCTAGACGCTAAGTTAACTTAAGTTTATGGCACCTCCACGGTTTTTCAGTTAAAAATCACCGACACCGAAGTGAAGTTAATATCCACAATAAACCTACCAACAATTATCAATTAAACAATGCTAGGTATGTAAGCAAAGTGTTCGAGATGTCAGACATTGCTAGCACGAGATGGGTCTGTGTGAGGGCCGCAAATATGCGAGCTATGTAAATTTGATACCTCGAGTAACGCTGCGGTTGGGGCCGGCTCTCATCTATCTTAGTTATGCCACTAATCTCTGAAGCCATGTTTAGAGAAATAATTTTGCCATACACCATGGCAATTAAAGTATTCGTTGGTAAATATCACTTGAAAATATTTTTATCAATTTTTCGAGGTTGGGATAATATGAAATGACAACGTTTATTGATAATTAAGACTAATCCATCGTACTTATTATAAGTAAAATACAATGATATTGATAACATTTAAAAAAAAAAGAATAAGTTTACATCTACGGTTTAAGATTATTGTTAAAATGTCATGTTATCACCTGATAAGAAATAAAAATCAACCAGAGCGGGCAGGTCAGAGCTGAAGCATCAAACGCGTCGCGAGGACAACCAAACCCTATTCTAGCTTCCTGCGATTCTTTCTCTTTCTACGTATGTCGTGACACCTATATAAGAAAAACTATAAGATATAGTCATTTATAATCGATATCTTTCGATTTTGTAAAATATACAGCCGATTATCGACAAAGTTTTCAATTATACCGCCAAATTTATTGTACCTATATAATATGTATGTAAACCGTAGTAATTATGTCTCCCCTAAACTGTGGTAAGACATTAATATTAAACGTTTATAGACAATTAGGTGCAATTTATTATTAGACTTGTCCCACTGTTTGGGGTCAATAATTTAACTCGTAATTTCAGGCATAACTGTTCTAATAGAGTAATCGAAGCTAGACATTGAACTTCATTGGTATCACGTATCCCATTCAGGTGGAGACAAAGCCCCTTAATGTGTTTAACTGTCCAACTCGAACCATTCCGTTCGTATAACTGGCAAACACACCTATTTGGTCAGATTGTGATAGAATGTAATGATCGTGATGTGATTTACAACTACTACTTTCTTGTTTGATTGGTACAGATACTGCAGTAAAGATTAGAGATATCTAGTTGCTTAAGACCTAGCGTTTATTACGACGCTATCTTTCATAAGAAGTTTTTATTATGACGGAGATATGTAGTTAACCACAAGGCTTTTGCTACATCACCTAAATAAATGCGAGTAGAGCTTAATTAATGGTTTATAAACTACAAACCTAGAAAACTGCCCAAGCATATGGTACTTGGATGTCGTGCATTGGCACGGGGCGATTGCTGGCGGGAGATTGAATTATACTTTTCGATAGAAGAAAGATATCAGGGCTTGGTGCCGAAAACATAGACTATCAATACAAATGATACTCGAACTGATATCTAAATTATATCTATTTTAATATTATAAGAAGTGTTATGTATTTTGAGTTTAGTTTATTTCAATTTATATATAAAGGAAAGATTTGATTGTTTGTTAATATTAAATAGGCTTCAAAACTAATGGACCATTAAAAAGCTACGTTATGCAGGAGTAACATATTATGCTATATTTAATTATGAAGTTACCATTCAATTTAACTGGAGATACGGTAAAACCGCGCTCTAGTTGTATAATATTTATATAATATTTTCTAAAAATATTGTATGTATAATATTTTTAGTTTTCACGTGTAGCGAAAAAATCCGTTGCTTATTCACAATTCACTTAAAAATCCGACAACATAATTAAACGTATTTCTTATTTTCGTTGCTATATTATTATATTGTTTTGTCCCCTTTTTTATACAGAAGTCAGTCATTGTTTATTTTTTACATATCCAAGCACTATTTATACATAAAATATCAGTATGTATGTGACTGAGTGTCCATTTTTTAGTACGCAATACGTGCCGTGGTTTCTTTCTATTCTAGTTATAACACCCGATGGGATAATCACGCAAAAAGCCCGTATCTATTTTCACAGTTTTATTCGTATTATCAAGCATTGTTGCTTAATGCAAATCTAAAGTTCAGAAGAATAACGTTGGATTTGCCATTATACGTCAGAAATATTTGTCGTATCTGCCTTCATCATTAACTGACATTTACAATCTGAAGGCTTCTGAAGATAATATAACATCCGCCCTGTTGCTGCTGAGCTCTAGAAATTCTATTTATTTTATTTTTTATACTATTGGATTCTTGTAAGTAATTTTTAAATTATCACCTTCATAATGAGGAAACTCTGATATTGACTTCCCATAAATAGTACCTATTAAAGTGTGGATGACTACAAGTTTGATATACATATCACGCCCTATTATTTTCAAGATGGTAAAAAAGTCACCCAGTATATATTTGAAGTGGTAAAAAATAAATTAGCTATATCTGATTTCCCACCTTATTAGCTATCGTCACTTATCCGGTATTGAAATATCACCGACAATATGTCACTATCAACTATAAAAGGACGGCATATATTTTAGAAGCACCTTATTTAGTGTGCAAGTACCAGTTAATCGTTCTGCCGCAGGAAAACTACTATTAAAATTTCAGCTTGTATACATAGGGCCATACACACGGTTGTAGCTTGCCAAATGGTACATTGTTAAGGGATAAAATATAATGACCACCAAAAATATATACTTGACACCAGAAAAATAAAGTCTAAAATTATAATAGTACTAGCTATTTTAGTCACGACTGCACTTCAAATTGTATTCGAACACCAAATGTAGTAAATGATCACCAAATCTTAGCGAGCAAATTATTGCGCTATTTCTACCTTAATAAAATCAATGAAAAATGACAATCGGTTAGGTTAGGTTAGAGCTGAGGCCATACAACGCACGAGCCGAGCGAACGAAGCGAGCGGTGCCGCGGCAGCGGCCGGCGAGTGCCAGAACCGAATAGTAAATTAGTAAAACATTTAGGTACTTTTGGTGATCATTTACTACTTTTGGGTTAACAATGATTTATTTGGAGTCATTTTGCTTAAATACGATAGCGAAATGTTAAAACTTTGGTTACAATTTTACATTAAAATGCGGGTTTAATTTTGGTGATCATTTTTACTATATCTGATGGTAAGTTAAACATAAGCCCATTGTTAACACAACGGAACTAGAAGCTAAACAACTTTCTTTATATTTTCAAATTATTGGCGCAACGTTGGGATATATGTAATGGGTCAATTTTGAAGCGGCCGGAGCCCAATGGTTAAGGTGTCGTACTTGCGATCTTGTGGTTGCCGGTTCGATCCCTATCCATTTTACTAGCGACGTGAACCCACTCGTAATTCAAGCATTTTAGCTTAGCACGGGGGGTTAACAAGAATACTAGTAGACCTCTGTTAGTAATCTTAAAAAAACAAACTTTGTCTGGTCTTTCTTGTCTTTAGTTTTACTAGATTTTGTGAGCAACGTTACCCGTGTGTATTTCTTTCTCCGTACCATCTCTGGGTAGCTTTTTCGTTATTATTTTTTTACTTTTTGTGGTGTATATTTATTATTCGATTCATTATAATCGTTCATTCCTTATGTTTAATCTTTATTTTTACTCGACTTTTTCTTGTTTTTGTTTATATCATTTTTAATATATCTATCTCGTATACAAAAATACTGCATCAATCATCAACAAGCAAATTGTGAACTTAGTATACGCCCGTATTTTGGCCACGGATATATTAAACCAATTAGTTTCTTGAACGTATTTAATATAATTAGGTATATAAGTCTATTCTCCGATTACCCTATAATTATGAAATCTTATATATAATTATTATGTTCTATAATAAATTTATGCTGTAAGATAATATCTAAGCATTTATATAATGTTATAAATTCATTAAGTATAGCAAATATGGGCGTTCGGATTCCAAAAAACGCTTTAGATAACGGCACACAAAATAAGTAGCAAATAAATTAGCGCGCGTGTTCATCATCAGTCCGTGTAACGTCCACTGCTGAACATGGGCCTCCTCCCGAGAGAGGGTAGTTGCCTTAGTCACCACGCTTGGCAGGCGGGTTGGTGGCGCAGCGCGCGTGTTAGCAACACTTTATAATGACAAATTTCTTCCCTTGATAAATTGTAAAGTGGTGAATAAGATGGTATTATGAAGCCGTCAGTTGTAATTCCATAGGTGGAAGGGGCATTGGTAGTCTCCGAACCGTATTGAAAAAAATGTGAGGATTCCTTGCAAATTGATATTTTGTAAAATAACAGCTAAGAACATCCGACTGTAGACTAGTAGTGGAAAAACGTCAGCTGGTCACATGAACATGTAAATAGTAGATTGTTTATCTAGGGAGCAAACAACTATTTTAAAGGCGAGAGTGTTTTTTTTAATCCAGAGCGGAGCGAAGGATTCTAGAGTAGAATACCGAGCGGAGCGAGGGATTCTTAACTAGAATCCTGAGCGCAGCGAGGGATTAAAAGTATGTCACTCGAGCTTAAGATAGTGTTGCTCCCGAGGTGGACACCCTACTTTTTATCACCCTCTATGAGAAAATAAGTAAGTTCAACTTATGAACAAGGATTTATTTACGTACAATGAAGAACCATAAGACATAAAATATAATTTTCATCAACTTTTTTTAAATTTGGCGCTCCCGCAGTTTTTCTGCCAGTCACATATTCAATACATTGTTCCCGCATGGTTTGTGATTCACCTCTTTGCTGATTGAAAAATTATTAACAATATCCACATTCCAAATTCAAATCAATTTTGGTCCCTAAGGGATTAATGAGCTATTTTGGTCCCTGTTTACGAGGAATAAACTAGCTCTTTTTGAATAGATGTGATAAAATAGTAGATTGTTTATCTAGGGTGCAAACAACTATTTTAAAGGCGAGAGTGTTTTTTTTAATCCAGAGCGGAGCGAAGGTTTCTAGAGTAGAATCCCGAGCGGAGCGAGGGATTCTTAACTAGAATCCTGAGCGCAGCGAGGGATTAAAAGTATGTCACTCGAGCTTAAAATAGTGTTGCTCCCGAGGTGGACACTCTACTTTTTATCACCCTCTATGAGAAAATAAGTAAGTGCAACTTATGAACAAGAATTTATTTACGTACAATGAAGAACCATAAGACATAATAATACTTTCACTTGAGGAAGACGCACTCATTTTTTATAATTCTAAAATCTGAATATGAATCAGCTACGAATGAAAGCAGAATGCATTTAATTTCACGCGTTGTTTATTTTTCATCAACTTTTATAAATTTGGCGCGCTCGCAGTTTTTCAGCCAGTCACATATTCAATACATTGTTCCCGCATGGTTTGTGATTCACCTCTTTGCTGATTGAAAAATTATTAACAATATCCACATTCCAAATTCAAATCAATTTTGGTCCCTAGGGATTAATGAGCTATTTTGGTCCCTGTTTACGAGGAATAAACTAGCTCTTCTTGAATAAATGTGATAAAAAATAAATTGTTTCACTGATTTCGTCTCAATTCATAATTTACCATATGAAAGTATACCTCCTAAATACCATCTATATATATAAAAGAAAGTCGTGTTTGTTACAACACTTATAACTCGAGAACGGCTGGACCGATTGCCATGGTTTTTGATTTGTTGGATTTGTTTCCGTCCCGAATAGCAGAATACATTTTAAAAAACAAAAGAAAGTCGTGTTAGTTACACTATTTATAATTCAAGAACGGCTGAACCGATTTGGCTGAAAATTGGTAGGGAGGTAGCTAAGAACTGGGAGAAGGACATAGGATACTTTTGGGTAGGGGTAGGGTAGGGTAGGGTAGGGTAGGGGTAGGGTAGGGGTAGGGTAGGGGTAGGGTAGGGGTAGGGTAGGGGTAGGGGTAGGGTAGGGGTATGGTAGGGGTAGGGTAGGGGTAGGGTAGGGTAGGGGTAGGGTAGGGTAGGGAAGGGGTAGGTGTAGGGTAGGGGTAGGGGTAGGGTAGGGGTAGGGTAGGAGTAGGGTAGGGTTATGGTAGGGCAGGTGTAGGGTAGGGCAGGGGTAGGGTATAAAAGTCCACCCGTGCGAAGCCGGGGCGGGCCGCTAGTTTAAAATAAATACACTTAAAAATGGTCCGCTGATACCCTGATAGGTGTGTCGCAAGAAAATTTATCGCCTCTTTGACTGCACCAGCTGACAAGTATTCTCTTTTACTACACTTCGGTGTCTACTACTTTTCAAGCCACTCACGAAGCCGCGTTTTTCAATTCTATACAAGGCCAGAACGCAAGGGTGTGAAACTAATCACGTACAGATTGGAAATAACTTTTTTACTAAATTCTTCCAATATATACAAGAGCAGTACGCAAATACTCGCGTATACTTTGTAGTGATGTAAGTAAGTACAGCGCTCCAAAACGTACAGCGCCAGTACGCATGCGGACCAATAGTGTAGAAAAGAAACGTTGTGTTTGTTGTCAGTGCAACCCGACTCGGATAATTTTTTTTTAAACCACTCAGAAGTAGGAGCCCCGCGAAGCGGTGCTCCGTCGAGCTTAGTTAGCAGACACAGATTTTTTATTCACAATTAAACCTAAAATAAACGTCATATGGCGTCTACTAACTAAGCTCGACGGAGCCCCGCTTTGCGAATCGTAAGTAAGTTGTGTAGTATAGTCTGGAACGAAGACGCAAGCATCCACGGTCCAAACTATACATGATTAGTACGCAAAATTCGTGTATATATTGTAATCACAGACTTCAAAACAGCATTACAATATATACACGAGCAGTTTCCTATGGTTGCGTACTGGCCTTGTATAGAATGGAAAGACGCCACAAAGCCATAGCTGACGGCCATAAGGCCTTCTTAACCCTTAACCACTGTCGTACGTATATGGTACGTCACCCAAACGCATTTTCGTTCAAAAATTCAGTTTGCGCGGGAATTCCCGCGTATCGTTTTTGATAGTTTCCTAGTCGCCAGTGACGCGTGTGCTGAGGTGGGGAGCGGATGCCTGCCATTTTCCTAAGCAGGTGAGTTTGACTACCCGACGTATGTGGTACGTAGCGTCTGTGTTAGTGTGACTTTTTTCATATATTTGCTTATGTTTGTCGACAGATAAAATGAACCGTAAGCGGCTAAATTCTGCTTCTATGCCATCTACATCTAAAATAGCTCGTATTCATATTGGACTAAGAGCTGACAACCGAAAAGGCAAGGTAATTTGATCATTCATAAAAATGATTCATCAGCTTACCTGGAGCATTCTAAGCATAAAGACGTCGACCTGGCAGGATTCGCGTGGTGGATGTGGGAGTTATGGGGTGGGAAAAAAATAAAAAAAAGGTAATGTGATCAGGATTACTTTTTATGCCAAATGGTGTGCCTACCTCCCCAAAGCACACAAAAAAAATCTGGCGTCATTTGGTTGGTGGAAAGGTATCGCCGTCGTCACGTGTATCCCCTCCACGCGCTCTTTTCATGCCCCTTAGCTCTTTCTCGAGCAAAATACAATTTAAAATATAAATTTTCAATTATTTTTTTCGACATGTTCCCACCACTATTATTGGCTGGCTTTTTTTTCCTAGCCTCTGGAAATAATAAACTTTAAGCACAAAAAAAGCCAGCCTTGTTCTTATTACCTAAAAATAATTTTTTTTTTCCTCACTTTATTTAAGCCTGGCGATACCTTTCCACCAACCAAATGACGCCAGATTTTTTTTGTGTGCTTTGGGGAGGTAGGCAAACCATTTGGCATAAAAAGTAATCCTGATCACATTACCTTTTTTTTTATTTTTTTCCCACCCCATAACTCCCACATCCACCACGCGAATCCTGCCAGGTCGACGTCTTTATGCTTAGAATGCTCCAAGTAAGCTGATAAATCATTTTTATGAATGATCAAATTACCTTTTCGGTTGTCAGCTCTCCGTCCATATGCGTAGTGTCAACAATGACGAAAGGAGGTGTCGATTCTTTAGATGAAAAGTTTGCCAAATATAGCTGTGCAAGAAGGTCTAGGCGATGGACATTGGTCATATTTTATCGGATTCTGGATATTGCTGCTGCCAATTCTATTATAATGACAACTTATGATGCTCCTCAGCATTATAATTTGGACGATCGTCTAATGTTCATGAAAATCCTTGGAAAAACTTTAGTAACGCCGCACCTAGAGTGAATGTACAGAATGCCGCAACTTTCACATGAGCTCTTATCTCTCATTGGTCGTATTTTAGACAAGGACAAGAATAATGAAATTGATCAACCAAGTAGCGAATTTCTCAAATTTGACACCATGAAGAATTGTCATATATGTTTAAAGTTGAAATGTCGCAAAACCCGATATGGCTGTCAAGATTGTCGCAAACCTGTCTACTTGTAGTGCTCCAAGCCGACCTGTAACAATTGTTGTTAAAAAGTTCCTTGCATTGTGATTTATAGCATTTTTTTTAAAAATTTTTTATTTATTCTTTTTTGCACACATTAAAGCGATAACATAAAGTTTATACAAAGGAAACAACATGTACAAAGGCGAGCTTAATTCAATAATTAATTTTCTTCCAGCAAACCTTTATGAAAGAACATTTGATTAAAAGTGCATAGCTAGTGTATAACGGACGAATCTTTTAATAAATTTATACCAAATTGGTAAATACATATCAATAAACATACACACTAATATATACATATACAATTACATGCTAATATTTAAACCTATATACATATATGTTAATTATAATATACTACATATACCAACTTATATGTCCAAATTTTGTAATTATACAGTTACTGAGTCAGAAAATACTCCTTTGTTCTTCTTTTAAATGCGTTGAGAGAACGACAAGCGCGAATGAGGTGTGGAAGGGAATTCCATAACCGCACTGCACGGACGGTTAATGAGTGGTCATATTTACTAGAGACATGAGGCGGGTTCTTTAAAAGAAGAGAAGTGGCGGTACGACAGGGTTTGTCTCTAGGTATCAAATACTCGAAGCGTTCGCGAAGAATACTCAAAGCGTTCGCGATGAATACTCGAAGCGTTCGCGAAGATATGTAGAGGCATTGGGATTGTGAAGAACAGAGAACAGAAGAGACACGATATGACAGTCCCGACGCCGTCGAATAGGCAGCCACTTCAATCGCATCCGAAACTCTGACACATGGTCATATTTTCGGAGGCCAAAAATGAAGCGGATACACAAATTCTGAAGACGTTCAAGTTTGTCTAAAAGTTCCTCTGTTGCATCTAAGAAACAGTGACTTTAGTTTGAAAAGGTAAGAATTTCTGGAGACGTTTAAGCGACTGAAATGAACAGTACAGCCTCCTGCTTACCTCTGCAACGTGATTGCTCCATGACAGATTACTGTCTATAAGGACTCCTAGATTTTTTGCGCATTTGGAGAAGGCTATAGGCTCATTGTCAAAAATTATTGGTGATAGGGAATTGAGATCAATGGAATTATACATGTATCTACTATCAATAATGAGAGCTTGTGATTTAGCGGGGTTGACCAGAAGGCCATAAGCATTCGCCCACTTGCTAATGTTTCCAAGATCATTATTGATAGCAGCAATGGCTTCCTTAGCATTTACGACCTTAAAATGCCGATATAGTTGCAAATCGTCTGCATAGAGATGATAATGAGAAGATATACTTTTCGTGGCTGCGTTAATAAAAACAGAAAATAGAAGAGGAGAGAGAACGCCACCCTGCAATTGCAGCAATTGTGTTTTTTTTTCTAGTTAAAACCGTCCTTAGTAATTAATAAAACCAAAAAAGGAAGTTCCTATTGCTAGAAAATATTATTGAGGATTTTTTTTTTAATGTCTATTTAATTTTGATTATATTATAAATTAAAAAAAATGGTTATTGATAAATAAATATTTTTCTATGATTATAATTACTGTTTTTTTTATTATTTATATTTGATTTTAATGTGTCTGTGTTACACATGTGTTACACTCTATTGATTTATCAGAAGGACTTCAAAGTAACGTACGTATGCTATACGTACGTGACAAAATGACACGTCAGTGGTTAAGGGTTAACCATTTTACCAGTTATTAGCTGGAAGGCAATTACTGTCAAAATTTGAAAGAAGTTAAATAGCTCTAGGATTAAAGCTTTGCTATAAATAAAAAAAAAATTAGTTACGTCCGTTAATGATAAGGAATTTGCGGCTGAAAACATTGATTCTCCTGAATAAAACGTGTTATGAAAGGTAAGGTTAGTACGGATTGTAAAATTAAGTTACATTTATATAATTTTTAGTGGTATCTGCAATAGGAATTAAGACTAGAAAAAACTATTTAGTCCATCAGTTAAATTACAAAAAAATAGTGGACAGGTTTTTTTTTATTTATCGAATAAAAAATTACAAAGATACAGAGCAACAAGAAACTATAAAGTTTAGGAGACCCCGAGCTTGTGACGTCGTCACTCGTAGGTAAAATAGTAACTCCAAGTGACGTAACACAAAATTTCAACGCACTGTATCTTCATCATTCATAATTTAAGGAACGAAATTGTGTGTCCAATATTTTTTGGTAATCTAACTGACAAACTAAATAGATTTTTTTAGCCTTCATCCTATTGTACATATTCGTGTGTCGCCAACAGGCAAACATCTGTCACGCAGCCCTGATACATACGAGTAGGTACCTAATGCGCTTTGGGCTTGGCGGCTAGACAAAGAGAATAGACATGTTAGTTCGCAGGTGGTTCCAACAGAGCGATAGGCTATGCTCATTGTCCGCCCGGTAAGTGCATAATTGACGTTTGGTGGCTGGCTTACAATTCATAACAGCTAAGCCATATACATAGATAATGATGCCTGATTCATTACAGAATGAGAAAGAGTTTACAAAATGCCTAGGCTTTTTAATGGTCAGAAAAAATACGTGGCCCTCCTGATTTTCAACGGGCACCGTAGCCTATCAACATTTTCTGTACAAAAATTATAGACAATCATGCGTTAATTAACCCAATTTCCTATATCCTATATCAAAAATTGGAAAGCTTAAGTATAAACATCATGACAAGTTTCGGTAGTCCCTGTATTATGTTGTTATAATACAGGTATCGCATGTAGGCCTGAGATCTGCTCGCTTTTATGCCCGGTGAAGTAGCAAAAGCCTCCATAATTCTATAAAGGCTAACTACATAATGTCCGTCCGAATAAAAAAGAAACGGCACCGTATTATAAAAAATCTAGTCGTATATGACAAAGACTAAAGGATTTAACTGCGGACTTCACTAAGAGCTTAAAAGATTATCCGGAAATGGCACCCAAAGGGCTCAATAAATGAAATGATTGCATAGGCGGTGATGTCTGAATCGAAAGCAAAGGATGGAGAACGACACATGTTTTTACTTCATATATAGTACACCAACCACTCAACTGACGCGGTCACGCGTTGCGGTGACGTATTTCGCTAATACTAACGCGTTAAACATAACACAATTCTTGGGAAATTTATACAATGCGGATCTTAATTGTGCAATAGGTACAAAATTAGGTAGAAATTGCAAACGATTCCTTGATGGTACTCGGAAAAACTCCGTGATTATTTTGTTGGCTGCTAATTATTTGGCAGGACGAACTGTCATCGTATAACTATCATCATCATCATCAGCCCGTAGAACGTCCACTGCTGAATATGGGCCTCCTCCCGGGGGAGGGTATTTGCCATACTCACCACGCTTGGCAGGCGGATTGGAGACCGCAGTATCATGTTGTACCACACAAGGAAACGCTGCTGCCCGTTCCTTGATATACTATTATTGATGATGATGACAATCGAGACCAACGGCTTAACGTGCATTCCGAGGCGCGGATGGTAGTCCCTCAACCAACCAGACCTGGAAAAAAATCTTAGTGTTTACACAATTTTCCTGTCCAGCGTGGGAATCGAACCCACGACTCCGAGAAAGCGACCCAAATACCGCTACTCTACGGAAGTTGTCGTATTACTACAATAATATTAATTTTTTTTTACAGATTGGGGTACATTTTTTACAAACAAAGCCACAGTTTATATAAAAAATAACGATTGCTTTCTGTGACAATAAAAACAATCCTTGAATTAACCTACTAACCTGCATATAAAATTAATGTAGTATATTTCCGATAGCTATAATGAAAAATTATAAATTTCTTAAGAAAAATGCAAATTAATACGTACGTTTTCGTTAAAGTGTAGAAAGTTCTATTGGGACAGAAACAATAATCAAGAAAAGTTACATTCACTCTTTTACATTTTTCTATGAAGCATAAGCCTTTGAATTCATATAAGATTCACTGACCGTGGGCCGGCTTTTCTGACCCAAACGTTAGGGCAATGACCCTAGCTTCGCTCTAACCTCGCTACCGTAGTACCCTAAAAACCAAAGATGCCTCTGATTTGGGTGCACGCGTTTTTACTTAAACTTAAACTACCTCTCAGATACAACCGCTTTCTTAACTTTTTAAGAAAAAAATTCTGATCGAAAATACATTTCCTTATCAATTTTTAAGTATTTTATCACAACTCCGTAACTGAATGTCCAATACACTTTTCGCCATTTTTATGTGACAGTGCAGGTAGGTAGTGCCTAAATTTGGTCTCGCTCCAACCAAAATCTGGCCTCAGACCGGCTCTGTACCGACTCAGCAGTAGTCTTTCAAAGCTTAATAGAACGGAACAGTCGTTTAAGTTTCCAATAAAATTAGTTTCGTTTTAGTAGCCACATGTAAGTAACCGAACCTGGTACTCCATTGCATATAACAATGAACACAAGACGATCCGGATCACTTTGATTTTTCAGACATGAGTAAAGGTTAGCTTTTATTGTGTTGTTAGCTATGCTATGTAGTTTAAAATGTGAAATTTCGTTTTATCTAATTAACTCTGGATGGTTTCCGGTTTAAAATAGATCTTCTTATGCGTGTCGTAAGACTTAGGGACATACGTATGGATGTATGCATGGGCTGCTGCTTACCTATCAGGTGCGTCTATCAGCTCAAGGTTACTTACCATCTTATTGCGATTAGCAATCCGCCTACGTTGTGACTATGGTGATATACCTCAATGACAGGTCTGTAAAGAGGCATTTGTTCAGCAGTGGTTGTAAATGGGCTCATAAAGAACTTGCACCTATTTACAAGTTCTAACGTCCGTAGTTATATATGAGCCATATCTATATAAACTTCGTAAATGAGACCAATTGTTTACACACCAATTACCTACTTATGAATTTCAAACCAATTACAGAATATAAAATGCAGAAGAAAATTCATAAAGCAATAAAACATATAAGTAACACAAAGTTACTTCGATTTTTCATTGGCAAGATTCTTTCACTTTTATCCCATTAACTCCAGGAAACGGAAATTATTTTTTATTTTAAAATCCATCTCAATGAGGAAGCTGGGGAATAAAAAAAGAGCATGTTTCAATACCGGTGAAATAGTATTTATTGCTTTAATTAGACATTGATGAGTTTATATAGTTTTCCAATAACTGACAGTATTTATATAAGTACCTATATTTTCAGCTTTCAGTATTCACCACCTTTTACATAGCTGAGAGCTTGACACATCTATATATATAAAAGAAAGTCGTGTTAGTTACACTATTTATAACTCAAGCACAGCTGAACCGATTTGGCTGAAAATTGGTAAGGGGGTAGCTAAGAACTGGGAGAAGGACATAGGATACTTTTTAGGTAGGGTAGGGTAGGGTGAGGGTAGGGGTAGGGGTAGGGTAGGGGTAGGGTAGGGGGGTAGGAGTAGGGTAGGGGTAGGGTAGGGTAGGGGTAGGGTAGGGGGAGGGTAGGGTAGGGGTAGGGTAGGGGTAGGGTACAGGTAGGGTAGGGGTACGGTAGGTGTAGGGTAGAGGTAGGGTAGAGGTAGGGGTAGGGTAGGGTAGAGGTAGGGTAGGGTAGATGTAGGACACCGCGTAGATTTTGGGGCGGTACGAAGTTTGCCGGGTCAGCTAGTACCTAACAAAAATGAAACTACAGGTAGTCTAAATATAATCTTTAACTTCAACAGCCCATTCACTTTCACTGCTGCACATGGGCCTCCTCTTAATAGACCTGTCCAAGCCAGGGCTGTTCAGGGATATTCGTTATTATACCACGCTTGATGGGCGTGATTATTTGATTGGGGTGATTGCAGTAAGATGGTAAACTTGACCTTATAGATGCCGGTGCCCACCATTAACCGTATGTTTCTTAGTCGCTTCGTTTTCTTAAGCGCGTTCATCGCGCTTATCAAAGCAACTACTGGAGCACATCGTAAACAAACTCTTCAGCTTTATATATAAGTATAAATAACGTTATACAGATACGATATGAGTGAATAAAGGTGAAATGTATCTATCATAGTCCATATGTTCTTTAATTAAAATATTATGATTAAAATATAGGTATGTACGTTAAATGTTTGAACAAAAGACAGGCTACTGAAAACCAAGTAGGTAATATTATTATAATAGTTAAAATCTATAAACGAACAGAATACTTACCTTTTATTTTACTTACCTGGACTGCACCGGTGGCTTAGTGGTTACGGTAGTTGCTTCTGAGACCTGGTGTTCTGGGTTCGATTCCCACCCGGGACAATTATTTGTGTGAACCACAAATAGTTATTCTGAGTCTGGGTGCTCTTTGTGTCCGTGAAATGAATGTTTGTAAAGTCCCCCGCAACACAGGGATTTATTTCCCTAGAGCGGCAGTTGTCTTAAAAATAAAAAAAAAAATAAAAATGTGCGCGCCCGTAAAAAAATGTAGGGCTACGGCTTTACGACGTCTGTTGAGAAAAAACAAATACTAACTAACTTTCTGTTAACTTAACAATGTATATCAAAATCCCTCACTCTTAAGGCCAGCGCCTGAGCCGAGCCTTTCTCCTTTTAAATTATTTATCGTTAGATTTATGTTCTTTTCTATCGGTGCAGTGGAGTTTTTCTAGTGTTAAAAGCAACTCTTAACTTACAACCTTCCAACCATGCCTTAGAGCAAAACGTACCAGAGTTTTAACAACAAGAAGCCAACACTTTAAAAAAGTTAAGTGAAAAGTTGGTGGTCGGTTTTATTTATGGACTGTTTAGTGCCAGCAGCGGTCACTTTGCTATGCTTTCAATTTGCAATCTTTTTTTTTCATCCTAGTCATAAGTTTTGATGAGAAATATTTTGAAAGTTTTTCACAAGTACGTAGTATACTATTATATGGTAAGTAGGGTAATATAATACTAAAATGATTATTTTATTTTACCTTTTAGCTTTTTTTTGTATCTATGAGAAGACTAGTTCTTTGATACGGTTCTCTACTTGATATTTATGTTTCAACCCGATAGTAACTTCAAATAATTAGCGCTTATTATAGAAAATAAGTGCTTTCTAAGTAAAAAAGTATTAATATATTGTTACTCATATTTTTTATATTGACTTCAATATTAGGAAAACATTTCCCAATTTTTTTAAATTATATTTTACATTACCATTGTCCTTTTATATTTTCAACTAGCTGATGCCTGCGCGACTTTGTCCTCGTGGTATTTGTCATTCCTTCGGTTTTTTAACTATTTCACGAGTACTCATTAATTTTATGTGAATAAAGTATTAAAAATGTTGACCGGGTATATAAAGCACCATGCAAAATTGCATTTAAATCGGTCCAACAGTTTTGGAGAATAGCCCGTACAAACAGACATAAAACAAAAAAAACGTTAAAAACATCTGGATCTGGATGTGTTCTATTTTACTTCTAACATCCCAATGACTCGGTTTATTGCGTTTTTTTCTATGTACAGTCATTCGACCTATACAGTTTTATTATATGTATAAATAATGTATTGTGCGTTTTTGCGCATCAAAATCACATATTACATGAAATAAACAATAAGATTACAAGAGCGATACTTATGCATTCACAGTTAACACCCAAAATGGAAGAGCTCCTTTAGAAATGAACTGCCTAAAATATTTTCCTCACGTGTAACCTATAACAGAAACAATTTTCTTCGTAATAAATTGAATATAATAATTTTATAGGCTCTTTAAACTCAGCGAGAACTGCTGTTAAAAGTGGGACGAACACGTTTTATCGAAACGCAGAAGCGACGATAATGGTCTCTCATAAAGAAGTAGCGATAGATTTCGATAGGAAGTTACCAACTTTGGGGGCATCTACACAGCCATTAGGGGCACTAATGCGGTGCTCTTACTGACCCCAACCTATATTGCCGATGTCGTTACGATGTTTTAGTTATAGGCCCGTAGCTCTGTACTAAAGTTTTAATAGTGAGTTATCGTTTTTTTTTGTATTTGAATTTACTGTGAGATATCTGTCTTAATATGTTTTGTTTTTTTTTTTTCTTACAATCTACTTTATTACGAACGGTTGCACCCCGCGGTTTTACCCGCGTCACTCTGCTCCAGTGGGTCGGAGCGTGATATTTTGTAGCCTATACATTAATCCAGCCTATAAACTATCCGTATGCAAACTTTTAGCCAAATATTCGGTAGTTTTTGCGTAAAAGAGTAACAAACATACATACATTCACACATACAAACTTTCGCATTTATGATATTAGTAGGATATTAAGTAGGTACTAGTTGTCACCCGTAACTTCGCGTGAATTTCGTTTTCTCCATATGTTTATAGTGGTGATCCCCTGTTTCAAGCCTTAGATGAAGATTTTTGAAGAATTCTCTAATAAAATAAACTCTATAATATCGTATCTGAGAACCAAATTTCAGAGCAATCATATTATATATATTTTTTTTAATTTAAAAAACAATATTTTTCTTTGCTTATATAATATATATTTAATTTTACTTATTAATCTTTACACTCCACCAAATACAGAGTATGAAAATGTTTGCATACTTTAACTTCAAGAAAAATTTTAATCATGAGTAAATAAAAGTAACCTCCTTGTTTAAACACAAACTCTTAATATTTATAACACATAAATAAACGCACACATAAAACTAATTTTACACACAAAACGTTACATCCAAACAGTTTCCCGAATTATCTTTTCGTTTTATCCATAAACGCGCGTGGAATTCCTCCGTGCTTCTTATCCGCATTTTTCGCAAAAGTGACGTGTCAATCCGTTGTAATCCATGAAAGACGGCGCCACATTATTAAGGCTTCATTTGCAAACTCGCGTATTGAAGATTAACTTGAACGAATCTCAGCTTAATACTTGCTTACAGAGAGGATTTATTTTACGGTAAAAATACTTACGAAAATTATTTGTTAGTATTTTAATTCGCTGTATATTCCAATTATTTATTCCAAGATTTAAAAAAGATGTAATATTTTGAATTATATCTTTTTAAAATTATAATTTTATAATTACACTGAAGTGGAGTTTATGTGAAAGATGGAAGGCGACGACATAATATATAGTTCTTACATAATTACTTATATCACGTAAAAGGCAACTTGTCTTTTGTTATAATAAAAATATTGAAACCTTAAGTATTATCTGCCAGACGACCTCATAAACATTGCATAATAATATGTAACTACTTACCTACGGTCAATTCTATGACAGCAGGTACATGCATTGGTTTTAAGTAAACTCGTGAGTATATTTAATTGTAAACATCTATTATTACATGACTAAAGACATCCTTACATCTGTATGGAAACATGCTGGACTTGTGATATACTGCAAAATTTATGTACCATATGTTTGGTAAATAAATTATTATTATTATTTACTAGTTGACCCGACAGACATTGCCCTGTCTTAACTGAAACTAAATTACGCGTGATAGCTCTGAACTAACCGTGATGTGCACTAAGAGCAGCACGCATTCTGTCAATGTTATATCAAACGCCATAAGATTACATTAAAATAAAAAGTTTATTTTGTCAAAAGCGTTAAGGTTATATTAGAAAAATTAATATGGTGGTTCTTAAATTTTCTAATTTACCGTGCTTTTTCTTATTTACCGTGCTTTTTCTTATTTACCGTGCTTTTTCTTATTTTTTTCTTTTATTAGAACCTTGTCTTGATAAAATCGGTCCAGCCGTTAAATACGACCTTATACTTCCAAACTCTATATTTAATTTGACATATTAAGTTTCAAAATCTTGCCAGACATACTGCGTGATAACTAGACAACCACTTCTATATTTTCTACTGCAACAAAACTTTCATTGAAAAATACCTACATCAATTATTTGGTGGTAATTAGTAGGTAGGTAGGTACTTTATATTATAATTGAATATTTTTTAAATATAACTTTATATAACCTTCAATATGTTTTGCTGTTTCATTCATTTTAAAGGATTTTCTTTTATTTTGAGCGAATCCTGATATTTTCATATAGAATAACAAATAGAAATCGATTACTATGTAGACAGATAAAACATGTTTTTAAACAATATTACTCGCAGAGTTCTAGTTTTTAGTCTCTCTCTTATTCTTGTTAACCCCTCGTGCTAAACTAAAATGCTTGTATTACAAGTGGGTTCACGTCGGTAGTGCAATGGGTGGGGTTCAAGATCACAAGTCGGACGCCCTAGCCGTGTAACTTTTTAAATGTTATTTCTTATTTGAGTATAACGTAAATTAAAAATAATAAGCTCAGCAGTATGTGCGAGGTTTGTCACTTGTTACCGTATTAAATGTAAAGTCTGTTGTAAAACATGTATGGTAAAGGGTTACGCCGACAGTATACCTCTAGTTCCGTGCAACTGACTGCACAGTAACGTGATCAAAGCGCAGTAGCAAACGATTTTAAAAACTATGCCCGTTTACTGTAGCCCACACAGCTTTAAGCTTTCGCATGCCACGGCCATATGTGAACCAATCAACATTCTTTATTTGACCAAGGTATTTTTTTGTAATTCAAGGCCCAATTTTTTATATTTTTCATGCGTACCTATATTGTGAGCCGAAGTAAAACCGCATGCCTTTCTTTCAACTTCAACAGCCCATTTACGTCCACTGCTGAACATGGGCCTCCTCTTTACCGACCGGGTCGTTAAGGGATATTGCAATAATCACCACGGTTGGCAGGCGGATTGGTGATCGCAGTAAAATGGTAAGTATCTTTGAGCTGACAGATACTGCTGCCCATCCATCAACTGTATGTCCCTTAGTTGCCTCTGGCTGTGATGGGTGTCGTAACCCATGGGAAAGTATGGTGTGGTTTATTCTATGCTGAAAACCACCCAGTTAAGAAGGTGAACAGGCTGCCTGAAATATTCTTGTATCCTGCCTGAAATGTTCTTGTATTAATAAAGTTTTTTTATGCCGAAGTAAAGCTAAATAATCTAGAACCTAAGTTTTAAGTGGGTAGTATTCTGGCATTATGCATTCACCGTGCATGCGTAGTAATAACTGTGAATAGTACTAATTAAGTAAGGTCACCAATTACCTACTTGCATATCCACTGTTCAATATCGCAATGCTAGATCAATATCCTTGTAGACTCAAAGGCCGAGAGGCCCGTTAATTACGAAGTAGAACGACAGTAAAAACAGTACTTATAAATTAAAACTGCCCTAAAAATCTAAAAGTTATAATTCTTCGATCCCCGCCAGCAACCAGCCCACGCCTTGAGCAGAGGTCTAAGTCCCCCAGGAGGCACCCCGCAGGTCTTAGAGTAGGCTCTACACCAGGTGGAAAAAAAAGAAAATGTTAAGAGGCAAACTGCTTAGCTCCGTGTTTAAAAAATCATAATGCTTTTGTTTGGTAACAAAAATATTAATAACAAGCTAACTAGATAACCAAGATAGTTGTTTGATAAAGGTTTTAGTATTATAAAGCCCAAATCTATATATATTAAACCATTAGAGAACCAACTTAAATGGGTTTATATTTGTTTATTTAATCCAAGCGCCATCTATTGACGGAAACGTAAAAATCCCCCTTAAAATGGTCATTGGCACGATTGAAATGAGCGCTACTTTATTGAAAATAAAATGAAAACCATTTTTATTTACGTAAACCAGAATTTTCGTATCTATTTATTTAATAATTAAAATAAGGGACACCTTACCGTAACTTGTAAACACGAAACAGCAGACGCAGCGATAACGCCTCGTACACTCTAAAATAGAAGATGCTACGTAAGCCAAAAGCTGTCCAAATTACATTTTGAGTAGTATGTACGTACTACTCAAAATGTTTTTAATCTAACTTTTTTAAACAAACAAATATTATATAAACATAACAATGATATTTGAGGTTTTTTGTACAGCCGACCAATATATTAAATATTTTTTTTATTTTATTTGGTTTCAACAGCACACATTCAGAAATTTGTCGTAAACCATCAATTCCCGTATTTTAATACTCCATATTATAACATAAACATAGATTCTATAATATCCTTAATAAATAAATAAAGGTAATTAAAGAATTCTGCATTTACCATGAGATGACGCAGATGGATAAAAAATATTTTGTAGTTTGGTTCTCTCTTTCTTACAATATTTTTGGTGAAATATTTCATTTAGTAGTAATAGGCTATTAATTTAGTTTTCTATGCGACTTCTAATATGATTTCACTTAAAATCAACACAAGACATTCAAAATTCTTCAGAAATAGTATAATAGCGACATCTACAGTGGCCGTACAAAAATTACAAGTAGACGAGCACCGCCATCTACCACCTAGTATCCCAACTAACCTGTATCGCGCAATACAAGTTTCGCAAGCCAATTCGAACCTACACAAGTTCCAAACAGTAACAAACGGCCGTTGGCCGCCGGGCATAGCACCGAGCCCGGTAAAGAAGATCGTCATTTTCTGTGGAGCCACCAGAACACCACCAACCTTTGAAATTTTACAGGAAGAATGATATTGTCATGATGAAGGCGACCAGGCTTCAGCCTTATAAAATGACTTAAAAACTAAGAACTAGACAAGCAGCGAAAAAGGGCGTCCTCCTAAGTATTTTTTTCTATTTATATTTGTACTTTATTTACAGCTTAAAGAAAAGATAATTATGTGCTCATGCAACAAAGCCACACACACTATTTAGACGTAAAATAGCAATACAAAATGTAATTTAGCATATAGCAATAAAAAAATCCTATCAATCGTGGAACTAATTTCGTCCGATAATCATGATAAAGCAACAAAATAGTAATTTGCCATACCATAAAAATAATTGAGTTCAAACTGCGTTCAAGCAATAAAAAGCGTGAAAGCAGGCCCAATAACCTTTAGTAGGGGAAACGTGGGAAAATTGTCAGCTGAAAACTAGTGAGGAAGAGAGGGCTATTAGGAGCTCACACCACGTGAGCCAATGTAACGACCTACGCCATTTCGGATGCTCCATTACTAGGATTTAAAAAAGAAAGATTGCTTTCTACACGTGAGAATGACTAAGTATTCAATTTTTTTACAGTTTTGTATTAGACGGGGCTTTTGAAAGAAAAAGTTTTCGCAAATGCTTTTTCATCTTCTTTTGGCGTACCAGTAGTAAGTAAAGTTGCAACTATAGCTTATTACGTCGTTCGCGTAGATTTTGATTTCTCTAGGTATTCATTTTTTTTCTACCGTTACACCCTTTTAAAAGTTTGTGGTCACTCAAAACGAGCACTATATATTATAATATATATTATTTTTCAGATTCTTTTAACGTTGTAGTCTTTGCATTTTTTCCATGTACAGTGATTAGTTATTTACGTTAGTCAAAAAATTGGTGTGAAATAATAAATTTTAAATCTTCATAGAATTAAATTACGTTATAAATAACGTTCATCGCAGCAATGTGGACTAATATACGTAAATTCATAAAACGAGTCATTAAAAAAAATATCGAACATGTGAAATGGTTAAGATTGTTTGTTCTTCTTCCTATAATACTATAGTTTGGTAAACATTACCATTTGAGCAACAAACGAATTACAACCATCTATATATTAACTGCGTGTATTGGCTTTCATCCTCTATCATAGCTATACCGAATATAAATATATTAACTGTTCTCGAACCTTCTAATTTTAATAATTACTTGGTAATCGGAGTGCGTTTGACATTTGGCATAATTACCTAGAGCTTGTGTTGTACTGGCATTACATATAATTACGCTAGGATGTTTTGATCTACTGAAACTTAAGTAAATACAGACGTAGTGGTAATTGTAATCAAAGGCAGAATCAAGTAACATGCTATGTGTTTGTACTGCAAGAATTATCTCTATTTGAAATATGTGTAATTAATTCAAACAGTTTGGATCTTGCATATCGATTATCTTTGTTCGTTGGCCTAATCATACGATTATTGAAATTATTTAATAAGAATATGGTTTTTCTATTATAAAATTCTCGGCAATTATAACATCTGTAGCGAATGTGACACAGTCACAAAATCTGTTGAAATATTAATTTACTATAACTATTTTTTATTTTAATGCTATCCATAGATCGAGTGACACGTAAAAATATCTTTAATCTATATCTATACTAATATTTTAAAGAGGAAAACTTTGTTTGTATGTTTGTTTGTTTGTAATGAATAGGCTCAAACAGTTCTGGACCGATTTCAAAAATTCTTTCACCATTAGAAAGCTACATTATCCACGAGTAACATAGGCTAAATTTTATTTTTGAAAAAAATAGGGTTCCGTAAGATATTTGGGTTTTTCGGACACAAGGTATAAAAAATCAACCAGAAAAGTTGCATATTTTGCGTACGCTGCCTAAACTAATAGATAGAACCATAAAAAGTTCTAATTAATTATAGATCTTATAAATATCTACAAAAAAGTTCGGTACACACTATACCTATCTATGTCGAGTGAGGCACAACAACCATTTTTTTATTTAGAAATCTCGATTTTTTTTTGGACTACATTTAGTACCGTTTATTTTACTCATGCTATTAATCCTTATCAAAATAAATTATTTCATCACTAAGTACAATTAATGTCGATAATATTTGGTCTGTGAATGATTAAAATTGGACGTTTGGTTTTGAAGTTATGGCGAAATTAAAATATTACGATTTCTGCTGCACCTTTACATTGCCCTATCACGGGGTCGGGGCTCCCGACCATCAGTATATTTTGTTACCTGAAAAAAATATAACGTCAAATGTTGTTTATAGAGAACCTCTACAATAATCGCTTTAGTTATCTATCCTAAAACTACGGGTTGCACTCCGGGACTGCCGGCAGAAGTGAAAACTTAGTATTAATTACATTTAAATATTTTCATCATTAACAACTTTATCATCCACAGAAAGACAATCTGTGCAGCCTGCGGATAATGACTGCGTCGTCGATATTAATGTCGGTGTCTGTGAATTGACCTGGGAATCATTTAGCTGACCGTGTCTTTTCTGGGTAGGCTTTTTGCAGCGGTAACCGACATCCGCACGGAGCCGCGGGCGACCGCTATTACTACATCACTACATATTATAAAACAAAGTCCCCGGCCACGTCTGTCTGTCTGTTTACGATAAACTCAAAAACGACTACATGGATTTTAATGCGGTTGTTACCAATCGATAGAACGATTCTTCCGGAAGGTTTACGTATATAATTTGTTTAGTTTTTTGTGTCATCATCATCATCATCAGCCCGTATAACGTCCACTGCTGAACATGGGCCTCCTCCCGAGGGAGGGTCTTTGCCATAGTCACCACGCTTGGCAGGCGGATTGGTGACCGCGGTGTTGTATTGTAATACACAGGGGAAACGCTGCTACCCGTTCCCTGGTTCGTTTGTTATAGATGATGTTATAACAATTTTTTTTACAGTTTATGTGTACATTTGACTAATATATATTGATGTATATTTGTCAGAGGTTTCGGAAAAAATTAAGCCATTTGGGAGCTTTCAACGAAAACGCTGCCTAAACCCTATGAGATATAACAAAACAATGTATGGCGGAAATATTCTTCTATTAAGATCTACGAAAAAGTCCGCGAATATGCTATCGCGGACTTTTTCGTAGATCTATCTATATTCAAGGTTAACTTGCTATATCCATTATATCTTTTAGAAAAATGATCATTTCTAATGCGTTAATTGTAAAGCTAATCAGACGGATTTAGTATTATAAATGAGTTAATACTCTTAAGCATTTCATGCAGATTATTTTACCCCTACACTATATACTTTAAATGAATAACTTAGAAGTTATCGCAAAATAACAGCGCGTGTTTTCGCAGCGCAGCGAGTGAGTTAGGCCGAATGCGATTATGCGCGCTCGATTCTTAAGAATTATTGGGCAAATTTTTTGTTTTGTGTTCGTTGTAACTATGATGGATAGATACTTGAATACCTATTTATTTAGTGTTTGTTATATTGTTAGTCCTGAAGAGTATAGGTATTTCATACGATAAAATTATACCCACCTACTTATTTCATTGAGTTTTAGTAGGTACCTATATTAATTTGTTTCTGTTTGTTTTGACTAAATTTCGCCCGTTTTGTTAGAGGTTTAAAGACATTCTGTGGTATTATTATAGTATCAGTATTGTACCCGTGCGACGCCAACGGGTCGCTAGTTATAAAATATATTCAGAATTTTATAAATGAACATCGTTTGACTATTAAAAGGGTTTATTATTGATAAAAAACAACTTATCTAGCTTTTTTTATTATAATCATTTATTTGTAGAAACATACAAGTGCAGAAGTTATAGTATGTTGTTTTTAAAATCATCTGAATATTACGAAAATAAAATCATTTAGATACAACAACATCAATATTTATCGCCACCACCGCTGCACATGGCCCTCTTCTCGAGAAAGGGTTTTTGCTTGTCTCCATGCTTGGCTTAGTTGGGTTGGTGACCGCAATGTAATGTAACTCGCGCACTACTATGTATGTTAAACCACCTGCAAATGTATTATAAAACCTGTATATTTCTGCAAATAAATGATTATTATTATAGGGAAACTTAACTGCATATACCCTGGTATACTTACCATTAGCTTAACGTACTTTCCGAGGCACGGAGGTTAGTCAATTAACCAAATATAATTTAAAAACAATATAGACTATAAAGCAAACCGCGAAGCGCGAGAAACCAAAATAAAAAGAAAAACAAAGGAACAGAGAATCGTTTATCGTGACCGCGTGTAACACTTTTTGTATATAGGTAGGTATATTAGATACATGCCGGCAACCAACCTTTATATATAGTCCACTATTTTTATTCATCTGAGCCTTACTAGGCTTATATAGTCGACGGTTAATATTATGTTTATTAACCGTTAAATATAATAATTATATAAAAACACTCCTGTAATTGTACGCTAGTTAAAAAATTTGAAAAAATTTCTATAACTTGACATAAAAATTGTAGATGGTTCAAATTTATTTCACCTTTACTATTGCTTAATCTTAACCAAGTAACACATGCACCTTATCTAGGAGAAAATGAAAACTAGTGTTAAAGGCCATATTTACTACACGTTGGGGAGCAAACTAAGTGGGAGTTATGGCAGCATTTTCTCCACCCTTATGAGGAAAAACGACAGTTTCGTGAGGGGCTCTCTATGATTGCTTAAACAAAAGTTATGTTAGGTGACCACAGTCTGTAAGCTTATTATAAACACAGGCTTCCCGTGCCCGGTTTCACTCGTGTAACTGCTGTTCTCGTAAGAACTTTATAATTAAATACAATCTATGTTAATTGTGGATAACGTATCTTTTTAATGATGAAATATTTTTTTAAATCATACCAAGTAGTTCCTGAGAATAGCGGGCTCAAACAAACAAACTCTTTGGCTTTATAATATTAATATAGATTTTTAGTGAAACTATTAAAATGATTATTTAAATATTGATAATTATTTTTAATAGGAATAGTAAGAAATGTTTTTTTTATATTTTTCATATCCAAAGTAATTAGATAATAAGTAACCACATAGCAAAAGGGTATTTAGTTAAAACAATAAACGTTATAAAGTCAAATAGCGACCGTAGCCCAATGGTTAGGGCGTCGGAATTGTGATCTTGAGGTCACCGCTTCGAACCCCACCCATTGCACTACCGACGCGAACCCACTCGTCACACAAGCATTTTAGCTTAGCACGCGGGGTTATCAAGAATATTAGTGGACTGACAAAATCTGATAGTAATCTTTACAAAAAAAAAAGTTTGAAGAACCTGTTCTCGTGGGAACTTCGTAATATATTATAAACTCTATTTACAATCTTATATTACATGAAATGAATGAAAAATACATAATATACAACGCTTATAACTAAAAGTAACTAATTTAAAATATAACTAACTTATAAAATACTACTATTCTAATTCTATTCTACTTCGTAATTAAATTAGTAATTTAATCATGCCCACCTTACTCCTGGAGATTCGGAGCCAAAACAAAAAAAAACACTCAATTTCCTCTTTATAAAATATGTGTGTAGTTTACGTCCGATATTGAACATGGGCCTCCACATAACAAACCTTTGCAAGCCAGGAATGAGGGATATTGCCATAATCACCACTCTTGACAGGCGGGTTGGTGATCGCAGTAAGATGTTAAGTAACCTTCAGTTGACAGACAGCGCTGGCGGTGGGATATGTGGGTCTCGCCTTCTCCATAGCGTGATATGTTAACTCATACCACGAACAGAGGACCCTATACCACTAAAACCCCCCGGACACTTCTTCGATCCGCCGTTGGCGGGGACCAGATACGCATAAGCAATCCGACCCCCCGACGGCACCCGCGGCCCGCGGTTGGACCGCGGGAGCACCTGGGCAGTTGATAGACCCTGCTGCCTATAATTGATGTCACTTAGTCCCCTCTTACGATGCCCATGGGGTCTTCCCATACTGTCGTAAGAGACGACTGGGGTAGTCTATTATAAGCTAGAATCTCTTTATTTACCAACCTTTATTATAGATATCCGCGAAACAACCCCCATGATTAATGAATTTACAAAAAAAGTTCAGACTTTAAAGACAGCAGCTGCAATTAAATGCATTCGCACATTCGCTACTTCATGAATCTCTGTCTTCGAATAAGAATCGTTGAGTGCATTACATTGCTTCAAAAAAAAGACAAAACATTTAAATTCAGAGTGCTGCTAGCGATATGAGGGTAGGTATCTCTCAGGCTTTAGTTAGATACCCCTCATTATGCGCCGTGTGTCGTCTGTACTTAACAACACTTTGCTGACACTTTAAAAGCTCGAAATTAAAACGCAGAGACAGATTTGAGTCGCGATTACATTATACTTGTTTGTCTTTTAAACTAATTATGAGTATGAATTAACAGTGTGGTTTTTCAAAAGCCCTTGTAAATGTTATAAGGTGTAAACACTGGAGTTTGTAACACAATGTTGACAAGTTCCGGTGTAAGGGCATGAGCAATACAGTTTATCGACAACCTCCGTAGCGAAGTGGTATTTGGCTCGCTTTAAATCTCAGAGGTCGTGGGTTCGATCTTCAAACCAGACAAGAAATCCTTGTGTAAATTTTAAGATTTCTTTCCGGGTCTGGTTGATTAAGTTGCCCTCCGTACCTCGAAAAGCACGTTAAGGCATTGATCCCGATTGTTATAACATCATCTATAACAAGCGAACCAGGGAACGGGCAGCGGTGTTTCCCCTGTGTATTACAACATAACACTGCGGTCGCGGTGGCGACTATGGCATAAACCCTCCCTCGGGGCCCATGTTCAGCAGTGGACTTTGTACGGGCTGGAGGATGATGATGATGAATACAGCCTATTGCTAACTATTGTTTTGTCAATTAGCTGCGTTCATTTGTTTTTGATTCTGCGGTTATGAACCCGCTTGCCAAATGTAATGACTATGGCAATATATCCTTTTTGGTCATTGTCCTGCAGGGAACTTAGCTTATAATGTGAGCAGGGTATGTAAAGTTTGTATTGATTAAAACCTACCTTTACAAGATATCAAAGTAAAACCATTTATAAATTTACATTTCTCTACCAACTTTCGATTTACTGATATGTCTCTACTAATATTACAAATAGGAAAGATTTGATTGTTTGTTTGTTTAGAACAGGCTATAGGTATTGAACGATCTAAAAAATATTTCATCGTTGAAAAGCTACACTATGGCCGGATGACATAGGCTCTATTTAATTATGAAGTTCCCACGGGAACGGGGGCTACGTGGGTGGAACCGCGCGCGGGAACCTAGTTATGTATAAACTGTATGTAATTTTTAGGGTTGCATATTAGAAAATCAAAACTTTCTTGAATCCAAAATTTAAATGAAAATATGTTTTATTTAGAAAAAATTTAAAATCCCAATGTAGGTATGTGACATCAAATGAACGACTGATCAAAAGTTGCTAGATGTAATTTTAAAATATCAAATCATTAATCTAATGTTTTTTTAAGATATTGGATATTTCAACTATGTTATAATAGAACGAAATAGCTAATGGTCGACTCGCCTACAGATTATTAATACTGCGTGCTGGGTTGATTTCTAAATCTATAAAAAATTAAGATACAATTTGCTATGAAATAAATCAAAGCTCTCCTCCGTAGCAAAGTTAACTGAGCTATAACCAAAAATTTATATATTAATTGAATTTCCGAGTTTTCAATACAAATTATTATATTAATAACGGTTTCCTGAAGGAAATTATAAGTAGTTACTAAAAATAAACGTATCCTGTACAAAGATTAGGTAGGAATACAGAAAGTATTTTAAGAAACAATAAAAAGTAACATTGCGAAGAGTGCACTAAAAATCAATATTTTATCAGATCAAACGATAATGTTCGTTAGAGGTTTAGTGAAAAGCAATTATGGAGGGTACATCGCATCGGTTGCAATATCGAAGCGGGCATTGTAGGCCGGACCATGATCTAATATTCATCGCCGACAGACGTGGCCGTCTACATAGCAAAGCGTAATACGTAATTAGATACACCAAATGCTCCCAGGGTCGGCACCGCCAACATGCATTATGCACGAATCTAAATTGAATGTGCAGTTAGTTGCGTGGATTACAGTCCGTATTTACGCTTCACGACTCACATTTCACTAAGTAGTCTCGAGCACCCTTAAACGTAACCTTTTATTCGATTGCAGATATTGTGAAATCTGAACCACATTTCATGTTCGCCAAAAGGCCAAGTCGCCATTATAGAAATATTGCTAAGGTGGAAATTACATTAAGCTAAAAAATAGATCGAAAATTGCGTTCAGAATCTACGATGTTTTGGTAAAGATTTTTTTTATTTAACCTACATTTAAAGAAATCTTTATCTTTACTAAATTATAAAGAGGAAAAGTAAGTATTTTTGTAGTCAACACGATCAAAACAAAATATACCTTAACTAAACATATCCAACACGTACAACAGCTATATAAAGTGTAAAGAATAGATAAACGAAAGTTTTTTAAAACTTTTCACCTCAAATTTAATGTATGTAATATACAATTGTAGTTTTATATTATAGGATAAGGAAAAAATAAATAAAAATATATAGTTTTATAAACAGTGTTGATACGACAGAGGGGCATTAAATTACGCTACGTTTACTATACCTACGTGTTTTTTATTAATCCGATACGGTATAAAAATAAAAAGCAACCAAATTGAGATTTTTTTTCTTTCAAATAAACTAAATAGCTTACAAATCAGAGTAAAACGTAACCACCCTTTGTAAATAAATTTCACTGACCTAGCAAAGCGGCCACGTTAAAAAATCATTTGCGACTAAACTACTGCTCCTATTTAATTGATTTTTGGTACAGAGCTTGGAAATGGTACCTAGTATAGGCAGTTTAAAGGAAAGCCCCTCTGTCGTATCAACCTTGTATATATATATATATATATAAACAGAGTTTTTGCAGCCAAAATGCTTGTGTTACGAGTGGGTTCACGTCGGTAGTGCAATGGGAGGGGATCAAACCGGCAACCACAAGATCACAAGTCCGACGCCCGAGTACTTTAGATAAGCTATTTAATAGGTAGGAGTTATTTCTTTTTAACGTTATTAAATCGAAACACGTCTATTTTTGAGAAATTACCACACGTATAACTAATGTTTTTATGGATTTTGTTATTAAAATTTCTGTACCTATTCCAATTTGGATACAAATTAATAAACATGACACAAACCGAAAGTGATTGAAAAACTATCATGTCATCCGATCACTGTTTCCCGTAATGTCTAATAATTATATTACAAAAATATGTAGAAACCCTCCGAACACCAGATTCAATGGACACCTTAACATTCTTGTTGTAAAAATAATTAAATTCTAAAATTTACTACGTTATTTTGTAAACGGCGATTTAAATTGTCTATCAGATGTGGTGGCAATTAGCAAAAAGCAATCTACATTCCGACTTCGAAATTAATCAAAATAACGAGAGTTTTTAATGGAAAACGCCAATTATGAGACTCAGACTCATAAATGACTATAGATCATTATATTAATAAACTGACACGAACTACTGATGCATACTTTGACGTAATTCTATATTAGATCGCAAAACTAAAAATGCTTTCGTAAAATTTAAATTAGATAGGTATATTGTCTCCTTCCCCGACATAGGTTCGATTTAAGGATCGTATAAAAATTCAATAACATGTAAATTCGTGTGTCTGAACGCAAACTTTTCAAAGGAAGTTTCTGACAAAAGAAAGTTAATTGAGTCGCTGAGAACCAAGCAAAAGCTAATAAATACGTACACATCTTTACAAGTTAGACAATAACTTGTTAATTTAGATCTGTTTACATAAACACTAGTATAAACAATTAAGTGAATAGAGTAGTAGCTATAGCCGGGTGGATTCCCGCTTAGAATTGACCACCCCATGTATTCCCATGAGTGTTGTCTCCCGGCCCTTACTTTGCAAAGTACCTTCCAATGCCCTCAAAGTCCCAAAGTCCTATAGACTCGCGAACCGTAGATTTTTGTTTTTTTTTTTCAAATTAAAAGTCATAATTTCTCAATCCCTTGCCAGCGATCGCCCTTAACCGAGGTCCAAGTTCCAATGAGCGTCCTCTTGCGCAGGTTGCTTCAACCATTGATAATAGCCAGAGCACTACTCGCCTTTATGCCCGGTAAATAGCAGAACCCATGTAGCTTGCTATATTGTCGTCCGACAAAGCAGGGTATCGTAAGAGCTGACTACGGGACATTCAGCTGATGTGTCGGCAGCTATCATATTATATTATCAACAATCCGCCTGCCTAGCATGGTGTTTACGGCAATATCCCTCAACGATACTGGCTTGTCAAGGTTTCAGAAGAGGCCGTAACGTAAACAGGTGTTTGTAGTAGCTACATGGATAAAATTATATAATATAATTCACTGTGTAGACACTGGAACATTACAATTACACTGGGTATATCAATATTAGTGTTTGATCTTTAAGGTCATCATTCAGTGTCGTATTCCGAACAAAAATAAATAGGCATTTCATGGACGGGGAGATTTTTTTATGGAAATGTGAGTGTTTGTATGGAAATTGGACTGCTTTTTTCTTTTACAGATCAGACGTCATTATTGATTCACTTTACACATAGCATAACATATCAGGAGTAAGCAAATTTTTTTTTAATCAGATCTTATGTTTAGCATTACTTCCACAATTATTATTTACATATTAAATATGGAATAATGAATATTTATACTTTATGCTACGCGCTCATCCAAGTGAAGTTGCGGGTTTTTATACATATACTTAACATAATTACAGGCAAGACCGGTTTTCAGAAATAATATCCTAATAAAAGATTTAATACATTTTTCACATGACATCTATGAGACAGTCTGTCTAATTCATAGAAATACTAAAGCAAATGTCTATCCAACAATCTGTCATAGCGGTCGTAGCCCAATACCATCGCAATAAAATATAATAAAACGGATGTAAACAATGCATGTTTTTGTTAAAAATGTAATTAAGCCTCAAATTTGGTTGATAAATCTAAAAATAAACTAGTATAAAGTATTTTAGTGCTATCAATGCGGTAACTTAACAATCCTAAAATATATTCTGACACACTTTTGTAAAACATGTTTTGCAATTCTGATGCATCAATACTGACGCAAAACATGTACATTTTATTCCGTATGTTCACATTTCTTTTGGGAGTAAGAATTTAGAATTTTAAATCAAAATGAATACCTACATAATTATAACACGTTTCTCGAATCATTAATACCTTTTTTTAATAGCCAGCAGTCTAAATCTCATTTAGCAGTACTTAAAACCTTAATGGTTTAGTAGTTTTTTCAAGAGTATTCTTCAATCTTTATTTTTTACTAGCTGACTCACAAACGTTACTTAACAATTAACGAGATGCGCTGACATTCGGCACGCCACGCCGATATAGTCATTTTGACATAGTAATCAGCTGATTCAAGGTTCTTCCAAAATCATATCCAAAAGGAATTAAACAAGAGTCCTATGAGTTAGTACGGATAAATAGAAATCTACGTAAACGAATTCGCGGACAACAGCTGTCTATACACATAATGTATGATTTTAGTTTTATTAGTAGTTAAAGTTGATGCGTTTAGTTGTATACACGTATTGTGCTTGGTTAGTCGTTATTTTTTATTTCTATATAAAATGTACCTTCGTTATACAAGAAAGAAAGAGAAAGCATAAAAAAATAATTGCACATTAGGCTGTTACATATAAAGATTGTTTCAGTTCTTGAATTCTAAATTAAGCAATCCACTGAAATTATGTTGAACTTAGTTTTGATTATTATAGTAATAACCTTAGTTAGAAGTCACATATTATTTCTTTTTTTTTTAAAGATTACTAGCAGAGTTTTGCATTCTACTAGTATTCTTGTTAACCCCTCGTGCTAAGCTAAAATACTTGTGTTACGAGTGGGTTCACGTCGGTAGTGCAATGGGTGGGGTTCGAACCAGCGACCGACGCCCTAGCCATTGGGCTACGGCCGCTTAAAAAGTATTTTTCCTACCTATCTCTTTATCTGCTATTGAATATTTTTAACCGTTTTCATTTGAGCATAGTAATTTATTTTCTATTAAAATGGGATTGGAATTGAAAACTTCCCAATCAACCGTAGCCGCTTCACCGCAATTGCATTACCGAGTAAACTAAGTTATACCCGGGGAGATTTTCATAAATTTAGATGTTCTTTTTATAATAAACGGTGTGATTCTAATATCATAAAGCTGAATAGTTTGTTTTCTTGAACACGCTAATCTCAGGAAGTACTGGTCGATAGAGATCCCCCATTTATCGAGGAAATAATAGTCAGAAATAGTCTATATATTATAACGGACCAATTGGATCAGAGCACCAATTAATGTTTATATGAAATAATTGCGCGAGCAAAAGATTCTATTCTCTATCTAAGGCTTTATTCTTAGCCATGTACTTATTTTTAATTTTATTTCATCAGATTTTTCTATAAAACCAAAAACAGAATGAATGACTTTCTATCAGGCAAATTCATGATCTGATCAGACGGGTTAATCCGGATTCCCAATTTCTAGTTTACTCCCAAAAATTTATCTGTTAATTGCTTTAAAATATGTAATTCCATACACTCAGAAATATAAACCAAAATACAATTTATAAACCACGTGATCAGCTAACGTCACTAATACCCTTAGATTTAGCGCCCCAGGAGCGTCTCCTCGCAGTATTTTCTCATAGAAGCCAACAAGATTGAACAGGAGCAAAGCCATCATAACTCAGAGTTAAACGTACGGAGGTGTAATCTGGACGTCCGCGTAGTAATAATCCCAAGCCGTCCATTCTCTGAGTCCGTGTAATTTTTACACGTTTACCAAATAACTATTTATGGCCCGTTGGTGGTATTTTCTTCGGACTTTGTTGTAGCAATAGGTATAGTTAAAGGTTTATGTAACTACTCTTAGGTGTGTTGAGAATTGAGGTAGGTATTATACATGATCTAAAATAATTTAAAATATTCCTAACTTTGTCCGCATAAAATAGGGAAAGTCCCATCTAAATCAGTATTACCTGTTGGAGATTAGGCGGAATACACGGACAAAGAAACAAAGTGACAAAATAAAATCCACGTCCGTAGGCATACTCTTATTTTGGGTTTGCTTTTCAATATCCTAAATAACCCCTCCACTCGACCTTATCTGCGCGCTGCTTCCTTTACACAAGCACCTGGCACCACCTGCAGATCACACCTACGATATATCTCGATATCTTTCCATCCCTTTCAATAGTACCGTATTTTATTCCGGCTTCTTCACTGTCCAAGCGGTCAGCCTATGCCATAGCCGATTCACTTATTAATGCGAAATAAAAATATCATATTCACTTATAAAAAACGAGTTAAGAAACACTTTTTTTCTTTATCATGCTAACTTAAACATAATATGTAAATAAATGTATATAATGTTTATTTTGAACCTACGCACAATTTTTTGATTCGTTAAGTGTACCTTATGCATATATGGAGGTTAGCCTGATGCAGTTCCTTATATCCTCCGGAATAGAGTCGGAGGCACCTGGACTATACTGGATACACCCTTTTCTTGTGGTATGAATAGCCTATCAAGGCTAGACAATATTCCCCAAAACAGAAAATATTGTTTTCGCAAAATAAAAAAGTGCATCTTGAACATAAAAGTTTCCGGAACACGGTTATACAATAATTTAAATCAATATGCAATTTCGAAAAGGGCTCATGACTTTTGACAATCCATATAAGTTATAACTTTTCGGTAGTTTTTCATTCAAATGTGATTTCTTAAATATTCGAAACAGTAATTAGATCCCGACACTATCATATAAAAAAGTGAACGGCATTTGATTCCTCGCATACCTCGTTAGCGAAGCTTAATGCGCCGCCCGTAGCGTTGCTCATTTTATTATGCTAACAGCGGACGTTATAATATTTTGAGTATAGCATTACACTAAAGTATATTCCTGTATACCCGCGTCACCGTGGTGACATGCTGCATATTTAAACAAAGGCGTCGCGACGAGATTCCTGCAAAATTGTTGCGCCATTAAACGTCACTTCAGATAAAAGTGCTCGCGAACCGTTTGCAGCCTGATTTTAACTTCCGTCGAGTATTATCCGACGATAATTAACGACGATCACTAAGTAATTGTCGTTCGAGATAATGTAGGTATGTCTTTTTCTGCCATTGATTTTTAGACAGGTAGACGCCATTTGTAATTTTTAGTATAGAATAGTTAAAATAGAGAAAGTTTTTTTTTTGTATTAATTGCGTTTGACCATAATCTCGCTTGATGGAAGGCGAAGCTAAGGCCTAAGATGATACACGCTTGCCTAGAAAGTGTCTGATTTAATAGATATAGAATTTGAAGGCATAAATACGGTACCCCGTTGCTAACTTATGGATAAGTAAGGTATAGATAGACGAAATGTGCCTTTGCCTTTACTTACGTAGTCATGAAAAACTACATTACTGTACTAACATGGTAATGAAACCTTTTATGACCCAAACAAAAGAATACTGTGCATAGAAGCATCAAAAAAAATAAAAATATATCAATAACCATAACCACTTACGTCAAGAAGCCTACTCTAAATATCTATATCGTATATTTACGTAAAAACTATATTTTGTTTCGCGGACTAATTGTTTTATAGGACGCATCGTCAAGCCGTCAGCCATGTTGGTATTTCAAATAGTAGAAGATTAACTATCTTTTCACCATGTGCTGTGTCTCGCCTCAAATCTCTATGGTCGAAAGTTCGATTTCTGCTCCGGACAAAAAATCAAAAAAGTATAATCAAATATTTATTCCCAGGTCTGCTTGGTTAAGGGCAACCAGAACCTCTGTTTTATAAAATCTATGGTCAATATGGACAATCATATACCTGGTAACGTTAAATTTATTTGGCCGACATTTAGTGATCCTTCCATACCAAAACTCTCTCACTCTTTTTTTTTCAATTATATAAGCAGGATATTCAGATATGCTTTAAGGTATTTTAGATTTATCACATACATTCTAATCAATTGTCAATAATTGACGACGCTCTTACAATAACCTAATCTCTGGCTAAGAAATAACAAAAATAAGTAATAAATTCAACCAATCCACTGATCTTCAGAAATTCAAATTAAAATGAAAAGTTGGTTTTCACTTTTAGTTTTTGTTTAGAATTATAATTTTATGTAACGTCACGTGTCACGTCACAGTATGGTAGCATAATAATATATCAGGTTCAACCACTTTAGTTATATTTTCCTGATTAACACGATTCACGGTAGTGTTGTGGTAGTATGCTGTAAATGTAGGTGCACATTTAAGTATCTGGCATATACAAATTTTAGTTAAGCTGAAGCCCGACTTGCTTTGAATCTACCTACGTAAAAATATGACTTAGCGAATGTGAAACGATAAGGCCAAGAATATTCTACAACTGAAAATAATCTACTACTCTCTGTTAGCCAAACTAAATCCATTGGCGTATTGACTGTGAGCTGATAACCGATCCTGTCTCAATTCTTTGCAGAATGCACTTTAATACCATTGCATACTATTTCATTCTTAGATATGTTTAAATTTGGCGCCAGAATATTAATTACTTGTTCTAACCTCTGCTGAGTAAATGACGTAAACGAGTGTTTTCCGTTTGTCAGTTCAAAAACTCCCTATAACATATGTGACGAGCCAAGGGTTACACGAAAGATGCTGTCAGCCATGGTAGAAGAATATAAGACCCTGGCACAAAGGATCCTAAACCGGGTTGAAGTTTCTGTACATCCACTCAAGATAAATAGTACCAATCACGTACATATTATATGTATTAGATCATAAAAACTTTGCTAAAAAAGACACTCGCAACAAAAACAAACTTGGGATTAGAGGAGCAAACAAAATCAAATCGCACGTTGTGTTTATTGTAAGCTTTCCCCTTCATCACTTCAAAAGTGAGCCATCATTGGAAAAAAATCGGCCGAAGATGTATTTGACCCGACAAATGTGTTTGACAGTCGGGACACATCCCAACCTGAACGATTTACATATTACGTGACATTTTTACGAAGCTCGCCATTGACTCGTTTGATAGACTGAAACATGGAGACGATATTGTTTTTCGACTTTGTCCTCCATTCTCTCAGCCCTTCGCGATAGAACTGTCTTTTTATTGCTACAGGAAATTCTATGAATGTATAAGGTAACTCTTATGATTCAAATTGAATATTACAGTGAGTTTATCGCCCCCGTTTTGTGAAGTAAATTATGTTACGTTAGGCAAACATTATATTGATTAAATTATATGAAAACATGTTGCGCTACACGAGCGGGAAGATTAAATTATTTAACATAAAACGTTAACCACTTTGATACTAAAGAAGCTACAGGATTGAGATTGTTGCGAGCATTTTCCTATTGTTTACGCACAATATTATCTGGTGGAAACTATTTGCTTCAAAGCTTTGATGTCATAACATAACTAATATATAAATACAGTCAAATATTTGTCGTCTAGTGCAAAATCTAGTTGAAGGTAATTTAAACATGCATTGGAGTATTTTGAAATGCTTATATTATTATCAGTGGAGGATAATTAATTAACTGATTACCCTGCGGTATAATGGACGACGGGACGCATTAATCAAAAATATTTTACATACAATTTTTTGCAATAATATCAAACACTCATTAAATGTATAATAAATGCTAAGCTAGTTAATGACATAACTTTTGCAGTAACACAATAGAATTATCCTTATAATACCAGTCTACACCAAGTAAGTAATAATCGTTCTGAACCAGCAACGTACGCGCTAGTATTTCATTAAAATTTTAATCGTATTAAAACTTGTGAAGCGAACCTTCCAAATCCAGTGTATTACTTCGCATAACAAACTACGGCTGTGCATTCTGAGTGGATTTGTTGAAAACTTGCAAATATTGACTGAAAATTCCGCCAATTAAACAACCAGCAGTAGCCAAGGAAACTTCGCTTGCAATTGTTCAAGAATACAATTGAGAGTTTATTGGTTTCTGATTCATAGTTCAGGTACACAACAGTTACATAAAGAGCCGTTTTACTTCAATGAGATTTATTCTGCCATTTCAAATGTTCTAATTGGTTTATTAACTGAACATCTAGCTACAAGTTGTGAAACAGTACCATTCAATGCTCGATATTCAGGCTTTAAAACTATTGTTACTCTATTGTTACTTAAAACAACATTTCAATTGACTAAGAAAACCACTGGGAGGTATTTGATCGCTAAATACAATTAGTATTTGATCTAGGTTTTGTTGACAAAAATCTTTTATTTTTCGGGCGGCAGTAGATAGCCAGGAGGCTTTTGTTTCTTCGCCGGGCCTTAAGGCGAGTAGAGCTCCAGCCTAAATAAAACTAAGCAACCTGCACGTAAGGGCGTCCACTGTGGGACTTGGGCCTCGGCATTCGGCATTCGGCTTCGGCATTATCTCAAATAAAACAGTGCAATAAATAAAATCTAACAACAATGAATACGACATTTATTGTCACCACACACATTTAGTTTGTATAACACGAAATAATGCAACTTCTTCTGAGGAACCTGTTTCTCCACAATAATACATTTTTTTCGTTAAATTATTTGTTTTGTAACAGAACACATAATTATGCGCAACAATCTTTAATTATGCTGGGTAACACAACTTAATATCATAAAGAGTATCAAACATTGGACGTATAAAAAAAATAACACCAGCCAGTACAAAATTTTAAATGTCTTCGGAGATTGGTCAATCTGTAAACTAATTGTACATATCAAATAAACGAGCAATCAAAAATAAAACAATGTGGAAGGATTATTTCCATATGCCTAAGCATAAGGTTTTCTCTCTCAGAAAACCATAATATCCGTTTTAGAAACAAAGTTTTATTACTACGTACAAAAACATATTGTTGTGTCTATTGTGTTACTTTGAACAGGTTTTCCCTTGCAAATAAATGTCGATGCAATGTAAGTACAATTATTGATTGCACCTATTCGATATGTTTTAACTATTGCCAAAAAACATAACGATACGCTACCAATTTAGAACGTGACACTACCGATACGTGGACAGATGACTCTTACATTTGTTGTAACATAGTATAAATATAATAGCCAGTTTACTATGTCTTCTTTGATCTTCTATATCTTTGACATGAAGATTTGTTAAAACCTAAATCTTAAGAATGACACCGAAACCGTTATGGCCACCTCACAGAAATTCGGCGTCATGAATAAAGTTTATATTTTTTTATTCTCAAATCATCATCATCATCAGCCCGTACAACGTCCACTGCTGAACATGGGCCTCCTACCGAGGGAGGGTTTTTGCCATAGTCACCATGCTTGGCAGGCGGATTGGTGACCGCAGTATTATGTTGTAATACACAGGGAAACGCTGCTGCCCGTTCCCTGGTAAACGCTTGTGATTGATGATGTTATAACAATCGGGACCAACGGCTTAACGTGCTTTCCGAGGCACGGAGGGTAGTCCCTCAACCAACGAGACCCGGAAAGAAATCTTTGAATTTACACAAAGATTTCTTATCCGGTGTGGGGGATCGAACCCACGACCTCCGAGCCAAATACCGCTACGCTACGGAGGTTGTCTCTCTCAAAATGCCTGCTGAACAATCTGCAACTAGAAAATTGTAAGTATTTTAAGGATGGTTTTACAAAGTACTTACTCAATGCTTTGGATGGTTTGCAGGTGCGGGTAGTGTTGGTGATAAGAAAGTCAGTCGTAGGCAAGGTTGAAAGAAGCATCTTGTGAGCTGACAGGGCTGAAGGTGGCAAGTGTCAACTAGTTTCTTTGCAGTGTACATCCACTGCACAGAAGTTATCCCTGTATTTGAAACATTCCCCGTTTTTCAGTTAACATCAGTGTTACAACTTTACCAACCATATATTTGTACTGCTTGGTATGATTTATATATTGGATGACTTTTTTTACCGTCTTGAAAATAATAGGGCGTGATATGTATATGAAATAGATGTGTAAGGCATAGTTTTTTTTTTTTGGGCCTTTTTTGAACAGCGTAATTGTAAAAATGCGTACCTAAGTAGGTAGGTAAGAATAAGCAGAATATCCAAAGAAAACTCGACAGTGTAACACCATGTATGTCTTGTTGGTCTATCGATAATATGTTCTATCATTCTAACTAGTGAGGTCCCGAGTTTGCCTTCCAGATCTGTGTACTATAGAATGTACTGTGTAGATGACTCTTTTACTATTGGGCGCCGTGGCTGTAATCCGTTAAGAGGATATACAGGTTGTTTGGCGCATGGACTGACTCTATTTTTTCAGGGATTTGGGAGGTCATTAGCTAGGTTCTACCCATACACTCTTTGTCCCAAATGTCACGGTTGGTTACATATGATTTTTTTTTTTATGATAAAAATTCCCAAAATGTTTCCTTTAATTCAAATCATTTATTCATTACATTTTAATAACATAATAATAAATACAGGTCCACCAAAATCTACCTAAATAGGCGTATGAAAATTATATTATTATATTAAAACAGTTGAATTATTGCATTTACATTAAAATCATATAAATACATTATTACAATAACAATAAAAGAATACAATTACAATAAAAACTACACAAAAGGTCACAATAATTAGTTAATGTACTTATTTGAAGTCAGATAGGTAGGTAGGTATACATAAGTTAATAGTTTAATCGAGATACAACTCAAATTATATTATTATCAGTCATAAATTCATTGATATTATAGTAACATTTACGTATTAACAGGCTTTTTAATTTTGTTTTTAACATATTAGAATTATAGGATTTCATTACGTCCGGAATCCTATTATATATTTTTCGCGCGGTACAAAACAAGCTTTTGCCCATAAGACTTGTTTTCGCACTATGTACACAAAGTCTATTTGCATTGATCTTCCGTCTGTTTCGTTGTACAGTTTCAGATAACCGGCTAAATAATTTAGTATTATTATGAACGAAAAGTGCTACTTCAAGAATGAATATGGACGGAAATGTTAGTATACCATGCTTAACAAAGTAGGGTCTACAGCTGTCGGTAGGATTCAAACTAAACATGGCTCTTATACAACGTTTTTGGGCCTTAAATATATTTTCTTTATTGGTGGAATTTCCCCAAAAAATGACTCCATATCGAAGCACAGATGCTACAAGGCCGTGATACGCAGTTATAAGGGCATCTATGCTTACTAACGGGGCTAATTTATATAGAGCATATGCCGAGCTGCTAATTTTTTTGCATTGTTCTGCTATGTGTGTCATCCAATTTTTTTTAATTCAATGATAAGGCCTAGAAATTTGGCGGTGTCTACCTCGGGTATGAGGGTACCGCTGTACTCAACCTTAACATTATTTGGCTGAGGTCTTTGGCTGAAATGCATAACCTAAGTTTTTAGTAAATTTATTTTTAAATTATTATTTTCCAGCCATTGAATAATTGATGCCAAACAATAATTAATTTCGCCTTGATAGAACTGCGGAGATTCGCATTGAATGGATACAGTGCTGTCGTCTGCAAATAGGGACATTGGGTGTTTAGTGTGCTTTGGCAAATCATTTATATACACGATAAACAAAAGAGGGCCCAATACACTGCCTTGCGGTACGCCGTATTTAATAGTTCGCAACTGGGATAGATATGATTCCTCGTGTTTTGTTCGTATATTTATTTCAGAAATGGTCATTTGCGATCTATTCGATGTATAGGCTTTGATGAGGTCTAGTACGTTACCTCGGATACCATATGATTCTAATTTCTTGAGTAATATATTGTGGTCAACGTAATCAAACGCCTGCGTCATATCACAGTATATAGAATACACAGGAGACCTTTTATCAACATTAAGAAGGACCGTTTTACAAAAATCATAAATGGCTAAATTAGTTTTTTTATTACGTCTAAACCCTTTTTGTTCATGACATAGTAATTGATTTAGTTCCAAGTACGAGTAAATTTTACTATGTATATATTTTTCAAATACTTTCGAAAATACGGGTATTAGTGCTATTGGTCTATAATATTGCATTTGTTCTTTGTCTTCTTTTTTGAACAAAGGTTAAATAATTTATGTTTTTAATTTGTCGGGGTATGTGCCATTACTTATACATAAATTTAATATAAAACTTAAATGTCCGCAAATATTTTCATTAGCAATCTTAATTATTTTTGTGCATTAACATCTATTCCTACACTGAGAGTGTTTTTTAGCCCACATATAATATTATAAATGTCAATGGGTTTGCTCAGAACAATTCGAAATAACATTTTTGTTTGTGGGTGTAGTGGCACAAAACAAGTTTTGTTACATTTTCCAAAGTCTTCTTCTTCTTCATCTTTGTTTTATACAACTGGTTTCAAGAAAATTCCTTACAAGCTTCCAAAGTTATTTTTTTTATTTAATGCATGACATTTTACAACTTCTAAATTAATTATAAAAAAACTAAAAGCCATTTTGAACTTAGCTTTATTTAAAAAAATTCTTATGTTGATACCCTTTCTAACGGTATGCTACATGTCATAGAAATTATTCATTATGTTGTAAAAATAAGGGATACTACTATGCCACGGCCGAACCGCACACAACAATGGAACCAGTTTGAACGATACCGTCAATGTAAGCACAGGTAAAAAGTTCGTCTCTTTCTTGCACATGTAAAATGATTTTTGTCTTAGTCTAACATTGGGTTGGACGTTCGGGATGTGACAGGTACGGTACAGTCAGTTGAGGTCTGACTATCTCTGCTGTTGGAAGTGCCCGTGTGTTTCACATTCTTCTCTTTTTTTCGTTGAATTTTGTTTATTAAATCTTGTTATTGTTATATCCGCATTTAAACTGCTTTATTGTTGTGTTTATTGTATCTTCGGTGTTGATAGCAAAATGCCTACTTTCAGTAACGAAGAGTATGCCGACATGCTACACGCGTATGGCAGGGCTAACTGCAATGCGCGCGAAGCGTGAAGAATTTATCAGGAGCGATATCCTGATCGAAATCGTATACCACACCACGAAACCTTCTCTACAACCTATCGACGTTTGCGAGAGACAGGAAACCTATATCATCAAGAACCTCGAGTGAGTGCCGTGCAACATAATGTAGCCGTAGATGAAATGATTCTTCAAGCTTTTGATGAGGAACCTACAACAAGCATACGAACTGTTGCTGCCAGACTTAACTTAACAGTATGGAAAGTCTCGGCGGTTCTTCGGGCAGATGGGAGGCATGCATTTCATTACACCCCTGTTCAAGGTAAATAACACACCAGCCCTTTTTTTATTGTAACAAAAAACCCGTTTTAACCTATTTCAATTTTCAATGACTAATTATTTCGTCAAGTAAAGATACTTAATAAATTTTTAGTCGTTTGATTTACTTTGCTTCACAAGTTATTTATTCATGTTTGAATTTCTTTTAAGTTATTTATTTAAAATTTTTAATCAATGATCTACCCGAACTTGTTGTGCCAGTTTTGGAAGAAGGTGTGCCGATAGTTTTCCAAAATGACGGCTGTCCAGCACACTACCAACTGAACGTGCAAGAGCATTTAAATAATGCCTTTCCAAACGCATGGATTGGTAAAGGCGGCCCTATTCCGCGGGCCGCACGGTCCCCAGACCTGAAGCCTTTGGATTTTACGTCTGGGGACGTGCAAAAAATTGGTTTACCAGACAGAAGTGCCCACTAGGGAAGTTCTGATTGAACGAATAACCGGCGCGTTCCAAATTATAAAAGAAGAAATGCGACTACGTACAGCGACAGATGAAATAAGAAACAGATGTCGTGCATGCATACGAAATAGAGGAGGTCAATTTGAACAAGATTAATAACTTTTTTTTTAACTAGCCTATTCTATCCCACTGCTGGGCAAAGGCATTCCCCATTACTTTCCACCTCTCCCAGTGTTTTGCCTCCTTTTTTATAACTTTAGTTTAATAAAAACAAAATAACCTTAAAAAGTCTTTTCTTAACCCTGACTCTCCTTACTAGTATTTTGACTACATAATTAATAATTTCTTTGACATGCAGCATACCGTTAGAAATAGTATCAACTAAAAAACTTTTTAAAATAAAGCTAAGTTCAAAATGGCTTTTAGTTTTTTTTATAATTAATTTAGAAGTTGTAAAATTTCATTCTTTAATCAAAAAAATAACTTTGGAAGCTTGTAAGGACTTTTCTTGATACCAGTTGTAATAAAACAAAGATGTTTTTGACATTTGGGACAAAGGGTGTATGGGTAGAACCTAGCTAATGACCTCCCAAATCCCTGAAAAAATTGGGTCGGTCCATGCGCCAAACACCCTGTATATATTATTTTATGGTTTGAACACACATACAGAACACACCTCATATCAGAAAATATAATACTAAAGGGAGTAAGGAACAAGTTTATTATGAATATTTCATAACATTTGTACCATATTTTATACACTGTGTTTCATCGGGTCTCGCGTCCCACACATCGGCTCGTTTAATTGAGCTATTTGTGTTCGTCCGTGACAACGCCGCAACGTAACTTTATATTGCGCATTGTTTACCTTTAATATTTGCCTTTCATACTTGTGAAGCACAATATTTATTACTTTATACTAAACTAGAACAATACATAGAAAGATAAGAGAACGTATTCATTATTTTTAGTTATTGCTCTCTTTAGCAAGTTTGCAGACTACCTGGTTACAACTGTATTCGACCGACAAAATATTATCATAGGACATTATTGTGACGATCTGTAAGGTTCTACACACATTTTACGAATTATTTTAGTTTGTTATCCACTTGATTATTTTTTTAATAATAAATTAAATGACGTGACGATTTGATTTATATAATCAAAATACTTGTTTAATTATAGAGTATAAAAAATGTACCAAGTGTGATTAAAAAAATGTGCTAACAAATATGGCTGTCAGGAAATCAATAGTCCATATCGTTTTACTAATATTTTAATTTTCAATCTGCTTAATTGTTCATTATGACTAAAACCTTCTACCATTTGAGTTCATGTAGGGCTAACAAAGAGCAACCATAAAAATAAAGATTTTTTTATATCATTATAATTTTAATGTACTTTGCGAGCAATCGAAACGCCAGATATTACAGAAACATAAATCCCAATAATATTATTATCACTTTACTTAATTGTATACAAAAATATTTAATCCATAAAGGAAATATGTTAATAGTTCCCTGTTCCTTGCAATTCTTCTTGGATAACTACAATTCCAATTCCAAATCCTTATTAATAACTTGTGGAATAAATAAAATACCTGCAATGTGCGGCCATTCTAATACTGACTGTGCGATTACTTATTTCCGCTTTGCCCAAGGCTCAAGACCAACTATTAGAAATAGAAGGAAGACGTCAACTCCTGTCTCAAACTTCCCCGGCATGCTCAGGCCCGATAGTTTTCCGACTGATTTCAGGTTGTTGTAAATTTAACACCGAGTCAAAGCAAGCCTTCTGATCGCAGAGCCACTAAATTTGCTGTCACTCCGCGAAATGTTTGCCAACTAGAATTATTTAGAATGTTATACGACTTTATAACTCGCAATAATTACTGAATATTGGCTCGAATGCTCTATGCAGTTTGAATGATTTGATTAGCTAGTTAGATAGAGATAGTTTGTTCTTGCATAATTCAGTACAATCCAATTCTGTATTGGTATTATTAATTTGAATTGTGTTATTATTAACATGTTATAATTTGCTTGGATGTTTGCATAGTACCTATTATCAGTTGTAGATTAAAATAAAACAGGATTTTTACTATACAAAAAATAAAGGTAGCATAAGGCGGTCATCATCAGCCCGAATAACGTCCACTGCTGAACATGGGTCTCCTCCCGATGGAGGGTATTTGCCATAGTCACTACGCTTGACAGGCGGATTGGTGACCGCAAAGTATATTGTAACACACAAGGAAACTTTGCTGCTGCCCGTTCCTTGATATACGATTATTATACTGCCGTGCTAATAATAAGAGCGGTAAGTGCATGACAGCAAGATTCGAGAAAATGGCGCTTAAAGTTTTAAAAAATATTGTTGTGATTACACTCATATAAATAATGTTTTTTTTTAATTTGATGAATTGGTATGGAGGTAAAAAGGCTGTTTTTTCTCTCAATCGTTATAAAAGAACTCCAAGTAATAGGTTTTTATAAAAAAAGATGTAAAAAATTGATATGGTAAGGAAATCCGACGTATCATTTAAAACAAACACTTAAAATAAGCGCCGTAAGTAACACAGATAGCGGGCTTATTCTATGGAACTTCTTTTACTGCGCTTTTGACAGCGAATCAAAGATAAGTATAGTTTAAGTAATAATAAGCATAAAGATCGTAACTTTGTCGCTTAGGGCTCTTATGGTAAGAAACTCGTAGTATAAAATATTTGGGCGTTTACGGCACTGAGTGTAAGGTTAACTTGCATCTGTTAATATGGACAAACTAATTGTATATAATAATTATATTTGTATATAATGTACGCATAAATAAATGAGTAAGAGAAAATCTAAAAGTTCCGATTTGTAGTCTTCAACATAATTAAATTTGTATTTTAATTTGAAAAGGCCTCGTTCCACCCTCACAGCTATTTTATTAGTTAAATAATATATATAATAATAATTAAAGAGAATGACGGGCGGTAAATCTCCTGGTCACGATGGGCTTAGTGTGAAGCATCTGCGGCAGCTGGGGTTCACATGCCAAGGGTCCTGGCCGTGTTCTTCATCATGTGCTGGAGTCACTCATACTTACCACATGACTTAATGAAAACCATCGTACTGCCTATTGTGAAGAACAGGTCTGGGGAAATATCGGACAGGGGGAACTATCGGCCCATATCTCTAGCAGCGATCATTGCTAAAGTGCTGGACGGTGTGCTTGATTCCTACATAGATAAATACATAAAATTACACGACGCGCAGTTTGGGCTTAGACCCGGGCAATCCACAGAGGCTGCCATCGTAGGTCTCAAGCATACTGTCCAATACTATATGGACCGCGGGACACCGGTATATGCGTGTTTCCTTGACCTCTCCAAAGCTTTTGATTTTGTCTCATACGATGTGCTCTGGAAAAAGTTGGGGAATGCGGGTATACCGGTTAGGGTGCTCAATTTGCTTAGGTATTGGTATTCCCACCAAACACATTTTGTGAGGTGGAATAATACGCTCTCTGAAGCATCTACTTTGGAAAGCGGGGTGAGACAGGGAGTTTTGACGTCACCCAAGCTTTTCAACCTATACATAAATGACCTCATCGTTGAGCTCAGCAGCAAGCGTGTCGGTTGCCCGATAGATGGCGTCTGCCTCAACAATATTAGCTATGCGAACGACATGGTGCTGCTGAGCCGGACGGCGAGAGGTCTTGGTGAGCTGTTAAGGGTATGTGAGTCCTATACTGCTGCACATGGTGCCCTGAGTATTCTCATAATATTACCCTAAATGGCTTGTGCATAAACCGTGTCACGAAATTTAAATACCTAGGGAACTTAATTACCGAGGGTCTTGATGATGATATGGACATTGAGAGGGAGCGCAGGGCTTTAGCGGTCAGAGGTAACATGCTCGCCCGCACATTTATCCCGCTGCTCTGAACAAGTAACAATAACGTTGTTTAAAGGCTATTGTCAAAGCTTTTACGGGAATCTGTGGGTCATGCACACCAAAACATCGCTGGATGTCCTGCGCGTCCAGTATAACAACATCTTCAGGATGATGTTGGGGCTGCCTCGCTTCTGTAGTGCATCGGGGATGTTCGCGATGTATCGAACTGATGGCTTTCATGCCGTAATTCGCAAGAACACTGTTTCCCTTTGTTTGTTAAATTAATTTGTATTGGAGCAGCGTTAACAGATACCGCGGTTATGTTAAGCACTACATGATTAATAATCTGGGGCTTGAGAAGGCTACAGCAGTATCCGGCACTTGCGGCTAAGATGTTAAGGAAAATATATATTTTTTTTTGTAGTTACTGCCCTTATAAAAATCTAAAATGTATGATACAAGCATTTTTTTAATAAACTATCAAAGACAAAGTTATAGATCTCGATACGGTGATTCCGAATATGTAACTAACTCAATATCGTGAAAAATGTTGGATACGGCGGTTATAATAAGCACGGCAGTATAGATGATGTTATAACAATCGGGACCAACGGCTTAACGTGCTTTCCGAGGCACGGAGGGTAGTCCCTCAACAAACCAGACCCGGAAAGAAATCTTTGAATTTACACAAAGATTTCATGTCCGGCGTGGGGCTCGAACCCACGACCTCCAAGATTTAAAGCGAGCCAAATACCGCTACGCTACGAAGGTTGTCAATAAATAAATATGACGTGTATTTTTGTTTTTATATTAAATACCGATTGTTACTAAATCCATATGAATGTATATTCTTCCAATAACAAAAACACAATTTAAATACTATTTACGTCTGTTAGTCTTATTTTGGTTCAGCTAAACTGTAACAGGTGGCCCAATTTTGGCTGGACTTAAATTGTACGAATAAAATACATATATACAACTAAAAGTAGCTAATTTAAAATGAAACCAACCTAGAAAATACTACTATTCTATTCTACTTGGCGAGGTTCCTAGAATGCTGGCAGCATTACCCCGTTGAATAGCAATGCTTACCTGCCGTGCAAAGTAAAAACCAGCACTCGGAGAACGTGCCGCACGAAAGAGCTGCGAAGTATTTATAAATTAATTTGGCTCCCGGTCCCCACGACCCCAATGTTTCGACACCAAAAGGCAGAAATACATAACCACTATAATTTACGCCGTTTGAAATTCTCCGCAAATTCAGCCGCCATGCCAGCCCTACTCTAAGTCCCGGAAAGATGAGACATAAGTTATTATTTGTTAAATAACTTATAAATCCCTATTTCACGCGAACGACACCACCAGCAGCAGCTTATTATGTGAATAATAATAAAATCGTTGTTAAATAGTTGTGTAAGAAATTTCTAAACCTCGAAATGATATAGTTTTATTTTTATCATAGAAGAAAGAGCGAGCATTTGCTCACTCTTCCTTAAGTAACCACTTAATCATACGTTCCACTAAGCAATTTTATGTTTTATTTTTCTGTTATACCTTTGTAAAGTATAACATCGCTTTGTAGCGATTATGCTAACTAGATGAGTATGATTGCATTTTTACTATTAAATTAAGTTTATAGGGTTCCGTACCCAAGGGGTAAAAACGAGGCCCTATAACTAAGATTATATATAAATAAATTAAATTGAACTAGAAAATAAGACGTATGATAAATTAATTTTCCAATAAATTTTGACTACATATTTGTATACAAGTGCCTTTAATTTGTTTATTCGTCTTAATCGGGCACTCTTGACAGAACAATCGTGGTCATCATATTATTGTAGCTCCTTGTGATACATTTGAAGGCTCGTCTCCATTCCTCCCTGACGATTGCTCGTCTAGCGCACTCCTTAATTGGTTAACGCAAAATGAAAATGATTTTATTTGATTAAGACTCCACTGTCTGTCTGTCGGTTTGCCTGTCATGCGGTTGTATCGCATGCATCGTGATAGCTAGATCGTGGCATTTTTACACAAGATATATTTTTGTTGCCGCTATAATCACAGAGAGTTACCTCCTAGAAACTGAATAAAATAAATATTTAAGTGGGATCACCATAAAAGAAACGTAATTGTTTTGCTCGATATTAATATCGGCAACAGATAGCTTGACATGGTTCTTTATTTGAAAATCTCTAAATAATATAGTGTCTTATGTTTTATACAGGAGGTATGGAACCAGGGGGTCTACTCTCTAAGTCCGTCAACGAAAGTACGGGCCCGTCCGAAAGTAGCTCGAAACTTAGAATAGTTTCGAACGGAATCATAGACAATTTTCACGATAACAAGACATAACGTTCCGTAAAAACAAGTGTCAAATTCATTTTTTCGGACGGGCGAAAAACGTCAGGTGTAGGATGAACTGTCATCCGAACGAAACATATGTACGTAGGTGATCCGTAGTAGGAAACGTTCCGTAATTACGGCCGTAACTACGATTTCGTGCTTAGAGAGTAGACCCCCAGTCTTGCGCAAGTCCGATTCGCATTAGGCTGGTTTTGTTAAATTGTATTTTTTTTATTAAAGTGTATATTCTGGAAACATAGGATGGTTTTAGACTATTTTTGTTGATAAATAAAATTGTATGTTTGATAGTGGTTCTCTATTTTTACGCATAAAATTTTATTTCATAATTTTATCCTTTTGTCCTAAAATTTGTTACGCATAATACTAATTTGCCATAACTTTTTACACAGTTTTTTAAGTCATAACTACTATAAGCATAAAAATTATTAAGCATACTGTCCCAAAGCATAATGACGTATAAGCATAACAACTATACACCGAAAATTTACTACTAAAGTTTTATGTGGTTTTTATTTCCCCGTAAAAAGCTTGCAGCGTATCTCTCACGGCTCCAGGGCTCCGTGGCTACGGCGCGCGGCGGTTCGGCAATTCGGTTCTAGCGTTGTATGGCCGCAGTTCTAACCTAACCTAACCGATTGCCATTCGCAGGCTCACCGGCCGCTTCATCATTATGCCAATTAATCATTAGACAAATAAACAATATGCCTCACAACTTATGCATATCAAAGTTATGAATAAAAAAAAATAGGATAAACTTTATTTATGCTAAATAAAACAGTATGCCAAAAAGCAATTATGGCACATTATTATTATGCCAAAGAAAAATATGCCTAATACATTTTGCCAAATTAAATTAGGACAAAAAAAATTAGGTCAAATAAAGGGATCCCTTTAATAGTAAGTATATTATTATTACACTTAGTTGTGACTTCATACGTAAAACAGATATATTTGATTCTAATGATTATTATATTATTCACTCTTATTTACTCACAACGTTTTACATTAATGAATAAAATAATAACTAATTTAAATTAAAACTCACTTATAAAATACTGACTATAATACTTTTTTTATGATTACTTATACTACTGTATAATAGGTAATCTTGTTCGTATTTGTTCGTAGAAGAGGTATAGTATATGGTAGTACCACTACGACTAACAAATACAACAAAAAATATATTTAAATAAATAATCCTCAAATGTATAATGTAAACTTAAGATATTGCTCAAGCATATAATATAAGATCAGTTCACAACTTAAAACCACGCAATGGGTACTAAAATAAATTTATTAGGTAGTGTCCAGATGTCAGTGTTATTTATTAGTGCGAAATGCGGGCAGGCTATTACTGTGTCAAGGGTATGCGACAGCGGAGTTTAGACCGAGGTTTGAACGTCTGTTTAGGGGACGGTAGGGGAAAATAGACACTATATACAGGGTTTTCTTAAAACACCAATAACCTTTTAGAGGGTGAAAGTACTGATGATTGTAAACAACTTTTACTATGGTACCAACCCTGAAATCGCGAAAATAAAATCAGCTGTTCCATACATTTTGTCGAGGTAAGTAAACATAAATGTATGGAACAGCTGATTTTTTTTTTCGCGATTTCAGGGTTGGTCCCATTGTAAAAGTTGTTCATAATCATGAGTACTTCTATTCCCCAAAACGTTGTTGGTGTTTTAAAAATAGCCCTGTATAAGAGTTTTTTTAATTAGAAATATACTATTAAAGGGTTAATTTTAACATAAATGAATAAAATACAAACAACTAAAAGTAGCTAATTTAAATCAAAACTAGCTTATAAAATACTACTATTGTAAATCTATATTACTTGGCAAGTTCTGGCAAGATTCCCAGTATGTTGGCAGCATTGGCAGCCGCCGAATGGAAATGCTTACCTGCTGTGCAAAATAAATAACAGCACTCGAGGAACGCGCGGCACTGAAAAGGACAACTACATCAAACGACAAACTAGTCAAAAATACTGGTTTATAATTATCAAATGCGTTTAATTGTCCGGTGTTCACAACGTTCTTCAGAACACTATAAATAAATAAATTAAAAACAATTGTTAAGCCCCCGAGCTGGTCACGGTGTAAAAACAGAAGGATTATTGTTCTAAATGAAAAACAACTGTCTCTTGATCTGAAACTGGCATATTAAGGGGAATGCCAGGAAAATGCCTAAAATGGACAGCAATTCCCAATAGTGATAAATTCTATTTCGAATAAAATACAACTCATCAATTTATTCTTCAGTTCGTTTAAGTAGGGTATAAAGGTGATTATTATTTCAGTATTTATTTCGATTTCCGTCGTACAGTTCTTCAATGACATTCAAGAACACTCATATTTGACATTACCACTATTTAGTCTGTGGTCTTTGTTAGACCATCCATCAACAATCAATCAGCAAACCGTAAAGTAGCTTCATAATTAATTATAATAACATATTTTATAAATCTCACAATCTAAGTATGCCAATCAAAATACATAAAATCAAAGTATTTTTTAAAACTACAAAAAAGAAAATAACCTAGGCAGTATGAGATGTGTCCTTTGCCTTTACCGTTTGACAAAACCTTGTGACAATGATATGACGTTTAATTATTTCATCATTATATTTCATTGTTTTGTTTGTGTTACGTTGAGTTATTACGATACTGTGTTTTATATTTATGATATTTTACGACGACTTTGGCCATATTTTAAGGATTTTGATGTTCCATCTGTACATGATACCTATTTTTGAAATGATTTGTGTTGAATTATTTTTTCAATCCTTTAGTAACCTTGAGACATAACCTATCTTTTAGCAAAAATATTCTAAACAATGTACTCCCTAGTTTTAGATAATTATTGAAATTGTCATTGAGTTTCGTTCGATTTGAAGGATAATTTGGCGTAGATTTCATTCTTGTCTATTTCAGGCATTTTTTTGTATGGGAGATGGGCATTCCCCTTTACTTTTGCATGCAACTGCATTTATCAGCTCAAGACAAGACACTCACCATTTTACTGCGATTACCAATATACCTGCTAAGCGAAGAGATTATACCTAACGAATCTACCTAGACAAGTAAAGGCCCATGTTCAGCGATGAACGTAAACGAGCTGATAAAATAAATATATTAGAAGATATAAATATTTATTTAACTGGCCAAAAGCAATTTCATTTACTACCTGTCTCCTGCAACTACAATCTTGAACCCCAAACAAAAGGCATTAAATTTACCATCATACATCACCAAAACGATGCTACCACAAATAAATTAAGATCAACAAGTAGATACCTACAAGCCCGTTAATTCTCATTTATTTGTGCTAGAGTGTTTCATTCAGTGTCACCTCCCCAACGCAGGACAGGTGTCTCGCACTCCGCCACAATAAATAGCTATTTACCAGAGAGTGCGGCCTGCGGTAACTCCCGTCCGGAAGGTGTTCTCAATTTGTCGCCGGAATGAGATTGTCGCCGCTTTCAGTATTAGGTAAGTGGCTTTTACATTTCACTTTATGCTACCAACATTGATTTTCATTCTGTAGGCTAACGATGAGTGACGTATATAACGCTGCGGGTAGGGTCAATGGGCTACGATAAATCGAATCTCTTTTAAGTATATGTGATAGAACTATGATGGATTGAGGAACTTACTTTATAGTCAAAGCTTAGCCAAAACCTAAACTTTAAAGCCTGTGGAGAATTAGCTTCTTAGGATAAAGTTTATATCATCATCATCAGCCCGTATAACGTCCACTGCTGAACATGGGCCTCCTCCCGAGGGAGGGTATGTGCCATAGTCACCACGCTTGGCAGGCGGGTTGGTGACCGCAGTATTATTTTGTACCACACAAGGAACGCTGATGCCCGTTCCTTGATATACGATTATTTAATACTCGTAGATGATGTTATAACAATCGGGAACAACGGCTTAACGTGCTTTCCGAGGCACGGAGGGTAGTCCCTCAACCAACCAGAGCCGAAAAGAAATCTAAGAATTTACACAAAGATTTCCTGTCCAGCGTGGGGATCGAACCCACTATCTCCGAGATTTAAAGCGAGCCAAATACCGCTACGCTACGGAGGTTGTAAGTCTAAATGGAGAAATCGAAATCATAAAATTCTGTTTCAAGTATATTATAGGTATCTTTTATCCGACATATTTACTTTGAAACGGTGTATATCATGCCGTGTGGTTTACGGCTTAGAATAGAACATCCCATATTTTCCGACTACGAGACGAGAATATACACCTGACGGATGAGCAGCAGAATCTATCAGCACAAAGATACAACCATCTTCTTTATCTATTTTTTTTTATTTTTTTTATTATTACTAGCAGAATTTTTCAGTCCACTAGTATTCTTTTTAACCCCTCGTGCTAAGCTAAAATGCTTGTGTTACGAGTGGATTCACGTCGTAGTGCAATGGGTGGGTATCAAACCAGCGACCACAAGATCACCAGTCCGACGCCTTAGCCATTGGTCTACAGTTGCTTTTTAATCCGCCTGCCAAACGTGGTGATTATGGCAATTAATCGCAACTACCTACCTTGTATCGCCAAGGTGTGTTAAAGCTCATGTTCAGCATTGGACGTAACCGAGCTGTTGGAGCGAAGAAATAAGGCGTACATATTAGCTAAGAGACTTTGAGCTATTTTATGGTGCTGTCTGTACATCAGGTGTATGTAGGTACATCACTCGTCTCTTACGACACCCATGTGATAAAATGCAGAGATCTATGTTGTATACTTTGATGTTCTAAACTACGTTACCGATTACGATGTGGTTATAACTATCATTGATATTATTAAATCAGGTGATAATATAATTTATTGAAACAATTCAATAATTTGAATTACTTAATAATAGAATCCTACAAAATTACTTATTGTCCATGTTCGACTGTAGAAACAACTTAAGACTGTAGTCGGTCAAAAATGTCTCCTTTCTGACCGACTATATTGTAATGACAGTTGAATTACTTTATCTATACTTACTAAGAATTACATAAGATAGTAATCAATGAAATCTACAACATTGTTCAATAAAAAATATTAATTGAAGTTGTGGTTTAGGTATTTTCCGAGCGCAATGTAAGAAGACATTCCATTCATTAAGCATAACTCAGCAAGGTTTTTATGAACCAAATGACGTACAAAAAGATCCTGTTGAATATAACTGCTTTTAAAAACCGGATGTCTAGTTTAAGAACACTAATATAGCTAAAGAAGTGATGTGTTGTAGACGTATTTGAGTTTAGTTAAGTTGATGTTAGAAGTATTTGTTTTAATTTGTTAATACTAATACAAAATGAGAAATTTAGTCTTCATTATATTCACGGGTTGTTTGATATCAGTTTGGTGTGCGCCAGGATTTAACGACCGAGGTTGGTTGACTTGTTTACTTATAATTAATAGGTACTTAGTGAATTTAAAGAATGAGGTTTTTGACCTTACGATAGCCTTGTATTTTATATAAAGTGTTGTTATAATATTAAGAAATATTACTGGCTGTTTTGTATGGCATATAAAGCGACATTGCTTTTTTTCATTGCTTGTCATTTATAGCAACGAATTCAGTTAATACGACATTTAAGTGATAACAAATTTTGCGATTGATCCCTCTTTTTGCTCCGTAATCGCTCTCGCCTTGATTTTATAATATAGTTAGCACTCCATTCAACGTAAATGGACTTTCATCTTATTTTCATAAATTGAGTTAGTACAAAAAACATTACTTTTGATGAACATGAAAGAAGTGAAAGAAGAAGTGGTCGTGATGGGTATTTATCAGATATTATTTTCATAATCATTGCCAAACCTTGCTTTTTTTTAAACAATATCAATTAGAATCAATGTCATCTAAATTTATTGTTTTACCTATTATAATTTACAGAACAAAGTTCTTCCTGAAAAGTTATATCTGACTCTCATTATAATACATATAATTCAGTAATACATAACGAACAACTGCACATTAGTTCACATATTAGTAAACTGAATCGCAAATAAAAAGGCGATATATTTATTTATTTTATATGCAGAAATATGAGTGTCGTGCAAATATAACACCTAGATTAAGTATTTACCTCGTTCATACAAACATTTGAGGTTACTTGCACGGTAACCCTGAGACATTGAGTAGATGTTGATTTTTTCTTTATTGATATTGTCATAATATGACAACGGTAAAGATAAAGTATGTCATTCATATATATTTTCAATTTTTTAAATATTTTTAGAAAAAAATTACTGCTTACTAAATTTTAAAATTGAGAAATTCCATTCAGAGACTTCGTGTTACAAAGAGATTGATAAATTTCATGGACCCCTTGGGTTCCACCATGGCTGAATGGTAAAGGAATTAGAGCCTATACCTAATATGCAGGTTCGAATCCTGGTGGTCTAAATTTATTATTCTTAACTTTGAAATTACATTGTCTACATTACATGTAGGTACATTATCATTTAAATAGATTTGCCCAATACTGTCAATTACTGAAATAGTTGGATATTGTAGCCAAAACAAATACCATAATCTAAATAGAGATTTTATTTTTAAACTGTCATGTATTGAATATATTATTATTTATCTGAAGTGTTAATTAATTTATTATATTTATTTTTTGCATCATAAAAAAATATTCGACGTTAAAATGAACAATTACGGGTTTAATTTTTTCTTATCAGAAACCGGGTCGACATCGCAAGAAGAATCGAGTCAGTTCAACGCTGACACCTCCGTTAGAGTAAAACGCCAAAGTTGGGATAAATCTATTGATGTTGAGTTTATAGAAGGCACAATTCTAGAGCTAAATAACCTAAAATGGAAAGAAAACAATGGTCAAATGAACTCAGCAGACAATAAACAAACTTCTCATCAAGATACTAATAGTAATAGGTTTCAAACCGAAACTAAAACTGAATGGAGAGAACAATATAACGACAATAGCGCCTATCAAACTAAAAGTACAGATGCTTACAATGATAATTGGACTCAACCAGATAATATGAATGCATCTCCATTAGAGATTCGAAATTTTGACAACAGTGAAGAGCAGCATTTTCAATATTCCTATAACAAAATTCCTTCAACGTCATACCAACAACCATTCCATGATAATATAGCTCACGATTCTCCTCCTCGTGGCCCGCCACCACACGAACGGCCTCCTCACGGTCCGCCACCTCATGGCCCACCACCACATGGCCCGCCACCACATGGCCCGCCACCACATGGCCCGCCACCACATGGCCCGCCACCTCATGGCCCGCCACCACATGGCCCGCCACCTCATGGCCCACCACCTCATGACCCGCCACCTCAAGGCCCGCCCCCTTATGGCCCGCCACCTCATGGCCCGCCACCACATGGCACGCCACCTCATGGCCCGCCACCTCATGGCCCGCCACCTCATGGCCCGCCTCATCACGGCCCGCCACATCACAGCCCACCTCCTCACGGCCCACCACCTTCTCACAGTCCTCCTCATAGCCATTCCTCACAAGGTACAGATTACTATCAGCATTCTTCGACAAAAGATGATCGGCCAACTCGACAGTCCAGTCAGACGTACAATGATCGTTACTCGAGACCAGATACACAAGGAGATAGACCGCCACCGTGGCATGGCGGTGGCCCTCCTTCTCATCATGAAGGCCCTACACCCAGCTATGGAGGCCCACCACCACATTATGGAGGCCCACCACCTCACCATGGGGGTCCACCACCACATTATGGACGCCCACCACCTCACCATGGGGGTCCACCGCCACCTCATGGACGTCCACCGCCTCATTATGATGGTACCCCACCTAGCCATGGACGCCCTCCTCCCGTCTATGGACGTCCACCACCGCATTATGGAAACTCTTCTCCTGGAAGTGGCCGACCATCTTATCAGAATTACCGACCTCCTCCTCAATATGTGCAACAATCACAATTTGAAGAACCTCCTCGTTACGATGTTTCACAAAGACCTAATGGAGGCCCTAATTATCAGAGCGAAGAACAAAATAACTATAACAAACCTTCATCACAGAACGAACAGTATGGTAATTATGATAAAATGAATACACAGAATCTCGAGTATTTTTATGACAATAAAAAGGATACAGATAAAGATGGAAACCATAATAATATGAAGAATGAAAATACTGTCAAACCAATTAAGCTGATCGATGCTAGTCAAAGTACTAGTCATAACAATGAATCTCAGACAGACGACAATCAATATTTAATTGACATTAGAATTGACGATGATGAATACAACAATAGAAACAATTCACCATCAACACAGAATATTTTTCAAGCTGCTGCAGTGACTCCTGAAGACTAAAAGTTACATTTTATTGTGTAATTATTAAATAAACTGTTCATTATATCGTATAATGAATTGTAATGTGTGGTATTTTATATAATGCTATTTTTGTGTTTTAGCGACTATATTTTTATTTATTAAAGGTATTAAATACAATCTAGTCCTTCTAAATGTTAATTGTTTTTCAATGCTTTATTTATAATACTCATACTTTATTTATAATAAACAACTTTTAAAAAAAAATCTAAATCTAACTTTATTTCTTCATTATTTCAAGAAGTTCTTTATCGCTTTAACATCAAAATGATTTTACACATTACTCTTCTTCTCATTATGACTACTTTTAATAATCTAAAATTATAATAGTCTTATCTATCTAATTTTATTTAAATTAGATTAAGCAACTTCTTACCTATAAAAAAATATTGATTACATTAATTTTACTTGTTTACGTATTGTATTAAATTTTAAGAGCTTACAAATGCATTTATTTAAGTAAGTTATGGAAAAATATATTTATATTTAAAATAATTCTAAGACGCTTAAATCAATCGTGTTCCAAATTGCCAGAGTACGCCTTTGAAATTTGAAACTGGTTTTGGCTCAACGTTTAAAAGAAATGTTTGCCTTCTCATTTTGGCACAAGTTGTAAAACTACCTACGTTACATCTACCCATAAATTAATACCGACACACATACTTCGGTGAATAAAGTAATATTAAGCCAAATAAACACAAAAACTAGTTTAATATCACGTTATTATTTTTTGCGGAACATAAGAATACCAATACAAAATTACCTATTAACGTGACTCATTGTTTTGAACTCATTACAAGCGAATTTATGAGTACCTCCATCACTTAAATCAAGTTTTTTGTTCTTATAAAAACATTTTAGATTACATTTTATTTATTAAGACTCACGATGATGGCGATGTCAGTAATAAGAGATCATTCGTCAGGTCAGAGAGTTTTTATATAATGATTGGACAAAGCCGTACTACGGGGTTTCCCTACGTGGAGCAAACTAGACGTTCAGTGTATTGAACTATTGTTTTGAATAAAGTACACATCATTCCACTATTATTATATATTTATTATTATTAAACGAGTGAAAATGTAGCTTTCTATAGTTGAATAATTATTATTTTAAATCAGTTCCGTAATTATATAATAAATCAATAATATATAGGTATATAAGTCATTAAAAATTAACTAATAACTTAAAAGCTATTCTAAGATGGCACTACTACCTTTAATATTCTTAATATAAATTTAACGGTAAATCGCAAACTTGAATTCAAACCATCAGGTTTGCATATAAGTCCTCAAAGCCCATACAGAAATATTTATGAAATAAGTTATTTGTTTTTAATTAAAATAGTAGGTTTTTAAAATTAAGAAACACCAAAAACAGTATCTATATATACCTTTTCGGCACAACATGTAGGTTTACTAGTTGTTGCTTTTGTATATTTATATTTAATTTGTAAGTTATATTATCTTGCGTGTTGTCCTGGGTGAATTGTATTTTCTTTTCAACAAAATGAAGCTAAATCTTGTATCTAGAAAACTTTACATCTAGAACATCAGTTTTAGAAGAATATTTTTAGTATATTTAAGAATAAAAATGTAAATTGTTTATTCTTTATAGAAACTCAAGACCACAATAATTATGAGGCGTTATTTTATGGCGGAAAAGAACACCAGTTTTTGAATGATAATTTCCAATCACGACAAAAGAGAACGCCACAAATCCCAGGAGGACCACCCGGTCACAACGGCCCACTGGACCACGGGGAACTAGATAACAGAAGACCACATAGATTCGGAGACCCAGGTGAGATTAGAGGACCCTCCAATAATAGAGGACACTCCAAAAATAGTGGACCACCTAATAATAGAGGACTTCCTGATCATAGAGGACCCCCTAACGATATGAGACCGCCTGGCAATAGGGGACCCCTTAACTATATGAGACCCCCCGAAAATAGGGGACCTCCTGTTAATAGAGGACCCTTCGAAGATTTGAGACCCCCTAATAATAGGGGAGCTCCTGACTATAGAGGACCTACCGACGATATGAGACCCCCTAACAACAGGGGATCTCCTGATAATAGAGGACCCTCCGATGACATGAGGCCCCCTGATAATAGATATGGTCCCTTTAATGCAAATCCCGCAAATAATAGACCACCTGCAGATAATATAAATCCTCTCGAAGCTACAAAACCTCCTGTTAATAGAACACCAGATGGTAGTGAACCTCTTAATAGCAAAAGACCTCAAACTAATGGCACACTTACTCATAATACAGGAACTACTGGCGACAGAAAGACGCTAGATTATAAAGAATCTTCCGGTGATATAGAACTTTCTGATTATTCAGAAGCACATCATAGAAGAGACCATTCCAATAATACTTCACAAGACAATATTAGTCTGCTTAATGAAACTCTACTAAAACAACAAAACGAAGATAATATATCAAAAACTGATGCATCATTAATCAATATCCAAGCAGACCCCGGTGTTAATAACATAAAAGAAAATGAACAACTATCCGATGTCTTAGAAAAGATAGAAAAAATTTTCAGCGATAGATTTGCTTCTGATGAAGATATTATTCAACAATCTAGCGAAAATCCTGCATCCATTACAACACCTTTTTACACTGGCATGTTTCAAGTCGCGGCGGTCACGCCAGATGATTCGTATTAAAAGGTTTGAACGGAAACTATTTTTAATAGTTGCTCGTTGTTGTTTTATCTGTGATGAATTAGATACTCTGCTGTAATTTTGCAATATTATGTTATTAAGGCGATTAACACACGGCACCGCGCACCGCCACGGTAGGCGGTGAAGCGGATCTCATGTCGCATTGGCCTCTAATAAATCCGTAGATGCCTAACACACGTACACCGCCCGACCGCGCGGGGACCTCTCAAAATCCTCTTTACCGCCACCGCGCTCCGCGGCGGTGCGCGGTGCCGTGTGTTAATCGCCTAAGATCCATCGTAATACAATTTTAAAACATATTTTACTGTAACTATATGAAAAGTTTAATTACATCTAATTAAACTTTTCATCATTTCGTTACAGTCGTATATATCTACTTTAAATTATTACTCTGTGAAAAGTATTTTACATTATAATTGACCGTAAGTATAAGTAGAACACTTTCGCTTTTAATTGTTGTCTACTAAAACAAAAAGTGTTTAGTCAGTAGTTTAGTAAATGATCAGATCGATTTTAAAAAACCTACAAATATGTTTATTATTTAAGGAATGTAACCATAGATACGAATGTTTGCTAGAAAAAATAAAAAAATGCATAGAGATAGTTAATGACTATTGCTTTAATATTCTAGGCTATTAACTATCTCTATTATACATTTCTGCTACAACCCAATCCAGCCAAAACGCAGATTAGCTAATATCATTAATATCAGTACTATACTTAAAAAATGTATACACGTCAAGAATGATTTCAAATTAGCTGTTCATGCCCGGCGTCGCTCGTGCCTGTAGCTCATGCCCGTCGCTTGTATTGACATTTCCCGTGTATTTAGCAATTTTCTTTCATACAAACCTTTTCTACATACGAATACAATAAAAAATAATTAACCAAATTGGTAAAATCGTACCCATATTAATGCGCGGACATACATAGATTATAGTAATTTTAAATTATTTTTGACGTACCTATATACATTTTTTATGTGTTCCTTTCTAATTAACAAATTTAAAGTCAAATCACTCACCTCATATGTAATCGTACGTTTTTAAAATTATTTTACGAGGGAAAATAATAATTTTAAATTAAATTATTAATTTTAATTTAATCTTGTACATTTTTAATCACAATAGATTTTCTATGTTCATAACTCGAAACGTGTAAACATTAATTTAATTAGAAAAATATAATATTGGAACCCTGTGCATTTTGTTGTTTATTCCACAAATTTTAAATTTATTAATTTTTTGACCAAATAAAGACCAAGACCAAGATACGGCCGACATAACTGGTTCAATCGTACATGATAAAACTTCAAAAGTGTTTCTATTAAAAAGGTCGTTTGCATCTTCCATCAGGTGTACGGTAATATCCGGGAAGGCATCTACCATTAAAGACTTCTCTACTTTCACGACCTGCACTTGAGCTTGTAGCAGGCTTTGCAGGAAACAGAGTTGTGGTTGTTCGACCTCCATCGGTACCTTTGTATTGAAACAATAGTATTGTTAAAAATAACAAATAAACGCTGGTCTTCATTGTATAAAGTTATATTCAAGTGAGACTCAATTCTCCGATAGCTCTATATGAACAGTATTTATATAATAATCTGTAAACTGTAACCAATTCCAAGAATTGATAAATACATTAAACCTTGAAGTATTGAAATAAGTACTCATATTTTCATTTATTTTTATGCCAGGCATTTTGTGTCTCATTTGTTAATTACAGGTTTGCATTTTCGTTTTTTCCCATTAATGACACCATCTAAAACTAAACTTAACAAACAAATAAAATAACAAATAACTTATAATTAAAGCTTACTAAGAATTTAAAACTACCAAAAGCTAAAAACTAACGTAAAACTAAATACTACTCTAAAATGGCGTCACTGGGACGCGTTCTCAGAATGCTGACAGCATTGCCACCCTGAATAGCAATCCTTATTTGTTGGCCAAAGTATATACCCTCTAAAATAAAATAACTTACTATAATTTAATATTGTAAGATTACCAGCCATAGTGTTTAATATTTCTATTCTTATAATTCTAGTGTAATTTACAGAAAATAAAGCCGACTTAGCAAATTGCCGATAAGTCTGGAATACTATAATTTTGTTATGAATAAGATAATTTTTTTGATTAAATATAGGCTTATGTTGACCATAATCTCGCTTGATGGAAGGCGAAGATAAGGCCTAAGACTAAGACACTTTCTAGGCAAGCGTGTATCAACACGCTTGCCTAGAAATTGTCTGTTCACTTTAGTCTTAAAGATGTCCAGATTATAGCATTTTTCTATGCCTATCGGTTTTTTATCGGCTACATTTCGGGGAGTGTGCGGAGGTTCAGCATAACCTGATACCCCCTTCACCTTTCCATCACTAAACTAGGCGCCGCGAGCGGTTTCACCCTTTTATTGTAGACGGTCCTTCAATACGCACGAAGCGATATGCCTTCTTTCATAATGCGGACGGCTAAGGAGTGAAATTCTCTGCCGGGGTCAGTTTTTCCGGAACGCTATAATCTGGACATCTTTAAAACTAAAGTGAACAGACACTTTCTAGGCAAGCGTGTATCATCTTAGGCCTTATCTTCACCTTCCATCAAGCGAGATTATGATCAAACGTAAATTCTATAATTAGTAAAAAAAAAACATCCTCCGCGCAACGAGCCGTGTCGTCTGAAGTGAAGCATAGGCGCAGCCAAGGGTAAGACGCGAAGAAATGCCGCATTTCATCCCAATCTGCTGACTTGCATCGCCATACACGCCTAGTCCCCTAATATCGGGATCGGGTGGCGAGTAGACAGACACAGATTTCACCAGATAGTGGTCGGAGCTACCTAACGGTGAGGAAACCGCGACTTAATATCGGTCTGGATCGGTTGTCAGCAGAAGGTCTAAGCAATTGGCCGTATGGCCGTCAATGCCCGTGTCAGACCAGTCTCCAGTTGGGAGAGACCAAGCGTCAGAGCAGATGCGTACGCCAATCTCCCAGCAAGGTCGGTGTTCTGGTATGGGTACACTCCTGGTGGTGGGCGTTGAAGTCCCCCAGAACGGCGATGGGTCTGATCTGAGCTAATTCAGCTGAGTCAGAAAGAGACTGAAACAACCTGCCCGGCTAGCATAGGCAGCGCGACTCATATCTACTCTACGGAGGCGTCCGCCGCAATCACATTGCAGAAACGCACTGTCACGTGACACTTTCTGCAATGTGATTGGTCGGCCTCCGTAGAGTAGACTCGAGTCGCGCTGCCTATGCTAGCCCGGCTGGTTGTCTTCATGTTGTCGGTGTGTGACCGATAGACACTAGCATAGAGTATCTGCTCCAAGCCAGTGTCCAGCAGAACCCACAATACAGAGAAACTGGAATCCTCAATGTTACGGAGACGTCGACAGCAGATGGGTTCCCTATTTTTACGCATAAAATTTTATGTCATAATTTAACATGGCATACTGCTACTTGTCCTAACATTTGTTACGCATAATACTAATTTGCCATAACTTTTTAACCACAATTTTTTATTTCCGCGTAAAAAGCATGCAAGCAAGCATACAGCGTATCTGTCACGGCTTCAGGGCTGCGTAGCTACGGCGCGCGGCGGTCCCGCAATTCGGTTCTGGCGTTGTATGGCCGCAGTTCTAACCTAACCTAACCGATTGTCATTTGCCCACGATTCGGTTCTGCGGTTCGTGACAGACTCGCCGGCCGCTTCATCATAATGCCAAATAACCATTAGACGAATAAACAATATGCCTTACAACTTTATGCATATCAAAGTTATGAATAAAAAAAAATACATAATATACAACTAAAAGAATAATTCTAAAACTAATAAAAAAAATAGGATAAACTATATTTATGCTAAATAAAACAGTATGCTAAAAACCAATTATGGCACATTATTATTATGCCAAAGAAAAATATGCCTAACTCATTATGCCAAATTAAATTATGACAAAAAAAATAGGTCAAAAAAAGGGGTCCCCAGCAGATGTCATCGCGAGCATACACGCAGGTTGGCACCTGCGTGTATGCTCGCGATGACATCTGGCCCCCCGAGAGATGTTTACCGGACCCTCGCATCCGGTCGCCAACCGGCACGGTGACGTATCCTGGGATTTTTGGCTAGTTGATGGAGCAGCCTTCGATAGGTGGCTTTCCTACTTATTGGGCTTCCTGCGGTCGGCCAGCGGAAGACCGTGCTTAGGATCCCGCTACCCTCCGCGAACAGTCACCCAGCACAGACATCACGCAGCACCGGAACCGGTTCGCAAAGCCATACAACTGCCCACACTCACCTTCCACGATGGCTACTCAAGGCATCATGCCGGAACGCGAAAAAAAAAAACACTTGTCGGCAGGGCTTTGCCTTGAGGGTGGTGACAAACTACGGTCGACACCTACCACCAGATGTGCTGTTCATTTGGCGCTACCCAGGGGACACGTGTGGGTGATTAGAGCTAAAGTCCACGGACGCGAACGGCATTATCCCCCAAAATACATATGAATTTATAAAAAATCCGAATGCGAGTCGGATGGTACGGTCGGATTCCGTTCCTTTTTGGTAAACAGCATTTCACTATGATTGAATCGTTGAACAGGTAATTGTTTTATATCTAATAATAGGAATTCTATTGTAAATTTTTACACACATCGCATAGCATTTTTTTGTAATTAGAGTCGTCCTGGCAGCTGTTTCTAATACAAGTCTATCAGGATTTTTTGTATTTCTTGGGTATACATCGGAGGCTATTTGAAAAAAGCAACTCTCGTACTCTATTCTAATTATATTTTTTGGTTGCAGGGAGCATTATAAACTCTATATTTTGATTGCTTATAATGTACCCTACCTTTTAAACTCATAATTCACGGACATGAAGCCCTTGTCCCAAAATATTGAACAAGTATTGAAACTAGTGTTGCCTATCGATAGTCGACTATCGATAGACTATCGATAGACTATCGATAGACTATCGATAGTCTATCGATAGTTGACGTCATATCAATAGTATCGATAGTCTATCGATAGTATCGATATTAGTGATAGTATCGATACTATCGAGAACCAATATGTGTTTAGGAGCAATACTATCGATAGTATCAATAGTATTGCTCCTAAAAATGGGTTGATCTTCGATAGTATCGATAGCTTTACAAACTATCGATAGTATTGATAGTTTTGATCATTTAATGCAACGACACTATCGATAGTATCGATAGTATTACTTTAAAAATATTGATACTATCAATAGAATTATAATGTAATAGTATCGATACTATCGATACTACTATCTATACTATCGATCGCTTCCAATCAATAGTATTAGTTAATTTGTGATATCGATAGTATCGATACTATCGATACTACCGATAGCACTATCGATATTGTTACTATTTTTCGAGGTCACCTATCGATAGCGAAACTATCGATAGTTGGGCAACTCTAATTGAAACAACCAACTATAAAGTTCAAGAGAGGCTTGTGACGACACATTTTTGTTTAAGGAACCAAAAAACAATCACGTATTTTTTTTGGTACGGACTAAATAGTTTTCTTTTACTGAACATCTCTATTATAATATACACTCAAATAATGTTGTTTACAGTAGGTACTAATAATTAAAACATTTTTTTTTTTTGTATCTTGTTTTGTTCCGGATGATCTCAGTAACGGCTGGACAGTATTTTATAAGAAAACATCATTATTGCGAATACAATAAAAAATAATTAACCAAATTGGTAAAATCGTTCTAAGTTAATGCGCGGACATACCTACATAGATTATAGTGATTTTAAATTATTCTTGACGTAAATACATTTTTTATTTGTTCCTTTCAAATTAACCAAAACACAACTCACATAATATGTAATCGTACGTTTTTAAAATTATTTTACGTGGGACAGTAATAATTTTAAACAAAACATGTTGTACATTTTTATTCACAATACATTTTGTATGTTCATAACTCTATGCGTGTAAACATAAATTCAATTAGAAAAATAAAATATTTGAAACTTGTGCATTTTGTTGTTTATTCCACACATTTTAAAATAATTAATTTTGTAACCAAATAACGACCAATACCAAGGTACTGCTGACATAACTGATTCAATCCTACAGGATAAAACTTCAAAAGTGTTTCATTTAAAAACTTGGTTTGCATCTTCCATCAGGTGTACGGAAAAATCCGGTTTGACATCCACCAACAAAGTTTTCTCTACCATCTTGACCTTCACTTGAGTTTGTAGCAGGTTTTGTAGGTGACAGAGTTGTAGTTGTTACCTGTGATTCAGTGTGTACTGAAGATTGTGTTACTGGTTCTGTTGTAGTCTCAACCTTTTTAGTTGTTTCTGCTTCATTTTTTTGCGTTGTGCTCACATTACTTTCATTTGATTGCTTCTCTTTAGCTTGTGGACGTAAAATGCCTCCAATATCTTGAGTCACTTTATTTGCCGAATCATGTATTTGGTTATGAATCGTTCCAAAAAGATCTTTTATTCCTCCCTCGGTACCTTTGTATTGTAACAATAGAATTATTAAAAATAAAAAATAAACGGTGGTCTTCATTGTATAAATATTCACGTGGAACTCAATTCCACGATAGCTCTATATGAACTGAAGTCTTAAGAATTACATTAGCTCTCAAGATAACCTGTGACCAATGATATCATAATGTGTAAACTCTAAACAGTAACCAATTCCAAGAATTGATAAATACATAAAACCTTGAAGTATTGATATTAGTACTCTTATTTTCATCTATTTTTATTTCAAGCATTTTGTGTGTGATTTGTTAATTACAGATTCGCATTTTGGTTGCTTCCCATTAATGACACCATCTGAAAAAAAAACTTACTATAAATATTGTAAGATTAAAATTCTAGTGTGATTTTCAAAAAATAAAGCCTACTTTGGAAATTGGGATAAACTTTCCATCATGGACCGTCGAGTTGGAAGTTCATTTTTTTTTTGTAGATAGTACTCATAAACAGAAGTCTTACGAATTTTTAAGTTGCGGAGACTCACGGTTTACAAGATATATTTTTTAAAATTTTTCATATAAATTGAAAAATAACACGCAATTTAGATTTCATGGTAGATGTCAAATTTGCCGTTTCACGTTCCGTTGACGGTGGAGGTGTGATTCATTCAATTGTATCATATTATGTATGTTTATAATTACATTTTCACATAGTAAATTAGAATTAAAAAAATGTAAAATTGATACGTAGTTAATGTGCACTAAAAATGCGCTGTACTATGCAATTACATTGAGTTTTTTACATAAAAATAACGAATATTTTTTGACACTGTGGAACGAAACGTGAAGCGACGCCATTTTGTTGTATTGACAGAATTTTAGGGCACCCCAACTGATGGATTAGTGTTTTAACCTAACCTCATCTCAAAACTAACCATGGATAACCATAACCATAGGGCTCCGCGGAGTGGGGATGGGACAGATGGTAGCCCCCCTTTATATTTGAATAAAATCAACTCTCGTACCTACTATTCAAATTATATTTTTTTGGTTGCAGATGGTTGTTGGGTGCATTATAAACTCTATTTTTTTCGTTGCTTATAATGTTCCCTACATTACAAACTCATAATTCACGGACATCAACTATTTTTCCTAGGCGGGAATGGAATGGCGGGATTCGATGCGGGATCCAAGACATTTAGGTGTCCCGGGACCAGCCTAAGCCTAACAGCTTAGAGCCTCTTTCGTGTGTGCCGCTGTTGATCCTGGCTTACAGGAGTTACAGTGGCGGGAGTGTGGGAGGGATTAGTCCCAAAATAAAAGGCGGGAATGGAACCTAGAACTCGAATCTGAGCCGTCAGCGCAGTCGATACTCGTATAATCAATGCAAGGAAGGCTCTATACAATTGTAATACATAATTTATATTTTTTTCTTTAAATAAAAAAAATCCTAACTTTTTAATTTTTACAGTGTTATAGTTTTTTTGCTTTATTACAGAATATAATCACGTTTCACTCTGTTCATTTTTTACACCATAAAAATACTACGATCAATAAAAATAGACATGTGGACTAAAAAAATCTATTTAGTCCGTCAGTTAGATTACCAAAAAATATTGAACACGTATTTTTTTTTACTAAAGCTTTTTTTTTAATATAAATAAGATAGGTAGGTAATCAGCAACAACCAACTATAAAGTTCAAGAGAGGGGGCTTGTGGTGTCACTCGTAAGTAAAAGTGTACCTACAAGTGACGTCACATGAAATTTCAATGCATTGTATCGGAATTTTTTGTTTAAGGAACGAAAAATAATCAGAAATTTTTTTTGGTTATCTTACTGACGGACTACATTGTATTACATATTTAAATTCACATCCCTATTACATATACACACAAATAATGCTATACAGTACTAATAACAATAACATAAATACAATATTTTGTCTCTCGTTTTGTTACGGATGATATCAGTAACAGCTGGACCAATTATGACGGTACTTTCACAGACAGCTAATTTATAAAAAAAAACAGACTTTCGCGAAGGCGAAGTCACGGGCAGCAGCCATTACTAAGTAAAATCTAAAAAAATACATTGCTGTAAACTATAGCACAGTTAAAATTTGTATTAAATAATATTAATACCTTTAAAGTCTCATTCTGCACTGTTTTAATAAATCACGTCTTTGTCCTGGAGGACACTCCAGATCGGGTACCCTTATTATTTGACTTGATTTTACAGTTGTTACATCTGTAGGTTCTGTTGAAGTGGCCATTCGAATTTTATCATGGAAATTAAACACTATTCTTGCACCAAAGCACGTGCTCATCATAATCACAAATAACACTATTTTGACGTCCATTTTAGTGTAATATATAGAACGTACTACGCCGCAATTATACAACAGCTCACCATGGTTGTCTACACACTCCGTTAATATCTTGAACTGCTTTTCCTTCACACTTTTCTCGTTTTATATTTAGTGGAACATCTATCATACTCGGTCCCTCTGTAGGGCCTTCCGCATTAGTAGGTTTAACTTCAATATCAGTGACTGTTGTATCTCCAACTTGGGTATCCTCAATATTCACAGACTTATCGCTTTCGACTTTTGGTAGAAGACTTTGATTGAAAATATTGTCTTTAACCTTTACGAACGTGTTTTTAATATCATTTATAGGGTTCCCAAACAGCTCGAGAAGAAAGCGTCCCGTGGGAGGATTATCAGCACCACAATATAGAAAATGTATCAACAAAGTTAACACAATGAAACGTGTCGACACAGAATTCATTTTATAGAACTAAGTAATATCAATGTGCGACCCACAACTCATTTATCAGTCAACAATTAACAGACGGACGCGACGGCTACAAAAGTTAGATAACCTCTATAAATATCATTTAATTTATCTGCATTTTATAAATGAGCTGTTTACTGTGCTAACTATGTTTCCAAGCACTCGTAACAAAAAATTATAAAGTTACATCATTAACTCAATATGTAGTGATTTTTAGCAGAGTTTGGTACAAAACTAAATCACTAAATAAATAATAATATAATACTTCACTATGAATTATATACATAGGTTGAGAAAATATATATTTAAATAATCGTAATATCGTGAGATATGACGCTGGCAGAGACCACTAATGCAGCATCGTTCATGGTTCACAAGTGACACATCATAGAAACTTATCAAAATGTAGGGCAAACCTAGTAGGTATAGTCAAGCAAAAATTTGATATCGTAAGGAATTTATTTATTTTCGTATTATTGGGTAACTTTATTCAAGTGATTTTTTTTCCATAGTTTGGTTCCTTTATATATATTTTTGATTCTAATATACATACTTATAATACTTATAATTAAAATAAAAGTTTTAATAGTCAATTTTGTCTATTCAATCTGAAAATAAGTCATCTTAGTAGGTATTACATGAAACACAAAACAGTACGTACCTTTTCCAGTTCGTCGTTCAACTTAGTTTTGTCACAATTTGGATGCACATCGCAATACAAGTTTAACCACATTACCATTTGCTTAGTTTGATCTAAACGACGAATTAATAAATCAGGATCCAAATCCAGTAATTTCAGCTTGGAGGTTACCACAACATATTTGTTTATATCGCTTTTATCTACGTATGCATCGTATTTTTTAAATTGTTTTGGAACAAGTAACATGTAAGCAAGTTCTGCATTTTCATCTCCATCCTTCATGTATTGTATTATAGGTTGGTCCTTTACTTCTGTGTCTACTTCATAATAGTTCGCCATTTCATCATGTGAAACTTTTGGAACAACTAAACCATAACACGTTGAAGCATATATTATTACAATTGTTGGCACTAAAATGTGCATATTTAATTTAATACGTTATAAACGTCTAATGGTGACTAAATTTCATGGAAGAATAGCGTTAGACACTGTTGTCCATCAATTGAATACGTCCAGCCCGCAAAATAAGTACGACTGTAAATTGATCAATTGATGTTATTGTGCCAATTGACTTCCATTATTCTTTTTAATACGTGTCAATAGCTTGAAAAAGGACTATAGTATTACATTTCGCATTTCTGTTTATAGAGTCACCGATACCTATTAAAAGTTATTTTAAATCTACAACATTATCTTCACTGTTTTTGGTTTACACACCGTATCACACTTTCGGATTACACGCAGTACAATATTGCAAGTGCTATTCCCATGCCGGGAAAAACACGCATGCTTTTAGCAAATATTTTGTCGTGGATAATGCTATACAATAATAAATAATAATAAAATAAATTTATTTCAGGTAAGACCCATATCAGATAACATACACTTATAAATTTGAAAATTTGCAGCCAATCACATTAATGCATCATAATCAATCACACTCATAATAATGATAATATAATAATAAATTCAATAAATTACAAAAATTAAATTCTAATAACATTAATAATAGTTTAGTCTCTTATATGTACCACTATATGTAACTTGTCTGTCACAACAGTGCCGCATATAAGGACAGACCAGCCTATTTGCTATCATTTCCAGAACGGTGTTGGAGCTGGCCCGCACTCTACGCACAAGTGATGCGCAGCGCTTCCGCATGGTCGCATAGAAACAGTCTGTGCGTGCCAACGCAAACATACCTGAAGCGCTGCAATAGCAGGGCCGCCCCAAAATCGCCCTGAAAGCGTTATTAAATTGGACACGAAGGGTATTGTTTCTGCGTGTAATTAGCCCACAGGCTGCAGGTGTACATAGACGTGCAATATGCTCGGAAAAGGAACCTGCGGGCCAACATGTTGGCTCTCTTAGATACAGCCCTTCGTTCCCGTTCCATGTCAGCATGATCTCTGAGGTCAGCCGTGACTATATGCCCTTGATATTTAAACTGATGCACCCTCTCTAAGGGTACATTGTTAAGACGGACATGTGGCAGTTTGTCCGGGCATCTCGCCTCACCAGCCTCAAAGACCATGTACTGACTTTTTATAATATTATATATAAGTCCATGTTTAACAGCGTAACCCTCACATGTCGACAACAACCTCCTCAGGCCACAGATCGACGCGCTCAGCAGAACCATGTCGTCCGCATAGCTTAGGTTATTGACACATGTGTCATCTATATGGCAGCCGACATGCTGACTGCTCAGCGCGATGATCAGCGCATCCATATAGAGGTTGAATAGCGTTGGAGAGGTCAGTCCGCCCTGTCTTACACCGCATTCCAAGCGATATGGCTCCGACACTGCCCCCGCCCATCTGACGCTGTTGACTTGGTTCATATACCAGTACTTGAGTATAGTAACCAGTTCTTGTGGCAGGTCGGTACTCTTAAGTTTTTCCCACAATAGATCATACGCCACTAGATCAAAAGCCCTGGACAGGTCGAGGAAGCATGCATATTGCGGGGTTTTACGGTCATTATAATATCTTTCGGTATGCTTAAGACACAGTATGGCACTTTCCGTCGATAAATGCGGTCTAAATCCGAACTGGTTATCGTGCAGAGATATTATATATTTACTTAACTGTGTATTAAGCAAACCGTCTAACACCTTCGCTATGACCGTAGCCAGAGAAATGGGCCGGTAGTTGCTTTTATCAGCTACAATGAAAGTTTGTTTTTAATTGGTCAAGTAGCTTTTAGGTTTATCCATACAAATAATCTTAACATACCTGTTTGTATACACCGTGATGGCTTAGTCGATGCTAATCATTCGTAGGACGTTTTGCAATCAGTACCTACTCATATTATACTATCGAAACACAATATTAACATTTTCAAATATCTATTTTATATGCGTTTTACAATAAAACTCTAAAAAGAGACGGCATTGATCACCCTGACCTGCTCTCATTATTTGGGGTCGGCGCATTATGTCATTCTCTTCCATTTTTCCCATTTCCCGTTTCTTTCATACTCGCACCTTTCTTAGACATGTCATCCTTCACACAGTCCATCCATCTTTTCTTTGGCCGTCCTCTTCCAACATATCCCTCCATCTTCATATCCAGCATTCTTTTCGTTACATGCACGTCATCCCTACGCATAACGTGTCCATACGATCCTAAGCGATTACCTCTCAATTTCTTTGTCACTGGCGCCACTTTGAGACTTTCTCTAATATTTTTTCCCTTTACTGCCCAACATTCAGATCCATACATGACGATAGGTCTGATAATCGCCTTGTATATTTTCCCTTTAATTTTGGGAGGCTTTTAAGGGCATGGGCATGTTATTCCTGTGACCTGCCGCCATTTCATCCACCCTAATTCGATGCTTTACATCTCATTGTATTTCGCCATCTGCTTGAATGAGTGAACCGAGGTACTTGAAATCTGAACAGACCGGTAATGCTACGCCATCCAGTGTCATGTTAACAAGGCCGGAGAGACTGCCAAAATCGCAGAACAGGTGCATTGATAAATGTACATGGCAAATAAACTAATGAAAATGTACGAACGGGCCAACACAGGTTCAAAATCATTTTAATCTGTAAGATTTAAAGTAATTGATAAAGTGTAAATATACACACATCGAACAACTGTAGGCCTGCACCTAAATAAACACGGTGTATATAACATCAATCATGAAATCATTTCATTTAAGTTTACCGTTAGTTAATGATCGCTGATACGGACGATTGTTGTCCGTATTAGCAATAGTTGGAATTCAAATCGGTCGACCAGAGAGTAGAACTTGTATACATTGTATAAATATAAGTATAATGTCTAGAAATATATCACGCATTATAATAAAGTGTTCCAAATACTTTCTAGAACATTGCTTAACTTAATTAAATTCATAGAAGTTTAAAGTTTACATAGTCATGCAAACTGGTAAACGTCTGGGTCATGAACTTTAAATTTTAGTAGACTTTTGTAATACAATTTGACCTAGAACCATTATTGTAGGAAGGAGAGAGAATGTTAAGCACGATATCGTAGTGGAAGAAATATTCCGAACCGATTTGATTAAACAATGCATAAAAAATGTAATGTTTAATCAAATAAGTATGAACAACATAGTAACTTTTAAATTTCTACTTAATATTATATATTTATTTTAATACGCTTTCACGCGAAAGCTACTTAACCGATCATCATTTAACTTGGTACACATATTCTTGGAGGTATTATAAGTAACATATGATACTGGCTTCACTGCAAGCCAAGCCGCGGGTCATCTATATTATTAAAACGTTTTATCCTGAATAACGGACTCACTGACAGATCATTGCACGCCCTAGACTGCTGAACGTAGAGACCTGAAACTTGGAGGATGCATTTTGTATATGACGTAATTGACATAGGCATTCAATTGCTATCTGCGCGGATGAAGTCAAAGGAAACAGCTAGTCTTTATAAGAACCTTTTTTCTCTATTTTTAGTGTAATCTGATTATTATACGGAAAGAACATAGCGGAACTGATTAATTCTGCAATAATAATTATGTGTCTACCAACTAAAATTTTTGTATTAAATACTCCCAAGAAGTTTCTTCCTTAAATGGAAACATTCATGTAGACTATGCGATTTTATAAAGCTCAAACGAATTTATGTATAAGTTTTTTTAATTTTAGCACAACTGCAAAAATCCTCATACAGTTTTGTTCGTGACGATACAACAAAAATATATATTCTATTCAATCCACATAATGGACGTACAATAGATATCCGACTGTGTCGCTATCTGTTATCTCCTCATTGCCGACTCGTGAATAGCGCAATACTTTGGAGTGTGTAATACACAGTAATGGGATGACAAATAAATTTTCTTTAGAAGTTTAACTATGTCCCTATTGAATAAAATTTTAAATTAGCCCTCCGCCTCTCGTCTAGGGCCGGTATATAACATACACCCCGTGTTTTTAAAAATCGTAAAAATCTGAGACAAAACACAATTCGAGTGATACTGCGCGGGTCGGCTAGTTAATAATAATATCGGTACTAATATTTATAAAAATAAAAAATATCAATTTTTCATGCTTAATATACCAAATAATTAGGGCAATTAATGGTAATTAATGGTAATGGTTCGATAAAATTTATCAGTAGAATAAATATTATTTTTGACAGAATGTCCATTCAAAATTAAAATTCGTTCCTCTGATAATTCTTATCTGAAGATTGAAAATTATCCAGATCCAATTGTAAAATAGTCGTAACAACCCATTTCAACACATTTTGTTCTCATTATTTGTGCATTTTGACTTCAGAATAATGGGGCCGCGGGGAACCAAATTAATTAATAAAACCGGCCAAGTGCCGTCAGACTCGCGCACGAAGGGTTCCGTACCATTTGCAAGTGCTTACCTGTTGCCGTTACTGACATCGAGCAAAAAAGACCAAAAAAATCGCGTTTGCTGTATGGGAGCAAATATTTATTGTTAGGTTACAAATGTTAGGAGAACCTCTTAGATTAAACTAAAATACCTAAATAAATAACAGTTTGATTTAATCTAAGGTGAACCTACATGATTTACTTAATTTTGTCTTACATTATTCAATATTTATTTTATTTTATTTTTAGTATTTGATGTTATAGCGGTAAGAAATACCTACATCATTTCGCTGTTTTGCGGAGAGAACGAGGCAATTCAAAAAGAGAAACATTGAGAAAACGGTTCTTAAGATTCAGACATTAAACTTTTTTTCCCATACTTACTCTTTTTGAATTGTACCGTAATTCTCGCAAAGCAGCGATTTGTGAAAATTTAAACTGTCTTGCTTTCGTGGTTCTTGAGATACAGCCTGTTGACAGACAGACAGCGAAAACTTAGTAATAGAATCCCGTTTCTACCCCACGGCTATGGAACCCTAAAAAACCACGCAACGGCTTTTGTTAATGCGGCACGGTCCGCGAGTGCTTGTATTTTCTTTCGCAGCAGATAAGCATTGCCATTCAATGTAGCAATATTGACAGAAAACTTGCCAAACAGCTTACATTTAGAATAGTTAGTATTTATACGATAGCTTTAGTTTAGATAAGTTACTTTTAGTTGTATTATGTATTAAGTTGAACAGATTTAAATTTCGATTCAAATATTTTTTCCGATACTGTGACCAACAACAATATTTTAATTGCCAACAAACAGACATCAATAAATAGCAGCCATTAGTTATCAGATGCATTACTAACTTAAATCCTGATAAACTTTAATTTTGTTAATGTAATTACTAATGATCTTTAAAACAAGGTAAACGAATGATAAAACGAGTGTAACAATATTTACAGCAGCCGTAAAAATATCACTAAAAAACTAGTAGCGCCATCTAGAAGCTACAAGATCAACTATCCTATATCAAGTAATACGAGTTCGCAAACCAATTCAAACATATACAAATTCTGATCACTAACGAATGGCAAAAAAGAAGATATGCTTTTACTGTGGAAGAACACAGTTCCTCTGCACAAGTATAACGACTAAGGTCTATTATTTCAATCCTCCGATAAAAAATGTTAGAAATAGCGACGCACTTGTCGTGGTATGAATTTATTGCTGCCTGTCCACTAAAATCCAGGGGTGTTTTCATCAGTAAGTTTGGAGGAGCGCTCCAAATATTTTATATTATTTATTATTTAAAAAAGACAACTCCCGCACTAGGGAAATAAATCCCTGTGTCGCGGGGGACTTTACAAACATTCATTTCACGGACACAAAGAACAGCGAGACTCAGAACATCTATTTGTGGTCCTGTCCGGCGTGGGGATTGAACCTCAAAGTTTTAAACCGAGCCAAATACCGCAAGAGGTTGGAGGTTGTCCTTTGGTTCGGTCAATTTTTTACTGTTATCTTAACAGCTAATCATGTAAAATGCAGTCTTCCCAAACGGATGGATGGACGGAAGGATGTTTCACAAAGTTGTAATATAAGTAATATTGCCAACTAATTGAAGGTTGGAAAAAACCACTTGTGTAGTTCATCACAGTAAGCTCCTCGTTAGCATTGCCCGCAATACAAATTCGCTTCAGCGATTTCATTCGTTCCGTTTGGAAATAAAATAGACCAACTTTTTCATGAAATTGACCGTTTGTTTTAAAATTATAATAAGCTATTTTTTGTTACTTTTTACATTCGTTTGTTGAAGTTTTTTGGCTTGTAAGTACAATAGTTAAGCCAGGATTGTAATTTTATTAATTACTGGCTGATAGCTGATGCCCGCGACTTTGACCGCCTGGTGTTTGTTATTCCTTCGGTTTGTTAACTATCCCTCGGGAACTCATGAATTGTGTGTGATTAAAAGTATTTAAAATGTTGACCGGGGATGTAAGGTTCATTTAAATTGGTCAACAGTTTTGGATATTAGCCCGTACAAACAGACAAAAAAACAAAAAAAATTAAAGAAGATCTGGATGTTTTCTATTTTACTTCATGCATCCCCTGACTCAGATTTTAGCTTTTTTTTACATCTACTGTTTTATTATATGTATAGATATGAAACAATACTTTGATAAAATACATTATGCTTGCATTTATGCTTTGTGGAGTTGCAGATCGACCGGTTTGTTTTGTTAATTTAATTAATTTATTAAATAAATTTAGATGATCGACACCTTTAACCGTGGTCGTGATGGATATTTATCGTAAATATTTTTCATGCATAATTGCCAAACCTAACTTTTTAACGCAATAAAAATTTCAATCACTGGCATCTGAATTGATTGAGTTATTTTGTTTGAAAAAACATTTTTTGTTGTTGAAAAACCCTTAATATTTTACTGGTTGTATTTTTAATACATTTAATGACCACATCATATTCGATATACTATGCTACGATCAAAACAACAATACGAAGTCATTGTCAAATCGTTACGTAATTACTCTTCATAGACCGGGAGATACTGACACAAAATACTGGGTCATTTGTACCGGTATGGCGGTTCTTTGGGGGTCTTATTACGTAATGACATAAATAAAAATGATGATAGTCCATAAAAAAGAAGTAGGCGGTATTCTCATGCCATACTTCTCCGGTGTGAGCCGCCACACCGACGCGAATACGTTAATTAAAAAAACACAATTCAACCATTTGTACCAGGCTAATTTTTGCACAGTTAATTATCGTCGTGCAGCAATTTACGAACATCACCATGCCATACTTTTCGGACGGTTTCAAATGGCCACCATAACGCCGAAAATGAGCAAATTTTTTTTTGACTAACACCCACGCGTTTGTTCCGCCGCCGTTACCAGCGCTATGATCATCATTTTTCTTTATAGCATTACGTATTAAGACCCCTAAAGAAATGCCATACTGGTACAAATGACCCAGTACTTTGTGTCAGTATCTCTCGGTCTATCAGGTGACTATAGTATAATAACAAGTATAAAAAAAATCAGTACCGATTGGACAACTATATTAAACTCTGTGATCCCGACATATTGATGATTATGTCCACTATGGGTGTTATTTGCGCCAATTAATCCTTGTATTACAAATTATAGCCTATGGTACATACATTGGAACTGTATTAACGCAGTATATTTTGCTGTATTGGTATTAAATATCTGATATTATTTTTACAATTGAATCGTTTAATTTCGGGATGGACTTAATCATCAATCTGTTGAAAAGATAAAGTGTCTAACTTTAACTTTTCAACAGATTGCCTCGTTGATCTAGCGGTAATATTTTCGACCGTAACTACTGAGATCCTAGGTTCGATTCCCGAGGAGGGGAAAAAATTGTGTGATATTGACACACTTGTGCATCTTAATATGCTTGGCGCAGATGGCTAATGCCCTTTGAGATTGGCCACTAAGGCCGAAATTGATCGGTAGAACTATATTATCTTTTCAACTATCCCAGTACCGTGCCATGAAACACACCTTTGAAGCCTTTTTAAATTAACAACATAAGTTGTACCAATCACCAATCGTTTTTGGAACGCGACATTTGTTGATATCCCATCTTGCCGCATCAAGCATTTTGCTTCTTTTTTTCTCATGCGCACGGCAAAGCTGTGAAACTCTACCGGACTACTGTTTCCAGACACATACCACATAGGTCTATTCAAGCTCAGACAGAATAGACACCTTATGGGCAAGTGCGGTCCATCTTAGACTTCATCGTCACTGAGGTCAAGCGCAAACCCATTTTATATCATACATACATACGTACATAAACGTATCACGCCTGTTTCCCAGCGGGGTAGGTAGAGACAATGGACCTCGACTTGCTACGATCCCTACACACATCTTTCGCTTCATTCACTCTCATAACATTCAAATGCGACGTACTTGTATGAAACAAGCACGTCGCATTTTATATCATTTATATTAAAAAAGTCTTTAATTTACACGAAGGTTTTTGTACATCGTGGGAATCACACCCATGACCTTTAGAGGCCTCTAAGCTTCGGACTTTGTACCTAAATAAATTTATTTTGCATATAATAGTCGAATTATAAATTTGATAAATTGATATCTCAGGCTTAGCTAAAACGTTACCTAGATCCTCTTGTCTGAACTCTGAAAACTTATAACTCCGAACATTCGTCTACCTTATAAATCGCAGTCATAACATTTATTTCAGTCTGGTCGTTCACCAACCATGCGACAAACATTGCTATATGTTTAGATACTGTGTTATGGCTTGGTATGTCATAGCATCTATACAATATCAGGTAAAGCAAATCAATATGGTGTTTTTTTTTTCAATGGGTAGGTCCTGTTATTTGCTTATCTTTTGCTTGTCTTTTTTTTCTTGTTTATATTTGTATAGATTAAGTACCTAGCAAAAGGTATTCCACTTCTGAACTCTCTAATTTGTATATGTTTTCTGTATGCAAATATTTAAATATATTTTTTTTAAATAACTTTTGTTGCTCTTGACAGTGTCACTAGGAGAAAATTGGTTAATAAGTAATTGCTCACTTTTCTCATGAGACCTATTGTATATTTATAAATTAGTAGAATATTTATATGAAAATCGATGATCTTCCTTAGGTACATAGTCTTCTATAATTATGTTTTATTTCAGATGTTTAAATCGTTTTAATAATAGACAACCTCCGTAGCGTAGCGGTATTTAGCTCGCTTTAAACCTCAGAGGGCGTGGGTTCTATCCCCACGCTGGGTCCGGTACTACCCTCCGTACTTCGGAAAGCATGTTAAGCCGTTGGTCCCGATTGTTGGTAACATTATCTACAGCAAGCGTATACCAGGGAACGGGCATCAGCGTTGCTTTGTGTGTTACAACATAATACTGCGGTCACCAACCTGCCAAGCGTGGTGACTATGGCAAAAACCCTCGAGAGGAGGCCCATGTTCAGCAGTGGACGTTATACGGGCTGGTGATGATGATGTTTATATACTATTTTAGTCAATTATTTGTGTTCAATTTTAAATTCCCGGAATTTATTTGCACGTTGGTTGGCAAAGGACAAAAACAATAATCGGACACAATATAAAAAGATATGTCATATCCTTTGACGGTCCGTGCAAAGTGAAAAATGCCACACACCGGCCGGCGGCGCACGGTATTTTATGATTAAAATACCTACCCCGTACTATGATATTTTAATTAAAAACCGCAAGTTTACGTCCTTTTAAAATTATAACAATTAGACTGAGATTTTATTTACTGTATATTTATTTATTTTATAGTAAATGTTTTATTATGTTTAAATTGCATATTGTTATAACAATATACAGAAGTGGAAACTTGCTTTATGCTGACGGTCGTACATGAAGAATGTCATGAGAGTACGATTACTTTCTCGAAATTCTTCGTATATCATAACCAGTATCAGATAATTACACCATAAAAACAAACCTTATAAAAAAGAAGCTTTTACCAAAGATGAATGCAAAATATTTAATAGCTATGTATAACTGTATCACAAATAATACATAACCATGTCTTAGCCCACCGCTGGACACTAGGTACCCCTTATTTGCGCCATAACACTCGGTCCTCTGACTTCCGCACACAGTACTCAGCTAACCTTATCAAGTCATCCAATCCGTTCTTTGCAAACTAAAGGTTGGGAGGGCGAGGGGGGACAGCTAATATTGCCAGTCTATTGCCACTATAAGTCGCTTATTCTGCGAATAAAATTATTATATTGGTAAATTTAGTTAATAGTCCGTTAATGTTCCGGCAAGAACATTGCTACGCTAATTTTTTCATACATATATAGTAAGTAATTAGCGCAGATTAAAAAAACACCCGTCATTCTGACATCAGGCTGGCGGCTCACTAACTTTTTGAAATTACTCTAGTTTTATAAGAGCACATTGCTTAAAATTTTACGCACATTCGTCATATTGCTAGAACATTGCTTTCACATGTATAGAATCACTGTTTTTTGAGGTACACCCGTCAACCTGATGTACACGAAGTGTATCGTTCACAAAAACTCCAAGGTTATTATTTCGAATCTATACTTATACATATATAAAGCTAAAAAGTTAGAAACTTCTGGTCCAATATGAAATATATTTGTGTTAGTGTTAGATAGCCCATTTGTCGAGAAAGGCTATAAGCTATATTAAATTATGAAATTCTTACGGGAACAGGAAATACACGGGTGAAACCGCGTGCTAAAAGTAAGTCACTAATAAATAAACTGTATAAATAGTCGGTATACGATATTCAAAAGGTGACTAAGTATATTTTCTTAATGTGTCGTGTTTATTAAAACATAATGTGTTTACTTACTTGGTATTTGATTAGATTTTTAAGTGTTTGTTCTGGCTGCCGTTAGGATCATATCTTAAGTGTGTTTTTAAAATATTTTAATCTTTTGCCAGCTAGTCATTATATAATGATATGATAACTAAGCGCTATCTGTCAATACATCTATAACTAGCTCCCCGCGCGCGCCTCAACCCGCGTAGCTTTCGTTCCCATAATAATTTTATAATTCAATATATATTATAATCTATTGCCTTTCCTCGATAAATAGGCTATCTAATACTGAAAGATTTTATTAACGGACCAGTAGTTCCTGAGATTAGTACATTTAGGCAAACCAACAAACTAATAAGAGTTGTATAGTAAACGATAGATATATATTTTAAATTTTACCTACCTACAGTATAGACGTATAAATAAGGTATTAAAATATCGGCTACAAACATAGACTACATTTTTATTCAAACTTTGTCAAACTAAGCTAATTATACAAAAAATATAAATTCTTTTCTTTAAATTAAATCACAGATCTTATTCTTGTTTTCATAAATCAAGCTTTTCTACCTTGGAGGCCTTTGACGACTACTTGTAACTTTTACCAATTTTTTTCATCTGTTTAGCATCGTTTAGCATCTCTTCAGGTGTTTGGACTTCTTGTTCTGAAACAAATTATATATATATATTATTGTTTTATAAAGATTACTAGCAGTTTTGCAGTCTAATAGTATGCTTGTTAACCCCTCGTGCTAAGCTAAAATGCTTGTTTTACGAATGGGTTCATGTCGTTGAACCCATTCGTAACACTTTCTTATCTGTTTATACAGAAACAACACCCTCCAAGTCTCAGATCACTACGATCAGCGGCACCGTCATGATCACCGTCAGTCATCCAGGACAAAGTATTTCGTTACATTCTTAGTATAGGTAAAACAAACTCGCTTGCAGCTGTATGTCTGTCCCTATGTGTACCTACGTATTTAGATCTTTAAAGATTTTTTTACAGATAGAATGATTCATGAGCAAGGTTAATATGTACAATCAACAAAAGAGATAGGTTTACACCTTCAGTATCAAATAATGTAAATAAATATGTTTTTGTCACTACGACAGGCGGTTATTCTTTGTGGGTGAAGAATTCGCTACTAGCTGTATACAAAAACACATTATAGTAAACTCTTCTCATAAACGTGTACATATAAATTTAAAGTGCTTTTTACTAAGTGTAAACCTAGACTGTTTTGTTGACTGTACATCGGCATTGCACCCGTTCAAAGCCGGGGCTAGAGCGGGTTGTTAGTTATAAATAAATTAATATCAACATTCATCAAATTGCTACCTATATATAATTTCTTAACATGTGTTTGTTATGTTTTAGACAGTTTTTATGTGCTGCTCGACTGGGCAAAAACCTTAATGTTACTAATCTTTATTATAATCAGTAAGTAATATTATTATAATAAAAAAAAATATCAACTTACGTCACATTTGCCATTGTCTTCTTCAGAAGAGGAGGATGATGATGACGAGGAGGAAGACGATGACGATGATGATGATGAAGAAACTTGATTCTTTCCCTTTAACAAAAATATCGAGTTGAATGTGATAGATTTTAGTAAAATATTATACCTAAATGTAGACTTTTCGACGGATTTCGACCACTATTGCCTATAGTGTACTATTGTATAATTATTTTTTTCTATTTAAGATTACTTGCAGATTCTTGCAGTCTACTAGTATTCTTGTTAACCCCTCGTGCTAAGCTAAAATGCTTGTGTTAAGAGTGGGTTCACATCGTTAGTGCAATGGGTGGGGTTCGAACCTCAAGATCACAAGTCCGACGCCCTAGCCATTGGGCTACGGCCGCTTGTGATCTGTGTGAATCTGTGCCTATAGTGCAAAATTATGTGTACAAACAGGAATGCAATCTCTTCTACTTTCAGAAATCTAGTGACGGACCGACAAATTAACGTGGTCTCCGAGGTACAACGCTACCAACTATCTGACTTCAGCCTGATACTAAGATGTATCTCAAAGAGAATTTCTTGGGACTTGAACCCTATTGTACCTATTTGCTTCGATTCATTGGCAAGGTTATAGTGCAGAAACAAAACACTGAACCTTTCATTGCGCCGCCGATTACTGTTGTGACTTGCTCTTGTACAGTCAACATAAAAGATAGGTTCACACATTTTAAAACGCATTTTAAATTTATACATACACGTTTAGGAGAAGAGTTTACTATTATGTGCATTTGTTCAAAGCCAACGGGCAACTCTTCGCCCATAAAGAATTGCCGGATGTCGTAGTGACATTAACATAATTATTGACATCTAATACTGAAGGTGTGAACCTATCCAAACATAATTATCGTTATTATCATTATTGTGTGAAAAATTCCAACTATGTATTAAAGCAAACCAAGTTAACTGCTACGTCCATTAAATGTTATATCTAAGAAAACAGCTCGCAGTATTTTATTTGCTATTTAAAGTAAACAAACTGTCGAACTCTTCATTTCTTTCCGCACCACGCAAATGGACGGACATTTCCTCCAGCACTAAATCAACGGAAGTTCGCTCCTTAATATCTGTTAGAGTGAAAATAAAATAATAAAACCAGGCAAGTGCGAGTTGGACTCGTGCGCGAAGGGTTCCGTACCATTTCCAAGTGCCTACTTGTTGCCGTTATTAATATCGAGCATAAAAAATGTTGGTATGGAAGTCCCCTTTAAATATTAATTTTCAGTATTTGTATTTTATAGCGGCAACAGAAATACATCATTTGCGAAAATTTCAACTGTCTAGCTATTGCGGTCCTTGAGATACAGCCTGGTGACAGACTGACAGACAGCGAAGTCTTAGTAATAGGGTCCCGTTTTTACCCGTCGGGAACGGAACCCTAAGAATACGGTAAAAGTTCTGAGAACAGTTTCATCATTATTGCTCATTAGTACCGCAATCGAAGCTCGCTCCAACGAACTTCGCGACAAACAAATTGGAATATAAGGTTCTTACAAAATATATACCATTCCTTTAACACTATAGATAAAATCTCGTTTGTTCTGAAACCTGGTATTCTGGCTTTGGTTCCCACTTGGGCCAATTATTTGTGTGGACCACAGATGGTTGTTCGAGGGACAGAGGTAGAGTCTGGGTGTACTTTGTATCCGTGACTTGAGTGTCTGTAAAGTCCCCCACGACTAGGGTTGTCAACTATACTATTTAAAACAGTATTATACTATTTTTAACTACATTATACTTTTTACTGTTGAACAAAAATCAAGTATACGAAATACTGTTTGAGCGTTAAAATGCTTTACAGAATAAGTATTGGACTTAGACGCTGACCCAATGTTTTATGTCAAATATTCAAGACATCAAGTGTGACATGTACCTGCTCTTAATTTTTTAATGTACTTGCCAATACTCTTCTTGGACATAAATATAATTTTTTCTTTAAAAAAAAAGTTGGCAACCTTACCCACGACATAGGGATCTATGGTTCGGAAGTTGACTTAAAAAAGTAATTGTAGGAATAAAGATAGTTAATTTGGTAAATAAAAAAAATAAAAAATCTGTTGTACATTTGCTATGCACTCATCATGTATCTCTTTCCTAAAAGTTTGCTGGAAGAGAATTCATAATTGAATTAAGCTCGCCTTTGTAAATGTAGTTTCCAATTTATACAAATTATTTCATGTAATTTTCTGTGTGCAATCACTACATAAGTCGCTTTCTCTGTCCCTGTATCCCTATATATGCTTAAATCTTTAAAACTACGCAACGGATTTCGATACGGTTTTTTTAATAGATAGAGGGATTCAAGAGGTAGGTTTATATGTATAATACATCAGCATTATACCCGTGCGGAGCCGGGGCGGGTCGCTAGTAAACTATAAATAAATAAATAGTAAATAAATGTATGTGAAACAATACATTTATTTCGCCAAATATTTTTGTGTTTTTTACCTTAAGTTTACTTTAAAATCACCCTTATAAAATAAAGGAGTAAAATCTCGCACATGTAGTGCGAGATGAAAACCGTCTCACTTCATTATACACCCGAATAAAAAATGTATTTATTTCTCTTCCACAAATTATCATACAGCAGTTTACAACATAAAGTTGGTTACAAAAAAGTACAATAATTTATGGGAGACTGATGCCTAAACTAAGCCTTGCCAGCCTTAAGGCCTGTATCTTAGGTCATCAGGCCCCCACCACCACAAATTACTTAAACAATATGATGCGCTTCGTTTCTGTCGAGAATAAGATAATAACAGACAACTGATCAATAACATTAAATGTCTATTTGAATAGCATATAGAAGAACATATAATAGATGAAATTGGGCACTTAAGTAGGTTCATGTGTAAGAGGTGTGTGTGTTGTGTATTTGTATTTGTGTGTGACTTAGTGTGTATGTCTGTAATACAATTAGCAACTTCGTGAATTTAAATAAAATAATTGTTCAGTAGGTATTAGAATAATCCAATGAAAGTATGCCATGCCACACTTTTTGTTTGTTTTTACATTTAATTTTACTGTAATCAAAAATTCCCAACTTTTTATTTATTTTATCGCCACCATATTTATTATAGTCTAAATCACCCTGACGATGTAACGTGGAGGAGCGAAACACGTGTCGGGTCTTCGGCTGGTGATTGTATTTTTGCACGTTTTATTTTTGCTTCCTGCATGTGCATATTTTATTTGCGGGCGGGAGGGCGGTGCAAAAGTACCATTACAACTACATTTTTAGCGATTTATTATAGATACATTTTTAGCGGAATGAACACTAGATATTTTGTCTAATTAAAATAGTTTTGACTTTTTTCTTTTACTATACTTTGTTTATTTTGCTAATATAAATTCGAATACCTATTATTTATTTTTATGAATTGTGGACAAAATTAAATGCAATGTGTATTTGTTACGCACTTATATAATAACATTGGAATGTAAGGAGCTGGTTTTAGTTGTACTGTGGCGTAATATATTTGACAATGATAAAAAATTGTATAAAATATGACAGGTACACTAAAATTTTGAATAGAAAATGTTCCAAATAGATTCGATTCGTTACAGTATTATTTCACAGAAACGTCAATCAATATACATTCTAACAATATAGAAACACTATCTCCTGTTGAAAAGATGGCATATGTTTTGAAAGCGCCTTAATACTTAACACTATGCTCTTCATAACTGACTCCGTACATGAATAAAATAATTAATTAGGATGACTAATTACAATGACCTTTTCACGTATATTTTCCAAACTTAAATTGTGACATGCTATAGTTGACAACTAGCTACCAATTGCTTTGGCAACGCGACATGTTTTGACGTTTTGCTATTAATCTGATATATTATCGCTGCTGCATTTTTTGCGTAATAATTGCCTGTTACTTTTTTTTGATTCCGTGAACCACTCATCATCATCAGCCTATTGTAGTCCACTGCTGAACACAGGCCTCCTCAATCGATTTCCAGCTGAAACGATCGCTAGCGGCCTGCTGCGACTGACTCCCTGCAACCTATATAAGGTCGTCGGTCCATCGTGCTGGCGGTCGTCCTACGCTGCGCTTGCCAGTTCATGGTCTCCACTCAAGAACCTTTTTGCTCCATCGGCCGTGAGTTCTTCGAGCTATGTGTCCTGCCGATTACCACTTCAGTTTTCTAATCCGTTGAGCTATGTCAGCGACCTTCGTTCCCCTGCGGATCTCTTCATTTCTGATTCGATCACGCAGGGAAACGCCAAGCATAGCCGGGACCCATTATCATCATATTATTTTATTGGGATTCAGTATACAATTCTAATAACTAAGTTACTACTATACACATTCAAGTTATCAATATGAAATATCATAAACCAAGGCTTCAGTCGAAACCAGAATATATAAATATGATTAAGGATTCTTTAATAACAATTGAGGCAGCCGTAGCCCAATAGAGGCTAATAGAGGCGTCGGACTTCTGATCTTGTGGATGCTGGTTCGATCCCCACGCATTGCACTACCGACGTGAACCCACTTGTTACACAAGCATTTTAGCTTAGCACGAGGGGTTAATAAGAATAATTTTAGAAGGCTAAACTCTGGTAATAATCTTTAAAATAAATGTGTTGTTATAGTATAGAGGAGCTCAGAAGCATAAGGTCGGATCTGCCATTATACGACAGAAACATTCGTCGTATGTGGCTTTGTCGTAAACTGGCACTTACGACGTAATGCTTCTGAAGTATAATAGACATCCGTCCTTATGCTTCTAAGGTCAAGAGTTCGAATTTCGAATTCTAATAATACGTTGCTAACTACTTACATTGCAATCATCTTCGTCGGATTCTGATGAAGACGATGATGACGAAGACGAGGAAGAAGAAGAACTGGAATCGTCACATTTATTTCTGGCCTGGAAAATAAAATATTACTTTTTATTTGCCTAACTACACTGCTAATAAATTCATACTAATATTATAAACGCGAAAGTTTGTAAGTATGGATGGATGGATGTTTGTTACTTACACGCCAAAACTTCTGAACGGAATTGGCTGAAATTTAACACCGGGATAGGTTATACGCGGTATAAACATATAGGCTACAAAACATCACGCTTCGACCCACAGGAGCAGAGTAACGCAGGTAAAACCGCGGAGTGCAGCTATTATTCGCCATTCACCAACATAAACAAAACCCTCTTATATTTGTATTCACGACATCTACACTAATATTATAAAGAGGAAAGATTTGATTATTTGTTTGATTGTATTATCCGAAATTACTCGACTGATTTAAATAAATTCTTTCACTGTTGGGAAGCTATACTATCCCCGAATGACATAGGTTATAATGTAATTGTGAACCCACGGGAACGGTAGCTACGCGGGTGATAGTGAAGCTAGTCATAAATAAACATTTAATTTTTATAATACCACCATTATTATATCATTTGTATTTTATTATATTTGAACTTTATTATTATCTTTTTATGAATGATTACTTTGATTTCTTTTATTATTATTTTTTAGTTTACGGTTGGCATGCGTACTTTGAGGCTGACTAGAATACCAGCGCTGCCATAATATTCTTTTAAGTTATTGAAGTAGCATTATGCTGAAGGCAGTACCCATTTATGGCACATTTACCTATCTTACTATTTGTCATTGTATGTTGTATAATGTGTGGTAAATAAATTTCTTTCTTTCTAACATTTAGAATGTTGTTTTTGTTATCAAATATATGCTAATACAAATGAGTACACCGATAGATTAAACATTAAGAAAGCTCAAAAGGCACCTTCTATCGGTAAAGTAGACTTGAAGGGTTTGTATTTTTTATTTGGTTTAAGTTATTCATTAATATGATTATGAAATGTTGTATTTAGGCACTTGAATAAAAAACAAATCATTCTGTGGGGTTATCGAATGGGTCTAGTTTTCCTTTCTTATACTTTCCTATCTTTAGTACGTGGAATAAAACAAAGTCCCTTCCCGTTGTATGTCTTTTCCTATGTATGCTTAGATCTTTAAAAGTTCGCAACAGATTTTTATGCGGTTTTTTATAGATAGAGTAATTCAAGAGAAGGATTTATATGTAATACATCAGCATTGAACCCGTGCCAAGCCGGGGCGAGCTGCTAGTTTTAATATATAATGCTAAAGAGTTTATTGATTTGCTTCAACGCGCTAATCTCAGAAAGTACTGATCCGATTGTAAAAATTCTTTAAGGGTTTAATATCCCATTTAACGAGGAAGCGGGAGCTACGTGGGCAAATCCGCACGCAGGAATCTAATATACTCATAAAGTCTAAATACAGAAAATTTGACAATAGACAGAGCCAGTTAAATACCTCATTAATGCGTTATTTTGATAACAAAGCTGTTATTATTTATCATAATTAACTGACATTACAGCATGATGCAAACGTTATGTAGGTCACAACGCTGACGTGTAATGTATCGATAGCTATACAATAACAAATCCTTGATTTATAATCTGTCCTAAATATTTTGCTTATAAATCATTGTATATTGTTTAACGTCATTTAGCGTCGGTTTTTTTTTTTCAAATATTTACTAGCGTTGTTTTGGAAACCCCTCGTGCTAAGCTAAAATGCTTGTGTTACGAGTGGGTTCACGTCTGTAGTGCCATGGATACGGTTCGAACCGGCGACATCAAGATCACAAGTCCGACGCCCTAGCCATTGGCCCGTAGCTTTAAATGTAAAGCACTGATAGATAGATATTTCTGTCTGCCCATCAGGTATATGATCTTCAGTCACCTCCTTACGATTAGGACGACATGGGATGGACTATTTTAAGTCGGTAACCACTCAGCAATTTTAAGGAATTATTGAATGTTATTTTGAACAAATACGAGAATTCTATGAGAATATTTTTCTATGTGTATCTATGCTAATTTATAAAACTGAAGAGTGATTCTAATTTGATTGAAAGGTTATTTGAAAAAATCTTTAATTGAGGAAGAATATAATCTATACCAATTTAATTATGAAGAGCTTGCGGGATCGTGAGTTACGTGGGTGAAACCGCGCGCAGCAATCTAGAAACGCTGCTGCCCGTTCCTTGATATACGATTATTATAGATGACGTAATAACAATCGGGACCAACGGCTTTACGTGCATTCCGAGGCACGGAGGGTAGTCCCTCAACCAACCAGACCCGGAAAGAAATCTTCACATCAAAATTTACACAACGAATACCTGTCCGGCGTGGGGATCGAACCCACGACCTCCGAGATTAAAAGCGAGCCAAATACCGCTACGGAGGGTGTCATTTTTTTATTTACTTTATGCACACACATTAAATTAAAAAGAGAAATATTAAAATACAAGAAAGCTAGTACAAAGGTAGGTACTATTTATGTGATAATTAAAAATATGATATAATTGATAAACATAGTTCGATACTTACTTCGACATCGCACCTGGATCGATGAGAACCACTGCAACAAATACGACGTTATGAAACGGATAGTCCAAAAATACAGATTCATTATTTAGAGGGATAGAGCTGAGCTGATTTGTTAACGTCCACTTTTGAGCGTGGGCCTCTTTTATACATAGGCTAATCAGGGTCATCGAGGGATATTACGATAATCCCCACCTTTGTAGGAATATCATCAAAAATTGCTTGTATTATCAACTATCAACAACTCTTATATGACCGAGTAAAGCCCAACTAAAAGTTACAAATTTTATTTTAAACTAACGAATAAAATACTAGCTATTCTAAAACTATACTACATGGAAAGGTTCCGAAAATATTGGCCGCAGTGGAAAGTAAAAAAAGCCCTACTCTGAGTTCGGGAAAAATGAGACGGCGCAAGGGTGCCGACGCACGTAGCTATATCCACACCAAAGGCCTGTGGTGTAGTATCTAAGTATGTATTTGCAAGTTAATACATAATTCATAAACGTTGACAGTATTGCACGAACTTAGTGTTTTATTGATATCAACGACCAACATCACTACCACACCAGTGTCATTCCGTCAAGTATTCTACCATCTTGTACCGTCGTCGCGCTGACACCTCTTTCTCGCATAGTTTACGTAATCTTTTCATAAAGTCTACAATTCATTTTCACTCATCATGCCCCTTATCTCAATGAGGGTGTTTACGCTATCAGTCTGTAGGCGCCACTTAGGTGAAAGGTATTTTGACCGCGCTGTCAAAGCAAATAGATATTCTTGCTCTACAAACACTTTTCAGTGCTAATTTCGGAAATTGTAATGTTTAATTTACAAAATTTACAATTCGCGTAGGGCCTTTACCCTACAGTGGGAAAGTTAAGGCTAATGATGATGATGATAATTCACTTGCTTATGGACAAAATCAAATTGCTGAGTTGAAACTTGACTTTAAACGGAAAGGTGCAAGAAGCTACGCATGTTCACATACTTACGCTTTCTTTAGTATTTATGTTCGAGTACATGGACACTGCGAAACACTGCCGCATTTTGATTTAAAATAATTATTCACTTTTTAAATTCTACAATAAAAAATCAATTAATTATTTTACAAATAGGTACCTGCCGAAGATTGAAATCGCTTTGACAGGGTCCTGGACCTGGAGCCTCAGTTTTGCCATTTTGTGGTCACCATTTTAGAAAACTCATTAGCCAATAACACGTTTTACATAACTAATTCGTATGAGCAAGTATATCCTGTATTTACTCAGTGCGCCGAATGTCATGCATGCTGATGCCTCAATTTCTGGCGTTCGGAAGAGCACACGGAGGGTCTTAGTAATCATTCCCTTTTCTCGTGTTGTGATTAACAGAGCATCAGGACTAGGCACTTTGAATTTAGTCTAGCATACCCCGTCACAGCGGTAGAGGGAATTACTAATAATAATTGATATATGCATCATCGTTAAGTCGACTCACGAATAACCATACAAGAGATGGCATCGGGTGTATATTGGAATGCCTTTTTTTGACCTAGCCGTCTATATAAATAAATAAAACCACCAATTACAGGCATTTGTAAAAAGTCAAACATTAATAAGAAAAATTATTTATCATAAATATTGGATTACAAATTATTATTTTACGTCTTGATAATTATTTATTTATTTATTGTTATTTGAATAATTATTGTTAATGTTATACGGTAAAAGTATATTTAAGTAATTACAATCCTTCTTAACATATTGCTGGAGCATTTAGTAAATTGGCGAAGATAATTCAAGATTTACTTGTCTATTATGATTAGTTATAAATATTTCAACTTACCATGATTTTGCTTGGCAAGTGGCCAACAATAGCACTGTACATAAAATAATTAATATAGCTTTATTCATTGTGGGAATGTATCTGCAACAGGATATAAAAACACATTATATTAATTTTGTTAATGTTACCTATATAATAATATAAATAATAATAAATAATAATAATAAATTTTATTATTTTTTACTACTCAAATAGAACAAAAAGTATACTATATTACTTTTTGTTCTATTTGAGTAATAAAAAACGTTGTGATAATTGTTTATATATTAGAAAATGTTGCTTTATTAATTTAACAAAATAATTTTATAATTTAATATAATAATTTCACTTAAAACGATATTTTGAAAACAACAAAGTACCAAGCTAAGTTCTGCGTAAATGCGTACTAATCTAATAATGTTTTGACATAAACAATACTTTAAATTGATAAATTAAAAATAGGTATAGCTAATCAATTTAGTTTACGTATTCATAGTATCATATGACCTAATTATGTAGTTAACTAATATGAATAGCGTGCTCGTTTGAATATTAATCCTAAAGACCGTAAAATATAGGAACAGTTCCTGAAATAGGAGACAATATAGCAGTTATAATATTATGAAATAATCTACATTTTAATTCAATGTAATTAAAATACTATGTAATAGTATAAATAAGATTGACAACAGTCTAACATGGTCTTTAGGGTGGTTGATCCCACAGAAGTACGGATTAATGGTACTTGTCACAAATTTTACTTAAAAAATGCTTATCGATATGTCTTGCCATTGTATCTAAAACTGATAAGTTTTTTAGGTAGAAAATATTTAATATTTACCAAGTTGGCAATACTTTAAAACTAGTTAATCCCTAAGGTTTATCTCCTTAAATACACTATCATCATCATTATCTCCCTGCCCGTATCACAACTCTATTGCTACAATCATTTACGTGCATACAAAATTATTACAAACTTAAGTAAAGGTTTTTTTTTCTAATATATCACTTTTTTTTTTACCTTTTCTACAAAAAGATAACAATTAAGCAAAAAAAATTCGGTAGAAATTGAAAAGTGTTTTTCAAACAAATTATTATTTTAAAGAAATTTCGAATCATAAAAGAAAGATCTATCGATGAGCATTTTTAAAGGTGAAAATTGTATCAAATATAGGAATATTTTAATTTATAATTCATTTTACACAGGCATTAACGCGATAAAATTGCCTTTTTATATTTCCCGACGCGACGTTTCGTATCAAGTTGCATTAATCGTGGTCGCGGGCAGATTGAATATAAAAAGGTAATTTTAGCTGTGTATAATGAATTATAATTATGATACGGCGAAAGTTTATATCCCTATTTAAAGTTTAAGTATCAACTACCGTGTGGTCGAAACTACAAATAAACTCTATGGATGGCTCCCGGACCACCGCAACGTAGCCATCCATATATTTTTTTAAACTTCAGAACATCTATAATCCTTGTATGTGTATAAACAACAATTGTAATCATTTTATCATCTCATTATAAAATAATATTATTAAATTCCTGAGTGTATTTTTTTAATATTTCAATTTGTTTCTTGTTTTTTAATTCAAATACTGAATATTTATTAATTTATCATGTTCAAAATTGATGCGTAATTTACTAATTTTAGCATAATTCCTAGATTCCAGAAATCTATTTGTTGAACTTATTATATAATAATATAAAAACAAGGCAGTATAGAAAAAAAAAATAACATTTTAAAAACACCCAATTACTTACCAATAATTTAAATCAAATTGACAAATAATTTTCAATAGTACCAAAAAATTTTAGCTTGGTAAACCGAAGATTGGTGGTTAGATCCAACGATTCGCAACGACTAAAATTTCGTATTTATCACAGAATAATTGGGTTAAATAAACTTAACTTCAAGAATGGTCATAAGGTTATTCCGATAGCAGTGATCTTTGTTCATCTATGCACCTAAAACTTGAAATGTTTTTAGGACAAATCAGATATTATACTGATAATGATGAGGTACACAGCATGTGTTTAAACACAATCAAACCTAGTTGTTTATAATGACTTACTGAAGTCAGCTATACTTACTTAAGATATACGCAATATCGATCATGCGTCCGTTACAATTGTAATAACAACAAAAATTTTACCAAAAATGGAAGAAACAATTTGGATACGGCCGTATGTACGATATATTAAAAAGCCAGCACTAGCATTGCTTAAGGTCACTTACCATCCTACTGCAATATTTAACCCGCCTACCAAACAAGGCATGGTGATTATGGCAAAATTCTTCATAGACCCCGGATAGCCAAGGTCTGAAGAGCTGAGGACGTATAGGGGCTGTTGAAGTATAAAGTGCATTATTCCTTTTTTTATTGTTGAGATTTTTTTCGTTGAGATTATTTCGACAACCTCCGTAGCATAGCGTTATTTGGCTCGCTTTAAATTTTGGAGATCGTGGGTTCGATCCCCACGCCGGACAAGAAATCTTTGTGTCAATTCTAAGATTTCTTTCCGGGTCCCGATTGTTATAACATCACCTATAATAATTTAGATCAAGGAACGGGCAGCAGCGCTACCTTGTGTGTTACAACATAATAGTGCGGTGACCAACCCGCCTGCCAAGCGTGGTGACTATGGCAAATACCCTCCCCGGGAGGAGGCCTATGTTCAGCAGTGGACGTTTTACGGCCTAATGATGACATTATTTTTAGACCTCAAAAGCATAAGGAAAGACGTTCTATTTTATACCTCAGAAGCATTTGATCGTAAGTCTCAGTTAACGATAAACTCACATACGATAAATGTTTCTGACGTATTATGGCGCATCCAACCTTATGTTTCTGAGCTCTAGATTAATAAAATACCAATAAACAACCTCGACATTTTCATCTTGTGCAGAACACCGGACTGCTTTCAATGTTTAGGTCCAATTCACTCAGCTTTATCAGGATTATTTGATAAATGTTTCAGTCAGCAAGAAAACAAGCTCCTTACACAAATAAGAGGTTTTAATATCCTTAAGTAGTGATGAGACTACCCTCTCGTATAAAAGACTTGCAAAGTAATCCACAGAGGGCTCTGATATCGCGAATCTGCTTGAGTCATCGTATCCTTTTCAGATAAATAGAGCCAGGAATCTGGAAGGCTATGTTTATTTCGGTTCATAATTTAAAATGGACTTGAGGCAATATAAAATGAATGTTATCATATAAATTCTTACATCTGTTTGTAATAGAAAAATAACAGAGTTTTACTAAATGCATATGGTACTAAAAACAAAAACCCAATAAAAAAAGTTAACTTTTTTTTTGTAACGGCTGGACCGGTTCTTTTACTGGTAGATACCTACCTACCTACGTTTTATTTTGTCTATCTGTTGGCTTATCGATGTATTCCGACACGATAGTGCCGATTTAGACGGGATTTAAGTAGAGGAAAGCCTAATATTATAAGAAGTAACATAAACTTTAATATTTAACCTCGCTATTTTTTTCCGAAAAAAACAAAACAACAACACGCGGAAGACTATGAAGTCTTCCGCGATATAAGCCACTTGAATGTAAATACACTGACAATAGTTCAGAGTAAAATATTATTATAAATATAATTCACGGACAAAAAGCACACCCAAGCTCTGAACTATTGACAGTGTCTTTACATACAAGTGGCTTAAGAATCACAATGATTAAGAATCACAGTGATTAAGAATCTAACAAAGCATCACTTAAGTCATCATTATCATCAGCCCGTACAACGTCCACTGCTGAACGGGGGCCTCCTCCCGAGGGATAGTTTTTGCCATAGTCACCACGCTTGGCAGGCGGATTGATGACCGCATTATTATGTTGTAATACACGGAGAAATGCTGCCCGTTCCCTGGTATACGCTTGTTATAAGTAGATGATGTTGTAACAATCGGGATCAACGGCCTTTTTTTTTTTTTTTTTTTTTTTTTTTTTTTTTGTTGTCCGGGGGGAAATGCATTGACGCATTCCCACCACCGTTGCAGCGTATTTGCGCGCTGGCGGTGGGATATGTGGGACTCGGCCTCTCCATAGCGTGGTATGCTAAAGTCATACCACGAGGAGAGGACCCTACACCACTAAAACCTCCCGGACACTCCTTCGATCCGCCGTTGGCGGGGGTCGGGTACGCATGAGCAATCCGGCCCCCCGACGGCACCCGCGGCCAATATGGTACCGCGGGATCTCCAGCGGAATCAACGGCCTAACGTACTTGTATAACGTGGTAGTCCCTCAACCAACCAGACCCGAAAAGAAATCTTAGAATTTACACAAAGATTTCTTGTCCGGTGTGGGGATACCGCCACGCTATGGAGGTTGTCACTTAAGTAGTTAATAATAATATACCAATACATATATCATTGAGATACATGATACGTTTAACTGTGTATATACATAAAACTGCTTTCGCCAACCCGCCTGCCAAGCGTGGTGACTGAGATAACAATGGACGTTACACGGGCCAATAATAGTGATACAACATGGATAAATTAAAGCGTAATCTACCAAATAAAAACAGTGTAAAAAACTCACAATATCGTAGTTACAAGGTTATCAAGTTTAGTAGCGGTTGCGTAATTAAAAATACGACATTACCATATTGGTATAAGACGAGTGGTACATCTCAAAAATATTAGACGATTCCATATTGTATCTAAACAAAATAAAAAGAGTAAAATGGTTTATGAGTGGAAATACGCCATTCTTTTAATTACTGGTGGGTCTAATGGTATCGGATCTCAAGTAGTGAAACAAGCTTTAGAAGAAGGGGTCCAAGTAAGTAAAGCCTTTTTAATTCCTCGGTATAACCTTAAGCTGAAACGTTCAGACTTTAGCGGATTATTTATCAACACATTTTTCATAAGTTAAATGAATCGATTCCTCATATATTTTGCGAATGTAAAAGACAATAATAGACGTATAGAGTATAGGTCAAAATCTAGAAAAAGGCCTTGTGAATATCTCCCGTCTAAATTTTATACCGATAGGACTATACTGAAATGAATGAACAATTTTAAAGAAAATATCATTTGCCATTTGTGCCGTCTATGTTCCGAACATAAATAATCTGTTAATTAAATCACTAAGAAAAGCCATATTCGGCCAAATTGTTCATTCAATACGTAACGTGCAATCGTTTTCCCTAAACAGTAATATTTGATTTGTACTATTACTGTGAAATTGCATTTTTCCACACAGATAATTATCTGGTTGAAAGCAATTATGTTTGCTATAGCTATGTTACTTGCTAATAATGTAATATTTTTTTATCTGCCAAAAATGTAGTTTGTAGAATTTCCTGTAACATTACTCTGTCTAAAGATACGGTAATAGAGCTATTCCGTTGATCATTATTATAACGGAACTTACTATGTGTTGGTTCTGATAATTTTGATGATAAAACATTTAAAAAAAGTAATTGATGACAATTGCATTATCCGTAAAAATATAACTAGAATATAACTGACTCCTCAATGCAAAATCGTTTTATTTTCGCAAAAGGATAAATTAAGAGTGGAATATGGTATATGGTAGGTACTAAAAATATGACACTTTTAAAGTTGGAAAAAACAGATATATATTTTTTGTTTACAAAATTCACTTTTACGATATTCATTTCCTAAAAGAATTAAATAGGAAATAACAGTTTTTATTGAGAACTATTTTCGTACATGGGCAACTGGATATTTTGCTCAAACATTAAAACATTTCCAATAACCATCCCTTTAAGGGCTTTTCTCATGCGAGCAATTGCTCAACGGCTTAAATCAGAAAAAGAACAATTTTGTAAACGCTTTCAGCCGTGCCGCAGGCAACTTTAGCAATTATAAAATCGAAATTGTGAGTTGTTAAAATAATCTTCTTATGTATAGATATAAAAGACAACCGTTAGTGATACCACTCAACAGATTGTACTGAAATTTTACATATTTGACTAAGAAAATAAGCCAATATTTCTTCCCCATGGGGATCAAATAAGTGACAAAGTTTGTATGGTGAAATAACACGAGCTAGTACAAGTAATATTTGCCTATATAAAATTAAATAATAGGTATGTATATCTAACATACCTATTATTTAATTTTATATAGGCAAATATTACTTGCTTGCGCGCAGTTCCTCCGGCGTAACTCCCGGGTCTTTAAAAACTTCATCACTAAATTTAACCTACGTTCATCATCAGCCCGTATAACGTCCACTGCTGAACATAGGCCTCCTCCCGAGGGAGGGCATTGCCATAGTCACGAAGCTTGGCAGGCGGGTTGGTGACCGCAGTTTTATGTTGTAACTCACAAGGTGACGCTTTTGCCCATTCCTTGATATACGATTATTATATATGATGTTATAACAATCGGGACCAACGGCTTAACGTGCTTTCCGAGGCACGGAGGGTAGTCCCTCAACCAACCAGACCCGGAAAGAAATCTAAGAATTTACACAAAGATTTCTTGTCTGGTGTGGGAATCGAACCCACGACCTCCGAGATTTAAAGCGAGCCAATTACCGCTACGCTACGGAGGTTGTCCTACGTTACTTCCGGATAATGTAACTTTCTAAAGGTGAACGAATTTTCCAAATAGGTCTAGTAGTTTCGGAGCCTAATCAATGCAAATCAAACAATCAAATCTTTCCTCTTCATAAAATATTATAAAGAGGAAAGATTTGAAGAGGCAGTTTAACGCCTTCACTTCACCTTCACGCATCACCAACAGGTTTTTAAAATTACCTATTGTATTTTTTTCTTCTCATTTTAGCGTGTCATCATTCTAGACATCGATGAAAAAGCAGGAGTTACTCTACAAGATGAACTGAATACAAAATATGAATCTGAGAAAGTAAAATTTGTCAAATGTGATTTATCTGATACCGAGCAAGTTACAAATAGTTTTGAGAGCATACTAGCAGACAAGAGCAAAACCTACGTCGTTCTAAACGGTGCTGGCATACTCAATGATAGTATGGAGGGATACAAAAAATGTATACAAGTTAATGTGGTGAGTAACTTTTCTTTGTCAGCAGTAAACATTACGTATCCCCCCTGCCGCTGCGGTGGAGTGACCCCGTAGCGGTATGTAGGACTAGTTTCTTGAGAAATGCCACGGGGAGAGAGCCTATCCACTAAAATTCCCGTTTGCTCCTCTGAATCACTGATTTACAGAGAGTACTAGGTACTGTTTAGGTACCTTTTGCCGTCGCCTGCATTAGGTTTTCTTGGGCTAATGGCCCATTTTATGCCATCAAGCCTACATCCAATATAGCTATCGAAAGATCATGGAACGAGGTCGCAGGTCAGCGAGAACTCTAGTGACAAACTACATAATAAATGAATGAAACATAGCAAAGCTTTCAGCATTCATATTAATACTAATTTATTAACACAGACTTCCGGCATACCTAAAGTGTCAAATTTCAATGTAATTTTCGTTTAATGATATAATATTACCTAATTATAATTAACTTCATACAAAATTTTATTAAAATATTTTTCAAGTAAAATTGTATGAAATTGCTGCATGCTTTCTGAATAAATATTGTTTTATGAGAATTACAAAATATAAAACAAGGAAATATTGTAGTAGATAACAATATATATGCTTCCATTGTTTTATTTACTAGCTTCTGTGGGCGGTTTCACGTAGGAACTTTATAATTAAATAAAGGGTTCTTCGATAAATGAGCTATCTAACATTGAAATATTTTTTCACGTCGGTACAGTTGTTAATGAGATTACTGCGTGATTTTTGATGTATCATCAGAAACACTGCGTATCATCAGCGTAACCCTTATCTGCCTGTTACCAAATATACGTTTGTCATAGCTGGTGTTATGACAATCGGGAACTATTACCATAACGTGCGTGTGTGGACCAAGCCCGGAAATAAATCTATGATTTCACATAAAGATTTTTTGGCCGGAGTTCCCAAAAAATCCAAAAAATCTTTCGAACTCACGAATTAAATCTTGAAGGAGATTTAATGCGAGCTTTATACCGCTACGCCACGAAAGCCACTACGTGTCTATTGCTAACCACATTCACAAAACTATATGAAAATTTGGTCGTATCATTTACTTTGCTCATATTTCAGGCAGCTCTAATAACTGGAAGCATGATTGCCTTAGATGTGATGCGCAAAGACAAAGGTGGAAAGGGAGGTACAATCATCAATATTTCATCAATATCCCCTCTCATACGTTATCCTTATATTCCTGTATATGCGGCTACAAAAGCCGCGGTGTTACAATTCAGTAACGCTATTGGTGTAAGTATAAAATTTTTAATTAAAAAAATAAAGTCCCGCAGATCGGCTGTGTACATTGTGTACACAATAATGTGCGCACACACATACAACACAACTGCACTTTTTAATCCTTTACTCTCAAAATGGACTCTCAAAATTCCGAAAATTTCGTAGACCCGAAGTTCGAGAGGCCTACGAACTGTAAAGTAAAGCGACAGTTGCACAAATCTCCCCTAAAAAACAAAAAAAAAATGTTCCTTCCGAGGCACGCAGAATTGTCCGTTTACCAACCAGGTCTGGAACAATCTTTTATCTTACACAAAGTAATTTCTTGGTATAGGAATAGCAACCATGATATTTAATATTTAAGGTTAAGTTTACGCTGCTTGCTTTCGTAGACAACTTAGATGAGTCACTACGTAATGTCATGCAATGCAGTTCACGGTTCACTGCTGTTCTAAATTAATTAAATAATCATAGTAGGCTTTTGTCTCCAGTCAGATAGTTACTACTCAAGAACAGACGTGCGAGTATTGACTATGTGTTTTGGCGCAACTGATACTGGAATAATGAATAACATTAAATCAACAGACGAAGTAACTGAGAAATGTATATATGACTCATTATCCGCTTTCCCATTACAAAAGTAAGTACCTAATTTAAATTATATTTATAGTTAATATAGCAAATCCTTTAAATACAACCGAATAATCACAGAAAAATAGGAATATAGAATATTTAATATTTTGGAAATTCAATGCCGATTAAATTTATGTTTTATATAAGTAAATTTTATAGTAACATGTAAAATTTAATTATATAAAAGGAGACCTAAAGTCCGAGAGGTCTGCGAACTGCATAGGAGAGTGACAGTTACACAAAGATCTAAAAGTCGCAAACAAGGGGTACCCTCTTACTTACGTTACTGCAAGTTTTGAAATCAAATCGATTGTTACCAGAACCAGAAACTTTAAACCTTACTTTCTAAGAGATTAGTTGCAGATTTTGGGATTACGTTCATTTAAACTGTCGAAAGTAACACAAAGCCGAAGTGACGCTTGACGTTTCAAAATAATATTTAACTTATGCTAATCTATCTTTTATTTTTTCTCAGAGTGGAATCAGCAGGTCGTGCCGTTATCGATGCATACAGGCTAGGTAACAGCGGAAGTACCTGGATGTCTAACGATGACAAACCCGTAAAAGATATAACCGAAATTTTAGACAAAACCTATGCAGAACTCGTTACAGCGATTGGATTTTAATCTCGGAAATGGAACGTCAATATTTATTATACAATTGAAATATGTAATTCTTTTAATAAACTTGTTAAATTAAACAAGGCGATTAGTTTGACTTACTCTAGGGATGATATCATTTTCTTTTTGACATTTATATATATTCCATGAATCCTAAGAAACATGAGCACACTGCTGATACATTTAAATTCCAGGTACGGGAATGGATTTTCCTTCAATTTTAGTTCGGATAAGCACTAGGAATCAAAGAAATCAAATATCGTGTCACTTGTTAAAAATGTATTCAAACGATCGTGAAATATACGTTATTGTTCACGATTAAATACTTTTTTTTATTCATTAACTAGCTGACCCGACAGACGTTGTACTGTCTTAGCTAAAATTATAAATTGAATTGAACTTTTAATATAAGGCGTGATAGCAATGAACTATCCGTGATGTGCACTAAGAGTAGCACGCATTTGGGTCAATGTTATGTCAAACGCCATAAGATTACAATAAAAAATAAAAAAAGTTTACTCTATTCATGATCGATGATATGCCAATGATTTTTAATAACTAATGTTAAGTAGGGTGATACGAAGTTCATCGATGCACTTCGTACCTACTATTAGTTATGAAAAAAAACTTCAAAAACTGGTTCAAGCGATCTAGCCCAAAGTGCTAGAATGTTCTGAAAGAAAAGAGGGAGGGTGATCCGGAAACTTAATGTCATCAGTCATTACAGCGATAGCACACAGTACATTGGTGCGAGGAGTTTCCGGCTTGGGCGGTGGAGCGAGAATGATGGGATCCGTCCTCTTGCTACCGATCATTGCCCATTCAGTAGAAGTCCGCGGAGTGTTTACAGGAGAAAGATCTCTCCTACCCATTTCACCGAAGGCGCACAGACAGCAGGCTGTCCTCCGAGCCTCGGCTTCGAGGAGTAGGGAACATAGTCCTAATTTCTTTTAGAGGCCGACCCATGATGCGTAGAGTTGTAGTTGTGCTCCGCGCGCCCCCAAAAGGTGCATTGAATGGACCCAGGAGAGTCCATGACTGCTAGGTCATAGGCATCGCCACGGTACCGGATGTATAATAATATGCATTAGCTATTCCTGGTGCTCAATTAACTGGCATTTAGAGGAACATCCTGGGTTAAGTTAAGTAGGTAAACCATCTTCTAGTTATCGCTATAAACAGGGGAGTTCTACATACTACATACCACTACTGTGGCCGTGGATGCCTAATGCATTTTCAACCGGGAAATAAATGGACATTGAACGACAGCGAAAAAATTACTTATAGTAGCAATTTTTTTATACGTTTTGACGAATTCAAAGCAATAACTGCAGCAGTTTATATTTTGTTCAAAATGTGGTCACAGTTCACGTCATACAAAAAGAATTAATAAAACAAAAAAACAATTCACACACAAATTATAAATTCGTAATTTCATTAACGCCATCGATTTTATGGATAGAGTAAGTCTAGATTTCAATATCACCGCGGAAGAGTTTAAGCAATTGGAAATTACCGAAAGAAGCCAGAATCACAACATAAACAGTGTACTAAATATATCGTTACTCTTTTCAAAATAAAATTCTGAACCTACCTATAAATATAAAGGCTCAGAGACAATATGGGAAGGAGTATCCATGATCCTAGGCGTCAGATATTAGCCAAGTAGACGTGAGTAATCGGGCGAGGAGAATAAAATCACTTTTGTTCTCAATCACTTCACTATAATTTCACAAAACACAGAAATATAATTACTTTACGAATCAGAACACTTAATTATATAATTAAACTAAGACACTCTACCGAACACGTAGCGCATTTTTCCGATGCCAACGGATTCACAGTAATGGCCGCCGTTCACTGACATCTGTCGCACTAGCACTCGGTGTTGCGTCAGAGTGGATGTGACGTAACACAGTTGCCACTCTAAAACTATTCGACGCGCGCCGTCACGGCCAGACTGACTTTCGCACGCCCACGTGCGTCTCTTGTCCAGCCGTCACGCTCCCGCCTGCAAAGAACAAGACATACCACTTGCAGATTACAACTCGCTCGTCCATCACTGACATACTAGAGCAGCTTACGCTCTACTTAATTCCAATCCCATAAATAACTCTTACTTGGACCCACGTTAGTTACTCAAATATCACGAACTGAACCGGACAACTGAACTAGGTGTCTCTCAACCAGCCATCACCTATAGGCGACAACATGGAACAGACAACCCTCAGCGTCCCTTCGATCAGTGAGGCGTCCTTTCGACCAGCCAACATCTCCTATGATGACATGGACCGGACAACCTATCAGTCAACACAACAACCAACCCCTTATAGGCTTCACAACCGACCTCTCGTAGGCCACACAGCTATAGTGCAGTGTTTCGATCCGGAACCTCGACCAATATAAGCCAGTCCCTCAAACCGAACACTCACTATTCACACGTGATGTTTCAATCCGGAACATCGACCGTTGCAAGCCAGTTCCTTAGATCAAACACTCACGTCTCACTTAGAATTCCCACATGTCTCTCTTGGTTGCTGTAGAACATCGACCCTTATGAGCCAGTTCCTTTAAACACACCAAACATCTTAAACAGGTTGCAACGTAATTTACCTCGAACTATAGTTCCTCTCGCTCGGAGGCAGAAAGGGTCTCCGAGCTAGCGGTCATGGTGCGCGAGCTACAAGCCGACTCGGTATCACTTTCATCATCAGCTGATACATCCCCAGTCTCCCGACCATGAACCGCCGCCATCACGGCCGTCTCTGAATTATTGCTTAAAGTGGTAGCTACATCTACTAAGCCTTCATAGCCCCCGGGTACCGCACGCAGGTTTTCGTGAGCATATTTGTAATTCCTATTTGACCCATCCATGTTTTTCAATTCATATCTTTCATTATCTAGGACTCGAATAATGATGAATGGACCTTTAAATTTTCTATTAAGTTTAGTCTGACTTCTTTCACTACATTTTATAAAGACAAAATCGCCCTTTGAGAATGGTTTGATAGATGCCCTACCACGATTAAAACGCGTAATTTCTGAACTAGCTGCCTGGCTAATATTCTGAGCTGCAATGTCACGAATTCTATTTAAATCTGAATGTAGTTCGGGTTCAGAATCTGGAGCTACACTAGCAATACCTAAGGATCGCGCTCGTATACCAAACATAAGTTCCGTAGGTGTATAGCCTGTGACCCTAGACCGTGTACTATTTAATGCCAATTGTACCTCTGGAAGCTCGTCACGCCACGTTTTGTTAGGATCATTTTCAACAATCGTAAGGAGACATTTTAGAGTACGCATGACTCGCTCTACTTGTCCGTTTGCTCTACTAGAACCGGTGGCGATTAGGTTGAGTTCTATATTGTGTTCACTACAAAATTGTTTAAAGTCTGTACTTAAGTAACACCTGCCCTGATCTGCAATGATTCGTGTAGGAGCGCCAAAGAGACAAACTGCCTTCCTCAATGCACTGATTGCACTAGCTGCATCTAGAGAGGTGGTATACTCGAGAAGAACGTATTTAGTGAAAGCATCGATTATAACTGATGAGTACTCTTTCCTATCGCTCTTGCCACTCAGTTTACCAGTGATATCGATATGGATAGTGTACCATGGTGTAGACACTTTAGGTATTGGATGGAGTTGCACCTGTTGTGCTCCCGAACACCCCTTCGAAGCTTTACATACTATACATGAATTAACGAATAGGCGAACTTGCTTAGCCATCTGTGGGAACCAATATTGTTCATATATCTTATCTAGCGTTTTTTCCGCACCTAAGTGCTTGATTTCGGAATGTATATGGCTAATCAAAGTCCATATAAGGGACCTTGGCACTATTGGAAGCCAAAAACTACTTTTATTGCGCTCAATTTTCCGATATAGAACTCCTTTACGGACATCGTAAGTGTGTGCAACTGGTTCAGGCATCTCATTGTTATTATGTTTATTGATGAGATCCTGAATCTCACAGTCACGCCTTTGCTCTACGGCTAGCCAACCTTGGTGCAGTTCAACAAACTGAACTACTTTATTTTTTGACACGTTTTCCTGTCCCTGCGAGAAATGTATGTCGGATGTTATCTCACTTAGAGGATTCCTAGACAGAAAGTCAGCATGTTCCATACTACTGCCTTGTTTATGAACAATATCAAAATCGTAGGCTTGCAAAAACGCCCACCATCGATGTACCCGTGGAGTTAGGTCAGTTTTAGCTTTCGATGCCTTAAGGGAATTACAATCCGTATATACAGTAAAATGTTGTCCATACAAGTAATGTCGAAAGTTTTCAACAGCCCGAACAACCGCCAGAGTCTCCAGCTCATAGGAATGATACCGTGACTCCGCGTCGGCCGTTCGTTTGCTGAAGTAGGAGACTACATGAGGTACACCGTTCTTTCTTTGAATCAATATAGCTCCATAACCCTCGGAACTGGCATCTGTATGGAGCTCTATAGGGAAATCACGGTTAAAAATCGTAAGAACTGGTTCTGAAGTGAGTATTCTTACGATTTTCTTATGAATATCATTATGTAGGTCAGTCCACTTAATCGTTCCTTTTAATTTAGTTAATGGGTAAAGCAGCCCTACTATGCGGGTATAATTTGATATAAATCTCCTAAAATATGATGCTAGACCTAGGAATTGCCTTACTTGAGTAGCAGTTTTAGGAGTAGGAGCGTCAACCAAAGCTTGTATTTTCCTAGGATTAGGAGTTATTTCCCCTGCTCTTATAACATATCCAAGATAGTCTATCTCAGTTTTCATAAATTTGCATTTTTTGATATTAAGTGAGAACCCAGCTTCAGATAAGGCTTTCAATGTTTGATCAAGACGGTCCAAGCCTTCACATACATTACTTGAATAACATAAAACGTCATCCATATATGCTAACGCTACGCTGTCCTGTAAAGCACCTAGGGCCTTGTTAATACAGCGCTGGTACACAGACGCTGCGTTTCGGAGACCGAACGGCATTGCCAAATACTCGTATTGAGCATCTAGAGTCACAAAAGCCGTTCGCGCTATGCTGTCACCATTCGGGTCAACCACAATTTGGTGGTAGCCTGAAGCCATATCAAGCGAGGAAAAGTATTGGGCACCGTTAAGACGGTCTATCTGCTCGTCTATTCTAGGTAAAGGAAAATGTTCGGGACGTGTGTTGGAATTTAACTCCCTATAGTCGACGCACATCCTATCTGTATTATCCTTCTTTTTTACGAGGAGAATAGGGCTGGCAAATGGCGATGAACTTTCGCGTATAACCCCTGCTTTTAAAAGTGAATCCACTTTTTCTTTAACAATTTCTTTTTCCGAGGGAGATAACCTATATGGGCGTCTTTGTACGATTTTATTAGGATCAATGGGGTCTATGCGTAACACTCCGGTAGTGACCCGGCGTGAGGGAATGCCATCAATGAAGAATTCACTATACTTTTGTAGTATTCTAATAAGAGCACATTTATCTTCACCCTGTAAGTCTGTATCAATATCATTAAAGGCATGGTAATTGGGGGTTTCTGTAAAATTAACTTCCTTGAGCTTTGAGAAAGTAATATGATCACTATCAATTTGTACATGCACATTGTTATTTAATAAATCCCTACCAATTATCACTGGTTCCGTAATTGAATCATCTGGTACTATGTGGAATAATATTGGCACTGAAATGTTCTGAATAAGAACTTGGCTCAAAACCTGCGAGACACATTTAACTTTTTCGTTACCTACACCTATAAGAAAGACTAAGTCACTACGTGAAATACCCGGGAACTTATCAGCATAGCTACATGTTACAAGTGAGCAAGCAAACCCACTGTCAAATAGAAAAGAGACGAGCTCACCGGATGATGTAGTCAGGTTACTCCTTGTCGGTTTGTGCTCACAGACATGGACCTCCTTAACTGTCACTGGCCCACTTCCACCTCCCTTCCGGCCTGGACACATCGACGCAAGATGTCCTGGTTCACCACAAACGTAGCACGTGACGCGGTTCTTGACGGTTGATTTCGATGTCTGATCTGACGGCTTGACTCCACTTACTGGATCTTCTCGAGGCTTGCGACAGTCAACTGCTCTGTGTCCTGGTGTGCCGCAGCGATGGCATGTGCCAGTAAATCGAGTATCACTATAGCGGGTTTTCTTATTTTCACCTTCGTAGCTATCACTATTATCATGCCTTCGCTTTTGTGAAATTCCGTTGAGAATACGAAACAGCTGAGCTCTTGTGACTACATTATGAGAATGAAGCTCCCTACGAATCACACTATCCTTTTGACACAGAACTGATGCTACAAACCCAGCTATTATTTCCTCATCGATCTCAGTTCGTGGTATGCGCTCTATAAGGTTCCAAATACGCATAGCTGCTTCACTCGATGTTTATTTTAGAGCTGATTTGAAAACGCAATATTTCATCAAAATAATCTTGAGCGGACATAGGCTTCGCAAATTTGGCTATTAACATTTCTTTTATAAAAGGCCACGTTATTTGAGAATCTTTCAGTCTCGTAAGGCAGGTAGCAGCACGTCCTCTTAGTGCGTGTGTAAGAGCTAATAGTAATTCGGTACCATGTATATTCCGGCCATTGATGAGAATCTCTGTAATTTTACACCATCCCTCAACGTCAGCTTCTGCATCATCAGGATCAAACCGAACAAACTGCTTCGGTGATGAGCTATTGCTAGCGAGTTGTGGCTGCGGGGCTGCTAGTAAGCGAGATAACAACATTTCCATATTTTTTAAGAAAGTCGGTGCAGACTCGGATGTTCGCGGCCCATTTTCACCGTTATTCTCCTCAGTAGGCTGCCCTTTGAATCCCACTTCTGATAAAGGCTCAGAGACAATATGGGAAGGAGTATCCATGATCCTAGGCGTCAGATATTAGCCAAGTAGACGTGAGTAATCGGGCGAGGAGAATAAAATCACTTTTGTTCTTAATCACTTCACTATAATTTCACAAAACACAGAAATATAATTACTTTACGAATCAGAACACTTAATTATATAATTAAACTAAGACACTCCACCGAACACGTAGCGCATTTTTCCGATGCCAACGGATTCACAGTAATGGCCGCCATTCACTGACATCTGTCGCACTAGCACTCGGTGTTGCGTCAGAGTGGATGTGACGTAACACAGTTGCCACTCTAAAACTATTCGACGCGCGCCGTCAAATATTTGACAATGGTGACAGATCAACTTTCGTCTAGAAATGTACTTCTTCTGATTTTAAAATACTATCGACTATCTGTCACTTTTTGGTTGCTCAATCAATTTATGACGGAACAAAACTGTAACGTTTGACAGTTATAATAATTTGCATGGGAAAATAAAATAAGACTTTTTTTTTAATATGCTCAGCTGTCAGTTGCGTTTTGTTATACCATTGTTAACAAATGAACCGCTGACTTATATTTTGACTGAGTTGTTTTGTTATTTCATGTCAGTTGCGTTTTGTTATACTACGTTTTATGTAACGTTACACGGGAACGACGGGAATGGCATAAAAAGTATTCTATGTCCTTCTCCCAGTTCTTAGCTACCTCCCTACCAATTTTCAGCCAAATCGGTTCAGCCGTTCTTGAGTTATAAATAGTGTAACTAACACGACTTTCTTTTATATAAGAAGATGTACTAGTTTTCTTATCTATGTTGTTATTCCCTGGGTGTAAAAAAAATCGTGACGAAATATTCTTAAGTAAATAAAATGAAAAAACACAGACTGACGTTTTACGAAATTTACTCTCCTGACAGTAACAGCTAAAAGAGAATTAGCGAAATCCGTCTATCTATTCATGCGTGATGCCGTGACCAAGGGTAATATGGATTAATTTTTATACTTAGAGATTTTACAAAAGATAAATAAAAAATATATAAATTATACTATTATAAATATTATATCAGCAGGTTAATTATTTAAATTAAACAATATGCAAACTTGAATAAACCACTAAATAAGTATTTATAGGCACCTCCAAGTTTTAAAATACGGAACCCAGCGGAGCAAGTGGAGAGGTCCTCGCGGAGATTTATAGAAGGCGAGGTCAGTTGAATAATGTCTCGCAAATGTTAATTATGTAGAATGGGATACATTCATTAATTCAGCTTAGGCCCGCTTCAAAATGTTGCTACGTGAACTAGATAATGGCCAAGGATTTATGTGCCCATTAAATTAGTGGGGGTTGGTTTTTATTTTCTTATTTAACCACATTAAAAAGTATTTTTTGTACTTGTATTTAATTATTTGATGTGGTAACATCTGTTACAATAACCAACGGGATAAAATATAATGACCACCAAAAATATATACTTGACACCAGAAAAATAAAGTCTAAAATTATAATAGTACTAGCTATTTTAGTCACGACTGCACTTCAAATTGTATTCGAACACCAAATGTAGTAAATGATCACCAAATGTAGTAAATGATCACCAAATCTTAGCGAGCAAATGATTGCGCTATTCTACCTTAATAAAATCAATGAAAAATGACAATCGGTTAGGTTAGGTTAGAGCTGCGGCCATACAACGCACGAGCCGAGCGAGCGAAGCGAGCGGTGCCGCGGTAGCGGCCGGCGAGTGCCAGAACCGAATAGTAAATTAGTAAATCATTTAGGTACTTTTGGTGATCATTTACTACTTTTGGGTTAACAATGATTTATTTGGAGTCATTTTGCTTAAATACGATAGCGAAATGTTAAAACTTTGGTTACCATTTTACATTAAAATGCGGGTTTAATTTTGGTGATCATTTTTACTATATCTGATGGTAAGTTAAACATAAGCCATAATAAACAGTATGTCATTATTACAATGCCGACATTTCGTAATGGCTAAAATATCATGTTTCATAATAATGCCAACATCATTAAGTAATTGACCGATTGATTAAACTTAAAATATTGAAGAATACAAGAACCTCCGTGGCGTTCTTTTTATGGCGCATCCACACATGCCGCCGGGTTTGCCGACGGCTTTCAGGCTACCTAAGCGCGTTCCTAAAGATGCTTGTGCCGAAGGCCGCCGGCTTGGCCGCCGGGTTGGCCGCCAGCCGTGCCGCTCGGCATCTGCGGATGCGCCATTAGAGGTTGTGGGTTCGACAAGTATAAGATTTTTTTGTAAAAATCTAAGCTTTGTTTCAGTGTCGGATTTATGAGGGTCCGTGCCTCGAAAAGTACATGAAGACGTTGGTTCCAATTGTTATAACATTACCTGTAGCATAATTGTATATCATGAAACAGGCAGGGTTTGCCTTGTGCAATTCCCAACTCAATATTATAAATGTGAATGTTAGTTCGTTTGTTACTTGTCACTTTCACACGAAATCTGCATAACCGATCATCATAAAACTTTGTACACATGTTCTTGGAGGTCTGAAAGCCTGATGACAGACAGACAGACAGCGAAGTCTTAGTAATAGGGTCCCGTTTTTGCACTTCGGGAACGGAACCCTAAAACAGACAAATAGTTTGCTTTATTGCTATTTAAATTAACTTACATTTGTAGATATCGTATACCTACCTAATATATTTCGCCAACAAAAAGGATTTTGTTTGTTTTAACGTTCAGTTAAATTTGTCAATTAATCATGTTATTCTGAAAGCATAAACCATTACATAAACAAAGTGGTACTTATGATGGACATAAATGTTTATGCACAGGCAATCAATGCAAATAATCGAGCGTCCATTGATAGGTAATAGTAGAAAAGGATACCGATAAATACGGTTTCACGGCGGAGGTTTATTCGTTTACGTAAACTTTGAGATTGGCTTTAACAAGACTGGGAGAGGCGGAGAGCTCCGGTGATTTCTACTCTTAAAATCCAATTTAAATGCATTCCTCTGTGCCACAGGAGGGCCGCCGATACGCTCGGGGGGCCAATTAACTTATTCATCCTTAACATTTCATTGCTCAACTTGGATACTACCTTAACGCTTTAGGTACTTACCACGTCTCATCCTAATGGGCTCGGCATGATTACCTGCCGTTAACTGTTGCCTTTGAATTTACATAATAGGTTCTGGCCGAGATATATTGCAGTAGTGCTTGAGCTTTTTGCATAAAAATCCATTGATTTTGATTTATTGATACCATACTAATGCTCCGACTATGAATACAAACTATTCATAGTCGGAGCATTGGTATGGCTTCGTGAATATTTATCTAAAACTATTAGAGGCAGGCACTATAATTGATATTGTATCGAAATTTTTAGGAGTAAAACTCAATTACACAGTGTTGTATAATTTCATTTTCATACTGAAGATATAATAATATTCGCTTAAGGTAAAAGTTTAAGCTATTCAATTTATAATTATTTATTTAAGTCTTTATATGTAGGTATAATTATTATACGTTAAATATGTTTCAAATAAATAGATAAGCATATGTGACACACTTACATAACTATCGTGCTTAAATACCAATCCAATACAATAACTTAATAATAAATAAATATTAACAATATATATTCAAATTAGATTAAAATAGTTTAAATTCTTATCTTCCGTAATACAAACAAAAGCAAAAGTAACAAATCCATGATCAATCACAACTTATATAATAGAATTTAAATCAATTTAACTCTGAATACTAAACGCTGCTTTCAGAAGTTATGAACCGGTTAAAAAGTTCTCCCGATGAAGTACAGTTCGAAAATAGCATTATAAATTCACCAGTTTACAATCACAGCGCTACTTGCCTGGCAAAAAACCTTGGCGGGAAACTCATTTTAACTTTTCCTATTTTTCTGCGTTAATTTCACCTGAACCCATTACACTTTGCTACAATTCTTAGTGAGAACGTTTCTATTAGGCTGTTCAAATTGCATTTTAAATGACTTTTGGCGACTTTCAAACGACAACTTTGAACCTTTTCACGTCTTTAAGGATGTTACAGGAAGATATACGTAAGTATTCAAATATTTTAATAGAGTCAAGTTTATCAATACATTTTTATATTCAGAATGGACTGTAATCTCGATAAAACAGGTTGGAACAAAATCATTATTTTATTCTTGAAATTAAACGTATTTGTTTATTTTCAGGATATGTCATGTGCTTTAAGAACATCTGACTAAAATATTGCTGCGATAAGGTAAAAAAGATTACCGAATGCATAAAGTGCTTTTCGAGACACGAGTAGAGTAGAGTATTCCCAGAATGAACCAGACGGCAGAAAAATCTATGTTCCACTTTATTCCCACAACCTTCGTTGCGGGGGACTTACGGACACAAACCAAACTCAGAACAACTATCTGTGGTATATACAAATAATTGTCTCGATCGGAAATCGAACCCAGAACACTAGGTCTCAACTAGAGTAACCACTAAACCACCGGTGCAGTCCACCAATTTATGAAATTAGGATCAATGTACTAAAACTAATATCATCTTGGTCATTCATCACATTATTCGAAGAATCAGGTTAATTATGTGATTATATCATGAAGGCGGTCATTTTTCCAGTCAGCAGGTATATTACGTTAATGGTAGCATATAACCTGACGACAGCAATATAGGTAAATATTACGAATTTGACCTTTATTGATCGTAGCTCTTGATAAAAAATATTGGTAGATAGATTAATTAATAAATATTTGGTACTAACTTCCCGCGCGCGGTTTCACCCGCGCAACTCCCGTTCCCGTGGGAAATTCATAATAAAATATAGCCTATGTTCTTTCTCAGGCTCTAGACTATATCTGTACCAAATTTCATTTAAATCGCTTCAGTAGTTAAGGCGTGATTGCGTAACAGACAGACAGACAGAGTTACTTTCACATTTATAATATTAGTATATTAGTAAGGATATACCTAATCAATGATCATCATCAACATGTATAAAGAGCAGTGTTAGGCTGCGTTTCCACCAGAGATGTGCAAGGATGCGTACCGAGGGATGTGTTTGTAAAGAACCAATAGAATTGCTTCATTTACCTCGCCTCGCTCAGCACAGCTCTGGTGGAAACGGCTCAGCGGAGCTAGATTTTTGCGCATACAAAACAAGCGAGAGATGTGTGCGAGGGATGTGTACGAAGGAAATGAAAATGTCATTTGTAAAATGATGAAGAAGTGTTCCACAAACACGGAAACTTTTTAACGGCATCAATTAATTTTTCATGCGGCAGGCAGGCGTTCGCGTTACTCTGCTCCCACTACACCGCACCCCCGTCGACACATTTCACAGCTTCGCAACGTATCCTCGCACCACACATTAATGCGCATTTTCACAGCTCCGCTATACATCCTCGCACGACACATTTCCATCGCACATCTCTGGTGGAACTGGTGGAACCTCGAAGTGGATTTTTCTCTTTTTTTTTTGTCCGAGGAGAAACGCATACGTATACGCGCGCTGTCGGTGGGATATGTGGGACTCGCCCTCTCCATAGCGTGGTATGCTAACTCATACCACGAGGAGAGGACCCTACACCACTAAAACCCCCGGACACTCCTCCGATCCGCCGTTGGCGGGGGCCAGCCAGGCAGGCATAAGCAATCTGGCCCAAAGTGGGTTTTGCCTGCCAAACATGATAGGCAAAACCCACTTTGAGATGGATTAACTCTGCTCCTAATGGAGACCGCAGTATCTATACTAATATAGTAAAGCTGAAGAGTTGTTTGTTTGCTTGTGCGAACCGATATGCCTGTACCCAACCGACAAATGGGCCATCTAAAACTGAAAGAATTTTTCCAATTATTTAAGCAAACAAACTTTTCAGCTTAACATATTAGTATAGACAACCTCCGTAGCGTAGCGTTATTTGGCTCGCTTAACATCACAAGAAATCTTTGTGTAAATTCTAAGATTTATTTCCGGGTCTAGTTGGTTGAGGGACTACCCTTCGTGCCTCGGAAAGTACGTTAAGCCGTTGGTCCCGATTGTTATAACATCATCTATCATAATCGTATACCAAGGAACGGACAGCAGCATTTCCTTGCCCGTACAACGTCCACAGCTGAACATGGGCCTCCTTCCGGGGAGGGTATTTTCCATAGTCACCACGCTTAGCAGGCGGGTTGGTGACCGCAGTATTATGTTCTAACAAGTAACACACAAGGAAACGCTGCTACCCGTTCCTTGATATACGATTATGATAGATGATGTAATAACAATCGGGACCAAAGGCTTAACGTGCTTCCCGAGGTACGGAGGGTAGTCCCTCAACCAACCAGACCCGGAAAAAAATATTAGAATTTACACAAAGATTTCTTGTCCGGCGTGGGGATCGAACCCACGACCTCCGAGATTTAAAGCGAGCCAAATACCGCTAAGCTGCGGAGGTTGTCTCTAGTCTCTATACTCTATAGAACAGATGTAAAAATGTAACGCTTTATTAAGTTACATAGCATCAGACAAGTCTCTTGCAAACAATATTACAACTTCCTCCTAAAACGAAATTATAATTCTCTTAAAATTTAACGGATATTTTGTAGACGGTGTTCTTGGTTATTGAATTGACGGCGTTTTGTAGCGAAAACAATTTTTCCTTTTGTAGACTCAGTTTCGGCTTTATCGCACGAAAACTTCTAGATTTTAAAATATAATAACGTATATATTATTTAGATTAAAAGTATTTTCGCCGTATCATTAGGGACAAGTTGATAGTTATAGTTTAGTTGTAGTTGTTTTTTTTTTTACCGGGCTTTAAGGCGAGCAGAGCTCCATCCTAGGTTATGGTTTAAGCACTACCAACTTAGCAACCTGCGCAAGAGGGCGTCCCGTGTGGGAGTTGGACCTCGGCTAAGGGTGGTGGCTGGCGATGAGATTGAGGGATTTTGACTTTTTATATTTTGGGGAAGTTTTGTGCAACTGTCGCTCTACTTTACAGTTCGCGGGCCTCTCGGACTTCGGGTCTACGAGGGCATTGAAAGGTTCTTAGCAAAGCATAATCCCGTTGTATGGCAATGCTTATATGCTGTGCAAAGTAAAATAAATATTTGTAATCTATGCATATTATAAAGAGGAAAAGTTTGTATTTTTGTTTCGAATAACTACAAAAACTATTGAACGGATTTTGATAATTCTGTCACCATTAGAATGTTACGTTATCCCTGAGTAACATAAGCTATAAAGGTCACCCGTGCCAAGCCGTGGCGGGCGGCTATAATTTAATATACTGAATTTTCATTATCAGCCAGTTTACATCCACACTTAAACATGGGTAGCCTTTTAACAGGCCGTGGCAAACCAATGTCATTGATGGCAATTGCCGTAATTACCACGCGTGGCAGGTGGATTAGTAATCGTAATAAGATGATGAGTGATCTTTGAGCTAATAGATGCTGCTGCCTATCTATCAGGTGTGTGTACCTTAGGCGTCTCTTATGACACCCATAGGAAGATAATTGGTGGTATATTCTAAGCCGGAAACCACACGGGGTAGTTATAACATAAATTAAGTACTTGTACAATACTAGTTCATTTGTATATTCATCATCAGCCCGTACAACGTCCACTGCTGAACATGGGCCTCCTCCCGAGGGAAGGTCTTTGCCATAGTCACCACGCTTGGCAGGCGGATTGGTGACCGCAGTGTTATGTTGTAATACACAGGGGAGACGCTGCTTCCCGTTGCCTGGTTCGTTTGTTATAGATGATGTTATAACAATCGGGACCAATGGCTTAGCGGGCTTTCCGAGGCACGGAAGGTAGTCCCTCTACCAACCAGACCCGGTAAGAAATCTTAGAATTTACACAAAGATTTCTTGTCCGGTGTGGGGATCGAACCCACGACCTCCGAGATTTAGAGCGAGCCAATTACCGCTACGCTACGGAGGTTGTGTATTACATTTAATTTTGATTTTTTACTAATCATAGAAGGTTATACAGCATCCAAGTGAAAGAAAAATATATAATGTGCATTTATGTAATAACAAAAGCACAAATAAAAATATCGGCTTGTGTGTTTGTTTGTTTCGGGTCTTCTTCTTTCGTGTCAATTTTTTAACTTTTTTTTGAGACATTGTGATGATATTACATTAGTCTTCATTTATAATTTTAAAAAATCGGCCAATATCGAGTCACACTCGCACACGAAGGGTTCCGCACTATTGACTAGGTTAACAAGATTACACTATATTATAACATTTTTTGATATCGAGCAAAAAAGAGCAAAACAATCACCTTTGTTATATGAGAGCTTAAATATTTATTTTATTTCGTTTCTAGTATATTATTATGTTGTTGTAGCGACTACAAAAACACATCATTTGTTACAATTTCAACTGTCCACCTATATAGTATTCTTGAGTTACAACCTAGTGACAGACAGACAGCGAAGAAGTCTTAGTAATAGGGTCCCGTTGTTAAGAAACCCTTAAACGCACCAAATACGTTGTCACAGCATACGTCACTGCACGATTGATCATCTTACACTACTGCTGCAGTTCAGTTTATGATAACGCCGACTGAGAAGCAGTCTCGAGAGAAATTCAATGGTATTGTTGAATTTTCGCAAATGGTCTCCGCTCACACCTTGACAGCTAAGGGATCTGGGTACACTATTACTTGTCTCATGAATAACGTACGCTACACCATGTACTTGTACAAATGTATGTGAGTTGTACGCAAATATAAGGTGCTACAAAAACATATGCCTTCTCTTTAACGGTAGCTAATATAATATCGTTAGACCTTTATCGGATTCTTGGAAGTTAATTTTGTACCTATTACCTCTAAGGCATCTAACAATAATGTGTACATTTGTCGTATATTGCAGACACACGAACGGACGGATTGTGTTCAAAATATAGTATAGATTTAGACTGCACCGGTGGCTCAGTGGTTACGATAGTTGCCTCTGAGACCTGGTGTTCTGGGTTCGATTCACGCGCGGGACAATTATTTGTGTGAACCACATCTAGTTGTTCTGAGTCTGGGTGTTCTTTGTGTCCGTGATATGGATGTTTGTAAAATCCCCCGCGACACAGGGATTTATTTCCCTAGTGCGGGAGGTGTCTTTTTAAAAAAACCGGCCAAGTGCGAGTCGGACTCTCGCACGAAGGGTTCCGTACCTACTAGTTGCAAGTGCCTACCTATTTTTGATATCAAGAATACAACAAGTAACATAGTATAAACGTTCTTGTAGCTCGTTGTAACTCTGATCGATGTTAATAATAGTTGATTGAATGAAAGGTAAATTGCGGTTTACGGTTTATGACGTATTAAAAAAAAACTACTTACTTGATCTCGTTCAAACCAATTTTCGGTGGAAGTTTGCATGGTTATTTACATCATATATTTTTTTTAGATTTATCATTCTCTTATTTTAGAAGATACAGGGGGGGGGACACACATTTTACCACTTTGGAAGTGTCTCTCGCGCAAACTATTCAGTTTAGAAAAAAATGACATTAGAAACCTCAACATCATTTTTGAAGACCTATTCATAGATACCCCACACGTATAGGTTCGATGAAAAAAAATTTTTTGAGTTTCAGTTCTATGTATGGGGAACCCCAAAATTTATTGTTTTTTTTTCTATTTTTGTGTGAAAATCTTAATGCGGTTCACAAAATACATCTACTAACCAAGTTTCACCATTATAGTTCATATAGTTTCGGAAAAAAGTGGCTGTGACATACGGACGGACAGACAGACAGACAGACAGACAGACAGACAGACAGACAGACAGACATGACGAATCTATAAGGGTTCCGTTTTTTGCCATTTGGCTACGGAACCCTAAAAAGAAAAGAAAGAAAAGAAAAGATTGTTTTCACTTACGCAAACACTATTATACCTTATAATACTTACCTATAATACAATAAAAAAATTATTTCCCATACAATATCACTACAAACAACCTTAAAGCTAAGTAACATTTTTTTCTTTTGCAAAGACATCTCCCAGCTTAGGGAAATAAATCCCGGTGTTACGTGTTTGTATGGGGACATTACAAACACGTAATGCACGGACACAAAGCACACCCAGACTCAGAACAACTATTCGTGGTTCATACAAATAATTGTTCCGGGTGGGAATCGAACCCAGAACACCAGATTTCAGAAGTCACTGTCGTAACCACTGAGCCAGTGCAGTCCTTACCAAGGAATTTACCTAATTATAATTTATAGCACACGATAAAAATTACCTTTTTATATTACCCGACGTTTCGATCAAGTTGCATTGATCGTGGTCGCGGGCAGTAATTTATAGCACACAGGTATTAACGCAGACTGCAGAGTCTGCGTTAATACCTGTGTGCTATAAATTTTAATTATGATACGCAAAATTTAAAAAGTTTATAATTTACCTAATTGTTATAAAAGTCAATGAGTTAATTATAACAATTAGGTAAATTCTTTGGTCGTTAGGAAACTGATTTACCCTGTTCCCCGTACTAGTATCAACTTATGAAACGGCCGTAGATGGTTAGGGCGTTGGACTTGTGATCTTGTGGTAGCCGGCTCGATCCCCACCCACTACCAACGTGAACCCACTCGTAATACAAGCATTTTATCGTAGCACAGTTAACAAGAGTACTAGTAGACTGCAAAACTGTGCAAGTAATTTAAAAAAAAAGCTGTATTACGGTATTAGTGTACCTCGTTTCCGTACGCTAGTTCCAGATACCATCTGTTAAAGGGATGGCAAATAGTTTAGACACATATACTTGTCTTAGGCGTCATGCGAGCTGTTTGACTGGAAATTCGAATTGATACTCCTGTTTCATACATTCACACTAGAGAACGAACAAACGTATGTTGGGACTGGCAATGCTTTATCTCCAGTTCCTAACATACGTCAGACTTACAAAAGTCCTGCCTTCATTGATATGAATTATAATCTTATTTAAAAAATATATATTCTCATAGTATTTTACATTAATGAATAAAATATATGTATACAACTAAAAGTAGCTAATCTAAATTCAAAGCTAACTAAAATTAATAATTACCTAAACAATTTTAACGATAAAAAAAACGACTCTATCAAATAATATGCGTTAAGCTACTACTAACCTTACCTAAAGAAACTCTCATCAAACTACCTTGATCCGATATCGAATTCGGTTGGCGGGATATTGAATTACTCATCCATTTGTGGCGCACGTATTTAATGCAAATTTAAGACTTATTTTTTCATGGATGCCAATGTCAGAACTAGAAATGAAATGAAATGGGAATGGGAAGCTTACGCTTCAAAGAAAAAAATAATCATCAAAATCAGTTCACACTGTCCAAAGATCTGAGGTACCAAACATTTAAAAAATACAGTCGAATTAAAAACCTCCTCCTGTTAAAGTCGGTTGAAATTACTACTATTTAAAACCTAATACTACTTCCAAGGCACTACTTGTAAAGTTCCCAGAATGCTTGCAGCATTACCCCGTTGAATGGCAATGCTTACCTGCTGTGCAAAGTAAATGCTAGCACTCGGCTAACGTGCCGCACTTAAGAGTAAATTTTGCTCCTGGTCCAAGGCTCCAATGTTTTGACGCCAAAAATATTTATCTAGTTTAATTTACATTCGGATAGCGTCTATACTAATACATAAAGCTTTGTTTATTTGCTTGAAAGCGGATATCTGAAGAGCTAGTGGCACGTTTAGAAAAAAAAATTGCCTGTATTTAATCATTATGAAGTTCGCGAGTGAAACCGTACGCGGAAGCTAGTATATTAAAATAAATATAGTAGCAATAATAGATACTAAACATAAACCTTCTTCTACAACAAACAATTTTATTCTTAAAATAAAATCTTGATATCATTCATGGTAACTGAACGCGGGTTCAGTTACCATGAATGTGTTTTCAGCTTTTTCCAAACAACAAGAAAGTCGCTTTAATGATTTATTGCTAAAAATTAATGATATTCTCTTGCAAAACACTGAACTTAAAATAAGTGTAGAAACAATGTCCAGTAAATATGATGAGTTCCTGTCGCGCATAAATGAGCTGGAAATGGAACGCAAAGATGATAAAAAATATATTAAGCAACTGGAGGAGCAAATTGATCAATTTGATCGTAAAACTAAGGCCTCAACAGTGGACCTTAAAAACGTCCCTAGGATGAACGGAGTCAGTGAGACGAAAGATCAGTTATGCAAGCTGGTCATGAATATGGGCCAGTCATTAGACATGAATGTTGAACAATCGGATATACGGGATATTTATAGGATAAAGTCCAAGGACAACACTAACCCTATAAGAATAGACTTCAATTCCGTAATTATTAAAGAAAAAATTATAACAAATATAAAAAAATTCAATAGAAATAAAGAAAACAAGCTGAAACTCAACACCTCACACTTAAAGTTGGATACCCAGATTCAACCGGTATACGTTTCTGAAACATTAACAAGCAAAGCACAACGACTCTTCTATTTGGCAAGACAGTTTCAAAAAACTTGCGGTTTCAAATTCTGTTGGACTGCATATGGCATAGTATACCTTCGTAAGAGTGAAAATGATCCGCAAATACGTATCAATAGTGAGTCTGATTTGGACAGAACGAAATTAACTGCATGACTATGTTTTTGTTTACTTCATTTAATTTACTTAATTCTGCATGCTCCAAACTTTATTATATTTCAAAGATATTATGTTAAAAGTAATAAGTCAACTTTAAAAACAAAAATAACTGTACAACACTGCCTCATAATATGGATCTACGTAAATACAAAAAACAATACAAATAAACACTGTTATAATACTACAACTACAAATATTACATCTACTCACATACAGATATGGTTAATATATCATTTATATTGGACTACGTTCTATTTTATTAATATTATTCAATTTATTTTATTAAAAACAATATTATTATTTTATTCAATACAATTCTCAAACAAAAATCGCATTGACTTTATTCACTATTATTATAAAAATTCTGAATGTCTTATCAATATTTGTCACATTGTATACATTAAAACACAACACTATACTACATTTATTATATATAATATTATTATGAAAAATACGATAAAACAATACCCTTATATAATTAAAAGTTACCAGTTTACTAAGACTAAACAGATTCTCTTTAAGAACATTGTGTTATATGTGCTAACGAAACTTGGAAGTGCTATATATTTATTAGTATGCTTTAAATGTATAATTTACATAGGACACATATTGGATCCATGTGTGATAAGGCTTAATATTCGATGCTACTGAGCACATTGTATTGGATCTAGACAAGAGTATTACAGGGAGCTGTGGACTGATTGACGATCTTGCACTAACACCACAGATCCTAAATTGTGGCAGCGGCCCTGATAACCTCTGTATTTTAACTCTCAACATACGTAGCATATATTGTAATTTCGACCAGTTGGTGGCTTTCTTGACGAGCATTAATGTAACAATTGACATTATCATATTAACAGAATGCTGGTTGAAGGAGGGTGTGCCTCCGCCAAACTTACCTCAATATAATGCTCACCATACAAATAAAATGCTCAACCAGAATGACGGTATTGTTGCGTATGTAAGTAAATTATTGGTGGCGGTGTCCTCTGAGCCGAATGTAGTGGATGGTAACTGTCTTGTGCTGAATATTGATAGCTATGTTATTATCTGCTCATATCGACCACCATGTTTCACAAACCCAACCAAATACTTAGATTCTTTGGATTTGTTGCTACAATCAAACTATAGTAAACAGGTTATATTTACGGGCGATATAAACATAAATACGCTGTGTTCCAGCAGTAAGCATGCAAACGAATACATGTGTTTAATGGCATCCCACGGTCTTGTTCAAGGAATATCGCTACCAACTCGTCTCAATAACTGTCTATGGTCCACTTTATGGTCAAAATAAAAAATAAATGGAATTGTTATATTTTACCTCAATTAACAGATCATAACGCAATTCTTTTGCATATTTGCGGTGATATAACAAAGAAAACGAGAGGTTGTTATGTGAAAAAGACACTGGACTACACAAAAGCGTTAAAAATGCTAAATGAGCAGGACTGGACAGGTTACTATGCACTAAATGATGTGGATCTTGCAGCACGGTTTCTCGTGGACATTTTGAAAAACGTCATTGATACGTGTACTTCTATTAAAAATACAGCAAGGAAAAAAAACCCCTTAAACCCTGGATCACTGTGGGAGTAGTGCGAGCTATCAGGAAACGGGATAGACTGCACAAAAAAGCTAAGGCACAACCTGATAATGAAGATCTGCATAAAACATATACACTATATCGTAACACATGTAACAAAATAATAAAATCTCTTAAAAAGCAATACTACCAAGCTCAACTAGAATTAAATAGTAAAAATATTAAAAAAACATGGACCATAATAAAAGAAATATGTAATATGCAAACAAAAAAAACACCATCATCTGACCTCCTCTCTACAGGTACTAGTCCAAAGGACTCTCTTAATATTGTTAACAATTTCTTTACTACCATCGGAAAGGATCTGGCGCAGGTAACACTGGAGCTTATACAAAAAACAGAAATCCAACTGGCAAATGTCTCGCACTCGTCAAATCCGAAATACTCTATGGCATTCGTAGCTACGGACCCGTACGAAATTGACAAGATCATTTCTAGTCTCATAACAGACAGTGCACCGGGCTGTGATGGCATATCGAGTAGGCTATTGAAAACTGCTAGGCAACAATTAGTTAACCCCATAACCTATCTTTGTAACCTTAGTCTTGAGAAAGGCAGCTTCCCAGAAGTTTTTAAGACCACCATGGTAACACCTATATTCAAATCGGGTGACAGGCGGGATACAACTAACTACAGGCCAATTTCCTTGCTCTCATCCCTTTCGAAGATTTTGGAAAAAGTAGTAAATAACAGACTCGTGAACTACTTAGAGAAAAACCACTTGCTAACTGATTCCCAATTTGGATTCCGAAATGGTCGATCAACGGAGGATGCTGTACTGAAGCTAACAACGCTTATAACGGAATATGTTGACAAGGGTGACAAAGTTATAGGTGTTTTCTTAGATCTAAAAAAGGCGTTCGATACAGTATCATCTCTGGTACTTTTGTCGAAGCTTGAAGGGCTAGGGATTAGAGGACATGTCCACCAATGGTTTCAGAGTTATTTGACAGGAAGAAATCAGTACGTAAAACTGAATGAACACCACAGCGATACTAACACCTGTATATTTGGCATACCACAAGGCAGCACTCTGGGACCTACCCTCTTTTTGGCTTATGTTAATAGCCTTCCTGCGACATTGCAATCAAATACAGACATTGTAATGTTCGCAGATGATACTGTCCTTCTCTACCGAGGAAGCTCTTGGGATGAGGCTCAATGTGCTGTAGAAAAGGGTCTATTGGGTGTCACTAGATGGCTTGAGGACAATCTTCTAACACTAAATGTCGATAAGACAAAATTTATGTGTTTCTCAAAAACCAAAGCCTCATGTCCGAAACAAAGTGTTAGTATTACTATCCACAACAGCTCCTGTGATACATTGCGCAAGGATAACTGCCGATGTGGTAAAATTGCAAGAGCTACTAGTATTAGATACCTAGGTGTCATAGTAGATCAAAACCTAAACTGGACTGAACACATCTCGTACGTGACTGCAAGGGTCAGGAAACTTATATATATATTTAAAGAGTTGAGAACCGTTGCTGATGAGGTACTACTGGTACAAACCTATAAGGCACTGTGCCAAAGTATAATTTATTACTGCATTTTGTCATGGGGAGGAGCAGCTAAAACAATTCTTATAGAACTAGAGCGAGCACAAAGAACCATACTGAAAGTGTTAATGTTTCTACCACACCGATACTCTACAACTGAGTTGTACACTGAGACCAAAGTTCTGACAGTACGTAAGCTCTTTATCTACAAAGCACTAACGCGTTACGATAAGATGACATTACCCTCCTTAACACAATCTGGGAAAAGACGGTTTCGATGCCCAGTTCCGGTTACTAAAACTGCTTTTGCACAGCGTAACTATAACTCTCTGACACCACGATTGTACAACCAAATCCTTAAAAATTCGAACACAATGGTGAGAAACATGAATAAATATAATTTCAAACAATTTATACTAAAATGGCTACAAAATCTAGATTACGAACAGGTAGAAAGTGTTTTGAGAACTGTAGAATAGTAAAAGATAACACCATAACAGACTCCCATTTGCACAAAAAATACCCACACACACACTTACACACACCACAACACACCCACACACTCACACACACATACCTATAACCATAATATTATGTTAGCACTCTTTGTAATTGTTTACGAACTTGCATTGTAATCTCGACTTGTTACAACGAATACCTATTTTTATATTATTAAAATTTTGTAAAATGATTTATATCATACCTAACATAAATCTGTGACCTATGTATCGGGAAATGCGCTGTCTCTTAGGATACAGGTAATCACCTAGTCTAAGAGGCAGAGTTCCATAAATTTGTGATCTGTTTGGTTGAAAATAAATTTATTTATTATTATTATTATAATAACCCACACTTAAATGTAAAGTAATCCATCCCATTATTCCACATCAACCTCAAAATATAATAAGCAATTTTACCCGAACATATGTCTGACCTTTCATCATACGATATACCGATTTGTGTTCAACCCTCTGAATTTTTGTTACTCATCTACTAACCTGACCGGGGTTGTCCACTTAACTTGAATAATGATGTGCGGGGAAAAAGGATCGGTGAGGTGAAGCGGGTAAATGCGAACCTCTGTGCAATTTTCCTACGATTGAAAACTATTAAAAAGGTTTCCTTTAATCTTATTTTAATATTAGGCTCCTTTTCTTAAGTTAAATTTGGAATTGTTGTTGTTTCCTTTTCCCGGCGTTGTTTTTACATATTTAACACATTTGTTTTTAATTAAGTTACAAATTTAAAAATGGCAGATATTTGCACTTCCAAGAAGTTTTGTCGTTGAGATAATTCAAAATTAAATAATAAGATTTTACACATAATTAATCTTTGGCTTGTCGTTTAAACTTGTTTATAGAAAGATTTCTATCATTATAAGGAAGTTTGTTATAGAGTTTTGTAATTGATAGACCTCTACACCATAAAAGAAACACACCCGGTCGACAACACCTAGACGTATTATTACACCGGTGCTTACCCTTATTGGACTTAATTATTTTTGTTGTTGTTTTTGCAATCCGTAATTGTGTTGTGTAGCCAGCTAATTAAAAATAAAATGTCGTGTGACATAAAATTTGGATGAAGTCTAATAATAAAATGGAAGCAGAAGGCGATGTAGTGGCGGTGCGTAACCGTGGAAAGAATACTGCTTTCTTTACGAGCTTTTCCGCTGAGCCAATATTTCTCCGCGACAGTGCGCGCCATCATAAAATAAAACGAAAAATTCCGCCACTGCCTCAAGCTACCATGAAATCATAAGGGGCGAGATTTTATGTTCTATTGGGACCAACATACCTACTTCGACAGGTGATTAATGTAATAAATAACATGAGGGTTTATTGTAGTGCGACAATGGCGGTAGAAAGGTCATTTAAAATGTATTAGTTTCTATAGTACTAGAAAGAAATGATAATAACGATTAGACAATGTTTGCCTAATTGTCTACTTCGTTAGTCTAGCGGTAATATGTTCGATCGTAATTAGCTAGGTCCTGAGTTCGATTCCTAGGCTAGACAAGTACACAAGTACAAGACAAGTAGGTACCAGCCCGAAGTCGAGAAGCTGATTGGGTTTACCCTGTCTCTGAGTTTCGTACTATCGGTCGTATTGTTAGAATCGTCCCTCCAAATTTTATATTTATATTTATATTAAAATAATAGAGAGTACACCTGTGTTGGTGCACACACTTGGTCAGTATTATATGTCCTGAGCAGACAACTACATCTCCCTAGATATAGAAACCGGTCTGGAGGTCTATATTATATTTGATCAAAGCCAGTTTTAAGGTAGGGCATCCAGGGCAACTGCGCCGGGGCCCCCACAATAGAGGGGCCCCCACAATAGAGATTTAAAATGTTTCAAATTCTGACTAGTAAACTCTACAACTTTTCTTTTATTTATTTTTTCGGTGTTGAACCTTTACCTAAAATACTTTGTAGAATCATTATTTATGTATTCGTTCTTAAATACTGTAATAACGGTTATTCAACCTATACTTATTCACTTAAATAAGACATTCAGTAAAATATCAGAATTCAAACCGTCCTGAAAAGTAGGTACGCACTTCAAATTTTGTACACATGTAGAGGGAAACTATTTTTTGGCCAGGGAGCCTCTTCTCCTTTGTTGTCCCGGGGCCTCTAGACTCCTCAATTCAGCCTTGTATTCGACATAATTGAAACTACTCACTTTTTATAATTTGGTTCTATATCAAATTGTCCAGATACTAATATTATAATGTCAGAACATTTACATTTCTTATGTTTTTTTTATTGATAGAAACTGAAATCTCCGACAACTTTGAACTAAACCTAAAGAAAATCGTATAACAAAATAGACGGGAAAGGAGTTACACCTTTTTTCTATTTGCATATTTATATACAAATACATACTTACAAAGATTTGAGTTGCTCTTCGTTGACACAATCGGGTAACAATTTATCATATTTCTCGTATTTTGGTACGTTGTTAAAGCATGTATAATGCTTATAGCTTGTCGTGTCTGTCCATCTGATTGTTTTCGTGGCTTAAATACACATACAATTCGTATGACATGCTGTTTTCTTTTCTCTTTTATAGAATACTAGCTTCCCGCGCGCGGTTTCACCCGCGTAACTCCCGTTCCCGTGGGAAATTCATAATAAAATATAGCCTATGTTCTTTCTCAGGCTCTAGACTATATCTGTACCAAATTTCATTTAAATCGCTTCAGTAGTTAAGGCGTGATTGCGTAACAGACAGACAGACAGACAGAGTTACTTTCACATTTATAATATTAGTAAGGATGTCAACTTAGAACAAATTGACACTGAATGGGTTGCTAAAATATTGCATTTTTTAGAGGACATTTTATTACGTTAACGTTATTAACGTTGAAATTAAAGAAATAAAGGCAAGAAAATAAATTTTTAGTTTTCTATTTTGTTTAGTAGGTACTACAAGTACTATTTAGAGTATTTAAGAATTTAAGAATTGACTATATTCAAGGCAATTTAATTTAGGGGACGTTAGTGAGTTTTGATTTTTGTTATCTTGGTGATGGATGTTTGATAATGATGCCAAAATTCATTTAATTCGTTTGGCATCAGCACCTGCAACAACCCATTTACGTTTACTTAACAGACTTTACCAACCCAGGATCGTTGAGAGTTATTGCCATAACCACCACGCTCGGCAAGCGGATTTTTGGTCACAGTATTGTGGTAAGTAATCTTCAACTGATAGATGCCGATGCCCATTCATCAGTCATCCAGATCCATATTTCAGTCCATCAGTTGCCTCTTACGCACACGATGACATGAGGTGGTCTTTTCTAAGCCGAAAATCACAGAGTTATAGGTACTCATTTCTAATTATCTAGATTAACTTATCCTTAAAAGTTTCCAACAAGCTATGTTTCTATGCTGTCTTTATCTTCCGCGGTGGGCTCATAAGTCCATATGATTTTACAAACATACAATTCGTTTGCGTTCCGTGGGCGGGCAGAGTGCACTTATTATGTTGTGCACTCCAGCCTGCTACGAGAACGCTTGACAAAATACTCTGCCAATTGTGTTGGAGTACCGCCCTCAATTGTTCCACATGAAAAATGGCCTATTCGGATTGTTCCCGAACAAATGCGTGCCGTGCGGGTCATTACGCTTTGTTTTAGGTAAGTACGACAAAAAAATTCACAATGAAAAGCTGAAATTTCCTTTTCCGCCCACTTGAGTTGTGTGCAACCAGTGTTTAAGTTGAAGCCAATTGTTTGCGTTAGAAAAATGATTTCACAAAAAAAATACAGCGTTAACTTTTTTTGTTAAGAATCAAGAATAGAATCAAAAAGTCCAATTAGTGATTCTTAGTTTAAACACTGATAGCTTAATCTTACAACTATATTAATATCATAAAGCTGATAATTTAATTTGGTTGCTTGAACGCGCTAATCTCAGTAACTATATGAATAAATATTTTAGTGTTAGATAGCCCATTTATCGAGGAAGGCTATAAGTTATATATTATTACGCTAAGATTAACAGGAGATCACCAATGAAGAATGTTTCAAAATCGAGGTTCTCATTTCCTTATCCGCGTGCGCTGCGAAAACACATAGTTTCGCAAATATTTCAAAAAAAAAATCTGAAATATTTGCGAAGGTATTTTAATATTCCTATCAGAATAAACGATATTTATCATAAGTTTAAAATAAATTGCGCTTTACATCATTTGATATTGACGAATATCTTAGGAGATATCGCATGTATAAAATAATATCGCGGCAAAATATCCAGTATTTTTACCTAACCTTTTAATTTTTGTTGTTCCGGGGGAAATGCATTTACGCATTCCCACCACCGCTGTAGCGTATTCGCGCGCTGGCGGTGGGATATGTGGAACTCGCCCTCTCCATAGCGTGGTATGCTAACTCATACCACGAGAAGAGGACCCTACACTACTAAAACCCCCCGGACGCTCCTTCGTACCGCCGGCGCCGTTGGCGGGGGCCGGGCACACATAAGCAATCCGGCCCACTTTAACCTAACCTAACGTTTAAAAGTTCCACTCATCTAAAACAGCTTTGATGTACACAAGGTATTCTTTCATAAAGTGCAGAATCACATTCCATTCGAAAAACAATATTTAAAGATGAAAATTGTCAATGGAAATCGTAACAGAGGTTTTACTGTCCTTTGACGATTGGAGCGAAAATGGCAAAGATTGTTTCAGAGCTACAGTCGGATTGGGACGATAATAACAATGTCGTCACTTCCTCAATCTAACTTCTTCAATATTTCCTGTCGTACCAATTCGCTATAAATTTTTATCCTTCTTGGATATTTTTATTCAACATCATCAACCGGCCTTTTTCGAATATAGAAATAGAACTGTTGAAGGGTCGTAAATAATTGAAATGAAGTAAGGAAATAAAATAAATCTAAAATAGAAGTTTAATGGTTTGTTTTACATATTAGGTGCGAAGAGAAGATTTTTAACATTGTAGTTTTTAAATACTTTTAAGTCAGCTACTATAGGACCGATTTAAAAGTATTTTTATGGAACGATTTGGTATCCAGAAGGACAATAGGCTAGATATACCTAAGATAGCATAGAAAAAAAACTGATTTAGGTAGATTTTAGAATAATCAGATTATTTAAAAAAATACAGAAATCTACCATAGTTATTTTGATGAGTTTACGTCTCTAATATTAGGTTTGAAACTCTGTCATTACTGTTTCGAAATTGACAGCTTATATCACGAAAGCCTTTAGCGGACTAGCAACCAATTTTGATGGGAATTTCAAGAAACGAAAGTACAAGTAATTACGAAATACTTTAGTATTAGAAAAATAAATTGGTTTCCACTTTATGAAGCCCAAATTCTATCTTCACAAATACAATTTTAATATGTTTATAATATATATATACAACTAAAAGTAGCTTATTTAAAATAAAACTAACATCAAAAATACTACTATTCCAAATCTATTCTACTTGGCAAGGTTCCCAGAATGTTGCCAGCATTACCCCGTTAAATTATATGCTGTGCAATGAAAAGCCAAATAAAATAAAAAAGTCTATATATATAATATATGTATATAATTTTACTGCATGTGTGTATGTCACTGAACTCCTCCTAAACGGCTAGACCGATTTAAATGATTTTTTTTGTATGCGTTTGGCTAGCGCCCTGGATGATTAAGATTCACAAATCATATATAATATATATATTAATATATTATCATGCAGGACAACGTCTGTCGGGCCCGCTAGTGTTATATAAATATAAAAATTAACGAGAATAAACAAAATGATTGTTTCTCTTCACAGAAAATAAAGTCTTCCTAAGTGTTGTTGGATCAGATAGCATAGTGTATGACGTACTTCATTTACTCACAAATTAAAGTTAACAATTTGACCCACTGATGCAAATCAGCATTAACCTTTTGAGAAATGCATTATGCATTTCCACCGTCGCCGCGTCGTCGCGGAAAGTCTCGGGGATTTACGAATAGCCCTTCTTCTTAATGATGGTATGAATGACATCAGAGTACCCCTCGTGTACTCCTTCAGGTCCACTATTTAGTGAGGGTAACAGATATGGTATCTGGCTTTTGCGAACCCTTTGGCAAACGTCTTATACCTGTAAAACCACTGTGTTACTAGAAGGTAATCATTTAATTTAAAAAGTTTACTTGTGAAATAGTAAGTTTCACGCTCTTAGAACCCCTCAATGACGAATAGATCTTGTCAACATTATTGAGAACGAATGGTCATTAATTAATTAATTAAGGTGAACCCTTTGCGACGTATCCCTGAAGACCCATTACTTAATTAGCATTAGGTATCACCATGACCCGGCCCTGATATGTAAGATACGATAGGATTAGTACATGTGTTTATATATATTTGTTACTTTATTCAATACTATGACAATGTTTTCACAACACACCAGTAGTCCATGAAATTAGCGCGTTCAAGCAAAGAAACAAACAAACTCTACAACGTTACACATATATTATGCATAACGCTATATATAAGTAGCTCTGCTTAATATAAGAATTATACCATTCCTGTGGAAACCTTTTAAAAAGATGTCGCCATAAAAAAAATTAAATTAAAGGTTCAATTGACCATCACTCATCACAAGACCTTTATAATTCAAAAAATCAAATAGAAGTCATATTTTTTAATTAAAATGGTTGTAGCAGAAATTGTGTTTTAAATTCTCTTAAGAAGGTAATTGTTTTCCATGAATAAACTTCAGGATTGCCTACAGAACTTGGCACCCATTTAGATAGCAAGTTTTTAGTCGGTAAACTTTGCTCCTATTTTAGCATTAAGTTTTTTGATGCGATAGATTTTACTACGTTCACCGCTGCGTCACTTCATTTGCTCTAGTAGACAGATAAAATTAGATCGGAATTTTATAAAAAAAAGTAAAATACTTAACGGATTCTGAGACGATAGCAAGAAAAGAATATTTTTGTTAAATACCTCATAAGCATCAGCCATTACATATTAGCCAATTAGTTAAATGTCGTCATTCAATGAATACAATAGTCATTCAATCGAATAGAAGATTCAACCAGATGACTGCGACATATACATATCGCTCCAATCAATTTATAACTACGATATGATATAGAATAATTAAACTATAGATTTGATTTGAAATAAATAGTTAAAGTTGAAATTCAATATTTTTCAATTGAAATAAAAGTAATAGTAGACTTTCTATTTGAATTAAACTATAGATATTTTGGTATTTTTTTGCCTCGAAAACCACTAATTCCAATCTATATAGTAAACACTTATTTGTATCAGTTATTATTTTCCCACAGAAAAGAACGTAGAGCAAGCATTATTCAAAGCCAGACTTTACTAATGCATTTTATGGTCGAGGGTAATATTTACGAGGCCCAGGTGAACGCAAAAAACGTACGTAAGCACCTCATCGGGGCTGATTTTAATATTAGTTCAACAAAATATTGCACGCAGGATACGTTGGTCTTAACGTGAAAAATACACTTAAGACTAAGGAAAAGAACAAAGGAATAAAATTAACTTTCTCTGCGTTACCTGAAGTTTTTTTTTTTATAAATAGTTATTTACCTTTATCACCTCGTCGTAATTGCTTGTTATCTTTCGTTTAACACCCAAGACTTAAGAAGCCATTATGTAATCCCAGTATTAAGAGTTATACGTGGCTTGGGATTTGAAACGTGTTTTTCCCTATTTTCAGCGGCCATGCCGTCGCGCGTATCCCCGAGGATTTCTCCCGAAAAACCCCCATAAATATTTCTTCCAGTATTTGTATCTTCCTTAGAGTATCGTTAGCACAATGTTTCCCTTTTTTCTGGGAACCGTGTTGGCGTCTGTGCTTACATAGCGTATTGTGTATTCATATTTATTTGAGACTATTTCTTAGGACAATAAATTACTTTTGCAGCAGCTTTTCTATTTTACTGGTCTTTAGCCGTAGATTTTTTGGAATAAGAAATCAGTTTCAAGACGCCATTCGACAAAACAATGATGAAAATATTTTGAGTGGAAGTAATAATGATCCAATTGATAACCTATAGCACCATCTCTAATAACAATAGATTTTTTCAAATGTTACAATTGAATTATAATATGATTCGTGTTTATATTATTGTTAGCAAGCTTAGGAAAATTTGATCATCAGTAAACAAAAACAAAAAAAATAAACATTCAAAACTTAAAAAAAACCATTTTGAATATCTACTCTTCTAACCAAATAATACATTCAACTATAATATATGTTCAACTGTATCAAATCTGTAACTCATTTTAACGTTTTTGCCATAAAATCGTAATATTTATTATTGTATAATAATAAACATTACGATTATATGGCAGATCATAATCATGATCCCGAAATTTCCGAGATCTCTCAGGATTTATGTTATCGGGATTAGAAATCCCGCGGGATCTCGAATTTGCGATCACGAGTCGGGATTGCATTCCCTAGTCATAACGAATGCACCCTCCAAGTTTCAAGTTTCTACGATCAGCTGTTTTGGCTGTGTGTTGTTCCGATTACTGTTGGATACAGGCTGTTCATAAAAATAACTTTTGCCATAGTCACCACGCTTGGTGACAACCTCCGTAGCGTAGCGGTATTTGGCTCGCTTTCAACCTCGGAGGTCGTGGGTTCGATCCCCACACCGGACAGGAAATCTTTGTGTAAATTCTAAGATTTCTTTCCGGGTCTGGTTGGTTGAGGGACTACCCTCCGTGCTTCGGAAAGCACGTTAAGCCGTTGGTCCCGATTGTTATAACATCATCTATAATAATCGTACATCAAGGAACGGGCAGGAGCGTTTCCTTGTGTGGCACAATATATTACTGCGGTCACCAACTCGCCTGCCAAGCGTGGTGACTATGGCAAATACCCTCCCTCGGGAGGAGGCCCATGTTCAGCAGTGGACGTTATACGGGCTGATGATGATGACCACTCTTGGTGGATGGGTCTCTAAATAATAATTACTATAGCTGATGTTATAACTAACGGGACTAGATTAATTTTACACAAGGATTTTTGTGTTCTGGAAATTCTCTCCCTTTTTTCTCGAACTCGAAATCTAGGCTGTCGCCATTTAATAAAAGCATAATGGTGAATTGTATGCAAACTGAAAGTGAACAAATTTTAAAGAATACAGATCAAAGACAGTAGTTAGTTAGTTGTGTCTACTACATTGTTAAGATATTCTCAGGGGTAAATACTCCTGAGAACATTTCTGCAAACAACAAAAATTTGTATAAAATAAATAAATAAATAACTATATTTATGCATTTTTAACTGCTCACCGAGACTATGTACGTGACAAATGAAACAATTTAATACATTCGCTCCATCGTCATTACAGTTTATCGCTACTTTGGCTCGGACCCCAAATAAATAGCTGCTATCAAACAGCGATTACACCAACTGTTCACAACCTCATAAAAAGACAACATTACGAAATCTGTGATGTCAAAGAAATATAAATCGACTATAAACTTTAATAGCTCAACAATCACGTTATAATGGTCGTAACTAAACCTAATATTTGACAATAACTGACCGTTAAAATATTATGTTCGTATGAAATAATATTTTTTAAAGATTAAAAAAAAAGCTTTACTTATATTCATACTCCTTCTATCAAGGTTCGCATTTTATATTATTTAGACATAAGTGAATATATAGAACATGAAATGCAAAGCATTGACTAGATGGCGCTACCGGCACAGTCCGTAAACAAAAACCGGCCAAGTGCGAGTCGGACTCGCGCACGAAGGGTTCCGTTTCAGTTGCAAGTGCGTACCTATTTTTGATCAAGAATAAATAAAAAAGCTAAACTGCGGTTTACGATTTTTGACGTATTAAAAAAAAACTACGTACAAGATCTCGTTCAAACCAATTTTCGGTGGAAGTTTACATGGTAATGTACATCATATATTTTTTTTAGATTTATCATTCTCTTATTTTAGAAGTTACAGGGGGGGACACACATTTTACCACTTTGGAAGTGACTCTCGCGCAAACTATTCAGTTTAGAAAAAAATTACATTAGAAACCTCAACATCATTTTTGAAGACCTATTCATAGATACCCCACACGTATGGGTTCGATGAAAAAATTTTTTTTGAGTTTCAGTTCTATGTATGGGGAACCCCAAAATTTATTGTTTTTTTTTCTATTTTTGTGTGAAAATCTTAATGCGGTTCACAACATACATCTACTTGCCAAGTTTCAACATTATAGTTCTTATAGTTTCGGAAAAAAGTGGCTGTGACATACGGACGTACAGACAGACAGACAGACAGACAGACAGACAGACATGACGAATCTATAAGGGTTCCGTTTTTTGCCATTTGGCTACGGAACCCTAAAAAGCAAAACAGAACGTCACTTTTGAACATAGTTTTAATATTTCTAGAAAATTTATTCGATACATTCCAACATCCAAATACACAACATTATTGTATAGTATTATTTCACATTAACCATCTTCTATCTATATGTAAAAAAGACGAAAACTGACTGACTGAACGATCACGTATTTTTAATTAATTAATCTGGAATAATACTTTGTTCATCGCATAATTGTTCTGTACTTGTTTTTGAACTAAATAAAGTATCTATCTATCAACGTATAGCTGAAACCGCTCGACCTAGAACCATGAAATTTTGCACAAGTATTCTTTAAGTGACGTAGGTTTCTTTAAGGATTTTTGAAAATTAAATGCCTAAAGTGGTGAAAAGGAGTCGCAAAGTTAGTATGATAAAATCGAAATCTACACATTTATTTGAAGGATGTCGCGGGCAACAGGTACTTAAACATAAAATTGATATCTGAAACCAAAAGTAAACAAAAAATATTTTAGTAGTATTTATATACGTATTGAGCTAGTAGCGCCTCTAGGGGAAAACTTTTAAATTTTCTCCCCAAGCTTCAAGACAATATACCAAAAGTTGGTAGACTACTGATTTTCACAATTACATCAGTACTCATAACCTCGTAGTGGAATTGTGCTGGATCAGCGATCGATATCAATATGGGCAAAAGAGTCCAAACAGGTCTGAATTTAACCTTTTCCCGCTTTTTAAGAAACATAAAGATCTTATTAGCGAAGTAATCAAATTTAAACTCGTCAAGAATTCGTCAAACGTAAATAATTTCTCTAACTACATCTTTCATTATTTAATTACTACGTTATTTCCTTACTTCCACAATAAGATTTGTTTGAAAAGGTAGTATAAATTTCATTGCATATATATTTCGAAGGTATCGGAACTGGAGCTTAATTGCAATTCACGCCATTCCCGTTTATGTGCTCGGCAAAAACATCTGGCTCCTGATTGCTAACGTTTTTATGTGCACTTAGGAACTCAAACACCACTCATGGGTAAATGTATCCAGGTACCTAAATAATGCAATCAGAAACCTTCACATTTATTGCCAAAACGTAATTTATATTCAAATTGTAAACCGTTTTATTGACGATTGTAAAGGACTTTAGATTTGATGTACACAAATACTGTTAACTAGTTTTTTGTTATGGTAATGATGATAATAATTTGATACCGATATCGGAATGGTAAGTTAGTGGTGATTTATTTAACCTATTCTTAGAAATTACTATTCATGTCTGTCATAGTATACTGGTCATCTATTCAAGTTAAGCACTGGGTTAATTTTGCGTGATGTAAACTTACGTTCCAAATGTCATCCAAATCTGATCATTCGGTTTTGCTGTAATTAAGTAACTAATATAGAAAGAAAGAAGGAAAAACATTTAATGATAAATTTATGACATTGATTTGAAGTGAAAATTTCAATTTTACTAGATTTCTATTAACTTTGCTTTCGAACTACTAGAGGGTTCTACTGAGTTTTTTGGCAGTGTTTCTCAGTAGTCGCCACGTCACACACTGCACGGTAGGGAAAAAATATGACGATTCCAAACAAATGTAACCATTTTTACGAAATAAATGAATTTTGAATTTGAATTTGAACATAGTCGTATCGGAAACAAGTGAAAAGGCGTGTTACTGTTTTAAAACTTAAAACAGAAACTCGCTTGTACGATACGACGACGTTCCACGCTCGACAAAGGAATTAAAAACAAAGTACCTACAGGTACATATTTTGCGAGTAAACTTATAGTTAAGAACTTAACACGTTGTAAATGCTTAGGACGCGGTGGTCTAGCGGTAATATCATTGATTGTAACTAGAGAGATTCCGGGTTCCCGGGACTAAAACATTGATTTACTATAAAAAATTAAGTACCAGCCCAAAGCCTGGAAGTGGTGGGTCACCTGTGCCTCGGAGAGCACGTTAAGCTGTCGGTCCAGCGCTCTAAGTGTTTTGTGACTAGCTACCTGGTCGTCTGCTCAAACCGAGTCCTAGAACGTGCCTCCCTTATTTGTCTAAATATTGTTAATCTTCTAATCTTATTAAATATAAATGTTAGCTACCTAATTATTAATAAACGTTAGTGTACTGAGTGATCTGTTGTTTATTTCCTCTCTTTATATAAATTAATTTCTTTTTATATCCGTCGTTGGCTACACCAACACGTAATACGTTATACCCTGAGATCAGGCTCTACCGACACGAACTATAAGAGGTCAATCTAACACAGGTCATGTTGGTCGAACCACCGGATTACCGGATTTTGAGAGCCAATGAACAGACAGTACGAACACCCGCTCTGGTGCACTATCTATTTTACTCTTAAAATCCGGTCGTACGCACTATAATATGTCCTACGCAAATGGCTAATCTTCTTGGAGATTGACCGTCGTTGTCGAAAGTCGAGAGAACAACATTTTACCTAATTGTGAATAATTTTACCAACTTTATAACACAACATGAGAGAGATTAGTATTTCTTCCTAAAACTTAAACATATCACCTCAATACACACAACAGCGAGAATTTCGTATATTTCAAACAGTGACTCCATTAGCAAATTAGATCTACCTACCTATGTGTCATTACATTAACGTCCCAATAGATTTATATTATGTTCATTGCTACAGGTGTTAATTCTTTTACAGTTCATTCAATTTGATTTAAATGTGACGATACCTACATATTTCCTAAGATTTCTTGTGTGGAATAAGACTTAACCCGCTGTCCGCTAAGCCACACATATTGTGTTATACTCACAAATTAATAAAAACCGGCCAAGAGCGTGTCAGGCACGCACATGAAAGGGTTCCATAGCTATGCATATCTAAAATGACAATTTTGTGTTCAATAATGTTAATCCAACCCGGATGGGCAGCGTTCGGGAAACTTCGCAACGTCTTTTCCTCCAATATACCTCAGTGCCTGAAGATGAAAGTCTTTAACGAGTGTGTGTTGCCAGTGATGACCTATAGATCCGTAACGTGGTCCTTCACTTTTAGGCCTTATGAACAGGCTCAGAGTCGCTCAACGAGCTACGGAGAGGGCTATGCTCGAGGTTTCTCTACGAGATCGAATCAGAAATGAGGAGATACGTAGAAGAACGCGGGTTACCGACATAGCCCAACGGATAAGAACGGATTAGTTCGTTGAAGTGGCAATGGGCAGGCCATATAGCACGGAGAACCGATGGCCGTTGGGGCCGAAAAGTTCTCGAAAGGAGACCGCGGATCGGCAAGCGTAGAGTAGGACATCCACCTACTAGATGGACGGATGATTTGGTTAAGGCCGCGGGATCACGGTGGATGCAGGCCGCTTCTAACCGCAACAACTGGAGATCTGTGAGGGAGGCCTATGTCCAGCAGTGGACGTCCTACGGCTGAAATGATGATGATGAAATGATGTTAATTTTAATTTTGCGGTCGACTCCTTACATTTTGTTAGGCCGACTGTAACTACATAAGTTGGTCGATTAGTATAAAAATCTATCTATGATACCGAGTCCGCTATAGTTTTAGTTGATACTACTTACTTAAATAATGAAATAATAATCACTTTTCGCTGTATGGCATACTGACTGAAAAAATATTTTTTTTCCATAATTTTAAAAACCGAGTTTTGGATCTTCAATATACATCTCTCCACCAAGTTTCGTGACAATCGGTGCAGTAACGGCGGAGTACGAGCCCGGACGGACGGACATGACGAAATTATAAGGGTTTCTTGTGGAGACTACGGAACCCTAAAAAGTACATCGTTCCAACATTGAACACAAATAATTGTTAGCACAAAACAAGTGGATAGTACAAACGTTAAAACTTGGTATTGCTAATAATGGTCTCGTGAAAGCGAAACCGTGTCACTCGATCCTTTAGGGAATTTAAGTAACCACATCGTAAGGGTCAACAGAAAGGTTTGACAATACAACGAACATTTGGAACGAAAAAATGGACATGATCACTGGTTAAGTCTTAAACAAATAATGTTTTACTATATACCGAGAAAAAATAATAATACTTTGCGAAATACAATGTAACGTATATTGATACCGACCGGCTCGCATCACGCCTGACGTGTAAGAAGAACAATTTATATTTCTGTTACAGAATCCGTCGGGATACGTTGGGAGTCATACCTAGCCGTTCGGAGCAGTCCGGAAGCGTTCGCAGCTGTCCGCGGAATGAAGGTAGCTGTACTTACATTTAAGTCCAATGCGGGAATAGAACCCATGATAGGCGAGACATGCCACTATGCCACACATTCTTACTTAACCCTAATAAAATGAATTATTAAAGCTTGTATAGCGAGTATTAATAATACTCACTAATTATTTCATATATCTGCCACAAACATGTAAACGCATTTTAGAGCGTGTTGGCAAAGAGTAGCGAGACCATAAATTCATTTTTATGACACCAAGTAAATAAGTTATCCATACATGGGCTGTTACTGGTAGTTATAAATGCAACGCACACAGATGGTCCCACAGCTATGTACATATACATGTAGGAACATGTATTGAGTGCGTACGGGATTATTCTATTCAGCCCAGTTTGCTTTTGATTAATACTGAACCAAACTTTGTTCTATACTCCATGATTCATAACTTTGTGAGATGGTAACGGATTTGACAGTAAGCAGGAGAATATCAAGTTTAGTTCTCGACTCTGCAATTTAGCGAAATAGACTTGTAGTCGTTTTAATGGATCAATGAAATTGTATAGAACTTTCTAATTTTTATTTACGATTTAGATAGACCGTTGTGGTGTTAGGCCTCCGAATGACATATTACAATCATAAAACTATTTGCAATTGTTCTTAGCATCGCCGCTGCGTAGGTGTGCGAATTCTGTCATAATTGTCTTCTGTCTTTTTCTCATCAAATTTTCACGATTTATATAATTCTAAGATAATATCTAATTTATTTATTTATCGCTGTTCCTGTAAATATTATCTCCTTCTATAAATAAGAAGCACGGTCTCAATAATTTCATCCGTGTACCCGTGCTCCAAACCCGTCATTTCTTTGGTCGATGTTAAAAGACTTCAGTCTACACTCATGCTTCATTTAAAATCATAAAGCATACACCAGCTTAACAACTAACGCAACTTTCATTTTTGTTACAAAAAGTACAACATTTTTATAATTCTCTCTTCGGCTTACACACAATTTTAACCCAGCGAGCAGTAAACGTGCAAGTGATTCTGAAAGAAAAATTAAAAAGAAATGGTTTTTTTGTACCTAATTGTATTATTTTTTATAATTGATATAATTACACATAGTACCTACATTTTAACAGGGCTTCCGGAAATCGTCGTTGAAGTTTTAACAGCACATTAGTAAGAAATAGTAACTTTTCAGTAGAGTGAAAAAACTCATTTTACACCGACACCAATACAATAGCTGAGTGGAGTAGAGACAACTGATGAATGGGCAGCAGCATCTAGCAGCTCAAGGTTCTTACCATCTTGCTGCGTCCTCCAATACCCTTGCCAAGCGTGCTGAAAATGAAAATAAAAACATTTCTTACATTGGTTTCTCTTACGTTTGTAATGTAGACGAATCGATCTTACTTATTATAAGTCAAATACAAAGCTGATAGGTATATCTTAGAGTCTCTGACTTGGCCCATGGTCCTATAGAAGTTCAGCAGAGCACGTTAATGGGCTGATATTTTACCAAGACACAACCGTTTTACTTTTTACATTATTTTACAGATTTTAATTTAATGAAGTGACAGAATCACACGTCGTCAAATAGTTGTTACTGTTAAGAAAGTTATTGTTAAAATATGGTACTTATCAAATATAAAGAAAAGCACAAAGATTTGCTGAAAAGAGAATTCATAATTGAATTAAACTCGTCTTTGTACGAGTAGTTTCTTTGTATTCATTTGATATAATGTATTTTTAAGTGTGCCGTAAAAGGTAAGGTAACTAAAACAATAAGATTTTATAGTTCGTTTCGTTCAGGAACACTAAATATTTGCCTGAAATAAAACATAGTGTAAGTTACATAACTCGTAAATTTCTCGTTAATTGAAACCAAAATAGCGGTTAAAACGATTAAATTATTATGGTTTAACTAAGCATTTATTTGTCAACTTCGTTTTAGGCGCATTATCAAACCTAATTATAAAAAAATTCAAACGTAACCTCACCATAGCGTACTGTCCATTAGCTATTGCAATTCTAATTATATAATATCATAAAAAAATAGATTTGATTCTTTATCTGTTTGCAGTGTATGGGCTCCGTAACTACTGGACCGATTTAATTAATTATTTCATCATTAGAAAGCTATTTTATTGAGAAGTTATATGGGGTACATTAAATTATGAAGTTTCCACGAGAACTGGACCTACGCGGGTGAAACCGTGCGTGGGAAGGTAGTCGAGTAATAACTTAACTTTCTAAAGGTAAAACGATTTTGTTCCCGTAATCTTTTCAGTTTCTTCATAAGACACAAGAATACAAATATTATCATTTATAATATAAGTAAAGATATAGTTATCCCTAAACTAAAACAATAATAAGATGTTGAAACATAACAGCCGGACACGGGATGAGGGCATTTGAATAGCCCCTAGATGCGTTAGTAATTCAACTCGCGACTCGGTGGGCTCGCCGCGCGCTCGTAAATCAAACCCACCATTCGCTTATGCATTATACAGTTTTATTTGTACGAGTTCGCTGAATAGGTAATAAACTATGGCAGGTGAAACGCTGCTTGTTCGAATGCGCCGAGAATTTGAAACGTACGCAAATATACACATATTTACTGCTGTCACATAACATAGACACGTATAGGGTACCTAGAATGGTAATTGGATAACCTGGGTGCTATTTTTCGGTATGGCACATTCGTTTCATCAAAAATTTATTGGTAGTAAATACCAACATCCAAGCTCTTTCCGTTGCTTTATGCTGTAGGTACGATGAGTCCAAATGTGAGGATCTGTTTTCAGAGTCGAATATTAAAATGTTGGTTTACTGCATATAATTAACTTTCCGACCTTTTTTTGGACGTACTTATGTAATTAGCCACGAGGCTTTTGCTGTTTTAACAGACAAAGCAGAACTCTCCAAACTTATTCAATGGTTTAAAAACTACAAACTAAGCAAACTGCGCAAGCGGGCATCCCCTACTGAAGCGGCCGTAACCGTAGGCTAGGGCTAGCTAGCTAGCTTGCGATCATGTGGACGCCAGTTTGTTCCTCACCAATTGTTCTACCGAATTGAACCCAACCAGGTGTAATAAACTCAATGCAGTTATAATATCATACCAATGTTTACACCTCTGTATATAGTTAGGATTTGGTGATTAAAATAGCTGAAGATGTTTTTAGTTCTTCATCATCATCATCAGCCCGTAGGTATAACGTCCACTGCTGAACAGAAGGCCCACCTCCTCCCGAGGGAGGGTATTTGCCATAGTAACCGCTTGGCAGGCAGGTTGGTGACCGCAGTGTTATGTTGTACCACACAAGGAAACGCTGCTGCCCGTTCCTTGATATACGATTATTAAGATAATGCTATAATAATCGGGACCAACGGCTTAAAGTGCTTTCCGAGGCACGGAGGGTAGTCTCTCAACCAACCAGACCCGGAAAGAATTCTTAGAATTTACACAAAAAAATCTTGTCCAGCGCCCACGACCTCCGAGATTTAAAGCGAGTCAAATACCGCTACGCTACGGAGGTAACTTCTTGCATTATTATAATTTACTTTCACTTAAACAGAAACAAGGTAAGCTAAACAAGCCAGTTAAGTAGTGCATGGTAGGACAAAATATCGATTCCAAACGAAAATATCAAGAGGTAATGCATTTCAAATCATTTTATGTAATAAAAAAATTGTTATTTTAGTTAATCACTGTTACCGTGGACTCTTTATGGTAAAATATAGCCTATAGCTATAGCCTTCGTTCAAGCAAACAAACAAACCAACTTTTCAGCTTTATATATTAGTATAGAGTAGGTATAGATAAATTGGCCTCTTCGACTAAACAAGTTCTTCATAAAAATTAAATCCAGTTTTTAACACGCTTTTATTAGCTTGGGTTGTATGTAAGTTACGGAATCTTAATTTTTACCAGTTTCCAGGAGTATGATTAATTTGAAACTTTGCATACGTATCAAGGAGCGATGACAATGCAATAATTTGATAACAGTTTCCCATTAACCTTAAAAAATAAATAATAATTATTTTTTATAAATAGATTCCAAATATGCCTATAAATTGCAACCAGAATATAAATATTAAAATAGGTATTATTTTTTAATATTCCAATTTCTAAAATACAACAATCTTGTAGCATACCTTTTTTTTCCGAAAATAATAATATTTTAATCAGATGCTGCATTCCATTAGCTAATTAAGCATCTTATTTCAGTAAGTAGAACATTCAGCTACACGCTATCTCCCTAAGGATATTCTATCTCACAGCGCAGTAGACCAGAAAATTTACTGGGTCCTCGTTCCACACGTGGATGATTATAATTAGGTACAAATAGATATATGTACAGCTATATACTATAACAGGTACGTTCCCTTACTACCTACGTAAAGAGGAAAGAGTTTAATTATTATGAGATTTATAATAATGTAAAGGTACAAGCTCCATTAGGGAAGTACCTACTTTAGAGAAACAAATACCTAACATTATTGATTAACTAGCTGACCTGTCATGTGATAGCTGAGAACTAAGTATGATGTGCTTTACATAACACTCGCAAAAATTGCAGAATAAGTCAGCAGATTGCCATAATATATAACAACAAAAAAAATCGTGATGTGCACTAAGAGCAGCACGCATGAGAGCACGCATTTTGTCAATGTTATGTCAAACACCAGAAGATTAGATACTACAATAAAAAGTTTATATTGTCAAAAGCATGCAAGTGCAAGTATTCTGAAATTGGCAAATTTTTCGCGCAATTTCCTTTTTTTTTCATAGGAACCTCCTGATACCTAATAAAAAATAAAAAAAACAAGAATTTTGCTCGAGCTGTTCACGCGTGATGCGTTACCCAGGGGAATAGGGATACATTCTTAAATACTGGGTGACTTTTTATACCGTCTAGAAAATAATAGGCCGTGATATGTATAGATGTATAAGGCATAGTTAAGCCTACGTTACACAACACATCAACGCAATGCACGGGCGATCCGACAATGAAAACGAAAAAAAAGATATTTTTATCACATCTATTCAAAAACAGCTTGTTTATTCCTCGTAAACAGGGACCAAAATAGTGATGAGCGTTGAATGAACGAACTAGTTAATTCGACCGTCGACGTACTGTGAACGAATCGACGGTTCACCGTTATACGATGGACTAGTCGAATCCGTAGACGCCTCAGAGGGCTAAACTGAAACTCGCAACGCGACGACCGACGACGCGCGACGGCGTCGACGGCGAGACGAGACGAGAACGTAGTCGGCTGATAGAAATTCATTCGTCCGTTGAAATATCGTGCAAACAAATTTGAACTCTAAATCTAGTTGAAGGGTGTTGATATTTGTTCGGGTCGAATGAAATTATTGTTGTGCTATGTGAAGAAAGGATGCCGAAGGAAAGGTCTATTTCAGTCAGTCAAATCAGTTGATGTTGTAAATACGCCAGAATCTATAATATAAAAATGAATCGCAAAATGTGTTGGTAAGCGCATAACTCTACAAAGCCTGGACCTATTTGGCCAATTCTTTTTTTTTAATGTTCGTGGAAGTTCAAGGAAGGTTTTTACGGCGAGAAAAATTCGAATAATTACCTGAAAACCCCTTAAAACAGCCTTTTTCTTTTTCCCATACAAACGTTTTCTAACTAAAATGTAGAGTCAATTTGAGCTTTATTTTGTTAATTAAAAACTTGAATTTTTTTGCCAAGATTTTTTAGGGTAGGGGTAGTGTAGGGTAGGGGTAGTGTAGGGTAGGGGTAGTGTAGGGTAGGGGTAGTGTAGGGTAGGGGTAGTGTAGGATAGGAGTAGTGTAGGGTAGGGGTAGTATAGGGTAGGGGTAGGGTAGGGGTAGTGTAGGGTAGGGGTAGTGTAGGGTAGGGGTAGTGTAGGGTAGGGGTAGTGTAGGGTAGAGGTAGTGTAGGGTAGGGGTAGTGTAGGGTAGGGGTAGTGTAGGGTAGGGGTAGTGTAGGGTAGGGGTAGTGTAGGGTAGGGGTAGTGTAGGGTAGGGGTAGTGTAGGGTAGGGGTAGTGTAGGGTAGGGGTAGTGTAGGGTAGGGGTAGTGTAGGGTAGGGGTAGGGTAGGGGTAGGGTAGGGGTAGGGTAGGGGTAGGGTAGGGTAGGGGTAGGGGTAGTGTAGGGTAGGGGTAGTGTAGGGGTAGGAGTACCGCATAAACGAAGTCTCTACGGCCCAGTTTATTTTATACAAATGTTTAGGTCTTTTATATATCGATTGAGGCAGTACGAAGTCTGCCGGGTCAGCTAGTAGTGAATAAAACTTTATAATTAATTCTATTCAGTATTCAGCCAGACCTAAGCATACGAGAGACTAGTCTAAGTCTACCGCCTACGTCACCGTCGCCGCCGTAGACTTCGTCCGTTCGTCGTAATGTTTACCAAGTTAACGCGTAAACTAGTCGACGAATTCAACTAGTTGATCGACTAGTCGATGAACGAAATTGGACGGTCTAGTTTCGTTGACGTCAAATACGTCGACGACGCATCACTAGACCAAAATAGCTCATTAATCCCTTAGCGACCAAAATTGATTTGAATTTGCAATGTGGATATTGTTAATAATTTTTCAATCAGTAAAGAGGAGAATCATAAACCATGCGGAAACAATGTATTGAATATCTGACTGGCTGAAAAACTGCGAGCGCGCCAAATTTAAAAAAAGTTGATGAAAAATAAACAACGCGCGAAATTAAATGCATTCTGCTTTCGTTCGTAGTTGATTCATATTCAGATTTTAGAATTATAAAAAATGAGTGAGTCTTCCTCAAGTGAAAGTATTATTATGTCTTATGGTTCTTCATTGTACGTAAATAAATTCTTGTTCATAAGTTGCACTTACTCATTTTCTCATAGAGGGTGATAAAAAGTGGAGTGTCCATCTCGGGAGCAACACTATTTTAAGCTCGAGTGACATACTTTTAATCCCTCGCTGCGCTCAGGATTCTAAAATCTCTCGCCTTTAAAATAGTTGTTTGCTCCCTAGATAAACAATCTACTATTATTTAGCACTAGTATTTAGGTACTTGTCATTAAAATTCACAATATAAATGTTATTAATTAAAAATAGGTAAATATTTACTATTAAATTATGCTTAAATTTATTTCAGGTGTGCTAGAAGTTTGTCAGTCTTGTGTAATAAAAAAATTAATGATATTAAGTATTTGCTATGTCTGTATTAAGCAAGCATTTTAGAGATTAAAAAAAAATAACAATGATAGAAAAAATATTTACACAACAAATGGCGAGATAAGAGGTCCTCAGCCAACTTTTATTTAAATAGAAATGACACACGCCCGAGGTCACGCTTAAGGGGTGCCACGACTCAAGGTGCCGCAGAAGCTAGAAGTCACACAATGGCACGGACCACAGGCACTGGTCCGATCCATTGTGTACAGAATTTTTTTTTATCAAAACGAACGCAATACCAATTTGATCTTCAATGACAAAATAAATCGCGCGAGATAAAGACCTAAGTAATAAAAATTACAAAATGAATCCCCTACCCGTGTTCAATTACTGAATAAAGTCCCGGTGAATATGTTCCAAATTATTTTAATATCCATTTTATTATAATTGCAGAACAGATACAATCCGGCCGCCGATCAACGATCATGTTAATAAAATGGCAAATAAAATGATCGTAATTACGGAAGCGCTTTACTGCATTGTTGCCTGGGCCTCCGTCAGAATCACCTGACATTACCGTTGTGAAAATATTTCCGACAAATGACCCATTTATTCGGCTAGCAACATAATAACTTTTGTAATTGCAATAACAATATAAATGTTTACGATTTAGTATGCCAATACTCTTTCTGTTGTAAAAGAATATTATAATAGCTATCCCGACTAAGACTTTTCATCTACTTGTCCGGTGCGGGGATCGAACCTACGACCCCCAAGACTTAAGCTACGAAGGCACCTCTATATGTCAAGTCAATTTTTGAAAATTATTATTTTAGAGCTTTTTATTCCTCAAATAATTACCACATCTTTACTTGGTAGTAAAAAATTTTTTTTCACAAAGCTTTCTGTTTTACGAATCAAACTTTTCATCTCCAAACTTTAAAGTTACGAATCAAACCTTTCATCTCCATACTTTAAAGTTACGAATCAAACCTTTCATCTCCAAACTTTAAAGTTACACTTATATCACTAGGCCTCGGACTTTGTTTTTTTTTTCATAAAGGTCAGTTTGCAACATAAATAACAGAGTAACTGCTGTAGGTACATACTTCATAAACATGCTGGCAGTTCTTATATCGGGTGAGGTTTATATTGAAAGTTTGTGCACCGACGGCGCGACCCTAAGGACACACATTCTACTTGTTCTTGTACCAAAGTTTAAGAAGTTCCTTAACAGATGTTCCGCCTGACTTTTGTCCCAAAGTAAGTAATGTATCCTTGTAACATACGCTTTATGTGCGACTAAAATAATGCTTCTTGTCAATGTTGGCGAAGTAGTTTTTTGGTAACTGTTTAGTGATTTAGTATGATAATAATGTATGTTGCGGTAAGTGGAAGACAACATTTACACGGGAAGAGTAGCTACCTAAATATAAGGTTTGAAGATTTGAGATCATCTAGGGCTTATATGTAGTATCATAATTTCGTGTTCTTTTTTTTAAGATGCAGTGTTTTGCAGTCTACTAGTATTCTTGTTTAGCTCTCGTACTAAGCTAAAATGGTTCACGTCGGTAGTGCAATCAACCCGGCGACCACAAGATCACAAGTCCGACGCCCCTAGTCATTGGGCTAGGGCCGCTTCTTTGCTATAGTAACATTATTACTATAGTACTGTGGCGTAGCAGAATAAGCCTTAAATCTCCGATGTCGTGGATTCAATTCCCGGGTCGGACGAAAATGTATGTTCCTAGGATTTTTTGTCCGTATAGATTCTAATGGCTTATGTTTAACTTACCATCAGATATAGTAAAAATGATCACCAAAATTAAACCCGCATTTTAATGTAAAATTGTAACTAAAGTTTTAACATTTCGCTATCGTATTTAAGCAAAATGACTCCAAATAAATCATTGTTAACCCAAAAGTAGTAAATGATCACCAAAAGTACCTAAATGTTTTACTAATTTACTATTCGGTTCTGGCACTCGCCGGCCGCTGCCGCGGCACCGCTCGCTTCGCTCGCTCGGCTCGTGCGTTGTATGGCCGCAGCTCTAACCTAACCTAACCGATTGTCATTTTTCATTGATTTTATTAAGGTAGAAATAGCGCAATAATTTGCTCGCTAAGATTTGGTGATCATTTACTACATTTGGTGTTCGAATACAATTTGAAGTCAGTCGTGACTAAAATAGCTAGTACTATTATAATTTTAGACTTTATTTTTCTGGTGTCAAGTATATATTTTTGGTGGTCATTATATTTTATCCCGATTCTAATTACCAGCCCGAAATCAGGATGTTGATGGTATTTCGCCCGTGCCTCTCAGAGCACGTTAAGCTGTCGGTCGAAACGCTCCATCGGATTTTGAGGGTAAAGGCATAGAGAGTACACCTGTGTTTGCACACAAACCTGTATACTATATGTACTGCACATATGACTAATTTCCTTAGAGATTGGCCACCGTGGTTGATATCAATCGGGAGGACTATATATACTACGTATCTCTAACTCTTAAAGAAATATTAACTCCCGCACTATATTTTTAATGAGTTTAGTACAATATTTAATATTGCCTTTCCCACGTGATTTTCCTAGTTCTAAAGAATCTAAAGAAGAACTTCGCATAAAAAATACCGTATGTCACTCTCACTCAGAGATTACGTAGCATTGTATTAGAAGGTGCAGTTACCATCTTACCTACATAACTACGAACATCATAGCAAAAACTCATAAGAAAAACAACTATCAACATTTAATTTACAGAAGCGAAACATCAATATCGCTGCCTCACTCATGCAGAATACATTTTTGCAAATGTAGCAACGGTGTAGTTGCAGAGCATGCGGTGCCCGGAACCAAAATACTAGTCAGACGTGACCGGCCGATATTGCATCATTTGTATTACCACATCCGACTGAATGTGCACGTGCTGATCTTGAAGCTTGCTGTATTTTGCGACTGTATGTACCTAATAAGGACTGTGTATATGGACTAATGTTCCGTAACCTATTCCACACTCTACAAATAATATAAAGTTTTTAAAATATGTGGATGGATGTTTTATACTCTTTCACGATAAAAGTGTGTAGAGGAACGGTTGGTGTTCACAGAAATTAAGATATTTGCCGAGTGGTATGCCCAGGGGCTGACGGCCATATTTTGATATTCAGAATTTGTATATTGCTTTGCGAACTTGTATTGCGCGATACAGGGTAGTTTGGATGCTAGGTGTTAGATGGCGCTGCTAGTTATCTTATGGTTTGTGTGGCTACTGTAGATGTTGTTACAAGTTTAAAAGATTTATATGACATTGTGTAAGTACCTACTAATTGTTTTATTAAGGAACGGGCTTCCCTGCCTTTTGTTAGATGATGTTAAAGTTAGACAAATTAAACCCCAAAACCGATTCACAGGTGCTTTATTTTTATATTTATTCATTCTTAACATGATTATTATAATATTACACGGTACGTACCTTAATAGTTATAGACAATTTAACACTGATTTTACAACACACACCACTGTATTATTTAGACTTCTATTCCGCTATCCAGACAAGACTGACTGTAATATTGTCGTGTCGCTACCATCAAGTCTCCCCTCTACTACATTAACAAGAAGTGGGGCGATCACGTGATTAAAGTCAGTGTTGTCGGACCAAAAAAATAATAACAATACCATACAAATTAAGTAATAATAGTTTAAATGAATGACCAATGTTTTAACTATATTTATTAAATTAAATAATTGCTAACAGCTCGGTCATCCTGATTATTGAGCGAGTCCCTTCGCTTCACAATTATTATTTTTTTCATTTATATTTTACTTAAACCTAAAATGAAATACTAAGTTCACATTAATTTACACAAATAAGTTTAATACATCAGATTGTATAATCAATCATTTTGGTTATATATTAAATCTTCGTCAGAATTATCACAATCAGAATCAGAATAATATATTTTATTGAATACTAACCAGGGCTTTACTTTATCTATAGATAGGTACTACATTTTCATAATTACGTCGGCCAGCTCTGCGAGTTAAACGCGTGTCTTGAATTACATAATATATATCTTTAGGTAGTTATTTTACTATTCTCTAGGGGCTTTGATATTTATTAACAATTGTTTTGATTAGCCAACGCCAGGCGTTGAATTTGTAACTAAATCACCAACAATTTTTTTTTTTTAACTTTCGTTTGTAGTCAATCCTAGCTTTAACTTTTGTTTGCTGCTCTTTGATACGTTTACTTGCTTGTTCTCGAAAAAAATTAATCGTTGTAGTAATTTTAGTATTTTATCTAATAATAACTAGCAAGTAACAATTTCCCTTCTTACTTTTAATGAACGGTCCCAGGTGATCCGCATAGAATGATATAGAACATCAATTTTGGGTGTAATTCGCCCTCAAGCTTCCCCGAACTACCTTTATGATACATACGCACACTCCAAACACGAATTTACATATTTCTTTACAAATTTACGCATTTTGGGAAACCAATACGACTGTTGTATTCTATTAAGCGTCTTATCAAAACAGAATTGACCTAAATCATGATTATCTGCTGGCGGACACCTTTCGGTACTAACCAACGAATATTTTAAATAGGATACCAATAAGGTAAACTCTCAATCTATTTAAGAACGACACTACTGCGAGTGTTCCTAGCTCGAACGAATGGTAATTTAGTTCGTCGGGGTAGTTTTACGACTGAAGTATGATGCAGGTCGTAATAAGGCATTATCATCTTTCTGAAGCAAAATTCTGGTTACACAATGCTTATTCGCATCAGTATGAACTTGAGTGTCTCTTGTAGGTTCATACGGTGGTAAGACGGGTCTCGTGGTTTCCTTTTTCAAAATTATTTTGTTTAGATCTACAGTACAATTCTAAATGTCCTATCCTATCACAAAATCCGCATTTAGTAGGTTCTTTTTTACATGTGAAACTTTTATGACCTTCTTCATTACAGTTGTGTCATTTAATTTTATTTGGGGAAACATATCTCATTCTATTTGTATCTAATAAATTCAATTTTTTACGGTCTACTTTTACTTTATCTAATGCATCCTTACAGGGAACCACTCTTACAGTTTTTAGATACTTAAGTACATCTTCTGGTTCTTTAAATTGAGCTGCTTGAGCTCCGACTCTAATTGCTCGATCTTCAATACCGTGCAACAAACAATCAACTCCCCTAATACCTTTTATCCCGCAACGGTTCAATAAATTGTTTTTTGAATAGTAATATTGTTCCAATGACTCGCCATAACGCACACGCTTAGCCAACATTTCGGTTAGTAATTCTGCATAATCGTTTCTACAAGGGAATGACTCTATAAGCTTTCTTTTCCATTCACTCCAACTATAAAGTACCGTATCTAACCCTTGATACCACGTTTTGGCTACACCTGCAAGCTTAGGAAGGGCAAAATGAATAATTTCGCGCTCATCCCATGAGTATATTTCAGCACATTCTTCAACTTTAGTAAGCCATGTAATAATAGTTTGATCTTTAGATATAGGGTCAAACTCCGAAAGCACATTGGTTAAAGAAAGCTTAGAAGTCGAAGTTCCCTTTACATTACTTAATATGTTTAGAAATTTACTTAAAATATTTTTATCATCGCCAGTCATACTGTTCATGGTTTTATTAAGATTATCTAATATAGAATTATTATTGGAACGCGGGTGACGAGACAGAGAACGTCGTCGTTGCTTCTTTGTTGTTTGTCTTATGTCATCGTCGCTATCCGTATAGGATCTTCGACGACGTTGTCTCTCTCTCACCACACGTTCCTCCATGGATTTGCCATTGATATTGACTCCCATCCACTCCCTCACACTGGCCTCGTTCTGGAGTCTGCCTACTTTCGCCTTCATTATTGCGATTATTATTATTGGTAGGCTCATCCTCCAACACGAGATCTGATATGACGCTGTCCATTGTTCTGAAACTTATTGCATCTTCTTTAATATCTTAATTTTAATTAATTTCATTACGTTAAATTTTATTCCATTAAGTTAAATTTTATTCCATTAAGTTAAATTTTATTCCATTAATTTAATAATTTTATATATAATATAATTTTAATTTTATTCCATTAAGTTAAATTTTATTCCATTAAGTTACATTTTATTCCATTAAGTTAAATTTTATTCCATTAAGTTAAATTTTATTCCATTAAGTTAAATTTTATTCCATTAAGTTAAATTTTATTCCATTAAGTTAATTTTATTCCATTAAGTTAAATTTTATTCCATTAAGTTAAATTTTATTCCATTAAGTTAAATTTTATTCCATTAAGTTAAATTTTATTCCATTAAGTTAAATTTTATTCCATTAAGTTAAATTTTATTCCATTAAGTTAAGTTTTATTCCATTAAGTTAAGTTTTATTCCATTAAGTTAAATTTTATTCCATTAAGTTACATTTTATTCCATTAAGTTAAATTTTATTTCCTTATGTTAAACTTTATTTTATTCAGTTAAATTTTATTTGATTTAATTCTTATTTAAGTTTATTTAAATTGTTTAATTTTATGTTAATTTGTTTATTTTAATTTAATTTATTTAATTTAATTTAATTCATTTTAATACATTTAATTTTATTTTTATCTAATTCTATTTTAATTTATTTCATTAAAAATTGATTTATATAATTTAATATAAATTTATTTTAATTTAATTTGTTTTATTTTAATATATTTTTATTTTATTTTAATTATTTTGATTTAATTATATTTTAATTTATTTCATTAAATATTGATTTATATCTATCTATCTATATATATAAAAGAAAGTCTTGTTTGTTACAACACTTATAACTCGAGACCGGCTGGACCGATTGCCATGGTTTTAGATTTGTTGGATTTGTTTCCGTCCCGAATAGCAGAATACATTTTAAAAACAAAAGAAAGTCGTGTTAGTTACACTATTTATAACTCAAGAACGGCTGAACCGATTTGGCTGAAAATTGGTAGGGAGGTAGCTAAGCTCTGGTCAAACTTATTGACCCGTCCGTCGCTACCATTACTCGTCCCGAGAAGACGATCGGGGTTAGGGTCAGCAGTATCGACGACTGCATTTTGCCTGAGGAGCTAGCTGCTGCTCTAGCGAGGGTCGGGGAGTGTCCGGTCTCCGCCATTAGGGCGGGAGATATACGACGGGACCATCGCGGCTCCGGTACTGCGATATGTGCAGTCCCGATCGCGGCGGCGAGGCGTCTACAGAAAGTAGAACGCGTTAGGGTAGGGTTGGTCTCGGTACGAGTAGATATACTCGACCCGAGACCACTTAGATGTTTCAGGTGTCTGGTGCCGGGTCACGTGGGCTGTCGCTGCGACGACACCGACCGCAGCGGTCTGTGCTTCCGCTGCTCGGAGCCGGGCCACAAGGCGGCGTCCTGCGCCGTCTCCAAGCCGAGGTGCGACGTCTGCGCTTCGGCAGGTAGGGAAGCCGATCATAGTATCGGCTCCAAATTATGTAAGGCGCCGACCGTGCGCAAGGCACTTAGGCCCTCAGTTCCGACTACGGAACAGGGCACCGCTAGGCAGGTGATAGAGGAGGAGATGGATACGACCATCAATGGATAGGCCCATGTTCAGACTTCTCCAAGCTAACCTCAATCACTGCGCCAGGGCTCAGGACCTTCTCCTGCAGACCATGGCGCAGCGATTGAGTAACGTTGCGGTAGTCGCCGAGCCGTACATGATCCCCGACCGTCCGTGTTATGTCGGGGACTTGGACGGCTTGGTGACCTTAGTGTCGTCGCCTTCCGTTGGCACCCCGCCCTTTTTCAACGTGGAAAGAGGGCGAGGCTTTGTAAAGGCGGTGTTAGGGTCGCTCACCATCGTCGGTGTGTATTTCTCACCCAACAGAGGGCTGGCCGAGTTCGAGGCCTTCCTCGACGAGGTCGGCCGACTGCTAGTTGGACTGGGAGATCACGCCGACGTCATTCTCGTGGGCGACCTCAACGCCAAGTCCTCGGCGTGGGGATGTCCGGTGTCCGACCCCAAAGGTCCCTTGAGGACTGGGTAGTGGAGCAGGGCCTGGTAGTTTTGAACCGTGGCTCGGTGAACACGTGCGTGAGACAACAGGGTGGCTCGATTGTGGACGTTTCATTTGCGTCCTCCACCCTGGCACGTCGTGTTCATCAGTGGGGAGTTTTAGAGGGCGTGGAGACGCTGTCGGACCATTTGTATGTTGGTATCGACATCTCCGCGTCCCCCGCGGTTCCGACCGCTCGTCCTGCTTCATTGCCTCGACGAGAGGGCCCTCGGTGGGCACTCGGACAGTTGGACCGGGAGTTGCTACTAGAGGCAGCCCTGGTTCAGGCGTGGTTCTCGCGGCCGTGTAACCCGACCTCGGACGTAGATGTGGCCGCGGAGGAACTCGGGGAGTCCATGGCTCGTGTCTGTGACACGGCCATGCCCCGTCTTCGTCCGTGTCCACCGCGGCGGCAGGTGTATTGGTGGAGCGGTGCGATCGAACACTTACGTGTTCGGTGCACCGCCCTCCGCCGAGTATACTCTCGCTGTCAGCGTCGGAGGCCGAGGGACGAGGTCCGCATACAGGAGGCCTACGCCCAGTATAGGGAGAGCCGGAGTGAGTTGGGCGTTGCCATAGGGCAAGCTAAAGAACTTGGCTGGGAGAGAACGCTGGAGGCGTTAGATCGCGATCCGTGGGGTCGCCCATACAAAGGGGTTCGCCGCAAGATGCGACCGTGGGCACCACCAGTTACGGAAAGCCTCCAGCCAGATGTTATAACAACGGTAGTGGGTGGGTTATTCCCCAGCCAAGAATCGGAGTTTGTCCCGCCTCCTATGGTGGCGCCCGATGATCACACCGATGTGCCAACGGAGGACACTGAGGTGCCGCCTGTTACACAGGCGGAGCTGGGGGCGGCCATTGCCAAGTTGTCAGGCAAGGTCACAGCCCCCGGTCCGGATGGGATACCAGGACGTGCCTGGGCCCTTTCGGTTGAGGCGTTTGAGCCCTTTGTGCTCGCCCTCTTCGATGCTTGCCTGCGGCAAGGTCGATTCCCTTCGGCCTGGAAGTCGGGTCGGTTGGTCCTCCTTAACAAGGAGGGCCGCCCGGCCGAATCGCCATCAGCTTATCGCCCGATCGTTCTGCTGAATGAATTGGGTAAGCTGATGGAGAGGGTCATCGCTGGCCGCCTCACTAAACATCTTAGTGAGGTAGGTCCCGACCTCTGCGAGGATCAATTTGGTTTTCGTAGGGGTCGTTCTACTTTAGATGCCATCACTCGGCTTCGAGACCTTTCAAGGGACGCGACCGAGCAGGGGGGTGTGTTGATGGCGGTGTCGTTAGACATTAAAAACGCCTTCAACACCATCCCTTGGGTTTGTATCGAGGAAGGCCTCAGATACCACAGGGTGCCCGGATACCTCCGGGTACTCATCGGTCACTATCTCCGCGGTAGAGAGGTAGTGTACCCGATAGCAGGCGGCGGGACGGGGCGTTGGCCCGTCTCTAGAGGGGTTCCACAGGGGTCGGTATTAGGTCCCCTCCTGTGGAACATAGGCTTTGATTGGGCGCTTCGGGACACACGGCTCCCGGGTGTCACCGCCATTGCGTACGCGGATGACACTCTGGTGACCGCCCGAGGTCCAGATCATAGGCGAGCGAACATCTCGGCCACAGCCGGTGTGGCTCAGGTGGTCGCTCGCATTCGTAGGCTAGGACTGCAGGTGGCGCTTGACAAAACCGAGGCACTCGCTTTTCATAAGCGGGGGCCTCGGCAAGCGCCCCCTGCAGGTTCATGCTTAGTCGTCGGCGGCACCTCCATTATAGTCGGGGATACGATGCGTTACTTAGGTATCGTCCTCGATAGTAGGTGGAACTTCCGGGCCCACTTTAATCGGTTGGCCCCGAAGTTAGTAGCGGCGGCAGGAGCTCTCGGTGGTCTCCTGCCGAACCTGGGTAGGCCAGGGGGGAGTTGCCGGCGACTATACGCGGGCGTAATACGCTCGATGGCGCTGTACGGCGCCCCGATATGGGTGGACGCACTGGATAGGCGTAACGTGGCCCTGCTGCGCCGGCCGCAGCGGGTCATAGCCGCCAGGGCGGCTCGTACCTACCGCACGGTATCCTTCGATGCGGCTTGTCTTCTCTCTAGTTCTCCTCCGTGGGAACTCGAGGCGAGGGAGCTGGCCGAGGCATACCGTCGGAGGTGCGACGGAGTTTTAAACGGCCGTGATCCGTTTCCGGAGGGCATGGCGACGTGGCGTATTGAATCGCGGCGTCGTGTCCTCCGTGAATGGAAAGATCGGCTGATAACCGACCCGCCATTGAGCGGATTACGTACGGTAGATGCGATCCGGCCTCACTTGCTGGAGTGGGCCGGACGTAAAAGGGGCGAGATAACCTTCCGCATTGCGCAGGTCATGACGGGGCACGGATGCTTCGGTCATTACCTGTGCAAAGTGGCAAGGAGAGAGCCGGACACTCGTTGTCACCACTGTGATTGCGCCGATGATACGGCGCAACACACACTGGTCGAGTGCCCGGCTTGGGCGACCGAGCGCGGTACGCTCGTCGCACATGTAGGTAATGAACTCTCGCTTTCGACCATCATCAAGAGGATGCTCGAGAGCGAGGGAGCATGGGAGTCGATGGCTTCTTTCTGTGAGACTGTAGTTTCACAGAAGGAGGCCGCGGAGCGGGTGAGAGAAGATGATTCCAGCTCTCATCCACTTCGTAGACGTCGCGTTGGCCGGAGGCGGAGGGCCGAAATCCGCCGTCTCCCGCCATAAGGGGTGACCCTGGGGAGCAGATAACATGAATCTGCTCTCTAGGGTCACATTCATGTAGTAGGTCGGGGATGCCACTGTGTTCTGGCAATCCCTGTAGGAGTAGGAAGGTATCCATCGCGGGTGCTTAACACTCGCGATTGAGCCATAGGGGGAGGAAACTCTAGTCCTTTCATCGGGGCGAGAGTTATAGTTGTACTCTGTCGGAGAGATAACCAAAGGCCTATACCGGTACTTGGGTCTCTCACTACCAACGACAGAAGGAGGAACACCCGGGGGCTTTTTTAGTGGGTACATACTCTCTGTGGTGCGACAGCGCACCACGTTCTATAGAGTTTGAGCCCCACATGCCCCTCACTGGCGCAGGGATCACGTATTATAGTGATCCCTGCGCCAGGGAGGAAGTGCGGTTGCGCATTTTTACCCCGGTAAACAAAAAAAAAAAAAAAAAAAGGGAGGTAGCTAAGAACTGGGAGAAGGACATAGGATACTTTTGGGTAGGGGTAGGGTAGGGTAGGGTAGGGTAGGATAGGGTAGGGTAGGGTAGGGGTATGGTAGGGGTAGGGTAGGGGTAGGGTAGGGTAGGGGTAGGGTAGGGGTAGGGTAGGGTAGGTGTAGGGTAGGGGTAGGGGTGAGGTAGGGGTAGGGTAAGGGTAGGGGTAGGGTAGGGGTAGGGTAGGAGTAGGGTAGGGTTAGAGTAGGGGTAGGGTAGGGCAGGGGTAGGGTATAAAAGTCCACCCGTGCGAAGCCGGGGCGGGCCGCTAGTAATTTAATATAAATTTATTTTATTTTAATTTATTTTATTTTAATATATTTTAATTTTATTTTATTTTGATTTAATTATATTTTAATTTATTTCATTAAATATTGATTTATATAATCTAATATCAATTCATTTTATTTTAATTTAACTTGAATTTATTTCATTTATTTTAATCTAGGTAATTTTGTTTTAAAAATGTAATGTAAATAAGCAGGTATATAGTAAGTATAATAAATTATATTTCTTATTCTAATTTAAATTAATATTACAAACAACACTTAACAAAGCAAAAATAAATCTTAACTTGTTAAATTATTATTTAATTGACATTTATGCATTTTTTTTTTAACGCCGCTTCACTTTTAGCAGAACTGTCCATAGTTCTTCACTGCGCTTTGCCAAGAATAAAACGACACAAATAAACCAAGAAAGTAACAACTGGGGAGTGCCCCAGTCAAATTAATGTCTCAGTAGTACAAATATTTGTTACATCATCCGCTAACCATCGACTACCAGGTACCAGTACCTACCCAAGCCAAACAAATAGCGAATAATGCCGCGGTTTAAATAAGAACAGAAAGAAATGAATCGTGCCATCGGCAGCGAATTCAAAGCTTTATTCACCTGAATACGCCTCATGCAAATCGACAAATTATCGGGGAGTGCCCCGATCAAATTTATCCGTTTGCAGCCGATACATAATTCACAAACACTACACTACACCACTGGCACACTACCAGGGAGTACCCTGGCCAAGCGAACCAATAACGCAGCAGTGCCCATTAAAAACTTTAATAGATTACACTCTGTTATATGTCGTCAGTTATGAACAAAAAAAAACCATTGTGAATCAATTTCAAACATTATGTAATTCGATCAAAAATCAAAGGATTTTTTTTTTTTTTTGTGGGCAGGACTAACGAATAGTTTGCTCCCTTTATACATAGAGATATAAATAGAGACAAAAACCCGTCAATCCCACTTCTGAACAATTCAGAAGTGGGATTGACGGGTTTTTGTCTCTATTTATATCTCGATAGATGATGTTAAAGTTAGACAAATTAAACGCCAAAACTGATTCACAGGTGCTTTATTTTTATATTTATTCATTCTTACCATAATTATTATAATATTACACGGTACGTACCTTAATAGTTATAGACAATTTAACACTGATTTTACAACACACACCACTGTATTATTTAGATTTCTATTCCGCTATCCAGACAAGACTGACTGTAATATTGTCGTGTCGCTACCATCAAGTCTCCCCTCTACTACATTAACAAGAAGTGGGGCGATCACGTGATTAAAGTCAGTGTTGTCGGACCAAAAAAATAATAACAATACCATACAAATTAAGTAATAATAGTTTAAATGAATGACCAATGTTTTAACTATATTTATTAAATTAAATTATTGCTAACACTTTCTTAACAACTAGTAGATGGGGACATTTCCCAACCCATCTGATATGAAAGAAGCAGAGGAGTCCATATGCAGCTTGTGCAGCATTAGCCACCGTAATCTATCTGGTCGATCATGAAATTGATATGAGCAAATCTACACAAGAACGTTAACGAAGCGTTTAACAATAATGCTATTTGGCTTTGGTATTCTTCTCACTCAATTCATTGGCGTACGCTAATGCTAGACCTCATAAGTATAAGTTCGGGTGTATATTACACTTCAGACGCATTTGGTCGTAAGTGTTATTTTACGGTAAATGCACATACGACGAATATTTCTGACGTATGTTGGCACATCCGACCTTATGCTTCTGAACTCTAGAACAGTATACACTATTCAATCGGATCAGCAATCCTATTTGGTGGCATATTTTATAACTGGTGAAGTAGTACGGACAAAGTTTCAGCATTTTAATTTGTACATAACGTTGCTCAATTTCTGTACAACAATGTTGTCTTTAGAAACGACTTTATTTCAAATGTTTTTTTTAAGTTTCTTTTATACCGGATAATAAATTTAGGCCACCTATCGAACATTATGTCGTAATATAAAAAAAACTGTTTAATGATTAACGACTTCTATGCATTTACACTTATTTTATCAATACTTAATACCTACTTTTACTAAGATTGTAAAGAAGAATTTAATTAATTATTATTTATTTAATTTTAAACAGAAAGTATTTAACTAATAAATCATAGAAATGGGAGTGGCTTAATTTTTTTGTCTACCAGTAAGTTAAATTGTGTTTTGTTATCACTTTATTGACAATATTTATATAATAGATATATAAATTAGTTTATGTTTGAAAAATAACCAAGAATGTGTGCGTATTGCTTACAAAATCGTTATCGTAATCGAACCTAGTGTAAAATTTTCGAAAAGCAGAGAGCTCTTTGAAAAACTCTCTCGTGTAATGGAAATCGTGCCCCACGTCCCCTTGGGCATCGCGGATTCTCTACACAAAAGGTCCAACAAAAAGGTCCCGCCGTCACATGAACATTGTAAAACTCGACCCATATTCACGTATATACCCACAACGTGAAAACGATCTTAACTATGAAGACTTAAGAGTTATTTTTGGATTTTTTAGAACGTTTGGTAACAGTTTTTTTCAATCCGATAATGCGACCTTAGCGTCGGGATCATGGTTTACTACAAATTGTATTAGAGTAGTAGATTTAACTATTTACGCGGCGAACGGTCCGGTCGCGTGACTCGTCTTGTCCTGAAATGTATCTTTTGTTATCATACACGAAGCGTACATTCTTTAACATTCTAGTTACTTCTACCCGAGTAAGTAAAAATAGCAAACAAAGATTATAGGTACCTATTCGTGTTCTAGAAAACAGAATAGGTATAATCTTTTAAATTGTAAACTTTTGAAATGTTGTGTTATGAATGTGTTGTGTTATATCAAAATATTTCTACTTGCTTCCTGATTCCTTCGTGCGGGTAAAACCGCTGTAGCTCTCGTATCCGTGGGAACTTATAATTAAATATAGCTTATATTGCTTCTAGATAACATGAAATATTGGTAAAAGATTTTTTGAAATCGGTCCTGAAGTTTCGGAGCCTATTAGGTGCAAATCAAACAATCAAATCTTTCCTATTTCAAAATGATATTGACATTATCGTTCAAATTAACCGTCATCGCTGGTCTGAGACTACTTGTGCAATGTAGCGTGTTCAGTGGGCAACCAGTCTTAAAGTTTTACAAAAGACAACGTGAAGGTAGGTAGTCGGAAAATACTTAGTACTTAATACTCAGTCTGCCCGCGTTGACGGTCAAAGTAAGTGACTTGACCGAAACGTAGGCGAAATAATGAAGGTACTCGTTTTAATTCCCGAGACTTTATCTTATTAAATTCCTGTAACCAAGATTTTAATGCAAGCAGTGCAACGGTCCAATACGGCTGCTCTGATCTAGACTATCATATTACCAAACCTCTTTAGGCGGACTCCACATTAAGAATGCGCCTATCTTGAGTGTGTATCACATGCGGAAGACAGCGTGAGTAGAGAAGTAACGTGGACGAGTGTTCACGCTCGCGTCGCTCGAGGATGTGCCCAAATCAAGTTATTGAAATGCGAATATGCCCGAAAAAAATATATTTATTGAGAAAAAACGAATTGCAATGGTTTTAAAGCGATAGTTAAAAAAATAATGATTAATAAAATGAAATTACAATAAAATAAAACTTTAAAACAATGGAAAATGACAGGGTATAAAATATCAGTTATTAAATGGAAATACCTAATAATAATATAATGTATCAGTTTAACTTATTCTAGAACATTCGGTTGCACAATAATTACTGTATAATATAATTGCTGACTCAGGCCCTTCAGAATGTTGTTACATCTACTGAGGGCTGTTTGCATATGTCTATAGGGTGAGCATTCTTAATTCGCACGCCCAATGTCAGTTCAGCCTTAAATATAGCCTTAAGCTTTCTCCAACAAAGGCACTATCTAACGCAAAAATAATATTTTAAATCAGACTGGTAATTTTAAATATTAGCACTTATTCAGTCTTATATTGAAATCTCTTTATAACTGCCTGATATTTTAACGTTTGCGAAGAAATACTCAAAGCTCAGATTAATAAATTAGTCTCTCTGAGATGGTTGAGCGCTTTTATTCGCGTGGATGTAAATAAAACTATAGAATTTAGGATAAATTAATCTTTGTTATATATAGAAATAAGTAAATGATGTGAAATAAAGGAAGAAAATACCTACATTGAATACAGCACAACACACAAGATATGGGCCGGCCGCAGGCCACACTCTTTCCCACTGGAAATCGATGGGGAGGCCTATGTTCAACAGTGGACGACAACAGGCTGGATATGATGATGATAAAAATATAGTAACTTCCAATGAATATGTGTCTGTCTCTGTCCCGATCTTGATCAAGAAATACGCGGCACGGCCCTAAATTTTTTTAACAGCTTCCTTTGTAATAGAACTCAACGCGTAAAGATAGGTGAATTCATTAGCACTGAAGAAACCCTCGACTTCGGTCTCCCTCAAGGCAGTCTGCTCAGTCCAATTTTGTTCCAGATATATGTTAATGACCTATGCCAACTCTCTCTCCCATCTTCTCGTAGCCTAAGCCGATGATACGGTGATTTTGACCACAAGTGACGACTGGCTATCAGTCCAGAATAAAGCCGAGTCAGCATTGAGTACAGTGATGGCTTAGTTAACTGAAAATAGCCTCACACTTAATATAAAAAATACCAGTTTTATAACCTTTGGCGCTAGGCAATCCACACTCCCTCTTGCAAATGCTGTTAACATAAGAGCCCACATATGTGCAACAAATATGGATTGTTGTGACTGTGTGACTGCCAGCTATTAACCAGAGCTGAGGTCGTTAAGTACCTAGGGCTGCAGCTTGACTGTTGTCTATCCTGGCGCCCTCAGATCCAGACTGTATCTAATAGATTGAGGAAACTTACATTTCTGTTCAAGAAATTAAGAAGATCTGCCCGTATAAACATTTTGCGGATGGTATACAACGCTTTAGTTGAATCCATCCTAACGTATTGTATTACCGCTTGGTGAAATGCTCCAAAAAGTACACTCATTCAAGCGGAAAGAGCACAACTAGCTGTGATAAAGTCTATTCTGAGTAAACCATTCAGATATCCCACGCGTGAGTTATACGCTGAGAGCAAGGTACTTACTGTGCGCCAGATGTACATCCTACGCACAATTATAAGAAAGCACTCCAATACGCCATATAAAATAAATGCACAGAGTTTAACCATTACAGCTAGACGAAGACCCCAACCAGTTTAACAACGACACTATAAATACTCTAGCGTTTTACTGTATAATAAAATTCACACAAAACAAAAAATCCACCACCTTAATTTACACCTTTGTAAAAGGAAAGTTAAAGAACACCTGCTCTCTCTCTGAATTATAATGAGACAGAAGAGTTGCTAAATCCACAATAAATTTAATACAATGCAATCTCTCATACTCCCTCTCTCTCACACACACACGCGCAAACACACACACGCCTTCATCTACACAACACATATAAAACCATACTTACTACTCTTTTTTCTTTTTTTTTTCTCTCTATTTGATTAAAATAAAGGCATCGTAATTCAACTTACTCAACCACTTAATTAATACTGGAACATTATTGTAAAATGTAGACGAATTGGATGTCCCCCGTAATACAGGAATTTCCTAGCTCGGGGGCCATTGATCATCGTATGTTCTAAAAAACCCATGTATCTAGTTCATTAAGTCATGTTAATATAAAATATACCGCATTGTACTTTTTTGAATGCCAATAAAACATTATTATTATTATTAATAAGTAAGAACTATGAAAAAAGAACTCCTATTCAAAATTGATCATGAGATTATTAGATAGCGAAAACATGCAACTTTTTTTGATAGTGGTTTGATCGTTATTATGGGAAGTGTACAATCAAAATATGACCAAGTATACGGTCATATATATATAGTCGCGGCCGCCGTCGTCGCGACCGACCGACCGACCTACACCGTGGAGTTTATGGCATTTTATTGTAGACAGGTGTTTTGTTATGTTGATTCTGTTCATCGACTTTTGGTGCTAGTCAGCACAATAATGGGCAAAGTAGTGGGCAAATATCAGTCTAGGTACAGTCGTACCTAGACTGATTTTTGCCCACTACTTTTACTGCGTAGAATGAGATTATTAGATAGCGAAAACATGCAACTTTTTTTGATAGTGGTTTGATCGTTATTATGGGAAGTGTACAATCAAAATATGACCAAGTATACGGTCATATATATATAGTCGCGGCCGCCGTCGTCGCGACCGACCGACCGACCTACACCGTGGAGTTTATGGCATTTTATTGTAGACAGGTGTTTTGTTATGTTGATTCTGTTCATCGACTTTTGGTGCTAGTCAGCACAACAATGGGCAAAGTAGTGGGCAAAAATCAGTCTAGGTACAGTCGTACCTAGACTGATTTTTGCCCACTTCTTTTACTGCGTAGATTTAGGTTTCTCTATACAAACTTTCTGGCGTGGTTTCAGTGGTTTAGAATAAACCAACCTATACCTGATAGGTGGGCAATAACATCTATCAGCTCAAGATTAACTTCCATCTTACTGCAATCATCAAACTCCAAAGCGATTTTAGTTTTAGGTCTAAATAAAGTTTAGGCTATGCGTATTCTATAAGTCAGTCAGTGATACTGTGGAAATTGAAGATTAATAACCGTTTGTGTACGAAGACTATGGTACTCGACGAATTGCTTCATGTTAACAGTCAGTCAGTCAATGTTATCGATATACCTAAGTAAATTTACTCATCTCGCTACAACTGCTCAATAGCGTGTAATCGGCGTAGACTGTAAGGTACTTGACGAATTGCTTCATGTGGAGAGCTCTCGTCAGTTACGGCGCTGTTATTATAATACCTATAAAATTATTATAAACCTGCAGTCGCACAATAAACGTCTACTTTGCGTAAACTCTAAGGTACTCGGCTCATTGCGTATTATGGAGATAGCATCTCGTCAGTCCGCCGACACTCAGCCGTCTAGCGTCCACAGTCAAACATTGAAACACACACGCACGCTTCGCAGGCGGGTTGGTGACCGTAGTATACCTACTACGGTGATGTTCTAGCACACAGGGAAATAGTGCTGCCCGTTGTCTGATACACGATTGTTGACTGATGATGTTATAAAAATCGGGACCAATCGACGTTTCGTAGAGGTAGTCGCCTCAACCAACCAGAACTGGAATGAACTCTTAAATTTTAAATAAAGATTTATATTCCAGTCTGGCGCGGAATGAATAAATTAACTTACCCAACTAGCTATAGACGCTCAATAAGCGTTTAGTGTACGTAATCTCTAAGGTACTCGACGTATTGCTTCATGTGGAGAGAGCTCCTCGAAATCTTCGTCTCTAAGGTCGATTATCCGAAGAGGTCTCGAATTCCTGAGATATCATCTTCAGGTTGTTAACAATCTAAAATCAATAGGATGCATTTGTAATATAATATTTAGATTAGATTATATTTAGACTAACATTAGCATGTTATTTCATACTAATACAACATGTTAGCTATGCTAATATGTTGACTGCTCTGGATTGGTAAAGTTCTGAGGATAATTTTGTGCAAGCACTCAGAGAGGGTCCTCGTGGTATGATTTCGCTATAGAAACCGTATATACTTTTGTTATGATATAAAAAATGACACCAACTACGTTCGCTGCTGGACATAGGCAAAAAGCCCAACAGTGAACAGACCATAACGGACTTTTTCACAACTTTACATACCTTGGAAAGCCAGGATCATTAAGGGATATTGCTTGTTGCTCCTCTTACAATACTCATTGGAAGACATGGAGTGGTCTTTTTTAAGCTGGATACCCCACAGCTACAGTAGAAATTACATTTCGCCGTCGGTCGCTACATCGAGTCCATTGCAAACACTGCAGCCATAAAACTAGGCATTTTCTCCAAGATGAGGCGGTACTTCACATCGGAGCAGCTCTTAAGTCTTTACAGAGCTCCTCAATGGAATACTGTTGTCATTTTTGGGATGGGTCTGCTAGATATCAGCTGGATGCTCGACTCATTGGAGCGCCAAGCGAAGAGAGTCATAGGCAATAACTCACTTGTGGAAGCAAGTCTTCAGAGCTTTGAACACCGTAGACGAGTAGCCTGCCTAAAGGTTTTTATCGGTTACATTTCGGGGAGTGTGCGGAAGTTCTGCATAACCTGATACCCCCTTCACCTTTCCATCACCGGACGACTAGGCGCGGCGAGCGCTTTCACATTTATGTAGACATTCCATCAATAGGCACGAAGCGATTTGCTTCTTCTTTCATAATGTGGACGGCTAACAAGTGGAATTCTCTGCCGGAACGCTATAATCTTTAAGACTAAAGTGAACCGACACTTTCTAGGCAAGCGTGTATCATCTTAGGCCTTTTTCTTCGCCTTCCATCAAGCGAGATTATGGTCAAACGTAAGCCTATAATTATTATTATTAAAATAAAAATAAAAACACCTAGGTATTAACGTAACAGACGTTCAACAACTTTTTTCCGATAACATAACCGCGGCCTATAAGAAGGAACGTATTTAAATGTTATGAAAAACACAACGAGCATTATCTCAGCAAGAGCCTTGTATCGAGTTTTGGAATCGTTTCGCATTGTTGTCTTTTGTGTTCGAGTTCGCATTCGTTTTCCATCGTACACCATTATTCACATTAAGTGGACAGATCTCGGGTCAGATCCAGGCAGAAGAAAAGCACAAAAAGTGCCCGCTTTATCCGAGCATGATAAATCTACTTCAAATCCGAGAATAGCGTCTTTTATGAAGGAAATTGAAATAAACCGACCGTGCGGATAACGGCTAAGTAAGATCGGGAACCTTTTAGAATATATTGGTGAATCATATCCATTCATCAAGCCTACTTAGAATAGAGAGATGATTGTGTACCTTTGCCTTTACTTGCGGTTTGGTAATCAAAATGTGTACATACATGCAAATTACTTGTAGGAATACTATTGAATATACATAATATATATATATATATATATATATATATATATATATATATATATATATATCTACTTAAATAAAAATAACTCGCCAAAAAGTTGTACGCGCAAAACATGATAAAGACTTAACCAATTTGGCTCTTTGCATTTTATTGTGATTATATTTATTTAATTTATGTAGTGATCTATGTAGTGATTTTGAATGTTATGTGTGTACAACACATAACATTCAAAATCACTACATAGTATAAAACATAGTCGCTTCCCGCTGTCTGTCCGTCCCTATGTATGCTTAGATCTTTAATACTACGCAACAGATTTTGATGCGGTTTTTTTAATAGATAGAATGATTCAAAAGGATGGTTTATATGCATGGCACCCGTGCGAAGCCGAGGCGGATCGCTAGTTAATTTATAAAAATAAGAGAAAGTAATAATAATTACTTACCTCTAAAAACAAGTTTGTTAAATTTGTTGTATACAAAAAATCAAAACCGTCAAATGTGAACTACGAATGGTATGGCATGGTACTTATGCGAGTATTTGTATGTATGTTTATTTATTTACGGATTAGGAAAACATATTAATATAAAAGTTTGGTTGTATATACGATACGATAACGCCCGGCTCGCCTAAATAACAATCTTTGTTTTTTTTTATGTGTGTATTACTTAAGGAAACGTATGGTATAAATATAAAATTGTTATATTAATTTAAATAATAATAGTTGTATACTCATAATTTTTATTATATTCATGCATTTAACTTTTACCTAGTAACAGCTATTGAGAGATACGAATGTCCGAATGAATAAACTTAAACCTTTTAGGGTCATTCGTAAGTCTATCAGTCTGTCTGTCACGTCAATTTGCTCCGAGTTTACAAGTCAGTGTCTCAGTGGAATAACAAGTTAATTGCTAGTAGTGTACAGTATATTGGCGCAATTTGTTGGGTTTAAAAGAAAAAAAATGTTCAGCATGGAATTTGGAGAGGAATTATATACAAAGTCTAAAATGAAAGTATAGTCATATACTTGAGAAATCTTGTAGTGTAATCTTCCGTATCATATATAATACGGCAATTCGAAATAAGTATCCTTGATAATGATCAATCACTTGATCATCTTGTATAGAAGGCAAAGGTCAATTCGTCATAGTCGTAGAACAAAGACGGTTCTGCAAAACAGTAACTTTACAGTACGCCACATAACAGTTTAACAATCGGGTTTTAGATGTAATTTTATGAAAAAATCTAAAATTATCAAAACCGTCGTTATTGCTCTATGACTATGACGAATTTTAAAGAGAATTGCCGATGTCTTGAACCTAGTTCCAAGCCCCATAGCCCCCCGCAGGTTGCTTAATTCATTAAAGAATCCTTTAGCCTGATGTTGTAGCAATAGCAGAAACCCCTTGGCTAACTAGCATTCGTAAATTAATATCAAATATCTATTAATACAAATCATTATGAAACTGAATTATTGGCAACAACCCGTGCTTACTATAAAAATTGTATTTCAAAAATTGTTCCAACAAGTAAGTGTCTCTTAAAACCCTCTTTTCATTCTGAACTAAGCGTATATTATTTTCGTTTTCTTTTCGACATAATAGATCGTTTGGAAGATATGTCCCTATTTTTAGTGGTGGAGATGAAATCGACCGTGAAATAGTTACCACACGAGGTTGTCTCGCGAACAAACGAAATACCGGATCGCCGTTTGCCGCCGGGGCGTTTGCCGGAAAATTGGCTGGCACACCACTAACATATGAAGCAGCAAGTCACAGAACAGAAGCTTGTGAACTTACTTTAAATTTCGCTACACCCGAAGGATTTTTTTTTTTCAATAAGCGCGAGACTTTTACATATCTGGCCCAAGAGAATTATCTTTGTAGCCTAAATATCTCCGCAATACTATCATGCCTACTCGTATAACACGCTATTCCATGCGTGAGATCTATAAATTACTGGTGCTTTCCATATGGGCAAAATCTTTTGGGGCCTATACCTTATCTCTAAATTAAAGATGTCCAGATTATAGCGTTCCGGAAAAACTGACGCCGGCAGAGAATTCCACTCCTTAGCCGTCCGCATTATGAAAGAAGAAGCAAATCGCTTCGTGCGTATTGAAGGAATGTCTACAACAAAAGGGTGAAACCGCTCGCCGCGCCTAGTCGTCCGGTGATGGAAGGGTGAAGGGGGTATCAGGTTATGTAGAACCTCCGCACACTCCCCGAAATGCAACCGATAAAAAACTGACAGGCAGGCCACTCGTCTACGGTGTTCGAGGCTCTGAAGACTTGCCTCCACCAGTGAGTTATTGCCTATGACTCTCTTCGCTCGGCGCTCCAATGAGTCCAGAGCATCCAGCTGATATCCAGCAGACCCATCCCAAAGATGAGAACAGTATTCCATTGAGGAGCGAACTTGAGCTCTGTAAAGACTTAAGAGCTGCTCCGATGTGAAGTACCGCCTCACCTTGGAGAGAATGCCAAGTTTTTTGGCTGCAGTGTTTGCAATGGACTCGATGTAGTGACCGAAGTTTAGATTAGAAGAGAGGTCAAGCCCTAGGAGCTCAAGATGGTCGCTGATCGGAACGGAGACATTCCGGAAAGTCGGAGTCAGTTGGAATGGACTCCGTTTCGCCGAAAAAAGACACGCCTGTGTTTTTGAGGGGTTAAACCCAACCAGGTTGGCATCACCCCATAAGGAAACAGCCTCCAAGATCGAGTTCACCCCCTCAATCATCGACTCCCTGAACGACTGGACCATTGACCCCGACTTCGCATCAGACAAGTATCTCACCGAGACTGTGCTGTCGTCTGCATACCCAAAGATACCGGGAGTAACTAGCAGGTCGTTTATGTGCAGCAAAAAAAGAGTCGCGGAGAGAACAGATCCCTGAGGGACACCGGCATTAATACCAAGAAGATCGGACGAGGCGCCATCAATGACAACCCGAATCGACCTTCCCCTCAAGAAATCCTGAATCCAGGTGCAAAGTACGGGAGCAATACCGTAAACCGGAAGCTTACCAATGAGACTTGCGTGCCAAACCCTGTCAAAAGCCTTAGAGATATCAAGAGACACGTCAAGAGCCTCACCGTGTCTCTCAATGGCTTCGCTCCATAAGTGAGTAGCATATACAAGAAGATCCCCAGTAGACCGGCCTCGACGGAATCCGAATTGACGGTCACTGAGGAGGTCGTTGTCTTCCAGGTATGCCAGGAGACGGTTGTTTAAAACACGCTCCATAACCTTACAGAGTATGGAGGTGATTGCGATTGGTCGGTAGTTGGCAGGGTCGGCACGACTACCTTTCTTGGGGATCGGTTGAACGTTGGCAATCTTCCAGGATGCTGGAACTAGACCAGTCTTCAGGGATAAACGATAGAGGCGAGTCAAAACAGGAGACAACTCAGGCGCACATGACCGCAAGACAATGGCAGGAATGCCGTCAGGCCCACTAGCCTTATTCACATCTAGAGTGCTGAGAATTTTAAGTACCACTTTTTGCCGAATGTGCACCTCAGGCATAGTGGAAGTGCAATGTGGTAGCCTGGGTGGACTTTTACCTACACTATATTGGGATTTTTCATTAGGTTATTGTGTTCAAATCCCAAGAGATCGACGTAACAATATTTGCCGTCGTCTATAGTTATCTGTGTCCGATGGAATGAATGCTTTTCCTCTGGTAAATTTATTTACTATGTGCCCTCACACCCCAACTTAATAATAACAACATATTGAATGTCTGTTTGATAGATAGCTGATCTAAAATAAATGTACGTTCAGTGTAAAAAGGGTTTTATGTTATACTAAAATAAGCAGAACAGTTTGGTACTTATTTTCGTAGATACTACCTATGTTACTTCTGTTATCTAGTCTACCTTAAAGGAATTTGAAGCCTAGTGATGGAGTCTCGATTTAGATTATGGAGTTCATGTGATCGACTCTTGCGCTAGAAAAATATATTTGTGTTCCAGGTCTGGTTGTTTCAGGGTCTATTAGACACTATGTACTTTCATCTTCATCTTTATGGCGTAACTTCCATAAAGTCCCCCTGAGGCAGGACTATTTTCAGCAGTAGATGTTTGACAAGCGTCCGACGACAATAACATACTCCAAGGGTGTCTATATACCCGCCAGCGATCGCCCTAAGCCGAGTTTAACCGAGGTCTTAGTCCTTCGCAAATCTTGCGCAGATTGCTTGGTTTGTAATTTTTAAGCCATTTAAAAGGTTTGAAACCCTGCTCGCTTTTATATCCGGTGAATTAGTAAAAGCCTCGTGGCTAACAACATAAATGTCCAACGGAAAAAAAAACTGTATAAATATTTTCGGAGTGCTTTTAGTCCTATTCTCTATTTTTGATTCCAATCCGCCTATCCTTAAGCTTCACCCACGATGAAGGATTGAATAATTTCACTATATAAAGATAAGGGTTTTAGTTCTAAAAACACTCTTGTTTTTAGAACTAAAACCCAAAACAAAATGGATCAAATAATGGACGGATAAAAAAGCATAAATCCTTTTTTATAGTTGCTCCTAATATCCTGAACGTAACCAAATATACTGTCAAATGTCAGGGTTTTTAAATTATTAATGTACCTGATTTTACACTATTTTAGATAAGTATTTACATTTACATTCTATTTTCTTCTACCTACATGATTTTATAAATGAAATAATAAGACTTAGAGAAATTGATTCTTAATAGATTTTAGGTACAAATTTATCCTCAGTACGAAATGAGTGACTCTGAGATAGAAGCGGTCCAAATGCGAGAAGCTCTCTCTGCTATAGCTCAAGAAATACAAAGGTATCTTTAAAGATTATAAAATGTTGAAGTATACAATATAATATTGTTAGTAAACATTACTAGGATGTTATATTGTATCCTTATTAATAAGCTAGAAAAGTTTGATAGCATGGGCTAAGCTCTCAGGCTAAGCTCTATCGGAACTGCCATTGGAATATTGCATAAAAAACTATTTGTAATATTTATAATACGTTCCAAAAATTCATGCTACGGATAAGTTGAACCCTGATGCAGGCTATCTAACATGGTTAATATACGTTATAACCAAGGTGCGTATACTTAAATACACGATTTTATCAGGTGCAGAATAAGTTAAAAAATATATATTTTATTCTTTAATATTTTTTATGAATACTCTCAGTTTAAACAAAATAAGAGTTACAAAAACAACTAATTTTGACGGCTTCAATTTGTCTGTCTACCGCTCTTCAATTATAGTAGATAATTTATAGCAATAACTAATAACTCTTACAGATTTCACAGCGAATCAGTGACCTCATGTGGTACGGACAAACATGAAAGTAGTGACCTTTTTAACAATATTATAAAATACAAAACATCTCTAAAATTGCGTAAAGAAGAAATTAAAACTCTAAGACAAAATCTTAAAACAGCTTGCAGTAAGTTATAAAATGAACTTTATTTATTAAATTAAATTTAAGAATGTTCATATAATAATAATTAAGTATAATTTTAGTCGTTGCGAAAACCTTATCGACTGCTAAAGAAACTGAGACGGCTACATTAAATAGCCAATTGACATTAGCAAGAACACAATATTTAGATTTAGTAGAAAAGCAAAATGAGAAGCTTGAAAAAATTGCCATCTTGACCACAGAAAATCAGGCACTGCGCAACAAAATTGACCATTTCAACAATTTTATTCAGCTTGGATATAAGGAATTGCAAAAAATGCGAAATGAGAGTTCAGAACACATTCCTGTTCTAAAACAGCTGCAAAAGATAATTGTTTGCTGCGGTGAATATTATGCAGAATATTGTAATGAACAAGAAACAAACAGGAGACTTGAACAAAAGAATAGATTCTTATCTAATAAACTACATATTTTGGAAAGTAATTTAGAAGCAACGTCAGAAGAGCTACAGAATCTTAGAGTAAAAAATAGTAGACTACGTAAAGACAAGGGGGACTCTATCACTACAGACGATCACTCTACTAGTATGGATGTTCTTTGTCCATTCAATAACCAAAATACCATTACAAACTATACTTTATCAAAATTAGAACTGAACCAACATCAAAAAAATACACAAGAAGATTTAAACCTCAGTTGTCATCTAAATATGGTCAAAAAACTAATAAATGATCAAGATAATTTGTTAAATATATTAAAATGTTTGTCTAAAGAAATCCATGTAGAATGCACATTTATAAAAGAAGATACTTAATAACACACTTTTTAACTATGTACTTCGACTTTCTTTTTAATTATCCATGTCTTTTATTTGTTGGAGGGGGGCCTGTAATAAATTTGTCACTGAAGTAAGAAATAAAATAAAATTGTAATACGATTCCTGCTCCAAAAGAAAAAAAATTGGAGGAGCAGCCTTAGTTCCAGTGACTGACTTGACTCTTGAAGGATCGCCGTTTTCATGGCCACTCCTCTACCCTCCTTAATGCAAATGCAGTACTTGCAAAATCACATTGTCGAGATAAACGCGGTAAACACATTTTTGGGCAAGTACGGCGTTTCCTATTAAATAAAAAACATGTTTCTCATAAAAAAAATGATTTTAATGTATAGATTAGAGTCCTGAAATGTAATTTTCGCAAAAAAGTGAAAATCCCAAAAATGACGATTATTGCAAGTACAGGGCAGTCCTTTTGTTGCACCATTCTAAAAAAATTTAGGAGAGGAGAATAGGAACTTTAAATAAAATAAAATCTGTAAATAAACTTTTTATTTTTATACTCTTACAATAAACTTTAGCTATTTAACTTAACTTAAGCTATTCAATTGAGATTAATCCACTTTGGGTGGCACATTTTGTAACACTAAAGTTTAAAAAATAAATATCTTTGACCATTATCATCGTCTTCAAAATCATCTTGCATAACTCATTCCTAACAAGTCATTTTAGTCACAATATTACTGTGACATCCATTGCCAGCACGGGAGAAAATTATAAAAAAAATTTGAACAAAAAGTTCATGATATACCTACTTATTATCTATGTTTTAATTATAAATATTACCTGTGTATGTTTAATACTTATCCCAAGTACAGAAATAAAGACTTCATAATTAAGGACTTATCTTCAGTTGTATTAACTCGTAAAATTACATCAAAATGGATTGAAACGTTCACACCATAGTTATTCTCCGGCGCGTTGCGAGATCTTAGGGCGGGGGCACACGATGCGTTGCGGCGCCGCACCGCAAACATTTCACCGTATCGGCGGGCACACGGCGGGGAAGGGTGAATGCGTTTACGATCCATTTTTATTAACAGACTGTCCAACGCTGCTGAGGCTCCGCTGCGACATAAGAACGGCGGCGCCGCCGCACCGCTCGTGTGCCCGCCGATACAGTGAAATCTTTGCGGTGCGGCGCCGCAACGCATCGTGTGCTCCCGCCCTACGTGAGCCACTGATGGCGCACGGGAATGACGTTAAGCTATACGAGTAGATAGGTTGGTATCACCTGATTGTTTTGGTTTTAGTTATTTTGGAGTGATTAGGTACTATGGCCCACTGACTCCCATTACCCCCTTTTCGCCTACCTAGGTATATTTGTATCTTTTATCTTCTTTAATAACAGGTAAATGAAAATCCATGTTGTGCATGTTGTGTTGGACTATACACCATTAGGCGGTGCATAACAGATCATGGTTAATTGTAGGACATATTGAAGTGTGCAATGCAGGATACACCGCACTTGGGCTTTCAAATACCGATTTTTTTCAATACCGGTATTAATACCGGTACTGAAAAAGTCAATACCGTGATCCCGGAACGCAAGTTCAATTGGGACTTTAATCAAACCAATAAAATAAGCCTTTTTATTTTTTCAAATCAGTCTTGTACTTATTTATTGAAAATAAATACGTTATACATAGCTTTCTTAATATTTTATGGTAATTTGGTATTGGTTGATTATTTAGGTAGGACTAGGAATTAGGAACATAATGAAAACGCACAGTCTCACAAATCCAGTGCCGCCGCCAACCTTTGAACAAACCACTTATCCGGCTCATCACCAGAAAGTGGTCCGTGGTAGACCTTCGTATCCTTCATACTTTTCCTGAGACTTTCATCAACTATAACAAAATCAATCATACTCTTCCTGACAGTCTTCCTCTCCCTTGTATACAAATGTAGATATGTCTTTATGTTCGAACATAGTGTTCGATAATCGATACACAAAGATCCCATTCCAAACAAATCTGGAGTAAACTACTTCCATTTCCATTTACTCTTTCATCTCCGAATCTCCCTAGCACTTTTTCAAAACCCTCCCGTTTTACTCCAACCCAGCCATTAAAGACTTCTTCTCCTAACATTAATAACTCTAACATTATTATCTTTTCTCTCCTAACATTATTATCTTTTCGTATTCATACCTTATTTTTAGCACCTCCCTCACACTCTGTAGATTTAACTTTAGTCCCCACGTAAATAATAGCTTTAGCATATTGTGCTCAAAAGGATGCTCGACTGAAAAAATAGGTACCTACCTCCTTTCGCTCGCACGAGACGCGGTGTGCGGGTAGAGATCAATTTTATATTTTAAAAATATTTATCTTTTTTGTTTTTTATTATTATTTGTTTATTACTTTTTTGAAATAAAAACCCTAGTTAACTTCAATAACCAATTTTGTTATTACTAATGTGAAGGGGAGAAGAAGGTCTAGGTGTTCACAATCATCTAGAAACTCTTTAAAGGCGTACGTGGAACCATAAGTTGGAGAAACGCTGCTCTAGATAAACACTGAGTGATTTGTACAATTGAACAAATTATCAGTTGAGTGTTTTATTTTTCAAAACTCAAAAAATCTTTTCTATACCGAAAGCATAAAGAATATTAAGTTCATATATGTATGTTATACAAATGAAAATAATTTCTTTATTAAACTTATATAATCTACAGCGAACTATTTTAACTGCACGTGTACTTCCTTGCGTACTATAACAACCACTATAACAACACTCGCTCGATACTTGACACTGACAGTTTTCGACCTATTATTACATTTTCTTTGGTCGTTAAACTTTGTATACACGCTGGTTGGTTGGTAATATAAATATACGTATCCAACTATATTATTGTTAGTCTATTAATAACATATTTGTATGTTGCTTGTAGCTTACGCAGTGACGATAGTGAAACACGGTGTGAGAGGTCAACAACGCCGGTTATATACTAATAACATTAAAATGTCGTTAGAACAAGCAAAGCAAGTTGCAGCATACCGGGCGGTGGATGAATTCGTTACTAATAATTGCATATTCGGTGTGGGAAGTGGTTCTACTGTAATATATGCTGTACAACGCTTAGCGGAACGTGTCGAAACTGATAAATTGAAGGTGACTTGCATTCCTACGTCTTTCCAAGCGAAACAGCTGATTGTTAAACATAACCTAACTCTTGGAGAACTGGACACGAGTCCGGTGATAGATGTTACAATCGATGGAGCCGATGAGGTAGACGCTAACATGACTCTTATCAAAGGTGGAGGAGGATGCTTACTGCAAGAAAAAATTGTCGCGTCATGTTCTAAAAGACTCGTTGTGATAGCCGACTACACTAAGGATTCTGTTAAGTTAGGTGATAGGTACAAAAAAGGAATACCCATTGAAGTCGTCCCTATAGCTTATGTGCCCATTCAGAAAAAGATTGAAGCTATATATGGAGGTGAAGTAAAGCTGCGCAAAGCTGTAGCAAAGGCAGGTCCAGTTGTAACAGATAATGGCAACTTTATCCTTGATTGGTTATTCACTAACCAAGACTTAGATTGGGACAAAGTTAGTCAAAATATTAAAATGATACCCGGAGTAGTGGAAACTGGACTATTTGTAAATATGTGCTGTAAAGCATATTTTGGACAACCAGAAGGGAATGTTGTCGAAAGAACTATTAAAGCATAGATGGTAGTAGTCGATTTATGATATAAATATCTGATATAATCTCTGCACATATAGATTTGACTGATATTACATAAACATTATTGACAGTATTTATAAGAAATGAAATAGGTACTTCTGCATTCTTTTTCAATGTTATACTATATTTAAGATTTTCAAGAGTTTGAGCTAATTAATTATTTTTTTTATAATATTTTGTACCTTCTATCAATGTTCTACTTTAGCACCATTAATTTGATAGTGGCTTGTAACAAAATGTGATAGTTCATCATGAAACTTAACATTATCACTATCAGATTAAAGCAGCAATATGGCAAAAACATCTTTCAATCAATTATATCTTCATATTATCAGATATCTTAATTATTTGATTGTTCTTGATAAATTTTAATCAAAACCAAAACCTAAATTTTTTTTACTCTTACTTAGGCACAGGATTCTGATCTAATTCAGTATCAGAACATACTGCAACATCTTTATTTAATTTTTACTTAATTATTTTTGTGCCTCTTCAGTGTTGACCTTAAGTTTTTTTATCTAGTATATAGGTTCCTATTATGTTATTTAGCCTTAAGATAAAATAAATGAAACATTAATATTCTTAACATCACTCCACGGTAGCATACTGATTTAGATCAATATAAAAATCACTTATTACTCAATCAAATATTTACACAATAATTTGAACCATATTGTATTGTACTTAAGTTGAAAATGTTGTGATAAGTAACGTACCTAATACCAATTACCATTTTCATACTTATTGTTTACATTGAACCATGACAATTATAATTTGGTTAGTAACAACAAGTTACATAAAAGGTCTACTTGATAAGCAAGTCTCATTGAATGATATTATAAGTACATTTATTTTGAACTTATATCTTAAAATACAGGGTTTTATTTAATGTTATATGTATTTAGATTCTTTTAAATATTCTATGGAAAAGTTTACCCCTTCCTACATTTCAAAATTGAGATTAATTCATTTAGACGACCGGCAGGTCGAACTAATGTTGATCATTACCAATTGTTGGCACTAACATTCCCCTTAGAGACATGTTATAAAAGAGTAATTTTATCATATAAATTTCAATAAGCGGTTGGGGTTCCACCATAGTCTAATGGGTTAAAGGAATTAGGTGCTATACCTAAGATGCAGGTCCTGCGGGTGGTCTTAATTTATTCATCTCATTTTTAAAATTTATTTTATATGTATGTCTATATGTTTAGATATGTGATACTATATAATCTCTCCACTTGTGCCTAGCAGATGTTTATGTGCTTATGACCACTGTTAACCTACCTTCTTAAATTTTTATTTTACGTAAAAAAAAAAGTGTTATATTGTAAACTTGAGTAATTCAAGTCAAAAATGCCTGTGTACACATTTAATATCATATTGTATTTAATTGGATTTAATATTGTATATTTATAAAGTCACCTGGTATGTTTGTAATAAAACAAATTTCAACATTTAATTAATTTAATAAATTTAAATGCCGTCATAAGAACTTACTTAGCAACATCAGAGGTAGTGTACAAAAATATCTGCTATTGTTATGTTCGTTTTGCGTTTTGCTGTAACTTAATGACAATAATACAATGTGTACTTATTCAAGCTTTTTTAAAGAGCTTGTGCTATGAAATATAATTAAGTACCCTTGTAAAGTGGAAACACACAGGAATGTAATATAAGAATATTTTTTTTGGAAACCAAATGCATTTTCATTTTATATACTAGAAAATCAAGCAGCATTCTATAAAAAAATTGAATAGTTTAATAGTAATAAAACTTTTTAATAAACGAAAACATACTACACTTAAAAAGAAATGGACATACTGCCCCTATATTTTCATAAAAAAGTGAGATATGTAGGGCTGGAAGCCAGTTTGTAACATTTTTTTTACTGGGCTAATCACTAATTTGTATGATAAAAATACAATAGGACAACAGCATTGCAATGTTAAAATGATATAGTACCTGCTTAAATATAGTCTTCTAAACCACAGCAAATAACTGTGATTTTGCCAATGTAAAGTTAATGAAAATATCAAAATCTGTAAATTCCTCAATTTTTGAGGATATCACACCACTTTTTATCTGACATCTTTGGATCTCCCAACATACATAATACTGGCAAAGACAGAAGAGAGCATTTATTATAGATTCATGCTTAAAAAACAAAACAATGTATTTTAGCCTAGCTAGGCATTGTTTTAATTACATATTTTGGCCAATGAAAACACATTTCATTAATCAAGGGCTAAAGATAGACAAGAGTCTACTTGACCATACTAACCTATTAAAGCTGATAAAATAAACTGAACTGAAATACTATGAAACATCTAACACCTAATAAATTGATAGTACATCTTTTTTAACCACATTGATGTTCAATTGAAATTTATTTTACATTAAAATATGCATCAGCAATCCTATTCTGATGTCAAATTACTTGAATTACGACTACTAATATAATATAGTTCAGATTCTGTTACGTTGTATACAAAGACTTATTTTCTTGGAATAGAATTCACTTTTCTCACTGAAAACATTGTAAATGCACCATAGTTGACACATTAGGCCATATAAATATCTAGTAGAGGCTAGTTTTCTTCATGATACGCAGAAATTCATCTTGATTTATTTCTCCATCCCCATCTCGGTCAGCTTCTTCAATCATTTCATGAAGTTCCTCATCTGTTAAATTTTCTCCGAGTTCTTTGGCTACGCGTTTCAAGTTCTTAAATGATATTTTTCCTGAAAATATAACAATATGTTTTAAGTTTTATGTCAATCAATTTGTAATTTTACATTTATATATAAAGAGTCATTTAAGACTGCTCAGTTCAAAAAAATTGTGAAGTTAATAATAGGTGTTTATTAAGTATAGCAGTAATAATTTTTAGGAGCACTCGTACTAACTGTGCGGAATAAGTGATCCAAATTAATTAAATTTAATAAATTTGGTTTTAACTGTGTTTTACAACTTTCAATATAGAATTAAAGAATGTAAAAGCCTTATATTTTTAGATATATGTTTTTTCAAACCAAGTATTTTGGGTGGTCCACTTTATTGACCATAAAATTTTTGTCTTAAGTTTTTTTTACTTTACTGTTTCTAGTATTTGTTTGAAACCACTAAAACATTTAGTCCCAACCTGTTTCATCATCATCAAATAGTTTGAATGCCTTCATTATTTCTTCTTTAGTATCTTTTTCTGCCATTTTGACAGTCATTAATTCAAGAAAATCTTCAAATGAAACTTTTCCATCTCCTTTGTCAATTTCTGCTATCATTTTTTTTATTTCTTCTTTTTTCGGTTCAAAACCGAGAGCACGAATAGCCACTTTCAGTTCCTTAGTATCTATTTTCCCTGTGCTTTCTGTATCAAAAAGGTCAAATGCTTCTTTAATGTCCCGTTTTTGTTCCTCTGTTAATTCAAACTTGGGTCCAGATTTCTTACGGACTCCTCCAGTGTTGGTGTTACTCGCATTTTTCTTCTGGACGTTAGCTACCGCAGTTGCCTGTAATTTGGGCAAATAAAATTTAATTTACTGGTTGGAAAACCTAACTGTCAATTACAAAACATGTATACAGTTTAGTATACAACTTATCTATGCAAATTGTATAAGGTAATAATTTTATACATATTTAAGTACCTACTTAACGTGTTTGGGGATGTTGTCATTATTATTTATTGTTATCAAATCTATCATAAAGAGCGAAACCGTAATATTAGCTTCACCTCTATTTTTAAATGTTTGTAACATGTATTTTTATTTAAATATACTTACACCAAAGTACTTAAATGATTTTTAAATAAAATTACATGTAAAAAGTCGTTTTCGTCGTAATTTTAAGACAAAAGTTTTGTTTTACTATTATTAATAAAATATGTACAATGTTTACGAATAGTAAATAAGTGATAGCATGATAATATACTAAGCCATGTGAAAATAAATTCCGCTTCTCTAATTGCATTTATCTGATCAGTTTTAATTATTTCATAATGAATGTAACGCAAACGTTTTATAATCAATAAATATAGGCCCACACATACCATTTTGTCGCGGAGCTAAACCAAATATCGTTTCAAAATCTATGAACAGTGGCTGTAAGTTTATAACTTTAGCTTCATTTCAAAAACACTGGTAACGAGAATATATTGATCTAACTTTTATTTTGTTTATTCAAATGCAATACATTATTAATATTATTATTATGGTCTCAGTATGGTAGATGAAAATTGACATTGACATTAGGATTATTCAATATTGACGTTTCATTATGTTGGCAATATTGTTTACATGGCATAGAAGTAGAATACCGTAGAACAGATACTAAGACTGGGCTGCCAGCCTGTGGATAAAACCTTTCAATTTGACAATATTTAAATAACACACTGTTATTAGGTTCGAGAGGGTAAAAGGCCGATTTTACATTATAAGTCCAGTAGATATTAACTAGATCAAAGTTGCAGGAACCACATACTCAGTCATTGGCGAATTTACCAAGCCTATGGGTAGATTGAGCTGAACCTACAGCTGCAATATGCAAATGTTTATAAGGGGTGGTCAATTTGGAAGCATCATATGTTATGTCTTGTATAAATATAAAAACCCGAATAATCCTCCACATGTACATCGAGACTATTTAGACAGCGCCAAAGTACTCCTTAATTATTGATGTGAAGTTCTGTTCACATCAATAATTAAATCATCGCAATCTATCGCAACGCTCTTCAGCGCTAGGCTAGGGTCACTGACATAGTATTACTTATTCTGAGACTACGGTACTCATTGACGCGACATTTCTGACAACGTCGCGACGCCCTTTAGACAGCGCTATGGTACGCTTAACTTATTAAGGGGATGCTCAGTTCACAGCGTCGCGATGCGGTTTAGGCAGCGTCACGGTACTCCAAACTTTTTGACGCAACACTCTTGGCAAAATCTCGCCGCTCTTTAAACTGCGTGGCGTCTCGATACTTTAATTAATAGGGCAGTACCTTGCAAGATGAAATATTTATGAAATAACATTTTCCACCACCGATATCAGGATGCGTTCTTAGATTTAGGGACTAATCTCACTTATTCAGCTCAATTCAGCTTATGTCCTCCATAGAAAACCAGTTTTGTAGGGGACGCGTACGCACGCGTTCAGCTGAACAGACGCGTACGTCATCCAACCCGTACAAAACTGGCGTTTTCTATGGACATAAGCTGAATAAGTGTATTAGTCCCTTAGAACAACACTCAAGAGACCTTATGGATACTAGGAAAGAAAAATAATACACAATACCGTTTTAAAGGTTTTTTTAATAGAAAATAATAAATTATGGAATTATACACAATTTTGTAACAACGGTGTCAATAACACCGTATTATCGAATATCACTAAAGGCTCACAATAGTTTCATAGCTCAATTATATTATTAGAGTACATAAAATTACTGTATCCAATTTATTTACATAATCTCTGAAACACGAATAGTACAATGGTCGGCACGATTCTTAGGCGCTGACCTTGACTTGCGCAGAAGTGAATTATTGGGTCCCTTTGGTGGTATGAAGTGAGGCGTGGGGCGGGGTAAAGTGCAGTGATTGGCCCGTAGCGCATCGCGTCATAGCCGTCACTCGGGATTGGTTATTTACTCCTGTTGCACTTACCTCACGACGACGAGTACAATTCCGGCCAATTTAATTTGACATCAATTTTTATAAAATATATTTTTCTTTTTTGTAAAAATGTTTTTCATTTCATTAATGAACAAATGACAATCATTTAACAATCAATTTAACAAATCATTATTTAATCTTTCTTTCAACCAGTTAGAAATTACGTAGGTAATTTCGAAAAATAAATAATAAACGGGTGTGCGTTTTATTTTGTCATAAGTGTACAATGCGCAACGCGATCCCCACTCTTGCGCCGAGCGCTCAAGAACCGTGCCGGTATCTGTACATCATCTTAGTCTTGGCGCGAAGAAAATCCCAAATGTTTAAGATTTAATTTTATGAATAATCTTGATTTAAATCTAGCTTATAAAACTTAAGATGGGACGTTTCGCCTAAGACTTTTAGGACCATGTAGCCCCTTTAGATATCTCATACACACAGGGAATAGATAAAAGAATATATTAGAAACGCTGTCACATGCAGTTAGGGTGGATCCACACTATAAAGTCGATCATGGTTCGTTCGCGGTCTTTTAAAATATTATTAAATGAAAACCATGTATATATCTCCGGAAAATAATAAGAATCGTAAGTTGAACAACTTTCTAGTTAGTTGATAAAGATGTTTTGTTACAACAGTAGCATAGTCTAACAATTACTAAGACTAAGATGATGTACAAATTGTTAGTCATAACAATTAAGTAAATAATATAATAATTTTGCGCGTTCACTGAAACTGGCAATTAAATTTAACAATATGAGTGGAAGTTGATCAAATTAGGATTCGTATTAGTTTCCGGTGACATATATGTACTATGCGTAAGTTCAGTCAAGTTAAGATGGAATTGCATTCCAGTATTTAATATTTTGCCAGACCGCGAGCGACCCGTGATCGACCTAGTGAGAATCCAACGTTAATTAACAGATTAGGCGGATAAATCTTCAATAACTTATAAAAATCAAGGTGCCGGCATATTGCCTATGGACTTCATGAGATGATAACAATGTGGAAGTCGGCTGCGGTGTCCAATCTTCTGTAAAGTCGCAGCTGCTTGCGCCAGCATGCCGGCTCGTTCTCCGGGCGCGGCTAGTACTTCAGCCGGTAAGTGTTTGCACGCCATGTATAATGCTACTGCGCGTTCGCCGTCACCACCCCCGCCCTCTAGCGCACGCTCTTGAGATAAAAAAAAACACATGAATAAGGAATGTTTTCGTAACTAAAACTTATAGCAATGTTAAATCTTTTTTTGCTTTTTAATGGCTGCTAAAATAGACGTACCTATACAGGGTTACAGATTACTTTATTGCGGCAACATTGTATAGTCTCTCTTGTCTATCAAGCAATAAAATTAAATGAGTTAAATTCTCTATCGTATAAGTGGTTTCTGTTCAAATTATCCCAAGTATAAAAACCTGAGCCCAACACAACCTACAAATTTATACAACTGGGAATGTGACGTATTCCTGTTAGGTTGTGGAAAGATGAGGTTAAAAACAGGAGGTTAAAAACAGGAGGTTTTGTGTAGGTACTGTTGTGTCTTAAACTAATTTGTTTACGAATTATATAAAAATACAAAATATCAATTTTGTATATTTTTAAAACAATCCATTTAAACTCCTAAAATGCAAAATGTATTAAAATACATTTTTTTTTTCTATTATAATAAACAAAATGAACAATCAGAATAAATAATAATTTAATTTCTATTTAATGCTAGACATTATTATTTATTCTAATGCACTTATGATAATGTGCTACAAATACATTTTAAATTAATCTAAAATAACTCAGAAACCATTTACTTTCGGGCACAACATTATATAAGAATATCTATTGTATTTCACTTAAGGTACAACATCTTAACAAGAATACGTCACATTTCCAGTAACCTAGTATAAAGTGTTTTCCAAAATATATGCCATAGTAATATATTAATTATAATTTTTTGACCATCTTTTGTGTTAACAATTTAACATATTATGTATTATACGTCAGTATAACAACCTGAGCTTAGCTATAGGCCGAACACAGAAATGAGGAGATACGTAGAAGAACGCGGGTTACCGACATAGCCCAACGGATAAGTTCGTTGAAGGGGTAAAGGGTATGCCATATAGCACGGAGAACAGATGGCCGTTGGAGACCGCGGATCGGCAAGCGTAGCGTATGACGTCCACCAATTATATGGACGGATGACCTGGTAAAGGCCGCGGGATCACGGTGGATGTAGGCCGCAACCAAACGTAGTACCTAAAAATCTATGAGGGAGGCCTATGTCCAGCAGTGGACGTCCTACGGCTGAAATGATGACGTCAATATTTATAAATAGGATACCTTTTCCACATATTATAGAGGTTCTGTTCAATCGCGGTCTCAAGCTGCCATCCAACAATTGTTGCGTTCTACGCGGCGCGGCGCCCGCCATCATACGACAAACCGCCGATTGGAGGAATACACGCGATGTTACCCACTGGAATTATACGATACAATATTAAATGAAACATTGTATAAAACAAAAATCATTCGCTAAATCTAGACTAGACGTTTTTTTTTAAAGACTACTAGCAGTTTCGCCGTCTACTATAATATACTATATAGTATTCTTGTTAACCCCTTTTTCTAAGCTAAAATGCTTGTGTTACGAGTGAGTTCACGTCGGTTGTTCAATGGGTGGGGATCGAAGCGGCGACCGCAAGATCCCAAGTCTGACGCCCCTAGGCATTGGGCTACGGTCGCTTATTATTATAAAGCTGAAGAGTTTATTTGTAAAACGCAAGCAGACTAGATAAATGATTTAAAAACTAGGAACTAAGCAACCTGCGCAAGAAGGCGTCCATGTGGGACTTGGACTTCGGCTCAGAGCGGCCGCTGGCGGGGACAGGAATTATGTCTTTTAGTTTTTTATCGGAGTTTTATCAACTGTCGTTCGACCAATTGAAGTAGAATAGCGGTATAAATCTCACCGGCAAATTCTGCGAGATTCGTCTCAAAGAATGCAGGTCCCGTTGAAAAGCGCGCAGTTGTTCGTGCGTCGCTGTAGTGTCGCCGTTACGTTCGGCTGTCGCTTCCCACACGCCGGCGCGCACTTCCAGCAACCAGTCGCAGCATAACACTTGCATTAGCTGACACACACGAACAAAATATAATAGAAATATATCTATAAAAATTAATAGCGAAAATGTGTGTACGCGTATAACTTAAGAACGACTTAACTTAATCACGACGAGCAATGCCGGGCACGGACATCTAGTCTATACTAATATTATAAAGCGGAAAAGTTTGTAGTTTTGGATTTTTGTATGTTTGTTTCGAATTAACTCAAAAATACTTGACGGATTTAAATAATTCGCACGCTTAGAAATATAGTGACCTATTTGAAAATACAAAATTTTAAGTAAATGGCGAAAAAGAATTGTCAAATTCATTAATTTTGTAAAAATAAAATTAAATATTCGGTGGTTTTAAAAATATGTGTATTTTATTCGTTTTTAATTTCAACCTTTTTAATATGGGTCGATGCAAACGGTGAATTTAGGTCGTAATATGAATTAAAATCACACATACGAAATGTTGAATTAGGACACTATATTTCTAAGGGTGCGAATTATATTACACCCTTAGAATGCTACATTGTCCTTGAGTAACATATACTTAATATTTAACTAGAAATTAAACCCGTGCGAAGCCGGGATGGGCCGCTAGTAAATATATAACATCAAACTATATAATTAATAGCATTAAATGTTTTTAAACTTTCGCGATTTGTAGACATAATTTATAGTAGACGCGTCTCAATCGCGTCATGAATGATGTGCCTTTAATTGTACCGCGATTATGAACTTTTTTTTTTTTTAATTCTTTTGCTCATGAGTTTCACAGATCCCACCGCCAGCGAATACGCTGCAGCGGCGGTGGGATATGTGGGACGCGCCTTCTCCATAGCGTGGTATGCTACACTCATACCACGAGGAGAGGACCCTACACCACTAAAACCCCCCGGACACACCTTCGATCCGCCGTTGGCGGGGGCCGGGTACGCATAAGCAATCTGACCCGCCGCGATTGAGACCGATTGAATTGTTGATAGCATTGTTTTAAATATACCAACATATTGTTAATATATGTTAGAAAATTAAACCATATGGTTCATAATCAATGACAATATTACGGTTCACAGCAAACGTCGTTTACAATGACTGCACCGGTGGCTCAGTGGTTACGGTAGTTGCTTCTGGGACCTGGTGTTCTGGGTTCGATTCCCACCCGGGACAATTATTTGTGTGAACCACAAATAATTGTTCTGAGTCTGGGTGTACTTTGTGTCCGTGAAATGTATGTTTGTAAAGTCCCCCCCGACACAGGGATCTATTTCCCTAGTGCGGGAGTTGTCTTTAAAAAAAAAAAAAAAGAAATAAACAATAATAATATAATATGTAATTTTATGTTATACAATAAAGCTTCCTTCAAAAATCAAACCAGTTGCCGAACTATTTCTAAGTAAAAGGAGTAAGCAATGCTAAGCAGTGATAATAAACAAAACACGAACTAATAAACTTAAATAATTATTGTAGAAAGTACTATATGTCGCAAATACAACAAAAAATGTGTCTATAATCATCATCATCATCATCATGATGATGATGATGATTATGATTATAGACACATGATGATGTGTCTATAAGGTGCTTCCGAAACATACCAATCCATTATAAGAAATTTCAAAAAAAAATGACGATAATGATTTTATTGTTTTGTTTGGAAAAATACATCATACTTATATACAGAATTTCTTCAGTAACGTAATCACATCACATAATCCTTACTTCACTACATAGTATAAAACAAAGTCGCTTTCTCTGTCCCTATATCCCTATATGTATGCTTAAATCTTTAAAACTACGCAACGGATTTTGATGCGGTTTTTTTTTAGTAGATAGAGTGATTCACGGGTTTATATGTATAATACATCATACATAAGCATTACACCCGTGCGAAGCCGGGGCGGGCTGCTAGTATACTATAAACGCGAAAGTTCGTGAGTATGGATTGATACATCACTCTTTCACGCAAAAACTGCTGAACGCATGTGGCTGAAAGTTTTCACGCGAGTAGTTTATGTTAGATTAGATGTTAATCCAGCTTATAAACTACTCGCGTGCATACATATAGGCTACAAACTATCACGCTCCGACCCACTGGAGCGGGATAACGCGGGCAAACTGCAGTCATACTTTTTAATGTAGCATATAGTATAGAACCACCTTGAATATTACAACAGTAGATATGTCGCAGCCAGATCGTAAAATCCGCCGCATTATATACGACTAGCCGTTTTCTAAAACGGCGGATTTATTGGGTGGTAAAGAAACAAAAACCTTAACCTTAGGTTACCAATTTAATTACCAATCATGTTCACGCGGCTATTTACTCGCTGTATTACAATACGGCTAGCCGTGTTGAAAAACGTATGACTTTTCATTCTGCCGCATTTAATCCGGCAAATTATTGAACCGCCGCATTTCAAAACGGCTAGACGTACGTAAAGATGATACGATCAGGTCAGGACAGATATACAACTATATATAAAATATAACCAAAAATACAAACATGCAAATAAAATCTTCGAGGCGACGTTGCAACTAACACGAGATCTGCCTTGTAGTAATATTGCACGAATACATAACAAGTGCAATGCAACTACAATGCACTCCCGTAATAGTTATAAGCATACATTCTTCTAAATACTGGCGAAATAAAAACTGAAATAAAAATTAACTATTTAATAGATAAAGTAAATAAAAATAAAAAAATGTACATGCGACAAAAAAAAATAAAAAAAAATCTGCACTAATTAATGTTTTTTTATTTTTATTTTACTAGTAGAGTTTTGCAGTCTACTTGTATTCTTGTTAACCCCTCGTGCTAAGCTAAAATGCTTGTGTTACTAGTGGGTTCACGTCGGTAGTGCAATAAGTGGGGTTCGAACCGGCGACCTCACGATCACAAGTCCGACGCCCTAACCATTAGGCTACGGCCGCCTAATATGTGACGAAGGAGTACATTTTCAGTCCGTTTATTTCCACTGTTGAAAATGGGCCATCTGTTAGCAGACATCAACAGACAGACAGGTGGCTTGCCAAGCATGATAGGGTTACTCTATAATCACCACGCTAGGCAGGCGGATTGGTGATCGCAGATGGTAAGTATCCTTGAGCTGAACAGCTGTATGTCCTTACGACACATAGGTTACTGCTAGACTACCAAAACCATATTTTATAGAGACTGTACATTTAGTAGTGCAGCTGACTATACAATATAAAATATAAAAAAATAACATCAACATAGTCTTACCAGCATAAGTTGTGTTGGTTTCCGGCAACAATAGTAAGCCAATGAATCAGCTAGTCGGGTTCCAGCGATATCACACACCTGCAACAGGTATTTGTTTATTTGGCTTACCAATCATTGATCAACCTCTTACAGGTAAACACATCATGCAATATTAAAAACCATTAAATTTAATGAATAAATAACTAATGAAATATAAAAAAATGTAAAAATTGTTTCTTATTAAATTATAACTTAAGCTGCATAAACAAACCCGTTAGAAATACTATCAAAATTATTTATACTCTTCAATTAGTGGATATAAATAATAATTATCAGCATTATACAGTATAATATCCGCTGCTGAACATGGTCCTCCCCGAATGGGTTTTTGCTGTAGTCACCATGCTTAGCAGGTGGGTTAGTGACGGCAGTACTATGTAATAACACACACAGGTGCTGCCCGTCCCCCGGGACACGATCGTTATAGATGATGTTATAACAATCGGGACCAACGGATTATCGTACTTTCTAAAGAACGTAGGGTAGTCTACTCTGCGTGCGTGTAAAAGCACGTTAGTCCTCCTCAACCAACCCGGAAAGATACTTTCACATTTATTTTATTAGTAGAATAATGGTACAACTTGTTATATTCAGCTTTAAACCGTAATTTGCTACTAAATAATAATTTTATTACAACTATAAATTATTAGTACAGTAACTGCCCATTTACATTGCTGTACATGGGCCTCCTAACAGACCATGGCAAGCTATGGTCGTTGAGAGATATTACCATAACAATCACGCTTCGCAGGCGGATTGGTGATCGCAGTTGGTAAGTAACCTTGTACGACATGGAAAGACAACACTATTTTAAACCGGACACCTTAACCTAATAATATAGTAATAACATACCTTAAGTATAGTTTCAGCTGTCCTATCGAAGGTGCGTTCATCTCTACACTGTGCCAAGCTCAGCAAACCACGCCTGCTTTTGTACGCCATCAGGACCGCCCTATAAACACAGTACAATGGTTACACATAGTGTTTATGATAGAAGACAATAGTTATTAATATAACATGTATAAACACTATGCATTTGTTTTATAAACATGGAGGATAGAATCCGCTAAGTACGCGCGTATTTATGATGTATTAATTGTAGATTAGTTTGATTTGATTTATCGTGAAAAGTAGACAATATGCAAAGTAGAATATTTTTTTGATATTTAAAACCAAAATTAAACAATTGGGTTTAGATAAATTTTCTTCATATTAACGATGACCATGGTGAGATAAGTTGCTTTATTTTGTTATTCTGATGTTTGTTGTGTTTTGGCATTACCTCACTTCAACAGTTTATGTTTAAATATCTTAATTATCACAAAAGACAAGTTGCCACTTAAGATAACATAATTATATGGAAACAATATCTGTTGTTGCCTTTCCATTTAAGATTAGCTAAATCTAAGTTTTACATAGTTAGGTATGCAAAACGTTGGACCAAATCTTTGCAATATTTGGCATAAAGATAAAACAAAAGATTGGTTTACATACAAACTGTAAAACATATGTACAACTACAGGAGCGGGGCAGCAATCTACCACATATTATTTACAGCTAGCTTCCCGCGCGTGGTTTCACCTGCGTAGCTCCCGTCCCCGTGGGAACATCCCAACTTAATATTATAAATGTGAATGTAAGTTTTTTTACGCTTTCACGCAAAAACTACTTAACCGATAATCATGAAGCTTTGAAAACATGGAGGTTTTAAAGTAACATAGGGACATTGGCTTCAATGAGAGCGAAGCCGCAAATAAAAGCTAGTCATAAATGAATATAGCGTTATATGTGTTACTCCTGGACAACGTAGCTTTCTAATGGAGAAATCATTTTTGAAATATTTCCAGAAGTTCCAGAACCAATTCAATGCAAATAAACAATTAAAATTTCCTCTTTATAATATAGAGGTAGAAGAGGCAGATAAAATGATAATAATTTGTCTCTAGTCTGTTTAACCTCTTCTCCAGTGCACCTACCACATTGTTTCTGCACCACCCAATGGTTGACTGGTAGAGAATGCCTTTGGCATTAAGTCCGCCAATGTACTATTTTGTGCAAGAAGTTTTTAAATAAATAAATAAAAAATAATAGTATTATACATACATACATTCACGCCTCTTTTACATAGGGGTCAGAGGGGGTCAGAGACTACTTCCTTTCACTTGCTACGACCTTGACATACCACTTTCGCCACTTCTACATTCATGACTGTTCTTTGGTTAAGGGTACTTTTAATCTGGCCTTTCTGAAGAACGTTCTCGATTTGATCGTGGAACGTCCGCCTTAGTCTTCCCCTTCCAACACTTCCGTTCACATTCGCCCTATAGATTCTACTCGTTAGTCTCCTTCCATTCATTCTCTCTGTATGTCCGAACCAATTTAGCATACATTTCTCAATCCTTTTCACTAAATCTACATTCATACTACAACGTTCTCTAATCACTCTGTTCTCAATTCTATCACTAATATAATACTTACCCAGGTAAAGGATCTTCGCAGTTGGCAAGGGCTTCAGGCAGTATATTAAGTCGGTCTCCTATTTCTATGGCTTTCCCTGTGTCAGCTAACAACCAGGTAGCCGCTACCCCTACTATGTTCGCCCACCACTCCATTACCGGGTCCCAGCAACCTAGAGTATAGAATATTTTTAAATACAAGTTTAAATTTTATTAGACAAGTGTTATTTACAATTATCAGGAACCAAAGGAAATAACATATTTTTTATTTTATTTGCCCGTGGCAAGTACCTTCCGGACAAGTGAAGCAATTTCTATTTATTTTTTTGTTTGAAAGGTAAGTTAATCGAGTGTGCTTCGTCATGTTTGATCAAAATCCGTTCAGCCGTTTATATGATATAGGGTATGAAGGTAAGGAATAAACAACCAAATGATTGCAAATATGGCCAAGGGGGTACCAAATGAATGGATATAATTTGTATATTACAAAATCAGATCTAAAAATATTTAAATAATAATAATATTGTGTAATGTAAATAGAAAATAGAAAATTCATTTTAGAAGGTTTTTTTGGATGATTTTTTTTTGGGTTGGAGTTTTTTTTTATTGTTATCATATTTTTATTAACTATAAATGTGATGTTATTATCTTATGTGTTGCGCTGAAATAAATGTTTTTATTTTATTTTAAATATTACTACTTAGTACAGTTTTGCAGTCTACTATTCTTTTTAACCCCTCGTGCTAAGGTAAAATTATTGTAAATGGTGGGTTCACGTCGGTAGTGCAATGGGTAGGTATGGTACGGGCGAATACATCATCACAAGTCCGACACCCCTTTTTTAGGGTTCCGTAGCCAACTGGCAAAAAACGGAACCCTTATAGATTCGTCATGTCTGTCTGTCTGTCTGTCTGTCCGTCCGTATGTCACAGCCACTTTTTTCCGAAACTATAAGAACTATAATGTTGAAACTTGGCAAGTAGATGTATGTTGTGAACCGCATTAAGATTTTCACACAAAAATAGAAAAAGAACAATAAATTTTGGGGTTCCCCATACATAGAACTGAAACTCAAAAATTTTTTTTTCATCGAACTCATATCTATGAATAGGTCTTCAAAAATGATGTTGAGGTTTATAATGTAATTTTTTTCTAAACTGAATAGTTTGCGCGAGAGACACTTCCAAAGTGGTAAAATGTGTGTCCCTCCCCCTGTAACTTCTAAAATAAGAGAATGATAAATCTAAAAAAAATATATGATGTACATTATGATATGATGTACCATGCAAACTTCCACCGAAAATTGGTTTGAACGAGATCTTGTAAGTAGTTTTTTTTTAATACGTCAAAAATCGTAAACCGCAATTTAGCTTTCATTCAATCAACTCGAATATAAAAATGTAAAATAATATTTCATTTCATAAACATACGCTTTTTTATTTATTCTTGATATCAAAAATAGGTACGCACTTGTAACTGAAACGGAACCCTTCGTGCGCGAGTCCGACTCGCACTAGGCCGGTTTTTTTCCTTTTATTCGGGGCAAATGCACTAACGCATTCCCACCGCCGCTGCAGCGTATTCGCGCGCTGGCGGTGGGATATGTGGGACTCGCCCTCTCTATAGCGTGGTATGCTAAACTCATACCACGAGAGAGGAATCAAAGGAGTGTCCGGGAGGTTTAAGCGGTTGTAGGGTTACAACCACTAAAACCTCCTGGACACTTTTTCGATCCGCCGTTGGCGGGGGCCGGGTACGCATGAGTAGCGCAATATGGTAGCGCGGGATCTCCAGGGCCACACTAACAGTGGCCCATTTGCCCAATTATAGGGACGCCCGGAGTGTAGAGGCGTCCCTACTCCTCATTGGTCAGCCTCGAAGGGAGCGGGGCCCATGTCCCCCACTCCCCGAGGCCGAGCCTAGGGCGGTAGGCGGCGGGAAGTCCGACACCCCTAGCCATTTTCTTTCTTTCAAATCATTATGAATAGATCACCTGTATGTTGCGGTGCGTCGGTGGACACATCATCAGTGATCAACTTAATGAGTTCCAACACATCGCGGGTATTGCTTCGCTCGTCAGCACATAGTAACATCTGAAGACTTTTCTGCAGCAGTTCCAGATGGTAAGCCTAGAAAAGTAGTTAAGACTTGAGTAAGTTCAATTTACTTGAGTAAGTTCAATTTACTTGAGTAAGTTCAATTTACTTGAGTAAGTTCAATTTACTTGAGTAAGTTCAATTTTATTTTCCTTAATTGGAATCGAACCTACGATTTAAGACTTACACCGCTACGCCACAGAGGTTGCCACTTACTCTCATAGCATAAGCTAACGGATCAGCAGGGTCGGGCAGGCGACAGAAGAGCACGGCGGCCGGAGGGTCCCTTTCGTATGTCCATCTGCGTTGGCGCAGGAACTTGGAGCCGTGAGCACTTCCCACCCAACGCAAGCGAACGGAACAATCCGATAGTGAATCCGTACAAAAAGCACGGCATACGCGTAGATAGTATCTGGATGAAAACAAAAAATCAGGGCCCCGAGTCTACTATCGTAATGGCGTGTCCATGAACTGTTATTGACAGTTCAATGGTCGGTTTTTTTCCCATTTGGTAATCTACTAATCCAAATGACGTCATAATGCTGTCACTATGACGCCACGATGACATTAGTGTAGTTGAATATAATAACAAATGATACATTTATAAGTTTTTAAATCGCCTAAATAAACATTACAATCTCCCTAACCATTTCTCCTGCTACTTCTGTTGACGGCCTTTTTCTGCGGTAGCAACACCGACTGCCATTCCAGCGCCGACACCATAATGAGATTAGTAGATTACCGTTTTAGGCATAATGATATCATGATGGCACTACGGTGGCACAATACTTAAGAAAATAGCAGACTCGGCCCTCAGGTGACGTAATAACTATACGTACCTTAGAATCATAAGGATGTATGTACTATAATATTATACTTCAGAAGCATTTGGTCGTAAGTGCCAGTTCACTATAAAGGCAGATACAACAAATGTTTCTGACGTAATAATGGCACATCCGACCTTATGATTCTGAGCTCTAGATATATCAAAAGAGAAGTTCGCACTGACAAAAGAGGTGTAAAAGCCTAATTGAGCTAAGCTACACCATGTTTGATATAGAATTATATACCTTATGGTGGGATTACATAAAATATATAATTCAATATTCATATGCTGTCGCTTAGTTCAACTAGCTTTTTACCCGTCGTATAGACGTACGCTCAGCCGTATCTCGCTTGGTTCTTAGTCTCGTATCTTAATAGTGTATTACGACACTCATAGGAACGTATGGAGTAGTCTAATCTAAGCCGGAAACCACACGGCTAGTACACCAAGCAATTCATATCTAGTGTGACAATTGTTTGATTAATCATTAAGATTGAACACTTCTAACATCGGTACGTCAACCTCGTAGATTCAATGAGAATAAAACCGCAAAAACCGTTCGCACTTCAGGTATATTACGGAGAAATTGTAGGAAAATGGCATTTCTTATCTGATATATTTAAAGATTATTTATTTTGCGAAAGTAAGTGGCAATAACAGACCTATGCTAAGTCATCATTAGGTCAAAAACATAGAAATAGCCATGTGAATCCTAGCCTTGTAATCTAAATTTTATACTTTTATCATTGTATTGAAATTCCTCGGTCTACTGATACTATTAACTTTTAAGGCTTATTAACAATAGACCCGTTGTTGATTTTGACGTGATAACGTCTTACAAATCGATGAACGCCGGCTGCACTCACGAAAAAGCATGACTCATTGTCACGTTCCGCCTGAGCCGAGCGTGCAAGCGAGAGCGCGGAACAAGCGATAGGGAGGCACGATCGGCGTAAACGTACGGCTTGTGATGCATCTATCTCTCTTCCACTCCATCGGTCGACGCGTCCGAGTAGAAGAGAGACAGCGGCGGCACCCAACCAACAACCTGTCTACTGTATTGTTAACTGTTTTCATGGTAAAGTGAAAAGTTGATGTTGTTTTCATCAATGTTTTCTTATGACGTTATCAAGTAAAATTATCATCCGTAAACAGACTTTACAGACAACCAATTTGTTATATTCGCAATATTACCAATTATTTTATTATAACAGTTTAAAATGCCATATTCAAAAACAAATACATAAAGTGCGAACGTTGCGCCTTAACACTTACCCACACAACCAATTCCCAATTTTCGGCATATAATCTTTGAACACCAGTGCGGCGGTGACATATGTGTCAGCCAACAGTTGTCTATTCCCTGTCACTTCTGCCAAGTTGACAGCTTGTAATGCCAGTAATACACGTTCGCTTCGGCCACTATGACTTGATAATATCTCGAGTTGGGCCAGCCGATGTGACACAGACGATACTTCTGCCGCCCAGTGTTTAGTTGCTCTACGGGCGGGGCTGTTGAAATAAAAAATATAACTTATAACTAATATTATATAGGGGAAAGATTTGTATTTTTGTGTGTGTGTATGTTTGTAATGAATAAACAGAAAAACTACAGTGCCGATTTCAAAAATTCTTTCACTGTTCAAAAGCTACACTATCATTGCATAACATAGGCTATATTTAATTATGAAGTTCCCACGGGAACGGGAGTTACGCGGGGAAAAACCGCGCGCGGGAAGTTAGTAAAAAAAACCATACTAACCATGTCTCGGTAAACATTTTACTTTTGTGTTTTTATTATAAACTGGATAGTTACCACAGAACATATATAATCAAACTGATTTTCAATTATTTATAATTTATTTAATAATATATACTAATATATAAAGCTGAATAGTTTGTTTGCTTGTACACGCTAATCTCAGTAATTATAATATAATAATAATTATTTATTTATTTCTCTTCACAGTGGTATGACTTAAAAGTAGTACACAAAAATTACATGCATTTTTTCAACCGCTGTGAGAGACTGGTGCCTATTGTAGGTTATTCATAATGAATACCTGTGTTACTGGTCCGATTTGAATAAAATCTTTCAGTGTTAGATAGTCCGTGTTTATCGAAGATCGGCTATATTTTATGATGAAGTTTCTCGTGAATGGGAGCTACGCGGGTGAACCTGCGCGCTGGAAGCTAGTATAATATAAAATAGTTTTATTCCTAATTTATTCTCATACCTATCACTCCACAGATCGCCAGCTCGTCTCGTAAGGAACGCTCCGAAGGGTAGTCTTTGCAGCATCTGTCTCAGCGCTGCGGCTACTAACGCTGAATACTTAGCGTGCCCTTGACCGCCGGACTGAACGCTCTTCCCGCAGAACGCTAAACTCCGATGTAGTTCCAAACGCGCATTTATTAGGTCCTCCTGTTAATGGAATTAAATGATTTAGTATTGCACTCTACCCGACCCGCCGGATAAGAGTGCCGCCTGACCCTTAGTTTGCAAAGGACCTTCCGACGTCTTCGTAGACCCGACGTCAGAAGAGACCCGCGAACTGTGAAGTAGAGTGGTAGTTGCAAGAAAAACCCCTAAAAATCTTAAGTCATCATTCCTCAATCCCTCGCAAGCGAACATCATGAGCCATGGGGATACTTATAGAATAAGTCATTTCCTGCTACATAACATATATTAGTGAGCAAACCTACTAACGACTGTAAACTTCGAGAACTCAGCACTAAGCAGCGTTAATCATCATTGGTCACATATGCCGCCAAGAGGAGGTGGCTTTTGAGTTTCTTGTGGTATAGGGAAAGGTTGGGGGTGCCAAGCCATTAGGAAGATCACCTATGAGGTGGGCTGATCAGCTAAAAGTGCCAGTAAATGCTTATCATCATTACATGAATGCACAAGCACAAATGATGCACCTGAAGTGATGAAGGAAGTGATGTCAAAATGATACCGATAGAAAAAAATATAAAAAAGTCACATAAATACATACCTTTTTCATAAAATTGTCAGCTTGTCTCTTATGTTTGTAAAACAATCCAGCCTCCTTTGATTGTGATTTTGGTACTGAGTCACCATATACTAACATCTTGATGAGACAGCCCCCCAAAACAATGAAATTCAGCATATATATGAAGAATGTACTGAATAACCAAGTGCCCCAAGATAGTCCAGTGGAACCTGCAATAAAATTACGAAATTTATTAAGTAAACAAAAAAATTAAAGGAAGATAAAAAAAAATAGAAAGTGTTTGTGAACACTAATAGATTAAAAAGATTAAATATCATCATCATTATCATCAGCCCGTACAACGTCCCCTGCTGGGCCTGCTGGGCCCCCTCCCGAGGGAGGGTTTTTGCCATAGTCACCACGCTTGGCAGGCGGATTGGTAACCGCAGTAATATGTTGTAATACACAGGGAAACGCTGCTGCCCGTTCCCTAGTATACGCTATTTATAGATATATGTTATAACAATCGCGACGGAGGGTAGTCTCTCAACTTCCAAGACTTAAAGCGAGCCAAATACCGCTACGCTACGTAGGTTGTCATTAACAATAGCTAACTTTAAACTACAATCATTTCAGTTGTGTATAATTTTCACTTCAACAACCCGTTTACGCCGACGCACTTCTCTCAACAGACGTCGTCATGCCAGGGATATTGCCATAACCACCACGCTTGGCATGGGGATTGGTGATCGTCGTAAGCTGATAAGTAACCCTGAGCTAAAAGATGCTGCTGCTCATCCATCAGGTGTATGTCCCTTAGTCACCTTTTACGACAACCATGGGAAGACATAGGGTGGTATATTCTAAGCCAGAAACTACACAGAATAGTTGTGTATAATACGGAACTAAAATTAAACATGCCCCATGTTGTAGCATGAAATTTTGTAGCCATATTCCATGTTATGTACTATATATAGCATCATTATTATCTTAAAGAATACATATGAAATTAAAAATATAAAATATATAGAAAAATTATTATCTAAAATTATATCTGTCCAAATGAATGTTCAATACCAATATGAGAACAAACAATAAAAGCCTAGGATGCATAGACAAGCTATATTCTGTATTTGATAAACCAATTGTGATTACTTAACACATTAAAGTACACTCAGCTCACACAGATAAATAGTGATATGACATAGGCAGCTTCTCTTGGGACATGTATTTGTATGAGCATAATGATCGAAATAAAATAAATGATCCTAAAAACGATGGTTATAGACACCTGCTATATTAAAATACTTTACTAACAACATCCTCAGATGTTGTGTCCATAAATGTGACAATAATACAAGTGCAGAACCCCAAAATCCTAAAGGGTTCTGAATTGGGATTTGATTTAAATAAACAAAAGGAACACACTTTCACTTTATTGAGAAATGTAGTACTTACAATCTCAGAGTTACAGAGAAATTGATCAGCGCCATCTAGTGATGAAATTAAGAATTGATTAGACCAGTCATTTATTAGTTTGGCCAATAATGCTTAGTGGTAGTGACATCTAGTCAAAACAGTGTAAACTAATTTGTCGTTTTATAATAATTATTATACTATAATGGTTAAACAACAAGAGTATGTGTAAGAAGCACTCACCATAATCATTGTCTGCCAATATCCTCCTCTGATCAACTCTGGCCGAGAAATCAATGACAGATGACTCAGACATGAAGCTTCCAAAGAATGTACTGAATGGGTTAAAAGTTATCAACCCAACCATGAAAGCACATAATGCTAAACGGGAATGGTCACCCATTCCCATAACTATTTTGTTGGAGTATTTATCTTCAACCTGAAAAGGGAAAGAACAAAAAGTGTTTCAACAGAAATGTATGAATATATAGTGTCAATTTTTTTTAAACATTAATTAATGTATAAATCATTGCAAAGCAAACAACTATGGATATGTGTATGTCTACTATACTTTAATACCTATCAGCAAAAGTTCCAATAATCAGAACATATTATAAAACAAAGTCCTTCCAGCGCATCTGCCTGTTTGTGAGACACTTAAAAATGACTGCAAAGATTTACAAGAAGTTTGCACCAATATAAGTTGATCCATGAAGCTTTAGATATAATTTGTCAAGATTTGTCAAGATTTGTGTTGATTGAGTTTTACTGCCATGCCCATGCATAGTCAGGGTGGGTCGCCAGTGAATATTATGTAATCACAAGACGTAAATGGTATCTTCATTGCTAAAATGCATTAAAAAGGAAATTTTACAAACCTTGTATTCAGGTGATGATGGTGAATCACTATCATAATCATGAGGAGAGCTTGACGGTGAGCTGATGTCACTGTGTGGAGGTGTAAAGGTCACATCAAATGGTGGCTCTTTCACACCAGACTTTTGGAATGCCAGTTTGAATGCCATGTTTTCTTGCTTTAAACGAGTATTCTGATTTTGCAGGTACTTAATGTATTCTATGGTTTTCCTTAATATAGCTGATTTGTTCAACTGAAATTGAGAGTAAGTTTATAGAAATTAATTGCTAAGCTAAATATTTTTATGATTTTTTACTTTGGCATAGCTGCACTGCTGTGATAATAAAAGATGATAAAACGAATATATATTTCTTAAATTACAAAAAACATATAGAAAGATTGATTGGCTTGATTTTCCTGATTCCTATATGTTTTATATAACTCTATTAAAAAAAAATAAGTTAATAGCTTATCTTTTTCTTCAATGTCTTTGAAAATTGAAATACTATTGTACAAATGACGTTTAAATAAAAGCAGGCTGATGTATGATCACTTAAATAAGAGACATACTACATCAAATAAAATACAAAATATTACCTTTGCATCCTCACCAACAAGCATATTCTTCAACTCCACTATCCTATCATTAATACTAGTTCTGTAACGTCTCTCTATAGCATTGTGTGCACTCCGTTTTACTTCTTTAACCTTTGGCATGCCTAAGTTAGGTGCCTGACTTAAAGCGATTTTTTCACTTCCATCTAAAACTACTGGTATCCCAGTCAGTAATGTGGGACCATTGTTACTTGTGAAAAATGTGTGCAGTGGTCTACTCTCAGTGTTGGATTTTGTATTTAATACTTGGGTTGTTCCTGAAATTTCATTAAATGTTACATTATTTTAGCTTGTCATAGAATATTGGCAATTAAGTTTTAAAACCTATACCATAAGTTTTACATTTCAATAAATGAGACGTCAAAACTGTGTGACTAATAATTCACCTAAAATAATAGACCAGGACAAGTCATTACGTTATGCCGACTATAGAAATAATAAAAAAATGTTCGAACTTTTTCGAAGACTTTTAAATAACTGTAGCACTTATGAAGTAACATTTTCATATTTCTGTTAAATAACATCAACTTCAAAATGGGTCATCAGTATGAGCTAAGTTGGGGCATTCGACTTCAAAATGGGTCATCAGTATGAGCTAATTTGGGGCATTCAACTTCAAAATGGGTCATCAGTATGAGCTAATTTGGGGCATTTGACTCCAAAATGGGTCATCAGTATGAGCTAATTTGGGGCATTCAACTTCAAAATGGGTCACCAGTATGAGCTTATTTGGGGCATTCAACTTCAAAATGGGTCATCAGTATGAGCTAATTTGGGGCATTCAACTTCAAAATGGGTATCAGTATGAGCTAATTTGGGGCATTATACTTCAAAATGGGTCATCAGTATGAGCTAATTTTGGGCATTCGACTTCAAAATGGGTCATCAGTATGAGCTAATTTGGGGCATTCAACTTCAAAATGGGTCATCAGTATGAGCTAATTTGGGGCATTTGACTCCAAAATGGGTCATCAGTTTGAGCTAATTTGGGGCATTCAACTTCAAAATGGTTCACCAGTATGAGCTAATTTGGGGCATTCAACTTCAAAATGGGTCATCAGTATGAGCTAACTTGGGGCATTCAACTTAAAATGGGTATCAGAATGAGCTAATTTGGGGCATTCCAGAAGATATTAATTAAACTGAATATACTATCTTTTTTTTTTTATTTATATTAAAATATTTTTACAAAAAAAAAGTGGTTCTTAATACTAGGTGTAACACAAACTCATTCAAATTTTCTAAATTGCTTTATAATGATATACAAAACTCCTAAATCTAATTGATATATAAGCCACAATTTTAATTTATATCAACCATGTTGATTCCCAAATTTGAACTCAAAAATTAGCCAAATGCTTGAGGCATATTTTTATTTTCTAGTCTTATGGCCTATCCAAGCTCAAAGGGTTAATTATGTCATTAAAAATGTCCCTCTCTCCTACTTTTGTTTCGCTGTGCCGGACAGGATCCACATTGAACTGAATTTGTAATATACCACCTAAAATACCATGGCATACAACAAATGATTTAGTATTGAGTATATTAGAATGGTGTCTATGTAAAATTATATAGCTTTTTCGCTGTCTTACTATTTAGACATAGTGTTAGAATTAAAGCAATTATATTTTACATAATAGCAGACTTATGATAAAGATTCTCAAATATATATTTTTTATATTTACCTTGTACTGGTGCGCTGGTATACATAAAAGTCTGAGTGTCAGAGTTAATAATATTTGATTGCAAAACAACTGGTGAAAAATTAGCATCTGATGTTTTTATAATGAGAGGAGTCACTCCTTTAGTGTTGTTCTGTATTAACAAAGGTTGGCTTGATGTCTTCGGTTTACTGGATTGTTTTAACTGTGCTGTTGTATCCAACTGTACAAGAGATGTTCTACCATCAGGGAGCTGTTGTATACTGCTTGGTGCTAAGTTGACATAGAGTGGACTCTGAACCAACTGCTGAACTATCATGGGGGCCTGAGCCTGTACTCGAGTGTGTCCATGTTGCGTCACATCAGGTAATGGTGCCCCCTCACTTATAGACAAGTTATAACTCTCTTCTCGCCCATACACGCCTTGTACGGGACTGCACTTGACTTGAGGCGCTGGTATCGACTGAGCCTTGGATCTATGCGTGTACTGCGACACCATAGGATTCCCGCCAGGGTTGTAACATGGCGATATTTGAGGTTGAGTTGGGACGTCAGGCTTAACCTTAGTGTCAACACTGAGCAATAGAGGATCGTCTACGCGCGTTAATTCTTCTTCGAGTGTTTGCATAAAATCTCCATCACAACTACTTAAGAAATCTGTAATGAAGAGTGAAAAAAATATTATCATAAGTCATAAGTCTTATGTTCGTGTTTCCTTAACATTATTTTACGATATATATAGTTATTACCTTCTATTTCGGCAATGTCATTGACATTGAATACGTCTGAATTCAAAAATGGGTCGTCCTGCTCCATATTTATTAACATAAATGCAATATTTATTGTAAATATAACACTTGTTTACATTTTTTGGCATGTAGAAAATTGCATCATTTTGACATTTGTCTGATGATTACTGGTAGCCAATCAGAAGCGAGAAAGAAGTGGTACGATTTTACGTCACTAAAAATGCGTTCACAGTCGGAAAATTTATTAGAAAATTATTATTATTTTAAAATTATATATGGCATTAAAATTTAATAATGATAATATAACGCATAAACATTGGGGATTAAAGTCAAAAATACTTACTTTCATGTTAAGTGTTATGAAACACTAAGTCTTGATCATTTATAATGTAATTCACTAGATGGCGGCGTCGTCATATACATGTGTTTGTTTTTTCAAATCGCCAATAGATGTCGTTACAAATCGTCACACTGAAAAATATGATGAAGATCATAGTGCGACTCTATTCATTCTATAATTATTCAGTCTTATATTTTTTAAATTAATATTAGCCTAAGCTAACACAGAATATATTTATTGGACAGAATTTCTTCACTGAACAGAAGAAACGATCAGGAAAGTTTAGATTCGTAGGTATTTTCGTTGTTTGGAGAATATTTCTTATTGGAAAAGTTTAATCAGAGTGCGGAATCGGAAGCGGCCAATCAGAAGGACTACTAGTTTTATAAACGCGAAAGTTTCAATGCATGTTTGTCATTCTTTCACGCCAAAACTACTGTACAGCATTGGGCTGAAATTTTGCACGGGGATATTTTATATCTTGGATTAACACATAGGCTACAAATAAAATCATGTTACGACCCACAGGAGCAGAGTAGCAGTAGCAGTCCAGCCCGTGAAAAACCGCGAGACACTGCTCACTAGCTGTGTTTGCAATAATCACCTACCTACTTATAACTCTCAGTTGAAAGAAAAATCTGAGTAGGTAGGACATTATTAAAATGTATAATTGTGGATGTAAACATAGGTGCACTTTCTGTTCTTTTGCTCTCTTAATCCACCAAGGAATGATTTTACTAACACCGGTTAGAAGGCGCTGGACCGATAGCTTAACGTTCTTTCTGAGACACGGGTTAAACACCACCAATTGTCGTACTTTGGCTAATAAAAAAAGTTTGTAACTGTAGATTATTATACTTAATCATCCCTCACCCCACGTTTTTGTTTCCAACCCTGAGTTTCCTAAGGTATTTAGTCGCAGTCCAATGACATTCGAGGCTGAGGGAGGCATATGTCCAGCAGTGGACGTGAAAGTGCTGAAATGATGATGACGATGATGAAATGAATTTCCTCCAGACACTTAGTTTGCAAAAAACCTTGTAGTGTCCTCGTAGACCTAAAGTGGAGGCTGGAGTGCTGTTCGCCTTTATTCCCGGAGAAGTAGCAAAAGGTTCGTGGTAATGCGTTTAGCAATAACTTTGTACCAACCTTTTTTACGAAAATGTGCAAATTTTCGTCCGACGAAGTAGGAGTATGAAATTTCGTGCCTAATGTTCTAATTTCGATCACTGGGTGACTTAGAATCTATATAGGTATATAACTAGAAATCCTACGCGTAGGTCATACATACGTCGTGAAGTTATGCCATTTAACTTGAACTCTTGATAGACTTTTATGAATAGGTCCACATCATGTCTACAAGTAAAATACATATGATCTGTGTCCATATCACGGAAGAGTTCTCGTTACTTTCGACGGTCAAAGTAAAAGTATTCTCAAAATACAATGAACATAATAATCATAATTATAACGTATAACGCCCACAGCTGAACATGGGCCTCCCGAGGGAGGGCTTTTGCGATAGTAAACGCGCTTGTCCCCCTTAGCCTTCTTTATTTATAAACGATGAATTCAAGTTAGTTATTTGCATTTTAATATTACCCACCCCCCATTTTCCAATTCCAATTCCTTAGAAAACTCTGCCGAAATAGGGAATAAAATCTTACACTTAATGACTGATCTATCAATTTAATTTGCACACAAGTATGTAGTATAGGTAAGAAGTGCCTAACGTTTGTAATTTTTATCACACTACATTAGTAACTATTACAATCATTAAGGGGCTATTTATATGAAATCAGCAGAAGAGGATAGAGAGAACATATTTAGGTGGTGCCATTCTCACAATAAATGAGAGTTAAACCATTATCAGAAAACTCTTTCTTCTAAAATTTCAGTCGACTACATTGTAATTTAAATTCACGCAGAAAACTGTCAGTTGATAATAAGGTTAGGATTTCCACCAGGTATACAACCGATTATGACGTACGCGACCCCGTATTCGCTCATACAGTGACTATCAGTTTGTAGCGGTTACAAACTATTCAAAGTAGTATCAGTATTCGTACCATCGGGGCACCGTGGTTTATTCGTAATCGCAACATTCTGATCCCCAACAGTAACTGCCTTTGATCGAGCAATGGATGAAAGAGGCGTCGGAACGTTCCTCCAAATCCGACTATAGGTCTTTGCCCAGAATGAGTTGTAACGACGAGATCACAACTTACCAACTGATAGTACCTACCTGCAGACACTGCAAGACCACTGTATCCGATCTGCCGGTTAAGAGTGCGTCATTTTGCGCAGGTTGTTTAGTTTGTTGTTTATAAACTATTTAATAAGACGGGAGCCCTGCTCGCTTTTATGTCCGGGGTAGTAGTAAAAGCCTCGTGGCTGACTTAATAAATGTCCGTCTGAAAAACAAAAGTCTTCTATACTTATAAAATTGATTCTACAATAATTATCGTTCACTGTTATGTTCATTAAGCAATCTGTCAATAAGTACTTTTGCGGTTTTTGTATGTTCTAGTAATCTACCTCATTGTCAATACTTGTTTTAAAGTCAAACTATACCTAATCTAATTTAAATGGTGCTTATATAGTGTAGAGCTGAAAAGACAATTTGCATCATAAAAGGTAAATACGTAACGATATAACTAAGATTTTGATAGAAATTTCTTTGCTAGGTACTCAGGGCTTACTATACATTTAAAAACATATTTTAAATATCAAATTTTGTTATGTTTTGTAGCTTAAATAATACAGTAACAATAATATAGGAAATGTATGATACCCTACAACAAATGGGACATTCCTATTAAAGTCATAGTCATATCTTGTACGTAATTTGCCGCATGAGCTATTTGAAAGTCTACAAACAAAGGTACTTTATAGATATTGATGAAGAAGCTATATTAACCAATGAAAACTGCTACACTTTAACTAAAAAGTCATATATTTCATAGAGTAGGTTCCGTGAACGGTTTCATCCACGTAACTCCCGTTTCCGTATGAACTTCATAATTAAACATAGCTTAAAGCCTTCCTAGATAAATAGGCTATCTAAAACTGAAATGATTTTTGAAATCGGACCAGTAGTTCCTGAGATTAGCGCGTTCAAGCAAACAAACAAACTCTGCAGCTTTATAAACTTACTAGCGATCCGCCCCGGCTCCGCACGAGTACAATGCTGATGTATTATACATATAAACCTTCCTCTTGAATCCCTCTATCTATTAAAAAAACCGCATCAAAATTCGTTGCGTAGTTTTAAAGATTTAAGCATACATAGGGATATAGGGATAGAGAAAGCGACTTTGTTTTATACTATGTAATGATTAGTATATTAGTATAAGATACATTGGTTGAATTAAATCCATTATCCAAATTCCAAATTTAATCCACCTAATTAGAAAGAATTTATTTCTAACAATTGATCTTATAATCGATCAAGAGCGTTCAAAAAGTAGTTACGCCTTTTGCAGTGACTGTTTTAGCAGGGGGGTTAAGAGACAGTGCCCCTTAAGCGCCCTTCTCTTTATGATTTTTTGTTTTTTTATTTATTTCATCTTACCTAGTCTTATTGGATATAGCCACCAGAATCCTGGATCCGAAATTGGCCTTTTGACGAATGAATTATTTATGCTAGTATTCGTCTCTATCTGGAAAATCCACTTCAACTTAATTTTTGTAAGTGCTATGTGAATGTCGCTTGCTTCAAATTTGGAGGTCGTGGGTTCGATCCCCATGCCGGGCAGGAAATTTTTTGTAAATTCTAAGATTTCTTTCAGAGTCTGGTTGGTTGTGGGACTAACCTCCGTGACTCCGAAAGCACATTAAGCCGTTGGTCCCGATTATTATAACATCATCTATAATAATCGTTTATCAAAGAACGGGCAGCACCGTTTCCTTGTATGGTACAATATAATACTGCGGTCACTAACCCGCCTTGAAAGCGTCCTGCCTGACTATGGCAAATACCCTTCCTCGGGGGAAGGCCCATGTTCAGCAGTGGACGTTATACGGGCTGATGCTGATGTTAATAGATTGGTAATAAAACAATAAAGTGATATTAAACGTTTAATTTATATTTATAACATTATATTATCTGTAAATATAGAGTTCTTATTATAATAATATGTAGTTCCGAGATGAACAACTTCGATCTAATATAACTTAAAGATATACATACAATATCAACTACATATTCAAAGTACATACAATATTTTCAAATCCCAACTTAAATGATGAACTATAGTGCAATAACATCATACTAAATAACATATTTTTATAGGCACAAAAGTGGATATATTATAATAATTACGTTATAACATTTGTTTTAACAAAAATGTGAGGTATTTATTGTTTACTAGACTACATTTAGATATATCAAGTGTACTCTGAATATACACTATAGCTGTGACTTTTAAAACACTTGTTCTAGTAAAACATTTTGAGCTATCAATCCGATATTATACAAGGCAGACTAAAACAATATCGGCTAAACTGTGTACCATATATTCCTCTATTTCAACGGTGGGGAAACCATCTTAAACTGGAGGTACTAGTTTAACTGTATAACAGAAAAATGCAAGGTACACCTACTGGAATGTCCTAACATATATAATACAACAAACAAAGGCACAAAATAGTGAAATCTACCAGTGTAGCTTCTACACACACACACCATACGTGATAATGATTACTTATCTTTACATACTCGCAAAACTAAGGTAGATACGTTCCAAGATATCTATGGCATTTCAAACTAGACTAAAGTAACAAATCAGTCTTCGAATTAATTACAAAATAATAAGTAATTTTAATATTCATAACTTAAGAATATTATAAAAAAATATTTGTCTATTCTTAGGAATTTAATAAACATACCTACAGAGAAACAAAAATATATAAATGAATGATCGAACACTATAATATAGGAATTACTGTGAAGTTGAAAAGTGCAGCTTTGTACATAAGGTTATTATATAAACTAGAGTTAGGTACAAACAAAGACGTGTACCACACGTAAATAGTTTAGAGTGAAATACACAACATTACACTCATAGCTCAGATATCTAAATAAATTTGATGTATTTATTTACGTATAACAGCGCATTGCAACGATACTTTTTTTTATTTTACCGCAAACCTATAATAATAACATTGAGCATTCTTAACTAAGTGTTTGAAATCTCTTAACTCTAACATGAACCACCGTGCTTGTGTAAAACATTTACTGAGGATAAGATGAGCGTAATTACATATTTAACAACAAACATTTATGGCAATCGATGAACTAATAAATTAATAATATAACCCGTAACATAAAAAAAACACTAGTTAATCTGTAGGTGTGTACGGAGCTACGATAACATCAGTATCCGCGGTGACATGACATCGCGTGCTAAAGTAAACCGTATGCTGACATACAGTAAGTTTAATAGGAGAAGGTACGCGAAGTTATATGGCATAGAGCAACGCGGTGGACTAGAGTAGCAGTAGCGAGCGTGAGGTAGTAGCGGCATTTCAGTCTATAAACATCACAGTCGCGGACAACAAATTGCACAATAACTTGTCTAGGCGAACTCGCCCGGGGCGCAGCGTGGCGGCGCTGCTGCGAGCCCTTCGGCCCGAGAAGTTACCATTCAACTAAGACAACATTACATGCTAGTTAAAGCTAACTTATTTCGCTATTTATTAACAAAGACATAAATGTTATAAAACAAAAACTAAGAAGAAAATAAACAAACATAAAATCACAATAAGACGACTCTTATCTTCCAACGGAAATTTTATTTCGCTTTTAAGATTCGAAGTCGCTTAGAAATAAATAGAGAAGAGAAGAGGTAGAAGAGAAGTGGCCGCGGGGCCCATTGCAATCGCCCGGCCGGAGCGCCCGGTCATCGGCGTAGTGCGCGCGCGGCGCGTCCTACCAGTTAGCTTACAATAAGTGTCTTATTTCTAACTTGTACGCCTAAGTCAGTCTTTTCAAATGTTCAATTGACGACATCATTTTCCTTCAATCCCTTTCGCCACCACCACAGTCTAGCGCAAAGTTACGCGGTGGTACTATGACACCCGCTGGTTGTTCCAGTTCACGACGACGGGGAACAGATAAGTCCTCGACATGGTCGTCGTCGTGCACTGGCGATCGCGGTGAGTGGGGTGGTGTGGATCGAGGTGGCGTACGTGGTGCTAGCGCGGCGTGAGCTGCAGCGGCCAACGCCATTGCGTGTAAAGCTTCTCGCCCTCCATCTCGCGTCGCTCCTTCTAACGCTTGCTGCAGGAATGATGGGTCTATAAGAGGTGTCGAGGACGATCGAACGTCATCAACCACTCCGCCGGTGCCGCTCAACCCGTAGGGAAATGCTGCCCCATTCGACTCTCGCTTCACTCCCCTACTCATTGGACGACTAGTAGTTATTCCAAGTTTCTTAACCTTATCATACAACGTACGTGAGGGAACGCCATATTTACGTGACGCCTGCAATGCACTCATTCCATTGCGCACGCATTCAATAGCAGACAAAATGTCGGACCGAGTGTATTGTTTATATCGCTTCCACTCCGGTTTCTGTTGGGGTGGAACGTACGGCGCCAGTCCGGCCCTAACGTCTTGTTGGAAATTCGCCGGTGGTGGAGATGGATGGAAAGTGCGCTGGTTGTCGTCTTCGAAAGATCTCTCCGTGTAAGGAGAGTGAGCATCTTCTGAACGGTCAGATCTGTTGTAATGCGGCGAAGAGGCTCGAGACGAAAGCCTTCTAGGTCTATAGTCAAAACCACGATGTGGGCTTGCAGGACGTTCAGATTCGTGTGCGGAGCCGTTAGAATGTATCCGAGGCGGTGCGTGTTGAGGGACAGGGTGACATACAAGAGACATAGGTTGAGAAGAGTCAACGGGTGATGTTTGTGCGAGAACGTTCCTTAAGATAGGGGTGTCGCGGGTTGCCAACATACTGGAAAGTTTCTTACGTTTGAGCGGGTTCATATCTGCGGAGTCATAGGCGGCTGAAAGCACGGGCGCCGCGGGTGGGAGCGGCCAGCGCGTCGGGGGCGTCGGCGCAGGAGGCGAAGCGCTGGAGGGAGCCGCGGGCACCACGCGCGGTGGTGAACCCGCGGGTGCGCGCTCGGCACTGCCGGGCCTCCGCCGCAACTCAGTCATGTCGAACAGCCCTTTAACCTCAAGCTGCTCGGCCACCTTCATGATGTTGGGGATATGCGCCTGCGTCACATTCACCTCACCCGTGTACATGTATTCGAGCAGGGCCCTCATCTCAAAGTCTTTGACGCCAGGGAACAGTATACTGCAATGATCCATCGGGACGTCGGCTAATATAGACTGAAAATAGGGAGAGTTGGCTGCCAGCACGACCCGATGTGCCTTGAAGGTCACCTGGTCGTCGACCACAATTGTGCAGTCGACATAAGTCTCTACTTTGATTAATGCTTCTAAGATCTCGACCAAGTTGGTTTTGTGGTGGTTCCATTTTAAACAAAAAGTTTGTGGTCCTTCCGTGCTCCCCATCTTTTTTAGATGTGATTCTGAAAAAAAAAAAACTTTGTTAGAAAAAGAGAAGATGATAACATTATAACCTACTTTCTAAATTTTTGCTATTAATTAAGGGTTGTACGACTATTGTACACAATACCTATACCAAAAACACATACTCGTAGAAGAAACAAATGTAACCAAGTAGGTAACTTTATCAAAAAAAAAACTTATAGAGATCAGATCTAACTAAAACAAACATTAAAGTAAGTATACACCTGAAGATCTTACGTAGGTACCTACGTAGATACAATAAAAACTGCAGTGACATTAACAGGATTTCCTACTGAAATAATTTGCATTGTCATTTGAAATACAAACAAGACCTCAAAATTATATGTTTAATTTATATCTTAAAAAAAATTAAATCATTAAAAACGATTTAAAAAATATTCCACAAATTTCAAAATTATTATATAAAAAATATGAATACAACAATCATTATAATTTCAAAAAACCGAATACTGCTAAATGTAAACTCAAATTAAAAGGTTATGACTAATAAATTATTTGCCATGTCCTATGTTTATTTTTTATATATTCAAAATTATGCACTAATAATATAAAACCACACAAAACCCTACATAATAATTATAAACACAAACACTAAGAACTCAAGTAATACCTGACAACATATCGTCGTACGTCGAGACGGGATACATCGTGGAAATATAATGTAAGAGTCACGCACTAGTTGGTCAAAGCAGATAATCCTTGCGTACACAAAGTTGCAACCTGCGCGCGATGTGCACAGAGCGAGCGCGCGCGAACAGTGGACGTATGCCGCGGCCAAGCACCGCTCTACGACTGCACCGCCCTTCCCCATTTACATATCACAGCCCTACTACACTGCCAAATTAACTTTTTACCTTTTATTCGGCAGGTACAATCGAACTAGGGGAATTAGGAAAGCGGTTACGATGGATTCCCTCTTGTTGTGTTCCCCAAAATTTTGCACCAAACCGGCTTTCCTATTTTCAGCTTTATGCTTTTGAGTTTTGTTTCCAAAATAGAACTGCGAGTGACGACAATATATTTTTTGTACTAACCTTAACACAAACGCAGTATTAATAGACTCTGCTACGAAGTCGTAGCTGCTACGAAGTTGGATAAAAAGGGTATAAAAAATAAAATAATAATAAACAAACAAAACTTACCTAACAAAAATAATCCAGCATCAACACGTGAACAGGCCGGTTGATAAATGTCTTGGAAAACTCATGGAAATATTTAGCACTTGCACTAAGTTCGTAGCACGTTCGGGGTGGTTTCGCGCGAAAGGTTTATATTTGGTAAGGGTCGGGTTCGCCGTATTGTGGGGGCGGCGTGCTCTCGCGAGCGTCAAGCAGTGACTGTGTTGGTGTAAGGCGGTCGGCCGCGGCAGGCCTATATTCCCGCACTCCCCGCACCTCTTTGTGCGCTTTTTACGCACGCAGCGCAGCGTGGCCGAGTGCAGTGCAATTGCGTGCGGGTGGAGCGCGGGGCGAGTGCCGAAGCGCGCCCGACGAATTGCAGCGCGCTGAGGAGGGCTGTCGCGCTTGTGTGCGTGAGTGCGCGCGCGCATACATTCTTATAACTACTATACTATGCGTGTATGCACCGCGAATGAACTGGGCCCTGCCGCCGTCTACTTGGTATAATAAAGCCCAAATCGGCTCAAAGAAATTAAAGCCACGCTTCACTGCGTCTTTTTGTCTTACGTTGAACTTTGCGTTGAATTTCTGATGGCAGAACTATTGATGGTCTTATAATAAGAATGGAAGTTGGGATAAAATGTATTTAAATATAGGATAAGACTAAGTTGGTTTTACCCGCTTAATGATTTTAGAAAAAAACAAGGTATGTACCTAGTTACTTCCTCATAGATCTCCAGTTATTGCGGTTGGAAGCGACATGCATCCACTGTGACACATTCCACAGCCTTAACCAGATCTAGTTCGTGGACGTCCTACACTACGCTTGCCGTTCCGCGGTCTTCATTCGAGAACTTTTCGGCCCCTTTACTTCCTACCGAAATAAAATCAGTGCATTAGCATTTTGTACACTTAATTTTCTACGAATAAGTACAAATGCTGGGCATTTTTCGAACGTTTCTGCTGTACAGAATACGTACCGACTCTACATCGTATATAATGATTTATCCAATGAAAATCGTAATCGTCACTTAAATGCTGAATAGGTACCTATTACAATTATATCTTCGCACTCAAACTACTCAGCAAACTATTCGAGAGCGCAAAAACAAAGCACTCAAAGTAGAACTCTACTAATTAATTTAACCATTTAATTGTTAATGCGTTATTTTGTAGCATGACCGTCCTAAAATTCCCAAAAGTGAGTGAATATCGCGTCAAACGGGGTCATTGACATGTTGCCTGCGTAGGGAACGTCAAAATAGCGCGAAATACACTCAAAAATAGACCAAGTTGTCTGTGCAATATTTTTTGTTAGACGATGCAGGCTTCCGCCAAACTGAGGGGATTGTTGTATTTAAATGTACTGTGTATCTTTACAGTTTTACAATATTTTTTTCTGAGACTTAAATAGAATAAATTACCTTATATTATATTTTTTTATTGTTAGCAAAAACTGCATAGATACCTACGTAATAATTTGACAATAAATCATCATTGAATGTCAAATTATCTAGTAATATTGCAGACAATATCGTGCAATAAAGAATAAATATTAATAAATAATACGTCAATCTTCATGATCGGGGTTAACATTTATAATCAAGATGATACGGGACGCAAAAGTGCTATCTATTAGAAGTAATAAAAGGGTGGTTAACATTATTTAATAGAACTATTGCACTATTTTTGGATTCAATTATTGTTTTTGTTTGGTTGTTTGTTTTTTTCAGATATCTTGCATGTCATATATATGTATATAATTAAGCAGAAGCCCTGCTTAATTTTATATCCGTAGAAGTGGCAAATCCTCATGGCGAACCTCGAAATAAAAAGCATATTATGTATGAATAAAGAAGTTTGAAGTAATAAAAGGGTGGTAACATTATTTAATATAACTATTGCACTATTTTTGGATTCAATTATTGTTTTTGTTTGGTTGTTTGTTTTTTCAGATATCTTGCATGTTAACCCTTAATTTGGCAAGGTAAAAAATACTAAAAAGTTGTTTTTTTTTTTTGAAATTAGCATTCATTAAATATTTATGAATATAGGAAAAATAGAAAAAAAAATCTCAAAAATCTAGATTCTGAGAAAAAGCATGTACAGTATACTGGACATTACCCTGTGTAGCTTAAAGTGACTGCCAAAATTGGTGTCCTATATTTTGGACTTTGCCAAATCATGATCTGAAATGTAATTATATAGTATTGATTATTTTGATATATTTTATATAATAAGTATAATAAAAAGCGAATCAAATTAAATATATTTATTTCTTTAACAGCTTTTACAAAGAGATGTAAAAGTTTTCAATTGCTAGGAAAAATAAATCAATATGAGTCTTTATCTCTTCATCTATAAACATTAATATACATCAAAATAAACTTAATATTTAAGAACAATATTTTTTAACAAAATCTTATAAGCAATTGTTTACTATGCAGTGAGAAATCTGTAGTAAACTATCAAAGTTATACACTATGCAGTAGTGCAAGTAACAGAATGAGTTATTTACCTTATATCTACTGAGATCGACCAGTCTTTATCACGCTTTTACAAATATACTAATTTAAAAAATACTCAGTACAATCATTTCAAAAAATACAAATATCAAATCAGTCTTTATATTCTTAAAACTTACTTGTTATGGTAATTATAAAAACAATTTCTTTTGCGTACTAAACACAGCCTTTGGTTACATTTATTACAAATAACGTCAGTCTTATTCTTAATACACAGCTTACAGCGGCCGTATGTTTCTCCAAACTGTGGCCAATGTCCTATACCATCATAGCGAATACTGTCATCAGTTTTACTAGAGACGTTTCTAGATCTTCCTTTTTGCTGTAATTCACGAGCTAATTGACCACGGAAAGATTTCAAAGGTATATTTTGCACTCCCCGGCGACAGCAATTTCTTCTATATATCAACCAGGCATTGTTCACGCAAATATCCAGCATTTGAGCAAATATAGCAGTGTACCATCGTCGGCTTCTGTACGTTGTTCGGTATAGAGCGATCAGCATATCACAAAGATCTACGCCACCCATATGGTTATTGTAATGCCTGATAATTTGAGGACAATCGACATCAACTCGCATTTTATGTTCTTTACTGTAGCGCTTAATTTTTCCAACAGGAAAAGCATCTGCAAATGTACTGACTAAAGTCACTACCTTGTTGTCAAACCATTTGACAATCACTAACTTGTTTTCATTATCGACTATCTGAGAATATGCTCCTCGGCCTTTTTTCTTTAATGCTTTGTCACTCATCAATAAGTTTTGACAACCTTTTAGCCTATTTTGTCTTATGGTGCCAAGACTAAAAATACCGTAGCTATCTCTAAGATGTATAACCAAATCCAAAGTAGAAAAATAATTATCAAAATAGATGGCACACGCTCGTGTCTGTATTGTTTTGCAAAGAGCAACAACTACTTTAGCTCCTAGGGTCAATCCTTTTTCATCTTCACAAAAATCATTAAAACGAAATGTATCTTCGCCTCCGTATAACAAGAAGTCGTATACAATACCTGAAACACCTGCTCTGACGAAATTTTTAAAACCCCATTTGTTGGGTTTCATAGGATTGTACTGCCTCCTATTCCCTGCTTTTTTGCCTTTGTACGGGATTGTCATTTCATCGATGCTGTATTCCATCTCTTCTTCAGTAGCTAAGCAGTTGATTCTCACCTTCTCGACAAAGGGCCTTACTTTATAATATCTATCAGAATCATGACAGGAGTTATCGACAAAGTGGAGGTATCTGCGTATAGCTTGAAATCTTTTCAAAGACATAACATCAGCGATCGGTGGATATCTGAATTGTTTTGACCAATAGTCTAAATATGATGGTAAACGAACAATGCCCATAAGTAATAAAATAGAAATATAATCTTTTATTTCCTCCTCTGTCACATTTATTGAGCGCCCAGTACTTTGAACAGAATATAGATTTGTATTGAGGACTATATCTTGAATTATGTCTGTAGAGAAGTATTTACAGAAATAATCTATGGGTGTGTCATTTGTAGGCATGTCAAATACGAAATCAACAGCTGTTATTTCAGCCTTATGTTGGAATCTCACCTTTTTCCATTTATAATTAATTTTTTTTCGCTTCTTTGGCTTAATTTTACTTCTATTGCGAGTGTGGGTGACAACACGCTTTCTAGCGGACCTGGTTCTCACTACGCTTGTACTGGGTGACGGGTCTTGTACGGAAAGTATAGATGACATGGTTGGAATATTATCAAAATTTACCTGGCTGGGTGACGGCAATACTTGTCTCATAATTGGTGTTAGTATGGAAAGGGAATCTGGTTCACTGTTGGGTATTTCATCACTAGAAGTATTCTGTTCTTCCTCTGGACTATCAAATATGTTTAAGTTTTGCAATGACGATGCTATGGACGGTGGCTCTGAAGAAGAATAAATAAAATCTTCACGACTCGGGTTCTCAGGTCTTTCATCAGAACTTGATTCTCCTTCCAAATCAGATGCTGCGTTGGTTGGTGGCACTAAAGCTAATAACTGTGAAGCGCGTGATGCTTGTTTGAAAGCCTGTAAACAAATAATGAAATAATGAAATAAAATAATGAAATAACATATGACCTTGAAACTCAGATCGACTGTTATACAAAAAGTAGGTATAAATATTCAAACAAATACATTGCTTACTTCATTCGCAATGTCCAATATACTGCACATCATAATCTCATATCTCATTAAAGCTTATTAGGTAATGGGTAATATACTGGACACGTGTGTTTTACATAGTATATCTCAAAAACAGTAAATAATATTATAATTGTAAAGTATGTATACCAATAACTAGGATTTCTAGAATATAATATACCGATATTACATAACATTGTCAAATAAAAAAAAAAGTAATCGTGACTTACCGAGAGCGGCCGCAACACGTTTATCCTCCGCGACATTTTGGCGCCAACTGACAAGCAGCGCGTGAGTGTACAAATTCGACAATTTTTTATATAATAATACAGATCATGCATAAACTACTCATGATGAGTAAAAATAAAATTACTTATTCAATTAAGCTCTAGATTTCTTTTACGTCGATGTCCAAAATATATCCCATTATCAAATTAAGGGTTAAATATAACTAAGCAAAAGCCCTGCTTAATTTTATATCCGTAGAAGTACATAGCATAACCCTCATGGCGAACCACTTAATAAAAGGCATATTATGAATGTATATATGAATGTTAGTTATTAATTTCTATTAGACTACTTTTAAAGAGCTTATTTTTAGTAAAACAAGATAAGTTACTAAAACTACGTATTTATTTTATCATTGATATTCTTGTTTCTTGTGCGTTCTATGTGTAGTCTATTAGACAATTCTGTATTTAATTGCAAAAAAATAGACCCGCCCCGGCTTCACACGGGAAGTAAATTTAAATTAACACAAAACCTTTCCAAAATAATATATCTAAACCTTTCTCAAGGATCATTCTAACTATACGTGAAATCCGTGAAGTACCTACTTTATCGCTAACAGCCAGACAGATATATGCGGCAAAAGACGTTTTATAATATGTAGCGATAATGTAATTAAACCTTTAAAAAACTGTCTAAAACAAAGATAAACCCGCAAATTCCTACAGTTTCCCACGAATGTATGCAAAACCAGGAATTCCTGCGTGCAAACAATGGCTGCAAATGTCAGAACAAATCACATCGATGCTCAATTGAAGTGCTCTTGAAGCTCTTAACCACCATTTGCATATCGACACCGGTCTCCAGTGGAGTACCAACTATAATACTTACTGTGGGAAATTATTGATTCTATATATATTTACGCCTTATTACACTGAAATAATGATAAAAAAAATCTTGTATTTTCAATATTCAGTGTAATAAGGCCGAATTATTTACAAGAGAATAAGACACAGTAGTATGATAAAAGTTACCTGGATTATGGATTATTATCTGTGATAGAGTGACACGCAAGGAAACAAAAAAAAATTATCACTTCATCGTATTCCGAATTAGGTATTAAAATAAATAAAATTACGAAACTGCAAACCTTTTTTGTGTTAGGTATACTTCTGAAATATCTTCGAATAAGTAAAAACAAAAGATAGTTAAGAAAAACTTCATTACCATTTTAAATCCATAATGATATATTAAGACCGTATTTTGCGTACAATAGTGTAATCAAATGTTTAAACATTTTAAACATCAGCGGTCAACCACACGACCGTTAAAAAATTCACGATAATTTGGCTATCGCCGGAAATTCGAATGCAAATGTGGCATTGTCAAAACTAAACAGTTATGACCTTTGATACTGTGTCGTTGTCATCGCATCGGCTGTAATTAGTTTGGCGATTCGCAGAGGGTCCAGTTATACATTCATTAGCAATACGTATCGAAGGTGAAGAGGCTAACAAACTTTAAAAAGTCAACAATCATTTGCAATTCACACCGTCTCCAAACCTACATAAATTTCGGTGCCAATTGCTGAACAATACATTGTAGTGCCGGATAAAATATATTATGCTAATACCAGCATAAACATAAACGCATCGCGACCTATCCCACGGACGCACGCGTAGCAAAAACTGCGACACGGGACGGGGGACAGGAAAAAAGCTAATAAAAAAGCAATAATGCGATCCCGCATGGTGGCTTGTTGAGATCCAAAATTAACGCGACTGATGAACCGTATTTAGGGATAAAAATTGATGTACGGATAACTGAAAGGTCGCATAGAGTATCAATTAAAATCCATACATTTCTTTGTTATAAAATACGATATGAATAAGCTTTTGTTTGGATAAAAGTAGAATATGTTGCCATTGCGTTATTGTAGTAGCTTTAAGTCTGTAAGTACATTAACCTCACGGCCATTCACTCTTTTACATAATAATGCAAAATGTATATCTACGTCTAAAATAGAAACTTTAGGTATCAGTAATACTTATTTATTTTATAAAATTCGATAAAGTTTTAAAAATTCAACTAAGGAAACAAAAGAAGAAAAACATATGTAAATTTACCACTTTCGGATTCAGATTCAGTAAGAATCTGAATCCGAAAGTGGTAAATTTGCCATTAAAAAAAAGAATTATATAGAGGACATAAGTATTATGAATTACTACTACATAATACATACATATTTCACTGAATCATTTGATTACTGCAAAGACCTAGAATTTGGATGTGGATTACTGCGTAACTCATTTTGAAAATTTTACGTCATATCTTCATATTCAAATAATGTTTTTTTTCCAAAATACAAAAGAATGTTATAGAGTTATTACTGTAAACATTAATATACATTATTATACATTAATAATTGTGTACGAGTTAACTTCGCATAATGAGAGAAGGGTTGGTGGCCAGCATAAAAGCATAAAGAGATAATTGTAATTTCACGGATCTTGTCATTTGTCACCAGCATCCTGGCACGAGCCCTGCTCTGAATTTATTATTTTATCTTATCTGGGGCGGCTACCCTTTACAATACACATTAAATAATAGACTCCACAATTTCGCACACGTTGTTAAGACTATTAATAATAAACCTATTAATGTTATTGTATGTCTATTTAATTACCGTTAATGATTTATTACTGTTAGTTAGTAGTTTACTTCAATTTTATCTTCGACTAACCGTTTTTTATCATATTAACAGACACATGCTCTTTAATTTAAATCTTATTAGAATATTATTTTATTAACAAACTGGCACGTCGACCATTGAGTAGAAAACCTTCTAATCGTTAATTTTGTAGAATACTCTTAACATATTTAACATTTTGCACTCAACAATTTTGTTCATATGACGTCAGAAATACGATGGGATATAATATAAGTAAAAAAGTATTCTTTTGAGGACACTCCACACCCGACCCCGGATGCGATTCATTGTAGCGAAACTCCCCGAGCCCAAAACTAAAACAATACACTCTTTCCCTTTATTGTCTATGTTACACAACCATTTCTGTTCATAATTTTATTTTATTCTTTACAAATAGATTATAATTTAAAATAATACTATTTAAACATACCCATACTTACTGGTACCTAGAACAATGATAAAAGAACGAAAACAAATAAACATTATGTTCTAACAATAAGTCTACGCTTTTTGAATCAAACAAAATTTAGCATTTCATACAGTATTTTGGAACTCTTAATCAAATTAATGCCACACGGAATAATACAAACATAATTCATTCCAAATAAATTAAGTTTCGATATTTAATAACATCGGCTGACTCATAACAGATCAAGTGGATAACAAAAAAAAAAACGGTGGTTCTGCTAAGTATCGTTGTCAAAATATCGGCGAGCACCTGTCTGTGTCAGACATATCGGCGCGTAACGTATTTGTGAAAAACTTATATTCAATAATAATAATACTATTTATACTAATATGTGTTGACTGAATGCATTTTAAAAAGCTAATAAGTAAGTATCATGTGCATTATCATAGCATAGAAATATGTAAAATATGTGGTGCTTGCATACACATAGAAGCGACTATCATTCTTGTTAAGTTTTACGACACATAAGCTGCATTATTCAGCATGGCCGCCAAGATAAACATCTTATAAAGTATATCCAGAGATAATTCGCTTCTCAACTCGGCCATGTTGCCTTCCCCGTGGTTCGATAAAATAAAACAACCGCGAGCTCGCCGCTTTTGGACTTTTTTTATACAGGATCATTTTTCTTGGCGACTCGGCGAGTCGACCAAGGGATTAGCTGTGAGGCGTGGCGATCGAAAATGATACTTTTGGCTTCATAGCAATAAGGTCGAGTGGTTGTGGAGGCTGTAGAGTGGACGTCCTTGGGCGGACTCGATCTGCTAGCCGAGAGATCGTCCCATCGCGCGCGCTGGTCGTTGCACCGAATGTATACTTTTTAAATGCATTGGAAAGTAGAAAACTTATACTCTTGTGATGTTTTTGAGATAGGCTCCATTAGCTTACCGCCTCTACGCAAGCCTAAGAGTACTATCACATTCTTAATTAATATCGTTATGCGTTAAGTTTACGAACATTGATGTTAATATTGAAACTCATGTGTATTTATGATATATATTTTTATTCATATAAACTTAAATAATTTTTACATCTCAAGCCTTTAATTTCTTTTCGTAACTTAACTTAAACATACTTACTTAAAAAATTAAATAGATACACAATACTACATAATACCTATGTTTAAAATTTATGAAGCCCTTCCTTTGTTTAGTTAGTTTTAATTTTGTTATTACATAATTTTCTTTCGCAACTGAGCAATATTGAAATATACTTAAAGCATAAATGTATTCTCATATAGGTATTTGACCAGCCCTTTATTTTGTAACTTTTGTTCACAATCACACCCAACACCTAATGAGCCAAAGTGGTGTCCTCGACTTTTATGTTAAAAAACTGCTTCGATTTCGTAATAATTTATGTTTGAAACTGGCATAGCTCCAGTTCGAAAACAACTTTCGCAACTTATCTTTGAACGCATAAAAGTTACGATAACTTAAACCATTAACTATTAGTAGGCATAAGTAAGAAAACTGCAACACACCCAACAATGTGAAAATGTACAAATATCTCAAACATAGTCCAACCATTTTTCAATTCTACTGGCCTAGCAGAATATATTTACCTACCTACTAATATAAAGAGAAAAATTAGATTGTTTGTTTTAATTGAATAGGCTCTGAAATACTGGATCGATCGATATAAAATCTTTCGCCATTAGAAAGAAAGCTATATTGCGCAGGAGTAACTTTGGATGTACATATTTAATGATGAAGTTCTAACGGCGACAGGAGATTCGCAGATAAAACCACGGGCGGGAGGCTATAATAGGTGCCTAAGTATGTTCAAATCGGCGCGTCGTATTTTGTATGGGAATATGCTTATTGGTACCTATAGTAGTCTAGTAGTGGGTTAAAAATTAAAGTTTGAACTGAATAATACTCGTGTAAAGAACTGGACGAAGGCTGACCTACCTACTGAAGATGAACCTTTGCTCACACACACGGGTACCTATATCCCTATATCGTAATGGCTAATCCCTACTTAATATTATAAATATGAATGTCCGTTTGTTTGTTACGCTTTCACGCGAAAACTACTCAAACGATCATCGTGAAACTTTGTACCTACACATATTCTTGGAGGTTTTAGAAGTAACATAGAGACATTGGCTTCAATGCGAGCAAAGCCGCGGGTAAAAGCTAGTAGTAAATAAAAAGAACAACAATGAATTTCTGAAAAACAACACGTAGGTAGGTTAACTTACAAGTAGGTAAGACTACAACACATTTATGCAGGAAGATGAAACGAAGAACATATTTGTATGGCTAGGAAAGGACCAGCCATTACTATATATTGGAGTTTTAATAGCAAATTATTTACTACAAAACAATATTTTATAATAAGTAGAAAAATTGCCATGATTTTTATAGGTTTCACTGTTGCCACGTAGTCGCGTCGCTGTCGATAACATTCAAATAAACACAAAGAACTTGCAATGTTTTAGCGAATCAATATTTATACTGACATTCGTTATTTCCGTCACACGTGGAAATAGCATGCAGTGCGAATAGATGGACGGTCCGATAGTACGACCAGTAATTATAGGTATCATTTGCAATAAACTCGTCCACCCCGATCGTACGACCGTATTGAATTGCATGCGAAACTAGTATTTGAACCGTTATTAGTATGATATACGTACAACAAACAAATAAGTGTGTATAATACAAAAAATAACAGGCAAATTACACTTCGTTTTAACATTGATTACACATACAATAGATTTTAAAGAACGTTACCTACTCAAAGTCGTCTTTAGAAATCTATGGTCCCATACCAAAAAACACATTAATTCTTAGTATGTGTTTAGAATTGCATTTTATGACGTCACATTACTCAATGTTTTTCTTAAGTTGCCTACTTATAACACTTAGCATATTTGCCTAGGAAACCTATTTACGGCTCAATTACACCACTGATATATTTACCTAAATTAAATCTTAAATAAATATATTCATATGCATATACCTACCTACATTTATTAAAGCCAAAACCAGTACAAAGTATGGACCCTGTCGAGCATGGCAAGTAAGAAGAGAGGAGGAAGCGATTTATTTATTCTTAAATATATAATTTCAAAAAAATTAAGTAAATTATATATATTTTTATTTTGCAAAACTGCTTTTGTCTTAAAATATCACAGAAGGTTAATCACGCAACAATATTACTGTGTTACAATCCCCCTTGAAAAAATATCTTCATTACCCTTCAGTAATGAAGATATTTTTATCGAAGTCATAGTCATATCTTTACCGGGTTTCAGTTTATCTCACTTTATACTCATTAGTCTTATACCTATTACAAATGACGTAAAATATTTTGTTTAAAAATTAAATATTGCTTTTTAAAACTATAGGTTAATCTACATTTTGCTAGACTATATTTATCAAATATTTTAAAAATAATAAAACAGAAAAGTTATTTTCAACGAATACAAGTCAAATCTTTAACACCCTACTTCTGGGATCATACACTTCCAATTTACCTTTTTATTCCAGGAACGACATTAGCTATCCAACAATAATCCAAATACCTATCAACAGTAACGTATGTCAATACTAACCCTACAATGTTTACGGTTTTTATGGGTGCTTTATTCGCGAACACCCCTCGCTACGTTGCTATGGGGTTGTGGTCAAAATTGTATTTTTATTATAATTGCTCTGTTTTATTAAGAGCCTGTTTGCTAGGGTAAACATTGTGCAGTTTGTTTTTTTTTGTTAAAACTAGTCGATTCGGTGGTATCTATCATATAATTAGTTGTGAATATGTCTTTATGGTAAGGAAATTGGAGACTGCCCTAAATCGTAACTATAGAATTTTAGTCACAACTAGCTTCCCGCGCGTGTTTTCACCGGCGTAACTCTAATTCCCATAAGAACTTGATTATAGCCTATAGGCTTTATAGCCTTTATATGGCTTTATAGGGCTACCTAGCACTGATTATTCATAGCCCATTTATCGAAAATATTTTTTCTGATCGGAGCAAGCTAACAAACAAACTCTCCAGCTTTATATATTAGTTTAGAGTATAGATGGTTATACGAATGGGCCAAACCGATATTTAATTCTAGTAAATATATTTAGCCGTGTAGTTTCTGTCTTAGAATAGGCTACCCTCATGTTGTTCCATGGGTGTCGTAACAGGTGATTAAGAGATGTACAACTAATAGATGAGCAGCAACATCTATTAGCTCAAGGATACTGACCATCTTTCTCACGTGATCACCCGTCCCACTGTGAATCATGGTCATTATAGCTTTCCATGGCCGCTTGGCAAGGTCTGTTAAGAGGAGGATCAGCAGTGGACATAAACGGGCTGATGCAGTGAAATATATTTCAATTTCTATGTATTGAAACCTTCATAATTGAATACTATCGCTTTAGTTTTTGTATGTAGTCTACGTATTGGATTTGATTCTAATAATATAAAATATAGGTGTAATGTAATGTAATTCAAGGGTGAGGGGTTTATTTTTGTTTGTTTGTTTTCCGCCTAGTCGTCACAACGGTATCTTTTTAGATAGCTTAAATAATCCTTATTTTCTAGCTAGTCTGTCTATATAATTCTACATATTCGTAACATCATTAATATTATCTCTTTAAATGTCATTTGTAACAAATGCGCAGCAAAAATACAAAACAAGATAAACTAAAAATAAATATCATTTAGGCGTAAGATAACAGTGACAGTTTTACTATTCAAATAATAGCAAAAAAGCGAATAATATGTCCGCCTGTCCATACTCAATTGGACCCGCATCAAAAAGCTTAGTGTAAACCCCTTTTCTCATTTTTATACCACGAAAAGATTGCCCGTGACTATTTTGTTGGCAAATATGACTTGATCCTATTGTCCATAAGAAACTATTCATGTCGCATTTAAATGTTCTAATAAAATATATCTCACGTGATCTTTCTCACGAAATGGTTTTATACCTTTAAAATATCTATGAAAATTTAAGTCAAATTTCTTGTAACTTGTTTAATTTCACACCAGTGGCTCTGGTATTTGCTTGTGTTTTAGGTCTTCCAATGCCCTCGTAGACCTGAAGTCCGAAAGGCCCGCGAACTGTAAAGTAGAACGACAGTTGCACATAACTCCCCTAAAAAACTAAAAGTCACAATCTTCCCGCCAGCCCCGCCCTGGGCCGAGGTCTAGGGCCCACAGAGGACGCCCTGTTGCTCAGTTTGCTTAGTTTGTAGTTTTTAAACCTAATTTATTAATTAATCTTTAAGCCCTTTTACAATCCTCGTGTTGTGTTAGGTCTGATTCCTACCCCGGGACTCATTATTTGTGCGAACCATGGATAGTTATCCCGAGTCTGGGTGAACTCTAATACTCAGAACAACTAGCTTAACTTGACTTACCTAATTTACGGTCACAAACTGTTTATAAAATCCCCAGCACACAGAGATAAATTTCTCTATTCCGGGAGTTATCTATAAAATAAGTTAAAAGTTATTTAAGAGGGTACCGAAGCGCGTAGGTAATGCAAGTAGGTACAATACCTAGTTTTGTATTTAAGTTACTTGTTTAAATATACTCTTACAATGTCTTACTTTGTCTCAATTGAATCACATTTTGGTGTTTAATAACTGAATAACATACTAGCCCATGTACGTAGGTACTTTTTACAATAACTTAATTTACCTTTCTTTTCATAGTTTTACTGGTGATTCTTTAATGTTGATTGGTTTAATTATCCTTAAATGCAAATAGCATACATAGACTCGGAAAAATACAGCTATAAAAACTCCAATAATCATTATTAACTTTGACTTTGACAAATGCATTCGCAAATTACTGCGGCGGGAAGTCGAAGCCAACTTAATTTATAGATGGCTACCCATAAACTTCAACATACAACCTTATAAATCACATTCGTATGATATTCGTGTACTAATTTCACCATCGATATTGCAATTTGTCATTTCCTTATCGAATATTATCGCAATGCATTAGTTCTGAGTAGAGATAACGGTATCATTACATAGAATTTGGCCAACGATTACAGAATTTTTTGAGCCATGTTTTAATTTAAATTATATTATTTTCAAATTTTATATATATTTTAACTAGCAGTTCTTGGGAGTTTGTAAGCGTAGATTGATGGTGTTAAATTTTTTTTTTTTTTTTATAATTATAAATATATTATAGTGGTAGCTTAGTTAAATAAATCTAGTTTCACAATAGTTTTAATACAATTTTTAACAGAAATAATCAATAATAAATATTTAAAAAAATAGCCAAAAAATATGTTCTGTACTTTTTTTACTAAGCCTTCTCCAGGTAAGTATAAAATGACAACTTGAAAGAAGGTGGGCGTAATGCATATTTAAGAAAATTTTGGGCAAAAATTATTGAATGTTTTTATAACATCAACACCAAACATAAAATTATTCTCAAATAATTAATGAAACAAATCAATATGATTATCTTAGACATTAAACGGCGCAAGTTATATTTTGCAATATCAGCATTGTATGACTATTAAATGAAATAAGCATATTATACAAGGTGCTTCCAAAATATATGCAATTTCTGTAACAGTAGATTACAAATGATAGTATCATGAGTAGTTTGTGTAATGATTACGTTAGTGACACAGACATTTCTGCTGTATTCTGAATTTTATGGTACCATTTTTTAAGTAGAATTTATAAATGCATAATACAAGCGCGAGATCAGATGAGGTCCCTTTTACTCCGTTATACACCGGGAGTTACGGCTAGAAAACTTAGTATTGGAGGACTTCCTTATTTTTGCAAAAGAAATACGTAAAATAAAATGTATTATTTGATACACACATTTCTTTCCTAACGTTATCATTATATCTACGTCCTACGTGACTCTATCAACTGTTAAAGGGAGGGCATATACTTTACGAGCACCTTATTCATTTTGTAGCCTACAATTACATTGTTAGGCATTTAGTTATTATTGGAAAGACTTTTACAATGTATATCTATTTATTAGCCAACGTGCAACTATGCCTCCTATCTTCGTAGTTTCACATGTGCGTAACGCAATTTCATAATAAATCTCACGTATTGTGAATCGAATAAAAAAAATTGGTAATTCGTTTGCGAAAGTGGCGTATTTATGCAACATAGGCAATCTGTGTTGGAAACGTGTATAGCGGCGGAGTGCGTATCGCAGAAACGCGTCGTACGCACTATAAACGTAGATAGATACAGTGCGTACACTGATAAACAGTCAAGATAACGAATTGTCCGTGTCCGTAGCGAAAGTAGATAAAAATCTGCTCACATATCAAAAGATACAATTTTTAATTAATTTAAAGGTATACCTGCAGTATACCTTTAAATGAATTCAAAATTCATTCAATTACGTAAAAAATGCGACAGCAATAATTTTGCAGATTTATCACAAAACGTCAATATGACGCATTGGCATAGCAACGCGTCATTTTAAAAAGCTTTGGCAACGCGACATGTTACAAAAAATCTGCTAAATTATGGATAAATATCTTCTGTCGCATTCCTATGGCAAGCTAGCTGTATTAAATTCGTACTAATAAGAATAACTATCGCATAGTAAGATGTATATAAAACAAAAAATCTGCCATGCCTCATATTCACACACACATAGAAGTACACACCATACATTTTGCGCGACTCCACTCAAGGCCAAATAGCGTCTAGAGAGCAATTCGCACACAATCATCGAGGGGTATCCCCGACCTACAAAAAAAGACATGCTTGCATAAATAATACTCATTGCTCAGTCCACTTTAGTGGTAGTAGCAGTAGTAATGATGTCATAACAAAGAGGGCGCGTGCGCGCAAAAAATGCTTCATTGTGGGCGGGCGTGAAATTACGTCAATTTCGCACAATTGTACCAGGAGATTAGGACACCGTAGGAGATTATTGTGTTTTGCTTAATTTTTCGACATTGTTTTGGTTTAACTTGTAAATATTTGTTAGTGTAATATTAAATACGACGTTATAACTTTATATTGACAACAACTTGTACCTTTTAAAAAGTGTTGATTAGGTATAAAAGCGCAGAAAAGTATAAAAACTATTTAAAACATACTATACCTAAGTATGTTTTTAATTATGTTTTGTAGTGATAGGTACATGTAATATGACAGAGTATATGTAATTAATAGAATAAACAATACATTTTATTATTGAATCCTACATTAAATTTTTTTTTATAAATTTTGTAATTTCGGTACATAATTAAATTATGATAAGAGAAAATAGTAGAGCGATTTACATATAAATTAATTAGAAAAAACATGTTAACGATATCTTGGCAATTTAGGAAGTTATCATCATTTTGAAATATTAGTACTTCATTTTTAATTTAATAACACATCCCGCCTCTTTTTAATACATTCTGTAATCATATAGGTACATCTTATTTGTTTGCAAAATATTCACTGTATGGATCTAGCTTTACCAGGATACTAGAATATGTTAGGAGGTGTAACATACTAAGAAGATGAAATACATAAAACGTAACATGTTTAAGTATATAATAAACTTTGCTACGTATATAAAAAGAATTATAGTTATCAGGCATGACGAGTGATTATAATGAGCCATTTTGGCAACCTGTATGGTTAGGGGCGTTGCCAATTCGTTATCTCAAACATATAATATACTATTCCGCACACATATATATACTATTCCGCACACATATATATGTTTGTGATAAACATTCTGATGTCCTAGTACTTTTAACAACCTCTCAAACAGTGAACGAAAAAAAACAAAATTTTGACATGAATTCGAGAGCTGACATGATAAATAAATTCTTCCTTTTTCTTTGATACGGTATAAATACAACATAATATAAAGAAAATTAAATGATATTTTTTTCATTTATCTATTCCAATGCTGTATTTTTAACATAAACACAGTGCTAACAACGCACCGCCGAGGTTACTCATTTTGAGGCCAAGGTTTAACTGCTAATATGTATAATTTTTAGGTAAGATACGTTAGTATCAATATATTTTGAAAGAATTATAAACAAGTTTGATAATTATTTCATGAAATATATTAATAATACATAATATGTTAACTGTATAATTAAATTATTGATTGGTTTGGGACACTAACAATGTTATTTTAGTTTTAAATTGACCTCGATATGTAATGTCGCACGTGTAATATTGTATAGTATGTTTTTAGTTCATTATTTCGTAAATCAACCCCTTGGATGTCCATAGGTGTAGGTATGTATATTGATAATGTAATGTTCGCCGGTGGGCTGAACAAGTCGTCCTCGTGACCAAAATACGCGCTTTGAATAATTGAAGCGTAGGCCACCACCACACATCAACCCCCTATGGCCGGCCCACGAATACTTTTAGTTTTATCGGTTCATTATACATAGCGCAAACTATAGACGATAAGAATTTTTAATACACTTATGAGGAATCGTATAAGCCGTCCGCCAATTGAGAACTAAACATATTTGTAATTGCTGAAAGCGTCATCAAATAATGAGCAGCTGCAAATACGACTAAGTAGTTTACATTAACTTGAAAAACAATAGGTAGGTATCTACTAAAATGAAACTTATTCAGGTGCCAAATCGCTTAGTATGAAAGCTTTTTGCTCTGAGGATTGCAGGATAGTTTTATCTCACCATGACCCGTTACAATCTTTTAGTAAGTTTCCTTTCCTTTTTCTATGTAGGTAAGTAGTTAGCCACGAGACTTGCTACTTCACCTGGCATAAGGCAAGCGGAAGTTTTGTCACCATTACTTCGTAAAAGGTATGTCTAAAATAAAGACTGTGCAAAATACTAATTTAAGTAGGTATATCATTTAAAATCTGCATAATTTAAATGAGCAGGAACCAAAAACAAATTGTTTCTCTAAAAAGTTAAGTTACAGACATGTTTATTACAGCCACGCGGCTTTTGCTAGGTACTTTACCTGGTAATAAAGCCTGGGTTCTAGCCTTAGCAGGAAAAAGTCGTAAGTCCATATAATATTATTAAAAATGTCTCGTGGAACATTGACAATTGGAAACCGATTGACCGAAAATAAGGCCACTCCACCAATAATTACATAGAAAGATTCGGCGGTCACGTTCGTCTATTTGTCTTCTACACGCAAATGCGATGGGGAAATTAGTGTGAATAATTGATACATGTCATTTGGCAACCACCCACCCCCACTATGTGACACCAAACTTAATACCCACGCTATATCGTCCCCCTCTTTCAAAATATTACTCGTGAAAAATTACTTAGAAATGAAATTAGTTGCGACTTGAATTTGAATGTTTACAAAATGACTATTCTTTCCTATGTCTTCTCTTATTCTATGTAAGTAAACATACACGAATCTATTTTGAATATTTGCTTTAAAGACATCTATACTAATATATAAAGCTAAAGAGTGTTTGTTTGCTTAAACGCAATAATGTCAGGATACTGGTCCGATTTGAAAAAATCTTTCAGCGTAAAATAGCCCATTTATAAAGGAAGGCTATATTATTTTACTATGGAGTTTTTATGAGAACGGGAGGTACGCGGGGTAGCTAGGTAGTGCTCTGATAAAATTACATTCAAACGCGATAATTATTGCACCAACATTTAAAGATATGTTGTAACCGTTTACTTAACAATAATAAGAAATTTCTAGTTTGGGATGATTCTAATTTTACTTAATAATAAATGTTAGGCCATAGTCACCACGCTTGAAAGGCAGATTGTTGACCGCAGTATTATGTTGTAACACATCATAATACAGGCATAAGCTTAACGTGCTTTCCCAGGCACGGAGGGTAGGCCCTTAACCAACCAGACCCGGAAAGAAAGCTTAGAATTTACACAAAGATTTTCGAGAGGGAAATAAATGTTAGTATTCGTATTTATTTCTTAGTATTTACAAATTACATACATTTAAATAATGGAATATGATACCCTATCCTCAGTTAAACGTTTATTTAACTATATGTCTGCCATGATCATATTATAATTAATTTTTAATCAATACGCCATACATTTTCCAAGATTAATATAATATTTTTCGCGTACATGAAATTCTTTATGTTACTTAATCGTATACAATAAACGTACAATAGCCGAAAGTTCTATTAAAACCATTAGAAATGTGAAAGTTACTATAAAACTATCGTTACTTAAGAACTTTAAAATCTTGATTGGATTTTTGTTGCAAAACATTGTTGTAAATATTTAACCATCCCCATAAGGAATCTCTACATAGTATAAAACAAAGTCGCTTCGCGCTGTCGGTCTGTCTGTACTCTCGCCCTCCCGACCCTTAGTTTGCTATGAACCTTCCGATGCCCTCGTAGACCCGAAGTCCGAGAGGCCCGCGAACTGTAAAGTTGAGCGACAGTTGCACAAAACTCCCCTAAAGAAACTAAAAGCCATAAGCCCTCAATCTCCCCGTCAGCGACCGCCCTGAGCCGAGGTCCAAGTCCCACAGGGGGCGCCCTCTTGCGCAGGTTGCTTAGTTTGTAGTGTTTAAACCATTTATCTAGGCTGGAGCTCTGCTCGCTTTTATGCCCGGTAAAGTAACAAAAGCCTCAGGTACTAAGTACATAGGTCCGTCCGGAAAAAAAAACTGTCTGTATTCTCTTTATAGAGATTTAATAGATTGACTGAGGAATCGAGAGGAAGGTTTTTATGTTTAATACCTCAGCATTACACCCGTGCGACGACGCCGGGGCGGGTAAGTCAGTTATGCTATTTTGATTGTGGTGTGCTGTTAGTGTCCTAATTATTTAAATCCAAATCCACGAAAATCAATTTATGAGATAATCGGTAAACGAAACTTATAGAAGCTACAAATGTTAATAAGTTTTACAGTCAATGTATTTACTAAAATATCGTAAAGGTCGCCGATGAGTTGGACTACGCACTTTGTGGTGGCCAGCTGGTGGTGTCATGGCGATGCCCTACATCGATATTTCGTGCATTATTTAATAGTCGCGTGTACCCTCCCGAATTTCTAATGTTTGGCGATTGATGTGTAGATTGACTTTTGTCATTTGGTTCGGCCATGTCAAACAGTAAAATGTTTTTCCATGCCCTCTCCAAATTGTCTGATTGTGGATCGAACTGTAATGGTCTTACGATTGATTGTAGTAGGTACCTATATAAATATTTGTTTTGTTACTGATAATATTGTATCTGATTTTTTTGGTGGTGATTGGCACGACGATGGATGAAAGCTGTCTTTTATTGTAGTTATTTGACATGATCGATTAGTCATTGTTATTTGTTACTTATGAATTTAGTTGCGATCAATAAGAAGGTAATATTGAGAAACAATACACGTTGTACGAAACACATTAAGTTCCGGTACAATTTTTTTACATACCTAATATTTATATGCTCATTGTACTTGTAGAAGTCCTTCTTAACAGAGCGCATACCAAGTAGGTATGCGCTCTGTTAAGAACTTCTACTCAGTAGGTTCAGGCATCAGGATGAGGCCAACTGATGCTCTACACTCAGCTCTTTCATCTCGTTTTCTTATTGGCTACATCACTGCATATGAATACATGGGTGAGAGGGCTTTAAGTGATGGTCCGCCAATTGCAAAAAAATCTGTAATCATTATTTATTTGTGTTAGTGTATTTGTTTCATTCATTCATACATTCAATTATAGTAGGTACCGCTAATGTCATCGCTTTGTTCCTAAAAACATAAAAGTATTCATACATACTATACAGTTTCAAATTTTCTATAAATCCGGTGTGGTAATATATTTTTTCATAGAACCTCAGGTAACCATGTTGTTTATAGAGATAAAAGCTTTTGCATAGGATTTACTCACAAGAACCGCTACACGAGAAGGTCAGTGATAAGGAATACATACCGTTGTGCAAATGTTGTGGGTGGCCGGCAAATATTGTACAACTGCCATAAAGTCGGCGCGTTTGCAAAATATGATATAAAATTTCGGCACCTTTGAGCTAAAGCGCCAGCCGATAACTTCCCTCAAAAAGAAAGTTTTATTTTAAAGGAACAGTTAATTCCTTTGTAGTGCCGCCTTAGAATTAGCAATCATTGAAAGGGATGCTTTAAGAGAAAGGTTTCGAAAACCTTTTTATGCATAAAAGGTTTAAAACAATGAGAGGTGTATGAAAGAAATTACAAAGCATGTAGTTATGTGGAAGTGTGTAATTATGTATTACGTTTCATATCATTTGTTGAGTTCCTTGAAACGTCTGTTTTACAAATAAACAAATAACTTAGGCACTAACAACAAATATATCATTTTAAGATATTCCAACTAATGGGTCGCACTAGTTATACGCAGCAACATTGTCGTGTAAGCTTTTACCTACTCGTACTCATACACATTACCATAACGTATTTAAGTGTTTCAACTGCACTATCCATGATAAATATGACTCGCGTGTCACTTATCTGTCGATATTAGGTGCAGGCCTTCCATTAGCCTAAAGGGGAAGAAATGCTTTCGAAAATCACAGTACCGTTATGGTCTCAGCGCATCAAATAAAAGAGAAACCCCAACCCGCAACATTAAACCCTTTTGCGCACGTTTTCTGCAGAGAGCAGCGCAACTTTATTACTTTATGATGGAGCTTTCAAATGTTGCAGAACTCAAGACTCCGCAAAGATGCCGCCAACAAAAAAAACGCATTGATGACTAAATAAAGGGGTACAATAAAAACAAACGGAAAGGGTTTACAACAATGCGGAAAAATTACGCAATAACTAGTTTTACACTTTTACGATTTAAAAAAAATAACTTCGCAGGTACGCAAAAGGGCCCTTTTGTTGTGATGCAATCTCCGACGAGGGTTTTTTTCAAAGAGCCGAAATGCGAATACAAGTGCCATTCAACAGTACAATGATACTGTATGCAAATAAATGCTAATGTTTTAACGATGAGTCTTTTCATCGTCATTGTGCGATCGGTCGGAGCTACCGAATTCTATTATGATTACTGTAAGCTGTTTATTCATTCCGACACCTAATATAATTGGAGCATTAACAACATCGTAAAATTACAGTAAACTTAGTAAACATTTCATGAAGTAGGTAACTGTGAAATTGCTTGATATAAATTAGGTATATGTGAGGCGACCTAATAAAACCTTCCACATTCTAATTTCAAATATGATTAAAAATATTTATATAAGATTTATCCTTGGTACTTTTATCAGTGGATCAATCGAATCTACTTAGTCTGCATTTTTGTTTAATATAAACTTAAATTCAACCATACTCCTATAGCAGGTACTAGTTAGTTACGCAATGTTTAGCCGCGTAGATCCCGTTCCCTAGGAACGTCATCTTAAAATATAACCTCGTCTTAATATAAGACACTCTTAAATAATGTATTCTACTTAGAATTGGTAAAAGAATTTTCAAAATCGGTTCAATAGATCCCCCTACAACCTCACAAATTTGTAGATCTTTAAAATATTAGTATAGATTTAATAAATTTCTCAACGTTTTCGCGTCACATAAATATACAAATAAACTTCTCTAATTTAACAATCAACAACCCAATGGGATCCTTTAAAAAGTTATATCAACTGCATGTGTTTGCACTTTATGAACTTGATCTCTTTATCAAACGTCTACACAACGAAAATATAGGTATCAGCTCGCTGCATTCCGCGTTCACACACACACACACATACACGCCTCATCAGTTTTGTATGCACACGATAGCTGTGTGAAGAGAAATGATAGTTTCTATTTATTGTATTTGATATATTTTATCAAAGGTGTTATATAAAATAGACATACTAATTGTTTTCATTTTAATAGTAATTCATTAGTTAGTAAGTACTCTATGCGTCCAAATCCACAAAGGAGTTGGTTTTCTTAATACCTACTAAAATATGTTAAATTGCTTGTCCTATGGAATGTGTATTCGTAAATATAATTTGATACATTATTCATACTGTTATTGAACCAAATTAACAATTACTAGCTTAGTAGGCAGGTCTAGTTTGTTTTTTTTTAAGATAGTACAGAAATTATACTTTTTTATCTACATATATCAAATATTTCTATAAAGATACATTGTACCTAACTTAGGAACATAGCCGAAACTCTTCAAGCCCATCGACAACAGTTTCCCGTCGAAATAAATAATATTATCACAAGTCTGTTATAGTGAAGTTCCTTCAATATGGTGTGACACAGCATTTAATCTATCAGCATACATTCACACATGCACGAAACTGCTTCAAGACGATGCAGTCACTCCCACGCACACGATCGTCGGACGCACTTTAGTGGCCCTTACTATGAGTTCTAGCTCACTAAACATTTTCAGTAAACAAATCGTAGTAGGTATATTCATCTATGAAGGATTTGCATTGGGCTTGAAATATTAAAATGTACCTATTCGATATTTAAATATATAGCGAAGTACCTTTGTATGGTTTAGAAGTAGATAAATAAAAGTATATGGTTAAACTAAGCCATAGAACGCAACGGAACGTTCTTTTATTCGCCGTTTACAATAAGTTCAAGACACAACAGTGAGTTCCTATCGATACACATTTCAATCGAGTCGAGATCCCTTAGTACGGTTTCACGCACGTATACGCACACAAGGGATTGGCTAGACTGGAATATTGCTCGCTATGCTAATGCGGCGGAGATTGGGCAGGTCGATGGCCGCTCCCGGACGTTAGGACGGCAGAACCCGGCGGCCACCCTCGCCCTCACAATCATGTAATCGTCTCCTTAGTATGCGTCTTTGACTACGAATTATCTGCGTTCTTTGTCAGTTTTTAGTCAGTAGTTTTAGTGTAGTATGGCTGTGATATTCTTTCGCGATACGTTCCTTCTAGCAATATAGACATTCACTTACCTATAAGTTTTTAAAACTATTAAAATCATCTAGTTTAAGGTCTTCTTAACTAGGTGTGATTCACAACTCTATGTTCATCTTTGACTAATCACCTTTTTTTCATATTAAGCTAAATAGCTAATAGTATTTTCATGATTTTTAAATCCCTAACAATATTATAAAATATGTGAATGTAAGTTGGTTTGTATCGCTTTCACGCAAAAACTACGTAACCGATCATCATGAAACTTTGTACAGATATTCTTTGTGGAATTAGAAGTAACATAGGATACTTTTTACTAAAAAAACATCAATGTGAGCGAAGCCGCGGGTAAAAGCTAGTAATTCAAAAAATACCTAACAGAAAAAAAAACAGTTTACCTTAGAAAATACCTATTTCAAAGATACCTATTTATATCTCTACATTTACCTACAACAATAGTTCGAACGGTTAAAGTCCCTAAACTCTGTCCTTGAATGCGCGGGCGCAATAGGCCACAGATTAGTGAGACTGCACACACGTGCACATAACCATAAATACCTACATGTATACGATAACCGCCTGAGTGTGCGCAATGTTAGGGTGACGCGTCGCCTGCGCGTATTCAATGCAATATAATGTGATATTATACCACTTATCAAACTTGATAAAGTAAGCATTTGGATAGAGGAAATGTGTAGTTTTAACAACCCATCAATGCAGTGCATTTTAGTCAAGTCTCCGTATTTGTATGGTGCCATATTTTCCAGTTTTTCATCCTCGCGGAATAAGTCCCAAATAGAGAGCTTTCGTAAAATATTCTCGAATTTAAGTACATTCGAGGATATTTTACGTCAGCTCTCTAGGTACCTATATTGTACTACCTACATATTCTTAAGCTTCAATGATACAACTGAATTAAAATTCCTGTTATAAGAATTATTAGTTATTATTATATAGTCCTAGCTATTTACTCTCACCCACTATACTACCCAATATTATCACATACATAATGCGAACATTATGTATGTGATAATATTCTAAAACATTCTTTCTTCATAGTTGTTATAATATTCTCCAACTTCACTATGACACGCGTGTCTTATAAACGATACCCTCATAAAGTAACTACTAAACTATACAGTATTTTCCTATCTGGGCACGACCACGAATGTGTTGCGTGGGCATTTTGACAGGAGAAAAGACAGGCGCCGACGTACGTATAATAGATGCACAATAATGGTGTGCCACTCGAGAAAGTGCAGCCACAGCCTTGAGCTAACCCTTTCCCTCGTCCATCAAATGCGCCTCGCTGTACTGGATAGAGCCGCATTTATCGCACTACGGGACACTCATAAGGCACGAATAAATACATAATACTTTATATGGTACAGGTTACTATTTACATGCCTATATACCTACCGTTACAAAATATTACCCTAAATTAATATTTTCACTGAGTGAGTGTCTAAAAGTAATTAAAAACTGTTACAACGCTTCGCTTTTATTTACGTCAAAGGCAATATTGAACTTTTAAACTGGCATAAAACAGGACCAACCACGAATCTGAAAGGGTTCGTTGTTTACACGTAACGAGTAACAGACTCCTTCCCCTGGTGGTGCGATAGGCGTGCCATGCATGGCTATAAGGCGAACACATCCTGGTGTCGGAGGCGTGCGGGAGGAACAAACGGGCGCGGCGAGTGAAGCGAGGCAAGCAGTTATTTCGGTATGCACATTGCATGCAGCGACGATGGGCTAGCGGAGCTCCGCCGCACTTGCCACTCGAAATAGTCAGGTCAGGGACCGCGAGTATCGGGCCGATCCTGCCCCAAGGTCAAGTCTCTGCACCACCCCTCCCCTCCCCCGCGCCCCGGGTGACGCGTCTATGCACATTAATGTAAACGCCTCACGAGTCACGCCTAGCTACGTTCTTTATACACGAAATTCGGTTACCAGGTCCATTTCTACGGTTCATTTATGTAGATATACCGATTATATGTTTCGTTTTCAAATATTATAGCGCGTAGGACAAAGAAATGCACGATATATAGTGAGAACCTATATCACTGAAAGTATAGGTAATTGCAAAGCAAACAAACAATGGATCCAGTATTTGTAGACGATTGTCTCAAAACGAATGTTGCTAAACGTGACACGATGATATTTTAATTGCTTCTTAATTGCGAATCATCAATTAAAAGAGTGCTAGATTATTACGCTTAAAGCGCGATAATAATTATTTCTTAGGAACATACTCTTTTAAACCTTAGGTATGACTTAATTTTAAAATCGTAAAATTCTACTTCCAAAGCGACAATTGTTGCTAACATGATTGCAATTATAGGTATCGGCGTTACCCTAAGTGGATAGTTTGTCAATTTTTATTGCTCAGATCATCTGAAACCGTAATTCAAATTTGATTGATTTTAAATGCTTTAATTAAAAGAACATCAAACTCTTTCGCAAAACGATTGTCAGGTGACATTTAGATGTGTCGTTAGAGATAAATTTTAATAGTAAAAAAATTAAGCATAATATTTTCTGGTAATGTTTGAATGCCTCTTTTTGTATATTAAATAAACAATCCTGGTACGGTCAAACAAAAGGTAAGTAAGTATATAGCAGTTTAGCTAAACGGTAACGGGATTCGCCCCCCTTCAAACATTCCTATGGCTTCAGCTTCCCTCGGGTTTGGTCATCGACACCGATTATTTTACGGAGACCCTAAAGCGAAATGTCCTTAATTACTTACTTTACGACAGCTGGTAGTGAAGCTAATTGAGTAACTTACGGCACAGAAAAATTGTGCACTTAAAGAAGTCCTATTCAGTTTCAGTTAAAAATAAAAAAGAATCACTGCATTCATTTAAATTTCAAATACAAGGAGTGCATTGTTGAAAATGAAGTCACATACAATGCAAATTTATTCACATAATTAACAGCTAACAGCGCAAAACCCTTGCAAATTACATTTAATAATAAAATAAATATTAAATCGATTCATTAAAAATTTAAAATATATACATTGAATCAAGGAAAACGATGACATCGAGCAATGTATTCTATTATCATATAGTTCCTCCATGATCTAATTTTGGATTCTTGGCCAATCGAACATTTTTGTTTAAAAACTGTCGATGTTTCTAGGCGCAAGGAGAGATGGAGGCGTCCGTTGCGAGGACATTGCACTTCGGACGTCCCCCCTACCTCTTGGTCCTTCCACTCCCCTCCAAGCCCTGACTGTCGAAACTTGCTAACCAGTGTAACTAATGCCAGCCGGATTTGAGTGTTTAGTTGCAGTGGGATGTTTATTTTTTTATAAACATCAAACTATGGCTGCTTTATCATTATCATAAGACATTTTGTATAGAGGGAGGGTTACTTGACTTATGGAAATATTATTGTGTGATATCCTGGACATCAGAGACATTTTCCAGTCATATACCGACTTGGTAAAATACCCACCCTTGCTAAGCTTTCCCTCATGTACCTATGTCCTTGTGGGCAATAAGTATACCAACTTATATAATATGTGATTATATTGCTATCTAATGAACTGTATGTAGAAGAGGCATAAAAAGATTAAGAGTAAAATAAGTAAACACTATTTAGAATTACATATTTTACGCGGAAAAATAAATGTTGTTCGAATCATTTTGTCGTTGACTTGTAGACTCAACAATTAAGATTTAGGATTGTTGTTTTTTGGACCCATAAACGGTTACCTAATTGAACTAATTAACACTTTATTATGTAATATAAAATAAGGTCACTTTTAGAAAAATATATATATTCTAATGTAAGAATCTAAGTCTGTAATGTCAAATAGGTATTTCGGATCGGAGGTTCGGAGGATCGTATCGTAGGTATTCAGAGTTAGTCTCATCGGTTTTGGTTGATGAAATCAATTGACATTCCTACGTAAGTACTACTCAAACTTTTCTACAAACGCCCTTTAATATAATAATGTCGTAAATAATAATCGTCTATGAAAACTGACTAACGTTCCTTCAAACTGGCTATAAAATAAGTAATATTTGAAAAAAATATGATAACGTAAATTAAATCCCTGACTTTATTGATAAATAGTAGCAGTTTATTTGAATTTGAATCATTCATCATACATTTTGAAATCAATCAATGGAAACTACCAATTGAAATAGTTCTCGCCTATCATTTGAGATGTACTTGGCAGTTATCGCATTTATCTGTATCGATCTCGATCGTTTAAGCTTTGTAGTGGCTGTAGTATTGAATGAGACTATTGCACTATTTACCGCTATGTATTATGTAATAAGTGTTTCAATATTGCTATGTAATTGTACAGTTGGGAAAAATAATAAGAGAAGAACGTATATTATCGAAGGTATATGCCTTTTTACAGATACAAAGTAGGTAGGTAGCAAAGTAGGTATTTGTATAGGTAACTGTTTGTGTTTGTATGACACAATTACAGGTGGGAACTACAAGTCCTCTTCCTAGAAAAATATACATTGTTAAAACATACAATCATTAACTAGTGTAGACATTATCGTACACTACTGTAACTTATGCTTTTGTTAAAATTCCAATAAAGATTTTTATTGTTTTATTATTTTATTAACATAGGTAAACATGTGCTGACATAGTTCATCAAAGTTTAATTTGAAGGTACCTAGCTCCGTTACGAGTTTAAAGTCCAAAATAAATAATAATATGTGGTGTTATTGTATCAATGTAGAGATGCTTCTTGTTGAGTTTCTCTTTTTGTTAATTAATAACAGTTTTCAGTCAGTCAGTTTTATACAAATAAAAAAATTGTCTGTTTGTACTGGAAAAATAACAGGTCAAATGTATAACTAAATAATAATGAAATCACAATTTAAAAATAAAGTTGTCCGTCTATCTGTCTGTTACAGGACCGATTTTCACGGGTAAATAGCTAATCCGTACTAATATTATAAATGTGAAAGTAACTCTGTATGTCTGTCTGTCTGTCTGTTACGCAATCACGCCTTAACTACTGAAGCGATTTAAATGAAATTTGGTACAGATATAGTCTAGAGCCTGAGAAAGAACATAGGCTATATTTTATTATGAATTTCCCACGGGAACGGGAGTTACGCGGGTGAAACCGCGCGCGGGAAGCTAGTTTTATAATATTCACTACTTTTTCTGTTCTGTTCTCTGTCTTCGTGTTCGTTCTTTATCTGTTTGGTTATCCATGTATTCTGCCTAATATCCAAAATTATAGTAATGATTTAAACCGGAGTTATGTTGTAAGATAGCTTATAAATCCTTGTTTTATGCGGACAGCAGCTAGCTAATAATAAAATCTTTGATAATGACAGTTACTTTACTTACAACTAATCATGCAGAATTGACAAAACTGAATTTTGAATGAACTGAAACGTAAACAAGATTCTATACGATATCAATACAGTTAATAAAGATATTAGTTAAACTGAGTAGGTATATATTTCTCTACCTGCCTTCCAATGGCAAGAGTATTAAAAAGAGTGTATAATACTTAAATTGAACTTATTTATACTTAAATAATATGCTGACGCTACGAGTGCAAGCCGAATAGCCGCAGCCACATTGCATCGGCTGCACGAAGGGGGAGAGAAGGGGGAACCGGCCTGCCTCAACACGCCGCGCGTTCGTCGTGCGCGTGCGCCGATGCGCGTGACGTCGACGTTTCCTGGCCTATCAGAAACTGTAATTATGTCCACCATTGAATATTTTTGAGATTTTAATATAAAGATCCAGGATTATGTTAAGAAATTAATATTATATGGATATTTTACTTCATAAACATTGTTCTCGTCTAACTTTAAAAGTTAAATATTAGGTACCTACATAAGAATTACGCAGGAGACAAAGATAACTGCAAATAATAAGCTGAAACCATCATTTATAGGTTTCCTAGCATCCCGCGCGTGGTTTTATACGCACAACTTCCGTTCCCGACGAAACTTCAAAATTAAATATGGCTTTTAGCCTTCCTCGACAAATGGAATATCTACCACTGAAACAATTTTTCAAGTGAGATCAGTAGTTCCTGAGATAAGCGCATTCAAACAAACAAACAGTATAGATTTACTTGAACTTAAACCATTTTTTTAAAGAAGAGACATAAATGACTTTATTTACTATTAGAGTGGAACTACGAGAGGTAAAATGTTTACCAACTCCAGCCAGCTGATTGAAAGGAACGACGTGGGTACAGGTCTTTTGTTTTGACTTGTAGTTAGAACTATTTTAAATTCAATACAAAAACGGGTCCACTAAATGCTTAAACTATACTTTCAAGTATCTACCTACAAATTCTTACTTGTACAAAATATTCTATCTATGTTCTAAAGCCACAGAACCAAACTCTTTTTAAAACCAATTTGAATCAAATTATGTACGTTTAAATTATTGTGGCCACCAGTTAATAGGATCAAGACGTGTAAAGTAACAATTATTTAACTAAGATAACCTCAAATTAGTAAACAATCCAATTTCTTTGTCCGCAAAATAAATAAGTTTAGGGAACAAATCATAATTATGTCTTAAAGATAATTTGTAGTCTACATAAGTACTTTGGATTTGTTTTCCAGATCATTTAGCTCATAATACTGTTATGTACATATGTACCTACCGATGCCAAAACTTGTAGGTACCATAAATACGAAATGGGCTGTACCTATCCTATGTTTTATGCTTTACCGTGTTGCTATGTCAAAATCTTAAACATGCACAATGTTATTATTTGTTTTATAGAATCATTACGGATATTTGTTGTATTGTGTTGTCCTTACTTATTAAGTACTTCTCTTTTTAATGATCGTAATTGCTATTTTGTATTCGTTCTGTGTGTTCATTACATTTTTTTCTTTAATTCTTTTGTTTTTTTTATTTTTTAAAAAGATTACTAGCAATGTTTTTCCAGTATACTAGTAGGTATTCTTGTAAAACCTTCGTGTTAAGCTACAACGTTTGTGTTACGAATGGGTTGGGTGCAATGGGTGGGGATCGAACAAGCGACCACAAGTTCACAAGTCCGACGCCCTAGCCATTAGGCTCCAGACGCTTTATATCATGTATAATCAATTAAACATGTAATCAGTGCCAACATTCATAAAATAAAGCAATCAGCTGTTTAAATATCATTTGCTTTTAAGTTTTTATAGAAATAATCATATAATCTATGTTATAACTAAATGCAGTAATAAATGCTTTGTTTTAGGGTATTCTTTAGGTGTTTGTAAAACATAACAAAACATTTAAGTTACACACACTGCCCTTCGGTTTGAAATTTAGCTACCTATGCTCTGTACGCGGATCACGAACGAATTCTTGTTACTTTCGACTGTCAATATAAAAATACTCTCATAATATCAACTTAATGTGATTGAAATAAGGTTCAAAGTATTTGGGTACTATCGATTCATAACGTAAAGTTGCTAAAATGAATTTTAGAATTGTGGTAGGTACTGTTAACATTCTTTTACGTTTTCTTTGTAAAATTCGATACAATACTGCTTATATAATTGCCAGTGACAGTTATCATTAACTAACAATATATACCTAAGTTGTTGTGATAATAAGAGTCTGGCCTACGACAACATGTCCTGATTATTGTATGTTTATGGAACAGTGATAATACTATCAGTGAATGCAAATTGCCCTTCATATGACCAAATCGCTAATTGTGCCGGTCGTCAATATTTACCATTGAAATAGTAAATAAGAAGGAATTAAGTAATTATACCTACTTGTAGGCAAATGAAACTGTAATTACGTCCGGGTTTTGTTTTTACAAAATGTTGAAAATACTCAATTACCTTAGAATACCATTGTTTTTTATTTACTGCTGAGAGACTCTACCTTTTATGCCTTTCACAATCTACGATTATTATACACTAATGTTATAAAGAAGTAATGTTTGCATGCGGGAATGGACAGCTGATGCGAGTGCTGCACAATTTCATATTTCGCCTCGCAAAAGATTGGTCGTGATCTACAGAACTGACTACCAACCTCCGCTAGTCGAAGGTGGCGGACGTTAAGAAGCCAGTTGAGTTTTGATGTTCGATCCGTGCTGTCCGGTACTACCGGTTAAATTATTTCACCACTTGATAGCTTAGTTATCCACTAACATAGACCACATTTTAAGGTGAGATTCTAATAATAATAATAATAATTGTTTATTGATCAAGAAGGTACAGATGGTGCAAAAACAGAACTTAAACTAGTAACAGCAAGAATAGTTTTACAAGGTTATGAACTATATAATATGATAGAACATACATTTATGATGTAAGCACATGGTACATCTGTTGACAATATGCGTTTCCCTGTCTCTTAAACTAGGGTATACCTGTATTTTAAGAGACAGTAGACGACCATAAGGCTATGTTCTTGTAGATGTTACATATTTAGTAAGTGAGGACACTGTCGATCTATCTATCCACAATTAAACAATTATGAGAAAATGATAATGAAGTGAAGAATAAAACTGATTAGTGAACTTATTGATATTTTTGCAAGTGTGTGTGTGTGTGTGTGTGTGTATGTATTTGTTTGTTTGTGTGTTCGTATGTGCGTATGAGCATGAGTGTGCAAGTGCTAGGTTAAGTGGTAGGTTAAGTAAGTTAAAAGTGATTCTGTGTGATCATAATCTTGTTGAAGTAGCCACTCTGTAAGTTTCCGTTTAATTTCCCATTTTTTGAGATCGAGTATATTTAGGTGTTTATGAATTTTTCTGTAAATAAGAGAGCTCAGAATAAGATATTGATGTTTGGCAAAGGCTGTTCTATGAGGAGTACTTGGAGGGATCAAGGTGCGTTTTTTTTGGTTAGAACGGGGTAGGGATGAATGTTTTTTAAGGACCGAGTAGAGCACAAAGAGCTGACGAACTGTGAGAACTTTACAGTCAGAATACAGTTGAGTTGTTGGGTATCTGTAGGGTTTTCTGGTCATGACTTTAAGTATAGCTCTCTGTGCTCTCTCTAGTTTGAGAAGGAGTGTTTTACATGCCCCTCCCCACACCGTAATACAATATCCTAGTACCGATTGACACAGGCCAAAGTACACCATTTTTAAAGTGTCGAGATTGGCAGATTCTCTCAGGGACTTAAAAATATGTAAGAGACGGAAGGTTCTGGTGGTGAGAGCCTCAATTTGTTTATCCCATTTTAGTTCACTATCTATTTGTACACCTAGATATTTAACGCTCATTGTTCTGGTAAGTTTAGAACAATTACATGACATGCGCGGACTAGAAGGGACCTGACATTAGTGAGCAGTAATCGAGAACGTGTCAGAAGGTGAGATATTACGTTTTATAGCAAACGGAATGTAGGTGGATTAAAGTAGGTTGAGTGTAAGGAGATTCGAGTTTAGCCATGTCATTATGGTACTTAATGCAGACTCTGCTGAAGTCTTGACACTATCCCAAGTAGGTCCATGTAATATTATCGCCGTGTCGTCGGCGTAAGTAAAAATTTTACATTGTGGTAGCTCTAAATTGCATAGGTCATTTATGTAAATTTGGAATAAACTAGGCCCCAGAATGCTTCCCTGCGGGACACCGAAAGAGACAACTTCTTCGTCACTGAGGAAATTATTGATTTTAACACGTTGAGTGCGGTCTCTCAAGTAGTCTTTAAAAATTTCTAAGGCAATTCCTCGCACACCAAGCGACTCTAGCTTAGAGATCAGTAGGGAAACAGAAACTGTGTCAAAAGCCTTGGACAGGTCCAGAAATATGCCTAGGCATTTAGTTTTGCTATCCAGGTTCTTCGCTACATGTTGCGTCAAGTCAAGTACTGCGTGTTCTGTTGATACAGTTTTCCGGAAGCCGTACTGATTCTCCGCGATTATATTGAACCTATCCAAGAAATCTTTGAGGCGGTTGTTAAGTATCCTTTCCAGAATGTTTGAAAGTACAGGTAACACCGATATAGGTCTATAATTGTTGACACAGTTTTTGTCTCCTCCCTTATAAATAGGATGCACTAATGCCTTTTTTAAGGCATCAGGAAAGACACCATTTTGCAAACAGCAGTTAAAAATATAAGTTATGTAGGGGACTAACACGTTTTTACAATTCTTTAATAGAAATGGTGATATTCCATCCCAGCCAACAGCACTGTCATTATTTAATTGGAGTATAAGTGATTCTACTTCGGCTTCATCTACATCTAGCAGAGCCAATGAGTTGATAGTTGAGTTGGAGATGTTACAAGAGGACGAGCGCTGTTTCGTGAGCAAGAGGGGTTGTCCACCAGATTCAATATTTGCCGCCAGGTTTTTACCAACGTTAGCAAAGAAATGGCATGTCTTGTTAACGGAAGAATAGGGATTATCGCACAAACTAAGAAGCTCTTCAGGTATAGTTCGAATTTTAGATGTGTTTGTAATATTCTTAATGGTTTTCCATAACTCTTTAGGATTGTTTCTTGTTCTCTCTAGCTCACTCTTTTCATAGGAAATTTTTAACTTACGAAGTAGGGAATTACAAAAGTTTCTATATCGAGTGTAAGTTAGCCTAAGTATTAGATTATCGGGTGCTTTTTTGGACTTATTATGTAGTTTGTCACGGTTTCTCATACATTTTAGAAGACCCGGGGTTATCCACGGTTTTATAGCTCGTTTACGTCTGGGGATTTTAATTTGTACTGAGTTATTAGATATTATCGATGTTATTATAGTGAGGAATTTATTCATGGATAGATTTGGATCCTTAGTTGCTAAAATATCAGAAAAGTCCGTGTTTTGTAGATTCTGCACAAATGCTTCATGATTTATACGGGTGGCAGTGTGTCGTAACTTTCGAACAAGTTTGGGATCAGCAATAGATAAAAGAGTGGCTCTATGATCGGTAATGTGGGAGTCCAGCACAAATGTGGTAACAGGTAAGTTTGTTTTAAGAAATGTGTGATCAAGGCACTTGTCTAGCCGGGTAGGGAATAGATGGGTAGGGAGAAGTCCGTGAGAGGCATTAAGCAATAAATATTCCAGGCTTCGCTGGTTTCTGTTATCTTGACTTATATCGATATTAAAATCTCCAACAAGAGCGACATTTGTGAGGGAGGATATTTCACTGAATACGTCATTTAGGCTTACTAGTAATGCGGACAGGATTTATGGAAGAGTACGCGGGACAGCTAAAATAAAATAAAAAATTACAAATACCAATTGTGACAAATTATTATATTATTTAAGATGGATTATACTCGTTAAAGTTATTCAGTAGGTACCTAGTTATCTTACTGAAATTATTTTTCCAAGATTTTAAATTACCTAAAATACCAGTAATTTTGAAATAACATATCTACGAAGGAAGCAAACCCTAAAGCTAAAACCATATTTTCCTTACGAATAAATTTAATTATTAACGACCGTATGTGAGATTGTAACAAACGCATAGTTTGGTATTCTTTTAATCAATACAGCGTCTATTTTTAGAGTGGTTCTTCGTAAAACGCAAACCGCTCTATTAAAAAAATATTTGTTTAATCGCAGTGGTAACGTTATAAACTGTCATATTAAAATTGACAAAATATAGAGGCGTAGCTACCGCTGCATCAAAAATACGTGGCCCAGGACTACAAGGAACACGAATGTGTGAAAAAAAAAAAAAATCGTATAATGTTCTTTTTCGTATGGAAGGCTGTCGCAACAATTTTCAATAGGTACAGGGCTCTTTTGGGGCTCGTTACGCCACTGATAGGTAACATTCATCATCATCATCATAAGCCCGTACAACGTCCACTGCTGAACATGGGGCTCCTCCCAAGGGAAGGTTTTGCCATAGTCACCACGCTTGGCAGGCGGATTGATGACCGCAGTATTATGTTATAGCATGCAAGGAAACGCTGCTGCCCGTTCCCTGGTATACGCTTGTTATATATGATGTTATAACAATCGGGACCAACGGCTTAACGTGCTTTCCGAGGCACGGAGGGTAGACCCTCAACCAACCAGACCCGGAAAAAAAACACAAAGATTTCTTGTCCGGCGTGGGGATCGAACCCACAACCTCCGAGACTTAAAGCGAGCCAAATACCGCTACGCAACGGAGGTTGTCTGATAATATTAGTCCCATTATTTGGACAGTCGAGTAGATTCTTCAATAAATCATAGACTCATTCGTCCCCTCACCTCTAGGAAACGGATGAAGCTTTATAAAGCCAAAACGAAGAGTTTAATTATATTTAGCAATCGCCCCTGTAATTACAGAGCAAGTTTCCTTAATTACAGAGCCCAATAAAAGGATAGATACTTCCTACTTCCCACGCAAGGGGGCGCTCGCGACATGTGCGCGATACGGCTCGTTATTGGATAAATATTAAAATCTATTTACCTGCACAGAGTTAAGACATTTTAGAAGATGTTTATTTTGAGGCAGTCAATGAAAGAAATTATATTTTTAAGTTTCTAGCATAAACTACTTTACCAAACTGGAATACTTAATATAATTATACCTAGAATAGATAACATTACTTTTCCGTAACCGATTCAAGAAATAGATAGATAGGTCAGCAATTAAAATAATTACGCTTTTATCTAGTAATACATTTAAGATTGTATAGTTACTACGTACTACTGTTTTTTTTTAATCAAGCTTTTACCCTATAAATGTGTATGATTCCCTCAAGGACAAGGCTGCCGCAGCCTTAGCTTCTTATTCGAGTACGAACATCCCCTCTAAACATTTACAGTCTATGAGTAACCACAAGTGTGTAGATGTGTACCTACGTAAATGAAAATAAACAAAAAAAAACATAAATCCCGGCTCCAGATGAAAACCTGCAATGTGACGGTCTATTTCAGGCCGCGATTAATTGATCGCGACTTAGGTTACAAGAAATCATTTTAAATGATTTGTAGCCCGTTGATAAATAAAGGGGTTTGAGCTTTTCGGGGAATGAATTCAAAAATGTGGTCCTACATACTGGCTGTTCGTAACCAGCGTCACCGCCTGTCAGACCAATGTGTCAGTTTTCATAGATTTAAAAACAATAATAAATTAAACTTTGTCGTCATAATTACGAACACAAAGAAAGTATGAGTTAAGTAATTCTCAATTTAAGGCGTGAAATAAGTAGATACAATTAACGGCAATTTCTTCATTGCTGGAGGCTAATCACGTCATGATAATAATGACTTTGATAAAAATGTATTCGCTACTCAACGTTTACTAGGCAAGCAAACAATTTTTTTTTTTTTTTTTAATTTAAAGAACATTCTCTTTTTAAAGTTTTTGCGTCTATAATATTAGTAGGATGTGTAAAAGTGAATGTTGTGTTTACATTCGAACTCAAATGCTGTTAAAACTATTATGTACACTAATAGACACATTTACTTTCATTTTTTAGCATACGTTGACGTTTACGTTTGTTTACGTAAATGGATACCTAGGTACACGAGTTATTATGCGATATTTTTTAAACGAAGAACATATTAATTTGTCACGAAAGTAAAATAGGCAACTTGCATATAATGAGAGGGCAATGTACTGTCTGCCAATGAGTGCATTTAACAATTTTGTATATTTAAAAGGTCATTATCACCCAAGTAGGTACGTTAATTAGTTTTAACTTAAAAATACATATTGGACAATATGTAATGCCGTAATTGTTATCTGATACCAAACCTTTTTAAATCTCAGGCAAGTTAATGTAACATAGATATACATACATTTAAATTCAACATTAATCATTATTTTTTATTATGTACTATAAGGAACCCTTGAGCTAAAGTAGCTCAAGGGTTCCTTAGGTATCTCTTTCTTATTTTTTATTTCGTTTTGGTTTTAGTTACTTAGGCTTAATCTTATTATATATTTTCAGTGCAGTGCTGCAATATTTTTTTAAATAAACGTACATCGCTTTGTTATTGAAATTAGAAACGGATAGTCATCTTGCATTGAACACAGTCGCGAAAGGGTGCAGGATCGCCGAACGTTGGTCACCTCTGACCCACCACGGACATGTCCATCCCTTCAGACGTTACTCTCGCTTTGTATAAGATTTTTATGTAAGAGTGCATAGAACATGGACAGAAAATAATTCGATAGATATACCAAGTCGATTAATTTATTCAGTCCTCTGTCTACAAGAGGGACCTTTAGTCTTAAGCCAAGTCATTCTGTCGAGTACAGAATGACGAAAAAGAGGAATACCTATATTTATTTATCTTACAGCTTTGTAGGTAGGTTTAATACCCACCTACAGCTACTAGCTACTAGCTTGTCTTACAAAATCTGGAAATTAAATACTTATAACTTAAAACGAAAGATAAAAAAATATATATGTTGTCCTGTTTTATGTTGTACCATGTGTTAACAAAAACATTATCGATTATAGACTTAGTTGGAAAACATTACCGCTATTTAGTATCTTAATCAATCAATAAACGAGGACAACAATAATCTTTGGTAATATCTTGTGTGTTGTGCTGAATAAATGTATTTTCTTTCTTTCTTTCTATTTACAGGAAATAGAAACATTATTATTAAAACTTTTAATTTTCACACGGTATGATTTTCTGCTACCACCACAAATTATACTCAAATTAGTCAAGTAAACCGTTCAATGAATCAAAATATTTGAAAAATAATTTGAACCAACGTTTCGACCGTCAGCTGCCAATAATACCTCCTAAGTCCTAAGTGATTTAACGACGTATTATTTTTCAAGAGACCATAAAACGTATAAAATGAGTCATTACAAATTATATTTATCAACCCAAAACCCAAATTTATTCATTTTATATGAGTTTAATATAAAAATGATTTTACTTTGCTAAGGCTGTAGGAAATTTGCAGGCAGGTACTGCGGCCCAAAACGATTTCCTCTTAAATTATAGATATTTAAATAATATTTCTTTATTATTCGAGTTTTTTGAGTGCTGCGATAATTTGCTTCATTTAAGGTAACGATGTAAGTTTTCAGATGGGATAATAAAATATTAGTTAGGAGATCTTAGCATACGTGCCTAAATTTTGAAGTATGCTCACTTCAAACGCCGTGACTTACAATAACATGGTTCATGTGTCATTCACTTTATCGGGACTACGAAATAATGATTGAATTAATGATATTCGCATATAAATAGAGTTTCGCAAGCTAAAACAATAAAGGTCGATCAAAGTGACATTACGACCAGGATTCACGTTAAGTACATTAACCACTGTTGCCAATGTTTCAATAGGTAAATCTATTAATTAAAATGTAATTAAAGTAAAATTGCATTTAAACGTTGAGCATCGTAAGGGGATATTTTGTAATTGAACACGTAGCTCCCATAATTAAAAATAGCATATCAATAACTATATAGCATATAAAAAGCTTTCCAATGGTGAATTTGTTTTTTAAAATCGCTCTACTAGTTCCGGAGCCCATTCAATGTAAACAAACAATCAAATATATATTATATTAATACATATGATAATTCAATTCAACTACATTTTTTTATATTTTAATATGTGTAAATTACCTACACTATTTATATAAAATATCAATACCTAAGTTATAAATAAATTTACGTAGGTAGGTAAATTCTTTTCCAACTGATTATACAATCACTACATAGTATAAAACAAAGTCGCTTCCCGCTGTCTGTCCGTCCCTATGTATGCTTAGATCTTTAAAACAACGCAACAGATTTTGATGCGGTTTTTTAATAGTGATTCAAGAGGATGGTTTATATGTATGATACATCAGCATGGCACCCGTGCGAAGCCGGGCGGGTCGCTAGTATTCATATATATTTTACTATACAATAAATACTATGTTGGGCACGCCATGACAGGAAATATAAAAAATGTTAGACCTGCCTATATAATTTTATTTATTATAATAAATCCAACAAATATTTGGTTAAAATAAATGCTGTCATAGTAACCGCATTAGAAAACATTGAGATATATCTAGCTATTTATTACGTATATCAGTTTCAAACACATAGTATATTTTGCTCATTAATCGTCTTATCTCAAGTCACGTTTCACAAATTGCTCAAATCATTAAGAAACTGAGATCTTTTTCAAATATGCATATAATTATATGTCATAGATGTCATCTACCTAACTGTTCAATTATTATTTCTTAATGTTTATAAGACGTAATAGTTTAAAGTAAAATGCATGCAGTCATTTTATTAAATTAAATTGGCGAATGTTTTGCCGTGACTGAACAATTTACTTATATACCTAATTAAACATTACAGTTAAACTTAGTTAACTTTCCTGTATAATTCCAAAAAACATGAATTTCATGAGAAATACTTACTACTAGTTATTTAATAATAATGAAATTATGATTTTATTCAGCACTTAGGTATTTACATACACTTATACTTGTCAGAATCAGAATGTTACATTATTATTCTTATTCTATGAATGAAACTAAATAGCTTGATATTACAGACCGTTCGTCCGTCAGAATAGTCATTAATTCCTCTACTCATAATAAGTTTAATGTCGGTAAGTCAAAAACGTATAGGTATAGTTGTGTACGTAAGTAGGTACAACTCAAACATTAAAGTGAAGGCGATTAATTTTATTAAAACCACTTCTCTGCGGGAATCATGCATTATTTTTTTAGCCTGATATCTAGCAGGTAATATTAGAAGATATAGGGATAAGTTCAATGTCAGAGTAAGGTAAGTCTTTATGGGCACCATAGACGAGTTGTGTATCCCATGAGGTCAGCGGTCAGCGGTCAGGGGTGACCAACGGCCGTAAGGGGTTGCGAATAAAATTGTTTGACCATGTCGTAACATCTACTAGGTACGTTTTTTTTTTATATAATACTTGAATTTTGCCCATTTGTATAAGCTTAAAGCAGGTACAGCAAATTTTATATAGGTATATTTTTATCTTACTATCTTATCATAAGGTGAAAGTTTTGGTGTAGTAATGTATCTCCTCAGAGAAAAAATACCTAACAAAATATATTAAATTTGAAAAAAGATGATCTGACTCGATGTAAATGCATTCAAATAGGTACCTACTCACGAAAAAATGTAGCGGAATAGGTGTCTATCGCGCGTAAACCCGATGGACATTGAGCACATACATATCACAATCGAAAACCTCACATACTCTTATTATACTTAAATATCACATCAATTAAAACCTAATTCTGACATTGACCTTCGAACATAAGCTGAGTCATAGCGTTCTGAATACGTGCATTGCAATCAAATACACAATTAAATTGGTGAAATAATATCATGAATTCAGCATTCTTCCAATAATATTTTGACGATTGCTAAAATGATTTTAACATATATTGCAATTGTTTATAAATAAAATATTGCTTATTCATATCAGCAAAGTTCAATGTCAGTAGGGATTAGGTTCAAGTTCTCAGTCCCATGAGGTCAGCGGTCAGAGGTGACCAACGGTTCGCGAATCCTATGTCCAGTGCTAAGGGCTCGCAATCCCTTCACTTCGCAACCCCACCCCGCACCTGTACCCCAACACCATTGTACACACACAATGTATTGTTATGAATAGGCGGTACCTACATTTTTCACTAATGGTTATCGGAATTCGCAAATTGTTTTAACAATTATCTTATCAATCGGTTCCATGCATTTTAGCAAACCTCTATGAATAGACGCTAACAAGAGCATGTGAGGTAAAATGTTTTGCAATCTCGGAATTCTTAACAAAACACACATAACAAAAAAGTAGTTTGTTAGCTTTGTTCCCAGAAATTTCAAAAGTAACACGTGAATGTTAAAACTAGGTGTTCCAGAAATATTATTAAAAAGTATAAAATTTTCACAAATATGAATGTTAGGTAAATTTCTTTATGTATTTTTTATTGAATGAAGGGATGGACAGTTCGTTGATTATAAAACCGGGTTTGGTCGTCCGTTCGTCACCTCTGACCCACGCTTGACCAGTGTCTCCCTAAAGCGTTCCGCCAATCTTTAGATTAGCAAGTTCACACTAGCCTTGATATTGAGAGTCTTTGAAAAATAACAAGTTTCTTTGAACATTATTATTATTTTTAAACATTTTTTTGTTGTTTGATTGCCATTTATCTGATAAAGTGTTATTTACTGGCGCTAACAGATTTAAAAACAAAATACAGAGGTTGGCGTATTTTGAGCACGCATTCGATTTTAACAAGGACACGGATTTACCATTAAAGTGTAAATAGCTTACGTTTTTAATTTTCTTGTTTTAAATATTTATTATAAAATCAAAATGATGGCCATTCATTTATAATACACCATGTATGTATTATAAATGAATTCTAAAAATATATTATTAACGCATAAAACTTGAGAATGACTTGAAAAACTTAGCAGATTATGCTTATAATTTCATTATAAGCATTTGTGTTTGTATTAAAGAAAATTTTGGAAAAATGCACGGCATATGACAGACTTTTGACGGGCCATACATGAACATAACTAAGTAGTATAGAAAAAATATTTGCTGTCAAAGTAATGAATGCCGTCCAACAATCATTTAATAATAAACGTCACATCAAATTTCACAGTTTTGCACAACAAGTCTTGGTCAGTGGACAGCGGTCAGTACAATTTATGCTTCCTTTATTTACTGTAAGCTTATTAAACCCTTCTATTATTCAGTCGGGGTAATTAATACTGTGGTATTGTGCGAAATACTTTTTGTTCGTTGTTTTGGCATTGTTCCCCCTTCGGGTATTGTTAAACGTTTTGTTTAGGCGATCATTAGCTCAGTGGGCAGTGGGCAGTTTGCACTGAACTGACCAGTTGGTTTCTTAACTGTTTCTCACAGATATAATACTACGGCCGTTGAAACTGATTAATTATATGAGATTGTTTGGATTTTATAACAAGGATGAATGGATTACATCATTTCTAAAGGTACTTCGTCATAGAAATTCATCCGAAATTTAAGTTGGCTAGATTTAATTATTTTTTGGTTGAAAAATTAATAATAAAATAATACATTTTACAAGATAAAAGGAAGTCTCGCTATCAGTCTATAGAACATATATTCAGTACATACCTATTTTATTAATTATCATTATAATCCCTGCTGAACATAGTCACCACGTTTAGCAGGCGGATTTGTGACCGAAATTACACAAAGATTTCTTATCCAGCGTGGGGATCGAACCCACTACCTCTGAGACTTAAAGTGAGATGTACCTACCGCTAGACCACAGAGGCAGTGTATATTATTAATATCTTCACAAAATTACGGTTTAATACCTATCAACGTATTACAAATTATTGTAAAACGTATTAACCATTTTTTTTTAAGAATGCATTTTGTACCTATTTTTATTCAAACTGCATTCATGAACAGTTGCATACTCGTACATGCACATTATGAGCCGCACTCGGACAGCGCTGACCTCTGAACTCTTTCGTACCCGTTGAGCAATTGTGCAAAGACTGGTTCGGAATCCTCACAAAATGCGTGTGAATCGATTGATCATAAACCGTTTGAATAACAACTAATGTTTATTATAATAGAATCGCATTCGAAAACCGGACAGACGCTGCGATATTAGCATATTTTCCATTGGAATCTTGTAAACATTGATTCGAGATAAACTGCGCACTTTATAACGGCATACAGACACTAACAATAACAAACATCTCCTAAATACATAGTTTATTATGTTCTCCTGATACCACGACTGTTTTGTATGAGCTCAGTGAGTTGTACATAGCACACAAATAGAGATAACAAAACACGATTCACAATAAAGACAGAGGTTTGTATGTGTGGGTGTGTAGGTATTGGCGCAGGACGCGAGGCGATTTGCCAAAGTTGCGCATGTAGTGGTTCGCGAATCACACAAGACGAGAGGCAGGAGGATCGCCCTCCCGCGCCGCCAGCCAATCGCAGGACTTTTGCCGCCGCGGAACTCCGGCGAGCGGTCGCGATATCGCGAATATATTAGCGCATGTATCTACTATTAGTCGTGCCTATGTACAAAACAAATATTATATATAAGCGATAAATACTTTTATATATGTAGATATGAGATTAAAGACTAGTCATTGGTGGATATAAGAGTTCAATGAACATACAAACCATTTATATACAAAAGCGAAATACCTACGTACATGTGACGCAATAATATATATGGAGCTCTTCCGTATCATGCGGCCTTGGTACAGCGACGCGAACGCAAAGTTCTTTGCTCTAATACCAAACAATGGATTATGTCAAAACGTCAAAGATCTTTCAATTTCCAACCGGAAATACAAAAACAAAAGGCGAGGGGTGAATTGTATTATGAATTGGAGGATTATTTCTAATGAGATTCTAAAACGACGGGGATAAAGTTTGTAGTATTTGGTACTATGTTTAGCAAAGCAATGCAACCCTTGCTTGTGTAAAATATCTCAATTTAAACGTTTTAAACACGTGTTCGTTTGAACAGTGATCCCTGGAGGCGGCTATGGAATAACACATTGCCGCTTGCGGTCGTTAATTATACAGCTAAAAAATTACCCTTTCATTCAATGATCTCATCTTTAGAGCTTATACCAAGACAAAGCATAAATGTAAAGAGATACCGATGAAGCGCGGAATATTAAATAAAAGATTCTTATGCAATCTACTATATAAGCAAAATATGAAATCCTTCTGTCGTCAATTGATTATTTTGGTATCTATGGTTTGCTATGGTAAAGATCTATTTATAAATATGCCTTTAAGTACATATACTTTTTCTATATTTTCGTCAAATCACGTTTTATTCAACTTACAAACAATGAGTTACTTTTAGGACCTAATAAAAATAAACCCCTCTATAAATTGCCATTACCGAATCTTGAAACAATTAAGGGATGTAGCTATTCGTGTAGTAACCCCTTTATCGCAGCAAAAAACAGGGATGTCACTAGATTAGCCCTCCTTGTTGCTTGTCGGCAAAAACCGATGCACATGGGCGTATTTCAATTAGCTGTCAGTTTGTCGACTACACCGCTATTCTTCTTCGGAGGACATTGCAATGACAACCCCTTCCCTCCTTGATGTTTTTAAAAATAGCTTAAGTATCCATCGGTATTCGTGAAGTCACTTTTTATTTTATTTTTTTTTTTTGACGCGTGAAGTAGCAAAAGCTTCGCAGCATATAGGTATGTAAGAAAAAAAACGAAATTTAATTGGTTAAATTTAATCTCTTTCCCATTAGGGTATATTCCTTATTTTTCTTTTATGAAGCGTACTCCCGCACTAGGGAATGAAATCCCTGTGTCGCGGGGGACTTTAGAAACACATAATAATCTACGGACACAAAGCAAGACACTGCGGACACAGAGCAGACACGGAACAATTATTCGTGGTTCACACAAATAATTGTCTCGGGTGGAAATCGAATCCCAGAGACCAGGTCTCAGAAGCCACTACCGTAATCACTGACTTACCGGTGCCGTCTTATATTTAGTAGGTAAATACGTTATCGTTTAAATTATGTTATTCATACTAGCAAGTAATGTTTACATTAAAATATTATATTGAGGTTTCAATAAAACTTCTTTTTAACAGACACACTACAAACTATTCATACCGCAGTATTGTTTAATCTAACCGCGACTAACAGTACTGACGATTTCATTTACAAAAAAAAACAAATCTCAGTAGATTTTTTGCTGATTGAATACGCGGATATTCTATTTAACCCTTTAATGCAAAGGAAGTGTAGGTAAGTAGGTCAGATACTAGATCATTGCACATGTTGTGAAAGCGAGACAAAAAATACCCCTTTTATTGCGCTTTGTTTCCACATGTGAAAAAAAATTGATTGCCTGCAATTTGTTGCTTCGAGGATGTATGATGGATTTACTTTAAATTGGCCCTTGGGTTGTTCGTTCCGAAAGTCGTCCATATACCGTTGAAATTAAAAATAAACCTTAATAATCGACTATGTTAATGTTGATGTTTAATTGAAGGATACAGAGTAAATATACCATCAGAAAAATAATAAAATTGGTCACTAAGTTTGGTTGTTATACAAGGATTAGCTACAAAAGATTTGCAAATTATTGCAATATTAGCTATCAATTCACCTTAAATACACAAAATCAACGATTTTATATGGAGATGTGTGTCTTACCTCTGCATCCGTTCAGACATAAGCTGAATAAGTGTCAGTAGGTCTGAAATCATTTAAGCCAATGCCCACCATCATTACTATACTTTGAAGCTAAGCATTTTATCAATTTTTTTACGCACTCTTTCTCGCATTCGTTTTAACCCTTCTCGTGGTCTTGGCAGCCATTCTTTGCCTACCAAATCATTTTTTGTTCATCCCTTTTTAAATGGCACATGCAGTGAGAGCCGGAGTTTTTATACACTTTTCTATCAACTCATTTTTGGTAAAATGCAATATCATCAACCTACCTGGATTATTAAGGTGCTTATTCTTTTAATAGATCATCCTTAATCGATTAAAGCTTGACAAAGGTGGATTTACCTTTTTAAATCTTAAAATTTCTAATAGGAAAGAAATTGGAATACATGGACCTTATAATAAGAAGCAAACCCCTTTATTTGTCTTAATTACAATGCATAGGTAGGTATAAAGCTACAACATTGGCACCGATATAGAAACATGAGAAAGGTTTCACTAAGAACTAAATCTATAAAAAAATTGAACTCTACGATACCCAATCCTCCGTCAATATTTTTTTACGCAGCTAACAGTAATCCCAAATCCAGCGATACGTTCACCAAAACAAACGTTCGTGCAAAACGTCAAATTCGATGGAATCCGAAAATCCGAAAAAGTCGAGAGCAAAAAATGGCAGGTAAAAAGTCATATACCGATATAATTGTCACAAATTGAAGCAAAAAATCTTCAACAAAAGGTATCAAAATTCTGCAAGCCACACGAGCAGGTAGGGTCTGCTTATAAATTTATAAGGTTTTTTGTGTAGAAATTGTGCAAAAGTGTGGGTCGGGTCGAGAATAACTGTACTCGGCAAGACATCGTTGCCTCGATCCGGAACATAAATCTTCTGTCTGATTATAATGAAGAATGATATTCTATTTTATCTTGTACCTTGTGCGAATAAAAAATGCGTGGGATTCGATTTCTTAGGAGGTAGATAAATAACAGATCGCTACGTCCTTAAGGCGATTCTTGTACAATTAATACACCTATGTGAAAAGGTTAGAGGTGACAAAGGAACAATACTTAAGAGAAATACTAACACACACACACTCAGTCTTTAATTTTTAAGACTGAAGAAAGGTCACTCAGACTGAAAAACTTCTTACAATGATCAAATAAGAATAAAATTAGTAGTGCGGCAAAATCATTTTTCATTGTTGTAAGCATAGGTCATCTTTGTATTTTGATACTCATAACTGAATCATGTGATTTTGCAATTGAGGACATAAAATTAAATTATTATTGGCCAAATTTACAAATAAAAATTATATTAGCTAAACAGATAAGCATTTCCTTTCAACTGGGCAATTCTGCCACCATCCCGAGAAACTTGTCAAGTAGTTTTGATATTATAATGAATGCATATGATATTAATGACGATGTTCGATGAATATTTTTATATGTGTCTATACAGACATCATAAAATAATGTAAGTTAAATATCTTACACATTTCGCAGTATCACTATCATTAGCACATCTTATATTGAAAACAATTTTGCTTACTAATTGACATTGCATTTTCACAGTCACGAACTTCCCACAAAAAATGTTTCTATGTTTATTTTAAATAAAGAGTAAACAATTCATTCGCGTTTAAAAATACCTTGATGATTTTTTTAAAGAGAATTTTGTGCAAAAACTTTACACAAAAACTGGAATCCGAGGTCTGTAATGCGATAAGTTTATTTTGAAACAGAAAGGGAGGGGTATCGGCTTAGCAAGAGATAACTTTACGTTTTTGCAATTTTATTTCACTCCGAAATATATTCAACGTAACTATAACGTAAGATGTGGAGAAATTTACAAGAGAGAGAGAGAGAATAAATATATTATTATGTAATTTGATGTACTTTTTGGAACATTGAGATTAGAATAATTAGAACATTGACATACTCTTCTTTTGACGATCCAAAAGTAAAGCTTTGACATCTTACATAAAACCTTTGTGAGAGAAATTACTCAATTTTCCAATTAGAAACCTATTTAAATCATAAATGGTCGGAATTAGTGTCGGAATATAACTTTAATTTTGTACATGGATTTGACATAAATGCTGATTTATGTCAAATCCATCCCAAACACTGTGGGAGTTAGCAAGAATATTATTTTTAACAATTCAAAGCCAGTGACGTCAAGAATCGCAACGAACAACAGCTGCAACCAATATTTTCTTATTCGAACAAAATTTGTGAGCCGTTCTCTGTGAAGGAGCTCTAACGAGAGCATTTGCGTAAGTCGTTGAACTCACTGAACAAAAACTCCCCCGAGTTTCAGGCAGAAACGTCTCGCGACTGTTCTCACGCCGGGTTTGAACTCTGACACCCGTAAAAACTTGCTAAAGCATAAAAAAGAAGCGAAAATAAACATTGGATAAATGCTAAATATTTTTAACCGACTTTAGAAAAGGGAGATTGCTTATTTTGCATTTTAGTATGTAGCTGTGGGAAAGGTCCTTGCTTATTGCGAGCCAAATAAATCGTTTTATTTTTATTTATCTCAGGTATATAAGGTCTGTTGCTTTGTTGCTTCATGCAAAATGCACATATTTTGGAAGCAATTTATATATTGAAAACTCGGTATCACTTGGTTTCACCCCCATAGCTCCCGTCCCCGTGGGAACTTCATAATAAAATATAACCTATCCTTTCCTCGATAAAAAAGGCTATCTAACACTGTTTATTTTTGAAATATTAGTTTCTCAGATAACCGCGTTCAAGCAAGCAAACAAGCAATCAAATAAGCTTACGCTTTAACTATTAATATAGAAGAACATATATAATTCCATTTCCACAAGTTACCAGTAAAAATTTAGTTCAAATAAATACCTAGGCATATGAAACATCTGAGTCATAAATTTGGAATAGCACAACATTATTTCAATATTTACTGATGAACGAAAATTATAGTCGGTAGCTATTCATCACATTGCAATGGTTGTGCGACCATAGTGAATGATATGGAATTGAATGATAGTGGGTTTACTGATAAAACTTAATTCCACGTAAAGTTATTATTACATAGATACACATATAACGATAATTCGTAACTTCAATTCAAGTATTTGTATTAAAGATGACAGAGGCACACTCACATACCTATTATAATATGTACTATGTTTAAATTCAAATCAATAATTTACAATTACTACCTATGGCTTTAGGAAAAACATTTGCCAAATGCACAAATAGTCTTCGCTATCGTTTTTTTTTGTCCGGGGGGAAATTAATTTACACATCCCCTCCGTCACTGCAGCGATCCCGCGCCGGTGAGGGAGTATGTTGGACTCGCCCTCTCCATAGCGTGGTATACCATACCACGAGGAGAGGACCCTACACCACTAAAACCCCCCGGACACTCCTCCGTCCGCCGTTGAGGGCCGTGAGGGCCGGGTACGCTGGGCAATCCGGCTCAATGAAAGCTGCCCTACGTGATGTCATCCGCGTATTTACCGTACCGATGGGAACCTCGTCTTAAGCCCCCGAACATGTAAACTCATAAACTTTACTTCTTTATAACAATCGTTATTTATCGTTTAATTTTATTTTTCTCTTAACTGATAACCGAAATAGAATGTTCAACTGTTTTAATATATTTTTGATCTAATGAAGTAGCAAAAGCAAGCTCGTGGCTAAAAACATAAATTACCGTCAGAAAAAAAATCTGCGTAAAAGATTAAAGTTGTCTTACAGAAGTAAAAACGAACGTTCATACATTCTTCCCAGATACTGTGCCTTATAAAGCAAGGGCTGACTTACCTATAAGTGATACCACAGGTAGATAATAACATATAGCATGTGGCATCGCAGGAAGTAGTTTCACTGCAAATGCTACGTTTCCGTCCCCCGTCGCGATCTCTCATTATTCTTTCAGCAAATATGTTTTGACTACCCTTTACTTGCCGGGGGCTGTCGCAAATGATGGCCAGCTAATGATTCTATCATTATTGATCATTAAAGGGTGTAGAAACATTCGCCACATGCTACGTGAAGAAAAAAGACTGACTTTTTATGAATTACGATATAAACTTAGATATGGAGAAGACAGTTGCATAAGTCTATTAAAATAATATAAATAAATTTATTTTATTTCTAACAGTAAAGTATCAAATCTAACAGTTGCCGCTAACAAACAAACCTTCACAAAATGTTAACCCGTTACCGACTATTATGTGCAATTGCGCCTTGCAATAAAAGTTTGCACCTTACAAATAGCTAAACGGTACATCTATTCATCGGAACACAAATCATAACGGGAAAATATCGATTGAACAATCTCTAGCTGTCATCACTTCCCTGATCGTAAGGAATTGTGGGAACAAATTATCGCAAACACTTCTCTGTCGTGCAAAAAAAGTGTTGCACAAAGTACCATCGACAAAAAAGCACAACTCCCACGCTATCAAAGGGTTGAATATGCACCTGACCTATATTAAATTGTACAAAAAAATCTGTGTTTTCTTTGCATTTTTTTGCTCTTTATTCTCATTGAAGATATCAAAGGATGCATTTTATTCGCTATGGTAACCACACTGTTTTATATTGTAAGAGATAAATGTAGTTACACGAGCTGATTATAATTTAAAGTTTATTGGTTTGCTTTTTGTTTTAATTTGAACCAGTTTTTAAACTTATTAATTTAAACCGAGCACTGCGCGTTCGTGCAGATAACTCCATGCTCCATCACCATACGTAGAACAAACACCGTTAATGTCCTCGATTGTACGGCAAATATATCCCTAAAACAACATTTTCTTCAGTTATTTTAAACTAGCTGCGCCCCGCGGTTTTAGTGATTCGGAGCGTGATATTTTGTAGCCTATATGTTAATCCAGCTTATAAACTATTCGCCTGCAAACTTTCAGCCAAATCCATTCAGTAGTTCTTGCGTGAAAGAACTACTGAATATATATATAAAACATACATACATCCACACATACAAACTTTTTCATTTATTATAATATTAGTAGGATTTAGAGCCCCCGCATAAACAAAACAATTGAAAACGAATATAAGTTTCCGAAATCAGATAGCAAATCGAAATCAACTTTATTTATAAAACAAATAATAACAAAACGACTTGTACTACCCTATTTTATGTGCACCCCAATTGCGCAGAAGTTGCGCACAATAAACACATTGTTGTTGCATCGCAGGTAGGCGCTGAAGGGTTATCCGCTTATGCAAAAAACGCATTACTATACAACTATCCGATTAACACTTGCACAAACGACTTATAGTGTCTTAGTATGCCACGTGATGACTTTTAATAGACTTAACCTTAGTAATGTGCAGTTTTATATATTTTTTAAATATATATAAATATATAATACACAAGCATAGATTATACTAATTTTATACCTAATTGTACTATACTTAGATATAAGCAGATGCTCGTAGATTCATTTATTTCAATATGATATCTTACTTATTTGAAAATAAAATTCTTTTGTAACTTTAGAACTTTCAAATTCAATCTTCTTCCATTATGGTGAAGCTTAAACTACGTATTGCCTATAGAGAAATGACGCGTTAATAAACTTTTACCTTCAAATTGTATGCATCATCGAATAGGTATTAGTTACCCATTGGGAGTGTTTACTTAAATCCAACATGATTCGTTGCAAAGCAATTGTTTAACAAACCCGACGCAATCGTGTCCAACTAAATATCACTATAAAAATATCATCAAACTTTCGCTAAAATATCAATGACGCAATTGCAGATATTTAAATATCTTTTATTTAGATACTTTTAGACGCTCGATTACCGTCGACTTTCACTATAAAGCGCATAATAAATAAATTGCCGTATAGGAAACAGTTTGCGTGTCTGTATTTTGGTTCGCGCCTTAACAACTTGGGGTTTCGTGAATTTGGCGGCCTTTAACGAAGGCAGTTCATTAAGAATTCATTGACGAGAACGCGTGAGCCGACAAGGGAGGGTGAAAAGGCCGACGAGCGATGTGTTGCAAAATGAATAAATACGGCGAGAAATAAGGGCAGTCCGCTAAGGTAACGACCGACGTAACTCAATAATGCAGCAGCGGTTACCGTCTTTAACTGAAAGCCTCAATTTCTGTGTTCTAGTTGCGGTCTCAGAGTTCAACTATGACTGGACCGAACTTATAAGAACGCGAAACAAAGCATTGGTAATGAGAAATACTGACACGATAATGCCATGGCAAACAGTTGCAATCGACAGTTCGCAACCGCCCCCTTTCTTGTCAACCCGTCATTAGGCAATTATGGTTTTAGTCGCATTTTACTATTGCTTGATAACATCATTGTTGGTTTTGTATAAATCAAACATAGCTTCATCAACTTTGAATTTTCGATTACTTAGTATTCATAATAAGATGTTCAGTTCTCAGTAAAAAACCGCATTAGACAGATATGTGTACGAAAACGTATAAAAAACAATATTGGGGCACCATGTGCTGTCGCAGGTGCCCTTCGTTCCCACACAACCCTTTCAGCGAGCGACCTCTCGGTTCACGCCGCCCCCGCTCCTCTGACCCCCCTCAGAACTGCATAAAAACAGCATTGTTAAAATCAAAGTAAAACCGAATCCTATTACGTTGCCCGAGAGTTCCTTTGGGCATACCGAAATGAGAGTTCTTACTACTTTTCGATGTGACGTAGTCATTAGTTCCAAATTCTACCTGTTCCGATTTATAGACGCTGTCGTGTCATTAGATTTATTGTGGATATAATGCAATCCTCTTCTTTTTTACCTCCGATCCGAAGTGTATGCAGTTCTTTGTATACAATTTTGAATATGTATTTATAATGCTTGATCAATGATATTTTATGTATGAGTCTTGGTATGTAGCGTATTACAATTTACAAGTAAGTACCCACAATATAACAATGCAAATAACTGAAGGATATGATAGCAAATAATTTCAAACGCTAGAAACACATACAATTTAAACGTAGGAAAACAAAGGAAATGTATAATTATTCAATATTATAGTATTAGTTATATTATAATATAGTATAGTACCTATTAGTTTTCCCGTGTAGTTTTGCCCGCTCCCGCTAAAACGATGGATAATTTCCAGTAATTTCCAAATTATACATTGCAAGACCAGCAGTGTGGTTATAATGAAATTTATTGAACACTTAGATATTTACATACAGAGCCTCAGGCTCATAATATATTATAAGACTAAATCTTACAAAATACGTATGTAGGGCTGGCCTGCGATATATAAAAGATGTTCAATAAGCAGCTTTCCAAGATATATTATTATACCTATTATCGAATGCAGCGATGGCTTAGAGGTTATGGAAGTTGTTTATGAGACCTGATGTTCTGGGTTCGATTCCCACCTGGGAAAATAATTTGTGTATACCATAGAAGACTAGGTGTACATTGTGTCCGCAAATTAAGCATTTATAAAGAGACCTGCGACACTGGGGTTAATTTGCCCAGTGCGAGAACTAAAATGAAAAAATATAATTATATCATTCACAAATCCGCCTTCCAAGGGCGGTGATTATGATGGCAACGAACCTGGTTTCGCATTGTTTGTTAAAAGGAGGTCTATATCCAGCTATTTATATAAACCAGCTGATAAATAACAAAATCCTAATCCTAATCCTCGGTTTTGCGCTAATTAAGAAGTAAACACAAGTAAAGACTTGTATACCTACTTATAAATGAGTCTATATATATACTAGGTAGCTGGGTCCAGTTCATAAGTATCGTCACTGTTATAATTATTGTTTAATAACTTATTTATATACGTGCTATCTAAGTAAGTTATTTAACGATCTAACGATAGCCAATATACCGCTATGTCCCAATTCCCAAACATCATCCTTTCCTTTATCTCGCGATATCAGTGTTTAATCTGAGCGCATTTAGAATAAAAAAAACTTTTGCATCGTTATCTGTAAATGTTTTTTGTAAATGGGATGTGTTTTGTAGCCAATTAAAGGTAAAAAGGGACACCGGCTGTTGTCCGCAATAAATCGCAACGCTACAGAAATGTTTCCGCCGCAGTACGGACGGCCCTTTCCGTTTTTTAACTGAGCATTTGCATTTGAAATATATTTATTTGCGCATATTTTTAATGCCTCTTTGTTCTTTATGTAATTATATGCTTTAGGTAGAGAAATATGCTGTATGTTTTATTTAACTCAATATTAGTATGTTAATGAAATTGCCTGTTCTGAAATCCCAGACTACTGTACTATCTCGACTGTACCTACTTAAATAAGAGGGACACATTTTATTCTACTCCTACTTTCTTTCATTGTAACTATCTAATACAATTTGACAGGAACACCGAACAACATAATCTTAATTAATAAGAAGAGAGAGAGAGAGAAATAAAAGAAAGAAATAAGGAATAACATTTATTGAACACACGATAGACAAAACAATAATAAAAAATTATATGTAAAGGAACAATAAGAAATGACAAGTATGGATGATTGCTAAACACATAGAAACAACAAACATAAATGGCGAATGAAGCATATACATAGGTACATGACGTATTCATTATATTTAATAAAATGGCAAGCATACGTTAAAATATTTAACACAATTACGATTACAAAAAAATATAATAACAATAAGAATATTAAGTAAAGTAATACACGACTTTGCCATAACTTGATATCCAATAAGATCCCTCTTGATGAGTGTGGGGACATTACATTTTGCGTTATGTCTTATATCATATTTAGTATCTACCGCACATAATGTTTAACTGACCATAGTCTAACCGATAATGGCCATAAAAGCCACAAAGTCTTTAATTAAAATATAAAAAAATATCGCGTTATCGGATGGCCCCTTAACATTTAGAGGCAGTGGTGAATTAATTTGATGCGCGTGACGTAAGGCTCTGCGATTGGCTAGCTCACACAAGCTGCGTGTGCCAACCAGTTGCAGATAATGTCGATAGAAGCAGAACTTTACATCTGCTAGAATACCCGGTAATTACTTATTGATATTTATTACCCTCAAGTGAGGGTGAATTTCGAATAATTTTGCATTATGAACCCTTAATATAAGGCTTATGTCAAGACATTGTAAGGGTCGTGGGACGGTCAAAATTCCTTGGACCATCTTTAATTTATGAGAAACGATGAAGTATTTTATTTCCTATAGAGACGCGTAACAAAATTATAATTAATCAAAATAAATAATTTAAGACCTTTTTTTTTTTGTTGTCCGGGGGGAAACTCGTTGACGCTTTCCCACCACCGCTGCAGCGTATTCGCGCGCTGGCGGTGGGATATGTGGGGCTCGCCCTCTCCATAGCATGGTATGCTAAAGTCATACCACGAGGAAAGGACCCTACACCACTAAAACCTCTCGGACACTCCTTCGATCCGCCGTTGGCGGGGGTACGCATGAGCAATCCGGCCCCCCGACGGCACCCGCGGCCAATATGGTACCAAGGGATTTCCAGGGCCACACTTACAGTGGCCCATTTGCCCAATTATAGGGACGCCCGGAGTGTAGAGGCGTCCCTACTCCTCATGGGTCAGCCTCGAAGGGAGCGGGGCCCATGTCCCCCACTCCCCGTGGCCGAGCCTAGGGCGGTAGGCGGCGGGTTTCGGCCCGTCGCCGACCGCCAACACGCCGTCTACGAAGCGGGTGGGCAGAGGGATCTACTTCCCTCTCCCACTCCGCGGCCTCCTTCTGTGACATTGCTTGTCTACAGAAGGAGGCAACCGCCTCCCACGACCTCTGGCTTTGGACCATCTTCGAAATGATGGTCGTCAGCGAGAGGTCGTCTCCCACCACGCCAACGAGCTCCTCCCGCTCGTTGGCCCACGCCGGACACTCCACCACCGTGTGCTGCGCCGTATCTTCGGCACAGACACAGTGGTGACAGCGAAATAATTTAAGACCTACTGAAACATCAAGTTTTTCAGAGTCAGCTTGTTACGACGAACTCGAAATAGTAGAGTTTTGGTAAGTACATAATAATATATTCATATTGAAGAAGTTCAACTGTTTTTTTATTTTCAGAAAAAGACATATGTACCTACTATATGCACGTCGATCTTAAGCTGTCATACCTATTTAGTTTTGACGACTACTAGAGACTGTACTGTGAAATTATATCGAAGTTTATTAATTTTACATTTATAAACCAATATCGAAGTTTATTAATTTAACATTGGTTTAATCTTTGTAATAAGATAATATTTAAATAATTTTCCTAGGACTGCAATACCTTTACTTACGAGTAAACGTATTGCGTACACTCGTAAATGATGATGACCATCATGATTTCCTCGTAATTTCTTTTTCTTTTAGTTTGGAGGGTTTTGGGCGTTAAGATAATTTTTCACATTAAAGATTACGATATAAGGTATCATATGGTACTCTTAATGTAGTTAAGAGGTATTCGCAGCTAAACGCAAAAACGCAAATATCACAACGACTGTACCGTTGTGATATTTGCGTACAGAATGAAAAGCCAAGAAAACTTACTGAGACAGAAAAAGATTACACTGTAACCAAACAAATGGGTACAGACGGTCTACACCACCTACTGTCCGCTTAAAAAACTAAAAGGCGTTCACAAATATTTGACAATACTATACGCAGTGGAGTGTTTCCGTAACCGATATTTCTCATTAAAGAGTTTTGTTTGATATTCGATAAAAAGCGGTGGCCGATGATCGCCGCTGGTCGCGGGAAGGGTTGGTATCTCAACCCTCAAGCCCCGAGGATGCAAACAAGCAGATGTTCTCGGCTACAATTACATAATCAACAGCTATCGTATTCAAATGGGACTGCATTGATTACGATCGAAACGATAGCAGCCGCAAATCACTCACACAAAGTTCGTACCCCATTCAAATATTATTTTACTCTTCGATAACTGTTAGTAGTGGGCAGCAAAACACATTCGGTCACTAAACAAATAGCGATATAAATTTATTAAAGCGAGTGATAGCTTTTTGTTTGTTACTCGATTATTATCATTGAATCTACTTAATTGATACAGTAAAATTAGAGCGTTATTCAATGATTGAAACGGAAAGTAATAAAGAAAGCAAGAGATTCTTAATATTGTTTAGTCACTGGAGCACCGGGTAACAATAGTTACCTTCGTACTGCAACCTCCGTCTAATAGGAGCTATTACGATCTACGTCGAAAACGACTTTAAATTCACGCACAGATACAATGCTGCTTTGATGAGATTAACTCAAGCGAGATGTTAAAAATAGTGTCCATGAATGCTAAACAGTTCTTATAGTAGTTGTTTGAAATATAGGCGTAGTTACAACGTAGACGGGGTGTACCTATGTAACGGTGCAAGCGCAGTCTGAGTCACAGGGAACTGACCTACGGGCATACAGGCGAGTGCATTGACGTCTGCTCACTACTTATCACTGGTATGCTCTTGAGATAATGTTTAGAACATGCCCTTACTGATGAATAACACATGTATTCATGTCTGCTACATAGAATCTTATTTGAAGGTCATAACACTGTTTGTAAGTAAGGTAGAAAAATAGTGAAAAAATATGTATTCTATCCACGTGCATTGTTAATAATTAATTTGAAATCTCAAGACATTGTAGACAGCTACTACTGAAGAATGACAGTTAATTACGCTATTCGCGTACCGTTGTTAACTGCTTATATTAATAGGGTCCTTTCGACTTATTTCGATCACACCGGTCAAATTCCAAGAAGATTGGTTATCTGCGTAGTGCATAATATTATAGTGACCAAACTCAAGTGCACTTTCTTTTCCTTGACTCTCAAAATCCGATTTTCCCGAACCGACCGCAAGGAGATCAGGCGCAGAACAGCTTCCTTCGAGGTATGAGTGTATCACCATCTTCCTGACTTCGGTCTGATACTTCACAAGAGTAGGTTCTTTGGAATATCACGACCTCACTAGTTGACCAACGACTGTCACACTGGATAATTACTTCTTCTGGATCATAGTTTCTTGAGACGCACTATTGCAAGATTGTAAAACCCGTCATGATTTAAATTTCCTTCCATTGCCGGATGTGGCTGGATGTGTATGTACGGAAGCTTTCTCTAAAAACTGCGTTACAGTACATTAAAACGTTATTTCAACAGTTATTTTTGTTGCTGCAAAAATAACTGTTGAAATAACGTTTTAATGTACTGTAGATTAAATAATATGGAGTTTCTTTTTTTTGAAAACATTACTTAGCAAAATGTTTGCTATTGGGTTCTCGTCGGTAGTGCTATCGTGTCGTCGGTAGTGATAGTCGGTAGCGACCACAATTCCTTCGCCCTAACTACGGCCGCTTAAAGCTTTACTTTGAGGCACTTTTAAACATTTGTCGTTAATTTTCTTCCGATTTATACTTAAGTTACACATAACATTATTTTACATCATAAGTAGATAACTAACCGTACCGCGCGATGAAATTTTTTTAATAATAAAAGTATTTTTAACATATGCCCTGTAGTTTTTGAGAAACGTTTTTGCTTGCAAACAACAATGTTTTTCTTTATAAGGCAAGTGACTCAATATTAGTGCATATTTGTCCTTTAATCACGTAATCACTTATTCTATGTGTACTACAAATGTGTTTGTATTTAGTAGAGGCTTACTTCAATTGACCTACAATGTAATATAAATACGCCTTGTTGCTAATGATAGCAAACTTATTACTTGCTTTTAAATGTCTTTGTTTTTGAAACACTAAAAAGCTTTTATAACAAAAATTATCAAATTGTATTTTCACTCACTCTGCCCAACCAATCCAAAAGACCTTTGGACATTTAACAGTTTATGTTTTATTGAAAAGAATTCAAACGTAATACAATGCGTATAGTTTGCTTTGACTTGCTAAATAAACATATTTTGGGCATGGGTAGGTACTGAACAGACTTGAAGAAACTGACTAGGGGTTGTAAAACTTATATTGTAAGTCAAGTTATAGTCTCTTAGATAGACATGGCAGTACTCTGAAACGTGTACGGAACAGCCAAGCAGTAAAGGAGCTCGTAGAGTCACATGAGTGAAAAACATTTCCTGCTGGAACAAATAGAAATCTGCCTAGATAGATACGATTATCTATCTAGGCAGATTTCTGTTTGTCGTTTTGAAGGAAACGCAAATCTACCATCGGGTACCATCGGGTAGATTTCCGTTTCCTTCAGAACGACAAGACGCACTTTATTGTTATACGGCTCCCATTTGCAGATTATTCTACTAATATCACTTGAATAACATACACCTTCGAAATGGCATTCGCTGGCAAAAATTTCACTGAAGAAAATGTAAGTTTTTTTACCATCATCGTGCACAAGAAAATACTGCTGCTCGTTCTCTGGTATATACGATTGTTATAGATGATGTTGAAACTATCGGGAACACCAGCTTAACGTGCTTTCTGAGGTACGGAGGGTAGACCCTCAACCAACTAGACCCGGAAAGAATACTAGGATTTTACACAAAGGTTTCCTGACCGGCGTGAGGAACGAATTCCTCCAAGACCTCCGAGACGTTTCGCTACAGAGGTTGTTGCTGTCTACATTCTATTATCACTTTAATATAATTTTCAAGTAGGTATTTACTTCTTCTATAAAAAGTTTTTCATATGTTCTATACTAGCTTCCCATGCACGGTTTAACCCACATAGCTACCATTCCTGCGGGAACTTCATAATAAAATATAGCCTATAGCCTTCTTCGATAAACCTAACACTGAATTTTTTTTTCAAATCGGACTCATTCCTTTTCAGTTTACAAACAAATAAAGAAACAAACCCTTCAGGTTTGAAGGTCTATCAAACGCTATTTAGTTAATAAGAAATATGTACCTAAATTAGTAATAAGAATGGATGACTTGATATGAACGACGTTATAAGTTTTTTAATCATCGTTACCATAATATGCATTATCATCATCAGCTCTCTTAACGTTCACTGCTGAACAAGGGACTCCTCCCGAGGGAGGGTTGTGCCATAGTCACCACCGGCAGTATTATGTAATGTAAATACTGACAGGGAAAAGCTGCTGCCCATTTCCTGGTATAATAGGTTGGGGAAAAAGTTTCTTCGCATTTTTTAAGAAAATTCAAAACATTTTTTAATATAGTTTATTTACATTTAACTAAAGTATGTAGGTACCATTTTGTTCTATAACTTTTTGCCATCTTGTAGGAAGGGACATGATCCCATTGCTATAGAAATTTTGAGACTTCTGATCAAAATACCGCGACAAGTGGTTTTGGCAGGCCTCTCGTGATGTTAACTGATACTGCCTAAAGAATTCTGAAGAGACCGAAACTGGTGGAAATCTGAAGGTGCAAAGTCAGGACTATACGGCGGATGCATTAACACCTCCCAGCCAAACTCTCTTAATTTTTGCTGAGTGGCTAAAGATGTGTGAGGTCTAGCGTTATCATGATGAAAATCCCCTTCTGTTGATTAATTCCGGCCGCTTTCTCTCAACTTCTTGCTTTAATCTCATCAGTTGTTTGCAGTAGAGTTCAGAATCGATGGTACTGCCTGGTGGTAACAGCCCATAATTAATAATGCCCTTCCAATCCCACCACACACACAGCATCACCTTGTTGCGACTTAACCCGGGTTCCGCCACAGTCTGTGAAGCCTGACCGGTCATTGACCACGACCTTTTTCGCACGTTCTTGTCGTACGTGATCCACTTTTCATCACCAGTTATCAGCTTCTTCAAAAATGGTTCGTTTTCATTACGTCGTAATAAAGAATCACAAATGAGTACACGGTTCATTAGGTTTCTTTCAGTGAACTCGTGAGATACCCAAATATCGAGCTTTTTGTGTACCCAGTTTTTTTCAAATGCTCCAAAACTGTTTTGTGGTCAATTCCCAGTTCTTCAGCTACGTTGTAACTACTGATATACCGATCTTGCTCCACTTTTTCAACAATGGCATCCATTTTATCCGTAACAGGGCGACCAGAGCGACGTGCATCTTTGACATAAAAATTTCCGGATTGAAAACGCTTAAACCAAATTTGTGCTACTCTCACAGACACTGCACTGCATGTCCTTAACATCGCAAATTTTTTTCGCGGCTTGCCTTGCATTTTTACCTTTTTTTGGAGTAAAAATTTAAAATGTATCGAATTTCTTCATTATTTTCACTCATCTTGACAGTACGAAGAACAATTGAAAATCACACATTTTCCACATTTTAATTTGTAATTATGTTCTTTAAATTGTTACTTTCAATGATACCAAAAGCAGCTATACCCTATTCATCGGGGCTTGAGACAAAGTGTAAACAAAGAAAACATTGTTTCTCAAACTTTTTTCAAACTTTTTTCAATGTTTTTTATTGCTATTTAATGTAGGGTTTCACATTTGTGTGTCTAGCAGCTCGGGTTAAGATAAGGTACCTAACTATGAAGATAATAAAATCATAAATCACTCTTATTGAATTAATTATTCGGAGAATTGGGAGGATTCTCAAGAACTGTCGCTATCGTGAATAACGAAGCGGTCAACTATATTCAAGTATCAATTATTCCATCAATTTTAAGCATCTTTTGCTCTTCTTTTTCACATTGTCAATGCACTTTTGTCAAGCCTCTACTGTTATATTTTTAATTGCATCGGCTAGTAAAATTTGAACTTCACTTAACTTAAAGATTTTGTTATTCTCAGCAATAAATCCTTTAACTTGGGCCCATATAGGATTAATTCACTATGTCCTTTTAGAACCTGTTTACAGTGGCTTGCGATATTCCCATAATTTCAGTGGTTTAATTGATACCTTTGTACGGATACGAATCCTTCGACCACGTTTCTTCTATGAGTTTGAACACATTAATAACAGCCACCTTATCCGTTGAATGCGTTGGAGTTTTCTTTGATCGCTTTTTCTTTGGCGAAGAAAAAGTGCAAGCGTTGCTTGGTCCAGGTGCACTCATGTTTTAAGCTCGAAAACGTAAATATAACAAAAACAAAACAACCAATAAATGACTTTGAACTTCATAAAAGATATGAATTCAACGAATATATCTGTAATAATAAATAAGCAGAACTCTCGTATCAACAAGTTGATCTATAGTAAAAATGGCGGATATAATACGACCGATAACCAAACGTCACATTTTTATGTAAAAAGTTCGGGAGTACCTGTGGTCTATAATTTAGTCGTATTAAAATGCATTCGAAGTTTGGGAATCAAGTCTTTTTTGGGTGTTTTTACATGTAAACGATTTAATAAATCATTATACTTCATAAAAGATGACATTTCTAGGGTTGTTAACATTTAAACAAATGCCGATAGTAATTATCGACTTTTCTTACTATTATTGACGATAATGTAACAAATAATTGGGATTAATTTTTACTAAATTAAACAAATATTTTAATATAAGATACATTTATATTTTCTGAAATCCAAAGTTTATTTTTATAAATTGGATTTTATTTACTCACTATTATTTTAGATCAAGTACGCGTACATATGTACATTATATTATGATACTAAAATATATAATGACATTTAATAATTAATCTATTTTTAATTAAGTTTTATATAAAAATATCGATAGTTTATAGTCGATGGCCACGATGATTCATCGCCCATCACTTATTAGGTCGCCATGCCCATAAAATATAACATTGGCAGGTACTGTCTTTCAATACTACTAAATTCAAAACTTCATAGGCGTGATTGTACTGACAGCTGTAATAAAATATATTCACTTCATCAATCGTGACCCTTAAAGTATCCTTTTTATGGTTTGTTTACATTTAATCTCACGCCTCGATGAATACAGTATAGATACAAATATTTTATTACAAGTTCATACATACTATAATGCGAAAAGACTTTTTCCCCAACCTAATATGATAGATCATAGATGATGTTACGAAAATAGGGACCAACGCGGCAACGGCTTATCGTGATTTCCGAGTGAACCAGATCCGGAAAGAAATCTTTGTTTTTACTCAAAGATTTTTTGGAGGCGGAAATCAAACATTCCCATAGAAAATCTTATACTTCGAGACTCGTAGTTCTGAAATTCGTAAACATCAACAGGACCTCTAACTGCCGTTAGAAGAGTTAATACATTAATTAAGGACTCATATGGATACAATCCAATATATTAAATACTTATTTAACTTACGAACAAGCGCAGATCTTTTTTTTTCAGTATTTAAAAAAAAAGTGACATTTATTGGCGATAGGTTCAATTAAACCAAGTTTCGAAGTAATTTTCATCTGAAAAAGTACCTATACCTACCTATATAAATCGATTGTACTATCAAAAATAAATAATGTCACTGAGTACTAGGAACGATAACAAATTCACGGTGTATAATATGAGTATATTTATCTGTAATATAAGAACCTCTGCATTTTCAGGAATGAAAAAATCAAGCGCTCAGTACAAAAATTTAAAAAAGCGGATGTTGTTTACTGGCTTGTCTCAAATTTATTTTTATTTTTAGCAGAAAATCGAGCGCAAATTAATAGAGTCAAGCTGGCGGTATTCGTGGGACGGTTCAAGGCAAGCCCTACTCGCAAAGGGCCGCGTCAGCGTCACGCGCCGCCATTGACCTACTTACACATACCTACGGCGTATGCGCACCTCGTACATTCACAATGAAAGCCCTTTAGGACCGCTGCCGGTCACGTAGATTCATTTTCTAACTTTTAAGTATAAACGTATAATTTAATATTTATAAAAGTGAACTCGTTCAATTGAATTTTACCTTGTTCTATGTACCTAAAGCCTAATTTAATTGTTCCCTACCAACATCAGTTTACCTTAAATACAGTTTAATATGAAATATTCGATGCATGTTTCCCATAATACCTGTTACTGTTACTGTTACTGCTAGCCTGCATCATCCCACTGCTGGGCAAAGGCCTCTCCCCATGACTTCCAGCTACCATAATACCTGCAAATGTAAAAAAAAACCAGAAAATATATGATTTGTCTAATTCTGATCAGAGCCCTTGTTGGTAAGGGTTATATGTCTTGTTCAAGCACACGCACAGTTTTATTTCACAGATTGTGATGCAGCACCGAAAAAAGAAAAATATTAATAAGCCAAAATGTTTTGTAGAAAAGTGCATAATAAAAAATATGAAGCTCAGTGAATCCAAGTAGCTATTACTTGGATTCACTGAGCTTCATATTTTTTATTTTCTTATTAGATAGATTGAGCTCTATAAAATTCTCCACTTTTATTTTGTTTCACACTTGTTAAGTTTTACTTTGGATTTCTACTTAAATACCTGCACATTTATGGACCCTAAGGTATAACCATTATCAATAAGTGAATTAGTGAACACAAATCCTCGATTAGCGACTCACTTTTTCATTTCATTCGTTCACTTTTATAAAATAAAGTAGGTACCCGTTATAAATGAAATCACTTGTGTGTTCAAGTGTATAAGATTTCAGCGGAGTCGTTGCTATAGTTGTTTGTGTGCGCATCTCAAGGCGAACGCCAAACGGGCCCTACAGCCGCAAATAATTCTGCTATTGTGAAACACTCCTTATCACCCGCCAGCCTTGGTTGGATCATACGAATTACGGTCAAGTTGACGATTTCACGATTAATATTTCGGTTTCATGATAAACTTATTCGACTTGTTTGTTCAACTGTAAGAAAAATCTGTTTTGGGGCTAGATTGTGTAAGCTAAGGAAGTAAGGGCCAGCATAACGATAATAATATTACTATTGAATTATTCTCTAACTAGATATTCAGAATCAAATTTACATCAGGTTGAAAGTTAAACAATCAAGTAGGGAAAGTAGGTTTGTTAAGTATACCTATGGCGCGAAAAGTGTTTAGATGGAACCATGTAACTAAAATCTATCTAAGCAGAGTAACACTAAATGGTGCTAAATGAGAATCTTATCAGTGGAAAATCTTTCAATGCCATTTTCTACTTAAAACAGAATAGGTAAACTAAAATCCCAGCTACACGAAATAAAAAAAAAACATACTGTGCCTACTCCAAGGAGCTTTGGATAAGGGCAGGAAGAAGTAATTTATAAATCTACTCTAATTCATTAATTACTTCAACTGCACTGTTTTTGAAAGTTGCTATTTCACACCATTTCAGTTTCACTCAGATTTATGAAAGAAGATGATAAACTGGTACAGATCCAAAAGGATCTCAACCAGCTCATCACCAAAATACGATTTTACCTTATCGAAACAATATATTAAAAAATAATATTACAGTATACTTCAATATGAATTGAAAATATGTTATTGAATCTGTCTTTGAATAATTCATACGTGCCTGTCTGCCCCCGCGTGTCAATCACACAATATATTTTAATATTCTTACAAAAATAGTATGTATATGCGCTTTTTTTTGCGTCTGTATTAAATTCGCAAATAGAATTCGTATAAAATATTCATCAGAGAATAGGCTGTCTTCAAAAGTAGACAAGGAGACTACTTCGTACTTATTATAAGTCAAATACAATTATAATAAAAACAAAAAAGAAGAAACAATCTTGACTAATAAATTAGTTTACATTTCAACAATGATGTTATTAAATAAAATTTACCAATGTTGTTATGGCATATGATAATCGCTTATTATAAAATATAATTAATATCAACCAGCGCGGGCTGGGAATTGGGATCGGGTCTGAAGCATAGAACGCGTCGCGAGCCTCGCCTTGCGAGGATGACTGGACCCTATCCTATCTTCCTACGAGTCTTTCTCTATCTACCTACGGTGTAACACTCGGAGAAGAAAGACCATAAGAAACTCCGAGATCACTCTGATAATACATCATGTTAGAATTGCCGTCCAAATTGAAGGTTTTCGTATGTTGCCCACAATTATATAGTAATAAATAGCAGCGTTCGTTATATGAAGGCCTTAGAAGGCGCCGAATACGTAGTTGAACCAAGCACGCGCATGGAAATTTGCATAAGGGTCGTTGTCAATGAAGATACTCGTGGGCAATGGGTAGAAGGTCTTACCGACCTTCCGGCTCTACTGGCGAGGCCCTTTTAATTCGCCATGACACAAGTTATGACACAAGTTGTTGCTGTTATGGAAACGCCTTAAGATTTGTTGAATATTATCACAGAATACATAAAAAAGATTAACATATTTTTTGCAATTGAAATGTGTTTAAGGGGACGAGCAGAGAAAGACTAACAGGATACGCCATTTTTGTTAAAGTGCTGCTGCAAAAATCCCATTATTAGAAATAACAATTAAATCTACATAATTCGGAATAAAAAGGAAACAAAAAAAATAACTCAAATTCAAGACCTCCGTTGTAGGTATATAAAGCCTAAAAATTAATGAATGCAATATGCATGACGCTTGAAATAAAAGTTTAATCAAAGTTTTCAACTAGACAACACATGAGGCCATGGCAAAACATATAATAACAACACGATCGATCAAGGCAAAATACCTACTAGTAAGTACTTTTTATCAACGGATTATACTCTACTGTATCGAATATCGAATGTCCCCTAAAATATATTGTTCTAGAACTTTTCCCATGAACCTATACCTACGTGGTAAATAGTAGATTTTTGTAAGTAAATGCAAATTTCTATCTTATGTATTGAAGAAGTTATTGATTTTGATGAATACCTATGTGGTAGATGAAAAGGCTACGAGTAGCCTTCGTAGTTATGACTTGAGGTCGGATTACTGATTGGAATCAGTTGCGAACGAACAATACCCGAATCTATTTTTATTGTGTCCCCGATCTAATAAAGTATACCTACATAGATGTCTAGAATCATGGGAAATCCAGAGCATACAGTGACCTCTACGTAAGAGATTTTATAGACTAATTTAAAGTAGATATATTGGTCCCGTTGTTACCTTGATTTATGCCAGAGGCAGGATATTGGCGACAATTGACAACACTGTCATTAGAAATATAACCAACATTTTATATTTAAATCATGAATTGAAAAGAACCAATAGAAACATACAAATTCAAATTTAAACAATTACTCATCAAGTAAAATCCATAAATAAATTAGACTTACGTAGGTATTATCTTTCAGTTTTTACATAAGTAGGTACTTCACTTTATTTGATATAGGTATTAAACAAATTGTCGCATTAATAATAAAAATCAGTGCCACAAAAATGTCGAGAAAATTCTCGAATCACTTACGTAAACCAACTATTGAACCAATTATTAGGTACTATCCGTAATTGTTGTCAAATACTTACTCCTTATGACAATTTAATAGGTACTCGCGTGACGCATAAAACATCTCAAGTAATAACAAAATCAGGTCATGTCCAACATATCCTAGTGGCTGGTGGGACGTTTGTTCCACACTATTCGCGACTGCAAGGTTGCTTACGCAACCACGTTTACACGTGTCGTTGAGTCTTCGACCGGCGACCTCTAACGAACACTTCCGATTCGCATGCACTATGAATATATTTTTTAACCGAAGGTGATCATCATACGGAAACGTAAAAGGGTATAGTTAAAAAATACCTTTTAATTAAATAGTAGTATAGTAGTCATTGTTTTTTTAAAGATTCCGAGATATATTGATGTTATTCTTGAGGTATTCTTTGTGTTTTGTATGTTGTTATAATATTTATTAAACGAAACAATATAATTGGATGTGCTTTAGGTACTGACTACTTTTATGGCTTTTATGTGCTCAATAAAACATTTAGTTGATAGTAATCATCACTGATATGTAGAGTAAATTTGAGTTTAAATCCGTACTAACTAATATTATAAACGCAAAAGTTTGTACGTGTGGATGGATGGATCCACACATACAAACTTTTTCACGTATAAACTACAGACTGGATTTGGCTGAAAGTTTACACATGGCTAGTTTATAAGCTGGATTAGCATATAGGCCACAAAATATTACCCTCCGACCCACTGGAGCAGAGTTACATGGGTAAATCCGCGGGGCACAAGAATAATACAATTTAGTTGTGTATGTATTTTCCGATGTTTGGTTGGATATTAATATTGAGTATTGATGGTAATGCTTTTTAAAAAAAAATGAAATAATACGAGAAATTTAAATACATCTTATAGTGACGTAATTTGTATGCATATCATATATAACTACGATATGCATATGAATTACGTCACTTCGTATCAAATGTTGCCTCTTGTATAACTTAAATGCCAAAAGAACTGTTTTTTTCAAGGTTCATTTATGTGTAGGTATGAGACCTTCGGTGTAATTCTGTTTTACTATTTGTCTTCCAAATTTAAACATTTTGTTTTTTTTTACTAATTTCTATTCGTGCCTAATTCATTGAAATTTGAAAGTTTCATAATATCATAATTACTAAGAATTGCAAAGGTACTGCTAGTTCACGCAGCAATATACCTAATGTCTAACTATGCTGTCATTTTGACTCATGTAATCTCTGAATCTGAACTAAAATTTAGCTTAAAGTACCTACCTACTAAAGCGCTATAGTTTAGGCTTTTACTAAGTAGGTACTTTACATATAATATTGCATACAATAAAGAAATGCCGTTATTAAAAATTCGCCTACTTTCAAATTCGGAACATTGAAACTAGGTATAAACATTCGGTCGTCATTTGTTTTTCAATCATCGACCGCTGAATATTTATCAGTCATTTGTTAGTTTTCGACAATTCAAAGTTTTCTCGAATCGCATTCCATTCCACGATGTTTCTTTGTGGCCACCATTTAGTTACCTAATGTGGTCTGCCAAAGTCAAGTTGCCAAGTGAGTCGCGCATTCTAAATACTGGTATATGTACTGATACCAAATAACGGGACTATTAACTTTTGGTCGGTTACCAGTTCTGCACTTTATCAACTAGAATCGCATGTGGTCACGATAGAAATCGGCAATGGAAAAATTCCACGCGTGCTCTAGATACAGCTATATCTATTAAACTATCGAATTACAGTATGTGAGCTTAGTTGCCGTTGGAACGTGTAACAATAGCTAAAAATATTGAATCTGCCACGGTTGTTGCAATAAGGTTGTAACAGTTTGCGATAGCGGATTTTTTTGTAACTTATGAATTTTGCATATTCATGAAATTTGTATATGCTACTCAAAATACTTACGTTTTTCAAGCGTTGAATTTTGATTTCTCTATTTCGGAGTAGGAAAACCTAGAAATAAATCTCATAATAAATAGTCATAGTTCATACCTATAGTTAAGAGAACCCTTCAATTGATTTTCCTCATTGTATGGTGAAACAAAATACAAAATCCTTCATCACATCAATTAAGGAAAATTCAAAGCAAACAACTATTTATCGTCAAATTAATCAGCATTACGGTCAACTGCTATACAGTTGTAGCCCTTCACGCACACAAATGCAGTTCGTACTTAAAATAACGTATACCTAACTACACACAAGTTAATCGAAGCATATCGTTAGAGGCAGCTTCGTATGTCTGTGTGTTTCTGTAAAGGTGTGTTGTGTGTGTGACATACATGGCACGAAGACTTTGTTTTGCCGTCGAGATTCGCGCGTGCAGTTGCGCAAGTAGTTTGGAGGCCATTGACTCGGCCGCCATGTTGCCGGCGCGGGCGCGGCATGGCCCTGCCGCGAATCCACTAACTTCTGTTCCGCGGCGTGGCGTAATCGTGTTTACGCCTCAATGGCGATGCAGAACACACATGCTAAATTTTTCCTTATAGGTATCTATAGGTATAAACAACACGTAGTATGATATAGATAGACACAGAATGGTAGGTAAACATAGTTACAGTTAAATTAAAGCAATTAACCTACCATTAAGCACATTTAAGACAGGAAACAAAATATACCTACCTGAAATTGAATTAAAAATCTATAATAAGTATTTCATATTGTGTACCTATGTCCTAATATTTGGGTAGGTAGGTACAGAATCACTTTTATGGACAATATTAGTCATATACCTCACCAACCTATCTAGTTACTCACTAGTAAGTAAGTATTTTTCGATTGGATATGCATGCAGGTAGCATCGAGGCTTTTGTTACCAGGAACACTTGCTGGTTAGCTTCAGAAGCTACCTTAACTAAAGCCTGTCTTTTTTTCAGACGGACATTATGTAGGTAAGTACCTACCTAGTTAGCCAAAGGCTTTTGCTACTTCACCGGGCATAAAGGCGAGCAGAGTTCCAGACTCAATGAAGCTCGTCTATTACCATAACTTATCATATTATTATACTTACCTACCTACTGAAGAAGGCAGGTTTCAATGGGTAGATATAAATCAAGGTAGGAAGGTTAACTTGGTACCTATTTAGCTAGTCCAAATTAAAAGTAAATTGGTATTATAGGTAAAATATTGTACCTAAGTAAGTAGGTATATCTACCTACCTACCTACTAGATGCAGATGCATAAAGGTAATTTGATTACCGACTATATCTACGCACTAAGAGCACTATGTTGTGCACAATTACCTACCTAGGTCTATTATCTTTTAATTTGCATTGACATAAATCTCTATCAGGTAAGATTAGCAGAGTACCTATTTACCAACTTACTTAATAACCAAACGTTAAAAGTTAAAACAAAATATTCATACAATCTGTCCAAGATATTACAAACTTAAAAACCCAATATAATTTTAGTTACTGCCGCCGTTTACAGTAAGTCAAACAAATAATTTTATAATTTGTGTCGCATCGATTAGGCAAGTTTTCAAGGCAATTCGTGGCTTGACAATAGCCAGCCAATGATCAGCAACGGAATTATAGAAACATTTGATACGAATCTTTTAGTATTCGATACATTAAATCGATTGAAAAATCTCAATTCGTATGCGCAAAACACAACTTATTTTACCGGGTGTACGTTTCGTAACTATATTCGCGAACAGATAACAGAATAGGTATATATAGCATAACCCCTCCGTCCTCGCAGAATCCGGTTCCCCGTGCGGCGTCTCTTTCCCTCTCGCAATATCTTGCGCTTTCTGTCTCGCGTTACTATGACATAGATACCAGGCGTACCTATTGCGAAACATCGCAGATTATATAGCAGGTGGATTGTACAGTAAACGAGTTTAAATAACTGCTTTCACATAAATATGTTTAAACATATCTATTTAAAACTGTATTCGGACTTAATAAAATAACAAATGCGAATTCATTAATTGAAACGAAATCTCGTTAAAATCGAAAACGTTGAATAGGTACCTACCTACTTTAGATGCAATTAAAGTGAAATGAATATTTGTTTTCTCTAAAGATCAACTTGATATTCGGGCTTTTTAATAGGTACTTATCTGACAGTCATCATTTGAATTTAAATAGGTATATTTATGCGTACCTATTAGCAGTTAACGTTACTTAGGTAAGTATTAAAAGATGCCTATACCTACCAACTTATTAATTCATTTGTAAGATGTAAGTAAATATAAGTATATTTTGAATTTGATTATATTAAAGGTAAAGTAAGATTAGAAATAAACAAAAAGTGTCAAACAAAGTACCTATCTAACTGTCGTATTTTACAGTTCTCACCTAGGAATTTTGATAATTCTTCGAGTATGGCCGCTGTGCGGGGGCTACTACAGTTTTGCCGATGCCAGAGTTTAAAGGTTTTTTTTTTTTGGACGGACATTTGTAGATGGCATACGAGTTTAAAGGATCCAGCGTCAAAGAAGGGAGATTGTAATGTAAAAAATTATAGCATGATGCCAAGTATCTGAAACAACGATTACCTACTAAGAACAAGACAAAATTGATACCTCACCCTTATTACTCTATAAAAATAAATAAGTAAGTTCCAATACGATAGCATGTTTCCATACGAAAGTTCATACTTTATTTATCTTCTTTGTCGACCTATCGAATTATAATCGCTATCTACTAAACCTATATTAATTTGCGTTGCAAATTGCGAATAGTGACACATAGGCGGAGTCCGCGACATCCAATGCAATGGCTCACACGGCGCATGCGCACGATACTAGGTACATACAACATTATGCTTGGAATGCGTGCGTTTTGGTTCCCATTTATTCGAGGCGACACGCCACCGATAAACACCGATAAGATAAGCAGAATCGATATTTTCGCGCGATTCGCTGCTTGCCCGCACGAAAGGTCACTCTCACGTTGCAAAATAATGTTAAACCCTCCGCAGTTATGGACACAATAACACGAATGTTGGTAATATCAAGAAATTAACAGAAAATTTAAGGTTTCTCATAAAAAGGAACTCACCCAGGAAAATGTAGCTACTAGTTGCAAAATTAAATGTGATAATGTCTTAGCCAGGCTTTTGCTATTTAACCGGGTATCAAGGAGAGCAGAGCTCCAGCCTAAAAACGCTACTCATCTCACAATAACAATATTGTTTATGACAGCATTAAAATTCAGCAGTCAACTCTTCACAAAGGCTTTACACAGGAAATTTTTACTAGAGGCAAATGTAACGATATCTCTTGACCTCCTTCCATTCACACATGTAGACTACATACCTACTGTATGATTCATACTTAACTATCTGCATAAATTTAATGTATAAAGAATTCTAACTCTAATTACACATATTGAATTAAGGTTATGACAGTGGGTAAAATTCAGCAGTCAACTCCTCTTAATAGTTATTTGTTATACAAGAGTGCAAATTTGCCTTCAACCGCGTGTTCAATTTTGATGACCGAGCAAGCGAAGGATTCTAAAATTGAATCACGAGCGCAGCGAGTGATTCAAAATTAGAATCCTGAGCGTTAGCGAGGGAATCAAAAGAGCACGAGGTGAAAAATCTTTGCACTCGAGTGCAACACGTAACTTTTCATTCCACCTCAGCAAGGAAATGCGTACAAAGCAAATTGAAAAAAGAACACCAAGAAGGTTCCGAGTCTGAGTTTTTAACAAATTAAAAAAAAGTTGTATGATATATTCGGCACTATAGAGGTAGCAGTAAATAGGTTTAATGTTTTTTTTAATATATAATTCAATTTACTTTATCCTCTAGAGAATAAAAACGGCTTTTCCCCTCAGATATTGAAGATTAAAAATACTCTTTCCGAGATGGTGGGATGAAAAAGAAATTTATACCTACTAGATTCAAATTTGATAGTTTCTCAACCCTCATTTATGGAATTAAGTTTATGGCAGTGATAAAATATAGCAGTCAACTACTTTAGGTATTGTGTTACAACAATAAAAGTTAAATGAAACATACACGAGTGCAAATAAAGAGGTCTGCAATTAACTGAACTTAACAAAGAATAATGAACTTTGAACTTTCCAACTAATAATAATCTATTATTAAATTTATTTTTACCTTGAATCAAAACCTTCCGAGCAAAACACTTAATATACCTTCTATTTAAGTCATCATCATCACCAGTCCGTATAACGGCCACTGCTGAATATAGACTTCCACCCGAAAGAGGATTTTGCCATAGTCACCATGCTTGGTAAGTAGGTTGGTGACCGCAGTACTATGTTGTAATACACAAAAAAACGCTCTTATTTAAATATTAATACCTATCTAACAAAATGTTTCGGTAACTAGTTTCTTATCAATACGTAACAGCAATAAAATATACTTCGCGGTAAGTATGCTTAATTAAACATACCTCGGAAAAAAATATTTTATGATTTCACAGCAATGTTAGTTTAACTCAGGAGGAAAATATTTTAGGTAATCATCAGCTATATTTAATGTCATAACGAGTGTTATTAATATAAACAAGAAGCATGTTATACACAATAACAATGTTGTTAGTAGCTTTACATTTTTAGAACATTACTGTTATAACCTATACCTATATTATCTACTCCTACTTCTAAGACCAACATATTGTGACCAACATATCAACTACGAGTTTACTAGCTAAGAAATTGTTATGCTGGCATGTATATTCATGACCCTTCTCGCCAGCTATTCATCATCAGCCCATCTAACGTCTACTTCTAAACAAGGCTCTCCTCCTAAGGGAGGGTTTTTGTCATGGTCACCACGCTGCGCTACCACACGTGGGTTGGTGACCGCAGCATTATGTAACAACACATATAAGAAACATACCCTGCTTAAAATTGCTATAGGTGATGTTATAACTATCGGGACCAACGGCTTAAATTTCTGAGGCACAGAGCACACATTTCTTGTCCAGGGTGGGGATCGAACCTACGATCTCCGAAACTTACACCCCTTGTCCAAGGAGGTTGTCATGTCATGGCAACTATTAACATTCAGTAACTAGGCGTGTTATCTATTTCAGAATATAATAGTATTCGCATTAGTCTAGACATTGGTCGGTCGCATATTAGCGTTGTTTAAACCACCCAATAGGCTTCTTACATAGCTTAATGACTATTATCGAGTAAAAGCAAGAACGACAGCTTAACATGCCTTCGCCACATGCCATGAATAACCCACGAGGTGGCTATGGTTTCCATGAACCATGTTCGCCTATTCAGCTTGTCTTACCGACATTGACATGGTACATTATAAATGAGATAATCACGGCAACTAGCGTGCTTTGTCGCGAACTACACTGTTATAAAAGTTAGACATAGGGTTATTTGAAACTGTTAAATTGCGAAATTGCAGTTATTGACAACAGCACAATTTAACAAGTAATGTGTTATTAGGACTGGATGATTGATATTGGATCATGTAATTTTCTTATTGGTTTTCTTTATTGGCCATATTAAGTTCTTATTGCTAGTTATAGCTATATCTAGTTATAGTTAGGAATTTATACTGCTGAACAAAGGCCACCCCCATCGATTTCCAGCGGGAATGATTGCTGGCAGCCTGCATCCACTGACTCCCTGCGGCCTTTATGAGGTCGTCGGTCCATCGTGCAGACGGTCGTCACGCTACGCTTGCCAGTTCGTGGTCTCCACTCGAAAACCTTTCTGCTCCATCAGCCGTCATTTCTTCTAGCTACGTATCCTGCCCATTGCCACTTCATCTTGCTGATCTGTTGAGCTATGTCAGCGACCTTGGTATTTATTAGTTAACTTCACATTAGTTTATGATCATGCAATGTTGCTATGACCCCAATAAGGGGCTATGTGATTACCAGCTAAAATATCATCCCATGGGTGTCGTAAGATGCGACCGACAGCGATGATCGATAAACAGCAGCATCTATTAGCTAGCATCTTACTGCGATCACCAATCCGCCTACTAATCGTGGTAATTATGGCAATATCCCTCAACCACCCTGGCTTGCCAAGGTCTTTAAAGAGGAGGCCCATGTTCAGCAGTGGACGTAAACGGTCTTTCGAAGTGAATAGAATTAAGTATGATATTATAAAAGTATGTCTCCCTACCAGGTCATCACAGTCAATTACAAGTAGGTACCTACCGATTTTTATACTGTTTTCATTTACGTTTAATTTCACCCACATATGATATAATATAATAAATGCCAAATAGATTTTTGTGTATAAAACAAAACTTTCTTTTCGGATTTGATTTGTAGGTACATGCATGTTCGTCCGTTGCTTCAATATCATTACTCTCATTTAACAAAACATAATTTTTCAATAAACCGTGAAAGATTTTGGAGGGATCACTAGTAAAAATGTACGAAAATTTTTAGACATGAAAGGAGACCAAAAACCGATCCTCTGGAACCGCCGGTGTTTGGAACAATTAATGACACAGAAAGGTACCTATGTGTATTTACATATCAGCCTTATCATGACTGTTGCTGGTTAAATATAGGTTTCGAGTTGGTCGATACTCACAAGTGTAGGTAATTCTGGTAGCGCATAAATCGGATAAGGATCAATAATTTATTCAAACAAATAAAAAAAAATGCAGAATTACAGTAAAACTAAACTTACCAACTCGCCTGCCTTTTCATGTCGCCATATTCAACAGATGTCAAGCCAAAATATATTTCAGCCGCGTAACTCCCGTTGCCGTTGGAACTTCACAATTTATCATAGTTTTTCTCGATAGATGGATACCCTATCTAACAATAAAATATTTTTTTAAATCGGACCAATGATTCCCGAGATTAGCGCGTTCAAGCAAACAAACAAATTTTCAGCTAATTCAGCGGATATGCTTAACCCCAAAAATCATTCCATTGCGGGATTGCGATAGTACCTACATATATTTATTTTGACTTAAACCCTAAAAATGAGAAGTACAGTACAAAAGTACAAAGCGACGAGGGATCTTTCTCGAAAAAAAAACTAATTTGGATCTGATTTATTTGTAGTGACAATAGTATGAGCCACTTACAATTTTTTTTCTTGCATATTTTTTTTTTGACTACCATACAGTTATATACTACTGTTTTATCGATAATAAACAATGCTGATTGGTGCGTCTCATTTGCCATGGTGAATTTTATATATAAGATAGACCTACCAAGTTTATTACTCTGTAATTACTCTCTACTTATATAAAATTGACTAAGGTTGAAGTAAGATTTAGATAGAGTTATTGCTATTTAAAATTGCATGAAATAACTATATAGTCCTCTCGACCGATTTCGCCCTTTTTTTTCGGATGGACATACGTAGATAGCGACTAGGCTTTTGCTACTTTACCTAACTAAGCAACCTGCGCAAGAGGGCGCCCCCTGTGGGGCTTGGACCTCGGCTCAGGGCGATCGCTGGCGATGAGATTGAGGGATTATGACTTTTAGTATTTTAGGGGAGTTTTGTGCAACTGTCGCTCTACTTTACAGTTCGCGGGCCTCTCGGACTACGGGTCTACGAGGGCATCGGATGGTTCTTTGCAAACTAAGGGTCAAGAGGCCGAGGGGGGAGCGATTTCGCCCACGGCGGCCAATATCTTAGGAGAGCTATCTGTGCAAATACACATGCACTCTCTGTTCCTTGGGACGGTTCTACCGACACGACCGGTTAAGGATTAGGCCCGAAAGCTTAACGTGCTCTTCTAGGCACGGGTGAAACACCACCAACATCCTGAGAGTAACTTAGATAATCGGGCCGTAATTTAGATTTATCTGGAGAAAAAAAATCTAGTCAGTAGTAACACCATTTTTTTTGCCCAACCCTACAATCGAACCCTATTCACTAATTACGGCCGAACTTATTACCGATTTACCAAAAAGGCAGTCAGTCAGTCAAAAATAAGTATAAGATAGTTTTAACACTTAAAACTTAACTTAATTTTGAACACACTATAGACTCTCTTAGCCATGACATCCTGATAGTCATTAGCGTTACCAAATAATTTACCATTTGTGGTCGTCGTGATTAATGACCTTTGTTACTTAACGGTTTAATTTGCGATATTTTTTTGTTTACTCACAAGCGTATAAATGAGTGATTTATGAACTAAAGACCATTTACATTTGACACGGCTTGTTGCCGAGGTGTCGAAAGAATCCATCTTGGAACGAAACATATGCTTCATTTTCGATATACCTACCTATTTTGTTGTCTTTACTATAATTGTGTATTTTTGGAAATTATTCCTTTATAAGTCTGATATTTTAAAAGGCCAGTATTTTAATTATTGTTTTAAAATAACAGAAAACACGAATTTTATAAAAATATGGTTTATTATTTCGGAATTCAGGATTTTTTTAGGCATGCTACGGTTTGCAGCAAGAAAAGCTATATTTAAACAAAATAAAATATATTTATATTTACTCTATGGGAGTTGTACCTCGGCTTAGGGCGGTCCTCCATGGCGTAGTGGTATAAGTCTCGGAAGTTGGGGGTTCGATGTCAACGCCGGATTAAAAATCTTTACATACATTCTATGATTTCCTTCTGATATGATTTTTTTTCGGATGGACATTTTATTATATGTCGTTAGCCAGGAGGCTTTTGCTAATTCACCGGGCAGTAAGCGTATTCTAATCCTGTTAGTCTTTAAGTATGTTTAAGTTCAACAAAATTATTAATAACAAAGAAAACTCTTTTTTAAAGTTTTCGTAATTGCAATACATAATGAAATATATTAAATATATATTAGTTGCATGATATTAACGGTTTACTAAAACAATTATTGCAATTTACGAATAACATAGTATGTATTTTTCATTATCATGTTTAGAGATCAAAAATATTTAAAAATTAAAATTTCTCAACCATCATACAATAAAGATGTCTAACTTTATATTGGAAATTACATAAAATAAGATATTAACATATTGAGGTTATAAACGATCGCCAAACTAACAACATTCACGATCAGCACAAGATATTTCCATCACACAAGGGCAAAGTGTCGCCATGTTGAAATTAACGATTTTGATAGAAATACGATAATTTTGCATAATTTGTTAATGGTACATTTTATTAGACTAAGCTGTTTAAAATGCTACAGTTAAGGCTCAAAAATAAATGAGTTTTTTTTAAGATTACTAGCAGGGTTTTGCAGACTACTGGTATTCTTGTTAACCCCTCGTACTAAGCTAAAATTTGAGCTGAAGGCTTTTAATTGGCATAAATGCGAGTAGGACTCCAAGCCTTATTCAGTCTATACTATGTAGTTAATAATATTTTAAAAAGAGTAAGAGGTAAAGTTTATGAGGTTTTGAAGTTGTAGGTGGTAATCCCTGAATCTACTGAATCGATTTTGTTAATTCTTTTACCAATAGAAAGCCACGTCTTTTGTGGGGTCAAAGGCTATTTTAAGTTAAAGTTTCCACGGGAACAGGATCTACGCGGGTGAAACCGGAGGACAGTTAGTGATTATAAACTAAGCAAACCTGCGCTAGAAGATATCCCTATAGGGTTAAAGATCTTAGCTTAGGGCCATTGTTGGAGGGAGGCAACGGAATGGGAGAGTAGCTAGTACGAAAAGCTAGTATTTCTTAAATATGTCTACATCTGTGAAAATAAAAATGAACCGCCAAAATGTACGTACGCGCATAATTTGAGGACAACTTGACCAATCTGGTAAACTTTTTTTTACAACAGTTAAAAAAATAATAGTTTAAAAGAACACGCTTTTATAGCTAACAGAACTAAAAAATAGAAAATAATTTTCACCTCAAAATAAAATAAAATTAAAGTTTAAGTTATTAACAGAATAATTCAATTCAGAGTGAAAAGCGTGGGGTGCTTGATAAAGTAAATGTCACAATCATTCTATTGGCAACTATATATGAGAGGAGAGTTATGAAAAGTGGTAAAATGCACCCCACGCTTTTCACTCTGAATTGAATTATTCTGTTAATAACTTAAACTTTATTATAATTTTATTTTGAGGTGAAGATTATTTTCTATTTTTTAGTTCGGTTAGCTATAAAAGCGTGTTTTCTTAGTTTTTTTAAACTATTATTTATTTTTAATTTTTTAAGGATAATGGGAAACTGTTATCAAATTATTGCATTATCATCGGTCCTAGATACGTAAGCAAAGTTTCAAATTAATCAGACTTCAACACAATACAACACAAACTTTTTATAATAAATACTAGCGTTCCCGTGGGTAGCCTGAAATAGGCTTTCTCAGGCTCTAGACTATTTCTGTACCAAATTTCATTTAAATCGCTTCAGTAGTTAAGGCGTGATTGCGTAACAGACAGACAGACAGAGAGAATTATATATTATATTATATAATTATATAATATAAATATATAGTAAGGAAGCAAGGATACGATACTCGTTCCATAAGGAAATGACATTGTTCGATACAATCATTAATATAATGCCTTTATTACTATTGTGTGTACTGAAAGAAAATATGGTAATAAAACTTACATTGTAAGTTATCATTTTCATACATTAATTTCACTAAACTATGTAATATGTAGATACTGTGTTTGCTAATATTAGTCTAGTATTAAGTTGTTTGTCGACATCCTCCGTGGCGTAGCGCTATTTGGCTCGCTTTAAATCAATCTCGGAGGTCGTGGGTTCGATCCCCACGCTGGACAAAAAATCTTTCAAAGATTTCTCTCCGGGTCTGGTTAGTTAAAGGGCTACCCTCCATGCCTCGGAAAACACGTTAAGCCGTTGGTCCCGATTGTTATAACATCATATATAATAATCGTATATCAAGAAACGGGCAGCAGCGTTTCCTTGTGTGATACAACATAATACTGCGGTCACCAACCCGCCTGCCAAGCGTCGTAGCGTAGCGACTATGGCAACTCTACCCTCTCTCGGGAGGAAGCCCATGTTCAGCAGTGGACGTTAAACGGGCTGATGATGATGATGATTAAGTAGTAAGTATTTTGGTAGTCGTTGTAAAAATCTACAAAATAAATTTGATTATACCTCCAATCGATCTACGTACTTATATTTTTTACACCTCCTTGTTCAATAGTTCATTAAACGCTACAGATTAAAATGACTTCGATCCTGTGTTAGAGGCGCATTCGAGCTAATTTTGCCATGTAGGTACATATATCATTGCCGTGTGTCCTTAAGAAAAATTATTTTGGAAAAGAAACATGTATATTATAACATTTAACTTTACCCTTCGAAAGTAATAAAGGTAGGTATACCGTCCTGACTGCCAATTAAGTAGGTATAAGCGGCGATTAAAATCAAAAAGTGTATACAATGGTTTTTAAAAAGGTATTGAACTGAATTTATAGAAGCTGTCAAATGAAGATTATGAAAATCTCTTATTAAAAATATATTTTAGTAACAGAGAATGTGAATTTTGTCTGACTTCTTGTTAATACAAGAAGTTTAACTGTAAGCTTCGATCAATAATAGATTGATCGAAGACTGTAAGTAATGATTATAAAACTGATAGTCGGATACTCTTGACTCTTAACGAGTCGAATTTCATTCGTGTATATGTGTTCGTAGTGTCAATACAAATTCGATTTTCAAAAATCATCGTTTCTAAATAACTGATAATGTTGACGGACTAAACATAGAATTTATACACTCAATCAGCGCTGCAGCAGCTCGATTGACTTCCATCTTGTACAATATTAGTAGGTACTTATTAATTAATAAATAATATTGTGTTCCTGTGTATGTGTTAGTGATTAAGGTACCTAATAGTTTGTTTATACATAGTTTAGAAAATAATAACGTATTTTATGTCGATTTCATCATCATGGTATTCGATCTCTTGGGCAATTGAGCAGAAGGGTGTACGCAATACTCTCTCGCAATAAATGTAATTCCTCTCAAAATCCGGTGGGACGGTTTTATAGACACGACCGGTAAGATAAGAGATCAAGTCTAGTATATATCTACAGCTTAGCGTCGTCCCCAAGTCACGAGCCATCTCCAACTTCTAACTTAGGTAGGTAGGTATTTTGGGTCGGAGTGCTTTTGCGTACCCGGACCCCGCCAACGGCGGATCGAAAGAGTGTCCGGGGGGATTTAGTGGTGTAGGGTCCTTTCTCTCTCGGCTCTCGTATGAATTTAGCATACCACGCTATGGAGAGGGCGAGTCCCACATATCGCACCGCCAGCGCGCGAATACTCTGCAACGGCGGTGGGAATGCGTAAATGCATCTCCCACCGAAAAAAAAACAGGTATCTACATTTTTCTCGAGTGAAAAATTATAGTTTAAGTTTGTTTACCTACTAAAATTTTTGCTCGATCTAGGAACCAACCTGAGACCTCGTTAACTACGGTCAAACAAATAACCGCTAAATCAACTATGTAGTAAAAACAATACTGCTATAAGCTTTTAAAATCATACTCACGGCTATTAGTGACAAATAAGGCTTATAAAATAATCTCTGAAATCTTGCGTGACCGAATGAAGGAAAACTCTTTACACAAAAATATGTGAAACGCACACTTTGTTTGTGAATATAAATAAATAAAAGCTTAGTTAGCAAAATTATATTATGTTATAATTGCTACTACCAAGGGTCATAGACCTAGCAAGGGTCTGCTCTTAGATATGTAATGAGTTTTTGTTATAGAAAGTAAATAGGTACGTAAGCTATCTCTTACTTCGATCTCCAACTGCCTTCCATCAAGCAGTGGGCGAAAGAAGCCGCGGCTCAACGCCCAAACCCTTTAGTTGTTACAGCATCCGACTATAGACCTTTGCCCACAAATTGTCGTAAGCACCGTCGGCCTCGGGGCGTCCTAGACGACGAAATCACATCTTACCAACTAGCAGTATAGAAACTGCAAGAAACTAACACCACTACTTAAAGACCACTCTATCTGATCCGCTGGAGAAGGGAACGCCCGCGAACGCGATCCTTCTGTCCCTCCCGACCTTTAGTTTTTAATATAGAGAGTTGCACAAAAGTTCCCTAAAAAACTAAACATCATAATCCCTCAATCCCCTCGCTAACGACCGGCCTGAACCGAGGTCCAAGTCCCACACAAGACCCACTTGCACGGGTTGCTTAGTTTGTAGTTTTTAAACAATGTATTTTGGCGGGAGCTTAAGCTCGCTTTTATGTGCCCGGTGAAGTGGCTAAAGAACCTCTGGCTGACGACATAATGGACGTCCGAAAAATTAGAATAAAATATACCTCACATACAATAACCTACTTTATTAAGCAGTTAACCAACAATTTTTATAGAGTACATTTAAACAAAAGATATAAAGCAGGTTAGGTTAATAAACAGGCTGTTAGATTATGTACCTATAAAATTATAAAATGATTGTAAATAATATCTAAAATTGGAAATAATCTATCATTTTTTTAGGTTCTTACCAATTTTAGATATCATGTATTATTTATTACATGCTTAAAAGAATTAAGTAAATTTAAATTACGAAAAAAACTTGAATTAAAACAGTCTATAATACAATAAGCTAATTATAGACTCACATCAACTGTATAAGGTTCACCGAATACTCGCATAGATTTTATTAATTAACGTTCAATAAACATAATCACTTATAAAATACAGACAGTGTAAACATTGCTAAAGTATATTTTCTTCTTACTTATCTAAATAAAAGAACCATATTGGTCCCATTAAATTTAGTTAAATAGCTCAAAACGAAGTCAGTATCGCCAAGGTGTACAAACATCGTTAAACATTACTCACTAACCTCATGTAATAATTACCTATGGATTAGCGTCATATGTTTTCGATAGACATTTAAAATTAACTCGTTAGAATATAAATTTATTGAATACCAGCTTCCCGTGCGCGGTTTCACCCTCGTAAATCCTGTTACCATGGAAACTTCATAATAAAATATAGCCTAAAGCCTTCTTCGATAAATGGCCTATTTAACACTACCAGTTTTTTTCAAATCTACTACTTCAGTAGTTGTTCAAGCAAACAAACAAACAAACTCTTCGGCTCTATATATTAGTATAGATATAAATACATAGATTAACTGTTATGCAGTTTCGTCTTTAATCTCGAAGGTTGTGAGTTTTGTGGGTGAAAAAAGTTTAAAAATAATCTAGCCACTGATGTGGGTTAATAATAAGGATGATGAATAGCATACTTAAAAAGTGTTTCTAGATATTTTCTCTCAAAAATATAAGGGCGCCTTTTTATGTTTTTCGACAGGGCTTTATGTACTTAGCTAGCTACTTCACCGGGCATAAAGGGGCGCAGAGCTCAAGCCTTATTAAATGGTTTGTAAACTACAAACTAAGCAACCTGCGCAAGAGATCGCCACTTGTGGGTCATGGACCACAGCTCAGGGTGGTCGCTGGCGAGGGATTGAGGAATGATGGTTTAAGACTATTACGGGATTTTTTTGCAACTGCGACAATTGCACAAAAATTCCCCTATTCTACTTTATAGTTCGCGGGCCTTATAATAGAACTCGACTAATTGCATATAAGACAATACAATATCCAGTGTTTGTTGAGTGTTTTAAAGTAAGCATTCACGAAAGATTTAAGCACTCGCAGTAGTAGCAAAATATTAGCACTTGTATAGTTCTTGGAAAAAATAAATAAATTTACAGTACCTATTGGAGTTGATGGAAAAAGCTGAAATTAAAATATTCCTGGATGACGCCAACTTCGATGTTTCATTACCTAATTGTTTTTTTTTTTTTTTTTCATTACTTAATTGTTAAGTACACATTGCTTTTTTGTTTTGACCATACTTTCACATTACATACAAAAAGAAGAAACGATGTGCCCCTCGCAAATAAGGAATCTCTTTTTCAATTTTTTTTTCATAAAAAACCTCTGCGCATGCTGCTGCGCACTCACGATACACGGAGCTGCGCAAAGAAAATATTATCACAAAAATCTACCTGTTGATCGGATTGTGACCGCAGTCTGTTTACTTTTTAATTTAATTCGTAAATCACACACGGGTCGCCGGCAAATCTCGCTGTTGTAACATCCACACTTTTGTATACGGAGAGGGTTTTTATCATATTTTTTTCATTAAATCTACTAACAGGTTGACAGAGATGGATTGGGAATGCGTCTAGTTCATCCATATTAACTAATGTTTAATAATTATTTATAATTGCATTCGCAGCAACAACCATAGTTTACATCGGTATAGTCAAAAGTTGAGAAGTACGTACCTAATAAACGTGGTATGTTTGTATGTAGAGTAATAATTAGCAATATTAAATCTTCAATTAGCATAGGTAGGAAACTCGTACGTACCTCCACTTAACGCAGTGGCTACTGCTTTGAAAACATGTAAAATGTTTGTCGCTAACGTTAATTAAACCGTAGGTATTATAATTTGAGCGGTATCGCGATCACGAATCCGCCCCGCGGTTCTGTTGAGTTATTTAATAGTGTTTTTTTGTGCGTTGGCGGGCGATTGCGCTCCGCCACCCTCGGGCTTCGCGCAAAAAACCCTCTGCTTCACAAATACTTAGAATGTTGTTTTGTAGGAGTGCGGGGTTGAGGGGGGGCAGAGGGGTGCGCGAGATCGCTATCGCACGCACCCAGTGCACGCACTATCCTAAAGCTAGCCACTTAATTGTTATGTATGACGCGAAGCCTACATAAAAATTTCACTTTCAGGTGGTTGGACTAAACTAGGGACATTACTTTATATACATGTACCAAATATAAAAAAATGCTAACTTCCTTTTTACTTCGGAAGTGTTTGTAATCATGAAAATTGTCTGAAAAAAAAAAATCTCAGTGGACTAGGTATTGGTATATTTATTTCGTTATTTGATAGTTCATTTACCTCGTATCGTTAAAGACATAATTGCAAATGAATGACTTAACTTACCTGTAGTAGGTACATTTATTGACACAAATACACACATTATCGAAAGTTTCATCAAAATTTATCATATTATTATAATACTCATTGAATCCGCAACCGCTGATAAGATTCCAGCTTATGTCCCTACCTGTTGCTAAGACAGTTGCTTATTTTCTTCTAAAAGAAATAAATAACATAAATTCATATAAGATAACTCACACATACAAGCGAACAGTCTACACGACAGGTGGGTAGATATTAACCTGTTCTCTCAAAATGACAGCAAAAACTCTCACTAACCCTTTGGATATCATTTTAATATTATTATGCATCCATTTTTGTTCAATACTCAAATGTTATATTTCCTTCCACTGTAGTAGGTTCTATATTCAAAATACAAGATTTATTTTTTGGCGTAGATATTAGGTTTTTGACTAATTTTTTAATCATTTCTAGGAACTATTAATGTAGAACTTTAAAAATCATCAAAGTGCGATACTTTGGTTGGTAGGCATTAAATTAAAAATAATATGTTTTGTACAATTATGGTGAAACTGATGACAATATTCATAAATAAGGAACGAAATATATTTCATCGGGTTTGCATTTCCACTGCAAGCAATAGTACTGATAACATAATATACCTACAGATATAACAATAGAAATGCGAAGCTACAAGTAGTAGCTTCCCATTTCCATCTTTCCACGTGTAAAGTTAAAGTGTTATAAAAAATAAATAAGTATTAGGTATATTCATAAAAAAACATTTAATATTCTGATTGACATCGCTGATAGAGTACCTACCTACAATTGATATTTCGATATCGGTTACGATAATCGAGAAATATATAGCAAGGTCTAACACTAAAGACGTGTACGTACACTTAATATAGGATTTACAAAATTTTAATAGTTTACATTCAGTTTCCCACAACATAAGCTTATTTTTAAAACCTAGTAAGTAAAAACTTACTTTAATTTGCACAAAAGTTTGTTTAACTGTTTTATCGAGTTCTAAATTTGAATGTGCGTAATAACTATGTGAATTGTACAATTGTCAACGATACCCACCGGAAGTGCGAAGACCATCAGTGCTACGGAAGTGTCACCCTTGGCCGGCCAGCCGCCCCTTTCTGTTGTGGGTTATTAATATATTAGCTTTAGCTTTAAAACATTTGTTTTTTTATCTAATGTCATTCGTTGGACATTTGCAATGTGTTTTTTTTTTCTAGAGGGCAGTTTTCGTCGCGTTTCACCTTTTTCGTGTAGAACGTGCACAAAAATGCGTATTGGTCGTGTGCGTGCCGAAAAGCTTGGGGATCAGGGGCTCATTAAGTTAAAAAGCCGAGTGCAAACGGCGACTAATGGCGAATTACACGAAGGGGAGCAATAGTCGGCTCTGACAGTTAACACGCTGTTGTAAAGCTGATTTCCTTCTACCAGTAAAACCGTAGAGGTTTATATACCTACTCACCTAAAACAGTTTACCTAAGAAGATATAGCGTTTTCTTGAAGGCAAAAAGATAATATAAATAAATCAAACCCCCGTATACCTAAACGCCTTAGTATACCTATATCCTCAGTGTTATTTACATGTCACACTTCATCTTCAATGGTCCTTATGTACTGAAGATTGCAATATAGAGAGCATGATGCGCGAAGCAGTGTCTAGTAGACAACGGCGGCGCGGCGGCGGGGTGCATCATACTAGACACAGGGGGGACGGCGCGGGGAGGGCGGAGGAGAGGGCTATCAGCATTTCGGCGCGTCCGCTCCCTTCGCCCGCACCGCGCCGAATTCGCCCTGCACCTCAACCCGCGACGTTCCCCTCTAACGCGGCCTAACCTTGAAAATAGTTTTTACCGACAGGAGGGTATTCACCCCGTACCCGAATTCCGAGGCCCGCCGCACACTACCTCCGTCCGCGACACACCACTGACTTTCTAATAGGAACCCGCTCGTTTTCTAGCAAATCGGGTAGTGTGATGCGATACAAGTTGCATGCTGAGTTTACGCAGAGTACGCGGACGGCCAGGCGAAGGATATTTGACTATGTAGTTTTTTAGGCAAGTCGTGCTCGTCGGTTGCTGGCGGGATTTTGTTTGTGACTCGTTCGTTCCTTTTATTTTTTATACCAGGAATTTTGATGCGATCAAAATAGCCAATCAAAAATTATTGTCAAATAAGATTATTATGCTTCCATCGCAGGTGGAAATGTGTACAATCACCTAAGGGTAAGATACCTACTAGTTATGCATGGGTTGAATATAAGCAGTTAATGCTTTTGTGTTCTAGTCACGATATAAACTTTTACATATACCTACAAGGTTTCAATTTGCAGGTAGGTAATTAGTACCTAAGTATCTACAGGCTTTTAAAATATGTAGGTACCTACATACCTAATAGGGCGCAGTAACAAGAACGATGCATTTTCTTAATATGCATTTATATTAAGTTCGTATGCTCTAGTAACAATTAATACAATTATTATATTTTACGCGTTGTATATTCTGAGTATAGGTACTATCCCATAAAAATACAATTACCTACCTAAATAATATACCTACATTGTTTGATTTTTTTTTTCATATCTTTCTTATTTTCGTTTCTTTTGCGCAAAAGAGACCATCGTAAGTATGTCCTAACGAAAAATTCTTAATATCCCAGAAGTCTCTCTACAATCCCTAATCCGACAAACAAGTCACATCAACATAAACTGTAGCAAATTCAAATCCATTTCAAGTTTATTTGGCATAAAATAACCCTTTACTAAACTTTAATAGGCGCGGACATTATCAAATTCCTTCTAACGAATAGCCTCGGAAACCGGAGGGTCACTATTTACCTGCACTATGCAACTCGCGAGATGTAAAATAAAAAAGCTATCGACTTACATAGCAAGGGTAGGGTAGCAGCAAAAAAGGTAAAAAGACGAGACGAGCCGAGGTAGCCGCCTACGCCAACGAGTTGCCGGCCCTCCTTCCTCCGCCGCTATAAAATGCAAGGTATAGAAGCCTTTCATACGCTTTCTATATTATTGTAGTTATTTTTAGGGACGGCATTTTTGTTAATTGGAAGATTGCTAACTAATTAAGAACTTGAGGTACCTGCATAAGTTATGCTGAATACAAAGGTGGCGACAACTTAATACCTATTTGGGAGTTTTTGGTTTCATCAGGAAATAATTAAATTTAGGTATTTAGTTGGTACGATTTACTAATAAAATGTTAAGCTAGTTAAACAACAGATTAAATAGGTGCTTAGAAAATGTGTGTACTAAATTGGAATTTAAATAAATTATAAGATTTTTTCTGAATTTTTTCTATGAAAGTTAGTTTTAATAATTATTTATTTGTATTGATTACAAAATTCTTGAAATTCGGCGGTATTCATTGCCATTAAAATCTACACATTTCTCTTATAATATGTTAAGGTAAAGAACTTTTGTTAAAGATTTTATTATATTACTAATATATCTGCAAGTACCTTCATGTAGGCCGCTTCTATTTAATACCTCATTTGACTTGATAAACCGTGTTTTGAATTTCAAGGCAAAATATAACGAATGAATTAAACGGCTGACCTCAGCCCTCAATGGTCAATAAAGAGCAATTCAAGAGTTTGTACAGCCAATACGTTAAATATTATGATGAGTCGTCAATCGAGCTACCCCAATGTACTATGCACATTTTGATTGGTGGGCAGCTGCCCGTGGCAAAAAACTGCTTTCTAAATTACCACTATCAACTGCGCTTCTATCTTGTGTACACCCGCCTTGAGATCATAATCGGTGTCCGAAACCATACTTCCGTCTAAAATACGTTCCTATGAACATCGTGAATTAACGAATAAAACTTAACCGTTTAAATTCCTTAGAGGTATATTTGAGTAACGTATATGATTCTAACTAGAAAATATTCGGTCATATTGGTATAAAAATGTTTCTAAAGCTAATCTTTAACGTGGTTTTATATTCATTGTTCATTCATTCATTACACATCAAGTAATAATAAATTAATTGTTTTATAATTTTGACGAAGTAGTCGTAATTAGTGGAAGTGTCATGGTCATCTTCGATAATTTTATTGTCTTAGCTTGATCACAAATGTGATAAGTATTATATCAGTGGTGATACATAACATTTTCCAGTTATGACTTAGGCTAAGAAATGATTTGACAGACACCTTTCCGATGACTTTTTCTTATTTAGATTTAATATATCTAATAAGCATAGCCGTTCCATATTCACAGGAAGAGTCTAAGATAGAATTACGAATCGTTTGTGAATTGATAGGTATATAGGTACAACAATATGCAATAATAGTTAAGTAGGTATGTATATTGGGTGAATGTATTTTTGTTTTAGATAAAGCTGCGAGTGAGTCGGCTTCGTTGCAGTCAAGTTCGAGATAAGGAACTGTTTACACTGCTTGAGTCAATGTCCTCCTCCTGTGCAGCACAAGGAAATCCTTGGAGTAGTCTTCCGCGTATAGAGAACGTGTGAGGGCAATGATCTTTCATTGCCATTGAGCGTACGTTAATGAAGGTATGTGCTGCTTTATAAATACGCAATTACTATTACAATTACGGACAACAATATTGTTTTTATTAAACACAACGATTTGACGTCAATTGTTGATTATTTTAATGTGTGTTTCAATAACCACTAAGTCATTAATGTCATCTGGGCTCCCTTTATCTGGCAAAATTTTAATGCTCCGAATATTATTTGGCATAATCTTTTTTAAACGTAGGCATAAAAATTATTCAGTATAATTATTGATTAGTTGGATGTGTATAGGCCCGAATTTACAATGGCATACTTTTAATGTGGCAGGATATTATTTGGCATACTATTTGACAAATAATTCATAGTTTTTTCATTTTATCTTATAAAATAAATGTTTGGTTTTCGCAGCAGCGGCCGGCGAGGGCCAGAACCGAATTGTGGGCAAATGACAATCGGTTAGGTTAGGTTAGAACTGCGGCCATACAACGGCGAGTGCCAGAACCGAATTATGGGCAAATGACAATCGGTCAGATGATTCTAATTGTAAACTTCCTAAGATATGATAGGTAGTTTTGCCTTTTAAGGAATATCGATATGAAATTTATACTTAAACTATTCTAACTGTGAACTTTCTGCATTCTGCAACACGATGGTTCAAATTCTACATTATTATGGATATGAAGTTTGAATTTGTTTGCGTTTGAATGTATGATAAACGAGTGTCTGCCTAATGATTTTCTGCGAAATGAAGTTTATGCTCTTCGTTATTATGCAAAAAATAAATTAGGACTAAAAAAACCTGCCATAAAGGGTAGACCCATGTCACCTACTTAATAATTGGCTTAAAAAATCTAGTAAAATTTACATTCATCATCTTTAGCTCATATAACGTCCTATGCGGAACATGAACCATGGGCTGAGAGAGAGAGTCTTGTCATAGTTACCACACTTATCACACCACAAGAAGGCTTCAACATAAGCCGGATAACCAAACGAACATAAAAATAGAAATTATTTATTTATTCCTATTTCCAAGTAACATAAATACATAATATATATTGTACCTACCTAACTTATGTTAACACCAAACTCGAAGAAACCAAATAAAACAGAAAATACAAATCCTGCCAGAATAGGTATTCGCAATATAATGGCGATATCTCAAATAAAAGAAATATTTTAATCACAATATTCATTCAACTTGAACGTAAAAATTCCTATGCCAACAACATATTATTTTATATGTAGTTAATCATTCGTGTATTTATCAACTTATTAAGTAAGCAGTATAGTTACTGTTAGTATACTAACAGTATAAGTCTCATCATTCAAAATAATAATTCCAACAGCTACTCTACTAGTTGTCTCAGCTTATATTCCCAAACGCCCCTAGCGACTGGCTCGTAAATAAATTGAGCCTGCATTAGTGGCAATTGTTCGCTATTGCCGCCGCGGCCCAATGCACCTTCCAAGCCATGTAAACGTCACCAGGAATTATGATACTGAATTAAACAGATAGACGGTACGGTTTTATTAACATTCATAACTAACTACAGTTTACAATTACATTCCTATAAATTATTAGTTCCATGCGGTCTCTCGTCCTTGTAAGAACCTCATCCGAGAACCCCGAACCGAAATCCTGTGTTAAGTACATCTAAATAAAATAGCTTTGCAATGGTGTTTTTTTTTAATATGGATGTTATTACGTATCGATATGACTAGGTATATGACTTGCCTCCGTTGTAACAAATAGACGCCATGTAAGAAATTTGGGCGACTAATTTTGCGTTTCCCAGCAGGCACTGATTCTAGTATCTCTAGAGGATAAGAGTCTATTCTACATAAAGTGTGTCCAAGCCATCTCTACTTATTTTAATTATATTATACTACGTCTTCATTAAAATATTTTTAAAAGGTTTGAAGTTTATTAAGAGTATAGTGTATGTAGGTATACTTTAAGCATTTATTTGAGAGACCTGAAAACTGTCTTGCACACAGTCTGCATATTTAACTCAGTTCGATGCCCTAAACTTGGTGCGTTTTATAGTCGGTCATGAACATTTATAACTAGTTAATAAACTTGCTAAAACAAAGAATAAAATTAACTCGTACAAAATAGCACTACTTTTATTATGCACACCGTATTAATTAACGAAACAGATGGAGGAGATTGGCATAATTTACGAATAAAGGTGGTAATGAATCGAGCTCTATTTTAATTTTAGCGTGTTCTGTGAAGATAAGGACTAGGTAAAACTACTCAGGGGTCAGGCGGAGCTTAAAACTGTAGCGACGTCTATAGTAGCCGCACACACTACAGACAGACTATAACCGCCATGAAGAAACTTCAAAAACAATCTAACTTCATCCTGCAATACAAGTTTGCAAGCTAATTCTAACATGAACCATTTGTGAGCAATAATTATTCAAGCACCTAGCTCTGAAAAGAAAATCTTCATTTTCTGTCGAGGAACTCTACCAACCGTTCGTCTACAAAACTAACGAATTACACGAAGCAACTACTGATTTTGGTCGACCTTTTCGTAGGAAGCCCATGTTCAGACGTGAACGTACTACGGGCTGATGGCGATGATGATACGAAAAAAAACAAACTCGAAATTGCAATAGTACTAACTAGGGCGTTGAGCGTTGCTAACGCCTCAAATTGTGGATATAAGGGATTCGGAAATATGTTGTTGAGGGCCTCTCTAACAAGTTGTGGACAAGGAGTCTGTCTTAAACGCGCTACGCCATTGAATTCTAATCTAATATTCTTACGAGTATTTTAATTAATATAATACACATATTCGAAGTCAATATACGTAATACCTATTTATACAACTTCACTTTATAAAAGGAAATACATAACATAAAAGATATCAGAAGTTATTAGCAAATTTTCAAAAATGTTTTAGTCATTGTTTATTAATAACGTTCTCAATCTTTTCAAATACCCCACTGAGCCCATTGAACTTGGCCAAAAAGATAGCGCGTTGCAATAAAAAACTATTCCTCAGAAAGAAATCGCAGATACACTGCCCATTAACTTTTTTATTCCCCAAAAAAAGAACATCGATATAACGGGACCAGCTAAATTATTGCGTATAATCTGTGCCTTTGTTTTTTGAAGATTTAGGAGAAAAAACGATTGTTCCCACACTATTTTATAATTTGATTTTGCTGACTTTCTTGAGTGTCCATTTTGTATAAAGGTACTAATTACATTTTAGCCACCGAATCCTGACATTAATTGCTTAGGTACTACTGACAGTTGGTAGATTTATTAGTTTCAGAATGCTGAGAATATAAAGATGTTTGTTAATAAGTAATTGAAAAATTAAGATGTGCAAGAAATGTAATGTGTAGGTAGGTATACGTTTAACAGCGTCAAACAATTTTTATATAGATACACTTATTTGTTTACAACTGTTGATTGTAGGTAATTGTCTGTTTTCAATCCTTACTAATATCCTTACTAATCCTTACTAATATTATAAATGTGAAAGTAACTCTGTCTGTCTGTCTGTCTGTTACGCAATCACGCCTTAACTACTGAAGCGATTTAAATGAAATTTGGTACAGATATAGTCTAGAGCCTGAGAAAGAACATAGGCTATATTTTATTATGAATTTCCCACGGGAACGGGAGTAACGCGGGTGAAACCGCGCGCGGGAAGCTAGTACTAAATAAAAGTATGGCATAAAAAAAATTGTCAGACTGGCAGACCAAGTTAACCTAGTATTATATACACTTAATTTACTACATCATGCGCTTATAATAGGTACCTACATCATCAAAAATTGTTGCAAACTCTGTGGCAATAAACAGATGAAAAAGTCAAGTTTACACAGGGTTCCTTTATACAGTGCTGGCAGGTCGTTATACGCAAATTAAAATAAATATTATGAAAGCCTAGAGGATCCCACGGCTTTGCACAAAGAATGCACAAGTCAGAACACCTGTGTCCCTTGCCGATTGGATCAAAAGAATTATAGCTACCTACTCAACTGCAAAAGATAACAAGCGTCAACACAAATTCAAAAGTATAGTACTATGTACCTTAAATTATGTAAATTGAAATGAAATAAAATTTGATAGTGCACTTTATAGCAACTAAAGATGACAAGGCATTCTTTATAATAATAACGTGAAGGGTGGAAGCCCTCACCTCAACTTGAAAAATGTTGTATTAGAAAAAGTCAAATCGATGTATTTTTTTAAATATTATGACGATATCAATTCGTGGCTTTAACGTTAAGATACTTTGAACGGCAATATGAATACTATGGAAAGTCTAAAAAACCTATTATATTAGGTTGGGTAAAAAGTCTTTTCGCATTATAGTATGTATGAACTTGTAAAAATCTCTTTGGCTATACTGTTTGTATTGTTGGTATAATTGTAAATTTAAATTTTAAAGAACATAATTCCAAATTCAAATTAGGAAAATGTGTGATTTTCATTTGTTTTTCGTACTGTCAAGATGAGTGAATCTAATAAAGAAATTCGAAACATTTTAAAATTTTACTACAAAAAAGATAAAAATGCAACGCAAGCCGCGAAAAAAATTTGCGATGTTTATATGTGTGTCTGTGAGAGTGGTACAAATTTGGTTTAAGCGTTTTCAATCCACGTTATATTCACGGCATATCAGTAGTTACGACGTAGCTGAAGAACTGGGAATTGACCACAAAGCAGTTTTGGCGCATTTGAAAAAAACTGGGTACACAAACAAGCTCGATATTTGGGTACCTCACGAGCTCACTGAAAGAAACCTAATGAACCGTGTACTCATTTGTGATTATTTATTACGACGTAATGAAACCGAGCCATTTTTGAAGAAACTAATAACAGGTGATGAAAAGTGGATCACGTACGACAAGAACGTGCGATAAAGGTCGTGGTCAAAGGCCGGTCAGGCTTCACAGACTGTGGCGAAACCCGGGTTAACTCGCAACAAGGTGATGCTGTGTGTGTGGTGGGATTGGAAGGGCATTATTCATTATGAGCTGTTACCACCAGGCCGGACCATCGATTCTGAACTCTGCTGCGAACAACTGACAAGATTAAAGCAAGAAGTTGAGAGAAAGCGGCCGGAATTAATCAACAGAAGGGGTGTGGTTTTTCATCATGATAACGCTAGACCTCACACATCATTAGCCACTCAGCAAAAATTAAGAGAGTTTGGCTGGGAGGTGTTAATGCATCCGCCGTATAGTCCTGACCTTGCACCTTCAGATTTCCATTCCAGCTGTTTCGGTCTCTTCAGAATACTTTAGGCAGTGACAGGTTAACACACACATGTTTGACAAATAAACAATTCTTATTCTTATTATTATTCTTAACATCACGAGAGGACTGCCAAAACCACTTGTCGCGGTATTTTGATCAGAAGTCTCAAAATTTCTATCATCATCATGTCCCTACCTATAAGATGGCAAAAAGTTATCGAACAAAATGGTACCTACATACTTTAGTTAAATGTAAATAAACTATAATAAAAATGTTTTGAATTTTCTTAAAAAATGCGAAGAAACTTTTTCCTCAACCTATTATGATTATTGAAACATACTTCATACACTTAATAGTAGGTATTGCAGGAAAGTTTAGATAGATAGATTCATTTATTTGCCCGAAATATGGTATTTTACAGATTTTATCACATATACTCCATACACAATAGTTCATCATATTTCGCCTACTAAATTCGGCATGCAAATTTTGTGACAATAACAAAAATTCTAATTTAAAACAAAATACTTAAATTCCAATGTCAAAAATAAGTACTAAATTAAGAATTGTCAAAATTATCAAATTAAAAATGTCAAAAAAAAATTTATAATAATTCAATTAAATTTTATAAACATAAATGATAACGACGGAAATTAAATTACAAAATATGTCAATAGCTTAAAATGAAAATGTCAAATGTAATTTAAATGTCATGCAATTTTCCTACAATTCATAAATTCCTTAATATAATACTATAAAAACAGTTTTCTATAAGCCATGCTCTGAGATGCTTTTGAAATAAGCTGGTACGCAGTTCTCTAATAACCTTCGGTATATTATTAAATATCTGTATTGCCATTCGACTCGTGTTATTATGGCAGTACGCTGTTCTACATCTTGGCATTGCTAATTTTGTTGGATCTCATTTTGCCCACCTTATAAACATTGACGCTATCGGCTGTACTGAATAGGTGAGGATGTTTTTTTACAAATACTGCCATTTCCAGTATGTTTAAGCATGTTAATGTTAATAATTTATGTTTTTTAAAAATAGGTCTGCACGATTCTAATGGGTCTGCACCCATTAGAATCGTGTTTATTTGTAAATTATCTTATTTTTAGAGAGAGAGGCACAGTTTAACGATAAAATCAAAATCGCCAAGGAATATAATGCAGCAATATTTACTACTACAATTAAAATGTAAAAATCTCACTACTCTTGTACCTAATATAAGTAGCGGTGTTTTTTTCTTTAAGTTAGAAAACTATTAACTAAAGCGGCCAATCTCGAAAGTGTTGAAAAGAGAAAACAATACCTTTCTTTTAGGTCCGTCTACATTAGGTTCTAAGTTTTACTACGGTTTACCAGCGTAGCAGTAAATTGCTACGCAATACTACGCAACCAGTTCAGACATTTAGTGCCCACAAACATAATACCTACTACCATCAGTACCATCTACTACTGACTACGTGGGAATCAATACTACTTACCTACGCCACATATAACATTAAATTGTACTACGATCTATCATAGTCTGCCGTTGAACGAAATCAAAACATAAAGAATTTCTCAAGTCATTATAAAATCAGGACGTGGTTTTTTATATTAGGCGAATAAACTTTATTAGTAAAGTGGTATAAAGGTTTAATACAAAAAATGATATTTTGTAAAAGGTCGCCCTGTGTCGTTTCACAAAAACTAACGTGTTATCGTGGGCCTCTACTCATTTGTGTTTTTTTTTTAGGTTTGATAGAAGTGTGAGGGCAGGTAGATGAGATGGCAAACTTGTATGTATAAGTATTTTCTAAGACACTTGAGACCTTAATACTAAACCTAGCAATATTGAATGCATCCTATTCAATATTGCTACGTTTAGTCTTAAGCAAGGATTCAAGTACCTACGCTATTGTGCCTCAGCGATAGTTTAAAAATATTTTTTCCTCTCCAATTTCAGGGATAAACAATCCTTACTGATATGATATGCGGAATATACCTATTATAAATACGAATGTCTGTCAATTTGTTTATTATTTATTTTCTAGATATATACTTGACATAGTATACTTTTTATTGTAACTAAGTAGCTTTTCCACGGGGATAAAGTCGTGGGCAAAAGATGGTGTTTTATTTACTATTAGAATTTATATATTTTTTATTAGAAGAAAGTAATTTTGGCTTGGAAATTGTGGAGATTTCTGAATTAAACTGAGGCACACTAGTGGGTCAGTAGCAATAGCAGTTGATTCGATCCTTACCTACTCTGGACAGTTAAATATTTTCTGTGAACCAAATACTACCTAGTTCAGAAGTGAACTTTAGGATTTGAAATAATTATATCGAGGGGTGAAAGGCTATTTGTTTGAAGCGACATTTTACGAACTTTACAGGAGAGCCATTTAAAGATTCAAAATTTGGAAAAAAAATCTTTATGAAAAAACTAGTGCTCTTTCTATAATGGGGATCGCAAATTTTTATTGAAAAAAAATCCCTGAGTGTTTTGGTATAATAATATAATTTTCAATTAAAAAACAGTTATGAGTATAAGATAAATTGTCGCTTAATACAAAATGATCTGTATCGCCTTATTTTTAGAGTAAAGAAAAATGATTCAACTTCCAACATTGTCACTAATCAGCAGCAGGCAAAATGGTTTAAGTGACTTTACAGTACTTATGCAGAAGAAAGCAAAATGATTGAATCGACGTTACCCAATAATAATAGGAATAGGCTATTTTGTTTAACTACCAATTTGGGTTTGGGTTTTGGGTTTTGTTAACGATACAGGAAAGTTGGCTAAAGCAACGATGAACATTCTTAAAGAGTTGTTTGATGTCTCAGATTTTGAAAGGAGTTATATAACTTGGTTGTTCTAAACAGAGTGAAAAACAGTTGTAGCGAAAAGGGTTGAACCGACATGTCTTAATAATGAATTTGGCTGACGGCAAATTGGTTGAAGCGACATTGCACAGAGTAAGTAGTCGTAAGCAAAATGTTTGAAGGGACTTTTCATCTAAAGATAGCCACATCGAAAAACGATTTATCTGCCATCGAACTAAAATTTTAGGAAGGTAATAACGGCTTATGATCCGATTCTCTGTTTTTGTTTATAGCTTAAATGATATAATAAAAAAATATGGCAAATTTGAAGTCAGATCATACATCATGTTTGAGAATTATGCACTAAAATGGCATTGTTTTAAGCGCCATAAAAGTGCTCAGAATTGTACGAAACCCAGCTCAGACGACGCAGAAAAATTCGCTGAATCCGAATATGTATATAACTCCATATCGTCCAAAATGTCGCTTCAAACAAATAGCCTTTCACCCCTCGATATGTAGGTATGTATTTTCCCCATGGAGGTCTATTTTACTATTTATCTTCACCAAGTGGTGAAGAAGCAAAATCCACGCGGTAAGTTACAATATTGTTCGCACGAAAAAAATATTTGTCGGCTGCAGTAGTTACTTTTTAAAACTATTGGGTATACCTAGATATTTAAATCTTACTTCGTTGTTTCAGAAGTTAATCTTTAATAGGTTGTTATTCTTTGAAATTTAAGCTTAGCGAAAATTAAATAGAACATATTATTTTTTAAATAACACAAATAAATGATACTACTTACCTACCTACTAGTAAATTATATTTAAACAAAACAAGTAAATGGTACTCAAAATATAAATAAAAATAATAATAAGATAGCCTTTTATTTCTAGCGTAAATAACATAAAACTAAACATTTTTAATAGGTAAGTATTATGATTAATTTATTTATATTTTATATTTTTTTTATTTATAGGTAATTAATTATTCTTAATATTTTGATTTATCTATAATAATTAATGTTGATTTATTATTATTATGTAATTATTTTAAACATGCTGGCATACATGAACCCCTCTTATGTGGGGGTGAAGGCTTTCTCCATAAGGTTTCGCTACTTACTACTCCTGCTACTTTAGTATGTATTTCACTCGAAATATCTCATGAAAATATGTCTTTATTTTATATACATTTCTGGTAAAGAAGGCGACTAATAGAAATCTACAATTAATAATGTAAATATTAGCATATAAATAAATAGCGTAGGTACTTAATGGGAAAAGCTTGAGTATACCATTTGTAAGGTTTTGTTTAAATTATGCTTTTCTACCGGCGCCGCGGCAGTAAAGCAAGCGTGGGTCGCTAGTCCAACTAATACCTAGGTAGTTATTATAAACGCGAAAGTTAATATCAATGTATGGATGTTTATTACTCTTTCACGCAACACTTAGAACGGAAATATAATAGAGGCTTCAAAACATCTCGCTTCGGCCAACTGCATCAGAGAACAGTTCAATGCGAGTAAAACCACAGGGCGCAGTATTCGATAAAAAAAACCCCAAGGAGTGTACTAGTAGAGCCATCTAGTGGTATTATATGACGGCTACTCCACTCATAAGAGCAATGTTATTAAATTTTCTGAAAGTTGTATTTAATTTTTGTTTGTATTTTATAGATCAAAATTATAAAGTCTTTTAAAACATTCAATTTTGAAATATTTTGTCAATACAAAATAAGGTTTCGCCTTACGTCGATTACCTCGCCTTATTTCGATTTAGTATAAATACATAGACTGGGCGCTCGACGTTATAACTTTTTAATTGCGTTTTCTGTGGAAAGGATAGAATAAGGATAAGTAATTCCAAAAAAATGGCAAACAAAACAGACTACTGAAGAAAAAAAAACTCAAAAGCTTGAAGTATCCATAGCTTTGCAATCCAGTGAAAAAGTGAAAATATATAACTTGACGTTTGTAGTTTTCAGCAGCTGATTTGAATAAAATAAAATTAATATACCTATTTGATTTGTATGCAAAATAACTATATAGATACAGTTGTGCTACTTAATATTTTATTTTTTTGTAATTGCAGTACCCATAACTTTTTATCCACGTTTGAAATGCAGTACAGCGAGAAAGTAAGATGTTTTAATTTTCTACTATTTTGTAACTGGTTTTAACACAGGAACATCAATTTAAAAATAAACTCCACTTTCAGAATTTTCCAGAACTTAAAAATGACCGATTGCTTAGAGCAGCACTTGGTAAAGAAGTGGATAAAGTGCCCGTTTGGGTGATGCGCCAAGCCGGTAGATATTTGCCGGAGTTTCAAGAAGTCCGAGCAAAACACGACTTTTTTACAGTATGTAGGACGCCAGAGTTAGCGTGCGAAGTGACTTTACAACCTCTGAGGCGGTACCCACACTTGGATGCGTCTATTATATTTAGTGACATTCTTGTTATTCCGCAAGCACTTGGAATGACAGTGGAAATGCATCCAGGTCTTGTAAGTATAATAAATTTTACAAAACTTAAATCACAAAAATAAAACCTCATTTTTAACTGTAGAAATTATTTTAAGGGTCCTGTATTTCCCAACCCTCTACAAGACCCATCTGAGATTGATCAACTCACAGTAAAGGGAGCAGTATCAAGACTGACTTATGTTGGTGATGCTATCACATTAACAAGACACAAAATTGAAGGAAAAGTACCACTGATTGGATTCACTGGTGCCCCGGTAAGTGTATATTATTAATACACCAAATAGTATGACAAATATTAATCTATTTATTTTTATTTTACACAAGTAATGTTATTTGTAATTCTATATGAATCAATCATGCATAAAAAAATTTGCGTAACAGAATTTTTATTATATTCTTTGAATTCCAGTTCACATTAATGGGATACATGATTGAAGGAGGTGGAAGCAAGACAATGGCCAAAACAAAAGAGTGGTTGGCAAAATTCCCTAAAGATGTTCACAAACTACTCCAATTACTAACCAATGTTATAATTGACTATTTAGTTATGCAGGTACAATATTAGATATTACTAGCTGTTGGTATAGGTACTCAAGTGAAAAATTAGTGATAAGTCAAACTGAAATATCTTTTTGGCATAAAGCAAAGGCAATTTTGAAACTATAATCTATTTAATTCTACATTTCTACTGCAATTCTCTTATGATTGTCTAACAAACATGCAAATTGTTACTTTTAATAATAAATAATCATGCTTAAAATTAGTAATTAATAATTAATAATGTAATTCCATTATTTAATAATGTAATAATACCTATGTACAATGGAATAATTGACTGCACTGGTAGCTTAGTGATATGTTAGCTGCTTCTTAGATCTGGTGTTCTAGGTTTGATTCCCACCCAGCACAATTATTTGTGTGGGTGTGTAGGTGTGCTTTTTGTCAGTGCATTAAGTGTTTGTTAAGTCTCCACAATACAGGTTAATAAATTCCCTAAAGCAGGAATTGTCTTTTTAAAATTACAAGAAAAAAGATCAAGATTAATAATTGTAATTTTCAGAAAAACATTTGAGATATAAACTGTAGGTACTTATCATGTTTAATGCCAGTAGGTTCCCCTATATATTACATAAAAATCTTAGATTTTAAAACAGCCTTATATTTTTTGTGCTATCACCGCTAAACCAATTGCTTAATTGAGTACTTATTATATGGTCACCAAATATTATTAAGTTTGAGAATGACTTGCACAATAAAAGCACAATTACACATCACAAACATGAGCCCATATATTATAATTGTCCACTGCTGAACATGGGCCTCCTCCTGAGGGAGGGATTTTGCCATAGTCACCACGCATGGCAGGCAGGTTGGTGACTGTTTTATGAAGTAACTCTCAGGAAAACGCTACTGCCCATTCCATGGTACAATTGCTATAATGATGTTCAAACAATGGGGACCAACAACTTAACATGCTTTCTGAGGCACGGAGGTTAGTCCCTCAAACAACCAGACCTGGATAGAAATCTTCAAATTTACCCAGAGTTCTTGTCCGGCATGGGGATCCAACCAAACCTCCTAAACTTGTATTGCTACGCTCCAAAGATTGTCAAATGTTAGTATATAAAACTTTTTGAATATGTTCCTTAGGCAATTATAAGACTTGTCTCAAACAACCTCATGATAAAAAGGTCATTCAAATTGTGTATTATTACCATTTACATACATTGTTATCTTTATTTATCAAAAAAATTATCTTACTTTGTAAAAGTATTTATTCAGTTGTATTTAATTTATTTGCAGACGGAAAGTGGTGCACAGTTACTGCAAGTATTTGAGTCTAGTGCTGATCACCTGACAAGAGAGACTTTTATTGAATTTTCAGCCCCATATCTTAAGGATATTAGACAAGGTGTCAAGAAAGCCCTAGAAGAGAAATCATTAGAGCAAGTACCTATGGTGAGTAAAATATTTTTAAAATATCATAGAATGATGAACTGTGAATATCTACAATGTTTACTTAAACTGTTCAGAAAGTTTGACATGAAAGAGTAAAAACATACACCTTTCATTCATCCTAATGAAATTGTGCATTAAAAATATAAATTGGATAATTACAAGATGACATCATCCAAAAGTAAGTAATAAAGTAAAATAGCAACATATTTAAAAACATTAATATGCTAAATAAATAAAAGTGCATTGTCATTAACATCATAGAATGTTGATTTCAGACACTGGACATATTTTCACTTGATTTGGCATATATTTCTAATATAAAAACTAGCTAATCTACTATTTCATACTGTGCCACATTGCATTCTAACCATTCAACTAGTTTCACAATACAGTTTATTGTATGTTAGCTAAATAGTATGTTTTGGTAACTAAACTAACTAGGTTGATAGCCTTACCTTGCTCCATTGGTTTTAATAGTTGGAGGTTAAATAGGAAAAGGGATGATTATATACTCTAAATACCATGCTACGAGCCACGAGAGCAGCGTAGGAATCTAACGCGACAGATTGATATTTGGCACCATTCGCCCAAGACCAACATAAAGATATCAATAACGTTACTTGGCATTTTCCAGACGGTTTTCGCTAAAGGTGGTGGACACTCCTTAGACATTCAAGCTCATCTTGGCTATGAAACCTTAGGTTTGGACTGGACTGTAGATCCTGTGGAAGCCAGGAAGATTGTTGGAGCTAACATCACTTTGCAAGGCAACCTAGATCCACAAGACTTATACAAAACACCTGTATGTATTTTACTTTTTTTTTAATTCATGTTTTATACAAATTAACATACATCTATAAAGTATGGTTGTATTACAGGATGAAATAAAGAAAATGACAATTGAAATGGTACAAAAGTTTGGCAAGCACAGATATATAGCAAACTTAGGACATGGGATCACTCCACAAACTCCGTTGGAGAGTATGAGTGCATTTACTGAATCTGTACATGAAGCTATATAATGTTTGTAATGAATATTTTATTGTAATTTTTTTATTGTTTCTATTAGAACAAAATGTTGGTATGGGAATAAAATCTGGTAGTGAAACTACAATCATGTTTTTAATTTAATAACTGTTAAATTCTGTTACATGTTTTAAAATGAGTATTTAAATTACATTGAATATGTAGTTTTTGAGTTTTGACTTGTAGCAGGGATGTCTTCATCATGGCTACCCACTGACTTTTTAATGTACTGAAACAAAAATACATTTTTGAAAATTGATTATAATTAAAAGAATAGACAATACATACTCGTGGACAATACGAATTAGGAGATGCAGCCAGTTCTCGGCACATTAATGAAAATTTTGATACAGACTAACCTTTTACTAAAAAAATGCACATGTTCATGCAAACTTGAAAATAAATATTATGCAGTATTTTCCTTTAATTTATCTAAATACACAATAGAAAATCGATTTTAATGAGGAGCAGCAGTATTTCATATTTTCCAAATAATTAAGATAAGATATAATAAGAAGAACAAATATAAAGAAAGTAAAAAATAATATTTTGATAGTAGATTAAACCTCGAGATATTGGATCAAAAATGCCCAAGTCCTTTAAATAGTAAATGACAGCACCATTGGCTCAGTGGTTACGGTAGTTGCTTCTGAGACCTGGCGTTCTGGGTTCGATTCCCACCTGGGACAATTATTTACGTGTGTGAACCACAAATAGTTGTCCTGAGTCTGGGTGTTCTTTTTGTCCGTGAAATGAATATTTGAAAGTCCCCCGCGTCACAGGGCTTTATTTCCCTAGTGCGGGAGTTATCTTTTTTTATGAAAGATAGAAAGAAAAAGTAAACCCCACTGTTCCTATATGCTATAGAACTATTCCATTTATCCAAAACTCTACCTTGCAATATGGCAATAGTAAAAGTTTCTAATATTTTAATTACCTGTGGATTGACTTGAATTTGTTCATCCATTTCTTGTATGTATTGGTGAAGCTTAGTGCACGCTGCCATTTGTTGTTCTAACACAGACAATGTCTCGGGAGAGGCGTACTTCTCTGGACTGTCCAAAAACACGACCATGCCATCTTTCTGATTTATCATTGCATAAATTTCACCTTCCTCGATCTGAAAACCAAACATTCGATATTTAGATATAGTAAACATACACAATGATTTTTTATAATGGTTGCTAATAATGGGAAGGTAGAATTACCATCAGTATACATATCAAAACGAAAGACTAAAATTTAAAAAAAAAAATAAAGAATATGTTTTATTACAAAAGTGTCTCCCTCAATGGAGCTGAAATTGTTAATTTACATGGTTAAATGAGCGGTAAGATTCCTTATGATGTAGGAGCCCGATCCTACAACCTAGATAGGTTGTAGGTACATATAGGCGGTCTCAATTCTAAGTAATTGCAATCAATATTTTTAATGCTATTAAAAATATCGATAATGTATTTAAAATGATCGATCGATTTTACCATCAAGAATATATCATTATGCTTAATATTAGAAACCATTTAAAAATCACAGTTATAATAATAAAGTGATTGTATATCTTTTATTCAATTGATCGTAAGAGCAAATACCTATTTCCATTCTAAGTTTAAAAGCAAAACACTTAACAAGAAGGCACTTTTGATAAGACTGATTTGAATAAGGTTTTTTGAAGGTGCTTTTTTTAATATTACAGAAATATTGTTTTAATGATCTGATATCACAATCAGAACTATAAGCAGTTTTTTTTTAGAATAGAATAATAAGAAAAAGAGTATAAGGTAACTCACCATATTTAGTATATAACTTTCAGCCTGTGTTGGACCAGGTAATTGTACTCTAGATGCAACATCACTCAGTGACAAAGTTAAAAATGTCTTTGTTAGCCGCTGAATATTTTTCTTATACATTGAGCCTAAAACCTGTAAACATGATATTGTGATATAAAAAGAAATGTCAAATTTTTACTAAAGAAACATAGTAGTGTATTTATTACCACCAGAGACAGGCGCCGCCATATCATCCGTGTCGTAGATACGGATCCGTTTCAAGGGCCCCATATAATACGCGGTAGAGGGCCCCCTAACAAGTTTTGATGAGCTAGACATGTCTCATGTCTAGTCACTAAGCCATTGATTAGTACTGACCATTACATTAATAACCCAATATTTTGAAATGCATGTAATATTTAGTTTACTATGCACTAACCGTCAATGTAGTAGATCAACAGATTCTTTTAATTAACTTTAGTTTTTGATAAAAATCTTTAACTATTGATCCTAAATGTGTTTTATGAGCTTGCCACATAACATGCACATTAAATTACATATGATAATATTACCTGATTAACTAATCCCATATTTTTATCCCTGATAAATGTTTCTCTATGCTTCATGGCTGCATGTTGGGAGGTTGCTAGTTCATGGTAAGCCACAGACAAAGGTTTTAGAAAACGGCACACTACTTGTGATGTATACTTGGGCATAGGTAATATCTGTAATTAAAACCAATAAATTGATTAGGACTAAATTTACTTAACTAAAGAAATTTAAATTGACTAAATATTTAGGTATTGTCTTTGTTACAATGCATTACAAAATACATCAATATATTATATAAAAAACATCAATATTATTTTCTATAAGTAAACAAAAGGAGATGGATACGCTTCCATACAACTTTGGGCCTGGATGTAAAAAGATGAAATTGGTGTCAATTGATAGCAACTATATTAACAAACAATCACTGAAAATTTTGCAAATTTTGGCAATCTGACAGCCGAGATACCTTTAAGAGATTTAATAAAAGTGAGGTGACGTAACATTCTTATTCATACTCATTCTTCTTTTTACCCGACTGCCGAAGGAGGGTAATGGTTTTATCATATACGTGTGTATATTTGTATGTATTTATGTTTGTTCCTCTGTAGCGTTGTAGAGAACAAACGCGTGAGCCGATTTTGATGATTCTTACGTCAATCGATTCGTCTTAATCTTGCGAGTGTCACTGGCCACATTAAAATGGAAAAAATGGCGGCTTTTCGACACCATAGGATTTTGGGGGGCCCATTTATTATTATTTCAACTGATCATCATCCAAAGCTCGACGCCCTAGTGTATTGCAGCGACTTGTCGCTAGCTATGCCACAATTTATACAATGATCCATGATATCGATCAATATCCAATCGGTAGGCCGTTCGTCGAATCCAAAATACCTAACAAGTCCAAGTTCAACGTTTAGGCGGGGTTCTCCGTGTCCGGTATGGTAGCAAGGCAAAGGTCGTAAAAGGAGGAAGATAAGCGGTTCGTAGGAAAGCCGGGTCGAGGAAAATATCAATAAAAGTATGGGAGGAAAATAAATACACTCAAAACGCACACGCATAGACGATACGAAACGAGTGTCGTTCGATGTCATGTCATGCATGATTGCATGTCAAGTAAAGATGGGCGTTGAATCAACGAACTAGTTAAATCAACCGTTGATCTCCTGTCAACGTTTCAACGTTAACAGTTTATGAATCAACTAGTTGAATTCGTCAACGACATTAATGAATTTAACTCTAGACTTACGTTGAAAATAACATCATAGAACGTTAACAGTTTACAATCAACTAGTTGAATTCTTTAACGACATTAATGAATTCAACTGTATGCTCTAGACTTACGTTGAAAATAACACCATAGGTTGCGAGCGACGGTCGAATTTGAACTCTAAGTAACGTGAGCAGGAGTTGATTTTTGAAATCATCATCATCATCATCACCAGCCTGTTGTAGTCCACTGCTGAACATAGGCCTCCCCCATCGATTTCCAGCGGGAACGATCGCTAGCGGCCTGCATCCACCGACTTCCTGCGACCTTTATGAGGTCGTCGGTCCATCGTGCAGGCGGTCGTCCTACGCTGCGCTTGCCAGTACGTGGTCTCCACTCGAGAACCTTTTTGCTCCATCGGCCGTCAGTTCTTCGAGCTATGTGTCCTGCCCATTGCCACTTCAGCTTGCTTATCCTTTGAGCTATGTCAGTGACCTTCGTTCTCCTGTGGATCTCTTCATTTCTGATTCGATCACGCAGGGAAACGCCGAGCATAGCTCTTTCCATAGCTCGCTGAGCGACTTTGAGCTTTCTTATGAGGCACACAGTAAGAGACCACGTCTCAGATCCATATGTCATCACTGGTAACACACATTGATTAAAGACTTTGGTCTTCAGGCACTGAGGTATTTTGGACGAGAAGATCTCTCGAAGCTTCCCAAACGCTGCCCAGCCGAGTCGGATTCGACGATTGACCTCTTTCTCTAAGTTGGTCCTACCTAGTTGGATCGTTTGACCTAGATATATGTATTCGGTCACAACTTCGAGAATGGAGTTCCCAACGGCTATAGAGTTGGGCACTACATGGGCGTTATGCATGACTTTCGTCTTGCCCATGTTCATTCTAAGCCCAACTTGTTGAGAAACTCCATCGAGGTCATTGAGCATCTGTCCAAGGTCCTCCAGCGATTCTGCCATGATCACTATGTCGTCGGCAAATCGAAGGTGAGTGATGTACTCGCCATTTATGTTGATGCCGTGTCCTTGCCATTCCAGGAGCTTGAAGGCGTCCTCCAGAGCAGCCGTAAAAAGTTTGGGAGATATAACATCTCCCTGTCTTACGCCTCTCCGTAGCGGGATTGCCTTCGTACATTGGCCCTGAACTCGGACCGACATGGTGGCGTTTTTGTACAAGCACTTCAGCACTTCAATGTACCGATAGTCGATACGACACCGCTGAAGAGACCTTAGAACCGCCCAAGTTTCGACCGAATCAAAGGCTTTTTCATAGTCCACAAACGCCAAGCATAGGGGCTGATTATACTCCTCGGTCTTCTGTATAATCTGCCGCAGCGTATGTATGTGGTCTATGGTACTAAAGCCTTTTCGGAAGCCGGCTTGTTCGGGAGGCTGGAAGTCATCGAGCCTGTGTTCGAGACGATTTGTGACGACCCTCAAGAACAGCTTATAAACATGGCTCAGCAATGTGATGGGTCTATAATTCTTCAACATGGTTTTGTCACCTTTTTTGAAGAACAGAACCACCACACCTCTGCTCCATGATTCTGGCGTTTGTCCCTCGAGTAAGACGGAGTTAAAGAGCTTCTGAAGGACTTTAAGTATCGGTGTTCCACCCGCATTCAGAAGCTCAGATGTGATTCCGTCATCACCTGGCGCCTTGTTGTTTTTAAGCTGTTTAAGGGCCATCCTAATCTCGTATAGGCTGATGTCCGGGAGATCTTCGGTATTGTGTCGGGTGAGCCTTGCTCTGGGGTCTTTGGCTTGGCTGTTAGCGGGCTTGACTGTTGAGGCATACAGCTGATTATAGAACCTCTCTATCTCCCGTAAAACCTCTGGCTTACTCGACGTCACTACCCCATCTTCCTTCTTCAGCTTTGTCAACTGGCTTTGCCCAATAGAGGTGTCTCTTGCGAACACTTTGGAGCCTTGGTTTCGCTCTATCGTCTCCTTAATACATTTTGTATTATAGGAGCGAATGTCGTGTCGCAATGACGTTAAGATATGTCTATTGAGCTGCCTAAATGACTCCGCATCGTCTGGAGTCTGGAGCATCATCGTACGTCGTTTAGCCATGAGGTCCCGGGTATTAGTGGATAGTTTCTGAGGTCTATTGCTAGGGTGGGGTTTAAAATATTTAAGCCCCACCGTATGCACAGTGTCTACCAGCCCGCTGCTGAGATCGTCCACAGATTCGCAGCTATCTAGACATTCGAAGCGATTACTTAGTTCGATCTGAAAGCTCTCGGGGTTTTGGATGTGTGCTTTTGAAGGTCGGAGCGTAGACTTCATCAGACGGGATCGTTCCAATTTGACATTAATATTTAACGTGCCTCTAACTATTCGGTGATCACTTCAGGTTTTAACCCTGTGAATCACAGAGACATCATTAAATATTTGTCTTTTGGTTGTCATGATGAAGTCAATCTCATTTTTTGTGGAACCATCAGGGCCCATCCAGGTCCATTTCCTGTGAGGTGGCTTCTGGAAGAAAGAGTTCATCATATAGAGTCCCTCTTTCTCCAGGAAATCAGCCAACCTCTGACCCCTTCGGTTCCGTTGCCCATATCCATGCAACCCCACTCTTATCTCATCATCGCCTCGTTTACCCAGTTTAGCGTTGAAATCCCCCATAACAACGGTGTAGTGGGTATTGGAGCTATGTATGGCTTTACTAATATCCTCATACATAGATTGAAAATATATTTTTTTAAAGAAAACGATGACGATGTTGGTGGAATGATACGCGCTGCCTGCTCGCGCCGCCGCCCGAGAGAAACCGGTTCATACTATTCTGTTTTGTCTATGTTTACAATACAAACGATTGTTTATGTTTAGTAGGTTCGCTCGCGGTTCATTTAATTTCTTATACCAGTTTGTGACAAGTTGCTTGCAACTCGGAAGCATCAATCAAACATTTTCCATTAATACTTTGAATCAAATTGTTTATAAAATATCAGATCTATAGGTGGTAGAGACTCGTTGAATGATCGTCGTAGAGTTGAATAAAAAACGTTTAATGAAAGAACGGTTTACGTTCCAAGTTGAAATTAGTTGCACGCTAACTCGTTGACGAATTTAACTAGTTAATCAACTAGTTGACGAAAGTTAATCAACGTTAACGTTACGTTAACGAAAAAACCGTCAACGTCCCTAAATATCAAGTCAGAGTTTTTTTTTTCTTCTCGCTCCCTTCTTAGAGCTTTTGGCTCCAAGTCAGAGTTAGCACAGATATAATACAATAATCGATTAGTAAATGTGAATGGATTATTATTAATATTGTAGATATTTTATTAGTTTAAACTCTTAATACTCTAATTCTAATAGATTTAATTATTTTAATTAAATAAATCATCTGGTGTAAGCATTTTCGTAAATAGTGTAAACTCTGTAACGTTACTCGATTACAATTGAATCGATATACCAATTACTTCGTAACCCAAACTGAATTATTGGATTTTTCATGTCCCAGATTGTAAATTGAATTGATTTTTCACAGTATGATAAAGAAAAATTTAAGATTTTTTTTAAGCCATACCTCAACTTATTACTATCAGGCCCAGAAGTCCCCTTCTCCTTTTTATATATTATTGACATACAAAAACCTTACCTTGCCATGTAAAATAAATGACACCAATATGTATTTCTTGTAAGCTTCCAACATGATGTGTGATACCACCATAGCAGGCACTGTTACAACTACTTCAAAGAAGTATAGAGCTCTGTCATAGTTCTTCATTGCTGTGTAGATCATTCCACCATAGTAGTAGTATAGTAAGAAATGTTTAGAGTCATTGTTACCACCAAGCTGCAATATACATGATAAAAGTTTCAATAGAAAATGAACATTTGGATTAATTTTTGAAGAATTTACTGAATTTAATTTTAGAGCAAAATTAAATTAACAGCAACAGTATTTGATTAATCAACTTCGTTCTTCAATCAACAATTGTTGCTGTTAAGTTATTGACAACCTCCGTAGCGTAGCGGTATTTGGCCTTGAACCTCGGAGGTTGTGGGTTCGATCTCCACACCGGACATGAAATCTTCGTAAAATTTCTAAGATTTCTTTCTGGGTCTGGTTGGTTGAGAGCTACCTCCTCGAGCTAGAGCCTCAGAAAGCACGTTAAACCATTAGTCCCAATTGTTATAACATCATCTAAAATAATCGTATATCAAGGAATGGGCAGCAGCGTTTCCTTGTGTGGTACAACATAATACTGCGGTCACCAACCCGCCTGCCAAGCGTGGTGACTATGGCAAATACCCTCCCTTGGGAGGAGGCCCATGTTTCTCAGTGGATGTTATACGGGCTGATGATGATGATGATGAAGTTATTAAGAAACTGTGTATTAGAATAACTGAGCTGAACTGACAGATACAGATGGAGTAAACTATAAGGTTAACTTGCCAATAATTAAATGAAAACAAGGTTCAAGCCTCAAAGGCTTTCAAACCATTTAATAAGATTGCCTCTTGCTATTTTATCTGGTTAAGTTACAAAAGAGTTATGGCTACTTAACTAAATATATTAGTCAAAAAATATATACATACCTCAGCTCCAATCCCAGTAACATCAGTGTCCAAGAATTCAAGAGCAGGTTTCATACACTTGGAGAGCAAACACAGCTGGCAAAGGTCAGCATGTATAGATGTGAGCTGGGAGTCAAAGAGTTGAATTTTTCTAATAGCTTTCTTCAGTATTTCTATGCCTCTGATGGGTTGTTTCACTTCTACGAGATAGTTTGTAAGAATGTGACAGAGTTCAGCATCTATGAAATTATGATATTATAAGAACATACAGACTATGTATATTATAGATATTTGATATCTATATTAAAAGGAGATGTTCCCACTGACATAATGATGCATGTGCAGCCGTAACCACTAATGATAGAAATGTGATATTTGGACAGTTGTTTTAATTCAAAATGCGGATGCACACTAAGAAGGGATTTTAAAACATTTTAACCCTAAAAGGATGATTCTTTCACCTTTAGAAAGCTATATTTTCCAAGAGTAACATAGGCTATATTTCATTTCAAAGTTCCCATGGGTTTAATATTAAATATCACAGATATTAATTAATATTAAAAAATTACACCTACATAATTCAGGAGAGAATCTTGCTTGTTCTCCATTACAGTTTGTTATGAAGTCATGTATTTGTTGGAACATGGTTGACTTGTCTACGTCAGCACTCTGAAGCAAATTGAATAAGATTATAAAAAATTTACTTAATTTACAATAAAAAAAATACTATACAATTGACTTACAACTTATACATATAATATGTTATTCCTCCCTTTCCTAAACCATGTTGTTTAGGAAAGGGAGGAATAACATATTTTATTCTTGAGTAAATTGTAACACAGTGCAACAAATTTGTTTGAATAGAATAGAATAATTAGATGGTGCACTCTCATCACTACATATTATAAACAGAAAACCTCCTCTGCAACTTCTGTCTGGTTGCCATAAACTACTGTTCATATTGTCATGCAGTTTTCATTGCATGCAAAAATTTAATTATACAGAGGTGTTCACAGTTTTTACACCAAATTGTCACTGCTTTGCGAGAATAACGACACAATTGAAAAAGAGTAAGTTTGGGGAAAAAAAAATTATGCCTGAAATCTTAAGAACTGTTTTCTCAATGATTATCTTTTTGAATTGCGTCATTATTCTCCCAAAACAGCCATGTATAAAAATGAAAGGGACATAACAAAAAAATTACAAATACCTGAGGCAATGAAAATTTAGCCACCAGCACTGCTAACACACCTAGTGAATGCTGCTGAACATCCAGGGTCTCCAACACTGTAGTGAGATGAGCACTGTTCCTTTGCAAAACCTCATCAGACTTGCTAATGATTTCACATAATTCACGAAAAGACCCTGTAACAAGAAAATAAAAACTAAGCATATTACAAAGCATTCCATAATGGCAACCATTTTCACAGATTACTGTATGTAATAAAACCTAAAGGTTACCTGTATAGGTTTTATTAGTATTATAGTATACACTATCATAACAAACCATGTAGAATAGCATTGGTCTAAATGTTACACCTTGTAATTAAATTTCTTGTTCTACTAGAAATAGTTATATTGAACCATAAATAATTTTTCTACTTCACAAATGCCAGAATGTGTACAATGGTAATCTGGATGCTTTTAAAACAAAGGTCCTAGAAAAAGGAAAACTGATCAAAACGCGACCTTGTTAAATCTAATTGGTATATCTTGATACTCTAGACTCCAGATCGGACAATAAAAGCAAGTTAACAGAAGAGTAATTCTAGATTAATCTATTATTGTTCTGACATCACTGTTTCTTACAGTCTTATAAATTGAGCGAAATAATTTATAGTCGTTTTTCTTTCTTAATGTTGTTATTAGTAAATAAATGCTTTAAAAGTTTATACCTGAAGCCGACAAAGTCCTGACATTGTTTACGAACTGTTCTAAAGGGGAAGCCATGTTCTAAAATTCTTATGATGTTATGTGGTATTATGATTTAATAAACGTGAAATCGTGATAAGGTTATAGATTCTATTTCATAATTTGTAACGTTATCAGAGTAAACCGTAAAATATTGAATTCACAAACACACTCTGCAAAATACACTCAACAACGAGAATGTAATACAACGACATTGATTTGAAACTTCAGTTTCTTCTAAGAGAATGTAATTGAATTTAAGTTTTCCTTCTAATGTTTTATTCGTACAACAAGTAGGTAATCTGTTTTAAAATCTTCTATTAAAATCCGTTGCGTTTATTAAAAAAATGCATATCAAATAATAGTTAACTCATTGAAATGTTTGTTTGCACTGAGTATCTTCTACCAGATCAATCATAGTTTAAGTAGCTGTAAAGTGTTCTAACCAGATCGTTCAGAAAAAAAAAAACTTTCTATTTGTTTCAATTAGGGGTTCCAACTTCCAAGGACTCAAGCATATATATTTTTTTTTGTTTTTAGTTTTTTTGAAAACAACTGTCAAGTGTCAGTTTATAACTTGGTCGAATCGACTTGACGGCTAGAGACGTCAGCTGTTGCTATTTCTGTGTTGGAAATATTTTCGATTTAGAAGTGTAAATGAAGTTAATCTTAGACAACAGATGAAATAAACACTATTTGAAATGGCTATTCTACATAGAGCATTGTTTACATGGTTCATATTTTTAGTTTTTCTTATACTGCTATGCCTTCGATTAGAATCGAGAACTCATTGGAATTGGTTTATAGTTTTTATCCCCATGTGGGTTTACGATAGCATATTGTTAATATATGTGCTATTTCACATGATTTCACACTGTCGAAATGGTATTGAAAGATTCAGAGGAACTATAAATAAAAATATATGGTACATCGCTGCCATAGGGCTAAAAATGGCTGCACAAATAATAATTTGCATCAAATTAGAATATCACACCAAAATAAATTTACCAATTTATGTAGTTATGACACCTATATGGATGTTACTACCAGTGCTGTGTGTGGAGGTATTTATGCATTTAATTATGCATTCAAGCGGAAGCAGCAGATATTAAAATGAAATAAACAACAAAAACAATAATATAGACTGGCTTGGTTGAAGGAGAAACATGTGACATTGTGTGATAATTTTAAACTTGGCACATATTCCACAAGCACTTGGCACTGATTTTAATAACTCTTGTAAAATCATTTGTGCAAAATTTTGGGTGATATAACTCTTCCATTGAAGGTAAACGAATATTGAATAACAAAATGACTTCATTAAGTGATGCCCTTGCTGGAATTAAATCACAGATAGTGACTAAAGTGCCAGCAGGTTCCACAGCTGTACTCAATTGTGAAAGTAATGATCATGATCATAATTTTATGTTTTGGCTATTTAATAACACTGATGTAATTGGCCCTGGAAATGTGTATAATGAACAAAAGTATAAATATGAGGTGTTATCTGGTAAACTACATATCCATGTAAGTACTGTTTTAAAGTCTGCGAACATTACCAACACTTTTCTTTCTTCATTTCTTGCCTTTTTTATGTCATTGCATGGTATTTTACTCAAGGTTGCAGTATCAAGCTGCAATTAAATTGAAAAATTATTGAAAATGAAACCAAAAGGTCCCAAAAATTTTAGCAAAAATGTTCTTTTTCTTATTTTTTTGCTGCTCATTGTCCCTTCTTCCTCGTCGTTCCACCAACTTGTTCCACCAGTGGCATGAGAAGGAATTGTCATTCCTCGTCGTGCCACTGAATGCAGATACATGCAGGGATGGTAGCTCTACTTAATTTCTCTTTAGATATTACTCAATAAATAATTGTTGTCTTTTAACACAATTTTCCTGTAACTGCAACTTTAGTATTATGTATAGTAAAATAGAACAGTAAAATCAATAGGACTATCAATAAAAATAATGTGTCATTGACCAGGCTGTTAAATGATGCCGCCTGTTCAAATTTCAAAAAAATGCAGTTTGGACTAAATATTTCTACTGGCAGACTCGCACTGCACCAAAACAAAAAAAATGAATTTGTTTCACAGACGCAAATGGAATTAGTAAACCACGTATTACGTATTAGTAAATCAGTCATTTTTGGAAAAATTATTTAAATAACTTTATATTGATTTTGTTAATGTAGAAGTTGTGATTTTGTTGTTTGTTATAGTATGTAGGACCGGGAATGATTATAACTAAATTTATGTTTTTAGTTTTTTTTTATTACAAGTAGAGCAACAATCGTTCAATAATCATTCAGTGGTACGACGAGGAATGACAATTCCTTATTGTGCCACTGGTGGAACAAGTTGGTGGCACGACGAGGATAAAGGGCTCATTGTGCCCTTAAGCGTTAACTCCAACTCGTATATACTATATATATATATATACAACTATCCACTCCTAAGACTACCCACTGACCAACATTTTAAATTCTTCAGGATGTATCTCAAAGGGAATCGGGACATTATCACTGTATATCAAGGAATCTGAATGGTGCTGGTATAACTGTGGGACAAGTTGATATGATAGTCACAGGGTCTGCATTCAACGCAATTGATGCTGTTAAACTGGTTGCAATAGTGGTGTCGATTATAGTGATCATTGGATGTGCAGTATTATACTATAACTTGAGGAAAGAGTGGAAAAAGTATGATGGCAGAGGTGTTATCCCAGGTAAATTCTTTTTCTGTATTTACAATCATAAATTTATGTTATTGTATGAAAATGAAAACATTTATTGATAATGTAGATGAATCGATCGTACTTATTATAAGTCAAAGTCAGTCTCAGTATAAAACAGCCTCCCTCAAGTCAAGGTAGCATTGGTCATGTACATAGAAAAATTACCTTTAGTACCTTACAATACAATCAAGGATGTTTGAACAAGTACTTCGAACACAGTTGAAGCAATTTTTAATGCAAATAAAAAAGGTTTTATGGATTGATTTTACTGCTAAGAATAAATAATTTTGCTGAGTATTAGGAAATATTAAACAATCTTGATTGGCACATTGATTCTTATAATATATGCATCTGCTAAGACTTTAAATATCCCCTAAGGTTAGGAAACACAACTTGGAGAGATCCAAATTATGTATTTGAAATAATGAAAATGATAATTGAAGTATATAATATGGATGAAGCTAAGGTCAAAAACTAGTTGCTTAGCATGTTTCCAGTTTTCTCTTTTGTTTAAACTCACAATAAAGCCTAAAATAACTTCTTAGCTATTCAATGAAACCATAAGTTAAATATAAGCATTTTACATTTTTTAATTTTTTTGAATGCTGGAAAAGTTTAACTTATACTATATTTCAAAATTGAGATGAATAAAATTCGACCACCGACAGGATTCGAACCTGCATCAATCTTATTGTAACATGTCTCTAAGGGGGATGTTAGTGCCATCTTCAAAATTTTGAAATAAGCATTTTAGTTTTTTTAGGTGATGGAAACATCAAAGGCTTCCCCTATCTCCACCACAAGCAGACAGTGAGAGACTTCACTTTTACAGGAGAAGTACTTGTACATTACTAGCCACTCTCAGCCCTAAGTAAATACCTGCACATAATATGAAAATGTATAAATATGTATCTCTTGTTATAGTGGATGATGATGATGATGATGCTGATGCAGATGAAATATACAACCAAACAACAACATCTATTGCTCAACCAGTTCCAGGACCAAGTAGAAATCCATCGTCAGAACGCCTCATTTATGGTATAGACAACCAAGGATTGGATACAGATTTCAATTCAGTATTTGAAAACATTCAAATTAAAACACCTCAAGGTAGTTTAATATGAGAGTTTAGTACAATATACTGATTATCTTTAAATATAACTAGTGAAAGTTAACTTTTATACTTTAGTGAATATGACAAATAGATCTATCAGAAAATACAATTGATTCAATTATTTGTTTTTACAATAGTAGCTGTCATATTATTATGAACATTTTATGAATGATAAGGTGTCCCAAGTTGTTGTTTTTAATAAAATTTTATTTTTATAGTAAATATTTTTTTTATTTTTCAATATAGTTAAACCAATAACCGCTAATCACGGTGTTGATATACACCGTGATTTTGTAGTTTTTGCTTATAATTTGCCATCAGTAACATTAAAATTTCAAAACAGACGATTAAAAAAAATAATAATAATTAGAGTACTGCAAAAATAAATGTATATAGCAATATGAGGTCTATCCCACCTTGTAATAAAAGCTAAACTAGGTGGTGTGAACGGAGTCATTTTATTTTAAAATTGAGATTAATAAAATGCGACCACCAGCAGGATTTAAACCTGCATCTTAGGTTAAGCTCCTAATGCATTAACCAATTAGGCTACGATGGAACCACAGCCGGTCATCGAAATTTATTAATCTCTTTGTAAAATGTCTCTAAGGGGGACGTTAGTGCAATCTATCGAAATGATCCGCATTACTTCGACAAATATAGAGTTATTTTAATCTGTCAATTTTAATGTTATTGAAAATGTATATAGGTAGGTACATAGGACTATTGTACCTACTACTAAAAGTAAATCAATTCGCTGAATATTACCAACGACTAAAAACCACAGTGTATATGATAAAATCTTTATAACATTATATATCTGAAATATATGTAATTAAAAGGCGTTCATCTGTTCACTAACACTATATTCGCTTTTAAATACAATTAAACCTTAATATTATATGGAACATTGTAATTGGCTGATAGTACTTTTTTAAAAAGTGACCTCAGCAGTACTGTTATTCTTCTCAGACGCAGACTGATCATGTCCACTCATAGAGTGTGGCGTTGTGTCTAATGTCTCGTCTTCTTCATCGTCCCCATCTACTTCCATTTCAAATACTCTCACTTTTCTGTGGCTTTTTGCTAATACGACCGCTACTTTACGGCCTCCTGAAACGGCTATTCTAAACCCATCCATCTTATCCAGCACTTTAAAAACACCAGTTTCTATCAATGGCGTTATATTTCTTTTAGTTATTTTATCGTTAAATAGAAATTGCTTTGATTTAATATTGCATTCAGCTGCATTCATAAGTGCTATAGGTAATGGATATTGAATATAAATTGAATTTTCCTCAGTGAATGGGTGCTGGGTAAGGATTGACAAGTATTCAGTAGAATAAAACTGTAGATCAAGTATGGCTAAATTTATATCATTGTGTTTTTTATCTCCAAGTAAAGCTGCAGTAAAACAGTATTTCACTGCATTTGCTGAACAAGCTTTTTCTTTAATATTTAGAGACATGAAATGTACTGAGTCTGATTCAGTCATAGTATCTACAAATGCCATCATAAACCTGTTTTCAGCACCATGGAAAGATTGACATGCTCTTAAATTTTCTCCGAGCTCTCCATTTGTTCTATTTTCATAACATTTAATGTTATAGAGTGTTGAAAAATATTTACCTATATCTTTATGGGTCACATCAAAGACATCTCCTAATGCTGATTTCAAATGTGATTGTTGCTGCGAAAGGGAAAACTTTTTAAACTCCATCAAGTTGAAGATAGTATCATTATCTTTTAATAAGCATGAATTTTCTTTAAGAAATTTGTGCCAAGGATTGTCATCATCATCTGGTAAAATTGATAGTTCTTCATCATCCAAGTACTGACCAAGTCTTTCTAAGTTGAATTTAACAGGTTTGTCAGGCAACCCTTCATTGCTGTCTATTTGTACATTGTCAAAATTGTATAAGAATTCTGCAATATGGCTAAGTTCTTGTTGGGTAATTTTCACAATTTCACTAGGTGTCTGTTCACCTAGTAATCTTACAATCACAACGAAAAGCCATCGGAAGAATGCTTTGTAGTTGCGCATTGATGCATCAATGACTTGCTGTAGTTCTAGACATTTGTTCAAGAAAGCACAGCAAGCTCTGATGGCAGCAGTCACTGTCTGTTCTTCAATGCCTATTACCTGAAAATAAAATCAATCATCGCTAATTTTAATCTAAATGTACATCTACAGGGTTACAGGTAAGTCCACCTATTCCCAGGGCGTGTAGTTTACATCGTTCCACAATTATTTGACTATGAAACCCTATCCTAAATCTAATGGCTTTTGAGATATTTCAATTTAACTGTTTATATAAAAAAAAAAACGATTTTCGGATAGATATTTTTCAATGTGTAAGTCTTATTGTTACTATTATTTGATTTTTAGATGTAAATAAGATGCTTTATGACCTTAAAAACAATTACATTGAAATATCTCAAAAACCATTAGATTTAGGATAGGGTGTTTCATAGTCAAATAAGAAACTTTGTAAACTACACGCTCTTAACGGGAATAGGTCGACTTAACCTGTAACCCTGTATATTAACAGAAACTTTTCACTTAAACTGTAGTACTGCAATCCAAACAATTTATTTAGTATGGCGTCTAACGAAACGAGTAAGCGCCATGAAATTCACGGCGCTTCCGACCTTTTGGTCGCGCGAAATCAGTGCACTCGAAGAGCTTTAGCGCTCCTTGTTTAAACTCTTTAATTAGACTAATTAGACGAAGAATATTGCAGCGCTGCAGCGGACTTTCGTTCTAGCTCTTATTATTGGCGCTAATTTTTTGCATAAAATAGGTTCTCTATTACAAAGTATATATAGGGTGACTGGTAATTAGTGACCAATACCTAAACACATGATTGTGCTCATGATAACAAACAACTTTTACTATGGCACCAACCCTGAAATCGCGAAAAAAAATCAGCTGTTCCATACATTCATGTTCACATAACTCGTCAACATGGTAGGAAGCAGCTACCAGTCACCCTATATATATCTCAATGGCTAATTTATGGTATTTTTGGGTTCAGTCATGGATTTATTTAAATAAATTCTTATAAGAGTTTGGCTCGCAGAAGTAAGTTGTTCCTATTCAAATATTCTATTTTCGCCAAATATTTTTTAGTTCATGAGTTTTAATACCTTTTATGAAAGCATAAAAACTCTTGAATAATTAAAACACAATTACAGCCTTACCTTATACCTATCAGGTATTCTTGTAAGTCCCCTTATTTCCGAAAGATAGTAAATTAAACTTTGTCCAACAATATTCAATTGTTTTAAAACTAATTTCTGAATAGTTGAGTAGCTCAATTCAATTGAGTTTCCAAATTTCTTAAGATCATTTACTGACAATTTATTCAATAGTCTGACTTCTAATTCAACTGATGGTGTTCCTGGAAATAGAAAAGGTAAAATGTACAATTTATTAGAGTTTAGTAGATAAATCGATATGAACAATAATGAACATGGATGGATACTTTTTAAAAGTTAACCCACATCATTGTTGTTACCAATTTGTATAAAATAATGCTATTATCATTTCACATATGGTTAAGTTCATTCCAAACTTAAATTTATGTTATTTTATTAATATGGCATTATCATATTGGCATAATCTTAACGCCAATAAAACTGAAAGTATAGACAAGAGTAGGCCCATGTTATGACACATTAAATATACAAACCTAACATAAGTAATTCCAATAAATCTGCTGATACACCTCCTTCTGGCACTGAGGCTGCATAGTCAGCCATTTTTGTGTCCATTTCTAGTAAAATATGCTCCCAAGCTTCAGTAATAGACACCATAGTTTGATCAAGATGTACAACCAGTTTTGCGATTTCATCATGTTTATTTGCAACTATATACATTTCTTCAGCATAAGCCGACAAAACACTGGTATTAAGTAATGTAACAAACAGAATATTAGTTAGTCTATCAATGTATAGTACTTCCATAAAACTGAAGTCATCTGACATACAAATATCAAGAACTTTGTATTCTCCTAAGTCATCTTTAGACACCTGAGCCAGATGAATGGTTCCATAGGGATATCTTCCAAATATATTCATATAAATATATCCAGTTCCATAGCCAATCATTAGCATATTTAATTGATTAGGATATTGTATTACTTTGATGTCTTTTGAGTGATCATCTGCCCCTTGATTCTTGTATTCACCAATTGCACAACAATGCAATTTTTGCAAAAATATTGATGCATCATCCTGAAAATTTAGTTTTACTAGGTTTAATATAAAAAAGAACACATATAATCCTAAAATATCATATATGTTCAAAAACAGTTAGGCTAAACCCGTTTTGCGTGCTCATTCCTCGAGCGTGTGAATGGCGCGGATCTCACCCTTAGTCACCCGCTACCCATGTCGGCGCCGTCCTCATGTGACAGACGCTCGAGGAACATCATCATTAGCCCATATTACAGCCACTGCTGAACATGTACCTCGTCCCGAGAGAGGGTTTTACCACGCTTGGTAAGCAGGTTGGTGATCACAGTATTATGTTAAAACACACAACAAACGGTGCTACCCATTCCCTTAACATGCTTCCTGAAGCAAGGAGGGTAGTCCCTCAACCAACCAGATCCAGAAAGAAATCTTAGAATTTACACAAAGATTTCTTGCCCAGCGTAGGGATCGAACTCACGACCTCCGAGATTTAAAGCGAGCCAAATACCGCTACGCCACGGAGGTTGACGCTTGAGGAACACCCACTCAATAAGGGAGATAAGATTCATCTTTAAGTACTGGATATATATAACAGGCTCATATTTTGAACTTAACTCCATTATAATAAAGTTTAAATTAGTAAAATAATATGTAGTAGTATTTAAAATACTAAAAGAAATAAGATTTCTTTTTCATGATATAGTTACATACATTTACTTATTGGCCTATATATAAAGATAAAGATATGGGTATCTTTAAGAATATAAAAAACATTTTTAAAAACGTATTATTTATACGTACATAAATATTAGGTTCTGTAGCACTTTCTAATATTTCAGTGCGGACAGCCCAGGTGATACATGTGATACCTTGATACTTAGCATTATCAAATTCAACTGAATTGTCTTGCATCTGCAACTCATATGTATCAAGTGTTTCTTTATCTTCTATATCTATTATTAATACAGCACCAGAACTGTATCCAATTGCCAAGGCCTGGAATAGTTAATATTGTTATAAGAAGGTGAAATTATATTAACAGTAGATATATGCACGACATGACTGTTGGCAACAGATTCTGTAACTTTTATTATTTATTTTATTAATATCTTTACACCACCATCTTTTAATAATATTGTAAATTGTTGCCGTCAGTTGAATGTTTGTTGTAATAAATTAAATGTTTTGGTGCATCTTAGTATCGGCTTGTGTCGCTAGATGACCTAAGATGGCCATCACATTGAAATTATTTCAGAACCAAATAATTGATCATTTTTCATTGTCATGCAATTATTTGGTTCTGTCATGTTACTTACATGACAATGAAAAATGATTTTTGTTGCAAAAATTTACTCTACATTTTTTAAATCCCTGTATCATAGAGGCCTTTACAAACACATAATTCACAGACAAAAAGCACACCTAGACTCAAAACAATTATTTGCAGTTCACACATACAATATTGTCCTAGGTGGGAATTAAATCCATAACACCAGGCCTCAGGGCTCGCTACTGCAACCACTGAGCCACCAGTGCAGTCAAAACTTAACATAATAAATATAATTTTTCAAAATGACCTTTTGAATGCTATTCATTCAATGAAATAGACATCAATAATAATTCAAATTCAATTTGCTTCATGCAATTAAATACAGCTAGGAGTACAAATTATAGTGTTTGAATAAACATATATTCATTTGTCGGTGAATGAGGCTCCGCCAACAAGAATATGGTTCTTTAATTACCTTTCCATCAGGCCGCCATGCCATGGCGCAAACAGTGACATTTTCTTTAGGAGGTGCTAGGGTCCACACTTTTTGCCAATGAAGTCTATGCACTTGAACTTCACCTAAAAATTGGAATATTTGTTGAAACCATGTAAAACATTAAAGCATGACCTCAGATAATAGTGGTAGTCCTAGGAAGGGAATATAAAACTTTTTAAATATAAAAGTTTTATATTCCACTCCTAGAACTTCCCTCTGACCAAATAATATCATGATTTAAAGAGAATAGCAAGACCATTTGTCATCAATTATAACCAGCCATGTGCGAGTTAGACTTACGGATGAGGTTGCGGTCAGTGGGTAGTTAGGGGCGGATTTTTAGGAGTTCGAGTATACGCTTAAGGGCAAAATGAGAAGCAAAGAAAACAACAAAAATAATATTTGCATTTTATTTTTGACTAATTTTATTGCAGAATCAAGTTAACCTTGACCAGAGAAACCATTTAGCCTCTGAGAACCATGGCCTTCCGACACACAGTTTCCAAGTAATGAGCTTTCAAAATTTTTAATTTTTACTTAAAGCTCTGTATTTCCAAAATGGTAGCTTAAATGAAAATCTTTTCAAGAAAGAAATTGTTGCTCTAGTCAAACACCACCCGACGATGTCAAAAACCCATGAAATTTTGCATAAAAAAAAATCCTTGAAGATTGAAGTTTCAGCTTGAGTAGCCTTGAGGACAAAGGACTTAGTCAAATTTTGGAAAAAAAATTGTTTTCGAAATTGGCCGAAGTCTTTTCTCCATATCGCCCCTAAGGCTACACTCCAACCGAGGTACCTATAATGAATAATGAAATTTATTCAGCACTTAGGTATTAACATACACTTGTACTTGTCAAAACTACACTGTATAAGACTAAATCTAACAAAAGTATCACTTAAGTAGCTAAACACATTGTTATAATTATTTGATCTTTCAGAATTTGTCCGTCTGTCGAGCGATAAATGACAAATGTACACATTAGGTATAGTAAGACGCCTTAAAGGTAACAGGTCTAAAATTAAAATGAACTTCCAAGAATCCGGCCAAAGTTTAAGCGACATCCACCTGAGGGCATCCTTAAGGGGTTAGGACCAATAAAGAGTAGATTTACGAACAGTGGTGATGATTGCTGGCACGAGATCACAGTTCGGGGAATAAGCAACAACGCGGTCCTCGGCCATGCCGTCGAGGATCGTACCCTAGCTAATCTGCAACCTTTCACTAGCTACCTAAGTGGACGACCCGGAGAAGAAAGGAAGAAAGAAACTCCGAGATTATTATTTTTGTCTATTTTGCTCTGTTTCTTTTTTTTTATGTCAAGTCTTTTATCACAATCATGTAATATTGTACAATGTATATATGATGTAAGCGAATGCACGCACAGTACCATTTATTACCAGGTCAATTTATACCGACTAGGTGTTCAATAAGACAAGAAAAAAAAAAAAAAAAAAAGCCGTAAATACTATAATGTAGATATTAAAGTTTACTCAGGCACAGACAATCTCCTACAAAGAAACCTAATGGCGGATGGCGGATGCATTCACACTCATTTACAATATGAAAAATTTACACAACCTCCCTCGCCATATTAGAGCGAAGGTGGCGACCCGCCCTACACCGCCACCGCAAGCAATGACAGACAATGGGAGCATGACGAACTAAAGTGGGGATATCTACAAGTCTATTAATATTAAACCTTTAGTTGAACAATGTTTAAACTGTTTCAATAACTCAATTTACAATGATGTCTGTGTTTCACTGATCAACCAAGCATTATTGTCGTTTAAATAGTCGTTTACTTAATAATAAGCCCTTCTTATTAGAATCCTCTTAACAGTTGACTTGAATCTATCATAAGGTAACTCTTGTAGGTGTACAGGTATTCTGTTATACATACGGACTCCTAATCCCACAAAAGATGAGTGTACTTTTTGTAGGCGATGGTATTCGGCGCAAAGTTTTTGCTTATATCTAGTGTTTATTGTGTGTGTCACTTCTTTTGTTAAAAAGGTTAATATTTTGCCGGACATAGATTATATTAGCATAAATGTATTGCGAAGCGACTGTTAGTATATCTATGTCCTTAAAAAAGTCTCTTAAGGAGAATCTCGTACTTAGTTGATAATTAGAAAGAACTGCACGTTTTTGTAGTATAAAAATGCTTTGAATATCAGCAGAATGTCATAGGACATAATACTGTGAAAAGAACTAAGGTAGACGACTAAACGTGCAGTTTCTACATTAGTCAGTTCCCGTACTTTTCTAACCGCGTAAGCAGCTGAGCTCAATTTTCCAGCGAGACAAGAAATATGAGCACTCCATTGGAGTTTCTTGTCTAGTGTCAAGCCTAGAAAGAGGGTCGAGTCCACAGTTTCTAGATTTACATTACCCATTATTAATTTTGGCTCTACAAAACTTACATTAGGCATTACAAATTTGATACATTTGGTTTTCTTGGCATTGAGAACGAAATTATTAACCGTAAACCAATCGGTGACATGTGCGAGAGCATTATTAATGTCATTAAAATTATTCCTCTTTCTATCTACCTTAAAAATAAGGGAGGTGTCATCCGCAAAAAGTACCATATCACACATGTCTTTCAAATAAAATGGTAAATCATTTATATATACCAAGAAGAAAAATGGGCCCAGTATCGACCCCTGTGGCACGCCTAATTTAACTGGTAAGTTTTGTGACTTTACTCCCCCAATGTCTACGCACTGAACCCTTTGGTGAAGATACGATTAAAGCATGTCAAGCGCGACGCCCTTTACACCATAATAATTTAGCTTTTGCAGAAGTGTATCATGATGAACGCAATCGAAAGCCTTTGAAGGGATCACAGAACACTCCAATGGCATCCTTAGATCTTTCCCATACATCATATACATGTTTTATTAAGGCAACTCCCGCGTCTGTAGTCGAACGTCCATTTGTGAAGCCAAACTGATTATCGTGTAGGAGCTTGTTAAGATTGAAGTGCATGAGTAATTGTTTGAGTATTAATTTTTCAAAAAATTTGCTGAAGGCTGGCAATATTGATATTGGCCTAAAGTTTGCGGGATCATCCTTAGCACCTGACTTAAATAATGGGATGATTTTACTACACTTGAATAGGTCAGGGAATATACCCATATCAATACATTCAATTACATTTTTTATGATTCTAACTGAAATTCCCCATAAATCACCCATATTTTTGGGCTCAAGGGTTTTGACAATATTTATTACATTATGTACTGTAATATGTTTAAAGACAAATTGTTTTTTACATTCCGATACACTTCTACGTAAAAGGTGTTCAGCGCCAACATCTGAGGAGTTTAAGGAGCTAGTCGTCTTAGTGGGTATGTCTGCAAAGAAGTTATTTAACTCGTGAGCTATGTCATTCTTCTCAGTAATTATTTCACTGTTTATTATTAATTCTAGAGAATTTTCACGAGTAACATTTTTACGATTTATTGTATTCCAGGTGGCTTTTATCTTGTTACTAGAATGTTTGATTTTATTACAAAAATAGTTGGCTTTAGCTTGAGAACATACTTTTTTAAATATTTTAGAGTAGTTACTAACATACGCTAGGAACTCGTCATCAAATTTATAGGTCCTAATACCATATAGCTCGTACAATTTGACACGACTTTTATAAATACATGGAGTAGCCCAATCATTAAAATTTAATTTAATATGTTTTGTAAAAGTTTTGATTATAAACGTGGTTTGGAACTGAGTATTGATTTCATGAAAAACCGACATGTAACTTAAATTAGGATTATTCAACTTCAACAATGTGGGATTCATTTTAACAAGAATATTATTTTTAAATTGATTTATTAAGTAGTCAGTAACTGGCCGGCAAGTAACTTCAGTTGATTTACATTTGTCAACGGTATTAAATATTGCTAATTGGTCACAGTGGTCAGAGGTCAAACTATTAAGAATTTTGCTACACACTGATACACAGTTAGCAAATATATTATCTAAGCATGTTGACGAGTGTGAAGTTATACGCATTGGTTCGTAAAACAAATTAATCAAATTGAATGATTTAAAAACATTTAAAAGCCTACTACACGGTGATGAGGTTTCTCCACATATCTCCACATACTATAATACTTTTCTTGGTAAAACTTAATTTTGTGAGGGCATCTTCTATGACAGATTCAGATAAGTCAAAGTTGCTAAGGGGGGGGACGGTAAACTGACACAAAACCTGACGCTCAAGCTCATCACATGACAACTCAACAGTGCACTCAATAGAGAGGTTTACAATTTCTAGTCTTGGTTTACTTTTAATATTGTTAGAAACAATAATTAATGAACCCCCATGAATTGGATTCCTACTCACAAATGCACTCTGAATCTTATAATTATCATTATTAATATATGACAACTGATATTCTTTAAGCCAATGTTCAGTCATACATAAAACATGAACTTGGATTTTTCAATAAATAAACTTAATTCTAATTCTTTGCCAGACAGACCTTGCATGTTTTGATGTTATTACATTCAAACCATGCAGCCTATCCATTGTCCTTATACCTAGTTTAAATTATTGTTGCTAGTAGAACTACTAGCATTAATTAACAATCTACTTGTATGTAGGTGGGAAATACCTATGTCTGTGTTAATATTAACATTAGTTAGAGTAGTAATTAAACTACTCTCTGATAATCATCAGAGTCATTATAAATATTAAATGCATATAATTTAGCAAGTTGTTTTTTTTAATATAATGGTAGGTACATAGTACCATTTGTCAAATTAAATTTTCCGAGGTTTCCGTACCATTTATACAACAGGCATTATTAACATCAAGTAAAAACCGGCAAATAAATCACGTCAGTTTTATGGGAGACCCCTATAGTAATTTTATTCCTTTTTTAGTATTTGTTGGGTCAGTGGGTAGCCTTAGGGGCGGGTTGTTATAGGAGCAAAAGTATACATCTATGAAAATTTCAACGATCTAGCTATCACGATTCATGAGATACAGCCTGGTGACAGACAGAGAGACGGAGACCAGAGTCTTAGTAATAGAGCCCCGCCCGTTTTTACCCTCTGGGTACGGAACACTAAAAATGTAAGTTACATAGTACTAAGGGCCGCTGTACAGTAACGGAACACAAAATACGTACCTTTAAAATTACTTAAAGCTAAAAGATCTAACCGGTTGCTCCACACCATAATATCCACCTGATAGGCTACATGCCTCTCTCCAACTTGACGCATACCACAGTGATACATTATTCTCAAATCTTTGGATTATTCCAGATTTATAATGTTAACCGCAATTTCCAAATTTCGAAACTAGGTATATAGGTATTAAATATTAATATTTTCGTGACTGTCACTGGTTGACTTGTTGTTTAAAAAAAAAATTGTTTATTTTTAAAGTTGAACATATTTTTTTCCTTTATAAGAACTACTAAACTCTTTGATTTTTTGAGCTTATGATTTTAAACAGCCATTATTAGATTACATTTTCTTAAAATAATTAGTCGCGTAAACTTAGGTCTATCTAATGAACAAACCATAATTCTTAAACACAAAATAAATTAAAATATTAAGCGCGTAATTTTAGTATTGTTTTTTTTTTTATATAACGTTGGTATAACTGATAGTGTAATTCCAAAAAATCCAACAAGACAAATTTCCAGAAATCACAAAGAGAAATCATAATATTACCAAGTAACCGAAAAACTTACATTTTTTATATTTTTTGCCCTATGCTACGTAAGTAAAAATATCTTTAGGTCTATTACTTTCAGATTTTAGCTTTTGTATTAGTCATCATAGGTTGACGTATTCGCGCTTACAGTGATTTAGGTTTTGTTATAAACGCGACGAAAATATGAAGCCCATCGGAATGACTGGTTTCCTGGCACATGTAACGATATTTGACATGGACGTTACGTGCGTTAACCGATATCTTCACGCTACGCCGTATTATCTTATCTGGACTCTTGTCAGTTAGGCTAGCATGGCAGCCCCATACAGATACATACTTTTCAACGTTAGTGGCGTAAAATTAGGTGATGGTGACATTCCAATATACAAAAGGTTGTTATGTTGTACCTAAGTATTTAATTTAACATACCTATTACCTTCAGTTACCAGAGTATTTTATATTTGAGTAGGTAGGTAACATAAATGTACGTTTTTGAGCATTAATCGGGGCAACACTGAGATGTGAAACTAGATTTAATTTAAATTTATGGTAATTATTGTTGATATTGTTGTTAATTTAACATTAAAAACCAAGGTAGTAGCTACATATACATACTACATACCTATTTAATTGATATTATTGTGATAACTTTCCTTTCTCAAAGTAAATGGTACCCATTATTTTTCTGGTCGTAATCATATCAGAAGCAATTGAAGCAAACAAAAACATAAACATCGAAGCAACAGGCAAATGGCAAAAATAAAATTTTGTTCAGGAGAAAATGTACGATATAGAAAGCATTAACAATAAAGTAATTTAAAAATGGAAGTATCGTCTAACACTATCAGAGAAAGAATCGTCAATTGCTTAACTCAACAGATTAGTGAGTATGAGTTATTACAATCAATGTATCCCAACCAGGGAGAACTTATTTTATCAGAAAAAAACATAATTAATAACATAAATCAGTTTATTGATGGCAAAATACATTTAATTCCAAATCATTTGGATTTTAAGCTCAATTTGCTAGAAGGAGGTTTGAAACTAGAACTTTTCATTAACTTACCCAGTGCTTATCCCCAGGAGGAGCCAGAAATATATGTTCGATGTAATAAATTAAACAGACATAATGAATCTAAACTGAATGCTGATCTGTGTAAGTACATTACAGAAAATCATTTTCAAGATGTATGCTTATACACAGGCATTGCATGGTTACAAGAAAATATTGAGAATTATACCACAATACAACAAATACAGGTGAAAGAAAAACCATCAACAAGTGAAATAAAAGTCAAGGAAGAAAAATATACAAGACTTTGGATATATTCTCATCACATTTATAACAAACGTAAACGGGAAGATATTGTGAAGAGGGCTCGTGACTTGAAATTAACTGGCTTCTGCCTGCCTGGTAAGCCTGGCATTATCTGTATTGAAGGACCTCTTGATGATTGTGATGATTGGTGGAAAGACATCAAGTCAATGTCATGGAAAAAAATAATGATACGGAAAACAGAGAGCTTTGAGCCCGGTGAAAAAAATACCTATAAAAAGTTTTCAAACTTTGAAGAGTTATATTTTAAAGAGCAGGCACACAGGCACGCTAAAATGAGTGAACTGTCAAAGTTTATGACTGAATTGGGATTCAATCAAATTTTTCATGATATATTTAAGTTGTGTACTGACGACTAACATATACTTAAGAGGGCAGGTAAAAAATAGTCAGAATTTACTTGAAATCAATGGATAATCAGTGGAAGTGTTATTAAATCTAGTCAGTAATCTTTTATTCTATCAATTCTAAAATGTATCAAATGTTGTATAAAATATTTTTAAGTTCTATCTATCTCCAATCTTATGAAAATGTTATTGTCAAGAACATAATGGCATTTATAGATTTTCAAATTGTTGTTAACATCATTTAGATTTAAGCAGGTACTTAAATTAATTAAATAATACAAACCATTGACTATAATGATTGCTAAGTAGGTTTAAATAGACTTAATTAATGTTTAAATCAATTGCAAGAGCTAAATATCTTCTGCTTTAAGCATTTTTTGTGGATTGTTAATGAGAATGAATTTGAAATGGAAGGAAGGATGAAGTAAGCAACTAATAATAAATAGAGTAGACAATAAGCTTTCATGTTTGTAGCATTTATTATTCAAAATTGATTACTTATGTGTAAGTAAGTAATCAATATTGTAAAAAATATTTATTTACATTAATTATCTGTTTTATTAATTTTATATAAAAGAGCTTATGGTTTTGTTAATATTAAATAAAGTATATTTAATTCTTCATAATCTTCTTATTCTGATTTATTCAGAGTGTACCTACCTGAAAAATGCATTTATTTTGGATACAATTTTATTTAAGGCAATTAATACAATGCATTGAGTACTTTAATTTTGTAGCCACTTATATGCTATGAATTGCTATGGAAACTGAATGATAGAACAAAAAAGCGGCCAAGTGCGAGTCGGTCTCGCCAATGAAGGGTTCCATAGCAGCAAGTAACCTAATATAAAAGTTCTTTTAAGAACTTCATGGTACCATTTCTCTCCTTATCCCAATAAAATAATTCTTAATTTAGGCTGATTAGTACCTGTAGATTACTCTTTCAATCATTAAAATCTGTCATTGCGTGGGTTTGATCCCCACACCGGACAAGAAATCTTTTTGTAAATTCCAACATTTCTTTCCGGGTCTGGTTGGTTAAGGGACTACCCTGTCCTTGCCATGCCTTGGAAAGCACTTTAAGCCGTTGGTCCCGATTATTTTAACATCATCTATAAAAATCGTATATCAAGGAACGGGCAGCAGTGTTTCCTTGTGTGGTACAACATAATACTGCGGTCACCAAACCACCTGCCAAGCGTGGAGACTATGGCAATAACCTCCCTCAGGAGTAGGCCCATGTTCAGCAGTGGACGTTATACAAGCTGATGATGATGATGATTGCATTCACAATATTTTACGAGAATAAAAATCAATCAAAATAAAATATTAAAATAAGCCGTGATACTGCAACAGATAGAAGATATTTCTGCCTGTAAAATTTTTGGTTGGATCGTGGCTACAAGATTTTTTATGATCAGTTTGAGCCAATCTATAGCGGGCTGCTGGGCTGCTAGTAATAAAATAAAATCTAGTGGCAACATTTTGTATAATTCAAAACATAAATTTCGAAACTGTTAATATTTTTTATCTCTTTTCATTATGCCCACATTGCTTATGTCAAAGAGAGAAGTAGGTAAGTAATGTGGACGAGTTGACAATTTTGACAGTACTAATGATAAGTTCGCTTAGGTCGCACAATACAAAATTTTATTTATTTTGACGAGGAGATAATGTACACCTAATCAGAAAATTAATAATTGAAGTTACGTGGAATATATCAGCCTAACTACACACATGCCAATTCCTGAAATAAATGTAGTCTGTTTATGAAAATAATAGATCTAAAGACGTAAGAGTAATAATTGTGAGAGGTTATATTATAGTTTAGAAGTCCATGTTCTAATATGGTTTCTCAAATAATAGTTATTGTGACATGTATTAAGTTATTTTTTATTCCACTATAGTAAGTAACAGCAATATCATTGTAATATTCTTTTCCTCTTGATATTAAATCAAATAGTTATGAATTGTTAATGTATTCAGTTAGTGTTTAGTATTTCACATAACCCATAGGTACTACTTAGTTTCATTTTTATTACCATGCGCAGGTTGTACGTTTATAAGTTACGAATAAAATGAAATATATTTTTTTAGCCATTCTACAGATTTCGAAGTGCACAGAAACTGGTTGGCAATAACCCACAATTTAACTCTGGACAAGTGGTATTATGATGAAACTTCAGAATGGACCCTGGACTATCCACCTCTGTTTGCTTGGCTGGAATTTGTTCTATCATTTGTGGCCAAAATCTTTGACGCACAAATGTTGTATTTGGAAAACTTGAACTATAAATCGGACATGACAGTATTGTTTCAAAGATTATCTGTTATTGCACTGGATTTTGTGTATATTTACAGTGTGAAAAGGTAAGTATTTGTTAAGCCTTTGCACATCTGTTTTTAATTCCTTTAAAAAAAAAGGGATGTTCATACATTCACACCTCTTTCCCATAGGGGTAGGCAAAGACCACTTCCTTCCACTTGCTACGATCTAAACATAACACTTTCTTCTAACTCCATTAATCTCCTCATGCAACGGTTAAGTGTACTTAATGCGAACTGTTATAAAAAATTACCAACAAGCACTTACATATTTGTAGCGGAGTATTTAAACCAATAAAGAAAAAACTACACAGATAAGCCAAACAGTCTACAGTAGCTTTTTGGGCTGCAGTCAATGTCCTGTAGATGTTAAGAGTCCTAGTCATCTCCTGAATACAATGGACAATATTATATAAGAAATAAAGTAAGCTGGGTTAAGCTTAAGTTGTAAGCTCCACATATTGATAGATTTATCAAGGAAGGCTATAGGTTATAATTAATAATGAAGTTAATTAGAGCAGAGGCGGATAAAACATTGAGAGTACCATAGGCAAGCATCTCATCTACGACCCTATTTTATAAATAACCTAGTTCTAGTACAAATTTGATCACTGTAGTTGGCATTACTACATGTGTGATATAGGTTACTCCCATTTGGAGCTGGCATTTCTGTATTCGCCGTGTGGTCTCCGGCTTAGAATAGACCACCCCATGTCTTACCATGGGTGTCATAAAAGGCACTAAGGGACATATGGCTGATGGATGGGCAGCAGCATCTATTAGCTCAAGGTTTACATCTTACTGAGATCACCAATCCATCTGCCAAGCGTGGTGATTATGGCAATATCCCTCTATGATCCTGGCTTGCCAAGGTCTGTTAAGGGGAGGCCCATGTTCAGCAGTGGACTTAAACGGGCTGTTAATGATGATGATGATGATTTCTGTATTCCGACTTGTAGTAGCCACAACTATAGTTGCTGTGTCTGTGTCTATTTTGCCTGCCACCTTTCTGAGTAAGAGTAACAGATTTCCCTAAGGACTTTAAAATTAAATAGCCTATAGCCTCCTCCAATAAATAGGCTGTCTAACACTGAGGGATTTTTTAAATTGGTTCAGTATTTCCTGAGATTTGTGTGTTCAAGCAAACAAACAAAATACTCTTCTCTCTACGACAACTCTTCAGTTTTAAATATTAGTTTAGATTTATGTTAATTTTAAAACTAATAAATTAAAAACAGATCATTAAAAAAGAACTTATTTTTTTATTGTAATTTATCAACATGTTTCATAATATCCTGTTTTCTTTGTTTTCAGTATATCCGATTTAATTGGTAATGGAAAAGTTTTAGTATTTATTCTCTTATTGACAAATCCTGGGCTATTAATGATAGACCATATACACTTTCAGTACAATGGAATACTGTACGGAATTCTGTTATACTCAATATCACAAATAATCAATGTAAGTTATATTTATTTTTATATAAAGTCATATGCATTTCATTTATTCACTAGATTCCGTGAGCGGTTTCACCCATGCAACTCCCGCGTCGATTAGAACTTCATAATTGGATATAGCCTGTAGCCTTCCGGATTATTCCACTTTGTTCACCTGGGTGATATCACCTAGGTGAACAAAGTGGAATTGATTAGTGTACTTTGATCACCTCGGAAATAAATCACCTGGGTGATATCACCCAGGTGAACAAAGTGGAATTGATTAGTGTACTTTGATCACCTCGGAAATAAATCACCTGGGTGATATCACCCAGGTGAACAAAGTGGAATTGATTAGTCTACTTTGATCACCTCGGAAATAAATCACCTCAAATCTTGGATCTCATGGGTAAATCAGTACTGTAAAATAAAACTCAATGTTAATAGGATAATGAATATGTATCTATTGTTTTTGAGAGAACAAATCAGATAGTTTGAATCAGCAAGAACACAAAAATAACTTATGGCCATATGTCCATTGGCCATTTTCTAGAAAATCTCCAATAACTTTTTTTTTTTTACAATTTTATAACAGATTGCTGAAGAATAAGTTATTTTTGTGTTTTTGCTGATTTAAACTATCTGATTTGTTCTCTCAAAAACAATAGATACATATTCATTATCCTATTAACATTGGGTTTTATTTTACAGTACTGATTTACCCATGAGATCCAAGATTTGAGGTGATTTATTTCCGAGGTGATCAAAGTAGACTAATCAATTCCACTTTGTTCACCTGGGTGATATCACCCAGGTAATTTATTTCCGAGGTGATCAAAGTACACTAGTTAGTTAGTTAGTTGAACGTATAATTTCCGCACTTAGCCTCATGAGTGGGCCATTGTACGTGAGAATGATACGATCATCCATACCATCCCAACTCCAGCCAGAAGTCAAGGAGTTGTCTAATGTTTTTTAGGACCTCTCCCATGGTCTCTGGATTGTTTAGATGCTCTGTGCGCTGGTCGCTTACGCTCTCACAGTGTAGAAAGACGTGGGCCGGTGTTTCTTCAGCACTCATACAGCCCCTGCACATGGGACTGTCCGTGTAACCGATGTTAAAAAGATGTTTGTTTAGTGGACAATGACCTGTGATTATGCCCACTGTTTGTCTTAAGTTAATCCTGTTCAGGTGAAGTAATTTGCGCGACAGCTTCGTATTCAAGGAGGCAAGAGCTTCCTTTGTCTGTCTGCATTCTTTTAGTGTTTCCCACTGTTTTTCATGTAGTTCTGTGGTCCTGTCTCGTAACCACGTTTTGAGTTGCTTGAGGGGAATCGGTACTATCGGTTCCGGTCCCAATATTATTGTGTCCGATCCTCTTTTTGCCAGTTGATCTGCAGCATCGTTCCCTAAGGAGTTGCTGTGTCCACGTATCCACTGAAGTGTGATTCGGTTTTCTTTGGCAATTGTTTGCAGTTCTTGGTGACACTCTAGGATAAGTCCGTTGTTGATGCAATTTTTGCCTAGAGCTTGGAGTACAGCTGAGCTGTCGGTGATTATACGAATTTGTTCGTCTTTGATGTTCCTATATAATACCGCCTTTGCGGCCATAGTGATTCCAATACATTCTGCTTGGAAGATTGTGTTGTGTTCTCCTAAGGTTGTTGATATGTTGATGTTTAGATCATGAGAAAACACACCTGCTCCTGTACCGGTCTTGGTTTTGGAGCCGTCTGTATAAATTCTCATTTCGTGTATGCCTGAGCTATCCGTTTCTTCTTCTAGAAGTTGGATATGGTATTCTTTGTCAAAGATAAAGGTCTTTGGTATAAGGTCACATGGAGCTGCAGTCATGGGGAGTTCCATGACTATAATATATTTTATGCTCGTGTGCGTAATTCTATTGTCATGTTTCCAGAGTCCCAACTTCTCGAGTCGTATCGCTGCGGCTGCGGCGTCTTGCTGTATGACAAGATGAAGGGGCCTGAGGTTCAGTATGACTTCCAGAGCTGCCGTCGGAGTCGTTTTCATACAGCCTGTAGTCGCTAGGCAGGCGAGGCGTTGCAGGCTTTGTAGTTTGGTTTGCGTAGTTTTTAGCTGGGTTCTGGGCCACCATACTGTGGCGCCGTACGTCAGCATTGGTCGTATGACGGCTGTGTATAGCCATAGTGTTATTGAGGGTTTTAATCCCCATTTCTTACCAATTAGTCTTCTGCATTGCCAAAAGGTATTGCATGCTTTGGTTATTTTTGTGTCTATGTGTGTGTTCCAGTTCAGTTTACTGTCTAGTATCACACCTAGGTACTTGACATCGGTCGACAAGGCAAGTGTCGTTCCAAAGAGTTTTGGCATGTTTGTCATTTCAGTTTTCTTTCTGTTGGTGAATAGTAGTAGTTCTGTTTTGTTTGGGTTTACTTTTAACTCGTGGTGATTACACCATTCCTCCATAATATGGAGGGCTGACTGCATGCGATTGCAGATAATATTACCCGAGTTCCCTTTGATTAGGATGGTGATGTCGTCTGCATATCCGACTGTATAGTGGCAGCGCTCGTTTAGGCGTTTTAGTAGGTCATCCACCACTACGTTCCAAAGTAGCGGTGAGAGTACTCCGCCTTGTGGACAGCCTTTGGCCACTATACCTCTTGTGGTGGAGTTCACTGTAAATTGAACAGCTCTTAGTCTCAGCAGTTGATCAGTCCAGCCGACTACGGTTTTTTCGACTCCAAACGTGCTGAGTGACCGGCTGATGCTGTTGAATTTTGTCTTGTCAAACGCTCCTTCTATGTCGATGAAAGCGCCTAGTGTCATTAGTTTGTCTGATAACGCTATCTCTATGAATCCAGCTACAGCATGTAGGGCAGATTCCGTTGATCTGCCTTTCCTGTAAGCATGTTGTTGGTGGTGAAGTGGCTTGCGTGTTAACGCGCCTTCCCTTATGTGTCTGTCAATTAGCCTCTCCAATGTCTTTAGCATGAAGGAGGTAAGACTTATGGGTCTGTATGACTTTGGTTCAGTGTAGTCGGTTTTGCCGGGTTTCGGTAGGAACACAACTTTCACCTCCCTCCATTGCCGGGGTATGTAGTTGTGTGCTATCGAGGCCGTATAGATGTTGACCAGCGGCTTTACTAATGTTTCGAGGCCCCACTTCAGAAGTGCTGGAAATATTTCATCCAGTCCTGCCGATTTAAAGGGCTGAAAGCTTTCGATCGCCCATTTAACGCGATCTGTGGTGACTATGGATTTGGCAGTTTTCCAGTCGGTCTCGGTTAGTTGTTTGGGTTCCGTATCTTCCCAGTGTACATCGTCAGTGACTTTGCATCCAGGGAAGTGTGTCTCAATGAGCACCTGGCTTATCTCGCTGTCCGAGGTTGCGTATGTGCCATCTGGTTTTTTAATGGAGCCCAGTGTACTTTTGTTTTCTTGTGATAAGATCTTTTTTAGTCTGGATGCTTCATTGGTTGAATTGATGTTGTTGCAGAAGTTTCTCCAGGATTCACCTTTGCGGTATCTTATGCGTTTTTTGTAGTAGTACTGGGCTTGTTTGTAGCGTCCCCAGTCTTCTTCTGTTCTGGTATTTTTTGCTTGGTTGAAGAGTTTCCGCAGATTGTGCCTGAGTCTCTCCAGTTCTGGTCCCCACCAATGAGTTTTGCCTCCTATGTTGGGTTGTGTGAGTGGGCAAGTCTCTTGGTAGGTGTGATGAATGCATGTGGTTAGAGTGTTGATATTGTGTTCGATGTTATCGGTACTACTGGTCATATCTTTAAAGTTTAAGTGGTTTACCTTGTGCCGGAGAAAGCTCTTATACCTCGCAACGTTGGTTTTGCGAGGGTTGCGTCTCGGTCGTTGTTCCTCCTCCTGCACTCGTATGGTGTAGCATATTCGCCGGTGATCCGCAAAGGATGGCTCCGCGGACACATGCCAGCTCGACACTAGGTCCGCGGCACCATCTGATGCGAGGGTGATGTCAATGATAGTTTGGTATCTAGAATTAACAAATGTTGGTTCCGAGCCGTTGTTAATAATTGAGAGGTTGGTAGAGAACAGGTATTCTGTCAAGGACTCACCTCTCTTATTTGCAATTGGGCTGCCCCATAGTGGATGGTGTGCGTTCGCATCGGCTGATATAATAATGTGCCAGCCGTGGTCTTCACTGTGCTGTACTAGATCAGCTAGTTCCTTCGATGGGATGTCCTCATCTCCGGGCATATAGAGTGATACCAGTACTAACGTTTGTTTCTCTGCCCCTATGCCGGAGTCAATTTTGACAGCGGTAAGATCTCTAGAACAGAAATTGGTTAACAGCATTGCTGGTATTGTTTTGGGAATATAGATGCATGTCCTCGGTCGTTGAACCGATGTACTGTACATCAACTTACCCCCGGCGTTTTTTAGTCCACATATGTTGTCGCCTCTAATCCACGGCTCCTGGATTAAGGCTATGGTCTTCTTGTTAACCTCCAGCAGTCTGCGTAGGGTAGCCGTTGCAATCTGTTTGTGCTGGAGGTTGGTTTGTAGTACGTTAATCTGATGAGGATCCGAGAATATTACTATCCACGGATTCCCCATCAGAAGACGTATGGTCCTCAGCTCGCATTCGTGGAGGAGTTGGGGTCGTTACTCCAGCGGCTGTTTTTTGTCGAGCTGTGCCCGACGTGCTCGCTATCGCAGGTGGTGGTGGGGCTGTGCCAGAGCCACTTGCGATGGCAGGTGACGCTGTGGCTGAGCTCGTGGTGCTCGCGATGGTAGGTAGTGCCGAGGTCGTGCCCGGGGCGCTCGCGATGGCAGGTGGTGGTGAAGCTGTGCCCACGGTTGCAGGTGGTTGCGTTGCGTCCGAGGTGCTCGCAGTGGTTGTTGTTGACGGAGCTGGCCTCGTTGTTTCTGCTTCTTCAGTATCCATGGGCATCGTTGGGTCACCTCCCTCCCCGGCAGTGCTGAACTTGACGTACACACTGCCGGAGATAAAGGAGACACGACGTCCTCGTTCCAGGATCTTGTCCACCTCGGATTCTGGAATGCCCATGGTCAGGTATATCCCGTTTTCTTGCATGGTGGCCGCGTACAGTTGCCAGGACTTCACGTTGTACCACGGGTTTTGCGCATTCAGCAGGTGGTGGGTCCTCGTGAGGTCCACGCCAATCGACTTCGGCAGCCAGAGCGAAGCGCGAACCCTCTTCGCAATGTCTGACTGACGAATGACGGTCAGCCTGGTACCCTCGATGGGCGACTGTAGGCTAGCTACAGTGGTCTTAAGCCAGGTGAGAGAGGCATCGTTCTCGCACCACATTTTAAGAACCCCTTCGGATGCGATAGGTTTCCCTTTGAATGCGGGTCCGAAGTAGGGCTCGTTGTTTTTCGGCGGTGTGAACGCGGCTTCGATGATCCTCTCGTCTATAGAGAGTCCGAGCTGCTGTGCTTGTTCCACCGTAAGGTCCGTGGCAGGTATAGCTGCAATGGCTATCAACAGGTGCGTCTTCGACGCATCTGCGTAGCTGAGCCTTTCTTTTTTCGGCGTGGACTCCACCTTGGAGCGTTTTGGCCGATCTCTAGGAGACATGGTGTCATCCGGTCTCCCCCTCTTCGCCTTCGCTGGCGGTGCGGGTTGGTCTGGGTGCTGGCCTCGCGCTTCTTTGCGGGGTCCACGCTGATGTTTGGGTTCACGTTGGTGTTCCCTTTTGCCGGTGGGCTTCCCTTTTCCCTCGATCCCGACCTGGTGTCCCTGCTTCGACGCACCTGACGGTGCCCCGCCCGAGACGACTGGGTGTTCGATCGGGGCAGCGGGGATCGTCATAGCAGGTTCGCTGTCCCCCGACCGACTGGTTCCCGCGCACCGTTTGTGGTGGCTGCGTTCCCCTTTACCCACATCGTGATCGGTCTGAGGCACCGCCCGAGACGGCTCCACAGTGTCACTGGTCGGGGTCTTGGGTTTCTGTTCAGCCCCCCCTGTTGTGTGTGTATGCGGTGCGTGGACCCGAGAGGGCTCGCTTCCTGCATTAGTGTGTGGTGATCTTAGTGTTTCCGGTGCGGGGGCCTGTGAGGGCTCGCTTCCGGTGACAGTGGGGGTCGCGCGTTTGCCGCGACGATGTTTTTTCCCACTTCGCTTTTGTACTCCTTGAGCGACTCTAGGGGTCAGCTTCCAGGAGGCGTTGGTGATGTGTTCCGAGCTTGGCATTGCACTGGCCAGCTCGCGCATATCTAGGGCGCCTTTTACCGCGCCCTGTGTTTGTTGTGTTGTGGTTTGTGTTGTGGTTTTTATTGTGTTGTCCATAAATGTCTTGGATTAAGTTTCATCAACCCGAATCCCCACCCGCCATGGAGTCCTCAAATGGGGATGCTAATTTAGCACCAGGGCTATCGGGTCGGTATAGTGTCAGGACCTGGGCAAATTGCACGCGCCCGCAGTGTGTGTTCCACAGGTTGCCCCACCAGGACAACCAGAGTGCACTCACCCGGCTGCGAACCCACCCAGTCCCGATACTCACCAGGCGACCGTCTGACCGGACGCTGCTTGCCGATTAATCAGGGTTGGTTAGACCCTGACCTCCCGTGTCGCAAGAAATCCGGACCAAAGAGGTGTGTTGCCGGGGAGGGGGTAACTTACCCGACCCCCGCCCGGCTCAACCACCAGGACTCCTTCATCCTTCCTTACGGTGTGCCCCGCGCGCGGCACAAACACGCGGGTGGACATTGAAGCCCGACCATCGCTTCTGTTTGCGATGGAAGGTCCGCCGAGACATGTCCACGGATCCCGGCAGCGGATAGGAGGGTGGTTGTGATGGAAGGGATTTTAGGGACAGGTGTTGGGAAGGACATTTGGATGGGTTGGGACGGGTCCGTCTAGCAGTTTTGGTTTGTATTCGCATCAGCAGCTGGGGAGTTGCGGATGCAGATACGTAACAGTCGGCAACCACGGGAAGGATAATCCACTAGGCTTGTATTGAGGATCTCAACGACTGCTGCGCTCTCCCTCAATACCATTTGCCAACTTAGCTACCGGACAGATAGGTAAGATAGAGCCAAGTCTCAGTTCACTTTAAACGGCGAATAGACCGAACTCCGACCCACTACAAAGTACACTAATCAATTCCACTTTGTTCACCTAGGTGATATCACCCAGGTGAACAAAGTGGAATAATCCAGCCTTCCATGATAACTGGGCACTGAACGAATTTTTTCAAATAGCTATAGTAGTTCCTGAGATTAGTGTAGTTTCAAAGATTCATTTCTGGGTTTCTGGTTGGTTGAGGGACTACCCTCCGTGAACATCATCCATAATAATCAGGGTACTGCGGTAACCAACCCACCTAGTGCTAAGTGTGGTGACTTTGGCAGTTATCCTCCTCCAGGATTAGGCAATGTTCAGCAGTGGACATTATAAGGGCTGATGATGATTGATATGATAGTATAAAATTTCTTTTTTAATTTATCTATCTGCAATCAGCCTCACAGCTATCAAAACTTTAAACATTTTTGATTTCATGAAAATAACATGAAGACAATTTATATTTAGTCTGTCAGTTAGATTACCAAAAAATATTGGACATGTATTTTTTTTCATTCCTCAAACAAAAAATGACGAAGATACAGCGCGTTAAAATAGGTACAATTTTACTTAGTAGTGACGTCACCAGCCCTCCACTCCTGTACTTTTAGTTTGTTGTTGCTCAGTATCTTTGTCAATAGTTATTGATTTAATTTAAAAAAAATACGTGTCCATTATTTTTTATAATACCTGACGGACTCGATGTAATTTTTAAGTCTTCTTGTGTATTATGCCATTTAGATCTCTCATTTAAAGAGAACAATTTTTATGGTGAGTAGGCATACCAGTAATTGAATTAATTTGTGTTTCAGAGAAATAATCTAACGACAGCATTTTGGTTTGCGGTTCTATTGAATATGAAACATATCTATCTGTATGTAGCTCCGGTGTACATTGTGTACTTGCTACGGGCTTATTGCTTTATAATACCATCCATGGATGGAGTCCATACCCCATGGGCATCCTTCTCTATAGGGAATCTATTTAAATTGGGCATAACTGTGATGGCAGTAGTTCTCTTCACATTTGGACCATTTTATCAACATATACCACAGGTAAGGAAATTATACTTCGTTGATTACATTTGTAATTTTTTGTCAACCTCCGTAGCGTAGCGGTATTTGGCTCGCTTTCAAACTCGGAGGTCGTGGGTGCGATCCCCACACAAGAAATCTTTGTGTAAATTCTAACATTTCTATCCTGGTCTGGTTGGTTGAGGGACTACCCTCAGTGCATCAGAAAGCATGTTAAGCTGTTGGTCCCGATTGTTATAACATCATCTATAATAATCGTATATCAAGGAATGAGCAGCAGCGTTTCCTTGTGAGTTGCAATATATTACTGCTGTCACCAAGCCGCCTGCCAAGCGTGAGCGGGCTGATTTTTTATTTTACTTATTCATGACGGATGCGATGCCCTAGTAGACCCGAAGTTTGAAAGGCCCGCGAACTGTAACGTAGAGCGAGAATCGCACAAATAAAAATCACTCCCCTAAAAATAAAAAATATCATAATTTCTTGTCAAGGTCGAAGTCCTACACGGGGCGCGCTCTGGCGCAGATTGCTTAGTATGTAGTTTATAAACCATTAAATAACGCTGGGCCTCATTGTTTGTGTCACTAACATAGCCATTATGAAATTCATATAAATTTTTATACTTTACTTTCAGATATTGTCCAGACTGTTCCCCTTCAAACGAGGACTATGCCACTCATATTGGGCACCAAACTTCTGGGCTCTTTACACATTTGCGGACAAGATGTTACTACGAGTTTGTAAGTACCTAACTACCATTATTATATGTTTTGGCATTCATTTAACAGTTTAATTCATTTTATAAATAAAATTTGGTGTATTTAGAATGTTCAATTAGAAAAACAAAACATTGCATGACATGTGAAATATATTATACCAGTGTTTTTCAACCTTTCATGACACGACCCCTGGTACGAAAAAATATTTCGGGACGCCCCGAGCCTTAGCTTTTTGATCATTTAAAAATATTCATTCCATACCAGATTTTTACTCGTCTCTATAATTTGGATTCGGATACATATAGTACCTAAAACCGATTATTTTACATACATCGAATGCGTCGCCAATTGACAACTAACGCAATTTACGTGCGTATGACCAGGACCGATGCTGGCCGTCCGGTGAGTGTGAGAGAGAAAAAGAGCTTTAGATATAGCAGAGGCTATGTATGGCAAACAAGAGGTTGAAAAACTTAAAAGTATACCTCTCTCTGACATGGTTTTTTGTGCGTTTTGAATCCAAGAAAAATTAAAGGAGTAATACAATTTTGAAGAATGCTTACCACAAATACTACATGTAGTGCTTGCATAACATGTTCTTTGAAGCTACGCAAGATATGAATATCACTAGGAATTGACAACTGCGGCTCTGAAGTGTTCAATTGCATTTGCCACCTCTTATTTCTGCGAGTTGACAATTTCATCAATGTCTCAAAGGAATCGCTTAAATTTGCAAGAAGATATAATTATCAATATAGAAAATACTTATCCACAATGGGGAATAATTATTAATGAAAAACAAGCATAACCTTTGCATTCAATTGACTCTTAGATTTTTTTTAAATTAATTGTTTGTATTAACATACAGATATTAACAAGTATAGCTTTTTGTTAAAATCTTTTCATAAATCTACCTTTTTAAACTTTATCGCTTTTTTTACTGAAGTAGTTCTCTCGCCCTCTTACGACTCCCTGGGCGGTCGCGATCCACAGGTTGAAAAACACTGTATTATACCAACAAAATCAGTGGCGGATTTACAATAAATGAAAAATAGATTCTTAACGTCTAAAATGTTCAATAGTCAAATTTTCTGTAGTTTAGGGGCGGCAAAATATGAATAGCCCACTGCTACAGGCGGCAAATGTGTAAGTTTGCCACTGATGTGTCATCATCATCATCAGCCCGTATAACGTCCACTGCTGAACATGGGCCTCCTCCCGAGAGGGAGGGTATTTGCCATAGTCACCACGCTTGGCAGTCGGGTTGGTGACCGCAGTATTATGTTGTACCACACAAGGAAACGCTGCTGCCCGTTCCTTGACATACGATTATTATAGATGATGTTATAACAATCGGGACCAACGGCTTAACGTGCTTTCCGAGGCACGGAGGGTAGTCCCTCAACCAACCAGACCCGGAAAGAAATCTTAGAATTTACACAAAGATTTTCTGTCCGGTGTGGGGATCGAACCCACGACCTCCGAGATTCAAGGCGAGCCAAATACCGCTACGCTACGGAGGTTGTCCTTTAATCGTAAACTGGCGCTTACGACCAAATGCTTTTGAAGTATTCGTCCGTCCTTTTGCTTCTGAGGTCTAGATTTAATGACGTCAACATTCTAATTTTAAATACAAATCCTTCCAGTGCCCAAGTTTGGGGTAGATATATCTGCCGCCGAAGCCTCGATGACCGGCGGGTTGGTACAGGAGTACAAACATGTGGTGTTGCCAACTATAACACCGACCATTACCTTTGTGCTGACTTTCGTGACTATGCTCCCTGCGCTCATTAAACTTTGGCATCTATGTGCTGACAGGAGATATAGACCTGTTAGTTTTATTAGGTATGTCATTAGCCACTATATTTTCATTTCAATTTAAAAAGTCAACTCCCTCAATAGGTTCATTAATCCCTGTGTCGCGGAGGACTTTATAAACATTCATTTGACGGACACAAAGCACAGCCAGACTCAAAACAACTATCCGTGGTTAACACAAATAATTGTCCCGGGTAGGAATCGAACCCAGAATACCAGGTCTAAGAAGCATCTATCGAAACCACTGAGCCACCGATTTTAACATTTTTGTAAAACAACTGACGAGTGACATCATTAAACAACACACCGTCTTGGTTTGCTTTAAATAAATACGGCTATTATTAAAAGAAAAAAATCCTCTGCAGCCAGTGATTCTCAGAGTTGCCACTTTCAGAATTAAAATCCAAAAACATTTTTTTATAATGTCTATTGTCTATGTGAATAAAGATCTATTAACTCTATTTATATAACGTCTTAAATGACTATTATATTTTGTTTTCTCAGGTGTATGGTAGTCTGTGCTGCTTGTTCATTCTTATTCGGATGGCACGTTCACGAAAAGGCAATTTTGATGATTTTAATACCATTAACGTAAGTTTACTATTATTTTATTATATGTGCAATTATTGCATTTTTTGGTACATTTATAAATTTAAAATAAGTCTAATTTCAATTTAATGTTTATGAATCAGATTAAATACTGACTATACTCCGTGATATGTAATCGTTGCGCCGATTTGATATCGAATTGAATTTATTTACTATCGAAATATAACATTAAAATTTAAAAATAAGTCAAAATGAACTCTAACATAAGATACTCTTTATTACACATTAACCTGACAAAGATAAAATAGTAACAACTAATAACTAGAAAAAATCGGTGGTCTTATTGTAGACAGCGCTCTCTTCTCTAGTACCTTACAATACAAGATAGTGATTTTAATCTGTGAGTTTAATATCCTTTAAAAGTATATACACAGATCAATTGTACTACCATAAATAATTTAAGCAACGACAAAAAATCAAGGCGTATATTATGATATAATTTTTTTTTTCTTTTTTCGGATTGACACACATAGGTAGCCACGAGGCTTTTGCTACTTGACCGGGCATAAAGGCGAGCAGAGCTCCAGCCTTAATAAATGGTTTAAAAACTACAAACTAAGCAACCTGCGCAAGAGGGCGCCCCCTGTGGGGCTTGGACCTCGGCTCAGGGCGGTCGCTGGCGATGAGATTGAGGGATTATGAATTTTAGTATTTTAGGGGAGTTTTGTGCAAATGTCGCTCTACTTTACAGTTCGCGGGCCTCTCGGACTTCGGGTCTACGAGGGCATCGGATGGTTCTTTGCAAGCTAAGGGACAGGAGGTAGAGGGGGGACGCGTCGCGTTCGCGGGGCACTCTTCTCGTGCGGATTGGATAGAGTGGTGGTCTCTGTGTAGTGGTGGTAGTTTCTTGCAGTATTTATAATGCTAGTTGGTAGATTGTTATCTCGTCGTCTGGGTCATCTAGGACGCCCCGAGGCCGACGGTGTTCACGATGCTGTGGGCAAAGGCCTATAGTCAGATGCTGCAACAACCAACGGGTTTGGGTTCCGACGATTCTTTCATCCACTGCTTGTTGGAAGGCAGTTGGAGATCAGAATGTGAAAGGTATATGATATCAATGTCGCAGCCGGATCTTGTAGTTCGCCGTGTTACATTACGGCTAGCCTTAGTGGCGGTTCAATAACTAGCCGAAACGCATGCAACGCCATACGTTTTTCAACACGGCTAGACCTAGCCGTAATGTAATACAACGAGTAAATAGCCGCGTTGAATACCATTGGCTTAGGTTATTTTTTTTGACGACCGAATAAATCCGCCGTTATAAGAAAACGGCTAGCCGTAATGTGTGATCATCATCGCGTGTTTATTCGTAGTTTACCTGAACCTAACTTTTTTATATTTTTATTTTTCAGTTTCTTGTCGGTGCTCGGTGATGACGATGGAAAGCTGTTTCTCATACTAACAACAGTAGGAAACTACTCATTGTTCCCGTTACTCTTTCCAAAGAATTTGTTGTCTATCAAAATATTTATATTGTTAACACATATAGCTGTAGCTTTCGTTCACATTCCAACGTTATATGAGCCAGCGAAGGTTAAGGGAGGCAGAAGACGGAGGGTCCTACGTTTACCGATGCTGAGGCAATTTGAATCTATTTACCTATATGGACTTATAGTTCTATGTGTATACGAAAATGGATTGCACATCATTTGGGGTTTGAATAAAACACTTCCCTTCTTACCGTTGATGATAACTTCTGTTTATTGTTCTGTAGGCGTATTGTATGTTTGGTTGAAATATTATTATTACTTTTTGACGTTCAATGTTAGCGGAGTGCCGACTTTGTGTACACTTAATTTAATTCGGAGGTATAAGAAGACTGCTTAATTTTATATATAGTTGCATATGTTTGTTAGCATGTTGATTACAATACGAAAATTGTATAAATCGATGTCAACTCATTGTTTGAATAGCGAACTCTTATCGCTCTGAACTAGATAGGGGGGGAATTACGTAACGATATGGTAATAACTTTGAAATTTTTATATAAAATGGACGGATGACGTGGTAAAGGCCGCCTTCAGCCGTAGTAACTGGAAATCTATGAGGGAGGCCTATGTCAAACACTGGACGTCCTATGACTGAAATGATGATGGTAATGTGACTGATAAAAATATTTTAAACTAACTGTATGTGCTTGACGTTTCCCGTCAAATTACCGGCAATTTTCGGGATTTTGTTCAACATTTTCTTTCAAACAAACATCGTATTCCGAATGATCAAAACAATAAAAAGGTATCATCAGCCAAATCGGCCAAGTCGTTCTCAAGTTATGCGCGTACATAAATTTTGGCGATTCATCTTTATTTATACATAGATATTTGAAATTTTAAAACATGACCATAGATTACATAATATAGTAATAATAATTACCATAGAAATTGTATTATAATAACCCTACAGTAAATAGTACATATTTTGAAGGCTTATCGTTACGTAATTACTTCTCCGATCGTCGTAGGTAAAAATAAAATTAATAATTAAGTATTTTGAAACCAAGTTTCGAAACGTTTTAATTTTTCTCTTGCCTTTTCTGTCCGTTTTTTCTTCCACGTGAATTTTCCATAAACATTATTTTACACTACAATTTAAATTTTTTGAACAATAGGCAACCAAAAAAAGAAGTATGTACTTAAATAATTAGAGCAGTTTGGAGTGAGTCTTTATAATTCTAGACCTCATAAGCGTGACTTCGGAAGCATTTTGTCTTAAGTGCCAGTTTACGGTAAAAGCACATACGACGAATGTTTCTGACGTATAATGTCACATCCGACCCTATGCTTCTGAGTTTTAGATATATAGTCAGTTTTATCAATGAACGCACAGATATATCAGGATGCTAATCACGTAATATTACTATGATTTTGATAAAAATGTGTTCGCTACTCAGCGTATTTTACATGCAAAAAATATATTAGTTATGTCAATATGTTAAGTTAATGTTTCTTAAAGTTTTAACGGGTATGGTAAAGGGGTTATAGAACCCATCATATTTTGAACTCTATTCGATTCTAATAAAGTTCAAAACCAATAATTTTGAAACAAACCTACTGACCGTTAAAGGGTTAAATAATACAGTTACAATATATAACATACTAGGAAATGCGTTACAATAACCATAAAGTAATTAGGTCATTTTTATCGTACTCATAGGTCATATCGTTGAGTGATTAGCTTTAAGATTTTTTTTGTAGTAGGTATAGGTATTTGATGATTTAAAAGTTTAATTTATAATAAATTATCTGATTATTATAAAGGTATGAGTTGATTCTACATGTTGCATTTAGCATTAAAGGCATCTATATTTTATTTTTAAAAATTGTTCTAAGGTGCTTGCAGGTTATTTGAAATACAATTTTATGATAAGTTATCTCGGGCTTAATTTAAACTAACTACTTAACCTAGAGCCAAATGTGACTTAGTGTGTATGAACATAAAATATTTTATATTGATTTATTGAACCAACCGAAATGTGATTTTGGCAGAAATATGATCTGTAATTCCTGTACTGTTCTTGCTGTGTAAAATGCCGTCCCGGTCGGGTCGGTGCGCACCGCGCCGATGCGAGCCGGGCCGATGCGAGCCGGGTTAATGCGAGCCTGGCCGGTGCGAGCCGGCTAAAATGTACCCTATTCTAACTTATCCAAGATGTTATCCAAGTGTTATGTTATAAAGTGTTGTTCAAATAGCGTAAATCACATTCCAATAATAACTTAATGACGAAAAACATTAAAATTCTTTATGCAATGTTATTGTTCATATAGTTCAGGAGTGTTTGTGAATTGTACTGTAATATAAAATAGTATTGTAAATATTACTGTCTTCTATCTATTTCTTATAGTGAAATAAAATGTTATATTATACAATGTTTTTTTTTATTATTACGTCAGATTACAAACTGTGTACAATGATTTAAATAAAAATCGGAATTTAAACTTGTATATTAGATCTACTCATTGTTGATTATACTGGGCTCGGCCAAGATATTTTCTTTTCGTAGATGGTTCACAGTTAATATAATACTATCTTCCCGCGCACAGGAAGTAATGGAACTGAGTGGCTCACGAAAGGAAAGAATGGAAGAGGCTGGAAGAGGCCTTTGCTGACTGGCAAACAACACAACGTTGTTATATATGGCCCTTGTTAAATAAATAACTGTGTCGCGGGACATTTAAAAACACTTAGTACCTACGGAGGATTTTACAATCAGTGGTCTTAACCACAAATGTATGTCTCGGGTGGGAATCGAACCAAGAACAGAACGAACTAGTGTAATCTTGTAGTGTAGTCTTGTTACCAATGCAGTCATTTAATGCAGAGAAGAAATTAATTTCTAACAAATAATAAAAAATATATAAGGTTTCCGGCCTAGAATAGACAGGCCCACATATTCCAACGGGTGTCGTAAGAGACTAGCATACTCAACACCTTACTGCCGTTACCAATCTGCCTGCCAAGCGTCGCAATATTTTTCAACGACTTAATTGCCAAGGTCTGTTAAGAAGTGGCCTATGTTCAGCTGTGGACGTTAATTGGTTGATGAGGTAAGTAAGAAAAAGTATCTATATAATAGGTAAGGTACATTACAAACTTGAGAAGACACGAAAGCACGTTTACACAATATAAAGTGACGTGGCGAGCGTCGATAGCTCTTTGAATATTCATAGCAGGCTAAAGCTGCTGCACGTCTTACATTTAATCCTGTGTGGCTAGCCCCAACATAATTGATTCAGATATTTCCTTAACTATTGAAATAACGGATGTTTTTTTCCATGATATACCTATAGAACGTGTGTCAACAGCGAAGTAATCTATTTTCTTCATTTTTTATTCGGACATACTTAGTTAGCCCCGAGGCTTTTGCTAATTTACCGGGCATAAAGGTGAGCAGAGTTCCAGCCTAAATAAATGGTTTAAAAACTATAAACTAAGCAACCCGCACAAGAGGGCGTCCCCCGTGGGACTTGGACCTCGGCTCTGGGCGGTCGCTGACGAGGAGATTGAGGGATTATTATTTTAGTTTTTTAGGCGTGTTTTGTGCAACTGTCCCTCTGCTTTACAGTTCGCGGGCCTCTTGGACTTTAGGTTTACGAGGGCATCGAAAGAGCAAAGTTAAGGACTACTTACTAAAGTTAAGTCTTAGATAAATGATAGGTCTCGCGCGCTCAAGTAAGATATGTATTTTGCCGCATTTATCAAGTAAACTCTATCTCAAGCGTTGTTCTTGCATACGGGAGTTACTGTCAAGGCCGGATTTAAGGGAGGGCATCCAGGGCAACTGCCCCGGGGCCTCCACAATAGAGGGGCCCCCCACGAGAGCGATTTAAAATCTTTCCAATTCTAATGAGTTAACTATACAACTTTTCTTTTATTAATTTGTTCGTTGTTGTACCTTTACATACAGTACTTTGTACAATCAAGATTAATGCGAATGAACAGTAACTACACATACTAATGTGTATAGATGAAAGATGAACATCTATACTTGTTCACTTAAATTTATCAATCAGTAAAATATCAGAATTCAAATCGTCCTGAAAAGTATACTTAAATATTTAAATACTTAAAATTTTCTACACATTTCGAGGGAAACTTATTTGTGCCCAGAGGGCCTCTTCTTCTTTATTGCCCTGGGGCCTCTGGACTTCTAAATCCGGCTCTTACTGTTCTTGGTTGTGTTCTATGATTGTCAATTGTTTGTTAGTAACATATAAGATATTTTCCCGCATTTATCAAGTACGACGGTAGCAACTAGCATGTAGTATAATAATATTTATGTACATAACTAAGAATTGAGTTTTGCTTTAAGTATTCACTTGCATGTATATATGGGCTCTAGCACTATGGGAATACAAATGATCAAAGTGACACCGGACATTCTCAATTTAACTCAGTCTCAAGCGCTGTACGGGAGAAATTGTTTTTGGTTGTGTTCTATGATCGTCAATTGTTTGTGAGTAAAGAAGAAATAGTAAGAAGGAAGGAGAAATTGGGTTATATTTAATACTTAATTTCTCCTTCTTTCCTTTTGATTTTTAATTTTTATTTACTAATGTAAAATACAAACCCACTGCCAATATAGCTACAATATTACCTTGATCTATACGAGTGAATAAAGATATCTGGCGCATGAATATCGTGACGCCATAATAATGTAGGGTTACCTTATGATAATGATCCAGGAAATCTGAATATTTTCTCGTTCACACACGAACAGATAGGTAAAGTTATTCGTAATAGGTTCAATCGGTTTATTCATTGGACTGGAAGTTTGAAATAAAAGTGAAATGGAGCGGAAAGAGTTGTTCATTCTAGCGATTCAACAATAATAATTTGTTATTTTAATGTTTATGTAGTTAGTTTGTCGATTGCAATGACAATGTTTGAAACGACCGAACGAGGGGTGTTGGACTTGTGGTCTCCGGCTTGATTCCCACCCATTGCACTACCGACGTGAACCCACTCGTAATACGAGCATTTTAGCTTAGCACGACGGTTAACAAGAATACTAGTAGACATCAAAACTATTAAACTAAACGATTCTAAATAATCCTTACTAGTATTATGAACGCGAAAGTTTGTGAACGAGGTATTTATGTGTGGATGGATGGACATTTGTTATTCTTTTACGCCAAAACTACAGAACGGATTTCGATGAAATTTTGCATGGGGGTAGTTTACAAGCTGAGTTAACGTATAGGTTACAACACATCGCCGTACGACCCTCTGGAATAGAGTTACAATAAAAAGTGGGTGAAACCGCAGGGCCCAGATAGTATTGTAATAAAACTATTGAATTGAATACGTAATAATAAATTAATTGTCAGTAAGTTTAAAGTTAAAAACTACGTACATATTTGTACCCTACCCTGATCCACTCCCTTTGTGGTATTCTGTTAGGTGGAGATATGTCCAAAACCGGGAATTGATACGGCCAGTAAACTGCTCTACATTAAATACTTATACCTACTAAAAAAACATTTTCAATTAAGTATTATCACGGTTGGTATATTTTAGGTTTGTTTAGAAAAGTAAATCTACATGCAATTGTAAATATTAAGATGTTCAAAGGAAACGCTGCTGCCCGTTCCTTGATATACGATTATTATGGATGATGGTGTAACAATCGGGACCAACGGCTTAACGTGCTTTACGAGGCACGGAGGGTAGACCCTCAACCAACCAGACCCGGAATAATTATAGATAAATACTAATCAAAATTCAAGTGATGAAGATGTTAGGTGCACCCCACTTATAAATGGACACGTATGATAGTATTTAATATCATCATCATCATCATCAGCCCGTATAACGTCCACTGCTGAACATGGGCCTCTTCCCGTGGAAGGGTATTTGCCATAGTCACCACGCTTGGCAGGCGGGTTGGTGACCGCAGTATTATGTTGTACCACACAAGGAAACGCTGCTGCCCGTTCCTTGATTTGCGATTATTATAGATTATGTTATAACAATCGGGACCAACGGCTTAACGTGCTTTCCGAGGCACGGAGGGTAGTCCCTCAACCAACCAGACCCGGAAAGAAATCTTAGAATTTACACAAACATTTCATGTCCGGTGTGGGAATCGAATCCACGACCTCCGAGATTCAAGGCGAGCCAAATACCGCTACGCTACGGAGGTTGCATTTAATATAAATGCAAACAAATTGTTGTTATGTTATACTAGGTGGCTTTGATATTAGATATGTCATCGGATTAAATTCTGCCTTCAAACCGATAAATTCATGATTAAATGTTAGGTACTTTTTATCTAAGAATTTATATTGATTTAAATATCTTTGTTTACAATTTTATTACTGCAGTGTGTTTTGTGACAAAATATTTTAGAGTTTATATTAGCAACATAATAGTATTTTAATCCAATAACTGTGTTACTTCTGTGTCAGAGAGAAATCTACAATGGGGAAAACTGAATTAGTAAGTTTTGTTATGATACTTGTTATGTGTTTAAGGGTCCTCCCGTATTTTATTAGGTAAGATAAATAATGAAATACATTTTATATACAGCATTACTTTTTAGAATAATTCAATGTACCTAGCTGTAGCATCAAAATAATTTAGTTGTCTAGCAAATTATTCTGTATAGAACAAGAACAGCTTTCATTATTTGTGAGGACCATGAGGACCCGTTTTAATGCTATCACTGAATTCAATGTGTCTTGATTGAAAAGACCTAGGCGAAACAAAGCATACACTCAGTGTGTTACTTAGGTACCTACCGCACCGGTTTCTGCGCGACCCATATCAAAACTAAGCAAAGTGGATTAAGACTCCTTAATTTCATTACATAGATGAAGTTATTGAAGGCAAGTTTAAAGTAATGAAAAGGAAATGCAGCAAAGAATGATACAAGTCCGTCTAAATGCAAACAACTCTTAATATAGCCTCGTATGCTGTATCGCCAGTCAGATAAAATGGCTGCTTTATCTTCATCGTATACCTTAGTTTCTGTTTGCTATTACATCAAAGAATATATGTCGTGAAACATTATTATATAAGCAATAGTAAGTAAGCATTGGTACTCCTTATTAAAATGTGGAATTTCTAATAATAAATTAATGATTATTTTATAGGATCCACAGGAAATATTAAAGCGTCAAATCAGAGCTAAATGTCGATTCAAAGCTGTGGCACGTATGGCATTGGCCAACTCGTACTGGTTGATAGAGTCTACGGAACGTTACGAAGGCATAGAGGATGTCAAGAGGAGAGTAGCACAGGCTGTTCGTGGCACGAATAAAAAGAAACAACTGTTGAACATAACTGTTAGTAAACTGTAGCAAACATTTTTGACCAAAAAATCGGCAGCCGATTACTTATATAGAGCGTCATGATTGTTTCTAACAATTTTGTGTTGAGTATGTAGCTCTGAACACACCGATAATATTGTAGCCATAATTGTATACATATTAGCAAACAACAAGCCAAATTATATCTATACTAATATTATAAAGAAGAAAGATTTGTATGTAAGTATGTTTGTAACGAATTGGCTTAAAAAGTACTGGACCGATTTTTAAAATTCTTTCACCATTTGAATGGTACATTATCACTGATTAATATAGGCTATATTTAATTATGAAGTTCCCACGGGAACGGGAGTTACGCGGGTGAAACCGCGCGCGGGAAGCTAGTTATAGATATATATTTTAGGTAATATGTTATTTTTTTTGTAATTGATTGCTCATTGCAGTTTTTACGTAATTTTGCCGACCGAATCTAAAACATGAATGATGTTATTACAATTCGATTAACAAATTGGTCGCGCTACGTATTCCCTTTAATGCAAGCAAAATTAAAATAAAATATCCGGGTACGGTACTTGAACCCGCGACCTCAAAGACACTGACCCGCGACAAATCTGAGACTACGTCCTACGGAGATGTACTGAGACGAAACCTACGCGGACGATGTCGCGTGCAACAACTAGTCTTCATTTAATCTTATCAATAGTCATTTGCATAATTTATTCAAATGCTAAAATTGCGAATTCGATGAGTTTGCGATTCGTCTCATTTTTAGGGTTCCGTAGCCAAATGGCACAAAACGGAACCCTTATAGATTCGTCATGTCTGTCTGTCTGTCTGTCTGTCCGTCCGTATGTCACAGCCACTTTTTTCCGAAACTATAAGAACTATAATGTTGAAACGTGGCAAGTAGATGTATATTGTGAACCGCATTAAGATTTTCAAACAAAAATAGAAAAAAAACAAAAAAAAATGGGGTTCCCCATACTTAGAACTGAAACTCAAAAAAAAATTTTTCATCGAACCCGTACGTGTGGGATATCTATGGATAGGTCTTTAAAAATGATATTGAGGTTTCTTATGTCATTTTTTTCTAAACTGAATAGTTTTCGCGAGAGACACTTCCAAAGTGGTAAAATGTGTGTCCCCCCCCCTGTAACTTCTAAAATAAGAGAATGATAAAACTAAAAAAAATATATGATGTACATAACCATGCAAACTTCCACCGAAAATTGGTTTGAACGAGATCAAGCAAGTAGTTTTTTTTTAATACGTCATAAACCGTAAACCGCAGTTTACCTTTCATTCATTCAACATCGATCAAAGTTACAACGAACTACAAGAACTTTTATACTATGTTACTTGTTGTATTCTTGATATCAAAAATAGGTAGGCACTTGCAACTAGTACGGAACCCTTCGTGCGAGAGTCCGACTCGCACTTGGCCGGTTTTATTTAATCCTTACTACGATATTTTATAGAAGGAGAGCCTAGAGACATGTGTAGTTACTTAACCTACACAGGTCAAACTTAGAAGTGTCTCAAAAAAATCTGAGATGACATTGAAAAATCTTTGCTAGAAACTTAATTCATAATTTAATTAAGTAGATTAGTAGTTATCATTCTTCAAAAAAAATTGACTTCCTATTTGATTTATTTCAGAAGTAGATAAGTCTCTCATACAGTAAGTAGCGGAATAAGTCCCTTTTTAAGTCTCGGAGGGCGTGGGTTCCATCGCGACACCAGACATCGGAAATCAAAAATTGTCTTCCGAGTCTAATTGGTTAAAAGATTACCCTCCGTGCCTCGAAAAGAACTTTAAGCCGTTGCGTTGGTACCGATTGATATAACATCATCCTTAGAAATTGTAAACCAGGGAACGAGCAGCAGCGCTTCCTTTTCTTTCATCATCATCATCAGCCCATACAAGTCCACTGCTGAACATGGGCCTCCTCCCGAGGGAGGATTTTGCTACCAACCGCTTGCTAAGAGTGGCAAAAAGAGACTTCTCGACAGTTCTATATTTAGCAGTGGACGTCATTCGGGCTGATGATTTACCTAACTACCTAGGTTAGAAGTTAAGTACACTTTGTCGATGTAAACGACGAATGTTATTTGCAGGATAAAGCACTTTTGAACAAACCGGCTGCCGAACGAACGGATCAAGAGAAGAAGTACATCTACCGGATAATTGGAGGGCTTAAATGTTTCAAGAGATACCCCGACGTAAGACGCCTTCGTGTTCACTGTCAACATACAAGATCTATATCTCTATCACTGAACGCGTAATTTTTTCAGTAGTTTATGTATTTAACGGATTAGTGACTCAAAAAAAAAGTCTATCGAAAAATAATGTATTTTTTTTATACACAAGCAGGGAGTTGGACCCTATCCACATCATTTTGAGTAAAGGGAGGGTTTAATAGCAAACAACTATGTGCAGAGCCAGCCGTTACCACACAGACTGCTGTGTGGTATGGGCTGCAAAACCAAACTAGAAAGCATAGCTTAGCATAGCAAGCATAGATTATCATTGGATTATGCTGTGGTTTCCGACTTAGAATAGACCCCCCAATGTCTTCCCATTGGTGTTGTAAGAGGCGACCAAGGGACAGAAAGCTGATAGATGAGCAGCAGCATCTACCAGCTCTGGGTTACTTACGATCTTACTGCGATAATAACTCTACACTCTTTTCGTACACGGCTCGGTCTAACCCTGATTAGATACCTATTACTGACCTTTAGTGACCTTATCCAAGCATAGGAACACAATATTAATCAATAATATAATTTGGTTGTAGTAGTAGCATTTTGTACGGATTCAGTAATACATTTAACTCAAACTTAAAATATTTTATTGCAACCCATAATGTACAGTGGTGGTATAACAAAATCATTTTAGAAACAATTATGGACCCTGTTAGGCACAGCAACATAATGTGGATAGATGAGAGGAAGACGCTTTTGTTGTTCGTGCTAATCGCTGTAATGGCCTTTTCATTAATATCAACTTACTTATGGTAGGTATGGAATATAGAATTTAAGTAACATTATTATTAGCACCGAAAAGATCCAATTTTATATCTTTTTTTTGTCATTCGGTATAATTTCCCTTCACTTCCTGTGTGAACTTGATGATTATATATAGTCTATTGTACTTCTTATTAAATGCAAACAAACAAACAATGAAAATAGATTTCCTCTTTATATTAAGTATACATCAGGCTTTGAGGTACGAACATAAAAGTGTCACATTCGGCGCTACTGCAATGCGTATGCTTAAATGACAGCTTAATATGTTACTTTTTTCGTATACCTAGGCCTCAGTAAATAAGCATATTGCCATTCACGAATTAAGCCAGAATATAGCTCCATGTTCCATTAACAAAGTTTACTACTGACGAGGATAATTACGTATTACTATGACATTATACGTAATTAGTAATTACCCCTGCATCCGATTAGCCATTCATTAACCTTTAAAGGTTAAGCTTATTAGGGGCAGTAGCGATGAGTTTGTGCGCGTTAAGCTCCCAAACTTTATGCTCTAGTAGACGTTTATACATAATTTATTAATGGAGTTTATTAGGTCGAGTGAATACAAAATATAATGAGATTATAAAAAGGGATTGGAATTAAGACAGTTTTTTTAAACTACACGTGTTACCTCTATAATATGTAAAACGGTGTAAACTGCTAGAGTTTCTTTGATGTAACCTACATTAGGTGCTGTTATGCAAATAAATATATCGGTCAACCAAAGTACGGACTTCAAGTATTTCGGGTCAGCAGGTAAATTAGATATGTTTAGCGACCAGCAATCCAATCGTTAAGTGACAGTTACATGTAGTTCGATGCGTATTTCCCAAATTGCGAATGGATTGCTGGACGTAAAGCATAGATAATCCCACTGGTCGGTTACGTGATTATACGGCAGCATCACTAAGGATGTTGATTACCATGCATAGTGTCAGGCAAAGTGCTGTTCACCCAGATTTCCTTCAACCTCATGATGGTTTTTGTTTTTGTTTATTATACCTATTGACAGGTTCAAATAGGTATGCAAGGCTGGTGTCAAATTCCTTTTTTTTTGTTGGGGAAGCCTATGTACAATGGTAGTCTCCAATAAACAGGTGATGACTTCAATACTTTGCAGATACTGAAAATAAAGTAAGCAGCGGTGACATACTTCGAGAATTACAGGCGTTTTATGTCATAATGTCAGAAAATGTGGTAGCCCAGATGATCTTCGACCACGTGATTTAGGATTCGTATTAGTTTATTATACTGGCGATTTAAAGCTGGCGTCAAATTTCTTTTTTTGGGGTCGCCATGTACCGAAGTAGATATAAATAGTCATATGATTAGGTACTTTAATACTTTGCAGATAGTGAAAATGAAGTTAGCAGCAGTAACATATTTCAAGTATTACGGACCTAACCGCGTCATAGTGCGGACTCATCACGAGGCTCACGCGCTTTACTTCATAGTGTCAGGAGACGTGGTGGTCTCCCAGCTGGTGTTTGACCATGTGTTGAAGCAGCATCTGTCTGTGGACGTGGGGGTGATGCACGCAGGGGACATGTTCGGAGAGGTCTCCTTGCTGCATAACATACCTAGGACTGCTACGTGTACTACCGCTTGTAAGAATCAATATATTTTTATAGCATACTAGCTGTATATGCCCAGCGTTGTTCTTGAAATATTCTGACACTTCCCGTGACTTTTTTCAAAATGTTCTTTCTTACAAACCTAGTCTGCAGAATTATCAACACAATACAAAACGGATCAGCAAAATCGGTTAAGTGGCTCTCAAGTTATGCGCGAACATACATGTTGGCCTCAAACTTTAGGGTTCCGTACCCCTTTAGGTAAAAACGGGACCCTATTGCTGTACATAAGTCCACCAGTTAGTTATTGAATTTTTTACTGATAATTTATTTCTATTGCCGTTAGAATGAGATATAAATCATAAACAATAAACAGATTGAAATAAATATTTAAAGGGGGTTCCCAATTCCCATACAACAGATGTGATTTTTTTTATCAAGATAAAATCAACGATTTGGCTAGTTGTAATTTAGCCATTTCATTTAATCATCATTTCATAGATCTCCAGTTGTTGCGGTTAGAAGCGGCCTGCATCCACCGTGATCCCGCGGCCTTAACCAGATCATCCGTCCATCTAGTAGGTGGATGTCCTACGCTACGCTTGCCGATCCGCGGTCTCCATTCGAGAACTTTTCGGCCCCAACGGCCATCTGTTCTCCGTGCTATATGGCCTGCCCATTGCCACTTCAACGAACTAATCCGTTGGGCTATGTCGGTAACCCGCGTTCTTCTACGTATCTCCTCATTTCTGATTCGATCTCGTAGAGAAACCCCGAGCATAGCCCTCTCCATAGCTCGTTGAGCGACTCTGAGCCTGTTCATAAGGCCTATAGTAAAGGACCACGTTTCGGATCCATAGGTCATCACTGGCGACACGCACTGGTTGAAGACTTTCGTCTTCAGGCACTGAGGTATATTGGAGGAAAAGACGTTGCGCAGTTTCCCGAACGCTGCCCATCCGAGTTGAATTCAGCGATTGACCTCCATCTCGAAGTTGGACCTACCTAATTGGACTGTCTGTCCTAGGTATACATATGCGTCAACAACTTCAAGAACCGTATTCTCAACCATTATAAGGGCAGGCCCAACATGGACGTTAGACATGATTTTCGTCTTGTCCATGTTCATTTTAAGACCTACCCGTTGGGAGACTCGGTTGAGGTCTTCGAGCATTGTACTGAGTTCTTCCATCGACTTTGCCATGACCACGATATCATCAGCGAATCGAAGGTGAGTGATGTATTCGCCGTTGATGTTGATGCCTAGTCCTTTCCAATTCAGAAGTTTGAAGGTGTCTTCCAAAGTGGTCGTAAACAGTTTCGGAGAAATAACGTCTCCCTGTCTTACGCCTCTTTTTAGTGGAATCGCCTTCGTACTCTGTTCTTGTACTCGGACCGACATTGTGGCGTTTCTATACAAACATTTCAACACTTCGATATATCGATAGTCAATACGGCATCGCTGGAGAGACTCAAGTACGGCCCATGTTTCAACCGAATCAAAGGCTTTCTCGTAGTCCACAAACGCTAAACAGAGCGGCAAGTTATACTCTTCGGTCTTCTGTATTACTTGCCGCAGTGTATGTATGTGATCTACGGTACTATAACCTTTTCGGAATCCGGCTTGTTCGGGAGGCTGAAAGTCATCAAGCCTTCGTTCGAGACGATTCGCAATAACCCTGGAGAACAGCTTATAGTCATGACTCAAAAGCGAGATGGGCCTGTAGTTCCTTAGTAAAGTGTTATCACCTTTCTTAAAGAACAACACCACTTCGCCCTTGTTCCATGCTTTAGGCGTGGTGCCTCCGAGCAAGGCGGAATTGAAGAGCTTCTGAAGGACTTTAAGTACCGGTAATCCACCCGCTTTCAGGAGCTCTGATGTGATTCCGTCCTCATCCGGCGCCTTGTTGTTATTTAGCTGTTTTAGGGCCATGCTTATCTCGTACAGGCTGATGTCCGGGATATCCTCGGTATAGTGTCGGGTCAGTTTGGCTCTTGGGTCTGTAGCCGCACTAAGATCAGGCTTGGTGATAGAAGCGTAGAGCTGCCCGTAGAACTTTTCGACTTCCCTTAAAACTTCCGCTTTTGTCGACGCAAGACTGCCATCATCCCTCTTCAGCTTTGTCATCTGGCTTTGCCCAATAGACATATCTCTTGCAAACACTTTGGAGCCCTGGTTCCGCTCTATCGTATCTTTAATACGGGACGTATTAAAGCTACGGATATCATGTCGCAAGGATTTTTTAATTCGCCTATTAAGCTGCCTATGTGACTTAGCATCATCGGGAGATTGCAGTCTTAGCGAGCGTCGTTCACCCAGTAGGTTAAGGGTGTCTTTAGAAATTTTCTGAGTTCTACTGGTACGGCGAGCCTTTAAGAACTGAGACCCTACCGTATGGACAGTTTCTACGAGCCTGTTGTTGATCTCGTCCACAGATGCGTCTTCATCTAGACAATCGAATCGATTTGAGAGCTCGAGTTGAAAGCTCTCGGGGTTTTCGATCTGAGCGCGAGTAGGTCGGAGCGTAGACTTCATCAAACGGGACCGTTCAAGTTTAACATTTATATTCAATGTGCCTCTTACTATTAAATGATCACTACCGGTTTTCACGCTGTGAATCACAGATACATCATTGAAAATCCGTTTCTTGTCGGTCATGATGAGGTCGATCTCATTTCTCGTGGAACCATTGGGACTCAGCCAGGTCCATTTCCTGTGAGGCGGCTTCTGGAAGAAAGAATTCATCATATAAAATCCTTCTTTCTCCAGAAAATCAGCCAGCCTCTGTCCCCTAAGGTTCCGTTGCCCATAACCGAAGTTCCCCACTATCAACTCGTCCTCATCGTTTCTCTTGCCCAGTTTCGCATTGAAATCCCCCATAACAACATTGAAGTGAGTTTTATGAGTATGTATGGCCCTACTGACGTCCTCATACATACACTCAACTTCTTCATCTGGGTGTGCCGAGGTCGGTGCATAGACCTGAACGACCTTCAGCAAATATCTTTCAGATACTCTGAGTGTTAGGTATACCACCCTGCTAGACACACTGTCGATGGTAATAATGTTGTTAATGAGGGACTTGTGAACGAGAAACCCGACACCACCTTGGGACTGTTGGTCGCACTCCCGGTAGAAGAGCAGGTTGCCAGATTTCAGGATCATCGTGTCCTGTCCCTCTCTACGGACTTCCGACAACCCCAGAATATCCCATCTGAGCCTGCTCAGTTCTTCTTCCAGCTCAACAATCTTTTCCTCGGTCCGCAAAGTGCGCACGTTATGTGTTGCCAGGGCCAGTGTTCGCCTGTGAAATTGGTAGCCACTCGTTTCCCGGGGATTCTTAGCACCCTTGGCCCCGCCGATACCATGACCGCTACCGTAGCCAGGCCTAGAGGGGCCGCCGGGGACTCGGAGCCGTGTGTTGTTTGTACTATCTATTTTGAGGGGGGTTTGCCAATACTCGCCACGGTTGGCAGGCGGGTTGGCGAGCGCAGTATTAAATGTTATATCCGAGAAGACGCTGCTGCCCATCTTCTGGTGTATTTCCCTAGGCCGGGTCATACGGCGCCCACGGGAGGAGATGGGGGGCATCATTCTTATGCCGGTGCCCGCGGCGGTTTCATTTAATGTCGGTGTCCAATTTACCGTCCCATTGAATGGCAGATCTACATTTTCTAACCATTGCAATTACACAATGAATAATTCAAAAAACTAAACATAGCTAGGTACTTACCAACTAAATAAAATAGCTTATATAATTAAAACTACAAATAAAGAGAACTTAAAACTTCAAAATAATTAAATCGATAATATGAAATAAATTAGGGAGCTTTCCATACATCACATGCGATTTTTTTCAGTTTTTTATTTACAAGATTTATAAGATGTGTACTTGAGTGGTAAAATCAAATTATGATGGATACTGCTTAATTTATCACACATGACAACAGAATCTCTGGTCCCATTTGAAAAAATCTTTCAGTGTTCGATAGCCCATTTATCGAGGAAGGCTATGTTTAATTTTCAAGTTCCTACGGGGACGGGAAATACGCGGATGAAACCGCACGCGGAAGGTAGTTTATAAATAAATATCAAAGTTCTGAGGAAATAAAAAATTGAAAACCATCAAACCTTTGTGGCCGGTAAAAAGTAAATAGGTATATCCAAAATGTGTCTAATAATTCAAATTACAGGTCGGTATATAAAAAGCAGAATATTCTAATTTCAATATTGCCTCGTTTTTAAGTCAATATATACAAGGTGTAACGGAAAGGATATATACATAGAAAGAGCAAGGCTTCTTTGGATCATAACAAACGATATGGCAAGGGTTATTTAATCCTATCTCTACAACTCCGGAAATAATTATTTAAAAAAATTCATAGATACCAGAAACCAAACTTTTCAAATTGAAATAAATATGTAAGTACATCACAAGCACTCAATCAGCTGATCGATGTCAACGAACTATTTGCAAGTAAAAATAAACCTCTTACTCCTGGTATTTCTGAAAAAATGCGGAACCCTTTATGTTCCGCATTTTTATTTTTTGTTTGAAAAATAATACTGACTTTTTTTAATTTTATTTTGAGTTGAAACCCTTGCCATATCGTTTGTTATGATCCAAAGAAGCCTTGCTCTGTTTATGTTTATACCTTTCCGTTACACCTTGTATATAGTTAAGAATGCTTCCTCCAGCCTTATTCTTAAAGCTGCAAAGCTTTGACTCGTGCATGCCTCGTTAAATATCGAGCAAACTCGAGCGCTTCGTCTACATAGCAACCATTGCTTTCTCCACAAGAAATATACAGCGAGGTTAATCGTTAAGCTAGTAAGTATTTGCACACATTATATTTTAGCACATTGTGAGCTGTTAGTGTTGATGAAAGAAGATTTCAAACATGTTCTTCAAGCGTCAGTGCAGAAGGAATGGCGTGAAGTACAACGGGCAATGTCAGCCTTTACTTACTTCGAAGGATTTGATGAGGTAACTTCTATTGTTATGATACACCTAAGTAGTAGGTATTGGGGGACGACTATCATAAAAACATGTATTTTAATATCATCGTATTTTTATACTTACGATAAATAAAATTGATTAATTCAAAAATAAAAAATAAAAACAATTGCCGATTCTTCCACAACGAATCTTATTTTTGTTGTCTAATTGGTATCCACAATGGCCGGTAAGAAATAAGCCGTAGGATCGGCAGCGATATGTGCTCTTTGAGGTACAGAAAAAACTTTCAGATTTCAGGTTCAGTGAAACGATGGTAACACTGAAATTGTATGTGGATGAGATACATTTTGTGTGGCCACCTAGTGACCTTTTTCGTTTTCGGTTTTAGATATTCAGGTCAGATAGTGGTCTACTGTATAGAGGTATTACCTAATTGCTATTGCTAGTGGTTGGTTAGTGGCCTTTTAGGCGCAACGCCGTTGGGGCGCGAGGTCGTGGCCCATACCGCCTTTGGTCAGGCTGAATTGGGATTGGATTTTCATTACATTAACTTTCTAGAAATAATATAAAGTTAACCGTGTGGTTTCCGGCTTAGAATAGACCACCCCATATCTTCCCATGGGTACGACACCCATGGGAAGACATGGGTCTTCACAGTCGCACTAAGGGACATACCGGTGATGGATGAGCCGCAGCATCTGTCAGCTCAAAGTTACCATCTAACTGCGATCACAAATCCACCTGCCAAGCGTGGTGATTATGGCAATATCGCCCAACGACCCTAGCTTGCTAAGGCCGGTAAAGAGGATGTCCATGTTCAGCCGTGTACTTAAACGGGCTGTTGAAGAAGTGAATTTTCTAGAAACTTAAAATCTGAAAAGTGGTTCTACTGCTAGATCAAAGCTATAGTCACACATCAGACGTACGTGTATTCATCCAGGTATACCTACTAATATGATAAAGTAGTAAAGTCTGTCAGTTATTGTGTAATATCTGAGTCTACTGAACCGATATCGCAAGCTCTTTTGCCAATATAAATCAACATTATTTGAGACTTTTGGTTATATTTAAAGACGAGATTCTCACGGGAGCGGGAGACAGACAATAAGATAGTTAATATATATATACAATATCTAGACAGCAAGTATTTAATGTATGTAGAAATTGATATCATAGCTTGTTTCAGGTGGCGCGCCGCGAGGGCTGTATTGTTGCTAAAATTAAGTCTTTCGAAGCGAACGAAACTATTCTAGGAGACGGAGCGGGAGTCCCTAATTTTGTATATTTTCTTTTATCAGGAAAATGTCAGATGATAGAATCACTTAATGTGATTGTTAACAATTATTTGGGACGAAAGACTTATAAGCTTTATGATCCATATGTAAGTAATATTATACAACATTATATTCAGTTTTGTTATTTATTGCTCATTCAGTCAAAATTTGTAATATATCTGTAAACCGCTTTCGGCCACGCGGTCAATCTCTAAAGAGATTATCCATATGTGCAGGACATATTATAGAGCATAATTGTGTGCGTTAATTCAGGTGTACTATCTACTTCTTCTGACCAGACCGGTGAGAGATCAGGATTAGAAACGACGGTTTAATTTGTTGTCCTAGGTACGGGTGAAATACCACCAACTTCTAGACGTTGGTATAGTACCTAGATTAACTAGAGAAGGATTTCTACTAACTATATTATAAAAGAGAAGAACTAAATTATAAGAGAGAGTTTGCCCCAGGTAGAAATCGAAACCCTGGGATCGAAACCGGGATCTCGCTAGTTACGGTCAAACACATACCTACCCGCCCGACCAGTGTTTTTCAATAATTTTCAAAGCTTGCATGTTATTAAAAAAACCGGCCAAGTGCGAGTCGGACTCGCGCACGAAAGGTTCCGTTTCAGTTACAAGTGCGTACCTATTTTTGATATCAATAATAAATAAAAAAGCGTATGTTTATGAAATGAAATGTTATTTTATATTTTTATATTCGAGTTGATTGAATGAAAGCTAAATTGCGGTTTACGATTTTTGACGTATTAAAAAAAACTACTTACAAGATCTCGTTCAAACCAATTTTCGGTGGAAGTTTACATGGTAATGTACATCATATATTTTTTTTAGATTTATCATTCTCTTATTTTAGAAGTTACAGGGGGGGGGACACACATTTTACCACTTTGGAAGTGTCTCTCGCGCAAACTATTCAGTTTAGAAAAAAATTACATTAGAAACCTCAACATCATTTTTGAAGACCTATTCATAGATACACACGTATGGGTTCGATGAAAAAATTTTTTTTGAGTTTCAGTTCTATGTATGGGGAACCCCAAAATTTATTGTTTTTTTTCTATTTTTGTGTGAAAATCTTAACGCGGTTCACAACATACATCTACTTGCCAAGTTTCAACATTATAGTTCTTATAGTTTCGGAAAAAAGTGGCTGTGACATACGGACGGACAGACAGACAGACAGACAGACAGACAGACAGACATGACGAATCTATAAGGGTTCCGTTTTTTGCTATTTGGCTACGGAACCCTAAAAAGCACGTAGTCTTTTAAACAATGTATTTATTTGTCTATGAAGTTGCTAGAAGTATTCAACCAATAAAGGGGTCACGAAATCAAAAAGATTAAAAAAAATAGTTAGTTGGTAGTATATGTAAATACCAATTTTATTCATCAAATGCGATAAATATGTGTTTTTTACTTTAAGGTTCCCAAGCCTGATAGTGAAGAAGACTTTGATATGAAATATTTCTCCAAAGTTAAAGATCAAACCTCAGCACACGACCCGAGTGCAGACACTCCGGATCCAGGGTCATCTAAAATGAGTTCTCTTACACGAGATTCTAGAAATATTGTCCATGTAGAAAAAAGAAATTCTCAAGATAGTTCGAAACAGTCAGTCGCAGATGAAACGGAAGTACAAAGTGAAAATAAAATTGAAACGCAAGATGAAAATGCCGAAGACCCACTCAAAAGTGGAGCTACTGAAATATTGTTAGATTCTACTAAAAATAACAGAATATCCGTGAGGTAGGTAACGTACTAGACAATATACCTACCTATGATTTTACAAATTATAATTTAGTAAGTAGGTAGTTAATAGATCCAAAATACATTTCATAAATTAATCGATTTGAAAAATTTTCAATGCATATATATACAAAATAGATCCTATATTTAATATGAATATTTGAATGAAATTAATGAATAACATAATATATACGGAATAATGTAATAACTAAATAAGCTTCTCCTTTCTCCTAAATTGGTGTGCTCGATCCATGGTCAAATTGTATTTAACGTACCACCTGAATTAATACATATTATTATGTTGAATTTAATTTAGTTGAACTGTCATTTTAATCTGATAGCGATTACGAATTAATAGGTAAAATTTTTAGCTAATTAATAATTGGGATGAAATTTGATTTCAGATTTAGCGTTGAAAAGAAAACTGAAATGCCAAAATACCAAACTTATTTCATGCAGGTAACTTGGAAGATTATTATCATGTATATAATATACTAGTATATAAAGCCGAAGAGTTTGTTTGTTTACAAGAACACGCGAATCCCAGGTCCGATAAAAAAAAATATCATTCTCTTTTTATCACTCTCTCTCTCTCTCTTCTAAGGCAGACCTCACATTATAATGAATCTTACTTATGCTCTAAACTACTAAGAACGTTAGTAAACAGACACAAAAATACCGCAAAAACTTGTCAATTTAGGAGTTTTGGGCGATATATATGAGTATACGCATTTATGCACATAAAATAACTATGGTGTAAACACTTTATTTTATGTTAGACTAGCTTCCCGCGCGCGGTTTCATCCGCATAACTCCCATTCCCGTGGGAACTTCATAATTAAAAATAGCCTATAGCCTTCTTTGATAAATGGGTTATCTAACTCTGAAAGTATTTTTCAATTCGATTCAGTAGTTGCTGGGATTAGCGCGATCAACCCAACAAACAAACATACACTTTAGCTTTATGTAATAGTATAGATAAAAGTGACTAATAGAATTTTAATCTGCAGGTATGTCAATTCAATCCGGGAGCAACGTTTGGTTTTGGTGAAAATATGCGGGATCGGCGAATCGTTGCGCTTTGTCCCGTCCAATGTATGTTGTTACCCAAAATGTGGTTACTGCAACGTAACACAGCGAATATCTGGACTCGCGTTCAACATTATTTGGATAAGAAGGTATTTATGGTAGACTCTAGGTATGTAAACGCAAATCCCGTTTCGCTACTGATGAATGCGTGGTGGCGCGGTCCACTGCTGCCAATATTTTATATTGTTTTCCGGGTTCATACTTTTTAGCATTGTGTTAGTTTCCGTGTATTTATTCTTATTCTTTATTGTACACACAAAAAAAACAACAAGTAACAATACATTTTGGATAAAGAAACAACATGTACAAAGGCGAGCTTAATTCAATTATGAATTATCTTCCAGCAAACCTTCTAAGGACAGATATGTAATAAAAAGGTAGATGGTGTAGGTACAACAAAACTAGTTTACCGTTCTGGTAAATAAACTTACATGCTAATATTTACATACCATACTTATACAAAATACATAACATATACATATTTATATATATAATATACTACTTAAAAATACCATTAATATTATGTTAGAAAGACATAAAATATTCTTTAGTTCTTCTCTTCAAAATGTGTGGAGATGTACTAGTCCGAATGAGATGTGGAATTGAATTCCATAAGCGCACTACCTGCACAGTGAAAGAACCATCATATCTACTGGAGACATGTGGTGGATTTTTTAGCAGAAGAGAAGTGGCGGTGCGACATGGTTTGCCTCTAGATATCAAATACTCAAAGCCCTCACGGAGATAGGAGGGAGCATTAGAGTCATGAAGGATAGAGTAGAGGACAGATAGAATACGACGCCGTCGAATAGGCAGCCACTTCAATTGCAACCGAAATTGTGACACATGGTCATACTTCCGGAGGCCAAAAATGAAGCGGATACATAAATTCTGCAGGCGTTCGAGCTTATCCAGAAGTTCTTCTGTTCTTCCTCTTTTAGACTACGCTGATATTTGTTTTGTAGATGCGACAAACATCAGCGTAGTCTAAAAGAGGAAGAAGAACCGATTGAGCGAGAGTGACTTTGGTCTTTTCTGTTCATTCATGTTTTGTCTATTCATGTTTTTTTTGTATACAATAAATTATTTTACGTTCTTTCTTTCTTTTTAAACTCGATGGTTTATTTAGTTGTACCTAAAATATGCGGAGCTAAATAAATTTGTTACTAAGTAAAATGTGGCGATCAGATTTTCTCCATAACGCTAACGTTAACTTATATGCCCGATGAAGTCGCAAAGGTCGGCCTCATGCGATACACATATCAAAAATAGTTTGCGATTTCTAGCAAAATCTAAAGCTTTAACTTCAATTAATAATTCGAACGATCTTAATTAGGTATCTATTTTCAATTAGAACCGTGTTTTAAATATAAAAAAACCAGTAAACATAAGAAAAGCTATGGCGAGGATATAAGTACATAATCAGGGAAAATAAACATAAAGCCAGATCTGGCTAGTTGATAGACACACTCAATCAGAAATAACGACAGGATCAATTAATATGTAATAAAGAAACCGTCCTCATTTCATGAGCAATACTAGGCCGTAAGATTGACCCCACATTGGGCGTGTGCGTTCCTCGAGCGTGTAACACATGCGGACGACGGTGGGAATAGTGGGTAACGAGGTCATATATAGAAAATAAATCAATCGTTACATATATCGTCACCGGAAAATACTAAGAGTAGGTTGATCAACTTTCTAGTTAGTCTATAAACGAACAAAGTTTTGGGTGGTTAAGAAAAAACCTAAACCAATGGATTTTTAAAGTTTAATGCCAGTTTTAGTACTTAACTGGCAATAAAATTTAAAAATATGAGTGGCGCGAATGTTGATCAACTTACGATTAGTATTATTTTCCGGTGACATATACATGTATGTATAAGCGAATACAAGAACAAGTCAGTTTTACATATAGGTAGGGGGAATTATGGCTGAAGTTGGACGGAATGAAACAATGCAGCCGTAAAAGGAAAGGAATGCGCAGCCAGTACCTCTCATTTTGATGTAAACTCGCAGTTCGATTCACAACGACGCCACAATACCACACAAATACACTAAAGTTTTGTTTCAAAAGTTTGAAGGAGATTTAAGCTAATTCTCTTTGAGGAATAAGAAGATAAGAGAAGGATTGCAGATAAATGCAATATAAAATAACTATTTATAAAATGAAACATTTAATAGAATTGTGAGTGATTTATTTCCAATATTTTGTACTTCGTCGAACGGTCTTAAATATTCAAAGCACGATTTTGAGTTGTTATGACCAAAAGGATCGGACTAGGTAGTTTTTAAGTACCATAATATGACGTTATTATCACGGCGATATTATAACTTTGACATGTGTTCTATTGTCTACGATACCGGTAATTAATTTTATGTGATATCTTTTATATACCTACCTATTGGTGTAATCTTAATATTGACATGCCGCGTCATTAGAAAACGCAAAATTAATTATCGTTATTACAGGTGGAAGTTTTTAATCGATACGTAGACTTTCTACGTATCGATTAAAAACTTCCACCTATTTGGAATTGGTGGAGTTTTTAAGTAGGCCCTAGCTGTGATATATGTATTATATTTTTCAGATACCATCCAAAAAGCAGTTATTCAATAACTTTGTATCAGAACGTCGCTGGCAGGAGTACCGTGAAGGGATCGTGAAGAATGTGGTGGAGCAAGCGAACACCGTTAACTGGACCTCGCTGCATGATGTTCCTTACTCCATACGACTGCAAGAGATGTTGGATATTTGAACATTTTATAATACAAATATATAATGTTACAATACTTATGTTTTTATTCGCACTGAGGTATCTTAGCCGAGCCGCCTTGGTACGCCGACTGGTACTGTACGGTTATTTCGACTGCAAGGAACTAAATTTCATTTGCCATTTTGTGAGGGAAACTTTAAAAGAAAATCACTTATATCAAAGCATATCTAAGTAATACTGATGACAAATCAGCAACGACTTCTGCAATCACGGTATAGGTACCAGTGATACATCCACAAAAATTGTCAGTTCTAAAACATGTCAGTAATGCATCCATTGCCTGGCTCATCCGCTTTGCAAACTCACGTAGCACAGTTTACGTCCACGGTACACCGGTTTATGATCTCGGAGTAGATTGAACAGCGCTCTCGGCGAAGGATTATGTTTCCCGGAACGTGCTCCTCTACGAATGAGTATACTTCATCCCTGTATCAACACCGGCTAGCATTTGATTTCATTCAATGCAATCGGCTCAACTTTCATTAAATTTTCCCGGCTTTTAACCTAGATATTCTCCTACAATTTACCTAGTTTATCGGGAAAATGTACTGAAAGCTGTATAAAATGTTCTTGCAATATTTTCTTCGTGAAGGATATTCAAGAGTTGATTGGATATTGTTTTTGTGTAGTTTATCAGTAAGCACTCAGCCCAATCTAGTTTTTTTAGTATAGTCCTCTTAACCGCTTTCAGTCACGGCGGCTAAACCTAGATTGGCTAACTGCGCAGTACATAATATTATAGTGCACAAATATGTGCTCACTACTAACTATGCACTCTCTATTTCTTTACTCTCAAAATCTGGTGTAACAGACCGACACGACCGGTTAAATATCACGACAGGCGCAAGACCAATTTTATGACTTCAGGCTCGTTGGTACTTATCCCCATATCAGTTTTAACCCTACCCGGGTAACGCAATTTGTACTTTGTAGGGCCGAGGTTGAAATGGGGAAGTTTGGAAGTAGAGGTCTTAGTCATAGTAGTAAGTGGATTATACATATAATATGCACTTTAATTAATCGGGAGTGATTCATCCTTAAAATCCGCTAAACTCTCAATTGAGAGGTGATTAAATGACGGAGAATCTCAATAGCGACTTATTTCTTATTTAGAATTGACGCCAACGTGTACTTAAACAATATACACTTTCAATGTACCTAAATACGCTAGTTACGGTTGAGAATATTACCTTTTTTTCCCGGCGGATATACTTTACGTATCTCGCGGCAACGTATGTAGCACTAGCCGTCTCCTTTAGCAATGGTATGCAATTCATGTCACGAGGAGAAGGCCTACCCACTAAAACCCCTACTCCTCCAACGTATAAAGGTGAGGGTGCCAGGTCCTGCTGAACATATTACTCCTACATCAACGAAACATGCAACTAGTCTAGGGTTGCCATACGTCCCGCTACGCCTGGACATGTCCCGGTTTCGAGCGTCAAGCTCCGGTGTCCCGGCCAACAAGGCAAAGGCCCCGATGGGCGCGCTAACCAAAAGAAAAAAGAACCCCGCTTCGTTCGCAATACGCGCTCCTGTTTGTGTTATCGTCCTGCGTGCCCAATGGGATCACCCCCTCGGCTATGTGTGACGTGTTTTTGTATCATCTCCCCCCCCCCCCCTCCCCACGCTCTGAACATTGTCCCCGTCAAAGCCAAAACATTTATGGCAACCCTATACTAGTTCTACATCTTCTTCATCAGTCTTCACTGCTAAACATGGGCCTCCTCTCAACAGACCTTAGCAAGCCAGGGTAATAGAGGGATATTGCCATAATTACAACGCGGCAGGCGGATTGATGATCGCTGTACGATGGTGAGTATCCTTGATCTGGTAGATGCCGCTTCATCGAAGTAAGAATGAATTAGTTGCGCTGCTGCCCAGCCATCACTTGTATGTTCCTTAGTCGACATGGGGAGGTCTTTTTTAAGCCGGAATCCACATGGTTATAGTTTTATATATTTCTGTAGACATCGTACAAATATTTACTTTTCATAAGAAATGAAGATGTGATTTCACGTATATTATTACTGCTCGGTTAATATTTCATAAATATCGTTAATCCTGTGGATGGGGTGCTAAACTAAGTAGATACTCATTTGATCACATGGCAGAGCGCACATGATCAAAGCAGGCTCCTGTGCAACCGCGCGGACCAACCAATTCAACACCAGTGACATACATGTTCAAAATTTATTATTTATTCATGTGAAATATTAAGAAAACGTAGGTAGGTACTTAGGTATTTCGGCGGTGTGATTTTTTTTTTATGTAAATTTTCTCATTAAATGAGTTGCTTCCAAAATATAAACCATCCGTTTACTTATAGTAAAAAGTATCATGTATTGTGATTATGTTGTGTTGCGAATGTTGCGATACACCGATAAGGCCAGGAGGCTAATCACGTAACTATAGGTATTACTATGACTTTGATAAAAAAGTCATCGCTACTCAGCGTTTAGTATGCATGCGAAAAATATTTTCAATAATAATATTATATGTCACTTTATTAAGTAAATTTAGCTTCAATAATACAGTAACAATAACATATGACATTTGTTACAGTAGTTATATATCAGTGGTACCACTGGGTCGTGGTCCTAACCCGTTAAGGGTGCCCCCAGATGTGTGCCACTTAATTGTATGTTTTTTCCATTTTTTTCTATATTGATCCATTAAAGTCTAAAATAATTAATATGAACTTAAATTTATTATGAGTAGATAAATTAATGACCAGCTGACGGACGGACTACTTTGTCTGTAATATCCTACAATTTGCTACCGGTTAATTGAGTATCTAGTTTAATTTATAGAATAAGAATAATTGTGTAACATTGTGATTCTGACAAGTACAAGTGTATGTAAATACCTTAGTGCTGAATAAATTCATTATTTCATTAATCCTACGGTAGGTAGGTAGCTTGTAGTTCAACTAGTAACAGGGGATGAGTTAATTTGCAGTTGCAGTCAAAACTCTTAACCAGTCAAAAGTACTTTAAATTACCAAATTCAGTCAAAAGTAGTTTTAGGTTAGGTTAGGTTAGTTTTCGGGGCGTGAGTTTATAGTAGATCTCTGCCGGAGGGATGACCAAAGGACGACGCCGGTTCTTGGGTCCCCCACACCAAACGGCAGAAGGAGGAACAACCGGGAGCTTTTTAGTGGATATGTCCTCTCTGCGGTGCGACAGCCCACCGCGTTCTATAGAGGGAGAGTCCTACATACCCTTCGCTGGCGCAGGGATCACGCAATAGGGATCCTTGCGCCAGCGAGGGGATGCGTAACGCATTTTACCCCGGTCAACAAAAAAATAGGTTAGGTTAGTTTTGACTGATTTTGCTAGTTAAAAGTACTTTTGACTGGTTAAGAGTTTTGACTGCAACAAGTATACCATTTTAAGGAAATTTCTTCAATTGCGTAACGCTAAACGCTATTCTATCTACTAAAGGCATGGCATATATTTTGGAAGCACTTTATATAGTAACTAGATTCCCGCGATAACTCCCGTCCCCTTCGGAATTTCATAATTAAATCTATATTTAATTCTTCCACGATAATTAGGCTATATAACACTGAAATAATTTTTCATATCGGACCAGTAGTTCCTGAGAATAGTGCGTTCGAGCAAACAAACTGTTAGACATCAAAAACATTTCTATAAGGTAAATATAAGGTAATATATGCCACGTTCGTTGGTATATTGTGAAAACCCTAGCATACCTACATCACAGTAGGTTACCTCAAATCATTTTCAGATATAATGTATTGGTAGATATCGGAGCTACTAAGTATTCACTCAGTTATTGATCTCTAACATTTCATATTTCATCTTTTATTGACAATTATAATTCATGGACAGCAATAACTTGCAAAATGGAATCTATATCCGACGTGTTTGTAAGTTTGCCAAAATTTATGACGTCACGACTAAGTTTACTCGTCGCCACTGAATATAAAGTTATGTTAATGTACAAGTGCATCCAACTCGGAACCTTAAAACTTATAAAATGTGGAAGTTGCTTCCAATTCAGTATAAAAGGTATTGTCTGTGTAGATACCTACGTACACAGTTACACCGTACATTTAAGAGTGTAACCACATACTCTGTACATTTTAAACGAAAATTGAGATAGTCCAAAGCTTGGTAGAATATCAAAATGTAAACTGCTTATTCGGTGGAAAAGCTCTTTTCTATACTTAAAGAGATGTTGCTATTTGAGAGTGTTTTAGAAAAGTAAATAGGTAGTACTTGCAAGCTAGTGAGGTAAACTATTTGTACAGAACTAACTATCAAGAACGAACTGATATATATTTTTGTATGTTTACAATATTTAAAACTGTTTGATTGTAAACGGTTACCGTAGTGAATAAATGCTTGCGACACTAATAATTACACCGCAGGGCAGCTTGTGGCGAGCTGTTGGTGAGTGGCGACCACAGTTATAGATATAGGTATATCTATATCTGTGGTGGCGACACCATGGACCCACTAGATGCACACTACACACAGTCACACAACTGGCCGGCCAGAGTAGATTTGCAAGAGCGGGACCTATGCTCCAGGTTGGAAGTGTAAAATGTCATAACGCCGGGGGCACTTGACTGTACAATTTTGCGCCCCGCAGTCTCACCTCTCGACAACCTTAGTTGTTCCCATAGTGTTGCCCCCTGGCCGCTATGTTGTGGCTTTTGATAGGGGGCCCACCGAAGCTAGCTCGTTGGTTAGCGTCAAACAGCGATTCCTCGTCTACCAATATAAAATATGTGAGTTTTCGCGGCAGATGTCCGATCAAACTCCATAGCCCAGTATTTCAGTACATTTTACATCCCATCCGTATAGCCCAAACCAAGTCTCTTCTTTTCCGGCCCAAGTTTCGTATCTGTGGAGGACCACCCATTGGTATATCTCAATGGTATAACAATAAAGAGACCTTATAGATGCAGCCATCTCACTTTTATTTTAAAAGGTACCAAAGACCTCTTCAAAGTTGGCTTCGGCCTTTCAAATGACCGGGTCCCCATGGGCCCGTGGCAGTAAAATGTACCAACATAATAATAATGATAATCGTTTATTTCAGATATTTAACCCATATTTTACAATCACTTAGAATAGGTACAATGAAATCACTATAGATATAATAATAAAATAAATATAAATCTTTAAATTGGCGCTCAAAATAATTTATTATCACACACACTTCATCGTGCTAGGAAGGATTATTTGAGCCTTCGCATGAGCCCGCAAAAAATCTGTGACTATTCTCAACGAACATGCCAGTCGCACTACATCGCTAGGGCAAGCGTTAAAAACAGGGCCCTAAAAGCATTATTATATTGCGCACTCTTCGTCTACCTATACCAGAGTTAGCTGGTGTAGAATGACTGACAGTAAGCCTTGAACAGAGTGACTTTCACCTCATCTGAGCAGTGACTTAATCGTCTTAAATCAAGACAAGTTTTCGTAGGCTGTTGACTGAGTCCCTGAGTAGCACCATGTCATCAGCATAACTTAAGCTATTTATACATTTCGAGCCGACATGATAGCCTGCTCTGGTATTACTCAGCTCCTCAATCAGATCGTTTACATATAGGTTGAACAGGATCGGTGACGTCAATCTACCCTGTCTTATCCCAGTTGGCCATACATAAGTGTCCAACAGGGTATTGTTCCATATCACTTCATAAAATTGGTTGGCATACCAGTATTTCAATAAATTTATTATTTTAGGTGGCACATTAGTTTTCTTCGTTTTTTCCATAATATGTCATAATTTATACTGTCAAAAGCCCGACTAAGATCTAAATAACAAGTACAAACCGAGATGTTTAAATATATATACATATCGTATTTCTTGAGGAAAATATAGCCAGATCGGTTTTTAGCCCTTAGAACCCAAATTGAGCGTCATTTACCAGTACGTGAAAAACATTACATCATTTATAGTGACACGTTCAAATATTTTAGAAATATTTTGTTGTTATGCCGATTTTTTTATATTAGGAAAATTGATCAGTATCAGGGTTATGATTTAAGCAGCAAACCTTTTTGGTTGTAAAACAATATGTCAAAGCTCTACAAATATGGCGATTTTACCATAGAGATGGCAGCGTCAAAATTCTGTCTATGGAAATTACTGTGTTTTTGGTTATTTTGTGTTTATTTATTTAGATATTGTTTATAGTTCATATTTATTTAATTATAACAATTGATTTATATTTATATTCTACAATTTTACGTTGACACGTTTTTAGATAATATTGATTTTACTTTACATATTTTTATTTAATTAATTAAAATGGCTGACGATGATGATGAAGGGACGTTTGGAGGTTTGTATGAAGGTGGTCATTGGGCATGGGATGAAACGACCAATTCTGTTATTTTTGTCAGGTAATAAATATTTAAATTTATTCTAAACTTACTTAATAATACACAAAATTTACGCATATGAATTATTCTATTGGGAAATAGACATAATAATATTAAGAACAGGGTTCACGATAGTTCCTGATAATTTAATATAAGTTCTTTGTAAAACCCACGAAAGCAACTATTGAACAAAAATTGGACATCCAGAATATACGCTATCCAATTAAAAGTAAAAAACAAAACTACACTAAAGATTATTTGATTGTTTTTTTAAGTAGGTATGGAAAAATACAGACAGCTTTACATTTTACAAAAGCTCCTTTTCTCTTGTAATATTGCTGTACCCTAAAAGGTCCATAATTGTTACCTATTAGGTACGGCTACCACCTGTAAAACATTCATTATGGAATGCAATATTTGATCTCTGAATTCTGAACTTCTTATTTTATAACAACACTTTGCAACATTTTGCTACATTATGCTTATTATAACATTTTGAATACAGTGATCTAGCTCCTAGTGTAACAGAGGTTGTACAAATACAGACTAAGGCACCTACCGGAGCTATAGAATTCAGAGATGATGTTGATTTAATAGAACAAGTAAGTACATCAAACAGATTGTTGTTATTAGCTAATCTGTGCTAATAATATAAAAATGCGAAAGTTTTTTTTATGTATGGAGAGAGAGATTCTTGTTACTCAATTGTCCGAATAGATGAACGGATCTGTATAAAATTTGTAACAGTTATATAGTCTGGGTAAGCGTGTTGTTTTTAATTCTGGAGGATTTTATTGTGGTAGGTACCCGTGGGAAATATAAATCAAGTTGTTATGCTTGCCTCTTCCAAAGATGGTAATCAATTAGATACCTTCAATATAATTAACATTTTAGAATACTTACTAACTTTATTTATATATTACCTCATTTATTATACAATAATTAAAACAACTTAAAAATTTAATGATTAATACGTGCAAATATTGTTTAGGTACGTTACCGGCGTCGTTATCAAAGGAAAATAAAAACAGGAGAGCCAGATGTTGTGACGTTACAAGTGGGTATCGAAGGTTTTACACTACATACAATTAGTGTGATAAACACCCAAATACATATTATGCCTGACAACCGTAGCGTAGCGGTATTTGGCTCGCTTTAAACCTCGGAGGTCGTGGGTACGACCCCCACGCCGGACATAAAATCTTTGTGTAAATTCTAAGATTTATTTCAGGGTCTGGTTGGTTGAGGGACTACCCTCCGTGCTTCGGAAAGCACGTTAAGCCGTTGGTCCCGATTATTATAACATAATCTATAATAATAATCGTATATCAAGGAACGGGCGCACTGATAAAAATAATGTTTTTTTACCAAATACGCCATATATTTAGCCTGTAGGCATTTGGGTCAATTGAAAGTCGATTAAGTCAAAAAGACAGTTTTCGAGACAATTACATTAAAAAATTTGAGTAGAGGTAGGTACGAGGTTCAGTTTAGGGTAGAAATATTTTAGTCAATAACCGTGTTTTTGAATGAAAGAAATCTAAGGTTCGTTCAGGCAAATAAGAGATGGGGCTAAGTACGTCCATGTATTTATCAGAAAAAAATATAAACTTTAAATAAATACTATATTAAGTTGATGTAAGTAAACATGTCTGTATTTTTCAATTGAATTGAATTGTTGATGTGAGAAAAATATCAGTAAGCAAGACAAATCTTTATTATATTAACTCAATCAGGTATATTGCGTTGACTTAGTTGCATAAGAAGTTTCGTTAAATACAACCTTAATCATTGTAAGTACACCGTGTATTTGAGGGAACGATTCCCTTCAAGTACGTGCGGTACCTAAACCTAAGTCGTACCGTACTTCGCCGTATTTAAATACGTGGCGTATTTGACATAACTGAAACCAAGTTGAGGCAAAGTTTTCTTTTTATCAGTGCGGCAGCGTTTCCTTGTGTGGTACAACATAATACTGCGGTCACCAACTCGCCTGCCAAGCGTGGTGACTATGGCAACTACCCTCTCTGGGGAGGAGGCCCATGTTCAGCAGTGGACGTTATACGGGCTAATGATGTTGATGACATATTATGCTTTACTTATATATTTTTTATTGCATAGGCATGGGCCAAAATTAAGCTGCTTTTGCCTGCAAACGAGCGAGCGCTGAGCGTGTCTCACTACTGGCGAGTCGACGACTGTCGGTCGCTTCCGCAGTCCGCAGTTCAGTCTGCCCCCTGCACAATAATTAAAAAAGCTAAATAATGTAGTGCGTCCATGTCCGGCAATCTGGCTGGTCTGTCCGGCTATTAGGCTTGGCGACCTGGAAACCCTATCCGAGGGTAGGAAAATTATGGGACAGTTTTTACCCATTAAATCTCAGTTCTTTACCTTATACAAAGCTGTCATTCCCAGCCTCAAAGACTGTTTTCTTTATTCAGAAGTAATCTTTTTCGAACTACTTTATCTCTAGAAACGTGCCCGTTTGCTTGTTGCGTTTGTCGACCGTCTCAATATAGGTTTCACATCAAGAAGATTACGGAAATAATCCCTCATGTCTTCGACACGACAAATCTATGCGATTTAATTGGTCTAGCACAGTGGGGTAGGTATGCGGGTGTATTTCCTATACTAGCCGTGCAGGAAAATGTAACTTCCTTATAAATTGGGAAAGAATAAGTGAAATTATTTTAAAGGAAATGCTTCGTTACAAATTCTTGGAAAACTATCAAATTCGGACAATTTAATGAAAATGTATAAACTGGTGCGTAATACGTCACTTACACATTTCCTAGGAAATCTATTCAATACTTTAATAGCAATATTTGGTAATGTAACTCACATTACATTGTCATAATATAAATACATTGTCAGAGTGTAGATAGATTTACTTAAAAAAAAAAAAATTTGGTTATACGGGGCTTTGTAAACAAAATGTGTTGGGTGTTTTTAAATCATACAGCATTTATTTAATTAATGTGTGGTACGGAAGTTGATCAACTTACCATTCGTATTATTTTCCAGTGACATATACATTACCTAGAAGGTATTATCTTGGAATTGCATACAATTGTGTGTGTTTTTAATAATCTTTAAAAACTTATTTAGAATATTTCTTATTTATTGAGCTATGGCAATCCATAGTCAAACTCATACATTTCCTAAGTAACCTCTATCGACATCTTCAGTAGCTGCACTAATTACAAGAAGACTAGCAGCGCCATTTAGCATATAGGTAGCATCCCAACTAGGGCTGCCACCCGTACTAAATTATATAGTATCGTACTATATTTCAGTCAAATATTATAAAAAAATAATATAGTACTATATTTTTCGGCTAAACTAAAATTCCCCCCATTTAAAAAATTTGACCGCACCCTCAGCGCGTCATATGAAAATAATGAATTGTTGATTTATTTTAATATGGATCTAACATGCTCAGACTCTTATAATTATTTTTAACGTTTTTAACCTTGATGGTCGAAGCAAAGAGTAATAACAAATACACGTGGAAAATTATTAAAAATTCACAAAAGTACTATAAGCATATTTTGCAACTTTTTGTAAAAAGTATTATATAAAACAAAAAAAAGGTGGCAACCCTAATCCCAACTTACCTGTATCGCGCAATAATAGTTCGCAAGCCAATTCGAACATAATTATGAGTTCTGGACAATATCAATCGCGTAGGCCGTCCGGCATACCATCTCGCCGGGAAAGATCATCATTTTAGAGGAACGTCACCAAACGTTCTTCTACATACTTATTTTGGTAAAATTATACACATAGAGAAAGTATATAATGTTCATATACTTTCTCAATACTAAAAATATATTATGTTATAGAAAATGTATTTAAAACAAGAGCAGTGGTGTAACATTCATAAAATCCTCTTACTAAAGTCGCTCTGTAACAATTAATGGGCTTATGCAGCTGACAGTACTCATTGAGATACAAAGGGGTATATCCGATTTTTTCTATTTTTAGGATATAAAAGACTTAGCAATTTACACCGCTCCGATAAATATATTAAGCCCGATGTTAATAAATCTGCTGCATTTACCAACTACGGAGAGATTTCTGAGAGCTTTAATACTTTTTTGCTCTTATTATTTACAGGTGCATTTCAATGTTTTATTTGAGTAAACTTAGATAAATTTTATCTGGAGATTTTTAGGATTTATATGTAATAAATAAGGTATTGCTAAAAAGTATAACAATAGTATTTTTTTTATTGGGATGACGGTACACCTAATTTTGGATGTGATTAAACAATCATGAATTGAATTAAAATACCATACTATTAAAGTAATATGTATTTATTTAATAAAAAAAGCATGCGTAGAAAATATTTTTATGTAAAATCTGTGAGTATGTTGATTTATTAGTTGAAACCAGGGATGTTACGGAGCTTCGACTCCGGTTCCGTTAAGTCGGAACTTCCGATTATTATTACACCTTTGGTTCCGACTTCGGCTCCGACACTTTTAAATCGAAGGTTGTAATCGGAGGTCAAAGCATAACATAGCGGCGGCGGCGGTCTGTGTCGACTGTTATGAACAGGTTCATAGTGATGTGCAGTTTTTGACAAATTTGTTGTAATGAAAAGTATACTAAATGAGTTCAATAAAGAAAAACGTATAAGTATTAGTGATGATCCGTTATTGTGGTGGAAAGTAAATGGAAATACAAAATTCCAGCTCCTTCAATCAATTGCTCGCCAATATTTGTCGTGTCCACGAGGCTCGGTAGCGAGCGAACAACTTTTTAGTGGCGCTGGCCTAATCTACGACTCGTTAAGAAATAGATTGGACGGAGACAAGGCTTCAAAGCTTTTGTTCGTAAAGTATAATACACAACTTTTGGAGTCAATTCATTTGATTTAATTTGTTTTAAAGCTTTTGTTCATTTAATATTATGTAATAAGCTACTATGGGTTTAAATTAATTTCTTGTTTATTTGGAAATATGTACATTTTCTTTCATTGTTTGTGTTTTATTTTATAATTGAAAATAAAAAAAAAATGGCTAAATAATGTTTTATTTGTCCTTAAATAAAAATTCTCTCTCATCCCATCACTTCTGATATTGCCGCCGACTCCGATAAAGAAAATTTAAAAACTCCGTCTCCGCCTTCGGTTCCTATAAAACTACCTCCGTTATATCCCTGGTTGAAACCGAATATGTACTTCTATTCAGTCTATTTTAAAATATAGAAACCAAAATGCGATCATCTCACATAAGTAAGTTTTCAGATAACAGAAGTAATGACAGCTCGTATTGCTGAACTCTCTACTAAAGTGAAGACGTCAAATAGTGATATGGTAGAAACAGAATACAGAGAAAATCTATACGATTTAAGGCTGTTGGTGGCGAAGGAATATTGTATATTGATTTCGGGTTAGTAATAATACCTGTTTCTTTCATCCACTGCTTGGTTAAAGGCTGTGGAAATCAGATTAGGATGACGAATGAATTACTGTGCCCAAGTGGCACTACTCCGAACCTTTTCTATTCAGACAGTCGTTGTATTGTATAAAGGTATATATGTACTTTTAGAAATGCAAAAAAAAAAAATAAGTCTATATGAAGACTTAATCATAAATCAATAGCGTATCACTTTTACGAATACAGTGTGCAAAGAGGATTTATTCTTAAAAAGGTTTGGTTTTGGGACGGACATACGTAGTAATAAAGGCGAGCAGTTAATTTCAGTGAGCATTACGTTTCATAAATGGAATTAAAACTACAAATTGAGAAACCTGTGCAAGAGGACGCCCCCTGTGGGACTTGGCTCAGGGCTTTCGCTGGCGGGGGGAATTATAACGTTGTTTCATAAAAAGGAAAAGTTGAAATTTATCTTTACAATTTATGACGAAGCAAAGTCATATACATAGTTAGAATAAAATATGTTAAAAATAATTTTCTAACTTTGCACACAGGTGGAGGCGAAACTCAAAGATTTCACCATATGGGTCCTCAAAAAAAGCGACGCTCTTTATCAGACAAAGATGCACGGCTCTTTGAAACTTTTTTAAGAATAAGCGTACAAATTGTATGGTTGGCTTTAGGACGAAAAGCGTTTCATCAGATTGGTAATACCTTTCATTAAAAATTATATAATTACAGTTCTTTTCCAAAGTAAGGTGAATCTCAATTTGTAGCGGTATTTATAATATATACCGGTTTTGAGCTAGTACAGAAATGGCACCAAAAATAAAATAAAAAAATGGCAACCGAAACGTTTTAAAGTAACTTAAGTAGCAAGTTGCTCGCAGAATCAAGCTAGATAGGTCGGGAATACTTTACTTAGGTAGGTAATCACAATATACGATAGGTACTTTCTGCTGTTAAAGAGAAGGCATATATTTTGGGAGCATTTTATCCTTAATTTTTATATACAATTTATGGAAAATTATTTTTAATTTTATGTTGCCACATCCAGAACTGGAGACAAATCGTATTTTCAAGTCTGAAATATTTAATTCAGTGGAACATGCTACAAAATCAGAACTTTTAACTAAAATGTTACCCGAGGAAAGAGGCGTGTTCCTCGGCCAGTGCGTCAGACACGACAAGAAGCTTAATACTAAGTCGCCACTCATAAATGAAATATTTTGTGAAAGAGAGATTGATTATCGACTGGTTGGACTTGGAATAGTTAAATATCCTTTGTAAGATATTTTATATATTTTATTATGAATGTTATTATTATTTACTAGCCTCACGTGCGCGGTTTTATCCGCTTAGCTCCCCTTTCTAGGGAATCTTCATGATTAAATATATCTTTATTCGATAACTGGGCTATCTAACACTGAAAGATTTTTCAAATCGGACCACGACTCCAGGATAGCATTCTAATGGTGAAAGAATAATCGAAATCCGTCAAGTAGTTTTTGAGTTATGCGTAACACATAAACCTATAATTGTAACGAATAAACTCAAAAACTACTCAAATACAAATATTAGTATAGATTTAAGTTTTTTGTAGTTATGGAATTGAAGAATTAGATATACAAGATAATTAGACGACGGGCAATGCTACAATGCAAAAGGGTCGAATATTTCAAAACTATTATTCTAAATAATTAACTTTTAGCTCTTAACGCTTTTTACATACGTTTTAAGGCGAAGTAATTAAGTTTACATATATTTTTCTATTATTTATAGAGTTACATCAAGATTAGACTATTTCCATTTAGCTATTGCTGGTGCGGAACATGCTTTAAGAGATAAAAATGTGATACTCGGGATTATCGGCATGTCTCGTTCTTTCTTTGACACTATGCTTCGACCGCTACCTGTTGCCACTGTCACTGATAAATCCAGGGCGTCTATGTTAGTATTACTATAAATTTTATCCAAATTAAAGTCTATATTCTGATTTAAGTCACGATCTATTTGTCAATTAATACAAAGAAACATTCATTATTACATCTTTGCTTTTAATTAGTAGGACGATTTGCCGTCAGTATTACCTACTAGCGAAACGTAACTTTTAACTTTTAAAATTGATATTGTATTTTCCCTCAAAGAGATAATGATACAATTCATGATTAAGACAATACACGACAATCTAGGTTGTTTAAACATTGTGGGTAGGGTTCTCTCCTCATGATATGACTAGCATACCACCGCTATGTAGAGGGCGAGTCCCACATTCCCCTTCGCCGGGGATACGTAACATTAAAGCATGCGTACCATGACCATTGATATTTATTTGCAGAGCATCGGCAAGTGGCGTGTCATTGACAAAAAGTGTAGGTTCTGTCAAAAGGTCTCAACTGAGCGGGCACACTAAAATGTATCCAGATATGGTAATACCAAAGAAAGGACATCAAGAGTGAGTGTAGCTTCTGCAATATAAACCGAGTTCATGTTATTTTGGGAGATGTAATGATTTGATATCTTATACAAATATACAAGGTGTAACGGAAAGGGTATATACATAGAAAGAGCAAGGCTTTTTTGGATGATAACAAACTATATGTCATACGAGTCCGGAAGTAATTATTTTTTTAAATTCATAGGTACCAGAAACCAAACTTATCAAATTGAAATAAATACATCACTAGCACTCAATCAGCTGATCGATGTTAACGAACTATTTGCAAGTAAAAATAAACCCCTTACTCCTGGTATTTCTGAATAAAGGGTGCCTTTTTTTTTGTTTGCAAAATAATACTGACTTTATTTTATTTTATTTTGAGCTGAAACCCTTGCCATATCGTTTGTTATGATTCAAAGAAGCCTGCTCTTTCTATGTATATACGCTGTCCGTTACACCTTGTATAGATAGGCAATAGGCATTTATTAAATACAACTTCAACGTAAAGTTACTAAGGTTTCTTCAGTTTTATTCTAATATTATATATTATGTCGTGTTACTGTTACAAGAGTAAGTATTTTTTCATGCAACGGGCGTCAATCCCATAACCAACCAGACCCGGAAAAAACCTTTGAATTAATGCGAAGATTTATTGACCGGCATGGAAATCGAACCCAAAACTTCAGGAATTCTTCAGGATGGGATATCCGATATCCAAATTAAAACAAACTATATTATTGAATGGATATTGTTTCAGAATATACTTTCCGCCAGAATTTCCATATGAAACTGTGGATATAAAACCCGTGAGTGAAGTGCAACGTCGCCGTTGGCAACGGAGGCTCATAAAGTTAATGTATCCGAATCGGTAACGATACTGCTCTGTCCTTTAAACGCTGCTTAATGTTTGTGGTTTATTTAATTATTGTTTATTATTAATTTATCAACGGTGCTTAGATCTCAGATAGATGCTGTCTTCCTGGAGCAGTTGAGTTGGATCCGAAATTAGACAGTCAATTGTCTAAGTACCATAATTCCTAGACTTATCGTAAACAAATAACTGTCACATCGCTTTTATAATATTGAATTAGTATTTGTATTTTTTTTATTTTGACAATAGTTTGTTTTTAATTATTAATTTTAATATACTTACTTCATATTGTTTATAATTTATTTTGCGTTTTATTTCGTAATTTTATTTTCATAATTAAAAATCGTTACCTACGTACTTAATGCTGGTAATCTCGTAGCCCTCTCGTAGCTCTTATTATAAAATGGTGTGCAAAATAACATATAGGTTAAAAATATTTCTGTTTTTAATATGTCTACTGTAATTATTGTTAGTATTCATGAAGTCATCAATAAAAAAACCTTTTTGTAAATTTTACTTAATTTCTCAAAATTTACTTTCTGGCAACGAGATAAGATTACAAACGGTTAGCCTAGAACGAAAGTGGTATTTCAGCCTTTTATGGCTTTTAACCGAGATAAAATAGTATCTGGGATAGAATGGGAAATAATATACTGTACCTATATGTTTCAGAGTCACCGAAATATATAATATTTCGGTACGGGTTCAAGGGCATCATAAGCAAAATAAGACATATTGGGTGAGGCTAAATTTGCGGAGAAACTGTTGTGATTTCTGTAGGTACATTGTATAATACTGTCAATTACAAAATAAATGTTGTTTAAAGCCAATAATAACTTGTTTCCTAATCACTGACCTAATCGCCGTGAACGCTTATCGATATTAAATCACTCAATTTTTGTGAAATATGTTTGTGATTTTATTATAGGATTTGGTCGGTAATAGTAAACCCTCTTCTCGTGATATGAGTAGCATACCATTGCGATGTGAGAGGAGACATACTCCCCCCCGCGGCGGATGCGTAACAGATTTACCGCTGGTAAAAAAACTAGAAGGTGTATCGTAGTCAATATTAGGTATTCTAAATTTCCGTTTATTTATTGGTCGACGAGTCGCGTGTGTAATCCATTTCATGTATTCAATCTATAATAGGTGCCTCAAATTATTTATAGGCTGTTAGGAGTTATTAATTATGAATAAAGTTTTGACATACAAAATTATTTGTTGGAAAACAGAAATGCTTCTGAATGCTATGAGTTACTGACAGGTTGCCCTTTTGTCGTAATAAAATAATCATTTGTTGCTCAAATTCAATAATTTTGTTTTCCCAATTAAGCGTTCGAACTACATAATAACAGACATAACTTATTCATGACTTTTAATAGTTACCACGAAATAAACTTTTCATTGGCAATCAATAATTATGATTAGGTATCTGTTACTGACAAAGTTTCACACTTCCTAGTGTTTATTCCTTCCATACATGTTATAGGTATGTAGGGGAAAGAAGGTAGAATTCGTACACTTTTTTTCTAAGCGATTTTATAACGTAAAACTAACACAATTTTAAACTATTTTTGCTGCTATTATATAACTTATATATCTAATATCATAACAGCTGTGTTGAGTTTTGATTACATACTAGTATTACCAAACTAGATATAGAGAATTTTCAAAAAATGGGAAAATGTCCAAAGGCTTACTACATAGGGGTAGCTTCGTACATAGTGTGGGTAACATTCGTACATTATGCTCTTTTTTAAATAAATATTAACATTTATTGAGCTCAAAGTTACTAATAGCACAGAATCAGTCTTAAATGCAATATTGACATTCATAAATTCAAATTTCAAACACTACAAATCGTACAGTACGAATCTACCCCACTCCGATGTAATGAACTAATGCTCCCCAAACCATAAAAATACAATTTAATTCGAAATTAAATTACTGGTTATGTAAGTATTCAAAAAAGACATTAACAACATAAACTAAGATGTACATTCCTAAACTTGCAATAATTGCTTAAACATTTTGACAAAAACCTTTCGATTAAAATGCTTTTGAAAGCAAAGCTAAAAAAATTTTACGCGGAGCGAAAACACATTTCGACTTGTATCAGCGAAGATGGCGGCCGCACTGCCACCGGGTCACAAAGTTTGCCTAATGCGTACGCGTGCGAGTCACACACACTCGTGCGTATCAACGTGTTTCGTTGTGTGAATATAACTACGATTGTACGAATCCTCCTGCTGTACGAATCCTACCTGCTCTCCCCTATGGAATAAACCACATTTTTTCCTGTTCAAATTTTTTCGAATCGTATTTACTCTTCACATAACATAATATAATTAAAACTCAATTCCTATAATCTACTGTCTTAACCGAGGTTTTACATTTAGTAGACTTGATGTTTATAATCTTTGTTCGTCGGCCAAACTAATTTAATGTCCAATTTTTTTTTTTTTTTCGGACGGACATAATTGGCCAGTAGCCTTTTGCAACTTCACCGGGCATACGTCCATTAAATGAAAGAGATTTAATATTAAATGTTCAACCTTTTACCAAAATCTAATCTATCTCTTAACTGAAATATATTAGAGTTTGTTCAGTAGATTAGATGTGCAAAGTTACACACTGGTATAAAGAGACATACACACCGGCACAATTAGCGGAACAGAAAAAAAGTAGGAATGAAAAATATAACGTTTTGTGATTCAAGAAATAATGATTACATATAAAGTAACAAATCCACTACCATCTTTTAGTATCGATTTGGTAAAGATTTGGGCTAATTTTAATTGAAAAAGTCGAAATTAAAACAAAAATCCTCTTTTTAAAGATTGAATCAAAAACTTAAAAACACTTGAATATTTAAAAATTTGAATAATTTAACACAAAATAATGATATTTTAATATCGAGTGTTTTCCACCCCGTGCTCTGATAACTGTTTCTGTGTGTCTAGGCATGCTATTGATAATGTTATCAATGATTTCTTGGGGCAACCTCTGCTACTCCTCTAGTAACATGTTTCCCATTTCACTCAGATTGTTGGGGGGTGGCATTCTGGATTTTACGCTTCTTTTAAGCAAGTCCCAGACACCCTCCTTCGTATTCATGTCCGGGGATCTTGCTGGCCACTGCATCACCGGTATGTACACACGGTTTAGATATTCTAGGCACTAAGCCAGCAGTATGAGCCCGAGCATTATCGTGCATTAGAATAAAACCTTCACCAATAAAGGGGGCAAATGACACAATGTGTTCTTCTAAAATCTCTCTGATATACCGATCAGCAGTCAAACTGCCTCCATCGACTATCACTAGCTCCGTACGAGCTCCCAAACATATCCCACTCCAAACCATTATTAAGCCGCCCCCATATGCCATTGTATTTTCAAAGTTAGACTAAATGTAACGTTCTCCTTTACGTCTTCATATTCGCCGTCTTTCATCAATGTCATTTAAGAGAACTCTGCACTAATCAGTGAAGAGAACTTGTCTCCACTCATCTGAACCCCAATGGCGATGTACACGTGAAAAGTTCAATCGGTTTGTGCGGTGGTGTCTCTCAAGTTTTGGGGCTTTGGCGGGTATGTACCTATACCAACTTCTTCAAATCTTCTGCGAACTCTACGCTCACTTACTCGTACACCTCGAGCGATTTCAAGTTCATTTCGAGCTTCCACAGCCGTTAACCGCGTATCCCTACGAACTCGAATTTGTAAATAACGGTCGTCCCGCCTTGAAGTACATCTTTTCCTTCCTTGACCACTCCTCCTCACCGTAGAATTAGTCAATCTGTACCGTTTGATGCTACGATGAATCGTTGATACCGGTCGACGAAGTCTTGTAGCAATTGATCGGTAGGTATGACCATAACGCCTCATTTCATCTGCCCTAATGATTTCTGCCGGTGTTAAGTCAGGAATATTTAGGCGTTTGTAATCAAATAAAACGACTTTAGAATGAAAATGAAAGGAAAAACCACTTTTTCAAGCCAAATTAATTAATTTAACAATAAAACAAAATAAAACACAAAACTGTCGAAAAGACGACAATATCGATTTAGCGGGAAATTAAGTACGAAAAAAAATGACTGTCGTCTAATGTTCCATTTTCAAACAAGTCATAACAACAAAAAAATATCATAACCAGCCAGTCCTATAAGAAAAAAAGGTTACTTAGTTTAACTTTTTTTCTGTTCCGCTAATTGTGCCGGTGTGTATATATTTATATTAATAGTACGTATAGTTAACAATAATTTCTTTTTATCATCGCCCCCAATGCTCTCACTGGCAACTAATGATCTGTCGAAGCATTTAAGTAACTTATCTGTTTCTGCGACTAATGGAGAGATATAGAGCCATTCGATATTAATTGCTGAGTATAGAGCAGAGCCAAAGCCATACTTAAGGCTAGGAACGGCACCGTGGAACGTGAATGAGAAGCCGGAGATCCCGTACAGTTGATCACAATTATTAATACAAAGTTTTATTTTGACTGGAATTTGGGATTTCCATAAAGTACTTAAGTAAAACCTGATTCTATTATATAGTGCATAAGTTAAAACAGAGATATCATAATTGTTGACGTCGAAAGCAACAACTATTAATTCTTGGTTACTTATACTGTAAAAAATTTATATCGGGTCAGGGGTGATCATGCACGATGAGTCGCAGACGCGGTGGCGGTGCGGTCACGATATATCAAACATATGGCGTAATATCCAAGTGTTCATGTACAAAACGCACGTACGGTCTAAGAAGCGGGTATTCTAGAGAAAGGCGCGTGCGGCGCGCTCGCGGCAGTATCAAACGTGGGAGATGTTTGTATGTGTTCACGTCGAACGAGCGGCGGAGCGCGCGATTCACTCCCGACATCACGCAAGATCTTCCAGTATGATCTTGTCGCTGGTAACTAAGAACGTTTTCATCATGGGTTTCAATCAATCAATTCAATCTTATGTACCCTACGGCTGCGGTGGAGGCGTAATGCATTTTACACTGGATAAAAGGAGCCCATTGTATTGTTGGGGCCCGGGGCTATAGTCCAAAAAGCCTATATATAGATCCACTTTTGTATCGGTGCTTAAACTGTGTCATTTGTTGCGAGCTTCATTGCCTGCAACAAATGACACAGTTTGTCAGACGAGTGTACTTATACTCAGCGTCATTATTTATTTGTTTTGTTCAAACCTACAATAAATACTAAGTCTGTTTATGACACAACGAAGTGAGCTGAGGGCGGGCTTTGAAAACGTTTGATGGACCGTGATTGGAATTCAGTGGGCCATCGACAAACCACTCAGGGGCAGCCATGAGTTGTTAACGAGTTCATACGCTACTGATGTAGCGGAAACTCGGGCAAGGGCGACTAATATTATTAGATACAGCTCTTTGAAAAGGATTTTTAATTGAATGGATCTATTCCCGTTCCATGTCTATTAGTTAGCAGATACATATAATTGTATAAGATTAACTTCCGTCAAACGGGATTACCTTGGCATTCAGGGTAACTTTGACAGTGGTGATGCACCGGTATTTAATGAGAGAGGGATCCCATTTTTAGCGTGGCGTTTCGTATCTCTTTCAAATTTCAGTTCATCACCACTGTCTTAAGTCTCGAAAACTATTTTTAAAGTATCTAAGCTTTACTAACCAAGAACTCAAAAAAATATTTATATAGTTTTATCTGTCACGCAGAGAACTTTGTGAAAAATGCAATATTGTTACGCATCCCCACCGCCGCTACGGCTACCCCGCGACGACCGCGGGGCGGTAGTATTGTGATTATACCACGAGGAGATGACATTACCCACTAAAGCTGCCCGGGTACTCCTCCGTCTGACGTTGGTGAGGGGCCAAGGGACTTATGGCTATCTGGGACACCCTCCGGCGGCGACCAAGGCCACATTGGCGCCACGAGCTCTCCTGGAAACTATTTCACTTCAGACTTAAAGATGCGGCGTGCGTGAATTATTATCTTTATCGTCTTTTTTCTCATTCGGTTATAGTTCCCTGCAAAGCATGTATATTATAGATAGCGTGCCCCGACGCATTTAATGACTTCTTTCAATAATAGGTGGCACTGCAAAATACCGTATTTAAATTCATTGCTTTTTCTCAGCCAAAAAAAAACAAAGTTAATCAACATATTTGTTTTGTATTCCATTATCCACATTAAATACAGATGCAAATAGAAATATCTATCATATGAGATTTACAACCGATGATTTGTTAGAGAAATCGATGCTGAATGATACATGGATATAACTATCGTATTATTAATTTTATTAAAATTATTAGTAAAATTAATAATACGATAGTTATATCCATGTAGTACGATCTATCTTACATACAACGCTACACTACTTTGTATTCACTTCTAAATACTGATAACTGTATGCCCAGGTATGATTGTAAGGAATTGATTAAGAGCGAGACGGCCTTGCACATTTATCAATACACAATGATACACATATGTGACATACACATACATAGGTATATATGTCTCATTATTAGTGAGATCGCAGACGTTTGCTTCTACTGGCTTGATACGTACACAGAGTTCTAGTATCTAGCATTTTTGTATTGTCTTAATAAGTAACAGTGAAGGTTTACTGTGACAATGGCTGCTATAGTAGGCGTTTCTTTGCAAAGTGAATATGAAAAGTTAAAAAATGTGAAACCTGAAGATATACGTGCTTTGGTGTTATGGTTAAGCGAACAGCTGCATCTACCCAGTCTTTATATCACTGGTAAAGTCAAATCATTTGATGTTGAAATACGTCATAATTTATAAGTTTTATTATATTATGTAAATATAATATATTTTTCAACTCCTAATTCCTGTGAAACTTCAAGCAAATGTTTCGTGCATTAAATCACCAGAATATTATAACATGGCTCTAAGAAATATGAACAAATAAAGTAAAAGCTACCATAATTGTTCAATTTCCTAGAGAACCGGTAATAAATATATGGACATTATCGTTTAATAATTTTTCAGAATTGGACGTAATCTTAGCATACCATAGTTGTGCATGTGATTCTCAAGTAACGAAGCAAGTTATTGATTTAAATTATACTCTAAGAACATTATTTTCCTTTTATCAAGACAGGAAAATGGATAAATGTTTAGAACGTGCGTTGGAAACATGGTAGGTCACGTTTGTTTAATATTCGATTCTTTGGCAAATAAATATAGTATTTTTTGCAGAGTTCACTTTAGATATATTTTTCTATGTTCTAAGCTATTGGGGTTCATTGAGATCTAATAACGTACAATGCCCTTTGCACATGGACTTTTACCTCTGAATAAAAAAAAACATCTTTCAATAAATTGCTTTAAGTAATTAAAAATATAATAAACGTCTTTATTAGTGGGGTCTCATAAGAAAGCTTAAAGTCACTCAGTGAGGTATGCTCGGCATTTCGTTGTGTGATTGAATCAGATATTAAGAGCTTGGACAACGATAGTCACTGACATAGCTCAATGAATTAGCAAGCTGGAATGGCAGTGGGCAAGGCACATAACTCGAAGAACTGACGGCCGACGGAGCTGAAGGGTTCTCGAGTGGACACCACAAACTGGCAAGCGCAGCGTGGGATGGCCGTCTGCGTGATGCACCCACGACCTCATAACAGTGGCAGGATGCGGGCCGCTAGCTATCGTTCCTGCTGGAAATCAATAGGGCCTATGTTTAGCGGTTGACGACAACAGACTGATATGATGATGATGATTAGTGGGGGTTCCGATAAATGAAATAGCATGTGCATTATGTGGAATTCATAGTAAACTAATTTTTTTTTCTTTTTTCCAGATGAGAATCAAGAATGAAACCAACTAATTAACAACTATTTGATATTTCAGGTTAATTACTCCATTACCGAAGTTAACTAAGAAAAACTATCGACCAATATATTGCGAACTAATAGATGCAGATCCAACTAAATTTATTTACAATGATGTTGTAAAGTAAGTTACTAAAATAAGATTTCAAATAGGGAAATATTTCCCTATTCTATATTATATATTATCTTTGAATATATGATAATATAATAATTATTCTATATTATTATATTATCATAATATATTCATAAATTCAGTCTTAGTGCAGTCTTAAGCAGGCTAGGAGATTTGGACATAGCATATTTGCGATTTATTTAAAATGCTTTACTAACTAATATAAAAAGAAAGAAAGAAAAATATTTAATAAACATTAAATAGTAGTACATCCTATGTCTTAGCTTTCTATATTATCTTCGTAGCTTAGTGGTACAAGTCTCGGAGCTCGTGGATTGGCTTCCCGTGCTGGACAAGACAAGACAAGCCTCTTTGTTTTAAATCTAAGATTGCTCAAGGAAGCTCCGTTGCTCTAAAAGCACATTTATCTCTTGCTAATGATTGTTTTAACGTCATCTATAACAAAAGTAAACCGTAAACGGGCTGTAGCATTACCCTGTGTGTTGCAACATCCACTGCGGTCACCAAGCGTGGTGACTTTGTAAAAATTCTTCTTGGTCCATTTTCACTAGTTGATATATGGTCTGATGATGGCGATGTGTTAACCACGGTTAGCCATGATCTTGACAATTTAATCTTATATTAGTTTTTACTCCCACGAGGCTGGAAAGTATCGACTCTTACAAAGTACGTAGTAGTAGTAGTAAGTAGTAGAAGCGATACAGATTCTCTTCCTTTCTATTAATTCAATAACAGTTTTCTATTAATTCAAATCAGCAATCCTCTAATGTTTTTTAACAGCCTTTCAAATTTTGGATTTGTTTAAAATAAAATCACAAAAGTTTCGTCAAACTTTTTAAGAGTAGTTTAAAGAGAAATAATTCCATAATGCATAGTTTATAATATTATCATCTCCATGTGGAATTTTTGAGTAACACGTAGGTACAGTAATTAAAAGGGACTCAGTTTAAGTATGTAGAAATAGTGATTAACTTAATTTAAAATTTAAAATTAATAAATTTAGAACACCGGAAGGATTTAAACTTTATACTTAAAGATTTTTTTCAGGGCATTTTTAATGATAATAGATCTGTGGCAGTATGAAGAAGGAACAGTGCCCGGAGTTGCTCTCATTGTGAATTTAGATAGAGTCTCACTTGCTCATATCTCTCGAATAAATTTGACGACGGCGCAACAATTCTTTTATTTTTTGCAGGTTTGTAGATAATTCTAACAGTAATTTTTAATGAACTCAATCCATAAATTCAGAATTACATTTTAAAATGAACATAGATCTTACTTATTGTATTATAATAGAACTAAAACAAAAGCTGAAAGTGTGATATTTTTCACCTGTTACAAATATCCTTAATAAAATCAATATAGTTTAGGTAGGTACCTGTTCTGTATGAAAATTATCTAAGTCATTTTTTTCAGGAAGCCATGTTTGTCCGTCTCAAAGAGTTCCATTTTTTTAATGCTCCTACATTCATAGACAAGTTGTTGCTTATGGTCAAACCATTTATGAAAGATGAGCTTTTGGACATTTTGAAGGTACATCCAGCGGGATCCAACACTCTCGATGATTACGTTACACAAGATTTTTATACTGACGATAAAAATGCTTTGAAAGGTAATAAAAAGTTTAATTTAGATTTTCAGAAATTATTTAAAATATTTGATAAACTAGGCAATACGCCGTATATTTAACTAAGGTGACCTACCATTTTAAGAATATATTTTATTTCTAAGCATGTAAATATTTATTACAAGAGCTTTAACATAAGTACTAAATCCAAATTATTCCTGTGTGTAATATTTAAACTTTTACAACATTAACATTTGAGTGTGGGTTGAGAATGAATGAGCTGCCTGTCAAATGCCTTCTCTACGCAGATGATCAGGTTCTACTTGCATCGTCAGTAGAACAGTTGCAAGACATGGTAACTGTGATGTATGAAGCTTTTAAAAGGAAAGGGATGAATATAAATGTATGCAAGACGAAAGTAATGGTGTCCGTCAAAATTGCGAGATCAAACCTGGAATCCAGATAATTTTGATACATACATATACTACCTAATTTCTACTATTTGCTACCTTTGGTGAAATAATTGCTACCTTGATATTTGTAAATTTATAAGCAAAATTATCTGGTCTCGCCATCTTGATATCAAAATAGCGGGACCAAAGTAAACCATTCGCTGTTATTAAGTACATTTGATTTTAATATTTACTACCTCTTTCCTACCTACACATAAGCCTTTTCTTCATAGGGGAACATGAATTTTCTGTGAAATCTATCATGGTTTTGATAACAATTTTAAAGCGCCTCTTGAAATTTGCTTATTTACATTTAAGTATTCATTAATATTAAATGAATATTATGAAGGCAGCTGCCATTTTCTAAGTAAGCATTTTTAAGTGTGACATAGTGCTAAAATAAGTATTTTTAGCATTTCCAAGTGTGACATAGTACCAATATAAGTATATTGGTTCTATATCTATATTGGGTTATCTCAAAACCGAAGAAGATTCGCCATTGTTAGCGATTAGGGTTCCGCAATGCCCAGATGAAAATCAATTAATATTTATAGATAAGTAACAAAAAAATTTTTACGTTTGTTCTACTAAAAACTGGTAATCCATCAACATTTATGTTTACAGAAATCTCATTTGGTAAACAAGAAACATATACGCCAATAGAATTCGCGATACGGTCTTCACCAGTTCACGAAACTTGGTGGAGATAGATGTATATTGGTTTACTTGATTTTTAAAATTATAGGAAAATAACAAAAATAATAGTGCAAAAAGACTGCATTGGAACTATGTAGACCAAACCCCCCAGTCTCGAGATAACCTTATACAAAGTTAAAATTAGAGCGTCCCTTTTGAAATATTAGTAAAATAATTCTGAAAAAATGTGATATAATACTAGAGGTATATATCACATTTTTATAGTAAGTACTTTCAACTAAAACTATAGCGGACTCGGTATCATAGAAAGTTATTTTAATACAACTCGACCAACTTACGAGTATGTTACAGTCGTCCAAATAAAATTCATGGAGTCGACAGCAAAATGAAATTTTAATTTATTAATTAAAAAAATGGGCATTTTAGATATGCATGGCTGCGGAACCATTTCATGTGCGTGCCCGACACGCTCTTGGCCGGTTTTTATTCAATATTTGTAGACAAAAACTGTTGTAATCAAAATGGCTGATGTCAAATCCTACAATAGAATTTGCAAAACTATATAAAGCGTGTTTTCGCCTGTAGAGGTCGTTACAAGCAAAAGTGGCTTCTTAAGAGTTTTAACCAGGATTGTTTGAGATTACTTAGACAATAACACTACTGTGGAATGCCTATATAAATATGTCTAAGTATAAATTGGCATACGATAAAACTAAAATAAATAAATAAAGAGAACATTTTATCCTACCGAGTGCTGTTATAATCTTTGTGATTTATTATTTTTGAAACGTGGATATGAAATTCATTTAACAGTTACTTCTAAGGTTATGTTAAACCAAACCAGATACATAAATGAATTATAGTAATTTGACTTTAATTTAATAAGTAAAAATCACAAGAGTGATTGCTCCTCAGTGCATATCTTCCTGGTACAAGCTCCTACAGGAGTATTAAGATTTAAATGGCCCGCAGATGTTATCTTATAGGCGCATATAAGTCTGACTTACCGGAGTAATTACTCTTGAGTGTAATTACTCTTATTTCATGCTTTTATAGGAATCTTGATCTTATATTTGTCAGAAAATATGATCCTATATTCGGATATAAGTACAAATTATAGGATACAATGTACTTGAGTAAAAACAGCATGTATTTATGCTGTTAAAAGCGTAGTAGCAACCACCAAAACCTTCATCGGAGCTTTATAAGTCCAAGTAGCATTATAAAATCGCTTTCCAGGATTATTTTGCTAGTTGGGAAATCTACTATTCTCCTAATGATAAATAAAATATTGCGTAATATGCGTAAAAAAATGGTTTTTAGAAAATACTCGACGAACGTGGGTACTAACTCTGCAGCTGGATCTTAGACTATGGATTCCTGTCTTATATTTTATGGTTCGCAAGTATGAATTTGTTGATATGAATAACAACATGTTTGATTGTTCTAGATCAAATCATTACCAAATTAAAAGATAACTCGAAGTTTTTTGAAGATGAAGCAAAGAAAAGAATTGATGAATCGAAAAGACCAGGCGGTCCAAAAACATTAACCACGTTCTTCCCGGGAATTGAAGAGAGTTTTAAGAAATTAGATATAGACTAGTATTAAAATTTATACTGTTGTTATACTAACAAAAGAAATCTATTTATAGGTATTAATTTATGTTTTTGAATATTTTTTTCTTTCCGATGTAGGTAACTTTTACATTTGACTAATTCCGTATCAAAATAGACTTCAGTATTAATAATTGTTTATAAAAAAATATTATCACGTTTAAAAAATTTAAACCATATTTTAAAAACAAATACAAACCATATAGCAAACCGCGAAGCGCGCGAAACGTAAATTAGGACAATGAAGAAAATAACAAAAGAAGAGAGAATCGACCGTTTGCGTGCAACACTTTTTTAACATTTTAATTAAATTAGTTATTTACTACTGGCGATACACCTATTAAACACAGTCCACTATATCTTTCCATCTGGGTTTTAACAATAGAGGTAGTATTATGCTAAAGATGTAAAATTGCCTTTCTGTAGCTACAAGCCACCAGCTGTTACAAGCTAAATATATGAATGTATACTAATGATCATGCGTCGAAGAAATTTGGCTGTATGCCAATAAATTATATATATAATAGATTTCTGCCCATTGCTCTACATAATAAACTTTAATCATGCCAAATGTTAATATCGCAGTCTTCTTCGAAATATTCTTATTTATATATAAGGAAAGGAGCGTCCGAAATGTATGCCATCCCTTTAACAGTAGATAGTATCATGTGTGATGAAGACATTTCTTCAAGTAATAAATTTGATATTTTTCTTACAAAAAATAAAATTATATGAATTGTAAATGTATTTAGAAAAACAGTTTTTTCTTGAAAAGCATACATACCTACATTTAACAGACATGAAAACATAATAAAATAAGGTATGAAAACATTTGTAAAATAAAAAGTTTGAATAAAACCAGTCGGCCTAAATGTGAAAGATTGGTCAATCTGTAACACTTAAAATACATAATATTTCTTTGGAATAAAGTTATGTACCTATATATTAAGTGTAAGGCTCAGTGCGCGAGTGGCAGCCAGCAACCTTACCTATAGGTGTATCACGGAGTCAGAGTGAACTCACATCATTATTTTGTTTTATGTATTCTAATTTAATTTAATGTTAAGCAAAATATCCTTTCTCTAAAATGAAATTTATAATTTTTACACAGTACATAGTACTTACAGACATGTTGAGACATGTTGAGAAAAATTATAATTATCTTTAAGAATACTTACGCCAAAATTCGTTAAATAGTTTGTATTTTATAAAATATTTCATACCACTCCAAGTTGTAAGGTACATAAATAAAATTAAGTAAGTTAACAACAAAAAAATGCAACTGACTCATTTACCACAGCTCAAATCACTAAACGGATTGCGCTGACATCGCTCACAGATAGGGAGATAAGTATTAGGACATATTCTACTATATTTTATAAAAATCAACCTCAAGGGGATGAAACGACTAAAGGGTTTTTGGTATTCAGAAATATACACGGACGAAAACGCACGAAATCTTTTCATTTTTATTTTGTTGTGGTATCAAAACTACAACACAAGATTTTTCATTTTCCAAAAGTTTAATTGAAAAGAACTAAAAGTTATTGGGAAAGTTGCTCATTTTAATATCCTCCTGCCGTGCAACTTAATATTCCCAGTTATGCATCATTTTTAACGCATTTTGTAAAAAGTTTGAGACACAAAATGTTTTTATTTATTTTTGTTTAAATCGTGTTTAGTTTCGATGAATAACTAAATGTAATTCTACATATTCACAACATCATGTAGTATTGCAGTACCCGATGATGGCTAGCCAAGACTCTTTGGTCGAAATCAACAACAAGAGAAATGAGTTACATGATGTTCAGTAAGTATAAACAATGTAATGAAATGATGCGGCCGTAGCCCAATGGCTTTTTTCAATCCCCACCCATTGCACTACCAACGAGAACACCCACTAGTAACACAAACATTTAAGTTTAGCACAAGGGGTTAACAAGTGTGCAAAAACTAGCAGGTAATCTTTACAAAACAACACAGGTTAAAAAAAGGTCTCCTCCCATTCCTTCCACTTCTCTCGATCATAATAAAGGAGCGTTAGACAATTAACCTACCACGCTTGTCCAAAGTCAGTTGTTGAGTTTAGTATTGGTTTAGCAGTTTACCTATCCTTACTAATATTATAAATGCGAAAGTATGTGTGGATGGATGAAATTTTGCACGGGGATAGTTTATAAACTGAAATAACAATTATTGGCTTTAATACATCATTCTACGCTCTACTAGAGTAGACTACCAGTCCTACGCGAGTTAACCCGCGGAGCTAGTGGTACATAAAGTAAAAAAAAATTCATTTTTAATGAGAATGTTAAACGGTTATCTGACTGAAGTAATTGTTTGATATGTCGGAGAATAGGTCAGTGTATGGAGTATGGACATTGTATCTACGTTTTACTCGGGTTCGCATTCTATTGATACAATCATTTCGTTCGCAATAGTTGAAAATAAAATACCTAAAGCTAGACTGCAATCGGAGCACTATTGTCCCTAAATAATGGACAAAAGAAATCCGATTTTGGCGAAAAGCTTCAATTTCGTTGTAGATAAAAGGATAAAATTAAATTCACTCTAAATTGTTACAAGTTGGTCAGCAGGGAACTTATATTGTGCATACCTTATAACGTTATTTTATTGAGATTTTCACGGAGTTGTACCTAGGTACTTTAGTTTCTTACGTGAGAACAAAATTATGTATTCAGTAATTTAATGGAATCTGTTTGATATATTTTTTAGGAAAGTAACACAGTAATTTAATGATAGTTTGTTACTTAAACACTATTGCATAATGAGTTGAGAGATTAATAGCTATTTTTATTATTTTCAATAGGAACACTCAACACAATTTTCTGAGGTAGGTACCAAATGTCCAATTATTATTGTGAGATTAATGTTTTTTTTTGTTTTTATTTTAGTCACTATAAATATCAATAAAATAAGATCGTTTTCGGTAATAGATTATCGTTTTCGGTACCTATTAAAATTAACGAAAAAACGTTTTCGAAAATCATATTTGTGATAATGCATAAATAAAAAACAAAATACCTATATACCTACCAATGATGTTATAGTAAATACGAGTTCGAAAACTGGCACCACGAAACTAAGCCAATTGGCAAACTTAAGCTCTGTCTTGTAAAAGCCTTGGCTCTCTTTTTAATATAACATCATTGGCTATAGCTAGAAGTTTCTTCTTTAAGGTTTTTTAACTAACGTTAAAAATTTAAAATCGATATCTAATACTGATGACATTCAGTCATCATCCAAGTTTTAGCAACGACGAAAAAACATAGTGTAAATCTATATATATAAAAGAAAGTCGTGTTTGTTACAACACTTATAACTCGAGAACGGCTGGACCGATTGCCATGGTTTTTGATTTGTTGGATTTGTTTCCGTCCCGAATAGCAGAATCTATATATATAAAAGAAAGTCGTGTTTGTTACAACACTTATAACTCGAGAACGGCTGGACCGATTGCCATGGTTTTTGATTTGTTGGATTTGTTTCCGTCCCGAATAGCAGAATACATTATAAAAACAAAAGAAAGTCGTGTTAGTTACACTATTTACAACTCAAGAACGGCTGAACCGATTTGGCTGAAAATTGGTAGGGAGGTAGCTAAGAACTGGGAGAAGGACATAGGATACTTTTGGGTAGGGGTAGGGTAGGGTAGGGTAGGGTAGGGTAGGGGTAGGGTAGGGCAGGGGTAGGGTAGGGCAGGGGTAGGGTAAAAGTCCACCCGTGCGAAGCCGGGGCGGGCCGCTAGTCTATATATATAAAAGAAAGTCGTGTTTGTTACAACACTTATAACTCGAGAACGGCTGGACCGATTGCCATGGTTTTTGATTTGTTGGATTTGTTTCCGTCCCGAATAGCAGAATACATTTTAAAAACAAAAGAAAGTCGTGTTAGTTACACTATTTATAACTCAAGAACGGCTGAACCGATTTGGCTGAAAATTGGTAGGGAGGTAGCTAAGAACTGGGAGAAGGACATAGGATACTTTTGGGTAGGGGTAGGGTAGGGGTAGGGTAGGGTAGGGTAGGGTAGGGTAGGGTAGGGGTAGGGTAGGGGTAGGGTAGGGTAGGGGTAGGGTAGGGGTATGGTAGGGGTAGGGTAGGGGTAGGGTAGGGTAGGGGTAGGGTAGGGGTAGGGGTAGGGTAGGGTAGGGGTAGGGTTAGGGTAGGGGTAGGGTAGGAGTAGGGTAGGGGTAGGGTAGGGCAGGGGTAGGGTATAAAAGTCCACCCGTGCGAAGCCGGGGCGGGCCGCTTGTCATAGATATAAACAAAAAAACGGAAGACATGCCACCGGCCACGTCCTTATATTTGACAACTAAAATTAAACGGGTATGATGCACAACTACATGCACGCGTTGTACGGTATTAAAAGACACGAGACAAACCGATTTAGTTTGACGATAGTGTGAGCGAGACAAAGACGTATGTCAAATTGACATCAAGCAGAAAGAGCGTCAGCAAACAAATTATGGAAAATATTAGTACCTACGTACGATTTATTTAACGAACAGAAAGATTGTTGTGAAAAAAAATAAAGCAGAATGTGGAATTAAATTCTGTAATAAATAGCGTAAACAAAAAATATACAATTGTTTAATTATTTCTTATAACAATCGAAATGATCATAAATCTTATTTATAAATAAACAATGATATCATGTTTTCATAAAATTTACTTTCCTTCGAATAGGGGCATTTTATTCCTCGTTTGTCTTTACGTTACTGGCGAAAAAGCGAGACCAATAAGAGATGAGACTACATTACGCCCATGAACGTTATGTAGTCTCACATTTCAGTACTTATCTATAATTGCTAGTAGAATATGTGTGTAATATTGTTGACTGATATATAGAATGATCATGTCATCAGATCGACTATCCGAATTTGGTGTCCAGTCTTGTACAATTAAAAGCTATTTATCCGTAAGAAGGTCATCTCCAGGAAACCTTTAAGATAAACAAACGTGTAATTCTATGACAACAGTTGCGAATAAAACGAATGATTAAATTATTGACATCCGCTGTCAAAACAACACTGACTAAAAGTGATCGACTCCGTATTTAATATTTGTAAATAATATCAAATTGTTAGTATAAATAGATTCCAAGTGCTGCATAAGTTTCATTAACAAAAGGAACATATGTGATACCATTTGTGACGGAAAACAAATAAGGTGACTATAAAAAATAACAATAACAAATAGTGACAGTGTTTGTGTTAAAAACTTAAGTGAATACTAACTATGCACGTTAAACCTACAAATAAATAAACTATTTAGTGTTAAGTACAACATGAAATACACACAATAAGTTGAAGATGGGATTAATTTATTAAAGTACTATTTTGCTATATCAACTAATAAATTAGACCGTTAAAAAGTGTAAACAAATGATTAACTGTTGTTGGCCCCGCCCACTACGTGACAACGTCAAGCGCGTTCCAGGTTGATGCACTGGACATTTTGAGCTTAGGCTTTTAGGCCACAATTGAATGGGAGTTTTTTTAACGCTGACATAAAAACTGATACTTAAGTGAAATCGAAGACAATTTTATTATATTAACAATAATTATATATGAATAAATGACATTTTTTGACGCTGCCTTAGAAAACAGCTGCAGTAAACTAAATAAACATAAAAATCGCTGATATTCAATTCAAGGGCACAATAAACTGTAATAGTGTTATTTTTATTACAATATGGATGATGCAAATGTTAATACGCGCCAAAGAAGAGCGCAATCCTATGACCTTTCGAGAGACACTTTTGACGAATTAAACTCTACTATATTATTTGACTACACTATGCATAGCCTTCCAAACAATTCAACAGACAATTACGAGATATTAGACTTAAAATTGGAAATGGAAAAAATTAGAGAAGAATTGAATACGGCACACAATGAGATAGAAAACTTACTCATGGAAAACAAAAATCTCAAAGAATCTTTGATGCAAAGTAATAAAAAAATTGACATCTTAAAGAAGACATCTACTACAATAACACCATCTAATAATAAAAAACTATCATCGACAAACACTCCAACCAGATATAATAACCCAGCAAAAGGAAAAACTGACAAGTTAGCTAGAAACAAGACATCACAGACAAAACCAGTTGACGAGAATAAGAAAATAATAGAAAACCAACCCCTTATACAAACACCAACAAAAGTCGACACGACGCACAGTATCGTAAACAAAAATACTGAACAGACGGAGACTACAACACTGAATAAACCCAATAGTTTAGTACAGAAAAATGAACATAAAAACGTAGACGATAAATCAAAACTTTGTATAATTAGCAGCAACAACAGAAACCACGTATTATCATTGGCAGAAGAAACGTTTCCTGATGTGCAGATTTGTCACTTTCTGAATCCGAACTGTGGTATAAGTCAACTAATAAATAACTTACATATAAAGTTGCGTAATTATACATTTAAAGATTTTTGTATAATTATGATCGGACACAATGATTTCCTAGAAACTAATAATTATTTTAATCTAATTCGTAATTTAAGAGAAACAATTTCAGCATTAAAACACACAAATATTATAATTTGTCTACCAACCTACAAATGTAATGATTTCAGTATTATATATAACTGTAGAATTGAAACCTTTAATAATCTTCTGTACCTAGATAACGATATTCATAAATACGCCATGTTATATGACTCTAATTATGACCTTCCAAACGATAATTCCATGTTTTCTGAAAAAAATGGTATACTTAATAATTATGGTATGAGAAATATTTTTAATAACCTATCTTATAATATTAACGAATGTAAAAACAATTCAATTTACAAAGGCATTGAAGATACCGAAAACTACATTACTAATGAAACCGAGGTAAATAATAACTGTAATATAGACGAAGAATTTTTTCGTTAGTAAAAAACTGTACATATTACATCAAAATATTGCAGGTCTACTGTCTAAGTCAGATATACTGTCTATATGTCTTGACGATCTATGTTTAAAGAATAAACCTGGAGATGTCCTATGTCTTACCGAACACTTCATGTTATCAGGCTACGAATCCCAACTTGATATTCAAAATTATAAATTAGCTGCTTGTTATAGTAGATCAAGCAATAGAAGAGGTGGTGCATGTATATTAGTTAGAAATGGACATATATATAAAGATATACCTGAAATTGCCAGTTTTTCATGTATGGGTATAATTGAATGTTGTGCAATAGAACTTATAAACTATAAAATAGGCATCGTATGTGTATATAGAACTCCAAAACCAGACCAATTAACATTATTTTTTCAAATATTCGAAGAGATGCTGAAAGCCATTAACAAAAAGAAACTGAATCATGTAATAGTAGCTGGGGACTTTAATATAGATGTATTAAAAAATAACAGGGTTAGCATGGATTTTAAATGTTTACTCTTAAACTATAACCTTAAACTAGCCCTAGAACAACCGACGCGTATACAAAGTCAAACTTGTATAGATAACATAGCCCACAATTTCCATAAACCTTGCAAACCTCAAATAATTGAATATGCCCTATCAGACCACACAGCCCAACTATTAGAACTCCCGGTAAACAATAAATGCATGCTCAAATATTGGAAGAAAACACAACGAGTTGTCTCTAAAGAAAACATAATAAAATTTAAAGAATGTTTAAAAAAATTATCTTTCACAGATATTTATGAAACAGATGACCCTAAAGTAGCTTACAATTTGTTCATAAATCAATTCTTGCTTTTTTATAACCTCTGTTTCCCTATAAGACGAATAACTGTGCAGGTCAATAAAAAATCGAAATGGATATCCAACGGTATCAAAACCTGTAGCAAACGGAAACGACAACTCTTGTGGACGTATCGACTCAAAAGAACTAAATTAAACTGTACTAAATACATCAAATATGGAAAGCTTTTAAAAAAAAAATAATTCACCTGACAAAACGAGCCCAAAATTGCTATAAGATTAAGACATCTGACAATAAAAATAAGACTACATGGCAAATTATAAATAATTCTAAACAAAATATACCCAAAGACATCATAAACAAAATAAAGATTGACAACAAACAAATTACGGACCCATTGACTATAGCAAACAGTTTTAATGATTACTTTGTAGATAAAGTCATACCTATGCACGGCTCAAAAACACAACCTACATCAAATATAAATAACAGCAGAGACTCAATGTTCATGCACCCAAGTATACCGTTAGATATCTTAAGCATTATAAATAACCTTAAAAACACAAATTCTATGGGTCATGATGAGATCTCTACTAAAATAGTTAAATCTGTGGGATGTCTGATATGCCATCATATAAGTCACATTATAAACTTGTGCATCATCAGTGGTGTCTTCCCCGAAAATTTAAAAGTGTCGATAGTGAAACCATTACACAAAAAGGACTCTAAAGAACATATCCATAATTACAGACCAATTGCACTTCTTTCAGTTATGTCAAAAATATTTGAAAAATATTTCTATAACCAAATATATAAATATCTAGAAATAAATAAAATACTTTGCCATGAACAAAAGGGGTTTAGACAGAATATGACTATAAATTTGGCAATCTTTGACTTTCTTCGGAATATAATGACGAATATGGACAATAGAACACCTGTTGCTGCTATTTATTGTGACATGACCCAAGCTTTTGACTACGTTGACCACACCATACTATTAAATAAGCTTGAATGTTACGGCATAAGGGGAAACACTCTAAAACTACTTGAGTCCTATCTATCAAATAGAAAACAAATTGTGTCAATCTCAAATATAGATACAATATCTAAAACTGAAATAAAATATGCATCAGGACAGCGCAGTATTAAATTTGGGGTCCTCCAGGGAAGCGTTCTCGGGCCACTTTTATTTCTTATATACATTAATGACTTGCCGAAATCAATTGACCAACCTATGACACTTTTTGCCGATGACAGTACAATAACTATAAAATGTAATGACTTAGAAACCTATGAATATGACATTAATAATTCCATATCATCTATAATTTCGTGGTTAATTGATAATAATTTAAAAATAAATTTAGACAAAACGAATATAATGCACTTTAGCCAACGTACAGAAACTGCATCAAATATAAATATAAAACATAACGATACCAAAATACAAGAGGTAGATAATACAAAATTTCTTGGTCTGACAATTGACAAAAAATTAAACTGGAAATCGCATATTGAATTGTTATGCAAACGAATTAGTAAGTCATCCTATGCACTTTACAAACTGGCCCCTACCGTAAATACCGAGACGTTGATCACTGCGTACCATGGTCTAGTAGCGTCAATATTAAGGTATGGAATAATATTCTGGGGAAACTCGACAGACAAGGATGTGGCTTTCAAAGTTCAAAAACGATGCATTAGAGCCATGTTTGGCCTCAAAGTTACTGATAGTTGTAAGCCTCTCTTTATAAAACACAAAATACTCACGCTGCCTTGCTTATACGTTTTAGAATTATGTATGTTTGTTAAATCCAACCCCGGACTTTTCCCTCGGGTGTCAGATTTCGTCACACGTAATAGACGAGACAATAACAGACTATGTTTGCATACCGCCAAAACTGCACATATGGGAAATAGTATATTTTGCATGGCTCCTAAACTGTACAACAAATTACCAAAGGAATTCAGAGACTCAAATATTAACTTGTTTAAAATCAGAATTAAAAATATGTTAAGTACTAAGGCCTATTATAATATTAATGAATTTTTGACTGATAAATTATAAATTGTTTTTAATATTATTCATTGTTATTTTTAAGATATTGACATCCAAAATCCATTAGAAATTTTTGACATTTAGTGACTATAAATGAATTATTATATTTTGTACACCTATTAAGGTAGAACATGTTGAAACAATATTGTATTTGACATCTTTGTAACTACACATGTTTCTGACAAATAAAATTATCTTTATCTTTATCTTTATCTTTATTGACGATAAGAAAAATAAAACAAACACCTATACAAAATATATGTATATATATATTTATTTGTTAATAGTTAGTTGTTTCTCATTACATCACTGTTTCGTTACATCACAGTAATAAATACAAACAATAATGAAATAAAAATATAAATTTTTATTTCTTACACATATTTAGAAATTACACTTTTTGACATATTTATGCCGACGGTATACGGTATCTGCAAGATGGCGATCAAAACGTTAAATAAATATCGGAAATTTTAAGTTTCCATGTAATTATGAGTGAAATATGATTCCATCAGATTTGTTTTTTTTTTGTACAACGCATAAAAGCAAACGATTGTGCGACGAAGACACAATTCATGCGGTCCACGCGCTAGACGCGCATCACATATCTTCCTTTTTTTGTTTATACTTATCTATGGTGTAAATAAGTAAACTTCAATGTTCGATGTGATGATGCAGTTGTATTTACACTACACTAATAAAGAGAATCGCAGAAAGATTTATTCCAACTTCTGTTATTTTTCTCTCATTCGTATTGAGGTAAAATTGCTGAGAATGCTTTTGTTGGGATGTGAACATGAAATGCCATCAAAAACATACTTGTAAAAAAACCCAAGTCTCGTAACGCAGTTCTTTTACCGTAAAACGTTGTGAGATCTATGTAATACCAAGTCGGTTAATTTATTCAGTCCCTACTTAAGGCACCTTCTATCTTAAGCTATTATGTAATTATCTCACCTTACAGAATCTTATTTTGACCTTATCAAAATTCGAAACTTTAAAGTTTTAAATAATAGATTAACTTGGCCATCGGATATAATTAGAATGTATCTCACAAGTGTTTATTGCGATGGCCAAGTCAATCTAATATTCATAACATAAAAGTTTTGAACTTTGATAAGGTCAAAATAAGATTCTGTAAGGTGAGATAATTACATAATAGCTTAAGATAGAAGGTGCCTTAAGTAGGGACTGAATAAATTAACCGACTTGGTATTACATAGATCTCACAACGTTTTACGGTAAAAGAACTGCGTTACGAGACTTGGGTTTTTTTACAAGTATGTTTTTGATGGCATCTCATTTCTTTTTGTAGATAGTTGTACTTTTTTCCTTTGCTTTACAATTTACATTATTTTTTTAAATACCAACAATGGATTTTACCACTCTGTCACTTGATGATGAGCTTTCCAATTTTTGTAGGTTGTGTTCCTCTTTTTCTTTACCGGTACTACTTCTTGAACTTCAGCTACAGTTTTTCTCAAAGCCCACTCCATTTCTCTATGGGTTTTTCTCGATATCTTTGATGTAACAATATTAAGCATGTCTAGACATTAAATGCTTGGGTTCCGTACCCAAAGGGTAAAAACGGGACCCTATTACTAAGACTTAGCTGTCTGTCTGTCTATCACCAGGCTCTATCTCAAGAACCGCGATACCTAAACAGTTGAAAAATTCACAAATTATGTATTTCTGTTGCTATAATAACAAACTAAACATAAAATAAGTATTAAGGGGGGGCTCCCATACAACGACTATTTTTTGGCCTTTTTTGCTCGATATCTATAACGGCAACAGGTAGGCACTTGAAAATGGTACGGAACCCTTAGTACGCGAGTCCGACTCGCACTTGGCCGGTTTTAGTCTATTGTATTCACAAATGGATTATTCCTGCGCTTTAATAGTTCCAAAGTAGACTTAAATTTGATGTAAACCATCCAGACTAGTAACTCTGTGCCCTTATTTACAAAATAACTTAACTTACGCACATATGAATATCCACGTACCTAGCTGGCATGGCAACACTCACCATATGAAACAAGAACAGATGCGTCGTATACTTTTTTATGCTTTATTGATATTCGTCGCACTCGTCAAACGTCATTTAAAATTAATCCGTATGTAAAATTGTTATCTCTCATTGGTTATAAATATTGTCAATGTACCTAGTCGAAAACTACAACATCAAGCTTAACAGAGGATTAACACATGAACTTATGTATGGCACTCACGGCCTTCTGGCTTCCGGCCTGTCAAAGGTTTTTAAAATTACGAAATTGATGAACTGTTTTTGATGGAATTTTGGTACAACTACATAATACATGTCCGATTATGGCCTTTTTTAAGACAGCTCCCGCACTAGGGAACAAGCTAATATGTACATAAGTAAATTTAAAGCTACCTAGTTAACATCAAACTGTGTATAAAAATATTTGATAAAATGATTATATAAATATAGTTTGTGTCAGATTAATAAAACGTGGTTTGTGTGTATACCTTCGATATCACAGTAAGATTTGTTAGTTGCTTGGAAGAAAGTGACCGTCTTTCTGTGTTTCGAACGGGAAGCGTGAAAGCCATGGTGTAAGTTTGTCCAGGGGAATGCAAGAATGTTACGCATCTCCTCCGCCACCGCGGTGTTCCGGCACGGGCAGTGGGGTATGTGGGACTCGCCCTCTTCATAGCAGTGGAATGCTAATCATTACATGAGAGTAAAACGCCTGGTTACTCCTCCGACCACAATTGGTGAGGGGCCCAGGTACTGTTGCCTATCTGGGATACCCTCTGGCAGCGTCCGCGACTCAATTGGTGTTGCGGGCTCTCCTGCGCCCAATTAACCAGTTTCAGGGACGCCCAGATTACACGGGGTCCCTACTTCTCAAGGGACCGCAGCCTCCTGCTGAGACATGGCTCAAGCGGGCAAGCCACTTCCATCAGACGCTGTTATGATTGTTAGTATCCTATCGTTCATAGCACAACTTATGTACTATCTTACTTTTACAATCCATTGCTTTTTTTTTTTACTACGATTTTTTTTTTTTTTTATTACTTGTTAAATTAATCCCTGTGTCGCGAAGGTCTCACCGCTCAATAGATTCACGAAAACAAAGCACCCCCTGACTCATTACAACTGTTTGAATTTCAGACGAATAATTGTCCCGGGTGGGAATCGAACGCAGAAAACCAGGTCTCTGAAACAACTAACCTAACCACTTAGACACCACCTTTCAACATAATTCCATCTAGGTCCCTATCTACACCTATTCCTCCATTAAATCAAACATATTCATGTACACTGATTCACTGACTGCAAATGTAACTTTGTAATCCTATACATTTATAAGAAATAACAAAGTTATTAATGCAGTTGATGGAACTGAACAACTGGACCGAAATTGCAAAATGTTGGAATTTTCCCATGAGTTTTACACTAAACTCTCCTAATACTCAAAATTTGAAGCTTCTACGTCTGCTAGAAGTGCCTAAACATTTTGATGATCGGTCAGTCAGCAGTGAGCGAGTGACAAAATTACCGAAAATACCAAACTTTGACTAGTTATAATTCGTAAAGTACTGGTTCAAATTGAATGAAATTTGAAATATACTGTAGTTTTACAAAGCTTGTTTAGTAACTGAAAATTCAGGCTCCCGGAAGTTATAGGGGGTCGAAAATCGGCTGAGTTGCTTCGAGAAAAGATAGGTACGGCCGTGCATCTTTTTTTTTTTTTTTTTTTTTCTTACTCGACTTGGTGGGGCACTGCCGTGCCCCCAGATATAAGTTTTTAAATTCTGTAGCAATATTTTATACCTCTTGTATCAATACTACTTGATATAATCGGGTATAGATTTTCGGTTTTGTAAGCAATGTCAACTACAGCTTGGAGTTTGTACAATAGTATTACTACTATGTATTTAAATATAAATATATTTAATATAAAAGTTCTAGTAGTAATTTTGATCGATGTTTTAATAATAGTTAATTGAATGCACTAAAATCTATAATAATTAATGTGAACTTTAACTTATTATGAGTAAGGGAATTAATGACCAGCTGACGGACTACTTTGTCTGTAATATCCTACAAATTGCTACCGGCTAGTTAAGTATCTCGTTTAATTCAAAGAATAAGAATAATTGTGTAACATTTTGATTCTGACAAGTACAAGTGTATGTAAATGAAATGTGAATTGCGGTTTACAATTTATGACGTATAAAAAAAAAACTACTAACTAGATCTCGTTTAAACTAATTTTCGGTGAAAGTTTGCATGGCACATCATACATTTTTTTTTGTTTTATCATTCTCTTATTATATAAGTTACAGGAGGGGGGAGGGAATATCTTTTACCACTTTGCAAGTGTCTATCGCGCAAACTACTAATTCTAGAAAAAAAAAATTAGAAACCTCAATATTATTTTTCATCCATAGTTAACCCAAACGTAGGGGGATGATGAAAAAAAAATTGAGTTTCAGTTCTAAGTATGGGGAGAATTTATTGTTTTTTTTTTTTTTCTATTTTTGTGTGAAAATCTTCATGCGGTTCACAGAATACATCTACTTACCAAGTTCAACAGTAAAGTTGTTATAGTTTCGGAAAAAAGTGGCTGTGATATACGGACGGACAGACAGACATAACGAATCCATAAGGGTTCCGTTTTTTGCCATTTGGCTACGGAACCATAAAAATCTATAGTATTTATTATAAGTCAAATACAACGATAATGACAAAAAATCTTGACTAATAAATTACTTTACATTTCAACGTATTAATTAAAATTTACTAATGCTGTTATTTTATGTGATTTAATGGATAAAAGAGATTGGTATAATTAACTATTATATAAAAGGGGGTGTTGTTTTCTTAGTATTGGGGTTTCCCGTTATCCATTAAATGTTAGGAACTTCTGGCTTAGGACATCAAGTAGTATTAATCTGGTATGACTTTTCACACTAACGGCTTAACATGCTTTTCGACATATCAAAGAATCCGTGAGTCGGAGAAAGCTAAAAAATTGATTAGATTCTCCGAGTCACGGAACCTGGGGTGGAAACGACCTTGCATTTTCCTTCTTCTCAAGCCAATGAATATTTAAAAAAAAATACGAACAGCTATTACGGGCACTTGCAAATTTCCAAAAGAATCTAGTATTAATATATTTATAATGATAACATTAGGTATATAAATTTGCAAATTAAGCAGGTATTATTATTTTTAATAATATGTTAGTCTTAACTAAACTTAGTTCAATAATAATATTGAACTATATTATGTCCAATAGCTTGGTTCTGTCTATATTAGGTTAGAACAATTTTCAGTAGGCCACGTTAAGAGTAAGATTATTTAATCATTGTCAATTAATTGAGATACTGTCCCACACCGGTGTCTTGAATATAATATAACATGGTCCTTGGTCAATCTTGGAGGTTGTTTGACATACTTCCACATAAACCTTCTGTTAACATTTATTATTTACATTGTTGTGTATATTTACTTAGCTCATTATGAGAATCGTCCCGAAACAATTAACAATATATTAAATACTAGCTTCCGGCACGCGCTTCCACCCGCAATCTCTCGTGTTCGTAGAAACTTCGTAATGAAATATCGGATATATTACATTTTTAACCTCTTATAGCCTTCTATAATATCTTTATTCTAAAGCCTCGATGGCGGCAAGTCACAGGAACATCATGCAACCTTCGAATGCCTCCCAAAATTAAAGGAAAAATATACAAGGCGATTATCAGACCTGTCGTCATGTATGGATCTGAATGTTGGGCCGTAAAGGACTGACTGCAGTGACTGCACCGGTGGCTTAGTGGTTACGATAGTTGCCTCTGAGACCTGGTGTTGTCAATTATTTGTGTGAACCACAAATAGTTGTTCCGAGTCTGGATGTTCTTTGTGTCCGTGAAATGAATGTTTGTAAAGTCCCCCGCGACACAGGGACTTATTTCCCTAGTGCGGGAGTTGACTTTAAAAAAAAAAACGAAAAAAAAAGGGACGGATAAAAGAAGACTGCATGCGACGGAGATGCGAATGTTGTGATGGATATGCGGAGTAACAAGAATGGATCGGATTCGAAATGAGTGAAAGATGAAATGAAAAGAGGAATTCTAAAAGTGGCGTCAGTGACTGAGATATTGAGAGGAAATAGCTTAGGATGGTATGGGCACGTTATGCGTAGAGATGACATGCATGTGACGAAAAGAAAGCTGAATATGAAGATGGAGGGATATGTTGGAAGAAGAAGGCTTAAAAAAAGATGGATGGAATGTTTAAAAGATGAGATGTCTAAGAAAGGTGTGAACTGTATGGAAGAGACGTCTTATAGGGAAAAATGGAAGAGGATCTATCTATCTAGCTATCTATTGGCTTAACGTGCTTTCGCGGAGGAAAGTGCCTCAAAAAACCAGACCCGGAAATAAATCTTAGAAATTACACAAAAATTTCCTGTCCGGCGTGGGGATCGAACCCACGACGTCCGAGATTTAAAGCGAACCAAATACCGCTACGCTACGCTACTAGTAATCATAATAAAAAAAATATCAGGTATTAATTGTAATAATTAATATGGTGTAGTGCTTACGTGATATGGTTAAGAATAGATCACTATACCAAGTACCTTTAAGATTGACAATGAAATGAAACAACATTTCTAGTAACACCACTAGAAATGTAACTAATTAAATAATAAACTAAGGTAGTTATGATCGAACATCCATGAAAACGAACAATGCAATTTAGCTAGAGTTGCATCATTTTGACCGACCCGAGATTCGAACCAGGGAACCAATTAGTAATGATTGAACCTATTACTAGCATACATCATAGCATTATTTAATCCTTACTTAATATTATAAATGCGAAAGTCAATCTGCCGGCCTTTCACGACAAAACTACTGAACGAATTTGAATGAAATTCAGTGCACATATAGTGTACAACCTGAGACAGGACATTAACTACTTTTTATAGCGAAAGAAAGGGCTGTTTGGGGTTGAACGGGGGGGATAAAAATTCACTATTCCACGCGGACGAAGATCGCGAGCACAACTAGTCCAATATATGAGCGATAAACAAAAGATTTCAATACAAAAATCGACAAATGGAATAAAGTGCATGTGCTGTTACATAGTAAATAATTCTGGCGAGAGCTACACCATTCGCGCAATAAAACGAACAATGCAATTTAGCTAGTGTTGCATTCATGCGATAGTTTCTATGTTAAAGTTGGTTCGGCCTTACATCTCGATTACAGTTATATTCCTATTTATTTTTATTTTATTTACTTGAACTAGCAGCATTTTTATTACCTATTATAAACTGCGGTATAGTAAATAATATTAGTATTGTATATTCTTGCCTCCACTTTGTACGAGTGCAATGCTGATATTATTCACTAGGTGTCCCTCGCGGTTTCACCCACGTCGATCCCGTTCCCGTGGAAACTTTAACTTAAAACGGTATAATTCTCACCTTCAGTTTCAGAGGTCTTGGGTTCGATTTTCACTCGGGACAAAAATCTTTGTGTGAACGATTTCTTTTCGGGTAGCGTTAGCAGTGGGACTACCTTCCATGCCTCGAAATGCACGTAATGCCGTTGGTCCCGATTGTTATAACATCATCAATAGCAATTGTATATCAGGGAAAGGGCAGCAGCGTTTACCAGTGTGTGTTAAATGATACTTGCGACTATGACCCTCGCAAATGACGTGGCTTTCTATTGGTAAAACAATCAAAATCTTGGCCGTAACATATATAATAATATTGTTTTTGTGTTATTTTCGATTTGTTTAAAAGTTTATATTTGGGTGTACGGGGGGTTAAATTAAACACATAAACCTTCGGACAATTAATATTATTATTTTGATTTTTATTGTATGTATTTATTTCAATTTATATATATATATGTCCGACGATACTGATGATAATTTATTCTTTTCTTGTACTTCTTCTATAGATTCCTACTGATGATAATTTATTCTTTTCTTGTTCTTCTTCTATAGATTCCTACGTTAGTGCGTCTTTTGACGACGAGTCGTTACAACTACGCGAAATATGGTACTCTCACTTATCTTTTTCTTCTGAAAAATGTTTTAATGTAGTCCATATCAATGCTCAAAGCGTTCATGCTCATTATCCCGATATTTTGTCTTCTTTTGATCTTGACCTAATTCATGCTGTTATCATGTCTGAAACATTTCTTAAACCTTCACTTCCTTCTGCACAGTATGCTTTACCAGGATACAAGCTACTACGCAATGATAGGACCGGGAATGGTGGAGGTGGTGTTGCCATATATCTCCGTGCGGATCTTAAACATAAGATTATCGATCAGTCTCCAAATGATAACTCAAAATCAGCTGAATACCTTTTTATTGAAATAAACATAAACCACAATAAAATGATTTTGGGTGTATTCTACAGTCCTTCGTGCCAGATAGATTATTTCTCCTCACTTGAACATAAACTTGAAAATCTGTCTGCGCTATACGAACACATAGTTATCCTTGGAGACTTCAATACTTGTTTGTTGAAAAATGACGCACGGAGTTAACGACTTCTCTCCCTTGTTTCCTCCGTCAACATGCACATCCTTCCACTCAGTTCTACTCACCATGCTTCTAATTGCACTCCCTCTCTTCTAGACTTAATAATTGTCTCTAACTCCTCTTAAGTGTCAACTCATGGGCTGGTGCCCGCCTCTTTCTCTTATCACGATCTTATATGTCTCTCTTATAAAATCAGCTGCCCTCGGCGTAAAGCTAAATTTAACTTCCTTCGAAGCTTTAAAAATATTTCTCACTTTTTGGTCACCTGTTTACACCTGCAACGATATTGACTCAAAAGTAGCCATGTTTATCCAATTAGTGTTGGAATTATATGACATCCATGCTCCAATTAAAAGGGTGCGCATTAAACATGTTCCGGCACCATGGCTAACAGATGATATTAAAAAGGTGATGTCTCAAAGGGATAAAGCCAAAAGGAAATATAAAAAGGCTGCTACTGAAGAGAATTGGGCCCAATATAAGAAGCTGCGCAACCGTTGTAGTCGAATGTGTAGAGATGCCAAAAGACGCCACATTCACCATTCTATTAGTCATCGCAATACGGCACAAGTATGGCAATTCCTAAAATCTCTTGGTGTCGGCAAGAGCACTGGCGATGATGCAACATCAGTGGATATTAACATACTTAATACCCACTTTGCTATACCACCGTTTCGTGTGGATGCCGAAACCAAAACTTCTACTCTTAAGTATCTCTTAAATCTTTCTAAGCCAATTTGTACTGCTTTCTATTTTACAGCAATCACTGAAATTGAGACTTTAATATCCATCAAATCCATATCGACTACAGCGGTAGGACATGATGGACTGCAAATCCAAATGTTTATTTTTGTTATCAGAGGAACTGACTCCAATTGTAACTTATATTATAAATTTCTCCCTGGAGTTCCTTCCCATCAGCCTAGAAAAAGGCTCATGTTCTACCGTTTCCTAAGACTGCCAATCCTGTTTCCGCCACTCATTACCGTCCTATTTCCATCCTTCCTATCCTGTCAATATAATCAAACACTGTACCAAATTTTATCTATTAATAAGTACCTATAGTGGTTTAAAAACTGACAGAAAGACAAAGTTACTATCGCAATCATAATATTAGTACCTACTACCTAGGGATTTATATTCAATTTATATCACTTTAGCTTGTCGGTATTATAAGGCTTATAAGGTAGTAATTGCAATAATATAAACAATTTAAATAAAAATCCATATGTTGTTAAAATTGTATGCTTTCGATTCGCTTTTTTAATTCGTGGATTGTTTATATTATTAAAGCTGTTTTTGTTTACTAGAAGGTAATTATAACACTTCGACAAAATGCTTCAAGTTGTTATATTAGATATTACCTACACATTGAACACGAGTTTAAAAAAATCTGGCATCTATTAAACTAATGGTTGAAAAAAGAAACCTTTTACAGTAACGTAATCTAGTAAAACTAGACAACATGGTCACAACTCGCTTCCTCATAAAATGGAGCGAGGTCCGATTTGTGGGAATAGCATATAAAAATTTCAAAGAGCCTGTATGCGCGTGCAGTGTCCGCCACACCGCGCCGCATCACTCGCCGCTGCATAAAACATGCAAATTGGACCACTTCACTGGTGTGGTATGCCTAAGTTCACTCGCTTTTGCACTTTTATGTAAAATTGTTGCCCATTAGTCATGTAAATATCGTTACTCAAAAATTATTCTCTATTCGTATTCAACCTGGAAATACAAGTTAGCTGCTCTCGTTTCATTAAGCGCATTCATACCTATCTCTCTGTCTTAATTAACCAAAAGAGAATAGATGTATGCATTGTTTAGAATACCTATTACTTACAAAATATCTACGCAAGTTGAGTGTAGTCTTTTGTTTTAGATTATGGTTGCAGGTCACAGTGCACACAGTTTGAATAGGTTTTTAATTGGCATTGCGGAGCAAAAATGATTTTAATTATAATTGGGAATGCATGAACACAATAGATCGTTAAATGGTGACGATTGTTTAGCTCATGCGACTGAATAGAGACCTAGTCGGTGTAATAATGAGGACATCAGGTATTAAATGAAAAAAATACTGCCTACCTATTCTCTTTCTTAACAAATATAGACACTTAATCGGATACTTGGTAGAGATTAAGTTATTTTTTTCGTAAATTAGTTTAAAACATTTCTTTGATTGCGCCATTCAATCGGAAACGAATCTTTTGTCTGTACAACTTTTTGTTATATAAAGCTCAAGTCGCTTCTGTTACAAGGTTTTCTAAATTATGTCCGCTAGAAGAACGCTACGTAATAAAAAGTGTTAATACCTTTTCTCATTCCGACAAAAAAATTAAGCGGTGACCTCTTTGCGTCGCCTTGGGAGTAGATAAAGTTTATCCTGTCGAAGGTTGCGGGTGCAGATTAACCGCTGCGATGTCTTGCGTCGACTTCATCAATTATCTTCGTCCCCCGAACCCTCCGGCTTCTTGTCCGTGTCGGTACGACCCGCCTCTTCGCATCTGTTCCGTGATGAGACCGTTTGCAGTTTGCGAATGATTGATCTCCTAACAATAGTATTTAGTCAATGTTCCCCTAAGAGACGTGTTAAAACGAGATTGATAAATTTCGACGGCTGTTTGGATATTATTGTGGCCGAATAGTCAAGGCATAAGAGGCTTTATTTAATATTCAGGTTCAAATCCGGTGATCTTAATTTACTGATATCATGTTTTAATTTAGTAGGTATTACCTAAACCTTGTTCAAAAAGGCAAAAATAGAAATAAAAAAATAATGTTTAGTGTTTTAACATGTTGTTCTTAAGATTATAAATGTGTGAAGAAGGTTCTATTCAGATTCAGAATATAAAGCTACATCTTTTATCAAAATCAGATGTCCCAGTCGAATTGGTTTCGCTGAAAGATAAACTTTGCAATTAGCGCCATTTTCTTATGACTTTTCTGTGTTTATTACTATACAAACCTTTGTTACAATTACAACAAAAAAAGCAATAGGTAAAAATAGATTATACCTACTGTCCTAGGCGTAAAAGTCCTTAATTATTATGCTACAAAAATGACTACGTCTGTGGCCGTCGCCGCGTCGTCAGGTTTCCCGCGTTTTAAATCAAAGATTTGAAAAGTAACGTAATTGGATTACTAGGTAGCATGTACAAGTGTACAGTCCAAAAATAATACCTACCATAAAAAGGTAGCATAAATTGACGTGGGAATTTAAGTTTATTTTTAACTATCGATTTCTTTTTGTTTAATTCCTGAACTCTGAACTAATTGGCAGACATATTCATTACTGACAAGTTTTCGAAATACGAAAGTTAGATTGGATCTTTTTTTTTGTCAACGCCGATGAGTAGATAAAGCCTTTTTTTTGTTGTCGTAGGGACATGCATTTGCGCATCCCATCCGCCGCTGCAGCGTTCCCGCGCCGCCGGCGAAGGAGTATGTGGGACTCGTCCTTTTCATAGCGTGGTATGCTAAAGTCATACCGGTAGGCCCGAGTAGGTAAAGCCTGCCAGTACTTGAAAAGCGATATCTACCTAATTACCTACACGTCTTCTATAAAATATGTAGAAATATAATACAATACCATTATTGAGTGACTGACCTATCCACAACTGAAAGCCTAAATAGTTGTATTTATAAATCAAAAAAAAAGAGAGTGTCCATAGGCTTATGCAAGTAAAGTTGATGAATGTGCCCCAAAGTTTTGCACGAAGAAAAACAGTCGCGGCCAAAATTAATTAAAAATAGAATAATACAAAGATTTTTTTCCATGGTTACGGTTTGCTTCCACAGCCGATAGTGTAGGTACAATGTGGTTTACTTAACAATATTTGTGTATCTAATTACAGCGTATACAATCAGGTTCGATATTAGATCATTGTTCCTTTTGCACAATTATGCCGGAACTGGAGTTTAACCTACCGATGAAAACAAATTGAATGTATTGAAACATACGTGTACAGGCAGTTATACAATGCGAATTGTTTAAGTATATTGGCTGAAAAAGTGAGGTCAGTTCTGTCAACAAAAAAAAAGGATAATGTACAATGTTGAGAATGCAGCCAGAAGGCAGCTTCTCTAGATCAGCAATAGATCACACAATAGATCCTGTCTATCAATTAATTATAACATATATTTAATAATAAATATTTTTCTTTCTTTAAACCCGCACGGCCAATGCAGGGTCAGCCTAAATGCTAAATCTTTTTAAATTAAAGTGCAATAAGGTGTTTCCAAAATATATGGGGTTAGTCACTATCTGGACATACGAGACTGGACATGAGTGTGTCGAGTTGGTGAAACTCGGAATTAGGATCACTTATTATTTCGTCATCTGGACACGCCAATATTAATATGTGTGTCCACTTAGTGAAACTTAACTTAAACTTAATAACTTAATAAAAATCCATTAAAATACATAATATGATACATCTGAAGGTACAGCCAGCTCAACCAGTATTTGAGGAGTATTTTACAAAAGAAATATACAAGTATATTATATCATTATATTTTGTGTATGGCAACATATTTTTTATTATTTTACAGAAATTTCTTCACTATAGTGAGTACCTATGTCCCCTGTTAAATGGGATGGCATATATTTTGCAAAGTCTGTATACCATTGTAAAAGTATATAGGTAGGTATGCAATATAAATTTTGGAGTAATTATTTTTATTTGTATAAAATTACAAAATTATGAAAGGCAAAATGTGTTGCAAACATCAAAACTCTACTTAGGTAAGTACCTACTCAACTTTTTATATAAGCATTAGGAGTGTTTCACTGAATCCGTCAAAATTTTAATTTTTCTATTCATATTAAAGGTAGATAGTTTTATTAAACTCTTTTATTACACACCAATAAAGATTTATAGCGCTTGGAGATAGGTATTAAACTTTTGTAATTTATAACATTTGTTCAAAAAATATTTCAATGTTTAGAATGTTCGCTATATTAATAAAGTAACCCTATAAAAGTAACCCTCTGTTTGAAGTCGGTCAAATTGGAAAAGAAAGAAAGCTCTATAAAATTGTAATTGTAGTAGCCGGTGGGCTCGTGTAGACCTCTCGATGGAAACTCGAGTAGACCTTTCTCCTCTAATGGATAACGAAAACCTTCTTCACTTTTACGTGAAAAATCTTTTTGGAAAATAAATGAATCCATACCGTATGTAAATCGGACGCCTTCGAAAGTTTTTATTGAAAAACTTGAGAAACTGATGAAAATGGGGCCGCGGCGTTTAAGATATCTTCATCTTATGAATGTAGTCGCTCCCGCTGAATCCGAAATGTTCTTACTTTTGAATACAGTTCTAGAGTTCAGAAGCATAAGGTCGGATGTGCCACTATACGTTAGGAACATTCGTCGTATGTGCCTTTATCGTAAACTGGCACGTACTACTAAATGCTTCTGAAGTAAAAAGTAGATCCGTCTTTATGCTTCTGAGGTCTGGAGTTACATTAATGCCGGCGCGTCGTTATAAATGTTACAATGTTGTAAGATTTTGTACATAAACCGTGTCTTTTTGTCTTTGCAAGATTAAAGCGGCCGTATCCCAATGGCTAGGTGCTTCGGACTTGTGATCTTGTGGTCGCCGGTTCAATCTCCACCCATTGCACTACCGTCGTGAACCCGCACGTAACACAAGCATTTTAGCTTAGCACCGAGAGGTTAACAAGAATACTAGTAGAATGCAAAAACCTCCTAGCAATATTCTATTCTCCTAGAAATCGCAAAAAAAATCAGATGTTCCATACATTTTGTCGAGGTAAGTGAACATAAACGTATGGAACAGATGATTTTTTTTGCGATTTCAAGGTTGGTCCCATTGTAAAAGTAGTTCATAATCATGAGTACTTTTATCCCCCGAAAGGTTGTTGGTGTTTTAAATATAACCCTGCAAAGGTAGGTAGATCGATTTTACAAAAAGAAAAAATCGCTCAATATTAGCAGTGACTAAAAAGTCACAGTGCATTGCACACACATAAACGGCAACCGTTAGTGACAGATCTATGTACAGTTTAAACCACACAACGGATTGCGCTCAAATTTTGCACTCAGATAGTTATTAGAAAGTAGCCATATAAGATTTTTTACAAAATTCACCCTTTAAGCGGGAGTCCAAAGTTTATAAAGGAAAATAAAAATCTACGCCGGTCAAAGTAGCATGCAAAAGTTAGTTGATACATATACCTATGTTGTGATCTCGTGGTCCGCCAAGTTTATATAATATTTATAGAGCTTTGGGATCGTCATAATTAAGTTATCTAAGATTAATTAAACTCACGTCGGGCGGTAGGATCAGCTGAAGGTTCGGCAAACCTGCAAAGGGGTGGTAGATAGACTGAGTAATTGATAAAGCCTACCGCCCTGGAACACGGTCAGCCCAAGTTAAACTCAATAAATAGTTATAAGTTGTCTAGGAATCTGTTAATTACGGCATCTCGACTGGAGTGGTTTGAAATATAATTACATATACCATTAGCTTAACATTTGTCTAGACAGATTTATGTATTCTACGTTGCACATAATAATATTCCTAGGAAGTAATTTGTTGAGATAAAGGCTCTTTGTCATTAGCGAATTGATCTCGAACGGTCAGAGTCACCGGAAAATAATACGAATCGTAAGTTGATCAACTTTCATACCACTCACTATTTTTGAATATAGTTGCCAGTTTCAGTGAACTCGCATAGTTATTATATTATTTACTTCATATGGTTAGGTTAGGTCGTGTCTTAATACACTTGACCTAACGTAACCAAACGATACTATGCTACTTTTGTAATAAAATAAAAAAACTTCAACTTCAATAAGTCTTGTTGAACTCCATGGGTTTAGGTATAGGTTATTTTTGAAGTACCCGAAACCTCTTTAGTTTATCAACTAAATAATAAATAATACGATTCTTATTATTTTCCGGTGACCAGCATACAGCAACATAGCCTCAGCATAAACAAACAGCACAAATAAACAGGTCTTCTTGCATCGTTTTCCTCCATGCCGAGGGTCGTGACCTCCCTTTAGCTGCATAAACTGACGTATTAAAAGTGGTGGAGTGATCGCACCATCGAGTTGGTTGGCGCCCGCGAGGCCTTTTGTCTCCTGCTTTTTCGGCAATGTGTGTCTAAGACACGACCAAGGCACACGGATGACAGTCTCGTGATTATGTTCCATGGAACACGCAGCATCTTTCTCCAGCTGGCGCTGGCATAAAGGCATCAATTTGTTTGCGGTCTGCAGATTGCAAGATCTCAACGCCGTACGAAAAAAATAGAAGACCAGAGTTCATACCATTTCGTCTTGATTTCGACGGCAATATTGCGTTCCATTCATATTCGATCCACATAAATGTAAGTAATATAGGCAGCATTTTTTTTAGCAGCAATTCATAAAAGCATAATTCGTTTGTAGTCAGCTGCTTTTAAGTTCACAGAGCTAAAATGAAATTCCGTACTAATTTCGCCTTAGTTTTGCCTAAAATATTACGATCCACCCATGGAACATGGGTGGATCATCACTACATAGTATAAATAAAACAAAGTCGCTTTCTCTGTCACTATATCCCTATGTATGCTTAAATCTTATAACTACGCAACGGATTTTGATGCGGTTTAATAGTTTTTAATAGATAGAGGGATTCAAGAGGACGGTTTATATGTATAAAACATCAATATTCTGCCCGTGCAGAGCCGGGGCGGGTCGCTAGTTTATGTATAAATAACATGTCAAACATATTTCACAAAAAACAAGTCTTGCTGTGAACCAATAAAATCAAATATAATTTTACATTTACCTTTTAATTGTTTTGATTTAATATTGCTCGTTAGTTATACTGTATAATAAATACATTTAATTTATTGTGTTGTTATGAATGTGTAAAATATGGGTCCATAAGCTACACTAATTTAATAAAGTGTTATTAATTAAGTTTTTTTAAATTAAACTTATAACAAGATCGTTTCTTGAGATGGTATAAATAATGAATCATATAAACAGGTGAGCGAAATAGGTACGTAAACAGAGAGCAGTGTTTTCATTATAATGGGTAGAGTCTTTTCACTTTTAAAAAATGACACGCTATTGCGGTAGATTATATTATTATTGCAGACGGTCTTAAATAATCTTGATAATTACATAAATTTCTGCAGTTAATAATGTATTAACGGAGATTTCGTGATGTCTTGTTTACAATTCTCTATTACTTATGGCACGCGACGCGACGCAGCGTCGCCGTGACTCATAGCAAAGATTACGTCACGTTCATACGTTATACTCGGTTACTTATTAATAAACATACAAAAAATAAACTGCCGACTTCCTTTCGCGTGCTTATAGACATAAAAGTTCATCGTGCGTATCCTAACAAAAACATAAATTAGGTAAATTTATATTGAGGGTCATCCCTCTGTTACAATATGTTGGATCGTCGCCGAGGGTCATTGCAGTGAATCTCCCCTTTAAGAATTCGAGCGCCTTCGGAATTATCAAAACTTTTTAACTAACAACTTTGTCCAAACGAGTGCTGCGAGCTTTTTCATTCGTTTGGAGCTTTTAAAGAAGTGCCGCGGTCTATATTGTCGTCCTTGTCTCGCGCGGGTATTCGCCGACACAGGCTGTACGAACTTTTGCCCAACTACCGTTGCCTCGTACATGCCAGCTTCAACCAGCCCGGTGTTTCTTTGAACCGGAACGTTTTCAGTAGTCGTCGGTGCGATGCCATAGGCGGACGTATCGCTTCGCGCTCGACCTCCATTCCATGTTGCCGCGATCGCGACGAAATTCTTTGCCAACTAATAAATCAAATAAAGTTAACCCTCACGAACAGATTATAACGATACGAGATATCGGCGTAGTCATTAATCACTCGCGTCCGTGCTTCTATCTGAACGGAAGCGTAATCTCTCCGATTTCTGCTTAGGTGTGAGTAATGCAAACAGATGAACATTTATGAAGTCAAACGGAAACTTTGTTTGAATCGGATTAGAAGTTGTAACTGATTATGGAGTACGGGAGAGTTATTGAACAATAGTGTTTGTGCGCTGGAGGTAGGATTGCCGCGATGGTCGGCTGTGTATGGTTGACGGCCGGCGTGCTGTGTGCCGTGGCGGCGGCAGCGCTGGCCGACACTTGGACCACTTACCAGGAGCAGCCGTGCTGCCGACCTGTGACGCATCATCGGGTCAGACACCACCGTGGTGAGTCTCTGTTCCGTTCATGGTTCACGATACAACACATTATCCTATAAAAGCAGTGTTAATCAGGTGTTGAGGATGTTTCAGCTACGCACTATATCATCCTTATTAACTGTAAACTAGGAGTAAAGCGTGTACGTACAACAAATACTGAAAGTATTGTTATATTGATGAATACTGCATATTTAGTAAGAGCAAAGGTTCAATGGCCGTGGACATTAGTCACAGCAGGCCAGATACGGCGGCGTCATTACGTTCAAATATTTACCTATGCTGTTTGATCTACTTATGCACTGTAGATAAGCAACCGTTGTTATAAGCGAATACTTAAATATCAGATATCGGTACAGTATACCTACATATAGTAACAAGTAAAACATACTTTTACTTATTTGTTTTTAATTTAATTTCTGATAGATATTTAACTATCAATGTAAACAAGATTTAATTATTTCACATTAATATATAAAAAATTGATAATAATTTTGGACACCAGTAGAGCTCGAAACTATACTCCCTAAATCCCTAATGCTTTGAAATTTATTTTTCTCTTTTCCACGTTTCTAAGGTAGACGTACAAAATAGTGTAAACAAGATTATAAAAATCTTATGTAGGTACACTATTTTTATTATCTTGTTTATTATTAGGTACTAGGAACTTCTATATTATATGTAATCTTTCTAAATAATAAACACTAAGGGACATTGATGAGAGAGGACATAAACTAGGAAATAAAAGTTGTAAGTACACACGACATGAGAAAATCTCACGCAATGTTTATGCGATACACTGAAAACATAAAATAGGAGGCAAATAGCGACATAGAATACTCCACGAGAATATTCACCCTTCCTAAAAGTATTTACCTAGCTAGTAAAAACAACATCATAACAATAAACCACATGACAGGTTGATCACTTAAAAGTAGGTAGGTACCTACATATTTATCTAATCATTAATTAGCATTCCAATTTGTTATAATCTTACAAATTGTATTTATCATTTAGATGTATAACCAGTTTTATTTTCGGACGGACTTCACCGGGCGTAAAGGCGAGAAGGGCTTCATGCTTATTAAATTTTTATATTTTTTTAAACTACAAATTAAACAACCTTTGCAAGAAGGAGGGCGGCCCGTGTGGGATTTGGGTCTAGGCAGTCGCTGGCGGGGAGATTGGGGAACGATGACTTTTAGTCGTTTTATGCAGCTGTCATTAAACCTGTATTTAAACATGCACACTTATCTACAGTCAAGCAATTAAATTACGGAATGCTAAACATAAAAGTACTGGTATAATAAACGGCACCATATAACTCGTAGTCAGCTTTCTAATACCGAAATAATTATTTTCCACGCTCAGTAATTTATAATTATTGCTTTCAATAAATAAGTATTTATTTTTATCACAGATTGAAGTTACCCACTGAATTCATTCTTTTTACATTTTGTGCATAGGTAGATTATAAAGTAGACTAATTTTCAGTGGCGGTCATAAGCTGGAACCACATCAAATTTTGGCGCCGTTTAGAACGGCAGGATTTTGACAGCGGCGCCTTCGGGCCCTCTAATTCTTAGCGCTTGGTGCGGTCGCACCGTAAGCTGTAGACAGATGGCCGGCCCGGCCCTGCATTCAATAATTCTGTCCCACGTAACTCAAACATGTTTTCACCCGTACCTACAATCTATTTTTGTTTCCTTTTTATTAGAAATACAAATAGTGATAACAATAAACAAGACACAAATAGTAGTACACAACTAAGCACCACATAAATGTTTTAGCATATAAACACTAGAATGCATGTATATAGGTTTATAGGTATACGAACCAAAGGAATTCTTAAAATTTACATTATCTTGTAAAGTCACGTGTTCGTATGAAGCTATGTTAACCTACATTTTAAATTTATATAGACATCGTTTTGTTTTCAGGATTTCATACATTACTGATTGATTTTGATAGCTGCATCACTGCGGTTCTCGAATATCTTACTAAAGCTGTACTAAATTAATCTCAAGTGTTGGGAAAGTGTTTAAATTAAGCTTCAGTAGAAATATGCACGTGCAAGGTTTTTCCGAAAATTCATACTTGTTCAAATCATGTCTTGATAATTGCAGATACAATATTCCTAAAGATTATTAGGTAGTAATTGAGTTCTGTTTACCTTACTTTATACAGTTAAATCTACTTGCATGAAATAGGACTGTTTTTATACTACAATTCCAGACTTTCTATATAAAACTCCTATCTTTGAGTGTAAGCGTCATTTCACGTTCCGCTGAATATTTAATTACATGCGGAGATAGCCATTTGGAATTCTTTTCGGACATTTAAGTAGGTAATTTGCCATCATTAACAAGAAGCCAAAATTCTCTTCTGACAGAAATAAGCGCTATACATAATGTATTTAATATATATATATATATATATATAATGTAAATGGAATAGTATTTAATACTATTCCATTTACTTTTATATTTGTGGGCTTAGGTAAGATAGGTCAAAAGTACCAGAAGAGTGATGTAGTTATTTCAACACGAGAAAAATACTCTGCTTTATTGCTTGAAGTCGTTAACAACATAAAATTACAAAGTATTTTTAAAGAAACATGCTGCCTTATCGCTATGAGTGATCAGGCAACCAAGCGTTGAGTTGACCAGAATGTTATATAAAATTAATAAGCCTAAGCAACTGGCCTACCCTACAGACGTTGCCCGTTCCAAATTTTAATTAAGTCGTGATCGTTATTTGAATTCGTGAAAATAGTTACCCGCCATTAACTACTTAACATAAACATCACAATTCAACTGACAGTAAACAGCTGAACATCGCGGAAAAATACGATAAAAATTGGTTATAGCATAAAGGCTAATATTACTTGACTTGCAACAAACATAAGAAAAAATATATAACATGTTAATATTAAGTATTTATGTATGTATTTATGTAATTATAGATGTGTGACTCGGGGACGAAACTACAAACGCTACAGCAGTTTTACTAACTGACAACCAAACTAATTATACCAATATTTTGTAATAAACTAAACTTCGTAGTTGTTTAAGACGATGCGAGGTTATTATAACAAAGAAGACGTATTTCGAAATACTATTCTGAGGCTACCTACCATTAGTTATATGAATACTTAAGACTTTAAGAGACCATTCGTTTATGTATAAAACCTATTTTATTTTCCTTGATTTATGAGAACCGTAAAATCATTCAAAAATATTTTGAAATCTTCCGATTTCTCGGAAGGTTTACTTTAACTATATTTTGCTAGATACTATCATTATTACTAACTTAGGTGTATTAGACGTCCTAAAATTGTAGATGAATATCGACCTCAGAAGCATAAGGACACATACGACGATTTTTCTGACGTATAATGGCACATCTGACCTAAGCTCTAGATTAATATAGAAAAGTTTGCTAATGTAATGTAACTACAAAAAAAAACTTGAATACTTGTTTCATCATCAGCCCGTATAACGTCCACTGCTGAACATGGGCCTCCTCCCGAGAGGGAGGGTATTTGCCATAGTCACCACGCTTGGCAGGCGGGTTGGTGACCGCAGTATTATGTTGTACCACACAAGGAAACGCTGCTGCCCGTTCCTTGACATACGATTATTATTGATGATGTTATAACAATCGGGACCAACGACTTAACGTGCTTTCCGAGGCACGGAGGGTAGTCCCTCAACCAACCAGACCCGGAAAGAAATCTTAGAATTTACACAAAGATTTTCTGTCCGGTGTAGGGATCGAACCCACGACCTCCGAGATTCAAGGCGAGCCAAATACCGCTACGCTACGGAGGTTGTCTAATACTTGTTTACTTGATTTATATTACCAACTAACCAGTTTTAAATGAAGAGACTAATACATAATAATTATTAAGGTAAATGTGGTATTCTTTTATATCCGCATAGGTGAGATAATTGACTAATTAAAGCAATATATGTGTGAATAATGAATGAGGTAATTATCAAATTAAAAGCCGTTCAATTAATTAAACTAATCGTATTTTTTACATTATTGTAGGATAATTTATTTGATGTTCTTGCTTTATTATGATATAATTGAATGATTACATATTAAAATACCATATGATAGTAGTCAAATAAAGAAATAAAGTAGATCGAATTGCGGGATTATCTATACTAATATTATAAGGAGGTAAAGTGGATATATACTGCCACTAAAGCCACATCATTTGTGAGTATCATAGGCTATATTTTAATTTAAAGTTTCCACGGGAACGGGATTTACGCGGGTGGATCCGCGAAGGACAGCTAGTTCAGTAATACCCCGCTTTACGCGACCCCGAAAAACGCGGATTCGCTATAATGCAGTTTTTAAAATTTCGCGCTAAAGTGCTATCGAGTGTGCTATCGGTCACTGAATTGATATCTGATTGGTTACTTACTTGTGCGATTTGATGGATCGGAAGCAAAAAGCCACTTAGAAATCATTAGAATGTTATTTCAATAAAAAATAGCACCTTATTATTTTTTTTTATTGTAAAGTAGCAGCAAAGTAAAGTAGTGCTTTAATTTTCATATCTTGTGTTAAAGCAATTTTCTAATAAAAGCGGTTTGATTCTCAATTTGGTACTTTATTACAAGACCCCGATATACCTACGAGAAATTCCCTTTACGCGATTTTCTCGTCGTCGTATTATTATAGTGACTGACGCCGTGTATACTGTCATATTTATTCTTGATTCATTAAAACGGTGGTTCTGACACATCGGTGTTTTATTCACTGCTACAAAATAATACCCGATACACAAATACACATCATAACTAATAACACATCATAAAAGAGTGATTGAATTTAACTAATACAAATTGGTTAACAGGACCGAACAATTTCTAAAAGTGACCCTTCTGGTGGTCATTAAACCATTGCGTGCCCTTGCATAGCATTTGATCGTTTTGTCACAGATGTATAAATTATCTATACTAATAGTACTAATAGATATTAATATAATATTGACGAATGAACTTAACAGTAATCGAATGGAAAATAGATATGAGATTTGGAAATTGCAATTTAGGACGAAAGATTCGTCATTCAGGAGCAATATCACTCAGCGGTAAAGCTAATATTAAATGAGTAAAACAATAACTTGTAATAAAACCGTTTAGTAAGAAGCTTATTATAGTCACTATTGCAAATCTCAAATCCAAAATTCCACATTAAGATTTTAATTATATTTCTTAATACAAAGCTAAGCTAATAGTTTAAGAATGTGTCATTAAAGATGAATTTCAAATCAAAGCTATCCTAAGTTTGAGGGTTTAATTCGTAACTCTAATTGGTTAATTGGCTTCTACCGCTTCAGCTTAAGCCAGATGTCAATTACTTTATACTTGGAATTGCAATTTAAATATCTTAAAAAGCAGAATGTGTTGAACCTCCACCATCGTTTTGGAGATAGACGTGAATTATTTAGTTACCTTCAAATTCAGTTTGGTTTTTTTTAATCCGTCTTGCTTTCGATAAAGCACCTATATTTAAAATTGGTTTGTTGTACGTAGACATACAATTTGATACCCTAAGTGTTTCCCATTATGAATTAAATAAATATAAACCGTTATAAGGAAACTTTACACACGTTATTACTAGTTGTTCTGGATTTGAATGAGTTTTGTGTGCGTGAAGTATGTGTTTGTAAAGCTCCCACGGCACATGAATTATCTCCCTATAGCAATTGCAATTATTCCACACAATTTTAAAAAGGCAAGTGTGTGGAAATATATTTCATTAAAGCAATGCGTTTAAAAAAAAGTTGACATCTCTGTAAATATTAAATCCTCAGGACATGTTGAAACTCCATTATATGGTACAAAGCAAAAAATATGCGCTGGGCGCCTGGACGTGAAGGTGAGACGACCGCGGTAACTCGTATAATGTGAAGTGTGAACCGGTTTGAAACTCGCGCAGGTAAGGGTACTGACGCCACGCACTTCGCTTAGGGCTGCGACTCAATATAACATTAGGATATTACCTATTTATAACGTGCTAGGTGGATCTAGCCACGCATCGTTATGGCTAAGTAATGTACTAATTCCATAGGTTTCAATTTAGATTATATACAAATTAACACTCGTAATGCAGTTTGTCAAGTCGATCCTTCTGAATTAGCAGGAACAGTAAAAAAACTGGATTCAAGTGGCAATGGCAACAGCTACTAGCCGTTAGTTGCCGTTGACATCGGATTGCCATATTTTTGGTCAGTGGGTAGCCTTAGGGGTACCAATTGTTATTATACTTAAACTATCCACGCACTCATTCACACTTAAGTAATATAAATACAAAAATGGCCGCTTAATAAATTTATTTATTTTGTAGTGTATAATTTTAGTGTGCTGTCTTTAAACACTTGTCTTGTAAACATGAATGTCTTGTCTGCTAATATCCTTCTCATAAATCATGAAAAGGATATTAGCGATATAACTTAGCAGTTCCTTTGAAGACTACATTCTAGTTTAATTTTAGCGCACATAAAGCGAAACTGGCAGCAATGACATACAAGTAATTAATACCTGTCGTATCGAACAACTTGTGGGTACCTTTTAATTTTATCGCGCGGTTGACTACCCTACAGTACGCTAAATTAAGTTATAAATGAGGTATGGCAGTATAATCGAAATGTATAACTATACATTAATGATATAGATATTGAAATTTAACGTTAAGAATTTTATATAAAGTTGATATGAGATACGGACTTGCTATAAATTTTAATTTACATCGGTTGAAGTTGTATCTTTTTAGGGTTCCGTAACCAAATAGCAAAAAACGGAACCCTTATAGATTCATCATGTCTGTCTGTCTGTCCGTCCGTATGTCACAGCCCCTTTTTTCCGAAACTATAAGAACTATAATGTTGAAACTTGGCAAGTAGATGTATGTTGTTAACCGCATTAAGATTTTCACACTAAAATAGAAAAAAAAAAAATTGGGGTTCCTCATACTTAGAACTAAAACTCAAATATTTTTTTTCATTAACCCCATACGTATGTTGTATCTATAGATAGGTCTTAAAAAATGATATTGAGGTTTCTAATGTAATTTTTTTCTAAACTGAATAGTTTGCGCGAGAGACACTTCCAAAGTGGTAAAACGTAACTGTAACTTCTAAAATAAGAGAATGATAAATCTAAAAAAAATATATGATGTACATAACCATGCAAACTTCCACCAAAATTTGGTTTGAACGAGATCAAGTAAGTAGTTTTTTTTTAATACGTCATAAAACGTAAACTGCAATTTACTATCAAAAATAGGTAGGCACTTGCAACTAGTATGGAACCCTTCATGCGAGAGTCCGACTCGCACTTGGCCGGTTTTTTAAGATTTGTTAAGACAATATTAATATTGACGTAGTAATTGTGCTTTGAGTAACACTTAGGAGGAATGGTTTTAAAGATTATTAGATTAGTTTTCATATCATAGTAAGGAAACAGGCAATTAAGTAGACCAACCCACATCCACTACACTATCCACATGATTTATTTCCCGTTAAAAAATAATGATAATAAAACTCTTTATTTAGATGACAATGATTCATAATTTTATTATATTAAACAAGTAAAGATTGACATTAAAAAAATAAAAATTATATCCTTAAATATGTCCAAATCGCTACCTAACATGGTGACAGACGAAGATTGTGTGATAAAATTTGACGAAAATAACTTCTTCGCAATTTTTTTTATCAAATATGAAGTATTTCAAGATTTAAGGCTGCAATCGTCTTCACTTTACTTGCTCTGTCTTGAACTGACCTCTTAACAAGCAGAATTAAAACCACTTAAATAACGTAAACTTGTCGATGAAAGAATCGACATCTGTAACCGTGATGATAGTGGACATTTATCAGATACGTATTATTTGTCATTCTTAATTACCAAGCCTAATGGTCAATGAAAAAAGTATTTTAATTCACAAACATTTAATCATTGTCTTCTAAATTTATTGCTTCATTTTGATTTACAAAACAAAATTCTTCTTGAAATTTATATTTATTATATATTGTTAATGATATATGCATATATACTATTTTAGAGAAAGGAAATGGAAATGTAAAGATGCAGGATTAAATGATTACGTTAAATACAGCGAAACTGTGAAACAAGGCAGTACCGGATTTAAGGGGATAGATCTCTAGCTCTCCATAAAAACAGTTTAGCCACCTCACGAAAAAAAATGTCGCAAATTGTTCCTCAATGAGTTCTAGAGTGCAAACTAAAATCCTTGATCCACCACTACTATTAGATAAACATAAATCTAAGCGAAAAATTCACATCTCATTACTGTATAGCTGTTATCTGTGACCTCAAAAATACCTCAATAATATATTTCGTACCTGGAAAGGAAATCCCACAGAACGGAATGGCAACATTAAACGTCAGGGTGATGAGGGTAGCGCCTGTATTGCGTAAGTATTTGTGGGGTGCGATACCTACTAACCTTGAATTAAATTGAGAATAGAGTCTAGCACACTGTACACTTCGTTGAACCACTTACGGTTGTCGCAAAAAAAACTCGTAGCGCCATCTACATCTCTCAAGTATCCTATATCGCGTTATAATAGTTTGCAAAAACATATACCTACCAAGTTTAAAGCTAACAATCGGCCGTGGCTGCTGCATCGGGTATAGGTAACCTGTCCCGACAAAGATCTTCATTTTCTGAATTAGCGCAATCAAACAAACGCTTTCGCTTTTATTTAATATTGACATAGTTTAAAACACGTACACACGTATTTTTTTTCGATACTCAAAAAGAAAATACAGCGCCTTAAAATTTCGTCACAAGCCGCGGCTTTCCTGAACTTTATGGTTCATCTTCTTTATTGAATTGATAAATAAAAAAATACGGGTCCAATATTTTTTGTAATCTAACTGACAGACTTATAATATTTTTTTAGTCTTTATGCCTATTATACGCTTGAAAACATAAACTTAACTATCAGAAATTTGCCATAAGTCACACCAAAATGAACATTGTATATTGTTTTGAATTAAGTTTGGTAACATTTACCGGTCGGCGAGATGGCGTGTGGTCCCATCGCACGGAGCCGGCCGATCGTTGTGACAGCGTCGGCCACTGATTGTATCGCTATTTAATATAAACCAATGGCAACCCGCATTCAATTTAAACTATGAAGCTATTTAAGTATGGGTTTGATTTGAAACCATAGTTTCGTATTGGATTGATTTTATAATAACTGTACCGCGCAGTTTATATGACACTCACAAATGTCGTGGCTTTCTGTTAGTAATCAGTTCAGTAGATACCGAGATTAAAGCCTACAATATCACAAACTCGCATTTACCTCTTAATATTAGTATAGATATCAAAACTATTTTAAATTGTACATCCATTAATTCTCTTGAATAACAATAAAAACTATCGAACAATAAACAAATCACTCATAAATGACCAAGAAAATGTTATTGAAAACTGTACATTGGTTGGTAGTAGTAGTATCTTTAATAGGTGCGAAATGTTTAAAGTTTGTTTTTTATGTATCAATGAAAGCGAAAGAGAACTATTATAATAGCCTTGCGTTACTATGCTCCAGTAGTTCGGAGCGTGATGTTTTGTAGCCTATATGTTACTCCAGCTTATAAATTATCCAGGTGTACACTTTCAGCCAATTCTGTTCAGTAGTAGCTATGTATTCTTACAAACTTTCGCGTTTATAGGATAGTATTAGTAGGAAGTCGAATGTAGATAGGTAATACCTACAGTGCGGCTAGCTGTAGTTCATTTAGCTATTTAATCGTATTTTGTATTTTCGTATTATTATTTACGGTGCGCACAATATACTTGTGTTGATTTATTTTTTGTAAGATAGGTAGGTACTTAGTCTCCATGGGAAAATTGACTTTTTGTAAGTTCATGAACACTTTATCGCCTGACGAATATTCTTGAGACATGTACAAATTACAATGAACGGAGAATACAGCGATATATTTTGAAGATAAGACAGATGAAGTCGGAATAGGTATATTCCTTTTCCCAGGAATGAATTCATTACTATTATTTTATTCTTACAGTAATAAGTATGTATTATAGAAAATGCAAATAGAATAAACGGTGTCGAAAACAATTTTAAATGATCAAAGGAAAAAGAGGAGGACTTTTGTAAATTAATAACCTCGGTGGCATGGCGGGGTAAGTATTGCTTTAAGTCATCGACGTCGTCGGCATAACATTTTTTTCCGGGTCTAGTTGGTTAAGCAACTACCCTCCGCGCCCTGGAACGTAAGCCGTTGGTATCGATTATTATACCACCATCTATAACAATCGTATACCAGAGGACAGTGGCAGCAGCGTTTGTTATAACCTAATATTGCGGCCACCAACCCACCTGGAGGTGCAGTGACTATGGCAAAAACCCTCCCTAGGGAGGCAGCCCATGTTCAGGTGTGAACGTTAAGCTCGCTGATGATGTGATATTAAATAATCGCTACTTATTGAAGAATACCTAACTAAATAACAATAATATCTTGGACTAGGTTCCCGCGCACGGAAAAATTTACCCACGAAACTCGTGTTTCCTTAACTTCATGATTAAATGTAGACTCGTGGGTAACTTCCTAATGATATTTTTTTTTTCAAATCGGACCTACACTTCTTCGGCAACCTTATTAAGTTCAAGCAAACAAACAAGCCAATAAACAAACTTTCTATATTAGAAATCTATATTTAATAACTGAATCAAAAACTTTGTACCTCTTTTTAAGAAAATAACGCTGATGGAGGTCTATGCAATTTCGCAATTTCGAATTTTATAATAGAGATGGAGAGAGATGAGAGCAGAATGCTATTATTTTTATATTATGTATAAATTTCGACCTCTTGTCGACCTAGTACATTAACATTTTTTTAACAAACAACCTGTGTCTATAGATGTAACAAAATAAATAAAACGAGTTCTTCTATTCATAACAAATATCTTATCTTACAAATAATAATACAGTGCCTATGTATATCTACTAAGAACGCAAAGCAATAAGTTAAGAAGTAAGACTCGTACACACACGTAACAATACAGTAACTCTCTTCGTTATCTCGTCCTATACGTCTGATCTCAAGTTAAGTCTCACCAATATCGTACGGAGTCATGTAGGAAGTTCCTTGCTATGTTAAACGAGGTTTATTGGGCGTGTAGCATCGCAAGCAACCCGCCCGAGCCTTGTGTAAATCGAACTGACAGACCTGTCTCAGATTGACTGACGTAGCTTTAACTGCTCCATCCGAGCCACTCGTATAAATCGGTGCCTAGTACCTTTGCTATACATATGGTGATTTTACTATATATGCCATCCCTTTACGTTTATTATGTTGACAATAGCTATGCTTCAGAATATAACATTGTCTTTATTAATTTAGTTGCTGGTTAGTTTACACTATACTTTTATACCGTTTATCCAAATTTGTATTTAACGGTAGATAGTATCGTGTGTAATAAAGATATTGCGAGAAAATAAAAAAATACATCAAATACATTATATCAACGATGTAAGGCCAGTCTCAATACTACGATACACGCGGAGGCCCTTTATGCGGTCAGCATTGGGATACCATTTTATTCAAAATAAACCTGAATTTACATCGTTTTACTTTTTGTATAGAAAAGTAAAAATTTCTTATTTTACAAAGATATATTCACTATATAATAGATACCACGGAAACGGTAGCAACGCGGGACGCTAGCCGCGTAGATACCGTTCGCGTGGTTTCTTTATCATTAAATTAGGCTATGTTACTCTTGGGTAACGTAGGGTTGTAATGTTTCTGAACATATTCAATGCAAACAGACAAACATACAATCAAATATTCCCTCTTTATAATATCTAAATTCTCTTCTCTCGTCTTTTTTACAAAAATTGCGTGGACGAAGGAATATGCTTTTCACACACATATAATGTATATATAGGCAGAAAAGGAGTGCAGAATGCTACTATGTTTTTTAATTATGATCGATTTTCGACCACTGGTTAGTACCTGTAGATACGTGATACTATATACTGTTAAAGGGATGGCATATATATTAGAAGCTCTTTGTTGAACGGTTTATTGAACCTCACATATTGTTTGCCTTATAGTTATTGGATAGGTAGATACGATTTTACTTTAGAGTCTATGTTTGGTAACAGGTGTACGCAGTTATTGATGATGATAGCTTCTATAGATTTATTGCCGTATAAAATACATGAAGGATGGTCTTTCTAAAAAGTTTGTATGTTTTGATACTTGGATGTTTTATTCATTTGCAATGTTTTAGGTGTTATCATCATCATCAGCTTCTTATAACGGCTACCGCTGAACATGGCGAGCGTAATCCCCCGAGGCGGGAATTAGCCATAGTCACCACGCTTGGCAGGTTGGTTGGTGACTGCCGTTGTAATTGTGTTGTAACACAGGGAAACGCTGCTGCCCGCTTTCTGCTGAAATATTGTTATAGATGATGTTTACGAGCATTATTCAAAAAATATAATGCTCGTTAAAGAATGCTAATAAAGAGTGCATATTAGCATTCTGCACTCTTTCTCTATATAAACTGTAAGTAAAGAGGTACAAAGTTATTGCTTCATATATTAATATAGGTATGCCAGGGGTGGCCACCTTAATAAGACCTAAGATCGAATACATTACATTTGATTGACTTATACGTTATGTATAAGTGTTTGTTATGAATAGAAGAAGAGATAGACTTATACGTTATGTATAAGTCAATCAAATGATAAATAGAGTAAATAGATATATTTTTTTCAGATTAATATACGACCAACAATATATGTTCGACTGTGGCATGTATTTGTGGATGAAAATATCACTTTTATTATATTAATTGATCCACTATAGGTACTAGCTGCCGGGATCGTCTAGTCGACTAAGCGATCTATTAGCCGACTAGTATATCGACTAGTCGATCTATTAGTCGACTAGAATATCGACTAGTCGATCTATTAGTCGACTAGTCGATCTATTAGTCGACTAGTATACCGACTAGGCGAACTATTAGTCGACTTGTATATCGACTAGTCGATCTGTTAGTCGACTAGTATAGCGACTAGTCGATCTATTAGTCGACTAGTATACCGACTAGGCAGTGTTGGGTCAATCAACTATTTTTTTCAATCAATTGATTAGTAATGACTAATTTAGTCACAACTAATTTAGTCGTGATTGATTTAATCATGACTAAATTAGTTAATCATAATCATAACTATATAAATTAGTCATTAGTCATTCAATCATTATTTTTGATTGATGACTAAACTAAAAATGCTAAGCTGGCTAACTCCATTTTTTGTTTCATGAGACATCTATCGCGCTATTTAAATTATTCATCACTCTAAGTTGATTGATAGCGTTCTCCATTTTTGTATTTGTACATGATTTAAAAAGTTGAAAGTAGATGAAGGGCAAAAAATGTTGAAGGATGTTGAAAAATGTTATTTTATGACAAAAGCTTTTATTAAAACTTGTGAACAACAAATGAACATTCTGTGAATGTTAACTTGGCAACGGCGTAATTTTAGATATTAAATTAGTCATGAGAAATTTAGTCATGATTAAATAACTAACACTAACACTAATCAATCTTCAATCACCGTACATGATTGAATTTTTTTAGTCATTACTCATTAGTCATGATTAAATAATTTAATCTTAGTTATCAATCATCAATCAAACTAAATTTTGCACAACACTGCGACTAGGTGATCTATTAGTCATTTAGTTTTAGACTAGATATTTTTTTACAAAAAGACAACTACACTAATTATTATTACATAATACATATAAACATATTTTTTAAGTCATATAGTAATTAGTTTTTTAGTCATTAGTCAGCTTTTATCAAATTATAGACAGTTATTTTCTTTCATTCGACGCAAACAGTGACTTAGTTAGAAACATAATTTTATTCTTTCGAGTCACGTTTCATTTTATTTACATTACTAGCTTCCCGCGCGCGGTTTCACCCGCGTAACTCCCGTTCCCGTGGGAAATTCATAATAAAATATAGCCTATGTTCTTTCTCAGGCTCCAGACTATATCTGTACCAAATTTCATTTAAATCGCTTCAGTAGTTAAGGCGTGATTGCGTAACAGACAGACAGACAGACAGAGTTACTTTCACATTTATAATATTAGTAAGTTTATAATATTAGTAAGGATTTCCCGAACGCTGTACGTTGTGTAGTGTCGCTAAACTGAACTATGTGGTTACTACTTAAATTATTATTATTAATTCTTGTTCTACGCGATTTCACCTGCGTCGATCCCGTTACCATGGGAACCTCGTCTTTAAATATTTGGTAAAAGAAATTGTAGAAAATCGGTCCAGTAACTCCAGAGATTAGCCCAACAAACTCAAAAAATTTACCACTTTTTAATTTTAGTATTGATTTTCAAGTTATTCAATGCATAAAGTTTTATATTATCAGATATCAGAGATATATATAAATAATAATCGTAATCTTTGCTTAGTATTATAAAGCTGTTTGTTTGGGTGAGCGCGCTAAACTCAAGAACTACTGGTCCAATTTCAAAAATTCTGTCAGTGTTAGATAGCTTATTTATCGAGAAAGGCTATATTTCATCACGCTTGTACAAATAGGAGCGGGGCACCAAAGAAGGTATTTTCAAACTCGGGGTTAGCCCAAAATAACTATTCCACTCAGACGAAGTCGCGGCAGAAGCCAGTTATTATTGTAATACTCATTACACGAAAAAACATAACAGCATTAACATAGATACAGATTATTACTGCATTACATCTACTCTTAAATAATTGTACGTAATTATGATCTTAGAGTGTTACCACTACAGTGCCCAAGACATCCGTTTAAGTTATTATGTTATTATCCAGAAAATACATTATCCATTCATCAGAGAAGCGGTTTTAGGAGACTTTACCAGGAGTCAAGTTTTAGCACTCATTCAAATTGTATGAACGCAGGTGGCCTCTTTATGGGGGTCATAAAACTAGACGAACGGTGAAAGACAACATCATTAATTCTGTAAAGTTGGTTACATTTATGTGTAATCTTTATATAGGGTGACTGGTAATTAGTGACCGATACCTAAACACATCATTGTGCTTATGATAACAAACAACTTTTACTATGGCACCAAACCTTAAATCGCGAATAATTGTCATTTAATAGCAACATTTGTCTACTTTTGTGTCACATTTTTGTATTATTAAAGAGATAGATACCCTGTTACAATACTAACATATGTATTAAAGGAACTAAAGAAGACATTATACAACAAATCTGCTCTAAAAATGTCTGTGTAATTGTCTTATCAGTGAAAATATAATAGGCATCTGAAAATGATTATAGTACAGTTACATTACATAAGCGTAACCTGAAACTTGGCTACATCACAAAATCATTCTATTGTAGAGTTTTTGTGACTACTAACGTACTAAGTACTATAACAACGATCTGAGTATCCACAATACCACATTATCGCTCCATAGTTAAGTGTTCGTCACTGCTAAAACGAAAGTCCTATAGAAGTTCGTTTGGAACCCTTATTGTGCAAATCAGATGAATAAAGGCATCTGCGAACAATTTTATAGAGCAATATCGTTCTGTACTAGTTATATTAGATCTTGCTATAGCACCTGACTATAACGGTTGTATAAAATGGCGTAGTAAACGTTAACAACGATTGTTTATATGTCATTTTAGCTCTTTAAGCTTAAAGAGCAATAATGTGTTATCGAACGCCTTTATACAATACGCTGTCACCGCTAAAACCTTAATAAAACGTTTACACAGCTTTTTAGAGGTATAAGCTTTAGTTATAGGACTGTATTGCTGGTTGGGATAGTAAAAGTTTTTGTTATCATGAGCACAATCATGTGTTTAGGTATCGGTCACTAATTACCAGTCACCCTATATAATTGTTCCTGATATACAATAGGTGCCATCACATATTTTTTTTTATGTACACTGTTTGCAAAATTTTAAGAAACTTAAAATGAAACGGATTTTTACAACTATCTAAACCTCAAAAATGAATTATTACTTAATTTCTAATTATATACATGTAGTCTACACACATAATTAAAAAGGTTGCCGATTTCGCTAATGTGGCCAAAGTCTTAAGAAAATTGGCCATCTGCGTAGGACATAATATTATAGTGCAAGTATAAGTACCGCAAACAAAGCATTTATCTCAAACTCCGATGAGACGGTTCTACCGACACGACCACCGGTGAGAGGTGTAGGGCTTACAGTTTAACGTGCTCTTCGAGGCAGAGGCGAATTAATCGTTACGAGCGCCGTAGGCAAGCATCTCATGGGCCGGATTGCTTATGCGTGCCCGGCCCCCGTCAACGGCGGATCGAAGGAGTGTCCGAGGGGTTTTAGTGGTTAGGGTCCTCTCCTCGTGGTATGAATTGGCATACCACGCTATGGAGAGGGCGAGTCCCACATATCCCACCGCCAGCGCGCGAATACGTTTCACGCGGGCGGTGGAAACGCGTAAATGCATTTCACCCAGGACAAAAAAAACGGCAAGCATCTCATCGGCGGTGCCCCTATTTTATAAATAACTAGCTGCGCCCGCGGTTTTATCCGTGTTACTCTGCTCCAGTGGGTCGAAGCGTGATTTTTTGTGGCCTATATGTTAATCGAGGTTATTAACTATCCCCGTGCAAAGTTTTTGCGTGAAAGAGTAACAAACAGCCATCCATACTCACAAACTTTCGCGTTTATAATATTAGTAAGGACTAGAACATACTAGTTAAACATCTGATCTCTATAGTTGGCTTAACTACATGACATGTGTGGTAGAGGTTACTGCAATTTGGAGCTGACATTTCTTTATTCAGACTTGTAATAGCCTCAACTACAGTTGCTGTTCCAACGTCTATTCCTCCCGCGCGCCCCTTTGTACCTTCCAATGCACGTGCCTAGTTTGCCTTATGGATAATATCCGCCGCTGCTCCGAGGCATAGGTAAAATACCACCAACTTACTGACTTCGTGCTGCTCGGGAGAAAATTGTAGTTTTTGCGTGAAAGAGTAATAATCATCCATCTATACTCACAAACTTTCGCGTTTATAATATTAGTAAGGACTAGTACATACTAGTAAAACATTTGATCTCTTTAGTTGACTTTACTACATTGGTAGAGGGTACTGCACTTTGGAGCTGGCATTTCTTTATTCAGTCTTGTAGTAGCCTCAACTACAGTTGGTGTTCCAGCGTCTATTCCTCCTTCCTAGGCACGTGTCTAGTTTGCCTTATGGATAATATCTGCCTCTGCTCCGAGGCATAGGTAAAATAACACCAACTTACTGACTTCGTACTGGCGGGAGAAAATTTCAAGTAACATTTTAAGACGGGGAATTGCCAACCCGGTATCTCGCTAGGTATGTTCGAATATATTACCGCTGGACTAAAAGCAGTTGGTATCTTAATACTATATGCTGGTCCGATTCGAAAAATTATTTCAGTGTTATACAGCCCATTTATCGAGGAAGGCTACAGGCTATATTTAATTATGAAGTTCTTACGGTAAAAAAAATGTTTTGACTATTTACAAATACCTGTAATAGGTTTACGTGAATAAAAACTGTTTTTATTTTATTTTAACGCGGGTGAAACTGCGGACGGAAAGGTAGTCAGTCATTAAATCCGAAATAACTGTGTTAAATTCCTTCGATAAAAATAAAGAGACTCACGCAGAGAATTTATTTCGCATTATTATATAAATACTTGTTATCCCTACAATACAAATACGCCTACACATTGCAATTACAATAAAACCTTACATAATAGGGTACTATAACAACACACCAACCTATAAAACCTATCGATTTTGTAACGTTACACAGATATCTTTGTACTTACAATACAAATTACACTTGTAATTTATTTACTTTCACTTCGTTATTATACCGACTATACACTTAATGGATATGATAGGGTTTTATTGATAAGGCCGCCTGAGTATTTAATGCGGTATTCAAAATATTGTCACTTTTGAAGCAGATAAGAGCGTCGAGCGGTAACTTGACACCTCAGCTGTATTCGAGGGACACTACGAAGCACTAGAATCGTTATGGACCTTCACAATGCGTTCTTGCGACAACCATCGCTTTTATTACAAACATATTCAATAGACACTATCTGTTAGTGTCAATGTTAACATTCTCAGCGGTAGAGTTGGGAGTTATCTAAATCGGTTTACATGTAAGTAGTTCTCGTGTTCTGGTAAGCTGTAGCTTATCTCCGTCGGGTTATGGTTTGGTTCCTACGTTAAGGTTAGTTATGTTGATCTATTAGTTTAAGTTGTATGTGGGATTCTAAAATGTTTGAACATTTAAGCGTTTGCACTAGTTATTGAAATTATGAAGCGTACAAAATGTTTATCGTCAAGTTGAATTATTAAAGAATGACTTAATACCGCGTACTATTGTGAAAAAAATGTCAATTAAAAAGTTTATCACTAGTTTTAATCATAGACAATATTACTTTTTTATATCTACCTATTTGATTTAGTTCTCAGTATAGCCTGCCTAATAAAGAAGCTTATGTGTATTTTTTTTGAGTAAACCTTCGTATTATTATGTTCTTTACAATAATATGTGTACTGATTAACGATGCATAAAAGTGAAAACTTGTAATTGGCCTTAACTACAACATCATCTTATATTGTTCTTTTAGAAGCTGTAACTAAGTTTGCTAGATTTAAAAATAAAATAAATGTTTGTAAATAAATAGTAATCAATGCAATGGTTTTAATACAATATTTGCTAGTTAATTTATTTGGGCAAATACAATTTTTATTCATAATCTATTATAAAGTTATAATATAAAGATACGTAGCTTCCAAAATGCGTTATGAACTTGCCAGCTGATTCTGTGCTTAAGATGACGAAGCCTGGTTGAACAATCTAAATTTATCCACCAATCATTGTTCTATAACTTTCCCGAAAAGTTATATAAGTATTAGGAATTAATCAGAAAAAAGCAACGGTCGCACCTCAGACATTTCCACAGAATAAAGCATTTCTTATATTATTCGTTAAAATTAAATAGCTAAATTTATTTTATTCATGATACTTTTTCTTGTTGCTAACTAGTTTTTATATATTATTGATTTCACATTCAAATAAATAATTAAATAAATGCCATTTTCATTATTACCGCACCTGAACATGGATAGAAATAAAGTACGTATAATAACATAAAGCAGTTACTTGTGTCAACTGACGCAAGTAACTGCTTTGTTAACGAATGAAAATATGTGTATATTCTCATACATTATCAGAGGCTTTAACAATTAAGTGATGAAGTAAGTAGAGTAACTGATACATATGAGGACATCCATACACATTTAACATTTCACCCAAACGAATTAAATTTTGATATGCGTAAAAGCAACAAGAACAATAAATTGGCAATTATTTCCAATTTTTTGTGCAATTCATACCCGCCGGGTTGTGTTTATGAGAACGCTTAGTTGAGTGGAATGATTGTGTAAAACTGTTGGATGGGCTCCAACGAGCGGGTTCCCCGCGCGAGAAACAAACGCCACAAATAAAGTCAAATAAGTGAACCCAGCAGAATGGTTGGCTCGTACCCGCTACAATTGCACCCGGTATCGAGTGTTTTATTGGACCGTGATGAAATATCGATATGAATCAAAGAAGCGTACTCGACAGATTCGTACTCATTGAAACAACTGCAACATTTGATGTAGAAATGCCCTAGAGACGGAACAATGCACGGAGCTTACTTATATACTAGTTTATGATGCTATTGACGTTTTTGCTGGAATCGTACTTATGTGACAATATAGAGTTCAAGGAACGGAGTCGCGAGCTATTTATTTCTGTGGCATGATCCTTTCTTCCGAGAATTGGTTTGTTTATTCTAGTAGGTATCAGTTGCTATTCTGCATCGGGTTTTTTCACTAACTTCTTTGACTGAATGATTAAATTTAGTTCTAGATGGTAACTACTACAACAGCACTGGAAATATAATAAGTACCAAAAGAAATATGGATAGGTAATAGAATAGTATAGGTAAGTAACCTGTAACTATACATGTATACATGGTAGACTCGTCAAGTTATCTATTCTTGACTGATGGTTGTTAATTTTAATACCGTGCGGGATAATAAAAGTTAAGTTTAAAGTGGGAATAATTTGCGGAGCCATTCCGTTTAATATTAGAACCCATGTTTATTGCGGATGATTCGTCTGGAATCCCGGACAGAATAGTTATATAATTGACATCAATTGTCTCGCTCGTTTTACGGTTATTAATAGCGTGAATGTGGTGGCTGATAGGTTATTATCCTTATCGCGACGCATTTAATAAATTCAAGCATCTGTTTTGAAAAATGTATAAAAAATATACGTGAAAATTCAAACAATAATTAAAATTTACACGAAATTGTAGGCGTTGGCAGGATATATGTGATAATAATTTAAAAAATGTATATTAGAAGGAAGGAGACGACAAGAAAAACTAAGAAGAACAAACACTTATTGAGGAGAAAGTGAATGTCTTGGCGTATTAAGAACTAAAAGATCTTTTTTTCGAACGGAAAACATTTGTTACATTTAATTAATATTGCTATTTCTTACTACATATTAGTAGCATTGCTCTTGGCAAAACAGTGTCGGCATTATAACATACACTCTATAAATCAATATTAGGTACGTAACATTGCAAAAGCCAGATTTGTCCTAACTAAATTGGCGAGCTACACAATACTTGTGGATAGGATATCGTGTAGAGCCCGCGGCCCGGCCCTGTTCGCCTGGCATGGATCCAGTCGTTTCAATTTTACCCCGCGGGATGCCACTGTAAACATCCCTAAATGATAAACGCATAATTTAACGCTTCAACGAAACACGAAAAATTGTACAACCATTTATTTTCTCCATTACAGTTCCATGAACGGTATCCAGAATTTATAGTTTGGCGCTTCAAGTTTATAGTTATCTACACTGTGTTATTTTGTATATAGTGTAGTCCATTACATTATGGTTGTTACAATTTACATTCAAACTATGTATTACTAGTATACGCTCGGTAATGGATTATTAACGCTCTTTAAAAGTCGAAGGCTTGATTACAGAGGTAATAAAACAGATAGCAGTTATATTACGCTGCGATGTTATGAAGTTTTTTTATAAGCAGTTAAGAAGTTTATTAATCCGAAGAGAGGTGTAAAGATTTTTAGTATTATTAAACGGAGTTGCATCAAGTAAGAAAGCTTTTTCATTATTTTGAAAGTAAAAGTTTAATTGAAGTTTTTAATATAAGGAAGTATTTTGATTAGTTTTTGGATTAAATTGCCTGCAATATAATAGCTGGACACCTAATAATGTAGACAATTTAATTCAAAATCGAGATCGTGGAAATGATGTACGTCCACAGCTGAATATGGGCCTCCTTTCAACCGACCTTGGCAACGGTTGCCACGCTTGTCAGGCGGATTGGTAATCACAGTAAGCTGGTTAGTAACCAATGCAGATAAATACTGCTGCCCATTCATGGTATATATGTTCCATAGTCGCGTCTTACGGCACCCAAGGAAATATATGTTGTCTGTTATTCTTAGCCTGAATCCACACGTCATGATCAATGCTAAACATACACGTTTATTTATGGCCGTACCAAAACTCAAATCCATTTTCCTAGCATGAAATATTGCGAACAGTACCGTTTAAAAATATAAAACACTTAAAACCAAGATTCGCATCTCCTCCACTGTTTTCTTATAAATAAAGCAAAACGCAATGGCCCGTAGATGTTTGCGGTCGCAGCTCCGACCGATACAATCGGTGCCTTCGTCGCAACGGGGCCGGCGTCTTCACATAAATCCAACTTTGACACATTTTGGTAAGAAGCCAAATGCGGTGCATCGCGCCCAAGATCCACTCGACCTGCCCATCGCGAAATAACATTTCCTTTTATTTGAAATCACGTTTTATTGTAGCGCCCGAACCAGGTGTTTTTTTTTCGGATGAATATTTATTTATGTTGTTAACCACAAGGCCTTTGCTACTTCATCGGGCGAAAACAGCAGGTGACTTTTAGTGTTATAGTTATTTTAGACAGTATTTTTAATGGATCCCGCTTAGAATAGTCACCCCATATATTTTATAGGTGTTGTAACAGGCAACTAAGGGCATACAGCTCATTAATGGGCAAATCTATTAGCTCAAGGTTCATCTTCACCATCATCATCATTCATGCTCGTAAATACGCCAGCGACAATGATTATAAGTTTTGTTGGTCCCAAAACAATAATATCTTTCTTCGAAAAAGTGAGGGTATACCATCAATCATTATTAAATCAGTGGCATGTCTTAATAACCTGGACAGCTTGCCTTGTAATGAACTGTCCACCTCACAGTAACTTTTTCTATTTTGTAATGTTTTATTTTTTAACATATTTCATATTCTATATTTTTATAACTTACACTGTTAGTACCTTAAAAAATATGTATTATAGAAACTTACGAATACTTTACACATATAAACACAAACATTTACTCAAAACGACACCAACAGAGAAATATAGACTAAAACGCAAACACTTATACATTTATTATAATATACACCATATAGCTTATTGGAATTATTTTATTATTAATTTTTTTTTTTTATTATATTTATTCATATATCCTATTCATCTCACTCGTTCTTTATCATTTGATGCGATAGGTAATTTATACAAAACACATTTCATATATTTTCATCTTAAATACAATAAAAACAAAAGTGGTTATAAGAAAGAGTTGTTACATACACTTTTAAACTCGCCCCTGCTTGGCGGTGGGATGGACAGATACTACGAAAACCATATCTAAAATGCAGTGGAAGCAAAGATATTTATCAGAAATGTTCGCTATTGTTTTATAATCGGGAACAAGTGATGTATGTTCATTACCGTTTTTGTTTCAACTATCATTGTTCTGTTTTACAAAATAACTATTCGATTTAAATACAGTAACAAATGAATTAGATTCCTTAGGCACGACACAGTCATATGTATGTAAACCAGAACAATGTAGTCGGTCCTTAAATAATAATTCGAATGCAGTGAACATTTTGCATGTGAATATACGTAGCGTAAACCACAATTTTGATGAATTTACTGTATTCTTAGGTAATCTCTCTATATCTCCTGAAATAATAGTTTTATCCGAATGTTGGTTGAGCAAGGTGCCTACCCCTCCAACTTTAAGTGGTTATATTGGTTATCAGACGGTCAAAAATATCAATCAAAACGATGGTGTTATTGTCTTTGTAAAGACATCAATTATACACGTCGTCATAGAGTCGCACGTGCAGGACGCAAATTGTTTAGTATGCAAAATTGAGTCTTTAAATCTTGCTATAGTTGCCCTGTACCGCCCGCCCTGTAACCGTAACATCGACATTTTTTTGTATGGTTTAGAAAATACACTAGGTTTACTACGTAGCTATAAAAATGTGGTTCTAATCGGGGACACTAACATTAATATAATCCCCGCCCAGCTAAACAGTATGGCAAACGATTATCTTAATCTGATGGCTTCACATGCACTTCTACCGACGCATAATCTACCTACCCGTGACAAGAGTTGCTTGGATCATGTTTTAGTGAAATCTCATTTAAAAACGACTACACTAATAATAGATTCTAGTTTAACAGACCACGCACCGGTTGTCTTAAGTATGGAAACATCATTAAGATTAAACAAACAAAAAACTCATTTAGTCAAAGTTGATTATTATTCTCTTTACGCGGATGTTCTTAACACAGATTTCTCACAAATATTAAATACATCTGATCCTAATGTCGCATCTGAGATGCTCATTGCAAGTATTGGGGCATTAATTCAAAAGCATTCTAGAATAATGCGCACACCATCAAAACTTGTAACTTTCAAACCTTGGATCACAAAAGGTTTGCTCAGATGTATCCGCAATCGAGACTCGATGAGTAAACAGCTTAAAACGAATCCTGACAACTATACCCTTAAAATAACTTATCTCAGATACCGCAACTTCTGCAATAAACTATTAAAACGACTAAAACACAGCTACGAGAATCATGAACTACGTAAAGCCAGAAATAACCCACGGTCTCAGTGGAAAGCCATTAAAAAAATTACTCGTACTGAGTCCGTCAAACAATGCCCAGTGGAGTTACTAAATATAGACGGAGATAACTTGAGATCCATCAAACAAGTTAATGAGTATTTTTCACGCATCGGTAGTAACTTAGCATCAGAAATCTCCCCTCATACACAAAATAATCAGCTGCCCAATGATAACATCAATGCTAATTCTTTTGTTTTGTTGCCAACGGATGAGTCTGAAGTCGAACTGATTATTCGTAATCTGAGAAAAGCCGCGGTCGGGTGGGACGCAATTCCTGCTCATCTACTGCAAAAGTGCTCAAAGACTCTGGTACCAATAATTACCCACATTTGCAATACTTCTATGGCAGAAGGGATTTTCCCCAAATCATTAAAAAGGGCCGTTGTACATCCTATCTTTAAGAGTGGTAACAGAGACAGTGTCAATAACTACAGGCCCATATCTGTTTTGCCTGCGCTGTCCAAAATCCTAGAAAAGTTGCTAAATACCCGCTTACGAAACTTTCTGAACAAAAACAGTATTTTAGCACCGAATCAATTTGGTTTTAGGGAAGGAATTTCAACAGAAGATGCAGTGGCTTCTCTGGTTGATGAAATAGTAAATAACCTTGATAAAGGACAAAAATGCTTGTCAATTTTTCTAGATATTACTAAAGCATTTGACACTGTCTCCGTCCCACATCTACTATCGAAGATGGAGAAAATGGGCATCCGTGGGTATGCACTTAGAATCTTCAAGGATTATCTCTCTGATAGGACACAGTGTGTAAAGATAGATGACGTGGTTAGTAGCTACCTACCCCTTTGTTTTGGCGTCCCACAGGGATCAATCCTTGGTCCAACCCTATTTCTACTTTACATAAACTCCTTGTGCACCTTATCTCTTCCCTATTCTTCTATCTTTACCTACGCGGACGATACTGTAATACTGGTTCGTGGTAAAAACTGGACGGAAGTATTTGCTCGTGCAGAATGCGCTCTTAGACAAGTAATGCAGTGGTTGTCAAGCAATATGCTTACGCTAAACCTGAAGAAAACTACGTATATCACATTCTCAAAGACAGCTGTAACCCAACCATCCTTGGAAACATATAATTTAAGAGCGCATTCTTGCTCGACTTATCCTGTAACTAATACCTGCGACTGCACAACTATACAGAGATCTGCCTCCGCTAAGTATCTGGGAGTATTTATTGATAGTTCTATGTCATGGAATCACCAACTGACCAGTATTACAGCCCGCGTCCGCAAGATGATCTTCATTTTCAAAAAATTACGTTGCTCAGCTGACCTGGACACTCTCAAATTAGTTTACTATGCACTATGTCAATCTATCTTTACATATTGTATATCAGTCTGGGGTGGAGCTGGAAAAACGTATCTTCTTCCCCTAGAGCGAGCACAAAGATCAGCCCTTAAGGTTATGACATTTAAGCCTTTTAAATATTCGACTGCCCAATTATATAAAGAATGTGAATTGCTTACGGTCAGACAACTTTTTGTGCTGGAGACAATCTGTAGAAAACATGCTAGCCTGGAATATGACATCCAAGTCACAAATAAGCGCCGTACACGGAAGGTCTGCCAAGCCCAAACTTATAAAAGTGCATTAGCAGCGCGCAACCACAATGTTGTAAGTCCTCATTTATATAACATTGCTAATAAAGACTGCAACATCTATCCACTAACTAAATTTCAATGTAAGAAAAAAGTAACTAAATGGATTTTGCACAAATCTTATGAAGACACAGAAAATTTGATTAAATTAAGTATTCTATAATCCAAGAGTCATCCCTTACTCATACACAAAATTACACACATACACACACACACACACACACACATCTAATTTTTCAATAAGTTCATGTTTATAGGTTTATATAAATATTTATTAATATGATTTATTTTTATTATCTATTAATATTATAATTTGAATATGTATCTATAAGATATTCTCACGTACATCAATCTCATGATCAAACTACGACACCCATTCACACAAACTTATCGATGTTGTAAATAATTACGAGAGCCCTGGTACCCATACCGCAAGTTAAATCTTATTTTGGGTATCAGTGGTCAACAAAATTATAGTACCTAAATGAAAGATTGTAATTATAACTTATGTGAAATTCAAGTGTATGTATATTTTGAGACAATAAACTATTTCTATTTTCTATTTATTTTTCTATCATCAGCCCGTATCACTGCTGAACATGGGCCTCCTCCCGGGTCGCTTTGCCATAGTCACCACGGTTGGCAGGTGGGTTGGTGACCGCAGTAGGTATAGTGTTTAGCACACAAGGAAAAGCTGCTGCACGTTCCTTGATATATACGATTATTATAGATGATGTTAGAATAATCTGGACCAACGGCTTAACGTGCTTTCCGAGGCACGGAGGGTAGTCCCTCAACCAACCAGACCCGGAAAGAAATCTTAGAATTTACACAAAGATTTGCTGTCCGGTATGGGGATCGAACCCACAACCTCCGAGATTTAAAGCGAGCTAAATACCGAAACGCTACGGAGGTTATCAGCTCAAGGTTACTTATCATCTTACAGCGATCACCATACCTGCTAAGCGTGGTGATTATGACAATATCTCTCAACGACCCTAGCTAGCAAAGGTCTGTCAAAAGGAATCCCAAAAAGCAAAGCAAAAGAAAGATAAGAAGTGAATCTTATAAGTAACTAGCGACCCGCCCCGGCTCCTAACGGGTACAATACTGATGTATTATACATATAAACCTTCCTCTTGAATCCCTCTATCTATTAAAAAAACCGCATCAAAATCCGTTGCGTAGTTTTAAAGATTTAAGCATACATAGGGATATAGGGACAGAGAAAGCGACTTTGTTTTATACTATGTAGTGAAGTGTTCTGTAGGTACTCTCTGTTTCTTGTAATGTGAAAATATGAAATAACTAGCTGTGCCCGCGACTTCGTCTGTGAAAATGGAATAGTGACCTTTAGTAGCTCTTTTAATTATTTAGGCTTAAAAATTATGATACTTACTTCCATACAATCTTCAAGCCCCCCCTCCCCTTTCAACCCCCTTCAACTATGTTTCCCAGGTTCTAAGCTATCTGTGTACCAAATTTCGTTTAAATCGGTTTTGTAGTTTTGACGTGAAACGCTGACAGCAAGACAGAGATACATTTTAGACATTAGTAAGGATAGTTTAAAGGGACTTGGGGTGGCTTCATCACTTCTTTCTTTTATAAGAATATAATAATATTGAAAGAAGGTCATACCTACTTATTTATTTTATGTTCTTATGTTATTTTGGTTAATTAGATTAATCTAATCCATACAACAAAAGCATTTCATACTACTAATTTTCTGAAAAATTTGCTAAATAATTTCAGGTGACACTATTACCTATAAATAAATATACCTTTATTATATACAAATTGTAATTATTTCGGTGTAAAATCAATTATTTTCTTAACTTCGTACAACGCTTGTATTACACAAGAACAATTCTGGTTACAATCGGATTTGTTTCATATGAATGCCGAACAAATATTTCGTGAGTCAGCGGTGGTCGGTGAACCAGCATACTTTTGTTATAACATACTCAGCAGCGGGACCTCCTACTAAATGATTACACAAATTTAGTTGTCAGCGACATTGTGAAGTACCATTATGAAACTGAATTGAGTGGATCAAAGCAAAAAGTATAAACACAATGAAAATATTTGATTGTGACAACCTCCAGTGGTGATCAGTGGCACCTCTGGGTTGTGTTCTAACTCCTTAAGAGTGCCACCAGGTGTGTCACCTAATTGTATGCTTTTACCTAATTTTCAATATAAGCCTATAATAGTTACTATAAATATAAACTTATTATGAGTAGGTAAAGGAATTAATTTGTCAGTAATATCCTACAATTAGCAGCACTCACAGGCAGCTAGTTTTGTTAGTTACATAATTTAATTTATAATATCAGAAGCAGATTTACCAGCAGGCTTAGTAGGTTGGAGCCTAGGGCGGCAAACTTGGCACACATTTTGTTTTATTTTATTATAGAAAAATAAATTGTTAACGTCTAAAATTTTCAATAGTAACATTTCCAGTAGTTTACTAGTAAGGGCGGCAAAATATGAATAGCCTACTGGCGGCAATGTGTAAGATGGCCACTGTATAGAATAAGAATAATATTACTTATTAATAATAGTTTTTTTACATTGTGATTTCGACGGTACAAGTGTATTTTACATACCTAAGTGCTGAATAAATTCATGATTTCATTATTATTTCTCCGTAACTGAACGATATGAATTGTATAGCGTTTTAAATAGTGGCAGTAGGTTTGATTTCCGCAATGAAAACTATTTTCTTTCTTCGTGCCTTGACAGCACTTTTAGCCCTTGATCCTGCTGGTCATAACATACTTTGACTATCGTATATTAGGGTACGGGCAGCAGCATTTACTGGATATATACATAGCACAGCATTCGGTGTCTAACCTATCACCTCCTACGAAGGAGTGCCATATTCAGCAGTGGATGTTATACGGATTGGTGATTATGTATTATGTATAGTAGCGAAATTTTAAAAAATGAGATTAATAACTCTAGATCACCTGCGGCATTTCAATTTAGTTCTTTAAATTAAGTTTGGTTCGAACCAAAAAATATGAGAATAATAAATTTATATCACCGGCAGCAGTACAATTTAGTTTTTTAAATTAAGATTGTTTGGTTCTCAATTTTAAAATTTTGCTAATACATATTAAGTACATAATCATCAACCTCTATTCTATATAGTTTAGATAACCAATATCCGTGCCAATTTTCATCCAAAAAAAGTATTTTTGCGTGAAAGAGAACTTTACAAATTCACATACATCCATCTACAAACTTTACAGTTTCTAATATTAGTAGAATATTCAGTTTAATTGCAATGCTTATTAACAACTGCACTAAGTCGAGTTAGTACATCATTTGATTAGATATTGGTATAAGAGGAAATGTACGAACTAGTTGATTAGTGTAACGTAACTCCCATCAATAAGGAAAGCTGCATTTTCAACTGAAATTAACGTTAGTTAGTTGCGGATGTGTTGTTTATTTCTTCAAGTATAATTTAGCTTGATTTTATAGCTTAGCTTTGCCCTAAGCTTTTACGCTTAGTCGTGGTACATGTCCACAACTTACATGGACACAAAATCTATTTAGTCCGTCAGTTAGATTACCAAAAAATATTGGACATGTATTTTTTTTCGTTCCTCAAACAAAAAATGACAAAGATAAAGCGCGTTGAAATTTCGTGTGACGTCACTTCTAGGTACAATTTTACCTAATAGTGACGTCACAATCCCCCCTCTCCTGAACTTAATAGTTTGTTTTTGCTCTGTATCTTTGTCAATTTTTATTGATTTGGTAAATAAAAAATACACGTTCAAAATCTAACTGACGGACTAAATATATTATTTTAGTGTCCATGCATGTTGTGGACATGTTCTTAACAATGTATATAGATGTAATTGTTTACCGTTACTTGTACTATTAACTATTTTGTGCTTTTACATAGTTATGTAGTACCACAGTGTTTAGATTTGGTCATATTTTTACCTGGATTAGAACAAAACGTTACCTGGTATAACCTGTAGGAATGAATTAATTTAAAATCCTTTAATAATGTAGTTGTGTCCATATTTTTAACGCTGTTCGATGTTATCCTTTGTAGCAAACGGTTTTCAACAAAACTATTAGGTAACTGTATTCCTAGAAACCTCATGTATATCCACTAGACAGTCTAACTAGTCACACAGGCATCGATGATATACTACCATGGCAACGTACTGTGACAGAGCTATTATTTAAGTATGCCTTTGTCATTTATCTATTGTTTAGGTGCACATGTGAGAGTGTGCATACAAGAGCCTAGAATACTAAATTTAGTACGAAGTACTCGTTAATTTCTTGGTACATACATTACTAGTTCTTCAATATTTAGGCAATTTTAAAGTTTTCTACAAGATTTTATTCATTCATATTTTATTTTATTCATACTTACACCGTGAATATATTATATTTGCCAATAATTTACAATAATAGCTTCCCTCACGCGGTTGCACCCGCGTAGCTTCCGTTCCTGTGGAAACTTCATAATTAAATATAGCCTATGTCACTCAGGGTGAATGTAACTTTCCAATAGTAAAAGAATTTTTGAAATCGGCACAGTAGTTTTTGAGTTTATTCATTACAAACATACACACAAAAATACAAATCTTTCCTTTTTATAATATTGCTGATGATGATGCGACATATTTCACCTGTTTCTCTCGACTTTTATTTTTCTCTTGACTGGTTAAACATAGATACACGCAAAGCAGTGACTTAGTTATAAGGTATATTATAGAACTCTTTGGTTACAGTCTTTAGCAGTCTAGGCTAGTAGGAACCCTATAAAAGCATCATCATCATCATCATAATCAGCCCGTATAACCTGTGCTGCTGAACATGGGCCTCCTCCCGAGGGAGGGTATTTGCCATAGTCACCACGCTTGGCAGGCGGGTTGGTGACCGCAGTATTATGTTGTAAGTACCACACAAGGAAACGCTGTTGTCCATTCCTTGATATACGATTGATAAAGATGATGTTATAACAATCGGGACCAACGGCGTAACGTGCTTTCCGAGGCACGGAGGGTAGTCCCTCAACCAACTAGACCCGGAGAGAAATCTTAGAATTTAGACAATTCAGTCCAGCGTGGGGATTGAACCAAGACCTCCGAGATTTAAAGCGAGCCAAATACCGCTACGCTACGGAGGTCTATAAAAGCATATTCGTTTGTAACAGTTTATACAAGAAAATTGGTTAATCTTCACATCTTAGAACAGTTTGAAAAGTCCCGGTGCTCTTTTTAACAATTAAAGGTCAGCAATTGGATAGAACGTTAACTTTTTAAATGGATGATAACTTGATAAGTTAGTTAAAGTAATATGGTTCATTTTCCAGTTAGTGTGGCGTGGTCGTTAATCACCGCGTCGGATTCCGTTTGTGTTTGCTTCCGTCGACGACCGATGCCGGAACATCAGCTTATTTTTGATTGTTTTTGTTATACAAACAAAGACAAATTAAAGTCAAACCATTAATCATTGCTGGTTTGAACTGTACTTGGCTACTTCTTTTGTGTGTATGTTTTCTATCAGACGTACGATATACATTTCATAATTTAAATAAACAAATATGTATTGCGCTAAACTTTTTAATTTTCGTCGAATTATTGATTAGGTTTTATGTATGAGATTAATATTTCTTACAGACCAATCAGTATTAAAAATATTCATTACATTACGAAGTTCCAATTGATATCATAGAATATCGGAGATTATCATGAAATAATAACTATATTGCAAAGATTGCAATAAGCTTTTGAAATTAAATAAGACCGCTTTGTAATTTGGTAAAGTGCGTTTCGGAAGCGGATTTCAGGACTGTACGGGATTGGAGTGATTCTGTTATGAAAAAGCGATCACCGGCGGCGTCGAGTGGAGGCGCTGTTCGGCCCGCACCCGCTACCAAATTAATGTGTCACGAACTGTATCGCCCTATGATATTGATGTTGAAAAATGACGATATTTGACGTTTGATTGCAATCGTAAATCTCTTTTCAACTATGTTGCATAACCATATTCGTAATTGATTTCGTATCGTGTTAAATCAAGGATTACCGTTTTATAATCCCAAACTAATCTTACTTCTCCTCATAAACATCTGCTAATGTAGCTACTATCAAAAAGTTATCTATATAAACTTTCAAGGTCTATTACGTCTTTCCGGAAGATAAATTGTGCGGATAAAGTTGGGGAATAACGAGGAGATAAAATATTCCCGGGTGAAGCTGAATCAGTTCATACAGATACTAATTCATTTATTATTGATATAAGCCATAACCGTGCTAATGATTAATAGTGGCATTAGTTGTCGGTATGTGGAGGCAAGCCCGAGATCGGAATGATTATCGTGAAGTTCACGCTCCGCTGATCACAGCACAAAATTAATTTACGTAGGTTGGCGGCAGAGCGGTGCTAGTGGGCTGGTACCTATGTAGAAGCTTGCTATTTTGTATCGTCTATGTATTCGTGGCTTCATTCTGTTTTCGTCTGGCCGTGTAAGCAAAATGCGGGTCCGTGCCCAAAATTAGATAATTAAGTCAAAGGAAATTATCTAACAGTATTAGGATAAGTAAGGTACAGGGACATATTTAGCTTTGATTTTATCATTTTATCTGTATCACAGTGCTATAGATCGACGATCGGAAAGCGACTTTGTTTTATACGAGGTATGTTGTGACTATCACTGCATAGTATAAAACTTAATCGCTTCCCGCTGTCCGTCTGTCCCTATACTGTGCTCTTTTAACCTACTCAACGGATTTGTATGCGATTTTTTTAATAGATAGAATAATTCAAAAGGAAGGTTTATTTGTAACGGGTGCTACACGGGTAAAACTGAACGCGAGCGTATTTTATTAAATGCATCTTGGATCATTTTGTTTTTTTTAGTGACTAAAAGTGGTAAATAAACCTCTTTTTACAATTTTATTATTTATTTTAGGTACATAAAGTTAACAAGTCACGACAGTATTTTTTTCTGGGTTTTAATGATTTGCTTTGAAAAACACAAGTCATCATTATTATGATACAAGATACAAGATTACTAAATCGATGATGAATTTCTCGAGGTCTTATATTAGAGTGCTAGTATATAGAGTTGGCATATGAGAATGATGATCAATTTATGCATCAATAGCCTTGGTAATTCTAGGACAGTAGGGAAATGTAGATTTAATTAGTAAACGTAATTTAGTTCAGTCTTTGGTATTGGCTTTCGTTGTATCATTTATTACATTTCTGCTATATTAAACTTATTTAATAAACTCATTATACCAAAGCTCTTTAATAATTGTACTAAAGTTATTAGATTACACGAATGGGTATGGAGGATGCTGAACTCACTGTGTTAGTCTTAGTAGATTTCTCCAACGCCTTCAATACTGTCAGTCACGAGATCCTTCTATCTATCCTCTCTTACTATATGGTCTTTAACGAAGCTCTGGAGTGGTTTTCCTCATATCTTCAGGGTCGTCAGCAGTCTGTTCGTTTAGGTGAGTCATCATCTAAATGGTGTAACTTGGATGCTGGTGTCCCTCAAGGCGCTATTCTTTCTCCTCTTCTTTTCTCTATTTTTATAAATCTTGTTTCTCTTAATCTTCAATGTACGTACCATCTTTACGCCGATGACTTACAACTATATGCCCAAGGAAGCATTGATGGTTTGGCCGGAGTCATTGATAAACTAAACCGAGATCTTGTGGCGCTAAATGACTGGTCTAATAGGTTTGGCTTGGTAGTTAATCCTGTTAAATGCCAGGCCATGCTTGTTGGCAGTTCTAGAATGTTGTCCAGAGTTGACATAAATTCACTACCTCAAATTACCTTAGACAAAACGGTCATTCCTATTAGCTCTAGCGTTAAGGATCTCGGTTTGTTTATCGACTCAACATTAAACTGGCATACACATATTGCATCGGTCAGTAAAAGAGTTACTGGTATTCTGCGTTCGCTCAATCGCCTAAGAAACTTTCTTCCTTGCAAAACTAAAATAATGCTGGTGCAGACTTTGATATTCCCCATACTCGACTATGGTGATGTGTGCTACTTTGACCTGAATGCAGATTACCTCAACAAACTCGATCGACTTCTGAATAACTGCATTCGGTTCGTTTTCAATCTCCGCAAGTACGACCATGTTTCCCTATATCGTGTCCAACTCAAGTGGCTGACTATCCGACAACGCAGAAACTTGAGAGCACTTACTTCATTATTTTCTATACTAGACTCCCCATTTTCTCCTTCTTACTTATCAACAAATTTTCAGTATTGCTTCACTATTCATAACAAATCTTTACGTTCCTCACACAACCGTCTTCTTAACTGTCCACCCCATCGCTCCGACTTTTTACATTCTTCTTTCTTCATCCAATCTATACTTCTCTGGAATGCGCTACCTCTTGGAATCAGGATGGCAAAAACTCGTTATTCTTTTAAGAAAAAAGTACGTGAACACATTTTGGCGAATCAGACGGGTTCATCACAGCAGTGAATTATTGTATTGTATGTAATATAATATTATATCTTAGATTATGGTATTGTATATATGTAGTGTAAATAGTATTAGTCTTATATATAATATGTATAATATATATAGTATCCATGTAATTTTAAATATATTTTATTGTATTTCTTTTGCTTACCTTTGTGGTATGTGTCTCCTTACATACAGTTTCATTTATAGTGCACCTACTACATTATTTCTGCACCACCCTATGGTTGACTGGTAGAGAATGCCTCTGGCATTAAGTCCGCCTATGTACTTTTATAGTGCTGAAGTTTTTAAATAAATAAAAATAAAAATAAATAAATTCTTTAATTGAATTGACTTAGAAAAAAAGGATTGTGTACTAATTATAGTGCCTGTATGTATTTTATTGTAGGCCAGAATTACTATGTGTCTTAAAGTTATAAAATCAGCTCCGAAAAACTCGATTTTTAGATAAGATACAAAATCTTGGTTACCATTAAGTTTGAATATTATAAAATCCTCTTCATCATTCGTGCTTTTCGAGGCACGGAGCGTAGTCCCTTAACCAACCAGACCCGGAAAGAAATCTTAGAATTTACACAAAGATTTCCTGTCCGGCGTGACGATCAAACCCACGACCTCCGACATTTAAAGCGAACCAAATACCGCTACGCTACGGAGGTTGTCCTATTTAGTTTCATGTAAATTGGTACAATAAATGTTATAGGTAATGAGTGAATAAGTGAGAATAAATGTGTTTCTTTCTTCTTCGACTAAAAAATAGCGTAGCATTTTATGGAATCGTAATACAACTTTATATAAGAAATCATTTGCAGGGATCGACGAAAATCTTTGTAGAGTTAATCAGTACAAATAAATAAATAAAGTGTTTGTTTTCATTTTAACTAGTAGTACACGAGAAATTAGATAGGTATATTATTTATACTTTATTCGCCTTAACTATTGACTTTTAGTAACATTGTATTTATTTGTTTCACTGATATTGTTGAGTTTCCAACTTATTTAATAGAATATTTCATTTCATTGCAGTGAAATTGAGATCGTAATGTAATTTCGGAAGATTGATGTATTATTATTTTTGTTATAAGCGGCCAAGCGATGCTGGAAATGCTTATTTACGTTTTTTAATGTTGCTCGCTATGTCATGTAGTTGACAACATTTATAGAAGATAAATGTTCTTCTTCATCTTCTAGCTTTATTATTATTTTGATTAAGCACTTTCCATATTTATCGTCAATATAATTTCATTTTCATTCAACAAAACTTGGGTATGTTTTTATATGAATAAATTTACAACAATATTGTTAAATATACTCTATAGTGTTAATTGTAATTTACTGGATAAGCATAAAGTGAACAGTAACATCCGTCAGAAGGGTTTTTACACATATCTTGTCTTACGTTGTCTATGACTTTCTGGCTGTGTACGAAATAAAACGTATTCCCTGTACAAGGTACTTAAGTTATTTTATTTCTATTACGTACATACTAGCAATACTTCACGAATATCTCGTCATTTCAGCTTTAACAGTTAAAATTGTACTAAAATGATTTCTGTGGTTAAGCGTACATGGCTTTTAAGTAGTTTTCTAAATAGTTTTAGTATCAGCACATTATTATTGAGTCTTTAGGTAATTTAAAAAGTAGTAATCACTTTATTTTATAAGCGTCTTGCTGTCCATGCTCGATTGTGTGCATCTTTCTCTTAATACAAAAACCAAATGACCTTCAATTGATAATTTTTGTATTAATTGAAGAAGAAGAAAAGAGATTCAGTCAATTCGATCAAGTTGTTCTCTAGCTTTATCGAGAGTGAAGAACACCAATGGAGGTTTATTCAGGATGGACTAAAATATTTTTTTTAAATTTCGAACGGTTATAAAAAAAAACGATTAATATGCCTAAATAAATAAAAACGATTTATTGATTAATAAAAGTATACAGAAACAGTTTTTTGTTTTCATAAGAATAATTTAATTCATTGTAATCATTTATTGTGTTAGACATTTCACAAAACAAAGTAAGGTGGTGACTGAAAATGTCCGCTTCGGATTGCAGTAGTGTTAACACTTGGCATAATCAAGGATCACATATGAATCATTTTATTTTCATGAAATAAATTCCACTTTTGTGTACTTTCATTCTCAATAAGCAGTTTTTATCTCACACTAACGGCCTAGAGCGTAAGAAATTCTTACATTTCCCGTAATTCTGTGCCATTTTTTTTTATATTGGTACCTAAATCATTTCCTCAGACTTACCAATGTAATAATAAGCCAAATTAATCAAGTCATTCTCAAATTATCCGCGTACATACAATGAATTTTTATCATCGTTTTAAACATAAGTATAGTGTAGGTATATTCATATTTAATTAAATGAAACTTCAACTTACTAGCAATAGCAACTTATTAAAAAATAAGTTAGTAGGTAGGTACTTTTATGTTATAAGTCTGAAAATTTCTTATTAGGTATTAAATTGAGACTAGTTTTAACCGAGCAGTGTATACAATTCTTAGAATCGAAGTGTAAAAGAGGAAATTTTTCGTCCGTTTCAATAGATATTGTGCAACATTTAGAATTTAGAATTTAAATTTCATATTTTAGATAGGTACCAATATCTTCAGCAATTCCAATTTTATTTTTCGATGTTTGTCAATGTGTGAATTGATTTGCTGGACGTAGAATGTAGTAGAACGCAATTTTAGAACAATGAGCTGGGAAATTGCTTTTTGCGATGAGTGCCCGAGTACGAGTAGGTATGTCACTGGAACACTGGCACTATCCTGCACGTTCCTGATTTGCGTTAGTAGAACAATACTAAACCAACTTGGAAACTCTACTTGTTACAATTTCACATTACAATACTATAATTATCAAAGTATTTTTAAGATGCTTTAGTATCTAAATAGTCATTTATAAACATATCACTATCAGTTCAGTTCAGTTTTTTGTTGTGCACTGTGTAGTGAGACTTCCACAATTTTGCCAATGTCAGACTTTTAGCAAATCTATCTCCGCGGTTTCACCCGCGTAACGCCCGTTCCCGTGGGAACTTCATAATTAAAAATAGTTTATGTCATCCGGGCATAGTGTAGCTTTCCAACGGTGAAAGGATTTTTCAAATCGGTCCAGTAGTTTCGGAGCCTATTCAATACAAACAAACAAACAAACTAGGAAATCTTTCCTCTTTATAATATATGTATAGATAGATTTTTGCAAATATATGAACTACAAGCTAAAAGAATCAAATTGAATGACCGTTTAATATAATTCTGGCACGCACGAGACGCTCCATGGCGACTTAATTCCCAAGAGCTAAGTATACTTTCCGCGCCGATTCGAGGCGTTGAAGCAGTCATCGTAAATTTGTTTAATTTAATCCTTCTTTTGAGACACATTGTAGCAAGTATACACCGTTATTTTTAATTATTGCTAATACTAAATTATTGATTCTTGGTATTGAAATAAATCTTTGTATGTGCTTTTTTAACATAACTAAAAGTCATCGTTTAAAATCTATTCGAAACTGTGCTAGGAGCGCCCGTTCGTATTGTAAGACATATTGCAAGTAGTCCTTTTGAGGGAGGCTGTTCTTGTTTAGATGATTATACAAAATGATTACCTACGAAAAGATAACTGAGCTATGATTGGAATAGCAGACCAAGCCCCAGATAGAATTACAGGGAAAACTCGGTATAGTAATACAAAAACGTACTTAAGTAAGCACTGATGAGGATGGGCCTCCTCCCAAAGGGAGGGTTTTTGTCACAGTCACGGCGCTTGGCCGGCGGGTTGGTGACCGCAGTATAGTGTTGTAATACAAGGGGAAACGCTGCTGCCTGTCCCCTGGTAGATATACGCTTGTTATAGATGATGTTATAACAATCGGGACCAATGGCTTAACGTGCTATCCGAGGCCCTAGAGTAGTCCCTTAACCAACAAGATGTGTTGATGTGTGATGTGTTCATTTTGAAATAAAAATCTTACATTTTTATAGTAATACTGATGATAAATTGTCCTGACAAGTATAATTAAGAACCATTATAAATCCCGTAAACATCATAGTCACACAATTTGATAGGTATGGGTCAATTAGCCTTTTATTTTATGTTCTTCTTTATATCTTCGGGACCACATCGCACTGACTTATTCTTAAACGGAGGTGTATACACACAACTCAATTTAATCCCATAATATATTATAAAGGATGTAATTGAAGGTTCGATTAATATAATAACATTCATTTTGGACCCATGCTGCGCCTACGCTTCCGAGATTGAGCTGTGGACTATCAATAGACAAACTTACCATTATATAGCAATTAGTTTGGTCCGTGGGCGTGATGTATAGCTATGAACCATGATTGCTTATAGCTATCATTATGTTTTCTAATTGTGATATTCAACTGTATAATAACTTCTTTAGATATTGATCGTTATAATCATAACTGTACTTTGGGCTGCATAATAATTGTATACAAAATTGTATGTCTCATATATATTAATTTGTATTATAGTTTCGATAAAATGTTATGTATTGAGTGTCGATATGCTTTATCAATCATTTAAAAAAACGACGTTGTGTGTGATTTCTGGGATGTTTTAACTTGATATTAAAACACTGTCTTTCTAGTTGGTAGTCTAACAAATTGCAAATGTACCTCCGGTTATTTTTATACAAAAAAGTTATTTTGAAATTAAGAACGATTCTTTGATTGAACGAACTATTTATCAGAAAACAGAAGATGTGTTAGTTACTTTGGTGCATATACTCGTTATTTTAAAATGGTTTGTGTGGGTACATTTTTGTTTAGACGCTTACAAAAATTGGCCATTAAACGATCACTGAACTATTATTGGAATAGTAAACTAAGCCCCATAAATAATTATAGGGTACACTCAAGATGGTAATACAAAACGTAAGTAAAGATCAATTAACATAAGGTAAAGTACCAATCCATCGACCGCATTTTATCGAAGCTTATATTTCGTAAGACGGGCACGCTCTCGCTGATAAATGGCGGAACACAGGTCATTTGGAATGAGAGATATTTATCCCATCAACATGAGTTTGATATTCCTTACATGAAAAAAAACATCTAAGCCAGGTGCATAAGTATAAGTAAAGCTCGTGACTTGTTTATTAGATGTGACCCCAAGGATGGTCGTATTCGTGAGAAACTAGTATCGTAAATCTGCCTCAGTCGGAATGGGTTACAGCTTTGGCTCTATAAATTGACCATCCATAGTTTACGATTCTGTGAGAAAGGAAACCGGTGGGTGTGGGTAGGACGCAGATAGAACGACTAACACTTAAATGTCCCTACTAAAATATTTGCGGTTTGTGTATCATTGAAATGGGGATATAAATACGCGATCTTTTAGTCTTGCAAATATATAGCTGTTTGTTGGAAAAATATATTTTTAAGAAAAACCATCCGGGTCATTCAACACCAAATTTTAATGTTACAATTAATTATCTAATTTTGGTTTATGAAGACAGACCCGCATCATCATCATCAGCCCGTATAACGTCCACTGCTGAACATGGGCCGGATCACCACGACCTCCGAGATTTAAAGCGAGCCAAATACTGCTACGCTACGGAGAGGTTGTACTTGTTGTGAGGACAGATAGTGTATTATCAATGGATGTGTAGCCCCTCTCTTAGTTAGGTTCGTTATTCGTTCAGCCATTTTTGCGCTGTTTCCTTTGTCTTTTTTACATTATTTCCTTCTTTATAAATTTATATAATATAGTATTATTACTATATTATAGGAATATTAACGTCAATAATGTTGTGTTCACTTTAGCCCATCGCCGTAACCACTTTACCGAGTGTATTTTTGCTGATTATATTATAAATAATAATACATTCTATCCAAACATATTTGTTTGGAAAGATTCGATTGTTTGTATGTTTGTTTGTATTGAATAGGCTCCGAAACTACTGGACCGATTTGAAAAATTATTTCATCGTTGGAAAGCTACACTATCCCCGGATGACATAGGCTATATATAATTATGAAGTTCCCATGGGAACGGGAGTTACGCTGGTGAAACCGCGCGCGGGAAGCTGTCCTATATTTATTGGTTCTCTTCGTATAGCCTATCAAATGTCGAGGTGTTTACTTTGCCCGATTTCCCAGACCCATTCAAGACATGTTATATGCCTAATATTCATTTTAGTTAATCAAAGTCAAGGTTAACGTGTTGTTACATTTTCGACATTTTGCTCGCTCTGCTTCAATCTGCTTGCTTTATGTAACTGTTACCAGAATGGACCAGCGCCGATAAACGCTGGTAGATCGGCGCCAGCTTTCTCTCTGTATACGGCCTTATATTATAAAGAGAAAAGATTTGAATTAAACAATCAAATCTTTGAAATCAATCTGCCCAGTAATTTCGGAGCCTACGTTTGTAGCAGATTTAAAAAATCTTTCACCATTAGTAAGCTATATTATCTAGGAGTAACATAGGCTATAATGACCAGAGGTCGGAGTAGGTAGATTGATTTAAGGTCGTTGACGTCAAACGTAGAGGATAATATGGATATGCCTCCAAAATACCGGAACTTCATATTTATTGTAATATTTGTTCCGGAATTTTGAAATTAGCACGAATTTGTGTTTAAGGTGAAAAACGTCTTAATAATATCAATCTACGCTACCAGTGTTAGTTAATAATTTATTAATGTTTGTGTTTAATTAAAAATAATTGTTCATTGAATTCAATCAATCATTCATATAATAAACGATTTTGTTAGCCTATCTGTATGTGTTTTATTTTATTTTATTCCATAATCCCAATTCCGGAACTTTTTCCGGTACTTCCCGCACATTATGGATAAAATGCCATGTCCATATTATAATATCTTGACGCAAGTATATAAAATCAATCTACCTACTCCGACCTGTGATAATGACTGATAAAATTACCACGGGAACAGGATTTAGGGGGCAGAAGGCGCGCGCGGGTAGCCAGTGCTTAATAAATCTCAACCCTGACCTGATGTATTTATTTATTTTATTTTATTTGGAAAACAAACAGTTTCTTATAGCTATTTAACAACTATTTATGCTACTGTGAACCATTGAAATGTTTTCGCTTTTAGGTATGTAATGCTTGATCTGTTACAATATAATATATAAGTATTAAAAAATAATTTAGAAATAAAAATAAGTATTATAGAAAACAGCTAGAGAACCGAGTCAAACCACTGTTTTGAGACTATACGTCTACAAGAAGCTGGGCTCGTATTGAATACGTCTATTTCCGGTAGATCGAGTTTGTTAATATAGTTTCATCATCAGCCCGTATAACGTCCACTGCTGAACATGGGCCTCCTCCCGAGGAAGGGCATTGCCATAGTCACCACGCTTGGCAGGCGGGTTGGTGACCGCAGTATTAAGGTACCGCTGCTGCCCGTTCCTTGATATACGATTATTATAGATGATGTTATAACAATCGGGACCAACGCCTTAACGTGCTTTCCGAGGCACAGAGGGTAGTCCCTCAACCAACCAGACCCGGAAAGAAATCTAAGAATTTACACAAAGATTTCTTGTCCGGTGTGGGAAACGAACCCACGACCTCCGAGATTAAAAGCGAGCCAATTACCGCTACGCTACGGAGGTTAATATAGTTTGCAGATCTAATAAAGAAGGAGTTCTTCCTATAATTGGTAGTACTGAGCGCTATGTGAAGAGGATATTGAATCTGGAGGAGGAACTGATCTACTAGGAACTCGCAACTGTATACTACTGAGGAGATCAGGAGAATTTACTTTAGACTGCGCTATTTTTAACAGAATCGTAATATCAGAGATCTTTCTTCTTTGCGACAGTGGTAAGAGATGTTGTCTTTTACATCTTGCCTCGTAACTATAATTAAATAAATTACACCTATAATGGAGATACCGCGTGAATTTACGCTGTACGGATTCCAACCTATTTATGTGAACATCGTACTGTGGGTTCCAAATTTGAGAGCAATATTCCAGGATGCTGCGGACATATGCACAATAAATAATTTTAATAACCTTAATATTATTAAATTGGGAGCATGATCTCATGACGAAGCCCAGTGTTTTATAGGCTCTAATAGCGATATGGTCTATGAGCTTTTGATATGTTAATTTTGAGTTGTGTATCACACCTAAGTCCCGAATCTCACTAACTTTTTTAAGGCTTAATCCTTTAAGGGTGTAATTAAATTGGCATATCTGTGGTTTCCTGGAGAAAGTTATTGAGTAACTTTTGGGGGCGTTTAGATGAAGATTGTTAATTTGACAATATGCTTCAAATCTCTTAAGGTCCTGTTTTAACAGATGAAATCTTAGTGATTTTTAATAACTCTATAAATTTTTGTGTCATCAGCGTACATTAAAAACTTAGAATAACGAAAACAGGGTTTGATGTCATTAATAAATATATTAAACAATAAAGGAGCCACCAAAGACCCCTGTGGGACGTCAGATGGAGTTATATGCCATGCCGATACAGCTCCATTCAACGCTACTGCTTGAGATCTGTTTTCAATATAAGAGCAGAACCACCTAAACAAATTTCCGTGTATTCCAGCCTTTAACAGCTTCTGAAAAAGTATTTTGTGATCTATACGATCAAAAGCTTTGCTATCTGTGAATACAGCGTCCACTTGACCACCCTTGACCACCCTTGTATGTGTATATAAATATATATTTCTATTATATATAGTATGTTATTGTTTATAGTATATATTAGTTAATGTATTCGCATGTAATATTAATATTTGGTACTTATATACTTACCTCAGTGGTATCTTTTTCTCTTTTATAATTCTCGTTACTTTTGTGCACCACACTATCTCTGCATCATGGTTGACTGGGAGAGAATGTCTCTGGCTTTAAGTCCGCCATGTACTTTCATAGTACCTAAGTTATTAAATAAATATACCTATAGTAAACCGTAAAATAAAGTGTCTGAAATAATAGTTATTATGTCGCTTCGTCATTGTTCTTTACATGTATTCCTACAAATAAAGTAAATCAGCTACAGTCGGTATTCAAGCACTGTTGTGTTGATTTAAAAATGCCGTTTAAATTTAGACAACATAACTGCTCGATGTCAGCGTACCAAGAATAGCTGCATGGCGCCGTCTTCACTTTAAACTGTAAATACCTATTACAAATTGGACTTAACTACAGAATTAATGTTGAATGGTATTATAAACAGTTCTGTTTTAACGTATGTTGTTGAGTAGGTGAAATAATTCAAATTACACTGATTACTGTGAAATTACTGATTCTTGATACCCTACTAGGTTTGACAAAAGTTTAATTATTTGAAATATTTAGTGACACAGAAAAAGAGAATAAAAATTATTAATCGTGCTAAAAAATTAAAATTATCAATTCTCTTTTAATTATTTTATCAGCCGCCTGCGATAGTAAAATGAATCTATACTAATATATAATATAATATAAAGCTAAAGATATAAATTTATAGAATACTAAAAAAATTGTAAGTACCTCTTTATATCACAGACATTTAGTTGGATCAGTATTCAATAGGACGGCTATATAAATATTCCATTGCTGGCATACTCAGGCCCCTCTTTCCCACTGGGCAAACTGGGCACGTGCCCAGGGCACCGCGACGATTTAGGGGCCCTCGCGTTTTGGGGGGGGGGGGCGCACACCAAGATACGTGCGCAAGGATCCAATGAATAATCCTTCACAATAGGTAATAGGTGGACGCCTAAAAAAAAACCTCATTAAGCGAGAGTCATCCGATATTTACTATGCCCATTATCCTAATGCGCCCAGGGCCTCTAATAGGTAAACGACGGCCCTGGGCAAACTAAACCTTTATCGAATTTATATGGGACCTTGTTTAAATTTTGTAAAAAACCCAAGAAAATTTCATTGCTCAAAGAAATTTGACATTTTTGAGGCAAGTGTTATACAGCTCCACCAATTTACCGAACGGCTAAAACGTTGTACTGTTAATACCTATACAGCTAGTCATGGTCTTAAGTCCTACAATACTTCCAGGGTATCGAGTAGTCTGGCATGAGATCGGTTACCACCGTTGTTGTAATTTGAATCAAACTACAGTTGTTGGTATAATATCGATAGGAGACTCTCGAATACTGGTGCTCACAATACGTTTATGCTGTTATGAATTAGCTCGTTTTTGTCCACTGCGGAACATGGGCCTGTTCTTAACAGATTACTTGACTAATAGAAATTGCCACTATCACCACGCTCGGCAGGCGGCTTGGTGATCGCAGTAAAATGCTGAGTAATCTTGAGCTGAAAGAAGCTGTTGCTATCTATCAATGGAAAACCTTACGACACCCATGGCAAGACATGCGGTGGTCTATTCAAAGCCGGACACCACACAGCAATGCGATTAAAGACAATCGACATCAAAAGCACTATAGAGAGGAGGCTTATTCAGAAATAATTTAGGATAGATTTTTACAATATCATGAATAAAATACATAATTAAAAGTAGCTAATTAAAAATAAAACTAACTTATAAAATACTACTATTCTAAATCTATTCTACTTGGCAAGGTTCCCAGAATGCTGGCAGCATTACCCCGTTGAATGACAATGCTTACCTGCTGTGCAAAGTAGGAACCAGCACTCGGAGAACGTGCCGCACTTAAGAGGGCCGTTGCGAGGATAGATTTGTAAATCATTTAGTCAATAACGTTATAGAAAATAAAATAAAATTACGTAACGTGAATTTACATTATATATAAACTGAAAGTAATTCGGAAAGGTTAAAACAAAGAATTAACTTGACATTGTCCGCAACATCTACAAATTGTGTAGTACCACACTTTCATCACAGATACATTAATCCTTTTATTCTTGTTTAGATCGGAAATTTTCCCCCAGTCCTTTGTCTCATTTAGCATTTATTTACGGCGTATTCAATTTAAATGCTGCTCTTTTGCGTTTTATCTCGCTGTTAGAATTACCCGAAGTGCAAAACTGGGAAATAAATAAAACGACGCTCGTAATATATTTCCCAGTTTTGTACCTAATGTTCGGTGACTGAATCTTTAACATAATAACACAAAACTAGTATATCTATCCATTGCTTTGTTTGTTGTTGTAAGTTGGTAGTATAAACATTTCTTAAGACTATCTGATTCATAATTCATTCGACAATACAATGCCGCAGATCGATGTTATTAACGTTTTACCATTGTAAGTGGTCGGTAGAAAAGAATAATTTAAAAATAAAATCTACGGAACGTCGCTGAGATGGGGAATAATATTAAAGGATATAACAATGTTGGGGAATAAAGAAAATCCGAAGTGATTTGCATTACAATGTACCGTCGACATCTCCTGAGCGGCCAATCATTAGGGTTTTTATAAATACTCGCCTCGTTGCTATTAGGTGGAGCGTAAGTTTGTTCAGTCGTAATTAAAACTTAAAACTTGTATTACGGCGAAAGCGCGGAGGGAATGTGAACTGTGCCAAGTGTCGGATTTGGAACGTGCTTGGAGTCCGCAATGCAATCCAGTGTCACTTGCTTCCGCTGCGCTACCCGCCTAAGTAATAACTACTGTTTCGAGATCATAGATTTGACGCGTAACATAAAAATACTTAGTTTATTGCGGTCCCAGTAGTCGTAGTATCGGTGATATCGGTGTTTTTGCTGGCGCAAATATATTTTTATACAATTATATTTGTTGGATAAAGTGATGTATGGCCGGTGAAGTAGCAAAAAGCATTGAGGTCGGCTACATATAAGTCACATATAAAGTTCCTTTACGTTATCCGAAAAATATATGATTTACTTAGATAAAATATCGGTTTGGAAAAATACTTATTTTCAGTTAAGACTTTTCTGCTACAAAATTATAATATACCCTAAGATTGGTTAAAGACATGTTGGCAAATTGAGGTAAATGTGGATAACTAACCAATTGGGTCAGTTGTGTAAGAATGTTTGCAATAGTGCCGAAAACCACAACCAAACAAGTGAATACTTTAAGCTTTATTATACTACTAGCGACCCGCCCCGGCTTCGCAAGGAAGGGTGCAATGCTGATGTAAACTTTCTCTTTAATCACTCTATCTAATTAAAAAAACCGCATCAAAATCTGTTGCGTAGTTTTAAAGTTCTTAGCATAGAGACAGACAGACAGCGAGAAGCGGCTTTGTTTTATACTATGTAGTGATTATAGATAATGAAATGAAAAAAATTAACTATCTTAGTAAACGCAGCTATTACCGAGGTAATTTCAGGACCTTAAGCTTTAACCTCTCGAAATAAGAATTTCTGATGTTAAAAACAGTTACAAGTATATTCTGATACGTTCGGATATGGACTTTAGAAATCTATTAAGATATCTAAGGTAAGTTTTGATTAAATATATAAAGAAAAAAATGATTAAATATACAAATCCGAATGTTGCTATTACCGTTGCTATTAGGCCAAAGTGATTGCAGCTAATACCGCGAATCGTGATTCTATTACCGAGGGTAGAAAAATAATAGGCATTTTGGTTCCGTACAAAATATTTATTGAAAAACAAATTGTTGGTTACTCAATGTACTTATTCATCAGCAATCTTAAACTTTGATAAAATTATTAATCAAAATCTGCAGTAGGTACTGATTTAGTACCCAGTACTCCATCTAATAACAATTGCACATATTATTATGTAAGATTTTTGATCTCAAGGAACTTTTTCTTAAAATTAAAATAAATGACATAAACTTAAGGACCCATGTTCCTTGGAGAAAGTTGTAGTTTATGCTGGTAGCTATCTAGTCCTGCGAGGTTGCTGGTGTTTTACAAGTAACCCTGTATATAGAAATTGAGCAAGCTATACGTAATTACTAGATTTATCATCATACCCGCAGCTGTATAATAGGTAGGTAGGTAATTCTATATTCAAGATTATTAGCTTATTTTAGGTAATTATATTTTTATGTAGGTATAGTTGGCGATTCATCAAGTTGCGCACCAATTCTTTCTAATCTATGGTAATAAGAAATAAAAATAAATAAATTTATTTTATTTAAAATGAAAAGAGGCAGCGGGCAGCCTCGAAGGCTTGGTCTATTGTACCATTGCCACAAAAAAAAATGAGTTAGAAAGATAGTTCAGAAGAATTTCAAATACTTAGGTATTGTTTCTAGAGAACCCTAAACTCAAAAATAAATGCTATTATCACTCGGTGTTAGATTTCTATGGTGAAGCTAATACCGAGTAATAATACTCTGTAATAGCTGCTTATACAAGTAATTACCGAGTAATGGCTACCATCGGTGATAGCTTCATCTGCGATAGTACAAATAATCTAATCCCGATGGATAAATTGATTAATTTAAATCAAAACAGAAGTTTAATCAACAGCCAATAAAGTTACCTAAACATTTACTTGATACTTGAATTAAATTCTTGGGTTTAAAATAGAGACTAAGGCAAGGTTTCATGTCGTTTTCAATTTAATGCTCTCATACAAAGTTAATTTTTATGAGTCAATTAAAGACAAAAAAATAAGAGTTCTAGTGCAATTTTCATACCGCGGAAATAGTTTTTAACCATAAATACCTAATGACTTAAACGAATTGTCACATCATTTGGGTTATTGATGTATAAAATATTCTTAAAAAGTGAATAAAACGATTGGTACTGATTTATGCTATTACCGAGTTAACCGCGGTTAATACATTCAAGACGAGAATTGTCAAGCCATTACCGCGGTATTTTATTTTTGTTAATTGTCGAAAAACTGTGCAAAATAAATGAAAATTAGATAGTTACAAGCATGGCTAAAACTATAATCCACCTTTTGACCTACTTAGAATCTGTATAAATGGTTTTTTAACGACGCAATAACGTTTACAAAATATTAAGCGTACTTAAAGTTCGCGACTATCTTTTGTATGGACGTCGTGCCCCGGCGCCGGCTTGCAGCAAAATAATCGTTGTATTGTTTTTTTTGCGTTGTTGTGCACAGTGTGCCACGGATCCATTCAAACGGATATAAAATTGTCTTTCATAAACATTTAACTTTTTGAGTAAAATATGCTTGTAATTACTTAAAATTACAATTATATTACATACCTCGGGAATACCTGCAGATTTTTGACTACCGCGGTAATAGCTGCGTTTACCTTACCTAATGATGAAGCAACGCCAGTTATTTATTCTGGACTAGTACCTATACTATCAAATTCTAAAAATAGAAAACTATAAATAATGTCCCTTAGACAAAGGAGATAATGTCAACTGTTTTAGCCAAGTGGCTGTCTTCACACAATTAAAATGGCATATTTCGGTGTGTGTATGAAAAGTCAAGGAGTTCATAGCGGCGCGGCGCGGCGGCGTCAAGAGGTTATTGTGGGACCAGACTAAGAGCTTTTACTTATTGCCCTTCTCAGCCTTTACTTGTTACTTGACACCTAACATCCAACCTATAGACCCATTCAATATACCCTTTGCTTAACTTTTTAAACTATACCTACTGATTCTGAGTCACAGCCTCGTTGGTTTAGTGATGGCGAATTTCAGACAGACAGTTGAGCGGTGGAGCAAAGAAATTGTTAGTAGTAACCCGAAGTTTAAAAATTATTGTTGTTTCACCAGTGCATCATCATTATTATTATCATCATCATCATCAGTCTTCACAACGTCCACTGCTGAACATGGTCACCCTTCCGAGGGAGGGTTTTTTGCCACAGTCACCATGCTTGGCAGGCGGGTTGGTGACTGTAGTATTGTGTTGTAACACACATGGAAACGCTGCAGCCCGTTCCCTGGTTAACGATTGTTATAGATGATGTTATAACAATCGGGACCAACGGTTTGACGTGCTTTCCGTCGCACGGAGGGTAAGGTCAACTATCCAGACCCGGAAAGAAATCTTAAAATTTACACAAAGATTTCTTTTCCGGCGTAGGGACCAAACCCACGTCCTCCGATATTTAAAACGAGCCAAACACCGTTACGCTATGGACCTGTGCAACTGGAGGTACCTAAAGCTGCCGGTCATGAGTCTTACCTAGGGTTGCCAACTATACTGTTAAAAACAGTATTATACTGTTTTTCACTAGGTACATTATACTTTTTACTGTTGAACAAAAATAAAGTATACCTACAAAATACTTTTTTGAGCGCCAAAATGCTTATCACTAGGTATATATTGAATAGAGACGCCGACCCAATTTTTTAAATATTTTATGTTAAATATTCTAAACATCAAATGTGACATGTACATACCTACTCTTATTTTTTTTCAATACTATTTAATATTCTTCTCAGACCTAAATATACTTTTATCTTGTAAAAAAAAGTTGGCAACCCTAGTCTTACCTTACACGCTGTGAGTTATAAAGAGCTATAGTACCTAGTGTATCATTGTGTGTGAATGACTAAATAGAACACATTTCCTACATATTCCCTATAACTTACACAATCCATAAAAACATTTGATTGAATGTATAGCGCCTTAGTTAGAGTAATTTAGTCCTGTGCTCACGAAATAAATATTACTAAGTCCGTATATAGAAAATACGCATATTTATATTCATGAGAAGAGATAATAAAATTGGTAACTCTTGTATTCTGTACTTTTATATTACATAGTATATTTATCTATGACAAAATTGCTAAAATACGTAATTGTATCATGGGTTCAAAAGTTGTGACAGTTAAATTACAACTCGTGTTGTGTCCATCGTACGTGCCCAGAACAACGCCAACGTAACGGTTATCGCAACCCAACAACAAATCGCAGTACAACTAGGAAATTGTATTTATGTAATTTGTTAGGAGAACTGTGTTTCTAAAGCGCCAGCTGATTAGCTTTATTAGTCAAATGATATAGTAGTCGTGTCATGTGATTGAAACGAAGCCGTTGACGTCGAAATTGCGTGACGTGTTAAGAGTTTGGGCGACAAACACTCATTGGTTATGATCGGGGCCAAGGCTGGGGCAGCTCCGGGGCCCCCACAATAGAGGTGCCCCTACAATAGAGATTTAAAATCTTTAAAATTCCGACAAGTAAACTCTACAACTATTCTTTTATTTATTTTTTCGGTGTTGTACCTTTACACACTGTACTTTGTAGAACCATGATTAATGTAATAGTTTTTAAATATTGTAATAACGGTTATTCATCTATACTTGTTCACTTAAATTAGAGAATCAATAAAATATCAGAATTCAAATCGTCCTGAAAAGTAGGTACATTCTTAAAATTTTCTACACATTTAGAGGGAAACTTGGAATTTGTGGCCATGGGCCCTCTTCTTCTTTGCTGCCCTGAGGCCTCCAGACTTCTAAATCCAGTAATCGGGGCATTGACTTTTTTGGACAAAATCCTTTATTCTGTGCGCCAAGCGTGATGAGTGATTCTCGCCCGTAGATAACAAACTCTTCAGCTTTATATATTAGTAGGTATAAGATACAAAAAGGATTTAATCGATAAACTAAATATTTTTATAGTAGCTGGATATCGAATTCTCAGCATTGTACCTCACAAGGCCAGCGGGAATGTTGAATTATGCCATTTGAGTAACCAAGAGTCCGCGACGGGCCCATTATAACTCGCAACAAAATAAACATACTTTGCTGATTCAAGGCGAAATTTGCAATTCTGCCAAGAATATTCGTACCAAATCGTTTTCCTATAATTGGAGTACATGTGAATTTGTATTCAGTAGCGCATCCACGGCGGATGGAATTTCGCCATTTCGCGGGAACCCCGTCCTCCATCATGCGTGCTTATTGGAGTAATTTGTGTAAGCCTGCGTGCATATCCAAATGTGTTACTTGAATTTTATTGTCGTTATACGAACAGGACGCTGTTATGAATATTTCCAGTAACTTTCTATTTCTGACTAAAGAATCATTGAATTCAGTTGATGTATATTTAAACGGAAAATAATAAGAATCTTAAATTTATCAACTTTCTAGTTATTAATTAAGTTAATTTACTAACGAGGTTTCAGGTGGTAAAAAAATCTAAACCTAAACCAATGCGAACTGCATTGGTTGCGAACCGGACTTATTGAAGTTGAACGTTTTTATTTAGTTACAACAGTAGCATAGTGCCGTTTGGTTAGGTTAGGTCAAGTGTCATAATAATTAAGTAAATATTATAATAATTATGCGCGTTCACTGAAACTAGCTACTAAAATTAACAATATGAATGGCGCAAAAGTTGATCAACTGACGATTCGTATTTGAAAAAAAACAATCAAGTTCTTTAGAAACTTATGAAAAGCGTGAGTAAGTAAATACCAGAAAGTACGAGATGCTAGTAAATAAAGAAGAAATAAGTAAATATACCCGCCGTATATATTTTTCACACATTCATTTCAAAACAATTTCGCATTGCACATGTTCTAAAAATGTCCGCCCGCTTAAACCTATCATAAGCGGGACAAGCCCGACATCATCTAATTTATCCGGACAAGCATCCCAAATGCCTATTTCCGGGTTTATCCGGCCGTCTGAAAACACTGTCTATATCGACACATGTCACGTGGCTTCATATCTACTGCTGTTCTTTGCTTCAACGTATTGTACCGTGAAGTCTGTATAAAACCAATATAGGACCAAAAGTTTGTGAGGTTAGGCCGGCGTTCAAGCAAAACAAAAAAAAAAACAAACAACTCTCAGCTTTATAAATGAATGTATAGACATGCATTTAGTAAGAGTCTGTTATTTTCCCATTACAAACAGATACTGCCATTATATTTATTTGCATAATATAATAGTTTATAAAGCAGACTGAAAAACAGAAAATAATTTCCACCTCACGGATAATACGGATGTGACACAGGAGACCAGACTGGTAGCTATCAGACTCACGCTTGGCTGACTATGTTGCTCACATGTAAAACCTCTGGTGCACTTCAAATATACTCTTATTGTCAAATATAATATTATGTCCATGTTAATATTGTGGAAAATACAAACTTTATTATGGTTATGTTATTGTTTTCACTGCCAGTTTCAGAAGGAGTGATCAAAGTTGAAATTGACTGTCAGAACTGTTAATGTTAAGTTAAAAATGAATTACAAATGAATTTGTAAATGTTAATTTGATTTGATTATTAGGTTAGTTTTTTAAATGATTATAGTTATTTATTTTGCTGGCAAACTTACTGACCAACAAAAAATCTCTAATTTTAAGATAAATATTGTTTTTTATTGCCATTATTTACCTAAACAATTTTGTTTGTCGATTGGCATGCGTGGCGTCAAAACTGAGCCTGGCTAGAAGACCAGCGCTGCCGCAAATAATCTTTTTGAGTTTAAATGAAGCTTTTAATTGTGGGTACCCTAGTAGTAGAGTAGTAGAGAGATTATCATTTTTTATTTTATTTCTTTGTATGTGCTGTAAATAAATGCAATTTCTTTCTAATTAAATTTTTGGATAATCCAAAAGTTACAAACTAGTAGACGAATGTGTGCTATAAAAGTGTCCCTGTCTCTCGAACTAAGGTAACCTGTATCTTGAAAGACGTGTTACGATTTCGTTAGTTTACAAATTGTCCTTATTTATTATTTATTAGCAACTATTAAAAAATCACGATGTATAAGAAAAATTAATTAGGTATTCTTAAAGATTTTGCTTCAGACCTAGCTCGTATTAGTGTGCACTAAAACATCTTAAGTATCTCCCCTACTTGAAACGGTAGACAGGATTCTTGAGGATCTTGTACAAAAGATTTTATATTGAAAATAGTGCAGAAGATTTGAAGGGGATATAGTTCAAGTATTTTGAAAAGAAATGGGACGTTAGTGGATAATAAATCTCTACGCAAGTACCTACCTATTCTCGACGTGACGCGCGTTGCGTTGGGCGGCGCGGTCCGCACTTAATTCAAAATTCGCGTCGATGAAAGTTTGATCTCACGTAAGTGACAGTAGCATATAAGGTATAATTTTATCCACTAAGAAATATTTTCTTTATTAGTGTAGTAAAGGACAAAATATTAAACTGCTACATTTGATATTCAACCTTATGAGTTTTTGTCACTATCACCGACGGTATCACACTATCACCGACATTATGGCGTTTTATGTGTGTTATATGTGCGTTTACGGAGATGCGATTTAACTCGCGTTTTTTTTAACGATTACTACGCAAATATTGCTTACTATGATTTCATCACGACTCTTCACGTCTCGCATCTCTATAAGTGACGTCGTACTCACATAACTTTCCTGTAGGTATTGCCATCTATTACGAAAAATATGTTAATAGATATTATAAGTCGGTATAATAACAACATATTCGGAATATTTTTTCTATTGGCACTTAAATTACGTACCATTCTAACAACGACTATATTATTCATCCCAGGTTAGGCTTAACGGGCGTAATATCGCTAATTATTATCATTTGAGGTTGACCCCATGTACCTAATGTAAAACTGCAGAGCTTATTACTTTGCGACGTTATCAGTTTGATCACATCATCATTCTTTGTATAACTCAAAATATTCTTTGTGAGTATGTTTTTGTAATATACGTTTGGGAAAAACGACGCAACACGTGACTTGATATAAAGTTTATAAATACGTGTCGTTATGGATACCTGTGATATAGATATATTAAAATATCCGATTGTGTGGAAGTTATTTGAAGAAAAGATTTTGATAAATTTTATAAAGTTCACTTACACACAATTAACAAATAATATTTGGAATCTAATAAGGGATTCTAAATGTTTGCTTAATGTAAAAGTTTTTATACGTAGCGTCTAGGTAGGCACGGATGGTAATAAGGATATTCTCTGTTTGGCAATGTAAAGGATTGTGAATGTAGGTAAATCGAGAGGTCGAAGTACGTTGCCAAGCGGGTTGCGGAGGTCGTGACACAGCGTAGTTGAATCTGCTGTCACCTCAGTGGTGCGAGTCCACTCTGCACTCACTGACCTACATCCGCTTTGGCACCGGTCACAATCGCCGCTTCAACTTAATTGTCTCGACACTTTGGCCTTCCTAACGACTACGCCGCAATCGGCCGATTTAAGGGGCATTTTGAACAGTGCGACTGCGACCCCACTCAGGTCGGGTGACATCAATCCGACACCGAGTCAAAGGCAAATGACGTTATGTAAATGATTGCTTTGTTGCAATCCCGGCGTTTGGTAGTTGATCCATTTGCACCTTTTGAGATAATAAAAAATATACTGCAGCGCTGTGGATGTAGTTCAATCTCGTCTTGTATAATTAAATGTGTTGAGTTTAATTGTGTGAGAGTCACATTACGGGGATTGTATATCCCCGTGCAAAGAGGGGGATTACAATTTGCCTTTGTGATGGCATTGTCGAATTACATTAATCTGGCGAACAGTGCGAAGTTGGCGGCGGCGGCGCCGCGCCGACACCAACTTGATTAAAAATTCTATTAGTTGAAAGGCAGACATCTTCTTAATAGATATGGGGCACGGCTCTAGTTGCGGTGACGAGGGGTTACGATTCTTGTTATTAGATACTTATGGCAACAGTTCAATTGAAGTCTATTGTCTTATTATAATGTATGAAGGTACATTTAATAAAATGATAAGATAAGATTTTTTATTTAAATGATGTGTTTATGTATAAAGCTTTTTTTTACTAGTGAACTAGGCAAGCTTTTTAAGCGATGATCTAGAAGAATTATTTAATAAGGATTAAATGAATACGAAGTAGGCACTGCAGTAAATATTTTGTCTATACTAATATTATAAAGAGGAAAGATTTGATTGTTTCTTTGTATTGAATAGGCTCCGAAACTACTTGACCGATTTAAAAAATTCTTTTAACGTCGACATAGACTATATTTAATTAGGAAGTTCCTACGGGAACGGGAGCTAGTCTATAATATTTACGGACTTATTAAGAGATAACTCATTAGGATGCGTACGGACTTATTAAGAGTTAACTCATTAGGGCGAGTCTCGCATAGCTCACCACCAGCGCGCGAATACGCAGCGGCGGTACGAATGCATATGCATATGCCCTCGGACAAAAAAAAGATTTAACTCAGGACCATGGCGTATTCATAGTACAAATAAGTCCTTGCAAAATCACGGGGTGCACATACCAATCCTCTTGGTAATGAGCGCTAGTTGCGGATCGTAGAATCTCACAGTAGTTGCACAGTATGTGCTTAGTAGTTTATTGAATAAAGTGCCAAATGGAAATACCATCCTGTCCATGGAAAATGTATACAAAATAAATCTGTATCAATTTGTTTCATACTAGCTTCCCTCACGTAGCTCCCAATGCCGTGTGAACCTCATAATGAAATATGCTCATGCTACTTCTGGATAACGCAATTTTCGAATAGTGAAATAATTTTTGTAATCGGTCATGCATTCTTTTTAATGCAAATAAACAATCAAACCTTTCCTCTTAATACTATTAGAATAGAAATAGAAATAGTTAAGAAAAAAAAAAACAAAAGAAGAGAGAAGCGTCGGAACCGACCGCGTGCAACAGTTTTTAGGGCTCCGCACCCAAAGATTAAAAACGGGACCCTATTACTAACACTTCGGTGTTCGTCTGTCACCAGGCTGTACCTCAAGAACCGCGATAGCTAGACAGGTGACATTTTCACAGATTGTCGCAGCTATAACAACAAATACTAAAAATATTATAAAATTAATATTTAAGGGGGGCTCCCAAACTTTGTTTTAACTTTTTGCTCGATATCAATAACGGCAATAGTTAAGCACTTGAAAATGGTACGGAACCCTTCGTGCGCGAGTTCGGCTCGCACTTGGCCGGTTTTATATAATGCCTTTATCGTAAACTGGCACTTACGACCAAATGCTTCTGAAGTATAAATGTAAGTACATCCAACCTTATGCATCTGAGGTCTAGAATTAGAGAAGTATTTACTACCGGCAATAAACCTATTATATACAGTCCACTATTTCTTTCCACCCTTGCCTTAAGCATTGAACTAGTTCCCGTTGCTATAATATCACCAATAATTGCATGGCTCGGGTAGAGATCACCTGTGTATTTAAAGCATTTAGAATCCGCTTGTGTAGGATAGAAGATGTCATAGCCAAGCATTTTAGGAGGTTACAGTAAAACAAGAATCCTCCAAGTAAATAAAGGAAGTTTGTAAAATAACCTTATTTTTTCAAGTTTCTTTTACTACTCAAAATACAAAACAATACCTATAGGTAATTTAAATAAATTTCAATTAAATAACATTTTACATTCATGAATAAAATACATATAAATACAACTAAAAGTAGCTAATTTAAAATAAAACTAACTTATAAAACACTAGTACCTATTCTAAATCTATTCTACTTGGCAAGGTTCCCAGAATGCTGGCAGCATAACCCCGTTGAATAACAATGCTTACCTGCTGTGCAAAGTAGAAACCAGCATATTAATATGATCTCAATTAAATTATAAACGTAGGTATTGGATATTGGATATGGGAAAACTTTACTATAAATGTTTATAACTAGTTTATAAATAGTTTTAGAATTAGATAAAAACTGCTTAATACCGAGGGCTACGTAACCTATGTAATAAAGTAATAATATAAAGTTAATGTTATTAAAACACTCATTTTAGCCCAGTAGTTTCATATAATACACTAGCTGCGCGTTCAGTTCCGCGTTACTCTGCTCCAGTAGGTTGGAGCATGATGTTTTGTAGCCTATATGTTAATCCAGCGTATAACCTATCCCGTTGCAAAATTTCAGCCAATTCCGTTCCGTAGTTTTGGCGTGAAGGAGTTACAAAAATTCATCCATCCACAACACATATCTTACAAACTTTCGCGTTTATTTTATTATTATTACTATTACCTACTAAGTATTAGTAGGATTTTAGTTGTATAATAGTATATTAAACTAATTGAAGTGTCAATAAACTAGCTTTCCTGTACATAGCACCTGAACAAAACAACCCAAACATCCTATTTGTATTAAGTACCTATCGTACCTATATCATAACCGCAAACACTTAAGATTAGTGTTACGACTTAAGCGAACTGAACACTGAACTCACAAGTTCTTACATGAACAACACAAATGAAGTTACATACATTTCCGTAAACTCTTAGTTCAAGTCTATAAATCAGTGTGTAATGTGGAAAATACTCACGAACTTTTCGGTATTTCTCTTAGACGCCAATGTCTAATACACTGTACACAGTACAGAAACAAATTCGAGAAGATTCCCGGTATCTCTAACCGCATCTTAAACTGGACGAACGAGCTATTGAGACACGAAAAAAGGATGACATATTTCTACTCCGTCCCTAACTATTGCAATCTCGAACGAAAGCTGCAGTTATAGAAGTTCTTAAAGTATTCGACCATATTCTCACGTACCACGAAGTACCTAGTTTACTTCCGAGTTCAAACAATGATAGGGGAAAGTATACTCTACGCTTACAAAACGGTTAGGTACAAGAATTGTTCTTTTAAAGTACCCAACACATACATCTCTGTCTGTATATTCGCCAACATTCGTGTGAGCTCTTTGTAAATACCGACGAGTAAGTGGACTATTCGAACATTTCTGGTATTTTGTTTGGGTTTCGTGTTTCCCTACTCATTTCTATAAAATAAAACAAACGATGAAGTGACAGTTTAGAACTGCAACAGTCACCGAGCTGAAACTACGTGCAGTGGAAGTCAAACCACGTTAGTCTGACAGTCAGTTTAATTTGAAAGCCGTGACCTCTCAGCTTAGTAGAGACAGGATTTAATTCATTGCTAATAAAGCTTAAATGCCATGTATTCGTGCTAACAATTAGGTTTGAGTTTGTATATTCTTTTTACCTACGCGTTGTGGAGTAATTATTGTGATTTATATAATTTGCAAATATATTATTATCTCAAATGACCAAAGAGTAAAAAAGCAAGAATGAATCTCGTATTGTAATAATTTTACAATTTTCATAGCATTTTACGACAGTTTAATATAGCAATTGATGAGAACATTAAAATAAATATTAACAGCGTTGGCGAAACTACGACACGCTATTTAGTTTTATGTGAACACCCATGCATTATGCGGATAAAGTGTTAATTGAACCATCTATATTTTGAAACACATGCATAATAAGAGAAGCATACTAAATATAAAGCCTAGTGGCGTAACTAGACCGGCAGGCTATTTACGTCAAATATGCGACAACGATAATTTTGCAGATTAATCGCAAAAAACTCCTGAATCTCAATCTACAAAATCAATGTTCTTTTCGGAACACAATATATTGCATTAAGTCTCCTATTCTGGTATATTCTGGGACCGTACTCTGCCCGGCACGGATCTAGCTCTCAGAAAACTGTTGTAGTCACAGCCACACTAAAATCGGATAGTTGCTAATTGGAGTATGAACTCGCTCATGAACAATAATGATTACAGAATTTCTCGTATCATTTTACCGCGAATCAAGACAAGACGTCACAAGTATATAATGGTTGCGGACATGCCCATCATGCCCACCTTCTTGACCGGTTGATTCGCCCGTGGTCTTGCCATCTTATAGTTACGCTACTGATAAACCCGTTGTATAACAACTATAAAGAAATAAAAATACATGTAGAACAGCTGCGGCGTTGCAAGCACTGGTGTATGCTGTGCACATTTATCAGAAACTTATTTTATTTTTAAATGTTCCCTTCTCTAATGGGCTCTCATGCAAGCGTTAACGCTCAGTATTTCATTATTATCGATAGAAATTTTTAATGAAATAACTATCTCTTAGTTACAGCTCGTTTATTCAAGTGTTTAGGATTTACTTGCCTTCATTGGATCTAAGTGTCGAGTAAAAATTTGTGCATATTTTTTCAGAGTCAACTCAACCGTATTTCGGATATTTAGTATGGCCACCAGGTTTCGACTACTTCACCGGGTACAGACTCCAGCCTTATTAATGAGTGTTCATGGTGGCGACCTCCGTGCAGACTGACCTATATTGATGGTCCCTTTAAGCAATAACAATGTCGATAACAATCTCATAAGTACCAAGCGTTGGTGATTATTCCTACCATACGTTGGTCGTTGGTGTTTGGTTTATTCCGTCGCAAAGTACACAGAGACGCATGTGTAACAGTCATTGGACAGTTTAACTTCTTTTTTCTTGGGACTCGGTGCGTATTTCCATTTCTAAATAGTTAGTTAGTTGCATTTAGAAAAGAAAATACAGTTAGTTACTAGTTGCAATAACACTAGAGGGGACTCTCACTTGTGAGAGTCTAGAAGGGCTCGCGGCAGAAGCCGAAATGGAACCTGGGACCCTCATTATCGGCGGACGGAGGAGCCGGGTGGTTTTAGTGGGTAGTTTCTCTCTCAGAGCGGCTAGCGCGCTGCGTATTTTTTCCACATACTATACATACATCTCGCTGCCGCAGTGAGCATAAAATTATGCTCGAGTGGATCGGAAACGGTACGTTTCCCGAAGTCAAAAAAAAATATTGAATAACACTAATATTGGTCCATCACACACGTGTGGTGATGAGATACTCATTGGTCAGCTTTACTTACATGAATGCATGTACTGGCATAATAGAAAAATAAGACTTTCTTTTCATATAAAATCAATTTGAAAGGTAACATAGTAGAATAGAGGTTATGTTTCAATGTTAACAGTCGGCTTCATCAGTTTACTTGTTGCGGTATTTAGCCGGAGCGACGTTATCTGCATAATGCGGTCGTCAGTGCTGGCGGATACCTCGGCTCGTTATTATGGATTTACATTTTAACCGCACTTACCCGGATTGCCTATATATTCGCTATAAATTAATTTATACCAAAGTAGTGGTATGACACGAGTTAATTGGATTGTGATGATGACACTGATGTTTAACGATTAGGTTTTATCTGCGTTGTTTTAAGTTTATATAACTATACTGCGTTGAAAGAGTAGAGTGCACTTTACTGTGCTGTAAATATGACGTATTATGTTTGCGGTTATGTGAATCAATGAGGATGTTTGGTGTCCATTACCGCATAACGCGCTATATGCATGAAATAGTTAACTTTGATATTGTATCCAAGATACAAGTATCAATTGTAATGTATAGGAAGTTCGTATCTTGTGCTAAAGTGACCTATCCTAAAAACTAGGAAACTAAATACTGGTTCTGCTCAGCCCACGGGCAACTGTTCTATGGAACCGGTTTAGCCCAGTGTATCTTAGTTATGATCAGATGACCAGTACGATCGTTTGCAGAGCATGCTCAAGTTACTATTCGTAGTACCAACCACACTAAATATAACTGAAATTCTACTTGGAGAGACATAGTCGAAAAGTAAACCGTTGTTTTCGTTCTTATTCTGCTTCTTAAGCAGCTGTACCTAGCCTAGAGTCATAACTATTTTAATAATATATGTAGTAAGGCAATACTATATATAGCAGACTTGTTTATATTCATAATGCAAATAATTAAAACTTAATTCAAGGTTTTCGTAAGCTATGATTATTTCTAGAAATGCTGATTCAGTTCGCAACACTTGTCTTTGGAAAAGTAACCGAGTAGTTTCAGTGGGTAAATCCGCTCTTGGTGTGAGCACAATTTTTTTTGGGGGTGACATACGTACTTATCTACGAGGCTTTTGCTTCGGCACCGCCCATACAGGGGCGCATAAAACTACAAAATAAGCAACCTGCCCAAGAGGGACGCCCCATATGGGACTTGAACCTCGGCTCAGGGTGGTCGCTGGCGATTGGTCTGAGCGATTATGACTTTTGGTGTTTAAGGGGAATATTGTGCAAATGTCGTTCTACTTTACAGTGCGCCTCTCGGACTTCGGGTTTACGACGGCATCGAAAGGTTGTTTGCAAACTAATGGTCGGGAGGGCGAGAATGAGCGAGCACCATACCTTCCCACCGTGGTTATGGGAATGCGTTATACAGTTCTTGAGTACAAAAAGGAAAGGCTATGTTAAGTTAAGCAGTAAAGTTAAAAATAGCCGGTTCAATTTTACCTGTTTCCTGTTATCATATTAACGATAAATAATTAAGTTACGTGATAAATTAATAACAAAATGATAAAGTGGATTGACTCAACAATGGCAGGCTCGCAGTTCATTAGATGAGTAAACAATCACTTCATTAGCGTTGTAATTGTTGCGGCTTTCAACTGGGTCGTTACCAAGTGTCACTGATGGTAATAATATGCTATGTACATAATAATATCAGCGGTGATTTCGTGATTTAATTATTCATGTTGATATCATTGACAGTGTAACAAAATACACAATTTTCTTGTATCGTTGCTAATACGATAAGCAGGACGATTTGCTATCAGTATTACTATCGAAACGTAACATAACATTTTTTTTGACACAAAATGGTCCTTAGGAGACGGCATTAATAATTGTACATGGTAAATGAACTCTACTGTCTTACAATGAAACATAATCTAGGTTATAGAACGGGTGCTCCAAACACAAGTTTGAAGTCATTTGAATCTGTTAATTTCAATGTGTAATTCGACTATGTATCCTGTGTACTTTAGTCGTTCAATACCAATGCAAACCAGTATACCGACGAACTGCTTTATATAAAACAAATTGCGGCATTTGGACGATTTCAAAAATAGAACGAATAAATGTATGCCGTCTGCAATTTCAGACGGTAGGTAATTATGAGTGGACGAAGAATATACCGTGATTATTGGCAGGTGCCCCACCGGCGCGGCGCGCACGCAAGGTCTCGTGTCTCGCCTACCGACGCCATCGTTACTTTTACAACTACCTCTACTTAACTCTAATTATTTTTTTACTACAATTTATTTACGTAGAGAAGTTAGCAGCAATTGAATTCAAGCGCCCGTAGCCCAATGCTAGGAAGTCGGACTTTTAATCATGTGGTCGTCGGTTCGATACCCACCCATTGCACTACACACATCCACTGTGGCCAAATGTTCTACGCAACAGGTGCTATATATAAAATGCAGGTTTCAATCCTGCCAGTAGCCTAAATTTATAAATGTTTTTTTTTTTAATTCATCTAATTAGTTTATCAGGTGCATCAACTTAAAATTTGAATCGGATCTACTGGTTTAAATTATACCAACTCAATCCAAAAGATTGTTATAATTTTGTTGGTGCAATTTTGCATGTATTTACTTTACCATTTGTTATTACTAATATCCTAAATGTCTGGGCTTGGCGGCTCCATGTTGAGTTCAAATCACTACAAAGTGCTTTAATATCCCAAATCACATCATAATTAGCTAATATAAAACAATAAAAAAATATACTTTTTAAAATATCGTAAAAAAAATATCAAATATACATTTGCACATGAAGCTAGTTCCATACTTATAAACATAACTAAAATTATGAACTTTAAAAGTATATTTAAAGGATACATTTCATAAAAATAATCAAGGTAATTAAGGCTTACACAAATTGAGCGCGCGTTACTGGAGTATGAGTCACATGCACACGCCTAATGTGGGTTTAGCCTAAAACTAATGTTTAACATCTCATAACACGTTTCAAACCTAATTAAAAATGATATTCTTAATTTAAACTTTACCTATATCTCTCTAGGGTTCCATCAAAATTTGATTATTTATTACTGTAACGGTGCATCCAAACTACTGTTTTAATAACTGTCAACTTAACAAAAATCTTAACAAACAACATTTAGTACGGCCGTAAAACATTCGTTAATAATATGTATTCGTTGTTATAAAATACGGTTATTACGTAGTTACCATTTTATATTTAAATGATAAAATATTTCCAAATCCGTTGCTTGCAGTTGAGATTCTTATATGGCTCACTTTTAAATCCGTTACCACGACCAATGCAACTTGGTCGAAGCATCATGGAAATAGAAAAGGAAAATTTAGTCTCGTTGATATCCGATTACAACAATTCATTCGTTTGTAAAAATATTTTATAGTAAGCGTAGAACGAAAGTAAGACTTAATGTGTGTCGCTAAAATGCATTGTTGTGGTATTAATTCAACTTGTAATGTTGATCGGTGCTTAATTAAATTTTATACCTATATCTATACTAATATTATAAAGAGGATAGATTTGTATATTTGTTACGAATGTATAAAGTACAAATTAAAGAATGTTAACTCAAAAACAATGTTTTTATTACCTTTATTTACCGTATTAATAGTTAATAGATACTATAGGACAATATGGGTTCGTTTTCGCATAAAAATACTATAAGTACATTAATAAAATTACCCTAAACCGGACAAGTTTTATTAGTAGTTCAAAAAAGCGAAAAAGCGAAGGCGAAAACGAATTTCCTTTGCGGTTAACACCGATTTGAATGTGTTATCCTTAGACACTGACTAGTTTTTATTTCATTAATTACGGATTATTACATTGATCAAAACTTAATCGACAAACTGACTCACTCACTATGTAAATACATCATTTAAATAAAAGGAAAACTCGATAATCTATGCACTGCAGAAAAGCATTGCCATTCAAATGGGAAATGCTGCTAGCATTATAGGAACGTTGCCAAGTAGTTCAGATTTTAAATAGTTGGTATTTTATAAGTAATAGCTACTTTGTACGTGGATTAACAGAGGGTTGGAGAGAGTAGAAGGACGCCCAGAACGCTGCCATTGCCACGTTAGATATGCTGCCATTGCAAAGCTAGTTATTCTTTTGATTATTGTATGTTACATCTAGTTTTATTAAGGCAATGCAACGTATTAATGTACGTGTTGTTTTCTTTGTTACAGATCACATACGAGAGTTTTCATGTGGCAATCTATTCTACCGCACACTTTACTTGAATGAAGAAAGAGAAACGCTTTATGTTGGTGCTATGTAAGTATTGCATTTTCATTTTAAAATATGTCGCTTTCCGCGCGCGGTTGATCTGCGTAACTCCCATTCCCGTATGAACTTCATAGTTAAATAATACTAATACTGTTTTTTTTTTTTCAAATCGGACCAGTAGTTCCTGATATTAGCGCGTTCAAAAAACAAACAAACTCTTCAGCTTTATATATTAGTATTAGATTAGTATTAGTAGATTTATTTAAAACGATATTTAGTGTTATTACAAAATTATGTTTAGAAAACATCACGAAATAACCTTGATTTAGTCCAAAAATTTCTTTATTTGAATTATAATTTTGTACGTAAAATATTATGAAATTTTATCCAAGATTTTTTAAAGTAATTTAATTAGCTGACTGTACAATTTTAAAGCTCTGAAAAAATATTACGTGTTTTAACTTCATTTTCATGTTTTAAAAGAATTGAGTAAAAATTCGGAAAAATAATATTTTATTTTGCAACCGAAACATAGCTTAATTATACGACATGCTTTTAACCGTAAATTTATACCTGTCATAAGAACACAAAATTTACTTAGGTATTTATTTGCTCAAAATTGCACACAAAATGGGATTGTATTTTACTTATGTAGAGCAAAATGTCACGTTGCCTTTCAGCAATTACGTCATATTGCCTTGATGTTAAACCAGATGTTAAAATATTACATAGGTTAAATTTTCGGTATCGCAATGTGCACCATACTTATCAGTTTAAAATGAGAATTTCAGTTTTTTATCTATTAAAAGGACGGAATACCTACTATGAAAATATGCTTTTTTTTCTTGCCAACACAATTTACAAAAGAATACAATTATTATTATAAATAAATTAGGTATAGGTATTATAAATAAATCCTTATTTCGCTGGAGACTTAGAAACACATAGTTCACAGCTACAATAATATAGCCAGAATAGTCATAGCCAATTTAGAACGATTATTTGTGGTTCACATAAATTATTTCCCCGGGTACGAATAGAACCTACATACTCAGATTTCAGAAGCAAGTATGGTCACTATTGATCTACCAGCGCAGTCAAACTACAGAAATACTGTTAGTACATCGAATACTCACTGTAATATATACAACAATCTACAGAATATTCTATAAATCTACTCCATTTAATTGCATCTAAATTAATCAAAGCCCGCGCCATAATTCAACATCAACTAAAACTATTCGGTTAATTTAAATTAGTTTTTGAGGTAAAATAGTAGTAATTTTACGTGAAGTTAGAAACAAATTAAAATACATTTGAAATTATCAACTAGGAGTATTTGACATTAGAGTTACAACTGTGCATATAAAAGAGCAAACAGGGCGTATGTTTCACTGTTAGTTTTTCAGCATAGCCTCAGGCCGACAGTTGCACAAAACTTCAGGCGCGTTGCCGTGTGAAAAACAGCGGTAGCCGTTTTTAGGCTGTTTTTGGGAGCTAACTTCTCTTTATCTAAAAGAACTAGCAACTAATAAAAAATACATTAAATTTCTACATAATCTTGACTCCAAAATGGTAGATTCTTTTTTTTTTAAGCGGCATAATATTTAATTAAAGGGCCACAAAAAGCCACAGAAATGAGAAATAATGATTTATAACATGCATCTCCTCCTAAAATAACCATTATTTTTATTTGCTTCCTAAACTAATGGATAGGTAATTTAATAAAGAACATTTTGCTAGTTTGAATTTTTTCAAAACACGAAAAATTGATTTTATAAAGATTTTATTCTAAAATCTGAGCGTACTGGCTAAGTAACGGTGGGGTGCGGCAAAGAGGGAACGAATGCTCAAGGTTATTTGGTCAGGGTAGCGCCTTAAATCTAAAAAACTAAAAATGCTCCCAGCAACCGCTGCTGAGGTCTTAGGCTTAGTCTGTAGTTTTTAAACCATTTAATTAGACTGGAGCCAAGCTAGTATTGCCTACATATTATTATGTCTACACCCTAAAAAAGAACCCTGCAGTGACTTACTTGTATGAAAGCCGGAACAAATAATATGTCACTAATAAATAAATAAGTTATTCCCTGTGTGTTACTGCTACTGCGGTCACCAACCCTCTTGCCAAGCGTGATGACTATGGCAAAAGCCCTCCCTCAGGAGGAGGCCCAGGTTCAGCAGTAAATGTTATACGGGCTCATGATGATGAAATAAATACGTCGTCAATAAATAAATATTGCTCGCAAATGTTGTATTTAAAATTTCCATAAGAATCTATAATTAAATTTTAGAATAAAATTAATTAGGAAAATACATTTTTCTTTTAATGATCAGACAAAATTTGTTTGTAATCTTAAACCCTCAAAACTAATCAACCAATATTCGTAGTAGTTTCAAAGTTTTACGATTACAAACAAATATTTTCTGTTTTTATTATGTTGTAACTGATGTTATGTCGCTCTGCTTTTACCGTTATAAGTAGTAAAAGTCTTTACTGTAATATGGTTATTACTACAGACAGATTTGTTTAAGTTGATCCATTCTCTTTATAACTTAGACTAAGAGCAAAGTTTCCGATGTTTTATCAAGAACTTTGTTTTAAGTTATCTGACATTTTTTAAAGAGGTATTGAAAATAGCTGCTTCACATTTAAAACTAAAGATACTTATAATACTACTTTTGTTGCAGGGATCGTGTCTTCAAACTTAATATGTCGGACATCAGCCAATCACATTGTGAAGTAAGTAAGATTAATCCTTGTAGAGTTAAAATAGTTACGGTACTTTATTTCAATTTCAAAAATGTTACCTAATTATGTTATATGTTAACATGTTTTCTGTCCCCATGCAACATTTTAATCGACCTGACGGGTCGTCATCAAACGTATTTTGTGCAACCGATAAAAAAAATCATTCATAAAAAAACATGTGAGTATTTTAATTCTTTGCCCACAAGTGGGATGGGGCATTGAGTTATAAGTAACGAAAGCGTGACCCCATCTGGATCGAATATGTCGACCAAGTATACCCGTGACCCACACATAGGCACGGAAATGTCTTCAAATTTTGTGGTGACCCCGCCTTGGGTCTGCACTTTAACAAATTAGATAATAAGTTGTTTTTTTTAATAAGATTACTAGCAAAGTTTTGCCGTCTACTAGAATTGATGTTAACCCCTCGTGCTAAGCTAAAATGCTTGTGTTACGAGTGGGTTCATGTTGGTAGTGCACACAAGTGACCACAAGTCCGACGCCCCTAGCAATTAGGCCGTTTAAAATATATAATGGAAGTGCTTACTGTTTGCTATGTTTCGAACAAAACAAGCTTAAGTCTGCTTAATACTAACAGGCACTATTTAAGTTATGTTGACACTGGCAGAAATTGCTGAAAAAAGTTATGTCACTTCCACCACACTGATTTTAAAGCTAGGCCTTTGCTTTAGCCTCTACTTTAAGTTGTTAATTTTATTTTTGTGCGATCTATAAGTTGTTGTTTACTGTTCACCAAGCGAAAATGAGACAGTTTGAGAATCGTCTTATTTGGTTTTGCTATTCGGAAATATAACAGATATAAGCTGTTATATTTCCGAATAGCAAAGTTGTCTTACAGGTTAAAGATTCGATGCCCACGTTAAAATAATAAAAAAAAAACATTTTAGGCTGGAAGACTAAAAAAACTTTTTAATCTTCGCAGTATTATAAGAAAGGTAATCTTAGAAAACTGCATTGATTTACACAATAAAAAACATTATTAATAGAATTTTATTTGACAGTAGTATTAAGACAAGATGACACATTAAAGATGAGTAATTACTGTTCAGAGCAAAATAAGCCCAAATGTGTAGTTTCTAAGAGCGTTTTCTATAAATACTTTTTTATAACTAGCTTGCGAGCACGGTTTCACTCGCGTAATTCTCGTTCCCGAAAGAACTTCATGATGAAATTTTTCAATTCGGAGCAGAAGTCACTCAGGATTATAGCGTTCAAGCAAACAAAAAATATCGTCAGCTTTATACCTATATTAGTAGATATAGATAAATATTACAAATCCTTTTTACTTCTACTTGTAAAACGAAAATATTTCGCTTTGGGAAAACAATACATTTTTCAGGTATTATTATTTTAATGACGTAGGTATTTTAATATTAAACGTTTTGTCCTACAGCGAGATGCGTTGGTGTTAGAAGCGAGCAATGTGGCGCGGTGTGTATCTAAAGGCAAGTCAGAGCCCTTCGAGTGTAGGAACCACATCCGAGTTGTGCAACCCTTGGGAGACGGCGAGAGACTCTATGTGTGTGGTACAAATGCACACAGTCCGAAAGACTGGGTTCTTTATGTAAGTTTATTTTTTTTAATAGATTATATTGTTTTTCTAATTAATTTGTTGTATATATTATGTACTAGCTGATGCCCGCGACTTGGTCCGCGTGGTGTTTATTATCCTTTCGGGATTTTTTTGCTATCCCAGGGAACCTCATAACTTTTCTGTGATTAAAAACTGCCATTAGCTAATTAATGTTAGACGCTCGTGATTAAGGTTGCCAACTTGAGAATGTTTAAATAGTTCTTAATTTGAAATAGGCAAAGGTAATATTTTCAGTCCCTAATAGTCCGACTGTAATAATTACTTTATCGCGCATTATTAAGTTAATATTTTTATTGTTTTGGGATCAGAATTCGAAAACAAAGAAATTGTATTTTTCTTTTAGGGTGTTACGAATTTTTAAATGTGTCAATTGTAGGAACCTACATGCAAGTGGTGCAATCTTTGGGAGACGGCGAGATAGTTTCTGGCTCTGAAATTATAGGAGTACAAACTATTATAGGAGAAATACCACTCTTATAATTAAATTTCTAATCTAATAAACAATATATGTAAGTATGTTATATTCCCCTAGTAAGGAGCTATGGTTTATATTATTCTAAGATTTATTTATTCTGTACTGTCTCTCTCTCTCATTTTTTTTCTATTTAACCTTTAACCTATACACTTTTTTATTTCTAATTTTTTTTTCTAGTTATTTTTTTCCTTTCGCTATTAGATGAAATTACTTAAAAAATATGCAGTGCACTTGTAAAAACTTTTTAATTTTTTAATTATGGTGTGTACCTAAATCATAAAAATAAAATAAATACTACACTCCGTACCTTGAAAAGCACGTTAAGCTGTTAGTACCGACTGTAATAACATCATCTACAACAATTATATACCAGGCATGTAGAAACTCTGTTGCCCGTGCGAGTTTCCATCTGAAGTAAAGTACCCGTACATGCCGTGTACATTTGCCGTGATTAAAAAAATCTTAACTTAATCCTTGTCCTTTGAATTACTAAAATAATAAAAATAGAATCAGCGAAATCAGTCAAGTCGTTCTGAAGTTATGCACGTATATATTACACATTTTGGTGATTGTAACTTTGGTGTAGATATACCTAGATTATTTCATAAATACCTATATCATATGTTAGGTACATGGTTAAATATAACAGTGTTTATTACAATATTGGCTTTGATACGTCCCGTATTAAAGATACGATAGAGCGGAACCAGGGCTCCAAAGTGTTTGCAAGAGATATGTCTATTGGGCAAAGCCAGATGACAAAGCTGAAGAGGGACGATGGAAGTCTTGCGTCGACAAGAGCGGAAGTGTTAAGGGAAGTAGAAAAGTTCTATGGGCGACTCATTGATTCGTTCTGATTTGCTGAACTTAATGAAGTACTGAACTAAATCAGTGGACTACTAAATTGAGCCAAAAGATATACTTCATTCATTTCTATTCACTGACACATTTTACGCATGTCTAATGGCAGCTCTAAGCTTCAGTCACCAAGCCTGTTACCAGTGCGGCTACAGACCCAAGAGCCAAACTGACCCGACACTATACCGAGGATAACCCGGACATCAGCCTATACGAGATAAGCATGGCCCTGAAACAGCTAAACAACAATGAGGTGAGGATGGAATCACATCAGAGCTCCTGAAAGCGGGTGGATCACCGGTACTCAAAGTCCTTCAGATCCTTCAATTCCACCTTGCTCGGAGGTTCTACGCCTGAAGCATGGAACAAGAGTGAAGTGGTGTTGTTCTCTATGAAAGGTGATACCACTTTATTAAGGAATTATAGGCCCATCTCACTTTTGAGCCATACTTATAAGCTGTTCTCCAGGGTTATTGCAAATCGCCTCGAACGACGGTTTGATGACTTCCAATCTCCCGAACAAGCCGGGTTCCGAAAAGGCCATAGTACTGTGGACCACATACATACGCTGCGGCAAGTTATACAGAAGACCGAAGAGTATAACTTGCTGCTTTGTTTAGCGTTTGTGGACTACGAGAAAGCCTTTGATTCGGTCGAAACATGGGCTTGAGTCTCTCCAGCGGTGCCGTATTGACTATCGATATATCGAAGTGTTGAATAGAAACGCCACAATGTCGTTCCGAGTACAAAAACAGAATACGAAAGCGATTCCACTGAAAAGAGGCGTAAGACAGGGAGACGTTATTTCTCCGAAACTGTTTACGACCACTTTGGAAGACGCCTTCCAACTTCTGGATTGGAAAGGACATCAACATTAACGGCGAATACATCACTCACCTTCGATTCGCTGATGATATCGTGGTCATGGCAAAGTCGATGGAAGAACTCAGTACAATGCTCGAAGACCTTAACCGAGTCTCCCAACGGGTAGGTCTAAAAATGAACATGGACAAGACGAAAATCATGTCTAACGTCCATGTTGTGCCTACCCCAATAATGGTTGAGAAATCGGTTCTTGAAGTTGTTGACGCGTATGTATACCTAGGGCAGACAGTCCAATTAGGTAGGTCCAACTTCGAGAAGGAGGTCAATCGCCGAATCTAACTCGGATGGGCAGCGTTCGGGAAACTTCGCAGCGTATTTTCGTCAAAAATTCCTCAATGCCTAAAGACGAAAGTCTTCAACCAGTGTGTGTTGCGAGTAATGACTTATGGATCTGAAACGTGGTGCTTCACTATAGGCCTTATGAACAGGCTCAGAGTCGCTCAACGAGCTATGGAGAGGGCTATGCTCGGGGTCTCTACGAGATCGAATCAGAAATGAGGAGATACGTAGAAGAACGTGGGTTACTGACATAGCCCGACGGATTAGTTTGTTGAAGTGGCAATGGGCAGGCCATATAGCACGGAGAACAGATGGCCGTTAGGGCCGAAAAGTTCTCGAATGGAGACCGCTGATCGGCAAGCGTAGCGTAGGGCGTCGACCTACTAGATGGACGGACGATCTGGTTAAGGCCGCAGGATCACGGTGGATGCAGGCCGCTTCTAACCGCAACAACTGGAGATCTATGAGGGAGGCCTATGTCCAACAGTGGACGTCCTACGGCTGAAATGATGAATAAAGATAATATTAAGTACCTATTTTAAGTTATTTAAAAAGTTGTTTAATGTCTTTTTTTTATATAATAACTTTCGTGAGTATTGTTCATATTTTATATAAACTCCGGTTTGACTCGAAACGTGTGTAGTTGTTGGCGATTTCTCGACCACGGTTTCGGCTCCAACCGTATAATGTCATTTTCTGGCTTCTACGCTACGCTACTTTAGGCGTACGTGAACGAAAAAGACAATGGATTGACATGTACGCAAAGTATCTTATTAATAATTCAGCTCTGTTAAAGGGTGCTTCCAAAATATATGCCATCTATTTAACACTCGCACTCGTATTATGTTTTTTAATGTAGTGTTAATGAAAGTAAAGAAGTTATTGTAAAAAAATATTTTAATACATAAAAAAAACACCTAACTGCATGTTTCTTTTGGTTGAAGTGTTTTCCCAATCTAGATGCGCTGACCGCAGCTCCGGGTGGATCATGGAAATCGTGGAGTAGGGAGGCTTCACCTCGCACTCGTGTTATGAATTTTAAAGTTATGATATTTTAGTAAAACAACAAAATTGTTAAAATAAAATGTATTATTTGACGGAAATTTTGTTTACTAGCATAATCAATACACCTGATACTATGATTTCTTTTTTTTTTCCTTTCCTTTTTTTAAACGTTTACTAGCAGAATTTTTGCAGTCTAGTTACTCCCCGTTCTAAGCTAAAATGATTATATTACGAGTGGGTTCACGTCGGCGTCGGTACTGCAATGGATAGGGATCGAACCGGCGACCAAAAGATTACAAGTCCGACGTCTTAGCCATCCTTTTAACAGTGGATATAGTTAAAAAGATGGCATATATTTTAGAGGCACCTTATATTCCTACTGTCATTAAAACAAAAGGGTTGTGATCCTTTTAGTTATTACAGTACCTTTGACCTTTCTCCGTGAGTGTGCTTTATTAAGCACACTCACGGAGAAAGGTCTTCTCACACACTAAATATAAACTTATTGTTTATATTTAGTGTATTTAGTTAACTAGGTAGTTTTAATCTCAATTGGCACATGAGAATACTAAGTACTTAATAATAGGGTTTTGTGCAACTCTTGCTTCTAACTTTATTCTTTATTCTAACTCTTCTTATTTTTTAACATTCCTATGATAGTCAAAGTCAATATTGTAATTCACTACTAAAATTCATAATCCCTCAATCTCATCGCCAGCGACCGCCCTGAGCCGAGGTCTAAGCCCCACAGGCGCGCCCTATTGCGCAGGTTGCTTAGTTTGAAGTTTTTAAACCATTTATTAAGGTTGGAGCTCAGCTGCCCTTTATGTCCGGTGAAGTAGAAAAAGCCTAGTTGCTAACTAAATAAGTTCGTCAGAAAAAAAAAATTGTTATACACATGTACACATTAAAAAAAAAAAATCTTATGAAGCGTCTTCTCAGTTTTTTTCCAAACATCACGTGGCAACTCTGAGAAGAACTGGCAAGAAATTTAGAGGAATCCTATTTAAAAAAAGTTTGATATTACAATAACTTCAGCAGTATTTCATAAAAGCAAGTCACTCCGAAGCCGCTGTCACCTAGCGAATTATAAAAACGCTGATTCTATCGAAATCAGCGATTCTATAATAGGCTTCTTTACACAGTTTGATTTTGACAAAGGCTTTAAATTTATTTATTTCTTACATTAAAAGAGAAAGAGTATATAATTTTTTTTGGCCTATAAATAAATGCTTACTTTTTGGAGACTGCATTTAAAACCAGATTATCCTTATTTCTAATTATATATACTGTGAGTGTCACTTTTTTCCTTAAAATCATCTATTTTCTTATACATACATACATTTATGCCTCTTTCCTATTCCTAGGGGTAGGCAGAAACCACTTGACATACTACTTTCGTATCTTTTACAATCATTAATCTCCTCATGCATGACTTCGGTTTTGGGTTAGGTACTTTATAATATTCGTATGGACATACAAACGATTTTTATGATGTTCCACAAGTCTTAATGTATTAAAATTCAGGCTCATACACATCAGTTTTACAGCAGTCACCGCTTTCTATATAATTTTAATGATTAAAAATATAGTTTTAATTAATTAAACATTTCATGGAGATATTTCTATAATGCGTCGAGTTTCACAATGAGGAGCCAAACCTAACTGTGTCAGCGCTTAACTGTTCATTGAAACTAACAAATTGCTTTGGAAAATCGTTGCAAAGCTGCTATATTGGTGGCAAACTTTGGCTATTCAACAAATTAATATCGCTTTTGATCAAACTTCGTGAAATTTGATTTAAGCACAGAGTTTATTGTTCTAACATGCCGTAGCTAGTACCTACTACGGCTTTTAACCAATCGTTTACGAATGTTGTATGTTCTTTAAGATCCACAAGTAACCTTCAACAAGCTATTATGCGTCTCTCTTACTATATTCTTGAAGTTTTATAATTAATATGGTAATACAAACCCCTTACACCGCGTAGGGAGTTTGCCCTGCAGTGGGAAAGTTTGGTAGCCGTGTGGTTTCCGGCTTAGAATAGACCATCCCAGGTCTTCCCATGGGTCTTGTAAGAGTGACTAAGGCATATTAAGCTGATGGATGAGCAGCAGCATCTATCAACTCAAGGTTAGTTACCATCTTGCTGCGATCACCAATCTGCATGCCGAGCGTGGTGATTAGGGCAATATCCCTCAACTTCCCTGACTTTCTGGGTCTGTTAAGAGGAGGCTCATGTTCAGCAGAGGACATTTACGGGCTGGTGAAGTGAAGAAAGAAGGGAAAATTTAGGCTAATAACGATAATGATGATGGTAATAGGTACTATGTTGTTAACACGTTGATTGCCGTAACGGACACTGTATATAAGACATCTTACTATTGAGGCCATAACAATATAAATTAATTGTTTATTTCAGAAACCTCATAAGTCATATTTTTCAACCAAGAGGGGTTTTTGCGTCTTTCGTGTTTTTCTATGATATCTTACTATGTATAATAATGTATATATTTTATATAAGTATTATAACATATGTCAAACAAAAACCAGGAAAATGAATTTTGCTTGATTTATGGGGTTTCTGAAATAAACTATTCAAATAAAGAATCGTCCTAATAAAAATCTAAAAATGGTTGAAATGTTCGTGAAAATGTAATATGTAAATACCTTTTTTTCTGAAGGTAAATGCATTACGCATTGCCTCTGCCACTGTGGGTAGTCTCGTAGCATCTCGGCGCCGCCGAAGGAGGGATATGTAGGATTAGCCATCACCTTTAGGAATGGTATGCTCATTATACCGCGAGGACAGGGCCTACCCACTAAAACAGCCCGCGGGCTAGTCCACTGGTTAATAACGGATCTAGGCTACCGTAGGCCAGAGGGCGCCAGAGCTGTGGGAAGGTACTGTTCTGGTTCTATCTCTGGCGGTGCTCGCGACATATATGCAGAAAGTTCTCTGTTAACGGACTTGTATCACTTGATCTTTTTTAAATAGTACGTATTCAAAATTGGTCTTCATGTCCGTTAAATATCTAAAGTGCGAATTTTCACTTACCTCGTTTTAGTAAATTCATCAAATGTTTTTCTTTCTGTTCTTTAGATGAACCTTACACATCTACCACGCCACGAGTATGTGCCAGGCATAGGACTCGGAGTGGCCAAATGTCCCTATGACCCAGCAGACAACAGCACGGCCGTGTGGGTCACTTACGGCAACCCGGGAGGTTTGCCCACTCTATACGCAGGCACGAATGCAGAGTTCACAAAAGCCGATCCAGTCATCTTCAGAAACGACTTGTATGACTTTCGGACCGGACAAAAGAAATACAACTTTAAGAGGACATTGAAATATGACTCCAAATGGCTTGACAGTAAGTTTATATTGCCTATTGTTAATCTTGATTATATACCTAATATGGGTACGTAGCGGTATTTGGCTCGCCTTGAATCTCGGAGGTCGTGGGTTCGATCCCCACACCGGACATGAAATCTTTGTGTAATTTTTAAGATTTCTTTCCGGGTCTGGTTGGTTGAGGGACTACCCTCCGTGACTCGGAAAGCACGTTAAGCCGTTGGTCCCGATTGTTATAACATCATCTATAACAATCGTATATCAAGGAACGGGCAGCAGCGTTTCCTTGTTTGGTACAACATAATACTGCGGTCACCAACCCGCCTGCCAAGCGTGGTGACTATGGCAAATACCCTCCCTCGGGAGGAGGCCCATGTTCAGCAGTGGACGTTATAAGGGCTGATGATGATAAAATATGGGAAAATTCCTTTTCGTAGGACGCCTATGTTCAGTACTTAAAGTTATATGTGCTGATGATAATTGTAACATTAGATATGCGTAATTTCATATTTGCACAATCGGTATACAAATATTGGTCTAAAATTCTGCCATCTTTAGGGTTCCTTAACCAAAGGGTAATAAAAACCCGACTGCGTAAAAAGTGAACCAAACTACGTACATTATAAAGAGATTCTGAAAAGAAACCAACAAGCACTTAGATAACCGGTGGTCTAGAATTCTATAATATATTATTGAATGAATACTATTGAAGAAAATAAAATATATTCTAATAATGGATCATAACAACTGAACTTAATATAATTGAACTTATTAGAATGACAATTGTTCTTAATATAATTTAATAAAGAAATAACAAGCTATTGGACACAATATAGTTAAATAATAAAGTTAAGACTAAAATGATTAAAAACAATAACTAAAATACCTGCTTAATATGCTCATTTATAAATGTTAAAATTATACATAATAAATTATTGTTTTGACTATTTGCAAGTGCCGGTAATGGGTTTACATAAATAAAGATGATTTTTATTAATTTAATTTTATTTTTTTATTGAAAAAAAAAGAACAGTCAGGATCCATTGAAAAATTAGACTGGTTGTCGAATAAGGGATCCCGACTGTTCACTTGTACTTGTATGTTCCATTTTGTCCTGGCGTTTGGTCTTCAAAGGAACATACAAAATACATAGACTGATAAACACATTACCATTCCCTTGCCTCGCGCAGTCGGGTAAAAAGACTAATTCCTGTTTCTCCTTCCTGACTCCGCTGTCTTTCTGACACCATTAATGCTGTATCTCATTAACGGTGAGAAATAATATTATATAGCTAATATTATTTATTATTTGGATACATTTATGCAACTGGATAAGATTAAATTTAAATGTACTTTCTAAGAAAAAGAAAACTGATCTTATCCTATAAATTATGTATGTCTATAGATTGGAGGCCGTTATCTGATTTTTTTTGTATTAAACCTGCGGTCATAAAAATTAGTAGTGGCGCCCAACTTGGGACAAATATGTCAATTTATAAATTGAACAGTGCCATATGAGAGTAGCTGACTGTCTTTATCACAGATTACGAATCGTTTATACCGTTAGATATTTAAATTTGTCGTATAATCCATATTTCCGGACTATTTGGTCACGGCATCACGTGTGAACGGCTGGGCCGATTTCGCTAATCCTTTTTTTAATTACCAGAAAAAGGTCATAAATGAATTAAGCTCGCCTTTGTGCTTATTGTATTTCTACATAATATATGTATTTTATGTGTTTCTATGTGTGCAATAAAGAACAAGGTTCTTATAAAATTAAAAGTTCTTAACTATAATATTAAACTTTCTAATGTAACGCTTTTGACAGTACAAACTTTTCTGATGTTATCTAATGGCGTTTGGAAATAACATTGACAAAATGCGCGCTGCTCTTAGTGCACATCTCGGTAAGTTCAGAGTTATCATGCCTAATTAAGTTTTAGTTAAGACAGGACAATGTATGTCGGGTCAACTAGTAGTAATATAAAGATCCATTAGTAAGACAAGGAAGATTATTTTAAAGTTCAGCCCTAAACGAGTTAAAGAGAAAGTTGTAGTTAGACATTGAAACCTTCTTAAACTTTTTTCTGTTCGAAGCTAAGCGATATTTATCTATGAAATAGATTTTGTGGCGCCCAACGTGGGTCAAATATGGCAATGCAAGATTTCATTTTAAGGGTTTCCAAGTGTGTTTATCAGTGCTCGTCACAATTTTATTAAAGGTAAAAGAGGCTATTGATGCCTGCTTGCAAGACTTATTATGTGTATTAGAGTATTAAATACTAAAAAAAATTAATATATATTTAAAATTAAATATTCAAAATAAATTAAACAAAAAAAAATTGTGCCCAAAGCAATTCGTGAGATCAATATAAAAATGTGTAAGAAATATGGTTGACATAACTTAGAGTTTATTCTGTGATTTTTTTTTACGAAATTATAATTACTTGTTAAAGGTTGTTAACAATGCCAACTGCTTATTATTTTATAATTATGACCAACAATAAATTACAACAATAACATATTTTGTACCACACTTTATGACAATACTTTTTTCTATTTTATTTTGTTCTAAGTAATATCAGGAACAATGGCACAGTTTTTGTTTTTATTTGGCATACGCATCCCAATAAGTACTATATTTTTATATTATTTCGCACCGCACTTCTAACTTCCGCACATAGGGAATACGAATCGGCGGGAACTTTACAAACACATAATAAATGTGTATATAACACATTCATACATTCATATGCACCCAGATTCAGAACAGCTATCCGTGGTTTTGGTGAATTTGGTAAAATTTATCGTTTTCGTTCTATCTAGCTCGAATGCATTTTTACATACAATATTTTCATACAAAAATAAGCAACATTAAATCTAACAATACCAAAATAAAAAAAATAAAATTATAAGCTATACTTCATTTCACTCGGTGATCGTGAAATGAAGTAGGTACTTATAGCACCCACTTTGTTCGTATAACAAGGGTTGGATTATTGTATTTTTATGGAAATATACGTTGTTTCGCTTTATAATACACTAAACGTTATTTGTCGCATTTAATGTTTGTAAATAAATAAGTTACAACCTTTATCTTTTTTATTTCAAATCGTTCAATCTGCAAGAAAATTCAGTTTTATGTTTACAATACTGCTTTATTATATAAACTAAGCTAGATACGTTCATTATATTAATCGAGATATTGGGCCTTTGTCCCTTATTCCGTACTTTCTTTTATGGGACTGCGATAAAACCTATAGGTGCTTACCCTTTATCGTAGGCACATAAAAGGAAATAAAGAAGAACCTTGTACAATGTCTGACCTGTCAGCTAAACGACCCGAAATAAAAGCTTTCATTTTATTAGTTATTGGGAATATAACAGACTAACATACTTGGCGAATTCTAGAATTAACTCATAGCCATTGCTGCCAAACGATGATATTAAAAATATTGGTACGAATTTATCATTTTATATCGAATCAAAGTAGAAATCTGGTATGCATTAAAGAATATGACCGTTTTTTCTTTCAACATGTACAGTAGTAAAAGTGTTGCAGACAACATTAATAAAATAGGCACAGCATATTTTATAACCCAATATGTGCAATATGTTGCCAGCTGCAAAAGCCACCATTTTGACTTGTAGCTACAGTAATTTGCCGTGTAATCTAAACTTTGAATAATAACATATGGTGCGTGGTTATTTTAAATGTGATTTAGTTTGTATTAGGCGCCTTTGCATTTGTACTCACACTGTTAACATCAGGGAAATTAGGGTCATTTGCGAAACAACCGTTGTGAAACAGCCAGCAAAATCAAAATATATTAGACAGCATCAGTCGCCCACATTCTGCCCTTTTCTTAGCCCGATGCTTAAGGCCTGGTGACTCACGAATAGTAAGATATCATTCGCAAATAGTGTTCTTCTTTGTTTTCATTTTTTAAGCGTGTAGTCAAAACAGAAGTCATTGTTGACTACACACATTAATGGTAAAATTTTACCTAAACACTGTCATTAAAAACGTTCAATAATAATTGGCAAGACGATTTGCAATCAGAATTATTATCAAAACGATCGAAAAAAAAACGTGGGAATATATTTTTCTTACGTTTGTTTTGATCAAGGAGGTGATTTTTTTTTCGGACGGACATCGGGTATAAAGGCGAGCAGAGCTCCATCCAAGATAAATGGTTTAATCACTGAGTTTAATCAATGTCAAGGAGATGAAAATGATAAGTGTGTAAGGCAATATGAGCTCTAGTGCCTTGCAATACAAGATAATCGCGTTTTAACGAATGGGCACCCCTAACATAGGTTCGATGTCATTTGAATCTGTAAATTTTGATGCTATTGAAAAAGTATAAACATATTATGTAGATTGATTGTACTACCAAAAATAAATCATTTTGCTTAGAGCAACGACTAAAAATCACAGTATGTGGAGAATAGAATACTCTTTATATGTGTGTGCACACACATACGTCAACAGGGCAAAGAAAATATAATAGACACAGTACAATGAGCGGTCTTATCGCATAAAGCAATTTCTTCCAGACAACCTTTGGATGGATAATGGTAAATTCATTCGGCAAATGACGTAGGTAGCTAGTGTGTAATTCAATAATAAAGATCTAGTATTAATTTAATACCAATATTTTGGTATAAATATATAGGTAGGTACATAATGTAATGTTATTATACACAAAATATACATAAACATAATAATACATACTATAAACAACATATGATAGATACACATAAATGATAAATATATGTAAATGTATACAACAAAGGGATAATTTATAAACGCAAATACATTGTTATATGATAATTTAAAAAATCTTAAATAAATATGGCTAATTAATATACTTAAACACACAAATTTTACACGGGGCTTGATTAAATAGTCTGAAATATATAGGTAATCTACGTCTGTGTAGGCTTTAGGTAAACAATATTCTGAAAATATGTTCAATTCTCGTGAGATATTATCTAACACCGGTAAAACCGTGCGTTGTGTTATATATGTCACCGGAAAATAATACGAATCGCAAGTTGATGAACTTTTGTTCCACTCATATTGTTACATTTAGATTCCAGTTTCAGTGAACGCGCAAAATTATTAGATTATTTACTTAATTATTATGAAACTTGACCTAACTTAACTAAACGAGCCTATGCTACTGTTGTAAAAAACAAAAAAACTTCAACTTCAATAAGGCCTGTTGAACTCCATTGGTTTAGGTTTAGGTTATTTTTTTAACCACTCGAAACCTCGTTAGTTTATCAACTAACTAGAAAGTTCACTTATATATTATTCTTTTGTTGCAGAAACCAATTTCGTGGGATCATTTGATGTTGGTGAATACGTTTATTTCTTCTTCCGGGAGACCGCTGTAGAGTTTATGAACTGTGGCAAAGCGGTCTACTCGCGTATAGCAAGGGTTTGTAAGCAGGACACAGGAGGCAAGCATATACTGAGCCAGAACTGGGCCACGTTCTTAAAAGCAAGGCTCAATTGCAGTATACCAGGAGAATTCCCGTTTTATTTCGATGAAATACGTAAGTACATTTTATTATCCATTTTTAGCTCATTTTACTTTATTACAAGTGATTTTGAAATTAAGGCTATTCGACCTAATTTGTGTATTGTTTAAACTTATGATTTCAATTTCGTGACAAAACTTTTTTGGAATTGACAATAAAGAAACCAGTTTAAGTTTTTTTGTGATATTTATATTCATTAAAATGAAAAAGTTTACCTAAAATCTTCCTTTTTTTTAATTATTGTTTTCTAAGTCATTGTTTATACTCAGCGAAGTTTATTATGTTACAATATAATACCGTGGTGACTATAGCAAAAACCCTCCCTCGGGAGGAGCCTTGTTCAGCAGTGGATACGTGGTGATGTATATGTATAAAACACTGTATATATCTTGTTGATTTTTACTATAAATAATGATGAATTTCTCTGTAACAGAGAGCGTGTACCAGATACCGGGCGAGCCTACTAAATTTTACGCGGCATTCACGACAGGCGCGAGTGACGGACTCGTTGGGTCAGCAATATGCACCTACACAATGGATGACATACAAGAAGCTTTTGATGGCCGGTTTAAGGAACAGGTAATTTTGTTTGTTTGTTTAGTATCTTCTTTTTATTTAATCCTTACATGTATAAACGCGGATTTATTTTTGCAAAAAAATTATAACATGAATCGGAATCAAGTAAATGTGGTTATCTATTTATAGACACTGAATTTTTTTTAATAACTTAAGCTCATATATTTAATATTATGTAATATAGTAACTCTAGAAAATTGTGCTTATATAATAATAATATTTTTATAGCTGGGGTGGCCAACTGAATGAGACCTGAGATCGACTGTTTACTGTGTGCGATCGACTAATGGCATACATAATGTAGAATCACGTTTCGTTTAAGTCAATCGAATGATAAATAAGTAATTTTTTCAGATTATACCACCACCGCTAACTTTGTGCTTCTGTGACACGTATTTGTAGACTAAAATGGACTAAAACTTTTTTTAAGTAGTAAACCCAGACTTTTTTTTCATTTGTAGGTTATGAAAAATGTGCCAATTTAATTCAGTCTTTTTGCCTCGCGTGTCAAGGCTACGGTCACTGTCACATTAACATTCGTTTTATATTGTTTTGTCTAAAGTCGTAAATATCTATTTTAGTTTTTTTTTTGTTTGAAGGGACACTAGTGAATTACTAAAGTTATGTATTTAAAATAAATTAGAATGGAATAATACTATGTTCATCACACAACTGTTCTGTACTACTGTTTTTGAATTAAATAAAGTATACATCTATCTACCTAACCTAGTAACTATCTAAGACTATTTTCCGTACAATAAATAAGTAACCTTATTTATTGTGTTTCGTAATGTGAAGTCAAAAGTAGCGTGCTACTGAATAATGTGGTATTAGGCTTCTTTTTCGACAGTTTTGTAGTCTATAAAGCACTTCATTCTCGCATAGCATGGCATATATTTTGGAAGCACTTCCAAAATATATGCCATGCTTTTAGTGAAGAAGTTTCTTTGAAATAATACATTTTATTTCACAAATGTTGTTTTTTTTTTAATAAAACAATGCAATTGAACACATGAAATGTATAAAGTACAAGCGGGATATACACCGAGAATACTCCGCTTAGTACTGGCGGATGACTTTATTAAAAATACACAAAATAAAATGATATTAGGTATGGAAGTGAAATTTTTCCCACCGGAAAAAAAGCTACGGATCTATCAATCATATTTTATATACTTTTTTGAGTAAACCGTACGTAGAAATTTAGGGTTAGTCACTATCTGGACATACGAGACTGGGCATCAGTGTAGGTATCGAGTTGGTAAAACTCGGAATTAGGATCACTTATTAGTTCGTCATCTGGACAAGCCAATATTTATATGTGTGTCCACTTAGTGAAATTTAAATTAAATATTTTTATGTTTTCGTCAACTGGACATACGTAGTTCTTTTCGAAAAAGAAGTACAGTCGTTTTAAGTAAGATTTTTTTTTAAATAAAACCAATGTGTAACTATCAAACATTTATATTATTTGATGATTTATTAATATAAATACAAGCTCTCTCGCAATAATTTAAATTTATTAGAATCTCGTTATTTGTTGTATCAGTGATGATTATGATCAGTTGTTTTTAATATAATGATGTTAGTTATATTTTATTTGATTACAGCTGGACAAGTTAACTTTTTCGAACAACGCCACATTGATCTTTATTTGTCCTTAGGTGTATATATTTGTAACCCTACGCTTTGTAAAAAAAACCAAGACGATTTCTTTGTGAATCGATAAATGAAAATGTATCTATGTTAGCCATTGTCGGTCTTGCGACTTTTTCTATAGACATATTTGTCTTTACATGAAACAATTAATAAGATTTTTTTATAACAATAAAATAAAATAAAAAAGTGGCATTGATAAAAGAAAAAAAAAGGTACTTAATCTTAAATTGACTAAAGTACTTAAGTACCTTATTATATTCAAATCCACGTCACTTTTAAATAGCAAAAATACTGCACTTAATATATATACAAAATAAAGTAAACTGATAACTAATATGACCAAAGGGTTACCGGGTTGGGATTTATTAACTGTGTCCACCAATTAGAGCAGACTACGACATTAAATAAAAATAAAGTAAAATGTGAGTGTCTGTCCAGTTGACTAAAACATAAAAAGATTCAATTTAAATTTCACTAAGTGGTCACACATATAAATATTGGCGTGTCCAGATGACGAAATAATAAGTGATCCTAATTCCGAGTTTCACCAACTCGACACACTCATGTCCAGTCTCGTATGTCCAGATAGTGATTAACCCGAAATTTACATGGACGAGCCTTTTTAAAATACCGGGTTTCAGATTTAATCAGTATGTTTTTTTTTTGTAATTGGATAACATTAAGTATCTTATTTGAATACTTGAAATGGATATTATTTATTTTGCGATTATTTAATAACGCGGCATGTCCATATTAAGAATACGCCAATCTATACTTAATATATAAAGCTGAAGAGTTTGTTTGTTTGCTAGAAAGCGCTAATCTCAGGAACTATTGGCCCGATTTGAAAAAATCTGCCAGTGTTAGATAGCCCATTTATTGATGAAGGCTATATTATAAGTTCCAACGTGAACTAGTAAGTATATAAAATGTGTTACATAGTATTTAAATATGCATTGGTTTCGTTATGATTTGGCAATGAAAATGAGGTCGGTTGGTACTCAAAAGCTCTATCTATTCCGATCTCTGAACTTACTACATAATTTGTGTACCTGTGTTTATTTTTTACCTATTTTTCTTCAATTGTCGAGTTTATATTTCTGATGACACTGTTGAACTACAAAATTATATAAGTTAGTTACTATAACGTTCATATTTTAAGTACTTTGTAAAATGATGATAAATATCTGCACAAAATAGTTTTTTTAATGGATGCCTCTCCGTTATTATGCCAGAGACCATGTTTCTATAAAAAATGAAAGAGACAGGTGATATCGTAGTATCGGTGTCTCATTTAATAATAAATTGGATCTCATGTGAACAAATAGGTAACGTGGGGTAAAGCAATCATAGTTCATATTTGTATAGCATTGGTAGGTCTATATACTCAGGGCTGTTTGCTGGAAGTTCTTTATAAATTAGGTTCTTTTGCGAACATAGCTAAGTAATACCGCGTGCCTGGAGGATACATGTTCGATTCCCGTGCCGGAGAAAATTAAGTAAAAAGAACATTTTCTCATTTTGTTTTTTTTTTGTACCTCGGTAGATTAACGTATCTGACTACGTGAGCCGGTGCGCACTGATAATAGACGTCTGTCTGTTAATTAAAATTATCTATTATCTATGTCCTAGAGTTTTAATAATATAGCAAAAAATCTCCGAAAAAAACATAATATCAGCTGTAGATTAATCTAATTTGATGAGATGCGTGATGTGATATCCCGTGACTGGAGAAATACTAGTTTTATAATAAAAGATTGAAGTTTAAGATACATGTATGGTGCATTCTTTGTGGGAAATCCTGAATAAATAAAGCTTATGATGATAACCGATTTTAATCTCTACGTCTTTAAATGTAAGGTTTTTTTTAAAGCTTTTACGGTGAGTAAAACTTTAGACGATATTTGACAAGACTGAATGTCTTAGGCCTCATCAAGTTCTGCTTGGCTGCCTGTGCTGAGAGCGCGTGTACCCGTCCCGCGCCCGGGCACCTGCGTCAACAACACCGAGGCTCTTCCAGACAATGTCCTCAACTTCATAAGGTAACAAACGCTTTTTGATATCACATTTATTTATATATTATAATAGGGAAAGGTAGTAATGGTGACAGCCACATTTTTTTTTATAAATGTTACTTGAAGAATTTTTGCACACTACTACTATTTTTTCTAAGCTAAAATGCTTGTGTTACGACTGGGTTCAGATAGTGCTCGACTAGATACCGCACTGCCTTAAAAAATGGCTCCGAATATGCGGCAACTCATTATTGTAGTGTGTTTAGGACACTGAAATAAAAATAACCACGCACTTATTTTTTATTTTCGTACATGTTATTTTTTTGTGTAATATTTTGGAATTATTTTATACTAGCTGCGCCCCGTGGTTTTACCCACGTCACTCTGCTCCAGTATGTCGGATCGTTATTTTGTAGCCTATATGTTAATCCAGCTTATAAACTATCTCCGTGCTTTCAGCCAAATCCGTTCAGTCGTTTTTTGCGTCCATCCATCCATACATACAAACTTTCGCCTTTATAATATTAGTAAGGATTAGGACTGATGGTATTTTATCCCGATGTCCTTATTTCTCGTATTTAGTATTTTTATACAGTTTCAATACGCAAGCCGGAATATTACTTCGTTAATGTAATGTAATTAGTCATCACGTATACCTCACAATAGATCTTGCAGTGTGCCTCGATCGGGTACGCCGATTTCGACGTAGTATTTTTTTTCGCATTTATAAGTACGACGGCGGTATCTCGTCGAGCGCGCGAGACCTATTATTTATCTAAATAACTATTATTTTGTGACATACTTATACGTGTTCGATGAAATCTTTTGAGTTATATATACTGAGGTAGATAATATTTATGTAGACATGTATGTTACGGAGAGTCGTTAGTTTAACACGATTTAATTGGGTCACCCCCTAATTGATGTGCGGTTTGAGACACAACCTCCGCTGTAAACTAGTTATCTTAAATAGTATTAAGATATTTGGGCAATCACATCTAATCACCATGGATTTGCGTATTAAAATTATGTGTTATTGCTCTGAGACAATTATATTTTTATTTTTATTAGTCTAATTTCGTATCAACAAAACTATTTTTCAATAAAGTAATTGTTTCGTTAAGGTCTTATTAGGTACAATTTTTATTTACACTATTATTCCTTTAATATTTTAATCCGACGCAATATTTTTGATACTGCTTGTATTTGTTTTACTTACGTTTTTATGTATACCAAGATAGTATAATGTTTGCGTAAAAATTATTTCAGCAGGTTTCGTAATTTCTTGTTCTTATCATCATAAATATTTATTATTTATAAGTTTCAGTCTCATAACGTCAAGCTGAAATGAGATCCCATTGTTGTTTTGGTTTAATCCTACAAAAACAACATGAAATTGTTGTCAACCCAAAATCAGTTAGGTATGTGCAAAAAATATAGGTACTTTTGAAAACAAAGCGGCCGTAGCCCAATGGCTAGGGCGTCAGACTTGTGATCTTCGAACCCCACCCATTGCGCTACCGACGTGAACCCACTTGTAACACAAGCATTTTAGCTTAGCACGAGGGGTTTACAAGAAGACTAGTAGACTGCAAAACTAAGCTAGTAATCTTATAAAAAAAAAGAGTCTGTTCTTATGCACATCTATACTAAAATCTAATATCATAAAGAGGAAAGATTTGTTTGTTTGTATTGCATAGGATCCGAAGTTACTTGTCAGATTTGAAAATATATTTTACCGTTGGGATGCTACACTATCCCCGGATGACCTAGGCATATGATATATTTAATTATGAAGTTCCCACGGGAACGGGAGTTACGTGGGTGAAATACTCATACACTTAAAAATTATTGCTGAGTTGCCGCTTGCATACGATTGATATTGTCAATTTTACGATCAGCTTTATTAGCTTGTCCTAATTTGAGACATTGAGTTCCTACTGCAATTTTGAAGGTTTACTACTTATAAGTACGTAAGGATTTCTCATAAGAAATACTCACAAGCACTTAACAGTTTTTGATATGGTAGATAGAGCAATGTATACGCAAAGGTATAAAAATAAAAATCTAAAAAACTGCACATAGCAGATTTGGTTTGACAACGACGATGACTGTGACTGTAGGTACTGCCTTTGTTACCAGATCTCATCCTCTTATGGACTCAGCGGTACGACACGAGGGCGACACTCCAGCGTTTTACAAGAGGGACCTGGTGTTGACCAGCATCGTCGTAGACCGGCAGTTCGTCGATATGGTGGGCGACGACATCACCTATACCGTGTTCTATGCGGGCACTAGTTAGTAATTTTACCTTATTTTAAATCTTTGATTTCCTGGCATAGTAGCATAAGACTGTTCCATGTTATTGTTTGTCTGTCGAGCTTTGCAATGTGCAAGTGACTGTGTTCTCAGCAAAATAGTCGAGTGAGGAGAGCAGTTAATCGCTTGATTGCTTTAATAACGTTATGTTCTTTAATCGTTGTTCAATGTTATTGATATGGGGGTGCGTATTCTTTGAAAGTGTATCATATTTTGACAACAGGGTAGCGGGTGACGAAGTTCGCGTTGCTCGCCTCGTTCACCCGCTTGAGGAATACGCACGCCTAATGTAGGGTCAGCCTAATGCATATATCATTAACATTGGACTTGATTAGACAACTAAAAAGGAACATAATTATTAAAAGATGATTCTATAGTCTCTTTTGCTGAAGCAAAGCTATATGTTCATGTGCTATGTTACAAAAAATATCATAAAAATAGGTAAGTATCATTCCATTTTTAAAATCTAGTCTAGTTTTTGTCGTTCTTATTTTAGCTTCTTAATTCAGAATGATCAATATAATAAGTGATCATCAGATATATATATATATATATATATATATATATATATATTGATCATCCTGACGGAGAGACTTATGAATATTCTTATAATTATAGATATATATTCTGTTATGTCATAGCTCTAAAATGTCGAAATGTGCATAATCATTTTGACAAAGTATGTTGTTTTACAAAAATAGGAAATATAATTAGACTAAGAAGTAAAATTAATGAATCGTTAGTTATTTAATGTATAAAAGTTTGACTAAAAATAATATAAAAGAACAGATAGGTACTCGTACTTACCTACCTACGATTTCTCGAGTTCTCGACTTTTCTCGAGCTTTATTTCCCGGGAAATCGTTGGGCTTTGTGCCTATAATGAACCCTAGTAAATAATCAGGTATAACTTTTAGATATGGGTGAGGTTTACAAAATAGTGCAATGGGTGAGCGATTCAGGGACTGGATCCCGGGTTGTAGACGTGTGGCGCGCGGCTGGGAACGAACCGGTGCGGGAGCTCGCGATATCACGTCGACTGCACTCACTATATCTCGCCACTGACAATCGCCTGAGACAAATGCCTTTACGAGCTTGTGCCCACAGGTATGTTTGCTAGACTTAGTAAATATTTGAACAATTCACTTTTATCTTTCTTTGCAAAAAATCGTAATTATTCAATTACGATTTCAGCATTCTGAATTTTTGGCTCGTAATTAGTAAATGTGTGTCGTAATTACTAAATCAAAATAACCCAAAATAAAGGCAAATGGATGAATATTTGGAATAATAATTTTTCATAAACAAATCAACATCACTAGTTACGATAGTGGCTTCTGAGACATAGTTGGTTCGATTCCCACCTGGAACTATTATTTGTATGAACCACAAATAATTGTGCTGAGTCTGGGTTTGCATTGTGTCCGTGAATTATCTGTTTATAAGGTCCCCCGCCATACAGGGATTAATTCCCTAGTGCCTCCCGCACTAGGGAATGAATCCCTGTATGGTGGGGGAAAGAAAATATTCAATAAATCATTTTCGTCGGAAACAGGTACGACAGTTGCATGCGATGTGTTCTGGACCCTTATTGTGGTTGGGACAAAGAAGTAGGAGCCTGTCGCCCTTACAGCCCAGGGTTACTCCACGATGCCACCAACTCCACTCCATCCATCTGTGAAGCCAGTGCGCCACTCAAAGCTGTCCGTGCTGGATATGGTCAAAGTGTCCACTTAGCAGCCTTTGGAAAAACGCCAGAAGCTTTAAAAGATCAGCTTGTCACTTGGTATCATCATTCCAGAGAAAAAGGCCGTTACAAGATTAACTTCAAGTATGTGTAGCTTTTTTTTTCTATAGTCGTTATTATTGTCGGTACGGATGAGGAAGTATTAACGTTGGAGTCCTGTTCAATTACTTGCCCTGTGAAGTAGCATAGTGTAGTGATAATCTATCCTAACCAGACTTCATACGGATGAGAATCGGTTATTATTTATATACCACTATGTTAATCAAGTTGGACGATACAAGAAATAGAATATTCAATTTTGTCGAAAGCCCCGTATCCGTACTGATGTGTACCTCTAATTAAAATTTTAATGATGCTAGCAGAATTTTCATGGCAAAGTAAATTTGTGTCTGCTATACATCTTTCGGCTTATGTATTTGAAAAGATTTCTCTTTTCGATGACGCGATAGAATATTTAATTATCTAGAGGATTTAATTTATTTTTCTTACCTACAAATTCTTAACTATTTTTTACACATTTTATTTTTCAACCTATAATTACCTAGTCCATTTTCGCAATGAACGACGTACCGACGGGATAGACAAACATCGAAAAGTGAAATTTCATTGACAGTAAAACCAAACCGTGAATTTGGAACAGTACTAACATACATGCCTTTTTCACATATGGAGAAGCTTTTATCGTTTTTATAGTTATTGAAAGAATTTAATGTTTTAGCATAGGAAAAAGTTTGCACTTATAGACCTATATGCTTCAATAGCGTGCACGCGTCTTTATAGTGTTCATAAATATGTATTTAGATTCTTGCTATAAAGGCTGTAGCCCTGTTCACCTTTAGTAGCACAAACCACAAACATGTTAAGAAAAAAAACAATTGTTATATAGTCTTCTATGTAATTGGTTGTGTAGTTGGGACCGAGTGCTACAGACATCGGAGCGCGGCTTGGTGTTGTTGGCGGTGACAGACGCGGACCGCGGCCGCTACGAGTGCTACTTCGGGCTAACTCTCGTCGCGTCATACAATTTGGACATCGACAATCATAGGTAACTTAACCATAATTGTATTATTATTAACTAGAATTTAAAATTTTTGGCGTTTATTGTTTTATTAAGAAATCTTAAACCAATAAATAAAAATTAACTTACAAATACAAATATAAATAGTCCATACAATACATAGCTTACATAATAGATGTTATTTACAGAGTAACTTATCCTTCTACTATCTAAACTATGATTCGCAGAATTGATACACAATATTAGGTTAAAAGTACTAAACTTAGGAGAAAAGTCGACGTAAAAACAAACAAAGGAGATGTATGAACGTGCTGTGTATGTATTTGATTTTGTGCATCATTGGGTGTGATTTAGGGCGCGTTCCCACTATGTCGTGACGATAGATAATCGTGTAGTTTTAAGTGTCGTGGCTTGTACGATTAAATGGAGGTGTTCACATATAAAAGGACACGATTTAATGTCGTCTACGATATTTTTTGCGGTGACGACAGATTGTCATGACAATGGGAACCGCTAGCGCGACAGTCGTAAAACGATTAAAAATCGTTACGGTACGTGCGATGATCGTGACGGCAAATATATCATAGCCAGGAAAAAAATAGCGTAGCTTGCTTGTTGTGTAATATGACGATAAAATGTCGTCGCGATCAAATGGGAACAGTTATATAATACGAAAGTCACTAAATGATAATAAAAATTGACGACAAACAGTCGTTATAATGGGAACGGCTAGAAACGATAGTCGTTCGACGATAAATTAATTGTTACGACATAGTGGGAACGAGCCATAAGAAATAGTATCATCAACAAAAAAAAAACTATCAAAAATTAATCTTTATTAAAGTAACGATATATTTCCTAGCTAAAAACAAAACACAACTCTTTTATTAGATATTTTGTAAGTAAAAGTGATTGTCTATTTTTTGTTGAACATGCAGCGTATAAAAAAGAGAGAGATAAATCATTCTGTTTTACTTTATGTCCGTAATTTTATACAGATTTTAATATAAACTATATTTTGTGTACGTAACAAGTTTTACTTTTGAGAACAAGCAACTTCTTCAGCTCTTTGTGCTTAATAACTTAAATAATTTCAATGATTTAGTTAGTACGAAACATAGGTTTATGCTAATAATTTTAATTTACATTTTTATAGTTGAGTTATAAAATGTTTATTTATTAATAACTGAGTTTTTTTTTTAAATTTCTGCCTATTATTTAAAACCTTAGATAGGGATGTGATGTTTTAAACAGTAGACATTATAGATACTACTACGATATCAATAGCATATTCCTAAAATAATTATTTTGTTACAGATGTACTCAACCTAGCAAGTCACAAGAGTATAAACAAGTGTACTCGGATTGGTGCCATGAGTTTGAGAAATATAAAAGTGCTATGAAAGCTTGGGAATCACGACAGATGGTAAGCATAAATAACTCTTATATCACGTCATATTACTAAAGACGTAGAGCATAGCGTTAGTACGCTCAATCAGCTGCTCGACAGAATACACAGCCAATAACATTATTGATTAATGTTTTGTACCGCCTTAACTTGCGGGGGAAGGGGATAGGGCCCGCAGGATTAGGGTGGCTCGTGCTGTATCTTTGTATCTTTTTCTTTAGTTCATAAGTTAAAATAATCTGCTACTTGCAATTTGGCGCCAGAAATGCTATTTTGTTTTTTATTTATTTAATACCTATCGAAGGATACTTGGGTCATATTCGTCTCAAACGAGACGAATATAACGATATCATAATTAATGAAATTGTCAAAATCCATCCAGCCGTTTGGAAGTTATGAGGGTATAAAGAAATTTACAAACATACAAGATACGCACGAAAAACTTAACCTTTCTTGCAGTCGGGTAATAAATATGGAACAGAATGTGGATCAGATTAAACAGTATAAAATTAAATTACATGATTTATACAGTACATAAGATATTTTGTGGGGACTAAAACAGTTATACATTGTTTTCATACATTTACTTATAATCCACAATCCTGTAGTTTCTAGTTGACATCACTTTTTTTCTGTGTTATCAGTGGTGGGGGTCATGGAGGTCACCCCTTCCCACATCACATATGACTTTTTTTCCTGGAAGGTTTATTCAAGATGTAATTATTTAAACTTCTGTTTCGTCCTTTTTCACCCCAGCATTCCGATTCACCCCGATTGTATTTATATATAATAATTAATAATGTAATTATACATAATTATATAATATATAAACACAATTAATCGGTGTATTTTATAGTGTAGTTATAAAAATAAATTATTAACCTACTAACTGGAATAATTTCGTATAATTGTGGTCCACTGGTTTACAAGTAACTATTATCGAATCGCCAATCAACCGGCACACGTTTTATTTCCAAAATTGTTGGGCCTTTATTATAGCAATTTACTATTTTTACTCAACGACTTCCCACAATGAATAGTTTATTATAGCAGCTATAACTCAGTTTTGTTAAATTATTTAAAGTTAAGGTACATTTATTTGTAAATTTAACAATTGACATGACCTTATTTTTTGTAGTATTCCTCTTGTATCACCATTTCTTATATCACCAAAGCATTTCTTCTTATATCACCTATCCGAGATTTTCGAATTTTAAGCTTTAAGTGAGTTTGATACTAGTATACGTAATAAATTGGCACTTTAGGTTTTTTAACTTGATTTTTGAAAATTTTTACACGTCGGAAACATTCGTCGTATGTGCCTATATCATAAACTGGCACTTCCGACTAAATGCTTCTAAAGTATATAATACATCCGTCTTTATGCTTCTGAGGTCTAAGAATGTATTGCTTCTTCATTCCTAAGATTGCTTTCTCATAGAAATTATGTATTTCAGCAATGTTCCAAAAGCGGGAACTCGTCGAGCCAGCAAAACAGTATTTCGAACGAGATCTTAGCCTCTCTACGGTGATAGAGCACAGCTCCATGTTTCAACGATTAATTAACACCGAGCCACGCAAACTAGCCGATATTAGCAAAAACTACCTGCCAACGTTACTATTTACAATTCCATTCCTATATTTACAATACCTGCTTTCATTGTTCTTAACGTACAACAAAGTATATATACGAGTATGTCACCGAAAAAAAATAAAAATCGTAAGTTTCGGTTGGTTAAAAAAAAAGTTATAACAGGACTTATTGAACTTGAAGTGTTTTTTTTTTGTTACATCAGTAGCATAGTGTCGTTTGGTAAGGTCAGGTGAAGTGTCATAATAATGAAGTGAATAATATAATAATTATGCGCGTTCACTAAAACTGGCATCTAAAATTGTAATTGTAAAAACAATATGAGTGGCACGAAAGTTGATTTACTTACGATTCGTATTATTTTCTTGTGACGTATACAACATAACGTTCTACAACTCGAGAGCCTAGACAAGTATCTTCTCTAATATTTTTTACCGAATAGATAATATATCAGAGTTTAATTTTGTTTGTCACGATTGAATAAGTCGTTTTGGCAAGCTCATAAAATACTCGACCACCAAAACGTTTGCGATATGTAAGCTATTGATTAACAATAATGTCGTTTTATCAAGGCCCTCATGTTATACAAGCAAATTGTTCGCAAACCATCTATTTAAAATAGAATGTTCCATTACTTGTAGTTTACCGGGCTTTACAACTAGGTCAATGGATGTTTATGTAAAAATAAGTTGTAAAATAAAAGCTGATAAATTATTTAACGAATACGGAATAAAAATTAAACATGGGGAAATAGCTCATTAGTTTGAATGATGCGTTGGTTAACGAGAATGAGTAGCAGGGCACGATAATGTAGTGAGGGGATGATCTGTGAAAATAGATTTGTTGTCGGTTCTCCGTGATGGATGACCGACTTCTATGCAACTTTTGCTTGCCCATATTTCTTTGTTATCAAATAATATAAGCAGAATGTATATTAGTAAGTATTAGTATCAAAATTTACTAAAGTGACTGAATATTATATAGAGAGTACACTGTTCGGTGAATATTTTGAAAGCTTCGCGTGCGCATGCGTTGCTCGACTTTTCTGTAAAGTTGTAGTTGACTTAAGGTGGGAAACCGCCAATATAAAAAGCTGTGATATCAATAAAAATATTATTGGATCATTTTGCTGAATAATTAAATGTGTATCATGTGATACTTGAATATTTGCAATAATTATTATTAAGTCCTTCTTAATTACTTACAGTTTTTATATCAGTTGATTTTTAATTAAAATACCTACTCATTTCTAAAGTATACATGAACGATAGTGGTTAACTGTTTTAAGGGTTTACCAGATGATTTATTGTGCAATAAATCATAGACGATCTGTCATTTGACGAAAAATGTTTTATATCAACACTCCTGCCCGTTCATTTGAGAAAGGTTGCTTATTGGTAATGCCAACATAGCTGCCTATAATAAAAGATTAGATAAGTAAATCCTGAAAATACTTGACCTCTGTATCTATATTTTTTAACAGATGTGTCAGATATCAATGCCGTAAATAGTCTTCTAAGTGTCCGGGGAGTCTATTTATATAATTAAAAAAGCTATCATCGTAAGTCTTACTTAACTTTATTTAATAGTCTATTGAATTAAAGCTAAAGTTTAAGCTATAGATAGCTCTACAGTTACTAAGCAATTGTATAAAATTGGCTTCTGACTGGTCATTATGACTATACCGTCCCTGGCATCGCCCCCTAATTACGGCATCGGTAAACTAATTGCATTGAGTTCATTATCTAAAAACAAAATGAAAACAAAAAAATGAGTTTGTACTATAAAATGTTAAATAGACAGAGAGGCAATAGTCAAGTTATTTGTAATCGTAGATATTATGGTGAACTGCGCACTGTCGAGAATTGTTATGCTTAGCCTTAGATAAATGATTGGTCTCACGCGTTCCAATAGATTCCGCCGTTGTCCTTGACAAATGTGGCCAATATTGGTACTACCCCTCTATTGGTGTACCCGAGCCAATCACCCTCTTTGCGAGAAAAACGTGTCGAAATTTTTATTAAATTTCGGTAATTATCTAATTAATATGCCAGCTCGCGCAGTAAAACTGTGTAAAAAACCACTACAAGAAATATGAAGGACATCAACATACCATCGGTACAGTGTCTACCTATTAAAATATTGAATTGCCGCATTTACGGAGCAAAGGTTTTTAGCAAGTTCGGAATCTAGTCGAGAGCGGAGAACCAATCCTTGATCTAAGCTTAGAGTATATAAAATTATGGAGACTTCCATACTTTACTTTTGTTTGTAAATTGTACATTATATACATGTAAAGATAGCGGCTGAATGTTCCACTACTCCAAGTAGTATTTTTGGATTTAAGTTACAAAACATATTGTTGATCATCTGTTGCCACAAATGTAATTTTAGGCCCGACTTCGGACTTCAAAACCGAATTTAATAGTTGATGTATCTGCTTGGTTTTAATGTCGCTAGAATAGTGCCTTGTCATGCATGCTTACATAAACCTTTTAAAAAGTATTGAGTAGGTTATAATATTTTTGTGTAAGGTATAAAATATTAAAGAATATTGATGGAGATAGTTAAGTTTATTGTTTAATAAATTATTATCCACCAGTATTATTATAGTACGTTGAAAATATGATCTGGAGTAAGTGCTCATAGCTATTGACGTACTCGAGAATAGCGTTTAAGATATGAGAAATTACAATGTATTTGATTGTTAATGGTTGTCTGAATCCTCGCAACGTTTGCCCCAACTTGTTTATTGTTGCTACTAATAATTATTGAATTTTGTTAAACTGGAGTTATAGTGCGCTTGCGAAATAATATTCCTATTTCCTCTTATGCCACTGTTGGCAGTTTACTGAGGTATATGTTCTGAGCTTCAATAGTGGCATTGCAGCGAATTGCCTTCGATTATTATTTATTAAGTAATACAATATTGTAAACATATTTAGTTATAATGAAAGCAAATCCTATTACGGAAATAATATTAAAAAAATAACATTATTATTGTACATACAGTAAAGTAGTGAAATGCTACCGAATGAATGTTTATTGTAAAATATATTATATTAAGTTATAATGTAAGTAATTGTTTTATAAAAGAAACATGGAAATAAATTATTTTAGATCTAATATTACTTTTGTTTTATTCATATTGAATTACGGGGATCTTAAGACTTAATGGATAAATATTTTATATAATTAAATGTCTCAAGTGTTGGGTTAGCTTACTTACTACTTACTGTACTATTTATTAAAGAACTTTACTCAGGCAAAGTTTGCTGTACACCTTTTGACCTAATAAGTAGTAAATACCTACCTTCAATTAATGTGCATACCTAAACAGTATGTTCAGCAAGCAACAAACGCTTACAAAACTAAATCCAACTCAAATAACTCACTCAATTCATAATTATATTATAACTCACTCAATTAAATATAATTATAATTTTCAACCTCACTTCTGCATATTGACGACAATCTGCTATGAAAATCACAATATAGGTATGTTAAAATCAAGCAATTTTTTTGTAAAAGATTAGATACTAGCAGAGTTTTTGGACACTACTAGCATTTTTTTAACCCCTTGTGCTAAGCTTAAGTGTTTGAGTTACGAGTGACTTCACGGCGGTAGTGCAATCGAACCGACCACATGATCATAAGTCCGACGCCCTAGCCATTAGGCTACGGCCGCTTGATAATAGAAATGACGAGTAAACGCTTTTATTGGTTATATCTTAATTTATTCTTTATTAGACCAATAACACAGGTGAACGACTAGAATGGTGCACAGAAAAACACACATTTATTTGTCATCTCACAGAATAATGGATATTGTTTCATCATTAAAAATATTCTGTCACGTCTAATTTTCTTGATACATAATTGACAATAATAAGTAGAAAATTGGCATATAAGCCTTTTATAAAAATTGGTAATTATTTTAATAAATCTATTAGTAAAATTGTAAAATGACTGTTTTTGTAAGTAGCTATTCTGAATTCCAATTAACATTCAAAATTTTGTTGCTGTTATGTTTTTTTATGAAAATATTAACATTTGAGTGCCATTATTAATTCTCTATACAAATGAATGTATTGAATTGTGTGAGAAAAATAAAGACCAACAAAATCTTTAATATCTTTACATTAGAAAATCATAGAAACTTTTTGTATCAAAAATGTCAGTTGTTTGATTATCAATCTAATATATTAAGTTAAGGAACAGCAATATTATATATCGGCGCAACCACATAAAATAAGCATAGCAACAACACTTCATTAATGATAAACACATAAATACAATTACTCGTCTCATCAAAATAAATAAATTGTGAATCAATGCATGATTTGATAGAAACACAAATATGTTCATAAAATACTAGACTAATAAATAAGTATTCAGGATCAAATTATGATTTGTAAATCGTTGAAATATTTGTAGAAATAATTATCTGTTCACATAGTTTGAAAATTATCAAACTAAATTGTTTACTGTTTGTGAGCCGCTCGTTTAGTATAAATACGGCCGGCGGACCGATTGCAATTCAGTCTCGCTCGAGCTGCCGGACTGTACGGAGCTCCTCAATTTACTGGAATAAAACTTGAAAACCATATTATGGAGTTTTGCTGTTACTATGGATCAACAACCCTCGATAGAGAACCATCCTGATGAATGTGACGTCAGCAATGATGACGTCACACCTTATTAAAAACAACGATGCTCGTCCTTCCTCATCATCAGAAGTGGGACTCGAAGTGATCCTTGGAACTGCTTCATCACGACCTGTTGCGACTCAACCTTGGCTTCAAGCAATGGAACGCAACAGGGGCAACAGCCGATGATCAATGTACCTATGCCGAATACGTCCATGGGTGGGGTGCCACCTTAATTCTTCATGCACATGATGCAAATGAATCAGCAAATGTTCGAGCGTTTATGCAAGAGTTGTGGGAAGAGGGCGAACACGAAAAGTCGCTCATGATCAAAAAAAAAAATGCACCTCTCTAACATTCGAGGTCTGCACTCCGATCTCATACCGGTCCATCACCACCATGAGACCGAAAAACCACATCTGCTGTTCCTCATGGAGACGCAAATCAGATGTCCGGCTGACGCAGCATGCTTGCGCCGCCCGGGGTACACCCTGGAGCACAGTTTTAAGCCACGCGCTGGCGCCTGCGTGTGTGCTCGCGATGACATCTGCTGTCGGTGTCTCCGTAACATTGAGGATTCCAGTTTCTCGCTTGGAGCAGATACTCTATGCTGGTGTCTATCGGTCGCACACCGACAACATGGGGACAACCAGGTTGTTTCACTATCTTTCGGACTCGGCTGAACTGGCTCAGCTCAGGTGCCCATCCACCCCAGCATCAGGGGACTTCAATGCCCACCACCAGGAGTGGCTGTGCCCATGCCGGAGCACCGGCCATGCTGGGGGATTGGCGTGTGCATTCGCACTGACGCTTGGTATCTCCCAACTGGTGACTGGACTGACACGGGTGCCCGAAATTGATGGCCATGCGGCCGGTTGCTTGGACCTTCTGCTGACAACTGATCCAGACCCATGTCAAGTCGCGGTTTCCTCGCCGTTGGGTGGCTCCGACCACTGTCTGGTGAAATCTGTGTCTGTCTGCTCGCCACCCGATCCCGATCTCAAGGGGACTAGGCGAGTATGGCGATACAAGTCAGCAGATTGGGATGGGATGCGGTATTTCTTCGCGTCTTACCCTTGGCTGCGCTTATGCTTCTCTTCAGACGACCCAACTTGCTGCGCGGAGGCTGTTTCTGGGGTGATATGCCAGACTATGGAATATTTCGTTCCATTTTCTGATGTCTCACTCCGAGACAAGGCCCGTTCATGGTTCGGCGCTGAGTGTGATAGTACTGAAGCACATAAGCACTCTGCTTGCCGAGCGTGGGCGGATGCTCGAGCCCGCAAAGCGCGAAATGTTCGGGGGCTGAAGAGAGCCTTCAATGGTGCTGCCAAGTCTTGCAAACGTGCGCTACGCAGGGCCCGCTTTGACCATATTGGACGCATTGGAGCCACACTAGCATCTTACCCATCTGGGAGTAAAGCTTTTTGGTTTCTTGCCAAATCGGTCGAAGCCTATTTCTGTCGGTCCTCTTTTCCGCCACTGCAGGAGCCGAACGGTTCATTAGCTCACACCGCCAAGGAGAAAGCAAACTTATTTGCATCTCTATTTACTAAGAATTCACAACTAGATGCTGCTGGTAAAAGTCCACCCAGGTTACCTCATTGGACTTCTACATTCGGCAAAAAGTGGTACTTAAACATTCTTTGCACTCTGGATGTGAATAAGGCTGGTGGTCCTGACGGCATTCCTCTCCAGGGTGGGGCGGTACTTCACATCTTTCTATCTATCTTCAGATATTAGCTGGATGCTCTGGATGCATTGGGGCGTCGAGCGAAGAGTCATAGGCAATGGCTCACTTGTGGAGACAAGTCTTCGGAGCCTCGAGTGGCCTGCCTATCGGTTTTTTATCGGTTACATTTCAGGGAGTGTGCGGAGGTTCTACATAACCTGATGCCCCCTTCACCCTTCCATCACCGGACGACTGGGTGCGGCGAGCGGTTTCATCCTTTTGTTGTTGACATTCCTTCGATACGCACGAGGCGATTTGCTTCCTCTTTCGTGGTGCGGACGGCTGAGGAGTGGAGTTCTCCTGCCGGGGTCAGTTTTTCCGAAGCGCTATGTTCTGGAGGTAAGCCTAAATTTAAACTTCGTCGTGCACCACAACCTGGTGATCAGGTAACCGTATCGGCAGAAGATGAGCCACTACCATCACCTGAAATAGAAATAGAGCCCCGTACCAAGCACATCAAGTGACGGGTTGCCTCAGCAAAAACTACGAGATCAAAGTGAAGAAGATTCATTGCCACAATAAACTGTGAGTTGAACATATTTACAAAACTTACTTACTTTCTTTCTTTCTTTCAAAATATTACCTTGAATTTAACTCTTTTAGAACCTGTGTATAAACACCTTCAACCTAGTTCCATACTCCCAGTAGAGCCTCTGTGTACCACGGCGAACAGGACCGCCCAGAGCACAGCATCATTCCATCCCCTACGAGAATCTCCGAGAACCCTACGAGAACCTCCGAGAACCCTACGAGAACCTCCGAGAACCCTACGAGAACCTCCGAGAACCCTACGAGAACCTCCGAGAACTCTACGAGAACCTCCGAGAACTCTTCGAGAACTTCCAACACCTTACACACCTTATTAGCATTGATATTCCTAGACTAACATAGAAATGCATGTTTTTGCATAACAACAACAAGTTGCTCACAGATACCCAACTCAGAGAAAGTTATTTCTAGTATTGCAGATTTCGCGAAGAACCCTACGAGAACCTCCGAGAACCCTACGAGAACCCTACGAGAACCTCCGAGAACTGTACGAGAACCTCCGAGAACTCGTCGAGAACTTCCAACACCTTATTAGCATTGATATTCCTAGACTTACACAGAAATTACTATCTGTAATAATAAAAATAATACTCCCAAATATTTATTCAGTTCTGTCTTTAAATAAATTATTTAATCTGTTTTTTAATGAAAACGTAAATAAAATTCGTATAAAGACAACCGATTGGTAAATTGTGAATACCAACTAAATAATAAAAGTAACTGGACCAAAACTTCTTGGACATGCCTATCTGAGTATGTTTCGCCGGATCGTCTCGATGAGGCCGCGTTGAAACCGGCAGTAGAATAACTCCACTGAGTTTGTTTCGCCGGATCTTCTCAGTTGGGGCGTATTGGATCCGGTGGTAGCACTAAAGCGCGTTCGTTGAGATACTTATGGTCCGTCTAAATAATAACATACTCAAAGGACAGAACTTAGATTTAATCATAGATGCAAAATAATAAAATAAAATTGTACAATTACGCGACGAGAATCAACGAGGCTGGTGCAGAGCGCGCACCGCCTGTCAGAATGGCCGTATCGGCGCAACCACATAAAATAAGCATAGCAACAACACTTCATTAATGATAAACACATAAATACAATTACTCTCGTAATTATCTGTTCACATAGTTTGAAAATTATCAAACTAAATTGTTTACTGTTTGTGAGCCGCTCGTTTAGTATAAATACGGCCGGCGGACCGATTGCAATTCAGTCTCGCTCGAGCTGCCGGACTGTACGGAGCTCCTCAATTTACTGGAATAAAACTTGAAAACCATATTATGGAGTTTTGCTGTTACTATGGATCAACAACCCTCGATAGAGAACCATCCTGATGAATGTGACGTCAGCAATGATGACGTCACACCTTATTAAAAACAACGATGCTCGTCCTTCCTCGTCATATACTATTCTAAATAAAGTTGCAAATATAGCTAAATCAGCATATTTTTATATATTAACAAGCAAATATGGGGTTTCTCTACGAGATCGAATCAGAAATGAGGAGATACGTAGAAGAACGCCGGTTACCGACATAGCCCAACGGATTAGTTCGTTGAAGTGGCAATGGGCAGGCCATATAGCACGTAGAACAGATGGCCGTTGGGGTCGAAAAGTTCTCGAACGCAGACCGCGGATCGGCAAGCGTAGAGTAGGATGTCCACCTACTAGATAGACGGATAATCTGGTTAAGGCCGCTTCTAACCGCAACGCAACAACTGGAGATCTATGAGGGAGGCCTATGTCCAGCAGTGGACGTCCTACGGCTGAAATGATGATGATGATGATGATATAAATTGTAATTATTGTTCAGATTTTAATGAACACTGATTAAAACAAAAAATAAAATAAAAGTTCTGCAGCTTGAAAAAAGTAAAATTTTGTTGACCTGTGTAATAACTGTCATATCCAAGAACAATACTTAGCTTACCACTATGAACTTACTTGGAAATATCATTTGACACTTTGATGATTTCTATCAACATAGCAATAGAGTTCACATTACAAATAGAGCTGGAAGAATAAGATACCTCAAAGTTGCTTTTGCTTCTATCCTAAAAGAATCAAATATTCGTGACTTCAATAGTTAACATTCTGAGTGTAGTAAGATACATACATCTCATTGCGTTGCTCCTTTGAGGGGTGCAAGGTATGTATCCACTGAGGCGGAGCGCACACGACCGCTTGAATACAAGCGATAATACTTACTTTATACTTGAATTAAGCGATAACTTTGTAAAGGCTACTTCAATCAGCTCTGCTATTCTGTCCCGCTGAAGTGAAAAACAAACTATTTATTTAATCTTTAAAAACTGGACAAGTGTGAGTCGTACATGATTACAATATAAGACTTTTAGTAAAACATCATGTCTACGTGGTGCCGTTATTAATATCGAGCAAAACAGCAAAATATTTTTTTTTCTGTTTTTCGTATTTGTTGTTACAGGTGCTACAGAAAAGAATCTTTTGTAAAAAAATCAATTACCTACCTAGCGATCACGGTTCATGAGATACAGCCTGGTGACAGCCAGGTCTCGTTTATACCCTTCGGGTACGGAAACCTAGAAACATTGTAGTTAATGATGTAAGTTTATTTCCACTGACAGGTAAATGCTGCGGCAATTAGCGCTCATTACCCTATATGAGTAGGTAAGTAGCATAAAAGTTGCAGAATAAAATTAATTTTAATGAATAAACGTAACGACAAAACTTAAATGAACTTTAGTAACTTAGGTTCTTAAAAAAAATAAGCACAATTATTACGCAAATTCGCAATGATAAGCTGTGCTTATATCTTTTACGGGCAATGAAAACGTAATTTCGGTATCGTAAACGACGCCTGTCTTAGTATGGCCAGCATCATAGAATTTAATTACTAAGGGAGCCGTATAATTGGCGAGTCGCCTGTAATGGTCGCGCTTTACGGCCAAATTAATAGATTCCGCGGCGGGACGAGTTCAACCTCTGTGAACTCATTTTGATATTAATTGCTGACCTAAACCAGTGCGCTAATATACTTTAATAATTACAACAGCCAATTCATTATAAACTAGCGGTGTTATTGATATTTATATGTTCGTTTTAAGGGTTCCGTAGCCGAACGTTAAAAACGGGACCCTATTACTAAGACTTCGCTGTCTGTCTGTCACCAGGCTGTATCTCAGGAACCGCGATAGCTAGACGGTTGAAATTTTCACAGATTATGTAGTTCTATTGCCGCTATAACAACAAATACTATAAATATTTCAGGGGGGCTCCCATACAACAAACTTTTATTTTGCCCTTTTTTGCTCGATATCAATAACGGCAAGATGTAGACGCTTGAAAATGGGACGGAACCCTTGGTGAGCGAGTCCGACTCGTACTTGACCAGTTTTTAATTGTATTGGATGCTTTACGGAAAAGAAAACATTAAATTTCAAAATTAATATCAATAAATTTAGACGACCGGATGGGGTTCTACCGTGGCCGAATTTTAAAGGCATTAGGGGCCTAAGATGCAGGTTCGAATCCTGCCGATGGTATATATATATTAATCTCAATACTAATTTTGAAAAAAAAATGTTAGATATCAAATACTAATGATAAGATAAATAGAGAACACTTATTGTAAGGTAAAACTCCTATCAAAGTGCCTATTTGAGGAAGCAGTACAAATCAATGTCCTATATTTGGCTCGAAAATACCTAAAACTTATAAATTATTCTATTGTTCACTGCAATGGCGCCACCATGACGACTTTTCATGCATGTAAGCAATTACCTTCATATTCTAAGACTTTAGTAGATGCTTAGAGTAGAAATCCTATCATTAGTAGAAACACATATTAAAACCACTTAAATCATAAATATTTTGTGGTGTTACCTTGTGGATATTAAAATGTGTATGATATTACACTAAAGACGTGCTGTTTGACCTATTGACAGCTACACCATAACGGCATTTCCATGCCGTTAGCTACAATAAGTTCAGTTTTGAGTTTCAATAAAACACATAGAAAAGTGATGTTTATTGTATATTAGACTTGTCTGTCGAGTATAGACAACGCTAGCACAAAATAATAGGTTCTGCCCAGAAGAGGTAGTAAGTAGTGGGATATGCTATTAGCATTCGCCAGCTATAATACGCCATAATACGGTCACTATAATATTTTGAGTTGCTACTGAGTTCTTTTGAAAATCCATCTATAAAATCAAGAAAAAAATCGATTTTGCCTAACTCGTAGGGCTAACCTTACATTTTCGAATTTCGAACTGCAGCATGGAGCAAGATACAGATAAATAAATTCTATCATGAGCTTTTATCAGCTAACTTCGTAGCAACTACAATAATACTTGAGCAAAGCATAGAACAAGAGAAAGACCAAGAGCCTGAATAAGCTTAACTGCATCCAGCTCTAACTGATTAAACTTAAAATTATTAAGTTAAAACAATGCATGTCGAATTCATTTCAAAGTTTTGATTTTCGTGTTGTATAATGAATTCTCAAAGTCAGCTAGCACAATGGATGCGGCTTCCAGGAAACGACATACCTACCACATTGGTCGTATTAAAAGTTTATAAGTCGAATTACGTAGTTACCTAGCTACACCAATGTTTTTGTATTTCCATTTTGAATTAGATGCGACCTCTTTTTTGGTCGGGCATTATTTAGTTAGACGAGGCTTTAGCAACTTCACCGTACATAAAGGCCGGCAGACCTCCAGCCTCAATAAATGGTTTAAATACTACAAACTAAGCAACCTGCGCCCCCAGCGCCTCCTGTAGGACTTGGACCTTCGCTGGCGGGGGGACTGTCAAAGTCAAAGACATCATTTTGTGCTACTGTTGCTCTACTTTACACTTCGCAGGCCTCTCGGACGTCTGGTCTACGTGGGCATCGGAGGGTAAGAGATTCGAGCCGAAAAGCCTTGTGTGAAATTTAAGCTACAAACCGTAAGAAAGTACTTTTTAGAGAAACATTTCAGCTGATTATGAAACTATTTTGGGATTGTAGCTTATGACTGAGGTGATCTACTTATTAAAATGATCTGGCTACTAAAATCTCAATTTATTTAAATAAATAAAGTATATAAGTTTTTGGGGATTTATCAATCCTCAGATAAAATTTTAATATAATATCCATGTAATATAATTTCTATATGACGTTGATGATTACAAAACCTCGATGTAACAAGAAAATTCAAGTCGACGATACATAATTTTCTTCTAGATTCCGCTATATTTACAAATGTGATAAGTAGTTGAGTTTAGCATGAACTTATTTATTCTTTTACGGTCCATTTATGTCTACTGCTGAACATGGCCTCATCTTAATGGATCTCGGCAAGACAGGGTCATTAACAGGTATTGTCATAATCATCACACTTGGCAGCCGAATTGGTAATCGCAGTATAATGGTAAGTAACCTTGAGGTGATGGTAATGTCGATTAGTCACCTCATATAACATCTATGGGAAGACATGGGGGTTTCAAGGGGGGCTTAGAGCATGAACTGCAATGTTTGAGTGAAATAATTCGATGGTCTGATTTAAACTTAGGTATTCGTATTTATAAAATGAGCATATTAAAGCAATGCAAGATACTGTCTTGATTGATGATGATGACTTATGAAGATATCGCGCAGCCTGTATGATTTGCTGACAAACAACCACGTTGGTCGCACTCGGTGTCACGTACCCTTGACAATTCGTTATATATTTCAATGTAAGTACGTGTCTATTTTATAATATTAATATAGCCCAGGCTAGTTAAAAAAAAAAAAAATTGTTTGTTTAAGAATGGCTTTACCAGACCAAGCAAAAAATATGGTATGTTTTTGAGATCTAGAAATTGCCAAAATAATTATTTTAAAATTAACGTGATGTATATATATACAGGGTGTCCAAGAACCTGGCGTCCAACTGGATTCCCACGATGCCCCAAGTTCTAACAGTACTCAGAAAAATATTTTAAAAAATCCACCCCATGTACTTACAGAATTATACTGATTTAAAAAAAAAAGGGGAAATGAGCACCCTGTGACTTACTTTTGAATGCTGTGACTGCTAATGCTGATAATTTCGATATTTCTTGGAGGTTTTGTAATCTAGGGTATTGCTGTGTCTAAATAGAATGTAAAAATAAAGTACTTATTGTACCATTTTAAAATAAAATATTATTTTAACTAAAGGTGATATGGAAAACTATTGAATTTCGCAACTTTGACCGACTGTAGTGTAAAAAAAATGTACCAAAATAGTATGGCAAGTGACGTCAAATTTTGACGCGTTTATTCCTCTTTTTAAAAAGGTATAATACTTACACATTAATTTGAAAAAAAAAAATTTTGATAATATTTTTACTCAACAACCCAATTTTTACGAAGTGCCTACCTACTAACGGTAACTGTCGGACCCTTTCTTATCTTAGAAACTGTTATGTTACTACTATTATTTACTTCGGTTCCAAGAGTGAGCAAGAAGGAAATACACACAGGTAGATGGGTTCCCAGTAGAATAAAAGCAAAGAATGTTAGTTTAAAGATATTTTATTACAATAAATGTTCAAAATGTTGACCACCCGCGGCAATACAAGCTCTCACTCTCCTTAAAAAGGACCGCTTTATGTTTCGCGAGTAACTTTTTTGACGTATCACCTGCACTGCTTGTGTTATCTTCTCACGAAGGTCAGCGATGTCATTAATGGGCTTCGCATAAACGAGCTCCTTCATAGTTCCCCAGAAAAAAAAATCCAGCGGATTTAAGTCAGGTGAGCGGGCTGGCCACGGGATTGTTCCTGATCGCCCAATCCACCTGTTCGGGTATTGCTCGTCCAAAAACTCTCTAACGGATACGCGAAAATGTGCTGGACAGCCGTCGTGTTGGAACCACATATCTGGTGGGGTCTCTTCTAGTAAGTTTGGCAAATCATTTTGAAGAAAATTTAAATATGATTCGCCTGTCAAATTCTCGGGCATCTCAAATGGACCAATAATATTCCCACAGAGAATACCGGTCCACATGTTCACTTTGAACCGGTACTGGGATCTATCTTCTCGCATCAAGTGCGGATTTTCCACATGCCACTCGTGCAAGTTGTGTAGGTTCATGTAGCCATCCTTCTTAAATGTTGATTCATCTGACCACAAAATTTTGTCGATAAAGTTTTCGTCTTCTCGATGTTTTTGCAGGATTGTTTCACAAAACGCGACTCGGCTCGGATAGTCTCGAGGTAAAAGACTTTGCACTCGCTGTACGTGGTACGGATGATATTCTTCTTTTTGGAGAATACTGTGTGCTGTGCTCTTCGGTATCCCCGTATCAGCTTCTATTCCTCGCACAGAGATGCTTGGATTTGCCGACACCGCCTCTAAAACTTCATCGCGTATGAAGTCATTTACGGGTCGTCCTTCACCAGCTACTTGATTGGGGAACCGCCCGTCACATAGTGATCTGTGCACATTAATGAAAACTCGATGGTCGGGATATCGCGTAGCCCTCGGATACCTTTCTCTGTAAAGTCTCGCTGCAGCTCGTCCATTACCTCTACATTCTCCATAAATGTAGTGCATATTTGCGTATTCTTGTGGAGTGTAGGTCGCCATGGTAGCACACACAAAACACAAACTGTCCAAACACAGGCAAAGGTCGTCGTAAAGAGTTCGTTTCAAAGTCCAGAGCACAAAGAGTAATCGAGTCCAATAAACAAAGCTTTAAATCGTAGTACGTGATCAATGGTAACAATAAGAGAGAGGTGCGTAGTAACGGCAGGAGGCAGTGACGCGTACTGACCGTACTGTTATCCTAAATAGCACGATCCCAGATAGCGTCACTATCTATCTCACTCGCACCTCTAACCTTTTTCTCCCTCACTCTTACCTGAATAATGGGGTACCATAAAGAAGAACCAGCAAATCGCAAAGATAGTTTCTGTCTTGCTCCCTCCTGTTGTAATAACGAATCACTATGGTGAGATGCATGCACATACCGTCCCTTACGGTCTAACCTGTTTTTTGAGAGGCCTGTTGTTATTTTTATGAGCATACAATAGTAATTCTTTAGAGGTTAGATTCAATTCGTCGTAAATTTTTCTTTCTAAGAATTCTGTAAGACATCGTAAAAATTGGGTTGTTGAGTAAGAATATTATCAATTTTTTTTTTTTCAAATTAATGTGTAAGTATTATAACTTTTTAAAAAGAGGAATAAACGCGTCAAAATTTGACGTCACTTGCCATACTATTTTCGTACATTTTTTTTACACTACAGTCGGTCAAAGTTGCGAAATTCAATAGTTTTCCATATCACCTTTAGTTAAAATAATATTTTATTTTAAAATGGTACAATAAGTACTTTATTTTTACATTCTATTTAGACACAGCAATACCCTAGATTACAAAACCTCCAAGAAATATCGAAATTATCAGCATTAGCAGTCACAGCATTCAAAAGTATGTCACAGTATGCTCATTTCCCCTTTTTTTTTAAATCAGTATAATTCTGTAAGTACATGGGGTGGATTTTTTAAAATATTTTTCTGAGTACTGTTAGAACTTGGGGCATCGTGGGAATCCAGTTGGACGCCAGGTTCTTGGACACCCTGTATATATATATACGACCATCTTCAATTTTTATGAACAGAAATTATTATATTTAGATTCCGTATGGCAAATACTTTCATCATTAAACATTGTAATAGAATTTCTTATGAGTCAACTAGCCTATTGAGTACTAGTCCTAAAAGCGATACTGAAATAGGAGCTTCATCAATATCTGAGTGAACTTGAGTGTGATAGTGACCAATGGGTCCAACGGATTAGGATCATGTTTAATGCATTTCCTGATTGATCATTCTAACTGTTGCTAAATAACAGAAGTGTTTAAAATTTGATTGCACCGGTAGATCCTCAATGATTACGGGACTTGGATTTTGGAGTCCGGGAGGCTGATCACGTAACGTTACATTACTATGACTCCGATAAAAATGACTTCGCTATGAATACAAAAAAAAAAAAAAATAGGTACCTACTTATGTAAATTTATTAAGGAAAGAAATCTTAGAATTTACACAAAGATTTCTTGTCCGGTGTGGGGATCGAACCCACGACCTCCGAGATTTTAAAGCAAGCCAATTACTAATATAATTATATATATATATTTTTTTTTTGCAGAGAGTTTTGCAGTCTACTAGTATTCTTGTTAACCCCTCGTGCTAAGCTAGAATCTTGTGTTACGAGTGGGTTCACGTCGGTAGTGCAATGGGTGGGGTTCGAACCGGCGACCTCAAGATCACAAGTCCGACGCTCTAGCCATTGGGCTACGGCCGCTTCAAATATATATCACTGAACGAATTTTCCAAATCGAACCCGTAGTTCCTGAGATTTGCACGTTTAACTCTTTATGCTATATGAAGGTAGTATATTAATATAGAAATATCAGGCAAACTTAACGACATACGTATAAAGTCATGTGGTTAAATAATTTCAGGACATGTGGCATTCCTATTTTGAACACATCGATTTCTTATTTCTGTCCGCACCCAACGAACCGCATAAATTATCGCTTTCTTGCGACTGTTGAATGCTGTATTTCTTTTTTTTTGTTACACATCCAGCTTAATTTATGGCACAGAAAAATTTAAACGAAAGAAATAATCCCAAGATATTTAGCCGATACTCTTAAAATGCCGACAGAAAATCAAAATAAAGTATTACAAAGCCGTCTTAAGAGGTCCTCGAGGGTTGTCATCATAATAAAATGCAAATTGACACAGATTTAATCCGGACTTATACCGCCGGGGCTAATAACTGTTAATAATCCAGATGAAACATCAAATTCGCTACTCGAACAGTGCCAAACTGGTTGTACGAACTAAGGATCTACGTATTTACCTACTTTGATTGATATGAAGGCAGTGGCTTGGTAATCGAGCTAGGTGATCAAGGGCCCTGGGGCAACAAAACTGCTGCCCCTAAACTGTTTAGGTTTTATCAATATATATTATGTACATATTTTACAAACGCAATAAAAGGATCGCTAATAAAGTTTTGGCTTGGGGGCCCAGGGGCACTGCTCCGCCTAGACCTTCGGTATACGCAGTGTATGAAGGTTAATAATAGTATGTTTATCTAATATATTAAATTCTCGTGTCACAGTTTTCGTTGCCATACTCCTCCGAAACGGCTTAACCGATTTTGATGAAATTTTTTGTGCTTATCCGGTATCTATGAGAATCGGCCTACATCTATTTTTCATCCCCCTAAATGTTAGGGGTAGTCCACCCCTAAATTTTTATTTTTATTTTTCAGACAAAGTTAGGGGTAGATTAGAGGTAGGTGTAGGGTAGGGGTAGGGTAGAGGTAGGGTAGGGGTAGTGTAGGGTAGGGGTAGTGTAGGGTAGGGGTAGTGTAGGGTAGGGGTAGTGTAGGGTAGGGGTAGTGTAGGGTAGGGGTAGTGTAGGGTAGGGGTAGTGTAGGGTAGGGGTAGTGTAGGATAGGGGTAGTGTAGGGTAGGGGTAGTGTAGGGTAGGGGTAGTGTAGCGTAGGGGTAGTGTAGGGTAGGGGTAGTGTAGGGTAGGGGTAGTGTAGGGTGGGGGTAGTGTAGGGTATGTATCGATTGAGGCAGTACGAAGTCTGCCGGGTCAGCTTGTCATATTATATAAATATATTGGCTTTCCGCGCGCGGTTTCACCCGCGTAACTGCCGTTCCCGTGGGAACTTCATAATTAAATATAGCCTATGTCATCCGAGGATAGTGTAGCTTTCCAGCGGTGAAAGACATTTTCAAATCGGTTCAGTAGTTTCGGAGCTTCTTCAATACAAACAAACAATCAAAACTTTCCTCTTTATAATATTAGAATAGAAAGCTATCTAACAATAAAAGTCACGTTAAACTACCTTTTTAATGATTAGGGAATACAGAGACAAACAAACTGACAGAAAAAATAATTATTTTTAGAAGTAGTTTGATATCTTTCACTGAAAGCCCTGGTAAAATCGGTCCTACCGTCCTGCGGAATGAACAGACACACAGACAGATATTTTCTTTTAAATTGTGTTTTTATTAGTACCCTGAATATATTTATATACCTACGTTTAGTAAAAACCTGTTATTTTTCCATTACCAACAGACAATTCAATTTTATTACTTTACTTGTATGGATATAGATTCGTATCAAATCTCTGTGCTTACGTCTACTTTTAACGATAAATAGTATTGCAAAGAAATTTAATAGAAGGTTTTAGATTTTTTATTTGAATAATAATTGTTTTATTTATATTATTAATAAATTAATTTAATATATGTCGATAAAATAAATGTAAAAGTCGCCTCTGCTTTTAGTACTATTATGGTAATTGAGATTTATTTATAACTCGTGCTAATAGTCGAAACTACTCAAAGCTTTCCACAAAGCACTAATAAAAGAGATAAGTTTGCATTGCAGCTTAAGCAAAATGCCAAGCATTACCTGATGGCATTTTACTTAAGCTCAAAGGAATAACCGCTGCAGCTCTTATAAAATAATCCTGAACAGAGTCCTGAGTAGACAAATTACCATAATGCCGGACGAAATGAAATGAAATTCACGCAAAACTCAATTAATAAATGAGATTTTGTTATTAATTCATAGATACTTCTTATATTTTGTATAAACTATAAGAATAACTAGCTTCCCGCACGCAGATCCACCCGCGTAATTCTCGTTCCCATGTGGTCATAATAATAAAATATACCCTACAGCCTTCCTCAATAAAAGGGGCAGACTAGTAGTTCCTGAGATTAGCCAAGCAAACAAACTCTTTAGCTATATATATTAGTATTACTGTTACTGTTCCCTGCATCATCCCTGGCAAAGGCCTCTCCCCATGACTTCCAGCTCTTTCGATCCAGGGCTAAAGTAGGCCACTGGTCGTATGTTCTGTCCAGCTCGTCCCGCCATCTTCTACGGGGTCTGCCGCGACGCCTTCGTACTGTGTCAGGGCTCCACGTGATGGTTATTTTGGCCCACAGCTTATTGGGCATACGACAGACGTGGCCAGCCCATTCCCACTTCAGCTTAACGGCTTTTTGAGCAACGTCAGTAATTTGTGTTTTGGAGCGCAGTGTGGTGTTGCGAATATGTCCTGTCAATTTGACGCCTAGAATACTACGCTCCATTGCACGTTGGCAAACCCTGATACCTGCAAGTATTAATAACATAAAAATCATTTTTATATTATATGTCATTAACCTTTAACTGGTGACAGGTTTGAGGTGCCCGGATAGCATATCCAGCATATAATAGACTATGGACGGAGAGCTGACAACGGAAACGGCCAGGTAATTTGATCATTCATAAAAATGATTTATCAACTTACCTGGAGCACTCTTAGCATAAAAACGTCGACCTGGCAGGATTCGCGTAGTGGATGTGGGTGTTATGGGGTGGGAAAAAAAGGGTAATTTGATCAGGATTACTTTTTATGCCAAATGGTTTGCCTACCTCCCCAAAGCACACAAAAAAATCTGGCGTCATTTGGTTGGTGGATAGGTATCGCCAGGCTTAATTATAATTAAGCCTGGCGATACCTATCCACGACAGAGCACGGACGCCGTAGTCACGTGTATCTCCTCCACGCGCTCTTTCCATGCCCCTGAGCTCTTTCTCGAGCAAAATCCAATTTAGAAAAAAAATTTTCAATTATTTTTTTTAACATGTTCCCACCACTATTATTGACTGGCTTTTTTTTCTAGCCTCTGGGAATAATAAACTTTAAGCACAAAAAAAGCCAGCCTTGTTCTTATTACCTAAAAATATTATTTTTTTTTTCACTATAATTAAGCCTGGCGATATCTTTCCACCAACCAAATGACGCCAGATTTTTTTTGTGTGCTTTGGGGAGGTAGGCAAACCATTTTGCATAAAAAGTAATCCTGATCAAATTACCCTTTTTTTCCCACCCCATAACACCCACATCCACCACGCGAATCCTGCCAGGTCGACGTTTTTATGCTTCGAGTGCTCCAGGTAAGTTGATAAATCATTTTTATGAATGATCAAATTACCTGGCCGTTTCGGTTGTCAGCTCTCAGTTGTCTTCCAATGGGTGCCGCAAGAGGTGACTAAGAGACATACAGCTCACCATCTTACAGCAATCACCAATCCGCCAAGCGTGGTGATTATGCCAATATCCGTCACTGACCCTGGTATGCCAAGGTCTGTTAAGAGGAGGCATGTTCAGTGGATGTAATCGGGCTGATACATATTGATTAGGTACGTATTAGTTAGATTATATTTCGGCTCGAATAGATTACAATATAGGTATATCCCAACGGTGTTTATAGGATGGGACGATAACATCGCTTAAACCTTTTTGGGTAAGCGGTATAACGAAGGGCTTAAATAATGAAATGTAAATTAATACGTCATCTTGGATTAAGATAGGATATAGTTGTTTAATCCTATTAATCTGAATCGTTAATGAGCGATCTCTATTATAAAGATACACAGATTACATCTGGTTTATTCCGAAAAGTTCCCATAAAAGAAAGGAGACGAAATATTTTATTACATCTCACACACACATCCACACACTTGCACAGTCACATGCATTAGGTATGCTGGATCTTGGCTTAGTTTTTTTATTTATTTTTTCTAATTAGATTAATTTTTACTGCAGTTTTATGGGTCCGTGGTTTACGCACCCAGTATGACTAATTTTCTTAAAGTTATTATTTCCTTTATTTATCTAACACAATTATTGTTTTTATTATCTGGGGTTGGGAGCAACATTCCTAATACAAGTTATTTCAATAACTTAGCAAGAGTGGTGCTTACGATACACTTTGTAATGTTGTATAATAATATGTTACAGTCAAAACCACTTTTCACTGCAAACATCAGGCAAAAGTTTTGACGGGTCCATATTGGCTCACATAAAATTCCAGAAACGAGATGCTCTTATTTTTGGGCGAAGGTTGCAAAAAACACCAGGATTCCAACTTCTGTATGTTAGGTTAGGTTAGAAGCTGTGACCACAACGCACGAGCCGAGCGAGCGAAGCGCGCGTGCCGCGGCAGCGGCCAGCGAAGTGCCAGATCCATTCAGAGCCAAATTCCATACAAATTATAAATTAATGCAGTCAAAAGTAGTTTTGACCGATTATAAGTTTTGACTGTTACATATACATAAATATTTAATAAACGATTGTTATATTGCTATTATCAATGAAATGGTACTTTTCAAGAATCATTTACAAGTAGATATATAAGTACATTCAGACATTTATTTCATTTCAAAGTTGGGTGATTTCATTTCTTATGTATATGTAAGGCAGACTAATTAAACTTTTTTAATCTGAACAGCAGCTAGGTGTCGACGGCTCAAGGATACTCGCCTCATCGAGATAGCTCTTTCTCAATTTAAGGATCTCGGGCAAGCCCTCTGATAAGCCCGAGATTTAGCGCTGAGCGAATTTGTTCGGGTAATTTACTTTCCAAGTTGCGAAGACAATAAAAGTTGGCATGGATTTACTTTTGAGTGGCTTTATTTTGTTTTGTGTAATGAAGACTTATTTAACAAGCGATGTGTTTCTTTTATGTTTGCTAAAATATGTTCGAAGTTTATTCGGGACTTTGATAAATCATTTTGTAACGGTAATCGATATACATAACACTTAAACTGACCCCATTTTGTATTAGCAAACCTCAAGCGTTTTTTTTTTTGGATTGACATCATGTAGTTAGCCAAGAGGCTTTTGTCACTTCACCGGGCGAGCAGAGCTCCGGCCTAAATAAATGGTTTAAAAAAACTACAAACTAAGCATCCTGCGCTATAGCTGGGCGCCCCCTGTGGGACTTGGACCTCGGCTTAGGGCAGTTGTTGGCGAGGGGATTGAATAATGATGACTTTTATGTTTTTAGGGGAATTTTGGGCAACTGTCGCTTTACGGTTTAGTTCGCGGGCCTGTTAGTATCTTTTATTAGGAGTAGTTAACAACGCAAACATGGAAGTTCTTAGCTAATTAATTGATATTTTCAGTTGTAACATATTTGTAGAAGATAAATAATATATTCAACAATTATCAAATAAAAACCTCTACTTCTCAACCAGTCTCTGTATACAAAGTAGTGTTCCCATCCCATTAAAATCGCAATTTTAAAATGGATATATATTCCGAAGTTGCTTATCAATATAACAACTGAAATTCATATAAATGCCGATAGAAAAAATTGTAGTAACATGAATTCACTCGCGTACCGTTCACCAGGTCATCTATTCTATCATCTACGCACTGTCGAAGGGATCACAAAAACCGAAATGGTACCTGGGACCCTCATAATAGGCAGTCGGAGGGTTTTAAGTGGGTATGCTTTCTCTAGCATAGCGGGGCTAGCGCGCTGGGTATTATTTTTCTGAGCGGGCAAGTCCCACATATCCCACCGCTGCTGCGGCGGGGAACATACCATACCCGAATAAGATCTCGCTTCAATATTGGGTTTTCTCGAAGTCGATGCTCGTTTAATCTGTTAAACGAGCATGTAGTTTATATAATGATGTAATTGCCGAAATAATAATGATTGAGATCTTTTTCACCTTTTTGTATCATGGCATGAAAATTTCAATAAGCTTATTTTCATTTCATTTAAATAAACACTTGGTTTTTTTCATATTCCATATTCCTTTTCATATTGCATAAATTTCCGCACTTAATATTTTTTTATTTTTTTTACTACATTTAGGCTTACGTTTGACCATAATCTCGCTTGATGGAAGGCGAAGATAAGGCCTAAGATGATACACGCTTGCCTAGAAAGTGTCTGTTCACTTTAGCCTTAAAGATGTCCAGATTATAGCGTTCCGGAAAAACTGACGCCGGCAGAGAATTCCACTCCTTAGCCGTCCGCATTATGAAAGAAGAAGCAAATCGCTTCGTGCGTATTGAAGGAATGTCTACAACAAAAGGGTGAAACCGCTCGCCGCGCCTAGTCGTCCGGTGATGGAAGGGTGAAGGGGGTATCAGGTTATGTAGAACCTCCGCACACTCCCCGAAATGCAACCGATAAAAAACTGATAGGCAGGCCACTCGTCTACGGTGTTCGAGGCTCTGAAGACTTGCCTCCACCAGTGAGTTATTGTCTATGACTCTCTTCACTCGGCGCTCCAATGAGTCCAGAGCATCCAGCTGATATCCAGCAGACCCATACCAAAGATGAGAACAGTATTCCATTGAGGAGCGGACTTGAGCTCTGTAAAGACTTAAGAGCTGCTCCGATGTGAAGTACCGCCTCACCTTGGAGAGAATGCCAAGTTTTTTGGCTGCAGTGTTTGCAATGGACTCGATGTAGTGACCGAAGTTTAGATTAGAAGAGAGGTCAAGCCCTAGGAGCTCAAGATGGTCGCTGATCGGAACGGAGACATTCCGGAAAGTCGGAGTCAGTTGGAATGGACTCCGTTTCGCCGAAAAAAGACACGCCTGTGTTTTTGAGGGGTTAAACCCAACCAGGTTGGCATCACCCCATAAGGAAACAGCCTCCAAGATCGAGTTCACCCCCTCAATCATGGACTCCCTGAACGACTGGACCATTGACCCAGACTTCGCATCAGACAAGTATCTCACCGAGACTGTGCTGTCGTCTGCATACCCAAAGATACCAGGAGTAACTAGCAGGTCGTTTATGTGCAGCAAAAAAAGAGTCGCGGAGAGAACAGATCTCTGAGGGACACCGGCATTAATACCAAGAAGATCGGACGAGGCGCCATCAATGACAACTCGAATCGACCTTCCCCTCAAGAAATCCTGAATCCAGGTACAAAGTACGGGAGCAATACCGTAAACCGGAAGCTTACCAATGAGACTTGCGTGCCAAACCCTGTCAAAAGCCTTAGAGATATCAAGAGACACGGCAAGAGCCTCACCGTGTCTCTCAATGGCTTCGCTCCAGAAGTGAGTAGCATATACAAGAAGATCCCCAGTAGACCGGCCTTGACGGAATCCGAATTGACGGTCACTGAGGAGGTCGTTGTCTTCCAGGTATGCCAGGAGACGGTTGTTTAAAACACGCTCCATAACCTTACAGAGTATGGAGGTGATTGAAACGCTTTTATTTAGTTATACATGTTTGTTATAATACATCTGTTTGTTTCCCAAATAGTAAATAAATAAATACCATACCTTACTTTTGCGAAATATTAATCGGATAGAAATATGATCATAAATATCTGTCTCAGTACCTTCTCCTGTTAACACTTATTACATCCGCCCATCGGTTGCCAAATACCTGGGATTCTGAGACAATTCATGGTTTGCGTAAAGGTATTTAATTAGATCTATAAATCAAGGTTACACAAACGGATCTTGGCCATTTACCTCCAGTTGGAACATTTATCGTATCTACATCTCTGTCTTCATATAATATATACTCTATTTTACAATTTATCGTTCAATGTGCAATAAAGATATAAGTAACGTATGTTACTACACACGTACGGTAGAGGTCAACATTACGGAACTTATTTTTTGGCACAAGGCTAACAGACTTTTAGCACACCTGAAACAAATTTAAAGGTAGTAAATGTTACCTATTTGTAATTAATTTTATAAAGGTACCTATTGAGGTTACTAGTAGAAAATATATAAAGTTTTACTGTAGGGTTGTTCTGAGTGGCAATCTTAGCAACACAACATGTTATCTCGCAAAAATATTGGGCATTCGTCTTGTCGTAGAGGTAGTCAATATATTATCAATATGCGCATTTATTTTGGACTGAAGACGTTATACATGTTTTTAAATAATAATTGTAGGTAACTAGTAGGTTCAATAATAAATAATTGAAATGCGTTTTATAAGAATATTGTTGCCCTCAAGATCTCAGCTTCTTCAGTTTAAATTGTTTAACTTCACTGCTTACACCGCCGTTTTATGCTGTTTCATGATACATAACAGTTGCAGTATGTCATCATATATAGCTAGAGTTCTGCGTTTAGTAGAAGATCCGACCCTACATCGACCTTCACCGAGCTGATAATAGAATGAAACATGTTTTATAATAAATTAAGTATATTAGAAAATATATTAAAAATGGGTTGGCTAAAGTAATCCTGGACAGACTTTTTTTTAATGATTTGAATTAAATTAATTAAATTATATCATTAAAAAAAAGATAAGATAATAAGTAAATTTTATTATTACTAAAATTATTAAACGTATAGAACGTTCAGCTGTTAGGTTGGACCTGGACGAACTACTGGGTTACTAGGTACAAAAAGGTGCGTAGATGACAGTTACTTTCACTTGATTGGATAATTACAAAATTATAATAACAAACAAGCGCTGATTTTGCGTTAATTTAATTTAATATTTTTAAAATTTCATTAAAATATTTTTTTGAATAATAATTAAAAGTAGTCTGCCCAGGATTTTTTTAGCCAACCCATTTTTAATATATTTTCTAATATACTTAATTTATTATAAAACATGTTTCATTCTATTATCAGCTCGGTGAAGGTCGATGTTGATCTTAGAATAGTTGGTATATACATTGATAGTAACATTACAGGCGAAAAGTAGGAATATAATGTTTATGTTAATTATGATTGAGCAAGGTATGTAACTATGAGTACATCTTAAACTGTGCATTATTAATTATGTTAACGAGATAAAATCTTTAAAATTGACTTTTGTACCTGTAAGATACAATTGTTTTCATTATTTCAACCTTTTGAAAAAAAATGGAAAGACTTTTTGGTGTTCCATTAGCTTTTATTAGAATACTAAGTCAGAAACATATCGGATTTGCGATCTCCAATCGTAGTCTGTTAGTGATTAGTGCAATATAACTCAACGACCGTGGTTTGCCAATGTTTCTTAAAACCCATAGAACAAGATAAAAAAATGTAATCATTCAGAAATACATATTCATAATCTCCGACATCAGACTTCTTAAAAATTCAGAAAACCGAAAATGATTATCAAGCCCATTTAACTAATCAATTTCCAAACAAATCATAGCATCAGCACTACCAAACAAAACCTCGTAACTTCTAACACAAAGTATTTAATATTTATACACAGGGAGTAACATCATGTAAAATTGATCAGAGGTGAATTACGAACTGGTCGCGAAAAGCTCTCCGATTCAAACTTTAGTAGTATTTATATATGGATTTTGGAGTTTAAGAATGCCCGTCACGGATATGTGGAACCCAAAATCACTAGCCTCATCCATCACTCACTTTACTACAATGTACAAATACAGAAATGAATGATACGCAGTGGAACTTTATATTGAAATTATTTTTATCATAAAAATTATATTTATATGTTTTCTTTTAAATACGTATTTAATAAAAGAAAGAAAATCAATAAAATAACAAAATAAATCTAAAAACGAAACCTACCAAATAAAAATAACCTATAATTAAAAACTAACGTAGGTATAGCTAAAAACTATTCTTAATGGGGCAGCGATGCGGAGGATTTTTTTGACGCCCAAGGATGACAAATATTACTTACTTCTTTTTTCTTTGTAAAATTAGCTACTTTTAGTTGTATATAATTATGGTAAATTGTTCCTTGTTTGTAAATACCAGAGTGTTGAATAAAATATCCTTCGAAATTACGCCTTAAAATATTAGTTTGTGTACTTATGTATGACGAAATGTGAAGAATATGTTTTTTATACAAAAAATGCGATGCCATGCGGTTTCATATGCGTAGGTCCCGTTTCCGTAACATCATAACATATATTTTATGTCGCTCCTGGATAAAGTAGGATTCTAATGGTGAAGAATTAAAATTATAAATCTATCCGTAGCCTATGAGTTTCATCCTTAGACAAATAATCAAAACATGTATTTATATATGTATATGTCCAAAAGTAAGTAGACTTTCATAGTTTTAGCTTAACAACGCCCAATCAGTTTCTTTAAGTCTGTTTAGTACTTTACCCGGTACAATACCCAAAGCCTCATAGCTGACTAAATCGGTTTATCAGAAAAACCATGTTTAGTACGCTTATATTTTGTAAGAAGAGCTAAAAACTTGTATTACGTTTAAATGTATGTTAAATAAAATATATATCGTCAAATATCTTATATCACCAGTAGTTTTTAAAAGTTTGTGTTTTTGTAGTAACAGGTTGACTTAAAATAGCAGATTGTTTAAAAACAGATAAACTTTAAAAACTCGTTCGTTCAGTCGTTTTATAATTCGATGTAATATTCGACAGCGACATATATACATAACTCCGTTTTAGCTTTGCGTTTAACCTTCAATTTAATTAATATGATTGCTATTAGTCATGCAGTCACATTTTTTATATAATTATGGTATTGACAACGTATAAGTAGGGGTTTACAGTCACGTGATGTGCCGTGCATTCTACCCTGTCTTTAGATGATTGTTTTTAGGCGGCAGACCGATGTCCATAGGCTTTAATTAAAACAAGCGATTTAGTGGTACTTGGTAATAACATTACATGACATAAATACTTTTTATTGCACTAGAGAATAGTAGAGGCTAATTAACAAAAAGTATGTAATGCAGAACAATGTACAATCGGCGGTCTTATCGCAATCGGCGATCTCTTCAAGACAATAATAGGATGAAATAAAAATAGGAAAGGTAGTAAAAGACAACAAGAAATAAAAAGTATGACAAAGATGGCGTGAAATTACCAAAATTATCAATTTGGATAGCGTCTACTACAATTGACTAAAAATACATAGATATAATACTAATAATACTTAAATATACATATAAATATATACATAAATATGCAACAGCTTAGAAATTGAAAAAGTGCGTGATTAATAAGAAATAATAATAATAACGAAATTTAAATTCAATTAATTATGTAAGGTAGACATATTTGAGATTTAAAAATGTACCTAATGGTGGTAATGTTTCATGACACGATATAACATTTCTTTTACTCTCCACAGATGTTGGCAATAGCAAAGAAAATCAGTAAGTAACATGATACAAAAATATTATTAAGAAAAATGGATTCCCCTGAGTTTCTTGCCAGCACTTCTCAAATATGCCACGTCCAGAACTGGTTGTAGACAAAAAAAGTGACGCATCATAATATGTTCTTATTTAAAGTGTGTCTATATGAATAAAATATTTTGATTTGATTGAAATAAATGCTTTGTTGTTATTAAATAAATAAATAAAAAAAGATTTTATTGACATATTTTGGCTTATCAATTTATTATCTTAAATTAATTAAGTTTATTTTTATTGCTTAATTTATTAAGGTAGACGTAACTATTATTGTTAAAACATACTAAGTGTTTTCTTTTGAATGCTTGTTCGTTAAGTTTAATTAAAAAAATCTTATCGGTATCGTATTTTTCAGACAAATGAATTGTATTCTGCATGACAAACCAAATTCTTAAATCATATATACAAATTTCCATACATAATCTGGCAATATTCGAATTAACTTCTCTGACTGTTATTTTTATCTAAAAATTGAATAAATCCACGTGATCATGTTTTTCTTTTTTACTGACAAATACCGATTACCTGTTTCTATCTTTGTCGCACCTAAATTGGGGCAGAGATAAAAACCGATATACGTACATACTTCACTGAACTTTTTTTTTGTAGGACCCATGACATATGCATTGACTCATAGAACGTCAAAGTCAGATTTTTGGCTAACTTTTGACGACCAATTTAAAGCGGTTAGCTACGAAGGGGCAAACATGGATAGCTGCCAATAACAGTATGTTCTACCCTACCATTAGTTTACGTTATTTCGAGCCCACCATGAGTGGAATTGATGATATTCTTAAATTTGATTGCTATGACGTGACGTAGTTTTTTTTCCTTTGTTGTATAATAGTAATTAAAAGTGCTGATTTAGAGGGAAAATACGGCATTTTATCTATATTTATACCAATAAATAAAACATAAGTGTCTTTGTGTAATGGAAACAAGTTTTTACAAAACTACCTATATGAATATTAAAAGGTAAGATATTAACAAAAACACAATTTCAAAAGTTTTTGTATGTCTTTGTGTCGGTTTAGTACCGCTTATCTTAGTAACGGCTGGACTGATTCGTATTAAAGGTACTGTTATTATGTAAATAGACAAAAACAGAACAGAAATAATTTAAAACACAAGTAAGAAGAAGTAAAAGAGATAGAACTTATGGTGAGCCATCTGTCCTGTAGCTACTTATAAGTATACTTTTATATGAGGTGCTTCCAATATATCTGCCATCTCTTTAACAGGATATGGTGTACGTATAATGATTACGTAAGCAAAGATTATTTTTACACACAAGCTTCTGAAGCTTGTGTGTAATCATAAAAAAGGAAATCACGTTAAGCCGTTGGTCCCGATTGTTATAACATCATCTATAATAACCGTATATCAAGGACGGGCAGCAGCGTTTCCTTGCATGGTACAACATAATACTGCGGTCACCAATCCGCCTGCCAAGCGTGGTGACTATGGCAAATACCCTCCCCCGGGAGGAGGCCTATGGTCAGCAGTGGACGTTATACGGGCTGATGATGGTGAATAAAGTCGTCCCCCAATACTGTGTATCGTGGAGTGAGAGGAGTCTTATCTTGCGCTTATATTATGAAAGTTATCTTAACTGAAATCTATACTACTGAATTGTGAAAATAATAGTATTTAATTTATTGTTAGTAATTTATGTTATACGTCGGTTTTTATTATAGTATATTATTATTGTAAATTCTTTATCTTTAACTAATGTAATTGGCCATGGGCCGTTTTTATGTTAAAGTAAAATAAATAAATAAATAAATAAATACCCATAAAAAGACAATACTTGATTGTTTGTTTGCATCAAATATACTCTAGAACTACGGGACCGATATAAAAAAACTTTAACCATGCTTTTGCTTTTCTTTTGTCGTTGCTGTTGTGGAAGATGGGAAGGTCTTTGGTGCGGGGCGCGACTTGCGTGGACACCCTTGCGCCTTCCCATCTTCCTAATACAGAGTGGTTTGCAGCCGCTGCTGCCGCAACAGCGGAAGCCTCCAAGCGGCGCAAGTATGCAAAACTTGAAGGTAATTATACAAGGTGTAATGGAAAGGGTATATACATAGAAAGAGCAAGGCTTTTTTGGATGATAACAAACGATATGGCAAGGGTTATTTAATCCTATCTCTACAAGTCCGGAAGTAATGATTTTTTTTTAATTCATAGATACCAGAAACCAAACTTTCAAATTGAAATAAATACATCACTAGCACTCAATCATCAGCTGATCGATGTCAACGAATTATTGACCCACGTAGTGCGGTGACACGTTTGTTATGATTTGAATTTAGGAAACATACATATACCGAGAATTTGGTATAAATTCTTGGAGTATTTTATTTTGAGCTGAAACCCTAGCCATATCGTTTGTTGTGATCCAAAGAAGCCTATATATATGTATATACCCTTTCCGTTACACCTTATATATTTGAGCCGTTTGGGGTTGGGACGCTTGGGCCGTGGGGTCCGGGAGCGCGGTCACTGTACAAAGATATTGCGAAGTGTCTAGTAGACGCTTCCCGTGACCAGCTGGCCTTTATTTAAGACAACGCATCAGCATGGCCATCCAGCGTGGCAATGCTGCCAGTCTTCTGGGGATTTTCCCGCAGCGCACTCGGATGTGGAGGAATGCTTTGGCGCCTAAGCCCTTAGGTAGAGTAGCAGTAGTAGTTTTTGTAGGTTTAGTTTCTTTTAATTTTTTATTCCAGTTTTTTTTTTAGTGATTTTTAATTTTTAAAATTAAGCATTTTCATTTTGTTATACACTTTTACCACTAGAAAGCTACTTTACAGCTATGTGGGTTAAACTGCACGCGGGATTAGTATTTATTAAAACGATGTTTGATGTTTATTTTTATTATTTTTTTCACTAACGTAATTTATACGCGCTTAGTATAAAGCGATCGTAGCCCATTGGCTAGGATTTCGGACTTATGATCTTTTGGTCGCCGGTTCGATATCCATCCACTGCACTACCGACGTGAACCCACTCGTAACACAATCATTTTAGCTTATCACGAGGAGTTAACAAGAGTACTAGTAGACTGCAAAATTCTGCTTGTAAACTTAAAAAAAAAAGTAAAAGAAAGATACTATCTACTGGTAATACCTAGTAGGGCATATATTATAGAAGGACCGTATATAATTGCGTCTGCGTCAACGCTGCAGCCACATTTAAAACAACCCCTTTTACTGTAATTGCTAGATACGGAACAAGTTTAACTCACGTAACACACGACATTTGTGATTTCATTTCGAGCTAACCAATTTAACACGCTAATGCCGTTTCTGTTCGCGAAATATATTATGTGACACTTTTTTAAGTATATTTCTTCTAAACTAATATTGTAAAGAGAAAATATTAGTATGTAATAATTAATCACTAGGCTTTTGCTACTTTAACATTTGAGCAAACACCAAAGCATCTTCAATATTATGTTTAGTATTTGTAATAGAGCTGAGAATTTAACGTACTATAAATCGGCAATAAAATATAGGGTTGGTCGTAAAGAAGCCGATATTTTGACTTGGCGAGCCTGTGGATGCAGCCTGTATCTGGTGTTGGTAGCTATAAATAACTTCATGAGCGTGGGAAAATATTTAATACGGAAAATGTGGCCGCAAGTGGGCATCGCCGATACGCTTCGGAACATATGACTTGTATTTACATGTTTTAAATCACAATATTTTTGCTGTCTTTTAATATTTATGTTCAATATATAGGTATATGTATCACAATTATTTCACATTCAAAAATATTAAAGACACAGGTAGAAAAACATACTTGACAAACATCAATTTTGGAAGCATAAGTAGGTTGATTTATAGATGACTTATTATAGTTTAATTGTCTAAAATATCCAGAAAATAACGAAACTACTATATTAAAAGAAATACCAAACTTTTTATACTTCTAGGTACGTTAAAAAACACTTATTTATATTATTGGAGATTTTTTTTTAACTAATCTACACAACATGTGTTATTTCACGTATAGCCTACAGCGATAGCCACAATATTCTTTTATGACTCAAAGCTCCAGTGTACACTCATCTTGTTGAAAGCGCCGACATTTTGTTGGCAAGAAATTTTGAGTGGCTTCTCATTGCCGAGGGTCCGAAATGAATTATTACACTGTCTCCTGAAAAAAATCACTTCTCAAGTAATGAAACTCAACCTGATGCGTTGGAGTGGTACCACTCCAGTCCGGCGGATATTACGGCAATATATTTCAATTACACATAAGAAAAAGAACAAGTCTGAAGTAGCTGAAAGGCCAGATTACAGTCGTGGGGGAAATAATAAGGAAGACCCCGCTAACGAGCCACGGACGGCAACTTTTTAAAAGAAACGTGTGGGGTGGGCGCCGTACCCCCTGAGTGATTAAATTTTGTAAGTACTATTTTTCAGGTGCAACCCTTGTTAAACTTTTTGTAGGTACCTACTTTCTTCAAAATTGTATGCGTTTCTTTTAAGTGTAGGTACTTTATGTTCGGTCCAGTAACTATTTATTTAGTTGTACTCGTCTCCGTTATCGCAAGTACAACTGGTTTTATTATGATACGTAAACCAAAGGTCATTTTTTGACGATGAATTCAAAAACTGCTTCATATATAAACTATAATTATAATAATGTTTATTTTCGTAAATAATTTTACATTGTGCACAGAATACGTTTACAGCAAATCCTAAAAAATATTTTTGATTGACTTTAACTTTTGATTGATTTAATTAAACTTCACTGGAAGGAAATTTATTTGTAAAAAATAACATCATCTATATTATTATGTGATCCATAAGTATATATACTGCTGCAATATGTAGCGGAATTTTCAATTGCTATGTATGAAAATATTCGTGAGGAAATGCATTTAACATAACTCTTGTAGGATATTGATTTAAAATTTCTTTTTAGATTACTGCAGTGTCAAAATAATAAGAAATAAATACCTTGTCTATATACTTTCATGATCAATAAACAAACTTTATCTTCTTCAACTAGTTTTTTTTTAATATTCTTTTAAAATATAAAAAAATATTTTGGTCTTCCCTGAGTTTAGATTTCTTATATGGGTTTAGCGAACAAGTAAATGGCACCGATTCTAGCTGATTGATTTCTAATTTTAAAACAATCAATTTTCAAGTAATGTAGTTGATTATTTTAAGAACTAAAGAGTTTCTAAAACCTAAACTAAAGTGTTGTTAGAGGTTTTGAATAAAAAAAGTCAAAATAAAAAAAATGCTTTCCAATTTGCATACCTTGGCCGCCACTGTGTTTCCTGAAGTACCTACCTAACTGAAAGCCTGCTCTACTTGATTGAAAGTCTATCGGTGTGATTCCAAAATCATCAAATCAGACGTAAAGAATTAATCAAAAGTTCCAATTGGAGCCGAGTTCAAAGCTTCGTAACATTCCTAATCAAAATGTAGGCGCCTATATTCCGACTAGCATAAAGCACATTCGGTCCATCTAGGTGTACCTAACAGGCTAAAATGAGAACCTTAATTGTAATACAGCAATATGAAAACAAACAATAAATTACATCACTTACTTAAGTACCTTACGTATATTTTTGTCATACAGGCAAGTAGGGTGCAGATAGGACGAACGCGAAGATTTGTGCGATTCAATGGAATTTAATTACTCGCTCGCGGGCCAGCTATAACGACGCAAAAATATTTATGTTTATTGTCGGACTAATACCTCCATGAGACCGCAGCAAACCACGCCGGGAAATGCATTGAGATGTGCTACCGACATGTTTCTGGCATTACGTAATATATTGCCTTCATTGTGTAGTTAGAAAATGCAATTACCACCAACGTTTATTTTTAAATTGTGGATGATGAACTTTACTTAAAATTTAAGTTAGTAAGTGATTTATTTTGGTAGTACCTACAATGGATCTATTTTTAGACTTTTTCAATCGCAATAAAAATTACTCATTAAAATAACTTCGAATCTGTGTTTCGTACAACGTAGATTATGTCGTATTGCGAAGCATTTCATTTTGCCATGCAAATTTATGATTGCCGTCTCCTTTCTTTTTCGAAATTGTAATTTTCTCAATTTTTTCGTACTTAAAGACAAATTAATACTAATTTGCCTTCTAAAGTACGAATCAGACCGACCAGAAGTCAATAGTAAAATGTAGACTGACGTTTTTAATAAAACAGGTGGAATATTAGCTATCAACTACTTCTGCTTGTTATTACAATAATCAGACGAGAATCAGACGGCCGATCAGTAATCCAGAAAGTGCACCTTATATGGTTCTGTTATCAATTTGATAACATATATAATATAATAGTAGGTATGCCTATGTATGATAGTATAACATATATAATAGTATAATAGACAGTTTTTATTGTCTGTGTGTATATCTGACCCATCTATACTTATATCAAAATGTAGTTGAAGAAACAGGCAATCAAGTTAATACAATGTTTGGTGTGTATTTGTTGCGTAGTTTGTGTAGAAACGAATAAGCAGTGACCGGGCGCTGACTTAAAATAAACGAAACGTATACCCACCATTACTTCAGTAACTTAAAACTTATTACTTTCTCCTTATATTCGATGGAACCTGGATGATTATGTACCCGAACATAACATAGAATTAAATATTTTGCACAAATAATTCTTTGCGGAATAGTATTGGTTTATGAAGAGCTGATATAGCATTTTTTTCCATTGGATTAATCGTCTATGAATGATCTTTCAGGTTAAACGAATGATATATTTTATTCAATTGAGCTGCCGTTGTTAGATTTAAATAGTGTTCATACGGTTTAAAAAATAATCTTACTAATAATGTATTGGATTACCTATGTTTTCCTGGTTATAAGATGGCAGGATTTTTTTTACTCTGTAATAATCTAAAGAAACAAATTCACTGGTAAAAGCGCCACAAATTTCCTTGATTTGTTGATTCCCTTCTTCTTCTTCTCGTCATGAAACTATATTATTTTACATAGACAACAACCACACAATTTTATTTTATTTTACGAGTTTCGATTCGACGATGTGTTTCGAATTGACGTGGTTTTTAATGTTTCTTCTGATCCTATATCAAATTGCAAGAAATTATCAAAACCATCAAAAAAACCTACAAAAACGATATAAATGAGCATAAAATCACATCTGTTAATGAAATTGATTTTGCACCATTGTTAGATACTATTCCCGTCAACGTTGTTCGCAGCGGCATGGGACAGTTGCAAATTGAAATATTGTAAAGTTCTAATACAGCCATCGGTCGTTGTCAAAATAGCTCAAGTTTAGCTAGATTTAGTTGAACGCAAGCTCGAACAATAGATAGAGTGAATCCCGTAAGCTAGTTGGATCCGGACAAGCGACACGACGAACAGCATTTTGCATTGTTCGTTAACTGAATGGGAACAAATGAGTTCATGATTTAGCATGCGATGTGTATCTGAATATCGGATAGCGCCGAACGTTCGTTTGCGTTATGAATCAATAACTGAGTTAAGCTGTGTTTTCATTAGGGATTATTCAGCATTACCGAAGTCAATGGTGTGAATCTAGATCCTGTTTATGATGCTGTTGTTTATTTTGTTATTTAGTTTTGAAAAATATTTAAGTTTTTAATTGCATTTTGGTGTTACGCCGGGCCCTTCACGATCTCATCCTATCGGATTATAGAACTTTATAAATGTAACTATTTAACTTTGAAAAGTTGCTTAACAAATGGAAATGTAAACTGATAGACGTTGTTGAGCACTGAAACTTAGTATTTAAAAAGGTTTACGTAATGCTAACTTAATATTTTGTAGGTACTCTTTAAGAAGTGCAGAATTATGCTATGGCTTTATTTTTCAAATTGACAGTTATTGGTTAAACGAATTGAGTTAAATAATAATTTAATCTTAATTGGGCCGAATTTATTTCATCACATCAAGAAATGATAAATAATTTGTATTATTTAACAAAAAAAAAAAATATATATCATTGTAACAACTTATGTAGCGAAATCAGACTCCGCCTAAGTTATTTATTCACAATTTCCGAATACATTTAAACATTTTTTGACGCCACAGCGAGGCATGTTGTGACATGCGTAGTTATGCGTAGTAGGACATGAAACAGGCTTTTAGAAAGCGTGTTGTAAAATAAGTCGACGATTTTTGAACACCGTACTACTTGCCACGGTCCACTTGCAAGACAAAGAGAATGATCGAAATTCATCGCAAGTCCTGCAGCAAAGATATGTTTCAAAAGATTTATACCCGGTGGTAATAAAAGCCTGCATGCATAATATGAGCTTATGGCAGTTCAAAAAACCGGCCAAGTGCGAGTCGAACTCTCGCACGAAGGGTTCCGTACTAGTTGCAAGTGCCTATCTATTTTTGATATCAAGAATACAACAAGTAACATAGTATAAAAGTTCTTGTAGTTCGTTGTAACTTTGATCGATGTTAATAATAGTTGAATGAATGAAACGTAAATTGCGGTTTACAGTTTATGACGTATTAAAAAAAACTACTTACTTGATCTCGTTCAAACCAATTTTCGGTGGAAGTTTGCATGGTTATGTACATCATATATTTTTTTTAGTTTTATCATTCTCTTATTTTAGAAGTTACAGGGGGGGACACACATTTTACCACTTTGGAAGTGTCTCTCGCGCAAACTATTCAGTTTAGAAAAAAATTACATTACGAACCTCAATTTAGAAATATTTAAAATTTCTAAATTTTAAATATTTAGAAATTTTGAGTTTCATTTCTAAATATGGGGAACCCCAATTTTTTTTGTTTTTTTTTCTATTTTTGTGAAAATCTTAATGCAGTGCACAACATACATCTACTTGCCAAGTTACAACATTGTAGTTCTTATAGTTTCGGAAAAAAGTGGCTGTAACATACGGACGGACAGACAGACGGACAGACAGACAGACAGACATGACGAATCTATAAGGGTTCCGTTTTTTGCCATTTGGCTACGGAGCCCTAAAAAAGGGTGGTGGAAGAGGGGAGAATAAATTCTCTGTTGTTCGATGATATCCTGATCGGTCTAAATGAAACAATCATGGTCGATATTCTGTAAAGAAAATACCAAAATTATACTAAAAAATAACTTGTTACAAGCGTAATGAGTTTACATAAACATACTTAACTAAAACTTTTTTCTATTCAAAATGTTAAATTTATTTTATTAATACATATAGTGAGTGACTATACATATCGTCGTTGATACTGCACAGTGACGTTTAAGTTTAGGTTGAAGATCAAATGTAGCTAATTGATAATTTTCCCGTTACAACACTAATATAGAAAGGAAAATTACGCATGAAATTACACTTACTAGCAGTACTTACACAGTATTGCAGGATCGCCGACGATATGTATCCTGTCATGTTAATACTCATATGTAATGTATATTTAAATATATAACCTACATTTACACTTAAATTTGTATACGTTTAAATTCAACCACTGTGTTTTGGTTACAGTAACCTAACTGGTATTATGTACCAGTTAGGTTACTGTAACCAAAACACAGTCACGATTCTATTTAAAGTAGTTTTCACTTTGTTTTACTAATATATCCTGGAGATTAGTCCGCATTGGCACTTGTTCAACGGGACGAAGCGAAAAGTACTCCAGGGGACAACTTCATCTGCACTGAATGTCATTTATCAGAAGCGTATGCGAGAATGGCCGGATTTTAGCAAAGAAGACGTAGTTCAATGCAACTCTCGGGACTATACATTACTACGGTTGATAATAATACTATTAAAATTCAGCTACACATTGGACTTAGCATCGTTAATATGGGTTATATAAATTGAGGAGGGGTGATAAAAGAAACGGAATAAAACTTGCGATGTAAAATCTTTAAAATATATTTTTAAGCAAAGTAACTCTTAAGTCGAAAATTTCTTGATTAACTTACATATAACATGTTTATACAACACTTTTAACAACATGTTTATAACCAGATTTTAGAGTGAGACAAACTTATGACGCGTTTGCGAAACACAAGACAATTTTTTGCGGAGTGAGAATGCACCAAACTATACGTAGGTTTTTTATACGTATGCTCGAAAGGCTGGATTTTAGCAAAGAAGTTCAATGCAATGCAATTATCGGGATTTATTTATTGCTTTCATGGGTTTTACAAAGATGTTATATTAAAGTAACAGAACCCGAAATGAACCCCGTTAGGGCACTGCATTTAATAAAATATATCGCACCCCTAGATGAAGACTCCGGCAACTCAAAAAAAACTCATTTTTCAGAAATGACGACAAACTGTTTTTAGAGTATATAAGAAATATATCAAAGCTACTAACTCAAAACTCGTAATGTTTGAGTTAGCGGAGTCTTCATCTAGGTGTGCGATATATAAAAATAAAACATTACTCAATAGTTTACAATTTAGCATAACGCTTACAACTAAAACACTATAGTAACATTTAATTAAAGTTAAATTTAATATAAGTACCATTTCTTTTTTGTGTTTGATGTATTGTGTGCATGGATGAGTGACTAGTCTTAGCTGATTATATGTTACTGCGGTTGATAATAATACTATTAACATTCCACAATACATTGGACTTGGCATCGTTAATATACGGTATATAAATCTAGGAGGGATGATAAATAAAAACACGTATCTTAATTATCTTTAAGTAACCTCTGGTGGTGTCTACCAACCACATAGGTAGATCGTTTCTTTCTCTCTCTATTTCCAGACCTTTAATTGATACCGTTTACAAAATTTTTGATTAATTTATTCCGTATCATCTGCATTATTTGTAACCTATCTGGTTCTAAAGTTATTTCAAAAACGTTAACAACATGTGACAATTTTAATTAAAAGCGGCTGGTTGTTTTGGCAACGTCGTCACGCAAAACATTACATCTGTAACTTCGCCCACAAATTATGTTTACACCATTCAAATAGGCGTTCCTTGCGTAAATACTTTTGTAACTTAGTCCATTAAAGAAACTCGACACAAGTAATTATCATAACACAAAGTGGTTTGTTTATGTTCTCCTTGATGATGAATGGGAATAAATGTGAATTTGTGAATTGTTAATAATTTATCCATTTTTAATTAGATTCAATTAAGTGAAATACCGTAAAGTAAATATTTAAGTTTGTTTTTTCAATTTATTTTTTGTTATTTTAAAATATTTTTTTTATTAAGAATATAGATTTGTTTTACTACTTGACATCCGCAATAGAGAAAAAGAAATCCTTGTGCCACTTTTACTTTATAATTTTAACATTCACTAAAATAACTTTCTGTGTATTAAAACATGCGATTCCCAATGTGAATCGCATGTTTGCGATTATAGTGAATGTTTCACACAAATACTTATTTCACATTAGGAATCGCATCCACAAATTTAGATATCAGAAGCTTTATGTTTGTTTTCGGACGGACATAATGTAGTCAGCCACGGCTTTTGTTACTTCATCTCAGAAGGAACTATTAATAAGACTTTTGCAGCCGATTAAAAACAAAGTTTAAATCTTTCAAAAATAGAATGTTGATACCCGTAGAAAATAGCAAATTCTACTTCCAATGTTAATAACTCATAATAACCTTTGTTTCAGTCAAGTTGCAAACACTGCGTGAATATCGTAAACCTTAGAAGTCGCGTGTTTGGTTGAGAGCCCGTCATAAAATGCACACATAACTTTACAAAATCGAAGCACTTAATTCAGAAAACGAATAGAGATTTCTACGCGTTAGTACCACCATAAAACAGGAATGCGGAATAAACGCTAGTAGAACTCAAATAAGAAATAATGTACAGAGTCTGCACAATAAATGTCTTAAAAATAAACACATCCCTTCTGTCTTGGAGAATAAGAAAAGTCTCATAATAATCATCTAGTACAGCTTTGGCAGTGTGCCGGCATCGCAATAAAGTTAAATCTCGGTGGGCAACAGGCCCGAAGCGGAAAATAACCCAAGTATCTTGTTATGATACCGTTTTGCTAAGACAATATTCGAAACTGGTTGAATAAGTATGAAAATGACACGATATAAACAACTTGGTTTAATTCTCAAAACTGAAATTTATATTTTGACCACTATTTTATACAGAACATAGGTACCTAACATATCGTCATATAAGCTGTTCTAACGTACGTAATTTCTTTGCGGTTTTTATCTTTTTATTCCATTAGAGAATAGGAATACACGTTATTTAGAAATACATGAAGAAGATGGAACGGGTGTTAGTGTTCCTCCACTCAAAGGGAAGCTATTCCTGGCTAAGCGAGGTGGTACACGCCCGGTGACCGTGGTCCAATTGCTCATATTGAGAACTTGTATACGTGTATCCTAAACTGGTGTAGGATTCGTGACGTCAACTGATGTTTGACGTCTGTCGCTACAAATACATTGTCCCATTTTAGAAAGTCGTCAAATAAAGTGAAATGTCAACTTTGTATTGTTCTGGTATGAATATATATGGTTACTAGCTTCCCGCGCGCGGTTTCATCCGCGTAACTCCCGTTCTCGTTGGAACTTCATAACTAAATTATAGCCTTTTTCGATAAATGGGCTATCTAACACTGAAATGAATTATCAAATCGGACCATGTAAACAAAAAAGAAAACTCTTCATATATTAGAATAGATTTCACTTTCCTAAACAGTTACTACTTCTGACAGACGTGATATTAGAACTGAAGCGACGATATTTATTTTCGACATTTTATTTTCTGTTTGTACGATAGCTAAACTATAAATAAAATTGAATGGAGAAATATAAAACAGACGCATTTTTTGTGTTTTCTGTTATATGATGTAAAAATCTCGCCGCTTTAAAGGGTAAAGGACATAAAAGATTATACACAAAAGATATACACCGTCTGTATTAAATAATGTAAATAAATATGGTTACGTCACTACGAAAGCCGGTATTTCGTTATAGCTTAAGGTTTTGCTGCTTGCTGTATACAAATGCACATAATAGTAAACTCTTCTCATAAACGGCCGTTCGAAGCGGCCGTTTATGCCCTATGGCTAGAGCGTCGAACTTGTGATCTTGAGGTCGCCGGTTCGAACCCCACCCATTGCACTACCGACGTAAACCCACTCGTAACACAAGCATTTTAGCTTAGCACGAGAGGTTAACAAAAATACTAGTAGACAGCAAAGCTCTGCTAGTAATGTTAAAAAAAACCGTACATATAAATTTTAAATACGTTTCACAACGTGTAAACCTATCGCTTTTGTTGAATGTACACTTTGTTCTAATCGTGCTTCCCTTTGGCTCGATCTCACGGCGGAAATTAATCCATCTGACAAATGAATAGACTGCACTTGTGCGTGAGGGGTGGTAAATACTCCATATGAACGGTGTTTTAGGTTCAAATTATAGAGGATTCCCGACCGGACCGCCCTTCAATCGCCATCCTATATGTTATTAACGAGTTTTATTATACTAGCTTTTACCCGCGGCTTCGCTCGCATTGAACCCAATGTCGCTATGTTACTTCTAATACTTCCAAGAATATGTGTACAAAGTTTCATGATGATCGTTTATGTAGTTTTCGCGTGAAAGCGTAACAAAGACTTCCATTCACATTTATAATATTAAGTAGGGATGGACATTTTTATCCTTAAGTTCAAAAGTTAATTTTTTTATTGGTATACAAATACTGAAATAAAATTGTGTCTGTTTGAAATGGAAACATAACAGATTTTTATCTTTAATTTCGTTTTAACTCTTGAATTATGACGCGAAAACAAACTCATATAAACATATATCGGCGGCCGTACTGCAGGAACGACAAGCCAAAATAAATGAATTTGTACGTAGCGTCGCCGTCGCGTCGCAGACGGCGTAGCAATGTCGCCCCGGCCTTACAAATCTGTAACTAAGTATAATATTATTACAAACCTATAACCTATACCACGCCGGTAAAACGCTAAGATAAAATGTTGAAGAAATTTTCCTTAGTACAAGTCCCTACGCATAAAGATAAGATTTTTTCACCTCACAGTCAAAAGTGTTCATAGATAGGTTGTACAAAATTGTCACAAAGGCGATTTTTTTTCGGTCACATAGTCGTGACAATTTTGCTAGTTGTTAATCGAATTTCTCCTCGGTGACTTGTGTAGTGTCAAGTGTGTCGCCGAGGAGACAATTGATTGCGAAGTATTAACATTTTAAAAGACATTTTTTTGCTTCCACGATTTCCTCTGTAAACATTATTGTATACAACCTGTATTATATTATTCCGCATCACAAGTTTGTTATGATATTAGTATATGTACGAAAAATTTGTATTATGAAGCCGTTTTGTAAAAGTTTGTAATGAAATTCCTAATCTAATGTTGCGTGGGATATTTTCAAACTTTTGTACAAATTAAAAAATATTACCTCAGTTTGATCTGACAAAATTACGTATAAATTCAGAGGATTAATAAAAATCGGGTATGTACCTAGTAGGTACTTTTAGTTGTTTACTTCCAATCTAGTTCACTCTGACTTGCAAAATCGCTTTTATGGAATGGTGGAAATTCATATGTAGGAGGAACTTGTGATATTTGTCCGGTGCATTAGTGGAATTAACTATCTCATTCCTGCGGAGCTAATATTTCTGGTGTGCTCGCAGCGGCCGAGAATTAATCAGTTTGCATTGGTCGGTGCAGCGAGAACAAATCCTATCTGCTAATATACTCGTCAAACTTGTTTTTGGTGTTTGGTCTAGATTTATCACTGACATCTTCGATGTGTTTTTCTCTTTGTTACTTTGATATTTTTGCTAATATTTATAAATATAGTTACAGTCATTTTAAAAGGTTATATTGTTTGTGTACTATGGTAAAATTAGCATAGGTAAGTACATATAAATTATAAGCTTTAAGCAAGACTTATACCATATGTCATAACATGTCTTTGGAACATTCCACAGGCATGTTATTACAACCTCACGTTTCGGAGGTCGTGGGTTCGATCCTCACGCCAGACAAGAAATCTTTGTGTAAATTCTAAGAGTTCTTTCCGGGTCTGATTGGCTGAGGGATTACTCTACGTGTCTCGGAAACCCGGTTAACCGTTGGTCCTAATTATTATAAAATCCTCTATAACAATCTTTCTTTGTGAGTTACAATATTAGATAAATAATACTGCGGTCACCAACCCGTCTGGTAAGCATAATGACCATGGCAAATACCCTTCCTCGGGAGTACACCCATGTTCAGCAGTGGTTGTTATGCGATGATACGAACAGTCAACTTGATAACAAGTCAAAATTCTTTTGCCATTTTGTGGCGAGGTTTGGCATGCAACTGCATTTGTTAAAGTTTTGTTTGGTGTTTTACATAGAATTAATATGTAAACGGCAAAATAAGGCTTGTGGGTGACTTTTTTCTTTTTCGACGAGGTCCATGAATGAAGGATAGGTGCAACCAAACAACTGGGAATTATTAATAAATATTATGAGAGAAACGCAATAAAATCAACTTCTGTTTAAAGTGAATTTGGCGCCATCTGTTCACTTTTTAAAAAGTTTGAGATTTAGCATAAAAACGCAAATCATTGTCTATTGTAAAACCTAATAACTAACCATATAACATTATTTGCGTTGTCGAAAAAAAATAGTGACATTTTCGTTATTCGCCGATTCTTTTTAAACCTACATCATAGTGCAATAGTGGTTTCATTGTGCCAAGCAATTAATTCGCTCAAGTAAAAAATACAATTAAGTTACTGAGAACGTAAGATAATTCTTGAATCAAAAATGGAGTGAGGAATTTGAGAGAGTTTGTAAAATTAAACGTTTAGAAATCGACCGTAATAAATTAAAATTTAATACTTGGGCTACCAAAGGTATAAGTCGGAGCCGAGATGTTTTGTATGAATTATATAATATAAGGTCCTACACAACTGACGACAATTTTATAAATACCTACTGTTAGGACATATTCTAAAAATTTTAAACAAGTTTGTATTCAGGCAAAGTCACTGTATATGAGTGAATTAATAAGAAAATCGGATAACAAAATAAAGTCAACGTGTAAAATAGTAAATACTGAGACTGGTAAAAACAAAATTAAAGATAAAACTATAAACTTCAATATCAGTGATAAGTTAGTCTCAGAAAAAAATATTATTGCTAATTTTTTTGCTATTTTTTTTACTAATATACCAATAGATAACACTAAATACCTATCATCTTCCCCTCAGGAAGCTGAAAGACTATTAAAAGCGAACATTAAATCAGACGTGTCTAAATTCGGCTTCCGGACAATAAATGATGTTGATATTGTAAAGGCATTCCGAACAATTAACTTGTGGGGACTTTCTGTTAAAGCTATTGACACAGTAATACAAAATATCGCTCCTATTCTAGCAGCTATCTTTAATACATCCATAACTGATGGAGTATTCCCTGACTTAATGAAGATTAGTAAAATAGTGCCGATATTTAAATCAGGTTGCTCAAATAACGCGACTAACTATAGACCTATCTCGATATTACCAACTCTAAGTAAAGTATTTGAAAAGATTATGCTTAATCAAATGTTGACACATTTTAATCTAAATGGGATACTGCACCATAAGCAATTTGGATTCACTAAAGGCCGGTCAACTCAGGATGCAGGATGCACTCTGATTAAATCCATACTAGAGGCTTGGGAGGGGTCGCAAGATGCTCTTGGAGTCTTCTGTGACCTTTCCAAGGCATTCGACTGTGTAAATCATGAGACGCTCGTTCTTAAGTTAAAATATTATGGAATTACTGAAAAATCGCTTGATCTTGTTATATCCTATTTATCTGATAGGAAACAAATAGTACATGTCGACGGCGTTGCTTCAAAAGAGCATTTAATAAAAATGGGCGTGCCCCAAGGATCTATTCTGGGTCCTTTTCTGTTCTTAGTTTACATCAATGATTTACCGTATATCATAAATAAACTGTCAGATATATTTCTTTTTGCAGACGATACTTCATTAATATTCAAAGTCAATAGAAAAGATACTAACCTTATTGAACACAATAAAACACTTACTATACTTTCACATTGGTTTTCTTCAAATAATCTTTTATTAAACGCGGGTAAAACTAAATGCGTCAGATTTGCGCTACCAAATGTAACTACCGCTAAACCAATTTCTTCACTTAATGGAGAAACGTTGGACCTAGTTCAATCGACAGTTTTTCTAGGAATAACATTGGATTCAAAACTGCAATGGGGCCCTCATATTGAAAAATTAACTGGTAGACTCAGTTCCGCATCTTATGCTGTCTGGAAAATTAGGCAATTGTCAGATGAAGCAACTGCTAGACTAGTGTATTTCGCGTACTTTCATAGCATTATGTCCTATGGAATACTGCTTTGGGGTTCAGCCGCTGATGTCAATAGTATTTTTATATTACAGAAAAGAGCAGTTAGGGCTATTTACGGTTTAGGTAGTCGCGACTCCTTACGTACCCTGTTTAAAGAGATAAATATACTTACCGCTCCTTCTGAGTACATATACCAAAATATCATTTTTGTTAGAAAAAACATAGATCATTATAGTAGAAAACCAACTTTTAAAGCATATAATAAACGTGTCCTTGTATCTAAAGGTTACTATAGCGTTAAGAACTATATTGAGGATAAAGATTTTTGATCTCATGAACCATCCTGCGTAACACTTCCTAGAAACCCTGTATCTAAGTAAAATAGTAAGCATAATAGTGTGATGTTCTGTGAACTATCTGTAATCGGCCTAATGAGTTACATTAATAGACCGCTAGTTCTGTCTCAAATTAGCTTCTTTTATTAGTATAAAAACATTAATAGATAATCAAATATTATAAAGACAACCGTTCGGGAAAATAATGTGTATGCCAAATAAATAATAAAAGTAACTGGACCAAAACCTACGCTCTGCCCATTTGAGGATGTTTCGCCGGAACGTCTCATGTGGGTCGTGTTAAAACCGGCAGTAGAATAACCCACTGAGTTTGTTTCGCCGGATCTTCTCAGTTGGGGCGTATTGGATCCGGTGGTAGCATTAAAGCGCGTCCGTCGTTATATACTCATGGTCCGCCCAAATAATGACAATTGTTCTTAATATAATTTAATATAGACAGAACAAGCTATTGGACACAATATAGTAAAATAATAAAGTTAAGACTAAAATGATTAAACACAATAACTAAAATACCTGCTTAATATGCTCATTTAAAAATGTTAAAATTATACATAGATTAATAATAAATTTTTGTGTAACCTGTAATAGGTTTACGTAAATAAAAATGATTTTTATTTATTTAGTGCATAGACTTCTTCCTTTAAAAATGAAACAAGGTCTTTTTGAAACATCGAATGTAAATATTTTTACATCTACTTATCATCCAGACCAAAGCTAACGAAGGCTCATTTGATTATATTGCTGAGAGTTGATGCCATAGACGTAATTAGGTCACCTTTAAACCTGAATGTCGCATTAATTTAAATACAGAGAGACCCGATTTTTACAATCCAACGATGTAAAAGCTTCAGTATGATACAACTTTATTCAAACGCTTAAAACTATAAAAATTGAATAGGATAAAACATTTATAAAAGAATAAAGTGCTAATGGATCCATTATAAAAAGTTTTCAATTCAATACAGTTGTTTTCACTGGTTTAATTTCCATAGATATCCATGTCCGTTTATCGGATTCGTTTCATTCGGTTGTTTTCAATTCAGAGTTAAATGCACTTATTTAAATATCAGTCATAGCCGTCAATTTGTTGAGGGACTTATATTTTTATGGGTTAATTTTAATTAAATTATACTTTTTAATAACAAAAATAATTATAACAATTTCCTCCTGACGGATTTTAGCTATAGCGGCCAGACTAAAAGGACATTGACCAGGTGCGCTTAAGATATTTAATTTATGTACAAGCCTGAGATAAGTTTTTTTTTTTAGTTTTAAAGTCTTAATGTAAACAGCATACAGTCGGTAGATACCAAGAGCAGGATTGAAAAATGAATGTGTTTTTCGAGACACAGGTGAAACTCCATAACTTTTTATGAATTCGGGCTGTCAAAGTACTCAACAAACAATCGAATCTGAATCACTGAGCAGACTACAAATTACATGTAAAAAAATCAATCAAATTATCACGGCTCATACAAAATGTATGATGTATGATGTACCTACCTATCTTACAAATAATGCTTTAAATCATGGCATGGTTCCAATCGCCATTCTTATAGTCTAATATATAAAAAAATGCTATAAATATTCCCGTTTTGGAGCTATATGTATAAGAATCTAGCTACACTGAGAAATACTTGATTAATTTGTCTTTACTGCAGCTATAGAGTTCCATCATCGAACAACTGAGATTTTTTCTGACCTGTTTGACCACCATTTTTTTTTGGACAGTCATATGCTTGCAGGCTTTTGCTACTACACCGAACTTAAATCTTTTAAAACTATTTTTTATACATTTTTTGAGATAGGTGCATTGTCCTCTATTCTGCAGGACTTGGGATGATTTTTTATCATTCTTCTCTGTCTTGCAAGTAGACTGCGGCAAGTAGCACGGTGTTCAATAAAAAATATTTATTTCATTTCGTGTTTTTTTATTATTGTTCTTATGATTTATTTGTGATATATAGTTTATAAATAATTATTAAATTACCTAGGTGCCTACAGCTTACATAATAACAACTTCTGGGATATTATTATCGTCGTAATTCTGAAAAGAAAAATATAAATGTGAGTACCATCCATAACGCCACGAGCCACGAGACTTTTGCTACTTCACCGGGCATAAAGGCGAGCGGAGCTCCAGCCTTATAAAATTGTTTAAAAACTACTAACTAAGCAACCTCCACAAGAGAGCGCCCCCGGTGGGACTTGGAACTCGGCTCCGGGCGGTCGCTGGCGATGAGATTGAGGGATTATGACTTTTAGTATTTCAGGGGAGTTTTGTGCAACTGTCGCTCTACTTTACTATTCGCGTGCCTCGCGTACTTCGGATCTACGAGGGCATCGGATGGTTCTTTGCAAACTAAGGCTTGGGAGGAAGAGGGGGGACAACGCTGACTTACTCACACCAACTCACAAGACGAAATCGAAAATGCAGTTCTTACATTTAAATAACACTATTTTCGAAGTAATTAGTGTAAAAAAAATTAAAATGTTTATAGCAAACTGTTGTGATCCTTATATATTATAAGTAACATAAATCTGTAAGATGCGCCAGTGTCTGTAACACAGTTAATACTAACACAGACACTGAATTTCACTCTGTCTCAAAAGAGATGGAATCATTGTATTTGGCTTTTTTTATAATAAATTAAGTAAGTATCTATTTATTTTTTCTATGTATTTCTGATTAATGAATTATTGATTTTAATTGTTTTAAGTTTATTTAGTATTAGTTTTAAGTACCATTGTTACTAACATAATATGGACCTGGTCTGAATTAATTGTTATTATTTTAATTTTTAATTTTTGTCAACGCCAAAATTGATATGGATTTTAAAGAAAAAATACTGAACGCATTTGGCCGAAAACATGACTTTTATACGTGGTGTATGTTTAATAATAAATTAAATGTAAATGTGTAGACTCGATTCGACGTTTAACTACATTTGGTTAGACATTTTACCTGTTATGCATTAGGTACGATAATAATCATGGAATAAATACATACCTAAGTGCATTAGGACAAAGTAAATCTATCATAATATTTTAGGATTATAAACAGTTTATTAGTTTGCTAGATATACTCAAACAAATACCGTGATTTCTTATTTGTTCCCTAACCCTGCGAAATAATATTTTTTTTGGTAGCAGGTACAATCAATCTATCATATATACACTTTTTCAATAGCATTACAAATTACTGATTAAAATTACTTCGAATCTGTGTTAGAGGCACCTGTTCGTATAACCTAAATTATCTTGTATTATTACTGTTTCCTAGACTGAGACAATTTTTGGGGTTCCGTAGCCAAATGGCAAAAAACGGAACCCTTATAGATTCGTCATGTCTGTCTGTCTGTCCGTCCGTATGTCACAGCCATTTTTTTCCGAAACTATAAGAACTATAATGTTGAAACTTGGCAAGTAGATGTATGTTGTTAACCGCATTAAGATTTTCACACTAAAATAGAAAAAAAAACAAAAAAATTTGGGGTTCCCCATACTTAGAAATGAAACACAACATTTTTTTTTTCGTCAGTCCCATACTTGTACCATATAATGAGGTTTCTAATGTCATTTTTTTCTAAACTGAATAGTTTGCGCGAGAGACACTTCCGAAGTGGTAAAATGTGTGTCCCCCCCCTGTTACTTCTAAAATAAGAGAATGATAAAACCAAAAAAAATATGTGATGTTCATAACCATGCAAACTTCCACCGAAAATTGGTTTGAATGAGATCAAGTAAGTAGTTTTATTTTAAAACGTCATAAACCGTAAACCGAAATTTACTTTTCATTCAATCAACTATTATTAACATCGATCAAAGTTACAACGAACTACAAGAACTTTTATACTATGTTACTTGTTGTATTCTTGATATCAAAAATAGGTAGGCACTTGCAACTAGTACGGAACCCTTCGTGCGAGAGTCCGACTCGCACTTGGCCGGTTTTTATTAAAAAAAAACATGTGTCTATTTGAAAATGTTAATTTCAATAGTAAGGCTGATGGCAAATCGTATGGCCAATCATTAGTAAAGTTTAAAAAATCACACTTTAGGTGCATGTTAACACGTAGCACCAACAAACAATAACCTACGTTTAGAAAAGCAAATCACTAAATAAAGTATGAAAAAAACTTGGCATTCTCACTCGTACTTAAATGGGAAGACGGAACAAAATATTTACATCCACAAATGGTAAAAATAAAAGTTCTAGTTCATTAGGCTGCTGCAAAGTGTCCTAATTCAGAATTAAAAGTAACATTAACATCGCAAACAGGCAAAAAAGGAAAACGTAGAATGTGCTGCAACCTGAGCAAAATTTAGTTGTTGGCGCGAGCACTCAAGCAAGCGGAGCGAATCCGAACAGAGTCTGGGTAATTGAACTAATAAATCTGGCGTTGTAACTGCGCCGGCTAACTCGCACAGGATCAAGGAGAACCCATTAAACCTACGCTCAGGTTTCATATCGCCTTCTGTATCAGTTAGTCACACACTTTCAACGTGACAATGCGTTTTCACAGCATTGTTTTGTCAACTTATTGCTCTATTTTATTTTACGATTGTGAATGCTCCACAAAAAGAAATCAAAAGATTATAAAGCAATAACCTGAAGTAGGAAATAACACTACCTATTTGTATTTCGATCATGTAAACTAGTGCTTTCTTCAATACTTCATGTTTAGTTCAAGAATTTACACGAGAAATGTGCAAGTGGTACAGTGGATACCTTTTATTTTCTCTTTATTATACCAATTTGTTATTGTTGAAACTACAGAGGTATTCTTTTATTTAGGTACATTTTGTGTTTATTTTTTTATTGAGTGATCCCAAAAATAATACAATAGAAATTTATAGCCTCAACAACATGAGAACACAGTGTTTTCTGGTGAATTCGAAGATTTCCTAAATGATTTAGGATCGAAGGTTTTCATAAAGAAGATAACCAAAAGTCCAGATGAAGATGAGCCCGTGAAAATAACACAAACTCCGACAACTACGCATAAGATTTATTTGCATGATGACGTTAGTATATATTTAAGTATTATTAATTAAAACATATTCGTAGTTTATAATTTTAGCTTATATTCTTTTCTCATTTATGACAATGATGATAACTAGCAAAACAGTCTCCGATAACATTTAGAAATATTATTACCTACTATTTGAAAGGCGTTCAGAGCAAATCTAACGTTAGAAAAGATAGCATTTTTGTATGGCTTTTAAGTATACTAACATATTGGTTTACTTAGTAAGAAATTTAATTAAACTATTTAACTTTTAGTGAAGTTACAGAAAATAACGGAAAGATCATAAATTACTTCTATAGGTTACTCATATTATTTAGCACCTAGCAGCAGATTTTATTTTACATTAAGTTTTTGTATTACCAGTAGATAATATAATATGTAAAAGAAGATAGAATTATATTGAATTTATTCTCTAGACTCTAGACAAAACAAAAAAGGCTTTCCTCGGCCGCATGTTAATGATGAAGCTAGTATCATACTACGAAGACAAATATAACTTGGCTAATATTCCAACAACAACCATTGAACCAATGACAGTGTCTTTTTCTGATACTGTTACGAATTATAATACACTTAATGGAAGATTTCCTGAGTTCCATGATAAACATTTGGATGAAAATCAAGTGGACATTATTCAAAAGGTAAGAAAAAGAAATTGGACTTTACCTCTTCCCTGTGCCCATCTTCAGATACTTTTGTGATAGTTTTGTGGTTTTCTTTCAAGAATACTCTTGCTAACTCTGCAGAGAAAATACTAAATTTAAACTATAAACAACATACTACCATACTTCAGCCTCGTAGTATGGTTTGCAACTACTTCAAAATAAATTTCATAACATAAAATATGATTGCATTTTATGTTATGGATGGTACTCATATTTTTTTAATTTTGCTTTTCAGAATTACGACGATAATAATATCCCAGAAGTTGTTATTATGTAAGCTGTAGGCACCTAATTTAATAATTATTTATAAACTATATATCAGAAATAAATCATAAGAACAATAATAAAAAAAACACGAACTGAAATAAATATTTTTTTATTGAACACCGCTACTTGCCGCAGTCTACTTGCAAGGCAGAGAAGAATGATAAAAAATCATCCCAAGTCCTGCAGAAAAGAGGACAATGCACCTATCTCAAAAAATGTAATTAAAAAAAATTGTTGGTGTTGATGAAAATTTGTGACTTAAGAGTAAAATAAGAGTTCCGGGTAGTATTTTTACCTACATATATTATGAAACCTTAACACTCTGTTAAGAATTAAGTATTTTTGATAAAGAGTTGTTCTATCTCATTGTAAGTTAGCTTCTGAAGGTTAACTGTAGTTTTACATTTAGATTTGGTTAGACGATAATATGACTTAGTAGGATATTAATGTATTTGTTTGTAATATATAATAATATTGATTTATATATAATCGAAAGGTTAACTAATGTTTTAAAGTAAAATTATACCAGCACTAAAAGCGCCAACCCACAAATTTGAAAATTGGCCAAGTTGCATCAGCTGATAGTTTGCGGTTGTTACCCGCTCCGCTCGCCACTTCGCTTGCAGCTCTGCCCTTCTCTGACACTTGCGAAGACTTAACCACTTTTTTCAGTAACTTGAAAAATGATCTTAACTAGATTTTTTTGAGCCATTGCAACGTGGGCACACCAGTGATCACACAAACATAACAACTGTAACTTGTACCTACTTTCTGTGCAAATAAAGGACTATTCTAGGCATTCTAGAGGGACCACGGGTTAGCTGTAGTTTAAGACGAGCCTCTTAAAGACTCGAGTCTTTAAGACGAGTCACAAATAATGTGGCTTTCTGTCAATAGTGCCACTTTACTGACATTGACAAACTTAATTTAAAAAAAATCGAAAGTTCCGCTTAACTTTATTATTTTGTCCTTTGATATGAATCCCTCTACTGTCAATAATATAATACAAGAAAAAATTATAACCAAAACTGTATTAAGAAGGAAAAATATTGTAACTCATGGACCTTAAACATGCATCAATTCATTCTTTTTTTTTTGTATTTAGACGTAATTCTCGGACTCAAGCACACCGGTAATTCCCGGACAAATTGGTGTCCCGGGTTGGAATCGAAAACAAAACACGAGATCGCAGAACTAATGCCACTGGTGCAGACATTTGTAAAGATTATTAAAAATTTATCATCAAAAAAAGATATTGAGACGCTTAATGAACGTTAAACCGGGATCATTTAAAGTTTGACCGAATCCGCTGTACCGCGTCTTTGGAAAGCGCGGGGAGGAAATAGCTCCACGTAATTCGTTTTAAAATATGTTACAAAATCACAACTGTTTTATGAATAGTATGTATGTATTTTTCCACGACAAGCCACTAATATAATTATAATATTTACTCTTCAGCTTTATAGTAGTAAGTATAGTAGTTATATTAGTAAGTATAGAAGTATCGACAAGTCACTTAGTTTACGTAGTCTATTTTAAATGTTTATACCGTAAAATGCTGTAACTTTGCCTGGATTTTGACGATTTTTGTTCGTATCTCTGAACCTATTTATTATTACGGCTTCTAAAGACTTTCAGATGGAAAACAAACCTTATGCCTTGCCAGGTAGAACTCAAATCTATTCAAATCATGTCTTTTTTTTAAATTACAAACACTCAAAGTCGTAGGCAAAGTTGTAGGTAAAAAACACAACTTTGCCTAGAAGGATATCTCAATAAATATATTGTTGATATTTTTAGTAATTTTTTTCCGTGTACAGGAGACACCGTGCTTGTCCCGGACAGTTATATCATTACCCTGAAGGTAATGTATATGTTTTTACTGCTGATAGGCAATGTTGTAGCAGGTACCACAAACTTTTCATACAAAAATGTTGATGACTCTAGGGTTGTCCAAAAAATAATACGGATTATTTTGTTAAAATTGTATTCACTTTAAAAAAAATTAAAACAAAATGCTACTTATGAGCAAAAATAACAAATTTAATGTTTTTTTAAAGCAATACTGACTCATAATTATAAGTAAAAACAAAGACTTAACTCAGTAGTTGTAAACTATAATGGGCAAGTCTAAAAGCGTATGAGGACAACCAAATTCTGCTGTAATATTCACTATATCTGCGATGTGGGCTTCTTCCTCAGTTGTCAACTCTGTAGGGCGACCAAATGGTTTAGCATCGAGCTCCTGGTTTTCTCCTGCTTCGTGTATTATTCGGCATTTTTTCATATAACTGCAATAGAATTAAGACTTACTTAAATACAAAATCACTCTTGCGTTTCGATTTGACCGGTTTCTAAGATGTGTAAATTTCATGCAAATATGACAGGTACATGTGTAAAAATATATCATCATTAAAAACCAACTAGTGACAACCCTAGACCCAGGCAAAGTTGTGTCACTCAAGATCTCAAAACAGTGCATAACATTGCCTGCTAAGTTATTTTAATGAAATCGTGTCCTTTTAATAAAAATATCAAGCAATACGGAAAGTAGATAGTATTTTCTTACCCTGGGATTTAAGAGCTGCACGAAAACACCTTTTCTTTAGCTAAAACTTCAAAAGTTATATGACACTAGAAATTTTCACCCACTTGCACCGGTGTTTGTCGCACAACTGACAGAGTAACAATGAAGTTACCATTACAAAACAATAAAAATATATTGCCCAAATAATGTAAAGTCATTACCAAATGGTAAAAAATTCAAAAAAACCAAGAAAACGCGAAATATCTTAATTTAAACGAAATAGGCAAACTTGGGCTTAGTTGGCAAAGTTGCAGCGTTTTACGGTATGTATTTTATTTAAGTATTAGTGAGAATGTTAACTACCGATCAGGTATACATAAATAGTTTGTTGGTTGTACACAGTAATGCCCTATGTTCACGATTTTTTCTCATACCTACTAAATGTTTGCTGGAAGAATATTCATAAATGAACTAAACTCGACTTTGTGCAATAATATTTATGTAAGTATTTATTGTGCAATAACGAATAAGAATAAACCTAATATTTAAAACCGAGTACTATATTTTATCTAGAACTCTTTATATTCCAATTGCAAATAGCATAACGCTAGAAAAATTTATGTTAAGAATACGATGTGCAATATCGGGGTGAACACTAAATATTTCTGCACTTTTAGCACCAACTTGTGACTTAGTAACGGTGTTATGAAATTTCCAAGTTAGATATTTACAGCATAATCGAAGTTGCCTTCCAGTAGAAAGTTCTTCACGTTTCGATAATATTGCAAGCAGCGTTCGCGCTATTTCTAAGCTATTTTCTATAAATACATTTAGGTATAAACATTGCGTTTTGGATTGCTTTAGAATATCAACTTTCTCATTTCAAGGTGTTGATTGAAGTGAAAAAAATCACTTCTTTTTATAAAGATTTACTAGTAGAGTTTTTGCTCACTACTAGAATTCTTGTACGCCCCTCGTGATAAGCTGAAACGTAGTGTAATGATTAGGGATCGAACCGAAGATCACAAGATCGATCGCCGACGCCCTAGCCATTGGGCTACAGTCGCTTTAAAGCTTTAATAAACTACTTAAGTAATCGAAGCTATATTATAACTATGAAGTACGATAGAATTTAACTAGCTTCCGCGCGCGGTTGCAGCCGCATTACTCCCGTGGCTGTAGAACCTTCATAATAAAATATAGCCTTTACCCTTCCTCGATAAATGGGCTATATAACACCGAAAGAATTTTTCAAATCGGATCGTTCATGCAAACAAACAAACTCTTGAGATTTTTATATTACTTATTGAAGTAAAGATTAAAAAGTGCTATACAAGGAGCTTTCAAAATATATGGCATCCCTTTAACAGGATTGATTGTGCCAAATGCCAATAGTCATAACGTTATTGAAAAAAAATCTGTGTAATAATAATATTTATTTTTTGCTACCAAAAATAATATGACATTACAATACAGTTCTCTTTTGAATAAAGTCATCCCACCATATTATTCGTATCAGCTTTACCTCACTGTTTACCGCGAATTGTACTTCGCTTCGTATGCATGATAATGTAAATTTATATTTAGTAAAATAATTGTTTGGTGTTACTACCTACTGTTATGATAAAGGATGGCATGTATTTTCATAGCATCTGATTTATGGATTTTTATTACCAAATCTTTTGAATAACCATACCGGGGGTTAAAACAACTTCACAACTTGAAAACTTATTCAATGAATATCATAATAGTTTTCGATAAGGTCTATGCTTGTATCACTACGTTATAAAATTTACATTTTGTATCCGTACTTCAGACAGTCTAATTTTTTCATAAAAAAAACAAAATATATATTAAGAGATTTAACAACATTACTGTAGTGATAAAAAACTTGCCAAATACACGACTTATTTCCAACACTTCAATTGAGACTAAACTCACTGAGGTAAGTATGGCCACATTACTTCAGCATTTTCGGTTTACGTAAAAAGTTGTACTTATGAATATTTCCAACGCTGTTACGTGATAGTGAGGCTTATTTTATCTTTTTCGCTCAGGAAAATAATATATTGCTACCGGAACTTTTAGCGGTAAGATATTTTGCTAGGCTTATATTACAGGCCTGACGATGACTTGGGAGCTCGAAGGTACATATTATTATACGTGTTTAGCGAAAGAGCAGAGGCGGATTATCAATAAGGCAAAGTAGGCACGTGCCTAGGGGCAGTAAGGTACAAAGGGGCGCGCGGGCGGAATAGACGCTGGAACAGCAACTGTAGTTGAGGCTACTACAATCCGGAATAAAGAAATGTCAGCTCCAAATTGGAGTAACCTCTACCACACATGTTGTTAGTTACACCAACTACAGTGATATTTTTTTTACTGGTACTAGTTATTTATAAAAGCGGGGCGCCGCCGCCGAGATTCTTGCCTACGGCGCTCTCCACGTTTAATCCTCCTCTGTAAAAGAGCGAAGGTACAAATACGTGTATAATAAAAGTTAGTCGAAAGGTTAGAGTTGAGTACGTGATGAGAAGCATATATTATTCAGTTTTGGCGTGCGGCGATGCGACCACAGGGCGCTGGCAGAGGCTCGCGTGCCCGACGGCGGCGCGGCAGGCGCAGCGTAGGCACTAAGTGGTGTGGCGCGACGATAATATGTCAAACCGCCGACTGCGGTTCACCCACCCCGTCCGGCTCAAATTTAATAGTACTCCACTCTACGTACGCCTTGTCTCTGTATTAGCTTAGTCCTGTTAGGTTTCCAGTCTAAATTGAACGAGGTGTGAATTCTATTTTACGTCGCTGCATACGCTTGACAAGGAAATTGGATTACCAGTGCAAGGAATAAAACTATAATACCTTCGCAGAAAAGTTACGTCAATCTTTTAAAATGAAGATTATAATTATTGTTTCTTTCAAAATACTTAATGCTGCAGATTATTTATAAATCCCCGGTAATAAACACGATACTTCGCTTTAAGTCTTTGGTCGTGGATTCGATCCCCTCGCTAGACAAGTAAATCTTTGTGTAAATTCTAAGATATTTTTCCAGGTTTGGTTGAGAGACTATCCCCCGTGCCTCGGAAAGCTCGTTAAGCTGTTGTTCACGACTGTCATAAAATCAACACAAGCGTATGCTAGAGAACTAGCAGCAGCGTTTTCGTGTGTGTTACAATATAATAATGCGATCACCAACCCGCCTGCTAAGCGTGGTGACTACAACAAAACCCACCAGATATTCAGCAGTGGACGTTATACGGGCTGATGATGAGTCTATTATTATCGGAATAATTTACATAAATTTTATCGTTATTTAATTATTTTTAACTTAACTCCTCTCTCATGAATATATAAATTCGTCGTGTCAATAACGTAGTTAGTGCATGTATAACTAGATCAAGTTAAATTGGACCACGCCACGGGTGAACTTTGGCAAAAAGCAACTGTAATTTACTGGTTTTCTCGCAAATTCATATATAGGGTTCATAAGAGGGTTCAATTATACAAATGCCCGCATAGTCAGCGTATTAAATTTGTAAAAAAAAACTTATTGATTCAGATTAATACTGGCTACAAAACATAACGGTCCGATCCATAGGAGCATAGTACCTCAGGTAAAACCGCGGACACAGATAGTTACAAATAATTATACTAAGATCACAAAACCGCTTCTTTACATGGCCACTGTAGTATGAAAACCTCATACAGGCCTCATTGTATGGAGACCTTTTTTTTGTCCGGGGGAACTGAATTATTGTTACGGATCTTCTCCGCCGCTGCTGCGGCGTTCCCGCGCCGGCGTAGGGGAATGTGGGACTCGTCCTAAACAAAGCGATGGTATGCTAATCATATCACGAGCAGAAGACCCTACCCACTAAAACCCCCCGGGTAATACTCCGGCCACCGTTGGAGAGGGGCCCAGGAACCCAGGATCAGGTCAATAAAACTAGAAGACCCATAATACAACAATAAGGACCCCGTATTGAGGAAAAAAATCTGTTTTTAGCGGACCCTATAAAGTGTTTATGTGATTCCATAATGTTCTTTTCCGAAGTTCACAGCGACTTATTCTGTGTTTAATAAAATCTTTATTTAAGATAACAACAGATCCATAAGAGTGTTAGTAACAATTAAAACTTAATTGCTGATGTTAGTTTTATTCACTTTATTTTTATTTATACATATATTTACATTACAACAATACAATAAATACAAAAAGTAGGGTCCCAACCGGCAGCGAGAATTGGGTCCATGCTACCGGTGGTTAGGTCTCTAAAAAGTCATCTCTCTAGAGACCTAACTTCCGCAAAATACGCGCCATGTCCATAAGGACCGCTCTTTGGACCTTTTTGTTTTATTATTACTATTATTTTAACAATTTACCCTAAGCCAGTTCAACTCAGTGTCACAGCTTAAATATATATTTACCTTTATAAAACAAATAATAAGAAAAATAAACAAAACGAGTCTCTTTCAGGGAAACCTTCTAACCTAAGCCATTTAGAGATATACAAGAACAAAGGAACGAGGATGGAATTGGCATATATTGTTTGTGAAACTCCAATAATGGGAAGGAACAGAGAAGCAAAATATCGTACAATGTCACATATGTCAGCCATTGTTGGGGATTGTCTCAGTTATTAGAGTTACTATCAATCACTAGTGTGTCTGTGACATGTACGTAATTAGGAGCGAACCTAAGGGATCAGGGCTGTCAGTGGCCATTGAATGAAAGAAATACCTTTAGTATGCATATATCTGAACAAAACAACATTATTATTTATTACTAATGTTCTAATACTGAAGACCATTTTTTTTCTTTATGCAGTTTTTGCCCCTTCACCGGGCTTAAATGCGAACTAGGCTTTGATTCATTAAATGGTTTAAAAACTGAGACCTCAGCTCAGGTGAAAGAAATTTAATCGATGCAGTAGTTAGAGTCTAGAGCCTATACAAAGCAAACAAGTAATCAAATGTTTCCTCTTTACAAAATACCTTTTAGTATAAATTATCATCGTTTGAATATAAAAAAACATTTTTTAAATTCACCTTCTTATGCAAATAAATATTGGGTAGAACTTTATTTATTTGCATAAGTAAATTTAATCCGATTCTACTCGACTGATTAAGATATCATTGTTTCTGTACCTAAGCAAGAATGAAACTTTTAGTTATCTAGTATGTTCTGGAATTTCGCATCCGTCTATAATTTTAATCACCACAATTTGTACTGGAAGGACAAGTACTTCGCTTAGTCCTCTTTGAAATTTTGGCCTTTAAAAGTTTCCCCCAAGTTAAATAATAGATAATGTCTAACAACCCTTACATGTTAATACTCGTTTCTGCTAATATTCTTAGAGTTCTACTATATTGGTACGTTAATTATACCTATGCTACTTTGACAAACATCTTTCCTGTGTTTTGCAATTTATCTTTACTACGGCTAATGATGATAACCGGCGAAGAAGCAAAATCCTCGTGGCTAAATAAATGTCGGTCTGAAATTAAAAAAAATGGTTAATTGTGCCCCACAAGATCGGCAGTTTGCGTAAATTCGGAAGTCAATTCAGGGTTCATACAAAATAATGAACCTATTGTCATTGTTACAATAATAATATGTCGAAAATATAGTATGTATTAACTGAATGTTAATGTTTAGTAAGACCTAGCTGGTAAGAATAGTGAATAGTATAATTATCGAATATACTAAAAAGTTAATTTACTACAAAAAGTGTTCAACTCACAAGAAAGGTTACAAGCAAGCGAAGATTCGCTCCTGTTTTGTTTTTTCTTATTTTCGTTTCCCGCGCTACGCGGTTTTCTGTATGGTTTGTGATATTTGTTTTTAAATGGTTTTAAGCGTGTTTATAGTTTTTATATAAACAATATTATATTTACAAGGTAAACATTCTTTTCTATCATCATCTTCATTTTGTTTAATTTCATGGAAACTACCCTCTTGTTTCAAACTTTTAATAGGTAATAGGCGAATAGTTAAGTAATTTTATATTTTCAATTACCCTGATACTTATTATAAAAATACAAATAACAATGCACATTTATGACCCTAAATCCTAAATATGCCTACAGCCAATTTTGAACTAGTAGGTATTACAATGTTGCCCTATTAATTTATGCATGAAATTTATCGTTAATATGCGTGTATCATACATACTATAAATCTATTAATTAGAACACACAAATATAATTGACTGCATCAATCAATTAACATTTTGCAAAGTTCAATATTACAGCTTGTTTGTTATTAAAATCTACCTATATTATGTATGTATCTACGTATATTGTGTGATAAAGTTATGAATATAAATGTATGTAATATATGTATAAAGAACCGTTTAAATAAAAACTCTTCTTATATTACCTAACGTCACACCTATACTATAATGGACCTTATATCAGAGTAAGTATACCGCCATTAGGCTGATCCCAAATAGGCCGTGCGTCTTCCTCGAGCGTGTGTCACATGAAAACACCGGGGGAGGTAACAGGTGACGGGGTTGGGTGCTCGGCGGTTGCGTAGTACAACACTCGAGGAACGGGTACGCCCAAAGTGGACTCAGCTTAGATGGTAAACAATAGCAATAGCCAGTCGCAGGCACCGCCATGGATCTCTGAAAGTCCTCAATACTGGCGTTTGGAAGAGAATCTGGGAGTTTTAGTGGATAAGCCCTCTGGTCGTGATATGAGCATACATTCGCAATGTAGAGAATAGTCACACGTGCATTTCTATCTAGAAAAAAAGAAGACGGTAAACAGTAACCTTCTGATACCCTCCTAAATCTGAATACTTAGAAGCCACGTGTCGCGAAATGTGAAGTAGAGTGACAGTCACAAAACTCCCCTAAAAATGAAAAATCCATAATTCCGTAATCTCCACGCCAGTGACCACCCTGAGCCTATATCCAAGCCTAATAGGGGGAACCCTCTTGCGCAGGTTTCTTCATATTGCGACTACTAAGTACCTATACCTTCTTTTAAAAAGAAGAAAAAATATTAATAAAAGATAGTTATTATTTTTCCTATGAAACTAGTGATAAAACTTATCAATAACGTTTTCCATGAAATAAGGTTTTGAATGAAGTACGGTCTAGTTATTATAACTTACTTTAACTAACTAACAGGTAACTTTTATTTTTAACAACAAGTGATTAAGATGATTTTTCTTCCCTTACGAGTACCATTACAATATATGATTGGGATATTTACACTTTTTTAAATAAAAACTATCTTGCGGGACTTTATAAAAAAGGGAGACATTAATAAGGAGATGTGGACCATTCTAAAATGGTCTATCAGGGCCTAGGGCATAGTAGTGGACACCGCCGCCGGAGGGGACCAGAACACGTCGTATGCGGTACCTGGCCCCCACTGAATCGGCGAGCACCTGGAAGATTATTCATAGCAGGGCTATTCCTATAGGTATCCATCGCTTCGGCACCCCTTACTGAAGAATGAAATGCGTAAGGCATTTTCTCTCGATTAAAAAGGGTTGCAGAAAATATATACTTAGCTTGTTCCACTGCCGGCAAATTTTCTTTTTTTTTAATATAGAAATAGAATATACGAATATAAAAAGTATGGAAATCTAAATAAATTTTAATTTTATGGGTATTTCTAGACCAGCCTGAGGTTCTATTAATATTAAGTGACTAATTTAAGTAGTTGGTAACATTTGTGCTGACGCGACATTTCGTGGCGTCGACACTCTCTGTCACGGCTACTCATTTAGACGACGCCGATTTAATTTTAATTAAACACTAACTTGTGTCTTAGTTTACCGCATCTGGCTCGTATCAGAATCTTAATTTCCCGACGTTTCGGCGCTGTACTTTCATAGCAAGCATCTGGCATATGCATGTTCTTATTTTAGTTACTATAGAAGTTGTTGTTTTTATTATGATATAATTAAGTTCTGTGGTGGTAAAAATTAAATAATTGCAAATATTGTTTTAGTAGTACTACTACTAGTAATTACAAATTTTAAATTATTTAGTGCCCCGTGATTTTTCAACTTTTCTTTGTTAGGGTAAAAACTAATTTTAGTCACAATAAAAAAAAGAAAAATAGAATAATTATATAAGTCAGATAATAAATCATAAATAGATTTTAACATTTTTATGGGTATTTGCCTTTTAAAAATACCAGTTATCGAATTTAAACATATGTGTTTATTTTATTTAAGTGTTGCTACAAATTTTTGACAACATAGATAAATTATAAGAAGACATAACATTATTTGTAATCTCGAAATTGACGTATTACAAAGTATAAACTGTAGTAAAATTTTATATTAAGATACGCTAATAAATTTAATAAAATATGTTTTAAAGTCAATATGTTTGAATACCGGTATATAGAAAGCATGTCCACGGTATAATTCATTGTTCCTCATTTACGTGTCCAAATAAAAACTTTGTATAATATTCATATATTTTTTTGGAAACAGACATCTCCCGCTCAGGAAATAAATCACTCTGTTAGGGGGGATTTTGCTTACATTTCATGGACATAAAGTCAGTCTGGCCCAAAACAACTAGCTGTGGTACACACAAATAGATGTCCAATGGGGATTGAACCCATCTTCCTATACATAGCGTTAAAATAAATAAACAAAAAAAATTGGCTTAGTGAGTTACGCATACGCACGTCGAAACTCACTGAACCATTTTTTTTTCGGATGGACATACGTATGTAGCCACGAGGCTTTTGCTACTTCACCAGGCATAAAGGCGAGCAGCGCTCCAGCCTTAATAACTGCGCAAGAGGGCGCCTTCTGTGGGGCTTGGACCTCGGGTCAGGGCAGTCGCTGGCGATGAGATCGAGGGATTATGACTTTTAGTATTTTAGGGGAGTTTTGAGCAACTGAAGCTCTACTTAACAGTGTGACGATGCGTCGTCGTTGCCGTACCCCTTACCCCGTAGCCCTGCCGCCGACCGGTGGCTGGGACTATAAAAGGGCGCGCACTGATGCCGCGCTCTCTCTTCTACCTCACTACTACTTACGCTGCGGTCGACACCCTACACCAGCCGACTACTACCATCCGGACTGGACGAGACGTGGAGACGAGACCTGCTTCCCTCGCTGCCGCTACTATCTACATAAGGCGTCAGCGAGACTTCTACCATCCAGCTTCCTAACAAGCTAAGTGTTAATTGTGACTACCTATTGGTCACCTACTCAAACCGAGTCTAAGAACCTGCCCCCTGCTCTAAATATTGTTAATCTTACTTATAATTTAAATAAACTATAGTGTACTGAGTGATCTGTGTTTACTTCCTCTCTTTATATAAAACTCATCTCTTTTCATTAATGTAACACGTGGTTGGCTACACCAACACGTATTACGTTACAGTGGCCCAACGTGATAGTGGGGTCTACGTTACAGTGGCGCCCAATTTTCTAAGGCAGGACAAGGTTTGAGTAGGGATACCGCTAATTTTTCTTTATTTTTGGTGTATTTTTGTGTGAAAATTCGTTCAAAAGGTACGTACAGTGTTTTTTGTTACTTAAGTGCTAAATATTAATTGCCATTCTATTCACCTTACTACGCTGCATTCCATAAGTGTACCTACTTACGCTCACGTGCAAAGCGCATGTTGTTTACTACAAACCGCGCGCGCGACGTGGCCACTAACCACGCTGCTAACCTATATACCTACCTATATAGGCCTATTTCTGTATAACTTTTGAACGGAATTATTTCATTTCTAGCTATAATTGCTTATTGCTCTGCTGTGTTGGCTTATTTCTTTATTTTAAGAATATCTTTCGCTATTCGCTTCTAACTATGTCATACCAAATTAAATTCTCATGCTTGCACAAAGCCGAACTCGAATACGAGGTTTGCCTGAGAGGCGTTGATAAGTCCGATACAGTGGAGGAATTGCGCAAGCAAATTACTAAGCTTTCGCCTGGATATCCCTCGGAAGAGATCTTAACCTCTTATCTATCGCCGAATGAGGATATATCCGCTATTAATGCTTCTTTATTTCGTGCTTCTAATAATTTATCGGTCCTTAAGAACAAATTTGATAAAAATCTTTTTAATAGAACCGAATCAGTGCTACATCATATATTTCACAGATTAAATCGCATAGATATTACTGCACTTGTCGATTTTAATTTAATAGAAACTTCTTGGAATAAATTCCATTCGCTTTATACAACACTTAAGTCCCTTATGCTACCGAGCTCGGCCGATAAACAAACAGATGCCAACGCCAGTCGCGAATCTTTGTCCGCTGAATGCCTATACGATCGTAAATTATTTTCCGAATTATCTAAATTCAAATACAACGGAAAAACATGTGTCCGTGCCTTTATACAGACGGTTGAGGAATTTATGTCTGGTAGGGGTATATCTGAAGATAAAATAATTTCTTTCGCTTTTGAAATATTTTCGGACGATGCATTACATTGGTATCGTTCTAATAAACAAAATATTAAGTCTTGGAGTGAACTGTGTCAATCACTTAAACGCGATTTTAGTCCGCATAACTACGACTATAAGTTAATGTCGGAGATAAGACGTCGTTCTCAAGGTGCAAACGAGAACATAACATTATATGTATCTAAAATGCAAGGATTGTTTTCTCGTCTTGACGTGTCTGTCAGTGAGTGTGTGAAGCTTGAAATATTACTAAATAATATCAGGCCTTGTTACACTAATGCTCTTCTTATATCGGAAATTAAAGATATTTCTACTTTAATTAATGTTTGTCGAAACTTCGAGAAATATTATAGTCGCAATAAGGAGTTTTCTGAACCACCTATGGTTTCTGCCGACACATTGGCACCTGAATTCGCTTATAAATATGCGAATAATTATTATATTCCTAATTCTAATAAAAAAACTGGTAATTTTTTTTCTAATACTAATAAGCATTTAAAACCAACTTATACGAATACTTATCAAAAAAAAGATTCGGAACCAAAAATTAATGCTATTGTAAACACTTCTAATAATAATAAATACTGTCCGAGATGCCGAACTAATTCGCATTCTTTAAATGTTTGTAAGCAGCCTCGCTACCTAATATGCTTCAAATGCGGGTTAAAAGGTGTTCGCGTTTCTGATTGTCCTAACTGTCAGATTAAAAATAATAAAATAATTTCAATAAATCTAATAAACAAGGATTGGAGAAATTCTAAAACTAACGAAACAGAGTGGAATAATTGGCTCAACTACGTTTCAAATTTTTTTCTAAATAATTCTTCAGTCCGCAATTCAAATGTAAATACTACAAATATTCCTCATGTACCGGTTGTGGTAAATGGAATAAATACTGTCGGTCTACTAGACTCTGGTTCGTGTGTGACTATTTTAGGTAATAATTCACATACCTACATTCTTAACAAAAATTTTAACTTAATTTCTTCTCAACCATTTGAATTAGTCACTGCCGGCGGTGAGAAATATTCTTCGCTTGGCTCAATCTTACTTCCTTTTGAGTTTCAAAATAAAATTGTTACTCTTGTGACTCACATAGTACCAGAAATTAAAAACTCTTTGATTCTTGGTATGGATTTTTGGAGAGGTTTTGGGTTATTTCCCAAACAATTAGAATCGGTTCTAATCCCGAATTCTTACGACGCTAGCGTTACGGAGCTACACTCCAACGCCGTCGGTCACGTGGTCTCGTTTGATCACCTAACGGTCAATCCGAGAGCCACGGCTTATAATGTTGTGGATGCGGATGGTCTACCCCCCGATCCCGATAAAATATCTTCTATTGCTAATAACTCGACTCCAACTAATAAAAGGGAGGTTCGTCGTTTCTTAGGCGCTGCTTCTTGGTATAGGCGATGTTTACCTAACTTTAGTTCATTGGCTGCCCCATTGAACAAATTAACTTACTTCTCGTACTTACTCCGTAAGAAAAAAAAATACAATTCGCTATCAGCACATAGTCGTAATTGTCAAACTTATAATCTTCGCCGTAAGCCGGCAGAATTCAATGTTGGTGATATAGTATGGAGACGAACATTTTATCTGAGTGACAAAAATAAATATTTTTCTAAAAAATTAGCTCCTAAATTTATTAAATGTAAAATTGTATCAAAAAAGTCTCCTTTAATCTATAAACTATCTGATATGTCCGGGAAGCCGCTTGGTGAATGGCATATAAAAGATATAAAACAAATTAATTATAAACAATAAAAAAATACAACTATTTCAAGAAATAAATACTAATCATTTCAAGTGCTAATTAAATCTAACAAAAAAATAAAAAAATTTACCCAATGGTTCAGTGGTAAAATGGCTAATATTAAAACTAGTATACAGTTTCGATTTCTATTTTAATTTTTACATCTACTAATGATGTTAACTTTCAACGCAACTACGTATCTACCTACGATAGTTCTGTCTAACTTATTAAACTGTTCCTATATTATTCTTTTACGTCTAAGTATGTACCTACCTACATGGGTGCTCAATCGTTCTGTATAGCGGCTCGCATCTTGTCGCGCGCCGGTCATAATACATTTATACGTGCCTACTTTTTATAGATATTATTATCTAACTTAACTGCATAACTTTGTGAATAGGCATTATTGCTTATCGCATGATGTTGTTTGATGAATCATTTTATTTGTTGAACACCTGTTTGTTACTTGGTCCGGTTCGCTTAATTTCTACCTAATCTTTTAATTCAATACTCCCAGGTACTATGGATGTTTATTGAACTTTATATATATACTTTTCTTTTATTTTTTTCAGGGCTCGCCTGCCAGCTGCCTGAGCTGCTGACCAGCTTCGCCTGTCTACATCCTGAGCTGCTGACCAGCTTCAGCAGGCCTTCGCGAATTTTCCGTGAGGGAAAATTCTGGCCTATCGAGGGGGGTGTGTGACGATGCGTCGTCGTTGCCGTACCCCTTACCCCGTAGCCCTGCCGCCGACCGGTGGCTGGGACTATAAAAGGGCGCGCACTGATGCCGCGCTCTCTCTTCTACCTCACTACTACTTACGCTGCGGTCGACACCCTACACCAGCCGACTACTACCATCCGGACTGGACGAGACGTGGAGACGAGACCTGCTTCCCTCGCTGCCGCTACTATCTACATAAGGCGTCAGCGAGACTTCTACCATCCAGCTTCCTAACAAGCTAAGTGTTAATTGTGACTACCTATTGGTCACCTACTCAAACCGAGTCTAAGAACCTGCCCCCTGCTCTAAATATTGTTAATCTTACTTATAATTTAAATAAACTATAGTGTACTGAGTGATCTGTGTTTACTTCCTCTCTTTATATAAAACTCATCTCTTTTCATTAATGTAACACGTGGTTGGCTACACCAACACGTATTACGTTACAGTGGCCCAACGTGATAGTGGGGTCTACGTTACAACAGTTCGCGGGCCTCTTGGACTTCGGGTCTACGAGGGCATCGGATGGTAACTAAGCCAGCAGCGCAGAAGAATCTGCATAAATAAATAATTATTATTGATATCCGTCTAATGAAAAATAAGACTTTAGGTGCTTAACTTTTGATAGTTTGACACAGTTTTGACTTGGTTTCCAACCATTTATGATACCTATTTGTATAATTCGTCGGGGATAGTGCAATACCGCGTAAGTAACAATAGCTAATATGGTTAAAGATCAAATGTAGCACATTGATATTTTGTTCTTTACTACACAATAAAGAAAATATTTACTGACAAACGAAATTACACCTTATTAGCAACTGTCTCATTCGCGGTATTGCACTATCCCCGACGATATGAAACATTTTCCAAATTATCACCATAATGCTATTGTAGCGTAACTTCAGAAGCTTTTATACAATATTGTTGTATAAAATACTTATAAGCTTCTGAAGCCTCCATATTATAAACTTTAACTACAGAAAATGTTATGCTTCACAGTAGAAGTTCATAATGTGTGTATGTTTGTTTATCATCCAACTGTAGTTTAGAGGAGTTAGTCATCTTCAACCAATTGAATATAAATTTTGCAAACATTTTGAATTTAGCAAGTAATCATATGACATCAATAATTGTAAAAAAAAACTTTATATTTGACCTTTATTATTATAAAACCTACATGCTTTACTTCTCGATAGTCACATTTTATAGAATTGTTTAATCCTCAGAAAGAAATAATCAGAAGAGCAATTTTTAATTTTGGAAATTTAAATTTATCTAATGATTGAATAAATAGCCTTTACTAGGTAGGTACACATGAAGCTGATAAAACAGTGGCATGAGCATAAAATATCATCAAAAGAGGCCGCCGATAACATTATACCTGCTGCAATAATTAATAGTCATTGAGTGAAAGTCACCAGCATCAATTTGGGAATGATTGGCGTCGGTCGAGAGTGATCCAAATGGGTGGCTTAAATACTCATTTGATATTCACATTTGGTTCGAAACGGGAGGTACGTGGCGAGTCAAATTGCTACTAATTTGTGCACATTCAACTTGCTGCGGATACTATGAGCAGGTATAATGTTAACATTACTATTAGTAACACTTTTATTTAATGCCTATTAGCTTTTTATGTCCGGTGAAGTAGCAAAGGCTTCCTGGCTAACTACATAATGTACATAATAGAGATTGATACATTTCGATGACCGGTCGGGTTTCACCGTAACCGAATTGGTAAGGCATTAGGGGCTAAACCTAAGATGATGACCTAAGATACAGGTGCGAGTCCTCCCAGTGGTCTACAGTTATTAATCACAATTTCGAAATTCAGTAGCGGTTAAATTCTGGCTTACCGGAGTTACAGTGGCGGTTTTTTACAATCTAATCTTTTCTCTACGTTATTATTATTTATTACTAGATTCCTGCGCACTGTTTGACCCGCGTAGCTCCCGTCACCGTTGCAACTTCATAATTAGAGGTAAATATAGCCTACTTTGTTTCTGGATCTTTCTAATTAATAGTTAAAGAATGATTTACATCGGTGTAGTAGTTCCAGAGCCTATTCAATGCACACAAACAATCAAAATATGTTTTCTCTTTATAATACTGGTACTGGTAATTTATTTATCTTTCCTCTATCCATATTTATATCCATTTTATATACATAACTATAGATTAATAATCCATATTAAGATAACAACCTCCGGCGCAGGTTAAAAGTCTCCCTTTCAGTCACGATGGTCGTGGGTTCGATCTTGTTCTCTCGGGAAGTGTAAAATCTAGCTTTTCTTTGACTGACTACCCTCCGTGCATTAGAAAAAATGTTAAGCCATTGGTCTTAATTAGAATTACATCATCTATAACAAACAATCGTATATCAGGGATAGGGCAGTAGTGTTTATGTTACTTCTTACTCACTTATTTCAACAGCCCGTCACGTTATGTTACGTCCACAGCTGAACATACACTTCACGGATGACGCTTAAGGCAAAGTAGGTGTCCATAAAATTTATATAATCTACCTAAACCGATATAACATTTGTATTTACAAAACCGAACGAACTTCTTCGTAAACAAAGGAAATGGTACGCAAAAGACACCCCACAACGTCTTGATTATGTCTCGGCCAGATTGAATACTTTCAAAGAGGTGGGGAACAAAGGCATATTGTTATTCACCCCACTAGTGTAACTAGGAGCTGTGACAAACTATTTAGGTAACGCAAAGCTCTACGTCACAGGGATGATAATTAATCAGAGGCAAAAGACTTACAGTTTTGACAAAAGACTTAGGTGCGAGGCGCAGTTATTTTGGGGTGAACTGAGTTTTTGTGCATGTTTGTCCACTATGAAGGATTAGGTATATAAAAATAAATATCTGCCTTCGTTGACGAGCGATGTTAATAAGTTAAAGGTAAACTTAGGGTTAATTTATTCATCGTCATGTACCATGGGAATAAATTTAAATGTAGACACAATGTCCATACAAAATCTATCAAAAATATAATTTGTATAAAGTTTGATTGAAAAAATAGGAAAAAATAGACTAGATAATTATACATTATCGTAAATAAAAAAGATAAGAGTGTAAAGAACTTTAAGTATTCAATTCAACATTGTTATTCGCACTTTAATATTCTAATTATAAGACGGGTCCGCGAAGAGTGTAACGACAAAAAATAATTATTATATGTATTAGATTTATAGCTGACTTCAAGCTTCCCGAACTTATGCTTCTGAGCTCTAAATATATTGATCGAAGTATATTTTCTATTTTACATTCCGTTTTTTAAAAGCTTTTATGTATCTTACTTTCTGTAAAACATTTATCCTTGTGTGAAATTTCACCCTTTAGCAGGTAGGTACAGGTTTCTTGATTGTTTGTAAGCCAAAGGTTAACTACCTGTTCAAATCTGGCAGTGTGAAGTTAATGTTAGCTGCGTTGACAGCTATCATTTACTGCTCCTTTGGGCTTAATAGCGTGCCTATTTAATAGTGACAATAGTTTTCACTTAATTGACATACCTATTTAAATATTGATGAAGTAACTAAACTATGCTCTATTGAAATAGTGTAATAATTATTATTATTTAATAAAGAAAAAATAATTGTGTATGTGTGTTTTTCTTTTGTGTTTTATTGTAGTATCGCACGTATTCGAATCATGTTTAGTATTTTTTTATTTATTTAAAAAATAATAATATATATAAATTAAAACAGTATTATTAGTAATAAACTGTTCCACATTTCTCTATAAAACCCTTATTGGCACGTTTATTAAGTCGCCAGTATGTAAGGTTCAAAAGAGTGTGAACTTTTATATACTAGTATATGTCTTTATTTTGCTACATTCTACGTCCCGAGCACCCGTTAGATTTGTTGCTTTAGAAAACTGGAGTGAGCCAAATACATAGACAAGCTGTAAACTTGATTAGGGGATTGAAGAAAACAACAAACAACGAAAGAAAAATCAAGGGAGAAAAGGAAGCGTTTGTTTAGCTACTTACTCAAATTCCGAGAATAAATTCTGTGTTGGATACGAGTTATTTTGACGGGGAATAGAACAGAGATGTCATTGGAGGAAAAAAGTATGCATATTTTATAAAAAGGGAGCGTATGAGTGTAATAAATTGCCTAAATTGTGTGTCACGTAGTGCGAAACAAAGGTAGCGGTAGGAGTCCGCGACAGGGGCGACAGACATCGTAATTGCAACAACACCGGTTAGGTATACCTATGTACCTACCTACCGCTATAACTAATTTTTCTTTCCTGCTGGGTCATATTTATCCGGTGACATTTTATTTTACTTGAACGAATTACTTTTGGAATGTGAAATGGAATTCGTTTGTGTTGTATTATTTGTATACTGTAACATTTTTGTCACACGTTTAAATTCAAAAACAATTTTATTCAATACTATAGTTTTAACTTGGTCATTTTGAATGTAAGGTTTAATTGACAAGCATTAAACAATTACCTATTCAACAATTAGATCGTGATTTATAACAGAAATTAATAATATATTTTACCTAGTTGATGAACCTTTAACGTTGTAAATAATATTACAGTAATTAACAATTAAAAATAAATCCTAACATAATTTGTAATAATAAATGATAATAATAATGTTGTAATAATTGAATAACAACGATATTATTTAAACAACTAAGTAGGTTATTGACTTTCCATCCAATATTTTGTCCCACACTTCATGACAATGAATATTTATATTCTAAGCGAGCACGTTGATTGTATTTATGATTTAACGGATGAAGTAAAATATGATGATTTGACTATAGCCAATACGGATAAACGTAATCATTGTGTTGATATCTAGATAATGACAATAAAAAAAACCGTCCAAGTGCCAGTCGGACTCGCACACGAAGGGTTCCGTACCATTTTCAAGTGCCTACCTGTTGCCGTTATTGATATCGAGCAAAAAAGGGCAAAAAATAAAATATTTTTTTGTATGGGAGCCGACCTAAAATATTTAATTTATTCTATTTTTAGTATTTGTTGTTATAGCGCCAACAGAAATACATAATTTGTGGAAATTTTAACTGAAAGTATGCATATTTTATACTTGAGATACAACCTGGTGACAGACAGACAAACAGCGAAGTCTTAGCAATAGGGTCCTGTGTTTAGGTACCCTTCGGGTACGGAACCCTAAAACCGATTCAAGATTTGGTGATGGAATAAATCAAAGTATCAAAGAAAGAATAAATCCCGGTTTTTTTTTAATAATAAAACTTTTGTTCGCGTTTAACACGCGGTCAACTACAGTGTTTATATTTTATTTCATTTAGATTCTTAGTTACCTACATATTAATATCTGATTATGATGTTCAAGATTAAATTTAATCATTATACGTATTTACTATATTTAATTAAGTCCCGAAATCAGTTTTCAGTTTTAAACTTATTGTATGAATGTACTGACTTCGAATTAGACACGGTGTAGCGAATGAGTTGAGTTGAGTTCTTCACATTTTTCAATTAGTCTTTAAATGTGAAGAACTAAAGTGACCCAAGCAATTTCTTGCTTGGATCACTTAAGTAACCATAGTTACATACTGCATAAATAATAAAATGAAAAAAAAATACATATACTCATCATCTCATGAATGTTTCATTTATTTGTAGTATTGAATTCAAATTGTATCAACTTTGAAAACGTAGGTATAGACTTGCCAATTGTGCGTGAAAACAATAGTAATACAAAGCCGGATAAAAATCTCGATCAGTTGAGTAAAGTTGGGTTGTCGACCCCTCCGCCCTCGAACTTTGACAGTTTATATGAGCCGTGTAATGGCGCCTTAAACTAAATAAAGCTTTGCATTTGGCTCGTGTGTAGATGGAACCCCGCGAGCTTGTTGTCTCCGCAGTCCCAGCTAGATTACAACTTGCTCCAACTGCGAATACCATCTACTTAACTTTGTATCCATTTTAATAAATTCCCTTACTATTTCTACTTTCTATTTGCGATGGTATTTTTATTTTGTGGCTTCTTGTGCTGATATACTATTACTTTGGCCAAGATATCTTTTTAAGTTGTAGCAAGAACCACTAAGAACCTGTGGTTAATATTCTAAACACTAATAATAAATTATATTATATAATTTTTAAATGTTTTTGGATTCGATCGATCGGATTTCGATGACCAGTGGGGTTCCACCGTAGCCTAATTGGTTAAGGCATTAGAGGCTTAACCTAAATGCGGTTTCGAGTCACGCCGGTGGTCGCATTTTATTAATTTCAATTTAGAAACATATTATATAATTTTCAAAAATCAATCAAATTCATTCATAGCTTTATATTATACACACTTTTTACCCTATATAATTAATTACTTCATTAATAATAATTTTAGCTTTAAGATAGTACTAAGTTATAAATATTGTGCATGATGTAATTGAGGGAATACACTACCATCCATATTGTAAAGCGCTAATTAGTAAGTACTATGTAATGTGCATATGCCTTGTTGGGGGCCCGTAATAAATAAATAAATGAACTCATTGATATCATCATCAATCCGTTTGATCCACTGCTAAACATCGGCGGAGGGGGGTTATGACATAGTCATCTCATCACGCTTGTCACCCACAAATATGCAATATTACGTCATAGTCGTAATACACAGGGAAACGCTGCCCGTTCCCTGATATACAATATATTATGTTATAATAATCGAGACTAACGATTATACATGATTTCTGAGGCATGTAGGGTAGTCCCTCAATCAACTATGGGAAATAAATCTTAGATTTTACACAAAGATTTCTTGTCCACCGTGGGGAGCGAACCCACGACCTCCGAGAGTTAAAGCGAGACTTAAGGTGCAAGTTGGAAGCGGGTGACGTGAGGCGGCGGCGGACGACGTGTCGCGGCGACACTACTGGTTTGTATGTATTTTTATGAAATTCCCTTCGCAGTTAGCGACACGAAGCTCGACGTAATTTCATAGAAAAACATAGAAACCATGTGTCGCCGCGACACATCGTCCGCCGCCGCCTCACGTCGCCCGCTTCCAACTTGCACCTTTATACTGCTACTCCACGGAGGTAGTAGTAAATTATTTTACAGGTTTCGCTGAAAACTTGTAATGTAGGATCATTTACGACCAATGTTGTTCTTTAAAAATTTTCCTACATTGTCAAAGAGTAATATGGTTTAGTTTTAATCGCTTTATTCACTTAATGTCATCATGCCATAATAAATAATGCAGTTGATATCGCACAGGTTAAGTTATAATATTTTAGACATTAATCTCTTTATTTTGAACACTATTTAATTTATCTACATTTCTAGCAGTCTCTTGTTGTGACCTGTTACCACATTGATAGTTAAGGGGTTTACTATGGTGTACTATTTTAAATAAATAAAACTGAATGATAAAAGTGTATTTTAATACAGCTTTCTTGTTATTTTCACCTAATACCGGGGCTAAAAATCAGTTTGTCATCTATAATATTACCTACTGTAATAATTCATCAATCATGAATATAATACCCTATAACTTGTACTGGAATGCATCATAATTCTGCCACATAATGGTAACGTATAATTTACCTAACTAGACGTCGAAACTGAATACCTAATATTGATATATCGTCGGTGAAGTTCTAACACCACGTATATCAGAAATAGTAACTTTCAGAAAAAGGTAATAATTATATAAAGACAAAAGAAAAATACCAGTTCACTTTTTAACTTATTTTTCGAATTTCTATTGGACGACGTGTGTTTCAAATTAAAACAACGTGTATTCCGCATTGGCATCCTGTGGCATTAAATTGCCAAATCGCACAAAATATTTAGAAAACGTCAAAGCTGAAAAAAAAAACTTGACTGTGTTAAAATTTAAACGACGATAATTCAAATGTTTACTTCATTGTTTAACATGTCCATATATAGGTGCTCCGAAAATATGTTGACCTCTCTGTGAAGTCCTAACAATTTCACATGAAATCTGAGACTACAGACTATATATGACATCTCTTTAACAGGAGATAGTGAATCTTATGTTATGTTGTTTATGTTATGTATGTATTATTATGTTAATAAAGACATTTCTGTGATTTTCCCGGTATCTTTGGGTATGCAGACGACAGCACAGTCTCGGTGAGATACTTGTCTGATGCGAAGTCTGGGTCAAAGGTCCAGTCGTTCACGGAGTCGATGATTGAGGGGGTGAACTCGATCTTGGAGGCTGTCTCCTTATGGGGCGATGCTAACCTGGTTGGGTTTAACCCCTCAAAAACACAGGCGTGTCTTTTTTCGGCGAAACGGAGTCCATTCCAACTGACTCCGACTTTCCGGAATGTCTCCGTTCCGATCAGCGACCATCTTGAGCTCTTAGGGCTTGATCTCTCTTCTAATCTTAACTTCGGTCGCTACATCGAGTCCATAGCAAACACTGCAGCCAAAAAACTGGGCATTCTTTACAAGGTGAGGCGGTTCTTCACATCGGAGCAGCTCTTAGGTAAGTCTTTACAAGGCTCAAGTTCGCTCCTCAATGGAATACTGTTCTCATCTTTGGGATGGGTCTGCTAGATATCAGCTGGATGCTCTGGACTCATTGGAGCGCTGAGCGAAGAGAGTCATAGACAATAACTCACTTGTGGAGGCAAGTCTTCAGAGCCTCGAACACCGTAGAAGAGTAGCCTGCGTATCGGTTTTTTATCGGTTACATTTCGGGGAGTGTGCGGAGGTTCTACATAACCTGATACCCCCTTCACCCTTCCATCACCGGACGACTAGGCGCGGCGAGTGGTTTCACCCTTTTGTTGTTGACATTCCTTCAATACACACGAAGCGATTTGCTTCTTCTTACATAATGCGGACGGCTAAGGAGAGGAATTCTCAGCCGAGGCCAGTTTTTCCGGAACGCTATAATCTGGACATCTTTAAGGCTAAAGTGAACAGACACTTTCTAGGCAAGCGTGTATCATCTTAGGCCTTATCTTCGCCTTCCGTCAAGCGAGATTATGGTCGCAAGCAATTAATAAAAATAAAAAAAAACCATTCCATTTTTTTTATATGGCAATAAGTATACGTGACAGTATCTTCTGTTTAAGGGATAGTAGACACAAATTACAAGTACCACATTAATTAGTACATAGCGTAATTTAAGTTCTCACACCACGTATGACCGAAAACAACTTTCCAGGAATGTAAAAAACAATGTAGCTCAACATATCGAGGGGTGAAAGGCTATTTGTTTGAAGCGACATTTTGGACGATATGGAGTTATATACATATTCGGATTCAGCGAATTTTTCTGCGTCGTCTGAGCCGGGTTTCGTACAATTCTGAGCACTTTTATGGCGCTTAAAACAATGCCATTTTAGTGCATAATTCTCAAACATGATGTATGATCAGACTTCAAATTTGCCATATTTTTTTAGTATATCATTTAAGCTGTATACAAAAACAGAGAATCGGATCATAAGCCGTTATTCCCTTCCTAAAATTTTAGTTCGATGGCAGATAAATCGTTTTTCGATGTAGCTATCTTTAGATGAAAAGTCCCTTCAAACATTTTGCTTACAACTACTTACTCTGTGCAATGTCGCTTCAACCAATTTGCCGTCAGCCAAATTCATTAAGACATGTCGTCGGTTCAACCCTTTCGCTACAACTGGTTTTCACACTGTTTAGAACAACCAAGTTATATAACTCCTTTCAAAATCTGAGACATCAAACAACTATTTAAGAATGTTCATTGTTGCTTAAGCCAACTCTCCTGAACCGTTAACAAAACCCAAAACCCAAACCCAAATTGGTAGTAAAACAAAATAGCCTATTCCTATTATTATTAAGTAACGTCGATTCAATCATTTTGCTTTCTCCTGCATAAGTACTGTAAAGTCACTTAAACCATTTTGCCTGCTGCTGATTAGTGACAATGTTGGAAGTTGAATCATTTTTCTTTACTCTAAAAATAAGGCGATACAGATCATTTTGTATTAAGCGACAATTTATTTTATACTCATAACTGTTTTTTAATTGAAAATTATACCAAAACATTCAGGGATTTTTTTTCAATAAAAATTTGCGATCCCCATTATAGAAAGAGCACTAGTTTTTTCATAACGATTTTTTTTCCAAATTTTGAATCTTTAAATGGCTCTCCTGTAAAGTTCGTAAAATGTCGCTTCAAACAAATAGCCTTTCACCCCTCGATATATACATTATAACAATACTATTTTACTTTGATATGTTCTAATTGGCTATAAAAGTATCTCGAAATCTCTAGTAAAATGCATCAAAATGTAAAAACCGTTGTTAATGACTTACGTGGTGTTAAACTTAAGCATCGATATATCGGTACTGTGCTTATAGACATAAGTAAAGTAGCTGTCATTGCCTAGGGCAGCTTGGACTGGATCCGAAACAAATGCAAATTTGTGCCTGAAATTGACTGCACAACGCATATCGCTGTGGGCATCATGTCACATTACTTCACTCTGTAAATTCCAATGACTTTATGAGATTTGCATGAAACTGAAGCTGTATAGATTTTCTCTTAACAGACTTAAGCAAGTTAGGGTAATTGAGGGATATTGTCATAATATGATAAGATGAGTTCTGAACAGAAGGGTTCTGATGCCCATATATCAGATCAGTATGAGTATGTCCCTTTATCGCGTCTTATAGTGAGAATTTCAAGAAGGTGGAGTGGTAAGTAATAATTTTTTTCAGCACTTAGTTATTTATTACCATACACTTGAACTTGTCAAAATTACACTAAGACTAAATGTAACAAAAGAATCACTTAAGTATCTAAAAACAATGTTAACATTATTTGATCTTACAGATTTATTAATCCGTCTGTCCGTCTGTCGTGCGATAAAAGACAATTGGTCTTCAAGAAGCCGGAATTCACAGAGCACTAAAACTAAACGACACTAATAATACTCTTCTTACAGAAATATATTGAACACATGCAAATCAAATGTAATTTGTGAGCCATCATTTCGAAACAGGAATGTAATTATACGAGAATGATATCGAACATGCGACAAATGGAAATAGGATGTTCATTAACTGTTACATTTTAGCTTTGCCAGAGTCGCACATTGTTTAACTAATTTATGTTCTTAATAAGTGACTATATTTCCATATAGTCTATACTAACATTATTATAATACATATGTATTGTATTATATTATAGAGATTTCATTGTTTGTTTACTTGCATTGAATAAGCTCCGAAACGAATGGACGGGCTGATTTCAAATATTAATTCACTATTAGAAAGCAATGTTATCCAGTAAGCGCGCGTTTTGCCCTGTACTACACAAATAGAGAACATTTTTTGGTGGACGAAATTATACCTTATTAGCCACGGTCACTTACGCAATATACACTATTACGTTACTTTTGACAACCTCAATGGCCTACTCGTATAAGTCTTTTCGTAAATAACGGAAATGGTGGTTTCGATTACCGAACCGGGATTTAAAAAAATGTGTTTAATTAAATATCTTTCCGAATCTGGTTGGTTGCATGAGACCTTACCGTCCATGCCTCGAAAAGTACGTTAAGCCATTGGCCTCGATTGCCATAACATCATCTACTTATGACAGATACCGAGCAACAGCGTTTACTTGTTTATATAGCATACATAATAATGCGGTAGACAACCCGCTTGTCAGGCGTAGTGAATATGACAATACCCCCAATCGATGGATTCCTATACGATGTTGCCTGGCCTATGTTCTGCAGTAGGCGGTATACGAGCTGATGATAATGACGATCTCTCTCTGTACCAATAAAACACATACATTCTGATGTGACGTGTCTACGTAATAAACATTCATCCTAAACACACCCAAACTTTCTGAACTTCATAATGTTAGTAGGATAGACTCCCATCGATGGATTCCTACCTATGTTGCCTGGCCTTTGTTCTGCAGTGGGCAGTATACGGGCTGACGATGATGACGATCTATCTCTGTACCATTAACACACATACAATCTGACGTGTCTGGGTTATAAACGTTCATCTAGAAATACATCCAAACTTAATAATATTAGTAGGATAATAATTCTGTGGTATAACAAAGCAAACAGTATCCTATAATGTACTCTATTCATGGGTTGTGTATCTGATCCGTACACACCAATTACCTGCCCTATAATCGAGAATATCCGCGAAAGGGCGAAGCTCAATCAAACTTTAGCAATCATCACGCCTATCTTATCTCTGACGTAACAATGTAAGCGGGACCCGCTCCTCTCAGGACCGCATTAACTACTGCTTTATTTATGTACACAGATACCACAAACCCTATTCTCGTTTTAGTACCATCATGTTCTAAAATTGGTCTTATTTAAGAATAAATATAGGTACGAATGAAATACTATTTCGATGATTGCAACATTTTTGGGATCATAATAGAAAAAAGCGGCCAAGTGCAAGTCGGACTCGCCCATGAAGTAGCAGCAAGTAACATAGTATTATAGTTATTGTAGTTCGTTATAACTTTGATCGATCTTTTAATAATATTTGATTGAATATTTGATTTAGAAGTTACGGGAGGGGGGGCACATTTTACCACTTTGGAAGTGTCTCTCGCGCAAATTATTCAGTTTAGAAAAAAGTGATATTTGAAGTCCTATCCATAGATACCCCAAACAAATGGGTTTGATGAAAAAAAAATGAGTTTCAGTTCTAAGTATGGGAAACCCGCAAAATGTATTGCTTTTTGCGGGTTCTTATAGTTTAGGAAAAAAGCGGCTGTGACATATGGACGGACAGACATGACGAATCTATAAGGGCTCCGTTTTTTGCCATTTGGCAACGGAACCCTAAAAACGCATCAAATTGTGATAAAAATGACGTTTCTTATTTATTAAAATATCTATCAAAAGATTTAATATATACTTATAGTAGAAATTAAACCAGCCAGTACAAAATAAAAAAGTTGGGATATCCGTCTATGTAATACTTAGTCCCATATTAGCATTTCGCTACAACGTAAAAAATACATACTTAATAGGTATAATTACTTATTCTATCAAATTCTTTTGTCTCTCAACTTCTGTTGTTATAATGAAATTCATGGCTTATGCGTTTCACAGTCAGTATTCAGTTTTTTAATTTCCGGCGAAAACAGCGTCCGTTAGGAAAAAGTGTTAATTGAATACGAGGGTATGTTTGCACGGATGGAACGGATATACACTACGATATTACTGTTGTTTCATGAATAATAAAGCGTTTGGAAACCCATTCTCCATCGTTTTGCGAAATAAACTGCACTCAACAGGGAGGGGTTTGCAAACAGAACATACAAAGTAAACGCCTCTTTGATATTTACCTACAATAGGGGTACATACATCTAGCGTTGTTTATGTTAATAACACTCATAATAGTTGAAGATATGATAATAAAAAAATAAAAAATCCCTTTGTATTAGACAAAACTTACATTTTCATATGTAGATCGTATACAAACATATTACTATTTTATTTTCAAAGAAAATACATCTGCATAATCATTTACTTTAACTTTTTTTTACTACTCACATCCACTGCTGCACATGGACCTCCTCTTAACAGACCTTGGCTAGCCAGGGTCGTTGTGGAATATTGCCATTATCACCATGCTTGGCGGGCGGATTGGTGATCACAGAAAGATGGGGAATTGAACTCATACATGCGGCTGCCCATCAGCTCAGCTGTATGCCCCTTAGTCGCTTCTTACGTCACCCAAGGGGTACGTAGTTACAATCCAAGGGGTATATAACAACTTTTGATGAAATGAAGCAATTTATCATGTTCATGCTTAAAATAATATAATTTTTTAGATCAGTCATCGCGCACAATTACATAATTACAGGGTAACACAAGGAGCCTTTTTTTTTTTTTTTTTTTTTTTTCTGTCCGGGGGGAAATGCATTGACGCATTCCCACCACCGTTGCAGCGTATTTGCGCGCTGGCGGTGGGATATGTGGGACTCGCCCTCTCCATAGCGTGGTATGCTAAAGTCATACCACGAGGAGAGGACCCTACACCACTAAAACCTCCCGGACACTCCTTCGATCCGCCGTTGGCGGGGGTCGGGTACGCATGAGCAATCCGGCCCCCCGACGGCACCCGCGGCCAATATGGTATGGCGGGATCTCCAGGGCCACACTTACAGTGGCCCATTTGCCCAATTATAGGGACGCCCGGAGTGTAGAGGCGTCCCTACTCCTCATGGGTCAGCCTCGAAGGGAGCGGGGCCCATGTTCCCCACTCCCCAAGGCCGAGCCTAGGGCGGTAGGCGGCGGGTAACACAAGGAGCCGGCAAAATGATATTGCTAGCCGCGTGCATTAGCGTCCGCATTACAGAATCTGTTAGCCCGTAGGCCGCACAAATATCTTCCACGGTTTCCAGTTTGACGACGTCTACTTCAAATAATTTCGATTTTTGATGATTTATTAAGAAATTACTCCCGCCAACAAAAAATAATCTACTAATATTATAAACGCAAAAGTTTCTGAGGTCATCCTCAAGAATTCGTATTTTTAGAATTGACGTTTCTTAATCTTCCTGAATTTCACTGAAACGTTCTACTGGTAGAGTTTTAGTATAATTGTTATATAAAACGAACCACGCTATGACCCAAAGAATCAGACTAGCAGTAAACAGTGTCACACTATGAACACGTCGCGTCGCATCGCGTCGGGTGTTCATAGTATGATTCTGGTCTATAGAAAACAATACATTTGATTCGACTCAAAACGCATCGCGTTTCATCGGGTCGCGTCGCATTTTAACAATATGTTTCCGCCTTCTTCACCAGCATAAATGAACGTAGTTGTTTTCCTTTATCATTGCTGTGTAGACATGTAAAATTCACTAAAAATTAATTGATACTTGAATAATTCATAAAACGAACAAATAAAATCGAAGAAAATATTAAAACCGCTAGGAAATTTTTTATTGAATTGTGTCTTCGGATGCCGTCGAAACCAAGCCCTTATTAAAAATGTCTTATTCATGTCAAACCTTAATATTAATCCACTGAGCAGTTCTATGTGAGTACGTGCAGTGGGAAACGGTTGGAAAATGGAATTTAATTCCCTATTTCAAAATTAATACAACTTTATGGAGGGTTATACAAATTGATTGACTAATAAAAACTTCCACTCAAGAAACATATCGCTACGGTCAGTTTAGGGTTCCGTAGTCGCCCGTGACAAAACGGATTTTGTTAAACATACACCATTTTATTAGTGGGCTTACCAAACACATATAACATTCGTTTCGCAAACGGATTGAGAAATTAAAATATTGATTTCACACACCTACGTTTTACCAAATCTTTTTTGCTACCCTGAACATTGCCATTTTAAAGGTTTATTTTACCGCTAGTTTGTGTGATTAACACATTTTTTATTAATGAATAGGTACTAATGGCAAATTACAGCTTCGCAACTTGCCTTCAGTTAGTACTTACTAACTGAAGGTAAGTTCACTGAGCTAGTCGCGGACAGACAGACCAACAAACGTAATTAATGCGAAGGTACTATGGTATCGTAAAATCTTGTCATACGAGTTCTAACGTCTTTATTCCATATTATGTTCAAAACCTTATGCGAGCAAGTTCAGCTCGCATTAGACAAGGTTTTTTACATCCATTAAATAAATTAGTGTTTGGAGCTACTCTCCTTACCGGCAGGGTATATTTATGTCATGAGAATCTGTAACTAATGGAGCCTGTCCAACGCTAGACAGCAGAAAGATGACAACAATGCCCCAAGGGCAACCTCCTTTTCTTTTGAAAAACGACATTAATATTCCATATAGATTGAAGTTACTTTTAACTTGATAGAACATCAGCCAGTTGAAGAGCCACGACAGACAGAAGTTAACTTTTAAATTAACCTTTTGGCTCGCTCAGTAGAGTAATGAAGGGGAGTGAAAATAAAATGCTACCTGTGCATTTTATTTTTATTCAGATGTAGAAAATTTAACTTCAGAATAGAACGAGTTCTTTATTATTAGATACTAGATGTTTCCCGCGACTTTGCAAGAGTAGATTTTAACTTCACCATACCAATTTAATCTCTTTTGATGAGGATTTTTGGAGAGTTTTATCTTAACCTTTAGCGTCAAAACGTAAAGCGTGATTTTAGGAGATCTGTTCAATGTATTGCATAAGTCAGCGAGATATAAAGAGCAATAAATTAAGTAATTTTAAAACCAACGACTTTCTATGATTTACTTAATCTTCCTTACTGCCTCTCTTCGAAAACGTTAATAGAACCATGCGTTAAAGAGTTATGACTATGTTAACATTTAGACATTCATCTTTTTCCCTAACTAAAATAGGTACGGGATAAAATGTCGTGAGATCTTACTACATGCTATAAATGCTATAATTCGTACAAATTTCATTGAAACCCATTAAGTACCTAGTTTTGGTGTGCTATGAGTTCAGACAAACAAACAAAAATTAAATAAATTACTTTTATTTTTCTTTTTTTGCTTCATCTTTCATATACAGACTGCCTTCCATAAAGAAAAAAACAAAATGTTTTTATTTATAGAATTTTACCTGAATCACTTTAATTTTATCTATACTATAATATTATAAAGCTGCAGAGTTTGTTTGTTTGAACGCGCTATCTCAGGAACTACTGGTCCGATTTCAAAAATTCTTTCAGTGTTGGATATTCAATTTATCGAGGAAGGTTATAGGCTATATTTTATTTTCAAAAAAATTAGGGATCCGTAAGATAATGCGATTTTATAACCCAAGGTGTAAAATCGAAAACCTACTTATGCGTGCGCTGCAAAAACGATGGACAATAGATCAAAATGATGTACTACGGGTTTGTAGGTCTTATTAAGATCTACAAAAAAGTCTTGGAGAGCACATATCTAACTATCATAGTTTAGTCACAATAACCGCTTTTATGTTCATTAAAAATATTAAATCGTCTGAAGAAAGAAACTACGTTAAATGTGTATCGTAATATTAATCCTTATCCAAATTAAGCATTATGTTATCAAGGGTATTTATGTAGAAGTAAAATACATTTTGTTTTATTCCAATCACGAGTATAAAACGCAAAGAATTTGTACCTAATAACGAGTTATTTGCCATAATAGATGAGGCTGAAGAGTTTGTTTGCTTGAAGGCGCTAATCTCAGCAACTACTGGTCCGATTTGAAAAATCTTTTCAGTGTTTGATAGCCCATTTATTGAGGAAGGCTATAAGCTTTAAAGTAATTAGAAAGTTTCTACGGAAACGGGAGTTACGCGGGTGAAACTGCGCGCGGGAAGCTATATACATATAAAGCTGAAGAGTTTTTTTGTATTTTTTGCTTGAAAGCGCTAAACTAAGGAACTACTGGTCTGATTTAAAAAAACTATCAGTTTTAGGTAGTCCATTTATCGAAGAAGGCTATATACTAAATATTTAGTTCTGAAGTTCCCACGGGAACGGGAGTTACGCGCGTGAAACCGCGGGCGGAAGCTAGTATATTATACGGGCTGATGACAGATTCATCATCAGCCCGTATAACGTCTACTACTGAACATGGGCCTCCTCCCGAGGGAGGGTATTTGCCATAGTCACACGCTTGACAGGCGGGTTGGTGACCCCAGTATTATGTTGTACAACACAAGAAAATGCTGCGGCCCATTCCTTGATATACGAATGTTATAGATGATGTTATAACAATCGGGACCAACGGCTTAACGTGCTTTACGAGGCACGGAGGGTAGTCCCTCAACCAACCAGATGCGGAATGAAATCTTAGAATTTACACTATAAAAACTAATTTGAACCCACGACCTCCGAGATTTAAAGCGAGCCAAATACCGCTACGTTACGTAGGTTGTCTGTTGTATATAGATTACCTTCAATTAAATTATTCGAACTGGTGAACATGCTGTACCTTTAATGTATATGAAGTATCAAATACATTAAAAGTACAGAACGTTATTGTAGTCAAGTAACGATGTAAACCTCTATCAGAAAAATTACTGCTGTCTTTTGAAGTCCGATTACAGGAACATTTTATATATTATTATAGTAAAGGCAAATAAAATTCTTTATCAATCACTATTCAACATCAACATCATATTTATTAGAGCGCAAATAACACTCATTCAAAGTCCATCGCAAAAACATAATGTTTGATAAGTCACAACAGCAAATCTCGATCGCTGAGATATTTTCCTGAAACGATTTTCCCGGAAACGTTAGTCCCAATAAAAGACAACATAAAAAGAAAAACCCCTAAATATTTCTCGGCAATTGATAGGTACGTACAGCAATAAACCCAACGCCACCGAATTTATGAGGCGCCGTAGAGAGCGCACTTAAATAAAAAAATCACAAAGGTAATTTTCGCGACAAGTTATTACACAGCTAGAAACATACATGGATTTTATACTCCCGCATAAATAAATGAGCCATTTTTACTCTAGTAATGCTGCCAACTACGTGAGATAAATTGTACAAATGTAATTTATTCAGCACTTGGGCTTAGTACAATATAGGGGGGTCGTATATAACTGAGTAAAATATATTTTAATCAAACTAATTTAATATTTGTATTAGCAGCGTCCAGATATAAATGTTGCTTAGGACTTTTGTACCGGATCTCGATCTAAATTATTGGTCTAATAAAATCTTTGTGGCGATCAAAGGTACTTTGTGTCTGAATTTGTGAATGAAAATAGAAGTGACATAAAAGAGCAAAAAATATGTAAACAAGGGAAATAGGTAGGTACGTATTTGAATTTGCCTAATTTAATGGGTTTAACATTCTATTTACACTACTTCCTAATTGATTTGGAGAAATTAAATCAAACCTAATTTTTAATTAGATAATAGGTATATTTTAACCGCCACCGTTATAATCGATTTTAGTGTTTAAGTGGGTATTAAATGCATAGCTATGAGACCAATAAATGTTTGAAAGACAACCATTATGTATCAAAATTCGAATAAAAATAAGAACTTTAAGAACTTAAACTTCACGACCACATAATAAAGTAACCAAAATTACTTGCGATTATATTTGTGGAATTTCATGAAGTCAGTCATTTATTGATAAACTTCATTCAACACAAATCCCCCAATGTTTTTGTTTTTAAGATAACGATATAAAATACCAGATGTATGAGTGTTATATTGGTATGGGGTTGGTTGTAGGCTTTCCGACAGTTGGATTCGTTCTGTAAGTCAAAACTGTCAGGATCACGCGCGACCCGGCCCCGCCTCATTCAGACAAACTGACCTCGCAGTAGTGTCCGCCCGAAAGCCGATTATTAGCCAAAGCCGAGGACGATTAATAGGCTTTTGTCATAAACTTAGGCCGAAGCCGAAAGTTAAAAGCTTTAATAAATTTTAAATATTTATTGAGTCCACTGCGTTTACATACAAGGTGTAACGGAAAGGGTATATACATAGAAAGAGCAAGGCTTCTTTGGATCATAACAAACGATATGGCAAGGGTTTCAACTCAAAATAAAATAAAAATGTCAGTATTATTTTGCAAACAACAAATAAAAATGCGGAAACCTTTATTCAGAAATACCAGGAGTAAGAGGTTTATTTTTACTTGCAAATAGTTCGTTGACATCGATCAGCTGATTGAGTGCTAGTGATGTATTTATTTCAATTTGAAAAGTTTGTTTTCTGGTATCTATAAATTTTAAAAAAACATTACTTCCGGACTTTTAGAGATAAGATTAAATAACCCTTGCCATATCGTTTGTTATGATCCAAAGAAGCCTTGCTCTTTCTATGTATATACCCTTTCCGTTACACCTTGTATAATAATTTAAAATGCATTGGTTCAAAAATTAAAGTTCTCATGTAACAAGCCAATTACAAGTTAAAACAACTGGAACTAGTATAATTATCGCAATTTAAACGCTAAGTTGAAGTTAACTTAAATTCTTTTAAGTAATTGTTTCCATAATAGAATTTTTAATAACATATACCTACATTTTATTCTCATTATAATTTCAATGTTTTTCATTAAACATAAAACAAAACAAACAAACAATACAGAAATCATGATTAACCTTTATAAAGCGAGAAGTGTAATTAAATACACCGTTACTTAATGTTATAAATGAGTTCAAATCACTTATAATTTTTAAGATTGGCTACAATTTTGTTTATTAAAAAGATTACTAGCAGAGTTTTTTATTCTACTAGTATTCATGTTAACCCCTCGTGATAAGCTAAAATGCTTGTGTTACGAGTGGGTTCACGTCGGTAGTGCAATGGGTGTGGATCGAACCGGCGACCACAAGATTACAAGTTCGATAGATTTCAACATAAAAGTTTTAACTTATCTAATTTAATGAACTGTATACCATACAAAGGTCATTTTATATTTCTCTAATAGTTGATCTGGAAACTATTGTCATTAAATTTGCTGCAAACTATCGGCTTCCGTTCCTTAAAGCTTGTATTGAACGAGGCCGAAAGTGACTTTTAGGCCAAAAGCCGAAGTTTCGATCGGGCACTATCTCGCAGTAATGAAAATACAGACGTCAAATAGTATGCTGGCAACATGACTTGTGATGGTAGACTGTGTGGAGAAATTGATTACTAAACAATTTTAAACTTTGTTTCGTATATGATGTTTATTGTTTCTTATAATGTGTCCCTGAAGTTGCGATTAAGTTGTAAAGCCTTTATAACGGGCCGTTATTCAGCCCGTTATAAAGTAAATATATAAAGTTATACCATCGCGATGGTATAACTTTATATATTTACTTTATATCGCGTGGAATTAAATATTTTTTTGTGATAATTATAATGTATTTATGATTAAAGGGAGGCAAGTAAGGTAAACGCAGCTATTACCGCGGTAGTCAAAAATCTGCAGGTATTCCCGAGGTATGCAATATAATTGTAATTTTAAGCAATTACAAGCATATTTTACTCAAAAAGTAAAATGTTTATGAAAGACAATTTTATATCCGTTTGAATGGATCCGTGGCGCACTGTGCACAACAACGCAGAAAAACAAAACAACGATTAGTTTGCTGCAAACCGGCGCCGAAACACGACTTCCATACAAACGATAGTCGCGAACTGTAAGAACGCTCAATATTTTGTTAAGGTTATTGCGTCGTTAAAAAACCATTTATACAGATTCTAAGTAGGTCAAAAGGTGGATTATAGTTTTAGCCATGATTGTAACTATCTAATATTCATTTATTTTGCACAGTTTTTCGACAATTAACAAAAATAAAATACCGCGGTAATGGCTTCACAATTTTCGTCTTGAATGTATTAACCGCGGTTAACTCGGTAGTAGCATAAATCAGTACCAATCGTTTTATAATTTTTTTAAGAATATTTTATATAGCAATAACCCAAATGATGTGACAATTCGTTTAAGTCATTAGGTATTTATGGTTAAAAACTATTTCCGCGGTATGAAAATTGCACTAGGACTCTTATTTTTTCATCCTTAATTGACTCATAAAACTTAACTTTGTATGAGAGCACTAAATTGAATACGACATGAAACCTTGCCTTAGTCTCTTTTTTAAACCCAAGAATTTAATTCAAGTATCAAGTAAATGTTTAGGTAACTTTATTGGCTGTTGATTTAACTTTTGTTTTGATTAAAATTAATCAAATTTTATCGATCGGGATTAGATTATTTGTACTATCGCAGATGAAGCTATCACCGATGGTTATAACAAGCCATTACTCGATAATTACTTATATAAGCAGCTATTACCGAGTATTATTACTCGGTATTAGCTTCACCATAGAAATCTAACACCGAGTGATAACAGCATTTATTTTTGAGTTTAGGGTTCTCTCGAAACAATATCTAAGTATTTGAAATTCTTCAGACCTATCTTTCTAACTCATATTTTTTTTTGTGGCAATGGTAAAATAGGCGAAGCATTCGAGGCTGCCTCTTTTCATTTTAAATAAAATAAATTTATTTATTTTTATTTCTTATTACCATAAATTAGAAAGAATTGGTGCGAAACTTGATAAATCGTCAACTATACCTCCATAAAAATATAATTACCTAAAATAAGCAAATATTATTGAATATATAATTACCTACCTACCTATTATACAGCTGCGGGAATGATGACTTGTTTTTTAATAAATATTTGGTACGGAACCAAAATGCCTATTATTTTTCTACCCTCGGTAATAGAATCACGATTCGCGGTATTAGCTGCAATCACTTTCAAATACCTCGGTAATAGCAACATTCGGATTTGTATATTTAATATTTTTTTTCTTTATATATTTACTCAAAATTTACCTATATCTTTATAGATTTCTAAAGTCCATATCCAAACGTATCAGAAAATATATACTTGTAACTGTTTTTACTATAAGAAATTCTTATTTCGAGAGGTTAAAGCTTAAGGTCCTGAAATTACTTCGGTAATAACTGCGTTTACCTTAGGTAGTAATAAATAGTTGTCTAGTCGAATTCGAAAACAGAATAAATGATCTTTGGGGCGACTACCGTAGACACTGACCTACGTGTTAAATTAGAATCTAAGTTTATTTTTGTAACCTGGTACTGTTAAGCACTGTGGCAGCATTTCCTAGTAAGAATACCACTCTTCTACAAAAGTTTATTGTAATTGTAACCAGCGAAACGATTTATTTTTCAATAGCATTAAAAATAACAGATTAAAATAATATCGAACCTATGCTGTATTTTCTTTTTTATTGTTATTTATTGCAAGGGAATAGAGCTTATATTTGCTATTTATCTCCATTTGTCAATATCGTCTCCTAGATAGTTTTTTTGCATAAAACATATTATGATTATTTTAAAGTTTAAATGTAACGTTTCGATAGTATATATGTAATACTGCTGGTAAATTGTCCTGCCAACTATCAGATACTAGCTTCCCGCGCTGTTTCACTCGCTTAACTCCCGATCCCGTAATATAGCCTATAGCAGGGGTAGCCAACTTAATAAGACCTAAGATCGACAGTTTACAGTGTGCGATCGACCAATGGAATCGACCAACATAATGCTGAATCACATGTCTTACAAGTCAATGGAATGATAAATATGTAGGTATTTTTTCAGAGTATTATATGACAAATACAATCTTTGTGCATCTGTGGCGCGTATTTGTAGAATAAAACGGGCTAAAATATCACTTTTAATTTTATAAGTTGATCGGCTGTAATAGCTGCCGGGATCGACCAGTCGATCGCGATCGAGCGGTTAGCCACCCCTAGCCTTCCTAAAAAGTCGGACCTGTAATTTCCGAGCTTAGCGCGTTCAAGCAATCAAACAAACAAACATAGTACAACAAACACGTATAGATTAATGCAGTAGTAGGTAAACTTTATGCTAAGTTCACTTTATTAAATGTTCTATTTGAAACAAAATTTCTCACAACAGGCATGGGTTGGGCAAAAGCCATAGGGCAAGTAAATAAGTAATGTTAAGATCTATCGGTATAAGTATTATAGCGAAGTTTGGGGACAACATCGACTCGGTCCATGTGACCTGCGCCACTTCAACGACATATCTTCATTAGCCCCGGTGTGATGTTACTCCGGGGAAATATACAATACGTTATCATAACATGTTAGTGACATTTGATTTTTTTTTTGCAATTTACATTTGATTGCGGTTTCATTTTTCATGCTAAATGCCGATTTATTTAAATATTCTATTCTATCTTTCTAGCTCCAGTTCCCGTAAAAAGTTCATAATTAAGAAGCTTATTTCGATAAATGGGCTATGGCTTACACTGACAGAATTTTTCAAATCAGACCATTAGTTAATAATATTAGAAGGTTAATGCAAAAAACATAATCAAAAAAACTGTTCAGCTTTATATATAAGTATAGATTTCATGGTTCCTATTCCATACCTCTAAGTAATTATTATGTAGATATTAACTCCACTATAAAAAACACAGAACATGATAAAACCGACAAAGAATTCTAGACCTCAGAAGCATAAAGACGGATGTACTCTAATCTTCAGAAGCATTTGGTCATAAGTGCCAGTTTACGATAAAGGCACATACGACGAATGCTTCTGACGTATACTGACACATCCGACCTTTTGCTTCTGAGCTCTAGAATTGTTGTAAGCACTTTTGAAAGGAGAATGTTTTAAGTTTTGGCCGGATCCGCAGTTGGCAGGGGATCGAGATAATGTCACCATAACAGATTATACCTTGGCACCAGCCAGCACATACGCGACGTACACTCAAGATTCACAAAGAGACTTTTTTAACGTTTTGTTAGCCAACTTACATGACATTGTTCTTATGGATGAAATTTTAGTAGTCGAAAATCTTAAAATTGGTTATGTAACTTGTATTTTATTGGAAATAGACAAAATGTATAGATTATAGCTACATATAGGTACTCACTCATGTTTTTTTTTCGGATGGACGTATGTAGTTTGCCCCGAGGCTGTTGCTACTTCACCGGGCATAAAGGCGGGCAGAGCTTCAGTCTAGATAAATGGTTTAAACACTACAAACTAAGCAACCTGCGCAAGAGGGCGTCCTCTGTGGGACTTGGACCTCGGCTCAGGGCGGGCGCTGACGGGGAGATTGAAGGCTTTTAGTTTTTTTAGGGGAGTTTTGTGCAACTGTCGCTCTACTTTACAGTTCGCGGGCCTCTCGGACTTCGGGTCTACGAGGGCATCGGAACTCACTCATGTCCCGCGTATTTATCTATGCTGGAGATCTGCACGTATATCCCTATACCCGGTGAAGTAGCAAAAGACCCCGGCTAACTACATATGTCCGTCCCGAAAAAAAACGAACGTTCCGCGTGCTTTGATATTGGCTTAATTCATAATTGTTTTTACCGGTATTATCTATTCTATTTCCACGCAAGAGTGCAGGTTTTAAACGTACATTTTAAACGCCCTCGTCAGTGGGTAGTCTTAGGGCCCTATCTCTCTCTCTCTCCCTTCCTGGCGTTCCATATGCTGGTGTGTCACAGATTCTGTATTTGTCACTTCCCTCGTTTAATCATTGATGTCGAAAGAATATATAATTTTCATTTTTAATTAACTCTATCTTAGAACTTACGTAGGTACGTCCCATAAGGAACCTAGATGTAAAACATAGATGTTGTTTTCAATTATTTTAGTTTGAGTAGGTACTTAAATATTTTCGGCTCGGAGAATAACATTATTTTTATCTCCTAATTTTAAAACAAACGTAGCAAACCGCGTACGTTGCAAATTTTTCACTTTTTTTTAGTTGAGTGATCACCATCCGTATCACAGAAAGCACACGGAGCCGTAGGTCTTAAACTGTAATAAAATCATCTATGGCAATCATGGCAATACCAAGAAATCCTGTCACATCGATTGGCCAGGGTAGAAGCAGTCTGCGGTCACTAACGACAACAGCAACGTCAAATGGACGTTATACGAGCTGATGATGATTATTATTTAATTAAATGCAATAAATGTATACTTAACAAACAGGTGTATTTGCTCACGATTTCTACAATACAATTGCATATGGGTTTGAACATGACTTTGTACCTACATTGTGTACAAATAAATTATAAAGCTGTGAATATAGATATTGAACAATCAACTAAAATTATTCCATTCATTTACCTAATAATTGTGTTTTTTATTGCACGCTAAAAATTGTATAATAGTTAAAAGTTAAAAATAAATGGTATAAAAGTTACTGTAGAATACTTAAAATATTGAATGGATGTGTTGGAAGAGGAAGACTTAAAAAAGAAGATGAATGGACTGTGTGAAAGATGACATGTGTAGGAAAGGTGTGAATATGAAAGAGACGTCTAATATGGCAAAATGGAAGAAGATCATATATTGCGCCGACCAAAAATAACGGGAAAAGGACAGGAAGATGATGATTGTAGAATTACTTCGAGTAGTATAAATGCAACATTAGAAGAATTTAATGTTGCATTTATAACCTAATTTAATTCAAAGGAAACGCGTGACGAGCGAAGATGTAAAAGATTAATAGCGATGGCACCTTGCGCCTGCAGCCTTCAGTGACGACAGAAAGTTACAAGTGTACATTCCTAAGAAAAATAAATTACATAGACGAAAGCACTAAGGTTATCTTCTTAAAATTATAAGGGTTAAAATATTCTTAAATTTTCTAATTTTCCGCTCAATTTTCTTTTATTTTTCTTTAATAAGAACCTTCTCCTGACAATAACAATCACAACAAAAATAGAATTAGTGAAATCTGTCCAGGCTGTCGCGCTTGATGCCGTAACCAAGGAAAATTGGGATTCATTTTTATATATATATACATAGATGTTATAACAATCGGGACAAACAGCTTAACGTGTGTTGCGTTAAATATTTCCATGATTTACATACTTCTGATATCGGTATTCTCCAAAGCTATTTTTGTATGTTTATTGATATATTATTCATGTAGATTAATTTTGATTGATGTATTCAACATATTAAAAATGTATATTAATATAGGTATGTCTAAAGCTGAACAATTTGTTATTTGCTTGAACGCGCTTTAGGCTATATTTTATTATAACGTTTCCACGGGAACGGGATCCACGCGGGTGAAACCGCACGCGAAAAGCTAATTACTTATTAACACAAAGAATTTTATTAATAAATTCTTAAAGTTGCGCTCAGACAGTAGCAAGTTGATAGAACATCACTTTTGGTAGACTATCCGTTTATTACTGCCAGGTTAGTAAAATTCCTGATTTTCTAGCTTCCTCGAAAGTACTCATATCGTTTAATTGATCGGAAACTTGATTATTTTAAACTGTAAAATTTCATCAAACGAAGGCTCCGACCCTTGTTTTAATATAGCATGCACTATTCGATCAACGATCAGAAACGCTCGGTTTAAATTAAATTGACAGCACTTATACCGCTGTCACTCACGTTGACGTTTCCAGGACCAATGTAGCACTTCAACGTTATTTTCGGAGTTCGTTTCGTAGTAATCTAAACTCGCCGTTTATTTCATTTATATATTAATTACCACGAAATCTCGATATTAAGTCATTTAGTTATTTTTTTACTTAGTTTACCTTATAGAAGTCGAAGATGTAAATTAGGTTAATCTGTCGATGGTAAATGTTTTCCTGTGATATTAAGTAGCTTATGTCTTGTAAAAAATGTTAGCATTAATAGGTATATCGATCTATAAAGCTGGAGCCCTTTTTGTTATTATGCCCGGTAAAGTATCAAAAGCATCGTGACTATAATTACATTTCCCCATCTGATAAAAAAGCTGTACCTATATTGCTCACTTTCATTTCAGCAAAGAAATGCAATATAATACGGCATGTTCTCCATGTGCTGGTATTTACTTTGCTCACAGCAAATAAGCATTGCCATTCAACGAAGCAATGCGGCCATTCTGGGAACCTTGTATTTGTATGTATCTAATAATTAATTGGTTTAGATTTAGGATAGTTAGCATTAATAAGTTATTTTTAGTTAAATTACTATATACCTACCAGAAAAAGTAGCTAACTTTTAGGTGTATACTTAAAGTAAATTTTATGTCGCACACGAACACAGTTTGACATTCGTTATGGTACTTATTACAAAACATTAAATCGATCAAGCCTCTATATATGAAGCTGAATCAAAATAGTTATCGTTACACCTGTTCACCCCATACATACGTGGGTAATTGAAGTAATAAATCCCGAGAGAGTGGGCAAATCGCGACTTATTGCCTCCACTTCTCGTGCCACGACAATTAAATCAAGCGGTAAAGGCACGTCAAATTGATCTAACGTGCCATTCTAAGTGGGTCACGCCTAACCACTGTGTACGACACTCGGTTGGGGTCTCAAAATGGTGGAGGAGGCTTTGTAAATTGGGAACCTGATGTTGATAAACGCTCTTACTTTCTGTGATAGGCCTCATTTACGGAGACGCTGCTAGTCAACTCAATATTTATATGTGAAAATGAAATCCGTAAATACGCTCATACAACGTCATAATATGTGATTTAATAGCAGTCCGCGTGGCCTGATGCCACGAGCGACGCACACTGGTTAAAGACTTATGTCATGCATTGAGGTATTTTGGACGACAAGACGTTGCGAAGTTTTCAGAACGCGGCCTATCCGAGTTGGTTTCGGCGATCCTTCTCTATAGATAAATCCCCTTATAAAGAAATGAATGATTAGAATAAAATATAAAACTATGGACTCATCTACGGTGTCGCGGCACGTCGCTCGTGGCATCTGGCCACGTGCTTTTGCCAGTATAGGCCTTATGAACAGACTCAGAGTCACTCAACGAGCTATGAGAGGGTTGCGTTACGAGATCGAATCAGTAATGAGGAGATACGTAGAAGAACGAGGGTTTCTGATATAGCCCAACGGATTAGTTAGTTAAAGTGGCAATGGGCAGGCCATATAGCACGGAGGAGAATATATGGCAATTGGGGCCGTAATGTTCTCGAATGGAGAGACCGCGGATCGGCAAGCGTACCGTAGAACGTTCACCAACAAGATGGATGGACGGTCTGGTAAAGGCCGCGGGCTCACGGTGGATGCAGGCCGCGTCCAAACGCAAAAACTGGAGATCTATGAGGGAGGCCTATGTCGTGCAACGGGCGTCCTAAGGCTGAAATAATGATAATATCTGAAGTTAATCAAAATATTAGATCAATTAAATATAATCCAACTTAAAGTTTCAATATGAATTATCTAATTTTATAATTCCTTCTCCACAAAACATTAAATTTTTATAAGGCGTTTTGTGGAGACAGAAAGAACTTATCACCTTAGATAAAATTCGAGAACATCTGGTATGGGACATGCACTTAAATATTTAAAGGCCATATGAAATAGGTATGGAGCCTAATGCGAAAAAGCGAAGCTACCTAAAATAGGATTAAAACTAGGGGGAATACATATAATAACCAAGTGTAGGTAATCCTAAGTGTTCTTAGGAGGAAGGAGTTTAGGTCAAAATATAGAAAACTAGGTATATACTCGGCCCCTAAGATCTCAACTTCTTTTTCCCTTTACCTCAACCGCCTGGAATAAAACGATGTTAACATAATATGTAGAGCTGGCCTGACTGGTATTTAATTCATATGTACCAACTTAATTCTAATCATTTCTGTATATGACTTAATAATGAATACTTTTTTGTCAAGCGCCGTCAAAGCAAAAGAGACATATTAAATTACACCAAAGCTATTAAATTTCAATTAATCAGACACCCAAACTAGTAGTATGTAAATCAACTTCCCAACAAAGGCTATCTATAGAGTTGCAGAAAATAAATGAAACCTTGTAATTTTAACTAAAATTAATATATCAACCTATTTTGTAATAATTTAAAATAATGACTATTGAAGATTGTGATAAATAAATAAATAAAAATAAAAAACATTTTTTTTTACGTAAACCAATTACAGGCACTTGTAAATAGTCAAACATTAATTAGAAAAATTTAATTAATTATATTTGTTATTTATTTATATCTACAGGGTGTCCGGTAATTAATGGATAACCTTAAAATGGGTCATGGTAAAACTAATGGCCATTCAGAAAAAAAATACAAATAAAAAAAAAATACAGTTGGTACCAAAGATATTATTTTTTTAATAATAATCGGTGTTTTTTGTTACCATATTTCACATTTTTATACACCACGGCCACAAATTAAGGAATTCTATCGGTTTTTTTTTGTTATAGTAATTTACGTTAACTAAGCTGATAGATAGGCAATAAATAGTATGACTATTATTACACGGTTTTTTTTTTAAACAATTTGAATGTTTGTTCTGGGGAAAATTTGTGAAAAATATTCAATTTGACAAAGTTTGAGCAACCGTAACTTTTAAAAAAAGTATCCAGACACAAGTGACCAATTATTTAAAATATTATGTGCTTCAAGCCAATTTCAAAATGGTATCATTCATTATTGTATCTAATGTAAATTCTGAATTATTGCTATTAGTGTAGAAAATGTGTGAATTTTGGATAAACAACAAAATTTGCAATATTGGAATATTTATTTACATTGAATGTACCTGACCATTCGGGGTTAATAAAAACATTAATAGACGTAAGTAATGAATAGTAATAATTAAATAAAGTCTCTTTAAAACCAGAAATATTTTAACAAATACAAATTGGCTTTGCAATAAATGTCGTGTGTGTAAGTCGTGTGACCGCCATACTAGCTACCTGCGCGCACCCTGCACCACCCGTCTTTTGTTCATGTTAGACAAAGAGGATATGAGTTGGATGAGTGCGAGCGAGATAGTAAATGTAAAAAAACCGGTAGGGGACTAACAGAACTTACAGGAACAGGGACTTAGACTTAGTGCGTCACTCGACTTGCTCGACTTCGCATGTGTTTATTTCGTTTCCGGTTGCAATTGTTGCTAGTTACTGTGAATCAGTGTTAAAACGACGACCTGGCTATTTTACTGGACTATTCGTTTTGTTTACCGATTTGGACTTGTTTTGTGTGGTGATATTTGCGACGACTTGGCTTGTAACTGGATTGTTTATTTTGTGAATCAACATGCCACGTGTTGAGTATACGCCACAAGAATATGCAAACATGCATTTTATTTATGGGGAATGCAGAGGCAATGGAAACGCAGCCGCAGCTCTTTATAGGGAAAGATACCCTAATGCGCGTCATCCAGATTACCGCGTATTTATAAGAGTCCACGGTTGTTACTCAGAAGGAAGAATCCCTGGTACTGGTGTTGGTGGTACTAGTGGTGGAAGAAGCGCTCGTGCTGATGTAGAAGACGTGGTACTTGAGGAAATTGCGCAAGATCCTTCAATTTCTACGCGATCAATAGCTCGACGCACGGGTATAGGGAAATCGACTGTGCATGATATCTTAAAAAAGAACAAATTTCACCCGTTCCACGTTACGCGCGTGCAGACCCTTCAACCAAGAGATTATAATGCAAGATTGCGTTTCTGCCGAAAAATGCTGGGGAAGATGGAAGCAGACCCGCAGTTTTTTAATAAAATTCTATGGAGTGATGAATCAACATTGAAAAGAGATGGCTACATGAATTTACACAATCTCCATAGCTGGCAACTAACGAACCCTCGTGCTATGCGTGAAGACAGGTCACAGTACCAATTTAAAATAAATTATTGGACTGGAATATTAAACGGAAAAATAATAGGCCCATTTGAATTACCGGGGAACCTAACTGGCCAAAGTTATTTAGAATTCCTTGAAAATGATCTTCCAAACTTATTGCAAGAGGTGCCCGAGGTGGAGAGAGAATCATATTGATTGCAAAATGACGGCTGTCCTGCGCATTATGCTGTATCTGTTCGTGCATACTTAAATAGAACATACCCAAACAGATGGATTGGCCGCCTGGGGCCAATTTTGTGGCCCCCACGTTCACCGGATCTAAATCCACTTGTTTTTTTTTACTGGGGCTGTCTTAAGGAAGAAGTTTACGCAAAGCCGATCCGTTCCTTGGAAGATTTACGTAGCCGTGTCCGGGCAGCCGCATCGAAAATAAGCGATCGACGCTATACGCGACTGCTCAGGAGAGCATTCATTCGTAGATGTAGAGCCTGTATCAGAGTGGGTGGCAGACAATTTGAACATTTATTGTAATTAATAACGAATACAGTTTTACTAATGTCAAATGTTGTTTTTTATTAAACTCCAATGGTCAGGTACATTCAATGTAAATAAATATTCCAATATTGCAAATTTTGATGTTTATCCAAAATTCACACCTTTTCTACACAAATAGCCATAATTCAGTATTTACATTAGATACAATAATGAATGATACCATTTTGAAATTGGCTTGAAGCACATAATATTTTAAAATAATTGGTCACTTGTGTCTGGATACTTTTTTTTTAAGTTACGGTTGCTCAAACTTTGTCAAATTGAATATTTTTCACAAATTTTCCCCAGAACAAACATTCAAGTTGTTTAAAAAAAAAACCGTGTAATAGTAGTCATACTATTTATTACCTATCTATCAGCTCAGTTAACGTAAATTACTATAACAAAAAAAAACCGATAGAATTCCTTAATTTGTGGCCGTGGTGTATAAAAATGTGAAATAAGGTAACAAAAAACACCGATTATTATTAAAAAAATCATATCTTTGGTACCAACTGTATTTTTTTTATTTGTATTTTTTTTCTGAATGGTCATTAGTTTTACCATTACCCATTTTAAGGTTATCCATTAATTACCGGACACCCTGTATAAAATTAATCATTTTTATATTATCATATATTTATATGTTATTATTATAATTTATTTATTTATATTGTTCTTAGCGACGCAAAATGCTTGTTCTATCTATATTATGTCAAAACAATTGTCATTATTTGGGTGGACCATGAGCATATAACGACGGACGCGCTTTAATGCTACCACCGGATCCAATGCGCCCCAACTGAGAAGATCCGGCGATAATAAAGATCGTATGCCATGGGAATAGGCAGTAGCGTTTCCTATGTGTTATACTCGTAATCCATTGTAACTAGCTTTTTACCGGATGATGAAACTAAAATAAACTTATAAAGTAGACTTACTATTTTACATAAACCAAAGTTAAATATATTATAAAATCCCTGCACAAAAATATTAAAACCGTGCCATTTTGTTCCATGAAATATAGTAAGACATAACATATGTTAGTTGAGCATAATCCGGTTAAGTGCAAAAGACGGAGTTTGCAGGTGAGACTAGACTGCGTATAATTGAGACCATAAATCCGACCGGAGGACTTATGTAGCCTCTACTGCGGCACGACAATTAAATCACGTTAAATCATGAACGTTACTAATTACCTTACATTTTGTAAGGCAGTTATAGTCAAATATATTTTCTTTAATTAGAAATAATGTTAGATTAATGGACATGCCTTCATTTTATGGATGTTTACAATTTAAGCGACCCAATGGATAGGGGCGTCGGACTTGTGATCTTGTGGTGGCCGGTTCGATCCGCACCCATTGCACTACCTACTAACGTGAACCCACTCGTAAAACAAACATTTTAGCTTAGCACGAGGAGTTAACAAGAGTATTAAAAAAAATCTAGTAATCTTATAAATCTTAAAAATCTAATAATATTATTTTTGATAACAACCTACACCTTTATTAATGAAGTCAATTAATCGTAAACCTATCAATATCATTGTAGCAACATCAACGACGGACATGCATTGAAGGTCCTGTATCGCCATCTACAACAAGATATCATAAAGTCAAAGTCAAATGACGTCACGAATCCTACATCGTGCAATAAAAGTTCGGGAATGAAAGCTACGCAGAAACTTGTACATTATATCGAGAGGTGAGGTACTCTATACTTACTCTAAATACTTAGAAACAAGTAACCTACAAAATGATAATATGAATTGATGGATTAATACAGATTAACTGCGACATACACATGACGTGACAATAAGTAGATTACACCATTTTATACAACTGCTATATGATACCAAACGAAATAAATTAAATGGATCATCTTTTTAAATTCTACAAACATAATATAATTCGTGTGCAATAAAGTTTGTAGTCGACTTTATTTTCAAGAACCTATAACCTGACCTTAATAGCGAAGCACCCGTTTTGTCATTAAGGTTTCGGAGTCGTAACCCTCGGTGTCACTCGTAACTCGTTTACAACCACCTTAAATTATAATATACTTGCAGAAATTCCGACATCTACAAAGAAACCAAACGCAATTTAATTTATTTTCCCGTACTTACTGTACGGGAAAATAAATTAAATTGCGTTCGACCTTATTTCAGCCTACCTGCAAACAAATATGCATTCATAACGTCCACTACTGAACATGGGCTTCCTCTCGAGGGGGGTTTTTGCCATAATCACCACGCTCGGCAGGCGGGTTGGTGACCGCACTATTATGGATACGCATATAACTCACACATAAAAATGCTGCTGCCCATTCCGTATTATACAATTGCTTTAGATGATGTTATGACGATCAGAGCTGACGGTTTTCCGAGGTAAAGAGGTTAATCCCTCAACAACCAGACAAGGAAAGAAACCTCAGATTTTATACAAATATTTTTCGTGGGGATCGAACCCACGACCTCCAAGACTCACTACGCCACAGGGGTTCTCGCGTGAACGCATTAGGTAAAGATTAATAAGACTTTAACTAAATAACGTGATAAAACATCGAATAAGAAAGTATCGGTTTCTTTTAACGAAAGGGTCGTTAGAAACCGATACTTTATTTTAAGAATTTCATAGACAGCTCATGGCGCTAGAAACCTTTCATTGTGAAATAACAAAGCTTTATTGGTTCCTCGTCTAGTGATATACCTTCGTCACTGTCAATTAATAAACCTAAGATTGTCTTAACATGGACTATTTCAAATGTCGTTTTATAAAGGTGTGATACATAGGTACGTTAAATACGTTTTATATGCGAAGATTATCTGTCTATTGCCTGGGATAGCTATCAATTCGAATTGAAAAAAATATATCGGTTCGTCACCAAAACAACTTATAGATAATTTCGTTATACATATGTTACACTGTCTTTCATCTCCAACTTCGTCCATGTAGATTTCAATTCCTACTTAAAAGCTTTGGATTCCCGTTACAATTGAAAGTTGAATTTTGGAAAGTCCTTTCTCAGCATACCTACTTTATAATGACTAACTGCGTATCAATTCTTTCGTTTTAAGCTCAACTTCTTCTCTAACGTAATCACTATAAGTACAAATGAAACTATTAACCGTTAAAGGAACAGCATATATTTTTGAAACACCTTATATAGACGGTTTAAAAAGGGCCTAGAACCTAGCATTTATAATCTCATGTTAAAGTAGCATTTTCAAAGACTACGACCAGTAAAAATGTGAAACATTTAACCAATAGAGTAAGTTAACGCGTCGCGTAGAGAGATGTCAAGAAGTCAACTTCGGTAACTCCAAAGACTCCAAACTTCACCTGTTGCGAAGTTAACCAACTATTCGTACTGAATTGAAGATAACATTTAGCATCGTAACAATGTTACTTCCATTTTTCTACCAAATTATACGTAACTTTGTTATTCTTTGTAACATTTAGGTGGGTCTGTCTAACGTTCTGGATGAGTGATTTTATTCTGTCTTTCAAAATAAACGGTTATATAATGAAAAATTATAGTGAAATTATAACTGTAACAAAGAAATCTTATTCAAGATTATTTTCGGCTGTTTTCCGAATATTTATTTTTTCTATTACATACTTTGGATTCGAATAATTAAATTTAATAGTGGTTATCCCTTTAACGGACGAGATATCTATGGGAACATCTAAAATTTTATATTTAGGTCCTATTAATTGAGAGACTTTCCTCCGTACCTCGGGAAGCACGTTAAGTTGTTGGTACCAATTGCTCCAACAACATCTATAAGAATTGTTGACCAGGGAACGGGCCCGTCTGCTAAGAGTGCTTGGCAAACTGGCAAAATTAAAAAATATATATTTTTCGGACATATTCAATAACAATTAAATTCTTCCTCTTTATAATATAATATAGCTTTATCTAGTCAATGTAGCACTTTGGCTTGTGGAGTTTCAGTTGTGTCGTGCTTTTATTTGTCTATCAAAAGTTCTGTCGCCCTATCACTTGTTGAGAAAACAATATGTCGCACTAACTTACTTGTGCACCACTGATGATCGAGGCATCGTCGTATTGTCGCGCTAACATGTATCGCACGTTTATTCGTCGCAACCATGATACGGAGTCGTTGGATCCATAACACTATATTTTCACGATGCACGTTGTAGGCAATCTTTGACAAAGTCACGTCGCATCGACAATGCGACTACTTATATTTACACAAAAGGCTTAATAATACGCTGCGGCATCATGAAAGTAAGAAGCTGAGATTATAGTTGAGGGCTTACACATAAACACAATACGATGAGTTGCATCAAAAATTTACAGCTTTTCAGCGCCAAATTTCAAAATCAGCGTACAGTTAAGAAAATGAGAATGCACTTTTTCTCCAAATGAATTTATAACTCCGCGGAATTTTTATCCGCCTCGTAGCACGAAACGACATCATTTATTTATTTATTTATAACTTTAACACTAAGATAGTACATGGTGGACTTAATGCCTGAGGCACTTTCTCCCAATCTACCATTGGGTGATGCAGAGACAGTGTGGTAGGTGCACTAAGGTAGTAGAAATTTGTATGGAGAATAGATACCGCTGTGGTAAATATATAGTTACAATAAGTACAACATAGAAATATATTCTTATATAATATATTATATTATACATACTATACATACATAACTAAATATATACACATAACAGCTATACATAATTTCTTAAAGTTGTTAGGATTAAGTGACATTTTTTAGTGATATGTTCACGAACTTTTTTCATAAATAAAAAGTTTCTTAGCCATTCTGATATCGTGAGGAAGCATGTAAGAAGCGCTTTCATAACATAATTAACCTAGGTCTACTTATTTGTTATTAGCTACCTATTTTTGCACAAAAACCGTTATAAAAAATAATTTAAGTAATTATTTCAGGTTGAAAAACCCAAACCATTTTCATCAGGTATAAAACGGAGCCTGAATGTAACCTTTTCATTTCCGTAGAAAAGACATTAAATCCTATATGTTTCGCAAAAACAAGGTAACGAAGTAGTTGGTAGCTGGTTAATGTTGAAAATAGAAAGGCTAGAGCCGCTTCCGGTTTCCGGTCGTCCCTCCATCGATTCAATTTAGCCGTCCCGCGACTAACTCTATTGATTGTTTCGATATTCCGGTCACAAACGGCGCAAAACTCTTACAATTTTTCTAGCTTTTTAAGAACAAAATTTTATTGTGTTTAGTTGCTATACGATTAAGTATATCTGAGAAGCGTATGTAGACTCTTGGGATGCATTGAATAAATTGAATAAAGATTGAAGGGCGAACCTAACTCTGGGAAAATGGATTAGGGATGAATGTTAAACTTATTCAATAATAATCATTCTACCGAACTATGATTATACGACTATTCAATAATACGAATGTAAGTGGCATGTGAACAAAGAACGCAGACGTAAAAGAATAAAAAATATATAAGAAGGACGTGAAATGTGGTATGTGTTTTTGAAGCATGTTTCACGGCTTTTGTGAGCTGTGTCATACACGCAGAATTCCCGCAAAATTTATTATAGTTTCTACTTAGTTTTAAATAAGAAAAAATAACAATGTTTAGTTGAAATTCGTTAATTCTTTTTCTATTAAATTAATCTGAGTAAAATCGAAAATAACTTCAGAATGACTACCATTTTGTTCTAACATCTGTTTTTATCACTTAAACGTTATATTTATGTGATATTTTTCTCAGATCAGGCTTTATAGTTTTAATACCGCTCAAAACTATACAAACAATCAAATTTACAGAAGATGAACTAAGGGGGGCTTAACTTACTGATGAGTTTTCGTCCAGCAAACTATAGTGATTCCTGAATACCATATACAGGAAAGTCAATAAAAAACCATGCAGTAGATGATTGTACTCTTAAGATTGATAGATGAAAACCCATAGAGACAGACAGCTAAATACGTTTATGATTGCGTATTGCACATTCAAGAAATATTAGACGTTCCCCAAAAACCCCAGTCACATAATATGACAATATTCTCACGTAGTAGGCAATAAATATAGAGTTGTTTCTCTTCTTATTTCTTACTTACTGTCAAAAGAATAGGTAAACATATGTAAAAACTTTTTGATTGAATGGTTCTACGCTAGTTTTACCTACCTACTACTGACGTGGCTATAAGTTAGACGTAGATACTATAATATAGTTTATTTTATATCCGGAGAGAAACAAGTTGTCCCCCACATACGCTCGCTTTCCGCCGGCGCCGAGCCTTACAATAGACAGCCTTCAGTGATTTAGCTTTATTGTCATGCACCCTCTATAGCTTGCGATGTGCATTCGGATTACCCGCGAGAAGACGACATATAATTCTAATTTAATATTAGTATCACAACTATAATGAAGTCCTTAAAAGGCCAGTTTATCTTGGTCTATAAATTATTTGTGACCTTAACTGTATTTATAAACTTTGGCAAAATCTATTCACTGCTAAAGGTGACGTTTGATAAACTTGTAACGATGTCCCTAGCACTCATCCGTGACGAGGGATGATAAAGGGTCATGGCACAACCTTCACGTGAGTACAAGCGGTTTACCTCGCATTGTAATGTGCCCTCCTCGCTGCCCAACTCCTTTGAATAGTAATTTCATAGACGATACCCCTATTATTAAGGGTAGTATAAGCCCGACTGCTCGTCGCCGTCTAAGCGCCTCAGCGGGTTAAGCAGACGAAGAGAACCTTTAAATTAGATGTTTTGTGGAAAACAGTCGTTCCGCGGGCGACGATGTTATTGCCAGCTATCCTTTTATCCATGCTTACGAGGAAAATAACAATGTAGCTTTCAATTTTACAAACTTATTTGTACTTTGGACAAATGCTGCATAAAATCTGTATATAAACGTAAAAAACCTTATCGTATCGATTCGTCGTAAAAATTGCTCCAGTCAAAATCATAAAACGATCTGGTTCGTGGTTTAAGTATCGGGAGTGTTAGCCCATATCGCGAGGCGAAACGACAACTACTCCACCCCGGGCCGATCTTCCGCCGGAACGTGACCGAACCAACCAATAAAATCTTTTTTAAAACTCCTTGGCTGGTCTTGTGTTGCGAAATTGTCGGACGTGAGAAAGCCGTTGATCCCTCTGTCGCCCTGACCTGTCACCGCGACCATGCTGATGCCGCGAAAATACAAGTTATCTGCAAGTTTTCCTTATTTTACTTTACGATGAGTTCTAAATATATATAGATAGGTATGTTAGTAACTGTTAACAAAAAAAATGGTACCAATGGTAATCCTCATTATCTATATACTAATATATAAAGCTGGAGAGTTTAGTTGTTTGATTGAACGCACTAATCTCAGGAACTATTGTATTAACTAAAATAATCTGCATGAAATGCTTAAGAATATTAACTCATTTATAATGGATATAAGGATAAATACTGAATCCGTCTGATTAGCTTTACAATTACTGCATTAGAAATGATCATTTTTCTAAAAGATATAATGGATTCAGCAAGTTAACCTTGAAAGATAGACATATGCAATCGTGGACTTTTTAGTAGATCTAAAAGAGAAGAATATTTCCGCCATCCATTGTTTTGTTTTATCTCATAGGGTTTAGGCAGCGTTTTCGTTGAAAGCTCCCAAATGGCTTAATTTTTTCCGACACCTCTGACAAATATATCAATATATATTAGTCAAATGTACACAAAAACTAAACAAATTATATACGTAAACCTTCCGGAAGAATCGTTCTATCGATTGGTAACAACCGCATTAAAATCCATGTAGTAGTTTTTGAGTTTATCGCGGACAGACAGACGCGGCCGGGGACTTTGTTTTATAATAATATGTAGTGATGTAGTGTTAGCGGTCGCCAGCGGCTCCGTGCGGATGTCGGTTACCGCTGCAAAAAGCCTACCCAGGAAAGACACGGTCAGCAAAATGATTCTTTTTTGAAACAGTTTAAACATTGTTCAGCTAAAGGTTTAATATTAATAGACTTGTAGATATCCCCACTTTAGTTCGTCATGCTCCCGTTGTCTGTCATTGCTTGCGGTGGCGGTGTGGGGCGGGTCGCCACCTTCCCTCTAATATGGCGAGGGAGGCGATGGCTGCGTCACACGTCATACTCGTGAACGGGTGCTGCTTGTGGTGACTGGTCGGCTGTTGTCGGGGATATGTTATGTTAACTTTTATTTTATATTTTGTTTATTCATTCTTGTTATTGTTTATTGTTATAGGTATAGCCTTTGGTTGAACTTGTGTAAATTGTCATATTGTAAATGTGTGTGAATGCATCCGCCATTAGATTTCTTTGTAGGAGATTGTCTGTGCCTGAGTAAACTATAATATCTACATTATAGTATTTACATTATTATAATTTTTTTTGTCTTATTGAACACCTGGTCGGTATTAATTGACCAGGTAATAAATGGTATTGTGCTTGCATTCGCTCACATCATATATACATTGTAAAATATTACATGATTGTGAAAAGACTTGACATAAAAAAAAAGAAACAGCAAAAGAGACTAAAAAAAAAATCTCGGAGTTTCTTTCTTCCTTTCTTCTCCGGGTCGTCCACTTAGGTAGCTAGTGAAAGGTTGCAGGTTAGCTAGTGTAGGATCCTCGACGGCATGTCCGAGGACCGCGTTGTTGCTTATTCCCCGAACTGTGATCTCGTGCCAGCGATCACCACCACTGTTCGTAAATCTACTCTTTACTCCAGCGGCACCCCGAGCGATGGTCCTAACCCCTTAAGGGTGGATGTCGCTTAGATTTGGGCCGGATTCTTGGAATTTTTAGACCTGTTACCTCTAAGGTATCTCACTATAATGTGTACATTTGTTGTTATCGTACGACAGACGGACAGACTGATTAAAAATTCTGTAATATCAAATAATTTTAACAATGTTTTTAGCTACTTAAGTGATACTTTTGTTTGATATAGTCTTATACAGTGTAATTTTGACAAGTACAAGTGTATGTAAATACCTAAGTGCTGAATAAATTTCATTATTTCATTATTTCATTCCCAGGTCAATTCACAGACACCGACACAAACATCGACGACGCAGTCATTGTCCGCAGGCTGCACAGATTGTCTTTCTGTGGATGTTAAAGTTGTAAATGATGAAAATATTTAAATGTAATTAATACTAAGTTTTCACTTCTGCCGTTAGTCCCGGAGTGCAACCCGTTGTTTAAGGATAGATAACTAAATCGATTATAGTAGAGCTTCTCTATAAACAACATTGACGTTAAATTATTGTCAGGTAACAAAATATACTGATGGCCGGGAGACCCTTATTTTTTTTTTTTTTCGGGCGCACATTTATTTAGTTAGCCCTGCGGCTTTTGCTACTTCACCGGGCATAAAGAGGCGAGCAGAGCTCCAGCTTAGATAAATGGTTTAAACACTACAAACTAAGCAATCTGCGCAAGAGGGCGTCCCCTGTGGGACTTGAACCTCGGCTCAGGGCGGTCGCTGACGGGGAGATTGAGGGATTATGGCTTTTAGTTTATTTAGGGGAGTTTTGTGCAACTGTCACTCTACTTTACAGTTCGCAGGCCTCTCGGAACTCGGGTCTACGAGGGCATCGGAAGGTTCTTAGCAAACTAAGGGTCGGGAGGGGGTCGGGAGCCCCGACCCGTGATAGGGCAACGTAAAGTTGCAGCAGAAATCGTAATATTTTAATTTCGCCATAACTTCAAAACCAAACGTCCAATTTTAAACATTCAAAGACCAAATATGATCTACATAAACTGTACTTAGTGATGAAATAATTTATTTTGATCGGTTCTTAACGTAGTCCAAAAAAAAATCGAGATTTCTAAATAAAAAAATGGTTGTAGTGCCTCACTCGACATAGATAGGTAAAGTGTGTCGCGGACTTTTTTGTAGATATTTGTAAGATCTACAATTAATTAGAACATTTGATGGTTCTATCTTTTATAGTTAAGGCAGCATACGCAAAATATGATTTTTTACACCTTGTGTCCGAAAAACCCAAATATCTTACGGAACCCTATTTTTTCCAAAATAAAATTTAGCCTATGTTACTCGTGGATAATGTAGCTTTCGAATAGTGAAAGAATTTTTGAAATCGGTCCAGTACGTTTTGCGCCTATTCATTACAAACAAACAAACAAATAAAGTTTTCCTCTTTATAATATTAGTATAGATAATATTTTTTTTAATTTTGATAATTTTTAATACAACTCAGGGAAATTATTCTGTGTCGCGGGGACTTTACAAACACTCAATTCATGGACACAAAGCACACGTAGGCTCCGAACAACCATCTCAGGCTCACACAAATAATTGTCCCAGTTAAGAACCAAACCAAGCAACTAAGCTACTTGGCCACCGGTGCATTATACCAAACTTATTTTACAAAAAACTAAGTATTTTAATAAAAATCAGCAGTCTTGAAATTCGTAATAACCGTGGATCTACGCATGGCGGGCCATGGTTCGGGGAGACATTTCGATGGCGGATAACAATAAAACTAAATCATCGGGAAGTTATCTATCTCCGAAGTCGACGGGAACGGAAAGCGAACATGTGCACGAAAATGTATTACACAGGATAAGATGTTAAATGGTGCAGTAGCAATGACTTCTATTGTACCTAATTTTGTTTGCTCTTTTGTTTCAGATGTTTGTTTGTTTGCGTTAATGCATTGTAAAATCCGTAAAATTTTATTCTTATCCCCATATTTTTTAAATAATATGATGTTTTTTTTTCTTAATTGAAATTTAAACGAGGAATTCATCCTCTATCATTAGGCAGGACAAAATGTTAAGCTAGGACTTTTATTGTGGGCCGGATTGCTCATGCGTACCCGGCCCCCACCAACGGCGGATCGAAGGAGTGTCCGGGAGGTTTTAGTGGTTGGCAGGGTCCTCTCCTCGTGGTATGAGTTTAGCATACCACGCTATGGAGAGGGCGCGTCCCACATATCCCACCGCCATGCCAGCGCGCGAATGCGCTGCAGCGGCGCGCGGCGGTGGGAATGCGTAAGTGCATTTCCCACCGGACAAAAAAAAAATGACTTTTATTGTAAGCGTTATTGAAAGCGTTTGACATCACGTGCGGTTTGTGGTCCAAAAAAAACAAACTTTGTTCGTTTGTTTCTTATATTTTCAGGCTTGGTTATTATTCAGGTTTTCAGTCATTCGTTTTGTTTTTCTCATCACTTTTTTATGCAATAGTTGACTATTAAGAAAACGTCTACTTTATTAAAATCTAACTTAAGGAACTGCTCTAACCATTCAAATTTTTCGTTTCACGGTTTTGGGGGGGAGGCTTATTAATTGATACAAGTTTTATCAGATTTTATTATTTTGCTTGTACTCTAACTTGTAACATTATAAAAACTAAATAAGAGCAATGACTGTCTTTAGCTTAACCAATTTTTAATATTTATCTACTCAAAGTACCTGCAAAGTTAATGAGCCCTTAATACCTACTATGCAAAATATACCTATATCTTCAGCTTATCTATCTTATAATAAAGGAGGGCTTCAAATTTATGTTGCGCGATAAAAATATCAAAATGTCACGAACTGTGTAGGTATATGATATTTCGCGAGGCATTTTACAAATTACCTATCCCATTAATTTTCCATTAGAGATAATTGGTATGGAATTTAAACATAAATTCGTTTTACTCTTATTAGAATGTCTCATTTTGAAGATGCTTGCTTAGGTGAAGTAGGTAGTTAATATGTCAGATTTGTTTCCAAAATAGTTTAATATTTTTTATTTCTTCACAGATATTACAAAGTAAGAAATTTTGTATTTCTTAGTATGAATGAAATCAAAAACTAAGTAGGCATAGGTAAGAAAAATCATTGCATCAATAACAACAAAAAAAAACGTTTTCCAGAAGTACAATAATAAAGTCTATATTTTATGATGAGGTTCCTTCAGAATGGATGCTACACGGTGAAACCGTGTACACACACGTAAATGCTACTGCCCATAACATTCGGGACCAACGGCTTAATGCTTTGATCGTCGACACGTAGGGCCGACACTCTTAATCAACCAGGCCCGGAAATAAATTTTCGATTCAACAAAAATATATCTTGTTCAGCGCGACGATCAAATACTTATACCGCCATTTTTGACAAAAAAGAACCAGTAGAAAACACAAATAAAGGATAGTATAAGGGACGATATAACTTTCACCCAAGTAACAAAAGTAATTGGATTCCAAGGTGGCAGTAAGGCAGATATAAATGAGTTGGTCAGGTTTAATTATTGCCGAAATTAATAGTAAGGAGATAAGAGCTAGTTACGTTTTCTTTCTCTCATAAATAACGTTGGGTTTGGTCTCGTCGATAACTTAATTCAATCGTTGCTCCCCTTGTTATATCACAATATGTTACTAAGAACTATGATGGCTGCGATGAGACATGACTTTTCCTTTTCACCTATTACACCAACATGTCTGGAGATAAATTATTTCCTTGCAATATTTTCGATTGTTTGTTTTTTTCCCTGATATTATATTTTACGATGTTATTTTTGTAAACATTGAATCTTTGAGATGTACTTTGTTTTTTCCTCTTACACGTGTGTTTTCAAATGATTGTATCTGCCCCGTTTAATATAAATTATATTTGTGATGTTTCGTTTGCGTTAGATATAATAATTAGGTACGTATATACAAAAGTGAAACAGTACGAACGCTTTAAAATATAATAAGTACACTAATATTGTAAAGATAAAATATGCGTATTATAGTACCATAGGAGTGGATTAGTAAAGGCTCAAGTAGTTTTAATCCGACATTGTGTATAGAAGAGACTACCTTATTATTATTATGTATACAGTCTATTTTAAAAAGAGATTCTTACAGGAGTACTTATTTAACTAAAATAGAAACATCTTTGTCATTACGACTTCAATTTCGCATGGATAAAGAGACACGAACAAAACGTTCGCAGTACTATAGAGCACTCAGTAATCTACTTCAGATGAAAGATCTTATTAAAGTTCCACTTTAATTTATTTTTTAACTTGGGTCTTAAAAAATATATAAATTACTTAATATACAATGCAATAAATATTTAAAAAAAACTTATCGTATAAAGCTGATCCCATATTGGCCGCACACACTCGAGAATGAATAGACCCGTATGAATAATAAATAATTTATGAAAAAAATATTGATGATACACCATATTTAGGTGTATTCTTCTTTCAGTCCCAATTTTTTGAGCGTCAATGGTTTATTCCTGAAAGCTATTTTTAAAGAGGTATAATTTTGTTGGTAAATCCGTTGGCACTCAAAGAATTAGTGCTGAAAGAGGAATTCGCTTCCATAAAAAATAATCAAGAATTCAATTAAACTGACTTATCTTTGTCAATATTTTTTGTCAATCACTCACTAAACAACTATCATACCTAGTTCTACCATTTTTTCTCGGACGAGCCACGAGGCTTTTGCTACTTCACCGGGCAAAAAGGTGAGCAGTGCTCCAACCTGAATAAACGGTTTAAAAACTACAAACTAAGCGGCCTGCGCAAGAGGGCGTCCCCTGTGAGACTTGGACCTTGGCTCAAGGCGGTCACTGGCGGGGACTTGAGAAATGATGATTTTTGTTTTTTTATGGGAGTTTTGTACATCTGTCACTCTACAGTTCATGAGCCTCTCGGCCTTCGCTTCTACGAGGGCAGTCGAAGCTTCATTGCAAACGAAGGGTCGGCAGGGAGTTTTGCTATATGAAGATTTATTTACATTATCTTTTTTAGGGTTCCGTAGCCAAATGGCAAAAAACGGAACCCTTATAGATTCGTCATGTCTGTCTGTCTGTCTGTCTGTCCGTCCGTATGTCACAGCCACTTTTTTCCGAAACTATAAGAACTATAATGTTGAAACTTGGCAAGTAGATGTATATTGTGAACCGCATTAAGATTATCACACAAAAATAGAAAAAAAACAAAAATTTTTTGGGTTTCCCATACTTAGAACTGAAATTCAAAAATTTTTTTTTCGTCATACCCGTACGTGTGGGATATCTATGGATAGGTCTTCAAAAATGATATTGAGGTTTCTAATGTCATTTTTTTCTATACTGAATAGTTTTCGCGAGAGACACTTTCAAAGTAGTAAAATGTGTGTCCCCCCCCCCTGTAACTTCTAAAATAAGAGAATGATAAAACTAAAAAAATATATGATGTACATAACCATGCAAACTTCCACCGAAAATTGGTTTGAACGAGATCAAGTAAGTAGTTTTTTTTTAATACGTCATAAACCGTAAACCGCAGTTTACCTTTCATTCATTCAACATCGATCAAAGTTACAACGAACTACAAGAACTTTTATACTATGATACTTGTTGTATTCTTGATATCAAAAATAGGTACGCACTTGTACGGAACCCTTCGTGCGAGAGTCCGACTCGCACTTGGCCGGTTTTTTGCTATATAGTCCACATTTTTTTGTTCATTGATTTTTACTACATAAAATCTAGCCCAGATAGTTAAATATTAAATAAATAGTGGCAACTTGCCTAAGTAGATATAAAACAATAGCTATCAGCGCTACCAAGAAACGCCTGCCAATAATTCCAAGCGTAATAGCTATTTTCATTTGAATATACTTCCATTTGTTTTACATGTTGGTTCAGGCCCGATCTATACCAATTTAAGAAGCTGTAGAGTTTGTATGTTTGCTTGAACGCGCCAATATCAAGAGCTATTGGTCCGATTTGAAATATTCTTTCAGTTTTAGATGGCCCAGTCGAGGAATGTGGCTTTATTTAATTATGAAGTTCCCAGGGGTCCACACGGTTTTTCCCGCGTAACTCCAGTTGAGTTGTGCGGGTGAAACCGCGTATAGGAAGCTTAGTATATACTAACATTTTAACTTTACTAAGACTACTAAGAGTTTGTTTGTTTGAACACGTTAATCTCGGGAACTACAAGCCCGATTTGAAAAAATATTTCAGGAATACATAGTCCACTTATTGAGGAAGGCTAGGTATTATTTGTGTTCTACCCCTATTGGTCTTAACGTGATGGTAACGTTAAGACCAATAGGGGTTGAACACAAATAACGTTTCAAAATCGGGATCAGCGTAAAGTAATTATTCCATGCGGACGCAGTCGCGGACATAAGCTAGTTTAAAAATAAGGCATCGAGATTCTAACAAATTTCTTTTTTTACTATTGAATAGCATTTCTTTAATACAACATGTAATATTATTTTAATAAAACTGAACGTTTCGAATACGACGTCAGCCAGCAGACAAAAATAAAGGAGTTCGGTCAGCCAATATAAAATATGAAGCGAGATTTAACTTGGACAACCCGAACGTTACTCATCACAAGTCACATTTTACTGCGAAACTTTTTAATATTTACAATTTTACGAAAACGCTATCTGAGAAACAAACATATTAATTTTATTAAAATGTTTGGGAATTAAGGTTTAACAAAAAAGTTTGATTAATTGTATATTCGTAATCAAAAATCCATTTAATTAAAGATTTCGGTATAACGATATCTATATAGATCTAGATAATTATGACAAAATCTTCATCATCTTCCTGCCCTGCTCCCATTATTTGGGGTCGGCGCAATATGCCAACCTTTATCAACTGATCAACTTGCTTAACTAGTAAGTTGATCAACTTTCTAGTTAGTTAATAAACCAACGAGGTTTCTGGTGGTTAAAAAAGCCTAATCATGGGGTTCAACAGGACTTGTTAAAGTCTCGTTTAGATAGGTTAGAACAAATTAAGTAAAAATATAATAATTATGGGCGTTCACTGAAACTGGCAACTAAATTTAACAATATGAGTGGCACGGAGCACGGATCAACTTACGATTCATATTATTTTCCAGTGACTTATATACACTTTGCCATATAACGTATATCTAAGAATATATAAATAAACTACAATGGGGACGACAGTCACTTAAGAGACCCGCTGGCTTAGACGAAACTATTTCTGTGAAGCCTTCGCTTACCTACCTATCGTAAACGCTTTGGCGCCCGAATAGTTTTAAAGCAAGCCGAAATAATTGATACTAAGCGATAGATATTTCTATTTGGTCAATGTAATAACACTAGTTTCCCCCGAGCGGTTTCAACCGCGTACCTCCCGTTCCCGTGGAAACGTCATCATAAGAGCCTTCCTCAATAACTGGACTATCTTACTTACACTGATACAATATTTCAAGTCGGACCATTAGATCCTGAGCTAGGCCGGATTTAAGGGAGGGCATCCAGGGCAACTGCCCTAGGGCCTCCACAATAGAGGGGCCGCCACAATATGGATTTAAAATCTTTCAAATTCTGACTCTACAACTTTTATCAGAATTCAAATCTTCCTGAAAATTAGGCACATACTTCAAATTTTCTACACATTTAGAGGGAAACTTCTTCTCCTTTGTTGCTCCGGGACCTCCGGACTTCTAAATCCAGCCCTGATCCTGAGATTAGGGCGTTTAAGAAACCAATCAAAGAAGCAAACTCTTTAGCTTAATATATTAGTGTAGTATAGATAATATAGATCACTTTATATGGTTTGTACAGTATATACTGCTAAATATGTAGGTATATGTTTTTTGTTACTTTTAATAAATAATTTACAAAGCCACGATGCTTAAAATGATCATTGTTATGTTATAACGCTATATAAAAGTACTTAATAAAAGCTATGTTAATATCGTATTTATTAGACATTTACAAAATTCCGTCGAAAGAATTTAGGAAGTCACTTGTCTAGACCTACTGGTTCGATTTTCACCCAGTCTTAATATTTGTCTAAACCACAGATTTAAGTCAATGCGTGTTTTTGTGTCCGTGAATTATGCCTTTGTAAAGCCAATCCAAAAAAACATATATATGTAGCAGAGATTCGCAGTCTACTATTTTATTGTTGACCCCTTAGAAGGGTTGTGTTACGAGTGGGTTCACGTCGGTAGTGCAATGGGTGGGGATCGAACCGGAGACCACAAGCTCACAAGTCCGACGCCCTAGCTATTGGGCCATGGCCGCTTTAATTCATAACAAATTACTGTTACTGATAATAATTCGCAAATATTTTTAATATGCCATTGTCGTATCGCCGTGGTCATCGTAGGGTCACAAAGGGTGACTACAATACTGTGACTCGCGTATTTTGTTCTACCGAGTCATCTCGTTAATTGCCGATCGTGTGGACCGCTGCGATAGCGATGGAAACATTCGATGAGTCTTTATGTATGGAAACTGACATTTTAACCTCGCCTCGCCTCTTATCGTCCCCGTTATTACGGTGCCGACTGTTAATTAATTAATCTGCTTTAAATTAAAATGCATTTTCGACTGCACTGGTTTTCTTGTTGGAAAACTGTAAAGTGCTCTTAGGAATATGAAGAGAGGGAATAAAAAAATACTTTTAATATTAAGTATACATAGTCTATTTAAGTCAAAATGAATCTGAAAATGTTGGTACGCGCATAACTTGAGAACGACTTGACCAATTAGTATTAGTAGTTATATTAGTGAGTATTATTATTTTAGGGTTACTTTTTTTATTGTATTCATGATAATGGGGACAAGGTTTGTGTGAAAGTAAATTTAAGCAAATCCTCGGGAACTATAAATATAGCTATATATGCCAATAGATGAATAAAATCCATTATTGTTACATGAAATCGTTAAGTATAACTAAACGATTTCATATAACAAATATCAATATGTAATAATATATCCTAGTTTTAAACTATGTATAGGTTCACCCGCGCGGTTTTACCGCTAGCTACCGTTTCTGTGGAAACTTTTATAATAAAATATGGCCTATTTTACTCAGGGATACTAATTCTGGGGGGTCGGATTGCTTATGCGTACCCGGCCCCCGCCAACGGCGGATCGAAGGAGTGTCCGGTGGGTTTTAGTGATGTAGGGACCTCTCCTCGTGCATACCACGCTATGGAGAGGGCGAGTTCCACATATCCCACTGCCAGCGCGCGAATACGCTGCAGCGGCGGTAGGAATACGTAAATGCATTTCCACCCGAACAATAAAAAATAAAATAAAAAGTATACTAATTCTAATGGTGAATTATCGAAATCCGTCCAGTACTTTTTAAGTTTATTCATTACAAATATAAACCCAAGCATTCATCTTTATAATATTAATAAAAATGTATAGATATAGGTTTGCATGCCAAATTTCATCTTACCGTCGAGCATTCTCAACGCATAAGCTTCATTAAAATAGTACTGCTTCTGAAACTTAATAATTTGCCGTTGAAAGGGAACGCTGGGTATTCCGAATCAAATGGCCGCATCGCGTCGGGAAACCCGTCGCGTTTCTTATTCAATTTGCGCCAGAAGACGGTGCGGGCCACCTACTCTAGGCCGAAACAAGTCCCGGTGTAATCCCTCAAATCCAAATTAGATTTTCTTTCAGGCTCCTTCTATTGATAGGTTTCAGAATCGGGCCTCAGCTCGCTCGCTAACACGATGTCTCGGCTTAACTTTTATCCATGCTGTGCTTTCTATTTTGTAGACGGCAGTTAATTGGAGAGAGTAACACAAGAAATAAATTAATGTTATCCAGTATTTGTTTTCCCAAATACATGTAATTGACAATGTAATTCTATAGAAACACGTGCTTATATTATTTTTAACCCCCGACGCAAAAAGAGGGATATTTTAAGATGACGAGCTTGTCTTTATGTGTGTCGGCCTATGGCATCATAACTCCCGATCGGGTCAAGCAACTTTAATTTGTTTTTTTTCTAAGTTGATTAGCCGTTTATAAGATTGAGGGGATGAAACAACCAAATATTTGCAACTATGTCCAAGTGGGTTATCAAATGAAAGGAGATGATTACTAAAACCGACCTAAAAATATTTAAATAATAATGTGTAATATAATGGAGGGTGAAAATAAAAAGCTAAGTATTTATCAAAACGCCTATGTAGGTACCTAATTTACTAGAAGCCTGGCTACCTTATCCTGAAAAGCCTAATACCAGTTAGTTATGTTCGTCCTAGTAACTAGTTTTTATCATCAGCATTTTTTTGTGAAATGCATTACGCACACCCTCCGCCGATACCATCATAGTCATACATAGCTAGTCATATCCCGAGCGAAGATAATTTACTTATTAAACCAGGTTCGATCAGCTGAAACTAAATACAATAACTAAATAATCATTTTTACAATTAATTTTTATATATTTACATACCTCGTCTTCTTGTATGGTGACTAAGGAGACAGACAGCTGATGGATGGGCAACAGCATCTATCAGCTGAAGGTTCCTTAACATCTTACTGCTATCACAATTCGCCTGCCAAGCGCGATGGGCAATGTCCGCGCCGCTGCAGTGTAATAAAGCGACAATGGGATATGTGGGACTCGCCCTCTCCATAGCGCGGTATACTATGGAGAGGGCAGGGTTTTAGTGGTGTAGGACTCTACACCACTAAAACCCCCGCCAAGCCTGTAAAGAGGAAGCCCATGTTTACCAATGGACGTAAACAGACTATTGGTTAAATAACATAAAGCATGTGAGGAGCTTGTGTCTATAATAGATGTAAACGTGTATTACAAATCCCAGGTCGCTACATACATTTAAAAAGTTACATTTATCATGATATGATTAGTTAATGCATCTTTTATTATATCAATAGATCAATTATAAGTTAATTATGCAACTACATTATCTACACAGTTTAATAAGCTATTAATTCCAAACTGACAAGAAAGCCTTAATATAAAATGAAAACAGGTACGAGAAGGTAAACAAGCATATAATTGGCTATAAATTTCCATTGTACAAATTTGAAGGGGTACACGAAAATGAAAGGCCTTTACAAGAAGAAACAATAAAATAAATCGGCGGGTATAATGATCAGGCTACAGTGTACTGCTGTTGTGGTCTACTAACGAGGACGTACCCAGATTGTGGTCCAGGGGGGGCAAGACTTAGCTTGACAACAAACCTCCTTTTACTACTTCATTAATCCAGCTTTAGCCAAACGAGACATGCTACAAGCGAGCTCAGACTATATAAAAGAAGTATGCTAAAGAGACGTCCCTGGATTTCTGTTTGGTTATCAGGTATACGGTTCGCTTTAAATCTTGGAGGTCATGGCGAACCCACACCGGACTAAGAAATCTTTGTGTAAATTCTAAGATTTCTTTCCGGGTCTAGTTGGCTGAGGGACTACCCTCGATGCCTCAGAAATCACGTTAAACCGTTGGTCCCGACTGTTATAACATAATACTGCGGACACCAACCCACCAAGCGTGGTAACTATGGCAAAAACCCTCCCTCGGGAGGCCCTTGTTCAGCAGCGGATGTTATATGGGCTGATGATGATGATGAATCATGGCAAATATCGTCACGATAAACAATAGAAGATAGTAGATCAGTGTTCAAATAGCTGCCCTCTCCTATCCCCTGTCGGTACGCCTATGTGTCCTAATATTGGGCCAGATTTAACAGGGTGCAAGCTGATAGGGCAACAGGCAAAGTCGCGTGCTAACAACCCGTGAGCACGCACGATGTAGACATCAACAAAGGTACACTTGTATAGTACAAATATTTGATAAATTAGAACAAGTGTGTTATGTAAGCATGATTACGCGTAGTTCATTCGTGATTTCGTATGCTTTGAACTAACTTAACTACGATATTCGTAACGATATTGCTAACTGTACCTTAATGAGAAAGTTTGTAAGGATATGATGAGTTCTTTTATTATATAAAACTTTCTGGTATGATTAAATCCTCACTAAGGAAGCAATTTGCCAATTTTTTATGGACTCTTATAAAGAGGTAAAGTTTGTGTCTGTGTGGTTGGAGGGGGTAATCTACTGAACCGTTTTTTTTTAAATAAATTATCCATATTTATAGCTGGCTATATTTTAAAACGCTGTCCCCACGGGAACGGGATCTAGGCTGGTGAAACCGCGAAGAACAACTAGTTTTGAATGTTTTAATTTAAAATTAACTGTCGTTAAAATACATTATTACTATTACAGGCTATATTTTTAATGAACTTTTAAACATGAAATGCTATCACCAAAAAGAACCTGAGTTTTTCAGGAGTACCTATTATCTTATCTTATCTTATCTTATCTTATCTTATCTATATATATAAAAGAAAGTCGTGTTTGTTACAACACTTATAACTCGAGAACGGCTGGACCGATTGCCATGGTTTTTGATTTGTTGGATTTGTTTCCGTCCCGAATAGCAGAATACATTTTAAAAACAAAAGAAAGTCGTGTTAGTTACACTATTTATAACTCAAGAACGGCTGAACCGATTTGGCTGAAAATTGGTAGGGAGGTAGCTAAGAACTGGGAGAAGGACATAGGATACTTTTGGGTAGGGGTAGGGTAGGGTAGGGTAGGGTAGGGTAGGGGTAGGGGTAGGGTAGGGGTAGGGTAGGGTAGGGTAGGGGTAGGGTAGGGGTAGGGTAGGGGTAGGGTAGGGGTTGGGTAGGGTAGGGGTAGGGTAGGGGTAGGATAGGGGTAGGGTAGGGTAGGGGTAGGGGTAGGGTAGGGGTAGGGTAGGGGTAGGGTAGGGGTGGGGTAGGGTAGGGGTAGGGTAGGGCAGGGGTAGGGTATAAAAGTCCACCCGTGCGATGCCGGGGCGGGCCGCTAGTATATATATAAAAGAAAGTCGTGTTTGTTACAACACTTATAACTCGAGAACGGCTGGACCGATTGCCATGGTTTTTGATTTGTTGGATTTGTTTCCGTCCCGAATAGCAGAATACATTTTAAAAACAAAAGAAAGTCGTGTTAGTTACACTATTTATAACTCAAGAACGGCTGAACCGATTTGGCTGAAAATTGGTAGGGAGGTAGCTAAGAACTGGGAGAAGGACATAGGATACTTTTGGGTAGGGGTAGGGTAGGGTAGGGTAGGGTAGGGTAAGGGTAGGGTAGGGTAGGGGTAGGGTAGGGGTAGGGTAGGGGTAGGGTAGGGGTAGGGTAGGGGTAGGGTAGGGGTAGGGTAGGGGTAGGGTAGGGGTAGGGTAGGGGTAGGGTAGGGGTAGGGTAGGGGTAGGGTAGGGGTAGGGTAGGGGTAGGGTAGGGGTAGGGTAGGGGTAGGGTAGGGGTATGGTAGGGGTAGGGTAGGGGTAGGGTAGGGTAGGTGTAGGGTAGGTGTAGGGTAGGGGTAGGGGTAGGGTAGGGGTAGGGGTAGGGTAGGGTAGGGGTAGGGCAGGAGTAGGGTAGGGTTAGGGCAGGGGTAGGGTATCAAAGTCCACCCGTGCGAAGCCGGGGCGGGCCGCTAGTTTATTTAATATAATGGTTTTATTCCCATGGGGACGGAAGCGACTCAGATGAAACCATGCACATAAATGTAATAATATCATATAGGACTAAGTCAAAAACTATTGTTACTTTGTCGTAAATGTATCCTGATTTTTACATTCATTTACCTGGATTAAATGGAAAATGTCACACCATCATAGTTCATTTCTTTTCAATCATCCTACAAACGAGTTCCGTTTTGTTGCTGTTTTATCCAATTCACTTGACTAAAAACTCGCAAAATTAAAAATGTCAATATAATCGCAACGAAAACATTTTAAAGCATATATAAATTTTCCCTTTTCACGGCCTAATATAACGAGTATACTCTGAAAAGGTACCAAAGGGTCGGCTAGCATGCATGCCTCAAAGAATGAAATTGAATATGAGAGGAAATTACTCAAGCTCATATCAACGCTTCTCTTATTCCAATCGAATTTACGCATATCCGTTCAATACAATGCTCTAACGGAAATTAAACCGTTGTACAAACAACGAATGAATTTCCGTTTTAATCCAAAAATAACCATTTTTGGTACGGCCCATGATTTAGATGGTCCAAATCTATTTTTGTCACCGTCCATTCAATCTTATGTTAGTAATAGTAGTTTAATTTTCATTTCTTTACTTAAATCGAAATTAATTGGTATTTATTTTCCGTTTACACATATCTAAAAACAATTTTCGATATCTTTTATTTATATCGGCAGGAAAATAGTACCTAAGCCATAAATATGGTGTGATCAACAGCTGATCCAACGAAAATCTCAAAAGAAAAATATTCGACATGTCATTTTCAATTTTTAATGAAATTAATAAAGTTAAGAGATAAGATAATATTACAGCTAAGGTTACAAACAATATCTGCTACCAAAACCCGGATAAAAGCCGATTTTTTCACCGAATGAATATTATTGTGCCAAATACCAAACGGGTTTATTCAGACAAGATCAAGGGTAGTTCAGCAGTTTTATTAATCTGAAATAAATTGATAGCCTAAAAATAACAAATATAAAGAGATGCCTTTATTGGTACGAAGCATGTCCTATATTTTTGATGTGGTAATAATAGTAGGTATGACAACTTTAAATTCATATAATTATATTATATGAATTTAAAGTTGACATAAAATGCAGACCTTGCATAGGTACTCCAAAAAATATCTATGTACCTACTAACGAACCCTCCATGAAAAGACCAAATGAACATTGTAATCTTTGCTAATTCCTACCATTAAAGATAACGATGATAACTTAATAGTTATCTTTTTTTTTATGAATCAAACCCGTGAAAAACTAAATTAATATCAAGAGTAATGTTTTAAGGCCGCGGGATCAGGTGGATGCAGGTCACTTCTAACCGTAGTAACTGAAAATCTATGAAGGCGGCCTAGGTACAACAGTGGACATCCTACTGCTGAAATGATGATGATGATGAGACTTGGTTACGGTTTCACCCGCGCACTTTCCCGTCCGAACTTCATAATTAAATACAGACTTTAGCCTCGATAAATGCACTGAAATATTTTTCAATTCGTTCCAGTAGTTTCTGAAAATAGCGCGTTCAAGCAAACAAACAAACTCTTCAGCTTTATATATTAGAATATATTACATACAAAATCTACTAACGAAACCCGCATGAAAAGATCGAATGAATATTGTAATGTGCGCCAAATACTAAACGTGTTTACAGAAGATCGGGTGTAGTACAGCTAAGTGATTGTAAGTGGAGAGACTGGCGCCCGGAAGTCGTTCCCACGTGACGGACGCCGGATGTGATGCGGCGCAGATCGCGTTCCTTCGTTATGTCGCCTTAACATCCCATGAAGCGTCGTATTGAATGGAATACCAGGGATGGTGAATGTGTAATATGCGAAGACTAGTAATGCTTAAATATGTACATTGAAATAGGATGTATTTGTATATGTCCCCAGAAAATAATATCTACGAATCGTAAGTTAATCAACTTTCGTGCCAATCTTATTGTTAAATTTAGTTGTCAGTTTCAGTGAACGCGCATAATTATTATATTATTTACTTCATTATTATGACACTTGATCTAACCTGACCAAAAGAGACTATGCTACTTTTGTAACCAAGCAAAAAAACTTCAACTTCAATTCCTGTTGAACTACATTGGTTTAGGTTCAGGTTATTATTTTAACCACCCGAAACTTCTTTAGTTTATCAACTAACTAGGGTCAACTTAAGATTCTTAATATTTTTCTGTCACATATACACCGAGATTTTATAGTCGTTTCTAATATTTGGCGAGACGATTTAACTTCGGTGTTATTTGATTAAAGAAAATTCAATATGCATCAGTGTCCCTCAAGGAGACGGCAAAGATAAAATTACGTAGCAAAATGAGCTATAGCAACAGGATCATCACAACTTGAGAATTGAAATCAGGATGTACACAACTTGCACAACTTACAAGACTTGCACATTTTATATAATTATATTCACTCATAATTCGTTATAAATAATAATAAATATAATTAATTCATAATATCCACTTTATATGTTCTATTAATTTAATGTCATATTAATTGGAGTTAAATTAATTGACATTCTATTTTTTGTCCTGCGTGGGGCTGCGTTAAAGGCGAGACTTTTCTTTTTCCGTTTAGTTTTCTCTAAGTCATTTTTTTTTTGTTTATTTAAATAAATGCTTATTAAATACTTGAAATTTATTATAATATTTAACTTTTTACATGAGTTTATTCATATTTTTATCAAAATTTTCTACTTAAGGAATTGTATTTAAATTCAATTACAAGAAACCACCAGAACTGAAAATGCAAAGCATTAACACATTTGTAAAACATTAACCCCACGGTAATAAATTAAACATGTATTGTTATGTTACCCTCCAGAGCTTAAAGCAATAAACGGTATAATATCATCAACCCTTGACAATGTACAGAAATATTCTTATACACTTGACAACTCTCGTTTTAAATTAATTAATTTATGGTCTCGCCTAAGTTATTATTATTTTCTTATCACTGACCATATCCATCTATATATATATATATATATATATATATATATATATATATATATATATATATGTATATAAATTGAAGCTTTATGTGTAATATCTAGATAATATAGTAGTAGTAATAGTTTTTGTGTATATAAAAGTATATGCGATTTTTTTTTATCATTTATGTCTGTCTCTTTGATCCGAATAATCTTCGAAAACAGTAGACCGATTTCGCTGACAGATAGCCGATGTTGCATGTATTAAAATAGGTTACTTCTTATAATAAGGAATTTATACCAACAAAAATGAAACGATTACGCGGGCTGTACCTTGTTTATACATATAATACACATAGTTTTACCTACTAAATATAATTAAGAGTAAGTTTATATTTAAACTAGCGACCCACCCCGGCTTCGCACGGGTACAATACTGATACTTATACTACAGAATGTCTTTAAACCTCTAACAAACGGGCGAAATTTGGTCAAAACAAACAGAAACAAATTAATATGGGTACCTACTAAAACTCAGTGAAATAAGTAGGTGGGTATACTTTTATCGTATGAAATACCTATACTCTTCAGGACTAACAATACAACAAACACTAAATAAATAGGTATTCAAGTATCTATCCATCATAGTTACAACGAACACAAAAACAAAAATTTGCCCTATAATTCCTAAGGATCGAGCGCGCATAATCGCATTCGGCCTACCTCACTCGCTGCGCTGCGAAAACATGCGCTGTTATTTTGCGATAACTTCTAAGTTATTCATTTAAAGTATATTGTGCAGGGGTAAAATAATCTGCATGAAATGCTTAAGAATATTAACTCATTTAAAATGATAAGGATAAATACTGAATCCGTCTGATTAGCAATCGTTCTATCGATTGGTAACAACCGGATGAAAATCCATGTAGTAGTTTTTGAGTTTATCGCGAACAGACAGACAGACAGACGCGGCCGGGGACTTTGTTTTATAATATGTAGTGATGTAGTGATAGCGGTCGCCCGCGGCTCCTTGCGGATGTCGGTTACCGCTGCAAAAAGCCTACCCAGGAAAGACACGGTCAGCAAAATGATTCCCAGGTCAATTCACAGACACCGACACAAACATTGACGACGCAGTCATTATCCGCAGGCTGCACAGATTGTCTTTCTGTGGATGCTAAAGTTGTTAATGATGAAAATATTTAAATGTAATTAATAGGCATTTTAGGCATTAGGCATTTTAGGCAACGGCTTCGGCAACGGCAACGGCTTCGCAACGGGCCGTGCAGCAGAAATCGTAATATTTTAATTTCACCATAACTTCAAAACCAAAAGTCCAATTTTAATCATTCATAGACCAAATATTATCTCCATAAACTGTTCTTAGTGATGAAATAATTTATTTTGATAAGGATTAATAGCATGAGTAAAATAAATGGTTCTAAACCTAGTCCAAAAAAAATTCAAGATTTCTAAATAAAAAAATGGTGGTTGTGCCGAGTGAGGACTCGGCATAGATAGGTATAGTGTGTTGCGGATTTTTTTGTAGACATTTATAAGATCTACAATTCATAAGAACATTTTATGGTTCTATCTTTTATAGTTTAGGCAGCGTACGCAAAATAAGTAACTTTTCTGGTTGATTTCTTACACCTTGTGTCCGAAAAACCAAAATATCTTACGGAACCCTATTTTTTTCCAAAATAAAATTTAGCCTATGTTACTCGTGGATAATGTAGCTTTCGAATGGTGAAAGAATTTTTGAAATCGGTCCAGTACGTTTTGAGCCTATTCATTACAACCAAACAAACAAACAAACAAAGTTTTCCTCTTTATAATATTAGTATAGATAAAAGCTTATTTAAACCAAAGAATAAGACACCGAAACTTTTTCAATCACACAAACCGACGCAAGTAGTTGGCAAAGACAAGACGTTGAGTAACGGGTTATTGTGCGTAGTTGTTTTTGTAATGTATTTTATTATGACTAGCCCTAACGATTATTCCCCCCATTGTGAGCACCATAGCGTTGCCAAGATCCCGCAGAGAAAGAGCTAAACTCACAAAAGTTTCCGACTAGTTCGAATGGTCGGCTTTTGTTAGAGAGCGACTTATTGTTAGGGACAGATTGTTGGGATCAGCGCGGTGCTCGAGGCTTTTTCGTTGAGAAACAACTGTTTGTTTTATTGGTTTATTATCTAAAAAGTTTTTTGCTGGTTTTCGGATTGGACGTTTATTTTCGGGATTGTAGAGTTTGGTTACTCTGAATGTTTAATTTAGATAAATGTTGGTAGGTACTGCGTAAAATAATAAATATTTGTTTCAACCATTTAAAATACATCGTGATTTTCGTGGAAGGACAATTTTCCATCAGTATTAATATCGATACGTAACATTAAAATTGACATAATATGTTCTTTACAAAAAAAAACTCTTGTTTCAAGACACGGCAATGGTACATATACATATAAAATGAGCTCTAGAGCGGGGCGTTCAAATTCACTCTATTCTGTTTTTTACAGTGCTAAGCTATGATACTTGTTTTGCGAGTGGGTTCACGTCGGTAATGCAATGGGTGAGGATAGAACCGGCGACCACAAGATCACAAGTCTGACGTCATTGGTCTACGGCCGTTTTAAATGAATGATGTTCTTTTTATGTAATTGAAAAAGTATATACTTTTACATAAATTGATTGTACTACCAAAGACAAATTTGTTCGGTAAGTACCTAACTATTAGCAACGACTAGATATCACGGTGTATATAACGCTAAGAAAGCATTGGTTTATTTGTCGTTATATTTATCAAGACAATTTTATGTAGATTGTTTTGTCAGCAACGCTTTGTAATAGTATTCGAGAGAGTTAGCGCTTCACTATGGCAGGTTTTTTGTCTGAAACAATTTTAAATATATAATTTAGAATATTTCATTTCTATTTTACGTTGGCTTCCGTAGGTGGCGTCTAGTCGCCGCCCGCCGCGCCGCCGTCACGGGCCGCTTGCCCACAAACAGAGGAACTCCCCACCGCTAAATGTTTGCAAACAGTTTGAAAGAATTACTTACTTCTTCTTTTATTTAACCTACTCGTACTATTATGTTATATCAGATGTGTATATTATACATAAGTATATTATTATGTTAGAGAATATTTCTTACGTTCTATTTATTGTTATCGTTTTATGCCGTATTGGACGTTTTATACATTTATCTACCATAACATTTTGTCCATATGCAAACGTTAAGCAATTTTGAGCAAGGCATGTTGACACACGTATCAGCCGGTTTAGAGGTAAACTACACCATTAAAAACCTATATGATGCAAGTAAATATAATAAACCAAACATAAAAAATATAGGTACATAAGACTGACGTACAAACAACTAACTGCGTCATACATAAACCATAATATGAACAAGTTTATAAATCTGCAACCTACAACCTTTTTGGCTCTAACAGTATCAGCCATTTTGCTATTTCACCACATTCACCACCCATAAAGGCAAGTAGTGTTCTAGTTTGTGGTTTGAAAACTACAAACTAAGCAAATTGTGCAAGAGGACGCCGCGCCCCCCGTGGGACTGGACCCTGGCTCGGAGGACGGTCGCTTGGGGAATGATTCAGGAATTATGTCTTTAGATTTTTAGAGGAACCTAATATGACAACTGCGCTGCTACTAGGATCTAACCACATCATCTCGTTCTTCTTAACAACATCATTGTTTGATGACGCAATATTCTAAGAAATGTTAGGTACACTCTTTTGATCTGATTTAAAGTACAAAATGACATATAAATTCATTTTATGATACGCACTGAGTCTATTATAAAAGAGCGAATAAATTCCTAGCAACTCTTCCGGTGTATCAGAGGAATTTACATTTTATCATTGCTATTCCAAGCTACAGTGCGATCTGCGATGCGACTCGCCATATTTATTTGTGCTTATAAAGAAAAGCATGTTATAACCCATATAACTCTGTAACATGTAGTAATATATTCAGTAATAACGAAATAATATGTTTTGTGAGATAGAATTCATATTTCATAAGTGCTCATACACACGCATAAGATATTAGGTAGGTAGCATGAATGCCGCTTTTTCCTTTATTGCATAGTGAAGATAAAGGATAGCCGTGATACGAGGGCGCTGGCTACGTCAGACGACTTAGATTCATTCCCTAACATTTGTGTCACATAATATTTCACAGCGGGTGTGACTACATTTTATATGCATGAAGACAGCCGGATTTTATCTGGCGTAGTCGTGGAGGTAACTTGAGTCCCCTAGGAATATGCACTTTCTATTGTTTTTTCGTTATCAGATGCCCTAACACTGTTCATTTTTTAATAATTTGAATACCTGCCTATACATATAATGAGTACATAGATTAAGGTAATCTTAAAATGAAAGGCGCGCACGTTACTGAAAATTTGTCTTTTATGATAATAAAGTCATATAGAATATACGCGGAATACATAATTTTAGGTAGGTATTCAAAATGACAACACCACATAAATCTTTGAATTTTTTTATTAGAAATAAAATAAAAAGAATATGGCACATTCCAACTTAGAATATAGCCTTGAAGGCACTTAATATTTTACAATGACGACGTCAACTTTAGAGACAACACTAAAGTGAGTGTATTAAACGATATTACTTATTCAATAGTTTGTTCCAGCATCTGTAAGTGTTATGACGCCTATAAAAAGCTCATTTGTGCCGAAATTTAATGAAAGCTCTCGACACGCAGCCAACTCGCAGACAAAGCTGTTGTGACTATGACTGAGTACCGAAATTAAATATCATAATTTACCTTAATGTCGTAATTCGGTGCACGCCTCTTATAACAAAAACATTCTTCTAAATCCAGCGAGATTGTATTAACATAACCGCTTTGTTAAATGGAGTCAAGATAATTTGTGGACGAAGTTCGGCCTGTAATACCTCGCAAATTGCCGGATAAGACTGTGTGAGACAACTGTTAGTTTTAATTAAACTGCTGGTTGCGCTCGCGGGAAGTCCTCGGAATGAGAAAATTATTCTAATCTTATAAGCCTGTCGGTGGCCCAGAGCGCGGGGTCGGAATTAATATCATGTGGGTCGGCCCGTTCGCACCGCGCGCCCTCGACGTCGCGACGTCACATTCACAACAACGTTAGGTCCCGACGACCGAAGTGCGTGAATCGAACAGGAAGACTTACTGTCTTAAGGCGATTTGTAGAGCACGGCTCTTAAATTTAATGAAAAGCTACGTTGAAACCGGAATGATATAATCTGTGGTATCAATTTGAGGGTAAACGTCATAGAGTGTCTGGGGAAATGTATTTTATTAGAAGTTGATCTTGCAGACTGGCAACTGTACAGTTAAAACGAGACATTTTCCAGACTTTCATATAGTGTGTTCTTATTTTTTTTTTATTTAAGTAATCTACTTACGCACTCGTTATTAAATACTTGTGTCACAGGAGGCTGTACAGTGCAGGCCGGGGTTCGGGGTTAGTGTGTGGAACCTCCAAAACCCCTCTTTTTCTTCCCTGAACGCTAGTAATGGCGGCACCAGTAACTGCTAACGCATAACATTCAGTAGGTGGGCGGTGCCTATGACCCATTCATTGAGTGAATCATTCTTTCGAACCCTCACGTCTACAAAATGTAGCCTCTGACTTCCAAGAGTTCTCGATTTCGAGCATCTTAGAAGCGATGGTCGGCAGTAAGATGTCACATCCTCCCACGGTAGCCAAGTCTTCTCGCTCCGTCGCCAAAGCCAGACACTTTTCGAACGTGTGTAGCACCGTATCATTGCAGTCGTAGCGATGACTGATAATTACGAGTGTCCAACTATCGGATTACCACGTTACATAGGTAGTGACCAACACCGTAGCTAATGTATACCTGTGCAACGTGGTAAGTCATCTAAACTTTCTTTCAGCCCATTCCGGCAGTCAAATTGCCTCTACGGTGCAGTACACTTCTTTCCAAATCTGCTTTGAGCCGCACTTTCCACCTCCAGAGGTGGAGTGCCGGACTTTCAGATCGTCTACGGTTTTATGGCGCGACGTGTTCGGTATATACCGGAAAAAAGGGTAAACAACTTAATTGCTCACATAAGTGTGTGTAATAGACAACTAACTGAGTAACTGCACCGCGACATGCAGAACAAAAACATCAGGTGTTGCAATCTCCATCTTATACTAACATATAAAGCTGATGAGTTTATTTTTTTCTTGAACGGTAATCTCAGGATCTACTGGTTCGATTTTAAAAAATATTGCAGTGTTAGATAGCTCATTTATCGAGAATGTCCTATCATTATAATGTTTCTACGGGAACCGGAGTTACGCGGGTAAAACCCCGCGCACGCTTCTCATGGTCTCTTAGATGTAGGTATGAAGTTTACCAGATCATCTAGTATTCTAATATTAATTCAATATTGTTAAACAATGAATGTATTACATCAGATAGGATGCATAAGATACGATGCAAGATGCATAATTGTCTACCAACCTCGCTATGCAGAATTATTGCTAGCGTAAGCTTAGCAAGTCGGACCGCATGTCAAACTTTGATAATTTAACTTCAAAACAGGTTCCTGTCGGTTTATCAGGCCCAAACATTTGTCCTACCACATTTTGGGTGTACGCTTTTCCCTGAGAGTAGCTGGCTAAACAATTATTGAAACATTAACAAGATAATTTTAATATATACTTCCTAAATTCTTTTAATATTGAGTGATTTTGTGTTAATTCTTTGATCATAAATTTACAGCAAAAAAATCCTAATGGAGTTATTTTTGAAACTACTAATTAATTTTTTAACCCTATGTAAATAAATATTCGTCCGAGCAACAACGTAGAGACATTGATATATTAATACCAACGTGAAGCAAAACCTTTGCACCTATTTTTACGAAAACTGCGAGAACGGAGAATAAAATTTCGCACACTTATAGTTTATTTAGGAGTGCAGAATGCTAATGTTTTTTTAAATTATGGCGGCCAATAGTCAGTATAAAGCTTTAATCAACCAGCCATCAGATGTATTTTCGTTCTTTGTTATCCAACGATTATGTTAGTTACTTATAATCGATAACAAAGAACGAAAATACGAAGAATGCTATGATGTCACTAAAATGATAACATGGCTGGTTAATTTAATTATTATATATTATGTATATATTCAATACCCTTATTTTACTTATTTAAGCAATCATTTGATTGTTCCCCTCTCACATCTTATGTCAATTAAAATTATTTCTATCTATGATTGTCATAGCTCTGTAGAAAAGTTTGGTTTATATTTTTTTATTTAGGTATTAGCGCGCGTAAAGAGTGCATGTATTTTCATTTTCTTAACTTGTTCGATTTGTACAGCTTTCAATATAACGCATTTCAGTATTTTATAGAACTTTCAGACATTCTTGGAAAAAGGTCTTCAGTATAAAAGTTAAACGTCCGAACTTGAGAGGTAAGGTTTTCGTTATTATTGATTGAGGTTCGGAGCCCTAACAATGGGATAATTATTTACGTGAGTATCAATTAGTAAAACATATAGATTACATTTCTAGTGCTCAGTAGCATAAGGTTGGCTGTGCCATTACATGTCAGAAGCATTCGTCGTATGTGCCTTTATTGTAAACTGGCACTTACGACCAAATGCTTCTGAAGTATTATAGACATCCGTCTTTTTGCTTCTGTGGGCTAGACTTCAAACTCACTACTCACACTATACCTAATTTCAGTTGGTAATTTATTGATTACTACCGCCCCGGATTCGCATGGGTACAATACTGATGATACATACCAGGGGTGTTACGAATATTCGCATCCGCATCCGCAAATGCGGAATATTCGCATTATTTCAGACATCTGCATCCGCATTCACATCCGCATCAATCAATGCGGAGTTTTTACGGATGCAGATTCACATCAACAAGTAACAACATGTAAAGAAAGTGGGCGGAGACAGAGTGGTACGTTCTTTGCGTTTGTTTTGGTAATTGCTAACTTCATTCGGTAACTGACGAAAATGAAGCCGCACATTGGTAACAAGATCTTAAAGGTCATTGTCAATAAATTATAGTTATAGTGAGTGTTTACTGTGTACTTCACAGTTTATTTTATTGCGTGTTTAATGAATATTTTGATATAAATATTAAGTGAAATGTCGCCACCAATAAAAAGCAGTAACTGGACTTATTTTACAATAGACAAAAATGATCCAGACAAATCGGAGTTTAAGATATGTAATAAAAGTTACTCGCGGAAGGGACGCACTACTACTTCTTTGAAAAAACTAATCGTTGTGAATTTAAAATTCTCTCCATATTAGCATGCAGATATTTATCACCTCAACCAGCCAGTGTTCCCAGCGAACAGCTATTTAGTGAAGCTGCGTTTATATATAATCCACTAAAAAACAGGTTGGAAGCTGAAAAGGCTGCAATATTGCTATTTATTAAATACTAGCTGGCCCCGCAAACTTCGTACCGCCTCAAAATCTACGCGGTGTCATACATCTACCCTACCCTACCCCTACTCTACCTCTACCCTACCCCTACCCTACCCCACCCCTACCCTACCCCTACCTTACCCCTACCCTACCCCTACCCTACCTCTACCCTACACCTACCCTACCCCTACCCTACCCCTACCCTACCCCTACCCCTACTCTACCCCTACGCTACCCTTACCCTACCCCTACCCTACCCCTACCCTACCCCTACCCTACCCCTACCCTACCCCTACCCTACCCCTACCCTACCCCTACCCTACCTCTACCCTACCCCTACCCTACCCCTACCCTACCCCTACCTCTACCCTACCCCTACCCTACCCTAACCCTACCCCTACCCTACCCCTACCTCTACCCTACCCCTACCCTACCCTAACCCTACCCCTACTACGTTTTATGTCGCGTCACACGCGAACGACGGGAACGGCATAAAAAGTATCCTGTCCTTCTCCCAGTTCTTAGCTACCTCCCTACCAATTTTCAGCCAAATCGGTTCAGCCGTTCTTGAGTTATAAATAGTGTAACTAACACGACTTTCTTTTATATATATAGAAGATAATTCACCAATTTTTAAGTTTAATTATTAAACAAAGATTTTTTATTATGAAACGCGAAGCTTAAAATTCTGTTGTGTCTTATGTAAAACTAAAAACTAGTATGATTTTGTTCTAGAAATATGATTAAATTTTTGCATCCGTAACAACCCTGATACATACCTATAAACCATACTCTTGAACTATTTTTTTTATGTACTTACATAGGTATCCACGAGGCTTTTGCTACTTCAAAGAGCATAAAGGCGAGCAGCGCTCCAGCCTTAATAAATGGTTTAAAAACTACAAACTAAGCAACTTGCGCAAGAGGGCGTCCTCTATTTTACAGTTCGCGTCTACGAGGGCATCGGATGGTTCTTTGCAAACTAAAGGTCAAGAAGACGAGGGGGGAGCCAAGTCTATTAAAATACCGCATCAAAATCTGTTGCGAAATTTAAAATATCTAAGCATACATAGGAGCAGACGATGAGATGTTTATACGTGTGGTTTCCGGATTAGAATTAGAATGGACCACCCCAAAAAGAAGATGTAGTGACAAAAATTGAAAAGAGTATGCTTAGGTGGTTTGGTCATGTGGAAAGGATGAATGAAAGGCGAGTAACAAAAGGTATTTACAAGGCAGATGTGAGTGGAAACGCCGGGAGAGGACGCCCTAGAAGGACATACACTGACCTCATAGGTGATGTTCTCCATAAGGTCAGGTGCGTAGTACTCGCAACCGGCGTGCGTGTATGACCAGATGTATGAACGTGGACGAGGCAAAGGGAGTGTGTAAGGATCGCAGAAGGTGGCGTTCTGTAGTTTCTGCCTACCCCCATGGGAGAAAGGCGTGATATTATATGTATGTATGTATGTATGGATCACCCCATGTCTTCCCATGGGCGTCGTAAAAAGCAACTAAGGGACATACAGCTGATGGATGGGCATCAGCATCTATCAGCTCAAGGTTAGTTTCCATCTCACTGCTATAACCAATCCGCCTACCAAGTGATTATGGCAATATCCCTCAGACCCTTTTTTGCTGTTCGGGAGGAAATGCATTTACGCATTCCCACCGCCGCTGCAACGTATCCGCGCTGGCGGCGGGATATGTGGGACTCGCCCTCTCCATAGCGTAGTATGCTAACTCATACCACGGGAAGAGGACCCTAAACCACTAAAACCCCCTGGACACTCCTTCGATCCGTCGTTGGCGGGGGCCGGGAACACACGAAGCAATCCGGCACCAATATCCCTCAGCATCCTGCCGTGCCAAGTTCTGTTAAGAAGAGGCCCAAGTTCAGCAGTGGACAAAAACGGGCTAGTGCCGTGAAGAAAGATTTTGAAAGATCACATTACTGTTACACAATCGATATTTGAAATAATACAATTTATAGCCCAATATTGTATAAATTGGAACATTCTATGTACTATGTATTTATGTCCTTTGAGCGACCCAATAAAGTTAAATTGAGTGGTTTGCAGAGCCTGCAATAAAGTGCGAATAAACATTGGTAACCATTTGTTTAGTTTTAACACACAACAGTAGATTCTAATCACAATTTTGACAACCTCCGTGGCGTAGTGGGATAAGGTCTCGGAGGTCGTGGGTTCGATCCCCACGTCGGACAAGAAATCTATGTGCAAATTCTAAGGTTGAGGGACCCTTTGTGACCCGTTTGTTATAATATCATCTATCACCAGCAGCGTTTTTCTGTGTGTTACCACATAATACTGCGGTCGCCAACCCGCCTGCCAAGCGTGGCGACTATGGCGAAACCCTCCTTCGGGAGGAGCAGCGTGGATAATGTTTTCGTTGAAAGCGGGACATGCTAACAAAAACATATATAATCAGAAGTTTTTAGATATCTGTATCTTTATTTAAATATTAAATTATTTTTCGATGACAGCAGTTAGTAAAATAGCCATAGAAAAATGTGTTTAAATTAAAATACTTATGTAACATTAACAATAACTCTGATTTACCATATAGTGGTTAAGTTATCCCCAAGCAGCGGTACTTAGCCTGTCACGCGCAGGATATTTAATTTATTCCAATATTATACAGCTAAACAATGTTTGCTTAAACGCGCTAATCTCAGGAACTCCTGAGTCCGATTTGAACAATTCTCTCATCATTATAAAGCTACACAATCCAGCAGTATCATAGGTAGTGAGTGATTAAGTACTCACAGAACACACAGACTGGTTGGGTTCCACCGTGGCCGACTGGTTTAGGCATTAGGGTCGATACCTAAGGTGCAGGTTCAAATCCTGCTGGCCGGATTACCCAGCGTACCCGGCCCTCACCTACGGCGGACGGAGGAGTGTCCGGGGGGTTTTAGTGGTGTAGGGTCCTCTCTCCGTGGTATGATTAGCATACCACGCTTTGGATAGGACGAGTCCCACATACCCCTTCGCCGGCGCGGGAATGGTGCAGAGGCGGAGGGGATGCGTAAACGCATTTCCCCCCTTACAAAAAAAAAGGTTTGCATCCTACTGGTGGTCTAAATTTATTCATCTCAATTTAGAAATGTGTACCACCAAGTTACAAAACCTAATTGCGAAGCTTTATCTGGAATCATTGAATGCTGTGCTATAAAACTAACTAAATTTAATTTAATAGTGATATGTATATAAAATCCTTTTAGACAAATTAGAACACTATGGGATAAGAGATAATGTTTTAAAGCTTTTCAGTTCTTATTTACAGAACAGATCACAGTACGTTGAAATTAAGTCAGTTGAAAACGGACATGAAAAAATTAACAAATTTAAGCTTGTCAGAGTACAAAAGGGGGTTCCACAGGGCTCAGTTTTAGGTCCAATATTTTTTATAATATTTCTTAACGACTTAGCAAACTATATGTATAAGATAGTACCAGACATCAAAATGGTTATTTTTGCTGATGACACAAGTGCCGTTATGAGCGATATATCTGTAAGGGACTTAGAAAATAAAGTGAATCATGCACTGTCTGCTTTTGACCATTGGTTTTCCACTAACAATTTAAAACTCAATGTGGAGAAAACTAAATGTATGCTTTTCAAATCAACCGTGAGGAATAAGGATAGTATTAAAATAGCTTCATTAGGAAATAAAGTTGAAATTGTACAAAACTAAAGGTTTTTAGGGATACAAATTGATGCGCTCTTAAGCTGGAAACAAGAACTGGAAGCAATCACAAATACTCTCAGCAGTGCATGCTATGCTTTGAGAAGTTTAAGGGACGAACTAAGCATTGCTCAGTTACGAAATGTTTATTTTGCCTTAGTTGAGTCCAAGCTGAGGTACAGTATTAAACTATGGGGTAACAGTTATAAATACAATATGGATGCAGCCTTTGTTATGCAAAAAAGAGCCCTCAGAACTATTCTTCGCATAGACCAGACTCAATCATGTAGAGAGCATTTTGTGAAATTGAAAATTCTACCTGTACCTTGTCTTTATATTTTGGTTCTACTAAGTAGCTTTCTAAAAAGCCTAGCTAAATACGAGACAAAGGAAGAAAGGGAAACTAGGGTGGAAACGCGCAGGAAAGATTTGCCTAATTATTTGCAGCCAAAATTAAATGTTGTCAAACATAGCTCTAAAGTACAGTCTGTACAAATTTTCAATAAATTGCCATTAGAACTAAAAATCATTAGTAGTCCAAGAATATTTAAATTCAAATTAAACTCATTCCTGTTGACGAAGTGCTACTATAGTATAGAGGAGTTTTTTAGAGACCGAAATAATGCCACAGTGTAACTTGTTCATATATTTAAGTCTAATTCCAGATATGATGTTATTTTTTGATTAAGCTGAATGATTGTTCTCTATTTTTGTTTTTTTTTGACTAGGCCATCTGAGTTTTTTTTTTAATTATTTTAACTAGATACTTGACTGTTACTTAATTTAATTTTGACATTTTATCCATATTATTAATTGTAACTTTTATTCTTTTTTTTTTGACTAGCTGTGTTTTTTTTTTATTTTTAACAAAATTCTTGATTATTACTTATTTTAATTTTGACATTTTATCCATATTATTGATTGTAACTTTTATTGATTATTATTATTGTATTAATCCTGTATTCGACACAAATGTATTTTTGTTCAGAATAAATAAATAAATAATAAATAAATATATAGACCTCCGAAACCATGTAACTTATATAAATTTTATGAGAACCTAGATGTTATTTTAAAAAAAGTATCCAATAATCACAAAAACTCTGTAATACTATGTGGTGACTTTAATATAGACAAACTGAAACGGAATAAATTATCAATAGAATTCGAATCATTTCTTCTGAGCTATAACCTAAAATTAGAGATTATGCAGCCGACAAGGCTTAGTAGTAAAACATGCTTAGACAATTTCGCTCACAACATGCGTCAGAAATGCGAATATGAAATTATAGAATTAGCATTATCAGATCACACCGCACAAATATTAAAAATCCCGGTTAGTAGATCTCCAAACATAAAATCCTGGCGTAAAAGAATAAGAGACATATCCAAAGAAAACCTAGTTAAATTCAGTAACCACCTCAAAAATCTAACTTTTTCAGATGTATACAATACACCAGACCCCAACTCAGCATATAACAACTTCCTCGACATCTTTCTTTTACTGTACAATTTATGCTTTCCGTATAAAACAGTAACTGTTAGATCAGAAAACAAAATTAAATGGGTATCAAAAGGTATTCGAATATGTAGCAAGAGACAACGCTATCTATTATGGCAAAGGAGATTAAAACCAAATGATTAAAGGAAGAAACTTTAAAAAAATATACAAAAAGATTAAAAAAAATCGTTAAATTAACACAAAAGGCTCAAAATAATCATTTAATTAACAATTCAAAAAATAAAACAAAGACGTCTTGGCAAATAATTAATAATAGCAAAAAAATAAGTGAACCTATTGTACGAATTAAAAAACAAAATTTAACAATTGATGACCCAAAAGAAATAGCCGATTCGTTTAACAACTATTTTATTGATCAAATAGGTCAAATACCAAATAATAAAACTTTAAACGTCAAAAGAATTGAATACAATCCACATTCTATATTTATATCACCTATTGTACCTCAAGATGTAATTAAAACTATACTCCACTTAAAATCTAAAAAGAGCCTTGGCTATGATGGCATATCGACTGAAGTGATAAAATTTGTATCTCATATAATAGTTGGCCCTCTAACCCATATCATAAATAATAGTATAACTGCAGGTATATTTCCCGAGAATTTAAAAATGACTGTTATAAAACCACTACACAAAAAGAACGCGAAGGATGATATGACCAATTATAGGCCAATTGCATTGATTCCCGTTTTCTCCAAAATTATAGAAAAAGTCATATATGAAATAATTTTTAACTTTTTAATTAAATTTAATATTTTATGTAAAGAACAAAATGGTTTCATGAAAAATAAAAATATATGATTTACTAGTTACAGTCATGAAAAATGTTGACAGTAAAATACCTATATGTGCAATTTTTACCGACATGTCGAAAGCTTTCGACTATGTCAATCATATACTTTTATTTGAAAAACTGTATGCTTACGGAATACGCGGTAATGCCTTAGATTTAATCAAATCGTATATCAACGGTCGTAAGCAAATCACAGAAATTACGAGGGTTTGTACTAAAACTAGAATTGAACAAACGTATAAATCTACCTCGAGAGAAATAAAATTCGGAGTTCCACAGGGCAGTGTCCTGGGGCCACTTTTGTTTCTGCTCTATATTAATGATCTCCCTCGCCAAATCAATCACCCAATGGTTTTATACGTAGACGACAGCACAGCATTAATAAAATGCCATGACAAACAGCTGTACGAAAACGACGTAAACGATACACTAAAAGTACTAATTAACTGGTTAAATCATAATAACTTACTAATTAACTTAAATAAAACAAATATAATGCACTTCTTCCAAAGACTACGCATTGAAAACTTAAACATAAATTACAATAGTCAAACCATTGAAAGAGTAGAAGTCGCTAAATTTTTAGGTATTACATTGGATAGCCAATTAACATGGAAAGCTCAAGCTGAAACAGTATGTAAGAAACTAAGTACATCTGCTTATGCATTGTATAACCTTTCGAAAAAAGTAAATATTAAGACAGTACTATTAGCCTATCACGGCTTGGTGGCCTCGATACTAAGATTTGGGATTATTTTTTGGGGCAATTGTACTTATAGAGAGGATATCTTTCGTGCTCAAAAACGCTGCATACGTTCAATGTTCAATATTAAAGTCACAGACAGTTGTGTTCCAGTTTTCAGAGAACATAAATTATTAACATTCCCATGTATTTATATTTTAGAAATGGCAATATTTGTTAAAGCCAATCCTCAATTATTTAAATCGTTAAAAGAAGCTCGATATCGTACAGTCTCTATGAGATCACAGTACCAAAACCTATTATATGAAGGGAACTGTAAAACAGCTTTGTTTAAAAAAAGTGTTATGGGAATGGCTCCTGTTATTTTTAATAAAATTCCTAATTGTATTAAGGATCAACCTTATGAAGTTTTTAAAAAGAGACTCACCACCCTTTTGTTAAATAATTGTTATTACTCAGTTCAAGAATTCTTTTTAGCTACTTTATTATTAACAAACATGAATAAAATACAAACTAAAAGTAACTAATTAAAAATACAACTAACTTATATACTACTATTCTAAAACTATTCTACTTGGCAAGGTTCCCAGAATGCTGGCAGCATTACCACGTTGAATGGCAACGCTTATCTGCTGTGCAAAGTAGAAACCAGCACTCGGAGAACGTGCCGCACTTAAGAGGGCCGCTGCGAGGTATTTATAAATTAATTTGGCTCCCGGTCCCCACGGCCCCAATGTTTCGACACCAAAAGGCACAAATACATAACCACTATCAAGGGTACTATATTTGCGCCTCTTGAGATTCTCCGCGGATTCAGCCGCCATGCCAGCCCTACCCTGAGTCCCGGAAAGATGAGACGGCGCGAGGGTGTCGACGCATGTAGCATCCCACACCAAAGGCCGTCCCATCCTCCAAGGCACCAGAGTCATTCCGTCGGGCCTTTTACCATCGTCGCGCATAAGGCCATTAGGCTCTAAAACGGCTGGCATATTTGCCGAGCTGAAGGCCCGACGGATTATATCATTAATAGTGGCATGACGGGACAGACGTCCAGCACTTTTGCTACAACACAGGCCGTGGTGACCGAGTTGGGTCACATTGGCGCCACACTCGCAGCGGTGGGGAGCACAGCACGGCGCACCCAGGCGCAACGATACTGCCACACGAAACGTATTTGCATCCATTAAGGTGCCTGTATTTGGTGACGGAAGCGCATGCAGCCACAAGCCTGACTCCCATTCCGCAACGGCTAAAAGACGAGCACGATCTGTAGAGCTGGAACACGTTTGTAACAAATTATTCCGCGTCAGCTCACAGAGCGGCCCATCCTATTGCCGCTGAACAGATGTATTACATGGCAAGGCAGAGTTGGGGCAAGCCAAAAGCCATTCAGACTCAGCTTCCTTCATATAAGAAATATTATAACTATTTAGACTAGCCGAGAGAATTCTATGTGATAAATTTTGGGTACTATGGACAGAAGACAAAAAAGCGGGGAGAGCAACGTCTGAAATGGCTCTAACGCCCAGACCCCCTAATCGAACTGGAAGTGAAGCCTGTGACCAAGTCCTTTCTTCAAAACGTATGTTCAAAATTGATTCTAAACTGGTTTTGACGATGTTGTCTATATTTTTTAGAATATTAATGTTTCCACAACTGACAACATCGCAAAGTGTAGGTGAATTTAGGTACAAAAAGGCAAAATTTTAGAATAGTAAAAGCAATGTGAGGGCTAATTTTAGATAGTCGATCAGAGTTATTTAAGAAATTTTGAATTTGGTTGTCAACAAAGGCAGGTATTGATTCGTCAAAGATAGGAGAGCCCAGTAGACATAGTGAAGATTTATCAATAATTTTGATATTTGGGGCCAAACTATTAATTTTTTCTTTAGCCAAATCTTTGGAAGGACAATTGTCTGCAATGTAAAGTTCGCATTTGGAAAAATTGAGTTCCAACCCAATTTGGTGGAACTCCTTTATAATTAAGCGAAGGTCATCGCAAACAGTATCTACATTGCCAGCAATTGTCCCATCATCCAAGTACCAAATATTAAGTTTTGATTGAAGGCGATGGATAATAGGATGAATAGCAAGGCTAAAAATAGCTGGCCCGAGAGGGTCTCCTTGCTGACATCCAACCGCGGAGGAAATCTCTTTGCCGAGATAAGTTAATTTTGAATTTGAACTATAACTTTTATTTGAGTATTTTATCTCTTACTTGAGTCAAAAGGGCTCCCCTGTCCACCGAATTGAAAGCGTTTTTTACATCCACCTTCAACAGCATCTCTCCAGAATTTTGGCTGAGATATGTCCGTACTGAATGGACGGCAGCCTCACAGCCACCCCGAGATCCAAAACCTAGTTGAAGGGGCTGAAAAAGATTGGCAAGTTGTGGTGAAATTTTTTTGCAACAAATTTTGGCCGCAAGGCGGCGGTATGTCATACCAATGGCAATTGGTCTTATGCCACCGTCTTTTATTTTTAAAGCGCAAAGATTAGCTCCATACAGAAGCTCCGTGATATCGGTATTGACTTGCCCTGACAACATGAGAGCTACCAAAGCCGTCAAGTCTCTCAAAAGCGCCTCACCAGTTTCCCCATTTCTAGCAGATAATAAATCTTTAAGATGTTGGGGAGTGAGAGCATCTAGGCCACCGGCAGCTCCGCTTTGGAAAAACTCAACGGCCACGGCGACTTCTCGGGTAGACAATTCGACCTCCACGGAGCTCCCAAGTGCTTGTGGAAGTTTTAGATCTGCAGCTGGAGGTGTATGCTTACTTTCCAGAGACAAAAACGTCTCATGATTTGCAGGTGCTATTGTGTCACTGGAGAACAAAATTCGTGCAGCACCCTTTATGTCTCCATCAGCTACTTTGCTTTCCACACGGTTATATGTAGAAAACTCGGTAGCAGATTTTGGAATTTTAGTATGATTACAATTTGGTAAAGATTCCGAATTAAAAGACGAAAAAGAATTTAGTGCGTCAATAGTGCTAAATTTTATGCAATTTTCTTTAATTCTAGTGGTCAAGGATTTTTTATTACCTTTCTCAACATTGACATGGAGAACAGTGTATGGAAATAAGAGTAAATGCTCCCAGGCGCGCTTTGAGTTACTTTCAATTACACCTATAATAGACAGTGATAGGGCAGAGGCAACCGAAAGTCTGGTACCCCGCGGAACCCGTTTTAAAACTGGTTTGGATTTTTTGAATTCCGAAAGAATTTTCCAAAATGTATACTCTTTTAAAGGATTTCGGGTATCGGTAGAATTTTGGCTTTGATCGTATAATGGAACAGACAAAGGAAGGTTTGAATTTTGGTGGCATTTTCGTTGGTGTATTTTTAAACCTCTCTGCCCTTTGAAGAAACGCACCTGGGTACATTTACGGCACTGCACTAAATTGCCCAAAGACACATCAGGGTCGTCACTTGTTAGGGTGCACTGTGACATACTCCGCGTACTTACAAATACACCTAAAACATAAAGTTCATAAAATATTGTTCGTCCTGACAGCGAAATTGTCAGCATCTTGTAGACATGGAAAACTGGCCAATCGGGGTCGCATAATATTCCATCGCTGTGGCAAACTGGGGATCTAAAACATAAAAAATATTTGGTTACTAAGTAAACTGTTTGGTTGTCAAAATGGTTGTCAGTATATGAAAAATATACGACCGAGTTTATGCTCCCTTTCTGTGGCCCTGGCGATATGCCCGAGTGATAATCAATATTGTAGCTGTGGTCTCCAGTTAGGGCATTAAAATGAGCCCAGTAAACATTGGGATCGGTAATGTTTACAAATTTTAATAATTAATTTTGTTGTCCAATAACATTGCGTAATGACAATGACAATGACAACAATCATCATTTATAGAATTCTTAAATGATTCTTCTATAAATTAATTTTTTTATGTTACTAACGTTGTATAAGTTTTAAGGTTTAATTATTGTGAGCAAATGTCGCACATAAATGTTTGTATGCCTAAATAGGCAGAATGTACAAGGATTCCATATATATCTGTAACACCAATTGTAAACACCTACATTCTATGCAAATAAATGATTATTATTATTATTATTATTACAATGGTTAAAAAATGACAAAAAACACTGCAAATGAAAGATTCCCTTTTATTTTGAACGTGAATTTGAAAAACTTTGTTGTCACGTTTGGAACGTAAAAGCGCACACGGTCAACCTTTTGTCATTACGCAACGACTGTGAATTGATAATAAGCGAATGTTGTTATATTTTGCCCTTTAACATGTATGTAAAGTGCATCAAAAATATATGCCTTCGCTTTAAAAGTAGACAGCATAGTGTTATACAGGGTGTCCAAGAACCTGGCGTCCAACTGGATTCCCACGATGCCCCAAGTTCTAACAGTACTCAGAAAAATATTTTAAAAAATCCACCCCATGTACTTACAGAATTATACTGATTTAAAAAAAAAAGGGAAAAGAGCACCCTGTGACATACTTTTGAATGCTGTGACTGCTAATGCTGATAATTTCGATATTTCTTGGAGGTTTTGTAATCTAGGGTATTGCTGTGTCTAAATAGAATGTAAAAATAAAGTACTTATTGTACCATTTTAAAATAAAATATTATTTTAACTAAAGGTGATATGGAAAACTATTGAATTTCGCAACTTTGACCGACTGTAGTGTAAAAAAAATGTACCAAAATAGTATGGCAAGTGACGTCAAATTTTGACGCGTTTATTCCTCTTTTTAAAAAGGTATAATACTTACACATTAATTTGAAAAAAAAAATTTTGATAATATTTTTACTCAACAACCCAATTTTTACGATGTCTTACAGAATTCTTAGAAAGAAAAATTTACGACGAATTGAATCTAACCTCTAAAGAATTACTATTGTATGCTCATAAAAATAACAACAGGCCTCTCAAAAAACAGGTTAGACCGTAAGGGACGGTATGTGCATGCATCTCACCATAGTGATTCGTTATTACAACAGGAGGGAGCAAGACAGAAACTATCTTTGCGATTTGCTGGTTCTTCTTTATGGTACCCCATTATTCAGGTAAGAGTGAGGGAGAAAAAGGTTAGAGGTGCGAGTGAGATAGATAGTGACGCTATCTGGGATCGTGCTATTTAGGATAACAGTACGGTCAGTACGCGTCACTGCCTCCTGCCGTTACTACGCACCTCTCTCTTATTGTTACCATTGATCACGTACTACGATTTAAAGCTTTGTTTATTGGACTCGATTACTCTTTGTGCTCTGGACTTTGAAACGAACTCTTTACGACGACCTTTGCCTGTGTTTGGACAGTTTGTGTTTTGTGTGTGCTACCATGGCGACCTACACTCCGCAAGAATACGCAAATATGCACTACATTTATGGAGAATGTAGAGGTAATGGACGAGCTGCAGCGAGACTTTACAGAGAAAGGTATCCGAGGGCTACGCGATATCCCGACCATCGAGTTTTCATGAATGTGCACAGATCACTATGTGACGGGCGGTTCCCCAATCAAGTAGCTGGTGAAGGACGACCCGTAAATGACTTCATACGCGATGAAGTTTTAGAGGCGGTGTCGGCAAATCCAAGCATCTCTGTGCGAGGAATAGAAGCTGATACGGGGATACCGAAGAGCACAGCACACAGTATTCTCCAAAAAGAAGAATATCATCCGTACCACGTACAGCGAGTGCAAAGTCTTTTACCTCGAGACTATCCGAGCCGAGTCGCGTTTTGTGAAACAATCCTGCAAAAACATCGAGAAGACGAAAACTTTATCGACAAAATTTTGTGGTCAGATGAATCAACATTTAAGAAGGATGGCTACATGAACCTACACAACTTGCACGAGTGGCATGTGGAAAATCCGCACTTGATGCGAGAAGATAGATCCCAGTACCGGTTCAAAGTGAACATGTGGACCGGTATTCTCTGTGGGAATATTATTGGTCCATTTGAGATGCCCGAGAATTTGACTGGCGAATCATATTTAAATTTTCTTCAAAATGATTTGCCAAACTTACTAGAAGAGACCCCACCAGATATGTGGTTCCAACACGACGGCTGTCCAGCACATTTTCGCGTATCCGTTAGAGAGTTTTTGGACGAGCAATACCCGAACAGGTGGATTGGGCGATCAGGAACAATCCCGTGGCCAGCCCGCTCACCTGACTTAAATCCGCTGGATTTTTTTTTCTGGGGAACTATGAAGGAGCTCGTTTATGCGAAGCCCATTAATGACATCGCTGACCTTCGTGAGAAGATAACACAAGCAGTGCAGGTGATACGTCAAAAAAGTTACTCGCGAAACATAAAGCGGTCCTTTTTAAGGAGAGTGAGAGCTTGTATTGCCGCGGGTGGTCAACATTTTGAACATTTATTGTAATAAAATATCTTTAAACTAACATTCTTTGCTTTTATTCTACTGGGAACCCATCTACTTGTGTGTATTTCCTTCTTGCTCACTCTTGGAACCGAAGTAAATAATAGTAGTAACATAACAGTTTCTAAGATAAGAAAGGGTCCGACAGTTACCGTTAGTAGGTAGGCACTTCGTAAAAATTGGGTTGTTGAGTAAAAATATTATCAATTTTTTTTTTTTCAAATTAATGTGTAAGTATTATACCTTTTTAAAAAGAGGAATAAACGCGTCAAAATTTGACGTCACTTGCCATACTATTTTGGTACATTTTTTTTACACTACAGTCGGTCAAAGTTGCGAAATTCAATAGTTTTCCATATCACCTTTAGTTAAAATAATATTTTATTTTAAAATGGTACAATAAGTACTTTATTTTTACATTCTATTTAGACACAGCAATACCCTAGATTACAAAACCTCCAAGAAATATCGAAATTATCAGCATTAGCAGTCACAGCATTCAAAAGTATGTCACAGGGTGCTCATTTCCCCTTTTTTTTTTAAATCAGTATAATTCTGTAAGTACATGGGGTGGATTTTTTTAAATATTTTTCTGAGTACTGTTAGAACTTGGGGCATCGTGGGAATCCAGTTGGACGCCAGGTTCTTGGACACCCTGTATATTAGTTACGAAATTTAGGATACATTTTTTATGGGAACATTTGCACGAAGCATGAAAAATTATACTGTGATGAAGAGGACTATCAAACACTGAATTCGCGGACACAAAGCACAGCTAGACTCTAACAAGATCTGTGATCATACAAATCACTTACCTAATCTAAATGTAGTCCCTATAGGTACATGTTTCCTTTGAATAAAGTTGACTCCTAAAGTAGCTGTACGTTGCTTCATATTTCATTACGAACAATTCAACCAACCAGACCCGGAAAGAAATCTTAGAATTTACACAAAAATATTGTGTAAATTCTAATATTGATTATCTTGTTCGGCGCGGGGATTGAACCCACGTCCTCCGAGTTTTAAAGCAAAACTTATATCACTACACCACGGAGTTTGTGACGTGCAGCAGTGTTTCCTTGGTTATACAACATAATACTGCAGTCACCAACCCGCCTGCCAAGCGTGGTAACTATGGCAAATCTTTCCCTTGAGAGGAGGCCCACGGTCAGCAGTGGACGTTACACGGGCTGACGATGATGTAATCACTTTACATTATAAGTTGAGCTGCTAAAGAGAAGACCTATTTTGGAAGCACCTTGCATGCTGCTTTACTTGCTTGTTACATAATTCAATATTTAGGGGCTACTGTGTACTACCATATTTAAGGGCTACCGTCCATACCCCGTTCTCCAACTTAGATAGTAAATAATAACTTTACATCAACGTGACCCGAAATTTAGATAAAGATATATACTAGGTAAAGCTTATTTCTGACTTTGTGACTTTTGTCTGTGACCTTTGACCGTGTGGTTTCCGGCTTAAAATAGACAACCCCATATCTCACTGGAAGATATGGGGGTGTCGTAAGAGGTGACAATGGACGAACTGATTGATGGGTAGCTCAGCTCATCTATCTCTATCAGCTCAAAGATACTTCCAAGATGGGAGTATCGTTTAAATTAATCTAGTATCTAAAAATAAAAATAAAATTGAAAATATATTAAATTAAATAATACTTCATTGATTGTCACTTATTGACCATTGGCCTCAAAGATGATGAGGATATTGAAAGGGAGCGGAAGGCTGTGTGTGAGAGCTAACATGATTACCCGCAGGTTCGGGCGTGCCTCTAAAGAGGTCAAGCGCACTATATTTAGTGCTTACTGCATGTCTTTTTACACTTGTGTACTGAGGGTACAGTATACTCAAAAATCATACAGCGCCCTTCGCGTCCAGTATAATAATTCATTCAGGGTGCTGATGGGGTTGCCCCGATACTGCAGCGCATCGGGGATGTTCGCTGAAGCTCGCGTAAACTGTTTTTTCACGACAATGCGGAAGCGATGTGCATCCTTGGTCCGTTGAGTGCGGGGCAGCGCCAACAGCATCCTGTCTATGATAGCAAGTGGGCTGGATTGTGTGTTTGTAAACCACTGCTGCAAGATTTCTGCTGAGTCTGTAACGTTGCAGCAGTGATTTTGTGTCTGGTTTTTGCCTCTGTAATTATTTTACTGACATAGTTTGTAAGTATATATTGTTACTAACACTATGAGTCTTGTTACTTGTAATTAAATGATTATTATTATTATTATTATTATTAATTAAGTATGGTAAATTTTCAAAAATATTATTTTTACTTAATAAGTTACTGACTATAATGAAATAATTTAAAATTTTAGATTTTTTAAGAATAAATCTATCGATTTCTCCTCTCTTCTAACTTGCCGTGCCCGACAGGATCCATAGTTTGTACTGGGTTTGTCTTTGTTATTGTACATATGATGTGCAATAAGTGACTAGCACCACTACACAGAGACCACTCTATCCGGCCCGCGATAGAGTGCGCCCTCAAACGCGACGGAGAAGAGTGCGCCCATGAACGCGACCCGTCTGCCCTCGTCCTCCCGACCCTTAGTTTGTAAAGAACAATCCGATGCCCTCGTAGACCCGAAGTCCGAGAGGCCCGCGAACTGTAAAGTAGAGCGACAGTTGCACAAATCTCCCCTAAAATACTAAAAGTCATAAGTCCTCAATCTCATCGCCAGCGACCGCCCTAAGCCGAGGTCCAAGCCCCACAGGGGGCGCCCTCTTGCGCAGGTTGCTTAGTTTATAGTTTCTTAAACCATTTGCGCAAAAAACTATAAAACTCGCTAGGAATCATTAGCTGAAGCAGCATCAGCCGTTCAGGATCCCTATTTAAAAGGTATTGCGAAATGATGAAAACTTTTAGTATTTTTAGGGTCTTTTTTGTACAACTGTCCGTTATCATTTCACCTTTATATTAGGTAGAAATACGGATATAGCTTCCTGAAAATCAAACCTCATCATCAGCCCGTACAACGTCCAATGCTGAACATTGGAGGATCCCGAGGGAGGGTTTTGCCATAGTCACCACGCTTGTCAGGCGGATTGGTGACCGCAGTATTATGTTGTAATACACAGGGAAACGCTGCTGCCCGTTCTCTGTTATACGCTTATTATAGATGATGTAATAACAATCGGGACCAACGGCTTAACGATCTTTCCGAGGCACGAAGGCTAATCCCTCAACCAACCAAACCCGGAAAGAAATCTTAGAATTTACACAAAGATTTCTTGTCCGGTGTGGGGATCGAACCTACGAACCTCCGAGACTTAAAGCGAGCCAAATACCGCAACGCTACGGAGGTTGTCAATCAAACCTAATACTGTTAAATTATATTATAACCGCTATACCATCACCAGAGTCACCTGCACCTATTTAAATAGAAAGTGTAATAAAATTCAGTATGTATAGACACAAATCATGTGAAACAATTTGTTGGAACAAAGACGTGGTCGCATAAATTTGTTTTACGTTGTTCTGCAACGCTCTCGGAGCTTCTAATTAGAACATAAATCTGCTTTAATACATACACGAGCACGTATTTTTTTGTATTATGAGTAACTTGTACTTTTTGTAACAATGTTTTTGTAAATATTATTTCTTGTATAAATTTGTTATTCACATTCTGACAACCGTGGTGTAGCGGTGTAAGACTCGCTTTAATACTTCACGGCCACGGGTTCCCGCGTCGGACCAGAAATCTCCCCCCTCGTCCTCCTGACCCTTAGTTTGCAAAGAACCATCCGATGCCCTCGTAGACCCGAAGTCCGAGAGGTCCGCAAACTGTAAAGTAGAGCGACAGTTGCACAAAACTTCCCTAAAATACTAAAAGTCATAATCCCTCAATCTCATCGCTAGCGACCGCCGCGCCCTGAGCCGAGGTCCAAGCCCCACAGGGGGCGCCTTCTAGCGCAGATTGCTTAGTTTGTAGTTCTGCTCGCTTTTATGTCCGGTGAAGTAGCCTCGTGGCTAACTACGTAACTCCATCAGAAAAAAAAACGGATCAGAAATCTTTGTGAAAAAAGGAAATAATTCTTAACGGGTTGAAAGTTGGTTGACCGACTAACACATTTCCATTATTATAACTTCATCTATAAATATATACTGGGTGACTTTATTATCGCCTTGAAAATAATAGGGCGTGATGTGTATATGAAATAGATATCTAAGGCATAGTTATTTTATCATTTTTTTTTATTGCCATAAAGTGTAAATCCTAACGGTAAAAATGCGTACCTAAGTAAGGAGTTACGCTAATTCGCTCAGTCTTTTCATTCATGTGTGATTGCGGCCGAGGTATTATAGGCACCTATTTTATTATGATGCACAAGCTATGTAGGGTGTTTTTATTTTAAGAAATTTATGAGATTTTCGAAACTCTAATTACCAAAATATACTGTGGTCTATAGATTCTATTCGACTTTCACAACACACCATATTATTATCAAAACGGTAAAAAAAGTCACCCAGTATATATACCTACTATATAATCCTAAAAAACTATTATAAAAAAATACCTCGGCAATAAGGGCATTTTTGGTTGGTATTTAAAAAAATGTAGAACTCAATACAAGACCGGAAATGTTATCTTGCAACACGAAGGAAATTGTAGTACTAACTAATGGTTTTCTTTCTTATGCTTTAAGCTGCATCCGCCACGACGGTTCTCGCACGAATGAGTGTCTAATTTGTTAACATAGACAAGTAGAACATTTTAATACGAGATACATTTTATATTCCGAACACACCTCCACCGCCGTGCGTTATTGCAGTAGGGTAGAATTTATGACGGTGCTCATTTTAAAAATAAAGCCATTTCTCCTAAAATATTGTCATATCAGGTTTAAATTTTTCACTTTATGCGCCCCGTAGGTGACATTACAAATTTTGAACCTGAGTTATAGGAGTCAACGCATGAATTTTGGATTTTTATACTATTGCCGTTTCTGTTCTATAACCACGAGTGGAATTAAGAATAATATTTTATTAATGTAAGTAATCGATTACAATATGTAGGTATATTATTATCCTGATTATGTATTTGACGATTTTACATCAATATTTAATAGCTAGTTGTAATAATTTATATTATTCTGCTACCTGAAAATTACTAGCTAAACTAGTAAGACGATAACTTTTATGAAATTTCAACCCCATAAATAGTAAATTAAGCACAACTTTTTTAACTCAATAATGATGTGGGATATTGTTTATATAGGTGTTTATTTTTATACTAAAACAATTATGCACCAGTTATCACAATCAATTTTTTAATAATTCCAATAATGATAACATGAACAACTCGGTTTTGTTTAATTAAATTAAGGAATATCCTCAAACGCCTTAAAATGATGACTAGTAACATTAACAAATGAGCCCCATAAGGGTGGAGCCCTGCTTGCCTTTATGCCCGGAACCTACTACAGTACTACTGAGGTGTACTTTGTAGGTTTGAATTATTTTATTTAAAACTTTATACACGTTGAAAATAAGCGTACAAAAGCGGACTTAATGCCAGAGGCATTTTCTGCCAGTCAACCTAGGGTTGTGCAGAGAAGAGGAGAGTAGGGGCACGTTTAATCTAGATAATAATAATAATAATAAATTTATTTATTTTCATTGGTGCACAAATTTATACAGTAGGCACAATACATTTAAATAATCTAGGTAATACAATATGGTGCCTGTATAGAATTAAATCTGTGCCACAGGCGCTATGGGCACTTGATTAGTATAAAATAATGATCTTATTTATGTAATTTTAACAATATTTATTATAGACATAAAACTATGCATATAATTAACTAAACATTAAATAAAAATACTTATCTACTTAAAATACTTCAAACAGTAATATGAAACCTATTTTTATTTGACGACAGTCAGCAAATCTTCCGTGCGCTCATAATTTAGTGTTTGTAAATATTCGCAAACTCGCGTTTTAGATTTTGCATAGTTTAGGTCATATATTGATGTTTCTTTGTTTATTTTATTATACAGATAGGGACCCAAAAGATAAAATTAGTTAGGAAAAATAACAGCATTACAACATGAGGTTTATTTTTTATTTTATTTAATAATCATTATAATACACTACTTATAATATGAACTTCATAATACATATAATTTTATTACACAGTACATTACACATTACATATACTTTGGAAATAAATTTGAACATAAACAATAATTAAATAAAAAGTCAGAATTAATTGAAATTGTACCTATTATTTATTATACAGTTTAATTTAAATTTTCGACCCTCAAACTGTATTCGCTTCTGAGTCTTACGTTTTCAGTCTGGGTATGCTTTGTGTCTATGTATGTAATGATGTGCTAGTAAAATTAAATTTATAGACATAAATTTGTTAGAATTGAATTATATAACTTAAATTATTGTAAATTATAAGTAGATATTATATATAGCTGTAAAATTGATATATTAATGAATTATATTTAAACACGCGATTCCATATTGCCACATAATAAAAGAGGCAGTTCAATATTTATAAAAAAGTAGGTATAGTACCTATTGGTCTCAATTTTGCAAACAAATACATCACGAATAAAGATAAGTAACTTATATACAATTAAGAGTAAGTAGCTTACTGAATAGCTCCGGCTTTTAATTTAGAAGGAACGCCCTTGGGCTACTAATCTTTTTAAATTAGTTAGAAATTTTCATTCAATTTTGAACCGAGGCGTTGACGTTGTAATTTTTAAAGAACAAAATATAACTCTAAGTAAAAATATTAGAAATATATGCAACCTCCGCTTCACTTCTGTCTTGAGTTCGATTCCCACCTGAGAAAAATAGGTTTTTGTTTTATACACAGATAGTTTTTTCTGGTTAAACACTTATAAATATGTTTGTTAGCGGTAAAAGCCTCGCTTTAAGTATCGGAGGTCGTGGATTCAATCCCCACACCGGTCATGAAATCTTTGTGTAAATTCTAAGATTTCTTTCCTGGTCTGGTTTGTTTGAGGGACTACCTTCCGTGCCTCGGAAAGCACGTTAAGCCCGTTGGTCCCGATTGTTATAACACCATCAATAACAATCGTATACCAGGGACCAGGCAGCAGCGTTTCCTTGTGTGTTACAACATAATACTGCGGTCACCAACCCGCCAGCCAAGTGTGTTGACAATACCCTCCCTTTGGGGAGGAGGCCCATGTTCAGCAGGGGTCGTTATACTGGCTGATGATAATGATGATGATGAATATACCCTAATATATCTTACCAATTTACGACACTCATACGATAGAAGCGACTAAAGACATCCTTTAGTCACTAGCAATGAAGTCTCCAGCTTAAGGGTCCAGGTGAAGTCTCCAGGTTGTCTCCAGGTTAAGTATCCAGGTTAAGCCTCCAAGTTAAATCCCCAGGTTGAGTCTCCAGGTTAAGTCACTAGAAATAGGGATTTAATTCGGGAGTGGTATTAATAAAACTTGACCCTATATTTTATACCATCATGCTATAAACGCATATTGGTATAATTTAAACTGATTTAATCTTAAATCTCAGATTCCTAGTTTAGGTTAAGAGGCCTTTAGTTCACAATATCACGATTGGTGCTACTAAATAGTTATCTATTGATTTTTACACAATATTTTGTTATTAATTTATCAGCACGTTTTCTTCCACAGCTGAATTTGGGGCTCATCTTAATAGAACTTGGCAATCCAGAGTTGTTGAGGGATAATACCATAATCACTACGCTTAACAGGTGGATTGATAATCGCAGTGAGACGGTAAGTGTCCTTGAACTGATAGTTGCTGATGCCCATCTGTCAGGTGACTAAAGGATATCTTTAGTCGCTTCTATTGTATGGGTTTCGTAAATTGGTAAGATGTATTAAGGTCTATACATCATCATCATTATCATCAGCCCGTATAACGTCCACTGCTGAACATAGGCCTTCTCCTGAGGGTAGGTATTTGCCATAGTCACCACGCTTAGTAGGCGGGTTGGTGACCGCAGTATTATGTTGTACCACACAAGAAAACGCTGCTGCCCGTTCCCTGATATACGATTATTATAGATGGTGTTATAACAATCGGGACCAACGGCTTAACGTGCTTTCCGAGGCACGGAGGGTAGTCCCACAATTAACCAGAACCCGGAGTCGAATCGTAGATTCGAGACGTAGAATTTATACAAAGATTTCCTGTCCAGCGTGGGGAACGAACCCACGCCCACGACCTCCGACATTTAAAGCGAGCCAAATTCCTCTACGCTACGGAGGTTGTCTGGTATATTGTAAGCCGGAATCCACACGGCTAACGTTTTATTATACGTAATGTTTTAATTCATACTCATTTGTTTTGCTTCCTACCTGTACACATTTTCTTAAGACTATAGTGACTACATAACCGTACAGGTGTAACCATTCTCACGCAGCAATTAACGGCTGAGGAAATTGAAGGGTTGCTTTTGAACCCTCAAAAAGGAATTATTTTGTTGTTCCTGATGTTTTTTCTCCTGCTTTATGAAAATAAAAGTACTACGTCGTTAAGAGCTGGGGCTCGTAACTTTTAACACTTTCATGTCCTTGTTTTGAGGCCGAGAAGAATCAATTTAATATCGTACTATGATGTTTACTCGAGAAGAATTTTACTAAAGTAGCACTTATACCTATGTAACTTTTTGGGGAAAATTAAAAACATATATTTTTATACGGCTGGGTCAGCAACCATGCATACGGCCGTCCACATAGTAAGTGGTTACCGTAGCTTATTAACGTTCTCAACACCAAAGGATACCTGAAGTGCAGCTACATCTAACTTCAGCCGTTAACAATTATAAACCTTCCGATGCCCTCGTAGAAGTCTGAGAGGCCCGTGAACTATAAAGTAGAGTGACAGTTGGACCAAACTCCCCTAAGACACCTGGACCCCCCCGCCAGCGACCGCTCTTAGCCGAGGTCCATATCCCACAGGGGACCCCCTCTTGCGCTGGTTACTTAGTTTGTAGTTTTTAAACCATTTATTAAAGCTGGGGCTCTGCTCGCCTTTACGTCCGGTGAAGCAGCAAACGCTTCGTGGTTTACTACATATAACTAACAAGGAATACTGAAACATATGTCTTAGATTAAAACAAGGTATTTGACTGCTGCTATCGGGTGATACAAAGCTGCATTAAACCGACACCATAGTCACATGTTTGAATCTAATTAAAAATAAACAAAAATGACAATATAGAAATTTGTACATAATTGCTTGCGTTTTAATAAGGTAATATTTGTACTACTGATTTGAGCGCTGCGTGCACTCAATATGGTATTTGGTACCGCATTTGGTATTATAACTTCATGTATGGAATAATAATATACTTATAACTACAACTACACTATTGTATTAGATTAAGCCTGTGATGATAGCTGTATGTATTTAAATAAAGAAATAAAATAAAAAAATTAAGGCCAAGCTTTCCAAATGAGTGTATTCCAAACTACCAAAGCAACTGAAAATGCAGTTCTATCTATATTTTTATATCTTTTCTGTCGGTCTTTTTCTCTCTCTGCTTATCACAGTGAAGAATGAGTTGTGTAGCCGAAAACAAAGTAATCTCAACAATGTCCAACTCTGATTCATGAACTTTTAGATACATTGGTTGTAGTCTGTTTTATACAAAGCTTAGAGAACTTTATTAGTTTAGTCATAAATAACAATGGCCAGTGATACAAGAAATACTTCACTATAATATCATCGATAATGTTTTTACCGCTGTAGGTTTATTGTATCGCATTTCCTATGTTATTGTTACTGTTTTATTGAAGACACACAATCTGAGTATGGCAGATTGACATATCTATTAAATAAAAAAGGCTGAGTACCTAGCGAAGATATTTTATATCAAAGTCATAGTACGATTACGTATATAGTAATATGACGTTGCTAGATTATCCTCCTCGTAGTTAATAATGAAACGTTCAGAAAACTAATTTGACTAATTAGACAAATTAGTTTTTACCTAAAACTTGTGAAAATTAAAAAATGAAGCTGAAAAAATAAGTAAGTATATTTAGAAATATCCAATAATATTGTTTTTTTTTTCTCAAATACTCATTCGGCTTAATCGCGACGTTTGCTTGACTTTAAACGAATTCTATGTTTTGCGTCAATACAATGTTTTAAATGTGGTCTTGTACAATATTCTATAGTTTCCTTATTAGTACATGAACTTGGCAGTGCTTTAATTAGGTATGTCATACTTAGATATCCTAGGTTTATTACATGAGCCGTGGATATTGACTCAATTTGACAAGTGGCTTTTCTGAATTTTCGATCGACAAGAATCGAATTAAAATGTATTATATGGGATTGACGTATTTCACGTGATTAATCGAAACTATTTTCATATTCTATCGGTCGTGTCAACCGGCGGCGTAATAAGATAGCTTCGAACCCTGCCTTCAATTTTTATATTAGTAGTTTTGTTTTTCCACAAAAAAAAACCTTTTGTTTAAAAAAGTCATTCATATTTAGTTTTGAGAAAATTTTGCGAAATTCAAAGTTACTAGACTTTCAAGCAAGAAATATTCTTTTAACCTTTCAATACAGCTTATTTACTATTCAATTACATTATTACCTAAGTACGTATAATTTACGAATAAAGTTAAACGCTGGCATGAAGTATCTTTGCAATTATGTTATCTTAATTTAAACGGAAGCGGAATGATCGCATCCCGTCCCTAATAAGGTACATTAAGAAAATTAACGTTTGACTCAGCTCGTCCTTTTACATGAACTTTCTTGATTGACCTACTTTCGTATAAAAATGATTATCATGTATGTTTTATAGTATACAAACTTTAGCTTACGGTTTCGGTCGCATGGATTCCGATTTCTCAATAAAATTTTTGACCAGTAATGGAATGAATTTTGGAAAATTTTATATTACAGCGGAATGACACTTCAATTTCAATTATTTGTATCAATTAGCTACGAAAAATATGCGTGTTCTATGGTTCAGTTAAGAAAAATATACGTGCATCTATTATTTAGTTAAGAAAATTATATGTGCATTTATTGTTGATTCATAGCGTCTTATCCACGAGAAGCATAAATGAATATAAATAAGCTTAGTAGCTAACTATCTTCTTCTTCTTTCTGCCTTTATCCCATATTACTTGGGGTCGGCACAACACGTTTATTTCTTATATTCTGTCCTACCACCCGTCACACTATTACTCACTCCCTTTTCTTTCATATCACTCTTCACATTTCTGATAGTTAACTATCTGTAGGTATTATATTACTTTTCAATTAATATTACAGTTATTAAGTAACCAAAGAACTTATAAGTAAGAATTGCTGCCTTATACAAAAATTCACAAGTTTAATGTGTCCCTCTTTGTAGGCTATCCCGGGCGATATTCAAGCAATGTATTTGTAATTTGTACCTATTTCGCAATGACAGTCAGTGTTTATTATAGCCCTGCAAAGCCTGGTGGCTAAATATTTATGCATCCATCTGAAAATAAAAGCTTATCACACTGACAAAATAAGAGCAGAGCAACTAATCCTAATAACTAGTAGCCTATTTCCCATCGCATTTCCCGTCTCCATCGATGAATATAAATGTTCACCTACGCAGTGCCATGGGTTAACAACATACGATACGTTTATCGATCTTAGGGGGCTGGAAGGTCAACCATGATTATAATATACCTAATATCTCTAACAAAGTTTGTGGCTTCTAGGGTCGAAACGGCCCTAGGCCGGGGACCTGGAGCTAAATCTATGTATAAAGAACTCGCAGCGGCTATTAATAATGGTGTCTCTCAGGATGTGAAAAAACTGTACCTCAAGCAATTATGTAGATAGTGACATAGACACGCCGTACTGACGTCAACTTGGCGCGCATAGTCGTGTATCGCCCCAACGTGTGGAAAGTATGTTCTGGAACATAATCAATAAACTGTACCTAAATTGTACCTCATAAAACTGCCAATAAAAAAAAATTGATCACTCGTGATATCTGTCATATCAACAACATAATTTTTTACCGCTCATTTATTTAATTTAAATGAATGACATGTATGTTTGCTAACCAATTTGTAAAAGGCGCTTGTTTTCTCGTAATACATATAATATTATTATAATATTATTTAAAAATATTAAATGCACATATAAACAGGAAGGAAAACTATGACTTATTTCTTGTTTTATATTCAAGTTTTGAGAGAGTTTACTAATTACACACAAATATTATGTTTGATAAGAGTTTGGCCAATGTTTATTATGAATACATTTTTATAAAATAAATAATCAGTAAAAAAATGTTGTTGTTAATTTGACAGATATCGCGTGTGATTAAATTTTTTTATTGACAGTTTTATGAGGTACAGTTCAGTTACAGTTTATTGATATATGTCCCAGAACATATTTCCCACACGTTCACGTTCAGCTGACGTCAGAACGGCATGTCTATGTCACTATCTATTTAATATTTAATTGCTTGAGGTACAGTTTTTTTCAAATAGGTAAAGTTTAGTACAGTGTAGGTACAGTTATTTGGGGCAAATTTTGTGACTATTCAGACATCTCTCACGCCATCCTGACAGACACTAATAATGTGACGTGTTTCCAGAGTGCTGGTGTATACTTTTCCCCGAAAATAAGCATTGCCATTCAGCGTGGCAATGCTCTCAGCATTCTGGGAACGCTGCCCAGTGGTGCCATTTCAAAATAATTTTTAACTATAGGATATCGGTAAAATTTTATAGTTTGTTCACGAAACTTTAAAAAAATTAAAATTTGTATGAACATGAATGGGTACTAAATGAGGCAAATCTTGTGGAGCATATGGACCGGTTGTCTGTATTTTTTTAATGATTTTGTCACACGGGTGGATTCTTTATTAAAACAATTTTCTCGATGCTCGATTCACATCTTGTAATTTGCCACTGACATTGACTTGATTAATGTTTTCTCACGTTTTAGTTAACAACCAACATCGCCATGAAATTATAAAAAAGTCGCATTTTTACAACTTGAATTCCACCCATAATACAAATTCAAAACTTACAATTATTTTTGTCTATACATATTGGAACTTAAAACGTTTTACTTGGTCAACTTAGAATGGGTTTAATTTATATACAGGTGTATTAATTTTACTTGGTCCTTAGTTTTAGGGTCAACAAAAAATATTTTGATCGACATTTAAATTGTACCCCTTTTTATTCTTTTTCCACGGGGTTTAACTATCATTTTACAGTCGCCTAAACCAGTTGGAGAGCGTTGTATAGATAATATGTCGTTATTGTAAGCCCTGTTCGAATTCTGTATTGTGAAGCTCTGCTTGCTTATATGCCTAGTGACGCCCCGTAGCTAATTATATACATATCTCTGGTCGAAAAAAAACTGGCATCGTACACTCATGGTAGAAACACAAGGGTGGCAGGCGGCCTTTTATTGGCGACGCTAATTTGTTGCTAATTCAATTTCACGTGCACAAGCGACTGATGTTGAGGAAGTAAATTTAAAGGACCTCTTTGATCTTCCATTTAACTGATCAGTTTACCGATAACGGATGCATCACTAACACATATAACGTAATAAACTACTTACTTCCTTCTATATTTTGCTTCGCTTGCTTTAATGAAATCATAATCAAGTATCGTATCAAACATGTGATTTAAAGAGATAAAATTGAGATTGTATCTTTGTGTTCCATCTTATATGCCTAAATAATTTCATTACTTTCAGACATGTCACTACGACTGAAAATAAAGTGATTATTTAGGTATAGACCCTTTTTATTTTTTAAATAATATAAATACATAAATGTATACATATTTCGCACCTTCCACATACATCAGTCTCTTCATACAAACTCGCCTGATTTGCCCATATTTAATACCAATTAGGTCGACATATTAACGCCCTCTTCCAGTACTCCATTCACACTTATTCGATATACTTCTTTCGTAACTCTTCTTTCATCCATACTTTCTACATGCACAAACCATCGCAACATTCCTATCTCAATATTTTTCCCTCGGTCTTTTTTACAACTCACATCTCTCCCTGATCACGCAAATTTTCACTGTATTTTAACATACTTCTCAGTGCTCTCATCTCTACACCAATAATATTACATTCATACTTCTTCTGTCATACCCCTTGTATCACTTCCATACATCAGAGTTGGTGCTATAACACCCTGCAGTATGGCACGACGAGCTCTACTCGGTATTCGTTCGCTTGCCATGACAAAGCACCATTAACATCCTCCTTCATTCTCCGTTCAATATCTCCATCATACTTACCATTTCTCGAAAAAAGAGATTCCAAATACATCAATTCATTCACGTATTCCTCTTTTTGGCTGTACGAAAAAGGACCCTTTTTTTAAATTCGAAAGACGAATAGACGCAGTTTTATTAGATTTAAGGAATTATTTTCAGTTTGAATTTAGTTACTCGTTCGTTTACAAGAAAATTGGTTTCCTGTCTAGCCATAACGCAATTTCTTTATTAAATCTCCCTAGTTTAATAGTAACATACGTTTCGCATGTATCAACTTAATGCAGTCAATAAAACCATTGTGCGACTTACTTTACGACCATGTGGACGTTCTACCCAAAGAAACTTTTCCGAGAAATGAAAGAAACTTTTGATTTCCCCAACCTCCCCAAATCATTGTTCCCAAATATATAACCTTTTTGTCTAATAGCCAAGAAAAGCTTTGTGGCAAAACTCGTTCGTAATAACAATAATCGTAAATTAGTTACTTATTCTCTTATAGAAAAGGGGAAGATTGTTTAAATGATTAATTTAGTTTTATTTAATAACTGAATATCTGTGGCAGCAGTTGGCTTCAAAGATTGGGTATACAGCGTATAGTTATATGTAAGCATTAGAAAAAAATATGTTTTACTAATATCTTTACAATATAAATGGTTTATTTTCTTGAACGCGCTAATCTCAGGAATTATTAAACGGATTTGAACAATTATTTCAGTGTCAAATAGCCCATTTATCGAGGAAGCAATATTTAATTATGAAGCTATTACGGGAACAGGAGTTACGCGGGGGAAGATATCGTGAATATATAGGTATATGAGTATTAGAAAAACATATTTTTTTCTAATACTCATATACCTATACGCTGCCACTCCCCTTGTTCACCGTAAGACCAAAGGATGTTGGTAAAGCTGACGAAAATTACTTTGAATTCACTTGACTTCTTTTTCCTTTTCCTTTATATTTTCTTTTCTTTTTCCTTTTTACTGTTTTCTTGGTCCTCACTAAGAAATTTATGTTCACTTACTTCGAGAGAATGTATGAAACAGCTGATTTTTTTTCGCGATTTCAGGATTGGTCCCATAGTGAAAGTTGCTTATAAATAATCATCAGTACTTTCACCCACTGAAAGGTTGTTAATGTTTTAAAAGTATGTAATAAATATTACCTTCCCGCTCGCGGTTTCACCGTGGGAACTACATATTCTGGGGATAGGAAATTCTTTGTTACTCTTGTCCAGATTATTATATTACCATTAGAAAGCTACATCATCCAGATAGTGAAGCTTTCACATGGGAAAATTGGTTTGTTGGACATTTCAGTCGAATGCAGCTTCGGAGCAATAAAATCTTTATCTTTTATTTTAAAATATTAGTAAAGACATTAGACAGTTAATATTTAAAATATTTATCAATTTGAACTTAAAATAACAAACTTATGTGTTCAAGTGTTAGTTAAGTACCTACCTTTAATAATGGGTTTAACGGGTGAAGTAGTAAAATCCACTTGATTAACCGCATTTATGTTGATATGTTTTTATTGATATACCTCCAAAATCCTAATTTCCGATTGCTATTTAGGAAATGTATTTCAATACGTTTTCTATCAATTTTATGTATTGTATATACTTAATGGCGGATTACATTGTAGTTTTCCGTCAATTTACGTGGCTAACAAGTCTGTATCGCGAAGTCCATACACACTACGCAACTGTCAGCTCCGTTGAACAACAAACTTCTTTGAGAAGAAATAACACACTTTAAACTTAGCGAATTCAATCGTTGGAAGACGGCAACTTTTACACAATTGTTTTCTTTCAAAGTTGCACTTAGACAAATTTGTAGGTATATAGACTTTGCTGCTCGAAACCTAGGTAGCGGAGTGAATTGTTATAATCCTTGTTAGACTTTTATTACCTTTGTTTTACAGTACATTGAATTTATAGTAAGTAAATGGATGGTAATGGACGGTAGTATTTACTTTGTGATGAAAATTAAAATTGACCATTTGTCTCTAAATAGTTATATAGGCATCCCCAGTAAGTAATTGATAAATGAATATATATTTGTGTTGGGGCTGTCTCGAACTTCCCCTTATTATTAACAATATTGAAACTAGTGATTTACTGAAATTTATTCAGCACTTAGGTATTTACATACACTTGAACTTGTCAGAATTAAAACGTGTAAGACTAAATCTAACAAAATTATCACTTAAGTAACTAAAAACTTGTTTACATTATTATTAGATCTTCCGAATTTTATAATCCGTCTGTCCTGTGACAGGGTTTATCCCGCGCGACACAGAGATTATTCCCCTAGAGCGGAAGTATACTTTTGTAAAAGAAAAAAGACAACATTTAAACAGACACTCGCACCGCTATGCCACAGAGGTTGTCTCCATTCCTTATCCAAATCTATGGAAATCTTCCAAAGTGAACACACTATTGAACAAATGAACAATGTTTGTAAGTAACAATACATTTACTTTTCCGTTGTAACAACGATTGTTGAAAACGAACTAGAAAGGAACAATAAAACTGAGACAGTTAGTTATTCCGTGTTCGACAATACTCGGGTAATGCAAAAATCGCACTGGTTCAGAAAACCTGAGAATTACGAGCATTGAAAAAACTGGATTTCCTGACTTACTCCAAGTGGATGCAATAAATTACAAGACCAGCTGCTTCCCACGACGTCGTCCGCGTAAAATTAAAAAAAGCCTGGGTAGGACAAGTCTCTCTTTAAGTCGGAGCTAGTGGGTTCGATTTCAGGACAGCAAAACCAGGACTACCTACAGTCCCTGCCTTGAAAAACATGTAAAAAACCATTGCCACGTTAGTCCCTATTGGCATTATATCATCTATACTGCAGTGGTTCCCAACCGGTGGTCCGCGGACCACTGGTGGTCCCTGGAAGCACTAGAAATGGACCTGAAGCTGCCCAAAAAACATTGCGACGCATCTAAATATTTATTTACTGAACATAAGATTTTCTAACACACAGAAGTTATTGTAATAGTGTTCATTTTAAGGTGATTACGCAAAACAGGTGGTCCGTAACGACATAAACATTTTGTAAAATGGTCTTTCAGCGCTTAAAGGTTGGGAACCACTGAATTCTATAGCAATTGTATATCAAAGAACAAGCAGCAACGTTTCCCTGTGTGTGTGTTTTGTCTTTTTTGACGGACAGTATGTAGTTAGCCAGGAGGCCTTTGATACTTCACCAGGCATAAAGACGAGCAAAGCTCCAGCCTAAATAAATGGTTTAAAAATATTAACTGACAACCTGCGCTAGAGTTCGTCCCTTGTGGGACTTGGACCTCGGCTCAGGGCGGTAGCTGGCGGGGGGATTGACGAATTCGGACTTTTAGTTTCCCTGTGTATGTGTTATTACATAGCACTACGGGCACTATCCCACCTGCCAAGTGTAGTGTATATGACAAACTCTTCCTTGGACCCGAGTAGTCCCGACGAATCTACGGCCCGGCAATGAACATATTATGGGCTCTTGATGAATCTTTATATACCTGTACCTACTATTTATACTCCAAAAGATAGATACGACGATCCATATAAGGGCACCGCTTGCCGTTCGATTTTGCGAACCAAAAAAAGTTAACATGTAAAATAGGAGGACAAACAATTGTACTAGTGTGCAGCATGTTTCAGTGCCAAGAAATAATCTCTTAGGTGACATTAACATACGTCATGTTCAAAGCAGCTGCCAAAACTGTCTGCCAGAGGTCCCGCACTACTTACTAACTAAAACAATATTACTTAACAAAGTTATTCTGGTGCATCTGTGAACTTTGCTGCAGCTTTAGCTGATTTAAAAGAGACTTTGAGGAATGCAAACGAGGTAGGTGTTACGTCACTATTTTTGGGCGAAAGGTAGTCAAAGCGGCCATAGGCTAATGGCTAGGGCGTCAGGCTTGCGATCATATGGTCGCCGGTTCGATCCCCACCCATTGCACTACCGACGTGAACCCACTCGTAACACAAGTCCCACGTTTTAGCCCAATGCTTCCTTGTAAAGTTTTTTAATCTTAACCTTTTAAAGTTTTAATTAATTTCAGTTAACAATTATACGTAGCTTCGTTCAAACTTTTAACAGTTTTACGACGTACGTTATTTAAATAATTATTTTGCCTTTTTACTCAAACTCCGTAGAGGTAGTTTTTAAAAGTGAAATTCAATGTGGTTAGAAGTGAAGGTGTCCAGAAATGGTAGCTTTACTAATTAGGTACAGGTTAAAAATAGTTTAACTTAATCTATTTTTAATCCCTACTGTAATTCTATCATTTGTCGCAGTGAATTAAAAATCTCTTGCGAAAACGACTTGCGATCATGTGGTCGCCAGGTCGATCCCCACCCATTGCACTACCGACATGAACCCACTCGTAACACAAGCATTATACCTTAGTACGAGGTGTTAACAACAATACCAGTATAGGGAAAAAACTCTGCTAGTAATCTTAGAAAAAGCCATACAAATATAGATATTATAAACTAGAAATTTTACACGCGTTCGATTGCTACAGTACTACAGCTATTTTTTTTAGCATGAAAGGGTAACAATCTTCGGGATTTACAATAAGGGTTGCCACATGGTCGGGGTTTTCCCAAATTTTTGGATATCCTCCCGACTCCCGACAAAATAAAAAATCCCGAAAAACAACTTCATTTTATAAAACATTAATTTTAATGACTTATTTTACTGAATTAATAATTTTACTGAACAATCTTTACACAAAAGAAATGTGCATGGATTTAATAAAAGCTGTGTTAATGAATGATTCGACTCAATTTTAAAGAAAATTATTTGAATTTCAAGTCTTCTTTAAATATTGAAAAAGGACAAAAAAATAATTAAATCTGTGTAAAGTAACACAAAATACATAAGGCAAGTCAAAAATAAATTACTTTATTAATGTTGCTGTTTTCAATCAATTTAATTTGATTTTATTTTTGTATCTCCCGACGAAATTCCCAAAATCCCGATTTTTTTTATTTTTCCCGATAATATTCGATCTGGCAACCTTCATTACAATAAGAGACTCAGTGGGATAATTGTATAACAGAGCAACAGATCCCAGTCTGGTATATGACCAAAGTCTAACCAAACACAGAGCCAAATGCCATTGACCCACTTAAGAGAAGGTTTACACACATATCATAGGATTTTGTGGTATCAACGGGGATTAATCCCTCACAAATCTCTATTTTAGTGGCGCGATCTGTGCTCAGAACTGGGCCAATTAAAGCTTACACTATTAACAGATCGATATTCTGGTATGGTGGGCTTTGTATCGATATATTATAACAATGCAAGACTTTATGTGTTAGATATAAAAGTACTTTTTATGTATATGACTCGGGAGTTCGTTAAAATTTGTCTGAATTACGTATTTATTCGTTAACTGTATTTATTCGTTGCTGTGTGGTTTTCTTAGAATATACCACCCCATGTCTTCCCATAGGTGTCGTAAAAGGCGACAGTTGGTGGATGGGCTGCAGCATCTGTCAGCTCCAAGTTCCTCGCCATCTTACTGTGCCACTCCGCCAATCTGCCTGCCATGCGTGGTGATTATGGCGATTTCCCTCAATGTCAAGGTTGTTAGGCTGTTGGAGTTGACGAATTCGTTATTTACAAATCTACACTCATATAATTATAAAGCTGAAGAGTTTTTTGTTTGTTTGCTTGAACGCGCTAATCTCAGGAACTACTGGACCGATTTGAAAAGTTCAAGTTTCTCTCTCTCTCTCTCTCTCTCTCTCAGTGTTAGATAGCTCATTTATCCAGGAAGGCTATAGGCTATATTTAATTATGAAGTTCGTATGGAAACGGGAATTACGCGAGTGAAACTGCGCGTGGGAAGCTAGTAATTAATAAAATCGTTTTATTGTCACCAAACCGCCTGCTAAGCGCGGTGACTTTATAAAACTCCTACCACGGAAGAGGCCCATGTTAGAATATTATACAGGCCGATAATGATGATATCATCATTTAATGAAGACCACTCCTGCACTGGATAAGTAAATCCATATGTCGCGAGAGACTTTACAAACACATAAATCACACACAAAGCATATCCAAACTCAGAACGACTGGTTCAGAAAAATGTAGCAGAAATTTTACATTTGTCTAAATAGGGATTCAGGCTAGCGTAAAAATAAGAGCTGCTAGGTAGTATAACCTATATACCCGTATCAAAATAGAAACACTATATTTTACATTACATTGCAGGACTTCACAAACATTGCTCGGCCATGTATGTTAAGTTTATCGCAACGGAACAGAGCTTAATTCAAAGCTCTACTTACACTTACTAACCACATCCAGCTGAATAGGGAGGATTCCAATCTGGGGGATAATTGCTTAACGATATGACCATTACTTCGATTAAAATTTCCTTGTTACTATTGTTTTAATATCAATAATGTATGCCTAATAAATCTATACTAACATATAAAGCTACAGAGTTTGTTTGTTTGTTTACTTGAACGCGCTCATCTCAGAAACCACTAATACGATCTGAATAATTCTTTCAGTGTCAGATGGTCCATTTGTCGGAGAAGGATATATTTTATTATGACCCCACGGGAACGGGAGCTAAGCGTATAAAACCGCGTGCGGGTAGCAGAGCTCCAACCTTAATAAATGGATAAAAAAAACTACAAACCAAGCAACCTGCGCAAGAGAGCGCCCCCTATGGGGCTTAGACCTCGGCTCAGGGCGGTCGCTGGCGATGGGATTGAGGGTTTATGACTTTTAGTATTTCAGGGAGTTTAGTGCAACTGTCGCTCTACTTTACCCTAGAAAAGAATACTCTTTTACTCTTACTCTGTACGACAATATAAATACTGCTATTGTCATATAGAGTAAAAGTACGTCTATTGCCATATTAGACGAACTATCTATGTAATAACTACAGAATTTTGTTTAAAAAAACTTAAGTATGATACTGAAACTGACTAACTATATTTATTTCCTACAGATCATGAATGTTTCTCACGTAGTCACGTTAATCTACGGCACCTAGATATTTTAGCCATTATCAAACTCCCAATACTGATACTATCATAATATTCCAATAGACGTTGATTCGACGTAGACGACTGATGCCTTGAGAATTGTATGTAAATTATGCATATTAAGGGAAGCGAACGAAGTCAAATAATTAATTTCATTATTGATGGTCATATACACTGAAAATAGGTCTATTATGTTTTATAATCAAAATCAGATACAAAATGTATCTGATTTTGATTATAACTAATCTTAAATTACGTTTTGACACGACCTGATAGTAAGGCATATTCCGAAGAGACGATGACGACGACGAACAATGCCCATCGCTCACAAAAGCTTGCTTTTCTGCAATTTGATGAAGATATTTCATAATACGCCCGTCTAATGTTACGAACTTAAGCATTTTTCGAAGAAGGTGTTATCATAGTCACCACGCTTGACAGGCTGGTAACACGGTATATAAACACGGTGAATAAATGCAAACGCTGCTGCCCGTGTCCTGATTTCAATTGTCATATGATATTGTGATAATCCGGTCCAACAGCTTAGCCTGCTTTCTGACACACGGAAGGCAGTTCCTCAACCAACCAGGCTCGGAAAAAATCTTTGATTTTCAACAAAGATTTATGTCTGGCAAAACTTATATAAGTATTCAAACGCTTTACTTTTGCATCCCTGATGTTTTATTTAATTACCAAAACCCGTATCAGATAACAAACACCTATCTTTCATCACTACATATTATAAAAAAGAGTCCTCCGCAGCATCTAGGTATCTTTTTACGATAATTTCAAATTCTACTCGCAAATTTTTGCAATGATTCTCGAGGAATGTTTAGGTTTACAATTTGTCATAGTTCTGTGTAAACTAATCTTTACTACCAGTGCAAAGACGTGTTGCTAGTTCATAATAAGATATGTTTACCGAAACAATAACTATCTAAATATAAGTTGAATCCATCCATCAGGTAACTGCTAAGTAAAACAACCAGTCAAGGGTGAGTTACAAGTTGGTAGTAACAGTTTCCATTCATTCCTTACTGCTCGTTTATCTTTCTTAAACACTGGAATTGGCCCGGGATTCGGGAGATAATTACTTGGCCTATTTAGTTGCTAAATAACGTGCTTAATACCTCTTTTTTCTTTTGGCTTTTTTTCGTTTCGTTGTGAGATAATTGCAGATTAGTTTAGGATAACAACCAGTTTCTTTAAGGATTGAAAATATTGGAATAAATAAAGTAATCTGCTCTCTAAATGTGAAATCAGTTTTCGATTTTGAATGATTAACATTTTGATACATTTTCCAACAAAATAGAATGATCAACGTCTTTTTGCATGTTATCTCATTTTTTTTTTAATATTGAATTCGATTCGTCATTGATTAACAACGCTGACGAATTCCCAATAACCTAATAAAATCAACAATAATCTAAGATTATATCAATGATCTAAAATCTTACGATAACTATATTACAATTTTGTTAAGCTATAATAGGTAAATAGATATTCGTGTCCCGTACCTATTTTTATCTGTTTTCTGATCCCGTGTTTTTTTGTTTTTATCTTTGACGAACCAATAAATCTTGGTCTTTACAATATTAATGAAAATAGTAAAATCAGCCAGAAAGCCTAAGATTGAAGATAAAAGACTGAGATCTTTACTGTGACTTCTTGCGTACAATTTTGCATACTTAACATCTGAACCTTATCAATTGAATGGTAAATTTGTGTTATTAGTAAATCACGGAGCCTTTTATTTTAATTACATTATACGCCAATACATTTAAGTCCAAGTCATGTTTGCTGGCTGCAAATTGGAACAAATTTTGAAAGCAGTTCCTTGTTTTAAGACGATTAGAGATTTGTGGATCAGTTTCGCTCAGACACAGGGAAAAGCATTGCGTGTGCTTTACAATGTATCATGCATTCTGTGGTACTAGTGGATCTCTTCCGATTCTGTAGCGCTTCATTGGGTTCGTTAGCGCACACATTAGGTAACTGTCTTTACTAGACCGGGCGAGTAGGATTTTTCAGCACCTCGAAGATATGATACAAATCGTAGATACCCAATGGTACCAAAAATAGGTATCTACGATTTGTAGACCATAAATCATTGGTTCATTATACATGTGCAAGAAAATTCAAACCATTTTTAAGAATGGTCTGAACTTCTTGTAATAATAATATGAGTTTTACAATTACAGTAAAACACAATAGCTTGTGAGCTTTTGATACGGTATTACTGAGGATAGGTTTTGTAGTATAGGTAAAATGGTTAAAAAATGACCTCGTGACATTAATTATTATATTTAGTCTATTTCTCAAAAGTTAAAACTACTTCCATTCATTTACGAAATTTATATTGGTGTATGAGTTGTATCCCCATCAAGACTAAAATAAACGGGTTCGGAATGTATATGTTACGGGCAATTTGATAAGTTCGGGCATTATTAATAATGGCCGGACTGTATTAATAATGCCCGACTCAATTGGGCAATGTGATTAAAACAGCATGATTTATCACTTTATTTTGAACAAGCTTCCGCCCGCGACTTCGTACGCGGATCCTGTTGCTTATGCCAGCGACAACGGGGTCGTCAAAATTGAAAATCAGAAACGTCTGATGTCGAATTCAAAGGCCCGGGACAGTTATTCAGAGAATTTCGAAGTCGATGTCGAAATCAACGGATTCTAACGGATTATGAATATTTTTTTGTGTGCGTGTTCGGGACAATGTATGATAATCTCGATTAGCAGTTAGTCGCCTGAAGACTAAAGACCTGTTAGTAGATGTGCAAATACGCTAAGAACTCAATAAGGAAATTAAACACTTAAACACAGAGTCATTCTGTATCGGTAAACGTTTCCGACTCGCGAGACAATGCGTGACGTTCACGATCAGTGGAGTCGCGCATCATGTTCCGCACTTGTCTCTAAAGACCTAGAAGCAGAAGCGTAGATACGCTGATAACTCAAGCGCAATTCTCTATCCGTGAACGTCTCCGACTCGCGAGACTATGCGTGACGTTCACGATCAGCAGACAGTCGCGCATCACGTTCTGCACTTGTCTCTAGAGACCTAGAAGCAGATGCGTAGATACACTGAGAACTCAAGCGCAATTCTCTATCAGTGAACGTTTCCGCCTCGCGAGGACCTAGAAGCAGATGCGTAAATACGATGAGAACTCAAGCGCAATTCTCTATCCGTGAACGTCTGCAACTCGCGAGACAATGTATGATGTTCATTATCAGGAGTCAGACGCCCATCATATTCTTCACTGGTCTCTAGAGACTCTAGAGACGCAGAAGTGCTTCGCGATCCGAAGAGGTTTCCACGGAGCGAGTTGCAGCCTGATGTTCTCGAACAGCATCATATCTCTCCTGACGCTCTTCAGTAGATTCTTGGGATTTTATGATCCTCAATCTTTTAGCTCCTTTGGAACATTGGGAAAGATTTGACTTCTTTCTAGGCATGGTTATAGTTTTAATGTAAAGATGCCTGATCAATTAAATTTAAGTGACTGCTCCCCTGCGTTGCCGGGTAGGCTACCATGTCATGAAGATAAATGGAAAAGGAAATGAAACACTCAAATAAAATAAGCCCGAAGGCATATTTATTCGATAAAATAAAAAAATAAATGGGAGATTTGGCCAGTAGAGTAAAATTTTTAATGATTCATCGAAAATCAGTCCTAAACTGTTACTGCCTTCACCGCGTCGAGGTACTCCCAGCTTATGTTATTTTATAATTATACAGTTAAATTAGTGATATGTTTGATTTCCTGATGTGGAAATCATGTTTCTGATCTTCGATTTTTATAAGTCAACAGGAAATACCCATCAGACCGAACAACTTTTGCTAAGACGTCATTCTTATATGTGTTATGGTAGTAGATAGGATTCGCCGGTTCTGCCTCAGTATGAAGGTCAAGAAAAAAAAAAAAAAAAAAAAAAAAAAAACTCGTCTTATCGTGACCGCGATCTAAAAGTGACCGCGGCCTAAAAAAAAAAAAAAAAAAAAAAAGTTTGGTGTCTTTTCCTATGTTTTGGCACACGCCCGATCGATCTGTGGCATCCGTTTTGGTCTAGGTCTTACGGTTCCAAAGTTAGCTTGAGGCTTCCACTACATTACTAACGACCTATCATTACTAACGATCTCTTTTGCGCTACATTACCAATGAGTCAATCCGTCTCGGCGCGCGCTAATTACCCATTGTCTGATGGTTGTTTTGCTACGGTGATAAATAATAAAACCCACATTCGTTTACAGCCCGTTAACGTCCACTGCAGAACATGGGCCTCCTCTTAACAGACCTTGGCAAGCCAGGATCGTAGAGGGATATTGCCATAATCACCACGCTTGGCAGACGGATTGGTGTTCGCAGTAAGATGTAAACCTTGAGCTAATAGTTGCTGCTGCCCATCCATCACCCATATGTCCCTTAGTCGCCTTTTACGACACCCATGGGAAGACATGGGGTGGTCTATTCTAAACCGGAAACCCACATGACTTACTTTAATTTTTTTATTCAACATATAATAGTTGTAATATAAGTATGTTAAACTTTGCTAATGACTAATTCTGTCTCAGCGCGCGCTAATTACCCATTGTCTTTTTATTCTAGTCAGATGGTTGTTTTGCTAAGGTGTGAGGTAGAGACGGTGATAAATGCACAAATAAAACCCATATGACTTACTTTCTTTTTTTATTTAACATACCTACTCTACATAACTTACTTAATGTATTATTTTCATTTGAAACATGATTGGAATAATTTGCAGAGGAGAATATCATTATACACTTTGTCACTCCCAAATAATTCAATGAAATCGTTCATTGTATTTCCATAATACTTGTAATATAAGTATGTTAAACTATATTCCCCACAGCAGGAAGTAAAATCATGCTATATTCTGTACCTATTAAAATTCCATTGTCTCGAATTCCGCTTCAAGAAAGCCATATGGGGACCTGCAGGTGGTCGACCATAGGAATCAAATACTGACCAATTCCATTTTTATCGATGTGTATGGCTATCCAGTGTGATCCAGGTTTATTGTCAGGATCCAAATTGCTTATTATGTAAGTTGGAATCTTGCCTTTCAGTGGTAATCTATTAGCTGCATACACATTGTTTCTTAGAGTTGGGTGAATTCTAGATAAATATTTTTTTATCTCGATTGTGTTCATTTTATTACATAGACATAAGCTACCGTACCTGCGATACGACCAATGAATTTCATGCGAATGACAAAGTAAGCAGGTACAAAGTAACATTTTGTATATACATAGGTAACCAACCATACCTAAACTTGTCTTAAATCTATCAGTTACCAGTAACTCGTGTTATTTCTATTAGCAATGCAATATCAGTGCGCATTGTTGTGAATCGTCCAAAATCCTTGTTGAGCAGTTGTCATGATAACACTAATGTTCATAAATACTATTATCTCCGACATTCTTTGAACATGATTAAGCCAATGGTGATGATTTGGGTATTTGGTAAATTGTAAATAATAAAAGTTAGGTACATGTTCAAAATTATTTAATTCTTTTTTTAATAATAAAAGTTTAATACTAATACAATGAATACTTAGCTACTATAGTCTTTACTAAACATAGGCACTTAAAACTATTACAATTAATAATATAATAAGCACTTTAAACTAATACAATGATTACTTAGCTACTATAGTCTACACATACATTACGGTTTTTATCTATTTCAATAACATTATCAAACTCTGCATACACAATACAGTTGATGGTTTGCAAAAGAGCTGATTCAAAACGAACTTCCAATCTTACGCCGATGCATTATTTACAAATGACAGGGATTTGCTGGTTCCTAGCATATTTAAACCCCTTTGATGGAATATAAACGGTGCAATATAAATCCGAAGGAAATATCTTGGTTTTGATGCGACACATATCATTAGTATCCTGTTTTAGATCTATAATTAAATATCCATGAGCTTCTTTGGTAGCATCTTTATAAGATTCATCAATAAATTTTACATTTTCTGGTGAAACTTGACGTGCTAAGTATCGAATTTGAGTTTTATCACGAGGATTTTTAAAATAAATAATATAACTTGAATTTAGAGATATATCTCTTTGTCCTTTTCCTTGATGAAATAAATTTTGAGTTATATAGAACACACTCAAATTTCTGTGATGACTTCCCTTTGTGAATATATCTACAATGCGACCATCAGATTCTCTCATCAGATCATCGATGATGACAAGTTGAGTACATTTTCCATCAAACATACTCAAGTCTGGAATTCCTTGATGATAATTAACATTTTAAGGTTATATAACGGTTGCATTTCATCAAAACACCAGGTTATTTGAGTAAAATTTGTACTACAAACATCTGTGACATATTTTATTATTATTTATAATTATTCATCAAGGAAAAGGACAAAGAGATATATCTCTAAATTCAAGTTATATTATTTATTTTAAAAATCCTCGTGATAAAACTCAAATTCGATACTTAGCACGTCAAGTTTCACCAGAAAATGTAAAATTTATTGATGAATCTTATAAAGATGCTACTAAAGAAGCTCATGGATATTTAATTATAGATCTAAAACAGAATACTAATGATATGTGTCGCATCAAAACCAAGATATTTCCTTCGGATTTATATTGCACCGTTTATGTTCCATCAAAGGGGTTTAAATATGCTAGGAACCAGCAAATCCCTGTCATTTGTAAATAATGCATCGGCGTAAGATTGGAAGTTCGTTTTGAATCAGCTCTTTTGCAAACCATCAACTGTATTGTGTATGCAGAGTTTGATAATGTTATTGAAATAGATAAAAACCGTAATGTATGTGTAGACTATAGTAGCTAAGTAATCATTGTATTAGTTTAAAGTGCTTATTATATTATTAATTGTAATAGTTTTAAGTGCCTATGTTTAGTAAAGACTATAGTAGCTAAGTATTCATTGTATTAGTATTAAACTTTTATTATTAAAAAAAGAATTAAATAATTTTGAACATGTACCTAACTTTTATTATTTACAATTTACCAAATACCCAAATCAAAGCACACACTATTAGCTTAATCATGTTCAAAGAATGTCGGAGATAATAGTATTTATGAACATTAGTGTTATCATGACAACTGCTCAACAAGGATTTTGGATGATTCACAACAATGCGCACTGATATTGCATTGCTAATAGAAATAACACGAGTTACTGGTAACTGATAGATTTAAGACAAGTTTAGGTATGGTTGGTTACCTATGTATATACAAAATGTTACTTTGTACCTGCTTACTTTGTCATTCGCATGAAATTCATTGATCGTATCGCAGGTACGGTAGCTTATGTCTATGTTATAAAATGAACACAATCGAGATAAAAAAATATTTATCTAGAATTCACCCAACTCTAAGAAACAATGTGTATGCAGCTAATAGATTACCACTGAAAGGCAAGATTCCAACTTACATAATAAGCAATTTGGATCCTGACAATAAACCTGGATCACACTGGATAGCCATACACATCGATAAAAATGGAATTGGTCAGTATTTTGATTCCTATGGTCGACCACCTGCAGGTCCCCATATGGCTTTCTTGAAGCGGAATTCGAGACAATGGAATTTTAATAGGTACAGAATACAGCATGATTTTACTGCCTGCTGTGGGGAATATAGTTTAACATACTTATATTACAAGTATTATGGAAATACAATGAACGATTTCATTGAATTATTTGGGAGTGACAAAGTGTATAATGATATTCTCCTCTGCAAATTATTCCAATCATGTTTCAAATGAAAATAATACATTAAGTAAGTTATGTAGAGTAGGTATGTTAAATAAAAAAATGAAAGTAAGTCATATGGGTTTTATTTGTGCATTTATCACCGTCTCTACCTCACACCTTAGCAAAACAACCATCTGACTAGAATAAAAAGACAATGGGTAATTAGCGCGCGCTGAGACAGAATTAGTCATTAGCAAAGTTTAACATACTTTTATTACAAGTATTATATGTTTCAGGAGCAATAGTATTTTCAATGATATATTGGTATATAATATGTTAAAATGTTATTTTGCGTGAAATAAACGAATGTTAAAATAAACATAGTTTTATTCGTACGAAGGTAATTAGTAATGAGGGTGGCGAAGCGAGGCAACGGTGATTAGCGCCGAGCATGTCATTAGTAATGACTTAATGAGGGGTACTAGGACCATGTTATTACAATTCCTATCTCGGAAACGCGTTGGAATATCGTGAAAAGGATGCCACAGATCGATCGGGCGTGTGCCAAAACATAGGAAAAGACACCAAACTTTTTTTTTTTTTTTTAGGCCGCGGTCACTTTTAGATCGCGGTCACGATCAGACGATTTTTTTTTTTGTTTTTTTTTTCTTGACCTTCATACTGAGGCAGAACCGGCGAATCCTATCTACTTATGGTGTAGCTGGACGCTTGCAATTCCACAACAGGTGTTCCTGATCTTCAATTTGTATACTTCTACAGAGAGTGCTCATCAGACTGAACAAACTATTGCTAAGACGTCATTCCTATATATGTAATAGTGTAGCTGGGCGCTTGGAATTCCACAGCAAGTGTTTCAGATCTTCAATTTTATACGTCTACAGAGAGTGCTCATTAGACTGAACAACTCTTGCTAAGACGTCATTCCTATATATGTTATAGTGTAGCTGGGCGCTTGGAATTCCACAGCAGGTGTTCCAAATCTTCAATTTTTATACGTCAACAAAGAGTGCTCATCAGGCTGAACAACTCTTGCTAAGACGTCATTCTTATATATGTTATAGTATAGCTGGGCTCTTGGAGTTCAACATCAGGTGTTCCAGATCTTTAAATTTCTTCTCTCAGCAGAAAATGCTCATCACATAGAACAATTTTTGCTATGGTACCATTTTTTTATCTCTTATAGTTAAACTGGTCTGTTGCGGTTCTGCATCAGATGTTCAAGTTTCCAAGATAAAAACAAGCAGATAAACAGACAAACAGATAAACAGACAAACAGATATTTTTTTTGGATTCGTGCTCTATTGCTGTTTCTAAGCACCCCTCAATTATATTTTTTTTAATATATTCAATGTACAGACACAGTTTTTTTACTGTTTTATTATATATATATAGATAATGCCCACCCTATCTTGGGCAAAGTGATAAAATAGGTGAAATGTAGTGTTTTTGTTTTATTAAATGAAATTAAACTTACAAAATTTTATATGAGCAGCGCAAAAGGTTTTTAGGTGGTAAAAAAAAAATAAGCTAAACCTAAACCAATTTATCACATTGCCCGGCTACAAGTAGGGAATTATTTATACTGCCCGGTCGAAGTGATAAATTCAAGCTATCTCAAACACTGACTTATTACATGGACCACGGGCCGTCGGGCATTATTAATAATGGCCGGTCAAAGTGATAAATGAAACACATTGCCCGTCGCTCTTGGGCATTCTTAATAATGGCCGGTCCTTATTAATAATGCCCAGTGAATCACGTTGCCCGTATCGTATACATTAATTACCTACTTCTGCACAGACCAAATACGAAATAACTACATAATAAAGTAGATAATTAATATACGAATTTTAATGAATATAATTATTTTTTACTTCACAGCGAAGAGGCTTATAACTTTATTCCGAGCTGCAATTACATTGCAGTAGTTATTTTTTGCGGAGCGGCCTGCATGGCATTCAACAACATTTGAACTGCCGCAAAATATTCGTCATTAGTTTACATTATTCATTCAGATGCCTTGTTTTTCAGCGTCTGCCATTTTATGAAAAGCTATTCAACTTAATTTAGCATCTATTGCTTTCAAATTCCCTTTGAGATATGGTGTTTTTGGTTCGATTCCAAGCGCAATAAATATATGTGTGAACCACGGATAATTGTTCTGAGTCTGTGTATGGTTTGTATCCGCCATTTTTGTCCAAAACCCTAGTGCGGGAGCTGTTTAAATCTAAGAACTATATAGACATACTTAATACATTTAAAATCCTATTTTATTGGTAGGTACAGAATAGCACTTTTGCCTGAACTAGGTAATCCTGTGTTTCAGGCAAGAACTTAAATCTAAATAACTACTTTGGGTCTTAATTACTCACTAAATTAAGTATATACATTTCTAATTTCAGAGGTAAATTATTAATATTATGTAATAAGAGTATGCCAAAACATTTAAGTATTATTTTTAAAATCATCGTAAAATGACGACATAACTTTTGTAGCATCCAACGATTATGGACACGATGACACTTATCACATTCTGGCCAAGGTTTTTTAGAACATGACTAAAATATACGTAAATAAGTACCAAATTCCATATTAACTGACTCTATTTCTTTAAAATTGTCAGATTACAGTGTGAAATCTTGAATACATGAAATATTGACCAAGATTACAACAACAAAATTGTAATAAAAAAAAACATTTTATACTTCAATAAAAAGTTCTACGACCAAGCGTAGAACTTTTAATTGCTTTTACAAAGATGTATTGAAAATACAATCATAGTATAACTGTCCACTGAGCTAAATAACGACTATTTGATGGTCCTTACTATCTTACTGCCGTGTGGTTTCCGGCTTAGAATAGACCCCCCATGTCTTCCTATGGGTGTCGTAAAAGGTGACTAAGGAACATATGGCTGATGGATGGGTAGCAGCATCTATAGCTCAAGGTTTACATCTTACTGCGATCACCAATCCGTCTGCCAAGCGTGGTAATTATGGCAATATCCCTCTACGATACTCGCTTGCCAAGATCTGTTAAGAGGAGGCCCATGGTCAGCAGTGGACATAAACGGGCTGTTGATGATGATGATGATGATGACATTATCTTACTTACAAACTCGCACAAAAATTTAAAATATTTTGAAATAGGTACATTGATAAAAATGTAATTAGAAATGGATCCTTTACGATAACTTCCAGTAAAAAAGCACTATTTCTCATAAATTGTTGCAACACATGTTTACTAATAATTAATAAAATCAGTACACAAGACTGATACTTAATTAACTGCAAGTTACAAATAAAAAGAAAATCTTAATATAAAAGGCAAATGCAATATTCATGTTCACGAAGCCAGTTATGAAGAGAATAGAAATGCCATAATAGAAAATAGGCTGCAAGCCGAGCTATTTTATGCCGTTACTTTGCGTACGTGATAGCTCTCTAAATATTCCACTGTATATTGCAGTTCTCAAGTCTTCATAAGGAACAGCTAAGTCAGTAGGACCCTGAATAATTTACTTAGAAGTCAGAGGGTGTAACATTTATCCAAATTGTCGTCTCCGAAGCAGAGCGGAGTTAAAAATGAACGAGCTGTCAGTTTGGAGGCACGCTCACACCGATTTGCTTCAGAAAAAATAGCATCTGTAACAACAATTTATATGCCTCGCCTCAGAGCCAATTTGTAAATGTGTGTTTTGTACAAATTCTAGACCTCAGAAAAATAAGGACAGATGTACTATACTTCAGAAGCATTTGGTCGTAAGTGCCAGTTCACGATATGGGCACATACGACGAATGTTTCTGACGTATAATGTTATGCTTTTGAGCTCTAGAACTGTTCTACATGTCACTCTCAGTTCTTATCCTAAGAATAAGTACAACAGTCATACATTACCAAGGATGATTAATCAGAGTAACGCTATCTTGTTCAATGATAGCATCTAAGTTATTACTTCAATTACTTTAAAATATCATAAACACATCCAGTTCTAAGTTTTTTATGAGAGTCACGGGGAACAGGAGCCACCAACATGGTACTAAGATAGATGGCGGCAACCACAGAGGCCATTGGAGTGGCGACTTACTGGTCAAAATGGCTTTAAATAAAGTCTAAAAACTAATAAGTTGAAACAACAACACGAAAGAAGAAGAAGTCTCTTGTTGATACAGAAAATGAGAATCTCAGATTTTAATATAGCTATGTAAGTGGCATATAATAAAAGGAAAGAAACGAAACGGTGTGTTCGGTTAGGTAAGAAAGTAAGATCAAAGCGATAATATGCTTCCTTCCGGGTGGACATATGCAGTTAGCCACGAGGCTTTTGCTACTTCACCGGGCATAAAAGCGAGCAAAGCTCCAGCATAGATAGGTAAAGCTCAATGAGATGAACGACTGGAGATATAACTAACTATTCCTTACGATATACAGCAAGTGACATTACTGATGAAATAACGAAATGTATATCTATATACATATAATTAGAATAATAATAATATTAATAAAACTATATACTTCGGTCGAAAGTCTGTAGGTACATCGAAAAAAAACGCTAAAAACCGATTCAGGGGGGTGTTAGAAGTAAAATAGTACGCCTCCGGTTTTTTTTGTTTCTCTGTCTGTTTGTTTGATTTAAATTATATGTTGCATGGTGGTACCTTACAGTCCGTCAACATTCTTAAATCTGTACTTTTAATCACAGAAAATAAATGAGTTCCCGTGGGATAGTTAAAACCACGAAGGAATAACAAACACCACGCGGACAAAGTCACGAGCATCAGCGAGTAAATACATATACAATAATAATACATAATATACATACAACCACGAGCAGCTAATATTAACTAAGTACGCTAAGTATATGCTATTTGGCACCGTCCCTAGGATGCTAGAAACATTGCACCTTTGAATGGCAATGCTTATCTATGTTATGCTCGGTGAAGTAGCAAAAGCCTCAGGGCTAACTACGTATGTCCGTCCATATTTTTGGTTGGTTGATCAGTGAAACGCAGACATAGTAATCTTAGTTTTTGAAACAGTTCAAACATTGTTCAGCTAAAGGTTTAATATTAATAGACTTGTAGATATCCCCACTTTAGTTCGTCATGCTCCCATGTGGGGCGGGTCGCCACCTTCCCTCTAATATGGCGAGGGAGGCGATGGCTGCATCACACGTCATACTCGTGAACGGGTGCTGCTTGTGGTGACTGGTCGGCTGTTGTCGGGGATATGTTATGTTATTTTTTTTTTATATTTTGTTTATTCATTCTTGTTATTGTTTATTAATTATTATTATAGGTATATCTTTTGGTTGAACTTGTGTAAATTGTCATATTTTAAATGTGTGTGAATGCATCCGCCATTAGGTTTCTTTGTAGGAGATTGTCTGTGCCTGAGTAAACTATAATATCTACATTATAGTATTTACATTATTATAATAATAATTTTTCTTGTCTTATTGAACACCTGGTCGGTATTAATTGACCAGGTAATAAATGGTATTGCTTGCATTCGCTCACATCATATATACATTGTACAATATTACATGATTGTGAAAAGACTTGACATCAAAAAAAAAGAAACAGCAAAAGAGACTAAAAAAAAATCTCGGAGTTTCTTTCTTCCTTTCTTCTCCGGGTCGTCCACTTAGGTAGCTAGTGAACGGTTGCAGTTTAGCTAGTGTAGGATCCTCGACGGCATGACCGAGGACCGCGTTGTTGCTTATTCCCCGCACTGTGATCTCGTGCCAGCGATCATCACCACTGTTCGTAAATCTACTCTTTACTCCAGTGGCACCCTGAGCGTTGGTCCTTACCCCTTAACCAAGTAAAAATTCCTAGAATCCGGCCCAAGTCTAAGCGACATCCACCTGAGGGCACCCGCCCTCAGGTGGATGTCGCTTAGACTTGGGCCGGATTCTAGGAATTTTTAGACCTGTTACCTCTAAGGTATCTTACTATAATGTGTACGTTTATTGTTATCGTACGACAGACGGACAGACTGATTAAAAATTTTGTCATATCAAATAATTTTAACAATGTTTTTAGCTACTTAAGTGATACTTTTGTTTGATATAGTCTTATACAGTGTAATTTTGACAAGTACAAGTGTATGTAAATACCTAAGTGCTGAATAAATTTCATTATTTCATTGTTTTTCCTGTGACGGGGGATTAGATGAATCCTGTGTTAGAATAAATACCTGCAATGCGTGAATGATATCTGTATATGTAGTCATTATCTACCGTAACCACTTAACATTTTTAATGCTTGTGTTGTCATTTTTTACACATGTTCTTATTTATACAACATAATAAGACGTACATTGAGGGCAAAATAGTATTTTAACTAATAGACCTTTACTAACATAGGTATGTCAAAACCAGTAAAAAACACTGCAAATATACCTTTACTTATATAGGACCGAATCAAATGAAACATTGGTGGAGAATTTGAAATAAAGGAAACGTGGATTTTATGGCAATAGTAATGTTACATAATTATAGCTTTAACCGACTTCCAAACACAATCGCATGCTTATAAACTATTCAAATGCGGCAAAATGATTTAGTTGTCTATAGCGCTTAATCAATTTATACATGTATAGATAGAAAAGCGGAAAATAAGTTTCATTCAGGAATTAGATCCAATAGTAATAAGTATATCAGTATTTAAGGTTTATCAAACTCAGGCAACTAACGTAGTGAACCTAACTTTACAGTCACCTTTAATTCCAAAATATGAATTAAGAAAATCTTCCATTACACTGAAATTACGTTATTAACATAATAGGTACACAAACCAAATATAGTAATTATAGAAGATCGGTTGGTATAGTGTTCCTTCTGGAAAAATTGAGATGTTCTTTGACGGGCTGGACGGCATTCGTGATGCTTCCAGTGATGTACAAGACTCGAGGCGTCCGAGTCTCTTTGCCTAGAGCTCGGTGTCGTTTACAGGGCTCGCCTCGTATGTATGGCGCCCGACGACTCGGGAGTCTTTTTCAGAGCTCGAGCTTTTTTGAAGTCTCGAGTCCTTTTTGAAGGCTCGAGCCCTTTTCGAAGGCTCGAGCTCTTTTTAAGGTTCGAGTTCTTTTGAGGACTCGAGCCCTTTTTGAAGGCACGAGCCCTTAGGATAGGGGTAGGGTAGGGGTAGGGCGGGGTTAGTGTAGGGGTAGGGTAGGTGTAGGGTGGGGGTAGGGGTAGGGGCACTCATCGCTAAAATTGACAGAAAAATGATTAAAGTCCCTGTAATGCAAAACCAAAGCGATATACGATAGTAAAGCTTGTCTCGATATTCATCACTTGCTAAAACAAAACGTCTCATCAAACGCTCCAAGTCAAAGCCGCAATGTAATAAGAATGTTTTATTTTTCTCAGATTTAGTATTGCCAGGTATTACTGAGGGTATTAGATTAAAAATAATTGTTTTTTAAATTAATTACGCATAATCTTAATCACAAAATGACTTAACGATGGAAGGAAACGTTTACTTTATTTTTTCTCCTCGCATTTGAACAGTTTTTACAATTTATAACAGTTTTTTTCGCACGGACATATGTTGTTAGCCCCGAGGCTTTTGCTACTTCACCGGGCATAAAGGCGAGCAGAGCTCCAGCCTAGATATATGGTTTAAACACTACAAACTAAGCAACCTGCGCAAGAGGGCGTCCCCTGTGGGACTTGGACCTCGGCTCAGGGTGGTCGCTGACGGGGAGATTTAGGGATTATGGCTTTTAGTTTAGGGGAGTTTTGTGAAACTGTCGCTTTACTTTACAGTTTGCTCTACTTTACAGTACCCGAAGTCCGAACTTCGGGACTACGAGGGCATCGGAAGGTTACCAGCACAATTAACCATTTTAATATTTTTAACTGACGTCCGACTAGCGCTGTACACCGAAGCAGACTGATCGCGAAAGTGGCTTCTTACGATTTTTGTACGTAAGCTAGGCACGCGAAGTAGTTCAAGTTGCACAGGTAGTCACAGACAAAAAAAAAAGTGTCCTCTCCTCGTGGTATTAGTTTAGCATACCACGCGATATGGAGAGGGCGAGCCCCACATATCCCGCCGCCAGCGCGCGAATACGCTGCAGCGGCGGTGGGAATGCGTAAATGCATTTGCCCGGATAACAAAAAAAAAACTACAGCTGCGTCAAAGTTACGGCATCTTACAGTTTGCATACACTGCTGAGTGATAGCGAGATGATGACAATTATCTCGTAAGCCAATAACAGAGTTTAACGAAATTCATAAAGCTAGGTTAACTAGAAAGTAGCGAGGGAAAACAAAAGAAAAAACTTAGGTAAATAAGTAAATTCTGCAATAATAGGCAAAATGCGAGTTGACATTTTATAAAGTCATCGTTTTTAATATCCGAGTTACAAACCACGCAGGATAACATGTTGACGATAATTTGGTACAAGTGCACTGAGCGAAACTCAAACACACGCACTGGTATGTTAGACCGAGACAGCAATTATGGCTACTATCTCTTATCGTAGCGGTGAGGAGCGCGGGTACCCCGCAAGCTGCAGTCAAACACCAATACACCACTATTCACTTGTGTTTGTAGAATTAGCCTTTATAATTGGCACAGACTTCACACAATAATAACTATTATTGCTTAAGGGATTAAGCACTATTATCGCTTAAACTTCCAACGGTCAAGATCCGCCACCTTCACATCTAGCGACAGTTGCGGGTTAGAAGGCTCTTTTGAAGACTCGAGTTCTTTTGTAGGCTCGAGCTCTTTTGAAGGCTCGAGCTCTTTTGAAGGCTCGAGCTCTTTTGAAGGCTCGAGGCTTGGCTCAAAAAGATCGCGACTCGGTTAGGCTCGGGACTCCGAGCTTACCGAGCTCACTGAGTCTTGCGATTCCGCCTCGAGGCTTCACAAATAACGCTCGACGCCTCGAGGCTTGTACATCACTAGATGCTTCTAAGAATCAATCTATTTGTTTATGGTCGAATTAGTTTGCCAACTGATGGCACTAATATGACACATAGAAAGAGTTTTAACAGCTGATTAGTTAATTTTGACGTTGATTATCCTTTTTGAAACTAGGAATAAATCTGATATTGTTATGCGATTTTATCCTTAAAACGATTTAATAGGATATCAATCGGATTGTATCGGATTATCAGATTGTTTTTTTTACATGGATTTCGATAGTTACAGATTTACAGACGCAAAATTGGGATACGGATTAAAATGAAATTTAGCATGTCTATAGTTCACTAAATGGATTAAGACGTAAATATATTATGTAAGTTGTAATCCAGACAAAATATGAGGATTCATTTATTTATTTGTTTGCACAAGTGTTGGTACAGTGTAGATCTTAGTACCTATCTATAATTTAAGAATCCGTAAAACTTCGTCATAATACGAATTCGACATGCAAATATTAATGATTAGGTAAAAGATAGCCATACTACTTATACAATGTAAGTTAAGTACGCCATTCAATGTAACTCTTATATAAATCTGTTTCGTGATACATTCATGTTGTCTTGAACATTTGGTCACATTAAAATGTCATTTACTGAATAAAAGTTGTGTTCTATTAACCATACCTTTAAGGTTTTTGTGAATTTATTGAATGATAGGATCATATGTGGCCTACTGACTTTTTCACTGCGCGGACTCAGCAAATAGATACCTAAAAGGCCGTTCACGCGTGCACTGCAACGCGCGTGTGTAAAAGCCTTTATTATGGCCGCTTATTTTTATATTTTTTCTGTCATGGTCTATGATTGTACAGGGCCTAAGTCCCAACGGGAAATAGGGAGCACAAACTCGTATATACCTACTGGCACTATGCACTAAATGAAACACCAAGTAGGATAACACTGAACTATATTTAACCGGGAGTGGTCTTCTTGTTAACAATTACACAAATTGGTCTAAACAGTTCTCATCTAAAAATATTTACATTGGTAACCTCGTTACCCGCCGGAGAATCTCTATAGCGACTTCTAACTTATTAATAAAAACGCCATCTATTGAGATAAATCGGAACTAAATTAATGTCACTACCAATGTACGTGAACATACCGCCCACCAAGGACCTTATTAAGAAAGTGTCCTTAATAAAACTTAAAATCGAATAACTACATTTAAACATCACGTAATTGGTGGGGTGTCTATATAATATCTTAAATTAGGTATACTCAAATTTTCTTAACAATGTGAACTTATTAACTAATTAACAGTGCTAGAATATAAAATTATGAACTTAAATATAACATTATAAACTTAAATCTAAAACCTTGAACTTAAATGTAAAACCATGAACTTAAATATAAAACTTTGAATATAAATGTAAACCCATGAACTTAAATAAAAAACAACGAACTTAAATAAAATCTATGAATTTAAAAATTAAAATGAACTTAAATAAATAATTATATTTATTTACTTACAGGCAAAATACATAATTTGGAGGTAGGTCGTTTCAAATGGTTCCCTTTAACTTTTAATGTGACTACGCGAGTAATGCCGTCTGGTCCTGGATGTTTTTTAACTATTCGACCAAGCAACCAACGAGCAGGAGGTAAATCAGACTCTTTAACCAGAACAACATCCCCGATCTCTGGTTCGGGATTTTGAAAAGACCATTTATACCTATGAACTAATGTCGTCAGATATTCATTTGACCAACGGCGCCAAAAGTTCTGCAACATCCTTTGTATAAGTTGCCATCTATTCAAGGGACTAATATATGAGACCTCATAGTTTGGTTCAGGTACAGTCACCAGGGGTTCACCAACTAGAAAATGCCCTGGTGTTAATGGCATCGGTTCATCGAGACCATCCCCATTAATTACAGTCATAGGTCTAGAGTTAAGACAAGCTTCCACTTGTGCCAGCAATGTACTCATCTCCTCATAGGTTAGAGTGGAATCTCCTATTACTCTCTTTAAGTGAAACTTAGTCGACTTTACCGCTGCTTCCCATAACCCCCCAAAATTAGGAGCATGAGGCGGTATGAAGTGCCAAACTGTGCTCTTAGACTCTAAAAATTCTGCTACTTCGCTTTGTATAGCACCAAAACCCTTAAGTTCTTTAGAGGCGCCAACAAAGTTAGTTCCATTGTCGCTCCAAATCTGAGCACAATGTCCTCGTCGGGATACAAAGCGCTTAAAGACGGCCAAAAATCCTTGTGTGCTCAAGTCACTGACGACTTCTAAATGAACTGCACGGGTGGCCATACAAACAAAGACACAAATGTAGCCTTTGTACGACTTATGCCCCCGACCTTTAGTTGTTCTGAGGTTAATTGGACCAGCATAATCAACTCCGCTGTGAAGGAATGCTCTAGTGGGAGAACATCGCGCTGAAGGAAGTGAACCCATCAATTGGTTCTGAACTTTCATGTTATGTCTTACACAAGTAACACATCTGCGCACATATTGTCTAACCAAACTCTTTACTCCAATAATCCAATATGCGGATCGTAAATAATTGATCATGAGCTGAGGTCCGCCATGCAACATTCTGTTATGAGCATCTGCTACCAATAACTTAGTGATATGAGCATTATGCGGCAATATGATGGGGTGCTTAGTTTGTTCTGACAGACTAGCTTCTTGCAATCTGCCACCAACTCTAATAATATCATCACTATCAACAAAAGGAGATAATGAATTAATTTTACATGATTTGATCTTAACATTTCTTTTATTTTTTAAATTTGTATATTCATCTTTGAAATATTTCTTCTGGGTATAGCTTATACAATATTTCAAAGTTTCTTCTAGTTCTGTCTGTTTTAAATATTTAGGTCTATCTTTCTTTAACTTAATATTTAGAAATCTTCTACAGTAGGATAAAACTCTTAGCATACGCCACAGTGAACTAAACCTTTCCCATGGATCCTCGGCATCAGCCACGATCACATGAGACTTCACAGATTCTTCTAGAATAATATTCTTCTCGTTATTTGGTCTGCTGTAATGAATTTCTAGATTCTGTAAATACTGTGGGCCTCGAAACCAAACTTTGTTCTGCGACAGTAAACTTGGTCGTACACCTCGTGACGCGTAATCTGCGGGATTGTCTTTAGTACTAACATGTGCCCACTGATTAGAATCAAGAGTTGATAATATTTCTGACACTCGATTCGCCACAAAGGTTTTCCACCTGCTTGGATGACTATTCAACCAAGCAAGCACCACAGTTGAATCTGTCCAGGCATGAACATTTTTCTTCTGGATGTTCAATGCCTTTGCTACATCAGCCAGCAGTCGTGATACTAAGACTGCACCACAAAGCTCTAGGCGAGGAATACTAACCTGCTTTATCGGCGCGACCTTTGTCTTAGCAACTAATAAGGTAACACAAACCTCATTATTGTTATTTACCGTCCTAGTATACACTACAGCCGAATATGCTGATTTTGAAGCATCACTGAAGCCGTGAAGCTCAACGCAATTATCATTTCCTGTTGTCCCCAGCCATCGAGGAACACGAACATCAGATAATTGCTGCAGTTCTGAACGGTAAGTCAACCATTCTTCCCGTAACAGGTCTGGCACGTTGTCGTCCCAGTTCAATCCTGACAACCAGAGCTTTTGAATAAATATCTTCGCTAATACTATACTGGGCGCTAACCATCCTAATGGATCGAATAAGCGCGCAATATCAGATATAATATTACGTTTGGATATATATTCATTTGTCGAAGGTAGTTGCACAGTGTATCGGAACGTGTCTGCACTACAACACCAGGTAAGTCCTAATATTTTTGTACTTTCAAATATATCTTTTTCTTCTATTGTATTATTTACTTTCTTATGTATTTGATCTGTTTCTTCATAGCATTCTATTTCCTTTAAAAGTTCTTTATTATTGCTGTTCCATTTTTGTAGTACAAAACCAGATTTTCTAAGTAATTCTGTCATTTCTCTATATAGCCTCTTTCCTTCCTCTACTGTTCTACAACCTGTCATAAGATCATCCATATAAAAACTATTGGGAACTATTTTAGCTGCTTCTGGGAAATATTCTCCTTCATCGATTGCGACTTGATGTAACGCCTTTACAGCCAGGTAAGGAGCTGATGCTGTACCAAAGGTGACGGTAGTCAGAGAGTAATCCTTTATGATTTCAGCAGGATTATCTCGCCATAAAATTCTCTGATATACAACATCCTCTTCGGCAACTCTGATCTGGCGATACATCTTAACAATGTCTGCCACTAAGACTATCTCATGTGTTCGCCAACGAAGAACGATGTTACGAAGATCTGATTGTAAGGTAGGACCTATCATTAGAGTGTCGTTAAGCGATACTCCACTCGAATTCTTACAGGAGGCGTCAAAGACTACGCGAACTTTTGTAGTAGTCTTGTCTTCTCTTATGACTGCGTGATGTGGTAGGTACACAGCTTCATTTATTTTACTGTCCTTATGTTCTATTTCTTTCATATGGTTTAATTCCAAATATTCTTTAATAACCTTTGTGTACTTTTCTTTAAGATCTGGATCTTTACTTAATTTTCTTTCTAATAACTTGAATCTCTTCAACGCTATGTCTCTACTATTGCCACCTACACATCTTGGGTTCTGTTCTTTAAATGGCAATTTAACAATATACCGACCATCCCTTGCCCTAGTCGTAGTAGATGCAAACATCTGCTCACATCTTTGCTCTTCCTCAGTCAATATATTTATATCACTTGGATATTGATCTTCGATTTCCCAGAACTTTTTTAGGTTATCGTTGTCCTCTATTTGTGTATGCATTGCCGTAATTATATTTGTACTGTAGCCCTCATTGTTTGGATTAGGTGTACCCGATAGAATCCATCCTAATCTGGTACTCTGAGCAACTAAAGACCCCGACGGAGCTCTTTTCACGCCATCACGCAATATCTGACTATAGACATCTGCGCCCAGCAAAACATCTATTTTACTAGGCTTATTATAATGTGAATCTGCTAATACGAGATGCTCTAAGTCTGGCCACATTAGCGGTTCTAACTTCCGTTCTGGTAGATAAGCAGTAATATTCTTCAGAACATACGCTTGAACTTTCATCTCAAAAGTGCGATCTGTTAGAGAATGGAGCATTAAAGCCACCGTGTAATTAGCAACGAGCGTCTTGTCATTACCAATACCCGAGACGATTCCTTTAATGGGACTCTTTGCCAATCTCAAGAACTGAACTGCAGCTTCAGTTATAAATGAAGCTTGCGAACCCTGATCCAATAAAGCTCGAACTATCTGAAAATTGTGCGCCGCAGTCTGAGCTTTTACTAGCGCGGTTGCTAGTAAAACTTGACGTGGGTGCGCAGTTTTCGTTGAGAGGTAAGACACAACTGGCGTACTTTCAACTGATGATTTAGCAACATCAGATGAAGCTCCATTGCTTTCCTCCTGACCTATATTACTGGTACTATCCGCATGCAACAGAGTATGATGTCTTCTTTTACATACGCGACATGCTGTGGCCTTTTTGCAATGAATTACCATATGGTTGCCACCGAGACAATTAAAACAAACCTTGTTCTTTGCCACAAATTGTCTTCTTTGATCTAACTCTAAATTAATGAACTTTTTGCAGAAGCACAATTTGTGGTCTTCACTACAGTACTCACAAAGTAGCTTAGAAACAGAGTTTGCTTTATGAGTCGTTAACATAACTCTATGTTTAGCTGGTTGAACACCCGATGTCTGACCCGTCACTCTATATGGTTCTATGAACTCAAGTGCTCTGAATCTACTCTCTATAAATGTTTTGAACTGACTTAAAGTAGGCAAATCGGTAGAACTATCTGAAGCAACTTTTAACTCCCACTGCTTGCGAGTTTCCTGGTCGAGCTTAGATGACAAAATATGAATCAAAATAATATCCCAGGTAGTCACATCAATGCCAAGGTTAGTTAATGCACTCATACAATCAGTAGTTGTATCTAACAAATGTTTAAGACTAAATGCTGACTCAACACTAACACGCTTTTGACTGAACAATCGCTGCAAAATATTATTAGCTAATTTACGTTTATTATTGTATCTATGTTCTAATTGTTCCCAGCAAACATCATAGTTGGATGCAGTAATTGGTATTTGACGTAGCAATTGTTCAGCTTCATCCGTTAATGAGCTTTTTAAATAGTGCAATTTTTCGACCCTATCAATATTTTTATTATTATGTACTAAGGAAATAAACAAATCTCTGAAACTAGTCCACTCTGAATACTTTCCAGAAAATTTGGGAAGATTAATTTTTGGTAATTTAACATTACATGTTGTACTACTGCTAGGAACAATCTGCCCACTGTTGTCAGTGATCTTAGTCTGTTTTACAATATCTAACTGTATGTCCTTTAATTCTGACTTATAATCTATGTACAATTCTTCAGTATTTTCGTAAAAATGTGAAGTAAAATATAAACCTTTCATATCTTCCTTCGTAGCTTGCTCAATTATTTCACTATGTGTACTACTAAATTTTAACCATTGCTTTTCTAAAGACTCTAATCGTGTTTCAACGTAACCTAAAGTAATTCTAGCCTTCGGAGATTTCTTAAAATTTACTTTACTTTTTTCTATACAATTTTTTGTATCATTTTGTAATTTCAATAATGATTCCATTTTTACAAGTTTAAAATCGTTCCAGTTGCAAAATGAAAATAGTTGAAAATTTTATAAGTGTTTGAAAATTAATAATAAAATTAAAAATCGGGCATAGGTTCCCCGTAGGAACACTTTTCTTAAAATTATTCTAAGTCCTAAACTACAAATTATTTCTAATAAACTAAGTCTAAAATTATTATTAATTTGATAAAGTCCAAAATAAATCTTCCAAGTTATTAAATTAAAAGTACTCACAGTTCTCCATACACTCACTGCACTATTATTGAAAAATCCGCTTCCTCTTATGAAATCGCTTCCGCTCGTGGAACCGCTCTCGCTCGTACTGTACTGCACCCGTGACCTCGCTCACGGTTGTGATGTCCTGTTCTCCCGGTGTACTGCAGACTGTCTCCGCTTCCGCTCTCAATGGGGCTCCAACTCGTCCTCTGGTGCCTCACCAGCACCCAAGCACCATCAGCAACAATCCGCTACTGTGTCGGCACGTTCTTCAAAATTGACTTGACTACTAGAGTAGCCAACGTCCGGCTCGTAGGTAGAGATGTGTACCTCACTCATGAGGTGCCTCATTTGAGGTACTCGTGATCGCAAATTGAAAGAGTTACTCGAATTTCAACATTGAACCACCTCACTCCTCATTCACGCGTCAAAAACTCATGAGTGAAAGAAAATTATGTGAGTGAGGGAGACGTAAAAATCAGAATCGTGAGTACTTATGAATCGACGCAACCGTCCGCCCCGCTGCCTCGGACTATCGGCTGAATTCGGCTGAGTTCGGCTCGGGCTCGGCTCGGCTCGTAAGATACGCTGACATACGACTCCTCGCCTCAAATGAGGGGTACCTCGTGAGGACCTCGCGATGCAAAATGAGGTACTCCCTCAACCTCATATAAAAATGATGAGTTACCCATCACTACTCGTAGGTCCATGTACAGGGCCTAAGTCCCAACGGGAAATAGGGAGCACAAACTCGTATATACCTACTGGCACTATGCACTAGAGATGTGTACCTCACTCATGAGGTGCCTCATTTGAGGTACTCGTGATCGCAAATTGAAAGAGTTACTCGAATTTCAACATTGAACCACCTCACTCCTCATTCACGCGTCAAAAACTCATGAGTGAAAGAAAATTATGTGAGTGAGGGAGACGTAAAAATCAGAATCGTGAGTACTTATGAGTCGACGCAACCGTCCGCCCCGCTGCCTCGGACTATCGGCTGAATTCGGCTGAGTTCGGCTCGGGCTCGGCTCGGCTCGTAAGATACGCTGACATACGTCTCCTCGCCTCAAATGAGGGGTATCTCATGAGGACCTCGCGATGCAAAATGAGGTACTCCCTCAACCTCATATAAAAATGATGAGTTACCCATCACTACTATGCACTAAATGAAACACCAAGTAGGATAACACTGAACTATATTTAACCGGGAGTGGTCTTCTTGTTAACAATTACACAAATTGGTCTAAACAGTTCTCATCTAAAAATATTTACATTGGTAACCTCGTTACCCGCCGGAGAATCTCTATAGCGACTTCTAACTTATTAATAAAAACGCCATCTATTGAGATAAATCGGAACTAAATTAATGTCACTACCAATGTACGTGAACAATGATAATGTACCCGCCATTTTTATTTAAATTATTACAAGCTTACAACTTTTACCGCCAAACACATCCAATTGTTTTTCTTTTGGAGTTTTCCTTTTATTTCCCGTTTAGACAGGCGACAGGCAGTATTAGGTATCTAAATTAATATCATAAGCCTATTTCGGTAATTCCCAAATTACTAACACGACAGGTATTCAAACCCAAGCGCTGTATTAGCTTGGATTAATTATGATTGATCGGCATCGGCGACACAGCGGTTATGATTCTTGTCACTATTCCGTAGTATTGTGGTTTTCGGTCAGTCGAATTAGCTGTATCTTTATAATTTGCGATGAATGTTAAATTTGACGTCAGGATCGATAACTTAAAGGCGTTAATATTTTATTTCCCCCACAGAAAATGAAGAATGAAGATCTTCTTTGCCGGGTGAGATGGTATGCCCGGCGGCCGGCAGCCAATTGTTGCTGTTTAAAACCTGTATATGTTCGATTTGACTTGCGAATTTGTGTTGCGTTGTTACATGCCGAATCTAATTATCCTCAGAGTTCATTACCTATCCTCCCTCGCCCTCCCGACCCTTAGTTTGCTTGTAGACCTTCGATGCCCTTGTAGACCCGAAGTCCGAGAGAGAACTGTAAAGTAGAGCGACAGTTGCACAAAACTCCCCTAAAAAAACTACAAGCCATAATCCCTCAATCTCCCCGTCAGCGACCGCCCTTAGCTGAGGTCTAAGTCCCACAGGGGACGCCCTCTTGCGCAAGTTGCTTAGTTTGTTGTGTTTAAACCATTTATCTAGGCTGGAGCTCTGGTCACCTTTATGCCTAATAAAAGCCTCGGGGCTAATTACAAGAGTCCGTCCGAAAAAAAAAAAATGCCATTACCTACTGCCACCCAACCACTTTACACACTCCAGAGGGTCTAGACAGCATGCCACCACAACGGAGCATCGCTAGCAGAAAATTGATAACGCAAATGTATGGTAAGTACCTACTGACTTTTGTCATGTGATTAAGCGATTCTAAATAAAAAAATATAGGCATTCATTGCTTGATTCTTCTTTGAAACAAGCGATTTGTTCATTCGGATATCGGTTTCATAATCTTTGTAGATAGCATCATCATCAGCCCGTACAACGACGACTACTGATCATGGGCCTCCTCCCGAGGGAGTGTTTTTACCATAGTCACCACGCTTGGCAGGCGGAATGGTGACCGCAGTATTATCTATACTAATATTATGAAGCTGCAGAGTTTGTTTGTTTGTTTGAACGCGCTAATCTCAGGAAATACGGGTCCGTTTTAAAAAAATCTTTCAGTGTTGGATAGTCCATTTATCGAGGAAGGCTATATTTTATTTTCAAAAAAATTAGGGATCCGTAAGAAAATTGCGATTTTGTAACCTAAGGTGTAAAATCGAAAACCTATTTATGCGTGCGCTGCAAAAACTATTGACAATATAACAAAATGATGTACTACGGGTTTGTAGGTCTTATTAAGATCTACAAATAAGTCCGCGAGAGCACATATCTAACTATCATAGTTTAGTCACAATAACCGCTTTTATATTCATATAAATATTAAATCGTCTGAACAAAAAAATCGTACGATAAATGTGTATCGTAATATTAATCCTTATCCAAATTAAGCATTATGTTATCAAGGGTATTTATCTAGAAGTAAAATACTTTTTGTTTTATTTCAATCGGACATTTCGTTGAGAAATTATCACGAGTATAAAAACGCAAAGAATTGTTACCTAATAATGAGTTATTTGCCATTGCCATAATAGATAAAGCTGAAGAGTTTGTTTGCTTGAGCGCCCTAATCTCAGCAACTACTGGTCCGATTTGAAAAATTATCTCAGTGTTAGATAGCCCATTTATCGCGGAAGGCTATATTTTATTATAAAGTTCTACGGGAACGGGAGTTACGCGGGTGAAACCGCGCGGAAAGCTAGTGTTGTAATAAAACGCTGCTGCCCGTTCCCTGGTATACGCTTGTTATAGATATTATAACAATCGGGACCAACGGCTTAACCAACCAGACTCGGAAATAAATCTAAGAATTTACACAAAGATTTCTTGTCCGATGTGAAAAATTGTAAATTGTAATAAAATGTAAATTGATCGAACGCACGACCTCCGAGACTTAAAACGAGCCAAATACCGTTACGCTACGGAGGAGGTTGTCAGATAGCATAGCGATATTTAATTAGCTGTTCAAGTTCTTGTAATAAATTTTATGAAAAATAAAAATATCGTTTTTTATTTTTCATAAAATATATCTATCATCGCAGTAAAATAGACGAAAAACTATATTTTAAAACAAGTTTACCATTTAAATAAATATAAACATATAAGTAGTTTACTTTTAAAACGCCCGTCATTTTTTTCCGCATTCTCACGTGACGTGATTAAGCAAGCATAGGCTCCGCAGTAGTGGAATTGGGTATTTTAATTTTTTTTTAAGTTTTTGCATTAAATATCAATATTATTTATAAAAAAATACATTTTTTTTTATCTTATTTTTACCTAAGCTCTCAGAATCTGAGTAGAAACAATTTAAAATCGATAAAAGGATTCATTAGTTTGGAATATTTAGATAGATGAGCCGCAGATTTGTCCGTCAGTAAGCAAAAATAAATGAGGTTCTTGATTGATATAGTACGACTACGGTTCTCTGAATATTACTATGAATAAAACCTTTTTTTTTTTTTGTTGTCCGGGGGGGAAATGCATTTACGCATTCCCACCGCCGCAGCAGCGTATTCGCGCGCTGGCGGTGGGATATGTAGGACTCGCCCTCTCCATAACGTGGTATGCTAAACTCATACCACGAGGAGAGGACCCTACTACCACTTAAACCTCCCGGACACTCCTTCGATCCGCCGTTGGCGGGGGCCGCGTACGCATGAGCAATCCGGCCCCCCGACGGCACCCGCGGCCAATATGGTACCGCGAGATCTCCGGGGCCATCGACTATAAATATATAAGACAACTCTCGCACTAGGAAAATTAATCCCTAAGTAGCGGAGGATTTTCCTAACATTCAATCTCGGACACAAAGTACCTACACCCAGACTCAGAAGAACAACTAGGTATCTGTGGATCACACAAATAAATGTCCCGGCTGGGAATCGAACCCAGAACTCCAGATAACAGAAGGAACTGCCGTAACCACTGAGTCACCGGTGCAGTCATAAAGTGCAGCGGTAAATTGTAACTATATAAAATAAATAATCATACAATATACCTACACAATAACTTCTAACTCCCAAAGTAGGTTTAAGGAGATTCTTAAGAGTAAATGTTTTTTTTAAACAAAGTGAAAATGGATGGGCAGCAGAATATATCAGCTCAAATATACTGGAAGACCACCTCCGTAGCGCAGCGGTATTTGGCTCGCTTTAAATCTCGGAGGTCGTGGGTTCGATCCCCACTCCGCACAATCTTCAATCTTTGTGTAAATTCTAAGATTTATTTCCGGGTCTGGTTGGTTGAGGGACTACCCTCCGTGCCTCGGGAAGCACGTTAAGCCGTTGGTCCCGATTATTATAACATCATCCATAATAATTGTATATAAAGGAACGGGCAGCAGCGCTTCCTTGTGTGGTACATTATAATACTGCGATTACCAACCCGTCTGCCAAGCGTGGTGACTATGGAAAATACCCTCCCTCGTGAGGAGGCCCATGTTAAGCAGTGGACGTAATACGAGCTGATGATGATGATGAAACATACTACTATCTTACTAGGATCACTAATCCACCTGCCAAGAATGGTGTTTACGGCAAAGACCCTGGATTTCCAAGGTCTGTTTAAGAGGAGGCCCATGTTCAATATTATCATCAATAGACGTAAACATAAAATTAATAGACTATATAATAATAATAATATTAAATTTGTAGGCAATTTCAATTACCAACATATTTTTATTTTATTTTTATAAAACAGGTAGAAAAGCACAAAAATGAAATCGAATAGAAATTTTACAGGGGATAACACTATTTGCTATTGTATGATCATAAAATAGATCGAATTGGTAAATCAAATAATAAAGGGAAATTCTTTTACGAACCCTGTTCAGGTAGGCGCGTTAAACCCGCGACAGAATTTCACGCCTTTATTGAGACAATTTAAAAGGACATAATTATATATAGGTACCTTATCTTAATATCACAGTCACTTGACAACCTCCGTAGCGTAGCGGTATTGAGCTCGCTTTAAATCTCGGAGATGTGGGTTCGATCCCCACGCCGGACAAGAATCTTTGTCTGGATCCGGAACGAAACAAAGGTCCTCCGTGCCTCGGAAAGCACGTTAAGCCGTTGGTCCCGATTGTTATAAGTTTATAACATCATCTTGAACAATCGTATACCTAGACAAGGTAAGGAGCGTTTCCTTGTGTTACAACATCATACTGCGGTCACCAACCCGCATGCAGCATGGTGACTACGGCAAAAACGCTCCGCCCATGTTCTTCAGTTGATGATGATGATGATAATGATCTTCATATCAGGGTAAGATTCAGGAACTTGGACTTGACCATCTCATTGGCCTAGCCGCTAAACCAACGGGATGGTTAATAAAAGAAACAATAGATTCTAGCGATAATGGCTTCCGTAACTAGCGAGATCCGGTTTTGACTGCCGGGTTAGGCAAAAAATGGTGGTAAGATAAAATATCTAGATATCTTCTCTCAAGAAATATCAAATAGGCACTAGCCCAAAATCAGCTGACGGTGTTTCACCCGTGCCTCAGAAAGTATGTTGAGCTGACGGTCCAGCGCCTGATCTCTCACAGATTGTGATCATCATTATTAGATTTTGAGAGTATAGGATGTCCATGTAGATACCTTCCTCCTTAGCAATTGGCCGCCTAGGCCAAGGCCGAAATAAATATCCAAAGACCAAGGCTTTTTTGTGAAACTAGATCAATAATCAAAGAACCCATATTTTTTTTCTTTTTTCGTAAGAATTCAAAGTTTTGCATACAAAAAAAAATAATTAGTTTGGCTCATTCGTAAGCGCCGGATGACGTCAACGGTTACGGTTCGAAAGAAGACGAAAACAAAAATGACATTAGCTAATGACAAACGCTTGTAATAAGGGTTGCCAAATTAAGAATGTTTTAATATTTTTAAATGTTTTTAAATAGGTACTTATCGGAAAAGATACCATATATTATGTTTCAAAATGAAGATTAATAAAATTCTACCACCGGCAGTTCTCGAACCTGCATCTTAGTTTAAGTCCCTGATGCTTTAACCAATTAGGCTACGGTGGAACCCTACCAGACATCGAAATTTATCAATCTCTACGTCTCTAGGGGGGACGTTAGTGCCATCTACCAATTTGTAATCCTACTATAATATTATAAAAGCGTTTTATCCGCGTTACTCTGCTCCAGTGTGTCGGAGCGTGATGTTTATTCTAGTGCAAAATTTCATTAGTTTTGGCGTGAAAGAGTAACAAACATCAATCCATACTTACAAACATTCGCGTTTATATTATTAGTTGGATTACAAATTGGTAGATGGCACTAACGTCCCCCTTAGACGTGTTATAAAAGAGATTGATAAATTTCGATGACCGGTAGGGCTCCACCGTAGCCTACCTAATTGGTTAAGGCATTAGGTACTTAACCGAAGATGCAGGTTCGAGTCCTGCCGGTGGTAGAATTTTATTGATCTCAATTTTGAAACGAGTTTTAATAGTTTTAAATTTTAAATAGGCGAAGGTAATATCACCGTTCACCGTTACGATGACTTTTAAATTTTAATGTGTTTTTAAATAGCCGACAAAAAAAAATAAAGAAAATAGTTTTGGGATCAGAAAATTAAGAAACGGTATTTTTGTTTTAGAGTGTTACGAATATTGAAATTTTGTCAATTGCAAAACCTTTTTTTTACCTATAATAAAATTGGAATCATTATCATATTAATTTAATGTTTTACTAACAGCTGCCCGCGACTTAGTCCACGTAAAATGTGGATTTTATACGCTATCTAACAGTGAAATTTCGGTCTAAATCGTTTCTATCGTTTTATAGATTAGGCGGAATACATGGACAAACAATCATAGATACAGTCAAAATAAAAAATAGTATACCTACCTTATGAAACCAGTGACAGTCCGGACAAAATCGGTCCGGCCGTTACTGAGATTATCCGGAAGAAACAGAAAAGCAGACATACAGACAGACGGACATTTTTTTTTAATTCTGTTTTTGTTATAACAAGATTTATATGCAATAAGTTAAAACCTCTACACATTTTAAAACTGATCATAAAATGTTTAATAAATTAAAACTTTAAAAAAGGGTTTTATAGATAGACTAGCATGAAACTGCTCTCCGCAGTGACAAAAATGTGACGTCGCTTTTGGCACAGAGGGCCACACTTCCATTACATTAGTGATAGCTCAAACAAATATTTAATTAGCCGAATCTATACCTACTATACAAATAAAAAAATGACCATTTGCAATGGAAAGCTAAATTTTTAAGTAAATTCATGTCATTGTAGATACATATCAAAAACACAGTTAAAAAACATTGTCTGTCTGGATCACCTAATCTCGGTAACGGCTGAACCGATTTTGACGGATTCACTGGTATATAGGAATATTTGTAAAGTATAATACATATTTTGTCTCTCTGTTTGTCCGTGTACCTATTCCACCTAATCGCCAGAACAGAAGCACCGATTTAGACCGGACTTCACTGGTAGAAAGCTGATATTATAAGAAGAAACTCAGGCTTTTCTTTTAATCGGGCTATTTTATTCTGAAAACATTTTCCTTATTTTAGTCGGACGAAATCATGGGCATCACAGGTAACACAGGTCTATCACCTAGCACAGGAGTCAGGGACTTTACACTATTTTGTAACCACTCTCTTGAGCAATATAGATCATTATTATTATTAATATCAGCTGCTATTCCTCAAAGTCTTAAGTCATTATATACCTGTAATTTATTTGCCAATTTTCGTCAAGTTACGGGCCGCACTTAAACAGCAAAAAAATATATTAACTATTATGTTCTCAATCAATTACCCACGTAAAACTTAAAACAAAGATGTTTCAAATGTTATCTTCCCATCAAGGATTAAAATCTAATCAACAAAGAAGGATAATACTAAAACGCAAGATATTCTGTTAATTTTTTATTAAATTATTTGTTAATACATTAATACCAAGGCATGAAGGCCATTAAGTAAAAGCTATTCGTGTAATCTAGCGCAGTTTAACAAATTGTTTTACCTAGCAAACTAGGAGGACAAGTGACCACACCATCATCACTATCACTATAACTCAAATACTTAAAATTGAAATTATAATTACAGTAAAACTGTATTAAAACTTTGTGTCGTCACAACAGTAAGTACAACAATAAAGTCATTGAACTTTTGTGACTGTTACGCTAAATTGATAAAGCTAAACATAAAGTTATTGTATGTTTATTATGACAAAGCATTCACGCTTCATCGTAGTGCGAGAATAAGGAAATAATATAAACAGAAGTGGTGAACCAAATTAGCAAAAGTCAAGGACTGGGTAATGGGTCTCAAATCTAAAGCACCATTTTTAGAGGACCCATTTTGCTAAAAGCAATACATAAATGTACTAGAACTTGCCATGTACTAGAACTTTTTATACATAGTGTGCTTATGTTATGCATTTAGGGCAATAAAAATACAACAAAAAAAACATTCGAATAATAATTCGTAATAGTATTTACAACTTATAAACGAACTTCACCATAGTCAATAGTAGCTTTAGACTATTTATGAATCCTAGTGGTTCATTATAAGTTCGTATTCGTATGAGGATAGAGATCATAATACTAAAACATATATCTAGTGCTCAGAATTATAAGAACGGTTGTACTATTATACTTCTGAAGCATTTGGGCGTAAGCGCCAGTTTACGATAAAGGCACACACGACCTTTTTTCTTAGGTATAATGGCACATCCGACATTATGCTTCTGAGCTCTAGAAATACTATTACAATTATTCTCGAATGTTCTTACAACGATAGTTCATCCACTCCTACTTATATTATGATACTGTGTTGTTACAATATAATTTGTTTAGCAAGGGCGACGGTCGGGTCCACGACGGCGGGGCGCCGCTTTCAGAATGTTGTCGACACGTAGAATCATCTCAGCGGCTTCGGAAGCTGACAGGAGCACTTGACGTTTCACTACGTATGACTCTGTAATGCCGAGCTTCTTCATGTCACCGACGCGACCGTTTTGCATGTCTGTAATTAAAATAACGTGGTAAGTGAATTGATAGTTTATTAATCTGGATTAAAAGACTCACTTTTATATCGCTTTCCCGAATGGATGCATTATTGGTAAATTATTTTATATAGAATTATTCATAATAATATATTTTATATTTATAGATATATTAATTGCGTCCAGTTCGGTTAGTGGAATACCAGATTGAATGGATATAAATGTGATGTTAATATATCTACAAAAATTTTGAGCTCCCAATGTTTGTATTTGTGTAGTAGTATCAAAAGTATTTCGAACATGGATGTCAATAAACTAAGTACAATCAAAAATAAATAAATGAGTTAGTTATATAAGTGACTTGGCTCGGTCTGTGAGCTCACTGCCGAGAGAACAGATGCTAAACGAGAAAGTGCTATAGCAAATCTACTAGGAGTACACATGCGTCATATCGCCCTACTTGGTACACCGAGAACGACACATGTCCACTAGTACTAGTCCTTAAAATATAAATAGAAATATCCTAAAACCTTAGATAAACTTTGTCTCGCGCGCTCGACTAGATACCGCGCTAGCTTAAAAACCATAGCTTCGTAATTCGGCAACTCAATATTGAAGTATGTATAAGACAATGTACTGATGGTACGTGATCCCGACGTCCTTCTTATTTCTTTTTATTGTATGACTAGCGGCCCGCCCCGGCTTCGCACGGGTGGACTTTTATACCCTACCCCTGCCCTACCCTACCCTACCCCTACCCTAACCCTACCCTACCCCTACCCTACCCTACCACTACCCCTACCCTACCCTACCCTACCCCTACCCTACCCCTACCCTACCCTACCCCTACCCTACCCCTACCCTACCCTACCCTACCCTACCCTACCCTACCCTACCCCTACCCAAAAGTCCTATGTCCTATGTCCTTCTCCCAGTCCTTAGCTACCTCCCTACCAATTTTCAGCCAAATCGGTTCAGCCGTTCTTGAGTTATAAATAGTGTAACTAACACGACTTTCTTTTGTTTTTAAAATGTATTCTGCTATTCGGGACGGAAACAAATCCAACAAATCAAAAACCATTGCAATCGGTCCAGCCGTTCTCGAGTTATAAGTGTTGTAACAAACACGACTTTCTTTTATATATATAGATTACACAGTTTTACACAGTTTTACACAGTTTTACACAGTTTTACACAGTTTTACACAGTTTTACTACACAAACGGGGATTGTACTTCGATTATGGCCCCTAACTTTCGACACGTATTCTTCACAAATAGCGTGACCGGCTCGATCCGTGAGGCCCGCGAACTGTAAAGTATAGAGCGACAGTTGCACATCCCTCAATCTCATCGCCAGCGACCGCCCTGAGCCGAGGTCCAAGCCCCACAGGGGGCGCGGCCCTCTTGCGCAGGTTGCTTCGTTTGTAGTTTTTAAACCATTTATTAAGGCTGGAGCTCTGCTAGCCTTTATCGCCAGTGAAGTAGCAAAAGCCTCGTGGCTAACTACGAATGTCACTCCGAAAAAAAAAATACTCGGTCGGTTTCTGATTGCGGCGTAGTATTTTTTTCCCAATTTGACAAGTGCGACGGCGGTACCTATTCGAGCGAACGAGAAAGTGCAAATCTAATACATATATCTAGTTTAAAACACTGACCAAGTCCCATAGTACATTCTCCTTGCGCGTGGTGAGCTCGTAGCCGTGCGATGAGGTCCGCCGAGTCGTAGCCGGCGTTGTCAGCTACGGCGGACGGCAGGCGGCGTAGTGCTACGGCGAACGCTTCAGCGGCCGCCGCCTCCTTGCCGGCCGTGCGGGCTGCTACGCGGGACACCGCCTCGGCCATCAACATCTCGCTGGCACCTGTACATTGTTAACTCAAGTTACTAAAGGATCAAAGATCACAATATAACGACTAGATTACTCTTGAGTCTATTTTATTATATCTTAAATGTTCATAGATAAACATTATAGAGATAATATAATATAAGGAATGGACAAAGATAATAGACATGTGGACTAAAAAAATCTATTTAGTCCGTCAGTTAGATTACCAAAAAATATTGATCACGTATTTTTTTTTCGTTCCTCAAACAAAAAATGACGAAGATACAGCGCTTTTAAATTTTGTGTGACGTCACTTTTAGGTACAATTTTACCTAATAGTGACGTCACAAGCCCCCGTCCTCTTCTGAACTTTATAGTTTGTTTTTGCTCTGTATATTTGTAAATTTTTATTGATTTGATGAATAAAAAAATACGTGTCTAATATTTTTTAGTAATCTAACTGACTGACTAAATAGATGTTTTAGTCCTCATGCCCATCGTACATTGGAAGGTTGACACTTGACATACAAATTTTGTTGGTTTTGTATTTAACTTCGGATTTAGTTATTGTGGAACGAAAAATTGGATGTAATTTCTAGAACAATTACACTGACAGTAACAGGTACAATTATACTATTTATATTCATATAATTTTTTAAGTAACTCAATTAAGCTACCCAATAAAAAGAATTTTTAGACAGAAATCAGTACTCAAAATTTGTTCATTCGTATTTGTTCTTAATGGAAATACATAATTAAATATTTTGTTTAACAATATTCAAAGTCAAAGTCATAATATCTTTATTCATATAGACACAATTCAAAAATAATTAAATCATGTTCTTATTATGCGTCCATTTCTTTTCCTACCACCATTTCAAAGACTTGGCAACTCTGAGAAGAACTGGCAAGAAACTCAGAGGAATCCTTTTTTAAATAATCAAATCATCATTTATTTTACTATATTGTTAAGCAGCCATTCTGTCATTTACATAATCTGATATTTTATAATATGCCTTTTTACATAGTTTAGCTTTGACAGTGGCTTTAAATTTATTAACGGATAATTCTCTAATATTATTTGGGAGTTTGTTATAGAAGCGAAAGAGTTGCTTATTCTATGGAGACGAGTTGCAAGTACTACTAAGTCATGCTTATGTCTAGTATTCATATTATGTATATCACTTTTTTTCTGAAACTTATCTATATTCTTATGTACATATAACAAATTTTCATAAACATATTGCGAAGCTAGAGTAAGAATTTTAATGTCTTTGAACTTCTCCCGTAGGGAAACCCGCGGTCCAAGTTTGTATATGGCTCTTACAGCGCGTTTCTGCAGCACAAATATAGTATCAATGTCCGCACAGTTTCCCCATAGAAGAATTCCATAGGACATAATGCTATGAAAATAACTAAAATATACTAGTCTGGCCGTGTCTAGTAGACACGGCCAGACTCTGTCTACATCAGTAAGCCGTCTTATTGTCTTAACTGAGTATGCCATAGAACTAAGTTTACCAGATAGATTTTTAATTTGTGGTCCCCATTGCAATTTGGAGTCGACAGTTATACCAAGAAAAACTGTTGACTCCACAGGCTCCAATCTCGTTCCGTTAATTAGTAAGTTGGTGGCGACCTGTTTGACATTAGGGGTGGAAAATTTGATAAGCTTGGTTTTTTTCTCATTTAGAACGAGATTGTTTACATTAAACCAATGCACGACTTTCGAGAGAGCATTGTTTACGTCGTCATAGTTAAGTAATTTTCTACTAATTTTAAATGTCAAAGAAGTATCATCGGCAAACAATACAATCTCATGGTCATTCCCTATGTAGTAAGGCAAGTCGTTTATATATACAAGCAACAGGAACGGTCCCAGGATAGAACCCTGTGGTACGCCTATATTAACAATGGACCCTGGAGATATTTTACCGTTTATACCGACCCTCTGAGTTCTATTAATTCTATGAATTACTCACCACCACCAAACACAACTTTAGGTTCCTTGACAGTGGCAGCTAGCACACAAAGCGCGTCGTGCAGTGAGCGCTCCGCCTCGTCGATGACCTGCTGTGTCGCACCACGGATAACCACAGTACACGCCGATCCTAATTCCACACCCGAGAACCGGATAAGGCACTCATCACCAATTAAAGTCTGGAAAAAAGAAAACATTCATTTTTAAATATACTTCATTAGTTATATGTATTAATCCTTTAACTAACACAAAGAGTAGATTTGATCTATATTAATAAGACTATCCATATCAAATAAACAAAAATACTAATATAATCTCTTTATAATATTAATGTAGATATCTTGTTCATACCTGTTCAATAACTTTGCAGTGTCCCAATTTGACTTTGTCTGGTGAATCAAAGGTGGACACAATCTCTCCTCCAGTGACGAGGGCCAGACGCTCAATACCGTCGAAGTCTGCGTGTTCAATTGCCATGACGCCAGCGTCAGCAAACAATTGCTCAGGGTAGTTGTAGATCAGTTGCCTGGAAAATGGTTACAAGTTTAGTTTCATCTAATGTTTTTAAAGACAACTCCTGCCCTAGGGAAAGATACACACAAATAGTTGTCCCCAATGGGTATCAAACTCAAAACATCAGGGCCCCGAGTCTATCGTATCGTATCGTAACTATCGTAATGGCGTGTCCATGAACTGTCAATGCTCGGTTCAATGGTCGGTTTTTTTCCCATTTGGAATCCAAATGACGTCATAATGGTGTCACTATTATATTCACTATTATATGCCATGATGACATTAGCGTAGTTGAATAATAATAACAAATGATACATATATACGTTTTGAAATCGCCTAAATAAACATTACAATCTCCCTAACCATCTCCCCTGCTACTTCTGATGACGGCCTTTTTCTGCGGTAGCAACATCGAATGCCACTCCAGCGCCGACACCATAGTGAGATTAGTAGATTACCGTTTTTGGCATAATGATATCATGATGGCACAATATTTAAAAAACCGGCCAGGTGCAAATCTGACTCGCACACGAAGGGTTCCGTACCAATTTCAAGTGCCAATTGCCAATAAAAAAACGTATGTTTATGAAATTAAATGGTTTTTTATTTTTATTTTTATATTTACGATTTATGACGTATAAAAAAAAATTACTTACTAGATCTCGTTCAAACCAATTTTCGGTGGAAGTTTGCATGGTAATGTACATCATATATATTTTTTTTAGTTTTATCATTCTGTTATTTTAGAAGTTACAGGGGGGGGACACACATTTTACCACTTTGGAAGTGTCTCTCGCGCAAACTATTCAGTTTATGACATGAGAAACCTCAACATCATTTTTGAAAACCTATCCATAGATAGATAACACACACGAATGGGACCGATGAAAAAAAAATTGAGTTTCAGTTCTATGTATGGGGAACCCAAAAATTTATTGTTTTTTTTTCTATTTTTGTGCGAAAATCTTAATGCGGTTCACAAAATACATCTACTTACCAAGTTTCAATATTATAGTTCTTAAAGTTTCGGAAAAAAGTGGCTGTGACATACGGACGGACGGACAGACAGAAAGACAAGACAGTTTTTTGCCATTTGGCTACGGAACCCTAAAAAATAGCAGACTCGGCCCCCAGGTCACAGAAGCAACCCCCGGTGCAGTCAAGATGTTATGATTATTGAAAATGTAAAAAATAAAGTCGACCGCCGCTTCTATCTATCTGTGATAAGCTCGACTGAAAGTTTTTACCAAACACTCAAGTGAATTATGATACAATTTTTAAGGATTTGTGTAAATTATGCTTTATTATGTGCAAAGCCGTGACGGCACTACTATTAAATATATTTTTATTTAAATGTAGATAACAGATCTCTTCAATACATTCAATTGTTTGCAGGATGAGTGAGATTCATTTAACTCTGCCATGTGAGGCAGTTGAGCTGATTTCTCTGTACTTTTTATTAAAGCATAATATGTTACTGTTACTTATCTTATTATATAAACAAAAGAAAATTAAGTAAAACCAAGCCTTTGAAACTAAAAATTTTAACATTTTATTTAATAGATTGATAATAAAAAAAGGCCAAACAGGGCTTTGCCTGGCTGCTGATTTAGACTATGGGAAAGGACATAAGGTACCTTTTTTAACAAAAAACTATTTCGTTGATGCAGACGACAAGTCTGTGATCATCTTACCTGTTAATAAACACATTGCACTTGTGTCCCAAAATCTTGTTAACCTTGTCCTTCATCTTCTCTTTCTCAGCTACTTCAAGTTCAGCAATCTTGGCCATAGAGTCTACTTTGATGGTGGATCCGAAGACCTTGATTTTGTCAGTGTCCATAGGTGTGTTTGCTATCAAAATGTTGGCGTTTTCAATGCGTTTTGGTTGATGTACTCCCACCTAAAGAAAATGTTAATTATAAAATAATAATTATATTTTAAAAGCAATTGAGAATAAAATCAAAAACTTGCAATAAATTTCTAACCCTATATAGGAAATATAGGAAAATTACAATACAAAATATTAATTACTGAAAACCGTTAAAAAAAAAATAAGATCACTGCGACCTGGGGCAGCAATCTCATCTTAAATTATTTGGATTTTTTAGAACTACAACTGATATGGAAGATAGTCTTGAATAGAAGGGGATGTCACAAAAACTGACAAATTCCCAAGGTTGTCACAGTACAAATAAGTTTAGGAAGCCCTGATATAAATTAAGGCTTATAAGTAAAAGCTTTGTTTGCTTTTGGTGGCAATAAAAGTTATTTATACTTGATAATACCAAACTTATAATTAATTCATGTTTAAATTTGAAAACCAAAAGTTAAAAAGTTAAGATATAATTACCTTCTTATTTAATAAGAAACCTTCATCAAGGAATGACTCTTCAAGGAGACCACCAGAGATTTTAATGATCTGGATAGCTTTTAGATTTCCTGAACCTTTAAGCCGGAGCACAGCATCTACTGCCAGTTTTGTAAAATGTCTAAAAAAATTAAAAATATTTATCATGATTATGATGACTGAACAGAATGATGTGGTAACTGCTTCAAGAGTATTGTTTTTTAACTAGAACATAAAATTGAAACTCATTTCATCTTAACAATTATTAAAAGACAACAAAATAAAAAGGAACCTAGTGTAAATTTATTCTTAACAGCAATGTGTAGCTAAAACTCCTACTAAAAAAAACCTTTCTTTTTTCTTTTCAGTAAGTGGTTATAATTAATGTTGCAACAAGAATATAATCAATGTTAATTCAAGTGGAGATAGTTTTGTCTCTTGATATATTAAAAATTCATCAAAAAGTGTATGGCCCACTTCATAGCTTACAATTAATGGTAGCCTATGCTGCTTCACATCGACATGTGAGATCAACATCACATTGACAACATTGCAAAATCTAAATTAATTTAGAGATCCAATTTTTATTTTTATAACACCTTAAAAAATAAAACATTGGAGTATTGCTAACTAGAGCAGCTCCTAAATATAAAGAAGACAATACTTACTCCTTGTGGTTGGAAAGAATTTTAGAGCTCAGAGTAGTGCGAGCAATGTTCTCAAGATCCACTCTAAGGGCATCTTCATTCATGTTCTTTTCATGGTCAAAGCTGGAATTGGCCAGGGCTTGCTTAGCAGCTTCTACAGCAATACGCCAACCAGCGATAATAGTCTGTGGGTGCAGCTTCTGTTCAACCAGCTTTTCAGCTTCACGAAGGAGCTCAGCAGCTGTGAATTGATATAATGGTAATATTATAATTAGAAAACATTGTTATAAATATAAAAATGATGAAAACTGAATAATTCTTAGTTTTGCCCTAGCTGCCTGCTTGATGCTCTTTTGCCTCTTTAAAATGAAGATGAGATTAGACAGCACCACATGAAAAAATATAACACATGCTTCATACAAGTAAATGCATCTTTATCTTATCTCATCTTAACATAGAATACCCATGGATTATAGTACTTCTTACAATCATGGACATTCTTCTAGCTAGATTTAAGTGAGAAAAAATCTATTGATATTTTTATTTAACACATTTCATAGCAAATAGGTTTTTTTTTTTAATTAGAAACATTGTTTGGTGTGTACAAACCTAGCACTGTGACTGAAGTGGTGCCATCTCCAACCTCTTCATCTTGGACCTTTGACATATCCACCAAGATCTTAGCAGCTGGATTGTCAACACCCACTGATTTCAAAATAGTAGCTCCATCATTTGTAACCTCAACCTGTCAAAATACCATAAATATAAAAACAGCCATTTAACTACTTCGATATTGGACTTTAAAATGTATATTTGCTTCTCCAAAACACATATTTTATGTTTATATAAAGATGATTAGGTTGTTTCAAAAAGTATATTTATGCATAGGTAATTTAAGTTTCTTTGTTTCATGTACTTAGCTATACCAAATATATAAACAAATCATAAGAGACCTCAAAAAAATACCATAAATAAGTATAAAAAAAATACCACAAAGCTTTAAAAAATAATTAGCAATACCTGTCCAGCATTTCGGCCACAGGACACAAGAATTTTGTCCATTCCCTTAGGGCCTAAAGTGCTTTTGACCAAGTCTCCGATCGCGATCGCTCCAATGAAACTGGACATACGGGCCAATTCGGCCTTTTCTTCTTCCGCTTCATTCCTCAAAATTCTTACGGGGTTGAGTGACACCTACAAGTAAATTCATGTGATGAGCACACGTGCGGCAAGAACAACCGTTCAAACTTTTGCAAATAACTCACAAAATCTTAGCTTAATCTTGGCTAAATATATCTCAAAACATTGGTATTGATGCAAATAATCTGCTGTTTCTTACCATGTTTGTTCTTATTCCTTTCAAACGATTATATATGAAACTAAAACACCGGCGTTGAAATAGTCCCAATCGCAAAGCAACCCAACCAAACTGACAAGATGGATTAGGTTGCCAATGTTGCCATGAAATTCCATAGATAATAAAAGCAGTATTGAAAAGATTAAGTATAAGTCTGGCACAAAATATTAATTGAAGAGTTTGGAAAACTTGATCTGGAGATAAAACTGAAAAAATACGTACAAATTAAACACCAATGGAATATGACTACGGGACCGCCATTTACAATAATAGTTTTTTTACGGGGACTATAAAATCCATATTATTATATCAACTATATGCTCAATGAGTCGATCACGATGTGATCGTTTTTTTTTTATTATTATTATTTGTCTTCGTTTTTTGATGTTTTAGCCTTTCCGCCAAATCGCGGAAAATCCCCCGAAAATAAGGAATTATTTTCGAACGATCCAAGTTATTATAATCCGTTCACTGTTCAGAAAATATAAATTATGATATTCAAAGATAAAGATTTTAAAGAGAATATGTTTCTAATATTATAAATAGAACAAAGGCAGCAATTATTCGCAGTTTTTTTTATATTACCTACATAGATAATAATTATCTATATATACAGGGTTATTTTTAAAACACCAACAACCTTTTGGGGAATAGAAGTACTCATGATTATGAACAACTTTTACTATGGGACAACCCTGAAATCGCGAAAAAAAATCAGATGTTCCATACATTTATGTTTACTTACCTCGACAAAATGTATGGAACAGCTGATTTTATTTTCGCGATTTCAGGGTTAGTCCCATAGTAAAAGTTGTTTACAATCATCAGTACTTTCACCCTCTAAAAGGTTATTGGTGTTTTAAAAATAACCCTGTATACTAATACTACAAAGATGAAAATATTTTATATTTGTATGTTTGTTTAGAATAAACTCAAAAACTACCGACATTACTACCTACATTATTCCGGGGTAACAAAGGCTATATTTGTTACAAGAAAAAAATAGGGATTCTTAAAAACTTCAATACCTAACCAAGGAATGAAAAAATAAACATAAAAAGTCTTTCATCGCGTGCGCTGCGGAAACTATGAATGATAGATCAAAAAAATGTTCTACAATATTAAATAAAATATCAATATCTATAAAAACTTTGCGGTGCCATTTATGTAGCAATAAAAAAAATGTAAACAAAACATTAACAAAAACCAGACCACGCTATTCATGTTTTCGTATCAATCTTAATCCCAATAAATTTCAATTACATATTAATATAATATTATATAGGATACACATTAATTTCAATTACAATTCAATTTCAATTACACATTAATTTAATTAATAATATTTTGATATCATAGATGTCAAAATATTATTAATTAAAAAAAGTTATTGTAAAACGATATCACTTGAACAATACCTACGGAGGAACGAATATAAAAATACAAAGTATCTTATAGCTAGGGCTGCCACCCGTACTATATTATTATATAGTATCGTACTATATTTATAGAAAAAAATATAGTACGAATAATACTATATTTTCATCGGTAATTTCGTTTTCAACCGACCGACCGTTTTTGGTATTGAATTGAGTTTCCTTTACCAAAATCGTTAAAGGAGAATATGTAGAGGCGTCGTTGACTCGCCTATAAATGTTATTTCAGACTTTGTTAACCACTACAAATAATAAATTTGAACTATTTTTTTTTCTTCAATTTTATATAAGTATTTTAAATTTAATAGTACTATTTATTTTCTAATGTTAAGAAAAAATCTATTTTATCATCAAAAAAGGTGGCAACCCTATTTATAGCCCTTCTTCGAATTTCGAATGCCGCATTGTAGGTAGATAGTAGAAAGACTCGTAGGAAGCTAGGATAGGTTCAGTGGTCCCCGCGAACCAAGTTTCGCACTGATTGATCTTAACATAATTTCATAAGCTATGCGACTCATTATTATATCAATAATACGTTTTATAGATTTTAATAGCTTTAATTCAAGGTATTGTTATGAATATTATGTTATAATCATATGTTATGAAGATTTGTACTAGATAAACTGATTCTACGTAACTACTTTCTGTACATTAAAATGTTCTTAAATCATGTTAATGCATTTGAAATGACGTTTGATTATCAGCATGTATAACACTTATTTTAAAAAGGGTCAACTATCCTACCTAATAGATAAGCCATAGGGAATTAATGAAATAAAATGGGACATTTTATGTTTTTACTGGCTACCCTAAACTTGTCATACGGCTAGAGTTTTGCCTTGCCTTCGCCATATTATTTAGTGACTCATATCATTCAATTTTCAAGAATTTTTCTATAGTTCTTGTGTTTTCCTGTTGTGTTGTTTAAAAGTTAATCTCATAAAATGGAGGATCAAGGAGGTAGCTCTGCGCCCAGAGTAAGCGACAAGCGTCTGGCACAGACGCAAGCCAAAGTTGATGAAGTTGTTGGCATTATGCGCGTCAACGTCGAGAAAGTTTTGGAGAGGGACCAAAAGTTGTCTGAACTAGACAATCGCGCGGATGCTTTACAGCATGGAGCAGCGCAATTTGAGCAGCAAGCTGGGAAATTGAAACGAAAATACTGGTGGCAAAACCTGAAGATGATGTTGATTATCGGTGGTATTGGGGCAGTACTACTTATCATTATTATTGTGTGGGCCACTTCCGGCTCCAGCAACTCCTCGGCCGCTGTGCAACCGACCAACCAAACTCCTGCCCCAACAACAGGGTAGTCTGAACAGCCTAACTATATGTATTGTAAAAAATGATTGGGTAACTATTTATACTGCTCTACGGGAAACACATAATGACTGAACAGTAAACACTGTTAGGAAATCACATATATTGTAACCAGCACAACCATATACCTAGGAGATTTTACTCTTTATAAATATTTTGATATTTTTCTATTACCATATTAAAATAGTAACTGTTAATATACAATTTAAGTGAATATAATTCACTGGTAAAAGACTTGTTTACAAATTGTTATACTGATGACAAAATTTTATGAAAATAGTAGCTTTTGCAGAACTTTGTAATTTTATAACAGTTTATTAAAGGTATTTATAAAGTGGCCAACTATTGTACAGAATGATTTGGTGATAGTTAGTATTAATGTTAAATATATTGCAAAAGGTACCTAATGTTTTAGTTGGATTTAGATGAAAGAACTGATACTGCACATAGCAACTTAAAAACTTGTATTTTGCATAGTATTGTTGGTAAATTGAAAAAAAAAAGTATTGGGTGTTGCAAACAAAATTTTAATTATTAAGTTAGTTAAATTTATAACTTGAAACCAGTTTGTATAAAATATTTTATAGACTCTTTTTACATTGTGAAGTGATAATCGTTAACCTTCTAGGCTTCCGATGGACCAATGCCATTCCACAAAGACCTGTCCATGTAATGCATGATAATTATTATTGGTCTATGAAACTAGTTGTGGCATTAATTGCCTATTTTAAATGAATAAATGGTTCTCTTATTGTTTTTGATTCATAATGTGAAATTAGTACTAAAGCACAAATTATTCAGTTAATACTTAGCACATATTAACAAAAAACACTTAAGTTATGTTTAATTTTTATTGTAATGCATTTGCGAGGATATTGTTTTAATCAGCAATTGGGACCAAAATTGCGTTTTATTGCACAGCATCAGAGGTCCGATCAATTCCTTGGTCTTATCTGTTAGTAGTTAGATGTTGTCTGCAAAATGTATGTAATAACATAACCTTAGTTGTTTTATATTCTATAAGATATAAATAAATATATGTATTTCTTCAATACTTTGTCATTTATAATTGAAAACTACTCCAGTGTAATAATGTAGCTGATTTATAAGTGGTTTTATCATCTGAATGTCAACTTAAAATGCTTATCAGGAGTGTTGTTACAGATAATGGCAGACAAAAGCCTATGTATTCTTTATTCTTTGCTTATATAATCAAAGATATTGATGGGTGGGTCTTTAAAATATTTTTTATAGTGCCCTAACCAAAATAGACATTCCATGTATCTATCCAATCATCTATTAGGGAATAGGCAGTAGTGTTTCCTAGTGGACATCAAACTACCTGCCATTTGTGGTGACTATAGTAAAAAATCCTGTCAGAGGAAGGCCCATGTTCAGCTGTAAAATGAAAGTTATACACATGCCATGGTCTCTTAACTTTCTGATTCCTGGGTGTGATAATTTGCGTTCTTCAATTACGTATTGGTTTCTTTTTTTCTCTCTCTCTTTAATCTATGTGCACCTACTGTTCTTTTTTCTGAATGACCCCAAGGTTGACTGGTATAAAATGCCGTTGGCATTATGTACGATTTTTTGTTGTGCGTAAAGTTATAAATAAGTAAATATTATCTAATGAGACAATGCTCATTTGGTAAGAGTTTGCCAGGTATGGAAAATAACCTAGCTATTTATTGCTGCATTAATAAGTTAGAGAATAATAAGATCATATTGGACTAATTTATTGCACTATAAAAAAAAATTGTATATGTGAAAAGAATGCTTGTGTGCGGTGTGATGTAAAATATCGCAACAAATACTTAAACAATTGTACAGAGAAAAAAAATAAAGCAGTACCTAACAACACTTAACTCTTTTCTTCATAGTGGTCAGTAGAATTAACCACCTATTTATTTGCGTGTTTTATGATATAGCGACATCGATTGGTTAATGTTTGTATTAATATGAACGACACGAGCATGTAACATTTAAAAAGTGCCAATTGTCATACTCTGACGGCTAAAAGGAGAACTAAACTATCAAACGAAAACTGGTGAAATTTGAAATTCGTTGTTCTGCAAGTGTTTTGTTTCACTGGTAAGTTAATATTTACAAATATGATTTATTTTTATGCTCAAATTGTTGAAATATGAATAATCTTGTTTAATAAGTATAAATATCACAAATAAACAAAAGAGGTTTTTGAAAATTACACCTTATTTAAGGTGGTTAGCAGCGGTTACCACCGTACTGTAAAGGTATAGTTTTTTCTATAACTTAGTTTTATTTCATATTGGTTTTATTTTTGCAGATAATGTAAAGAACGGGTTTATCTACCCAGGAAATCGAGAATGCTTTATCGGAATATGTCGATATACCTTCTGATGATGACAGTAATGTGGGTGGCGATGGTTCGGATGTCGAAGATGAGCTCATCGTCGAAGGTCCAAGTACGACGACTCAAGAAATTTTACTCGGTGAAGACTTCGAAGGTACTAATCAACCTAACTCTGAATTTGAATCAGAAGATGACACGCCTCTAGCCAGATTATCTTCTTCTCGGCCGTAACCTTCATCATCAGCACCAGATCCACAACCAGGACCATCTACTGCGCGGGCTGATATACAGGTTCCAAAATGGAAAAAATCCTACTCCATTATACCTCCTGACGATTATGACCCCTCCTCACATCACATACCTACTGACTTTTGCTATTGTCTTGACTTTGAGATGTATACTGGAAAAGTTGAAGATAGAGTGGAGACAGATTTAGGAGGTAAAGTTGTAAGGAAGTTTTGTGACGGCCTGGAAGGAAAACACCACCGCGTGTATTTTGATAACTATTTTGAATAGTTAAGCTTTTCAAGTAGATTTACGAGAGAAACAAGTTTATGCTTGTGGAACTGTCAATGCTTCTCGTAAACACCTGCCGGAATTAAAAGCAGACAATAAACTGCAACGCGGTGATTCTGATTACCGTATCTGTGATAATGAAATGGTGTCATTTATGAAATGGAAGGACAAGCGGTGTGTTTGTTTGTTGACGAACTTTCATGACCCTAAGATTAACGTTAAAATTACCAGACGCGAAAGTAGTCAATGCATTTCTTTTGTACAAGGACCTTCAAGAAGATCCTAACCCATGTCTCGACAAACTCTGTCTAAAAGATTTTAGACGTAGTGTGTATCAAGATTTGTTGGCGCCTGCATATGTAAGAAATAAAACGCTTATGAAAAACAGGTCTGGAAGCAAGTCAGCCTCACCGAGTTTGGTCTCCATAAAAAAACACAAACCTGAAGTTCCTAGATCTTCCTAGATGCCTAGCTGTCGCAAATCATCAGCCAGTTAGAGGAACTTCCCGGCTTTGCAGTAGATGCAGCACCGAAAAAGAGCCTGTGCGAACAATTTGGGGCTGCAAAATATGCAAAGTTCCCTTATGCTACCGAGAGGGCAAATCTTGTTTTGAGGACCACCACAAACAATAATTTGTGTTTAGAATACTTTGCAATACTCATGTTCTAGTATGTACGCATTTTCTTACTAGATTTGTATTTTATAATAATAAAAAAATCTTACTATATTTAGCTATTTTCTTCACAGTGGTCACCAACAGTAACCACCCCATATCTGACTCCCCCATCAACCCACATACGAAAAACCGCAAAATCTTCTTAAAAGTAAGCCTGAGTAATACAGAATACACAAAAATATTAGTTTTACTCTGAATACAAAAATCTGTGCCGCAAAGAGTTAAACTAATATGTAGTATTCTGGTGAACCCCTCGTGCTAAGATACAATGATCGTGTAACAAATGGGTTCCTTTACACAAAACAATTCTGCCCTCCTTAATGCAAACGCAGTACTTGCATAATCGCGATTTCAAAATAAACGCAGTAAACACATTTTTGGGCAAGAACGGCGTTTCCCGTTAAATACAAAAACATGTTTTTCATAAAAAACATATATGACTTTAATTTTTGTATGTATAGATTATGGTCCTGAAATGTCATTTTCGCAAAAAGTGAAAATCCCAAAAATGACGATTACTGGAAGTATAATTAGCACGGCAGAATTAGGTGGGCCGGATTGCTTATGCGTACCCGGCCCCTACCAACGGCGGATCGACGGAGTGTCCGGGGGGTTTTAGTGGTGTATTGGCCTCTCCTCGTGGTTTGATTATAGCATACCACGCTATGGAGAGGGCAAGTCCCACATATCCCACCGCCAGCTCGCGAATACGCTGCAGCGACAACAAAAAAACAAGGCAGAATTAGGTTAAACCAAAATAGCGGCTGGGTTCACGTCGGCGGCAGTGCAATGGGTGGAAATCGAACCGGCGATATGCATGATCGCAAGTCCGACGACCTAGCCGTTGGGCTACATAAAAAAGTGCTATCGTAAGTACAGGTTTTTAAAATTGCTTTGTATTATAGATATATTTATATATCGGTCAGAAATACATCTCCCTACGCGCATAACCCATATACGCCTGTACAATCAACTCTCTACTCATTCAATTTCTTAGCTAGTGACGTAGAAACCACTGAAGAGATTCCAATTCCACTAATGCAAAGCTGCATTACGCCCTAGTACCTACTTAACTATAATTATTTTGTTGTAGATAACCCTGAACTCATTTACCCACTGGGTAATCAACACCACCTAAGATAGACAAAACCAAAAGCTTGTTATTCTAGCGGTGACTAGATTTTTTTCCTGAAATGGGTTAAGTAGCCTCTCAGCCTCAACACTTGATGGGTGTATTATACTTGTCTGTTAGATATGCAGTTTTGGTTTGGTAAAGCTTTTATTTAGTCGCGTTTAGCATAGTAGTCATTATTTTTATAAGTTTTTATTAACGTATGTTAAGTGTATGTTGATGCCCTGGTATTCATTAGCGCTATAAAATCCTCCGCGACGCCGGAGAGGGCTACTAACTAATAACGGGGGGTGTTCCTTCTTCTGCCGCTGAGTGTGGTATGTCCCCGGCAGCTCCCGCAGCTAAAAGCTGCGGGCTATTCTAGGCACTCGCCCTCTTAAGGGCGAGAGTCCCTGTCCTTGGGCCCCTGCGACTGCCTTCAGTCGCAAAACCCAAATCCTACTTCTACAGGGTCGCCCGAACACAAGGCGCTACCGACCTACTCATGAGTACGGCTTTAGGGAGCCGAGCTCATGTTCTCTGCTCCCCAAGGTCACACTCGGAAGGATGATGACGGAAGACGACGGGGTTTTGCCCACCGCCTCCGGCCAATGCGTCGGACTTGATGAACCTGACAGCTATAATTTCATAAAAAATTATGCAACTAGGCTTGTGCCACATAAGTCCACAGATCTGTGTACCTATATCTACTGTTGGTCTGAGATAATTAGGCAGATAGTTCTGGATAAACATTGCATTACGTAGGTCCACGTAGGTGGTTATTTAATATATACCTACCTAGGTACCTTCTTTGACTTAATACAAGTTATGACGCCTACATAATGGTAACACCTTCCTTATCCTAATATGGAATTGTGTACAAGATTACAGGTTGATCTTAAAATAATCATGATTTGATTAGGAAGTAATGAACAATTCGTTAGCCTGGTCACCACTAGGCTATACTTGGTCTGAGTCTAAGAGGTCTAGGAGAGCGTTAATTAAGTTCGAAAAGTGTAACACCGAATAAGTACCTACCTTCCTACCAGCTATTCAAGATCGCATGACTTCGTTAAGTGTTTCGTGGTTGGTAAGTATCGTGCATATGTAACAACAAATGCTCGCTACCACGAAACACATAACGCAATAGTAGGTAGTTAACCTATTCGTATTAGAGGGCCTAGACAAAATTAGGCTGGAGCTCCGCTCACCTTTATGCCCGGTGAAGTAGCAAAAGCCACAGGGCTAACTACATAAGCCCGTCCGTAAAAAAAACCTAGACAAAATGCCATTACAGGGAAGCGATCACTAGCATAAAATCGCTTACGCAAATGTACTTCATACGTGATTAACTACACTTACGGGGACGTGGTGTTCGGTGTTACACTTTTCGAAGTTAAGTATTCGAGGTCTGTCAGGGTATGAATTCAGTGTCGTCAAAAAGTAGATAAGGGTTGGTTGTTGAACGCCACTCAATTCTAGGAAAGCAAGCCTGACTGTCATAACGTCGTCTATCGGTAGGCAAGTAGGTATATATACTTGCCTACCTATGTAGAATGTGTAATATCTATAATTGGGTTGTGCTATAAATAAATAAATACCAATAGATAGTTAACTTACCTACCTTCTTCATCCCTAATGTAATATACCTATGCAGGATTCCCTTCTTCATACGTAGTTATGTATGATATGCTAATTATACCATGAGTAAAGGATCTACCCACTAAAGCCGCCGAGTACTCCTCCGAACGCTAGATATGGTGACACCGGGAATTGTAAGCGCATGACATTCAGCGCCCGCGAACACTCCGATGCCCTCGTAGACCCGAAGTCCGAGAGGCCCGCGAAATGTAAAGTAGAGCGACAGTTGCACAAAATTCTCCTAAAAATCTAGTCATCATTCCTCAATTCCCCCACCAGCGACCGCCCTGAGCCGAGGTCCAAATCCCACAGGAGGCGCCCTCTTGCGCAGGTTGCTTAGTTTGTAGTAGGTATTTAAACCATTTATTGAGGCTGGAGCTCTGCTCGCCTTTATGGCCGGTGAAGTAGCAAAAGCCTCCTTCCTGGCTAACTACATAATGTCGGTCCGACAAAAAAGAATAGGTACCTATACAAAGAGGGCAGCAACGCCAGGTATCGGTATAATATATAATTTTTAATGAGTTGGAAAACGAAATAACCCAAGCAGCACGCAAGCGTTTTCAACATCAATATACCAGCCTATTTAACTATTTAGCACTAAGAGTTCTTTTAGAGACGTACAAGAGTGTCACAAAATGATTTTGTCTTTGTAAGAGTGATTTATGAGTTATTATACAGCTCAAACTGTATAAAATCTTTATTGAGTGATCTATGTAAGCTTGGGGTGCTTAAACAGAATATTAAAACTCTACACAACTTTAAGTACCTATTTTGTGACACTTCAATCTGGTTTCATCGTTAAAGCTGTATACAGGCTGTATTTTGCATGTGATCACTTACTTATTACAGCTCTAAGTGTTATTACAGTATCACTTGATACTTGTTTCCGTACAATGGTGTTTGCAAACTCCGTTCTCAAACTTATTTTTATGGCGTAATTGTACACTATTGTAAATATAGTGGTTTTATGACTTCGGTCTATGAGGGTGTTTTAAAACTAAAAAAATTAATGACAGCTATAGTACAGCTTTAGTCTGTATTACCGACACAGTAGCTTGATTGCATGACGGTTAAAATTAATATTAATGTTTTCATTGTGAAGAAATGCAATATGTGGAAAAAAGTATGAGATCTGGTGCTGTCAAGAGGAGGCTTGAAAGGGAATATTTTAATATTATAAATTACCAACCAAAGAACAGTTATGATAGTGAACCAGCATTTATTGAGGAAGCCAGAGAATCATTAATAAATCGGACAACCTACAGTCAAGCGTCAATTCCATCGACATCCAAACAAAGAAGGTTCCGTAGCAAAAACATTGTTATAACAATGATCATATCAGTTATGTCAAATGTGTCTCTCAATATTTAAAAGCTCAAATAAAGAGTTTTGGCCAATTAGGTATGTGTATTACATTTGAAAGACCTGATATTGAACCGTTTATAATTGGTATCTATTTTGGAATTAGAAAACCAAAGTAAGTATATTGTTTCGTAAACGAAATGGAATATTTAATTAAAGACGGAATATATATTGAACAAGTTAAAAATAAAGTATCTATTGAAATAAGATGTTTTATATGTGATTCCCTACGAGAGCTTACATTAAACTTAATAAAAAACAAAATTATTCGATTCTATTTAACAATATAAAGTCCTGTCCTGTCCTGTCCTTTTATAATTTAATAGCAAAAATGTTATTTAATCCAAAATTATACTTTTCCTAACTAAGTTTTAAAATCTGAAAATTTAAAGCAGAAATATTAATATTCATATAGATAATAAAATAATATAATCGATAGACGTTTACAATTTTAATAATCTATGATTTTAATCACACACATAACAACAATGGAACATTAGAAAAAAAAACATAGTTTACTTAGATTACTTGGATGTAGGAGGTAATCTCCGAAACCACTTAACCGATTTTGATGAAATTGGTATGGCTTCAGGCCATCTAATCGCTTTCTTGGCCGTCTTAACTCGCCTTTTGATTCCCACAAACTTGGTACAATCCAAAGCCTGTTTTGGCCTTTCTCTATGGTTTCTATCATTTTAAACGGCATATTTTCCTAAAAATAAATTAAAACAGGTATAATATACACAACACACTAATAATACTTTACAATAAGTTTACTTAGGTATAAAATAAAAAAAATCAACTTTTTTACCTGAGTACATAACATTAGGCTTGTGTGTAGGAGACCTATACTGTCAAAGCACAAGTGCGTTTTTAATAAAATATTATTAATAAAGTGAGGAACGGAATTTTGAGCTCAGGGTTTTTCATTTCTTTAAGTAACTCTAAAGAGCATTATAAGTTACGCATATAGAACTGATATGCAGCCTAAGTAATAAAAATATTCTATTATGAAGCTGATTAAAAGCCAATAGCTGTACAATGTAGCCATAACTTACTTAGTACAGCTATTCAGACTATAATACTCTCCAAATACCGTTTAGGCCGCTTAGCTAATTGTGGCCATTTTCGAATGTTTAAAAACAAAATTTAAAGTTTAATTAAAGGATTTTTTTACAACACCTAAAGCCGCATCATGATAATAAGCTTGAATAATGATCACTGTGCCCTCATATCTATTACTTTTAAATTATTTTTTTATTCTAACCTTAAAAACAAACACTTACTTACCGATAATTAGTATTTTCTTTGATTTTTCTTGATTATTATGCTGGCGCGCGAATATTTTACCGGAAAACACACCCAGGTTCACAATAAAGATTAGTTTGCACGTCAAATTCACCAATAATATCAACCAGTTCAAAATCTGTTTTTGCTTTACAAGTAATTAATATCTGCGTTGCCATATTGTAACGTAGTATGCATTAATAAGTAATCGTAAATAATTTTCAATAATATTCTTTTGTGATTCTTTTTAAAACCTATTTTAGAATTTTTATTCTTACAAGATACCTACGTATAAGATAATATCTGAAGAATTATACCTAGTTTATTTTTACGCCAAATTACAGCTATAGTACAGCTTATTATACAGCCTCTCTAATGGTTCTACAACTACTCTACAGCTCCAATAACGCAAAAAGCTGTATAATTTGTGCCCATTTTCCACTTATTAGAGCTGTATAAGCGCTTATACAGTATTTATACAGCTTAAATATACAGCTTTTAATATAAAAATGAACTCAAGTACAGCTTGTATACAGCTTGTAATGCTACTTGGGAAAAATTCAGTCTAAACTTTACCGTTAGCGTAAACTACATGTACCTAGGTAGGTACCAACCTATAAAGCAGTTGGGTCGCGTACTTACATACCTCAGTTACATACCTACAGAAATGTCATAAATGTGATTAATGACGATTGTTCTTAGTAAGTTGTACCTATATTATGTACGTACGTATACCTAATTTTGATTGAAAAAAAATACTGCAATGGTGGTGACCATTTCATCACCTTTATAAAAAAATCAATGATTTCTTGAGCTGGTTTTATGTTATTAATGAATTAAGATTGTACGGCAAATAAAATAAACTGGTGTTAACTCCTCGATTCTTGTTTGTTTTTCTGCCGCTAACGTTGCAGTGATGTTAATTTCTAAAAATAACTGCTCCAAGGCAACTCGAGGCGAATGATTTATACATGAGCGCAAATATGTAGTTATACGTCATCAATTTACCCTGGATACCTACATAGCTGAATAGTAAACTAACCGCTGATTATTAAAAAGTGATGTTTCTTAATACCTTACTAGATGTAGATAGGTGCACTGTGATTTTCGTTGATAATAATTAGCGGGACGAATTGCCATCTGTAGATATTATATTATAACTAACAATACTATCACTCGATTTTGGAATTGAGAATATAATTCCAAAAACGAGTGATCTCGTTAAAAAGAATATAAGTTAAGCTAATATAAAATAAGTGTTATTAGGGCAAGGTACCTAAGAGGTTCTTTACCCTCCGAGGTGCTCTCCGAGGCACGGATGAAACACCACCAAATGTTTTGTCTGGCAGTCGGTATTGTGCCTGATCTCTCACCGGTTGTGTCGGTAGAACTGTCCCACCCACCGGATTTTGAAGTAAAGGGATAGAGAGTATACCTGTTTTTGCGCACACGCTTATTTATTTACCTAGTATAACATGTCCTGTGAAAATGGCTAATATCCATAGAAATTAGTCGCCGTGGCCCTAATCGGTTGAGAAGAGACAAAACTATCTGCTGGATTCCTTTTTTCCCTGATTTCATTTTGCAATCATTGATTTTATATAACATCGTTCTACTTACCTTCTTTGCTTACTATTAATGAGTGAACGCGATATAGGTCAAACAGTAAACAAAGTTGCAGCACCCATTTACCTGAGCAATATGTATGGAAAGCTATTTCATATAGTGTCCTACATGAGAAGTACCCGATGAACCAATAATGATGTCACGCAATTACATGAGCATAAACACAATGCCTACCAAGTAATGTACATGTTTTTACAAATGTGTGCATTGAGGCAGGCAGAAATAGTTATGATTAGAATATATGAAGCCATTGTGTATGTAGGCATGTAGGTACATATTTACTACACGGTTACTTAATATGTAGGAATAATAGAGTAGTTAAAATTAGATCAGTGGATCCTAATTGTTTTTTCCTACGTAAACTACAATTTGTTCACCTTAATTTCACGATTTTACGTCGACAGCTAAATATGGGCCTACTCACCCTCTCTTACGGACCGTGGCTAGCCAGGGTCATTGGGGGATATTGGCATAATCAACATGCATGTCATGGCATGGCATTTTGATGGATTCTCGGAAAGGTGACAACAGTAAGATGGTTAGTAACTTTGTACTGTATATGTCCCTTAGTCGCGCCTGACGCAACCATGGGAGGAAATGCGGTGGTCAATTCTAAGCCGGAAACCACTCGGTAATAGGTACCAACAATGCGTAACACTAATTCATATTCATTTAAAATAACTTACGCCTTATTATACCACTATTTAGGCGCTGTGTGATTTTATCTACCTACACGAATCTGTAAAGTTTGTTAAAGTTCATTTGAAATTTTTATTATAGAGACATTATCGACTGACCTACCCAAGGCCTGATTTACGGGAGGGCATCCAGGGCAACTGCCCCGGGGCCTCCACAATAGAAGGGCCCCCTCAATAGAGATTTAAATTAAATCTTTCAAATTCTGACGAGTCCGACGAACTTTTATTTACTTTTTCTGGATAGCTTTACACAAAGTACTTTGTAGAATCATGATTGATGTAATAGTTCTTAAATATTGTAATAACGGTTATTCACCTATACTTGTTCATTTAAATTTAAACAATCAGTAAAATATCAGAATTCAAATCGTCCTGAAAAGTACATACTTACCTACTTACTTCAAATATTCTACACATTTTGAGGGAACCTTATTTGTGGCCAGAGGGCCTCTTCTCATTTGTAGCCCCGGGGCCTCCGGAATTTTAAATCCGGCCCTGGACCTACCTACCTACGTACGCTTTGAAGCAACTAGAGGGGGGCAACGTAGGGGGGGGGGGATCTATCGTTTTAACTGAAAATCACTGAAGCACCCCATTACAATAACATTTTAAAGATGTTTCAATCTATTTCAGCACTCATTTTACCAAGAGTGACCAACTACTTATTACCAACTACAGTCGACTCTCGTTAATTCGAAACTCGAGGGACTCTTAAAATATTTCGAATTATCGAATGTTTGAAATATCAAATGGTTCGAAATTTGTGAGAGAAAATTAATAAAACTTCGAATTACCAAGTATTGATCAATAATTATTTATTAACTGTTATTCTATAACAATGAAAAAAGTTTAGAGTGTACATACATAAATCTATTCATAATGTGAATTAATTAATGTTTCGAAAGAACTCTGTTATACGTTTGCTTCAAAACACATTGCTGCTGCTCAGACTGCTCAATAACTTTTTTTAAGAGAAAAAGCAACTACAAAAACCAATTCGTGCGGAAGTGTGAACTAAACTATTCATAACAAAAACAAAGGCTCGTGTATGTTGATACAAGTTTGAACTTGTCGCTAAATGTACTTACATTACAATCATTCGACCTCTTTTTCTCTGCAACTTTGAATTGTCGAGTGTTGGACGCCGATGAGTTCGAATTAACGCGTCGTTTTATTATATAGCAATGATTTTTTCGTTCGAATTACCAAGTGCATAAAAATGTATAGATTTAGTTCGAAATATAAAGAGATTTTGTAGGGCACTCGTGATAACTTTGAATTATAGAGAGGTTCGAATTATCGCAGGTTGGAATTAACGAGAGTCGACTGTACTTATTATACTCTTGGTAGTATACTAATATTATAAAGAGGAAATATTTTTATGTAAGTAAGTATGTTTGTAACGAATTGGCTCAAAAAGTAAGTACTGGACCGATTTAAAAAATTCTTTCACTTCATTTGAATGCAACATTATCATTGATTAAAATAAAGGCTATAGGTACCTATTTAATTATGAAGTTCCCACGGGAATGGGAGTTACGCGGGTGAAACCGCGCGCGGGAATCTAGTAATATATATATAATATTATAAGAGGAAAGATTTGATTGTTTGTTTGTTTGAATTGAAGAGGCTCTGAAACCACTTGAAGGATTTTACAAATTCTTCACTCCGGTGAACATAGGCTAGCTACCCGGGTGAAACCGCGCGTGGAAAGCTAGTTTTATATAAACTAAGAACAATATACCTAATCATCATCGCTTTTACTAATAAGTGTACCTATGTAGTTACCTACCTATGAAGAGGGAAATATGGAACGCTAGTAAAATAACGCATAAATATGAAGGTGAACTCAAATCAAACAAGTCTTCTATATGAATAAAACATGTAGTGTTGTGTAGGTTGTTTCTTTAATATCCATACTATAAAAGGACATTACTTGAGTAAACAACACCTTTATATTGTAACATTTATAACTGTGTCTCGAGCAAACAAATCCGGACCATGACGCCATCGCGCTATTTGTTTCGTATGAATCAACGCGAGGGTGAACAAACAATAGTTTTTAAAAGGACTGAAGTAACTCTATCAAAACTGAATTATTACCTTTTGATTTGATGTATGAGAAAGATTATTTCACCTCGTTTTACTTTGTATAGGTAGCTAGGTAAGTGCTTAGGGTCCTTACCTTCCAACAATATATAGATATGCATCACCGATAGGTTGACTGATAGATAGATAATTTTAATACCTCGAGCATTCAATCTGCCAATGAAGAGGTAGGTACGTGTATTGTGCGTTAAACTTTATAAATAAAAAGTAGCTGTTTTGGCTGTAGGTCTTAAAAGTTACGTATAATAAAATGACGACAAGCGCAACTGACAAGGTCGAATTTACGTAATACTGACGTAACCATCTTGAATTTTTCTGTAAGTAGAGTTTAGCGCTTTTTTCGGGCAGACATAGGTTAGGTACCTACCTATGTCTGCCCGAAAAAAGACACTTCGTATACGTATACGTTGGTATACTTGAAACATTTCCGAGAGACATTTGTTTCTTCACCGGGCATATAGGCGAGCAGGACCAGCCTTATTAAATATTAACTTGTTGCCAATTATTGTAGAGGAATGGTTGGTAGTGTTCCACCACAAAAAATGAAGATCTTCTTTGCCGGGTGAGGTGGTGAGCTCGGCGGCCGATGGCCATTTGTTACTGTTCGGAACTTGTATAGTTCGAATTGGCTTGCGTACTTCTATTGCGCGACACAGGTTAGTTGGGATGCTAGGTGCCAGATGGCGCTGCTCGTCTTCTTGTAACTATGCGGCTAGGTACTGTAGATGTCGCTATTTATGGTTTATTGTGCAATGTACATTTGTGTTAATATGTGATAGTCACATTGACTAATTGACGATTCAGTTTCGGACCGACCGGCTCGGACAAATGGCATTTTATAATGCGGTAAAAGAAATTGGAACTTTTTAACAGGAATTACAGTTGATATTTCTGTTACATCCCGCAACGGCCACTGTTGTGGAATTACATATGTACGTTTATGTTGTTTAGGTACCTACACGGTTTAGTTTCCATTACATACCTACTTGCGTAGTTCTCGGTCTGGGTCATACCTTAGCGTCGATGACATGATGACTTTGATCATTGGATAGTCAGACATTTATTCATTCATTTAAAATAATCGACATAAAAACACAGTGTCTATTGATGATGATGTTGTTGTCCTTTTGTCGTATGAATGGTAAATTACATGTTTAATGTGGTTAAACTATTGACAATCAAAGTCACACCCACACGGAGCATTGACTTTCTTATTTTAAACAAGACAAGTTGAAATATCGATGTCTGAAAGGCTTGTTTTATATTATAGCACATTATATTCATTATTGTGTACTGTTGCTATGTATAAAATAGGTTGTTAGGTAGATACCTACTTGGCTTTGTGGGGGGGAATGCATTACTCATCTCCCCGGTTCAGTGATTCCCACCGAAATCCCTCGGGGTGATCCTCCAAATATCCGTGATCGAGACAACAGGAACTGAATCAAAATGATAAGTAGGTAATATATTATAATATTCACCTACTGTAAGATACTACATCTTACAGTAGGTTCTAGTAATGATGATGATGATATTTTGTTAATTTGTTATCCGTCAGAAAATAAATTTTCATCTATAAAAGAATTACATTAAATTTCCAGCCGAATCCATATTGCATGGCAATTTCCAACTCTCCAAACGAGGTATGTTGATGCAGGCCCCTTGAAATAGCTGCAAGGTTTTCATTAATCGTTGTCTAGCCACATCAGATCTTGATCGACCGATAATTTATTGGTCTTTGCAATATTTTCTCAGTAGGTAGGTATCTTCTTATTTTAACAGGCGTAGATGTGGTAATTTCGCCTAATTTTGTTATCTATTTCATATCAAATTTCATACACATTTGAACTTTATTTTATTTAAGTAAATTAATATGTTGACACACAAATTAAAAAAGAGGTTTCAAATATAGGTAGGTATACTACCCATCATTTTTAAAACATGTAAAGAAAATTAAGTAGGTATATTTTGATCATATTCCGTCCGACTCAAATCACCCTTACTTAAATAAGTAAGGGATAAAATATACTTACCAGTAAATACTAATACCTACCTACGCGTTCACATGAGAATTACAATCAATAGTCGTTTACTAAAGCCGTATCTATGTGAAATCATGTAAGCACACATAATATCGAGTGTCATCGAAATGTAACACGCTAACATCGGAGGTGAAGAACGCGGAAGGTGACTGTCCACTACACCCAGGGTTCCGCTTTCCGCTCTGCTTGTCATTAGCCAGTGTTATTAAACTGTGGCTCCTTGGGGTCGTGATCGGGTCTCAAGGGTCAGGTATTAGTTGAGGGTTAACGGCAAATGAAAAAGGCTGTTTTTAGATAATTCGCTACAATAATAATACCTAAGACTAACTCTCAGGTATTATCGCAACTACATTTACCTTTATTATTTCGCCTATGTCTCGATTACGACAGTTTATTGTTAATATAGGTAATAAGCGAAAGTATAAAAGTAATAGTTACATAACTATAAAATTCAAAAGAATAAAAAAAGTCTAATCGTCGTTATATTTTTGTAATTTTGAATCATCAAATTATTTTGTTGTGCTTAGGTAGCTTGGACTCTAGAAATGAAAAAAGGGATTGTCGATTGAAAAGATTGAAAATCTCTGCTATTTGCTACACAAACATGGAGAACCTTGATCTTAGTTTCGTCACACTTGTTATATACAATAGTTGTACTAGCTGCCTATTGAAAAAACCTTGCCATATGTAAATGAATTAGTGGCGATTTACCTACCTAATATTGGTAACTGCAAGGTGTTATCTGGCATGAATGAGATTACAGGTAGATGCTATGAGTGGATGAAGGTGATATGTCGCATTTTCGAGTTTTTGTGTTTTTTGCATAGATGAAGGTGATATGTCAATACAATACGACTACAGATCTTAAACCATTAAAGGCTTTACAACTACATTCATCTTAGCACCTCATTGTCAATATCTAAACTTGCAGAAAAGTTTACTTTTGTTTAAGAAAAAAGGAGTTACGTCAAGATTTCTTTTCAAATTAAATAATAAAGAATATAAATTGGTTTGGTTGCTTTCATACCATTAATATTTCAGGTTATTTACACAACTTGGCATCATAGTTTAATACAAACATTAGTTTTGTGGCAACTTATCTCAAAAAATAAAAAATTGAAACTTTAACTTCGATTTAAATTACCTACCCAAATTTAAATGATGTGACTTATCACCTTCATCCACTTACGTCTTCTTAGATTATAATCAACGAGTTCTGTGGATTTTTTAATGATTCCATTACTTTAGTTTTTGAGAAGTCATGCAGCAAGAAAATAATATATTTTTTCTCAAATAGGTACTTTATTATATAAAATTTCGTGCAGTTTTGGAAAACGGGACTAAGTATTTTACGTCCCGAATCTTAGGCTAGGGTCAAAAGAGCAAATGACAGAGACAGTCCTGTTCAAAATGGGACGTATTGTCAGATATGTACGACTTCCCTCTCTTGAGCGATGATAGATAAGCTAATTAAACAATTAGGAGAGTCAATCTACCAAAACCAATCCATCAGTAATGGGGGTTTAGGAAACTGCAGATAGTCAGATGGTAAACCTGAGAAAAATCAGAGTATAAAAAAAATAAAGTTGACTTGGATGGGACTGGTATACCATATATGTGTATAAAGTTAGATAGTTCTAGGATATTTTTCTTTAGTTATTAACTGGCTATCGTTATACATATATACCATATGCGTGAAACAACTTAAACCCGAATTATTCATAAATTATTAACATAAGATTTGTAGTGATAAGTACCTGTTATAGAAGACACCGAATTGTTCATATAAAATAGCTTTCATTCCTTTATTTAAACAGCTGTTAGGTTGATGACTATATTCTGTTTGCTCAAACTCTGTTTTCATGAGGTATGGAATGCACAGGCAAGTGGCATTATTAACATGATGCAATACGGACTTGCATGATATAATCGTTGAAGATAATTAATTACTTTGGAGTAATATTGATAGTATCTTCGTGTGACAAAGGAATTTCTTACTCGCGTCCGGATATGTAGGACTAACAACGATTAGCAACGACATGCTATTTATAGTAAAAGGAGAGTGCGTACCCACTAAAGTCCCTCGGATGCTTCTCCAACGCCGATGTGTGATGATGACCCTCAGCTGAAGGTACTGTTTAAAGCATTACATCTGGTACTTTAAAATTTATCCGCGGGCTGATTGCCCGTTTTATTCGTATTTATTGAAAAACTATTGTTTCGGATGATAATTGCCTTTGAAATCCTTACGAAATTGAAAGTTTTAGTCATAATTTATATATTACTTTTTAGAATGGCATGGCGGCTGAATCCGCGGAGAATCTCAAATATAGTACCCTTGATATTGGTTATGTATTTGTGCCTTTTGGTGTCGAAGCATTGGGGCCGTGGGGACCGGGAGTCAAATTAATTTATAAATACCTCGCAGCGGTCCTCTCAAGTGCTCGTTCTCCGAGTGCGGGTTTCTACTTTGCACAGCATCATTGCCATTCAACGGGGTAATGCTGCCAGCATTCTGGGAACCTTGCCAAGTAGAATAGCTTTAGAATAGTAGTAAGTTAGTTTATAAGTTAGTTTTATTTTTAATTAGTTACTTTTAGTTATGTATTTTATTCATGTTTCTCTTTAGAATAAGTGGAAGACTTAGGGGCTCTAAGAAGTTATACAAAAATTGTATTAGGAAACCTAGCAGATTTTTTTTGTCGTTGCTAACAGTTTTTATTTTGAAACAGACATTTTTGATTTTACAAAAAAATTGTTGCACTCAAGCATACGGCAATGATAACTTGCAAAATGAACTCTAGTGACTTGCAATGAAATATGATTTAGTTTGTAGGGACGGGCTTATGATCAAAGTCATTTTAATCATCATCATCATCATCAGCCCGTACAACGTCCACTGCTGAACATGGGCCTCCTCTCGAGGGAGCGTATTTGCCATAGTTACCACGCTTGGCAGGCGGGTTGATGGCCGCAGTATTATGTTGTACCACACAAGGAAACGCTGCTGCCCGTTCCTTGATATACGATTATTATAGATGATGTTATAACAATCGGAACCAACAGCTTAACGTGTTTTCCGAGGCACGGAGGATAGTCCCTCAACCAACCAGACCCGGAAATAAATCTTAGAATGTATACAAAGATTGCCTGTCCGGCGTGGGGATCGAACTCACGACCTCCGAGATTTAAAGGGGGGCCAAATACCGCTACGCTACGGAGGTTGTACGCATTTTAATCTGTATCTTTTAATGTTATTTAAAAAGTAAATACGTAGAACGACTATATTACCAAAAACAAATAATTGTGCTGAGTATAGGCAACGACAAAAAAATCACGGTGCATATAAATATTAGCAAAATTAATAGATTCGAGTTTAATCAAGTATTTGTGCAAATCAGTTATGCTATTCAAATAAGAGAATTCTATATAAAGAATAAAAATAAATTGTTGAGAAAAATATGTGGTTGGATTAGATCAAGCTTAATTCAATTCGTTCACCTCGGCAATGCTACGGGTTATACTATAGGAAGCAGTTACTAAGCGTTTGTTCATAAAGTGGATTAGTCTCACTATTTTATAGTTATGTTGGTATATCTACTCCTTACTAACTAATGTCTAGTTATAGACGCTGCTGTGAACATTATGGAAATTATACGGGCTGATGATGATGACAGCAATGAATGTTATACGGGTTGATGATGATGACACTGTTTCATCATCATTATCAGCCCGTATGACATCCTTTGCTGAACATGGGCCTCCCTCGAAGCGGGTGTTACCATAGTTACCACGTATTATGTTTGTAGGTACAGCATATAGGTAGGTACACGCGTAAACAATGCTTCCCGTTACCTAGTATACGATTGTCAAAGATGATGGCATGGCAATTGGAATCAACGGCTTAACGTGATTTCTGAGATCCCAACCGAACCCAAAGTCCAAACCACAGTCCAAACTTCAAACCTACTTAGATTTTTCAACACAATTGTATGCCAGACTCGGTTATCGAATCCCGGACCTCACTAGTTACCATATACCAACAATAATTAAAAGCGTATGCTAAATGAACTAAATATCTGTCTGAAACACTACAGATCCCCTAAACGGAGGAAGTTATTTTATCTTATTTCCCCGTAGTTTAAGTAGATTGTCAGACTAGGGAAATACTAGAAAATTCCCAAAAATATACACTGTGATTTTTAGTCGTCGTTAATACTCATCAAAATGCTAAATTTTGGGAGTACAATCAATCTATGAACCTATATTAAAGATTACAGATAAAATCTATTCAAATCTGTGGGCTGGATTACACAGATTCCAGTAACTTATGTCTTGTCTTGTCTTGTACTGCAAGACGCTAAAGCTGATATTGCCATTTTAATTTACCATTGCCGTCTTATTGAGAGAAACCTTTTTTATGAGTATTTTACAAAAAGGTCCCTTCTGTTTTACCCTCCATAACTGTTTTTTTTAAATTTAAAAGTGACGTTTTGATAGTAACACTAACGGTAATTATTAGAAGAAAATAGTTACGGTGTAGAGAGCACACCAAAGTACCACTACCATTGATCCTTATAAAGCCCGTCATTAATAGTTATACCTATAGATTGGTCAATAGGCTATACGTCAAGAGCGGACACGTTCTATTCCTAATCCGGCTGGTCATTCAACTTGACTTATTAAAATTTTATCAACGCGCTGCCTTCCGAGACTGCAAGTTTATCGGAACTGTCAATTCGATTCTTTTTTTATGCCACTATTCCACAATGTTACGGTTCATCTTTTCTCAAGGAATGATGTTAATGACCCCGTTGTTTATCGGTTTCATCTACATTACTAAAAGAGTATGTACAAGTATAGTAGTTGGCACGTTATTAAGATGATAGTTACAATTCTCAATATGTAGGTAGCTATAGAGATTGATTCGAAAAATCTGGTGACTACTAGCCAATTCAATTAATGCACACTATGACATACATGCTAATTATGACTGGTTGATAAATAATAATAATTGAGTCCATCAGAAATTCAAATAAATATATATTTTTTATATTGATGATTATAGGTACGTGAGTAATATTAGAATATGGAGCATGAATCGTTATTGATGGTCCCGAAATACTACCTAGTGGCAGTACAGATCAGGTATAATTCACATCAGGTATAATTTTAAATAATACTTACACCGTTTCTAGTCAATAATGGCACTAGAGCTATTTACTTGTGGGAAACTTTTTTAAACTTTTAATGCAACTTTTCGAATACCTAATTCTGTGATACAACTAAAATTTATAAAATGTACGATAAAATTATCTGGGTAGGTAATTTATATATTTTTATTTCAATTGGACAAAAAGCAATATTCCTTTTGATCGCAGTTCCTAGTACCCTCCCAAATGGCGATGAAGAAGGACTTCAGGGATTTAGAGTTTATGGTACGACTAGTATACCATTGCCAATGGAGCTGGTAGTCTCATATAGACTCCCAGCCACCGTTACGTTGAGACAGCGGCCAAGAGTTTGTGTATTGCATTTCATGCCAATGATTGTATTTATTTTAAAGTTAGGTGTCACCACTGCTGAACATGGGCCTTATCCCGAGGGTTTTGCCATAGTCACCGCGCTTGGCAGGCGGGTAACCGCAGTATTATATCGTAATACACAGGGAAACGCTGCTACCCCCACGGGCAGCAGCGTTATATCGTCTATAACAATTGTATACCACTATACAATTGTTATAGACGATGTTATAACAATCGGGCCCAACGGGTTAACGTGCTTTCTGAGGCATGGAGGGTAGTCTCTAAGTCAACAAGACCCGTAAAGTAATTTTAGATTGTACACGAAGATTTCTTGTCCGGCATAGGGATCGAGCCCACGACCTTCGTAACATAAAGCGAGAATTGTATCTCTACGCTACGGAGGCTGTCATATTTTAATATTATACCGTGTCCATTAATATTCATGTTTACTTACTTATAATTTTAGTCATCAACTGTGTTGATGTCCTTAAGCAAGACAACCAAGACCGTCTATTTTAAGAAATTACAAGAAAATAACAACTTTTTGCTTATAACTGAATTTATAACTAACAATATGCATCATTGTTTTTCACATTAATTATTAACTTTTATGCCATTGATTTTTATTTCGGACGAAAATTTATGTAGTCCGCCACAAAGGCCTTGTAGCTAGCTACTTAACCGGGCATACAGGCGAGCAGGGCCTCGTTAAATCACTACATAGTATAAAACAAAGTCGCTTTCTCTGTCCCTATATCCCTATGTCCCTATGTATGCTTAAATCTATAAACTACGCAACGGATTTTGATGCGGTTTTTTTTAGTAGATAGAGGGAATCAAGAGGACGGTATATTTGTATAATACATCAGCATTGTACCCGTGCGGAGCCAGGGCGGGTCGCTAGTAATTTGTTAACTACAAACTAAGAATGAATCCTGCGCAAGTGGGCGTTCCCAGTGGCACTAGGACATCTGCTCAGGGCGGTCGTTGACGGAAGGAGCGCGCGCGCTCTCGGTTTCATCCGCGTACCTCCTGTTCCCGTGGGAACTACGTAATAAAATGTAGACTTCCTCGATAAATGGGCTTAATAAATGGCTAACACTGAAAGAATTGTTCAATTCGGATCACAAATTTCTGAGATTAGCGCGACTTTTAAAAAATGACTTTTAGTATTTGTACTACTGTCACTCTACTTTACAGTTCGCGAGCCTCAGGACCTCAGGACTTTGGGTCGACGAGGACATCGGATATGCTATAGAGCGATATAGCACCTTACATAGTATGAACTATAAGCACGGGTATGAAAAACACCGGGATGTCGTGTCCAAATAATAATCGTTATATTAAGTCAGCGACGTACATTTAACATATTTTGTGATAATTATGATGAAATGTACCTACAATACTTAGTTGCTAAAGTGACTCACGGAACCAAAATAAAAGAAACTGAAAAAAATATTGTCCATAAAAGTGCTAGGTGATACACCTGCTTACAATCGACACACATCCACGCGCTCTATAGTTTCATCTATAGTCTATGTTCCTCTCCTTCATAGTTTACCACGAGTCTATGTATACCTATAGGCCATATACAATGTTAAAAAGTTATGAAAAGTAGAACAATCGTACAGCGATCGTATAGCAATCAAATCTAGGAAGCAATTACATAACTATATGACCATGACTTTGTTATCAATGATTCAATCAACAGATATTTTACGTCCACAGTTGAACATACTGTCGAGGATCGGTTGGTGGGGTTCCACAGAAAATGGAGAGTTTCTTTGCCGGGCGAGGTGGTGTGCCCGGCGGCCGACGGCCATTAGTTATTGTTAAGAACTTGTATATGTTAGAATTGGCTTGCGAACTTGTATTGTGCAATATAGGTTAGTTTGGATTCTAGGTTTTAGATGGCGCTGCTCGTCTTCATATAATTTGTGCGACTATTGTAGATGTCGCTACACCCGCACCTCAGCTTTTCTGCTGACCGATTTCAGACACGGCATTATCAGCCTGTTGTAGTCAACTGCTGAACATAGGCCTCCCCCATCGATTTCCAGCGGGAACGATCGCTAGCGGCCTGCAACCACTGACTCCCTGTAACCTTTTGAGGTCGTCTATCCATCGTGCAGGCGGTCATCCTACGCTGCGCTTGCCAGTTCGTGGTCTCCACTCGAGAACCTTTCTGCTCCATCGGCCGTCAGTTCTTCGAGCTCAGACACGGCAGTATAGTTAATATAGATGCTAGTATAGGTACCTATATACAAAGGTATCATAGTATAGTACCTATTATATGACATACCTTTGTATATCATAGTGTTACTCACAGCTACACATCTTAATAAATTAATGACAGCCAAGTTATTTGATAACAATAAATTAGCGTGAGAAGTAGGACGCACGTTGCATGAGACTCATATGCTCTAAGTGCAATAAATAGTGCTTGCTAACGAATGGAAGTCACGTTGCAATTGATGTATGATAAAGATATTCAAATAAAATTCATTATAATTGCATTAGTGTCTTTGCATGAGAACGAATTAGAATAAATACTTCCTCTAACTAGGATTTTTATCCACACGCCACACATAAATTGTCACACGGAAACCTTTTCACGAAATCATGTTTATTTTTTTTCCAATCCTATCGCTTTATATCTGCGTGGTGTCCGGCTTAGAACAGACCACCCGATGTCTTTTTATGAGTGTCATGAGAAGCTAAGAGACATACCTACAGCAGGTTGATGGATTGGCAGCAGCATCTATTAGCTCAAGGATACTCAATCGTCGTGATTATGGCAATATCACTGAACAAGGATTAACAGCCACTCAGGCTTGCCAAGGTCTGTGTGAGGAGTGTGAGAAGGCCCTTGTTCAGCAGTAGACGTGGGTAAATGGACTGACACATGGCCAACATCGCTTAATTCCTTGCATTCTCTATTCGTTTACGCTCAAAAACCGGTGGGACAGTTCTAGATCAGGCGTAGGATCGATAGCTTAACGTACTCTCCGAGGTTCGAGTTTTTTAATATATATTTTTTTAGTAAGACAATTTTTTGCCCGACCCTTGTATCGAACCCGCGACCTCGCTAGTTATGGTCGAACAGCATGCCGGTATAGCAACTAGCCAGTGAGCGAGAACATTAGGTTGAATTAATTATCGTAATTCCGCTAAATTCCCCGTGTCTTGGCAAGTGGCACTGCCAGACACGATGTTTTGAAACTTTCAAGTTTATCATTGAATCAATTTTAATCAAAAAAGTTTCCGAATATAAATTTGTATCTAGATACAAAAAGCTCTATAGCGTAACGGTATATGTTTCAATTTAAGTCTAGGAGATTGAGCGCTTGATTCCCACGCCAGACAAGAAATCTTTGTGTAAATTCTAAGATTTCTAGTTGGATAAACTACCGTCTAACTTCGTGCCGCGGAAAGCTCCTTATGGACCCGATTGTTATAACATCATCTATAACAAGCGTATACCAAAAACGTGTAGCAGCGTTTCTTGTGTGTTACAACATAATACTGAGGTCACCAAGGGGAAGGTACAAAGGGTCTCGCGGGCGGAATTGACGCTGGCACAGTAACCGTAGTTGAGGCTACTTTAAGTCGGAATATAGAAATGCCAGCTCCAAATTGGAGAAGGTATCACAAATGTAGTAACGCCAACTACAACGATCAAATGTTTACTAGTACTAGTTATTTATAAAATGGTGGCGCTGATGAGATCTTTCCTACGGCGCTCTTGACTAATCATAAATGTTTAATCCGCCTCTGCCGCCGCCGTGGTGGGTATGGCAATAATCCTTCCTCGATCTAGTGGACGTTACACATACTGATGTTGATGTTCTAGATACAGCATAACTATTATTTACCTATAATTTTATTGTAGAAGTATACTAAACTTGTAGTTATATTTTATTTCTGAATACCTTCACATGGATACTGTTATGTTTATCGGAGAGCATCGTCCGTTATTTATATTCGGAATTCTTGGGTTATTTATAAGTATTGAATCGAGTTCAAGAGTTAACGTTTTCGTGTAAATTGGATCTACTCACTTTCAGTCTTTAAAAAAGTAGGTATTAAAAATTGCTTTAAAAATATAAACATTGATGAGCCGGTAGTCTCCAACGAGTTAAAATGAAAGATTCCAAAGCTTTTGGCATGAAAAATGTGTAGTAACTCGAAACTGTAAAAGCGTTTCATAAACGATGTAAATACCTACTTAATATTTTAGAATACTTCAAGCGTATCCGATGTAGCTATTAAAGGAAAAGGTCTTTAAAAAACAAAAAATATTATTAGCAAAGTTTATGTAGAAGATTACTAGTTTGCGTACTACTAGTATGCTTGCTAAGCCCTCGTATTAAGCTTTTTATTTTAAGGCCTAAGTATAATAAAGACTTAACTGTTCTTAAATGTTGAAGGATGGACATTATGTCGAATTATAACTTACAGAATATACAAGTTATACCTATAATAATACGAGCTGTTGCCCGCGAATATGTCCACGAAGATTTCTTTTTCTGCATACAAATTTTGCTTATTCTCTTAGTATGGAATATTAAAAAATCATTTCTTATTGAATGGACGTGTTACATTGAAAATACACCCTCCAAGTTTCATTATCTCTACAGTCAGCTGTTTAAATTGTACGTTTATCCGTCGTACAGTCGTTCAGGACAATTGTGTTTTACTTATTAATACTTATTATATTGACGATAGATTGCTGTGTCGTGTTTAACATTAAGCTCATGCATAGAGCAAACTGTAAAGGGACGCAAAAATGATCAGACTAGCAGGGCCTTCTTTAACTTATCGGGACACGAGCACACAAGGATCCCAACACCCCGTGATCATTGTGTGCCGAATGTGCAGTCAGATAAGCAAAATAACAAATTATTCAGCATTATTACAGTTATTTTTATTCTATATTCATCTGAACCTTATTAAATGACTAATTAATCTTAAATTTGGGATAGAACCTTCGGAGATCAGGATCACAAACAGACAAACAATTCTTCTACATTATAAGTATTACGGCCATACATATCCAAGACCGCCGACCGGTACTGCGTTATGGTAATACATAGTACAGTCAGCATCAAAAGTTGATGACCACATTTAGATTTCCAAAACCGCTGAACACCGTATTATACCTAAATCGCTCAACATGACAAGCGCATGATAAGTAAACAACATGATAAGTAGGTGACCATCACTTTTCAAAAGTCGGTAAACAAAATTATAGTAAAAATAGCATAACATTCTTCGTCTCTAAAGTCTCTGAACAACTTTTTGACAAAAATAGCATACCATCGTTTATCCCATAAGTCCCTGAACAAACTGAAAAAAAAAATTGGGTTTAATATGTGTGTGTATTTTACAAGCTTTAATTTAACTTGCAATGTATGTATGTAATTTGTTCGGGTGGAATCTTGCTAGCATATGTATATTGCGTGAAAATGCAATAATATGGTACCTTGAGCTTATCTGATGATGGAGTCGGAAGGTATAAGGTATATAGGAACTCACTTCTGTACTGAATAAAATAGTCCAGTTTGAGCTCGTTTGTTTTGTGTTTATGAGTACCTACTTTCCATTGCATATGATGACCGGATGGCATCGACCGTGCGTGACCCGCTGTAAATAGGGTTACAAGCTTAAGTCTAAAAAGTCAAAAATTAAATAAAAAATTTAAAAATTATTTTTTAAAACAGGCTTTTATTAAAAAATAATGTGTACTCATAGTACAATTTCAAATATCAAAATATATAAATTGTAATAGCTTGAGGCACTGAAATATAGTAATGAACGCCTCAAGCTTTTATAATTTATATATAAAATTCTCGTGTCACAATGTTCGTTCCCGTACTCCTCCGAAACGGCTTGACCGATTCTCATGAAATTTTGTGAGCATATTGAGTAGGTCTGAGAATCGGCCAACATCTATTTGCCGGGTCAGCTAGTAATTTATATATATCTATACATATAATAAAACAGTAAAAAACTGAGTCTATACATTGAATATATAAAAAATAAAAAATTGAGGGGGGTTTAGAAAAAGTAATTGAGCACGAATCCAAAAAAAAAACTGTTTGTCTGTTTGTTTCTACACGCTAATCTTCGGAACTACTCGACGGATTTGAATGATTTTTTTGTCGTATAGGTATTAATTCTGGGTAACATATAGGCTATAATTAATCTTAGAAACTTGAACACCTGATGCAGAACCGCAACTGACCAGCCAAACTATAAGAGATACAAAAATGGTACATAGCAAAAATTGTTCCACGTGATGAGCATTTTCTGCTGAGACAATAAATTTGAAGATCTGGAACACCTGATGTGGAACTCCAAGAGTCCAGCTACACTATAACATATATAGGAATGACGTCTTTGCAAGAGTTGTTCAGACTGATGAGCACTCTCTGTTGACGTATTAAAATTGAAGATCTGGAACACTTGCTGTGGAACTCCAAGAGCCCAGCTACACTATAACATATACACGCTGAAATTTAAATGGTTGTTTTCCCGCAGCGAAAAGGTTTGGTATTAGTTAAACATTCAATTTATACAAAAACTAAATATTATATACCAAAAATGGCCGATTAACAATCGTGAAAAACCGAACTCGAAAGTGACATCGAACCGATAGTAATACCTCGCGATACCTAGCGCTCGCGTCGATCGGTCGCGCGTTGGTTGACCCGGGTGTTAGTCAATCAGCTGATACCTACACCTTAGGTAATGTAACACAGTACCCAATCATAATAATAAGCTTTATCCAATACCTTTTTAGCTATAACTTACAGAAAACGTAACTTAAAACAAGTTTATTATCTAAGAACAATAATTTTCTGAATTAGATACCTAATAAAGTATTTAAGGCGTATGTAACAAAAATGAAAAATTAAATGAACTCCGCGGAAATGATATGGATGCAGTCCTTCTGAGTTGAGTAGTTTCCAGACGTAGTATTGGCTTACGCCAAACTTAGCTGCCGCCATTCGCGTACTTCGGCGAGGATCGCGTTCGAAGTACTCGATGATCTCCTCGTCGAGCTCTGGCGAAAGAACGGCCGATCGACCTCTGCCCTGTGCATGTGCTGGCACTTGGAACTGCCCATGATCGAGTAGCCGTCGCCGCTACGATCGTCCGGTCCTGTATGACTTGAGGGTTCAGAACTCCGCGAATACGGAGTGACGCCAAGTGTTGCAGCTCGGCGTAAAGACGCCAGGCAGTATGGGAATTATAATTAGCCCTAGCGTAAGTTGCACCATAGCGACGTACTCTAAATTACTAAAACTGTAATGTCGATCCATAATAGTAATAAAGTAAGGGATAAAATATAATGACCACCAAAAATATATATTTGACACCAGTAAAATAAAGTCTAAAATTATAATAGTTCTAGCTATTTTAGTCACGACTGCACTTCAAATTGTATTCGAACACCAAATTTAGTTAATGATCACCAAATCTTAGCGAGCAAATTATTGCGCTATTTCTACCTTAATAAAATCAATGAAAAATGACAATCGGTTAGGTTAGGTTAGAGCTGCGGCCATACAACGCACGAGCCGAGCGAGCGAAGCGAGTGGTGCCGCGGCAGCGGCCGGCGAGTGCCAGAACCGAATAGTAAATTAGTAAAACATTTAGGTACTTTTGGTGATCATTTACTACTTTTGGGTTAAAAATGATTTATTTGGAGTCATTTTGCTTAAATACGATAGCGAAATGTTAAAACTTTGGTTACAATTTTACATTAAAATGCGGGTTTAATTTTGGTGATCATTTTCACTATATCTGATGGTAAGTTAAACATAAGCCATAAAGTAATAAGATAACGCGTGCTGCGCTTCCGACCGCTGGAGTCGAAGGAGAGCGCGGGGCGTTCCGGCGTCGGCGCCGCGCGGCGAATTACAAAAGAAGCCGGCTCGTTTGTGATTCTTGCGTGCAGGCTATTTTATGCCGTATAACTACCATTGAGCTCTTATTTTGCTTTGAACGTTTATGGATTGTTCTTTACTTTGTCAGCAGCGCGTGCGATTCGAGTAGTACCTACAAGGTCCGTTCACTCCATCTAGTGTTACTACTGTTTATCACGCTTTCGAGTTGTCTAATATTTTTTTTAATAATTTTAAATCCAAAACATGTCTAATAAAAAAAAATATGTTTCGATAGTACTACCGACGGCAAGTTGTTCTGCTTCGGGAAAACAACCATTAAAATTTCACGGTGTATAGGAATGACGTCTTAGCAAGTTGTTCAGCATTTTTTTTTTGTTATCCGTTGGAAGTGCATTTACGCATATACATATACACATACACTATAAAACATATAGGAATGACGTCTTAGCAAAAGTTTTTTGGTCTGATGGGCATTTCCTGTTGACTTATAAAAATCGAAGATCAAGAACATCTGATTTGGAAATCAAAGCTATCACTAATTTCACTATATAATTATAAAATAACATAAGCTGGGTGTACGTCCACGCGGTGACAGTTTAGGACTAATTTTCGATAAAAATGAATCAATGAAAACTATACTGGCAAAAACTCCCTTTTTTATCGAATAAATATGCCTTGGGACTTATGTGTTTAATTTCCTTTTCCATTTATCTTAGTGACACGCACATCTTAGTAAAGCACTTAAGCTCAGTCAACTACATTGTCTTCTAAATTCACGCAGCAAACTTTCACAATATGATAACAAGGTTAAGATTTACACCACGTGTGTACGACCGATTACGACGTACGCAAGCACCAGTGGTAAAGTGCCTGCTCCTCATTAGACCCCCCTCATCATGTGCAATGGACAATACTCACTAACACAAATAAACGATCCTGAACTCGACTATCTTAGCGCTTGCATTAAGGGTGTACCAGTGGTAATGTTCCTGCTCCTCATCAGACCCTCGTCATCATATGCAATGGAAATTACTCCTAAACACAATACAAACTAGCCCAAACTCGACTATCTTAGCGCTTGCATTAAGGGCGTACCAGTGGTTATGCTCCTGCTCCTCATCAAACCCCCGTCATCATGTGCAATGGAAAATACTCACTAACTCAAATCAAACGAGCCCAAACTCGAACATCTTAGCGCTTGCATTAAGGGCGTACCAGTGGTAATGTTCCTGCTCCTCATCAGACCCTCGTCATCATGTGCAATGGAAAGTGCTCATAAACCCAAAACAAACGAGCCCAAACTCGACTATCTTATTCAGTAGGTACAGGAGTTCCTATGGCCACCTTCCAACTCCATCATCAGATCAGCTCTATGGTACTATTGCATTGTCACGCGATATACATATGCTTGCAAAATTTCAGCTCAATCGGTTGAGGGTATGTGCTTCAAAATTTAGTTTCAAGATTCCACCCGAACAAATTACATACAAAGCAAGTTAAATAAAAAAGTTCAGTAACTTTTGTTATTTTATTATGTTAAGTTATTTTTGGACATTGCCGTGATTATACTAGATAACTAAAACAAGCATTTTATATTGTTCAGTGACTTTTGTAAAACTGAATGTTATGATATTTTCGGGTATTATAACGATCAGCGATTTTTGACAAAATGGTGTTCAGTGACCTTTGACGAGTAGTGTTCAGTTAATTTTGAACTTTAATGATGTTCATTCTATACTGGCGCCTATTTCGTTCAGCGATTTATGGGTGTAAAGTGTTCAGCGGTTTTGGAAATCTAAATGTGGTCATCAACTTTTGATGCTGACTGTACCTATAATATCTTGTTTTTTAAGATTAAACCATACGTGACTTTCTTTATTAGGATGTTGTGTCACCTTAATGTGGAGCAATAAACTGGAATTATAAACCTAAGTACCTTGATTTTATATTTTTAATCTCTTCTTCACCCGGAAATCACTAATTGACATTGATCGGTAAAAAATACGGCTTATTTGAGTAAGAAATAACTTTTTATGTACCCATTTAATTAAATGCAAACTGAGGTTGAATTAATTACTCCTCGTTAAGGAGTGGAATTAACTTTATTTCATTTTTTTAAGTCTCGTGATTGGGGTTCATGTAGTGAAATATAACAAGCATGATAGTTTCAATGACGACACGACATACGAGACGATGCTGACATGTGACATAAAAGACTAATTAAAACAGATTACAAACAGTGCTTGATAGCTGGATCCCTGCTCGTCTTTATGACCGGTGAAGTAGCAAAAGCCTCGTGGCTACACACATATCATTGTTTCCGTCACAAAAAAGTACATACTATACCTACTACCTATGCCCGGTGAAGTAGCAAAAGCCTCCTGGCTAACTAAATATGTCTGTCCGAAAAAAAAAAATATACCTACTACCTACACACCTGTACGATCTCGACCTTATTTTTTTTATTGTGTACTAGTTTCTTAATTAAATATAGCTTAAAGTCTTCCTCGATAAATAGGCTATCTAACACTGGAATTATTTTTCAAATTGGACTAATAGTTCCTGAGATTTCTCAGCGCGTTCAAGCAAACAAACAAATTCTACAGCTATATTAGTATGTATAGAAAATTAGATTACTTTTATTGTGTCTACACTGAAATTACTAAGAAAAACGTTTTATAGAGTGCTTTCTAATATTTTGAATTGAATCAATGCAAAACCTACTGCACCAATTTCATTGACATGCGTGGATATAGCAAATTCCATTCGAGAGAGGCTCTCGTTTTGCTTGTTTTTTTTTTCGGACCGACATATTTTGTTAGCCTGGAGGATTTTGCTACTTCACCGGGCATAAAGGCGAGCAGAGCTCCAGCCTAGATAAATGGTTTAAACACTACAAACTACATAACCGGCGCAAGAGGGCGTCCCCTGTGGGACTTGGACTTCGGCTCAGGGCGGTCGCTGACTGGGATATTGAGGGATTATGGCGTTTAGTTTATTTTAGGGGAGTTTTGTGCAACTTTCACGTTTTGCAGTGAACATTAAGTATACGGGCACATGATAATTACGATGACATCGCCTCTTTAAACCATGAGTATTACTAACTTTGAACATTAAAGCAGTTTAACCATAGAATTACAAAAATAAATGGAACCGTGAGTTTATTTCCATCTATTACGTGTCGTTGCCAAAGTAGTTTCCGGTGTGTCAACATTTATAAACGGAGTTAAAGCTTAGGGTAACACTGGTAGGGGACGTGTCAATGTTTACATTTAAAAAGAAAACATGTGTGGGTTAATGTTTTCAAATATATTTCTGAAATTTTATTTGTAAGTATAGATTGTTTATTTTTACAATGTCTATTTCTAGTCACTATGATGAATGAAATAATAATGAAAATATAGTAAAAACATTACACCCTTAGTAGCTTACCAGTCTAAGTATCACTGGTCTCGCCTTCAATTTTTCGTGGTTTCGATTACCACCCCGGACGAAATCTTTTCCCAGAAACTTATGAACGCAATAAATCTTGCCCTACTTCCCTTCTTATATTTATTATATTACTGAGCCGTGGGAAGTGGAAAGAGTGGAGGGAGGCCTTTGCCCAGCAGTGGGCTATGGGCTGATATAATAATAATAATAACTGAGCACATGATGTAACAAAAATAACATAGCATTAGACTTTCGAACGTCAATGTCGGCCATACTCGACAAGTGCAAGCGTACCCTCTCTGTTCTCGACAGTACAGACAGCAAAATAAATATCACTACATAGTATAAAACAAAGACGCTTTTTTTGTCCCTATATCCCTATGTCCCTATGTATGCTTAAATCTTTAAAACAACGCAACGGATTTTGAAGCGGTTTTTTTTAATAGATAGAGGGATTCAAGAGGAATGTTTATATGTATAATACATCAGCATTGTACCCGTGCGGAGTCGGGGCGGGTCGCTAGTATTGTACTTATAATTCCTTTATTATGTTTAATTGATCCACCTCAAAAACTGAATCCCTAATTATTATGTTATTGTAGAAATACATAACAGTTATTCAAATATTTGATTATAAAAAAGCAACATATAAGTTCAGGTGGGGTAAGAGGGACGCCAGGTGAAGAGAAACAGTAACTCATAAATAGAAAACTATAAAGCCCAGCTCTATGGTTACTCTATCGATAAAACAGTATTAGGTATAGTTTCAATATTTTAGGATAGATGGCACTACAACACAATAAGTAGGTGAGTAAAACAGAAGGAAAAAATCAGTTGACAAACTATAAAAATGTGACCTAGCGGTGTTTTTTGTGGGCGATTTTTTAAGGGATAGAAACAGCTGTGATACGGCAAATTTTGCTGGTAAGTGTAATTCTAATGTTGAATCTTTATTTTCCGCATGTTATGTTGTTTGTAGCATGTGTTTTTAGTGCTTTTTCGATGACATCAAAAACATAACCTACAAAATACCAAGCCGGGAAAGAGGAGCTACCATACCAGGTTAAGAGAAACATTATGTTCCTCTTTCCCGGTTTTAGGGGTAACAAACATTTTGCAAGTTGAAAATCACCTATCTAGATTAGGTAAGTATAAATACATGGTTTAACTCATATTGGCGCGCGGAGCTATTTGTGCATGCGCTTTATACAGCTTTAATTTGTGTGCGCGCCAAAATGTGTTGATATCTCTATACAACAGGCTTGTTATTTTTTTTATAGAGGGTTTGATCAAGATGATTATAAATATCTTGTTTGTTAATCGCTAAATTGCATAAAACACACCACACTAATCAATTGTTAATAGAATAGAATCTATTCCTGTAATTTATTTTTACTGTATTGGAGGTACAAATATATTTATTTGTTACAGAAAAAGTAAAATGCCTCGAAATTATATAAGAAAAACGGAATGGAGCTCTTACCCGAAAGAAAAATTGTTAGAAGCAGTGGCGGCTGTTAAAAGTGGTGCACTGTCGGGTTATGCAGCCTTATTGAAAACATGAACCGATTATCATTACTTTTTGATAAGCCTAGTATATTAGAATTTAAGGCCTATGCCAATTTGATTTTAGAAGTTCCTATTCTATTTTTTTATTTTGGTAATATTTATATAGAAAGTAAGCAAAGGTTTTTTTAGTTTTGTTTATTTATTTAAATAGAACATAGTTATGTTGATTGAGACTGATTAAAGTAATGGAGAATATTTTTTAGTTATAAGTTGAGAATATTTTGGCGCAGTGCAGTATATTCGTTTATGCATAACGATCAGAGTGAAAAAAAGACAGAAAAGTGTTTTAAGATTTTTGTACGTTTGTTTAAGTAAAACAAAGATTTTTACAATTATTTGTGTTTGTTTTTATTCAGTTGAGTTACTCAAAGTTGGAAAACCGATTTAGATACATTTAAAATAAAAACACACTCACTTAGTGATATTCATCGTATATTTTCCTTATTTTTTTTATTAAAAACTCAATTTAAGTATATTATTATATTTTTAACATTCTTAGTTTACAACCCCTGACCTTACTAATATGTTCCTCTTACCCCAATTTTTTATTGTATTTTTTTTATTGTTCGGTAATGCTAAATTAGACCATATTTTAACTATGGTATGGTTTCATTTCCATTACGTCGAAAGGCAGTTCTCAAATTTTTAGAGATACATATAAAAATACGTGTTTTTACTTGTACGAATCGAAGCGTTTCTCTTACCCCAAACTTCGGGAAAGAGAAACAATTAGAAGACCTGGCTTTGTAGTCAGATTGTTCCGTTATTACTGGAAGAATCAATTTCTGTGTTAAAATAACAGTTAGCATGGTTCGCTAGCGAAACTTTGTTTGTATTGCTATTAGAATACGTACATATTTTTACTTGCTGGAGGTCGTAATGTTCAAAAACCAGTAAACTATGTTCCTCTTACCCCACCTGACCTTACCTACATTAAAAAAAATACCGGGCTTGGTGTGTACAAGGCATAAATTTGCCGATATGGCGAGGCCTCCATTAGGTTAATAGAAACCCAACAAACACTCACTCAGTGGAATTTTGCAAATGTTCTACATATATAGTCAATAAAAGAAATAGGCTTACACCGTCGCGTCAGTAGGTATCAATTAATGTAAATAAATATGTTAATGTCACTACGACAGCCGGTAATAGGCGTGAAGACTAAAATAATAAAGTTAGTCCGTCAGTTAGATTATTAAAAAAAATTGGACTCGTTTTTTTTAATTTATCAGATCATTAAAAAATGCCAATCATACAGAGCAACAACAAACTATAAAGTTCAGGAGAGAGATAAGAGCTTGTGACGTCACTATCACTATTAGGTAAAATTGTACCTAGAAGCGACGTCACCAAAATTTCAATTCGCTGTATCTTCATATTTTTTTGGTTTGAGAAACAAAAAAAAATACGTGTCCACTATTTTTTGGTACTCTAACTGACGGTTAGTCCGTTAGTTAGAGATAGATATAGATTCGTCAGTTAGATAGATAGTTTTCTTATTCTTCATGCCTATTTTTTATGCGTTAAGAGTTCGCTGTTAGCTGTTTACCTACTACCTACTGCACATAACAGTAAACTCTTCTTATAAACGTGTAGGTACATATACATTTTAAATGCGATTTACAATGTGTAAACCAATTTCTTTTGTTGACTGTACAAGGTTTCATTCGAAAGTGTTTTGAAGCTAACATTAATTTTATATTTCGGTTATACACGTATGTCCTTCGTATTAGAGAACTTCTTAGAAAAACAACGCTATGATCGATTTCATTTAGCGTAGGCTAAAGGCATGCGTAATGCTTCCTATTTGCATTGGATTGAATCAGACTTAAAGCGTATTCGCCTTAGCCGAGTATCATGAACATAATTGGATCTTTTTGTCTCGCATGTCAAACTTGTGACTCATTGTATATCAAGGTTCTCGTCTGTGTACGCAGTCGCTGTAACCGAAAACGAAATGTAATTTATTTTTCCATTATTTGAGTGTTCCCATCACTTGCAGTAAAGATTACAATCGTTTAAAAACAATGCGTTGCCAGTTGTGTGTGCCAACAATACACCAGAGATACTTGCGTCCGGTTTATATTGTATTCTATATTCCTAGAGTCTAGGTAATTTCCGCCAATACACCAAGAGAGTTCCAAATAAATCATCTAAGTGCTTGCTTATTTACGAATTTACATTAAATTGGATTTCGAAAATGATAGATATTGCTTTAATCCCTGCAATAATTAGGTACTAAGCCTTCGTGGAGTAGCGGCATAAGTCTTGCTTTAAGTCTCGGAGGTCGTGAGTTCGATCCCCACACCGGACTAAAAATCTTTGTGTAAGAACTTAAATTTGTATCGGGTCTTGTTGGTTGAGGGACTACGCTCCGTGGATCGTTAAGCCGCTGGTCCCGATTGTTACAACATCATCTATAACAATTGCGTACCAAGGAATGGGCAGCAGCGTTTTCCTGTGTATTACAACTAATACTTCGGTCACAAATCCGCCTGCTATGCGTGGTGACTATGGCAAAACCCTCCCTCGGGAAGAGGCCCATATTCAGCAGTGGACGTTATACGGACTGATGATGATTATTACTAAATAATACGTCTTATTCATATTTATTTCTATAAACTAAATAGGTAGGAGAGAGTAACCTATAGGTATTTTATTTTCTAAGAATTATTAATTATGAGTTTCAAGGTATGTAGGTACCTACATCGAAACAATTAAACATCAAATATTAAAGCCTAGATTAAGTTCTATTATTTTTAATGAGATTAACGATACTCCATTATAGGTATTTATGTACTTACTTACAAATGAAGATCTGTAGATATATACTATACCTACCTATCCCGTGAAGTCTTTGCAACATTAATTTATAATAATAAGCAATAAATATTCATGAAATTTATTCAGCACTTGGCTATTTCCCTTAAAGGTAACCTACCTTACCGTACCTACCTTAGATAAATTCAATTTAATTTAGCTTTTATATATTAAGCCTATTATTACTGGGTGGCATTCCGAATCCAAAAAATGTTTCTGTTTACTGGGTTAATAATTAGAATTATGAGTAAGATTATGAGCGTAGATCATTAAATTATATTATAGTCTCCGTAAAGAAAAGAGATGAATGAATCATCAATCATGTTGGACGGTTGTACCAACGTCGGAGTAGTAGCGCCTCTGCATCATAGACTCGCAACGATGATGACAAAATGCGAACCACGCTCGGCATGCGGTGAGCCAGACGTGGAATGAGCGAGAAGCAAAGTGTGGGCCGAGTGACGCCGAGCGAGTCGACAGCATTCGAACGTGAGGCTATTTAAAACTGTGCGCAGGTCCCCTGGCGCCGAGTCGACGACTAATGATCAGTGCTGCCTTGCCTGCCGTCGAGTGCGTACAACACTGTGTATCTACCGTGTTTACATAAGAACGTTTTAGTGTTTGTTTAGTTACACAAATCCTATACAACCCTAAAATGGCTGACAGTGGTCTGAAAAGGAATATCCCCATCAAACTTGGTGACTTTTCAGTCATCGATACTGAATTCTCCAGCATCAGGGAGAGATTCGACGCCGAAATGAGGAAGATGGAAGAAGAAATGAGCAAATTCAGATCAGAACTCATGAACAGAGAAAGCAACAACTTCTTCAAAAGCACATCGAGGTACCTATTTACTTATTTTTTATTAACATACAGTACAAAATAAACAATCGGAATCTTATGTACAATCTGAATCTAATAAGAAACTTAACTTTAAAATTGACTATTAGGAATTGTATCAACAAGAAAACAATTAATATTAAGCTGGTACTTATTTTGAGGGCGAAGATAACATCAATAAATAAACTGAGAATATTGTATGAAAATTTTGTCAGTAGTTAACAGTTACGTAGCTAGCCGCTTTCCTTAAAGGGAATCTTGAATTAATGAGTGGGGCGGTTTCGCAACAGCGGTTTGCCTCGGCCGTGTCGCCGGTGTAGGTATCTTCAAGAAAGTATTCAAAAGCCATTATTCGGGATCAGTCCGCGGAACGACATAAACTGCAGACAACTCAGTCACCTCCATTTAAAGCGTGCAGCGATACGTAAGCCCGACGCGGGATGATGTCATGAATAGAAATAGCGCTGCGCCGCCTCCGAACCGGAGAATTTTGTGACTAAAACGCAAGAAATTGTAAACACAATATGTGTTTCACTTTAACATACCATATTGTAGTCGGCTCTATCTTATTTAAGATTCCAATCTTGCAAATGAACTACTTACTTAAGTAGAATAAAAACTTAAAGAACAGATCTTTGAATTGTTGCAAAAAGTAGCTATAAATGCTCTGAAATCCTGAAAAGATTGATTCTGAAAAGAGAACATATGTTAAGTCGTAGCTTCTTAACATTCTTAGTTTTTATTTTAATTTCTAAGGGGAAAATTAACATCAACGACGCGACGCAAATAATTTTACTTAACTATAACTAGGAAAACGGCTGCATAGTTGCAATTGCAATAAACCGGTTTACGATTGTTTTATCGATGCCGCGTGCGAGTAGGTTGTTCGGATGTAAATGTGCTCAAATTATGTTTAAGTACTCATGACCCAATTGGAGCGGGTTGCTTTCAGCTACACAAGTCTAGTGATGCAATCCTTCGCTCAGAAATATTCGATTGTCCGAATTACAAGCGTAGGATTCATGTCAGTCAAGATTATTTTAACTTTCAAATTCATGTGGGTTGAACGTAATGCACTCAATTGAATTTGTAAACATAACGACACGTTAAAAGGTTGATACATAAAATGTATGTCCTGAGAACACGTCATTAATATTTTTAGGTTGTTGCTTAATATTTTACAAGTGTGGGCTTACTGGTCCGCCTAAGTAGCGATCGGTGTGTGGGTTTGTTTCAACAAGAAGTGTTTGGACTTATATGGTCACAGCAGCTGCTAACAAAGCCCACATGCTTATTGGAATAATACAAATTAAAATCAAGACAAAGATTTATTTACAGTTAGTCTCCGGTTTAGCAGTTACCAAATTTAACGTCATATCAACTTATTTGCGATGTCCACAAAGTGTGTATTGATATATGAACAATATATTACCTACTTTACAATATATATGTATTATTGTTACCTATATATAAGTATATATTATAACTACTATTTTTGCTTTATAATAACACATTGTACCTACACAAAAGCAGTTTTAGGTAATAAGTATTGTAATCAAACCTAACGTTTGAGTTCATTCTATGTACTTTGTATTCTCCGCTCTTGCTTTTTGAAGGATATTACCGACTTATATAAAATATCTTCGAAACTTATATCAATATTTCCTATAATTATAATAACAAACGCTGTTGGTAGGCTCTTCATCAAGGTCCGGGAGTTTATAAATTCATTTGGTCTGTCTTATTATAATTATTCACATTTTATCTTATCATTTAACAAAAATTGTAAGTTATCATATCTTTTGTTAAATCTAGATTTTCTTATGTGGAATAACTGTCTTTATGTAGTTAGATATTTTTTTATTAGTGGATACAAATTACCAACATAGTATAATTGACATACCTACTCAAATTTGAAAAGAAAAGAGGATTGAAGTTTTTTCCAGTTTATGCACCTAAATGAAATAATATTTAAATAGTGATCCAAGTTGGACAACTACGAGACTGACCCCTTTTTTTGGAAAACGATAATTACAGAATACACCTTGGCTCGTAAATTAATTAGGTACGATGCGTATTTAAAATTGGTCTGTTGTTCATTAAATTTAATTTTCACATAAATTTAAACAGTACCTAGGCATAGTTCCCCAAAATTATGAGTAGAAACAATTTCATATATACTAATTCTATATAGTTATATTATATGAATATGGTTAACCAATGCTTTGTTATAATGTTCATTTAATAAGGTACATAATATTTATTTAGAAAAGTGTTTTTTTCAGTAGCAATAATAGTAATGATGGAAACTTAAAAATAAATAAGCTAAAATGATTTAATAAACTTGAGCATTTGTTAATCATATTTCCAAATATTACAAACACGAACTTACATTTAACTCCCTAGTTAATTAAGTATACATAAAAAACGTGAGTGACTCTTCAAAACTAACAACATATATTGCCTTTTGCATGTCTTACAATTTCGAATCTGTTTCCACCGGAGGGGTAACCAAGTCGTCTGAGAGGTAAAGTTCAATACCACACTATATGTAGATATGTATAGCGACGTAGCTACATTCATGTTATGTATTGTGTATATCTAGCTAAACTATTTCTAGTCCTTAGCTGTCAGTGGTTCTTAACAGTCCCTGGAAGTAACGAAGTGGTCGGCGAAGGCTTCCGTCTTCTATAGGCGGTTAAATTGCCTGTGCTACTCGAAGCCAATCGGTTTGAGGAGCGATGGGGGTAATCACTTATCAATATGACTTCGATACAAATCTCTGTGCTACTCAGGGTTCACTATTAATAAATATTTCAGTTTTATTAAATTAGTGTAGCTTACACAATAACGCTATATTAATCAACTAATTTTTTCGAAGTAATATTCTTAACTTACGCATATAAGTGCGCCAATTGTCAAATAGCTGCTCACTGGAGCGTAGTGTGACAGAAATGTTGTAAAATTGTCCCTTATCACTAAATTGTTAAGAACCGCTGCCTTAATCATTATTTATGCATGTTATGTTTATAATGATTGTTGTCTGTAGGTATTTGTTTATGTTTATGTAACCTTAGTACCTACTTGTAGTTCGCACTTGTATATGAATTCTTGAGCGGCATAGCAGTCAGTATCTATTAACGCCTCAGGTATGTATTTAAGTAGGTACCTACTTATGTATCACGTGTACTGCATGCATAACTATATAGATAACTACTTACTCATTTATCTTATTACGTTTTATAATAAATAGCCGAATATCTAGATAATATTTTATAGGTAGGTTAGCATCCCACCGATGTGTTTCAGCATTGTGTACTTTATAATAAAAATAATAAAAATTCTTTATTGTACACACATATATAAAGAAAACAAATTTGGAACATAAAAACAAATAACTTACTTAAACTTTAAATCTAAATTAATGTAAATATTTAAATTTTTACATTCAGACAGTATTTTATCATACATGGGATTTTCTCGAAGGGGCTATTACTACAAAAAATGGAACCCATGGGCATATAGGTATTTTCGTATGTGAAAGGGTTCAATTGGTTGTTTCGAATAATATTTCGTACCTACCTGTAAAATATCTTGAATTAAAGTTGTATTAAAATAACGTTTGATGTTAGTATACGTACATTATACAAAGAAAACGGATACTTCAGATACTTAAAACCGCTTAGCACCGAAGCTAGCTTTTGGTCGTAACGACGCAATAAATTTCAAAGACAGTTGCCATGATTATATTTGCAATAAATTGTACGCTTACAGTACCTAACTACCGGTAATAGGTATAATGAAATGTTTCGCATGTGAAAACCAGGGTATAAGCTACATATCGTTATATCTACAGGGTAACGTGCCTTTTAGATACTGCTAGTGTGTATGTTCACCAAGTATTTTAGCATTATTCCAGTGCCGTAGAACTCTGGATTACAATTTGTTGGAGAGGCCTTCTACCACAAACTTTATTTATTTACACTTTGGAAATCCCTGATTTAAAGTATTTTCAAATATTCATTTAGTTACTTATAAAAAAGTGTGGTCTACCTTACAAAGAAAATGAAAAATGTATATGATTTTAGTTGAACTTTGGGTAAACCACTACAGTTATAATACTTATGTATTTATTGTTAACAAACAGTATTATAATTGAGGTATGTCTCACAGTAATTTATACCTACAAAGCAGTAATTGTTGAATAAAATCATGATGTTAGTAAACAACCTTGAGTGCAAATGCAAGTGTAAATTGGACTTGTCGTGATTTCTTAATTTGGACCTGTCTGTCGCATAAGCTTCGTAAATTGTGTGTGTGTAATATCAATTAATTTACCTATCTATAATGATTTAAGAGAAGGAATTGATTTATACCCACTTATAGCTAAGCAACCAATAATTCTATATTGGTCATGTCTTTAATGTTTCCTAGAATAAGTCCATTTTACAGTTACAGTTTTGAATTACGTCCTTTGGTATATAATTTTGTGTTTTTAATATGCTGTAGCTATGAGAATTACCACAACTTTTATGGCGATGAGACTTTACAACACAATTACAAAGGAATTCCAAATTTAGCTCCTTAATCCTTGCCCGCTATGTGCAAAATAAACTGAATGGACTATTTATGCACCAAGGCTAGAATGGAAAGTTTAATTTACATAGTAACTGTGCACTAAATGTCCAGCCAGCACCGTAGGTAAAATTAATGACAAAATAGTTAAAGCTTCGGAGAACCAGTCAGTTATAGGCGCCAGCCAAGAAAATAACATTAGATCATCCTTTTAAGACGACTGTTGCTAGACGTCAGCAAATAAGAGGCAAAAAGTTTGTTGCGTCATGCAAAATGAATTCTCGAGTTCTGAACAAATTGATTTTGTATGAAAAAATGTAGTTTTGCGAAAATGTTTTGATCAATGTTTTGTAAAATGAGTGATAAAAAAAAGTTAGTTTACTATGAAGATCTACAATAATTTTAAATTTATATCCAATTTCTTGTATTGTGGTCTACAAGAACTTTGTTTTGGTCTAGCCATTACCTAATAACGAAGCTTTCAGAAGAAATAAGCACTAGATAGATTTCGAATGGATCCTTCAAAGTATAGCATAGGTTTTCTTGATGTCTTTATTCGTCATAGTCGTAGAACAAAGACGGTTCTGCAAAACAGTAACTTTACAGTACGCCACATAACAGTTTAACCATCGGGTTTTAGATCTCGTTTTTTGAAAAAATAAAAATATCTAAAATTATCAAAACCGTCGTTGTGCTATTCTATGACTATGACGATATTATGTCACTATTTTAGATCTGTTAAGTACCTATGTTACTGACAGCTTAGCGTTACAGGCCGCTTGTAAACCATAGTTACCTACATGTTTTTGAAAATGGAACACTAATGGAATGACAGATGTTGATTGTCGAATATAAAACCGTGTGTTATTGACCTTTGACTGTTTTATTAATTCCTAATACATACCTAATAGGACCAAAAACCAAGATCTAAATTATAGTAAACATGATAAAGTTAGTTTAAATCATCTGTTTGTAGGGGAGTAGCTTATAGTACAATATTCTCCGGGAAACGGGACTGCAAAATGGACACACGACAGCAAATTATTCTATTAGCTTCCAGTTAATCAAATAGTCTAACCCAATACCGCCCACTTAAATACAATTGATCACAAATTACGTCGATAACAAGTGCTTATTCTAATATGGATGAGCTCATTTCATCGACATTGCCCTTGGATCTGCATTGATGATTTAGAATTACATCAATGCGTTGTTGAGAATTATGTTATATGAACTAGCTATATAGTGCTATTGTTATGGGTCATAAGTCATCGGATTGTTTATTTGCAAAATGGGTGTAGCTATCGGGAGCTGCGATTGGACGCTTGGAAGTAGATAGGTACCATCAGGATTATGAACGAGAGGTAGGGTCCTCTCCTCGTGGCATGATTTGCATACCACCGCTATGGAGAGGACGAGGGTACGCCGCAGCAGCGGAGGGGATGCGTAACATTAAAACATTACCCCCCGGACAAAAAAAATGGTTATGAACGAGAGGGTAGTTACATAATATAACCTTTTATTAAAGTGACTTTACTACTCAAGTCTTATATGCTAAGAATAAAAAATATATATAAGTCAAATTGTAAAGTTAATGTATTATTTTTACTCCACATACCTATTGTTAGTAGATGCCCCCATGTTTAGTATCGTGCCGTCGAGTACCTAACTATCTTTTTAATTCAGGGTTTCTTAAAGTGGGGTCCGTAGCATGTATATCAGGGGTCCGTAGTCCGTAGCATGTATATCAGGGGTCCGTAGCATGTATATCAGGGGTCCGTAGCATGTATATCAGGGGTCCGCAGTAGGTCAGTCTTGTCGAAGACAATCCCACAATTTATTCGTTCTCATTGAGGCCAAACAGCAGCACTTTTCTCATAGTTCATGTAGTAATTTTCAGGGGTCCATGGAATTTTTTAAATTGTGAACCTGGTCCGTGACTGCTAAAAGTTTAAGAAACCCTTATTGAATTATTTAATATCGATGAATCAGAGTGGATCGAAATCGAAATTATTTATTAATAGTGTTTTACACTACCTGTCTGCGATTTTAAACATTTAATTACCTACGTAAAGTTAGGTAATAAGGCTATGATAAAATGGTACGGCCCAAAATTAAGTCTAATGGAATTAACAGAAAGAATACTTTTAATAGATACTTATAGAGGAAACAGGTCATCTATTTCCTCCATATCTTATATTTATATTCTATTTAATAATAAAGTGTAATTACACAATACAATTCCAAAGCAACATAAAAACAATGCACAATGGTGAGTCTTATCGTATAAATTAAAAATAATCTACCTAGTTCAGCCATACATTACCTTTTGTATACAAGTAGGTACCTAACAACTTTGCTGTAGTAGATCGTTTAGGGTATGATTAGGCTAGCCTTTTAAGTGTTTACTAAATAAAATTTGTAAATATAAGTAGGTCTGTATAGTATTTGTAGTTGGTCAAAAATATGTGTTAGTAGAGACCAACGCGTAGGTATTTATTTCTTTTGTGCAGATTTAGCCTTTAAAAGCATAGATTGGGTCTTAGAGTAATATATAAGCAAGCTATAGTGCAAGCTTTATACAATATGAACTGGAGGCACGGGTATAAACAACAGTGTGATGCCGACCAAAATACTCGTTACATTAGGTAAGTCGGCGACTTACTTATATCTGATAGATATGTATTCTAATAATTATGATGACATCTACAGTATCAAGTCCCAAAATTGATTCGCGGAACCTAAATAAAGGAAATATAAATATTCTTTTTCACTTTAAAAGCGCCATGTAATTCCGATATCCGCTTTATAATTTTATGTACTTATACTTTAAGAGTAGGTTACTCACTAAAGTCAGAGGTCAGAGGTATAGATAAACTGACCTAGTGCACAAATACATGTGATATACTTACTATACATACCTATAGTATAATTAATTATAACATATAGGTAGGTAAGTACACTGAATAAGCTAGGTTACGTAAAAGCAGACTATGTTAGTAGTGTTAGCGTGATGGAATTTGTGCATGCTTGTAATTACTACCTATTAGTCCACAATATGTAGTGTAGTACCTAGGTATAGGTAGTTATTTAGGTTAACACAATGAAATTCAATTCAAATGGTTTTGTTTTTTTTATTCATCCTGCCTCGGTTTGCTTATACATTACAGCTGTCAACGAACTTTGATCCATAGCGTGTATCACGCTATTTAACTTTCTATTTTAAGTTTGTTTGTAAAATTATATAGTTAATGATAACCTATGAAAGTTTCAAAGTATTTTTAATATCTACTCACTAGGTATTTAGATACATTTCATAGTATTTAAAGTGTAAGTAACTACCTAGCACGTGTTTAAGGCAAAAAAGTAAAATTGGCTTTTGCGTAGGTAAAATTTCCTAATAGCCTACACGTTTTATATATGCACTAAGCTACATACTTTTTATATATCTCAATGTCACACTTTCATTATCTTAATTATAAATTATGACATATATATCTACGTAAATACCTACCTAAGTAGACTTACTTATAGATCGACTTTAACACTAGTTTAAAATCTGAATTGTTCATACAAAATTGTTAATGCATAAATCTTAAAATGTACGTAATGCATTTGAGAGCTAGTGTCATTGAATCCACTTGCGCGACCTTCCTTCTGACTCAGCGGTTAAAAATGTATGATTTTCTTAAATATTCTCAAGGCGCTAAATTGTCACCGTCTGCGACTGTTGGAATGTTAAATGAAATGTGGGTCGTTTAGCGTTTATATTTGGTAGTTGTGTAATAACTTCCTGCAGCGTGATGACATCACGCCTTTTTACAAGTTGTAGATAGAAATGCCGCGTGATTTCCGGCCTTGAATTGACCACCCCACATCATTTATGGGTGTCGTAAGAGGCGACTAGGGGGCTTAGAGCAGATGGATGGGCAGCAGCATTTATCATCTCAAAGATACTCAACATCTACGATCACCAATCTGCCTACCAAGCGTGCTTATAACTCTGTTGTTAGGAAGCCCATGTCTAGCAGTGGACGTAAGCGGGTTGATGAAGTGAAGATAGAAATGCTTTATTAAATATAGCCTATTTATATATGTATGTTACGGCCATTAGTATGTAGGCAGTTTAAAAACGAGTCAATTTTAATTTGTTTGTTCTTCCTGAAGTACCTATGGATGTTGTCGGTTTCCGCGTCCATGCTTCGTATCGGGAAGAACAAATCAGTTATAACAAAATTAAGATAGCAGTATTAACAAGTATGTTACCATGTTCACAGCACAACCTCATCGTCACAACACAGCGATAGCAGACAGTTAGCTGAGCCCAGCCACTGGGACAGTCTGAACTCCCCTCTGATTCAGGATGAGGGAGACGGCAAATCACTGAAACTCCGTTTTGATGTTAGCCAGTACACCCCTGAAGAAATCATTGTTAAAACCGTAGACAACAAATTATTGGTGAGTTCCCAGTTTATAGAGCTATAAAAGTAATGAGTGAACAGGGTGGCCGATAGCCTTGGGCCACTATTTAATAAGAGTTCGATCGTGCTCGTAATCCAATATTGAATCTCTTTATTGAACGATAAATGTAATGCTCCATACGAAAGTCATAACATATATTAAGGTCAGTGGTAGTAAATTTGATATGTAATGGAATCGATGGACTGAATAAAGGATTTTTGCAAATTGGAACGTGATTATAAAGCCTGTGATGATATAACATGACCACTATACTCCGTAAAAGATAAGTAAATATATTTAATAAAATATTAAGTACTTAGGTTATATTATTAACGAGAAAGTTCGAAAACTACTGCATGCATTTCGCTGAAATTTTCCACGGGGATAGTTTATAAACTGGATTAACATATATAGTAAAGTAATTTCAGGTAGATTTTTGAAACCAAAATTATTTTTTTATTGAAAACCCAATGAATATACCTACTTTTAAACAACAAAGTATTTAAAAAATGTATAATCTTCATTTGGCGCACAGTCAAACAAATGATCTCATTTATTCAATTGTCTAGATTACCAACAGGTCAGTAGCAGACGCTCGTTTCACAGATATAGCGTTCACAATAGTGTGAACAATTTTAACGCAGATACCTACTCTGTAGCACATAGAAACTGGTGTCGGTTTAGGTACACAAATATTTAGCGATGGGGCGGTTTATAATCTATACAATGTTTGCAAGTTTGACGTCATTGCTAGATTATGTCAGACTATTTCAGTCGGTTTATCACAGAACTTCTGACAGACATTTTAATGGCTGAATCAACCGCAGATTTGAGTAAATTTAAGACAAAATAATAAATGAAAAAAAGTAGTTTCGTGGGATTGTAAGCTAAGATAACATCTCGGTTATTTTTATTTTAAAATTCGACACTTTTGATGAAGATAAATTAGCTGAAGAATAATGAAGCGTTTATTTATAAATGCCTTGTGTGAAAAAAGCTAAAATTTTGGATAGCTGGCACAGTGCCAAGATAAAATGTTGATGTTGTGGCCACAAAGCAATACAAACCTGCGATAAATAAGCATTTTGTTTATTCATAGGGTTCAACAAAGTCGTCAGAACACGAATAGTCGTAACAATTACGTAATTGTTTGGTTTGTGTTATATTCCAGGTTCACGCCAAACACGAGGAGAAATCGGACACAAAGTCAGTGTACAGAGAGTACAATAGGGAATTCCTGTTGCCCAAGGGTACCAACCCTGAGGCCATCAAGTCATCGTTGTCTCGGGACGGAGTGCTGACCGTGGAGGCGCCCCTGCCCCAGCTCGCTATCACCGACAGGAACATCCCCATCCAGAAGCACTGATGTGCCACACATTCGCTAGCCGTCCGACAAGACAGCTCTTATTCCATAATACTGTTAATAATTTATTTTTAATTTACGTTTTATAAATTTAAGAGGAGCAATTGGCGATATTTATTTAGAATCTTTGGAGAATCTCAAAATTTATTTACATTTATCGGTCAATTAGTATTTTCTTAAAAATTATAACTTTGCCATTGAGCACACACAGTTTGCGTGATAATGTCGCTTCTGGGGCATTTACTTTGTGAGTGCTATGTCTTGTATTTAGGCAACTATATTTATTTTGTATTCGGTATTACAATAAAGATTAATTGAAGTACCAATTATGTAAAGAATAAGCATTAAAATGGAGCTTACACGTGTTCACTTAAAATATACCTACATTGATATTATGAAAGGCTAATTGGCAAAAGGGCTATGATAATGTTTCTTATATCTATGTATAGTAAAGTCCATTTTGCTTAACACCTGCTGTGGCAGCGATAGGAAGCACGATATTAAATACACCAATTAACAGCTTTTAACATATTACACATTTATATTTTAGTACAAACAGTTGTTACGAATGTTTTAGATGTCAATAAAAAAAAAGAAAAGCCTTTTTGTTTTTTAATTTATCGACCTGACTTAACTGGGTATACCTAAGTATTAAGGCAGTTAAGTTAGTAATATCACCATAGTAACCTGCTACTTAAATATTGCAAACAAAACCATTGTTCAATGTACCATTATACAAGGCTGCAATCGTGGCTCAGAGAAACAGTAATATAATTGATAAATGTGATTAAATAGTAATTAATTTGATACCCGGTTTTATGGGTTCGATCCCCATATGGGAGAGCTACGTTTGTTGTTTTTATTGAGTCTGGTATATTTTATTAGAAAAGGCCAAATACCTGCACCTATATTCTTTTTACAGAAGACTAAAACTATTTATCTAAGTGATTGTTTTGTTATTTTTATACATTGTGATACTGACAATTACAAATGTAGGTATGTAAATATCTAATTGCTGAATAAGGCCCCCATGGCAAGATGGCGGGGTTAAGGGATATAGATATATTATTGCCAACTAATCCAAAACCAACATATTTAATTAAGAAAGGATAAAATGCAACACCAAAGTAAAAAGAGAAACTTATTTGAATTTTTTTAATGAATGTGTTTTTAAGAATTTTGAAGTTTCAGAAATGAGAGTGGACTGTGATCAATAAACATAATTTTTTTTTCTTACCCACGTGCAAATGAATAATTTAATTACACGGATATTATTCATATAGGTACTATGATTTTGATGAAAATGGCTTCGCTAATCCGCGTTTACTATCATCATCATCATCATCAGCCCGTATAACGTCCACTGCTGAACATGGGCCTCCTCCCGAGGGAGGGTATTTACCATAGTCACCACGCTTGGCAGGCGGGTTGGTGACCGCAGTATTATGTTGTACCACACAAGGAAACGCTGCTGCCCGTTCCTTGATATACGATTGTTATAACAATCGGGCTTAACGTGCTTTCAAAGGCACGGAGGGTAGTCTCTCAACCAACCAGACCCGGAAAGCAGTGATGGGCGTAACTAGTTACTTAAGTAATCTGATTAATAATTGAATTACATAATAATTTGATTAAAATGTAATCTAATTACATAATAATTCAATTACATTGTAATTCAATTACTTTGGATGTGCTATGAAATTAATTGCAATGTATTTAATTACAAAATAATTTAATTACAATGTAACCTAATTACATAGTATTCAATTATATTGTAATTGTAAAAACGTTGAATTTGAAAAGTCGCATGCTTGCATCGTATGGCTGCGATGTAGGTAGGTACTGCAAGTTAGAACCGTACGGCGCGGCGTCATCGGGAAGTAGTAAGGATATGTGCGGGGTCGCGGGGGGGGGGGGGGGGGTTATTTTACTTAATTTATTACTTCCTAAAATACTGAATTTCCTAACTACTTTCCTGTACTTAAATAAAAACTAATCAGCAAAATTTAAGAGAAAAATCAAGAAAACCTACATAAAATTGAGCACGATTTTTCTTTTGCAAATTGTGTCGATTCTACATTAGCCGAAGGAACTTCGTTCCTACCTGGTGTCCCACGACACCATTAAGTTTTTTTATAAGATGCAGGTTTCCCATCACGGCCATTACTAATATAAATGTGTAATTACGTTTTATCATCTTACTTATAATATGTAGGTAATCTGTTATAATGTAATCTGTTATAATGTAATTAGATTAAGTTGCAATTAAATTACTTTGTATTTAATTACAGTAAGTACTCATTGTAATTAGTTACTTAAGTAATCTGTTCGAAAGTATTTTAATTACAAATTACAATGTAACTGTAATTTGTAATTATTAATCTAATTACTTTTTGCCCATCACTGCCGGAAAGAAATCTTAGAAATTACACAAAGATTTCATGTCCGGTGTGGGGATCGAACCCACGACCTCCGAGATTCAAGGCGAGCCAAATACCGCTACGCTACGGAGGTTGTCGGCGTTTAATTACTATGCATACACAAAATATTTAAAATATATTAAGTTATTATAGCTTCAATGACAGTAACAATAACATCCTACAGTAATTAATGTTTGAAATGTTTTTTTCGAAATCATAGACATGTGTTTAGCCTCCTATAATACATAAGAAGTTACATAGACTATATTTAATAAATTAAAAGACACGGGAACGGGAGCTACTCGGGTGAAAGCACACACGGGAAACTATTCCAAAATAAAAGAAACGGATAGCGTAATGAGAAACAATGCAGTGCAGATGCTAACACGTTTGGTTAAAAGCCGGACGATGACTAATCCGAGTACAATTCATTGCGCAAATATCGCCTAACGAGTAAAAAGGTCACTGTATCATACATCTGTGTATACAATTAACATATAAGTACATAGTTACGAGCTAAAAAGATTAGCGATTCACCTACAATTTGAATTTGAGGGTGTATGTATATCTTTGACTAAAAGGATTTTAAAGAAGCAAAGATAAAAAGGTTTAATAATTACATGACACTGGTAGAAAATGCCGAATAAGGCGGCAGTCTCCATCAGGATGGCCGGTCACTAGGCGTATTTAACGTTGAATTTATTGAATTGATTCCCTATTGCTTCTATTTGCTTCCTATTCTGAAACAATTGCTTCAATGATATGAGGTTTGCTTAATTTTTATGTCAGGCGCTAAAAATATTGATAAACAACACTTTGTAGATATCTTTATTGCCGTGATATTTACAGTATTATCGTTGTAAAACATTGAGAGAAGCAAATGGTTATGGTAAATGGTAATTCTATTTATCAGGGATACTTCGACGCGGTGGCCGGCCGTCCTGATATCAGAATGAACGGTCACCCTTAAAATGTATTTTTTCTTCTTGATTACGATGGAAGCAAATAGAAGCAATAGGGAAGCAATTCTTGACGTACCGCTCCCCGGAAACCCCATTGTTTATTTTCCTGTTTATAAATTATGAATACAGTTGTATGACATGTGTACAGTCTTTGTACTTACTTGAAAAATTTGTACCTTAAAAGTTTAGCGGGTACAGCCAACTGAATTGTGGGTTGCTAAAGAGCATCTCCCTAGCAACCCCAAGTAATTTTCTTAGAAATTTTGCGTACTAACCTAACTATGACGTAAAGAAGTTGTTGAAAGACAATATACTCTTTTTTTTACACGGAATCTAATGTGTATGGCTACTAAAACGATTCTAAAATTTCGGTTATTAGCGCCTAAGTAAAATTAATAGCTAATTTGTATCAAGCTCTTTCATATAAAATTAGTAGGCGTTGTGTGGTAAATACAACAACACGCAAGGTAACGCTGCTGCCCATTCCCTGGTATACGATGTTATGACAATCAGCCTTAGCCAACCAGACCCGTAAAGAAATCTTAGAATCTACACAAAGATTTTCTTGTCCGGTGTGGGAATCGAACCCACGACCTCCGAGGTTTAAAGCGAGCCACGGATGTTGTCACATTAGTAACATGTAATTCAAACAAAAAATCAGTCTTTCTTCTTTACAATATTAGTATAGATTATAACGGTATTAAAGGAACACATCTAGAAGTAGACGAGTGGCGTCTACGTACCTACGTCATTAGCGTGGCTAAGATATTAATTTAGAATAGACACTAATCTTCTAATTAATTTTAAAGAGTAAACATATTGCCTAAATGACCTATAAGATATAAATAGGTGGTTGACCAAATGTGGCACGCATCACCAACCCACAAAGATTCTCCGACATGAATAATGGATGCAAACGACGCACTATCAATTATACCGGCTCTAATTAAAGCAAGTATCAAATGGAGTAGATGTGACAAGGCTAGACTGATGCCAGTCGTAATTTTAAATGTAATAATGTGATCTATTACTTGGAACATGTAGGTACAGTTAACTGAAGTAAATAATAAGTATGTAAACTAAAAAAATCAATTTAGTCCGTCAACTTTACCTACCAAAAAATATTGAACCCCTTTTTTTCGTTCCTTAATTAAACAAAAAATGACGGAGCGTTAAAATTTCACATGACGTCACTTGTAGGTGTAGAATTTTACCTACGAGTGACGTCACAACTCCCTCTCTCCTGAACATAATAGTTTGTTATTGCTCGGTATCTTAGTATTTTTTTTTATTGATTTGATAAATAAAAAAATACGTGTCCAATATTTTTTAGTAATCTAACTGACGGACCAAATATAGCTATTAGGGTGATAGGAATACCTTGACACAATGAATGCAATCAAATGCAACCCAATCAAACTAAACCGTTTGAGGGATACGATGCCACAGTCATACAAACATTAAAGAAATTCTTTCTTTTAATGTTCTCTGTTAATTTCTTTTCTCACGTTTTGAACACCGTTTTGGCCATACTCGACAAGCACAAGCGTGTCCCGTGCGCCAACGTCGGCTATAATTGACAGTAAACAATTCACAGAACAAAAAATTAAATATAAACTTTTTTTAAGATTACTAGCATAGTTTTTGGACACCTAGTATCCTTGTTAACCCTTCGTGCTAAGCTAAAATGCTTGTGTTACCGATTTGATAGAACTAATTCTTCAATTATTACCTTATTGAACACAGCAAACAAAAATACCTACAGGAGTTATTCAAATACTTGATGATAAAAACTGATAGGAAAAAAATTTATCGGAAATTGCATATTGGGCTGGAGATGCAGTTATGGCGCGGCGTCTACGACCAAAAAAAATGGCTTCTAATAGGTTAAGTAACTGAGCCTACAATAATGTATAATTTATATTATATCTATATATATAAAAGCGAAAGGATATTCATTCACTCATCAATAAATATCAGAAACTACAAATGCTAGCATTCCCAAATTTTGCATACCTATGGGTTACTTTTAGGACATAGGTGCTCACTAAGACGGGATTTTGCAAAATTCAACACCTAAGAGGGTAAGAAGGGGTGTTATTTGTAAGAAATATAATTATAATAGATTATGGTTAGAAAATATTTCTATAAACTTAAAGAAATTAAAATGTAGTTAATTATTTTTCTGAACAACCCTTACAAAGGGGTGAAATAAGGGGTGTAAGTTGGTATGGAAAATCTTTTCTTTATGAAACTATCGTCTCCAAACTCACATAATTAAAATATAACTACTCTTTAATAAAATGTATGAGAGATTATTTTTAATATTTAGAATCTACCCTCTTTCTATTAAGAAATTATCAATTGGGATAATAGGGGATGCAAGTTTATGTAAAACTTCATCAGTTTTAGTGATAGAAATTTTAAAATAACGGTTAATTTGGTCCGCAACGATTAGGTACTCACGGGAAAAGGAGTTAGTACATCATAAAGTAGGTATACTAGAAGCGCATGGCGGAGGGCCTAGTGATATTTATTTATTCATGCAGTGGACTGAGATAGGCTGGTTGACTTTGAGCGATTTCAATTCGGACCAGTAGTTCCTGAGATATTAGCGCACTCAAGCAAACAAACTCTTCATCTTTATATTAGTATAGATTCTTCAATCTCACAAGTAATTAATATATTATCTATACTAATATTATAAAGGGGAAATATTTGTTCTTTTGGGTGTGTGTAACTCAAAAACTACTGTGCCGATTTCAAGAAATCTTTCACCATTGGACAGCTACAGCTACCCCGAGTGACATAGGCTATATTTAATTATGAAGTTCCCACGGGAGCGGGAGTTACGCGGGTGAAACCGCGCGCGGCTATCTAGTCATTAATATAATATTACACCTACGTCTTAAGTTTTAGACTACAAGTGTACATAATCCGAAATAGACATGACGCTGAAATAAGAAGGTCGATTGCGCGACTTATATCATTATTTCATTGTAATATATAATGTTCTACATTAAAATTCCAGAAAGTTGATTGTAGTCATGTGACATTTTCATGAACATGTCATTGCTATGAATTAATCGAATGTATCATCATCATCATCAGCTCATACAACGACCACTGCTAAAAAGTCTCGCCAAAGGGGTTTGGCCCATATGTACAGTCAACCAAAGAGATAGGCATACACCGTCAGTATCAAATAATGTAAATAAATATGTTTATGTCAGTATGTGTGTCGGACAACCACGTAGTGGTATTTGGCTCGCTTTAAATCTCGGAGGTCGTGGGTTGGATCCCCACGCCGGACGGGAAATCTTGATAATTCTAAGATTTCTTTCCGGGTCTGGTTGGTTGAGGGATTACCCTCCGTGCTTCGGAAAGCTTGTTAAGCCGTTGGTACCTATTTTTATAACATCATCTATAATAATTGTATATCAAGGAAAAGAGTAGCAGCGTTTCATTGTGTGGTACAACATAAAATTGCGGTCACCAACACGCCTGCCAAGCGTGGTGTCTATGGCAAATACCCTCCCTGGAGAGGAGGCCCATGTTCAGCAGAAAACGATATACGGGCTGATGATGATGATGATGATGTCAGCACGACAGGGGGTAATTCTTTATGGGTAAAGAGTTAGCTACTAGCTGTGTACAAATAGACATAATAGTATGTATATATGTATATCTACCTACACACTATAATTTATTTCTTTATTTTCATATCTTCTTACGCAGGTCTACTGCAAGTGATTTCGTTAGAAATAAGTAGTACCTTTGTACATTGCCTTTTCTTTGCATTTTTATTTCCTAGATTTCTTGTGTGTACATAAATAAGTAAATAAAATAAACTCTTCCCATTAACACATACATTACATATAAATGGAAAATGTGTTTCACAATGTGTAAACCTATCTCTTTTGTTGGCTGTACAACGTGATTTAAAGTTTGCTAATACTTTGTAGGTCCATTTATCATCAGCATTACAATCAAAACGTAAGATTAAATTGTTAAAATACTTACTTGCTTACGAATACAGTCAGATCAAAAGAGAAGAGAGACTGCAATTGATAAATATACATGGCGAATGTGCTCTATTGCGGATAGGTTCGAAGTAATCTATCTTCTGCTGTATTGTATTAAAGCAAAAACTGACTAGACTGATTGATTGATCAACGGACAGCTGAAAAGGTAAAACTGCACGATAATATATGGGTATGTTTGCATCACTCATAGAAATAAGTATTATGTAATTTTATATAATTAAATTTTTTTAAAAACCACTTTGTCTAGAACCATGAAATTCTGCAAAAGTATTTCTTAAGTGAAATAGGTGTGCACTAATAAAGGCCATGCCTGATAAAGTAGCAAAAGCCTCGTGGCTAATTACATATGACCGTCCAAAAAAAATAATTAAAAAAAGCTTTTTAAAAATTCAACCCCTAAGAGGGTGAAAAGGGGTGGTAGTTTGTATGAAGAACTCGAATTCTATGCGGACGAATTCGCGGTAAATAGCTAGTTTTAATATATAATATGTATTTAATGTTATTAAAAAAGTATATACATAGTAGTATAAAAAAAACATGTTTTACTCGAGTAACTCCAGATTTTATGGGAAACTTTCCATGAAGCTATAGCTCCTCGCAGATTACAAAAGCTTCCAATGTGAGATTATAATATACGAAATCAGCCAAGTTTATAATATGCCTAATGGCTAGGGCGTCGGACTTGTGACTTTGAGGTCGCCGGTTCGAACCCCACCCATTGCACTACCGACGTGAACCCACTCGTAACACAAACATTTTAGCTTAACACGAGGGGTTAACAAGAAGTAGACTGCAAAAACACTGTTAGTACTCTTAAAAAAAAACATACACAAATCATTGACGTGTCTAAGTGTAGATGAAATTCGAAAACACGATTTATAACAACAATACTTATTTCTTCAAATAGTTAACAACAACATTTTTAAGTAAAAATCCTAAAGAGATAACAAACACTGTTTCAGGAACATATTCCATCACGATGTCGTAAGTAGTCTTGTCCTTAATCAAGTCAGCAGGCTCTGGATTATTTTTAACAATCTGAAACAGAAATGTTATGATAATTGGCCGTAGCCCAATGGCTAGGGGCGTTGGATTGTGATCTTGTGGTCGCCAGATGCTGAGCACGAGGGGTTAACAAGAATACAAGTAGACTGCAAAATTCTGCTAGCAAGTTCTTTAAAACAAAAAAAAATGTATCTATTGTTAGTCTTATGTTTAAGTTTTGCTGATGTTCGCCGCATAAAGTTAAATTAAAACCGAAGCTGTACCAAATATAAAATTTTATAAGTTAAGTTCTTTATAACTAACAATAGAGACTATACTATGCATGTGCACCCGCGTGATATACGTATAAATGCAAAAGATTTGCTAAGAAAAATACTAGAAACTAATTAACGTCAATTTTAATATGGCAGCCCCATCTAAGAGCTTATTTCAAAAATATAACTATTTGACTGCACCGGTGAATTCTGAAACCTGGTGTTCTTGGTTTGATTCCGACCCGAGACAATTATTTGTGTGAACCACAGATAGTTGTTCTGAGTGTGGGTGGGTTTTGTGTCCGAGAAAAGAGTGTTTGTGAAGTCCGCTGCGATAATACCTGGATAATTTCCGTAGTGCTGGAAAGAGTTGTCTTTAAAAAAAATATTTATTTGTTACTACCTGTTCCGTACGGTTTTACTAGCTAGATCATATTTGTGTTAAGTTCCTGCATTAATGGCATGGGTGTAGACTTGCCTACGCCCATGATTACAACCATGCTTTCACACGGTGGTAATTTTTGTTTTAATGTACCCAGTGAAATTCTCATCAAAATGGTTTCCATCTTGTTGTAAGCGTATGTAAGAAGATCCCGTATAAATCTCGTCATAACTTAACCTATGACATAGTAACATATACACGCATCAGCTCTACGAGCTGCTAGTGTATAAACAAAATAATAATAATAATAGTCGGTGCCGTAGCTTTCTTATCTACTATGTCTGCCCGTTTTCGTCCACAGCTGAACATGGGCCTCCTCTTAATGGACCTTGGCAAGTTATTGAAGGATATTGCTATTATTACTACGCTCGGCAGGAGGATTAGTGATCGCAGTAAAAAGGTGAGTATCCTTAGAAATGATAGATGCTGCTGCCCATCTATCAGGTGTATGACCCTTAATCTTACGTCACCCATGGGAAGACATGGGCATGAGCTTTCTAATAGAAATAAATTTTAAATTCGTTCCGTAGTTCTCGTGGTTTTCGTCATACGATACAAATGTTCTCTCTTACAATAATAGTATAGATAGATATATAAAGGTGTAGTAGCCCTATACTTTTTACTGAAAAAAGTATTACCTTATTGAGTACTGCTTTCATAATCTTCATTTCTCTTCTAATACTATTGATATTAGTTAACAGTTTCTTGGATACCTCCTTCAGTTTAATTACCACTGGCGCGTCAGGTGGTTCAGACTTTATTTGATTCTGAACTCTATTGTATTCACGCAGAGTATATTGTAATGTCGCTTCTATTATGTATATCTGTTGTAGATGTGTACCCAGCGATGTCAAGCAGTCTAAGATACTGAAATAAGAATAAGTAATAAAAATATAAAATTTTGTGATTGCCTGTGTTAAGAGAGTTCCGCTCTTACATCTATAGTATTACAATAATATAATAGAACATAGAACAATTATCTATACTTGTATATAAAGCAAAATTGTTAGTTTGTTTATTTGCTTGAACGCGCAAATATCAGGAACTACGATTTGAAAAATGATTTTATTTGATAATGATAAAATGATAGCTCATTTATCAAGGAAAGCTTTATATTTTATTATGAGGTTCCCATGGGAAAGGAAGCTACGTAGATGAAGCCGCGCGCGGGAAGCTAGTATAATATCATCATCATCATCAGCCCACATAACGTCCACTGCTGAACAAGGGAAGGGTATTATAAAATTAAGCAGCAACTCGAAAAATGATATTGCTATTTCACTCACCGGAATCATCATCATAAGCCCGTATATCGTCCACTGCTTAACATGGGCCTCCTCCCGGGAGAGGGTATTTGCAATAGTCACCACGCTTGCCAGACGGGTTGGTGACCGCAGTATTATGTTGTACCACACACGGAAACGCTGCTGCCCGTTTCTTGATATACGATTATTACTTAAAAATGATTTTATAACAATCGGGACTAATGGCTTAACGTGCTTTCCGAGGCACGGAGGATAGTCCTTCTACCAAATAGACCCGGAAAGAAATCTTAGGATTTACACAAAGATTTCTTGTCCGGCGTGGGGATCGAACCCACGACCTACGCTACGGAGGCTGTCCGGAATAGTTATTAGTAATAATTTGATTAGTTATTTACCTGAAGTCATTATAGGCACTTCGAGCATACAACCCTGACACAGCATTGAGTTTCCAGCCTCTTTTGTGAAAGTTCCGCAGTCCAATCTTAAGTCTCTGCCGCTCATATGGCATATCTATTCCTAACTTATCCATATCTCGCTCTTCCATTAATAGGAATGTTCTTAATTCCATATCGCTGTTCATTATAGTAGCTTTTAATCTGTCACAATTCATGCCATACAATAAATTTGGTATTTCGTTTTTATATGTTGGTCTGTGGAAGTAAATTTTATAATTATTTAACTGTTTCTAATTACTATACGAATAGTGTTATAGTGTATGATGGTTGGTTTAGACACAAATGAAAGAAGACTAAATCAAATCCAGTCAAAGCAAGTCAGGGTTATTAAATTAGGGCCGGATTGCTCATGCGTACCCGGCCCCCGCCAACGGCGGATCGAAGGAGTGTCCGGGAGGTTTTAGTGGGTGGTAGGGTCCTCTCCTCCTGGTATGAGTTTAGCATACCTCGCTATGGAGAGGGCGAGTCCCACATATCCCACCGCCAGCGCGCGAATACGCTACAGCGGCGGTGGGAATGCGTAAATGCACTTCCCCCCGGACAAAAAAATAAAATAAAATACGGCTTAGTATATTAACCTCCACAATAATAAAGACACATATTTTCTTTCGTTGCTATGCTACGAAAGATAATAGCTGATGTTTTATAATCTATGTATCAATTAAGGTTTTATTTTGCTGAGTAAATTTACAAAATTAGCTATATTGTTGGGAGTAATGCTAATGGGATATGTCCGAACAATCTTAATGTTAAACAGGACAGTAACAATAATCTCCACACTTTGTTAAAAACTGCCCAAATTTCCACCTTAAGCCTCATAAGTCTTATTAAAGGATGGTATATTTTTTTTAGAGTTGGAAAGGTATAGACCTTAACATAACATATAGATACGAAATTGGTGTAAGTCAAGTAAATTTTATTTATACAGTCATTTTTCACTTTTACAACCTGAATATATTCAAGTTAAGACTAATATTATAAAGAGGAAAGATTTAATTGCATTAGAATCCGTAACTACTGGACCAATTTTTACCAATTTGGACCTAGTTAACTGGTCCAATTCGCAAAATTATTTCAGTGTTATTCCTATTTATCGAGGATGGCTATAGGGCAGCGGTCTCCAAACTTTGAAGCCTTAGGGCCATAACGATTTTTTCAATATGTTCGAAGGGCGAAAACAGTTTTAATTTTTCTATCCTTAACTATACTCTTATTTCTAGACTAGTCGCAAAGTGTGCGACCGAGTTGTTATCATTGTTATTGTATATGTTTTATTTTAAACTTATCACAGCAATAATAGTAACAACAATTATTATTATTTCATTGGGTGTCGCGGGCCAGATTGATGACACTAGTCTTAAGCTGTCGCGTGCCGTATAGTTGGCACTGGCGGGCCGGATTTGGCCCACGGGCCTTGTGGGCCGGTGGAATCTTCATAATCAAATTGATTATGAAGATTCCACGGGATCGATAATTTGATATAAATATACAAAAATACGTATAACTGTTACATACCTATCTCCTTTCTCAATGCCAGGATAAAAATTGAACCAAGTTACTAATCCTGCGTTATAAGTATCTTCTTCCTCTTCGTCCTTTATATTAAGGTGTAATTTTAATACATCAACAATATGCTGGTAATCATGTGTTTCTGCTATTTCTAAAGGTCTGCGCCCCATTAGGTCCACCTCAGATAATCTAGCACCTTTTCCGATCAGCAGTTGTAATATTTCAAGTTGATTGTGGTGCACCGCCCAGAATACAGCCTGAAAACTTTTTGTTATTTAATAAAATAAATCATAGCTTTTCATGATACCACCAATAAGTTACTCTATCTAAAGACGAGCTTGACTCCTACCGTAGGAACTGGCCGGCACTCGCAAAAGACAGAATTGTGTGGAAAAAGGAGGTCTTTGCCCTGCAGTGGGACAACACAGGCTAGTTAGATTAGATAGATTAGATTAAAAAGACAAAATGCAAAATTAATTATAGAAACAAATAGGTATTATGTCCACATTTGCCTACAATTGAATACTATCTAACAAATTTGAAAATGAATACAAGATACATTAATGCTGCTTATTCACCATATGGATCTATACTAATATTATAAAAAAATAATATTGTATTTTGTTTGTTCGGTACTTTTTTTTTACCTTAACCTTAATAAATGGGCTTGGATCTTGTCTCAGAGCGGTCACTGGCGATGAGATTAAGGGATTATGACTTTTAGTATTTTAGGGGTCTACGAGTGCATCGGATGGTTCTTTGCAAACTAAGGGTCGGGAGGATGTAAAGTTTGTGAATTTTGACATTAGGGGGTAAGGGAGCGTTAAAGTATTACGTAACGCATTGCAATTTTTGAAGATTGTTGACCCCCCCACCTTGTAACGCACCGTAACGTTTTTCTGGACCCTTCCTCCCCCTCTTAAAACGTTACGTAACACTCAAGTGATCATTTTTACCCTAAAGTCGTAAAAAGTTAATTACTAGTTTTTACACTTGGTATAGTTTTAATCTACTAAATAAAACAAGAGAATTTTAATTCGCAACACCTGCATATTTTGTTTATTTTTTACAAATTTTTGGCTTTTAGTCAGAGTCACGCAGGTGAAACCGCGCGCCGGATTTAGTGTATAATAATTTTATAACTAGTTTTGTATGCATACTTACTGTCCATCCCTGTTGGTCTCTCATTTCAATATTAACATCCAACTCCATCAGTTTCTGTACTACACTCAGCCTGCCACTACCAATGGCTCTCATAAGAGCGGTTTGGCCATACTTGTCACCAATATTGAGTAAGCAGTCTCTTTGTAACAAGTCACACACAATTGAGAAGACAGTATCTTTGTCCGCGCTGGTGTTTGAGCAAGCCGTCATTAATGGTGTAACTGAATCTGTAAACATTGTTTTTTAATCAAAGAATAATATATCTAGAGCTCAGAAGCATAAGGTCGGATGTGCCATTATATGTCTCAAACTTTCCTTTATCGTAATGTGGCACTTATGACCAAATGCTCCTGAACTGTAAAGTACCAAGTCTATCGTTTAACATGCTATCCAAGGATAGTCCCTCAAATAATCAGACCGGGAAAGAAATCTTTGACTTAACATAGAGATTTCTTGTCTGAAGCAGGAATCCCACAATGTTGGAGATGCCAGGGAGGTTGTGTATTTATAATACTTTTGTACACTGATGTTTTATAACAGCCAATTCAATCAGTCTTTTTACACGTGCAACCTGTGGACCAAGTCTACCCAGCGGGCAAACTGGGACCTGCGCGTACAGTACAACAACGCTTTCAGGGTCAATTCAAATTCAAGTTGCCGTGGCGATGTAGCGCGTCAGGTATGCTCGCGGAAGCGTGCGTCGACGGGTTCGCCGCGATCATGCGAAAGCGGTGTGCTTCCATGATGGCGCGCTTGCGCTCCTCCTCCAATGGCATCCTGAATGTGTTTGCAGACTGATGGGACTCTCCTCTCTTACTAAGGTGGTTTGTATTCAGATACACTTATCCAATTAAACTAGTGTACCATTGAAATAACAGTTCAATAGCACGCTAGTTGTTTATTATTGTAAATTTAATTTAATACTAATATTAGGCTACGTTGTACTACTACTAACAATATAATAAATGTGTATGCCTACTAAAAATAAATGATATTAATTGGACCAAAACCCCGCGTATTTGTCCATTTGAGTATGTTTCGCCGGACCGTCTCATGTGGGCCGTGTTGAAACCGGTAGTAAAGTAACCCACTGAGTTTGTTTCGCCGGATCTTCTCAGTTGGGGCGCATTGGATCCGGTGGTAGCATTAAAGCGCGTTCGTCGTTATATGCTCATGGTCCACCCAAATAATGACAATTGTTTTGACATAATATAGACAGAACAAGCATTTTGCGTCGCTAAGAACAATATAAATAAATAAATTATAATAATAACTTATAAATATATGATAATATAAAAATAATAATTTTATAGATATAAATAAATAACAAATATAATGAATAAATTTTTCTAATTAATGTTTGACTATTTACAAGTGCCTGTAATTGGTTTACGTAAATAAAAATGATTTTTATTTTTATTTATTTAGATATAATTCTGAAATAAAATATTTTAATTTGAATAACTAAAATAAATATTATTGGAACACAAACCTGCATGGTAGTTAGGATCAGCACCTTTCTCAAGCAGATATTTGACAATTTGATCCTGTGCATGGAAGCATGCATGCATCAGCGGAGTCCATCCACTGTCTAGCATTAAGTTAACTTCATTGTTTAATTCTGGAAATTAGAGATAACACATTAGACACATATAATTTATAGATAAATAGCTTCACATGTGCGGGTAAAACTGTGAAGGTCCCGTTTCCATGGCAACTTCATAATAGCATTCTAATAGTGAAAGAATTATTGAAATCCATCCAGTTGTTTTTGAGTTTATTTGTAACAAACATAATACAATGATAGAGCACATGTGTATGTTTTTAAACACACAGGGCACACTTTTAACCTCCCAAAATGATGGGTTACTTTTACCATACAACCAGTAAGAGATTTGGTACAGTACCAACATCTAAGCATGCTTTAAAACAGGTAAAATAGCAACTTTAGATATTATTAAGGATAATTTTTAAATGCTTAATACTTTGTAAATATTTTATGTTTAGTTAAACCTCTTTAGAAAGACTAATCAGTAAGATTCATTGAAGTCTGAAATAACTTATAGATAGAATTGTTTTGGTAAGCATAAAAAACTTTTCATGCAAGTGAAAGGGAAAATCATAATTCTACCTGAACTGACAATATTTTGCACTTCTTCCAAGCTTCCATTTATAATGGCGTTTTGAAAATTGATTTCAGTTTGTCTTCTTTGGCTAGGCTGTTCCATCATATACTTTCGAGTCTGAAATTTTGACCACAATATAATTAACAGCAGAACCAAAATATTATTGAACAAAGAAAATAGGTATATTTCTATGTAAAAATTGTATATGAATTAATAATATCCATAAAAGTAGCTAATTGATATTAAAACTAACTTATGAAATACTACTACATATTATAAACATATGCTACTAGGTTCCCAGGATGCTGGAAGCATTGCCTCGTTGAATTATTATAATTTGTGATCAGGCAAGCAGTTGATTCAACTGGTAAGTGCCTGTATCCTACTCTTCTCCACTAGTTTCTATTGCAGCTGAGATGTTTGTCGAGTCTATTTTTTAATTGGTTCACATTTTGGGCTGAAATGACACTTTCTGCGAGTTTATACCATGCTTTGACTATTCTATAGTTTAAAAATATGTGTGCATCAGCAAAATAAGTTACCACAATAATAATTATTGTAACTGTATTTAAAAAAAAACTTAATACAGTCATATTAAAATTCAAAATATCTTAAGAATAGATGTGCAGTGTGCTATAAATATTAATTTAATTTGGATGTTTTGCCTCACATAAACAAAACAATGCATAACATACATAATCTATATTTATAGTACTAGTCTTAAAATATGTTAGGAGCTGGCATCTGGGATAGGTTGCATTATTAACGGCAATGCATTAGTGGCGAATAGTAGGTAGGCATGTATCAGCAGCAAACATCATTTCTATTTACGACAGTAGACAGTAAGTATTAAAACAACTCAAAAAGATACAATTTAGAAAGTAATTTCACTAAAACAGTTTTTATGTGATTCAATAAGTTATTAGAATATAAATTTTAGGCAAATCTATTTACCGGCTTTTCGAAGAACGCATATTCCTCATCACTGTCAGTCTCATCATCAGAAAACCCAGCAGGCCTGAATTGGGCCATATCTTCTGCTAGCACCTTTATCTATCAACGTGCTCGATTGTTATTTTTTTAATTTATAGTTCGTTATTTTAGAAATTTTCACAAAACTAAAGTTATATTCAAATTATAAAAATGTATTTTCACCTGTCAGTGGTACAATGATGCCAACTTACAAAAATATTAACCCTAATTAACGATGAATTGAAAAGCCTGAAAAATTACTGGAGATACCTTTTTTTTCTTTGAAAAAAAAGTAATCATATTCATAATAAACATTTACATACATTTCTTGCACGTAAAACTTAGAAGCTATAAGGTGATGCTCGAGCTAATTGAACTCAATGGAGGATATAAGTTGGTTATAGTAATATATAAATAAGATATTGAGTTTGGCTGAAATTTTGTAACGTATGCTTTTAGTCTTAAAAAAGAATATCTATTACCCATATTATTTGTATGGTATTTTATCCCTACACTTTAGGAAAACTTCTATGTTGGTAACACCACCTGTGTTACCAACATAGAAGATTTCAAGTGTGTGATTTTTTTTTTAGACTATACTAACTTTAACTTTTTCAGCCTTGAATTGTTTTAACATTACGATTACTTACTGTATTTTGAATATTATGTTATATTTGTTTAGTTTCTTGGAGGTTAAAGAGTAGATCAAAATAATTGAACAGAAACAGAAATTAATTAGATTTCTGTTTCTGTTTATGTTTAATTATTTTTAGCTACTCACCTACTATCAGGTCAATAAGTCAGTAAGCGGGCGGTAATTTTAATTAAAGCCCGCTTACTGACTTATTGACCTGCAGCAAATAGCTGCGTTGAAACTCGATATCGAATGACACCGCATAGTAGGTAGAGTACCTTTATAAAATATATTTAGTTACTCCCACTTTGTAAGAGACCCAAGAATTATATAGGTATTTTATTTCAGAAAAGTCGCGGATTATATTCCGATCTTCACTTTGGTCCGCTTACCAAAATTGAAAAGGATTTGCTATCTGCTAAGCCGCAATTAACGTGCACTCTCTATTCCCTTGGTCACCAGCGAGACAGAGATTTTTCACAACAAGCGAGGGAAAAGGAGAAATCGGGCTTATGGCCAATAGCTTAACCTGATCTCAGTGAGAGACAGAGTTCCTAACATGGGTTGTTACTTAGTTTATAGGTACTTAGGTAAACCAGGTACCCGTGCGCAGATTGTTGATATACTTATTTTATAACTGGTATTATTAAATTTATTAATTTCACTACACCGTCATCTCTTATCCATTTTGTAAAATGGTATCGTAAGTTTGAATGTTTGTTTTTTCATAAATGTGATGTTTTGGTGCATCTTAGTGTCGGCTCGTGTCGCTAGATGACCTTAGACGGCGATCCGCCACATTAAAATTCTTCTAGAATTCGGTGCGCAATTTCAACCGCGTAGATTCCATCCCCGTTGGAACTTCATAATTAAACATATGTTACTCCTAGTTAACAAAGCTTTCTAATTGCGAAAGAATTTTTGAAATTGGTAGTTTAAAACAGAAAATCAAATTTTTCCTCTTTATAATACCTAGTAAGTAGATATAAATAGAGAGGATAGGTTGTTAAGGGAACCATGAGGAGTAGGGACGCCTCTACACTCCAGCACCCGTATTCTAATTCATTCGAAATGGCCTTTCCGATCGGAAAGTAGCTGTTTCCGAGACGGAATCTAAAAACGCTATTCATATTTCCGAATGCGGAAACTTTGACATTTGAAATCGGATAATCAGCGGCTTTTTCTCGGAAATATTTCCGTGAGCTATTTGCTGTCGGAAGTCATTCCGAATTATTATTTTTTAATATAAATTGAGACAATTTGTCGCAGAACTTGTTTCAGTGTATAGTAAGTAGTAATTAATGAGAGTTTTTGTCCATCACAAATCTATATATAACTACATTCATTCGTTTAATTGTTGTTTTATGTTTTGAGGTTAGTTATTATAGGTAAACATTAATTTTAGATGGAGCACCTTCTCGCTATGCGCCTAATTAACCGTACCTAGTGAAGGAGCACGACGGCGACGCCAAGCCTTAAATCTACATCGTACAATACGGGATCTATCAAACCCATTTTCAGACCCCCATTTTCGTGCGCACTATCGGCTCTTGCCGGATATGGCTCTAAGCCTAATTGAAGAAATTAGGGACTACTACCCCAAATCATCTTATGGAAATGCAATACCGGTCGAGATCAAAGTATGTGTTATTACAAGTATGGTTATTATCTTTATGAATTTGTGTATGTCAAAAGCGAGACATAGTAAATACGTAACTATATATTCAGTAGTTTTGAAATACATAATTATCTTTCTATTTAAGTTTCAAATTATGTTTACATGACAATTGATCATGTGAAACTATACCCTATATTGTAACACCTATCGTATCGCGCCTTCGCCGCGCGCCGCACAAAATATCTCAATTTAATGTACGAATTAAAATAGTTATTAAAATGAATGAAATACAACCACAGTTGTTGTCAAATTGGCGGATTCTGTTTGTTTCTAAATGACAATTTTGACAGCTTTACGAAGAATGTTTACGTGTGATTTCAATAACGCAATATTATTGTAAAGTATTATAATTAAATACAACATAGATACATAAATTGTTTTGAAAACTATAACTTGAATTTAAAATAAGTCACATATTATTTTACTAACGAGTTTATTACCAATATTTTATTCATTTAAATAACTACCAAGGATCCCGTTTTCTACCAACATAAAGCATTCTCTGTAAACGGTTTGCGCCAAGGTTCCGATCGGAAAATGCCGAAGATTACCGAAGATCATTCCGTCCGGATTTATGAATAGCCTTTTTCATTTCCGTCGGAATGCAATACGTTTCCGATCGGCAGCGTTGATTCCGCCGTCGGAACTTTTCGAATGAATTAGAATACGGGGGCTGGCGTCCCTATAATTGGGCAAATGGGCCACTGTAAGTGTGGCTCCGGAGATCCCGCGGTGCCATACTGGCCGCGGGTGCCGTCGGGGGGCCGGATTGCTTATGCGTACCCGGCCCTCGCCAACGGCGGATCTAAGGAGCGTCCGGGAGGTTTTAGTGGTGTAGGGTCCTCTCCCCGTGGTATGAGTTTAGCATACCACGCTATGGAGAGGGCGAGTCCCACATATCCCACCGCCAGCGCGCGAATACGCTGCAGCGGCGGTGGGAATACGTCAATGCATTTCCCCCCGGACAAAAAAAAAAGAATTTTATTAAGGGAAAAGAGAAACGTAACATTATACTAGTGTTAATTACCGAACAAGACAAAGTTATCTCACCACAACTTATGTCTTTTTAAAAGCATTCAATGGCATAATTAAAAAAACCCCTTCACAAGCTCGTATAAGTGGATGCTCCTAAAACAAAAACAACTCGACCAGGTCAATTTGAAGAAACCCGAGTAAAAAGTGAAGTACAATTCACGAGGTTGGGAGTTATTCTCTGGCTCGAAAGGTAAGGATAATAGGCAACAGTTCCAATTACGACGAGGGCGTTTGTTAACATTTAATTAACGTCAGGGAGCCATTGTGTCGGCATCGCAGACACCAGACCTGCCAGCATCGCTATGTCTTGATGAGTTGCAGGCACTGTGTTTCCAATTACACCAGTTTTTTAGAACGGATGAGAGACAACGTACTTTATCAAACTTTGTCTAATGATTTTAATTTGGTAGGTAATATATTATTAAGTGGAAACAATATATGAACATTCTTTAAATGTTTTGAACACTTTATGGAAAAGTTTACCTTACACTATATTTCAAAATTTAGAAAATCCGTTAGTGACATCTATCATTACCGATAGATGGCACTAGCGTCCCCCTTAGAGACGTGTAACAAAGAGATTCATTAATTTCGATGACCGGCTGTGGTTCCACCGTAGCCTAATTGGTTAAGGCATTAGGGGCTTTACCTAAGATGCAGGTTCGAATCCTGCCGGTGGTCGAATTTAAATATATGAAGCGCAGTGATTGGCTTAATCTACTTACCTATAATAGCTATAACTACAACAGTAATCCAACTTTGGCTGGATGACTATTTTGATACCTACTATCAAGTTCATTTAAAATTGAGAGTGCATTTATCTTATCTACGTTAGGTATATTGTAGTAGTGTTGTAATGTAAATATATATGTGTATAGGTACCTATACCCTTCTATGGGCCTAATAAAAATACACGTACCTACCTAAACGTCATGATCAGGTAATTAGGTACGCAGGTTACGGACTAAGTATGGCTGCGATAGAAATCTCTCTCCATAACAGTAGAATGATAGTAAAACTTTTGCTTTGTCATTGTACGTGTATTACGTAAGCTACATTGACTTAATTAATTGCCATATTAATAATAATTTAGTCGTGTAGCAAAGGCATTTTTATCGAAGTCATTTTCATATAATTATGTAGGTAATTATCCTGCATGAGCCTTTTCAGTGATTAAGCATACCTATTTCATTTATTAGAATTGATATACCTATTGTTGAACTTTAAATCTTCCGTAAACCTACTGGAGGTTAGATGATGAGTAAAATCTGTGACCATAGGACCATACCCACCTACCCATTGAACTATTATCTAATTGTATAACCTAATGTAAGTAACAGCAGTAGGTATCAACATAAAAAAAATGTGCTCGAAACAACAAATTGCCACGAAGAAAAATGTTAAGTCACGAATATAATTGGAGGGTAATTTTTTATTGCTAGTCGAAGTAATGTTTGTGAATGTAATAGGGATTTTCTTCAGCGACGTAGAAGGTAAAAGATTTGATTTATGGAAGTCGGTTGGTGAGGCGCGCTGACCGGCCGAGAGCCCGCGCGGCCGCTGGCCCGGCGTCCGGACGCGTTATTAAACTTTTCCCCATATTAAACATTCCGGAGACGAATACATTTTATTGTTGCCTCGGACCGACGTCAGAGGCCCCTACAAAGCGAAACTCAAAGACGGCAATTGCGAAATAAATTGAAAGCAATTTGATATTGCGTTGTAAGTAATAGCCGTCAGAACCCGTAAGCCTGTAAGAGACATTTTGTATGCAATTTAGAAAAATTTCAACGGGTCATTAGATTGTTGCTTTTTGGTCGAATACTATGTTGGTGATTTATGATTTACTAGCTGGATATAGACATACCTACCAACTTAGGTATCGCGATATATTTTTGCTAAAATATTGGCGCGGTCTCAATAACTTATTGCATTTGAAGTTTCTTTTGTAGATCATTTTTGAGGTTAAATATAAGTGCCTACAAACTGTTTACTAATGTAATTAAATTAGTGTAAACGTCCTGTATATCTGGTACAGTAGAGCTACTATGAACAATATATAGTTAGGTACCTAGGTGTAGATAAACAATCCAATTAGATACCAGCTTTGTTAACTTTTAATTAACAGAGTTGTGTATAGAATATTGCAAAGGTAAATTGCTACGAAGTATCTAACGTTACTACGACAGTAATAATAAATTCTAGGTAAATAATAATTTTCACAAGAACCTTCGAGCCGCAGCTGCATGGGACAAGCTTTATGTTTCGGAAGTCGTGGAATACATTCCCGCGACGGGCAAAAATATTTGTCTGAAATTAAAGTATTCACATCATTTTATATATTTGATGTTTTCACATACCTACATATATAACAGGCGGCCCGGAAGAGATCACAACTTACTAACTAGCAATAAAGAGACAGAAAGCAATTAACACCTCTACGCAGATACCTCTGCGCTAATGAACGCGACGCGTTCTTTCTCGCCCACCCCTTTAATTTGCAAAGAACCTTTCGATGCCGTCATAGCCTTAAGTCCGAGAGACCCGCAAACTTTAAATGATGGTTTAAAGATTTGTATGCTGATGATTTTTTTGTCGTTTTTGATTGATATTAACAACGAAAACAGGTAGACGCTTGGCTTTTTCAATAATTGATTATGGCTGGGGCACCGCTCTCTCTCCTTTATGTCTGGTGAAAAGCAAAAGTAGCAAAAGCCGTGGCTAACTGCAAGTAGGTACCTACATAAATGTACCCGAAAATAAAACTAAGAGTCATTAGCAAAAAGTACTATAATTTAGAAGACATATTTCACCGGAAAATAATACGAATCGTTAGTTGATCAAATTCGTGCCACTCATATTGTTAAATTTAGTTGCCAGTTTCGGTGAACGCGCATTATTATTAGGTATAGGTATTATTTACTTAATGATTGAAACAAAACAAATAAACTTCAACTTCAATAAGTCCTGTTGTACTCCATTGGTTTAGGCTTTTTTTTAATAACCTTGTTGAACTACACTGTAACTAGAAAGTTGATCAATTTACGATTCTTATTATTTTACGGTGACAGATATATGAATGGTTTCTCATATTATGTAAATTCAGCTTGACTTGATTTGGATTCTTTCCAACTGTGATAGTGTTATTTTATTTATGTACACTGTCTTAATTGTTTTTTCGTGTCCGTCCGTCTTTCAGACGTCTTCATTGGGGCCGCCAGTCTAATCCGAAATCTCATTTCCGACGAATAATTGTCGGAAATAGAGCGAGCCTCTTTGGTGTTAATACAAAAAATACTCTGTGATGGTTATACGGGATCTCATCCCTTTTAAAAGATTTGTTCTCAAGTAAAAACTCAGTAATTCAAAAAATTTCAGAACATATATTTCGCCTTCTAGTCGCTTTAAGAGAAAAGTATTTGTACAAATCCGATGCATTATCTAAATTGATTTAAAAAATATTATTACACCGATTAATAACACAGATAAACAATTTTCACCGTAAGTTTAAGAATTTAAACCATTCAGCACCATAATACATTCTAATAGGTTCCTATATTATAATCCATTAGCTTTAAAAACTTAAACTAGCTATTGCCGCGCTAATTAACCCGCATAATGTTGCCATGGATACCAATTATTTTTAATGCAAAATTTCGGCCCGTTCCTGACTGCTCAAATCTTCGTTTTTTTATATATAAAAATAAATCCCTTTTTCCCTTAGTCACGGCATCACGTATGAACGGCTGAACCGATTTTGCTAAATATTATGTTGTGCTTGTTATTATCAGGAGAAGGTATACAAGAGAAAAATAAGAAAATTGCGCGGAAATTTTAAAAACATAAGAAAACTAAACAGATTCTATTTATTTTTTCTGATGTAATTGACATAACTGCCAGTAATTTGAAATAACCATAGAATAAGTATACTATATCAGTGGAAATGACTATCAATGATTGACAGAAAGTCGTAGGCTATATTTTAATTTTAACAAAATTCTTTACAATGACATTCAATTGGCAGAAATTTCTGAATAAGACGGCAGATTGCCATAATAAAAAAAACACAGTTCCCACGGGATCTACGCGTGTGAAACCACGCGAGAAAGCTAGTTATTTATAACTTCAATTAATATTACTCTATCGAACAATATACGAAATTAATCCGGCGAACATATGAACGAGATCTATTGATATCCTACGATGATGATAAACAAAAGCAAAATGGCTGAAGCTTATACAGAGCTCTGTAAATTTATACATGAGTTGGTGGTTGTATAAGCTAGAGGACGCTAAGTGATTGGATTTGCCCGTTATATTGTCTGCTGATTTCTTTGGCACAATCTTTAATTAACTCGACGGTATATTGTTTGATGTAGTTATTAATATGAAGTAACTATAATCTGGTATAGAGGTGGCAAATTAATAATATTATTATGGGCATAGGTACTTCATGCTAGATCTTAATATGTGGCAAATATTTATTATCATTAAGTTAATAGGAAGCAAATTAAGTGTAACTTCTAATTAAAAACACAGGTTGGTAGGTACGTTTGTCGGTCTGGAAATAATTTCTAAGGGAATGTCAATAAAATAAAAAAATAGTAATAACAAACTACGCACTTTTATTTAAAAATACTTTACGCGGGTGAAACTCCGCGGTGTAAATACTACGTTTCGGTGTTTTAAAAAAGAACTCGGAGTTAAGAACTCAACCCATGTTTATACACACTTACATCTACCTTAAGCGACAGTTGCACGAAACTCCCCTAAAAAACTAGAAGCCATGATGCCTCAATCTCCCTGCCAGCGATCGCCCTCCTCCTGCGCAGGTTGCTTAGTTTATAGTTGTTAAACTATTTATTTAGGTTGGATTTTTTTTTTCGGACGGTCATATTATGTATTTTACCGCTAGCCTTTTCTAGTTACTTCACCGGGCATAAAGGTAAGGTGAAGTAGCAAAAGCCTCGTGGTTAACTACATATTATGTTCATCCGAAAAAAATCTACCATAAGCGCAATCACTACACTTGCATGAACTGGTAGAGCGAAAGTTGCACAAAATTCATGAAAGACATCACAATCAAGCGACTGCCCAGAGCCGTGGTTAGCCTTACATGGGGTACCTACCCGCTTGCGTATGTTACTTTGTTTATAGGTACTTTTTAAATTTATACAAATAATATTAAATCTAAATAACATTGTGAGGTTTTAGCGGTATACACTTTGGTTCTACTGAATTGATTTTCAAAATCATCGCATCATATTTTAATACGAGGTTCGGAGAACGGGATCTACGCGGGTAAAATCGCTTATTTAATTACTCTGGTACTCTCACTCTGCTCGCCTTTATTCCCGGTGAAGTAGCAAAAGCCTCGTGGCTTTAAATCTAAATAAATGTCCGTCCGAAAAAGCTTTCTCTGCTTGCACAACATTTCAGTTTAAGCACAAACATACCATATTCTCAATAGAGTTGATTCATCTAATGAAAATACCAGCCTTAAGTAGACAAGACTTATACTTTCTCATTTCAATAGTTAATTTATGTGCATACATATTTATAGGTTAGCAAGTACCTCGAATATTGTAAGGGACAAGAGTTACGAGGTAGACGTATAGCTTCTATTCTGCGAAGGAGAGATAATGCTTGCAGGCAATCTCATAAGTGGATCAAATAGCTTCTAGTCCATTTGGATAATGAACTGGAGATTTCATAGCCTTCGTCTTTTTATTGTGTACTCTTTCATTTATTTATATGCCAACTAATATTAACTATTTTCTTCTGAAAAATATTTTCCACGCTGAATGCACTTTCAAATTGGATGTAGGTAGGTATTACCTACCTAGAATAGATTCTTTTGTAACTATATTATTTGTTATTCTTCCTAGAGTACTTAAGCTGATTGAGTTTATGTATCTATAGGTATGTATGTTGATAGATAAATAAAACTGCCCTGAGCCGTGGTTTAAGCCTTACAGGGTTCCTACCCACTTGCGTATGTTGCTTTGTTTATAGGTACTTTTTAAATTTATACAAATAATTTTAAATCTTAACTAGCTGACCCGGCAGACTTTGTACTGCCTCAATCGATAAATAAAAGACCTAAACATTTGTATAAAATAAACTGGCCCGGAGGGACTTCGTTTATGCGGTGTCCTACATCTACCCTTCTCCTACCCCTACCCTACCCTACCCCTACCCATACCCTACCCCTACCCTATAAAATTTTGAAAAGTTTTATTTTAAACTAGCTGCTGCCAGCGACTTCGTCCGCGTAAAATAATGTTTTTATAAGCTATCTACAATATAAACAGTAGCCTATACTCTAACCCTAGCTTGTGCCCTACAGTAATCGGTCCCACCTGCACTGAGATTAGCGGCATTCATTTTAATTCTGAATCGAAAGAGAAACATTGTAATTTGTTAGTAATTTATCATATAGGTACATTTATAAACGGGCAACAATAATATATAAACCTATATGTATATATTTGTGGAAAAAAAATCCAATCAAAGTAGTAAATCCTACCTTTTTTTGTAGCTACTTTGACACTTTAATAGAGTGTTGAGATCCGAGCCCCACAGGGGGCGCCCTCTTGCGCAGGTTGTTTAGTTCTTAGTTTTTAAACCATTTATTAAGGCTGGAGCTATGCTCGCCTTTATGTCCGGTGAAGTAGCAAAAGCCTTGTGGATAACTACGTACGTAGTACATAATAAAAAAAATAGAGTGTTAACATCCGATTAGTTATCTAAATATTGATAATTCTTTCAGGAAGTGCATGTTAATGTGAAAGTATTATGTTAATTCCTTTTGCAGAATGAATGCCAGATAATATTTTTGCCATTTAAAAGTTTTATGTTGTATCGAAGTTAATATAAGTGCATCAAAACAATTTTATTATGTTCGGTGAGTACTTTGGTATCTTTATGTGCAATAAAGGTCCTGATAATACCCGACCATTAGTGATTCATTTTGCAATTAACTTGTTGACTGAATGGGTAAACTACTTTCCCATTTAAATTTAACATAAAAATAAATAAATAAGAAAAAACAATTGGTGAAACGTAATTAAATATTAAAATTGTATGCTTTGAGTGCTTGAGAATAGGTTCCTTAATTTAACTCTTAAGGAGATGTTTATTTTTAAATAAAAAACTTGAAGGCATTTTATTTACATTTATTTTTAGGTAATAAGGGTTGATAAGTATATGGAACATAATATAGTCGTTCTGATTTCTGCCACGGCGGCCGCCAAACTTTAAGTAGATTAGCCATTTGCGCAATTGCAAAAAAACGTGTGTTTTGTGTGCGTAAACACAGATGCACACTCTATTCCATTACTCGCAACATCCGATTTAATCAAACTAGGTACCGTAAAACTGTGAATAATTATAAAAAAATATATTGTTTAATTTAAAAAGTGCACTATTAACTTACAATCGAAATACAGCGCTATGTTGCTCAGTGAATGTGCCAATGTGCTCAAAAATAAAAAGTAAAGACAGCGTATGTATGTGAACGTGCATAACATTTTTGAAACTCTCCGTTTCAGCTCAAGTTTCAAGTCAACCAATTTTCTTTTGTTTATGGACAAAAGAAAATTGGTTGACTTGAAACGCACGTGAATTATATTTTTAAAATTGAAAATATCATACATTTTGTCAATTAAAAATTAAAATTTTCAGTGTTAATACACTGAAATTTACTGTAGAGTAAGAATATCTATTGGTTTTGACAACAATTGAAATAAGTTTTGATAGTTCTGGAGCCTATTCAATGCAAACTAACAATCATACCTTTCCTCTTTAAAATTTTAATATAGATAAAAAAGCAGAACTTAAGTATAAGAGCTGTCACTCTGTCAAATGTATTTCCTCTAATAGGTTTTCTCAATGAGTGGTCCGCATAACTCACCTACCTACCCACTTTAGGTAGTATAGTTCTCAGAGTGGTATCTGATCAATCCATTATCGGAACGGTACTCTGTCCAGGAGCTGTTAAGGCCGCAACTTGGCGACATACATTTTCCATTTCCCCCCTCGTCCCAACACCGGCCCAGTTTCGCAGCTTCCATAATTCAATCCATACCGAAACCATTGTGACGATATTCGATAACACCTACGTTTTATATTCGGATTTACTTTGTGTGAGGGCTTTTGTTTACTTTAAGTGCTCATGTTTTTAAGCGCGTGTGTTTTTGGGGTTCGCTATTACGAAAAATTTGCTTCGTAATCTGTAAATGTATTAATAGTAGACTTTAGGTGTTTTAAGGCTAGGAAAAAGTAGTTATTCAGGCATTTCATGTCACTAGAGTGTTATAAATTGTGTGATTACAGTGGAAATAGGTTTAAAAATATTTAAATGTAAATAAATTTGGTTATTCTACAAAATGACTAGTTCAAAAGGTTATATTTTTTCATTTTTCCTCAGTCATCACCTAGATCTCTTATAAGGTTTAAGAAATGTATGGGATTTCAATTTTATTTTATAAGACCGCTTATTTAAAACACGCATTTTTTAAATTGAATTTGAACTTGAAAGACACATAACATGCTATATTCGCCGAAAACCTCAGATAATCTGTTAGATCAGTACGTAGTAACGTCTTTTTCCATTAAGGCCTAGGTTTTATATAAGGCCTTCGTCAATATTCATCACAGTTATTTTGTATACCTGCCTAAAATACAACAGACACGGCAATCTATTTTGAAATCAAACGTCCAGTCAGAACACAGATATGCACTTAACAATGATGTTAGTTGCATATCAGCTCTAATACTCTACTAAACCGCAACTATTGTTTACTGCATTCGGACTATAGACTTTAAACCTATTTGCACAAGGGCAATTTTCTTAATTTCCTAATAATAAGAACATATAAGGAATAAATTTGAATTTTGACTTTGGCAAAATTGTGAAAGTCTCTTCAGACAGAAATTTCATATTATGAAATCTGTCAAATTTAAAATTAATTCCTCTGAAATTTTTTTATCTGTGGATTCAAAAATCGACCCTAAGTATTACTAACTAGTTCCCCGCGCGCGGTTTCACCCGTGTAACTCCCGTTCACGAAGGAACTTCATAATTAAATATAGCTTATAGCCTACCTTGATAAATGGGCTATCTTTACTTCAAATTGTACCAGTGGTTCCTGAGATTAGCGCGTTCAAGCAAACAAAAAAACTGTTCAGCATTATATATTTGTACCTATAGATAATAATTAAAGAAGAATTTGGTTAAATCGGTCAAGTTATTTACAAGTAAAGAAGGGACAAATATTGTTTGCAAATGATTTTGATTTAATAGATATAGATGTAAAGTGAATTAAATAATACACGCCTCTTGACCGGTCAATATAGTATAATATCTTTATTATTGTTATTAATTTTATAAATAGCTTGATTAAAATAAATATAGCAAATAGTAAATATTAAGAACTTATTTATTAACACAAGACTGATAGACTTCTAGCACACCTGGAATAAATTTAAACATAATTTAATACTAAATGATTGATAAAAAATGATAAATGATGATTTTATGTAAATGATGCACGGCAAAACTCGAATGAGTTTATGTGGCATCATATAGCTTCAACTTCTATTTGATTGTATCTATATATAAATAAATAAATATACAATGTGATTCTTTTTTACAAGTACAAAAGTATGTATTTCGGTAATTACACAATTGTATTATTAGAACAATAATTATAATTCTCAATGGAAGTAGCCAATATTGCGGTGACGTAGCGGCATATTTCATGATCCAGTATATTTGGACCAGATCCATTACTTCGAGAGGAGCCGCAAGAAGCAATCTCATTGAATGACCGTGTACCCCCCACCACCCCTCCTCCTGATCCACGCCAATCGGTAAATATGCGTGTTAAATATGTATGTGCTGTAAGATGTTCGTAAGTGTATTAGATTTTGCTTGCTTTTTCATTCTGTCAAGTAGCTTAGTACGTATAAGGTGTTGCCAAAATATATGTCTTGCCTATAACGGCAGATAGTGTGATATAGTTGTCATTTTTACGTTAGTGTAGAAATGAATTAGGTAATATTTTTTTTTTTACCAAAACATAATACATATTTTTTTCTTTTGAATAAACTCCTAGTGTATGGTAAAGGAAGGAGGAAGCCGTAGCTCGCGTTTGTGTATCAAATTTTAAAATAATGTTAGGTTTGGTAATAAAAATTCGGCCAAATGCGAGTCGGCCTCACCCGCGAAGGTACTATTGTACTATTATTTATACAAATTGGGACACTAGGTATATAATTTTATTTCACTTTTTCAAGCGTCACCTTTATTGTTATTAAGGAAAAATCCTCAAAATAATCACGTTTGTCGTATCAGAACACAAAAACCCTCCAATATTATTTTTTTGTTTGGTTTTAGTATAAATTTGTTCTTATTGCGCTAATAGAAATACATCATCTTTAAAAATTGCAACTGTCTAGCAACTGTTAGCAGACAAACGGACAGCTGACCCTACCTAATATGGTACCGTACCATATGGTACGGTACCATATTAGGTATTATACGGTACATATGGTACCTATTTGGGTACCTACCTAAGGAACTTTTTTTTTTCCTACCCTATACTGTCCCACTCCTGGGCAAAGGCCTCCCTCCACTCCTTCCATCGTTTGCGAGCCTGCGCGTCCCCCTTCCAGTTTTGTAGGAACCAATCCAGTTCGTCCCGCCATCTCCTACGTGGTCTGCCGCGACCCCGCCTCACTGTCTCAGGGCACCAATTCTGTGCTATTTGGGCCCACAGTTTATCCGGCATGCGGCAGACATGTCCTGCCCAGTCCCATTTAAGTCGGGCAGCTTTTTGAGCTACGTCAGCTATCTTTGTTTTGGAGCACAGTATTGTATTTCGAACACGATCCGTTAATTTAACACCTAGTATACTGCGCTCCATTGCTCGTTGGCAAACCTTGAGTTTGGACTTCTGGATGTTAGTCAAAGACCAAGTTTGTGCACCATAAGTTAAGACGGGAAGAATACACAGGTCCATGAGCCTGCGTTTCAGTGCTATAGGCAGCTCACCCTTAAATAGTTCCTTCAAGGACCAGTAGCTCTTCCAGGCGTTTCTGTTCGTCTTGTTATTTCTTTATCTTGTCTCGCCTGAAAAGAGACTACTTGGCCCAATTATATTCTAACGGAACTTTAAAAAAAGAAAAAATTAAATGTTGCTGTCAAACAGAAATGTGTTTAAGTACATACTCTAACCTATGATTATTAATCATTTATAACCATAATTTTATGTAAATTATGCACGGTAAAACTCAAATGACTTTATGTGGAGTCATACTTACCTATCGCTTCAATTACACATTGTTTGTATATATATTTATATAATATCAAAAAAGTAGATAAAGAAAAACTATCTACTGTTAAAAGGTAGGCATATTATATTGAAAGCACCTTATATATACTACTCGTCTCGGATATAAACACATCCGTTTGATTTGCTTACGCATGCAGTACACGCACGTACCGATTTATTTCCTCATGAAAACTCGAAAGTATTACAAGCACATCTTAATCTATTATTTTCAATGGAATAACATTATCATGCATTTGTAAATGAAAACATAAATGGAGAAGCTGAAGACTATTTTTTTTTTCAACTTATGGCTTTACTTTAACCTTATTATTAAGTATGGTTTCCGGCTTAAAATAACCCATGTCATCCTATGGGTGTCGAAAGAGATGACTACGAAATATCTGTATATTCCGTAGTCATCTCTTTCAACCTGATTGATGCCCATCCTGTGATGGGCATCAATTATGGGCATATATGGCCCCTCTCATCATCAACTCTTTACCTAAACCCATAACTGACCAACCATACCATAAATTTTGCTCTTCCTTGCGGCATTAGTTGATCGATGAAAATATTTATTTTCTGAAAAAGTATTCATGTCACTCATGTACGGTTAGAAATGCAATGTAAATGCAAACAATAAAAATATTCTTATGACATGTCCTTTTATATTTATTTATTGACATCTAATCTTATCTACTTTAATTCATATAGGTTTAAAATAGTAAGTTAAGTTTAAGTAGTTTAAATAGTAGATTTTAAAATACACATTAAGCTGACTATTAGGTTTTAAAATTTATTGATACCTTTAATAACTTGGTGATAAATTGATGTATGGATTTTATGTATAAGGAATGTATATTTGTATGTCACATATTGTGCCAAAGTGTGTTTTGTACTTATTAATCTTCATAACCATCTTATTGTAACCACATTTTATGCAAATAAAAATAAATTGAATTGAATATGAATTAGCATTAACGGATCTTCAAATAACATTGGGAAATAAAAAAGTTATATTTCAATTGTCAGATGAAAATTATCAGAGGAATAAGTTTAAGTATTGATAGATTTTTAAAAAATAAAAATTCTGTAATTATTAAAATTTTATTCCGATCATATTTTTATCTGAGGATCGAAAAATGCTACGTAACCATTACAAGTCGAGCTCTAAAATTAAATTTCATTAGGTAATTGCGATGCTGTACATTACCACTTAACTGAAGCAAATATTATCTTTACCTACTCGATTCCTCGACACTAAATATCAATACATCGGCTTAATAAATACGTTCGTTTTTACATATTTTCCTCAATTTATATAAAGGCTTTGTGAGCTTTGTCTAACAGTAAAACGTAAAAAGGATAAACGTAAGTGAATAAGGCGTGGATATTAACTAACGGCTGAATTATGCCCCGCTTTAATACCATATAATTGGTAATGGCCTGCTATTATCTATAGCAGAGAGTCCATTAGCCCCCATTCAAAGTACTCAACAACATTAATTAGGGTATGCATATTTATACCAAGCTGTTGTTAGTGGAGGTATCTATAAGTTGTCGACACAAGGCTTAAGTAATAACTTCTATCTGGCAAAAGCTAAAACTTGGAATGCACTTCGCACGAAGTGACTAGACTTTTCCATTAGGGGCAATTATCAAGCACAAGAGAAGATCCCGTGCTTCCACCACTCCGGGCCAACCCCATCCCGACGACGGAACCTGTTAGAGATAACGTCATAAAGTCGCCGATGCACAGAGCCGGACTAACGTCTTTGCTGTTGCGACGCCGCCCTCACCTCGGGATAATGGACCGCACTCCCTGTTTATACCCCCTACCCCCTGTTTTGAGATTTGAATTTGCAATGTTTAGCACACAAACGTAAAATATTGAACACACATATAGAATCATTGAGTTTTATTCCGGTACTCTTGTCTAGGTACTCTGTGATATGAGATTAAATATTAAGTGAAATGTTATTCCATATGCCGATGTATCACGATTTAATGGAGTGTTTCGTAACGATATTCGCAGTTGCTCAATGTTATTCTGATTTCCCATGAGGACCTTAAATTCTCGGAGCCTATTTCAAGTAGCCTCATTTTACCGAATGTTTCCAGGTAGGTAATAAAAATCATTATAAAAATCAAAGTAATACGATTTCAACTTGAGATGTTAACTTAACTTTAGTTAGTTTTGTGATTAATAGAGAAAAAAGGAAATTGAAAATGCAACGAAAATATAACTTAATATTATTATTATTTTGTTTAAATCATTTTACAAATGAAACTTTTGTAAGTAAGTTTTGCTATCACAAATGATTTGTTTATTACCTGCATGTATAATATCAGTCTTTTCCAAAGCATAAAGATTTATTTTGCAAGAAATGTTTCTATCTATTACAAATATTTAAAAAAAAGTAATAAGAGTTTGGTACTTCATTATTCTTATTTACTTACATAAATACGTTATATTGAGTGTACAAATACACACATAAAACTAAGAATATGCAAAGCTAAATTCCCATTACGTAAAACTTGATATTAATACAACAAAACATTTTACTGACGCCCTTCGAATACACAATAATTATCATTAATAGAGTATCCATTAGCTTTTAGAGATGTCCATGTATAGTGATGTTAAATAATCGTTAGATGACAAGCATAAGTAAGACTGGTAATGAACTAATGGCGTATCAAACATAGTATTAGAGGGGGTTCCCCCGATGCTCGGCTTTCTTGGTTAATGGAGCAATGACGGACCGTCACTCTACATTTGACTAGTCCCTCACATCTCCTTGCCACTTACCTAATGCTTGCGGACATTAGAGTATATAGGCACATAATATTAACGTTTCATAGATAATTTTCGGCTTTTTCTTCAGTTTTTGTATTATATTTTTTACTTTTTGAACATAAATATTTGTCATTCGATAACACGATAGGTTAATATGTATTTCGTCATATTGGCGTTTAATTTCGGCAACGATTAGCAGTTCATTTTTGTTATATTAAAGTAATAATGGCAATTCATTTGGAAACTTTTGGGTATTATGTGCTAAAAAGTGATATAAAACTAATAAAATAAGATTATTATTACGTGTCTCGTCTAGACTGCCACCATATGTAATAAAATATGGCATAATAAAATGCCTTATAACTCTAAACAATTCAGTAAAACAAAACAGAAAAAGCCACACAATTTTCTTTACCAAATTTTCTTTAATGTACATCCGAAAGCTTCTCAAATAGTAAAATCTTTTTAGGCTTATGTCCAACGCTGAGTGGGTCCACAAATGTCGCTAAAAGGCTGGACGTCATTGTTTATCCGGCAACATTAGGCGAGTAACCGGACACGCGCGGGCTGAGTGCGCTACAAGTATCCGCTTTCAACTCATTACGGCTCGGACGTGGTGCGTGGGCCGCCTCCCCTTCCCCACCCACGACCATCTTTGTCCTTCAATCCCTCTTACAATCTTCGATCCAATTTCGAATACCCATACATCCGTCTAATGTTGGATTCCGCGTTTGATTAGATGACAACATTGAAACGTTTTTGGGCGAGAATTGTTTTTACGTTTCATTGAAATAGAAACAATTTGGAAGAAATTTCTTTTGCAATTATTTGCTTAGTTTATACGTATTTATAGAATGTTTATTTTTACCGTATCTGCTTTATTTTATGTTTATGAGTACTATGAGATTGAATTAGCTTTGAAAAAACAATTTTTGTTATTGTTTTTTATGTGGCAGATGGAGATGGCGCAGGCGAATCTTCATTTCGAAATGTTAATCAACCAGATTTATCCCAAATAGACAATAAAGAAGATTGCGACGACCTCATGTCAGATGTAATCGCGAAATAAAGTGACACAAGTATCTTAATCAAGTGTCCATTCCGGGGAGTTAGGGCCGCCGGAGCTGTCCGTTATGGGCGATTCCGTATAAAACTGGACTGGCGGCCGGTAGCCGTCCCGCGCAATAACAGTTCCGACAAATTGACTCCGTTGACATTGAAGCTGAAAACGACATTGTAACTGACCATTAATATACTTACATCAGACCTAAATTAACTAAATGCAAAGCTCTTTCAACTACACATAATCATAAAGCTACTGACTAATACTAACATTTTAAATTAAACGTAATAAATCTTGATTGCTCTAACAATGTAATAAAAGCAATATCATAAGTAAACATCAGCACTGCCAATTACTGCGAGTAAATAGTATTAACAAAATAATTCGCCGGAGTAATTTTATGAGAAAAAGTAGTTGCGAGTGCCGCATGACGGTCGCGAGCGAGCTTACCAACCGCAATAACATAACCGTTTGGACAAATTGTTGCTCGCTCGGGTTGGGATTAGCGGCTTTATAGAACGATTCGCGTATAGAATACCTTTGCCGGCTTCCTGGTAATTGATATCAATGTGAACGTCCAGCAGCAAAAGGAATTAAGCGCTCATTTGTCTGTGTTTCTTTTTATTGCGTCGCTGCTTGACTCCAGAAGGCTAATTGAAACAGAAATTAGACAGATTGCTCGGATGACTAATCAAATTAAAGGATACAATTTGCGTACTTTTATTGCTGAATAGTGTGTCTACTGAATGAAAATCAAATTCTAATATAACTTGTTTTTGTTGTAGATTTAGATGTGTGTTGAATTTTGTTGAATTCCTTAATCCTCCATCAGCGACCACCCTGAGCCGAGGTCCAAGTCACACAGGGAACATCCTCCTTGCGCAGGTTGCTTAGTTTGTAGTTTTTCAACCATTTAATAAGACTGGAACCCTACTCGCCTTTGTGTCCGGTGAAGTAACTAACTACATAAATGTCCACTGAAAAAAAAATTTGTTTTCTCACAAATTAGCTACAGAGTTGCGTAGATACTACGCCGTAGCATATATTACATTTCTAATAAATAAGAATGTCTATTCAATTCAAGTTTTATAAAGAAAAGTACCTAAGGGATGTGATTGACTGGTGAAACCTCAGTGAAACTGCATTGCAAAGTTATAAAGATAAGTTTTAGCATAAGAAATGTTGCCTGATACAATATTCGTTACTTTGAATAAACTTTGCACAAGAAGAATTGGATATCTGTTAAATAATCAATTCTTCTTGTCTTTATACTCTTTTGTCCTGATTAAGAGGTTTTATCTTGTTAGTAGTTTGGATTGGTGTTGATTTGGGTTGCCACCTGCATGTAGTATCTTGTACTATTGTTTATTATGTGGTAGAGACTAACAAGTAGAAGTGTTGGAAGGGGGAGAACAAGGCGGACATTCACCACGTTCACATTTTTCTCAACACTTGGAAACATACTTTCAGGTATAACTAAGCTAAGTATTAGTTACCAGCTTTCCGTGCGCGGTTTCACCCGCGTAACTCCCGTTCCCGAGGGAACTTCATATGTAATTAAATAAAGCCTATGTCACTCAGGGTGATTGAAGCTTCCTAATGGTGAAAGACGTAGAAGATATCGATTTGTACACAAAGTATAAATAACTCATTGTGCAATACAGCCATCCAATTTACATTTCTTGTAAGATTACAATCATATAATTTAATTTAAATTTCAAAACAGATAAGTACCGCCGTCTGAACGTAAATTAGTTTTTCTTAACACAAGCCATTCTGAATAGTAAACAAAATGAATGAGCCGCCCTAAGCAAAGTTTAATCCGTTTTTATTACGAAGAAAAGAAGTAATTACTCTACCCTTAACGTTAGAGGGTTGGAACCCGAGGTAAAAATTTCCATAGATTTATCATAAGCAAATTAAGTTTATAATTAAAAACAGGAGTTTTGTATACAAGTAATTTGAATATGTAAATAATAAATACTCAGCGCGTGTAAAAAACTTAGACGACTGTCTGAATAGAAAGGGACGGAAGAAAGGGTTTGAGGCCATAATCTCAATCTTATTTTTGGTTAATAGTACGCCATATAATCATAAAAAAGGAATTAACTCAAATTTAGAACGCATTCTTTGCTATCTGTATCCTCGGTTCTCAATGGTATAACGTAATGACAATTCATTTTGACTCTTATTACCGGGAAAAATAATTTTGTGAGTAGTGGGAGTTTTCTAAAAAAAATGTTTTATCGTATGCTGGTCGATACAAAAGTCAAGGGCGGAGAAAATATTTGCTGTAATTGAAATTATAATATTTATTTTTAACATTAAAAGCATAGCAGCTGATAGTCCCCGGAACCGCCAGTTAAAATACGGGACATTTCCCGTAGATTTTTGCAAATTTTGCTTTATACAAATTTAATTATAAAGAATTAGCAAAATTGGATAGTCAAGCCACTCAAGTTGCGCGTACATACATTTTGGCGATTAATTTTCATTTATATAAGTAGATTAATTTCTTGTTATTATTCAGTTTGCTACTTTAGTTTTTGGTGTTATATCTTTTAGTACTAGGTTTCCATCTCAAAGTATCTTACATACAATATCATCATCATGTTATTTTCAATCATCCTTTACAGTTTTTTCAATGATTTGTACGCATATAAACCATTTCGTAAAATTATACCCAATTTCAACATAATCCATATTAGCTACTAGCTTCCGCGCGCGGTTTCACCCGCGTAACGCCCGTTCCCGTTGAAACAATATAATAAAATATAGCTTGTAGCCTTCCTCGATAAAGGGGCTATCTAACACTGAAATAATTATTCAAATCGGACCAGTACCTAGTTGCTGAGATTATCGCGTTCAAACAAACTCTGCAGCTTTACCTATTATGGCAAACAACTCATTTTTAGGTACCAATTCTTTCCGTTTTTATACTCGTGATAATTTCTCAACGAAATGTCCGATTGGAATGAAATAAAAAGTATTTTACTTCTACATAAATACCCTTGATAACATAATGCTTAATTTGGATAAGGATTAATATTACGATACACATTTAACGTTGTTTCTTTCTTCAGACGATTTAATTTCTTTTTTGAACATAAAAGCGGTTATTGTGACTAAAGTATAATAGTTAGATATGTACTCTCGGACTTTTTTGTAGATCTTAATAAAACCTACAAACCCGTAGTACTTCATTTTGTTCTATTGCCAATAGTTTTTGCAGCGCACGCATAAATAGGTTTTCGATTTTACACATTGGGTAACAAAATCGCAGTTTCCTTACGGATCCCCTAAATTTTTTGAAAATAAAATATTCCTTTCTCGATAAATGGACTATCCAACACTGAAAGATTTCTTGAAATCGGACCAGTAGTTCCTGAGATTAGCGAATTCAAACAAACAAACTCTGCAGCTTTTTAATATTATAGTATAGATACCCAATAAACAATAACATTTTGTTAAATTACGTTTCATATTGGTTTATAGGAAATGTATCGAAGGAAGTTTGGCGCGATGAGGTGTGGGGGTAGACCACCCCCGCAATTATCCTACTCTCGGCGTTCTAATTATTCCATTAGCTGGGCAAATAATGATAAATCAACTGATTAATAGTTAGTCCAGCCAATAATATACCGAGTGAGCTCTTGATTATTGTTGAGTAATAAATATTGATTTAATATCATATCTATATATTAGGCCATTTAATTTAGATTGTTTCTATGTGTGGTAGATTAATTTGAAATTATAGTAATATAATAATAACATTAAAGTAATGTGGGTTGATTAAATAAATTCCTTTTGTCTTATTTTTTTTTCAATTAGATTGTGTAAGGAATTCAATTGCTGGAGCAGGGTTGTCGCTTGTTAATAACACATATTATATTCTATCAGAATGTAGTATATTCTTCATTCTATCCAAAGGTTGTCTGGAAGAAATCGTTGTGTGCGATAAGACCAGATATTGTACATTTATTTTCCTAGCTATCACTATTAGCTATTTTATGTTCATTATTATGTTGGTTTGCAATAAATAGTATCGTATCTCATATAAAATTACAACAATTCCTAATAAGTAAAATACTATAGTATAGGACACATTCTAACAAGTGGTTTCGAGTAACGCTCATTTGGGTTCGCTGCGAGACCCGTTCTCGGTCCACACTCATCCCCGCCGGCTTTATCACTTCATCAAGATAGCAGTGAAATCAATTTGGGGCCGGTGAGGCCCACCGGACTCACCTAAGAGTCCCTAAAAGTCCCGAAGGCGGGCGTCCCTGCCCGTCTCGTTCGCTCGTGCCCGTTTATAAACGGTTTTATTGCTTTCGGAGCAACCGAACATTATTAAACTTTTCCAATTTCGATTTATCACGTAGCTGTCGGAATTTAATACCGCCCTACCTTCGGCGGAGGCGATCGCCCGCCGCGTGATTACAATACACGTCGTTAATAATATGAGTTGAGTGTGGCGAGACGAGCTGACTGCTGTTAAGGCGCACAGCGACCATAGCTACCCCTGAAGGTCCCTTGCCTATTATAACTTCAAACTGACGAAGTAATCTCGACTGTACTCAACATCATAGTATATGTACTACACTTAGAGTCGTGTATTTATATAAAATGCTATCGGTTATTTGTGACGGCGCTCAAAAAATTAATATATACAGCTGAAGTTCGTTTGCGCGCTAATTTCAGAAACTTCGGGTCAGATTTGCAAAATATTTATCAGTGTTAGATAGACCATTTATCGAGGAAGGATTTAGGCTATATTTAATTATGTAGTTCTTACGAAAACGGGGGTTACGCGGGAAACTAGCTAGTGAAAGATATAAAACTATGACTAAGATCTATTAGTAATATTTTTAATATCATTCGTTACTAATTCCGTCACTTCTACGCCACGGGAAATTAAGTTTGTTAGAAAAATATGTTTTATCCATAAGATGAATACCATAACATCATTAAAAATGAAAGTGCTCCTTATTAGGTTTCTGAAGTGTTTTCTTCTCTGGTGTATCGTGCTTCATTGATGTGAGCACATTTCCCACAAGTAAAAACAAAGAGAACGTGGAAGCTTGAACGACCTTGCTAGTTATAACTTGCGATGTTTTCAGCAAGGTAGCGTATTAGACTGCTATACAGCTCAATTTTTAAATTAGATTTGAAGGATTGACGACAAATGATTAACATACCTATAGATATAGATAGAAGCTGACAACCTCCGGAGCGTAGCGGTATTAGGCTCGCTTTAAATCTCGGAGGTCGTTGGTTCGATCTCCACGTCGGATAGGAAATCTTTGTGTAAATTCTTAGATTTTTTTTTCGGGTCTGTTTGGTTGAGGGACTCTTCCTCCGTGCCTCGGAAAGCACGCTAAGCCATTGTTCCCGAATGTTATAACATCATCTATAATAATCGTATATCAAGGAACGGGCAGCGTTTCTTTGTGTGGTACAACATAATACTGCGGTCACCAATACACCTGCGAAGCGTGGTGGCTATGGCAAATACCCTCCCCCATCTTCAGCATCGCACTTTTTACGGGCAGATGAGGATGATAGATAGAAGCTTAGATGAATGTTTGATGACACTTTGTGTGTGGATTATGTGTAGAAAGTTGTATTAAATTTTGGATATAATAGGTAATATGATAACACTACAAGACATAAGAAGAACATCGGAATCACATACCATCGTTACAGTGCCCTAATGCCGACTACAATATTGAGTTGCCGGAGCTATGGTCTTAAGCTAGCACGGTATCTAGCCGAGCGCTCAAGACTATAATAATTTATTTAGATAAATTATAGTCTTGAGCGCTCGGCTAGATAAATTATAATATGATATAAACTTTTGTCCTTAGGGACAAAAGTTTATATCATATTATAATTTATTTTTTTGATTCATAAATATTAAAGCTACATTATCCAGAATAGATTATCCACAATGTATATGAAATGTATTGTATGATGTGTTGTTACGGGAATTTAAGGTACACAAGTTTAAAACTACACAAAAACACTTGTATGAGGCTGGGGCCGCACTAGACTATTAAGTGAAAACAAACTCATATAAACATATGTCGGCGGCCGCAATGCAGGAACGACAAGAGTAATTTATGTTCGTACGCAGTCGGTACCAGTGCGGCCACGGTTATGTGCGGGGAAGTAGCAAAAGCCTAGTGGCCAGCTACAAAAAAAAAAAGAAGTGCGGCTTTGGCCTAATTTAAAAAGTAATAAGAGTAAATTCTCTCTCATAACTTTTGTTTATTATTTAGTAATGTATTTACACCATCAAACTATAAAAAAATCGTAATAAAAAACTGTGAAACAAAATTCATAGATGTATTAGTAATGTAGCCGTATGGTTTCCGAGTTAGAATAGCCCCATGACTTCCCATGGGTGTCGTAAGAGACTAAGGGATATATAGCTGACAGATGGGCAGCATCATCTATTAGCTCAAGGATACTGTGCATGTAGTGATTATGGCATTATCTTTCAACGACCCTGCCTTGCAAAGGTCTGTTAAGAGGAGGCCCATGTTCAATAGTAGATGTAAAACGACTGATAAAGTAAACGGTTGATAGTGTAGCCTATTTGTTGATACAGTAAATCTATATAAATAAAAATGAATCACCAAAATGTGTTTACGCGTACCTATAATTTGAGAAAGACTTGGCCAATTTGGCTCATTTTTAGGGTTCCGTAGCCAAATGGCAAAAAGCGGAACCCTTTTGGGTTCGTCATGTCTGGCTGTCCGTCCGTATGTCACAGCCACTTTTTTCCGAAACTATAAGAACTGTTGAAACTTGGTATGTAGTGTGAACCGCGTTAAGATTTTCACACAAAAATAGAAAAAAAAAGCAATAAATTTTGGGGTTTCCCATACTTAGAACTGAAACTCAAAAGTGTGGGTTGTCTATGGATAGGTCTTGAAAAATGATATTGAGGTTTTTAATATAATTTTTTTCTAAACTGAATAGTTTGCGCGAGTGACACTTCCAAAGTGGTAAAATGTGCCGTCCCCCTGTACGTTCTAAATAAGAGAATGTTAAAACTAAAAAAATATATATGATGTACATTACCATGCAAACTTCCACCGAAAACTGGTTTGAACGAGATTTAATAAGTAGTTGTTTTTAATACGTCATAAATAGTAAACCTCAATTTACCTTTCATTGAATCAACTATTATTAAAACATAGATCAAAGTTACAACGAACTACAAGAACTTTTATATAATATTACTTGCTGCTACGGAACCCTTCATGGGCAAGTCCGACTCGCACTTGGCCACTTTTTTTTAATGTGTGTCTAATTAAAAGGACAAGGTTTGTATATTATTATATGAAAATATTAAACCACGGGAAATTGACGATGTTTTTGACGGTGAAACCGGGCACAATCTGCTAGTATTATACACATATATAGAATTACATATTTTTGAATATCGTAACAAAACATGTGTGGTAACATTGGCCAAGATTAAAATGATGAAGCTAAAACTGTAGGTTATTGAATACGTGACGTACATTTACATTGCATACGATCCACAAAATTTCGTTCTGAGATATGAAACAAATTGAACATAAACATATAAATTGAATAGATTTAAAGTTTAATAAAGTTAATGAAAAAATATCTTAAAAGAAATATGGCGATGAACTTAACTTACAGATACAATGAATTTATATTGAATTGTAATACCATGGAAGAGACACTGCAGGGTCATAAGGTGTAATTTCGTCCGCTAAGAAATATTTTATGTATTTGGGTAGTTAGGTAAGGGCGAAATATTAATTTGGTACATTCGATAATCAACCCCGATAGAAATTAATTTGAGCTATAAAGACTCCAAACTAGAAGTAGTTAGTAATATACTATCAGGCGTTGACATAGACTCGCAAATCAATTGGAAATCTCACATTCAGAAATTAAGAATGAAATTATCTAGATTTTCTTTTGCTCTTCGCGGAATCAAAAAAACCACAGACTTTAAAACTGCGTTAGTAACCTATTATGCTTATGCCTATGCATGGCTCAAATATGTTATGGGGAAATAGTACAGACGCACCCTCATTATTTACCCTTCAGAAAAAACTCATGAGAATCTTAGTGAATATATAGAAAACTGATAGTTGCAAGCCCCACTTCAAAGAACTCAAAATATTAACGTTACCCTGCCTTTATATTTTCGAAATTTGTAAATTTGTACGCAGGTACCCAGAATTTTACACAAAAATAGAAGACATACAAACCACAATTACACTAAGACACAAAAACAGACTAAACATTCCAACATCACGATTAAAAATGTATTCGTCAGGTACTTATGTTATGTCAATAAAATTTTATAATAAACTACCGGAACAAATGAAGAATATAAATAAACAAAACACTTTTATTTATAAATTAAAACTATTTCTAATAAACAAAAGCTACTACGACATAAATGAATATTTGAAAGATAAAATATGATCACAATATAATTAAATAATAAATTGACTATTCAATCTAAATAAGATATTCACACACATGCATTAAACTGACAACTAAACTATACAAACAAACAACAAATTATATAATCATTAAATATGTATATTGTTAGTATTATTATTATTTTCTATGATTTAACATTAATACCAATAATAAATTATATTACAGTATTATTTCTAATTGTTTTAAAATATGAATGTTTAAATATAGGTAACAAAAATGATCTATGAGTTATTGTGATATTTATGTTTATTGTTGTGTTGTGATATTAATACTTTGAGCTTAATGTAATTTTAATTTTGTTGCTGTGCCCTAGCAGGGTCCATAATTGTTATTTAGCTTTAAGCCTTTTGTAACACCTACTACTCACATTATGTTACGCAAATAAATGAATATGAATATGAACCTTATCAGTTATTGTCACTAATGCACTATCACTAACGATATGCTTTAAAATGTGAAATGTTAATAGAGTAAAGTGATGTGATTTTTTATGCTGGTAAGTTAAGACCAAACCAACAGTGAAGACGGAGCGCTGTCAAACAATGCACTGAAACCATGTTTTTGTGCAGTATTGTAAGTAAAATTGTTGCTATGATTTTTCACAGCACCCCAAGGTTATTATAATACCGTTAAACTTTGATTTGTATGGTGTTCTAATCTAAGTTGATGACACAATTGGGAACTTTTGTTAGCAAATAATAATTTGTTATGTTATTAAGCACCTAACGATATAGTACCTAGTCGATATGTCATTCTATCACAATAGAATGACATATCGACTGACAAGGTAAGGCATAGTTTCGGTACGCGTGTGTGCTTAAGTTGTGTATGTACACGCAAAAGCCGAGTTTTTACCGGCTTCAGTGCGCTTCTCGCCGTCTTTAGGTCTGAGATCAAGGTGACAACATGATATTTGTACCGCTCCGCTCATATTAATCAAAACATGAGCATAAAACCACGTATCACACCTTTGTTCGGTGAGACAAGGGCACAATTGTAGGGTTGTTCCGAATTCATCCTATGTCGTTCCATTATATTTCACCCTAAACGAGAATTCCTAACTGGTCCGATTTCATGATTTTAATTATTAAGGTTTATTCAACTGAAATACGTTTCGTTTACGAGAGCAAAATATCTGTAAATCTCGAGATTTCATAATTGGTTGAGCTGGGAATACTTTAAGGATATAATAAAAGGATGCATATTGAACGACCTCTATTACTGAACAATACACAATGCTAAAACTATTTTAATAAACTAGCTGATGCCCGCGACTTTGTCTGCGTGGTGTTTCTTATTCCTTCGGTTTTGTAACTATCCCACGGGAACTCATTAATTTTCTGTGACTAAAAGTATTTAAAATGTTGACCAGGGATGTAAGGTACCACCATACAAAATTTCATTTTAATTAGATGCAACAGACAGAAAAACAAAGCAGACCAAAAAAAATAATAATGAAAAAAAAAAACTGGATGCGTCCTATTTTACTTCTAACATCCCCCTGACTCGGTTTTTAGCGTTTTTTTTGCTATGGGCACACATTCGAACTCTACAGTTTTATTATATGTATAGATATAGTCAAAAAGAACTTAACGTTTTTAATTATTGTTAACAATATGCATGTTTACTATGGTAGACAGTTAATTTCAGTTGTGGAAGAGAGAATTGAGCAATACAATGCAGAGTAAAACCATATTAAATATAAAATAACTTAACTGTACTGCAATTATGCCATTGTCTTACCGAAGGTGCCATATGTTAATCTATACACAAATATATTAAAGTTGAAGAGTTTGTTCCTCCCTCGACCTTCTGACCCTTAGTTTGCAAAGATCCGATGCCCTCATAGACCCGAAGTCCGAGAAGCCCGCGAACTGTACAGTAGAGCGACAGTTGCACAAAACTCCCCTAAAATACTAAAAGTCTTAATCCCTCAATCTCATCGTCAGCGACCGCCCTGAGCCGAGGTCCAAGCCCCACAAGGGGCGCCCTCTTGCGCAGGTTGCTTAGTTTGTAGTTTTTAAGCCATTTATTAAGGCTGGAGCTCTTCTCGCCTATATGCCCGGTGAAGTAGCAAAAGCCTCGTGGGTAGCTATGTATGTCCAACCGATAAAAAAAACAAACTGGTCCGATTGGAAAAAATCTTTCAGCGTAAGATAGCCTATTTATTAAGGAAGGTTATAGGCTATATTTAATTATGAAGTCCCTAATGGAACGGAAGTTACGCGGGTGAAACCGCGCGTGGGAAGCTAGTATAGAGATAAAATAAGCACTGAGCAAATAAACTTTATAGTGACATAATTATTAAAGAATAGCAACAGTGTTAACTTTGTTGCATCTTTCAATTGTCATCAGACTGAAATAAGTAGAAGAACTAGAAGCTTTTTTTTATTACTAATTGTTATTGGACATTGGGATAGATATCTCATCTATTCTAATATTATAAAAGGAAAGTTATTATTTTTGTATGTTTGTATAGACTAATATTATAAAGAGGAAAGATTTATAGTGTCTGCTTGAATTGCATAGGCTCCGAAACTACTTGACGGATTTGAATAATTCTTTCACCGTTGGGAAGCTACACTATCTCCGGTGAACAAAGGCTATATTTAAGTATGAAGTTCCCACGGGAACGGGAGCATCGCGGGTGTGACCGCGAAGGAAGCTAGTTTCAAATAAACTCAAAAACTACTAAAAGAATTTTAATCATTCTATCACCATTAGAATGCAACATTATCCCTAAGTAACATAGGCTATGAAAGTCGAAGCCGGGGCGGGCCGCTAGTTGATAAATATAATATTATATAATACTAGCTTCCCGCACGTGGTTTCACCCGGGTAGCTTCGATTTCTGTGGGAACTTCATAATGAAATATAACCTATAGCCTTCTTCGATAAATGGGCTATATAACACTGAAAGATTTTTTCTTATCGGACCGGAAATCGGAAATAAGCGCTTTCAAGAAAACAAACAAACAAACTCTTTAGCTTTATATATTAGTATAGTAGTCTAGTCAACAAGTTCAAATTGGTGAAAAATAGTGATAAAGCTCCTAAAAATATGAGTGATACCTCATTGGATTCGGAATGACGTCTAGAAAAATGTATACGAAGGAATAACAAGGAATAGCAACTTAATTTGTTAATAGCTTTTGTAATTTTTTGCGTACTAATTATTCCTTCGAATATATTTTTCTAGACGTCATTCCGCTATGTATCATCCATATGTCCCATAATAATAACTTTAAGGAAAACATTTGATTCAAAGTGTCATCATCATCAGCCTGTACAACGTCCACTGCTGAACATGGGCCTCCTCTCGAGGGAGAGTTTTGCCATAGTCACCACGCTTGGCAGGCGGATTGGTGACCGCAGTGTAATGTTGTACCACACAAGGAAACGCTGCTGCCCGTTTCCTGGTATAGCAATCGGGATCAACGGCTTAACGTGCTTTCCGAGGCACGGAGGGTAGTCCCTCAACCAACCAGACCCGGAAAGAAATCTTAGAATTTACACAAAGATTTCTTGTCCGGCGTGGAGATCGAACCAACGACCTCCGAGACTTAAAGAGAGCCAAATACCGCTACGCTACGGAGATTGTCATACATAACTCTTATGTTGTCCTTACTTAAGTTGGTAGCATAGAAGATAGAGAAGAATAGCATGGTTGAGAGTGAATAAGGTACTGGTAAAGTATTTTGTATAAAATAGTCAAAAATATAGATAAAGTGATGATCGGAACCGTGGGTGATCGTGTAGCTTGTAGGGATGCAATCTACTCACATTCATAGGGCCAATCAAGCACCGACCGCCATCCGCGCCCCTTGCCTACACCCTCGGAAGGCCCGGATTTAGATTCGTCTTATGTCCGTTTACTTCTATGTACCTATATGATGGATTCACTTCAATGCTTTTAATTATGTTAATACAAAGGGAATTTCAATACGTTGGCATAATAGTAAATCCTACTAATAATATAAATGCGAAAGTTTGTATGTGTGGATGTATGTATGTTTGTTACTCTTTCACGCCAAACCTACTGAATGGATTTGGCTGATACATTGGACGGGGGGATAGTAAATAATCTCGATTAACATATAGCATACCAAATCACGCTCCGACCCACTGAAGCAGAGTAACGCGGGTAAAACCGCGGGGTGCAGCTATATGTGATAAATTTAATTGTTGTTCCGTTCATAGGTGTACATCAATTTAAACATTTAATTGTGCATTAAAGTTCTTCTTCTTTTCTTAAAAGAATACAATACTAGTAGACTACTAGTATTCTTGTTAACCCCTCGTGCTAAGCTAAAATGCTTGTGTTACGAGTGGGTTCACGTCTGTAGTGCAATGGGTGGGGATCGAACCGGCGACCACAACATCACAAGTCCGACGACGCCCTAGCCATTGGGCGACGGCCGCTTTTTCATTTAGTTATTATTAAAAATGCGTTTTTTTTGTTTTGATTTCTATTTAATGCATTCATTAGATCTTTGACAACCGCGGTGGGCGAATCTATCTGCCACTTGGGCAGTTCGTATTATTTATTACAAACATTACGTTACAAACTTAAACTTTGTTACTCAGTCACACCTGACCGGCTATACACATCAGTATGTGGTACAAATATAAATTATCGAGTAGAATAAATGAATCTTTCTGAAGTAAAAATATATTGCGAATACTAAGTATTTTTATTCCAGAAAGATGTAGAAACAAACACAGTTCATGTTACATAGATAAACAACTTGTATCTGATGCTGCGTGAATAATTAGTATGTATGTAGGTAGTAAAGTTGTAAAATACTTCTATAAAGATCAAAATTTAATTTTTAATATTTCTATGCAATTTTAGAAATATTTCTCATCATAAAACATGAGCAGAATTCTCGCATTCCTGATCCAAATCCGTTTCTGGGTTCAGAGCTCACGTACGACCGCTCGTAAGTTCAATGGAGGTGTTGATTAAAAATATTTCCCATGTGTGGCGGATAAAGCCCAATTGGGCCGGCAATCAACCCGGCTCCCGCCCGCCAGCCCGCTAATCATGCTGCTTGCCGCTTATTGCAAGTTTTCCTTTACCTATGAGTATTACGTACCTTTTATAGTTAAGACAAAGGAATTGGATATTATTATTGATTAGATTGCCACCACTGGCATGCTTCAGCCAGTAAGTATAACCTCTTTTTTCTTCCCTTTTTTAAAAAGATACAATTTAGTGTGTGTTAGGTACTTATATTTTCATTTGTTCTTATTTTAAATTTATATTTTTACAACGATTGTATTTGTTAGCGCATTTCGAATATTTTTCTATCATTGTCATGTGAAAATTTGAATTGTGAATACTAGATTTATGTTTAATCTGTGAGTAGGTAGTATTAATAATATTAACACAATTACAATTATTTTGTATAATTATGTTTTTTTAATAGGCTCGTTATTTTTGTTGTAGGTATATCAATAGCATGTTGACACCGTCGTAGACGTGTGATAACAATTTAATTACAAGGCTTAACTTGACTTAGAAGCTTTAACCTTCGGTCCTAATTTATTTATTTAGCACTTTAATACTAGGCGGTAAGCTTCTAACATCTATGTGCCGGCTATTTGCGCGTGTATAAGCTCTACCTAGTCAAACATTAACAACAGTTAGAGTAAGTATTATTGCTTGATCGCGATTTAATTCTTATTATATTTATAATTCAAGAAACTATATATAGGTACCGATTTATAATTGGCATTGTGTTGATACATTATATCCAATTATCCATATCATAATGCCTATGCTGGTGTATGTGCAAAAATAAATATATAAAATATATAGCATAATTAAAGCAGATAAATTAAATATGTCTTCTGACTAAAACATTACATACCCTTTTGAGTAGTTTAAACTTTTTTTTTAGCACAACAATGTTTTACTTTTTGAGATTGCCCTAGAGCAGGGGTGGCCAACCGGTTGATCGCGATCTTGTCGATTCCGGCAGCTATGCTAGTCGATCAATTCATATAATAAAAAGTGATAATTTAGTCAATTTTAGTCTAAAAATACGTGCCACAGACGCACAAAGTCAGTGTTTGTCGATATAAGAAAAATACCTATTTATGATTAGATTGACTTATACGAAACGTGATTTTACGTTATGTATACCATATGGTCGATCCCAAACAGTAAACAAACGATCTTAAGCCTTATTAAGTTGGCCACCCCTATCTTAGAGCATTATACATCCGATAATAGATCATTGAATAGAATAGAACATACTCGATCCCGCCCTCGAACATTCAAACGTACATTTCCTAAAAAACATTCAAAATAAATTTCTCAGAATACTTTCTACAGACAATAAAGCCCGATTTAGATCAAACGACAATAACATTATTGGGAATCCAAATATTTAAAACAAAAATGGTTGCTAATGAATGACTGCCTTCAAAGCCAAAATGCCTGCCATTGCACGGCAGCGACAAAGCGCGCCAAACTCGGACAAAAAGAACCATTTCCATTCTTGGAGTGCGTTTAATTGGTGAGCACACTGATACGTAGTCTGTCTGCAGGGTAAAGTTCTGAGAAATATTAGCTGTATTGAGTTCTCTGGGATGAAGAAAAAGTACGAAAATGTACATTTCCATTTCGTAAGTATAATGAGCAAAACAATAATAAAGCTAATAATAACGAATCCGTGTAGGATGAACGGCAACGAGTCAACGATTAAATATACATTTTAAAAAGGGAAGATCGAAAATTCAACAATTTTAGAGAATATGTAAGTTTTCCTTTTGATACGCTTGACATTGTATTAAATCATTACGAATTGCGGGGACCTACCTTCATTTTTATGAAGACAATAACTTCCGTTCCCGTGGGAACATAATATTTTTTTTAAGTCTAAATCTATATACTAATATTTATTTATTTATTTTTATATCCAAACTTACAGCTACTTTATATTATATATTAAAGGCTTAGGCTATTATAGCCTTTCTTGATAAATGGGCTATCTAACACTGTTTTTAACACGCTTTTATTAGCTTGGGTTGTATCTATGTACCTATGTAACGGAATCTTTGAACTTAATTTTCACCAATTTCCAGAAGTCTGATTAATTTGAAACTTTGCATACGTTTTAAGGACCGATGACAATGCAATAATTTGATAACAGTTTTCCATTATCCTTAAAAAATAAATAATAGTTAAAAAAAAACTAAAAAAACACGCTTTTATAGCTAACCGAACTAAAAAATAGAAAATAATTTTCACCTCAAAATAAAATTATAATAAAGTTTAAGTTATTAACAGAATAATTCAATTCAGAGTGAAAAGCGTGGTGTGCTTGATAAAGTAAATGTCACAATCATTCTATTGGCAACTATCTATGAGAGGAGAGTTATGAAAAGTGGTAAAATGCACCCCACGCTTTTTACTTTGAATTGAATTATTCTGTTAATAACTTAAACTTTATTATAATTTTATTTTGAGGTGAAAATTATTTTCTATTTTTTAGTTCGGTTAGCTATAAATGCGTGTTTTTTAGTTTTTTTTAACTATTATTTATTTTTATATCAGATCAGATCTTATCTTCAGATCTTAGTATAGATTTAGACACAAAAAAAGTTTTTTTCTCTCTTTTTCATTTCCATAACTGACAATTTTACTATATTTTTCACAAATTAACTACAAACACAGTTATAAAAATGTATACTTGATCATATAAAAACAAAACCTTGAAGATTTTATTCAATAAAAGTGTAGTGAATGGAATAAATGTCGAGACACTCGGAGCGCGTGTTACCCAGAGCTGCAATCCCGACTACCTTATCTAGAATACCTAACTATCTATAATCAACTTACAAGAATGATGACAGCGCAGTTGGAGACTAAGCAGGATGGCTTTCTTCGTTTTTTTCCCATTGATCTAAATTCATGAGTGCGCGCACGTTCGCGACCGTCGCATGCGCACAAATGTTGTGCGGTGGACGGATTCCAAGCTTTTTGCGCGCCGTACTGTCTAACAAGATTGAAATAACTGCTCGCCTTTGAACAGGCTATTTGATTATTTCTCGGAATGAAACAAGATCAAGAATATAAGATGAATTGCGTTAATTGATACTTATTTTTGTATTAAGCATTTATTTCAGACATTTTATTTTAGTTACCTACTTTATTTTTCTTGGCTGATTTATATAAATACTAGTAACTAGTTATGTATTTATATAATGGTGGGTGAGACTGTGGTTACAATGGTAATTCCCCCCATTTACAATGATATTATAGTAGCGGATCATGATGATGATGATGATGATGATGGTGTATGAATGAATGAATGAATGAAGTTCCTACACTTTATTGAAAATAAAATAGTAACACATATATTAATAATTATAACAGTAATACATATTTTGCAATCGGCGGCCTTATCGCTAAAAGCAATCTCTGGTGTATATATATGAATATCTGAATGTACTTCTTATACAAAAATTAATCCTTGTTTTCCTTGGCCACGCATAAATTGAGGGTCAGGCACAGTAGGTGCCTAATTAATTGTTTGGTTTAATTTTTAAATTGCAAAATGTGAATAAAGAAATATAATTGTAGTAAATTAAAATTACAAACTAGTAGTAACTGCCCGGAGTTGTCGGTCATCAATTTTGAACCTTCGAATAAAATGCTGAACATTTTCATCGAATTTTGTTCGAAGGATCAAGATGGCTGAACGGTGCAGAGACTAAATCGAGAACTAATTACCCGCCCGCTTTAGCTAATTGTTTTTTGATGTAAAGTAATTATAAGAGAAATGTTTTTGTTTACTTTTTAATCCACGGTGTGTCGCAATGGTTAGTCGGGCGACTCCGGGCACTGACTAGTTTGTAATTAAAATTAAAATTTAAGTTTTTATTATTATATTTCTATACTTGCTGGCCTATCTCCCGTTTTCATGGGAACTTAACAATTAAATATAGCCTATGTTACTCCCAGATAACGTAACTTTAAATTGCTGAAAGAATTTTTGAAATCGCTCCATTAATTCCGAAGCCTATTCAATGCATACTAACAATTAACATTTTAAATATTATCCATACTATAACTATGAACCCCTACATTACTACAGCTAGGATAGTAAATTTCATAGAACTTGATCAGTGGTACCCTTTTTTTTCTTTTTACGTGTTGGAAATCTTTGATAGACTTCCCACCGTCTTGGGGAAAGACGGTGGGGGAGTGTGGGACTCCTTCACTTGCACCCGGCTCTATGTAGCGAGCGAGCCGGGGCATCCACTAAAACCACCACGGTAGCCAGCCTCGGACACATATGACGGTGGCCCCGGGCACTCGAAATGATCGACAACCAGGACCACCGCCATGCGTCTAGTCTCGAGGATCGAGACTCCTCTCGGGAGGGGCAATAATTGGGCCCCTCTCCTGCGCCTTTGCGCATAGGTAGGTAACCAGCGGCTACAACTGGTTACCTCTTCCCGGGATCGCTGAGAAATGACGGCCAGAGTCCCCACTCTGACCGCCGCGACCCCAAGGGCAGCGTATTTTTACGCCGCGGGGCATTCTCGCGCTAGATAGCGCTGTGGCGCCGAACCCAAGAATTAGATTCGGCGCCACACTTTCTCGCCAGCGACACACATATACTCGCCGGCCCCTGATCAGTGGTACCCTGAGCTATGATAGATGGACAGATGATCTGGTATAGATATCTGGTAAAGGCGCGGGATCACGGTGGATGCAGGCCGCTCCCAACTGTTGTTACTGGATATTTATAAGGAAGGCCTATGTCCAGCAGTGGACGTCCTATGGCTAAAATGATGATGATAACCCTCATCTATGGTCATAACCACCTAAGAGTGCCATCAGGTGCAAATTTCGCTTAGACCATGGCCATTTTCCCCGTCATATGGTAAAGCTTGATCTGGCCTAGACTGTACTTGAGTGTTTGGCGTATGTCTTTACTCCAATCTTGAGAATTATAACGGGCAGTAACATCAAAGTAACAGAATAGACATTTAAAAATGTATTTACGTACGAATATGAGACTATTGTTTTATTGATATGTTTTGTTTAGCAGGGGTATTGTTCCCAATTTTTTTTTTTAAATGTCCTGGTATGTATTTTTCAAATAAGTTTTATACCATTTTGGAATTGCAATAAAATTACCTATCTTTTTAAGTTACTCGCCGGAGTTGCATAGTACTTTTTTTTCAGTACACTTGGAGGAAGTTGAGCGAAATCGTAATTACTAAGTTGTTGACTGGACAAGAACTTAATTTGCTTTAAAATCTTGGTAATATATTAACTGTTTTTTTTATTTCAATTTGATAAAAGGTTATTGACGATTACATAACAGCTTTTTTTTTAATACAGCAATATTTGCAGGTACAGTTAGCAAAATAGCACAAGGCGTAAAATGATTAGTTTTAAAAAAATTTAATGCCATTTAATTTTTTATTTTAAATACCCAGAGGGGATTTTTTTTTTTTATTTTTCTGGTGACCCTTGTCACCACCCTTATCACCCCTAGGGTTGCAAAATTACGTAAGTTTAGCGAAAACGCTGGTAAAATACGGTTACTTTACGGTAATTTATATAAATTACGGTAAAATTACCGGCTACTTATGTATGGTGAATGGTGGTATGATGACGGCGTGCGCGCGCGCGAGCTTATATAGTGTAGCTATTATTTAATTAAACATGAACAAACTTAGGTTAGGTAGATTGAATATAATACGTTCGATGGCGCTGTACGGCGCGCGGCGCGCGGCGCCCTGATATGGGTGGACGCACTGGATAGGCGTAACGTGGCCCTGCTGCGCCGGCCGCAGCGGGTCATAGCCGCCAGGGCGGCTCGTACCTACCGCACGGTATCCTTCGATGCAGCTTGTCTTCTCTCTAGTTCTCCTCCGTGGGAACTCGAGGCGAGGGAGCTGGCCGAGGCATACCGGCGGAGGTGCGACGGAGTTTTGAACGGCCGTGATCCGTTTCCGGAGGGCATGGCGATGTGGCGTATTGAATCGCGGCGTCGTGTTCTCCGTGAATGGAAAGACCGGCTGATAACCGACCCGCCATTGAGCGGATTACGTACGGTAGATGCGATCCGGCCTCACTTGCTTGAGTGGGCCGGACGTAAAAGGGGCGATGTAACCTTCCGCATTGCGCAGGTCATGACGGGGCACGGATGCTTCGGTCATTACCTGTGCAAAGTGGCAAGGAGAGAGCCGGACACTCGTTGTCACCACTGTGGTTGCGTCGATGATACGACGCAACACACACTGGTCGAGTGTCCGGCTTGGGCGGCCGAGCGCGGTGCGCTCATCGCTCACGTAGGTAATGAATGATCTCTCGCTTTCGAACATCACTAAGAGGATGCTCGAGAACGAGGGAGCATGGGAGTCGATGGCCTCTTTCTGTGAGACTGTAGTTTCACAGAAGGAGGCCGCGGAGCGGGTAAGAGAAGATGATTCCAGCTCTCATCCGCTTTGTAGACGTCGCGTTGGCCGGAGGCGGAGGGCCGAAATCCGCCGTCTCCCGCCATAAGGGGTGACCCTGGGGAACAGATAACATGAATCTGCTCCCTAGGGTCACATTCATGAAGTAGGTCGGGGATGCCACTGTGTTCTGGCAATCCCTGTAGGAGTAGGAAGGTATCCATCGCGGGTGCTTAACACTCGCGATTGAGCCATTGGGGAGGAAACTCTAGTCCTTTCCCCGGGCGTGAGTTTATAGTTGTACTCTGTCGGAGGGATAACCAAAGGCCTATACCGGTACTTGGGTCTCTCACTACAAACGACAGAAGGAGGAACACCCGGGGGCTTTTTTAGTGGGTACATCCTCTCTGCGGTGCGACAGCGCACCGCGTTCTATAGAGGGTGAGCCCCACATGCCCCTCACTGGCGCAGGGATCACGTATAAAGTGATCCCTGCGCCAGAGAGGAAGTGCGGTTGCGCATTTTTACCCCGGTAAACAAAAAAAAAAAAAGTAGATTGAATATGCTGCCCTGCCGACAAACAGATTGTCTCCCTCGAACCAACCCGATCAACAGACGCTGACGGCCCGTGCGCTGCGCGGACCACGGTCGGTAATGATTGGTCGCAATGAGTGACTGGCTCCATCTGTTCCACGGACTCGGAACTCTTCTTAGTAGTAGTTTAATTAGTTTTTTTCCCAATCCTACCGTATTATAGCGTAAAATATAATATTATACGTAAAATATCGTATTTTACCGAATTTTACGAAAGTAATTTTACCGCTTTACATCCTTATTCACCCCCCTTCCCAGCTACGTAACCTTTTGGAACAACCTGTATATATAGATTCATTCTACTATTATTTAACCTGAAAATTAATAATGATAAAAGAATTGAAAAGAAAACTAAACTTTAATGAACATTATTATTTTCTTATCTTTTTTCTAACAGCTACAAAGCTGTCGACGATATTGTATATAAAGAAAGAGGTACTAGAATAAAAAAACCGACCAAGAGCGTGTCAGGCATGCACATGAAAGGGTTCCGTAGCCATGCGCATCTAAAATGCCAATTTTTTCATAAATAAAGTTAAATTTCATTTTGCTTCCGACTCCATAAATTTTGTTAGGACGACTGTAACTACATAAGTTGGTCGAGTTGTATAAAAATAACTTTCCATGATCCCGAGTTCGCTATAGTTTTAGTTGAAAGTACTTACTTAGAGGTATGTATCACATTTTTGTCTGAATCATTTTAGTAATAATATGTCAAAAGTTATGGGACGCTCTAATTTTAATTTTGTATTAGGTTATCTCCAGACTAAGGGGGTTCGATCTACATAGTTCCAAGGCAGTTTTTGTTGCATTTTACCGAGACTTTTCCAACGATACCCCGGTTAGTTGAATTAAATGTTTTATGTCACATTTCGTTGTATGAAGGGAGGTGGGCTGGTATTTTTTTTTTAATAATTTTAAAAACCATGTTTTGAATCTTAAATATACATGCCTCCACCAATTTTCGTGACAATCGGTGCAGTAACGGCGGAGTAAGAGCCCGGACACACAGACGGACGGACATGACGAAACTATGAGGGTTCCCTGGGACTACGGAACCCTAAAAAGCAGGTACTAGAACTGAGTCCATTCCATCTTACCAATCAACTTTTCATGGCTTTAAATCTGCTTTCGATGTAAAGCTTCTTTATTTGATTAACTTTTGCTATTCAAAAGGTTTCACGGCATTGCATAGTCTTCAACTTCTAAATCTTTTGATTTAATTCAATGGAATATACATTCTTCACGTTTTAAGAAAAATACGTTTCTCAAAATATAGTCAATAATGGTAGATATTACGGTAATGTTAAATATGCATGGTCTTGCCTATGGCGATTTTTTTTCAATCGATATTGTTCCACGATTGAAGATACCTTTGCCCAGCAGCTGGGCAAATGTCTCTTCAATCTTGTATGACGCTTAATTAATATATTTCATAGTAATACTGATACGTTGTCCATACAATCACTTAATTCTTCAAAAAACTGACTGAAATATCTCATGGAAACTTTGTAATAACAGAATAGTCACGGGTAGTGTTTTAATAGGTATCTACCATTGTCTTAGAAAATCTTACCAAATACCATTCAATAAAACCTGGTTTGATTGAATTATATATTTTTTTCGGTGGAAATATTTCTGGTATTCTGAAAGAAACTGGAACTAAATGATACCTGCCCACCATTCCTGTTGCGTACGGTTGTCACAACCCGAGGTGATTAGGAACCGTTTATTTTATTGAAGCACCCACTTATTGTTTTTGCCTTACCTTTCCCGTCTTTACTGCGTCTGTAGCCACGTTTTATCACGACGTTCAACAGTAACGTCGGATTTAATTAGAAACTTCTGCATTTCGACTCAACAGTCAAGTTCTTATAAGTTCTCCGTTTAAGTAGAAATTGAAATGTGAATAAATAGTTCCACATAACTCGTTAACTATCTAGAACGGTTGTAGTTTTTCCTTTTTCTGAATATAGATACGGTGTACCTACTGGTATGAAAATGTTTACGTTTAAATTAGTTTGTTTAGTTGTTTTGATCCTGCACCGTTTTTTTAAGACTTCTCTGGCAAATGATTTTATTGTTGTGTCGGTGCAAAAAGGAAAAAATATTTATTTTTGGTAGTACCTACAATCGAACTATGTATGTAGGTATATACTTATTCAATTGTATTAAAGATAACAGATTAAAATTACATCGAACCTGTGTCAGTGTTGCCAATTGTCAGCTTTACGCAAAAGCCAGAAATTTAAAAAAAAGTTGCTAGATAGCCAGTTTTTTACCCCAAAAAGTAGCTAGAAGTAGCTAAATGTAATAAGTACCTACACTTATAAAAATCTAAAATAAATTATAATCAGAAATTGTAATTTTATATAATATTATCTACAAAAGGTAAAACAAAAAAAATGAATTAATTCTCTGTCCTAAAAAAAATATTTTTATTTTCAACAATACAACCAAAAAGGTCAAAGAAAACATAAAATATTATAATTTTAAAAACCAATTTTATGGTTTATCCTAGGCTTTTTCTTTCGAGACTCGGTACCAGTGTACTGAGTCTCGAAAGAAAAAGCACTACACTAAGAATCTCGATAGCCTATTATCTCACGATGATATGAAAAGTAGGTAGAAAAAGTAGCTAAAAAGTTTAGCTACAAGTTAAATGAAATTATACTTAGCTGTCTGTAGGCAAATAATAGCTAGATCTAGCTATAAAATAGCTAGATCTAGCATACATTTGGGGACTGTCTTCATAATTTATATGTACATTGTAATATTTTAATGCTTCGTTTCTATAGTAATACTCATGGTAAATCTTTCTGACATTTATTAACATCGACTTAAATCATGGCGAATAAGTAAGGTTGTAAAATTTATTAACACTTAATAATTCCTAATACTGCACTTGTATATGGCATTTGGAGTCCTATCTCGGTTATTTAAGTCTATATATTAAAAATTTAACTTGCAGGCATTTGCATATACCCAAATGATAGCAGAAATATAAACTGTTACGATATATCTCTACACAGTATATAAAACAAAGTCGCGCTGTCTGTCTGTTCCTATGTATGCTTTTTTTTTACTATATATAGGCTTACGTTTGACCATAATCTCGCTTGATGGAAGGCGAAGACAAGGCCTAAGATGATACACGCTTGCCTAGAAAGTGTCTGTTCACTTTAGCCTTAAAGATGTCCAGATTATAGCGTTCCGGAAAAACCGACCCCGGCAGAGAATTCCACTCCTTAGCCGTCCGCATTATGAAGGAAGAAGCAAATCGCTTCGTGCGTATTGAAGTGAAACCGCTCGCCGCGCCTAGTCGTCCGGTGATGGAAGGGTGAAGAGGGTATCAGGTTATGTAGAACCTCCGCACACTCCCCGAAATGTAACCGATAAAAAACCGATAGGCAGGCTACTCGTCTACGGTGTTCGAGGCTCTGAAGACTTGCCTCCACCAGTGAGTTATTGCCTATGACTCTCTTCGCTCGGCGCTCCAATGAGTCCTGAGCATCCAGCTGATATCTAGCAGACCCATCCCTTCTTCCCATCCCATGCTTAGTAGTATTGCTACGTATATACGCAGCAATACTACTTAGCATACCGTATATACTGGATAAAAATTATCGCAGATTTTTACGTTTAAAAAACCTTCAAACATTAGCATTGCTTGAAGGTTTTATTTTTATTTTTTCATTAAAAAATATATTAATGTACGATGAATATTATAAAAGTAACTTAATTTAATAAAATAATAGTATTTTTTTTTGTATAGGTTCCACTATTTCATACTACCAATCACCGGGGATGTAACTCAGTGGTAGAGTGTCTGCTTCGCATGCTGAAAGTCCTGGGTTCAAATCCCAGCATCTCCATATGTATCCATCATTTCTGGTTTTTTTACAGTTTTATTGAAGATGAAGTGCTGAGGTGATTGATGCGGTTTGTTTTGTTTTTATTTTTAAAAAGATTAATAGAAGAGTTTCGCAGTCTACTAGTATTCTTGTTAACCCCTCGTGCTAAGCTAAAATGCTTGTGTTACGAGTGGGTTCACGTCGGTAGTGCAATGGGTGGGGTTCCAACCGGTGACCTCAAGATCACAAGTCCAACGCCATAGCCATGGCTACGACCGCTTCTAAAACGGTTTTTTTAATAGATTGAGTGATTGGAGAGGAAGGTTTATATGTACAAATCATCAGCATTACACCCGTGCGACGCCGAGGCGGGTCGCCAGTTTTTTATATAAGGATACTAGCGACCCGCCCCGGCTTCGCACGGGTGCAATGTGGATGTATCATACATATAAATCTTCCTCTTCAATCACTCTATTTATTAAAAAAAAACCGCATCAAAATCCGTTGCGTAGTTTTAAAGATTTAAGCATACATAGGGACAGAGAAAGTGACTTTGTTTTATACTATGTAGTGATTACAATAATAATCACTATCCAATAGTCCTATACCTAACACAATTTAGAACTTAGCTTGTATATCAGGCCCTAACTATGCATAAAACTACGATCTCATTGCGTAGGTTTCTTACCGGGGCACCGTGGTTCATTCGTAATCTCAATTTACATTCTGATCTCCAACTGCCTTCCATCAAGCAGTGGATGAAAGAGGCGTCGGAACGCTTCTTCGAATCCGTGGCGCGACACCCAAACCCGTTGGTTGTCGCAGCATCTGACTATAGGCCTTTGCCCTCAAAGCGTCGTAAACACCGTCGGCCTCGGGGCGTCCTAGACGACCCGGACGACGAGATAACAATCTACCAACTAGCATTAAAAAGACTGCAAGAAACTAGCACCACTACACAGAGACCACTCTATCCGACCCGCCGGAGAAGAGTACGCCCGCGAACGCGACGCGTCCCCCCTCGTCCTGCTGACCCTTAGTTTGCAAACAACCATCCGATGCCCTCGTAGAGCCGAAGACCGAGAGGCCCGCGAACTGTAAAGTATAGAGCGACAGTTGCACATCCCTCAATCTCACCGCCCTGAGCCGAGGTCCAAGCCCCACAGGGGGCGCCCTCTTGCGCAGGTTGCTTAGTTTGTAGTTTTTAAACCATTTATTAAGGCTGGAGCTTTGCTCGCCTTTATGCCCGGTGAAGTAGCAAAAGCCTCGTGCCGAAGTATGTCAATCCGAAAAAAAAAGCGTAGGTTCCTTCTACGGACTTTTAATACGATTGATACATAAACATTACTATAATACACTGTGCATGACAACCTTCGTATCGTAGCGGTAATTGGCTCGCTTTAAATCTCGGAGGTCGTGGGTTCGATCCCCACACCGGACAAGAAATCTTAGTGTAAATATTAAAATTTCTTGCCGGGTCTGATCGGTTGAGGGATTACCCTCCGTGCCTCGGAAAGCACGTTAAGCCGTTGGTCCCGATTGTTATAACATCATCTATAACAAACGGACTAGGGAACGGGCAGCACCGTTTCCCCTGTGTATTACAACATAACACTGCGGTCACTAATCCGTCTGCCAAGCGTGGTGACTATGGCAAAGACGCTCCCTCGGGAGGAGGCCCATGTTCAGCAGTGGACGTTATACGGGCTGTTGATGATGATAATACACTGTACAAGAGTATTCCTTGTTATATATAAGGGTATTCTTACTAAGTGCGAGTAATTTGCAATAAACTTTGTGGGGAAATTACACGGTTAAATTAATATGTAGTCGACAATACAAACTTAAAAACGCTTTTTGTATGTAGTGTACACAGCAATGTTATTAACAGATAGTTCATTCCAGTTGCATTATGAGCTCATAAGATTCCTAGGTCATCATAAGAGGTTTCAATAGTCACAATATCAATACAGCAGTGAACGGGGACTGATATAATTGGATGACTCTAGTCCATATTCTGGTTTGTAACTGCTTTTCGTACTTATATTCGATTTATAAATGACTAGCTTCCCGCGCGTGGTTTCACCCGCGTAATTCCCGTTCCCGTGGGAACTTCATAATTAAATATAGCCTATAATCAGTGATAATGCAGCATTCAAATGGTGAAAGAATTTTTAAAATCGGTTTTGGGCTCTTTCGTTACAAACATACTTATACTTATACAAATCTTTCCTCTTTATAATATTAGTCTAGATAAAACAATAGATATAAATAAAAAAATAGTTTTTTTCAACTGATTATTTTAAATTACGAGTTTGCGATATCTCGTAGTGAAGTGGCGAGCCCGGTACAACCTTGCGTGACAAGGACTATCAATTTAAAAATATGGCGGAGTTCAAAATCGAAAATGCTCACATAGTTAGGTAACTGCTCCTGGATAATTTTAATCTGAAGGAAATATTGAAATCGGTCTTGTTTTGGCTTTATTAATTAAAAATAAAAATATTCTTTCTTTATAGTATTAGTATAAGATTATCAGAAAGTAATGTTAAGTGGTTGAATGAGTATAGTAAAATATTTTATATGACTCGTTAATTTTTTATGAGTTCTTAATTTAGCCTGGTGGTATGGCCACTCTCTTTTTGAGGAGGATAACTGATGAAATATGTATAATGTATGTGTAGTGAATATATAATAGTGTATATAAATTAATATTATTGTCTTTATATTTTTCTTACTTATTAAAAGTTCATAATAGGGAAAGAGTTCCAAAATTCCCTCGTCCTCCTGACCCTTAGTTTGCAAAGAACCATCCGATGCCCTCGTAGACCCGAAGTCCGAGAGACCCGCGAACTGTAAAGTAGAGCGACAGTTGCACAAAACTCTCCTAAAACACTAAAAGTCATAATCCCTCAATCTCATCGCCAGCGACCGCCCTATGCCGAGGTCCAAGGCCCACAGGGGGCGCCCTCTAGCGCAGGTTGCTTAGTTTGTAGTTTTTAAACGATTTATTAAGGCTGGAGCTCTGCTCGCCTTTATGCCCGGTGAAGTAGCAAAAGCCTCGTGGCTACCTACGTATGTCCATCCGAAAAAAAAAACATCGAATTTAGCGTGATGGGAAACCTTTTGTAAACAAGTATAACACGCAACTGGCCGATTTTATTTTTTAAGTCGGTAGCTATATTTTAAGTCAATTAATGTTATCAAATATTTTACGATTTAAATACCATAATCCTTTTAAAATTGCCCCGACTTTAATGTCTGCCACCAACGTTGTAAAATGCCGTTGCAAACAGTCTCTTCATAAGGTTATGTTGTTCTACTATATTCGTATAATAATTGCTACATTTAAAAAAAAGTGTAAGTAAGTTTATTTTTATGCAGATTATAGGTGAAAAGAGATATATAAAGGTGATACAATTTTTACATGTGTACTGAGTCTTACTCTAATGTCAAGCTTCCGATGCCCTCGTAGACCCGAAGTCCGAGAGGCCCGCGAACTGTAAAGTAGAGCGACACTTGCACAAAACTCCCCTAAACTAAAAGCCATAATCCCTCAATCTCCCCGTCAGCGACCGCCCTGAGCCGAGGTCCAAGTCCCACAGGGGACGCCGTCTTGCGCAGGTTGTTTAGTTTGTAGTGTTTAAACCATTTATCTAGGCTGGAGCTCTGCCTTATGCCCGGTGAAGTAGCAAAAGCCTTGGGGCTAACTACATACGTCCGTCCGAAAAAAAAATACTGTCAAGCAAATATACCTACTTATAAGTAGATGTACGGAGAAATGAGGAAAATATCGTGAGGAAAGTTTCGAGTATGAATGTCGATGGTTATAAGAGAAGGGGAAGACCAAAGAAGCGATGGATGGACTGTGTAAAAGATGATATGGTAGAGAGGGGGTGACTGTCGAGATGGCGGCTAAAAGAGGAGTCTGGAAGAAAAAGACATGTTGCGCCGACCCCAAATAAATTGGGATATGGCATATTATGAATGATAAATGATGAAGTATATTCACTGATTTAGCAATATATTTCCATTGATTTAAAATAGGTCCCTATAGTGTTGATAAATTAGCAATAGTGTTACTAATTTAAATAATGTCGGAACAAATAGAATATAACCATGTTTTTTTTTTTTTTTGTTGTCCGGGGTGAAATGCATTGACGCATTCCCACCACACTATAGGCCTTATGAACAAGCTCGCTCAACGAGCTATGGAGAGGGCTATGCTCGGGGTTTCTCTACGAGATCGGATCAGAAATTGGGAGATACGTAGAAGAACGCGGGTTGTCAACATAGCCCAACGGATTAGTTCGTTGAAGTGGCAATAGGCAGGCCATATAGCACGGAGAACAGATGGCCGTTGGGGCCGAAAAGTTTTCGAATGTTGATCGCGGATCGGCAAGCGTAGCGTAGGACGTCCACCTACTAATGGACGGACGATCTGGTTAAGGCCGCAGGATCACGGTGGATGCCGGCCGCTTCTAACCGCAACAACTGGAGATCTATGAGGGAGGCCTATGTCCAACAGTGGACATCCTACGGCTGAAATGATGAAGTTCCCACGGGAACGGGAGTTACACGGGTGAAACCGCGCGAGAATATAAACCAGTTCATTTAAATAATGTCAACACAAAGAAACACAACACATAGTAATCACAACTAATTTTATTCTATACTAGCGACCCGCCCCGGCTCCGCACGGATACAATGCTGATGTTATTATACATATTATTACATATAAACCTTCCTCTTGAATACCTCTATCTATTAAAAAAAACCGCATCCAGTGGGTCGGAGCGTGATTTTGTAGCCTATATGTTAATCGAGCTGATTGACTATCCCCGTGCAAAGTTTCAGCCAAATCCATTCAGTGTTTTTTACGTGAAAGAGTAACAAAAATCCATCCATCCATACTTACAAACTTTCGCGTTTATAATATTAGTAGGACTTATTAGGTATGCACATACAATAAAATACCTACTTATTTAATAAATTTTATGCCTGATCAAATAAGCGATAATCTGCAATCAGTTTATTAATAATAACAGCGGTATATGATTATGTAGTATATGTATGGGTATATAACAAGAATATAATTTTAACTGCTAATAAATTTTAGCATAAAATAAAAATATATGGAGGACACTTTTTGCGCGTTCTTGCGTTTTAACGACCTTATTACTGGGGCCATAATGTTAGTGATTTAATTAACAATAAATAATACAAATGATGATACATACAGTTTTCGAGTACCTAACTATATACAAAACTGTTATATTGTAACCAGCCAAATGTAATTTAAGCTTATAAATATTCTGATAATGTGTATTTTTTTAAAGGCAGCTAAGTGAAGAAAGAAGAATGGTTTAAAAACTACAAACTAAGCAACCTAAGCAAGAGGGGGCCGGCGCGAGTGGCTTGGACCTCGGCTCAGGGCAGTCGCTGGCGATCAGATTGAGGGATTTTGACTTTTAGTATTTTAGGAGGTTTTGTGCAACTGTCGCTCTACTCGGCATCGGATGGCTCTTTGTCGGGAGGAGATGGGTGGCAAGGGAGGACTTTCGAGGAAAGTTTTTGCCATAGTCACCACGCTTGGCAGGCGGGTTGGAGATCTCAGTATTATGTACAGCATAAACACAGGTAAATGCTGCTGCCCGCTACCTGGTATACGATTGTCATAAATGAATGAAAAGTTTACAAAAATATTTTTCTTCCGGGGGCGCGGGGATCGAACATACGACCGCTACCTCAAGGAGGTTTCCAGAGTGGTGTGTCATAAATTAAAATAAAAAAATATACTGCTTCGTAGTGACTATTTACTTCAGTAGGTAATTTAGCTAATGTTGCAAGAAAACTAATATAAAAAAAGTAAAAACATTTTTTTTACATTAACCAACATTATGTCAACTTTTAATCTCTGAAATTATTTCAACAGTCCACAATATTAATATTTTCTATACACTCGGAGTAAAATGTGTATAGAAGCCTCAGCGGTATTAGTTTTCATTAGCTGGTCGGTGCATATAAAGGTAAAGTAAACGAAGTGGGGTCAAATCAACGCTGGGCGAAGTCTCGGTCAACGTTCACTCCGTTTCCTTTATAGCTTTACTCTCTTACGGAAGTGGTTTACGACGTTGGGATAGACAGGACCTTACGAAACTAAAGAAGGAAGGTAAAAACGGAAGTTCCATGAGTTGTACAGCCTTTGTTTTGTAACTAATTATAATATCCCAGATTAACCGCTAATAATATAATACTACAATAAAATTAAAAAAAATAAAACTTCATTCCTAAAACTATACCTCCGACTGCAACATTTTTGTTTACGACTTGCACCTATATATACGTACTAGTCATCGTAGATACTGCAGTCAAAAGTTAAACATTATTTAAAAAAAAACAATTACATTCTGTACTCTTTCTCTATATGAACTACTAGCTTCCCGCGCGCAGTTTCACCAGCATAACTCCCGTTCCCGTGGGTACTTCATAATAAAATATAGCCTATATTATTCAGTGACAATGTAGCATTCAATGGTGAAAGAATTTATATATTATATTTTCTCTTGGTAATAAATATATACAATTTATTACCAAGAGAAAATATAAAAGGCTTATCCTCACAAATCTAAATTATCTCAGCAATACTTTTAATGGATCTTGTGAGTTTTTGCCTTTATTTATACGTTACGATGTGCGCATAATGGATCAGCAGTACCTACACTTAGCAGTTATGTGATACCCGTATATCATTGACATTCTATTCGATTCACGAAATAAAAACGCGGTAATCGATAAATCGTTTTAGAAACGACGTAGGTACCTATTAAAATATAGAGTGGCTATGTATACTGCCAGGGTTGTCTATGATCAGTTTATTGTTTTATTAGACATTTCTTTTAAGGTTAATGAGAATGTCCATTCTCCAGGGAACTTAATTACTAAACAGAGGAGCAGTATTAATTATTAGTGTATCTACTTATATTGTAAGTTCCAAAGTTTGTGAAGATATATATTATTTATGTTTATACTTGCGCTATAAAAATACGACCTACATACAGGATGCAGGCTGGTATGCAGTTTTATTTAAATACTAGTCGCTGCCCGCGATGTTGTCCGTATAAAATATTAATTTTATAAGCTAAGCTTAGCGAAACTCAACCCATTACGGTCCTAACAGAGTGGCAGGCAAAAAAATAATCATTTTGGTTTTGTTAATTCATATAAATTCATGGGCATTTAGTAAAAACAGACACTTCAATTTTAGTTATTTGTTTAAATGTTATATACATTTAAACAAATAACTAAAATTGAAGTATAGAATAAGTTTGTAAATTACTACCCATCACACAATAAAAACTGCGATACATTTAAATTGTATCCCTTCATCATACGACATGAATAAGATCATATTGAGCTTCTATCATGAATCTTTTTTATTTGTATTTAAATAAAATATATTTTTTATTTATTTAATTGCAGAGTTTAAATAGTAACATTGTTCTTAAAGTAAAAATAAATAGGTTTATACTTTGTTGAATAATTATCAACGCCATATATACATAAAAAAAAACGTCGAACACTTTTAAAATTAACGAAAATTACGTTTTACGAAAGAACAAAGAACCAATCAGTTACTTATTTATTTGTTTTTTTTTTTAATAAATTTACCTGTTTATTTTATTAAAAGATTCTATATTATTAGGAAAGCTGACTTCTTTCAAATGTTCCTTATGAAAAAATAATGATGGTGTTATGATGATATTTAGATAAGTTTTACTGCAGTTATTTTTAGTTTATCAACATAAAGTATAATTATGATCTTCCTTACAGTTATACCGTTTCATGTTTAATATATACAAATCCCATGAGAATGTGTAATGGTCAACTACTAATGACACGGTGTGGTTGCTCCTAAGTATTTCGAACGCACACAATACATGTCGGCAGTAAAAACAATTAAACTTGCACAATGAAGGCGCTACATATAGTGCTAAGCGCTAACCCATTGTGTTACTACGAGTATTAATCGAATAAGTCGGACGGGTTAGGTTGTCCTGTGCAAAGAATATTAGTATTGTAAGCGTAGACGGTTTAAGGCTTAAGTCATAAGCTTTGACAGTAAAAACAAATCTATTCATTTCTTTTTCTACCCTACACAAATAGTTATACCTATTCATAGATGTGGGCTGTCTAAGGCAAGATAACTTGAAATATCAGGAATTACTAGGTTGAATTACTAATTAATTATACTCACAAGTTTATGTATCTTGAATAATATTTTCATAAAAGCAATGTGATCTTAGATTAGCGATTTATTAAAATAATTCAAGTTACAATTAAGGTTGAAACACAAAGTACAAAAATTAATCTGACTACTTGTTATTTTTTTTATAAATAGTTTTACATGAGACTGTTACCTTTATTAAAGTTCTTTATTAATCAAGAATGGATCTCAAATTTAAGTGTGTTTATTATTAAACATTAAACATTGAGTAAATTTGTATGTTTTATTTTAGGCTAATTCTTTTTATTTACACTTATTACTGCCTAGGTCTACCTACCCCATGCTTATGGTCAATTTACCCCGGATATGGGGTAGGTTGACCAAGCGTCAGGGGTTTAGAAAAACAACTAAATAAGTATGATAATGATAAATATATAGGTTATTGATTAGTATTTTAGGTACCTGAATAGTTCTTCTATCTGTATCAATTGTATATACGAGCTTCAGTCAAAATTTAGTCAACTATCCCCGGTCTCCCCTACTGGTTTGAATAACATGCATCAATCAATTTTTAAAGAATGAGAAGATTTTCTTAAACGATTTTCTTTACTTTATTAGATTAATACCCTTCCAGGAGAAGTTTTAGATTTTTTGTTTTTAGTAAAAAAAAACATGTCGACTAAAATATGTAAGAGGTCATTAACATTTGGTTTGTTAATATATAAATTATTGATAAATGATAAACAAACAAAGGCAAACTTAATAATAGTCAATGAATTAATCAATCAAGAATAAAATAATTAATCTAAAATGAAAATGCAGTAATAACGCTGTTTTCATAAAACACAACCGCAAGGTGCCACACACTTGTGAACTTTACACAGCGCAACGTTAGTCGGATAGGTCGGCCCAAGTGAGTTAATTAACTGGGAGCGTGTAAGGCGACGCTCACGGCCGCTCTAATTGCGCGATTATTCCTCCGCGACGCCTAACTGCTGGATGAAATTTAATTAAAGTTTGTTGTTCAAATAGATTTAATTAAAGTAATGTTGTAGCGAGTGGCGCGCCGACGCCGCGCGGCTCAATCCGCGTGAGTGCTGCGCAACTTTTCTAATTCATTACTTCTGAAAGCGTTCCCGTGATGCCGAGCACTCTTAATAATTTGTATTGTGTAGTTACAGCCACTTCGGCTCCGGAGAGGCCGCTCCGCCTTGCTCGCCAGCCGGACGACACTCTGATATCTACCATCTTATGAGTACCGCCCAATTAAACTAATGGATACCTACGTGGTACCATTTCATCATTAACCAAATTAATTCGGACTCGAAGTGAGCATTAAGTGAAATCGAAACCGAATGCTACTATCGATTGAATTATTCATTAATGAAAATTAAACAACTAGGAGATATTTATCCATTAGCGAAGCGGTAGTGCCGTTGAAAATTACATCGAAATTCTGGAATATAAATGTATCGTTAAAAGCCGCATTAAGATAAAAGCAGTGCGCCATAATTCTTGTTAATTATTAATTGTGCTTATTGTCAATTACGATGAAATATTCTAGTTTTGGTAGAGCTTAAAATAAGGAATGTTTGAAATCGTTAATAGGGAACGGTTATCTATCCAAATATAGCAATCGCAGCAATGATTCGCGGCCGTAAGCGACGAACGATGTTCGCGTCAATTACGGCTAATGGAAAACTTAAATTATGATAAAAGCTAAAGAGCTCAGCGGATGCTGCTTGTCCGTCCGCATCTCTCCTACAGCTAATGATGAGTTTGTCGCTCAGTACCTCTTACGGGTTGGCCATTACATAGTAGGTAAACACACACATACATAGTAGGTGACAAAATCAAGGACTTATTACGATATTTACCTATAAGCGTTTTATGTGCTTACAGACCGTGTTCGGAACTTGAAGGAAAATATGAATGTATCACGATCCATCAGTGTAGAATGTATACATTAAAATAATATTAGTTTCTTAAGCTTAACTTTTTTTAGCAATACAAATTTATTGTTTCTTTTAACGAGTTTGTACCATTTTATAATGTCACCATCATCAATGAGCCCGCGTAATCTCAATGCTGATCGTAAGGCATTCTCCTGGGGGGGTTCTGCCATAGTCACTATGCTTGGAAGGCGGGTTGGTGACCGCAGTATTATTAGAAAAGAATGATTATAGATGATGTTATAACAAACAGGACCAACCAGTGGCGTAGCTAGGTAACCAAGGGCCCTGGGGCAAATAAAAAAATGGGGCCCACTGCTATCAAAACTGGTAAGGTTTTTTGAAGTAAAATCATTAAATATACAAATACTTTAAAAATGCTAAGCAACTTTATTATTTTAATACTTGGTTTAGGTATTGGGCAATAAAACGAAATAGAAAAGATTCAAGGGTTTATTATATATTTATTTATTTATTTGTTCATAGATACGTTGCACCAGCTTAGTTATTTAACCTATCGCCGATGCATTCTACTTTGCATTTTATCACTAGATGTCACTGATTACCCTATCTATAAATAGCTGTAGATATTATTATCCGTTTATAAGGGATCTTAATCGATATATTTAATCACCCCTCAAAGGCTTTGGGGGTTCTTTAGTAAGGTATTACGTTTAGTTGCAGTCCGCAATTTAATGATAATTAAACTTACAAAAAAGTTTGACTAAAGTAAAATTGAACTAATTAAATAATAGATAAACATAAATAACGTAACGTACGGACGTTCCGTTACATTGTTCACTGACAACGTTACAAGTAAAAGAAAATAGAAACGTAATGATACGATACAAGACGTCGTTGGGGAATCCCCGGCAAAAATTTTATCGCCGCCAGTGTTACCACATTTGACGGTTTAAAAAATGACAAAAAACATCACGTATAGATTGGCAAAAAAGAGTAGAAAATCCGGGGGTCACCACTGTGCTTTTATATGGCCACCCGCTATGGTACCAACCTATCATCTTGATACTTGATATTTTTTTATTAAAATCAATAATTATTATTTAATTGAACAAGAATTGATTCTATTCATGTTACTGCCTAAAAATAAATATAATATACTATGCAAGTAATCCTGTGTGTTTTTAGAATTTTCTGACAAGTCACACCTGACCAAAAAAAAATACTCCAAATTTTTTTTAACATCAAGATAGAGCTAAAGTCTCCTAACAATTTTTTTTGTAGGTATCTCTTACGGATTTAGGTATCTATTGGCCTATTTAAAAGAAATCCTGTCTATGAAAACGTTAACTTGTATGTTAATAAATAATCAATGGATGAAAAAAATAAATATTTAGTACATTTCTAATTCTACTGATATAACAAACATAATTATCGCCTTATAATCACATTCAACAATAAACTTAAGTAGAAATCGTAAATAATAATATACAGATATTGATATCCGACAAATTGATGCAAACGTTAATAACACTGTCAACCCACACAAATAATTTAGGGGAATTCCCTTTTTACAACTTTGGAATTTCTCACAATATATGCAGAGATCGAATAACAAATGTAAGGCGTCGTGGAACTTAATTAAAAATAATTGCAATCAAACATGTAAAAATAACAACATAAAAACAATAAAGTTAAATAACAAATTACATGAAAATCCTAAAGAAATTTGTGATATTTTCAATAATTATTTCATATCAGTAACAAAAAATGACATTAAAAATCAATCAAAGAAAAATGTATATAATAATATAACAAGTAGTTGTTCCAATTCAATTTTTTTGACACCTATTAATGAAAATGACATTTATAAAATCATAAAAAGTCTGAAAGATACTAATTCTACAGGCTATGATTGTATCAACACCAAAATTATGAAGGCAAATGCCCAATACTTGGTATCCCCACTTGCTCATATAATCAATAGATCACTCTATGAAGGCAAATTCCCGACCAGGTTAAAAAAATCGGTGGTTAAGCCTTTATATAAAAAAGGTGATAGTCAAGAGCTGGGAAATTACAGACCAATAACTTTGATTCCTATCTTGTCAAAGATATTCGAAAGAGTTATGTTTGAGAAAATACAAAATTTTGTAAATAAACAAGGTATATTAAGTAATGAACAATTTGGTTTTCGCAAAGGACGTTCTACAGCTTTAGCCTGTTTTGAACTTATTAAAGGTGTTACAGATTGTTTTAATGAAGGTATATATCCACTGGCATTGTTTTTAGACATGTCCAAAGCCTTTGATCTTATTTCACACCAAATATTATTTCAGAAGCTTGAGAATTATGGATTAAGAGGTAAAGCACTGGAATGGTTAAAGAGCTACTTAGAAAATAGAGTTCAATGCGTTGAAATTTCAAGAATAGAAAATAGCCGAAAGAAGATATATCAATCCAAATATTTGCATAATAACAATAACGGAGTTCCACAGGGTAGCATTCTTGGACCTCTATTATTCTTGCTATATGTCAATGACCTACCAAATATTACCGATGACCAATATATTTTATTTGCAGATGACACAACAATTTTAATAAAAACTAAGAATAGGGATAATTTATTGACAAAAACTAATGAGACATTAAATATCGTAACTGACTGGCTTAATGATAATAATCTAGAAATAAATTTGACCAAAACAAAAATTCTACAATTTCAGACATACAATAAAAAATTACCAGACATTGATCTAATTTACGACAATATTAAGATTGAGACTGTTGACTATATAAAATTTTTAGGTATAAATATTGATAAAAATTGTAACTGGAAATCGCATTGTGATATGACATGTAAAAAACTTAGTAAGTTTACATATGCTTTAAAAAGAATTCGGGATGTGGCATCTCCACATGCAGCTACCTTAGCTTATCACGGATATGTTTCATCCGTTTTGAGATACGGCTTAATCTTTTGGGGAAACTCTGTGGAGTCTGAGTCAGTATTCCGAGCGCAAAAGAAATGCATAAGGTCTCTATGTGGAGCAAATTTCTTAGACAGTTGTAAACCACTTTTTAAAAATAAGTATATTCTCCCATTGCCATGTCTATACATATATGAAGTTTGTGTGTTTGTATTTCTAAATAAATATTTGTTTAAAACAAATGACGAAGTGTTGGCACGATCTGGACGCCATAAACATAAATTAAATGTACCAACACAGAGATTAACTGTCGTACAAAATAATGTGTACTGCATGTGTGTAAGGATTTATAATCACTTACCAAATGAACTAAAGAAATTAACTTTGACACGATTCAAGAATAAGTTATTCAAATTATTATTATACAAAATGTACTATACGATTAAAGATTATTTATTGGACAGAACCTTGAATTGTGTAGAAAAGTGACCGTCTAACTAAAAATAATGTTTGTTTTAATGTTCTCGATTGTAAAAGGTATTGTTTATTGTAATTCATATTTTTCAAAATCGTTTATTATGTTAATTTATTCCAATGCTATTAATTTAATAATGTATCAATTTTAATTTAATTTAATTTATTGACAAAAAATTTGTACACCGATGATTTCGGTAGAATATGATGATACTGTATCAAATGTGACCAACTAAATGTAACTTATATTCTGACAAATAAAATTATTCTATTCTATTCTATTCTATTCTACAACTGTGTTGCCATGATTAAACTCGAGTTGCCACCTGTCATATTTATTTTGAAAATGGCAGAAATTTTCAAAAGTTGAGTTCGATTGATATTTTCTGGTAAGGATTCGAGGGCCCCCTGAGCTTGAGGGCCCCGGGGAACTGCCCCGCCTAGCCCCTTGGTAGCTACGCCACTGGGACCAACGGCACACGGCCTTAATCAACTAAACCCGGAAATAAATTTTAGAATTTAGGTAGGTACCTACACAAATTGTTTTAGTCAGACCGTGCGAATCAATCTTTATAATATACGACAGTTTTATTTTATAAAGGTTCGTTTACTATAAAAGAAATATAGAAGAACCTTCTATATTTCTTTTATATATTACTATATTCATGGAATATACTGTCAGGAACAAGTTACAACGCTTTCCGTCGGCCAGCTTTCAACCGATTAACCGCAACGCGGAGCCTAATTTGATTGCCCCTCGCCATCAATTATACCTCACGGCCATCATCGCCTTTTATTTATTCATTCTCTCGGAAGTCACAAGCTTTGATATTTTTCTAGTGGAAATACTTCTTTTTTGTCATTTTCGTAATGTAATTTAGCAAGCAACAGAGCGTATTGTAAATTTGTTAGTTTAGTTACTTATTATAAATGTAGCCTAGGTATGTATTTTATGACAGAATTATTATTATGACTTTTCATTATTGCTCAATGTGGAACAAAAAAGTAACTACCTATGGGCGGTAGTTTTTGAAATAGTAACAGCTTGGGTGCCCAAACTATGCTCAAAAAATTGGTGCCGAAACATGAACTTCCAATCCAACTACGGATATGGAACCCAGTTAAAATTATAATACTTACTATCAATAAAATCTGAAACAAATAGGGTTTGCTAGGATGCTTCTTTAAAATTAAATTAAAAAAATAATTTGTTTGGATCGAATTTGAAGATCGCCAGTTATGATAATAATAGTAATAAAGTAGATACTTATTAGTTCAGATGTATATTAGTTACATAAAGCAAGTAAACAATAAATACGGATTTGTTGCGGTAGTTGGTAAAACTCGTTTGGCGGCAAACGTGATGTTGTCACTCCGTTTTCGAACACGCGAAGCAATCGTTGAATGGCGAGCGTGATGGAAATAAAGAGTGGATTGCGCTGCGTTGTCTGCCAGTCAATTTCCTTGATGAACTCACAATTACGGAAATTGGAAGCGCCACCGCCGCGCCACGCCGCCCGGCCACCCTCGGACTTTGAGACTATCAATTTAATATAATAGGTAGGTATAACGAACACGTCAAAATAACTTCTGCGATCCTGTTAAAGGACACAAAAACGAATAAGCAACATATTGTTAAAATATTATATTAATTAAACCCCGCAGCTACCAGTTGAAAGACTGGATGTCAATTAAATTCTTACGACAAAGAGCCATTTCAAAAGCTGTACCTACTAATGAGAAGCATATGGGAGTCACGTTCCGCGACCTGTATTCGTTGTGTACTTTTTGCTAAGGCCCAGAGTCTCAAACGTTTGTATCGTTATTGAAATCTTTACTGGCCTCATTGTTCTATTCTCAATTTAGGCGTCCTTGCAAGTTTACGCATCTCTTTCACGAGTAAATTGCTCTGCTCTGTCGGAGGAGTCATAAAGAAAATTGCTATACAGTTGATAAATAATTTATCTGAAAGCCCGCCCCAGTCACCGAAACGCGCTCGGGGTAGCACTGCGTCTACAACTACCTAATATTACTTTCCTTTTGTACAATTTTGCAACAGAGCCGTTCGCACGTTCCCTTGCTTTTATGGGCAATAAGTGGAACGCAATTATATTTATGGAGGAAGAATGGTTAGAAAACTAATTTCACCGAGTATTATTTTATGTAACCTATGTTAATACAACCAAAGGTCTGATGTTTATTAACTTAAGTATATTGTTATTGATAATGATATTACGTGAAATAATTTGATTTGAGTTTTGGGGCGAGCTTTCATATATATTTTATGTTTTCGGAATGGCTTTGATGTTTTTAATTAATATAATTAGAATAATCGTAGTCGACGTAGTTGTTAATTGGGAAAGTTAGGTATTCAGTTTTTGGAGCAATAGTGCCTAATTAGTGTGCTCAGCGGCCTCTCATTACGACGCTCGGTTTTAATTACCCGCACGAACAAAATTAATACGGCGTTAGATTCATGGTGTTGTCGTACTATGGGACTCCTTCAAGGTAGTGCCCAAAAGCTTGAATATTTCGTAAAATGGGCCAAAAGATAACAAAGTGTCTGAAGTACCTACGATTCAAAATTTCTTTGGGATTTATTTGATGTTAATTGCTTCAGTAATAGTGATCAAGAATGTTTTTTAAAGTAACGCATTAGGGCAATATATCTGTGTCAGGAAGGACTTTACCGACACACAATTTACGGATACAAAGGACACCAAGACTCAGTAAAACTGTATCTTCGGTGATAGTGTGACACTTAGTTATTATCTTTTGTTACTAACGCGAAATGACAAAAGCTAATAAAGTTGAAGATCGAAAGTAGCCATTTTTAATATTTATTCTGTCGTCGCTGTTCAGTATGGCAATGTTTTTGTATAATACCCGTATTATACAAAAACATTCATTATTACTAAAACTACCAATATCAATGAATAGCTACTACTGTCACCAAACCGCCTATCAAGCGTGGTGACTATAAAAAAAACCTTCCCTTGGGAAGAGGTCCATGTTCAGCTGTGGAAGTTATACGGGCTGATGTTGATTCCCAAGTAAACATTATCCAAATGCAATGATTAACATGCCAAGTGTGTGCCAACATATGACTAAAACACATTTTACCAACCTACTCAGTGGTTACGGTAGTTGCTTCTGAGCCCTAGAGTTATGGGTTCGATTCCTTTTTTTTTTGTATTCCGGGGTGAAATGCGGGGTGAAATTACGAATTCCCACCGCCGCTGCAGCGTATTCGCGAGCTGGCGGGATATGTGGGACTCGCCCTCTCTATAGCGTGGTATGCTAAACTCATGCCATGAGGAGAGGACCCTACACCACTAAACCCCCCGGACACTCCTTCGATCCGCCGTTGGCGGGGGCCGGGTACGCTTAAGCAAATGGGTTCAATTCCTACCCGGGATAATTTTTGTGTAAACCACAGATAGATGTTCTGAGCCCAGACTCAGACTCACTGTTTAGTGTCCGAGAATTTGTTTTCTGTTTGTTAGAAAAATCCGCCGCGACATAGGGATTTATTTCCCTACTGCAGGAGTTGTCTTTTAAAAACTACATAAAACAACACATCTTATCTAGAAATAGAACATAAAGCTGTATAACATTGGACAGTTAATCCCATCCCGTGTGGTTGTTTATTCAGTTGTATTAATTAACGGTCAGGTGGATTACAGGGCAGACGAAACGTGGCCTAATTAGAGATGTGCCGGTTTCACTCCACGCCATAGTTTGTAATTAACGTCCCTTTGTTATTAATTACAATATGAATCTATGAAGTGTCCGCTTGGAATCATAGCTCGTTAAAGTATTATTATTTGTTGAGTTGTATAAACACCGTAATTTTATTGTCTTTACTAATAATTTGCAGGATAATATGCCATCAGTATTATTAAAAGTACCATTAAAATTTTAAAATAGACATTATGCTTTTGACAAAATAGTTGTCCACAAGGAGACGGGAACGATAAATGTACCTACATGGAAAATTAGCTCCAGTATCTTGAAATGAAACATAATCAATGTGAAACGGACGGGCGCGTTTCAAACAGGTTCGTAGTCATTTTAATCTGTAATTTTCAAGGTGACTATTGAAAAATTATATATGTTACAGTCAAAACTAATAATCGGCCAAATCCACCTTTCACTGCTTTAATTAATAATTTGGATCGACCAAAAATAAGAGCATCTCGTTTCTGAAATTTTATGTGAGCCAATATGGACCCGTCAAAACTACTTTTGCCCGATTTTTGCAGCCTAAAGTGGTTTTGACCGATTATAAGTTTTGACTGTAACATATACATGGATAATTTCGCTAAGTATTAGCAACGACTAAAAATCATGGTGTACAGGGTTGTTAACTAAACTGTTAAAAACAGTATTATACTGTTTTTCACTACATTATACTTTTTACTGTTGAACAAAAATAAAGTATGTATACAAAATACTGTTTTGAGCGTCAAAATGCTTAACACTATAAGTATTAAACTTAGACGCTGACTACATTTTTTAAATGTTTTATGTCAAATATCCAAAACATCAAGTGTGTCTTGTTCCTACTCTTAATTTTTTTTAAATATTGTTTAATATTCTTCTCAGACCTACTTAAATATCTAAATATACTTTTTTCTTGTAAAAAAAAAGTTGTCAATCATTGGTGTTTTCTTACGGGGACTAGTTAATATTAATTAAAAATATATTCATAATGCACCGGAGGGACTACCCTCCGTGCCTCGGAAAGCACGTTAAGCCGTTGGTCCGGATTGTCATATAACATCATCTATAATAAACGCATATCAAGGAACGGGCAGCAGCGTTTCCTTGTGTGCTACAACATAATACTGCGGTCACCAATCCGCTCTGCTAAGCGTGGTGACTATGGCAAATACCAATCCCCATGTTCAGTAGTGGACGTTGTACGGGCTGATGATGATGAATGCAGCGGTATGTACTCTGAAATGGTAAACTGAAAGTAATTCCTGTAATATGACTTAAGAGGACATGTCACATTTACATACCCTTTAAATAACTCTCTGCATTTGATACAGCCAAACACCCTCAAAGCTTAAATACCACTAGTCAAAATAGAAAATGTTAGTTTAATACACTCGGCAAGCAATTTCCTGTAGAGATGAAACGCGAGCTCAAAAATAGCTAGTTTAACCGTCTACTTAACCGAGATATGTAGGTATGCTAAATGAAACTGTATTAACAGTCAATAAACAGGCAGTCTCCGGTGTCGACTTTATAACATGTCAGTTGACGTTGTACCAGCGAAATCAATTAGGTTCGTTTGCGAACTGCTCCAATAAATACTGCTATCGTTAATTAGAATCAATCGCTGGATTGCGTCGGAGACTGTTCTGAAATCAGTTTGCCGTGGGCGGACCGCTACGGTGACAGCCAATGGCTTATTAAGAAGCAACAATGTGCAATAAATTAGTACAAATAGTTTTGTTTTGATTATGATGGGCATTCACCGTGCATTAAGGCAACCTGGGCTCTAGCCTTATTAAATAGTTTAAAAACTACAAACTAAGCAATCTGCGCAAGAGGACACTCCTGTGGGGTTTGGGCCTCGGCTCAGGGATTTGACTGGCGGGCAGATTAAGGAATCATGACATGTTACTTGACGGTGTACCAGCAAAATCAATAAGGTTTGTTTGCGAACTGAATCCTATAAATACTGCTATTGTTCATTAGAATCAATCGCGGGATTGCGTCGGAGACGGTTCTGAAATCAGTTTGCCGTTGGCGGACCGCTACGGTGACAGCCAATGGCTTATTAAGAAGCAACAATGTGCAATAAATTAGTACAAATAGTTTTGTTTTGATTATGATGGGCATTCACCGTGCATAAAGGCGTCCTGGGCTCTAGCCTTATTAAATAGTTTAAAAACTACAAACTAAGCAATCTGCGCAAGAGGACATTCCTGTGGGGTTTGGGCCTCGGCCCAGGACTGTGGCTGGCGGGGGGATTGAGGAATCATGACATGTTAGTTGACGGTGTACCAGATACATAAATGAGTTTTGTTTGTGAACTGCTTCAATAAATGCTGCTATCGTTAATTAGAATCAATCGCGGGATTGCGTCGGAGACTGTCCTGAAATCAGTTTGCCGTGGGCGGACCACTACGGTGACAGCCAATGGCTTATTAAGAAGCAACAATGCGCAATAATTAAGTACAATTAGTTGTGTTTTGATATCATTTGATTATGGTAGGCATTGATATAATATACAGGGTTATTGGTAATTAGACTATTCCGGTTATGAGCTGATGTGTGTGAGTAGGTATTTACGATAATTTTTCCCGAGATCATTTCCGCTCAAATGTCTTAAATAACAGAAAAAAAATGAAACTTCGCTTGCAGATTATATTAAACACATAACTGTCTTAGCTTTCCAACGATGTACAACAACTAGAAACTTTTTTCAATCAAACAGTTTTTTTTAATGTCAAACGAAGAAAATGTTAAATTCGTATTCGAACTAAACATAAAATCGCTTTTTGTATAGGTAAATCCGAGAAACGGATGGTATTTAGAGTCGGCAAATTAATGCCGGACGACCCCCAGTCTATGTTGTTAATTACGAAGAGGATATTCTGCAGTTGAAAGATAATACCTTAGCCGCCTCTTACGACTTGCATGGGTAGAAACCACAAGGGTTATGCTACTATTATCTTAGCATTAAAAAATAAACATCCAAATAGCCTGTCTTAGTACGGTTGAACAAAAGAGATTATTAACAACTAGCTTTTTACCGGCTTCGCTCGCATTGAAGTCAATGTCCCTATGTTACTTCTAATATCTCTAGGAATATGTGTATTTACAAAGTTTCATGATGTAGTTTTCACGTAAAAGCATAACGAACAAAAATTACATTCACATTCATAATATTATTAGGGATGTTGATGTCACTCTGCACTTCGGTTTACCCCGCGCGGTTGTCAACCACAAAACCGCAACTACGTGGGTTTAAATTTGTGTGCATGAAAAGAACCGCAGTGTCGTTGGCGGTTTTTTCCCGCGTGGTTAGGTAGATGTCCGTAGTCTTTAGAATATAGTTTATTCTTTGATACAACTAGGATTTTGTTTTTTTTATGACAATTTTTTTCAATAAATAATCGTTGAGGCCCGTGGAACTAATCGTATTTAGTTTTTTTTTTCGGACGGACCTATGTATTTATCCCCGAGTCTTTTGCTACTTCAACGGGCATAAAGACGAGCAGAGCTCCAGCCTAGACATAGAATTAAGACTTATGAAGTTTCATTCATCGCTCAGCCATGTAATTTTTATATCGTCAGTATTAATGGCTAATAAGGTTGAAAATCAAATATTGCAAATTTATATTTGCGCTTGAAAACACAAACATTAAAAATATTTATTGACGGGTGAATTTGCACTTTATTAGATTACGCGGTAGGTATTGCTGCATCACTGACGAATGACGCTAAACGAATTCATATATATGCTTTTTTTCGGACGGACAAATGCTGTTAGCTAATTCACCGGACATAAAGGCGAGTAGAGCTTCAGCCTTAATAAATGGTTTAAAAACGACATACTAAGCAACCTGCGCAAGAGTGCGTCCTTTGTGAGACTTGGACCTCGGCCCAAGGCGATCACTGGCGGGGTGATTATGACGTTTCGTTGTTTAGCGGAGTTTTTGTAACTGTCGCTCTAAGCACATATGCATATTATAAGTTGAAATATACGTAAACTAATATTATGTTGAACAGTAGTTAAAAAAATAAAAGAACATTAACAATTAGGTTATATAAACAAAATCGTTTAATTACTAGTTAACTCGGGCTCCGGCGCGACAGTGGTGCAAACGCCGATTAATCTTTCGATTTGCATCGATTTGAATACTGATTGGAATTATACGAGTATATTCGAGTATAGTCGAGTGCAATCGGCCAGTCACGCCCCGGGCTTGTTTACAACACGTTTCACGACAGCTTTACAACATGGATGTCCCATTTTAATATTTAATTTGTCTAATGGCAACTAGTTAACAAATGGTATGTTAAAATGAAAATGTTATTCTAAATTATTAGTTATATTAATATTATTTTTATCTCTGCTGCTATTTTATACCAATTTAGGTAAGGTATGACGTTTTGATGTTGGTGGGCCTCTCGGGCTGACCCAAACAGTAGACCCGCTTATTGTAAAGTAGAGTAAAAGTAGGTAGACAGTTGCACAAACTTCCCCAAGGCCTTGTGGTTAAGTACCTACATAATAACAAGTCCGTCAAAAAAGGAGCAATGTTTTGGTAAAAATAAATAAATATTTTAATAAAATAAACGAATGATTTTTTTTATATACTTACGAATATATCTCAAAAACAGACACCTTTGAAGTGAAATGGAGGAAGCCTTAACTCGACAAGAGGTCCTTAAGTAGAAGAAAGAATTACAATCCTATATCATTGTTAAAGTAGGCTTTTTAAGGAAAAATACAAGGCTAAAAACATACATTCTGTACATGTTTTAATAGCTAACTGATCGATCAGTTTTATCAAGATTAATGTCCCCACGCAGATTCTAGTTACTCTGATTATTATGGTTATTAAGCACGGCGCTCTCACAATCCCACTAATTAACTAAAGATTTACACACCCTGATTTTTTATGTTCATTGTTGATAGGACAATTTGCTATCAGTATTAGTATAATCATCAAGTACTAGTAATTAGTATAGTACAAACGTATTAGTAATACCTACTTTTATATGATTTTACAAAATAACGGTTCGGTGCTTGTATTTTGTGAAAACGTGGCGTAGCTGTAGATAAGTTCAGGTTAATCTTGCCTTAAATCTCGGAGTCGTCGGGTTCAATTCCCACTTCGGACAAAAGTTTTAGTGTAAAATCAAAGATTTATTTCCGGGTGTGGTTGTACATCAACCGAGGGGCAACCATCCGTGCCTCAAAAAGCATGTTAAGTCACATGCTCAACACTAACAGTGGACGTTATGTGGGCTGAAGATAACTGTATCTATTGTTTTATGTTTTTTATTATCCTGCATATCGTGCACATTTTTGCGGGCAAATTATATTTAGACAAACTTTTGAGCGGAATTCACACAAGATATTTTGTATTCTAGCTTACTATGGTTTTCCGCAAAGTAACTCCCCATTCTATCAATTACATACAATAGATAGACAACCAACTTATCCCAAGTGCTTTAAGATTATTAAAATGTTATGCTACAGGTACCAAGCGTTCGTTTATCAACTTGATCCAAGTGAGCGGGTGAAGTAGTAAAAGTAGGCAATTAAATGACATACTTAATCTCTAGTTTATTTATACATCCTATTTATTGGTAAACTTAAAGTTTATTTTGTGGGTCGGAAACCAACATAAGGTCGGTTGCTAGTAAACACCCTTTTTAAACAGCGTTTCAATAGGTACCTACGATATGTGAGAATAACCCGCACGTTGCCGACCCTAATCCCTTCCCACAGACCATAGAAAAACAAAAGCACCAAGTTTGTATGCTTCATCTTTATAAACTGTGTGGGTTGTAGGTGTTTGTTAAGCTTTCACTCAAAAACTACTTGATCGATGTTGCTGCGTTTGCACAGGCATTGTTTTTAAGCAGAATACCCATTTAGGTAAGCTATAAAATATCACGCAGACAGGCCAAAGCGAAAAGAACCGCGGGGCGTAGTCCGTTAATCAAAATTTCGTTTTGGCTATGGTATTCTTCAGTAGAAGTAAGTAATTGTTCATGTCGGAAAGCGCGGGCGCGGCAGCAGTGCGGGCACGGAGACGTAGCGAGTTCGTGTTCAAATTGGCCGCCAGGCGTTTGCGCGAGTGTAACGTGTTGTAATTTTGTAATAGGTTGAAATTATTGAGTTCTAGCCTGAACAGGACTTATAAACTCTTCTGTATTGAAAGACATGATGAAAACGTTCTAGATACTGTTTCTAGCGACAAGATCATACTTGTTGATCTTACCTGCCGTCGAGTCAATCGCGCGCTCCGCCGCTAGTTCGACGTGAACACATACCTACACATCTCCCGCGTTTGATAATGACGTGAGCGCGCCAGTCGCTAGCTTACTCGCTATTTAGACCGCACGTGCGTTTTATAATGACATAATGAATTTTATTCAGCACTTAGGTATTTACATACATCTGTACTTGACAGAATTACAATGTAAGAAGATAAATTAATAAAAAATCTATAACTAACAGATAATTCTTACTCTATCTAGACTCTGTGTTAGGTATCTAGATAACTAACACGTTTACGTGAACTCTTGAATATAACGCCATATGTTTGATATTCCGTGACCGCGCCTGCTAACCCGCCAACGCGAGTCAATGTGAATGAGTACTATCGAGTCGAGAGCGCGAGACCAATAATTTGTCTAAGACTACCTACATATCTATATTTTTCTCTCCTTTTAAAATAAAAAAATATTAACACTTTTTAATTAAAGTGCAGTGATTTGTAAAACGTATAATTGTTTCATACGTTCTATTTAGAATAAACGAATAGATGCGAGGGGACAGAATCAGTGTTATCTGTAATTAGAATCGAGTGCCGGAAGAGCGGCTACTATTCGACTATTCGCGTTGTGAGCTCGGATCTTACCTAATTTGTCATGGATGCTGTAGATTCGTGATAACGATCCTAAATTAGATTGATGTATAAAGGTCATTGTGTTTACTGAGATCGGATATCATATTATTAATTGTGCATAGGTTGAAAAAGCACGTTATCATTACCTTATCTTATATTACTAAAGAATATCTAATTAATAGAATCAGGCGTTACTTTGTAGAAATCCATATTATAATCTTAATTAAAATGACAAAAAATATCTAGTGTTAATTCCGCAAAAAAATGTGTCAATTATGCTGTAATGCTACTGCGCGTTTGAGTCGTCAACATCACTCTGATGATGCTCCGTGGTGAAGCGAAACACGTGTCGGGTCTTCGGCTGGTGATTGTATTATTGCATGTTGCAGCTCTCCTGCATATTGATCATAATTTATGCGGGTGGGAGGGCGGTGCAAACATGGCATTACAGCATAGGGACATATTTTTTTGCGGAATTACCATTAGATATTTTTTGTCATTTTAATTTAGCTTAAAGAATACCTTCTCATACGTTCCATATCCTTCAAAAGCTAATCTTGAAATTATTGTACACTAGCTTCCCACACGCGGTTTGACCCACGCATCTCAAGTTCCCGTGGAAACTTCATAATAAAGCATACACCTCAATTAATGGGCTATCTCACACTGAAATATTTTTTCTAATCGGACTAGTCGTGCCTGAGATAAGCCCGTTCAAGCAAACAAACAAACTCTTCAGCTTTATATATTAGTATAGATGGTATGTAAGTATAACAGAATATGTTTACTTATCAACCGATCATGTGTACATTTAAGTAGTTTGTAGGTTGTACACGGTTTGTAGGTGTACACGGCCGGATTGCTCATGCGTACCCGGCCCCCGCCAACGGCGGACGAAGGAGTGGTTTTAGTGGTGTAGGGTCCTCTCTTCGTGGTATGAGTTTAGCATACCACGCTATGGAGAGGGCGAGTCCCACATATCCCACCGCCAGCGCGCGAATACGCTGCAGCGGCGGTGGGAATGCATAAATGCATTTCACGCCGAACAACAACAAAAAAAAGATCTAAGTCTCATAGTTCTCATACTAGGGATTTGCTGGTAGAAAATTCATTAACTTATTAAGCTCGCCTTTTTTCAAATTGTACTACTGCATAATAATATACCTATGTATGTATTTATTGTGTTTCTATGTGTGCAATAAAGAATAAACAATTTATTTCTATAAATAGTAATAAAACTTATCATATAGAAACTATTTACAAACTCGTCAATAGTCAGCATGAAGTTATTAAGATCATTTTATGATAACTGTTTTTACTATCAATTGTTTTTACTCGACTTCTAAATTACTTGTAGTTACGAGTTCATTTAATCACGTTTAATCGACTATAAATCTTAATCAATTTGTTACGCATCGCAGCCGTTATTTATACTAGGTAGGTAATTTTAGCATTGTTTTTACAACCTTTTAAATACTGTAATTTATATTATTATACTTTTTTTTGTCCGGGAGTATATGCCTTTTCGCATTCCCACCGCCGCTGCAGCGTATTCGTGCGCTGGCGATTGGATATGTGGGACTCTCCCTCTCCATAGCGGTGGTATGCTTACTCATACCACGAGGAAAGGACCCTACACCACTAAAACTCCCCGGACACTCCTTCGAACCGTCGTTGGCGGGGGCTGAGTACGCATGAGCAATCCAGCCCTATATTATTATATCTAGTAATACCTAAACAATACACCCTGTATGATTACGTACCTACGGTATAACTTTGCTTCCCCAGACGAGCCTGTGATGCCAATATGGCCGCGGGTGCCGCCGGTGGTTGTCTCAGTAAGCCATGAGTTCCTTGGCCCCTCATCAACGGTACCCGGGGGGTTTTAGTGGGTAAGGTCTTTTCCTCGTAATAAGTATGACTAGCGCTATGGAGAAGATGAGTCCCACATACCCATTCGCCCGCGCGGGAACGCCGCAGCGGCGGAGGGAATGCGTAGCATTAAAGCATTTCCTCTCTGACATAAAAAAGTACCCTATGCTTTAACTTTTTGGTCGCCCTGAGCTGAGTTGAGCAAGGATGCAAAAGCCTCATGGCTAACTATATATTAAAGACATGGCCCGTGGATGTTATAACAAGAATCATTAATTACAAGTCCGTTTCGCAACTGTAAGCTGCGATCGATTGAATTACTTGAACTAGACGAACTAGTCATACTGTTGCGGAAAAGAAAATATAAAAAAATAATTCAGTGTTTATTTTACGAATTCAATATTTATGTACCTACTGCTAATTAAGAATAAATTCCTTTTTTATTAGCTTTACTCAAAATCAATGATAAATGGAACAGTTTAATGATACAAACTATATAGATACAATCCATCCAAATCATAACGACTCATCAAATGAAACCCGGATGTTTTAATTTTAGCTTCTCGCGTGCATTAATTATGCACATGCTTCGACAAAGCTTGTTTGTAATAAAACATCTCATCGGCGAAGGGTGTTTCGCTATATCGTACAGAGTTCGCTCCTAAATACACGCGTTATATTTTTTACTAGCTTCCCGCGCGCGTTTCACCCGCGACACTCCCGTTCCCGTGGGAACTTCATAATTAAATATAGCCTATGTCACTCAGGCTGAATGTAGCTTTCCAATGATGAAATATTTTTTAGGAATCGGCACAGTAGTTTTTGAATTTATTCATTACAAACATATACACACACAAATAACAAATATTTCCTCTTTATAATATAAAGTATAGATAGGTGTGAAAAGATATATATATAACTAGTAATTATTGACGTGTTTACTTTTTCCAATCTGTGACTGGAATTAGAGCACACAACATTATTAAACCGCTGTCTATCAGCGGATCTTAGGCCTCATTTACGGAGACGCGTCGTGCGTGGCGTGGGGCGGCCCACACTGAATTCTAACGTGCCGTTGTATGAGTGCGTTTGAGAAAAGCGATTCTACATGCTGTGGTGTTAAGCATTCGCATAATATATTCTATATTTTTTAATAAAAACTATTTTTACTTCGTGAAGGCTCTTTGCGTCGCTACAGCGCGGTGAAAGGGGCGTTAGTTCTGTCATAATTGTCTTCTATTTTTTCTCATCTAATTTTCACGACGCATAGAATAATTTGTAATTAATTAATATTTGGCTGTTATTATTCTATAAATATATTTTTGTAAATAATGAAAGCATTTTGTTTTGTTACTAAACCTATACCTACTACTCGTATAGTAATCCTATTTCACCGCCACTCTCCACGAGTAGCTTTCCACGCGTGGATTTACCCGCATAGCTCTAGTTTATGTGGGAGCCTTATCATTAAATCTGTATACCGTAGCTTTGTAATGGTGAAAGATTTTTTTAATTGGTTACGGAGCCTATGTGATTTAATCATAGATATATCTAAAGTAATAAAATAATATAATATGTTCATACCTGACAGCTTTTAGTAGCAATAATCAAATAAACTTAATTAATTTAACACTGTAAACTGATAAGCCAAAATATGTTTTTACTATTTACAAATACCTGTAATAGGTTTACGGGAATAAAAACGTTATTTATTTTATTTATTATTTTATAACAAACAAACATACATCAAATCTTTTCTCTTTATAATATTAGTACAGACATTGTAAATTGCCATATAGTATGAAAGGCCACCAGTACAGTAAACGGAAAAATCGTCCAACGCGCCGCGAGACGCTACGCGCAACGCCCTGCGTCTCCGCAAAGGAGACTTCACTTGGGCTGCACTGACAACTTTGTAAATTAAATTGACTCCAGTCTCGCTCATCCGTAAATTGCACTTCTTATAGCCCATGTAAACGCCAGTTCTGTATAAACGATCCATTAAAACTGGTGTCAATTACCTTAATACCTTATATGTATCGAGTCAAATATATTATAACGTTCAGAAACATTCTCTAATTAAATGCCATGTGCATAGCGTACCTTATAAACTATCTTGTAGAATGTCACTATTAATATAGGATGATAGGTAAGTATTAAGATTTTTATATAAGGAAGAATGCTTTTTGTATTAAAAAGGGAGTAATAATGGTATTACTACAACCACATAATCATTGAATAGCTCTCTTTGTTAAAAGAAACCGTCGGTGGCCATACCAAACCGGGTGGAACAAACGCTTACGAATTACAAAATGGAAACTAACGCCATCTATTGTCACAAGCGATAGAATTAGGTACTAATAATATTAAACATAATAATATGTTTAAACCTCGAATTGGTCGTGCAAAACTAGTGAAATAATTCAGTATCGTGAAGGACTTTAGAAACACAGCATTTGCAACCAGACTTCCGGGTCGTACTTAATCGAATGCAAAATACCAGGTCAGGAGCAACTGAACCGCCAGTACACCAATGAAAATATTACAGGGAAATTGTGCTTTAATAACATAATATTCATAAGAAGATGTTTTAATAAGAAAATAATGTAATAAGAATCTCTTAAGTGTCTCTTCAAAAAAATAAGCTCCGTAAATTTTTTCATATCAAGTAGGCTACACGTTATTATACGCGTAAGTACCTACCGACTTAGAGGATTTATTTGCGAATTGAGTTTGTATAAACAGCAAGGAGAACGGAATATTTAATTCTATAATACAGTAACTAGTCACATTGATATTATATTTATTGTAGTCATTCAACGAGCTATGCTCAGGGTTTCTCTACGAGATCGAATCAGAAATGAGGAGATACGTAGAAGAATGCGGGTTATCGACATAGTCCATCGGATTAGTTCTTTGAAGTGGCAATGGGCAGGCCATATATCACGGAGAACAGATGGCCGTTGGGGCTGAAAGGTTCTCGAATGGAGACCGCGGATTGGCAAGCGGAGCCTAGGACGTCCAACAACTATGTAGATGGACGGACGATCTGGTTAAGGCCTCGGGATCACGGTGGATGCAGGCCGGTTCTAATCGCCACAACTGGGGATCTATAATTACTACGGCTGAAATGGTGCTGATTGTGTATATTAATATTCTTATTCTAATTACGTAATTTCAATAAAGTATTCATAAAAAAAAATATTTTTGATAAGCTAATTTAAGGTTGATGTAACTTATATATTCCAGTAGAATAGTATTGCAGTTACAAACCTTTTTTTCCGGGAGGAAATGCATAACACTGCCTCTCCTGTGAAGGGTTCTGTAGAGCTAGCCCTCCCCTTAGCGATGGTATGCTATTCATACCACGAGGAGAGGATCACGCACTAAAACCCCCGGAAGCCCGCCGAGTACGTAGTTTTACCGGGGGCAATCATATCACGTGAAAAGGGTTTATCCACTAAAACCCCTCCAATTGCCAATAATGGGGGCATCGGAAACAGTTAATGCATGACACCCAGTACTCATACTTACACCCCTACATATATTTGTTTACTTGATATCAAGAAAGAAAATCTTGATGCTTAGAGATTATAAAATGTTATACAAAGTTAAAAATATAACAACGCGATACTTTGCTTCAGTCAAAACCGGTGCAGGGCCGTCTTCTGCCGCCCGTCCACTTACAACTTGAAGAGGAGAAACGTGCCTAGCAATAAGCGACAAGTTATTCATTAGTGATTTAAGAAAATGTTATTAGTGCCGACAAACCATGTGAGGTGCCGGTGCGCATGCGGCTGCATATTTTTGTACACAATTTTCTGGTACAAAATGCAAATGCATGCAATTTACTCCTATTTAGTTCACACGCTTGTTAGTGACCAACGTAAATTATAAAGGAATTTTTATTTAGATATTTATTTTATTGGCTTCTTTAGCCACCAATAAAACACAAATAAAAGCAAAAAAAACAATTATAAAGATATCATTCACTTGTATACCTCGACGGGTAAAAGGCAAATTGAGCTAAGCGACACCATGAGCAATATTGAATTATAGATTTTATGAAAGGATTACATAAAATATACAATTCAATATCATCCATAGTGTCACTTGGCTCAATTAGTCTTTTATCCCTCGACCTATACCTTTTTTTATGACCGGGGTAAATGCATGTACGAATCCCCTCCCCCGCTGCAGCGTTAGCGCGCCGGCCAAGGCTTATGTGAAGTTATGTGGGACTAGCTCTCTCCATAGCGGTGGTATGCAGATCATACCACGAGGAGAGGACCCTACACTACAAAAACTCCCTGAATACTCCCCCGTCCGCCGTTGGTGAGGGGCCCGGGTAAGTACACTTTGGCTATCCGGCCCCACTTGTATTCTTAAATACCTAGGTATATTTTATTTTCATAGTAAACTACTTAATTTACTGTGATTACTGGCAAAAAATATTAGTTAGATATTTTCCTTAAGATTTATATGTAATTAATAATTACAACTCATTTCCTCAACGCATTTCAAGTATGACTAATTTAAAACAAAAACTACTCGATACTTATCATATTAAATTGGAATACGTGTGTGCTTACATTTCAATTAAAAACGTAACGACGCAATTTAAGTTATAAACGTATTTTAAGTTATAATAATAACATGTTATAAAACTTGATAGTTTCATTAATTGACAACATGGTAGTGCAACGTTAATTAAAGAGAGAAATTGCTCGTCCTGTAATGAGAGTTTTATGACCAACGTTGGATGCAACGAGGCAGCGGAACGCCTGGGAAGCATAAGACTCATGGCGCAATTTGCTGCCCGTGTTCAGTTTGCTACTAATTAATTAATACCTACTTCCTATATAAATAATTGCGAAGCTCACGTTATTAATATGTAAACAATTTTACCTTTAATACAATTATACGACTAATTGAAATCTATAACTCACGCGAGTTTCAATTTAACCTAAATTCGCGCATATTTTTGTCGATATTCGCGAATTATATCGACATAAACGTTTTATATCGTCAGAAAATGGACCAGGTTTTTATGAAACAATATTTGGAATTATACTGCCCTGTTATTATTAAACACGCTTTTGTCCTTGATGGACCTATTTAGGCGAGAGGCTTTTGCTACATTACCGGACATTGAGGCGAGCAGTGCTCTAACCTAATTAAATGCTTTAAAAAACTACAAATTAAGCAACCTGCTACGCAAGAGGGCGCCGTCTGTGCTCGGACATGGTTCAGGATGTCGCTGGTGAGGAGATGAAGATATTATGACTTAGATTTTTAGGGGTGTTGTGTGCAACTAATGTTGAACCCGCTATAGGTAAAGTAGTCGTAGAAGCAGTAAGCAATTAATTCTTGCTTAATTAAATCTACACTATTAACAAAGCTGAAGAGTTTGTTTGCTTGAACGCGCTAATCTCAGATCCGACTTGAATCCCATAAAGAAAGGCTATAGGTTTAGCCTATAGTCTTCATAGGCTATACCTATAGCCTACTACGCTATAGCTCATTATCACGCTTAGATCAATAAGAAATGAAGAATATTTCAGAATCGAGAGCCCAAAGTAACTATTCTACGTCTTTAGATTGGTAGGAATTTTGTGTGTTCGTTGTTCTTTCAGTAATACTGAGACTTACTTACTTAACATAAAGTAAGAATGATAATAAATTTGTCAGAATGCACAATCATAACGCCTTTTTAGTAAATTATAATTACCTTGAGATAAAATTACCCCGACAAAATAAATGGATACTTCACACCTGTAGCTTTGATTAACATGCCGACGCCGGCGAATGCTTTAGTATAAAACTGGCCACAGCTATATAAGGTGCTTCTAAAATATATGCCATCTCTACAACAGCATACCTACTCATTACTGTAGTAAAGAAATAAATTAAAAAGAATAAATTTAGTTTTATCCTTAATAAAATAAAAATATCTTAAAATACAGGTCATCACCCAATACCTACAAGCTGTGCTGGCCGCATCTTGAGGTGAATAGCGGAGTGAGAGAGGCCTCTCTTCGTGCTTTTAATATGTATATTAAATGTAAGTTTATTTTAAGTTTCTTTTTGTAAGACAAAAAATATTATTTCAGAGGTGACTATAGAATATTCAACTGCTGGATAGGCAGCGCCATCTATCAGCTCAAGGTTAGTCACTATTTTACTGTCATCTGCCATCACCAATTTGCCTGCTTGGCAGGCACATTGGCAATATCACGCAACGATTCTGGTTTGCCAAAGTACAGGATCGTTAAGGAGGAGGCCCATGTTCAGTAGTGGACATAAACGGGCGTATGAAATGAATAAGATACTATCTACTGTTGAAGAGATGACATATATTTTGGAAGCGCCTTATATATCGGCTGACGAGAATCACCAAAGCTATCCGATCCTATTATTCGGCTAACGAAGCTAAGGGTTTCCCTTGATTATTAAAACGAACTTGGAGCCACCCACAGCGGCGCCTCCCGAGTGTTAATTGGGCCCCCGTAGACAATACTAATAAGGCCCGTCCGCGCCTCTATCTGTCTAATTAAACGCGAAACTTGAGAGTAGCACCCTCGGCGACGAGGGCCTGTTTGCCGAGCCTCCTGAATACACTGTAATAATACCGGCTAAGCGTGTTTGAGTGGCTCTTTTTCGGATCTCTGTAAACCCGCGTTTAATTAGCAGTATTATGCGTCTGAGTGTCGACTGCCGGCTTGTTTAATTAAGCTAAGTCAGTAACAACAATCCATTCTCGTTACTGATGTTTTATATGCCATTATTAGCAATTGTTTATCTTTTTTTTTACATTATCTGTCCATTTAAAGGCTTCTTTTTAGTTGTTTGCTTCATGTATTAGATATAAAATAAAATGTTTTATTTTAAGAGCACCATAATAAAAAGAATCGTAAAGTAGTGCAGATATAAACTACTTAACAGTAATAAGTGCGCCGTTGCATTATAAAATTTTTACGACATGTAAAATACCATAAAGCGAATTTACAAAACGAGGATTTTAATGTAGGTGTGCAATGAATTTCGATATAATTTAAGCTGAGTGTAATAAAAATATTTTTATAGTGTCCTGAAATCTGACTACTATACATTTTTTATTGATATATTACAAACGTTTGACGTCCAGTTTCACCTGCCTGTTCATATGGCAAACTTGTCATAAAACTTAACTCTCGCGCGCGGTTTGACCCGCGAAACTACCATTCCTATAAAGAACTCATAACTAAATATATTTCATTTCCTCGATAAATGGACTATTTAACACCTTAATATTTTTTTTAAATCGGACCAGTAGTTCTTGAAATTAGCGCGTTCAAACAAAGAAACTCTTCCGCTTTATATATAGATAGTATAGATGTGGCGTAATGTTACGTCTGGATAATGTAGCTTCCTAATTATGAGATTGTTTTCGAAATCAGTCCAGTAGATAAAGCTTTTTTTTTTTTAATTATAGTCTTACGTTTGATCATAATCTCACTTGATGGAAGGCGAAGATACGGCCTAAGATGATACACGCGTGCCTTGAAAGTGTCTGTTCATTTAGCCTTAAAGATGTCCAGATTATAGCGTTCCGGAAAAAACTGACCCCGGCAGAGAATTCCACTCCTTAGCCGTCCGCATTATGAAAGAAGAAGCAAATCGCTTCGTGCGTATTGAAGGAATGTCCACAACAAAAGGGTGAAACCGCTCGCCGCGCCTAGTCGTCCGGTGATGGAAGGGTGAAGGGAGTATTAGGTTATGTAGAACCTGAATGCGTTTAATAATTATGAACAAAATATAAATCCTCTGTATGTAGATGAGCATTGCAAATCAACGAGGCATTATGGAGTCGCCGTGTAGCATAGATTAAGAATATTTAGTTTTTTATCAGTTAGTTTGAGTTTAAATTAGCTTTATTACTTACCTACTCATAAAACTGAAATATGTTGTCAACATATCTGTAAAATAAATGTAATTACTATATATTATACATTTTTAATTCTGTAGCTAGCCATATCATTGATACCGGGCTACAACCCAGGGTCCCGTATCATTGGTAAGGTGGCCCCCGAAAATTATGGTAGCTGGCCTCTCCAACGTGTTTTGAATGACTTTTGATACAGGACTCGACTTGCGCACGCTCAGCCATAGCTAGTCGTATCAAAGATACCGGGCTACAACCCCGGGTCCCATATCATAAGTAAGGGGGTCCCAAATATATGATAGATGGGTTCTTCAACGTGTTTTGATACCAAGGCTCGTCTTGGGCACTGAATATGAGATAATATAATAACGCACAAAGTTAATACTGAAAGTATGCGTGGTAAGTAGTAGGTAGCAAGTTAATAACGAAAGTTGTTTGTTCGTATAAATTCCAACAACACTGATACAAACCTGGCTGTGTAATTACACCATATAACGGTGTTATTCGCTTAACACTACGCGTAATAATAACAACCTAAGTTTTCCAATTAAGGTGTATGTGAGGATAATAAAACTGTCCGTAACGGAAAATGCATGCCTTTATTTATTTCATTTTATTGTATGCTGTATTGAATTTGAATTAAGTGTATGTATAAAATTCCATTTGTACTTTGGAAAACACCGTTAATTAGTTGGGCCCGATTATCAATATAAGGGTATAGTCAATAAATAACTTTAAAACAACTATTAAAGCCAAATTGTGTAGCACGGCCTATTATAACATTTCTAATTATCTTAGTGACAACAATACTTGGGATTGAGTCGCTCCAATTACAATAAAACATAAAAAAATATTTAAAAATTAAATTATAATATTATTATTTAAAAAAAGCGTGCTCTGCCAAATTTTTGCCGGTGTTTGTCTGTAGTCGCCACGTCACACACTGCACGGTAGGGAAAAAATATGACGATTTCAAATAAATGTAACCATTTTTAGAGAATAAACGATATTCGAATTTTGAATCATAACATTATCTATGACATTCTTTTACCAGGTAACGGGCAGCAGCGTTCACATGTGTTCCGCAGAGTGTACCGAATAGACTGGGAGGAGGACTGAGGCTGATAATAATGTTATAATGAAATATCTATGTATAAAAAATAAAGTTGTATTTTTATATGATTTTCTTTGCTAAGAATTATAAATTGAATAGTTGTTATATTGTCTCTTTACAGCTTAATAATATTCTATGTTAATTTCGATTACAATTTCTATTGTTCCAATCATTATTTATTCCTAGACCAAAAGTACATAAGTACTATTCTACACTCAAACATTACTAAACCAAGTTTTCAGCGAATAAATCCATTTATATTCAAGCTTAAACAATATGCTTTTAAGAGCTATTACCCAATGCTTTGAGTTCAGTATTCGTAATCTTTGCGAGTTCAAATGGGGAGGTAGATAGTATTTATTCAGCATTAGAAAGCATCCACTCTCCGCTGATGCGTCACTGACATATCCGTTAATGCTTTTTCCATTTCGCCGTCACTTCGTTTCCCGCCCTTGTACGTTTTTTATGGTAGTTTTATCCAAAGCTTTATATTGTCAGTATGACTATACAATTTGTAAATAATGCACAGAAAATATATTTGTTAGAATGTTGTGAGCATTTAATTAAAAAAAGTATTTAAAAGGTAAGTAGCTGTTAAGACGGAATATTTTAATTTTTTTCTTAATATATTTTTTCATTTTATTTCAGTACTAAGGTGCTTCATTGCATTTAAATGAATAGTGGACCTTTAGTTTCTTGCAGGTGTAAAAAAATTAGTCCTGATTCATCTTTTAATATATGTGAATAAAAACGAATGAGTTTTAATAATAGTTTTAAACTTATGAATTAGGTAGATACTCGACATAAAAGTTGTTTCAAAGTATTTAGTTAAAAAGAAGAAAGGAAAAAATATTTTTTTTCGAATTAAGAATGCACTTATTAACAGACATAGCTCAAGCGCAAAAGTAATGAGAGGATTTTGTGGCAACATTGATATCAGATCTTTTTGTTCAATATTGAATGTTTTATTTATTCTTTATTTTATCAGGCAAGTTGATGTTTTTTATTTCGACAAGTTAAAGGATAACAATACAAGTTGTAATCTGAAATTTTGAACGAGGAATTAACACATCTGGAATAGATGAAAGATAAAATATACCTACGAATTTGTACGATGCTCTCCGATTTCGAGTAACTAATTCTTCCGATTCAATATGGCTTTTGTATTACAAAATAAAACAACAAGAACATAACAATTAACATGCAAATAGGTTGTCTTTCTAAATTTATATGTATGTTAACTATTGAAAGTATTGAAATTACATTCCCAACTAGCTTTAATGTACCGCAATAGCATTGTTTAATATAGCTCTATCAAATGTAAGTGTGACGTCTATAATAAAATTAGAAGTGTTATGGTTGTATGGAAAGCAATCAAAAGTGTAATTAGCAAAAAGACACAAAGGTAGTTTGAGGGGAGCTCCCCCTAGTTGCAGAGCCCTCCGCTCCGTGGTTGCCCGCTGCCCTTTTGATTGCACATTATTCGCGTGTTTATACAGTTAGATCGCTTTCTAGATTGTTGCTATTGTGATACCGTTTTTTGTTAGCGCATATTTGAAGGGGGTTTTAATTAAAAATGTTTGTTCAGAGAACATGAATGGTTTCTTTCTTTTGCAGTTGTTTGCGTATTTCTTACTGGTGCTAATCACGTTATTGTATGCCGACACACAAGTCTATCGCCTTGTATCTAATAATTATCTTGGCTTTTGTTTTGATGTTGTTCTGCATGAATGCCGCTTTTATTGCAATGAAATTTGCGCCGATTCGGTAAATGGTAAGTTTTTTAGCTTTAATTACCTACTCGAAGTTTTGTTTCATAAACTACTTGCAGCGATAAAGATACGAGTATACAGAATATTCATGCTAAAAATCTAGTTAATCTAGCCAAACACCTAGTTTTAGATCATAGTCCATAATATATATAAAGCCATTTGAAGCCCGTTGCTAAAGGCATTTTTAAATCTGTTGGGATTAAGGAATATAAATCAAATTTAACTTTATCATCAGCTCTAGTATTGAAATTTAAACCTTGTCTACTTCTAAGATAATGCGATGAGACTGAAACGCCTTGGAACATTACAATAATGAATATAAAATACGAGACACGGAATAACAATTAAAGATTTTTGAAATGATTTAGTTTTTTTGGATTTCTAGCAGTAATGTAGGTATTTTGTAGTGTAGTGGATTTTCCTACATACGTATCAAAATAAATGCAGTTGATTTGAAAAAAAAATATATCTCCAAAGTTAAATAAATTATAACATTTTGCGGATTATTGTACAAAACTTGCTTAATCTAAAAATTGAGGTCTGCTTATCTGGTGTTGGCCGCCCACAGTGTCCTCCATTCATCTCCCCAGCGCATTTATACATTACTCACGGCTCAAGTATCCGATTATATAACACGCAAAATTTCAATTACAACTTGTAATTAGTTTTTCGAGAGTTTTTCTTTCAGGAAGGGGGAATGGGGAGGTGCCGTGTGAGCGAGACGCCACTATCCCACTCGCACGTTGCAATGCTTTGAGTAATGCCCATACCACTTATTTGATTATTTTTATGCAATCTGCGCTGGAAAATGAAGGATTTATTTCGTGTATGCGTTCCCTGTTAATTAATTTTCAAAGTATAGTCTCTTTTTTACACGTGTTAACTGTTTCATTTACCTACCGAAAATAGTTTTTGAGCTGTACCATTAAAAGAAATTAAAGTAGGTAATGATACAATATCTTTATAGTATAGGTATTTTGTGTTTTTCTGTGACTTGTGTACTGTCGCGTCGACGTAGGCGTATAGGGCAAGCTTGTTTTTGTCGAGTATGGCCGATATTGGGGTTAAAAAAGTTCAATACATATAAAATCAGTAAGCAGGTACAGCATAAAAGGCTTGCCTTAAAATCATAAAAAAAAAATTGAGCACCGCTTTAAAATAAGTTTGATAAGCATGTAACCCGGAATAAAGCATAAAAAAAGTATTAAATAATGAAACAAGTATAATTATTATAGTAAGGCGTCGTCTTATATTATCATCACATATCTATTGAACTCGAAAAAAAATACAATAACAAATTTTAATACCAAATAGAAAATTTACGTAACACTTAAACTTGTGTACTCACTACAATAACATTGAAAGCTGTTTTCATAAAACAAGTTACACAATGGAATAGGTTGATGTTGTACAGAAATGACCCTTTTCGTAGATTGGCAGCCAGTCGCTGGCCGCTAATGCACGGAAGCCGGGCCATGCGAATTAATGGTAAGAATAATGGCGATCCCATTATGGATTGCCGCCAACATACTTTAGCCATGAAAAGAACCGAAAGTTACATTTGCGATACTCTGAATACTGAGCGCTCTCGGACTCCCCGACTCGGTGCCACCCCCGCCCAGGGTGGCACAACGATTCAAGTGGAGTGGTATCAATTATATTGTTTAGGTGACTGTAAAAATTAAATAAATCTCTGTGTAACACGAGAATAAATGCAGGTAAGTACTCGAATAACTCCAAAACATTTGGATTGTCAATTCAATATTTTTTACTCTAAATTTCGTTATACGAAATAAATCTGTAAACAAAATGGTTTTGTTTTACTCTCCACATATATTATTCAAGCTGTAGAGTATAATATTTCTAGTCGTCAATAATTCAATTAAGTGTCGTCTCTATCATATCATTGTTCCCTTGTCATCGGCTTCATGTGAAAGTTTTAGAACGGAAAAGTCTTTTAAAACGGCTTTCAAGGAAATTAAAGCATTAATGGACGTTCTATTTAAGAGCTATCGTGACGCGATGTGAATAGAATGACACGAATAGTACTACGGAAGGATAAACTAGGGTTGAACGAAGTAAGGTGCGTGTTTTTGCGATGCACTCGTCTATGCTCTGGGCCCGCCACGTCGACGCGACGTCGTCAGCCCGACGCCGCTCCGCTCCTCGGGCGGCACCAACGCGCCACTAATTGGCAATTTGTTCGATCCTTAGATCTCACATAATGATGTGAGTTCGTTTATTTAAATGATTCGACGGAAACTTCGCCTTACAATGTACGTACATGCGCCGCACTGCTTCTTAAATAAATCAAGGGTTAATGGCCCATTCACGACTTGCGAACGAAGGTTGGAGTTTTTAGTTATTATTTGTTAATTTCATTTCTTATAATTGTTGGTTATATTTGATTGGAGCTCAGAATGAACTACTAGCATGCCTATTTCAGTATGTAGAGGTCAACGCATATTATCATGATCATCATCATCAACCCATTTAACGTCCATTAATGACCATGGGCCTGCTCCGAAAGGAGACGGTTGGTTGGTGACCGCCGTATTATGCTATAACACAGCGAGATGCTGCCGCCGGTTCCCTTGTAAAGATATACCTACCTAATTGCTATATATGGTGTATTAAAAATCGGGACAACGGCTTATCGTTTTTTTAGGAGCACGGAGGATAGTCACTCAAGCAACCCGCGGCGACCCGAAAAGATTTTACACAAAGATTTCTTGTCCAGCGTGGAGTTCGAACTAACGACCTTTGAGACTTATGCTAAGCAAAGGTTGTTGTAATAGTTATCATCAATCTTATAACATAACACTTAAGTAAGCTTTAGGGTAGGTTACCAATTAGTTGTTGCTTGGCTCATGAGTACGTACGTTTACTATCAGATTTATATTAATGATCGATGCTCACAACACGCTACGTACAATGCAAACTTACCTACTACTTAAAGAGCAAAAATGCTGTTAACATTTTACAAATAACCTCTGTATATATACAAATAAAGATAAACTCAAGAATTATTTTTTATCGGTAACTGCTTACTTACACTTACTTTTCGGTTTATATTACATTATCGTAACATACTAACCATCATTTACTCGATTACAATATTTATAACAGTATATTGAGAGAAATAAATCGGATTATTTCTTTCAATATGCGCGGAAGGTAATGATATAAAATGTAATGTAACAAAATTGCAGCACATACGACAAGCACTCAATTTTAACTTAGTAATTGAATCGGATGGCGATGCATTAGTGTTAGCTCTTTGGCTAATGTTTTGTTAATTATGTCAGAACAGGCAACGTTCATTGCACGAACTTTAATAATCCATTGGTGGACTTAATGACTGGCTTGGGCGTTTTCGTTAATTAAACGCAAACAAAGACGGCTGACTTCTCTTAGTTATGATCAAACACATTAGCGGGATTTGCTCGCACTTATACGTATTTCCGAGAAAAGTATATTGCTTAAATTCTTGACGTGATTATATATTTGTTTAGATTATCTAGTGAAAGTCGATGCAACGCACATAAACAACATGGTAGGTTCAATGTATTTTGTATAAACGGATTTGTTTGCAGACGATATCTTTATTCACATGGACACACTTTTAAAATAATGTTGAAAGAAACTCAGCGTATAACTCAAATTTTCTGCTTTTCGTAAGAGGAAAATAATGGACACACACCTGCTGGATACCCAGCAGTACTATCAGCTCAACGTAACTTAAAATCTTACTGCGATAATCAATTCGCCTGCCAAGCGTAGCGATTATGGCAATATCCCTTTATGGCCTAGCCAAGGTCCGTACAACGGAGTTCATGTTCAGCAGTGGACTTAAACGGGATGTCAAAGAAGAAGACAGAAAGGTATTTAAAAAAAAGTAAGTCAAGCTATGTCAATCAACGCTTTATCGATAAACCAGTAGCACTTGTGCATCGTTCCGTAAAAGTCAATTACGACCGTCATTAGTCTTCTGTACCCAAACTAATTAATACAACGTTTTGACTAAAGCCTTCGGATAAGATTCCTTACAGCGGCACGAGCGTTGAGAAGAAAAAAACCGAAATTTAATTAAAAAAGTTTAAGTGAGTTTTTCACGGGTGAGCTTACGCCTCGCGGCTTTCAATAATTTAAGCAAATCATATTCTTTCTTTGACCAAATTCATTTAAAATAGCGTATGAATTGTAATTTGGTATACTCATCAAGGACGAATGTTGATATTGTTACTTATAGTACCTACCGGGTTGTTAGCTATGTCTTACGTGCAATAGTAGTAAAAACAACTAAAAAGGATTATAATAACAAAACTTAATCATTAAACATACATATAACACTTATATATACGATATAGTACTTATATATATATATAGTAAATGTTGAAGTGATATTTAAAGAAGAGTATGTAAGGAAAATATGGTGAACGGTGCTTTGCACTTTTATGAGCAGCCTGTTTAAAAAGGTTCGCCTGGCTGTGCATAGAGGAGTGCTTGTACCTACCCTAATGTTTGACAGTAAGAGCTGGGTCTGGCAGAAGAAGCAAGAAAGTAAAATAAATGCTGTGGAAATGGGAGCACTGAGAATCGTGATTGGAGTGAAATGGAGTGATAGAATTAAGAAAGAATGAATGGAGACTAACAAATAGAATTTATAGGGCAAATGTGCACCGAAGTGTAGGAAGAGGCAGATCAAGGCGGTGGTTCCACAATCAAACCGAGGACGTTCTTAAAAAGGCCAGGTTAAAAATAGGTACGCTAAACCGAAGGACATGCATGAGGATATTAATGAATGAAGAGGCGATCGTCAGTGGCGAATTTACCAGCAGGCTAAGTGGCCTAGGACGGCGGAATTTAGGAGGCGGCAAATTTGCCCCACATATTTTTTTCTCAGAAAAAAATACTTTATGATTAAATTTTTTCAATAGTTCAATAGTAGGGGCGGCCGAATATGTATAGCCTACTGGCAGCAAATGTGTAAGTGGTATGTCAAGATCCTAGCAAGTGGAAGGAAGTGGTCTCTGACTACCCCTATAGTAAAGAGGCATGTATGTATAGTATATATATTTAAAGTATTTTTTATTAGTGCCTATACTACCATTAATTGTAACAGCTTGGCAGAAAGATGACTTGTATTTTTTATTTTGTGTATCTTATGAAATTAAATTAAAAAAAAGAACATGGATCGTCAGTATGGTTAACATCAAGCTTATTTACGTCTCAGCTTCTAACTTTATCACAATCACAACCCCGCAGTGGATTTTATTTCTAAGCACTGGCCTAGATATCGATACCAGAAGTATCAATTAACGTAAGGGACATTTTGGCAAAAATGAGTTATATACATCATTGGATTCAGAATTTGCCGCTCTCTCTATGGATATTATTAACATTTCTCTATCGTTAAGAAAATTTCCCTTACATTACAAATTTTTGAACTGCGTAAAACGATTTATGACAAAAAAAATGATTTAACAGTCATCATAATTTTTTCTTCTCAGAAAAATAAAGTAAGTCATAGTATTAAATAATTTACGCTCTTACCTTAAACCTTAAATCAGACAATTTTAATAACATGTTCCTTACATTAATTAGTATGGTAATCGGCGCAACAATATGTATATTTCTTATATTAATATTCATACCATTTATATTTATTTATTCATCTTACAACGATTCATGCACCTCTTATTCGATCTTCTTTCCATACATCCATTCGTTCCTTCTATTCATCATTTCTATTTTCACTGCCATCATACTAATCATCTTTCACACAATTCATATTCCATGTTTTCATCGGTTTTTCGTTTAAGTACATTCAAATTTAAATCTTTACTGCTTCCATGGTAGTGTATATGTACATTAGGTCTCAAAATGTTTCTATTTTATGTTGTATTACTAATATTTATGTACGCTATAATGGGATTTGCTAATCAGCAGAGTTTTAAGTTTTTTTTAATATCTCTATTTTGGATTATTTTCTGATGATTTTTGGTAACTTATTAAATATTTTTATATATAAGTACATGGCTTACGGACTGGTTGCATGTAAATTTAATTGAGATGTATTATGGGTATAATGGTATATTTAATTTACCTTTATTTCTTAAAGAGTATTTTAAATTTTTGTCTTAGACAGTCGTAAAAAGTTCTGAGTGTTTTTTAACAAATTTACAGGTTTCTAATATTTAAATAGATGGTAAAGTTAAAATAATATGTTTGATAAAATGAGGCTTACATGATTCTGTGCTATCCATATGGACAAGGATACGAATTAGTTTTTTCTGTGCTATGAAGATTGTGGGTGCATCTGTGCTATATAATATAATATGATTCCATAAGTGAGCCAGAAATAAGCGTAAGCATAACATCCAAGATATTGTGTTGTTGAGAGTGTGTTCAAGTTCGTTATTATTATTGTGACATAAAGTGATAAGGGAAATGTCATATACGAATAGTACACACTGTCCATTCAACACTTTAGAATGAGCATTTATAAATATAAATGAGGAATAAAGGCGGTAACATATTCTTAAAACGCGACGTGACCTGATGCAACGCGACGCGTGTTGAGTCGAATCAAATGTGAATCACAGATTAGTTTAGTCGTATTGTTTTCTATAGGCCAGAATCACACTATGAACACCCGATGCGACGCGACGTGACATGTTCTTAGTGTAATTCTGGTCTATAGAAAACAATACAACTAAAGTAATCTGTGATAGCTAAGCTATAAAACCTGAAACTAACGTGTAGATTTGCTTTGAATTATTAATGTTGATTCATAACAACATTGATCATGCAAAGAACTTGTTTCTATGGTGTTAAAATACCATCAATTTTGGTAGATAATCTACAGTTACATTGAATGGCAACACTGTAAAAGTCCTTTACAATAGAATTACGTATAATTTTCTATTTCTCTTGCTGCTTACATTACGCTCAACGGGTTACACATAAAATATTAGTAATGTAAGGCACAACTAAACATATTTTTTTAAAGTAAGGGACATGCTATATTTTAAACCACTGGGCATGACTAAATCTTTCGTTGATAGCATGAAAGAAGAGCTAATTCTAAGAAACTTTGCTCAAGATACAATTAAAATTGGAGCAGACAGTAAAAAGTTATAGAGAGATTAAAAAAAATAAAATATTTTTTTGGCTCTCCTGAAAAACCGTGATTTGTCCCTTACATTAATTGATACTTCTGGTATCGAATTATAGTGATAGAGTAGGTCAATTCCTAAACTATACGTACTAAAAATACGAACAACACTCCAATGCAGGTAAAGGCTTTGGCACTTAGTAAGTACCTACTTACAACGATGGATCAATGGATATAATACATATTATACAACAAAAATCCACCTTGTCCGTCTGTCTGAATGCAGTAAACTAAAAAGTAGAAGCAGATTGTAATACTATTATTTTTCTTGTAGGTAGCTAACTAACTTAAATGTTTTGAATACATTTGATTAAAACTACTAAACTTAAGTTTTTCGAATTAACTCCATGAGAAATAGAAGATTATGTAAGAATGTACGTTGGTGTTTTAATGTTGTAAAAATTTAATAAAATGCAGTTGCTATGGATTCTTAAATTGAAACATAAATGGAAGCTAGAGCTTTTTATATTGTGAGAGATCAGGAGGTTAACCACGTAACGATATGGCTATCACTTCGTTATAAATGTTTGTATTACGGTAGAGGTTTTGTAACACATTTCCTATGTTATTGTTTCTGAATTATTAAAGTTACATTAACTAAATATATTAACATTTTTAAATATTTGCTTGCATAGTAAACGCTGAGTAGCGAAGATATTATTATAATTGTCATAAGACATCGTTATATGACAAGCCTCCAGGTGCAAGTCCGACAACTTAACGTGCTGTCCGAGCACGAAACACCAGCAACTCCCAGACTTTGGGCTGGTATTACTATCAGCTCGAGAAAAATAATCTTTAAAAAAAAAATTAAGCCGTACCCGAAGATTTAACCTCCGTACCTCGGTAGTTACAGTCGGAAATATACCAATACCTCAAACTAAAGATAATTACTTATTTTACCAATCAAAAAGCACATAAGTCAATATGTTTAACGTCAAATTGTAACAAATGAAAATAAATTCATCGTTAAGAAGCAGTGCTGGTAACAACACGCGAGCATATCAGTCATTACCTGATTCAAGGATACTCAGAACCCACATACATTTTTGAGAGCTCATTAAAATTACATTACAGCTCTTATTTAAACAGCAAACAACTAAACGTGGCTCGTTAATGCGTCTCGCCTTTAAGAATTTTATGGACAAACATTATCCTGCTACAAACGAACTTTAAAGCGATAAGCTTTGTAAATTACTTATATAACACAACAAATAATACCAAAAAACTAGTTTTAAAGAGATATAGTTTTGTGGAGATGAAATTGTTTAAGAGTGCGCCTAAATTAGAACTTACATGTGAAGTGATGCAGTGGCGGGGTAAGGCTAATATTGTATTTGGAGGAAATACATATTTCACCTTTAGATACTCCGGTCGGATAAAGAGTGGTATCCGTGTGTGTAGAGGTATTACAACTAGTGGTTGGTACGTAAGTTCTTAGATCCCGAGGCCATAAGCGATGGCCCAGACAACCTTCGCGCCGCGCCGCCTATGTATGTATAGCTCAAGAACTAATATGAGAATTAATTATAATCTCAGGTCTTATTGTGTCAGTCGCAGACTAAGGGCCATCGGAAGTTCCGCTGGCGCAGTTCTTAGTGTCCGACTTTGGAGATACCCGGGCTCCCAACCAAACCACGGATGTTCCTACAAAAGCTTTTCCCGGGGATTTTCGTGGAAAAAAAATATATTGTTTCGTTTTTACGATAGATTTAGTTTTGACTTTTGAGATAACACGGTTAGGTAGCAACGAAAGATCAGAGACAACATAATATCTATCCTAGACACTGGTCGTTACCAACTAGCAGTCCAAAACTGCAAAAAATTAACACTTCAACTCAGAGACCACTATATCCGACCCGCCGGGGAAAAGTGCGCCCGCCCGACCCTTAGTTTGGAAACGCCAAGCGTGGTGACTATGGAAATATCGACGAGGGAGGCCCATATTCAGCTGTGGTCATTAAACAGACTTTTGATGAAGCTACATTTTATTCTTATGAAAATGAAAAACTATATATTGCAGCGTTTAACAAATTAAATTATACGCTGAAAGACATATGAAAACAAAACCGACAAACCCGTGATCTTGACACTAGGCAAGCCTGTATCGTGAAGACCAAATTGATAGCAATATGATAACAAATATTCAGTAATATTCTTAACTCCCTCTAATTGCACCGATGAGCTCAAACTAGGTAGATACCTGTGGAGCCAAGCCTCCCCGTACACGAGAATTGTTCTAAGTGCTTTTTACGAACAACGAATATTTGATCGGCAATCAACTTAAAAGCTTTTATAATATATGTAATAATGTAAACTAAGTTTTTGCGAGAATGGGTGTTAATGGATTTTTTCTGTTATAGGTATACAACCTACATCAAATATTTTATTAACCTTAAATTACTTAGGATAGGACGTTTCAGCTGTTTTTGTGCAACAAGTGTTATGTTTGGGGTCTTTATTTTCATTTGTTAGTAGGGAAACGAGTATTTATTGTGGTTAACTACATGCCTACTTTACATTTTTGTTACATTGTTCTGGTGACATTTATGGGAACCTGTTACGCAGGTACCAAGTACTTATGCATCCTAGTAATGCATGAGTACTTGGGCATATATAGGTGCGTTTGTAAAGAGCGACAAGAAAGCCTTTTCCTAACTTTTAGGATCAGCAAATGTTTCACTAGCTACTATAAAAAAAAAAACTATTCTATGTTCAGTTAATAGATATTTTATTGCAGCGCAATATTTTTCGGGCAAGATAATGGTCACTTCCTTCGGACCACCACAGGTGGTCCGAAGACTACCGCGGTGGTCTTCAGACCAGAAACCACTGATTTAGAGCATCTACATATTAGATATTAAACCTCTAGATCAGTCTCAAAATGTCGAAATATTATTGTGTTTTGATGTTTGATACACATTTCGTGTCCTGTTTGAATAATTCCTATCATAATTGCAGGAGAACTCGTGTTAAGGTAATTTTTCATTAAAAAGGTAGAGCATAACGTTAGTACCTACATTTAGGGACCGGACTGGACAAGTATCTTCTCCCAACGTTAAGGGTACATAAGGTGGCACCAGCACAATTAGGGCGTCGAGAGTTTTACTTCCGTTTGATTCCTCTGCCACTTGAAATTAAATACATTAAAGTAATTTGCTTTTTTTAAATACGGGTTGTATTAAAAAAGTAAGAAGCCGTAAGAAAAATAATTTCTGTGCCACGCACACCCAGACTACACAATACAAATTCGTGATTCAAACAAAGCCAGGTATATTATAAACACAGAACACCAGGCCTCGGAAGCTCCTGCACCAAATCATAAAATACAGTACCTAATCCCTTTATATTTCATGTGAGATTGTTAACAGTTTTTCAGTGGAGTCATTTAAATTTTGTCTTTTAGGGCTCGCGCATACGCAATCTCCTTTCTATTTAATGATAGAAGACCACTAGACTCATAATTAAAGAAATTAAGTCTATCTCCCTAGTCTGAGCACAGATTCAAGAAGCACCGAGTTCAATGCTCGTACAGTTCTACATATCCCCAAAATTACTGTTTGAAATAACTTGTGTATGTATATATTGTCTATGAATGAACTCGCTTTTTTTTTCTATGGTAAATTCTCGTAGTTGTTCATAGTTTTAGTAGAGTCTAGTTTTTTTTTAAATTTCCGATCTATTTAACAGTGTAAGCACCAGGAGGATTTAAGTGGGAGAGTGTCAGTGTAACTTAAACTCGTCCAGCCACCAGCGTCGGAGCACCGCTCTCTTCGTGGTATGAGTAGCATACCACGCCGTAACGGAGGAGAAGATGCGTTATACGTTACCTCCTAGAGAAAACTAGGTACATACAGGATCAAAGGAAACAAATAAAAAGCTTGAATTAATCATGAAATAAATATATTTATTTACAAATTAACGGCAAAATGAAACAAATTTCTGTCGATGTTTATAAAGTTGAAAATAGTGTTTAAATAGTATTCACTGCATGTAATCTTTAGTATTCAAATTTATGGTAATTTTATATAGCCAATATTAACGACAGTCCACTTTTTACATATACATAATTTATTGTAGAAATCTTTATATTACATTAGGTATTCTTATATTAGAAAGTTTTAGCAGTTATCTACATATAGAGGATCCAACTTTTTATAAGATTAAACAAAATAAAGATTTAGCATATTATGTACAAGAACCTAACTTTCTTTACAATTATATGCGCGAACAACATTCACTGAAGCTTCTGTAGCGAAAAAACAACAGTGCACATTAGTCTCTATTTACATTATACTTTGAATAAATACATATAGAATTACAATCCAATACACTACGATATAACAAAATGTAACTACGCAAACATGCGAAAGTTATATATTTTTACCACCATAAAAGAACAATATTTAACACTATACTTACCTATTGATAGTAAGAGCGATAGTACACGCCGTAATATACGCAAGGTGTTAACGCGCTGACGATGCATATAACTCAATCGGTACAACAGCCAACACAACACGCGTTGAAACAACTGGTAATACGCGTTGAAAACCGACAGAAAACCCGCGTAGTCAGCCGGTTGAAAACGGGCGTAGTCAGCGCGTTAAACTATGCAGTTTGCTATCGCTCTTAATATAAATCGTCTTCAATATGAGAATGATGATAAAAATATTTTTAGAAACAACAATTTCGTTGCTCCATAGTGGGCACAGGACTTGCAACTCTATATGTAAATATTGACACTAACTAAATTTACTGTGTTTTAGAAGATGTCGCTTATTGCTGTTTAAAATTAAAACATTATGTTGTGTAGTGTAGCCCCTTTATCGATACGGTAAAAAATTGTATGAGTAATCCTTTTTATTTTGGTGATTCTAAAACCGTAAACTTATAAGTACTAATGTCTGAAAGATGAAAAGTGTACGGGTTGAATTTTAAAGCTCATACACGATTTCAAATTTTATCATTATATTATGGGTATTATGTTTTGGAACCTTCGAGAGATTTCTCTCTCTCTCTCTTGAGAATTAAAACCAGGGCTACATATCTTATTTATAATTTCTTTGTTTAAACGATGAACAATTTAAAGTGTTAATATTTATATTTATACAGAGGTACCTAACTAACCATTGCACCACTTCAAAGTACCAAATATATCACTATCCATCTACCAACCTAGTTCACTTGTGTAGACTCTCTTATTTAGAAAACCCATCTACGGAAACGTATCTTTGGCAAAAAATAACATTAACATACATACATAACCAATCAAAAGTAAAAAAAAATATATATGAAATTACAATCACTAAAACTTCATACCTTGTATGATAACAATATTTAATTAAGTTTAGTAATTATACATACAATCCATAACAATGAGATCGATTTTATCAATTAATATTTTAGTGTTTGGACTCGACTCGTTGTATCACGATGGAAAAGCAATACTACAATAACAATCCGCTCGTCTGACTACGAAAGTAAACCTATTCGAACGGAATATATTACCGATAATACTCCATTCCCGAAGTCAAATTCAAAATAATGTATTCAAAGACCTAAGTTTGTATGTACGTAATAAGCGTTCTATCCGTTCTCTTATTTACTGGTTCGCGTGTCTATATCGGCTAAGCGCAAGACAGACAGAACGTACAATAAAGTAATGCGAGATCGCGGTCTACCCACGCGCCGCTGCTATCTTAACATGTAAACAAGTGTTCAAATCGTATACATAATGGAAATATCGTGTTCTAACAACGTTATCGCGACTCATCCCGGACACTTTGTAAAGTGGCCACATATCCACGAGTCGGTCGCCCGCGCGCTCTCGCCTAATGCACTCTTTGCGCCGAACATCAACGGCGAGGTACTAATGTATTCTCGACGTACATTGCAGCAGGCTATAAGGAAGTGATACCCCAAATCCCAATTCAAAAATGTGGGACTTCGACTGAATTAAGCTTTAAAGCTTACATTACATTATGAGTCAGTTAGCGTACCTATAAATTCGAATGCTGGATCTTTGTGTTTGTGAGTGTAAATACTTTACTGAATCAGATTTTAGATTGTAATTTAGTAACTCGACTTTATTAGTAATATTATTTTAGTTTACCTGTGATATAGCAAACATAAAATCAGTATAAATAGAACAAACGATACGTTTAGGAGCAGTTTGTAGTGAACTGACAACCTTTATAAATTTATTCGTGTTTTTCAAAAAGTTTATATAAAAAATTTGGATTTCGAATATGATTTCCGTATAGCCAGTTCCTTAGTGTACGACGCTACTTCGACGTTGCTTCGTGTCGTGTAACTCTGCACTTACCTGTCTTACAAACTTGAATACATGGCCACTTAATGTATGTTTATTACATTTAGAACCTTTTCACCACTCGGCGATAAAGTGACTAATAGCTTATCTACAACTTGTCTGACATACACAGATTTAACAGGTGCTTAAACTGTTAGCGATGAGCGCCTTATCTTAATATCAATTAGGTACATTGAGATTGCATAACAAATTTCGGATCCGTGGGACTTTAAGAACTAAATATAAAATAAAGCGTTACAAACTATTCTATTTTCTATGGATATTAGTTTTGTAGGGTGATGGCTAGTTTGTAGGGTGAAGAAACCGATCATCAGGGGTGTGTTAACTCCGTGTTGATCAAAGACGAATTAAATGCCGAAGGTGCGAGCCTGGTTTGGGCTTGCAGACCGTCCTCGCCAGCACTCAATGAGGCTTTACCTGTAACAATACGATGTTATTTAGTTTTATAAAAAAAACAGGTACATGAAGAAAAAAATCATACCTATCAGAAGAAGAAATCCATAGCACGTTCATGGCTGAATCAGGGTGCAGCACCGTAGATTTCGAGGGCTTGTCCCAACGTAATAATAAAAGATTCTATTAAAATTAAAAGGGGAAAGGATATGGTCGCCAATGGGTGAGTGATCCCTTTGATACTGCAAGCATTCATATACTATCGTTCACCATCATGCGAGTTATTTGCTCGTTTGCCGAATCTATGATAAAAAAAGTGCATACCGAGGCGAGATGTCGGCGTGTGACCGTCGGTCATCGCGCGGCGTCGCACACTTCGGGGTCGGGCGGGCTGCCGTACCCGCTGGATGCGTCGTCGGCGCCCGCACACCCGCCGCCGTCCTTGTCGGCCAGCACGCCCGGACCCGCTGCGCACGCGCCCACCGCGCCTACGTAGCCGCCGCTAGTTGGTGACTGACAACAATTCAAACATTTACTATAAAATACATGTTTTGTGAGGAAAAAAATGTGTAATAGTTTCTACTGAGATTGTAAATTACATACTAGGATATTATATTGCCAATTGGTAATATTGTTTTCAATTCCGAAAATAAATCCTAAGTGTTTATCACAACGCATAGTAGAGCAATGATACACTGCAAGTGTAAGAAAATATATAATACTTAAATTAGATACAATTTAAGAGTAGATTAAATTGGTAATTGGTCCGCTGTTAGGTACAGATCTCTATCTATCTATGTATATAATTTCCAATAATTTGGATTTGGATAAGGCCTAAAATTGTATTATCATTTTATTCGAAGTGCGAAAGTGCTCCAAAAGAAGTGGCCTGCGGCATTATTGTCGCAGCCTTGCCAGAGGGTTTCCCGAAGCCGAAACGATTCCTAGAGCACTTACCAAGCGATGGAGGTGGAGGATCACCAGTGGTTTTAGTGAGTAGGTTCTCTCCTACCTCGTCATACCATCTCTAAGAAGAAGGGCTAGTTCTACATCCCCTTTTACCTCCGGTGACAAAAACTTCGGCGTAAGCTTTACATAACTAAATCTATTTCAATTCAATCGAGATACAAAAGAGTTGTGATAAATCGAATTTTAAGATCACATATCGAAAAACAATAAGTATGTTACGAATAATTTGTTTTATAATTCACTTATGTTCCCAACAGTAGACCGTGTACGCAATCAAAAAGTCGATTAGAGATGTCGCGCGGCTGAATAGGTTTCTCCACTCGCTCGGCTCATAAAATGAAATAGATTCCCCCACATTCGCATTCCGACAAGCGTTCGTACGAGAAAGATTAATGATCACAAAAGAAACATAATAAAGTGGAGATAGAATCTTCCACTAACAGTGTCCTTGTGGGAGTTATTTACTTCGCCGGCTTGACTTTTTCACTTGCCCTTTGCGCGAAATGAAGACGTTAAAAAAACATACTTCTTTTGTGTAATGATTGTTTTTATAGCTCTTATAGGCATTTTAACGATATTAATGCATGATATTTAAAAATAGTGTAGTTATAATTTTTTTCTTAATTAATAGATTAAAAGTTCGAATGGCTAACGAGCAACTACGGTGTAACAAAATTAACTGCTAGAACGCAAAAGTTGTTTTAATTTGCTAAATCAAATGCTAAGGACCTGCTGAGAAATTGAAAGTGTTAGCATATAAATATTATTTAGAGTTTAATAATGATGCTTACATACAGGGTGAAATTTTAATCACCAGCCAAATTTTGATATGTTAATCTTTAGTAAAAATCATTGAATACGTGTTTTTTCATTTAGTATCACTCAATACAAAAATATTGAGAAATCACGTCACAAAGGCCCGCGAAGGGGTGCGCGTGGCCGACTAGATCATAGGTAGTGCCGCTCAGGGGTAGTGGGGGCGGGGGTAACGACGTGCGCTCTCATTGATGTTCGCGCGGCACGTAGTATTATTAACATTTTACTTGGTGACCACGCAGAGCGGATAATTCCTTCGAGTAAATTATAAATTATGAAAATTTTAGGTATCGTTTTTTTTTCAAAATTGGTGTTAGTGAATGATACCTAATGCCTAGAAAAAATTTGGCTGGTGACTAACATTTCACCCTGTATATTCGCAGTTTTTTAAGTAATAATTACGGCCACTATATGGGTATCAGTAGAACGTAGGCTGTCCATCAATGGTGTATATAGGATATAAAAGAGGAAATAGTAAGTTCTGTTTATTTGCAGTAAGATATATGTAGTAGTATATATATCGTTGTTTATTTGCTTCTTTTTGTTTGATCCACCCCAACTCGACAAGAAGACGTGAATACATCACCGCTACGTTATTGCAGTAGATCGTATTTATTTACTGTAATCCTGCAATAGACAGGGCAAAAAAGCTTTCCCGCATATTGATTTAGCAAATAGAACGTTCGATGTGTATCCCCGTAATCTTAGTGTTGTACTAAAAGGGACTGTTTGAATTTAATATATTTATTATTGATTGTATAATGCAAATTATCATTGTTAATTAAGAAGAAATCATAATTTGTATAACAGAGTAGAAAATAGTTATCTTTTATGTATTAGAAGATTCGATTTATTTTATTTTTTACTCGCCTTCTTAAACTTTCTTACAAACATTGTCCGAATAAAAAAATTTCGTCACATTTTTATGTATATAAACATTGTGTCTAGTATAAAGGAACATGCATTTGAACTCGATCTTGACACGAAAAATCTATAATATGTTGATGTTCTATATATTATATATTTGTTTTTACATATTTTCTTTTATTTCAATTTGTATTGTAGATTGTATTATTGTTTGACTCTTGACAGTGTACTTTGCACTAATAATAATACATTTAAAACCAATAATAATGACATTTTTAAAATGTTGTTCATTTACATTTATTTCAACTCCTCAACCTATTTACATAGATAATAACATAACTACTAGTCTAGTATATATATATATATATATATATATATATATGTATATAAGTACCAGTCTAAAATCGTAATTACTAGATGACTTGGTCGTTTAAGTAATATAATAATATTCCTTAGACCAGGTATTTCAATAATTAAATACCTGGTCTTAAGAATATTTTTTGCTTATCAACAATTTAGGGAAACCTTAAAGTAAGCTCACAATAAATTTTCATTCATCCATATGCTGGCTGCATTCTTTCTCTTCACTTTCTTATCAATATTTCAGTAGTTATGAACTAAAATAGCAAATAAAGAGGTCAATCAATAGCTAGCGCTAGACGGTCATTAGATGGTCATTTAGAGATGAATGTCCTCAGTGGAGCTAATTTAAGCCTTAATATATTCTTTTAATAAATATACCGTCTAATATAATTAGCTGCATATATTTAATAGGTCAGTAGCTCAGTTATAACGGATACAATATAACAAGAAATAAGGTCAAATTATTAAGCTGTACAAATTGGCAAGGTGTAATTTAATTAAAGAATTCGTTCGCCGTTTTAATTAATTTAGGTTTTCATGACATATTTTAAATACCAAACAATAGTAATTTCCATAATGACCTACTATGATATTTGCTGGTAATTATATTAGACGCTATATTCACCTGTAGTCCGCTTACTTGTCGGCGAATGTGGGCCAGTCCACTGGGGTTAGCGGCCATGCTGGCGAACACCAGTCTCTCTTCATAGTCGTACTCGCACAGTATCTTATTGTCACAAAGATAAAATCTGTCGCCGACGCAAAACCTGGCAAAAAAAAGATTTTTTTTTAATTACGCAGCTATTTTCATTACATTTTTATCAAGTCTACAGTATAATAATACTAATAATAATGATACCTAAGTGTGTACAGGGATAATCGTCGCACAACATTTAGATTAAACTTGTCTAAAAGGCCTCTGCAAGTTGGCTTCGGCCCCCCTTGCCTTTCAAACGTCCGGAGCTCCATAGCTCCGAGATAATGGTGAAGCCAAACACTAATCATAACTACATAATTTTTAACTTTAAGTCACAGTGTTTCTGCAATAGGCAGGACTAAGGGAAGTGCATTTTACAAAATATTTGAATACCTACTATTGAAAATTTTACCGCGCGCAGGTGTGCATTAGTAAAATAATAAAGCTCAACCACTATTTCAGAATAATTACGCTCAGAACCATATCATTATTATTATCCAAATTTATTCGAGGTTCGAGTGTAAAACTAAAACAAAGCTTACAATGCTAAAATAATCAATGATAAAACGCCACTTGTATTCATAAAGTTGCACATCTATCTATATGTGTATGAATAATCCATTGTAGTGACTGACTGACTGATTGATTTATAAACAATTTCTTACGACTTAGTATATCGTCATATTGTACTAAGTCGTAAGAAATTGAGTATAGCACGATGATTTAATTTTATTCCGGCTCTAGAGTGAAACTGAAACTCAAAGTTTATATTCCATATAAACTTTGAGTCACTTGTAATCTTCAATATATCTATCGAAGTCACGGTCTAAAGCTAGTCCACGTATAATATAAGGTGCTTCCAAAAATATGCCTTTCCTTTAACAGCAGATACTATTACGTATACTGATAATGTAATTGAAAAAAAACAGTGAAATTGTAAGTCATGATTGATATAATTATACTAGCTTCCCACACGCGGTTATACCCACGTAACTACCGTTTCCGTGGAAGCTTTTGGGAAATAATTAAATATAGCTTATAGCCTATCTTGATAAATGGGCTATCTAACACTGAAATATATTTTTTTAATCGGACCCCTAGTTCCTAAGATTAACGCGTTCAAGCAAACAAAAAAAAATCTTCAGCTACCGTGATTAATTTGCGTTATAGGTACTTTATCTGTTTAAGGCAAGGCATATATTTTAGAAGCACCATATTAAATAAAATTATAAGGCCAAATAAAACAGAATAAGTACTAAGTAATAGATAAAAATAAAAGTCTGAGTAATATGTACCTGTGATTGCATTGTTGACAAGCAAAACATTCTAAGTGGTATACGAAGCTCTTTGCTCGCATTACCATTTCGAAGGCGGGAATGACTTTGTTGCAGGCCACACAATTGCCGGTGGCACCAAATAACCTGACAAACAAAATGAGATTTTAAACAAATTGTCTTTAGAATTCTTTTTACAATGTTAGTTATATATTAGATACTCGTACACATGTATATAAAAAATAGGTAGACGTACCTTTTCCGAACAATTTAGAAATTTGAAAAACATTACCTAAAATAAACAGAATGAAGATGTTTTCTTTAGTTTTAAATTATATGGTAATCAAAATGTATAAAATTGCACTTGACGTTCCATCTAAAACTCTGACATTGGCAAAATTGTGGAAATCTCTCCACTAAGGGCGCCCACACAAAACTGCGATGCGATGCGATACGACGCCGCATGCAGCAAATATCTGCATGCGAGGTAGCAGATATTTGCGATGCGCGCCCAAAACAAAAGAACGGAACTGAACTGGTTTAGAGTTGCCAAATTAAGGATGTTTTAATCATAATTAAAATTATAAATAGGCAAAGGTAATAATTTCAGTCCATAATAGTCCGACCATAACGATGACGTCATTACGCATTTATCAGTTGTTTTTTTCATTAATTCATTTCCCGGATCGATTATTATAAAAAAAATTGTTCCGGGATTAGAATTCGAAGAAAAGAAACGGTATTTTTGTTTCAGGGTGTTACGAATTTTTAAATGTTGTCAATTGTATTGTTAAATTTTGTTTTGTTTGCATTTTACGGTCACATCCATCTGAATATTTATTATCCTTGTCATTAATTTTGAATAAATAAAACCTGAAGGTTTTATTAATATTTCCGATTGCCATTGAGCTTTGCTGTTGCTTGTTAATTAAACCAAGAGATGTAAATATTAATAGATACATTATGTTGCGACTGAACAGCTTTTTATACGATCCGGTTTGAATATGGCAGTGTTATTCATAAAAATAATATATCTACAGTAGACTAGTTATCCTAGGACCTAAGTTATACGTTATATCTTTGCCACCCACGAGTAAGATATCTTCGTGATCTGGTTTGAAAGAACATGGCGCACAGACAGTAGCAACTTTGTAATCTAAAATGCTTGTGTTCGAGTGGGTTCACGTCGGTAGTGCAATGGTTGGGGATCGAACCGGATATGATCGCAAGTCCGAAGTCCTAGCCATTATTGTGCTACGGCTTCTTCAACCAGTACGTAAATAAAAACATTTTTTATAGTTTCGTTAGTCAGTAAACAAGTCAAGTCGAGCATTCAAGTTATTAAGTTAATTCCATAAAAGAAGTAGGCACATAATAATGTATTCAGTTTTTCTTTACCTAAGATAGTCTCTCTTGCACAGCATGAGGTCTGCTTTGTAATAGAGCTTCGAGCCAACTTCACCGAGTCGGCAATCACAGCATCCGCACTTTAGACAGTCTTCATGCCAGAACCTTTCCATGGCTTTAAGTAGAAACCTTTCTGTGATGACCTTCCCGCACTGGGCACATAACCTGGCGCCCCCCGTGTTTCCCGTAACGGTACTACTAAGTGCGTATTTGTTCTCATCTTGCTGACCTGTCAACAAAAATATATGTTAATAACATAACTTAAGATACTAAGTACTATCTATCAACTCAAAGGTACTCCTATCTTACTGCGATCACCTATCCGCCAAGCGTGGTGATTACAGTAATATCCCTCAACGACCATGACAACCTCCATAGCGTAGCGGTATTTGGCTTGCTTTAAATCTCGGAGATCGTGGGTTCGATCCCCACGCCGGACAAGAAATCTTTGTGTAAATTCTAAGATTTCTTTCCGGGTCTGGTTGGTTGAGGGACTACTCTCCGTGCCTCGGTAAGCACGTTAAGCCATTGGTCCCGATTCTTATAACATCATCTATAGTAATCGAATAGGAAGGAACGGGCAGCAGCGTTTCCCTGTGTGGTACAACATAATACTGCAGTCACCAACCCGCCTGCCAAGCGTGGTGACTATGGCAAATACCCTCCCTCTCGGGAGGAGGCCCATGTTCAGCAGTGGACGTTATACGGGCTGATGATGATGATGATGATGCCCATGGCTTGCCAAGCTCTGTCAAAGAGGAAGCTCATGTTCAACAATGGATGTACACGGGCTGATGAAAGAAAAAAGTAAAGTAACATAGCTTAAAATCTTAGCTGTTCAGAATATGGTTGACATATAATATAGTCCTGTTATATTCTACATGTATGGTGTTTTTGGAGAGACTTTCCCAATTTCGTCCAAGTAAGATTTATTCATAGGATAGGCTAAATAGTATAGGATAAATAAATCAGATTGTAGAGTAAAAACTTATGTATACTTTAGATATTGAGGTAAATCATATGTGTGAATACTCAAATTTTACTATCTGTATGTCATACAATGTCTAATGTGGGAATATAAATCGACTGAAGCAAATGACCAACACTGAAACTAAGGACTATTAAACCTTACATTGTAGTATGAAAACCAAGTGCAAATAAATAGGTATTCCCAAGACTATTTTTCACATAGCTGTTCCATTAGAGGCTCTTTATTTTGAGTGATCCATTCTTCATCCACAAATCTGTGTACAGTGTCCCCTAATTTTGAGAAATCGTTACGGACAATGTACCGTCTCAAATTGAAATTTGCAAAGTCCCTTGTGAACCTACTCTGCACCCTAAGTACTTGGTTGAAAGGCACTTAGCTTTGTCAAAGTGTGTTTATTCATTCACATTTACGTATCTACTAAGGTTTTCTTGTTTGAAATATCAATGATCTGTCTTGTGGGTTATCATCACCCATAGGTATTTAACTTTAGTTCTAGTAGTTAGAACGTGCAGTGTTCGATAAAACAAATAAAAACTCTTCGGCAAAAAAATACTACATAATATGCATAATGTAAAGGTTGTTATGTACCTTTAAGTCCTAGCTACGCATTACTTATGTACATTTAGATCAGATAAAATGAATAAAACGTTAAATCAACTTTCAGTCTATCATAATCCAGTAGCCAGTTTTTATCTTATTTTCAATTAAATTCAATTTCAAATATTATTACGAGCACTCCCAAGATTATTAATTATCTGTTTTGCCCGTTATAAATAATGACCACGATGCTATCTGCCCACATAATAAGACAAAAACATCTAAAAGAAATGACTTGATTTAATGAGTCTCTCTATAGTTGGCACGTAATTGTTGGTAATACGCATCTTTATGGCATTAAGCTAGGCCTGATTGTTTTCTACTGAGTAATTGCGCCAATTAATTCGAGCAAAGGCGCGCCGCGTGACAGTCGTTGCTCGCTGACGTCATTATGATGCGCATACGCATTTTTCTCACACCATAAAAAAACTACTACATTCGAACATGAGGACTCATTATGTGCATTAACAGCACTCAATAAAACTTTATGAAGCATTCGTGCCATAAAAGGACAAACTACAATTCTTATTTCCTTTTAAATAAGTCAATAAAGTGTTACGTAAACACGTTTAAAGCATCCATGCTGTATCCGTTTAAACAGGTCGAACATACAATTATATAAATACACCATGGTCATTTAGCAAACAATCAGTTCCAATTTATCGGCACACGGTCTACATTATAATAGTGCGTACGTCAAACCAATCAAGGATCCAATTGAAGGGGTAACTAGGTGGACATAACTCATCGCAATCGATCACTTCGCATCGTCGCCGTCGATACGTCTCGTTTATTGGACACGACGAGCGTCGCGACAATAAACTTAATTGGGATATATTAATGACGCCACTTTAATAATAAAATAATAAAGATGACGTGAGGCCTCCGGCTATCGCTATTGGCAATTAGTAAGGACGGTAAGAGTTATGACGCGCTGTGCCCCCTGGGGAGAGCTCGCTCGGCTACATATTGCGGAGGCCAGAATCATTGAGCTTACTGAAACAGATACGCTCATTTTAAGTTAGAGATCATAATATTAAAACCACTTTAAAGCTAATAGGTACCTACACGTTTCTTCACTACAAAATTACACGATGCTAAAAGTAATATAATTTCCGCTAACTCGACTCAAATGCGCTCACGCGAGACGTTAATAGCTAATCAATTCAATGTGGTTTCCTTTAATATTCTCGGAACTTATGTACAACTATGGTATGTTTTTATCACGATAAAATGCAAACCGTTTTCCAAGAGGGTCTTAAAAATCTTCGTAATTTTAATCATTATGCGTCGGAATATGCAGTAGTCGAGGACAATATCTAAGTCGTTATAACTTCTAATGATGTTGTGGTGCCGTGTGGTTTCCGAGTGCCTATCATAATGTTCATGAGTTTCGTAAGTGGCGATTACGGGATATAATAGAGATTACGGACGGGCAGCAACAGCTATTAGTTCAAGGGTTCTTTCTTACCATCTAACTGCGATCACCAATCCGCCTGCCAAGCTGGTCATTATGGCAAGGGCCGGATTGCTTATGCGTACCCGGCCCCCGCCAACGGCGGATCGAAGGAGTGTCCGGGGTTTTAGTGGTGCAGGATCCTCTCCTCGTGGTATGAGTTTAGCATAACACGTTATAGAGAGGGCGAGTCCCACATATCCCACCGCGAGCGCGCGAATACGCTGCAGCGGCGGTGGGAATGGGAAAATGAATTTTCCCCCGGTCAACAAAAAAAAAATTGTCATTACACAGGTCAACTAAATTTTACTTTTTTCAAGGTGCAGAACTTCTATTTTAATTTTTGTATTAATCAGTGTTTGATGAACAATAATTACCATTTATATATCAGGTCACATTTTTGATAAATTTGCTTGTAAATATGTCAAAATATGCTGATGTAGCTATATTTGCCACTTTATTTAGAATAGTATAATATTGTTATTCCTCAGCTTAATATATTAGATAGATAGTCAAACAACTGACATTTTTAATACAGTTTACAAAAAGTTTCTATGATTTTCTAATGCCTTATTTTCTAATTTTATAATATTAAAGATTTAGTTGGTCTTTATTTTTCTGATACATTTCAATAGAGTCATTTTGTATGGAGTTTTTACTGATGGCACTCAAATGTTAATATTTTCATATAAGAACATTACAGCAACCAAATCATAAATGTTAATTGGAATTCAGAATAGCTACTTAAAAAAACAGTCATTATACAATTTTACTAATAGATTTATTAGTCTATTTACCTTTAGTCTAAGATCCGATTAAGAAGGACCTTCACCGATATGTTTACTGGATGAAAAATATTTTATATCAAATTTAATGACTTAAATAATATAACGCGGGTGGGTTGCCTAAGAAATTCCTGACCAAACTATTATTATTTAAAAATTTACTTTAAAATTGTATTTAATTATTTAATTTACTTTACTTTAAACGAATAAATTTAATACTAATCGAAAGTATGAAGCCTATAGAATATAAAAACGTTGGGTTTTCTTTTTGTTTCCTGGCATAACTACTGGGTTGCCAGGTATTAATAGGAATGTCGATACTATTTATCTTCACCTATTTGTTTAATAAATAAATTTTATATCAAAATATAATATTGTTTTGCTACAATCTGCAATAAAAAATAAAATATTTCGATTTACAATTTTTTTTTTTTTTTAATTGGCCAGGAATTTCTTAGTCAACCCACCCGCGTTATATTATTTAATATATTACATTTGATATAAAAAACTTTTCATCCAATAAACAGATTGGTGAAGGTCGTTCTTAATCGTATCTTCTACTTACTATGTTTAAAAAAGGCCTTAATGCCAATTTTCTACTTTTTATTGTCAAATATCTCTAAAATTTTAATGATGAAACAATATCCAAAATTCACTGAGATGACAAATAAATGTGTGTTTTTCTCTGCACCAAAAACCTTGTCGACCTGTGTTATGGCAATATTCCTTTATGAACCTGGTTTGCCAAAATCTGTTTAGAGGAGGACTATGTTCAGCAGTATTCGTAAACGAACTGATAAAGATGTTGCGCATATAAAATCTACTGATTATAAAGCTAAAGCTTTTCTGATTATTCGTCATTATATTTTCTGGAATCATCGTGTTAAAAACCAATTCATTAGTAGTCATCGTACTTTGCATTGTTTATGTCAGTGTTTTCCTGACTGATAAATCAGATGGTCCAATTAATAAATCACGTGACTTAGTTACATTAATTACAAATAAATACTGCATTACCTCCGTTTATCAAAAAACAATAAAATGTACTTTAATAACTCGGACTGCACATAAATATCCGTTGGTGGGAAGGCGCTTCGTATTATTTTCGTTTTATTACCTACGGGTGGCGAATTTGATAGAGACTTGGCTCGCATTGGCCCGCCAGTTATAATTCCGCCGACACAGACGGTTGGCCGCCGCCAAGTTATTAAGGCGTCGAAATGAAAAGAAACACAGAAATGGATAAAAAGTAACCTATTAAACGTGAATTTGGCGTCATAATTTATCTCAATACCTAAATGCTATTTGTATTACAACATAGTCGCAGTGTCGATATGCCAAACCTCATTAAAGATATGGCTTATCCTTAAATACCCTTCTCAATCACCAACCCACATGATATTAAATTTTCTAATTTTGCCGGCAAATTACTTCTAAACATGAGATCTAATTGGAATCCGTAATGGTCTTTCGTTCAGAAAATCCTTTCTTGGCGACGAAACTCATTTCCGTTTGTTTTGAAACCCGTAGCGAAAATGCGAGGTACATTATTACCTGTTTACATTTCACTCAAATTTAGGTTACAATACGCGACATTGAACACAAAGTCGTCACTCAGTTCGTTTTGTCGTCATGGTGGCCATTAAAAAGTAAAGTAATACTACATACCTACGTTGATAAATGATTATTTGCGTTTTGTTATGAATAAAAATATGTTTAAGTACTTCAAATTAATCGCACCTACAGGCATAGTTTAATAATACAAGTAACCTACTAAGAGGTCTGTGTTATAAATATTGGGAATTGACATTATTCGTATAACAATCAAGAATATAATTTGAATTCTGATATCTTTATAATATAATTCTACTATACGTGTGTATGTCCTGAACTCTGAACTCCTGAACCTGGGCCGATTTGAATGATTTTTTAGTATGCAAAATGCTTTTTTTTTGTAGGGTGGCGCCCTGGATGTTTTAGATTTACAAATCCTAGATAATAGATATACCTATTGATATATTATCATGCAGTATGCAGCATAAGTTTTGATATCATGAGCTGCGACTGTAAAAACCGACCATGAAAATGTATAAAGGTATTCAAATCATATAATTATGATCTACATATATACAGTTACTGTTGGCAGTGTTATGAGTTGCAACACACAAAGCTCACAAAAAACATTCGTCTTGTTGATGATCTTTTTTCGGTAGTCAGTTTACAATCCCTTCTTCTTGCGAATATGATAAGAGCATTGAGATCCATCGTGGTCAAGAATTCAACGACGAGTACGTAATACTTTTAATGATAAAGAATGTTCCTAATTTATGGTGGAACTCACCATATTCATTATTGTCTAAAATAATATAAGTGTGTATTCAAGTTAAAGAGATGTATTTCATTTTGTTTTGTAATGCAGGTATATCGTATTGGCGAAGACTATTAAGCAGAGTGGTAAAAAACTCCAGTATTACTTTTTACAGAGCTGCTAAGTGGTTACTTAACTTGTAAAGTTATGTTTATTTTCCTCTATAATGCTCTATAAAATACACGAATTCCTTGGGTTTAATTGAATGCCAGGTTATTATAATGAGTTACAATCACGAGCAACACGTTCGTTCCGAGTAATTTACAATCATTCATTTGCGTTTAGCAATTAACTCTCCATCCCTATAAGTGAACCAAACATGTATTGACTATTCATCATTCTGGGAACATGATTTCTACAAGTTTTTATTGTGGATTCTGCATTAATTTACGCCTGATCTGATCTGTTATCAATTGTCGTGCGTGTGGTAGCTATTAGATTACTGTACTTTGAATAGTTCAAGGGACATCATTTATTAGGTATTTACACTGCCGCACCCACTATGACATTCTTGGGTTAAACCAAATCAATTGAACTGAAATAGATTACATGTAGTTTGTGTTTTATCAGAAAACTTTGCTGTTAATATCGACGTGGCTAGTACGATATTATTTACGTATGAGTTTAAACCTATTTTTATGAACTAGACAACAGACAACATAAGTAGGTAGGTACTTGTATTATATTTTTAATGAATAATTGGTTTTTATCTAAAAGTACTTACTAATGAAGAGTTTGTTTGCTTGAACTCGATAATCTCAGCAACCACAGGTCCGAATGAAATTTGAAAAATTATTTTAGTGTTTGATAGCCCATTTATTGAGGAAAGCAATAGGCTACATTTAATCAAGAAGTTCCTACGGGAACGGGAGCTACGCGAGTAAAATGAAGTACATGTTATAACATTTTAAATAGCCATTTGTAATTAAGCTTTTTATTCAAAAATAGGCACAGCCGCTTCGGCAACTTCGCCTTCACAACTGGATGCCAAATGGCACCGTATAGCCGTTAAGCAAGATGTGTTTTGTCTCCCATGCATTCCGAGCCATTTGATGAAATATTGAAAGGCCTGAGCAAGACATACATAACCTACTACGCTTTCTACAAAACTGGCCCCTTTGTATAAGTTTGTCTCACGTTTTATGTGATGTCCTCAAATATTTATTTACAACTCAATACACGCAAATTCTCGTAACAGAAGTGTAACTATCTAATGAAAAGCATTTTGCCCAGAAGAGTAAATTAACCAAAACATCAATTTGAAAGGCGAATTTACCTGGGAAGTTGGAAAACAAGTAGATACCGCCTACAATTTTAGTATTTAACAGTTGTTACTTGAGTATGGTTTCATTTTTCTATGTGTTGTGTAAATCTAAAATGTTCAATCAATTTCTATTGTGTGAACGCCACAGTACAAACCGCCCATTTAATTTAATTACTTAAAATAATATGATATGCATCTAGAGTACGATATTAATGGATTTGTATAATGAGTGTGGTTGCAGCTGTTCTAAATGGTCATACCTACAATTTATTTAGTTTTAGTCGGTCACTCATTAAACAATGGAGTTGATTGCGTTGTTGCGATATCCATTATGCGGGCAGTAATTAGATTTAACCGAATGCGGGCTTTGCATTAAAAGCGATTAAAATGTAAAAAAAAATACCAAGCACGATGTTCGACCTGAATAATATTACATACCTGCACGTATTATGACATTTAGAATGAAAGTAAAATACGTTTTGTTTTTAATAAAACTCTTTGTCCTGAATGACTGATGGATCAACGGGTAGGCTAAACCGCTGATGATAGAGACATAAAATTTAAAGGGAGTATTTTTGATATGACGTATGATTTAAAAAAAATCCACTCCTAATATATGACAGTTCCAGTTAAGATGCAATTTCATATGTCATACATATACATATTTTCTTTGTATATGTTCTAAAAGGTAAGAAATAAATTAGCTACGATTGATTTTCAGCCTTATTAGCTATTGTCACTTACACGGTATTGCAGTATAACCGATGATATGTATGTTAGTTTTAAATGCAAATAAATAATAACAATAATCATTTATGCGGCAGGTTGCAAAAATAAGTTTGCAACAGATATACAATCAAAGAGAAGAAGAGATCCGCAGGAGAACGAAGGTCGCTGACATAGCTCAATGGATTAGTAAGCTGAAGTTTCAATGGGCAGGATACATATAGCTCTAAGAACTGACGGCCGGTGGAGTAGAAAGGTTCTCGCGTGGAGATCACGAACTGGCAAGGAATGACCGCCTGCACGATGGACCGACGACCTCATAAAGGTCGCAGGAAGTCAGTGGATACAAGCCGCTAGCAATCGTTGCCGCTGGAAATGGATGGGGGAGGCCTATGTTAAGCAGTGTGCGGCGACAGGCTAATATAATGATAATGATGATGATGTTACCTTTAACATTCATAAACTAACAACAAAACAGTAAATTTTATTACTTGATTATATTATAATAAGTTAACACAATAATCGGATTCCCAAGCAGTTAGAACTGCGTGTTAGAACTCAATTACTCTGTCAATTATGTTTAAATTGTTTTTTCAACCTATGACTATTAATTGACTGGTAATTAATCGTACTTAGTGTCTCTTAATTTCTTATTAGAATGATTGATATCGACTATTTTTAATGACGCATTGTTAATTATATTAATTATAAAGTGGCAGTAACCAATGGCTTCGGCGTCGAACTAGCGCTCAAGGGGTCGCCGGTTTGATCTCCACCCATTGTACTATCGACAACGTGGTAAATGGGGCTATACCTAAGATGCAAGTTCGAGTCCTGCCGGTGGTCAAAATTAATTAATCTCAATGTTAAAATTTAGTAAGTGGTATATTTTTCCGTAAAGTATTTAACAAATTATAAAAACTTATGTAGCAATAATATTTGAATAAAATCTTGTAAGGTACCGTAAAGCGGTAAATAACAAGAGGCAAAGGCGGCGGTGCAAGTGGCGCCTTATTAAAATTCCAACTGACCTATGGCAACGGGACGCACCCTGCACCCCCTCCATCTATTGCCACCATCGTTAACATTTCCGTTATTAAAAAAGTAAGAGACTTTGTCATCAGAGAAGTTAGTTTTTTTTAATTAAAATTATGACATTGATATTGCTTTTACGCCGTGCTCGCCTCCCAGCTCAACCTTGTGAAAGTTTAAATTAATTTTTGAATTAAGCCTAATGGCAGTGGTAAGCGATTTCTAAGGAAAGAGTTTGAGCAATTAAAAATTCAATTATTTTATCGCAGAAAACTGCGTCTTAATTGCTTTTCATTACTCCAATAATGAAAGGCGAGTAGTGTAAGCATATTAAAAATAAATACTGGTTGTTACCAAAAAGCTTCATCTTATTAATTTAAAGTACCTATAACTTTATAACGGAGTTGGAACAATTAACTTTATTTTTTAATTTTTTAGTCTCATTCGTTGAATGAAAAAACTCAGTACTTAACTCTTGTATTTACATATGCTTGATCTAAGACATCTAAAAAATAGCTTAGAGAAGTATTTTTTCAATTTGATTATTGTTTCTCCAACAATAAACAAATTGACACACAAAATTGTCGTATTTTTATAAAACACTGACAGTTTTGGAAACGTCAATTAAAGCAACAATCAACTAACACTGCTGTAAACCTAACTTAACTTTGCTGTCAAACTGAATTGAGTTCCTGAAACACGAATGATTAAAAACTTCTAGTGCGTCCTAAATAACGTTTCTCATGTGATTCTGAACAAAAATATTCATAATAAATTAAATACTACGATAATCAACTTAAATAAATTAGCTAATCAAGATTTCAAAAAATCATTTGATACTTAACAATGATGTTAACAGTTGATTACCAAAATTTTAAGTTGATCAACCTTGCAAAATAAAAATAAAGAGAGAAAACATTACTAACTCTTACACCCCATATGTTACAGTTATACGATTGTTATTGATATGTGCGAAAATAGTCATGATTCCTGAATCCCCCTGCCTGCGACCACCCTGAGTCCCACAGGGGGCGCCCTCTTGCGCAGTTTGCTTAGTTTGTATTTCTAAACCATATATTAGGGCTGGAGCACTAATTGCCCTGGTGAAGTATCAAAAGCTAACTACATCTGTCCGTTCAAAAAATAAGTGCGATATATTTGGTTAGGTAAATACCTATTACAATTTTACTAATAGCTTTGCTCGTAAGAATCTAATATATACATAATATTCTAGAGCTCGGATAAGGTTGGATTCGTCGTATGTGCCTTTACCGTAACTGGCACTTACGACCAAATGTTTCTCAAGATAGTATATCCATTCTTCCCTAGATATTTTTTGTGTATCGAATATCAGTTAACACGTTCCGTCTTTGTTTTAATAGGTACCTATTAAAACAACGACACGAACCATGAGAGACAGAGGTAAATTACTTCATTACAACTTGATAAGAGATGAACGGCCCGAGTCTATTCAAACCTGTGACGGGATGAAAGGACTGACACAATAGTTGTCATTAACGCTGTCTGTAGGTAAGTAACCTGGTATACAGTTATATTTGTACTCAAGGTCATGAGTCGGTAATATAACTAATTTGATAAGCCTATTACAAATTATATCGCTCCTAGTTTATAGGAAACTTGGTTTAGCACCAAGAATCTGTTATTACCTACCTGATTATAATAAGCTAGTTTCCCGCGCGCGGTTTCACCCGCGTAACTCCCGTTCCCGTGGGAACTTCATAAATAAATATAGCCTATATTATCCGGGGACAGTGAAGCTTTCCAAGAATTATTCAAATCGGCCCAGTAGTTTCAGAGCATATTCAATACAAAAAAACCAACAATCAAATCTTACCTCTTTATAATAAGAGGAAATATTTTATTACGCTACTCGAAGATGAAAAAAGAACTTAATAATTAAATTTTCTGAGACAATGATTATAATAGCTATCCCTGATGAAATTGTAAAAGCCTCATGGCTGGCAGGCTACACATGTCCGTCGAAAAAAAAACACTTCTTTTTCGGTATTATGGTTAATTAAAAAAAAGAATATTTAAAAAGAGGGAAGATTCCATCATCAGACGGTTTTCGCGTTTTCCTATGCCAACATTATAAAATCATTGAATCTCATAGTTATTAAACTAGGTATCCAAGTAATTCTCAATATAATTTACAATACGTTTAGAGCAGATTTTGTACAGTGTTCCCCTATGATTTCAAATCCGATTAAATGTATGTACTTAACAAAAAGTATCAACGTTATAATATCGTTTATATTCTGTACTCAGTTCACCATTTTGATAGCATTTGATGCCGACGTCGACCGATGCAAGACAATTTGCTATTATAAACGATGTTATTAAAATAGGAGGACCAAAATCTAACCAAATAAAAAAACTTTAAAACCGCGGTGGTCAAACCCTTAGGAGATCGGCCAGCCGCACAGGACATATTAAATACCTAATAGCTTCTCGCACGCGGTTCTCTCGCGTAGAGGGTAGATCCAGTAAGATCTTCATAATAAAATAGGTATACCTAGTCTATAGCCTTTCTCCAAAAAAGAGCTGTCTTACACTGAAATAATTTTAACAAACAAGCTCTTTAGCTTTTTATATTACTATAAGATATATTTAAATAGAGAACAAGTACACTGCACTCTCTTTTTTTAATATCACAATTCTAAGGAAAATGATACTTAAATGTTTTACACTAGATACGTAGGTACAACTGCTGTAAAATAATAATCTCCTTCCTATAAGGGTCCAAGTTTATCAGTTTAGTTTAATTAGCAGCCAATTAATGGAACTTAAAGTAATTTCGTTTGTTTGTTCTTGAGTAACAGATAACGTTATCTATTTAGTTCTTACTCTTTACGCAAATAGTTGACGTTAGATAGAAACTAAGTAGATATTAACTAATAAATGATGAAATTATGAATGACGTTAGTATAGCATTGAATTTTGACTAACTGTCCCCGATGTTTGCTACTGAGATTTTACCATATTGTATTTTAGTATTGTAAATGTAGCCTACTTCACACAGTTACAATAATACAGATCTATGTAAATGAACCTACAGAAGGCTTATAAATAGACCTTGAATGGGAATAGTCGGTACTGTTGTAGCACAAAAACATTTTTATAACATCCACAGACATTGGAACTTTAACGTAACCTTTGGTTTATTGCTTACTTGACTGGTTGAATTATTATATTCGGTAGCAACATTAGTTAATACACTTTTATAAGTAAGCGATACTCTGTGATACATCGTATCCCAAAACGACAATCAAACGTATATACTAAGTCGAGACAATCTACGTCATAAATTATTTTCTCTGAGAAAGGCTCCGGGCGAAACTTAAGCCTGACATAAGTGGGCAATAAACTTCAGCCAATTTGGAGATTCGCATCTGGAGGCTCTTATTAAAGCCCGAAAGTTAGTCCTTTTCATCCATCACTCGTAATACGTGTGTGAGTTATTGTATGAAAAATTGAAGAATAAATTGAGTCGCTGCAGCAGCGGCGAGACATAAATCCCAACTGAGCCCTCAATATTGTTTTAAAGGGGAAGTGGCCATAAATTTTATCAGGGCGGCCCAGAGCCGCCGCGGGCGCCGCGCTCGCCACACCGCGCCGCGTCGCCTCCGCTCCGCTGCCGCCTCGCACCACGCTGTCTCCGCAATTTTCCGCCACTGCATTTGATGCTCATATGAATTTGTTTTGTTATTTCTAAAGAAATTGAAATCTTCCTCTTGGATAAGTACGTTAATGTGAAATATGGGGTAATAACCGCGTAAACGAAATTGGCCAATATGGCTCTGACGCCTTGCACATTGTAAATTGAAAATCCGAGATATCTATAACGTTATTAAGTGAAGCTATTGGAAATTTTAAATTTCAGCGAATGGGTATAAAATGAGTGATGGTTCTCTTAATCTATTTTGCGTTACGATTCGGATTGTACCTACTGCTATGAAACACACGTAGAGATAAATTTCGGGAATGTACAATTTAATTTTAGGAAAAGGATTTTTATAATCACGGAGCACTTGGTTTACAAAAATGAAAATAAATTTTAACTGTGTTTAATGCCATGAATTTCATGATAAGGTCTGTTCGATTCCATAATTTTCAACAAATATCTAAATACCTATTATCAAACCACTATTTAGTATTTATTTTTAAACTGATCACATTATCATTGCGCTACGATCAACAGCGCCTAGTGCCCTCCGGTCAACAAAACAATATCGACATGAACATAATACTCGATGTAGATATTATTTGCTTTTTACACACACGAGTAAATCGCATTACCAAACGAACTTTATATTTCCAACAAAGCCAAATTTATCGCTGTAATATAAAAAGCCTTCCAATTTTATATTTAAGATCAAACGTCTAAGATACGTAAACTACAATCAGCAATATTGTAGCAAGACACACTGGTACAAGTTTGTAGGGCACAATAAAAAATCGCTTATTTTTATCAATACGATCTGGGTGTTGGACATTTCGCATAAATGTGATATTGCAATATCGTTCGTCCCCTTTTTAATATCACGACGGACGCTGCTGGGCGGTTTATGGCAACCCTTCCCGCGTTTTATTCGCGACCTGTTTGTCCTAATATTATAAAAAAAATTGACGTTGCGTCGGCAAAACGAAAACGTCTCAGCTGTATATTGTTCTTTCCTGAGAAGATTAGAAATATGTGTGATATCATACATTTAACTTTTTCTGAATTTCCTACAGTGCTGTGTGTTGTTTCACAAAATAATGAACTACATTATCTCTACCACTACATTGAATCATGTCATCTATGATTTATATGATGACCTTAAAGAAATGGAGAAAGCCTGACACTGGCCACTTTTACTTCCCACAAACCCGGAAATTATGAATAAGATATACCTCCCTAGTTTTTATTCTGATTCCAGCGTAAAAATATTATGATGAATTAAGAATAGTACTATTCAAATGGTATCTCGAACTCTTAAAGTGCCCTTTAGTGGGGAACAAGAGCAATACCCCCACATACGCAATGTTAGCTTAACCTTTTGCGAGCGTCGTGTTGCATCCACGGCAAGTCTACCCTCTTATACGCATACCTATTGCATATTTATTAGGCACAGGTAGGTGTGTATCAAGTTATAGGCCATGGTTTGTTTATATCGTGTTTATTAAAGCTCTACTTTGTACCTTTTTTAGGGTTCCGTAGCCAAATGGCAAAAAACGGAACCCTTATAGATTCGTCATGTCTGTCTGTCTGTCTGTCTGTCCGTCCGTATGTCACAGCCACTTTTTTCCGAAACTATAAGAACTATAATGTTGAAACTTGGCAAGTAGATGTATGTTGTGAACCGCATTAAGATTTTCACACAAAAATAGAAAAAAAACAACAAATTTTGGGGTTCCCCATACATAGAACTGAAACTCAAAAAAAAAATTTTCATCGAACCCATACGTGTCTCGTATCTATGGATAGCTCTTCAAAAATGATATTGAGGTTTCTAATGTCATTTTTTGCTAAACTGAATAGTTTGCGCGAGAGACACTTCCAAAGTGGTAAAATGTGTGCCCCCCCCCCCTGTAACTACTAAAATAAGAGAATGATAAATCTAAAAAAAATATATGATGTACATTACCATGCAAACTTCCACCGAAAATTGGTTTGAACGATATCTTGTAAGTAGTTTTTTTTTAATACGTCAAAAATCGTAAACCGCAATTTAACTTTCATTCAATCAACTCGAATATAAAATAACATTTCATTTCATAAACATACGCTTTTTTATTTATTCTTGATATCAAAAATAGGTACGCACTTGTAACTGAAACGGAACCCTTCGTGCGCGAGTCCGACTCGCACTTGGCCGGTTTTTTTTTTGTCATTGCTAATAATCAGCGAAATAATTGTTTTTTGGTAGTAGCTACAGTTCCGTACAGTATCCGTACCATTTTCAAGTCCTGTTGCCGTTATTGATATCGGGCAAAAAAAAAGTTTGTTGTATTGGAGCCCCCATTAAATATTTATTATATTTTATTTTTAGTATTTATTGTTATAGCGGCAACAGAAATACATCATTTGGAAAAATTTCACCTGTCTAGCTATCGCAGTTCTCGAAATACAGCCTGGTGACATACAGACAGCGAAGCCTTAGTAATAAGGTCCCGTTTTTACCTTTGGATACGGAACCCTGAAAATCACAGTGTATAACCGAAGAAGATTTCTGGCCTAAAGACGTGGTAACAAACTGTATCTATCAAATAATCACTAATTACACTTTCGTAGCACCCATGTTGCACCATAAACAAGCCGTTCAAGAAAATGAAATGTCCCAATTCCTTTGGCTCGCTACGCGCCGTCAAAAACAATAAATGGGATTGACAAATCTGCAATAAGTTCGTTATTTTTATTATAGTTTGCTTTGTTCTACGATGTAGGAAGAATAATGATGAGAGTTTTAGAGTTTCCAATTTTCTTGAAGGATTTATAATGTAATTGTAGTGTAGAACGATATTTAATAGCCTTCCTCAAGTAGGTATTGGTTGTAATTAATATATAACTGTTCCCGGTTACCGGCTTACCCGGTTACCATATCTTCCTACGGGTGACGTCAGTGGCGACTTAGGGACATAAAGCTGATGAATGGGCAGCAGCATCTATTCATCATCATCATCAGCCCGTATAACGTGCAGTGCTGAACATGGGACTACTCCCGAGGGAGGATATTTGCCACAGTCACCACGCTTGGCAGGCGGATTGTTGACCGCAGTATTATGTTGTAATACACAGAGAAACGCTGCTGCCCGTTCCTTGATATACGATTATAATAGATGATGTTAAAACGATCGGGACCAACGGCTTAACGTGCTTTCCGAGGCACGGAGGGTAGTCACTCAACTAACCAAAGCCGGAAAGAAATCTTAGAATTTACACAAAGATTTCCAGTCCGGTGTAGGGATCGAACCCACGACCTCCGAGAAAGCGACCCTAATACCGCTACGCTACGGAGGTTGTCCTTGTTGGTGCATCTATTAGTTAAGATACTCCCATCATACTGCGATCACCAATCCTCCAGCCATACGTAGTGATAACCGCAATATCCTTCAACGAACCTGGTCATGCTAAAGTCTGTTAAAGAGGAAGCCCATGTTCAGCTGTAATCGTAAACGGGGTGATGAATTAAAAAGTAATATAAAGCTGAATACTCACTGTTTGTGTTATCGGGCTTGTGCATGGCCGGTGGATCTCGAATCATGATGAGACTGTCACTCGCACATCACACACTAAACTTTAATCCTGTAACAATAAGAAAACCAAAAATCAATTTAACAAAAAAGAAAAAGACATTCCTAGAAAACTAACCACACCCAAGTCCGACTCTGAATGTTGTTTACAAGTTAAAACTACTACCATTGTAACCAGTTTGTACCCAATTTGTTTACATGCTACCCCCATTAATATAATAAGTAAAATTGTAATGTAGGTATTTTAAGTTCATATTTTGTATAGATAAATCAATGTGGTTATCTATTTATAGGCACTAAAAATGTAACTTAAACTTGTTTGTTTATTTAATATTATGTATAGTAACTATAGAATATGTTGATATTATACAGGCATAATATTTTTGTTTACGGAAAGGCACTAGCCTCCACGACACAGGGAATCCTAGTGTGGAGACTAGTGAACTATTAAAGTTATGTATTTTTAATTAATGAATCTAGAATAATAATTTGTTCATCGCATAACTGTTCTGTACTAATGTTTTTGAACTAAATAAAGTATATATCTATCTATCTATCTAAAACATTATTTGAATAACATTACAATCGCGGTACAATTTTAAGGCAAATCATTACCATATTATTAATTCAACGGATCGAGATAGGTTAGGTACACCAGTCGTGGTCACGGCACGGCCAAGGTAAAAAATCCGTTTGAAAACATTAATTATTTTTATTTGTTTCTAAAAATAATATTTTCATAGTTATTCCTTCGATGATATTATTTTTCTATATTAATGAGTTATTAATTAATTTCAAAACATAAAAATCTTATGGCGTGTTATGATTTTAAAAACTTGACAGCATTTACTTATTCAACAGATTTGTATTTGTAAACACCTACTGGATTTGTAAACAACGCATTTTGTATTCCCTATTCCGTATATAAAATATACAAATCAACTGCTACAAGTCTCTTTATAAATCTCCTTAATATACGTCTTGCACGAAAAGATGTCCTTATTTACAGAGAATTCAAACCAAAGCTAGAACGTCAGTAATACGGCCGGCAGCACACGTATAGCTACGAAACCTCATTAGAATAAACGATATCCTCTCCTTACGTCCACTCTGTGAGACCTTATTACTCCGACAAACTGCCGTCAAACGGTACCAACCAGCCAACACGTGAGCTAACTAAAATACACCTTACAAACTACACGTTACAGTCCTTTTTGTAATAAAAAATTTCCTGTCAGTGTCATATAATCATTTTCAGTCTTACAAATACGGTGTAGAGTCGAATTTCAAATGTAACATGAATAACAAACGCACTATCAGGCGGCATTATTCCGTGAAGGTTGAGACGTCCAAGCACAGCTGTAAATTGAAACTTGGGGAGGCACTAATATCTCCTGTGGTTTGTCTAGTATGCATATTTAATGTCATCAATATTCTTCTATTAGGAAACACTTTACTCTATTTTTTCCAAGTAAGTAGTTATTGTATTAAAATGTTGTCATACATCATATTGAAATCTAAACAACATCAATTTTAATTTCGCATGTTTCCGCTTTACAACACATTTAAGTAGTAAATTATTGCTTTAATTTATTATGCATATTGTTTATGAATATATCCATTAAATATAACAAATGATGCAATAGAATCATTTAAATAATCATTAACATAAAACATTCATATAAGAATTGTTTTCGTAACTAAATGTTGTTCTATGTTTATTTTGAAATGGTTATTAAAACTTCACGGCGACTGTCAAAGTTTTAAGTCGTAAATCAACGTTCACAATTTACTTTGGCATGTGCATACTCTGGAACATTCCATCTTTCGAATATTTTAATACAAAGGATCGATTTCCTCGAGCTCCAGTACAACGCATATGCACGGAGTGTAATATATTGCCATCTCGCAGAGTAATATGAAGTAATAGCTAAACTGAATTGAAATTTTGTAAACATAAAATAAGACAATGTCTCATAAAACCATAAAGGCGCGGCCCCATCTAGAGCTATTAACTATGAAATAGTTGGCAAATTGACTATTTATATAAGTGTCTACAATTATTGGTGCACAACCAACTATTAAATAAATCTGACATGAAATCGAAATATATATAACTATCGACTAGAAGTGATGGAACTACTGAGTGTATTATAAGATGTGAAAAAATATGCTGTAATTTTAGTAGTAGTAGTAAATCAATTGAACCGCCTTATCTAAACTATACTTAAGTAAAGCTGAATTATAAAAGTCATTAGATAATAGATATATTAATCTCTAACCTAGTGCTGTGTTTCTTTTTATAATAAGATAAAAGTAATTAGTATCCACTGACACCGCAAACCGATGTTCAAATAAATTCAACATTCACAAATTGTATATTAAACTACATAGATATATGATGAATGAAAATTGAGACTAAGATTCAACTAAATTATATAAACATACAAAATTATTTTAAAAAGTACTTTGACAGCATGTTTCTGTGATGAAACAATAATAACATTATTTTAGACTTCCGCTTACATGTTGTTAACTGTATAGTTTTATTTCAATTATATCATTAATATTAACGTTTTTTGTTTATTATCATTAGCCAATTTTCCTTAGTCATATTATGTAAAAATAACAAACTGTTGATTTCGCAACCGTTCTGTTACTTTATTATCGTGGTAACCGCCATCTATATACCTAGATGTATATAAGATAAACACGAATACGCCATCAAATTGGAGTGGAATGAATTTTTTTTATAACCACATCGAAATTCCCATCAGCACCTGTTACAAAGGCGGCTATCAAATTACCCGCGACACATCCGCGGCGAGCGTCGAGCGAGCTCGCCTCCATCCATAAATACGGTATTCGTTATGCATTTCTCATATTCATGAATCCGTTTTATTGGCCCCAATAAAATATGAACATCTCAGAATGGATATGAGAGAGCGGGCAAATCTAATATGGATTGCTTGCGCCGGAGTCCGATCGGCGGGTGGGGACCCGCAGCTGTGCGCCGCTCTGCGCCATACACTAATCACGTGTCTGCTACATTTTAACTCAATGTTATTTAGGATTTAATCTCCGAAACATATCACGATTTTTTTAAATCTTTATTGATTGCGCTATGTTGTCAGGTCACGTCACGTCACAATCGCACAAAGAGTATTCCCCGCAGTAATCTGTCGCTACTTGTAGTCTGAGACTGACAAACGATCCCGCAGCGCGTTCGCCGTCTAATGCGAATTTAAAGGACTTCACCCTACTAAACCACCTGAAGAAAGGGCAGTGCTCTGAGACGTGTCAAAAATTCAACAGAGTGCCGGGATAAGTGGAATGGATGACGGGCGTCGCAGCACTGGATAAAATATTCTACGTCAAATCGTACGTCACTGGCTCTCGACTTGTTCTAGCCGAGAGTACTTCGCGGAAGTCGATTATTTATTCGCTTTTATGTCAGCTATAGTATGGCTCTTTTGTGCCCTTTCCGATTTATACGCGGCCACAAGAGTGTTTTATAATAGGCCGTAGTGGTACGTTATAGTGCTAATTTTATTCGATTTATGGGCTGACGGGGATTGTGTGTGCGTTAAGTAACTTAAAGTGTGTATTTTAGTGTTAACTGAAATATGATAAGTATTATTATTACTTTAGGAAAATTTCAGTATACTCAACCTGTGATTTTGAAGCATATTCAAAGGATAATCTAATTATTTAATGGTTTAGACTGATGTGTTAAAAGCCTCCAAATTAAAATATTTTCTTACTTCGGTAATCATCTTCGGTTATCCGCATATCTTATATTCCGTGGGAACTTCGTCATAAATAGCATAAACTAACCAAACATTTTACTTACATCTTACAATGAGGTTCCTGTTATTAAATTATATGTGTAAACGGTTTGATAATTTTTAACTTTATTTATTAAAAATAAAAGCAGTTTTTTCTCTTTAACTGTTTACGTTTTTTATAGATTTTACGTTTCCAGAGAACATATACAAATATTGAGAACACCAACAGCCTACCAATTGCGAGATTTTATTGCAATATGGACGGAATCTTTTCACGAAAGAGTACTTGAAAATCCGCAGGTAGTTCCATTATGATTACTTTATCAACGCGATCAATTAAGCAACATTACGTTTAAATTCACCCCAGCCATCAATTACGTGGCAGCCGGCCGCCCAGCCGTCGCGTCATCAAACAGTACGCGAGGCAAATCGTGGACATTCCCTTGTCACACATTACATTAAATAATCGGTAAAAACTCAATCAAAATGTATGTGAATGCAAAAAGGAAGGGTTCATATTACTCTTAGTCGGTAATCTGATAAGTACTCTCTTTAGAACTGATGCTGATCGAATTCATTATTCACCGCAGGAGAGCAATTAAAGCTCGACTAATCAATCTCAAACTTCAAGCTGAGCTGAACTCTAATCAAGAAAACTCCTATTCTGTGAAAGCTTTTCGAACAAAATTTAACTTAATTAAAAATGTAAATTAAATTCCTAGTCGCTTCCACAAGCATGACGCCGCGGCACAGCGCCGCTGCCGCCGCGCCCCGCGCCGAGCGCTCGGGGCTTTTGATTGCAGCTAAAAGGTTTGGGATTAGTGCGCGAAAGAGCTTTCAGTGCATTTGTAGAGCTTTTAAGTGGGAAGCTTTCGCTTAAGACACTTACATACAATGTAAATTTTATGTAGATAGCTACCTTGTGAATGTGTCTTAGTGAGTTTTAAAACGTACGGTTCTTTACTCGATACCTTAATTATTACACAATGTAAATTTGGCTCACTAAAACTCAATTAACAAAGTAGATCATCGCTAATTTTGTTTGTTTTAGAAGTGTGTATCTGCAGACAAACAGCGCTTAGCGAAGGGGTTGCGGGGTGTCTGGGGGGCCGGGGGTGCGTGGGTCTGACCAAGGAAGTTCGGTGTCCGGAAATAAACCGCCCGTAAAATTGTCAATTCCGAGGGAGCGCCGGCGCCTGGGTTCGACAATTTTGAAGCGTGCGGTTCCAACCGGCCCGCTGATCTCTGCTCCGATTCAATGTTAAAAGGCATCTCATGTCAGCACTTTATTTTGATTTTACTTCTCTCCTTGTGTTGAATATAAACGTAATATAACATTTATTTATTTTGTAATTATCAATAAAAATAAACGGTAAATTGAATATAGAGTATGTATTGCAGCTCACGCTCTACATGTCAGCAAAATGCGCATTGCCATCTGGGTGTGCGCCAAAACAATCACTGTTATTCAGTACTTAGTTGTGCGATACAGTAAATTACACAACATTGTTTCACAGTCATTAATTCAGCGATTTTGTGATTAAAATTTAATTACTTGGGACTGTCGGTACCGAGCAAATAGGTCGTTGTATATTCAGACAAAGAGATAGTAGATTGAAAATAACTAAGTGCGTTCAGGGTGATGTAAAAGAAAATTGGGCGAGATATATCACGAATAGTATGGGCAGATAACACACGCATAACCCATCCAATCAGAAGGAGCAGCGAGCAGAAAAGTTATTATCGAGACGCGCGTTGCGTCATCCGGTTCTGGGTAATGAGCAGAGCGACTGGGGAACCTTACAGGACGGACACGGGACTGGCCGGCCTGCACACGTGCACCATCCTACACTCCTACCCTTACGCTGTTTGAACTGAGATCATCGCGACGCTCATCCGTGAAATTGATTCTCGAGAAAAGGAAAGACTAAAAGATAAATAAAAAGGAAATAGGAAAACACAAGCTAAGATTTGGCGTGAAATTGTTTTTCAGCACCCGCCCGCCGCCGACGCGGCTACGGCGGCCCGCCTCGGGAATTTCCCAATTACGGGGTGTGAATGTATCTACTTGATTACGTAATGGATATTTGAACGACCTGCATTCTAGTGCTAGTACTACTAATACGTGTGATGAGAAACTCGATTGTCATTTTGTGAAGTTAACTAGTAGGTAGTAGTTAACACAAAGTGATGTTACGATGTATATGAAATCAACATTACCCAGTATAACGACTAGTGCTGAACATGGGACTCCTCCCGAGGGTTTTGCCATAGTCACCGCGCCTGAAAGACGCATTGCCGGCTGCAGTATTATGTTGTAACAAAAATGGAACCCTGGTATACGATAATTGTATATGACGTAATAACATTCAGATCAACGGCTTAACCTGCTTTTCGAGGCACGGAGAGTAGTCCCTCAACTAAACAGACCTGAAAGAAGTTTTAGATTTTACACGTAGTTTTCTTGTCTGGCTTGGATCAATCCCGTGATCTCCAAGACTTAAAGCGAAACTTATACCGCTGCGTCACGGAGGCCGTTGTTCATGAAATTTTAATTAGAATACTAGATCGATCGAAATGAACTATGTATTTGGTTGATTTATAAGATAAAGATTACTTAACTTACTGTCATATAAATACACATCTCGTTTCATGTAACTTATATTTATAAGTATCTAACGGATCGGTCGAATTGGGATCTTAAAACACTGTGACATCTCATCCACTACGTGATCCATTTGCCGAAGTAAGAAGCAATCTCATTCAATACCGCCTCCCGCTCCTCTGCGCCTAGGGTTGCTAACAATGCGATACTTTGTGTATCACGGAACGCAATAAAACTTTACATTCTTCTTTAACTACTTTGCTATAGTTATCAGCGTGTGATACGAAATGGAGTATAAATACCGTACGTAGTGTTTGTTTTATTATCACTTATAGTTATCTAAAGTGTTTTACGATGTGTTTTAAAATTCCAATATTTTTGTGTGTTTAAACTTGGTTTAATAATTTAAAAATTTTTTTTTTACTGTCAATAATATCCTCAAGTATTTTATCCAGATATTTGTCGTAAAATATTTACAGTTGTGTGAAGTTGTCAGCCCTAACGTAGAGCGAGTATCGCTTTGCCCGATTGTATTAGATTCAGCTGCCCTTTTCATCTACATGTCCTTCTTGCCTCTCGAGAGGGTCGAGATGGATACGCCCTTACATTTTCTCTTAACATTATCTTATTCTAATACTACTGAAATAACTGTAACGTATTTTATTTAGAATAGGTACGTATCTATAAAATTAATCAATGTATATTTTTTTATTCTGTTTATCTTTTTTAATGTCAAGCAGGATATTTTTTTGTTTAAATTGAAAAAGAACTTGTGTAGTGTGATCACAGCAACGAGGAATGAATCACCCATTTTAAAACTAAACCTAATCTAACCATCGAATTCGGAACACAAAGTTCTATCGTGAGGTCAACATCGGTGCACAAAAACTATTTTCATCGAAAAACTCATCTATATTTTGTCGAAAAACTATGAATATGATTATCCACACCATTCCAAAGGCTATCATCCAATAAACCTGTAGTACGTACCAAAGGTATCAAATCTTTTTCGTCCGTAGTGAAATTGAATATTTATCCGGGTAGTATCTCTATTCCGGAACAATTTTTATGTAGGGGGAATACAATCTGAAGATATTTGGGAGGGCCACTCGACGGAGATATTGGCAAATACCTAGCCTACATTACCTTTATTGCCTCGCGACGTTGCGTGCCCGATTTGATCGTATCTACGATTATTTGCGTATTATTCAATGTTTCTAAATGTTATTCCACTCTAATTCGTTATTCATGGAGTCGATAACAAAGAGCAACATTTTAATGTAATGTGCATCAATATAAAGCACCTTTACATATATTTTCATGTATTTGCATTCGACAATTTATAATTAATTAAAACTATTAACATTTTCCAATTGTTTTTTAATATGGGATTTGACTTAGTTGCATGTGCTTAGTAATAAGTAGTAACATCCGTGTTGTTTTTTTGCTTAAATAAATTTTGTGTTAATAGACTGCAACCAAATATGTATGAATGAATAAATTTAAATTAATTCGCTGTTCTACAAGGATTTGATTCAGTTTATAAACTATACGAAATTTTTTTTTGTTTGTAAGTTATACTATTATTTGATTTCCCTTTCGTAAGCCTATTTAAAGAGGTATCTTCAATAAATAGTGTCATAGATTTTTTTTTGGTTTTTGCCCTATACACTCGTCGATATATGAATACCTATGTACTTTTTCACTAACATATAAAATACGGATTAAAATGACTTCGATTCTGTGTTAGGGGTTTCCGTTCGTACAAACTACATCTTTTATTGCAAGGCACTAGATCTTATATTTTTCATGAACCATTATCTATGCCGCCACCTTGGGCGCAAGTTTTTTTTTTTTGTAGTGAACGTCTTTTTTAAATTTTAATATTACATTTCGATAGTAATATTGATGCCAAATCGTCATACTAATTATTAACAACGATAAAATGTCAAGGTTTATAGTTACTTGTTTGTCATAATGTATTTTCATCCATAGGTTTCGTATAACATGGGCCTCCTCCTCAGTTAATAACGCTTAATATTCTAATTTTAAATTTTAATGAAGTTTATTACATTGAAGTTATTTAATCTGTCATTCAGTGAGTGAAGCACGAAACCACTGGCTAAATGTAATTTGCGCAAATTAACTCCGACATTCCGCATAATTGGACACACGTAGGTAAAACTAGCGATACCTACAGGTTCAACCGCGTGGTAAATAGACTACATTTTGCACTATGGATTAACAGAGGCACAGCCATGTCTATAACTATACTCAAATATAAAGCTAATCTCAACTACTGGTTCGACTTTTAAAAGTCTTTCGGCGTAAGATAGCCTATTTATCGAGGAAGGTTATGAGCTACATTTAATTATGACGATCCTACGAGAACCGGAACTTTGCGGGTGAAACCGCACGCGAGAAAAAAACATATTTCTACATACACCATGAGATTTACAGTTTCTCGCGGTTTATGAACATTTCTAATAATTGTTATTAAAATGCAAATTAAAACAAGGTAGAAAGTGTTATTTAAGTGAACCTAACTGGTAAGGTAAACGCCTACATATATCATAATTATAATCATTGAGTGTGTATACAATCTCCCCACAAACCCTCATAACGAGCTGCGAGTTGCGTGTTGCCATCCTACACTAATACAAGGCAGTGTAAATTGTGCATAGATCGTTTCTTGTGGTACAGTTCCCCCACATAATTGTCATTGTTACACGTCGCAGTAGATTTAGCGATAATGTAGCTAATTAACGTGGAGACGAGCGAGGCTGATTGTACCGCCGTTCGTTGACTTAAGCCGCAATAACTTAGGTCGAGTGCAGTAAATAAGTGTTCGTGATCCTCGTACACTAGGTATTTTAATGAGGTTTAATAGCGGCGCTCTGTCAGCCCGCCGGCTCCAACGACCGCCGCACAAGTAACGCTGTCGGCTTTTAAGGCCTTAATTGGTTCCGTAAATGTATAATCCGCTTAATGGTTGTTTTGTCGGACAACGCACAATAACAAAATCCGGTTTCCACGTCAATAATTCTGATTGATGTGAAACTTTATAGACTTGTCACTGTACATTTTTCTCATTAGGCAACTAGGCTATTGAACGGATGTAGCTACGAGGCTGGCACACTCTGCCTCACATTTGTTTATTGCGTATATTGCCTCAGCCTTAATGTTATAAGTAACAGAAATCTCTGAAATAAAGGAGTTATATAATGGCTTCATTAGACGTTGGCAGCTAATCGTTATTTATAAGACAGTAAATTGTTATATTCATATTGTCGGAGCGGAAGGCGCATAAATTCGACGAGCGAGTGTCGGCTTGACACCTGTGATTGCATTTACAATGCTAATTCACAGCACAATATCACGTCATCTGCCGCCGACTAAACGTTTTCACAATCGCACACGCCGACATGCGATCTGCCCATGGTAAGCCGCACCCACAACTTAAATAACACAACACTAACTTAATCCGTTATAAATATGTTAACCTTTTTGGGAAATCCAATTAAGAATAAGCCATTTATAAAAACCAAATGTACAACAATACAGGCGATCAAACAATAATCCTAATATTGGCACAAACCACAAAAATGATCGATGGTTTAAATTCATTATTAAAAAGATTAAACGAGGTCGTTACACGTCGAGATAAGCCGGCGGATAAGCGGCCGCAATCCATTATCGAGCAGTTAATTGATAATTACTTTCTTCCATTACGCCGAACGAAAAACCTGGTGATTAACTCAGAATCACTTTAACGAGCACAATGGGTCGACGTTCAATTAAAAACCCTTGTCGAATGTAGACGGCTTCGGAGAAAAGAGGAATCGACGCTGACTCAATCGCGTATACATGGAATAAGGAATTACTCGCGTGCGGAAACTTTTTAATTAAATATTCACCCGTTTTGTAATTAAGACGCGATTCAATTGAGCACAATGGAGTTACGTGCGACGCGCCCAAAGAAATCGGAGTCACATTTAACGTTAACATTTAATGCTCAGTCACAAACTGATAAATATTAATATTTATGACATTATGAATATATAAAATGTTGCTCAACTTTTTCTCAGTGCCTTGGTACTGAATTAACGGTAATGAATAATATCACAATATTCACGGTAGCTAGCTGGTTTATTATCAAATGTAGTGCCATAAAATCTAATCATTGAATGCAAGTTCTAACGCTTTCCGGACTCGACAAATGGCAAATTTCAGTGTAATTTAAATGCATGTAGATAACTTATGCATGTCCACTTTTATTATATATATTCGTACCTATATTTATATGTATGAGTACAATATTCTAAGAGCGATAGCAGACGACGTATTTTTAACGCGATGATGCTGCGCGTTTTTTAATAAGCCTGTTATCAATGCGTATTACCAGTAGTTTCAAAAAATATACTAAACTATTGAGATTAGTCAAATAAGAATTAATAGTTTTAGAATTCGAATATCATAATCATACTATGTATTTTACAAAACATTCTTTAATTTTTTTTTTAATTATATACTTATTGTATAAAATGATCAGCCGACACAGATGATAAGATATAAATTTAATAAAAGTTTCCCAAAGTAGTACAATAAACTTCGAAGTTATCTCTGTGTAATCCCAAACGACAAACCGCTAATCTCCTAGACGTTTAATTTCGCCGTTTTAAATTAATCGCAGATCTCATATCCTGTCCCAAATGCTTGGTGCGATTGGTGGGTCTTTTTGCACGTATAAATTCTTGACGAACAATTTGTACAGAGGTCTGATTGTTGGTTGATGTAGTCAAAAGTGATATATAAGGCCTTATTCGATTGGTCATTATATATCGAATTAGTTACCCTTGTGCGGTTTCACCCGCATAACTCTCATGCTTCTCGCGCGCGATTTCACCCGCTTAGCTCTAGTGCTTCCCGCGCGCGGTTTCACCCACATAAGTTCCGTGCTTCCCACGCGCGGTTTCACCTTCATAGCTCCCGTGCTTCCCGCACGCGATTTCACACGCATAACTCCTATGCTTCCCGTGCGCGGTTACACCCGCTTAGCTCTTGTGCATCCCGCGCGCGGTTTCAGCCACATAGATCTCGTCCTTCCCGCACGCGATTTCACCCGCATAACTCCCATGCTTCCCGTGCGCGGTTTTACCCGCATGGTGTCTGTGCTTCCCGTGCGCGGTTTCATACTTAGTGTCTGTGCTTCCCGCGCGCGATTTCATCTACATAGCTCCCATTCCTATAATATAGCCAATTTACTTCTGAATTTGTGACGTAGCTACTACTACTAGTGGTATAGGATTTTTTAAATCGGCCCTGTAGTTCCGAAGCTTTTTCAATGCAAACAAAAATAAACAATTAAATATTTCCCCTTTTATATCATATAGTACCTACAGACATATTTTTTGTTAATTAAATGGACACTTCGTTTTTTATAGGCATTGGATATTTTAAGATCACTTCTACTATAGAAGTGGCCATGGGATATATCAACAAATAACCTACTAGATATTATTAACATGCAAGAGAAAATATTTATTGAGTACACGCTAATGGCTAATACAAAGAGCAGTCAAGTGTCTAATGAAACAGATTTAGCGAAGGCTATCTACTCCCAAAAGCCGCAGGGCCTTTTGACAAATACGTGATAATTGTTGCTAAAAGTGTTACCATCACATAGTTAAACAATTTGTCTGTTATTGCTCTGTCATATCGACAAGTAAAAGGCAAATTAAGCTAAGCGACGTTATGGGCAATATGAAATTTATATTTAACTGATATTTGCTGTGGATTTTCCAAAATGTTCCTTTATACAAAGGTTTGTATAATTTAATTGACCCCACAATTGAAAAGTAACTTACCAAATTGATCGAGTTGTTCTCAAGTTATGCGCGTACATACTTATTTTTTAAAGATTCATTTTATTTATATAGATGTTATCTCTTTATAAGGTCTAATATTCACTATCGCTCACGATGTCACTCAGCTTATTTAGCCGTTTTACCCGTCGATATGTACTTACGTTACAAAGTTTTAAGCCCTTAGTATTTTTTTAAGTAAGCTATTAAAATAAAATAAAACTTAAGAAAGACCCTTAAATGTTCAAAGGACGACGTTATTTTAAGAGCCTTAAATTAGATTTAAAAAAGTAAATAATTAACTGATAAAGTATTTATTATACTAAATCTTCATCAGACTAACGTATTATAATAAAAATTGCAAAAGATATAATGAGTTACTGAGATCGCCGCCATCGTTTAATATGTTTCACGAAGCCTCAGGTGATATTGGTGAACATGTACAGAGAAGACGGTACAAGCACACAGTTGCAGTATAACACTGTAATAACAAAACCCTTTACTGTTGAAACTTGATAAAAGATGGACATGTAATAAGGTAGAACGAAGACAATTAAGGTTTATGCTAAAGGAGTGATAATATTGGAAACGGTGATGTGAGGCTGCCAGCAGACCTGGTGAAGTCGACCAGGCGCTCAGCCAGCGCCGCAGCTCGCATGCTCCATAAACAGGTTTCCGTATTTTTCAATCAGAGAGCTGTCAAAGCGTTCTGACACCCTCATCCCGTCGGCTCGCACTCGCCGAGCACCGAAATTGGTTTTCTACATTCAATCCATACAAAGTTTAATGTTATTCGTTCGCGATATCACCGGGATGCTGCCGATGTTTACCGACGCGCCAAATCATATTGGATTTGCAAACTTTTGTTTGCGGACTTTATTTCATTTCACTGTTAGTTCAGGCCGAGAGAATGTAATTTTAGATATTGTCCTCGTCTATGTTTTGAATAAGTCTTTTGTATTTGTATTCTAAGAACATGAAGATTTTATTAAAATATGTTTATGAATATGAAGACTTTATTAAAACAGTTAGGGATTCTCGTGGAAAGTTGTATTTTTCTCTTCAAAGAGGGTAGGTTACAAATTACCCGCGCCGGATATATCCGCGCGGAGAGCAGCGCGCCAATAGAGGAGCTAAAGGCTGGAGTGAGCCCGCAAGCGTTTATAAATTGAAGGGCTAGTACCTGCGGCTTAATACACCGCCGTTTCCGGTTCATTTCCGGACGGCGCGCGCGGCGCCGGATATTGCTTTTAAGGCTGCGCCGCATGCCATTGAGCGCGTATACCCGTGCAGTACGTACGCTTAAGCTTATTACAGTTTTTTTGTCAAACATTCAAAATAATATTTTTAAAAAAATTAAAAAATTTTACACTGAAATTGAAATAAATAGTAGGTAATGTTAACCTACTTAATAGCCAGAGTATTTTTTTTATTAATATACAAAATCATATAATTATAATGTATTACAAAAAGGGTAAAAGAAAACTGAAAGAATCTAATTAAGCACACAGAAAACTCCATCATGTAGATAATTACAAATAAAAATACGAGAAACAAAATCCTTTAAAGCCGTTCCGGAAATTAAATTTTCCCTTTAGCTTAAAGTTTAATTAAGTAACATCACGCGAGTGCAAGGCGGTTAGCAGTGAAGGTTAGCTCTTGTGTCTATGCCTCTATGGTTATAGAGGAACGCTTGCATCCCGGATTCGCGCCGAGCTCCATAGAGTACATTTTGCCGCGCTGGATATTCCAAGCCCCATGGGATACGGATTTGATGGACAGTCAATTTAAGAGCGATGCGCACCAGTTACCGAGTCCGACTCGCTTTAATTTGCACGCCTGTAATACATTACATGGCGGCCTGTTATGAACTGCGTGTTACCCGTTTTTGGTGGCTATGATTCTAATACCGCTTAAAAAATAACTGTATCTTACAAATTGGCTTCGTGATGACTGGCTTCGTTTAAAAATATATCATTATCACTTGATAAGTTTACTATTAGCTTCAGTGACACCTTGAGCCACGGTCCTAACCCCTTAAGGGTGCCATTCCTTCAGGTGCATGTCACTTTTAATAGGCAGAAAGATTAAAAAATATATTATGTCTGTCTGTTAAATTACTAAGAAATATTGGACACGTATTTTTTTTTCATTCCTCAAACAAAAAATGACGAAGATACAGCGGGTTGAAATTTCATATGACGTCACTTCTAGGTACAATTTTACCTAGTAGTGACGTCAAAAGCCTCTCCTTAACTTATAGGTTGTTGTTGACTTGTATATGTTAATTGTTATTGGTTGGATAAACAAAAAATAAGTGTCCAAAATCTTTTAGTCATCTAACTGACGGACTACAATAATGTTTTAATCGTCATGCCTATTTAAATAAAAATGTATATGTGTAATATATTTATATATGTTGCAGTTAAAAACTCTTAACCGGTCAAAAGTACTTTTTACTAGCAAAATCAGTCAAAACTAACCTAACCTAAAACTATTTTGCTAGTTAAAAGTACTTTTGACTGGTTAAGAGTTTTGACTGCAACATATGTATAACGTTGGCCGGATTCTTTCAAGTTGATTTCATATATAAAGCATTTTATGATTATGTGTAGGTAATAAATAGATGTTATAGAAATAACTGTAATAAATTGTAGGACCGACAGACAGACAAATTATAAAAATCCATAAAATATGTAATTTATACATTGTGATTATGACAAATACAAGTGTATGTAAATACCCAAGTGCTGAATAAACTTCATTATTTAATTATATAAGTATTGTGCCGGCTTAATTCGACGAGATTCAGTATAATATTTGGATTAGAATTTACGTTACTGCATTTCTTCTCCATTTAAACTACCTAACGGTGCCAAGTAATACTTTATACTTTTCTATGGGTACAATACTAGTAGTCTTAAAAAACAATCTGCAGTTTCCCTTTTACGTAGTAATAGGGCAGTTAACATAAAACATTTTGGTACTGCGGGGTTAGAAAAATTAATACCCATTGTAGGTGCTTAAATATTTCAGAACGAACTCAATAACAGAAAATAATAAATATTCTAAGTATAGCAACATTTTAATGGCTTTTATGCCTTTATGGTAGATTACTGAAATATTCCCAGGTCCAAAATATTTCATAATAATCACGCAGATAGTTTTACTAGCGTAACCTAGAACTAGATAAATGGACTATCTAACAATGAAATAGGTATTCAAATCTGACCAGTAGTTCCTAAGATTAGCGCGTTCAAGCAAATAAACAAACTCTTCAATATAGTATATAGATGAATTTTGAACATTTATTGTCAAAGTGTTTCCCACCACTAATGATTACCATATGCTACATTTAATGGGCAAAAAAGCTGAAAACAATATTTGACATCCCAATGCCATGTGCTATAATAATAATGTATCTTATATTAACTGCCATAAAAGTAATTTTTCAATACACATGTTAGCATATATTTAATGTTTATCGTATGTGTACCCTACACATACGATAAACATTAGCGTCGCCTACTATAACATTTGATTAAGTAATTACATTAAAACCGGCAATATTTTTAATTTACAGACTGTTACATACATGCGCAGATTATAAATTTACTTAAAATAATTATAATTATGTATAGTAGGTAGTGGTGTTGGTGTTGGTAGTTGGTGATTTCAGAGCCAATCTGAATTTTGATCATGCATCTCCACGGCTACAGTGGCTGTAGGTATACCTTTGTAGGACTCCCCTCTCCATAGCAACGAAATCAATACATTTAATAAAATCGTAACTGGTAACTAATTAGTCCGTCAGTTAGATGACTAAAAATATTGGACACGTATTTTTTTTATTTATCAAATCAACAAAAAATACAAAGATATAGAGCAAAAACAAACTATAAAGTTTAGGAGTGGTGGGCTTGTGACGTCACTACTAGGTAAAATTGTACCTAGATGTGACGTCACACGAAATTATAACGCGCTGTATCATCGTCATTTTTTGCTTGAGGAACGAAAAAAAAATACGTGTCCAATATTTTTTGGTAATTTAACTGACGGACTAAATATAATGTTTCATTCTTCTAGCCTATTCTCTCATTGGTTAAAGATCAGGAACACCAACGAAGTTTTCTTTAAAAAAATTACACATTCTTAAATTAAATAAACTTGTTCGTTATTCAACTGCAACGTAGTCAATAAACTGTCAACGAATAAAATGAGAAAGACTGTTATTAAAAAGAAAAAATCAAAATTCAATGTCTTCAACATATAAAAAATGACAAAACTTGTTTTTTAATAATCGTGTTGTTGACCAAAAAGAAGCTCTAACGTATTAAAATTAATCTATTGCTGAACATTAGTACGGGAAGTTGTGTTATCGCGCGCCCTGATTCGGCTGCATTAAATCGTTTCCATTACTTTAAGTAGATTTCGATGTTTGTGTCAAACGCGACAGCGATAATATCGCAATTTATTTTATTAACACATACAGTCTAATGGGGGGTTTGATGCTACCAGATCACTTACTTAATCGAATCGATATAGCTTTTGATAGTATAATTCGATTTAAGTTGAAACTTTTAGAATATTCACTTCATTTCAACAAACCATTTACGTCTATGGCCGTGCCATAGTCGATGAGGGATATTGTTATAATCACCACACTTGACAGGCGGATTGGTGATCGCAATAAGGTACTAACTAAGCTTGAGCTGTTTGACGTTGTTGCTCCTTACGACACCCATGGCAAGAGATGGAGTGGTCAATTTTAAGTCGAAAAAAAAAAACAAAAAAAAACTATATTATATTTGTTGTTGACTGTTGCTTTCTTTAATTTGTTTACAAGAATAGTTACTTGTTCTTTTTTTAAATAAGAAATAGATTTTTATTCGACACTTAAATAAAACAATTGTAGCGCTGACATAGTTTATTTATATAATCTGTTATTTCGTTGCGTTTTATATAATAACATATTTTTATATAAAAATAATGTCACTTAACGTTTGAGTAATCATTTTGGAAGCTAATAAAATAATAATAGGTATTGGTACTAAAAATATAAATATTATGTATTCAAAATATTAGCATGCATATAACATTTAAATACACAAAGCTCTCTTTAGAATTTCCTTTATGGCCATACATTAGGCATGCATACAACAGGGCCATACAGTTAAGTACTGTAGGTACTGTACTGACATACTACTACTTCAAGTACAGTGTACAGTCAGCACTCGAATAGAAACGTGCCATTAAACAATAAAATAGTCATTTCTAATTCCTGTATCCATTCTCACGGTATGTAGAGCAGTCGTCGAACTAGAGTGATATCGTATCGATACATCTAAATACTTTGTTAGCATTTCAGAGGGGGGGGGGGTAGACGAGGGCAGCCTCCCCCCTCCCCACTAACCCATTCAGTGTTCTTGTGCAGTACTCGTGTCATACATCTACAGAGACATAATTTTACATGCCGAGTCTGACTCTTTTGTCAAACTTTTTTTAAATGTTCGGTACACCCCAATAATACGTCACTAGATCCGGTTCTATTAAAGTATGTACGACTAATTTACATAAACGTGGTGCATGCAGTTGTTATTACGGGGTTGTTAATGTATGCCGACTCAGCGCCCGACATGTTATATTAGAATTGGTTCAATTTTTCAACAATGTAGCTTGTAGGTGCAGTCTAGTGAGTTATTTATGACAAATGGAACATATTTAAACTTTATTTTGATTTGTTAACTCACAAAATCTTTATGTAGTACTTTATCTTTACGTGAAGCAAACTCGTTGTGCACTTTTTTGCCAAAATTGCGAACAAGGAGCACAGTATGTTCATATATTTTTTTAAATTATGCTCGTATTTCAACCACTCGGTCAATTAACATTATAATTAGTTACTTTGTTTACGGATCGACCTACCAACTTTGCTAAGGTATGATAATTAGCTATCAAAGCAAATGTGTGCTAAGCAAGCTAAACTGTCCTTAATCCACTTTAGAATGTAGGCATAAAAACTATAAATACCTGTGTAAAATGCGAAGGATTCCTCGGGCTAGTTTGCTTACATAATAAGCTATTTATCAATACTAGTGGTCTCCCAGTGGTGGAAATAGGACCATGAATTAAAAAAAAAACTATCTACTCTATATAAACTATAAATGTTCCAAATTTTCTTACAACTCCGGCCGCGCAATTTTCGTAAAACGGGGTACCTACAAAGTTTTTACTTCACGTATTAATAGATTTAGTATTTCCCTGAAATTGTTAAAAGTCACCGCAGCAGCCATGCTAGGTATACAGAACTCCCTTTTCTATAGCAATGATATGCTAATCATACCACGAGAATAGCATCTATTGAAACCCCCAGCTGCCCCTTCGATCGCCTCATATGGGGACAACGGGAACTGCAAATGCATGGCATCCGGTTCTCCCTGACTGTGCCTATCTGCAAAGAACTGTTCTCTTGGACGATAACTAATTATTTTTTTTTGATTTATTTTTAATTTTTGTTTCCCGCTCTTCGCGAACTGCTCTATGGTTTGTATTTGTTTTTAAATATCGCTTTTAACCGTTTATTTCTGAATAAACACGCGCACACAAACTCTAATCCGGAACCTCGCATAGGCTTTTAATTTTAGAACCCCTTTTTTCTGCCGGATATTATGTGTTTAAAAACTATAAAATAAGCAACCTGCGCAAGAGGGCTCTGTGTGACTTGGACCTCGGCTCAGGGCAGTCGCTGGCGAGGGATTGAGGGGAGTTTTTTAGGGGAATTTTGTGCAATTGTGGTTCTACTTTACAGTTGGCTGGCCTCTAGGATTTTGGGGTTTAAGTTTGAAAGGTTTCATTTTAAGAGATTTAAACGTATGTTTAACGATGCACTGGACACTAGTTCGTCTCTACTCCTCATGGGCGCAGTTACGCTACTTAAGAATATAGCGTAGGTACTTGAAGGTAAAAAACTAAATGATTAACGTAGCTTGCGATGTGACCGGTACTTTACACTTCTACATAATTTTATAGCGTTGAAAAACATTTGCAATACCAGTTTAGTGAAATCTCATAAATTATAATAATCACATTTATTACGCTATTATTAAAAAAATACAATTCGAATTTAATATAATAAATACTGAATTTATGATGTTTATTTAATTTGAGTCTGAAATATTAATTTGTTTGTCATCAACACATAACTCACGGACATATAGGACTAACTCAGAACATTTTTCATCATCATCATCATCATCAGCTCGTATGACGTCCACTGCTGAACATGGGCCTCCTCCCGGGGGAGGGTATTTGTCATAGTCACCACGCTTGGCAGACGGATTGGTGACCGCAGTATTATGTTGTACCACTCAAGGAAACGCTACTGCCCGTTCCCTGATATACTATTATTATAGATGATATAATAACATTCGGGAACAATGGCTTAACATGCTTTCCGAGGCACGGAGGGTAGTCCCTCAACCAACCAGACCCGGAAAGAAATCCTAGAATTTACACAAAGATTTTCTGTCCGGCGTGGGGATCAAACCCACGACCTCCGAGATTTAAAGCGAGCCAAATACCGCTACGCTACGGAGATTCTCAAGGAGGTTGTCATTGTCTGAAGTATTTTTGGGGCAAATTAATTATTGTCGCGGGTGGGATTTAAACACAGAACACCAGGCCTCAGAAGAAACTATCATACCACTGATCCACCGAAGCAGCTTATCCAAATATAGAGGTGTCCCTCTACATCTTCTGTGTTTCCAAGTATAAGTGTGAGTAGATTACACTTTTTTCCCGATGAAACCCTCTCGATCCCTTTTAATACGATAATATGCCTCTATCTTTCGTCTGCAGTCACACACGACCCTCGTGTGCTAATTGAATTTAAGGAATAAAATCCAATCGCTCCGATTCTTTATTATTCAAGATCCAATTTGGATAAGGTCTGATCGGTCCGAGGGGCGCGGCCCGGGAGGGGCAGTCGAGAATAAAATTGGTTTGTCACTCAAAACATAAGGTTATCAGTTTCGATATGAATATCTGTATCGTTTTATAGCTTAGAATTCAATTAATGTCACCAAAATAACTTGTTTTGAATCTCTTCGGGGTGTCGCGTCGATTAATTGGATATTATTTTCAGATGGAATTTAATTATGTTTAAAGGATTTCGTAGGTAACAGTTGTTTGTCTTGTCAAAATTTATTGAAGTTTAAGACTACTTAATATTACGAGTATAAACAACTAGGTGCGCCCCCGCTGTTTTACCCGCGTTACTCTGCTCTAGTGGGTCGGAGCGTGGAATTTTGTAGTGCGAATGCAAATTGTAAGCCAAATCCGTTTAAAAGTAGTTTTTTCGTGAAAGAGTAATAATCATCAGTCCATCCTTACTCGCCCTTTCGCAGTTTGTAATATTAGTAAAAATTAATATGATTGTGTGGTTGCATACCCAATATAAAGAAAATAGATACACAAACTTGCACAAATTACAATACTTAATTTCTTAATTGCAATGTGCATAAATATAGCATAGTTTATAAAAAAACGAATGTAACTAGGTACTTTGAAAAAATATTATCTAGCTATAATATATACAGGTACATTCTATCTATAATCTAGATTGGTAATCTAATGTAACTTTGAAATAGGATCTCGAGTGCACAGAACCGATTATTACAGAATGCAATCAGTAAGCGCGTCAAAAGGCGCGAGTTATGAGTGTTTGCCATAGACACGTGCCTCCTATCTGATGGTGCCTTTATTTTGATGACATGCCGCACCGCTATCACTCGTGCACACTCGTGTGGCGCTACCCTTACGTAGTTACTCACCATCAATAACTACTTTGTATTTGAACTTAATTTACTTTATAATATTTACTTTTGTTTAAAATAGTTTGTAAGGACAGTTTCTTGTTTGAAACTATGCTGTCTCGCTCTATATGTTACCGAAAAATGGCGAATAATTTGAAAGAAACTCAAAAGAAAATATTATTAGAATCGCCCAATGTACACTTGCTATGCACTCTTAATCAAATGCTTCTTTCATAAGGTTTGCTGGAAGAGAATTCATTATTGATTTAAGCTCGTCTTTGTACATGTTGTTTCCGTTGTATTCATTTTATGTTATATATTTACTGTGTGCAATAAAGAATAAATAAATATATATATCTATAGGTAAACGATAACATAATATTCGTAATATACACTTTTTTTTTTGGCATGTAAATAATCGTTAGAAAATTCCGGGTAGATAAATGAAAGTATTAGACTTTCATTAAAACCTATTTCGTACCCTACATTACATTTGAAAAATTTAACTAAGTTTTCAAGTAAAATATCTTCGTCAGATGTAAAATACAATAGGTATTAACTATTTTTGTATTAAATCATGTAGAAATAAGAAAACATAACATGAACAAACAATTTGCCGCCCGGTACGTGACTGAGTTGTCGAAATTAATGGGAAATAAACATTGGCTTGTATGTGTGCATCGTACTGATTGCTATCGTGTAAGATGGATGGGCATCACTCCTTACTGTACCTCTCTACCTCTCTAGCCATCATAGTTTCCATTTCAGTATATTTAGAGGTAACTATAGTATATATCGAAGAATATCCCCGTGCTACTTAGATAATATTGTGTTAAAGTTAAAATTAAATTACGATAAAATCATACGCAAACGTAACAGTAAAATAACATAAGTAGGTAACCTCTAAGAGTTTTATTTAAAGGATTATATCATCTTATCGTCGATTTTTGTGAATGTTGAACATTAAATGTTGGTCTATTGGAATGAAATCAAAATAAGCTTTATCTTATTAACCTTTATCGTTGGATAATAATAATATCATCCATAACCATCATATAATTGTTTAGCGTTAACATAATTATAAGTTAAAACATACACACACAATATAAAAAAATAGGTATTGAATGCGTAATATGTAAACTAAAAAATAATTGCATGCTCTCCTAATTATTAAAATCTTACTTTAATTACGCAGCAATCGTTTTAACAGCTAACTAATTATCGTAGAAGATATTAATTTCAAAGTAGGTAATTGAAATAAAACGTTGCAAATCAAATTTACAGATAAATAAACTCTGCAGAGGGATTTGTTAATACAGAATATGCAATTCGCGCTTATATCAATTATATCTAGGTGGAAGGATAACAAAATGAATTATCACGTTATTGAAAACCGAATAATGTCAGTCATTTATTAACGAATTAAATAAACCCGTGATGGTAAAACTATATTCGTGATACCTAATTAATTAATATGAACTAAAACAAATCCTCATAGAAACATTTGTTTTGAAACGTTTCCGCGGTAAACCGTATTTCGGGTAGTCAATTAATTGCTTTATAGGTACATAATGTATTCATACAATTTATAATTAAAATGAGATAATGATTTACACATTTAGAAAGTACATAGTTACTACAAATATTAATTTGATACGCAATGCAACGTAAATAAAAAATTTACCGCAAGCGTAACTAGTAAAAATAATTTATATTCCTCAAACAACAAAATATTTTCTATATCGAAAAAAAAAACTGTGTTATTCTGATATGTAGTACTAACCTAACAACATAAACTAGACTAGACAGGATACTACAGTATGCTAAACTTAGCAAAGCCAAGCTATAGTAATTTCATCTTACGATTTTGTTACTTGTAGATAATGGTCATAATTATATATATCTTTAAGACATATAATAAATACTTTTAAATTTAGCAAAAAAAAAATGCATAAAGCGTTAATTTTCGGACTACCCTCACATTGAACTTTATCAGAGTTATGTAAGGCTAATTAAAAAACTCTGCTATATAACAATACATATCCTGAATGCATAGACAAATCTATCGATTAAGGTAGATTATGTTACTAATAAAATATAACAATGTGCAGCGACGAACAATTCTTCGCGTAGAGTATCAATTATACACCGGAACAATGTAATTTCCGTGAGGAATCAGAAATAATATAGGTAGAGAATAATATTGAGAGATGTGACGAATGCAGTTAATTGTATCTCAATATATCTTCCGTGTCTAATGGTTTGCACGAAAAATTACATAACCTACTCGTTAGTTAGAAGCATCAAGCTATAGCTAATTTTATAAAAGGTTACAAATTTTGATTACGGTCTACTTTGTTAATTTCCGCGGGATGTGATCTTCAGGATTACTTAGTGCGATCTGTTCAACATCTTTACACTTCTATCTACGATGCTATTTTTAAATGAAATATAATATAGGTATACGTCAGTCACTTGAAATTTTAGTAGGCATTCTTCATGTTAAGAAGACCTAATAATTATTTTCTACAGTAATCAGGTACCTACAGTAACACTAAACCACTAAACTTATGGTAAGCAAATGTGAATGAGATCCATAAATATAATGTGCTTACCAATAGATATCTCTCAGTTCTTAATTAGTTTTCTGTAAGTATAATATTTACTACGACATGTCTATCAAAAAGATCAAATTCATAACCAAGTGCATAAAATATTAACATTTTAGAACCCCTCAATGTAAACAGCTCGTTTAAACCAATCTATCACGTTCCTGAACGCGCAGGCAAGTCTCGCCGACTGACAAGCTATATAGTTGAATATGAAACGATCATTGAAAGCGCGGAAATTAAATAGCCGCTCATATCCGGAGTATGAAGTGTCAAGTCGGGCCCTGTACGGTGTACCGCACCGTGCATCCACTTGCTTCACACGAGAATTGAACACAAAAGATAAACGACTCTATTCATTGTATAATATATTTTTATTGATATGATAAAGGACTTTTGTTGGATATAGCGTCTATGTAACAATCACGTGCTTATATTGAGGCTTAATCTTCTGCTGTTATCTACTTCTATTTTTACTTACAAAGATAGTGGGAAGTAGTAATATTATGGAAGTTTAAATTAGTGTAGCGTGAGATGAATTTGCTTATATTATATAGCGGTTCTTAAGGATAAGTATGATCATTCATCGTAAAGAAATCTACCGACGTTTGCCAAAACTTTATGACAGATGTCAAAAAAAGCCGAAAATATCCCTTAATTTTTTGTATAAATAATGTAAGTAATAAAAATGCGGATTTTAGTCTGTTTGTCTCTCACACCAACATCCTGAGCTCTTCTAGACCTTGGAAAACGACAGTTAAGTACAACTCGTGAAAGCTACCCAAAGTTAGTAAATTTCTACGCAAACAAAGTCACGGACAAACATAATAGGTAAATGACTACTTCTAAAATGATCACAAAAAAATTTAAATATTTATAATATTAAAATATCCTATCCATGTAGGGTTACCAGATGTAAAAATCAAAAGTCCGGAGAAAAGGCCTGATTTCCATTGATTTCGGCGTGCACTTATTACCATAAGAAGGTGTGTTCGACTTTTAATGAAAGAGAACTTTAAAATGTAATCTGTATTTTATTGAAAATTCTAAAAATCCTGAGATTTCATGAGATTTGCAAAATCCGTCCGCAATCCTGAGAAGAGTCCTGAAATCTCAGGACAAATCCTGAGATATGGTAACCCTATATCCATTTCAATTTAAAATAGTCATTTATCAGGTTTTGGTCAGACCAATACGTAATTATCGGTTTTTCAACGGCTACATTGTATTAATTACTGGTTTTAGTTCTGGTGCTAATTATTGACTTCTGTTGGTAACATTTATTAATAATTCTATTATAGCCGCTGCATATACAAAACATTATCTATATATATCCAGAATCTTGTATTTTTTGTTAAAAGTCAATAATAGATCAGACGAGCGCAGTTTTGCGGGAAAAATATAAACACCCAGTTTCTGAATAGATAAAGTGTCAAATGAGTTGTCTATGTTTAGCATTTTTGTTTACAATCGAAGGAACGCCTTTTTGGATGTTTTTCTTAATTCATGTTTCAGAAACCGAATTTATATGACAATGAAGTTAAGTTAACATGTTAGTAAGTCATTTGAGGTACCGAGTGATATTCTATTTAAAATTCATTTTAATTTTATTTATTTATTTACTTGCCAAGTAGAATAGATTTAGAATAGTAGTATTTTCTAAGTTAGTTTTATTTTAAATTATCTACTTATAGTTGTATATATGTATTTTATTCATGTTATAAATAATAACATATTATTATATTTTATTTTATTTTAATCACCACGCTTGGCAAGCGGACTTTTGATTCCAGAAAGAAGGGAGTATCTTTAAGCTTAAAGATGCTGCCCATCCATCAGCTGTATGTCCCTTAGTTGCCTTTTACGACACCCATACGAAAACATGGGGTGCCAGGGTTGTCTATTCTCCAACGGCGGATCGAAGGAGTGTCCGGGAGGTTTTAGTGGTGTAGGGTCCTCTCCTTGATGTAAGAGTTTACCATACCACGCTATGGAGAGGGCGAGTCCCACATATTCCACCGCCAGCGCGCGAATACGCTGCAGCGGCGGCGCGGCGCGCGGCGCGGCGGCGGTGGGAATGCGTCAATGCATTTCACCCCGGACAACAAAAATAAAAAGGGTGGTCTATTCTAAGCCGCAACCTACACAATTTTAATATTAATTAGTTTTATATTAACAAAAACAAACCGGAGAAATATCTAAAATAAATTATATTATTTTCATCAATGGTTGTGCAGCGTAAGCTAATTGCTGTTTCACGTAACAATATCATTGTACTCGATATGATCATAATACAAAGTATTGATTATTACCGGTAATGTACCTGCTTGGTTAATATTAATTAGGGATTGTTATTGTAATAAGCTGTTGGTCCATCGTGTGTAGCGCATGATCGCACAGCACAACATGCACAGAATCGGACGCAAAGAAATATAGTGAGGCCAATTAAACCATTTTTTATTGCAATGTTACTTTTTTAAAGACTAATTAAAGCTTAGTCATGATATATAATCACATTTAGAGCTTAATCTACTAAGGAACGTGAGATACTTGTACCTACACCATTCTTTTAATTAGTTTATTTTAATCAAATAAAATACATTATAAAAAACGACACCCAAATGATGTTTATGAACTTTTTTGTTCTGTCCCACCAGATAGTAAGAGTTTAAGGAATAGAGAGTGTACCTGTGTTTGAGCACATTTGTGCACTATAATATATTTATAACTTAAGAGATTAGCCACCTGGCTAATCGCCTTAGACATAGGCCACCTTCAAGAATTAAAAAATCAGTCGCAAGGACTACAATTTTTAAAGTGTTTAATTTGCTGCAGATACCTCAAAATGTCAATATGTGTGATCTTTAATAAGTACTTAGTTAACTGCTACCTATAAGGTTTAATCTTTATATGGAACATGCTATGTAGGTACTTATCAAGAATAACGCGGCGACATTTAATCCTAACGAGCAAATATTTCTCCGCTATTAAGCTCAAAGAAATTGGCATAGCGTCAGGTGTTCCTGTTAGTCGGAGCCTTATTATACGTAATGACGATGGGTATACATTTTGAGGAGAACTCCTGTGAGTACGGGCGAGCCAATTAGAAGTGTTAGGCGGTGTACCCCACTCCTTGGCTGTCCAATTAAACTCACTCGCGACGACGAAGCCGCCGACGCCGCCGGAACCAAGTACCACCTCGTAATTGCGTAAGCCACTTCAAAACAAACCTCTGCGTTTTTACGCCGACGCTAACAATGGAATCATGTCAGACACCACAAGAACACCCCTCCATTCTATTCTTCTACTATGTAACTATTGAGTTGTTAATTAAATTCGTACAACACAACAGAACGGTGCGCGTCGCCGACACGGGACTCCTACTGCCTCAGCATAAAGGCGATTTCGGCTCGATACGCGCTTAGCCATTCGACTGATGCAGCTTCTTGTTTAATTACAACAATAGTGGCCCCTAATGAGAGTTTGCGCTAATAAGTACTGCAGAATGTAATCAACATGCTTCGCCGGTCTAATGAGTCGAGTTCCTGGCAAAAACAAGTAACGTCGACATTTTACTGAAGATTAATTAGGCCTTATAACTATGTATGTCGAGTGAGGTTAGTACGTACCTATTACCTATTACGCTGGAAAGTCTTGGTTGCTTATTACTGACTTGTTAAAGCTACTGCTACGCATTTTTCTGAGAAAGATTCTCATAAAAAATAAGCTGTACATATAGTAAGGGCACAAAAATAAATTACGAGTAGGTTAGTAGAAATATATTGCCACTCCCGTATTTAACTATAGCAATATTATGATACTCATTACAGTAACTTTAAGACAATCTTTACCTATTTCTAAAGTAATTTTAATGGCTGCAATTTCCTTTAACAAGTGTTTACTTAAATTTTATTCATTGTCATTGACAACAAGTAAAGAGGTCTGGTAAACGTCGTTAACTTAAATAAGTACGTTTGATTACGTCGCAGCTAGCTACCCCATTAAAACTTAACGAGGGGCAACCCCGGGGAAAATAACTAACCCAATTTCCCTTTGCCGGGAAATCATTAAAAGTCTTAAAAGGGTCTTTTCATATATTTTTTACCCTAGAGCGTACGTGCAAATAAACACATTTTTACATACTCGAACAAACAATTCTCCTAACGAGGCGGGAGCGTAACGAACGCGGGCGGCGAGGCGGAGAGCGGGGCGAGCGGGCCGTGACCAGCGCCCGCGAGCGCTAATTGGAAGGATGCGAGCGATACGCGAGATGTGTCTCGTTACAACAGTCCGCTTCGCTAACCACCTAGCGACACCCTGATTTATACCAACCAATACGTCTAAATTGTCAGCTGAAACCCCAACTAAAAACTAGCCCATGTTTGAAATTTGTGCCACTGTGACGTCATTGCGAAATGACGCTGCGACAGATGATGGACCAAATCAAGTACAAATTAAATTAATGCTGATAAAAGTACTTAGAACAAACTTTACATCATTAAATCGTATTGTAGTATATACCAACTTAAATAACAAGAAAGTACATAAAGAAGTTTTGAAACTTGACACTCAATTAATGTTTCAAGATGTCATTACTTTATTGTATTGTTCTGAATATTGAATTTGCGTCCAAAGTGTTTATAACATAGAATTTGTCCTCAAAGGAAGCACTTGAACCTCGAACTAATTTCGTTATTAATTTAGATATAGTGGAATTAATTATATATGTACCTACGTACCTTCTAACATTGAATTTCGTAAAATGAAAGATTGAGAATGAATGGCGAACATAACATTATTTTCCTCGATATTCTGTGTATTTTAATAAGAAAATAATACATAAAAATGGAATAATATGTTCTAATTAGCAGTATACGCATGCAAGTCATAATCACTTTACGTAGAATAACTAACAATTAACGTATAATACCGTCCTCATTTAGCATTCTCGGGGATTTCGTGATGCACTAATAGGTAATTTAATTAATAAATTTCCCAATTAGTGTTTGTTGTATAATTAATGGACTTGTGCAGTATATAAGCGTCGGCTACAATCTGATTCGAGACTCGTCGGCAATTACCAACGACTACAAAATACGTCGAATTCCACGTAATTGCTGAGAATATTACGGCACTGAACTTAATTGTTCTCGACTTAATTAATTAAGCTTTTGTTTGAAACTAACAGCAAAGTGTAGACTTGGCAATTCTAAATTGGATCTTGTAATTACCTTACCCACCCTCCGTTGAAACTGTATACCTACCTACTTTCAATTATGGGCCAACCTTTGTTAATGTAATCAATTATAATTGGGACACAATTAAATGTGTTTTATTGTGTTGCAGATACAATCGATTCATTTACATTAATTTATAAACAATAGACGTACATTGTAATTAAAGTTTTTTATGATACCTAATTAGGAGGTATTCTAACAAGTAGCGGTAAAAGTTTTGCTTTAAATTTCGGTGGTAGTGGATTCGCTTCCTAGACAAGAAATCTTTGAGTAAAATCTATGATTTCTTTCCGGGTTTCCGTACCTCGGAAAGTATGTTACGCCGTTGTTCCCAATTATTATAATATCATCTATAACAATCATATTCCAAGGGCAGCAGCGTTTCCCTCATCTTCATCATATCAGAACGTTGTCGTCTACTGCTGCGTTTTACTATGTGACTACATTAACACAACTGCAGTCGCCAACTCGCTTTGCAAACTGACAACTATAGCAAAACCCCTATTGGGCGAGGCCTATGTACAGCAGTGGATGATGATTATTAGTTAATATGTAGGCAAAACAAAAACATACATATTCCATACACATACTCAGGCATTATATTTTACACTCATATATTTTATAATAATGTTGGCATGGGGTAAATCACTGCTGATCGCGGCGACAATCCATTTGTTTATAAGAAGAATAAGTAGAAGTAATACGAAATAAGAAGCGTCCCAGTAATAATAAAGGTACAGTCTACAATAGAGATAGGATTGCACATTGTAAACCGCTTTTTAAAATATACGTTTAGGCGAAGAGTCTATTATGTGAATTTGTATACAGCTACCAGCGAACTCTGCGCCCATAAATAATTACCGGCTGTCGTAAAGACAAACATAATATTTATTTACATTATTTGATATTAAAGTTGTAAACCTATCTCTTTGGTTGACTGTGCTAAGTGTAGTATTTTGGTGGTCATTTCATATCTCCGTTGAGTAAGTACCTAGATGTATTCATTAGTCGGAGCGTGCCATTACGGGACCGTCGCCGGATCATTACGAATGCCTCTAATGAGTATCTCTGTTACATGTAATAGCAATCGTACAAGTAACTATCGTATCCGAAGATATACAGATACATTGTAATAATTTCTCCGTTTAAATTCTTTATTGGTTTCGGAAACAGTGAACATTTCATTTAATACTTTAAAATTACCTACTTTAAAGCTTACTTTATATTTCATTTGTGCTTATGATAAAAAATAATATAAGGTCAATACATTTCGTTTTTTTTTAATTCCACTCTCGCATTATGTAATAGAGGATCTATTATAAAAATAAAAATACTAATAAATAAACCTGAAGAATCTGATAGTTTGCTTGAACTTCTTGCCTGATTAAAAAAAATTGTGTTGGATAGCCCATTAGTGGGTAGTGTTAAATATTATACAGATAAATTACATATCTAAACTAAAAAGACAAAAGTTTAGCGGATCATATAATATTTTAACTTTTAATTTCGATTAGTAATGGATTTTCGCAAAGGAGAGTCGGATTCTATTAATTATACATTTCGTTTGAAACTTTTATTTAACTAAAACAAAACGATTTCATCAAGTTAATTAGATAAATATACAAAGCGAAGAAAACACACACACGCATTAATTATATAATAAATTATTTATATAACATATATAACCAATTAGCATAATAATTAAAAATCATTTAAGTAATGCAGTTTCTTATGGATATGCAATATTGCAACATGTTAATGACTACTAAAGGTCACAGTAATTCCATTTAATTAAAAAATAATTGTTTTCGATACCATACTAATGTGTTTATACGTGACATCTCTGGTCAAAGGCTACGTAAATAAGTTAAGCGACTAATTTCGTAAAGTAATATTTATTTGATAGCCACTAATGGATTTTAATATTATAAACCTATTAAAATAGCCAATTAGAATTTATAGCTTTAGTAAATTAGCACAAAATTTGCTTAATCATTTTATAACATTACTAGCTTCCCGCGCGCGGTTTCACCCGCGTTACTCCCGTTCCCGTGGGAAATTCGTAATAAAATATAGCCTATGTTCTTTCTCAGACTCTAGACTATATCTGTACCAAATTTCATTTAAATCGCTTCAGTAGTTAAGGCGTGATTGCGTAACAGACAGACAGAGTTACTTTCACATTTATAATATTAGTAAGGATAATAAATGATTCAGAAACGCTTTTTACTGTTAATCAAAAATTATAAATAATACTTTTATTGCGTATAGCGCTCTAAATGAACAGGCTAATCAAGTAACGATATGACTACAAATTCGTTAAAATGGCTTAATTACTGTAAAGTTATTGTAACGCATTTCCTATTTTATTGTTACTGTATTATTGAAGCTACATTAACTTAATAAATTGACATGTTTAAAATATTATTTGGATGCAAAGTAAAGTGATACACCAGAACCTCTTTAATCCGAACACCTCTGTAATCCGAACGCCCGGCGCCCTACTCCCGCCCGCGTTTTCATTTCATCACTCGGCATCTCGCCAGTTGCTTACCAAGTGTAGAGTAGGTGTCACGCGCATTTGTTATTACTAACTACTACTACTCATCCGCCATCTTGTTGTGTTGCTATTGCGTCACTTATGCATGGAATTTGTGTTTTTATATCAAGGCTTCGAGGTCAAAGAAAATGAATCACAGAAAAAGCTTTTTAATTGTCATTAAATAGCAAAACAAACAAAAATATTGGATTTCTTTTAAAAAGTTAAATAAATGTAGTATTCATAAAGGAATATAAATTTTAAAACTATACTAATATTATAAAGCTGCAGAGTTTGTTTGTTTGTATGTTTGTATGTTTGTTTGTTTGTTTGTTTGAACGCGCTAATCTCAGGAACTACTGGTCCTATTTCAAAAATTCTTTCAGTTATGTATAGTCCATTTATCGAGGAAGGTTATAGGCTATATTTTATTTTCAAAAAAATTAGGGATCCGTAAGAAAATTACGATTTTGTTACAAGGTGTAAAATCGAAAACCTATTTATGCGTGCGCTGCAAAAACTATTAACAATAGAACAAAATAATGTACTACGGGTTTGTAGGTCTCATTAAGATCTACAAAAAAGTCCACGAGAGCACAAATCTAACTATCATAGTTTAGTCACAATAACCGCTTTTATGTTCATAAAAAATATTAAATCGTCTGAAGAAAGAAACTAAGTTAAATGTGTATCGTAATATTAATCCTTATCCAAATTAAGCATTATGTTATCAAGGGTATTTATGTAGAAGTAAAATATTTTTTGTTTTATTCCAATCGGACATTTCGTTGAGAAATTATCACGAGTATAGAAGCGCAAAGAATTGGTGCATAATAATTATTTGCCATAATAGATAAAGCTGAAGAGTTTGTTTGCTTGAACGCGCTAATCTCAGCAACTACTGGTATGATTTGAAAATTATTTCAGTGTTAGATAGCCCATTTATCGAGAAAGCTATAAGCTATATTTTATTATAAAGTTTCTACGGGAACGGGAGTTACGCGAGTGAAACCGCGCGCGGGAAGCTAGTATCATATAAATGCCGTGTACTATAATCCGAACGCTCCACTAATCTAAAGGGGGGGTACATTTTCGGAGTTTGCATTAAAGAGGTCCTGGGGTAGTTATAGCGTTACGTGATTAGCCTTCAGACCTACTCATATTTAGATGCAATCGTATATTAGTTACAACTAGAATGTATTTCATTTTGCTGTAATAAAATACATATTTACAGCTAAAAGTAGCTAATTTTAATAAATCTAACTTAAAAAATACTACTATGCTATATTTATTCTATTTGGCAAGGTGCCCAGAATGCTGGCAGCATTACCCCATTGAATGGCAATGCTTATCAGCTTAACTAGAATGTAATTTATATTTAAAAGGCCTAAAGATCCTTTTCTTTAAGAATTAAACATCAGGTAGTAGCCGCAGTGTTTTGTGGTGTGCTACTGTTCTCAAGTCGGTTAAACTATGATATTTGAGCGTCAATAGTTAACCTATTGGATGCCACGCCATCTTTATGTCCTGCCCCATACCGGGATGTCTATGCCCTGTACGCCAAACCTGAATACCGATATATCTTTATACTGCTTCTGTTATAATAAGTATTTGAATTAAGGCGGAAAAATATTGTTAAAACGCGACGCGACCTGATAAAATGCGACGCGTGTTGACTCGAATCAAATGTATAAACACGTCGCGTCGGGTGTTCATAGTGTGATTCTGGTCTAAACAATACCTTTGATTCGAGTCAACACGCGTCGCGTTTTATCAGGTCGCGTCGCGTTTTAACAATATGTTCATATTCATATTCATATTCATTTATTTGCGTACCATAATGTGAGTAGTAGGTGTTACAAAAGGCTTAAAGCTAAATAACAATTATGGACCCTGCCCTCCCTGTTTCCGCCTTACTGTTACATATTATTTTTTGCTGTGTACCTACACTAATGGTTAAGAGATTCAGTTTTGGAGCTGGATTAATTAACATATAAAAAAGTAATGATGCAATATATTATTGTATATCTAAATCTGTGTTTTTCTGTGACTTGTTTACTGTTAATAGTATAGTCGGCGTTAGCGCACAGAGCACGTTCGTGCTTGTCGAGTATAACCGACGTGAACATTTAATAGGCTCCACCAGCCTATGAACCTATCTGCGTGCAAAATTTCAAGCAAATCCGTTTATCTGCAACAGCGTAAAAGTCATACAAACATCCGTATATACATACGCATATCTACCATCCCAAAATTCTTCATTGCTTTTTTTCCCATTATCTTCTGTAGTCTTGTGATATTTCGCTCAGTAAGCACCAACTTGAAGTATGAAAATACTTTCAAAAACTGCACAGATCTTGCGATAAGGACCACTATTTTTGTTCTCACATAATGAGCAAAACCACTCTATCAATGAATCTGTAGATCTCGCAAATTAGCATATCAGATAAAAATTAAGTAATTAATAGATTATAACTAAAACATTATTAATGCATTCAGCATAATTATATTACAAATGTAACGCAACACAGAAGCGTTTATTCTATTCTATCAGATTCACCGCATATCTTAACATTAGCTTATTACGTGAGATACATTTATTATAATAAATAAATATTTATGAAGATGCTAATAACTTTTTATGATGTTATATAAAGTGTACATTTTATTTGCTCTCTTATAATAATGTAATTTAAACTTCTGAGAAATATATGCATGAGATATAAAATGATTTTACTTACATATTCGGAACTGTTTTTATTGTTATATAATGCAACTAGATTCCCGCGCGCGGTTTCACCCGCTTAACTCCCGTTCCCGTGGGAAATTCATTGTAAAACATAGCCTTCATCGATAAGTGGGCTATCAAACACTGGAAACATTTTCGAATTGGACCAGTAATTCTTGAGATTAGCGCGTTCAAGTAAACAAAAAAACTCTTCATCTTTATATATTAAAGTATAAATAAAGGTTATTTATTTGTTATTATTCTATATATCAAGAGGCGTCCCTACTTCCAAAAAAGCTAGAAAAATGTTTCTGTGTTTAAGATTTAATACCTAAGTTTGTATTCTCAAATACAAATACCTATATTTCGTTAATATTGTTTATTAAAATTCAGCAATAACTTTGTGCTGAAGCGAAGAATGCGAGGGTAAGGGAAGAGCCCCAGCAACTTTAATTAAGACACAATAATTAAAATAACAAGCTTAGGGCGAGCTGTCGTATCAGTATGCGAGCCAGACTCGTGGGGGCGCATACATTCGACACGTAAATAATGCGATGGACACATGTACAGTCGAAGTAAGATATGTCTTTACACTTTGCAGACCAATGAACTTAAATAAAAATGATTATAGTTCGTAATTCTTAATAAATTGATTACTTTACTTTTATGTGCATAGAAATACACATAACAATCAACTCTTCGCCTAAACGTTAACTTATTAATTTAAAGTGCGTTTCATGTTGTGTATAGCTACATCCTACTTTGACTGCACATTTCCTGCAAGTGGGTATTATGGTACACACACAAAGCTTTTGCTACTTTACCGGGCATAAAGTCGAGCAGTGCTCCAGCCTTAATAAATGCTTTAAAAACTACAAACTAAGCTTTCTGCGCAAGAGGGCGCGCCCACTGTGGGATTTGAACCTCGGCTCAGGGGGAGTTTTGTACAACTGTCGCTATACTTTACTCAACGGCCTCTCAGACTTCAGGGCTTTGAGAGCCGGAAGGTCTTTTCAAACTAAGGGTCGAGCAGGAATAGTGCTAGTGGATTTCGGGATGTCGCTTGTACCTATAAAACGAGAACAGGAGTGGCAAAAGAACTGAGTCTTCCGCACTCTCACTTGAATCGGATAAGAATAATAACTAGTAATAGGTACCTACCACACATATCGCCAAATGCCTCTGGCATGTTTAAAACAATTGAATAACGAAAAAGCTTTTATATTCATATTTATTAAATTTACCTACTTTCAATTTGTCCTTACGCATTTTCTTATCATCGCTTAATAGGTAGTATAAAATAAAGTCGCTTTATCTGTCCCTATATCCCTATGCATGCTTTAATCTTAAAAACTACGCAACGGATTTTGATGCGGGTTTTTTAATAGATAGAGGGATTCAAGAGGAAGGTTTATATGTATAATACATCAGCATTGTACCCGTGCGGAGCCGGGGCGGGTCGCTAGTTGACTGAACATCAAAACAATTAAGAGAGCAGGTAAAAATATCTACCTAAGTACATTTATTGAGTATTTAAATTTAAAACAGACTAGCTGTGCCGCGCGGTTTCGCCCGCATATTTCCCGTTCCCGTGGAAACTTCAAGTTAAAATATAGCCTATGACAAACACAAACTCACAAGCTTACCTCTTTATAATATTAGTATAGATAAGTAGACAACCTCCGTAGCGTAGCGGTAATTGGGCTCGCTTTAAATCTTGGAGAAAAAAAAAATCTTTTATACTTTCGCGTATCATAATTATAATATATAGCACACAGGTATTAACGCGATATATTACCTTTTTATATTACCCGACGTTTCGATCAAGTTACATTGATCGTGGTCGCGGGCAGTATCAAATAGTGTAAATTCTAAGATTTCTTTCCGGGTCTGGTTGTTTGAAGGACTACCCTCCGTGCCTCGGAAAGCACGTTAAGTCGTTGGTCCCGATTGTTATAACATCATCTATAATAATCGTATATCAAGGAACGGGCAGCAAGGTTTCCTTGTGTGTTACAACATAATACTGCGGTCACCAACCCGCCTGCCAAGCTTGGTGACTATGGCAATACCCTCCCTCGGGAGGAGGCCCATGTTTAGCAGTGGACGTTATACGGGTTGATGTTAGATAAGTACCTACCTAACTATTACTGAAAATATATAAACCATACACAAACATTAATATGAAATTACATAAACATACCTATTAATATTAGGTACCTTACATCTTCTACCAGAACAATAATTGTTCTTATAGGTTGCTAATGTTTTTACTGCTTATAAGGTACACTTTTTCTATTACCTACGTCAATAACAAGGCTTAATGAGTTTGGATTTCTTTTTTTATGCTGCGTATTTATATTTTTACGAGTACATCCGACTGTACCTAATTAGGTACCATGGGTTTAATTGCTTTTTATACACATGTGTTTGTGTTAACATAATTTATGTTCCACAAATGTAATTTCTCAACCAATGAAGTAATTTAAATGGAAGGTCGTTAATATACAAACAAATTTACAAAACACATAATGAGATTTACCTACCTTTTCCAAACCCCAGCTAAATATCTAATTAATGATTGCTTTATAGGTATATGCGCAATCATAGAATGATAATTAAATATCTAAGTAATTTATCTGTTACACTGACTCTCATAATTATAATGAATGCAATTGTGAGTAAATTCTAAAATACAACAAAATGATTAGCCGTCTTGTGTGATGTAAACACGAACATTTTCGCCTCTTTTGATAACAAATAACAATTATTTACTGTTGAGTATGAAGGCTAATTAGTAACAAAATTAAATGGTTTTATTATTTATAAGATGTTTTTTTTACAAATTCAACTTACTATTCAACATTCAGTCATTAATATAAGGTATATACCTACATAAAGCAAAAGACTCACCCAGAATTTCGGTTTCCACGAAAACAACAACAGAACACGTTTTTCCAATTTTTCCAATCCAAACAAATCCACAGTCAAACACCAACAAATGCAATATTCGTCCACAACAGTGTCACTTAGTGCGAGATTTTCATCAACAATCGTTTTCCGAGTTTGTAGTCCGTATAAATTGAATGTGAGATAGTCGCGTTAGACGAGCGGCCAATTAAAATGATTTATTAAAGTTGTAATGAAACAAGAAGGGATCGTTTCCGATGCGAGGTCTGCGCTCGACTAAAGTTTGAGAGTCGGAAGCGAGAGCTCGGTACGTGGGGCACCGAGAAGTGTTCGCGGCGGAGTGAAGAGCCGACTGACTGGCATCCAGCGCGCCGGGCTTGCGCACCCCACTGGATGAAACAACACTCTAATATAATGACAGCCTCGGAACACTTTAATACTCTAATTGAAAAAGTATACTCCGACAGCTTTTAGGAGTAATTAAGGTTACGCCTTCACATTGCGACTTTCCCGATTCTATTGACTGGAAAATTCGACCATTTTCTTTGTTTGACTGGATGTCTCCGTGTACCTTGATATTTATGCATTGGATTACCGTTTCTTTTTAAATTGTGATATAATTTATCATATTACTCGTGTTTAATTAACACTTTCTATTGTAGACTCCTATTAAAGTACCAAATATTGTAAGGTTTAAACACATTTGAATGTTTGGACAATATTTTTGAGTAACACAAAATTTTAATAATAATAAATTCCTTTCTAGTTGAATCTAGCTAGGTACCTACGTAGGGAATAAAAGTAGGTATGAATTCAATTTCAAAATAAACTATCAATCAAAATTATTTCGTTATTACACCATACATCCACCATATACACACTGATAAAAGGAGAGACTGTCTCTTAATAACTGAAACCCACCCCTATACCATGTAACATCAAACGTTAAGAATCTAATAAAAGTTACTCGGAAAATAAGCTGAAAGTAAAACAATGCCCTATACAAACAGTTTAATCATTCTATTATCCATTTAGCAAACTAATATAAAAAGACTATTGCGTTCCTGTACTATTACTTACGCGGACTTTAGCTATTTTCTCATTTCCGGGGTGTTAGGTAAAACTAATGAAATGAAATAATAATAATAATTTATAGTAAAATACAAAATAAGTCATTGATATCGATAGTGTTTTTATTGATAACTAGCAGGCCCGCGCGTATTCACCCGCGTATATATACCTAATTCATATGAAAACTTAAAACTTTGGAAATGAAACCATAAACCCTAATCATAGCTAAAAAGGGTATGTAAAAATCCATTTATTTGTGTTTCAGTTTGACGCTTTGACGCACAGATGGAGTCTTTAGTTTTTTATGTACAAAGCTGCCGCATTAAGACTACAAAAAAGCACTAAGCAGTCCACGTCGCGCGTGGCGTTGAGCGGTGCGGCCCACATATGAGTTTTTAATGAAAATAAAATCGCTTCGCCGTTAACACACTCATACAACGCCATATGTTTCAATTTTAATCTTTATTTATTCAATAATTTCTACAAAACATATTATTACATAGGTATTTAAATTTTTATCCCTCATCTTAGATTCCAGGAAAAAAAAATACTAATATATCTGGCCCCTACACTACCTTGTGTCGTGGGGTCTAGTTTCTTCCGAACGATAGTAAAGGTAAGAGGTAATAAATAAAGGAAAATTTTAACTATGTGTGCGTGTTTTAGGGTTCCGTGCCCGAAGGGTTAAACCGGGACCCTATTACTGAGGCTTCGCTGTCTGTCTGTTTGTCACCAGGCTGTACCTATCTCAAGAACCGCGATAGCTAAACAGTTGAAATTTTCACAGATGATTCAAATTCAAATTCAAATTCAAAATTCATTTATTCCGTAAAAATGGTTACATTTGTTTGGAATCGTCATATTTTTTCCCTACCGTGCAGTGTGTGACGTGGCGACTACTGAGAAACACTGCCAAAAAACTCAGTAGAACCCTCTTTTTTAAAAAATTATATTTTATCACAATATTTTATCAACCTAATTACAATATACTTTATTTTACATTGAGATTAGAGCGATTTAATCCCAAGCATTTTTGTCACAAAGATAATCAGAAAGTTTATAATAAGCCCTGCTGCACAATTTGGCTTTAATAGTCATTTTAAACTTATTTATAGACAATTCTCTTAAACTATTGGGAAGTTTGTTGTAGAACCGTATACATTGCCCCATAAAAGAGTTACTTATTTTGCGGAGACGGCTAGCATGAGCCACAAGATTATGCTTATATCTAGTATTTACACTATGTGTGTCGCTTTTTTTACAAAATGAGTCAATATTTTTATGTACATATAACACATTCTCATATATATATTGTGATGCAACGGTTAGAATATTTATTTCTTTAAATTTTTCTCTCAAGCTTTCTCGGGGACCCAGTTTGTAAATAGCCCTTACGGCTCTTTTTTGCAATATGAAAATGCTATTTATATCCGCGCAGTTACCCCAAAGAAGAATCCCGTACGACATAATGCTGTGAAAGTAACTGAAATAAACTATTCTAGCCGTATCAACATCAGTGAGCAGTCTAATTGTTTTTACAGCATATGCTGCAGAACTTAATTTTCCTGACATTTTCTCAATGTGTGGTCCCCATTGCAGTTTGGAGTCAATGGTGATACCTAAGAACACAGTGGTTTCCACAGGGTTCAAGCCATTTCCATTAATATTTACATTGGTGGAAACCTGTCTAACATTGGGTGTTGAAAACTTGATTACTTTAGTTTTCTTATCATTTAAACAGAGATTATTAACATGAAACCAATGAACTACTTTAGAGAGTGCATCGTTAACTTCGTCATAATCATGTACTTTTCTATTAATTTTGAATGTCAAGGAAGTGTCATCCGCGAACAATACAATCTCATGTTTATCCCTTACGTAGTAAGGTAAGTCATTTACGTATATTAAAAACAGAAATGGACCCAGGATTGATCCCTGTGGAACTCCCATTACAACTGGTGATCCCGGAGATAGTTTGCCATTAATATCGACCTTCTGAATTCTATTACCCAGATATGAAGCCAGAAGTTCGAGAGCCTTATTTCTAACGCCATAGTGGTGAAGTTTCCTGACAAGAGTCTCATGGTGCACGCAATCGAATGCTTTGGACAAGTCGCAAAATATTCCTAAGGCATCTTGCGAATCCTCCCAAGCCGCGAATATACTTTTCAGTAAATGTATTCCTGCATCCACAGTTGAGAAACCTCTGGTAAATCCAAACTGCTTTCTGTGAAGTAAATTATGTCTATTAAAATGACTGAGCAACTGGCTAAGCATTATCTTTTCAAATATTTTACTAAGAGTGGGCAGTACTGAAACAGGTCGATAGTTCGAAGGGTCAGAACTATCTCCAGCTTTAAATAACGGTATGATTTTACTATATTTCATCAAGTCAGGAAACTCACCAGATGCGACACAACAATTGAATATGATAGCTAGATGTGGAGCTATAGCAGTAATTATTGAGGATATCGTTTTAACAGATATACCCCATAGATCCTTAGTGTTTTTCATATTTATGGATTTAAAGGCGGTCAAAATATCTTTGGGGCTGACTGTAGAGAATTCAAAAATTGTGCCGCATTCTACTACACTCTGCTTGAGGAGCAGCTCAGCAGATACCGAAGAAGACGACAGAGTCTTTGTAGCTATAATCGGAATGTTAGAAAAATATAATTCAAACTCAGTCGCCACCTCTATATCTTTTTTAATGTCTACATTGTTTATTTTTAAGTGAAAGTCACGACTACGTACTTTTGTTCTACCAGTCTCACTATTAATCATATTCCAAGTGGCTTTGATAATATTACTTGAATTTTTTATTTTATTTTTTATGTAAGTAGACCTAGCATCGGAACAGGCTTCTTTAAATAATTTTGAGAATTTTTTGACATACTCTTGAAAAATCGGACAATGGTTATAAGTCTTTTCTTCATAAAGTTCATACAATTTATTCCGACTTTTATAAATATCAGGAGTTGCCCAGTCACTAAACGACACACGGTAACTTATAGATAGAATTTTGGGCGTAAAAATGGATCTAAACTCACTACTAATTAAATTGAATAAAGAGTTGTACATGTGATCCGCAGTGCTGTGATGGGGCAAGAAATCTATTTTTTCTAATATATTCGTTTTAAACCTTTCTAAACGGCTTTCAGAAAATGGTATATAATTTATACTTTTTTTTTGTGTCGCTACTGAATTTGGAAAAGAGACTAACTGACCAGAGTGATCTGACCGAATCTTATTAATTATAGATTGCTGGAAGGGTTTTATAGTGCTAAAGATATTATCAATACAAGTAGCACTTGTAGCTGTAACTCTAGTGGGTTCAGTAAAGATATTATGTAAATTATATGACTTAAACAAATTTAAAAAATTATAACTTATTGAGTTTTTTTCTAATATATTGATGTTAAAGTCTCCACAAATTATAACAGTTTTATGGTTATTGGATAATTTATTCAAGGCATCCTCCATTATATCTGAAAATGCCTCAAATGGCGCGCAAGGAGGTTTGTATAGGCACACAACAATGAATCGCTCCAACTCAATGCATGAAATCTCGACTACTCGCTCAACAGAGAGGCTCACAATGTCATTTCTTATCTTAAATTTCAAATTATTATTTATTAATATTAAAGAGCCACCATGTATATGCTTTTCCCTGATGAACGAGCTTGCAACCTGGTGATTATTGAAGCTGAAAATGAATTGATGGCGCTTTAGCCAGTGCTCAGTTAAACATAAAATATCAATATCACTACAATTCAAGAACAACTCCAATTCTAACTCTTTTCCCATCAAACCTTGAATATTTTGATGCACCAGGTTGATACATTTTTTTGTTACCTTATTTTTAAAATTTATGTTTGATGGGTTTACATTTTTTTCCATACTTTTCTGTACATTATATGGTAAATTATTATTAATTATTTGATTGTTCGACACACTTGTAATATTTTTCATAATGCAAGAGAAGTCCTCTATTGTCGTATTATTTAATTTAAATATTTATTTACAGAAAATTCATTCATTACAGAATTACTTTTATTAATGTCAATATCAGTAGATATGTTACTGATGTTACTTATGTCAATATTACATTGCTCAATAGAAGCAATTTGTTTAGCCAAGTTCTTGGCTGACATGCAAAAAAAATAGGATAGCGAATGCGCTATCTGTCCTTTAATATATTTAGGAAGATAATAATTATTATCTTTGGTCAAATTACAAGTTTTACTAACAAGATTGTTAGTGTCAATAATATGGAACTTCTCCTTATTATGAGCACAAATAGTGTGCAAGTTCAAATTTAATTTATACCGTCTATTGTTTTCCTCCTGTGACAAGCTATTGCTATAAGGGAATGTGAACAGTACAATTTTTCCTATATTTAAACAATTAAGGCTATTCATATATTCAATTAACAGTTTTTTGTTCATATTACCCCTATTTCCAATAAAAAGTACTAAAGAACTATTTTTATTGTATTTAAAATCAATAGCTTTTTTTATAATGTGGCAGTGGGAAGCACCAGGCATACAAAAGTTGATGTTTGAATGTCCCATTGAATTTAATAAAGACCCTAAGTTTTTACCAATCTCATCACTGAATATTACAATTTGTGACTTAATATTTAATTTCTCAGATGTGTTGCATTTATTATTAGTTTTTTGAGTATGGTTTACAGTTGTAGATTTATTAGGCTCAATACATTTATTGATTTTACATTCATTTAAAGAAGTTACATTTTCTAGCGAGGAACGGTCAAGTGAATGATTACATGATATGCAAGTGTTATTATTTGTAAATGAATTGAAACGTTCGTTATTATAATTGCCTATGTCAATTAGCTTATCCATTGCTAAAATATACTCTTTAATTTGTTTTTCTGACAATTTATATTTGTTTGATAGTGAACGGAGAGAATCTTGCAGCCGGTCTATTTCACATTGTTGAGTTTCCAATTCAGTTTTATGTTTCAAAGATGTGTTTTTGAATTTAATAGAATATGCTTTCATTTTTTCTATTAAGTCTAACCTTTCCCTAGTTTGATTCTCATATTTAAAAAAGAATTTATGTCTCTTAATCATTTTCTGTGACTTTTTAATAAATTTGTTAATTTTGTTATATTTCTTTATTTTGGTTTTGCTACAGTCATTAACTGCCATAGATTTTCTTGTGATATGGCTGTTAGAAATTAGGGATGTAACAGTAGGCTTGTTATTGGCTGTAACAGATACCATAGTAGGGGCTTCCGCTATCAACTCATCATAAAGGGTTTGGTTCTGCGAGGTCAACAAAGTATTATTGGATGTTTCCAACTGTGACTTTAAAGAAGTTATTTGAATATGTGCATCATAAAGATCTTGTTCTAGAACACTATTCTTTTTAAGGAGGGTGTCATATTCTAGGTGGCAGTCATCAAACCTGTCTGTGATGTGTTGTAGTGTATCCCTGGAGTCAATGGCGTCAGTGTATTGTAAATATAGCTGGGCCATCTGACTTTTTAATAATTTTACTTGATCTAAAGACTCTGACAACACTTTTTCATTCTCTTCCCGTTCATTGTCATACTGATCACACAACTGTTTGGAGGCTTGGAGTTCCTTCAAAACCTTTTGGAGCTTGTCCTCCGCTTGGCGAGCCAAAGCCCCACGGGTAGTAACGCCAGACATAGTTATTGTTTATTATTATAGTTAGCTTAATACAAAATTAATTGTGTGAACAGACAACTTGAGGTTATGTTTACGTATTAAACTGTGCAATTATATGCAATCAAAACTAGTTTACCACAAATAAGAATACATACAATGCAGTATTACTTGAATATTATGATGTTTTGATGAGAAATTATAAGTAAATATAGTAAAAATTACCTTTTAAATCCGTTAACAAACACCGGTTATGAACTGTCAAACACACATGTTATTGAACACTAAATTTACGAAAATTTCACACTTCCAGCACTAATTCAATACGATAAACATAACAAATATCCTATTAATCGGTGATTTATTGATATTTGGGTTTAATTAAATGAAATAATTAAATTAATTTCAATAAAAAAATTGGGACAATTCAAAATCAGCTGTGTGCAATGATGAATTTCTATTGCCGCTATAACAACAAATACTAAAAATAATATAAAATAAATATTTCCCATACAACAAACTTGTTTGTCCACCTATTTTGCTCGATATCAAAAAAGGCAATAGGAGTCGCTTGAAAATGGTACGGAACCCTTCGTGCGCGAGTCCGAATCGCAATTGGTTTTTGTTATTGTTGTTATAAGTTTTTCATACAGCCTTACGAACACCTTTCGTGGGTTTGCCAAATTTTTTGTTTTTGTTAAACCGGTATTTTCGTGTATTTGATACCTCAAGCAATTGCTTAATTTACTTATAATCCAGCAGCGTTCACAACGATATCCTTACGGTTAAAACCAAAGTATAACAATTAACTGTAAGTACTTAAGTTTTACAATACGAGTATGTTACTAATGTATTTACATAAAATTAAATAGCCCTGCAATAAATACCGCCATTTAGATCACGGATAAGATAAAATACAAAATTATGTAAGTACTAGTTCTGTACAAGAATTTCTAGTCACAGCTCGGAAGTATGGTTTTATGGTTTAAAGCTAGCCTAACAAATTTTTGCAAAGGGGAAATGCACATCTCCTCCGCGGCTAGGTCTGTAGGAATTCCCTTTCAATATTACCATATTGTATTTCATTTTATTAATTTAAGTCAAAAAATACTTTTTACACCGAATATTAATAATAAGAGTAAGCAAATATATGATGTGTCAATATGAACATAATATTGATTGTGAACATTATAAAGAAGTATAAAGAAGAATCAGTATAAATTAAAAAGAAAAAAAGACTTGAATCCGTTATGTTTTTATTCACTGCATAGGTATGCTGTATATTAATTATCTTTGACAATTAACATTGCTTATATTTCACCTATTTAAAAAACAACAGTTTCAGACTCTACATCTGTTGAATACGTTTTTTTCTCTTAAATTTCAGCCTGTATAATGTTACAAGCCAGAAATACTTCGAGACGATAAGTAATAAATGTAATCGGCAAGTGCGTCACGTCCCACATAGGTAAGAAATATCACAAACACAACCTCGCTAGTGAATTCCGGCCTAAATTCAATTCCACCCCTTTCCTCCGCGCCCGTTCGACTACGAGAACCAATCTTCTTTACATTCCCTCGCCGACAAATTTATACACGTCCATACATCGTGTGTAACGCCAGTACCTGAGCATCCCCGCGAGCGAGCCGCGCTGGCCAGCTCCGCTCCGTACATTATTGAACAGGCGGTGCCCGCGCTGGCGGTCACCCGCTAAGAAACCTCGATTGTGTCCGGCCTGCGCCACAGCTGAGAATTTAATTTCCCTGGCCCGCCCGCCCTCGCCGCCATTGTCCGCCCAGTATTTCATTACGGCTCGAGCTTTTCTATTAATAAATCACTCTTCGCCTGCGCCGTTTAATTACGTCCCGTATCCGGTCGACGTCTGATTACACTTTCATCGAACATCTAATTAGGAGTGCAGTTGAGCCGAGTCGGGTGGGAACGTGTGTATTCTTTGTTCCAGAGATATTACACTCGGCCTATATTACACCGCGAGGAACTGACACTAAGTTCGAAATGAACTACCTAACTAACTTTGATTAAAATCGACCGCGCACACTGCCTCTAAGTATCAATTTAATATAGAATACATGCCACTATTATTTTGTTCTTATTAATTTGTAATATAAAATTTAGTAAAAAAATTGATTTATTTTTAGCAATCTAAGTTTACAATTTACATGCCAACGTAGGCTAACATCGATATTGGTTTTATGCGATGTCTTTAAAATGTTTTATTTGCAGAACTACTCAACATGAAATTGATATTCTCTGAGAATAAATAGGTTGGTAGTTGTAGCAATTGTATTCTTTATTGCAGCAATTTAGTTACGAACTGTTTCTATTAGTTTCCGTGCAGAGTAAATATTAATATTGAAAATTGTTGTAGAGTAATATCCTTAATACCAGGATGGCCTAGAATTTAATTTCAAACAATTGCATGTGATGTAAGTCAAATTATAAAACGACGGACAATGTGCCTTCTTTCTTCCTATTCGTTACCTCACTACTGAGGATCATAGCCTCCTTTGGTTCCATCGACTAGCTGTCTACATCGGTTACGCTCAGCTGCTTGGTGGGGTGCGGCGTTGACAGATATCTCTACATCTGACTCTCTTTATCTCTGACCATCAAGTGTTACAAATTGGTAGTACCTACCTCTGCTTGCAACATGACCAAAATATCAGACTAATCGCTGCATATACATAGTGGACAGACAAATCGAGAACAAAAACGTAAATGAGAATCAAGTGTCGGGAACTCAAGACTTGTTTTAATTTGGTGGGAGTGTGTGAGGCGCGAACGGAGCGCGGCCGGCGCGGGCAGCGGGCCGCCCGTTTAACTTATTGCCACGTTTAACGAGAATACGCCGTTGTGTGCCGGCGAAATTGAAGGATTTACTCCGCGTCCCTCCTTTATTAAACGTATTGCACACTGCCTTGCCCCCGTGTGTGCGTACCGACTACACGCAGTATGCCGAAATTACATTTCACATGAGTCGTAATAACAAGGGCGGGCGTAAATCACTAGCATTATTAGTTTCTCTTGTTACTGGTGCCATTTGTCACTTTATATTGATGCGGGAATACCATTTTCGAAAGAAAAGTTCATATAATAACATTAAAGCTCGCGTCGACTACGATATATCACCGCTGACGGCAGTATTCCGATAGAGGACAATCAAAATGCGATCAGTGTACTAATCTTACAAATGGAGGGCTTATTGATATTGATTTAACGTCCAATAAACCTAAATGTAACCAATAGCTTTCCTTAATATGATTTTTAACAAAAATACTTAATTTGTTAACAAATATGTAATTTTAGATTTTTTGTAAACATTCACATAGAGAAAGTTGTTGGTAGGTAACTGTTTGCTTTTGGAGATAAATCTCAGGACATATTGTAATTGTTTTAATTCATGCAACATCTTAACCTGATTTAATAGCTAATATCGAAACAACGAAAAATTCATACATATACCTTTAACATATATCTTAAGTACTATAGATCATAAATAGCTACTATTGCCTATCTATAATAATCGTATACTTAATGTAGGAGACCAGCAAGTTCACAAAGATTCATAGAACACTTACATTGTTATTGAGATTAGATAAAGGTAGCAGCAATTGTTATCCTTTGTATGTGGTGAGCTGATGCACGCGGGCGGTACTGTGCCTCCGGGTCGTGTCGGACGCGCCGTGCACAAGATACGATATCAGCGGACTTCCTGCAAGCTCAACGTATCGCATCGCTTAAAGTTTCGCAATATACGCGCTCCAAGCCCGTCCTTTATTAAAAACTATTCTCACATTTTTAATTAAAACTTGTGTTCCCCCACTAAAACTTTATTTAAGCAATAAAGGCGGTGCAATTAGCGACGCTGTCCCCGGCGGCGACTTCACCTACTTTTCCTTTGCTTTAATGAGTGTTTTTTAATAAAGCCTGAGACTGGTGCAAGTTTATTAATTTAGTTTAACTCGTGTCACGGCATCGGCCCACGGCGCTCTGGGTTGCACGCCAGCTATGACCATAATTTTTAATTTAACTTTAAAGTCCTACAGGTACGAAGGAGGGTAAAACCTGTATTACATTATCTAGATTTTATTTATTTACCTTTACATTGTCGTAGGTAGGTATTACAAACGCAACACTAAAATAGGTCAAACGGAGTTCATAAAATACTTTCTGTCAACTTATGCTTAATTGTATTACATAATATAATTAGAAATGCAATTTATTCTTAAGATAATATGAAAGATTTGTGTAAAACTAATTATTAAAATATGTCAGTAGGTATCATTGTAATGGGCCACTGCAAGTGTGGCCCTGGAGATCCTGCGGTACCATATTGGCCGCGGGTGCCGTCGGGGGGCCGGATTGCTCATGCGTACCCGGCCACCGCCAACGGCGGATCGAAGGAGTGTCCGGGAGGTTTTAGTGGCGTAGGGTCCTCTCCTCGTGGTATGAGTTAAGCATACCACGCTATGGAGAGGGCGAGTCCCACATATCCCGCCGCCAGCGCGCGAATACGCTGCAGAGGCGGTGGGAATGCGTCAATGCATTTCCCCCCGAACAACAAAAAAAAAAAAAAAAAAAAGGTATCATTTTTTAGACATACGCTTTTCAATCTAATTGGAGAAGTCATAAAATCGTATAAATTCCATTGAAATATGCTTAGGTATATAATAATGTGTTTGAGTATAAAGAAAATGCCCTGTTCCAAAGTATTTCATGTTATATTAGACCAGCTTTCCGTGCGCGGTTTCGCCCGCATAACTCACGTTCCCGTAGGAACTTCGTAATTAAATATAGCCTTTATTAATCAGTGATAATGTAGCATTCAAATGGTGAAAGAATTTTTAAAATCGGTCCGGTACTTTTTGAGCCAATTCGTTACAAACATACTTACATACAAACCTTTCCTCTTTATAATATTATTAGTATATAGATATAAAAAAGAGATCGCAATAGTACCTACTAAAGATATCAAACACGCGTTGTAAGTTAATTATTCACTCACTCAGCTAGTCGAGTTAAGTAACACTCAAGAGCATAAAACAAAGGTGTCCATTAATAAACCCATTAATATTTTTTCGGACCGATCTCAATTTTAGAAACGTACCGTACATTAGCAGTGTAAAGTAGCTATCGTTGTCGAGCACTGAACTAAAAGCTTGAATGACGGCTGCAACCCCCCCCCCCTCCTCCCCAAGTGTTCCGGCCATAATTACATTCCCGTGTCTAACAAATGGAGAATCGGTGTTGATTTGTGTTTAGCCGAGTCCGTGATCCGCGGCCCACGGCACGCCACGCCATGCCACGCCATCATACCTTGGAGGAATTAGACTGGAGATGCCTTTGCACGCGTTTCCCCTCTGCCAAAGGTACAAGCATCGGATGCCTGCACGTTATATAAAACTACTTCGGCCGCCATTTTGACACACACAAATTCAGAACGCCGTGACGAACACAGCTCGTACAAAAATGCCAGCCTGTGCGGTATTTAACTGTAAAAAGAAGTCTAAAACATCAAGTTTGCAAAAAGACGGAGTCACCTTCCATTTGTGAGTTTAATTTTTATGATTTGGTCATTATTTACTTCATAATTTTAGGTTTTTGTAAACTAAAAATTCAAATTTGCCGCTGTCATTCGCGGTGTAGCGAGACTTTAGTCTGCGCGCGCACGATGACGTATCCGCACTCCCCACGAGACTAGTTGCTAGGGTTGTCGCATTTTACTTCATTAGTGATTTCGGCATACCTAGTTACTATTTTATAGATAAACATTTATTGATTAATTAATTTGTTTATAATAAAGCTTCTCTTGTGTCAAGCTTTAACTTTCATGATAATTATATAGGTATCAACTTTTGTGAAATACATGAAAACCATAACCATAGGCTTAGCGTCAAATATTATTAACTCGATCGAAAAACATAGCATGCCTTGGCGCGAGAATAAAAGCAACTAAGTTAAATAGGTTCTCTATGGACCAAATTTTAAACTCGTATAGTACTTTACTATACGAGTACTTTACTAAGTGTTTGATATACCTACTTACTTGTACTTATGCAAATTTTCATAGAAATCCGCTTAGGCGTTTCGGGGTTATTAAGTAAGAAATATTTAAACTTCTGCATTAATTGCACTTGCTTGCTGCTCGCGTGAACCATAAGCGTTTTCAAAGAGGCAAGCATGCAAGCAAGCTCGCCTGCAAGCTTAAGTTAAAATCGTCAAAGTTTACATAGTAAAATAATAGAACGACGAATTAAAACCTAAAATTACTGATAATGATGATGATGATGGTGATGATCCATCATAATATCATTTGACTGTCCAATATTTTTTTCTATGATTCGCAACCCTGATTTGTATAACTGACGTGTAGTATAGTGACAACAAAATATCGATATAATTATCGATTTTGAGACTGGAATAAAATGAATACTCACTGATAGTCAATCTTCTGGCTACCGACAAGAGCTGGAGTGGCGAGCGGGGGAGGCCCCGGATATGTCATGGTGTCGCATTTCATTAAAAAGCTGGTCAAGTGCAATTCGGACTCACGCACCGAGTGTTCCGTACAAACTTGTAGGCATGTATATAAAATGATTTTCGTGATTTCTTATATATTTTTTGACGCCACGGTTCAAAAGTTAGCCGGGGTGGGGGGGACAAAGCCCCCCGGCTTCGTCCGGATTGCACAATTGTAACGACTTTCAGCGTTTATAGCTCCTTAAATATTTACTTTATCTGAAAAAGTTACATGACATACCCCCAACCACTTTCAAAGACCTATCTAATGACGTATCACACGTGCTTAAAAAAAAACCTGTTTTACTACAGAAATCGCATCGACGTACATACCGCTACAGCGGTTAACAAATGACACCTATTTTCCAAAATTCATTAATGTAGCCCTTTATACTTTCTGAGTAAAATGCCTGGTGCATACGGACAGACAGACAGACGGACAAGACGAAACTATAAGTGTTCCGTTTTTGCCATTTTGGCTACGGAACCCTAATAAAAAAAGAATCCGACGAAACAAGAATCCGGCAATATAAGAATCCGACGAATCGGGGACTAGTCCTTATGTACATTATAAAATGTATATATATTCATTTATTAAATTTATATTTATCTAGGTATATAAGAATTAGGTAAACCATTTAAACTAAAAGATTTATCGATATCGATATCTATCTATCTCGTGCTCTGTCATTTCCCTATTTAATTACCTAACCACTTGCAACTTCTTGTGTATGGATAGAACGTCATAATACGATAATGAGCTTGTGTGCGTGAAATTTAAAATAGTGTGGCGCTTAATGTATGTGTGCAATTGTAACAACGCAGACCGTTTTTGCGTATGTGTGCTGGCGCTGTATGTAGTAGTAACCTCGTCCCCCGCCGGGAATGGCAGAAAGATTTGTTCTAAAAATTGTGTCATGCGTACTCCAGTCTAATTCCTCCAAGCATCATACCCACGTGTGAACACGTGTGATGTCCGAAACTATCAACTGACGAAGGTAAGATAGTGACATAATATTATTTTTATTAAAATATTTCAGAATCTGCCGGAAAATATCTTTGTTGTAGTTATGACGATAAACTTTGTATTGTTTCATGACAATTTGTTACTCCATGGTATTGGAATTTCTAGCCCAGAGCGCTGATTGCATTTATGGCGGTACCAATTTGAATTAAATAGGAAATCTAAGTTCCAAAATAGGTACCTACATAATAATTTTATTACTTTTAATTGTTTCTTTCATTTTAAATTAAAAACAAAGATATTTCACACTTTTAGTAAAGAATGACATTCCGTATTTCTATTAGGTATTTCTAGCTGAAGCTCAAGATAAGTTGCCCTTAATTCCGGCTTACCTCTTCGTTAGTGGAATATTCAGCGTTTTCATAGTTTATGAACTTCAGTGATTCATCGGTAAATACGGTGTAAATATAAAAGATATAGTGTGTCACCGCAGCATTAGGTATATTGTAACACATAAGGAAACTACTTCGAGTCCAGCGGCTTAACGTGCTTTCCGAGGCACGGAGACTAGTCCCTCAATCAAGCAGAACCGGAAAGAAATCTTAGAATTTATACAAAGATTTATTGCCGGCATGATGACCGAACAACCTTACACCGCTGTCGCGTAGCGGCTGTTGTCCAAAACATATCAACTCTAATAAAAAATCCTTATAGCATTGCATTATCATAAATTACTTGTATATGACACACACGGTCATAACAAACATTATAAAATTACATACAATACTATAACTAAATCCTGAAATAGGTAACACGTTAAGTAGTTTCGTGCAAAGTCTGTAACTGCGCATCGACTAAGTGAAAAATGAAGCGAGCCTAAAAGCTTCGCGGTAGATTGCATCAGCACACGAGTTTTCCATTACCAGTCAGTTCTTTATTAACAGTCTCTATACATACAATCACAGGTTAGTTTAATTAAATAATACCTAGTTGTTTAGCGGTCAAAAGTGTTTTATCTACACTTTATCAGCTCGTTAACGATCAATGCTTAACATGGGCCTCCTCTTTGACAGACCTTGCCAAACCAGGGCCTTTTTTATTTTTAATGATTATTTTGCTACTTCACGGGGCATAAAGGTGAGCAGAGCTCCAGCCTTAATATATGGTTTAAAACTACAAACTAAGAAACCTGCGCAAGAGGGGACTGGGACTTGGACCTCGGGCGGTCGCTGGCGTTGAGATTGAGGGCTTTTGACTTTAAGTCACTTGTATTTTACAGTTCGCGGGCCTCTCGGACTTACTCGGGTCTACGAGGGCATCGGATGGTACTTTGCAAACGAAGGGTCTGGAGGAACAAGCCAGGGTTTCCTTTAGGACTTTGCACGCAAAGATGACTCTTTGCACGATTATAGTCGAATACTCAGAACAATGCGTCCTTAAAATCCCGGAGAAATCCCGGAGGCATCAGAGTGACTTAGATTCTGTAACGCAGAGCCAAAGGTGCAAGGTGATTAATCCTGTAGAAGAAAGGTGTGACAGGTGGAGATCTCGAAAGTCAAACAGTATGGTATCTATGTTAAACATTCCTAAAAACTATAGCTTTATAGTGTGGTTGTGAATATCATGGTTTACAATTACATACCAGAGAATAGGCAGTAATGCTTACTTGGTATACTTTCACCATATTCTAGTCACTAACCTGCCTGCCTTGTATAATAAATTATTATTATTATTATTAAGAGCCTACGTTGTCCAACTGCAGGGCAAAGGAATAAATTATAATAATAATGTATTTTAACACACAAATACTTACATTTATCATACGTTTAAAGACAAGAAGGATAGGATATATATAGATAGATAGAAAAGCTTTTAAATAAGTTCACCAGTAAACATATGCTGACTGGAATGATGATATGAATCATCATGTCATCACTTCTTGGATATCAATCCAGGAAGTTAATCACGTAGCGATATGACTATGACTTCGATAATGTCCTAATTACTGTAGGGTTATTGTGTCGCATTTCCTATGTTATTGTATTATATTAAGGTTACATTAACCTTATTTGTTATCATTATCATATAATATATGACGTATAACGTCCACTGCTGAACGTGGGCCTCCTCCCGAGGAAGGGTATTTGCCTAATCACCAAGCTTGGCAGGCGAGTCGGGACCGCAGTGTAATGTTGTACCACACAAGGAAACGCTGCTGCCCGTTCCTTGATATACGATTATTATAGATGATGTTATAACAAACGGGACCAACGGCTTAACGTGCTTGCCGAGGCATGGAGGGTAGTCGTTAGACCCCCAACCAACCAGACCCGGAAAGAAATCTTAGAATTTACACAAAGATTTCCTGTCCGGCTTATTGATCGAACCCACCACCTCCGATATTTATAGCGAGCCAAATACCGCTACGCTACGGAGGTGGTCTTATTTGTTAACATCTTTAAAATATTTTTTGCATGCATAATAAACGCTGAGTAGGAGACATTATTTTCGACGTCATAGTAATATCGTATTATTTTGCTCGTGTATTATTTTTACCGATACGTAACTGCAGTAATCCTAACCTACACGAACAACTACTTACCTACTTATTACAATATAAAACATTCTAGGTTCTAATAATGGCAAAAGCATCGGATAGCGTCTGGGTCGTTTGTGCAATGGTTCGCACGAAGCAAGCAAGGAGTCGTTAGGGCGCTCGTATATCCTCGGATAACCACGAATATTGGCCGCACTAACAATGTGCGTCTTTATAAGTTTTTAACGAGCTCGGACGATATAAATTATGTGTGCGGCGGGCAGTGGGTCTCGTTATCTCGCTAACGGCGCACTAGCGGAAGCTTAATGTACCGAGAGCTTTATTGTAGCCACTTACGGGTTGCAACTTCTAGTTGTACAGCACTATTGTCGTCTCGTTATATTACTTTTTATAGAACATGCAACTTTGTGGTCTTTCATTTACTTTTTATTAGGTACTTTAAAATACGTTTTCCATCTTTATTGGCAGTGTTAGATAAATAATAACGATAAAGGTACGAAAATGACGTCCACCACCTTTATATTCAAACTTATACTCTCTTCAGTATTGCTTGGAATTTTCACAGAAACTGTATATGGTACACAGCTTTGAAGATACCTACTCTGAAATGCTGGCTAGGTCAAAAGTCACCAATTAAGTTGCCTTTCTTTTGTTTTTTTTTAAATACAACTCCCGCCCTTGGAAAGTTAAGCTCTGTGTCGCTGGGGACTTTACAAAAATTCATTTCGAGGACACAAGTCATATCCTTTTTTTTTGTTTTTGTTATTGTCCGGGGGGAAATGCTTTTTCGCATTCCTATCGCCGCTGCAGCGTATTCGCGCGCTGGCGGTGGGATATGTGGGGCTCGCCCTTTCCATAGCGTGGTATGCTAAACTCATACCACGAGGAGAGGAACCTATACCACTAAAACCTCCCGGGACACTCCTTCGATCCGCCGTTGGCGGGGGCCGGGTACGCATGAGCAATCCGGCATACAAATCATACCCAGACTCAGAACAGTGGTTCACACAAATAATTATCCCGCATGGAAATCGAACCTAAAACACCAGGTCTCAGAAGCAGTAATACTCTCCACTGGACCTCCCTACCGATTCCGGCCATGGCGACCAAATTCTTAGAGGATTTGCTACTTGCACAATAGGGCACAATTTATTTTTTAAGGGTGAAGAGTTCGCTGCTAGCTGTATACAAATGCACATAATAGTAAACTCTTCGCATAAACGTGTACATATTTATTTAAAATGCGTTTTACTAAGTGTAAACCTATCTCTTTTGTTGACTTTACATAACATAATATATATATAACATAGGTTGACCCATGGTTAACATATGGTTTGACCGACACAACCAATAAAAGAGACACAGGCGCAGAATCGAAAGCTTATCGTGCTCTCCGATGATAGGGTGCAACACTTCCGATTTTCCGACTTCCAGCTAATTGTGAGAACCGGAACGAATGGCTTATACTGGCAGGCTATAGAGGGTCGTCGAATCCGACTCGGCTGGGCAACGTTTGAAAAGCGTATCGTGCTCTCCGAGGATAAGGTAAACTTCCGATTTCCTAATTTTCAGCTATTTTTTTTTTCTATACTTAGAAATTAGAACCTAAAGTAATGAATAAATTATTTAAGGAAATTGGTAATAATACCTATAACTTATTTTCTTAAATCAACTATATACTGCCTACTTGATTTAAAGAAAGTAGGAAACAGCCGTAAAGGAGGCAGTACTCATGTAATTTAATTAAACAGAGGAATTTTCTGAATCAACAATTTACGAGTATAACTGCTTTAATAAACCGAATCCATTAAAGGTGGTTCAAGTTAATAACTAAGTAATACTTCGGTACCTATGTAATTGTTTGCTAGGGCTGTACTTAACTTCTTATCTTTACGAATATATAAAGCTGAACAGTTTGTTTGCTTTTTTGTCGGACGGACATATGTAGTTACCCACAAGGCTTTTGCTACTTCACCGGGCATAAAGGCGAGCAGAGCTCCAGCCTAGATTAATGGTTTAAACACTACAAACTAAGCAACCTGCGCAAGAGGGCGTCCCCTGTGGGACTTAGACCTCGGGGCGGTCGCTAGATTGAGGGATTTTGACTTTTTGTATTTTAGGGGGCTTTGTGCAACTGTCGCTCTACTTTACAGTTCGGGGGCCTCTCGGACTTCGGGTCGGGTCTACTAGAGCATCGGAAGGTTCTTTGCGAACTAAGGGTCGGGAGGGCGGGGGGGGGGGGGGATGCGTCGTGTCCGCGGGCGCATTTTTCTCCGGCGGGTCGGATAGAGTGGTGTCTGTTAAGTGGTGCTAGTTTCTTGCAGTCTCTGCACTGCTAGTTGGTAAGTTGTGATCTCGTCGTCCGGGTAGTCTAAGATGCCCCGAGGCCGAAGGTGAGTTTGTTTGTATGCTTGAACGCGCTGTCTAAAATCCCATTAATGAAGCGAGGCCGTATTTAGGCGGGTGAAACAGCGAGCGGGAAGCAAGTTCAAAATAATGAGCACAAATAATTCACAATTTTTTTATTCATCAATGACTATGATAAATTTAGTGTAGTACATTATAGAAATATCAGTGAGGTTTATGTATCTAAAGCTAAAATAAGTGTGATTTTCTGGAGCATAGTAACGAGCGTGGGAAAAAAGGCATGTCTTAGATAGTACTTAATGTGTTATTGCTATACTTATGTTGGTAACCCTATATTTAAATAAATAAGTACCTACTTACATAATACTAACACTATAAGACGTAAATTAATGTAGGTATCCTGATAATATCACTCATAAATGCTGTTGTTGATGGCTTGAAAGATCTACAAACCAACAAGCTCTAAACATCCACAAGTGGGCCTTCCTAGAGCAGTTTTTTAGGGTTCCGTACCCAAAGCGTAAAAACGGTACCCTATTACTAAGACTTCGCTTCCTGTCTGTCACCAGGCTGTATCTCAAGAACCGCTATAGCTAGACAGTTGAAATTTTGAAAGTTGATGTATTTCTATTGCCGCTATAACATCAAATACTTAAAATAAAATTTATATTTAAAGGGCTCCCATACAAACAAACTTTTTTTTCCCATTTTTTGCTCGTTATCAATAACAGCAGCAGGCAGGCACTTGAAAATGGTACGGAACCCTTCGTGCGCGAGTCTGACTCGCACTTCGCTGGTTTTTTTTAGCATCTTCACGCTTAGCAGACAAATTGAACGGAGAGACACGCTTTTTGATATTCGATTGTAAAAACGAAGTTGTGAGAGCCGGGACAAAGACCTATTCTAGCAGGCTATAGGGGAGCCATTCAAAATATATAGGTACAAGTATGTATTAAATTTAACATTCCAATATGAACAAATTCCATCCCGCTTTAGCTTTAATTAAGTACTAATAAATTATCATTTCTGGGCACAAATGTCGCTATCATTGACAATTAGTGTGTTATGTGTGAATATATCAATGTTCATATTTAAAAAGAATAAATTACATATGTATACTAATGTACCTATAAAGCTTAACCTTTTGTTTTGTATGTTTACTTGAACGCGCTAGTCTCAGTTACTACCTACTTACTACTAGTAAGAGGAAGGCTATAGGGTATTTTTAATACGCGTGCGGGAAGTTATTTCAGAATAAAACCTTTTATATATATACATATTTAAAATATAGAAGTAGGTACAATAAATGTGTCTTTCAATATAACAGGTATATTTATTATTATTAATGGTCTTAAAATAAATGCTTGTTTTGTTTTTTTTTATTAAAAGTCTCGTCTTACACAATTTAACGTATTGAAGGCAATAAAACTAAAACAAAAGTAAGCCAATACGTCACTGTCGCCTCCCTAAGCGGGTTCACGACGCAATGAAGGTTACCCTGTTACCCTGCAATTAGTGTTCTACGGAATTAATAAAGAAATCCCTTAATTCATCCTTAATAAAAGAAATTCTTAACGTATTTTGCGCCACGAAAATTCATTAGCATAAGTCAGTTTAATTTCTTTATTAATAATGGGGATAAGAAACCATAAGCTCCTAATTTCAAACTGACGTTTAAATTATATATCTTTAGTTATTTATTGATTTTTGAAGTTACTAGCAGAGTTTTACAGTCTACTAGTATTCTTGTTAACCCCTCGTGCTAAGCTAAAATGCTTGTGTTACAAGTGGGTTCACGTCGGTAGTACAATGGGTGGGGTTCGAACCGGCGACCTCACCTCAAATGAAGACTTAATAAGGAAAAGTAATTGTCCCACGTGGTTTTATCGACTTTATCCTGTTCCCGTGGGGTGAATATTAAAATACTGGCCTAAGACACTTACAAATAATGTGTTTGTCGATTGGTGAAAAAAAAATCAAAATCGGTTCCAGGGATTACCTCCAACAATCTCACAAAGTTTTTAATATTAGTATAGACAACTAAAATACCTTTAGCGGATGATTCCGTCGGTGCTCGGAGAGCTTTGACTAAAAATACCAATTAAGTTTACGAGCTTTTTATTCCACTTGTAATCAAGTAGTTAATTAGGATTTAGCGAGTGGAGCGAAGCGACGCGCTCTTGCTGAATAGATACCTACTTACCCATTCTGATTTCATTATCGTGATAGGTAATGACAATAAGATAATGTAGAATACCGCTAAAATACTTTGCAATGATCTGACTTATGTAAATCTACAATGAGAGATCTGACTCGAAGAGCAAAGGAGGTGGCTGCTAAGACAGGATTATTAATTAAGTTGTTTACAAATGTTTATAATTATAAACATGTAAACTATAAAGCACCAAGAAATAAAAAGTTCTTATTCGACGGTGGATATGAAGCTTTTCTATACTAATATTTTTTATTCGCGGAGACCTATTATTGGCTCTTTGATGCGTATTTCTAAGTTCTGTTCATCCATTTTGTGCTGTTGGTTTTCCATTAAATTAAATAAATATTATAAAGAGAAAAAGTTTGTCGGTTTGTGACGTTATAGGAGGTAATCTCTGGACCTACTGAACCGATTTTAAAAATTATTTAACCAATAGAAAGCCTCGTCATTTGTGAGTGTCATGGGCTATATTTTAAGTTAAAGTTTCCACGGGAACGGGATTAACGCGGGTGAAACCGCTAGTATCTAATAAATGTAACATTACTAACATAAAGGTATACTAGCAACCCGCCCCGGCTCCGCACGGGTACAATGCTGATGTATTATACATATAACCTTCCTCTTGAATCACTCTATCTATTAAAAAAACCGCATCGTAATCCGTTGCATAGTTTTAAAGATTTAAGCATACATATAGGGATATAGGGACAGAGAAAGCGACTTTGTTTTATACTATGGAGTGAAGTGATAAACATTCTTTATGGCGTATAACATATACTTCTTAATATCAACTATCTTCCTCGGGTAGGTTTGTGCCATAGTCACCATGCTTACCAGGTGGCTACACATGGTGTTATAACAATCGGTACCTATGGCTAAACGTGCTTTCTGAGATAGGTACTCAGCCTCAGGCAAGTCCCTACAATCCCGGCCCGGAAAAAAATCTTAAAGTTTAGGTAAGGAAGTGATTGTCTGGTATTTCTAATTATTCGTACTAAATAAAAAGAGATAAGAAAGTTTGGAAAACTTGAATAATGACTTTAATCAAATTCGTATTTTTGTATTTTGCGTAAGAAAGACAGTCGCGTAAGATACCATTTCTTGGTGTACAGGTATACCTACCATATACCTACCCTTCAATAATATGTAGTTATACATTGAGATTTTTTAATGGTCAATACCTTGCGATTTCAATTTGTAGGTAATGCTATTAAAAACAAAATATACATCGAATCGAAAAAATGATTACGCTGAGCATTATTAATCATTTAAAAATCACGTTGTGTATGTCCTTAAAAATTACTCTTCTAATACTATAAACTTCTCTAGATGTAAGTGATATTGTGACTCCATACCGGTAACGTATCGAGTTACACTATCTATGTACCACTTAGGTACTCCGATGAGTAATGTATACTATTCAATGTTGTTGGTATTTAATAGCAATTCATATCACCAAACTAATTATGATGAACACAAATTAGTTAGTTACGCTATAATAGGTTCCTATATTATATCCTCATCAATGGTAATAACCAATATAATAATGAATCTATCAGTAAATTTATAAAAATAAAAAAAATATTTCAAACAATTAAATATAATAATGAAAGTATAACATATTTAAAGAGTGCTTCATTTTACTACTAATACATTCAACAGAATAGGTGTCAAAGATTTTTCCTAGCTAGGCTAGGTTAGCCTTATAAATTTGAGATTGTCTCACTCATTACCGCAACATTTGAGCTACAGATTGGGATGAAATTTGGTTCAGATATTTTAAAACGTAAGATTAACAAACAGACTATCAAACATCACTTACTAGATCATTCATGTTTAAGAAATCACATACCAGTTTCGTATTTCAATCAGAATAGCATTAGCCGTGCATCACAGATAGTCAAACAAACTACTCTAAGCAATCGCATTCAATAGTAAGTACCTAGATAAATACAGCAACAAATAGCATACAAAATTAACTGTTACTTCGCAAAAGACAATAACTTCTACTTGTTTTAAATATAGCAATGGACATGAAAGCCAAGACATATCTCTTCCATTTTAGGTGCGGTGAAGTTACAAATCAATATTTGGAGTGAGTGCTTTTTCGTGCTATGGAGAAGCTTTTATCTGGACAACGGTTGGATGGAGCAAACAGTCCAAATACAGAGAGATTCACTTAGCCAAACGTCCATCAGTTCTAAATGAAAAGCTATAAGTATACGTAACTACCTCGTCGTATGAATTAAATAGTACATTACGGTATTGGATGACAGTCAAATAATGCGGTTGGTTTTGTTTTCATTATTTTTGTGTTATGATAAAAATAAAGAACTTTATTTATATGTGATCATCAAATAATATGACTCTACATTTGTAAATTTTATTTGATATAAATATATAGTTGCACCTCATGTTGAGTAAGTATAAAATTTTATAATTAAAAATATTTCAAAATTAGGGAAATTTCGATTTTCGATTTTGACATAAATTTCTTCTATACTTTTACCCGCAGAAATATATTTATCATGTTTTTCCCTTTTTCGACACAAAATATCTTCCTATTTTAACCCGCTGCAATTTCTCTAAATTTCAATATGAAATTGCTTGACTATACAAAGTAATTAATTGGAACAACTAATTATAAAGCAATAAAAATAAAAAAAAACATAATTTTGCTATGTTTATCTATGTGTTTATTTAAAGCACATAGAGATAGATATAAAAATCTTAAAATATTTTGACATGAAATTTTAAAGTCCAAACATTTCGTACAAAATGTTGAATTAAAAAATATTAAAATTTATTCCCTACACGTGTAGTTTTAATATACCTAGAATAGAATAGAAAATAATCTATTTAAAAAAACAAAGAAACAGCTGACAGGTATGTTATGATTAGTCTTGTTATCTGCTTAACTTGGTTGAAGGTACCTACTGAGGTAGTAACTAGTACTTAATAAAAATATAGGCAATGTAAAATAATATACCTAGTTACCAGTAAATTCCAAAATATAAGTAGGTATATGAACTGCGCCTCACGCTTCTACTGCTACTCTAACTTTTATTTTTTATGAACTTCCTCAATATAAGAAAGAAGAAATATTGTAATCATTAAGAACCTGAGGGATTAGGGCGTTTAAAAAATGTGTGTCAAATGTTATACAAATTGGTCCTGCCTTACCTTTACGCTCATGACTTCATCAACTGAAAGTAACTATGAATATTGATTGAGCTGTTAAACAAGTTAATACTTACTTTAACGATGTCTGGATAAATATATTTTCTATGTCCTAAAACATAGAAACAACAGGAATTTACAGAATAAAAGTTAAGAACTACATAAAAGCAAGCGAACGGATTTGCTTAAGATTTAGCAAACTAAGTGAGAAATTAAAAAACAGTTTATACAAGCTTCGACCCATTCATAACAAAACAGTATTCTCAACACGCTATAACTATTTTAAAATAAAATTAGCTTATTGACTATCAAGTAAGTATCTAAAATAGCCGATTTTATTTCCCACTTAGTCTAACCCATAAAATTGTAACTTGGTTGCTGTTTATGCTATTTTTTGCTGGGATAGTGGAATTTAACCAATACAGACTAAGTGGAACTTTACCACAAGCTTTAATTATTATCTGCGAGGAGTGCTCTTTGTTTAGTTGCTAACTCTAAATTAGTTTTCGAAATGGATCATTCACACCCCGGCGATCCCCTACCCACCCCTTTCTTAGTAATTGGAACGTTCTGAGATGACACCACTCCACTGCCTCTAATCAGTTAACAAGAAACTTATTGTGCCATTGTGATCCACAAACATACGTCACTTACCACTCGGAGCTGCCTCTTGAAACCACATCTTGATTGTAGTATGACGTTATGAACACTTAGTTTTCCAAATGAAGTAAAGTTAATTCCGTTCTTCTTTCTTCTTTTCGTAAGTAAAGAAAATCAATTGGAATCAACTCATTAACACAGCAAATTTTACGGTCTCAGCACAATACTTTGAACAAATAGTTCACTTTATTCAAAGGGTGAAGATTCGGGGGGCGAATGCACCATTCGCCCCCTTCAAAAGAATACACCTTTTTTACTAGGTACTCAATTCTGGTTAAAGAAAGAAAGGCAATATTGCAGGCCCCTTTTAAATACGTTCGAATTCGAAACCTATCTGACCAAACGAAATATGAGAATAAACAGTGATAAGTATACTTAGATAGCGTGTGCATCTATGTTTATGACCACTATTGTGCAGTAAGATAAATCTCGTAGCTTGCGGAGGCAGGAATTACGCCTACAAAGTTTACTAAAGCCAATAAAGGGTCTTTAAGCTATTATTATCTTATCACTTAAATTGCTTTAATACACTCATTTAAATTGTATTTCTACATTTAAAATTACGTCTTAAATCAGCAACTAACAAAGCTCTTTCGAAATCCGTCTGGTTGAGGCTCGTCGATCTACAGATATTACAGAATTAGAATGTTACTTAGGCTCTGGATGTCGTTTTTGTCTTAGACGTGAGCGAGGGCCATAAGTAAGCACTTATCTTTACAGTTTCTCCATTAAGTCGTCAACAATTAAGCCTCATTAAATTTCATTAGAGGAAAGGTCCCGCGAGTGCGGGGGGCGGGTGGTGACCGGACCGACGCCGCTTAGACGGATAATCTCCAGCTGTCAGCTGCTAATGCGTTTTAGAGTACGTAATTTGAACCGTCGAGATCGGTGGTAATTAACGGCCGCAATTAAGCTAAGTGATTATTAGTAACTATGAGCGCAAAACACTTGTGTAGATATGGAATATGGATGCAGTCTATGGGGCGCCTCCCCATTGGTGAAAAGCGCCCCTAAGACTACCGCAGACACGTAACAACTACCGAAATCCATAAACTTCGAATACTTTATGCTTCCATTAAATTTACGTAATGTCAAAGGAAATAATCCAAGAATTTGATTTTTTTACTATTCCAAGTGAAATGTTTCAGCTTTCCAATAAAATGTAATTTAAGTGAAGATACACATGAGAGCAAAGTGAAGGCTTTACGTCACTTCAATTTTGTGTTAAAAGTAAGTGTGCGCGCCTCAAGTAACCCGGAGGCAGGGGTAATGTATTCCCATATATACATAAGTGAAAACATTTTAAGAAGCTCCACGGACCCACTGCATCACCCCCGGGGTTAGGGCCTAAAAGCACTATCTCGGAGCCAAAGCCTTACAACTCTTCTCAAATTCAACTTACTTACTCTGTGTGGAGGTGCCCTGTACCAATGTTTTTGTGTGACCAACCCGTTTTGATCATTGAATTTATTGTTTTATTTTGCAATTTAAAATGGTGGTGTATACGTAACTGTATTTGACTACACTTAATCTCGGTACTTACGTATTAGCAAATATACCACCACACTGCGACGGTCATCTAATAAACCTAATACTAAAATAGATAGGTATCAAATTTATATTCTAAAACTTCCACTAAAATGTACATTAAATAAAATTCGTCCGCTCTATTTATTTATACTTTTATAAAGATTAATAATTGATATAAATACATAAAATGAATGATAAAAGGAGATTCGGAGTAAATTGAAAACTTGCACATAACTATATAAAATTGGATGATATTAGGTACATTAAAGTTCTAATATAATTCAAATTATGTATTTGTTTTCATTAAAAAAAATAGTAAAATAGGCTGGTTTGATGGAATCTTCAACAAAATATCCCCATACAACAATAAATATTAATAGATAATAATATTTTTACTTATTAGACCTATGCCTTTTCCGTCTTTTGTTTTTCACATTTCCTCTTGCGGGTCTGCTTAAAGACATTTCTTTTGAAATAAGCAGTACCTACATTTGTAAAATACCTTTAATTTAATATATTAACGTTAAATTTTTAGTAATAAATAAAAATGAATAAACACGTAAACTTGAAATATTTGTAAGAAAAAAATAAAACAATTAAATAATAACGTTTTTAAAGCTATAACATTTTCTTAGGCAATTCCCATGGTAATAAGGCATTTTATTTGAATGAATTGAATTGAAAAGTATTATATAGCCGTGGGTGATTATTATAAAGCCTTACTCTATAAATATTTAACACTGAAATATATTTTTTTAAATCGAAACTTTAGGTCCTGATATTAACGCGTCCAAGCAAATAAACAAATAAACTCTTCAGCTTATAATATAAGCATAATTTTTTTGGAATCGCCCCAACGTTACTACAATAATTAAAAATGACAAATCGTAACAGATTTTTAATATTGTCTCTTATAAAAAAATAGTAAATTACGATGAAAATCACGGACTGAAAGGACTTTTTTTATCAAAAGGGTGTAGTCGTAGTATATTGAGACGACACGCGTAACGAATTCAAGTTTAGTGTCGCACAGGACTAATACCAAAGTCGTGGTTCCAATTGACCGCCGCGCGCCAGACAAACCGAAACACACCGCCTCAGTTTGAACAAGCCCCACATCTTGTTGCTCACAAACAGCCAACACTATCAATACCTTCTTACAATTTCTTTCTTTCTTTTCTAACAGACCGCAGATCGAAAGAAGCTAAGTTCGCTTTCTTTGCGTCACGAATACGCGGCTATGCTCGATTTCATATAAAATAAATTGAAAAGTTTTCGAGTTTAATTCCGTTCCTCAAGCCGCCATCAGTTCGCGCTCGCGGCGGCGTGGCGGAAGCGAATCTCGATGTTTTGTAATGGAGCTTTTTAAAATGGAAGTCGAACTTTTGTCAGACACTTTTAGCCGCGCCGGAGATACATTTAAGCTTTTTAACTTTTCCACTCCAGTAATGTATCCCACACTTTCCTACGTCTGTAGCGACTGTGGAGATGTCTTATAAGTTGTTTTCTTTTTTGACTGAGTAAATAGATGAAGTAGACAACTTTTTATTTATGTGAGTCAGCTCGTGCCCGGTCCTCGGAATAATCCTACCAAAGAGCTTCTCTGTATCCGACTTCGAGCTGTTTGTTTTTTTCATGTTGGACGACAGCGTAAACATTTTGCCTACGATCCATTAAGTAAATGCACTCTGGCCGCCACTCGGCACTACATTAATATTGCATTTCTAACTCCTCCCGCCGCCTCGATCCCCTACGATTGCGTACTCTCGATGGACATAGTAATGTCCATCGAGAACCATTTTTTTAAACAAAGCTAATGGACAATACTTTACCTGTACGTAAAAGGACTATATCTATATTGCTCAATCGACATTTACAATAAATTCGAATAGAAAATAGTGAACAATTAAAAATCTTATATTGTGGTACCTAATTACATGTGTTGACACGATTTAATGTTGTAGATAACTAAGTGGAAAATCCGCACGAATTGATTTGACTCGAATTACGTTATTTATAATAGGTACTAAGTCAAGTACCTACAATGTTCTTTGTATTAGGTAATACCTCTAATCAGATTTCTTTTTCTTAAATATAGGTAGGTATATATACCTAACTAGGTACAATTTAACACGGTAGTTGTTTAAAGGTTTATGATTATCTTGGTGCCAAGTAAAACAAATAGAAAATTGGCGGAAATTAGTCCAGTACCAAATAATTACCTGGTATTCGCTTATATTCGTGGTTTAGGTATATATTACAATATTTTACAAATTTTCAATGTAAATTTAACCGACAATAACTTTAACACCAAACTCTCCATGAAATCAAGGTTATTCGAAAAGTTAATTATAACGGTTGCTAATCACATCTATTTTCTTTCTCCGATTGATTGTCAACACATTTGTTACAATTATATCAATCTTTCAAAATCAATAAGCGTTTGTAGCTAATGTAAGCGCTTAACGAGCCGCGAGCGGGCCTTCTGAGCGGATCAACAAATGGAGTGCTTCATGCATAATGTAGCACAGACTGAGTGTTGTTTTGAAAAGCGTTCTGAATTTGTTATTTTCGTCACACCAGGTGATGCCCAGGCACCTCATGAAACATTGAAAGACATATCGATATTAAATCGTAAGCACTAAGTGTAGGGTAGACCAGGGACGGTTAAAACAGTGGACGGTTGAAACTAAGCGAATATCTCGTAAACATTGCGTGATAAGGTAAAGGGTACAAGGGGAGTTCGAAACGGGAGACAAGTCTAATCACGTATTTTAATGTTGCGTCGCTCTTTGCGCGCTGTGCTCGTGCGTTTTGCACGCTATGCGTGCGGTGTGAAGGCCCCATTGTGATGTTTTTAGAGAAAAGTAAGCATTTTTGTCCGAAAATTTTTAGCATTATTATAGTTTTTATTAAAGTTACGGTATTGTCTCAATATAATTTGTATCGTTTTAATTAAAGTTTGTAGAATATGGAAGCATAATTAGTTTCTAACTGTGACTCGTTTTATGCCTAGAAGGGGGGCTGGAGACAGATGAAACATTTTTTTTGGGTACGGTTGAAACAATATAATATATTTATTTCATTTCCTTGTTCTTAGATACCAAGGATACCATAGGAAGACTATGAGCGGTCGGACTAACATATCAACGTATAAATTAACATATGAAGATGTAAAACCGGCATCTTCGTAATGGACAGCAGCAGAAAAAAACATCGATTAAACACTTTGCCCAGTCGAGATTATACGTAAATAAAATTGGCATACGAATAATCGTACTTGACAGTTACGTCGAGTAGGTACGATTTTTCATGCCGTTGTAAGTACATGAGACAAAAATATTTTTATTTCCGTAATCGCTAGCTTAACTTATCCCGATGCTAAGCACGATAAACATTAAAATGTTTCAACTGTACCCTGTCTACCCTACTAGAAAAGGTTAAGCATATCGGAAAACAAATGTGGCGCGCTTGGTTAATCGCAGACTATGAACGCTTGGTAATAGGCATGTGGACAAAAAAAAACTATTTAGTCCGTCAGTTAGATTACCAAAAAATACTGGACATGTATTTTTTTTTCATTCCTCAAACAAGGAATGGCGAAGATACAGCGCGTTGAAATTTTGTGTGACGTCACTATTAGGTACAATTTTTTCTGAACTTTATAGTTTGTTTTTGCGGATTATTCCGAACCTGACCCGAAATCCTAACCCGGTGGCGGATAAGGTTAGGAACGTGAAAAAAAATATAAAATTTGTTCCGAACGTAACCCTCTGCCTAACCTGACCCGATGTATCGTTCCTATCATAACCCGAATTGCGATATGGCAGGTTTCCCTCTGCTCTTTCTCAGAATAAAAGGTATCTACGTGTCAAATCAGGGTTTAATATTTTTATCAATCCATATATCACATCAACAAGTAACGAAAACATTAATAAGTGCCTGTAGTAAAAAATATATTTTGATAAGAATCATACTTTGAACTGACTTTATAAGAACACATACGGTAAGATAAATTATTATAGAATACTAAACATAAAATGAATGTTCTTTCGAAAAACCTTTCAAACTATCAATTAACACACTAACAATTAACGAAAAATAATTATACTTATCTAATATAAAAATCCCTACTATCCTTATCCTTACTAATCCTTACTAATATTATAAATGTGAAAGTAACTCTGTCTGTCTGTCTGTTACGCAATCACGCCTTAACTACTGAAGCGATTTAAATGAAATTTGGTACAGATATTGTCTAGAGCCTGAGAAAGAACATAGGCTATATTTTATTATGAATTTCCCACTGGAACGGGAGTTACGCAGGTGAAACCGCGCGCGGGAAGCCAGTATAGGTATACATAAAACTCAATACTAGCAGATACTATAGTCTCTAATACTAGTTACCTAACATTCCAACGTTGGTGCCAACGTAAACGTCTTTGCACAGTTATATTAAGCAGTAGAAAATGATTAACACTTATTATACTTATTACATCATTTCGGCACGACCACCGTATACATAGACCGCTTATGGGCATTTACACATTTGATTTATAACCGCATTAGGGCATCTGAAGACAATAGCTTTCTCGTTATTATAACGTAAAAGATGACGGACATAGGTAGGTACGTATTTACTCCGCAACAGGTGATGGAGTAGCAGTATGATAAAATAAGTATTTGCTATTTAAATTAATGAGAATACCAACCTATTTTATTGTAAATAAGAAGGTACTTTACTAACCTGCTTCAACAATTCCTCTTATTTAAAACAAAATCCACTTCGAAGCGGAACAACAGTTTTCCTCCCGCCATCGCTCAGCAGAAATCATCAGTTCGCTATAAAACAAAATTTCTATATCCTTACGTAACTTTATTAAATGATAACAGGAGATAACCAGCACCTCAGAATTAATTAATCCACTCAGAGATTGCATCTAAAAGCCGGCTGCCCTCCCCCCTCCCGGCGGGGTCGATCCGTTTCCAGCCACTTAAACTTCACGCGGCGCGCTCTAGCTTCCGTTTTAATTACAAAATTAATTCAAAATGTAATTAAAGTTAACAATAAGGCAGCAAACAATTGAAGTTATTTATGTTAGTTTATGCTTTATGGCGAGTAGGTTGCTACGTTGGAAATGCGATTTACTCAAGTCGAGCTGAATATGCTGAATTGTATTGTTACGTCTTTAGCTTTGCGAACGTAACACTCATATCGTTCCATGAGTTATGTGTTATACTTGCTTACTAATTTTAATTTTAAATAGGTGCTTATCAAATAACTTAAAAATTACTTAAGTAATAGTTTAGGGTTTACTTTTTCCTGCCTATTTGCTAAGTTAATATAGGTAATACGGGTTGTGTAGCCTAGGCAGGTAGGTTGACTTATGATCCTCTCAGTTTGCAATTTCATTGGCAAGACGGTTACCTAATTAAATAGGTACTTACTTATTACAGCTACATATTAATATGAATATATGACAAACATGTCAAAAAAATATCATATCCAATTAAGCTAAAGCGAGTCTGGAACGCTCGACGAAACAACCACTTAAGACAACCATGACTTGAAGTCATTCGAAAAAATTGATAGAGATATTTAGTTTAGACGAAATTTAATAGTTTATTTAGTCGAATAATTTTCCGCCTGCCGACTCGAATAAACTAGCCGAATCAAGAGCAACATTTTAATAATCATAGTTATGGATTAAATTCAAATAAACTAGTTATTTTTATGGATGAATAAGCATAATTTTCAGTGGAAATTGATTTTAAATCTATAACTATGTAGGTACTAACTATTATCGGATTTGGTATTTACAATTTCAGGTTTTGTTAAAGTTAAACACTCAACGAGCCTTTTATGCCAAATACCTTGCATTGAGTTTTGCCAATTTATAGATAAATTTATTTTAAGCTATTATTACATCTGTCATGGAAGGTACCTTCGGGGAAAGACTATAGGTACCTACTCCTAATCCACTAATAGCTTGATGCTGTTTCAAAGCTTAAGCTACAGCGTTAACAGCCACTGCTAGTGCATATAGTTGTATCTACTTATAGGGGAAAAGAGGGCAATGAGAGTCAGGAGGCAATGGTAGTCACCGTTCTAACATCTAGACGAAAGATGCTAAACAAACGAATATCGTCCTAAAAGACTCGATAAGCGACGGCTCGCGGCCCCTCGCTCACCCGCTCAGTACGCGTTTGTCGTTTGCAGGGGAAGGCCTCTGCGCAGTTTCGCGCGCTTTTGATGTAATTTTACGTGTGTACAAAATAAGTGGTAAGTACATTATTACATAAAAATTAAATACTTAGTGTCCATTATTGTGTGTCTGTAAGTTTATATTATCGATTTAATCAATATTTCTGGTATTTCAATAGCAAGTTTAAAGTTTATTCCATTATTTTACCCATTTGGTACGATCGGGCAATAAGAGTCACTGCAGTGCGGGCAATGAGAGTTGACTCCCATTGCCCGCAATAATTGTAACATACCTAAAAAAACTAATTCTCATTATTTTCTATTCCAGAAATGCCGAAAATACGTCCCAGGTCCACAAATAAGGCTCAGTGGTCGTCTGAAACTCTTTTAAAAGCTGAGATTCTTATGAGTGAAGGGCATTCCATAAGAAGTGCTGCTAAAGCCATGAACATACCGTTCTCAAGCCTTCAAAAGCGTTTAAAGCATAAAAATACATCGGAACCACGTCTTGGACGACTTCCTGTATTCACAGCAGATGCAGAAAGGGTTTTAGCAGACCGAATAAAATACTTATCTTCCATTTTTTATGGTGTCCATGCCAATCAAATAAGGAAAGCAGCATACCAGTATGCTGAAGAGCTTAAAATTTCACACAATTTTGACACGAGTGCTAACATGGCTGGACGCGACTGGCTAGATGGCTTTTCGAAAAGAAATAACATCTCAGTTCGAAAACCAGAAGCTACAAGTATAAATAGAATAACGGCATTCAATAAAGAAGAAGTTCAACTGTTTTACAGTTTATTAGGAGATCTAATGGATAAATATAAATTCACACCTAATCATATTTATAACTGCGATGAGACAGGCATTTCCACAGTGCAAGATCCCGGTAAAATATAATTAACTAACTAACTAACTATAAGTTACCTGCACAGGATGGGACTGGCCACAAGGTTACGTATGTGACCATTGTTAGGCTAAGCTGACTCTCATTGTCCTCATAGCGACTATAATTGCCCTCATTTGTGGACAATGTTGGTCAAAGGTGATTTTTTTTAAAGTTTAATGGCAATTAATATATCATTCCAAAGATAATGAAACTGCCCAAGACTGATAGTGTGATAATTAAAATACATAAAAATTTGATTAAAACAAAGTTAAAGTAAAAATTGTGTGTTTTATTTGATAACTTGCTTAACTGACTCCCATTACCCCCTTTTCCCCTATACCTAGAACGCCGACCGCTCACTGGTGGCGGTCAAACCCCTTGGAAATTCACCGAGAAAGGCTACATTGATTTTTTTTCTGATAAGTTGACGTATTTCATTCCACGAGATTTTTGCTACTTCAACGTGCATAAAGGATAGTAGTAGGTTCCAGCCTTTCTGAGCAAACTGCGCAAGAGCACGCCCCATGTGTAACTTGGACTTTGGCTCGCTGGCGGAGAATAGAGGAATTATGCACTTTAGATATTTCAGGGATTTTTATGCAACTGTTGCTATACTTTCCAGTTCATGGGCCTTTAGGACTGCGGGTCTACGAGGGTATCATCGGCAGGTTCTTTGCAAACCGAAGGTTGGGAGATCATGGATGTGGATCAACGCCTGCATAAATAAATCAAAATCTAAGCGTATGACGACTCACGGTACAAAAGCTAGTCAATGAATAACTTAATAATGTCGTTTTGGATGTGACAGGTATTCTGTAAGGTGATGATAATGGCTTAGAGAAGATAATTCCCATAGCATTTAGTTTACAACATTTAACATAACCTAAAAAAATACAAGTCCACTAAAAAGTGCACCTAAGTATAGGGTAAGGACGGGTAATGCCGGTCAGGTGACAATGCCGGTCACCATATTATCTTCCGAACAACAGTGTTTACGCACACGCACACACGCATAGATGGTGCCGCTAGTGTTCCTAAGGCCAACGCACCACACCCCGCGCAGTTCCGATAAAGCGTTGTTGCGGACCTCACGTCAGTGTATTTCATGCCTGTGTTTTGTAATTATTCAACCGCACAATTTTAGAGGTCTGTAAGTGTTATTATTTTTGTGTTTCTTCCTTTATCAGTGATTATTTTAGTTACTCAGTTATGTTACTACACATATAATGAGAGATTTTGAATACTTCGCGATAGATATTTATCAAAATTATTATTTATTTAAAAAGAAAGTTCGCGAACACTTGGTTAAATCATCGGCAGAATCTCATTAGTCTTATTTGTATTTATTATACATTATTATGTAAGTATGTTTTTGTATTTACTTATTTATATATTCAATATTTAGTAGTTTGTTAATAGAAGTATTCGTGTATTTTATTTATTGATTTAAGGTAGTAAAATATATTATTACTTAGTATGATATTTTTATGATATTAAGCCTTCCTATCATATACATAGTGCACCTACCATGTTTTCTCTGCATCACCCTAAGGTCGACTGGTAGAGAATGCCTTTGGCATTAAGTCCGCCTCAGTACAGTTGTGCAAAAGTTAAAAAATTATATAAAAAAAAATTGCTATCGAAAAAATTGTAAAAGTGGCTAATGCCGTTCAAGCTTACCGGTATTATCCGCAGCTTAATTGTTGACTTTATTCTTTTTTTATAATTTTATTTTTCTTTGTAGGATGTCGGGAACTCGGAGAACAAGAAGAAGGATAGAAAGTAAAATGGAATCAAGATGATTTAACTATGGCAATCAAACTTGTTTAAGAAGTGTAATATCTTGATGCTAAGTGAATTAGGATCATTCCTAAAAAGGGAAGCTATGTGGTTTTGTGTGATCTTCATCACACAAAACCACTTAGCTTCCCTTTTGCACTCAGCATGAGCCCAACCCCAACACTGGACCAGAGCCCAACCTAGCATGGGTGTTGATTCTCCCGAAGGCTACAGTTGTGATTTGTACTGCTAAATGTTAGACCGGTATTACCAACCTGCCGACCGGAATTACCCGCCATATCTGGCAATACCGGTCAAAACCTTTTTTTTTAAATAAGTTAATTGTGCTAAAGTTTTATTTCTTATTGATCTCAAACGTTGTGATTATGTTAGAAGAATGCCTAAAGTTTATTCATGTCCGATTATTTAGTAAAAGTTGATTTTTTACCGATTAAAAGTTGATTTTCCGTAGCTGACCGGCATTACCCATCCTTAGCCTAACCTACTATTATTAATTAGTGTATCTTAAGTAAAATAATCTTATTCAGATTCTAAGTAGGTATAAAACCTTCCTTAACTATCAACGCAGTTAATAAATATAACTGCGTTATGAGCTGCTGAATAAAGCGTTATGCATAATTTCTCATTTCCTGTTCATGGGACAAGGCAAAGCACATGTAACTTAAGTATTTAAGCAAAGTATTACAAGATGAGCTGCTCTCATCCATTCGTCGCTATACAGGCAATAAAACTCTGTAGAAAAGCACTTAACAGGATTGATTCAGACCATTTACCATTCTATAAACAAACACAGCCTTTCCATTATGGTAAATTATAAAACCTTTTAGCAAATCGAAACCGAAGAAAAAGGAGCGGTTTGCTTTGACGCTATTGAATATTACCTATTACTTATTTAAATAGATTTGTCTGCTAGAAAACAATTTGGTCAGAAGCAAAGAGGCAATGGAAAATAATAAAGCACGTAAAGCATTAAAGTCGTATATATTTAGCGCTATAGCAATATATTTAGTGTAGACACACCATTTTTTGTGATGACGGGGCATGTGGTGTCTCTAGTTAGCACTAAACTGGATCAATTAGAAGCCGTGCCGTAACAAGGAGGGTTGCGTTTACACCAGAAATGCGAAACGAGGGATGTGTTTGTTATAATTATAAACAAGGATCAAAATAGGATAACGTCGAAATCACAATTGAATGACAGATTGGGTTAAAAATATACTTACAGCGCAATCTTAATATAAAACTTTGCTACAGTTTTTACCTATAAATATAAGTCAATTTCGTGATCACAAATAATTGAACAACCCCGTAGCGTAGCGGTATTTGGCTCGTTTTAAATCTTAGAGGTCGTGGGTTCGATCCCCACACCGGACAGAAAATCTTTGTGTACATTCTAAGATTTATTTCCGGTCTGATTAGTTGAGGGCCTACCATCCTAGCCTCGGAAAGCACGTTAAGCCGTTGGTCCCGATTATTATAAAATCATCTATAATAATCGTATATCAAGGAACGGGCAGCAGCGTTTCCTTTTGTGGTACTGCGGTCACCAACCGCCTGCTAAGCGTGGTGACTATAGCAAATACCCTCCCTCGGGAGGAGGCCCATGTTCAGCAGTGGACGTTATACGGGCTGTTTAATATTGAAGTTTCCACGGGAACGAAAGCAAGGCGGATGAAACCGCGTGCGGGAAGCCGTTTTGAAGCCATTTTCCATTGCCGTAAAAAAGTCTATGTCATTCAGTAAAAATAAAGACTTCTTCTGGTGAAGGTTTTTTCTAAATTAATTCTTATGTCCTAAACTTACAGTATATAACTAAGAAGTAGTTATTTTAAAGATACAGAATAGTTTAAGACATGGTTTATAATTATTATATAGGTAAATAAAAAATACCTATATATGTTTCAATAATCTTGTAGCGACATCTACAAAGAACACGGATTGGTACACATCCATTTACACATTGAGATACACATAGACTTGTACTGCCATCTACTAGCATCTGTCGAAAATGAAATGTCAGATGATGTAACGAATCTTACATTGCGCAATATAAATTCGCATTCCGCCCACACCCTATTACTAAATTAGCATGTGGTCAACACTTAAAATCAAAAAGACAAAACTATCTGCAAATGTAAAAAAATGTATTTATACCGTCCTGCTTAAAAACTATTATGTTATTATATTTATACATGCAAATATACTTTTTTATGGTTTCTTATAAACTTATTTGATAAGGAATCAAAACATAATACTTAATTTAACTTCATAACATTGGAAATTGGCTTTATTTTAATAATTATAACAAAAACAATCTTTGATTGAACACTCGGTTTAATTTTTAATTTTATTTGACACAACTATGCATGCTGTATCTACAGTATTACACTATCTTTGTGTGTGAACTGTGTGTGAGTGACTACTGACTTGTTTAGGGCCTGTGCATGGCGCCAGCATTATTTTTTTTCATTGTCTTTTAATCACGTTGGGATATTAATTTTATCTAGAAAATAGGAATAGTTATTTATCAAACAAAATGCGTTCTACACGAAAGAAAGTTATCAAAACAGTGTATAAAGACGAGGACAGCGAAGAAGAAGGTGATGATTTCAGTGACGCCGGGTCCGAAGCAAAATTTTCTGAAGAATCATCTTCTGATGAAGAAATTGAATGTGTTCCTTCATCAGGCGACGAATTTGATCAGAAAACGAAAAAAGCCAGACCACCCCGTCAGACTAAGAATATCAAATCAATGGGAGTAAAAAAACCGTTTGTAAAAAATTTGGTATCAAAAATAAATAAACAAATGTCTGCCGGCAGCGAAAGTGAAAATGTTGATGTTTCTCCCGCACTTTTTTCTGTCAAGGATCTTACGGAATCCGATAAACTCTTGCCGTCAATTCTCAATTTATCTGAAAGTGGTACGCCTTATTTTTTTTCATACTAGGTATTCACTTTTCTTTTTTTTTGTCGTTTTTGATCTTCAAGCATTGTTTTATTTTATTTCTAGATAGCAGTGATGATGATAATGAATTGCCAAATGCACCAAATACAAGTAATATATCCTCTAGATCAATTCCAACACAAAATGAAGATTCAGATAGTGACAATGATACCAAAACTGAATATAAAGATGTAAGTAATCCTTACTTAAATTATGTGTCAATTATTTTGTACATATTTCTAATATTAAAAATACTACAAAACACTTACATTTTTTATGTAATTTAAAAAATATTGTTTTCTATCCTATCCAATAGCCACATTTTGGGCTTGATGTTTCAATCCATCTAGATGTTACATTCTATATTATTAATTGAAGTAATAAAAAATATTTGCTTTTTCCAGGTCTGGTCACATAACATACAAGAAAATAGCGAAGAAATTGCTAAAAAGACATTTATGGAGCTCGAACAACACAAATCTCAAATAGAAGAGACAAAAGCCTCACTTCAAAACTATACAATGAAAATAAAAGGAGAACAAGAATCCTCGGATGTTAAAGACTTGTTGGCATTGGGAGAAGAAGCATTGCCTGAAGAAACTGCTGCTGTTATAAAGAAAATAAAGGCCCGTAAACGAAAGAATGAGAGTGATTCAGAAATGGAAGATTGGGAGGAGGTTAAAGGTATCCAAACAATTAAATTCCTATTATATCAATAACTATGGGATTAATTTAATAATTTATACAGAGTCCGAAATAAGGCAAGTTTTTGAAGATTAATTAAGGGATGTATCTCTTATTTTATCTTTAAAGACTTCTTAGGAATCAAACACTTATAAGAGTGAGAATATCTTATTACCAGTAAGAGAATATCTCATAGATTACATTTAAATTTATTAAACTTAATTGGAAAACATTTAATTATTGTAAGAGATTGTTGTATTGTTCATATAATGCTTTTAATATGAACTTGTTTTGAAATCTGAGGACTGTATCTGAATGGTGTAAAATTAATCAAATGTATTTAAATGTCACCAAGTGCTTCGTCATATCATTTACCAACAAATGCAACAAACAAGATGGTCAAGTACTAAGTTGTTCACTAGTTGCTAAAAATCTGGGTATCGTAATTGATGAAAAACTCTTGTTTCGCAAACATTATAGTCATTTAATCTCACTATTTTTTTACAATTGTAACAACAACACAATATATTTTTTTTGTTTTAATTTTATTATCATAGTTTAGCTGCATGCATCTTTGCGTTGCAATCCAGATCAAAAGCTGTTATTTTATTTTGTATTTAATATTGATGGTAATGTGTTTTGTGCATTAAATAAATAAAAAATAAAAATAAATTGTAACACATAGGTGTAGATATATGATAAAGACAGACTCAATGTAGCACAGGTTTAATCCTTTTTGGATTTTTTGTTGCTTCTACCACACAATAGTTGTTGTTTGTTATTTTGTAGAAATGAAATAAAAAAAGAGATTAAGTTTTATGTCTGTAGCTTTAAGGTCTTGTTACATTTGCTTTTAAAAATTAAAAAATATTAGATAGATAAGCTCTTTATTGTACACTAATAAAACAAGAACACAGAAAACTTACAAACTAATCGGTATACAGAGTATGAACAATTGGCGGCCTTATCACAAAATGTGATCTCTTCCAGGCAACCGTGGAAGGAGTCAAACAAAGTAGTTTGAGAGAGGGGTTCAATATTCTCTATATTGAATTATTATCCTCATTATATTCCTTCCAATATTTTATGTCATTTCCAAAATTTCTTCATTTTTAAAAAGAGATCTGTAGTCTCTTCATAATGACCTATAAATACAAATACAGTTCAAAAAAATATATCTATAATTTAAAATAATTGCTTAAAATTTGCACTTACTATAACAATAAAATTTTCGGTTTTATCCCTTTCTAATTATTTGACAGAAAAAACTAAATGCAGTATCTCTTTAAAATTAAATCAACTTCATGCAAATTTACTACATATGCTAATCTTTTACACAGAATTATTATTTTTTTAATTTATTTCAGAATCGAAAGCAATCCCACAACAGGGCTTACAATTATTTGTTGAATTTCCTGAGGCAGGCTGTAGAAAATCTAAAAAGTTAGATGTTGAAATGATGATGAAAAGGAAAATAAACAGAGTTAAGAAAGAATATCAAGTTTACATGCACAAAGTACATGTTTTGTGCTGGTTAGGTCACGGCAATTACATAAATCGTGTTTTAAATGATCAAGAAATTATGTCTATAGTGCTGTCACTAGTGCCATCTAAAGAATGTTATCCTGGTGAAAGAGTAGATATGAAGTATGTCGAACAAATAACTACCTGGTTTAAAGATAAACTAACACTCAAACAAGACAAAAATGAGGATAAATTTAAGCCTAAGGCACCCCCCCTCAAGACTATCCTGTTAGAGCAAATAAAAAAAAAGGTTGTGACTTCTAAAAAGTACTTGGTTTTTATTTTTGTTGCTATGCTACGAGCTCTAGGCTTACAATGTCGTGTTATGTTTAATTTTGTAACAGTTCCAATAAAACCACCTAGCTCTGAACTATGTTCACTTTCAACAAAAGCTAAAGCAGAAAAAGAATCTCATCATGATACAAAGAAAGCAGACTCCGACACAAAGGAAGCAAATAAAGTTGGCAAAAGTAAAGCTAAATCCAAATGTAAAAAAGAAACAATGCCTCAACTAGATGGACATTTTGATTTTAGCAGTGATGATCAGAAAATAATGCAATTAGATGGAAGTGATGACAAAATTTCAGGCGAAAATAGAACAACAAGATCAAAAAGAAAAAAACCTGATGATACCAGTGCCAAAAAACTAGATGAAGATATATCGCCACCAAAACTGGCAAAAAAAGGATCAGGTCGAAAAACTCCAAGTTTAAAACAAGATAACATCACCAATGAAGAAGAAAGCAAGAATACACAGAAAAGAAGGAACACAAAAGCAACTGAAAATAAGAAAGAAATTGTGCAGAAAAATGTTTCTATAAGTAACACAAGCGCTAAAGGAAATATTTCTGAAAAGTCTGATGATGAAGTATCTCCACCAAAGATATTAAAGAAAGGTTTAGGTCGCGCATCGCCAATACAAAGATCAACACGAGGCAAAGCAACAGTAAAACCTAAGAAAGAATCCAGTAACGCCAATTCTGCAGCTATTAACAGCGATAATAAGCCCAACACTTCACAAGGAATTACCTTAAAAGTTATCAAATCACAAACAATTAATATAAACCCAGCGACAGTAACTACTTTAAGTGCAGAAAGCAGTACAATTGATTCAAAAAAACTCACTAGTGATAATAATTCAACTGTGCCTAACATTTCTATAACTGATGAAAACCAAAAGGACATTTCCAGTAAATACTTCAATGATTCGAAAGCAAGTAAAGGCCGGCTCGCCAGAACGCGTTCTAAGACAAATAATCCCACCAGTGAAATAAATAAAGAAGATAAAAAAGACAATAATAGAAAAACAAGAAATAAAAGTGCACCAGCCAAGGATGAAGAAAAGAGCAAATATTTTAATAATAACAAGACTAAAGAAAATACGCCTAAAAAAGGGAAGGCGTCTGAGGATAGTCTACGAGTAAGTCACAGAGATCTTGCAAAAAACAGACCTAAGGCCAACAATGATGTTACTGGAGATTTAATTGGCATTGTCAAGAAGAGAATTAAAGAGGCGAAAGATGAAACAAAGAAAGGACTTGTTAAAGGTATGGACTTTAATGATCTATTTTTGCAATTATCTAAGATTTTATGTTTTAATGATATTTCCTACTCTTAGTTCTAAATTAAAAAGAACACATGCATCAATTGAAATGGATGGTGATGGTATGGACAGAAACAATATTTGATCATATCTTAGAGACCTATTTACCTTTCAAATAAATTTGACTATAATTTTATTATTACCACATTATAAGTTTCTAATAAAACATATTGATGATAATTACTTAAATATTCATTCAGGCAAAATAAAGAAAGAGTCTGATGAAGACAGTGATTATCTCCCTGAAGTGGATGCTAAACGTAGATCAGGAAGTGAAGATGATTTTAAACCTTGCAAGATCAGTCCCAGACCAAGTACCAGCCGTAAAATAGATCGCCGAGTTTTATCTTCCACTGATGAAGAACCAGTTAAAAAGAATAAAATTGATGTTTGGTGTGAAATATTTGTTGAAGAGTTGGAACAATGGATTTCTGTGGACGTCATTAAAGGCAAGGTTCATTCTACTGGAGACCTTTATGTAAGTATTTCAGACCTACCAAATATTCAATTTTTTTATCAACTGGCAATATTCTACACATATGGAATAATTTATCATAATCTTTATTAAAATTTTCTTTCGTTTCATGACTTACTAGGTATTTAAGTAGTCTCGTATTCTACCACGCTTGGCAGGTGGGTTGGTAACCGCAGCTGTAATGATTTTGTAATACGCGAAAACCCTGCAGCTGGTGTACGACTGTTATAGTTATTGTTTAACGGGACCAACGGCTTAACTTGTTCTGTGGCACGGAGGGTACTCGATCAACCAAGCAAACTCGGAAAACAGATTTTACACTATGATTTCTTTGCCGGGGTTGGGACCGAATCCACAACATCCGAGACTGAACCGAAACCTCAATTCTAAGATTATTAAAAAATAAAATTTAAGAAGAAGAAAGATAATTATGTTCTCAAATAAATATATATTAATTTTAACTTTCTTTTTAAAACATTTACCTAACTATTTCTTTTTCTTTATTAATATAACCATAAATGTAAATGTAAGTAATTCACGCACATACTTATTTATGAAGGGAAGACACTAGTCTCCACGACACAGGGAATCCTTGTGTGGAGTCTAGTGTACTGTGAAATTTCTTACATAAGTCACATAGAATATACCTAATTAATATCGTTATACCTACTAGATTGTAAGAAAAACTGTTTTATTACCTATGTGATCTCAATCAATATCTTTATCTTTTATCTTTAAGAATATTACTTAATTAGACATGGTTCTTATATACCTACATTACTTCAATTTCCAGAACAATGCTACTCATCCGGTATGCTACACCGTAGGTTGGGACAACAGCAACCATCTTAAAGATTTGACCCGCAAGTACGTGCCGCATTGGAACACAGTGACACGAAAGCTTCGCGCTGAACCGGTTTGGTGGGACAAGGCTGTTAAACCGTGGCTTGGCCCTAAAACTGCAAGGGAGAGGGAAGAAGACGAATATTTGGATAAGATGCAGTTGGAAGCACCACTCCCAAAGAGTATTGCAGAGTAAGTTTCAGTTGTTTTAATTTGATCTTCATATATGTGAAACTTTATCGTATTGTCGGTAGGAATACTTTAACATAATCCTAAACCAGGCGTATCGGCACTTTGGACCCCTTGTAAGGTAATTTTTGAGAGAACTCAAAAGCATTACATTTATATTATTAAAAGTCTATAGTCAGGTATTGAAACTAATACAGAGACTATACTCTATCCAACCCGACGGAGAAGATTGTGGACGCGACGCGTTCCCGACCCTTAGTTTGCACAAAATTGAAAAGCCCGCGAGTTGCACAAAATTACCCTAAAAAAGTAGCCATAATTTCTCAATATCCCCTTTTGCGCAGGTTGCTTGGCTGGTAGGTTTTGAACTGAGGATGAAAGTGCGGTTATTATCTCTAAGTTTTATAAACATAATTTCCAGGTACAAAAACCATCCACTCTACGCTTTAAAGAGGCACCTGTTAAAGTTCGAAGCTATCTACCCTCCAGACGCGGCTGTGTTAGGATTCGTTCGCAATGAGCCGGTGTATGCGCGTGAGTGCGTGTACACCTGCAGGTCACGTGATACTTGGCTGAAGGAAGCCAAGGTCGTGAAGCTTGGAGAGAATCCTTATAAAGTTGTTAAAGCACGACCGAAGTGGGATAAGGTTTGTAATCATTGAGATTTCTTATGTATTGTCTAATATCAACCAACGTAGCGATCTAATCGCCTTAAATCTCGTAAGCAGTGGGTTCAATTTCCGCTCCGGAAAAATAGCTTTATGTAAAATCGGAGATTCTCTTCGGGTCTTGTTGGTTGACGGACTATCTTTCAGGCCTTGGAAAATAATTTAAGCCGTTGGCCGACTGACTTTTAAAAAAAATATAACTAGCAGAGTTTTGCAGTCTAACTTGTTAACCCCTCGTGCTAAACTAAAATGTTTGTGTAACGAGTGGGTTCACGTCGATAGTGCAATGGGTGGGGATCGAACCGGCGACCTCAAGATCACAAGTCCGACGCCCTAGCCATTGGGCTACGGCCGCTTCGACATTGCATTGATCAAAAATCCATCGATTGTACTGGATTGTAAAATCGAACTTTAAATAACGCGTTTCACTCACCATAAACTCAATATAATATGAAAATCACTTTTATCAAAAACGGGTTTTTCTGCCATTCAAATTTCTCAACAAATCATTTTTTTTTGTTTGTCCTAAAATTTCCTCTTCGATCTTTCAGTTGTCAAACAAAGTAATAACAGACAAACCATTGGAAGTGTTTGGTCCGTGGCAAGTACAAGAATACGAACCGCCTGTCGCCGAGAACGGCATAGTACCGCGCAATGCTTATGGCAATGTCGAGCTGTTTAAGGAGTGCATGTTGCCTAAAGGAACAGTACATATAAAGTGTAAGTGTATAAAGAACAGTACATATAATATCATTATTGGGTTTTGTGAATGAGTTGATATTATGTATACCTACTACTTTTTCACATTGAAATGTAGCGCTTGAGAAGTCGTGATCAATATCTTCAATCGTTTTTTAATGAAATAAAGTATCTATCTATCTTGAGTTATAAATCTTGCAACTCAAGATTTACGATAAAAGAAAACCGGAATTTAAAAATCTAGTGCCTAGTTTTGAAACTGGTCGTTTTGAAAAATAAAACTATTTATTATCATTTATCTATTATTATTCGAACACCGGCATGATTCGAACCTGCATCTTAGGTTAAGCCCATAATGCCTTTACCAATTAGGCTACGGTGTAACCACAGCTGGTCGTCGACATTTATTATTCTGAATTTTGAAATATAGTTTAAGGTAAACTTTCCATAAAGTGTTCAAAATATTTAAAAATGTGACAAACGGGCGGTGTCATCTTTTAATATTTATTACCAAATGTATCTTTGGAGATATTTGTCGAAGTAATGCTGATCATTACCGATAGATGGCACTAACGTCCCGTCAACGTTAGAGACGTGTTACAAAGAGATTAAAGGCGGAAACATATTGTTAAAATGCCACGGGACCTGACGACACGCGACGCGTGTTGAGTCGAATCAAATGTATTGTTTTCTATAGACCAGAATCACACGATGAACACTCGACGCAACGTCGCGTCGGGTGTTCATAGTGTGATTCTGGTAAAACATGGTCAATACATTTGATTCGACTCAACACGTGTCGCGTGTCGTCAGGTCGCGTGGCGTTTTAACAATATGTTTCCGCCTTAATAAATGTCGGCGACCGGCTGTGGTTCCATCGTAGCCTAATTGGTTAAGGCGTTAGGGGCTAAACTTAAGATGCAAGTTCGAATCCTGTCGGTGGTCAAATTTAATTATTCTGAATTATGAAATAAAACTATTGATTGTGTAGATCAGGGGTGGCCAACCGGTTGATCACGGCAGCTATTACAGCCGATCAACTTATATAAGTAAAATTATATAAGTTGATCGTCTGAAGTGATATTTCATACTTTTACAAATACGTGCCACAGATGCAAAACGATTGTGTTTGTCATATAATACTCTGATAAAATACCTAATTATCATTCCATTGATTTCCATACGACACGTGATTCAACATTATGTATGCCATTGGTCGATCGCACACTGTAAACAGTCGATCTTAGGTCTTATTAAGTTGGCCACACCAGAGTGGCCAACATCATGAGCAGTAAATATTACTAAGAAATATGATATCTAGAATGAATAAAATTTTGATCATTGCAATGCATCATTTTATCATCGGACTTCTTATTGGTCTCAAATCAAGCCAACCCCTTGAAGATGCAAAGGCAATGTAAAACACGTCTGTCCGAATAAAATGGTATCAAATCAAAGGGATTGTACAAATCTTAAATAATGACACAATTTTCTACACCACCACTAATTGTAAATATAAAAATAACCCGATTTTTTATTTAAAAACATAATTTCCAGTGCCTGGTCTAAACCGAGTAGCAAAGAAGTTGAACATAGATTGTGCGCCGGCTATGACTGGCTTCGACTTCAACGGAGGCTGGTCTCACCCGGTGTACGACGGGTTCGTTGTGTGTAAGGAGTTCGAAGAGATCATCACTGAAGCTTGGATGAAGGTATATTTAACCTTTATCTACTTTAACAAATAAAGCTAAAAAGTTTGTTGCTTGAACCCGCGTATCTCAGAAACTGCTGGTTCGATTTGAAAAAATATTTCAGTTTTTGATAGACCATTTATCGAGGAAGGCTATAATATATAGGCTATGTTTAATTATGATGTTCCTACATGAACAGGACTTACGCAGGTGAAGAAGAAGCTAGTTTTTATAATTATTGTTTTTTTTTCGGATTGACATACGTAGGTAGCCACGAGGCTTTTGCTACTTCACCGGGCATAAAGGCGAGCAGAGCTCCAGCCTTAATAAATGGTTTAAAACTACAATCTAAACAACCTGCGCAAGCGGGCGCCCCTTTGGGGCTTGGACCTCGACTCAGGGCGGTCGCTGGCGATGAGATTGAGGGATTATGACGTTTAGTATTTAAGAGGAGTTTTGTGCAACTGTCGGTCTACTTTACAGTTCGCGGGCCTCTCGGACTTCGGGTCTATGAGGGTATCGGATGGTTCTTTGCAAACTAAGGGTCAGGAGGACGAGGGGGGACGCGTTGCGTTCGCGGGCGTACTCTTCTCCGGCGGGTCGGATAGATATAATTATTGTAACTTATTATGTCGTAGTCGTATACTACCTTTATTAAAACAATCGGTTTGACATATTTTCAGGACCAAGAAGAACAAGAACGTCGGGAACTTGAGAAGATGGAAGCGAGAGTGTACGGCAACTGGAAACGATTGATCAAAGGACTGATGATTAGAGAGCGTCTTAAAGACAAATACGGTTTCGAGGAACCTCCGCCCGAACAAAGCAAAAGTAAAAATAAAGGACCTCGTTTAGTTGTTAAGAAAAAATCATGAGAGTGATATAATTACCTTATGATATTAAAAAAAACATCCAGTGATAATAGTTAAGTATGTTGTATGTTGCTATAATTTGTTTCGTTATTCAATTAGTTTTTTTTTTAATTACAATATTGCAGATGGATCCAATACTAAGACACAGTTTCTGGTAGTATTATCAACATTGGAATTAAATCAGCTGTCAAAATTCTTATTAATTGACAATTTAGTGTCTGAAAAAAAATGTTTATCCATTTTTTTGTTCAGAATCAAATAACAAGGAAACGCGAATTAAATGCGAATGAAGTTAACAGTCTGTCGATTGGATTGGCGTTCCATAAAACGGGTTATATTCAGACATTTCTTAAAAAAGAAAAATCTACTAAAACCCAAGTCAGGAATTATTATATTGCTGGAGCATTCAATTGTGAAAGTAACATATGTCATTCTTAAATCAGTCGGGATAAGAATTCTAGCAGAAACTGCAGAAGTATTTGGTCGTAAGTGCCAGTTTAGGATTAATGTCAAACGTATGACATACGACGAATGTTTCTGTCGTATAATGGCACATCCAACCTTATGTTTCTGAGCCTTAGAATTGTTTATAAATGCGAGGGAAATATGAAATATTTGAAAGTGTGTTCTGGTCACATGTGCGTGTCAATGTGTGTACCTACATAATATTTTCCACAGAAGTCTGGTTTTTAAAAGAGTACTTACACTTTCTTGCACCAAATTTACAATGGTTATTGGGAGTGCTGCATAAATATTTATGGGGTTAGTCATAATTAACTCAATGCTATATTAGGCTAGTTGACTCGTATCAAATTATGTTTCTAAAAGTATCTGTCATAACAAATCTAAATATGATAATTTCAGTTTATGAAACAGGTAAATAGCTGGATAAATTAAATATGATCATTATTTTTTTACTGCAGCAATGATACAGATAATATAATTCATAGATCAATATGGCTGACACCGTTACGTCTCTCTATGTCGTAACGGTGTTTTAAAAAGTATTTTATTATTTTGTTGGTTTTGTTTGTTGGTATTAATAACCATATAAAAGCTATAAAAAAAGTCAACTAGTAACTTATTACATGAGATTAAGATTTGTGATAACAATAGGCTTGTCGAAAATATATGTAACAGTGTTACATATACTCAACATTTAATAAACAACCTGTTTGTAATACTATCACTTTTTAAGTTAGGTATTAATCAGTATTACCAGAACTGTAATTGTTCTGTATCATTTTTTATGGCGTACCAAATATTTGCCACACCTCGCCGAAACCACGGTGTAACATTAATAGTACAGTCAGCATCATATAGATAGTGACAGTGTAGATCTCTAAATATATAGTAACATCCAAAATGATCCCAAATGTTGATCTAAAGTGATCAAATAGTTCGGAGCATCCTCCGTGTTCAAATATATCGGAGCGCCCACAACGCCTAATACTTCGTTACACCCATGTCGCCAATAGCATCTAGCTTACTGCCTTAATTTTAAAACATATTGTATGACGTATTGTTGTTAAAAATAACGATTCTCAGTTTGTTTTGGTATTCGTATATTATGACCATGGGTATCATTACTTTGAAAGATTTGCAAATTCAAAAATAATTTGTAATAATTTAATTTAGGTACCTATCTATATTTTTGTTTACGTCATTGTTGTGAGACGGGTCTAAACAATATTAGCTGTATAACAACTACGGCAATCTATTTTATAGTGTAACAACCGACTATAATCACACACAATGGTAACTGTGATATCAATAAAATTAAAAAAAAAAAACAGGAATAGTAAATTGTTTCACGATGTTCAACTTTAATCTGACACGTTTTTCCATTTCATGCCTGGTATTAATAGAATACGACACTGTAGATCCGAATGTGGGATATACTATTCTATTCCAAGCGCAATCTCCTGAGTAATGGTAGGCGCGCTAGTTGGAGAGTCCATCTCATGGAAGCACCGTTGTGTCCATTCAACTGAAGCAATATAGTCCCTGGCTCCGCAAACTGTTGACCAATTCTGCCATATATAACTACATACTTTGATCACTGATTGGTTGCACCCTGAAGGATATCAGAGAGTGGTCAGACGTGTCTACGGGTCAACACACGTACCACAACCACATATCATCGCAGCGACAAAATATACTCAAGCCGTGGTAACGGGGGAATAGTGTGGCTGCAGCTTTTTGCAGTTGAGTTGTGGTATCGACAAAATGTCGATATGGTTGCTTCGACGCAACGTTGTCTCTGCAATGTGGCCGCCCGCTTGCGATGTGTCTGTTAGATGTGATATTGTCGGTGTCATTCACGCTGTTCATACTGAAGTCAAAATATCGTAACCAACTATTTGATAATTATTATTGTTCTATTCATTTTTAATACAAAATATGTACTTAAATACCTTACCACGAGTTTCGGTTGATCAATCCATTCGCTGTGGGATACCCTAACTATATCAGTATAAATTTACTTATTGTACCTCATAGTATTTATTTGTGTTTTTTTGTCTGTAAAGATGTATCAGTGTCATCACAAAATCTGCCTATCCCATGTACCTTTTTACTTTTAATTATGTTTTAGTTTTATATTTTTATAAGGTTTGTTTTAATGATATTTTCAACATCGCAAAAAATGTTTTATTATATTTGAATAAAAAAAAATGTGAAAATGTTTTTTTATTTTGACTTTGTAGAAATGAAGGAAAAGAAAAAGACACTAGCGTTCGTATATTTATTTAATAAAAATGATAACCTATACAGATTTTGTAAATTATAATGCAATAAGCTTCAATCTTTACCGTATATTTATAAAATTTGCCTGTTAGATATAATAATATAGCAAAAGCTCCAAAAGCGTAATATATGTACTTGGTTAAAATTTATCGAGGATATGTTTACGCCTCGTTAATTAAAGTATATTATTTACAAAAATCTTTGGCGTATAAAAATATTACTTATAAGACACTTCAGATCTTATACATCAAGATCTGGTCGGTCGAAACGATTGCATTTATTTGCAATCTTAGATGCGTTTTACAGGATAGTTATTCAACATATCTGTGCCTTAATATCATAAATTGATAATTATAAGGCACTAGATATAATCACAATGCCGATTTTTTTTTTTACTTTTTCCTTTTTTTCCATCCTTTATGTTTATCAGTTTATTTATTAATTCTTATATAACTACATTATGTCCTATAACCTTACTTACTACAATATTTTACGACGAATATGTAAACTAAGGGCCCAGACACATTCATCAAGATTTGTACATTAATATTATGAAAGGAATGTAACCTTAATTTATACCTTCGTAACAAAATATTAGAGCTTCTGCGCTCAGCTTTCTTCATTAGTCTCATTATAAATGTAGATATCTACTATTATTAAATCCAGTTTAATTAATGGTAAGATAGCCCATCAAACAAGGTAGCAATATACATACAAGAGATTAGATTCCTTTCACGCTACCATTATAACTAAATGGTTCCTATAAAGTGCTTTATAGTCTATTATGCCATAGTCAATGTGCCTGCACCCATACCAAATCCTACACCCTTAGGACCATAGTTCCTGCCATAACAACTTCTGCAGTAGATTTCTCCGTTAGGTCCGTCGTTTAAGTTGGTGGAATCCTGCAACAAAATTATTTTATTTTAGTAAGTAAAATCGCTATACATTATGATCCATATATAGGTAATAAGGTTCGTTTAGAACGATGGCAATGTATAAGACCCATTGCCATAGTTCTAAACTCTAAACGAAGAACCACTCAGGGTTGAGCTCATTGTTTTTATTAAATAAGGCATTCACGTAATGCTATAATAATAGAAGAAGAAAATATCACCTGTTATAATATTACTGGTTCAATTAATGAAAAGACAATTATTACTGCTGGTCTTTTCTTACGTGTATGGTATACAGTACCTAGGATTTAAATAAATTGTATCAAAACCGCCAAATGGCAAAATGTTTTTTTATTGTCTATGAAAAAAATACCACATTTGCTTGAAATACGTGTTATTGTGTGATTTGACGTTCAAAACTTATTATTACATTCTCTTTGGATGACAACGTCATTACGTCAGTTTTGCAAGCAATTTGACAGTTTTCTTCGACAACATGAACAAGAGTAATTTGTTATATGTCTAACAAGAACACGTAATTAAGCAATAATAATGAGAACAAAGATGGATTGTCCATTAAAGTTAGTCTTATTAGGATTTATACTTATACACAATACTCAATCAGAATTTTCCACCGAAGACTGTGCTTCACTTGGGTTTATAAAATCTAACCTATTATGTTCTTCCTGTGACCAACTAAAAGACTTTGGATTAGAACAATTAATGGCACATTGTAAAGAATGTTGTCACAACGATAATTCGGCCACCAAAGAGAAGAAGTATGCACGAGCAGTGTTAGAAGTTTGTACTTGTAAATTCCCGGCATATCCACAAATTCAAGCATTTGTGAAGAGTGATCGGCCGGCTAAGTTCCCTAATCTCCAAATCAAATACGTTCGAGGTTTGGATCCTATAATCAAGCTAATGGATAAAGACGGCATTGTTAAAGATACTGTAGCAATTGAAAAGTGGAATACAGACTCAGTTGAAGAATTCTTAAACACTCATCTTGAAAAAGAACATAATGACGATGACGACCGTGATTATTTAAAAAATAATCAAATATAAATTAGTAATTTAAACTTTAAGTAACTAATTAAAAAAAAATGTAATAAATATTTATTGTTGTGTTTTTATTTCTATTATACTTACAAGAGATCTGTGGCAGTCCGCACATGAGAAGCACCGTTTGTGCCATGTGCCATTCTTGGAGTGCATCTGTTCCGCAGCATACACTGGGAAACCACAACGGGGGCAGCCCTGGCCCTTTGCTGCTTTCTGTCCAGTGAAAGGAAGTTGTTCATTGCTGTAAAATAATAATATTGCATAAGCACCATTTTAGGCTGTCTGATATGTATGTATTTTCAATAGCTTAGTGACTTCATTGCATTGAAAAATTATTGTTGTTCTACCAATTGTTATAATAAATATATGGCAAAAAGAATATGTTATCATAATACATGACTTATTTAAATTTTATTTATGATATTTATTGTACAAAATATATCTTTTTTTTTTTTTTTTTTTTTTTTTAAAAGACAACTCCCGTACTAGGGAAATAAATCCCTGTGTCGCGGGGGACTTTACAAACATTCATTTCACGGACACAAAGAACACCCAGACTCAGAACAACTATTTGTGGTTCACACAAATAATTGTCCCGAGTGGGAATCGAACCCAGAACACCAGGTCTCAGAGGCAACTATCGTAACCACTGAGCCACCGGTGCAGTCAAGCATCTTTTTAATACTGCTTTTCAGAATCAGCAGTAGGTAGTTATATTATTAATTTAACATTTTTAAATTAATGTTTTTAACTAAGTAGATAGGTGTATTGTTCACATTTTACTAGCAACTACTGTCCCAATGCTGGGCAAAGGCCTCCCCAAATCCTTGCATTATAATGCAATATAAATAAAACAAATATGTAAGATAGAAATGCTAATATTCTTTCTTTACTCTACCATTGAGTGAAAACTTAAGAAATCAACTAATGTGTAAGTTTATTTGTTTGATTCCGAAATATAGATAGAATATATGGAATACCTATCTCTGGGTTAAATATTATCAGCTTAATAAATAGTAGCTTAGTCTATTAGACTAAGACATTATTAAAAAAAATATATGATGCTTACTATGTAACCGCAGGCTCCGAATCGCATGATACAAGTGTGGGGGCGTGACCATATCCGAATCCTCTAGGCCCGAAGAGCTTGGCGTAACAAGCGCGACAATGGATCTCCTTGTCGGGGCCATCACACGCCAGCATAGAATCCAGAGGCCGGTGGCACTCTGCACAGTTGAAGCATTTCTTGTGCCACATCTGCATTGAAGAAAAAAAGGTTTTTATTTAGACAATAATTTCTATTATATACCTATTTCAACTACGGCTAAGACTCAAAAATAATGTCATGTTTACTCAAGAGATCCTAAGTGTGCTTTGCGGATCTTTCTAATTTAAAAAAGACTAAGGTTAGTGTTTTTCTAGATTTAGGTGGGGATAAAACTATCTCGCTTAAAAACTAGTAGTTGTATTTATATTATTAGGGTTAACGACCGCCCTTTACACTCTAAACTTGTAAAATTATATAGGACTTATATATAACTCCTGGTCCTACAGAGTTACTCCTGGTCCTACTGAGTTACTCCTGGTCCTACTGAGTTACTCCTGGTCCTACTGAGTTACCCCATCGTCCTCCCGACCCTTAATTTGCAAAGGACCTTCCGATGCCCTCGTGGACCCCAAAGACCAAGAGGCCCGCAAACTGTAACTGTAGAGAGATAGTTGCACAAAACTCCTCTAGTTAAACTAAAAGTAATCCCTCAATTACCCCGCCAGCGACCGCTCTGAGCCGAGGTCCAAGTCCTACAGGGAACGCTCTCTTGCGCAGTTTGTTTTGTTTGTAGTTTTTAAACCATTTATTAAGGCTGGAGTTCTGCTCGCCTTTATGCCCGGTGAAGTAACAAAAGTCTCCTGGCCAACTACGCCCTGACTGAAAGAAGTCTCTTAAAGTAATCTCTTGAAAGGAAAATAGCATTCGTTGCATTTAGGTATAGATCAAAGATTATCGCTAGATACCTACTATGATACCTACTCGTTTTCAAATCAATAGAAATGTCCTAAAATATTTCGAGTAATAAAGTAAACTACACTATAAGCTGCTAGGCTAATGAACATACCGTGCCCTTAGCCAGTTGTTGTTCAGCAGCAAACACCATGCCGCCGCAGCGGGGGCAGCCTTGGCCCTTGGGGGCCTTGATGGAGGTAGTGTCTGGGTTGTAGAAGGGACGACTGGCGGAGATCTCGTCCTCGCTGTTAACAAATAATAGATCCATTAGTCATATTTGTAGCTGAATAAAAACACAAAAGTCTAACAAAGAAATGGTACCTACGCTTTAGATGTTGTAGAGTAAGTATTACAATACAAAGACGTTATCCGAGACTTTGGTTAAGTTTTCGGTTATGAAAAATATTTAGGACAGACACAGACGTTTTGCGGTAGCAGTTTTAGGTAGGTAGGTATAGTAAAAACCCACGAGTTGAAACCTAGCTCAAACAAATTAAATTGATACTGAACCTGATTGACCGCACGCGAATATATAAGTTGTTAACAGACAGTAAGACTGAATAGAAGAATACTTACGTCAAGCCATCGGTCTGCAAGAAGCCGGATCCACAGGCAAATCCGTATCCGTGAGGTCCCCATTTCTTGCCGTAGCAAGTTTTGCAGTAAACTTCAGATTCGGGTCCGTCGCACGCGATGATCGAATCCAATGTCTTGGTGCAATCGCGACACTTGAAGCACTTGCGATGCCATTCACGGCCCTTAGCTAAGACTTGTTCAGCAGCGAATACCACACCACCGCAACGGGGACAACCTTTGCCAGGTGGGGCCTGGATCGAAGCTGTGTCAATCAGCGTAGTCTTGGGTGCTTGATCGCTGCATAACAAGATGTTGTCAGTTACAGAGTTACTTTGCTGTGACACAGCTTATTGTGGAATTTACGTCAGATACTTACATTTTTATTAATGACAAATGAGGTGATTATTAGCACACAAAACTATATTTTTATTTGATCAAATGTTACGAATAAGATAAATAACTTGTTTACATACCTATGCTTAATTATTATATATTAATTATAGACCTGTGTCGAAATGTTACGTTTTATGCAGGTATCTCTACAAAATTGTGGTAAAAATCGAAGATACGTACAATGCATTAAATAAGTCAAGAGTAGAAACTAACGAGTTAATCTAAAATCGTATTGTGACAAAATATAAAACAGTTGTGTAAACAAGCGTGCTGTAATCTGTGTTACGTAAGTGGCGATTATTGCACTTGAGTGAATGATCCTAATTTTACATCAGCCATTAATAAGACATACCTACCTATGAGTGAATCTACCACAAATCGTATGTTGTAAGCTCAAGACGCTCAAGACGCGTAGTCTCGCCGATATTAAAATTAGTCCAATCGACAGAGGAGAGCGCGGTCTATTTTGATTCTGGCACGTTGCCATCTCTTGTTTGTATTATAAGCTGTTTTTATGAAAGTGACTATGCGATGGAAATAACCTAAAGCTGTCATGAAACCTGAGAAGTGTACCTACGTAATATCACTGAAACACTTTGGTGGCTAAAATAACTTGTGCAACGAAAAAAATGTGTCCTGTTAATAGGTGGATGTTACGATGAATAAATATTGAACATAAGGAATACAAAAATGTTTGCTAAAGCATCTATAAGCAAATATTTCACAAGTTGTTAGATGTTTCGATTAACCATGGACGTTTGGCAGACTACAATCCTATAGACTGTGTCCTTCGGGGACTCTCAGGCAAACCTTTCATATACCTTTGCCATTCCATGTCCCTTATATCACACATGAGACCCAGGCTCGACATTCCCCCGTGTCCGATACCTCTAGGACCAAACCTTTGTGCGTAGCATCCTACAGCAAAAGCAGACAAGCGTTATTACATCATCTGAGGAGCACACAGCGCTTTAGTCAGACATGGTATGATACAAAGTGTCGTATTGAAATCAAAAGCTGTGCCCTCGCCAGATAAGTCACACGTCCACAAGCGGTTCTTACCCATTGGCGTAAGGGTCACTCTGCAACACACCAGCTCCTTTTCCGTAACCATATCCCCTAGGACCAAACTTCTTCCCATAACATACTACAGAGAAAAATATTTTATTTAAAAACACGAAACAAAGGAAATGAACAATGACATGCTTTCAGTTAATGAGTAGTTTGTATCACTCTGATATATTTATTTATAAGTAGATATGACGATTAGAAATCATTCGTAACAATTTATGTGATTCATTTGAAATTGTATATAGTAATATTGGGTGAAACAAACCTTTGCAGTAAATGTCTTTGTCTGGGCCTTCGCAACAGTTTGTGGAGTCCAGCCGCTTAAAGCAGTCACCGCATTTGAAGCACTCCCTGTGCCAGGCCTGAAGATACAGTGAATAGTCAGGACACTTTCTCATGCGAGGATAACTCTATCCTAAAGGTTCACTCCGGTTATCACAATGGTACATGAAGTTATTGCATTGCACATACATCACTATGGAAACGACATTTAACTGGTGCGTGGGACAAATCATTCCAATATAATAATGTACCTCTACAATATATTCCACCGTCTGGCCCATCACAATGCATCATGGAATCTAGAGTCCTGTTGCAATTTATGCATTTGAAGCATCGTCTGTGATAGCCCTACGGCACAATAATAACTCAGTTATTTTGTTTGTTTGTACATATTAGTCGTGTTTAATTAATACTATTTATTGGCTGATGAAACTACATTTTATTACATAGAAATATATTTTTACTTTTACCGTCAATATAAACTCGTTCTTGATTCCCATTAACTAATTTTGCAGTCAGTTGGTAATTTATATTTGCACTGATAAATTACATTTTTTACAACTGCTTAACTTTTACTTAATATGGGAACACCTATGCCTTTACTAAACTTAAAAAGGGTTTTTAAGCTTTAAAGCATGTTACGGTTAAACCGTGTGAGATGGGTAGAAGGTTACAATAGTTTAATGGTTAATCTTACCTTTCCTCTAGCTAACATCTGCTCGGCGGCGTAGACATAACCACCGCATCGTGGGCATCCCTCACCGGGAGGAGCTTTGGCAATAACGCGTGGTTCCAGACACGCTCCGTTAGTCCTCACTCCGTCCCTGTATACATGCCATAAATCAATCAGTGTTCAACAACAATCGAATCAAGCCACGTAGACAGAAGAGTAGTTAAAAGCCTCTCAGGCATCGGAGATATCCGTCTGCCCCTACATACTATTATCGGCCACACGTAAGGAGGCTAAGCAGTTCTTGCCGGCGGCGCACCTCCGCCGTAATGGGAGAAGGTAAGGGCTCCCGGCCGCCCGCTCCGCATCAGCCTCGCTATTATAGCACTACACAACGACATAGAGGGCGCTTTCCTTATCCCATCACATTTATATTCTATCAGTCAAGCAAAGACGGAAGCGTTAGCTGAGGGTTAGACAAAGGGGTCAGTAGCTAGGAAAGTTATAGAACATACGTCTCGAGTGCATGCCATATTTAAAGGTGCGTCTGGAGCGCTGATAAGCCAAGCCAGGCTTTACATAGTGGTTTCTCACCGTAGCTCCGTTGTGTCAGGTAACGACCGTCCGTAGGGTACCGGGTAAGGGATCGGGGCAGGAGCGCGCTCGCGCCGACGCGCGCCCTGCAGCGCAAGCGGGCGCGCGCCGGCCTCGACCGCGCTCCTTAGATATTAACTCACAAGGGTTTGGTAGTCGACTGTTTTATTTTATATTTTCTTATAAATTATAATACCGATGAATAAATTAAACTAAGCGATAGCGAATAAATAAACCTAACTAAGATAATTTAAAATACAGAATGAAGTGCGTTCGGGCGTCGCTGGTAGGCCGAGATGTGTGTCGGCGACCCTCATGTCTCTGGAAGACGGGCAGCGGCTGCTCAATTCCTGTTGCGACATAAACGGAGACTGGTCATGCACGTGTCAGGCGGCGCGTAATGTACAGCTAGCGCGCGCTTCTACCGTATATTATGAGTTTTTATATACACGCGGTTAATGTGGTTACGCACGGGCCTGGAGGCCGGTCGTTTTGCGACCTTAGATAAGGAAAGACCCTCAGTGGCGCGGGCGGCGGGAGTGCTAAGAGGGCTGGTACTTACGCATTTTCACCCTTCAGATGGTCACCGGCGTCCATGGACAGGCAACCGGCACCACCACCGAAGCCGTAGCCTTTAGGTCCGAATTTACGCGCATGGCATACTTTGCAGAACAGCTCGCCTTCGTGTTCTGTGCAGTTGGTTGAGTCAAGCAACTTCTGGCACAGGCCTGGTTGGAAGAAAAATGAAACATGTTAAATACAACGTGTCAAAGTACCTACATTATATTTTATGTTGTAGGTCTAGTAAACTACAAGTTTATATCGACTTTAAAAACCTATAATTAGTTATGGTTCCTATGAAATTGACTAGGAATTCGGTCGAGATGAACAGCAGTAGTTTTCTGGTTCACTTTTTATCACATCCAAATTTTAAAAATGTCTGCTACTAAGACTGTTGACATTTTGCACACTAATAAAATATGATTACATTTTTATCCTATTTTTACCTAATTGCTCGATGTACTTAGAGCTTACAGATAAAAAGCTCTTTTTCTTTCTTAAGGAAAATTTAATATATAAAAATGTTAAATTTGATTTCGACGTAAGTTAATCTCATATTTTTCCTATTTTTACCCAAAATATTATTAAAATAATTTTGACATTCTTTCTCGGTAAAGCTCTTTTTCATTTTCTTAGATTCGTAGACAAACTTGATCTGTCAAACTTTTCTACTTGTTATTACAATTCAAGATTACATGTTAAATCAAAAGCTTGATCAATGAAATCAATCATCGTAATGTTTACATTTTATTGATTGTTTAACAACAACAAATTACATTGACTCTGTTCTGAAACTATCAACAGATTTATGTGAAGTTTTGACCCAGCTGATAGGTAATGTTATTTTTCATATAGATAGGTACCTATCTTCTAAAATACATTTGACTTAGTAAGTAATATGAAAAATGGTGCATTTGACAAAATTCTGATTGGTTTAGCCTTTGTAATTTAATCCTTTTGGTTTACGGCAGAGTAAGTAGGTATGTTACTTTTACTTAAGTTAGTAAGTTAGATTGCTTACCGCACTTGAAGCACATTTTGTGCCATTTGAGTCCACCGGCGACACGCTCTTCGGCCGCGTATACTGACTTGCCGCATTTAGGGCACTTTGGGTTATCTGCTGGTTTGAAAGGCATTGTGCTCGCTTAACTTATCCTGTAACAAAATATTTTCCGTTCAATTTACTCATTACAGTTACCATTTAAGTTATGGGATGCGGCGCGTGCAGGCGACTGGATACTTCACAACTGTTGCGCTGTTAATCCACCACACTAATTGATGCACCATAAATTCTTTATCATCCTTCATGATCCACACATCACTATGTAGCAACACATCTACTCAACATGTTAAAACGCATTTCGAATCGTTGTCAAAATTTATTCTAGATGCAACAGCAGTTGGCCGAAATCCAAGTCGCCTGCACCACTTCATCCACATCTGAACTGACACTATATTGCTCAACTAGCACGTATATCCGACGATATATTTGCTGCGCGAGCTTCCTGCGAATGCATCCAACGCCGCTCCGTTAAAAGTATGCGGTAAAATATGGAATATAGGGCGGGCGGCGTGTGAGCCGATGCGGCTGGGCTCCTAATTTGGGCCGTTCAGGTAAAGTTACGGCGCTGGAGCGGGTGGATGCATTGCTAATAATAGGTGACGTTCGAAAGCCGTAATAGTTACACTCGCGGTTATATCGTGTTATGCAATAAGAGATGGTTAGTTGTCACTTTCACTGGAATAAGGACCTGTTCGTCGAAGTCGCTGCGAGAGTCGGGCTCTCGGACGCGTTTACAGTTCAGGGCGAAGGTGCCTAGACTGCGGAGCGCGATTCGAATGATGCGCGAGGGCAGCGCGCGACCGTAGTCTATACGCGAGTTGCACACGGCCCCAGTGGTGGGGCGCCTGCCGCGCGCCCGCACCCACCAGGGTGCATCGCTAGAGGGTTGCTAACTTCTGACACCCCCATAAGCCACCCCCATGGCTTTTATGAAAGAACGAATCATACCCTAATTATTTGTAATTATAAAAACAAACTATTATTATCGTTTGTAAACAATAAATACTCAACACAATGAACGTTAAAAATCTTTTTCTAAGTTATTACCTCCATAATCAACCCCAAATTATGTTAGTACTACCTACCTAACATAATACTACTACTACTACGTACTAACATACTTTAGATTGATAGTTAAGTAAAAACGTTTTTAGAATTTTATTGTTACATTACGACATAGAAGGATAACTTATACCTATTACCTACGTATTTTCGCATAGTGGATCCCACTTCGCTTAAATTGACTAAATTGTTATGAATTTCATTGTATATACGCGGTTTCATCCTTCGTAACTTCCGTTTTCGTAGGAACTTCATAATTAAATAAATGCGCCTTCGATATTTTTGATATCTAACACTGAAATATTAAAAACCGGACCAAAAGTTCCTGACATAAGCGCATTCAAGCAAGCAAGCAAACTCTTCAGCTTTATATCATAGTATAGATATAAATACCAACTATTTATTTGTAGGTATAATATATCCGATAACAATTATTTCGTGGTTGGTATAATCATCTCTTTTCTGTTAAATGTAGTTAACCCAAGACTATTTGAATTCACCGGATGAACTGTAAAATTTATGACTGATGGTTACGGTAGGTAGGTAGTACCTATCTATACTTTTTGGGAGCAACTAGTGAGAATCATTCATCGCTAATTTCGTAAAAAATAGTAATACAGTTGTCTTTAAATATTATATAATAATATTTGTTGAACACCAATAATTATTGTACTTGTATTTGTAATAATATTGAGGGTATTTGCCATATTCACCACGCTTGGCAGACGAGTTGGTACCACACAAGGAAACGCTGCTTCCCGTTCCTTGATATACGATTAGTATAGATGATGTTATAACAATCGGGACCAACGGCTTTACGTGCTTTCCGAGGCACGGAGGGTAGTCCCTCAACCAACCAGACCCGGAAAGAAATCTTAGAATTTACATTAAGATTTTCTGTACGGCGTGGGGATCGAACCCACGACCTCTGAGATGTAAAGCGAGCCAAATACCGCTACGCTACGGAGATTGGCTTCAGTACCTACCTACTGTAGGGTTATTGTAACGCATTTCGATGTTTTTTTCGTGTTTGTTACTCTTTCACGTAAAAATAACTCAATGGATTTCGCTGAAAGTTTGCACGCGGATAGTTTATAAGCTGGATTAACATATAGGCACTGGAGCAGAGTGCCGCGGGTAAAACCGTAAGGCGCAGCTAGTTTAAAATGCATGTTTGTATATATATATATACAGTATTTATAATTGTATAGTATTTTATAGACTGTTTTATATTTCTATGTATTGTTTTTACCCTTGATGATAATCATTTGTCTCTAGTCTGTTTAACCTCTTCTCCTACGCACCTACCACATTGTTTCTGCACCAGCCAATGGTTGACTGGTAGAGAATGCCTTTGGTATTAAGTCCGCCAATGTACTATTTTGTGCAAGAAGTTTTTAAATAAATAAAAATAAAAAATTACTGCTACTTGCGTAAACACTGAGTAGCGAACAAATTTTTTTCAGTCATAGTAAATATCGTTACGTGATTTGCTTTCAGAGCTCTAGCGTTGCACCGGATATCATGCATTAGTTGTTCCCGGTGCCTACATCACTGGCGTTCGTAGGCGCCCTGGGTGGGGGGGGGGGGCATTGTCTCCTTGTGATATGATAAGCATATTATTATCATCGCTATGGAGAGGGGAATCTAACATACACCACCGTTGGCGGTGTGAAAGTCTAATGAATATCACTCTGATGAAAAAGTGAAAACAGGGCTTCAACTTTAGACTTAGTGCATATTTGTGTATGACTATTAAGTTTTTGGCACAAATTAGTAGGTACCTACTTAGTATTCATTTGGACGTAGGTACTAGTAAATTGAACCTAGTTAAAATATTTAAGTTATACTTTTGACTGATGAGGTTTCATTTCAATTCTTTTAACAATATTTTCTGAACTTTTTATAAATACTTAGTAGTTTTATTGAACGGCATACATTCCTTCATAACGAGATAGTGTCATGTAGGTATATACCTATAGGGATTGCGTTAGTGAAGAAATTTCAATGAAAAATAAATTATTTAATACAAAAATGAAAATTAATTATATTAAAATAATGCTTTGCGTTCCTGGGTGGCTAGTATATCGCAATGAATATCGGATGGGAGGAGTATAATTTCGCAATTGTTTAATGTATTACCTATTCATGTAATTTTTTTATAATAAATAAAAAAAAATGGATTTGATATTTAAAAAAAAATATTTACTTATACATTTTTTTACTTATTACTAATTATATACAGGATACTTTCGACTGTTATAAGAAAGGCATATATTTTGGAAGCATCTTATATAGGTACCTACTTTCGTTATGTCTCATAAATAATTAATTTAAATATTTATTATGATTTAGTCGTACAGTTTCAAATTAAATTTGACCTTATACTAAATCTATATTAGATATGACAAATGTACACATTATACCTAACTCTTATCCAGCTGGATTCCACCCAATTTAACGTAACGTAATATATATGCATCCCTCGCGGGTTTACTTACGTAACTCTATTGTCGTGGAAGTCTATAGTTTTCCAAATATTTTTTCAAATCAAAAGCACCATTATTATTTCTACTAACATCAACTATGGCAATAGTATTAGTCATATCCAAATAGGTTAAGTAATTTCAAAGATTATAGGACAGGATCAGGACAAAAAAAAAAGATTTTCAATTTGTTATCGGCACAGAACCTTTAAGCGTTTAATAAAAAAATATGCCTGTTTCTAATGGTAGAAACAGTCACCACGTTATTTTCAAAATTTTCTTTTAAATGAAAATATAGAAATCTGTATAAAAAAAATCAGCTTGCGATTATTTTAATCCTATAGGTGGTTTTATAGCTAATACTCGGTTTGTTTTATTTTTGGTAGTTAGTACAATCAATATTTTTGAATAGCATAATAATTACTTACTGATTTTAATAATCATTCAGCCGAATTCATAACCTCCTTTTTTGAAGTATTTTATAAAATGACATCGAGCGTTTGTTAGGAACGCCCATTCGCACAACCCAGATTATCTTGTAAGTATTACAAGGTTATAGAGTTCATTTTGCCATGTAAATTCTAAATCTTTATTTTTTGTAAAAAACGCAATGTCTATTTTAAATTTGAATGTTACATTTCGATAATCGGTTCTTCCGTTAACGGTGCGGTGGTCGATCTACGATCATTCAGAAATACCTAAGGCGAGAATTATACATCTAAGGTAGTCTCACACCTGATTTATAAAGAATTAAGTTGCTGACTATGTTGCTATCGCTTACATAATTATAGAAGTAAGTTACAATGTACTGACATAGAAAAAAGTTATCTATATTAATAAATCGCTGTAACCTAAATGACTGACTGACTAACGGATCAACGCACAGCCTTGACTGCTGATCGTAGAGACTTGAAACTTGGAAAGGGAATCTGAATCTCTATATGACGCAGGGAACCGATAAATGTTTGATGTCCAGAACGGTGGTACTAAAAAAAGGGACGCATCATAAGGACATTATTAATATTTGAATAGATCCCGCGAAGCTAACATCCTGAAAAGAACGTTAAGGTGTCGTGTAATCGAGATTATTAATGCTGTTTTCGATATTGTCACAAGTGTTTAATACTTGTGATAGTTAATCAGTTTTTCACACCGACACCCATACCTACCTAGGTATGGGTGTCGGTTAATTCTACACTTGAGAGCAATAAAATCGCACACGTTGACTTTTTGTTGTTAAAGCAGTTTTTTTCATGAATGTGAATACATATTAAAATAAAACTTACACTATTTGAATGTTTACTTCAGTACCTTTCTAATGATATCAAATACAGTGTAAAAAAAGTACCCATAGGGAGTTTTAGGGCACAAAACCCAACATACGGATAAAATTACCCAATTTAGCTTAAGAAAGAATAAAAATAAAACTCAAAATGCTTGATCAAATTGTTTTTTAATAAGGTGTATTCCCTCCCCTAGCCTTGATTACAGCTCTTAATCGGTTTTTCATGGACCGCATTAATTTCACCATGAAATCTTGTGGTATGGCGTTCCACTCCTCTTCAATGGCAAGTTGAAGCTCTTGGAGGCGCGTAGGAGCAGGGCTTCTTGCTCGAACTCTTCTTTTTAGCTCATCCCAGACATGCTCAATCGGATTGAGATCAGGACTACGAGCTGGCCACTCCATCGCGGTGATTCCAACGTCTTCCATGTAGTCGCAAACTGTTCTAGCGACATGCGGTCTGGCGTTGTCGTGCATTAAGAGAAAATCTTCTCCCATAAGCCACGCAAGCGGCCTCACATGTTCTTCGAGCACTTCTTCGACGTATCGTGCAGCCGTCAAACTTCTCGATCTCGGGCCGGTATTCGCCGTAGTGATGAATACAATGTCAGTTTTAGTGTCCAACATTATGCCACCCCAAAACATACACGATCCACCTCCAAAAGCCACACGTTCGCTTATGCAGCATTGTGAAAATCGCTCTGATGACCTTCTGTAGACCCTAGAGCGTCCATCATGACCATGTAAAGTCATTCTGCACTCATCAGAGAACATAACAGCCCGCCATTGGTCATACGTCCAATTTAAATGTTCCCTAGCAAATTGTAGCCGGGCTTGTCGGTGAGCTGTGGTCAATTTGGGACCATTTGCTGGGCGATGTGAAGTCATTCCTGCTTCACCTAGTCTTCTTCGAACTGTCCACCGACTTATACTGACATTGCGAACTTCTCGAAGCTGTTGTCCCAGTTGAACCGCGTTCAGTTGCCGATTTCTCAAAGACCTTGTCACAAGAAAGCGGTCATCACGCTCTGATGTTGTTCGTCGCCGGCCTGATCCTGGTCGCCGAATGTAGCCACCGGTCTCTTGGAACCTCTGGTATACACGACGAACAGAGTAGCGGCTCAAATTTAGCCGTCGAGCAACTTCACTTTGGTTATGGCCTGCTTCGAGCAAGGCAATAACTTGAGCGGCTTCTGCGGGCGTGGTATCCATATTTTTCCAGTAAATCCGTATGCTTCCAGTAGAGATGTTATCACGTTGACCTTCGGTATGCAACTGATTAAAAATTCCAATAAACCGACCTTTTTATACCTGCGGCTAAGGGTGCAAGTAGTGACAACGCAAACGCGTGAATTTGGGGAATTCGGTGTACGGTCGGTTTTTGTAAGTTACGTAAAGGTAAATGATTTTAATTTTATGTTTTTGTAAAGCTAAGCTTGTATGCTTTAATTTTGTCTAATGATTTTTACTCAATATCTTTAGATTTTAGAAAACAATCAGTAATAAACCAAATTACAAGGGGTGTGCGATTTTATTGCTCTCAAGTGTATGTTTGTAAAGTCTTGCGACACAGAGGTCTATTTTCCTGGGGCAGAAGTTATCTATACTAATAGGTATATAAAGCTAAAGAGTTTATTTGTTTGTTTGCTTGAATCGCAAGAACAAGTGGTCGAAAAAAAAATAGGCTACCTTTAATTACGAAGTTTCTACGGAAATGGGAGTCACGGGGATGAAACCACGCGCGGAATGCTTTATTTCACAAGCATCGTCTAAGATGAATTTTAATTATCTATCTTTAAACCTAATATACCTTCTCTTAAACTTTTTATCATCGTGTTGGTAAATTTCAATGAAATATACATAAACATGAACAACATTTCCATTTTGAACTCAATTTATGAGGTAGTTGTACGTCCAATACACATAATGTCAGATACCTACACGCACAATTAGGTAATGAACGCGCTTTTGATCGTCTTTAATGAGTGTCTTCTATCGTCCAACCATCCATCGTCCAGAAATCTTATATGAAATGATGCAATTCACATTATTCATTCAACACATTCAACGTAGGTACATTTTAAACTTACCATTATATACGTATATTTTCAATACAAAAGTACGAAAAACCATATGTCATAATCAGCCGAATGAAGTGCCATTCTGGCACTATTAAGTACTTAATAGTGCCAGAATATCTCTGAAAAACATTAAAATGTTAATACCTACCAAACATGTTTTCGAGACAAAATCAGTAAATGCTTGTATAAATTGTTGCCAAAGTGATCGATAAATATGTCTTTAGTCTTTGAAAAAAGCTTCAAATGAGAGTTCGAGACATTAGGTAGGTACTATGTCGTACTTATCTATATTGACCTACTATAATTAAATGAACTCAAAAACTTGTCAGCCGATTTAAAAACTATTTTGTCGTTGAAAATATGTTAAAACACGGTTACTGGAGTGATATCTACGGTTGAAATCACGGAAAGGCTTTACATGGGTATTAATACTAGGTATTGTCTCGTTTCCTGCTAATAGATTCTTTAACAAGGCTAGGGTACTGCTTGCCTTAATACCAGGAAAGTAAAACATGCCTCGTGGCTAACTATATATGTCCGTCTAAAACAAAACAACAAGCCAACTAATACTGCTAATTAAGAGATTATGAGTTCCCGAAAATAAGACTTTGTGTCTAGATTACAGTTGCCGTTGAAATGGCTGCCTATTCGATGGTGCGGCATCGAGGTTTCAGCACGACCCGCTTAATGGATTGTGCTAAAATTTGGCTTGCATATTAATATGACGAAGACATTCACATAGAAAGGATTTTCGAAAATTCAACCCCATACAGACGAAATGGTCGCCCTAAGATCGTATGGAGAAAGTGAAAAAGCTATTTAGGTATACTAGTTTTTAAAGCTTTGTTGTTTGTTTGTTACTCGTTAATCTCAGGGACTACAGGTCCGATTTGAAAAAATCTTTCAGTGTTACATACCCCATTTGTCCCTTCATTATGATATTCTCACGGAAACGGGAGACACGCAAGTGAAACTGCGTGCGGGAAGCTAGTTTAACTTATAAGTATGCAAAATGTTACAACGCATTGGAATATTAATAATTACTAAAATATTTTATTTTATTCGTCTGACTTTTTTTTGTACCTACTCTGCTTAGTAAGCTGATATGTATAGATGTAGATAATAATAAAATTTAAACAGATATAAATGATTTCACTTTTCATAGAAAAATAATGACGGCGATTTAGCATTTTAAAATCCAGCTAAAAATAGAAACTCAACGGCAAGTATCAAACATTAGGGAAATGTATAAATAAAATTGATGCAACGCTTGAAATAATGCAAGTGTTTGAGTAGGTAACATAATCTTTATTTCGTATCTTTCTTATTTTTAAATCACACTATATATGGATGGGATTGATCGCGGTTTTTCTCGATACAATTATGTACGAGTATACATGCTTATGAATATACATTGTGATTTTTATTGTAGCTAAAAATTACTACAATTTACAATTACTATCGAAAAGTAACATTAACATTTTTAAATTGACATATTTTTTTTTATTTGCCCTCAAAGAGGCGGCTATGATAAATGTTCCCGACCAAATGAGCTCTGGTGCCTTGCAATAAAACAGAAGAATTTAGGTAGAACAGGTTATAAATTATTTGAATAGGTATGTAATATCTAATGCAATTGAAAAAGTATTTAATTATGTCAGTCAAAACTTATAATCGGTCAAAACCACTTTTGACTGCAAAAATCAGGCAAAAATACTTTTGTCGGGTCCATATTGACTCACAATTCTAGAAACGAGATGGTCTTAGGTCGAAGGATAAAAAAACGATATACCAAATACATTGATCAATTATTGTACTACATAAAACAAATCATTTCGATGAGTATTAAAGCATCGATTAAAAATCATGATGGATATGGATGGGATTGACCTATGACCCTTACTATAGGTTCATATTTGGAAGCACCTTGTATTCATATACATACGGTGCTTCCAAAATATAAACCAGTCCTTAAACAGCAAAAAGCATCATGATTAGTGTTAAAATTAAAAAAAATCGATGTATTTTCGTAATTAAATATTTTTGTAGTTTATACACCATAGTCACCACGCTTGATAAACGGATGGTGACCGCAGTATGGCGCTTTAATTCAAAGGCCAGTCCAAGTAAAAATATATAAGACTATGATATGTACTCGTTACATATCTATATTACATTGTTTAAGATTTTGATTGAGTATTTTTATAACATAGATCTTAGTTTCCAGTAAAAATAGAAAAAGCAATTGTTACATTCCCTATATCCCATATATCTGTTCAGTTACAATAGAACATCATTATGTAAACCCATTTGTTACACGTATACAAAATATTTCCAAATTAGGTATCATTGAGTGTAAATATATAACAAGTGAATCATAAGTTGGCAAGTAAAAAGCATCCATACCTGTAACGGCAATGAGCAAGGGCCACTAATGAATGTGCCGCTATTATTGTCTTGTAAACAGATGTACTTAAATAGATACGTAAACCTATAATAATCTGGCGCAGAATAAGTTCCGCAAAACAGAGCAAAACATACTTTGTGTGAAATCGTGATTCGTGTGACATTGCATTTTGTATTACGAGTAGGTAAGTTCGAATGCAAAATAAACCAAATTTCGTAGTAGATTTATTTTTTATTGAAAGTTGACGCTCAAAGCCATAATCCCTCAATCTCCCCGTCAGCGACCGCCCTGAGCCGAGGTCCAAGTCCCGCAGGGGACGCCCTCTTGCGTAGATAGCTTAGTTTGTAGGGTTTAAACCATTTATCAAGGGTGGAGCTCTGCTCGCCTTTATGACCGGTGAAGTAGCAAAAGCATCAGAGCTAACAAAAAAAGTCCGTCCGAAAAAAAAAAAAAAGTTGGCGCTCAAAGTTATATATAGCTTACTAGCTGCGCCCGCAGTTTTACCCGCTTTACTCTGCTCCAGTGGGTCGGAGCGTGATGTTTTGTAGCCTATATGTTAATCCAACATATAACCTATCCCGGTGCAAAATGTCAGCCAATTCCGTTCAGTTGTTTTGGCGTGAAAGAGTAACAAACATCCTTTCGCGTTTATAATATTAAGTAGGAAGAAGGATTAGTAGGATATAGCCTTCCTCGATAAATAGGCTTTCTTAGACTGAGATAATTTTTAAATTGGACCAGTAGTTGAGGAAACAATCAAACTCTTCAGCTTCATATCTACACTAATATTATAAAGAGGAAAACTTTGTTTGTTTGGTTGTAATGAATAGGCTCAAAAAGTACTGGACCGATTTCAAAAATTCTTACACCATTCGAAAGCTATATTATCCACGAGTAACATAGGCTAAATTTTATTTTGACAAAAAATAGGGTTCTGTAAGATATTTGGGTTTTTCGGACACAAGGTGTAAAAAATCAACCAGAAAAGTTACTTATTTTGCGTACGCTACCTAAACTATAAAAGATAGGAACATAAAATGTTCTAATTAATTGTAAATCTTATAAATATCTACAAAAAAGTCCGCGACACACTATACCTATCTATGTCGAGTGAGGCACAACAACAATTGTTTTATTTAGAAATCTTGATTTTTTTGGACTACATTTAAACGCGTTTATTTTACTCATGCTATTAATTCTTATCAAAATAAATTATTTTAATAAATTATCACTAAGAACAGTTTATGTAGATAATATTTGGTCTTTGAATGAATAAAATTGGACGTTTGGTTTTGAAGTTATGGCGAAATTAAAATATTACGATTTCTGCTGCACGGCCCGTTGCGAAGTCGTGCGATTTTTTTTAGATTTCGTTCTTAAAACTACACCTACGCAAAAGTTCTTCTCAGAGCTTATCAACAGTTCTTCTCAGAGCTAAACAACAGTTCTTTTCAGGGCTAACCAACAGTTCTTTTCAGGGCTAAACAACAGTTCTTCTCAGAGCTAGAATATTACACGCTGTTAATATTTTCTTGAACATTTGATAATGCCTAAAATGCGTAATGCCTAAAATGCCTATTAATTACATTTAAATATTTTCATCATTAACAACTTTAACATCCACAGAAAGACAATCTGTGCAGCCTGCGGATAATGAATGCGTCGTCGATGTTTGTGTCGGTGTCTGTGAATTGACCTGGGAATCATTTTGCTGACCGTGTCTTTCTTGGGTAGGCTTTTTGCAGCGGTAACCGACATCCGCACGGAGCCGCGGGCGACCGCTATCACTACATCACTACATATTATAAAACAAAGTCCCCGGCCGCGTCTGTCTGTCTGTCTGTCTGTCTGTTCGCGATAAACTCAAAAACTACTACATGGATTTTCATGCAGTTGTTACCAATCGATAGAACGATTCTTCCGGAAGGTTTACGTATATGATTTGTTTAGTTTATGTGTACACTAGCGGCCCGCCCCGGCTTCGCACGGATGGACTTTTATACCCTACCCCTGCCCTACCCTACCCCTACCCTAACCCTACCCTACTCCTACCCTACCCCTACCCTACACCTACCCTACCCTACCCCTACCATACCCCTACCCTACCCCTACCCTACCCCTACCCTACCCCTACCCTACCCCTACCCTACCCCTCCCCTACCCCTACCCTACCCCTACCCTACCCCTACCCTACCCCTACCCTACCCCTACCCTACCCCTACCCTACCCCTACCCTACCCCTACCCTACCCCTACCCTACCCCTACCCTACCCCTACCCTACCCCTACCCTACCCCTACCCTACCCTACCCTACCCTACCCTACCCTACCCTACCCCTACCCAAAAGTATCCTATGTCCTTCTCCCAGTTCTTAGCTACCTCCTTACCAATTTTCAGCCAAATCGGTTCAGCCGTTCTTGAGTTATAAATAGTGTAACTAACACGACTTTCTTTTGTTTTTAAAATGTATTCTGCTATTCGGGACGGAAACAAATCCAACAAATCAAAAACCATGGCAATCGGTCCAGCCGTTCTCGAGTTATAAGTGTTGTAACAAACACGACTTTCTTTTATATATATAGATTTGTCTAATATATATTGATATTTGTCAGAGGTGTCGGAAAAAAATAAGCCGTTTGGGAGCTTTCAACGAAAACGCTGCCTAAACCCTATGAGATATAACAAAACAATGTATGGCGGAAATATTCTCTTTTAGATCTACAAAAAAGTCTGCGATAGCATAGGTATGTCTATCTTTCAAGGTTAACTTGCTATATCCATTATATCTTTTAGAAAAATGATCATTTCTAATGCGGTAATTGTAAAGCTAATCAGACGGATTCAGTATTTATCCTTATCATTTTAAATGAGTTATTATTCTTAAGCATTTCAAGCAGATTATTTTACCCCTGCACTATATACTTTAAATGAATAACTTAGATGTTATCGCAAAATAACAGCGCGTGTTTTCGCAGCGCAGCGTGTGAGGTAGGCCGAATGCGATTATGCGCGCTGGATCCTTAAGAATTATAGGGCAAATTTTTTGTTTTGTGTTCGTTGTAACTATGATGGATAGATATTTATACCTATTTATTGAGTGTTTGTTGTATTGTTAGTCCTGAAGAGTATAGGTATTTCATACGATAAAAGTATACCCACCTACTTATTTCACTGAGTTTTAGTAGGTACCTATATTAATTTGTTTCTGTTTGTTTTGACCAAATTTCGCCCGTTTGTTAGAGGTTTATAGACATTCTGTAGTATAAGTATCAGTATTGTACCCGTGCGAAGTCGGGGCGGGTCGCTAGTTATTACTATAAATTGGTAACAGCCATTTGAGACAAAAATTTATCTTAAAATCGTTAATCAATGCAATAAAATATTTGAACGTTGCCAACGTTCAAATGTTGCATCGGTGGCAAAAAGAGGCCATTTCTGTTTTTTATTTTTTATTTTGTCTTGTTTGTCTTGAATTTATTCAATGGGATTGAGGTCGTCGGACTCTTGCCCGTATCCTCTCTGTAAAATGATGATTTAAGTACCTACAGAAACCCATACAAAGTCGGATCTATGTGAAACACCTGAAAATACATTAAGAACACACTCAAATGTCAGGTTTTCCTTGCTTAAGTTTTAAGATAGACTAAAAATAATTTTAAAATCTCTTTTGTAGTTTGGGGCCAACCTGTAACTTTAAAAGATGCATCAACTTAGAATCCTACTGAAAAGCGATCAATGTTGGCGCATCTTTTACTTGCCCATATAAAATAGATAAAAATTGTTTCATCACTTTCCTTCTCCTCCGTGTTTTTACTTTTCTCCTTCTACTTTTTCTCTATGAAGAACTGTTTCTCAACCATGCACTCCCAAACTAAAGATACCTACTAAATTTCTACTTGAATTATACCTAAAGTTTCCTTAACCCAAATTCGGTAAGAGGTACTACTATTAACCAATATTTTCTGCCTGAACTACATTAATAATAAAAGTTCATCCAAAATTTTACGCAATTTAATACATATTTCGGATGGATTTTATTTCATATCTATGCATTTTTTTAAAATGTAAACCAGTAAAGACTGCTACAGATATTTTTAATAGGATTGGGATTTAGTGTTATGGTATTAATTCTGACAACTGATGTTCTGCGTGAAAATCCAACAGGACAACTATTTGTATTAACCACAGACGGTTGTTCAAAGATTTGTGTCCGCGAATTGTGTTTGTAAAGTCCCCAAAACACAGGTATTATATTCCCTGAAGGAATGCGGGAGTTGGCTTCATAAAATAAAAGATTTCTTCATATAGTACAAGCTATTGTCAACATCATTCGAGTGGAATGGACGTTTTTCTTTGGATTTGGCCTATGTCCTTTCTAGTCTAGCTTTGTAACAAATATCATTAAAAGCGATGCAGTGATTTAGGCGTATAAGCGTAGCAAGCAGACAGGCAGAGTAAGTTTAGCATCTAGTTAGTGACCTTTTTTTTTGTTGTCCGGGGGGGAAATGCATTTACGCATATGTGGGACTCACCCTTTCCATAGCGTGGTATGCTAAAGTCATACCACGAGGAGAGGACCCTACAACACTAAAACCCCCCGGAAACTCCTTCGATCCGCCGTTGGCGGGGGCCGGGTACGCATAAGCAATCCGGCCCCCCGACGGCCCCCGCGGCCAGTATGACACTGCTGGATCTCCTGGGAACTAGTTAGTGACCTGCTTCGCCCGGGTAGAAGGTTAAAGCTTAATTAACACAAAAGCTTGACAAATTATGTAGATACTTGAGACTTCCTCAAGAATCACTTATTGGTTAAATCCGCATGAAAGTCCATTCGACGCGGCGGAGGATTTTTGTTTTATAATGTGCTGTAAAAATATTATTAATGATTACGAAGTTGCACCAGGTCATATCGTTGTTATCATACACCGGTGTGCTCGCAGCGAATCTCATAGCGACAGAAATAACAACAAAATATACATAGCTAGTGTTTATGATGTTTACAATTAGTCCAGCAGTCACATTGTGGCATAACGGCACTCTTGCCAATTTGCACACACCTGCCTATCTATTAATATTTTTTTATAAAAATAACTTTGCCAATCATTTTTCTGCACACAATGATTTATCTGTTATAATTATAAGTGTTATTCATAAGTGTGTTTTGTCGTTATTATTAGAATAACACAACAATGTCGTTTGCAAAATCATCTGTAAATAATGTGTGTAGGCTGGTTACAAACATATCGTCACCACGTGTATGATCTTAAATATATTTCATCTGTGATCGCGATCACGCTATCATCGAATAGATGTGATTATTATTCGATGTATTATATGTCAAAGACAGAGTAGAAGGTCGATGTAGAACATATAACATATATAATTCCAACTTTTATACTAATATTATAAAAGAGGTAAGTTTGTGAAATATTTGTGAGGTTGTAGGGGGTACTCTCTGGATTTCATCATCATCATCATCATCATCCCGTATAACGTCCACTGCTGAACATAGGTCTTCTTCCAAGGGAAGGTATTTGCCTTAGTCACCACGCTTGGCAGACACGTTGGTGACCGCAGTATTATCTTGTGCCACACAAGTAAACGCTGCTGCCCGTTCCTTGATATACGATTATTATACAATATTATGTTATAATAATCAGGACCAACGGCTTAACGTGCTTTCTGAGGCACAGGATATTCCCTCAGCCAACCAGACCCGGAAAGAAATCTTAGAATTTACACATAGATTTCCTGTTCGAAGTGGGGATCGAACCCACGACATCCGTGATTTAAAGCGAGACAAATACCGCTACGCTACGGATGTTGTCGATCTCTGGATCTACTGCTCATCATAAGCATATATTTTATGTCAAGGTTGTATTGATGCATGTTTGTTACTCATTCACGCAACAACAAATGATGTTGTATTGTGATGTAAGCTGGATAAACACATAGGCATATAAAACATCGCGCTACGACCCACTGGGGCAGAGTGCTAATGGCTAGGAGCGTCGGACTTGTGATCTTGTGATCGCCGGTTCAATCTCCACCAATTGCACTACCGACGTGAGCCCACTCGTAACATAAGCATTTTAGCTTAGCACGAGAGGTTAACAAGAATACCTACTAGTAGACTGAAAAACTCTGCTAGTACCTACCTTATCATAAAAAAACATGAAAAAAGTATCGGATAAAACCAAAGCGGATAAAACTATAGTGCGCGGCTAGTGTTTAAATAATCAAGACCTTTTTTTACTTTCCGTTAAAAGCGTTCTTTGTTATTTATTAATAAGTAGATAGTCACCACGCTTGGCAGGCGCGTTGGTGACCGCAGAATTATGTGGTAACACACAAGAAAACGCTGTTGCCCGTTCCTTGATATACAATTATTACAGATGATGTTTTAACAATCGGGACTAACGGCTTAACGTGCTTTCCGAGGCACGGAGGGTAGTCCCTCAACCAACCAGACCCGGAAAGAAATCTTAGAATTTACAAAAGATTTTCTGTCCAGAGTGCCGATCAAAGCCACGACATCTAAGATTTAAAGCGAGCCAAATACCGCTACGCTACAGAGGTTGCACCTCATATAGGAAGCTATTCATTTAATTCACCGACGGAATATCGGCCTGGTTGAAATTAAGCCGTGAGTTGTGTATTTGTCCGTGCCGTGAGTTCCATACGAGACAGGGATTTATGTTGTTAGCGAGTTGTTTATTATTTAATATCAAACAGAATTTACAATTCTACTATAGTAGTACTTGCTTCTCGCGCGGTTTCACCCGCAAAGTCCCCGTGAGAACTTCATCTACACTAACAAATAAAACTGAAGAGTTTGTTTGTTTGAACGCGCTAACCTCAGCAACCACTGGACCGTTTTGAAAAATTCTTGTTAGATAGTTCAATGTTAGATAGCCCATTTATCGAAGAACGCTAAAGACTACATTTAATCAAGAATTTACGCAGGTGAAACCGCGCGCGGGAAGCTAGTAATTAGGGCCGAATTTAGAAGTCCGGAGGCCCCGGAGCAATAAGAAAGAAGAGCCCCCCTGGCTACAAATTAGTTCTGATATTTTACTGATTGTCTAATTTAAGTGAACAATTATAGATGAATGACCGTTATTACAATATTTAAGAACTATTTCATTAATCATGATTCTACAACGCCGAAAATTAAATAAAAGAAAAGTGGTAGAGTTTGAAATTAAAGGTTTCATACCTTTAATTTCAAACTCTAATTCTTTTATTAATATCTTCAGAAATTTTAGAATTTGAAAGATTTTAAATCTCCATTGTGGGGGCCCCTCTATTTTGGAGGACCCGACACTAAACACTTATATAATTTTTCAAATCGGTCCTGTAGCTCTTGTGATTAGCGCGTTCAAGCAAACAAACAAACTCTTCAGCTTTATATATTAGTATAGATTTAAACATATTATAAGAATAGTTGTGCAATAACAGTTCCATACAACAACCTTCACCTGCTTCATATAAGGTATTCTCCTTATTATGGAATAGTCGTCCAACGTGGAACTTCGACCATATGTTCAATGTCACGCCATTATTATGTTTAAAAAAACAGCTATCAAGAAGTACCGACTTAACTATTTAAAACATTCTATTTAGAATTTATGATAAAGCCGAAGAAAAATCTAAATTTGAAATTAAAGAAGTGACGAGAACCTTTTTTTTATTTAACATACAGATATATAAAGTTTTTATTGAGCTCATCATTAGTTTTCCTGACGCAGGTAAAGTTATTTAATATTGCCAACGCATGAGAGCATATTTATTTTAGCAACATGCTTTATCACAAGCGGCATAAATTTTATGGCCGTGAAATAGTCTTCAAAAAATGTCTTACGTGAAAACTGTAGCGTTGGCACGTATTCAAACCTGTCTATATCTTGGTGACACCCTCTGCGGCTACTCGACTCATGGTTCATCGGGCAAACGCCTGTCAAAAGTCTCCACGTCACAAAAGAACAGTGGCTGGTTAATTACCTTGGCACCTAGATTGATTTACCGAAATATATGTATTTGTTAATTAGCTTACGAGTCGGCTACAATATTTCGGCATACTATGTTATTCACTCTATAAATAGTCAATGCAGCTATGTAGGCACCTGGAATTTTAATTTGTTGCGTTTCTCAGTGTAACTCAACAGCATTTGTTTGAGAGCTGTTAGTTTTTATTTTCATTGGAGTGTTATGAGTTCAGGATTGTATAACATACAGGTGTTTATGAGTCAATCGGCGGTGGCAGGTGTAGGGGCTCCATGGACCGCGAGTGGGCGAGGCTAAAATAAAATGAAGAAGCAACACGCTCGCGTTACTCACGCAAAGAACATCGCCAGAGCATTACTCATGAACCGCCGTGGGTAGCATCCCACGCCATATCAAAATTTCATAGGTACGTACAGTTTTAGAAGTTGCTCTGAAACAAAATCTGAACAATCAGTCTGTGGTGGAGAGATCACGTTTAGGACGGCGGACGAGTACATGTGTATCACGTAATTACGTACTTTTAGATACCTTATATGTATCGGGTTAACAACACGAGATATTTTAAAACGGTTGTGTCGTGTGACCCATCAATCATACGAATAGGACGTAAAATGAACAATAAATCTTAAGATTTACAAATATTATTCAATACCTACGTATTCACCGTTATTCACCAATTATTTTTGAAATTAAGTATAAAGTAAATATGATGAACTATTTTCACGTGAGTATAACTTTCATTTGTTATGTATGTTTCATCCATTATCAGTTAAAAAATCACAATTTATGTTATCAGATCCAGAGCGACAGTACGTTAGTTTTCATATGTGGACTACAAGAGCTGCAATATATATTATATATTTTGTATCCTAGCAATTATTTACAATTCTTTTTTTTGTAAATGAACTGATCATTTTTTTTAAATTTATTTTGGTATGGTTTAAACGACATGCTTATCGGTAGTCAACAACCAGATCAGAGCTGTATCTAAATAAGCAATTTCTGGAAATTCCGGTGTCCTTCGTAAATCAGGCCGCGTAGCAACGATCCGCAATAGAATTATGATTGTTGTATTATGATTCATACACGAGGAATAGGGTAACTTGTAAGTGTTATGTGTTCGCGTATTTTGTTGTAGACCGTTGTTTGCGTTGTCATATACCTTGTCGTTTATAGTCTTTGGTAAAAACCAAAGATTATTCATATCGTTACGTGATTAGCCTTCAGGTGTTACAGTACCGTAGGTAATATTACTAGCAGAATTTTGCAATCTAGTAGTATTTTGTTAACCCCTTCGTCGGAAGTGCAATGGGTAGGGATCGAACCGGCGAATGTTCTCTATCATAATTTCGTTATACATGTTATATTTGTTAATAATGTTTTTATGATTTCTGCCGTATGGTTAGAATAGCCTACCTAGAATAGACCAGCCCCATATCTTGCTATGGGTGTAGTAACAGGCGACTAAGGGACATACAGCTGATGGATGGGCAGCAACGTCTATCAGCTTACCCAAGTAACATAAAGGCGTCATATAAGAGCTCTATAAGCGAGTTTGCGCCTCTTTTAATGTATGAAATCAGGCCTATAACAGTACTATAAGCGCTTATACGCCCAGGAAAAGGCGCACTTTACATGACTAAAGAGTGACGTAGTAGCTTTGTAATAGCTCTATTGAATTTCATATAACTTCTTTAACAGTCATGTAAAGTCGCAGCTTGTCACTCATAAGTCCTATAATAGTGATCAAAACGTCTTTACATCACTCCTTAGCGTTATAATGGTTACAAAGATCACATTACATCACAACTTAGACATATAACAGTGCGCAAAACACTTTTATACAACACTTTATATAACAAGATGAAAACAGCGCATCGCACGACAAGTTTAATTATTCCTCTGGAAAAAATAAAAGGATTCTACTTTTATATTTCTACGTTACCGTAATGGCGTAGCTAGGTATTGTTGCGTATTGAATATAGGTGTTGTGGTGTAATTGTACAGTCATAGAAAGTGCGGTGCAAATTTTACCGAGTAACTAGTACGATGTGTGTGTTTATTTTTAAATGCGCCTTCATTTTGACGTCGATTAACTAGTTAAATTATGCAAAAAAATGTGATTTGCCATCTTGCATCTCTTATATGACTAGTTAGTAATGTAAGGATTGAAGAATAAATGGAGGTTGATTTGGGTTGATGAATTAAGGTTCCTTACAGAAATACGAAAACCACATTTTAATTTTATTTACTTACCTATCATGATTTCCTAAACTTTTTAAAACATAAATCTGTCTTTGTTTTGGGGTGCCATAGTAATAAATATGTATATGGATGTTGACGGCTTTCTGACGAAGGATCATTTTACCCTTTCTTTGCTGGAGTGGCCTTGGAAAGAAACCCATTTTATTATCTAAACATTGTATCGGGTGTGGGCACGTTAATAGTGAAATATTGCCAGAACACTTCAAATTAGAAAATACTAATATTTACTTTTTACCATTGTTGAATTTTTTTTGGTGTCAATTTTGTAATTATGCAGCAGCATACGACCATTATATGATTGACGAATGTGAATTTTGTGCACATCTTCAATAAAGTCGCTGCCGCCGCCCGCCGCGCCGCCGTCAACTCTGATTACATACTACATGCATCAATAAACTGATTACATTATTAATACCTAACCTACGAACCGTCTTCAATTCAAGAGACAAATAATTGAAAGAGTGAATACGTTTGTCGGGCAAGAACATCAAGGTTAGAATTTTGTTTTATTTACTACTAGCTGGCCCGGCAAACTTCGTACCGCCTCAAAATCTACGCGGTGTCCTACAACTACCCTACCCTACCCTACCCCTGCCCTACCCTACCACTATCCTACTCCTACCCTACCCCTACTCTACCCCTACCCTACCCCTACCCCTACCCTACCCCTACCCTACACTACCCCTACCCTACCCTACCCCTACCCTACCCTACCCCTACCCCTACCCTACCCCTACCCCTACCCTACCCCTACCCCTACCCTACCCCTACCCTATTTGTCGGCGCCCTCGTCATCGGAATAACTCCCTTCAGAACTAAATGTATCGCTTTCTGGTTTATTGGGTTCTTAAAAAAATCGAAGCTCCTACGGAACCCTCACTGCTTTCGTAGGTACGTGCTTTGTTTATGTCGGAGTTTTTGAAACTGATAGTCGAAGCTAAACTGTTTTCATTGCATCGTTTCAATACTTTCCTCCGATAATTACCACTTCTTTTAAAACGTTTCCAATCTTTGTAATCCATAATTAACTCTATTAATTTTAATAATTTTACTGTGATGTGACTCTGAGAAACATCGAATGTGTAAAAGTACCAATGCAACTGTTATAACACGTATTAGAGATATAGTGTCGCACTCGCTGCCAAAATGTCAAAGTTTAGCACTATAACAGCAGCAATTAATACATTTATAACACAACACATATTTAGAACTATAAGTGAACAAGGCCCGCAATCTGGAAGCTACTTAGTGATGTAAAATGATTTACAAAGCTGTTATACAACAACAGAGATATAACAGTTACCGCGAATCTTTTATGTGACCAATTAGAAATAATAAGTTATGTGAAGAATTGTTATAACGCTAACTTGATCTATAGACGTAGAGACCGCATTCATTACATCACTAAACTATAGAAGTGTCTTTTTTTAACTAATAGCACTATTTAGGCCTATAACCAAGTTTAAGACAACATTTATACAAGATAAGTTGTCATATAACATTGGCATTGAAAGCTGTTATAGCGCAGTGTTAAAGCTGTGTTATCATTTATAATATACGGCATTATATGATTGGTTAATATGACTAATTAGCATATAGAGCTAAATAGTGACAGAAATTCCATTACATCATAGTTAGGTGACAAACAGCTTCTTATAGAGCGTATATACGGCTGTTTAATGATATAATTTAAAATTACATGACTCTTTGTTACTTGGGTAATGATAAGATAAATCTTACTGCCATCACCAATCCGCTTACCAAGCGTGGTGATTACGGCCATATACCTCAACAAACCTGGCTTGCAAAGGTCTGTAAAAGGAGGTCCATGAGGGGCTGATAAAGTAAATTAAGTATGATTTTTTTCCTACCACGATAGAAGCAGCAAATTACATGATCATTTACTTGACTAAATTAATACACGGTGTTCTATTATTGACGATTACCGACTTTTCTAAGATTTTACTGCGAATTGAACAAATGCGATCAAGTAATAAAACTCGTGGCAGATAAACATTCATTGTAAATTAAAGCATTATGTGTAATCAGCCAGGTTAGTATGAAGGTTGTTTGCTAAATATATGCCTTCCCTTTAATACGAGATAGTTTCATATATCGTCGTTGCGCGTGCTAAATTCCATATGTGCTTTTTTTATTTAGATGTGTTCAATGTTTACCTTAAAAAACATAGCTTCTCAAATAACTATGTGTACCAATTTTTAGTATTTCTATTAAGTCTTAAAAAAATCGCAATAATATTACATCAAAACATTAGAAGGAAATACTTTTTATTAATTAAATTACCTACACGTTTTTTGTTGTTTCCCAAAAACTTGCAAAAACTACAAGCTTCACATAACTTGTCACGCGCAGCTGCTCCTCCCGAACCTTAGTTTGCAAAGAACCATCCGATGCCCTCGTAGACCCGAAGACCGAGGGGCTCGCGAACTGTAAATTAGAGCGGCAGTTGCACATAACCCCCTAAATACTAAAAGTCATAATGCCTCAATTTCATCGACGGCGACTGCCCTGAGCCGAGGTCCAAGCCCCACAGGGGCGCCCTCTTGCGAAGGTTGCTTAGTTTGTAGTTTTTTAAACCATTCATTAAGGCTGGAGCTCTGCTGGCATTTATGTCCGGTGAAATAGTAAAAGCCTCGTGGCTACGTATGTCCGTCCGAAAAAAAAAACAAAAGACGCGCAGCTGCGACGATATAGCAATTAAGTACCTACGTAAGTTAAGAAGTTTACGGGAAATTGAAAACTTTATTTTCCATTCAAAATTTTCACCAAATAATACACACTGCAAACAGTGCGGCTAGCACAACTAATATTGAACCAAGACTTTATTTAAAACCATTTTTATTTTTATTTTTTAGTAATATTTTACAGAAATTTCTTTACTTACTTACTCATTATACGTAATTATATTATTATAGCTAACACAAATGCATTTTGGATATGTTTACCTACTATGTATTGCAAATAATGTACTTCCTACCGATTCAAATATCTCTAAAACAATCTCTACATTTTAATCTTACAACTTGTTAGTTTTAATTCTGTTTTTACTTAGTGATAATTTAATGCAAGCATAGAAATACTTAATATTGAACATGCGTGAACGCATAAATTTATTTATCTGAGCGCAAATAATATTAACCTAGTTGGCAGATGCACTGTTACGAACAAACTCATTACAGCATTCACGAATTCAAGATCAAAATAGGTATATAATTACATTTCTTCGATAACTAAATATATTTTTTTTATTATAAGGTCACTTAACATCACCACTTATTACACCATTACTATTCATTTTCTTTTTTTATTTGTTTTTTTCTTTATTTTTCTAAGAGATAAACGGTCCGTCTGATGCGTAGCGACGCTTAGCTGACTGCAAAGTATGAATGCGTTAATGCAAAAGATACCTTCAACTCAAGAATTGTCAACCCCACTACTATATGAACTCCAGTGATCGTAATTAAATATAGTTACTCAACATTAATCCATAAGGTATTCTAGAAGAGACTGGCCTAGAACAGCTTTGCTCTCTGAACTCACATCAGATTTGAGAAAAGCAGTAACTAAACCATAAATCATCAAGAATGTTGTTCGGTTTCTATCATAATAATATGTTTCTCCTGTTTAATAACTGAAAACATATATTTTAGACGCATCTCATATTAGTTCAGCTTTATCCCATAAAAAAAATACCTTGATCTTGATTTGATCTCGAGATTACAAATCAAAGAGAGAAGCTTCGAGTTATGAGGCGTGCAAAAACACAGAACAAACGCAATATATTTTTAAATAACATCATAATATAATTGTTAGATTCCTCACAAAAAATATGAAAAATGCCAAGGTTAAACTCTCATGTCATGTCCTTTATCAAAATAGTTTTTTTTTATTCAAATCTGTTTATATTCTAATTTAAAGAAGACTTTGTTACTCAGGATATTTTTTATGCACACAAACAATATTTTCAATATGCCAATTTTTTCAATAGTGACCTAGAAAATATTTTGCGCCAACCACCTGTTCAGGTGAAAGGTACAATTTCAATATATTTTATATTTGACGGATCCAATGGATCTATAATAATATATTTCCTTTAATCATTAATAATAATATACCTCCTTTTATTATTCCTAAAACATTGTCAATATTTTTCAGAAACTCGTAGCTAAATTATTTATTGAACATTTTACAGGAATTTTAGAAAGTATAAGTAAGTAAGTAGATTTCTATACAACATTTAACATTTGAAGATGGATGTAAAAGGTATGTACTTAATATCTTACAAACTGTGCAGTTGTCTAACATAAAGCTACATTAGTTATTCAATAAACTCGTAACACGTTATGGTGCACGTCTTGTGAAATTTACAAATAATGAAATAGCTATTTCAGTCGGATCACAAGAATAGAATGTTGGGCAAATAACATTTCCTGATGTCGTAACCTACTTGTATAGCATAACAAGATATTTTCATTTCTATTAAGAAATTCATTTTAGACTTAATTTTCTTTTTCTAAAATGTGCTTTAATAAGGCTAATGTTACATACCTATACACCTATTAAGTATATAGTTTTATTTAACAGCTGTATTTACATTAGAGTGGAATATTATCCTTACTTTAGAATTCTTGGAGCAAGATTAAAGAAAGAAAATAAAAAGCATATTTCCTATGTCGTTTGAAAACTGAGAGCGGACAGACCACAGTGCTGCTTGCCGACGAGTTATTTTGGTCGAGAGAATGCGCGGGCGGTGGCGGTGCTCTGGAGTCCGATCATTTCTCAGAAAATCCAGATTATAAGGTTAATTTTATAACAGCAACGTTTCGTAATTAATGTTTTAACTAAGCTTTTACACTGTTGTTGTTATTTTACAAACTTTTACCTATCATCAAGTACCTACCTACTTATCTAATGTTAAGAATATTTATGAATGATATCAACGATTTAAACTACCATTCTCATTAATTCTTCGACTCATTGCAATAGTACTGATAGCTTTTAATTATAGAATCTGAACATAAATTTATAACTAATTATTGAATGACCTTATTTTCTTATCGTTATTAGATAATTTACTTGACATTTCTATAAATATTCTGTCGATTATTTGTAAAAGCGACTCTAGGTTTTCTTGACCGGAAATCGTGTGTTTCGTATGTTATTAAATTTACGACGGTGATGTAATCTTAATCAAAATATTCCACGGATTCGATTGAGTCGTCATGGAAAGTTGTTGGGCGTTGTCTGTTGAACACTAGACGGGTTCGATGACGGTACGGAGGGAGCTGGTGACGCTGCTGGATGGATGCCGAGTGCGTCATCACCAAAATTCGACACCAACCATAAACCAAATAGATAAAGTAACTATTTACGTTGAAGCTAGACGAATGAAGAGGTCCAAAAGCAATATTGATGATTACATTGTGTTCAGGTGCGTCAAACGGCAAGAAGATACAAATTTGTCATGATATAATTATAATCTCTTACTGGTACCTACTTATTCGTTAACTTTGTTTCATCAGTTCTTCTATAGTTTGTTATTTTTCAAAACTTAACTCATATTTCATAGTTATAATAAAATTTAAGTTGCCATCTGGCGCTTTGATACATTAATGAAATAATGAATTTATTCAGCACTTAGGTATTTACATACGCTTGTACTTGTCAGAATCACAATGTTACACAATTATTCTTATTCTATGAATTAAACTAGATACTTAATTAACCGGTAGCAAATTGTAGGATATTACAGACAAAGTAGTCCGTCCGTCAGCTGGTCATTAATTTCTCTACTCATAATAAGTTTAAGTTCATATTAATTATTTTAGACTTTAATGGATCAATATAGAAAAAAAAACAATTAAGTGGCACACACCTGGGGGCACCCTTAAGGGGTTAGGACCACGACCCCGTGGTACCACTGATTATTATTAGCATGCATTTACTGACATTATAAGCATGCATTTATATTTAAATAAATAAAACATAGGTAGGTAAAAAGAAAAGCTATAGGTCCATCTCTTCTCTCGTCTGTATCTACAAAATTCTAGGGTTATGCACTGGACGTCATCATGTGATGCATCTACAGTTCTCGGTTATTAGCATACCATGTACGGAGAAGCATAAGGGTTTTTAATGCTGAGTCCACATTGGTGGTACGCATCCCTCGAGCGTGTGTACGACGTAAGCACCGAATCACTCGCCCTGCGTCACCCACTACCCCCGCCGTCGTCCGCACGGGCTACACGCTTGAGGATCGCGCACACCCAATGTGGGAGGAACCTAAATGTGTGAAGCTTCTCCTCACGGTATGATTAGCATACCATCGCTATGCAGAGGAGAGTCTTACAAACTTTTCGTCCGATGGGGGACGCTTAATGCGTTGTATTCAGACGCGATGACGAAGTTTGGAAATTCTTTATGGCCATTTCTATTTACGAAGATGATTGTTTAATGTTGCAGTAATTATATCAATATATATATTTTTTTGTCGAATTAATGCTTCAATCATAGGATTAAAGGATTGAAGTGATATGTTGAATTAAAAAGTACGACGGACATAGGGTCCGTCGTACGTTTTAAATAAACATATACAATATTATAGGTACTCGTTTTATTTTTCTTTTTAATAAAAAGCAATATTTGGTTATCAATGAATGTTATACCTAGTGATTGAGATTTAGGTACATGAAATGTAAGTATACAAAAATGTCTATATAATAATTTATAAAACCTGTAACTTATTATAATTTCAGGTAAGACATTTTAATGATGAGCTAAATTGAAACTCAAAAATGGAAGGCGTTAAACAATGAAACCGATTATTTTACCCAATAAACGTTAGAAACAAAAAAAAGCTGCTCTTTTTATTATGTTAGTAAAGATGATAAAAGAAAATAAAAAAATATGTCATATTTAAGAAATATCCAAAAAATAACTATCTAACATAACATTCAAATGAGTCGGCAGATTGCCATATAAAAAAAAACAAATGGCTGTTGTTTTAGTTATTTGTGGGTATTTCTTTTTATTTGAAACTTAAATTCGTTGCTACCTTTTAACCCCAGACAGTTGGCAGTCACCAGCGTTTGGCAGATAAACGTAAACAATTTATGTTTAAATCATGAATTATATGTACATATTTATTTTTTATGTCTATCCATGGAGATAAGCATTGTAATTACGTATAGATATTGCTGATTTCTTGGCTACAACTATGCACATAATTTCTTTTTCAATTAGCCTATTTATTAAGTCGATGTAGCAACAATAACACACACAGGATAAGAATGTTATAATCCATACTAATACTAATATTATAAATAGCAATGTGTGTCTTTTTGTTTGTCCGTCTTTCACGGCAAAACGGAGCGACGAATAGACGTGATTTAAGTGGAGATAGATTAAGGGATAGAGAGCGACATAGGCTACTTTTCGTCTCTTTCTAACCCCCAATTTCGTAAAATGGGGGGTGGAAGATTGTAGAGAACGGGATTTTCGCGGATGAAACCGGGCGCGAGAAGCTAGTATTACAATAAGCCTACACTACCTAATTAAGACATCAAGTCATAGAATTATCTAAAGGTTTACCTATATACATAAAAATAGGCTCTGATCGTTTATGTAGTAAGAAGTATGTTACTAGACTAGCATAGAAGCAGCAACTGTTTAGAATTACAACTTCAAAATGTCAAGTTCAAAATTATAACCAGAAGTAAAAAACTGAAGCTCGGTCGTGGGTTGGTCCCGATTGGTACAACATCATCTATGTCAATCGTATACCTGGTAACGCTCAGCTGCGGTTACCAATGCTCATATTGTTCATAATACTGCGGTCACCAACCAACCCGCCTGCCAGGCGTGGTGACTATCCAACTTCCACTTCTAGGTTGGCCCGTGTGCAGGAGTGGATGATATACGGGCTCATAATTATAATTATTACTAGTGTAGGAAATATCCTTATGTGGATGGCATAATATTTCAGCTAAAGTGGTAGTAGATTATAAAAAAACTAATGTATATATTTTACAAATTCAAATCGTTCTAGCAATTTAACAGTTGTTTTTCGTTCCTCACAATAACATCTTCTACTTTAGTACATTCTTTTCAGTAACCCACAACTGTTCACTTCTGAAAATAACTCCTTTAATCTTATTCCGAGAACAGATCCCGCACGTAATGGTATGTAGGTAGGTACTGTGCATACAATGTCACAGGTAAACTGCTACTGGTATTGTAAGTATATAAATACACTTTGGAATTTTAATTGTCGTTTTCCATTGAAATTATCTTTAAGCCCGGTTTCCATGACCAAAGTGTACCAAAGTACGGGAAATGGTTAGGTGGAATTCACATGTCCACCAACAAAGAGTTACATACTCCGTAAAACTGAGCAAGTGTATTACAACTTTTTCTAGAAAAAGTTGTAAGTTTTCTCCGATTCTTTAACCGAGTAAATAATAATTACCTACCTACTATTTGTAGTGTATTTGGAAATTCCGACCCGATGAGGGGTCCATATCCAAAAACCGTACCTGGAGTCACCGAGTCACGATATGTACTTTGATAAAAATATCTTATTACCAATACATAATACATTTTACCCGTCTGCGTAAAGAACAAATATTTTTATTTAAATAGATGCATTTAAATATAATCTAGAACCTACCTAGTTAATTTAGCAAGTTTACATTTTCGGCGATATCACAGTACACAATAGTGACGATATGTTATTAACAATGTAATACTCAGTAGGTACCTAAGGTACTTGATACAAATAAAGCCTATGCTCAAATAAGGCCTGTAGTGCGAAAAAGTCGTTTAAAATATATTTACATCAGAAATACTTTACACTCTCATATTCGACAGCTCCAGGACTCCGAAAACAGTGCTCGAGAGACCTGGCCGCGCTCACAGCGACTGTAGTGGCCAGTCATTTGTCGAGGATGCGCGTTTTCATTGCGCGTTATTAATTTGTCGTCATTTGTATCGAATTTTAATACGTTATTCATTGAAGTTTTGTTTCAAGTAATGTATGCGGATCACAGTATAACTCATCAAAAAGGTAACTATGACTTCAAATTATATTTTTTTTAATATGCGAATTATGTACTGCTTATAACATTTATAAAGTATAATGGAATAAATAAGGCCTACTTTTTTAATAGGCCTTATTTCTGACCCTAGGCCTTAATAGGAATTTTGCTGAATTTAACTATTTTATTACGTTGATTTACAGATTGATCATCTTAGTATGTCTCCTCCAAGACCAAAACGTGTTACGTGGTCCGAAGAAAGCAAGACTGAAGATAGAAAACCGTGGTACTGTCTTGCATGTAAACAGGATAGAATTACAGATATGAGACAATGCGTGGAGTGTCATCAGTGGTACTAAAAGGATTGCGTCGGCTTGACAAAAAGTGATATAGATGTATTTTATGTATATTGTATGTCCTAATTGTCAGGAAAAATGATTTTAGAGTTACCTTGAAAATCGATTGATATTAATTTATTTTAAAGCCTTAGCCCCTAGCTTTAAAATAAATTAAAATCAATGCATTTTAATTTTTTTAAAGTACTTATTATCAGTAAGACTGAGTAATGTTCCTAAGCAAGTTATGCGACTTTAAACGTTCCAAGGCCTTATTTAGTTACCTTGTTTAATTAAAGCCTATCAAAATATATTTAATTTTTCAATATTTAATAATATTTTTTGGAAAATATGTTAATTTGCTAATATTTGTTTGAATGGATACGATTCTTTTTAAATTATTCTTTATTTGTTGTTAATATTCGACTTCAAGTCTGACTAGCAATTTAAGCACAATATTCAGTTAAATAACTTAGAAAGTTGTTCAAAGATCTCATGGAAACACTTGATAAAAGGCTCAGAAATACAAATTTTATGTATTTAATACTCTAATAACAATATTCCTATAATTTAAGTACATAGGCTTTGATAAGTCACTATATTTTTATAAGGCCTAAGACTAAGGTTCTACAATTACCTATTTTTAAGTGATTTTTTATAAAAGATTACAATATGTTTTCTTATATAATTAAAATTTATAAACCAAAGAATAATGCCTTGCTTTTATTTATCACCATATTCGAATAATTTATCAAGATATGAATGTTTGAAATTAGGTAGGCCTTATTTGTATCACTTACCTTACATGTCAAATGTTTGGGTACCTATATTTTACATACAATAGCAGAAATATATAAAGGTATAGGAAACATTTCAGTACCCACTGCCAATGCTCTATATAAGAATAAAAATAAATATAATTGGGAGAGAGAGTAAGAGTAAAACGTGAGAGTTATTACTCCCTGCAATTGAAGTAATATAGTGTTTCACATAAAACGCTTAGTGAGTATCGATACATAATTCCTCACCAGAGGAATGATGCCAATGCGATTGGTATTTTCAAGCCTGGCAAGATAGATAATAATCAAATAGATTTAATTTAAATGGAATAAAAATAAAAGAAATTAAAATACTTACTTTTCACATTTTTGGAATGTTGCTCCATCTGTTGTTAATGCTACGTACTACATAGTCAACCATCTTCTTAAGAGTTTTCAATTAACTCCATCTAGTGAAATATGGCGAAACTATTAAGCTTGACACGAACGCCATCTTTGAAGCGGGAAGCGGTGCGGAAGGCTCCACAGTCACCGCCCGACTGAGGCTTTGCAAATCAACGTACTATTAATACCAGTGCAGTGTAACGAAATCGAGAACTCGTCGCTTAACCTATTTTAAGGCTACGGGAATTCGTTACGAGGCCGACAACGCCGTTATTTTCGTTAGTTCTGCGCGCAGCTACGCCGTTATTTAGTATCGTTGGCAACAGATGGCGAACTATTTTAGTTTCGAAGTCGTTACTCATACAAAATAACAACTTGTATTGGTGTGTAATGGTACACCGGTACATTTTACGTTAACTTTTCAAACGTAACATTTGATTGATACAAATTTTAGGTTTCAAAACAAAAGTTGTAATTTTTTTACTGAGTTTAAGTTTAAGAGATTTAGTTATAAAAAAAATATAGGTTTAAAGTTATTATAAAATGTGTAATATACTTACCTACTTGAGGTATATTACATTTTTACTATACCTAGTGAATATAGGTTGTTGGTAACAAAGTAATAAATTCTTGTTTTCCTGACAAATGTTAGAGATCCAGAATTCTAGGTACCTATACCTACTAAGTAGGCGTACGAGTGCAGAAACGACAAGAGGAAAACCGAGTTACCGATTTAATGGCGCATCTTATAAGTACTAATACGTAAAGCTAAAGAGTTTGTTTGTTTGTTTGCTTGACGCGCTTATCTCAGGAAATACCTACTGGTCCGATTTCAAAAATTCTTTCAGTGTTAGATAGCCCATTTATCGAGGAAGGCTAAAGGCTTCATTTAATAAATTAAATTAAATTAAACAATAGATACGCGGGTGAAACGGCACGCGGAAGCTTTGTTTATTTCTAAAAACCAGCCCAAGATGAAATGTTCACGGTCAAGTGACACCCGCAGTCGTGTAGTTCTCTAGTTACGGTACAATATTCAAAGGATATTTTATTAATATAACTAAATATCACTAGCCCGTTTTACGTCCACTGCTGAACATTGGTTAGTTATGCCATAGTCTCCACGTTTTGCAGGTGGGTTTGTGATCGCAGTATTTTATACGGCCTGTAACGTGTCGGCCTAACCCAAGCACTGGAATCCTTGTATAAAGATTACAGTGCCCGTATCAGGTGCCAGTTCAGACGATACATGGACTGAGTCAACCATAGCTCGTCCCTCCACACACTGTCGTAGGCTTTCTCCAAATCAACGAAAGCGCAGAAGACTTTCTTGTGCCAGATGTTTTTCGGCTATGCACCTTAAGGAGACGATCTGATCCATACATCCCATTCCCTCTCTAAATCCCGCCTGAATATTCCATATTTTATAATATCATTATTAAAGCCGCATAATGTGTACCCAAATAAGCATTAAGATTTAGTTGTATAGTAGCCGTATAAAAATTTAAACAGCTACTATACAACTAAATCAAAATGGCAAAAGAATACAGAAATGCTGTAAGCCGGCACCTTCGACTGCCTAGATTTCGATTTATTCGACGACTTGGTCTTTTGGACATTTTTTAAGCATTTAGTAAGGATGAACGAAATCGCTGACATAACTCAACGGATTAGAAATGGCAATGGGCAAAACGTTTGCTTGAACCTCGAAGAACTCACGGCCGAAGGAGAAAGGTTCTTGAGTGGAGACCACGAACTGCGGATGACCGCCTGCACGATGGACCGACGATCTTATAAAGGTCGCAGGGAGTCAGTGGACCGTTCCCGCTGGAAATCGATCATTTTTTAAACTATTTCATTTCAGGCTGGAGACCTGCTCGCTTGTATACCCGGTGATGTAACAAAAGCCCGGTGTATAAAGTCTTATGTCCGTAAAAAAGGTCTTTGGACTTTTTCCCATTCACTAACGCAGAATTTATTAGATTAGAAAAAAATATAAGTTAAATAAATTCCAATTTTGACATTATTTACATACAAAATCTGTCAATTCATTCTTCATTTCGTATCATGTGTAATTACGTTAGTGAAGACATTTCTGTTAGAGAAAAAAAAATATTTTATAAAAAAAATATATAACTAGACAGCCTCCATGGAGTAGCGGTATAAGTTTCGGAGGTCGTGGGTTCAATTACAAGAGGGTGGCAACAAGAATTCTTTGTGGAAATTCTAAGAATTCTTTCCGTGTCTGGTTGGTTGGGGGACTACCCTCCATGCCCCGGAAAGCACGTTAAACCGATAGAACGGACTGCAGCGTTTTCCGGTGTATTACGACATAATACTGCGGTCACCAACCCGCCTGCCAACCGTTGTGACTATGGCTAAACCCTTCCTCGGGAGAAGGCCCATGTTTCGCAGTGGACGTTATACGATTATTAGTTCGTGATGATGATAAAATAGAACTACCGCGAGGTACAATAAGTATTGTGTGGCGACTTCATTTTTTCACAGTAATTTCCTTACTTACTTAATAATCAACCAATCTTCATAATTTCAGTGATAATTTTAAAGCCCCAATTGCCCGACTAGATTATCTGCTGTGGACATGCACAGCAGATAATCTAGTCGGGCACCTGGGGCTTTAAAATTATGAAAATGTAGTACTTACTTGAGTTCCGTATGAATACGTACATAGTAGCACGCCTCTAGGTGTAGGCAGAGGCCATTTTCTTCCACTTGCTACGATTTTGACATACCACTTTTATTTCGGCTCTTCTACATTCATTCGTATGAATACCAATTTAGGAATGCATAAAGGATTGTTTGGCTACTGATGTTTATACCTATATAAAGCATAAAGCGTAGCGTAGGACGTCCACCAACTAGATGGACGGATGACCTGGTAAAGGCCGCGGAATCACGGTGGATGCAGGCCGCCTCCAACCAAAGCAACTGGAAATATATGAGGGAGGCATATGTCCAGCAGTGGACGTCCTATGCCTGAGATGATGATGACGAATTAAACATTTGTGATCTTGATAAGAAAAATTAAAAAAATCCGGCCAAGTGCGTCTCCAACTCACACACCGAGGGCTCCGTACAAACCTGTTTTTATTATAAGATGTTACTAAAAATTTACGGTTTTCGCAATTTTTCCTTTATCTGTGCTATAAGACGTTGCTTCGTACCAAATTTTTCAGATTCTGTTCACGGGAAGTACCCTGTAGGTTTTGATTCCCATGCGAGTGTCGAAAATTTACGGAAATTTGCTGAATAAACGGCTGTATCTTTTGATTGCGTTGGCTTAGAAGTTTGATTTTTTCACAGCACCAAGGGACAGGTAAACCTAAGTATTAGATACAAATTTCAGCTTGATACTTCCACGCGTTCCTGGGAAAAAGGGTCTTGACAGACGGGCGGACGGATAACTTAGTGATTCTATAAGGGTCCAGGGGTTTTATCATTTCGAGGAACCCTAAAAAGATATTTTGAGTAATTCAAATTGCTTTTATTGAAAACTGATGAGTTGGTATATTACATAATAGGTATGTAACTATTCTAACCGCAACAGTGGACGTCCTACGGCTGAAATGATGATTCATTTACAGATAAGAAAGAGCATATACATAAACCTATGTATACGGCATTATAAACATTCATGATACCATTGACTACACCGGTGGCTCAGTGGATACGACAGTGACTTTTGAGACCTGGTGTTCTGGGTTTAGTTCCCACCGGGGACAATTATTTGTGTGCTTTGTGTCCGTAAACTGTGTGTTTATAAAGTCCTCCGCGACTCAGGTATTAAATCCCTAGTTCGGGAGTTGTCTTTTCAAATTCAGACGTTATGCGGTCTGATGATGATGATGACTGACTCTATCGAACAGTTAAATACTAATTCACTGTTTGGAATAACACTATCAAGCGGTAAAATATCGGATATTCTAATATTAGACAAAAAACGTGATAGACAAAACCAGAGGACGATGACATTTGTACGAAAATCCGATTGGGAAAGCCCGCTATTATTCTATTCTATTATTATTCTCTTTCTAAATCGATTCTCTTTCATTGTTATCGTATATTCTTACGAGTAGACGAGTACGTAACTAAAAGTGTTTTCATTTGAAAGAGACAAGATAATATATGCTTATAGCTAACATATTGAATACATTCTCGTATTTTTGGACTGGGAGCGTGGCGTCTCCTGTAATCCGGCTTCTCGGAGGTCTGGTGCAGAGGATGGTTTGAGGTCGGGAGTCCTGGTGCTGAGTGGCCCATGTTGACTGAACGTCCACACTAAGCCCGGTGTTAATATGGATCTAGCGGAGGAGTCTGGGGGATGCGGGTTAACTAAGGAGGGGCGAAACGGGCTAGGGGGGCAACCCAGCTCGTATTTGTGAAATTTAATAATACATATATTATATACATTCACGCCTCTTTCCCATAGGGGTAGGCAGATACCACTTCCTTCCACTTCCTTCCACTTGCTACCAGTTTGACATACCACTTTCGCCTCTTCTAACTACATTAATTAATATCCTCATGTATGTCCTTCGATTTATAGTACTTTCAAAATGGTATTTTTAAGAACGTCCTCGATTATAACGTGGAACGTCCGCCTTGGTCTCCAAGGTCTCCTTCCAACACTTCCGACCACTAATGAAATCTCGTTACCTGATCTACAAGGTACGTAGATCAGGTAACTCTATTTCAGTAAGCAGTCGTCTACTGCTGGACATACAACTCCTGCTTTGAAGTATTTGCTAATTTGATTTTATTAAAACGTTAAACCATATTTGGTTAGCAAATCAGTGAGCGCTGTATTAAGCACTCGAGTTAATATGCTGGATGTACGGACGATTGTATTCAAATACACTTTCATTGCTATAAGCGGACAGACAATCTTAGGCCTACGACCACGGTCAATGCATTGGGCGTTGGAATATAAAATACGGAAATATTCATATTTATCAGAAGACAAACAGAATAGGAAAAAAAAAAAAATTTTTCTACTACGCCGTAGCCGCGTAGCATAGGTATGACAACAGCTGTCGGGGGGCCGCGGCCGGATTGCTTCGTGCGTACCCGGGCCCCGCCGCCGACGGATCGAAGGAGTGTCCGGGGGGTTTTAGTGGTACAGGGTCCTCTCCTCGTGGTATGAGTAAAGCATACCACTGCTATGGAGAGAGAATGCGTAAATAAATTAAACCCCGGACAAAAAAAAGTCCTTCAAGTACAATTGAAAACATTTCATAAGTATTCATCTCAATATTATATATTACAACTATTGTTTAACACATATTTTGCATCATTTTTCAGACCAGAACTGATAACAATCGAATCCAGATTACGGCTACGGCAAGTGTTTTCGTATCAATACCACAGCAGATATCGCGCAATAATTGCTCCTAAATTCCAATTACGAAGAAATATTACACCATATTTCCGAAAACCACGATAGTATCATGACCATAATATTGAACAGGAGCGATCGACTAACCATGAGCAAAGTAAAACAAATTAATTTTGTTAATTTTTGCGATTGATCCCTCGTTGTCTGCTCATTGTATGAAAAAGAATAATATAAATAGTCTTTATTTATATCAATTAGTCAAATTTCATAACCATTTCAATAAAATCATTAAAAAAAAATACATTACTTGTTTCCAAAGTCAAAGTCACACTCTTATTTTCATATTACTATTAAATTACTATCGTTATTGAAATTGCAAATTGCTTTTTGTACAATGATTTACATAATAATACCTACATTTTAAGTAGTAGTAACATTGATATGATTATAACTTAGATAAAAATGTATTTATTAGAGTAGTAGGGTTATAGTTATACATTTTTAAGTTATTGTAATAAGTATTTAAGTTACATTAATGAATAAATGGCATGTTTAAAACATTTTTTGCATGCATAGTAGTCCAACATAAGTCTTTCTAAGTCCTCCTTATCTGTTTCTGATTAAATTCGTTTCGGATCCTAAGGCAGTATCTTTTTCCCGAGACTTGGGGAGCCTCGGTGCTCATTGCCATTACCAGTGTGTGCCACTGTTGATCCTGGCTTACAGGAGTTGCAGTAGTGGGAATGTGGGTGGGATTAGTCCCATTGAAAGAAATGCATAGTAGTCCCTGAGTAGTAAGAATATTTTAATCGCAGTCGTAGTCATATCGTTATGTAAGTAATTGAGCTCCTGCAGGGTACAATGGTAGCGGTACAATTTTTAGGTACTAGATACAATGTAAAGAGTTGCAAATGCAACGTCAAATTTAGTTATAATATGAAAATAAGAGTTTGACTTTCAAAACAACGCTACGTAATGAGCAGCCTGTAGCTGTACGTAAAGTTAGTGATGGTGATATGAAGAAAATTTAATGGATAAAACAATTATAGATATTTATATTTAGTTACGATATGTTGCGTGTTACAGTCGACTATAATATTATTGTATAGGACGAAAGAAAAACGCAAATAGATGTTGTAATATGTATTTGGTGGTTATCATAGTAATCACAAACAGAATGGATTTTAAGGTCCATTTACGCAATTGTAAGTAAGGCAGTATCAAAGTTAACGTCAGACTTAAAAAATATAATTAAAATAAAACAAAATATTTTAGTTTTGTATTTTATTATAAAACGATATAATAAAATGGAAATAAATATAAATAATACGACTTAATTCTAGGCACTTATGTACAAAATCTTTGGCGCTACATGGATTGCACGACAACACAAAAAGTTATTGCGGGGTGTAGGTTATCTACATGAGATAAATCCATTGAAAATCGACTAGATTTATACTAACAGTCTCACTCTAGCGTCCGTCCTCTCAGTTTTGTACAGAAATATCTTATAAATAATATCACTTGACGATGGCTTACTTGCCCATGAGGATTTTGCGTCCGGCACCAAGGTTCTGGCCGGCTTGGGTGGCGCCCTTGTTGGAGCCAGCCTGGAGACCGATCACGGTCTTACCAGCGTTCAGTACTTCGTCAGAAAATTCACGCTTGCATTCATCAGAGGGCTTGGGGCCGAGGTATGGGCCGCTCCATTCAGCGTGTCTGTAGGTCTGTTGACAAAATAAAAAACGAGTTGAAGAAAATTGATCTTATGATCCTAATTTCGACTCTATAACGATAGCACTAACTTCCTAATATCACTTTACCAAACTCAAGAATCGAACCTAATACCTCGAGCGACGCAACAGAAGCTGAGCAGTTGTGTAATTTATCCTGTGTATATGTCTATCATTCTTCCACCTATATTCATTACTTGCGTAATGCATACCTACTTATACCAGAGCAAGTAGGTATAAGATTCAAAGAATTCCCGTTCGGCCTCCGCTAAACGCACTGACCTTGGGTATTTATGAAAACTGTGGTAATGTTTCAACATACTCGTAAAATTCGGTTGAACTCGGCAACGAGCCAACTCCTTAAATTCTAAACAATCTGTGAACATTATTTCATACGATGCTGTGGTACCCAATAGTACCGATTTGCTAAACTGCCTGTGTTTATAATAAATCGAGGCGTAAAAATAAAAAGCTACATACAAAGATGTTACGTTAAATATGTTGACGTTATATTGGGTGCGATAAAATTCTCAATGTTTATTACTGTGAATTGCGTAAGATCTTGCAGCCACTGTATTTTGAAGATACTAAATCACGGTGGAATGCTTTGAAATAATGATGTGTGAAGCCGAGTACATGTAGCTTCTAAATCATTAGAATAAGTACCGATATCATGTTTGCCAATAATTTAGAGTGAGGATAATTAGGATAATTATTATGATGAAGTGTAATTGGTTTACTTCTTACCTCACGGCCGAGGGCGAAGAGTGTGCTGGTGACTTGGGCAATGTCCTTCTTCTCCCAAAGGTCTACGGTCTGGAAGACGTCGATGTCAGCAACACCGTAGGCTTTGAGGGCCGCCTGGAAGCTGCGTTAAACAAGTATCTTTAGATGTTTGCAACTTGTAGTATATTTATTGATAAAAAATAAAGTAATATAAACTTTTTAGATATAAATATAGAAAATATATTAATTTCTTAAGCATGCATTAGATTTTTATTACGCTATAGTAGAATGCATCTAACGTTTTTGAATAAAACTACTAAACTGATTCAGATTAATTTAGATAAGAACTTTTGCTCATTTTCACTTTAATAAGCATCTATAGTCTAAATTTGAGCTTTTTATTCCAAATTAAAAAATTATACCGCATTATGACTACGAACTTTTTAATAATCTAGTGATTAGGAGCTTATTAGTATTTGTGCAATATAAATCTTTTTGCGGTATAATTTGTAAATAAAAGTTGTAGGTAGGTACTTCAGTTACTTACTTGGTGATGTTTTCCATCATTTTGAACTGTCCACCGGAGGTGTTGATTTTGTTGATGGAGCCGGGCTTGATCTTGTTCATGAGCTGGCACAGCACAGTTCCGTCCTTGAGGACATCTTCGTAAGCCTCACTGGGGGGGAATTTGGCACCAAGGATGGTCTCAATCCATTCCTGGGCTTCCCTCTCCTGGTCAGCGTTACGCTTGGAGGCCAACTATATTGGAAAAAACAGTTTAAGTTAATACATAAATGTTTAATACAGCAACATATACGTTTTTGTAGATTATGCAGAGAAAAAAAAACTTATAATCATTACTGTATGTATTTTTTTTTTATAAATCTACACAGAACAGACTATTATAATCGAAAAAGAAAATAGGGTAAACACAAGAAATCCGATACAATTTTAATGCATACTGTAGAATTCATATTCATTTGAATTTTTCAAATAAGTTACTTCAAAATAAACTATAAGACTATGAACCATTATTTAAGAAATAAAAAAACATCGGCAAAAAAACTTACATATTATTGACAATAAAATATCGGTAATTCAAATTTAAATAATATTTGAGACTGTGCAAAGTTAATTGATTGGAGATAGGTTCGTAATATCGATGTAAAAATGATTATTAAGTGTAGCGTAAAATACTGACCTTGGCACGGACTTGTCTTTCCAGAGACATGTTGAGTGTGTGTGGTGTGTGGTTTAGTGACGGAGTTAGTGCGCCAGTAGAAGCACCGCTAGACTGAACTCCTGAAAGCTGAGAGCACGTATTTATAGCGCCGCCGCCCTTCTGGAAGACTCGTGCGCAACCCACCCGATGACCGCCGACACAAAATAGCCATCTGACTCAACAACCTTTGTGGAAATATGAAAAATTCCTTATTTTATAAGGAAAATATATTGAGAAGGCTGATTTTAAAGCGAGGGCAACAAATAGTTGGAAAGCTCGGTCTTACAAAGCTTTGTTAATTTTTAAAACTAGTTCCTGCGCGTGGTTTTACCTGCGTAGCTCCCTTTTCCGTGGAAACTTCATCATACAATATATCTTATGCTACTCTTGGATAACGTAGCATTCTAACGGTGAAATAATTATCGAAATCCGTCCAGTAGTTTTTGTGTTTATTCGTAACAGACATACATACTAAAATACATTTATAATTTATAATGTGAGTATTTAACCTAGTAGTAATTAACCTCTGTTATCTATGTCTATACTTATACTCAATTTAATTTGAGTTCAAAAATACTTTTTTATTTAATAATAAAACTAATACTTTAAACCTATTCCCATAAATGCCAATTGCCACTAAATTTATCCGATACACCTTCGTAGTTTTAATAGATCTAATTGATAATGAAATTACCTACGATTGCATATTTATTAAATAAAAAAAAACATTAAGTTTATAATACATAGATAAACCTAAGTTATTTTAATTTATAAAATGCGGGCTTATTATTATATTTGTAAACTTAATCAATCATTATCTTTATCAATTCTTTACACACCTACTGTTAAATTTTAACAACTTTGTTGAATATTTTTATCTACACTAATATTATAAAGAGGAAAACTTTGTTTGTTTGTTTGTTTCATTGTAATGAATAGGCTCAAAAAGTACTGGACCGATTTCAAAAATTCTTTCACCATTCGAAAGCTTCATTATCCACGAGTAACATAGGCTAAATTTTATTTGGAAAAAAATAGGGTTCCGTAAGATATTTGGGTTTTCCGGACACAAGGTGTAAAAAATCAACCAGAAAAGTTACTTATTTTGCGTACGCTGCCTAAACTATAAAAGATAGAACCAAAAAATGTTCCAATTAATTGTAGATCTTATAAATATCTTCAAAAAAGTCCGCAACACACTATACCTATCTATGTCGAGTGAGGCACAACAACCATTTTTTTATTTAGAAATCTTGATTTTTTTTGGACTACATTTAAACGCGTTTATTTTACTCATGCTATTAATTCTTATCAAATAAATTATTTCATCACTAAGTACAGTTTATGTAGATAATATTTGGTCTTTGAATGAATAAAATTGGACGTTTGGTTTTGAAGTTATTTTATATTGAACTTTAACATCCACAGAAAGACAATCTGTGCAGCCTGCGGATAATGACTGCGTCGTCGATGTTTGTGTCGGTGTCTGTGAATTGACCTGGGAATCATTTTGCTGACCGTGTCTTTCTTGGGTAGGCTTTTTGCAGCGGTAACCGAGATCCGCACGGAGCCGCGGGCGACCGCTATCACTACATCACTACATATTATAAAACAAAGTCCCCGGCCGCGTCTGTCTGTCTGTTCGCGATAAACTCAAAAACTACTACATGGATTTTCATGCAGTTGTTACCAATCGATAGAACGATTCTTCCGGAAGGTTTACGTATATGATTTGTTTAGTTTATGTGTACATTTGTCTAATATATATTGATATTTGTCAGAGGTGTCGGAAAAAAATAAGGCCGTTTGGGAGCTTTCAACGAAAACGCTGCCTAAACCCTATGAGATATAACAAAACAATATATGGCGGAAATATTCTTCTCTTTTAGATCTACAAAAAAGTCTGCAATAGCATATGTCTATCTTTCAAGGTTAACTTGCTATATCCATTATATCTTTTAGAAAAATGATCATTTCTAATGCGGTAATTGTAAAGCTAATCAGACGGATTCAGTATTTATCCTTATCATTTTAAATGAGTTAATATTCTTAAGCATTTCATGCAGATTATTTTATCGCTGCACTATATACTTTAAATGAATAACTTAGAAGTTATCGCAAAATAACAGCGCGTGTTTGCGCAGCGAGCGAGGTAGGCCGAATGCGATTGCGCGCTGGATCCTTAAGAATTATAGGGAAAATTTTTTGTTTTGTGTTCGTTGTAACTATGATGGATAGATACTTGAATACCTATTTATTGAGTGTTTGTTGTATTGTTAGTCCTGAAGAGTATAGGTATTTCATACGATAAAAGTATACCCACCTACTTATTTCACTAAGTTTTAGTAGGTAACTATATTAATTTGTTTCTGTTTGTTTTGACCAAATTTCGCCCGTTTGTTAGAGGTTTAAAGACATTCTGTAGTATAAGTATCAGTATTGTACCCGTGCGAAGCCGTCGCGGGTCGCTAGTGAACGATATAATTTTTTTTTATAATTTCAGTATAATTTAACACAGTATTTCATTAAGCATCTTGCTAAGTGCAGATAGTACGAGTATAAGAGAAAAACAAAAGTATTTTCGTGTCGTCAAGTAATTGTTTGTAATAGGTACACAAACAAGTTAGGGCACATAAAGATCAAATAAAAAAACAACGAAGGTAATCTATATCTATAAACATATAATAAAACTGTAGAGGTCGAATGTCTGTACATAGAAAAAAAACGCTAAACACCAAGTCAGGGGGATGTTAGAAGTAATATAGAACACATCCAGATATTTTTTTTTTGTCTGTTTCCCTTTTTATACGGCTATTCTCCGAAACTGTTGCACCGATTTCAATTAAATTTTGCATGGTGGTACCTTATATCGGTCAACATTTTATATACATTTAATCACAAAAAATTTATGAGTTTCCGTGTGATAGTTAAAAACCAAAGGAATAACAAACACCACGCGGGCAAAGTCGCGGACATCAGCTGGTATATAATATTTTTAATTTCAGGATTTGAGATGTCTTGTTCTCAAGACATCTCAAATCATATATACATCTCAAATCGTATACACAGATCTGATCGCCATAAAAATGTTGCCTATCTGTTTATTTTACACAGTAACCACGCAAACCTATTTATGAAAACTGATAATCTATCCTATATCTTACAAGTTTTATAGAGCTAATAAAATTACTGATTTGCTACAATAACTTTACATACTTTGTAAAATCGCTTGCTGGATTAATATAATATCTAAATTTCATTTTTCATCGTAGCATTGCGTTTGCAATATTCATGGAATTTTATATAATATTTGATTTCATAGAAAAGTGCAGAGACATCTGCCTTGCCATGGAAAAGTAAAAATGGTTTTTTCTTTGGTTCCCATAACCTAAACATACGACAATTCTGTTACTTTTTAACCTACAAGCTTTACTTAATATGCAAGAGTAGAGATTACTGAATAATATTTACTTAATCGTGATTGATAGTAAGGCAAATACTCTCCCCTTTTTTTTGTTTTGTTGTCCGGGGCGAAATGCATTGTTACACATTACCATCGTCGCTGCTTCGGATCCGCACGCTGGCGGCGGGATATGTGGGACGCGCCCTCTCCATAGCGGTGGTATGCTTACTCATATCACGAGGAGAGGACCATGCACCACTAAAACCCCCCGGACACTCCTTCGATCGCACGAAGCAATCCGGCCCAAAAACCCTCCCCTGGGAGGAGGCCCATGTTTAGCAGTGGACGTTATAGGGCTTATGATACTGATGATGATTGATTATATTCTAGTATTTAATACCTACCTACTATACCCGTAAATGCGAAAGGATATCCTGTACTATTAAAATATATCGATCGTATGTTGCCAAAACTTACCTAACATTTTAACCAACATGTTGTTTTTACGTCATTTGATAGCTTGTCGTATTTTTTTTAATCCACACTATATATTAAAATAATATACATTCTTAATTTTAAATGTGAAAAATTATTTTAACTCTCAAGCACAATAAACTAAACAAAAACATCCAAATAATTCAAAATTCAAATACTGTTGCAGTGCAACATACATGAACAAAAATTGAAGTAGAGCCACAGTTGCACAAAACTCCCCTAACGAACGTAAAAGCCATATTCCTTCAATCTCCCCGTCAGCGACCGCCCTGAGCCGAGGTCCAAGTCCCACAGGGGACGCCCTCTAGCGCAGGTTGCTTAGTTTGTAGTGTTTAAACCATTTATCTAGGCTAGGACTTCACTTCACGGAACGTTCAAAGAAGCAAATCGACTCAGGACTAATTAAGCATGTGAAAAAAAAACTAGAACAACAGCAGACTGAACCGAAAGCAGCAGACGGTTACATTAAAGTATTTTCCCTTTGTCTTTACTTATTATCTTTTATTAAAACCAAAACTTTAGATATTATTAGACTTATCTTTAATTTTAATTCAAGTTCTATGTATGACATATACTATTGGCGAGAAAATCGTTTTGGACTGCAATATTTCTAACATCTACATCCCTAAAGGAAAATTATTTTAATGTTTCCTTTTTGCATATAAGTATTAAACTAATGTTAAAATTAATAAACCTCGATTTTGGTATCATAAATATAATATACAATGTAATTTGGTATATTTTTTTAGTTTTTATGGCTTCGTAAAAGCATTTCCCCCCGGACAACAAAAAAAAGGTACTAATAGGACATTAATATATTTTAACTAACCTAAGTATTTAAGCTCTCTCTCTCTTTCTTTCTGGCTTTCCTTATTTGTCTCCTCCACTTCGCTCTATCTCTGACATCACCTTCGATGTTATTTCACTCTTTCATGTCCTTCCGCACTACACTCTTCTAGTTTGTTTTGGGCCTACCTCTGGATCTTAAACATACGAATTTAAGCTAAAATAAAATATTTTTATTAAATGTGAAACTGCGAAACTGCGCGAAGTTTCACCAGCGTATCTCCCATTCCTGTAGGAACGTTAAAATCAGATATAGCCTTTAGCCTTCCTCGGTAATGAGGTATCTAAAACTGAAAGTTTGTTTCAAATCGGAGTAGTAGTTCCTGAAATAACAGCGTTCAAGCAAACAAACTCTTCAACTTTATATATTAGTATATTTTATAAACTAATAACTACATTATTTAAATAAATATCCATAAATGGATTTATAAATTAATCTTATACATATCATACGGTACGTTTAGTTGAAGCATCTGCCCACGGTAAAGTGTTGAGATGTTAACTCGATGACTTATCTTTGTCGCCAGTGCCCACGTTCAAAGAATAATAAATTACTTTCAGCATATTTTGAAAAAAACAGTCTCAGCGAAAAGTCATTATCGTGTTTTGTAACTTTTGAGCGCTCTGATTCATTATGATTAATTATTCGATAGAAAATGATTCAAATAAAAAGAACGTAGGAAGTAGGTACCTCAAATTAAACCTCAAAACAAACCAACTTTAAAATGTTTGTCTATGTATATGTTGCAGTCAAAACTCTTAACCAGTCAAAAGTACTTTTAACTAGCAAAATCAGTCATAAGTAGTTTTAGATTAGGTTAGTTTTGACTGATTTTGCTAGTTAAAAGTACTTTTGACTGGTTAAGAGTTTTGACTGCAACATATGTAAAAATGATTCCCCTTGGTCACGGCATCACGTAAGAACCGATTTTGTTAATTATTTTTGTGTTGTATTTGTTTTTATAAGGAGAATGTTTTTATAAAAGAAAAAAAATATATACTTCCTCGAAAAATAGAAAATTTAGAAATACTTGACGTTGTCCTGTCTTAAGTCACAACGTTCGCACTTTAAGTAGGTATTTATCAATGAATATGTCGGAATATGGCATTTTTTACTGTTATACTAAAATAATTGGTTATTTGGCGAATATAAAAATCAACAACGGGTCTATCCTTATCCTTACTATCCTTACTAATATTATAAATGTAAAAGTAACTCTGTCTGTCTGTCTGTCTGTTACGCAATCACGCCTTAACTACTGAAGCGATTTAAATGAAATTTGGTACAGATATAGTCTAGAGCCTGAAAAAGGACATAGGCATATTTTATTATGAATTTCCCACGGGAACGGGAGTTACGCGGGTGAAACCGCGCGCGGTAAGCTAGTTGTTAATAAACCTGAATGTGTAAAGCATCAGTTGACCAAGGAATTTCAATACAATGATAAAAGTATAAAATTTAGATTACAGATATTCACAAGGCTTTTTCTATGTTTCTGACCTAATGATGACTTAACATAGGCCTGTTATTGCCGCTTACTTTCGCAAAATTAATAATCTTTAAATAGGTATATCAGATAAGAAATGCCACTTTCCGTCAATTTCTCCGTTAAATACTTGAAGTGCGAACGTTGCGCCTTAACTATAAATATTGAATACGAATTGGGATTGATAACTCCGAACCAAGCATCGTTTTAAACGATATTAATTTTTTTACATATTCTTTGATAAAAAAAGCAGAACATAGATATTTGCAGCACGCATTCTGTCGAGGTTATGTCAAACGGCATAAGTATAACAGTATACTTATGCCGATTTAAATGAAATTTCACATGTGACATTACACCACAGAAAATTATAATGTTCCCGTGGGATAGTTAAAAAATAAGGAATAAAAAACACCACGCGGACAAAGTCGCGGGCATCAGCTAGTTTTTTAATAAAAATAAAAGTAAACCGTAGTTGTCAGTTGACAGACTACAACTAGCTGCGGGTTTAACCAAGTTGGACTGCTACTCTGCATTTCTGTTAAAACAATATTTCCTCGCTGTTCAAAATGGCTTAATATATATTATTTTCTTGACCTTTGAAAAAACAAACATACTTTTAGTTTTTTGTGGCGTTTTTGGGACTTTGACTCGTATCTAAGAAATTCACAGTAACAGACTATTTGTAGATAGATTTGTAGATGTAGATATCGGTAGATACTACAGTTTTTGAGATTAGGTGGAATACACTTACAAACAAACCGATAGACCAAATAAAAAGTAGCCTGTATTATACCTTACAAAAATTAGCTGTCTAACACTAATTATCCCGTCAAAATCCCTCTATTACTGAGATAAGCCGAAACCACTGTTTCGGCCTATACATTTTTCTGTTACAAAAAGACACTTAATTTTTTTTTATTGATGAATGTAAGTGTGTTTGTTAGTATCACACTTACAAAGAGACAACATACAATGTTGAACAAAATATATTTTCAATAGGCAAACCCTTTTTGTTGTCTACTATTACGATGAGTATAGAATAGAACATTTACTTGTAACATAACATCGATCATTCTCAATTTTTGACATTCGGTCGTGTATTGTGTAAAAAGGGCAAATGTTCGAGGTTCTGTTACAAGTAAATGTTCTAGTCTATACTCACCTTTATGATCAACGACATTCCTAACGCTTGAAACACGTCCGAATGGAATGAAGTACCGTTGGTCACTGAATTATTATTGTGTTACTAGTGATGAATATTGGCTTTATTTTTAGTAAGTATGTTTACATAGACAACCATCAATACAGTTGAATTAAAAAAACCACTTATATTTAATATTATATAAAGCTGTACAGTTTATTTGCTTGAACGCGCTAATCTCAAAAACTAGTGGGCCGATTTGAAAAATTATTTCAGTGTTAGATAGCTTATTTATCGAGTAAGGCCGAAAGCTAGTATGTAGGTAATAAACATGATTAATAGTAACGATGTGCGCCTGCACGATGGACCGACGACATGCCTCATAAAGGTCCCAGGGAGTCAGTGGATGCAATCCGCTAGAAATCGCACCACAGGAAATCGATGGGGGCGGCGTATTTTCAGCAGTGGACGACAAGATTTTTTATGAAAAGTAGGAGTACATATTTTTTTTCGCCTATGCTTTTTTATGAAAAAAAAGAAAAAAAATGAATAGAGCGGCAAATTAGAAAATTAAGAATAATTTGAATTTCTCCTCCATCTTAATTTTATAATGTAACCTTATCGCTTTTGACAATCTATATATATAAAAGAAAGTCGTGTTTGTTACAACACTTATAACTCGAGAACGGCTGGACCGATTGCCATGGTTTTTGATTTGTTGGATTTGTTTCCGTACCGAATAGCAGAATACATTTTAAAAACAAAAGAAAGTCGTGTTAGTTACACTATTTATAACTCAAGAACGGCTGAACCGATTTGGCTGAAAATTGGTAGGGAGGTAGCTAAGAACTGGGAGAAGGACATAGGATACTTTTGGGTAGGGGTAGGGTAGGGTAGGGTAGGGTAGGGTAGGGTAGGGGTAGGGTAGGTTAGGGGTAGGGTAGGGGTAGGGTAGGGTAGGGGTAGGGTAGGGTAGGGGTAGGGTAGGGTAGGTGTAGGGTAGGGGTAGGGTAGGGGTAGGGGTAGGTGTAGGGTAGGGGTAGGGTAGGGTAGGAGTAGGGTAGGGTTAGGGTAGGGGTAGGGGTAGGGTAGGGCAGGGGTAGGGTATAAAAGTCCACCCGTGCGAAGCCGGGGCGGGCCGCTAGTATAAACTATTTTAATGTAACCTTATAGCGTTTGAATTAATTTATTATTTTTTACAAAGAGGATGTGAGAAGACTGAATTTCTTAGTGTTAGTCACGGTTAATTCAAAGTTATCACGCCTAATATTATTAGTTTAATTTAATATAAAGTTAGGACAACGTCTGTGGGGTCAACTAGTTTATAATATTAAAATATCTATTAAATTACCTATAATACTAAATTTTATTGTCTGTGATGGAAACATCTATCCCCATCATAGACAATTTCGTCCAAACATGCGCATTTTAAAACTGTTTTAATTTAATTATCTTATCGTATGTATATTTTGTTTTACATTCGGTTTAACTTAGCTTTACATAAATTCTTTGACTTATGTAGAATGAAACAGAACAAACTGTCGTATTTGAAAACAATTCAAATAGACCAGTTGTGTTTATTTCATTCAATCACAGAAATGTTTCTATGAGATGATGTTTAAAAAAAAATTTGATATTATCTTTAATTAACTACCTACCTTCTTACAAGAAATCTCGGTGCACGAATCGAAATCGGAATAATAAATTATACAGTAAAGTGAAATGATGAGTATTAATTTTAACAAAAATAGAACTTCTAAAGCAACATGTTACTTTATGATCCTCATTGGAGAATTTAACAACGATTTCCCAATAAAACAGAAATAGATTTAAACCGCGTAAACATCAGAATTATTGACTATCGAAAAACGGTATCACACAAGTCTTTGTGTTGACTCACTTCACAATTTTAAACACGTACTATAATAGATTTTTTACATAAAGATAATTTGGATATCAAATTTGATGTGATTTCCGGAGAAGCACTTTTTTTTTTGTTTGTTTAGTAGTTTGTTTTATAATTAAGATCTTTACCATGCAATGTGCATTCTTTGTTGGAAATCTTTAATCAAACTCATTTTTTCTCTTTATAATATGTAAGTTTGTGAAAATGTAGGTATATATATTCATTTTTTTTCAATGCTGGTAATAGATAGTCACCTGCCTATGTACCATTACGCAGAGATAGCTCCAAGTTCTTTTTTTTTGGCATTTTTTTGGTATGCTTTTGATACACAACCCTAAAAACATTATGTAAAGTTTTACATCGCACCTACGATAAAACAGCTAACAAAGCGTGAAGATCCACGTGACATGATCAAACGCAGAAATAGCTCCCCAATCTATATATAACATCATTAATCACTACGTAATCATTTTTATTTTGAGCAGACATTCTGAACATTTCTCGTTTTAAAGTTTACGTAGGTATTTTTTGTCTGCTATATTTTTTTTACCTAGAGATGTCATAAAAACAATGAGTACGATGGCCCTGCGACGTATGTACAAGGTCGGATATAACTGTACTCCAAGGTATCAGTTATGACAAGAAAAGTATATAGTTATCATTAGTAGGTAATAAAAGTTTTCCTCTTATATATTTTTTTTCTGAAGGTTGTGATGTGCGCTTTTTTTTTTGTTTGTTTTCCGGGGTAAAATGCTTTTACGCATTCCAACCGCCGCTGCAGCGTATTCGCGCGCTGGCGGTGGGATATGTGGGACTCGTCCTCTCCATAACGTGGTACGTTAAACTTATACCACGAGGAGAGGACCCTACACCACTAAAACCCCCCGGACACTCCTTCAATCCGCCGTTGGCTGGGGCCGGGTACGCATAAGCAATCCGACCCCCCGAAGATTGTGTCTTGCCCTTCCACAATAATCATTAGCAGTATTCATCGGTTGGCCATTCGTGGGTTCCATTCCATCTCCAGGCAAAAAACCTTTATGTAAAATCAAAGATTTCTTTCTGGGTCTGGTTGGTAAAGGGACTCCGTGAAGGTTCTTGGTCCCGATTGTTCTAGCATCATTTATGAGAATACCTGGTGATTACTTGGTATACGACTGCCAAAGTCAGCAGCGTTTTCAGCCAAGTGTGGTGACTATAGCAACGCCCCATTCAATCATTATTATCATCAGCCCGTATAACTTCCACTGCTGAACATGGGACCTCCTTCCGGGGAGGGTATTTGCCATAGTCACCACGCTTGGCAAGCGGGTTGGTGACCGCAGTATTATATTGTACCACACACGGAAACGCTGCTGCCCGTTCCTTGATATACGATTATTATAGATAATGTTATAACAATCGGGACCAACGGCTTAACCTGCTTTCCGAGGCACGGAGGGTAGTCCTTCAACCAACCAGACCCGGAAAGAAATCTTGGAATTTACACAAAGATTTACGGAGGTTGTCCCATTCAATGCAAATACAGAAACAATCTAATATTTCCTTTTAATAATTTAAGAATAGACTACAAATAAGGGGTGACATCGCAACAAATTAATTAAAGAAGTTACGTCTATCTAAAAAGCTTTTACGCTTTGGTATGACTGTAAGACACTGTAAGACTTCATAAAGTTTGATAAAGACACACATAACTTTATAGTCGTTACTGTATGAAATGTCTTTGAATTAAATAACCCATGCCAAATTGGTTTTAATACACAGAGATAATTACGAAAAAATCAAATGCTGTACGCTTTTTTATCGCCTACTAATACATTTTGTATGTTATTCGTTTCGTATGTTAGTTAAACGTGTAGATATATATGTAGGTACTATGAGTATTATGTTATATCTACACGTACATACAAAGCTACATACAAAGGTATGTAGAGCACTAATATTTTAGAACGCAGAGATTTTATTTCATTTTTGTCATTGGTAAGGCTAATAATATAATCCATTTGGATGACACAGCCCGATAAGATCTGAATCTGCATTTTATTAGAATACTAGCGACCCGCCCCTGCTTCGCACGGGTGCATCGCTGATGTAGGTATTATACATATAAACCTTCCTCTTGAATAATTCTATCTATTAAAAAAAGTTGTATCAAAATTCCTTTGCTTAGTTTTAAAGATCTAAGCAAACATAGGGACAGACAGACAGGAAAGCGACTTTGTTTTAAACTATGTAGGGATAGCTTCCGGCCTGCGATTTTACCCGCGTAACTGCCTTTCCCGTAGTAACCTCATAATTAAATGTTAGCTTATAGTTTTCCTTGATAAATTGGATATAGGCACAAACAAACTCTTTAGCTTTAAATATAGACTATCTTCCACATACATACTTTCATATAGGACTTCTCAATAACATATAGCCTTATAGCCTTCCTCGATAAATGGGCTATCTAAAACAGATTTTTTTTTTATATTCCGATCAGTAGTTCCAAGCAAACACAAACACTCTTCAGCGTAATATTAAACTTAATACAACTTATAAACTTAATTATATATTTTTTCGGATTTTCGGATTTCGGATGGACATTATGTATTGAGCTAGTAGACTTTTGCTTCTTCCTTGCACATATAGTAAGATGAGCAGAGCTCCAGACTTAATAAATAGTTAAAAAACTAAAAACTAAGCAACCTGCGCAAGAGGGCGCGGCGCCCCTCTGTGGGATTTGGAACTTGGGGTGGTCGCTGGCGGGGGAACTGAGGAATTGATAACTTAAGATTCTTAGAGTAATTTTGTGCAACTGTTGCTCTACGTTATAGTTAGAGGGCCTCTCGAACTTCAGGTCTACGGGAGCACTGGAGGGGTTCATTTAATTGATGTCAACCTATCTAGAACTATTTTATGGCTTTGTATTATACTAGGTGTAACGGAAAGGGTATATACATAGAAAGAGCAAGGAGCTTCTTTGGATCATAACAAACGATATGGCAAGGGTTATTTAATCCTATCTCTACAAGTCCGGAAGTAATGATTTTTTTTAATTCATAGATATTTGACACCAAAGTTTTCAAATTGAAATAAATACATCACTAGCACTTAATCAGCTGATCAACGAACTAATACGCAAGTAAAAATAAACCTCTTAATCATGGTATTTCTGAATAAAGGGTTCCGCATTTTTATTATTTGTTTGCAAAATAATACTGACTTTTTAAATTTTATTTTGAGTTGAAAATCTTGCCATATCGTTTGTTATGATCCAAAGAAGCCTTGCTTTTTCTATGTATATACCCTTTCCGTTACACATTGTAACTATATTGGTCTTGTATAGAAAATAACAGTAGTGTCCTTACCTCAAGATATAAACTATCGCATTTCTTTATGAGTCCAAAAATATCTTAGCTTGTTCCAACAAACTAAATTTAGTGAAATATATTTAAAATAACATATTTTATTATAGACATGATAGAAAAATGTTTTTTTAAGTTATTAATTAATGTAAAAATTAATACTGAGATAAAATGTTAATACTGTAATATTTTTTAAACAAGCGTCATAACAAAAGCTAAATTAGCACTTGACCAGATGTTTTTAATGACCAAATTTCACAATGTGCCTTAAATTAATAATAGCATTCAGAAGGGTTGTACTAAGATTGTAATGTTCCATAACACAAATGAAATAATCATAGTTTAATTAGCTTAGGTGGGTAAGCCGGTGTCTGCAGATAAGCTAACGGCTAACACACTGTTTAATTATTACTCTCAAACCACGCTTATTAGGGAGGGTATGCTGGGTACCTTCATGATCATGGTATGTACCTACAATGCTTGATATAAGTACTGTAAGATATTTTGTTTTCGTGGCGATAACACTTTTGAGAAGTTTAGAATTGAATTGCAACAAATGGCAAATAATAGTAATATGTAGTAACACAAACTATCACAGATATAGGTATTTAATCTATGATGTTGAATACAGAATTAAGTTTTTTTTGTTTGTAACGAAAATTGTTATCCACTATGTACTTTTGTTTATAGAAATCGAAAATGCATAAATTTTATTGCAGCATTATAAGCGACATCTTCAGATTAATATAAATTATAGGTAGGTACCTACCTATACGGTATTTTCTACTGTTAAAATCTGTTGCGTAAAATGATCTTCATAAAATACTTCGAATTTGAAATGATATAAGTAGGTTTAAGTTTCTTTTGAATACCGCTAGCTTTATAACTATTTAGAATAATACGAAATTGATGAGGGTTTAGGTATTAAATATGTACCTCAATAAATATTTTTAATAAGACAAATAAACTAACCCATCTTTTTCTGTACAATGTTAGGGGATAGGATTGTATGTCCTAAACTCCGAGATCCATCAGATAATACTTAGGAACTTATGTAACTTAACTTGAATTTAGTTTATATGCGTATTTTTTATAATGTGTCATATCTTCGTTATTAAATTGCTGATCTTTGATTATTTATTTTCTCGTACTTCTTGTATATCATGGGGTGTTTTGTCCTTCTGATGCCCTCGTAGACCTGAAGCCTGGGAGGCCCGCAGACAGTTGCACAAAACTCCTCTAAAAAAAATAAACATCATAATCCCCCAATTCCCCCGCCAGCGACCACCCTGACCTGAGGGTCAGGGTGGTCGCATGTGGGACTTGGAGACTCATCTCCAATTCCCACAGGGTCGGCCTCTTGCGCAGGTAGCCTAGTTTGTAGTTTTTAAGCAATGAAGTAGACTGGAGCTCTACTCGCCTTTATGCCCGGTGAAGTAGAAGAAGCCTTCTGGCTTACTATATATTGTCCGTCCGTAATAATAAAAAAGGTGTTTACATACCTATAAGTAATTACTATACGTACTTTCCGTATATATTATGTATTATAAATTATGAGTGTAAATTAATAATTGTATAGTGTATGTAATTTTGGTGTATATAAAGGTAAAATATAAACAACATGTCAAATTTTCCATTTGCTTTATTAAAACACCCTCCACAAATTCATCAATTTTACATACACTCGGGTACACCACTATTATTGCTAGTATTTACAAATAATTTATTACATATTTACATAATTCCACACAACGTTGGCTAATATATCCAACTATTAGTCTATTTATTTTCTTAACAATAAATTATAATATGTTTAAAATAAGACAAATTATTCTGTGACTAGAAAAATGCAACGACATGTATATACGTAGGAGGTACCACTAACAATGCGGACCTTACTTTAGAATCGATTTGGATTATATTTTATATTAAATTTAACCATCCACACTGATGCATCGTAACTTTAAAAGACAACTTAATTTTAGACCCATTAATGTATTTCAATTCTTCACAAAATTCGTATTTATAACGTATACAATGTTCGGAATGTTATTTACAATCGTATCACACAAATATTAATTATATTATTACCACTATATCGAACTTTACACCATGTACATGTTACACGGTACTTGTACGAACCATTTTGTTACAATAAACGCATCTAAAACTCTTTAGAAAGTTTATTATTGCGACAATACATTTTAATGGACACGATTTGGCACTTTAAACGTTCCTCACGTAATCGACATCTAGTCGACATAACTATTAGCATTATCAACAATCACTTGAAGTTCACATGGGCACAATATAATTAGGAATGTCTAAGAAATGCATGCTGGGTATTGGTGAGCGTCGAACGGGCGGGGTAATGAAACGCTCCCGGCAGACTCGTCGCGGCACGGACGGTGAGTCAAGGCGACGACGTTACGCCCATTAGAAAAGATGGTTGTTCGTTTTGGCAAGGGTGCCCAAGTGGTCCGACAAGAGGTAATTGGGTGGTGCGACGCCGAGGAGCGGGAAGCCCGACGGCTGGCGCAGCAAGCCGCAGCCACCGGCCCATTTGCCGCCGCTTGCGCTCACCGGCGGCAATCCCACATCACCACCGACGCCGTTCAGCTCCTCACACAATTTGTTCGCTGCATAACAAAAAACAAGCTCATTGAGTCATCGTACAACAATAAACTACACAAAAACACGTTATTTCAAAGTCCAAATAACAATATCATCGTCACAATACGAAAACGACTTCTTCGTACCTACAAAATAAATACGAGAGCATAATCTCGAAATCCAATCGGTAACATAATGCATGCAAACAAGTTAAATTCATGTGCACAAATCTGCTCGAATATGAAATCAGACTGCAGCTCGACTGGCGAATATGAAATAATCGTGGTAACGCAATTAAGCGCTAATCACCTAATCCTTGCAGCGCGGTTCTGTTGTTTATTCAAGCCTGAGTGACAATCGCGCGCACAATTAGCGCAAATGAGCCGAAGTGAAAATCTGGCGGCAGCGGCGGCTGCTAATGTGATTAATGCGACCACAAGTCCGCCACTAACAGTGAGCCTGCCTACAACATTATGTACGCTAACCTACTCGCCAGCTGACATATACGGAACTTTTGCCTATTTACTACAATTAGAAATTTGTAGTCATGATTTATTATGATGCATGTTGGACTGATAATTGGGAGGCTATTAAATTTCATTATGATATGTCTTAAAATGTTGTATTAATTGCATTGCCAAAGTATTATTCTTCCACATTTCATCTATTGAATAAATATGAAAACGATTTAGCTTATTATTTCTAGGTGTGTTTGTAGTTATGAGAACAAAGTATCTTTACAAGAAAATTCTACGAGAATTGGCACTTTTTTAAACCATGGAGTTTTATAAAAATGTATTATTGAACTACATAATTATGTACTTCAAAACTAGAAATCATACTAGAAAATAAACAACATTACATCATCTCTATTCCTATTTAATTGGTAAATAGACATGTTTACATGAACTATTCCACATTTCACTGGTAATTCGTAGTTGCTAAAGCAATAACAATTGATACTAAAGCTTCCTGAACTTAGAAAAGTTTTATTACTTCTTTGTTCCATAAAATTCAACTAAATAATTTATTTCCGTCAATCTCACTACTATCTTCAGCATTAGCCCGTGCAACGTCCACGGCTGAACATGGGCCTCCCTCGAAGTTACCATAGTCACCACGCTTGGCAGACGGATTGGTGTCGGCAGTATTATGTACAGTATATAACCTGTTATACGATTGTTGTAGATGATATTACACCAATCGGGGCCACCGGTTTTACGTGCTTAAACGTGCCTCAACCAACCAGACCATGAAAGAAATCTTTGATAATACACAGAATTTCTGTCTGCAATGGGAATCGAACCACCGATGTTGTCACTATCATAGTTGTATCTATCTATATACTCTTTACATTATAGTTGGTATTTTTAACTAGTAGGTAGGTACAATACAATCATGGTTCTATATTTAAATGCCACGAATTCGAAGAGTCGTATGTGTTTTGTCGAAAGTAGCCTTGTTGTGCTCGCCCACGTAAACATACGAACTGAAATAATACGCAAAGCTCTCCCATTGGTCGAACCCAGTGACTCATCCGGCTATAATTTCAACGATCACTCTAACATTGGTAAGATATGATGGACTAAAATGTTGTGTGACATCACCCTTAAAAATAAAGTGTTCGATCGGAATGTATAACTAAGAGAATTGTTTACTGTGTGCCCTTAGTATGAAGGACCCAGCGTAGTATTTGTTTTTAGGACGGAAATTTATGTAGGTACTTAGTCACGAGGCTTTTGCTGCTATACCGGTGAAAACTTATAATCTTATTAATACAGGTAGTTTTTTTTTTTAAGATTTCTACCCATGTTTTGCAATCGTCTAGTATTCTTGTTATCCCCCCGTGCTAAGCTATAATGTTATGTTCGACGACAGACCACAATATCACAAGTTCGACGCCCTAGCCATTTGGCCGATTTAAAAGTTAGTGAGTGAACAAGTTTTTAAACCATTTAATAAGACTGGGACTCTGCTCGACTTTATGCCCGGTGAAATAACGAAAGCTTCGAGGTTTACTACATAAGTGCGCCAAAAAAAAAACTTAGACATGTATTGGAAGAAACTAAGCCTTTGATCAAGAATGTATAATATAGTAGTTCGCCCTTAAGTGTTGTGATAATGCATTTTATTCCACCTAACTTCATCTGAAATTCCATCTACCTAAATAAAGCTATCCAATTATTCACTTTCCGATGCCTCCTTCCGAGACCTGAAGTCTGAGAGGCCCGCAAACTATAACGTAGTGCGACAGTTGCACAAAACTCCCCTAAAAAACTAAAAGTCATGATCTCTTAATACCACCGTCAGCCCTAAGGCAAGGTCCTAGTCAAGCAAGGTACTCTTGTGCAGATTTCTTAGTTTCTTAACTATTAAATAAGGCTGGAGCTCAGCAAAAGTAGTAAAAGACTCGCGGCTGACTCTATAAATGTTCATCCGAACATAAAAATTTAAACTAGCTATTCAATAAAAAAAATTAAGCGCATTCATTAATAAACTTCTAAAGATACTATTTCTCATTAATTTTGTGTCTGAGCTAGTATACAGACTTAGAACAAGTTTGTTTTCATTAACGTTAAGATTTAGTATTCATTAGAAAAGCGAGTTGTCGAGTCATTCATCTGCGTAAAACGATTTTTTTAAATATACCTAGTGAATAATTAATACAAAAATATTAATTATTCACTTCGTTACCACCGCCTTCGTTTGTTGGTGTTGGTTGCCAAAAATATTAAACCAAAATATGTTTTCTTTCGTTTAGTTTCATGTATCTGAGTAAAAAATTAAATTTGTAATGAGAAGAGGAAAGACTGAAATAAATTAAAAACAAGTGAAAAATATTGGATAAATTGATTTTTGATATACTTATATTGATTTCAATTATAGCATCCAATAAAATTTTAAATAAAAATATCTTTGTTTGCAAAATGTGTTTAGATATCAGTATGTCAGATATGTCAGTATATAATATGTAATATATATTGTACCTCCTACAACGTACCTCCCACGACCGATTTCGGCCATTCATTTCATTTACTTTCGAAATTCAGTGGGAACGATATAATGACACGACGGGTGAGAGATCAGGCACAGGTCCAACGCAACAGCTTAACGTGCTTCTCAGAGTCACGGATAAACATCACCAATTCCAATCTTCGTGCTGGTTACCTACCAGCGTAGATTTTCATCAATTGTAAATTTATATTAAAATAATGTAGTTCTAGATCACACGCACAATTTTTTGCCCGACTCAGGGATCGAACAAAGGACGTTTATATGACCGCTAGACCTACGAGGAAAGTATACTTGCTTTTTATTAGGAAAGTATTGCTTTGATAAAAAGCAATTGAACACAGCTTTGCTGATTTTAATTATATCTTATAAAGCTACTTTTATTTCTTAGTTCATCATATTTCAGGTATCCAATAAGTATGTAAAGTTAAAACTATTTTTCTAGAACTTGTTAGCAATTTGTCTAAAAAAATGTTGTTTGTGAATGTCATTTAGGTATATGGAAATAGCCAACAACACGCAGAATGATACATTTTTAAAATATCTAATTTCTTTGTAAAAAAACGATTTATCTTCCCAATGACTACTACTATTTCTTAATAACTATGAGTTATATTGTAGATATTTATTCATCGGCCACACTCATCGGCGATACGAACACTAAATAATCTAATTTTAGTTTTAGTTAACATAGTGCCAAAAATTAATTATATTGTTTGGAGCAATGTCGAAATATTTATTTTAGACACTAATTGTTTCGATTTTAACTTCGTAACTAATTGGTTTCAAGTCATGTTTTGTGTTTAACTTATAGGTTTTACACTAACATAATTAATTCATTATTTATCCGGATAGTTATAGTAATATAGATTGCATTATTCAGACAAACAAATTCATTTAAGTTTGACTTAGACATGTTCATTATATTGCAACCTCTGTGAATATAATTATTATAAACTAACTTTGTCCGCGTGGTGTTTGTTATTCCTTCGGTTTTTTAACCATCCCACTCATTAATTTTCTGCGATTATAAGAATTTAAAACGTTGACCTGGGATTTGCAGGGTGCTCAAGTTTATCCCCTGACTCGGTTTTTAGCTATGTACAGGTTCGACCTCTACAGTTTTATTATATGTATATATATAGATTACTTCGAATGTTAAAATTGTCTTTTTTAATGATGTATTAAAAAAATTTCAACATTTTAATCTGCATTAAGCTTCAGTACCTAACTGTGTAGGTACCTCGGTATTATTCAATATCACAGTATCTAAAGGTAAAAGTAGAATTTTGCTATGCATTAGTTATTTTACTAATGTTACCGACCTCTTAAGATATCAATTTATACTTGTTGCGAAAATTACCTACGGAGTTTACACGAATATACAACTCTGTTTAAAAATATGAGCGTCGAGTTAATTATAGAGGGGCCTCGGACGGATTTATTTCAAACGTGGAAAATGCTTATAATACTCAATAAATTGTTATTTATTGAGTATTATAATTATTTACATCATCTTACTACATAATAATATATTATTTAAAGCTGAAATCGTACACCTACGTATATTATGTAGATAACAAAATATACAGACACAACAATATATTTTTGATTTAACTAAAATACATTGACACCTTCTGTGTCAAGACTTGCTAAAATTAAAGAGTACCTACGTGAGTACAGCGAGTACTTTGGGTAGATTTATGTGGGTGATCAAGGTTCAGAACATAATAGAATCGGTCTCCTCTGATCACCTAGGTGATTTGTTTCCCAGGTGATCAGAGGACACCAATTTAGTCTCCTTGAATCACCTGGGTGATACTAGCTGGGTGATTTGATTCGTAGGTGATCAGAGGACACTGTTTCATTCCACTTTGAACACCTAGGTGATATCACCTGGGTGTTCAAAGTTGAATAAACCGGTAGCAGTACCAAGTAGTTGTATGGTATAAAATTTAACTAATCTATAAATTAATTGTCTAGAAGTTACTGATAATAATGTTAAATATTCCAATGTTATAGTGGTGTGCGACTCTTACTACTTACTTACTTAACTTCTGCTTGACCGATTTACTTGAATTTTCTTTGAAATAACACTAATAACTTACTTTAATGATACACGGGGGGTTATTAGCTATTGAACTATTTGGTTCAATTGGATCATTAATATATACCTTAACGATAATTTAAATTACTGACTGATTCTAATCTTAAAATGTTTATTCTAATAAACTTTACTTTTTTTTCGGTTTGACTTGCGTCGGTAGCCATGAAGCTTTTGCTACTTCACCGGGCATGTATTCTTATAAACATTTAACGAAGTCGTAGTAATTAATAGAAGGAAAATTATTATTACCTGCAGAGGTTATGGGTTTCAGATCAGGTGGGGACAAGTGCGGTAGCGCGTGGTGCGCAGGCTGCGGCGCGGGCGCAGACGGAGGGTGCGGTGATGACGACGGCGACGACTTATCCCGCTTGCCTTCCGCCTTCACGGGAGTCTCACCCGCCTTTTGCTGCGCAAGACGCTCTTGTTTGCGAAACTTCGCCCGTCGGTTTTGAAACCATACCTAGAAATACAATAAGATATTTTAATAATATATAGATGTAATTGTACAAGGTAATTGCGAAATATCTCCAAATAAATATTTAATTCATTTGCAGATAATTACTAGTATACCTATGATACAACATACTACTTACGAATGAATTACCCTTATGAAACGAATGTTTTAGTAGTGAGTCATACTTCCAACAGAATGCAATTTAATCTATGTATTATGGTTATTCAATCTAGTCAGAACGACTAAATAATATGAAATTTGGCAAAAAGATTGGTAGTGAATGCTTGTAACAGAGATACTAATTAATCTCCTTTTTATCCCGAAAAGATAGTCGCGAAAAAGCTTTCTCTCCTCTTGGAATCTAAAAATCTATGCACACCTCTAACGTAAATTATATTTATTTTGTTATCATATCTGATCAAGTAATATTTTGAGACATGGCAGTGATCTCTTTTGAATAAATACGCTTATACGTCATGTACTTAATCAAAAAGGTACTTACAGAACATTCACAAAATTACACTACTGTAAGTAGTAATTGATTCAGTTTACAAATATATAAATCACAAAAGCATAGCTCTAAATTAAAATCGAAACACAAATGAAGCGAAAAGCATCGTAAACAAAACTGAATACAACAAAAAATATAGGTAATGAAAACGTCAGAGCGAACGCGGGCAATGAGCAAACACAGTTAGCACCGGACCCAACTAATGGGAACGCATCCCATGCATCGCGCGCCAAATTTTAATGCAAACCGTTTTATATTCGTTCGGATGTGCGCAAATCCGAATTGATCATAATTCGATTTGGTGCGAAAGATAATTGCAACTGCCACTGGCGCTGATTGAGCGCGGAGTAAAAAAATATTCGGTGCAGAGAGCTGCCCGCTCACACTGGCACCACACAATCACACGCGCCATTGTTTGTTCACCGCTCTGCGCTGATGATGTTTGTTCACCTTTATACATATTTCTTCGATTCATTGCCATCATCGAGATACACGTAGCATACGTAATCACTCGCTAATATGTGTGTTGTGTTCATTAACGTTGCTAATTAGGCTCTAATTAGTTACGTGAATATCTACAGTATATTCATAGGAATTGTCTTTGTATTTTTCACTTTTTTAAGTATCGTTGATGAGTCAATTCTAATCCTAAGGAGCCCTAAAGATTGCTATATTATACAAGATACATATAAGGAGAATCATTGTACCTTTGTCTATATTCGTATGTGTCTTATTCTATTTTTTTCTAAAGCTTACTAGCAGAGTTTTTGCAGTCACTTGTTAACCCCTCGTGCTTAGCTAAAATGCTTGTGTTACGAGTGGGTTTCCATTGGTAACATAATGCAATGGTTGGGAATCGAACCGGCGACCACAAGAACACAAGTCATTAGCCATTGGGCTGCGGCCGCTTAATTTATCTACATAATATGTTTAGGTAAATCCAACGTATATTATTAATGTCTGTCTTAAGATGGTCAGCATAAATTAGTTTAATAATGACAAAATGTTTCCACAGCACTAGTTTGTTTATTATTTAACGTAACAAATATTAATTATCTCGCCACCTACTCGTGCATATTACACAAATTCTCCTTGGCAATGAACATGACAAACGTTAATGACCGCCTGTGACTTTGTTCTAGAAATATTTCAAATTTGTAATAATGTTACAATTCAAAACTTGTGAAAAAAGTACAAAGATTATATCACAAAGTCGACCCCGACTTTTAGTTTGTTTATTATGACGCACGAATTATTTCTTGCGAGCCTTGGTATTTTGGAGTATAGGGACAGAGTTATCCTATAGTCCATTAGAGTTTAGGTAGTCCAGAGGTTCAGATGAAATAATACTTTTGACTGTATAGCGATGCATAATAAAAAGTAAAAAATGACTCAATAAATTAACATGGTGCAAGTAGTAGTATTTACAATGCGTTCTTTAAACTAGCTAATATGTACTATAGTTGTAAACTGTGGTACTATAGTAGTACACAGTTTACAACTATAGTACATATACAAATTAAAGCAAGCATATCAATGATTAACTTAACGCGCGCGGTTTAACCCGCGGAGCTCCCGTCCGTAGGGGAACTTCATTATTGAATATAGCTTATATTACTCCTGAATAATACAGCTTTCTAATGGTAAAAGATTTTTTGTATTCAGTCCAGTAGTGTCGAAGCCGATTCAATCAAACAAACAATCTAATATTTCCTCTTTATCATATTTTATGTCGATGCCATTCTATCCTATGCCGCATAAAGCAATACTTTTGTAACCAATTGCGAATCTGTGATAGCCCTTGACGGTTTACTAGTTTATAACAATATCAAAAATATGATTTTACATTTGCACAAAGTACTAAAGTGACGAAATGTCCACTGATTACATCACTATTCACATTGACATTGAGAAGAAGATATATTGACGCTACTTTTGTATTGTGTAGGCAGTTGGTCGTAGATCAGAGCATAACAGGTGTATTTAAGTGCAATGTCAGTGCAGCTGGAGTGTTTAGCATCCGCATCGATGTCACACTGACTTACAGTTATTTCCTGTCAGTCAAATGACATATTGATGGTCCAGAGCTCCTTGATCTTCTAATAGAACGCTAATGCGCGCAGCCCACACATTAATTTGTTGCATTTCGTATATCACACTGATTTACGGACATATGCACTTATATAAGGTTCTTTAGATAGATTATACGTATAATAATTCACTCTATATTATAATGATGTTGTAATCAGAATTACCTTACATTTATTTTGAAAATGATTTATTTTGTAAATGTAATTATCATGTGTCCGTATGTAGTAATATGTATGTAGTCCGTATATGTCCATGGTGGAACATTTGGTCGTAAGGAATAGTATTAAATCTGTTAGTCTGGTCCTAAAATATCCAGTATTCCATTTCCGTAAACCAAACTATAAAATGTGTACCTACGTAGTAGGTACGTGAATTTCCCTGACCATTTAAATTTAGTTGGTATTGTATGGTACATTTGTTCAGTAAATAAAGTCGAAGATTGCTAAAATTCATCATTTCATTGAATCTAAGAGAAAATCAGTGCCACCGAGTGGAAAGGTCCCACGTAGTACGTGCCCGGGGTAGCCAAGCGCGTTCTCCAGCGACTAACGAACACGCGTCCTCGGTTGATTGGAACTCGGAGTCACGGCGAGTCGATCGCCCGCAGCATCGAGCTTTCCGCATTATTTCCGAATTGGAAAAAATCAAAGCTCCACAACGTATGCGGCATCCGCAAACAAACAAATAATACAAAAACCGCCGCCAATACAAATGAGTACCGATACGACGCCGAGCGGAATGCGAAGTCGAAGTGAGCCCGAGCGTGTGCCCGAGGCAAATAAACGGCCGCCGATGTGTTTGTAGGAATTCGTTGCGATGTTTATCGAATGTGATGCGTGCCCCTAATGTAAATAAATACTTCGCCGAATTTTCCTACGGCGATATAGGGTAATAAAATAATTTGGTGAAGGTGATCCGTCAGGTTACCGGAGGAGAGTCAAACGTTTACACACAATGTTTCACTGGATGGTAGGATAACTTTGGTACTTTCATGATGTTTTTTTAATTTACTGAGATTAGCAGGTCGATTATGTAAAAAAATGCGACAGCGATAATTTTGCAGATTAATGACAAACCGTCAAAAATTACTCTTTGTCATAGCACCGCGACTTTTTTTTCGTTGTCATACATAGCCACCAACAACACTAATTGTAGCTACAGTGAACCAATTTATTGCTACGGCAACGCGATTTTCTTAAAGTTTTGTGACTAATCTGCTAAATTATAGAAATATATCTACTATCGTGTTGCTTTTGCAAGTTATGATAATTGACCTGCGGGTCACAAAATTAACGCTCTACTTAGTCTTTCGAACTAAGTAGATCTTTTTACATTTAACAGAAATAAAACACGTATGATGAATGATAGGAATATGATCTATTATACCTGTATACATATATATTTATATTACATACATCATCATGCATTCGCTACTAAAAATCAACAACACACTCACATTACCCGAAACATTAAACTGCGGTCGTAAAATTAATGACATATTCATAAATAGCGCAACGTAAACAACAAACCAACGGTAATAATACATATCGGATGGGCAATTAAGCTTCTGGGACAATCGAGCAGCATCGAAGTGCACTTTGCAAATGAATCGGGAGGATAGGGCGCGAGATAGTTGGGCTCAAATGTAATTAAATACTGAGAGCTCACGCAGATGCCGGCAATGAGATAAGTGATACACGATTGATTTTAAATTAGAAGGAAATTACAATTCCATTTTAGTTTGAGAGTATATTTCAAGCAATGTCAAGTTGTTTTCCTTTTGTACTAGTTGGCCCGACAGACGTTGTCCTGTCTTCAATAAAACTCTATATTAAATTTAACTTTTAATAATATGCATGTTAGGTCCGAACTAATCGCGATGTGTACAGCAGCATGCATTCTGTTAATGTTATGACAAGTGCCATAAGATTACATTAAAAATAAAAATTGTCAAAAGCGTTGATTAAATTTGAAAATTTAATATGGTGAAGATGTATTCTTAAATTTTCTAATTTTTTACCTATTTTTTAATTTTACCTATTTTTTCTTTCTTACGAACCATCTCCTGACAATAACAAACGCAAGATAAAAATAATTAGCCAAATCGGTCTAGCCGTTCATGCGTGTTGCCGTGACCAAGGGGAAAAGGAATTCATTTATATATATATAAAGATATAGGAAAAAATACTTTTATAAACTACTTGCTGACACGACAGACGTTTTACTGTCCTGTCTTAACTAAAACTCTATATTAAATTGAGCTTTTAATATTATGCGCAATAGCTCTGAACTTGACTGTGATGATGATCGCCATCTGTTAAAACTATTCATTATGTTTTAATAATTCCAATAATTATTGCTTAAGGAATTAAACCATATCTACGATATTTTTTTTCATGGAGGTAGTAAATTCCTTTAGTACTTCAATGAAAAAAAAATCAGCATAGGTATTCAATATATTAAAATATGACATGACGCAGTGTGACTTTTATTAGATAATCCTTTATCTTGCATTCACCAGCTAAATTTTAATTTTAATTTTCCTGCTTATTAAAAAATATATATGTAGGTAAGTATCAACTAATTCCCGAGACTAAACACATAAGGACATTTAAAGCAGTTAATTGTTATGAAAATAAATAATATCCTATTGTGTTTTATGAATAATATAGTCAGATTGCAATTCGACTAAAATCTATAGGTTCTTCACAACAGGACCACAGTGTAGCAATGTGTACAGTGTACAATTGTACATGCCTCAGTAAACAGTAGTGCAACAATGGTTGACTATTAAAATAAACAGAACGGCGCCATGTGGCTGTCGAGTAAACACCAACAGGCTAATATATTCAGCGTTGCACGCCCGACCTCGCCTCGGCTACTACAACTCCACTTTGATTTTCTAATTAATATTTGACTTGCAAGTTCACTTGCTTTCCTAATAAAGCTCTGACATCGTATGACATTACTTCCTCTAGGTTTCTGTGGACTTGTTAAATTGTAACCGGTTTAAAGGTTATTAACGAGCTAGCTTCGTGCGAATTTAGAAAGCAATTTTATTAGCAGAAAAATATCCTAGAAATGTGTTGCATTGTAATTCATATCAAAATTAGTTTAATATTTTACGAAGTGTAACGATGGCCTTTTGAGATTTTTTTAAACCTTATGTTCATCATCATTATCATCAGCCCGTACAACGTCCACTGCTGGACATGTTCCTGCTCCCGAGGTAGGATTTTGCAATAGTCACCACGCTCGGCAGGCGAAGTGGTGACAGCAGTATTATGTTGTAATACACATGGAAACGCTGCTGCCCGTTCCCTAATATAATACGCTTGTTATAGATGATGTTAAAAAAATCGGGACCAACGGCTTCGCGTGCTTTTCAAGGCAACCAACCCGGAAAGAAATCTTAGAATTTCCACGAAGATTTCTTGTCCGGTGTGGAGATCGAAACCACGACCTCCGAGACTTCAACTCTGACTCCGAACCTTATCTTACCATTTTATAATTCTAGGTACCTACCCAAATCAGATGACTAAATACTAAAACGTCTCTTGATGTATAAAAACCATATTCCCAGAATAAAAACTCATAGTACTAGTAACTCATTTACTTAAAAACAAACTTAATTATTATTTACGCTTCACTTGACTTTAAGTTCGCTACTTTCGTATTTTCATTTAACTTCCATATTTTCATCGCAAAATTAGTTCCTGAATCATTTTTCATCGATGCTGGAGAGAAGGGGAGAGTCTGGAGTCATCTGTTGAGCCCATTATTGGCGCTCTAATGCAAAAAATATTACTCCGTCGCTAACGTACTGGAAGCTTAAACGATTAAGTGACTTGGCGTGGCGCGAACTTGCTCATATACAAGTGCAATCAAATAATAGTTTGAAGTATGCATCAGTGATTCCTGATGGATAGAAAATAAAATAAAAGTTAGCTTTAAAGTATCAAAATTACCAAGACATAATAATTTAATTTCATTGCTTTTTTGCTATTTTAATGGAAGAGAAACTATCGCTTGTATATAGTCGTCCCGACCGATTTCGGCCACGGTGGTTAATCTCTAAAGAGATAAGCCATTTGTGCAGGATACTCTCAAAATCCAATGAGACACGACTGGTAAGGGATCAGGTGCAAGATTGACAGCTTAAGGTGCTTTCTGAGGCAGGGATGGAACACCAACAACTCCTGAGCTTTGGACTGGTACCTATTTAGTTATATACTTTTTTAGTTACACTAATTTTTGACCGACCCGGGAAAAGACGCTAGACCAACGAGACAGGTTGCTCATACCATTGAATAGACCTTTCATAATGCTTAAAGTTCCGTAAATTATCTTTTCGAATTATTATATTTGATCCTTATTCTACACCCAGTCAATTTAAAATGATTAAATAAAACCACAGTAAAAATAAACATTAGAAAGTTCCTCACAAAAGTTAGTCGCGTTAGTAATTCGCAAAATAAAGGCTAGTGAGTTATAAAAGCATTCACCATGTGGCAATGTTTGCGCATTCAACTAGCGTTATGTGCGAAGGTTCAGTCGACACCCGTCTTTATTTGACACGTCAGAGGGCGGACCCTCGAGGCGTATGAAAAACGTGAGGCCGCGCGGAATGATCTAATTGTATTCATTAGCCGGGCCAGGCCGCGCAAATATTGACTGAGTGGGGACGCGCCGACTCCTACCGGCCCTCGCTTTGATCATAACCGATACCGAACCGACACTTTGGTATAGCGCCTTATGTAGGTGGCGTTGATGTAACCTGTAACGTTGATGTTGACGTAATACGTCTAAGCCATAATTTTGAATACGAACCAACCCATTATCAAGACCTTCATTTTGTACAATCTCTATGATGATAAAATAAAGCTAAGTTAACTAAACTTTATTTTTAAAACTCCTGATTTAACGGGACCCTATTACTAAGACTTCGCTGCTTGTCTGTCACCAGGCTGTATTCCAAGAACCGCGATAACTAGACGGTTGAAATTTTCACAGATGATGTATTTCTATTACCGCTATAACAAATACTGAAAATAAAATAAAATATTTTTTTAAGGGGGGCTGTACACCAAACTTTTTTTTGCCCTTTTTTGGTTGATGTCAATAAAGCCAATTAGGTAAGCACTTGAAAATGGTGCGGAACCCTTTGTGCGCGAGTCCGACTCGCACTTGCTGGCTTTTTTTTTTTAAATAGTACCTACATCTAGTATGTACCATTTTGGATATTTTGGTTTGTTAACTATATTATTTACACTTTAAATAACTGACTGGCTTAGTTTTAATTATACGTATATTTCAGTAGTTTTAATTTTTAAAATTTTAGTATTACTTTCCTAAATCTTTCTTCACCTAATTAGGTGAAGAAAGATTTAGGAAAGTAATACTATATAAATAATTATATGTAGTAATAACTTATAGCAAATTTAATTTCTTTTACTATAAACGAATACATTTTATATAAAATAGAAGCTAATTATTTACATACTACATTTAAATACCGCAAGAGAAAAGTGATCAACAACAAAGTTCGGTAAAGCTAATAAAAGATAAATCAATCGTGAGGCGCGGTCGAGCGCGACCAAACCTCGCGAACACACCCCACTGTTTATACTTAGCGGATGAAAAGGCAACACCAAACGCCCCGGAATAATATTAGCTACCCTCAATAATCCATCGAAACCTATCAACCGAAAAGTGATACGATGAAAATAGACTCTATTTTTTACGCTTCAAAGTCTTTTATATTGTAACAATTAAATTTTGCTACGTCGTTTTGGGCTCGTTACTTTTTTTTAGTAACTGGTAACATGTGTTAACATTTGATGATAATCCAGGATTAACACATCATAATAAAGAGATGAATGCATCATCGTTTATTCAAGCCTTATGTCGGCTATTCGACAGCGTTTAGCAATGACAGGTGTTCCGACGCTACTCATCTTATTAGATTAAATTGGATTTAACTTGCTTTAACACTGCATAAATAATGTGAATGTTATTGAAAGGAAATACTTAACCAATAAGTCATAAAATTATTTATCAATTTGAATATTACAGTGTTATTATGATAATTGACAGATTCGTTATTTAATTGAAACAAATAAAATATTGTTTTAATTTGAACAATTTGTATAATCGTGGTCCGCCCTAATAATGACAATTATATAATAACTGAAAAGCCTGCTCAATTTGCAAATTTATAAAATGTTCCTAATCATGATTGATCAATTCATATTCACTTATCGTTTCGACTATTTGCATGTGCCTTTAATAGGTTTACCTAAATATTAATAAAGGTAGGACGTAGAGCTATTCTATACAACTCATATGTTCAGTGGTCCATGCATCGTTAATACGAAATGAAATGTCTATGGAATTGACTATAAATGTTCAAAAAGTGCTGTGTGTGCCAGGCTATGCTCGTCAAGCAATTGGTTTCAGTGGTTTTTTTTTAATCTTCATTAAAGTAAATATTTAAAATTGTAACTATAAGCTAAATTTGTAAATTCGTATCAGAATTACAGCGATGATGATGGTTTGGCCGGTAGCATTTTTTATTACAAGTACCTACAAACTTTTAGCGTACTTTTACTGCGTGCTATAAGAACTATATTTGGGCGGACTTGACACTTTTTTGACACTATCATAGATTCTTGCTAAGTAATATCTATATTCACACTTCATACTATTTGATCATTTAAACAGTCACTGAATAACAATTTCAGTCATAAAGCATGGTCATTATAAAATACATATAATGACCAATTAATAACCGTTTGTTTGTTAAATTAACTTAAATTCTATTTAAGTGTTTAATTTAGCACGGTCGTTCTTTAATCCTGTTTATGAACAAAATCACGATGAACAATTAAAAACATTATTTCATCGTACCGTATAAATGCATAATAACGGCGAAACTCCTGCGACAGATGCGCATGCTCCATTACTATGACCCTATTGTACGGCGCTTTTAAAAAGTAAACATTGGCTCAACAACTACTAATAATAATAACTATTTGATACACTCTTTGCAGTAGTTTATATTGATATTGTATTTAAGTTATGAGTAGTTAAATATTTTCAATTTAGGATATGTTTATTGATTAAAAATTATCATAAAATTAATTATAACGAAGGAATCAATGACAAAGCGACGGACAGAGTCGATTAAAAGATTTCCTGTTAATTGCGTAGTATTCTAAATCATTGACTAGCGAATAACCAGCCTTAAGAATAATAATTAAGAGTGTTATTTTTGTTATTTAAGTTATTGTAGAGAGTTTGAATAAATATAATTTTAAAAAAATAAAAAAAAATATATAGTGAATTATATATTTTTATTCTTATTTTGAAAACTATAAGACAACTGCATGTAAATATTTAGGTGCTGAATAAACTTATTATTTTTTAGTAATATGGTTGAGGTATTTATTGAAAAAAACATTAGTTTGTTTTTAATGTAATTTTTTATAACTGTATGTTATTTTAAGAAAGAAAAATAATGTATTCAATATTATTTTTCTAACTTCTTTCAAAATCTTAAGTATTTTTGAACTTATTTTGAATTACCCATAAAAGTATACAATTACGAGATAACGTACAATTTTTGCTTACCATAATAAAATAATAGCCATGCTAGGCTAGATTAACCCACTTATTCCTAAGAAGAAATTAAATATATAACTAATTCTAATATTGTTTTAAAAGTGGGTTGTGCCTACAACCTCGGTCCAAGTACCGATTAACAAAACGATTAATCACTCGTTATCGATAGCTAACTTCCCTTAAACCATTCAATCGGTTCCCTGCTGGGCTTTTCAATTAAAAATGTAACAGATTTGAATCGATTTTGACAAATCATCGTGATTGCGAGACTTCCTCGAAACAATGATTGCAATCAGTTCGGTGGCACGCGACACGACAAATAGACGATACCGATCGACAGATGTTTCATTATTGTCACAGCACTACTCTTAGTTCACTTGATTAATTAGTTGTGTATTTCCTACTTTTAACCCTTGGAATTCTATCTTTCTATATTATTCTATAACTCTTTTGAACACGGGTCTTTCTCCGTGTGGGGTTTTGCCACTGTCACTGCGCTTGACGGGTTGGTGACCGCAGTTGTGATTATGTTGTAACACATAGCGAAACGGTGCTGCCAGTTCCCTGGTAAACAATTGTTATAGATGTTGTTATAACAATCGGGACCAACGGCTTAACGACCTTTGCGAAACATTATATACCGAATATCAGGTATTGTCCGCGGCATGGTCCGCGTAGATATTTTTATAAATCAACTTTGCTCCCATGTTGTACCACCTTAAACATTGAAAAATAAATCCTTACAATCTTAATAATTAACCTATTAAGGACTACCATCCGTGCCTCGGATAGCAATTTAATTATCTATAGCATTGTGTACCAAGGAACGGGTAGCAGCGTTTCCCTGTGTATATTATTATATAATACTGCGGACACTTTCGACGCGATGTGGCTATGGCAAAAAACCTTCCGTCGGGAGAAGGATTCCATTCCATTTTCAACAGTGGAATTTGTATAGGCCGATGATGATGAAGCTGATAAGACTAACTGTCCTATCATCCTTATATCCTATCCTGTTATACCTATTTGAAATTCACGAAATTCTAAAGCTAACTAGTCGTTTTAAATAAGTCAATCGCACAGCCACGGTACTGTTCAAAATATGAAGGTAATTTCATCATTTTTCTCAACAAACAAGCACTTCATCAGCTGTGAGTAATTGTCAGTATTATTATAAACAAAATGTGTTAAGCAATAAACTGTTTATACTGTATGCCACGTATGCTCGAAGTGGCCTATAAACATAAAAAAACCCAGCATTCGTCGTAAAAAGATTATACTTTTCATATAAAATACCAATAGCAAGTAAGTTCATTTACATAGTACCCTAATAATCGTAAATCTACCTACATAAACTTAAATATATATGACATACTACAAGCTACTATATAAGCCACGTCATCACTAATGTAATAACTTAATCGGCCGTAGCCCCTTTTTTTTTGTTGTCCGGGGGTAAATGCATTTACGCATTCCCACCGCCGCTGCAGCGTGATATGTGGGACTTGTCCTCTCTCTCCATAGCGTGGTATGCTAAACTCATACCACGAGGAGAGGACCCTACACCACTAAAACCTCCCGGTCACTCCTTCGATCCGCCGTTGGTGGGGGCCGGGTACGCATGAGCAATCCGGCCCCCCGACGGGCGGCACCCGCGGCCTTTATGGTACCGCAGGATCTCTGCCACATTTACAGTGGCCCATTTGCCCAATTATAGGGACGCCCGGAGTGTAGAGGCGTCCCTACTCCTCATGGGCCAGCCTCGAAAGGCTCCCTGAGGCCGAGCCTAGGGCGAAGCGGCCGTAGCCCTAGGGCATCGGACTTGTGATCTTAAGGTCGCCGGTTCGAACCCCACCCATTGCACAACCGACCTGAGCCCACTCGAAACACAAGCATTTTAGCTTAGCACGAGGGGTTAACAAGAATACTTATAGACTGCAAAACTCTGCTAGTAAAATTAAAAAAATAAACTTGTTGTACTTTACCATGACATGTGTACTAATGGTTTAATAAACTCCAAGATGGGACATACTCTATAAAATAAGCATACTAAATGAGTTGCCATTTTACAAATGATAAATGTACTAGAACGGGATACAAAAAAATGAATAGAATAAACTCGAGTTAATGTTCAGACAATAAAGAGATGGCCCTCTCTCGAGTTAAATGGTTCGTGATCATTGACTGGCGGTCTGATCGCTTCGACCAAATGTGGGGCGTTCGAATCATGACCTGGCTTATTCTGCTATTAGTAACGAGAGTTAACAATGTCCTTTCGTGCTGATAGTCCCATAAAGTTATACGAAAAAAACTGGTTTAATTATGTTGTACAAAAAGCTTAACGAGCTTGTTTATTTGTAATGTCGAATATTATGCATAGCGTTTATGCATAGGCAAGCAACATCGTTTTGAAAATTATTGAAGAAGGTACATTCTTTGGTTGAAGTTTTATAAACAAGTTTTTGTGATGATCAAAGCATCTTAATTATTATAACTGTAGTAGGTACTACGAAAAATAAGAACCTACCTTCATATTGTTATTTCATGAAATAGAGATGTAAATATCTAATATAATTACATATATTATATTATATTTTTTACATACAACGTATAGGTCGGTATAAACTTTACAACTGGTCAGGGATCAACGTGGCTCAATTAGTTCAAGATATTACCTTTTATCTACCTAAGGCAGGAGCCGTATCCAAATGAAATAATAATAATAATAATCTTTATTAAATATAACATTAATGTTATGCACACGTGATTCGTATAATTCAGAATGCCTTAAGGATTTATACAGATCTATGCTTCGCGGTCCATACAACAGGGTAAGACACATTCAGTGTTACTTAGTCGAACAATTCATTTTTTTAACTTGCAGCTTTATTTTAAAACAACTGTTTGTGGACTCTATAACGAAATGCAAGAAAAGAAGAATTACTGAGTAGGTATATAATTATTACAATTACATACCTAAGTATGTATAAATTAAGTACCTACTCTTAAACTCCTTTATTTGAGTCCTTCTTCGGATGCAGAGAAAAAAACATTGTGACAAGGCCGCCAATTATTTCTACCTTTGGTTACGATCGGTTTTAAGCCCTTTACTGTAATTTCACAGAAAGGGGGCATCTGGACAGGGTCGACGAATGTACTTTTATAACAATAAATTTATTTAACATTAAACTATATCACTACCAAACTAAGCTTTAGTTGTTTATTTGTAACTCCAAATAATACTACCAAACATATAACCCCATTAAATACACATAACAATGTCAGAGAAACAATAATTCTCCCAAAATCTATATCGTAAGTTCCCCCTATGACAAAGCATTCAGTCGCTACAAGGATTGTGCGTCGGTTATGATAACCATATATTCGGTTGGTCTGATAGTTTGTGACAGCGTGCCTATGCTCCCCCGCTGAACTTCCAATGGAACAACAATGAACTGGCCGGTTACAGAATTTACGAAACTATTGGTGAAAAGGAAACAAAACTAAATCTAACTGAAAGTGTTTTTGAATGTATCACTTGAACATGTTTTTTTTATTTTAAACGTTTTATAGAAAGGTATATTTTAGTTTTAATGTTTATAATTGTATTTGACAGTACCTAACATTTAAGTGAAAGGTTAAGTCGTGTTTAAATTTTAATAAGGTCATATAATAATTTGCATATTTGCATTACTGTAATGTAAAGTATGCAAATTGTGGAATTAATTTTATAGAGAATCAAAATCTAGATATTTTTTAGAATATAAAAATACTGACATAACTAAAGTTTACTAAGGTACCTAGGTTATCACTTTGTAAATTAGTTTTTACATAAACTAATACCACGCCAACAAAATCGTGAGAAAAACTAAATGACAATTCCCAAGACATTAGATACATCCATTTATCCAATATTCTCACAATCAAATAACATGTCTGTGCCGTGGAGTTAGTTGCACTTGATCCCACGACGTCCCCAGGGACACCACAACAAGTGCTATGCTAAATGAAAAATAATTGCGCGACAATAACCAAAGGGTGACATACCCTAGACCAGCACAACAATATACAGCTCCCATGCGTTAGAAAGAGACACACATAGTTGAAGAACATGTTGACTAGACTTGGGTACAATAAAATTGGTCCTGTAATTGCTAGTGGATAAACTTTTGTACCTTAGGGACTTTTAATGTGAGAACTATGAAAATAACGAGTTTCACACGTTTTGCTTAGCGAGTGCAAATAATATGAATTATTTGTACTCTTTACTAGCTTCCAGCGCGCGGTTTCGCCCACGTAACTCCCATTCCCGTAGGAACCTCATAATTAAATATTGACCATGTTACTCTTGGATGTAGCTAAAATCTAACTGTGAAAGAATTATTCAAATTGTTCCAATAGTTCCCGAGATTAGCGCGTGCAAGCAAACAAACAAACAAACAAAACTTTTCAGTTTTTTTTCTTAATACATATTTGTAATTACTACATTTGAAACAAACTTTCGATCTACATATCGAATCGTATCTTTACTTTTGGAAAAAATCGGTTTAAGACGATAAAAAAAAATTATGCATTGTTTTATTAAGTTGAAGAACTGAACTGAATTGGTGGCCGAACTAAAATTAAATTAGTAATTGTTCATAACAGCGTAGGCCAAGCTAAATCCGTAGCGACTACGACGTAGCAGGTACAGGTACACTAATAAAATGACTTTTTCAACGAAATCATTTACGTTCATATTTTAAGAAAACAGTCAACGTTTAAAACTAGTTTACGATAGGAAAATATGTGCCCGCTATTTGACGTATATGTAAACTTTATGAAGCAAAGTTCTCTAGGTTCTCGTATAGTAATTCTTCCATCAAAACTGAAGCTGAGAAGCGTAGCCCAATGGCAAGGGGCGACTGACTTGTGATCTTGAGATCGCCAGTTCGATCCCCATTAATTGCACTACCGACTAGAACCAACTCGTAACATAAGCATTGTGGCTTAGAACCCTTGTGCGGTAAACAGGAATACTAGTAAACTGCAAAACTCTGCATATTTAAAGTATCTTTAAAAAAAACATAATATTTTAGTAAATAGTATTTATGGCGATTTTTTGTAACTTAATAAGAAATAAAAAATAGAATTATAAGTGTGTATAACCGTGTGGTTATATGGGGATTACGCAACGTTGGAACGTTTACCTCTTGTCGACTGTACCTACAATCTGAAGGCGCTTTTTAATCGCTCTAAGTGCTTGCAAGGATTTCCAACTTTATTTATCGTGAATCGCTAAAGAAGAAGAATGGTGTTCAATGTGAAAATAATACGAATGTACTTCCTAACAGGGCAATTTTGTCAAGTGTCACATTTTATCAATTTAATTCATTGTATTTTCGTTTTGTTAATAAAATGCTAACAGATATGGAAAATGTATGTTTATGTGTACATTCGTAGACTTATACGTAATTTAGATTTTTATTATTTTCCCTTTTTCTCTGGTTGGTTGAGGGACTACCCTCCGTTCCTCGGAAAGCCGTTGGTCCCGATTGTTATAATATCATCTAAAATAATAGTATTTCAAGGAACGGGCAGCAGCGCTTCCTTGTGTGATACAACATAAAACTGCGGTCACCAACCCGCCTGCCAAGCGTGGTGATATAAAAATATTTATTTACACTAATTGATACAGATGTTGTAAACCTTCCTGGTCGACTGTAAAAAAGGATCAAACATCACTAGTCCCACAGTTTTTTTTTTCGGACTATCTTGTTTTGTTTGCCACGAAACTTTTGCTACTTCACCGGGCATAACGGCGAGCAGAGCTCCAGCCTTAATAAATGGGTTTAAAAACTACAAACTATCTGCGCAAGAGGGCGCCCCCTGTGGGGCTTGGACCTCGGCTCAGGGCGGTCGCTGGCGACGAGTTTGAGAGATTGCTATTTAGTATTTTAGGGGGTTTTCCCACAGTCACAATCAGGTAATCAAAGTATTGATAACCGTGTACAGAAATACGCTGTATTAGACTTAATATTACTTTATTTGTTTAATCTAGTCACAGTCAGTAGAATGGCTATAATAAGCTTCTATAAATTTAGCAAATCGTGTGAAAATGATAAAGAGATGATAATCAATTAGACAGGCAGATTATCGCTGGATCAGTAGGCGTGGGAGAGGCACGACACGGTGCGCGGGCGCAATCACCGGACTTGATCCGAAACGCGCCGAACTTTGCCGATGTTCCCACGGAGGTTCCCACGATGATATGATTGTCAGTGATCTACCCTTGTTGATGTATCAAGTATCATATTTTGTAGAACTAGCGATTATATTTATCAATAATTACTTTATATTTTCAATCTACAATAATAAATATATAATTAATAATAAATATCAATGGTTTTTTTAAGAGTGATCTATTTATAGATTTATCTAATCTAGATTTTGTACATATTTTTATCAAGTAAGCATATATGTTCAAAATTATGAAGAGGTATGACTAGGAAACATCATTTAAAATTATGATATTTTATCAATAATTAGGTACTTTATTTATTCAGTCTAAAGTGATGTCATTATTAATTAATAACAAAGTAGTTATTTTTTTTAACAAGAGTGCTCTAGGGCCATTTTTACTCTAGTTTAAAAACAATATATAATAATAATCATGAAGAATGATTAACATGACCAGGAAACATTATTCAAAGTACCTACACAAAGTCTTGTTTTATTAAATTATCATCATACAGACTACTGAAAATAAATTACTCTAAAAATAAATTATAGCAATACATCTGAATTATATCCAACTAGCGACCCGCCCCGGCTTCGCACGGGTGCAATGCTGATGTATCATACATATAAACAATCCTCTAGAATCACTCTATCTATTAAAAAAACCGCATCAAAATCTGTTGCGTAGTTTAAGATCTAAGCACATTGAGGGACGGACAGACAACGGCAAGTGACTTTGTTTTATACTATGTGCAATAATGTCATCACCAAAAATATCATAAGAATCTACTTATCTATTCAAAACGGTGGCATCCCCTCTAACATGGAACAATAGAGATAACAAGAATCACTAGACAAGCGTCCCACTAAGTGATTACTTAATCCACTTTTATCGCCCGAACTGAACAATCAACGCGATTAACTAAGGGTTAACGCTAATCCGACCCATCGCTTAGCTAGTTCTATAGTTCCGTTATGCTGTTGAACATTTAAAATGTACTTAATAACTGTGAATATTCATAAACGATATTAGGTACAATGATTAATAAGACGGACATGCCGACACCTAATTTAAATTATTACTACAGGTAGAAAAAAAGTTGCTGTAAGATAAAATACAGCGTTAGATAGTATCATTACTTTTATTTGTTTTAAGGCGCAACGTTCGCACTTCAGGTATTTAACAAAGAAATTGTTGGAAAGTTGCATTTCTTATCTGATATATTTAAAGATTATTTATTTATCGAAATGAAGTGGCAATAACAGACCTATATTAAGTCATCATTAGGTCAAAAACATAGAAAAATCTGTGAATATCTGTAATCCAAATGTTATACATTTATCATCGTATTGATATTTTTTGGTCTACTGATGCTATTAACTTTTTAGGCTTATTAACATTATGTATAACAGTTAAAATGCCATATTCCGACATATTCATCGTTAAATACTTAAAGTGAGGTAGTTGCGCCTTAATGATACTACTTAAAAACGTAATCTCTTATAATTATCTTATTGTAGACCGCAACATAACATTCAAATATTTAATGATAATTATTTACCGATTTCGGGCTTACCTACCATATTGATGCCTTTATGGCGTGGCGTCCAATAGCTAAAGTAGTGCTTTAAACAAACAGTTCCTCTTAAAAACAGAATATTATTATGTATATTTAGCTGTTCACAACGTATCTACTAACTTGTTATTTTTTATTAAAAAAACAATAAACAGATTCCCTATAAACTCATCATTCCAAAGCTAGGTCATAATTTGGCGGAAGCATATCACCAATAATAATATTATTATCGTACAATCAAGCCATAAAGTTCAATTGAAGTGCACAACGGCCCTTATTCTCTATAATGCGACGAACATTTGCGGCAAGTGTATCTAATCAGGCGGGTGTACAAACTACGGCTGATGCGACGCGGCGCGTGCAATGCGCGTGCCGTGCGCGTGTGTGACACCTGCTTATATGTCGAGTAGTGCGAATCTGTATTATAATAACAACTAGATTTCATGTGATAACATCAGTGGGGCCATCTGATGTTATTATTTTTGGAGTACCTACTAATAAAATAAATAAATAATATTTGGGCAATCACTTCAAATCTGTCCCTTTGACCGACATTAGAAATTCTCAAGTTTTATTATTTTACAGAAAGCTTTTCTTCATTCTCTAACCAACTAAACGAAGATGCAATCTTTTGTAATAGTACTATTTTGTACTTACTACCTTTTCAAAAATACCTCGTAATTTATTTACCCAAATTTAAATAACTTGGAAATTTATCACTCACAACTATATCACCATCTGATGTTATCACTATATTCAACTATATCCTATTTCTATAGACCAATTTTGTTATAGGTAATAATCAAAAGATAAGATTAAGTATTAATTAATTTCTTTCCGAGTCTGGTTGGTTGAGGGGCTACCCTCCGTGCTTCGGAAAGCCATTGGTCCCGTTCATCAACATCATCTATAATAATCGTTTATCTAGGAACGGGCAGCAGCGTTTCCTTGTGTGGTACAACATAATACTGCGGTCACCAATCCGCCTGCCAAGCGCGGTAACTATGGCAAATACCCCCGGGAGGAGGCAAATGTTCAGTAGTGGACGTTATACGGGCTGATGATGATGAATAATCAAAACTACAATTGGTACATTCATAACTAGCAATTAGAGATAAGAGCTGACTGCAGCCTGCAGTCCCCGAGGAGCGCACTGCAAGATCTAAGATCGAGAGGATTGACATTTTGCGGCGCATCCCGAAGGACGTGTCAATCTTTATTGCTGGCTGCCCCAAATAATATATGTTACCGGTTTAGTATAGTAAACCAAGGTAGCAGTGAAATCTTGTGACAATACTCATGTAACTAAACATTTCTAAGTGTACTACTTAAACTATCTTATAAAACACTTGAGTTATTCACGGTATCTTTATGATCTGATTATAAACAAACACTTTAGGTGTTCATGTCCGTCTCATAAACAAAAATTATATTACATTACCTATCAGAAATTAAGTTAAATATTATAAAACAAAACACTGAAAAAACAAACAATGTATTTGTAAAAGCCCTTGTCTCAACGCGAACTAATTCTCTAGCCCCGCCCGGTAACAATAAAACCAAAATCATGTGTGATAATATAGAATTTATTGACTCGGACGCCACCGTGCAACATCGTTTGATGGATTAAATTGCCCTATCCCTATGACAACGTCGGCACAGAAAAAATATGCTGTGTATTAAAAAGCAGCTGGTAATTTTTCAAGTGATTCCTTTTGCTCGAGTAACAGTTGGCCAACTTTTTGTTTCTGTACGGGATGGCTTACGGTAAATTGTGCGTTTGTTCAGCGCTTATGTCGACGAGCACTGTTTGCGCTCAGCCTCTGATGAATTTGGGTAGGAGTCTCGTGTTGAATTAGGACACGCTACGTTGGACTCGTCGTTCCGTTTTTTATGTAAATTTGGTGCTGACCGCTCCAAAAATGGTAGAAGGATAGGTATACCTACATATAAAAATCTTTATGAATAATGTTTGATATTGCTAATATAAACCCCCTTATTCCTGAAACAAAACATTCATAAATAAATATCCCTCCGTCAACATAAAATTAATTCTGATTTAAAATTACCATCCGAGGTTAACTGTATAACGCGTTGCTTAAAACCGTAGATACAAAATACAATGCAACATTAAATTAATATTTATTTATTTGCCGAAAAACAGCCCACTCGTTGCAGTTATCCGGTTTTAATTGTAATATGTGAATTCGTATTTTCCAGGCGAGTTTTAATTATCGCGAGTCGCGCGCGCTTGAGTTACGCGACCGCCCGCAATATTTATGGCGGCACCCCACCATTCCAATACACTTTTTAACGTAATGAGCGCTCGTTGCCACGGGAGGGTGCCACCCGCTTATGTACACAATGCTATTGTTTATCCATTACTATGTACCTACAAACGTACCTACTTTGCCGTGTGGTTTCCGGCTTAGAAATGTCCACCCCATATCTTTCTGTAGGTGTCGTAAGAGGCGACTAAAGGACATACACCTGGGGGCCGAGTCTGTTATTTTTTAAAGAATTGTGCCACCGTAGTGCCATCATGATATCATTATGCCAAATAAGGAAATCTACTAATCTCACTATGGTGTCTGCGCTGGAATGGCAGTCGGTGTTGCTACCGCAGAAAAAGGCCGTCAACAGAAGTAGCAGGGGAGATGGTTAGGGAGATTGTAATGTTTATTTAGGCGATTTCAAAACTTATAAATGTATCATTTGTTATTATATTCAACTACGCTAATGTCCTCGTGGCGTCATAGTGACACCATAATGACGTCATTAGGAGTGGTAATCTACTACTCCTAATGACGTCAAATGGGAAAAACCCAACGATTGAGCTGCCATTGACAGTTCATGGACACACCATTACGATAGTAGACTCGGGGCCCTGATAGATAGGCATCAGCATCTATCAGCTTACATATACACCCACTTTACCGCAATCACTAATCCGCCTGCAAAGCATGGTGATTACGACTATCCTTCAACGACCCAGGCTTGCCAAAGTTCGTTAAAAAGGAGGCCCATGTAGGTACAGCAGTGGGCCTATAACGGGCTGATAAAGCATGTTCCTACATGTCTTATGTATAGGAAATTACCTACGAAACGTCAATATAAAGCAAAAATAAAATATGAAACCATCTTTCGTAATACTAAGAATAAGATAAGAGTATGAAGGTTTGTGTCACTGGAAACAATAAGAGCGTCGGTTGCGCCGAGGGCGTCATATCCCAGAATACGTGATCAGTCGCGAGTCGCCACGTTATACGTGATCAGATAACTATAAGGAACATCTCGCCTGATTCTGAATTGCATTAAAAATTCAGTGGGTGAGTTCTTCGCAGATCTGACTCACATAAAAATGAGCGCTTATTATGAAATTAGCTAGAGATAACCGCACAATGTCTGCTCGCTTTTTTTCCGTAGGCCGTGCCCGTCAGCCACAGTCGAATTACTGGACGTTAATTGGACTGCAGAAATGTGATGGACGGCGCGGGAAAACATTTTTTTTATGTTCACGCGGCTGTGCTGTTTTATGAAAATATTCACCCCAAATACGCATTTATACAATCATCGTGGTTTTGTAAATGTTAAATCACAGGATGATTTGATAGAATCGAATATTCGTTACAAAGACAATTATCAAAAAAAACTAAATTACAAGAGCAATTCGAGACCCACTACAATTTCCAACATTACTCAATAGCTATTAAACAAAAGAACATCACATCAATTCTGTGTTAATTTATTTATCGCCCGAGGAGATAAATAAATTAAAAAAATAATGTAAAAGTATTAATAATTTTGACATAATATACTTTTTTAAATGCCACCCGAATAAGGTAAGTCGAAAATAAATATAACATTATATTTTAAAATTAAATATAAAAGATTTTGCTTCACGTTCGTCAAGGTAAGTTCTAGAAAATATGTTTATGTAGTCTATGGTACAATCAATATTATTGTTCACGTTCATATAAAGAATTTAACTAACTAATAAACGGCGACTGCTTCAACTACTATTGTAAATAGTCATTGTTCATATCCTTACTTCCTAGCAAATAATATGAGCGCGAAAGTTAGTGAGTATGTGTCAATACTCTTTTACGAAACTCTTTTACTCTTTTACCATTGAACGGATTTGGTTGAAAGTTTAGGTATTAACATATAGGCGTGATGTTTTGTGGCCTACATGTATTAACATATAAGCTACACAACATCACACTCCGACCCATTGAAGCACAGCAGTAACGCGGGTAAATGTGTGATATATGTTAGTTTTTTTAACGACTTGTTGGTAAGTCGACCGACGGTAAAAGGAGCTAAGCACCATGCGCCATATTAAAATATATATTTTATGCAATCCCATCAACATTGAATGGTGGTGAAAAACCCCTCGAAATATTGTTGATCATTGCCATCATACAAAAATGCCACGTACCTGTACCCTAGCTTCAGTAAGATCTATCTTCATAGCGATCTCTTCTCTAGTGTAGATGTCAGGGTAGTGTGTCTCCTGGAATGCTCGCTCCAACTCCTTGAGCTGTGCTGATGTGAATGTAGTTCTGATTCTTCTCTGCTTCCTCTTTTCCGTTAGAGAGCCTTCGTGTCCACCGTACACTTTGTAAGGAAGACCGGCTGCAGACAAAACACAAGGTTCAAGTATTTTTTTATTGAAACTTATTTAATACAATATTTATTAGGTCAAGTAATATTTACCATTGTCGATTCATTCCCATTAAAGATGTGTTATAAAGAGATTGATAAAATTCGACGATCGTCGATCGGTAAGAATCGGATGGGGTCTATGCATTGGGAACTATAACTAAGATGCAGATTCGAATCATGCCGGAGCGGAGGTCTAAATTTATTAGTCTCAATTTTGAAATTTAGAATGCGGAACTTTTTAGTTTTTTTTTTTACATTTATCTTTTTAATAGATCTCAGGAAGTGATGATAATGATTATATTCTTGTAGTGATATATTTTATTAACTACCATGACAACGAGCTATTGATTAAAAATATAATTCGATCTTATTTAATTAAATGTCTGCCATCACAATCATAACAAATATAAAGATGTTTGCTATCCCAACCGCTATCGCAAGTAACTTAACCAGACAAAACATATTAAAATAAATAATTTAAGAGTAGCTTATGTAAACTAAACCAAACAAAATACTAACTAGAGAGATTAACACAACATTACATAAAAAAGAGATGAGAAAATATTTTATATTGAATTGTTGTTTGTATTTGAACAATTCTTTCAACGTTGAAAAGATGCACTATCCTGGGATGACATTGGCTATATTTAATTAAGAAGTTCCTACGGGAACAAGGATGCGATACGGGTGACACCACGCGCGGGATGGTAGTAATAGTACGCGTTGAAAAAAGTGTTTGCATCGTTTTCTGCCAGTAAGGTTTGCATTGCCGCGCTTAGTGGTAATACTAAACCATTGAGCTAAATTAACACCAGGCTTCGAGTCGAAGGAGATATAGGTACTACATACATATTTTACATACATGTATATAGTAATAACCGCCTAGTTTAGGATTTCTTTAAAATTATCCAGGTCCTCTTATTGACAAACTATTCTTTAAATAAGAACCTAAGTGAAATCTTTATTAACTAGGCTTTATATATTAGATGGAATTGAGTACATCACATAACTACAACTAGTAATCGCTGCAGGTTGCGCGGCCATTTTTGTCTCCCCTCCGAGACGCGCCCTCGAAGGTACCTACTGTAGTACCTACACAGTTATACCTATGGTTTACAAGGTTTGTACGACCCACATTTTTGACGCGATTAGATACCGGATCAAAATGGATGATTACATTTTTCAATGTTTAGATGGGTACTGTTAGGAATTATTTCGTATACAATAATGACATACCTTTAATCTAAACCATTTTATGGTGTAATATTATTTAGGTAAAAATCTATTATTATAAGCTTTGGGTTTAGGTAACTATGATTAGAAGGGAAAATCTGAAATCATTTGAAAACGACTTTTTTATATAAATAAAAATTAATTCGTGCATAACTTCAGAATGACCGATTTGCTAAATTATTTTAATAACTTAGCCAAAATTATTATTGAATTCTGAAACAATATCTTTTAACAACATTATAACCAAATTGTAATACTAATCTTGTCTACGTAGATATTTATATCGAGAGTCGTAGAAAACTCGTAGCGTAGGATGTCGCGTGGCGTATCGATCGCGTAGTAGGTACAAACAGCGCCGTAGCTGCTACGTGAGCCATCAGGCTACTTTTTATATCGCGCCGTGCATTTTGTGCAACCAAAAATATATTTAAATCAAATAATTTATGTTGTTATGAAATATGATACGTGATTTTAGAGATTTCGTCTTGAAAAATAAAAGCTGCAAAAAATGTAAATATCATCTAAATTTATGTGCAAATAAAATCTTTCCATATCTTTTTCAATGGAAACAGAAAGCGTTATCTTTCAGCTAACTTTTCATAGTATTCATTATAAAATTAATTCTATACTGAATATAATTCAGACCGACATTAAACATTAGATGTGGCAGGACGAATAAACCGCAGACCGCACGCGCGCAGCGACAATTACCTCAAATGAACCGGAATTAATCGAGACTCGCTTCTTGGCCGAGCTGCGGTCTCATTTGCATTATTAATAGAGGCTGCGGGGCGAGGGAGGGGAGGGGGGCTTGAATGTCACTGCCCCCGCGCCCCGCACCCGCAATTTGTGGTACCTAATGAAGAGGATAGGCAAGATGTTTCTGTTCATAAGATGTTTAATTTGAGTTTGCAGTTCGTGGGTCAGGCAACGGCTCATTGTTATTGCGAACGTTATGTTTTATTGGGCAGGGTGCCTCGTTGGGCTGCTTCCACAAAGTAATTCGTACCTTTTGCTTCTGACTTTTGACATTTTGTTTTAAAATTAGTAAAACGAAAAGTAGCGTACAATAAGGGAAAGAACATACCTATTTGACTAGAAACAAAAAAATAAACAAGCGTTAAAAGCTGAAGTAATAAGTTATTCACTGTACATTCAACTTTAAGAAATAAATTGCTTGTCTTGAATATGGTTGTATTCTAGTCACGTCTGGCTATGTAAGTATGTGCACGTGCGTAATGAATCGTCACGGAGCGATTAATTCGCAGGTGATATGATCCGTGCCCCCAGACATCTCCCGAGACTCCCCGTTAATTACCAGACGGCGAGACGCCTGAAGGGCGCTAAGGACTTATCTGAAACGAGTATGCGCTTGGAAATCTTGTGATTTAGAATATTATAACTTATAATACTGCGTCACAATTATATGACTATTTCAAGTATATATTTATCAACGTGACTAGCAGTGATTGAACGAACCAGCTTGGGATTTACTCAGTAAATTATATCGCAATCTATCTCTAAGTGAGCCGCGGTTCATTTTTCTCGCGTCACGCGAAAAGCTCGGTAACATCCATAATGCACGCTATGTCGGCGCGTCATCGCGGCATATTGCGCCACCCCCTGCGCCTCGCCGCCGCCCCGCCGACGCCCGCAACTTACCCGAGGCAAGGGTTACAGCTTAGATTAATGAATACTGCCCCGCGACCGTGTTACACGGCTTCCTCAAGCTTTCACACCTCTATATTTCAGGTACTTGTTTATGTGTTTAAATTTTTTTAACATTACATCCGAAACAAATTAATCTACAATTTGGACGTGCGCAAGTAACAATGTGTCTAAATTCAGTAAGAGTAATGTTATTTCTACCGATATTGATATAGGTAAGACCAAACACAAATAAATACACTCCTTGAAAGCAAATCCTACTTTAGTACTAACTACCTAACGTTCAGAGCTCGAATACAACCTGTACATTTTTGATTTTAAGAAAAGTCCAATAAACTAAAGTTCTAAAATCATAAAATTGATCGAAATAACTTTTCGGTCATCTTAATTTAAGTAGAATTCAAATAACCATTGATATTCGTATACATTTTATGTAGATTACAAATAAACATGTGAGTAAATTTTGGTAATGGCAGCAATAAAATGGAAGCACTTATTGGGAAAGGCAAATAAACCAAGAAATGTTCACGTGCCATTTAAACATGTTATATACGCACCTATTATACAACATGTTCTAGGTATGTTACAGAGTAAAGTTAACATTCTAGTAGAATTATATTATACATGATTGATTTAATGTAAAACTGACTGAAGAAGAAGTCATAATCGTAAATATGAATCAACATAATTTATATACGGTCTGTATTTTGGAATATAATTTTTTGTATCGCAAAATACAGACTACTAGAACTAACTTGAATTGTTATAAGACTATAATTTCATGAGAGTTAAGAATAAATACTCATTATATAAAGTATAAAAAAATAATAACTTATTCAAGAACTCAAGTCTGAATAAGTAGGTATTAAGGAACGCTAACAGTTGTAATTTCTTTTAAGCAGACAAAAGCTATAGTAAACATTTTATAAAAAAGTATAGATGTGTAAAAATATATAACGACAAAAGTCGATAGACGCCGAATCATTCAATACCTAGTATGTTGGATAACATATCCACATTTGCAAGAAAACAATAATTTCTCTTCCAAAAATAAAAGTCGTCTCCCTTGCGAAGTGTACCGCAGTAACATTGTAGAAGTTACGATCGCGGCTCCCGGCTCAGCTCAACTGTGAGATATTGCCTTTTTTATGACCCACTCTACTATACTATACTATACTGGGACAGAACAGATCACATGATACGATAAAATATTGCCCTCGGTGTTGGCAACAAATCGAATTAACCCGTCCACTTGCATACAAAGGCGACAGAATAGAAAAGGCAATATCGAGTTAGGAAAGCGACCTGTTTTCCACACAACTCAGTGAACGTGGAGCAAACAGTAAAACATAAAACGTTTCCGCGAATTTATTCTCAATTCAAATTTAAAACATAGAAGTTAACAGTTGAGAAATATATTTAGAAAAAGCAAACTACAATATATTACATTCATTTTGTTTGATATGGACCATTAGATGCGGTAGGTTGTATTTGTGGTCGTAACTGTTTAAGATTGTTGTATCTGTTAAGATTTTGATACACATGTAAAAGGTACCTAAAATACAATATACATTCATATAAATATTTTATATAGTTATAGTAGAGTATAAAAAAACTAAAATAGGTTATCAGCAAATTATTATTAGCTTACGTTGGGTGCCGAAATCTACATTTCGGCACCCAACGTTGTCAATTTTGGTTAATTTATGATGACACAGTACAGTTTTTAATATTTAAGTATTTATTTACTTTCAGCGATCTGATTTACTAGTTTTAATAAGAGACAATGGATACGGTATATTGAGGTAGGCCCACGGCTGATTTCTCGTTTATATCAATTGTCTACCTTAACTTCTGGTAGGTATATTAGACGATGCCAAAATCATGCTTATACAACTTTCTTATAAAACCTGTCTTCATTAAGTTGCCGTCCCAAAACAAATATCCAAAATAATCACCGTTACAATAACCTTATGCCTAACACTTGTAATTGTACTACAATTAATACGCAAACTTGTAATTAATTTCCGCGTGATTAACGACCATAATCCGGAGTTCCTCGAGATTACGTTAGAGTTGCCGGAGGTTGTTGTAGCCGTTATAGGTAAGTTATATACCGGAGATGTTGCAGGGGAAGTGCGGGGCAGAGGGGGGAAGGTACGCAGAGCCACAAGATTCAGAGAAGACCCGCTCGGGCTCCGCTGTCCTCCCCTTAAGATTCTCGCGGACGCCGCTGCCAATTAGGGACGCAATCGCTCACGCCGCGAGGAGTCCCCCGCATGTACCCTCCCCCCGCTCTCTTTGTTTCGGGCTGTGACCGACGGCGCAGCCTCTTTCCACTTGTTCACCAAATGAAAACGGTTTCACTTTAACATTACTAAGAATAAAAGCAATAAAGATAAAGTTTAGGAAAGGTTTTCCACCTTTTCCGCTTTTGTTCGTCGAGTTTGTTGCGCACTTTACTAAGACATTTAATAAATGGCTGAACGTAGGTGTCAGTTTATTGACTCAAGGTGTTTTTACACAATTCTGTATGCTGAGCACACATTACAGCATCAATATCACTTATTTTATATGTTTTGTCTTATACTTATTAAAATATTATGCTATATTAATATGAGTTTTAAACGCCGTGTCTGAATTTAAATAAATGTTGGATATTCATCCTTATTTTAAAAATTATTACTGTATTATGATAAATGGGTTCTATTATAAATCTTATAGGATCACTAGGTAATCTATTTTGACTATCTGTAGTTTAACATTCTATAAAGACCTTTATCTATATATATTTCCCTATTTCCCTTGGTCATCACATCACGCGAGAAAGGATGGATGATGTTCATATAAATGAAAAAAAATTATAAGGTTTAGTGGAACATTAAATTTTTTAAGAAAACTTAACTGCAATAGTATTTTTCTAATGAACTTGATATAGTTCTCAGTTGTTTGAAATACCTGTCAATGATTTACAGAAACGCTACTTATTTGTGAATGTCATGGCTGTGTTTCAAGACGATGTTCCCATGGGTACAGGGTCTATGTGGGTGAATCCGCGCTAGGGCAGCTAGTATTCTATAGGTATATCTATAGGTATTCACATCGGGCCGTAGCATGTGTTTGATTTATTCTCTTTTCAATTTTATCAAAATACATGTAGTATTTTTATTTTAGTTTTCCGAGTGCTGGTTTTTACTAAGGTAAGCATTGCCATTCAACGGGGTAATGCTGCCAGCATTCTGGGAACCTTGCCAAGTAGAATATATTTAGAATTGTAGTATTTTATAAGTAAGTTTAATTTTAAATTAGCTACTTTTAGTTGTATATTATGTATTTACAACATGAAAAAACCATGTTTTAGTTGATAGAACGACTTTACTTTCCTGCATATATGTAGGATTATCCAAAGTTTTGAAGTCAATACTTTCATACATACATGAATGACTCTACTCCTTTATGAAAATACCATATACGGTACAAACCACTCAATTAAAATAAAAGCAAGATATTAAACAAAAATCACAACAAACAAAAAAACAAAAACAAAAGTGTAAAATAATTTTCAGACTTCACTTTTGATAAATTTTATATCAACAATTTTGTGATAAAAAAATCAAAGGTTGAATCAGTACGCGGCCAATTCGTCAGCTTTAGATTCAATAACGACAACATACCTAATATGTATATATGCAACGTATATAGGTGCTATAATGACGCATAATAGATATAAGGTACTTAAATATATGCGATCCCTTTGACAACAAACAAACTTATTTTACATAAAACTTACTACTTTTTTGTTAATTAAAATACATAATACAAGCGCTTGGTGAGGCCTCTCAATCCGCAATACACTGGTAGGTGCAACCAGCATAGCTAGTACTGGGGGGCTACAGTTACTTTATTCCAAAGAAACATGTATTTTAAAATCATTTTATTTTTGTAAGGAAAAATCACCAATCACAAAAGTCACCCGTATAACGTCCGCTGCTGAACATGGGCCGCCACCCGAGGGCGGGTTTTGCCATAGTCACCGGAAGTCACAGTAACAGGGAAGCACTGCTGCGTGTTGCCTGGTATACGCTTGTTATAGATGATGTTATAACAATAAGGAATGTTTTTTTCTTAGAATTTACTCTCAGATTTCTTTGTTGTATGAAAAAACACAATTTATTTTTTCACAAATAAAATACTTACACGTAATTACTACACGTGGCACTTTCAATTACTAAAGAGATGATATATATTTTGAAAGCACCTTATATAAGCTTTTTTTCAGTGGCGGAAAATACACCATTATATGCCAAAACCTACCGCATTCCTATTCGCATTGTCTTTTAACATAGGTAGATATCTACCTATGTTAAAAGACAATGCGAATTAATTTAATAGCGAATATTTTACCAAAACGTTTAGAGAACAAGACGACAAAAAATTATCCAATATCTTGTTTTATTTGATATAGATTTGAAAAAATAAGGATTATTTAGCCTGTATGGTTAAGTTACATTTATTTTGTATCAATTGAAAGATTATTGTTTTTTTTATCGATAAATTGTTTTATTGTCCGTTTTTAATTTAAAATAAAAATGACCGATAAGTGTATTATAAGAAACTATTATTGAATTAAAACTAAAATCGTCACTAATATATACACCTGAAGAGTTTGTTTGTTTGCTTGAACGCGCTAATCTCAGGAAATACTGGTCCGATTTTTTTTCAGTGTACCATAGCCCATTTATCGAGAAATGCTATAGACTATATTTTATTATGAACTTCCCACGGGAACGAGAGTAACGCAGGTAAAACTGCGCGGGGAAGCTAGTAAGAAATATAAAGCACCCGATTATAATCAAATAAAGAACGCAGTCACTAATTTTGAAACAGCGTGTAGACCTCCCAGTGTGTCCAGAGATGAAAACTAACAAATTATTACGCAATTCATCACAAATTTACTAGTAGCTACAATAACCAAATCTATTTGATAATTATAAAACACTAGCTTCCCGCGCGCTTCCCGATTATGAAGTACCCACGTAACTCCCGTTCCCGTGGGAACTTCATAATTAAATATAGCTTATATGTTAGTCAGTGATAATGTAGCATTCAAATAGTGAAATAGCTTTTAAAATCGGTCCAGTACTTTTTGAGCCAATTCGTTACAAACATACTTACATACAAATCTTTCCTTTTTATAATATTAGTATGTATATACAAATAATGGAATAGTTCTCATTAATCTTGCATTTGGGTGGTATTGGTAATTAGGTTATTATATTAAAGTTGGGTAGGTTATTTATTACGGTAGTAATTAAAATGCATTGAAAAGACTGTAACTGTGTAACTTTATTATTTATTTCTGTCTTTGTCGATATAAATAAATACTCTTTATTACACACCAGAATAGTACAGGATAATAAAAACAAAGTATTTCATGCGGGTTAATGTTCAATCAGCGTTCTTATCGCAATCAGCGACCTCTTCCAAACAACCTTAGGATTTAAATAAAATGAATATGAAGAATGACTTCATCTTATTACTTGAAATAACGAAGGGTAGAAAAAGACAACAAGAAATAAAAATTATTACATGGATAGTGTGAATTAACTAAAATTATCTATTCGTGAAATAATTTAAGATAAAAGCAGTTTTTTTTTTTCGTTTGTACACTGTATTATATTATACGTTCATAATAAATATGATTGATATGAAGTTTCATACTATTGGCATTTTGTGATTGATATTTTGTGATCAGTTCCATACTGCGCAACCGTTTTCAAACCGCAAACGATATATTGATTAAAAGAGATTTTTAAAACATACGCTATCATGCGACTTTTAGACATTTGTCAGTTCTTCTTAAATCCATATCTAAAATAGAAAAATATCATATGATAACTATAAGAAAAGGGATAACAATAACACTAAAATTAATTTAATTTGTTAATACGGAGCTGAATGAATGTTTTGTAAAGTACTGTATCAGATTTTATATCAAATTATAGATAAATGTTACCAACAAAAATGTCTCAATATTGGTTATTAAATGCGTTTGAAACTAACTAAAGTAATATGTTGTTTTAGATGAAAAAAACTGTTGCAAACTTTAGTAACTCTTTAACGAAAATATGTATATAAAATATTTGCGTTTTAATTCTTCTACTACTAATGATTACGTTATTGTTATAGATTCTGTTACTTTTTGGCAAGAAATAATCATATAAATCAAATTTATGATTAGCTCTCATTTTTTATCAATGCCTCAACAAATTCACTAAATTAACTACAACAATACGTATGAAGACTACAAAATAATATTTAGTCCGTCAGTTAGATCACAAAAAAATATTGCACACGTTTTTTTTTTCTTTCTTCTAACAAAAATTCACGAAGAAACAGCGCGTTGAAATTTTGTGTGACGTGACTTTTAGGCACTATTTCACCTAATAGTGACGTCACAAGCCCCCCTCTCCTGAACTTTATAGTTTGTTTTTGCTGTGTATCTTTGTCAATTTTTATTTATTTGACAAACAAAAAAATACATGTCCAATATTTTTAAGTAATCTAACTGACGGACTAAATAGTTATTTTTAGTCTTCGTACCCATTATGTACTTGAATACTGAACGTGGATACGTCCTCGTACATTTATATTATCTAATCATAGATAGATAGATATACACTCGTACTTAGGTATGTATCATATCTATTACTGTAAACCAAATCTCTTGTACTCCAACACAAACTAAAATGTAAGCTACGATAAAATGGGTATAAATACATCGCAGAAGATATCCACTCTCAAAAAGTCAGCAAGTTTTTATAATAATACTTAATGTACGAAAATTTAATCGCATATTGAAAGTAAATAAATTATTGTTTAATTATAATAGTGTTGTCCTAAGCCCTACTTAAAGGATGTCATAATAGTATTCAATGGTCCATAATCATAATAGTAACTATAAAAAATAATTTTCACTTTTTTTGTGAAACTCTGTTAATAAAATTTCATTGATGATTTTAAACAGAGAGGTCGTAGTCGTAGTATCATTGATAGGAGATTTTTAATAATCTGTTAATTAAAATTCATTGAATATATAGGTTAACATTCAATGTATATACTGCCCTGTTTATTGTACTTGCAGTAATCGTCATTTTTGGGATTTTCACTTGAATCGCTGTACTGCAAGTACAATAAGCAGGGCAGTATAATATATACAGAAAACATATTTTTTTTATTTATTATTTATAACTTTCGTCACACATCTTTTATAACATTAATATTATTAGCATAGAAAACTGTGAAATAATAAAATGCAATATATTTTGCCGTCGGTACAATATTAAGTGTACAAAACAATGTCATTTTTATCAATGGTATTTTAAAGTTACAGATAAACTCTTATACAATTATATAGTCCATCATAATTATTGATTACTTTCAATACTTGGTTAGTAAAATAATAAAATTAATTAATTCTAAGAAATTTCTTTATCAACTAATATTTTACTTTAATTTACTAGTTTTGGAGACACAGAAGAAAACAATAAGATTACCTATTTGACGTAATTGATCTTGATACGCCTTAATTATGCAAGAAGGTAATCCTTATAATCTGTATATTAATAAACAACAACACGTGGCTTGAAACAGGAGTAAATAATATTCACACTTCTGTTTACCTAGTTAGAACAAAAATGGTTGTGTAAGACGTGTTTTTAAGATTAAATTTTTGCTTAAATATGTATATTTTTACTGAAAATCTTATACGAATGTATATGAGATTAATATTTAGCCATTTTATTTTTATACTCCCATATACAGTAACACCGTCGCTAAAAGTATTTTTTCAAGAAGATAAATATAGATGCTACGCAGATGTTACTTGTTTACGTTTCAACGTCTAAAGCGCTACGCCGTAGCAGTATAATAACTGCTACGCTCTGTACTTGTATTGTTCCTACTGACTTAACTACAGTTATACCTAATAGTAATTATTATGTTTGATCAAATTCAAGTCAAGTATTGTGTGATTCAAGGCAAGTTATGCAAAATACTTACGTTGTAAGTTCATAGATGGCGGGAATATGTGATGGTTTCTCATGGCAGCATCTTGAGGTCGAGCACACTGAGGTGGTGGTGGCTGGTACCGCATGCCCTGGTAGCGGTATGCCGCCTGAGACATCTGCCCACATGACGCCAGCTCGCCCCACGACAACTCGCCGCCGCTGGACCCCAAACAGCCTCCATCGAAACCACCGCCTGCGCCGCTCAGGTACCCGTACTCCATGGTTGTATGAACACCGGCTATCTACTCGACATGTGCTCCGGGCACTCGTATAATTAAAATTCGCGTAAAACAACGTGGGTGCCGCGAAAGCGCCGCGCCGCGCGGGGCGCGTGCGTCTTGTGTCGGAAGGCGCCGCGCGAAGGCTTACAGCCGCATAATTGGATGAGCCGCGACTATATCGAATTATGCCGATTACAGATGGTATCGGATGGTCGGGATAGTTTTTGTCGCGCGGAGGACCGCGCTCTCGCCCCACTTGAAATCGAATGATAAGCCTAATTCAATAAGGCCGGTCCTGGAGGCTGGGGCGGGGCGGCACCCCGGCGGCGGGCCAATGGCCGGTGCCGGGGACGCGAGGCGGGCCCAGCATTGGTCGGCGGTGCCCCCTCTCCGCGCGGTGCCACGGGGTGCGTGTCACGACACTTGTCTACTTTTCTTTTCGCCGACAGTTCCTTTGTCATTGAGGAAAATAAAAAAGTTGTAATTAACGATTCAGGTAGGTGGCTCCATAATGAACGACTGTATAGGTTGATATTTAATTTATACTTTTAGTTATTAATTAATTATTATTTTGCAAGATTGCATTCATAATATATTCTACTTGTCAGTATTATTGAACATTAACTCACCGATGGAGCTGATTAAAAAAAAATCATCACAATAAATCATCCCTGTGTTAGCTGATACTGCTTGTTATTTTTTTTTTAATACGTAACATTACTACTGTCTTATAAAAATCAAGAACTAATAAAATAACTATTGCTTTAGTAATTGTTGCCTTAATAAAATAACAATTTTTAGTTACTTAATAATAAATATGTTTATCAGATCATAATTTTAATAATTGTTACAGAATAATATCATGATGATGATGATGTCCTCCCAGACGTATCCGTCGACGGCGACACCCTTAGATTATGTTAGCCTGGGCCCTTGCATGGGCGCGAGCGTGACTAGCAAATCCAAATTTGGTTTTGAAAGTCCTATAACAGGAAGCACAGTGAAGAGTCCCATCGAAGTTATATGTGTAGTTGTATGAGGGCTTGGGACGAGTTTTCCGGAGTTGGCGTTTGGCATCAAGATCCTCAAGACGGGTGCGTTTAAAATTTTCTAAGCCCGATTTGATTGCAGTTCGCCATTCCGTCCTCTGAGTAGCAAGCTCCTCCCGCGATTCACTTGAAGTTATATAACGTTACAATTAATTTATTCGCAATTTTTTTCTTATGAGCAGGTAACTCAAATAGCTAACATATTTTTATTTGTAACTTTAAAATTTAATTACAGCTAGATTCGATTGTATAACAACCACTACATGTTTGTTATACAATCGAATCTGGTTATGTAAATATCCCGCACGATAAGAGTGTGATGCACACAGATAAGTACTATTGATAATCAAATTCAGGAATTAAATTAGAATATACCAGTAATTTTATTTTTATACCACTGCACTGGTGGTATATATATTCATATAATGGGATATCTTTATTTTCTACTTAAACGTATATCTTTTCAAGTAATACAGCAATGTGGAATAAAGGGATGAAATATTATAAATTTGTTTTAATAAAAATAGTCCATTTGTATTGCCTAATCTTTAATATGCGAAAGTTCCTCCATCGGACTGCCCTGTAGCGCTTTGACACCTAAACTGAATGATTTTGATAACATTTGGTAAGAAGTTTTTACTTTAGATACCAAATTTTACCACAAACTTGACTATCTATCAAAGTCTTTGAAATAAAAACCTGCCCAAAGCAACTATTCTAAATAATTTCCTATAAAAAACTCAATTTTAGACAAAATTTTGTGACACAAAAGGTAAGGAACCTTTATATCACTAGCTTTGCAATACTAGCCGAAACGCGTTGATCCTGCCTTCAAAAAGGATAGTGGTGACAGCTACCCGAAAACCCGTCAAGTGTGAGTCGGAGAACGAACTCGCTCATGAAAAATCATGACTCATAAACGACTAGAATTTCACTTTTTCCATGCATCAAGACAAGACAAGACGTCACAAGTCTGTTAGGATTGTGGGCATATCCACTGTGCTCTGAACGATTGATCTGTCTCTGCATGCTAATAAAATGATAACGATAGGTAGGTAACATATTCGTAGGTATAGAAATTTCTGATATAAAATTTAATTAATAATTAATAAAAATAATAATAAAAAAATGTTTTTCTATATAAAAATTCTATGAAGAAATACACGAACAACACCCAGCCCCAAATATCGTAGAAATAACGCTGCGCTATTTTTCCCATCACGTGATCATGACAAACATCATAGGAACTAGAAAGGTTTCTTAATTTATGTTTCACAAACTGAACTTGTTTTGACAGCTAAGTTATGTTTTTGGGAAACCGAGAGTCACAACTCAAGCTCACACAACAATATCATTTATTTTAGCGAAATAAATTAATATTTTCTCTCCCACCTTAATAAACTGTTAAACTAAAGATTCTATTCTGCGAAGGACGAAGAGGGCTAAACATGTTTAACTACTAAAAAAATTCAAAGAAATTCCTATTAAAAAAACTTATTTGAATTTATTAGAACATCATCAAAAATAAAGCGTTTCAATCGCGTCACCACTACCAATTCCGTGACAAAACTCAATACGTACAAAAGTAATAAAAAACGAACCCAAAAAACGTTGTAACGAAAATGTAATTAATATAAATAATAAATAAGTCGGCGGGTTGAGAAGAGCATAGCGGGCGCGGGCGCGTGCTGGCCCTCAAGGGACATACACGTAATTTCAATATTGTGAATATTATCCGCGTCATTTTCTCACACGACCCCTGCACTTGTCACAACCACCCGCGGTGGAGGACACCATCCTCAGATTATGTGTGACAATTTATAAAATATTGCCTTTGAAAATTGTAGAAGCAATTTTTGCTTTACTTGCTATTTTAGGAAAAGAGCTGCTCGATTCGGGATGTACTTCTCCTTTACAGAAGTGAAGTTTATTTGTATTTGTATACCTGTAATACCCAATATCAAATGTGATGTCTTCTCTAGTATTGCTCCTGTGTGATATTATAGGCTATTTTTAAAATTATGGTTTCGTAGGTGCCTCCTGAGCTAGTTAAAACTATACCTTAGGAGGTAGCTGTTCATCAGTGCTAATAATATCCTAAGTAATAAGGTATGGAGATGGTGTAATTACGTGTATTAATACATAATTATTGCATGTGTCGACTTTTTCTATTTATTTAAGTCGTAAAGGAAAAGAAGACTACTAGCTAGCTAAGCTAAGACATCGTATTATAGAATAGATAATGTTGCTGGAAGAATTTACATTAGTGAAATTATGATCAGAGGAATCCATTAAAGATTCAGTTTGATTATAGTTCAAAGTTTTTAGGTAACTGGTAATAGCTCTCTTGGCATTATTTGTATTCATTAGGGGCAGATGGATAATTTTTTTAGACCCAATGTACCATATATATGAAAAAATTTCAATGTTGCTTGTTCTTTATTTTATGGTTGTTTATACGGACGTAATCAATAAGCCGCACTAACATATAGCATGTCCTATATTCGGCAAGAAATTCTAAAGTGAAATGAATTTAAACTTATCTAGGAGGGAGAACAAATAATCCAAAATATTCCCCAATATCTTTGGCACTGGCTCAACGAAAGGATTCATTTAATTTACTCAGTAAATTTACAAACGCCTATGAATTTGATAAAAGTCATATTTTATGAAATTTAATCACGTACCTACCCATTTTTTTCTATCGTATTTTATTTCCTCTGTCTGCTTGTTTGTCCAAGATTTCTGTCTAATCTCAGAAACTGTAGTAACGATTTAGACGAAACTAGGTTTTTTTTACGTAGTTCAAGTGGCTATTGCTACTTCACCGGGCATAAAAACTACAAACCAAGAAACCTCGAAAGGACCTCGGCTCAGGACGGTCGCTGGCAATGAGATTGAGGGATTATGACTTTCGAAACTACACTGGTAGAAAACTGATATTATAAGCTTTAGACCCTTTTCTTATATAGGAATTATTTCCGAAAACAGCATTTCCTTAGTATACGCGGACAAAGAACACTTTCTTGTTGCAGCACTTGCAAAAGTGATTATTTTTTTTTACTTTTTTTTTAATTACCTTGTGTCAAAATATCAGTTTTACCTACTTATTTGGATCTACAAAAATACAAATCATCGTCTTTACATCGTATATAGGGGTCCAGATCGGATAATCCTCTAATGATAGCATAATAATGAATTTTGAACAGTGGGAAAATAAAGCGGTTGATAAAATTCTTACAAGCGAACGCATTCTTATAAGCATACGAAAACAAGAGAAGGATTAGATTTGTAACTTAGATTGAAATATAAGTGAAAGACCACCCTTTACTGGGGTGTTATAAATCTGGGGTTTAACTATCAGACTAAAATAGCGAAATTCACATCCGATCAGCAAAATAAGAATAGCTAGTTTTTTTGTGAAGATGTTATATTATAATTTTAGTAATTCGCCTGAATTTATATTACTACTATAGTTCTGATTCCCTCGATATAAATTCTTTAAAAACAAAGAATAAATTATAATAAAATCTAGTTGTCATAAGTTAGTAGTTGTTTAACATTATTGTATGTATTTTATTCTATGGGCCTCCGATGCCTGAAATAGAATGATTATGATTATTATATTATTATAAATTCTATTTAAAAATATTTCTATCAAACCCAAGTAATATATGATTACCTAAACATAGACCTAAAAACTCAGACCAAATAAAAAATATTTACGGAGCGCTGCGAGTAACACACTGAAGCCGGTAAAAAATATGTCAGTCAATGTGTCATTCTAAAGCAGCGTTAGGTGCTTGATATTATAACAAACTTCATTATTTGTTAACAAAAACTAACGACCCGCCCCGGCTTCACATGGGTGCAATGCTGATGTATTATACATATAAAACTTCCTCTTGAATAACTTTATCTTTTAAAAATCACCGCATCAAAATTCGTTGCGTAGTTTTAAAGATCTTAGCATACATAGGGACAGACAGACAGGGAAGTGACTTTGTTTTATACTACCTATGTGATTCTCTATTGTGTCATGCAATAGTGTACAAATCAAAGCTCAACATTATTTTTATAACATACTGTGTAAAATCATAGCAACCATTTTACCCATACTCAGTAGTGTGGGTAAAAATGTTAATATGAATTCATGAAAAAATTTGGCGTCACTGCATTCTTTGACATTGCTCCGCCTTGACTTTTTAATTTGGTCTGAGCCTAAAAATTAAAAAAAAGTTTAGATACGAATAGCGTACTATTTTTAAATTCAGTCATTTTCTCCTTAAAAAATCCTTTCACTTTTTTTTCTATCTTACAAAAAGCAATACAAAAATTACAAACTAACAAAAATAAAACTAAAAAGAGAAAGAATATTCGTCGACAGGAATTAAGAAAAACTAGGCGGCAGTTGTTGTTTGATTGCAGGTTGCTAAGTGATCACATATTTTACCGCGAGGACACTGTGTTGCCAACTTGTAAACATAAAAAAACATACAGCATAGAAATCTTCACATTTACCAATAATTTTTAGATGTTCATGAGTTGGTGTTGCTATTTGCTAGCCTTGTGTGGACTCCAATTTAGAATAGACCTTTTTTTTTTGGTGTTCTCCGGGGGGAAATCCATTAACGCATTCCCACCGCCGCTTCACCGTATTCGCGTGTGTGGTATGCTAACTCATACCACGGGAAGACGACCCTACACAACTAAAACCTCCCGGACACTCCTTCGATCCGCCGATGGCGGCAGCCGGGTACGCATAAGCAATCCGACCCCATTTAAAATAGACCACCCCATATCTTCGGGTAGGTGTCGTAAGACATTACGACTAAGGCACATGCGCCTGATGGATGGAAAGCGAGGTCTATCAACTCAAGGTTACTTTAACCATCTTACTGCAATCACCAATACGCCTGCCAAGCGTAGTGATATAGCAACATCTCTCAAAGACTTAACTTGCCAAGGTCTATAAAGAGGAAGCCTGTATTCCACAATGGACTTACTGTGTGAAGATAAACAAAAGATTTGCTACCTACTCAGTCGCGAAAAACTGGTGAAAAATCGCGGTCCCCATGGAAAAATTTCAAGTAAATAATAGATAAAATATTATTTTCTTAAATCTTTGACATTAAGATAAGACGAAGACAAATTTACATAGTCTAGTTTCAAATAACTCTTTAACTACCTTAACTTTTTCATGAATTATGTTATTATTTTTTTATAATGAAACGCTTACCCTAAGTTAGGTTGGTAAGGTTGGTCACACGGTGACTGGACCCTCATCAGCGGCGATAGAAGGAAGCCTAGCGCGCTTCGATTTTCTTTTGTAGTCGGTTGCGAGTCCCACATTTCCTCTACTGACGTGGGGAACAAAAACGTTGTACTCCCTGCGAGAGCGGAGGAAAGGGTAATGTTTTGTATCCTGGTAAAAAAAGTTACTCCACTCTGGTTGGTTACCTTCTTGTTCATAACATCAACAACTAACACCAAACACAGCAACACCTATTTCTTTGTACATTATCCATATTGTACCTATTTTTTTTCTTGTATTGTAAAAGCCAGTTATTTTTATTTATTTTTTTCAATTATCAAATAAGAAATATTATTATATGTAACCTTTTTGCAATAAATTTATTTTTTTAACAAATCTCGGAAAAAATATCTCCTAATAACGCAGTAAATGTAGCAACACTACGAATACAAACTCAGCTATTGTTTTTATCCCGCGGGAAGACTCGCTTTTCACATTAACCAGTCTACGCACTTTGCTCTTCGGGGTTACAACTGGTTCTAATATTTACTATATAAATATTTCCGTTTCTTAATGTTTATGTAGTATTTAAATGGGCTCTCAAAAATTAAACACCTTTTTTGATCGATTGTAATATAGATTTTAATGTAATTATTTAATACATATTGGGTGACAGAATAGTAGTTCGTGTGGGAGTGGGACTATTAAAGTTCTTCGTTTTCTTCGAACATAAAGATAATGAACTAATTCTACTAATGATAAATTAAAACATATGAAGAGAACTTAAAAAGCCCTTTAATCAATTTACGTTAGTATGTTATACTATTAGATTCATGTGTTACGATTGGTTATGTACCTACTGTAACGCCTGCGAACTGCTTATCAACGCGCGACTAGGAATCTAGCACAGAAGGGCTGACTCCTGGTCCTCAAAAACGGTGTGCGAGGGCACTATTTAAACTTATTTTAATAAAAGATGCTAAGTAAGAAGAAACTAAGAAAGCTAGGTACAACATTATTGTTTTGATAAATTATCAATTATGTATAAAAATATCGTATCGTTTACAGGGCTATTTTTAAAACATTAACAACCTTTCAAGGTTTGAAAGTACTGATGATTAGCTATACAGGGTTATTTTTAAAACATTAACAACCTTTCAGGGTCTGAAAGTACTGATGATTAGCTATACAGGGTTATTTTTAAAACATTAACAACCTTTCAGGGTGTGAAAGTACTGATGATTAGCTATACAGGGTTATTTAAAAAAAAATTGCAACCTTTCAGTGTGTGAAAGTACTGATGATTAGCTATACAGGGCTATTTTTAAAACATTAACAACCTTTCAGGGTGTGAAAGTACTGATGATTAGCTATACAGGGTTATTTTTAAAACATTAACTACCTCTCGGGGGGTGAAAGTACAGATGATTATAAGCAACTTTTACTATTGGAATTGCGAAAAAATAATCAGCTGTTCCATACATTTTGTCGAGGTAAGTGAACATAAATGTATGGAACAGCTGAGGACTTTCACCCCCTCAAAGGTTGTTAATGTTTTAAAAATAACCCTGTACAATCTTATTTACCTATATCTTCATATTAAATAAATATAGACCCCACGTTTTGAATTGCACACTATCTAGGTACCTACCTACGTCATTTACCTTATGAATGCAATTATTCATCCAGAGGTCGTCTGGAAGAAATTGCTTAAGATTGTTGTATTATATATGCCGCCAAAAATATATCTTATATGGCTAAACGAAAACTATCTTAAGGCAAGACGGTAATTTTAATTGCGTTTCTCAAAATATATTATGGACATTCCCTGTTTATTGCATGTACCCAGAAAATGATCAAACAAATTCTGCAGTGCCCATATCGACCTTGACATAAAATCACAATAAGACAAACATGGTACTTGCAGTGCGCCTCAGAAGTCAACTAATCTGATAATGCGTCGGTTATGGGCGGTGTGCGTGCGCCATTGTCTACCTACCCTCGGGTAATTTAATTTGCGCCCTTGCCATGTGCCACTGCATTGTCCCCACACTCGTCTTATACTATTTTTAATTAACATTTTTGTGCCGAAATGTATGATATAGTTTTGCAATATTTGTTTTCTTACCTGCTTAAAGTGTTAATGAGGCAAAATAGATCGCTAAATAAGCTCGCCACCTTCACATAAAAAAATAATATACCTACATCGAAAAAACGAATATAATAATATTTTTTCTTTAATGTGTTTCATTGGTTGACCAAATATCTTTCTATCTATTTATATAAAAATAGAAATTGACTTATCGACCAACACACAGCTAAAGACATTGCTAGACCGCAGGTGTGCACTAAGAAAGGATTTTTGAAAATTAAATCCTTAAGGGAGCGAAAAGGGGTTACAATGTTGTGTGAAGAAGTGGAAATTTATGTAGACGAATTCGCGGACAACAGCTAGTCTAAAATAAAAGCAAGACAGAACGTTTATAATAGGGGTTTGGCATGAAAATCTGAAGTTCTGTTTCTAATTTAAAAAATAACTTCCTTTATGTAGTTGTAAAGTGTGTGGTCACACAAAGTTTTTGCTTTTGCTCATAAAACCGCGCTGAAAACAAGTTCGTATCTTTCGACATATATAATTGAAGACTTGGTAGGAGGCCTTTGACTCTGGTGAGCAGACGGGGCAGAGCCCGAGGGGGGCGGCGTCGGGCGGGGACTGCACCTGAGTCCATGATTGATGAGCTCCCATCGCGATGATTGCGAATGTGCCATTAACTAAGATCGCGTGGTTAGGTGGGCGTCACTACTACCTACAGCCTACTTGACAATTATGGCCTAAAACTATATCCATCAAACTACATCAATGTTCTGGAGGACCCGAAAGAATAAATCCTAGACAACGGATTTTCACTTGGAAGGATCCAAACAGCTATAACGTTTAGTGCCTCGATCTAAATTATTTTAGATTTGCGCAGAATTCACTTTAATCAAAACAAGCCAACTCTTATTACCTTTGTTGTTCATGATCACCAGTTCAAGGTAAAACGTTTTGGTGGATGACTCCGACAGAATGTGTATTTAGGGAAGACCTCATAAACCACTAAATTTAATTCTCCGAATAAAAATAACTATTTGCAGATCATTAAAAAAGCCAGCTTAGTTCCTACCAACCAAGGGATGGAGCCTGTTCTGAACAGGCTGTTCACTATGCAACTAAGTGATAACAATAAGTAGAATAGATTTAGAATACTTTAGAATAGTAACATTATATAGTTAAGTATTATTTTAAATTAGCAACTTTTTTGTATATAAGTATATGTATTTAATTCATTCAATTGTTAAAATAGAAGTTGCTATAACAATGAAAAAGTTAACATTCTCGACTTTATATGCATTTGGTCGTATGTGCCTTTACTTTAAAATTACAATTGCACATTCTACCAAATGCTTCTGACGTTTAATTCTTAATAGTATTTAACGTTTTAAATTATTTATCGATTTAAATTATTTCGATTGCGTATTTCCTGATTACAATCCTCGTTGAAATAACCACAACGATCGTCTAACTAAGAACATGCTCTCCATAAATATCAATCAATTGACTGCACCGGTGGCTCAGTGGTTACGGTAGTTGCCTCTGAGACCTGGTGTTCTGGGTTCGATTCCCACCCGGGACAATTATTTGTGTGAACCACAAATAGTTGTTCTGAGTCTAGGTGTTCTGTGTGTCCGTGAAATGTATGTTTGTAAAGTCCCCCGCGACACAGGGATTTATTTCCCTAGTGCGGGAGTTGTCTTTTATATAAATAAGAAAAAATAAATAAGATAATATACAATCCATTTATCAGTTGGTAGGAGTCATTCAATAAAAAAATTCCTCGATACTCAATCCAAATTTCTAGTCAAATCAAAACAACGTGAACATGAAGCAGTTTGTTGATTCACAGATCTACGTAGCCTATACCAATACGTCCGTTTGTCTAATAAAGACCGCGTCTATGCAGCCGTGCTCCTTATAGTTAGCTAGCGAACTGTTAGATCAGCGAAGGGGAAGATCGTCCGTAGGTCCTGCGCTCTGCTTGTCAAAGTGGCCGCCGGCGTGTTTGAACAACTAATGAGCGGGTCCCCGGAGACGGCGTGTTTGCTGTAGAACGCCCCGGGCGCTGGGTTTTTCGTACAAATGCCAGGGTTTACGGAGGTCCCCCTGAACACTGTGAGCTCCTTGTTTGCACTCCACTTGGTATCGTATCCGAGTTTTGAGTGTAAATTGGAAATTTGTACATTAACTTATGTACCTATATAAATGTAAACATACACTTAAGTATATTTATTTATGTATGTCGGTCACATATCTACTTACACTAACATTTACTTGTTATCATCAACTTTTCTAAAAATATCTCTTTATTTTTTTTATTCCACCAAAAAATTAACAATTTTAATATAAATATCTAATAAAACATCAAATGAAATAAATTAAAATTAAGGTCAAACTATATTATTAACAATAAGAAGAATTACACGATCTTATATTATATCTTATATCTTAGATAAGATTATTCAATTCTGTACAACATACACAAATCAGGTATCCCAATGTATAAAATATGTTTTTCTTAATTTTAATTTCTTTAATTACTTACAAAGGCGGCCAGAGCAAAATAGATTAGTCATTGTAGTTCCTATTATCAATCATGCAATGAATTTTGTCTATATATTTTAAAACGTGAAGCAAAAACTTTGTTCCGCTTTTTACGAAAATTGCACTGACGAAGTCTGAAATTTCTCACACTTAGAGAAGTTCAGAATGCTATTTTTTTATTTTGTATTTAATGCAGAACAATAAGCAAATAGGTAGATATACCTATACTTTCTTAACGATGGATAAAAAAATAAAATGCTTTTCTTTTTGGGCATACCTACTATTTTATCATGATGACGACGGTCTAAAGATATAAATATATCACATGTTTTTTATACCAGTTTCATAAGTCGTTAAATAGTAAAGTGAAAAAACTACTGACTCCATTTTATATAAGTATTTACTTCTTAAATTTTTCTTCTCGGTTTGAAAAACTCTCCAGAATTAGTGTCTAAATAGTATTCCGTGCATATTCAACACATTACGTTCAAACATCATAGGTAGGTTCTATAAGTAATTATAAATAATCTGTTTTCTGTTAAACACAAACTGCTTAAATATGCACACAGCAAAACTCAACACTACTGCTATCTATTGATAAAACGCAAAAATAATTTGTAACCCAGCAAGCTTTCAAAGCTCGCCCTACAATCTTTGAACACAACCCTCGGGAACTTGGTAACTTCATTGTTAAAATATAGAGGGCGCTTATACCTTTAGATAAGCTCCGCCACTTCTCTACATATTTTACTTCTATTTTATTTATGGTCCTCAAAAATACTTGATATAATAAATAAACAGGTCATCAATCATTCTAAAGTATGGATGGATAATAAAACTATGTACCTACATGTAAATCATAATTTTATTAAAGAAGTATTGTTAACAAGGACACATAATAGATGGCGTTACTCTAGCTACATGTTAAAATGATTAGCTTACAAAAGCATTGTAAACGGCGACAAAAAATGTGTCCATTAATTGTTAAAGCTTTACTCTTTGTGTGCTTCACATTTGTTGTAGAAGGGAATCAGTGGCGATAACAAAAAAAAAATCAGTTGAATTTAGAATCTAGTGATATCCAGCATTTCTATCACATTTTAGTGTTGTTCAATTGTTTAAAACAACTATAGTTGAGCCGAAAATAAGACTTTTATGCCGAGACGCCGAGTGAAAGCCTCGATGTTAACTTACACTCCGTCCGAAAAACAATCAAAATATAACCTAGGTCTAAAAAATATGTTGTATTTATACTATTTTAAGTCTACTTTTAGCTAATTTAAAGCTGACTAATAATTATCCGCTAGATATTATGTAGAGATAAAAGCTCATAAGTTGTCATCACAGCGAACGTGTTTTGATAACTGTTTCAGAAATTTCTATAACTTATGTCAATAGAGAAGGCTAATCTTTTTATATTTTAGCGTTATTACCCAAAGTCAGCCATCAATCTATTGTTTTATTTTCTGTAGATTATTCTTTTATATAAACTTTGCCCTCATCATTATGGATGTGTTTGTAAATCGATACTAATATTATAAAGAGGAAAGATTTGTATTTTTGTGTGTGTGTGTATGTTTGTAATGAATAAAATCAAAAACTACTGTGCCGATTTCTAAAATTCTTTCACCTTTGGAACGCTACATTCACCCTGAGTGGCATAGGCTATGAAGTTAAGAATATTTAATTATGAAGTTCCCACGGGAGCGGGAGAAACGCGGGGGAAACCGCGTGTGGGAAGCTAGTATAAAATAATAGCATAGCATATAATATGAAAACAGAGATTGATTTTTATTAAGAAGTGTACGTAGGTAATTAGGTATTACCTATAATGCCAATTTAGTTGCCTGTCTAATTTACTAATTAATATACGCTATAGATGGATCCATCGAGCTTCAGGCTCTGCCTGGAGTTTAATTTATAATACCTAACCATTACTATTTAACTACTTTAATAAATGACCGTGATTTTACTTAGCAACTAAAATGAACTCGAATAAAAGGAGATTCCTATACAACGTAAACAAAAAAATAGCAATACAGTGCTATTCTACATTAACAAAACATAGAATTATCATTTTGAACACGTGTTCCTTTTGACATGGCGTCCTATAAATGTGCCGTGAAAAACTTCTTGTGACCAGGCAGGGTTAGGACAAGGACTGTAGTATGACTGTTGCATTCTAAGTATTTTGAAAAAATAGAATCTTTTACAATTGCTTTTACGTTATGAGTACGGACTAAGAGAATAGTAGATAGCTTTGTTGCGACTGTTTGATTTATGTATATTTTCTTTTTTAATTAATATGGAGGGCATTTTCAAAAATAAATAATATTTATTATGGATACCATTTTCATAATCCTAAGATTCTTTATAATATTTAGAGTGGACGGGAAGGATTCTTTTGATGATAGTTCATCAAAAAAATCCTTCCCGTCCACTCTATCGATACTATCGATAGTATTATAATGTAATAGTATCGATACTATCGATAGTATTATAATGTAATAGTATCGATACTATCGATACTATTGCTTCCAATCAATAGTATTAGTTAATTTGTGATATCGATAGTATCGATACTATCCATACTATCCGTATCCATATCGATAGTGCTATACTATCGATATTGTTACTATTTTTCGAGGTCATCTATCGATAGCGAAACTATCGATAGTTGGCAACTCTACTTTATGATCATCGATCACGGTATAGGTACAATGCGTCTGTGATACAATTTACTTATACTTAATTCGAAGCGGCCGTAGCCCAATGGCTAGGGCGTTAGACTTGTGATCGTGAGGTCGCCGGTTCGAACCCCACCCATTGCGCTACCGACGTGAACCCACTCGTAACACAACCATTTTAGCTTAGCACGAGGGGTTAACAAGAAATATTCTTAGACTTTTAGATTAGTAGACTGCAAAACTCTGCTAGTCATATTAAAAAAAACAATCTTTGCATACAATAGTTATATGTTAAGGTTGCATTAAATAAAAAAAAATGTTTTTTTTGGTAAATAACTTTCGTGAGTATTGTTCATAGTCCGGTTCGACTCACGTATAATTGTTATGGCGATTTCTCAACCACGGTTTCGGTTCCAACCGAAACCTTTAATATATAAAAAATAAAGATTTTGTATAGAACTCTTGTGCCAACAACAATCACGTGCTCTATTAGTGCGGTTATTTTTAGATATAACTCGTACGACTTATCATGATTTCTGGCTAGAAAAGCCCTCCTTCCGCTACAACGCGCGACGCCCCGGTCTCGTCCCAAGGCCGAATTTAAGGGAGGGCATCCAGGGCATCCCCCCTCGGCCTCCACAATAGAGGGATTTAAAAACTTCAAATTCTGACGAGTAAACTCTACAACTTTTCTTTTTTTCGGTGTTGTACCTTTGCCTACATTATTTTTAGAATCATGATTATTGTAACAGTTAACACAGTAACTGACCCATGAGGAGTAGGGACGCCTCTACACTCATGGGCCACTGGAAGTGCCCCGGAGATCCCGCGGGTGCCGCCGGGGGGTCGGATTGCTCATACGTACCCAGCCCCTGCCAACGGCGGATCAAAGGAGTGTGGTGGTCCTCTCCTCGTGGTCTGAGTTTAGCATACCACGCTATGGAGAGGGCGAGTCCCACATATGCCACCGCCAGCGCGCGAATACGCTGCAGCGGCGGTGGGAATGCGTAAATGCATTTCAACCAGGACAACAAAAAAGAAATTAAAGAATTCTCAGTCCGCGTAAATTTTGATTTCCCCTATTGATCCTCTTAGGGTGAATTTTTAGGTCTTTCTTATCGGATGCCTACGTCATGTAGAGAATATACCTATCCTTTAAGTTTAAGGAGCCTAAGTAACGGTTTATGCTGTGTGTTATGCTAGTCTCGGTCCCGTGGAAACTTCATAACAAAATGCAGCCTATAGCCTTGCTCGCTAAATAGACTATATCTAACACTGAAATATGTTTTAAAAAAGGATTATATGTTCCTAAGAATAACGCTTTCAAACAAATAAACTCTTCAGCTTTATATACATTATTGTTGTTCCTTTCAGAATCAGGGCGTTAGAGAGGCAATTAAAATTAAAATTAAATTCCAGGATTGTTTGCGTTTTATTTTATTTTAAAACTATACATTAAACAACCTACTGATTAGGCTGAACCATACAATTTATAATATGATTTGATACAATAGGCATAAATCATAAATACCTAAACACAATCTACAAAACAAAACCTTAACTAAAAAAAATAAACAATTGTATTTCCAAATATATTTACGGTTCATCCATAAGTTAGGAAATAAATGTTAAATACAATTAAATAAATAAACTTCTGACCATTTCTTTTTGTCTACATGTATTTGTATAAAATTTTCAAATTAATGGGAGCTTTAACTTGTTAAAAGAACAAAAAATAATGCTTCTTCCTGCATATTCCAATTACTTTAACTTCAATAAAGAATGTCCAAATCAATTAAAATAATTAGAGTTCGTAGTTTCAAATAACAAGAGGAATTCTAAACTATTGTACTTATCTAGAAATAAAATTTTGATATGATGCGGTTGCATGAACAACCCAGTTTTTTTGAGCTTATGTGAAAGTTATACAAGTTGAGACGGAATGAAGAGAACAACTCGAAAGCTCGCCCATTAATTTATTACAATTAGTATAATTAACATTGCGTAACGTAACGCTCGCCGACTTCGGCGCTTTATCATATCGCTTACACGACGTCACACGATAAATAACTAACAGAATAAAAGCCGCGAGGAAACCCTCATATTAGACCGGACTATTCCACCTATAGCCTTATATAGATTTTACACACACTATGAAGAAGGCCCCGTACAAAAATTACCGACTCGACCCTAACGAAGAGAGCAATGCACGCCTTTACGACTTTCGCTCTGCTACAACTATTTACTCTGTGGCGACGGTGTAGCGACTTCCCCTTGCTTTAACGCTGATACTTCATAATACAGTTACATACTAATGATACGCGAGGAAATCCATTTACTATACATTAACTAACATACACAACACCATACCACCTCGCCGATGAGTATTTTATCGTCTTTTGTAACAATACCAAAGAAATTGTACCATATCCGCTAATTACTTACATCATAATACTTATACAACTTTACAATCTAAAACATTAAGTTTGGTCGAAAACAGGAATGTGTAAAACGTTTGACTAGAATTTACTAAAACTTAACACCGACCTAAATAAATATTATACATTATTTAACATTCGCACTCATTATAAGTAAATACTAAACTACCCTCATTGAAAGTTCATATTTACTACAAATAGAGATCTTACTAAAATAAAGTGACACACACAACATACTATAAAACAAAAATAATGATAGTTCTTACTCATTTTAGGTAATTTTACTTTTGCACATTACACTATTTGATGTAGCTTTACTGTTAAAGTAAAAAGTGACTTCATTTGGCTTCAGTCTTTTATAACATTTGGAATTAACGGAGATCAAACAATACAGAAATAGTTTCGAAAGTAAGTAGAGAAAATAATGTTCCCATACATGTTACTTCAAACGCCTAATATCAATGGATCTATTTCACAATAAATAACATTAATCTACTCTAATGTACATACATATTTTCACATAAATAATTTGAGATCAATGGACAATAAATTCTCCTCCGCATCGACATCGTCGTGTCTTGTTAAAGGTACACTTTTTTCATCTCGCCGGATCTTCTATCGCGCTCACATCCAGGTGTGCGAAATAAAAAATGTTCACAACAATACAGTCCATACTTTCATAAACATTGAGATCGTTCTATTTGGTTATAGATTTCTGTACGCTATTCATGATGCTGGGGACAGTGATAAAAAGTGCACCACATGTGACTTTCTCGTGGATGGAATTAGAAATGTACGTCCTGGACGTCCGTGGGTGTATTTGGTAGTTGCGTTTGTTCCGGCGTGCTTTGTTTGTGGGGGTGAGGATGCCTGGCGCGGGGCTCCTGCGGCTGCGTCTCCTGCGCCAGCACTCGTTCCACGTGGCGCGCCACCAGCTCGGCGGCGGCGGCCGGCGTGCGAGTCAGGGCGCACAGCTCACTCACCGACATGCGCACCCGCAGCCCTCGGGCCGCCGCTGTTATACACGCAGCGGCTATTAAAGATGGCGGCACTAGGAGAAACTCTGTCTCTGTTGACAAAAAACGTATATTACATTATAATATGTTCATTACGGGCCTGATTACAAAATTACAAATGTAGCTGATTCAAAACAGGATTTTTGTTGACTTTGACTTTTTATGTTTATAAATTGATACTCGGGCTGAGATATGCTGCGGTCCGAGACGCAGGTAGAGCGTGCACATCTGGTGCGAGATAATTGCCGCGGCGCGGACAGGTGGCTCGGACACCTTGCATCCTCGCGTCCTGCATCACACACGCTCGGCTCTCATGTGATATATTAACATCTTAAAAATATCTATACATCTACATAGATGCTAACTCAAATAATGATGTATCAACATAAGTAAATATACAGCCGATTTGACTCAAAGTATAGTAAACAATAAATGTTTCCATCGTCTGTATAACCTCCCAAAAAGTCGCGTTACATTTTGCACAATACCCGAACTCCATTGTTATTATTTAAGAATAAGGAAGGAGAATCGAACAGCTGCCCGATTTGTGCATTCTGTCCTCGTCCGCATCTTTGTGTGTACCTACGCCAGGACAATAGACGGCGAATAATGGTAATTTACATCTTAAGTCGACTAGGTAAGGGCGCAGCTGCATTTCGCTACGACGAAGGGACCCTATTGTGCGAATATTAAATCAAAATGTAACTTCGATTGCTAGTTGACTAATCAATATTATATGTTTTGCTCCCTGACATTTGAAAAAAGCAGTTGGACAAGTTCACCATATTATTAACAAAATCTTAACCGAAAATAATTTTGCATAAATCTATTGTAATCAAAAATGATAAGATACTAATTTTGATGTACGTAAGTAAGAATAACGTTGAGGGCAATGAAGCGTCAGAAGTCAATACAAATGTGTATTAGTTAGTAAAAGTTGCTTTGGATATGTCGGCGACGTTTGGCCAAGACGGCAGATGCGGTGCCACCTGGCGCGACCCTTCCGCCGCACCTCCGCGCTACCGTGGTACAAACACAGGGTCACTGCCCACCTACATACACCCTTCTCCGCATTATCGTGCCCTTGCACACCTCGTGCCTCCTCAAGAAAAACAATATCGATACACGCGAGCGAGTAATAATTTTAATCAGAAAAAATGCCAAGCTTTAATTAATTCAAGCGCACTGTTGGTTGTACTGCAGTAACAGTCAGGTCAATGTAACTGACTAGATAGGGTGAACTTCGAATCCGTTGCAGACGTTACTATACCGTGCTTTTTTGTGATAAACAATTGTAAAAATAATGAAAGCTTCTTACTTTGCACTATAAAAAGACATGTCACCGAACTCATATGGGTAGGTACTAGAGGTTTTTATATAGGTATCTAAGTTTCATGCACCAGCAACAGCGCCAGTAAAACGGTAATTTAATGTAAATGACAAAACCCGGTAGCCTATTAAAAATCAAATATGTTCGCGAGTTCCATATCTGGTGGTGATCTGGGCATGGGCAGCGGTGCGTCACGATCCGTTGCGACAGGTTGAGTGTCAGTTGCCTCGCCATGTGTTACGGCCACGCGACAGGGTCCAAGTCTTACCGCCCCCACGTCTTACTCTTACCCTTCTAATTACCACGCTCGTAATGACGTAGCTAGTCGTGCGCCGTACAACAGACATCGAGGACCGTTAAGTTCCGTTTGAGAAACCTGTCAGTCCCACGGAGTTCCACCCCAATAGAGAATCCCAAGCTAATACAAATAGAATGCAAAAACGCAGGGGTTGCAAATAGTTAATCTAATTGTGCGATAAACTGGTTGCCATTTGATTATGTCTTATTTTGAGTGTGAATTATCATGAGCTTACAATTCGGTCTATTACATTTTATTACACCCGCCTATTATGTGATGTCACAACTATGAATACAAAATATTTTATCGAAGAAACGGTCTGCTAACAATAGATACATCCGGCTATAAACTATTTGATCGGATGTTGTAAACGGAAGCAAATATCTCGCATCGAAAACCTTAAGCTATATAAGATTTAAAAGTTATGAAGATGGTTGAATTTCGGGTTAGATAGGGTGGCAAGCCGCCAGGTGCGCGCCGAGACGGTCTCTTTGTCGCGGAGCTTTTGTCGAGACTTTGGGACGAGGATTCGGCGCATAACAATGGCCGCGGGACGTCTTCGAGCATTGTCCTCGAGTCAGCTGTCGCGGTCGCTCCCCTGCGTACACGCAACTACTCTCATAAGTCACCGTAAACTTGACAATACTCCTTAAAATTTTGGTCAAACTGCACATTACTTGTTCTACATTTACAATAATAATACTCAAAATAAGCTTTGGGACACGACGCGTTACGTCAGTAGAAACAGAGCATTTGATTATAAGAAGTGATTTATATAATTTGCGTATACATTTTGTTTTAAATACGGGTTGCTTTAAAATAAAACATAAAAAGTTAGATAAAAGAAGAAGGAAGTTTAAAAGGGTCAAGTAATGTTATTAACCCTTTCACACCTCGGGTAATACACGATCAGTTACCGGCAATTATGTTGCTTCCGGCGACACCGACAAAACTTGACGCCCCGCTACATGAAACCATTCGTTTGCAGTATTCTTAATAGTTGCACTGCTACTGATATGAGACCTCAAAAAGTTCCTACGATTAGAAAATAATTGACAATACTTGATAGCGTGAGCTTTTTTCTAGTCCAATACTTATGGATATTTATTGTATTCTATTGTTTTAAAACGATTCTACTATTAATGCCATTCTTTTATACGTATAGGGATTACACCAAGAATAAATAAACGTTACAGATCGCTAATTATCTTATTAAAAAACTAAATTATATGGCGTTAAGCGTTCTGTAGAAATATAAATATTTATTTTGTATTCCGTACTGCCTCTATAACACTTTTGTATTGTTTTTTTTATAAACAGATGCACTACGAAAGCCTTTACTTAAAGTCGATGGACCAATTGATGACAGAGGGTAGCCGTCTGGCAGCTATAAATATCTCTTATCGGGCTTCGATGGACCATAGGGGTGCACAGAGTTAAGTAACATACGATTTTAAAACCATACTATCAATGAACGTAAAAAAGATAAATGTATATCTATCTATAACTGATATATTTATAATAATCCTGACGTTAAAATACGGAACTAGTAGAAAGTTTACTATTTACATATTCTTTTGTAAAAAATATTAACTTTAAAGGTGCTAAAAGGTCAAATGTTCAACTGACCAGCATTTATATGTTGGTATTTTTCCACTAGTTTTTACAGTGCTCAGTGATCGGAAAAGCGCAGCCTTCGAAGGGAGGTAATGGCAAGTCAAGGGGTCATTGAACAACGTTAACCCTTATAGTCAATTCCTACATGGTCATGTTTATACTAAGGGCGTAAAATGAGTTTTACAATCTTATACCGTGAAAGACTACTGTAAAATACTATATAGCGTAAGGGTAGGTAACTATATAACGAGTACGTTTTGCAAATCCAACAAAATTAATAAAGTAAAATTCATTACATCATCTTCAAATTTAAAAATGTATAGTAAATGTCACAATTGGTACACAGTTTTTTTTTTCTAAAAAGATTACTAGCAGTGTTTTGCAGTCTACTAGTATTCTTGTTAACCCCTCGTGCTAAGCTAAAATGCTTGTGTTACGAGTAGGTTCACGTCGGTAGTGCAATTAGTGAGGTTCAAACCGGCGACCTCAAGATCACAAGTCCGACGCCTTAGCCATTGGGCTACGGCCGCTTATAGTAGTTTATATTCCAAAATAAAATAAATGATTGAAGTAGTTAAACTTCACTGTGTAAATACGCATTATCTGTACCACTCCTCTTTTGTTAGATTGAATTCGACTGCACTCTAAAAATGTAAATCCAGCAACTACATGCATAATTAAGAAATCTATAAAACTTTAAGTTGAAAGGCAAGTAATAGAAATGGAGAATACTTGTTATTAAGTCCATGTGCTTACTGGGCGCACGTGGCGGCTCATATTAAAGTTTAACCAATAAGATTAAAAACCCATACAGGTTCCAGTTTTAAAATTATAATATTTAACATTTTAATGGCATTAAAATTTAAAATTGAGAGTGAAGTTATTGCATTCTACAATGGTAGTGCGAGAGGGTCAGTATATGTATGGGCATTTGTAGGGTGCGCAAACGCAAGGTGTGCCCGTTATCACGACCGCGTGCGCATGTGCGCGTTCCGATACACGCGTCCACCCCACATTACATCCCTCGCCGTTCACCCGTACGAACCACTACAATCACATTTCAAAACAAAGGGAGGCTTCCTATAATCATAGACCCAAAACGTCGAAATTAGTGAAATCTAATTGACACCCGCTGACTTTTATCGATTAACGTTCATTATCGTATAGCGAGTCGGCTACACCCGCATGTTACATTAGTTTTGTAAATTTATAGTTGCTGAAAAGAGTAAGTACAAGTAAAGTAATGTAATAAAACGTTGTTGGTACTTACCGGTGTAGCATACTGACGTGAGCGTGAGCGCGTGTGTCCTGACCAGGGGATTAGCACGGCCCCACGGCACTCGCGCTAAGAACGGCTCCACGAAGTCGAACGCCGTTGCAATAGACAACTGCCAATTCAGCCGTTGAAGGAGCATCACTTCCCATTGCTACGACAAAAAAAATGCAACATAAACCATGACCGTTTCGCCTTTGAATTTAATGTTTCTCAAAGGGCACGACTCACGACCCCACGTGAATGTCAGCAAACTCTCTTACATGTATAACAAATATATAATGGAAAGGAAAAGAGGGATGAGCGACCTATTCTTTACGTATCAAATATACGTAACCGTCATACCTGATGGGTCAGGCGGAAACCGCAAAAAGTAGCAAATCACTTTACAATTTGCCTTAGAAATGTCAAGCTTTGAGACAATGCGACCCTTCGTCAGCGATATTTTTCACATGGTTTAAAAATCAAAAGGGTCATAAATAATTATCCTGATTCTTTATCCTAGGTCGCTTTTGACCACATTTAAAATAAAGAGCATTTCAAACAAGTAATCTTTGTTATAAAGTTCGATAAACTTGAAAGCTGAACAGATAATATGTGATTTATTTGTATAAGATACTTGTACCGGAGCAATTAATTGTAATGTGCCTTGCTATATAATTTTACAAAAAATATCTATTCAAAGTTATTTAATTTTAATACCCGAAACATAAGAGAGTCCTAAGCGTATAATTTATTAAGTTGATTATGATAATTGAACATAAAACGATGTAGCGATGAGAATTAGGTGAATATTTAAGTAAGCCACGGGTAAGGAAGTCATGGGAAAGTGCGTCCGTAATGTGAGCCATATGACACATTGCGTATGCACGGTAAGGCATATCGCGATGATCGCAACAATTAATCGCGAGGAGACGAACATACCAGGGTGTCATACGTTCCAAAGGAATTACAACCGTTCTCACGGTGCATATTTGGTATGCCATATGGTGATTGTTTGGCAATGACATCAGGAAATACCCATATAAGTACTTACAACTTATACTTAGAATAAATTATGGATCTTCACAACCCTGTTAAATTCACGATGAATAAGTTAAAAAAGTATAGAACTAAATGAACAATTTCTAGACTTATATCCCACTGAAATAGCCATGTGTGTAAGAGTCCGTAATTAATGCAACAATAAAACATTACGGAATGCCTATAACAAGTATTGAAGTACTTGTTGAAAAAAATCAGTTGTTTACAATTGGTTGATCTAAATCAACGAAATCCTTGTAGAAGTAAAAATGGTTATGAATTTTAGTGTAGGTATCTCATTCCCAGCATTTAAAGTGCTACCTGCTAAAGGTATGTGAAGGTTACAAAGTCAAAATTGATCACAGGACAATAACAATACGTGAGGGACATGACATCAAATCGCACCTGCCTGCGCGGGTGTGAACGATTATGACAATTTTGTCATTACGGTCACATTGTGGGAACCTTTTCAACTCATTACCACAGAAACCACGTTTTAACAAATACACACTAACATTATGTACAATCTACTCTCAATAGTAATTCGAGTTCATTAATAAAAAAAAGTATTGAGTGCAACAACCCCATATCATCAGAGTAGAAGGAACAAAATTACGTATCTTCAAATTAGTTTTAATTTAAGTGTGTTGTAGCGTAGAAACACACTTTATGTCGTATATTTCCGTCGGAAGTTAGTGGACATCAATTCGGTGCCTTATTTCGTCACAGGCTGTAGATCACAAGGAGGGTGACAAGACTCGCCGGGACGTCTTAAGGAAGAAGTAATTGCCGGATACTCGCAAGGAAATGTCGCTTTGGGGAAGAAGTGACATTTGACTCACCTAATCAAGTTCATTCATAGTGAAATCAAAACAGAAACAATAAGGTATGATGCCACAGGATGTATTCTGTCGCACTTCGGCGACTATACAGCCACTTAACTTTTTTTAAGATTGAAGTACAAGGTAATTATCGACGTTCTACATACACCTGCGTTTACAAACCTGAATATAAAGTTGTGTTGTATTTTAATGTAATCTCTCACTACCTTTATGATTTTAGTGAACCTGCTTAACTACCTACTTAAGATACTTATAACTAACTACTAACGAGACATGGCGATCAAAACAATGTAAAGGTTTTTGTGTTACTAAAAAAATATACTCAATAGGTAGGTAAATAAAGTGTAGCTTACCCTAACTTCTTGTGGATACACCGAATTGTCAGTGTAAGCGCAAAGAAGGTCGACTGACAACGGATGACACTGGCGGAACTTTGAAGCCAGGAGCATAGAGGTGACCGCCAGGAGTTGCAGCTGTTGCCTGGAGATGGCCCGCTGTGCTAGGAACCGGTCCATGTAGCTCACGGCCAGAGGGAACACCTGCTCCTCACATTGCTGCTCTTCACACACCTGGAAGCAACAGGTTTATAGATGGATAAGTCATTACAGCAACTTGCCTCAAATTCATTAATGGATTCCTATAACGATCTCATATTTGACCCAACGAACTTACTATACAGCCCAACATCGTTGACAACCTATAATTTCTACAACTTTCTCTCGACGATATTTAGCAATTCGATACCCTTCGATGACCATTGACCAAACCGAGTAACAGCATCCTTACGTATCAGTTAAATATCTAAAGCTCAAATATTTATACCAACGTTTAAACTTATAAAGTACTTTCTACAAGCCTATGACTCAACTACCACTTCCTGTTATTCTCCTTCGTTTTTCCGAACTGCTAAGGAAAGGTAATGTTTTTTGTTTGTTATTGTACTACGAGTACCTAATAGGCTCCCATGGTCACGTCACGGCTCCGCGTTGGGATAGGGTCATTGTCATCGATGCGTAAATTAGAAGACAACTCGGAGGAACGTAACTTTATCTGACGTTTCTTATCTTAGTGTTTCATTATTACTACAATCATGTTATTAAAATTGAATAGTAGGAGATATGATTATAAGTTTAACTATAGTTATAATTATAGGTTGGTTGCTTTTTTGTATTAAATATTTATTTTATTAAAAATAAAATTTTACCAAATCTTACAATCCTTTTTTCTTATTAGATAAGCCAGGTAATTCAGGTTACACTTGTAATCTTAATCATTGATAATTTGTAGTATTTTCTTCCTACCCTCACAAACTTGGTGACTAGCAAGTACAAATAGTTTACAAATATTTGACATACCTATTAACATTTTAATCGTAACTTATCACTAATATACATCAATATCCATATTGATGTGGAAGTGATACTATAAAGCTTATAAATAAACTCAAGAAATTGAGGTCATTCACACCAATCAGCTGTGAGGGGAGATCACAGCGACCGCTTACGGTCATGTTTCATCTTGTGGTCTTGAATGTTCTAAGGAATATAATATCAAACCCACCTCCAACATCCAAGTAGTGACGACCTTTCGCATAAAAGGCTGGATATCTATCTGCACATTCTGGAAGTAGTCTGTGTGAAGAGCATGCGCCCTTTCCAAAGTTAGCAGGTTGAGCAGAAGCCGAGGGTCGCGGTCCAAGGCACGGTCGGGCCCGGCGACGCACATGTCGACTGTTCTTCCACTGCCACTGTTGCCGGAATTCTGCAAGTTCTCTCCACAGGACAAATCCATTTTTGAGCACTCGATTCACTAATCTTCACTCAAGTTCAAATAAAGTTCGATAGTTCGTTGACAAGTAAGAAGTCCGCGAAAGTTTGTTTACAAAGCGAGTAGGTAGGGAGCACAAGCAGCGCACGCGCACAACACACAGCCGCTCGGGGAGCGGCCTACTCACAGAGTAATGGGGCTGTATCGGAACGTAGTAGCCTGCGCCACGCCGCACCTCACCCCACTTTTGATCTCCCTTTTGTGGTACTTGGTCCTTGAACGTGTCTGGGGTTTATTCATAGTACAACCATGTATCCAAGCGGCGTTTAGTAGTAATTATTATCTGTTTTTATACACTCATGTTCCACTTACTATTTAGTAGTATCCAGTTGCGTATTTCTGAATATTGTCTTAAAGGCTTCTTAGTTTGTTTACAAAATGCCATGTATGGGCACTCAATTTAAGTACGCAATCAATCTTAAACTATTAACCTATAGGTATTTAATTTGCAATCTTTGTAAGTTTGCTTGCGTCAAACTTTGTACGTTAATTATAAAGCAGTTTTATTTAACTGGTTAAGTTGCAATTATGCATACCCATTCGTCTAGATAGGGTCAATGCTCCGTTAACAATAATAATAGGTACATCAATAATTAAAAGCTTGTTGAAAAACGATTTTATTAATTTTTATTTCATCGGGTTTGAGTTATCATCCCTAAATAAAGAAAATATAAATACCTATTTACAAGCCTTCATCATCAGCCCGTATAACTTCCACTGCTCCACATTCGTTTCTTACGTCCTCCTCTACATTGGCATAGTCACCACGGTTGGCAGGCGGGTTGGTGACCGCAGCATTATGCACAGCATATACACTGGTATACGCTGGTTACCCGGTCCATGTGCCATAAATGTTATGACAATCGGGACCAATGGCTTAACGTTCTTTCTGAGGCACGGAGGGTAGGTACTCCTTCCACCAGACCCGACAAGAAATCCTGAGCTTATATAAAGATTTCTTGTCTGGAGCGGGAATCGAACCCACTAACTCCGAGATTAGAGCCACGGAGGTGGTCATTCTATTACCACGTAGGAAACATTTTTATTTTTTTTATACACAAAACTTATCTTCAGTAATTCACATCAACAATGTCTCGTATGTGATTCACATCTATTGGATATCATGCTTAAAATATCACCATGGTTATAAAAAAAATAGTTAGGTACTGTCTGGCTCGGCTTTAGATTTCCATTGCAATTTAAACCACATACTTATGCTGCACTATTCAAAATATATAACCATACTGTTAGTATTACTTAGATTGGGCGCATAACGTTCAATGCGCAAAATGGTAAAAGAGCAAAATGTTAAAGGAGCAAAAAGGTAAAAGCGCACTAAGTTAAAAGAGCAAAATGGTAAAAGCGCAGAATAATAAAAAAAAACAGTTGCTTCGCTTAGTTAGGTTATGTAAGAACTGCGAGCGAAGCGAGCGGTGCCGCGGCAGCGGCCAGCGAGCGCTACTTCCCTAAGGCCCTAAGCCCCTGGCTGGAGCTCTGCTCGCCTTTATGCCCGGTGAAGTAGCAAAAGCCTCGTGGCTACCTACGTAAGTCAATAAGGAAGAAAAACCCTAAGCCCCGCAAAGCATGGCTCCGACTACGCTATTTAGGCAACTTTAGAGTATTAATAATCTGTAGGCGAGTCGTCCATTAGCTATTTCGTACATAGTTACAATTAAATTATTTATCATCATGGCAGCTAATAAGCGAGGCAACTGATTTTTTTATCATTCTGCGCTTTTACCAATTTGTTCTTTTAACTTTGTACGCTTTTACCATTTTGCTCCTTTAACATTTTGCTCTTTTACCATTTTGCGAGTGCTTACCATTTTGCGCTTTGAATGGTATGCGCCCAAAAGGTACGTATTACTGCTTAGCATAAGGTTATGACGTGGTATACCTACTCAATATTTAATTATGACTGTAGTTTAGCTAGCTTAGCTTGGTAGGTGCGGCCGAAGCCGAGATCACGGTAAGAATTGGGAAAATTGGTTATGAATGAAAAAAACCTACTTTTTTAATACCTAACAAACAAGTTCTTTTATAAAAACAAGAAGGAATTTAAAGGGGGCTGTCGTGACTTTCATTTTACGGTCCTTCTGGGGTCACCAGGTTAGCCGCTTGTAATATCTACAAAAACCGGCTAAGTACGAGTCGGACCCGTACGCGAAGTTTTCCGTACCTTACCTATCTAAGCAATATAAAAACAAACTAAAAGTAAAACGGCAAATTATCTCGTTTCTCGTAAGGCAGCCTTAATCAATATTAATATTATAAAGCTGCAGAATTTGTTTGTTTGTTCGAACGCGCTAATCTCAGGAACAACTGGTCCGATTTCAAAAAATCTTTCAGTTTTGGATAGTTTATTTATCGAGGAAGGTTATAGTCTATATTATTTTACGAAGTTCCCACGGGCACGGTAGCTACGCGGGTGAAACCGCGCATATATATTTACTCTGTTTTTAGAAGTTGTTGTTATAGCGGCAACAGTACCTACATATATCACTTGTGAAAAAATCAAATTTCATGAGATACAGCATGGTGACAGACAGACAGTGGAGTTGAACAACATTTGTTATAAAAATAGTGAACAACAGCTTAAAAGTTAAATAGGTATTATATAATTAAATTTGCCAATTGTATTGCATGCATAGTCACTTACTAACTAAATAAAATTAATTGTAATATTTAAAACATGGTTATTAATTAAAACGACGAGCCATCTATAAATCAAACATAACATAAAAGTGCTTTTATAGTTATATTTAGTTCCGTGTGAAAAATAAACCCTCTATGTTTAGATAAGGAATACAGTGGTATGACTTTCTCCAAGGGACTGAGTTATCAGTTTCATTTTCAAAGTACCTACGTAGTTACTACGTTTTTACACGTACCTACTTTGATAACGCAGTAAATTTCAAATTTATAAAATAATTGCTGTCCCGTGTAGATAAGAACTATTCCCGGGCAAACCTCGTCTTTAAATATAGGCTTTGTATATTCACAAATAATATGGGTTGGGTGTTGGTAGAAGAACTTTCAAAATCGATTCTGTAGATCCAGAGATTACCCCCTACAACCTCACAAACTCAATCACTTTATAATATACTACTTTTTTTTACCTACTTTACCTATACCTTATCAAAAAGTCTTTAAATCGTGCAAGCCATTCTGAAGTTATGCGCACAAATATTCGTCGATACATTTTCATACATTAGGTTTGTTTTTTCTATCATACAAAGGTTTTAATTCAAAATATCCCTACTAATCCCTAGAGAATATAAACGTAACATACAAATAATTAGCCAAATTGGTCAAGCCGTTCTCGACTAGCAATACCAACGAACATCAGTTACATATAGATTTTTTTTTATTTATCTATCTATATATATAAAAGAAAGTCGTGTTTGTTACAACACTTATAACTCGAGAACGGCTGGACCGATTGCCATGGTTTTTGATCTGTTGGATTTGTTTCCGTCCCGAATAGCAGAATACATTTTAAAAACAAAAGAAAGTCGTGTTAGTTACACTATTTATAACTCAAGAACGGCTGAACCGATTTGGCTGAAAATTGGTAGGGAGGTAGCTAAGAACTGGGAGAAGGACATAGGATACTTTTGGGTAGGGGTAGGGGTAGGGTAGGGTAGGGTAGGGTAGGGTAGGGTAGGGGTAGGGTAGGGTAGGGTAGGGGTAGGGTAGGGGTAGGGTAGGGGTAGGGAAGGGGTAGGGAAGGGGTAGGGTAGGGGTAGGGTAGGGTAGGGGTAGGGGTAGGGTAGGGGTAGGGGTAGGGTAGGGGTAGGGTAGGGGTAGGGTAGGGGTAGGGGTAGGGTAGGGGTAGGGGTAGGGTAGGGATAGGGTAGGGTTAAGGTAGGGGTAGGGTAGGGCAGGGGTAGGGTATAAAAGTCCACCCGTGCGAAGCCGGGGCGGGCCGCTAGTATATATATAAAACAAAGACGGGTTTGTTACAACACTTATAACTCGAGATCGGCTGGATCAATTTTCATGGTTTTTGTTTCGTTGGATTTGTCTCCGCCCTGAATAGCAGAATACATTTTAAAAACAAAAGAAAGTCGTGTTAGTTACACTATTTATAACTCAAGAACGGCTGAACCGATTTGGCTGAAAATTGGTAGAGAGGTAGCTAAGAACTGGAATAAGGACATAGAATACTTTTGGGTAGGGGTAGGGTAGGGTAGGGTAGGGTAGGGTAGGGTAAGGGTAGGGTAGGGTTAGGGTAGGGGTAGGGTAGGGCAGGAGTAGGGTATAAAAGTCCACCCGTGCGAAGCCGGGGCGGGCCGCTAGTTAAATATAATTATGCCCTTTAAATACTGTTTGACATTAATTTTATAACTTGTGATTGATTTGCTATGAAATACCTACCTACTGGAAATTAAAATTAAAGTAGGTAATGTAATACAACAGCTCATTTTATTTACATTTATTCTCTTCAATTTGCTTGGCCCTCTTTATATAAAACTAGCTCGGTTTTACCCGCATTACTCTGCTCCAGTAGGTCGGAGTGTAAGGTTTTGTAGCCTTTTAGCGTGAAAGAGTAAGAAACATCCATCTATCCATACTTAAATTAGTCGTCAGGAGAATCAAATACTTTGAACTATCCATGAGTATATATTTTTTTAAGTACCTATTTATTTAAGGTCGCTTTTAAAAGTCTAAGGTCAGTAACGACTACATTAACACACACATTTTACAAAAGATTAAATAAGACCATTATACATTAATATTTTTTTTTAATTGTAGAGTTCCATGAGTATTGAATCAAATACATTAGTTAAAAACTTCGCATCGGGAGGCCGAAATTTCGATGGGACAGGTAGCAGGTAGATATAGGTAGGTATCTATAATGGAGTAAGATGGATAGATCCTTGTCATTCATACAGTTGCATCTATATTTCAATTGATATATACTTCGCTATCTAATAATAAAACTTTTGGTGAATTTAAACATTTATTGACTCATTTCAATAAAAAACATTTTTTCAACATAACAATGGACACAACAAAAAGGTAATGTTTATTCGGAGGGCGCACCTCACCGGAGGAACGCAGGAGGGCGACAGCTGCGCGTGCGCCGGCTGCGCACGATCCGGTTGACATTTTATTACAAATCCGAGCACACCTGATCACAAGACCAGTCATTATTGTAATTCTAATTCTTTTTCTCTAAAACCATTGTAGATTTTTACCTATTATTAGTAGCGCGTGCTGCTTGCGGGTGCTCTCGGACCCTCTGAATTGGTATAAGTATCACGCCAACTGCAACAATGACCACCTGTCCTTTCTTTAGTTTTACATTTGGCTTTAAACATTTAAGATTTCTTTGGTGGATTTTGAAACTTTTCTGCGGTGTTATAGAACGGAATTAATTTACAAATAGGCTTCCACTCGGTCCAATATATCATGGTGACTGCTGAGGCAAGACTGTACGCTAAAATTGATACGGTTAAATTGGATAGCTGTTCTAACTGCTTTTTACCGAATAACATTGCTGATTTTTCGAGTTTATTTTTTACAAGCAATTTAAAATGACACACGCATGGCATTCAATAACTACTTATATTTGACAATTTTATTTATTTTTCTTAAATGACAAACATTTTCTATTATTATCTATAGAAACAAAGGATGGTGGAAGGATGGCAAAAAAAAAATACTGAGCTCAAAGATAAAAATATAGCTTTAATATCTTAAACATACTTACTATAAGCCGCGCCAATAAAGAAACGAATCTAAAATGGCGTCCCTGAATGTCACTGACAGATGATAGGGTCAGCAAATAAAAAGAAAGATAGAAAGAAAGTTTGTTTATTGTATATGTAGGTAAAATACAATTGTTAGTTTAATGTGTTGAAATGTGTAACGTATACAAAAAGATACATAATCTTTCATAAAAATTAGAACTGTTTATTTGCTTACTTTTCTTTAACATTTTTTACCTTAACCACTCGCAAGTAAGTCGTTTTTTTCCGTTAGCTTTCTTTACGGATTTCTTTTTGCATGCAGTACGCGCCGTGTGTGACTAAGATATCAACAGTTTAGAGTGAGAGCGCATGATCGCCGCTGCCATTTTAGATTCGTTTCTTTATTGGCGCAGGTTATACAAAAGGGATACGTTCTACTAAGGCGCAACGTTCGCACTTCAGGAAAAATTGTCGGAAAGTAGCTTTTCTTACCAGATATATTTAAAGATTACTTATTTTGCGATAGTAAGTGGCAATAGCAGACCTATGTTAAGTCATCATTAGGTCAAAAACATAGAAAAGGCCTTGTGAATATCTGTAATCTAAATTTTATACTTCTATCATTTTGAAATTCCTTGGTCTACTGATGCTAATAACTATAAGGCTTATTAACAATAGACCCGTTATTGATTTTTATATTCGCAAAAAAACAATTATTTTAGTATAACACTTAAAAATGCCGTATTCCGACATATTCATCAATAAATACTTACTTACAAGTGCGACGTAAGTACTTACTCTGTATCTTCAGTTACAGTATTTTAAATTAACAACGTCCATTCGATTTCTTTTTGCCTGTTACATGGTCCTGCATTCAAATATTTTGGGTCTTATACTAGAAATCCTGCGATATCGCAATGTAAAAAACACTGTATTTGACTAAAACTAAAATCCTAAAATAGCAAAACACCGTAATTGAAGATGCAGTGTGTTGCCCAAATAATCCACGCGCGTAATTGTGATGAAAATAAGATCATCACAGAGATGAACATTTCTACTGCAGAGCCAGTACACGACATATGTACCCACCAAATGCAAAAATCACGAAATTACTCATAAAACAGACTTACTGATATACTGATAGACTAACCACAATACTTACAGAACAGTAAAATTACTTAAATCTTTAAAATTTGTAAAAGAAATGTGTTAGAAAAGTGCGGGGAAGGAGACAATATATACATTTGATATACAGACAGCAATACAGATGCCATTACTGACTACAAAGGAATATTATTTCTCCCGTAAACTTACGCTATTAAACGAAACATTCGTCCCACCAGGCAAGAACAAAACCGCAGTATGTATACTTTGGCATGAGCGACAGAAAAAAGCGGCAAATGATTCAAAGCTTGCATAACCGAAAGGTTTTAATATCCACAACATCAAAGTTAGTAAGTGAAGAAGGGTATATGTTACCATATTTGCTAAAAATTACTATGAAGGAAAATTCAAGGAAATACATTTCTTGAAAAGATAAGCTGACCTAAGAAAACTATTTAACGTCATTGCAAACAGCAAAACTGATCTGCTTGATGAACTACCGAAAGAGAGTGAAGCCAGTGGCATAACTGAGGTTAAAAGAGAGAATTGTTAGTGCTGTGAAAGTCTATGCCTCCATCAAGGATAGTATTTTATGAAAATCTTGTTGTATCATCTGATCATAACTCTGAAGAATAAAAAGGTGATCCAAATATTTAGTATTCAAGCGAATACTACTTGGACGGATGCTCAACGACCTCGATGAAGTTTTCCAACAAGTTGGGCTTAGAATGAACATGGGCAAGACAAAAGTCATGTATAACGCCCATGTAGTGCCCCACTCTATAGCCGTTGGGAACTCCATTCTCGAAGTTGTAAGCGAATACCGAATGTAGACCTAGATATACAGGTCAAACGATCCAACTAAGTAGGACCAACTTTGAGAAAGAGGTCAATCGTCGAATCCGACTCGGCTGGGCAGCGTTTGGAAAGCTTCGGGAGATCTTCTTATCCAAAATACTTCAGTGCCTGAAGACCAAAGTCTTCAATCTTTGTGTGTTACCAGTGATGACATATGGATCTGAGACTTGGTCTCCTACTGTGTGCCTCATAAGAAAGCTCAAAGTCGCTCAGCGAGCTATGGAAAGAGCTATGCTCGGCGTTTCCCTCCGTGATCGAATCAGAAATAAAGAGATCCGCAGAAGAACGAAGTGGCAATGGGCAAGCTGAAGTGGAAATGGGTAGGACACATAGCTCGAAGAACTGATGGTCGATGGAGCAGAAAGGTTCTCGAGTGGAGACCACGAACTGGCAAGCGCAGCGTAGAACGACCGCCTGCACGATGGACCGACGACCTCATAAAGGTTGCAGGGAGTCAGTGGTTGCAGGCCGCTAACGATCGTTCCCGCTGGAAATCGATGGGGGCGGCCTATGCTCAGCAGTGGAATACAACAGGCTGATGATGATGATGATGACTACTAGGTACATTGTTGACAATCATTTCTATTATGATTAATGTTCTGGTTTTTGAAAAATATTATCAGATATTGGCTGTTATACTATCTACTGGGGCGTATTGGATCCGGGTGGTAGCACTAAAGCGCGTTCGTCGAGATACTTATGGTCCGTCTAAATCAGTGGTTCCCAACCGGTGGTCCGCGGACCACTGGTGGTCCCTGGAAGCACTAGAAATGGACCTGAAGCTGCCCAAAAAACATTGCGACGCAGCTAAATATTTATTTACTGAACATAAGATTTTCTAACACACAGAAGTTATTGTAATAGTGTTCATTTTAGGGTGATTACGCAAAACAGGTGGTCCGTAACGAGATAAACATTTTGTAAAATGGTCTTTCAGCGCTTAAAGGTTGGGAACCACTGGTCTAAATAATAACATACTCAAAGGACAGAACTTAGATTTAATCATAGATATAAAATAATAAAATAATATTGTACTTTCATACCTGACAGCTTTTAGGCTAAAGTTATATAAACTATTATTATACGTAGCAATAAACAAATAAAATTGATTAATTAAATCAAAAATAAGCCAAATAAGTATGTTTTGACTATTTACAAATACCTGTAATAGGTTTACGTGAATAAAAACTTTTTTTATTTTATTTTACTGACGAGACTAACTATAATAAGGAGTTAATTTTATGTTATGTTTTGAGTGATTTTATGTATAGAAGAATGTTTATGTTATGTTACTAATATTTACCTAGTTGTCCTCAATCATGAGTCTGATTCTGCTGTAAAAAACAGTTAAAATGTTAAGTATTTTCATTTAAAAATAAGTTTACGCAGTCATAATTATTATAATTATTGTAAGTGACATTTTTCAATTTAAAAACTTCATTCATTAATAAACGCGTGTGTTTTGTTGCCAGCGGCCCATTAGATAGGGACTAACATTGTTTAAACGACTGAGAAGAACACTGATTTAGCATGGTAACTATAAAATACAGTGTATTTCCCTAACAATCTCTTGGTTCGCTTTAAAAGACTATCACGGCAATACAAGTTATCTAAGTTAATTTATTGTATTTACGTTAAAATATTTTGTTTTTGCTAGAGCTGGAAACCTTATGAAATTTCCTTTTTATTGATATCAAACACTCAAAATTTTCTGTTATAAACATAGCAGTAATCCCCTAAAAACAAAAAAAAGTGTTTTTAGCCGTTTTCTCAAAATATGTCTTTCGGAGTTACAGTGTATTGGATTGACAGGGTACCGTTGCGCCTTATTCGATTCGAACAATGACATGGATAAAATATGAATACCCATTTAGACGCGTGAGGAGGATTTAAACATTAATAACATAACTGTTACGCCATGATATAATCTATACTAATATTATAAAGATGTAAATCTTGTATTTTTGTATGTTTCGAATAAACTAAAACTACTCGATGGATTCCGATCATTCTTTCTATCTAAGTTACGCTGTGGCTTGATATACTTTTGACAATTATTAAAATAAGTATAAAACATGACAGTTATAAGTATTATAATGTTGATTAGAAAATGTTCCAAATAGGTTCGATTCGTTACAATAACATCACACTTCTTCCCGTTGAAGCAGCACCGCAACAACCCAAAGCACTTATTAGACTCTTATTAAACTTTATAAATAGAGTCAAAAAAATTTTTTAGACTTTAATATATTATTTTTCGCAAAAAGGAGTGTTATGATTTTTATACTACTTACAAAATTGGCAGTAGATAGTTAATCATGGTTAATCTTACGATTCAATTCAAATAACGAGCTTTAGATTCCATTCAATTATCTAAATTTATTCAGTTGAGTATTTTGTACATGAAGAACTGTTTATAAATCAATCTGAAAGATAGCGTAGGTACTTCTTTGCGTTATTGCAATCCTTATATAAACAATATTTAGGTATTCCATTCAAAATAAAAATAAAAATAGTCTCAACACAACAAGAAGCATAAGTTTAGATATAGTAATAAGATATTACTTAGCTAGAATAGTCAATCTTAACCAAAATTTTAGTCTTATCTTATATTTTCTAGGTGAGATGATTTCCTACATTTGAGAGGGCATTTTCGACGTCTTGAGGAAGCTGGAGGCTAATCACCTGACCATATATGACTATGACTTCGATAAAAGGTATCTTCATTACTGTATGATTATTGTCACGCATTAACATTGTTATTTTTACTGTATTATTAAAGCTACATTACTTAACTTAATAAATTAACCTAATAAATTGACATATTTAAAATTTGTCTTGCTCAGGTACATAGTAAACGCAAAGTAGCGAAGAATTTTTTATCAAAGTTATATTTATATCGTTACCTGATTAATCTCCTGTCCATACGCCTGGTGAAAGAATCTGGTGATAAAAAGGCTGGTTGCTAATATATCAGCACATAGGTATCCGAATAAAAAAAGCTTAAAGAGCTCAATAAGTATATAAACGAACGAGTAGGTAAAAACTCGTAATGTTTTGATAATGAAATGCGTAATGTCCGTGTCCACAGGCGGAACTGAGTTAACATTTGGTGTCCGTCGGGTATTCTCATAGAGTCCCGTTCCCGCGGTCTACGGCTCGTCCGACACATGCCATGTTTGAATTAGATCTCTAACCACTAATTAGAAGTTATCAATTGGTCTACGTGAACCCATCTCGCACTAATTTACCTAGCTCTTATAATAATGTGTGTGACAATATTATGTTTTCATTCGCTCTGACTGTACCTACCTAACATAGTTCAGACTAAATAGGTTGGTAGATTGCTGTGATTCATAGTACTATTAAGTTCTTGTAGGATATTTTTCCGTGGAATTTATTCAAAGAAAGAATAATCTGCCATAGGTAAGCATAGAAAAACTAGTGGCAATCTAGAAAATATTTATCCTTTTTGCCCGATTGAGTGTAGGTATTGTCCACGGTTAGTAAATTATTTATGTAATTAGGTAATCACTGTCAAAATAAATATCGAAACATGAACATGAACTCTAATAAGATTCCGTATAATTTTGTTTTTCTACGAAACTTTTATCTTTTCACAGCTACTTACTTATATAGGTTTGAATCTTATTGGAATGTATGAAATGAATTTAAATGTCTTGCTAGTCATACTTCGCACCGAGCTATGTTTTATAATTATTTCATATTTAATTAATAATAGAAAGATTGGATATCTGCGCAGACAAGTTGCAGCACACATGTCTGTACCCAAACACAGATGCACTTTCTATTCCTTTTGCTATCAATGTTAGATCCGCGGAAGGAGTAAGCAACACTATTTTCCTGACTTACATATTTCTATAAATGAAACAGTCTAGTTTGTATGATAATAAGTAGGAAACACAACTGTTTTGCCCGACTTCGAGATCCAAATCCGTTTTCCCTCCTATATACCTAGCAGCAATGGAAAACATTACGCACATACGTATAAACATTCACCTATTTCATATAGCTGTTCTACTTACCTACTTCTTGGCGTTTTATGTGGACAATAGGCATAATTAAATAGGCTTTAAGTATAGCATATAATCTTAAATTTAAAAAAACTATGTACTTACTTGTTTGTTACTTTTTTGCCGACTAATTTTTACGAAAAGCGAGGCATAGGACGTACCTACCATTAGCTAATTGCATCCAAGGAACTTATATGTAGGTACTATTCTAGTGGGTACATCTGGAAAGCGAGCAAGAGATAGAGACCTATATCGATGCCTGTTGCTCTACTGCAGCTATGAGCTAGTTGCTATTGTCAGCTTAGTGAGGAATCGATAAACAAACCGAGATATTTCACTTTAGGACAGAAGGGTAGGTATTATTAAGGTGCGTTGGGGTAAGATCGGCGATGGGGTAAGACCGTAGAAATCAAATTTCTCACTCATTTGGCTATATTTTTTAATGCTAGCCACATTGCGCGCCTCGTCATTGTGTTCCGCCCCGCCCCGAAGTGACCGCTAGTCGCTCCGGTAGCACGGACGTGTATTACGCACCGATAAAGAAAACAAGGTAAGTTTTACAAAATATTTGTCTGTCCGGTCTTTCACCTTCATTTGTTTTTGCATATTTTAGCAAAAGTATAGCTTATTTTGGTATTATTTTGCCTATATATTAAGATTTAAGCGATGACAACCCGATAAAGCCGGTGTTTCCCCTCTCGAGTGAAGATCGGACAAATATATCCGATCCTAACCCGTTTCGAATTTGGTAGTGATTGTCAAACTTTTATTACACATGATTTTTATTTTTAGTTTTAATAATAATAATAATCCTTTTATTTAATTTAAAAATACACTTGGGAGGCCAACAGCTATCCCAGTTGCATTAGAATCTAAACTGGCAAACTGCCTACGAACACTGGAAAACTGGGGTTGAGGGTTGTCAAGAGAAGAGGTACTCGATGTAACTCAGGATATTATAAAAATAAATAACATACAAACCCCCTTCAATGATGGCACACGAACAACATGTGGAAGCGCTAAAGAAAATATCACAGTTCGTATTTAAGGGCAAACAACATCACCATATTGAAGCTTCCTGCACACACATCACATCTATTGAACTTCAAGACTTGGCGGTGTTCAAATCTTTCATTCGGTGTTTGTGATTTTTGTACTTTATTAAATACTATTTTCTACTGTCTTGCAAATTCGTTTCATTATTTAAAGATTTACGGTTACAAAAAAAAAAAACATTTTGTTCCAGTCGCCTCTTACCTTCCTCTCTCTACCTACCGTACAGTATTCCGATTTTATACATACAGTCCCACCAACTTATCTGTGAACTGAGTGGCGGCGACACCATCGACATAGTGTTGCAAGTTAATATAGATTTCCCAGAATTGGGCATATTTGCCTAGTATTTAGCGTAGTAATAAATTAGATACGTTATTAAGGTAATCTATATAATTAGTACTTTATTATCTATATCTATACATTAATACATTCATTAAGTGTGTAAAAAATATTCGAAAAAATGGCAAAGATGAATTGATTAGGGATAGATAACCTGTAACGGTAACCTAAAATTCATGTTAGCTGCTGTTGGACAGTCCATTTTTAGAGGAAGGCTTTAGGCTATATAACATCACGCTGCGACCAATAGGAGCGACGGGATAGGGCAGACAAAGTTGTCAGTGGACGAGGTCGCTGGCGGTCGGCTAGTTTCATATCTACAGGATAGATACAGGAGCTGACCTAGCAATTGGATATAATAAAACATGAGTTTTAGAATAATTCATTTATTGAAACCAGGTTTACAATAATTATAGTCTTTTGAACAACCTGCACGCCCAACTTCATCCAGGCTGTGAGGAAATATACCTCCTATTTCCATGCAACCATCATCATCATCACTATCACTTTCTGTTTCTGTGTCACTTCTTACTTCTATTATAAATTATATTATAAAATCTTAGGCTTAGGCTTATCCAAATACGAATCTTGTTTCAAATATTCTTCTTCTAACTTGTGAACATGTTTGCAATGCTGAGCCCACTCATTAACTGTAATGGTTTCAAAGGCTTCTTGAACCAGGCGGGGAATCTCAGCATTTTTATGGTCAATATTTACTTCAGCTACTTTTCTTTTCATTGTGCTCCAAATGAATTCAATGGGGTTAAGATCACAGTGATAGGGAGGTAAGTACAAGCATTTGTGTCCATTTTGTTCTAATATTTTTTCAATTTCATATTCAGGTTCATGCTTGTTTCTTTTTATTATTTCTAACAGCTGAGGTTTTGTGAACTCTTCTCCAAAGTCAACATTATTTTGTGTCAACCATAGTTGCATATCTCTTTTTAAAGAATTCGTATTTGGAGCCTTATTTATGCAAACACGGTGATAGGGAAAATTATCCATTACAATTATTGATGGCTGCTGTAAGTTAGGCACCAGTTTTTCAATAACCCACTTTTTAAAATTAGTACTGTTCATTCCATCGTGATAATCACCACTTTTAGTATTAGACTTGAAAACGAGACGTGCATTATTAACAAATCCAGTGTCCCCTCCTGCGTGTACAATAATATACCTTTGTCCTTTTGATACAGGCTCTAATACTCCGTCTACAACCTCTCCTTGCCAACATTTGCCTGATGTATGCGATGAGTGAATATATGTCTCGTCTAAATAAATTAGCGGCTGAGATTGTGGACCTTTATTATTTTTTTCCACTGCATGCAAGTACTTTGCTCTCCAAGCTGATACTTCATTACGCTCCATTAGTAACTTACGGTTACTCTGAGACTTTTTAAAACGAAAACCCATCTTGTGAAGCAGTTTTCGAAGACTTTCTCTTTGTCCTGTGTAATTAATTTCTGTCTTTAAGACCTCTAGAAGCTTCTTGATAGTTGGTAGCTCCTTTTTATTGGAATAAAACTCATGAACTTTTCTTCGAATAACTCCCATGTCAAAATCATCAACATGTATAAATTCCGTTTTACGCTGCCTCTCCTTGCCTGGGGTCCGAATTTTTGTACCAGTCTCCTCTACTACATGCCCTTCTTTTACTATTTTAGATATGAGCCTTTGACTCACACCTGAAATAAATAACACATTATCATCATCAACCCCTTAACGTCACACACACAATGTTTGCTATATGTAAGTACGAATGAATAGTGGCAATATTAAAAGTAAATATCAGTAGATATGTACCTATTTCTTGTTGCGGGTTAGTTGACTCTTACATCAATCAAATTCATAAATATCGGGAAATTTACAAAAAGAAAGTTGGGAACACTAACCTGTAGCTGCCGAAATTCGTTTGTATATTTGATTAAATGGTATAATCGGAGCCTCCGCCCGAGCTTCTTCTTCAAAAAAGGATTTAACCTTTAGAATAATGCTTCGAGCATCACTTTTAATCGCTTTCGGCATAATTAACGTTGTAAATATAGCAATTTAGCAACAGAAATCACAGAGAACCCGAATATAGTAGATACTGACAATCGAATGACATTTCAACATGGCGGCCGTAGTTCCTACTTTTGGCATTTCACAGATAAGTTGGTGGGACTGTAAAACGCTTTATTTGGTAGTATGCTTTTGGATAGAACCAAACTTTGAGAATCCTAATATCTTCCAAATTTGGAATTTGGGGTAAGATCGGACGGTTTAACCCAAAAAATAAGTATGTATTTGGAACATTTGTGTTTATAGTATTAGGTAGATTTTGTCGATGTCATGTTAAAGAGCAGGAAAGATCGGACAAAATCCTTTCTTACACCTTGTGCTCCTAGCAATAGAAACAGTTTTAAATTATTGTTCGAACTTACCCCTTCATGGCCGAATCGTAATTGTACTCAAAAAAATTGTGTCCTGATTTTAAAGGCTTACTAAGCAGAAAGTATTGAGTGTTTCCAACTAAATTAAATTTAAAATAAAACTATGTTTCATCATCAACAATTTCCACTATTTTTCAAGAACGTCGTGTACACCAAAATTGAGGAAAAAAGTTTTTGCAACATCTTTGCAACTATTCGAAAATCCGTCCGGTATTACCCCAACGCACCTTACTTACCTAAAATTGTTATACTCTGTAAAAGATAGTTTGATCTCTGCAACAGCTGTCAGTAAAATCACGCCTATGAAGTTTTGAATTTAGTAGTACATACAGACACTACCTGCCAATGTCATATTTTATGGGCATGCCGACCTAATTAGTGGATTTGTTTTTATTACGAATAACTTTGAGCAAAGAGATTCTCGCCACAGAGTGTCATTGGTTAACACGTGTGTCTAGAATTATTATTGAATTTTAAACTTGAAACCTAAACTATTTGTGTTTTCTGTGATTTGTGACTGTCTTGTGTGTTTATATACGTGTAGGCTTAAAGCAGGTACCGTTTAGTTGCGTAAAATCCGTATCCATCACGATCAGTGATGGATACGGATAAACCCCCTGATCCGGGGATTCCACCCGATAAATTAGTTACTCCTACCTTCAATCCTTTGCCACCCTCTGGTCCTATTTTCCCACCAAGTCCATTATCCCAACTTGCCAATGCTGCATGTGCATTAAATAGCGAGCTCATGGAGGTGACTCCGGGCTCTCTTAAACGTCCTAATGCTGACACTAGTGACCATCCTCCCAATAATAAAATTCCTAAAACTCCTATTGGAAGGTCTAAATATCTTCCATCAGATAAAGCTCCCTTCTTAGTTCATGTTTCCCGCTTTGAATCCCAACCTAATTCAGGTACAACCCTTCATCCTATAAATTTTGGCATTTTCTTACTTAAAAATAATATTCCGAACATTGTATCAGATGGTGTCAAAAAAGTTGGAAGAAATAGAGTTTCAGTAGAGTTTGCGACTTATAAAGATGCTAATAATTTTATGTACAACCCTCTTCTCTCTGCCTTCAAATACATTGCTAGTCTTCCAACTTTTAATATTACTCGTATGGGTGTTGTCACAGGAGTACCTACTGACATGACAGATGACGAAGCCATGGAGTACATTCATGTTCCCGCTGGAACTGGTGGGGATGTAATTAAATTTCGACGTATTAATAGAAAAGTTATTGGGGATGGTATAACTTCTTGGAAACCAACCGAAACTTGTATCTTAACCTTTGATGGACAAGTTCTTCCTCCAAAAGTGTTCTGTGTATATACATGTCTACCAGTCTCGCAGTATATTTATCCTACCATCCAGTGTCGTAAATGCTGTAGATTTGGCCATATTGAGGCAGTATGTAGATCTAAATCTCGTTGTTTTAAATGCGGTGCAGATCATGATAGTCGTTCATGTGAGGTACCTGAAGAAATTGCAGTTTGTATATTGTGTAATGGCAATCACTATGCCATAAATCAAAAGTGCACAGAATATTGCAGACAAAAAGCAATTAAAACAACAATGGCAGAAGAAGCAATTTCTTATGTAGAGGCCAATAAAAAGCATCGTCCAGTGGTTAAGGACTACGCAAATGCTGTTAAGTCCAACAAATCACCTCAACAAGCTAGTCATCAGTCCTATCGCAAGACTGTTTTTATTGCTCGCAAACCTCATACCCCTCTTCCACCTTCATATGACAAGGTTGCTCATAGTAATATCATTCGTACTCCCTCATCTTCTCAACCTAATGGTTCTGCCCTTAATAATCCTCATTTAGTAACTTCTGATTCTATTTCATCAAATAATTTATTTTTAATTAATATACTCACAAAAATTCTCTCAACAAATTCTCCACCGTCCCACGTTGCTGATTTACTTATACAAATTTTGACAGAATTTAAAAATGCCCCACCAGATAAAGTTCCTACAATGGAATCTGAGGAGTGTTTGGCATAAAAAACACGACCTCATATTCCTATTAAACAAGTATAGTCCTCTTATATGTTCTCTGGCTGAGACTTGGTTAAACCCAAGTCTTAGTTTCCACATCTCCCGTTTTAATATTCTCAGATGTGATAGGTCTGATGGCTATGGAGGATCTGCCCTCCTAATAAACAATCAGGTACCTTTTACTCCTGTACACTTGCCGTCATTGGATGGTGGGTTGAGTATCATTGCTGCTTGTGTGGAAGGTATTACGGTTTTTTCTATATATATAGCTCATCCGAATAGTAATTTATTATCTGTTTTAAAAAATATATTTCAAAATATTAGTGGTCCTCTTTTTGTTATGGGTGACTTTAATTGTCATCATTTTAGATGGGGTTCTGAACGCTGCGACTCCTTCGGGGAAGGTTTAGTGGAGATTCTGGATGATTTAAATCTTTGTGTTTTAAATGATGGATGTTCCACCCGAAGAACCCTTCCAGGTCAACATAAAAGCTGTGTTGATCTTACATTCTGCTCTATTGAGCTGGCCTCTTCAGCTCATTGGCAATGTACAGTTTTGTCCCATGGTAGTGATCACTATCCAATTGTTACATCCCTTGTTGATAAATATTATTTAGAAAAATCTTCATCTCCACTTATGAGGTATAACTTGTCCAATCCTGATTGGAGTAGTTATGCTTCTATGGTGGAGGAAAAATTAAATTTTCTTCCAGAATTAGATTTACTTTCTTTCGATGATCACAATAGTGCTATAAATTTTTATGATTCTTTTGTTGCTGCTATTCACACATCTGCTGAGTCCTGCTTCCCATTAAAGAATACTGCCTGTAATAAAATTCCCTCACCTCCATGGTGGGATCATCAGTGTTCTGCAATTATTAGGCAAAGAAAAGAGGCTGAACTGTTATACAATGCAGAAATGAATAACAGTAACCTTATTTCATATAAACATATTTTAGCCAAATCAAAAAGAATTCTTCGTAGCAAAAAAAGACTAGGCTGGGTTAAATTTTGTACTTCATTATCTCCCGATACTCCTGCCTCTTTGGTATGGAGGAATATCAATAGGTTTAGACGTGGTTGTTCCCGGGTAGTTTCATCACCTATTACTAAGGATATTGCTGTGCAATTTTTTAATAAAACAGCCCCTGCATATGTTCCAACATATGAAGAATGCTCTTTTCTGCCTATTTCACCTGTGAATACTGTATCTGTAGACACTTTTGATACTCCATTCTCATTGGTCGAACTAGATTTTACTCTAAAACATGTCTGTGATTCTGCTCCCGGAATGGATGGTATTCCATATTCTTTCATAGTCAATTTAAGTGCAAAGTCCAAACAATTATTTTTGGGCTTCATTAATTATTGCTATGCTTTAGGGTGGGTTCCAGAACAATGGAAATCACAAATTCTTATCCCTCTAGTTAAGCCAGGCAAACATGCTGATGATCCAAATAATCTTAGGCCTATAGCATTATCATCAGTAATGGGTAAACTACTGGAACATTTAATTAAGAATCGTCTACAGTGGATCATTGAATCTAGGAACCTACTTCCTAGCTCCCAGTATGGATTTAGAAAAGGCCTTGGCACCATGGACAGTATTGGAGTGTTAGTAACAGACATTCGTTTAGCTTTTACTCATAACAAATCAGTGGTGGGTGCATTTTTAGATGTGTCTGCTGCATATGATAATGTTCATCTTCCCATTCTCAGGCAGAAGTTGCTTGAGCTGAGAATACCGGTTAAGATGGTTCAATGCATCATATGTTTACTGTCCTCCAGATCACTGTTTTTGAGAGTCCATGGGGAAGATTGTGGTATGAGACAAGCATGGAAAGGACTGCCACAGGGATCTGTTCTGAGTCCATTATTGTATAACTTGTATACTGCAGACATTGGTCAGTCTTTAAATTCTAATTGTCAAATCCTGCAGTATGCTGATGACTTGGCCTTATATGTCATTGATGCGTCCATTGAAGCTGCTGCTTCTTCGCTTTGTGTCTCGTTGGACTCTTTAAATCAATGGTTAACGGATCATGGTCTTTGTTTGTCCGCCCCTAAAAGCTCTGTAGTTGTTTTTACTCGTAAAAAAATAATTCCTCGTATTTCTATTAGTATTAATGACCAAAGTGTTCCAGTTAATACCAAAGTCAAATTTCTTGGTACATTTTTAGATTCTAGATTGTCTGGGTCAATTCATATAAATTATTTGGTACAGAGATGTGAAAAAAGTATACCCATTTTAAAGGCACTTGCTGGAGTCTGGTGGGGTGCTCATCCTTATACCATGAAACTTATTTATAATGCCCTAATCCGCAGTAAAATGGACTATGGATGTTTCCTTATGGTACCTTGCAACAAAGGGGCATTATCTAAATTGGATAAGGTCCAAACTAATTGCCTTAGGATCATATCAGGTTGCATGAAGACGTCCCCAGTTAATGCTCTGCAGATTGAGTGTGCTGATCCTCCTTTAGCCCTTAGAAGAGAATACTTAGCTTCTAAGTTTATATCTAAAGTTATTACTCAGTCCTCCCATACTCTCAATAAAAAATTAACGAATTTAAACTTAATATACAGAGAGTCTAGGTATTGGCTTAAAAAAGACCCCCCTCTTATTCTTTCATCTTTCCGGGAATATCACAGTTTAGAAATTCCTATTATTAAATTCCCCAAATTACCCGTTTTTTCTTATGAGTATTTTATTTTATGTTTTAAACCTCGAATTCACTTCTACCTTGACTTATCAAAAACGTCTACTCCAATAAACTCCGTTTTTAATGCATTGGTTGGTGAACAATGGGCAGGTTTTCATAAATTTTACACTGATGCTTCTAAATTATCAGACTGTGGTCCCACAGGCGTTGCAGTTTACTACCAAAACTCAAAAATAATTCTACAGTATAGGTGTCCCAAGGAGTCTTCAGTATTCACGGGTGAATGTGTGGCTTTACTAGAAGCGTGTCGTTTTATAGAGTCTCATGAAATTAATAAAGCAGTGATCTTCACAGATTCTTTAAGTGCACTAAAAGCGTTAGAACAAAATCCCAGTAGATCCAAAATTCACAGCTCCATCATTCTTGATATTAAAAAATCTTTGTGGTCTTGTTCTGAAATGCAAAAATTAGTAGAATTAGTTTGGATTCCTAGTCATAGTGGTATTACGGGCAATGAGTTGGTAGACTCATTAGCTAAAGACTCTACAACATCTCAACTTGTGGACAACAAATTCCATTGCATTTATTCATATGACCTACTAAATCTTCCTAGAAGGAAATTGCTGCGTTCATGGCAGGAATATTGGGATGTTTCCAGTAAGTTTAAAGGTAAATTTCTCCATGAGGTTCAACCTACCGTTTCTTTGCGTCCTTGGTTCCATAAATATAGGAAAGTTTCCAAGACAGTTATATCAACCTTATGTAGACTGCGTTTAGGTTTTTGTTGCTCGCCTGTTTTTCTTCACAAAATTAGGGTTCGGGATTCATCACTTTGTGAGTGTGGTTTAGATGAGGGTACTCTAGATCACATCTTTTTTGAATGCAGTAAAAATAATTTATCATTTAACCTATATGACCTTATGTCAAAATTGAGCATTCCTACCCCCATAAATTTTTCTGCTTTCCTTACTTATTCCTCGCCTGATCTATTCAAAATTCTGATATCCTTTGTCAGTAAGAATAATATTAAATTATAAGTACCTTCTTGTCTGAGAATATTATTATTACTATTTATTTATTTATGTCTATTATTTACTAACATGTGTTTATAATTTTATTTATTATATTATTTTATTTGTGTGTAAGTTATATTTATTTATTATACTTAATTATGGTGTTTGTTTTGTTTCAGTGTACTAACCATCGTAGAAGATTCACAATTAGTATATTAATTCGCGATTTTCTACTTTAATTTTACTTAAAACACGTTTCTCCATTTCACGCCTGACATTGGCAGAATTGTCGTCATTCGGCACATTGCCATTAAATAAGAAGAAGAAGAAGAAGAAGACCTAATTAGTGATGGGCGATGAATCATCGTGGCTATCGACTATAAACTATCGATATTTTTCTTCATTAAAAATTAATTTATCATTTAATTTTACTATATATTTGAGGATTATAACATTATTTACATATGTAAGAATTCATAATAAATTTACAAGATTGCTCTAGCGATTTAGAAACTGATTCTCATATGGATTTGAGGTGTACTCCTTTAAGATAATAAATGTATTTGATTTTATAATATTTGTTTAATTGAGTAACGTTTGAAATTCAATTAAACCCAATTATATGTTACATTATTATCAAAAATAGTAAAAAAAGTCGATAAGTACTATCGACATTTGTTTAAATCTTAACAACCCTAGGAATGTCACTATGACATATGTCGCAGAGATCAAGCTATCTTTTACGGAGTTTAAGTAGGGATGTCGATTCTTTCCAAAAAAGATCGATTTTTAAATCGATTCGAATCGTGACCTAGGGGCCGTTCAAGTATTACGTAAGCACTATGGGGGGGCGGGGGGGTCTTTGCTTTGCTTATTTTGGATGACATGGGGGGTAGGGGAGTCTAGATGATGATTACGTCATCGGTAGTTATTTACTTTTTTACACGAATGGCAACCCTCACATTGTCTTTGCTTGAAAACGAAACGCATTTTCGGGGATTCCCGCAAATAATGCATACGTTTAGGCACTCGCTTTAGAACCGAGTAGGGGAATTACCGCGCGTTATTCACTTGTCTAAATTTCCTCTGTCAGTGTATTGTTTCGTTTGGATACTATAGCGAGTAGACGTATTGTAAGCATAGCAAAGCAAGTTAACATTTGTGTTACCATTGATTCCATTAGCCAAAGTTTAATGTTTAAATAAGATGTCGTTTCAAATAGACAAATCCAAGTTATACCAAAAACTGTTTGAAAGTTTAAAAAAATCTCATACAAGTACGAAAGTACAAAATGTACAAAAGTTAGTTAATTGAAAATGTTTACGTAAGCGTGGGGGAGGGGGTAAGAGCTTTGCTTACTTTTGCTGACAAGGGGGATGGGGGGGTAAATAATTGTAATAAATCTGCTTACGTAATATTTGAACGGCCCCCTAATGAATCGATCCACAAAAAAATCGAGGCCAAAAAGATCGATCTTTTCTTCAAGTTTTTGTTTATAATGTTAAATTAAATTATTTTTTTGTAAATAAATCTATTTTATTAAAAACATGACACATATTATAATTTAACGATCTCTTATCAGTAAAATCAGGTGATTCGATGATAAAAAATATTTTTATTACCATATCAAAAGATCAGATCAGGTATAAAATAAGACATTTATTTTTTTATGTATTGGTTTACAAAGTTAAGAAAATAGATAGTGTAGCTTATAGTTCCCAATGCTTAATTTCTAAACTTTTTAAAAACAACAGTCTGTCATAAAATCGAATGTCGATTTTTAAGGGTGAAATATCGATTCACTGAATCGATTCAGTACTACATATCGATTAAAAAAATCGATCTTTTTGGCTCCAAAAATCGATTCTTCGATTAATCGATCTCAGATCGCCATCCCTAAGTTTAAGTAAAAGTGGCATAGAATTCAAGCTAAATCTGCACAAAAATCTTTATCTACTTATTAGTATAGCTTAGCACTTTACAGCGTTTACCACTAAGTGCCTGTCTATTTAAATGTCCGTGCGAATAAACTAATACTTAGCCAAACCAACCTCCGATTTTGTCGATTACTTCTGGTAGGCTGTCAACGTTTCCTTGGGATTATGCAAGTTATCAGCATAAAGATGGTACGCACACTGAAGGTTATTAGAGTTACGGTTTATAAGAACTGATAAACCTCACCTCTTCGGTGAGAGAATGCCGCAGTGAGGTAAATCCACCAGCGTCTAAATTGCATCGATTTAATAACGTATGGATAGTAGGTTTTCGTTTCTGCCACTGACCAGCATGGTCAGTTTCGTATCCTCCATACTCCATTGGAAAAGACTAATTAGGTAATGGGAAAGGATAAAAGAGAAAGTTGTTTATGTAAAACTTACTTAATTACCATTGCAAAGGCAAGGCAGAATGGAGATTGATTTGAGATATTAGAAAGTCTAGAGTCGAGAATTTACCAAATGCGTAATTCTTATCTCCATTCTTAACCAAATAAAAGAAGTTTCTAAAAAATATTAACTTCCCTTTTACCGACACGGTCAAAAAAGGAACATAGCCAAACTATCAATCTGTTCTGAAATTATTATATTCAGCAATGATAATATTTATCAATGAAATTAAAACACTGTCATTAAATGTCCTAGTAATCTATAGCTCAAAGAACCAAAGAGGACAAAGCCACCGAACACATTAAAAAAATATATTGACATTGTTATAATTGTTCCCACTTTAACTTGTTTCCCCCTAAATTCAGGGTATAAATAAGTGGAACGGGTATTTTTTTTGTTTTTAGGCCTTGGCTTTGTGACCTAAAACCTCATGAATGACATCTAAATCCATTAATCGTCATTAACAATGCTGATTTTAATAGGCAAAAAGGTATTATCATAAGTCGGCAAATTGCCATATATTAAAAAAAAAGGTACCACCAATGTCAACAATAAACAATTTTATGAAATGTAAATTGGAATTATAAGTAACAAAAGTGATTTTAGGGGTCTTATTAATCAAAAAATTAAAGCTTTAGGGGAAAATATTTTTAGGAGTTGGTAGCACTGATTGTTATTGTTTGTTATGTTAATCAATTCAATGAAAAACGAAAATAACCGTGTATGTACTTTCTAATAAATAAATTATATTCAATTTAAACGAAAATAATATTGTTGATTAGATAATCAATTTGTAATCGCTACAATGGTATCTTCGAAAGACCCTCTATTTAGTGAAAGATCAGGAACGGTTCGAGAAGTGGGAAATCATGCAATTTGGAGTTTGTCCTCATGTAAACCAGGTTTGTATCAAAACAACCGTTCCTATAGAAATTAGACTCTTGATTATTGTGGATCACTGAACAGTTTGGTTAAACTGGGTAGTTTAATCAAACTGTTTGTATCGTCAGGAATGATAATGATCGTACCATCGAATATTGACAGTAATGTTTTTTGAAAATAGAAGATCAATGATTTCTGTTTTTTTTTTTCAGGTTTTGGAATTGACCAACTAAGAGATGATTGCATGGAAACGTATTGGCAATCAGATGGACAGCTTCCACACTTGGTAAATATTCAGTTTCAAAGAAAGACTATGGTGTCACATATTTACATCTACACTGATTACAAACTGGACGAAAGTTACACTCCAAGCAGAATATCTATTAGAGCTGGTACTCATTTCAATGATTTGCAAGAAATTGAGGTCATAGAGTTGATAGAACCTAATGGTATGTATAATATGACGTGATGAATTTTGTGTAATGGTATTTCTATTCAACTGATATCCTGATATGTCTCCATTATTTTTCACTAGCTTTACCCATGGCTTGTCCAATGTCCCTTTGTTACTTCTAATTCCTCCAAGAATATGAGTACATAGTTTCATTATGTATGCCGATCATTAAGTAGTTTTTCATGTGAAAGTGTAACAAACTAACTTACATTTACATTTGTAATATTAATAGGGTAGTAGGGATTTGTTCACCTGCTACATTTATATAAGGCTACTAGCTGACCCGGCAGACTTCGTACTGCCTCAATCGATACATACCCTACACTACCCCTACGCTACACTACCCCTACCCTACACTACCCCTACCCTACACTACCCCTACCCTACACTACCCCTATCCTACACTACCCCTACCCTACACTACCCCTACCCTACACTACCCCTACCCTACACTACCCCTACCCTACCCCTACCCTACACTACCCCTACCCTACACTACCCCTACCCTACACTACCCCTACCCTACCTCTACCCTACCCTACCTCTACCCTACCCCTACCCTACACCTACCTCTAATCTACCCCTAACTTTGTCTGAAAAATAAAAATAAAAATTTAGGGGTGGACTACCCCTAACATTTAGGGGGATGAAAAATAGATGTTGGCCGATTCTCATAGATACCGGATAAGCACAAAAAATTTCATCAAAATCGGTTAAGCCATTTCGGAGGAGTACGGCAACGAAAACTGTGACACGAGAATTTTATATATTAGATTTGACTCATATCAAATTGTTTTTAATTATTTTTATTAATGAAAGAGATTTTATTAATGAGTAATGGCTCTTATTAAAAAGCTTTCTTGACCCAACAGATAACTGTAACAAATCTGCTCATAGGTAAAAAGTAGACCTTTGATGTATAGGAATTGTCAAGTGGTGTATGCATCGTGTAGCCACATATTGTTGGAGATGTGCAAAACCATGTAAATCATAGTTGATAGAAAGTCTTTACAATGCAAAAGTAGAAATATTTTCTTTATTTGCATTGTAAAGGGCAAATACCAGTTTTCTATGTTTGATCTTCAACCTTATCATCTATTGTCAATTACGGAGTTTTACACTATTGACGACTATATGCTACTGTAGTGACTATAACTTCTGTATTCCATCCAATTTACATTACTTACTTAGTTCATAGTAAGAAAAACTCAGTAAAAGAATGTAAACTTGTATGCAATCCATTACTGTAGCAATGACAGGGTGCGTTATGATTACTCCACCAAGTTCAAAAAACTTTGCAAAGCTATTGTAACACACAAGTAACATTCTAAAGTTAGTATTTGCAACAATAATAACGAAATTTGTTGAACCTTATTTCAATCTCATTAGGTTGATATTATAAGAGTACTTTTATTTTGACTGTGGAAGAATTTGTTTGTGACCTGCATTCTGCTCTGCTCTTTACCTAATTTTAAGATGTTTGTTGATGCTCAACTTAGCATTTCTTTTGGTTTCAGGATGGGAAATGATACCAATAAAAGACATTCATGACAGACCAATAAGAACTTACATGATACAGATTGCTGTACTCAGCAACCACCAGAACGGCCGCGACACTCATATGCGTCAGATAAAAATACATTCTCCCTGTGAACCTACATCATTTGACATGAATAAGTTTAGAAACTTCTCTACAGTCCAATTCCAACAGTATGCTACTATTCGATAATTAGATCATTCAACATTTTGTTGGGGATAGTGCAATACCCTGTAAGTAACAATAGCTAATTAGGTAGCAAATTGATATTCCCCTTGTAGCGTCATCTACAATAGCCGCACAAACTACAAGAAGGCTAGCAGCGTCATCTCGCACCTAGCATCCAAACTTACGTGTATCGCGCAATAAAGGCGGAAACATATTGTTAAAACGCGACGCGACCTGACGAAACGCGACGCATGTTGAGTCGAATCAAATGTATTGACTATATATCACTATATAGCACCCGACGCGACGTCGCATCGGGTGTTCATAGTGTGATTCTGGTCTATAGAAAACAATACATTTGATTCGGCTCAACACGCGTCGCGTGTCGTCAGGTCGCGTCACGTTTTAACAATATGTTTCCGCCTTAAACGTTCGCAAGCCAATTAGAACATACAAGTTCTGAATATCATCAAATACGGCCGTCGGCCGCCGGGCCGCCGGCACTTACGCCCGGTGAAGACCACCTTTATTTACTGTAGAGGAACACCACCAACCGCTCCTCCACTCATATAAAGAATATTTTTCCAGATAGATGAAATTACATCTTATTAGCCACTGTTGCTTGGTATTGTACTATTTCAGATTTATTGTAGATTTTCTAAATCTTTATTAAATTATAAAAATATATCAGTATCAGCCAAATAAAATTAATTTGTATAAGAATATTTATGATTTTATTTACAAAATTAGTCTGATTCTTCACTTTCTTCACTTGCTTCTTCAAGCCACTCAAAGAACTTGATTAATGAAGTTTGTTTAGCGATTTCACTTTCATTTTCAATCAAGTCTTCCCTCCACTCCAATAAAGAATCCTCATCCACCACATCAGCTTCATAAAGAAGATGTATGACTTGACCTGACTTTCCTTCAAGCCATTCACATTTGATACAGCTGTCCTATAACATAACAAAATATATTTTGTGTATAAATATATGAGATGCTTCCATTTTAATAGTAGATAATATATATGTGTAGTGATTACGTTAGTTAAGAAATTACATTAAAATTCATAATATAACAGGGAGAAGAGGCCCTTTTCCCTACATAATTCACTGGGTTGTGCGGCCATCACTGCTAATATTGGTAGAAGACCTCATTCAAAAGAAACTTGTATTTTATTTTATATCGAGAAAAGATTAGTTTGTTTGCATTTAATAGGCTCCGGAACTACTTGACCGATGTCTAAAAATCTTTCACAATTCAAAAGCTATGTTATCCAATAGTCACATAGACTATATTTAAAACGAGGTTCCAACGGGAATATAATCTCCGCGGGGGACACCGTTAGTGGGAAGCTAGTTTTGTAAAAATATAAAAAAATATTTCACTATTGTTATCATTTTATACGTAACTAGCTGACCCGGCAGACTTCGTACTGCCTCAATCGATACATACCCTACACTACCCCTACCCTACACTACCCCCACCCTACACTACCCCTTCCCTACACTACCCCTACGCTACACTACCCCTACCCTACACTACCCCTACCCTACACTACCCCTACCCTACACTACCCCTATCCTACACTACCCCTACCCTACACTACCCCTACCCTACACTACCCCTACCCTACACTACCCCTACCCTACACTACCCCTACCCTACACTACCCCTACCCTACACTACCCCTACCCTACATCTACCCTACCCCTACCCTACACCTACCCCTACCTCTAATCTAATCTAGTATGGCAACGAAAACTGTGACACGAGAATTTTATATATTAGATACTATTTCCTTTATAGGAATGACATACATTTTAGAAGCGAGTGTTTTAAAACTCCCCCCTGTTTTTTGTTTTGTACTTACTTCAACTGCCCTCAGACAATCCATTATTGAAGACTTTGTTTTAATATAATTTGCCAAAACAGGTCGGAAATACTTCAAAATGTCCTTCACAGTGACCAGCACATTTTTGTTTTGTTCAAGCACAGGTATACTGAGTAAAGCTCTCACAACGAAAAAGTTTACTTCATGTAATTGTATATTATAGGCATATCTGGACGAATTGATCTCCAAAATCAAATAGTCACATTTTAGTTTCTCCTCGTAACCTCTAGCCAAGCTGTCAATGACCTCTTGTAAGAAGACTGAAAAATAAAAAATAATATTATTTAATATATATTATCAATGTTATTATAGAAATCCTACTTATATTATATATAATTATGACAGTAAATCTTGTCTGTCCGGCTGTTACGTTGGGCATCGGACGACACGCACTAGCATTTTCCTGTATATTTATTAGTGGCGTTCGAAAGACCATCCGGATGGTTCTATTGGGTAAACCACCTCTTTGTTGGAGTTGTAAGGAATCCCTCAAGCATTTCCACCCGAAAAGAAACGAAGGGATCAAGTAGGTAGTGTCAAAAGCTTTTAAGGAGAAGTCGAAAGCTACGCCGACGGCACGGCGTCCAGGCAATAACTAGCAAAATCTAAAAGTTGGTAAAATGGCATTGATAATTATGACTACTTACTATTGGTATCTTCTGGTACTTCAGATTCAGGTAATGAAGAGTCATCACTATCAGATGAAGAATAACATGATTCACTGTCACTCCAATTCTTTTCAAAACCAACAAATTCATCGGCATCACTGCCTGATGACTCGTTCTCCCATTCAGTGTTTTCTGATGTAGATTTCAACAAGGCTTTTTCTAAAAAATATGTAATTATTAGTTTAGAATTACGTGTAGGTACTAGAAATCCAAAAAATCTTAATTGAATAAAAAAAAGCAAAGCATCTCAATTACAGTTTAATGTTTCATACTATTTTATTTAGGGTGAATGAAACTTGTGGTAAAATTTGAGAAACATATATACATAAATGTATATCCTGGTCTCAATCCGTGCCCAAGGTTAAACCCTTTATTTAAATTAATTAAGAACATAACTTTTACTTTCTGTTTTTGTTTAAAAATCAACAAAGGTTCAAGAACAGGTTCTGTGTAGTTTAAGAATGATTTACCCTCACACACCTTATATATTTATAGCCATTTTTTTTTAAATACAATTTCGACTTTGCTTATTAGTCACAAAAGTTTCAATTTGTGAGATACCTAAATACAATTCAAAAAAATATATACCTTCATCTATTTCTGTACTCTCTAAAATATTTCCCTTTAGTTGACTACCAGCATCAATATTTTTATTTGCACCTACAATACATCCTTGTTCAATAACAGAGTTTTCATTTATCACCGCATTATCATCAATAAAACTGTTGCTGATAGTACAATTGTCTTTTATAATAACATTGTTCATAATATGACTGCCTTTTATAGTAACATTATTTCCAATGATGCAGTTTTTGCCAATCATTGATTTAGATAGGACTGTGTTATCATTTATTTGAGTGTTTGCTCCAATTAAAACATCTTCCACTAGTGAACATGACCTGTTGACACAAATAAAAAGAAATTACATTGATAATTATAATAAATCAAAATGATTATTACATTATATGTATACGTTTGGCTAGATACCATTACAGCATAAATATCTTGTTAAGTTAATTTATATAATAAGTACATTATAAAGTTAGCCGTGTGGTTTCCGGCTTAGAATAGACCACCCCATGTCCTCCCATGGGTGTCGTAAAAGGCGACTAAGGGACATATGGCTGATGGATGTGCAGCAGCATCTATTAGCTCAAGGTTAACATCTAACTGCGATCACCAATCCATCTGCCAAGCGTTTCCAATTGTGGCAATATCCCTCTACGATCCTGGCTTGCCAAGGTCTGTTAAGAGAAGGCCCATGTTCAGCAGTGGACGCAAACGGGCTGTTGATGATGATGATTAAGTTTAAAATGGTTATATTTTTGAAAATGTATTAGATATTTAACGGAAAATATACAACAATATTAGTATTAGTGACAATTTAATAAAAATTACAACATCTTTTTTACTCAAAGGACTCATTCAATGTATTTGCAAATGGTTCAGTTTCCCATAGCATCAGATAGGTTAAAATTATTTATTTTTTAATTATTTAGAGCAAAATTTTCAATTAAGTATAGATTGAATTTATTAGATGACCAAATCTAAAATTTGATTATATATGGAAATTCTGTCAAGCATTGAAAATTTTGCCTTAAGTCTTACCTGCTGAGTGTTGAAGTTTTTTCTCTAAAATTATGCAAGTCTCCCATGGCAAGGAAATTATTTTGAGAAAATGATCCTGTATTAATTGTTAAAGGATAAGTCCACATATGTAAGACATCTCTCCTGAAAAATAGAAAATTTAATCAAAATATATACTTAGTAATATAATATAATATATATAATGTCCACATATACTTAGTAAGTATAATATGGACATTATTACTTGTCAGAAGCATTTGATTGTATTTTTATTTTTGTCAGACATAAAGTAGCCTCCAGGTTTTTTCTACACCACTGGACTTAAAGGTGAGCAGGCTTTATCCTAATTAAAAAGTTTATAAACTAAGCAACCTATACAAAAAGCACCCCCAGTAGATCTTACACTTCAGCTCAGAGTGGTTGTGAGCAGGGATTGCAGAATGATGACTAATATTTTTCAAGTATTGTTTCGATATTGGTTCTACAAGGGTATGGGAAGATTCATTACAAACAAAGGCTCTGGAGGGTTTCACCACTTTTACTAGCAGAGTTTTGCACACTACTAGTATTCTTGTTAGCCCCTCATACTAAGCTAAAATGCTTGAGTTACGAGTGGGTTCACATCAGTAGTGCAATGGGTGGGGATTGTACCAGCGATGACATGATTGCAAGTCATTGGGCTACGGCCGCTTTTGAAATTTGAATTTGGTAGAATGAGCTATTTTAAGACTTGCAAATCCAACCATATTATTTCTAACATCAACATGAACTAAAGGAGCTACATAAAAAAAATAGTCAACTCACGAAACAGTTTGGTAGGTTTTCCAATTAGTTACGGCAGCTGCATACTGGTTCCCTTTTAACAAAGTATAATACAGGGAACTGGCCAAAATCTCTTCATTTATCAAAATGCCATGAATAAAATCATCTCTAGTTTGAAAGTCAAAGTTGTCAGAGAACAATGGAGGCACAGAAGGTGAACACAGTGCAATGTTGGCATCAGCTAAATTATGATGCAATTTCACTTCTGAATGATTTAATACAATTTCCTGAAACAAGAGTTGTATATAATAATATATTTGTAATACATTAAGGGCTTAATATTATTACATTTATTGCTAGCTTGCTGATGACTGCGATTTTGTCCGCATAGTGTTTGTTATTTCTTGGGTTATTGATTTTCTGGGATTAAGAGTATTTAAAATATTGACTAGGGATGTAAGGTACCACTATGAAAAGTTTCATTTGAATTGGTGCAACAGTTTAAGAGATTAGCCCATACAAACAGACAGAGTAACAAAAAATAAAAAGAAAGCTGGATGTGTTCTATTTTACTTCTAACATCCCCCTGACTCAGTTTTTAGTGTTTTTTATCTATGTACAGACATTCAACTTCTACAGTTTTATTATATATATTTAGATTATATTACAGCCTACAGTCTAGTCTATTTATAACATAATTGAAGGGATAATCAAATATTTCTAATAGAATAAAAAACATAGTATACCAAGGGCAAATTTATATTTCTTTCTGCAGACTTTATTTTGTACTTCTGATGCATCAGAACCTTGTTTGTGTTAGCATCAGCTGCTACAAAGACTGGCTTATCAGAACTTATTAGTGGATGCTCCCAAGATACTTTCTTATACACCAATGTCATTGCTGCACCTTTATCTTTCTTAAATAATTGTCTGTAAAATGAAATATTTGTTATTACCTTGTGAATATTAAATCAATTTCAAAGAGTTTTAGAATAACTGGAGAATGCTACATTAGGATAATATAAAATTGAAAAATAGCAAAAATGTTACTCATTTTATAATTTAATGTGGAAAAGCAGTTAAATATAATTTTAATAATAATATAGGTTTATTTCCTCCTCACAAAAAACAGACTTCAATTACATAATATACTTAGGTTACGTATACAATTAAACACAATGTAATCTTAGTCTATAATGCGTGAGGAGCTGGTGTCTGTATAAGACAATAACAATAATAAATATTACACTAAGCAAAGCATCATATACACAATATAGACAAAACAAGCTATTAGACATAATAGTTAGATTTATATTATTAAGACTAAAATATTATTAAAAATATTTACTCAAATTTATAAAATGTAATCATTAAATTCTCAATTATTGTTTTAAAGTAATCAAAATGTTTTTATTTTTTTTTAACAACAATAATTTTAATAAAACCTATCTTTTGTATATAAAATAATCTTACTTGTGCTGTTCCAATAAAGATGCAAAATTAATATTAGTTATAGTGTTTACTCCTGTAAGCACAAAGCACCCTCGGACCAGACCAGCAGCATCTATTTCTCTCATCACATCACCCATGGTCTGACAAGAGTCAGACATCATCACTTGAACATCCATACTCATACTCCAAATAACTTTTTCTTGGACACATTTTCTGGAATTCAAAAAATATTTTTTTTTAAATATAATAATTGAAATATTAACTGGCTAATATGAAATACAGACTAATTTATTACTGGTATTTTGTTATTATCACAAAATTGTATAGCTATTTATTTATGGGATTAATTTTATTAAACCCCATTCCCATATAAGGATTCCCCCATTGTTATATGCAAATGCGGTTTTATAAAATTGGTGTACTAAAAGGCTTAGGCTTAGTTTAGACTCCAGATCTTCCACAAATTACATTTGACTGAAATTAAGCATGTATAACAATTTTGTAATTTGTAGAGATGAAATAAATAAATTATTATTATTATTCCTCGCACCACTGCATATCCGGTAAGGACCACAAGTGGAAATTATATTATTTTTAGAAATATAGGATAGACTTACTTGATGTATTCTTTTATAATTGGTCCATCTTGACAGCAAAATAATATTACTTCACCCACTCCTCCTCTGGATAAACTTTCCAATAAATAGTCTATCATACGCACTCCCGCTACTGGTAACATGCTCTACAAATAATATAAATGATAAAACGTAATATTAAAATAAATTTTATTGTGAAAGAGATACCATGGACCAAACTTACCATTGGTTTGTGAGTACAAATGGGATTAAAATGGTTATTAAATGTGTCCATTATAACTACAGCTTGAACAACGTTATCTTTATCAATCTCCATTGTTACTTTTATTATATAAATTTAGTAAAATAATTTAAAAATTACTCTGTAGTCTGTTTTTCCACGACTACTTTTTGATGAGTTTCACGACTGCTTGACATTGACATTTTATTGACACAGAGAAGTAAGGTTAGTATCAGTGTTGCTAATATATTATATATTTTAAAAATTATTATGGAATCATTTATGTTTGTTCGATTTTGTTTCATTAATAGATTGCTAGGCTCAAGCGACTTTGTTACCAGTTAAACTATTCCATAAAAGTTATGTCTTCTTCGCCATACTTAATAAATGATCTATTAATTCCTAATTAATTGCTACACACACCATTGTTTTTGTGTTTGTGTCGTAGTTGCCTAGAGACTTATCGATTTGTTTCAATTAGAAATACAAGTTATTTAAAAGTCTTTTATTATTTGTAACATTATTTGGCTACGCAGTTACCCTAGTAATCCAAAATGGATTATGATTTATCACGTATTGACTACACCATTACGGGAATCACCTACCCTAATACTTTAAAAATACTAAGTTCGTCAGGTGCTAAAAGTGATCAAAAAGTAAGTTGGCACATATTTTGTTATTAGCGAGCTAATAAATATTTAAAGACTATTCTCATCATAAAATATTATAATTGTCAAATTTTTATCCCATAAATAAGGGTCGTCTGCACAATATACCTAAACTTCATTGTTTAAGGCTGTATTCTTCTCATTAGGACATAGGTACCTATTAAAAGTGCCTAACAATTTCATTTACTATTCTAGTTTGCTATCGGTGATAAGAATGGAGTTTTACAATGCCTGAGCATAAAAGATGAAGAGCCAGTGGTCCAATTTAAAACCCTACCAGGCAAGCCAATAACTGCTGTGCAAATGATATCTGCAATAGGTAAGAGCAGCTCTTGGAAAATTTCTTAAAAATAGTTCAACCTACAACATTTCCTAATTTTTTTTTACCTAATCTACATAAGTAAAACTTCTTCCGCGAATTTAGAATACCTACTACATTTTGATTTTATTAATGTGAAACATTCGCACTGTAGGTAGGTTTATCGAATTTATCAATTTAGGACTGAACCCACATTGTGCGTATAATATTCTTTGAACTTGTAGACAACGCGGCAAAACGGATAGGACGTGCGACGGCAGCGGCGGTGGGGGTAATGGATGACTTGACTACTGGACTACCCTGCCGCCGCGCGCCGTCGCCCGCATGTTACGCATGCCGTTATTATATACCTACACATAAGTGTGAACGTTTCATTTGAAATTAATTAGGTATCTCCAATCAAATCAAATCATTTACTTAATATGTGAAATTACTTTCGTATCTTCATCAGGATATGACAAATATGTATTTTAATATTGTAGATTCACAGGCTGAAAAAATATTCACGGCAGCGGGTAACGAAGTCAAAGGCTACACCAGAAAAGGAAAGGTGTTTCTGAGCATGGAGACTGCACTTTCGGAGACTATTACATCAATGTACAGTTGAATACCATAATATTTCAAAAACAATGATTACATTTTGATTTGAAATCACAATATGAATTTGATATTTTCTGCCACTCTTTACGTGTGTGGCCACTTAAAAGTTACACAATGTAATTTTAATGTATTAATAGTTATGTTTGTTACTTAATTAATATACATAAACGATTTCAGGTACATTCTTGGCAATGATTTAATTCTGTGTAGCGGAAGAACTGTCACGTATTACAGAGATTTGCAAGAATCCCATTCTTATTTTTGTGAGGACCGAGTATTGGACCTTGCAGCATTCGCGGTACCTAATGTTAGAAAATATAGCAATTGCTTTCACTCACAAATTGTGCCAATATTACCTATAGAATGTAATATTTTCAGAGCACGAGAGTTCGTTTATTGGTGTTGATTGCAAATAAAGGAGTGATTATATTGGACAACGGAAAGTTGATTTCACGCACGGCTGTATCTTCAGGGCCATCCCAATTAACAGTGCCTCCATTATCTCGCGTGACCGATATTTACTCATTCTTCGGCGCCAGTGATGGTTCTATAGGTTTAATTGTTTACAGAGAGTAAGTAAACTATAAATAGGTATACCTACCTAGGTATCTACTAAGTAAACTACAAGTTATAATTTATGAATATAGGTACTACGAGTAAATCTAATTCAGCGTTTTGTCAACAGATTTGCTTTAACGTCCAAATGTTTAGTGGAAGGTGGAGGACTTGGAACCGTGGTGTGTCTTGGTTGGTACTTCAATAACGGAGATGCTCACCTCGCAGTCGGCCGACACGATGGCGCCATTCAGCTATATCTTGTCGATCTAGAAAATCTCGGCGAAAAACCACGACTAAAATTCACTTATGTATAAATCTGTCCAATTTTAGGATTCCTTACTAGGTACCTTACCTAAATGTATGGAACTACCTGCTTACTTATTTCGAATGTATTTCAGTTTTGTGGTGAACCAGTAACGTCTGTGGTTGGTGGATATGTTGGTACAGAAGAACCAACTTTATTAGCAGCAACGTTCTCTGGAAGAATATTTGCATTAAGGCAAAGTCACTCAATATCTGGAGCGAAACTTCCACCAGAAGTTTTAACAGCAAGACGTGCACGACTTGAGTACGATGATTCACTAATATATAATGAATGCTAGAACTTTTTGTCTATGTTTCATATTGTACCTACCATTAATACTTTCAGAATTGAAGTGGCAAGATTAGAGAAACAAACTACAAACGAACGAGAAAAGTATCAACGGAATACACGGTCTTTTGATGCTGGCTTGTCTACTCCTCCATTGTTGGATATTCAGTACGAAGTAAATATGTTTTTTGTAATGAAACTCAATTTTTGTCTAAACTAAAAGAGACACAAGTATGTTACCTATACCACGCTGTGCCAAATACCCGAGTGGAGCGGCCACTCGTGCGTATGGCAAAGCTAAGCACGTAACATGCTGGCGGCAAGAGACCTCTTCCTCTGTCTTTATGAAGTGACCTAAAGATTTTATCAGACTTTGGACGATACATATTAACTTCATTTCAGTTATTGGGTGCAACAAGCGAGGGCTGGCAAGAAATTAGAATTACGTCAGCAGTGCCGTTAGACATGTTATTTATTTATTGTGATCAACAATTGGAAATGCATACGGATACAGCTGCAGTTCTAAGCATTTGCTCTTTCCAGGTACCACTTGGGATTATTGTACAATAACACAAGCTGATATTTTAATTTTAATTCTAATGCTATATATACTTATTATGTACAGGAAAGTATGCCTGATTTACTCGCATCTGTGAGATGCCAAGCGGGTACGCGGAGAGTTTGGATAAAATTACGTTATTTAACAAACCCTTCGAAACAGTCAAGATTGGAAGCCAAACGTGTACTGGTATACGTGTTGCCAGCAGGTGCGCCAAGAGTGGCTAGATTAATTACCCTCAAGTTACCAGCATTGCCCCATTATTCTCAACATGAAGAACCAGATGCTGTATCTGAGAAGAAAGAAAGGTGATATACAAATTCGTTCCATATTTTCGATAAGGTTCAATAGACAGAAATGAAATATTGTGATACTTATCTGAAAAGTTTTCTATAAAAGTATGGTTAATTTAAACCCTTTTGCAGTGCTTGGTGTCAACTTCAGGTGTCTGGAAGCTTTTCGGTAGCAGAAATGACGTCATGGTTAACAGTAGCGTTGCCAGGCGAATTGCCTAGACCAACTACAAATATAAGTTTTATAAGATCGCACTCTCTTTTAGGCACGCACATTGTTTGCCAATATCAGTGAGTATTTTTTCGATTACTGAGCTCTATCAGTATATAGTATCAGTCGATACAGTTTGCGATCACTTACTCACTTTCCTTTCTGCCATCGTACCTACATGTTTATCTACATCGTACCTATATGTTTTTAACTGTGTAGTAATATCGGTTCGCATTTTGCTGCGCATTTTCTGCAAAAATATCATCATCATCATCATCAGCCCGAATAACGTCGACTGCTGAACATGGGCCTCCTCCCGGGGTAGGGTATTTGCCATAGTCACCACGCTTGGCAGGTGGATTGGCGACCGCAGTATTATGTTGTATCACACAAGGAAACGCTGCTGTCCGTTCTTTGATATACGATTATTATAGATGATGTTATAACAATCTGGACCATCGGCTTAACGTGCTTTCCGAGGCACGGTGGGTAGTCCCTCAACCAACCAGACCCGGAAAGAAATATTAGTATTTACATAAAAAAATCCTGTCAAGCGTGGGAATCGAACCCACGACCTCCGAGATTTGGCTCGCTTTAGGTAACTAAAGCGAGCCAAATACTGCTACGCTGCGGAGGTTGTCTGAAGACTGTAAAAATATGCCTGGGAGAAATCTGTACCTACTCTATTTGTTATTTAAAAATAAACAATAGTCAGTAGGTACCTACCTACTATTTAATCTGGCTGAAATGGGTTAGTCACTATCTGGCCATACGAGACTGGGCATGAGTGTGTCGAGTTGGTGAAACTCGACACACTCATGCCCAGTGCCATCATGAAAATGTGAGTGTATGTCCAGTTAACAAAAACATAAAAAGATTAAATTTAAGTTTCACTAAGTGGACACACATATAAATATTGGCGTGCCCAGATAACGAAATAATAAGTGATCCTAATTCCGAGTTTTACCAACTCGACACACTCATGTCCAGTCTCGTATGTCCAGATAGTGACTAACCCGCTGAAATAGGTAAATCGTCTACATATTTAGTGTGCTCAAAAAGGAAAAAATATTATATTAAATCCTATTTATATATTACAGACGAGGACTAGCAGTTTTCAGATCAGACAACGTATCTACTATTGCCGTCATACGAAACATAGTTTCCAATTGTTCAGTCGAGAAGAATATACGAGTTGAAATATCATGCGGTAATTGCACAATATTGTTTGAAATTATGCATGGAGTTTGAGAATTAGTAACTTTAAATCAGTATTTTATTTCAGACATTCCCGATACATGTTGTCTCAAAGCATTTAAAAACATAGAAACAACATTTAAGACGGAATACCAGAAAAATCAAGACGTCATATTCAAAAATGCTATAAGGTGTGCGTTTTATTGAAAGAAGATTTAATACAATATTGTTATGTACTTACCTACCTTATATTAAACAACTTTTTATTCTTAAACATTTCAGTATGTTAGATTTAGACAGTTCAATGAATGAGGAAGGACCCGTACTATGTCAAGATTATGCTCGTATTTCGGATTCCAGGGACACTATCAAGGAATCACAATTTAACGAGCTTGTTGGTAAGCAGAGTATGCTATTCAGAATAAACTTAGATTTAATTTTACTACGACAGGGGATTAGGGTAGTCAATGTTCTTGGTTGGAATAAAGCAAATAACTACCCCGAAGTCCATGAGTTAGGACGCAAAAGAAAATAGGTAGTAATGACGATTAGGTAAAATGGAAGCGAAAACCGACTTTCCCAATTTTAACTAAGTACAGTTAAGGAGATAATTTTATAATTGAGGCCTATAATCCTAATTGGATTCTTGTTTTTATAGGACAGTTAGGTTAGGGTAGGGCTTCTATCCGTGAAGGGGGAAGAGGGGCCGGGGCCCCTCTTCAATCTAGGAAAAATCTAGGTTCAGCTCAGGTTCAGTTCAGGACCGTTCAGCAGAGGTTTTTAAAAATTGACCAGTAAAACCCGTATAATTACATTGTCAGGCGAAAACCATTTTTCTTAAATTATATTTTAATAACAAGCCGTAGGTACGTAACGATGATGTTTTTATTTTTGTGGCAAGAAGATTGTTTTGTTTTTTTGTCCGTAATTTTGCCGTGTGAAATTTCGGTGAAAGCAGCCCTAGGTGACTGCCGCATAGGATTACTTATAGGAATAATAAATGATGCTATCTACGGTTGAAAAGGATGGCCCCTTTAACAGAAGATAGTATGATTTGTAGTGTATGTAAGTGATTTGTAAGTTTAACTAAGAGTTTATGTATTTTAATAACGTAAAGCGCGATATGGCCTCTTTCGACATTGATTTTTCCAATTGGGAACACCTCGCAGTAGATCGTGACCGGTGGAGAAAAATCACTGCAGACGGTCTTAAAACTCACGACAATACTTGGTTGGCGGTGCTGGCCCAAAAACGTGAACGCAGGGATAATAGAACTAACATCTCGGCATTCTCCTCCAACACCCAGAACCTAACTTGCAATAGACGCGGTCGCTGCTGCGGATCCCGTATTGGATTATTTAGCCACAAACGCAAATGCTTAAACTCTTGAGACGCTGCAGCTGTAGCTGTTTAAATCATCTGTTTAAGATGTAAAAAGGCCCATGATGATGATGTATTTTAATATAATTTTATTTTTCGGATATAATAATCTAATACAAAAGTTTGTAGGTACCCCATTTTACGAAAATTGCGCGGACTCCTCCGAGTATGAAATTTCGCATACATGAGAAGGAGTGCAGAATTCTAATGTTTTTTAAATTAAAGGTTGAATTGCGACCACTAGTAAAATTATTTTACAGAAATTTATTAAATAAAGTTACCACTATACACAACTCAGTAGATACTGTTGAAGAGACAGCATCATTTTTGGAAACACCTTATCACTTAGGATATTTCATAACAAGCATGCTTTTTTATTCATGCATAAACAAGCATGATTGCCTACCTACTGTTTACTATTAAAAAATTAAGAAAATAATTATTAAAAATTACATAAAATGCAAGATCTTTGCGAAATAACTAATTGGCTGTTGAATTTTTATGTATTTTCTAGTAAATTAATGTTTGAAAACCTACATTATATCTTTGCAGAATCCATAATGCAGTGGTACATCGATTGGCGCGCATTGTCACTCCATAAAGATTTCCATAACAATGAAACAACAAAACTGCAAGCTGCTCTCAAAGAATGTGACTTGGAGACTATTTATCAAATTTTAATAAATTCACCAGTGCCTATGTAATATTTTAACAATATTTCAATAATTTAATTTCTACTGATAGTCATAATTAAAAATGTTGTGCATAAATAAGATATATACATATATATATATATATATATATATATATATATCGAGGGTTTACTGCAAAAACCGGCTATCTGACATTTTTTCCTAAAATGAGTTAAAAACACCTAAATACTTATTTTTTTAAGCTTAATCTACTGATAAAATCGGCTAAGCGCTACGATGAATCGTTCCGTTGTTACTTGGTGTCAAAACCGACTAAATTCGCCAAATTGGTCAATTCCTATTTGCTAAAATAACGTAAATACTTTTACCTCTAAATATTAATGAATCTTTTCTGAAAAAAAATATGTTGATTTTTAAAGAAAGAAAGACTCTAATTAGTTATTTTTGTTTTTAAACTATTTTAAAATTATAATTTCAATTAAAATTTCAAATTAAAATTGTTATAATTTATTATAACTTTTTAATTTAACACTATTATAGCTATCGAAATAAAAAGATACAAGCAAAACCAACTACATTTTTTTATTTTGTTAACTACACCTGAATCAAAATCATTACTTACTATATTATTAGGTAAAGCTTAGTTATTAACAAAGAAGTAACTATATTGTAATAAAAATCATTGTAATTGTTAATAATTTCGGTAATACGGCATTTAAGCAATATACAGGCAAAACAAGCTAACAGCACGGCTCTACTTACAATTTTCTTTAAATAAAGAATATTGTAATCCATATTCAAAAATATCAAACAAAAATATATTGTTAAAGATATATTCCAACTAAACACTAACTTAACATATATGATGTACTGAAAGATTAGAGATTAAATTCAATGCAAATTTTTAAAAGCAATTATCTCAGAACCTGGTTTATAGCATTTAGCCGGTTTTCGCAGTAAACCCTCGATATATATATATATATATATAAATAAATATGACTGTAAAATGTTAACTTTTCTCAGGATTTCAATACACTTCCACCCCATGTTTGGGGGCTGGTTTTAATAATTTGTATTAGTAAACAACATTTTTTTTCAGCCTTTATTTTGTTTTCTGCACAGTTTGCTTAGTTTTTAAACAATTTATTAAGGCCTGAGCTCTGCTCACCTATATGCGCAGTGAAGTAGCAAAAGCCTTTGTATGTCCATACAAAAATGAGGACTTGCAATAATCAATGGTTCATACAAATAATAATCCTTTATTTGATACCCACCCAAATCATATCAAACTATGTTCCAAAAGTAGATATGTACCAATTTAAAAGTGAGCCAATCACACCTCAGTATCAAAACCACATTTATTAACAACAAATATCATGGGTAATACTGCAATATGACATAAGTAACAATAGCTAATTTTTATATTAAATGTAACAAATTGTTTTTTTTTTGTTTTTAAGTATCAAAGTTATTCAGAGTCATTTTGTTGCTTAAGCCATTGGTGCTGAAAGAGGAATACTCTGATTAGTACCAGGGACTCCCCTCCGTGCCTCTGAAATGATATCAATGACAAGACGTAATTACACCTTATAAGCAACTGTTGCAGCATCACCAATGAAATACCTAAGAAGTATCTAAATTAGAAAAATATAGGCTAATATTTGCAGTAGTTAATTTAATAATTTACAATAATTATATTAATTTAAAACAACAAATAATGGAAGTACCAGGTACCTACTGTATGTTTTGATTTACCTTGTAAATAAATATTGACTTAGTACAATAAAAAGCTTAGAAACTTATCAAACTGCTTTATCATTATAATTTTATAACTAGTATTGACAAAATGTACATTGCATTTACTATTATCTTCTACTACTGTCACAAACTAAATAACTTACTTCTGGAAGGGATAGTAGTCAAGCCCAGAATTATATTTAAATTTGTAAGTAAATCGATTTACTTGAGTTTTTCCTATTTCGATCATTTTCTGAACTTCTTCACGGTACGCTGGAGGTAAGAATTCTTCTTCTAATGTACAATTATTCTCACATTCCTCTTGGCTTTTGAAAATCCGTTGTCTGATCACATCCACATCGCGGCTGTATTCTTCCTTCAAATCGGCAACAGCTTTAGTCGCTGTATCGATTTTAAATACAAAATAATTTGCTTGCCTATGCACTAAGCCATGAGCATTCGTTTTATATGGCATTGCTCTGAATCCCAAATTATCAATGTTCCTTATTATACCGCCACGATCAAATATAGCGTGAGAAATACGTTTGAGCGTAGTTTTTAGTTCGGGCTTTGGCATAGCACGCAACATTAACGCTAGCTCGTAAGTCGGCATTGTTTTTATTTGAAATTCTAATAACCCCAGACAATTTGAAGGGTTTGTTTAGGTTATGTTCACGAAATGTCAATTGTCATTTTTTTTTTTCAGTCAAAAACTAAATTTGTATAAGATTTCCACACAGTAGTGCCAACTGCCAACTACTAAAAATAACATATCCTGCGCAAGACTTTTTTTATTCATATATTTCATTTATAGCAACACTTAACACAATCAATCAAATTCGCAGGAAAGAACGATGAATGAAATTGAACGAACTTAATCAATCATGGCGACAGCGTGTGCTATAATTGCTGGAAATTGACAAACTAAATAATTTAGTTTTTTTCAGAAGATCCATTTCAAAATGGGATCTTCTGTGAAGTTCGTTACCGATTACTGTAAAAATTGGGAAAAATCTGGCAAAGAACAATTGTAAGCTACTATTTGTTATCTTATTCAACTTATTAGGCGTTGATATTTTACAAAACAACTTTGTTATTATTTTTAAGAAAATTAATATAGCGTTTGTTTATTGTATATATATAACACAATTTAAGCTCTATTTTTCGATGAGTACCTATGCTCAGTTCCTTACATATTTACATACATAGCCTTAAAATTTCCTTTCGGCATGATTTTTACAATAGGTACGTTTGACAATCCATCATAATGTCCTTTATTTAAACATTTTTTGAATTTAGCTACCTATACTCAACAAGAATTTAGTTTTAAAGTCAGAACCCAACTTATTAATGTGTGAAGAAGGTGTTTTTCGAAATGCTGACTATTGTAATTAATTTCCATATGAATCGTACATTTTTATAACTATGGAGGTAACATAATGTTACGAGCAATCAATAAGATAATGAATATCGAACTGTAAATGGACATATAATTTATGTAAACAATAACATGACGCACAGTTCCTTTCAGTTGCTGCAAGTAAAACAAAACTAATAAAGAATACACTATCACCAATTTAGGGATTTCAATTTGATTTAAAAAATACAATCACATAATTTGATGAAAGTTTATTTTTAAATAATTTCAGCACAAAGCATGTAACACAGTTCATTAAAGACGAAGACAAAAGTCCACTCTTCACCAAGTCGGGTAAACTTTCAGGTTTATCCCAAACCATCTATGACTTACTCCTTAGTGGACTCCATGGACATCTTAAAAAAGAAGCAGTACTTTCTGTTCTTCGGGATATATCTGTAAGTAATATTTTTTTAAGTCTTAGTAACATCTAGTGCACTTGCAGCTTGAGTATATTTTACATTTATGTCCACTGTTGAACATGGGCCTCTTAACAGACTTTGGCAAGCCATGTTTGTTGACAGATATTGCCATAATCACCAGCAAGCAGATTGATGATTGCAGTAAGATTGGAACTAACCTTTAGCTGATAAATGCTGCTGCCTATTCATCACCTGTGGGAAGCCGGAAGCTATTCTAATCTGGCTATATTATTATGTGTGTCTAAAATGACTAAATGCATAAGGATAACATTTATACTTATAAAATATTCTGATGCTAAAAAATACTGATCTAAATAATTTGTTTGTATCATGTAGTGCATACATTAATGTTCTATGATCTAGTGATATTTAAACCTGCACAGCGATTTTCTGATATCTTTGTTCGCTAACAAATATTTTAGTGATAATTTAAGATATCGAAATATACCTATACAAAATCAACAAAATCCTCAGTATAGGGGATTTTACAACTAAACTGCAACAAAATGTCCCATATTATTATTTATTCAATAGCTATCCTATGTATAACAAATATATATCATTAAAAGTCCCACAAAACTGTTTGAGCTTTAAGGCCTGTATTCACTTTGATTAGTGCGAGTGCAGGTGATTAGTAATTGAGTGTGATTAGTGCAGGTGTGTAGTGCAAGTAGTGTCCAATTATTGTTTAGTGACTCTGTTTAGTAAATTCAGTTGAGCCATCGCCGTCGACCAACAAGTATGGACGAACAACGAGAAGATACATGTTCATAGCTTCACTTATACGTAAAAGTGCCGCATCTCGGACTCCCTTAATTTTGTAGCTAGGGGCTTTACAGTTGTAAAGGCATTCATGTTTTACATACTCTTGCACAAATTTATAGGTTATGTCTTCGGTCCACTTTGCCGCCATTTTTGTAAAACAATACGAGTGTCCGACGTTACGGCAGGCACGCTGCGAATGAGGGGGAAAGGAGGGCGCGCGGGACGGGGCTACTCGCAGTCCACTTGCAAAAAAATAGAACAAGCTTCTAATCACGTTACTACGCAGCCAACTAATCACCTGCACTAATCAGTCCCTGTCCACACTTATTTTCTACTAATCACTAATCACCTGCACTAATCACCTGCACTAATCACTAATCAAAGTGAATACAGGCCTTTATGAAAAGTTACAGTTCTAATGCAATATCAATTGATATGTAAATTTTGAGTTATTGCGTTTTTTGATTGGTAGTGACTAATTTCATCACCTACCTAAGCAGCAGTGTATTGGATAGAAGTTGGATGTGACTTTTGCTCGAAATTTCAAATAAATGTATAGACATAAGACACCCGGCATCCGATAAATAAGTTGATTTGATTGAATATAGGTACTTACTTATTACATCTATTTTTACAAAGAAGACTAGAAATATATTTTCTTTTATATATGGAGCATATATATTTCATAATTATTATTTAAGTACAAATGCGTTTTACTAGTTGCATGTACTATGTATTAGTATAGACTTAGACATCTAATACTGTCTATTTTAGTATGTTATCATTTTTATCCTAAAATAAGGTATTCGCAAATAATATAAAATACAGGTATGATGAAATTACTTGTTCTTTCAATTACGCATATAAAAATCACCATATTAAAACATGATAATATTGTCAGTGATTTTTTTGAATACAAAACATTGTCTGAAATCCATCGAGTTCTGATTATGGCTCTAGTGACATATTTGTTTGCAAGGTGGCAACAATGATTTTTTAAACTAATTTGGCTCTGGGCCTAAACATATTGCAACTATTAAGGGTACTGTACTTATGCCACCTGAGATTCTTTGGGGATTTGGCAGAGGAAGGCAATCTGACTCTATAAAACATCAGTAATGTGTACCAACAAGAATTGTTAGTGAATGTATATTGATGAAACTTAATTAATAAACATTTCCTGCACACCTAAATAATGATAGTATACCACTACATGGCTTTTAATTAAATAAATAGTCATGTAAAGTATAAAAAATAATGTTATTACATACATTAGGTTAAAAAATGTGAATTTATTTAAACATTAACTTGACCACTATAGTTTGAATGCAACATAAATAGATTCTTTTATACGAAACCTTTTTGAAAGGCTTTTGAATGTAGCTAAGCCATGTCACGAGCAATACTACTAGCTATCCTGCGGTTATATGAACTAGCTTCCCTCGGGCAGATTCCCCAGCATAGGCGCAGATCCTGTGGGACATCATCATCATTAAAAATATCCTATGTTACTCCTGGATTACATAGCTTTCTAATGGTGAAATTCTTATAAAAACCTGTCCAATAGTTTTTGAGTTTATTTGTAAAAAACATACATACAAGAATACAAACATTTTCTCATCATAATTAATTAAAATTTTTCCTTTTGATAATTAATATAGTAATAGTATCTAGGTAGGTGTCATCATCTCGCTTATCACTCGGCCACAAACTGTAAGATGTTATAACTTTGATGCAGCTGTATTGAGCTGTTGATTGCTAGTGGGGTGAATGTTTGTAACTCATGTAATTTAGTTAGAAGCTGTTGAATTTCCAAATAAATTAATAATATTAGTATAGATTACATAAAATATAAAATTCGATATTGTCCATGGTGTTGCTTAGCTCAATTAGCCTTTTACTTTTCAATATTGAAAACGAAAGAGGTAGTATGTGTATTACTGCAATCACTCAATAAGAGTTGCTGTGACATCCAATATGGCTACGCTGCTAAATTATCCTTATTAAATGAACAATGAATAGGATATCAATTCTATAATTTATTTACAACTTACATAATAATGTTATTATACATAGTATAAAACAAAGTTGCTTGCTGCTGTCTGTCTGTACCTATGTAAGCTTAGATCTTTAGAACCGATTTTGATGCGGATTTTTTAATAGATTGAGTGATTCTAGAAGAAGGTTAATATACATAAGCATTAATTGATAATTTATTAAAGCTAATTAAGAAGGCAATAAATAAATAAATATAATGGTAATTACATTTATTTTCAGGTTTTACATGCTGACATACCATCCATCATATTAGATGTAGTTTCTGTACTGGATGCTGAGACTTGCGGAGACGTCCAAAGTGATGAACGCTCTAACTTTTGTTATATAGTGCGTGAATTGGAATCTTTTTTATCTGACAAACTTCTCAAAGAGAGGCTTGAGATTGACACTTTACAAGATGTTGGCACATTGAAAAATAAAAACTTTTATACAAAATTCATTAAAATCAAGACTAAGTTGTAGTAAGTAATAATTTGCTTCGGAGGTAACATTGCTGCCTAATTGCATGGACTTTAGCCAATTAAAAAAAAATTGTATTGCAATATTTTTTTTGTATTGCAGCTATAAGCAACGTAAGTTTAACTTGTTTAGAGAAGAAAGTGAAGGTTATGCTAAGTTAATAGTTGAGTTAAATCAAGATATCAGTGAAGATACAGAATGGAAAGGATTGCTTGAGATTATCCAGTCTCTAATAGGTATGTTTCAGTTCATATGTTTAATAAATTTTAATAGTACAATACAATATTCTGCTATCATACAACCACAAAAAGAAAGGTAGAATGAACATGTTCCACTGTTAAAAATAAGCCAAATGGTTACCCTACCACTTAGCCAATATCTAGAGCTGAAAAGCATAAGGTGAGATGTGCCATTATACATCAGAAACATTGTATGTAACTTTATTGTAGTTTACAATTAGGATCAAATGATTTTGAAGATAATAGGATACCCATCCTTATGCTTCTAAAGTCTAGATATGCAGTCTCTAATTTGGTTTTTATTTGATACGTATTGTGTGTATTATTTGCATGTATAGTAATGTAGATAGCAGAGTAGCCAGGCTAAAGCATGGTATTCTTATTTCAGGATGTTTCAATTTAGATCCAAACAGAGCTCTGGACATCATATTGGAATCCTTTGAGGCTCGTCCTCACCTTGATGACCTGTTCATCCCACTCATTAAGAACTACATGGGAGATCCTCAAGTTATATCTGAAGTTTTAGGTTTTAAGTTAGGTAATATGGAAGTGCTTGAAAACTACAAAGAACCGCCACCACTGATGACTGTGATAGCTTTACTTTTACAACATCAAGTTATAGCACTAGATGACATTTATCCTTGGGTATGTATAATTAAAGTCAAACTTTTTTATTTAAACTTTATGCTACATTTTTGTACATAAGGTAGACTTAATTTCAAGAGGCATTCATTTCTCAGTCAGTGAACCTTTAGTTTAAAGATGAAAGTTAATGTTTTACAAACAGAGATTCAAGTAATAAAATTAGTGATGATAATATAAAACTTAAACCAACATGATATGTCTATTGTACTTGCAGTAAGAACTGGTGGTAAAAAAAAGTGACGCATCATAAGAACATGAGTTAAAATAATTATTTTAAATGTAAATATGAATAAAGAATATTTTGATATGATTCGATTTTAGTAATATATCTATTTATTTTTTCTAAAGCTTCGCCCTGATGACTCCATAATGGCTAAAGAAGCTGATAAAGAGTTGAAAGCTGTTCAAGACTATATTCGCAAACTCAGCATAGTTTCAACAAAGGGCCCGCAAGTCAATGGACCTCCTGATGTAGTGGAAGAAAGGACTGATCCTCAGGTATAGCCATTTAGTTCAATTTATAAAAAAGTATGATTTCATAGAGTTGACCAGCAGTGGCTGCTTTAAGTGGGCATTATTTACTTCTTAAAATATTTTTTTCTGCGAAAGAAATAAATGATTAATTTTCAACTGAATGTAACATTGTTAATAATATTCTCAATTAGGAATACTGGAACAATCAAAAGTTGGTGCTCTGTGAAGCGCTGTTGAAAGTGACAGCTTGGCGCGAGTTCGCGGCTTTGTCTGCGCGGCTACCTGTCAATGTCATGCCATTAAGACCCGCCATTGCGCTTTGTAATATGCTGCATGCACTTGTTGAACCTGTTTATAGAATGTGAGTATATTTTAATTGTAATATCATGATTATTATTCAATATACGGTACATTAAAAACTCCTAGGACTGCAAATAGTGTCTACTGGTGTGACATTATTTTAGCTGAAAATCATTCGATGATTAAAGTCAATTGAAATGAGCAATACCTTTAAGTGGTAATGTAATGTATTACGATCATTTGCTATGACGATTGCTATCATGAAAGTGCCAATGCCAATTAATGTTCTAGAAATACGGGAGTTACTCTCGTATGCAATGCTACACTTAATACTAAGAATTTACTTAGGAATGCCTGGTGACACTTTGATGATTTCTATTGCCATAATAATAGAGACCACAACGACGAGTCACTACATACTCAAGTGAATACTTAAAGCCAAGTCGTTGCTGCGCATGACAATTCCATATGGGATACTAGGCTTCGCCCCGCGGTATAACTTTATTAGTAGGATTTGCAAGGTTTTGGGAAACAACGAAAAGGTTGTTATTTAATTAATTAAAATATGTACTGCAAATATGTTGATGCCATATTATTGACATTTATTTAAGACTTAATAGAAATACAAAAATTGCTACACATTGCTATTTGAGACAACCTCCGTAGCGGAAATTGGCTCGCTTCAAATCTCTGAGCTCGTGGGTTCGATCCCCCGGACAGGAAATCTTTGTGTAAATTCTATGATTACTTTCCGGGTCTGGTTGGTTGAGGGACTACCTTCCGCGCCGCGTTGGTCCCGATTGTTATAACAACATCTATAATAATCGTATATCAAGGAAGGGGCAGCAGCGTTCCCTTGTATGATACAACATAATACTGCCAACCAACCTGCCTGCTAAGCGTAATGACAATGGAAAATACCCTCCACAGGAGGTCTCTAAATCTAAATAATAAAATGAACATATGGAATTTGGCACGCTCAGCGACGAAAGTTCTTGTATACTTCTGTTAGTATGTGATAAAGTAATCAATGTAGTTGCCAAACTAAACTTTTCATTACAGTAATTGCCGAGTGGCTCCGAAAATCATCGGTAAACCAATCCCACCTCTGAAGTCAAGTTTGGCACCACCAGCATGCAAGAAGTTTGAGGATATGAAAGACACTGTTATACCTGCACTCGTTTTGTTGGGGCCTTCATTACATCATGATCCCATTTTAATGTACAAAGTAAGTAAATTATTAAACTTAATTTCTATTTTGATTGAATACTGATATTTTGCTGCATTTTTATATCTAACTAGCTGTGCATCGCGGTTTTACCCGCGTTACCGAGCGTGATATTTTGTAGCCTATATGTTAATTGAGCTTATTAACTACCCCCGTGCAAAGTTTCAGCCAAATCCATTCAGTAGTTTTTGCGTGAAAGAGTAACAAACATCCATCCATACCCACAAACTTTATAATATTAGTAAGGATATGCTAGTTAATGTTTTTGAATAAGTGTTAAATGAGTAGTATTTGATAAAAAGTGGAATTACACTAAAAAAATATCAACTAATCTAACTATAGTAATATAAAAAACTGAAGAGTTTGTTTGTTTGTTTAGTTGAAAATATTGAAAGTAATTTGAGAAATGCTTTCAATTTTAGATAGCCTATTTATCGAAGACTTAGAATTATGAAGTACTTAAGGTAACAGGAGTTACACGAGTGAGACGGCGCGCGGCATGCTAGATAGATATAAAAAAAAAACAATATACAATTTAAAAAAAAAACTATTTTATTAATTATTAGAGGGAAATAAACATAATTTAAGTATTGACTATGATTTTTTTTGTAAATCATTGTCAATAAGTAAAATAAATAAGTAATTTCTAATAAATACCAGTAGTTTTTAATAAAACATCATTTTGTTTTGCAGGTTATTCGAATATTTAGAACAGCGCGGTTGCTAAAGGAAGATCCATTGCACCACGAAGCACTGACTGTTTTAGATGCAGCCATTTTGCCAGCTTTGACTTTGATGGATGGCAACTGCTGTATGGCTGAGGAAGTTTATACTCTACTCAAGTTGTACCCATACCAGTGCCGGTAAGCTGTCATAAGTTAATGACAAATTACATGCCAATCTATAGTAACGTAATCATTAAATGCATTGTAATAATTATTTTTATATAGCCAAATCGCCTGATCAGCCAATAGCTGATTTTGCAATACTACTTAATAAAAATTGACAGAGAAATTAATTTCCATTTTAAATGATAGAAAGACACAAATCGCTTAAAAAAAAATGTGACGTCAAGTGATTACAAGTGACTGAGCCGAGAATTATGCCACATATGGGGCGCCTACTTGCGCAGGTTGCTTTGTTTGTAGTTTTTAAACCATTTAATAAGGCTGGATGAAGTAGCAAAAGCCTCGAGGCTAACTACGTATTTCCATCCGAAAAAAAAAACAGCCCTGAATGTTATGTTTTACTTTTTACTTATCTTTTAAGTTATGGTATATGTAGTAAGTAAGGTCACTCTGGGTACTAGCAGCCTCATATTAACTAACCACGTTTTTTTTTTATTATAGATATTGTTTGTATTCTCGCTGGAAGAACGAAGCTGCCGAGAGAATACCGTCGCTCATGCGAGTCCGAGGGAATTCCCTACAAAGAATAAAGCATATTATGAAACGTGTTTCTAAAGAGAATATTAAGCCACAGGGGCGTCTTATTGGAAAGCTATCGCACGCTGCACCCACGCTAATATTCGACTATATGCTCCTGCAGGTAATAATTATGAGTCTTTTATTTGTTTGTTGTATATGTCGCAACTTTTATTTGATAATAATACAAAACCAAATGTGTCCCTTTTTGATAATGAGTGAGTAAAAAAAATGGATGTGTGAAAGAATGATGAATGAATTAATGATGAATGTGTAAGAAAGGTGTAAGTATAAAGGGACGTTTAAAAGGGATAATGGAAGAGGATGACATATTGCGTCGACCCCAAATAATAGGAGTAAGGCAAAAAGATGATTATGGGTTTTAGGCACCTGTTATTAATTTTTTTTAAACTTCGATTATGTTTTGCCATTACCAAATTAAAGCAACGATATTAAGACTGTGATATAATATTATTTACAAGCAGTTCAATATTTAATTTGTATTTTTTTATTTTTTAATGTTTGTAGTTTTGTTATAGAATTTTCTATCAAAATACACGCAGTCTATTAATTAATTATTGTTTACTTTTCTCTAAGCCCATTCGTGATTGTAACCTTCAGGTAATAACATAATCAAAGACATTACTATTTATTTATGTACCTATTATAGATAAGTAAAGGTATTTTAAATAGCTCACACATCTGTACGTGCAGCAATAACCGTGGGTATATACACACTCATAGTCCCGCCACAGATGAAATGAAATATTTGTATATGATATTAATTTCTATAAAAACGTTCCAGTGGATGTTGATACTCTTTGAAACAGTACATTGTTAAAAATTTCCATAGTAATTTTACTAGATTTGTGTAGGAAGTTTTTCCGCACCACATTTTTGAAATTGTGGTACTCCGTCTTGTAATTTTACTACACAACTGATCACGACTCAGTTTCAAATTATTACAAATCATCAGTCCCAAAATTGCTAATCATTTACTGAAACTATGTTTAGTAATATTCATTCAAATACATTATTCGGCGGTCATGACTAGAATAAAATATTGTAAAAATGAAAACAGAATTAAAAAAAAATGATTTGTAAATTTCCAATCATTTCTTGTAATTGTAATTGCAAATTTTGGTTAGTAACTTTACTGATAATTGTGGTAAAATCAAATTCCGAATGTATATAGAAATATTACAAAACTTTAGATTGAATTATACAAATGAGGATTGTAAAATTACAATACGTATCTGACGAATACAAAAAAATTGTAAAATTGCAACCTGCTTAGTATTCTAGCTATTACAAAATGTAATATTACAACAAATGCGTGTTAAAATCCCAATACAATACAGGAGTTTGTACTTTTACTATGCAATTGATTAATTTACAAAAAAAAATTAACAGTGTAGATGTACTTATTTATTAATTCAATGGATTAGGTGTCGCCATTGACTCGACAGCAAGTTATGCGAGTAAAGTAGAGAATACGACTGCAGCCAATACTTCCATGTTCCATTGGCTTTATTGTTACAACATTTGTTTAGATAAATTTATAGAAAATAATTAGAGATGGGCCGACCAGCCGGGAAAGCCGACTATTCGGCAAAATACGCCGATTATGATCGGCGCATAATAAATGAAATAAAACAAATAATTTGTACTTGTTTTATAATTCCTAAACATTACTTAGTTATCTAAAGTTACAGTCTTTACAACATAGGAACGTATTATAATTAGTCAGTAATTATGCTCAGTGGCCGTGCGAAGTCTAAGCTCAGTGATGTGTTAGAATGATCGGCATTGCCGATTAGTTGGCCGACTAATCGGCATTTCGAAAACCGATTAGTCGGCAAATACTATAGTCGGCCCATCTCTAAAAATAATTTAAAATAATTGCTTATTAAGTAGAAATTTTAATATATATTTAAATAAGGAAGCACATATCCATTCGTCAGTTAAATAGATGCTGCGAATATATACACATAGCTAAAATGTGATAGTTTGATAATCTCCGTGAAGCGTTCCTCTAATCGTCACCATGGTATGCCTGCGCAGATCCAGACGTACGACAACCTGATCGGGCCCGTGGTGGAGTCGCTGAAGTACCTGACGGCGCTGTCGCTGGACGTGCTGGGCGCGTGCCTGCTGGAGGCGCTGTGCGCGGGGCGCGCGGGCGGCGGCGCGGCGCACCCGGCCTGGCTGCAGGCGCTCGCCGCCTTCGCGGGCGCCGCCTTCAAGAAGCACAACATCGAGCTCACGGCGCTGTTGCAGTTTGTGGCTAACAGATTGAAGGCGCAGCAGAGGTATGTCCAATGTTTTTTATCTAGTGGTTAATTTATTTCAAACTAGCTGCGCTCTGCGGCTTTACCCGCGTCACTCTGCTCCAGTTGTTCTGAGCGTGATATTTTGTAGCCTATATCCAGCTTACACTATCCGCGTGCAAACTTTCGGCCAAATTCATCCAGTAGTTTTTGCGTAAATGACTAAAAAACATATGTCCATACATTCTTACAAGCTTTCGCATTTATAATATTGGCAGAAACGAACTAATATAGTATAGTAGATACTATATTAGCTCGTTTACGACCCCTGCTCCTCTTAACAGACCTCGGCAAGCCAGGGTCGTTGAGGGACATTTCCATAATGCCATGCCACACTTGGCAGGCGAATTTATGATCGTAGTAGAATGATGAGTGTCCTTGAATTGATAGATGCTACTGCCTATCCATCAACTATATGGGGTGGTCAATTCTAAACTAGACACCACACAGCTATCCATTTCATAAGAGTTTAATATTAAAAAGAGGCGTAACAATTAGTATTATTAGTAGTATTTATAGTACAGCTACCCAAATATTGGATAACATTCTATTAAGTAATTTTAGCCACATTTTTAAATTGAATGATTATTTTACAGTCAAGATTTACTCATCTTAAAAGAGATAGTTCAAAAGATGGCTGGTATTGAGGCCGCGGAAGAAATGACGCCCGAACAGTTAGATGCTATGGCCGGCGGCGAACTACTCAAAGGAGAGGTAACGTTGATGCTAAATATTGTAAGATAAATAGCAAATTATGCCATATATAAAAAAGAAAAACTTAAATTGTAAATATATTTATGGAACTGAAAGATATATCAGTTTTTACCCTTTAAAATCTGATATTTCTTTCAGTTCCATAAATCTATTTTCAAATGAAGTTTTTTTTTACCACTCGTGTCAATAAAACAACTTAACCCTTAAACTAATTTGGACTAATTAAAAATAGTGACAGGAATTATAGGATTAATCCCAATAACTGTTAATTGTAAAATTTTAATTTACGTAAGTTTTCTGGATACTAACTCTTAAATATTTCAACAGGCTGGCTACTTTTCTCAAGTACGTAATACTAAAAGGTCCTCGGCCCGACTCAAAGAAGCTATAATGGGAAATAACTTGGACATCGCGCTGTGCATATTATCCGCACAACAACGTCATTGCTGTGTTTGGAAAGGTAAATAATACAGTCATATAATAAATATAAAAAAAGTTTGATATCAGATTTCTAAGAACTATCTATGAAGGCATGTCTTTTAATTGTTATTGTAACTAAATAAACAGAGATCTCAATAAAACTTAGAGGTACTATTAGTGCCAATAGTTAATTTCTTTTGATAACCAACAGCTTTAAATGTTTTGACATTGGGCAATTTTATTATAGTATCAATTACACAGGTCAACAAAATTTTTCATTTTTCATGTTGAAGAACTTCTATTTAAATTTTTATATTAATCAGTGTTAGTTAAAATCTGAACAATAATTACAATATATATATCACCTTACATTTTTGATATATTTGATTGTAAATATATAAAAATATGCTGATTTAGCTATATTTGCAACTTTATTTAGAATAGTAAAATATTGTTGTTCCTTAACTTAATATATTAGATTGATAGTCCAACAACCGACATTTTTAATACAGTTTACAAAAAGTTTCTAAGATTTTCTAATGCAAAGATATTAAAGATTTAGTAGGTCTTTATTTTTCTCATACATTTCAATAGTCATTTTGTATGAAGTTTTTACTGATGGCACTTAACTGTTAATATTTTCACAAAAGAACATTACAGCAACCAAATCATAAATGTTAATTGGAATTCAGAATAGCTTCTTACAAAATCAGTCATTATACAATTATACTAATGGCCTTATTAGTCTTTTTACCTATGTTTAAAAAAGGCTTAAATGCCAATTTTCTACTTTTTATTGTCAAATATCTCTAAAATTAGAGGTGACAGAATATTTTTAGTGATGAAACAATATCCATCATACTCTGAGATGACAAATAAATGTGTATTTTTCTGTGCAACAAAAACCTTGTTGACGCTGAACTGAGCCGAACATATTTTTTATATTGTCAGATATATATTTAGTTTAGTTGAAGACAGGTAAAAATATAATAATAAAAAGTATTTTTGTAAAGAGATAAACTCATGTACTTTATTTAATTTTGTATCATTTTCTACTTGTTAGATGACGATGACTGGACCCCAGCGGGAGAACCTCCGGGGTCTCAACTTAAAGTGGTGGGAAGGTTAGCTGATCAGTGCCAAGATGCTTTAGTTCAACTCGGAACTTTCTTAGCCTCGTCTCACGCTCCAGACGAGTATGCAGCCAGATTACCGTCTTTACAGGTAAAAAAATCAGTAATACATATAAAATATAAACATTGTTGACTGATCGCGACAGTTGCACAAAACTCCCATAAAATACTAAAAAGTAATAATTCCTGGTATCTCATCGCCAGTGACCGTCCTGAGCCGAGGTCCAAGCCCCACAGGGGGCGCCCTCTTGCGCAGGTTGCTTAGTTTGTAGTTTTTAAACCATTTATTAAGGCTGGAGCTCTGCTCGCCTTTATGCCCGTTGAAGTAGCAAAAGCCTCATGGCTAACAACGTATGTCCGTCCGAAAAAAATAAACTAATAGCTCAACGTTTGAATTTGGCACGCAGAAAGAAAGCTTATTATGACTAGGGATTGCAATCGGGAGTGTCATTTAATTCCGGCCGGAATTATTTTGCCAGAATATAAAAACACCGGGTCCGGTGTACTAGTACGGATCCGGTAGACGCATATTGATGCCGGATCCGCCGGATTACCGGATGCAATACCTAATTATGACGCCCTAATCCGACTTAGAAAGGATTTTCCTATTTTTAAAAATATAAATGTAAAGAGGTAAACCTTTGTCGTCCAATCAACGTGAACGCTGCCGTTTGCAATACATTTTCAATTTTAAGATTATCTATAACATTTTGTTTGTAATAATGTATGATTCGCATTTTGTTTATGTAGTTAAGTTTAAATATCATAATTAATTACTCACAGGAATTATTGCGTGACTACCACGTAGACGCCGACGTTGCATTCTTCCTCCACCGGCCGGTTTTAGCGCAGAAGATAGCAGCAAGAGTTGATGCTTTGCGTAAAGCCTCCGACACTAAGTCAGATTCTCTAGAAAAGAGCATAGAAAGATATACGACTGCTGCTAAAGATGCGTTGGAGCCTGTAGTGCACTCAGTTATACCAATTTTGCCGAGTAAAGTTTGGGAGGATATCTCACCAGAGTTTTATGTCACCTTTTGGTAAGTGCAATCTATAACTGATTTATTTAAACTGATAGTCGCTCAGTGGTCGAAATTCGACGATAATTAAAAAATATATTAGAATTCTGCACTCCTTCTCTATATCCTACTAATATTATAAACGCGAATGTGTGTAAGTATAAATGGATGGATGGATGGATGTTTGTTACTCTTTCACGCCAAAACTACCTAACGGATTTAGCTGAAATTTTGCACCGGGATAAGCTATACGCTGGATTAACATATAGGCTACAAAACATCACGCTCGGACCAACAAGAGTAACGCGGGTAAAACCGCGGGGCGCAGCTAGTAATCTATAGGTGTGCTAAATTTCAAGTCCGCGCAATTTTCGTAAAAAGGCGTACAAAGAATTTGCTTCACGTATTATTATGTGACACACCTCAAGTTGCATTGATCACGATATAACTGCGGTACTCAAGTCTGTTATCGCATTGACTATAGTTAAGCGAGTGTTTTTCTTTTCGTTAGTTCTGACAGGTTGGTGATCTACTAATGTAATATTGAATATCATCATCATCATCATCAGCCCGTATAACGTCCACTACTGAACATGGGCCTCCTAGCGGGGAGGGTATTTGCCATAGACACCACGCTTGGCAGGCGGATTGGTGATTGGTATCATGTTGTACCACACAAGAAAACGCTGCTGCCCGTTCCTTAATTTACGATTATTATAGATGATGTTATAACAATCGGGACCAACGGCTTAACGTGCTTTCCGAGGCACGGAGGGTAGTCCCTCAACCAGGTATTACCAGACCCGTAAAGAAATCTTAGAATTTACACAAAGATTTCCTGTCCGGCTTGGGGATGGAACCCACGACCTCCGAGATTTAAAGCGAGCCATACCGCTACGCTTCGGAGGTTGATATTAATATATAAAAGATAGCTTCACTAATTTAATTTAAATAGCAGTCTTGGAAATTCAGGTATGAATTATTATTTTAAAATTGCCTAGTTAATTATTATTTTCTCGTAGGTCTTTATCTATGTATGATCTTCGTGTCCCTGAGGAGAGCTATGACCGGGAAATCGACAGATTGAAAGTCGCAGCCTCCAACGCTGCCAAGGACTCATCGCAAGGATCGAAGGGGAAGAAGGAACAAGAAAGATTTAACGCTCTTATCGACAAACTACAGGTAATGCAGTATTGTTTATGTAACGAACAATATACATAAACAAAGGAGTATGGTACTGCCAAAATATGTGCCACGCCAACTGTATAGTATCCTGCGAAGTGATTATGATAGTGAAGAAATTTCCAAGAACTAAACTTACATTTTTGAAATATATAATACGTGGAGAAAGAGAGGCTTCACGTCTCGCTTTTATTATTCAAATAAAAAAATGTTTTATGAATTCCAGTTATAAAAGCTAAAAAGCTTTTGTAACTAGAATTCTTAAAACATTTAATATGGCCGGAGCTCTACTCGCCTTTATGCCCGGTGAAGTAGCAAAAGCCTTGTAGCTAACTACATAATGGCTGTCCAAAAAAAAATACAATATTGAGTTGCCGAATTTACGGATTTCGAAACACCAATAGTGTTTCGAGCGCGTGAGATTAATCATTTATCTAAAAGATACCTACCTATACCTAGTTTTTTTTATAAAAACGTAATGTTTTTATAAAAAAACTAGTTTCCCGCGTGCGGCTTCATCCGCGTAATTCCCGTTCCCGTAGGAACTTCATAATTAATAAAATAAATAAATAAGTTTTTATTCACGTAAACCTATAACAGGTATTTGTAAATAGTCAAAACATATTAACTTTAGCCTAAAAGCTGTCAGGTATGAAAGTACTATATTATTTTATATCTATGATTAAATCTAATAAAATGCCAATAGCCTTCTTCTGTAGATATACTAACGTTTGAAGAATTTGCCAAATCGGACCAGCAATTCCTGAGATCAGTAAACAAACAAACTTTTGAAGTTGTAGGAAGGGTGATCTCTGGATCTACCGAACCGAATTTGCAAATTTTTTTACCAATAGAAAATCACATTATTTGTGAGTGTCATAAAGCTTTAATTGAAGTCAAGGTTTCCACGGGAACGGGATCTTCGCGGGACACCTAGTAGATAGATATATAATAGGGATCAAGACTAAAAAATCTGTTAAGTCCGTATGACAGATTTAAAAAAAATATTGAATACTGTATTTTTTGATCTATCAACTCAATATAAATTACAAAGATACAGTGCAAAAACAAACCATAAAGTTCAGGAGAGGAGGGTTTGTGAAGTCACTCTTAGGGGAAATTTCATGTGACGTCACATGAAATTTCAACGCAAAATACATGGTGCTTGTATGTAGTTGTATATGTAACTACATACAAATTGTGTAAGCCAATAAACTAAATAATCACAGTAACTGGACCTTAATAATGTTGACATGCCCATTTGAGTATGTTTCGCCGGATCGTCTCAATGAGGCCGCGATGAAACCGGCAGTAGAATACCCCACTGAGTTTGTTTCGCCGGATCTTCTCAGTTGGGGCGTATTGGATCCGTTGGTAGCATATAATCGCGTCCGACGATATACTTATGGTCTATCTAAATAATAACATACTCAAAGGACAGAACTTTAGACTATTAAAATTTAATAGTGAAAAAAGAATTTTATTTAGTATCTATAATTTAATTATAGATACAAAATAAAATTCTTTTTTCGTGCCTGACAGATTTTACGCTAAAGCTATAAAAAAGTATCTTATAGAACTATTTATTATTATTATAACTATAATAACTGAACTAAATTATTATTAATAAATAAAATATATTAATGAGCCAAATATGTTTTGACTTTTGCAAATGCCTGTAATAGGTTTACGTAAATAATAACGTTTTTTATTTTTATTTTATTTTAACTAAGTTTGTATGTTTATAGATATGTATTTACCCATATGGTAAAAATAATTTATATTAAATCTGTTTTACACTAATGCTATGCACTCATTACCATGTATGTCTTTCCTAAGGGTTTGCTGGAAGAGAATTCATAACTGAATTAAGCTCGCAATTGTACATGTCGTTTCCAATCTATAAAAAATACAATAATGAATAAATAAATAAAATAAATGGTATAAGTGTTTATTGGTAATCTAACCGAAGGACTAAATAGATGTTTTAAAGCCTGTCCAGAAAGCGAGATTTACGCGCGTGTCCAGACGCTCTCGCGCGTACACCGCTGTCTGGACAGGGTCCCATGCAACGTGCGCGTGCCGCAGGAGGAGCGGCGGCGGCAGCAGGAGCACGTGTCGCGCGTGCGGGCGCGGCTGGCGCGCGAGGCGGGCGGCTGGTTCCCGGCGCGCGCCGCCAAGTCCGCCAAGAACGAGACCGTGACGCGCCTCATGCAGCTGTGCCTGTTCCCGCGCTGCGTGTTCACGGCGGCCGACGCGCGCTACTGCGCAGAGTTCGTGCTCAGCGTGCACTCGCTGCGGACGCCCAACTTCTCCACGCTGCTGTGCTACGACCGAGTGAGTTGTTGCTAGTGTTACATTTCACTAATCGTTTAAAAAGTAGACACGGGTTTCAATCGCGGTACAATTTTAAGGCCAATCATTACCTGTTTTAATAACTTGTTACGCCGGTCGTGGTCACGGATAGACTGATGAGTGTCCTCGAACAGCGCAATGTGTACAAATCGCGAAAGTTTTTATAATAATATTTTTAACTGATTGTTGTTTGTACCCGAATCGCTAGCTGTATGGTTTGAATATCCATTATCTGATTCCCCCATCTCTTAAATTAATAAATTACTCGCTTTCCGCGCACGGTTTCACCCGCAGAACTCCAGTTCCCATGGGAACCTCATAATTAAATATAGTCTATAGATTTACTCGATAAATGGGTATCAATGTATTAATACCAATATAAATATTAAGAAAGTTATAGAACCATATGTTTCTTACGAAACCCGCTACATAATACATTTTGTAAACATGGTCCCAAACTCTTATCATTAAACGGATAATGCTGAGGCGGGAACATTCTTAAGAAAGGCCAGGTTTCAAATTCTCTTAACCGAAGGACTTGCGTGAGGAGATTAATAAGGCGGTTTGTAATATTGTGATCGCCGGTTCAATCCCCACCCATTGCACTACCGACGTGAATCCACTCGTAACACAACCATTTTAGATTAGCTAGAAAACTCTGTTAATGATCTAAAAAAAAATGTATAGTAGTTCGACTATTTTTAAAATATTCGTGGTCGTGCAGCTGTTCTGCGACATCACGTACTCGGTGATGTCGTGCTCGGAGGGCGAGGCGGCGCGCTACGGCGTGTTCTTGTGCCGCGTGCTGGGCACGGCCATGCGCTGGCACCACGACAAGGCGGCCTTCCACGCCGAGTGCGCGCACTACCCCGGCTTCGTCACCAAGTACCGCGTGTCCAACCAGTTCACCGAGGCCAACGACCACGTGGGCTACGAGAACTACCGGTGAGTGTCCCGACACCGACTACGGCGTGTTCCTGTGCCGCGTGCTGGGCACGGCCATGCGCTGGCACCACGACAAGGCGGCCTTCCACGCCGAGTGCGCGCACTACCCCGGCTTCGTCACCAAGTACCGCGTGTCCAACCAGTTCACCGAGGCCAACGACCACGTGGGCTACGAGAACTACCGGTGAGTGTCCCGACACCGACTACGGCGTGTTCCTGTGCCGCGTGCTGGGCACGGCCATGCGCTGGCACCACGACAAGGCGGCCTTCCACGCCGAGTGCGCGCACTACCCCGGCTTCGTCACCAAGTACCGCGTGTCCAACCAGTTCACCGAGGCCAACGACCACGTGGGCTACGAGAACTACCGGTGAGTGTCCCGACACCGACTACGGCGTGTTCCTGTGCCGCGTGCTGGGCACGGCCATGCGCTGGCACCACGACAAGGCGGCCTTCCACGCCGAGTGCGCGCACTACCCCGGCTTCGTCACCAAGTACCGCGTGTCCAACCAGTTCACCGAGGCCAACGACCACGTGGGCTACGAGAACTACCGGTGAGTGTCCCGACACCGACTACGGCGTGTTCCTGTGCCGCGTGCTGGGCACGGCCATGCGCTGGCACCACGACAAGGCGGCCTTCCACGCCGAGTGCGCGCACTACCCCGGCTTCGTCACCAAGTACCGCGTGTCCAACCAGTTCACCGAGGCCAACGACCACGTGGGCTACGAGAACTACCGGTGAGTGTCCCGACACCGACTACGGCGTGTTCCTGTGCCGCGTGCTGGGCACGGCCATGCGCTGGCACCACGACAAGGCGGCCTTCCACGCCGAGTGCGCGCACTACCCCGGCTTCGTCACCAAGTACCGCGTGTCCAACCAGTTCACCGAGGCCAACGACCACGTGGGCTACGAGAACTACCGGTGAGTGTCCCGACACCGACTACGGCGTGTTCCTGTGCCGCGTGCTGGGCACGGCCATGCGCTGGCACCACGACAAGGCGGCCTTCCACGCCGAGTGCGCGCACTACCCCGGCTTCGTCACCAAGTACCGCGTGTCCAACCAGTTCACCGAGGCCAACGACCACGTGGGCTACGAGAACTACCGGTGAGTGTCCCGACACCGACTACGGCGTGTTCCTGTGCCGCGTGCTGGGCACGGCCATGCGCTGGCACCACGACAAGGCGGCCTTCCACGCCGAGTGCGCGCACTACCCCGGCTTCGTCACCAAGTACCGCGTGTCCAACCAGTTCACCGAGGCCAACGACCACGTGGGCTACGAGAACTACCGGTGAGTGTCCCGACACCGACTACGGCGTGTTCCTGTGCCGCGTGCTGGGCACGGCCATGCGCTGGCACCACGACAAGGCGGCCTTCCACGCCGAGTGCGCGCACTACCCCGGCTTCGTCACCAAGTACCGCGTGTCCAACCAGTTCACCGAGGCCAACGACCACGTGGGCTACGAGAACTACCGGTGAGTGTCCCGACACCGACTACGGCGTGTTCCTGTGCCGCGTGTCGGGCACGGCCATGCGCTGGCACCACGACAAGGCGGCCTTCCACGCCGAGTGCGCGCACTACCCCGGCTTCGTCACCAAGTACCGCGTGTCCAACCAGTTCACCGAGGCCAACGACCACGTGGGCTACGAGAACTACCGGTGAGTGTCCCGACACCGACTACGGCGTGTTCCTGTGCCGCGTGCTGGGCACGGCCATGCGCTGGCACCACGACAAGGCGGCTTTCCACGCCGAGTGCGCGCACTACCCCGGCTTCGTCACCAAGTACCGCGTGTCCAACCAGTTCACCGAGGCCAACGACCACGTGGGCTACGAGAACTACCGGTGAGTGTCCCGACACCGACTACGGCGTGTTCCTGTGCCGCGTGCTGGGCACGGCCATGCGCTGGCACCACGACAAGGCGGCCTTCCACGCCGAGTGCGCGCACTACCCCGGCTTCGTCACCAAGTACCGCGTGTCCAACCAGTTCACCGAGGCCAACGACCACGTGGGCTACGAGAACTACCGGTGAGTGTCCCGACACCGACTACGGCGTGTTCCTGTGCCGCGTACTGGGCACGGCCATGCGCTGGCACCACGACAAGGCGGCCTTCCACGCCGAGTGCGCGCACTACCCCGGCTTCGTCACCAAGTACCGCGTGTCCAACCAGTTCACCGAGGCCAACGACCACGTGGGCTACGAGAACTACCGGTGAGTGTCCCGACACCGACTACGGCGTGTTCCTGTGCCGCGTGCTGGGCACGGCCATGCGCTGGCACCACGACAAGGCGGCCTTCCACGCCGAGTGCGCGCACTACCCCGGCTTCGTCACCAAGTACCGCGTGTCCAACCAGTTCACCGAGGCCAACGACCACGTGGGCTACGAGAACTACCGGTGAGTGTCCCGACACCGACTACGGCGTGTTCCTGTGCCGCGTGCTGGGCACGGCCATGCGCTGGCACCACGACAAGGCGGCCTTCCACGCCGAGTGCGCGCACTACCCCGGCTTCGTCACCAAGTACCGCGTGTCCAACCAGTTCACCGAGGCCAACGACCACGTGGGCTACGAGAACTACCGGTGAGTGTCCCGACACCGACTACGGCGTGTTCCTGTGCCGCGTGCTGGGCACGGCCATGCGCTGGCACCACGACAAGGCGGCCTTCCACGCCGAGTGCGCGCACTACCCCGGCTTCGTCACCAAGTACCGCGTGTCCAACCAGTTCACCGAGGCCAACGACCACGTGGGCTACGAGAACTACCGGTGAGTGTCCCGACACCGACTACGGCGTGTTCCTGTGCCGCGTGCTGGGCACGGCCATGCGCTGGCACCACGACAAGGCGGCCTTCCACGCCGAGTGCGCGCACTACCCCGGCTTCGTCACCAAGTACCGCGTGTCCAACCAGTTCACCGAGGCCAACGACCACGTGGGCTACGAGAACTACCGGTGAGTGTCCCGACACCGACTACGGCGTGTTCCTGTGCCGCGTGCTGGGCACGGCCATGCGCTGGCACCACGACAAGGCGGCCTTCCACGCCGAGTGCGCGCACTACCCCGGCTTCGTCACCAAGTACCGCGTGTCCAACCAGTTCACCGAGGCCAACGACCACGTGGGCTACGAGAACTACCGGTGAGTGTCCCGACACCGACTACGGCGTGTTCCTGTGCCGCGTGCTGGGCACGGCCATGCGCTGGCACCACGACAAGGCGGCCTTCCACGCCGAGTGCGCGCACTACCCCGGCTTCGTCACCAAGTACCGCGTGTCCAACCAGTTCACCGAGGCCAACGACCACGTGGGCTACGAGAACTACCGGTGAGTGTCCCGACACCGACTACGGCGTGTGCCTGTGCCGCGTGCTGGGCACGGCCATGCGCTGGCACCACGACAAGGCGGCCTTCCACGCCGAGTGCGCGCACTACCCCGGCTTCGTCACCAAGTACCGCGTGTCCAACCAGTTCACCGAGGCCAACGACCACGTGGGCTACGAGAACTACCGGTGAGTGTCCCGACACCGACTACGGCGTGTTCCTGTGCCGCGTGCTGGGCACGGCCATGCGCTGGCACCACGACAAGGCGGCCTTCCACGCCGAGTGCGCGCACTACCCCGGCTTCGTCACCAAGTACCGCGTGTCCAACCAGTTCACCGAGGCCAACGACCACGTGGGCTACGAGAACTACCGGTGAGTGTCCCGACACCGACTACGGCGTGTTCCTGTGCCGCGTGCTGGGCACGGCCATGCGCTGGCACCACGACAAGGCGGCCTTCCACGCCGAGTGCGCGCACTACCCCGGCTTCGTCACCAAGTACCGCGTGTCCAACCAGTTCACCGAGGCCAACGACCACGTGGGCTACGAGAACTACCGGTGAGTGTCCCGACACCGACTACGGCGTGTTCCTGTGCCGCGTGCTGGGCACGGCCATGCGCTGGCACCACGACAAGGCGGCCTTCCACGCCGAGTGCGCGCACTACCCCGGCTTCGTCACCAAGTACCGCGTGTCCAACCAGTTCACCGAGGCCAACGACCACGTGGGCTACGAGAACTACCGGTGAGTGTCCCGACACCGACTACGGCGTGTGCCTGTGCCGCGTGCTGGGCACGGCCATGCGCTGGCACCACGACAAGGCGGCCTTCCACGCCGAGTGCGCGCACTACCCCGGCTTCGTCACCAAGTACCGCGTGTCCAACCAGTTCACCGAGGCCAACGACCACGTGGGCTACGAGAACTACCGGTGAGTGTCCCGACACCGACTACGGCGTGTTCCTGTGCCGCGTGCTGGGCACGGCCATGCGCTGGCACCACGACAAGGCGGCCTTCCACGCCGAGTGCGCGCACTACCCCGGCTTCGTCACCAAGTACCGCGTGTCCAACCAGTTCACCGAGGCCAACGACCACGTGGGCTACGAGAACTACCGGTGAGTGTCCCGACACCGACTACGGCGTGTTCCTGTGCCGCGTGCTGGGCACGGCCATGCGCTGGCACCACGACAAGGCGGCCTTCCACGCCGAGTGCGCGCACTACCCCGGCTTCGTCACCAAGTACCGCGTGTCCAACCAGTTCACCGAGGCCAACGACCACGTGGGCTACGAGAACTACCGGTGAGTGTCCCGACACCGACTACGGCGTGTTCCTGTGCCGCGTGCTGGGCACGGCCATGCGCTGGCACCACGACAAGGCGGCCTTCCACGCCGAGTGCGCGCACTACCCCGGCTTCGTCACCAAGTACCGCGTGTCCAACCAGTTCACCGAGGCCAACGACCACGTGGGCTACGAGAACTACCGGTGAGTGTCCCGACACCGACTACGGCGTGTTCCTGTGCCGCGTGCTGGGCACGGCCATGCGCTGGCACCACGACAAGGCGGCCTTCCACGCCGAGTGCGCGCACTACCCCGGCTTCGTCACCAAGTACCGCGTGTCCAACCAGTTCACCGAGGCCAACGACCACGTGGGCTACGAGAACTACCGGTGAGTGTCCCGACACCGACTACGGCGTGTTCCTGTGCCGCGTGCTGGGCACGGCCATGCGCTGGCACCACGACAAGGCGGCCTTCCACGCCGAGTGCGCGCACTACCCCGGCTTCGTCACCAAGTACCGCGTGTCCAACCAGTTCACCGAGGCCAACGACCACGTGGGCTACGAGAACTACCGGTGAGTGTCCCGACACCGACTACGGCGTGTTCCTGTGCCGCGTGCTGGGCACGGCCATGCGCTGGCACCACGACAAGGCGGCCTTCCACGCCGAGTGCGCGCACTACCCCGGCTTCGTCACCAAGTACCGCGTGTCCAACCAGTTCACCGAGGCCAACGACCACGTGGGCTACGAGAACTACCGGTGAGTGTCCCGACACCGACTACGGCGTGTTCCTGTGCCGCGTGCTGGGCACGGCCATGCGCTGGCACCACGACAAGGCGGCCTTCCACGCCGAGTGCGCGCACTACCCCGGCTTCGTCACCAAGTACCGCGTGTCCAACCAGTTCACCGAGGCCAACGACCACGTGGGCTACGAGAACTACCGGTGAGTGTCCCGACACCGACTACGGCGTGTTCCTGTGCCGCGTGCTGGGCACGGCCATGCGCTGGCTCCACGACAAGGCGGCCTTCCACGCCGAGTGCGCGCACTACCCCGGCTTCGTCACCAAGTACCGCGTGTCCAACCAGTTCACCGAGGCCAACGACCACGTGGGCTACGAGAACTACCGGTGAGTGTCCCGACACCGACTACGGCGTGTTCCTGTGCCGCGTGCTGGGCACAGCCATGCGCTGGCACCACGACAAGGCGGCCTTCCACGCCGAGTGCGCGCACTACCCCGGCTTCGTCACCAAGTACCGCGTGTCCAACCAGTTCACCGAGGCCAACGACCACGTGGGCTACGAGAACTACCGGTGAGTGTCCCGACACCGACTACGGCGTGTTCCTGTGCCGCGTGCTGGGCACGGCCATGCGCTGGCACCACGACAAGGCGGCCTTCCACGCCGAGTGCGCGCACTACCCCGGCTTCGTCACCAAGTACCGCGTGTCCAACCAGTTCACCGAGGCCAACGACCACGTGGGCTACGAGAACTACCGGTGAGTGTCCCGACACCGACTACGGCGTGTTCCTGTGCCGCGTGTCGGGCACGGCCATGCGCTGGCACCACGACAAGGCGGCCTTCCACGCCGAGTGCGCGCACTACCCCGGCTTCGTCACCAAGTACCGCGTGTCCAACCAGTTCACCGAGGCCAACGACCACGTGGGCTACGAGAACTACCGGTGAGTGTCCCGACACCGACTACGGCGTGTTCCTGTGCCGCGTGCTGGGCACGGCCATGCGCTGGCACCACGACAAGGCGGCCTTCCACGCCGAGTGCGCGCACTACCCCGGCTTCGTCACCAAGTACCGCGTGTCCAACCAGTTCACCGAGGCCAACGACCACGTGGGCTACGAGAACTACCGGTGAGTGTCCCGACACCGACTACGGCGTGTTCCTGTGCCGCGTGCTGGGCACGGCCATGCGCTGGCACCACGACAAGGCGGCCTTCCACGCCGAGTGCGCGCACTACCCCGGCTTCGTCACCAAGTACCGCGTGTCCAACCAGTTCACCGAGGCCAACGACCACGTGGGCTACGAGAACTACCGGTGAGTGTCCCGACACCGACTACGGCGTGTTCCTGTGCCGCGTGCTGGGCACGGCCATGCGCTGGCACCACGACAAGGCGGCCTTCCACGCCGAGTGCGCGCACTACCCCGGCTTCGTCACCAAGTACCGCGTGTCCAACCAGTTCACCGAGGCCAACGACCACGTGGGCTACGAGAACTACCGGTGAGTGTCCCGACACCGACTACGGCGTGTTCCTGTGCCGCGTGCTGGGCACGGCCATGCGCTGGCACCACGACAAGGCGGCCTTCCACGCCGAGTGCGCGCACTACCCCGGCTTCGTCACCAAGTACCGCGTGTCCAACCAGTTCACCGAGGCCAACGACCACGTGGGCTACGAGAACTACCGGTGAGTGTCCCGACACCGACTACGGCGTGTTCCTGTGCCGCGTGCTGGGCACGGCCATGCGCTGGCACCACGACAAGGCGGCCTTCCACGCCGAGTGCGCGCACTACCCCGGCTTCGTCACCAAGTACCGCGTGTCCAACCAGTTCACCGAGGCCAACGACCACGTGGGCTACGAGAACTACCGGTGAGTGTCCCGACACCGACTACGGCGTGTTCCTGTGCCGCGTGCTGGGCACGGCTTCATCATTATCTTAAAATACTGGAGCGAAAAATTAACTATGGTACTGATACCCAGTATTAGATTTGAGACTCATACTATTTACGAGCGAAATTAAGTGGTTCATCGATAGCATTCTGACTGCACTGGTGACTCAGTGGTTACGGCAGTTGCTTATAATACCTGGTGTTCTGGGTCCGATGAATTCCCATCCGGGACAATTATATGTATGAACCACAGATAGTTGTCAAGAGTCAGAGTGTACTTTGTGTCCGTGTACTAAATGTTTATAAAATCCCGCGTGACAGGGATTCATTTCCTTTTCTTTTATCAATAAAAAGCAATCTGCTTGGGTAGGATAATGAACTTTTTATGTGCCAAAGTGGATGCGATTCTACATAGTAAAACCTATTAAGCTACTCAGTTTGACTGCAATCTATGATTTTGAAGTTCAGTTATTCTACTCTGCCTTTGGCCTGTATTTCCGTACTATTCTAAACCAACATAGAGCTACCTTCAAATACTTGTCAATTGAATTATGAATATTCGTTTATAATTTGTAGGCATGTGTGTCATAAATGGCACTACAAGATCACCAAGGCGATGGTAGTGTGCTTGGATTCTGGTGACTACGTACAGATACGCAACGCACTTATCGTTCTCATCAGAGTGCTGCCGCATTTCCCCGTCCTCACCAAACTGGCGCAGATCATTGAGAGGAAAATTGATAAAGTAAGTGTTTTGTCGACTAAGATATATAAAATACAATTGCGTGTCTTATCCTTAATTGTTGGCCATATTCTCAGACATTTACCATAAAAATTTATGCAAGGAAAAAGGATAATTGAGCTACATTCTGATGTTTAGTTTTTTTCTGAAAATGGATGTTGCTTATTTAAGTGGGTTAGTTAGTAAATCAAAAACCTTACCGAAAGTAAAATTTTCGGTAAGGATTTTATCCACAAACCTCACTTGTCTGTGTTGGAAATTCGTATAAGAAAACTTAATTATATTTAATGTATCACAAACTTCATTTTTAGGTCAAAGAAGAAGAAAAGACACAACGACAAGATCTTTATGTGCTAGCAACAGGGTACAGCGGTCAGTTGCGAAATAAAGGACCGAATATGATGCGAGAAAGCGATTTCCATCAGGTAAGTACAGTTAAAATGTTAGACCAAAAACTGTGAATGTTACCTCTGCTGGAGAGCCAACGGAATTTTATTGATTATCTTCTATGATTCGCACGATGCTAGTTCGTATTTCGCCCGAATTTCTTTGGACATTTCTCATATTTGAAGACTTTACAGAATACAAACGGCATAATGAATTCATCCTAGATCTATCAGTAATAATTTTACTACATATTTGAACAAATTCTTTGCCTAGTAAATTGTATGTCTCTTATTTTAGGTGGGTGACAAACATAAGTTGGCGACAGCAGCGGGAGCTACCCCAGTGGTGGCCAAGGAAGACTCTTCTGCTTCTAAACAAGACCAAGAATCCGTGACGTCACCACCTTCGGCCCAAGGTGACCTCATTGCTTTATTCGTTACGAGCATTTCAAATAACTTAACTAAATTCTTGAAATATAGATGAGAAAAAGTCAACTTTTATCACGTTAAAATATAAAACATATCATAAAAAAATTAAAAAAGTATATTTTTATATTTGCGTACATTGTAAAAGCTGTTTGGTGTTTTATAAAAGTATCTGCCTCGATCTAATATGATTGTTTTTTTTAAGATGTAGAGAAGAAAGAATCCCGGAACAGTGACCGACGACGTGAAGATGTGGACCGAGATAAAGAATCCAAACGCGAATCGCGATCGTTAGTATTATTTGCTAAGCTCTACAAGTAATATTATTAAAATTTAATATATTTTTAGTTTGATCTATTTATTATATTCTGCAGCAGCAGTTATAAGTAAATACATACGTCTGACTTAAATGTCAGTGGTACCACTGGGTCGTGGTTCTAACCCCTAAAGGGTGCCCTCACGTGTGCATACTTAATTGTATGTTTTTACGAATTAATGACAATCTTATGGACGAACTACTTTTCTGTAATATCCTACAGTTTGCTGTTAGTTATCTAATTTAATTCATAGAATAAGAATAATAGTGTAACATTGTGCTTTGTCAAGAACAAGTGTATGTAAATACCTAAGTGCTGAATAAATTCATTATATCATTACGATCGCGAACTATTGAACTAACTGCTAATTCGAGATAATTACATATATTAATTATCTCGGTATGTGCCACCAAATATAGTATAATAATTACATATATTATGTTATATAGTTGTGCTTATAGACATTTTATAGCTTACACATTTTTTAAGTAGTATCTGTAAAATAAATAACTCTATTTTTCTAGTTCACTCAAAGAAAGGAATAAAGAGGAAATAAGAAATAAAGATAGATCGCCTCGAGAAAGATCACACAGGGTAAGCACCAACATTATTTTTTTAAACTTTGATTTTGTTTTATATCATTTTTGCTGATTGTTTTTTTTTTTAATTTTGACAGGAGGAACGTTACTTGGAAACTGTATCTCCACCACATGATCATCGTGTAATGACTGACGACTTAGATCGAGGTATTGTTTATAAATGTTTTTAATTGTACAAAATAATCATTATCTTATCCTTAATCTTCAAAAACGTGCTACCATGATTCATACAAACAGGGTACACAAAATACCATTGATTGTGCTTGCTTGATGATTAATAATTTAGATCGTAGGTGGCGTAGAAGCAGAAACTTTTTTTGAGGAGCGGTAGCAGGACTAATCCTAACCATTGTCATGCATGAATTATATATTTTTATTTTAACATGTTTGTTTATTTTTTATTCACTATTGGTTTTATGTTATATAGAGTTATATTTCTTTTCCCTTGAAGAGGGGGCGGTAGTCCATAAAAGGTTGGGAACCTCTTTAGATTCTTATAATTGCAAAGCCTCAAAATTTATTTTGATTAAAGGCTTTAAAATAAATCTTCCTTTATTTCAGATGTGAAGCGTCGTAAAGTAGAAAACAGCGGCAATGGCAAGGTGAGTATTGTTGTAATAAACCGACCTTGCGTCGTGATCGCGCCGGACTGAGGATTGGGCTGGACGACGACCACGATAAGCCGCTAATACTGCTCAAAACAAAATAATAAAGTGTACAAGATCAACGGGACTCTCAATATAAATCAACAGTGAATTAAACGTGAACTATAGACTCAAGTGCTAAATGAAATTTTAATTAAAAATCTCTTCGACATAATTTAATCAACCATTAACTATAAAAAGAAAATTATCAGTAAGAAGAGGATCTTTCTATCATTGTGGAGTTTCTGCGCTCGTGTCACATCGTTGGGAATCGAATTGTATGGATATTTTATACTAACAAATGAATGAGGCTGGAGGAACAAATCAATAAGACCGAAAGGGAAAGTTGTATTTTTCTTTAATATGCAATTTATATTTAATACGTACGGTATTGACACGTGATTTTATTACTTTTATTGATATAAATAAATTTCAAATATACATCGATTTACAAATTACGAAATGGAAGAACAAGGAATCTAATGATAAACCTGCTGTAAATAGTGAATGAAAATGATTGATTGCAAATTATTGAGAAGACATCTCTGTGAAAACTCAAAATAAATTGTGTTGCAACACTATGAAACCCTTTGAACTTGACAGGGTTCATAATTGGTACCACTATAATGTTAAAACACCTGTAAACTCATTGTGAAACGCAGTCACGTATGAGTATTGAAAATACCAGAAGCGGAAGGAGACATTTTATACCTACATCAAGATCGCATTTTCTACAATCAATAAGTGATTCAACAATAACATTTAAAGACGTATATTAAAAAAAAATCAAAAAAACAAATGTGGAAGAAAATAATATCGTGTGTCTCGTAAGTCCATTCCGCCCAGTCCGAATAAGTATTGTAAGGTCAGTAGATACAACATTACTCAGGAGTCAAAAGGTCCTTTGAATAAAGAAAGGAAATCATCGATGGATTATTGAAGCATTGATAAGTATAAGACATCTACAGAAAGCAAGTTAATTTTATGGAATAATAATGCTGATTGTAAATCATATTAGAAGAAAGAAGATTAAACCACTAACGAGAAAATATATATGATCATCGGCTCTGTTAAGAAGACAAATTAAGTTTGAATCCACTGCTGAATATAACTTCTTCGTCGTTTTGCCGTGTAGTCGAACACAAAACATCAAAGAAAATATAAATTCAGACGAGAAGACAGCAACAATAAATCACACGAAGATTAAGATGATGATGAAAATCTGTCCCAAAATTTGAATGTAATCCAAGAGATCTTTATTCATAGTCCCTTTTGACTCTATTAGTCTCTCATTGGGTATTATGGGTATAGTATATAGAAATAAAATTAGTTTTTCTTCATTGTGATATTTATTGAATTATTTGAGATTTACACGATTCGCAGTATTAATATTATTTTCTGCATAAGCAGGGTAGCAAAGACATAGAGGAACGTTCCCCAGAGAAGGAAAAACGAAAGGCTAAATTGAGAGGCGACGAACGTAAAGAGCGTAAGATGAATCGGAAGAGGGTAAGTTAATACTATGTTGTATATTTCTTACTTTTACCTTTTGGCAGCCAAATTAATTTATAAAACCTCGAAGCGGCCCTCTTTAGAGCGGCGTGTTTCCAGACTGCTGGTATTTACTTTGCACAGCAGATAAACATTGCCATTCAACAGGGAAATGCTGCCAGCATTCTGGGAACCTTGTCAACAAGTATAGATTTAGAATAGTAGTATTTTATAAGTTACTTTTAATTTAAATTAGCGAGTAAGTTGCGCTCGCGCTTCCATCACATTTGTTTGTCAGTTAGATACTTGTCGATTGCTTTAATAAACGCATGCGCGTGGATTATCTTTTACCTTCCAAGTCATTGATTATAAGATGCAATAAAATTCCTTTTATAAAGACAGACATCATAATTTCAATACGACGTGACTTTTAAAGACGGCGGACCAGTAACCAGCTTGCTGCCTTGTAGATAGACCTTGTATATTTTTGTAGTTGGTCAATTATAAGGATTGCTTAGGCTTACATACACATATGTATGTAGTTCTCGTTTTGGTAATAATTTCAAGCAATTTTTGTTATAAAGAAACTTTCAATGAGACCGAGAATTTTTGTAAATTATCGTATTTATGTGCAATTTATAAATATAATTATTGTTCTTATTTCAAACTTTTGTATTGTATTCATTCAGGATAGAACTGAGGAAACCGCTATACTTGAACAAAAGAGACGGCGTGATGAACAAAAAGGTACTTAATTCCATCTGTTCATTATGGATGTTTATATTTATTTATATATATAACAACATAACTATATAGACATATTAACAAAACGTAATCAAATAAACTAAAGGGAAAAAGTATTTCTAATTTGACACTTATTCTCGTTATTCGTCTTAATTTAAAGGTATCATTTTAAATTAGGTTTTCAGCATGTTGTTCATGAAATCATGTACAAGAGGTACGCGATCCTTTACTATTACACTTTCTGAGTCATGACGTCATCGATCTTGAACACAGATAATGTACCTATATAGATCAACATGACTCACATCGTTTTTATCTCTAAATGACAATTATAAAATATTAGTTTTAGTGCTTTCTTGATCTCAAATAAATGCCATATTTTTTCTTGATCTAGTAAAACCATTCTTAACCATACAAAAATAATTTCAAAAAAGTGTCAACTAGCCTATTGTATTTAAGTTGTACAGAGTTATTAGCATTCTTATAACTTTAATATTTTTCAGCTGTAATGAAAATGGGAAGTCATCAAAATGGTTCGCAAGACGATCACCATTATGAGAAATATCATAAAAGGGTGAGTGTGCATTCACACCGAGGTTACTAAACTCGTTCCTCTTCATATATCACATGTTTTCTAAACTTTTCGAAAATATATTAAACATTATTTTAATTTTATTGCAGGAAAAGTCACCGTTCCGAGATCGCTCCCATGAAGAACAAAGAGATAAACAATATCCTTTTAATATCATTACATACTTACAGCTCTCGATGACATGACATCTAATTTTGTAGTAATTAAATATCCATTATTATCTACAAGTCCAACCTTAGACATGCAAGTGTCATTTTATATGACATCATCTACTTTATTATAAAATGCTAAAATCAAAACATGGCCATGTGGTTTCTGGCTTAAAATAGATCACCCCATGGGTGCAGCAGCGGCTATCAGCAAGGTTGCTTGCCATATAACTGCAATCACCAATCCACCTGCTATGCGTGGTGATTATGGCAACATCATAAAACGAACCTGTCTTGCCAAGGTCCTGAGGAGGCCCATGTTCAGCAGTGGTCGTAAATTGACTGATAAAGTAAAGTAAAAGTAAGTATTATATCACTATTCCGTCTCATCATGAAACCCACTATTTGAGTGTAGTAAATTTTCCATTCACAGCACAGCACATAGAATTAGTTATTTATAATTACCTACAATATAATGTTTAAGATGTCCGATCTAGATTCGGATATCAAAATTATATATTAATCGAATTTGTGCTGATTATTTACGATTTGTATGAATTTTCTTAACCATAGAGTACTAGACGGTCAAACGAGTCAAAAATAAGAAGATAAAAACAGCATGAATGAAGAAACATTGTGTAAGAAGACTTTGAAGAAATTGGGATTTAATGATTACGAATAAAATAATGAACCCCATTACAGTGTTTTATTTATCTGTCTACACGTACGTCTGCCGTGCAGACGTACATTTCGTCCGTCGTGACGCACTTTTGCAATCTGTAATTATAGAATAATTATGTTTAACTTACAAGCTTTTAGGTCAAACCCGCGGACAATTTTTCTTTCTTAAACAACATTATGACAAAAAAAACATACAAGGTTGGATGCAGGAATTACTATCATGGTGGCAAGGCTATATGCAACAGCCCTCTGCACTTTTTAGGGTTCCGTACGCTAAGGGTAAAAAACCGGACCCTATTATTAAGACTGCTGTCAGTCCGAGTCTACCTGTCACCGGTCACGTAGGTATCTCATGAACCAAAAATAGCTAGACAATCGAAAATTTCATGTATTTGTAAAATGTATTTCTGTCGCTATAACAACAGACACTACAACTAAAAACAACAAAATAAATATTTGAGGGAAGCTCTGATACATCAAACGTGATATGTGTGTGAACTGAGGGACCCACTTAAGGCGATATATCTTTTGAATGATGTCTTTACAAACTAATATTCGTTTTACAAATATTTCTACAACTTTTACTAAGCACTATTATTAGTTAAACTGCAAAAATCCGCAAAAATAAAAGTGGGCTCTCAGTACACACATACACCATGCCGTTTTACTTTTAGTTGTGTAGATAATGGTACGGAAGCCTTCGTGCGCGGGACCAACTTGCATTGAGCCGGTTTCTTCTAAATAATTAACATCCTAGATTGATAATGTTGGCCTTTTGTTAACTTACACAATGAAGAAATAGCTTATTTGCTTCACTTAATAAGTATTCAGTTATTAAAAGTTGAATTATAATAATAACTCTCGCGAATGAATAAGCATTAAACCTGGCTCGAGGCAAACAAGTTTAAAATTTTATTTAACGTTTGTCTGAAATTACATAAGTATAGACCAGGGGTCTCCAAACTACGGCCCGCGGGCCAAATCCGGCCCGCCAGTGGCATCAATTCGGCCCGCGAGACCTTAAGACTAGTGTCTCAATCTGGTCAGCGACTGCCAATGTCCTATTGTTGAGTTAAGTTAAGAAGAAAACACAAAATAATCATTACCGCGCACTTAGCGACTAGTCTAGAAATACGGTATATTAATGGCAGAAAAAATTAAGCTGTTTTGGCCCTAAGAACATTTTATTAAAAAAGCATTACGGACCTAAGGTTTGAAGAGCCCTGCTATAGACTATTTAAATATCATAAAAGTTCAACAAAACAATCCAATCTAATAGTAAATACTTACAATATCTAAACGTAGCAAAAGCTTCAAATTAACAAAAATAATCCGATAACAGTAAAAAAATATTCCGAATTGCCTGATTAGGAGGAAGAGAGCGGGGTAGCGGGAGGAGGGTTAATTTTTGAGTCAGATTAGATCAGATTATGTTAATATGTACGACAATTTGCACAAATTTAATTGTAGGTATCTGATATTGGATAGCTAGCAACGTTTTTACTACTTCATACTCTGCAGGAGTATGAAGTAGTAAATCTTCTGAAAATTGAGACTGATTACCAGTTCATAGTTAAAGTTAATGCTTGTTGGATAAAAGATCGAGAACAATTGGGATGGGTCTCTCATTAACATAACGACATCTTAGATTGTTATTAAGTAGGTAATGTAAACTGTCTAAAGTTCAATGAATGGCTAATACAACTTGGTGAGTATTATATTTTTTATAATTTATAACCTGCAGTACCTACCTATTTGAGGTTAAGTTGCGTCTTTGTCATACCTACTACAAATGTAGGTACCTACTTATGTGATGTACCTACCTACTTAATTAATTTCGAGATAATAGGTACTACCAGACATTCGCATCTCAAAAACTAGATAGGTATCTACTGGAAAATATTACTTATCGTTAAAGCCTATTTTTTTACTATAAGTACCTACATAAATAATAAGTTTTCGAATGTTCGCTGTACGGGTTTTTGGGGTAATGTTTCATATTTATTCCTACAACATACCTACATGCAACCGCGATAATAAGACGACGAGGTAGGTAATGAATAAACTAAAAAACCCAAGTAATTGTGTCAAAGGACGCGACACAGACGTTATGAAATATATTATCTCCTCATTGATCAATATGATCAGTCATACTTATTATCGTTAAGATATAGGTTAAGTTAAACACCTAACTTAACCTATATCTTACACCATTTAATTTGTATGTATTTTATTGAAAAATTAAAGTTACCTACTCAATATGTGTAGTATTTACAATTCTTTATACCTAATGGAATGGCAACCTGCATTCAATTTATACAATCCATTCAATCCTAATATCCGTTGGTTTTCAATGTATGTATTCTTCGCATCGATTTCTTTAAATCGTCGACCAACAAACAAACACGACGGAGTTGACATTTAAGTACACGATGTTAACTACATTCACGTCAGTCACCACCACAATGCTACCTGTTTCAATTTGCAAATAATTTGTCTATGATTCTAACTTATTTCGAAATTTATAGTACTTAAACATGAATAAATATATTTAATTCAATTATGTATGTTTAAAATTAATTATAATGAACCATTATATATAAATAACGGTAAAATTATAACATATGACATTTGAATAAATAAAGACGTTTCTAGACGAAAATAATTCAACGCTTGAATCTGTGACTTGCTACGTGACGGTGTAATTTAGGTATAAAACAATAAAATATCAATAGATTTCTGTTACATTAATTTTAAATTGTGCGACTCTTTATTTATATCCTAAAAAAGTAGTTAACTTCATGGGATTCAAGTGAGTTCGATTATTAGCACTAAAACACAACAGCGGCCATTTTGTTTAAACCTTCTCATTCATGATGTCCGAGAGGTAAGTAGTTTTGTAAAATAAGCATTGTTTTAAGTCTCACAGATACATAAATGCCGATTTATTAGAAAGTTTGAAACATTTTCGACCGAATGAAAGGGCTTACAGGCACTTACAGTTACATAGTTGTTTAAATTTACAGTTTTCTGGAGTTGTTAGGTACCTAGTTAGATACATATCTAATGTTTCTTGGAAGAAACATATCTAACAGCCCACAGACGAAATGAAGCCGGCATGAGGATTTTTAATCATATCAAACAATAAAGACCAACCTGAAAACTTATTTGTCAATTAAGAACGTTACTTATTGATACAGTTACATACGACGTCATTTTTAGGTTAGTTTAGCTAATAAGTATACTATTAGAAAACCTCATCGTTCGTATTATTCCACAGGTTAAACTCATTTTTTTTCTCAAAATGCGGTTCTAATCTTAGTTTAGTTCCGTTCCATGATGACAACAATAATAATAATGCATCATGAAGGTATTAATACCGTGTAAAGCAGTTTATGAAAGGGACGAGGAATATTTTTAATGTAGGTACTTATACGTAGACAACATTTATGTATTCGACTTACACAAATTCATTCGGTTGGACTCCTTTGACTAGTCGCATCCAAAACTTATACGAAGATACGACAGTGTCCCCTCCGATCACTTTTTATTTCCAAGATAGGTAAGCACTTAAGTTTGCTGCACTCTAGCAGTCTTTAAAGTCGCGAGTTTTCATACAAGGTAAAGCTCAGAAGCCGATGCCTGTCAACCACAACCTTCGTTTCTTCAGCGCTTTATGCCGTGACAAGCTCTACATCACGTCTCGACGGATATTGTAATAAAAAAACGTCTACCTTATGGACGCAATTAATGCTTCTAGGCCTTAGATAAATACCTGAATAGATTCACAACAGTTTAGGTTATGACGCATAGTTCGGTTCGTTTCATCCTAGTGACAAAAGTGTAGTCATGTGTCAATTTAAAGGTTTAAGTAGGAAACGTACTTGACTTCACAAGGAAGGCGCACGTATTTGCGAGTCTACCAGCGACCTGCGCTAATTGATGCAGATTCACATGGACTTAAGCGTGAGAGGCGCTTCAAAACATTAGTCAGGTTCCAACTAGTGCTTTTTCAAGACTACTTATCATACCGCTACCAAAGTCACCGCGCTTGGCAGGTGCGTAAATGCTGCTGCCCTTTCCGTGGTATACTTACTCAAACACAAACTCAGGTTAACGTGCTTTTCGAGGCACAGAACTTTCCTTCCACAGAACTATCCATAAACTACCCACAATAACTCAAAAATGTTTTGTCCTGCACGATTATCCAAACCAAGACTTAATGCTTCGGTCGCGGTGGTGATATAATAGAGGTTGTTTTATAAATACTACTCAAAAACCATGACGACATTTTCTAAATGTAATAGCCGCAAAAAAAAAAAAACTATCTTTCTATACTAGCGCCCCGCCCCGGCTTTGTACGGGTAGACTTTTATAGCCTATGTTACTCAGGGATGATGTAGCATTCTAATGGTGAAAGAATTATCGAAATAAGTTCAGTAGTTTTTGAGTTTATTCAAAACAAACATACAAAAATATAAAAATACAAAATACAAACTTTTCCTCTTTAAGTTATAATATTAGTAAAGATTAGTTAAGACAAGGCATGCTTGTTTTTGCTAGGAGACATTCGAAGCGCAACTTTATCATCTAAAAAAAAAAACTTGTTCTGCGTGCGAAGTCGAGAGACTCAATGTTCATGGGTATAAATCAAATTTTAAAACTTTATCATACAGTGTGTATATAAAAAGGGTGTCTTGGAACTTGGAATTTCATGGAACTCCATGAAATAACTATTTTATTTCCGTGCGCGCAGTGTCCGGTATAAATTCTCGCTAAATTACATAAGATTCGTCTCATTGAACATATATCAAAATAGTTGGAAAGTGCGAAAACCTGGTGCTTTTTTAAGCTGGAAGCTTTTCTGTCGCACCCAATCACTGCTTAGGTTTACTTTTGGACTCGCTTGAAGAGCCCCGTAACTAGTAACTCCCTTGTGTCTCCATCGGGCAAGTGTAGGTAGCATAAATAAAGATCAAATGCTGATGTATTTTGTTACAAAAATAGTGACATTAATTGTTTCACCCGTTGAGTTTTCAATTAACAATGTCAGAATTTGAATGTTGACTTGCCTTCCCGTAAAATATCAATTTGTAGATCGGAGGACATTGTTAATTGAGCCAGACGAATTGCTTTGTGCTTAGGTACATATTATATCTGTAGGTATGTATACTGAAAATTATCTGATACAAATTTTGACTCGAAACGTAAATAATGTCAAAAACATACATTTGTCTTGTCGCGCACGATGGATCGTATGCGACTGATACGACAATACGCGGCAATATGCGACAATGCGCAGGGCTATCGGCAGCCGTCAGTCTCTGACTATTGTCGCATCAGCCGCGCGCGTTATTCGCATGCTGATCTGATAATTAATGATAGGTAATTAATTAGATATTGTATTTTTTCGGAAAACTGTGCATTATGAATAAATATGTTTCTTTCTTTCCTTTGTAAGGATTATCAGAAATAATAACAAAAAATGTGTTTATTAAAGAATATAATACATGTTATGTCAAAGACGTTTAATAGTGAATAATATGAGGTTTTTAAATCCAAATGTTAATGTTTTAAATTCAAATTATATTTTCATAGATTTTGTATTTTGTTTAACAAATAATGTTTACCCTGTATGGAGTATGAAGGAAATTGATAAAAAAACACACGTAAATGAAAAAAAAGGTAAGAAACGTTTATTTAGTAACTTGTATGCCCTCCCCGAGTTCCTATTACTGCTTCCATACGGTTCTTCATCGATCGGATGAGAGTCACGATCAAATGTGGCATTCCATTCCATTCCCCTTGGATTGCATTTTGCAGCTGGCTAAGTGTGGCTGGGGCAGGATCTCTTTAATTCATCCCATAGTTGTTAAATCGAATTCACGTCCGAGCTACTTGCTGGCCAGTCCATAATGGAGATACCGATTTCGGTAACATAATCTCGTACGACGCTTGCTGTGTGAGCCCTAGCACTGTCAGGCATGAATATGAAACCGTAGCCAATAAAATGTGCATAGGACATCACGTGAGGCTCAAGACACTGTTCGATGTACCGATGACTGTTTAGTGCAGGCAGACGTGGCCCAGACACAAATACAAGCTTTGTCTTACTGTCGGCGCTGATTCCTCCCCAAACCGCCACCATAGCTGACCTTTTCTTCCATGCAGCATTGTGCAAAGCGTTCTCCATCTCTTCTGTAGACCTTGTATCTTCCGTCGTTACGTTACCATACAGCATAATTTTACACTCATCCGAAAAGAGGTATGACCAATTTAGGTTCACACGTGCAAAGTTAAGGCGCGCTCGGCTTGTGTGGTACCTACCAGTCCACGTTCCTTGCATCTTCTTCTAATTGTAGAGTCACTTACAGCTACACTATGTACAACATGAGGCTGCTGCTGTAGTTGAAAACCATTAAGGCGTCGATTTTGTAAAGAAGTTGTTACAATAAATCGATCATCTCGCTTAGAAGTGACCCAATTCCTGCCGCATCCTGAACGGCGCTTGAACAAACCAGAATCCCGATAGCGTTTATAGACTCTATTAACAGAGCTTAGATGCAATCTTTCAGCCACAACACGCTGACTAAGTCCAGAAGCCACCACTTCGGTGGCTTCTGCGGGTGAAGTATCCTTGTTTTAGGAAAAAAACTTTTTCAGACGTCCCAAAGTCCCAGTACACACACAGTATACCAAGCACAGAACAAAAAGTTTAAAGTCAAGCGCAGTTTTTTTCGTAAATCGTTACTGATTACTGAAACGTGATACGTGATAGAAATTGCATCTTATAGAACTGGTTTGTTGGTTCTCTAAGTTAACAGGTTAGAAACAAATAAAAGACTATAATTATTGCAGTGTAATATAAGCATGTTGACAAACAATGTTTTTTTATTCATTTGGATTAAGATTTAGAATTGATTGTATAAAGATAGACTAGTTGCGTTCTAGACGAAACTCTTGTTAGACGAGCTAATTTTTAGACGAATTGCTAGATTACTATATCTTAGTATATACTACGTTTCGTCTAAGATATAAGTGGTCTATATAGACCACGTATCTTAGACGAAACGATACTAACTCGTCCAATTTATCTGCCAATTTAGTCACCTGGCATAATATTGTGGTTCCCCTTCAGGAACATTAATATGTTAAGTTCTCGTCTGAAAGCGAGGCTCGTTTCGGCTGTAGTTTATCCTTGCCCGTGGAGAAAAGACGTTCAATATATGAGATATATATATATATATATATATATAAGTACAGCCTTCCTCGATAAATGGGCTATTTAACACTGAAACTTTTATGAATTAGTCAGTGTATGTCAACTGATGCAATGCCACGAGGGTTACCGACTATTAGGCTGTGTTAAAACCAAACTGACTGTCAGCCGCCGAATGTGAGCAGGCTCACACTCATGAGCCACAGTGTAACTGTGTAAACGTGAAAATAAACGGTATTTTTCGTTCACAGTATGCTGACAATACGCTATAGTTTCCGTCCGTCCATCCAATCAGCGTCCGCGGAGCGTAGTTAGTGACACGCTATATTAATCGGCCGCCGAAAGTGAGCGTCTACGCATAGCGTAATAATGTATCGTCGGTTAGATGTGAACGAAAAAGTAAATATGTATGGAAATACAATAAACTGTGTAACGTTCGCTCACTTTCGGCGGCTGACAGTCAGTGGCGGCGATGCGGCGCCGGAGCGTTGTTTGCGTCGTCTTACATAGAAATATCTGTGGCATGTCACACGATGCGGTCCGGCGCCGCACCGGACTTGCAACCACCGAGACGAGGCGGGGGGGGGGGGGGGGAGTTGATTGCGTTGCGAAGTCCTTTTTATTAACAGACTGTCCAACGCTGCTGAGGCGCCGCTGCGACATAACAAAGTTGCGGCGCCGCACTATGGGACCAACCGGTATTTTCCATCTCAAAAATCGATAACTCTGTTGTTTTGTGATTTATCTCCTTGATTTTTTTTCACGTATTTGTGAATATCTAGGCAATAAAAGAAATGAAACATCATCATTCTAAAAAAAATATTTTTTCCGAAAAAAAATGACAAAGATAAAGTTATACGAAATTTCATACAAAAAATCATACAGTTATATTAAAATAGCAATAAAAGTTACACTTATGCTTAAAATAAGTTTAAAACTAAATTATTATTATTAAACAATCAGATACATGACAAAAAAAATTATTACTAACTTATCCTACTCATCACTTTCTATTTCCAACAATTCTTTAGCTTCGTCAAATAATTCTTTGGATATTAGAAAACTTGGTTTATTTAAGCTAGATATATAAGGATCAGATTTATATAACAAAATATGCAGAACGTCTTCGTTTGTTGCTGATCTGGAACACTTCCTAGCGTGATGTAACCTATATTTCTTATAATCTTTATTTCGAGCTTCCTGGGCATCTTCGGATAATTGTCCTATAGGCAAAACTGCATAATGCTCTATTATTTTAGCACCATGTATAAGTACTTTATGGACCGAAGATGGCATGTAGTACCAGTTATATTTGCTTACATATTTATGCGCGGTTACCAATGTATACTGACCAAATTTTTCTGCGTTTATAGGAAATCCCGATGACATAGTTTGAAGAATTACATATAGTCTCTTGATTAATTCTTCATCAATTCCGGTTATCTCTGCAGAACATTGGTAATTTTGGAAAAATCTCCTTGCCGTATTACCGTCATTGCTATTACCGGAACCTTGACGTGGTTTATCAATATGCAAGCCAAGCACTTCTCGGAAACGTTTTTGGACAAATTTTTTCTTGTCTTCTTTAAGTTGCTTGTTTTCTGGAGTTGTTGCAGACCACTTCTCAAAACCTAAATTGTAAGAAATATGGAGGATCATTTCCATAAATCTTATCCATGCGTGTAGCGTCGACAATCCGTATTTAAACGCATTTTCATTTTCAACTCTCGTTGTAACTTTTAAAAGATCATTCATTTGTCTGGGAGTTGCTCCACAAACAGTGCAGGTAGCACTGGATGATGTGTTTGTCAACACTTGAGCAACTTTCCCATCAATCATTGTCATAAACAGTTGATGTTTAACTTCGATGACTCTGTCTTCTATTGACACAAGAGTTGGAATCAATTGATTAATTTTGGCTTCAATTTCACTGACAACCGCTGTAGTTTTTTCGGGAGTTTCTTTTGCAAATTCTAATGAAATTGGTCTGCAATATCTAACAGATGAGCAAGTAGGGTTTTTCCATATGACCGTAGAAGTTTCTTCGTCTACTAGTCGCAGTGGTACAAGGGACACTATAAACAAATTAGCGTCCGATATTTGTTCGTTTTCTTCCGGTAGAGTTTGTTTATACTCACTTTGCCCGGAGGATCCATCACATCCCCATTTAGTGAAAAGCTTGAGACGATTGTAAGTCGATCCTGACTTTATCCTTATAGTACGGCAGACTGTATGGTCTAAGAGATCTTGCAGGTTGATTTTTGCGCTTGTATTTGTCACCGTAATGCTGGATGCCGGCGGATAGCAAGCCTTTTTTGCTTCACTTAGTGTTTGATACGAAGGCAATACAGAACTTAAATTCTTATCAACGAGCCTTTTTCTTAGGTACGCATATTGTGCTTTGGTTAAATCAGTTTCAATGCATATACTCAATGCTTCCTCTTTTGTAAAGGAAAGTGCGTTATCTGGATTGAGTATGTTTTGTAGAATAACTTTTTTCTCTTCTTTTTCCTTATTTCTGATAATAGTCACAATCGACGCTTCGTCATTTTCCCCCATGGATCTTAAACCTTGCACATAAGCGTTACGGACATGTCCCATTCCATACTCCTGGACCAGCTCCATATTTTTTCGTTTCTTTGTGTTTTCCGAGCACTCGTCATATTGTTTTGTTGGTCTTCCACGTTCACCAGAAGTATTCAAACCAGAATTTACAGTGGTTGAGGTACTGCAAGAATTCAATGATACTTTAAACTCACCATTTAACCAATTTGAGTATAGGCTCTCGAACCGGTCCGGCTTTCTTTGAGCTTTGGTCCATTTCTGGTTGCAACTCGATGTTAGATTTTTTTGAATACTCTCTATTACAGTATTAACGTCAGTTTCCGATAGTTGAAAATTTTCCAATAAATATTTTTTGAGGTCTGAAGTACTTTTCCCTTTTATTATTTGATCACAAAGATCGCGTCGAACACAAACGAATTCACTCATTGTTAGATAATAATGTTTTTTATGCGTTAATTGTTATTGAAAAGAAGTATCTGAACACTTTGATGAATCGTATGCTGAACATACACGGGTATTTAAAGGACTAATATTTTAGTGCCTTGTGCAAAAACCATGGGACAATTGATTATAACAGTTCTCATCGAAATAGTGTAATCAGTACTGATTGTAATTATTTACCACAACAGATAAATAGAACTTCCGCAGCAATATAGTTTATCATACTTGTGGTTAAGGTGACCACCCCAAACAAAATTGCCATGGGAAGATTCTTTCAAATATAATAGCAGTTTTTTTAATTTGCAAATGTATGTTTTTATCATAGAAATAGAAAAAAACAATATAGACATCAAAGGATAGTAACTAAATATAATATTTCATAATAAAAAAGAAGAACCGTAATTTTCGAGGATTTTCCCCCGATTGACATTATTGCTTCAAAATCACCTCTGGCGCAAAAAACGCGCAAGTTTTTTTTAAATCCTCATATTACTGAGTAGATAAGGTCTCTAATAGAGTAATTAACTTGACACCGGCTGCTTTCGGCAACAACGAAAACTCCAATTGAAATTAACAAAAACTAAATTTTCTTTACTTCACTAAAAAAATATGAAAAAATTAAATAAAAATATTTTTTTTACAAAAACTAAACGTGGTTGCAAAGTGTATATTCTAAGCTATCTAATGATGTATAACACTAATATGTTTCCTTGGAAAACTTCCGAATAATTATGTGTTGAACTCCCTTAACGGTAATTTAATTGGCATGAAAATATTTATGCCCAATGTTTGAGGTTCATTTTATAAACGTAAAACTTTATATTTTTTTATATTTTGTAATTTATTCGTAAGTTCCATCTTTTGAGAGTATAAAACCATGAAACAATCTATGGATTTACGACTTTCGACAAAACCATTTTTGAGATGGAAAATACTGTTTGGTCCCATAGTGCGCCGCAGTGCTCGTGTGCCCCCGCACTCAGTTTGGTTTGAACACAGCCCTAGATTCAAAAACCGTTAGAGAGATGCGCTATCGAGGAGTGACGTATAATGAATATAAATCAAGAATTCAAAGTAGACCCTGAAAGTAGTAATTTAAGTCGTTGTGTATTCTGTAAATAATGTGTTTGTAAAAATCTATAAGGTAGGTATATGGAATTATTTCCCTTGACTTAATACCTACCTATAGTTTTTGTTTGTATGGTATTGATAAACTATGAAACTACTGCACAACAAAGATAATTTTATCACGATACCTTATTGCCACAAAATTTGGCGGTACCGCGTATGACAAGGATTACCTATATAGAATTAAACAACGCCTTACAGCAGAACAAAAACGACGTAAAACTGCGAGACATCTTGCTAAAGATTTATATACCTACCTACATTTACATTGTTATCGAATATAATATAATATTCGATGACAATGTAAAAATATATTTATTTTCATTTTAATCATGTGGATTTTCGATTATGAGGTGTGGAATTCAAATTTACTAAGTATATTATTAACTTGACGGAGATGAGTCGACATCGTAATATTTTTTTTCAAATTTAATAAATAATACGAATCGTAAGTTGTTCAACTTTCGTGCCACTCATATTGTTAAATTTAGATGCATGTTTCAGTGATGGCGCATGATTATTATATTATTTACTTAATTATTATTACACTTGACCTTTTATTTTATTTTTTTGTTTACCGGGGTAAAAATGCGCAACCGCACTTCCTCTCTGGCGCAGGGATCACTGTATACGTGATCCCTGCGCCAGTGAGGGGCATGAGGGGCTCACCCTCTATAGAACGTGGTGCGCTGTCGCACCACAGAGAGGATGTACCCACTAAAAAAGCCCCCGGGTGTTCCTCCTTCTGTCGTTTGTAGTGAGAGACCCAAGTACCGGTATAGGCCTTTGGTTATCCCTCCGACAGAGTACAACTATAAACTCTCGCCCCGGTGAAAGGACTAGAGTTTCCTCCCAAATGGCTCAATCGCGAGTGTTAAGCACCCGCGATGGATACCTTCCTACTCCTACAGGGATTGCCAGAACACAGTGGCATCCCCGACCTACTTCATGAATGTGACCCTAGGGAGCAGATTCATGTTATCTGTTCCCCAGGGTCACCCCTTATGGCGGGAGACGGCGGATTTCGGCCCTCCGCCTCCGGCCAACGCGACGTCTACGAAGCGGATGAGAGCTGGAATCATCTTCTCTTACCCGCTCCGTGGCCTCCTGTGAAACTACAGTCTCACAGAAAGAGGCCATCGACTCCCAAGCTCCCTCGCTCTCGAGCATCCTCTTAGTGATGGTCGAAAGCGAGAGATCATTACCTACGTGTGCGATGAGCGCACCGCGCTCGGCCACCCAAGCCGGACACTCGACCAGTGTGTGTTGCGCCGTATCATCGGCGCAATCACAGTGGTGACAACGAGTGTCCGGCTCTCTCCTTGCCACTTTGCACAGGTAATAGTCTTGTGTAGTTCGTGAACGATGAACGAATAGGAGCCGTATCTTCGCACTGTACTAGAAGAAACGTTTCCGAACGCTGATTTGTAATCGGTCTAATAGGTCAAATAGCTCTTTTCGTACTTCGTACATTGTAAACCGCGAGATCGTATAAGTGCGAACGAGAACGAAAAATGAAATATCACTGACTGATTGTTTTTGACAAGTACGTCATACGAATTCATAGTTCAAGTATGAAGGAAAATCAAATTATATGTTAAATTAATACAATAGTAACCATAATTTGGTCACCGTGGTGATTTGGTGGCTGCTCTGTGGTCCGCAAATACGTTCTAAGTACTTAACAATGTTCCTAGAGAACGTATTTGCTCTGTGGTCCGCGCTGTCCTATATGAAATGCTGACCGAGCGCAAAGACCGAATAGAGCTGTTAGAGCTTATAGAATGAACTAGTTCACTGTCCGAAATGAACTAGTACGGAGCGATCTTGAAAATGACCGAGCAGGCACAACACTAACAGGTAATGACCGAAGCATCCGTGCCCCGTCATGACCTGCGCAATGCGGAAGGTTACCTCGCCCCTTTTACGTCCGGCACTCAAGCAAGTGAGGGCGGATCGCATCTACCGTACGTAATCCGCTCAATGGCGGGTCGGTTATCAGCCAGTCTTTCCATTCACGGAGAACACGACGCCGCGATTCAATACGCCACGTCGCCATGCCCTCCGGAAACGGATCACGGCCGTTCAAAACTCCGTCGCACCTCCGCCGGTATGCCTCGGCCAGCTCCCTCGCCTCGAGTTCCCACGGAGAAGAACAAGAGAGAGAGAAGACAAGCTGCATCGAAGGATACCGTGCGGTAGGTACGAGCCGCCCTGGCGGCTATGACCCGCTGCGGCCGGCGCAGCAGGGCCACGTTACGCCTATCCAGTGCGTCCACCCATATCGGGGCGCCGTACAGCGCCATCGAACGTATTACGCCCGCGTATAGTCGCCGGCAACTCCCCCCTGGCCTACCCAGGTTCGGCAGGAGACCACAGGGCTCCCGCCGCCGCTACTAACTTCGGGGCCAACCGATTAAAGTGGGCCCGGAAGTTCCACCTACTATCGAGGACGATACCCAAATAACGCATCGTATCCCCGACTATAATGGAGGTGCCGCCGACGACTAAGCATGAACCTGCAGGGGGCGCTTGCCGAGGCCCCCGCTTATGAAAAGCGAGTGCCTCGGTTTTGTCAAGCGCCACCTGCAGTCCCAGCCTACGAATGCGAGCGACCACCTGGGCCACACCGGCTGTGGCCGAAATGTTCGCTCGCCTATGATCGGGGCCTCGGGCGGTCACCAGAGTGTCATCCGCGTACGCAATGGCGGTGACACCCGGGAGCCGGGTGTCCCGAAGCGCCCAATCAAAACCTATGTTCCACAGGAGGGGACCTAACACCGACCCCTGTGGAACCCCTCTAGAGACGGGCCAACGCCCCGTCCCGCCGCCTGCTATCGGGTACACGACCTCTACCGCGGAGGTAGTGACCGATGAGTACCCGGAGGTACCAGGGCACCCTGTGGTATCGGAGGCCCTCCTCGATAGAAACCCAAGGGATGGTGTTGAAGGCGTTTTTAATGTCTAACGACACCGCCATCAACACACCCCCCTGCTCGGTCGCGTCCCTTGATAGGTCTCGAAGCCGAGTGATGGCGTCTAAAGTAGAACGACCCCTACGAAAACCAAATTGATCCTCGCATTCATTCAGCAGAACGATCGGGCGATAAGCTGATGGCGATTCGGCCGGACGGCCCTCCTTGTTAAGGAGGACCAACCGACCCGACTTCCAGGCCGAAGGGAATCGACCTTGCCGCAGGCAAGCATCGAAGAGGGCGAGCACAAAGGGCTCAAACGCCTCAACCGAAAGGGCCCAGGCACGTCCTGGTATCCCATCCGGACCGGGGGCAGTGACCTTGCCTGACAACTTGGCAATGGCCGCCCCCAGCTCCGCCTGTGTAACAGGCGGCACCTCAGTGCCCTTCGTTGGCACATCGGTGTGATCATCGGGCGTCGCCATAGAAGGCGGGACAAACTCCGATTCTTGGCTGGGGAATAGCCCACCCACTACCGTTGTTATAACATCCGGCTGGAGGCTTTCCGTAACTGGTGGTGCCCACGGTCGCATCTTGCGGCGAACCCCTTTGTATGGGCGACCCCACGGATCGCGATCTAACTCCTCCAGCGTTCTCTCCCAGCCAAGTTCTTTAGCTTGCCCTATGGCAACGCCCAACTCACTCCGGCTTTCCCTATACTGGGCGTAGGCCTCCTGTATGCGGACCTCGTCTCTCGGCCTCCGACGCTGACAACGAGAGTATACTCGGCGGAGGGCGGTGCACCGAACACGTAAGTGTTCGATCGCACCGCTCCACCAATACACCTGCCGCCGCGGTGGACACGGACGAAGACGGGGCATGGCCGTGTCACAGACACGAGCCATGGACTCCCCGAGTTCCTCCGCGGCCACATCTACGTCCGAGGCCGGGTTACACGGCCGTGAGAACCACGCCTGAACCAGGGCTGCCTCTAATAGCAACTCCCGGTCCATCTGTCCTAGTGTCTACTGAGGGCCCTCTCGTCGAGGCAGTGAAGCAGGACGGGAGGCCGGAACCGCGGAGGACGCGGAGATGTCGATACCAACGTAAAGATGGTCCGACAGCGTCTCCACGCCCTCTAAAACTCCCCACTGATGAACACGACGTGCCAGGGTAGAGGACGCAAATGATACGTCCACAATCGAGCCACCCTGTTGTCTCACGCACGTGTTTACCGAGCCACGGTTCAAAACTACCAAGCCCTGCTCCACCACCCAGTCCTCAAGGGTCTTCCTACCTTTGGAGTCGGACACCGGACATCCCCACGCCGAGGACTTGGCGTTGAGGTCGCCCGCGAGAATGACGTCGGCGTGATCCCCCAGTCCAACTAGCAGTCGACCGACCTCGTCGAGGAAGACCTCGAACTCGGCCAGCCCGCTGTTGGGTGAGAAATACACACCGATGATGGTGAGCGACCCCAACACCGCCTTTACAAAGCCTCGCCCTCTTTCCACTTTGAAAAAGGGCGGGGTGCCAACGGAAGGCGACGACACTAAGGTCACCAAGCCGTCCAAGTCCCCGACATAACACGGACGGTCGGGGATCATGTACGGCTCGGCGACTACCGCAACGTTACTCAACCGCTGCGCCATCGTCTGCAGGAGAAGGTCCTGGGCCCTGGCGCAGTGATTGAGGTTAGCCTGGAGAAGTCTGAACATGGGCCTATCCATTGATGGTCGTGTCCATCTCCTCCTCGATCGCCTGCCTCGCGGTGCCCTGTTCCGTAGTCGGAACTGTAGGCCTAAGTGCCTTGCGCACGGTCGGCGCCTTATATGATTTGGAGCCGATACTATGATCGGCTTCCCTACCTGCCGAAGCGCAGACGTCGCACCTCGGCTTGGAGACGGCGCAGGACGCCGCCTTGTGACCTGGCTCCGAGCAGCGGAAGCACAGACCACTGCGGTCGGTGTCGTCGCAGCGGCAGCCCACGTGACCCGGCACCAAACATCTGAAACATCTTAATGGTCTCGGATCGAGTATAGTTACTCGTACCGAGACCAACCCTACTCTAATGCGTTCTACCTTCTGTAGCCGCCTCGCCGCCGCGATCGGGACTGCACATATTGCAGTACCGGAGCCAAGATGGTCCCGCCGTAGCTCTCCTGCCCTAATTGCGGAGGCCGGGCACTCCCCGACCCTCGCTAGAGCAGCAGCTAGCTCCTCCGACACAATTACACTTGACCTAACCTAACCAATACGAGACTATGCTACTGGTTACAAAACAAAAATACTTTAACTTCAATATAATAATAAATAATAATAAAAACTTTATTGATACAAGTCCTTACAATTTGCTTAGAATCTAGGTATCGTTTATTATGCATTAAATGCGTACAAGAAATGTAACCCTGCCTCCCAAACTAGGAACACCTGTGACTTAGGAGACAGTGGTCTGCTGCGGCTTGGACACTATATAACCTTTATTACAATTAGAAGTGGTATTTCTGTAGTTAATATACGAAAAGCAAAGAAAATATAATTAATTAAAGTAAAATGAAATAAGGTAAAATGTTTGGTAATGTGTGTATATGTGTGTGTCTTGTTGTGTGAGATGTGTTTATATTGTGAGAGTGTGTACGAATGTATTCGAATGTGATCGGATGTGAGCAAGCTAGATGTAATACGCATATTACGATTTGACATGCTTCTAATTGATTAATTCTTAGAGTATAGCAGTTCCCCAATATGTCTTGTTGAACTCCATTTGTTTAGGATTAGGTTATTTTTTTTAAGCACCCGATACCTCTTTAGTTTATCAACTAACTAGAAAGTTGATCATCTTACGATTATAATAATTTTCCGGTGACATATTCCTACATCAATGGTACTTCGATTGCATGCCAACGACACTAAAGGAGAAAGAGGGTAGGATTCGTACAGCTTTTACTCTAACCTGGATAAAAGAGAAACTATTGCGTTTTAAATAATTTCACTCCTACTATATTTCCATAATACCTACATTGGTCTTACATTATAAAAAGTGCAGTTTGTGATATAAATAAGGATCAAGGCCAGATTTAAGGGAGGGCATCCAGGGCAACTGCCCCCGCCCTCCACAATAGAGGGAATTCTACAAATTTTCTTTTATTCATTTTTTTGTATTGTACCTTTACATACAGTACTTTGTAGAATCATTCTTTAATATTGTAATAACGGTTATTGATGTATACTTGTTCACTTAAATTAGAAAATTAGTAAAATATCAGAATTTAAATAGTCCTGAAAAGTAGGTACATACTACAAATTTAGAGGGAAACCAATTTGTGTCCAGGGGGTCTCTTCTTGTTTGTTGCCCCGGGGCCTCCGTACTTCTTAATCAGGCCGTGGCTAAGATGCTTAAAAAAAAAAAAAGAAAAACGTACGAAAGTACTCTTGGGATAGCTTCGTACTTATACGATTCCTACCTGCTTTCCTCTACCTATTACAATCAAATAAAATCATAGTTATTAACGCGATAAATGAACCTTTATTATTTTCCCGCCACCGTCTAGAGATTATTTCCTACAAATTAACTTACAAACATTACTTCTTTATGTTTTGAAACGTCTTTACGTAACGGTTTGACGTATCTAATATAAAAATGCGATAAAATGGTTATAACATTAAATGTCAATTAGGTTTGATCACAGAGCAGAGAACCCTATTTTCACGATGGGGAATTAAGAATCAATTTTCCCATGTATAATTCGATCGTAATTTGAATATTAACAATCAGATTCTAAAGCCTTTCATGAGTTTAATCACAGTATTTTATTGAATTTCAGGTGATGGCGTATTAAATATCATCATGGAGGACGGCGCTAAGGTCTTTAACTCAAATATTACAATACAAAAAAATCGCCACAAGAATAACCTGTATGATTTAATACACATTGCTCCCGCTGAACCTTTAAAAATAAACAAAATACCAAATAATAGTTGTGATTTTATCCCAAACACAGATAAGTGCTACATTCCTAATAGGAAATCAAACCGACTTAAAGTAAAAACTGTGAGCGATATTCGAAAAGCCTTTGAAGAAGATACTTACTCTTATCTTATCAATGATCTATATAGACAGGAAAAATATTTATTGAAGAAAATTAGAGCTGGTTCGTCGAGAGATGAGAGTACGATAATATTAGGGAAAAATATAGTTAAGTCTGGCAGTCCCGTGTCTAGATCAGCATGGCAAATGCTAATAAATATTAATCCAGAGCAACACCCACATCCCAAACAATATGTTTTATGGAACGGAAAATATATCCAGATTAATGGTAGTATTGGCGGAAAAAATAAGTTAATATGTGAATATGATGTTGGAATAAACAAAAAACAAAGTACAAAAAGAATTGGTAAACACATTCTAAAGAAAAAGAAACCTCGTTTACTAAATTCCTTGGATATCAAATTTAAGCCGGGTCCTCTAGCTAAAAAGAGTCTTCTAGATGACTCCTATCAAAGATATCATGTAGGGGAAATTGCTCTCGTTGACCTACCTAAACCAGGTTTGGATATTGAACCAGCATACGGTTCTGCACTAGAACCATCAATTAACAACTTTTTAATTACCCTTCAAAAGGAAGATGGCACTATAGCTCCAAAATGGGCAGAATTTGCTGTTTCGGTCTTGGGAAAAAAAGAAAATTCAAAGGTTGTGTTAACTAATAAAGAATGCATAACGTTCGACCTAAATTACAAATATGATCAACATAAAATACTTATGCGGCGTAGTGTAAAGGAAGTTTCTAAGGTTATTAAAACTACCGACTCATTACCAACATTTTCAGAATTTACAAATATACTACCCGAAGTAAGAAATATAATGAGTAAAATTCTAGATTCAGTGGAAATAAGTACAAACCAGGATAATTTTTATATTATAGATGAAGAAGAACACGGACGAATTTTAGAGGAATCCAGTAATAGTAGTTTATGTGTACCCTCAAGCGCAAGTATAAAAGATTCAAAACATAAAAATAAATATGGTGAATTGAATAGGTTGGATGTTACAGTTATAAGATTACCAGAAACTGTTGAGAAAGGCATGAACCACGTTTGTAATAAGTTATTTTGTACTTTGGGATGTGTTTGTGAATCGATCCAAGGCACATATAACTTGCGCCCACACTGTGGACGACTGGAGTGTATGTTTGAATGTAAATGTGATTTCTCAGTTTATAAAAAAATCGATTTACTAGAAACAACTAATACTGATCTCATTCCTGCGTTAGCGAATTTAGATAAGGAGATCAATTTTAAATTGGCTAAAGAAGAACAAAAATTTCACCAGACTGTTGTTGTAGCAGGCGAAAAACAAATTTTATTAAAATCGGAAAAAAGGAATTTGAAAACGCCTAAAAAGTATGCTGATTTTTACACCAAAATGTGTCAGAAATATGATGATAAAAAAATGCAAATATTTTCGTTAAATGTACTAAAGTTAAATTTTGATAATATTGAACCGTGGTGTATGGTGCATAATTTGTACAAATGTTTTTGTAAGGGTAAATTCACTCAGTCGTGTGCTTCTATGTTAAGCGATGCTCCTGTCAAAGAATGTGATAAGGATAATGTTACATCAGTTACGTCTCTTGATAACGAAAACATAAATAAAAAATGCATCGAGAAAAAAGTTGATAAAGGCAAGGAATTAGTGCACAGAGTTAGCTATCACAACAAACATTTAAACACAGAAATTGATAAAAAGAATCAGGCACCCCGCCGTGTCGTGGTTGAAATTGTGAATACAACATTTGATAGCGATAACGATTTAGAATCGGATGCTAAAAGTCCGACTCTGCGTGACATGCTTGAGAACAGTTCCTGTACAAGAGTAAATCCATATACAGGAAGAAAATTCAGTGATGGATATTACAGAATCACAAATTTAAAAATCTACAAAATGGAAAAGAATGATAAAAGCTTACAAAATAAAATGGATACTATCCTTAATAATTTTAAAAGAAAACGTACTGATTTTGTTAATTCAACTATTGTCCGAGACAAAAATAAAGGTAGAGAAGAAGAAACTAGCAGTGAATTATACAACGATGGTAACAGCCTTCTTGACGTTCAGATCTTTAATGGTATTACGCCACAGTTAGATGATGAATCGGAACCCAAGCCAAAAAAGTTAAAGACAGTTGATGAATCAAAGCTTGTGTCTTGGTTGGTAAGTAATTATAAAAAACATAAAGATCGAGTCCAACAAGGTATCGTTAAAAATATATTACCCCCTCCTGAATCGGGAAAAATAGCACTATTTGCATGGGAGTTTATATTATATAGATATCGAGAAGGTAAAAACTTTTTTTTCGTATCCAAAAAAGAGCCATTTCGGATATTTATGTCCGTGCAGGCTGATGATCCATTTTTTAAGAATTGTATAAATATCAACGCTATTAGATTAGCAGATTTAAATAAATATCCACAAACCGTTAAAAATTTACTTAGCAGCGCTAAAGAGTCGAAGGAAAAATTTTGCGTACTGCGCGGTTTGTCGTATTGTTGGGAGTTTATTGGAATGGTAACCAAATTGAAAGATGCAAATGAGAATAAGTCAGAAGATAATAAAGCTCCTATTATTGATCCTACTCCGCATTCTACAAACTCACCCCAGAAGAGTGATGTACATACTAAGCCTGAAGAAAAAACCAATAATGAATTATTGGATAAGGTTGAATCATCCAAGTGGTTTGTAATGACTGTGGAAAATGATTTTACTGAAATTAGATTTCAAGAAAGAGGATTTTTTGTAAAATATGAAAATATAGTCAAAGCAATAATCGTGGCTTGTAATTCAGGAAAAACCGTACGGCTTTCCTCCACCAAATGTATAAGTAACAGTAGCAGTCCACAGTTCGGAATATACGCAATTCCATATACTAATGAACAATGTGTTTATGTAGGTCCTTATGAAATGGAAGATTCAATAGGAATACAGTCTATTAAAAATATGATTTCTATCAATAAAAAAAAAACGAGAGGTTTCTGGATTACGACTAATAAAGTGGATAACGATAGGGTTATTAATAATCCTTTATCATTTATGCCATCAAATGATGAAAATAAAGTAACAGAACTTTTGGAAACTAGTCCATTAATAAATTGTAATAATGGAGAATATGACAGTTCACCAGAAAAATCCAATAGACAGAAATGTTTACCTAACAACATAGTTAAACCTATCAAAATCTCTAAAAGTAGTGGCACATATCGTTTGTCATTAGTCACCCAAAATGGAAGTGAGATGCCTATACTAAAGTTGCCTACCACTAAAAGGTCCTCAACTCTAATTAAAGAAGGTAGTTACACAGTTTCAAACATTGATTCTGAAATTAACACATCAGATGGACTTTTAAAGAAAAAGATACGTAAAGACGAAGAGGTAAATACGGACAACACAAATAAAAGTTCAAAATGTAATGTAAAAAGTAAAAATACAGCATCCGATATAAATGTATCTGAATTTTTTCCCGTTATAAAGAGACATAAGGACCAAATTAAAAATACTTATCAAGTCGTAACAGCTACAAACCAACAAGATATCGTTTGTGATATGAATGTCGAAAACAAAATACACAAGAATCAACAACTACAAAGCATAATCATTGAAGACGAAGAAGCATTATCTAAAGAGCAACAAGAAAAAGGATGCGATGCAGTAACTGAAATCGGAATGTCAGATGTATTTACTATCAACGAAAAAATAACAGCTCAAAATGATTCTAAAATCGGTCATGAAGAATCTTCACTCAAGGTACCACAGGCTTCCATTGTACAAAAACATGGGGAAAATACAGATATTGATATCAATTCATTCGCTAAAAGTCACTTCATAGAAGGAAATGAAACTATTGATATGCCAAAAAATATATTAAAACCTGTAAAAATTATTCATAATCCGGGATCAGAAATAGAAATTTCAGAAATAATATATGATAAAAAAAATATTGAGGAGCAAAGTGGCAAAAATAAATGTGAATCTTTAAACGAAGTTGAATCTTTGCAACCTCAAGAAATAACTTCTGACATGCCACCTGCATTCAAAATATCAGAGATATTTTTTGTGCAAGAAGGCAATGATCCTAATAAAGGTATAGATGCAGGAAAATTTATTTTAAAACGTCAACAAACTGCCAGTGAAGTAATCCCTGATATTAAGATATCAGACATTATTTTTGTACAGAATGAAAGTCCTGGTGAAAATAAAATAACCATAAAAGATGTTCATAGTGATATTATGAGTGCGGTTAGACCTATAACTCAGAGAGAAAACAAACATGAAGAACATAAAGATAAAATTATTTCTAGAAATCTTGAAAACGCTGAGCTGGATGCTAAAAGGACATCAGATACTGAACTGGAAACTAAATGTCGTACAAAAGTTCCTGAAAAGGGTATGTTTATTTTGAAACCTGAAGAAATAAATAGGAAACTATTGCATAATAAACTTTTCAGTGAATCATCATTGCCAAAAGATAGCATAGCAAACATTTTTCGCGACATTTTAGACAAAAACATAGAAAATTCTTTTGACGAAGATTCAAATTGTCACGATAATGAAGTAAAAGTTTTTGATAAGAAGTCCTATCAAAATTGGTTTGGAAACTCTTCAACGCACAATTTAACCACAAATATTTTTGATGAAATATCAAATAATTCTGGACAAAAATTGGAGGAAGACAATAACACCGACAGTGAAGTTTGTATAATATCAGATGATGACGACGAAAGCGATGGAGACAATTCCGTTCAAGTATGGCTACAATGTAAAGACTCTCAAGTAGGGTGGATTTCAGCAAAAAGAAACACTAAAAACATGTTATGTTTTAAATCATCTGGCGGTGTATATTCTAAATATTGCCCCGAAGACGAACTTATTACTTCACTAAATATGTGAGTGTTTATTTTATTAGTATTGGTAGCATTAAAGCGCGTCCGTCGTTATATGCTCATGGTCCACCCAAATAAAGACAATTGTTTTGGCATAATAAAGCCAGAACAAGCAATTTGCGTGGGTAACAACAATATAAATAAATTATAATTATTATTTTCTTTATAAATAATCATAATAATAATAGGTACCTATATAAATAAATAACGAATTTAATTTATGATTTATGATAAATGAATTTTCCAATTAATGTTTGAATATTTACAAGTGCCTGTAATTGGTTTACGTAAATAAAAATGAATTTTATTTTTTTATATATTTTAACACTTGTATATATACAGTTTTTAATGTTCTAGAGTTAAAATAACAAAATTAAATATTTCCAACTTCACAATTTGTTAAACGATTTTATGATGTACTTTTATATTGATTAAAATACAAGAATCAATACGTCAACAAAATTACAGCTGACGTTTCTAATAATTTGAAACATTTATCAAAATTATACCTTTCTCATTAATAATTCTAGGAAAATCAAAGCGAATCCACTTACAAAACCACTGGAAAGAAAAGCTCTCGATTGGACAATTGTTGAGTCAGTTTCCGAATTGAAAGGAGATGAAATTAATCTCAGTAGTGACATTGAAAATCAGGTGAGTTCAGGCTCGGTCGCAGATAAAGATTTGGGGAGTAGGGGAGTCACAGTAAGACAAGAGTAATGAAATATACATTTTTTTGGTTAAATAATATGTTATTTTCAATTAGATAAATGGATATGATTGGTACACTACTGTGTGAGTTATATTATACTTAGTCCGGCCATAAATACTGTAACAAAATATTACATTTGAATTGGGAATAGGTATGTCATTTTTATATGATTGTTCATTGTGTTTTCTCATTTTCGCGCCATTACATTGTCAATAAATAATTTGTGATATTCAAATAGAGTGCGGTGATAAAGAGAACCGAATCGCTGTGATTCCACAAAGTAGGTATGGAGGCAAATACAATTTTTAAAACTCCATATGCTTGGTATTGGTCAAATGTTTGTGTACCGGGCTATTGATAGGTACAATGAAACCTCTTTTTCTGACAGAAAAAGATCTGGCCGTCCACGTAGTGCTCGTACAAAAAAGGCGATCCAATCAGTAACGGATGAAATTGGAAGAAATTCTGCCCGAAAGCAAACTGGTAGCCTATATGAGACGCACTGGTAATTTAAATAAAAATAGAGTGGTAAATCCGTTTCATAAAGATAAGACTTTTTTACAATCGAGCAATATTCGAACTAAAAGAATGATCGTGTTTATACTCAAATCTCTAAAGAAGCTTCCCAATTAGTCAACAGAGTACAACGTGGGCATTATCCGACTTCAGTGATGGTTTAGTGGGGTGTTAGCTATGAAGGAGTGACTGCTATATTTTTGTGAAAAGGTATCAAAACATCGGCACAAGTGTATCAAGATACCATTCTTGAGAGAGAAGTTAAGTCCCTTATCAACACCATGTTCAATAACTAAGAAGGGTGACTCAGCGCCGGGTCATAAAGCTTGATCCACTCAATCTTGCTTAGAAATGAACGTCCCGGACTTCATCAGGTCATCTAGTCCCGATCTTAAACCGCTGGATTATAATTTATGATCAGTTTTAGAGAGTATGGCATGCTCTAAACGCCATGATATTCTTTGTAACAATATTTATGGCAAGACTTAAGTATTATGGGGTGAACCAATTAGAATCCTTATTTGTAGTAGCTAGCTGATTTTAGTGGATAAGTATATTTTATAATTTGTCTTTAAAGCTAATTAAGGATGTAACGGAGCTTCGATTCTATTTTTAAAAAGTAGGTTCACCCAATTTCGTTTCGTTCAATACGTTCCGATATGTTCCGGTTGCGGCGGTAATTGTCCATTGCGAACAATAGTACTCTAACTGTTCATTTACATATTTAATGAACTACTATGTAGTATAATATACTATTGCTATTTTTTAAATGGACTTCTTATCTGGACTGTTATTGAAGGGCAATTGCGGTTGTCAATAACTTCAACTACCCTAAAATTGTTTCAAATTTAATCGAAGCTCTCTTTATATCGTAGTATCATCGGCGAACCTGTCCACCCGCGATACTATTATTTTTTCGATGATGTCGTACAAAAGGTGTTTGGCGCGTTAATATATAAAATATACGATCAAAGTAGTAGATTTATTAATTTACTTTGATTAAAAATATAGGGGCTTGCGAATATAATTATTATAATTTTGAAGTAACATCTCTCGGCTTCGTTTGTATCTATGACTCTATCTCCGTATTCGACAACGATTCTAGTTCGGACTTTGACAATTCAAGTTTTAAAAACTGCGACTCTTACCGATATATCTACCTCCGTAACATCTCTCTAGCTATTATGCACAAGTACCAGATCCGGAAATAAGATCTTAGATTATAATGAAAACCCCGTGGATCGCCAGTTTTCTTGCACTTAATTTTTGAAGTACCACCTTTTCTAGTATTGGTATACCTATCGTTCAGAACTTTCATTCAGTTTTTTCTTAGTTAAACTTTATTCTACTCACGGAACATTGGCCATAATAAATCGAATTATTCTGTGGTTGGCTATAAAACAATATTATTCCTCAGGATTTTAAAGAAATTAGGCAGTGCAGGACAAAGGGTGGTATAAAAACCTATTCTAAAGTAGACCGAAAAGGAGTGGTTCGACTACTGAACACAATCCTAGATGATCATCGAAGTGGATCAAAATGAAAACGAAATTTCTCCGGGAACAAAACAAGGTTAAGGAAATTTCAATAAATAAATACTAACTGGAGTATATTAATATCTTTGGTATATTTACTTTTACGATTACCTACACGCATTTTTCTCTCACATTTTTAAAAGCAGTACCTCCAAGTCTGAGAGGTCATTAAATATAAGTAAACGTCTGCTGCTTATGCTGCTAGAAAAGTGAGACCACTCACTAACGTAGGAACTGCCCGTATGGTCTATTTTAGTTATTTCCATAGCATTATTTCTTATGGACTTCTACTTTGGGGAAAATCAGCCGATATCCAAAACATCTTTATTTTCCAATAACAATAAGATCAATTTATCAGCTAAGTACCAGATCCTCTCTAAAAGTTTTATTTAAAAATATATACATATTAACCGTAGCTTCCCAATACATTTATGTATGTATGTTTACAGCGAGTTAATTCTTCTTTTGTGGGGCTTATTGTGCGCATGTATAATAAGATCCTAGAAAATGTGCATGATTCACCTCTAAATAAATTTAAAATTGAGGTTAAGAATACCCTAATGAAAAAGGGATATTACACTCAATGACTATATTAATGATAACATTGCATGGTGCAAGCGGTAAAACAAAGTAATTCTCATAAAAAGTAGCTTTCTGTTATAATTGAATTTTTGAAAGTATTCAAAAATGGTTACATATTTTAATTTGTATATACTCACTTGTATTGGAACATGCTATGCTGAGTTAAAGCTTAGATATTTTTATTATTATTGACTCCACAAATGCTACTATCAGTGAGTTCGTCATGCTTCCTTTGTTTGTCATTCAGTGGCGGATTTACCAGCAGGCTAAGTAGACTGGAGCCTAGGCCGGCAGAATTTAGGTGGCGGCAAATTTGGGCATTTTTTTCTTTATAGCAAAAATAATCTTAACTTCTAAAATGCTGAATAGTAAAATTATTTGTAATTCAATAGTAGGGGTGGCAAAATTTGAATAGCTTACTGGCGGCAAATGTGTAAGTCCGCCACTGTTGTCATTGTTTGCGGTGGTGATGTGAGTCGGGTCGCCTCCTTCCCTCTAATATGGCGAGGGAGGCGATGGCTGTGTGTTCACACGACATACTCGTGAACGGGTGCTGCTTGCGGTGGCTGGTCGTCTTGCTGATGGATGTATTTGAGGTGGTAGATGTTATGTCCTCTATGAGGAGAGAGTTACCTCGTGTAGTAATAAATACTTCGTCTATACTGAAAACGTTTCAGAGCGTACATCAGGGCATATGGTTTAATTGCAATGTACTCAAAGAAATTTTGAAAATAAGTTGGTTAAAAAAAAAGAGACTAAAACACAACAAAAGATGACGAAAAAGAACAACTCCGGAGTTTCTTTCTTCCTTTATTCTCCGGGTCGTCCACTTAGGTAGCTAGTGAAAGGTTGAAGGTTAGCTAGGGTAGGATTCTCGCCGGCGCACAGTGGGCTGAAACAGGCCGGTAATGGACTTAGCATTAAAAAAAAAAGTTTCTTTTTCTGAAATTTTAAATATTGTGTTGGATTTATCTATCGATTATAAGTAATTATTTCTATGAGAGTCGTTCAGATAACTTAGTATTTTCGGAGTTATAAATATCCAAAGTAATTTTTGTATGAAGCAAAAGAAAAAAATATGAAAATCTCGAAATTCTCAAAGAATTGACTCTACGTATGCATAGTACGTATATTTGTCCTATTTTAGCGCCTATTCTCGGGTTGCGATTTTCTGCGATTTGGTCGCAATTTCAAATTTTGTTCTCTATTCCACACCACCATAGAGGTTAAGAACTAGGCGCGTTTTTTTTTATGTAGTGGTCTCCCCTTTAGACCTAATCCACTAAGAACTAATAAAATAAATAAATAAATAAGTAAAAATCACAATCACTACTGGCCACTGCACTGTTTTGTTTCTTTAACAGATCTGCACTTTTTAACTTTTTTGACATCTTGGGGATTCTTTAGTAAATGTTCTAGTATTTTAGCAACCTCCTCATTCCCATCCGCTTTCAACTGCTCAAAATGTGCATATTTTATTTCGTCCGAAGATAAATGAAAGTTTTCTGCACGTCTTTTTTTCTGTTTAGGCGCTAATTCACAAAAAGGTTTTCTTGGGCTTTGTTCGGTGGAGACACCGACAGAAACTTTTGATGGTGATACATACTGAGTTGATGTACTCGGTGCTGGTTGATCTTCATTACTGCCTATAAAACACTTAATACAGTCTGGCCATATTATGTTTTCTTGTAACCATTAACTATTTTTAGATCTGAATATATTTTCTTTACGATAAGCGTTTTCCCATCTTCTATTTAAATTATAACAAAATTTTGCACAAAACAACTTTAAGGTCTTTTCGTGATCATCACTTAATTCGACTAAAAATTTAGACCTTATCTCACTACACAAACTGTCATTATTTTTAATACTGCCACTGTTTTTTAAAATAACGAAAAGATCAAGGTTTGTCACTAAATTTTCAAACATTTTCACAAATACAAAATACCAAATAAGTAAGTAATGAATGTGGGGGGGTTGTGCGTCTATTACGGTGGGTAATAGAACACTGAAGTACGTTTGAATGCAACCGAACATTCCGTAGGTACCCTATCGTTGCACCAATCACGTTACGACACGTCATAACTTGTTGCGCTCACGCACTTTTATCCCTTGATTCCCGGAAATAAGTCTCAAAACAAATTACGTCATACCTACCTATGGTGGTGGAAAATGTCGAACATTGTTTTTTTTTTTTAAAGAACTAAGTAGGTATTGAGGTTTTCAGGCCGTTTAGTATACATTATTTTCAATTTCAATTTAATTGGAATAAATTGCTTAACTAAAATAACATGACTCTTCATACAAATTTGATATGGCTATATCTCCGAAAGTACTCGTTAAATTAAAAAAAGTCAAAGAATAAAAACGTTTTAAATTTATGCCTAGATACCAAAAAAATACATTTGATCTCTTAAGACCCAACCTTGTAATCCCAGCCCACTGTGCGGCGAGGACCGCGTTACGCCCCTACCCCTGACCTGTGATTGAGCGCCTGTAGTCGGTGCCAATGATCACATCCTCTTTATATATCTACCTTTTTACTTCAGTGGCTTCGTGGGTCGTGGTCCTAAACCCCATAAGGGTGCCCTCAGGTGTGTGTCACTTAGATATAGTGTGACCATTTGCAATTAGGATGCGGTTTTAATTTCTTATAATAATAATATTAATTGGTTAATTGAAATAAATGTCACAGGACAGACGGATGGACTATGTAGTCTGTAGATTTGTAAGATTTGCTATTGCCTATCTACCACTGTTAGTTACCTAGTCGGATATTTTATTGAGAAAGAATAAAAAAAAAACTGTTGGTTATATTTTTTTATTAATTTATCTTCTTACATTGTAATTATGACAAGAAAAAGTGTATGTTAATACCTAAGTGCTGAATAAAAATCATTATTTCATTATTAATATTAGACTCAAATATTTCATGACCTCTGAGACTTGGAAGCTAGAATAAAAACAAAAATTGAAACAGGAATGTCTTTAACAAATGTTGCTCAAAAAAAAATACTTATAGCATAGGTAAGCAACTGACTCAGATAACTGTATCGCTATTTATTTATTGTGCATGGCTTCATGGTTTTAAACCATTTTATTAACAGGGTACAGGATAATTTGAAGACAAACATTTGAACTTGTGTTCAAATGTTTGTCTTCAAATTATTGACGTACTTACATTAAGCTTACAGTACTCATATTCAGCAGGCAAGTGTAATTTAACTTATTACACTTGCCTGCTGAATATCTCTATAAATCAGTAGGCTCTTCGCGAAGCCCATCCTAAACCGAAAATCGAAACTGATTTAATTAAAAACACGCCGATATTTGTTCAAGATGTTGTAAAATCACTTGCAAAAAGACGTATACATTAAATATAATATAATAATATAATATAATAAATTAAATATAATATGGTATCCCGATACTATTTTTATACATTGTTAGATGACTAGTTTTACCTGTATCTAATTATGCAAAACATAAAATAGGGTATTGTAATATAATTCTAGTATTGAATCTATACATATTTTTGCAGGTGCATCCAAGTTTGTAATTTTGAAGTACTAAGTACTTTGCTACTGTACTGTAATTTCAGAAAAAAATATTTTGTTTCAGACTGATTTATCGCAAGACTCTGACGAAACTATAATTTTTCAAGTTATCTCAAGTCATACGAAGTGAAATCATACGAGGATTGTTTTTAGAATAATTTTATTCATACGACTGATACTTACATACTATATTTCCAGGCAAAGTATAATCTTACTTATATACTTTCAAACAGGTTCAATCATTTTGTAAATATGTTAATAGTTAGGTGCGTATCGCATGAAGTATCTTTATATATGTAGTTATTGCTAGTTGAAATAACATTTTAAGCTGTTGAGTATCGCCGATTGGCTAAAATAGGTATAGGATATGTATGTTACGGGTAATGCTAGAAGATGGAGTATACCTAGGTCTACCCGAGTTTACTTAGTATTACTCAAGCTTTTTGGGTAAAGTCCGAAGAACATTTCAAATTACATTTCAGTTCGAAGATTACCCATACTCACCTAGGTCTATCCAATTCTGGTTGGGTAATGTTAGGTGTTGCGTGAAAGCTAATATGTAAACATGTCTTTTGTGAACTATGATTGTCATTTGTTTGTGAATTATTCTTATTATATGTTTCTGAATTATTCTTGTCAATTGTTTGTGAACTATTGTTGTCACTTGTTAATTTATTTAAAGTAGGTATGCCAATTGTCTGCCCAAAATATTTACAATAATATTTAAGTATCTAGTTGTGCTATGCTTAAGAAAACTAGTATATTTTTATTCTGTATGTTTCTTTATTAAACAAAAGTTAAAAGTTTTTTAATGCCACAAATAATTCTAACATTACCCAACTAGAATTGGATAGACCTGGTGAGTATGGGTAATATCCGAATTGACATGTGTTTTGAAATGTAATTCGGACTTTACCCAAAAAGCTTAGGTAATACTAATTAAAATCGGGTAGACCTAGGTATACTCCGTCTTCTTGCATTACCCGTAACATGTATATATGATGCCGGGAATAAAATTCAAAACATGCCATTGAATCCAAATAAAGATGTGTCAAGACGATTTTATGAAAGTATAAAAAATTGAGCGTTAGTAGCCATTATACGACACTGGCAGAAAATGCGGAAGATTTGGGCTGATTGCCATATTAAAAAAAGATAGTTTGCTTGTCTACATTTTTTATTTATATCATTTGTCGAAGTTTGACATTGGGGAATAGGAACATGGGCACGTTAAGACAACTACTCCGCTGTTTTATTATAGTTATTTTTTTACGTTGTACAATAAATTCATAGTTATATTCTACCCGTACACATCTCATTCCTCAGTCATGTTTTTCATAGGATTTGGTAAAAAACGTACGGTGTATCTATTTGGCCTTTTAATGAATAATATAATAGGCTTCTTTGCTTTTTTTAACAGCATGGTTATGTGTTTCGAAAATAATGTACAACGTTAAAACTCTAATAGCTTATACTTAATCGGCAAAAGATTACATAACAAAGTTGCGTCGTTATGCGATCGATCGCTAGCCGTTCCGTAATCGTTGTTGAAGGTATTTTATGTGTGACTCCTATGCCGTTCAGGCAAATTGTTTCTAGGATTTTTTAAGTAGATCGGCACTGGAATTACTATAAAAATATGACAGCGATAATTTAGCAGATCTATAATGATAATATAAAAAAAATTGTACCTACTTCTATGGCAACGGGACATGTTTTTTAACTTATTTGCCAAATTGTCGGTGTCGCATTTTTTACGCAATAGCCATTAGGAATACGCTTTCAAAAATGTTGTTTTAAAAAATGGGCTGTGATATAATTTAAGTTTCTAAAAGTTCTTGAAGACTTGATGGCAATATTTGTGACTGAATTTCCATGTATAAGCACTTTTAGTTAAATTAATAACTATGTCAGTAAAGTATAAACTATGGGGTATTTGCGTGTCTGTAAACAAGAAAACTTATACTTTGTTTTCTATTTGTTATTTGTATATATGTCGCAGCCAGATCGAACAATCCGCTGCATTATAAACGGCTAGCCGTTTTATATAACGGCGCATTTATTGGGTGGTAAAAAAAACTTAAACCTAAGCCAATGTTGATAAATGTATACTTTTCATTCAGCCGCATTCAATCCGTATGATATAAAATATGATGATGAAGTATGATCAGCACTTGATGTTACTAGCTTGTTTTAACGATGATAAAATATCTTATCATTAATTGCATTCGATTGCGATACCGAGTTGTTAAGTAAATATATAAAAACCTAGGCTTAGACTTCATCATATAAACAATTTCACTGACATAATTAGTAATAACTAAAAATGATAATTTAGGTATTCATTGAATAATAAATAGCATACAAACGTTTGCCTACTTTTAAATTGTTAAAATATTTTCGTTTTGTTATGATAGTCACCAATTTGTTTGGTAATACTGTATATCTGCTACGTGTATAAGATAATTCATATTGAATGGTAACATGTAAAAAACTTTTTATTATTTAAAATAAAAAATAAAAAGATAATATTATTTTTTGTTTAATTGATCCCTTCATTGTTATTAAACTTGCATTAGTTTATAGCTGAACTAACTACTATATCTTCAACACTTCAACAGTCCGTTTACGTCTATTTCTGAACATGGCTCACCCCTAATAGACCTTGGCTAGCCAGCATCGTTTAGGGATATAGCCATCATCACCATGCTTGGCAGGCAGATTTGTGATTGCAGTAAGATGTAAAGAAATCTTGAGCTTGTAGATGCTACTGCTCCACCAGTAGATCCACCAGGTAGATGTACCTTAGTCCCCTCGTTCCACTTACAACTTATGAACGAAAGTCATTTGTACGTTTGCGAATTTTGTACAAGTACTTTTGGCAAAAATAAACTTATTGGCAATTGAGAACTTTCAAGCATATACTTAACCTTTTTTTTACCTACTTAAAACAATAAAACACAAGATATTTTCATAAAAGATTTTTATGTTGCAATTAAATAATTATGTTATCTTCTACAGCTAATCAACCCTGACTTCTATAGATAGGTATATGAAGCTTAAAGTAGGTACGTAGGTACATTTATATGTATTTACATATTTTTAGTTAACAAAATACATTATGGCAAATTCAAAACAAATGAAATACACTGTGTATTTCGGAACTTTTATCGGTATGCTATAACATTATATTCACATATCACACCTACTTGTAAAAACTAACACATTCTTGTTACTTCTATTTTCTATTTGATAAAACGCATGAAAACGTTTATTTGCCTATCTAGCTAGCTAAGAAACGTGATATCGATATTTATGTTGAAACGAAAAAATACAATTGCCATCATTAATAAAATAATTCGTAAACAAAATCACATCTATCAATATTGTAACGATAAAATGAATACTAAAATTCTGAAAACTCATTCAGTTCGGCTTAAAGGCTGCTACTTGACGGCTTCTTTTTGTTTAATTTTGATGTGATATTCTAAAATAAGTTAGTTTTATTACACGTTGGTATCTAACAATAAACTGTGAATAAATTCATCTTAGATCTAAAGTTAATTAATTTAAAGCTGATATCATACAATAGTAAGCGTTCCAATAATAATTCTGCAAATATTTATGTATAACTATAACATATCCACGAAATAAATAAAATAAATTTTAGACCAATAATACCGGAAAATTCAAAACTAATATTTTGTTACTATGCATTAAAAATGTAACATGTATAATAGCAACTTTGGTACAGGCATAACAACAAGGCATGAAGGTGTGCGTCTATATAATGTCGGATTATTGCTTCGAAACGTATCTTAATAAACTTCGTAATAGTTTTATATTATCACCAAATGAATCACAATGCACTTACATAAGCGCCGCGGTGTGACTTGAATTAATTATAATAATAACATTTAAATATATTACTTATGATCCCTCTAACTTAAAACCGCTGCATTTAACAATATACAATATTTTTCTGTCGTATTAATTCTATGATATACTTTCATAATCAGCGCCGGCTCTAGGGTAGAGCGAGTGGGGCTGTCGCTGCGGTCGCCAATCCTAATTAAAACCTCGAGTATGTTTTTTTATGGATGTTTATATCATGCGTCAACGTACCACGAAAACTGAAATATAATTCATGTGTGTCGTGACTCAAATATTTTAAAGGAAAATCAAAGGCAATCTCGCTCTACCCTCATCAAGGTATAGGGCCGCTGCTGTTCATAATGTTCACAACATTCTAATATGATTGCTTCGTAGAGCGGCCGCTAAATCAAGTTAAAAAAAAGTTAATTAAAAGAAGTTTAAATGAGAGGCTCCCTGTTTTTTTGTCGTATATTTTTCATATCTTTACTGATTCGGTACAACTTGTGCACCCGATTTTTTTACGACAACGGTTCACATGGACCACTTTGAGAATCACTGGTTTAAATGCATAGGTTCACGGTTCATCCTTATCACTAATAGATTCTACAGTTAACGAAGTAAAAAAGGAGGTTTTTATAAAGCATTAAAGTCATTAAAAATAAATAATTTTAAATTTTAAATTACCTATTGGCGATTTAGCGGTCGCAGTTACGAACGAGTGGAGTGATTGGAACATCTAATTCTAAATCGATTTACAAATCCATCCAATACATATTACATATATGAAAGTGGTCTTAAGGTAACAATAGTGGAAAAATACTGATTTGACTAGTGATATTCAATTTACTATTCTAATTCAACGGCCATGTTAACGCTTCTAACTATCATAATTTAACCCCCGACAATTCGATGTCTGTAATTGGATGTGTGAATTTGTGTTTGTGGAATAGTAGCTCATGAATTAAAGAAAATGCATGCAGTTTTCTTTATTCGACATAATTTATGTAACGAAAATTGATAATTATTTGCTAGTTTTATAATGATGTCGGAGGTAAATTTATTATTATTTCATGAACACACTAGCTCTTCAGAATAGTAAGAAAATATTTATATGCGTAATTGTCTTATTGAGTCTCTATATAAATTTTTGGTAAAAGTGCGTCAAAAGCTTGAAAATATTTTTTGTCAATGTGGTTTAATATTTTCCACATTTAGCTGACCGATTTTTATATTCAACTACACATATATATTCTATTTCTTTAATCGCTTAAGTGTTTGGTGTTGGAATCCGTATCTGTTTGTTCTTGTTTAAAGTGCTCTACGGGACGACAAATTTTATACGAGCTCGTTATATGAGTCAGGAAAATACCTATTATGTGGTACAGTAAATGAAATATGCCTATTATAGTGGTGTAAATAAGATATTTTCTAACAATTCTGTTGTCGCTGAGGTAGTAGATGACGGTTAGTTCCTGTCGGTAGTGGAGGCTCTTCGCTGGGGGATGATGAACTCGGCAGTGCGGGCTGAAGTGAAGGGGTTACTGGCTGCGAAGGGCGCGGACACGGAGCCCTGACGACGGATACCTTCTGGGTGAGTCCTTTAAATATAACAAGAATCTAAGATAGAAATGAAAATTAATTGTCAGATAAAGCTGGTTCAGGTGTTTTCTTAAAGCCACCAGACGCTTTCCCGGTGCCGTTCACTTAAAATATAGCCTATGACACTTACAAATAGACTTGACTCACATTTAAACACAAGAAATCATCTACTCGACAACAGAAGAAAGAAGAAACCTGATACAGGCGAATACCAGTTGTTTCAACTGCTTGCCTGTTCTCCTACATATCTAATAATAATAAAGAATGTGGATTTCTATTGGTAAAATCGTTTCAGTAGATCCAGAGATTACCCTTTACAAATTCACAAAGACTTAATAAACTACTTCTGTATAAAATTTGTATAGATTAAACAACGCAAAAAACAGTAGTAAATGTGTATGAGATAGTAGGCGCAGAAATCAGTAGTAGGCAGTATAAGTATGTAGCGACACCTACAGTAGCCACACAAACTACAAGAACACGAGCAGCGCCATCTAACACCTAGCATCCCAACTAACCTATATCGCGCAATACAAATTTGCAACCCAATTCGAACAGATACAAGTTTTGAATATCAACAAATGTATGCCGCCGGGCATACAACCTCGCTCGGCAAAGATCTTCATTTTCTGTGGTAGAATACCAACAACCATTCCTTTGCAAGTAGATAGAACAGACGCATACCTGCCGGCGCTGGGGTCGGGCGCGGCGGACATCTGGCGCGGGGGGAGCGCGGGCGGGGGGCCGCGCGCCGCGCCGCTCACACGGGGTGGGATCTGAGGGACAGGTCATCTTTTGAATTTTTTTAAAACATAACTTTTTGACTTTTCCTTCTACTAGTATTTTTATTAACCCCTCGTGCTAAGCTAAAATGCGTATCTTATGAGTAGGTTCACGTCGGTAGTGCAATGTATTTTTTTGGATTGAATAACATTTTGAACGTTGTGACTTTAGTTTACTACCTGTGGCGGGTCGGGTGGTCTCGCAGGGGCAGCATGGGAATGCGCTCGCGCTAGTCTCTGATGCGCAGGCGCAGGGGGCACTACGGGCGGAGGGGGGCGTCGGGGCGGCAGGCTGTCCGCCCGAGTCACCCCGCCCCCCGCACTTCCAGTACCTCCCCCTTCCGGGCCGGCGTTAGTACTGCGTGGTGTGCTTCCCCCTCCGGCGCCTGGGCCTGTGCTAGGGCTGCGGGGTGTGACTCCCCCTCCTCCGCTACTGCTTGAACTAGTACTGCGGGGTAGTGAGTCCTTCCCCTCGCTAGTTTCTGTGGGGTTCGATAATCTCACTTCGGGAGCTCGGTTGATGGGTGACCGCTTCTCCATCTGTATAAAATTTAATGGACTATAAAATTACCGACTAGGTATGAGAGGTAAAATAACTAGTGTTTCGTAGAGTCACTTTCGAGAGTGTTATCCGTGTCACGGCCATAAATAATATACCATTTGTTGAGAAAATAAATACACCTACATCTCCAGTAGCAGGTTAAACAGAACCCCAGAGATAGGATAATAACCCCAAAATCATTCGTGTCAAATAAAAAATTTAAGGAATTGTGTTTGTTAAACATTTACAATTTTATCATTCCTTAGTAAGGATTACGGTTTTTCCGAATGATTGTTGGTTGCATTTTCCTGAAGCACCAACCACCTGTCATGGCAACCACCTGTTAATGGCAAAACTACATAGGCTGACAATAAAAACAGTAAATCAACAAACCATGGGACTCCTCTTAGGCGTGGGCGCAGGGGTGGGTGTGGGCGAGGGGGCAGGGGGCACGCGGGCCGCTTGCTCCAGGATCGATTTCTTCTGCTCGTGACCTGCCGCGAAGTACGAGAACACGCATAGCACTGCGTAGCAGATTTGATCCGCCTGCAAATATACCATATTCCTTAAATATACTACACAACAATGAATTGTCATGTAAGTTAATTTCCTTTCTTTTCTAATAAATGTCCCACGGCAATTTTTTTTATTGTACCTAAATTTAGTATTAAGAAAAGGTTTATGTAGCACTGTAGTTAGTAAGGTAACAAAAAGTGTATGTAATAAATAAAAATGAAAAATACATTGTAGAAATTCGCCGCCCTATGTAGGGTCAGCTTTAGCAATGACCCCAGACCGATTTTATTAGTCAGACAATAAAGCGCACAAAACACTACTCAGACAACATTAGGACCAACCATGAGGATACTATTTTTGCAAAAAAAACAAATTCTTATGGTAGCGTAGTGACACGCGCCGGGTATTTGCTGGTATCATAATTAAAAAATAAGTATTTAGCAAAAATCCCTATAAATATAGCTCCTGTAATAGGTAAATAATTTGATAACTTAAATAGTGTATTATAAGCCAATATGTTAAGTATAAAAGCGTTAATGAAGTATAAATGAAAGAAAAATAAAAAAAAATAGTACGTACGACAAAACAAAGGACGTAGTTATTAAAAATAAAAGTTGTAATCTAATTCATATCCGTGTGTTGCTATAAAGTAACGGGAAAACCACAAGGAGAAGTAACGATGGAGGTCAAACACAACTTTCTCTGCCTACAAACAAAAAAACAAATTCACAAAAATTAATAAAACAAAAAAACAAATATCTTATAATAATATAAAAATTGTGAAGAATATTACGTACCATAACTGATTTGTACTTTCTCTGTATGATCTGTCTTGTTTTTGGGTCTGTTAAGAAAAATAAACAATTAATTTTAATGTATTATTACACCAATATGGACAGCATTTGAATACTTGTCTCAGTTGGTAATAAAATTACAAAGTTTGTTTATAATAATAAATCAAAGTATGATAATAATTTGCTCTATTAGAAAGATATTCTGTTAAATATCTTAAAAAAATAAAGTATTATGATGAATAAAGGATAACCAAAGTTTCCAACGAGGGTATGCCAAGATTGTATAATTATAAAATTTAATTTATGAGGCACAGTCAGGCTTGTATTCATCATTGAAGTTCAAGTGCCAATTAAGTAATTTGCTAAAGATTTTTTTCAAAAGGAAAAACACACATTGTCCAAATATAAACTATAAAATAATGTAAATAGAAGACTGGTCTAAGTAAACTAGTCTATCTAAAATTATATAGTTTTTTCACTCTCCTGAAAGTTACTATTTCCGACATATTGGGGTTTAACTTTACTTAGAACTTCATAAAGATTTAATTATATTATACCACAAACATAAAGTTCATAATGCTGTACCATCGTTACTATTATTATAAATGCGATAGTTAGTAATAATATTAAAAATGACTATACTTCCATACAATCTTCATCCCCCCTTTCGCTTTCAACCCTTTTTTCGCTATAAAAAGTAGTCTTTGTACTTTCTCAGGTTCTAAATTATCTGTGTATCCAATTTCATTTAAATTGGTTCAGTAGTTTTGGCGTGAAGGGCAGACAGACAGACAAATTTACTTTCGCATTTATAATATAAAAATATTGGTACTTACTAAATTCTTCTAAAACGAAGATACCGCCATTTTGCGTGAAACATTTCCTAATGTGATCCAGTCGTACGAAAAACTGCAAACACAAAATATTGCAATAATAATATATATTTTATACTCTAAATAAATAAAAAAATGGTGTCCTCAGTGATATACTAGTATTACTTTTATCTATAGTTTTGGTTCATCATTTCAAATTAGTGCGTCTTAACATAGGTGTACCTATTATTGGGCCGAGGCTGCACTCACCACACTCACCAAATTCGTTTGTGGTGAGTGTGGCCGCCTAAATATACATATTTATAGGAATTGTTTTCACGACATCAACGTCGCGTCGTAAACGCCTTAGTAGTGCGGCCTCGGCCTTCTAATTCTTGAGACTACAAAACTGATCTGGTTGCGCGATTGTATGTGCGATTTGCTATAAACACAGCCAACTATGATGTGCCTGCCCTACTATATATAAAACATAATTAGGGATAAGGCCACTTTGAATGCTTTAGTGCCTAGACAAGTGGCATCTTAAATGTTTTCGACCGAATAGAATCGATTAACCTTAAGTTTAATATGGTTCTTATAATCAAATATAATAGCGATCGTCAAGTATATAAGTCATTTTGGATAGAACAATAAAGATTTGGTAGGCAAAGCATTATTGATAAATAAGCAATAACTTCACAATAAAGCCGTTTTATTTAGACCTTCTGAACGACATCAAAGGAGTTATTTAGGTGCCTAATTTGAAATAGGTACATTTTGAAACTTACGAAAGTAAATAGCAAAAACTTTGTGCGTTATTTATTTTACCAAACGCTATTTTCACGTTTTCTATGCTGCGCGTGTGCCACCTGGTTCGTGTACAACCGTACACGACCTTGAAATTGTGGTCTATTAAGTTGGAAGTACATACGTACTTAGTACCTAATATAATAATGTTTATAACGGGGATATGACAAAAAAATTCGGTTGTGTATTTAGATATCTGTACGTTATCCCTAACCGATAAGCAAATATTTAGCATATCGTCGGTGATATTGCAATACCGCGTATGTGACAGTTGCTACTAAGGTGTGATTTCATATGTCAAAATATGTTTTTTCTTTATCTTTTAGGGCAAAAAATATAATTTGCCATATTTGATTTCAACCTTATAAGCTATTGTCACTTACGCCGTATTGCAATATCACCGACGATATACGTTTTATTCGTTGACAATGACGCGAAGAAAAGTACGTATAACATAAAACAAAATTACATAATAAAGAAGGGTTTTATCAATTAATTTCATATGATATCATTCATTTGCTATAAAGAATTAATTCGCCAAAGGTAAATAATTATATAGGAAATACCGCGTACCGCAGCGGATACTACTTAAATATGAATGAACCTTAACTAACTTAAGAATTATTGTCAAGATGATTTTCGTAGTCTAGTAATCTATATTTTAACATGCGTCTATCTTTATCATTAAAAAATATACGTACCTACTTATTTTTCTATACGAATACCAAAAACACGATACACACATATTCTGCATTTATCCCTGAAAGCCCAGTCTTTACCAATATTTTGAGGGCTATCTTCCAATTGTTTATTGAAATGGTACACAAATATAATTATTTATATACACGAGCTAAATCTACTTTCCATTCGTTAAAAAAATAAAAGCATGCACGTAATTTTCACTACCAGCTTGCTATCAAAAGTCCGATCAAAAATATTTTCTTGATCGATGCAATTATTATATATTATATTAAGCGATATCATTATTGCATCACATTCATCATATAAATGATAAAATCTGAGAATTGCTTAATTCTGAGATTTTATCTTGTAATATTCTGTTCATTGGCTCGAACTTTACTTAAAAGTCTTAAAACTTTACCATTAATTTAATTAGGTATTAGAAATTTATGATCAGACTTTGTATGTATGTATTTTTGGGAGGATTATGATAGGTTTGTTTCCAAGACAAAATTACCTTTACTTTTTTAGATGTAGATACTATGTACATATAAGTATTAACATAAATATGTTTTAGAAAGAAGAAAATAATGTATTGAATTTATTTTCCATCGCTATATTGATAAAAAAAATGGCAGAAATCCATTTTATTTTATCACTCATTTTGAGCTCTTCGTTTTATTATAAAGTTTATTATGTTTTCCATGAACACATATTATTTTTTCTGTAAGTTCCTTATGCTTATTCACTTACTATAGAAAATTTCAGTTATTGAGACCTAATTTAACAAGTAAGATTAGTTCTCAATTCAACATTTAATCACTGCAGCTCCGAAAAATACATATCAAATTCATGCAAACATGCAAACTACGCATTGCTGGGACTGTACAGCGATACACTAACCCGAGAATAGCCCCGACGTTGAACATGTCGGTTGCAATATTTGTCATTCATGCTAGCTTTCTTCCGTTTCCTACACACTATATTGTCGCGAATACAAATTTAATATTGTCACTTTGCTTTTCAGACAATATAGTGGTAGTAGATCGGTTGTCACAGTAGTAATTCGACATCGACTACGGGTAAGGGCGAGGACGGGCGGGTGCGGGGTGCGAGATGGGGTGCGAGGTCAGGTGCGAGTGCGGGGTGGGCGGGCCCGGGCCGCACGGAACTTGTGAGATGGCGAATGCTCTACGACTGACCTCGGGACTCGCGTCGCTCGGGGCCGGGTGGAGGGACCGACCAACTAAATCTGAGAGCGAAAGATCGCCGGACGATCCGCGGCGCGAATGCAAGCTGTCGGGTGCGTCAATATAAACAGATAATAAACAAAGGGCGTCTATGTGCATGCACGACCGCGCACATCGGCGCTCGCCGCACTCGGGAGAACTAATACAACGCTAACAACGGCTAAAAACAATCTGTAAGCCTCAAAACTACAAGTAAAGCCCTACGACCTCGAACGATCGTCGCCAAGTGCGACTCTCACGGTGACCGTGACTACGTCATTAAGGTCGCGAAGGTCGTGTCGATCGTCGTAAGAGCCAGCCAGTACTATGAATGAACCACTGTGTACCTCGAAATCCTTCAGCGCAGCGGCGCGGGTGGCGTGTCCGGAGAGAGTAGAACAGACAAAAAGATGAGATTAGTTGCGGGCGCCGAGCGCCGAGCGCGGCGCGGGGCAAGGACCATCTCAAAAGTTCCTACGAGCGCTGCGCCGCCTTGCACGCCAAAGGGGGTTGCAGACAAATAGCACATGCACAACTCGTAAGGAATGGACAACGGTTACTCTTAAAATGTAAAAAAATATTCTAAACTATTACATCGAATAGTAGATAAGGATATTTAAGGGCAAAATACTGGGTCTCGATCGGACCTAAGCTGCTCTCGACGATAATACTGATGTGTTAAATGCAAAATTTCCTGCATTCGATTTAGAAAATGAATAAGAAATATATAAATATAATATCAAAAATTATATTTAGAGAAGAAAATATAAAGTGAATTCTAAATAGGAAAGTTTGAGTGGTCCTTGCATCCGGATATTGATTTTTCGGAATGATAATTTAAATTTAAATAATTTTCAGATGGGACATCGATTAAAATGTATACGAATGGAATGAATGTATCTATAAATTCTTGTGCCCGTAAAATTCAAAGGTATATAAAATATATCGTTGGATAAAAAAAGCTTCATAAAATGTACGATAATATAAAAACGCGCTAACGGCACCGATACAATATTGATACAATGAAGCATTGCAGCGCAGGCGCTGTCGTAGACTGCCGCACTCAGAGTACGTCATCTACGTATATCACTCAATGTTATCGAGACTTTTCCAAATGAAGCGTGTACACTGACAAATATCTTACCTGATTGTAAATAATATGTACCAAAACTTGCTGAATCTCAAATACTTGGTCAAGGTGTTGGTACATGGTTAGAATAAATTATTATTTAAATAACATACATAAATAAGCCGACAAAAAGAGACGACACATTACATATAAGAACATACCTTGCTGTGATGGAACAGTAGGCCGACTCCCTCCATGCACACCTTCGAAATAAAATTACATTTAGATTACAACTAGCAGATGTCACATGCATATCCATATTTAATTTTATTACATCGACATTAAATTGATGCGACGTGGAGACTTTGTTTGAAAATATGCAGGAATACTCCGTGTGCACGTCCATGTTCGCAAAAGTTCTATAACCTTATCCACGAGGAAACATAGCATTTGGACCAGCAACACCAAACACACACATTACTGATGACCCTATGTCATCAGTAATGTGTGTGTTTGCAACAAGAAGGAACTCTGGTCTTTTTGTCTTGGCTAGAAAACAATAATACCTATGTGTTAAGGCACTGCCGAAATAGACCATAAGTAATTACTTAGGGCATCAAGGGTTGTCTAGAAACAGCAATAAAAAGAAAGGAATATATATAAAGAAGATATCTGCTTCCATATATTATTTTTCATTTGTGAATCTATAAATCTAGAGGTCAGAAGCATAAGGTCGGATGAGCCATTATCGTAAACTGGCACTTACGACCAAATGCTTCTGATGTAAATAGTACATCTGTCTGTATACTTCTGAGGTTTGGAACTTTATTTATGGACAGTGGGATCGTCAGGCGAGGATTTCTTATGAGATCAAAGTCTTAAGGTGACTCCAAGTTATCGAGTTTTTATTTACTTATAAGTTACCTGTATGAGTCCGCCCTCCCCCGTGGCACAGTCTTGTACGGGAAACTCCCCCCCCAGTTCGGCGGCGTCTTGCTTCCGACCACTTTTCTCCATCGCTTCCTTGATACAGTAGTACAAGGCTTTGCACTGGAATAATAAAGCTAACAATTATATATACTATAATATGGTAAAATACGTACATATTTTTAATAAATACATGTAAAATGTAGTTTATGATAGTCGATATGATAAAAGCACAATTTATAAAAAAAATATATCTCTTAGGTTTTTAAAAATCACAATATATTCCATTGCCAAATTTACTTAAAATTTAGGCTAGTTAGCTGTTTTAATAATGAGCATTGATAGTTCTAAAGAAGTGATCAAACTAGGTATATAAATATAGCTAATTTTAATTATCTTCTTCGAGAATAAATGCCCAAAGATGGAAGAAAAAAATATTTCCTACATTCTAATTATGGCATGATCACTAAATAGTCCCAATTCTATGCTCAAACAACTGTGGTGGATAATGCCAAATTGCGTATCATATCGCAAACTACAACAACTCTTGAATCTTTTGCATTGTCAGTTAAAAAGTCGCCTAATTTTAAGTTTTTTTATTACTCTCGTACTAGGTAAATGGATCTGTACGTTACGGGGGACTTTATAACAACTCACACACACACACACACACACACACACACACACACACACAAATAATTGTCCTGAGTAACTCAGAATCAACTGTCCACCGGTGCCGGTTGGACTGGAACACCCTTTATCAATTCTAAAACAAACCTTTTTAGTATAATATTTGTGTAGTTGTGTCTGTCCACCATTCTTCCTCCAGAGGCACAACACCCGAATCTTGGGACTATACGTCATGTTGACTAGACGCTCGAACCACCATCGTTCCACTATGGTACCTGTAACATTCATAAATTTAAGTTAGTTTGACAATTTAAGAAACTTGGATTGAGAGCAGTGACGAATCAATCGACCAATTTAACTAACTATATTATTAACAATTTACCAGAGCAGATAAAAAATAATGTTTTGTGGACTACTTTCAGTTTCTTCCAATTTTCTTCGACTAGCCATGGGCTTTTCCAGAACTTTTAAGGGCGACTTACCATTAACCTTCTCCTTCGCTTGTATACGAAGAACGTATCTAAATTGTCTCCTACGCTTTTTTAAGAAATTGTCATTAAATGACGTGACCTTAAATTTCCCGCCAAAATCGACCGAAACACAATTACTTTAGCCGATCGCCTACACGATATAACAATCTGCTACAGCGTAACATCGAGTGTGGCCTATTTGGTCGTGCGACAAAACCATAGAGAATGAACGTTGATTTCTCAACTTTTAACTTTTTTTTGACTTTTGACACCAACGACCTATTTCACTTCATCATAATATTCCACGCGCTGTGTTGCGAACTCTTTTATTTATAATCTTTTATAGCACAGTGTGACCTAAACCCGCATTTTACGCACGCATTTCCGTGACTTAAGTTGCCAATTTCGGCACGGTGCGTAAAGTAATCGACTAACTTCACGGCGAACAAATGACAGAGAAAAAGTGACAGCGGAATCAAAGAGAAACGCTGTCATATAGTTCGTTTCACGGAAATCGTAACTTTTGGTCTGAAATGGAGACTTCGGGCAGTGAATTTAGCGAAGATAAGAACAATGAAATTGTTCCGGACGCGATAAAAGAGATAGCAAAATCGGTGACGGTTGTTAAATTAATAATAAAATGATGACATTAACAATTGCAATGATTTTTGAATTTTGAATGTGACTTTTAAATAAATAAATTCACCCCCCTGCTCCCCTCCACCACCCCCCGAGCTACTAACTTGACGCCGTGCAATAATAGACTGCTTAGGTCACACGTATCGTAATCCACCACCCCCCGCGAGTCCGAGGCGGGTTTATGTCACATCTGCTATAAAATAGTATACGATATTTGTGACCTAAGTAGCCTATTATTGCACGGCGTTTAGCACCCTCGCTACGCTCGGGCGCTAACTTCACGCCGTTCAATAATAGGCTACTTAGGTCACACGTATCGTTATGTACTATTTAGTTTTATATCTTCTTTTTTTATAATTTATATTTGTAAATATTTTGACAATATATACTTGATTAGACTGTGTAACGAGATAAACGTTGTTTTGATTTCTTGCTAAATAATTTATTCAATATATCCATAATTCTTCATTACCCATCTCCTCAACACCCTGCATTCATCAAAGAGCGCAAAAATAATTTGAAATCTCGCACAACCTAAAAAAGTTTCTAGTGCCGCATACTCCATACTCCGGGCATACTCGTCACTTACGTCATTAGCATAGCATCACTATGGAGAATTAAGTCCTACATACGCCGCTGCTGCGACGGGCCTAATACATTATCCCCGAAAAAAAATAGTCTCCCATCTCCCGCCTCCATTGCGGAGTTTCCTGCTTATTTTATTCGGACAGATATTATGTAGTAATCCAGAAAACTTTGGCTACTTCACCGGGCATAGAAGTTTTCTGCACAAAAAATAAATCTTTACACAAACCTTGTGTGGACCGCAGCACTAATCCGTCGTCCCGCACTTCCATGAAGCGTAGTTCCCCTGACGCATCCGCTTCGTGAACGGTGAAGGATGCTCGACGTAGGAGCCGAGAGCCTAGAGGCTTTAGCTCTATGTCATTGCCGTGCTGATAACATTAAATAATAATAAATAGGTTTATAAAATAGTACAAGTTTTCAACATCGACAGTATACGTTTTGCAATTAGTTCATTTGGATGAAAGTTTGTCAATAAGAGTATTTTCTTAAACTAGCTTCCCACACGCGGTTTCATCCGCGTAACTCCTCTTCCCGTAGGAACTTCCTCTTTAATTTTTATAATTGCCTTTGTTACTCCAGAATAACGTAAGTTTCTAATGGTTCCTGAGATTTGCGCGTTTAAAAAAAGAAACAAACTCTTCAGCTTTATATATTAGTATATGACACAATAATGGACCTCGTTTGTGAAGTACCTTCGAAACAAACTTATTTACATGTGCAATTAATTTGAATGGTGTATTATATTTAAACAATATCAATAAATTACTTAACAATATTAATGTTAACAACTGGAACAAAACGAATAACAAAACTGGTTGACCAGGTCTTTAATTTGGGACTAATCCCTCCCACACTCCCGCCTTTGTAACTCATGTAAGCCAGGATCAACAGCGGCACACACGAAATAAGCTCTAAACTGTTAGGCTTAGGCTGGTCCCGGGACGCCTAAATGTAGTTGACCAGATCTGCAGTTAACAATCCTCTACTAGCCGCCAGACACAAAAGTTCATTATACTAACTATTATGACAACTCACCAAGGTATGCACATCATCCAACAAATGATTGACCTCCTGACTGTATACCAATCCAATATGACTTTTAGCTAGCAGCCGTCTCACTTTATTGCGAACTATATCAGGTTCGACACCGAAAAGTACCATGGCTGCCGTCAAATTGTATAATGCAGTAGATAAAAGACGGTCTTCTTCGTGTTCAAGGCGTTTGCGTTCAGTTTCACTGAGGCATTTGTACCTCTCCATCATTTCGTTGGCGCCCTGGTCCATTCCGATCATGTCTCGCTCTTGACTGACTGCGTCTAAGAATGCGTCCTCCCAGAATTGCATTTGGTCCCACAAGTTTGATCTTTCTTTGCCTTTGTAAAGAAAGTTGAATCGTGTTAGATATGAGTATGTATAATAATGTAACATTACCTTATTTCACTTAAACACTTCATATTTTAGAGTAGAATCATTTGCAATAATTGTTTAAATAAAAGTTTCTAAAAAGTCTATCAACCGGAATAAGAAATCGCACGAGTGATAGTGAAAAAAAATGTAGCAGCTCATATCAGGGCCCCATGTTTTCCAATGGGCACTACGGGCAATTGCCCAGGATCCGCAATCGAATCGTTCTTTCATATGACCTAAACCTAAAGGCTAATGCAGCCCTGCTTGCCCTTAATTCCCCTTAAGGGCCGTTATCCTAGGCTATAAGGATTACGGCCCGTTTATTTGTATTACATATCCAATACAAATAAAATCAAACGCAGAATGAAGGTATCACGCAAACTTCTTTTTAATTCTAATCTTAATGATTAAGACATCGTTTGTAATATACGATAATTTCAGAAAACTCCACGGAAAGAGTACGAAATTACCGATAAGTCCTTGGTACAGATACGTGCGCGCCGTGTCGGGAGAGGTGACGGGCGAAGTTACGGGCATTCCCACGGGCGCACGATACCCGCTCATCGAAGACTTGGACGAAAACACGCTGGCTGCTCGAGGCTTGCCTGCCCCTGCCCCTCGACCAACCTAAATTGTACATGTGGCTTGTTAAATAATCTTTTGTGGGAAGAACTGAGTCGGTAGGACATATTGTATGTAAGTGGGATTTAATATAGGATATGTGTACAAGTATTTTAGTTCGTTTTTAAATAGTTATTTGAAATTGTTTTATTTTTTTAATGAAAAAAAGAATCTAAAATCTTCAGTATCAGTATACATGATACTATCTCCTGATAAAGGGTTGGCATATATTTTCAAAGCACCTTATTTAACAGTGTGTGAGACTATTGTAGATATCATTATAGAAAGTCATAAGTTAAGAGGTAAAATAGACAAATCAAAACAGTGTATGGCCCCACGACTCAGATCATAAAGAAATTACCACTATACCAAACTAATTTTGTGCCTTGTTTTTATACAAATAAGATATGAAATATATTTTTATTGCAAACTTGAAACTTTTCAACTTCCTTTTTTTACATAGAAATACGTATGGATACAATAAATAAATACAAGTCTTTCAAGGTTATCATAGACACAAACATGCAAAACTAAATACTGATTAATACTCGTTAAAGAATAGCCGCAATAAATTTTGAAAAAAACTTTCCAATTCGGCTATTTGTAGAAGTAGTTGTAGGTAAGCGTTCGGGTTAGGCCCCTAGGACATAAGACACTAAGACTTACATTGAGGAACATGACGTCAGTGTCAGAGAGGTTGGACTTAAAGGAAGCGCGATGGTCGTAGATATTCGCTCGGTTGGTGGTGATCGAGCCGCTTTCGTCGGCCGAACAGTCCGACGAGGGCGCCGCCTGCCACCACACAAACAACCCTGTACCCTGTACCCTGGCTCTTGTACACAAGGTGACACAAGCAACCACAAAGCCTTGTACCCACACTCATGCATCAGCAGAAACAAATTCTTACTTCTTGTCTCATTCGCCAACACAATTGCACTTGTACCCATTGCGTACACTATCGGACACGCTTCTACACATAATTTAAATCACAATCCACATTTAAATTAAGCCCATTTAATCGACATTTAATCTCAAGCCATATTTAAATTACGTAACAGACCTACCATACCGTAAACTAAAACAAACTCTAAATAATTCCTCTAAACAAACTCTAATTAATAAAGCCTACTACCATATAAATGAATACATAAATGATAAAATAATAATAATACAAGATTGTAATATATTAATAAATAACTTTATCACCCATAAGAATAATTAAATTATATAATGAAATTGTATATACATCATTCTAACCGCAACAACTGGAGATCTATGAGGGAGGCCTATGTCCAGCAGTGGACGTCCTACGGCGGAAATGATGATGATGTATATATATATACGAATTTTAAATTCAATATATAAGTAATTATGATTCATATATTTTACTTAATGAGTTACTTACTATGAATAAATTATTTTAGATTTTTGAAGAATAAATTTATCGCTTTCTAACTTCCCGTGCCCGACAGGGTCCATACTTAGTACTGGTTTTGTCTTTGTAACAACTTATTATACATATGGTGTGCAATAAATGAATATGAATACACGTTCAGTCATGTTCTATTTACTCAGTACTAGCTTCCCGCGCGCGGAATCACTGACGTAGCCTCCGTTCCCGAGAGAACTTCATAATTAAATATAGCCTATGTTACTGAGGGATAATGGAACATTCTAATGACGAAAGAATTATCCAAACCGTCTACTAGTTTTCGAGTTTCTTCTTCATACAAAAATATAAATCTTACCTCTTTATAATATTAGTCTAGATGTATTTACATGTTTTGGGTTAATCACTTTACATTGAAAGTCAATTTAATAACACTGAAGCGACGACTACATGTATATTCATATCAAATAAGAAATGAATATTCCAAACTTATATTTTTATTCGCTGTCATGCTGTTTTCCTGGCATATCTTTAGACTAACATTCATCTTCTTCCTATTTCTTCATTCATTCATCAGGTATTGAAGAGATAAAATTAGTTAATAGGGGACAACATAGCACATAAAAGCAGGAAAGTTATAAGAGTTATATAAGTACTTTCAACTGAAACTGCACGCCCATAAAACTCACTCTTTATAAATTGCGTGAGGAGCGTTCAATTCCAGTTTGAAAAATTTTATAGAAACGTTACTTTATAGTGTGACCGAAACCGATGTACCATGCCCTAGGTATGCGTGCGGTGAGACAGAGGGGAAATTCAGTCGCTCTCAGTCAGTCCGCCGTGATCGCTCACGACTTTCTCGCTCCCTCATCGGTCTTATGTTTTTTCCTCTTCGGCGGCGGGTCAATAACATGGGCCGGATTGCTCATGCGTGGTATGAGTTCAGCATACCACGCTATGGAGAGGGCGAGTCCCACATATCCCACCGCTAGCGCGCGAATACCCTGCAGCGGCAGTGGGAATGCGTAAATACAGTTCCCCCGGACAACAAAAAATGCGACAATGATAATTTAGCAATTTAATCGCATTACGTCCAAAAATTTCTACATTATTCTTAGTGAAAATGTCGCATTGATACCAACGTGACATTTTTTTACATTGCCATAGCAACCAGTAACATAGATTGTAGATATAGTTGGCAATTAATCACCTATGGCAGCGCGACATTTTTCGTCTGCAGACTGCACTTCACCTTACCTAAGGCGTGAGTGGTACAACGGTTCTGTTGAACTATAGTACATAACGTTTACAGTTTCAAGCGTAGTCTGAAGAAAGCCGTCAATGACATAAAAATAGGATAACTGCATGCTAAAGATTTTCACATCTTTCGACAGAATTACGCGTTTTTTTGCGTAACACTTGTGCACTGTTAATATTATTAATTCCGAAGGACAATATAAACAAAAAAATATGTAGGTACATTTGTTTTGTTTTGAATTTAATGAACATTTTGTGCAAACCAGATGCGCATATTTCATAGCGATAGGAATTGCGTTACAAAACAAAGTCAAAGTCAAAAATTCTTTAATTCTTATAGACACATTTAAAATATTTTAAATCATGTTCTTATGATGCGTCCCTTTCTTTTACTACCACCAGTTCTGGACGTGGCAACTCTGAGAAGAACTGGCATGAAACTCAGAGGAATCCTTTTTTAAATAAATCTGATTTTACAATTATTAATAAAGCAGTATTGTTTCAGAGCAACTCACTCCCAACTACTCCCAAGCTGTTTTGTATTACAAAACAGCTTGGGAGTAGTTGGCTTTTTTACATAATTTATCGACAACAATTACAATAGTAATATTATGTAAGTATTTTAGTGGTTTTGGGAAATTAACATATTTTCTAATTATAATCCTTTTATTGCAGAAGTATTACGCAATGAGGTTGTATATATAGCTATAGATTAGGTATATTTCGACACAGCATAATACTTCAGGGGCAGAAGGGCAACATTAACATGCAGCAACACAGCTCTCAACTCAATATAACATATTTTACAATATGTTACACACAAGGTAACACTTACATCGGACTCGAATGACGTCAGCTTGCTGAACAGTAAGTTCCTCTTTTGGTTCAACATGTCTTTGAACATGTCTGTAGTACTCTGCGCTTCTGTTGAGTCCATTTCGGGATAGTTAACTATTGGAACATCTAAAATAAATAAAAACAAGTTCATTATTGAAAATATATCAATATGTATTACTATGTATTTCAATATAGTAGTGATATTACGTACAAAAGGCGACAGCGATTTCGGAACAGATAGTCGATCGTTAGTTTATTGAAATTTTTGACCTATTAACCACGCTACACAAACTATAATACTGCAGTCACAAACTGGCCGGCCCAGTTTGTGACTGCAGTATTGTCGTGAGATGTAGGGCAATACTGCTGGCCTTTCCCTGGTATACAATCGTTATAGGTGATAATCTAAATAATCGAAAAAATCTAAAATTTTACACAAACAATTCATGTCCGGCGTAGGGACCGAACCCACGACCACAGACACGTAAAGCGAGACTTGTGCCGCCATGCCACGGAGGCTGTATGGACTTAATAAGTCGCTGTTCTACCTATTAATAAATACAACTATGCTACAGGCAAAGTACCCAAAATGTATTAAATATACCTGATTGCGAGCTTTTCCTTGAAGATGGAGTAGACGATGGTGTTTCAAGGTCTTGCCTGCCATAGTGTTCCATCAGTGCAGATCCAGCCATACCCCCCTGTTCTAACCCAGCAATTTCCTTGCTCCAGTAGTGGGTGTGGGCCATCTCTGTCAGTTGGAACACTGAGGCCATCCCTCCGAGACCATAGTTGGAGTATGTATGCTCTAAGCCGTGAACTACGGCTTGAAGAACTTTTAGGATACCCTTCCAGACTGGTTTGCTTACAAACTGTGTAAAAATTAATATTGGTTTTATACGTAATACATACATATATAAATGTTTTGCTTGTTATTATTTTTCTAAGTTGCGGGGGACTTAACAAACAACTTAACTTAATGCTTTAATTCTCGGAGATTAAGCGCACCCACACTCAGAAAACTAACTGTCATACAAATTATTGCCCCGGATGGGAATCGAACCCAGAACATCTGGACTCAAAAGCAACTACCGTAACCACTGAGTCACCGGTACAGTCGAAATGTGTCACTGGATATGAATTAATTAACCGCTCGTGTTAATGTTTCGTTTGCTTCTAATCGAGCTGAATAACTATCCCCGTGCAAAGTTTCAGCCAAATCCATTCAGTAGTTTTTACGTGTAACAAACATCCATGCATCCATCCATCCATACTTACAAACTTTCGCGTTTATAATATTAGTAAGTATCGGGATCTTAAAGTACTTTCCAATGCACGGAGGGTAGTCGCTCAACCTACTAGACCCGTAAAGATTTGAGTTTACACAATGATTTTTTTGAGTCCTTCATGCTTACCACATCGTCGACCTTGTCGTTGGGCGTGGTCTTCCTGTTGAAGTTCCTGTTGAGTTTGCTCAGCACCATGTTCCTGTAGGACTCATCCTCCATTAGTTTCTTGAGTCTGTTTAGTTTGAGCCACCCGACGCCTTCGCCTTCCAGTACGTGTTGTACTAACTGTAATAAGAATATTATTTACTTTGTTAAAGCATGATAGTCGAATTTCATCATTAAAGTCTATGATACTCCCGGATATCGTGGCTTTCAGATGGTGACAATTTTTTTTAAATCGGTACTCTATTTCTGGAGCTTGTTTTATGCAAGCCTATACAATCAATTCTTTCTTCTATATAATATTGGACTTCTTAATCACGCTCTGTGCGAGGAATACGTGACTAAAGTTTCATAAAATTTTAGAATAAATCAAAGTAATATGCCAGTTGGTGTAGCTGTGTATAAATAACACTACAAGAAATAAAAAGGACATCGGTATTACGTATCATCGGTACGGTTTTAAGCTAGCGCGGTATCTAGTAAGTATTTTAGTGTCCTAAAAATCCAAGCCCATGTTATATTTTTTTTTCGGACGGACATATGTAGTTGGTCTTGGGCATCGGCTCAGGGTGATCGCAGTTGACGGGATTGTGCAACGTTTTGTCGTTCATATTACTGTATCTGTCGCAGTCATATCGTATAATCTGCCGCAAACAGGGCCGTTTTGTATGCGGCGGTTCAATAATCAGCCGGTTTTTCAACACGACTAGCCGTAATGCAATATAGCGAGTAAATAGCCGCATTGAATACTATCATTATAGGTTTAGGTTATTTTTTTAACATTCAATAAATCCGCCGCCATAAAAAACGGCAAGCGATATGTTCACATCTACTTACATCGTTAAGGAAGGCCTGGTTCTCAGTGTTGGCGGACAGGCGGGGCGCGGGCGCGGGCGGCGGGGCGGGGGGCGCGTGGCGCACGAGCGGGCTGCGCGCCACGAGCCCGCGCGCGCCGCCCGAGAACGGACCGAACGACGCCGCCGCCCCCCCCGCCCCCCCCGCGCCCGACGCATGCGAACCCCCTCCCGGTGACGAAGTAGGCACGCCACGTTCGTTGCCCTTCGGTTGCTTGCCTGTGATTCAAAATACTCCAATGACTCTCAAACACGAAAGTATGGTCTTGAAACTGATACAATCAATAGCTAATATGGGACCGTTTATCGAGGTTCAAAAAATCAACCTGATCATTATCAGTTTTTATCATATTTGATGTATCCCTGTGCCGTAGCGATACAATGTTCGCCATAATAATCGGAGATCTGTGAAAAACGTACTTTCCGAGGCACGGCGGGTAGTTAACGAAATCTTAGAATCTACACAAATATTTCTTGTCTGGCGTGTGGATTGAACCCACGACTTAGAGCTTATACCGCTATGCTACGGAGGTTGTCCCAAAATTAAATAATAATATTAATAAAATTAATTAAAAAATATTATTAGTTAATTAATACAGGGTTCAAAAACGAACCTTTGCTCCCAAAGAAATCGCTGAACATGCTAGAAGTAGACGCGGCCAGTCCATTGAGATCCGAACTAATGTTGGAGAAGAAATCTCTATGCGTCGCCGCCAGTAAGTTTGTAGTTTGTAGCGCCGTGGAGTCGCGACGTGCGTTTGGACCTGTTGCAGATTCTTGACTTTCACCCTGTTGGTAGAAGGAAACATATTCAAGAATGGGTATGGGTAATAGGTGTCACAACGTAGGTAGATAGAGAAAGATTCGTAGGGCCCGGTCGTCCTTACAAGGTGAGGCTCGCGACGCGTTCTATGCTTCTGACCTAATCCCAGTCCGCGTTGGTTGATTCTAATTATATTTATAATACGCAGCTATTACATGCCACATTGGTAGATTTAATAACTTTACTGTTGAAATGTATTCTAATGAATTAGTTAAGTAAATGACGAGATGACATACGACATACGAGATGAAGATTATAGAAACTATTCTGGTATTGGTAGCATAAAAATACCATAATAGTTTTTAAAAGGGTCTATGAGAAAAGAAGCTTGTAGCACAGTGTGACCTAAGCCCGCACTTGACGCACGCTTTTCCGTGACCTAAGTTGCCTATTTCTGCACGTTGCTCAAAGAAATAACTAACTTCACTCATGCAGAAAAAATTAAAAATAAAAACATATTTTAGTGTCATTTGAGACATGCAGACTAAGAAAAGTGGTAGTCTTTGATTTTTTCTTTCAAAATAGCAATCTAAACCGGGAAAGCACCCTTGCTACGCTCGGGCGCTAACTTCGCGCCGCGAAATAATACGTTACTAAGGTCATCATCACTGCTGAACATGGGCCACCTCCTAAGGGAGGGTATTTGACATAGTCATCACGCTTGGCAGGCGAGTTGGTGACCGCAGTATTATGTTGTACTACACAAGGGAACACTGCGGCCCGTTCCTTGACATACGATTATTATACTATATATTAATGTTATAATAATCGGGACCAACGGCTTAACGTGCGTTCCGAGGCACGGAGGATAGGCCCTCAACCAACCAGACCCGGAAAGAAATCTTAGAATCTTACACAAAGATTTTCTGTCCGGCGTGGTTATCGAACCAACGACCTCCGAGATTTAAAGCGAGCCAAATACCGCTACGGAGGTTGTCCGAGGTTGTTACTTAGGTCACGCGTTTCGTTATATACCATTGGGAGCTACTGGTATAGATGATAGCAATCTAACGTTTATTTGAAAACAACATCATAACCACAGTCCCTTCCTATTTCTTAGTGCTTTACAGTTTATATACATACCTTCATTAACAATCCTTTTTTAGCGGCCACTTCCTTTGCTCCTCGAGTCAGATCACCCAACGTAGATTTTCCAACATACGTCAGATCTTCAAAAGTATTTTTGCTAACAGCCGTAGCAGTTTTACTCGCTTCCAACGCTGATTTAGACGCTTCTTGGACACTTTTAGATGCCTCCTCTGCTGCCTTCTTTGCGTGTAATGTAAGCTGCAGAAAACAAATGTCATTTCAATTGATTAAAATATTTTTGTATGTATCTACATACAAAAATATTTTATATTTTTACATAATTTATAGAAGTAGGTGCGCTCCGTGACTTTGCCCGTGTTGGACTGCAGGTCTGTTCCGTAGGGCTGACATTTTATATAGCCTATAATATCCACCTTATAAACTATGGATGAGCAAAGAAAATTTATTAAAAAAAATGTTTCAGCAAAGTCCAGCATCCATACAAACTTTCTGCTCTATAATATAAGTAGGATAATTACGTTTGTTAGGATTGCTATCACCATCCATGAATTATAAGAAACTAAATTGTATGAAAGTTAAATTATAACTAGTTCTATGAATAACAACTATTTCTATCAATCGATTTATTAAAAGTACCGTGTTTTTAAAACTACTGTCCATTTATATTTATCATTCATTCCGAATTATTTCCGAAATCAAGTCGTAGTACATTATTTTTTTTAACAAGAGCTAATAAGGTTGAGAATCAATTGTTTCATACATTTATTTTTTGCCTTTCAACATATATAAAGCAAATATTTCTTGACAGATGAAATTACACCTTATTAACAACTGTTATTTAAACGGTACTGCAGTATCACATAGGATATGTTGGCTTTTGCTAAATCATCGAGCATCGGACATAAAACATATGGAAAGAAGTAATTAAAAACATGGTACAATAATTAAAAAACAGTATATTTTATCTGACTGTCATGAAAATGGTAGCATACTGGCTAAAGGTAAAACAATCTTATAAGAGTAAACATTTGTATAAGTGCTTTGTGTATGCCCGTGTTCACAATTCGAATATGACTAACAAAATCCGATGCATGTATTGTCTATGATCAAGCTATCGTATTGAAAATAAAACTAAGAATAAAAACTGAAATTAACTGTTAAATATCGTATAGCTAAGTATAGTATGCCATGATGCTTCATTATAATATGCAGTGGCTAAAAGTGAGCAATACTTTCCATTCTAGGAAAATGCATTTTTGTTCGCTAGCAAAGCTGTTAGAAGTATTCAATGTACTACAATGTGTATAGGCTTAGTCTACATTAGTAATTGCAGCCTCTAATTAGGTTCGTTTCACACGGTGCGTTGAACAAACCAGTACCTGGCCGAAAGGCGCAAACTTTTTCTTTTCCTCCCCTTCTGCGACTTTTCCTTTCTTCTGCTAAATAAAGGATTAACATAACAAAAAAAAATGTTAAAACCAAAAAGTGTTACGTATGCGTAAATATATTATTGTACGACACATTTAGTCGTGCTCAGAGATCCTAACGAAACGTAAAATTTTGAACCTCTTTTTTTATTTCGTTTTGACTAACGTAGATAGCCACGAGGCTTTTGCTACTTCACCGGTCATAAAGGCGAGCAGAGCTCCAGCCTTTATAAATGGTTTAAAAACTACAAACTAAGCAACCTGCGCAAGAGGGCGCCCCCTGTGGGGCTTGGACCTCGGCTCAGGGCGGTCGCTGGCGATGCGATTAAGGGATTGACTTTTAGTATTTTAGGGGACTTTTGTGCAACTGTCGCTCTACTTTACAGTTCGCGGGCCTCTCAGACTTCGGGTCTACGAGGGCATCGGATGGTTCTTTGCAAAATAAGGGACAGGAGGACGAGGGGGGTAAAATTTTGAACCGTGTCGTATTGTACTTACTTAAAGTATGATGTGATATTGGGGAACTGATAAGTCATTAACAAAGTTCATTAATGAAGTTGATATATCTATTGCGCCTTAAGTGATATGTATATTCCACCTTTCGATACATAACCTAGAGGATTTGCGGAGCAATAATTAACTACAATACCTACATGAAAGTGAATCTCAAACCACTATTCAGGTCACTCTTATCAAGACAGCCCATAAAATGACAATTAAATATGTAAATCAAAGAGGTAGTAATCCATTGTTAATATTATTATATATATACATTATTATATATAGGTTTATATTACTGTACTTTTCGAATATACATGCATAATACCTTGTCCATATGAGCAAGTAGTCCCTCCTGGCTGCTTTGCCTCGTAGTCTCTCGCACTAGCTCCTTGGCTTGATACGCGAACTGTTCTAACAGCGATGTTTGTGATGCTTGCCTTGATACTCCACTGTTCATCCTCTGAAAGTACGTACATGAGATTTTACAATCAAGTTTATATGCAATAGTACATGAATTAACATGCAAGAGCATACTTACAGAAAAGGGGGGGAGGGCGAACGGAAATGTTACAAAAAGGATCTGTATACTGTAAGCAATTGTACGAGTATATCAAAAGTAGGGCTAAGTTCACAGTTCAAGACAAGAGTAGCAGCTCTCCCTTGCTATATAGAGGGCGGGATCCCATGCATGACGCATTCAAATTACATATCTCTACGAGTATTTAAAGGTTCAAAAGTGTAAGTGTGTAAAATTTAAATTCGTATATTTCCATTAAACCTAATATGATTAATGGTCTATATGTAATGAAGGACCAGCGATGAACTACCTGACTTGGCATTTTTAGAACCAGAGACGTTCAAAAGCGGCGCGCTACAGTTTGTATGTCAAACCATGGAAGAAGTCAGTTAGACGTTCAATTCTTTTATAGAATAAAAGAATTGGAGACTTGAAATTGGAGAATAGGAGACTGACTCAAAATATTAAAAATAATATCGAAGTAACTTTGCCATGTTACGATTTTGATAAATTGTAGTAGTAGTATTAGATACGAGCACCAATTTGTTATCATGGCTTCTGTATCCTGTGATGAAGAAATGGAGGCTATAGAGTTTGTTGTGCGATTTCAGTGTGCATTCGAAGAACAATATACCTTACACATTGAAAACAATGTTTAAAATGGTATGTTCATGTTCATTTGAAAACTTCAATGAGACGTAGATTTCAAATGAATACAGATGACTGTGAAATGTGTCTATAAAGAATTACCGCCGGTGGTACCCACCAACACAAACATTTTTATCTAGGTTAATTTTTTCACAAGATGTACAACTATATGGTTCTTCTAGTGTAAATTTTATTAGTAAAGAAGGTCAGTATTATGAGACAACGTATTTTGAGGGATTTTTTCCACTACTGTGAAGTGTGACATACTTTAATGTGCGAGTGAGATGGCGGCATGGACTGGTGCGAAGGTGTGAGCGCGCGGTCCGAGTCGCTGGTGCTAGTGCTGTCGGGCGCAGCTCGCTGTCGACTCAGCACTGTCTTTTGTGTGGTCGTGGAGTTCGAATCCGACTCGCGACCGAAACTACCGCTGTCTGTGTCCTATTACCAGTAAATGTGGCAATTTAGAATAATTTTTTTTTTTTTTCAAATTTGAGATTAATAAAATTAGACCACAGACAGGACTCGAACCTGCATCTGAGGTTTAGCCCCTAATGCCTTAACCATTCAGCCACGGTAGAATCGCAACCGGTCGTCGAAAATTATCAATCTCTTTAATAAAATTTTCGTAGTTTAGCATCGACCGTAAAAAGCGTTCCTATAATTAGATTTTTTTACATTAGTAATCGAATATTATAATGGAAGAGAACGATTGATGAAGTACTTATAAATATTTTGGCTGACTAACTTCACTTACTTACATAAACAATCACGTTTTATGTTATGAATCCGGTTATTATAAAAGCTGCGATTTAATGGTTTTATATTCAGTGCATATGAAGTTACTATGAAAGATTTTGCTATGGTTATGGCACAGCGACTTTAATGGTAGATAAGATGTAGCTATTTACGTTTCTAGTTATCAAATTATGACGTGAACTAATAAAAAAGGCACCCAGCGTCCCGTGGTCTTATTCTTAAGGTGTTATTAATAACACAAAAAATTGAAAAAAAGGTACCATTTTTTTTTAAATTGTTTGATTTAGCACACACGCTGACAAATATCAAGATCGTTTAATACATTAAGGCGTATAAACTTTACAGACAAAATCACCTTTGTGGCAATAGTAGGTATTAGTGACTTTAAAGGTAGTTAACTGCTAATTGCAATACCCAACTATTATTTCTAACGGGCTAAATTGGGACATAGGGCTCCTAGAATATGACATCACAATTAGACATCCTACATTATAGTTCATAAGCTATGCAAAAACGAACTTACGCTCTTCTTGACTGGTGCTGGAGTGACGTCATTAGTCTCTGTACGTGTGACGTCACCGGGCGCGTCGTCATCAGATAAATCACTGTGGTCAGAGCTGGACCCTGAAGGTAAAATGTTATTACTTTAGATATTTTATAGAGATTAAATGAAAAAAGGTATTTGGGGTTGGGCGCTGCCCCCCCGCTGGGTAAATTTATTAATTTAAAAGTTACATTCAAATCATTGCAATTTTTTATGTCATCATTTTATTATTCATTGCTTCATACTTTTTCTTTGTCATTTGTTCGCTGTCAATTTTTGAAACTTCAAGTGACATTTAAAACTGTTTGCTTTCATTTTTTATACCTGTGTGAAGTTATAACTTCGATTCGATTAATTTACGCACCATGCAGAAATAGGCCACTTAGGTCACGAAAAAGCGTGCGTAAAATGCGGGTTTAGGTCACACTGTGCTATAAAAAATATTTCAGTGTTAAATAGCCCATTTATCGAGGGCGGTTATATATTTAATGATGAAGTTCCTACGGCAACGGAAGTTACACGAGTGAAACCGTGCGCGGGTATTAAAGATTGTATGTAATTCCCAGTAGGTACCGACTTCTAGTAAAAGGCTAAGGAATGCCAATAAACTCCGAACAGCGTAAAAAATAGGACGTACACATTAACTACCTTAAAGAGTAAATATTAATTCTATTTTGCCTGTTCTACCTGTAGCCACTCCCACCTACGGTAAATGTTCAGTACTACAAATCACGGCTGTAACCCTTAATCACGCAATAGAAGTTCGCACGTCAATCCACATAAATAATAGACATTCAAAGGGCATGAAGTCAAAAAAAATCTATAGATTAACCACGTATTTTTTAATTTATCAAATTAATAAAAAATTACAAAGATACAGAGCAAAACCAAACTATAAAGTTCAGGACGGGGGCTTGTGACGTCACTATTAGGTAAAATTGTACCTAGAAGTGTAGTCATACGAAATTTTAACGCGCTGTTTCTTAGTCATTTTTTGGTAATCTAACTGACGGACTAAATGGATTTTTTTAGTCTTCATGCGAATAGATATGTTTTGAAATATTTTTTCTCTTATACCTGAAGGGGAGGGTGACGTGGACTCTCGACCTTGGTTCTTTGGTTCAATGTCTTGAGTGTCACCAAACATTAGCGATGACGGTGGACTGTACACCTATAAGGTAATAAGTCGATAAGACAAAGGAAAGGACATAGTAAAGCATTAATATTATAAGTATAGATTTATTTTTAATCTTTTGGTAATGAGTAAATAAAATAAAAATCATTTTTATTTACGTAAACCAATTACAGGCACTTGACAATCGTCAAATATTATTTTGAAAATTAATTTATCAGTCTTAAGGAACATTTGTTACGTATTTATAAACCTATTATAATTATTTATAATGAAATTATTATTATAATTTATTTAAATTGTCGCTAGCAACGCAAAGTGCTTGTTCTGTCTATGTCATGCCAAAATAATTGTCATTATTTGGGTGGACCATGAGCATATAACGACGGGCGCGCTTTAATGCTACCACCGGATCTAATGCGCCCCAACTGAGAAGATCTGGAGAAACAAACTCAGTGTGCACTACCACCGGTTTCAACACGGCCCACAAGAGACTGTCCGGCGAAACATACTCAAATGGGCAATTACGCGGGGCTTAGGTCCAGTTATTTTAATTTATATTTTAGTAGGCATACACATTTATTGCCCAAACGGTTGTTTTATTATTATTATTTATTTTATTTTTACTCCAAAAGATTGAATTATATTGAGACAGAACAGTAAACGCAATAACTTTTGGGCCGATTTTAAAAACCTCTCACAAGTATAAAGCCACTTTATTATATTAATTAATTTAATGATGATGATGATGATGATGATGATCATGATGATGATGTCCTCCCAGACGTATCCGTCGACGACGACACCCTTAGCTTATGTTACCCTGGGCCCTTGCATGGGCGCGAGCGTGACTAACAAATCCAAATTTGGTTTTGAAAGTCCTATTACAGGAAGCACAGTGAAGAGTCCCATCGAGGTTATATGTGTAGTTGTATGAGGGCTTGGGACGAGTTTTCCGAAGATGGTGTTTGGCATCAAGACCCTCAAGACGGGTGCGTTCAAAAATTTCTAAGCCCGATTTGATTGTAGTTCGCCATTCCGTCCTCTGAGTAGCAAGCTCCTCCCACGATTCGCTTGAAGTGCCGACAGCAGTCAGGTGGCGTTTTAGAACATCCCTATACCGCAGATACTGCCCGCCAGGTTTGCGTTTACCAGAGCTAAGCTCACAGTAAAATATCTGTTCTGGTAGCCTGGTAGACTCCATGCGGTCAAGGTGCCTACACCAGCGAAGTTGACCTTTTATTAAAAGACATTCCATTCCAGTCTGTTTGGTTCTACGTAGAACCTCTGAGTTCGGTACACAATCCTGCCATCTCAGCCGAAGAATTGCTCGAAGACATTTTAGGTTTAATTTAATTATAATAGGTCAACAAATAAATAAAAAGTGTAATTTAAGACTTAGAAACGATAATTTAATTTTCCAATTAATGTTTGACTATTTACAAGTGCCTGTTATTGGTTTACGTAAATATAAATGATTTTTATTTTTTATTTTATCCAGTAACATTGGCAATATTTCATGCTGTCGTTTCCACGGGCATTAAAATGGCCCCCTTGAAGTTAGTTTAGCTCTTGTCTAGAGCAAAAAAATTACATCAAATTACATCATTCCACGTTTGGTAAGGGGTTGGTGACCGCAGTATTATGTATACAATATACACAGGCCCGTTACCTGCTATACGATAGCCATAGATGATGTCATAAAGATCGGAACTTAAGAAAAGACTTAATGACTTTTACCGCTAGGCCAGGCCAGGCCAGGCCAGACCAGGCTCCTTAGTTCATCATCATCATCAGCCCGTATAATGTCCACTGCTGAACATGGGCCTCCTCCCGAGGGAGGGTATTTGCCATAGTCACCACGCTTGGCAGGCGGATTGGTGACCGCAGTGTTATGTTGTAATAGGGGAAACACTGCTGCCCGTTCCCTGGTTCGTTTGTTATCGATGATGTTATAATAATCGGGACCAACGGCTTAACGTGCTTTCCGAGGCACGGAGGGTAGTCCCTCAACCAACCAGACCCGGAAAGAAATCTTAGAATTCACACACAGGTTTCTTGTCCGGTGTGGGGATCGAACCCACGACCTCCGAGATTTAAGGCGAGCCAATTACCGCTTCGCTGCGGAGGTTGTCCTTAGTTAGTAAATAATATATACTCACAGTTCTCGGGTCCAAAGATGATGAGAGAGTCATGGGCACTTGAACTACGGCGTTATACGTTTCCCCAATAACGTGTTGCTGATTTCCACCTAAGAAAAAGTACACAGACAAGGTAAATATTTCCTAATGTTATACTTTTTTTTATGGATATATGTAATGAGCCACGAGGCGAGCTCCAGCCTAGATAAATAGTTTAAAAACTACAAATTAAGCAACCAAGGTTCAGGGCGGTCGCTGGCGGGGAGTTGAGGGATTACTTATGGCTTTTATAATAAATAGTTTTGTGCAACTGTCTAAACTATAATATTCTAAAGGGCTTTTGCAAAATATTGGTTATTATATTGGTTGTCAAATTCGTTCACTATTTCAGTCAGTATATCAATAGAAATAAGGCCGATCACTAATAATTGGAACACGCCAATTGCGATTTCAGTCCAAAAGGAAAATTATGCTTATGGCTCAAGGCAGCAAGGAATCCCAATACTGTGTCCTACTTTGACTAAGATTTGTTAGGAGAAAACTTATCAATGAGTTTAGCTTAGCCATTATATGTAGATCATATCTAAATTGTATTGTTTCATAACCGAGTTTCATGTGTACTATAAAGATTAAATAAATAATATATATATTACCTGGTGATAAATCTGACGACGCGATCTCTGACACAAAGTCGCTCAGTGATGAATACGAGGAGCTCGTACTTTCAGCGGCTTCGGAATCCGAACCACTTTCATCTATGAACAAAACATACATCAAATTAAGTTTACTGTGGATAAAACCTCGCGTTTTGAAATCTATCTTAGACCACAGATAAACGGAATACCATTGAACCATTCAATTCGTTTTAAGATAATTTAGAAAAAAAGAAAGAAAAACATTTATTAACACACAAAGCAAATACATAAAGTAATTAAAATTATTTTTTACTAGTTGATTCATCATCATCATCATCAACAGCCCGTTGACGTCCACTGCTGAACATGGGCCTCCTCTTAACAGAGCTTGGCAAGCCAGTATCGTAGAGGGATATTGCCATAATCACCACGCTTGGCAGACGGATTGGTGATCGCAGTAAGATGCAAATGTTGAGCTAATAGATGCTGCTGCCCATCCATCAGCCATATGTCCCTTAGTCGCCTTTTACGACACCCATGGGAAGACATGGGGATGACACTATTCTAAGCCGGAAATGATTACAAGAATGTTATAGTAAAAAATACCGTGATTTTTTAGTCGGAATGAATTTATTTTTGGTGTAACTTTCGATATATTGTTGCTTAAAAACAAAGGAGCCACAAATGAAAAGGAAGTAAAATGCAAAAAATTGTCCCAATGCTGGCAAAATTGGTATTTTTGCATGTCATTTGTTTTTGATTTGTGGTTCTTTTGTCTTTAAGCAGCGATATGTATATTATACGTTTCAATAATATTAAAATGAATTAAATCTGTTTTAGGGTCGCCCGCTCGTATAACCTAGATTTTATTTTATTGCAAGGCATTAGAGCTAATTTTTTCATGTACATATATCATAACCATCATTATTCTTGAGGGCAACATTTTGGTAAAACACATTGTGTCTATTTTTAAATTATAATGTTACGTTTAGATAATAGCACAATAACAAATCACCCTGCCAGTTATTAGCAACGACAAAAAATCACTTTCATTTCTTTTTAATAATTCATTATGCCAGACAGAGACATTATTTTATTACTTACATTATTAAGTTTTAATTAAATGAAAATATTACCCGTCGGTTGGTTTTCATGTCGTTGCCGTTGTCTAAGAGCTCCGTTGAGGGAGCTGCCGTCATCCCAGACCGCGAAACGGATGGGTTGCAATTGGTCCGCGAACCATTTGGGTTTATCCCCAACTTGGCGAGGGTCGAATAGCCCAGTTTGAACTCTTAGGAATGCAACGTTGCATGGCGTTAGCGACCATTCCGCTAAGAACTCGACAGCCTGCGAACAATATGTTATATTTAAAATGAGTTAATACTTTTTTATGTTTGTGACGACATACATTGTACAAAATAAAACTTTACAGTAGAAAAAATGATAATGCTATTTTTTTGTGTTTAAAACGTATAATTATTACCACATGATATGTTTTTACTTAAATATTTACCATAAAAAACGACTTTTTTATTTTCGACTAGCGTGCTGCCCCGACTTCTTTTTGCTAATCAAGCTATGCTCGGGTACTGCCCGGTACAGAGCTTAATTAGCACAAACCCTTGACAAATCATATAAAAAGATAGATTGATCCATTAGTTAATAAGATTTTATAGTTTTTTATAGTTGATTATTAGCAGATTGAGCTAGCCGTTGTTACCAATAGTAGTAATTACAGTAATTTTTGAGTTTATCGCAAACAGACAGGTACAGGTACAGGTACAGGACATGCGAAAGACTTTCTTTTATAATTTGAAGTGATAAATGATATTACACGATTTATCCAAAGAATAACATAAAAGCTTCACTTTTAACCCCTCGTGCTAAGCTAATTAGCTTGTGTTACGAGTGTGTTGCGTCGATAGTGTGTGTGATGTAGTGAGATTCAAACCGGCGACCACATGATCGCAAGTCCGACGCCCTAGCTATTTGCCATCATCAGCCCGTACAACGTCCACTGCTGAATGGTATTTGCCATAGTCACCACGCTTGGCAGGCGGGTTGGTGACCGCAGTATTATGTTGTAACACACAAGGAAACGCTGCTGCCCGTTCCTTGGTATACGATTATGACAGATGATGTTATAACAATCGGGACCAACGGCTTAACGTGCTTTCCGAGGCACAGAGGGTAGTCCCTCAACCAACCAGGCCCGGAAAGAAATCTTAGAATTTACACAAAGATAATTGTCTGGCGTGGGGATCGAACCCACGACCTCCGAGATTTAAGGCGAGCCAAATACGCTACGGAGGTTGTCATATCGATCATATCGATACCATACATTTATACACAAATATTGTAATGGGTGTACAAAACAAAACTGACCTTTATTTCTTAGTAATGTTTTCAGCAAAATCATACCTGTGTCCTAGCGAATTTATTAAGAAACGTGGTAGTTCTGGGTCGCGAGCGCAGAAAACTGTTGATTTGAAACGCAACCACTGGACGCGGATACAGCCTTAAAGTTCGTGTATGTTCCATAAAATTTGCTAGAATGTTCTGGGAGTTGAAAAATCTGACCTGAAAAAGAAAGAAACTCATAAATCATTTTTAATTACATTCCACTTTTGAATTACTATCGCAATATTTCGAACAATAGGCTCTCTATCTTGGTAAGGGGTAACTTGCTCTGTATCGTTTTTACTTCTTAATCTTTTTATAATCTTTGCTCTAATGCTCTGTATAATTACTATGGTATAGAATGTATCGGATCTTTGGCAAGTCCTTACAAAACTGTATCTATGTAGGGCTAGGCGTACAACCAGCTAAAGTAATAATGGCAACTGTCTTGCGCGACGGTTGAAGATAGTGACCTATTTGCCCACTCCCTAGTTAACGACGATAGATGACACAAATGGGCAAAATTCTTAAATAAATCGGTATTTCCTTTATATTTTGGCATCGTCACCATTAATTCTAGAAATCAGAAGCATTTAGTCGTAAGTGCCAGTTTACGATAAAGGCACATACGACGAACGTTTCTGAGGTATATGGCATATCCGACCTTATACTTCTGAGCTCTAGAATTGAGGAGTTGAACTGAGACAATTAGGTTAACGTTTGACTTGCACTATTCACCACCCTGTCAGCGATGTTGGTTAGTTAAAAACTGGGTTAGGTTAAGTGTTGAAAATGGCTTAAATGAGATCTTATCGGGTAATTTTCTACTTACCATAGCAACTCTGGTAGCAACATCCACAGAATCGACATCATTGCCATATATGAGTGGGTTGAAGGGCTGCTGTTGAGGCGAAGCTAGGGACATTCTCTGTGGTGTGTGACCGGCGCTGGCCGCACCCCCTGTGAGAGAGACGCGCCGGCTCTCGGGCGTGCTGTGGGGGGCCGACTGGGCACCGTCTGGACCACTACCGCGGTATGCAGCCGGCTGCACTCTGGACAATAACAGCATAACATATAATAGGTACATACATTCATAGCGTGTTGATCCACAAAAGTCATATGATATAGGCTGTTTTTTAGGCTGTTTTTTTTTAAGTTGAGTAATCTTAAAAAAAAATTGCACATGCTATTGCACACTACTAAGTAGTATTCTTGTTAACCCCTCGTGCTCAACTAAAACGCTTGTGTTAGGTGTTAGTTCATGTCGGTAGAGCAATGGGTGGAGATCGAACCGGCGACCACATGATCTCTAGTCCGACGCCCTAGCCATAGGCCGCTTAAAAGTATTATGTATGTTAATATGTATTTAGCCACGAGGCTTTTGCTTCTTCACCAGGTGTAAAAGATATAGGTACATAACATAGTATATTCTATGATATTTGGGACTTATAAATAGTGAGATCCTGCTTCTATCATCATAATAACAAAGGCGAGCTAGGCTCCAACTTTATTTATATATATAATAGTTTGCCTTAACTTTCGTAAGTGGGTGCCCATTGTGAGGATTGGACCTAAGCTTAGGGTGGTAACTGGCGATGGTAATTAAGGATTGTTGACTTATAGATTATTTTTTTGGCATTGTGCACGTACCACTCTACTATTAAATTCACATCTTCTGAGATTTCGTAATGGCATTGGAAGGATAACAGTAACCTATGGTTCGTGAACAATTCTTAAGCAAACAAGTGAATATCAATGCTGGATAAATATAAGAAAACCAATATACGTACTTGAGTGTCGCACCGCCAACGCTATCTCGCCTTGAAGGCATCAGTGGAGCGGCCGCTTGTTCCGCCGTACTGCTTGTCAGACTATTTAGAGCCTGTCAACATATATTCTAGGTTATTTATTATTCACTTACATTATTAACATTTCAGTATTGGCTTTAACATTGCGTAACTGACTAATTCAGATCAAAATTTAAAGACTTTTGTGAGTAGAATCCATCAGTTCAATATCTACAAACAACCAATTGAACGCTTTTCACATTTTAGAAGAGAATTTTTATGGAGGTTGCGAAGTTTAGATTGCCTTAACTTGAAATGTATTGAAGTGACCTTGGCTGCAATGAGTATGTACAGTACCATAAATATACTGATTATGAAGACATATCTGTAAAATTGTGATTTTTTTAAAGAAAATTCATAATAACACATATACAATAAGAAGTGAGGCTTCCTCTTCCTGCTATACAAACTGAATTAGGGCCGACGATAGAGGATGACTTTAATTGAGAGAAAAATGTATTTTAATCAAATAAAATTGTAAGGAAAAATAAAATGTATAATTTCACAGAATTTTTGGTCACTAACGTAATCACTACACATGACTGACATGACCCATCTACTGTTAAAGGCATATATTTTGTAAGCACCTTGTATTAATACGTATTATCGTAATATAATAGTTATTTATTTAGAAATCGAGTTTTAGGTAGATTCCAGTCCTGTCAATCGATTACTATTTTCATGAACGAACTTAAACGACTTGGATGCGCTGAATATTGGAAGAAACTGTTTTTAAAATCAACGATAATAAACTATGTACACCATTGCATACTAAATGCCTCCAAATCTTGAATTTAAAAATGAAATAGTCAGTTGCACTCTAGCGCGATAAATTAACAGAAAATATAAAATCTAAGCAAATATTAACGCCCAAGTCTTAGTTGAAATATGCTAAAAATAGCATTATTATTTACAATATAAATATTCTAAATCAAACTCGAAGCAATACCTTTTACTTACAAAGGAGCGTATAAAACTAAGTATCCATTATGTCACTACCTTTATAATTTATTAATTAGTTTTGGTTAAAATAATTGTTAATTTTTACTAGTCTACTTAAACGTATTAATTATAATTATATAATATAAACATATCACTAGATATAAGGAGCAATAAACTGTATATTTTAATATTATAATCATTTCCAAGACAAAAATTATAGTAATTTTCACAGTAATTTCTAAAGACCAACTTAAAGTAGGTTAAGCACTCCGCATAGTTTACCTACCGACTTTTGGAATAAAGTGTTATATATTCCCTTTACCTGTTAATATTTAGTCAATGACTATACTGATAATGTAGTATTATGCATCCTCTCGTAATAAAACAAAAGTAAAATAATTAAAATTCTTTGTGATATCCGCAGGTAGTCTTCTTCCATACGTTAAGAACACGACGAGAGAACGTTAGTAAATATTATTTCACGTTTCTCTGTTGCAACCTTTGTCATTTAATTATGAAGACATTCCTTATATCTAGTAATTAGTTTAAGTTATTGTTATATTATGTTAATAATCTAACAAGCAATAGATAGTATTTATTTAGCGTGAGCGTAATCACAAGACACCATTCCATGCTGCACACCATATGCTAGAATATCTGAAACCGTGTTACAGTCTAGTTTTATCGGTCAGTTCAACAGGACTTTACACCTTATATATTTATATAGGATCCTAGGAATAGTTCGCAATCAGTAACTTTGTAACAGTATAGTCACTATGCATTTAAATTTACACTGTGACTCACATTCAATCGCCGATTCACAAATAAAATGAGTAAAACATATTGTTATGTTTGATTTTAAGTAAGCACCACTCGATCATTACGGGTAACGGCCACGAATCGGTTATTATGGTCTAGCAATATTTTCAAACATATCGACGGGTCCCTAGAACAAACATATTAGATATGTTACCAATTTACAGAATGTATAAAGAAAACACCGCTAGTGTTGCTTGCCCAGCGCTGGTACACTCTGAAAAATGGGAACGCATCAAATACGGTTTTATACTAGGGACCTGTCGATATGACTTCTAATAGGTAATTGAAAGACAAATTCATTCAATAGTGTCTTCAAGTATGTATTTCAGAAAAGTGGTATAATATATATAGACGGTAACACATGTCTCAGTTTTTAAAACACTTTAAAAATATCTTAGCTGCTTTCCTTATCTTTTGTACAAGATGCGAAGCTTTATATATTATTAAAATATTACTAAGATAAAATTTCAACTGGAAAAAAGGAAATTGGAAACTGTTATAGGCAATTGTAATGAGATAAGAAAAGTATATAAACCAAAGGTAATATCGCATTAAATATCATAATACCAAAACTATCTCAGGTATCCTTAGCAATGCATCAGTCAGTAGTAAACTCACAACACAACATTGTGTATTATGTAGTGAAGTATATTAAGTACATAATGTGAAAGTGTGCAATGTAAAAATAGTATGGATATTTACACCGGTTCCCGCACTGCCCATGAGATGCACGGCCTAGCCAGGAGAGAAGCGAGTGTTAGTGAGAAAGAATAAAGTGTTTATGAAAAAAACCTGTAAAAAACGTTCAAAATAAGTGATGATAATAGATACCTAACATTGGATTCCTCTAAGGTTCATCTAGTTGTCGATACGGTCACATGCCAGTCTAAATGGATTAAATTGATCTGACTTGCATGATTTCTAATGATAATTTAACTCTCCGGTTTATTGCCTATGATTTTTAATTACAGATATAGAGTGTTAGGACAGTACAGTAAGCTACAAAAATACATAGTATACAGACCCATATCTATATATATAAAAATGAATCCCTATTTCCCTTCGTCACGGCATCACGCCTTAATGGGTGGACCGACTTCACTAATTCTTTTTTTGTTGAGTTTGGTATTGTCAGGAGAAGGTTTTTATGCAAAAAAGAATAAGAAAATTGCGTGGAAAATTTAAGAATACTTAACCATCATATTTCGTTTTCTAATGTAAACTTAGCGTTTTTGACAATATAAACTTTTTAATTGTTTTAGGTTTTGGGTTTTGGCATAACATTGACAGAGTGCGTGCTGCTATTAGTGCACATCACGGTTAGTTCAGAGCTATCACGTCTAATATTAAAAGTTTTATTTAATATAGTTTTAGTTAAGACAGGACAACGTATGACAGTCAGCTAGATATTATATGATTCTGAGTACTGAGATATATAAATGACGAAACTAATTTAATAATTAGAGCAACTATATCTCCTTTGCCAGTAAAATAGCAATTATGGTTTTGACAATCATACACTACAAGCATAAAACTTAGGACCTTAAAATGATTGTTTATGGTTTTAAATGGCGATATTTCGATATAAGAAAATGATTAATACTAATATAACTACTGAATTAATGATCCTGATGAGTTTATTTAAATGACTTGTGTAGGTATTTCCATGTTATTCAAGTAACTCGTAGTGTAATAGTTATAGGCATTGTATAAATGTATTCCTGTAGTGGACCGTACACAAAGAAATAGACAGTTTATAGAAGGTAGAACACATGTAACAAATATCATAATAATAATAATATTAACACTTATTCGTCACAATAGCTTAGCGACATCGATATACTGAAATGCGCTCAAGTGCAGAAAAAAGATAGTGAATTAGAGAAAGTTTTAGGTATTTCAGAGACATTCAGATATATAAAAAGTATATAATAAAGCATTGTTTACCTGTTTGAGATGGTTTTTCAATACAGAACCTTCAGGTTCAGGTAAAGGCGGCAGCTCTTGGTCAGACCCCGTAGGACAGATAAGCTTTGTAGCGTCGAGATCTACTAGCCATATATCATCCGGTAACCTAAGGACAATTATATGCATATATCTATACTAATATATAAAGCTAAAAAGTTTGTTTGTTTGCTTGAACACGCTTATCTTAGGAAATACTGGAGCGATTAGGAAAAAATGTATCAGTTTTAGAAAGCCCATTTATCAAGGAAGTTCCTCGATAATGGGCTTTCTTAAACTAACAAGCCTATTGGCTATATTTAATTATGATGTTCCCTCGGGAATGGCTTATTAGCCTTCCTCGATAAATGGGTTTTCTTAAACTAACAAGCCTATTGGCTATATTTAATTATGATGTTCCCTCGGGAATGGCTTATTAGCCTTCCTCGATAAATGGGTTTTCTTAAACTAACAAGCCTATTGGCTATATTTAATTATGATGTTCCCTCGGGAATGGGAGTTACGCAAGTGAAACTGCGTGCGGGAATCTAGTTATTAAATCAATTATGTTTGGACTTAGCCATTTTTCGAAATTGACAACCCATGACATGTACGCTTTTAGCTTCCAATTTTGACGGGACAGAAAAAAGGCATGGGTGTGAGTGTGTGTGGGTGTGGGCGTGTGTGGGTGTGGGCGCAAGCGTGGATATAAGCATGGGTATAGAGACATGGGTATGGGTAAGGCTTAGGCATGGCCGTGGATAAGGCCTTGAGCGCGAGTATGGGCGTTAGTATCAATTAGTACAGGCATATGCTTGGACTGTTGAACACTATTACGTAGATGAAACGGCGTGAAACACGTTAGTTGTACAATTCTATAAACATCCGAATCCTTTTCATAGAATTGTACTCAAGGTAAATCTTTCTGATATACATTATTGGCCTTAAAGAACCTATTCATGTGTAGCGAGTTGATACATCTATTGTTATGAGTTCTTTTGTATGGAGAGATGATATTGAAGTATTGTCGATCTTTCGACAAATATTTTTCTTAATAAGAAAAATAGGACTTTGGCGTAAACATACCTTGTACTCATTCTGTTTATTCAATAAATAAAATAAAATAAAATAAAGTCAATAAAACTATTATCATAACACAATTTTTTTGACATGACAAATTATTTAGCTTACATTAATTTCAAGTAAAAATGCCCACCAAAATATTGATTTACATTCATAAAAACAAACAAATCGGCCTTAAAATCGGTCGCGAGAACTATATACATACCTAAAATTCTTCTTATAGGTAAGAAACGTAGCTGGTATTCCAATGAGGAAAGGTGTCGGTGCTTGCAACAACTGTTCAGCGCTGCTCATACAGCTGGGTAGTAGCGGAATGGCCGGGAACATGTACTCCAGAGGATACAACATGGCGACCAGAGCCATCACTGACATGGACAGTGCGTTGTAGTCCCGGGACTGAACCACCACTTTGCTTTCCAAGATGATGAGCGTTAGAACCTTGAGACATGTTTCCACACCTGCGGAAGATATTGTGAGTTAGTGAATTACCTAAGTTTACTTCTACAGGAATGGAATGGAATACCACGCATGGCCGGCAGATTGGTGATCGCAGTAAGATGGACCTTGAGCGATTATTAGGAAGAATCAGAGCCGCGTAGTGTCGGATGGACATACTTAGATTGCCACGAGGCTTTTGCGACTTCACTGGGCATAAAGGCGAGCAGAGCTCCAGCCTTAAACAAAACTCACAAAATATATACCACCTAAATAAAACTAACTAATATACCAAATAATTTAGGGGAAAACTTTCAATTATTGGCACTTTAAGCGAAATCGGTATAAAGAAATATTGTTTCTGAAAATTATATGCCTTTTTAAGAGAAGAGAATAGTAAAAAATAGCAATAGGAATATTTTTCACGTTATTTTGTTGGAAAACATTAAAGGCTCGAGCACACCGAATGCGTATGCGTGACTACGGCGTAATCACGTCGTAGACACGCGCGTAGCTACGGCGTAACCCGATGTCACACCGGGTTACGCATACGCTTACGCTTCCGAGGATAGGCAGTTATACTCTACCACTTACCTAAGAGCTCCAACGGCAAATGTAACGGAAAGTCCACCAGTGTAAACCTCGTGTGATCCGGCAACGCGAACAGCAGCGGTGAATGTGCGGTAGGTGACAACACTTCGAGTTCGAGCCTCGTCTTACCAGGCACCGGTACTGGCGCGGATAACAATCGTAGTATCCACGTTTCTATTTCTTTGACATCGTGTAGAACGATGGTAGGGGTGTTATCGTAAGATTGGCCGGTTAACACTGACCAAACTGTATCCCTGTTGATTTAACTTGATTAGTAGATATAAAATATGCGAAGTAGTTTGTGAATGTAGACTGAAACTTAGAGTATATGTACATAAAAGCGCGAATATGGCTGCGATCGATAAAAAAATATATATTTTCATCATCCCGAGGCCGAAAGTTTGAATTTCTTCCCTTGTTTGCGGGAAGAAAGAGTCATATTTCAGACTACCTACCCGAGGGCGAAAGTTTGAATTTCTTCCCTTGGGAAGAAAGATGCATATTTCAGACTGCTCACAATTAGTGGCAGTTTAAAATGTAGTCTTTTTTTGTTTTAATTTTCTTCCCGTTACCTATTTGAAATAACTCATTACCATGGTAACCGTGCAGTTGTTATTTGTTATTGTAATTTCCTGTTTAATGATCAATGTTTTTTTTTTGCGTTCGATAATAAATACTATTTTTCTTACAAAAAAAAATCAATATTTAATTATCTCGAATATTAATAATAATATCTTAATAGATATATAAGGCAATTAAATCTATTAATTTCTTCTTTTCGCCCATCTCCCCTACGGGGCTGCGCCCCGGACCCCGTCAATAGATAATTTGAACGACATTCGTTTTTCTTATATACAATGTCATTAAACTTTCGGTCCTGGTATGATGAAAAATAGTATACGCGCCACGGGTGGATAGCAGGACATTTCAACCCACGCTTTTCACATACCGCGCGGGTTTAAAAGTCATACTTTCCTCCCTTGGCACGTAATGTACTATTCTGTTTTTTGGTTCCTGGAAGAACTTGGTTCTATAGATTTCTTCATTACTATCACAAAACTTACAATATACGTCACCGACTTAATATACGACGACGATCATTTTTTTGGTCAAGACACCATGGTGTTGTACATACACGTGTCACCCATCAGTTCATACGCTGTAAGGCGCACTCTATAGCTATCTTAGTTTAGTCTCTAAGAGGCTGAACGTTATTCACTTTAGTCACTATAACGTGGTGTGGTTGTGGTACGGGTCACGCCAACAGACCGTTTACGTACACTGCTGAACATGGGCCCATGTTACTAGTCCCACTTAAAAGTTAGTAACAAGTCCACATATATATATATGGACAGGTGGACTTGTAACTAACTTGTATGTACTATAAGAAAGTATGGCAAGTTTTCCCAGCCACATCTGGACATTTATTTTTCTTGCGAGAGAATTCTAACTCAGTTCCTATTTGATGGCTTATAAGAGTGAGATTACTGAGTTAGATGTTAATTTTTTTAATTTCATTTGTATTAGACGATCGGTATCATGTATTTATATAATATACTTTCGACTGAAAACGAAAGTAGGCATTACCTAAGTGTTTGTCTGGACGCTCCGACACGTCGCGGACTGGAAGACTCGTTGCATGCATCTATCAACTTCTTTAGGATAAATAGGCACTCTCGGAATGTGGAGAAGAATGGATGATGTGACAATAGGCAAAGCGACGTCAGTGAATGATTACGAATTCTCTGCAACAAAATAAAGTACTATATTATAGATAATAATAATAATTTGATAGAAGTGTTTGAACTTTCTGATACAGACGCATTTAATACCGAGTGAATATTTATATGACTATAGTAACTGTAAATCAGCAGTACCTTATTTGGCGCCATGTTCTTTTGCTAGAGTTATATAATATTTTTTTCATCGCTACGCAGCACTGCAACGGATAAACTGTGCTATTGGTACGAAGTACAGTAACGATCACATAGTAGGTACAGTTGTTTCTCGCTACGTAGTTCTGCTATGGTGATATTGTATTGTCGCTCTGCGCTACTTAGCACTGCTTGGGTCAAACTGTACTGCCTTTCATTGCTGCGTAGCTCTGCTACGGTGATATTGTAGTGTCGCTCTGCACTACTTAGCTTTGCTACGGTCAAACTATACTATGCTTCATTGCTATGTACAGTTCGTCAAACTGTACAGTTCGTCAAACTGTACAGTTCGTCATTGCTACGTAGCTCTGCCACGATGATTGTAATGTCGCTCTGTGATACTTAGCACTGCTTGGGTCAAACTGAACTGCCCTTCATTGCTACGTAGCTCTGCTACGGTGATATTGTAGTGTCGCTCTGCACTACTTAGCTTTGCTACGGTCAAACTATACTGTGCTTCATTGCTATGTAGATATGCTACGGTCAAACTGTACAGTTCGTCATTGCTACGTAGCTCTGCCACGATGATTGTACTGTCGCTCTGTGATACTTAGCACTGCTTGGGTCAAACTGAACTGCCCTTCATTGCTACGTAGCTCTGCTACGGTGATATTGTAGTGTCGCTCTGCACTACTTAGCTTTGCTACGGTCAAACTATACTGTGCTTCATTGCTATGTAGATATGCTACGGTCAAACTGTACAGTTCGTCATTGCTACGTAGCTCTGCCACGATGATTGTACTGTCGCTCTGTGATACTTAGCACTGCTACGGTCAAACTGTATTGTCCGTCATTGCCACGTAGCACGCGGTATCATTATATATATATACACCGTGAAATTTTAATGGTTGTTTTCCCGAAGCAGAATAACTTGCCGTCGGTAGTACTATCGAAACATATTTTTTTTTTTTTTAGACATGTTTTGGATTTAGAATTATTAAAAAAAATTTTAGACAACTCGAAAGCGTGATAAACAGTAGTAACACTAGACGGAGTGAACGGACCTTGTAGGTACTACTCGAATCGCACGCGCTGCTGACAAAGTAAAGAACGATCCATAAACGTTCAAAGCAAAATAATAGCTCAATGGTAGTTATACGGCATAAAATAGCCTGCACGCAAGAATCACAAACGAGCCGACTTCCTTTGTAATTAGCCGCGCGGCGCCGACGCCGGAACGCCCTGCGCTCTCCTTCGACTCCCTCCTTCCTTAGTTGTCCCGTGAACGTCAGAAGCGCAGCACGCGTTATCTTATTACCTACTTTATTAGTATTATGGATCGACATTACAGTTTTAGTAATTTAGAGTACGTCGCTATGGTGCAACTGTACGCTAGGGCTAATTATAATTCCCATACTGCCTGGCGTCTTTACGCCGAGCTGCAACACTTGGCGTCACTCCGTCTTCGCGGAGTTCTGAACCCTCAAGTCATACAGGACCGGACGATCGTAGCGGCGACGGCTACTCGATCATGGGCAGTTCCAAGTGCCAGCACATGCACAGGGCAGAGGTCGATCGGCCGTTCTTTCGCCAGAGCTCGACGAGGAGATCATCGAGTACTTCGAACGCGATCCTCGCCGAAGTAAGCGAATGGCGGCAGCTAAGTTTGGCGTAAGCCAATACTACGTCTGGAAACTACTCAACTCAGAAGGACTGCATCCATATCATTTCCGCGGAGTTCATTTATTTTTTCATTTTTGTTAAATACGCCTTAAATACTTTATTAGGTATCTAATTCAGAAAATTATTGTTCTTAGATAATAAACTTGTTTTAAGTTACGTTTTCTGTAAGTTATAGCTAAAAAGGTATTGGATAAAGCTTATTATTATGATTGGGTACTGTGTTACATTACCTAAGGTGTAGGTATCAGCTGATTGACTAACACCCGGGTCAACGAACGCGCGACCGAGCGACGCGAGCGCTAGGTATCGCGAGGTATTACTATCGGTTCGATGTCACTTTCGAGTTCGGTTTTTCACGATTGTTAATCGGCCATTTTTGGTTTATAATATTTAGTTTTTGTATAAATTGAATGTTTAACTAAGACCAAACCTTTTCGCTGCGGGAAAACAACCATTTAAATTTCAGCGTGTATATATATAAAGGGTTGATACGACAGAGCGGCTTTCCTTTAAACTGCTATACTAGGTACCATTTCCAAGCTCTGTACCAAAAATCAATGAAATAGGAGCAGTATTTTAGTCGCAAATGATTTTTTAAGTTTTTGCGCCGTTTGAACACGATGTATCTTTCCTAACAGCTGATTATGTGTACGCACAGGTCATGCACCTTAAAACGATAAATCTGAGTATAACCTACGATGCGTTGTTGCCGCTCTGACGTAAATCATTGCAAAATTCCCGCAAGAGGGGCGCGCGCGACGTTGCCGCTTTGCTAGGTCAGTGAAATTTATTTACAAAGGGTGGTTACGTTTTACTCTGATTTGTAAGCTATTTAGTTTGTTTGAAAGAAAAAAATCTCAATTTGGTTGCTTTTTATTTTTATACCGTATCGGATTAATAAAAAACACGTATAGTAAACGTAGCGTAATTTAATGCCCCTCTGTCGTATCAACCCTGTATATTGGCATTTCGTAGTACTTCGACGGTCAAATTATTCTATCATTAACGTAGTTTTGCTGCAATCATGACTATACCTGGCGCTTCCTGGTGGCCCGTGGGCTGGGCGTGTGACTGCCCCCACTCTCGGAGTCGGGCGCGGGCGCTGCTCGGGGCGCTAGTGTCGCGCTACAGTCGCGCTCCGAGTCGCTCGGTGCTACGTTGCTGCTCCTATAGTCACTGGAACATTCGCTATGTCTTAGTGTGGGCAACAGACGTATTTTTTTTATTAAAATTATCGTCACTGAAAAGAAATGGAATACCAAAGCTCGCATCCTTCGATGGCAGACATAGAGTAAAGCATTACTAAATGTCTTACTCTGATGAAAACATCTATCCAAAATATTACCCGCCAACCAAATAGATTATTGGTGTATAATGCACAATAATCTGTTTGGTTGGCGAAGAATAGATCTCTATGTTACAGAATATATAGAAAAATTCCTCAATATTTTAAGGCATATGCGAGTCATGAAATCATCCGTCACATCTGTCATCTGTGTATGTGTTCGAGCCATTTGCTATGAAAATTATTAGTATAAAAACAATTTTAAATAGTTTTAATTATAGGCATTTTTTATTGCGTGTATGTTTCGTTTTTTGAATTATTTATTCTGACATTTTATTATTGTTATTGCATGTTTTACAAATTTTTTTTTACGGAAAATGTTGGTAAGTTTTTCTTGTGACTATTTTACACGAAGTAAAAAACCATGATAGTTTAATTGATTTGTAGCTTTGGATAGATTATTTACATATATGACTGGTTTGCAACTTAATTACGAAAGACTTTCACAGACTCAATAAGTCTTCTTACCACTCCGCAGGAAAATATATGAGTCAGGGAAGTTCAATGACTGCTCCACAAACTACTCCACCTACATATAAACTCCTTTAGAATATGTAGAGCACAAAATAGTATGAATAAACTATCAAGGTGCATTAGATAATTAGGCGAACGATGCGACCTCATTCTCATAAATCAATCCTTCATTTAATTTATAACTTTTTTTCTAGATTCTGTTCTCGTTGGAACTTCACAATGAAGGTGATTTCTAAAATTGTTTTAAACAAAGGCTATACTTATCTGTGAAATAATTGTAGAAATCGGCCCAAAGCCAATTTCTACAATTATTATTAAATGCAAATAAAAAATTAAATCTTTCCTCTTATAATATAAGTATAGATGGATCAAGTATAGCAAAAATGTAAAGAGCCTCGATTAAGGTTAGCTTATTTAAGGCACCCATTAAAAAGATATATACTAATAATTGTACGACTTAGGTTTGTTTTGCCTAACTATTTAAAGACAATGATACGTTTATGCAAGTTATTCGAAATCGGAACTATTGCTGTTTTGGTCATCCTGTTAGACAAATAAAAATAAAATAACTGGTTCAATATTGAGTATAATATTTGCATGTTTTATTCTTTTTTGGAATGCACAGTGCATTGACACCATTCGGGAACTGCTGATCTAACCTACAGATAATACTAATAGAAGAAATATATGTTCACCTGGAGAACGCCGAGTCGGAGCTCTTCTCCATGGACTTGCGCCATGACTCGCGGCGGAGCAACACCCGAGGGCCCGGCGCCGCCGCGCGCTCCACCGGACGGTAGAAGTTCACGCAGATACCGTACCGCGTCTTACCTACCAAATAGAAATACATTTCTTATGAACAACTGATTAGCAAGCTGAAGTGGCAATGGGCTCGAAGAACTGAGATGGAGCAGAAAGGATCTGAAGTGGAGACCGAAGACCTCATAAAGGTCGCATGGAGTCAGTGGATTTAGGCCTATGTTTAACAGTGGACGACAACAGGCTAATGTTATGATGAACATCGTATTTCAAGGTCATAGTTCTGTAAGGCTGGTTTTCATTTAGATAATGATAGGGCAGAGAGAGGCCAGTCCTTTTTTCGGACAGACATTTGTGTAGTCAACCACGACCAGAGCTCCAGCCTTTATAAATTTATAAAGTACAAACTAAGCAACGTCCTTAACCAAGTCCCGCTTAGACCTCGGCTCAGGTCGGCCGCTGACTGGGGTTTGAGGAACTATGACTATCTTTTCTAGGGGTTTTGTAGAACGGTCGCTCTAAGTTACAGTTCGTGGGCGTCTTGGACTTCGGGTTTAAGAGTGCATCGGAATCTTAGACCAGTGACAACCAACGCAATGTTTAGGTCCGCGCTGAATTCAAAATATCACGATCAACCGCGAAAATCCGCAACGTTCACAACGGACAAAATAAGCTATTCTTTAGGTCTTTTGCACAGTAACTTTTTGGTCTAATATCTTGTGGGCGTCGTTATAAGACTTCCCCCTTTACTGTGAACAAAAATATTATACAACCATACCAAACTAAGAGACAATGGGGTAAATCATAAAAAAAAACTTTATCAGTAAGCTTGAACAGAAACTATGAAGTTTTCTCGATAGAGAAGAAGTAGTCAGAATTCGAGTACCTCACCCACACTTGACATATCGGTCATATGAGTATATAACATATCAATGGACAGTAGAAAGTTAGTTATACCTTAGTCTACATATATTTACAACTCACCTGAATCTTTATCCGTGAGGGTGAACACAAAGGACGTGGTGTCCCTGGAGGCGAGGTGTCCAGGGGCGCGGCGCGGACCCACGGACACGCAGCCCTCGGGCTGACAGAAGTACACCATGTCCAGAGGGAGTGGGAAGTCATTGTGATTGGTCAGAGGGTAGCGGCGGAGGAGTTCTGGGGCCTAGAATAGAGTGCTGGATGAGTATGATCCTATAAGTATTGTAGCGTAAATTATCCTGTTTTATTGTAGTCCACTGTAAAGTGTAGCATGCACTTCGATAACACGTCCACTCTCGCCCAAGACGCTCGTGTTACTAAACTAACGTGGTGCGGTCGACACAATGAAATGTATGTATGTTTGTGAGATTGTGGGATACGGAATATTTATTCATATATTTTATTATTAAATATAAGTACAAAGACGATAAAAAACAGATCAAGAGAGAGTGGGGCTCCCTCATAAATTAACGATTTTCTATTCTGTGCAATTAGATACACCCTATCGGTTAGTCCAAATAATTCCGATATGTCCGAATATACAAGAAAGTATATAAAATATTTAAAAAGATTGATTTTGAGGTCAACATTTTGTTGTTGTACCTGTAAAAACGCTATCACTTCCGTAGTTGTAATTCAACTTGACAGAGCATTAAGTTTAGGGGTGTAAAAGAAACGAAAAAATGCGTACCCGTATGTATTCGTTACTATAACAATAAGTACTCGTTACTTTCGTATCGTTACGTTACTCGTTACTTCTGATAAATGATATGTTATGTTAGAGCAACGAATCGAACCGTGTTACGTAGGTACGCGTACAATGTACTCTATAGAAAACTTACTTATTTATAAATTACACACCAAGCTACGTAAGGTGCATTTTTTCGCATTTAAGTTTTTTTTTGTATTTGTAATTTGACAAAAATATTTTCTTACTTAGTTTCTGTTACAATTTCAAACGTTGTCTACACATACAATAACTTTGTATAAACAGTAAAAAACTTTAACTAATTATTTCCAAATTATACTTTATTTAATTAAACGGACATCGTTCGTTATTACGAACGTTTTCAAAAAATACACCGAATAAGTGCGCAAAAGTACGTAAAACATACGATCAACCAGCAAACGTTTCAATAAACGCATCAACGGTACTCGCATTTTCGTATATTGGGTACCTACATTGTATAGGTACCGAATATACGAAAGATGCGAGTAACGAAATTCATTCGTGTGTAACGTTTCGTTACTCGGTACTAGACGGCGCACCCGTTATACAGTAACGAACACATACGGTTTGCTACAGCTCTAATTAAGTTACCTAATTCTTAAAAGTTCATCCAGCAAGGAGCAACACTCAACTTTGTTTAGTTCAAGGCTCCAACTATGACAAATCTATTTAAATAAACCATAAGCACTTACAAGTGGCTATAACAATATTTAAGTAACAGTGACGTAGGTCGTAAACATTAAAAGTTAGTGAACTTCAGGACATTTGAATGTCACATTCAATTGTTAATCAATATTGATACCTATTTATTCTTACCACCATCTGTTTCATGCAACATTATCTACCTATATATTATATTATTACTTTAATATAACTTATAACACTATATAAACAAGTTTTACGTCGCCTTTCAAATCTAGACTTCAGAAGCAAATGTAATATTTTCTTCAGAAACTTTTTGTCGTAAGTGTCAGTATACGATAAAGGCACACATGACAGCGGTTTCGCACTACGTCCGATCCGATTCTGACCCGTGAAAATATGGTCCGTAGTAGCCGTAGAAATATTTCTATGGTAAATAACGCACGATCCGATCTCCGTCATCTGATTTCTTTCCAAATTTCTAGACCAATATTTCCACGGGTTCGGATCGAATTCGGATCGGACATAGTGCGAAACCGCTCTTACGAATGATACTGACGTAAGTATAATGTCAAATTCGACTTTATGCTTCTGAGCTCTAGAAATACTTACACCATACCTAATATCTAGAGCCTAGATATTTAGCCGTTGCTAATACTTAGCGCAAAGATTTATTTTTGGCAGTAGGTACAATCAATCAATGTAAGTGTATGCTTTTTCAATAGCATGAAAAGTAAAATATTACAATGACTTCGAACTTGTACTGTGACGTTTTGTATTGGAAGGCACTAAAGCTCATTTTCTATTCATTTTGACAAGTTAATCAATGCCGTTTCTTTGAGGGCAACTTAAAATAAAAAGTATTATCACTTATGATATACCTATATGTATGTTTAAGAATTTTAATATTACGTCTCGATAGTAATACTGATAGCAATCGTCTTACCAATGATTCATCATCATCAGCCCGTATAACTTCCACTGCTGGACATGCAGGGAGGGTATTTGCCATAGTCAGCACGCTTGGCAGGCGGGTTGGTGACCGCCGTAATATGTTGTACTACACAAGGAAACGCTGCTGCCCGTTCCTTGATATACGATTATTATAGATGATGTTATAACAATGGGGACCAACGGCTTAACAAGCTTTCCGAGGCACGGAGGATAATCCCTCAACCAAGCAGACCCGGAAACAATTCTTAGAATTTACACAAAGATTTCCTGTCCGGTGTGGGGATCGACCTCCGAGATTTAAAGCAAGCCAATTACCGCTACGCTACGGAGGTTGTCCCTCCAACAACGATTAGCAACTATTAAAAGAACACGGTGTAGTTCGTAAGCTTTTAACAAATTCTTTCATGTAAGAACCGAACGAGAATCACGTTTGCTTTGAAAAAAAGTGTATCTATTAGCTTTTAATTATGTTTCAATAAATATAAGTGTAATGAAAATAAGCCTTAATTATAAAGCCTTAAAGACTTTTTCCTGTTTGGTAGTCATAAGTAAGTAGTTTGTTATTAATTCCGCCACAACAGATCTCTTAGTACCATCAACATTCAAATAATAAAATATAATTTCGATGAAATTGTATATAGCTCTATCTATCTCGCTCTGACGCATTTCGAACTAGTGTAAGACATGGGCATTTGAATAATTCATTTGTCACTTAAATTTCAAGGCGTACGGTGTTTGCGTGAGTACCTAAATGATCGGTGTTATTAATAGATACATACCTGAACAGGGGCAAGGCCTTTGCCAGAGGTGTAAGGTCGGGATCCAACTATAGTTAAATAATCCACCAGTCGTGGGCATAAGTGCTGCTTTTGAGTGTCCATAGCTGACCACTAAGTGAACGTAAGTCCTTCTGCTTCCTATGTGCAGGCTGTCCTAAACCCATCATAGTTTAATATTATATTGCTTGTCATTATTATCACTTGTCACTTAAATTCCTGAAAAAGAAGAAAATAAATAAGAATTATATTACAAAACGTAAATAGAGAGAATCTCCACTCAATGAGTGTCAAACGACGGACGGAGCAGAAAGAGGTGGCGAGATGACCTCTATGTGTATAGAAAGGACTGGTTTAAGGTGGCGCGGGAAATGAATATCCGAAAGGATTTAGGGAGGCCTTTTGCCCAGCAGTGGGATAGTCTGGACCAGAGAGAAAATCCTCAATAACTTAAAAATATACCTAAGTTATTAAGGTTTTTCATCATCAACACATTTTCAATTTTCATCACATTGACGATCAAATTCATCACATTTATTTATATTATGGCAACCACAAAATGGCATACATAATAACTTATACTAATAATAATATTAAACAATAGAATTATAAAATTATCTTCAGATATTCCATCCATCCCCTTTCATATCAACGTGACAGATTTGGCTGATATTAATATCTTTGCAGACTCCATAAAACCTCCTCATTTATCCACAATCTCCTATTAATCAAAATAAAAATAACTGTATAGATACCTATACAGTTATTTTTATTTTGATTAATAGAACGTATTCTATTTATTAGGGTAATAATACTATTACCCTAATAACTTGAATACGTTTAAATGCATAGGTAATCCTTTCCATCAATTGCCAATTATATCCTATTTTGATTTAAATTAAATAAATAAAATCTGCTTATCCTAAAACTCTTATCAATAAAATATAATATTATACCACTACCCACCTTATATTACACTTAACCTAGAGGCGCACTCACACACATACGCCTAGTAAACTAATAGATAAAGTTCACATTACATATGAACGATTACAATCATATACAACACTCCGTTCCCGAAGGACGTCCAAATGTCGAAGAGAGGTAATAAAATGATTTAAACAAATAGCGTAGTTACTGCCCTACACGTTACTGACGCTTATTGATTGAGATACAGCCCAGTGAACGCAGAGGTGAGTGCGGTAGGGTTGCCATCTTTGTTTGAGAAAAATATTCTCATAGATCGTGCTTTACAACTTTCACTCTCACAACTCTCTACTTTAGGTTAAAAATTAAGATTTTTCCTCTTAAAAAGAAGCATTAAGCATCAAATTTTAAACACAAAAACACAAATTTTATTGTGTTTGAAATTTGAAATAACATTTTATATTCAAATGATTAAAATAACTTTATTTTCGAATCGAAATTCCTTTTTAAGCCGATAAATTCTTCTTCTTCTTCTCTTTTTATTCTCTGTTTTTAGTCTTTTTATTAGATTTATGAACTATATTTTTTAACTCCGGTAATGATTTACATATACCTAAGCAGGTTATTATAATTACCAAAATAAGTGTTTTATACCCAACACAATCATTGAAAATAATGTATTTCCGCACACTTTATTTTCTTTTAAAAGTATCAAATATGATAATATTTATCTACTAATATTATAAAGAGGTGAATATTGTGAGCTTCTGAGGTTTTAGGAGATAATCTCTAGATCTTTTGGGGCGATTTTTACAATTCTTTTACCAATTGAGTTTGCCATGGGAACGGGATCTACATGGGTGAAATAAATAATAGAACGCTAGGTTAACATAAAGTATGGTTAGCAACCCTACGAGGCCCCCTTGACCCATTTACTGCCTTGACACATATCTGTGGGCGCACAGTAGTAGCGGCCAGGCTTTCAGACTCTTATTGCCTATAAAAGTGTTACAACTCCATAAAATTCACATTATATATCGGACAGTTTAATGAAATGAAGATACCAATCGTAAAAGCGACGGTAATTCCTGTCGCGTCGCTCGCATAGACTATAAATCTGTTGAACACCGCAGGATATTTTTATTTTACTTTTCATCAAACTTTCTTTTTAGCGTAGATAAAATAAAGTTCAAAAACAGTATAACTTCGACCAATACCTTCTTAGTGGAAATCCTAATTTTAGGACTTTGGCGACCTATCTATAAAATATAAACGAACTAATGAATACTCTTACTAAGTCGGTATTTCTACGTCGATATAGAACCTGTTTGGACAAAGAAATCTTGGTTAGAAGTTAATAAAATTAAAGCGAATACGAGTTTTATGACTATTGTAATAAAAAAAATAGTGATGGACAATTTCAGTTAGGAGGTATTGGTACTTCTTTGGCGAATGTTTTGTGGGCTCACGGCAAAATTATTCAGCCAAAACAGTATAAGTAAACAAAAAACAAGTCTAACTTATCACTTTAAAACCATTTGTTAAGAATTAAAAATAAATCATCAACTTGAGAAAAAATATAGTATTTACTCTAGACGCATTCTAATAAACAAATTAAAGGTATTCACATAAGACACCGCATGTTCAAGCGTAATAAAATGCGTTTTTCCAATTTAAAACTGTAACTGCAACACTTTCAGTTCAGCGTTTTAAATAAAATATATTACAGATAACTTCTATAACTAAAACAAAACTTTTCGCTGCTGAAAAACTACCACTTAACTTTCACGATGTACTCGTAAAATTGTTGGGTATATATTATGGTCAAGTTTATATAAACGAAAGGGTTTAAAAATATTACTTGCAAAGCCGTAAAGGGCGGACAATGCCAGCACGAACAATATCTGTAACTCATTACTATATTAATAAAGATGAATGGAATCCTAAACCTGCCTAGTCATTCATAATATTTTAATTAAATGCCATTCCATTAATATATATGTATGAAGGAAGGGATAGCTCACGTGGAGGTATACAAGCACGTAAACCATCGCCCATTGATGATTTACATGTACTCACGTGAGCTTATTGAAAGTCACATTTTTAAATGTTTTTGAATACTTTACGGAAAAGTTTACCATATACTTTATTTCAAAATTGAGATTAATAACATTCGACCACCGGCAGGATTATTCACACTTTCATCATTACCGATAGATGGCACTAACGTCCCCCTTAGAGACGTGTTATAAAGGGACTTATTGAAAGTCTATATGTAAGTTTATTGTTTCAAAAAATTACGATTGATAATAACATATCCTTCGTTTGACTTTTCAACCCTGATAATACTAAGTATATGTATAAACAGGGTTAAAACGAAGCCCTCCGCATTTCATCCTAAAAATATTAATTTTGCGGTTTGCGAATGGCCCTTTTATGGGAGCCATAAAAAAAATAACTTAATAGGCCGGTGTTTTTATGATACTGAAACCGCAATCAAGATGGGCACTACCGGCTCCAAGACTATAATATAATATAGACGTTTATCGTTTAAAAATTGGCCAATTAAAATTCGTAAAAACATTAATGGGTCCTGCCTGCTACCAAACATAATATAATTTATATAACTTTGACTTTTAGCTCATTATGGAGTCTGTTAAACTAAAGTAGAGTTGTTTAGGTTTTAGTAGTTTGTTTTGTCAATCTTGTTTCAGTATAAAATTTAGACGGCAGATATTAACTAGGCTTTTTCTAACTTTTTGTTCTAATGACTAAGAGTAGGTGTATTATTGTCTTCTACGTTCGCAAAATAATTAATCGATTAATTTTATAAATAAGGAATGCCACGTTCGGTCAGTTTTTTTCTTTTACGGTTGGACTTACGTATGTAGCCATGAGGCTTTTGCTACTTCACCGGGCATAAAGGCGAGCAGAACTCCAGCCACGTTCGGTCAGATTGTTTGTTATATATACCTAAAGTACGAACATTTCACCACAAAGGAATTCGTCTTTCTCTATTTAAATAACGTTACTAGGTAGCTGTTCATGCTCGTCGCCTGTGTTCGTCGGTTGTATTGACATTTTCCGTGGATTTCCCGAAAAAATCTTTTATACTAACCTTGTCTTAAACTGAACTCTCTATGGAATACTCTATGGTGAAGTGTTTATTAGGTTATATATGAGATTATCATCATCATCAGCCCGTATAAGGTCCACTGCTGAACATGGGCCTCCTCCCGAGGGAGGGTATTTGCCATAGTCACCACGCTTGGAAGGCGGGTTGGTGACCGCAGTATTATGTTGTACCACACAAGGTAACGCTTCTGCCCGTTCCTTGATATACGATTATTATAGATGATGTTATAATAATCGGGACCAACGGCTTAACACGCTTTCCGAGGTATGCGTCGCTCAACGAACCAGACCCGGAAAGAAATCTTAGGATTTACACAAAGATTTCCTGTCCGGAGTGGGGATCGAACCCATGACCTCCAAGATTTAAGGCGAGCCAAATACCGCTACGCTGCGGAGGTTGTCTAAGTTAGATTTTACGTGAGCCTAAAATATCTGCGTGAAACCATCTTAATCATATATATTCAACAAGCTTGTGTAATTATTGACTGTTAACCTTATCACAATATAGCGTCACAACGCGTGGGTGACAATCAAATGTGATAGATACGAGTACAATAATACAGAGTAAACATATATAAACCTTTCAGATACCTACGTGAGTATACGTAACCATTAATTAGGTACTAATTACTTACGTAGACACTTGTGCTTACCTACTGAATACATCTACAACAATTCTATATATATAAAAATGAATCGTCTTGAATTGACTCGCCCTCCTGACCCTTAGTTTGCTAAGAACTTTCCGACCTCTGCTGCTGCTGCCCTCGTAGACCCGAAGTCCGAGAGGCCCGCGAACTGTAAAGTAGAGCGACAGTTGCGCAAAACTCCCCTTAAGAAACTAAAAGCCATAATCCCTCAATCTCCCCGTCAGCGACCACCGTGAGCCGAGGTCCAAGTCCCACATGGGACGCCCTCTTGCGCAGGTTGCTTAGTTTGTAGTGTTTAAACCATTTATCTAGGCTGGAGCTCTGCTCGCCTTTATGCCTGGTGAAGTAGCAAAATCCTCAGGGCGAAATAGACCCGAAAAAAAAAATTATCTTAAATTGAATGTGTTGCTGAGTGCCACCTCGATATTGGTCTATACATACTAGTATTATAAAGAGGAAATATTTTATTGTTTGTTTGTATTGAATAGGCTCGGAAACTACTGGACCGATTTGAATAATTCTTTCACCGTTGGAATGCTACACTATCCCCGGAGGACATAGGCTATATTTAATTATGAAGTTCCCACGGGAACAGGAGTTACGCAGGTGAAACCGCGCGCGGGAAGGTAGTAGGTAATATTTTGTTATCCAGATTATCCTTAGACTGGTATCGAGATTAAAAATATAGGTAGGTATATTGAAAAATTCAGGGAAATAGCAGGACTTTTTTTGACAGACAACGTCGGGTGCAACCCGCTAGCTATTTACATTTAAAAGCTTAATACTACCTACAGAATAAAATGAGCTCAGTATCACAGTAGCACAATTAAAGAAACTTCTTTAATTACAAACAAACCGGCCAAGTGCAAGTCAGACTCGCGCACCATTATCTTTACTATATTATTTTAGTTTCACTATTTAAAGCGTCTAGCCGTTGCTGATATTAATATCGAGCAGAAATGGCTAAATAATAAAAAACATTTGTTGTATTGAAGCCCTGTTTACATAATTATTTATTTTATTCTGTTTCTAGGATTTGCTGTCATAAAGTCAACAGATATACATCATCTGTGGAAAATTTCAACTGTCTAGCCATTAAGGGGCATGGGTCATGAGATGCAGTCTGGTGACAGACAAACAGTGGAGTCTTAGTAATAGGGTAGGTACGGTTTTTACCCTTTGGGTACGTCTCCTTAAACTTAGTACACTTTTAAATGAAAAAACAAACAAAAGTTGCGAGTTTGCAAAGATTAAAAGATTAGCCACTTTTTAATTAAAGTAAATAAACTTGGAAAATCATTTTACTGATAAATAAGCAAAAGTTATAAAATAAACAGAGACGTAAATTTAAAAATAAATACCAGATAAAAACAATCGATTTTGATTTCCAAATGTACTAAGAGCTACCGCAACTAAGATATTTTGGACTAGCTACCCGCGCTTAATGATCGTATTGTTAAATGATCACTTTTACATTATTATTTTTATTTCATAAGTAAATAAATTTATCATAATAATGCCACCTACTTATAATATAATAGCTGTGCTCACGACTTCGTCCGCCTGAAATAGTGACTTTGAGTAGCTTTTTTAATTATTTTCATCCCTCCCTTTCAACCCCTTACGACCCTTTTTTTCGTTTTAAATAGTAGCATATGTCCTTTCATAATGCGGACGGCTAAGGAGTGGAATTCTCTGCCGGCGTCAGTTTTTCCGGAACGCTATAATCTGGACATCTTTAAGGCTAAAGTGAACAGACACTTTCTAGGCAAGCGTGTATCATCTTAGGCCTTATCTTCGCCTTCCATCAAGCGAGATTAAGGTCAAACGTGAGCCTATATGCAGTAAAAAAAAAAAAAAAAAAGTGTAACAAATTTCATTGCAATCAGTTTTGGCGTAAAAGGGCGACAGACAGACAGACAGCTACTTTCGAATTTATAAAGGATGTTATCATGTAAGGATTGCATAATTGCTAAACCTGCAAACCCATTGTCATGAGGTTACGTGAGTACCTATCACATAACAGTTGGTTTTCTAGCATAGTCCAATTTAAACATTTCGATTGTTAATTACATTATGCAGGTATAGGTGCTATTATTAGAGTTTTGTACATTTATTTGCACGAATTTTCGATTATGAGAACTATTTTTGTACTAGGTTAATCTAGCTCAATAATATTTGAAAAGAGGAAAACTATTAACAGCTATGAACTGTAGGAGATTACAGGGAGATTACAAAACGAACGGATGCATATGTGGAAAAGGTAATATTGTCTATGTCTATTCTACTTACGTCGGTAGGGCAATGGGTGGGGGTAGCCATTGGGTACGGCCGCTTATGTACGCCTATGTACGTATGTTTAATTGTACGCGTTGTTATATCGGATTAAAGTAGATACCATAGGACATGAACTATGCTGTAAACTAGCAGACGAAATCCCGGAAGAAGACTAGCACATTATAATTATCAATACTATAGGTATAAAAGCTGATGAGTTTGTTTCTTTATTTTCTTCAACGGGCTAATCTCAAAAACTACTACTCCGATTTGAATCGGAAGGCTATTAATTCATTATGAAATTCCTACGAGAACGGCAGTTACGCGGATGAAATTGCAAGTGGAGTACAGTCAAAGAAAAATGTTGTGATATAATTACATCATTATACAGGTATACTTAACTACCAGGAAAAAATGTATCTGTTAAATAAAAAGTCAAGTAGGCAAACAATCAACTGAAAATCCATAGAAAATCCGAGGGGAGGGTACAAGATATTAGGGAAGAAGAGGGTTGTAAAAATTGGAATTCGTGGGCGGCGGCATTCGAGTATCTCTCCAATTTACAAAGTTGTTAAGCAAATTGATTAAATTACTTCATTTAAGAATTTATATTAATCCAAATCATTTAAAAATGTTGGTACCTATATAATCGGATATGTAACTAGATAACCAAATGCTTCGTACGTTTAGGTATACCTTAATTCTTTTTATGCAAAATCATACATTTCTAACTTGGTACATTTCTAGTAACGTTAATAAAAATATACTAGATAAAGTTGGTTTGATAGAAAAAACCACGAAAACTTTAAATGATCGTTATCTATTCGATTCGTTTTATAATCAACTTACTCAAAATTATTGTCATACAATTGCAATATTTAGGTGAGTCGAACTGTTCACTCATAAATAAGCATGGGTCGTGTTCAATCGTATAACATCATTATCATCAGTCCACTACTGAACATGGGCCCCGAGGACGGTTTTGCCATAGCCACCACGGGTTGGCAAGCGGGCTGATGACCGTATTTGTGATTATATATACACAAAAGGAAACGTTGCTGCCCGATCCCTTGTATACGATCATTATAGATGATGTTATAACAATCGGGACCAACAGCTTATCGTGCTTTCGAGGCACGGAGAAAAGGAATCTTTGATTTTACACAAAAATAACTTTTCTAGCGTGGGGATCGAATCCACTACCTCCGATATTAAGAGCGAGCCTTTTACTGCTACGCCACGGAGGTTGTATCTAGTTTCACATTTATTGAGTGATATCGCTCTAAGGTTTCGCAATAGTTGCGTAAGCTTGTCTCAGTCTAAAATATGAAACTTTGCTAGCTTTTTGCCCGAACTTAACTAAAAAATGATGTATTTTTTCTACACGGTTAAAAATTGCGCTGAAATCGTTTTATGGAAACACTGTATACAATTATTTAGAATCATAAAATGTTTTCCATGTAAGAGCGAGCACATTACACACGATATTGCTATTAACTTTCTCAGAACAGTGGTTGTTTACATGTTTACCTATAAACAGTAGTAAATACATACCCAGTATAAAGACTGTGGCAAAAACGTTGAACTGAAAAAATCGGTGAGCAGTCTAGGAGCTATCAAACTTTTAAATAATTATTTAAAAAATCAAAATCTCAGAATAATATTCTTCACAATATTCTAGAAGTACACCTACAACAATAAAAAGATTAGATTAAGATTAGAGAATGTCTAGAATCCTAAAACTACTCCCAGTTGGTAATATATAATATAATCATTTATGGTGGAAAACGCAAGGATATTATGGGAATAAACCGCTTAACAGAACCTTTTACAACGTGAAACCCTTGTTGGTATTTCATTTTTCAGCTTTAAGAATACTGATTAAATCTATAAACCAGGTATTCGTTTGTGGTGGAAAATGTAATTAAACTCAAAAACTACAGGACTCATTAAAAAAAACACTATTAGATAACTATTCATTATCCAGAAGTTACGTAGAATTGTATGATAGGTTTAGCATCCCACAAGAATTATCGAATGAGCCACGCACGTAACAAAGCGCACAGTGAACCTGTCATTTTTACGTATTTATTAAATTCCGCCATTTTTTTAAATTAATAAAGTGAAACATAATTATAGTTCCGATATAAAAAAATATTACGCATGTAACCTTTCCCGGAGCTAGTCTGTTTGTTATTATGTTGCTTATAAAGGCAAGAATGTAAATATAACATACCTATAACATCATTGCGGCGTTCCTAATGAGAATATGTGGCTTTGTAATATTTCAACGTCTAGCCACGTTCCGTAATTGCTTCCTTGAATAACGCTTCGCCACAAACCTACAAAGAAAAGACTTGCGGAAAACGAACTGTTAGGTAATTTGTTCTAAAGCCTTTGAGGGACGCTTCGTAATTAAGTGATGAGATTTATTTCATGACATTAAGATAAACATCGTAAAATAAGACGGTACTGAGACAATGTAATTGTCTAATCATTAATCTAACCATAACAGATACTAAGCCATAGTTTTAACGAGTAGTTAGATCCCAAACTGCTTCTTCTGAAAACTGTTAGAGAAAGCACCGTGACCGTCGTCGGTGAATCTTTTGCAAGTGAAAAAATAGGCGATCTTAAAAAAAAAACTAGCGGCTTTTTTTTAATTCTCTTAATTATAAAGTCAAGGTTTTTATTTTAAGAACAATCCATGCAAAACACTTGAGACGAGTGACGCCTGGTATTTAACTAGCTTGTAACTAAGTAGTCTTTTTATAAAAATGTGTATATTTTTATTCTATATGAATACAACTAGTTACTCAGACTAGGCGTAGCCTTAGTATTGCTCTAGCTTAATTATTTTCAGATTTACTCCCACATCATAATACGTTTATTCGTACATGCCGAAAAAATAAGTCTCATGTTATTGTCCATGATAAACATGTTACTGGTGAGGTTTCGCATATTGGATTACTGATCCCTAATACTCCCCAATGTATTTTGTCAAGGCTTATTGGAAAAGTTCCTTGCCTTACCAGTCAACCAATTTTTTTGAGTCTTAGTATTACACAACTTATGTAAGTAACTTAAAGTTGAATTGAGTCAAAATGCATTGCCTACTCAAATAATTATTCTATGATAATCATATAAAGTGATATCTGTATTTTTGTTACAATTAACAAACCACACATCATAAACAACCCCACAAATCTCTATTTATAAATTAGGTTTATAACTCTGCTGATGAGAGTGAGAATGACAATATGCGTGGACATATGCGTAAGCGTGGCGTGGGCACGGCGTGAGCGTAGGCATCGGCGTGTACTCGGATAATGACACGGATTCTGGCCTGGAACTGTAGGTAATCGGAACACTTTTAAGTGGGTAACGCACTAGGCAGCTAGTATTGTATAAAACCAACTGTTTTTTTAAACATGTCAATATAAATAAGGCGAAATGTCTAAGCAACGTTGCATTGGAAAGCTGTATAGATATGCTAAACATGTTCCATTTAAGTAGATAATTGATTACCAGCATGGTGTTCAGTTAAACTACTTAAGATACATTTGAATATTGAATAGTTGAATAGGTGAAAACGTTAGGTAGGTACATAAACTGTTACCTGATGAAGCGAGTGATTGATTATTATTGTATAGAAATTATGACTAAAACATAAATTAATTAAATATTATAGGAAGGCAAAGGTTTCATTGTGTTTGTTTACAATAAACTACATTAACCAGCTATAGCACGTTTATTTTGGTGCGAACACTCTAGTCTTTTTGAAAGTAGTTAATTACGAGTAACAAATAGTCGTAATTTTAGCTGCCTTCATAAAATTCCCGTCAAGAATGGTTCCTCGCAAGAAGCTAATATGAAATGGCTAAATTATATTTAAGAAATAAGCAATAATAAATTAATTGATTTTATTTAACTAACGGCCGTAACTAGCGAGAAAGCGGTAAGGGGTAGGGGTTTAACCCCGGTGCAGGCAAAAAATGGTGTAACTAGATATTTTCTACTTAGAAGCATCTAAGTACCATCTCGAAGTCAATTTCATGTCGGCGTCTGATCTCTCACTGATCGTGTCGGTAGAAACGTCCAAATTTTACGACCGAATTTTGAGAGTAAAGGATAAGAGAGAGCAAAGATGTGCACTATACCTATTAAATTCAATTCTTTAGTATGATAAGACCTTTTTTTTTTTTTTTTTTTTTTGTTGTCCGGGGGGAAATGCATTGACGCATTCCCACCACCGTTGCAGCGTATTTGCGCGCTGGCGGTGGGATATGTGGGACTCGCCCTCTCCATAGCGTGGTATGCTAAAGTCATACCACGAGGAGAGGACCCTACACCACTAAAACCTCCCGGACACTCCTTCGATCCGCCGTTGGCGGGGGTCGGGTACGCATGAGCAATCCGGCCCCCCGACGGCACCCGCGGCCAATATGGTACCGCGGGATCTCCAGGGCCACACTTACAGTGGCCCATTTGCCCAATTATAGGGACGCCCGGAGTGTAGAGGCGTCCCTACTCCTCATGGGTCAGCCTCGAAGGGAGCGGGGCCCATGTTCCCCACTCCCCAAGGCCGAGCCTAGGGCGGTAGGCGGCGGGTTTCGGCCCGCCGCCGACGGCCAACACGCCGTCTGCGAAGCGGGTGGGCAGAGGGATCTACTTCCCTCTCCCGCTCCGCGGCCTCCTTCTGTGACATAACTTGTCTACAGAAGGAGGCAACCGCCTCCCACGACCTCTCGCTTTGAACCATCTTCGAAATGATGGTCGGCAGCGAGAGGTCGTCTCCCACCACGCCAACGAGCTCCTCCCGCTCGTTGGCCCACGCCGGACACTCCACCACCGTGTGCTGCGCCGTATCGTCGGCACAGTCACAGTGGTGACAGCGAGTGTCCGGCTCTCTCTGCGCCACGTTGCACAGGTAGTGGCCGAAGCAGCCATGGCCTGTTACTACCTGTGCAACGTGGTAGGTGACGTCGCCGTGACGGCGACCGGCCCACTTTTTTAGATGGGGCCGAATCGCCTCCACCGTACGCAATCCGCTCCGCGGCGCGGCCACTAGCCGCTCCTGCCATTTCCGGAGGGTTTGGCGACGGATCTCAGTCCGCCACCGTGCAACACCCTCCGGGAAGGGGTCGCGGCCAGAACGCGCCCCCTCACACCTCCGCCGGTACGCGGCGGCCAAAACCTCCGCCTCCAGGTCCCACGGAGGGGACCCCGCAAGGAGGCAGGCCGCGTCAAATGCGACCGTGCGGTAGGCGCGGGCCGCCCTGATGGCCATCACCCGCTGCGGACGTCGCAGCAGGGCTATGTTTCGCCTCTTCAGGGCGTCGACCCAAATGGGGGCGCCGTAGAGCGCCATGGAGCGGATCACACCGGCGTACAGTTTGCGGCAGATGCTCCCGGGTCTGCCGATATTCGGCAAAAGCCGGCCAAGCGCACCCGCCGCCGCCACCAGCTTTGGGGCCAGCCGCTGGAAGTGGGCCCCGAAGCTCCATCTGCTGTCGAGGACTATGCCTAGATATCGCATACTGTCCCCGACAGCAATGGATTCGCCACCCACTATGAGGTGGGCGCCTACAGGTGGCGCTCGCCGAGGCCCATGAAAACAAAGGGCCTCGGTTTTACCGAGCGCCACCTGCAGGCCCAAACGGCGTATACGGGCGACCATCTGTGCCACGGCTGCTGTGGCCAAAATGGTCGCATGCCGATGATCAGGCGCGCGGGCGGTCACCAGTGTGTCGTCAGCGTACGCTATCACGCTGACCCCCCGGAGACCGCGCATCCGCAGCGCCCAATCAAACCCGATGTTCCACAGGAGCGGCCCCAATACCGACCCCTGTGGAACACCGCGCGAGACCGTCCTCCGGCCAATTTCGCCACCGGACGTCGGGTACACCACCTCCCTGCTTTGGAGGTAGTGCCCCACCAGAGCCCGGAGGTACCTGGGCACCCCATGGTGCCTGAGGCCCTCCTCAATGCACGCCCAGGGGAGGGTGTTGAATGCGTTGCGGATGTCCAACGACAAGTATGATAAGACCTGCGTCGATGTCTAACCTCTTTAGATATGGACCACCGTGCCCGGTATCGGTCGGGAAATCTATATTCGTATAAATAGGCTCAAAATCTACAGAACCTACTATAAAAGCACCTCTGTCACCAGTCACCTATATTACTTTAGAATATAGACTACATTTTCTATGAATAGTTTCTCTGGAAAACAAGATAAAATAAAATAACCTACTATTCAACTAAAATGTATTCAACTCTATAATAAAAATGAAAAGCTTTACAATGATATTCCCCAGACAACTTTTATGAGCACAGTTCATAAAAACACGTTCGGATTTTATCTGTTGAAATGTATTTTAACTTTCTCTGCAAAATAGGTTCCTAAGGGCGCGGTCTTAATGAAAACTATTGAATGAAAGAGGACATATTTTGTAAAAGCTTAAGAGCCTAATTGCAATTTAATACAGAAGGTGAAACAGAAATGTCAATACATTTATATTACTAGGTTTTCGAAGCAAATAAGCTATACTTCACTACATAGTATAAAACAAAGAAGCTTTCTCTGTCCCTATATCCCTATGTATGCTTTAATCTTTAAAACTACGCAACGGATTTTGATGCAGTTCTTTTTAATAGATAGAGGGATTCAAGAGGAAGGTTTCTATGTATAATACATCAGCATTGTACCCGTGCGGAGCCGGGGCGGGTCGCTAGTATATTATAAAGAGGAAAGATTTGTTTGATTGTTTGTTTGCTTTAAATTGTCTATGGGGCTACTCACTGGGCCGATTTCAAAAAAATCTTTGCCATTAGAAAGCTACTTTATCAAGGAGTACCTAACATAGGCGGTAGCTAAGCAAATGAAACCGCGAGCGAAAAGTTAGTCAACCAATAAAATTCCAGTACAATTTATTTTTAAGCATTACAACACTGTGTAAACGTAAATCCTCTACTTCAATAATGTTTTATGCTTAATTCATATAAGTTACATAAAAAAACGAAATATGTTATTTAGCACCGAAAGTAAATATGTACCTCCTTCTATATGAGAATTGACATATCTACACTTTTTAAATTACGATCTTAATCTAGGATGTTTAAACTAGTAACTAATCGGAACTAATTGGAAGATAACACAAGTGAGCTTCCAATGAGTTCGGTAAATCATCTATATCAATTAAAATGAATCGACAAAATGTACGCATAACTTGAGAACTACATTACCAATTTGGCAATTTTTTTTATGTATTTATTATTCAGTAATCAGTATCTTTATTGCTATTTTCATGGTTTAATTAACTGGAAAAGATTTTTATAAAAGGAAATATTGATCAAATCACAGAAGCAAGGCACAATCGGCTAGTATAAGACCTATTCACCTGGAGCCACCAAATCATATTTTTTCTGCCTCTGTGCAAATACTACTCAATATTTATATTCAAGCATACAACCTAGCTTTATAAATGTGTAAGAAATAGTTTACAAAGTTTTTTATTATGAAAATGTTAAATTAATTTTTGGTATTGCTAACTATAGGAATAATAAATAAATATAAATTATTTCTATTATCTTTAATTTGTCCGTTGTATAATGCAAAGTTATCAGGGACGATATAGGTCGGTATAGCGAACATGATACTACCTACATGTAAATCACATTTAAGAGATAAGATGAGAATATCCGAATACGGGGAAAATGTACAAAAATAAACGTTCAAAGCTGTTTTATTACCCTATTACTAAGAATTCGCTGTCTGTCTGTCTTTCACCAGGCTGTATCTCACGAGCCGCGATAGCTAGACAGTTGATATTTTCACAGATTATTTGTTTCTATTGCCGCTATAACAACAAATACTAAAAATAAAATAAATATTTAAGAGGGGCTCCCATACAGCAGGTTTTTTTTTTGCGATTTTTTGCTCGATATCAATAACGGTAACAGGTAGACGCTTGAAAATGGTACGAAACCCATCGTCCTCGAGGCCGACTCGCACTTGTTTTTATATATTAGGTACTTAAAAATGTTATATATTGATTGTTCTACTTCTGATAATTAATCTTCAAAAGTCAGGCTTATACAATCGAACTCACAGAGAAACTAATTTCACAGAAACCTAGGACTTAAAATGTCAGTCTACAGCAGCTAACATTAATCTTAATTTACTTAACCTAGGCTATAAATACTACGTTATCAATAAGCGATATAAAGTAAACCTTAATGAATAAGGACTAATGACTCGCAGGATTTGGCAACCTAATCAATATGTGAGGACGGAGTACCCATGTATTTTAACGATGTAATATGCAAAGACTGTCTAAATTTATACAAAAACTTTGTAGGTACGTAGCATAGGTAGACTCGTCAAAATCGATAGACTAAAAACTGATCTATGTATATTATAAAGTTGTCGAAAAAAATCGCATTTGGTAGGCATGTAGGTATCTATTTGCTCTCAAGCGTTTTCTATCTACGTCGTTACAACTACATGAAGGCACTTAAACGATTTATATAATTAAGAAACCAATGAAACGTTAAACATAAATACGTAGTACACACACATTCAGCGCGTAAAAAAAAAATAATATTCAAGGTTGAAAGGTGTTTTCATCCCACCATATAGGACAATTAAAAACTATTTTTAAGTATTTCACTGGGTTACGTCACATACAAGTCAACGTGACGCACTTGAACCACTTTCCACCGGTCCGTGGTCATGAATAGTATACGATAGGGGAGGACCACTAGAGTAGACTGGAGACTCCGTATATCCTACACAACAGAAGATACATAATACACTTACCTTAAAATTATCATGAGGCAGGATTGTTTTTACATATTAAGCACGCCGCGAGTAGAGTAATATCGTACGAGTAGAGTTTTAGTGTGACATGTAACCGCGTAGTGCATATTGCGAGATGGTAGGACTGAGTGGCATGCGCGCTCGCCCACGCTCGATAATGTGCCGCGCCGCCGCGATAAGTCCCACCCACAGAACCACCCCACTGAACCAAAGTTGCCAGAATAACGTATTACCCGAAAGAATTGTTTCTTTTAAAAAAATGTAAATATTTATTTTGATTATTATGAATGCTGGTGGATACAGTCACTAATATATAAATGGGGTAACATTAATTTGCTATCGATCACATTGACTGACTATACCTAGGTGTAGTTACTATATAATTATTAAAACTTTTCTTATTTTATTCTTTTAATTATTGCTAAAAACTAGAGTACACATCACATTATGCACAAACAATTAAGTTCTATAGTACCTATATACTAAAAAAACTTAATTGCGTATGTTTGTATTCATAGTAATAGAAAACGGAATTTTTTCTTTGTAAAAATTTATATGGGCGTAAATTGGCAGGTACATTTAGTAGATCGTGCAAGTACTACAGACCACTACGGTCTGTCAAAGTAGCATTAGGAGACTTGCCACAGAAGATAGCAATATTGAACCCGCATACCACAAATTTTACTCAGATAGAACGCTGTAATTAGCGCTCTTCGAATAGCTATAAAATTGATTGCCGATGAAATTCCAATACAAAGTTCTTGAAAAGATTTCATTAAATTGTAAATGGTAACTGAAACATTTTTCCATTTTTACTGTCTCGGTAAAAAGTTTCAAGGAAGGGTAAAGTAGAAAATCACTTGGAAATTAGAAATTATTATTATACGAAGAAAATCTTCTTCGTTATTTTTAGTTCGAGTTATTCGATTAAATCGCATTTTTTATATTAGACTGCTTATAGAACAAGAATATTGATATATGACTGCACCGGTTACTCATTGGTTACGGCAGTTGCTTCTGAGACCTAGTGCTCTGGGTTTGATTCCCAGTCGGAACAATTATTTGTGTGAACCACAGATAATTGTGCTGAAGGTGAGTCTACTTTGTGGCTGTGAATTAAATTTTTGAAAACTCTCCCGCGACACAGTGATTAAAATGGTATTTTAATCCCTACGTCGCGGGAGTGCGTGAGTTGTAAAAAAAAATATTAATAAGTATTTTAGACCGACGATGTTTATTGGATTACTGATATTTAATCAAATTTACTTATAGAAAAAAAAGGTTAAATATAAGGTTATGAAGGTTAAGTATTTCGAATCATGAAAACAAGTTATAATAAATTAATAATTTATTATAAACATATACAATTGGATTACATTTTCTTTTTATAAAATATTTATTTTCCTGTATCTTCTTTCAATGAAACAGTCCTGTTAAACACCATCTATAAAGAAGAAACACAACAAAATGTTAAAATAAATAAATTAGAATAAGCCGTATGTAGGACTAATAGTAAAATAAAATATTTCAAAATTAATTCAAATGAAATAAAAGTACCAAGTAGGTACTTACAGTATTAGTTAACAACTTCAGTTATTTAAAACTAGCAGTTAAACCAAACAAAACGTAGAACTTAAAATAAAAAAGCAATGAAAAACGAAAAACAAAAGACAATAATAGTAAATGTTTTATTGTCAACAAAAGCATCCAAGGACTTCTAGTTATTCCAACTGTCGTAAATCTTATTTAAGTTTAGTGCAGTATTAACAACTGTCGAGGTTAAGCAGAAGCTGCGGAAATGATAACGAAACTAGCAGTTCCAAAGCGTTATTTTAGCAAATGTTAATTTAGCTGTCTTGTCTGAGTAAAAACACTGTTTAAGCTAAGAGCTCAGAAGCATAAGGTCGGATGTGTCATTATACGTCAGAAACATTCGTCGTATGCGCCTTTATCGTAAACTGGCACTTACGACCAATTAGCCTTTTTCCTGGGAAGATCCGCTAGGGGCAGCACCGGTGATGTACCCCCCACCGGTGCTGCCCCTAGCGGATCTTTATTAAACCTTCCTAGGAAAAAGGCTAATTCCATTATAATTCTATACGTTTGACGTTGTTGTCCTTGTCAATAAGATGTCACCGGTGGGGGGGTACATCACCGGTGCTGCCCCTAGCGGATCTTTTTTAAATCTTTCCAGGAAAAAGGCTAATTGCTTCTGAAAATAGTACATCCGTCATTTTGCTCCTGAGGTCTAGACATATTTATGGCGAGTGTCTCAAATATTTCAAAGTCAGTTCAACTAGTAGTATTTGTGTCATCATCTTGTTCAATTTTCGATGGTAATTTATATAAAACAACAGAGTTGAGTGTTTGTTTGTTTGCATTCAATAAGCTCTGGGACTACTGAACCGATTTCAAAAAATATTTCAGCATTATAAAGCTACGCGGTTGAAAACGCGCGCGGGTAGCTAAAATCAAATAAAATATGCTATAAAGTACATAATCGCATTCATTTATAACAGTGGTTCCCAACCTTTAAGCACTGAAAGACCATTTTACAAAATGTTTATGTCGTTACGGACCACCTGTTTTGCGTAATCACCCTAAAATGAACACTATTACAATAACTTCTGGGTGTTAGAAAATCTTATGTTCAGTGAATAGATATTTTGCTGCGTCGCAATATTTTTTGGGCAGCTTCAGGTCCATTTCTAGTGCTTCCAGGGACCACTAGTGGTCCGCGGACCACCGGTTGGGAACCACTGATTTATAATATTTTTCTTTAGCATCTCACTTTAATTACATCTATACTAATATTATAAAGAGGAAAGATTTGTATGTAAGTATGTTTGTAACGAATTGGCTCAAAAAGTACTGGACCGATTTTAAAAATTCTTTAACCAATTGAATGCTGCATTATCACTGATTAATATAGGCTATATTAAATTATGAAGTTCCCACGGTAATGGGAGTTACGCGGGTAAAACCACACGCGGGAAGCTAGTTTATAATAAATTTAATAATATTCAGAGCTATGTTTTAGAAAATGTCTTAATAACGAGAGACGAACAAATAAAGTTTGTATGACGAGTGTTTTACTATCTGCAGTATATTTTCTACAAGATGACGTGACAAGGAATAAAATACTAGGACACGCACTTAAGCATTTTATATCGTAGAATACGTAAGTCGAGTGGCAGTGAGTGATATTAAGTACCTCTGCCTGTGTCCCAGAGGTCTAGGAAACATGCATTTCCACTTGCTACAATTCTTGATTTATTTACTCTTTTTTTATTTGTTTAACCTAGTCTGTCCTTCTCCTGGCAAAGATCTCTATTTACTATGCCTACGGTAAAATATAATTACTGGAATTAACATTCGACTTACTGATTCTACTATGTTTAGGGCAAGCTACCTTAAGACCGAAGTAATACAATTGAATCTGCGTTTCGTAGTAATTACGGTACTTTGAAAAGTTGAGGTGACATATTTAGGTATATAAAATTTCCGCGGCTTCTATTGTCTGTCTGTCAGAAGCTAATACATCATTCATAGTCTCGGTTTCTTACACAAAAAAAACCGATGATAAGGTTAGGTTAGTTTGGTTCAATATTGGCTTTGGAATAATTTATTAAGTTTTGGAATATGTAGGTATATAAGGTATAAGGTATATCACCGTTTAAGTCCTAACACCGCGTAAGTAACTATTTGTAGATTTAAAAACAGTCCAAAAACGTCCAAAATAAAAATAAAATAATATTGTAACGGTGTGTACGTAATCTGGAAAGATACTATTTCTGATATACACGGTGTTAGAAAGTAAGCGACAATATAATATGATATGATGCGGTGGAAGTTATATGACTGAAACAAAACATGTTTTATTTTGGACGGACATATTATTATTATTATGTAGTTTCCTAGTTTGCCACTAGGATTTTGCTTCCGAGCAGAGATCCGTCTTTAATAAATGGTAAAAAAAACACAACATGCTGACCACGCAACTGTAGTGGTTCAAAATCATACTTACATTTGTGTTGGTAGTATCAGGATCAACGGAGAAAAAGCCAATTCTCTCGAATTGGAACTTGTCATACACCTTGGCAGTCCTAATTGATGTGTCAGCGTAAGCGTTTAATGTCTTCAGAGTGTCGTCTCGGCAGTCCGATAGGAAACCGGCTGGCACTTCGCTCGGGTCTTCAGGATTCTTATGTTTGAACCTGAGAGAGGAATAGAATAAATATTGATCATCATCATCAATAGTTCGTATAATGTCTACTGCTATAGACCTCCCGAGGGAGTTTTTTGCCATAATCACCACGATGCCAATGGCAGGCGGGTTGGTGAAACAGACGGTGACGTCCTTTCCCTGGTATCGCTATAGGTTATGTCATGTTATGTTATTTTATAGCAATCGGAACCAACGACTTAGCGTGATTTCCGAAGCAAGGAGGCTAGTACCTCAACCAACCAGATCCCGGTATTTGTACTGGTTAATAGCTAATTTTATAAGGTATAATATAGGCAGGCTAATGAAATCGTCATTATATGATATATTCAATTAACCTTTAACTTCCTACGAGAATATGTTTTTCCCAATAACCAACTGCACGGGTAAAGTCTATCGTCAAATCAACCAATACTAAAGGTCCCTACTAACATTAAATGCACAACCTATTTTTATATATATAAACCTGTTACATGTTACTGGGCTAAACAGTGTGCTATTGACCTTTGACTGTTTTATTTGATTTCTAATACATAATAAGAATAATAATAATACATTTTTATTTTACATATTTGGCTACATTTTTTTACCATCTATAACCGAGAAGATTTTTTTTTGGGGTATACAGTATCTTCCAATTTAACCAAGAATTATAAATGTAGATCGCCTATAAAGGTACCTTACTAGAGGAATTTAGATATTCACTGTGACAAGTATACTGCCCTCCTTAATGCAAACGCAGTACTTGCAAAATCGCGATTTCGAGATAAACGCGGTAAACACATTTTTATTCTAAACAAGTAGTCTATTTACATGACTTTTAAAGTGAACCGAAAAAATAAGGAAAACTCAATCTTTATGTATAGATTAGTGCCCTGAAATATTATTTTATTTATGATTACTGCGAGTACAATTAGCAGGGCAGTATAATTCTACCATAAATCATTGTCTCACTATTTTTGGTATACTTCTACCATAATTCAGTGCCTCACTCATTTTGTTTTTTCAATAACCAACGGTACTCTTCCGTGAAAGCTGTTTTCAAAGCAACCAAGCAAGTTCCCTACTAACGGTAAATGCAATACCTATTTTTATCTTGTAAAACGTTATTATCTAATAGTGCAGAAAAATAGGTGGGCGAGGGGAATCTATTCCAAGTTATGAACATTGTTGTTATCGCTAAATGTAGGACATAATAACATGTTTATAAGAGCAGCAGAGTTAGTGTTACGTTCATACTTCAAATGCAAGCGTTTGTATTTGTATGCGCTTATATCGTATAACCCAAACATGCTATTTTGTTTGTCCTTATATGCCATTCTAGCTCACAGTTCCCAGTTTCACCCGCGTCGCTTTCATTCCCGTGGGAATATCATAATTAAATATAGCCTATGTCACTCTTGGATAACAAAGCTTTCGAATTGTGAAAGAAATTTGACAATCATCCAGTAGTTCCGAAGCCTATTCAATGCAAACAAACAATCTAATTTTACATATTTATAATATTATAGTATAGTATATATTATAGTATAGATCTTACTTATATTATAAATGCGAAAGTTTGCGAGTATGGATGGATGGATGGATGAATGTTTGTTACTCTTTCACGGAAAAACTACTTAACGGTTTTGGCTGAGGGTTTGCAGGGGTATTATATAGTTTATAAGCTGGATTAACATATAGGCTCCAAAACATCTCGCTCCGACCCACTGGTGTAGAGTAACGCGGGTAAAACCACAAGGCAAATCTATTCAATCTATACTAGTATTAAGGCTTAAGAGTTTGTTTGTTTCCTTGGACGCAGTAATCAGAAACAGGTCCGATTTGAAAAATTCGTTCAGTGTTAGATAGTCCATTTATTGAGGAAGGCTATAGGCTATATTTTATTATGAAGTTTATAGAAGAACGGGAGTTATACGGGTGAAACCGCGCGCGGAAAGCTAGTGGGATATAAGGACAAATTAATTAGCTTATTCGGGTTTTGCACTTTCGATTGGTAATCATAAATATGGATATAAAAGTAAATAAGATTAGAAAAAAGGAAAAGTAAGTATTTATGTCTTGGAAATAATGAAACAGACGGCCTATATTAACAAATAGACTGTTGCCGCGACTTGATCCGTGTGGAATAGGTACTTAAGGCAGGAAACAAGAATCGCTATTTGTTCACTCGGTCAAGATTTTATTCGTTCTATTTTTACTGATTTCAATATTTTGAACTTAACCTATAATTATATTGACCTTAATATACCGACGAATGTCGTATTCCATGTTTACTTTTCAGGTTCCACCATAGAGAAGAGTAGAATACCATACGGTTTAACAGCTAAACTCAATAATTGAGTCAGTCAAATAAAAGAAATACAAACTATATGTATTTACTTGTTTTTTATTGCCAACGGCGGCTAACGAGCTAGCGGCTCACCTGTTGGTGAGTGATACCGTTGCTCATGGACTTAGCAGTGTCAGGGGTATCCCGCTGTCTACCGTGTGCTGAAGTATAAGTACTTTTCAAGGACCTTGGAGTCTTGATCAAAATTATACTGGCCATATAAAGCTGGCAACCTACATTTTTTATGTTGTGTGATAATTATAATGAAATTTACAAAAAAAAACGTTGCAAAATGATTCGCGGAACAAAAATAATATTTATTATTAATTATTATTTAACAGAAACATTTTTACTATAAAAGCGCCATAGCATAGCTACACGTGCTTAAAATCGATACAACGGCCCGCGACGCCCACACTCTATATATATACCTATAATAATAATATATGAATAAATATTAATTTATTACAATAATAATAAACATCAAATAATGAACAACTATAATAAATAAATAAGCTATAATATATAAATATAATAAGCTTTCATAAAGGTTTGCTGGAAGAGAATTCATTATTGAATTAAGCTCGCTTTTGTACATGTTGTTTCCGCTGTATCTCTTTATGTTATGTATTTACTGTGTGAAATAAAAGAATAAAAATATACAGCTCCTCCTCTCTCCTAATATTGCTGTGTCCGACAGGGTCCATAATAGTTACCTATACCAAAGCTACCACCTGTATATTATGTACGTTATGGAATACAATAAATTGATTTGATTTGGTACCTTAACGTAGTCGTTTTTTAACTTTCTATCATAAAATGTAAAACCACCTTTGCTAAAATATTAAACAAAGAAGTCAAATTACCAAGACGTGGAACAAATCCTAAATATATTATTTGACTATGTGTTCTAGTTGCTTCTATCCATAAACTTTCACTCACACACACACAACATTATATAGACACATATATACACTCTCAAACTTACTTGTAGACAGAACTATGTATGCATGTAACTTTGTTTAATTCAATCTGAAAAATACTAGGCTTAAGATAATCGATTCGTCGATAGCCACGACAAAGCCTGTGTGGCATTCACCGTAAAATGTATCAAAGTGTAAATTTACTTTAAATAAAAAAATATTTTATTACTAGCTGCACCCCGCGGTTTAACCCGCGTGGTTTAACTCTGCTCCAGTGGGTAGGAGCGTGATATTTTGTAGCCTATATGTTAATCCAGCTTATAAACTTTCAGCCAAATCCATTCGGTAGTTTTTGCGTGGAAGAATATCAATCCATCCATCCATCCAGCCATCCATCCATCCATCCATCCATCCATCCATCCATCCATCCATCCATCCATCCATCCCTCCATCCATCCCTCCATCCATCCATCCATACATACAAACTTTCGCCTTTTAAAAATATAAGTAAGGATTATTACTATCTCGTTCAAAATAAAAAGTTACTTACAGTGGTTCATACAGTCTGACTTCAACAGACACAGGTTCCGACACCCAATGGATGAAAGCCTTGGGCTTCTCTGCTTTCTCAGCCGGTTCTGCTGTACATTCAACTACTGTCACTCTGCCACTGGCATCTTTGTTTACTTTAGACACCTGTAATTAAAAAAATCATTATTACTCGGTGTCGTTACTCAAACTCGGTTTCTTGATACTGGCTACAAAAACTATTCCAACAGTATTGATCAATAGTTAGGTAAATTTATAAAAAAAACTAAAAAGATCTCCACAAACTACAGTACTATACCTACTTACCGTAGAGAGCTGATGAATTATTTAATCCCGCGTACGGTTTACGTAACTAACTCCCGATCCCGTAGGAATTTTCTTAATTAAATATAATCTATACCCTTTCTCGATACATGGGCTATCTAACACTGAAATAAATTTTCAAATCGGACCAGCAGTTCCTGAGATTAGCGCGTTCAAGCATACAATCCCTTCAACTTTATAAATTGTGCATTTGTGCGGACGGAGGAGTATGAAATTTCGTACACTTATATTCTATACTAATATTATACGGAGATAAAGTTTTTGAGTTTTTTTGTGAGATTGTAAGGATCTTGTCTGGATCTACTGAACCGATTTTGCAAATAGGCTAGTTGACACTATTTTGAAATTATTTTTATATGGTTAACCATTTGTTTTACTAGACCAAGCAAAAAATATGGCATTTATTTGATATCTAGAAAGCACTAAAATAAATATTTTAAAATTGGTTTGACATTTAGAGATGAAAACGATGTTAGCCATGTTGATCTAATATACATTATCTGTGTTCAAGATCGATGACGTCACGACTCAGAAAGTGTGTGAATAGTAAAGGAGGTTCATGTTTTTTATCAAGATGAATGACCTCACAAAATGGCTGATAGCGTTTTCGGAAGTTGACATAGACAAAAAGAAACAATTTTCATATTGATTTTATACAAACATATTCAAGTTTTATGAACAGAAATTATTATATTTAGGTTCCATATGACAAATAGGTACTTTTAGAAATAAACATCATTGTAACATAATTCAATATGTGTCAACTACCCTATTCTTTTACCAATAGAAAGAAAGCCGCTTTATTTGTGAGTGGTATAGGTATACATGTATACATTGTGTGTACATAGGTTATATTTTTCTGCGCGGGTATTCCGCGCGGAACAGCAAGTAGTTAATATAGAGGAGTTCAGAATGCTATTTTTTTTTCAAATTATCTTCTAATTTCGCCTACTAGTATATTAATTAGTAAAACCGTATACTTTACCTTAATTACATATCCAGCATGCCTCAATCCAACTGTTTGATTCGGGGTCAGTCTACGATATCCTTTCTCAGGTTCTTCCTTGAAATCTGTTGCCTCGATGTAAAGGACCTTATTAAATACAACCGCATGAGATCCCTTTTCTGGTTCATTAGGGAAGTCGGGTACCGTCACTGATATTGGTTTGTCACTAGGGAAGTTGCTTATAGTAATCTTCAATGGTTCTAGAACTACCATAACCCTGGAATATAAAATATGTGTTATGTTTTGTTATAGGTTTCATTTTTAAGAAAACAGTACTAGACCTCAGAAGTATAAGGAGGGATGTACAAAAGCATTTAGTCGTAAGTGCCAGTTTACAGTAAAGGCACATTCGACCTTATGCTTCTGCGCTTTAGAGTTCGGTTACAGATTAACCAATCTTATTATAGACTAGCTGTCCCGGGCAGACTTCGTTTACGTGGTGTCCTACATCTACCCTACCCTACCCAACATCTACCCTACAGTTATCCTACACCTATCTACGTTTACCCTACACCTACTTAAGCACTACTTACCCTTTAGTTCTTTGCGTTTAAACCTTCCCTGTGTTAAAGCGATGATTACTGCCAAATTTCATCAAAATCGGTACAGCCAGTCTCGAGTTTTAGCGAGACTAACGAACAGCAATTCATTTTTATAGATAGATATTTATATTTTCTACTGGCTGTTTTTATTTATACTTTTTATATTTCTAATGTTCGATTCCTACACCGGAAAATAAATCTTTGAGTAATTGAATAAACTCTTTGGATTCTTTCCGGGTCTGATTGGCTGAGGGACTCTCCGTACCTAAGAAAGTACGTTAAGCCGTTGGTCCCGATTGTTATAACACAAAACTTGTATGGTTGGTTGGATGCATGTTTGTTACTGTTTCACGCAAAAACTACTGAACTACAGGGATAGTTTATAAACTGAATTAATATATAGTCTGCAATACATCACTCTACGACCCACTGGAGCAGAGTAGCTGTCCAACGCGGGTTTGGTATATGCGTATCGCGACAGTAAGTTTTTTTTTTTTCTTACGGATATATGTTGTTAGACCTGAGGCTTTTGCTACTTCACCGGGCATAACGCGACTGTACGGTACCTACTAAAATACATGGTAAGTATTTAGTACTTATGATAACGTTATCAACAGCGGAGCTCATGGCAAAGTCCTTCAATATATCTAATTTTAATGTATCTTCTATGTTATGTAAACGAAATACATTAAAGTTGTCTCACATCTAACTGCACGAGATGACAAAAAGTAGCAATATTTTGCATAATTATTAGTGCATTCAATTTTGGCACGAAATTTTGAGTTATTGTTCCAGTAGTGTTTTAAATATTTTGCAGAAGTATAAGATCGCCAATTTTTGAACATCAAGCACAATATTTGAACATTTAGCGTGAAAAGCTAGTTTTAATAACAGTAGTAAATATAAATAAATTACTAATTTCGAAAAGGTCACAACTCAAAGTATTTAAGTAAATCAAACTACTAGTAATCTTGTTAAACCTTCGTGCTTAACTAAAATGCTTGTGTAACAAGCCGGTTCGATCCCCATACATTGTACTACCGACGTGAAGTCTCTTCGGTAGTACAATGTATGGGGATCGAACCGGCGACCACATCGCGACGCCGACGCCCTAGCCATTGGGCATACATATGCCATTGTACGTACCTCGAAGCAGTAGTATTGAGTACGTCTCTGATTGTGGCGTCCAACATAGCGGGGTCAACGGCGCCCACCGCGCCCGTCACTCCCAGTTGAGCGCAGAAGTTGTTGATAGCAGCCGAGGGCACGCCTCGACGACGGAGCGCAGTTAACGTGTACAACCTGGGGTCATCCCAATCTGGATGACCAAAACAGGAACATTAGGAGCACAAAATACATAAAGAGTAGTAATTAAATGATTGGTTTCGCGCGCTCGACTGCCGAAATCGGCGTATCCGAGCCAGTCACACTCTGTGCGAATAATACGTGAAAAATGCATTTATTCTAAAACTTTAACCTAATACAATTATATATCTAACCCTCACAAGCATAAGGAAGGATGTTCTATTATTTAAAGAAGCATTTAGTCATAAGTGCCACTTTAGTGAAGTAGCAAAAGCCTCGTGGCGAAACAAATATATCCGTCCGAATAAAAAAAGGAACCTTTAAAAAAATTGCTGCTATTACGGATTTAAGCGGGCCAATGATTTATATCAGTAAGCAGTTTTTGTAAAAAGAGTACAGCAAAAGTGAAAAAATATATTCTTATTGCAATAGACTTTTTTACTTTGTTATGCAGAATAAAAGGGGTAAATACAAATATTCAGAGAAAGGATACGTAAATAACATGATTTTATTTTATAGTCATAAGATTAATTTGAATTGAAGGCATGTTTGTAACTTACCATTAACAATGGCTTCATCGATAAGTTTCGCTATTTTCCTTTTAGACACAACTGTGTAGTTAACGTTGAGGCGCCCATACTCCCATTGCACGGGGCAGTAGATTCCTAACGCATTGCAAAGCCAATAGTATGATGATCTGTAAGTGTCAACAATACATTATTACTATTTCCATTTATTGTAACTGGTGGTCAGAGGCGGATTATCCATAGAGCAAACTAGGCACGTGCATAGGAGCCCCTCGCCCTCCCGACCCTTAGTTTGCTAAGAACCTTCCGATGCCCTCGTAGACCCGAAATCCGAGAGGTCCGCGAACAGTAAAGTAGAGCGACAGTTGCAAAAAAATCCCCTAAACTATAAGCCATAACCCCTTAATCTCCCCGTCAGCGACCGCCCTGAGCCGAGGTCCAAGTCCCACAGGGGACGCTTAGTTTGTAGTGTTTAAACCATTTATCTAGGCTGGAGCTCTGCTCGCCTTTATGCCCGGTGAAGTAGCAAAAGCCTCGGGGCTAAGTACACGACAAAGAAAAAATGAAGTGCATAGGGGCGCGAAGGTACAGTCAACAAAAGAGTTAGTTTAAACTCGTCAGTATCAAATAATGTACATAAATATGCTGATGATGATAATTCTTTAGGATGAAGAGTTCGCTGCTGTCTGTGTCCAAATGCATATAACAGTAAACTCTTAAATAAACGTGTATATATAAATTTTAAATACGTTTCACAATGTGTAAACCTATCTCCTTTGTGAATGTACAAAGGGGCGCGCGGGCAGTGGAGACATTGAAACAGCAACTGTAGTTGAGGGTACTACAAGTCGGAATAAAGAAATACCAACTCCAAATTAGAGTAACGCTTACTACAGATATCAAATGTTTTACTAGTGCTAGTTATTTATAAAATAGGGGCGCCGATGAAATGCTTGCCTACGTTGCTCTCAACGTTTAATCCGCCTTTGCTAGTGGTCATACTACATACATTTCGTTGAGTATTAGGGTGCCCGCCCACGTCCGACAATCGGTGACCGACTTTTTTTTGGATAAAATAGAACGTACTGATTGCAATAGTATAACGCATACGTCCTACTAAAAGTGAGTCAGAAATAAAATCGGTGCATCCCGACCAATCCGATCGTCGGTGTAAATGAAACGTCCGGTAATATAAGCGTTAACGCACACTGCTCACCGACATTCGGCCGTTTGGACTTGCCAGGAGGAAAAATCTGCCCGATTATCGGCCCAACAAAATGAATGACGAGGGCGGGCACGCATAGCAACGACCAAAAAATCATGGTAGTTAGCCTATAGGCAAAGTAGTTTACATTGCAATGCTACACACAAAATCTATACAAATATATAAAGCTGAAGAGTTTGTTCGCTTGAAAACGTTAATCTTAGGAATTAGTGGTCTGATTAAAAAAAATCTTCTGCGTTAGATAGCCCATTTATCGAAGATAGTTTGTGAGTATGGATGGATGGATGTTTGTTACGCTTTCACGCAAAAACTATTGAATGGATTTGGCTGAAACTTTGCACGGGGATAGTTAATTAGCTCGATTAACATATAGACTATAAAAAATCACTCTCCGACCCACTGGAGCAGAGTAGCGCGGGTAATACCGCGTGGCGCAGCTAGTAGTCTATATTTAACTAGCTGGCCCGGCAAACTTCGTACCACCTCAAAATCTACGCGGTGTCCTACATCTACCCTACCCTACCTCTACTCTACCTCTACCCTACCCTACCCCTACCTCTACCCTACACCTACCCTACCCCTAACCTACCCCTACCCTACCCCTACCCTCACCCTACCCTACCCTACCTGAAAAGTATCCTATGTCCTTCTCCCAGTTCTTAGCTACCTCCTTACCAATTTTCAGCCAAATCGGTTCAGCCGTTCTTGAGTTATAAATAGTGTAACTAACACGACTTTCTTTTATATAGATAGATAGATTATGAAGATCTTATGGAAACGGGAGTTACGCGTGTAAAACTGTTCGAGGGAAGCCAGTGATACACATAAAAATAAGCGTGTTAAAAAAGTGACTAACCTTCTAGACTGGAATTCTTTCGTACACAAAGAATGTGTGATATGTTCAATACTATCACACAAACAATGAGTATAATCGTAGGTAGGGTAAACACACCACTTGCTGCCAGTACGGTGATGAGGCTTGAAACGTATTCTGTACGCTACCGGGTCCTGTTTACCCTCTTCCAGTGTTATTTTCATTCTTAATGTAGCATCACCTTCATCTATCTTGCCATTTTTCATGTCCTGCACAAAATGTTACAATTATGAAAAGAATGTAATGTAATTGTAATGATTACCTACCTACTTCCAAAACTAGTGGAAAGTTTTAAAAATATATTTTACCAATCGTAAGCAAAGGCTAGTTATTCATAAAAGGGCATTATCTTAAAGAAGAATATTACTTTTAAAGCACATTAAAACCATTGCATACACCCAATAAGTTTTACGACTGCGAACACCTCTATCTTACAGAATACCACAGTAAATTATCAAGAATAGTGTGCTTCTGCACTGCACAAATTCAGTTCAGTAGTAACAAGTATCAAATCAAATCAAAATCATTTATTTTATTTCTCTTCACAGTGGTATGACTTAAAAATAGTACACAAAAATTACATACATTTTTTCAACCATTGTGAGACTGGTATACTGTGTCTAGGCCAATTTTTATCAAAAACCTTTTTGCATCTCTTTCCAGAAAGAAATTCTATCAGTCAAAGTATTTCTCTATTTGTGTTGGTAACAGTGCAACATCGAGATATACATAGTATGTACTTTCTCCAGGCAAACAAAATTCTTTTATATTATAAAATTCAATCAAGTGACAACACCAATCAAAATATGTATACCTCAAATAACTGCAAACTCTCTTCTACAGGCCTATTCCTCCACGGCGAAGGAGGTGGGTTAAAGCCTTTGATTTCTTCAGATTTCTGATGGCACACATAAGCAAGGTCTTTCTTGATCAATTGCACAGCCCACTCATACAGTTGCTCGAAGTAGTCTGATGAATGGGTGATTTTGAAGGGTTTGTAACCTGTAATAGTAATATTGTAAGAAGTTGTTGGAAAATCACAATACATTTCATAGGCAGACCAAAGTATGTATAGTTGCTTAGATTAAACTAAGACTATCTCACTTAGTTAATAAATCTGATTAAGAGACTGACTGAACTAAATTGTAATATAATTTTAGAAGCGGCCATATCAAAATGGCAAGCAATGTCCGGGACTTATTCTGGTAGACTGCAAAACTCTGCTAGTAATCTTAAAAATAAAAACAATATTGTTGCATACGCACCCAACCATTCTACCATATCTTTGATGCCAACAAAGAATTTCTCCTCCTCTTTCTCAGGGTTTGTATCATCATATCTCAAGAAACAAATACCAACATGAGCAGCAGCATACCCAAAGTTAATATTGATGGCTTTTGCATGTCCAATGTGAAGAATGCCATTAGGTTCTGGAGGGAACCTAGTCCTCACCTTCCCACCAGTAATTTTTAGATGTTCTTCCAGTAACTTTTTAGTGTCTGATGTTACTACATAGCCATCAGATTTGAAGTTCTCTCCTGGTGCATGGAACGGCAGTTTCTTCATGAGATCAAAAATGGAAGTTGCTCCACCAATGTCATCTGATGCAGCTACCTCTGGTTTGGATGCTGGAAGTAGACAAATATTAGAGTGATAATTATAGAGCAACGAATATAATTAAATCAAAGTCATAACATTTTCTATACTAATAAATAAAGCTAAAGAATTTGTTTGTTTCTTCGCTTTATATGGTTTTTTTCATATTGATTTTAATGTTATCTACAACCCGTGCATGGTTGTATACGCATAACTCCGGTTTCGATAGGAACCTTATAATTAAATATAGCTTATCAACTTCATCAATAAATGGGCTTTCTACCACTTAGACTGGACTTGGACCAGTAGTTCCTGAGATTAGGGCTTCTAAGCAAACAACCAAACTCTTCAGCTCTACATATTAGTATTGATTGATAGTAAATAGTAACTAATTTATTGAAAGGCAATATTTCTGAAAGTAATATGTGTATGTTTAGTTGCACTTCATGTACATACTTTTTACGTCAGCCTTTTTAACTTTCTTTCCTGCATCTCCTTTCACTTTCTCGGCTTTTGGTGGAGGAGCCAAATCCGCCTCAGTCTTAGGTCCCAGTAAGTCTAAAATCTGAAATATAGAATATGTATAAGAACCATAGCATATAAAGAAAAAAAAATAACCATTTGATTTTATTTAAATAATATATTATGTATTTTAATATTAGAAAGATGTAAGTAAAATTCATCTCTCTGATGTAAATTGGAAATATAAATGTTTTTAAAGGTATATTTATAAAAAGTACTATAAACCTTTTCATCATCAAAGTATTAGAAGAACCAGATTGAATATGAGCATTTACAATTATTTTTTTCAGACAGATATTATGTAGTTAGCCAGAAGGCTTTTGCTACTGCACCAGACATAAAGGCGAGTAGAGCTCCTGCCTCAATAAATGGTTTAAATACTACAAAACTAGGCAAACTGTGCAAGAGGGCACCCCCTGTAGGACTCTGCTCAGGGCCTTTAGATTTTTAGGGAAATTTTGTACAATTGTGGTTGGTATTTTTATAAGACAAATAACTTTACCTGGATATCCACTTCACTTTTAATTGCTTTACCATCTGCCCAGGGCAAATCAGCTCGTACTGCCTGCATAACTATACCAGAGTTGAAACGATACCTCTTCTCTAAGAGTTCAGCCTTGTATTTAGCCATATGTTTCTCTACAGCTTGTTCTACTTGCTCTGGTGTGATGACTACACCCACACCACAGGCCTTTTCAAATTCTGCAGTATTGACATTGGCTTCATTCACATTACTGAGTAAATAGTCCAAAGCAGCATCTACCCTTTGAGAGGAATCAAGTTTTCCTTTTGCTATGTAATCAGTCACAAATGGTAACCTAGAGGCAATCTGTGGTTTGATCTTGGTTGCCATGTGGTATATCAACATTCCAGTGCCTTTTGGCAATTTTTCTATGTCTACCTGTATAAAGAAATATGTGTAAGCATAATTTTTTAGGTCTGAAATAAGATACATCGAGCCTTTTCTGGAAGAAGATTGTAACCGCCATTTTGCATATTTTACAGGAGAAAGTTTTTTTTAAATATTTAAAAAATAATATAAATCAGTTTATGATGTTCTTCCTGAAAAGGCTTGATTTGTAGAACTATGTATTTAACATAGTTCCACACATCAAGCCTTTTTTTTTACCTATAGATAAATATACATTAACAATAAAAAACATAAAATCATCATATAAACTTTTAATGGGATCTCTTGACTGCCTTAGGAATTTTAATAGGTATACTTCAAGCATATTATTTTAATAGAGGATTAATCTCATGGGATTCTTAGATAGTATAATAGTTCAACAGATTCTGCAGTAAGTATTACCTTATTTTTTATTTATTTTAAAAACTAAGTTGTCCAATTAAAAATATACTATAATTCTAATTTTATTTTTTATAAAGTTCATGTTAGACTATATTTTTTATATGCAGAACGGAGTAAGTACATTCCATAAAACAAACATTGTATTGCCACGAGTTACGTTGGATACTGCCACCGTAGATCGTGCACTCATCGCGACTTTCAGATAAATAAAAACAAATTTATTTCTAACCTCATTCAATGCGGCAAGTAAGAACTTCGTAACATTAGCATTTTTCAATGTTTCCTTCGCTTTCTGTTCGTTTAATCCCAGAAGTTTAAATCTTGCTACTGTTTCCTCCGGAGTCATGTTGGACTTTTTTATATATATAAAAGTGAATGGCAATTAGCAGGCTACTGTACTTTCAACAAAATTCGTAGAAGAAGTGTAATTCGCGATGTACCTATTTCAATAATTTGACGTATGTCATTTTTTTTTTTTTGGATTCATACATGTTCACTTGGACCTGTCAAGACGTATATCATTTGATTTTGACATTCTATAGGGATGTACCTCATTATATTGTAATATTTGCGTCACATCAGATTTCACATTTTGAACAAATTTTACAACATATAAAAAAATCTGAACGGGGATCTCAGATTTTCAACGTAATTAAATACATAATAAGCTTTAGATTAATTAGCGATCATAAACTGTAAATTACAAACATGATTTTCGGAATTTTAACAGGTGCCACTTGAGGTAGTTCGTCTTTTTCCTGGATGAGTTAATTTAATTAACATGGCATAATATTTAAAGAACCCTCGATTTTTTTGTGTCTCTACTTACTACCAGGCTAATGCACCTAATGGTAAGTGGCATAGCGGTCCACATACAAGGACTGCTAGAGCCAGTTCAATAAATATACTAGCCTCTTGCTCTGCCAGACCTGCCTCAATAATTATATTTGGCTGTGATATTCTGTATAGTGGAGGTACTTTCCCAGTCAAGCAATTCATAAATCTTGCTAAAGATATGCTCTATGAGTTGGTGTGGTCAATAAGATTTAGATATTCATTTTATTAGATACTCAGTTTATTGCCAACTCAATCCTTCAGGTCCATACATATAAATATCCCAGTTCATACCACCTACAAAGTCTTTGGGAATGTACCATTCGTAATAATAATATTTGAATCTATGATGTGTATGACAATATGAAATACGTGGCACACAAAATTGAAAATTTGCCGATGTACTCCGGAACATGTCTTCTTCGTATGATGCTGCTCTCAATAATATACACGTGGGAATTCTTGGTGGATTTATCCAGCCCTGAAATTTACGTAATAAAATGGTTTTTAGGTGGGTATAGGTTCATAGTTATATTAGTGAATTGAACCTATGGTGGGAGAGTTATGTAGGTATATCCTAAAAATACTTAGTTTAAATATATTTTTATGGTGTAAATTAATAGATGGGCTTATAATCAGATTATTCCCGAAACACTCAACCATAGGTATGTATGCATATTATTGACATTAGTTTAATCATACCCCAACCTAATACCTATAAGGTTAATAAATGTTGGAACTTACTCTCATAATAATTTTTCCCAAAATTTCAAGATGGTCAATATGTAAATGGAGGTAAAACTTTTTTTCTTCATTGGCGCAGTGTCCGTATCTATATTCACTATGAAGATGTCCTGTAAAACATTGAAAATCGAAGAAGTGCTTAGTAAATGTTTATTTTTAAAATAATATATTGTTTTAACGGAGTAAATATTTTGTTAAAGAAGATTCGAACTTGTGGTTTCTAAGCAATTATAATCAGCATTTTGGGTAAGTACCTACACAGTCTACAGCTATAGCTATAGATTCACAAATGATACCGATTTTTAAGAAAATTATATGATGATGTCTTTTTATGAAGAAAGGATCATCATAACTATCTTTAATCAAATCTTTAAATTAAAATACTGCATTTTCAAAACCTACCAGACCGATTTTTAATTATTTCTTCATTAAACTACGTTAAGTTAGCTTAGCTACTATATATGTCGAGATTTCCTCAGGAATTACTGTATCCAGTTCGGTTTCATCTGCAGTAAATCCCTCATTTTAAGTCCTCATGCCGTCATGAACCTAGCTGTTAGATAATGATCTGAAGTAATAATAACTTAATTTTACATACTAGTATCAGGAGGAGCATTGTATAGCGTAAGATCTTTCATGGTGGTAAAAAATTGCCAACAGGTTCCCGGGGTAACTGCAACAATTAAAAGTTATATATTTTATTGATCACCATGATGTCATTTAGTAGCAGGTAAGTTTAACTCACTTAGACTGAGAATCACCAATAGTATGTGCATGACGTTAAATGTAAGTAGGTACCGTCTTCGACTCGTCTTAATTACTTAATGATAAGCTTGGTACAATCATTTAATGTTGATGTACAACAACATTTAGTTACTCATGGTTATGTGAAAGTCATCTTAAAGATATTCATTTGTTTGTTGACAAAAAAGAATTTATAAACAAATACAATCACGTTATAATCAGTTAGTTGTGGTGCATATTAAAAGTAAACACATTAGATTTCTTGAGTATTATTGTTACATAAACAAAAAGTATAAAACCGGCCAAGTGCGAGTCAAGCTTGGGCATGAAGGATTCTATACGATTATTTATACAACAGTAGACACTAAATTATTATCTTAAGATTTTGTAATAAGGAACTGTATAAATAATTGTTAGCGTTATTAAAATCGAGGAAAAAAAATCACGTTTGGTGTTATTGCAGCAACTAAAATAAGTAGGCATCTGTGATAATTTCAGCTGTCTAACTATCACGCTTCATGAGATACAGCTTGGTGATAGATATTTGTAATAGGTTCCTGTGTTCCCTTTTGGTACGGAGCCCTAAAAACAGTGCGGTACTTGTTTGTCTTCTTATAATAGTTTTTAAAGAAGCTAGGTATGAAAACGTACCCACTTTTTGGCAATAGGAAAGGCAAAATGGAGATGCTTTACTTACTTTTTGTACTTATTTGTAATCCGAAACTTTAAGTTTGATTTCGGGAGTTATCTTATTATTCCTAGAAACAGCAAATTCCTAATTCATATCCAAGTGCATTCAAGTTGGTAAATCAAATGGAATATTTTTAACACATTCTATAGATTTAATTCATTTTTGTTAGGTACCGAATTTTATAATCGTTTAGTTTAATGTAATTTTAATCGTGCATACTCTCTTATTTCATGCGTACTTTTGTCAGTAAGTGTACTATTAACGTACAGCTTGGCAAAAAAGTCTAGAAACGGAACTAATTTTTTGTCTGTTGACAACATTCCCAAAATAATGACATTTCATAAACAAAGTTAAAATCAATTTGTACTTATTGATTTGAAAAAATAATGCATAAATAAAATAGGAATAAATATATGTCTAAAAAAAACCAGGTAAGTATCAAGATTAGGTTCGTATGTTATTCGGTTGCAACGGGCTGCCACACAAACAACACAGTGGCGCCTCCATTATTTTCTACTCTTTTTTGCCATGCTGTAGTTAGTACCTATAGGCCGACATTACACGCTCAATCTGGATCGAGATCCGTGATCGCGGTAGATTGATATAAACTGATTTGGATTGTTGTCACATTACACAGTCAATCCAGATCACGTCAGTCCACTGTTCGCAATGATCATATGAAGACGTGTGCTCAGGGGATTCTGATTGTCAATAAATAAAAAAATATGAAGATTATGTGTTCACAATCGCGAAAGCCTCCGTAGCGTAGCGGTATTTGACTCACTTTAAATCTAGGATGTCGTGGATTCGATTCCCACGCCGGGCAGTAAATCTTTGTGTAAATTCTAAGATATCTTTCCGGGTCTGGTTGATTGAAGGACTACCCTCCGTGCCTCGGAAAGCACGTTATGCCGTTGGCCGATTGTTATAAAATCATCTATAATAATCGTATATCAAGGAACGGGCAGCAGCCTTTCCTTGGTACAACATAATACTGCGGTCATCAACCCGCCTGCCAAGCGTGGTGACTATGGCGAATACCCTCCCCGGGAGGAAGCCCATGTTCAGCAGTGGACGTTATACGGGCTGATGATGACGAATTGCAAAATGGATCTGAACAAAAAAAGCATGTATAGTAATTAATTTTAATTTATTTTTTTATTTTTTTTATTACTACTAGTTATTTTAATAGTATCTTTCGAATTATATGTTGCACATTAGACGCTCAATCTGGATTGCGATAAACGGATCGAGATCATGGATTTCAAAATATTTGATAATTTGCGATCCGATGTCGCGATCCGTCAATCACACACACTAAACAGTCAATCTGGATTGAGATCATTGATCTCGATCACGGATCTCGATCCAGATTGACCGTGTAATGTCGGCCATATAGTTACTTCAGTTACTATTTTTTCTTATTTTTTGTTTCCCTTGTCAATGCTTGCCTATGTCAAATTGTCAACATAAGAACAACAAGAAAGCGTTGATTTGCAGTTTGCCGCTATTTTTCGAGGTTATTCAATAATTACTCGCAAAACTTCGAAACTTCACATTTGTGATATTATAAAGTCCCCCAAATTTTTTACAACATGATTTCTACTTTTCGGGTAAGCAGTTTTGTTGCTATAAGACGAGAGTCACATATACATAATACAGTAACAACTTGAAATAGTTTTAGTGTTTCGGCATAACATTTAATAAGTAGCAAAAAAGTAATATGCTTCGTTTTGATTTATTTAAAACTAGCGGCCCGCCCCGGCTTCGCACGGGTGGACTTTTATACCCTACCCCTGCCCTACCCCTCCCCTACCCTAACCCTACCCTACTCATACCCTACCTCTAAAACCAAAAGTTATCTCCTCGTGGGAAGCTGTACTTTCTTATATTAAAAAAAAAAACAGGGATTTGAATGCTTATGCACATCTTATTGAATTATTTTATAAAACTACGTTTTCATTTCGTCATTTTACCTAATTTTGTAATGTACCTTAGTACATTTCTATTAACATGTAAAGATTTTATCTTTCTTTTCAGTTGCCGAGGTTAATGAAGCAAGTAGTTGGGATACAACACTTGCATTCAACTGCCACTACAAATAATACCCAAAGGACTGAGAAAAGTGAGTTTAATAAATATATTTTTTGTTTGTACCATTGTATATTGAATGTATTTTTACATAAAACATAAATATTCTTTACTATTTCATAATTCTAAATCTATTCTGTATCTAAATGCTGATTAATCATATTTATTTATGTACGGAATTTATTAATTTCTTATTTACTCTTTTAACAATTCACTGAATATCATATTTATAACATTTATTTGTTTACCAGCAATTAATCAAGTGACATTATTGGGCCGAGTTGGTGCTGATCCACAGAAGAGAGGTTCTGAAGAACATCCTGTTATAAACTTTCCTCTGGCCACTCACTTCAGCTATAAGTATGAGTCAGGAGATATATTACAGAGAACAGACTGGCACCGTGTTAGCATTTTCAAACCTGGCCTTAGGGACACAGTTTATAAATATTTGAAGAAGGGCCATAGAGTTTATATCACTGGTAAATTGTCATATGGAGAAGTGAAGATGGACGATGGACAAGTCAGAACAGCGTCTACAATTATAGCAGATGATGTTATATTCTTCCAAAATGCACCTCCAGAACAATAAACTGAATGCTTGGCTAAGAAGTTGTTAGATATGTAAGTATTATGAATAAGTAGTGTGCCGTATAGATAGATGCCCCGGTGGCCCGTCGAGTGAATGTTAGGTCTTTAGCTTACTATGTCTTTCCAAATATCAATAATTTGCTAATAAAAATACTTTTTTATACTCAAAGAGTATGTTATAATATAGGTACTAAGTAAATGTTTTAATTGTAAGCCAAAAGTTATAAAATAAAACAGTGTTAGTGAGATGATTGTTATTAATTGTTTTCTTCTTTATTGATGTTAGAACTCAGGAATAGTTATTATATATTTTGCCTCATTTAAGTAAGTACATATTTCAATCTTTATATAGTAGAGATACTGGTAGCTTAGAATGCTTGATGGTGATGGGAGAAATATACAGCTAAAGACTTAAAGGTAGATATCTCATACTAGTAAGTATATAGTCCAGGGTCGATAATTTTTAAAACCAAAAAAAATCATAATGGGATGAAACCCATTAGAAAAGGAGGGAAATATGATAAAAATGAAAGGAAAAATAATTTACGGGCGATCTGAGGTTGGGAAGGGGATGGGGGTGAGTTTTTAAGGGTAAAAAACGGTTTTTCTCGATTTCCGGCAAACCTAAAAGTCCTATCGAAAAAAGTCAAATGGAAAAGTTGTAGATAATAAAAAGATCTAAAACTTTTGTATTTACACTTTTTTCACATAACCTCAAAATTTATGTGAAAAATTCAAAAAACCAAGTTTTTGGTTTTTTATTTTTATCTTTTACAAAAAATTTTTTTTTTTAACGAAATTTTGTGAAAACTTACCTTTTTATGTCCCAAATACGCTGTAATTTATTTAATTAAAAATATTTATTTTTTCACCTTATTTTGAATTAATATCGAAAAAACACCCTAATTTTCAATCGAAAATTCACCCGTCAAAATATCAGCTTTTTTCAAAAAGTTGGTGTGGTTTCTGTTCGTTGAAATCTCTACTTTCCGATGGTGAAAAAAAAATATATGTTACTATGGTAAATCTTCTCAGAAAACGCAAAAATTAAAAAAAAACTTGAATATGAAAAAAAATTTTTAATTATTATAAATAATTTTGAGCTATTTATTAAAATTTAGACTTTAATTACTCGAAAAACGTTAGATTACATGTGACGTTGATAACAAAAAAATTGCAAATAAAAATATACTACTATAATTAACAAACAAATAAGTTAATTAAATTAATATTTAATAAGACATCTACAATATTTGGAGAAAGTTGTCTAATTTTCTTTAAATTATATGCGTAGATGCTTATTTATAACTATTTTGAGATAAATTATATATATACCTGAGTAGATATACCTGAGTGACCTACGAAAAATTGTAGCCCATCAAAAGGTATTTCGTGGAGAAGTGGGGAAGGGGCTAGGCGGGTCTGGGTCTTACTACATACATACCTACTATTATATACTATATATTTCGTAGCAGCTGTTACAACCGCTAGCCTAACCAGTATTCGAAATACAGTACAGTATACAACATCGTTTATAAAAATACACGTGCACGCTGAGTTTCTTGAAGATAATTGTGACTATCTCTATTTTTATCTGTATCAATCAACTCGACCATAAAAATCGTAATATTTTCTTTAAAAAATAGTATGCTTAACTTAACATAACCTAAAGATTGAAATTAAATGATATTTTAGTACAAGATAAAAAAATAATTATCTCCTTAATTTTGCACAAACAAATTTAGTTAATCCCATGAAAAAAAATATATTTCAAAATCTATAAAAAATATATTTAAAATCTATAAAAAATATATAAAATATATATCGTAAATATATTTCGAATAAAACAAACTTTTGGCCGATTTTCATATATATTTTATACTTTTTTATAGATTTATAATATATTATTTATACATTTTGACATTGATTTCTTTAATATTTTTTTTTTTCATGGGACTTTATTCACGATTTATGAATGATGAGATTAATGTGTTTAAAAATATTGTAATGAATAACGTAATGAGAATAAAGCATCTACATTTAATAGTACGATTTACATTTATATTTATCTATAATGAGATTTTCTATGACATAAATGTAATTAGAATTAAATAAATCAACTTTTTAATTGAAACAAATTGCAGCAATCACATTTTTAAGATGAAATTATTTATAATAATTAAAAAAAAAATTTCAAATTCAAGTTTTTTTTTAATTTTTGCGTTTTCTGAGAAGATTTACCATAGTAACATATATTTTTTTTTTACCATCGGAAAGTAGAGATTCCAACAAACAGAAACCACACCAACTTTTTGAAAAAAGCTGATATTTTGACGGGTGAATTTTCGATTGAAAATTAGGGTGTTTTTTCGATATTAATTCAAAATAAGGTGAAAAAATAAATATTTTTAATTAAATAAATTACAGCGTATTTGGGACATAAAAAGGTAAGTTTTCACAAAATTTCGTTAAAAAAAAAAATTTTTTGTAAAAGATAAAAATAAAAAACCAAAAACTTGGTTTTTTGAATTTTTCACATAAATTTTGAGGTTATGTGAAAAAAGTGTAAATACAAAAGTTTTAGATCTTTTTATTATCTACAACTTTTCCATTTGACTTTTTTCGATAGGACTTTTAGTTTTACCGGAAATCGAGAAAAACCGTTTTTTACCCTTAAAAACTCACCCCCATCCCCTTCCCAACCTCAGATCGCTCGTAAATTATTTTTCCTTTAATTTTTATCATATTTCCCTCCTTTTCTAATGGGTTTCATTCTATTATAATTTTTTTTCACTTTTCATTATTTTTAAAGGCTTCTACCCTGGTCTAATAGTGCATAAAAAATTATGGTTATAAATATCAAAGGTACCTTTCAATGTCTACGTATTACTAGACTAGATAATGTTATGAAGGCAACAACATCGGCTTAGACACTTATGAAATCAAGTGCGACAGTGGCAAATACATGACTACTGATGTATTATGATGGTCTGACCAAATAAGAGGGTAGCTAAAGATATCTTCATAAAGGTTTAGTTCTATATCTAGTTAGCGGCATTAAAAGAAGTTAGGATGCTCACCAGTAAGGTAATGTTTAGTAAGGTAATTAGGAAGTTAGTAAAATTGCACTATTTTACAGTAAATTTTGAAGATTATCTTGTTGATGATGTACTCTATAGATGTTTTCAAAGATTATCTTGATGGTGATGCACTCTTCAAGTAACATTATCAAAGATTATGTTGATGACAATACACTGTGTTGTCAAAGATTATTATGATGATGATGCCCTCTACAGGTAACACCTTTAAATATTATTTTGATGATGATGATGATTCACTGTACAGGTAACAGTTTCAAAGATTATCTTATTGATGATAGTTATTGTTGTTTATTCTAATGTAGAATATTATGTACTAGCTGCACCCCACGGTTTTACCCGCGTTTCTCCAGCGGGTCGGAGCATGATGTCTTGTAGCCTATATGTTAATCCAGCGTATAACTAATCCTGTTGCAAAATTTCAGCCAATTACATTCAGTAGTTTTGGTGTGAACGAGTAACAAACATCCATCTATCCATTCATACTTAAAAACTTTCGTATTTATAATATGAGTAGGATATAGACAAAACAATCTATATATTTATAATTATGAAATTCTTGTATTTGAGGTATAATTCTGTTATTACTTTAAATGTTTTCTACATTAAAGGTGTTAAAAGTGCCTAACAATGCCATCTATCCAATGGTCTAAGGTACCAATATTTTTAAGGGATCTAGTTTCCTAGTCTTTCTGTTAGATGGCGCTAGTTGTTGGAGTCGAGACAATTATAACTCTGCTGTTTACTAGAATATAATTTTGGTCTAAATTGGTCTTTATAGTGTTATCTGTTTTGTCAAAAATAAAACAAAAACACGTCATTATTTACAAAAAAAAAGGAGGAAATTATAGATGTACATGGAAAATAAAGGATAATCTAAGTGGTACGAACGATTGTCCCTAAGGTTTAAAGGCATATCTTTCGAAACTTACAGTAGGGGAATTAGAAAGAGCATCTTCGGTCTTCAGCCTGAAATTGAACATGTATATGAAACACGCGATGAGACCGCGTGGGGCCGCTAGTTATTCCAATAATATAGAACGTGGTTAATTTAGTAAGTTATTTTTTATTTTTCTTTTTGTTTACAAAGATTACTAGAAGAGTTTTGCAGTCTACTAGTAGAATACTAGTAGACTGCAAAGCTCTAAACCCCTGGTGCTAAGCTAAAATGCTTGTGTTACGAGTTGGTTCACGTCGGTAGTGCAATGAGTGGGGATCGAACCGGCGACCAGAAGATCACAAGTTCGACGCCTTAGTCATTGGGCTACGGCCACTTCTACTAATTTAGTACTACTTATTTATACCTATTTTCACGGCATTGCGACATAGTGGCTAACTTAAAGATAATATCTAGCGCCTTGTTGGTTTCATCTATCTATAGTCCTCTTCTATCATCATGATAAATTCCACTGCTGAACAAGCCCCTTTACCAATTTTGATAAGACTTCAGATTATGCTCTCAAAAATCATCATCATCTTCCTGCCCGCTCCCATTATTTGGGGTCGGCGCAATATGTCACCCTCTTACATTTTTCCTTATCAGACGTTTCTTCCATACTCACAACTTTCTTACACATGTCATCTTTCACACAGTCCATTCATCTTTTTGGCCTTCCTCTTCCAACATATCCCTCCATCTTTATATTCAGCATTATTTTTGACACATGCATATCATCCCTACGCAGAACGTGCCCATACCATGCTGAGCGATTTTCAATAATTTTCTCAATCACTCATTTCGAATTCGATCCATTCTTGTTACTCCGCACATCCATCTCAACATTCGCATCTCCGTGGCATGCAGCCTTCTTTCATCCGTCCCCTTTACGGCTCAACATTCAGATCCATACGTGAGGACAGGCTATACCACTCAGGCCTTAATCGCCTCGTATATTTTCCCTTTAATTTTAGGAGGCATTCATGTATGCATGTTGCTCTCGCATTATGATTTTAAAAATATTTCATTACATACTTGTACACACATCGGAGTGAATAATAATAAGTGTGCGAAATAAGGACTGAAAGTTTCGATGGAAATAATAAAAATCTGTTCTAATTTCTAAACTACTCTTTTTACTGACATCGCCAAAATATTATTGTTTACCTTGTATTTGTTCTAGCGGTTGAATTACAGCAAGAGCAACCTTTAGCACGCTGCGCAGGTTCATAAAAAAAGTTCTCATGCCACTTAGGTACGGCCCACGGGTGACTTAGGTATTTGTGACTATAACTCTGTTTTTAAGTTTTGGATTGTTTACGACAGCCATATGTAACCTCCTTTATATATTTTGACAGCAATGTCGACCTCTAACGGTTATGTATTTTTTTTACAGCAAGCGCTTCATGTTTTTTTTCTGCTTTTATACTTGTATAAGAAGGTTGTGAAGAGATTCTATTCAAGTATTTATTCGTTTTTTTCTTCTAAGTTAGAAATTATTTCTATATTCATTTTTTGCATCTAGAGTTGAAAGATTGTTTGAAGGCTGATAAGAGGAACTCCAAAGATCCTAATTCAGAGAGTAGGATTGGTTACGAAAAATGTGTCGTACATTATATAGCATAATATCCAATCTTAAGGCTAAATTGCAAAAGTGAATACATATCTAATCCATTATTGTATTTTTTATTTATTTATTGATCATGACAATTTTAGTATTATTTTCCATGACGTAGTTCATAAAGTATTCGTGTCTATGGATATGGGATTGATTAATAAATATATAATTAGCTGTGTATCTGTTTCTATAGATGCAGTTATATGCAACACCTATACAGATTTTGATTTCATTTTGTACATAAATAGGTACTATATAATATGCATAGGCCCATTATCCTATAAATGAACACGCTATGACTCATTGCAGATAGCGGATAAAACTATGGGTGTCTATTATTCATTATTATCCAATGGGTAGGTAAATAAAAAAATGTAGATATATAATTATATTTATGTTCCATTTATTTTAAGTTATAATAGATCTGACACAATAATTTCACGTGAAACTCTTCGTTTATTGTATCGTTTACAAGTTGGAAATATGTATTGGCATGCATACCAACTACAAATATTATTGTAAAAATAAAAACTGAGTTTTAATAAAACTTACTGATATACTAGGTACTTTGATAAAGCTCCACATTTTGTTTTACAAATTCATACATACACTCTCTTTACAGTCATTTTCTTATTTTCTAACTTAACTACCTATTCCTTATATTTTATATTTACAAAGACATTATATTTTTTTTATTCTATAACATCTACCTACTCTAGATTGATAAAAGAGATCACAGAAAATTGTAGCTGGAAATCTTTGAGTAAAGGCCTACCATTATGTCTACCACTTCCATATTTATCACAGTGGGTGTTAAATTTTTTGAAGGCATATTTTAGCAAATACTTGATAACATCATATTTTTAAATATAACAAATAAACTGTCCATAATTAATTTGTTACCAAACAAAGCCGAAATCACGCACGTTTCCATAAATGTGGTAGATGGCTTATTAACTATATTTCACATGCTACAATTGAAGATATTTTTTTATGCCAAAAAGAATGAATGGAAGACTATATATCATGCTTTACTAAAATAATCTTTATATTTTAAAGATTTTGGTTCTTTCGTTTTATATCTTCTCTTTTCAGCAATTCAAAACATATCTATTATAACACTCATAAAACTAATTAAATTACGCAAATGCATTAATTAGTGCGACACAGGCACTTACATATTAGGATAGATGATACCGAGTTTCGCAATAATCTTACGCGTAACTTGAGATCTCAGCAGAGAGTTACGCGAGTGTTGATAGTTCATTGCACAAATCTTAACAATTATTACTATGACTTTACATCCATAAACTTTTATCCCTTTTGCTAACTATTGTAATTGACACTATTAGGTATAAAATCACTTGGCACAAAGGCATAATTAAGGTCCATACCCTGTTTAACTCCAATGACCATCCTAAATCTGTCAAAGTACTCTCAGCGAATTATTCATCAAGTACGTTAATTTTAAAAGGAAGACTTAAATATCCTATCTGAGAGGAATTTGACTAGAATTTTAGTGGGTGGAGCTGATTGCATGAATATGCATTACGACGCATCGCACAAACAAGTGTCCAACGTATTAATTGTTTTGTAATCATTGTTCACACTTTTCACTTTTGAGATTTAGTGCATAATGTTCAGAGGCGTATTCCTCGCGCTTCATCATCATGCTGTCGCCGATTAGGGTACTAATGTGGTGTTTGTCATGAGGAATTCCCTGAGGCACAATTGGTTCTGGCCGCGCGCGTTTTCGCCACGGTTCTGATGCCGCCATACTTAAGTCAGTAGGCATATCTTCGTCAACAGGTTCGTCTTCACAACGTTCTTCTTTCATCTCTGTTTTGACAACCGCTTGAGGTTGGACTCGCGTAGGGCTCATTTGTTGCCGTAATAGCGAGATATTCTTGATGTTCTTCAATTCAGTCGGGTTCCTCAAAAATCTGTAAAGTAAACAAAATAATCAGTTAATATTATTGAAATAATACAAAGCTGAGAACATCAGCATCAGCAACATTCTCATTTAATACACAGATTAGTATAGAATTTAAATAAGAATACTTACTGGTAACAATGTCTTTCTCCCTGAACTTTCCGCAAAATATTAACGCGGTAATAGTATCTCAACGCTCGGGACATCTTGTCGTAATTCATTGAGAGATGATTTTTCTGAATTCCCCATAGTTTGGCCAATCCAGCGGGATCGACAATTTTGAAAACTCCCGTTTCACGGTTCTTCCAAGCTATGTAGTTGGTGTACCGCTGTGTAGGGTCATTCAATAGTTGTTGAAGGAAGTCCCATAATAATCTTCCATCTGAAAATAGAATTATCATTAGTAAACGTTACGATTTTTCCATGTTTGAAAATGTATAAATTAATTGAGATGTTTCAAAGACTTGCTTGAGCTTTGTTACTATGTTGAAGAGGAATTATACTTAAATGTTGGTTGAAAGTAGAAACTGAACTTTAAAATTATGTGTTGATATTTATTAATATAGATGACAATAATAAAATGATTTAAATGAAAATATTTGTTTCATAGATACTTACTTGTATTTGATTCCGGCATATCATTCGGGAAGAATTCTCTATGTTGAGCGCGATAGTGTGAATGTTGCGGCGCTGCATGTACTTGTGGTGCAGGGCTCGGTAAAGCAGTTTCCTTTGGAGACCGGGGTTGTGGTGCAAACTGACCATCTTCATCTGAATCCGAGTGATTGCTACCAGAACTAGCAGTCTGTGCCGTGGGTTGCACGGACGGTGCATATGTTGGCGCATAAGTCACTGTTTCTCCTCTCTGTGGGCTTCCTGAACTATCGACTGATGGGGCAGGACTTAATGTCACGGAATTCTGAACAGCAGCTGCAGCAGCATTGTGGAAATGGTGGAATCCGTCAACAGCCCATGTTGGAGTAGGAGGGTGTGAATGAGGTGAAGGAGGGTAAGGAGCAGCACGCGCTGTCGGTGTGACAGGTGACGAAGGTACTCTTCCTAATAAAGCGGCATCACGCACTAACATTTGCAGCACATTGTGAAGTACATCACCAGCACCAGGGCAACGCTCGCCCAAGTCTGTTTTCGTCAATAAGCACAGAGCCTTACCTAAAAAGAAAAAAATCTGTTTAGCAACACAAAACTTAATTATACATGGCAATGAGCATATTAATGTCAATATGACAGATATTTACCATTCATTTGGAAGAGATCCATGTCGAAATTGGGCAAATCAAATTCCCTCTCACACCATTTTAAGAAGACGGCAACATCTTCTCTTGTCCATAATCTGGGTTCTGGGGGAAGACCAGCAGGCAATTGTGCCTTTGTGTCCCCAAGAGGTGAGGGAGGTGGAGGTGCCCATGGGAGAGGGTACCGCCACAGCAACTCCGTAGGGCTAAATGGCAGCGGAAGCCGCTCCATGGCTGGCCCAGATGGCAGTTGAAGACTGACAACTTTCATTACGACTATCTGTAACAAGCAGAAATTAAGATAAGTATAGAAATATACTAAAAACAAAATAGTTTTTCAAATAAAAATAGTGATGTTTATATGTGAAGTTGTAACATGTGTCATCGTATGCATATATTTACATTGAAATAGTGGCAGCTACTCGCTGACAGGTGGCGTTACTTGTAAGAGACCCGTGTTTTACAAAACAAGATGATTTCATTAGCAACTATAAGTAGGTTTACGTTAAAATTTTCTTTTAACTAATTATAAAAGCGCTAATTTATAAAAAGTAAAGTGTGCATTTGATAGTAGCGATATTATAGAAGTTACATAAAAGCAATCAAAATTAATAATGTTACGATTGTTACAGCACTTTATTTTATTGGAATTATATCTTTAGTCATTTACGCCAACCAGTTACGTTACATAACTTAGTATTGTAAATTCAATTCTACTATCGTTACACGTGTTTAGTAAGTATACCTAAATAAAATGTTGCTTCCTTAAAATTTTACTTCAAGGCTTACTTTGGGCAATCAGTGTTTAAAATAGTATTACTAATATTACTACTAGGTATGTTGTTAGTAAATCCCATTGATGACATAATATATCTTATTGTTATTCTTTGACAATATGTTTCATGCTTCAGCCATTTGTTTCGAGTCCTGCATGTTGAGTGTAACATGACATGAGTAGCAGGTTATCTGTATCTGATAACCTGCATAATTTATAACCACAAAAGTTATCATATAATATTTTTGCGGCTTAAAATTGTGTAAGATTCGTTTCAATGATGCCAACTTTGTTCTTTGGTTTATAATATTTAGCAGACATGTCGAGATCCTCATAAAATATGAGCGTGATCAAGACTACATTTCTTCGTCAAACTCTTTATCCCATGAAAACCTAAAATGAGACTGCTTGAATACACACATCACACCTGTAGCTGTCAATAACAATGCCTTGATTGTTCTATTCAGGTAGTATAAACCTATTTTCAATTTTGTAGATTAGAATCATTGTCAAAATAATTTCATTTTACATTTATTTTAAATTATTTTCATCTCTTGTTCATTAGTTACTACTGCATTTTGATTTGTTTGCTACCAGTAATCAGTACTATCTTTAAATTGGAAAAGTGGACTGTTATGATTTTTTTAGATATCATGATAAACAAACGTAACATTACAAACGTCCAGTATTTATTAAAAGGGGTCACCAATATGAAAATATCTTATGAATCTGGTGCTGACAGTTTTAAATCGAAAACATAAAACTTTTTAGAAGTTTACTAAGTAATGCTTAGTTAACCTAAGTACCAATTTCAGACCTAAACTTTGGATAACAATTATTTCTATACAGCATATTAATAAAATTATATATTTTATGCTGCAATGTTCATATATTTAGTCACTTCGCAGTCAGCTGCCTTATCGGGCGCGGTCGGAAATGCGTGAGCCCGCGATAGCGTGGTTTGCGATAAGCACCGCTACTTACCGGCTGAGCAGATCCGGAACTGGTTGTTGCGTCGTCAAAATCCTATAGATCGACGATAAGTGGATATTTCAGCACATGAACATCATCACAACACTAATAGCACAGAATCCAGTGTTCACTAGAGCACCAGGCACACGCGTAGCAGCGGCAGTCCCTCCAAACGTGTCGTGTTACGGCACGCCGTAAACCAGCAGCGTATCTGAGGGATCGAGCTCGCAGACAAGCGTCGCGGGCAACTCTCCGACGCGGACTGATGATGCGATGGCGGCGCGGGCGGACGGACGCGCGTTAACTGCACCCCTCCCCCGCGCGCCTCTCAATTCCCCGCGCCACCTCACACATTGAGATAAAACTTCGGGAGACAGACAAAGTCCCATTTTTAACTAAACGTTCGAGTACAGTTTCCGCAAAACTTTATCGGGATAGATTGGCTTTGATAGACGCAACTATATTATTCAAGATTGTTTAATGTGATTTAATTGGCAGAGGCATGTTGAAATGGGATTAGTATAAGAATGTGGCTAGTTGCTTAGCTTAGGGCATGCGGAAGTGCTTGTTAGTGTGGTAGGATTACGTCAGCGCGCCAGTTTTTAATAACTCGCTATATATTTCCTTGTTTGTACAGTCGGTAATGGCAGAGCTGCGAGACGTGTTTTTTATATTTTTAAAGTTTCCGGGCTATACATATAGTTTTTAGTTGATAAATTATAATAACAATAAGTAAATAGATATACATAGTAACTTGTCCGTCTGTATTGTTATTTTAATTTTATTCAAAATATTGTTTTCGGTGATGTTAAAATACATAGGTGTATATCTCATTAGAAAAGCATCAAGTCTGGTTATTTAAGGAAGAAAATAGGATATCAAAAAACGTCAAGTTAAAAAGTCCCAGTATTGAGTTAGCAAGTACCTAAATCAGTATGTACAGTAGGTGTTTATGTTCTCAGTATGTGCTAGGTATGTATCAATCTGTTAAAGATATCGTGACAATACTGAGACAAAGCACAGGAAACGTCTCGGCAACCGGCCGGCAGTTTCCTGGTGCAGAGTGAGACAATATGAACACCAACCGGTTTGAGCTGAGCTCATTCGACTGTACTATACCTACCTACGCAATATGTTTGTGTGCTCTGCGACAAGCATAACATCATTTCATAAATCTTACGTGCTTGCATCAGTTGAACACATACCTAAGTAATTAGGTAATAGGTAGGTATCAGTTATAAATTGTTAACACTGTATCTAAGTACATAAGTACCTACTACGCAAGATGATTTTATTGTTAATAATTAGGTCCATAAGTTTTTACCTTCGGTTAGTGTTTATATTATTTAGCCATCTATCTAGTACATGTATTAGAAGAGTAAAGCAAGAAAAGGGTAAAAGCTAACATGAGATAGGTACCTACGTGTCTGCGTGTGTGTCGAGATTATCTCATGTGTCCTGGCCGCTGTCCCACTACCGGTTCGAGACAGAAATATTCGGCAGCCAAGACGGAAGTGGCCTCGGAATCTTTACCTGTTGCTCCCTTCGCCCGCCCCGCACTCTCGGCTCGGTGCGTCTCGCTCTAACACACGGGCGGGTGTACCTTGATGTTCTGGCGGCACGCAGACGTTCGTCGTGAAGTTATGTGCAGTAATTTAGAGAATAAAAGACCATGATGTTCGGTCATACGTGACCGTGACCGCAGAACTCGCTGCTACTTTCTTTGTTAACATTTTAATGTTACAAGTTTGGTGTTACGTGAACGTTTATCTTGCTACTTACCTTGTTGCTACTATTATGTACGAATCTTAATTGTCCTTTTTCTTCGTTTTATGATTTAATCATAAACATCGTGATTTATTGCACTTGTGTTGGTCTACTGACCTACCGTAAAATTCAATGAGTACTTACAAACGTAGGTATCTACTACATTTACCTACATACCTGTAGGTTACAAATTATATCTAGGTACTTACCTATTTGCGATGTTAAAATGTAATCGGTCTTCGTATCGTCTGTAAATTAGGTAGATACTAAATAATAATATATTCCACCTAAAAACGTTAACATACCTGAGGTAGGTATGTTAACGTAGATAGATAGTCTTTAAAAGGGCATTCTTCGTATCTACAAGATGAACTAGCGAATGATACTATAGTTGATTCTATACCAACGCATATTAATAATTATAACTCCCGAGATGTTGATTGCGACGGTCGACCCACCGGGAATGCGATGAACGGTCGACGCGGCAACCGGACTCGAATCTGAAGACATGCGGAAGTAGGTAGGTAACCGAAATAAGTTCGTTGCGCTGCGTGTGCGCATACTTCCATCAGTTCTATTAGTTGTCGTGGTTCATATTTATTGGGTTCTACAAAATATGTCCACTTATTATGACGAGCCAATACAATGTGATGCCTCAAATATTAGGTAGGTAACTATCTGCAATAATAAGTCTGATAAACGATGTGCAGTAGTACATCAATCTGAAATCAATTCTTCGCGCTTTTGATGGTTTACAATAAATCCTTTTAACAATGACTCTTTACCGATCAGACGGCTTTTGTCCTTTTCGAGAGTCGTTTCGGTATTTGATCTTATATATCTTATGCTAATAAGCTGAAGAGTTTGTTTGCCTGAACGCGCTAATCTCAGTAACTAATGGACCGATTTGAAAAATTATTTCAGTGTTATGAAGTTCGGGGGTTATGCGAGTGAAACTGAGCGCGGAAGCTAGTAGGTAAATAAATGTTTGACAAGATGTACAGAACGTTCATTTACGATATCCCATTATAAAGTTTGCTTTTCTCGCAACAATTTGTTTCTAAATGGCATACCATAATGTTCTCTTTCCTGCAATATAATCTATAACGGAAATGTTAAATCGGAAGCAAAAACGGAAGACCATTTTAATATATCCGGACTTGTGTCTGCGGAAGAAACTGAGATCGATGTTATGTTTAAAACTGTATAAACAGACAACCTAGCAAGTTAGTGACTAGCGTATTATCAAATTATATAACATTTTTTTATGGCTAGCAGATTAAACGAGAATATTTTAACAAGCAGTTTAAATAACCCTACCGACAACCAACCATACATAAAAGTAACTAAATGAAATACCTATACAACTTACTACCAATCTATACTTCTCTACTACTATTAAAAAGTTTGTTTAGGAGGAGAGATTTGTATTTTTGTATGATAATTACGAATATATATGAGTAACTTTATTCGTAACAAACTTATAAAATACAGATGTTTCTTTTAAACATAACTACTGGACGGATTTTGATAATTCTTTCACCGTTAGAATGCTACATTATCCCTGAGTAATATAGGCTATATTTTATTATGAAGTTCCCACGGGATCGGGCGCTACTCGGGTGTAACCGCGCGTGATGCTAGTAGTAGATGATAATATAACTCTCATCTGTAAAGCAATTGAAAATTGCTGATATTCTTAATTCCAAATAATGATCTCCTGAGTCTTTCAAACCATAACAATCTTAGTGACAAAAATGGTTAAGAACATTAATAGGAAATGAGAGATGTGAAATAGTTTTAAGCCGGAAATTAATACGCGCGGGAAGAGGAAATTGGACTGCGCGGCCTATAGGCGCCGGACATAGCCTACGGGTTGGGGAGTGACGCGAATCTGCCGCCTCTTCCCTACTTGGACGGAAGAGGAACTGGAACATGCGGAAACCAACATATTTAACACGTGCACCAAGTACCGTAAGATCCATTTAAGAGTGAACCTTACGAATAATTTGGTATCTTAAATTACATAGTTGTGAAACAACAAAAAACACTACAAAGCTACAAAGAGCGTCCTGTCTGATCAAACCATAATAAACACGATAGATGTTAGCACGATCGAAGTAAATTAAAAAAGTAGGTATATCTAAAAATTGAATTTTTATTTCACTCACACTTCTTTAAATAATAGGATAAAACGTTGGAATTTGTTGTTATAAGCTACATGTAGTTATATAAAATAGCTTTCTGACTATTATGAAAATGCACTTGTTTTTACTCTAATCTTACAGGACTTACAGCAATCTATTAAAAAATGATGCTTACCTTATGGTTGAAGCAGATTCCAATGGTTAGGAGCAGAGAACAACACTTATGTTATCAACTGACATTTAATAAATTCACCAATAAATTGATTAATATACCTACTTACCTACAACTTCAGCTCACCGCCTCTTTATTGCGTGTGTAAGTAAGTAAGTAGATTTGGTGGGAAGTAAAACTACCAAATTGACCTTCACATATCCACAACGCTTTGTTCTGTTATACATAGAATCGGAACAGAATACTGAATTAGTTCCCGTTCAATATTACCGATGTGTTATCTCTGTAAGCCTAGGCGGATGTCTTAGTTCTTCTCGCAGGTGATGTTTATAATACGAATTTATTAATATACTGCTGATATATACGACACTTATATATCAACAGTATATTAATAATATATACGATACCTGACAGCCTCCGTAGCGTAGCGGTATTTGTCTCGCTTTAAATCTTGGAGGTCGTGGGTTCGATTTCCACGCAGGACAGGAAATCTTTGTGTAAATTCTAAGATTGGAAACAAATCTGTTTGGGTCTGGTTGGTTGAGGGACTATCCTCCGTGCCTCGGAAAACATTGTTATAATTGTCCCGTCCCGTCCCGATTATTATAATATCATCTATAATAATCGAATATCAAGGAACGGGCAGCAGTGGTTTCTTGTGTGGTACAACATTATACTGCGGTCACCAACCCGCCTGCAAATCGTGGTGACTATGGCAAATACCCTCCCCCGGGAGGAGACCCATGTTAAGCAGTGACCGTTATACGGGCTGATGATGATGATGATACGACACTTCCTTACGTATACACGTTGTTTATAATCGTATGGTATAATAGTCAACCAAATCTAGCTGTCATTGGATGAAATGATTTCAAGAATGCACGACTCTACAGTAGTTCGTTCAGTTGTAATCTATACTTCTATAGGTACTTAATATTCTAAAGAGGTAGTTTGTGAGTATGTGACGTAGTAGGGGGTAATCTCTGAATCTATTGAACCGATTTTTAAAATACTTTTACCAATAGAAAGCCACGTCATTTGTGAGTGTCGTAGGCTATACTTTAAGTTAAGGTTTCCACGGAACGGGATCTACGCAGGTGAAACCGCGCGGGACAGCTAGTATTGAATATAGGTACATATACTTATTTGGTACTATTTACTTGGTGAAGTTACTATATCCATACTAATATTATAAAGAGGTTTGATTGTTTGTTTGTTTTGGATAGGCTCCGAAATTACTCGACTTATTTCACTGTTGGGAAGCTATACTATCCCCGGATGACATCGACTTTATGTAATTTTTTTTTTTTTTTTTTTTGTAAAAATTACACCTTCGCGCTAGGGAAATAAATCCCTGTGTCGCGGGGGATTTTACATACATTCATTTCACGGACACAAATTGTAAAGTGTAATTGTGAAGATTCCACGGGAACGGGAGTTACGCGGGTGAAACCGCGCGCGGGAAGCTGTGGCTTATACTTTAGTTGTCCACGAAGTTATCGTGAGGTGTTATAAATATTGTTGTTATGTATAAAAATGTTACGTAGAACCATTATAATTATAAATATATTATGTATGTATATATTTCTTACCTACCGGATACCAGAGTACACATTCAAATTACACAGTCGTATGGAAATTAACACTTCCTGCCAAGTGACCCGGTTCCGTTCTATTGTGTTTATTAGCACTGTATTGGACTCATACCACTTAAAGATATTTAACATTTTATCAAGGAAGTCGTAATCTGGAAATTATTCCTTGCAATTTGTATTGCACAAGTTATATTCGCATAATATAACAATTACTTATTATCAAAGTACAATTAAAATTTTCAATTTAAAAACGCGATTAGGAATTTTAATTGGGATAAAATATAATGACCACCAAAAATACATACTTGACACCAGAAAAATAAAGTCTAAAATTATAATAGTACTAGCTATTTTAGTCACGACTGCACTTCAAATTGTATTCGAACACCAAATGTAGTAAATGATCACCAAATCTTAGCGAGCAAATTATTGCGCTATTTCTACCTTAATAAAATCAATGAAAAATGACAATCGGTTAGGTTAGGTTAGAGCTGCGGCCATACAACGCACGAGCCGAGCGAGCGAAGCGAGCGGTGCCGCGGCAGCGGCCGGCGAGTGCCAGAACCGAATAGTAAATTAGTAAAACATTTAGGTACTTTTGGTGATCATTTACTACTTTTGGGTTAACAATTATTTATTTGGAGTCATTTTGCTTAAATACGATAGCGAAATGTTAAAACTTTGGTTACAATTTTACATCAAAATGCGGGTTTAATTTTGGTGATCATTTTTACTATATCTGATGGTAAGTTAAACATAAGCCATTTTAATTTATTTATTGAAAAGTTTTACTTCACTACATAGTATTAAACAAAGTCGCTTCCCGCTGTCTGTCTGTATCTATGTATGCTCAGATCTTTAGAACAACTGTTCTTGTATCTAGGCTGGAGCTCTGCTCGTCTTTATGCCCGGTGAAGTAGAAAAAGCCTAAGGGTTAACTACATTTTATTTAAAAAAAACAACGGTTCTTGATGCGGTTCTTTTTAATAGTATGGCTGATTCGAGAGGAAGGTTTATATGTATAATACATCAGCATTACACCCGTGCGACGCCGGGGCGGGGTTGCTAGTTAAAAATAAATTGATTAATTCGTCGTTCCCATTAATACCAGTGACCACCCCATGCCCCCCTATAGGTATCGTAAGAGGCGACTAAGGGATTTACAGTTGATGGATGAGCATCTATTAACTCGGGGTTAGTTACCATCTTACTGCGATCACCAATCCGTCTGCCAAACGTGATTATAGCAATATCCTTCAACTACCATGGCTTGCCAAGGTCTTTTAAGAGGAAGGCCATGTTCAGTAGTGGACGTACGACTAATATCGAAGATCTATTCTATATTTCCTTCTTCTTCTATACATATATTTAATAAAACTGTAGAAGTCGAATAAAACAAAACGCATATAAAACAAAACACTAAAACCGAGTCATATAGAAAGAATTGTTAGAAGTAAAATAGAAAACATGCAGATTTAAAAATGTTTCTCTGTCTGTTTGTACGGGCTAATCTCCGAAACCGTTGCATTGATAAAAAAAGAAATTTTGCATGCTGGTACCTTACATGCACGGTCAACATTTTAAATACATTTAATCACAGAAAATTAATGAGTTCCCGGGGGATAATAAAAAAACCGAAGGAGTAACAAACACCACGCGGACAAAGTCGCGGGGATCAACTAGTTATATATAATATATATAATTGTATTACATAAACGTAGATTCACACACTAAACTAGTTTTTATGTATCTAGTTCTTGCAATCACAGTAAACGATCGGTCTATTGCAACATGAAGCATTCATTGAGTTGCAAGTTTTAACGCACTTCCGAGCCCCAGACCGCGACCTCGATACAACGGTTGTTGTTCTTGCATTACATAATCAAGTGCTACTCAAAACTAGGCAACGATGTCACACCGAAAAATTGCGCCACTTACTTGCCTTTAGAGTAAACCAGAAATCTTTGTTACGCTCGACTGTGGTTGGGAAACTTATTAAATAATAAAGAGGTTTAACTAAATATTATAATTTTATGTAGGTATTATTAAGAATTTAGAAGAATATTTTTAAGTAATCTGATTTAAATTGAATATTTTACCATATTATTAAATTAGTGCTATAATCGTTGTATCCACGTTGGATTGACCATTGTTCTCAATTTAAATTTTTGAGATGTTATTGTTGATCTTACTGATTGAGCAATAATTATAAATCAGTTTACTAGACCCCGCCTTAAAACATTCCTTTACAAGTATTTACAGACGAATTGGAAAACGGCATTCAACTATACTCAAGCCTAGTATGTAATAGTATTAAAATGTATACAACGTCCATCGATCATTTGCCTCATAAATTATATTATTCGTAAATGATAATGTTGATTCCAGTTAACTTTACAACAACATGTAGTGAATGCTGGCCTAAAGGTGATTCATGAAATATTCAGTTGCGAATATGTTTGTAGTGTTTTAGGTACAGTATGAATACAATTGTAATTGTAGTTCTGTAAATAAGTTTATGATAGTGATGGTAAAGATGCTATCTGTCTCTATAATATGCGGTGTCTCTATAATATATCTATACTAGCTGCGCCCCGCGGTTTTATCCGCGTTACTCTGCTCCAATGGGTCGGAGCGCGATGTTTTATAACCTATATGTTACTCCAGCGTATAACATATCCCGGTGCAAAATTTCAGCCAATTTCGTTCAGTAGTGTTGGCGTGAAAGAGTAACAAACATCCATCCATCCATACTTACGCGTTTATAATATTAGTAGGATATTCTCTCTATACTCTACATAGAGGTAGTTATAATTATTTTTGTAATTAATGTACGCGTTTATATATTAAAAAGTAATTTAAATCTTACAGTTAGTAGGTATCTATTATTTATAATGCCATAATTCAAGGTCTTGTAGATTATAATTTTCTTATCTAAAGCAACGCTATAGCAACAAACTAAATCAAATCCATGTCAGTGAACTGCTAAGCGTGAGTTGTTGAATTTGAAGTAGTATAAAAAATACAAAGCGCATTTTGTACATATGGCATTTATTGATCAAGTTCATGTATCTACCCGAACTTGCCCCGAATGGACAATTAATCCCTGATTTTAACGAGTAACCCCCTGGGTGAGTCGGAACGCACAAGTGTCACATGACAAAGCGACCCCTCTACTCGTTTCGGTTCGACGTGATCAAAAAACCGGGTTGGGAATGCATCCGTATGGATGAGGGCACAATGACATGGCGCGCTGTGTTGTACATGTATTGATGCCAAGTTTGTTGTTTTGATAACATAACGGGCGTTGCAGATTTGTTTCTTTTTTATTATAAAAGATTCACTCTAAAAAGAACTGTTTCTAGCACGTCATACGTTAGTTACGTCTAAGAAAAAACTTATAATTCCATTATTCTGTTTACCAAATTTACATACCTTTAAAAATACCTAAACAAAGATAATTGGCATCAATTAAAAACAGGAAGTAAACCGTACCTACTCTGACAAATAATTACGCTGTTTACACTTTAGTGTTAAAACAAACGACGGCTACATTTTTCAGCCGGTTAAGTTAAATGCTGCTTGTAATAATAATACTATAATAACTGTCGTAAAAAGTGTATCGTCTGGGGCTCACTTGGTATGTCCCAATCAGGCCATGTGCGAGCGATCCCACGCATAGTTGACGCACAAGTGTGCGCGAGCGCCACATAGCATCCCTACCTATAGCTTATAGATGTTACTTATGTGTGTGTAAGTGAGCTGCTACTTCCTGGTATAGCGCGCGAGTCTCTTTATTTAAATTCTTCCTTTGTGTGTGTACGCAATATTATTTATATTCAGCTACTTCGACTCGGTCGCGGGATAGTGCCTACACGAATATTATTACATTAACCATGCGTGTGTGTCTCAACTCTCTTTAATCTTCATTGTACTTCCTGATTACGCGTTTGTGTGCGTGAGCCACTTGTTTGAATGCTAGGGCGACTTTATCTCAGTGAGGGACAGAGTGCAGAGTCCGATTACTTTAGGGCGGAGCGACATAATGTTTTATCGACAGTTTTGAATTATTTGCATTTATTATTATTACTTTGTGTGGGTAATTTAAACTGTTATACGGAAAACAGTTCAAGATTATGGTCGTGAATAATGGAAGTTAAGTACTTTATCAAAACCGGCATAGGCACCTGATAAGTGATTAGCAGTAATCCATTCCCATTTTACTTTACTACCTGCAATTATTATTCATTGTGTCTTTTGTTTATCTACTTGTAACGGACAAAGAGCTTATGTTTACAGTCTCATTGGAAACAGGAAGGCATAAAGCCCGTAATATGTCTCAAGCCTTTGCTGTTCTCGGTATAAAACAATGCCAGTTCCGTCGTATTTGCTAAACTGTACTCATTTCAGGAAGTGACCGCACTTTAATTGAAAATTATTTGAAAAATTACTGCTATTACAGAGTTGGTCAAGTTTTAAAGACTGACTATGCTTGTATTAGATATACTTTCTTAAATAAACTACTTTTATATGTTTACTATATTTACCGCCTCAAGTAGTAGGTGAGGTGAATTGATGCAAAATAATCAACATAAATGTTTATTCCGTAGAGTAGCAAACTCATTTAGTATACCATATAGTAAGAATAAAATTAATGGTAATTTCGTACATCTACTTAGTAAAATTAAAGAATGTGAAATACAGTGCATTTTATTTATTTTAGGAATCGTGTGTCATAATAACATTTAGGTACTGCTTATGACCTACACAATCGATATGAAAATATGAATAATGTAAGTTTTATTTTTCAAAACGAGCGGGTTCGATTCTCGTACGTAAATCTGTAATTAATGCGTTGTCAAGTTTCTTAAATCTAGGACATGGTTTTTAAGAACAGGTGATTCATTAAATAAAGATATGCCTATGACATCGATAAAAATGTCTTCATTACCGTTGGGTTATTGTTATATGCTCCCTATGTTATTGTTATTGTAATATTTAACTTACATTCACTTAATATATTGTTTTTTTTTAAATTGTTTGTGCATTTATAGTAAACGTTGCACAGCGAAGACATTTTTATCAAATTCATAGTAATATCATTACGTGATTAGTCTCCAGATCTTTGGATATATTATAACTACTTAGTTACAGACTTGCCGATACTGACCAATATATTTGCAAATATTTACATTATTTGTAAATATAATCTTATTATAAGTAGAGGAATTAACGACAAACGGACAGACGGAGTATATTGTCTGTAATGTCTTACAATTAGCACACTCACAGGTTGCACTTGCTAGTTAAAGTTACCTAAGTAGTTTAATTCATAGAATAAGAATAATTACAGTTCTTTTTCATTGTGATTTTGACAAGTACAAATGTACGTAAATACCTAAGTGCTGAATAAATTAATTATTTCATTAATCCATATTAAATTCTATCAGCACTAGTATTCGTATATCGATATGAGTACTTATTTGGATACGCACTGTTATAGCAAGTGGACAGATGCATGAACTGCTTGCCACGCGGCGAGCAGTTTGCACAATTCGGAAGGGTCTGGCACTGAGAGGGAGATCTATGAATTTTCACCGCTAAGCCCCCCGTCGTTCACATCTGTCGCCTCAATCGACCTTAGAATAGATACAATGTCATTAATTGATTTAGTTGGGGCAACGGGTTAGAGTTGAATGATAAAAAATAAAGCAAATAAGCCCGCACAGTGTCCAAATTAATAGAATACAATATTAACATGTTACTAATAGATTATTATCTCATATAATAGACAATTCTTATATTGTAATTTTGAATAATTATTTAACTTTACTCTTCTCTACTTTATGCTATCTAGCCTTCTTCATAATTTTTCTGTCTAGTCCAGAAGTATTTTCATTGTCTTCAATTTACAGGAAAAAGGAAGAAATATAGAATATTTCTCCGTTTTATCGTCCTTTCTTTATATGAGTCTTTAGATTTTTGATATCAATTTCGCAGATAGCATTTTATTTTTACAATTTTCAGCTTCTGAAATTATCATTTACGTACTGTTAAAGTGTTCTCTGTGTATACAAATCCTATACATTAACCTTGAAAGTGAGGTTATTGCAGTGGTTAATGCAATTACACTCGTTACGCATGTTTCGCCCTGGAGAGAGGGAAGAACTTGTAAGGTCTCCTGCAGTCTTCACTTGACGTAACTTGTGTAACCGAGTTCCTGTAACCAATCAACGCAAGTATCATGTGATTATATACCACTAGTTGCGCCTTGCGGTTTTGCTTGCTTTTTTTGAGAGATTTATATTGTAAGCCACGATTTGCTACTTCACCTGGCATAAAGGTGAGCAGGCTCCAGTCTTTTTAAATAGTTTTACAAGCGTCTGACTGCCGAATCCTTCGATCAAGGCCGAATCAGGTGGTTGTGGCGTGTTGTTTTATAGTATAATCTTAACTATGTAACTTAACTAATACTAATATTATAAATGTGAATGTCCGTTTGTTTGTTACGCTTTCATGCAAAAATTACTTAACCGATCATCATGAAACTTTCTACACATATTCTTAGAGGTTTTAGAAGTAACATAGGGACATTGGTTTCAATGCGAGCGAAGCTAGTAATATATAATATAATAAAGAGGAAAGATTTAATTGTTTGTTGGTTTGTTTGTTTGAAATGTATAGGCTCCGCAAATACTTGACGGTTTTGAAAAAATCTTTCACCGTTGGGAATCGACACTATCTCTGGTGTCTTAATAAAATATCACAACACAAGCCTATGTTGGCTTGTGTTGTGATATTTTATTATGAAGTTGCCACGGAAACGGGAGCTATGCGGGTGAAACTGCGCGTGGGAAGTTAGTCTATAGGTACTAAAGCTGAAAAGTTTGTTGCTTGAACGCGCTAATATCGCTTAGACCGATAAAGTGGCAAAATACTCTTGGTTAACATGTCGTTAGAAAACCCATTTATCGAGGAAGGTTATAGGCTTTATTTAATTATAAGACTCCTACGGGAAAAGGGAGGCTCGTTTATCTATAAATCGAATTGTATCCATAAACTATATTACTGTAGAATAATAAACAAATCTGTTATTATTTGTATGTCAAAGGACAAAGGTATTAAATCAATCTTGTTGATATTAATTTAAATCAGGCTGAAGTATTTACTCATGCGTTCAAACTCATTATGAAAAGTATGATTTATAGTAATTATGATGGATCAGGTTCAATTAATGCTTGATGGAATGTGAACGGTACATTGAAGGCTATTATTTCGAAGGCTACTAAAAGAAAAGTAATTTATGAAGAAGTCTGTCTCGTCTTTCTAATATTCAGGCGTCTGATCCTTACTAATATTATAAATGTGAAAGTAACTCTGTCTGTCTGTCTGTTACGCAATCACGCCTTAACTACTGAACTATATTTTTTGAATTTCCGACGGGAACGGGAGTTACGCGAGTGAAACCGCGCGCGGGAAGCTAGTATCAAATATTAGTAACATTTGTATTTTTTTTAACGAAGCAACTCAAAATTGTACTATTGGAAATCTACGATATTTGATACGATATTAGGAGTAACATAGGACATAATATGCAATTATGAGGTAACCACTACAACGGGTGGTACGCGGGCCATACCGCACGCGCAATAACGTCTTTATTGCGCGGTAGTGTACGGTTTAACAAACATAGAAATTTAACTTGGCATTTCGAGGCAATAATACGATTAAATCAATTGTGATTCGAATGCGGCACCTTCTATTATGAGCGTGAGAAGAAGGGCACGAAGACCCTTGCCTTACCCACAGGTGTAAATATTGTTCTGATACGCCCCCCGACCCTTCACATACCTGTCTTATACATTAGGTAGGTACCTATTATATCAGGTCTGAGACAAAATCATAAGTTAAATTTAGAACAACGATCTTGGTTACAAAAAGAGCAGTTTTATAAAGCCGAGTGGTTTTATATCTTATGTCAATAGTGTAAGTTAAATATATTTTTCCGCATCAACTGCATATAAAAAATATAGTTCTGGTCATTCACATGTAGACACAATCATATCGAAAAGTAGTTATCGATAAACTATTTACAACCAATTTCCTTCATTGAACTGATTGAATAATTCGATCACGAGGTAGGGTATAATAGTTACAAATAAATCACGTAATCTGTGAGGTAACTCTTTGATAATACTTAGGTATGCGCCGTGAAGAAAGGTTACATCTCGGTTTCTGTTTACGATTGCTATCATTTTGATACAGACATTTGACTATTTTTGTAACCATAACGTTTTATTATACAAGCTAAACAGTTTCGATGTCAGGTCGAGTGTAAAAATAAAAACAGGAAAGAAACTTCCATAGAATTGTGTTAAAACCACGAAAATTATTACCCACGAAATGAAACTCAAATCATATATTTAAAGTTATATGTATGTAGACCATATTGAATATACTTGTAAAATAATTATATAACGTAGGTAGGTACTACGTTTCTCGTCGTCTTGAAGGAACTGAAATAAATTGATTTATAGATTGTTACCGGTAAGCACAACGAGTTAAGATACAATAAAATATAATAGGCAATATTCATTGCATTAAAAATAATAAAGGTATTTGGTAGTACGTTAATGACTCTTTTGCCTCTGCTTCGTAGATATGAAGCTTTCAACGGTTTACTTAAAAAGAAAATTTTCATTTCAGTAGGAGTTAACAAAGAAGAATTTTATGAATACGTGTCACATCACCCGTTACCCCGGCTTTGTCCAGAGTGTGAAAGAGTTCACTCATTAGGAAGATTGCAAGGGCGCGAGCTATGGCAAACATGGTCTATGTGGTTGGGCTTCCTCATTGTCTCTGCCTAGCACTGTGTCTAATGCTACATTGTTTCACCCAGAAGTTTATACCTCACTATAAAAGGAACCAGGCTGTATTGTGGCAAAGATAGTGCATTCGGGTTGTGTTGAATGAGTAATAAATGGAATGAAATACCTGTTCATTACTTTAATAGTAGTTCTGGAGTAGGTAGGCAATGAAAAACTCTATTCAATTTCATACTTATTCACTTACGCCACATTTCATTCATAATAATTATTTTCATTATTTTGTAAGCAGCTATCTACTTTTTAACATAAACATTGACGTCATAAACAGTTGACATTATATAATAATACAATGATGTTCCTTCCTTGCAATCCATATTAAGGTATGGTTGACGTAAACACAAGTCCAAAATTAATTATATAGTCTATTCATACATAGTTGATAAGTACAATAAGTAATATAATGTCGTAGGTGTAGCGCCGGCATTCGATTTAAGCCGCACCAAGATGGCATCGAGCAGGAAGTGAAGTAGGAAAACGTTCTAGCGTCATCCAAGGTCGACTACACGACTAGTACCATCCACCACGCTTGTTACCTATGAAGCGTCAAGCCACTTGACAATCCTCCATTGTTCTGTAATTTCGATTAGTTTTGGGATATTAAAATTTACACATAGGTATGTATTTAGTAGATAACATTTCAAGATTATTAGATTTCTTAGTAGTAACTAAACTGTTTTTCATTGTTACTGGTGTGGTGCCCCATATATTTGTTTGTATTGTGGTCTTTGAAATACCATTAATTCTAATAATTCTTAGGAATTTTCGCTACACCATTTTTGTTGCTATCAATTACACCGTCCAGCCCACTTATAAAGATTCACCTAATGCATCGTTTTGTGTTTAGGTGTATTATCTGATCTCTTGTGAATATTTGCACTATTGCTAACGTTCACAAAATAAGTGTGCAATCCGTATCTTTCTATTATTGGCAGGTAACGCTTGTGGTGCACAATAGAAACGAATTTGGTTCAGCTAAAATATACACTTTTTACAAAAGGAAACATTATATTTCTAAGTATGAAGTACTTCTCTACTTCCGAACAATACATTGAAAAGAATACGAAGTGGTATACAGTGCTCCTTTCGCAGTTTCTCGACGTGCGAAGCGAGATGCCCACACCCGACTGTGTTATTCTTTTATAGAACAAACTAATGTGAGGGTGGGCCAAAGATTCTGGCTTTCATGAAGTAAAACCTAAGTACGAGTATGTTAAGTTCATTGAGAAAATCAACATAATGTTTTAGTCAGTTGTTGTAGCAACGGTTTTATGAATTGTGAGTTTTCTTAGAAAATAAATCTATCGATTTTGACCCTAAATGCGGAATGCAATTAGGGTCTGATATGTGTTTTACGGCATGTGTGTTTAGTTCCCAAATTTTTAGAAATTATTTCTAATTTTGATTCAAGTAGTTTCTAACGTCTACTAATTCTTTCAGCTGCGAACAATTTTCATTAAACAACATTTTTTTTGCAAAGATAGAGCTACTGTACGGCTTAAGAATACGTTTTCAATTATAAACTATGTATAACAAGTACTTAGTTATTTTTATCAAAAGCCTTTTCTACGAAAATGGGTATACTAAGCTTTAAATAGGATATTGAGAACCCTATTCACATTACAAAACCATGAAAGAATTGAGGAAATAAAAAGACTCAAGAGGTTTACGACCATTTCATTATTCCTCCAATTTACAAAAGAGAACGGAACGCTCGTTTCGTTCATAGAATAATGTATTGTCTTTTAGACGCCGGCGTTAGATTATAAGTTCTCAAAATATATGAATAGAACCCTAGCGCATAGCGGTTGGGGATTTGCGTGCGCTTCCAAATTAAAATGATCATCGTCGATTTAGTTAAAGTTAAAACATATTGTGATAAATGCGACTATTAATATGCAATAGTTCCAGGAAAAATAATAAACTTTTAGTAAAATATAATGATTTTCATAACCTTTTAAAACTATTACATATTCGTTGATTAAAATGCTTATTTAATATTTCCAAAAGTAGTGGTAAAATATGATTTGTGTGTATGAGTTTTGTTTGGTGTATATGTTAGTGATTATTAGTAGTAATAACTTTAAAGATCGACAACTTGCTTCAGAAATTATTTGGTGGCAAATTTACTAATACTTAACGTTCATAATGTTATTATTATTATATATTTTGCACCATCACTATTTAAAAGGCTATGAAAAGTATACCAAAATTTTTAAGCCAAATTCTCTATAAATTACATTTGTGCATCCATTAAACCAAAAAAACTATATCTTCTATAGTAAGCTCAGTAATTATTATGATCCGATCAGATATGAAATAGTGATGGGCGCATCTCCACTTTAAACGTAGCTTTTGCCGACGTATTGTCTGCTCGCTCCAGCACATCCCAAAAGGATTCCTGTTCGTTATAATTCCGGCTAGCATTTCCATAAAAATCATTCTGATCGTTATCTTCGTGAACAGGTCGGATTTTTTTCACGTGCATCATTTATTATCTTTAAGGGTACAAAAAAGAAGGGTCTTTAAGGCGCCGCAGTGTCCTTTCTAGGAAGCGGTCTCGGATTTGTTTGACACTCATCTGTGAGATATAGTGCGGCCAGTGGACAAGACATTTGAATCTATCTAGTGCCAGTTTGGACATCGGCATGGGACAAAGAGGTGTGAATTCACAACACAAGAGATTTTGCCCGCAGCACTTAAGAATGAGATTGGAGATATGTTTGGTATAATAATACAAAGTTTGGTTGTACTAGGTCAGGTACAGAATTTTTTTGCAGTACTTTGTTTTGGTTCACTATGCAAATTAATTAAACTCCCAGTGGTGGAATTACCGATGGTTTCTGATTAATTCTATAATTTTATTTTGTTATAAATTACAATCTTTGCTTATATATAATTTTTGTCAGGCAAAATCGAGGCAGTAGGTCGTCAATGTTTGAATATTATTTGGCGTTACCAAAGTTTACCAAATGAATAGGTTGCATCTTTGTAGAAGATTGATTGCGTTGCGATGCGTGTATTACGTATCGCTAAAAGTTTGTGTTCATTACAGTACATTTATGTCAAAATAAATTAAATTACGTATTATTTAACTGATAGTATATGTACACTTATATATAAAGCTGAAGAATTTGTTTGTTTGAACGCGCTAATCTCAGGATCTACTGGTCCAATCTCAAAAATTATTTCAGTGTTAGGGAGCCCATTTATCGAGAAAGTCTATAGGCTATTATTACAAGATTCCCATTGAAACGGGAGTTTCACGGGTTAAACCGCGCGCGGGAAGCTACTAGGTATTTTATTAATTGAAATATACATATTTTAAACTTTACTACTTAAAATATGTATATACTAAGTTATAATCCTAAGCAAATGTCTCTTTTATTCATTTTTTATTTGTAAGCCTTTATTGTGAAGAATTGTGCAGTTAACTGTAGTCGTTATCTAGGATTACCGCAGGTACCTACCGCTGTTGCTGAAAGGGTTAAATAAAGGCTCTATCTCACGGAGACTGCACACCATTATCTGACATGATACCTTCGACGTTATGGATCAAAGATTCCTTATAATATTCAACGGTCGTTGCGCAATTTCCCACAGCTTCTCAAAAGCAAATACCTTCTATTGAGTGAGGATACAATGGCAGGGCAAGAGTCAGGTAAAGCGCCTCGCGCTGCGGGGTTTCATCGCAGAAGTTTTATATTTCCGCTTCTTTGTCCTCTCCTTGGGCCAATTAATAATTTCTCTGGATGACCGAAGTCATTGTTAAACCATCTTCCCGCACCTACAACCATTCAAATGGTGAAGATTGATGAACTCCCTGCAATTGTCATATTTTTACTTTTATAGACTGTTTTTGCTTTGGCACCACTGAATGACAAGGTCTTGTATCGCCGTTGAGCATTATTACCGAAGCATCGAAATAAGTCATTCATGTCTCTTAACGGACATTGATTTATTTTTCTTTATACGAGCTTTACTGTGAACTATGTTTTTATTTTGATGAGATAATGATATGGTGTACAAACAAAAACGAATTATAGCGTAGGTAATTATACCATAGGTTTAAACTTTGCACCAGTTTTATCACTAAGTCCTCGGTGTTAACACTACAACTCTTGGCATATTGAAATACCTCGTTACGTTATACAATTTACAGGTTCAGCAACATTTATTTGAGATACTATTGTTTCGGAAGCATCGCCGTTTCCGATGTTCATTTGAAACTTAATGTAACTTCTTTAAACTGTCTTGGGCGTTATTTTAATTTAAAATTCACAATTTGTAATAAATTTAAAAAAACGCGGAAATTGTCTTTTTGTATTATGATACGGTATAAATTTAAAAAAGTATATACAAGTTCATTTTGTATCAATTGTACGTTCAACAAAATTAATTATAGAGTCCATCCCGCAAGAATAAGACCATTTAAAATTATAATTAATATATTATAAAGTTATAAGGAAAATCGTAATGCATTTAATTATACCTATAACAGTGTAGTGTAGGCAGCTGATACCGGTGCCCTTTTTATTTTTGGAATTAGTTTTATGTAACACCATAAATATTCTTTCAATTTAATTTATTAGTCATGAAAGCATAATATATATTTTAATCAAACATCTTAATTTATATGTAAATCGTCATCGGTCTGTAGAACAAACGTAATCGTAAAGTAACCTAACCTAATCTAACTTACCTATAATACGTCTACTGTTGCTTTTTTTCGGACGGTCCTACTTAGTTAGCCACGAAGCTTGTGCTTTACTTTACCGGGCATAAAGGGGAGCAGTGCTCCAGCCTTATTAAATGGCTTTAAACTACAAACTAAGCAACCTGCGCTAGAAGGCGCCCCCTAATAGGACTTGAACCTCGGCTCAGGGTTGTCGGTGACGGCAGAAATGATGAATGATGACTTAAGATTTTTTTAAGAGTTGGTGAACCTCTCGGATTTCAGGTCTACGAGGGCATCGGTAGGTTTGTCTACTGTTGAGCATACACTTACCTGGGGGATTATTTACCAGATTGACAGATTATCCATTCCATACATAGTATAAAACAAAGTCGCTCTCCGCTGTCTGTCGGTACCTATGTATGCTTAAATCTTTAAAACTACGCAACGGATTTTGATGCGGTGTTTTTTAATCGATAGAGCGACTCAAGAAAAAGCTTTGCAGCCGTGTTAAGCCGGGGTGGGTCGCTAGTTACGTATATAAGTATATTTACACAGCTCATTTTCTCATATTCGATTGATAGATATTCATACATAGATGATGTTCAGACCCGGAAGCTCGAATATATACCTAGCAAATATACATCTAATTCTAAAACGAGGAAGTTCGACATAGCGGCTGAAATATAAGTATACTTACTTTACATATTTACAATTCGAGTAAGAACATACATACGTATCGTTTATAATACGACTTTTGTCTTTTTTTTGTCTTCCCAACTCGTCTTAACATCTCAGTATTTCCTGTTAGTTAAATGATATTCAAATATATGCATACTTTTTGTCGGCCAGTCGCGGACAAGCGTTGAAAATACACACGTATGTCAAGAAAAATACTAACAAGTTATTACATTACAATTTGAGAGAACTTCCTGATATGGTTGGTAGCAGCGTGTTTGTTGGTCGTCAATGTCGTATGGGATCGTACTTAGGTTGACCCCACTTTTAGCGTGTGTCAACTGTCACATGCGGACGACGGCGAGGATAGTGGGTGACGGGGTCGGGAGCTCGTCGCTCTGTCCGTTCAAATGCTCCTATATTGTTATCTTATGTTTTTTACCCAATACAATACAATCATTTATTCATGACTCCATAGTTACAAGTATAAATTTGGAGTCAGATTTATAATAACCGTATAACTTACAACTTCTAACAATTGGACTAGTTTTTTCCATCCGTATATAAAAATATAAACGGAGGAACACATTTGAAATTTGGTACAAAATCTGTCAAATTAAGAATTTACTGCGGCGATATAATATTTATCAGACTATTGTAAAATCAGCCTCACAATGTCAAAGTCTTCATAGAAACAGTGAGATCCGGAAACCATAACTGTTTTATATGTAATCTGATCAGATCTACTGTCTATCAAACTTCAAAATGTCGAAGTAGTTACTTCGACATTTTGAAGTTTGATACTACTTCTACTTCGTAAATTTTTATATACTACTTTTCTATGGTTTTGGGGTTGCCGTTTGGTTGGCTTTACAAATACGCAAAGCTTAGTACATTGATCTCCATGTGTGTTGCTTACAAATTAGAGTGGCGTTGTGTTGTCGTTGAGCGGGAGCGGCCTTGCCGCGCGTCGCTGCCCATGCCTTCCAGGCCGCTTGTTAAGTGTCATCTGGACGTAGCGGTCCACCTTGCACTCTAGTTGTGATTTTAATTGCATTTTATTGGTACTCTACTTGCTTTGTCGGCTTGAAGCGACAACAGCCGGGTTATAGTCCGTGAATTGTAAACGAGTTACTAAGAATAACTGTGTTTGTTTGATTAGGTCCATAATCATACCTCTAGTAGTGTTCCAGTAAATTTGCTTATAATCTTTAGTCAATGATAGCGGGCTGTCTAGAAATGCGTTGAATGATACAGTGATGTTTAGAAAAACTTCAATAAATGCAGTATTAAATGGCGGAACAAGTTGGAATTTGGTTATAGTAAATAGCGTTCTCTAATTAATCATAATCAGAGTAGGAGTAAAAGAAATTAACATTAGATATTTATTTAATTGATTAACTTAAAAATTAACGACCTATTTTTAAAGATCTCATGACTAGTCCTTATTGACAATTTGTAGAGACTCCTACTATCTCAACATTTCGACGGAAAACTAGCGAAATATCTACCTACGCAACGTCTTGTTTTTCTTATACAATAAACCTATTCTGATATAAAATAAAACTCACGATTATTTTAATCTTCCCCGCCTGAGCTTAATTAGACCAAAAACTGAGTTGCGTGCACAGTAATTGTATCGGCAATAGTACTTAGTAATGTAATAGATTAATGCATTTGTCCCTTCCCAAAAGGTCATCAAGCATTATGCTAGTATTAATTACTGCGTAAGTAGTGCCGGTATAAATAGAATAAACTAAATGTTCGCCGTCTTAACTCTTACGGCTACAATAGCTAATTCGGTTGAAGATTTAATATAGCTAATTGATATTTCGCCCTTCGTTACACATATAACGAACATTTTTCTTGATGAATGAAATTGTACCATTTTAGCAACTGTCACGTACGCGGTATTGCACTAACCACCGACTAAATTGTGAAAGATTCTTTTCATTATTTGTCTCCATCAAAATAGGGACTACATATTTAAAGACAAATCCTAGTATAAATTACTGTGTAAAAAGCGTCCGCACAATTAGAGTAACCTATTTATCCACAGTCATAACGTCCAAAATTTGTAAATGTTTCCTGGGAATGTTATGTGTAACAAAAGACGTGAGTGGATGAAGGTGATAAGTCACATAATTTAAATTTGGAGTAAATCGAAGTTAAAGTTTCACTTTTATTTTTTGATATAAGTCGCTACAAAACTAATGTTTGTATTAAACTATGATGCCAAGTTGTGTAAATAACCTGAAATATTAACGGTATGAAAGCAACCTAACAAATTTATATTTTTTATTATTTAACTTGAAAAAACATCTTGACAATACTCCTTTTTTCTTTAACAAAAGTAAACTTTCTGCAAGTTTAGATATTGAAAATGAGGTGCTAAGATGAATGTAATTGTCTCGTAAAGCCTTAAATGGATGGTTTAAGATCTGTAGTCGTATTGTATTGACATATCACCTTCATCTATGCAAAAAAACAAAATCTCGAAAATGCGACATATCACCTTCATCAACTCACATCTTTAATTATTGATGAACTTATTAAATAAATAAACAAATAACTGTATAAGCAGCAGTACCTACCTGCGTCTGTAATGTAAAAGATTCTTTTTGTATGTTTTTCATCCCAATTCTAGGTACTATTTAGAAGGGAAAAGACCAATCTTAATATTAATTACTACGTTAGTAGCGTCGCGTCGGCACAAACAGAATTAACTAAACTATCCGTCGTAACTGTATCGGCAACAGTACCTACGTGTGTAATGTGACATATTAGTGCATTTTTCCGTGTGTGTAGTTTGCAGCGCAGCTCGGATCCGGGTCACGCGCGTCACGTAACGGGCTCGGTGATAACGGCGAGACCCAACCTAGCAGCCTAGCCTAGGTCGCGCAGCGGGATGAACTACGCGGAAGTAGGATTGCGGACGGCGACGCGCGATTAAACGCTGTCTTACTGTTCAATATGTCTAGTACATTGAGGTATCTGTAATAGTAGCTAGAGCTGCGTCTTTGTTTAAGCTAGATCTGTTGTGTTCACATCGTTGCGTTATTTGAATAGGTAGAAATGCAAAGTAAATAGGTTTAATCTTGTTCATTATGATTGTAGTACCACCACATATTTGAGTCATCAGATTATTAGTGAAAAACCTAAACTATAAACTTGTGTGTGTCATTCTTTTTTACCATAAGTTTAATAACCTAAGCTAACACGTGTAGAATATTAATTAAAAATTATGTAAATATGCAATTTTCCACATTAGAATTTGTACATAACCATCAGACATTTGTCGAAGTTGTAACACGTGTAACTAAAAAGGTATGTCAAATTTAATCATTTGGAAAAAAGAGTAGGTAAAATTATTTACTTTAAAATGATTTTTTCAACACTGTAGTTACCTACGTAAGATTTTGCATTTAAATGCATCGCACACACACACTTTTTAGCTGGTGTAATGTACAAATACTAATTAAAAGAAATGAAAGGAGACCAGGTGTCCTGAAATAATGCGTTAGTTTCCCACAGTATAAACATTTTATATTCTACATTATTTATGTAGACTTTAGTTTTAAGGTTACCTATAAGTCTTCTTATAGGTAACCTTAGGACTTAACGTAACGGATAACGTAGCTTTATAATCGAGAAAGATTTTTTTTAATCGAACTGTTAGTTCCTTAGGTTAGAGTGTTTAAGCAAAGAAACAAACATTTCAGCACTAGCTTCCCGCGCGTGGTTTCACCCACGTAACTCCCGTCTCCGTGGGAACTTCATAATTAAATATAGCCTATATTAATCAGTGATAATGTAGCATTCAAATAGTGAAAGAATTTTTAAAATCGGTCCAGTATTTTTTGAGCCCTTTCTTTGCAAACATACTTACATAGAAATCTTTCCTCTTTATAATATTAGTAGAGATTAGTGTAGATTTATAATATGTAAACTGTATGTATCGCTATGGTACATGCCACGATCTAAAACATATTTTCATTCTCCCTTAGGTACCGTATTATTGGCATTTATAATCTACTTCTAGTAGTTTTTTTTTCGTTTTACATTACGTCAGATTTTATATGATCGAGATTCACGGTTGGTCGGTCGCACAGGCTGCGCAACTCAAAGAAAGTAAGTTCACTGCCATGGCCGTGCGCGGTACGACAACCTTGCTCTTACCAGGGCTGACTACTTTTTGTCACCATTTAACAAAACAAGGTTGCTAAACATTTTAGTCAATCTATTTCACGTAATTTTACTGTTACTCTGTCGTCTATACTATTTAATATTATTAAGAGGTAAAGTTTGTGAGTTTGTGACGATGTAGGGGGTAATCTCTGCCGGATTGCTCATGCGTACCCGGCCCCCGCCAACGGCGGGTCGAAGGAGTGTCCGGGGGGTTTTAGTGGTGTAGGGTCCTCTCCTCGTGGTATGAGTTTAGCATACCACGCTATCGAGTTCCACATATCCCATCGCCAGCGCGCGAATACGCTGCAGCGGTGGTGGGAAGGCGTAAATGCATTTACTCCCGGTGAAAAAAAAAGCGGTTAACCTCTGGATCTAATAAATCGATTTTGAAATTTCTTTTACTAATAGAAAGCCACGTCATGTGTTAGTGTCATAGGCTATATTTTAAGTTAAAGTTTCCACGGAAACGGGATCTACGAGGGTGAAACCGCGCGGCGGGATATCTAGTTAGTTACCTATATAGGATAATTATTGAACTATAATATCAGCAAGAATTGATAGTAACAATGTTGTTACTATTAATTCTTGCTGATATTATCAATTATCTTTATATTAATACGTGAAGCAAAAACTTTGTCCCCTTTTTTACGAAAATGGCGCGGACGCATGAGTATGATAATTTAAACATGTTCGAATTTCGACCACTATTTAGTTTTAATACGAAAACTATTTAATCGATGAAAAAAAAAACTGATAAAGGTATATGTTAGTAGGTAGTTTATTAAAAAATGTATATTCGAGTCAAATCTTAGCCTTTTCATCGATATAAAATCTTATAGATTGGAAACTCTAATGTGGTTCAAATCTACACAAATAAATAAAATTAAAGTGTCTGTTTGTAATGAAAAATAACAGGTTTTGACAAATTCATATGTATGTATCTGCAATCTAATACATTCAAATGGATATGGTAAAACCTGTTATACCCTTGTACCGTTATGGTACTTACTTAAAACAAAACACAAACATTTTTTTTTCTGCCTCTGTGTCTGTCTGTTCCGGCTAATTTTAGACGGCTTGACTAATTTTTACAAGACTTTCACTGATCAATAGTTGTAATATTGGCTATATTTTAATAGGTCTGTTTATTCGTTTGTCCGTGTTCTGCCTAATCTTCAAACTGGTAGTATCGGTTAATACTGTACTTTCATTGTTAGATAGCTTACAAAATCCTTAACGAGGACTAAATCGCGGGCAGCAGCTATTAACAATGATTAGTATTTCCTTTATTCACAAGTTCTTCTTCTTCTTTCATTTAAGAGGTCAGCTCTTGTCGGTGGAGCAATCGCCACAGCTCTCTATCTTCAGCCTTAATTTTTACCTCTTAATACGACTTGACGCCCACTTTCTCCTTCACTTGTTGCATAAAAGTTCGTCTAGGTCTTCCCCTTCCTCTCTTTCCTTCTATCTTCCCTTCTAAGGTTGTTTTAAAAAGCTTGTCATTTCGTATCAAGTGGCCAATCATCTTTTGTAGTTCTACTACTTTGTACTAATTCGTAAAATAGTTATAAGAAGTAGTAGATAATAGCTACCACTGCTGTTGACTTCGAAGTAAACATGGAATGTTTTACAATTAAATTATGTCGTACAAAAATGTAAATGATGTGTCTCAAAATAGCATAAGCATAGTACCTTCTTAATTCATACTTTTGACAAATCGTACAATATCTGACAACCCTAGTTGTGAGACATCGTTTCTCGTAGTATTTGAAGTATTATTATGTATTTATGACGGATACCTAATTATATATTAAAATTATTATATTGACACAAGTGTGTTATTTATAGATACCTACTTTAAATTTAAATGTAGAATCTTGTAATTTTATTAAAATACTGGCTCTCTGCGCGATGTTCCCGTTTTCGTGGGAACTTCATAATAAAACTAGCGGCCCGCCCCGGCTTCGCACGGGTGGACTTTTATACCCTACCCCTGCCCTACCCTACCCTACACCTACCCTACCCCTACCCTACCCCTACCCCTACCCTACCCTACCCCTACCCCTATCCTACCCTACCCTACCCTACCCCTACCCAAAAGTATCCTATGTCCTTCTCCAAGTTCTTAGCTACCTCCCTACCAATTTTCAGCTAAATCGGTTCAGCCGTTCTTGAGTTATAAATAGTGTAACTAACACGACTTTCTTTTGTTTTTAAAATGTATTCTGCTATTCAGGGCGTAGACAAATCCAACGAAACAAAAACCATGAAAATTGATCCAGCCGATCTCGAGTTATAAGTGTTGTAACAAACCCGTCTTTGTTTAGTAATAAAGTTTTTTTTTTTTAATCGAACCAGTAGTTAGTAGAATTAGCGCGTTCAAGCAAACAAACTAACTATTCAGCTTTATTTATGTAGTATAGAAAAGTAAGTACACATTGAGGAGATTTGTGTATATATTTTATGTATAACTGTTCTAAATTTCTCTTAATAAAATAATATATTTCTTTTTACCTGTCTTCTAAAAGATGTCGTCGATAAAGTAGAGTAACGTGAGAGTTAAATTAATGCGTTATCTTAATTAAATTTATACTGTTATAAATAAGTATGTAGTCACGCTGAAATCGACTGTGATGTAGTTTAGTTTTCTGGCACTATTTTCTTTATAACTTTAACTATTTATGCCAAATATAACAATAGGCGTGAAGGCTAAAAAAAGTATAATAAGTCTGTCAGTTAGATTACAAAAAAATATTGGACACGTTTTATTAATCAAATCATTAACAATTGACAAAGATACAGAGCAACAACAAACTCTAAAGTTCAGGAGATGGGGGCTTGTGACGTCACTACTAGGTAAAATACATAGAAGTGACGTCACACGAAATTTCAACTCGCTGTATATTTGTAATATTTTGTTAAAGGAACGAAAAAAAATACGTGTTCAATATTTCTTGGTAATCTAACTGACGGACTAAATATTTTTTTTTTATTCTTCATGCCTATCATACAATAGCTGTTGGCCGGGCAGCAGTATCTATCAGCTCAACTTTACTTATTACCTCTTACTGCGATTACCAACTATTTGCTAACCGTGGTGATTATACCTATATCCTTCAACGACTTTGGCCAGCCAAGGTCTATAAAGAGGAGGCCCTGGAATTAAGTGAAGAAGAAATAATAACAAATACCTACTCATCAAGATCTTTAGCGTTCCTTATTACTATGACCATTTCCAGATTATTCGGCCACTGATAATTTATTATGGCTTAGGATTTGTGGATTTAAGACTCCTACTCCAAACACAAGTGTGTGATGATCGAATACTATCGTAAATTATTAATTGTGTTTTGGTATCGACTAAGGGCTCTCACTATCTTTAAATAACATACGATGAGAATTATAATTAAAAAAAAAACATTAAACGGGTCAAAACAGATAAGCTAGACTTCAATATTTTTTATACCTATAGTATTCAACATCCTAAGACTATCCAAAAATGGTATATACACCCTTTTATAAAATATGTCGGCTTTGTATTTTCCCTCGTTCTATAGAAGGCAAGCTTGAGTAGCGAGTTATTAAAGCAGTGGACATAGTTCCTTCGGACGAGGATGCCGCTGGGCCGGCGCCGGCGCACCGTTGTTTTGCGGAATGCTCCTAGATCCGGTTCAAGCGCCGCATCGTCGACTTATATTAAGTCCAGCCTACGTAGGTACTTCTATAGTGTTTTTCTATTTTTTTTGTTTATTTAATAAATACGAGCATAGAAGTGATTTTATAACTCATCGTCAAATTGGTGCTATGCGCACATATATCTAGGGCTAAATTAAGTTTATAAGGACTTAGGCTTTTTACTATATTTAATTAATTTAACAAGAACTTCAGCTACTCTTTTCCATGTTTTACTTAACATAAAACCATCACGCAATTTTTTGACCCTAAATTTGTACAAAAATTACTGATATCTACCATAAACGATTTAATAAGACTGGCTGTTTAAGCCTTAATGTCCGTTAATTAATATCAACGTTTCACGTTGAGTGTGTTGAAGTGATGAGTACCTACAAATTCATCACATTAACATACCGATCCGGTCCTTTAACTTATTAACTTTCAATGTTGTGCGCAGTGTTATTATTCTTTTAATTGCTAAAGGAATACCATGTAAGTATCTTTGGTTCAGTAATAAGAAGAAGCATACTCGATTCGTTCCTCTGGAGATGCCAACCTGCCAATCGCGACAAAACTATGCTTGGCAAGCTGACTGGCGGATGCAGTATCATGTTGTTAAAAAAATTATGTAAATATCTGTTCTCTGGTAAACATTAGTCATAAATGATGTTATCACAATTCGGCCGAAATCTTAGCGTGCCTTTCTGGAGGGGGGTAGTCTCCCCTCTCTCCCCTCCCCTCTCGAAAAGCACGTTAAGATTTCGGTTTCAAGTTAAGGGCCCCATGACTAAGTCAGAGATATAGGTACCTACGCTACGCTAAGCTTAGGAAGTTGTTAATTTTGTAAATATAAAGTGGTCATATCTATCTAATAAGATTTGATTGAAATGTAGAGTCCTCGTATACCTAGTTTTGTATGAAAGATATAACTCAGATACTCGACATAATTCTCGACTACTATAGGTTGTCACTTTATTCACATCTTAAATAAGAAATCAAGGGACTTGTAGTGAGTTTCAGACGAACCGACGCGACTGGACGGCGACGGTATTCGATACAAGTCGCTTGTTTACACGTGTTAGGAATGCAAATGCGATAAACGAATGCATTAGCATCGTAAGTAACTTAACCTATTCATTTATCTTATACGAGGAAACAAATTAACAACGTTTGATGTAATCGCTCACACATATTCAGGAAATATTAGTTACCGGTTATGGTTATCGTTTTGCCTAATCGATTTAGTAATACGTCGTTATAATTAAAACATATTATAAATGAAGCAATTTAATTCTTTAATAATTTTTGTAGAATGTCGTGTATCTTTGAAGCTACCCCTCAAAGGTTAAGCTACCAGAAGTAGGTAACTCTACTTCTGGTTCACCTCTTAAATTTTTTGAAAAAGTGTTTATCATTAATTACGTTTACATTAATTTGTGGATGGGACGTTGATAAATGTCGTTATTTATATTGTGAATGTCGGGGAGTGCTCCCAATCTTAATTTATAAAATACCGGCCAAGTGCGAGTCGGACTCACGCACGAGGGATTCCGTACCATTTTCAAGTGACTGCTTGTTGATGTTATTGACATCGAGCAGAAAAGATTATCTATAATATAAAAATGAATCGCTGAATGTGTTGCTAAGCGCAAATCTCGAGAAAAGCTGAACCGATTTCGCTAATTCTTTTTTTTAAATGTTCGTGGAAGTTAAGGATGGTTTTTACGGCGAGAAAAATTCGAATAATTGCCTGAAAACCCCTTAAAACAGCCTTTTTCTTTTTCCCATACAAACGTTTTCTAACTAAAATGTAGAGTCAATTTGAGCTTTATTTTGTTAATTAAAAACATGATTTTTTTTGCCAAGATTTTTTAGGGTAGGGGTAGTGTAGGGTAGGGGTAGTGTAGGGTAGGTGTAGTGTAGGGTAGGGGTAGTGTAGGGTACGAGTAGTGTAGGGTAGGGGTAGTGTAGGGTAGGGGTAGTGTAGGGGTAGGAGTACCGCATAAACGAAGTCTCTACGGCCCAGTTTATTTTATACAAATGTTTAGGTCTTTTATGTATCGATTGAGGCAGTACGAAGTCTGCCGGGTCAGCTAGTTTAATTTAAAATTTAAGAAAATATTTTATTTTATTTTTAGTATTTGTTGTTATAGCGGCAATAGAAATACATCATCTGTGAATTTTCAACTGACTAGCTATCGCGGTGATTGAGATACAGCCTGGTGACAGACAGACAGCGAAGTCTTAGTAATAAGGTACCGTTGTTACCCTTCGGATACGGAACCCTAAGAATACTATCTTTAGATATATTTACTTCGTCGGTGTGTGGGTAGTACTGGCTCATATAGTAAATATATGAGAAATAAAAAATATGTAAAGGTTAAGTTTTTATGATTTTTGTATGTTTATATCGAATAAACTCAAAAGCTACTGAACGGATTTCGATAATTATTTCACCATTAGAATGCTACATTAACACTGAGTAACATAGGCTATATAAGTTCATCCGTGCGAAGCCGGGGCGGGCCGCTAGTATATAATAAACACAATTTTAAAGATGACCTAAACACTCTCCATCTTTCAGTATATATCTTCTCCGAATATGAAAAAATGTCATACTTTTTAATTAATTATTGAACGATGATCTAATCTCGGTGCAAGCAATCAAAATTAAAAAGTCCAACTCGTACTTTTCCGTTGTTTCGTTAGTCTGGTAGGTGTGGTATGCATCATTTGGCACACATACTTTACCTACTTATGAACGTGTGCTAGACGGCGAATTCCAAAAGAAATTAGTCTGAGCACCTACGTATTGTGTAAGGTTGAATCACAACACAGATATGCAATGAGCAAGCCAAAGCCGAGACGCCATCATGTGTGAATCAGCACGACCGGAAACTTCGCCATGTTGGCCTGCCGCCGCCATGTTTATCGTCTCTCCGGAAGTTGCGCGCGCGCCGACCGTCTTTAGATACCATTTTCACAAGTACCAAGGTATGTGCGAGTCGGAAATACTCGTAGTTATTTTGGGTGGCGACGTTTTTCCGCTTCACGGAGACATTCGCCGGAGTTAATCATATACTGACGATAGAGCAGCCGTATTTATAGACAAAATAGTTTTCTGAGACGATTTTAGATTTGGTGTATCATACTTCTGCTCTGTGTGAACCCAGAATGTTAAATGCAGTCTTGTGTATTGAAAACAACGTTTTGTTTTGGAAATGTAAAAGAAAAGCTAGGGAAATAAACACTTTGTAATACAGATTTGAAATATTTTGCTTATCTATAAACATCATATTATGATGAAAATTGTTAAGAAGGTAATTTTTTTTATTCATGTCTGTGTTCTCTCAATTTTCGAATGCCAGTTTTTTTATCGTTTTATTTTAAATTTGCCTGCCAAAAGTAGTGATTATGGCAAAAAGTAGGAGTCTGATGATGATGTACATTTATAAAGAAAACAAAATAAAAAAAATATTAGATTTTATGCATAAATTATGTTCACCAACAACATGCTACGGGTGTTTTATAAAAATGTTCCACGGGAACTGGAGCGCGGGTGAAATCTCATGCTTAAATAAAAAAGAAAAGAACTTCGTAGATATCATTAGATCGTAAATCGCTGAACCTATGTTGAGGATATGCAGGAAGATTTTATTTTATTGTGGGTTATCAAATGGTCATTAAAGATGCATGCTTTTTCTATTTTAGGGGTTCGTAGATGTTTAAAGTAAATTTACCTCTTATTGATTCTCTAGTGTTTGGTCTATCACAGACCGTAGCTAATTTGGTACGAATTTAGGTAACGACATGATCACTGAATAAATTCTTTTTTTTCATGGTCCGAACACAGGGGTTCACTGCTAATATGTAAGCATTTGCAAATGATAGTGACTGTTAGAAGAAAATAGCGGAAAAAGCTCTGATAATGTTTGAAAATTTTACAAAATTGGAATAACACATACGAGTAGTAAATGCAGTAGGTATATTCTCTACTTATTACGCACTAGGATATAGTCAAACATGTTTTCCAACCAAAAATGTACTATCTTTATTCGGGGAATACTAATAACATATTCAGCATTCGAAACCTTCTCCACGTTAGTTCAACTTGCACTTGACCGCTTTTTTATTACAGTTTTTACTACAGCGTGTTATTCGAAAGGGTGCGCTCGCGCACGGAGATTCTAAAGGAATGTGGTTGGACCAGGGGGAAGGGAGGGGTATGAGGACCGAGAGGTTGTGAGGGACAAAGCCTCGAGAACTGGTTCTGCTTCCTGTACGTGTCGGATGTCCTGCGGCTTCCTGCCCCTTTCCCCGCGAACCGCAGGCGCTGAGAAAAAGTCGAGATTAGGGTTGCTCCTAGTTAGTAAACAAATCAATGCATTAATATTATCTTATAGGTGCCTTCTTTGTTCGTAAAGAACATAAATATTACATAACATGGTTTAATCATTAAAGTAAACTAACTTATTTATAAACAACGTCGACAAAGTTGTTATCCGATATGACAAACTGATTTACAGAATGCGAACGTATGATTCACAAGTCACAATTTCATCATAAGTACGTATATTTTCCCACTCGCAGATGAAAATACATAGGTTAGTGTTTTATATCTGTTTTTACATTTGTATATGTAATTGAATCGGTGATTAGCTAATGTTCTTCATCCATTATAAAATGACAGCACCATTAACCTATACCTAGTTATGAATGTCGTTTCTACGAAAGTATAATTAAACATTTATAATTGATACTATATACTGCGGATTACTGCGTATCTATTGGGTTTTGGGAAATTGGGTTATATTCACCTTCAAGGATCTAAAGCTTGATCACTTTCGTCTTAATTATACATTCGATTTTTTTAATCTTTTTATTAATTACTCTGTTACGATATACCCATCATTGTTTGATTTACAAGTTATCATAGCTTGATATGATATGATGCAAGTATAATGTAATTGAATTTAATAATTAATAAAAAATGTTCTACACGTTGTTATAATATGGACTGATAAGAAAAACCTGAAATCGTTAATAAATAAATTTGACCAAGCAATATCAAAAGCAATATATAAAGATAAAATTGAATAAATTATTGGACTCGATTAACAAATAAGCAGGTAAATTATGTTAAAGTATATACATAATGAAACTTAAAGTGTCCAATTACCAAGAGAACAAAAGTTAAAAAAGCTGAGGCGAGCCCTAAGAACAACACAGGACACGCACGATTGAGGACATGTTATTTTGCTTTGTTTTTGTTGGGTTGCGGTCACTGTAATACTATGCGAGCGCTGCCCTCCCTCCTCATACCTGCAGCATCATCAACAAACAATTCACACTATCCATTTCAGTTCAATTTTTAATTCCACAACATTTTTCCGTTTAATTTTACTGATAAAAGAGTTTGTTAAGAACAAACTCTTAAGCGATACTTGACAGGGGAATTACAAGGTATTATTTCTGATGACATTTTCAGATGCTTCTGTATGTACGAATTGTCGCTTTTTTTAATTCACACAATATTGTTTTCTACTCAAGCTTTTAGACTACACATGATTTAAACGCAAAATATTTAAATATTTGGTACCTGTCTTCATAATTTAAACACGTCTTAATTATTATTTATTAGTAAGTAAAGGCTTACCAACTAAAATAACAAAGTTACACACGTTTGGTGTGGAATTTTATTTATGAATTTAAATAAATATTCAAATGGAAAATGCTAATATTATACAGACTAATATTATAAAGAGGAAAAGTTTGTATTTTTGTGATTTTCTTTGTATTTTTGTTTCGAATAAACTCAAAAACTATTAAACGGATTAAGTTATTTTAGAACGCTACATCATCCCTGAGTAACATAGGCTATAAAAGTCCACCCGTGCGAAGCCGCTAATCCTTACTAATATTATATATGTGAAAGTAACTCTGTCTGTCTGTCTGTCTGTCTGCCTGTTACGCAATCACGCCTTAACTACTGAAGCGATTTAAATGAAATTTGGTACAGATATAGTCTGGAGCCTGAGAAAGAACATAGGCTATATTTTATTATGAATTTCCCACGGGAACGGGAGTTACGCGGGTGAAACCGCGCGCGGGAAGCTAGTTATATATAAAATTAGGAATTGACCGAGTTTACATGCCATAAAAGGCTTTTTTAATATAATAAGTAGGTACTGTAACTTGACCAGTATACTACGTGTATTTAGATTGACAAGTTATGTATTTAAAAAAAGCCTGTATCCGAATGAACTTATAAACTACACAGCAACAGGTAAGCATTGCCATTCAACGTGGTAATGCTGCCAGCATTCTGGGAACCTTGCGAAGTAGAATAGATTTGCAATAGTAGTATTTTATAAGTTAGTTTTATTTTAAATTAGCTACTTTTAGTTGTATATTACGTATTTTATTCTATAACTATTATTAAAAAAAAAACTTATTAACTCAGAGTATCCGTTTCCTCTGAACTGTGACCCCTCTCGTGTCACTCTTCTACGTAATCTACGGCTACGTTAAATAAAACAATGCGCGCGCGCTTCCGCGTCAGCAATCGTTTTCCACGCGCAAGGCTAATGCCAAGGTCTTGACTTTCTAACGTACAATGACGCACCCAAAAAAATACTTACTCACTGGGATCCTATGTTTTAGGAAGTTTGTTTGGTAGGTATTGTAAGGCAGCCGTATTGCTACTTCCGCCACCGGCGGATCGAAGAAGTGTCCGGGGGGTTTTAGTGGTGTAGGGTCCTCTCCTCGTGTTTAGCATACCACGCTATGGACAGGGCATGGGAATGGGAAAATACATTTCCTCCGGACAAAAAAAAGTATTAGGTATAAGGCAAAAGGGACGTTAAGCATCTTATAATGATATTCTACAAAATAATGTTCTATGTAATTAACTATGTCCTCAAACTTTGTTTAACGAAAAAACTTTACATACGCGTCACATAATGTAGACCACAAATTATGTGAATTAATTATATCGTATTGCAATTACCTGCTTAGCGTAGTTTAATCTGAAATTTCTAAATATTTTAATTAAAATATATTAGCAGATTAACTTTATGCTTACTGATTGAAGCGCGGTTGAATTAACCCAGTTAAATTAATTCTAAATCTTAAGATAACCATTGTGAAGAGACAATGAATCTTATTTTTTATTATTTATGATAGGACTAACAAGCCAAACTCATTTTTCTTCTGACAAGCAACCATTAGAATTTCTGTTTACGCTAGATTCGAATAAAGGCACAGTACCTACGTATCGGTTGTATGTACGGAACTGTAGTTAGTTATAGAGTTGGACTAACTTCAGTGAGATAGAAGCGTTTTGCGAAACTTAGAGGTGAATTTTTAAACGTCTTAAGCCATTTTGATCAATAATCTAGGAATGCACTCGATGAAAACTACCATCAATAAAATCGCGACTCAATTAGTTGATAGGTACATTTAGAAGTTTAAGATACTTGAGTCTAATTTATAATGGCCCAAAATTGTTATTTATTATAATGGATGGGCCCCTGATTATAATCATGTACACTATAACTATATAAATTTAAATAGGAAATAAAATGTATAATAAAATAATAATAGTAACTGCGGGCATTAGGACAAATAATAATTTGTAGCATCTTATTATGTCAGTACAATGGTCAATAAGAGTTAGAACATCCGCAATTGCGTCACGCGATGAGAAAAACACCTCAACAGAGGAAAATGGATGGTTTCTAAGGCGGATATTGTTTTTTCACACGGTTAATTATATATTGATTACAATATACAACTTGCCATTTTAAACGACGCTCGACTGTTCCTTTGCTTTGCTCGACTAGCAGGATGTAAACAGGCTTTCATTAACTACCATCGTGTTCCGGATATTGATAAAGTTGGAATATATACGAGCACATCCTGTAACGTTATTTTTGTTTAATTAAAAGTAATACTTTGCAGTGTCACAAATTAGTTCTGATAACATTTAAAAAAACAATCTACTAAAAACGCAGGCAAGCGTTTGGTTCTATATGTTTGTTAAGTTTCTGTGCGTGAGCAAGGTGCCAAAGACAGTCGTCAGTTGATAGGAATATTTCAGCATGGCGCAGGTGAAGTCACAGGTTTAAGGGTATTTTGTTCATATTAATTTAATTATGAGGTGGGCAGAATGATTGTTTATTTTTTTCGCTTTTATGATAGCAAGGTTTGTGAGCACAGTAGTGGAAATTGGTTGGCTGTACAGTCTACCTGCGCCGTTGGGAGACAGACATGAGTCAGAGCTTAGTAACAAATGAAGATATAGGTATAAACTTATATAACACCTCCTACATAAATACGAATTATAATATCCACGAGTAAAACGTTAATTGAGCTAAGCGACACCATGTGCGATAGTGAATAAAATATTTTATGTAATCCCTCCAAAAAGTAAATAATTTAATATAGCTCCTGGTGTCGCGTAGCTCAATTTGTCTTTTAGTATTTACAATATTTCATCTTACTTACATACGATATTCTTCCGGTGCAGTGGGCAGGTGTATAACGCCCACGATTTGGCAGCAATGTTGCATCCCAATGACATTGATTAGGCACGAACTCATACTTCTAACTGTTACGCTGCTGCCCCGTAGCCATGTACCTATATAATTACGCTCCGGGAAAAATATCAATAAAATGCTATGATTTTTCCCGAGTCCGGTTGGTTATGGGACTTTCTTAACTATTCCGTCTCGAAAAGAACGATCCAGTTATGGTGTGTATGGAAATGCCGCTTTTGGGGGAAACCTATAAACGGCGCGGCGTTTAGCAAATTATGTTTTTTGTCATAAAATCATAGGTGATCTCACTAATTTCGGGAGCTTAGGTATTACTATCACACCTTATTCCAAAACACTAACGAGGCACTGGTACCTACATAATAAACAAAAACAGAGCTGTTGCTGGCCCTGTTCTCTTGTACATAAAATTCATTTTAAAACCATTCGTCTCAGGACATCACCTAAAATAACACAGATATCTTTAGCAACCACCTAATTTCGTAACTCAATATACAAAAATACGTAATCAAGTTGACAAAGGTAAGTAATGCGATACCAGTGAGTTAGATCTAAATTGAAGACACATGATGCCAATTGGTCACGCGTGGTGCATTTAGAAACGCGGGGGGCGTCGACTGACGCAGCACGCGAGGCGCTCACTCTCATCAGTGCCTCCCGAGATGAAAACAATGTGATTTCTTCTTTAAAAAAAGTATGACTCGCACTAATATGATAGATAAACACTTTTACTATCGCTGATAATCGTGACTATACATACATGCATGTAACACCACGATTTTTCGCAGAATACGTGTTTTATACATATTTTTCCATCAGTGTTACGTCCTAATTTTAACCGGGGAACACGATTCACCATACTTTTGGGGTCTACACAGGTACTACACAAATCTAGATTTTACGTTATTGTAGTCATTCAACAAGGGTAAAACCCTAAATTTTTGGGTTTTCCCGACGAGGAAAATCAAACACCCTTAAGTACCGAAGTCAAGGATAAGTAGTTACCGTTACGGATAGACGCATGTAACTCTTAGTTTACAAAGGAAATTCCGATGCCGTGGTAGACACGAAGTCCGTAACGTAGAGCGACAGTTGCACAAACCTCCCCAACTAAAAGTCATAATCTCCCAATTCCTCCGTCGAGCGACCGCTCTGAGCCGAGGTCCAAGTCCCATAGGGGGTTCTTTGTCTTCTCTCTTGCGCTGGTTGCTTAGTTTGTAGTTTATAAACCATTGAATCAGGCTGGATTTCTTATGTCCGGTGAAGTAGCAAAAGCCTCGTGGCTAACTACATACCTAGAAAAATATCCGTCCCAAAACACAGCTCCGTTTATTTATTTTCTAGTTAATTATTTGCTTAGCTGATTTAATGACATAAATTGGTGTGTTGACGTCTATATTACGGGTTATTATATAAAAGTTACGGGTTAGATACTACAAGCTCTTTGTCATGGTTAAATTCCTTTTATTAATGGAATTACCAGAGGTAATAATTATATGAATTGTAATTAGGAGACAGCAAAACTGGTGTCTGATTGCATTCATAACACGGTTTACAACGGTCTTATCTGAAGTATTTTTTTATGACACAATGAGTTCGATTCAGTGATGAATCACAACGATTTGCGGATTCTCTTTAGAGCTATGAACCAAACTAATAGTTGTCTACATATACAAGTAACTACGCAAATTAATTTTAATTAAATCGTTTTCATAACTACTTATTGGTTCATAAAAGTGACCATTCGCTCAGTACCGTGTGCACTTATTATTAATAAACAGATAAGCGTTTGCACTTCTGTACAAACAGTGCCATGTATCGATCATCCACCTCGACAACACGACTGATAACCGTATCTACGTCCGCGGCCAGCTGTCCCGGAAGAGAGAACCTGACGTCATCCTATCAACATAGCATAGTCATAGCAAAACAACCGTAATCTAAACGCAAAACATGCAAGTGATTGTAATTAGGTAAACAAAGAATAATTATTCCGCACTAGCTGACCCTACATATACAGACGTTGTCCCGTCTTTACTAAAACTATATTAACTTGACCTTTTAATATTTGACGTGATAGGTCTGAACTAACCGTGGGCCGGATTGCTTATGCGTTCCCGGCCCCCGCCAACGGCAGATCGAAGGAGTCCCTGGGGTGATTTTAGTGTTGTAGGGTCCTCTCCTCGTGGTATTAGTTTAGCATACCACGCTATGGAGAGGGCGAGTCCCACATATCCCACCGCCAGCGCGCGAATACGCTGCAGCGGCGGTGAGAATGCGTAAAAGAATTTCAAATTGGTCAAAAAAAAAAGTCTGAACTAACCGTGATGTGTACTAATAGCAGCATACATACTGTCAATGTTATGTTATATACAATATTATAAAAGTATTCTTAAATTTTCTAAATTTCCGCGCAAAATTTCAAATTTTTTTCTTTCATAAGAACCTTCTACTGACAATAAAATAATAAGCGAAATCGGACTTGCTATTCACTCGTGATGCCGTGAGCAAGATAAATAGGTATTAATTTTTATATATAGATAGATAAAGGAGGAACCTTCTTAAATGGACTGTTGGTTAATGCACGATAAAATCCCGTGACCTGGGAAAATGGTTGCCGAAGAACATGGTCCCCACCATGTTCTTCGGAAACCATTTTCCCGGACCACCACCAAAGTGATACCACCACCCAAACGGCAGCCCTATTATACCGTGCTTTAGCAATCGAAGGGATCCCGTGAAAAATTAAAGGAATTAAACGTACTGTCGGATGTTTCTATCTATACTTACATCCATATGTAGGTATACCTACACTAAATACTACAAATAAATTATATTCTAATAAAAAAATATCATGTTTTTATATGATGCATATGGATTTATATAGTGTACTTAATAACAAACAATTAAAATTGTATTGTCTTTTTGTCCCGCAAATCTCAGTAACGGCCGGACCAAATTTGACGGGACTCTTACTAGAAGGTAGGTAATTTTATAACATACTAGTTTCCCGCCCGCGGTTTCACTCGCGTTGCTCCCGTTACCGTTGGAACTTCATACTTAAATATAGCCTATGTTCACCGGAGATAGTTTAGCTTCCCAACGGTGAAAGAAGTTTTTAAATCGGCCCAGTAGTTTCGGAGCTAATTCAATTCAAACAAACAATCAAATCTTTCATCTTTATAATATTAAGCATAGATATTTTTTTAATTAAGTATGTTCGTTTGCGACCGATCTCCAAATAGTAGATACCGATTTAGACTGGTGCTTATAAAATCCTCATTTTACGCGGACGAAGCCGCAGCTAATCTAGAATAAAAAGAATTAGTAAAATATGATGCACTATAGGTATAATAGTTTTTTAATAATCTCTTGTTTTTGCATTCTCTTCCCTTTATTCTTTTTTATCAACTAAAAATAGTAAGTGTCATCATCATCATCAGCCCGTATAGTGTCCTCTAGAGGGAAGTTTTTGACATAGTCACTACGCTTGACAGGCGGGTTGGTGACGTCAGTATTATGTGGTAACAATCATGGAAACGCTGCTGCCAGTTCCTTGGTATAAGTTTGTTATAGATGATGTTATAACAATCGAGACCAACTGCTTCACGTGCTTTCCCATTCACGGAGGGTAGTCTCTCAGCCAACCCGACCCGGAAAGAAATGTTAAAATCAACACAAAGATTTTCTTATCCGGCGGCGTGGGGATCGAACCCACGTTCTCCCAAATTTAAAGCAAGCAGAATACCGCTTCGTCACGAAGTTTGTATTATATAATATTATATAATTAGTATATTATAGTAATGTATATATATATAATCAGCCTCCATTACATACCTAAATAATTATATTATTCTAAGAAGTGGTACCTTTGTATATTTTTTTCCGTTTCCTGCATTTAATCAGACGACAATTATTGAGTAAATAGACAATACCGGTGCAAATATGTAGTAGTATATACAATAATATAAATCATACAATGTTGATGTAAGTATGTAAGATTATGTATTCAGTTTATAACACGTGTTTAAAGATAAAAACACGGAAATGTAAGTAGCGTAGGCGCCAAAGTCTTATTACGTATCGTACCTTTGTATGTTAATTACCGAATACTTAGGTAATATTGGACTAAGTTATAATAAAGCATATAATATATTCGAAAGTACCTACCTAACTTCTTTCTTACCAATCGTAAAATAATAATAAAATCGATACCTAAATGGTATCATTTAGGTATCGATTTTATTATTGTTATCGATCTAGATCAGAGGTCTCCAAACTACGGCTCGCGGGCCAAATCCGGCCCGCCAGTGCCATAACAATCCGGCCCGCGACAGCTTAAGACTAGTGTCATCAATCTGGCCCGCGATGTCTTATTATTGTTACTATTGCTGTGATTAGTTGAAAAAGACATCACAAAATAATAATTACTCGGTCGCACACTTTACACTAGTCTAGAAATAAAAGTAGGTATAGTTAAGGATATAAAAATTAAAACTGTTTTAGCCCTTCGAACATATTGAAAAAATCGTGATGGCCCTAAGGCGTCAAAGTTTGGAGACCCCTGATCTAGATGATTATTTTATTTCTGAAAATATTACTAGCGGAGTATAGCAGTGTACTATTCTTATTAACCCCTCGTGCTAAGCTAAAATGCTTGTGTTACGAGTGGGTTCACGTCGGTAGTGTAATGGGTGGAGATCGAACCGGCGACCACAAGATCACAAGTACGACGCCCCTAGCCATTGGGCTACGGCTCACGGTCGTTTGACGACGACGGTCAAAATCGTCACTCGCTGTGAAATACATAAATTTGAAGCGGCATTCCGCATTCCATTATAAGCAAATCTGTTTATAGTGGAGAAATAACAGGCTTTAACTTAATGCATATGAATATACCTAGGTTTCTAATAATAAACACACAATAAAAAAAAACAAACCATTTGTTCCGGCTTATTTCAGTAACGTCTAGGCCGATTTTGACGGGACTTTTACTGGTTAGCTAATTTTTATCTGCCTTTGTCCGTGTAGGTATTTTGCCTAATCTTCAAAACGGTAGTAACGATTTAGGCCGGACTTCAGTGGTAGATAGCTGATATAATACGAAGTAACTTAGGCTTTATTATTCGAAAAAAGAATAATCTTATTCTTTATTGCACACATATAAACGCATCAAATACATATATTATGCAGAAATACAATTAGCACAAAGGCGAGCTTAATTCATTTATGAATTTTCTTCCAGCAAACCCCTAGTATGAGAAAAAATGTGAAAATAGGGCATTACCGTGTTCGGTTGTACCTACACGCAACAAACTATTTATGTATACCTGATCGGTAAAAATCAATAAAAATTAAACATACTCCCTAATACTTACATGCCATACTACAATAAGACATATGTATTTACATATAAGTACGTGCATATTTATAATTGACTACCTACTACATATTCCTTATTGTTCACGAATGAAGTCGCGGATAGCAGCTAGTCTTTTTCTTCTTCAACAGCCCGTTTACGTCCACTGCTTAACGTGGGCCTCCTCTTAAAATACCTAAGCAAGCCAGGATCGTTGAGGGATATTGCCATAATCACCACGCTTAGCAGACGGATTGGTGATCGCAGTAGGATGTAACCTTGAGCTAATAGATGCTGCTGCCCATCCATCAGCCATGTGTCCCTTATTCACCTTTTACGACACCCATGGGAGGACATGGGGTGATCTATTCTAAGCCGGAAACCACACGGCAGCAGCTAGTACTATTCTGAAATTCAAATCCTTGTCTACAATAATAATTAGCCTTATCATACCTACCTATAATATGTATTTAAATGTGGTATGGAAATATATCTATGACAAGATTTTTCAATAAAATCTTGTCGAAAATTTAAAAAGTGTATCTGTGTTTACGACAGATTCTCTTTTTTATCTTAATATACTTTGGTGCAGTACGGTTTTATCCAAGAGACTGGCTATGGAAAACATATATTACTTAATAAGATTCTTCCTTGTATTTTGGTGTCGTTTAATAAACTTAGGCTTATTATTATTATTTTATGCCCAATAACGTTTTGTGGTTGTTTAAATATTGTAAATGAGACCCGAACGCCTTACGAACAAATTATTGCTTGAACCCAAACAAATTGTTTTTTATATTCAAAAATTGGACCACACAGTGACATTCTTCTTGGTTTCTTAAATCAATTTCAGTTTCATATAATTGACCACTGTTTGTTGTTGATACCTAAAGTGCTCAATTGTAGCAATTCTCTGAAAGAAATCAAATAACCTGTTACTGTGTGTGTACACAGCAAACAAATCGTTTGTGTGCCTTGTGACGAGTCTCGGTCGACCTTAATTCACTAATTACGCGAGCTACAAAAGTTCACCATCTAAAGTGCCAACTGCCAAACACATAAACTGCAGACTTCTTGACGGAAATATTCGTTTTCATCCGGCAAATGATGAGTTCATCATCATCATCATCATCAGCCCGTATAACGTCCACTGCTGAACATGGGCCTCCTCCCGAGAGGGAGGGTATTTGCCATAGTCACCACGCTTGGCAGGCGGGTTGGTGACTGCAGTATTATGTTGTACCACACAAGGAAACGCTACTGCCCGTTCCTTGACATACGATTATTATAGATGATGTTATAACAATCAGGACCAACGGCTTAACGTGCTTTCCGAGGCACGGAGGGTAGTCCCTCAACCAACCAGACCCGGAAAGAAATCTTAGAATTTACACAAAGATTTTCTGTCCGGTGTGGGGATCGAACCCACTACCTCCGAGATTCAAGGCGAGCCATATACCGCTACGCTACGGAGGTTGTCGTTGATGATGTCGATGATGAGTTACGTTCTTGTTAATTCGAATAAAGGAACAGGTAATTTACGTAAGGTAATATTGCATAACGTTAAACGGGTTCTCTTGGTGAGACAATATTAGTAATAGTAGGTTTTTGTCAGGGTGCATTTAACTTAGTTACGACTTAGGTACTTGGCATAGCCACTTGGTCAGCTCCGTACTTTAACTCCATGCACGTTGATTTCCTGATTCGATTTACGAATGCAGGAAACTGATTTAGAATTAGGTCATAGAGTTTGCACATCTACAATATTTAATTTACCTACTTACCTAAATTTATTTTGCGTTCAGGGGACTTCAGGGGATAATGATTGACTCTCTTCTATGCACATGACAACAATATGTTGGCATTGGCTGCCTTACGTACGTTTAATATTTTTTCTGATTTTCAATTCAGTAGAAAAAAACAAACACATTTGCACAAATCGCACTTCTTGCAGAACAGTTTTCATTAGGGTTCCATAGCCAAATGGCAAAAAAACGGAACCCTTATGGATTCGTCATGACTGTCTGTCTGTCCGTCCGTATGTCACAGCCACTTTTTTCCGAAACTATAAGAACTAAGTATACTGATGAAACTTGGTAAGTAGATGTATTCTGTGGTTCACAGAATACATCTACTTACCAAGTTTCATTAGGATTGTCACACAAAAACAAATAAAAAAAACAATACATTTTGGGGGTCCCCATTCTTAGAATTGAATTAAAAAAAAAAAAATTTCATCACATCCATACGTATTGGGTATCTATGGATAGGTCTTCAAAAATGATATTAAGGTTTCTTATATCATTTTTTTCTAAACTGAATAGTTTGCGAGAGAGACACATCCAAAGTGGTAAAATGTGACCCTGTAACTTCTAAAATAAGAGAATGATAAAACTAAAAAAAATATATGGTTTACATTACCATGCAAACTTCCCTCGAAAATTGGTTTGAACGCGATCTAGTAAGTAGTTTTTTTTATACGTCATAAATCGTAAATATAAAAAAAAACATTTAATTTCATAAACGTACGCTTTTTTGTTGGCATTTACACAGGCCCCAAATAATAGATTCTATGATTTAAACGTAGAAAAGTGAATTCAAACAAAAATAAAATAAGAATCATCTGTCCATAAGTAGGAGTAGAGTACATTTCATAAGTGCACATGAGTGACATTCTTAGCGTGAGTTCTGGCAGATGCGATGAGACTAGGATGACGCCCAGCTAGTTGGAATAGAAAGCGGAAGGGTGGCGTGTCGTCAATTGGCACAATTGGCAGTAATTGTGGGCGGTATGTCCGGGCGCGTCGCGACCCCGGCTGGTCGCCGCCACGACACAGTCTGGCAAAATACGACCAATGCAGCAATGGTACGAAGTTTGATTACAATGTTAAAATTATAGACTATAAAATAAAAGAATAAATAGGTATAGTGAGACAAATAATCCCATTTTTCCCCAAAGGCCGGTATAGCCGGTTAACAACATAATCCGCAACTGTTCTTTTAAAAATAATCTTCTATTGAAAATATTTGGTTATTTTAAACCACCAGACTGAATTCCCTATTCCAACTGTTTTCCTAGGGTTGAGAAGCATCTTCAGAAATTAGTTAAAAAAGAGAATGTTTTCAATTTAATCTCCAGTTAGTTAACGAGTTCAATGATTTACGTTTATAGTTTCTAGAAAAACTGCATTGTTTTACTTACATGGTGCATTCTGCTAGACACAGATCAGAACATGCTTTGACCGCAGCATCATAATTTTAATTTATGAACAAACATGTTTCAAAAATGCTTATGATATTTTTATGATAAAAAAATTGATTAATGAACTATCTCATTTAATATTCTTCTTTTCTAGAAGTCAAAAGAAAAAAAGATAGGTCTGTAATGAATAAAATAATGAAGAGAATATTACTTGTCCTCTTTGAATCACCATAATTATTATGAGTAGACTGAATTTATTAGTCTGTACCGCAGTATTCTGTGCCCGATTACAGCGGCGGGACATTATAGAACGTACAAAACAAATTCTCGAGGTATGTAGTCAATTGTTAGTAGTTGTATTACTTACGCGGTAGTTCTCTTACTTGTTGAGTCGAGCTTCGTAAATGTATGAAATCATCATTATTTTCATGTGTATTCATTAAATCAGAATTAAAGACACATTTACACCAGTGATAAATCGTGTATGATTTTTACCGTCTTTGCGTTCGTAGGCTAGCAGTTTCAGTTAGAGTGGTGGCTTAGGATTCTGTTTAGTTGTTTTCGGAATCATGTCCTGCGATCGCATAACTAGACGAATTGAAAATCTCATCTGGGCTTGGTAGGTATATGCTCCGTGCCTTGGTTGACATGTATTATTGTATGAAATCTCTAATAGCCAGGTATTAGAGAAATTGTATATATTTATATACCTTATGGTCAATAACCCATCTGTTGAACGTAGCTATGACAAGAACCTTATTAATGGTTATATTGTGTTGTTTTTTTTTAAAGGTTACTAGCTGAGTTTTTGCAATCTTCTAGTATTCTTATTAACCCCTCGTGCTAAGCTAAAATGCTTGTGTTTCGAGTCGGTTCACGTCAGTAGTGCAATGGGTGGGGTTCGAACCGGCGACCTCAAGATCACAAGTCCGACGCCCTAGCCATTGGGCGACAGCCGCTTCCAATACAAAAAATCATTACTAACTACGCCCTGCAGTTTTACCCGCCTTGGGTGGCTATACTATACTACAGTAGTAGCATTTTAAGAACTATAATTAGTTATTTTAGTTTATATTTCTCTAGGCCAAATTTCGAAAAAAACAAGCATATTTTTGGTAATGACTAACAAACCGACATCCACTCGAACTTTGTATGATGAAATGACCCAAGACGGACAATTTATGTAGTATTTTTTTTTAACTACTATTTTTTTAAAGTTTTGTACACATTTGTAGTTGTTTTACACTTAATCTCCGTATTAAGAGTCATCATCATCATCAACAGCCCGTTTACGTCCACTGCTGAACATGGGCCTCCTCTCAACAGACCTTGGTAAGCCAGGATCGTAGAGGGATATTGCCATAATCACCACGCTTGGCAGACGGATTGGTGATCGCAGTAAGTTGTAAACCTTGAGCTAATAGATGCTGCTGCCCATCCATCAGCCATATATGTCCCTTAGTCGCCTTTTACGACACCCATGGGAAGACATGGGGTGGTCTATTCTAAGCCGGAAACCACACGCCATTAAGAGTATTCGAAGAAAAAAAAACACATTTGATAAAAAAAAAACAGATTCTATATGTTTCTCCTGCTTTAGTACTTTTTATTTACGATTGCAGTTTCAAATTCATTTCAGTCGTCAAACTGTTCTCATAAAAGGTTTTTACGTCGCCGATTCTACCCATCTGATAGGTACTAGATATTCAATAAGCAATAAACTAATACTTACAATTCAAATTTGTCATACCTTGTAATTGTAACATATGATAATAATTGTCTTCCATTTGGATGTCTCATAATAGCGTTACGAGCCGGTGGTTAATAATGTATGTGGTAGTCACGAGCGCACGCGCAGGGCAACGCGGAAGTTGCACACACTTCCGCGTGCCGCCATCTTGGCTAACACCTACCGAGATTTGCTGTGTTTTAACGGGTTATAGGTTCCAAAGAAAATGTTGCAATCTTTTTCCATTTGTGACGTTCATCTCCCTACAAACAACATTAATATCTTATAATCGTATAAGTACTAATAAATAATAAAATTTATTTATTAATCAAAGAAAGAAATACGCATACAGACAAAGTTTACAACAAATTGTACAATATTTTGAGCATGATATTAGGTAGTGTGTATACAGAGTAAGTTCACAGAATTTCAATGCATGCAAATTTATGAACCATGTCTCTTAGACTAGGAGACCTGTATCTTAAGAGAGACTAATATATGAAGCTGAAGAGTTTGTTTCTTTGTTTGCTTGAACGCGCTAAACTCAGGAACTACTGGACAGATTTAAAAAAATATTTCATTGTTAAATAGCCCATGTATTGAGGAAGGCTGTAATTAGTTATGAAGCTCTCATGAAACCATGCACGGGAAGTTAGTTTAATCATAAATATGGACATGTTGACCAATTTAGTATTTATAATTGTTTAGGTCTTAATATATTTATGCTAAAGTTAGTTGAAAGTAAACATTTCAAGAGTGATAAGTAGATCATTGCATATTCATTCAAATTACATAGTCGGTTGGCATCTTTACCTAATGTAATTAATTAAAATACTAAAGTAGGGACATAAATATACATTTTAAAAAGATTTAAAAGGCGATGAAAAATAATTTACTATTTCCTATTTAAGTGTCTTTATTTATTCAAAACTGCCTTTTAATATTTATTGAAGTTGAAGTATTAAAATGTGCTGTCTCTTTATTTCTGCCCATATACCAATCTTCTATACACATATGTCAAACTTATGTAGGTACCTATACATATTTTATATTCTCGGGAAATAACTGGGGTGCGAGGGATTTTCCAAAGCATTGCTAGTCTCAGAACTATATGCTTCAGCATTTATGGTTAGCTAATTAAGTTACAGCTTCGTGCGTCACATTTATGTGTTAATTCCTAAATATCAGTACTTAAATGCAATTTTTTGTATATTATTTCATTATTCCCGTGATTCGTAAGTAGACGTCCTTTTTGGATCGAATCTGTGAGAAGTTCGAGGGTGTGTAAGAGATACCTAAAATATAACTTTGTCTAACATTTTACAATTTTCGGTTAACTGTTTGAATTCATTTTAAACTATATAAACACAGTAACTCAACTTGATAACCTTCTTAGCTGGAATCTGTTTTCATAAACATTATTTCAAAGCTACTGCTTTGAAATAATGTTTCTAAGCTTCATAAATTTTAACTCTTTTGATATCATAACTAGGTAGGTATTGGCTATATGACGAGTAATTAAAGTAAAATTTAGCATCAATTTATAAAAAAACTAGTCCTTTTTTTGTTTTAAGGGTAGACAAGACCCTTTAAACATAATTCGTTACACCCTAAAGTTACATTATGATGGCCTCATACTGTTTAGGTACTTCACGTCAAATCACGTCCTCTTGCAATCAAACAGCCAAGCTAATTTACATGCAGTAAACTTCTGCATAATAATTTGAAATAGCGTAAGTAGCCTCTCTTTCTAATTACGGAATAACTTGGTGGAACAAAAAGAGATGACCCACTTTCGGGACCGGTCGTGCGAGATCGGGTGCGCACCGTTGCACACATTACGTGTTAGAAGATGAGGTTATGCACCGAGTGAATTGCGCTGTACGTGTAACGGAACACACCGATGTGAATTTTCTCGCCCTAATATTGTTTTTGCGAACTTTTTCCGATTTTGTAACGCTACCTATCGTGTTTGTGCAACGGCAACAAGCAATGTGACTCTCAGAATTAATTTGAAAAGGAGGTTACCTACCTGCTTGAAAATGAGCACGTGTTATGTCACTGTACATTTGCAAGTAATTGGCATTGTTTTTGGTTTTGTGGCCTGAATTGAAACTTCTAATTACACTCTAAAATATGGAATAGGCATGATTTGAATATTTTGAATATGACCCTTACTCACTTTATGTTAAGTAATTGAGTGGAATACTGGCCAAAATATATTCCCCGCTACCCGCCGACCTCTAGCATATTGCTTAAGCGCAGAACATATAATAGATAATGTATGCCTATTTATATACCCAGGCGGTCAAGCTCTCTCATCTGCAATGGACCCTGTCTATTCATTTTAGGTTGTCCAATTTCAATAGCTGAAGATGCTCCTCGAGGAATGGGTGAAATATTAGCAATTCCTTGAATTTTGGCAAGTACCTACTTAGCTTGTTCTCGTGCGATTTTTAGTAGGTTACCTACAAGACAATTTCTTGTTCGATCTGGGATTTGAACCCGGGACCTCACTAGCAACAGTCGAACATTATAGGCTTGCGATAATGTAAGTAAACTAGATATTTTATTAATTAAGGCAAAAGTTATCTCAATCCAACTAAACTGCTGCTTAGGTACTGCCTACTGATACAACATGAAATTTATATTTATATTATAATGAGGAAAGATACGGACTGATTTTTTTAAATTCTTTGAATGCTAGAGGTCTATGTTATCTAGGAGCATTGTCATCATCATCATCAACAGCCCGTTAACGTCCACTGCTGAACATGGGCCTCCTCTTAACAGACCTTGGCAAGCCAGGATCGTAGAGGGATATTGCCATAATCACCACGCTTGGCAGACGGATTGGTGATCGCAGTAAGATGTTAACCTTGAGCTAATAGATGCTGCTGCCCATCCATCAGCCATATGTCCCTTAGTCGCCTTTTACGACACCCATGGGAGGACATGGGGTGGTCTATTCTAAGCCGGAAACCACACGGCATATCTAGGAGCATTATAGTTCATATTAAATCTAAGTCTGATCCTTATACGTCATTATTATCATCCAATAAATATATTACCATAATCTTGTATTAGGACAACCTCCGTAGCGTAGCGGTATTTAGCACGAATTTACACAGAAAATCTTTGTGTAAATTTTAAGATTTCTTTCCGGGTCTGGTTGAGGGACCCTCCGTGCCTCGGAATGCACTTTTAGACGTTTCTCTCGATTGTTATAACATCATCTATAACAGTCGTATACTAGGGAACGGGCAGCAGCGTTTTCTTGTGTGATCTTAATAATACTGCGGTCACCAACTCGCCTGCCAAGCGTGGTGACTATGGCAAATATCCTCCCTCGGAAGGAGGCCCATGTTCAGCAGTGAACGTTATACGGGCTGATGATGATGATGAATCTCGTATTTAATTCCATAACAGAATTTTACCCCACACATCTCATCCTTTTCAATTACTCTGACATGTCTAGAAAGTATCCCCAAAAACCATTTTTTTTTTTTTTTCGGACGGACATATATAGTTAGCCAGGAGGCTTTTGCTACTTCACCGGGCATAAAGGCGAGCGGAGCTCCAGCCTAGATAAATGGTTTAAACACTACAAACTAAGCAACCTGCGCAAGAGGGCGTCCCCTGTGGGACTTGGACCTCGGCTCAGGGCGGTCGCTGACGGGGAGATTGAGGAATTATGGCTTTTAGTTTATTTAGGGGAGTTTTGTGCAACTGTCGCTCTACTTTACAGTTCGCGGGCCTCTCGGACTTCGAGTCTACGAGGGCATCGGAAGGTTCTTAGCAAACTAAGGGTCGGGAGGGCGAGGGGGGACGCGTCGCGTTCGCGGGCGCACTCTTCTCCGGTGGGTCGGATAGAGTGGTCTCTGTGTAGTGGTGCTAGTTTCTTGCAGTCTCTGTACTGCTAGTTGGTAAGTTGTGATCTCGTCGTCCGGGTCGTCAAGGACGCCCCGAGGCCGACGGTGTTTACGACGCTTTGTAGGCAAAGGCTTGTAGTCGGATGCTGCAACAACCAACGGGTTTGGATGTTGAGCCGCGGATTCAAAGAAGCGTTCCGACGCCTCTTTCATCCACTGCTTGATAGAAGGCAGTTGGAGATCAGAATGCAGGTTGCGATTACGAATGAACCACGGTGCCCCGGTGGCACGTCGAGTGAATCTACTTTGGACAGTTTGTAAGCGGTACAAACTGCTAGACGCTGTATGAGCGAATACAGTGCTCGCGTACGTCATAATCGGCCGTATACACGTGGTATAAATCCTAACCTTGTTATCAAGTGATAGTTTACTGCGTGAATTTAAGAGACAGTGTAGTCGACTGAGCGTAAGTGAAGCCCGTGCACGAACGGTTTCTACATGCGCTCTAAAGTTTAGCTTTCGGTCAAGGATTACGCCTAAGTACTTGGCTTGCCGTTCCCAAGGGATTGGTTCGCCAAACATCGTGACCGGTGGAATGACCGGTGGGCTGTTGAATCTCGAGAAGAGTACAGCGGCACTCTTTGTCGGATTGACTTCGATTCTCCACTTTCTGAACCATTTGCCTAAGGCATTTGATGCGGATTGTAGAGCGTCGTGAATTGCAGTAGGACTGCGGCCCGAGTAGTATAAAGCGGTATCGTCCGCGAAGAGTGCCAGATGGGCCTTCTTGGGTTTCGGGATGTCACTTGTGTAAAGCGAGAACAGGAGTGGCGAAAGTACTGAGCCTTGTGGCACCCCTGCTTGGATCGGATGAGGAGAAGAGTAATCTCCTTCTACACGATACCTAAAGGTTCTTTCTCCCCGAGAGGTAGTCTCGTATGATGTGCACGAGACGGTCCGGCACTTTGAGTTGGTAGAGCTTATAAATTAAGCCATTGTGCCAAACTTTGTCGAACGCTTTAGCTACGTCAAAGAAGAGTGCTCCAGTATGACATTTGTGTTTGCCTGATTTAACAAGGATGTGTTCAACAATGCGGTGCACTTGGTGAACACAAGAGTGTTTGGCTCGAAAACCAAACTGCTCATCTGGAAGAAGGTTATTATTCATAGTGAATGTTAGAAGTCGGGCATATATTATGCGCTCGTAAAGTTTTCCCAATGATTTGAGAAGACTTATAGGGCGATAAGAAGTGGGATCCTGCTTTGGCTTGCCAGGCTTCGGAATACCAATCACGGTGACTTCTTTCCACTGGTGTGGAAATATGTTATTTGTTAGAGCCGCATTAAAAATTGCGGTCAAGAGGCACAGCAGAGGGATCGAGAATTGCTTAAGCACTCGATTGGTAATCCCGTCGGGACCTGGGGCCTTTCTAGGATGTAAGTCCTTGATCAAAGATTTCACTTCGTCTACGGTAACTGCCGGTAGCACGTCATTGTCGTCGTCCTCCCCATTTGCGGGGGGGCCGTCGGCGGAACGGACGGGTATCGCGGGTAAGGGAATTGCTGATCTACGTTCAACCTCGGCGTCGACCTCTGCGAGGTGGACTGGGTCTACAGGTAGAGTACTAGGCGTACATACAACTCTAGACTATTAGCTAGGCATTCGGCCTTCTCATCGTCGTCAAACGCGGGGCGTTGATTTGGGCGATTGAGAGGGGGCATGGAGGAACAGGTAATGGATTTGAGCTTCTTACAAAGATCCCAAAAGGCCAAATGTGACGGTTTAAGGTCACTCAACATTGTATCCCATCTGGAGTTTCGCATTTCGTTGATACGATCTCTTACAGCGCGCTGAAGAGATCGCATGCGCAAGCGGTTTTCCTCGGTGTGATACGAGTCGTAGGCTCTGATGGCCGCATTCTTCTCGGTCATCAGCGCACGCACATCATCAGGGAGCTTCCATCGATCGAGGTTATCGATTGTTGGTACCTCCCGTGAACATTCATTCACCTGACAATGTACGTGAGCTGTGAGAGTGTCGATAGCGTTAAGTGTTTGCTCGGGGGTTTGAATATGAGAGGGTATGGAGTCAAGATATTCTGAGGAAGCAGACTCGAGTCGGGACCCGAGCTTTTTCCAGTCAGTAACAGTCTTGGTCTGAGAAGGATCTGAGTGACTACTGGGAGATAGTAGATCTATGATGACGGGCCTGTGGTCCGAACAAAGCTCGTGATGCACCTGTACAGAAGATAAACGTAAGTTTACGTTCTTTACAAGTGCAAAGTCGAGTATGTCCGGTCGGTGGCCAGGAGTATAAGGGAAATGAGTAGGTTCGAATGGAATGATAGGATCGAAGGGAATTAATTCCAAGCATTGTGACAGTGAGTTGCCCCTCGAGTTATTCGTGTTGCAGCTCCATGTCACATGCTTAGCATTGAGGTCGCCGGCGACGATGACCGCTCCCCCTAAATCATGAAGGATTTGGATATCGCTCCGAAGCAACTCCTTGTCCGGAGGAAGGTAAGCCGAAACGATTGTGATTGGCTGATGACCTGTCATGCCTAGCCGACAGACGGAAACTTCAATGTTTACAAGATTGACTGGTGGGTCCAACGGTATGCAATGCAATGACCTTTTGAAATATATCAAAGTGCCACCTTTTGCAGAATTAGTCCGGTCATTTCTAACTACGCCGTAATTCGCGATTCCAGGACTTCTCCGATTGGATGGCTTGAGGAATGTCTCTTGAACTAAAAACAGGTCTAATTGATGGTCACGGAGAAATTCTCCAATTTCATCACGCTGCTTTAGTATACCGTCCGCGTTAAAGAACCCTATCCGGAGGGATCTAGGTTTAATCCTACAAGAGACTTTACTCATTCCTACTTGTCTAACACTATCCATAGTTAGTTGCGATTAATAAACGAGCGAAGGACCTTTGCTGTTTGAAGCGCGGTCTGAAGAGCGATTTCCTGGTCATTAGGGTTCTCGTTTTTCATCTCAACGAGATCAGCGAGCTCCATAATGGCGTCGATATCGATAGAGGCTATATAATTAGCAATGATATCGATTTTAGGAAAAGCGGTACGTGATTTAAGCATAAGCTGTTTGGGCTTTGGGGCCCGGACCATCATGGGTTGCGCCTGGGGTGGTTTTACGGCCTGAGGGGCCCTAGGTTTTTGGGACTGAGGGGCCTGAGAGACCTGAGGGGTCCTGGCCTTTTGAGCCTGAGGGGCCTGAGCGACCTGAAGGGTCTTGGCCTTTTGGGCCTGGGGGGCCTGCCAGGCTTGAGAAACCTGAGTTATGGAAGCGGCAGTTCTCACTGGGGCCACCACCTGCGATGTCATAGTGACTTCGTTGGTGGATTGTGACTTATGCCATATAGGGAGCGGCCACACCGGTCCTAGGCTGTTACCCCGGACTTGGGTGGAGTCGATATGAGGTATGTTAGGGTTGGGTTCGGGAACTGGGACGGAAACAGCGGGGTTCCGAGCGACCTTGGACCTGCCTCGTGTGCTCCTGGATCCCCTTTTACTGTGAAGTCCTTTGTTCGGGGCTTTAGGACACCCCCGATAGTTGGCTGGGTGACCTATTTCCTGGCAGTTTACACAGCCAGGCGGATCAGAACTATCGTTTCGGTCCTTGGGCCGACTACATTCAGACGTATGGTGACCGGGGGTGAGGCATTTCACGCACCTCGGTTCGATATGACAATATCTAGATGAGTGCCCAAATTGCTGACAATTGTGACACTGTCCTATGGTAGCGTTGCGCCTGGGAGGTTCAACGATCAGTCCATCTAAATCACAGATGGATTTGATAGCGAAGATCTTTTGACCCTCCGCAGATTTGTCGAGATGGACAAGAATCATGTCGAATGATTCCCCATTTGCTTTGCGCATACGGTGCACTTCGCGCACAGGGAATCCCTGGTTAAAGATCGATGCCTTAATATCATCAATCTCGAGGTGACGTGGTACACGGCGAATAACTACACGTAAGGGTTGCTCGCCCGGGAGTCCGTAAGTAAAGTATTTCACTTTTTCGTTGTCTAAAAGCGAAGTTATTGAGCGAAAATGACGTGATGATTTGAGCTGGAGGCGGATTACGCCCTGTCTTTGAATAGACGTCGCCCTAAAATCATCAACGGTTAAGCCCTTAGCCGGAAAGTATGATTTAATTTGCATCCATCTCGGCATGTCTTGGATCATAATCGGTGGCGGTCTTTTCTCTTTGATCAAAGACATTTCAGGGCGAACTTGCGAGTTTGTCGATGCACCTGGTAGAGGGGAAGGTGATTTAGCTTCTGAGGCGAGAAGCTTTTTTGGCTGAGGAGATCTTGACTCCAAATCCGAACCGGACTCAGATTTCCTCTTTGCCTTTCCCCCTTTACCTGCCACTCGCCATGGAGCTCCCGTACCATTGTCATCCGAGTCTGAAAACTCAGACGGCCGAGAGCTTCCTCCGCAAGGGAGTTCGTCCGTTGACATAACGGACGAAGCGGAAGGTGAGGGTGACCGCGAATACGTTTTTCGCGTTTTCGGCGAGCGATCGCGGTCACTACCTGATGTGCCCAAAAACCACTTTATCCAAAATTATAAGAGACAAAGCCAAAGCCACAGTCAAAGTATAGACAACGGTCAAATTCAAAGTACAAAGTCCTTAGTTGAGGAAATGGAATAGATTTATAACAAAGGAATCAATGAAATTCTGCCCTGAACACGAAATTATTAAACTTATTTAAATAATCTCCAGGAAAAACGCTACTCGTCATTTTCTTAGCTACAAGCGGCCTACAAGTAAAATCTTCCGAAGCAAGTGCTGAATTAAGAATCCAATTGTAAACTACTAATTTTAGATCTGTGAAAAAAAATCGCTGGATGGAAATCTAAGGAACTTGAGGTGTCAGATATTTTTCAATAGGCGACTTTTATTTTCCTAGTCTATATAATAAAGACTAGCCGTTGCCCATGACGTTATCCGCCTAGATTTTAATTTATCTTTGGACTTTGGACCCTCGTGTTATCCCGTTTGCAGATGATTTTTGAAGAATCTCCAGTTCCTAGTGTACCTCAAATAACAGCGTGCTGAGTTTCAGGGCAATCCGTTCAGTAAGTTGCATAACCAACAACGCTGAGTTTTACTAAATGATCCTTAGGTCACTTGCTCTTAAATTGCTACAAAAAGAAAACAATGAATGAAATCGGACAATTTGTTAAGCAGTTATTACCTAACTTTGTAAACATTTAGACTTTTAACTTATCTCTCAAAAGAACTACCTATGTAAAAATGCGGTAAAACATGCTTGTAAGATCCCACTCCATAGAGTGTACTAAGTATACCCAGTTTCATTAAATTTCATTCAGTAGTATCAGTGTGTAGGTAACGGGTTTAAAGAATCATACAGACAGACAGACGGACAAAAACATAATCTATATATATAAAACAAAGACGGGTTTGTTACAACACTTATAACTCGAGATCGGCTGGATCAATTTTCATGGTTTTTGTTTCGTTGGATTTGTCTACGCCCTGAATAGCAGAATACATTTTAAAAACAAAAGAAAGTCGTGTTAGTTACACTATTTATAACTCAAGAACGGCTGAACCGATTTGGCTGAAAATTGGTAGGGAGGTAGCTAAGAACTGGGAGAAGGACATAGGATACTTTTGGGTAGGGTAGGGTAGGGGTAGGGTAGGGGTAGTGTAGGGGTAGGGTAGGGTAAGGGTATGGTAGGGGTAGGGTAGGGTAGGGGTAGGGGTAGGATAGGGTAGGGTAGGGCAGGGGTAGGGTATAAAAGTCCACCCGTGCGAAGCCGGGGCGGGCCGCTAGTAACATTATATTTTGTAAATTCAGTATGAATAATATAATTAATTGTTTATCATTATTTATTTTATGTTCTTAGTATTATAAAATAATCTTATATCTATCGATTGTTTAACGTACCTCATATTTATCGATACAATAAAATAAATCATTCAGTAATTTCATACTGGAAGTAACAAGTCATTTCATAACCGCTATTTTATAGTACGTTGAGCAAGTCTTATAGGCTTAGGTAACTCGGCATAGTTCCGAGAGAGATTATACATCCTGCTTGCGGACCAACAGCGTTTGTTTCTCAATGCTCGTAGACGTGCCTCATGGTTTATATTCTAGTTTAGAGTGGGTAGCATTATTATATTGATGGTTTTAGTGGTGCAATAATAATAGCCTTAAAAAGTCTGTAGACAGTTCCATTTTGTACCAAATTACGAGTAGGTACATATTATGTAGTTACATGAACTATATAGAAGTACAGTTTATTTACAAACTGTCACAGAAATGGAAGCAGAAATGCGTTTTAATTTTACATTAAATCGCTTGAACGATTCTCTTTTTCGCAATAGTGCAAACGTCTGTAGGAGAAAGGATGGTAACAGGCATTCGCGTTGCACAGGCGTGTGGTAACAGCCGGGTCGGCGGTCGCGACCACAGGCTCCCGCACGTGTTTCTCAAGCAAGGATAGCGTCCGGGCGTCCGCGCAACACCGCGCTACGTAATCCAGCAACGGCACTTCCTGAACGTGGCGCAAGCAGAACGCGAATGTCGGCCGACCATTTCGCGCCACTTTCGTAATTCGTTGCGTGGTGCGACCGGCCGCCTCGCCTGGCCCGCAGGAAGTAAAAGTTCGAAGGTAAGAAAGTAGGTCTCCGCTGTAATTGGCAACGCGCCTGCATACTGATGTTTACTGTATCTATATAGGTTGCGTTGTGGCTGTAGCTGCATGCGAGCACCTGCGGCTTCAACATCGATTAACTAATATGACAATCATATGAGGATTAAGTAATAGGTGAGTTCTCTACCTTTCGTAGTTAACATAATGACACACCGATAAGGCAATCACGCAATAAACTACAATACATACTTACATTTCTTGGAAGTAATAACGATAAACGGCAATGTGTACAACATTTTCTTTATATTATCAACTAATTGTGCCCCGCTGTTTAATTCTAACTGCTACTCTGCTTCAGTGGATCTTAGGGTGATATTTATGTCCTCGTTTAATCTTGGTTATAATCAATCTCTGGTCAAATTTCAGCTAACCTTAAAAACATTGATTTTGAAGAATACCTACATCATAATGCTCGCGTAGGTCCTATAGCTACTATAGCAATCACACACCTATATAATGATATAGGCCAGGAACTGCCGTGGCATTATTAATAAATGATTTAGTTTTGATGCAAACCAAATGCTATTTTGTAACAATTAAAGGGTTTGCCGACAGCACGTATATGTTGCGCAGCGTATGACATAACGCGCATGGACAGAGCGCAGGCGCCATCGCTGACCCAATCCGCTTGATCTATGACGTAAGACTATGAGCATCGGACGACTGACACTCCAACTAGGCCGAGATTGGAGATGCGCCTAATTTGTTATTGCGCAATTTTTTTGATCATGGAATGCAGTCACCGATAGATGGATCGCGGTATTTAAATTTTGTTCAATTAGTGATCTATTTATTGTCCTGGAAAACTTTCCACAAATGGAAACCAAATTCATTACCTATTTTGTTTTATATGTAGCTTATTCAATTCCTACATGGCCGGTTCCTGTTCCTGGAAACATCTATACTTACAAATATATGAAGCTGAAGACTTTTTTCGTTTGTTTGAAAGCGCTAATCTCAGGAAACACATTACCAATTTGAAAAATTATTTCAGTGTCAGATAGCCCATTTATAGAGGAAGGCTATAGGCTATATTGATTATAAAGTTACCATGGAAACTGTAGCTACGCGGGTGAAACCGCGCGTAGGAAGCTAGTATCCAAATATGTTGAGTTGTTGTATAGGAAATTAAATGAACAGCTGCCCCTGAAACTCTTATTATGTATGTATCTACTATTGTAATAGGTGTATGCATAGTAGAGTCAGACTGAGACTCCATTCATACCTTTCTTGCCACTTTTTGTGGTAGGAGAAAAAAACAAACGAGAACGCATCGTAAAAAAAATATATATAATGATATATTGATTATGTATATTTTTGAGTTCCATGGAATCACCGTAGAACCCAAAAATCCGTTTGACCCCCTGGACTAAAGTTTGTGTACGCTCTTTCGCGATTTAGTTACCGTGCTGTGGTTGGGAAGAAATATTTTTCTAAGGAGACTACAAAAAACAATTAAATGGAATTATAAAACTATGTTATGTAACAATAAAATGAATCTTAGCAATATCGTCTAAGCAATATTACATCAGTCTGTAATAGGAAGTTGGCAGTGGATGCAGCCTGAATGTGTTGCGCCGCGCAATCCGCCGAGAAAGAAATTAGGTGAAGCGAGCGCAACACTGGTATGACTAGGGTTACCATGTTTAAGATTTGTTGAAGTAACTAATGGCTTGTGGAACAAACCTCTGTATCGTGGAGGACTCTACAAATACAAAATCTATGGGTAATGTACCTAGACTCAGAACAAGCTATCTGTAGTTCTTACAAACAGTTCTCTAGGAGGGGATTCGAATCCAGAAATCAGTGCTGACAGCTACCAGTGCTGTCGATTGATTTTGAATAAAGAACTGTAGAGCCTACAATTGTACACTCTATGTTATAAGTTCGAGCTGCTTCATTAGGGAAATACCTCTACTTAAAAGAATACGACAGCCGAATAACAATATTGAATAATGTGGTTTTCCAATGTGTGAAGCTTTCTATCTGTATTATATTATGCTAGTGCCAGGGTGGATTAAAAGAAGAGCGACAGTTGCACAAAACTTCCCTAAAAAAAAGCAAAAGCCATATCCAGCGACCGCCCTGAGCCGAGGTCCAAGTACCACAGGGGACGCCCTCTTGCGCAGGTTGCTTAGTTTGTAGTATTAAAACCATTTATCTAGGCTGGAGCTCTGCTCGCCTTTATGCCCGGTGAAGTAGCAAAAGCCTCGGTGATAAGGACATCATTATGTTCGTCCAAAATAAAAACAGGATGGATTTTAAGAAAGGTACAACATAGCGTTAGTATAAGGTGCACCGAAGGAAGGGGAAGTAGCTACGTTACAAATTACCTTAAATAACATTTTTGTACTGATTAATGTTGCTAATTGTGGCAGATCCACCTTGCAAGACCTAGAGCTAGCTGTCACTGAATTTCGCCCTTCTATCATATAACATCTAGTTATGATTTGCAATTTATCTGCCCCGAAACTCATATAAGGAAAAACATTACACTTAGTACTTGTTGGATTGTTTGTGTTCTAAAGATGCTTATGATTGCATCTAAATAATAGGAAAATATTTTACCAGGGTGTACCTTGATTGATGGTGTACTGTCGTAAAGGTACTTCGGTCCGGTTCTGTTTTTCTTCATAGATAGCATCAACTGCAGCACTGCTTGACAATGAAATGTTTCGACAACGATTCGTTTTTTAGACGGCCGTCTGACTTCAAAGATCTCGTAAAAAAAATAAAGAATTGCTTAACACTTTCTGGACTGAGATTGCTTTTTCAATCGGCACTTTCCACCTGGTTACCCTAGGCGGTGGGGTAGTGTCGGCACGGCGGCGCGGTTAGCCTCACTGTGCAATGAAGGAAGTGGTGCTATCTGATGAGTTTACAACACCATCTCGTCCGACTTGCGACACCTCAGATGTTTGTTGGCACGATACCAAATAATATTGTCATCCTATTGATTAGGGAGGTTGAAATTGATTAACAAAATAGTTCTAAGTAATTAATAAATTAAGTATGTATATTAAAACAGATTAAACGCAACTTGAAGCTGATTCAATTTCTAATAGGAATTGACGAAACAACGATTAAAAAAAATTAGATTAGTTATAAGCCACGTAGACGACGAGGGTATGGAAACTACCAAAGGCTATGCTCGCGTGGTCAAGGTCGGTAGCTCTGGTGAATCCTATTTTGTCCTGAATCAAAATGATCATTCAAGCCAAATTTAGTCATAAACATCCAAACTTACACATTAATAATATGACACATTTAAGTATATTGTCAGCCTCCGTGGCGTAGCGGTATATATTTCGCTTTAAGCCTTGGAGGTCGTGGGTTCGATCCCCACACCGGTCAAGAAATCTACACTCGGTTCCAAAAATAACGGGTCAGTCACATAAACCCGAATATCTCCCGAACTACGTATGCCATCCTAATGAAACGAAGACTGTTCAATTGAGAATTTAATTATACAGATAAAAAATAAAATAAAACTTAGTTGCACCTACAATATTAATCTCTAAATTAAAAAAAAAACTAAAGTAGTCATATTTTTCTTAAGATTACATTTTTTTTATGATTGTTTTTTGCTGTTTTTCATCACTTTCTTCATTTAATACTTTGTATTGCCTCCACGAGCTCTTCTGACAGCTTCCAGGCGATTAGGCATGCTGTACACCAAATTTCGGAGCCGGTGCTGAGGAATACCTTCCCATTCCTCCACCAGTGCTTGTTTGAGCTCGGGAAGCGTGATTGGTGGGGGGTTTCGACCTTTCACGCATCTCTGAAGCTCGTCCCAGGCGTGCTCGATGGGGTTTAAGTCCGGGCTTCGCGCTGGCCACTGCATGAGTTCAATACCGACCTCTTCAAGGTAGTCATGTACAATTCTGGCGGTATGGGGACGCGCATTATCATGCATTAATATGCCATGCCGGTCCATCCTGGCCATGAAAGGACCTACATGTTCGTTGAGGATCTCTTCCACGTACCTCTCTGCATTTAGAGTTTATTTTTTGTATGAGTACCAGCTCGGTGCGGGCCTCAGCAGAAATCCCAGCCCAAACTTGTACGGAGCCTCCACCGTACGCCACTTTTTCCTCCACACACGCTTGATGGAAGCGCTCCCCTGGTCTTCTGTACACCAACTGCCTACCATCATGCTTATAAAGCATGAATTTAGACTCGTCCGTGAACATTACCCTAGACCAATCGTCTAGTGTCCAGTTTAGGTGCTCGCGCACGTATCTCTGTCTTGCAATTCGATGTCCCCGTTCCAGTTTGGGGCCATTTGCTGGCCTCAATGGTTTCAAATTTGCTTCAGCAAGACGTCTTATTACTGTTTGAGCGCTTAAATTGCCACCTCCAAAGCGAATAAAGTGAGTTTTTAGACCAACAGCAGTTTGAAAACGATTTCGGAGCATTAGTAGCCACCAGTTGTCTGTCTTCCCTGGCCGTTGTGCATCTTGGTCTGCCATTTCCTGGTCTTCTAAGGTGTGATCCAGTCTCTTGGTACCGCTGGACTACCAGTCGACAAAGATATACCAATGTTTCTGGCTGTTTCACGCTGGTTCCGCCCAAGTTCCAAAAAAGTTAGGATTCTGGTACATTCCTCTAGCGTGACTGCCATGCTTCACCTCACAGAATAATAATTATGCACGTGGAAGACGTTCACGATATTTTTTTTTGTGACAGAATAGAAATACAGTAAAAAAACAATCATAAAAAAAATGTAATCTTAAGAAAAATATGACTACTTTAGTTTTTTTTTAATTTATAGATTAATATTGTGGTGTGGTGCAAATGAGTTTTATTTTATTTTTTATCTGTATAATTAAATTCTCAATTGAACAGTCTTCGTTTCATTAGGATGGCATACGTAGTTCGGGAGATATTCGGGTTTATGTGACTGACCCGTTATTTTTGGAACCGAGTGTATGTGTAAATTCTAAGATTTCTTTCCGCCTTCCGGATTTGGTACCTCGGAAAGCGCGTTAATCCGTTGGTCCTGCCGGCTGCACCCTGCCTGCCGGCCCTTGGTATATTATTGTTATAGATGATAGTATTTTTATAACATCAACTATAACAATTATATACCAAGGAACGGGCAGCAGCGTTTCCCAGCGGGTTGGTGACCGCAGTATTATGTCGTCGTAATACACAATAAGACACAGTACTGCGGTCACCAACCCGCCTGCCAAGCGTGCATACTATGGCAAATACCCTCCCTCAGGAGGAGGCCCATGTTCAGCAGTGGACGTGATACGGACTGATGATGATTATGTGGTTGTTTTCTTTTACTCGCAGCTACCCTCTCCGTTAGCACAAGTCTTGCGTTGAATGTTAAACTTTTAAATGTGGTTATTATTATTAATTTATATACACAAAGCGCAATGAAGAACAATACAAAATAAGGAAATAATGTATTATATAAAATGATTCTGGTTATTTCGAAATACGGTAATCTCGCAAGAAGAAAAATAAAATTGTAGACACTGTGTCATGAATAAGTGTTATGATTTTTTTTTATTTAATGTTAACATATTTTTTCATGAATCAATCTACTATATCCCATCTCTTACGATTTTAACCGGGAACAAGTGTCGAAAAAGTAAATCGAGGGTAAAATTAAATTTTCTCGCTATAAAAAGTATACTTAACCTAGCCGTTTTCGTGCTACACCTAACCATTTTATATGGATATTTAAGTAGTAGTACTTAGTTACACTAAACCAGTAATTTGCTTTGAATTAAAAGTAACACAAACTCTTACTCATCATTTCCGCCGTAGGACGTCCACTGCTGGACATAGGCCTCCCTCATAGATTTCCAGTTACTACGGTTGGAGGCGGCCTGCAATCACTGTGATACCGCGGATTTAACCACGCTATCCGTCTATCTAATTGGTGGACGTCCTACGCTTCGCCTGCCGATCCGCAGTCTCCACTCGAGAACTTTTCGGCCCCAACGGCCATCTACTCTCCGTGCTATATGGCCTGCTCATTGCTACTTCAACGAACTAATCCGTTGGGCTATGTAGGTAACCCGCGTTCTTCTACGAATCTCCTCATTTCTGACTTGATCTCGTATAGAAACCCCGGGCATAGCCCTCTCCATAGCTCGTTGAGCGACTCTGAGTCTGTTCATAAGGCCTATAGTGAAGCACCGCGTTTCGGTGTTTGTTATAGGTAATGATAATACAGTAATGTAATATTATTTCCTGCTTAGAATAGACCTCTCTATGTCTTCCCATGGGTGTCGTAAGAGGCGACTAAGGGATATACAGCTGAATGATGGGCAGCAGCATATATCAGCTCAAGGTTACTTACCATTTTACTGTGGTCGCTAATCCAAATATCAAGCGTGTGTTATGTCAATATCCCTCAACGATCTTGGCTTGCCAAGATCTTTTAAGAGGAGGCCTATTTTCAGCTGAGGATGTTAACGGACTGTTGAAATGTGGCATTTGTAATGTTCCCACACTTGAATAGTTTTTTTTTCTGTAAGTTAGTTGTGGGCATTTGCGGAAGGCTAACGCGCAGTTAACGGAAATGATTAGACAATACTTATAAACATTACAAAAGGTCGAAACCAGTAAGTCAATTACTTGAATTAATTTCAATCAATTACAATCACAAATCGAGTTCCTTTAGAATGTTAATGTTGTTTAATTATTGTATCTACTGAACCAAAAAGCCTCTTCCATGACAGTAGCAAAGAGGAAACTTCGTCCGACTTCAAAGCTGCCGGAAACCGGAACCGCGGTAAGGGTTAGAGCGGAGACGACGCCCGATTCCGGCGGAAGTACGGCGCCAGGAAGGTGGGTAGATGCTAGGAAGATAAATTTACCGACGCCATATTGCCAGACCCAAATCAATAAATTCGTTCGGTTTTGCATGTTCGGTTGTATCATTTCCGTATCCTGTTTACTAAAAGACTAGAGGAAAATACACAACTTGAAAAGTATAATACCGTATCAGTAATAGCATCACCGTGAGTTGATTGACACCGATTCAGACTTCGTGTACTGTATATGGGTGTATCACAATTGGTGTCGGGTCCCTAAGGGCGGTATTCAGTATGGCATTCCCAACAAAAATGATTTTTCTTTACGGATCTGACGCCATTAGGCATTAATACTCGATGTGTAGGAATAAATTCACTTGTACTAACAATATTGTTGTTACGAGCAGTCCGCTAAGGATTGATTATTATAGTGAAATATAAGTTTTCAATGAGGGAAAAATGGAAGAGAATGACATATTGCGCCAACCCCAAATAATGGGGGCAGGGCAGGAAAATGATGATAGACTTTCGAGAAGGTAACCGAAAATACTGGGCCTACTGATGTTATACTTCTTTTTCTTCTTGCCCTTATCCCATATTACTTGGGGTCGGCGCAACACGTTTGTTTCTACCATTCTGTCCTGTCACCCGTCACACTATGTGGCACTATCACTAAGGTAAGCAAAATGAGCAACCAAAGTTAAGATGGATCACCTGTTTTAGGCGGTTACAAAAATTTTGTTGGGTAGCTTTAAAGATCTAAGTATACCAACATAGGGACAGACATGTAGTACCTAACAAAAATTGTTTTTTTTTCAAACTTTTCAAATTTCGCAGTCTTATAGTATCCATTTAACTGAATAAAGCCAGCTAAGTAGGATTCTACTTTAAATTAAATGTAACAAATATGTTACTTTTAATTTAAAGTAGAATACGAATAACATAAATGATCGAGATTTATTCGACATTTATCATCGAAAAGTGTTTCAGTAATGGTGCCAAATCCATTCCAAATATAAAACAAAATAAGTAGATATAATCAGTCGGACACATGTTGTAAAAAACCTAGACACTACAATATACAGCGTCTCAACCACGAGGAAGGAAACAAGTTGATATTTGGCATCGTGGTCTCGACCGGTTTAACAAGTGTTATTCTATAAACGAGATGCCTCTGGACTTTCCGATCACACATTATTTTTACCTACACGTTTTTTTTGCGCTCATATGTGGATCGTGGAGGAACGCAAAAGCTTTAGGTATACGTACCTACTGGTACACGAGCGAAGGTCACACGGAACTTGAGTCGGGCCTGACGAGTTATCTTGCTTGGAATAACGAAGGAAGTAATAAAAAAATGAGTGGTTGATGGAACAACTGGCATTCAGGTTCTTGTTGTAATTGTTGATCTTTTTAATATTAGTTTCTGATCAAATATGACTCTGAATTTAATTATACAATATCAACACGATTGTTTCCGACTACCTACTAATTGTTATGCAGATCGTTGGCGCCCTTCCTCCCAATCATGTCTTATTAAAAAAAAAAAGTCTCTTTTCATAAATAGTCTTTTGTTCTCCTTTATTTTTCTAAGACTTCCCCAAACATTTCGGGTGCGGCCGCGCCTTCGTTGTTATCCCATTCTAAACCTCCACTGCTATTAAACGATCGTAAAATTTACACATAAGTGACTATTATTGGTCAAAAAGATGACCTGTTAGATATCATTATAATATTATGATCTTAAACTTACTTCTGGTATACGACATTAAAAGTTACACAAGTAACTAACACAGTGGTTATTATAATATGCGGTCGTTTTTCTGGCAAGTGAACAAAACAGAGAACTACTCGGTAGAATTTGACAATAAATTTGTAATTTTGTGTTTATATGGATGTTGAGGATTCAATTGATAATAAAATAGATACAATCAAAAACAGAAAATTTTCTAATATTGCAAAATTTTGTCCCATTAATCGAGTACCATGTTGTTTTCCTCTAAAACACATTACATTTTTACTGTTTTATTATTGTATCTCTGGAGTACAAATAGCTGGTAGGAATTTGACTCTAAACGTGTCGCCGTATCTCCATCTTAGTATCATTAATATGTAGATGAAGTTGTAATGAATATGTATGCCCGAGAAGAGGCCTCTACAGCCGCTCTAGAGGTCAATGTCGGTTAAAACGCGGCCAATGTACCAAGAGCCTTCACGGATAGATTTTATACCTTTCTTTTCCTAGTTTACGAGACGAAAAGGAAACATGACAGTTCAAATTATGTTGGTGTATTTAGACTACCGGTTCCGCACTGTGTAAGTATCTACGAATTATCACATTACGTATTGTTACGAGTTTTTGTGTTAATGTCTTGCTAAAATATTTGTTGGTCGTGGTACCCTGATTTGCTTAGTAACTTTTCTATTGCTCAATAATTTGTTATGGCTTTTGGGCAGTTCTCAACTCGGTACACAGTGAAGCACGAACCATCTAAACATACTAGCCATGTATATATTTCATCAATTCAGATGTGTTTGTAAATAGCGGTTCCGTCTATGAGCTCGAATAGCACTTATCCAGATTGTGAAAACGTAACACACGCGCGGGCTTATAAAACGGTTTCCTATGAAGGGTTCGAAACTACTTTCGCGAGTCCACAGCTAACTGCAGAGTTAAATTTCTGGTTTTTTTATAAGAAGCTACAGAAACGTCAAGAATGTGGACGGTTGGTAGACATGTTCATCAAGATATTTGACAAGATTGGCACCCATTTTGATAAGAATCGCTTTCTTTGATATTGTACACTGCACTTTAACAAGACTCCACTATCAGTTTTTAAGTGAAATGTCTGATATCAAATAGCCAAGTTCCTCTTAATGTGCATTCGCCTACAATTCGTTTACAGTGAACATTTTAAAGAGAACCTCTTGCAACCTACTGGAGAACTGGTCATCGAGTGTATCACCAGTTCACTATATTATTACTACTAGCATTACTTACAAGAGTGAGCACAGAGCAAGGGGCATGTTCACGCAGCGTGACAGCTCGTCCAATTGGTCGAGATTGCGCGTTTCCGCCGTATCTTCCGGTCGATAACAGCAACACTGCAAGACAACGGTCAACGGACTTGCTGCTCAATACCTATTACTTACTTAGCTACTAGTATGTTTTTTATACCGGATCAGTCAAGTGCTGAAACGTCGGTATGCAATTGGTATGACCTCAAGACTGGCTGGTAAGAGAATAAAAAAACTATGCCCGTTTTCTGGGTAGCTAGGTATAGGCGATGGGAATATAAGCCCCGTTGTGTCTGTGATGCATCTGTGTTTGGCAAGTTTCTATATTATAAATCTTTGTGATAAATCTAAGATTTCTTTCTGGGTCCGGTAGATTGAGGGACTACCCTCCATGCTTCGGAAAGCAAGTTTAGTCGTTGGTCCCGATTGTTATCTTATCATCTATAAAAATCGTATAGGTACCTACCAGAGAACGGGCAACAGCGTTTCTCTGTACATGATCAATTGCGATCACTAACCGGCCTGTCATGCATGGTGACCGTGGCGAAACCCCCTAGAGTCATCAACGAATAGCGTAAGCTAACATGTTTTGGAGAACAACTTTTATCAAGCGTAACTAACTACATACTAGTAGTAAAGTCAAGATGGTATATAATAAGATTAAATGGTTCGTTATAGTCGCTCGTAAATTATTAGTGAACTGTAATTTTTTTCATAATGGTCATATAAGAAGATTATTCTTATAATTCTATGATCATCCTTTAAACTACAATGTGAAAATTCAACTGATATGTTTTTACCAAATTCCTACTTAAGTATATTACAAATGCGAAAGTTTGTATGTGTGGATGTATGTATGTTTGTTACTCTTTTACGCAAAAACGACTGAATGGATTTTGCTGAAAGTTTGCACGCGGATAGTTTATAAGCTGGATTAACATATAGGCTACAAAATATCACGCTCCGACCCACTGGAACAGAGTGACGCGGGTAAAACCGGGGCCCAGGTACTTTATATATAGGTAAATTAAACATTTAAATAATATCTGTATATCTGAATATTGTTAATAAGTTCTTAAGTGTTAAGGCTATTTTGTGGAGTAGATATTAAACGAGAAACTAGATTTCCTTAAGTAATAACTTATCTGAAAGAAATCTAGTTTCTATTCAGAAGTGCATAAACCGTGCTTACTAAAATTTTTCAGTGTCAGTAAGATATGAAGATATGCAGTGAACACAAATAGAAATTGTTGGAAAGATGAACGGAGAAGCGATAAATGAACTAAGAACTTGCAACATGATCCTGTCGAGCAACTTACTTACTCTATACGCCAAGAAACTTAGTGGGACCAAACATTCGCACGTCAGTGATATACTGCAGCGACCAAACTTTGGTCAATTGCGTTTCTGAATATAAATATTAATTAGGTCTGAAGTCTGTTAACTATAATTAGCAGACAGCTATTAGGTATATTATTTGCGATTTGGTGTAGTAGGTATAGTCCTTTTTAGGGTGCTACTGCTAGTACCGGGAGGGTAAAAACGGACTTCGCTGTTTGTCTGTCACCAGGCTGTATCTCCAGAACCGCGATAACTAAACAGTTGAAATTTTCACGAATGATGTACCTATTTCTGTTTCCGCCATAACAAAATAAAATAAAAACAAAATAAAATAAATATTTAAGAGGGCTACCATAAAACATACGTGAGCTTTTTACCCATATCAACAGGCACAGGCACTTTAAAATGATACGGAACCCTTCTTGCGCGAGTACCACTCGCACTTGGCCGGTTTTTTATTGTATCAGTTAACGGCCACTGTTGTTACTAATAGATATAAATGGTTTTTAATATATCTGGCAAACCAAATTTGGTTTAAATTATCGCTCGCACAATATTCTATTATGCTTAGGTAAATATGATACCTATCATCTATAGATATGTAGCATCCGTCTGATAGATGGACCACTGGATGTTTTTATCAAATACAATAATCATTTTATTCGTGATCTTCATTGATAGAATCTTCTTACCAGTATGTCACTGTGTACCTACTTATTTGACACTGTCATTTGTGTAATTTCACGCTTTAGAGTATTCATGAGGCTTTGATAGGCACTTGTAACATTGTTGTCCATGGATTGTAAGCAACTCAAATTAATAAATAAATGAATTTTCAAATCGGCACAAATTTGATCAATTTTATACAATCAGTTATAAAGTAACTTTGTTGCTGATATGACATCTAAATTAAAACGCGACTGTTTCTAGTGTCAACCAATTGCTCACATAAAATATTGTACATTTTGATCTTTATCAACCTGTTATGTCATGAATCCTATAATTGTTTGATTTTTAATTTGTTCATACATCCAAGGACAAGGGTTAATCGTGGGAAATCAAAAAAAACATCATACTTTGGTACCTAATTCCTATTATTATTCATTCGTATTATACATTTCATAAAATCGTAGACGATGAATTATAGACATGACGTCAGATAAATTAGTTTATTTTGTTTCGTAGCAAATTTACCGTGAACACAGTACAATTTCCTCACTTACTTTTTTAAGTTATCAGTTTGTACATAGCAGAAAAGTTTGTACCTACCTAGCAGAAAAATTAATTTGTATTTTTGCTTCTCGCGTGCGGCGTAACTTGTTCCCGTACGAACTACTTAGGCAATTAAATATAGCCTATGTTACTCGATGTTTTTGTGATTTTTTTATAGGTCCAGTAGTTCAGCAGCCTATTCAATGCAAATAAACAACCAATCAAATATTTCCTCTTTTCAATATAAGTAAAGATATGCTATACCTACTAAGATAACTAACAACAATAAATATCTAGACACTCAGTGATACTTTAAGGTCACCCTACGTGAAGGAAATAACTGAGAGTGCGGAGGTGCGGGCGAGCGGCGAGCGGAAGTCGCGACCGTTCCCACGATATTCATCCGTTACTTCACCGCTTCTCCCCTCCCAGCTACACCGATACTTTCTTAGAACATCTCACCTTACTACAATAAGGCCACGATGAGCTACAGACGATAATTCCAGTACAAGCGACTCTTAAACAAACCTTTACTAATACAAACATGTATGTTAGTAAATTTGATCGATAGTTTGCACACCTGAATTTTTTAGAACCTAAAACTAGAATGCAGCTTAAACGAACTAAAGCAAATTAGTTATTATAATTACAGTAAGAAAACTTGATAAATAAGGTGACAACAAGAATTGATTTAAGAATTGCTTTTTGTAATTCCTACCAAAACTAAAACTTCTTGACCCAGAATTAGAACAGCAGTAGTAAGTAAACGGTAACAACATTAATCTAACGTTTACATGTATAAGGATATATTATTATATTATAAGTCGGCCAAGGGCAACATCATAACATCAAGGCGACCAACGTAACCAGAGCGATTATTAAGAAAATTAAAATCACAACATTTAACTAGCCATCTTAACCGGTTTATAAAATTGTTATTAAATCAATTAAGTGATAAACGTAATAGATATTTATTTCGATCATGCCATTCGATTTTTTTTATATTAAGAATAGCCACCGTAGCCTAATTGGTTAAGGCATTGGGGGCTTTACCCAGAGATGCAGGTTCGAATCCTGCCGGTGGTCGAATTTTATTAACCTCCATTTTGAAATATAGTATAAGGTAATCTTTTCCATAAAGAGTTAAAAACATTTAAATAATATTAAGAATAGTTGGTATTTTCATTTTTTAAAAGCATCCAATACCATTTGTTTACAATATAACCATCGAATGGTCTTAAATAGCATTGTCTTTGAGGCGCTATCGACTCTAGCGCCTGCGCCCGCGCCGCTCTTGCTATTGAAACATCTGATCTCATTGTTTAGTCTACTCCAAACGATTTTAATTCCTAAACGTTGTTGATTAGACCGCCATGTGATTACTCATGTGTGATATTAATGGTTTTATAACAATAATCTGATATGTAGTCATGTTTAGGTATATTGGTACCTACCGAGCACAGTTCCAAACTAGTAGTAGGTAGTATGCAGAAAACAGAGCATAGAAATTATACCTACACGGCACTGTACAAAAAATCCTCAAAGGGTGTTGTCGAAATAAGAAATTTTATAGGTACCTACTTCAGTAATTCAAGTTTTGCGATTTTAGAAAACAAACAGTGGTTAGCGATTTATTTCTTGAGATTCTACGAAAAAGATTGGTTTTGTACCATTACAGCAGCGGCGTAATTTATGAAGCTTCTTATGAACCTACTAAGCAACATTAATGGATTTTTCAGGTAATTTAGAACATTAAAATATTAATTCAACTCAGATTGGTAGACGACGTGCTGAAGTAACAAATGGAATTGTTTAAATAAGTACCTATTTAAACAAATCCATTTGTAACATGCATACATTAACTGCAGTGATATAACATAGTGGTATTTTCAACAATTCATTTAATTTATAGCTCCTGGTAACTAGGAAAAAAGTCTACTTTCTACTACTAATAATTCGATTTTGTTCTGTAAAAACTTTTTAAGAAGACCCTTGCCTTGGCTCTCTGGTCCAACCGTAGAAATTAAGTTTCGCATTGTGATGTGTTAAATGGTCATGAAGATGTATAATTAGTTATAAGTGTGCTCGATATGTACTTTCCAACTACCTCAAGTACCAGAGAACGTTCTAGTGCAGGACATAATTACGTCGTAAGTAAACCGTAAAAAACATGGTAACGCAAGTGGGCAGTGCCGTCGTGACCGGACCGGATCTCCGGACGGTGCACCGAACGGAAGTGCGCAAGACTTCCGCTCCCCAGGAGTCACGCGTCACGGCGACTGCGCAAGATACGAAGCACCGCTTTCACGACGTTACACCACGCTCTTCATATTTAATAAGGCCGTTGGATTGGCTTTATGGGTATACAAAATATCAATTATTTATAAACTAGCTATTCGTCCCAGCGCTGTCAAACCATTGTAACATTTTCAAAGGAGTTTTCCAAAATTTTATTTCGTCACTAATAAAGATTTTTATTTAAATTTAAAGATTACTAATTACTTATCTATATTTAAATGGTAATTGACTTATAGTGAAGTCGCTTAAGTGTACCTATACAGTTGGTACCATGCAGTAGTAGTGGCTGAGCCTAGTAACTTCAGTAAGATATTTTTTTGTGTCTACAAAATAGTTTTAAAATATTTGCCATCTTTATCCAGGCTTTTACATACTACGGTATAATTGGTTGTTTCTGAGTACTCTCACGGTACCTGATATTATTATATTTATATTATAATAGATAAGTATTACTCTGATACTGTGATTTGCTTCTGATTTAGCATAGGTAGCGCTTTAGTTTCTTTATAAATAATAGACCAATCAGGTTTTCAACAAATAGTTTAATAAAAATTATACTAAAATTACAATTTTGTTACTAAACGTTACAATTCAAATAAAGGTCTGACGCTAAATTTAAAATGTAGGTACAACCTATCGAATGTCATTTAAATGTATTGTCATTCATATATTCTAAATATAACGTAACTATTGTGTACTTTGTGCCTAAATAATTAAAATATTACCTACTATTTATTTAAAACGTCAGCATTATAAAAGTACAAAAACAACCTTCGTAGCGTAGCGGTATTTGGCTCGCTTTAAATCTCGGAGGTCGTGGGTTCGATGCCCACGCCTGACAAGAAACCTTTGTGTAAATTCTAAGATTTCGTTCCGGGTCTGGATGGTTGAGGTACTACCCTCCGTGTCTTGGAAAGCACGTTAAGCCGTTGGTCCCGATTGTTTTAACATCATCTATAACAATCGTATACCAGGGAACGGGCAGCAGCGTTTCCCTGTGTGTTACTACATAATACTACGGTTACCAACCCGCCTGCCAAGAGTGGTGACTATGACAAAAACCCTCCCGCGGGAGGAGGCCCATGTTCAGCAGTGGACGTTATACGGGCTGATGATGATAAAAGAACATAGGCATATAGACCTATAGATTTAATGCCAAAGGCATTCTCTGCCAGTCTACCATTGGGTGGTGCAGAAACAATGTGGAGTGGTGCTGAGACAGTAGGTGCACTATGAAAGAGAGTATCTGAGGAGACACATACCACTAAGGTAAGCAAAACTACTACTATTATATATGTATAATGAAAATGTTACCTCAGAAACTCCTAATTTAAAATGCAAGCAGTGAGTATACTGGCACTCATGATAACAAGTGTGTGTTGGGAGGTGTGACTAATGGACTAACTACAATTGGTACGCACGTTGTTCGGCCTTCGTCCGTGTTATTTATTATAGTGATTTTCGCTAAAAATATTGTATTTACAATAGTTGGCTATTCTTGTTAGCCATCCGAGAAATAGTAAGGAGGTTAGCTGTTCACCTATTTCGATCTAACGTGGCAACAAATTGGTGTAATAACTTCATCTGTAATGTGGATGTAAACGTCAGAAGGCGGAAAATTATGTAGTTTGGATAAAAGTATTTAAAAATGCATGTGAGTGAAATCTTTCCTGGTAGATTCAATGTAAAATGTCCGTGAATCCTTGATCAGTTGGTACAATACTTTACAAAGTCGCGATATTGATATGGATATATTTAGTAAATCGTTTAACGAAATTAAAACCAATTTAAAGGTAAATTTAAATTGAAAATAGCAACTTTATTTTATTATAAATTCCTAGTTTTTTTTGTATAATAATATTAATAATCTTATTATAGCTTATTTAGTTTGTAATTTTATACATTTTATTCCGGAAACTTACATATACCTTCCTAGTACTTCGTTAGTTTGGGGTCAATGTTAGATTTCTATGGTTGCGTTCTGGCCTTGTATAGAATGGAAAGACGCGTCTTCGTTCCAGACTATACTACACAACTTACTTACGATTCGCGAAGCGGGGCTCCGTCGAGCTTAGTTAGTAGACGCCATATGAGGTTTATTTTAGGTTTAATTGTGAATAAAAAATCTGTGTCTGCTAACTAACTCGACGGAGCCCCGCTTCGCGGGGCTCCGTCGAGTTAAGTAGGTAAGGCGGGAGCTTCGAGTTAAGTAGGTAAGGAGTAAGGCGTGAGCTCCGCTTCGCTTCGCTCCCGCCTAAGTCTTCTAACCTAACTTATCCGAGTCGGGTTGCACTGATAACAAACACAACGTTTACAACGTTTCTTTTCTACACTATTGGTCCGCATGCGTACTGGCGCTGTACGTTTTGGAGCGCTGTACTTACTTACATCACTACAAAGTATACGCGAGTATTTGCGTACTGCTCTTGTATATATTGGAAGAATTTAGTAAAAAAGTTATTTCCAATATGTACGTGATTAGTTTCACACCCTTGCGTTCTGGCCTTGTATAGAATGGAAAAACGCCTCGCCCTCTCCATAGCGTGGTATGCTAAACTCATGCCACGAGGAGAGGACCCTACACCACTAAAACCTCCCAGACACTCCTTCGATCCGCCGTTGGCGGGGGCCGGGTACGCATGAGCGATCCGGCCCCCCGACGGCACCCGTGGCCAATATGGTACCGCGGGATCTCCGGGGCCACACTTACAGTGGCCCATTTGCCCAATTATAGGGACGCCCGGAGTGTAGAGGCGTCTCTACTCCTCATGGGTCAGCTTCGAAGGGAGCGGCGCCCATGTTCCCCACTCCCTGAGGCCGAGCCTAGGGTGGTAGGCGGCAGGATATGTAGTTAGCCCTAAGGCTTTTGATACTTCACCGGGCATAAAGTCGAGCAGAGCTCGAGCCTAGAGGAGTTAGTAGTGATCCAGTTAGCGATGTATGTATAATCCTCACCCGGGGACTGTCCAGGAAAACATCTTCCTAAGCCTCTCATTGACCTCTTTCCTGCTTACAAAATTCAATCTCTTGGAGCCAAATACGATTAATTCTTCAATCCTAATTCATTTCCTTTTGAAATAGGTGAATTAAGAATTTAGTTTATCTATTTGCTTTTGCTGAAATAGAACCACACAAATCTTCTCATTTTTGCAATAACCACAAATATATAAATGAAAATATTATTGCTTAAGAACTATGCCTATAATAAATACATAATACAAATAATAAATATGTTCCTTATAAAATAAGTTGCACAATCATAATATTTAAACTTATTACAATTATAAGTAGGTATGTATCATAATATAGCACCGAGCGATCGAATTAAACAGTCGTAAACATTTAAGTTTGACCTATTATAACCTTGGTTTTTTGTTAAAAACCGGGTTTGGTACCTACTATCAATCTGTCTATATATTATATGTTGCTATAAAATCTTTACTAAGCAACGGTAGGTAATATCTCGGAAATCCTCTGGAGCAAAAACTCTTGCTTAATTTAAATAAGATACCTTTATTTCCTTATATTACCTTACCTTACCTATTTTATTTCCAGTGATTACTTAAGATTTCCTTATTTATTGCATAAATCGTACTTCGCTATCAACATAGATAAGTATTGTAGTTGAATTTACTTTTGTTTTAGTTTATTACTATTCAGATTATCCTTAGATAAATGTGGTTTCATACATTTTACACAACTCAATTTTATTATTTGAAATTAGGTATTTCAGTGATTTTTTTTTCTGTCAAGGATTCTATGTTTGCAGGTTCTAATGTATTATTATGAGGTGTTGTGTAAACTGGAAACGAAATAAGTTTTAAAATTAACAATTAAAAACTATTCGGGAAAAAGAAGTCAGACATAAACTAATATAAATGTCATTTCTATGTACATATGAATAGGTATCTAGCTAGGCCTTAGAAGCATAACTAAAGACGGTTGTAATATTATACTTTAGAAGCATTTGGTCGTAAGTACCAGTTTACGATAAAGGCACATCTGACCGCTTCTGAGCTCTAGATATTACAGCAGACTACGTCAGACTTACCTATTTACAAATTACTTATACACCAATTCGTTGTTTTTCGATTCTTCAAGTATTCTTTTTTGCGTGTATCTGTTCTTTGTTGGAAATCCTAAAAACAAATGTTATGAAATCGTTCCTCTGTTGACATACGTGCGCAAGATGTCCCGTAGTTTAATTCAATCCTGCGCATGAGTCATTGCCTTTGTCCTCTAGTTAAATAGCAACACAGCTGTCAACTTAATTGCCAAATGACAATTAGAATTGGTTATAAAACTATTTCGTGTTATTACGTAACTGGCGCCCTCGATTCGCAGGGGTCTACGTTATTAATATAATATTTTAGGTACCTTTGTGTTAAAAAGTTTTCCTTATTCTTTAACTAGCTTCCCGCGCCCGGTTTCACCCGCGTAACTGCCGTTCCCGTGGGAACTTCATAATTAAATAGCCTATGTTACTCAGGGTGAATCTAGCTTTCCAATGGTGAAAGAATTTTTGAAATCGGCACAGTAGTTTTTGCGTTCATTTATTATAGACATACACACATAAAAATACAAATCGGTTTCACCCGAGTAGATCCCGTTCCCGTGGAAACTTTAAGCCTCCTAAAATATACACACAAATGACGTGGCTTTCTATTAGTAAAAGAATTTTATAAATCGGTTCAGTACATCCAGAGAAAATTATTATTACATGAGATTATGGAGCAATGCATGTAACCATGGAACAAAAAAAAAAGTTTGCATTGAAATCGGCACATTAGTGTTTGAGTTTATTCATTACAAACATACACACACAAAAATACAAATCTTTTCTCTTTATAATATAGTAGATATAGATAAGTGGCTTCGTTATATACTATGATATGAGTAAATATTTTTAATATGGTTTTTAGGTGGATATTTGCTTATTGATCTTTATCTGATTAAAAGATATTTCAACTCTGCGATGAGCAGATAACAGACTTCTTTTATTTTTAACTATAACAAAGTGTAGTTTAAATAAATTGAAATAAAAAAAGTGTATTAGGTAATTACACTTTGTTGTCTCGCATTTAAACTGCAAAACTAATATAAGACGGACTTTACAAATAATGTGATGTGCATAATTGTTAATGGCATAAGTACTTAAGTTGTGTTTTGCATATAAACATGCTGGCTTTACCCGCGGTTTCGCTCGCATTGAAGCCAATGTCCCTATAATATTCTAATGACTCCAAGAATATGTGTAGGTATAAAGTTTCATGATGATCAGTTAAGTTGTTATCCGCGAGCAAGCGTAACAAACTTAATAATAATTATAAATAATAATAATAATAAAGTTTTATTGATCAGAAAAAATATACATACATTGACATGGTATATCACTGACCTCCACACTAGGATTCCCTGTGTCGTGGAGGCCAGTCTCTTTCGTTGTAACTTACGTTCACATTTATAATAGTAGTAGGGATTAGACAAAATATTCGAAAAAAGGGTGGATTATTTATGACATCATCACCCCATCCCCACTCCCTTGGGCCACTGTGTTCACGAAAAGACAAATATGTAATCTTTTAATCTTTTAAAGTCTTTGAAATATTAGATATAAGAAGTAAAATAGAATACCTACTTACATCCAGTTTTTTTTTGTTTCTCTGTCCGTTTGTCTGTTTTTTACGGGCTAATCTCCGAAACTGTTGCACTGATTTATATGAACTTTTGCATGGTGCACGGCCTTACATCCCTGGTCAACATTTTAAATACTTTTTATCACGGAAAATTAATTATTGTGATAGTTAAGACCCCGTAGGAATAACAAACATAACGCGGACAACGTCGCGGGCATCAGCTAGTGCTTTATAAAATTAGTCATCGTAATTTTTTTTCTAGTCGCTACTAAGATTAGCCGGAACTAACAGACATACAGACAGAAAAACTTTTTGTTTTATTTGTACAAATAAATTTATTTATTTTTAATTTATTTGGTTATATACTTTGGTTTAAATATTTTACATTACTTATTCTACATATTTTGTACAGCGTGGGCTTAAAAACAGTTCGGAATACAAAAATACTTCCTGTAACGCAAGAATTCCTCCGCACGATAAAAAACCCATGAGCACTACATATTTCTAGATATACCTATCTACTTAAAAATCCATACGTACATTCAGGTGAACTATTTTTAGTTTGCAATATTTTCCTAGTACAGTCAGCACGATAGTTTTATGTTAGAGTCGGTTTTTTTTCTTACAGTAATTCCATGATTAACGTTAGAAAAAAGAAATAGGTATTACTATTTTTATTCCTGCCCAGTCAAATGATCCATCGAGAAGCATTTTTAGCAGTAGTACCTACTAAGTAGCTTTTCAATTTGAGAAAAAGAGTTTGGAACAGCAGAATTAGTACATAATTGCAATAAAAAAATATTAGGCAGATGAAACCGCACAGATTTATAGATTCTTTAATTTAGATTATATTATAAAGGGTAACATCCACAAAAATCCATATAACCAACTAAAGTATATAACGTATTGAATTATTATTTTTCGTTAGTCTGCTTTATACTAAATGTATTATAAATATCTAATTCCAGTAATAACGCTGTTTTGCTATTGATAATACTTGTACCTACCTATTTCATGAGCGTAAGCCTCTGTAGTATCTATTTCCTTACAGCCATAATCCTAAGAAAATTCACGGCCTAGACTGATATTTTAAGGCAGTCCTGTGGGGACTGCCGACTGAGCGATCCTCGAGCGTGTGATCGACGCAAACGCCGAGTCACCGTTTTTTTTTTATCAACCACGAAACTTTTGCTACTTCATCGGACATAGGCCCGTCGCAGCAGCTCAGCGAGCTTTCAGAGTCACGGAACCACAAAACTCCGCTAACTTCCTAATTTCGGGATGATTCTTGTGAGAACATTTTCAATGTACCTATAACGTTTTCAGAGTGACGTAGTGCTTTTTTCCCCACTAAAACCCCCCGGGTACTCTCCGTCCGCCGTTCATGAAGGGCCCAGGAACCCATAGCTTTCTGAGACACCCTCTGGCGGCTCCCGCGGCCAGATTAGCGCCGCGGGCTCTCCTGGGCCAGATTAATGGCCCTATGAGTAAGTAACGTGGACCTAGTAGGTACTTAACACGTAAAACGCCATGTCGGACACCATGTGTCCGTCAGAATACCTTCCGCATGGGCCGTAGCATTGTATCAAGAAAGCAAAACTTAAGAGGCTCTTAGAATTATTTTTAATTTTTATTCTGTTGATATTTCTGTTTTTAATGTTGATTGTCCTCCATATAAAATTATTTGTATACTTACTGCCTACGAGCCGCAACAGGCGAGAAATAGATTTTATGTGAGTGGCGGGATATTTACGTATGTTTACACTTTAGACGATTTTATAGGCGCAACGACACGGGCATGCGCCTATTAACATATAAGGACCACTTTAGTATCAACAGCAGCCCAATATTACGTAACATACAGGTGTTAGTACAGAAGTTAATACTATTAAGTAAGCTACTTGAAATATCAGTGGGTATTAATACTAATATTGTAATGCTGAAGTTTGTTTGCTTGAGTGCGCTAATCTCAGTAACTACTGGTCCGATTTGAAATGTTATTCAGGAGTAGGTATATTTAATTATAGTGATCCTACCGGGAACGGGAGTTGCACTGCGCGCAGGAAGTTAGTAAATATGCGCTATTAACTAGATATAGGTAAATATAATAATAATATGTTATTTTTAACGGCTTAGTGGTTACGGTAGTTCGGATAGCTACCTGGTGTTCTGAGTTCGGTCCCATTCGTCCCACCGGGACATTATTTTTTGTATGAACTAAAGATAGTTTTTCTGAGTCTGGATGTTCTTTGTGATCGTTAATGTATTTAGATGTGTGACACAGGGATTTAGTATGATTTATTTTCAATAAATCATTATATGATATTTTAATTCGTTATAATTATTTTCTTCATATACCTACTAATACTTTGTCTTTACCCCTGTTTTAACACTACAATAATCACTACATAGTATATAACAAAGTCGCTTCCCTGTCTGTTCGTCCCTATGTATGCATAGATCTTTAAACCTACGCAACGGGTTTTGATGCGGTTTTTTTAATAGATAGAATGATTCAAGAAGTGCAAAGCCGGTGCGGGTCGCTAGTAAGTAATAATTGGTTACAAGGTATTCTTCTTATATTATTTTGATCAATTTATTAAGTTAATGTAGCTTCTATAAAACAGTAACAATAACCCAACAGTAATGAATACATTTTTATCGAAGTCATAGTCATATCGTTACGTGATTAGCCTACTGTAGTGAAGTAAGCGTCGCCAACAAACAATCAGTCAGCAATCACTCAGCTACAAGGCTTCCGGGTGCTGATTGCTTTTGATTGATATTGATTAGACTAGCCGCACCCGACTTCTCTCTTACTCACATAATATATTTATATGTATATCTATTTCAATTTGTATTAGTATGTTCCTAGCGAGATTAATACTAACTAGACAAGTATGTCTTGTAAATGCAACAATCTATATGTACTAGCGTACTAGATTTCGCGATCCGAACACACAATCTGTTCACTTGAATTGTACTGGAGTCCGTACACCTTATTTAGTATGGCGTATAACGAAACGCGTAAGCACCATGAAATTTACGGCGCTTTCGACCTTTTGGTCGCGAGAAATCAGTGCACAGAAATCGGTAGGAAAGCACTTCTAGTGCTTTCCTACCGATTTCGACCACAGTGACCAAACTCTAAGAAGATTGGCCATTGCGTAGGACACCTTATAGCTCACTAAAATAGTAGGTACCTATATTTTCTATTCATCTTTTCTAACGATATGACTAGATCCGATCAGAGCGTGCGTGGACTGTTATGATGGAATGAAATAGGTCGTTGGTCTAAAGATGATAATATATTTATCTATACTTCTGTACTAATAAGTATATAAAGATGAAGAGTTTGTTTGCTTAAACAAGCTAATCTCAGAAGCTACTGGACCGATTTGAAAAAATATTTTATTGTTAGATACCTAGCCTGTTTATCGACGATACATTTAATTATGACGTTACTACAGTATACCATATAATTAGTACTAAATTTAGGGAATATATACGCGCGCGGTATACTTATATTAAATTTTGGTATAGTATTAGATAAAATAAAATATTAATCTGTTTGTAAGATGCTTTCTTATACACGCGATTCGTAGCAATATAGATTGACATCTGAGAGCAAAATCCCACTACAGCGGAGTGATCACTAGCAGAAAATCACTAACACATTTGTATGGATACATGACATTTGTCACGTGACAAAAATGACATTCATTGGTTGATTCTTCTTTGATTCGATTGTTCAGATATCGGTTTCATAAACCTTGTATGTAGATGACAAAGATTCTTAAATTTTAGAGATTTCTTAAATTAGATGTCTATTTTTTTCCACGTGGTTTTTGCTACTCCTAGTTTTAAGACAACAACGTGCGTAGGTATTCTATGGTTTGTTGTCACACGAGTAAATAAATAGTTCGCACTCGGTGTTACGTCGTAGACAATGACTATTACTTCAATAAAAATGTATATTCCACTCAGGTTTTACTGTAAATGCAAAAAAAAAATATGCCTGTTGATTAAGTTAATGTAGCTTACATAATACAATAACATAGGAAATGTATTACTATAAGTAAGTGACTATAACCCTACAGTAATATACACGAGATTATGACATAATCATATTATAGTTACGTTAATAAGCTCCTACGCCTAGAAGTGCAAACTTGGTTTATTGGTTTGAAAGACAATATTATTGTAATAAAAGCTGTCTAATATAATTATAGCTAAAGAGTTTCGTGTCTTAAGCGCGCTAATCTCAGGAGCTAACTATCCGATTAAAAAAAACTTTTTGTATTAGATAGCCCATTTATCGAGGAAGGTTAGAAGCTATATTTAATTATCAAGTTCCTACGCGCGCGGGAAGCTACTCAATTAATAACTGACAATAAAATTGCCTCACTTTTCGTAAAAATAATTTTCGTATGGTAGACAAATAAATCTTATTTTGTACCTAATGTCTAAATCCATTATCGTAAATACTTACCTACCTACATTACTTTTTGTTAAAATAATATAAAAAAAAACAATATTATTGTGACACTTTCTTTGAAGCACCGGTGTCACACCTATTCAGTTACGTTCAAAGACATTTTATTATTACAGGAGACTAGCTCTTTCTTTATTAATACTCAACATAAAACGTTTTCAACAATTTAATTTCACTAGTCTGTGATGTCTATTCGGAACACAAATTATCGACTGGGTTTGATCCCACGCCCAAAATAAAATATCATATTTCCTGTCAAGCGGCAAGCTTCAGCATTCAAGTATCTTTTTTTCTTTTATTTTTTTCATGGCATGAGGTTTTTTAAGGAACTGCAACGCACATGTTTGTACAACATACGCGTCTCCTTTACAAGTATTTTGGTCTGGTGATATGCTTACGGTATCGTCGGATTTTTTGTAAGGTTGGTACTACTTTAGTGCAATAGTTTGGTAAAAAAATATTGTAAAGCTTTTAATGTTGAGTATACTATCTACTTACTTGAATGTTATGTTTTTAATTGTTTGTAAGTATATAGGTATGTTAGTAAGTAATTAAGTACATTTCTTTATTTACATATATTTTGAAGTTCTTAATAACCAACAGCTACAATAAAATATTAACTATTACTTGAGTAAGGGTCGTCATTTATTATTTATCCAGCATAGTGCTTAGTCATACTCATTCTTGTGTCCTAATTAGTAACGTTGTTGACGGGTAAGTACGTATTCTTAATTTTGTGTCTTGTTTAAAAAAAAACCAATGTGTAAATGAACTGCTAGATTCTAAACAATTTCCTCTTGTCAATGTGTGATTGCCTGGTTGTGATAGCACGGTGGTGGTGTGTGGTGGAGTGTCTATGTCTGCCGTTACTACAGTCGGTAATATACAGTATAGTGCGCGTGCGCGGTTATCGGTGTATTACAGGTGTTGCGCTGCTTCTCACGGGCCGGTTCCGCGCTTGCATAACGGCTTGCAGCGCGGCGCACGTAACGCGCCGTAACACAGCATTATGCATGTAGGGCGCTTGTCTACGCTACTCGTGCTACATCGACAATGCTACCTTGCTTATTGAATGTATATTGTCCTTTAATAGTACCTAAACCTGCGATTGTGTAATTGAAAGGTCACAAATTGGTTTATACGACTAGGAGCGATACATTATATACCTACCTACTGTACCTACTAACAGTATGGACGGACGCGTTAATAATATTGAAAAGAAATTGCGCGTTGCAAATCAGACTGAAATATATGTCAACGAAAAATAATACGAATCGTAAGTTGACCAACGTTCGTGCCACTCATATTCTTAAATTTAGTTGCCAGTTTTAGTGAACGCGCATAATTATTATATTATTAACTTAATTATTATGGCACTTGACTTAACCTAACAAGACGAGACCGAGACTATGCTACTGTTGTAACAAAACAAAAAAACTTCCTGTGGAACTGTATTGGTTAGGTTTAGGTTATTTTTTTTTAACCACTCGAAACCTTGTTAGTTTTTCAACTAACTAGAAAGTTGATCAACTTGCGATTCTTATTATTTTTCGGTGACATATATAAGCGTAGAGTGGAGTATTATATAAGAAAAATATCTAAATCTATCAATTAACTAAAAGTTTTTCAATAATTTTAACAGTTCACTACACATCTTCACCTGGCTGTTAATGTGATTGGTAGAGACGACAGATGAGGATGACAAATCGAAATCTTATCTGACTATTTTAGGTAGCTTCCTTTTGTTCGTTAGCCACAAAAGCCTGCCCACTGCGCACGCGGCTCAGGTTTCAAATGATGAGCACGAGACAGCGAAGATCGCCCTGTCAGATACATGATCAAATCTCGCCTAGTCGACAAAAGATCGAATTCTGATGGCAAAAGCAAAATGCATCCATTTTACGGAAGCACAGGCGCCAGCTGCCTGCACAGTATCAAATGCCACTGTTAAAGATTGTGTTAAGAGGAATAGCTTGCAAAGATGTTGTTTTGGCTTTGTATGTTGCAGAAATTTCATTTATAATTAAAGGAATTTTTAAACCAATGTTTTTTTATTGTTTAAAACGTTATTTCGTTCATATTTATCTTAACAGTAACAGTAAATGAATAAATAACCCGCGTTCAAAATTATTTTGAGTTCAGCTATAATATTACCTATACAAGATTTTTTCTTATTTTAGCTATAGAGGAGAGCACAATAATTTAAATTCCGTTAAATTCACTTCAGCAAAGCTATATTGTAAGTAGCTTATTTTAGATACACGTGCATTTAATATTAATTAATAGTAATTTTTAATAACTTGGTACATACATCGATATATTTTACTGCTCTAGCAATAAGTCTTACTCTCATGACACACTCTAGTCAATTCTTAGATTAATAATCTATATAAATTAAAATTATTAGCTATATTTTTGACAAGATTGGTCCGAACGAAAATTTATTTTGAAAAATCAACGAGAAATATCGGTACCACGGACGGACGGCGCCGGGCACATAAAGCTAGTTGATTACAAATATGACAGTAAGAATACATTCTTGGTCAAAGTCAAAGTCAAAGTCAAAGTCAAAAATTCTTTATTCATATAGACACATTTAAAATATTTTAAATCATGTTCTTATGATGCGTCCCATTCTTTTACTACCACCAGTTCTGGACGTGGCAACTCTGAGAAGAACTGGCAAGAAACTCAGAGGAATCCTTTTTTTTAAATAAATTATATTTTACAATGATTAATAAAGCAGTATTGTTTCAGAGCAACTCACTCCCAAGCAGTTTTGTCATTAACATAATCAGAAATTTTATAATAAGCCTTTTTACATAATTTATCTTTGACATAACGTTTAAACTTGTTTGTTGAAAGATCTCTTACATTATTAGGAAGTTTGTTGTAGAAGCGTATACATTGCCCCATAAAAGAATTGCTAATTTTGTGGAGACGTGTAGCATGTAAAACGAGATTATGCTTAGATCTAGTATTAACATTATGAGTGTCGCTTTTTTTCTTAAAACTATCTATATTCTTATGAACATATAAAAGGTTTTCATAGACATATTGTGATGCGACTGTAAGAATATTAGTCTCTTTGAATTTCTCCCGTAGGGAAACCCGCGGACCAAGTTTATATATAGACCTTACAGCTCGTTTCTGTAGTACAAAAATGGTGTCAATGTCCGCACAGTTTCCCCACAGAAGAATTCCATAAGACATTACGCTATGAAAATAACTAAAGTAAACCATTCTAGCAGTATCCAAATCAGTGAGTCGTCTCATAGTTTTAACAGCATAGGCCGCAGAGCTAAGTTTTCCTGATAGTTTCGCAATATGTGGGCCCCATTGCAATTTGGAGTCAATAGTTATTCCCAAAAAGACAGTTGACTCCACTGGCTCCAACCGAATACCATTTATTTGCACATTCGTATCAATTTGTTTCACATTAGGTGTAGAAAATTTAATGACTTTGGTTTTGTTTTCATTTAAAAGTAGATTATTAACATTAAACCAATGGACTACCTTCGAGATTGCATTGTTTACTTCGTCATAGCTGCGCAGCTGTCTACTTATTTTAAATGTCAAGGATGTATCGTCAGCAAACAATACTATCTCATGATTATTTCCTACATAGTAAGGTAAGTCGTTTATATACACCAAAAACAAAAACGGTCCCAGGATTGAGCCTTGCGGGACGCCCATGGATACAACAGAGCCTGGTGATATTTTACCGTTTATATCAACCTTCTGAATTCTATTGCCCATGTAAGAAATCAGAAGATTGAGAGCCTGGTTCCTAATGCCATACCGGTGTAATTTCCTGACAAGAGTGTCATGGTGAACGCAATCAAATGCCTTAGACAGATCACAGAAGATACCTAAGGATTCCTGCGAATCTTCCCAGGCCGCGAATATCGTTTTTAACAATTCAGTTCCCGCATCTATGGTTGAGCAACCCCTCGTAAACCCAAACTGTTTTTTGTGTAATAAGTTAAATTTATTAAAATGTCTGAGCAACTGGCTAAGAATTAATTTTTCAAAAATTTTGCTCAGAGTGGGCAAAAATCCCTCTTAAGAAGAAAAATATAAAACGAGCACGATGTTCAAATGTTTTCATGCTAAATCAACTCGAGACAGTAGGGCCTTGTAATGTACACCGTGAAGATTTGAATGATCGCATTGAAACTCCTGCAGATCCCTTTTCATGCATTGCTGGCAATGGCTTGGAATCAAATGTCACTCGACTAACAGTAGGAAGAACTTGGTTTAATCCCCTTTAGGCACGGCACGAGCGAAACCTTCGTCAGTATTAATAATGTCCGTGATGAAACATAAAAAATAAGAATATTGTGTTTGTTAAATACATTTTAATTCTAGTAACCTACATTATATAAAAATAAATCCCTTTTTCTTTCGTCGTCGCAACACGCGTGAACAGATGGATCAATTTCGCTAATTCTTTTTTGTTGTGTTTATTATTGCCAGTAGAAGGATCATATCAAATAAAAAATATAATAAAGTTGAGCCGGAACATTAGAAAGTTTTAAAATACTTAAACAACATATCGTCGTCCACTTAGGTAGCTAGTGAAAGGTTGCAGGTTAGCTAGGGTAGGATCCTCGACGGCATGGCCGAGGACCGCGTTGTTGCTTATTCCCCGAACTGTGATCTAGTGCCAGCGATCATCACCACTGTTCGTAAATCTATTCTTTACTCCAGTGGCACCCTGAGCGTTGGTCCTAACCCCTTAAGGGTGCCCTCAGGTGGATGTCGCTTAAACTTTGGCCGGATTCTTTGAAGTTAATTTTAATTTTAGACCTGTTACCTTTAAGGCATCTTACTATACCTAATGTGTACATTTGTCATTTATCGCTCGACAGACGGACAGACTGATAAAAAATTCTGTAAGATCAAATAATTATAACAATGTTTTTAGCTACTTAAGTGATTTAGTCTTATACAGTGTAATTTTGACAAGTACAAGTGTATGTAAGTGCTGAATAAATTTCATTATTTCATATTAAAATGTCTAATGTACCTAACCATAGCGCTTTGGGCAGTAAAAACTTTTTTTAATGTAACCCTATGGTGTTTGACATAACAATGACAGAATGCGTGCTGCAAATATGGTCAAAGAGGATGTAAAAAAAATAAAAAAATAGTTTAAAACAGATGCCTCGGTAGTTATCAATAGCAATTCGAAATCAATATTTTTACCGGGCAACGTCTGTCATTTAGTGTAAAATAAATTATCTATATTAAAATATATGGATCATCTAAATGAGTGAAAGTATTTGCTAAATAACTACATTTAAATTAAGTATGTGAACCCATTACGTACAAAAAAAAGTTTTCAATGACAGAAGAATCATTGAAACCCATTTTGTACCTGTGTTACTAATCCACATAGTGGTGCAGGACACATTCATAGATATAATCGTTTTTTTTTCGGACGGACATACGTAGTTATCCACGAGGCTTTTGCTACTTCACCGGGCATAAAGACGAGCAGAGCTCCAGCCTTAATAAATGGTTTAAAACCTACAAACTAAGCAACCTACGCAAGAGGGCGCCCACTGTGGGGCTTGGACCTCTGCTCAGGGCGGTCGCTGGCGATGATGTTGAGGGATTATGCCTTTTTGTATTTTAGAGGGTTTTGTGCAACTGTCGCTCTACTTTACAGTTCGCGGGCCTTTCGGATCGGATAGTTCTTTGCAATCTAAGAATCGCGTCCCCCCCTCTCTGTGTAGTGGTGATAGTTTCTTGCAGTCTTTTTAGATACAATAGAGTTCATTAATGAAAATAAGAACTTTGAAGTAGGCTCAGAAGGCCTAGACAACATGCCACTACAGCGGAGCATTGCAAGCAGAAAATCGCTAACGCAAATATACGGTACCTACCTACTTGACATTTCAAATCAAATCAAATAATTTCATTTCATTTGTCACGTAATTAAGGGATTTTATTTAAAAAAATACAGGCATTGATTGTTTGATTCTTCTTTGAAACAAAAGATTTGATCGTTTGGGTTTCGGTTCTTTAAACCACGTAGATGGCAAAGCAATTTTTAATCAGCTATTCAAGTTTTTGTAATTAATTTTATAAAAATAAAACGATAGTTAAAAAGGCAAAAAACTAAATTTTAAAACAAGTTTAAAATTGAAATAAATATAAAATATATAAAAATAAGTATAGTTTAATATCAAAATCGCTATGCTTTATATATTAGTATCGATATAAAGCTGAAGAGTATGTTTGTTTGCTTGCTTAAACGCGCTAATCTCAGGAATAATAAAAAAAAATCTTTCATCGTTAGATAGCCCATTTATCAATGAAGCCTATATTTAATTATGAAGTTCCTACGGAAACGGGAGTAACGCGGATGAAACCGCGCGCGGTCGCTAGTAACATATGTAGTTCACGTTTTAAAATTAGAATGCAGGATGTTCCATAACCGGAAGTTAGGGGGTATACCACCCACCCCGATTCCTAACAGCATCCGAAAACCTCTTTGCCTTTCCATAATATTATATCCGGACTATTATCAACATAATTTTCTTTTCCTTTGATCTTTAATATTTAAGTGAAATAAAATTGTCTCATGTTTTTTACCGACAAGATTGTTTATTGATTTACCTGAATATTATTTATATTGACTGGCTGACAGTCGTTAACCGTTGGATATAAAAAAACTTGACATTTGGAACAGGGTACCCACCGAAAAAGGGTTAGTCACTATCTGGACATACGAGACTGGGCATGAGTGTGTCGAGTTGGTGAAACTCGGAATTAGGATCACTTATTATTTCGTCATCTGGACATACCGATATTTATATGTGTGTCCACTTAGTGTGTTTTTTGTTTTCGTCAACTGGTCATACCTATTTCTTTTGCGAAAAAAAGTACAGTCGGGTTAATAATCGTTTTCGTTTTATGTAAGAAACATTTTGAAATAAAACCAATGTGTATCTATCAAACATTTATATTACTTAGATGATTTATTAATATAAATACAAGCTATCTCGCAATCATTTGAATTTATTAGAATCTCGTTATTTGTTGTATCACCCTCATGATTATGATTAGTTGTGTTTAGTATAATGGTTAACTTTTTCGAACAACGCCACATTGAAGATTTATCTTTATTTGTCCTTAGGTGTATATATATTTTGTATCCATCTTTTAATAAAACTAGACGATTTCTTTGTGATTTGATAAATGAAAATGTATTTATGTTAGCCATTGATGGGCCTGCGATTTTTTCTATAGACATATTTGTTTTTACATGAAAAACTGAATAAGATTTTTTTTAATAAAAATTAAATCAAATAAAAAAGTGGCATTGATAAAAGAAAAAAAACCGGTACCTACTAAATCTTAAATTGACTGAGTACTTACCTATATTAAAATCCACGTCACTTTTTAATGGCACAAATACTGCACTTATTGCTCACACAAAATAAAGTAAACTGATAACTAATATGACCAAAGGGTTACCGGGTTGGGATTTATTACCTGTGTCAACAATTACAGACTACGACATTTTTAGTCACCGGCCACCTCGGGAATACAAAAGAGTATAATAAAACTAGTTCCGTGATAACGATTATTATAGACAAGCATAGTGACATGGTGACTTTCGATCACTATCGGTGTAATATCTTAGAAAATTCACAAATAGTGAATAATTTTACCACGATATACAAAATGATCCGTTCCTAATAGAGGCCAATGATGAATGTGATTCAAAAAAAATATCTGCGTGACTGTACTTTGTCATGAAATCGGGTAAAATGTGAGTGTGTGTCCAGTCGACGAAAACAAAAAAAAGCTTAAATTTAAGTTTCACTAAGTGGACATACATATAAATATCAGTATGTCCAGATGACGTATTAATAAGTGATCCTAATTCCGAGTTTCACCAACTCGACACACTCATGCCCAGTCTTGTTTGTCCAGATAGTGACTAACCCCCGAAAAAAGCTTCAAAGTAGTCGATTGCAATGGAGTTTTGGTACACTGTTGTTGAGGCTTTTGGTATTCTAATAAATTACTTAAGTAGGTATAGTCCTCTCATGCACCATGTTGCTGTTACATCGAAACTATTGTCTTTTTACTATTTCATGTTTTCTTGTTAATCTTCACAATTAATGCTTGAAACACCAGCCTTTTGAATGTATTTTGCTAAATTTAAAGCAGAATACCGAATATGTTACAATAGCAAGAGAATCTCAATAGAGTGTTATAGGTACAACCGATTTGTTAAATTACATTAAGAACTATCTATCTATATTTGATTTGTCCTGAATTAATTACGATCCGCATTAATTCAGGACAAATCAATGATCCGCTGATAATAGAAACCTGGTTTTGGAAAACTACGGATTTTTAAACGTTCCACCCCTAAGAAGACGAAAAGGGATGGCAATGTTTGTAGGAAGATATTAGTAGCTAGTAGGTAAAACATAAAATCTACTGGTTCCGATTTTCTCGTACATGTATCATGCAACAATAATTATTATTACTGATGTAGGTAATCAAAATCGATTCAATTAACTAATCTGCTGGAACACAACTAATTTGTTTGTTTTTTTCCAAAAAATACGGAGAGTTTTTTTTTCTGATTCCAAATATGTGTATAACTCAATTTCTAAAAGATTTGTTCCTCGAAGTAGAGTATTGTCCCACCAAAAAATTTCCTCGATTGTCCCGGTCTGTATGCCTTGAATGTCCCTAAATTTATATTTCTATTAATTTTTCCTAGTTTGTCCCGATACTTTGTCGCGTATCATAATTATAATTTATGGCACACAGGTAATTTTATCGCGTTAATACCTGTGTGCTATAAATCATTTAGGTATAGAACAAATAACCCTTATAAAATATCCTTTAGAATAACATTGTCCGCATGAACAACATATAGTTAGTGTTATTTTTCTTAGAATTGATTAGATTAAAGTAATTTAATATTAGTAATTAGCATGTTTACTGAACCGTGATTATTGTAAGTTGAATGATAGTGCTGCAATTATGAATATTCATATTTTAAAACTAGTCAATAATTATTTTTTATAAAGGTACTTACATTTTATTTATCATGGTAAATTTACAAAACGACTAAAAATATCCACAAAAATATACAGTTGAACCTCGTACATATAAAAATAAACAGAGTTGAACTGAGAACCTTTTTAGAAAAATATATAAAATAAATAACTACAAAATTTTGAACACTTTTATTGTTGACTGTACATAAACGTAAGTAGTTGATCGGGACGTTCGGGGAATGAAATTACCCAGAGGGACGTAAGAGGATTTTTTTGTAATGTGGGACAATATATCGGGACAATCGAGGAATAAACCTTCTAAAAAGATGTTGGCTGTGTCCTTTTAAATTATGCCGGCAGAAACGTCTTAAAAATGATGTTAGTTCTGGACCGAGCCCTACAAATAACCCCGCAAATCGCTACTACTACTACTTCTACTACTACAATATTGGACAATAATTATGAAAATGTATATCGTTTTATTATTAGATTCTATATCTATGTGCATACTAACTTGGGAGCATATTTCCTTAACGGAAGATCTCCCGCGTCGCGGCGATTGCTCTCCGGGAGCCATGTCATGTCACTCAATTCTTATAAATTTACTACTTTTTAAATCACTGATTATTTTTAAACAGACAGAGGCGCATGTGATATACTGTGGACTAGTTTTGTCCGCGATTTCATCGGCAATGATTTCGGATTCTCTTTTTCGTACCTTTCGTTGTCTTATCTTTTCGAAGTTCCCCGTTTTCTTCCTTTATGGGTTGCAATTTGAAATATTCTTTTAAGTTGTCTTGGTTTTTACTTAAAAAATATAGGTATCTTTTAGTACGCAAGCGTCCTCACTTCTGCTATGCCCAAAAATAGGTATTAGTGAAAATTGATGTCTCATCACCTCATCAAAGAAATTGTTAGTCGTTGTGGATTTACGGCATTATTATGTAATTTGCATCTTTAAATGTGCGAATGAAGTTCGACTCTTCTTGGTTACTTAAGGACCGCCTTCTTCACCCCGACGCTTATAATTACGACGATTATAATAATTAGTTACTAAGTGTAAAAGTAGTTTACTAAGTAGTCGAATTAAAGTTACCAAAACTTTGATTCGACTACATACTTAGTAAATTTATTTATGTAGCTAATAAAATTGAGCACCGCTTTATAATTTACATGTTACAGTGTAAATTTATATTAAGTTTTAGAGAAAACATAGGTACCTATGTGTTTTATGTGAAATCAAACTATAAGTTGCCGTATCCACGAACGAGCTTCATCTTGGCGGGAGAGCGAGAACTCCTTTTATTAGTAGGTTATTAGTAGACTATGGCATAACCTTCATAGTTTAGCGATATTTATAAGATTTATTTCCTGGTTATTCAATCATCTAGAAGAATGCTTCGTAAAGAACGTGGACCGTGGATTCCGATAGCAAACATAATTTATGATATGTAGAACATTATGAGGATATAAAAGGTATCGGGTAGCAGCGTTTGCCTGCTTACAACCTGGGGCCTGAGTCTACTATCGTAATGGTGTCGTGGAACTGTCACTGACGTCTCGATGGTCGGTTTTTTGCATATTTGGTAATCTACTAATTCAAAAGACAAAGAAAACCGACCATCGAGATGTCAGTTACAGTACCACGACACACCATTACGATAGTAGACTCAGGCCCCTGTGCATAATACTGCGGCCGCCATCCCGCTTCCCAAGCGTGGTGACAGCGACGTTATACGGGTTGATGATGATGACATTTTCTGCGGGCGGGAGTCATCTGCATCAGCCATTGGAACAGCATAGTTAATTTTATCCTAACTCTGTATACCATAAACCGTTCGGTAGCCTGATAGTACTAAATCTGGACAAACTAGAGAATTAAATGGTTAGTTTCTTTAAACTAATCTGTTGACAAAGCCAGCAAACAGATCGATAATAATAGAAATATAAAATTAAAACTACTTCCGTAATATGAAATATCCTCAGAAATGTAATATGTACTCGTTTTACATCCACACGTGTGCGACGAAGACAAGTGCACTGACATACAACGGTTCAATTCTCAGAATCGGGTTAATTCGGTGCGTGACGTCATGCTCAGGCGCAGCTTCCTTGTCCGACAGAATAGCTCGTGAGTAATTAATAGTTAAACACATTCAGTTCCTGACTTACAACTTTATGAGGACTATTGTTGATTCTAAGTGTTGCAATCCTAATTACGTACTCGTAATTGTGACGTCAGAGGACCAGGTTGGTTCCGCTTCCCTATTGAGTTAAATACGAGTATGGCTGTAAACATGGCTCAGTGGTGACGCTAGTTTTAAAGCCGATGTTCAAGTCATTATATCTTCATTCAGATTTAAAAATATTTTTTAAATAATGTTCTTATGGTGCGTCCTCTTTGTTTTTTTCCTCCCAACAGTTCTGGACGTGGCAAATCTGAGAAGAACTGGCAAGAAAGTCTGAGGAATCCTTTTTTTTAATATTTATGTTCCGGGTTCGATTACCATCCGGGACGAATATTTGTGTTAAACTTGGGTCTGTTTAGTTTCCATGAATTATGTCTGTGTGAAGTGAACCAAGACACAAAAATTTATTACGATAGTTCACGAGTTGTCTTTTGAAAATGAAATCAATTCTATCCGAATTACATAATTGTCATTTCAAAGGGCCAGGTTAGTTCCGCTTCCCGTTTACGTCTTTGGCTGAACATGGGCCTCCTCTTTAACAGACCTTGGCAAGCCAGCATCATTGAGGGATATTGCCGTAATCACCACACTTGGCAGGCGGATTGGTGCTCGCAGTAAGATGGGGGTATATTTGAGCTGATAGATGCTGCTGCCGATCCATCAGCTGTATGTCCCTTAGTCGCCTCTTACGACACCCATGGGAAGATGTGGGGTGATCTATTCTCCACGGTTAAAACCACAAGTACCTGACAAATCAGGTGTTTTTAATTTTGGATGAGTTTTGTTTACGTGAATAACGTATTCTAGACAACCTCCGTAGTGTAGCGGTATCTGACTCTTTAAATCTCGGAGGCAGTGGGTTCGATCCCCACGCACCCATCGAAATCTTTGTGGATATTCTTAGATTTTTTTCCGGTTTCTGGGATTCTGGTTGGTTGAGGGATTACCCTCAGAAAGCACGTTAAGCCGTTGGTCCCGATTGTTATAACATTATCTATAATAAACGTAGGTATATCAAGGAATGGGCAGCAGCGTTTCCTTGTGTGATATAATACTGCGGACACCAACCCGCCTGCCAAGCGTGTTGACTATGGCAAATACTCTCCCTTCTAACGTCCACTGCTGAACATGGGCCTCCATGCTCAGCCGTGGACGTTATACGGGCTGATGATGAATTATGTAGGTATTTGTAATTACATAATTGTAACGTCAGAGGACCGGGTTGGTTCCGCTTCCCTGTCTGAATTGAATACAAGCGGTCGATATCGCGAACAGGCATTTGTATTGCTTTGCATTACTTAGATAAGAGATAAGAATATACGTGATTACATTTCCGTATGGCGATATTTCCCTATCGTCATCTTTATTACATCTGTTAAGTACCTATTTATTACGAAAAAATATTCATTATTTTTGGCCTATTACTGAGAAAAAAGATTCCCGCGTCCATTCGACTCGTCCATAGAAACTTCATAGTGAAATATTCCTAGTTATAGGCTTCCTCGATAAATGGGCTACCTAACAGTGTAAGTAGGTATTTACAACCAGTAGTCAAATAAACAAACTCTTTAGATTACTATTTCAGTATAGATAGATGTCTGAAGCTAATAACACTTAAAATATAGAATAGAATAGTTTATTTATTTCATCACTTGAGTTATCATTTATTTCTTTAGTATACTTCATTAATTTATTTAATTAATAATGAGTTCCAAATGTGTAATCGAATTCTCTTAGAATTCGATGATATCTTTAAAGTATGAGTGGTTATTGTAGAATTATTAAGAACAATTCGTCTACCTATCAATTATTAAGCAAACCATATAACGTACCGACCAAACTATCTGTCTATCAATACTATACTAATAATTCTTTATTTTTAGTATTTTTGCAATAGGTAGGTAAAAATGTAAAATGTTTTGGTTAAGTCAAAAGCAAAAAACATACAGCCTTCTATATTCTTAAATAATTAATAATAAGCATCATCGCACAGCTAGTTTTTAAACTTAAAAGAGACGTAAAACAATATAACTTAATTATATTCTTTAAAATAGTTAAAAAAAAACATCCCAACGAGGCAACTAAACTAAGGCGACTGTCATCGATAATCGATTAGAAAAAAATTAAAACTCCAACAACCGTTGATTGGAACCACATGACGTCGCGTCCCGAACGGCAAAATAAATTAAAAAACAATCACCAGATCATTTAAGTAAACAGAAAAAACTTTTTAAGCCTCACTGCAACCGAGACATTTGCTCCCGAAAACAAACTTTGTTATTACTCTCTAAAGCTAAAACACATCTGTTCACGTTTCAAGTCAACTCGCATGGATTTTCGTAAGCAAACTCTAACGTAAACGTTCGCGTTAACAACGTTTCAAGAGTTACTGGCTTCACGATGCGTGGGAAAGCTTGGGGAGGTCAGGTGGCACATGTGGTGCACTCCTGTTTAGAATATTTTAAAATAATATTTAACAAAATACAGACGAGTAAGGTGCACAGATTACGAAGGGCTTCACGGGGGAGATGCATTACACCTACACAACGAACCAGCGTGGTGGTCTGTTAACAATAACAGAGATTATTTATCTTATGTATGATGAGTTTACGACTAAACAACTAACTAATATTTACTACGGCATCATTGAATGTTAAGAATTAATATTTCAACATTTCGCCAACGGAGCGTTGAGGACTTCGACTTGAACATCAGAAAAATCTTTAAAATTTTGATGATCTACATTTTACCGTCAACCGTCCATGAACCTGCAATTTAGCATTTAATATGCAAACATTAGTATAATAAAAAAATGCTATATTGCAAGTTTTATTCTTAAATAGGAGTAGTAGAGAGTATCAAATAAATATTCATTGTAAAATAATGTTTGCAATACATAGATAACTTTAACATAAGCGTGTAAGTACCGCATTACGTTACGCGCGTAATGGACGATCCTTTATCACTGTATCCCCTCGAGAAGTTAAAGGAACGCACTGTCCTCTTGTTGTCATTTTTTGAATAGCTTTGCACGTTATCTGTTGGGAAGAATGCGTGCGCCCACAAAAAGTAAATCACTGCATCAGCACCGCCCAACGTTGGCTTCTTAGCGTTACTTGAGCCCGTGAGATTGAGGTAACTGCAATGATAATGCAGTAGAATCCGCAACGTGGGTGTCCAACGCGTACCCATTATACATGCACTTTTTATGGGGCCTTGTGAAACGATGTGCTTTAAATTTCTGCCCATCGATGCGCGATAACGCAGGCTTTGTGAATGAACAAACATCGAACGTAAACATGTCCAGTGACGTGTTAATTCATTGGCCTTTGGTGAAATTTCCAAACTTCATTGGGTAAATATGCATTATATAGTTTAGTTGGCGTCCATCGGAAGTAATGTCCATTTTCCCATAGTAAATGTAGAAAATTTGATATAATATTTTCGTAAGTACAAATTAGACCATCTAAAGTAAACAATAAGATTTGTGTGTTACACGTAAGAGGTCGTCGTCCACAATCATAAATTTAACAAATTACCTATTCATTATTTCCCATTGATCTCAAAGTTCACAATAATTCTTGTTTAAAATAATAATAAGAACACTTACTTCCTTTCCCTCTAAGAATGTTTTAAAATGTTCGATTATGCCTTATCTCAAATATTATTATATCTATTTAATATCAACACTAAAATTTAGATAAGATTCCTTACAATATTTGCCTCCGTTTCAGATGCTAAATTGCTATTCATTTAAATAAATAATGCGCTGTAAGTCTATTTGGGCGCTTCTAAAATATTCTTCAAAATGCCTGAGTTTAATAAAATATACCAGGTTAATATGATGACATATATCACTTTTTCTGTGTTTTTCACTTTTTCTGGTTGCGTTTCCATCAGGGATGAATGAAAATGCGTTTCGAGGACCAACACCGGTTTTTAACAAACCTCGCTCCTCTCTGATGGAAACGCAGTCTATAATTTTAATGTAAATAATGTAAGTGCTAAGTCAGATGGCATAATAGGGGACGTCATAAATTAGCAAGTTGTTAGTAGCCGTGGGTGAGACATAGACGGTAGGTATTCAACTGACACGGAAGCTAATACTTAACGCCCACAGTGTGCTTGCGTCAGAATCGAATCTTAGCTTAGCTATTACACGGAAAGGCGGTATTGCCAGTTAGTATAATACACTGGTTTTCTGGCTACTCAGTAGCTAGAAAGTTGACAGATTTGGTGCGCTTAATCCAGACTAATCACTTCAAACTAAGTCAACATCTGTGAGATGATCTCACAGATGTTGACTTATAAAAATAAAGCTTTGATTATACTAGAATTGTCCATAATAGCTTCTAAATCAGATTATATTTGGCAAACAATTTTATTTCCTCGGACTCAACTCATTATTTTTAACATTCATACTATGAAAATATTCAAACTAGATATTCTGCTGGTAAAGCAAGATTGCATTACCAGCAAAATACCTAGTTTGAATATGTGTTAGAGTTTCTCCTAACGATGTTGCGATAAAAGCACATCGTAAGGCCTGAAGTACTTTCAACAAAATATCTATTGATTTTAACCTGTTTAAATAATTATGATCAAGATCATTTTTGGGTGCCTGATGCAGTTCCTAAAACTGCATGTGCTTTGATAATATTGCATTTTTAGAAAACTTTGTTAGATTTCATTACATTGTTAGCAACAAGCACTAAGCTGACTTTTGGAATCCGTTCGTGCAAAGAACAAAATGAAATGGGATCTTTTTGCATTAAACTCTTGAATCGCCATATTATGATTCATAAGTGTTTCCTACACTTACATATTATGATCCATAAGTGTTTGCTACACTTTAGCAGGTACTAGTTATTTATTATACTTTCTGTCTGATTGTAAGCAAATGTAAGTGAACCAAATAAACATACATAAAATATAATACAATGATATGAAAATATGTATCTCAGCAATGCACTCAAGTGAATGTACTAAATTATACTTACATTGCGGCGCAAAATGTCCTTTTAGTGAGGAATATCTATTGTCTGTGATAGCAACACATGTCAGATATTTACTTCCCGGTTCAATGGCCTCCATTGGGATCGCATACCGAACTATGACTTATGCCCACCATTCGGGAAGTGGTGTGTCTAATTGGAAGTGAAGCAGGACGGTTATGCCATAAAGGTAAGATGTTAGAGACAGTCAATCAAAACAATCGAAAAAACTATAATATTATACTTGTTTGTTTATTTTCAACGGATAAATTCATTTTTTTTAAGATTACTATCAGAGTTATTACACACTAAACACTACACACTTCTTGTTAAACCCTCATGCTAAGCTAAATGAAATGAAATGAAAAAGTTATAATCATTATCATCATCATCATTGATAATTTAGACGAATCGACCGTACTTAATATAAATCAAATACAATGATAATGAAAACAAAAGAAAAAACAATCTTAACTTGACTCGTATCAATAAAAAGCTGTAGGTATGTAACGAGTGGGTTCACGTTGGTAGTGCAATAGGTGGGGACCGAACCGGCGACTACATATTCGCAATTCCGAGGCATCTTTCACTTTTTTTTTTTGTTTTCTGTTGTAAAAATGCGCGACCGCACCTCCTCGCTGGCGCAGGGATCACTATTGCGTGATCCCTGCGCCAGCGAAGGGCATGTGGGGCTCATCCTCTGTAGAACGCGGTGCGCTGTCGCACTGCAGAGAAGATGTACCCACTAGACATCACCCGGGTGTTCCTCCTTCTGTCGTTTGTTGTGAGGGACCCAAGTACCGGTTTAGGCTTTTGGTTATCCCTCCGACAGGAGGCATCTTTCACTTACTCCAACAGCAAGTAACATACGAATATATTTTATAAAGAGGTGTCCACGGGATTAGCCACATGGTTAGCATTAGCCGTGTGGTTTCCGGCTTAGAATATGCCCATGTGGAACAACTGATGGAGCAGCAGCATATATCAACTCCAGGATATTTACCATCTTACCAATCCGCCTGCCAAGCGTGGTGTTTATGGCAATATTCCTCAACGATCGTGACCAAGGTCTGTTAAGAGGAGGCCACTGTTCAACAGTGGAAGTAAACGGGCTGATTTGAGTCAGTAAGTTCCATGGAAACATGGGCCTACACGGGTGAACTTATGAGTGAAAACTAGTTTAAAATATTTCCTGTGTTGCGGCCGATAGACACTTAAAGACACTACATTGTACCTCTTATCCGTAATAGTTTAAGTAGCTACATATAAGTATTAACGCGTGTAAACTACAACTTTATATAACTGAATCAACAAAAACAATAAAGATAGATGTAACTCAGTTTATAGGCATATTGTTATTTAACAGAGATATTGTATTTAAGTATAAGTAGGTACTCAAAGTTGTTTTGTTATTGAATTTGTGATTTTAGATTTTTTTATAAACTAAAGTAGCCTTGTTACTCCTTATTACATCATCCTTATTCCGTCTAAACCGGTCCAGCCGTTCCAGAGATTAGGAACAAAAAGATAGACAAACAAAAATTTAAAAATATATATTTTGACATATGTACCGTATATACCTACATTCTTATGCATGTAGTAAAAAGCGGTTATTTTAAAATTACAAACAAACACACCAATTTTATTTATTTGTATGTAAAGATAGTATAGAAGCAAACTCGCTATCCGTTTAATCAGAATATGTTGTGTTATAAATAACTAAGAAGGTGATTGTGCCCGCTTTCGCCCCACTAAAAATAATTGTCATTTTACTTGGATTTTTTTTATAATGTTCTTTTGTACAAACCTTGTCCCTATCATTATGAATAAAACAAATGAAGAAAAAGTCAAATTCGTGATATCGTTCTTAATTTATGGGCCATAAGTAGCAAAACTCCCTCTCTTTTTAACACATTATTATTACTCTTTGGGAAGCATTTTAATTTATATAGATTCGTATGATGGAAGAAGGATACCTATACCTAGCCAGTAGGGTAGCAGCCCTAGACGGGCCTCGTATCTTGTTCGATGGGCCTTCTCCTATATTTTGCTATTGATATTCAGGGCTAAGGCCGGATGTAAGGGAGGGCATTCAGGGCAACTGCCCCGGGGCCTCAGCAATAGAGGGGCCCCCACAATAGAGATTTAAAATCTTTAAACTTTTCTTTTATTGATTTTTTTCGGTGTTGTACCTTTACATACAGTAGGTACTTTGTAGAATCATGATTAATGTAACAGTTCTTAAATATTGTTATAACAGTTATTCATCTTTACTTGTTCACTTCAATTAGACGATCAGTAAAATATCAGAATTCAAATCGTCCTGAAAAGTAGGTACATAGGTACTTCGAATTTCTTTTACATAGAAAGATAGATACATTTGTTGCTCCGCTCCGGGGCAACTGGACTTCTTATTGCGGCCCTGTTCATGGCCTTTTTCGTTACCCCGGGGCTCACGCTAGGCATAGCTACTGCTGTATCAAAAGACAGGGAACTCTGCTACTTTTATAACAATATTAAGTATCTAAACATAATAACATTTATTTAGATGTATAAAAATGTATCTTAAAATGACTGTCTATATGATTGAGAAATGTTTGTTGCTCAGTTTCAATTATATCGTTCACTACGTTTTCTGAATTTCCTTCACATTCGTAGTATAGCTACGTTACGTTTCGATTGCTTCTGTGACTTCTGGTCATTTCTCGTGGTGATAACCTACCGAGACAATCATTATACATATGAAAAAATCAGGTGTGAACCACAAAGAAAGTTTTTAGGACAACACGTTTAGGGGAACACCAGAAACAGCAACAGAAATAAAATAAAAGCTGCACATGAATGGTATGGTAGATTGAAAATCGTTCATCTTGAAGTTAATTTACGAATAGGGAGGCTTAGGGCATCATAGCACTCCATCAAATGACCACACCAGAGCGTTCTCTTAAGATACAAGTTCGCGTGGTTTCCTAAATAGCAAAACTAAAAAACACTAATAGGAAACTATCTTTTGCAAGAAATTTTCCATACTTTTTATCACAATTCAATATGGGGAACGTTTAACAGTTACACGTGAATAACCGTAGAGGAACTGAATCAATTGTTTTTTGCATATCTTCAATTTATACAAGTTAAATGATTTTCTTATGTTACAACCTTGAATCGTTTCGGACAACTTTATTTCCCGGTTTTACGGTATGTAGAGAATGTAGCAAGAACATACCGTAGGTTCTTTCGTCTACAAGCAAGAAGTGATCATAGCTGAATAAAATAACACGAAGTTTCTTAAATTAATATTAAGAATTAATAATTAATATTATGTATGTAGTTTGGATATATAATTATTACTATTCCATATCCTTAGTCCAAGGAACTTGTCAAACTTCTAAACCTCATTTTGGATCTTCAGAAAGATCTTCGGTCTTTCAAATCAGAGAATTATTCAGTTATACCCAGAATGGCGCAAAAGTAATTAGAGAGCTAAAACTAAAGAGACATGCGACTCGGCGTAAGAAGAAATCTATGATCTTCATTGTGCAAAAATCCCAAGTATTAAAAACTTCGAACATTAGCGAAGTTATCAAGAACACCCATGTGTTTAACTATTAGAAGGCCCGATGAAAACATTTCTAGATTCAACATCACCAAATGGAAGAAAGCTAGTGATAGTTTCACCATCGATGTTGATTCCACAGTATTATTGCCTTTCTTGAATGGTAGGTTTCTGTCTCACTTAGTAGGTACATGCCTTTCATTATTTCAATTAATATTACACCATTGGAAGGACTAGAACACAGACAACAGTTTTCTATAGTTGACATACCTACACCATACTTACATAAATGCTAACTATCAGTGTACCTTGGAGTTTTTAAAATTTTGAATTTGAATTGGAAGCATTTGAAAAGTTCGCTAAATGGGACGGAGGAACGGCTATGGGAAATAGCTTCACCGCCGTGCTGTAAGTCATCCAATCTGTGCACCAGACCACTTCTAGCAAGTAAAACAAGTTATAATAAATAAACAAATTGACCCGGAAATACTCCTTCTACCTCATAATACTGTGTGATCAGTGACATCTGGAGATTAGGTCAAGAACACCCGGCAATCATCGTTTATCAGTTCAAACGATTACGACGGAAATAATATTTAATTGGTGCATAAAACCATTCGATAAAGCTTTGAATAATAATGTTATTATTGCTCAAACAACATCACACTGTAGTTCTTTATGACATACCTATTTCAAATTCACATTTTGTAATTTTCAAATACATATTTAACTACTTAATTACTAAATAGTGGCCGCTGCTCAAGTAGATATCGATTGTTATACATTTTCACCACACACTCTTTCATAATTCCGGTCGGTTGCCGGTAGCAAGCATAACAAATTCCAATTACATCATATTACATGAGCGGTGCCGAGTGCCTCGTAATAGCTCGTAGATCGTGGAGAAAGCACGCTGGCCTTGGCAATGAAGCGTGCGCAGTCGGCCGCGTCGTCGCAACTCGCACATCGACCGCCGCACCGCGCCGCGCACCATGTTGCCGACTCGGCCACGCTTGTAATTGGCGCGAGTTTTCACGCATGCGCAACACTTTCGTTGTCAATGAACTTGGAAAGCGGGGATGCTCTGTCATTGTCATTAGATTGCTGGGAATGCACTCTCGCTGACTACACGCTCTTCAATGATTGCTGGTAGCACGCAAGTGACGCAAGACACAATCGATGCAATGTCTTTCATAAAAACCACTCCGGAGTGTCTACTTAAACGGTGTTTCTAAGCTTTACTTCATTTACTTGGAGAAATCTTGTGAACTGTGTATGTCTCTTGTTACGTCTACATTGTGACGGCAATATTTCACGAAACCACTTAATAAAAACTCGGTTGTGCTAGGTACTTAAATGACAAATTTCACCGACACTAATATTACTTTTAAGATTGTTAATATCTTTATTCAATTAAAACTATCAACTATATCAACTCAACAATGAAATAGTTTTCAATAGGTATAACTTTATAGAACTCTGAAGATTCATAGCTAAATTGATTTAAATTACTTAATTCTAGATTTATAACTTCATCATAATTTCAGCTGTAGGACGTCTACTGCTGGACATAGACATCCCTCATAGATTTCCAGTTACTACAGTTGGCGCCTGCATCCACCGTGATCCCGCGGCTTTTACCAGGTCTGGTTTTTGGACGTCCTAAGCTACCCTTGTCAATCTGCGGTCTCCATTGGAGAACTTTACGCCCTCAACGGCCATTATTTTATAATATAAATCACCTTTTTTTGTCACCTTGCCAAATATAGAGCTGGCAAATTGAATTATATAGTTTTAGCAGGCGTAGTACGGTATATCTAATTTAGTTTTTGGCAGCACTCTCTATTAACGTGAATTATACCAAATCTCACTCTATATTATTTGAAATCATCATAAACTTCATCGGCATCCACCATTTTAACTAGCATAGGCTATAGTTATCTTAAATAAAATAAAAATTAATAAAATAAAGTTTTTAGTCACGTCAACCTATTACAGGCATTTGCAAATAGTCAAAACATTTTTTGGCTTATTATAATATATAAAATTAATTAATTTAGTTTAGTTATTATAGTTAGTATAATAATAAAAAAAATATATATATATTTATTTATAGCTTTAGCGTAAAGGCTGTCAGATATGAAAATACAATTTTATTGGGTTTACTTCTTCTGCATAGGCATAATATTAAGAACCTCATTAATATGTAACTCCGTAACAGTAAGCCACATTCGGCTTACCTACAATCTGAGATTTATTGTGTGATAGGCGATTAAATTTGTATAATCAACTATAGACGTAAAAACCCACTTTGACAAAAACAAACAAGTTCTTTAGATTTCGTCATTATCCAGCTGGTTTGGTTATTTTCCTTACTGATTTTTCTATGGTGTCACTTAATTAGAAGATAAAAAGGATTCGGGTGACGGTTGAATGTAGCCATGTCCCTATGGGAAAACTGTGGGAGTTTAGATTCACTTGACGGTTCGCCGAGCACGAAAACAGCCTTCCTCGGATCAGAATATTGAATCCCAAGAGTAGACTAAATTAATATTTTTTTAAATTATATAAATGTGCAATGCTGATGTATTATACATAAAACCTGCCTCTTGAATCACTCTTTAAAAAAATATAATCTGCATAATAATCCGTTGCGTAGTTATATAGATCTAAGCAAACATAGGGACAGACAGCGGGAAGCTACTTTGTTTTATAATATGTAGTGACGTAGCTGAAAATGGAACATAATTAAATTGGTAACAATTTTAGTCTTATAAAAACTTAGTATGTACAAAAATGAAATCTAGGAACCAATTCTGTTTCTTCAGTAACATGGTCATATTTACTTAGATCATCAAATATCCAGCAAATTATTCTTACCATCTCTGTGCGCAAATGTGTGAATTCTTTATCTCATTCGTACTTATCATAAGTATTGAAATAATTATTGTAGTAGGTATTCTCCAGCTATGATTATCACAACGAACCGGAAGCTTTAAATGCTTGTTACAAGTCTACTTGATGCGTCATAATCATACTGATAAAATCAAAACAAAATAGGTAGCAACGACTCGTGTATTCCTCTGTTAATCAACTAGTATTTTCAAGATTTTTTAAAAGTTTTACAGAGACTACCATATTAAGAACCCATACTTCTTCAACCTAATATTAGAACTTTACCGGGCTGGACATAGGTACTGTAGCGACATCTACAGTAGCCGGACAAAACCACAAGAAGACAAGCAGCGCCATCTAACACCTAGCGTCACAACTTACCTGTATCGCGCAATACAAATTCTCAACCCAATTCGAACAGATACAAGTTCGGAATAGCAACAAATGGCCGTCGGCCGCGGGGCATACCACCTCGCTCGGCAAAGAAGATCTTCAGTTTCTGTGGAGAACCTTTCCTCGACAGTACATATTTACACACATGGCTTTTGCTGTCCTACTTCATAGGAGATGAAAATTCATCTATGAATTACTTTACTCAACAGTCCTTTTACGTCCACTGCTGGACGAAATGGTCTTCCTCTTTTAGACCTTGCCTTTCCAGGACCATTATGGGATATTGCCAATGATGTCATATAAAAAATGAGGTAGATACGTCATGCTTTTGTTTTGTTAAGGCAGAATTTGTCCCTAGCGAGTAAATAGGACAGCATGAAAATTAACGTGTGCAAAAACGAGACAGTGGTGGCATTTTTCAAACATGGGTACCGTATCAACCTCTTTTTTACTATAACATCATTGGATATTGCCATAATCACCACGCATTGGGGAGATTTGTAATCGCAGTAAGATGGTGAGTATCCTTGAGCTGATAGATGCTGCCGCCCACCCATCAGCTGTACGTCGCCTCTAACAACAATAATAGAAAGACATATAAGTCTATTCTTAGCCAGAAATATACCTTTATGAATTTATAAGTACATCAATGAATTACCTTCAAAAATTATTACTTTTAGAAACCATGAAGATACTCAATTCGTACCAAAAGAAAATACCCAGATGATCGATAGTAAATCTGATTCTATATCTCTTGTTAGGTATTTTTATTTCTTTTTCGGTGAACTTTACAAGAAAACGGTTCATATTCGACAGTTGCACAAAACTCCCCTAAAATACTAAAAGTCATAATACCTCAATCTCATCGCCAGCAACAGCCCTGAGCCGAGGTCCAAGCCCCACAGGGGGCGCCCTCTTGCGCAGGTTGCTTAGTTTGTAGTTTTTAAACCATTTATTAAGGCTGGAGCTCTGCTCGCCTTTATGCCCGGTGAAGCAGCAAAAGCCTCGTGACTACCTACGGATGGCCAACAGAAAAAAAGTAAAAATAGGTTCATATTCATCACGAATGTCTTAAAATTACCAAATCATCTACAAATTTAATTCAATTCTAATAGTGCTGTATTAGTCATATCAAAGTAGAATGCTAAAGTATAATGATAAGATAATGAAAGTATATATTTTGTATTACTGGTTTTAACTAGATTTCAACCACAACATAATGATGTAAGTCATCAATGCCAGCTGTGTGGTGTCCGGCTTAGAATAGACCATCCCATAACTTCCCATGGTTGTCTTAAGGGGCGACTGAGGGACATACAGCTGATGAATAGGCAGCATCTATCATCTCATGGATACTCACCATCTTACTGCGATCACCAATCCGCCAGTCAAGCGTGGTGATTATGACAATCTTCCTCAACAACCCCGACTTATTCGTGAACAGACACTTTCTAAGCAAGCATCTTAGGCCTTATCTTCGCCTTCCATCAAGCGAGATTATGGTCAGAGGCCTATGTTCAACAGTGGACGTATACAGGCTGATACAGGAACAGTCATCAATACTTGTTTCAATTCTATCCTTCGGGCATTAGGTATTCAATTTACTAAAAATCCTAGCTTTCCGCGCGCGGTTTCACCCGCGTAACTCCCGTTCCCGTGGGAACTTCATAATTAAATATAGCCTATGTCACTCAGGGTGAAAGTAGCTTTCCAATTATTAAAGAATTTTTGAAATCGGCAAATTAGTTTTTGAGTTTATTAATTACAAACATACACACACACAAAATACAAATCTTTCCTCTTTATAATATTAATATAGATACAGACAAGTATTTTTGAAAAACATTAATAAAATTTATAAAAATGAAAGAGTCTCCATGGTTGCATTAGTTTAAATCACGTTCGTAATAAGAAAGGTTCGGAGGAATCGCGCTTCATTGACGCCGGTCGTCGCGTCGTTATACCAAGCCCTTCGAGGGCGCCATCTGACGTTTGTCATTACGATCTGTTACTAGTTTATTATCCTCAAGTAGAAAACGTATTTAAAGTTACTAAAGATCGGAATAGGTAGAGTTTTAGTATCAAAAGACTTAATTTTCATGTCGAAATCATAATGTGGAAATACCATACATAAAAATATTTTATATACTAATTGACGTGATCTTAATGTACCATAATGAAATATACATAAATATACTATAAGCGTTTATTATAAGTAGTGGAATGTTAAAGGCTATACCTATATTTATTATTTATGTATACATATACATAATTACATACGTAATTATGTATATGTGTGTGCGTGTGTTATTTGTACGTTTATTCCAAATTGTCCTTGTTATGAATAAATGTGCACCTACTCTTCTTTTCTCTACACCACCCAAAGGTTGACTGGTAGAAAATGCCTTTGGCATTCAGTCCGCTTCCGTACGCTTAGTTATAACGTACATAACGTTTAAATAAATAAATCAAATCAAATCCGAGAACTAATAGTTTTTAAAGGAATATCCATGTTAATCTTCGTAGGTATCTACTTAAAAATCTTCAAATTCTGACCCCCTATAGTACTAACATGTTCTAATACAAACAGTAACTCACACGTATAACTTGCTTTATGTAGGTAGGTACATATCTTTCTAATTTCAGCAACTAAGAGGAGTGTTCTCCTAAACACGTGTAAAGGATTTTAACAATAATAACACTGGAGTGACCATAATTGTTAATTTATTTATAGAATAAAGATGAAAAACAGGAAATTTGATTTGTTTCAACCTAAGTCGGAATTGGGGCTAGTACTGGGTGGTTCACCTCAAAACTGGTTCGACGTAGGCTTAGGGCGCCCAGGCCAGATTTTAAAGAAGCCTGATAACCCAGCGCACTTGTTTCGTCTCTCCAAGGGAGCCTTGTGGTGATGACGATGAGTCTTGTGGGCAGGATAAGGGCGGTCAGTGATATACGTCTGCTGCACTGGCAGTAGCTCTGCTTGTATTTCGATCCCTCTGTCACTTAACATCAGGTGGATGTAGGAGTCTTTTTATATTGCTCTTAAAAATAAAAAGGACCGCTTCTGCTGTAAGAAGGTACTTATCCTGCCTGTTCATAACTTCGCTGCTTGAAAACAAAACAGTCACAAATGGAGTGGAAGTGAAATGCAAATATTGTATTAATGCTGGCAGTATAGGTACGTTTTTGCATTTCATTTTTTTTTAATTTGTGGTTCTTTAGTATTTATGCAGCGACTTGTCAACTCATCTGTCATCCTCGAAAGCATATATTATGAGTAAGTAAAACAGCTCGCAGATCAAACTAAAGCTTTGCTAAAGGAAGTGAGCGGCCGAGGCCTTGACATTCCCTCTGTGAATGTAATTAGTGCAACCGTCCGCCAGGAAGTAGGAACACGGACAGACTCCCACGGTACCTGCAACGGTACCAAGTACCACTTATGTTATTTAATTTGTAATGCACAAATACAAATGTTAACTGTATTTTTTTTTTGTTTTATTGGTATTTTTACTAATTTACTCACTCATCTTAAGTCGAAATCCTCTTGTTTCGAATATTTCCTTCGATTCCGACTGTGCTAGTGTAGTGTGTAGTTAGGGGTTAGAAGCTTAGAAAAATATTAAAAAGTACTTAGAAAAAAAATTATGAATGTGTACATGTCACACTTCATGTATTGAATGTGTGTATGTGTAGTAAGTACCTAGTAATCGAATGCAATGGCCCCGCCTACCGCAGCCGCTCCGCTGTAGCTGAAACTGAAACATTGTATCGATGCTATCTATTTACCAGGAAACTATGTCTTAATATAATCTATACTAATATATAAAGCTGAAAAGTTTGTTTGTTTGAACGCGCTAATCTCAGGAACTGATCTGATTTGACAAATTCCTTCAGTGTTAGATAGCCCATTTATCGAAAAAGGTCATAGGTTATTAATTTTTAATAATGAAATTCCTACAGGGACAGGAGTTTCGCGAGTGAAACCGCGCTCGGGTAGCTAATAAATAATTGGGCAGAATCAACCCTTGTTTGTTACAACTATAGGTACCATATAGGGTTACCACCTCTTTTGATGCTTAAATAGTATTTTTTCAAAACATTATAAAAAATATAGTACTATTGGGAAATTCAAGAATCAAAATAGTATCTACACATATATTTTTTGTAGTCTTTGGTTACTAAAGTTTTGAAATAATATTTGTAGGTGTGTCAACGTGCCTCTACATATTCTCCCTTTTCGCTTTTGGCAAAGGCACTTTAACTTCTTGACAATATTGGGCTTAGTTTAAGCCCAATACTGCCAAAAAGTTAAAGTTTAGTTACTTGTCGCGAAAACTAAATTACCGATGAAATTATAGTATTATTCGTACTATATTATTTTTCTATAATATATAGTACAATAGACTGAAATATAGCACGATACTATATAATACAGTTGGCAACCCTAGTACCATATTTCCCTACAAAGCCGGATTTAAGGCATCCAGGGCAATTGCCCTGGGGCCTCCACAATAGAGGGGCCCCCACAATAGAGATTTAAAATCTTTCAGATTCTGACGAGTAGACTGTACTAACATTTCTTTTAAATATTTTTTTCGGTGGTGTACCTATACATACCTACACTACTTCATAGAATTATGATTAATATAATAGTACTTAAATATTGTAATACAGGTTATTCATCTATACGTTAACTTAGACAATTGGTAAAATATCAGTATTCAAATCGTCCTGAAAAGTAGGTACATACTCCAAATTTTCTACACATTTAGAGGGAAACAAATTTGTGGCCAGGGGGAAACTTCTCCTTTGTGCCACGGGTCCTCCGGTCTTCTAAATCCGGGCCTGTTGCCCTCTACTAGTGGACGTAAATGCCTGATATTTCACAACATTTTCCTGAATTCACGTGCCTGTGACTTGATTTAATTTGTTGAATTATGCATCATTGTCTGTGTAGTGTGTAATTTATTTGTTGCGGTTTTCGTTACAATTCACTTGTAGACAAAAAATACCTATCTACTTATTATATCCTTTTTTTAAATGTAATTTTTAATTTCCATATTCTAGAAACATATTATGGTCAAATTTATTTTTAAATTAAACAAAGAAGACAATGATTAAAAAAACAATAAAAAGAATGATAAAAAAAGAAAAACTGCACCACTACTTTGAATAGGCGATATCTTATACTTATATATAAAGCTGAAGAGTTTGTTTGTTTGCTTGCTTGAACGGGCTAAACTTATTAACTACTGGACCAATTACAAAAATATTTCAGTCTTAGGTAACGCATTTATCGAGGATATTTAATTAGGAAGTTTTCATGGGAACGGGAGTGAGGTGATGATAATATGAATCCTTAAATATCTACGGATGGTAAAAGTGTTGTAACGAATCGAACCTATTTGTAACATATTGTATATTCTAAATTTTAGTGTGCTTGTCATATTTTATACTTTTTATATAAGAAAACGTAACAAAGACCAGCGCCTTTTTATTATTTCTAGTATATTACAATAACGTATTAATACTTTATTGTAATATACTAGAAGATATACTTCACTGCACTTTAGTGGAGCACGTAGCTTACCTACAAATGGTATCAACATAGGTAATTGATCCCAAAAAATATAAATCGAAGATCATTTACCACAAAAAGTTCGTTTGCATCCGATCTTACGTTTAAATAGGGTAATCATACAAAAGCCCCGATGTCTCAATAAACAAACAAAAAGTCAAACAAGTTGTCTCTGAACAATCCTTTAGAAAGTGCATCGGAGCAGCACAATGTACCCGCAGAGGCGCAGGCGCAGACGGTAGAACCACTTCAATCATCAATTGTTTAATAAAACCTATACAAAAACATGTTCAACTACTTTATTTGGTGCAATTGTCGTGTAATTAATCGGTACTTAATTGTGAAAAGTTTTGATTTTAGCAGATGTGTTTTAATTTCTGTGCGTTTATTTTCTTTATTTATATATGTATATACTAGCGACCCTCCCCGGCTCCGCACGGGTACAATGCTGATGTATTATACATATAAACCTTCCTCTTGAATCCCTCTATCTATTAAAAAACCGCTTCAAAATCCGTTGCGTAGTTTTAAAGATTTAAGCATACATAGGGACATAATATAAGGATATAGGGACAGAGAAAGCGACTTTGTTTTATACTATGTTGTGATAACCAATGTCCATAAGCTGTACCTACTGTACTGTACCAGCACGTCTACGTCCACTGCTGAACATGGCCTCCATTAGAAAACATCGATGACCGAAATAATCACCACGCTTAGCAGGCGGTTTGGAGATCGTAGTAAGATGGTGAGTATCCTTGAGCTGATAGATGGTGCTGCCATCCATCAGCTGTATGTCCCTTAGTCGCCTCATACGACACCCATGGGAAGACATGGAGAGGCCTATTTTAAACCGGACACCACACAGCAGAAGCCCATAGGCAAATCAAGTAATTTCTGTATAACCATTCTTACGTGATTGTTAAACTAAACGTCTCTACTTTCACGTTTATGATTTCAGTTTTTTACTATTTACTTACTATCTAATTATCTATCAATATTTATGACTACTATCATATTTTTTGGGGTCAGTTGCTCTTTAGCCATAAATCCTTACTTATATTATAAATGTGAAAGTAACTCTGTCTGTCTGTTACGCAATCACGCCTTAACTACTGAAGCGATTTAAATGAAATTTGGTACAGATATAGTCTAGAGCCTGAGAAAGAACATAGGCTATATTTTATTCTGAATTTCCCACGGGAACGGGAGTTACGCGGGTAAACCGCGCGCGGGAAGCTATATAAAATAAATTAATACCTAACACACTATCATAACCACAGCTGTCATGCAGCCAGTGCGCTGAATAGCAATAGAAATTCATAAGTTATGAGATTTGGTAATCCTGACCAGAATAACTGATATCATTATAGTAAGTATTACAATTTAGGTGACCACTCTTTTGAAAGCTGTGTAAATGCGTAGGGGCAGTTACTGCTAAAGATTTTGTAAAATTATTTGATATTCCATTGTGCGATAGCCTCCGTAGCGTAGCGGTTTTTGACTCGGTTTAAATCTCGGAGGTCGTGGGTTCGATTCCCACGCCGGACAGGAAATATTTGTGTAAATTCTAAGATTACTTTCTGGTCTGGATGGTTGAGGGACTATCCTCCGTGCCTCGGAAAGCACGTTAAGCCGTTGTTGGTCCCGATTGTTATAATATCATCTATAATAGTCGTATATCAAGGAACGTGCAACAGCGTTTCCTTGTGTGGTACAACATAATACTGCGGTCACCAATCCGCCTGCCATGCGTGGTGACTATGGCGAATACCCTCCCCCGGGACGTGGCCTATGTTCAGCAGTGGACGTTATACGGGCTGATGATGATGATGATGATGGTTTTACTATGACTACGATAAAAATGTATTTATCTTAGTACCCTACTAAGATAAATACATTGTAACGCATTTCCTATGTTATTGTTACTGTATTATTGAAGTTTCATTAAGTTAATAAATTATTGACATGTATAAAATATTTTTTGAATATGTACATTGTACATTGTAAACGATGAGAAGCGAAGAAATGTTATCAATATCATAGTAATATCGTTACGTTATTAGCCTCCTTCACCAGGACCTGCTAACGGTAATATAAAAAAAAAACATTTTTTTTTAATTCCAATTTTCGATTGAAGACCACGAACTGGCAAGCGCCCCGTGAGACGACCGCCTTTTCAATGGACCGACGACCTCATAAAGGTCGCAAGGAGTTAGTAGATAGAGGTCGCCAGCAATCGTTACCAGTGGAAATCAATGGAAGAAACTTATGTTCAGCAGTGGACGACAACAGGCCGTTAAGATGATGTTGATGATATAATCTCGAAGCAGGCCAAAAGACTAATTACATAACGATATGACTTCAATAAAAATATATATTCATTGCTGTAGAGTTATTGGACGATACATTAACTTATGTATACATTGACATATTTAATATGACATAGACAATTGTTAAGAACGATTGATAATAGGAGAGGGAAGATGATTGGCCACTTGTTCCGACATGACAAGCTTTTTAAAACAATCTTAGAAGGGAAAATAGAAGGAAAGAGAGGAAGGGGAAGACCTAGACGAACTTTTATGCAACAAGTGAAGAAGAAAGTGGGCGTCAAGTCGTATCAAGAGGTAAAAATTAAGGCTGAAGATAGAGAGCTGTGGCGATTGCTCTACCGACAAGAGCTGAGCTCTTAAATTAAAGAAGATTTAATATATGTTTTGCAAAATATAGTAAAGCTTTCAGCTACGCTAAATATCGAAGATATGTTTATGAAAGTTAATATAATTTCGATACGTAATAGACTCCTGGACGCCGCCGTGGCATCCGAAGGGATTTTCTAACGTAAATAGGTAGTAAGACCATATTGTGTTATATTTACAACAGCCGTTATATTAAAAAATCTTTACTTAGATGTTATAATACAGACGTATATTTTAGGGTTCCGTACCCGAAGGGTGAAAACGGGACCCTATTTATTACTTATCGCTGTCTGTATGTCTGTCACCGGGCTGTATCTCAAGAACCGCTATAGCTAGACAGTTGAAATTTTCACAGATGATGTATTTCTATTATCGCTATAACAACAAATACTAAAAATAAAATATAATAAATATTTAAGGGGGAGCACCCCTTAAATATTTATTATAACAACAACAAAACTTTTTTTTTGCCCTTTTTTGCTCTATATCAATAACGGCAAGAGGTAGACGCTTGAAAATGGTTCTCCGCCAACAATTATTTTCTCAATACAAACAAAAACAAATGTATTAGATTTACTCTCCCTAATGTAGCAAACACTGTTCCAAATATAAAACTTAATGGAGAATCCTTAAGTCTGATCCCATCAGCAATATTTTTAGGTATTACATTAGACTCTAAGTTGAAATGGGGTCCACATATAGATAGATTGTCAGATAAATTAAGCTCTTCAGCTTACGTAGTTTGGAAAATTAGACTATTGACTGATGTAGCAACAGCAAGATGGTGTACTTCGCTTATTTTCATAGTATAATGACTTATGGAATCCTATTATGGGGTTCGAGTGCTGATATCCAAACCATTTTCATATTGCAAAAGAGAGCAATGAGAGCCATTTATAAAAAAAGCCGTGACTCTCTCCGTACTCTGTTTTAAGATATCAATATACGTACCTTGCCGTCTGAATACATTTATCAAAATATAATGTATGCTCGAAAAAATATTGATAAATTAAAAAAAAAAAGATGTCCATAATAATAATACAAGGAATATGGATAAGCTTACAACACTGTTGTTTAGAGTGAGTAAGACAAAAAAATCATTTCTGGGAAACTGCATTAGATTTTATAATAAACTTCCAACCAATATTACAAACTTTACAGAGTATAAATTTAAAACTTATGTAAAGCAGATTCTTATGAGCAAAGGCTACTATAATATACAAGAATATATGGACGATGGAGTTGTTTGGCGGATGACTCCGTGTCCTGTTGCACTGAGGCAGACTGGCGCCCTTTGACTGTCACACTGAGCTCATAAAAATAAAAATAAATTAACAAACATTGTAAATGTTATTAACTAATACGACAGATCAGACTAGGTGTAAGTAAGAAAGTTACATTGTAAATGTGAATGTAGGAGAGTGCAAAATAAACTAGCTTTATAGGAAAAGCTAGTTTATTTTTTGTTTGTTTTAATTACTGAAATTATCAACAAATTAGCTTTTGGGAGGCACTGTCCTAGATGCAAAAATGTAATGAATTTGTAAATCATAAATATTGTAAAACGCTATTTTTAAAAGATGACGAAATGAAAAATTCCGGAGTTTCTTATAGTCTTTCTTCTCCAGCTGTCACACCGTAGGTAGATAGAGAAAGACTCGTAGGAAGCTAGGATAGGGACGGTGGTCCTCGCGAGGCGAGATTCGCGACGCGTTCTTGGCTTGGCTTTAGACCTGAGCCCGCGCTGGTTGATCTATTTTCTCAAACCACGCGACTTATTATTATTATTTTGTGTACTCGTTTTGCTCGTTACAATTTTTCATTTTATTTTATTTATAAATATCGATATATATTTTGTTGATCTTTAAAATAAGATTATAATAGTAGTATAACATTAGTGACCATATAAAAATATTGATCTTAATTAAGTATCAAAAAAATGTACTTAAATGTGTTATGCTTTGTAAATGACGTATAACAAGCGCGAATTATTCGTAGCTACGTTACTAATAAACTATTTCATTTCATATCATTTCAATCCGAGTCTCGCGATTCCGACTCTCACTTGACCAGTTTAAAAACTTGACAGTGTAAAATACTCTTATCTCTCATTGCAGTTATAATCTTCCAATGGTTAAAATACTTGTAGTACCTAGTAGGTATTTATAAATAGAAATCGACCAAGAAATTGCTTGAGAATCTTATGTGTCCGTTTTTTGGTATCTATTGCTAAAGAAATATAGTCTGATATAATGATATTTGCAAGTAATAACATAAGCTAAGTATTGTTTATGAACAATAGTAGTAACCTAACAATGCGTTAATACCGCCATCTAGTGTTAAGTAGATAAATCTTTAACAGGAGACAGTTTTTTTTGGACGAACTTTTATGTACCTAGTTAGTTAGCCACGGGGCTTTTTCATCGGGCATAAAGACAAGCAAAGTTAGGTAGTTATTCTTCTTCGTCGTGTCGATGATTCCTTTAAATTATATATTTTTCGACCAAAACTCTGCCACATTTACGGCGTTGGTGGTGGCCTCGGACAGGTCTCTTAGAGTGCAGGTGGAGTAACACAGAGCACACAACACAGAGTTAGTTAGTTATTAAATGATTTGTAAACTACAAACTAAACAACCTGCGTAAGAAGGCGCCCCCTGTGGGAATTGGACCTCGGCTCAGGGCGGTCGCTGACGACAGGAGACATTATTACGCATTGGTACTGACTGCTTAAATAAAGAAATAACAGTGACATTAGAAATCATATTGTTCCCTTCAAAAAATAAATTGGTCTTTAAGTACCCACTATTGTGTCTTCTGAAAAATAATATCATCCCCTAAAACTTGCTGTGCTGAGCGTCCCTCCTGTTGAATACTAGAGTGAGAGGGGCCTACCTCGCGCTTTCATTAATAGCTTATTAAAGGCTAAAACTAAAACTTATAGTTCGGTACTAAGTAAGTTTATTTAATAGGCAGTGCCCAGGCACAGGGCGTAGACTCTGGGGGGCGCAAGAATGGCTAGACCAGGCAGGACTATTTTTTTTTCGGTTTTCTCCTTGCCTTCCCTCATTTACTCATAAAAATAATCTTAAGCATCAGGGCGGGCAACGCACTTGCACTGACTTGAGTTTTAGTGAGTGACTGTGGGTGGTATAATAGGCGAAAGGTCCAATATACCTTTATATAATATATCTTTAAAAAAGGTCACAGCCATAGAAGCTCGCACAGGGCGCAGAAAAGGCTATTTACGGCACTGACGGCCGGTGAGAGATCAGGTGCAGGACCGACATCTAAACTTTTTTTTTCGTACGTACATACCTACTTAGATAACCACGACGCTTTTGCTACTTCACCGGGCATCGAGCAGTGTTCCGGCTTGAATAAATAGTTTAAAAACTACAAACTAAGCAACCTGCGCAAGAGAGCGCCCCCTGTGCATGGGAAAAACACTACCAACTACTTTCTAACTTCGGCTTGGTACTTACTTGATTTTTCAGAGAAAAAATTCTAGTCACACAATTTTTTACTCTACCCGAGAATCGAACCCAGGATCTCGCTATTTATGGCCAAATGCCACCACTAGACCAACGAGGCAGTTCATTTTATTCTACGTACAACAAGTAGGTACCTACCTACTTATTTCCAAGAAAAATAACTTACAAAGCATGTGACCGGAAGCAATTACGACAATGTTCTTAGTATCAATAGCTATAAACCGATTTTCACATGGTCTACGTGATGATACGTAGCTATCGGTTACTATGTACATACGTTACAAATTTACTTCTCTATGTGTTCTGTTTGACCGCCAAATATTGTCATTTGTATTCATCATACAACACTTAATGCGCGTCCAAGTTACTACTTCAGTTTACCTCCTCGTGCACGTTTTTTAAACATTAACATTTTGAGTTAACAGCTAGGCTATAGCTAAATTGTTTTAAATCCGTCCCTTTTTATTTTCTTACTAGCTTCCCGCACGCTGTTTTACCCGCGTAACTCCCGTTCCCGTAGGAAATTCATATTCCTACGGGCATATAGCCTTTCTTATTAAATGGGCTATTCATGCGATTTCATCGCGATCATGCGTATTAAAAAAATTGGCGTGTGTGTGTCATGGGAAGGTTCTTATGAAAGAAAAAATAAGAAAATTGCGCAGTCTTATGTAACCTTTGACAATATAAACTTTTTTTAGTCTAATCTTATGTCGTTTGACATACAATTGACAGAATGCGTGCGGCAAATATGGTCAAAAATGTAAAAAAAATGAATCTATATCAATCAATGCTTTGATAAAATAATTTATTTATTACTTCTTACAAAGTGGATCTAAATTTCTTAGTGAACGTCACGGAGTTCAAATAGCTATTAGTCTAATTAACAAGTTCAAAAACGTGTTAAATAGAAATAAAGCTCCTAAAAATATGTGCCATAGCTCATTCGATTCGGAATGACGTCTAGAAAAATGTTTTTTAAGGGTATATTAAATTAAAATTAAAAAAAAATTAGTTAATTAACAATGGTGTAACTTTTCGTTCAAGTATCTAAATTCAAAATTCCTTAAATATTATTATTTTAAAAGTTATTAACGAAAAACTTTGTTTTTTATCTTATTTTGTTAATAACAATCGCAATTTTTTGTGTGCTAATATACCCTTAAAAACATTTTTCTAGACGTCATTCCGAATCGAATGAGCTATGGCACATATTTTTAGGAGCATTATTTCTATTTAACACGTTTTTGAACTTGTTGACTAGACTATATCACGCCTAATATAAGAAGTTTAATTTTATTCAAAGGAGAACGTCTGTCGGGTCTTCTAGTATTAGGTAGTATAGATTTTCACCTATTATAGACTCTAATGTACCTTCCTAATTTGAATTATGATTATAATAATATTATGTTGAATGACATTGCTTAGTAGTTCATTGAACCGGCAAATACATTAATGATGATTTGTATTATAAATAGAACCAGGAACTTAAATGTATACTTTGTATTAACTATATTATTGTTTTCGTATTAATTAACCAATTTTATATTCAAAGGTGATAAAGTTAATTCAATGCAAATTCGATCCAAAGTTTAATTCATAGGAGTATAATAATGTTGTCCCTATTAACACGTAATAAAATGTTGGTAGGTACAGTCACAAAATATCAGCGCGGAAGCGGCCGTAGACCAATGGCTAGGGCGTCAGACTTGTGATCTTGAGTTCGCCGGTTAGGACCCCACCCATGGCACTACCGACGTGAACCCACTCGTAACACAAGCATTTTAAGGGGCTAACAAGAATACTAGTAGACTGCAAAACGCTGTTAGAAATCTTAAAAACAAAAAAAAAACAAGGTACGACTGGGAAGATGAATTGTATTTCATACAATCCTCGCACTATATTATTTCATAATCATCAGCCCGTATAACGTCCACTGCTGAACATTCACGTTTCACGAACATTCAACATTCACGTCCTTCTTCCGAGGGAGGGTATTTGCCATAGTCACCACGCTTGGCAGGCGGGTTGGTGACCGCAGTATTATTTTGTACCACACAAAGAAACGCTGCTGCCCGTTCCTTGATGTACGATTATTATAGATGATGTTATAACAATCGGGACCAACGGCTTAACGTGCTTTCCGAGGCACGGAGGGTAGTCCCTCAACCATATTATTTACCATGAGTATAATTTAAATTACATTTAAAAATCAAGTAAACTCTAGTGTGTCATAATAGTAATGCAAAAATATACCTATGGTTTTAGACAAAAATATTTATAAGTAATGAAATAATGATGAAATAATGAATTTATTCAGCACTTAGGTATTTACATACACTTGTACTTGTCAGAATCACAATGTTACACAATTATTTAGTTCAATAAACTAGATACTTAATTAACCGGTAGCAAATTGTAGGATATTACAGACAAAGTAGTCCGTCCGTCAGCTGGTCATTAATTCCTCACTCATAATAAGTTAAGGTTGATATTAATTATTATCGATTTTAATGGATCAATATAGTAAAATTGGGTATAAACATACAATTAAGTGACACACACCTGGGGGCACCCTTAAGGGGTTAGGACCACGACCCAGTGGTACCACTGAATAAGTCAGATTTATGAACATAAGAGGAAGTGATCGGCCTACAGGCGCTGGATCACAGGGCAGGGGTAGGGGCGCAACGCGGTCCTCGCCGGCGAGAATCCTACCCTAGCTAACCTGCAACCTTTCACTAGCTACCTAGGTGGACGAATCGGAGAAGAAAGGAAGAAAGAAACTCCGGGCTTTTTCTTTTTCGTCATCTTTTGTATCACATTTTATGTTTGTCTTTTTTTTTATAACTTTTGTTTACAATGTTTCATTTAATATACATATGAAATAACATTATGTTATGTGCGCTAATGCACGCTCTAGACGTTTTCAATAATATAGTCAAATACTGATTTAAAATCCTCAAGCAGTAGTATCAGAGCAGCAACCTCTTGCACTTTGAAAACGGAGGGAGCATCAACACACATTTCCAAGGAACTACATGAGAAGATTATCGCCGTAAAGGTCACAATAATGTACTACTACCTCAAACACATCCATCAGATGGTCGACCAATCACCACAACAGCACCCGTTCACGTGCATAACGTGTGAGTACACAGCCATCGCCTCTCTCGCCATATTAGAGGGAAGGAGGCGACTCGACTCACATCGCCACCGCAAGCAATGACAAACAATGGGAGCATGACGAGTACACTTTTAGTAGTATTTAAGGGATCGCATTTAAAAAGAGAGACGACAGGTTGAACTCAGCGTAGCTTGTTCCGAAATACATCAGTGTTTACAATAACAAGTAACTCTTGCATACATTCTGGTATTTTGTTAAACATACGCACACTAAGCCCTACAAACGAAGAATGGACTCTCTGCAGACGGTGGTAATCAGCACACAATTTATGTTTGTTTCTTGTATTTATTGTGTGCAAGGCGCTTCTCTTTTGATATAGATTAATGTTTTGTGTAATATGAATTAAATTTGCATAAATATATTGAGAAGCAACCGTTAATATATTAATATTTTTAAACAAATCTCTTAAGTGCCCGCTCTGGGCACTTAGTTGGTAAATTGATCTAATTGCCCGTTTCTGTAAAATAAATATGCTTTGGATATCGGCAGATTTGCCCCAAAGTAAAATTCCATACGATAAAATGCTGTGGAAATAACTAAAATAGACCATACGTGCAGTTTCTACGGTTGGTCAGTTGTCTTACTTTCCTTACAGCGTAAGCAGCAGAGGTCAACTTTTTAGCCAAGTTCGATACATGACCATTCCATATTAAATTTTTATCCAGCGTTATACCTAAAAACACTGTGGCGTTGACAGTATCCAGCACTTCATTATTAATCTTTAAATTAGGCCCAATATTTTTATTTTTCACATTGGGTGTAGTAAATTTTATACATTTGGTTTTATTCGCGTTTAGGACCAAATTATTTACAGTAAACCAATGGGTTATCTGTGTGAGTGCACAATTAATAAAGTCAAAATCATCAATATTACGTTTTACTTTAAAAATAAGTGAAGTGTCGTCAGCAAAGAGTACAACATCACACAAATTCTCCAAATAATACGGCAAATCATTGATGTATACCAGGAATAAAAAAGGACCCAGAATGGAACCTTGTGGCACACCTAACTTAACAGGCAAGGATTCCGAGACTACACCACCTACGTCAACGCATTGAACCCTCTGTGTAAGATATGAAGATAGCATATCTAGTGCACCATCATTTACACCATAGTGACGTAATTTTATTAAAAGCGAACGCAATCAAATGCTTTTGAAAGATCGCAGAATACACCGATGGCATGTTGCGACTTCTCCCACGCATTGTATATAAGTTTAATAAGAGCGACACCAGCATCTAGAGTTGAGCGACCTTTAGTAAAACCAATCTGATTCGCGTGCAAGAGGTTATTTAAATTGAAATGCTTGAGGAGCTGATTTAGTATTACTTTTTCAAAGACTTTACTAAACACTGGTAAAATTGAAATTGGTCTATAATTGGGTGGGTCGTCTTTCGCACCTGATTATATATAATATTATATAATAAAGGTATGATTTTACTGTACTTCATTTTATCAGGAAAATATGTGCCAGTGTCTACATTTTCATTGAAAATAATCATTAAATAAGGCGCTACTATATCTATTATTTCTTTAAGGATTTTAACTGATAAACCCCACAAATCTCCCGTATTTTTTTATTCAAAAGCTTTGACAACGTTTATTACCTCGGTTACAGTAACATTCATAGAGAACGCGTAGTGGATATTGGTATGTCAGATTTTTTTTAATTAAATACATGAGCCACTTCTGATTGATTACAAGTCTATTATCAAGTTTTTTATTAAAAGTCGATAGTATGCTAATAGGTATACTATCGACTTTTAATTGTAACTTTCTTTATTTAGTACATATAACTTCAATATTGCTAAGTTGACCGTACTTTCACAAGACATAACTTTGTAACTTTATTTGCGGTTTTAGAAAACCTACTCATAAATATTATAATATTTAATCTTTTATTTAAATTAAATTAAATTATTAGATGGAATCATATTTTGGCCGTAGCCCTATGGCTAGGGGCTTCGGTCTTGTGATCCCCCTTTTGAACCCCAATGTCGGCATACTCTTATCCAGAACGCTAGGTCTCAGAAGTAACTACCACTCACCTCCCCCTTTGGTTTACCAGCTGTCGAATGTAAAATGTTGAGTGTACACAATAAAATAATTGATGTTAATATAGTCTATGGCCATATAGTAGTCGGTGCTGTATGTCCTATTGTTTAGTTCGTTGTTAAGGCAACACACACTAAACAAGGATGCACATTCTAAACATTTCCATTATTTTGAATACGTCTAAATTAATTTTCTTCATGACGATACTTGAATCCTTAATAGGCACTATGAAAATATTTATTAAAATGTATACAAAATAAAATGTATAAGTACGAATAGGCTCCGAAACTACTTGACCGATTTGAAAAATTCTTTCACCGTTAGCAATCTACACAATCCCCGGATAACATAGGCTATATTTAATTATAAAGTTTCCACGAGAACGGGAGTTACGCGGGTGAAACCGCTCGCGGGAAGCTAGTTTAATTATAAAGTTACGCGGTGCCAACCGCATAATTTTCTGCTCTGTCGCTCATAAGTCACAGTAGTCAAGGGATAAAATATCATCAATTTGAATTCCAAGCTTGTTACATTATTCTTCGGTACCTATAGTAAGAACATAAATATTCCGTATTCAAAATAAAAATAAAGGAATCCGTTTGAAAGCCGGAAATGGTGGTTGGCTCCGATGCAAGTGACAAAACAATCATTGACTTCAAATTGAGAAAGTGAATACATTACAAAATTGGATACCTTATGTTTTGAGTACCTAAAGCCAAAACAAAGGATGATTCATCGTCATCATTAGATCCATCAACTCCTGAACATGGGCCTCCGCCCAGGGAGGTGATACCATAGTCACTATTCTTGGCAGGCAGATTGATGACCGCAGCATTATGTTGTTACACACAAGTAAATGCCGTCAGTTCCTGGTAGGTATACGGTTTATATAATACGTATACCTACCATATACCAGTTTCACCCGCGTAACTCCCATTCCCGTAATAGTATCCTACTAGTATTCTACTAACATTATAAAAGAAAGTTTTTAAGTATGAATGGATGGATGTTACCCTTTCACGCCAAAACTTCTGAACGGAATTGGCTGAAATTTTGCACCGGGATAGGTTATACGCTGGATAAACATATAGGCTACAAAACTTCACGCACCGACCCACTGGAGCAGAGTAACGTGGGTAAAACCGCGGGGCGCAGCTAGTGATTCATAATTGAATGGGCTGAAACACTGAAAGATTTTTTTTAATCGGACTAATCTCAGGAACTACTGGTCCGATTTTAATAATGAAAAATTTCCGTTCGAACAAACAAACTCTTCAGCCTTATAGGTGTTAGTCTAAACTCTAAAGGTAAATTTAAACTGTAACAATCACAGTATTTCGTGCCCGATAGTGCGCATAGTGCTTGCTTATAAATAATTACACCAATAAATTCTACAAAAGTGGAAGAAAAATATATAGGTAGGTACCTATATAATACTCGTAGATACAAATAAAACCACATTTTTAAAAATACCTCAGCAAAATAGATTCAGAATTATACGCAGGTAAAGACTAAATTACATCTGTCGCGAGAGATTCTCCACATTGAAAACATTAAGAGTAATCTCCCAAGTAAATCATTGGCAATCATAGGTGATTTCGTTAAATCTACAATTATTTGCGGTGGCAATTATGAATAGGAGAAGAAATAGAATATAATTGTAGGTAAGTTGGTGGACTTGAAGTGGGCTTATTCAGTTCCTAGCTTACACTTGGTTTACCCGCGTAACTCCCGTTCCCGTAGGAACTACACAATTAAGTATAGCCTATAGCCTTCCTCGATAAATGGGCAACACTGTTTTTTTTTATTATCCTATCCTATATTTTTTATTTTCATGAGATTAAGAAAATCATTAGGCCTATAGTGAAGCACCACGTTTACTATAGGCCTTATGAGCAGGCTCATAGTCACTCAACGAGCTATGGAGAGGTTACCGACATAGCCCAACGGATTAGTTCGATGAAGTGGCAATGGGCCGGCCATATAGCACGGAGAACAGATGGCCGTTGGGGCCGAAAAGTCTCGAATGGAGATCGTGGATCAGCATGCGTAGCGAAGGACGTCCACCTACTAGATGGACGGATGACCTGGTAAAGGCCGCGGGATCACGGTGGATGCAGGCCGCTTCGAACCGCAACAACTGGAGATCTATGAGGGAGGCCTATGTCCAGCAGTGGACGTCGAACGGCTGTAATGATGAAGAAACAAACAAACAACCAAATTCTTTAGTTTCATATATTAGTATACCTAGATTTCAGATAGTCCTACAAAATAACATTTAACTTGGTAAAGAACTACCATGGCATTAATTGCAAAACTATTAATGTACTAGCTGACCCGGCAGACTTCGTACTGCCTCAATCGATACATAAAAGACCTAAACATTTGTATAAAATAAACTGGGCCGTAGAGACTTCGTTTATGCGGTACTCCTACCCCTACCCTATACTACCCCTACCCTACACTACCCCTACCCTACACTACCCCTACCCTACACTACCCCTACCCTACACTACCCCTACCCTACACTACCCCTACCCTACACTATAACTACCCTACACTACAACTACCCTACACTACCCCTACCCTACACTACCCCTACCCTACACTACCCCTACCCTACACTACCCCTACCCTACACTACCCCTACCCTACACTACCCCTACCCTACACTACCCCTACCCTACACTACCCCTACCCTACACTACCCCTACCCTACACTACCCCTACCCTACACTACCGCTACCCTACACTACCCCTACCCTACCCCTACCCTATACTACCCCTACCCTATACTACCCCTACCCTACACTACCCCTACCCTACACTACCCCTACCCTACACTACCCCTACCCTACACTACCCCTACCCTACACTACCCCTACCCTACACTACCCCTACCCTACACTACCCCTACCCTAAACTACCCCTACCCTACACTACAACTACCCTACACTACAACTACCCTACACTACAACTACCCTACACTACCCCTACCCTACACTACCCCTACCCTACACTACCCCTACCCTACACTACCCCTACCCTACACTACCCCTACCCTACACTACCCCTACCCTACACTACACCTACCCCTAATCTACCCCTACCCTACCCTACACCTACCCTAAAAAATCTTGGCAAAAAAATTCAAGTTTTTAATTAACAAAATAAAGCTCAAATTGACTCTACATTTTAGTTAGAAAACGTTTGTATGGGAAAAAGAAAAAGGCTGTTTTAAGGGGTTTTCAGGCAATTGTTCGATTTTTTCTCGCCGTAAAAACCATCCTTGAACTTCCACGAACATTAAAAAAAAAGAATTGGCCAAATTGATCCAGGCTTTGTAGAGTTATGCGCTTACCAACACATTTTGCGATTCATTTTTATATTATAGATTTTCAGAATTTTGTATTAAAGTTTTGATAACATACAATAGCAGAAACTCAAATAATATTTAATAGATACTTGCGTAAGTAGCTTTTATACGTATACGGGCCCAGCATATATTAAAGATCTCATATCTCTAATCAATAAACACGGCGTGATCAATATCGCACCACATTTGAATTCTACCGTCAAACAAGGATCTGAATACAATTTGGCGCTTCTAACCTGGGGTTCGCTGTACATAGTTATTATTCACATTTGGCACAAAGCCACTTAAAGGCAATGCCCTCAGTACGATCACGTAAGTGTCGTGTAAGTTGCGTAGGAATTTTCCTGGTAGTCCTGACCGGGCTCATGGAATAAAATTGATACGAAGACCTATATACTAGATTTTACAAATTAAGTTTTTGGTCCTGCGCCTAATTCTCCCACTTATGGTGTCGGCAGTACCGTCCTAACGGATTTTAAGAGTAGGTAAGTAAAGGAGAGAGAGGAGTAATGAGTGGACCTGAGTTTGCGCACACACGTGTAAACTATAATATTTTCTGCGCAAGTGGGTAATCTCCTAGGAGTTTAGTCGCCCTGGCCGAAATCGATCAGATGCATACTATAATTATACAATTTTTGAAAAACATCACGATTTCGATTTTAAAAGCCATTCGATGTTGGCGACGGCATTATCAGTCCATACCTAGTTTAAAACAAAGTCGCTTTCCGCTGTCTGTCCCTATGTATGATTAAATCTTTAAAACTACGCAACGGATTTTGATGCAGTTTTTTAATAAAACGAAAGAATGATGCTAGAGGAAGGTTTATTGATATTTATAATAAGTACATAAGCTTTGCACCCGTGCGAAGCCGGGGCGGGTCGCTAATTATACTATTTTCGGAGAACATCACGATTTAAATTTTAAAAGGCATTAAGAAAGATTTTGGCGACCGCAGTGCCTATTTATTATGTTCACTACATACCTACACAAGTAAACGCTGTTTCCCGTAACTACTGTATTTTTATACATGATGTTGTAACATTATGGACATTGGCTAAACGTTCTTTCTCGGAAACTGAGAAAAATCCCTCAGTCAACCAAAACCGGAAAAGAGTCTTTGATTTTGTATCTACCAAGATTAATAAAAGTCAACTACACGAGGAACATTTTACTCGTCATCCCATCTCTTTTCCTTCGCAGAAATATACTAGGTTTACATAGCCGAAAATCTGTGATCCTAACGAGAACGAAGCATACAAAATACGACGTCGATCCTATACATATTTACGTGATCTTCAACGAGCCACTACGAGACACTGACTACCGACTATAAGCATTTACCGAAGTTTTTTTACCAGATCCGGGGTTATTTATCCCGCACTTGGATAAATTTGCAAATTAAACCATTATTGCAACATTTTTTACTGCATTAACATTTTTTACTACATACGACATCTATTGGCGAGTAGCGGACCTAAAAATTATACCACATTGTCTAACCGTTTTGATGTTTTTGCTTTTTTATAATAAGGTTCTGTAAAATTATAGAGCTACGTGGTGTCGTAGCTTAGACAGAACCTATGCTACCCCCAGTTAAGCGTATACCCCTGTACATAGCGAAAAATTTCAGCAACTACATACTTATTCTTACCGTGAGTGTAAAAGAAGCAACAGTAGATACCTACATTCTGGCAATCAATTTAACTATTTTACCGATGTGCTTTACGTTCCAGTTTCCGAACTTCTAACTTAAACGAAACGTAATCTCACCTAAACGGAATATTATTTACCTAGGTACAAGGAATATGGTTAGACCGCAATGTTCCTATAGCAATGCTGTGTGAACATTAACAAGACTCTTGACAAAAATTTTAAACAGCTATTTTAGCTTAATTCTTCAGCTCTGCTCGCCTTTATGGCCGGCGAAGTAGCATAAGCCTTGTGGCTAACTACGTATGTCCATTCGAAAAAAGTTGTTTTAGCTACCAGTAAGGCCTGTATGACTTGTATTAACTCTCTGCCTGATTTGAAACATCTTAATATGCTACCTGTTTATTTTTTTGTGTTGGATTTCCCTGAAGTAAAGTTTGAACATCCGATTATTCAACATGCATGACTCCCGAATGACTACATAGACACACAATTTACGTTATTTCATTACTTTGTACAATACTATGGTTTTCCCTATTACTCCCAAGCTTGGCAGTCACTTAATCCATTCTACGCCGCAATACAAAATTACCATAGTTTTTCCTTACGTCTTATATGGCCAAACGGCAATTTCACTTACATACTAAATACATGCTTATTAACATGACAATAAAAAACATTTTTCTTTGAACTGGAATCATAGCTTACACGTTTAAGAATTTAAGAGAAGTGGTTGCGGGAACGCGGACAACAGGAAGCGAGCTTCTCCGCAGCATACTGATGCATCGCAGGGCTTTGACTGTTTGTATACATCTTCATATATTGTTTTGAAATTTAGCTTTTGTTATGATGATGACAATATAATTGAATTTATTGATAAATTATTTTATCTACATAACAATAATAATACCTACTAATAATGAATGCTCAAGTGTGACATCCTGCACTGACCATTGTACCAACATGAGATAAATTAACAAATAAAAATTAAAAAACCTCCTTTGATTAAAAAGACTTCGCAATCCCTTTAACAAAGATAATCAAATCTTTGAACCATAGATCAAAGTTATAAGACATCCCATTCGCTTCGATACCTACCTTACAAGTCTTGAATTTCCTTTCAATATAGGTACTTTATTAGATTAAGAAAATGTCATAATCCCTCAAACCCTTCGCCAGTGACCGCCCTGAGCCGAGGTCCAAGCCCGGGCGTATGTTACTTAGTTTATAAACCATTTAATAAAGCTTGCAACTAGTGTTGCCAGGTGTCCCGATTTGCGCGGGACGTCCCGATTTTCAAGGGTCTGGGGACGCGTCCCGATTTGTACCTGATCGGGACGCTAAATGTTAATATCCCGATTAATCAAAAAATTTAATAAGATTAAATACATATTTCATTTAGGTAATTAATATAATAGTATACTTGCAATAGTAGTTTAAAACGCAATAAATTAAACCCAGACTTAAAAACTCCTTGTTTTTTGTTTACTGTCCCGATCTGCAACCCTAAATCCCGATTGTTTTGACCTCATGTACCGATTTATAACAAATCGAACCTGGCAACACTACTTGCAACCCATAAATGACCGTTCAAAAGCTTTACTCAATGTTTTGATTCGACATAAGTAAATCAGATTTCAGCCACAAGTTTTAAATTTGTTTATGTTACCAGTAGCTTAGGTAATAGTTATTTACTAGTAATATTCTTATGGAACATTTAAATACTGTAGATACCTACCATGCCTCAATTCCTAGTATGTACCTACATTTACATATGAGGCTTGTAAAACAATACAAGTTCTACTTACGGTTAACATTAAATGTCGCGGACAAACCATATTTGGTGCTGTCAATAAATTATTCGTTTCTTTCTAACAACCCGCGTTACTCATCAATATTGCAATGACGAAAAAAATGACAATTGTTAACAGGTACTCGAAAAGTGTCAACATGAATAGTTTTGCCATTCTCACTAGTTGGGGAGTCCGCGACCTTACCAGAATACAAAGACGGGCGGTTCCTTATGCACAACGACGCATGTGCGGTCAGCGACTCCATGTACCCTCTCCCCCCACCGTGTGTCTCCAGTCCACGTGCGCAGTGCGCCCGCGCATATTTACCGTGAAAATGACCATTTCCACGAACAAAAATACCGGAACTTGATAGCGTTAACTGAAATGTTATCAAGTGGCGATGAAGTTTTATTCGTTGGTCATAATTTTGAGGAATGTTGGAATGTTTATGATTATTGTGTAGTGAATTACAAGTGGATTTTATTGATAAATTTAAGAAGAATAAAACATTTATGTTCTATTATTAACATCAGAAAATAAAGCTATAGGAAATTTGTCCCACGGAAGTTAAAGTTAAAGATTTAGTTAAAGATTTAAGCATACATAGGGACATAGGGATATAGGGACAGAGAAAGCGACTTTGTTTTATAGTTTGTAGTGACTTACAAGTTTACAAGAAGAAATAGTCGAACGATTAACTTTATTCTTCTCGAACATTACACAAATTAAATAAACAAATTACACTAAAATATTAATTTCGCTCAAAATTTGGTTAAAATATAATGCATTTGTTGAGGAACGGTTGGTGGTGTTCCTCCACAGAAAATAAAGATCTTCTTTGCCAAGCGAGGCGGTATGCTCGGCGGCCGACGGTCATTTGTTAATATTCAGAACTTGTATCTGTTCGAATTGTCTTGCGATCTAGTATTGCGCGATACAGGTTTATTGAGATGCTAGGTGTTAGATGGCGCTGCTTGTGGTTTTGTCCGGCTACTGTAGATGTCGCTACAGTACTCCCCTCCAAGACTGAAAGGCGTTCTTTCTTTGTTGGAGTTCCAGTGAGTCGGAACTGATCCCAGTGAGTCGGAATCGATGCTGGGTCCCAGTGAGTCGGCACCGTTGTGGCTGAGACTGCGTGCGGCGAAACTGGCAGTGCTGCGCAGACCGATGTACGAGGTCGTGTACGCAGTGCCGTGGTGCTGTAGCCAGAGTCGATGGAGCCGTGTTGCGGAAGCTAGTTGCTTGTTGTTGTTGGTTGTGGAGCTGGATAAGGAGTACGTTGCTGAAGTAGCCTGTTGCGTGCTGTCTTCGGGGTCAGCAATTGTAGAGGAACGGTTGGTGGTGTTCCTCCACAGAAAATGAAGATCTTCTTTGCCAAGCGAGGTGGTATGCTCGGCGGCCGACGGCCATTTGTTAATATTCAGAACTTGTATCTGTTCGAATTGTCTTGCAATCTTGTATTGCGCGATACAGGTTTATTGAGATGTTAGGTGTTAGATGGCGCTGCTTGTGGTTTTGTCCGGCTACTGTAGATGTCGCTACACATTGGACTAAGAGTGGCGGTGATACCCGCACACGTCGCTAGATGGCGCTGAATGTATTTTAAAACGCGCTTACGTTTGTTTTTCCGATAACATTATATGGCGAAGTGGCAACCGGCCGCGTTATAGTCGTTTACGACATTTTTCTGCTGCGCTTGAAAACATTTGCTAGGGATTAGGAGGGATTATTTGCATTTCGTTGATTTCGCTTATTATTTCGTAAGGTTTGCTAAGGTTAATTAGCAGCGATCACCAAATACAACCGGCGTAGGCGTTAATACCGCGCCGTACTTTCAAAAATTAAACCGTCTAAAACGTCTTAAAGAATAAATAATGAACGTGAATGGGCAATACGAAAAACTGTTGCTACTGTACAAGAATCAGAACCGGAAAAAAGAAAGATTTGTAATAATAAAAAAACTACTCCTAAAAGAAAAAAACTGTGTCAAATAAGAAAATCTAATAAAATAATTCAATATGCCCACGTTTCTTCAAAAGAAGTGAAATCCCACCAAAATCATTCTGTAAAAAACTAGCCAAGTCTTGATGGAGCTGCTTGTTTATCTCTTAAAAGTAATGAAATCTAGACAAAGTAGTGCCAAGTCTAAGGTTCCTTACTGCGATTTCTTTTTTATTATAGTTAATGTTGTGTGACTTGGCCGTTGAACATTCTTTAAACGTTAGTGGAAACCTTAGACTTGGCACGACTTTGTCTAGATTTCATTACTTTTAAGAGATAAACAAGCAGCTCCATCGAGTCTTGGCTAGTTTTTTACAGAATGTTTTTGGTGGGATAAGTATTTACTCTTTTTATTCCGTCAAGATTTTGATTGTCAATATTATCCTCACATTTGTCTGCCAGGTCGTAGGTAACCTACCTACGTGCTACAATAAAATTAATTAATTTTTTATCTTTCATATTTTCATTTATTAGTTAGTATAATGTTGCAGTCAAAACTCTTAGCCAGTCAAAAATACTTTTGACTAGCAAAATCAGTCAAAACTAGATTTAGGTTGGGTTAGGTTCGGTTATGTTTCGTCGGCGGCACCTCCATTATAGTCGGGGATACGATGCGTTACTTAGGTATCGTCCTCGATAGTAGGTGGAACTTCCGGGCCCACTTTAACCGGTTGGCCCCGAAGTTAGTAGCGGCGGCAGGAGCCCTCGGTGGTCTCCTGCCGAACCTGGGTAGGCCAGGGGGGAGTTGCCGGCGACTATACGCGGGCGTGATACGCTCGATGGCGCTGTACGGCGCCCCGATATGGGTGGACGCACTGGATAGGCGTAACGTGGCCCTGCTGCGCCGGCCGCAGCGGGTCATAGCCGCCAGGGCGGCTCGTACCTACCGCACGGTATCCTTCGATGCGGCTTGTCTTCTCTCCAGTTCTCCTCCGTGGGAACTCGAGGCGAGGGAGCTGGCCGAGGCATACCGTCGGAGGTGCGACGGAGTTTTAAACGGCCGTGATCCGTTTCCGGAGGGCATGGCGACGTGGCGTATTGAATCGCGGCGTCGTGTCCTCCGTGAATGGAAAGACCGGCTGATAACCGACCCGCCATTGAGCGGATTACGTACGGTAGATGCGATCCGGCCTCACTTGCTTGAGTGGGTCGGACGTAAAAGGGGCGAGGTAACCTTCCGCATTGCGCAGGTCATGACGGGGCACGGATGCTTCGGTCATTACCTGTGCAAAGTGGCAAGGAGAGAGCCGGACACTCGTTGTCACCACTGTGATTGCGCCGATGATACGGCGCAACACACACTGGTCGAGTGTCCGGCTTGGGCGGCCGAGCGCGGTGCGCTCGTCGCACATGTAGGTAATGACCTCTCGCTTTCGACCATCATCAAGAGGATGCTCGAGAGCGAGGGAGCATGGGAGTCGATGGCTTCTTTCTGTGAGACTGTAGTTTCACAGAAGGAGGCCGCGGAGCGGGTGAGAGAAGATGATTCCAGCTCTCACCCGCTTCGTAGACGTCGCGTTGGCCGGAGGCGGAGGGCCGAAATCCGCCGTCTCCCGCCATAAGGGGTGACCCTGGGGAGCAGATAACATGAATCTGCTCCCTAGGGTCACATTCATGTAGTAGGTCGGGGATGCCACTGTGTTCTGACAATCCCTGTAGGAGTAGGAAGGTATCCATCGCGGGTGCTTAACACTCGCGATCGAGCCATAGGGGGAGGAAACTCTAGTCCCTTCACCGGGGCGAGAGTTATAGTTGTACTCTGTCGGAGAGATAACCAAAGGCCTATACCGGTACTTGGATCTCTCACTACCAACGACAGAAGGAGGAACACCCGGGGGCTTTTTTAGTGGGTACATACTCTCTGTGGTGCGACAGCGCACCACGTTCTATAGAGTATGAGCCCCACATGCCCCTCACTGGCGCAGGGATCACGTATATAGTGATCCCTGCGCCAGGGAGGAAGTGCGGTTGCGCATTTTTACCCCGGTAAAACAAAAAAAAAAAAAAAAAAAAAAGGTTCGGTTATGTTTAGTTAATTTTGACTGATATTGCTGGTTAAAAGTACTTTTGACTGGTTAAGAGTTTTGACTGCAACATATACACTTATACAGTCCACCGCTACATAACAAACGAGTCTTACATTAAACAAATTAAAGATTTTACAGTAGTCCCACTAATAGTTGTTGCACTAGATACTTGATCCAAAGGAAAGAATCCCGACGTACACCCTCCTCCCTCCCCCATTTTTGTTGTTGTTGTCCCGGGGGAAATGCATTTACGCATTCCCATCGGCGCTGCAGCGTATTCGCGCGCTGGCAATGGGATATGTGGGACTCGCCCTCTCCAAAGCGCGGTATTTTTTTTTTTTTTTTTTTTTTTTTTTTATTCTCTCGCCACAATATTACAGCTTATAAATACTGTGGGAGACTGGTGCCTAAGCTAGACGTAATGTCTGTATTTCAGGACACCAGGTCTCCCCCCTTTGGGTAAGGTTTACAATTTCTTAATTGTGCATGTGCGTATAATTTACAATTTTTATTATTGCTGATATATGTTAGTTTGGTTAGTAGGTGTTTGTATGAATGTGTAAATGTGGGTGAGTGGTGTTGTATATGCGAGTGTTGTGTGTGCTAGGAATGGGTGAATTTGATGTTATGGAATAATAATAATTGTAGAAGTGGTTAAGATGGGACAGCAAGTAGTTTTTCAGTTTCTCCATAGTTTAACTCCTGGAGCCAACTGCTAAGTTTAATTTTGCATTTGGTTTTCGTGAGGTCTTAGATTGTAAATGTTCTATTTATTTTGTTGTAAAGAAAACAGCCAAAGTAACAAAAGAAGCGGCGGGAGGAAGTAGTCGAGAGCCGGGTGTGATGGTGGGCAACAGGATCAAAACGTCTAGTAGTGTGGGATGCTGCGGAGTTGAAGGTAGTGAGGCTATGTTGTTTTAGTACTGTATGCAATATGAACAGCTGCCGCACCGTTAATACCTTTACTTCCTTATATAACATATCTGTTGGATATCGGAAAGGTAGAAACATAGACACTTTCAAAATGGCACGTTGTACTCGTTCAAGCTCTAACATTGTATTAGCTGCAGCACCACCCCAGGATGTAATGCAGTAGGTTAGTAGGGACTGAGCAAGGGCCAAGTAGACCGATTTTCTTAACTTCTCGTCAGCCGCATGTCGTAGTATCTTAAATACATATATGAGTTTACGTAATCTGCTGCTGAGAGAAGTGATATGATTTTTGAAGCTTAAGGCGCTGTCTAGTGTTACACCTAAGTACTTTGCACTCTCTGTTTTCTTAATAGTCGTGGTGCAGCTGCAGCCGTGTAGGTTATGATTTGAACATGTGTGAGCTATTATTGTGTATAGTGAGTTTACGCGTGTGGTTTGCACATTGTTTTTCAAAAAGAAGGGCATGTATACGGTTTTATCCGTATTTAATGTGAGTACATTATTGCGCAGCCATTCCATCACGATATCGAAACCCGACTGAGCTGCAGTGTATACCTCTTGCCATGTACTAGCACTGAAGAGAAGGGCAGTGTCGTCTGCGAAGGTTATAATTTTACCTTTAGGAAGAGTGAGCAAACCCAGCTCGTTAATGTATATGAGGAAGAGTGTCGGGGCGACTACACTGCCCTGTGGGACGCCGTAGGTAACAGTGCGTTCTTCACTAATGTAGTCACCGACTCTAACGCACTGGGTTCGCCCACTCAGGTAGTCCTCGAAGAGTTTAAGTTGGACATCCCTGATTCCTATGCTTTCCATCTTGCGGATTAGAGTAGGGATAGACACCGTGTCAAATGCTTTGGCAAGATCTAGGAAAATGCCCAAGACCTTCTGACCAGCATCCAGGTTTGTGATCACATAATTGGTCAGATCATGAACTGCATCCCCCGTGGATTTTCCTGCCCGGAAACCGTATTGTGTCGGCGAGAGAATATTGAATTTTTCCAAGTAATCCACGAGCCTATTGTTCATGATCCGCTCAAGTATTTTGGATAGAGTAGGAAGTACTGCTATAGGTCTATAGTTGTTGACACGGTCTCTATCCCCATTTTTAAAGATTGGGGTTATTATAGCTTTTTTGAAAGTTTTAGGAAATTGACCAGTTGAGAGCGCAAGGTTGCAGATATACGTGAGGGGTGGTACGACAATGTCCGAGTGTTTCTTTATGAGTGCACTTGGTATTCGGTCCCAACCCGCAGCAGTGTCGCTACGTAGGGACATTATCAGTTTTTCAACTTCTTTTTCATCAGTCGGAAGGAGAACCATAGATTGCGAGACATCATGAAATACGGAAGTGTTTGTGCTAGTACATGGCCTGTTTGAAATATCTTCCGCGAGTTTTTTACCGATCTCTGCGAAGAACTTATTGGCTTGGTTAACTGAATCCTGAGGAGTATCTTGTATATTTAGTAGATCTGATGTATTATCATTCTTTTTTATTCTATTTGAGATGGTGTTTATTGCTTCCCAAAGTTTTTTGGTGTTATTACCAGCATCACAAATTTTCGTCCTTTCATAGTCTTTCTTTAAGTTTTTTAAAAGCTTGTTGCAGTAGTTTCTATATCTAGAGTATGATGTTTTTAAAGTTTCATTGTTAGGGTTTTTTTTTAATTTTTTGTGTAAATTATCTCTATGTCGGACGCATCGTAGAAGACCCGGTGTGAGCCAAGGTTTAATTATCTTTTTCCGGTTTGGTATTTTGACGGTTCTGGAACTTGATTGGATTGCGTGTGTAATTAGGTTAACCATTCGCTCTGCTGCCTCATGGGGATTTTGTGTGCTATAAACTTGATCAAAATTAAGTTGTTTTAACTCCGAGTTAAGTTGATCATAGTTAATGCGGGTGGCTGTTTTTTTTATAACCGTTTTCGGTACTTTTTTCGCCAGGAAAAACAGTACGGTTTCATGATCGTATGCTAAACTCATACCACGAGGAGAGGAACCCCCCTCCCTCCCTGCCCCCAGGGTTAAAACGCATTGACGTTAAACACTTCAATAACTACCCAAATTACAGTTATATACACATTTTATTTTATTAGTGACATACAAATTTTTCTCCGAAACTAAACAACAAAATAAATTAGCATTCCAAATATCTAAGTACCTACATTCGTTTAATCCAAACCAACAGGTAGTTAAGTAAAAGTAGATAATATTATGTGTTATTAAGTAACGTTGGTGCACGCAACAACACTATGTAACAACTTGCATCGCAACCTTTCCGCTGATGCAATCCTAGGGTCCTACATCTCGGTAAGGAAATAAATTAGAATTAGTTACGTCACTCGTTAGTTTTGTTTTTCTGTAGGGTCGGCATGATTTGAAATGTCTCAGCGAAATCCCTTCGTCAGCGACCGCCCTTTAGGAGCTTCTTCGCTCAACGCTTACCTACTTACTATGCATGCGCAAAATATATTAAATATGTAAATGTATTAAGTTAACTTAGCTTCAATGATATAGAAACAATAGTTTCCCGCGCGCGGTCTTACATAACTCCTGTTCCCGTGGGAACTTCATAATTTAATGTAGCCTATAGCCCTAATAGATAAATGGGCTAACAAACTCTGGAAAAACAAACTCTTCAGCTTTATTTATTAGTATAAGATGAACATAGGAAATGGGTTACAGTAACCCTACGATTATGGAGACATTTTTATCTAATCCATAGTTATAATGTTACGAATAGCCTCCTGAACCGAGGTCTAAATCCCACATTGGTACCCTCTTGCGCAGGTTGCTTATTTTGTAGTTTATAAACCGTTTAAGTAGGCTGGAGTTCTGCTCGCTTTTATACCCGGTCAAATAGCAAAAGCTTCTTAGAAGAGACTTTAGTAGTAATCTATCAGTAGTAGTAATCTACTACTGTAGTACCTAATAATCTAATATAAAAAGAGTAGCTGAAAAAAATGAGGGGTTGCTCGACCTCATAGATGCGGAAACCGAATTGTTAAAAAGTATATTCGCTGTAAGTTTATTTTCTGTGATCTTCTGTTTATTATATATTTTAAGTTATCCTGTATCCAAATCTAGGAAACAACGTGTTTATTTTCTAAAACAGAGAAAATAAACACGTTTTTTCCTAGATTTAGATACAGGATAACTAAAAGAATATGTTACAGTGAAAAATAACAGTTTTTTTTAAGATATTTCTCAGCAAACTATTTACTAAATCCAGGTATGCTCTCGTAATTAAGTCAGTTAACATTGATATGGAAGCAGCACGACCAAGATGTTATCAAGTGTATACTCCATTGTTCAAGGGATAAAAGAGAGTAGGTACTTACTTACCTAATTTTGAAAATGTCGAGTTCTGGTTTAAATTTAGATATCAGTAGTAAATACCTACCTACTAACTCTAAATCAGTTTGCCTATTATGCGAATTAGGCATTATTTAGAACGACAAGCGTAATTTTGGATACACTGTTTTTTTTTTTCTTTAGTAAGTACTGTATCAGTCCTTTTTCATAATACACTTTTCTTAACATGGATTTATTATTTCAGCGAAGTTAAACATATCTACCATCTTAGTACCTTTTTTATACCCAAGTACTTACCTAGTACCTACATATAAATCTATCTAAGGCAGCACCTATTACATATTACAATTCATGCTATAAACATTTACAAGCTTAAACCTAAGTAATAAACATTTAAAATGCAAGTGGCAGTTAGCTTGTAGCTATTTTTGATACTTCGACGTAACGTGCGGTCATTATTTAAAAACAGAACATGCCTGTTGACATAATGCGCTGCCTAATTCGGCAAAAATACATTGTTTGGTGTCTGTGAACAATAGAGTTAACAGTAAAGCTATTTCTTATTCCGCTCGGATACGGACACGGCACTGGTGGAGTCTGTAAATTCCCTACATTGTAATTCAGATTGTACAACGAAACGCACGAGTCGGCATGCGGCAATGCGGATACTTCATTTGAATTCGAACTTCGAAGGTGCGTCAACGTCTTTAACCTGCGTACAGTGCCATAAAATATTTTTAAACAATTGGAAATATTAAAGCAAGAAGTTAAAAAAATGGAGCTAGGAGTGGAAGCTTTTACAACTGCCAAAAAAATATTTCTCTAAATGTCTTTGCTATCTTGTTGATTGAATTCTGCAACTGCAATTAATGCGGTAAATAGTTTCAAGGGTAAACATATTTTTTGCGCATATCGTTTAAAATTTTATATACCTAATATCTATCTATTTTGTATTTTGGGCGAACAAACTTATTAAGTTTGTTCAATTATTAAGTAAAAGGAAGTTAGATCATCTTTGTACCTAATTACTAGTAAAGGTATATAAATATTGGTGACGGCCGTGTGGTTTCCAGCTTAGAATAGACCACCCCATGTCCTCCCATGGGTGTCGTAAAAGGCGACTAAGGGACATATGGCTGATGGATGGGCAGCAGCATCTATTAGCTCAAGGTTTACATCTTACTGCGATCACCAATCCGTCTGCCAAGCGTGGTGATTATGGCAAAATCTCTCTACGATCCTGGCTTGCCAAGGTCTGTTAAAAGGAGGCCCATGTTCAGCAGTGGACGTCAACGGGCTGTTGATGATGATGACGTGTGACGGAAGGCTAACATTGCTACCTACATACAAATTTGTGTTGTGCACAAAAACAAAACCAACTAACAAACGTTACACATTGTTCACAGTAAATAAATAATAGGTAGATTATTAAAACAAATAAAATATAAAGGGTTGTTGTGGCTGCCAGTCTTATTAGCTTGTACATGTTTGAACTTTTATTAACACAACGCTCTTCTATACGAATTAATTCCGAGCAGCAATGCCTGTGTATTATTCAACACCATTTGTTTCTGTAGTTGAATCAGTTAACGATTTTGGTTACACACTATTACAACCGCCTATTAGCTTCTATAATACCCGTTTATTTCTAATTAAACATACATTAATTGCTTAATCTCATAGTCTAGTGGTTTCTTAGAACCGACATCTTCCGGGTCCAGCCACTTTATTAATCAGCAAGCTTCTCCAAGCCAATAAAAGCGGCATTAATAGAATATGTCTGTATAAAACACATAAATTTAGAGTAAAAGAATGGTGCCCTGTCCAACATCAGAGAAACAGATTTCAAAGGCGCGTCGTTTTTCATTGGGTCTATAAAATCAGGTGTTTATTGGGATTTGTCACTTTTGCATTTTTTTACCGACACCCTTTTATATTATGTCGAAACATTTATGGCGTTTTAACTAGGCTGGGGATTGTGTTCGAAATAGTTAAAGTAAAAATATAATAATATGTTGATCTCATGAGAATCGTAAATATATAAATAACACCCTAAGACACTACTTAAATATAAATACTAATATTATAAAGAGGAAAAGTTTGTATGTTTTTAACGATTAAATTTACGGTTTAGTTATTTAATCTTTAAAACTACTCAACGGAATTTGTTGCGGTTTTATAAAAGATAGAATATTCAAGAGCAAGGTTTCTAATGTTTCTATGAATACCTACATCAGCATTGCACCCGTACGAAGCCGGGGCGAGTCGCTAATTCTATATAGAAATTTAATTTATTATTTCGTACGCACACAATACAAACATAAAAAAAATATATGCGTTTACTAGCATTTAAAAAATATAATTACATCAGCATTTTCACGTCATCACAAACTTATTTTGATGAGTGTATATTATAAGAAGCATCTTATTAAATACCCGTAGGTATCACTACCTACATAGTATAAAACAAAGTCGCTTTCTCTGTCCCTATATCCCTATGTCCCTACCTTTGTATGCTTAAATTTTTAAAACTACGCAACGGATTTTGATGCGATTTTTTTAATAGATAGGGGGATTCAAGAGGAAGGTTTATATGTATAATACATCAGCATTGTACCCGTGCGGAGCCTGGGCGGGTCGCTAGTATTTAGTACAACATTCTTAAAACTTGTTTCTTATTGCCTCCTTAGCATTTACTTGTAGCGACATCTACAGTAGCCAGTAAAACTACAAGAAGTCGAGCAGCGCCATCTAACACATAGCACTAACCTGTATCGCGCAATACAAGATCTCAAGCCAATTCAATATGAAAGTTCCGAACAGTAACAAATAGCCGTCGGCCGCCGGGCATACCACCTCGCCCGGCAAAGAAGATCTTCATTTACTGTGGAGGAACACCAGCAACCATTCCTCTACACACTATTCAGAACGATACTATATCTATCTACATAAAAAAAAAAACTTCCTCCATCGGAAAATTAGATCATAGGATGCAATGTCCGAGCGGAATTCCATTTAGTCCCTTTTATAAGTTTGTAATTTAATTTTGAAAGCAAAGTGATTTTAATAAGAGGGTACGAGACTACAAACATGCATATATATTATATAATAGCATTATTTGTTGAGCTGAAAGTATATCACGACTGTCTAAGTTTACTCAATTGTTTTATAAAATACTAGCTGACGTCCGCGACAATTTCCGCGTGGTGTTTGTTATTCCTTCGGGTTCTGTTAACTATTATATGGGAACTCATAAATTTTCTGTGATTAAAGGTATTTAAAATGTTTACTAGGGATGTAAGGGACATATGCAATATACCATGCAATATTTAATTTAAGTCGATGCAACAATTTCGGAGATTAGACAGAGAAACAAAAAAAAACTGGATGTATTCTATTTTACTTCTAACATCCCCCTGACTCAGTTTCTATCGTTTTTTTTTAAATACCTTCCCAAAATACACCCTTCTATTTTTTTATACACCCTACCATAGTGGGAATAAATCCCTGTGTCACAGAAAATATAACTCAGACCACCAGACATCAGAGGCTATTACCGTAATCACAGAATGACCAGTTCAGTTTGTTTTTTTTTTTCGGACGGATTTATCTAGTTACTAATAGCGACGACGACCAGACTCACCAATACTAATAGCGTTGACCTGACTTAAGTTACTTCACCACGCGGGCATAAAAGCGAGCGGGAGGCTAATTAATTAAGCAACGATATTACTATGCCTGTGAAAAATGTATTTGGTACTTAACGTTTATATTTAAGTTAATGTAGTTTAAATAATACAGTAGCAATACACATAGGGAAAGCCTTACAATAAGCCTATATTAATGAAGACATTTTAACGAAGCCAAAGTCTTATAGGGCTTTTGTTACTTCACCAGGCAGGGCTCCAGCCTCTTGGGTCGGATAGCTTAAGCGTACCCCGCCCCCGCCAACGGCGGAAAGAAGGAGTGTCCGGGGGGTTTTAGTGGTGTAGGGTCCTCTCCTCGTGGTATGAGTTTAGCATACCACGCTATGGAGAGGGCGAGTCCCACATATCCCACCGCAAGCGCACAAATACGCTGCAGCGGCGCGCGGCGGTGGGAATGCGTAAATGAATTTAGCCCTGGACAACAGGAAAAGAAAATAGGACTCCGGCCTCTTAAATGGTTTAAAAACTACAAACTATTTGTGCAGCCTAAACAAGGCAGGATTACGAGTGTAAGGTAGGTGTGTCTTATAATATGAAACGCAAAAGAACATCAAAAGGTACAGCGGCGGCAACATTTGTTTGACGACACATATCGTATTATACATTGTTCTCAATCAAACACATGATTCCTGAATCGTCACTTTAAATCTACACAGTGCCAAATCTTTGTATTTGCTATCAATAAAATCAAAATAGAATGTTTTTATTGTCACACTACAATGGTCGGCGAACATTTGTCAAAATGGCTTCTGTGCTTGCCGCCACAGAAAAAAAGGTTTCACACAACTTTTATTTAATGTATACACATTGTAAGTTTTTTAACGTTTAAAAGTGGTTTGTATCGTTTTTTTAAAGACCCCTAAATCGGATTATATTTTTGTAATGTTATAGGCAGGTAGGTAGTTAGTTTCAGCATCCGACTATAAGCTTTTGCCCTCAAAGCTTCGTAAGCACCATCGGCCTTGCCAACTAGTAGTACACAGTCTACAATAAACAAGTACCACACTACACAGAGACCACACTACGCGACGCATCCACCCTTTCCCTCCCGACCTCTGCTTAGTTTGGGAGAACCTTTAGATACCTTCGTAGACCCCGAAGTCCGACTGGCCCGTGAAATGTAGAACGACAGTTTGCCTAAAAATTTAAAATTCCTCAATGCCAGCAACTGCCTTGAGCCGAGGTCCAAGTCGCCCTCTTGCGCAGGTTGCTTAGTTTGTAGTTTTTAAACCATTTATTTAGGCTGGAGCTCTGATCGCCTTTATACCCGGTGAAGTAGCAAAAGCCTCCTAAGTCCTAATATAACTTCATAAATGTGCGTCAAAAAAAAAGTCCGAGAGAGGGCGCCGTCTGTGGGGCTTGGATCTCGGCCCTGCGGTCGCTGGCGATGATATTGAGGGATTATGACTTTTAGTATTTAGGGGGTTTTGTGCAACTGTCGCTCTACTTTACAGTTCGCGGGCCCCTCGGACTTCGAGTCTATGGGGGCTTCGGGTGTAGGACGTCCACTGCTGGACATATGCCTCTGTCATAGATTTCCAGTTATTTCGGTTGAGGCGGACGGTGGCCGCGGGATCACGGTGGATGCAGACGCATCCACCGTGATCCCGCGGCCACCGTCATCCGTTCTCTATAGTTGGTATCTTGATGGTGGCCATCTGCTCTCCGTGCTATATGGCCTGCCCATTGCCACTTCAACGAACTAATCCGTTTAATACTTAATAGAAAAGTTTAATTTATCAGCCTGCTTAAGTCCACTGCTGACCATGGCCCTACACTTTAACAGACCACTTTAGCAAACGATGGCCGTTGGGGGATATTGCCGTATTTACCACGCTTGGCAGGCGGATTGGTGATCGCAGTAAGATGAAAGTATTTTACGCTGATAATAATATAATGTCAGTCCAAAAAAATAAGTAGTTACGTTCATGGCTATAATTTCTTCACAGCTTTTCAATGACAAGTAGCTACCGATAACCTACCTATCTATGAGCTTTGGTATTATAATATGATTTGATATATAATAAGTATTTTGCATTCGTTATCTAAGTAATTTTCTTTCAGTTTAATTTATTGGAGGTCATTAAAGCGCGATTACTTTCAGAGTGTAGTTCAGAGGATACCAACTTTTTAGGGATTATATTACCTACCTACCGTGTAGGTACAAGAAAAAATCCTCTGCCTCTTTTGCATCATCGTCAGCCTGTACAACGTCCACTGCAGAACATGGGCCACCTCCCAAGGGAGGGTTTTGCCATAGTCACCACGCTTGGCAAGCGGATTGATGACCGCAGTATTATGTTGTATAATACACAGAGAAACGTGCCTCTTTTGAATAAAAGGTATTTTTACCAATTTTTCTATTATCTTTCTTTTTTATGTTTTTACGGATTCTTTTATCAGCCCGTTTAAGTCCTCAGCTATACTTAACAGACCTTGGCAAACCACTAGCTGGTTTGAAACCAGGGTCGTTGATGATCGAAGATGAGAGTATCTTTAAGCTGATCGATGCTGCTGCATCCATCAATTGTATGTCCCTACAACACCCTTTACAGGAAATAGTAGTAGTCATCTCTTACAAAACCCATAGGAAGATAGGGGATGGTCTATTCTAAGCCGGAAACCACACGGCCCGGTTTACTGTATACTAGGTACTGTTTCTAACCGCGGTCGTGATTATTATTTACTTAATTAAAAATATAAAAACACTAGCTGTCCCACAATTTTCAACCACGTAGATCTCGTTTTTTTTAACCTCTTCCTCAAATATCCTTCCTGTGCAGCTCCCATATTCTCCCATTAATTATAATTAAATATGTGTTAATAATGTTACTCCTGGATACCGTAGCTTTCAAGTGGTAAAATAATAGTACTTTCGGAACATATTCAATGCAAACAAACAATTAAATCTTTTCTCTATAAAATACATAGTATACAGATGACTTTCACAAATACCTAATGTATTTGTAAACCAATTTTTAAATATGGTTTTTAAGATCTATATGAAAGAATACAATATGTCAGCGCCATCTGTGAACAGTTCTCTACTTCATCCAATTTTGTTGCTTTTTTATATTTTGTAGAGCGACATTAATAAGTCTTTTGAGCCTACGTCAAATCCACCATTATTAATCCTACAAGATGTTCATAACATTTTTTTTATAATTTTCATCCCTATCATGTAAAAATTGTCAAGTTAATGAATTATAATAACTTCTGTTCATCATTAATTTTAGTGGAGTTCTTTAATAAATATACGATTAATCTTCATAAAATAATTGAACCCGTATTATCAATGATACTTTCCAATTACTTTTTTTATTTTATTCAAAGTACCTACATGTAAAAATCCAGCCAGTATGATTTCAGTCGTAATTTTTTAGTATTTATATGATTATACCACGCTTCATCCAAACGAGCCAGATCAATGTAATGTGCCAGTGTAACAGGGGCATTAGTGAAGTGGGACTGTTGATACTTAAAGTACCGACAGTTGCAAAAATAAAAATAATGACAATTAAGTACCTATAGTCCGGTCAATTTCGACATTAAAATAGTGATCAAATAACAAAAAGTCTGACATAGCCAAATTTCCATTGTAACCGTAGGTTTACCATTGAAAATAAAGTGACAAAAGTCCTCATCAATCACATGTGTGTTAAGACACTAATTTGGTACCTATAAAATGTCAAAATTTTAAAGTTTTTGGATTTTTCTCGAAAACGGTAAGTTTAAACTTTTAGGTTTACCTAAAAGTTTTACCTTTGCCCCCGAATAAGTGCCTCAGCACTCATGGGATCGATGGGAACTTTTTGCATTTTATTTGTAATGGTAAACCTAAGGTCTCTACAGAAATTTATCTGTGTCCGAATTTACGTAATTTCTTTTGTCCAAATTCACCGGACTAGTATGGATAATTCAAAAAATCCTTTGCTTCACTTATACTTCTTTAACTTACGCCACTTACCCCATAACTACGACTAATGTGGCATGCAACCAAACTCGTGGAAACTTTGGGGAAATATAAAAAAATGCCATAAAATATAAAAAGCATTCAATTATATGACACAATTTAGACCTGTTAATTTAATTTGTAATATTAAATAATAGCAATAGTTTAAAATTAACAGAGAGAGTAACGACCACGTCTATTTTAACTATCTACAAGGTGCAAGGAGTCCGAGTTCCAAATAATTATGACTATTTTTATCAGTTACCTGAAAGTAATATCGTTATAGTTTTCTAACTTATCAAAATGTAAAACATTTACTTTTCAATAATGTAAAAAGACATTTTCGGCGCTGAGACATTTGGCAACATTGGATAACCGTCTGTTATCTGTGTCAACTTCAAGTATATCAACTGTCAAATTGAATCAAATAAATGTTTAAGCATATCTTGCTGTATTTTTAAAATATTTCGAAAATAAATGTATCAAAACTGGATTTTACCAAATGAAAAGATGCAAACCACTATCAAGGAACTCCTTGATGCTTTGGGGTTAGTTGGATTTTTCGTTAAATTTAGAGCTTTTAGACTACAGTATGATACGAATTGTGCTCTGTAATTGAAAATAATGTGAATTTTATTCAATTTACAGATGTAATTTAGAAGCAGACTCTGTGTTAGACTATATCCAGAATGATCCTAACTATGGGAACACTAATTTGTCCAGTAAACAAGTAAATGAGTACGCACAAAGATTAGCGCTTAAAGCTTCAAACGCCAAATCGTTTTTAAAAAAATATGAGGATCTACGTCACAGAAAGTAAGTTATTTTTTAATAAAACTATTTAATTCTATACTTTAAAAAAATAATTAAAAGAAAATTTGACCTTTGTTTGGTGTAAATATTTTGATCTGAATATGGGACATACATATTACTTATATTTAGTAATTTTCGACTAACCATTGTCACTATCAAATAAGTATATCTCAAGCAGGTTGCTTAATGCTCACTTTGATGCCCAGTGAAGTTGCAAAGCTTTGTGGCTAAAATACATTATAAAGATTTGTACTTTTTTGCCCATTTGACTATTAAACAGCTCTATTATTTTAAATTAGCACAGGCCATATTATATAAAGAGATTCTCATAGAAATGCATCTCAAAAATTCTAATAAATTCATTTGTAATGGTTAGTAATCTTGGGTCTAATTTAAAAATTAATATATTTAATTTTCAGCACTGACAATTTAGCAGATCTTATAGTATTGTTCTACAAGTTGGTGTGTGAAGATAAAAAGTCCAAAATAAGCAAGCCCAAAGTGGCCCCTAAACCTGTACTAGGTGACAGTAAACCCACCATTACTAAGGATGATCTTCCACAGGTAATAATGACTACAGTCCTATGATTACAGTCAGTGAATTGAGTTTGCTAATTAACACATTGATGGATAGAAATACCCATCAAAGTTAAGGTGGGTATCATACATAATTATAAACCATATGTAGTGATGTTACATCCATTCCCAATGTATGAAAAATAGTACTGATGCAGCCATGGTAAGTAGGATAGTACTGTCCATCAATGTGTTAAGAATCCTTTCCTTAGAAATATAGAAAGTTTAAATTATAGCAATCATATTGGAATCACCATTGAAGAATTGGTTAAGGTGTAAATCATTTATCATTGATAATGTAAAATAATTAATAATTACAAATCAAACATACAATAAACATACTATATTGTATAAAAATTTGATGAGCTCAGTTTCATTCAGGTTTCAGTTTTAGGTCATGCCATATATTTTTCAAATAATTTCATTCAATATTCATGTCCCCACCATTCTGATATCAAAATAGTGCGACCACTTTCTCTATGAAGAAAGTGGTCGTACTATTGGCCCATTATTTTGAACATTTATAAGTATTTAATTTTTTCTCTAAAAATTTGGCAGGGACCCATAATTTTGATGTCCATGATTTACTTTCCTATGGTAGGAATTATTATGTCACTTAAATTGAAAGTTGTTTTCATGTAATTGTTAAGGTTCCAAACATTAACAAAACCATTTTCATTATAATTTACCTTTGTATTACAGATTAAAGACAAACTTTTAAAGGCAGTAGATGAAAGCAAAAAACTTGTCATGAAGTCTTTTGAAGAAAAGGAAAACAAATTGAGACCGAATTGGTACAGCAGCTTAGATTTACCCAACTGGCAGAAAGACCACCCGGCCATGTCCTGGGATTTTCCTAAGGAGCCTTTACCTATTGTTGCATCTTTAGGTAAGGATTATACATCATCATCATCATCATCATCATCATCAGCCCATATAAAGTCCATTGCTGAACATGTGCCCCATCCCAAGGGAGGGTATTTGCCATAATCACCATGGTTGTTGTGCCACATTAGGAATTGCTTCTGTTGTTCCTTGATATATGATTATTATAGATGATGTTATAATAATAGGGACCAACTGCTTAAGGTGATTTCTGAGGCACAGAGGGTAGTCCCTCAACCAACCAGACCCGGAAATAAATCTTAGAATTTACACAAAGATTTCCAGTTCGGAGTGGATTATTAGGACAAAAGATTTGTAGCCATTAAGTACACCAATGTACTGTTTTATGCTAAAGTTTTAAAATAATTAAATTCTATACTACATCACTTATTATCTCATTGATTTTGGTGGTTTAGATCATAACCAAGTTGAGTTATTGTGTTTCTCTAAAGCAAAAACTTAATTACATCTCAGAAGAGATAACATTTTGTATAAAGTTATATCAATCAAGTTTTGTATAAATCAGTCCTGAGCCTTTGTAACCAGTCATTTTGTCATATTTGGTCACTGCTCTCAAATTTCTATATTTACAGTTTTTTTTTTACTTGGCCTTGTATAGTGAAAATAGTGATCGACAAACAACTAGATCTAATTTAACATACTATTACAATATTTAGTTATTAACCTACAAATTGAAATGATTTCAGCTGGTATACCACTAGCATCTCAAGAGAATATCATCATTGATGACCTACTTTATGTCTTCTCTGGTATTCCGGGGAACTACATCGTCCATCAGCCAGTTAAAGACACATTTGATGCTCGCACATTCCTCATATCAGATGATTTAGATGAAGCATTGAAGCAAATGGTTCAACAGATGTTGCCATTAGCATCTAATTATTCTATTGTAAGGAGATTTATTGAGAACTGCAATATGTGGTCCGGCCAAGTGTTACATGCATTGGTAGCAGCCATTGAAATACTTTTGAAGGATTACTATGTAAGTTGAATTTTGTTTTATTGTTAAATATTTTAGATGTATTGCAATAGTAAATAATATTAAATAATACCACATATAACAAGCCTTTTGAATTGGTATATGTGGTATGTTGAACCAATATTTATATCAGCTAATAATAATTATACCCTTCACGCCTCGGAAAGGTTGTTAAACTATTGGTTCTGATTGACATAACATGATCAGGTTAGCTAGGGTAGGATTCTCGCTGGCGAGGACCGCGTTGCGCCCCTACCCCTGCCCTGTGATCCAGCGCCTGTAGGCTGATCAGTTCCCCATATGTTCATAAATCTGACTTATATATCAGTGGTACCACTGGGTCGTGTTCCTAACCGCTTAAGGGTGCCCCCAGGTGTGTGTCACTTTATTGTATGTTTCTACCAAACTTTTATATTGATCCACTAAAACCTATAATAATTAATGTGAACTCAAACTTATTACGAGTCAAGGAATTAATGACAAGCTGACGGACAGACTACTTCGTCTTTAATATCCTACAATTTTCCACTGGCTAATTAAGTATCTAGTTTAATTCATAGAATAAGAATAATTGTGTAGCATTGTGATTCTGACAAGTACAAGAATATGTAAATACCTAAGTGCTGAATTAATTCATTATTTCATCTATGTAAATACACAAGTAATGGGCAACAGTCTTTACCTGTGTATATGCCTTACATATTCAGCAGTGAATGCTATATGGTTTAATAATGATATAAAATGATCAGAAGGTAAAAGGAAATCAAATATTGAATTAGGTGTCAGTGTAAAATTTAAGCCATTCCTACTGAAATTATTATCAATATTTACTCATATATAAAAATTGTAATGTTTCAGACAATGGTTGCTCAGCTGGAGACTGAACACATGTTAGGTAACCTAACATTACAAAAGCTGTGGTACTTCATCTTGCCTACTATGCACACTATGCAGATTCTTGCCGCCATTGTTACTAATATTGGAAAGGTATGTAGTCTCAACATCATCATCATCATCAGCCCATACAACAACAGGCGGGTTGGTGACCGCAGTATTATGTTGTAACATACAAGGAAACGCTGCTGCCCGTTCCTGGCAATTGTTATATATGTTGTGATAACAATCGGGACCAACGGCTTAACGTGCTTTCCGAGGCACGGAGGGTAGTCCCTCAGCCAACCAGACCCGGAAAGTAATCTTATAATCTACACAAAGATTTCTTGTCCGGAGTGGGGATCTAACCCACGACCTCCGACGTTTAAATCGAGCCAAAAACCGCTACGCTACGGAGGTTGTCGAAAATTCAATATATCAAAAAATGCGAAAATTTTGAATGAATGAATGAAAAGTTTATTTGCTAAGATTGTAGGTACAATACATTTAGATCTTACATTGTGATGTTAGTAGACCATGTACAATCTACCTTATATTAGGCATGCAAAAGCACACAAACATATAGAAATTAATAAATTAATTGTAACAATCATATTAAAAAGGTAACACTAATATTATTTATTCTAATTGTATTAAAATTAAAAATATTGATATAAACGCCAAATATACATTAATTATATCATATAATAACAGAAATTAAGAATTGAAGTGCAGAATATACAATGTCAGATACTTAATACTAAACAAGTCAAAAGCAATGTGTAGATTTAGAGTTTAATTATTAAAATTGTCAATATATTTGAACTAGAGCCGCAGAATTAAATAAATTATTATAATATTATTACAGATCAGGGTTATTTAAGAAATCCGAAATAGAGTAATAGCAGTTATTTACCAGTAGAGCTGAGAATGGTGCTTTAAATTTATTAATGGGTAGGATTTTAATGCTGTAAGGTATTTTGTTAAACACAACTGGACCCATACATATAACACTCTTTTTTAATAATGCTGTTTTGTAGCCCCCTGTTTTTAGCTGTAGCTGGTATTGAGGTCTCATTGCTACGACTCGCTTTCTGCTTTCATTCAGAGTAGGAAACAAGATCTATGTATATATGAATTTGATCTATGTATGTATGAATGTTTGTTACTTAAGCAATAAAAAAAACAATACTGGACTCGCGCATGAAGGGTTCCGTACCATTTTCAAGCGTCTACCTGTTGCCGTTATTGACATCGAGCAAAAAAAGGCACAAAAAAATAGTTTGTTGTATGGAAGGCCCCCTTAAATATTTATTTTATTTTATTTCTAGTATTTGTTGATTCTATTGTCGCTGTAATAGAAATACATCATCTGTGAAAATTTCTTGAGATACAGCCTGGTGACAGACAGCGCAATCTTAGTAATAGGGTTCCGTTTTTACCCTTCGGGTACGCAACCCTAAAAACGATAAAAAGTATTGTTAAATCATCCTTTTTTTCAGAGTGAAATGCGTGGAGGTGGCGTCTTAACGATACTCCACGATAAAACCAACACTTTGATGGGCGATGCCAGAGCTCAAGAGATATCCTTGTTCCTAACTGAACGCGCCTGCCGACCGTACCTCAGTGTTTTAGACCAGTGGATACATAAAGGCACTATTGTGGACCCATTTCAGGTAATTTTGTTTTGAGAAACTATAATAATAATAATATTTATTTCGTAAAGGTTTGAGTTACACATACAATAATGTTTTTTACAATAGTCCAGAAAGACATAAGATTTGAAACATTGGCACCTGTATTAGTGAATTCACTGTATCACAGGTGTCAGCGCTTTCCATTAATAGAAATTATAACTATTATTTAAACACAAATTTTAATGAAACTAGATTCAATTAAATAGCACTTGTGTAGGTATGTGTGTGTGAGTGTGTGTATTTGTGTGTTTGTGTGTATATAGTAGATGTATGTATGCAGATATTTGGGGGTTGTTATGATGTTTTTAAGAGATCTTCTGTCTGCCAATAGTCTTAAGGTTACCCCACGATATTTTTTCTCATTTCTCCGTAACACATGCCCATACCATGACAACCGGTTTCCACACAACTTTTCAGTTACCGGTGCCACTTACAGACTTCCTCTTATATACTCATTTTATCCAACTTACGGAATAGCATAGCCAAATAACATTATTGATCTCACAGTAGAGAAGGGAAAGGGCCGGCAGGATAAGGGTGGCTATTGCTGTACATTTCTACTGTACTGCTCTAACTGTCCTTATTTTCACCCCTATATACCATACTATACTAGAGCTATCACAAACGTGCGAACTAAGTCATAAATCATTACGTCATGGGAATGTGACTGTGACTGTGGCCGCGTCACTCGTTATCGATATAGGGATGCCGCTCGGACGCAGGTAGCTAGGACGCCGCGGTCGTTGATTTTGCATCATTTCCTTAACCTTTCCTTCATTACCTGCTGTTGACTACGAACAAATCCCTTTTTTTATAGTTACACACAACACTAGGAGTGCGAGCGAGAGTTCCCATATGCCTTTAAGTGTGAGCGAGAGGTCTGATAAAAATAATTTATGACTCAGTTCGCTCGTTGGTAATGGCTCTAGTATAGATGTCCCGCGCGGTTTCACTCGCGGAGATCCAGTTCCCGTGGAAACTTTAACTTAAAATATAGCCTATGACACTCATAAATGACGTGGCTTTCTATTGGTAAAAGAATTTTCAAATTCGGTTCAGTAGTTCCAGAGATTACCCCCTACAACGTCACAAACTTACAAACTTTACCTCTTTATAATATTAATATAGATGAGATGGATAAGGATCATTTGCCTGGTCAGAAATAAAAAAAAAACATCTTCACACAATAATAATATTTATGACTAGCTTTCCGCACGCGGTTTCATCCGCGTAACTCCCGTTCCCGTGGAAACTTCGTAATTAAATATAGCATATGTCACTCAGGGTGAATGTAGCTTGCCAATTATGAAATAATTTTTGAAATCGGCACAGTAGTTTTCGAGTTTATTCATTACGAACATACACACACAAAAATACAAAGAATAAAAAACTTTCATCTTTTGATTATTAGTACAGATTTTGTATTTTTGTTTTTTTTTAGGAATTCATGATTGAAGACAATGAACTTATTAACAAGGAAGAACTGCCAGTAGATTACTCGGCGGACTACTGGGAGAAGCGATACTGCGTACAGAGAGACAGAGTGCCCAAGTTCCTCGAGAAGTTCACTGATATCATACTTAGGACTGGGAAATATTTGAATGTCATCAGTCAGTGTGGTGAGTTTTTATTGCCACCGCTTGCGTAACGCTCGCTTTTCTCGTATTCAGCGGCGTACTCTAATAGGCAGCGGCGGTGGGCGTGTTCTAGCTTCAGTGCGCGGGGACTGAGCTTCCGCTAGTCATCATCATCAGCCCGTACAACGTCCACTGCTGAACATGGGCCTCATCTCGAGGGAGGGATTTGCCATAGTCTTGGCAGGCGGATTTGTGACCGCAGTATTATGTTGTTAAACAAAGGGAAACGCTGCTGCCCGTTCCCTGATATACGCTTGTTATAGATGATGTTATAACAATCGGGTCCAACGGCTTAACGTGCTTCCGCCAGTGCTTCTTGTATACTCAAGGCGTCGTCTTCGGGACTCGTGACGGGTGTAGTCTGGGTGGTGTCCAGCTTCCTCGCGAACAATGGCTAATCCGGCCTCGGACCTGGCGCTGGGGGGTGAAGTCGAGCTGTATCTTCGAGTATGACGACAAGTACCGGCTGATGGTCGGATAGTAGCTAGTACTTATTAATTTCGGGCGTTAAATTGAGGGGCATTATATATAAGTTGGTAGTATTACGGTCCTTTCTGCCTATTTTTGAGGACAACAGCCTAATGCAGGAACTAAATGCCTGAGTGTGCCTCACGGCTCAGGGATTTATGACTAACTAGTAGTTTACAAACATATAATTCAGGGTCACATAGCTCTCTAAACTGCGTCAAAATGGAGCCACGCGTGCCACAGACAGACACATAGCGGTCAAATTTATAATACTCCTCTTTTTGCTTCGTGGGTTAAACATTGGGAACAACTCTCCGTGCACAAATAATCGTCCCGGGTGGGTATCATTCAGGGACCAACGGTTGGGAACCACGGATTACACCAATATTAATTTTAACAATACAACCTTTCAATATTTACAAACTTAGATAAATGATTAGTGGCGCGCGCTCGACTGGATATTTATATATATTCCTCTTCACCATATCCGACGACAGCGACCCAGACAATTTGTCATATCTTTCGTGAGCTCTCTGATGACTAGCAAAACCAAACTTGGTCTTGAAAACCTGTCACATCGTGTACGTGAGTCACACTATGAATGTTTCCGCCTTTATCATCGTTGTACGTGTAGATATAGGAAGGATTTGGGCGATTTTTGCGTATTAGACGATTTGTTTCAAAGCATTCAATTGCTTTCGACTGGATACCGCGCTTGCTTAAATTCATAGCTCTGTAAATGCAGTAAGTTAATATTGTAGTGTGTATAAGACACTGTACTGATGGTATGCGATCCCGATGTACTTCCAAATTTTACATAGTACTGCATAAACTGCCACATTACTTCAATTATAACCAAAATATTTTGACACGTATCCTTCGCACGGAGCGTGACTGGCTACGGTGCGACAATTTCGGCTTAGGTACTAATTTTGCCTCATTTGTCAAATACGATGGCGGTATCTAGTCATTAAGTCTTTACAAACATTCTCTAAAATTACAATTTCTACCAACAGGAAAGCCAATAACCAAAACAAACACAGAAGAAATCAAATATTCACTCCGCGAGCAAAACTACGGTGCTATCATACAAAAAGCGTACGCTTATGCCAGTAAATCTTTGCTGGAGTTATTACTCAAAGAGTATGACCTAATGGGACGACTCAAGTCTGTCAAGAATTACTTCCTGATGAGCCAGGGAGATTTTATTGTGCAATTCATGGACGCTACTGAACAAGAACTGTCTAAGAAGATTGATGATATTATACCCTCGAAGTTGGAGTCGCTTTTGGGACTTTGTTTGAGGTAAGCTTTTTTATCGCTTTAAATCTCGCAGATCGTGGGTTCGATCCCCACGCCGGACAGTAAATCATTGTGTCAATTCTAAGATTTCTTTCCGGATCTGGTTGGTTGAGGGACACCCTCCGTGTCTCGGAAAGCACGTTAAGCAGTTGGTCCCGGTTAAATCAAGACGCGGGCAGCAGCGTTTCCTTTTGTGTTACAACATAATACTGCGGTCACCAACCCGCCTGCCAAGCGTGGTGACTATGGCAAATACCCTCCCTCGAGATGAGGCCCATGTTCAGCAGTGGACATACGGGCTGATGATGCGATGAATATATAACGCTGAAGAGTTTGTTTGTGTGAACGGGCTTATCTCAGGATGCGATTGAAAAAATGTTTATTAATTGGAAAATAATTTTGTCTTCTGTTAGGTTGTCAGCGGCAAGTCACGATCCCTACAACGAAGATATGCGAGTCGAGCTGTTACCGTACGACTTGCAGTTCCAGATGTTCAAGATACTTTCTATAGAGACTGAAGATGAAAAAGGTTGGTACTATTATGTAAGGTGCTTCTAAAATATATGCCATCCCTTCAACGGTAGCTGACAGTGACTGCGATTATGTCAGTGAAGACATTTTTGAGATATTAAATTTATTCCATATAGATAAAAGCAGGAACTGACTGAATGATCGATCAACGTACAGCTGAAGCCGCTGGGCATGAAACCATGAAATGTTGCTCAACCACTCCTTAAGCAATGTAAGTGTGCACTAGAAAGGATTTTTCGAAATTCTTACTCCTTAGGGGAAAAAAAGATGGCAAAATTTGTATAAAATAATTTAAATTGTTACGAACGAAGTCGCGGGCCACAGTTAGTTTTTAAATGAAATAAAACTATATTAAAATACATAATTGCAGCGAAAGGTGATGTCCCCCTCACCCCGCGATCACAATCGATATGGGGGACAAGATTTTTTTAAAGAAATATGTATTTTAATTTTAACTCTCTGTTGGTAACTGCCGCGTAGATTTCGATTTCATCATACAAATGTTGACCACCGTAGCGTAGCGGTATATGGCTCGCTTTAAATCACGTAGGTAGTGGGTTCGATCCCCACGCCGGACAGGAAATCTTTGTGTAAATTCTTAGATTTCTTTTCGGGTCTGGTTGGTTGAGGGACTACCCTCCGTGCGTCGGAAAGCACGGTAAGCCGTTGGTCCCGATTGTTATAAGATCATCTATAATAATCGTATATCAAGGAACGGGCAGCAGCGTTTCCTTGTGTGGTACAACATAATACTGCGGTCACCAACCCGCCTACCAAGCGTGGTGACTATGGCAAATACCCTCCCTCGGGAGGAGGCCCATGTTCAGCAGTGGGCGTTATACGGGCTGATGATGATGATGATACAAATGTTACCACCCCTTTTCATCCTCTTGGGGGTCGAAATTTTACCCCTTTCTTATCGGTTGCCTACTTTGCACAAAGAACATACCCACCAAGTTTCAGGCTTCTATGATCAGCGGTTTAGGCTGTCCGTTGATCCGTCAGTCAGTAATTCAGGATAAAACATTTAATATCCTACTAATATTATAAACAAAAAGGTATATAACAATCTATGTATGTATGTTTGTTACTCTTTCACACAAAAACCACTCAACGGATTTGGCTAAAACTTTGCATGCGGATTGTTTATAAGCTGGATTAACATATAGGCTACAAAATATCACGCTCTGACCCACTGGAGCATAGTGACGCGGGTAAACCGCGGGGTGCAGTTAGTGTGTAGATATAATTTGTTTTTAATATTTGTTTTTTTTTTGGTATAACCTTGTTCCAGACTACAAACAGAACAAAGATTGTCCGCCCCTCACTGGTATAGAGACGTTCTCGTTCGGCATGGAAGTGAAGTGGCCAGTGTCCCTGGTGCTCAACCACAAGGCCATCGCTTGCTACCAAATGATATTCCGACATCTGTTCTACTGTAAACATGTTGAGAGATTATTGTGCAGGTTTGTTGATTACCTTTACCTTTATAGCCAAATTACCTGATTAAGGGCTGAGTTTTTAATCCACAGATAAATAGTCAGATAACATTTATGTACCTAATTCATATCTTTATTCTGACATTTTCAATAGACAGATAATAAACAAGTATCTATGGAAAAAATTAACTGCTCCTTCATTCTACAGTCAAATTAAAGTGTAGAAAAATCGGTCTGACAGAGATTATATCAGAATTTATATATATTTCAATCTATACATATGTATAAAACTGAAGACATAAATTTGAAACTGGTACGATTTGAAAAATTCGTTCAGTGTTAGATAGCCAATTTATCGATCTATATCTATATGCTATATTTAATTATGAAATTAAATTTAAATTATGACTTTTAATCACAAGCTATACAAGAACATCATTACCCAATGAATTTATTTTTCCCACAGAGTGTGGCTCTACAATAAAGTGGTGAAACGTTTCTCTGAGGCTCGTCTGTACGCGGACGCGTTCGCGTTGCGGCAACGTATGCTGAGCTGTATACAACACCTGCAGTACTACATGTGTGTGGAGGTCATCGAGCCGTCGTGGTGTCAACTCATACAGAGCTTGGATAAGGTCAGTGCCCATTTGTATTTTAAACTACCTGACCTGAGGACCCAGACCAGTGGCTCCTAACCGGTGGTCCACTGGTGGTCCCTGGACCCAGAAAATAGACCTGAAGCTGCCCAAAAAATATAGCGACGCAGCAAAATATCTATTCACTGAACATAGTATTTAACAACATACATAAGTTATTGTAATAGTGTTAATAATTTTAGGGTGATTATGCAAAACAGGTGGTTCGTAATGAGATATACAGTTTGTAAAATGGTCTTCCATCGCTTTAAAGTTGGGAACCAGTGGCTTAGACAAAATACTACTACAGTGAAGTGATCGCTAGTTGAGAGAGATTATTTTTTTAAACAAGCGATTGAAGAAAGCATATCAATTTTTAATCAGCTGTTCAAGTTTTATTAGATTTTTTTAAACGACTGACAGTAAATATGCAAAAAACTATATTTTAAAACAAGTTAAATTTATATAAATATAGTATATAAAAAATATAGTTTACTATTAAAATCGCCATGCTATCTACAAGTTTTATACAATCGAAATCAGAACGATTGAATCAGTGGTTCCAAAGAAGAATCATCCAATGAATGCCCGTTATTTTTTCCCGCGCCCGCTTAATCACATGACGAATGTCAAGTATCCAGACATTTGCGGTAGCGATTTCGCTTAGGTATACTTCTTATGGGATTAGTTTTTTTTTAAATATGCGCATAGCTGCCCCGCGTAATTATTATATTTACGTGCGCGCTAATTCCTATTCTAATTTAAAAGCCATATAGTGCCACAATCCTGTTTAAAAAAGTTGCTACGACAACAATCTAACAATTTCGGAAGTTCGCATAGTTTCTTAATAAAATGTGTGAGAAAATTAATTTTCGTTTTTTTTTTTTTTTTGTGAACTTTTACAATGTTTCAATAGCATAATCTTGTACCGGGCGAAGCCAGGAGGACGGAAATACAAAAAATTGGCTTTTCTAGTTCCTAGTTAGCGCTTAGTCTAGTATTCCTAAATACGAGTTTATTTCTTTTTTCTTCCAAAATCGTATCACATCTTGTGATGTACAAGCCTCGAGGCGTCGAGTGTTATTTCTGAAGTGTCGTGGCGGAATGGCAAGACTCTGTGACCTCGGTAAGCTCGGGAGTCCCGAGCCAAACCGAGCCGCGATTTTTTTGAGCCAAGCCTCGAGGCTTCAAAAGTGTTCGAGCCTTCAAAGAAATTCGAGCCTTCAAAAGAGCTCGAGCCTTCAAAATTAGAATAAAGTGCACCGTAAACGCTTAATCTATTGTGGTTTACCTCTACTTATTTTCATTCATCAGCATCCATTAAAACTAGAGGGCAGAAAAAGATTAGTGCGCTAAAGATAAATGCTTCAAGATCGATCGAGCGCTAAAAGGGCTTGCAAAAATGGCTCGAGTCTTCAAAAGAACTCGAACCTTCAACTCTTTTGAAGGTTCGAGTTCTTTTGAGCCTTTGAAAAGGGTTCGAGCCTTCAAAAAGGACTCGAGACTTCAAAAAAGCTCGAGCTCTGAAAAAGACTCCCGAGTCGTCGGGCGCCATATATACGAGGCGAGCTCTGTAAACGACACCGAGCTCTAGGCAAAGGGACTCGGACGCCTCGAGACTTGTACATCACTGATCACATCGAAGAATCGTCTCCTCAAACAGAACTGCGTAAAAGTTTAAATCTCTTTAATAATTCTAGACCTCAGAAAAATAAAGACGGATGTATATTATACTTCAGAAGCATTTGGTCGTAAGTGCCAGTTTACGATAAAGGCACATACGACGAATATTTATGAGCTCTAGAATTATTATTTATTAGTAGTATTTTATTACTGTTATACAATAAAACCGGGTCGTAGTACACCTGTACGACTGTACATCCCAACAAGATAAGCTATACAAATTGGTAGGACATACGTTAGTTAAGAAACAGAGCCTTAATTTGAGGTAAAAGAGATACAACATATTTTGTCGTGTAAAAAAACAATTTATTGGAATTATTTTATATCAAATGAGATTCGAAGAATATTGGACGTAAAGATATATCAAAAGAAACATTAATGTATTATTACGGACACTATAAAATTAATACTGCTTATTAACTACGTTAACATATAAATATAAAAGTTAAACATAAAACAAATCAAATTATGAAGTAGCTTAACATATTCTATAAATCTATTTAGAAGCAAGCAATAGGTAAATTACTTATTTAGTACGATATTCTAAAGCGTGTAGCACCTTTTTTAGCGTACTTTCAAGGTTGTCTATTTTCATCTCATATTTAGACAATTTTTCTTTTAGTTCATCGAATTCAGTTACATTCATCTTCTTGCTGATAACAATCTTTGCGTTCTTAACTATTTTTCGGTCCAGTCTGTCGTTTTGACACCGTTCAAAGCAGCACGTTTGACCTGTTTCTATATCTTCGTAGTCATCACCGTATTTTCCCAACGGTTCTGGTTCAGGTATCACGATGTTGTTATCTTGATTAGGTTTTACTATAATCCTGTGCTCGGGCAAATAGTGTGGGAATAAGCTTATTCGTTTAGCAAAAGGCTTCAAGCATAACGTTTTGGGTTTAACGATATTCATGTCTTGTAAACTGGCTGGAAACCAAGGGCAGCATTTATTCGGTCTAGAATATGATTTAGCGCTACCGATCAATACACTTTCAAAATAAGATATCAGTTTTATCCTAGATATATGTCCAACCAGCTCAGCATCGGCTCTTATTTCTTGCGTGTCGCTTACGGCTAAACCATTAAGTAAATTAAATAATACAATCGGAATCATAAATACGAACACTATAAATATTATGTGACTCGTTACTGGGAATGTACTGAATTTAATGGAACCTGCGTCAAACTCTCCTGTTAACATGACGATAGTTTTAAATAATGACCTTCCAGGATCCTCGAAGAAATCTTCCTCCTCATCATCTTCTTTGCCTGTGTTATTTGGATTCGGTGGTGCTTGGTCTTCCTTCTCTTCTTGTCTAAATAACGTGTAGAAGCTGAGCGCAAATGCAATGATTAAGATACAGTACCACAGGAGAAACTTGAAGAAATTCCACGATACAGTTTTTAACATAACAATATTTGTCGATAAAGTAGGGAACTGTCCGATAAGCAGCACTAATTCAGCGGATGATAGTAATATAGCAACCGCCGACAATTGCTGTTTAGTTGATTCTTTCGCTGAATTGTCACAAACAATTGCTGCAGTAACAAATATCAATATTATTTCCATCCAATTCTCAATACTTTGCAAATAACGCACCGGTGACACCAGTAATTGGAACAGTTCTCGGAATATTAAAAGAATTAATCCAATAACAGCTCCGACATGTGTTATAATATTTAATGCTTCTATTGAACCCGGTTGTTTCTTCTCAACGCCGTACCCCAAAATTATATAAAGAATTAAACAAAGCCATAGAAGAGAATAGAATGTTATATTTGCATAGAATAAGCAGCTTATTCTTTGCCATTTTAAATATAGAAAGCTAGTGATAACTGGGTGCTTTAAAATCGGTCGCAACTCCTCATTTCGCGTCATGAATAGCAATGCATCTGTTTCAGGCGCTAGTATGGAATCATATTCTTTGATGTTATTGTTAGTATTATCCATTAGAGGCACTTTGCTCAATTCGTTTTCAAGAGAATTATTTGGATAAACGAGGAAGCTATATTTCATGTGAATCTCATAATTCTCATCGCTCGGTCGCTGGTCGTTCGTTGTGATACATTCGTCCAGGTATGTTTCAAGAGTTTTGGCGGTAATGTCGGCTAGAGGTGGTTCGTTGAATTCATTGCGCAAACCCACACAAGCTCCGTTTCGTAGCAATTCTAATACGGTTTCCTGGTCCCCGTTTCGAGCAGCATAATGAAGCGCGGTATTATTTTTCATGTCGAGATGATTAACGTTAACATTGGTCTTTGGATGTTTTAACAACAATTCTAAACAGGCGTTAAAATCGACTTTAGTTGTTTTTGAATAAGATTGCATCCCTTTTACTGTAATTTGGAGAAGAGACTCGCTATTTACAGGGTCGAATAATGTAGACTCATTGTCTATAAACATTTTGAGAATTTTATGATATCCATATTGACATGCGATAGCGATAGGTTTGCTTGTATTGCTCGCACATGTCGCATTTGGGTCAGCACCAAAAAGTAATAGAGTTGATACTACTCTTTCTAAACCTTTTTCAGTGGCCCACTGTAGCATGGTTTTCATTCCTTGGTTAGCTGCTAATGCTGGACGATGTTCATTCTTTTTCGCAATTTTTGTAAAGTCACGTATGAAATTATCTTCTTCATTTCTGCTAAGATATGAATATAATTTATCTATATCAATCGTTTCTGTTTCTATTTCTTCAGTTTCGAATTTTGTCACCAGATGTGGAAATGCGTCTTTGAGATAATCGCGAGCCGTTTTACCTCTTCTATCTTTGTATGTATCCAAATGAATTGTCTCTTTTGAGTAATCTATGATTAAAGTCACCACTCGTTCTAGGCCTTGTTTAGCTGCTGAATAAACAGGGGTTACTCCTTTTATATCAGGACTATTGGCATTGCAACCAGCTTTTAGAAGTAGTTCTATCATATCTTCGTATGTAGCCAAATCTTTTTCACGATCGTCATCCAAGTCTTCTATCTGTTTAATAGCCATTAATAATGCAGTATTACCTTTACTCTTGACGTTGACGTCAATTCGGTCGTCTTCTAACAAAACTGCCAATGCGTCGATATTTCCGTTTTCAACAGCAAAATGTATTGGTGCAGCGGAATGGTGTTCGTTGATTTTGTTGACCTCTACCTCGTGTTGCAATAATAGTTTGACGAAGTCCTTCTTGTTCTGTTCTGATACAGCGAGTTCCAGGCATGTTTTATAATCAGGGTATTGATATACGTGCTCTAAGTCTACAGCTCCATAACCGACGAGTTTCTTGAATGTGGCGAAATCATTTGACAGTAGAGCGTTTTTCAGTTGGACTTGTGGATCCGCACCGAACAGGGAACTGCCGCGCGATAGTGCACGGTTCGGCTTCATCTCGTAACTGTCCCGCGTCATGTCTCACACTGGCATCTGGAACGTAACGAAATTGTATTTAATACTGTCCACAATTTTCTCATTGAAGTAAATCGTTATGAAATTGATACTGTAGTACTCTAAATCAATTAAAAGTAATTTGTTCAATTGTATTTGATTAGTGCGTTTGAACATCTGTTATTTTTTAACATGGTTTTGAGATTTAGAACCTTTATAAAAATGTTTACGTGTGAATTAGGTAAAGAAAGATGCTTAGCCTGATGCTTCTGTTTAACAGAAAGCGCTAAATGAATCAACTAACGCCTTTGAACATGTGATAATCGGTGCCGTGTACATTCCGTTAACTCAAATCAAACCATTTAACTAAGACGTGCCCTATTTTCAGCGTCAGTACGTCGTTCATACTGTCGATCAGTATAAAATAATTTAAGGTTTCCATTGCTTGTTGTGGAACCAAATGTCCTTGAAGTCAATCGATATGGTATAATTAATCTATCAAATAAATAGCAATCGCACAAAAATGTTCCACAGCCCATTGGCATCCATTGCCTGATTATCTCTTATGTTCGCATTTATTTTATTTTTGGAACTGTCATTTTCCAAGAATAATATTGATTCATTTGTGTTTCGTAATCTTCAATTCAATCGTAAAATAACAAGGTGAGTTCTTTGTTATAGAAACTGCAATTAGACCATCATTTGTTCAACCATCGTAGGTTACCGTAATGAAGGGCCAATTTATTCCGAATTTCTCTTACCGACATAAAATTAATGCCAAAAGCGTGCCTCCACTGTTACTAATCAAGCAATTTGATTGATTTGCACTGCATGTGTGTATTATGTTATTCTCAACTGAGAAAAGTTGCATCGCTATCGACTTTTTACCATTCAAAATGAACCTTAAGTACGAGCCTTTAGGTACTATTGGTTTTATAGTTCCTACTTTGAGAATTTTTATTGCAGTATAATTGATTTTTGAACATTAATGAACCATTGATGTGTATTGTGCGTTGTTATTACACAATTTACATACTGAGCACCCGCATGTTAGCATACGAGTATTTGTACAATTCATACTCTTTTATACAAACTTTATTGATTTGGATATTTAAGTGTCGTGAGGTTTGTATTTTATTGTGCGCATACATATTTTCCTAATACCCGTTTCTTAATCATGACAAAGAGTTGCTAAGTAAGCTAAATACATTATAATGTTATTATAGTAGGTACCTTTTATAATACGTGTATATTAGTAATGCTTGTCGGATTTGTTAGGACAATATTTAACAGCGGATTTGCTCCGAATACACCGTGACTAAATATCGCCTTGAGCGTTGTTCAAATTATAATCCTATTAGAGAACTTGGCTTCTGTATTGTGTAGTTTAACTATGTTACTGTTATATTCATGGCTTAAATTGTATCTTCGTCAATAACAATATAGAGAAACAACCTAACTACTTTTGTTATTGTCGTATCTTCGTTTGTTTGAGGTAACTCATTACTTATTATTGTCATCGTCATCACCAGCCGGTTTAAAGTCTTGCCATAGGCATTTGCCATAGTCACCACGCTTGGCAGGCATAGGCATTTGCCAAAGTCACCACGCGTGTTGGCAGGCGGGTTGGTGTCCGCAGTATTTTGTTGTACCACACAAGAAAACGCTGCTGCTCGTTCCTTGATATAGGTAATATTATTATAGATGATGTTATAACAATCGGGACTAACGGCTTAACGTGCTTTCCGAGGCACGGAGGTTAGTCCCTTAACCGACCAGACCCGGAAAGAAATCTTAGAATTTACATAAAGATTTCCTGTCCGGCATAGGGATTGACCCCACGACCTCCGAGATTTAAAGCGGGCCAAATACCGCTACGATACTAAGGTTATCTGGCTTTTTATTGTAAGCTTACCTTTTTACCAATATATTTAATAACGTTCAGAATCTAGATTCCCGTAGTTAATCTATACTAATATATAAAACTGAAGAGTTTGTTTGCTTGTATGCGCTAATCTCTGGAACTAGTGGTCCGATTTAAAAATATTATATCATTGTTAGATAGCCCATTTATCAATGAAAGCTATAGGCTATATTTTATTATGAATTTCCCACGGGAACGGGAGTTACCCGGGTGGAAACGCACGCAGAATCTATTAAGCAAGATTATACATACATATCATGCATCCAATAGCGTTCAAAAAGTTTTGCGGTGTAATACACTTCTACTTTAGTAGGTACTATTTTCATCAAATCGACCAATATTCATGGTTTCTATAGAATTCTAATCCAAAATTTCGTTAAATGAAATTGAACTAGGAATTTATTCTACACAAAACATATATATATTTTTAAACGTTAAAAAATACGTAGATAAAACTGTTGTCTGCTGGCAGCGTGATTCTAGCGAAATCAGGTGGCGCGTCGTGTTTCCAAAATAAAGACGAAACTACGTAACTAACAAACCGTTTGAAGCAGACAATAGGTATGTGCGTCCATCGGAACGTTATGAGATAGTCCACATGTTCCAACGGGTACTCTCAAGCTCAACAATAGATAGCAGTACCTACTTACATTACGGCATGATAAAGCTTATACCATCAATTTCGATCGCTTTAACAATTATACTATAACTAAAATTAACAGCTTTGATGATTTTAATTGATAAATGAAGAGGTTTCTAGAAAAATGCTTACTACATAGTATCGTTCGCATTTCCGAGAAAAAAATTTTGTTTCTTTGGTAACATTTTAATCTGATTATGATGATTAATATTTGCTGTATGAATACATTCTTGGCAGTTATCTTTTATCTCGAGACTTCCCTTTACATTCTCAGGTCATTTGTGTGCGGGCCGGATTGCTCATGCGTACCCGGCCCCGCCAACGGCGGCGGATCGAAGGAGTGTCCGGGGGGCTTTAGTGGTATAGGGTCCTCTCCTCGTGGTATGAGTTTAGCATACCACGCTATGGAGAGGACGAGTCCCACATATCCCATTGCCAGCGCGCGAATACGCTGCAGCGGCGGTTGGAATGCGTTAATGCATTTCCCCCGGACAAAAAAATAAATAAAAATCCTTTGTGTGAGTTGCGGAATTCGATGTCCATACATCGAATTCGGTACCTACCTAATTTATCTATACTCATATTATAAAGAGGTTAAGTTTTTGGGCTTGTGACGTTGTAGGGGGTAATCTCTGGATCTACTGAACCGATTTTATAAATTCTTTTACCAATTGAAAGCCAAGTCATTTGTGAGTGTCATAGGCTATATTTTAAGTTTAAGTTTACACGGGAATGGGATCTATTGTTCTGTATACGTTTACTTATTTACAGAAACTATACAAAAATTCAAGGAACGAATATTAGGTACTATTTTGATGAATATATTTAATGAGGATGTAGAAAGTTAACCCTACATAAATACTTCCATCTTTTCGGACAAAATAATTTGGAATCTATCAAATTCCCATACTTTTGAGATCTTGCTCATTTAGAGATTACATACTCCAGTATTTAAGTGCAAAAGTCATTTTAAGACAAAATGAGACATGTCATTTTCAACTAATGTCATAACCAATTGTTGATTTTATGAATAGGAGAGAATAATATGTATTAAGTATTTCATTGCTTACGGAACTAACTGTATTTTTATAGCATTGCAATATTATGAACACCTGTTCGAATTTCCCATATGACGATGAATGACGTATTAAAACGTTTTTTTAGAAAAATATGTACTAATACAAACACAATAAAAATTCTCATGCTACCGATTTTTAATATTTCTCATTTTAAGATTAAAAAAAAACATGAAATGATTTACAGTAAATATATTGCTTATTCTCCAAGCTGCATGGTCGAGCTTTATTTCCTTTGTATTGAAATCACCATAGCCTTAACCTTTGTCTCTGCGGCTTCACTATAGAAGTTCCTTGACGTTTATCGAAGCTTCTGACCTCTTCGCATTGTTCAATTAAATTGCATTAGAATTTAATTTATATTCTAAAAATAAATCTTCTATTCATAGTTGAAGTATTTTGAAATACATTTAAAAATAACCGCCTATAATAACAATCAAAATATCTCGTTTCAAGATGGCTTGATAGTTTTTGCTCTGACATGCAAACACTGACATTGATAAAATCACTGCTGATAGAGAAGAAGAATAATTTCCGATGTCTTGCCGACTAAGGGTTTAACCACTGATTGCTGATCACTAACATTGATCGATAGCAACGTCGTCGACTAATCCATTTTACCTTCAATCGATTGGGCTGATAACTTCACTTTATCTTATTATTATCTAATATTTTTTTGTACTTAAAAAGATTTCCGTTCTTGAGAGATCGTTTATCTTTTTAAGACGTATCAGGTTGACCTCAAGTAAGAGCAGCAGCACATGACTCGTAAGCCTTGAGTCAGACTACGTAAATACCGCTTATTCATATTTATTTATCAGTATCCCCATCGAAACTTAGCATATGGAGATCGAAGAGTATTTGTGTTAAATGTCAATGTTTGTGGTAATGGAGGCAGGGTGTCTGTTGAGGTCAAGTGTCGAAGATTATTTTAGGAGATCGCTAAAAGCAGGAGATAATATATCAGATGTTTTATTTTAAGGCTCAATATTGTTTGAGTTGCCTTAATTGTTTGAAGTAATATTTCATCTGTTATATGATGATAATAACACTTCAACTAGCTTAAAAAACTAGATAATCGTATTGATAATTAATTGCCTTTCATGCCATTGTGTCATTTTCCGTGGATTTTTCATTGTTTTCTTTTAACTGGTCCTCAAAATATCGAATTAAAAAAAAGGATCAGCTAAATCGGCAAGTCTTGTTCAATTTATGGCTTGATAAAGGAAGACAGGAATTAATTTATCTCTTGGCGGCCTGGAACAGTTGTCCTTAAACTCGCCTAAAGTCATTTGTCCTAAATACAGTTTTTTTTTTCTTTAGTCTAATAGATAGTTTTCCATTTTCATCATTTCGCCTGAACGTTAAAATATCTAATTATCAAAACCATTAATGTTCAAATAATTGCACAAAATAGGTTTAAGTTAGGTTAGAAATGCGACATAATTCTACTTATTTTACTTGGTTAGGGCGAAAAATTAGAAATTAAGACCAAAAATACAGCAAGCGGAAGAAAAAATTGTTTAAACAAATTTACGTCATAAGTTGTTAATAGCGAAAAAAATGGACCTACAATTTGTGTGCCAAAGAGAGTTGTGGATTTTAAAATTAGGCTGTCTAGAACAAAGTACCTATATACGTATCTAGTCGCCTATGTAATATTTATAAATACGTGAATAAAAGCGGTGAGGAAAGCACAAAAATATTACCATTTCAGTTTAAATAACTTTCGTTGCTCGAAGAACAAGAACGGTGTCCAAACGCAAAATAAAAACACGACCATTCCGTAATGGTGTTTGTAATTATCCATATCCGTTGTTTCGTAATTATTTCGTTTGGGTTATACATAATTTTATGTGCACGCTACCGGTTGCTTCGGTCTAATTGTTGGTAACGCCTCAAGTTAACAGTGAAATTGCCTCTTTTACGATGGGATGCTGCGTAGACGGTTCCACAGTTTATAAATAGTTATGATTTTATAACTGATGATAAGTGGTTGAGGTAGCGCCAGCGGGGACTTGTTAGTTGCTGCCGCCGCGATTTTGGGTTGTCAATTAAATTTACAAAAAAAAAGGGAATTTAATTGAAAACCTAAAGTATAGACTCTACGAGCATATGCTACACCTATGACGTGATACTAGACTGACATACAGATCATTAGCTAAACTGCGATAGATTTATTAGTCATATTTTTATTTGATTATATTAATCTTATTTCACTGTCAATAATTGACAAAAACAAGTTTATGCAAATACCTAAGTGATGTATAAATATCGTTTAATTCGTTAATGTGAACCACAAATGAATCTCGATACAGGTATTTAGATAACGTAATTTATAGCTTTACGTATCTGATGTGATATAAAAATACAGTCTTGAAAAAAGCGTCTAGAAATGGTTTTTTTTTAAACTACATAGTTCTGACTAAAAACTGATTTACTCCATCCATATTAATTAATATTTAAAATTCTACCGGTATTGATTCTAGCTAAAATTGGTTACTTATTTAGTATGCACAAAAACAGCCCTGGCCATTGTTCTGGCTAGCTTCCTATAATTGTCTAACTAAAATTCTACTTACCGTAACCCAAAGTGTTATTAAGATTATGTAGGTACATAGTAAGTGAAAGGTACACAGTTTAAATATAAACGTACTTACTAAGGAAATCACGACCTTCGTATTAATAAAACTCTTCTAAATTGAACACAATCTGGATTGAATACGTGATTCAATATAACGCTCAGAGAGATATGTCTAGCGGTAATAAAACCGCTAGTGTAGCTTCATTGTGGTTAATGTGGAATATATATAGTGTAATTAATACATACAATTGTTGTTATCTTTACTAATATTACCTATAAAGCGGAAAGATTTGATTGTTTGTTTGTAACCATTCGACTGATTTCAATTTTTTTTACATTTTTTAAGAAAACTACGTTATCCAGAAGTAACAAAAGCTTTATTTAATTACTAAGTGCGCCCCTTGGTTTTACCCGCGTTACTCTGCTCCAGTGGGTCGGAGCGTGATGTTTTGTAGCCTATATGTTAATTAAGCAAATAAACTATCCCGGTGCAAAATTTCTGCCAATTCCGTTCGGTAGTTTAAGCGTGAAAGAGTAACAAACAGTCAAACATCCATCCATCCATACTTACAAACTTTCGCGTTTATAATATTAGAAGAATTAAGATATCACGGAAACGGGTACTTCGGGGATGAAACCGGGCGCGGGAAGTTAGGTAGGTTATAAGATAACCTTAAAAGTCCTTTGTAGTGAAAAAACATACATTATTGTATAGTAGACAGCTTTCCTGACGTCCACATATTTAAAGATAAACATATTATTACTTGGATGTGAAGAATTTAACTATACAAGATAAACAATAACAGAAATAAATTGTTTTGGAGTAGGTATTACTGAATATTTATACATAATTTAACAATTTTGTTTGTACCATCACAAGAATTTAAAACGTATATTTTAATAAAGTGTAATAAAATGCTCAAATTGACAAACAAAAGAAATTATGGTTTATTATTGGTATCTACAATACAATGGTTCAAAAGAGATATCGAATTCATTGTTCTTCACATGTGGGTGTCGCTTTAGGCAATAATATACTTACTGATAAAATTACTATTCGGATTGACGCCAGAAGGTTGAAGATCAAGCATATTTTTTTGCTCGGGGGGAATTGCAATGATGTTACGCATTTCCTCCGCCACTGCGGCGTTGCCACGCCGGTATGCTTGTCATACCACGAGGAGAGGACTCTACCCACTAAAACCCCTCGGAAACTCCACCGTTCGCCGTTAGTGAGGGGCCAGGAACCCATGGTTGCCTACTTAGGATAATTTTTATTCCTTGGTAGATCATTCCTAAGACTATTTTCCAAGTATGGCAGGTTAATTCGAAGATAATCATAATAATGTAGTCAAATACCTGAGACAGAATGGTTTTTATTCATGAATGAAATATTATTTATTGGCTACGTAAATTAAGGTGTGAGGCCAATACATGTAGTACCCGACATTATGCATCATCCACTTTATCATCTTGCATCTTGTTCGCCTTGAATATATTGCAGTTACTTAAAGCTATGTTCTGACACATTTAAATCATATTTTAAATGTCGACTATGGTTCTAGGTTGTAGTTACACCTGCAAAGGACCATAGTCAATTTTATATTATTTCACTAATTATATAATATTTGCATGGCAAGCGGCATACTGAGCAAGTATGCTCAGTATTGTAAACCTTTTTATAGCAGCATTTGTTTATGTCTATATAAAATATCGTATTCGAAGTGTGCTTAGTCATATTTGGAATATATTCTCTAAAGTATGGATGGTTCCAAATCTATACTAACATATAAATATGAATAGCTTGTTTGCTGGACCAGTATTAGCCCGTTCAACGTGCTAATTTCAGGACCTTCTGCGTCCGATTTGAACAATTCTTTCAGTGTTTGATAGACCATTTATTATATAAGGAAGGCTATAGGCTATATACTTAATTATGAAGTTCCCACGGAACGGGAGTTATGTTTAAAAATAAAACTGCAGACAGCACCCTCATAAAATATACCAAATTAATAGCATGCGTTACTTAACAGGTTTCGGTTAAAATACAAGATTGCCCGCATACCTGTGGATACCGTTTCATTGGCTTAATCTAGGGAATGCAATCCCGCAGCAAAATTTCAATTGCTGGATCCCGCGGGATTGAGAGATTCGATCCCGCGGGATCCAGGTATTTGCGGGATCCCGCATGTTTTTTGAAAGTCATTGAAAAAAGAGAGGAATCCTGTATCATAAACGAGTCTATAGAACTTAAAATGAAACTAAAAATATTATTGACACTATTTATCAAGTAATCAAATAATTAATCAGAAATAACAGTTTCAAACAAAGGTCAAAAACTATTATTACAAACAAACAAAAAACAACTATCCATTATTTAGGAAGCACATAAAACATAGCGTCTCAATAGTTTTGTGAAAGTGAAACTATTTATAAGTAATGAAATCAATCACTAATTAGAAATAAGAATAAGTATTACAAATAAACAAAAAACAACTGTCCATTATTTTGGAAGTAGCTCCGCATGAAACATAGCGTGTCAATAGTTTTGTCAGCTAAACGGCTTCTTACTTTGCATGCTAGGTATCCGGCAGCAGAAAATGCCCTTTCCGCTTCCACGCTGGTGGGCACAACTGTTAATAACGCATTGTAGAAGAATTGAAGATTTTCACCTTTGAGCCCACCAGACTCCAACAAATTCATTTCTATACTGATTATACCTTCAAGAGAATGAAGTCCCGATCCCGAAGAAGATCGACCAGCGGTCTTTCGCGAGCCGGCCTACTCAGTTCGCGCGCTTTCGCGTGCCTACAACACATGCCGTATGTCGCTGCGCAGTCCCGCAAATCCCGCGGGATCCCGCATGATTTAGGCGCGGGACTGGTCCCGCAAAAATGGTGCGGGATCCCGGTATTTCGGGATCCCGGTATCCCGGTATTGCATTCCCTAGCTTAATCTTATGAATTTTAACTAGTCAACAACTTGTTTGTATTACAAGCTCATACCTACTTCCACTGATAAAATAAACGATCCCATATTAAAATTTAGTTTCTCGTTTGAAGAACCGTCCAACGTTTATCTCAATAAAGATTACATGGCTGGATGAAACGTGACCAATTCTTTCGTGAGAGAAATATTGCGTATACATATAATGTCAATGCGCATACTCGTATACGTATATATTATGGTCGGAATAAAGTATGGAGAATTGGCAGTAATCTCAGCATTGCCTCATATCCGGTACTTGACCAAGTAAGAAAAGTTTTTCGTTCCGCACATAACATTTCAATTTGTATGCCCGTTAACTCTAAACCAGTGAGTCGGCACACCGACAGTTTTTGTCATCTTTGTGCTTAATTTGCTTCGCCCAAAAATGCTCCGCGTTTCTATCCAATTCACTTTCTTGTTCATAACTCTGGGTTTGCTAAAAGCAAATCCAACTACTTATGCACAATTCTTATGCAAGCATAGAGGCGAAGAATCGATGAATCCTTAAAGCGAACGTTCAAGAATTTCCAATAAAAGCGAATAAACGATGTATTTCTGTATGTTTGTAAACTTTGAAGAGCGGATGAAGGTTTATTAAGAGTTTGTACGAAGTGTTTTGATTATATTAAATATTAAATCAACATCATTTACGACACCTCGAGTACCTCCATTAATCGTTAAAGTTTCTATTTCGGAGCAGTAAGCCGGCGCAATGTTATCAATAATTTTACATTTATGCAGCTTTATATTTTCCTATATCTTGGTTATCAGACTTTACCTATTCGTATTGACTTTTGTTTAGTTCATCGTAAGTTTTCTTATAACGAATTGGAACATTGTCTATTCAAATTTTTTGTGAGTTATTATTTATTTTTCTTTGTTAGGTTATACTATGCCCTAGTTCTTCTTAGACCTCTGATTCCAAATGCGAGTAAATAATATCAGTTCTTTAAATGATTAACTAAACGAAATCTTTAACATCGATATTTAAGACAACTAACCTTAATAACGTCTCGTTTTTATCATATTTGTATTGAGCATACAAACATAAACGACGTCATCGTTTATGTTTAGAACTACATTTTTCTACTTAATTAACCTACGATTAGAAATATAATTGATTTCCTTAATTAAAACTTTTGACAACTGAAGCATAATGATAAATATGGCTAACACCTATGCGAGTTAATTTAGTAATTTACAAAATTTGGTGACCGGTTTTGGTTTATGACAATACTACACATTCACGTAGCTTTATAGTTGGCACATCCATATAGGTAGGTACATCCCTCCCTCCCCACTCGGACCTCTAACTGAGTCTAACTACTGACTATTGACTGTACTGCTTCCCTTCACCAAGTGTCACACACATTACAATTAATGATTATTGTAAATACAAAACATATACAGAAGTACCGTTTGCTATTTACATGTCGGAAGTAGCAGGCTTATAGAAAGGATGGCTAATGGTTTGACCCACGCTCTATATTTGGCCATGTAACCATGTAGGTGGGTTGACATCATTACTTGATGATTGCATAAACGTTTGTCCGATGACCTGTCAAGTTCATCAATATTTAATAACGTTATTCAATATGTTAATATTGCATAAAAAATTGAGTGTCGAGTTATTAGTTGTTAGCTCACACACTTTGAACAAAGTGTACCTAAGTTTTTTCAATTTTGCTAGGAACTTCTTTTTCTTGTTTTAGAGTCACTTACTTGGATCCGAAACGCATCCAAAAAATAAGAAAGTGTAACTGTTTAGAAATTAGCAGCTCTTTTGTTTATAGTGTCGATGACCTTATAAACTGGTAATATACTCTTCAGCAGCGTTTACCTGTATATAAGCTGTACGTAATTGATTATATTAAAATTAAATAACGTTTATTTTCAGTTAAAACCATAGAATTAATAATAAATATCATATCCCTGCCCTTATCCCAATTTATTTGGGGTCGGCACAACATGTTTTTTTTCCATTCTGTCCTATCAGCCGTCACGCTATACACTTAATTATAATATATAAATAATATAATATATATATACTTGATACACTTTAAATTAAAATTGGTAGATAATTATTGTGTATATATAGAGTTTAAGAGTGCATTTAAGAGTGCATAGGTTGACCCTCTTTCTGCATCTCTTTCTGCCTCCTTCTGCACCAATCGACGCTCGGAGGATGATTAATTATATAATAAAAAAGAACGGAAAACATGTTTTGTTAAAGGAACTTTACACAACCAATTAATTACTTACGTGGAATGCAGAATAACGATGCGATAAATAATAAGAAATTAAGCTTAATCAGATATCAAATAACCAAGCGAGAAAGCATATATTAAAAACTAGCTTCCAGCGGGCAGTTTCACTGGCGTAACTCCCGTTTCTATAGGAACTACATCATTAAATGTAGAATGTTCTTGAAGGATAACGCAGATTTCAAATTTTTCAAATCGGTTAGTAATTCCTGCGATTAGCTCGTTTAAGTAAACAAACAAACTCGTCAGCTTTATAATATTAGTATGGATAACATAGTGAGTGATAAATAAAAATAATTTCATACAGTATCTATAGAATCCCTTTATCTGCAACAAATTATTACATTTTTATCGGTTTTATAGGTACTGGCACTAAAATATGCAATTTATGTTCTACTAAAATATTTGACCTTAACTACATTGAAATGTAAATGACTTTGAAAACAAAAATGGTTTAGATTCATCATAATCAATTTATGTGGTAAGGAGAGATCGCATTTGCAATTAAATCACTCAAGGGCGACACATGCATATAAGTAGTCCATTTATTATCGCATTCATAGGAAAAGTCTCCAATAAAAAATCCTAGTAAATTTGATATCAGGGAACAATGACACATAAATCAAAGTCTACCTTGCATTGTCCACATGTTTAAGTACTCACTAATATGGAGTACAGCTCACTTTTATTGTCACATTGGTTGAATCACTGCAATGTTTATGTATCAATATAATTAAAAATATATAGTACTGTTTCATCACGTAGATAATGTATATATATTTAAATATATCGAATGCTGTCTCTGTTTATGGTATATAAACTTCATGAGAACGCATTGAAATCGGTTCTTATGCTTTGGATGTAATATGCTTCATTAACTATAAATATGGGTTTCCTAAAAGGACAACCTTACGATAGGTCTAATCTCTACCTATGTCTTTTGATATTCGCCTTAATACATCTGGTCCTGCGATATGGTATTAGCGATATATTTCGCATTTATTTTTAATTCAAACATTGACATTCAACTTCGTATACTTAGTATTTATATGTTTATTACTATATTATTTTTACTATTGTAATTTATTTTTAATTTAAAACATTTTGATAATAAAAAGATATATGCAAATAGTTAATATCATTAATATTAAGAATTTATTTATTGACACAAGACCGACAGATTTCTAGGACACCTGAAATAAATTTAAATATGATTTTATGGTATATGTTACCTATTTATGATTGATTTTGTATGCTTTGTGACTTCTTGATAAGTACAAGTGTATGTAAATACCTAAGTATTCAATAAATATAGTTTTTATTTCGTTTAACCACTAGAATAAGTTTGTTTGGTTTCAACTAATATCTACTATGCGTCTTGCACATGTCAGAAACATTACTTCGCTACCGCAATAGTCAATGCCTCTATTCATTGATACGACTCAGCAGTACTAGAATCTAGCATACCTGGAATAACTAGTTTTGCGAAGTAGGCAACTAGGTTTGTAATATACCTACATGTTGACCCCACAAGTATCTGTACTGGAAACCATTTGTATTGTTACTGGCGCTTTTGTTTTCATAGATTCATTTATTCTTTAGGCGCACTTGTCGCTTTTAAGAGTTATCAGTTATATATACACAGAACAAAACATTATATTACTCAACGGAAGCAGTCATACTTGTATTACTTCGAAAGATGAACGTAATGATAAATAGCATTCGGTTTTTTCATGTTACTATCACCGGATGTTACATGCTGCTGTTGACCGGCAGTATTCATTTGTCTCTCTCTCTGCCACTTAACCAATTACTGTGTAATGGCACCGCTTCCCGATGGCATAGGGTTACTGATTGCCAGCCCAGATGACTACGTCATCGTACACCAATGACGTCATCATATACGACCTTGACAAGGGTTAGCTACAACATATGCAGTTCCGATGGTCTCATTCAATGTTTACACCCACATATGTTTTGTGACATCAACATACTACCGATTCTATATAAGAATAATTTGGTAAACATTAAACGGTTTAGATTATTTAACTAAGCTTGCTTATCTAGCAAAACTTGCGTTTTGCAACGATAAACATAAATACTTCCTAGTTTCACTATACATATTAAACAAGAGCCTTTTCAGGTACCTACTTAGAATGTTTAGGTATCCTAATTTAAAGTTAAGTAAATCCTATTAATCCATTATTAAGTTTTGATATGGGTTAGTAGGCAAAGTTTTTTGTAACCTTTGGAAGGTTTTTATCTTGATCGACCAAATTCACAAGTATGACGTATCTATCGCCATCTATGTATTTGTAATTTTTTTGCGTTTAAGCTCCCTTAAATATAATTTACTAAACTATTTTTATGAATTTTGGCATAACTTTTTTAAACCTATGTCCTCAATCAACATTCATCAACTAACATTGAAACTTACTTGCGAAAATTGCTGTCCGATGCAAAAACATTACTAGGTACGATATTCGCGCGTGGGCTATTCTATTGCGACTTATCAATTTAGGTACTCATGACAGGTCCTGAATATGTATTTGTGAAAATATAATGTATTTTCCGATAACCTACCTGAGAAACACAATAGATTGATATAATATTCACTGAACACTTGAGATCACTTCACTGACTATTGGCTCACATTCGCACTACAGTTGAGCGGGCGCGACACTCGGCCCGTGGTTGGATTGTCGAGTGAGGCGTGCGCCAGCGCCGCCGTGTGGGAGGCGATAGTCGCTCACTTATCCTGCTGACTGAATGCTGACCAAACGCAATTACTGACCATAAAGATCAAATATACACACTGTTTTAATTGCCCACATTAGTAACGCAGACCACGTTCGTCGACCTCTAAGAATTTAGTTTATTTTATAAATTAAACTTGTCCAAGGCTGTATCTAAATTGTATTTTTAATATAATTAAAGCAATCCAATGTGCTTATGATGTGACATACCTTATATTCGGATCAGGCATCATTCATTTACGTAATTAGTTTTCGAACCTTGACCGTAGTCCATCTTATAAATAATAATTAGATTTTTCCATATAGGTGGTTAGATAAGATATTAATATCCTAATTTGAAGAAGGCTTTATTGAAAATTTTTGACTACAATTACTTCTTGACAAAGGCTGTGTTTTTTCAATGGGCGGAGCGGATTTGCGATAATTTGTAGGCGTTGCTCCTTACCAATAGTCGCGTCACAAGGTTGTATTACTCACTGTTTTCGTTCCATATTGTGAGCGATGATGTAAAAAATAAAGTTTTCATTGTGTGAAGAGGGAGAAGACTCCAAAGTAAAAATATATTTTTAATAAGGGGTTTACTGAACATAAATAATTAATAGGTTAGGTACATTATGGTGGGCAGCTTCGGCTTCTGGGTAGTATCGGGCTTGATTATCATATTTTGAAAGTCACAACATTTTCAACAACCTACAAAAAATTTGAAAATGTAACTAACCTGTGAATTACATGCTAATACTCAAACAACGGTCAATACTCCGTCTGCCAAGCATGGCGACTGCCAAAAGTAACCTTCATAGAGGCTTATTTGAAGTAGAGGATTTAAAGGTACCAACATAATATGATTTAGATTGATGATCGGTGTCGGCTTAGGATAAGTTTTAGGATCTTTAATTTTAATCTTGGTAAGACTTCAGTACCGGATAATTGTCTCCTTGGAGTCGTTGCAACAAACCTTGTAGCGGTTCACTCTATTCCACCTACGGTAAGCCATACTATAAAGCTTATTGACCATTCTATCTTCATTTTCAACAGTCCGTTTACGCCCACTACTGAACTGGGCATCTTCATTACAAACCTTGGCAAGTCCGGGTCGGACATTGCCATAATCACCACGCTTGGCAGGCGGGTTGGTGATCAGATCAAGATGTTAATTTGATCTTAAGTTGATAGACGCTACTGCCCACTTATCCGGTGTATATCCCTAAGTGGGCTATGCCCGGTAAAGTAGCAAAAGCCGCAGGGCTAACTAAATATGTCCGTCCGAAAAAAAAACAATAAAAAACCTAAGTGGCCTCTTGCGACACCCAAGAGACATGGGGTAATCTATTTTACTTTATTATAATGTGATTGCAGGTGCACAATGTAGACGAGGTGTTGGAGCGTCACAGTGACTTCTTGGAGTCGTGTCTGGGCGACTGCATGCTCACCAGCCCCCAGCTACTGAAAGCCGTTACCACTCTCTGCCTGGTCTGCGTACAATTTTGTACCTTCATACAGGTAAAAAGAATTGATTTTGTATTTAGAAGATAGTAAAACAGGTACAAGACGTGTAATTTGGTTTTGAACAGTCATGGAAATGTTTTGAAGATTTTCATTCTTCGAGATTTGTACACTATTGTAGTCCAACGTCATCCTGAAATAAAAAATAAACTATTGTAGATCGTTGACGTCTATTATAGATACTTTTATTCTTCCTTTTTTATATTTTTGTGGCAAACATAAATGAATGACCAATTTCGAAAAGGGCACAACGTAAATAGAGCAGCCATATTATGTTGCATATTCAAATATTCCGTACCTTTACAGCTATACCTATCCTTTATTATAATCTACCTATAACTTGAAGAAATTGTCATTTTCAAGGTCTTGTTAACGCGCTATGGAACGAAGAAATGAAACTGAAGGATATTATATGTTAAAAGCAGAAAAACTAACGTAGTAACGGCATGACAAAGTCCAATTGGATATAGTAAGGTTATATGGGTTAAAAGAAAAAAATATGTCGATAAACATTAAACAATATTGAAAGAAGCTTCTGGGAAGGAAGAGGTTTTTACACGAAATAAAATGTGTATATCCAATAAATTACTATGAAATATTATTTATATATGGCAGCCATTTAGTTAAACACCCATTTCATTGGAAGGATAGCTTGTTAGTGAAACGCCGACATTTAATTGAATGCCTAGGCCAATTGTTGATTGAACTAACATTGGCTTATAGTAACCTACCCTCTGAGTTTGCCTGACGTTAAATCAGTCATGTGATTTAAATTTAGTTCTTTTTTTACATCACCGACGTAAACAAGACTAAAACTTCAACTAATAAGTCCTGTTGAACTCCATTGGTTTAGTTTTATGTTCTTTTTTTACCACCCAAAACCTGATAAATCGTTGAAAGTTATATTCACCAATTTGTGTAGTTGTTCTTTAGCCATTTCATTGATGTCGGCGTTTAATTAACGGGCTAACCGTTCCATTGAATGGTGGATTTAACTAAATGGCTGCGACTCATATACTAACGAAGCCTAAAAACAGAGTGTCAAAAGTCTTTATAACCCAAATGACGTAGAATCTTTTTTGGTAGCCTGCATCTTTTCTTACAATTGATTTATAAATTGTTATAAATGAAATAAATCTTAACTATTTTGCATTCTTCAAAAAACAAATATAAAGGGTTTCTGGAAATGTGACGTATTTCTTTAAGGCTAGATAAGATAAAAGCAACATCCAAAATACGAAATTTTAAACAGCTGTAAAACCATTCGTTTGGGTACAAAATGTTATGGCAATATCTGTTGCTTTTGACATAATCTATAACATTCTAATAGAAACACGTCACATTTCCAGTATTAGTATTAGTATTAGTATTAGGTGCGCTTTCAGTTTATACACTTAATTTAAGATATGCTTGTACTTTTAGGCTAATATATTTATTTATAGTGCTGCTGTTATTTGGTGGAGGTTTTTAATTAAATAATTACAAAAACCAATTTCTATATTTAGTATAAATTAACCAATTATATATGTCAATGCTTACTTTTTTCTAGGTATTATATATATTATATTATTATTATTAGTGAAAATTAATTTATTATTCTATTTTCTTTTAACGCTACCAAAACACGTAAATTGGCAAGGAGATGCACAAGTACTTCGTGGACGCAGAACTAAACAGTATGCTTGGATCGACGTATGATAGTACAGACTATTTTGAGGTATATGCTGTAGAAAAGAGCAATAATACATCACAGTTTTATATGTAAATAATCACAGATAACAAGTCACCTTTTAAACGACACCATAGACAAAATACTGTTCATTTAATCTCAAGTTTATTGAAAATCTTAGTAAAATTCACTGTTCATTGTATCGTGGTAATTGGATAAACATTTTGCACTGCTTTTACGTAGGTTATAAAAAAAAAACTTAACGATAGAATATATTTCAATGCTTCCATGTAGTATTTGTGATGGTCAAAATTACTAATCGATATTTTTCTACCTTTTCTGTTTATAGAATTTAAGCGTAAGTATTTTCTTTGATTATTTTAAAGTATTATGCATTGTATTTTGTTAGTTTTAGTAGATAATTAATATGTTTTACGACTTGGGACTTTTTTTAGCCACGTTACTAAACTTAAATGTGGATATCCTTGTAAAATTCGGTACCTGTCTGACTTATGTGGCCACAATTATATTATCCGAATAGTTATTCAGTATCCTAACTGCAACTAAACTTTACATTTGGTAAAGAAATAAGATAAAATCAACTCAAATAATTTACTTAATTAACATTTTAGTTTTCCTTTATAATAAAAAAAAAGATTCCTTCACAACATAATTAACTGATTAGGTTTGTATATGGTGCAGTTAATGGATGGTAATAATGAATTCGCTTTATTTCCTGTCTAAATAAAAATGTCTTTACTATAAATTGAATTTTATTTCTGACTATGGTGGTATGTATTCACGTTTGTGCACAAGCCATATGGATCACACAAAATTTGTCATATTTCCTATTATGTGTGGCTTAATACTTTAAAAAAAATCTAACAGGACCCAGTTGGCGGTGGTCCCACGACCAGTGGTTCAGCCGACTCGTTCTCTCGGTCTGTGTCGCGCTACGGGCTCCGATTCACCGCGGCTCTGCTGTCAGTACTGGCCATCATCGAGAGAATGGCTAGGGACAACAACACTAATAAACTACTCAATATATCCGCGAGGTAACTTTATAATATGTTTTGTTATTGTATTGCCCAATGAAGTAGCAAAAGTAAGGTTTGTGCATGCCCGTCTTCTTGCCCGACAACCTCGGTGGCGTAGCGGTATTTGGCTCTCCTTAAATCTCGGGGGTCGTGGGTTCGATTTCCACGCCGGACAAGAAACTCTCTGTGTAGATTCTATGATTTCTGTCCGCGTCTGGTTGGCGGAGGTAGTCCCTCCGTGCCTCGGAAAGCACGATAAGCCGTTGGTCCCGATTATTATCACATCATCTATAACTATTTTATTGTATACCAGAGAACGGGCTGCAGTGTTTCCTTGTGTGTTACAACATAATACTGCGGTCACCAACCCGCCTACCAAGCGTGGTAACTATGGCAAAAACCCTCCCTCACAGTGGATAAGTTACGGGCGTTACGTTATACAGGCTGATGATGAAGAAATGTAGATGATGCCCGTCTAATAAAAAAATATTGCTATTATTGACCGTTGGGAGTTTTTTTTAGGAAAATTGCAATGCAGAAACTTTTGCAGTAAACAAAAACGGGAATCTCTCTTCTAAAGCAGGACATATTAAACACCATAGAATCAGAAGTTTTTAAATACTTATATTTTTAAATTATATCAACATAGATAGAAAAATGGTCATGGTGAAAAGTTATCCCCGAATCCCATCAAGTTTGGCCCGCCCAGCGTTGGGAATATTTAATTTTGATATAAAGATGAGGAAGTCCCGCCAAAATTGGGATGTCTAGCAACGCCGGTTGGATTGTTTCATTTTTAGTTGTAATACATTTCAACAATTAAAAACACAGAGTTATGTGAAAACTTACTCTCAAATTTTTTGCACTGCACAGCGGCTGTGGCTATAACATAATCCCCTCGCAAAAGTTGAAATCCAGCATTATAGATATATATATACTAGATTCCGGGCGTGTTTTAACCCGCGTAAATCCCGTTCCCGTGGGAACTTAATATTTAAATATATCAGTATACATTTATATATTATTATAGACAAGCTGATTAATATCAACTAGGTACTTATACATAACTTTGATACATAATTTCAGATTAAATTTCAACACATACTACGTACAACAATTGGAGAAGTTCTGCACCGATGACAAGCTGATGGACAACGAGAAGAAACAACCCGCCTTCTAGCAGCGGCGCGCGCGTTTGCGCAACCTCGTCACCTCTGTGTGAATGACGCAATACTTACTGTAAAGCATTAGCGGATCTTCTGATTTGAGGGTTTTACAACCTTTTCTAGAAGCTTAGGAACACTCCCATGACAAATGTATGGTTAATATATGACTTACTAGCTTTTACCCGTGGCTTCGCTCGCATTGAAACCGATGTTACTTCTGACACCTCCAACAATATGTGTACAAAGTTTCATGATGATTGGTTAAGTACTTTTCGCGTGATGGCGTAACAAACAAACTTACGTTCACATTTATAATATTAAGTATGAATATTTGAATTGGGTTAATTCGCGGAAAGTGATTTTACGAGCTTTGCTTTATGCTATGCAAAATGTTGTGTCATTTTCGTAGAACTTTAGACTAGTGTTCGTCAGAATGGCGGGTGGGAAGTCATGAAATCGAATGAAACATGCTCTATTATTTTAAAGTATTTTAATAGTATTTAGTAGCTAAGCAAAAATATTTAGTAGTATTACCAATACGATATGAAACGAAAAACAAAATCCGCCGCCAAGCTGATGTCTGGTTGGCGGGTGGTAATTAAACGACGTAAAATGCTTTAGATTTTTATTTATCACATTGAAGTAGTCTATTGGTAGGTAAATAAAATAACATTAAATCTTATCTACGTGCTAACAGTTTACAAATCAAAGGCTACATCACTACATCGGGTACGCCTACGCATATTATCGCAGCAATGTTACAATACTCCTCCGGACTAATAACAATGACACAAATAAGTTATTACCACCCGCCACCTAGACATCAGCTTGGCGGATTTTGTTTTTCGTTTCATATAGTATTGGTAATAATACTAAATATTTTTGCTTAGCTACTAAAACACTATAAAATAATGTTCTTCGATTTCATGACTTCCCACCCACCATTCTGACGAACACGTGTATAACGTGTTCGTCAGAATTGCGGGTACAGCAGTAAACATAGTAAGCATGTCTAAGTTAAGCGGGAAACGGCGTCTTACTTTTTCGCTGTTTAGAACTGACACCCTATGTATATAAGAATGACCAATTTCAATCATCAAATAGGATCCGCTGCTGCTTTAAAGCATCTTAAAAGTGTGGTCATTGATCAAATATGGACAGTAAATATTATTACATCACAATAATCGTTCACAAAAGCTAATTTTGCCATAGTTTTGTAAACCACTTTTGTTCTAAACTAATGATAAACAGTTATAGAATATATTAAATTAGCAAGCACCTCCTAAAGTAATGAAATTGTACCGAGTAGTTATTTAGTCGTATAAAGGACACGGAAAAAATACAGTGGAAGTGACATACGTCTTCATTACTATAAGAACCTAAGTCACACTAACTCACACAACCAAATGACACACACGCAACCCCGACTTAGTACTTCTACTGCATTTTTTGGTCTGTAAACAAAATGCACTATGTAAAATCTCTAATTATAATGCATTTCATGATATTATTATAGCTAAGTTAAAATAAAACCCAAGCGTGGTGACTATGGCAAATACCCTCCCCTGGGAGGAGGCCCCTGTTCAGTAGTAAACGTCATACGGGCTGATGAAGATGATTAATAATATAGGTAAATCGATCTATAATATAAATATTTTTAGTACATGTTGGATTAAAATCCGAATTAGGAACTTATATATAATAAACCAAATATTTGTGGAAATGTAACTTAATACATAATATGTATTTGTTTTTTTTTGTACAGAATAAAAAATCAGCCGAAGTAAAATTGGTAATCGGTCCGTTCCACACTCCTGCCGCAATTTTAAAAAGTACAATTAATAACAAAATATATTTTATATACAACACAAATGCCATCATCTCAAATATATTAAAACATAGACGTTTAATAGTAGGTCACAAAATATGTAGAACGTTTCATATTAGCCATTAACAGTTCCTTTAAATTTAAAATTTGATAAGTACAATGATGAGTATAGCAGACGGGAATATAATAATATATAGTCCAGGAACATTAGTCAAATAAAGGCAAGAATCTCGGAATGAGAGATAGTCGGCTATAAACTTGTATAAACCTTTATTTTGATACCCTAAAACTTGTCTCAAAACCTACCTATCGTAGGGTGTCCGCGTCTTCAGATATCCTAAGGCCAAAGGTCAAAAAAACCATTTTTACACATTTGCAAAAATCTCGTTTCCTATGGGTTTTATGCTATTTATATTCATTATAAATATTGTAGAGGAATTCTCTACAATTTTTTATTAGAGGTCAACCTGTAATCCCGATTAAAAACATGTTGTATAAAGTTTATAAATTATTGATAAATATATAATTCCTTTTTTTTACTATTACGTTAAAATTATTATTTTTTTATTCCTTGGGATATCTGAACACGCGGACACCCTACGATAGGTAGGTTTTGAGACAAGTTTTAGGGGACCAAAATAAAGGTTTATACAAGTTTATAGCCGACTTTCTCTCATTCCGAGGTGAAATCCTAATATGCCTGGACTAATACAACTTTTCGATATATACGTTATATTTTTTATTTTATTTTAAGATTACTAGCAGAGTTTTTGTAATCTACAAGTATTCTTGTTACCCCTCGTACTATGCTAAAATGTTTGTGTTACGAGTGTGGGTTCACGTCGGTAGTGCAATGGGTGGGTTTCGAACCGGCGTCCTCAACATCACAAGTCCGACGCCCTAGCCATTGGGCTACGGCTGCTACAAGTATATAATATACATCTCAATGTCTGCATTGAAGGACTGAATATACTACCGTACTAGCTACGTAGCTTGTTGAGTGAGCGTTGTATCCAACTGAATAACCCAATGGAAACATGATGGCCACTGTATTTTGGACTATATGACTTAATAATATAGTTTATTCCTACTGTAGGAATACACTAGAAAAGGCAATGTTAGCTTTATGCTACTAAGGCATAGCACATGTTTTCCGATTAATTGACTATAGATTTTGAGTTTTTTTACGGTCATTTACAAGCCATTCGCATAGATAAATATCCAAGGGAGAATATTATACTTACATCTCGTATAACTAACATGAGTATTGGGTCAAAAATTTCCAGATTTGTTGTATTTGTTTTTTTTAAACGCCGAGGAAGCATGTAACATAGAGTGTATAATACCACCTCTAGAAAATGCCGGTATACCGATTTTATTAGAGGAGATTTAAAAAAACACGATTTTATAGTAATATAGCTTTCAGCGCGCAGTTTAACTCCTGTTCCAGTGGGTTCCCACTCACACATCATTCATAATTAAATATAGCTTATGTTAGTCCTGGGGGCCGATTCTAGTGTTAAGTATTGTGCCACCGTAGTGGTATTGTGCCACCGTACCGTTTTTGGCATAATGATATCAATCATTATGCCAAAAACGGTAATCTACTAATCTCACTATGGTGTCGGCGCTGGAATGGCAGTCGGTTCAAATGTTGAATGAATTTTTAACATCGGTACAGTAATTCCGACGACTATTCAATGCAAATAAACAATGAAATATTTACTAATTATTATATTAGTAAAGATATAATTCAAACATTTTTTTCAATAAGGTTCACAGATATATATTCTAGTCTGCAATAGAAAACTCATTGGATTTATAACTGTACAGTATTTTATGAGACTTTATGAATGTTGTGTCATGTATAGATGTTACAGTAGTTGTGAGTGAGACTACCATGAAATGTAAAAGTAGGTAATATTATGTAAGTTAGCTTAATGTAATTCTAGAACTCAGAAGCATAGGTGGATTTCTATAATACTTCAGAATCATTTGGCAGTAAGTGTCTTCATCGTATGAAGACACATACGACGAATGTTTCTGAAGTTTTATAGAAATCCACCTATGCTTCTGAGATCAATGATAATCTGTCACAGACTCATGGCCTAATTTTATTTATAATATTAGTTAGAATTTGGCTTCACTCATAATTACCTCAATAATTCTGTAACCTTGTTAAATATTCATTTTTTGTGGTGCACTATAGATGTTGAAGAATCTCAGCAAAAATATCTCAAAATTTTGTTGTGTAAAAATGGTATTTATTTACAGTGAGTACAATTCAACATATCTCACACACAGGTTGTGTTCTTAACTTCCAAAATAAATGTTAACAAAATATTACGGCTTTTATTTTTGTGCTTAGTTTTAATAATAATACAAGACATTATAACCTGCGCCAATAAAGAAACGAATCTAAAATGGCAGCGGCGATCATGCGCTCTCACTCTAAACTGTTGATATCTTAGTCACACACGGCGCGTACTGCATGCAAAAAGAAATCCGTAAAGAAAGCTAACGGAAAAAAACGACTTACTTGCGAGCGGTTAAGGTAAAAAATGCTAAAGAAAAGTAAGCAAATAAACAGTTCTAATTTTTATGAAAGATCATGTATCTTTTTGTATACGTTACACATTTCAACACATAAAACTAACAATTGTATTTTACGTACATATACAATAAACAAACTTTCTTTCTATCTTCCTTTTTATTTGCTGACCCTATCATCTGTCAGTGACATTCAGGGACGCCATTTTAGATTCGTTTCTTTATTGGCGCGGCTTATACTAAATTTATGTAGTAGGTATCCTTACTGTTAAGTTCCTGAGGCTATCTATAACAGTCCTCCCAACCGATTTTAGCTACGGCGGCCAATCTCTACGGAGACTAGCAATCTGTGCACAATTGTGTGTGCAGCAAACACAGGTGCACTCTCGCTCTGTCGTTTGGTATATTGAAATGAATTATATCTTTGTTTTTTTCATCCTATTCTTCTTATAAAGATATAAACTAACATAGACATGAATATTTCTACAACCTTTTACGTTCACTGCTGAACAAGGATCTCGTCTTAACAGACCTTGGCAAACCAGGGTCTTTGAAGTATATTGGCATAATCAACACACTTGGCAGAGGGATTGGAGATCACACTAAGATTGTAAGTAACCTTGAGCTGATAGATGCAGGTGCCCATCCATCAGATGCATGTCCCTGGCCAGGTGTGGCATTAAAGGCAACTGCCTTTAATGCCACACCTGGGGAAGATATGGGGTGGTATATTCTAACCCGGCAAACACATTTATATAGATGTTTTATACAGTGTGTGTCTTTATAATGTGCAGATATCGAAATGAGGGAATCTATGCTTAATTTTATCGACGGCAAAAATATTTAAAAAAATCTTAATTAGTAAAATGGATTTTTAAAAATTTGTTTTTTTTATGACCCCTGTGTATACAAAACTGTAACTTTTAAACTCGGTGATCTATCACGATGAGCATAGATTCCCTCATTTCGATATGTGCACATTATAAAGACTCACACTGTATATTTATTTGGGCAAATGAAAATAAAATTGAAAATAAAATACAATTTTCATGACATTAATCTATTTAATATTTAACAGACTTTTAAATACATTCTTATTTTTGTAACATTCAATTGGTTTCGTTCGATACATAAAGCAAACCACTTTTTGGACTTGAACAATAAATACATCATGTAACATTGGAATACTCACTATACTACTTCATGATAAAAACAAATAAATTACTTTAGTGGACATGACACAAAATGACTTGAAATCGTGAATTAATTTGATAACACAGCATGCGTAATTATAACTAAGGAACGAGGAACTATATATAAAATATACTGTAAAAGCAATTTATTGCCTATATTAAATCTTATAGCGTACGAAATAAAAAATTTGGTCACAAAACGCGTTATTATAAAAAAAAAACTAACCGACCTTGTCAAAGGGAACAGAATATACATATCTAATCCTTTCTTATTAGCAGAGCACATCCCATACAATCGTGACACGACAACATAATATCTATCCTAGACAAGATACCGTAAACCTACTCGGGACAGCCAACCTTTATGGAAACTTCTAAATAGCAGACATTACAAGTAATATCACTGCGATTAATAACTAGTGTTAATGTGAGTACACTTTAATGTTAAGTCTACACTATGTGTTTGTTATACATTAACAATAACGAAATGGTAACTGAAGTCAACAGCATAACATTTGTGCACAATTCAATGTATTTATTTAACTCAAATAAACTTCCATGATTCAGCTCGCCACATTCAAATAGCTTTTTGAATTTCAAAACGAAAATACATAAGTATTATTTTCTTCAACTTTCATTAAAATTTTTTGATCATTGTGGTACACACAATATTGTGCAATATTTTAATAAATAATGCATATTTATTAAAATATTGCACAATATTGTGTGTACCAATCGATTATGAATTCGGAATACTGGAATTATCCTAATATACATATAACAGGTTTATTGAGCACAGTACAACACAAAGATTTTTTAACAAACAATGCAATGATATAAATAACAATTTCCTATTGTTTCGTAAATAAACAAGACGCTTTTAACCAACTTCTGACGAGAATAAGTACTTCATACCACAATAACCCACAAATAACTGAAAATTCATACCTATATTTCAGCATACAGTGCCATACTTGAATTACGACTATTAAAAATACATTCATTTGCTTTTACATTATCTGCTTCGACTCGGAATTTTTGGTTATAGACAATGTGTCATGAATTAATAACGATTGATATATCTAATAATTTTATTACATAGCAAAGAGAGCTGCAGAAAATAAATGTAAAAAGCAAATGTACGCAAATGCGAGTAAAAGCCTAATGCACATAATTTACCTACATTATGAGGAGTATGTACAGCAGATATACTATGACATATTTAGCTAACATCTTGAAGATCGAATTGCCAATGATTTCAAACTATAAAATCACCCATTTAAAAATTAACTAGAATAATTTTTTTTTTGACTTGGTTGATTCTCATTTTTAACAGTGACCAGTTTCTATGGCGTCTTAGAAATTCAGATAGAGTGTATTCTATAGAGTAAATATTAAATATTTCATAGTATTTCTGCAGAGCTGTAGCTCAAATTCACTAATTCACAGACTAGAGTCCTCTTGGTTCGTGGACCATCACCACATGTGCGTCTCGCGGATCTCGCTGATTATTTGTCCCGCACGCTGTAGTGCCTGTGTACAATCAAATTAAACATATTAAATTTCAGTCGCAAGGCAGACAACTAATATCAAAATTATTTGTGTTCGTGTCATTAAGACAATCTGGCACGAATCTTAAAATAACCATGTAAAAATATGCAGCAAATGATATATGTACATTGGAAAATGAGCTCCAGTGCCTTGCAATATTCTAGTCTTCGAAATAGTATAAAGTGTATAATGCGATTCGCATAATATTAATACCAACTTCTCTTTTCTACGTAATTAATGTCGACAAGATGAAAAGAAACTAAAAAAAAAGATATTACCTTTAGCATATCGGCGGCCTCCTTCCGTCTCTGAGCGATATGTTCGGACTCGTTGAGTAAGCTCTCGGCCTGGTCCGACTTGTACAGGTGCGTGACCAGCTCCGACTGGAGATTGTCCTTCACAAAGTTTACCAAGAAATGCATCACAGCCTTTGGCACTGAGTCCTGAATCGACTTGCGCACGATATAGAAGTAAGACTTGATCAACCGCTCTGTAAATAAAATGGTTGTTTATAAAAGTTTAGTAGAAATAAATCTGTTTAATAAAGCAATAATCAATGGCAAAATAGTAACATGATAACTGGGAACGAATAAATTTTTATTATTATCCTACATAAGACATGCGCGTTCCTCGCACGGGTGACGGCGGGGGTAGTGGGTGACGGCGGGGGTAGTGGGTGACGGCGGGGGTAGTGGGTGACGGCGGGGGTAGTGGGTGACGGCGGGGGTAGTGGGTGACGGCGGGGGTAGTGGGTGACGGGGTCTCGTTTGTATGCTCGAGGAACGCGCCCGCTCAATGTGGGCACCGCCTCAACTTATATAAATATTTATAGCATAGTGTGACCTAAACCCACATTTTACGCACGCTTTTCCGTGACCTAAGTTGCCAATTTCTTCACGGTGCGTAAATTAATCGACTAACTTCACAGCGAACAAATGACAGAGAAAAAGTGACAGCGGAATCAAAGAGAAACGCTGACATATAGTTCGTTTAGTGGAAATCGTAACTTTTGGTCTGAAATGGAGACTTCGGGCAGTGAATTTAGCGAAGATGAGAACAATGAAATTGTTCCGGACGCGATAAAAGAGATGGCGAAATCGGTGACGGTTGTTAAATGAATAATAAAATGAAGACATTAAAAATTGCAATGATTTGAATGTGACTTTTAAATTAATAAATTCATCCAGCGGAACCACCCCTGCTCCCCCCACAACCCCCGTTTAGCACCCTCGCTACGCCCGGGCGCTAACTTCCTGCGTGCAATAATAGGCTGCTTAGGTCACACGTATCGTAATCCACCAATCCCCGCGAGTCCGGGGCGAGTTTATGTCACATCTGCTATAAAATAGTATACGATACTCGTGACCTGGTCACACGTATCGTAATGTACTTTTATTTATTTGAGGTAAATAGCATTTTCAAACATATACTCAAACAAATGTGATGAAAATCATTAGACGCTGACCATTTTGACACAATGTATCTATTTTGCTATTGACTGTAAAATCCTATAACAACGACAAAGCTAACCAAGGCCCTATATCACCAAATTAACATTTTATTATTCATGTCATCAAAGTGTAATTTATTCATTCTACGAAATTTCGAAAAAAAAATATCAAGGAAAAATCAAACGTCGATGCAAATTCATTGTCATAATATGTTTAGTGAAATAGGACCTTGTGTTTCTAAATAAGTACAATAATGTTAATGGAAACAGAGCATAAATCAAATCACAAGTACGATAAATATCACCATCCCCAAATCAATAATTCATATATTTGTAATCTAATTACTTAATTCATAATTTACAATGTATTAAAAAAAATGTATACTTTTCGTAAAAGCTAGTTTGTATTTTAGTAAAGAAAAGGAAAATTATCTTTGACAAGGGGTAAGCGAACAAACGAAATTATAACCAAGAAAATAAAGCTTAAAGCAAAGTTCGATGGTAGGTGGTCGGAAGTCTATAGTGAGCAAATGAGTCAAGCATTCTGAAACTCAACCGTGAGTTTACATTGTTCAATAAAACTGGTTACGTTTGTTAATATTACATATTAAATGCCTTTAATTGAACTCCTGCCAACATATTAAATCAAATAAATTGCCTACAATAGTTACAAAATATTGTCAAAATTTGTTTACAAACTAAAGAATCCGACAGAGGATGGCGGTGTATTTACTGTATATGACATACAGAAACCGCCAACCTCTGTTGGATTCGTTTCCTCTCAAATACATATTGTACCTAATATAAGTGTGAAAAAATGTAAAGCTACGAATGACTTTGGAAGTTTCTCTATCATATTTAACGTAACCACTCATACTGAAATATGAAAACTGAAGGTCGAGATTGCACGCCATTGCACTATCCTCACCCACTAAGTCACCCATATGGTTCAATTGCATCACGTTGATGCCCTCAACAGTTTGTGTGTTAGTGATTAAGTATGATGTTTCATCGCTCCGTCCACCTAGCATCAAGAAAATACTGTTGAATGATACATGTTGGAAGTTAATAAGTAATGATTAGTTAGCAAACAAATTAATATGCTATGGTATAATGAAATATAAATTAATGTGGAATCATTATAATAATATTAAATTGTATTCTAAATTTGTTTGTAATATTAAAATATTATATGCAAATAAATAATTTTCATTGTGACGCAAAGCACAGTAACATTTTTGTTTATTATTATTGCAGGCATGTCTAGGAAATCTTTAAATTCAATCAAATTTCCTAATTCATGCGAATATTGAAGGATATTTTATATAATAAATGTTTTTGAATGTATCGTATTTTTTAAAACCAAGGCAGTAATATATGAATACATATTACTTACCGATAACATCGCAATCGTGCTGTTCCCTCTCGGACAGTTTCCGTGAGGTCTGCATCGGTACTTCGGGCAGTAAATTCACTGGCTTCTGAGGAGTCATAACTCTGTTCTCTTGAGTACCATTCATCTGAAAATATAACAAATTGAAATCTATAAATTCTCATGTAATATATAGTCATTGAATTGAGCTGATAGCTAATTACTAACCCCTTAATGATACGAAGTTTCAACAGCACGTTTACAACCACTTCTGAACATTGGCCTCCTCTGTTACACCTTGATTAACCAGGGTCTTTGAGGGATATTGCCATAATCACCACGTAAGCTTGGCTAGCAGTAAGATGGTAATTAACCTGCACCTGATAGTTGCTGCTGCCCATCTATTAAATGTAACCTTTAAAAGCTTTAGTCGCAAAAAATATATATAATAACTATGAAATTATTTCGAATAATGTTAATAACATTTGCTATTATACATACGTGTGGTGTATTAGGAGATTCACTGTTCCCGCTGTGTGGTGGCGACTTATCATTGCCATCTGTGATTGCGGGCATGTGCTGAAAAATATTATGTTATTTTATTATACAGAAGCAGAGCACCAGCAACAACATTACCTCGTTAGAACACGACATGATGAGTTATCGTAGCGCTATATCAAAATAATGGATATATCTCCAAGGCATGCAATATCATTAGAAAGCGCAGTTGCATGCTAGGTACCAAAGTGCTAAGTCCATTTTTAATTATTTGGACATATGTAGTAATGCGTAAACAGGCGACGATAATCAACTGCTGGAATTAACATCATATCATCATATCATAGCTTATGGTATTTAGAAGGCACAGAAGGGCTTATTTAAAGTTGTCAACACTATGTGTTTATTTGCCATAATGGCAATTAAAAAGATTGAAGTAATCAAAAGAATCAAATGGGTTACATACAAGTACAACACATTTTATTGTAAGGATGCATACCAGTGTTATATAACATGCTTCTAAAATATACTCCATCCCTTTATACAGAATTTTCACTGTCCTGCTCAGTGTCAAGTATAGAAAAGAAATTTTTGTATAAAACTTTCTATACCAAAATGAAATGATTAAAAAAAAATATATATATGTCTTTACCGCACCTCGCATATTATGTATTTAAATGTACTTAATTTAATATTTAGCAAACAACTTTTTGTTGAAACAAATAATATTATTTCAAAAACAAATATTCTCTAATGCAATCAATACTCATGATACATTTACTGTTAATAAGATAGGAAGCAAGACTATTAGAATGAAATGTTAGCCATCTTAAAACACTTAATATCACGTTGCTTAATAAAGTTAATTGATAAGGTTAGTTTTGACTGTATAATAGCTATTGTGAGAGACACATATTGTATTTTAGTAATAATGTTTACTAATGAAACGGTTAGTTAGCAACAATAAAGGGCTTTACCTTACATAACGTGGTTTGATATAGGATAGATCATAATTTCCTAATGCAAAACAAACCATGACAGTAAATTTCAATTTATTTAAACATCCGTAACTGCAAAATTTAGAAAATGACGTGGCACTTAATCATCTTTCGAAATAATTCTAAAAACTGTAATCGAAAAGACAATATCTTACCAATTGATTAACGGTTGTAAAGTATTCACCAAAGAAATGCTATTTGTGGTTTTCATCAATAAAACTTATAAACCACGAAACTAGATCACGTTATGTTCTCTATATTCTATTTACGCACACTTCTAGAGCAAACATAAAATAATTTATAATCATAACTTATTTATCTTTTTCAGAATAACATTACATGGCAGGAAGCACTAAAGGCCTTTTGTGCTATGATTTGGAGCAGAGAAAAAGTGGTAGGTGCACAGCACAATATTTATCTGCTATAGAAGCATGTCAATTCTTTGCCTTTTAGAAAAAGAGCCCACTTTAGTATTCAAAGCTTGATTAAATGGTCACCATCAATGATTTCGTACACAATGTGGCTAAGATGAATCACTAGCCCATAGAACATATAACATTAGACTTTTACCTTATAATACGATTCCCATACACTTGACAAGAATACTAGGGTGGACCCTCTTTCACCCATTTGACGAAGATATTGCTACAAAACAATCGGAATTTAACAATATTAGAAAATTTCATATCAAAACAACAATGCAAATCATAAAATATTGTGTTAGTTTTGCTGTTATTTATATGGACTTACACAACATATATTCAACATAACAGTTAATAACATATTATATTACTCACACGTTAATTTGACCACATAATTACTATGAAGTAATTTAAACTTGAGGTTTCGTAAAGGATACTTTGAAATTATATATTAATATATTGTTGCTTAACAATAAATATGTTAACGTAATATTTTCTCCTTGATTAATGTTTACAGAAATAAATTTGTAAACACTGAATTTAAAATGTAAGCCTTTATGCTAGTATACTAAACAGTTATATAGTTAGGTACGGCTGAACTCACTATAATGAGTTCAGCCATAACATTTTTCTAACGGTCTACATTATATTAATAACTATTGCAATTTTTACCATCATGATAGGGCCGGCAACGCTCTGGGTTGTGTACGGTATCACTAGTGCTCGGTCAATTCATTGAGAGAGTTACATATTTTATTTAATATACTTAATAAAAAACTGTGTTAGAAGAGATGGTTAAAAGTGGGATTTGCGAGTGACATATTTATAAAACGTATTACATCCGTCATGTAACCACTTTCCATCAAATTTCCGTACTAGGTTAACTGTTAAACATTTCATTCATAGATTCCTTGAGCTCGCAGCCAATATCCATCTATCTACTCACCCTTGGTTAGTGCATGGTTAGCCACAGAGAAACAGAAGCAACAACTAATAAATACTTGAAACAACTGCAGTACCGGCGACACCTGCGGTCTTTTCTGTCGGAACACGGGGCTGTGGTCGTCCAGCGCGTCGCTCTTCAGCAGCCCCGACACCAGCGCCGCCTCGCGGTGGAAGTCCGGGTGCTTGGTGTTGATGTACGCCAACTCGATGGCTACTAGGTTCTCCACCTGGGAAATGGAACATATGATTAGCCATATCGCAGAGTAAAGTAACAAATACCAAGTGGCTACAAAAACATTCGAAAAAATTAAAGTAATATGAGGCATGACAGGTAAATACTACCTGGCATGCTTTATATCACCTTTAATTAATTTTTTCGATGTTTGAGTTCATCTACGAGTGAGTTTAAAATTAAAAGCCTACCAATATATCACAGATGTTTGAAAGTCGCTCGCGTAAAAACAGAGCAACACATTATTAATAGAGTTAACACATTAGATACTTTTTATCCCTGAAAATTTCAATCTTCTACGACCTTTCTCTAATTTGATTTTTAACAGTCGATTCATATTTTCTACCATAGAACTCCATTATAATTTTTTTTATTAAGGAGCGATCGATTTATTGTGGTTCCGTACCATAGAGTTCGTGGCAGGCAGGCGCGTCCGCAACAGCTGTGTGACCACGTCCACGATGCGCTGGTGCAGGCGCGGGAAGCGCAGCATCTCCTGCTGCACCTCCGTGCCGCAGTGCTGGACTATGCGCTGCATTTCCTCGTGCACCTGGAAACATTTGTGTAGTCAATTAACAAGAGCTATCTATATGGTATTCTATCGAGAGTTATGAAAGCCGTTGATGGCGCTAGAACTGACAATGTAGACGCTAAATGTTGTTGTAATTTGCTCGTCCTTTTCCAAACTTTTATATATTTTATAACTAGCCGTCGCCCAGTGGTCGAATTAGACCGAAATATAAAAAAACTGCATTTTGCAATTATTCTCTATATAAACTATAAGAGTGAGGTGAATTATTATAAGTGAAGCAATTTTCGCAAAAAGGGGTACAAAGTTTTCACTTCACGTATTAATACATGAGTAAGTATGTGAAGTAAAAACTTTGATTAAGTAAATATTTTTAAATATATAAATTTATACTGTGGCATTTGTAAATATCTTATTATCTTATATGCCCCAACTGTAGTACATAAGCCCAACCCGACGTTTATAGCGTTTTTCAATCACCATGATTAATTCAATTATAACAGAGATAGTATCATATAAAAATTGGTTTATAGCCGATTTTTCAATAGAATAGAATTCAATAAATAGAAAGAATTTTCTGTGATAAATTTTATCTCTTTATCGAATTGAAAATTAAACCTTAGTATATATAGTACCTTAGTAGTACTTAATAAGTGCCATACGTTAAAAAATGCCTCTACAAAGATATATGTTATACTGTATAGACCACTCCATAAGTATAGGAATCCAGAACGATATGATATAAAAATAAGATTTCTTACCAATTCCACACAGCGAAGGGATGGATCCTCCAGCCGCCTAATCTGTCGTTTGACTAGCAACTCGAAGGACACTTCAGGCACAAACAAGGCGGGACGAGGACCCGTCGCGTTGCGGATTGCTGTTAGTATGTCCATACGCGTCAAACCTAAACAATAAAGATACGTATGTTGGTATCATTTTGTTATACGTTTGATTGACGATTGGACGTTAATATTGTTTATTTGAAAAAATTGGTGGGGAAATAAGCATTATGTTTGAAATTATGAAATAATGATTTTTATTCAGTACTTAGGTATTTACATACACTTGTACTTGTCAGAATTAAATTGTAAGAAGATAAATTAATTAAAAAAAAAAACTATAACTAACAGATAATTCTGACTTTATAAAATATCCGACTAGGTAACTAACAGTAGTAGGTAGGCAATTGCAAATCATAAAATCCATTTGTTTAATAAAGATCTGTAAACACTAGATAGATAGATGATGATAAATTGTTTGCTCATGTTTTTAATATATGTTTTTATATGCTACGCCCACTGGGCGCGAAGATTATACATCTAACGTTGATTACTTTTTGATATTATGGTTACTAACTAACTTTCTATCAAATTTCTGACAATCTCTTATTTAGACGTTCGTATTCTTCATTGCTATTTTATGCTATGAGTCCCTTTTGTGTCTTCGTTTTGAAAACTGGAGGGTTCATAACCAAATGACGATTATGACGTATTTTTTTAATCGTAATCAGAAAAAGTATTATAATCAGTGAGATAATTAGTGCTATCTTGCACTCATTATCTCACTGATTAGAGCACTGTTGCACTGGTCAAAATTTAAGCAATTATTAGATAAAGTCTGATAAATAAATTATTTTTACTGGGTGACATTCTAGATAATATTTCTATTAATTTATTATAATTATACTACGTAGGTCTACTGTAACGAATCTTGTAATTTTATGTATTTAATTTTTTAGTTTCAAATAAAAAAAAGAGAAAGAATAATAATATGTGTTATAAATATTGACCAAACACATTTTATATAGGAACATAAATGATAAAGAATAGACAGCGGTATAACAGAGATCCTTAACCTTATATATAATATAGCTTTAAAGATCTCTAGCGAAAATAAGCATACGTTATTTTCCGCATTTGCTTTATTAAATCGTAAGATGAAGTTATAAGACAAATTTATACACACACCGGCACAATTAGCGAATAAATGTGAAATGAAGTAACCTTTTTTTCTTTTATGACTGGCTGGATATTTTTTGTTGTTATGACTTGTTTGAAAATGGAACATTAGACGACAGTCATATTTTTTTCGTACGTTCTAATTTCCCGCTAAATCGATGTTGTCGTCTTTTCGACAGTTTGGTATTAATTATTTTGTATTATTGTAAAATTAATTAATTTGGTTTTAAAGTGTTTTTTTTTTTCTTTAATTTATAAATAATATAAATATGCCTGACTTAACACCGGCAGAAATCATTAGGGCAGATGAAATGAGGCGTAATGGTCATACCTACCGATCAATTGCTACAAGGCTTCGTCGACCCGTATCAACGATTCATCGTAGCATCAAACGGTACAGATTGACTAATTCTACGGTGAGGAGGAGTGGTCAAGGAAGGAAAAGATGTACTTCAAGGCGGGACGACCGTTATTTACAACTTCGAGTTCGTAGGGATACGCGGTTAACGGCTGTGGAAGCTCAAAATGAACTTGAAATCGCTCGACGTGTACGAGTAAGTGAGCGTACAGTTCGCAGAAGATTTGAAGAAGTTGGTATAGGTTCGTATATATACCCGCCAAAGCTCCAAAACTTGAGAGACACCACCGCACAAACCGATTGAACTTTTCACGTGAACATCGCCATTGGGTTTCAGATGAGTGGAGACAAGTTCTCTTCACTAATGAGTGCAGAGTTCTCTTAAATGCATCGATGGATGACGGTGAATATGGAGAGCTAGTGATAGTCGATGGAGGGAGTTTGACTGCTGATCGGTATATCAGAGAGATTTTAGAAGAACACATTGTGCCATTTGCCCCCTTTATTGGTGAAGCTTTTTTTCTAATGCAGGATAATGCTCGGGCTCATACTACTGGCTCAGTACAAGAGTATCTAAACTATGTGTACATACCTGTGATGCAGTGGCTAGCAAGATCTCCGGACTTGAATCCGATAGAGCATGTCTGGGACTTGCTTAAAAGAAGCGTAAAATCCAGAATGCCACCCCCCAACAATCTGAGTGAACTACTACTACAGGATTGGCAGAGGTTGCCCCAAGAAATCATTGATAACATTATCAATAGCATGGAAACAGTAATCAGAGCACGGGGGGAATCACACTCGGTATTAAAATCTCATTATTTTTTGTTAAATTAATCAAATTTTACACAAAATAATGTGTGTAAAACAAAATGCTTTAAAAAGAGATTTTGTTTTAATATCGATTTTTTCAATTAAAATTAGCCCAAATCGATACTAAAAGATGGTAGTGGATTTGTTACTTTATATCTAATCATTATTTCTTGAATCGCAAAACGCTAATTGTGCCGGTGTGTGTATTATGTACCAGCTAAGACATACAACATTTAGAGAATTTCATAAATATAGCATATAAAATCAATCAATTTAACTACTTACCTACTAACGGATGTATAGAATCCAATGTCCTTCCAAATGTCTCATGGAATATATAGCATATCCTAGCACCACCACACAGTTCTGTAGTCTCAATATTCCTGGCCGTACCCTCTATGGTAGAACAATAAGCGCTCGCAAATTTGGTAATAATTTGCAGTAGCGTTTGGGATTTATCCGACACGTCTTCGCCGTAAGAGTTAAGAAGCGATTGGAATTGTGAGATCATTACATTGACACGAACCTGAAAAATGATAATTTATATAGTAAATGTATTTCATGTCAAGTCTGAAGACAAAAGTTAATTTAAACGAACATAAGGGCCTATGCACACCACGATTTTTTAAACGCGTCGTTGAACCGCGTTTGTAGCGATACAAACGCGCGTGTGTAGCGATACAGACGCGATGCAAACGTCATCAAATTGCTTGATTGCATCTAACGTAGATTCATTCACTTGTCACACGATGCGGGGGAAACCCTGCCTGTAGGGAAGGCGCGCGCTAGCGACGCGCGTTTAAATCGATACATACGCGATGCTAACCCGCGTGTGTATCGATACAAACGACAACAGACTGCTCTGTAGGATAAAAGCGCACAAGCGCGCGTTTTTTCAAAAACTTGGTGTGCATAGGCCCTAATATGTTAAACTAGCATAAGTCTCGTGCTACTCCACTGGGCTCCAGCTTTAATAAATCGTCAAAAAAACTACGCCAGATCCTCCGCAAGAGGGCGCCCTACGTGAGCCATGGATCTCGGGTCAGGGCGGCTACTGGCGAGGCGATTGAGAAATTATGACTTTTATATTTTTAGGCAAGTTTTCGCAACTATTAAAGTAAAGTAGTCCCCGATTTTCGCGATAACGAAGTATTGGAAGGTTCTTTGATATTTGGCCATGACCGGCCTTAATAAAAATAATCTAATCCAACTGTTAAGTAGTTGCATATTTTATCGTGTTCAATGTTCCTGTTTACAAGCTTTTCCGCTTCATTATAATAGTTTAATCTACACATATTATCATAACTGTTTGTTTATTTCATCACGCCTTTATACATTTGTCTAAGTACATTATATTATTGATCTAATTAATATTACTGGAATGTACTAAGTGAAAACAAATTTGCAGTGATACAATAATAACCATCCATTAATGAACATGAAGCTATGCCGTGCCTTTATATAAAAAGTAGCTTCAACCTTGAGACAGATTGAATGCTCTATTCAATGCCGTTGAATGTACTAGATATAAAGGAAGGAAGTTAATTGTTATCGATCTTACAGATGCGAGTATTAACACAATTCGTATTAAATTAAGCTGTAATTTGTAGAACTGTATTGAATGCTTGTTAGGAAAATATCTTTGGTAATTCGTGGAAAGACAACCTCCGGTAGCGTAACGGTATTTGGCTCGCTTTAAATCTCGGAGGTCGTAGGTTCGATCCCCACGCAGGACAGGAAATCTTTGTGTGAATTCTAAGATTTCTTTCCGGGTCTGGTTGGTTGAGGGACTACCCTCCGTGCCTCGGAAATCACGTTAAGCCGTTGATCCCGATTGTTATAACATCATCTATAATAATCCTATATCAAGGAATGGGCAGCAGCGTTTCGTTGTGTGGTACAACATAATACTGCGGTCACCAATCCGCCTGCGAAGCGTGGTGACTATGGCAAATACCCTCCCTGGTAGGAGGCCCATGTTCATCACTGAACGTTATACGGGCTGATGATGATGATGATGAAAGCATTCGGGAAATACAATATAAGACCCATGTCTTATATTGTATTTCCCGAATGTGTAGTTAATGCTATAATTTATTTTATAAAAATACAATACAAATGTTTCTTAGTTTGTCTTTTGACATTGAAATGGTGCAGTTTTGGCAATAAGATGAGGTAAAAATAAAATTTATTCAAAAATTATGCGATGGAGTTAATATTACATATTCAATCATTTAAATATGAAAACTGAATGCCTATCAAGTTATCAACCAGGTGATTTTGTGGTATGCCCATATTTGTAATAAAAATAAAAAATATACATACCTATATCATACAACATCATACTCGATGAAATGTTTTTTGTTCAAACCTAGTCCATAGCGATAAAAAAGGCTACTGGAAACACACAAAAATATATGTATGTGTACCACCTTATAAAAACTAATGGCGTAGTCGCTATATTGGCTAATTTGCCATTTTCGCCAAATTTCGTGCCTTTTTAAAAATATTTATATATATTATATTAAGTACCTTTAATTCTGGTAAGCAATCCCTTATGTGATGCATCAACAGTCTGTTCAAAGTCTTTGCTAAATACGGCGTCCCGTTACGAGTGGCGATCGTAGGGTACTTCCTTTGAAGATACGTAGCTTCATCTTTCAAGGCGTCCTGGATGAAAAATAATAAAACTTATACACCCATGCATATTTTACATGGCAATATTGATCAACTTAAATAATATAAAATAATTTTTTTTGGGCGATTAATTGTAGTCCATGATACTTGTTGATACTGTAAGTGTAGGGGTTCAGCGTTATATAATGGTTTAAAAGTATTAAGTACACCAGAAGAACAATACAAATGTGATTATAACGATCAACAGAAGCATAATTCTGCAAATTAAAATTACTTATGACAACTTTCCAATAAGTATGTGATTATATGTTTAAGAACATTAAGGATCATGTAAGGATAACATAGAAATAAATTTGACAAGAGAATAGTGTATCAGTCACTTAAACAAATTAACTAACAGAGTAGCAAAATGACCAAAAATCGTTTACTGACATACTATTACATTTATCTTGAAGCATTTTTAAATTAACATAGGCCTGGTGAACTGATTTTAATAAAACACGAACATTCTGCTTCAAACCAGCTATCATTGACGTAATGTTTCTTCGGTTATGATGCTAAATTAACACATACACACATGCTGTTTGGCATCCTTTCTCCGGTGCATCTATGAATGCTTATATGGATAATTATAGTTTAAATGACTGTATTTACATACTATTGGGGAGTCTTTCTTTCTTTTTTAAAGACTCCTCCCAAAATGACAATGACTCAAGGAGTAGAAATAAAAAAATAAATATTGATAGCCAGAACTAAATACTATATTACTAATCGAACTCATAACCGATTTGTTATATGAGGTATAGTGCTGTTTGGATTAAAAATATGTATATCGTAAAAATGAATAACTAACTCAACTTATATTATGAGAATAATTGAGTTTAATTACCCCAATGGACTTTTTATCAATGATGTCTTGCTGCGATCTGTTGACAACGCCGATTATGCCAAGTTTCACCGGAATGACGCGCCCGCATAGGATGTCTATAGCATCAGTTCCTGAAATAAATCACTATTTTAGTATGTACCGACTAGCGAGGAAACATGTGTTCACATAATCAATACATTAAACCATAAAACTGCAGTTATAAAATTGTATCTAAAATTTTCTAATAGTATGCTATTAAATCTGTAATATTATAAAGAGAGACTTTTATTTCTGTATAAATATTTGTTACATATAAACTCAAAACTGGACAGGTTTCGAAAATTCTATCATTCGCTATATTTAATTATGATGATCCCATGGGGACGAAGCTACGCATTTTGAAGTATTTATTATTTTGATGTTCAAACTGCTTGCCTGTTCTCCTACCTAATAAGAAAATACTTATGCATTTAGTGCATACAGAATTGCAGAATTACACTACTGTTTTCAGAATAGCGCAAACTAATGCACAAATAAATAAGAGTAATATAATAAATATTGTAAAATTATATATTAGTTATTATAATTATTAACTCATTTTCTTTTCTAACTTATTTTACTTTTACTCCAGCTACTTCAATAATTGCAACCTTAATCTACTATTCGCATATTACAATATGTATTAAAAAGTAAATTTACCAGCATCCATAAGATCAAGTTTGGTGACCACCGCTAATGTCCTCCGGCCGTCTGGGTCTACTTCTTTAGACATTTTGATAGCTTCACTTGTAGCCATATCTGTGTTAGCAGCAGTGACCGCCAAGATTATGGAATTAGGATTGGCAATGTATTTGATAATAAGATTCCTTATTTGATTCTCGATGTCTTCGGGCTGGTCACCGATTGGTACCTAAATATTAAAATTACATTTAGAACATCTTAAAATTATGTCGAGATATCTCCTGAAAATAAAATCATTGGGAGTATTTTATCAAACGCCCAAATATCCCAATTATGCACATGAAGTCTATTTAAAAAAGGAAGTTATCTATGATTTTTCACGCTAATTAAAATATGCAATGTGCTGCCGAAATCCGCCTCTCTACCGCATATCATTGGCGCGGTGCAGCGGTTTCGATCAAACTATTATTCCACTAATTATAAAAATTCAAACAATAGAGAGGCAATGTATCCACCTTTTAAGGTACTCTTTCACTTGAAAAAAAGAGTTTATTATTACTTGTGATCGCCCAGTGTTGACCATAAGTAAAAACAATATTAGTATTCTGCATTTCTTCTATTAACCTGCAAGTGTGCGAAATTTTATACTCCGCGTAATTTTCGCAACAAATAGTAAAAAGTTTTTGCATCACATTAATGATCTAGATATCATAATTTGCTAAATTGTGTGGATTTAGTTGCTGATCATGAATCATGAGAATATTTTTTTTTACCTTTGTGATACCAGGGAGGTCCACTAATGTGAGATTGACAACTCTGGTTGAAAATATCTTCAGGCTGATGGGCTCCGGGCATATGCCCTTGTTGCTGCCCGCCATACGATCCGTCTCCCTCTCTATCTCCAGCCGTATTTGGTCGAAGTCTGAGTAAATCTTGTCTTTGGTGTGAAGAAATTTGCCCCATTCTTCTAAATTCACAGTACCTACGACAATGGAGAAAAGGGTTAATTGACTGTTGACTGTAAATAAAAATGACAGGTTTTTAAAGTGTTATGGGTGATTTGGAAACTATTGTTAAATCATGCAATTATTTAAAACAGTCTTATTTAAGAAAGAGATTGCTTTTTTTTATATTATCAAGTTTTTTATTATTATAATTTCCAATATTGCCATTATGTAAGTGCATGAACTGACATGTTTTGCAACTATATTTTGATCCAGATAATTTATAAATACATAGTGTTGCCAATTATCAAAATAAATATATTATAAAATAATCATAGGTTATTTGGTACTAGAATGAATCTCCAATGAACTCTAGATATGAAGAACATTTCTCAAGTTTGAAAATAATTAGATGGTAGATTATTTTAAATTGAAATAGAAATATTGTTCAAGCACAAAACATGACATACCACAATGGATACAGACCTGATGAAAATTGTTGAGAAAGCTGAGCAATTGGATTCCATGATGTAGTCTCTTTGCTCTGGTTTCTTATCGCTATTAGTAATTATTACAAATATTATAATTGCAAATTTTTACTCAAGACAAATTGATAAATCATAGAATTTAAAAAATATCGGTAACAATCATTTTTTTAATATTTAGTTATTACTACGTACATGTTCAAACAAAGTCTAAATTAAATGCTAAGGGTTATTCCCTGTGGCAGAATGAATTACCCTCATCTTGTTTAATAAGGCTATTACCCTCATCTTGTTTAGTAGCTCTGATGTTGTCTGGTAAAGTCAACGATGACATAATGGAGCTTATATATGGTGCAAATCTCTGTGCCTTAAAAAAAAAGATGGTGGGATAAAGCCTATTGCAATTGGTATGACTTATCGCCGCCTCGCAGCCAAAATTTGTTGTAAAAAAATATCCCCAGCTTTGAAAAATTGTTTCCAACCAGTACAGCTTGGTTTTGGGTCTCAAGGTGGCTGCGAGGCTGCCGTTCATTCGGTACGGACTTACCTCGATCAAAGGTGTGGAGAAGTGCTCCTGAAGGTGGATGTCAAAAATGCTTTTAATTTGGTGGATAGGGGAGCCCTTTTAAGAGAGGCAAAGGATAAAATTCCTCATTTCTACAACTTTATTTGGCAATGCTATAGTTCGACTTCAAAATTAACATATTTCGGAAAAGAAATTTCATCCGCAGTAGGGTGCCAGCAAGGCGACCCTCTCGGTCCAGCTTTATTTAGCCTTGCCATTCATACCATCATCCAACGTCTTAAGTCAAAACTGAATGTTTGGTATCTGGATGATGGGACGTTTGCCGGCGACATCGAAACCGTCTATGACGACCTCTTATTCTTAAAAGAGGAGTTCCACCGAATTGGTCTGGAACTAAATTTTTCAAAGTGCGAAATATATATTGTGGATAACTGCACTTCCTAATCTTTGGCAATACACAAATTTAATGTTTTGGCCCCTAATATTAAATTTATCGAAAAATCTTCTTTGTATCTCTTGGGCTCCCCAATTTTTGATGAATCAGTCCCATCTTTTATACATGACCAAATTCAAAATTTCATAAAAAGTTCAGATCGGTTATCGCAAATTAATGTTCACATGGCTTTTACCATCCTAAAATTTTGTCATTTCGTCCACAAATTTACTTACTTTTTACGATGTTGTCATCTTTGAAAACACCCAGACATTTTGAAAAACATAGACAGCATCGTAAAAACAACTTTAGAAACCAAATTAAATATACGTTTTGAAGAGCGAACATGGACACAAGCCACGCTTCCAGTGCGTCTGGGAGGTCTGGGTATTAGAGCCATCTCAGATGTTGCCCTCCCCGCTTTCCTTTCATCTGTCCACAGCACTCAAAATTAAACAAACAAAATTCTTTCGACCATCAAAAACAATCTTAATATTTCACACATGGCGGAGGCTAAGTCTAGATGGCTCGAAACGTGCCCGCATACCAACTTTCCGACCGACACATCCTCCCAGCGACTGTGGGATGGGCCGCTTTGCGAGCAGACACGGAACAAACTTCTTCAAACGTGCTCTAGCTCTGCGGATCGTGCCCGTCTCCTAGCCGTTGCGGAGTGGGAATCAGGTTTGTGGCTCCAGGCTCTTCCATCACCCAATACGGGCACCTTATTGGACACAAACACTTTTCGTGTAGCAGTTTCGCTGCGACTGGGCGCGCCGTGTTGTGCTCCCCACCGCTGCGAGTGTGCTACCCACGTCACTAATTTAGGTCACCACGGCTTATCTTGCACCAAAAGCGCAGGTCGTTTTACGCGCCACGCCAGCATTAATAACATTATCCGTCGGGCTTTTGCATCTACCAACTGCCCATCCATTTTGGAGCCAAACGGCCTTATGCGGGATGACGGCAAGAGACCCGACGGTATGACCCTCGTTCCCTGGAAGATGGGACGGCCTTTGGTGTGGGACGCTACGTGCGTCGATACCCTTGCGCCGTCTCATCTTTCTGGAACCCAAAGTGGGGCTGGCGTGGCGGCTGAATCGGCGGAAAACCTCAAAAGGCGCAAATATAGTACCCTTGATAGTGGCTATATGTTTGTGCCTTTTGGGGTCGAAACATTGGGGCCGTGGGGACCTGGTGCAAAATTAGTATATAAAGAACTCGCAGCGGCACTTAACAAAGTGACGTGTTCCCAGAATGCTGGTATATACTTTGCCCAACAAATAAGCATTGCTATTCAGCGTGGCAATGCTGCCAGCATTCTGGGCACGCTTCCCAGTGACGACATTTTAGAGTAGTATTTAGTTTTATGTTCGTTTTTTCAACTTTTGGTAGTTTTTAATTCTTAGTTAGGTTTAATTATAGGTTATTTTTATTTGTTAAGTTTAGTTTTAGAATTATTCTGTTGTTATTAATATACTTCTTACATAAATGATTTAAATTGCAACATGATAAATGATAATTTTACACAAAACTCCCACAGAAATAAACTGATTGTTCTCAGAATTATTCTCATATAAATCAAAATGGATTTCGTATAACTTACCAAGAGTAATGAAAATAGAAGTACATAATTAAGTAATGAATGTTTAATGTTGCTAATGAAAATTATCAAAATTAAACATCAATGTCAACAGTTTCTATATCAAGGACAACTCCCTTAATAGGAAAAAAAACTCTGTATTGTGAGGCACTTCTCCAAACAATTACATAAAATCTCAATAGTGTTCCTGTTAAATTAGCATAATTGGACCCCTGGTCTCAACAGCAAATATTGTGATTATTCAATTGTTTAACTACCAATAACAATAAAAGTATAACTAATTGTTAAAGACAAGGCAAAATAACTTACTAAAATAAACTCCAGCATTAGCAACTATGGAGCAATGACACTATCCAATCTAAGGGTTGATCATTGATGTGTACCACAACCACAAATATTCCAGCTACAAAATGTGGTCAAGCAAAGTTACAATAATTGTACTTACTTGTAACTTTGCTTGACAATGCAATGCTACTGCATTGCTGGTAAAATGTAGAATATGCTATGCCTCATAAATTCAATTTAATTTAATCATTTATTTTATGTAACAAATTGCTGATCTGATAAAATTGTATGATCTATTATAACAAACTCATTGTTATTATAGATCATACACTTTTAATTAATGTATATTAGGCCTACAAATTGGCATGCAAAAAAGATTTCATATTTAAATTGTGGTTGTGCTAAGCTTGGCTCAACCCTAAGTGACAATAATTATTAAAAAAATTATGACATTTTCAAATGACAGCAAACAAACTTAATAGAATAAATAAAAACCCTGAACATACCTTCTTCAGCTGAGCGATGTTCTTTACTATCCTTGGGACTGTAGACTAATTGGAGCACTAGAGGGCGGCGGGTAACAATACCAGGCCCTCGAGGTAGGAATGATCGACCCACTAGGCTTTCTATAACAGAACTCTTGCCAGAGCTCTGTGGGACAAAAATAAAAAAACAATATTTATTTTTATACTTTTTTTATATTTTATAAATAGTGTCGGTACCTAGTTATACATAGAAAAGGAAGTAAATAATGAAATTTGAAATAGTAAAATTAAATAACTGAATAAATTAAGGTTTCATGATTTAAATTTATTGCGTGCTATCTCCGAATGACGATAGTCAGTGTCATGTCGCTAAAGCCTGTATTGAGTAGACGCCCGATAATATAGTATGCTACAATAATAACTCATTAGTAACCAATATATTTTATGGATCACGAACAAAACGGTTTTGGTCATTGACAGTTCCAATTGAATAAAAATGGGGACAAAGAACTCCTCTGACAGGCGTCTTTACATAACCATTTCGGAATTATCGGGAAATTGATACATTTATTCAGTTACTAGTTTGATGCATTCGAATAATGATATATTTATTAGAGAAAATTATTTACCTGATTTCCTAAAACTACGATTTGAGGTAATTGGATGGCATCAGCTCCCACCGTATTAAAAACATCTTGTAACTTATTAATTACTGGTATAAGGGCTTCCATAGTTAGTTAAATACCCTATCTTACACGAAATGTTTATATTTCAGTAATACACGTTAGTTTTATGTAATACAAAAAGATTATTTTTAGTAATTATCAAAACATAAGAACCAACCGGTGAAAGTCGGCCATATTGATTTATTTAACCTCCCGCACCCCGCGACACTCCGTCAAGTTTTTAGTGATGTTACGAAAGATGTACAAATCGACTACAATGTTTAATTAATAATTCACAGTATTACGTAACATGCAAACAAAAATTGCTTTGCAACTTAATGCTACTAGATTCAATAAAAGTGGCTCTTTTGATTAGTTTCTAACTAATTATTTTACTCTCCCCCAATAATTTGTACGTAGAAATGAATCAATTTTAATATTTTTTTAATAATGAAAACTACAGTATTAAAGCACAAATGTTGAAACACAATTGCCGTAATAATTTCTTATCGCTTAAAAATAAATAAATATATTTACTTAGCATAATGTCGACATAAATCCCATAAAAATATATGAACGTGGGACCGTAAAAAAAAGTTATGTTAGCATTCATTCATTGTCAAATATGCATCTGTCAATTCTGTCATTAAGATTGATTTTTTTAATAGATGTTTATCAGAATTAAAATTCAATCTATCCATTTCAAATACAATTAACTCATTGGTGCTGTTGTATTGGTGCATAGAAAATTTCAAACTTTATTTATAACATAAACCAGTGATAACCGAAGCTTTAAAATGATGGACGGGGTGGTAATGAAGATTCTGGGACGTGTGTAGTTTTTAGTGATGCCAGGAATCGCTGAAAATAACTATAACATTGGTTAATTCTTGCAGGAAACTCGTGTGGACGCGGGAAGGTACACTAGCAACTCACAGTCTATAGAATTCGGACCCTGGCATATTTCATATGATGTGAGTTGCATATTGCCTAGTGTTTGTTCCACAAAACTTGTTTGCGAACGCGATGATGATCAGTTTTGCCAGTTTTGTATGTAAGTATATCTACACTAACATTATAAATGTTAAAATTTTATATAGGTATAGATGGTTTGTTACATCTCATATTCATATTCATTTATTGCACACCATATGTATAATAAGTTGTTACAAAGACAAAACCAGTACAAAGTATGGACCCTGTCAGGCACGGCAAGTTAGAAGAGAGGAGGAAGCGATAAATTTATTCATTAAAAATCTAAACTACTTTAATCATATTGAGTAACCAATTATGTGACATATATGTATCATAATTACTTATATATTGAATTTAAAATATGTATAATATAATGCACACAACATACTACACAACTCTGCAGTATGTTGTTAACTTAAGCACAGAGATAATACATTTTATCCCTGAAAGATGTATGGTTGTTGTTCCGAAGACAACTTTTCATATAAGCTCAGCAGCAAAAGCCTAGGAATTCATAATACAGGTATAAAGTTTTTTGTTAAAAGTATATTATTATTGAGCTAAAATTGTTTACAAATAGAAATTGACTGTTACCATATAAACTATTTTTTTTTTTCTCAGATATTCCAAAGAGCTGGAGATACCACATTTCCCAGATATGGTGTTTCCCCGGAATGTTCTCAAGTTGGTGCATAAAAGTGGTGCTAATATAAGCTTTAATCCTCTGGATGCTCTCAGATGTGTAGCTAGCACTTTGGAGGCCATTGAAGTATCTTGTGCTGAGGCATGGCAAGAAGCCCGGTAAATAATGGGCATTAAGTCCACCATGTACTATCTTAGTGCTAAAAATATAAAATAATAACCTAAATACTTGTTTGATTTGAAAATTGATAAAATATGATAATTATACATAATAATACTGATTACAAAATTATTGTTTAGACTATTTGCAAGTGCCTATAATAGGTTTACGTATAAAAAAATGATTTTTATTTGAATGTTTTTGTGATTCAAGAATTTCAAATGGTAAATGAAGGTTATCTTATGGATATTTAAACATTTTTATAACTAAGATCTTTTCTTCTTTTATGTCACTTTTTTGTAAATGATTTATGACAAAAATCTTAAAATAAAAATGGTTTAATTATCATTGGTTATTTTTTTGTAATTTTAGCCCAAACGCTGAGAAACCGAAAAAGCCATTTGACTGGACATTTCAAACAAACTACAAAGGTACTCTGTCAGGTAATGTGGCAATAGAACCAACTGGTGAAACTATTGACTTTGAGATATTGAAACAGAGGGATCAAATACTTTTCTATCATGACCTGACATTGTTTGAAGATGAACTGCATGATCATGGAATATCAAAGTTGTCAGTAAAAATAGTAAGTAAATTTGTAAATATTTATCTATTAGATACTAATATCGGACTGCACCGGTGGCTCAGTGGTTACGATAGTTGCCTCTGAGACCTGGTGTTCTGGGTTCGATTCCCACCCGGGACAATTATTGGTGTGAACCACAAATAGTTGTTCTGAGTCTGGGTGTTCTTTGTGTCCGTGAAATGAATGTTTGTAAAGTCCCCCGCGACACAGGGATTTATTTCCCTAGTGCGGGAGTTGTCTTTTTAAAAAGAAAGAAAGAAGAAAGATTATAAAGAGGGAAGATTTGTATTTTTGGGTGTGTGTGTGTGTGTGTATGTTTGTAATGAATAAACTCAAAAACGAATGTGCCACGGGAACGGGAGTTACGCGGGTGAAACTTTAGGGTTTCGTACCTCAAAAAGAAAAAACCGAACCCTTATAGGAACACTTTATTGTGTTAATCTGTAAAAAAAATATTTATATACCTATAGGTTTATAAATATTTAAAAAAAAAATATTTATATACCTATAGGTTTATAAATATTTAAAAAAAAAATATTTATATACCTATAGGTTTGCACAGAACCCTCAGTGCGCAAGTCCCACTTGAACTGGGCCGGATTTTTTAGCTTATTTATTATTTATTATGAAATTATGAAAGTACAACAATTAAAGATGATGTACAATGGCGAGCTTAACTTAATTATGAGTTTTCTTCCAGCAAATCGTATTCAGTGTGAGATTCATGATAAACAGACAAGAACAGTGTACACAACAATAGAAACAATTTCTGAGTAAACTGTATATCAAATTATTATGCTAATACATACTAATATATATGAACACAATACATACATAATTAATAAAAATAAACTAATACATAATAATATGAGATAAAAGATTTATAATTTTATTCTTTTTCTAAAAACATTCATCAATGACCTGGCACAAATGGAGTGGGGAAGAGAGTTCCAAAGCTATACTGCATGTATGGTGAGAGAGCCATTATAGTGGCTGGATGTGTGTGTGTGTAGGCATTCGAAGAAGAAGAGAAGTAGCTGTTTGACAAATTTTGATGTGTGCTATATAGTTTTTTACATTTATTTATTGACCTTTTGTATTGATTTCAGAGAGTGATGCCTACATATTGGTATGTGCTTCTGAGATACTTTCTGAGAGTGGATGATGTGCTGGTAAGAGCAAATGAGACCAGAATGTTCCATAAACTTAACTCTGATTATGTCCTCAGAGAATACACAGTCAAAGAAGCGAAATTTAATGAATTACATGTAAGTATGTTTAATTATTATCTTGATTGTTTGTCTTTTCACTTTTACATAATTCGAAAAAAAATACATTAAATACGTTTTTTTACCAAATTCCAAAAAAAAAAATGCTGTTTGTTCCAATATTAATTTTCAAGCTGTTCATAAGTAGGTGTTTAGTTACATAATATACTACTACTACTACTACATAATATATGCAAACTCTTATAGACACATCAAAATAGGATGAGAATCATAATTTCGTTTATATTTAAAAGTCTTACGAAAAATCTATTTTCAATTATTTAATTCTAGTATTTATTGGAAAGTATACGAGATATTCATCCTACTGAACTATGAGAGTAGAGAAATAGAGGGAGCATCTGATCTTGCTCAGACACATCTAAACTGTAATGTACATATCGAGGGGTGAAAGGCTATTTGTTTGAAGCGACATTTTGGACGATATGGAGTTATACATATACATATTCGGATTCAGCGAATTTTTATTTATTCTGAGCACTTTTATGGCGCTTAAAACAATGCCATTTTAGTGCATAATTCTCAAACATGATGTATGATCCGACTTCAAATTTGCCATATTTTTTTAGTATGTCATTTAAGCTGTATACAAAAACAGAGAATCGGATCATAAGCCGTTATTCTCTTCCTAAAATTTTAGTTCGATGGCAGATAAATCGTTTTTCGATGTAGCTAATCTTTAGATGAAAAGTCCCTTCATACATTTTGCTTACGACTACTTACTCTGTGCAATGTCGCTTCAACCAATTTGCCGTCAGCCAAATTCATTAAGACATGTCGGTTCAACCCTTTTCGCTACAACTGTTTTTCGCTCTGTTTAGAACAACCAAGTTATATAACTCCTTTAAAAATCTGAGACATCAAACAACTCTTTAAGAATGTTCATCGTTGCTTAAGCCAACTTTCCTGTATCGTGAACAAAACCCAAAACCCAAACCCAAATTGGTAGTTAAACAAAATAGCCTATTCCTATTATTATTGAGTAACGTCGATTCAATCATTTTGCTTTCTCCTGCATAAGTACTGTAAAGTCACTTAAACCATTTTGCCTTTTTTTTTTTTTTTTTTTTTTTGTTGTCCGGGGGGAAATGCATTGACGCATTCCCACCACCGCTGCAGCGTATTCGCGCGCTGGCGGTGGGATATGTGGGACTCGCCCTCTCCATAGCGTGGTATGCTAAGGTCATACCACGAGGAGAGGACCCTACACCACTAAAACCTCCTGGACACTCCTTCGATCCGCCGTTGGCGGGGGTCGGGTACGCATGAGCAATCCGGCCCAAACCATTTTGCCTGCTGCTGATCAGTGACAATGTTGGAAGTTGAATCATTTTTCTTTACTCTAAAAATAAGGCGATACAGATCATTTTGTATTAAGCGACATTTATCTTATACTCAACTAACTGTTTTTTAATTGAAAATTATACCAAACCATTCAGGGATTTTCTTTTCAATAAAAATTTGCGATCCCCATTATAGAAAGAGCACTAGTTTTTTCATAACTATTTTTTTTCCCAATTTTGAATCTTTAAATGGCTCTCCTGTAAAGTTCGTAAAATGTCGCTTTAAACTAATAGCCTTTCACCCCTCGATATAACTTCCTCCATATTTGTTTTGACTTTAAAATTAATTTTAATTATTTCAGATGCCGACATCGCTGATGAAAGAAGCTGACGACGTTATTCCTATTATGCCTATAAAAGAGCAGATATCGCACAAATTATTTGTGAATTCTTCCACTAACTCATAGTATTTTCTGCATTTGATCTCCTATAAGCCTAGTAGGCCGTAAGAAAAAATAAAATGATATCGGTTTTCTTTTGTTTTTTTCTATCTATATTATTAAAAAGTACAACATTCCTTACTTCTGAAATAACATTTTTTTTTCTAGTTAGAAATAGGTTTGCGTTTGACTACGCCCTGCCTGATGTTAAGCATCGGAATAGCCTAGGATGGAGCACGCTTACATAGAAGGAACCGGTTTACTCTTGATTTGAAGAGACCCATATCGTACTTATCGGGAAATATAGACCCCGGCAAGGAGTCTTCGCAGTACGTACAAAAAACGTGGACTCGAAGCGCTTCGTACGTATTTTGGGAATATCGACCATATACTGATGGCGCCTCTCCGAGTGTATTGTTGTCCGATAGAAGAAAGGGGAAGGCAGAACTAAGTTGTGCAGTTCCTCAGCACACTCTCCGAAATGTATCCGATAAAAAACCGACAAACTGGCAACCCTTCGTCGGTGCGCAAGGCTTTGCAGCTGAGACTCGGCTACGTTGCCTATTAACTTTTTGGCGCGCCTCTTAATCGACTCCAGTGCCTCTAGTTGATACTTGGCGGAACCATCCCAAAGATGAGAACGGTACTCCATACATGCTCTAACTTGGGCTTTGTATAAAGTGAGCAGCTGATTTGGTGTGAAGTACTTTCTCACCTTCGAGAGTATGCCAAGCTTTTTGGAGGCTATTTGGGCCTTCGACTCAATATATGAGCCAAAATTTAGAGTCGATGAAAGAGCAACGCCTAACAGCTTAAGTTGTCAGTTAACTGCACGGATACATCTCGGAAAGAGGGAGACAGTCGAAACGGCCTCTTCTTTGTGGAGAACAAACACGCCTGGGTTTTACTAGCGTTAACTGAACCAGGTTGGCATCGCCCCAATCGGAGACAACCTTAAGGGACAAGTTTAAGAGTTCAACCATGGCCTCTCTGAGCAAATCTATATCCGGCCCACTGGCCCGCGCATTGGAAGTGTAGCTCTCCACGACCGTGCTGTCGGCTTCAGCAGATCGTTGATATGCAGCTTGAAAAGCGTCGCAGAGAGTACAGACCCCTGGGGAACACAGGCATTGACAGCCATTTGCTCAGACGAGCAGCCGTCAACAACCACTTGTAATGACCGATCCCTCAGGAAATCCGAAATCCAAGCGCAAAATGCAGCAGGTAGACCGTATGCAGGAAGCTTGCCAATAAGGCTATCGTGCCAAACCCTTTCAAAGGCCTTCGAGATGTCCAGAGAAACGGCAAGCGCTTCCCCGTGTCTCTCGATGGCCTCACTCCAGATGTAGGTAGCGTACGCTAGAAGATCCCCAGTGGACCGGTTTCGGCGGAAACCGTATTGTCGATCGCTAAGGAGGTTGTTAGCTTCTAGGTACGCTAAAAGCCTGGTGTTGATAACACGCTCCATGCTCTTGCAGAGTATGGAGGTGATGGAGATAGGCCTGTAGTTTGAAGGGTCAGCACGACTATCTTTTTTGGGCACGGGTTGCACATTTGCTAGCTTCCAAGACTTCGGCACCAGTCCAGTCTCTAGAGAGAGGCGAAAGAGGCGTGTTAAGACAGGAGTCAACTCGGGTGCACATGTCCTCAACATAATGGCAGATATACCATCAGGGCCACTGGCTTTATTCACGTCAAGATTACGAAGCGTTTTGCGAACTTCCTTTTGGCGAATGTGAATGTCATTCATGACTATCTCGCTTCCTGGAACGTTAGGAGGAATCGCGCTTCCAGCATCTAGTCGTGAAGATTCCGCAAACAGAGAAGCAAACAAGTTGGCTTTCTCTTCAGCAGTGTGAGCCTGTGTTCCATCAGGCTTCTGCAGTGGAGGCAGTGAAGGGCGGCAGAAGTTTGCTTCGACTGATTTAGCTAGGGACCAAAACGCTTTACTACCCGCGGGGTACGGGAACCTTGTTAAAAAATCTCTTCTTTGCGTGTATATCCTTTGCCTTGCGCCTACGAGTATCGACCCAAGCCAGGTATGCCTGATTTTTGCGCGCCTCAGCGCGTCCACATTCAGCCCCGAACCATGGGCGATCTCTGCCAGACGACGGTACGTCAGTGAACGGAATAAAATATTCCATCGTTAATCGTAGCACATCGGTCACAGCATTGGCGCAGGTGGTAGGATCACCAGAAGAGAAGCAGACAGGTTGCCAAGGATAAGATGCAAAGAAGGACCGCATCTCATCCCAATCTGCTGACTTGTATCGCCACATCCGCCGAGTGCCTTTTGGGCAGGGATCGGGCGGGGAGTAGACAGATACAGATTTCACCAGACAGTGGTCGGAACTACCTAAAGGTGAAGAGACCGACACTGAGTAGCGGTCTGGATCAGTTGTCGGCAGAAGGTCCAAGCAATAGGCTGTATGCGAGTCAACGTCTGGTATCCGTGTAGCTCCCTGGACCATCTGGGTGAGATTTAACGCTAAAGAAAGCTTACGCGTCTCTCTCCCAGCGTGGTCGGTGTCTCTAGATAGTGGCAGTGAAGATCTTCAAATATGTAGCAACATCCAAAATGATATCATTAATACTGACCCATCTACAGTGATCAAATAGTAGAGAGAATCCTCCGTGTTCAAATATACCGGTCCAACGCCAAATACCTCGTTACAACCAAGCCACCGAAAACACGGCGTTTTAAGTAGGTAGATAGAGAAAGACTCGTAGATGGTTCACGCGAGGCGAGGTTCGCGATGCGTACTTGGCTTTCTGCTGCTTGGTGGTTGGTCTTAAACTACGCGACGTATTAATATTGTAGCTGCAATACATAAAAATACAGACGTCCCTCACCGCGGGCGCCCGGTGCAAACTGTTGAAAAATATGTCTCGCACAATATTATACAAGAAGCGCGCGAGCGCCGCGCGCGGCCGATCCGCATAACATTTTTCACTATTACGTGATTGGTGGATTAGAATAATAAAAAGTTAACATGACACTCCTGGTGAGACCAACTGTATATATATCTCAGGCTTAAGTTAAACAAATACATTCTACACGCATTCATTCTACAACTCAAGAGTTTTATTTTCCAACCTTCGGCAGCTACAGACCCTACCTTACATTGGTGACCCCGACCGTTCACAACCATCATGGAAGATCAGAACAAACAAGTGGCACAGCAGAACCAAGAAGTTTCCGGCGTATCTACACACCTCAGAATACCACCCATATGGCGCGATAGACTACGATTATGGTTCGCCCAGTTTGAAGCCATCGTCTCACCTCACAAGAAAGGCGACAAGGCGATGTATGAGCTCGTGATTGGACAGCTGGAACGGCAAGATATCGACGAGATCGCTGACATCATCCTACGACCTCCTGAGACCGACAAATATGGTGCTCTCAAGACCCGCCTGTTGCAAGTATACGAAGAATCGGAGCAGCGACAGGTCCAGCGGTTACTCTCTGAGATGGAACTGGGAGAAATGAAGCCCTCACAGCTACTCCGGCGTATGAAAAACCTCGCCGAAGAAAACATCTCGGAATCCACGCTGAGAATAATGTGGACTAATCACCTCCCACAATCTGTACGTGCCGTCCTCGCTGTGAGTGAAAATATAGCTGAGAAAACGGACATCAACGATCTCGCATCTATGGCCGACAAGATCCTAGAACATTCCCGTCCTGAAGTCTCCGCCATCGCAAGTACCTCTAAAGCCGAACCGAGTCGCTCAGATCACACATCATACGACCTACGTGCGTTACATGAGAAGATTGATATGCTCGCGAGCGAGTTAGCGCAACTGAAGGCACAACAGCGAGAAATTGAGGAGCTGAAAACACGGCGAGCATATCAACCAAGACGTCACTATGGGAATGAGCATCGAAACAGGTCGAGATCGTCCAGCAATCATCGTCCACCACGCAGTAGCACGCCGCAGCGACCCGATACACCGATTATTTGCTATTACCATCGCAAGTTCGGTAAACAAGCTTACCGTTGCACGCGCCCGTGCAAGTTCGAAGAGGCAACACCCGGGTCGGAAAACTAACCACCGCGTTGGCTGAGGCGGCAACCGACGCGAACTACGCATCACACCGTCTATTCATAAGAGATAAAAACTCTCGCTTATCTTTCCTCATCGACACCGGCGCCAATATATCTGTTATACCGAAGCCAAAGGGAATGAAAACAGCTCCAACAAGGTTTCAACTGTACGCCGCTAACAACACTACAATACCTACTTACGGAGAGAAAACCATGGTGTTGGATCCGAAATTAAGAAGACCATACACGTGGAAATTCATCATCGCTGCAGTCACGAAACCTATTATCGGTGCAGATTTTTTGAAGCACCACAACCTACTTGTCGATATACGTGGCCGATGTCTTATCGATAAAGTTACGAGCCTATCCGTCAAGACATCAGTATCATATTCCACCGAGCCAACCGTAAGAAGCATAGATGATCAACAACAGTTTCATCAAATCCTCGCTGAGTACCCAGATGTCATCCGACCATCCTCCATCAAGCAAACACCACATCGAGACTACTGGTCCACCGCTACACAGTAGAACACGACCGTTACGGCCACACCGCTACTGGGCCGCTAAGAAAGAATTCGAAGTCATTATGCAACAGGGCCTATGCCGTCCAAGCAAAAGCCCATGGTCAAGCCCACTTCACGTCGTGCCCAAGAAAAATGGTGATATACGAGTATGTGGTGACTACAGACGTCTCAACACAGTGACCAAGCCCGATCGCTATCCAGTACCACGATTGAAGGATTTCACTTACCTACTCCACGGAAAGAAAATGTTCACTGTGTTAGACCTGAACAGAGCGTACCATCAGATACCCGTATACGAACCGGATATCGAGAAAACGGCCATCACCACCCCGTTCGGTTTATTCGAGTTCCCACGGATATGCCCAGGTCTCATGAATGGCGGGAAAACCTTTCAACGATTCATACACCAAGTACTCAGTGGACTCGAATTCGTCTTCCCATTCGTCGATGACGTCATCATAGCCTCGGACGACCTACAATCCGCATATCAAGACCTACGCACTGTACTACAGCGATTAGATGAATACGGCGTTACTATAAACCCATCTAAGTGTGTATTCGCTCAAGAGAATGTCAAATTCCTTGGTTTCGACGTGTCAAGCGAAGGAATCAAGCCACTCCAAGACAAAGTCAAGGTCATCGCGGAATACCCCAAACCAGAGACAGTCGAAGAACTACGACGTTTCCTCGGTATGATCAACTTCTACCGTGATAACACACCGAACGCCGCTCTCATTCAAGCCCCTCTCAATGCGTTCCTACACAACTCGAAGCGACGTGACAAATCAAAAATCGACTGGACACCGGAAGCCATACAAGCATTCGAAGCATGTAAAGCTAGCATACAAAACGCAACTTTACTTGCACACCCATCTCCATCCGTCGACCATCCGATGTCACTCATGTGCGACGCTTCAAACAAATGCGCGGGAGCCGTATTACAACAACAAATCAATAACAAATGGATACCTATCGGCTACTTCTCTAAGAAATTCTCCGACGCGCAACAGCGATACAGTACATTCGACCGAGAGTTATCATCAATCTACATGGCTGTGAAACATTTCAGAAAAATACTTGAAGGAAGAGAACTTATCATCTATACCGACCATAAACCGCTTATATACGCAATCCACAAGCTGCCATCGGATAACGACACACAACGCCGAGCCCGCCAGCTATCATTCATTAGCGAGTTCACAACAGATATACGACACATAATTGGTATAAACAACGCAGTCGCCGACGCCCTATCAAGAATTGAAGCGATTGATATACCTACTACAATCGACTTCTCACAACTAGACTCAGCGATACCCGATCTACTTAAACAAACAAACATAACACTCAAAAAGATCGCTATACCGACCTCAAGTCATCAAATCTACTGTGAGATATCCACGAGCAACATACGACCATACCTAACAGCTGATTTTCGTCGACTCGCATTCAACGCTGTACACAACGTGAGTCATCCCGGTATCCGTGCGACACGAAAACTTATACAAGAAAGATATTTCTGGCCTTCTATGAACACAGACATTGGACTTTGGGCTAAGGCATGTACTGCGTGTCAACAATCCAAGGTGCAACGTCATACCTACAGCGACATCGCAGCGTTCCCGCCAAGCGCACGATTTCAATGCCTACACATTGATATCGTCGGCCCGCTTCCCCCGTCGGCGCGCGGACATCGATACCTACTAACAATGATAGATCGCGCGACGCGCTGGCCCGAAGCTATTCCCATAGAAGAAATATCAGCTGATGTAGTAGCGAAGACCGTCTATGAAGCATGGATAACTCGATTTGGTTCACCTGTCACCATAACAACCGACCAAGGACGACAGTTTGAGAGTCAGCTGTTCCTCGAGTTAACACGTTTCATCGGTGCCGAGAAAAACCGTACTACTGCTTATCACCCGCAGTGTAACGGGATCATAGAACGCTGGCACCGCTCCCAAGTGGATTAACGAACAATACCAAGTGGATTGACGAACTACCTACAGTGCTCATGGGACTTCGTGCGGCCACCCGCCTCGACACCAACACAAGCGCAGCTCAACGGACAAGCACTACGATTACCCGGAGATTTCGTCACACCATCACCTACAAACACAAAAATGGACTATACCTACGTCGACGACCTACACCGTGTAGTCACTCAGCTGACGCCTAAGTACCTGCCGCATAGCAACAACAAAAACATCTTTGTTCACCGAGATCTTCGCACGTGTGAGTCAGTATTTCTACGTGTGGACGCCGTACGAAAACCACTACAACGACCGTACGAAGGCCCATATCCTGTCCTGGAGAGAAGCGAAAAATATTTCAAGATTAGATTGCCTACACGTACCTACTGTAAATGTATCAATCGATCGCTTGAAACCAGCTTACACATTGAACACCGATAAGGATACGGATAACAGCAACTGCACTCCTGCCACGGCCGTTCCTGCACCTCAGTCAACGTCAACGACAACATCCGAAGACCAGGAACACAGGACAAGATCCGGCAGAGCTGTGAAGCCTCCGGTACGCTTCGCTAAGGGGGGACACCTGTAGCTGCAATACATAAAAATACAGACGTTCGCTCACCGCGGGCGCCCGGTGCAATGCAAACTGTCTCACACAATATTATACAAGAAGCGCGCGAGCGCCGCGCGCGGCCGATCCGCATAACATTTTTCACTATTACGTGATTGGTAGATTAGAATAATAAAACGTTAACATGACACTCCTGGTGAGACCAACTGTATATATATCTCAGGCTTAAGTTAAACAAATACATTCTACACGCATTCATTCTACAACTCAAGAGTTTTATTTACCAACCTTCGGCAGCTACAGACCCTACCTTACAATATTTTGTGTATACCTACTCATATTGTTCTTGACAATATTTTTTTCTCGTTTTATAATAATACTCTTAAATTGATCTAATTCCTGGATTGCGCAATACCGACAGATGACGTGTTGTCATCGCACCAGTGTTCCGAGCCCCTTTTAACAAATTTATAGCAAACTTATATACGACGATTCTGTACGGCAAACATCGCACAGAATCGTCGTACCTACATAAGTTTGCTTTTGACAGAGTGAAAAGGTCAAAATTACATTATTATTAGAATTACAAAATTTTCGAACACTGAGATAATAACAGTAACAGTTAGAGACAATAACAAAGAAAAACAACATAGGAACGAATTAACTACATTGGCAAAATTGTGGTAGCCTCTCCTCAAAGGCCACATCTGAAGAATTAAAGTGAACTGAACAAAGAAAATACTTTATATAAGAACTTAAAATAACCAAAAATTAGAAGAAATAAAAAAAACCGTTAATGATTAGATTTAATGTAAGTAGGTAATAAATGTAGGAATAAGAAAGCAATGAGAAATACACTGCCTATTATGGAACAGGCGTAAATTAGTCATAACTAAGTTAAATGTTGTGTTTGCCCTATTGCACAAAGGTACGGCACGGCAAAATCTTTGTTCTATCCACTTTATCCAAGTGCGTGTTGTCACACGTTACAATATTTTTAATATAATTTGAACGATTTTCTTAATTACCTAGGGTAAGTGCACCAGTGAATGAACGAAACGTGGTTTTTTCTCCAAAATAAGAAAATAATAAATTTCTAACAAATATGTTTTTATGTTGTTCATTGGTAACACTATTTTGAAAATGGCAATACTAATTCTGATGATTTAAAATTTAAACAGCGCAGTTGCAAAATGGCGTCAAGTTAAAGTTCACGTGTGGTGAGAAAAAATATTTTGTATGGACAGGAATTTAGCAGTCAGATAAAACTCTGCTTTTCTTATCGTCGATTTGAAGTCATATTTTAGGATTTACTGTTATTTTTACTTACATAAAGGTTGTATATGAATAAATGCTTGCATTTTCATACAATTTTATTGAATTTTTGTAAGTAAATTTTGAATAAAACACGTGTTCATGCACTGGCTCAAGAAATTGCAGAAATCCCAGTGAATGAATGGCCGTTCATTCACTGGCACGTTGACTATTTTAGAAATTCCTCTCAAAACTAACCTCGGCTGATGCTATTAAGTTCGTTTTTACAAATTACGTTCCAAAAGTGATTTCAAACCTATTGGCCAGTGTTGGAACATAGGTGTTCATTCACTGATTTTTTAAATCCAGTGAATGGACTATGAAAAAACTGATGTGTTCAATTATTGGTTTTTTAACTTTTATTTTACCAATGAATGAACGGATTCTAATTTTAATATGAGGTAGAAAATTATTTTATTTAATTAACTTTCATCTTGGTGGGCTGATTGCCCAAAGACATATACAGGGTGTCCCAAAAGATTACGTAGCTGGGAAGGGGGGTGATAGGGATGGTCACAAGGGTCACCAGAAAAATATAAAAAATTCCCTCTGGGTGTTTAAAAAAATAAATGGCATTTTTTAAAAGACTAAAAATTTTACACCTTGTGCTAACTGTACCTACAAATATGGCTGTATTTAAAAAAAATGCTGTTATGTAATCTTCAATAATAACAAGGTCATCAACATCAACATCAAAAATAACAAGGTGTAAAATTTTAAGTTTTAAAAAAAATGCCATTTTTTTTTAAATACCCAGAGCGGATTTTTTTTAAATTTTTCTAGTGACCATTGTGTCCACCCCTGTCACCCCCTTTCCCAGCTACTTAACCTTTTGGGACACCCTGTATATCCTCATATTATATATATATATAACATTAGTTTCCTTTTATTTTAGGCGCGCACGATGGATCCCAGAAAGAAGTCATATTCTAGATTCCGATACACACAAGAGACATTAGAAACAGCTCTTAAAGCTATTATCTGAGGTGAAACTAGTATAAATAAAGCGAGCAAAGCATATAACATACCAAAGTCAACTCTACACAACAAAATCAACAATGAAGTTCCATGGCAACGAAAAATGGGCCCAATGTCGGAACTATCGTTCGAAGAAGAGAACAAACTTGCACGCTGGATTATAAATAAAGCTAAAGTTGGGTTTCCTATGCACCCAGATCATAAACCTCATGATTCAGTAAAAAATTTCTTAGACACAAACCAACGAAATTCCAAATTCACTGATAATAGACCAGGTAAAAAGTGGCTATCACTGTTTCTAAAAATACATCTAGATGTAACAAAAAGACATGCTGAACTCATATCAAAAGCAAGAGCTACTGTTACAGAAGAAAGTTTAAGGAAATGGTTTTTAGAATTGGATCAATTTCTTGCCGAAGAAGACTTGCTCGATATAAAGGAAGATCCTAGTCGTATTTTTAACGCCGACGAAACTGGCATCATGACATGCCCAAAAACGGGTCTCATTCTTGGACCAAAAAATTACATAAATACCTACGAAATTGCAAATGGAGCAGAAAAAGAGTCCATAACAGTATTATGCACGTTTGCAGCAAATGGGACTGATGTGCCACCTTTTGTAGTTTATCCGTACAAGAGGATGCCGCCAGCAGTGATTCAAAATTGTCCAGATTCTTGGCATATAGGCCGTTCAGATAGTGGCTGGATGGTGACTGAAACTTTTTTTATCTTACATAGTCCAATTCTATAAGTGGCTGGTAGAAAATAACATCAAGTTTCCTGTGTTGCTCTTCCTAGATGGGCACAAATCTCATATAAATGAAAAAATGCTCGACTGCTGCTCTGAAAAAAAGATATTCTTATACTGCCTTCATCCGAATGCTACACATATAATTCAGCCTTGTGATGTGGGTATATTTGGTCCACTTAAAAAGAGTTGGAAGTAGGTTGCAAGGAAACATAAACAGACCACTACTGCTCCAATAACATAACAATTTTTTTCTGTTAAATTCAAGGAAGCTTACGATAAATCAATAAAACCTGGAATCGTAAAGAATGCTTTTAGGACTTGTGGATTATTTCCTATTGATCCTAATGCAGTCTACTACTCTAAGTGCATCAATACAAGAAGGCAAGAAATAGATAAAGAACAGTGATATGAATCTGAGCATTCCTGATTATGAAAAGGACGATTTGAGAAGTACAATGAAGGTGATCGAAAACGAAGTTGGACACAAGATCAGAACCGAATTCATACATTATTATCTATTCTTATTTTATTAATCGAGACCATGAACACCAGTTATATTCTTTATGGAGTAAATGTAAATTAAAACTTGAAAACAGACGTCAGACTATGGCAACCCCATCAGCCGATGATATTCCGCTTGATTTGTCTAATGCGTCTTCTCAAAATGAAGTGGCCACATCATCAACTTCTGACAAACACTCTCATCCTTCCTCACCAATCAGTCCTGTTGCATTGACTATTACTGAATCAGCACAAATTCATGTTTGCCCTGAAGAAAATGACTTTGAAGCCGGTCCACCTGTTCTGAGTGAGCCTTGTAGTATTCTTCTAGACGATGAAATCCTGTTTGAAAATGTTATTGGATCACAATTTGAGACTACCGATGAAATAGTAAATTTTATCATGGAAAAGGAAACAACTAAATCTCCCATACCCTTGCCGTGGTATGATACATTTTCACAGATAGCACCAGACAACAATATTACGAACTCATGTGAAGTCAGTTGCTCAACTGTCCAAATTGATCATCAAAGCGAAGAAATCATGACCGATACAAGACAAAATACAAATCCAAAACTACTTCTCAAGAAAACGATGAAACTGCTAGTGCCTTAGGGGATAAAAGTTTAGATACGTCAAGTGCTTTTTTAAGTCAAACTGTATAAAACAAACGTAAAGTTCCTATCGAAAGCTTTTTATCCTACCCTGAAATACAAACCAAAAAGAAAAGAATAATAAACAAAGAACCCATGCCATTTGGTTTAACAGGACGAAAGTATAAAGAGTACTTAGAAAATCGAGATAAAGAAAAGAAACAGAAAGAAGAAGATATACAACATAAGAAGAAGGTATGAGAAGCCATAATTCAACGTAGACGTGAAAGTCAAAAGGAGAAAAAAGATATGCAGAAAAAATACTCCACACCGTTGCAAAAACAACACAAAAAAAAGAAGGAAACTGCTCAAAAATCACAAAACGAGGAAATCAGCCACCACTAAATATAATTTGTGGAAAATATGTTATTGTGCAGTTCAAGACTGAGAAGAGAACGCGTTGTTTTGTTGGCAAAATTCTGATTATTGACGACGAAAAACAAAAAATGAATATAGATTTTTTGAGAAAGAAGAAAGTCGTTGAAAATATTATAAGCTTTGTAAAGCCCCAAGTCCCAGATATTTCTGAAGTAAATATTTCTGACATTGTACGTGTTCTGGATGAACCAAGTCGAGGAATGATCTCTTAGCGACGTAAGTTTTAAAGACATAGAGTAAGAAGCTATCTAACTTTGAAAAATGATCTCTTTATACTAATGTTGTTCCTATTAATATTTACTTACCTACAATAGACATAAGTCTGTTTTTGAGACTGAAATTTTTAGATACATACTGAGTACCTATGTTACTTTAATAATTATGTTATAATAACTCTTTATGATTGTTGTTTAGTACCTAAGTTAATTTTTGCATACTGAAACTGACTGTTGTTGACTGCTTTAGTAAAGTTGTTTTTAAGTAAAGTTGCAGTCGTTTTTAATCATCGTGTTTATGTCTTAATTAGTAATTTAAATAATTAATATTTTAAATATTGTATTATTGTTAAATATCTGCAAGGGATATAGATATTTTTGATACTTTAATAAATGCAATATTTGTGTTCATTTACTGGGTTTCATTGTGTTCATTTACTGGAAAATGCAGTTCATTCACTGGTGTTTTAGGGTATTTTCGGATATTTTATCAAATATTTTAATATTTGTGTTAGCTACAGCTATGAAAAATTGTTTCAATGAATCTTGAATACCCTATATTGTAAATTATAAGTAAATACCTTAATTCCGATTTTTTTTTCTATATGTAGGTGGCTAACTGTTGTTTCTGTTTTGTATAACATTAAGCAGTGGCGGCGTAAGGCGTGGGCAACGTGGGCCACCGCCTACGGCCTCGCGGTACAAGGGGCCTCAGGGGCCCTATGCATTGCTTCAAGCGAGAATAAAATAAAAAAAAGATAGAAATTAATTTTGTTGTGAAATATGTTTTCTTAGTCTGGCAACATTTGCTTAGGGTCATGTGTTCAACAATGAAACACTAAAAATTCAAAGTCTCATACACCTTTTGTTTTTACAGATAGAAGTCAAATTTTTTACAGGTATATAGGCAATTTTATTGGGTGTCGGATGTCATTTAAGGTTTTTTAAATTGCTGTGTAATCAATCAGCAAAAAAATAAAAACAAAAAAATTGGAAATGTTTCATTGTGTCCACAGTGATGTACACAATGAAACACCCCATATTCAACAATGAAACATAATATTTAAAGCGTGTTTTACAATGAAACACTAAAAATTCAAAGTCTCGTACACCTTTTATTTTTACAGATAGAAGTCTAATTTTTTGAAGGTATATAGGCAATTTTATTGGGTAGGTATCGGATGTCATTTATGTTTTTTTTTCTTAATGTGTAATCAGTCTGCAAAAAAATAAAAACGAAGAAATTAGAAATGTTTCATTGTGTCCACAGTGGTGTATACAATGAAACACCACAAATTCAACAATGATACTAAATAATTAAGTGTTTGTCTCATATTTCGTGAAATTTATGGAATAGGTGGATGATAAAAAATACTTGAGTTCAATCAAAAAAGGTTTTATTACTAATTTAACTTTAATCAGACTCTTCAGGTTACCTTAGGTAATAACGAATTAAGATGACGCCTTACAATTTATAATAAACTTAAGGAAGCACAATGACTAAATTTGCTATATGTATAGCACTCGTTAATTACACTAGTTAAACAATAATGACTTACGACTTTTTAGGCACTTACATTCATCTCAAAATTATAAAATCACAAATAATACGTTAATCTTTAGCTATAAAAATTGGCAGAGATCACTTTAAATTAAGATATCACTTAACGACTAATAAGTCTCAAAATTACGAAAATCACAAGTCTAGGAGAAATTTACCAATAATAGCAACAAATGACTAAGGATTAATAAATGCCAGTTTACGACCATTACAAATCAGCGTTATAAAATAAAAAGAAAAATAATATCAAAATTAGCCAAAGCAAATGAAAAATTAACGCAACTTCATATTTGGTGTCACACGGACAGGAAAGACGTAAGTTGAGTTTCTGGATTTCGATCCATTTATTTGTGGCGGAGGAAGAATCATTTTTATCTCATTCATATGAATTTCTGAAAGGTCAGGTTCCAACGGCATGTAAAATTTCATATTGTCTTTGACTTTTAGCCTCATGAACGAAGCTCCGAATTTATAAGTATTTATGACTTCCATGATCTGCGCGACAGCTATAGTAGACCTTCAGTTTTTTCGAGTCCAGTAAAACAAGCACGTAATCACCTTCTTGGGGTGAGTGAGTAAGTTTTTTGAAATGTTCTGTTATCAAAGGTAGCCCATCTTCATCTAGATCTTCATTTAATTCGCTCATATCAGAATCACCTTGTTCCGTGTAAACTACTTCCTCGTCTTCCTCACTACTTGTTTCTGATACGATCCTTGTGATTTTTGGTTTCTTTTTTCCTTCTCTTTCAATCAAAACTGGCCGTTTAATTGTCTTTGCCGCTGATTTTCTTTCTTGAGTTTTTTTTCGTTCTTCAGCTATCCGATCTTTTTCTGGCGTGTCCGTCGCCACCATACTTTTGCCTAGCTTTCTTGGTTTTCGCTTTCCAGTCCGTGGGCCAGCCTTCAATGGAGCCATAAATTCCTTAGGGGATTTGAAATTAGTCTGAGTACCAGAAGTACTTGCTCGAATTTCCTCTATAGGAGGAGTCATCCTTCTAAACAGTGAAGTAGAACCTGATTGGTTAGACTGCATCGTGAGAATTTCGACATCCTTCTCACCATATGCAACTTCGGTGGCTTGTGTGGAAATTTCTCCAAACAGAAATTCGTCAGCTTCAAGTATTGATGGACTCTCAGCACGTGTCACATCAGATAAGGGACTTTCAGCGCGTCCAAACTCTGAAGAAGGAATAATAAGATTCTCACTCGGTCCATCAGGAGCAGAAGCTGTAGAGTGAAATGGCACTGTTTGCTCTCTGTCGGTCACCAATGACGGCATAAAGTCGATTTCTGTAAAAATATCTGGGTCATACGGAAAAATGCCGCATTTTTTGAAAGCCGACGCAATATTAACTGGCGTCATTGCTTTTGCGTATGCCTGCCCCACACACTCAGCAATATTGTAAACAGTCATTTGCTTACCAGGATGCCTCATCAGCCACGAATCCACAGCTCTATTATAATAACCTTTAAAAGGGGCATTTAAGCCCACATCAAGAGGCTGCATCTTTGCAGTCGTATGTGGATGCAGTGTAAGCACTGTTACTCCAGCTTTTTTGGCTAAATCTAAGGCTTCAATACTGAGGTGGGATTCATGGTTATCCATTATGAGTAGAGCTGGGTTTTCTGGGCTCGCAGACGTGTGTTTAATAAAATGCTCCATAACTTTTACAAACAGGTCCGCATTCATCCACCCGGTTGGAGCTGCAAGTCCTAGAGATCCTGTTGGAGCGCCATTTATCATAAAATCTTTATAATTTTTCCTCGGAAAAACAAGAGCTGGAGGCAACGCTTGTCCTGATGCACATACAATTGCACATGTTGTTACCAATATACCCCGTTCACCGCTAGTTATCTTACAAATATTGTGTTTGCCTTTGGGCGCCATAACTTTCTGAGGCTTTTGAACGGTTGTGGTAGCAGTTTCGTCTAAGTTGTAGATTCTACAACCGTTACCAAAGGAAGGATGACGCTCCATGACATTTTTCAGGTTGTCAAAGAAAGACCTGACAGTTTCTTTATTGAAAGCGGTGGCACGCGCCATGCTGCATGCTTCAGGCTTCTTCAGTGTTAATTCTGGATGCCTTAATTTGTATGACCGAAGCCATTCAACACCTGCCATTTGGTCTTTTTCCCAACTAGCAGGACATTGAATATTATTTACTTTCGCCATTTGATAAGCAATACGGCGCACATCTTTGGAGCCTAATCCGTAAAATTTTAACGCACATTCTTCGATATATTCTTTAAGTGCTATTTCTTGCTCGACTGTAAACGTTCTATTAACTTCGTAGTTAGGAGTAAATTTTAGGCCTGGTAAAGATGCATCATCTATATTCTTATATTTTTGTATGTATCGAAACAGCGTAGGATAACACACATTGCTCTCTTGTGCAGCTTTTCTCAAGCTCTTTCCTTTTCTGTGCATTAGAATAGCTCGAAGCATATTTTCCCCTAAATGATCGCCTTTCTTTCTTTTTAGAGATTTAGTTCGCGCCATCTTAAATGAAAAACAAATATTAAATGTTAAGATTAATGTCTAGCCGTAAAAATGGTTCATTTTACGGAAAGTAGATGTTGTTAGGTATATGGTACACAATGAAACATGATAGTACACATTGAAACAGTGTTTCATTGTGTCCAATGTGCAACTGTTTCATTGTTGACTACATAGGGTTTATTTTACTAACCTCAAAAAAAAAACCACTAAATTGTAACATTTTTAACATATGATATATTCCACTTAATCTACGAAATATGTTTAATGCTAGGTAATCATGAAAAATATGAATTTTTCAACCATAATTTAATGAAAAATCTTTAAAGAATTCCGAAAATACTTACGTTTTTGTCAAAAAAGTGAAAAATGCTCCACAGACACGTCTTCTCTCACGTGGCGCCGACGCAAACTGGGATGGGGCGGGGGGTTCTCGAGAGTGTCCTTACGCGATATAATGCACGATCTGGCAACGCAGCATTTTAGAAATATTACAGTGTTTTATTGTGTACCACTGTTTCATTGTTGGACATCTGACCCTACGTTGCGTAACTGTTATATCGCGAGTAATCCTTGCCGCCGTGCGGGGAATCCCTTGTTTTATTTGTTTACTTTCTTTACTAGGAAGCCAACCAATCAAATCAAAGTACAACACGCACGCAACCAGCGTTGCCAGACCGTACCAAAAAGTACGATTTTCCGTACCTACTATTCATCACACAACCATACCTCAGTCTAGACCGTACCTTTTTCGTACCTTTTCTATATTAGTGATTTATTTTTCACTACAAACTACAAAGGGTAAAAAACAAAAAAAAATCGCCTTCTCCTGTTTTTTCAACATTCTGAATTTGCTTTTTAAAAAACGGTTTAAAAAAGTGTGCAAAATTCTGTTGTTTAAGTACGTACCTGTCAGAAACTTGAAACGAAATTACAATAATTTTGTTTAATCGAATTATAATACCGGTAAAAATTGGATCTAAACATTTTAGATGTAATTTGATATTTTTAGATCTAAAAAGACGGATAATAATAATGGTTTCGACAAACAAATTATTCTAATAATTAACTAGCGTTATTATTAATTACTGACAAAATTATACAAAACATAGCGAAAAAAAAAAAAAATTTTACAAACAAATAAGAGGATGGTAAAATTCCATTTCTCCTAAAAGAAAATTGAACTTCGAATAACAAAACTTAACTTCTGACTAAAATACTGAACCTCCAACAAGATTACTAAGTTACCGACAACAGAGCTTTTATCAAAATAATCACACTTTTACGATTGCATTAACTGTTTTAATTAGTATTGTTGGTTAACAAATATATTTTTTATCACATCTATTCAAAAAGAGCTAGTTTATTCCTCGTAACCAGGGACCAAAATAGCTCATTAATCCCTAGGGACCAAAATTGATTTGAATTTGGAATTGGATATTGTTAATAATGTTTCAATCAGCAAAGAGGTGAATCACAAACCATACGGGAACAATGTATTGAATATGTGACTGGCTGAAAAACTGCGAGCGCGCCAAATTTAAAAAAAGTTGATGAAAAATAAACAACGCGCGAAATTAAATGCATTCTGCTTTCGTTCGTAGTTGATTCATATTCAGATTTTAGAATTATAAAAAATGAGTGCGTCTTCCTCAAGTGAAAGTATTATTATGTCTTATGGTTCTTCATTGTACGTAAATAAATTCTTGTTCATAAGTTGCACTTACTTATTTTCTCATAGAGGGTGATAAAAAGTAGAGTCGGGAGCAACACTATTTTAAGCTCGAGTGACATACTTTTAATCCCTCGCTGCGCTCAGGATTCTACTTATGAATCCCTTGCTCCGCTCGGGATTCTACCCTCAATAATTATGAAAATGCAGCTTAGGTTAGCGAGGAGCGAAGCGAAGAGCGGGTTAGGTTGATGTAAGCACAGCGCACGAGCCGAGCGAGCGAAGCGAGCGTGCCGTGGCAGCGGCCGGCGAGGTACAGAAGCGACTCTAGGGCGTTTCTTCCATTAATAAAGATGATGATTCAAATAAGTACTTTTCATGGAATAAAATTTTGTTAAATGACATTTGGACAAATAAGCTGAGTTTTATTTTATTTTTATCTTTGATCTCGCTAACATTAAAAAAACAAGAGATTTCTCGATTAATAATACAGGATAACAGTAAAATATTCTAGGAAACCAAAGTCTACCTGGTTTTAGATTAAACCATTAATGAATACGACTGTTCTGACTTCTTAACGCCTGAAGTAGGTGCCGATGTCAAACCATAAAAAGGTATTATTACAAGTACCTACATTTTTATATTTTTTATTAGTTTCTCTATAACCACTCAGAATAGTATTTTCAGTATAACGTTGTAGTTAAAATAGCACCACAGTCTTTGAAATATTGAAAGGTAATTTATAAATTAATAGTCGGCAAATAAAGATAATTACAAAGCATAGTTCTCAGTAGAACGTAATTAAAGCTGGTAGAAAAGTATTATAGCAGTATACAGTCATGTTTATTTTTCGAAGATTTCAGTATCTCATTCGGTCGTTTCGTCATTTTTATTCGGATAAAAGTAGTCGGAAAGTTAGTATTTTAGATAGTAAATTTAATATTTTGAGTAAGCACAATTCTTATTTTTTTGACGGAGCTTTTATTACTAGGTACCCTAAAAAGACTTTGTAATTTATTAATCTAATTTGTATTTTTATGAATAAAAACTTGGAATAAAAACAGTGTTGATGTTTTTTTTTTATATTTTATAAAATCCGTCGTCAGGTCCCCACAGAACAGGGCCTCGCGAAATCTGTCTTGCCCACATCAAATTTAGGTCTTGCCCTTTTTTTTTTTTTTTTTTTTTTGTTGTCCGGGGGGAAATGCATTGACGCATTCCCACCGCCTCTGCAGCGTATTCGCGCGCTGGCGGCGGGATATGTGGGACTCGCCCTCTCCATAGCGTGGTATGCTTAACTCATACCACGAGGAGAGGACCCTACGCCACTAAAACCTCCCGGACACTCCTTCGATCCGCCGTTGGCGGGGGCCGGGTACGCATGAGCAATCCGGCCAAATCAAATTTAGGTCTTGCCCTGCCACGGACATTAAGTAATAACACATTTGAAAGTAAACTGTTGAATATCATAACATGATCATATTTCTGTAAGTAGGTACCTACATACGAAATAATAAAGTCATAGATATTGATTGATATAATAAATTCAGTGGCGTAGCTACCAAGGGGCTAGGCGGGGCAGTGCCCCGGGGCCCTCAAGCTCAGGGGGCCCTTGAATCCTTACCAGAATATCTCAATCGAACTCAACTTTTGAAAATTTCTGCCATTTTCAAAATAAATATGACAGGTGGCAACTGGAGTTTAATCATGGCAACTCAGTTGTGAGAAATTCCAAAGTTGTAAAAAGGGAATTCCCCTACATTATTTGTGTGGGTTGACAGTGTTATTAACGTTTTCATCAATTTGTCGGATATCAATATCTGCATATTATTATTTACGATTTCTACTTAACTTTATTGTTGAATGTGATTATACCTAAGGCGATAATTATGTTTGTTATATCAGTAGAATTAGTATTATTATCCATTGATTATTTATTAACATACAAGTAAACGTTTTCATAGACAGGGTTTCTTTTAAATTGGCCAATAGATACATAAATCCGTAAGAGATACCTACAAAAAAAATTGTTAGGAGACTTTAGCTCTTTCTTGATGTTAAAAAAATTTAGGGGTAATTTTTTTTGGTCAGGTGTAACTTGTCAGAAAATTCTAAAAACACACAGGATTACTTGCATAATATAATATATTTATTTTTAGGGAGTAAAATGAATATAATTAATTCTTGTTCAATTAAATAATAGTTATTGATTTTAATAAAAAAATATCAAGTATCAAGATGATAGGTTGGTACCACAGCGGGTGGCCATATAAAAGCATAGTGGCGACCGCCGGATTTTCTACTCTTTTTTGCCAATCTATACGTGATGTTTTTTTATCATTTTTTAAACCATCAAATGTGGTAACACTGGCGGCGATAAAATGTTTGCCGGGGATTCCCCAACGACGTCTTGTATCGTATCATTACGTTTCTCTTTTCGTTTTTTTCGTTGTCAGTGAACAGTGTAACGGAACGTCCGTACGTTACATTATTTATGTTAACTGTAAGCTGGTGCAACGTATCTATGAACAAATAAATATATAATAAACCCTTGAATCTCTTCTATTTCGTTTTATTGCCCAATACCTAAACCAAGTATTAAAATAATTGTAATTTATGTTGTTAGTGCTTAATAGTTTGATGACCTGCCCATGCACGAAAAAGAGCTGATAATAAAGTTGCTTAGCATTTTTAAAGTATTTGTATATTTAATGATTTTACTTCAAAAAACCTTACCAGTTTTGATAGCAGTGGGCCCCATTTTTTTATTTGCCCCAGGGCCCTTGGTTACCTAGCTACGCCACTGAATAAATTGCATGCTTATTCATCACGTTCATCAAAATATTTTATCGATAGATAGGTATATAGATATGGTCAATCAATCACTCAAAATGACAACGGGCAACAATGTTTGAAACAACCTACACCAAAGTCAATAATAATTACAATTATCATAAATCTTTATATCACACCACAATATTCAATCCTAATTAAATTAAATGAAGCTTAAATTATAATTTGCATATAGCTACAGTACATACCTACCTAAGCAGCTTCCTGTCACATAGGTACCTACCGGTGCCCTCGTAGATCCGAGAATCGATCCGAGAATCCGAGAAGTCAGAGAGTATTTAAAGTAAAGCGACAGTTGCGAAAAACTCACCTAAAATTCTAAAAGTCACAATTTCTCAAACCTACCCCTGAGACCGTCCTCAGTCGAGGTTCAGGCTCAGTTCCACAGGGGCGCCCTCTTACGCAGATTGCAAATTTTTTGTTTAAACCATTTAAGGTTGGCGCTCCCCTTAAGGGGATTACTAGAGCCAATTGACCTTGAATGTCGCACGCACACATTAACACAATTGACGAGTACGCCATCTATGACAACTCTCATAGTATTAATCATTTACGAGATTACGATCGACGATTCTAATAGATGGCGCCACAATTTCGTGAAAGTAAAATATAGATCTAATAAACAACTAAAACGGACAATTAATTTATTTTTTTGTGTTATTTGCAAAATTAACACAAAAATATAGGTTAAATATAGGTTATTAAAAAAAACTGATTCAATGGAGTTTAATACATTTTTATTCATACATTTTTTTTAACTTTTTTTTTAAGTATCTAAACATTATACCACATTTAGTTTTAAGCTCTTTTTCAGATGTTATACCACATTTAATTTTAAGCTCTTTTTAGGTGTACACTATGGCACATTTAGTTTTAAGTTCTTTTTCAGGTCTGCCATATTCCACATTTAGTTTTCAAGTTCTTTTTCAGATTTTACATTATATCACATTTAGATTTAAGCACTTTTTCTGGTTCACATTATATCACGGTATATCAGTGTATTTTTCAGGTTTATAGTACAGCACATTAAGCTTATCTTTTTACTGGTTTACGTTTATACATTTATAGTAACCAAATCTATATGTTTTTAATATATACAGGGTGTCATGGACAGCGTAACGCAAACTTCGCAAAAAGGCTTGACCGAATGCCACTAACGAAATCATGATAGTAATTTATGTCGTTAATGAGCGGTTACGAAAATTGCAATTTTAGAGCGCGCAATGTATAGTAAACAATTCGATATCAATGTCAGCTCGCGTGAATGCGTAGTAGCTACACGCTCGGCTGTCGTAGGTATTAAGTCGCTGACCTTGCGTATGAACTCTAGTCAAACAGCTAAGCGTTTACGAGTTTTATTTACATTGCGTTTTTTGTGTAATTAGTGAATTATTGAATTATTAATTGAAAATCTCATTGGGTTAGTTAAGAAATATAAATTTAAACAGTTTAAAATGAAAAAAAAAACACATTTTTTTTTAATTGATGAAAAGACCGACGAAAAATTCCACCACTGGGGGGTTCTATTACGGCAAGCATCACATTAAGTGTATACTTCTCATCCTGCTATCGACTTCCGGTTTCGGAGGGTGAGTGGTGTGGTAACATTTATCGCCCAACATGTCAACACAACTTACATTTTACATAGCACAATCATATATACAAAATCCCGAGAAGAACCGTCTGGTCGGCCCACCAGATATGGTATCCGCCAGGTCGGAGGATCATCTCTTTTCAATGTAGGGCGTGGAACTTAACACTCTCTGTCACCTCAAAAGAGCTAAATTCTTAGTTTGAGTTTTGACAATAAATTTTATGTCACCAAAAATGTGTGCGATTTTGAATTTAAAAAAAAGTCTGAGGCAACGGACCCACAGTTTTGTTGCAATAATAAAAAATGTTCACGAGAACAAGTTTCAACAGAATATTGTTTTTTTTTCTTTGGCCGCCATTTTCAATTTAGATGAAAAATCTATGGAATGTGAATGATGTCCTTGTACGTGGAAATGTCAATTCTAAATAAACTATGTTCTATGGTTCACAAGTTGGTAAATAAATATTACATCAATTTTATTCTGTTTGATTTTGTAAATATATTTAGCTACAAATCACAGATTAGGTACCTAACATTGATACATACATACCTAATTCATTTTGTTTACTTCATAATAATAAGACTTAGAATTAGGTTGATGCTGGGTCGCGTCTTTCCATTCTATACAAGGCCAGAACGCAACCATAGGAAACTGCTCGTGTATATATTGTAATGCTGTTTTGAAGTCTGTGATTACAATATATACACGAATTTTGCGTACTAATCGTGTATAGTTTGTACCGTGGATGCTTGCGTCTTCGTTCCAGACTATACTACACAACTTACTTACGATTCGCGAAGCGGGGCTCCTTCGAGCTTAGTTAGTAGACGCCATATGAGGTTTATTTTAGGTTTAATTGTGAATAAAAAATCTGTGTCTACTAACTAAGCTCGACGGAGCCCCGCTTAGCAAGGCTCCTACTTCAGAGTGGTTTAAAAAAAAAACCACGAAGACTAAGGCGGGAGCTCCGCTTCGCTTCGCTCCCGCCTTAGTCTTCTAACCTAACTTATCCGAGTCGGGTTGCACTGACAACAAACACAACGTTTACAACGTTTCTTTTCTACACTATTGGTCCGCATGCGTACTGGCGCTGTACGTTTTGGAGCGCTGTACTTACTTACATCACTACAAAGTATACGCGAGTATTTGCGTACTGCTCTTGTATATATATTGGAAGAATTTAGTAAAAAAGTTATTTCCAATATGTACGTACGATTAGTTTCACACCCTTGCGTTCTGGCCTTGTATAGAATGAAAAAATGCTGCTTACTGTATTAAACAAGCTAACTGAACAGTGACGACAGATTTGAAAATATTGAGTGTATTCAAATAAAATTGACTGCTCAATACTCGGACGTGACCAAAATTCACTTTTTGAAATTTTAATACTTAGTAATATAAAATCTGAGACCTTTTAACATCGTTCATATGTTCAGCGTTTGCTTTATTTTAACGTTTTTTAGTTCTTTTAGTGGGTTTCACTTTATTTCCCATATTTAAAAAATTAAAACTATTACCTTATTACGCTTATTTAACCTAAAGTATTTTATAAGTATTTACAAGAAAGATAAATATTTATAGAAAAAAGATTAAATAAAATACAACAATAAATTTACAAATATAACTTAACAAAAACTATAAAAGATTTGGTAGAAATAGATCGATCACAAGAGCGCCACGAAGAGCGACACACGTCCATTTGGCAACAGGCCTCGGCCGGCACTGTCGGTACTATAAGGGATGGCGATCTGAAATCGATTAATCGAAGAATCGATTTTTGGAGCCAAAAAGATCGATTTTTAAATTGATATGTAGTACTGAATCGATTCAGTGAATCGATATTTCACCCTTAAAAATCGACATTCGATTTTATGACAGACTGTTGTTTTTAAAAAGTTTAGATATTAACCATTGGGAACTATAAGCTACATTATCTATGTTCTTAACTATGTAAACCAATACATAAAAAAATAAATGTCTTATTTTATACCTGATCTGATCTTTTGATATGGTAATAAAAATATTTTTTATCATCGAATCACCTGATTTTACTGATAAGAGATCGTTAAATTATAATATGTGTCATGTTTTTAATAAAATAGATTTATTTACAAAAAATTAATTTAATTTAACATTATAAACAAAAACTAGAAGAAAAGATCGATTTTTCAGAAATCGATCTTTTTGGCCTCGATTTTTTTGTGGATCGATTCATTAGGTCACGATTCGATTCGATTTAAAAATCGATCTTTTTCGGAAAGAATCGCCATCCCTAGTCGGTACACGGGCGTTTACGCACACATGCGTACATTTTACGCTGCGAAACAAGAAAATGCGATTTACCAAATATCTATTGATTGGATTAAAAAAATAAAACACTACTGTGCTAATATTTTGCATGTAGATTTATTTGCCCAAAAGTCATAATATGTCGGATGTATACCTATTAGTATGGTTTTTATTCGTTATAAGATTTGTTTAGAGGTATTTTTGTGATTTTTTTCTATCGACAAAATTTTGTTATATGATGTTTTCATCACATTACTTAACTAACATATATCCCGAAGAATATCATGTATTTTTCTGATTATGTTTATTGCAGTGCATCATACATTTTAATGCATTATAAAACTCGCATTTAGCCCCTGTAGTCACCTTCAGGTGGTCAGGTGAAGTAGCATAATATGTCCGTCTGAAAAAAAACAGAAGGGTAAAAATCTTCTCCAATTAATAGAATTCGTGTCCAGCAGTGGACTGACGTAGGCTGGTTGATATATATACTTTGAGTGACGTACCTACCTACTTTATATACTTACATCATACAATACAAGTACCTAAATACACTTGACTTTAGCTCAGACTACATAATGAGATATACAATATTATTGTTACCGGTACGTACTAGTTATGATTTTCTTATTTCTACATTGTAGGTACCTGCGAAACAAAGTCTTTTCATTTGTTTGTCATCGCATTATGTAGCGCTTTTCGCAGCCAATTACATAATTTATTTTTCAAGATTAATAGGTGTTCAATACACGGTTAATAAGCTAAGGAATTCTACTAATTCTACTTCTTCTTCACTAACACGTAGTAGGTACGTATTAAGTAAAAAATCAAAGCTATAGGTACCAATTTAAAGATCTATCTACATAACTATAATAAGTAGGAACATGGATGAGTACCTACACATGTCTTTCATTATTTTGCACCTTACACACCACACGGCGACCACTGTCATTCACCACACCACACGACGATTACTGCCATTCACTTAACCACATGGCAACCACTGCCATTCACTACACCACACGGCGACCACTGTCATTCACTACGCCACACGGCGATTACTGCCGTTCACTTAACCGCATGGCGACCACTGCCATTCATACACCACATGGCGACTACTGCCATTTACTACACATTGCGACCACTGCCAATTACTGGAGTCGACCGCAAAATGAAATTTAACTTTATTAATTTAAAAATAGGCATTTTAGATGCATGGCTACGGAACCCGTTCATGTGCGTGCCCGACACGCTAATGCCGTATTTTTTTAAATAGATCGCTGAATCATGTGACAAATGTCAATTACAATACATTTGCGTTAGGAATTTTATGCTAGCGATCGCTCCGCTGTAGTGGCATTTTGTCTAGCCCAACTGCCGCGGTCTGTTGAGAGGAGGATCATGTTTAGCAGTGGACGCAAACGGACTGATTCAGTAATTATTTATAAATGCAAACGTAACTATGTCTTCCTGTCTGTTATTACGACTTTACGCTTAAACTGTTAATCAAATCTAGACCTCAGAAACATAAGGACGGATAGACTATTATATACAGAAGCACTTGGTCGTAAGTTCCAGATTACGATAAAGTCTATATAACATGTATAACATACCTACGACTAATGTTTCTGACATATAGTGGCTCATCCGACCTGACCTATGCTTCTGAGCTCTAGAGATTATGATGATATTTGGCTGCGGCAGACTAGACCCTGGGAACGGACAAGGGATAGGTACCTTTGTATTTAAAAAAAAACTTGATGCGATTGAAAACGGAGCGAAATCGCATGCGAAAGGTAGTCGTTATTATAAATTATAATCCTTTTTGTGCACACATCACGACTTGTCTACGTGTTGATAGAGTAAGTAATAATAATTAGTAATTCTTTATGATAAATATTATCACGAGTTTTTCCCATATCTGAAAGTGAATGATTAACATTCACGTCTCCTCCAGAACCTTTCTCAGTCGTTACTCTTAATGAATACTCATTGATACTACAAGTGGTATATCAATTATACAAGTTTTTCGAGATAATTAATAAGAAGATAAAATATAATGTGGTGGAAATATATCGGACTAGCATGCAGTCTTTTCGGTTGGTTTTATTGAAATATATATTTTATGGTGTCTGTCTTATTAAATGCTATCAACTGAAAAATGTTGATGAATTATCAACGACGCGGTGACGTTAAGTTAATTTGGCGGTGGTGCGTGAGTGTCCGTTCCGAATGCATGGCACATTGAAGAACCAAATCTCGTCGCCAGTCCCTTTGGAAATGGCAGGAGCGGCTAGAGAAGAAGATCACGAACGGTGGATCCAGCCCAACCTTCTTCAGTGGGCACGCAGCAAAAGAGGGGAAGTTACATACCATATCGCACAGGTAGTCAGAGGCCATGGCTGCTTTGGTCACTACGTGTGTAACGTGGCACAAATAAACCCGGAGACTCGGTACCACTACTGTGACGATGAGTGTCCACACTGTCGTGAAGTGTCCGGTGCGGGCCCCTGTGTGAGACAAGCTCGTTGCTCGGAAGGGATCCGACCTCTCGCTGGTGATCATCATATCAAAGATACTCGAATGCGAGAGGTTGTAGGGGGCTACTAACTGTGGATGAGTCATGTCACAGAAGCAGGCCGTGGAGTGGGCAAGAGAGGAATACTCCGAAGCACACCCGCTCCGCATGCCGGTCGTAGACAGCGTGCTGAGACCCGATGTTTACTCGCCTACCACCTCAGTGCTCTGGAAATCGGATAAAATAGGCCATTGGCCGATTAGAGTTCAACACGGGCACTAACCGAGTACCAGAAGTGCACACTAGTACCCTTCAATAAATTGGCGACTCAGAGGTTCACCCGTGGGTTTCAGTGGGTAGGGTCTCTACTCGTGATATGAATAGCATACAATTGCTAAGGAATAGGGCTCATCCTACACACCCCGTCACCGCTGCCGAGTATGCGTAATGTGGGAAATGAAAAAAACAAATGCTATATTATTATACGTTTAAAGAGATAGCTTTCATTTTTTTTATTTCCCACGTCACGTTTTGTACTCGATAAGTTTAAAAAACTAACATTATTTTTTAAATTCCCGACATTTCGATCAAGTCACATTGATCTTGGTCAGATAAAGAGTATGAAAATTATTGTTTCCAGTATTATTATGGGTTCAAAGCGGAAAAGCTCAAATAGCTATTTATGAAGTTCGTCTTGATAATCTACTGAAGATGCAGCAAGGCATCGGTTGGCCGTTACATTTGGACATTATGGAAGGTCATGATGCATTGATGAAGTTATCTAGCACGCTGGAGAACCAGCAAGATTGCACAGTAGTTTCACCGACAGGCGTCTCGTTTTCTGTCTCCAGCCCACCTTCCAATAGGTAAGTGATTTTTTTACTTTTATTAATTACCTAAGTTAAATATCCTTTGCCTTAGTTTTTACGAGATTTGTCATCATACCTATACGTGGTGTACCTAGTGGACGTTGCGATATTCGATTCCTGCATGATAAGACTTTGCGTAAAATCAACTATTTATTTTCGGGTGTGATTGGTGGAGGGACATCCATGTCTCGGAAAGCACGTCAAGCCATTGATCCTGATTGTTATTACATCATCTATGGCAACCGTAGTGCTAGTTGTATATAATTATTAATTATATACAACTAGCACAACACTGGATAATCTCCGTAGCATAGCGGTATTTGGCTCGCTTTAAATCTCGGAGGTCGTGGGTTCGATACACACCGGACAGAAAAATCTTTGTGTAAATTCTAAGATTTATTTCCGGGTCTGGTTGGTTGAGGAACTACCCTCCGTGCCTCGGAAAGCACGCTAAGCCGTTGGTCCCGATTGTTATAACATCATCTATAATAATCGTATATCAAGGAACGTGCAGCAGCGTTTCCTTGTGTGGTACAACATAATACTGCGGTCACCAACCCGCCTGCCAAGCGTGGTGGTTATGGCAACTACCCTCTCTCGGGAGGCGGCCCATGTTCAGAAGTGGACATTATACGGGCTGTTGATGATAATGATACCTAATAATGATACAACTACCTGACCCAACAGACGTTGTCTATTCTTCACTAAAACTCGACTGGAATGGTATTCGTGAGCATAAAATAAATTTAGCAAAGTATTTTATTATGTCTGTTTGAGTTTAGGGTCATGTTTTAGCGAGCTGAAACACTTGACATTGTTGTGTTTGTTTTTGGCTTTGTTTAGTGCTATTAAAGGTGACTGATATTTAAATTAAAATCTTTTACGATAATGGATAAGATAAGTCATAAGATTAACAAAAGAAGCATTTGAAGTATTCATTATCAACTGTTGATAAATTAAAGCTATTGCTGGATTATGATAGTAGGAAAAGTAACTAAGTCTCTGTATAATTATCATAGGTATCTTAATTAATTATTTTCTCTTTGTGTTAAATATAGATTAGGTATCTTTAATACGAAGTAAACATAATTAATTAAAACATGACAAGACAGTTTGGTTGTCATGATTCACGGGTTCAAAAACCTTTATTGTTAAAGGTCATGATTTATCTATTAGATCCGAACAAACCGAATAGCCTTTTGATACAACTAAAAGTAGCTAATCAAAAGTAAAACTAACTTATACCTGCAATATTAACTATCCTTTTGATATCCTATCGATTGAGCTTAATGAAAAAACCTTGGAGATAGATATTTGTTGAGTAAAGTAACCAATATGATTAGATGGAAACTACGTTTCCCACAGAGACATGTTATAATTGAATTTCGACGACCAGTTGGGAACTACTGTGGCCGAATAGTCTAGGCATTAGGGACTATAGGTGTAAGACGCAGCGAACGCAGAAGAATCATGCCGGTATGGTAGTCTAAATTAATAATAATAAAAAAATGCAACATTAATAACGTAACTACATTGAGTTGAGTCAACACAATCTATATAAGGAGCTATCGTTATTGTTTAAAGTAATTATAATAATTTGATATAGTAAGAGCGTCACCTTTATGACGTTATGTTTATAGTGCGGCACCAAAGAGTTTAACTTTTCAGTAAATATTAAAATTCTGAAACCAATTTTCGAAAAGATTGAAAATGGCATGTTGGCTGCAACTTTCGCAATAGGCCAGTACTTAACTTTTTTGAAATTGCTTTTATATGGCTAAGAATAGTTACCTCTAGACAAGGAAAAAAATGATAATTTTACGGGGGATAATTCTGAATTACTTATTATTTTGGTCTTTAGATTATAGTTGTTTTTATGTAATTGTTGCAGTAAAAAATTGCGTACAAATTTATATTTTTATACTGAGTCTTTAATGAATTTTGTTAAATTAAACAAATATATTAATTTTAATATATTATCCCACGGGGTTGCAAGAATACACCGATGAGTTGTCGGTGATTAAAGAACTGAAATGATTATATTTAGATTCCGTATAACAAATACTTTCAGAAATAAATATAATTGTAACATTATTTGAAGAGTCAACTAGCCTATTTAATTTAACATTATCCTAAATTTGCATGGATCAAAGGGAACTCGAAAGCGAGTCTCGCTCTCCCCTGGCCATAACAAGAGGCCATCGGATTGGATCAATCAATAAATTATTCAATTAAAGAAGAAATGCTACTACTATATGTTAATATTTTAGGTATGAAAGCTGGACTGATGGCTGCAGCTTGAGGGTCCGCAGCGTAGTCCCGTCTGATGCGGGACGATGGCGACTCACTGCTGTAGCAGGAGACAATTCTCTCACTGGCTGGATCGAAGTACATGTGGAACGTAAGTATTGTATACATTTTAATAGGCACTTGTAATGTTCATAGTTGTACAAGTATTATACGTTAACATGTTTTAAAAATTAGGGTCATACCTGAATAAGTGCTACAATTGAAAACGGAAAACTTTATAAAGCCAGAAATTTTTCCTTAGCTGTCTAGCTGCCTGTATAAATCATTTTCATCTACGTTATAACGTACTTCAAGCAGTAAATTCATGTGATTGCAAGCGAAAATTTTCAAATTTCAAATTTTCAAATTTATTTATTCCTCTCGAAAAGTACACTAATACAGATTTTTATTCATTTTGTTGTAAACATAAACTTTTTGAGAGCTGGAGTCTGTACTAGGCTCGAGGCCTGTATGACGGATCTCCAGGCTCCCTTACTCCTTAAAAACTTATATTAAAATTGCTAACGTGACATTTTACATAGTTACATAGTGCAAAACAGTTTTTCATACATACAAAACAATTCTACATACATAGTGCAAAGTAGAGGAAATAGGTAGAAAACAAAACAGTAACAATTTATACGAGTGGTACGTGTACGTGTGTGTGTGCGAGTATGTGTGTGTGTGTGTGTGTGTGTGTATGTGTGTGTGTGTGTGCGTGTGTGTGTGTGTGTATGAATGCGTATGCATGTTTGAGGGAGAATGTGTATGTATTTCTAGGAAAGGTTGAAATCAGCTGTAGGGCTTACAGTAAGGGCGTAATTATATTTTCGGTCTCTTCATACTCTAGGCTAAGAAGCCAATCCGTCACCGCATTTTTGCATTTATTTATAGACATAGAAGAATAAAATAGGAGAGGGGACAGTATAATTTAATTTATTTATTATAAGTATTAATAGACTACAAAATAGATTCTTCAATCAGAAATGATTGGTTTTGGATTGGACACAGGTGAAGTTGAAATTAATATATAATATAAGTTATCATTAATGTAAGTTTCTATATTTATTCATATTTAATTTTAAATTTAATACTCAATTTCGTAAAGCGGTAAGCTTCAAGTTTGTAAATACTTTTTCTGTTGTTATCAAATTTGATACATTCATCTTTATTCAAATTCCGTATTTCAGCAATGTATAACGAGTTTCATAATAAATTAACTCAAATTTGAATGAATTGAACTGTAGCTTAGCGCTTTACTGACGTATGATAGACTGAAGTGAGAATAGAAACCCGATAGGTAACATTTATATTTTTTTTCCAGCCCAAGTATCATCCTATGATCCTGCACCTATATCCCTGCTGGATGGGGTCAGTGCTGGTGTGGATTTAACTACGCTAAACAATTCTTACTGCCTTGTCACGAAGCCCTTTACCGAAAGCTCGTTGATCCCGGGCCACTGTCACGTGACGTTAGACCATACCACCAGAGCTGTACAAGGAAAGTGGAATGTTTTGCTTGGTCTACCAGGAAAAGTCACTGAATTGCAAGTCAGCGCAGATGTAGCTGTCAAATGTATGTTGAACGAATATTTATAGCTCTTATATATTATTGGGGTTGGAATGAGCATTCTTTCTTGTGGAATGTCAAATTGTGTCTTATTGTAAATTATAAGTGAACATCTGGGCTATGCGCTGAATGAATATCATTTAAACATAAAATGTTTCATTGAATGCTACTAACATTATTTTATTAGTTACATAATTTTCTGGTCTGAGGACCTAGACAAAAATATTACTGTGGTGCAAGGGTTTACAATTAGTTATAACATACGCTACCTAACTATGCCGAATCGTTTTTGAGCCGCCCAAAATGACTCATACTAAACGATCGCCTTCTTCATCTGATTAATAGTTAAAATAACGATAATAACTTTATAGTGATTTCTTCCAAAAGCGTGACAAACATAATTAAACTCAAGGATAATCGATTCTATTCAATTTGACTAGTCCACTAGTCTAGTCCCTTTGAACCGTATCTCTCGACTCTAAACTTCTGTTGGTCTCTGTAGGTCTATTTTTTCATGCCTTGTTGCCATTCATCAGTCTTCATGCATAGATTGCATGAAGACTGATGAATGTGGAAGAAGCAAAAGAGGTGTGCCAGGATCAAGACAGGTGGCGTTCCGTTGTCTCTGCCGAAAGGAAAAAGAAAAAAAGGAAAAAGGAAGGAGACGGGCGTGAATGAGGGAGAAAGTCAAATTCAGCAATGAATTTATTATTTCAAAATGACTTGAGTAAAAATAGATACGTACAGGCATAAAATAATTTTAGGTAAAATCGTTTATATGAGTATATTATTCAAATTTATTTTTCAGCTGAACGTATCGATGCAGGATATATTCATGACACACAAGGGAGAAAAATGCACCTTTACTGTAATATATTGAACTCCGAAAAGAATATTACCTTTTGTCGTTTTCAGAGGACTACTGAATCTATTGGATATAATATTATGGATGGATTAAGCGATAGCCAACACAGGTATGTGACAACAATTCATTTTGAAGTAATCTATATTAATAAAACGCACTCCTGGCTGACTGAGGGATCAACGAACAACCTAAATTACTGATCGTAGTTATGAAACTTGCAGGGTGTCTATACAACTAAACGTAGGCATGCAGGGATAAGAGAATTTAAAAAAAATCCACCTCAAAGCAGATAGAAAAGAAAGTAGCGGGCAACAGCTTGTCTAATATCATTAATCATATGATTTATAAAATGTAACGGATCCAGCGGATGAATTTATTAATTTAAAAGTCACATTCAATCATTGCAATTTTTAATGTTATCATTTTATTATTCATTTAACAACCCTCACGGATTTCGCCATCTCTTTTATCGCGTCCGGAACAATTTCATTGTTCTCATCTTCGCTAAATTCACTGCCCGAAGTGTCCATTTCAGACCAAAAGTTACCATTTCCGCGAAATGAACTATATGTCAGCGTTTCTCTTTGTTTCCGCTGTCGCTTTTTCTCTGACATTTGTTCGCTGTGAAGTTAGTCGATTAATTTACGCACCGTGCAGAAATTGGCAACTTAGGTCACGGAAAAGCGTGCGTAAAATGCGGGTTTAGGTCACACTGTGCTATAAAATATTATATTAATCCCAATTTAGTATGTTACATAATACAGTACAACTCCCGCAAATAAACATAATACACTCCCCCCGCTGTCTAGAGCACGCCCCGCTCTCGGCCTGCTGTAGCGTTAGCATAACATTCATCCCATTTGGAATAATTTATTATCTATTATTTGTTACTGTTATTGGATTTATGTTAAGTTTTAGCTATTGTTACGTTTAGAAATTGTATTTGATTGTTTTGTTAAACTTTACAATATTATTCTATTATTCTTACTTTAGAAACTTCTTATAATAGATAATATTACACCTATTAATAATATATAATCTTTTATTTTATCTGTATCAGTCGAGCTCACTTTATGTAGGTATCTACTTATTTTTACACCTGTTAATGTTGTGATTTGTGTCCACTTGCATTATGACGAATAAGTCTGACTTACACCTGGTAACTCTAAATTATTCATTTTATAATTATTTGATGTTCTCAGTTATTATGGCGACGGTTTTTCTGTAAGACAATGTGGTATGACGATCGAGACTGTTGCTAACAGCGATTATGGCACTTGGAGATGTACTGTAGGGTTACAGGAATGGGCTACGGCTACCACCATACGCCAGAGCACTCCTATGCAAGCATTGATTAGAGTCCAGCCACCATCAGGTAATATTATATAATTATGTATAAGTTTGTATCTAGTGATAGGGCAAGATCGGGTAAGTGACAATAGATAATATCTAATAAGGTTGAAAGTCAAATGTTAGTCCCGTCAATCTAGGCATTGGAAGGTACATCAATTAACAACAAGCTGCAAATGTAATTCTAACTACCATACACCAGGTCGCATGTTTGAAGATTTAAATAATGAAATCCCAGAATCGTTGAAATATTTTGTAGAACAAGTGATTTTAAAGAATAAACGATCAATTTTAGATCATTTAAAATTAATATGCACAAATATTTGCCATAGTATCATGACTGCTGTTCGACCAAGGTCTTTTAAGTCTAAATTACAATTCGAGAGTTATGACTTGGACGATTAAATTTCACTACTTTTTTTCAACTTAAATTGCTTTTATTTTTTCAATTTCTGCTTATATCCATTATTTTGCAATAGTTTCAAATTAAACAGGATCACAACTGACCTGTGAAATAGGCCTATTGGGGAAACCACGTTAAAAAAAACGCGCTAAGAACACTAACTCATAGGTGGCGTGGAAACGTGTGCATATTATGACGATTACAACTTTTACAACTTTTTGAATCGATATATCTCAAAAACGGTGGATCGTAGAAAGAAAGTATTGGTACATTTTTTGTAGATAATTTTATGATCTACAATTTTTGTCTAGGTATTTTTATGATAAAACTTACCGTTTTGCTGAAAATCGCGAAAAACCATTTTTTTTCGAGATTTTTGACCTTTGACCTCGAATAAAATTTTTTCCAGGCATCGCAATCATTCGGAATTTTAAAATGTTATTTTTAATTGTATTTTAAACAATCTTACCGATTTTCAGCTTGTTGGGAATTTATGTAGCTTCACTCTTATTTTTTGGTCTAATTTGACCGGACTATGTAGCAAATAAATTGTTTGCTCTAAAAACATAATAATATATAATGAAACTACTTTATGACAAATGAAATTACGTATTATTAGCTACTGCAACTTACGCGGTATTATGGCCGACGATATGTATCTTGTCATCATCATCAGCTTGCATAATAACCTCTGCTATACAATATATCACTACGCTCGGCAGGCGGGATTGGTGGCGTCGTGCCCAAAACCCGAGAGGCCCGTGAAAGACAGTTGCACAACATTCCCAAAAAAACTGAATCTCGCCTTGAGCCGAGAACCAAGTCCCGAAATAGGTGTATTTACCAAGTCGTTTAATAAGGCTGAAGCCCAGCTCGCCTTTATTCACGGTGAAGTAGCGAAAGACTCATGGATAAATACATATTATATCCGCCCGATTTACCATCAGTAGGAACCTATCCTACCTACTACCTACTATCAAAACGTAATATTCAAATTTAAAATAAACACATGTTTTTCTTTAAATTATAGCCTCCTAGACTGCTTTCATAAATGTACAATGTAGCAAAAAATGATCTCTATTGCCTTAAAACACATGATACGGCAGCTTGGGATACGTTCCTCGAATGCTGGTATTTACTTTGCACAGCAGGTAAGCATTCAACTGGGCAAAATGCTGCCAGCATTCTGGGAATCTTGCCATGTTTTAAAACTAATTTTATAAATATTTTAATTAGCTACTTTTGGTTGTAGGAAGGTATATAAATATTTATTCATAATTTAATCAAGGTTGTACGTGCAACCCTCCCAAGCAGCAATATTATCCTATAGTGCAGATGTTATAGGCCTCCAGCACTTATAATGATCTCTTAAGGGTTCTAGTATTTGCTGCCACGCTTGTAATAGGAAGCATGGAGTTGGGTCGTATAGTATATCTGATCTTATAATTACTTATAGGTCGAAATTAAGGGTGTATTATAAGCTTGGATAACCTATAAAAGTATAGCGAGGGTGTAAATGCACTCAAGAGTAGATAAACTGGTAAGCTATACTTATAACTGCTAACACGAAGTATTATAAAACTTCTATAAGTTAAGTACGCCAATAAGTGTGATAAACAGAACTAAACATACTGGAAACTATTTGTATTTATTACTTGGTTTTATAAGGGTTTATAAGTTCACTTTACAGATCAATTATTATTACAATGGAGCGGTTTTATAGTGGTATAAACCAATATTGTTATAATCTTAACACGATTATAAAGGTTTAATAGAATATACTTAGTATCCAAAACTGTATCCGTAGTGTCCTGTACAAGAATACAATGGTTTATAATGGTCTTGCAAATACTGTTATAGTCTCAGTACCGACATTTTGATTTTGTGTTGTATTCGTTGCCCACGTGGTGTTCTTTTTACTATTCTTTCAAAAATGGATCTATTTAAATGAAATCTCTAATTCCAAACTATATGGCCAAGCAATGGTTCTTATATTTACTATTTTATAAACAAAGTACGCTTATAACGGTTTGTTAATGTATTTGGGAAAACCAACTTTGTCAAAATGGCGACTTTTCGTTGTATGTCTTACTGAAACCAACATTATTTTAAAATTAAAATTCAACTGAATAAAAACGGTAATTTCAAGGGGCGTCTAAAAATTTTGATAAATAACTTATTATACTTCACCGAAAATATACATGCGCCATGCACATTCAAATACATTATACGTCTTGACTTATTCTTAACTAACACTCTACCCAATTAATATTCTGGTTAATATTTGTAATAAGAAATGGATGAATAAATTACCTTTATCAATATTAATTTTTTACAAATGTACGCATCAACATTCACCAATTCACAACACTTTGTATGAGCTTGTAAGGGATTCAGTGTGTATGTTATTGTCGTGTTTGGTTCCATTAAGCGCCGATAATTAGCTTCGCGGGAGCAAATAGTAGAACTATTTGCTCCCGCGAAGCTAGCGTAATCCAACTATAAGGTCGTAATTGGTCAAAGTGGTGTTCACCAAGTCTACTGTAGATATTTAATTAGGTAAAATACGCCTATAAATTGGGCCCTTTTCCGTGGTTATAATTGCTTACTATTCCGTTATAGTCCTAATGAAATGGTGGTTCCAGGATAATTACTAGACCACATTTTGCTGCTTGGGCTTACACAGGTTGAGTTATTTTAGTTGTACAGGTTACACAGGTTGAATGATTTTAATCTATCATTTGAATGCCATTAAAAATGATTTACCTACATTGGTCGATTTTACTAACAAGAATGTCATTTCGGTAACTATTATTAACCATTAAAAATCACGGTGTTCATGTCGTTGGTATAATAAGTTGTTACATATCGCTTAGGTATATTTGATTAGGATTTGATTCATGTTGTTCGGGACTATCCATACTTCATACTTATTTAAGGTACCTACTATCTAAAACTATCTAAAGTATTTTTGATATAAAAACCCACCTGCTTATTTCGTCACTGTAAAACTACCACAATGATCTATCATTATTTTTTATGACTGCAATTAATCTTTGTTATCATTATTATTGCGTGTTGCATTCTCATTATTAATTATTAGATAATTAATTGCATACGTAATAAATGATTCTTTATATTGATTCAATAAATTATAAAGTGCAAAGAAACATCATGACTGCTAAAAATTCCGTCCGCCGAGTAAATTTATATTTAAATTATTAAAAATCGATAAGTTATTTATTCAGTACAATTTAAAAACTGTTAAGAATTATTTATTAACTGTTATCAAACATTTATTTAATATAAATCAATAATAGCAATTTTCTTTTGACAATTTTTATAACTCTATAGCTAAAATACATGATAAATGAGATTTGCACAGAATGAAAAAAAATAAATAATACGTATTAACAGTCACTGCTATGATTGATACACAAATAAAAACAAAACAAAAAATGGCTGAAAAATGTATAGTAGGAGACCGGCTTCGTCCTCAATCCTTTTTGTTTTTTCGTGGAGGAAATTTTTTATGGATTTCCCACCGTCTTTCTCCAAGACGGTGGGAAGTGGGGCGTGTGGGACTGCTTGCTCCCTGCTCTATGTAGCTGATAAGCCGGGGCATCCGGTATCCACTAAAACCACCACGGTAGCCTTGCCTCCGACGCTCTGACGGCCAGTGATCCCGAGGGCAACGCCTGACTGGCAGGTGAAGAACCTGCATGCATCGCTCGGCTTTCTCGCCAGCGTCTTTTAGCCGCCGACACTCGCCATCTCGCAGTGACAATGGTCAGCACCGTCGCGCCGAACGTAAAGTTTGGTTCGGTGCGACTCATTCTCGCCGGTGAAATTAATTTTGCCGGCCTCGGTCCCGCGATCTTTGCCTCGCGGGGTCGCTGCGCTGTCGTGTGTACTCTGCCGTCTCCTTCCGGAGCATGACTACTTCTTCGCAGAAGGAGACGACGGCCATCCAGGACTCTCTCGCCGCCAGCATAGCCGAAAATAATGACTGCGGCGAGAGGTCCGTTCTCACCCTTAGGGTCAGGACTCGGCGTTCGGAGGCTCACGCCGGGCTCCAAGGTGTGCTCCGAGTCCGTAGCCACCCCCTAGTGGTGGGATTGTGCTGCCGGCTCACGTCCTATTCGACTCAGACACTCATCGAAACACCCATGTCCGGTGAGTATGTGAAGGTGACGCGGACGAATGATCGCTTCCCCGCCGCTTCTCGGCAGGACACAGGCACGGATCCGGTCGTAGACCCGAATGTCCGCCAGAATTTCGAACGGTGGGAGTCGCGCCAGGATGGTCGCAGCCTGCGACGCGGGCCGCCCCGTAAAGGGCCGTCGAACTAATCACGCCACCGTAGAGGTGGCGGATTTAATTCCGAGGTCCCCCGAGGTTGGGCAGCAGCCTTTGAAGAGCGCCTGCCGCCTTGCGGACTCAGGGGATCAAGCGCTCGAAGTGCGCTTCGAAGCACCATGGGCCATCCAGGATGAGGCCGAGGTAGCTTGAGACGCGGCCCCACCCCGTCCACACCCCTACTCTGTGATGTTTGTTGGATGAGTGGTGACAACGGTAGACACCTGGCGGGGATAACTGATCGATTGATAGTTGATAATTATCGACCGAGGGCGAGGGCGGGAGATCAAATTGAATTGAGATAAAAACTGTTGTGGATATGTGGATAGAATAAAAAATAAATGTTGTTCGATGCACACAAAATTTCACGAAAATCGGTCGAGCCATTTAGGAGGAGTTCAATTAAAAACACCGTGACACGAGAATTTTATATTATAAGATTGTGTTCGTGTCTTCATTAGCATGGATTTTGATTTCCCGATTCAAACTTATATTCCCCGTTTCTTTATGGGTTCTATTTTATGATAATCCTTATCTTTTCCCATATTATAAATGCAAAAGTTACTCTGTCTGTCGTCGGCCTTTCATGCCAAAAATACAAAACCGATTTAAATGAAATTTGGTACAGAGATACATATGATTTTTACTACCGGGGAAAGGACATAGGCTAGTTGTTATAGCGAAAAAAGGTCTAATTAAAATAATTAAAACTGCTACTTAAAGTCACTATTCCACGCGGACGAAGTCGCAGGTACAGCTAGTGTTTTATATAAGATGTAGATATTTAATAATTAACAATTGGTAATGTATTTTTTTTGTTTGGAATCGTATAATATTTTTCCAAACATTCCTAATCTATATTTAGGTACTGTAACACCTAAGGGTGCGGGTGCGTAGCTCAGCAGGGCTCACTGCTGCTCCCATGAGGAGTAGGGACGCCTCTACACTCCGGGCGTCCCTATAATTGGGCAAATGGGCCACTGTAAGTGTGGCCCTGGAGATCCCGCGGTACCATATTGGCCGCGGGTGCCGTCGGGGGGCCGGATTGCTCATGCGTACCCGACACCCGCCAACGGCGGATCGAAGGAGTGTCCGGGAGGTTTTAGTGGTGTAGGGTCCTCTCCTCGTGGTATGACTTTAGCATGCCACGCTATGGAGAGGGCGAGTCCCACATATCCCACCGCCAGCGCGCAAATACGCTGCAACGGTGGTGGGAATGCGTCAATGCATTTCCCCCCGGACAACAAAAAAATAAAAAAAATAAAAAGGGCTCACTGCTGCTAGTCCTCGAAGAGGGTGTGTGAGGTGTACGATCATAGCACTCTTTTAAAATGAACTTTATAACTGTATATTAATGAACCAACAAACAAGCACACGAACACTTCTTATTATAAATAAATTAACAACGGGCTCACGCCCCAACTTCTCGACAGCACAAATCTCTCTGTAAAATATAATGTTATTGACATTTGGAATTCATAAGTTTAAATTCAGTTTTGGATTAGACTTTAATTCGAATGATTAATATTTTTACTGCCAGAACGTCATACCGGTCAATCATACATTGATTGACCGGTATGACGTTCTGGCAGGTGAGGGATTAAAACCTTAACCTCACTACAGTACCTATGTAGATCAATCATAAACCCCACGAGGGTGCCCTCAGGTGTGTGCCACTTAGATATAGTGTGACCACTTGCAATTTGGATGCGGTTTTAATTTCTTCTTATAATAATAATATTAATAAATGGTTAATTGCAAAAAATGTCACAGGACAGACGGACGGACTATGCAGTCTGTAGATTTGTATGATTTGCTATTGCCTACCTACTACTGTTAGTTACCTAGTCGGATATTTTATAGAGTAAGAATTATCTGTTAGTTATATATTTTTTATTCGTTTTTCTTCTTACATTGTAATTCTGACAAGTACAAGTGTATGTTAATACCTAAGTACTGAATAAAATTCATTATTTCATGAGGAGGCTAACACTTATTAGTTATGCACGTAACAAAATTACGAAACCGATGAAAATTAAAAAAATATGTTATATATTATGCTAATTTATTAAGTGAATGTTGCTTATATATTAAAACAAAAATAACCTAAACCGGAATAGGAAATGTATTACAATAACCGTCTATTCTCTGTTACATGAAGATTCTTATCAAAATCATTATAGAAATTTTGGTATCGCGAATTAAAGACGATTTTAGGGTTCCGTACCCAAAGGGTAAAAACGGGACCCTATTACTAAGACTTCGCTGTCTGTCTGTCTGTCACCAGGCTGTATCTCAAGAACCGCGACAGCTAGACAGGTGAAATTTTCACAAATGATGTATTTCTGTTTCCGCTACTATATTTTATTTTATTTTTAGTAACAATACTTACTAAAAAAAAATTGCTGGATATCAAGAACGGCAACAGGAGGGCTTTTGAAAATGGTACGGAACCCTATGTGCGCGAGCCCAATTCGCAATTGGCCGGTTTTTTTTATAAATGTCGTTTGCAGATACTTCAACCAACCGTAAAATAGCGCTTACGTCTATTTAGAATGGGCCAAACTAATATGTATTTTTGTATGAAAACTTTAAATTTCAACAAAAGTAAAAATATGGATATTTTTAATGTAGTTTCTTAAAAAATATATGTTAAAAAAATGGAAATTTTGTCAATGATTGTGCCCCATGTATTACCGAATGTGCAATGCAAAATGTGCTTAACGTTATATGGCAGTAAAAATACATTGTTTTTAGGTACAAGAATACAGCGAGATTTAAGACCAAGGTCTACTGAGGTTAGAACAATATTCGCACAAAAAGGAGCTAGTTTCAGTATCATGTGTAACGCTGATATGTCCCTCGCGTACTGTTGGTTCCAACACCCTAATGGATCGCAGTTTACTCCTGTGGAGCGACAAAGTGAAGACGATGACTTTTGGTAAACTTCCCTTTTAGTGCTTTTACTATGCTGTAGTGATAATATGTTTGTTAGAGCTGTGCTTTGAACTCTTAATGGATAAAAGGATCCTTTCGTTTTAAAAGTTTTTGTTTTCGAACAACGAACTCTGCAGTGCCACTGTATACGTGTACCTAATTAATAAGCTCATCATTTCGTTTTTTATGTATTCCGAGTGCTAAGATTCTATATTTTACTCTAGATTTTAGGTTTCTTCATATTTTATTTTATTATTTTAATACCGTTTTGACATTTGTCGTCTCAATTGTGAACGCCTGTTGCAGTGATCGAGGCGACATCTAGTGTTTAATCATGATAATTTGGTGCCTCTTGGCTTGGTCGCTATATTGGGAGAGGCTTTAAGGAAGCGTACATAGAGAATGTCTGAATGAATTTCTCCATATCTGTGTCAGTATTAAATACACAAAAAGTTGTGTAACATTGTGCGTGGATAAACAAGGCTTAAGAAGTGTATTTTTAGTGATTCCTTACCTAACATTAACAATGTCATTTTGTTCAAGTTAAGTAAGAATCTTTAATTGTAGTATCGTTGTAGTATTGTATCTAAAAGTGTAGGTAAAAACATTATAGATACTTCTTAGTAATTCTTAATTTCCCTGAACAGGTATACAGGTGATAGTTTGCTGCTAGGTGACTGTGGTATAACATTCGCTCATGCCACCGATGATGATGCTGGCAACTGGACCTGCCACATGGGCCCCCGATACGAGATAGGTCTAGAAGAAACCGATGAGATTATTCTTAGAGTGACAGGACCTTTGGCAGCGAATATCAATGAAATAACGACTCCACTAGGCTCAGAAGTAACCTTGTACTGTCATACGTCTTCTGGACCCAAGCCTCTTGATTATTGTAGATTCTTAACACCTACTGCACTTGGTATTAGCATAGATCCTTCGGTTACTGCGGAAAAGTAAGTGCTAATTCTGTCGCATAATAAGCATTTTCTAAGTTAAGTTCGGTGTATAATAACTCATACTTAACCTGTTTAGAGCTTAAGTACAGCTCTAAAGTTTCATAAGTTTAATGTTTTATAAGCCTCTTTTAGTTATCTATTTCGTAGTTATCTACTTTAGGGTTTGTGAGTTGACTCAACGAAAAAATTAAAAGTTTGTTTTAACATATCAAATTTTCACCTAACTCACGTGAAATCATAAACGGGAAACCGTAACATGTATTAGATTCTAAGTTGATAGTCCGAATGTACAGAAATTCAGCCGATATGCTTGACAACCTCAGCATAAATTTCCTATCCAATCTGCGTCGACGCTTAGACTCCAAATGTAATCCCAAATTATTCTCCAGAGTAAAGTTTTGGCTGCGCCCGCTAAAGCATGAACTACCAAACTTTGGACAGGAAAAAAGAAAACAATAAAATTGTTATTTTATTTTTTTTAGTTCCATCCTGAATCGTTTCTATTTCACTCCTGGGAGAGATTTGGACCACGGCGATTGCTCACTGACAATTAGTGGGGTACTTGCAGAAGATTATGGGGTTTGGACTTGTGCAGCCCTTTTGTATGACGATACTTCAGAGTCGAGGGATACGGTAACTGTATATCAAGGATGTGAGTTGATTAAATTTATATTTATATCATGATGCAGAAGGATTATGAAGGATTTTTTACGTTTTGTTCACGAATGCAAATGTTATAAATAAGGAGCTAACAAATTATGTATGCTATCATTGCCATCCCTTTAACAGGAGATTTCACTTATACTCATTTCGTTAGTAAGGAAGTTTTTTTATATGGGCTCATACTCATTGCATTTGAAAGCTAATTATTATTACTTATAATTTTAGATTTTTTAAGAATATATCTATCGCTTTCTCCTCTCTACTATCTTGCTGTGCCCGACAGAGTCCATCTTTGTATTTGTTTTGTCTTTGTAAGAACTAATTATACATAATATAACAACCTCCGTAGCGTAATGGTATTTGGCTCGCTTGAAATGTCGGAGGTCGAGGGTTAGATCCCCACGCCGGACAGGAAATCTTTGTGTAAATTCTAATATTTCTTTCCGGATCTGGTTGGTTGAGGAACTACCCTCCGTGCCTCGGAAAGAACGTTAAGCCGTTGGACCCGATTGTTATAACATCATCTATAATAATCGTATATTAAGGAACGGGCAGCAGCGCTTCCTTGTGTGGTATAACATAATACTGCGGTCACTAACCCGCCTGCCAAGCGTGGTGATAATGTCAAATACCCTCCCCGGGAGGAGGCCCATGTTCAGCAGTGGACGTTATATAGGCTGATGATGATGATGAATGATACATATGGTGTGCAATAAATGAATATTCATATTTTCTTTCTTTTTTTTTCACAGCAACATCACGCAGCGTTCAATTCCGAGCTGGTATGATCGGTATGTCTGTCGGTGTTATAGTCCTTGGTGCGTTGCTAGTTGGTATTGTCTGGTATAAGAAATATCCCCGGTTTTCTGCCAACGAGCCTAATGTCCGACTTCGGGTCTCATCCGGAACTACGGTCACCAACGATATGAGCGATCAATCTACTAATTCTGATAATGGAAGCGGTTATCAAATTGAAATACTGCCTACACCAGTGCCTCGTTAATAACGGTAAATATATGTTGGTTATTAAAAAACTACCTCTTACCACTGAGTTTTTATTTGATATAGTTATTATTAATGCAATTTTATAATTCTTGTTTAGGTACTTGTTTTATAATTCAAACAAGAACAACGGTTATTTAAAAAACTAAAAAACCCGATTGCGTTTATATGTATTTTCTTAAAATAAAAAAAAATATTTGGCGCCATTTTGTTTTTTTTATATATACACAGTGCCACTCTCACAGTAAACACGAATCTAACGACATCTTCCAAGCTAAAATCAAGCTGTTTAGTCTACAAAGCGAGCCAAAGATTTTAATTTGGCACCAAAAATCCGCCATTTTGTTTATTTTATTTGATATACCCTGTGTCACTTTCACAGTAAACACAAATATAACGACACCTCTCGGCTAAAATCCATCATGCCGTCCAGGCTGCAGACAGGCTACATACTCTCGAAAAAGATAACCCTCTTTCTGGCATAGTCGGGTAGGTAAATATTCCCTTTACTCTAGATTTAGTATCGGAATATACATATACACCGTAATTTTAGTGTCGTTTTTATAATTGAGTAGGTATACATATTGTATATTTTTATATCTTGTGTGTCATTTTAAGTAATTTACCAGTAAAATCAAATTCTCTATCGGCTCGCATTTTTAGTATGTTCTTAAAGGAAGTGATCATTTCTGATATTTTTTTTCTGGTAAATTCGTACACATCCCTTGGTTCTCATTAATAAAATAAAAAACCAGTCCAAGTGCGACTCTATTATTTAAATATTTTTAATTAAAGAACCATTTTAAGTATCTCCTGCCATCCTGTTGTAGTTATTATTGTCAAGCAAAAAACGGGAACTCCGGGGATTCCGTTTGTAGTATTTGTGTTTATAGCGGAAACTCAACTCTTAGAGCGGTTTCGCACTACGTCCGATCCGAACCCGTGAAAATATTTGTCTAGAAATTTGGAAAGAAATCAGATGACGGACATCGGATCTAGTGCGTAAATTACCATAGAAATAGTTCTACTTCTACTTCGGACCATATTTTCACGGGTTCGGATCGGATTCGGATCGGACGTAGTGCGAATCTTACAATCACGGTTCTGAAGATACAGTGTCAGTGTCTTAGTGACGGACAGACGGACAGCGGAGTCTTAGTAATAGGACGCCAACCTGTTTCGGGTTTTCGGTTTTCGTACCCTTTGGGTACGAAACCCAATAATCATCCCTATTCACCATAACTTTTATAGATAAAAAATGGCTAAAATCAATTGGCAAATGAAACATTCATAATAGCGAATGACATATTTATTATATACATATTATATTAAAATTTGTAAACTAAAATCACAGGTTATCTACTCATACCCTAATATCATTTCGTTTAAGCTGACCAATTCAAAGAATTTGTTGATAACTTTCAATACTTGCTTCACGATTTGCTTCACAACCGGCGGGGAGAGCTCATCCATCAGTTGCTGCCAATTCTCGTTAGCGAACATGTGCGTAGCTTTCGCTGTGAAAGACAAAGTCAACATTTTAGTTTCTTGTTGTAGTCTTAGATTATTCTTTTATAACATTGTACATTAATATATAAAATAAATAATGCTAAAAGATGTTTATTCTTGTAAAGATCTTTCCCCTATTTAATCAATAATGCGTCTGGTTTCAATTCTATAATATTGATTCTATAATATGCTGATGGTCGGGAGCCCCGACCCGTGATAGGGCAACGTAAAGTTGCAGCAGAAATCGTAATATTTTAATTTCGCCTTAACTTCAAAACCAAACGTCCAATTTTAATCATTCACAGCAAATATTATCTACATAAACTGTACTTAGTGATGAAATAATTTATTTTGATAAGGATTAATAGCATGAGTAAAATAAACGGTTCTAAATGTAGTCCAAAAAAAATCCAGATTTCTAAATTAAAAAATGGTGGTTGTGCCTCACTCGACATAGTAAAGTGTGTCGCGGACTTTTTTGTAGATATTTATATGATCTACAATTAATTAGAACATTTGATGGTTCTATCTTTTATAGTTTAGGCAGCGTACGCAAAATAAGTAACTTAACTTTTTTACACCTTGTGTCCGAAAAACCCAAATATCTTACGGAACCCTATTTTTTTCCAAAATAAAATTTAGCCTATGTTACTCGTGGATAATGTAGCTTTCGAATGGTGAAAGAATTTTTGAAATCGGTCCAGTACTTTTTGAGCCTATTCATTACAAACAAACAAACAAAGTTTTTCCTCTTTATAATATTAGTATAGATATATAGAGAAGGAGTGCAGGATGCTTATATTTTGTTAAATTATGGTAAAAAAAAACTATTTCTGAATGCTCAGTAGTTACTATCATAAAAGTCAATCGAGATTAAAATTATATTTCTAAGAATATTATTTATCTCACTTTTTTAATTAGTTTTTAACATTAATTTGTAATAGAAGATGATCTTATATATACTAAAGCAAATTTGCGTAATGCTTGGCTTGCGTACTAATTCTATACCTACTACGTTCTTATAAATATCAATTTCTACTATAATATAGAGTACTATTAGTTTAAGTGTTAAGAGTCCTACAGCAGTCTTTTTAATGGTTTTTTTACAATTTACTTGCATAATTTTCCTTATCTATATAGACTTAATTTATATGTTATAAATTACCTTTTTATGGTGCAACACTAACAAGCACTGACAAAAAACAAAAACAGTAGACGCTTATATTTTTTTACAATCTATATTTTATAATACCTGCAATAATATTATGAAATATGCTTTAGAGCTTGTGTGCATGTTCACTACAGAAAATAATAACATGGTCAAAATTAGAATATAATAAAAAAATCAAACAATAGTATTCGGCACTCCTCTATAAACTAAACTATAAGTGTGCGAAATTTTATACTCCTTTACTAGCGCAGGTTTCGTAAAACGGGTAAAAAGTTTTTTAAAAATTAGCCCACCGGCTGGACTCGAACCTGCATCTTAAGTATAGCCCGTAATGCCTTAACCGATTCAGCTACGGTGACTACATAGGCTATTTATGTATATTAAGAATAGCATAGGACCGAGTATACTCCCTTGTGGAACCCCGAATAAGATCGTCCTATGTATAGATATAGATATAAGATACATCTACATTCTATATTTAGAGGTATCCTCACACACTTTAGTTAAAAAGGCTCGAGCGCTGCTTACCTTTATGGCCGGTTAAGTAGAAAAAGCCTGGTGGGTAAATACGATTACGAAAAGCCGTACAAAAAAAATAACTTTAGTACTACTTATTTGTAAGACGCTGCACCTACAGGTTTATCAAGTTTGCACATACAAGTATTGATTTTACAGAACTTTTTGCGTTTATGTATCAATTATAAATAACCTGTTGTGAGGATATAAATCTGTTTTTTGTTTCATTGACAACGGCGTCGTCAATATGAATAAAAACATGTGTAAGGAAAATCATCTTATTTCCTTGATCCGACCGACAAATATGTTTATGGAAATCAGTACGATATGTTAATCATGTGTTAATGAATACCGAATGAATGAGATACTAAGTAATTAGACTTCAGCCTTATTAAATGTATAAAATTCGCTTCATTTGGTGCGTTTTAAAGCTAGTGCGCTACGAGACGTATGCCTAATTTAAAATTGAATACGTAGATCAGAGAATTATTGAATTGCTTACGCCTACCGAGTGCCTATTCTGGGACACTTTTGCAACTTAAGATTTTGAATCAATGGTATGCAGTAACTTTGAACGTTATTTTCAATGTCATAAGGTTTATATTTTTATTATGACATTTAAAAATAACGATTGATGCACTCCCGGTTATTTGTTTTTTTTCGGATGGACATAGTTAGCCACGAGGCTTTTGTTACTTCACCGGGCACAAAGACGAGGAGAGCCTGCTTTATTAAATTATTTGTTAACTACAAACTAAGCAACCTGCGTAAGACGTGAAACCTCGGCTTAGGGTGGTCGCTGACAGGGGTTTGAGGGATTATGACTTTTAGTTGTCTAGGGGAGTTTTGTGCATCTGTTGCTCTAGGCTACTATGCATAGGCCTCTCGGACTTCGGGTCTACGAGGGCATTGGAGAGCACTGTGTTAACCAGTAGGTAGGCATAAACGATTCTTTGCCGTAGAAACCTTAAGTACTTTCTTAAAAGAAATATATATCAGATTTTCAGTATGAACTTACAAAGTTGTTTGTTTCCATTGAATAAGTTTTTCAGGTTGAATATAGTCTTGTCGATTGTGTACTTGTACTTTGGAGTCGCCAGCTTCAAATGAAGTTCTTTGTCTTCCTTATTGATGATTAGATCAGAATCAATCTTCACTGCAATGCCCTCTGCGAATGTAAAATGACAACATATGACAACATGACACCGAACAAGCAGACATTGTCATAATCATCAGCACGTATAACGTCCACTGTTGAACATGGGCCCCTTACTGAAATGGTGATAGTAGTCTTATGTAGTTGCTGCCACCTGCTATCCGTTCCTTGGTATACAATTGCGAGAGATGATGTTATAACAATCGGGACCAACAACCAACCAGACCCGTAAAGGAAGCTTATATTTTACACAAAGATTTCTTGTCCGGTGGCGTGGGAATCGAACCCTGCAAGACTAAAGGCGATACTTATACTGCTACGCCACGGAGTTTTTTACTGTTCTGTTTTTTTTTAATTCTATTAAAGAATCATTCTATAATATTCTATTCAGCAGAATACTTAATTTAGATAGATATTAAACTAATAATTAAAACGAAAAGCAATGTAAAATATACCATAAACATAATGAATGTAAAAACAGAATGGCAATTATATTAAGGTTACTCAGGAGTTACCTACCTTATGATTGACCGAAATATTCAGCTTATGGCAGGCCATAAGCTGAATATTTCGGTAGTCACTTTACTACGAAAATCACGGATCACTTGGTCGGTCTAGGTTACTGGTTAAAATAGGCGGTTGATTAAAAAAGGTGTCTTAAAAGCCTAGCCGTTATATGAACCGCCTATTTTAACCAGTTGTTACACACCATTATCTAGATGTTCATTATATACGGTTTTAAGTGGACTTTGCATGTTACTCGATGCAAAGTTCACCACATAAACGGGTGTGAGTAATCGAATCATTATTTGACGTAGCAAATGCGTCATATACAGACGTGCAGAAATTGCAAAAAAGGCGAACAGCTCCAGCCCAGCTCCTCCTAGATAAATGGTTTAAATACTACAAACTAAGCAACCTGCGCAAGATGGCGTATCCTGTGGGACTTGGAACTTGGCTTAGGGCGGTCGATGGCAGGGAGATTGAGGGATTATGGCTTTTAGTTTTTTAAGGGAGTTTTGTGCAACATCGCTCTACTTTACACTTCGCGGGCCTCTCGGAATTCGGGTCTACGAGGGCATCGGAAGGTTCTTTGCAAACTAAGGGTCAGAAGGGCTAGGGGGGACGCGTCATTAATACCACCAGCAGTAACAGTGTATGACGACCGCCTGCACGATAAACCAACGAACTCCTATAGGGAGACAGTGGAAGCAGGCCGTTAGCAGTCGCTTTCCCGCTGGAAATCGATGAGAAGTCCTATGTTTGAAGCGGCCGTAACCCAATGGCTAGGGTGACAGACATACGATAATGTGGTCGCCAGTTCGATTCCCACCAATTGCATAACCGACGTGAACCCACTCGTAACACAAGCATTTAAACTTAGCACGAGGGGAGTTAATAAGAATACTTATGCCCGGTGAAGTAGCAAAAGCATCGTGGATAACTACATATGTCCGTCCGAAAAAAAAAACATCAATACTAGCAGGACGAAAAAAAATATGATAAAAAAATGCAGTGGAAGACAACAGGCTAATATTATATATGATGATGATGATATCAATTAATTATTTATGAAGTTCTCGCCGACCAGCGCAGTTTTACTTGTGTAGCTGTACTTTATATGAGAATTAACCCGTTTCTGTGTATAAACCTTATCATAAAATATGCTACTCTAGGCGTGCTATTTCTCTATAGAAATAGCAGGGGAGACGAGATAAAGTATTCACAGAGAAATAGTATCGAACTTGTACAGTAAATTTTCATATTCGCGTAAAAAAGGTGATTTCGAAAGATGGCGGAGTTTCCGTATAAAATGTAGCTATAATTATTTTTCTGTAAATTTCTACGAGAAATATAGATACTGTATTTATGACGTCACATAATACTTACTGACTTGCACAAGAGCGTCTCCATTTCCTTTTATCGGCAGGATGAGTATGCGTCCGTCCGCGACATATTGTGATGTTAAGTTTGCATCCGTTTTGAATGACAACGAGAATTTTTCTTTACCTTTACTTAGATCAACTCTGTAAAGATAAAAAGTGAAATTAGGTCAACTCTCCTCAACTAGATTTTTTTATGAATAACTTGAGTTACTTTTCGAGAAGATCGATCAGTTGCTATCTTAATTGGAATGGTTGGCGTTATGTTAACGGCAGTTGCTTCTGAGATTTGGTGTTCTAGGTTCGGTTCTCACCCGGGACTATTATTTTTATGAACCACACATACTTATTCTTAATCTGGGTTTTCGTTTTTTTTGTAAATTAAGTGTTAAGACACGAGTTTTTAAAGAACACCCAGTTTTTATAATATGATGAACAAATCTAAAGCCATTAGATTTTTTTAGGTAGATGTAGGATTTATGATTTTATGTGTAACTCAATAAAAATAACACACGTTAGTGCAGTCTAAATTCAGAACTCTCATCATTGAAAATTTCACAAAACAAAGCGATATTACGAACTGTAAAAACATTGTTATCATTCGGGTGTTCATAGTGTGATTCTGGTCAATACATTTGATTCGACTCAACTCGCGTCGCGTGTCGTCAGGTGGCGTGGCGTTTTAACAATAAGTTTCCGCCTTTATGGCTGCCTTAGTTTGGCAGTATAAGACGTCAGTTTGAAATTATGTGAATTTAAGGTTAAATATAATAATTAAGCGTTCCATACAAAAAATACAGAAACTCCATACATACAAAATCTGTCAAAATGAATTATTTCTCTGATACATTTTTAAAGGATAGATAACTGGGCCGTTAATATTATATCTAGTAGCATTCACCTTCATAACTTCGTCCGCGTAGAATATTGATTTTGACAATCTTTATCACCCCTTTTAACCTCCTTTAACACTTTTTTCGCTATCAAAAGTAAAATCGATTAGTAGCTTTGGCGTGAAAAGGCGGCAGACAGACAGACAGACAGACAGAGTTACTTTCGCATTTATAATATTAGTAAGTATAAGTATTCTTGGTAATTGTGAAATTGACGCGTTACACGCGTCTCGATAGCGGGATAATTATATAGCAATTTATCGAATACCGGCCGTTATTTCTCCGACGATCAAAGGTATTTTTTTATCATTAACAAATGATTCCTATTATCTACATGAACAATGCAATTGATTGATTGATATCAAAACAATTGTTTGTAATAGTTTTTTTAAAACTTGCAAGCATTTAATTTTACATAATATACATTATTTTTAACCTATTGTATTGATTGTTAGTCAAGTCTGCACAATTATCATTGCAGACCTAGGATGAGTCGGATAATTTGCATACAATATCGAGTGTTTTCCTAGTATTTGCATAATTTATAAACTTCCAGCTAATTGTTTATTGATCGGAAATATTGTTAAGGAGTACTTTGTTGTAACCCCAGTCATGCTCCTGACCACAATTTAATCTGTAACAAGCATCTTTATACAACACTAGATCAGAATAATAAAAAACTTAAACATATGACGACATGAGGTAGTTACTTTTGGAAAACGACTCTTAATATCTAAGACATTAGAATAAAATTTCCTAGTTTCTGTTTTGAATGTAATTGTGTCGTTCTTTTAAAAAATCTGCGATTATTGTAGATCTTTTATTTTACGTTCCGGTACACCGGGACATGTCCCGGTAGCGAGCGTCATGTCCCGTGTCCCAGCCAACAAGGCAATTGCCCCGGTGGGCGCGCGCTAACTAAAACAAATAAGAACCCTGCTTCGTTCGCAATACGCGCTCGTGTTTGTCTTAACGTCCTGCGTGCGCAATGGGAGGACCCCCTCAGCTCTGACGTGTTATTGTTTCATCTCCCCCCCACCCCGCTCTGACTATCCCGGTCAGCGCCGAAACATTTAATTACCTCTTTAAATAACCTTGATATTGCCGTAATCGTCGCAGGCGGATTGGTAATCGCAGTAAGATCGCAGTACCTCTGTGCTGATAGATGCTGCTGCCCATCTATCAGGTGTATGTCCCTCAGTCGATATGGAATGGTCTATTCTAAGCTGGAAGCCACGCGGCGTTTATTGTAGATAAATTAAAACAAATCTTACGTAAAATTGGTGAGTTTTGAGCCACTAAGTCCATGCATATCTGCGTCAGAGAAGGATAAGTTAAGTCCATTTCCATCAACGTGAATGTCATTCAAGTGCATCGGTTCTAAAGATGTGATGTTCAGTTCTGGAATCCCTTTAGCGAATTTAGGAAGAACCGCCTCAATTTCTTTTTTCACGCAGTCTTGGAAATCTGCAGCTTTGTAATTGCATGGCTTGATGTACGACGCTGCAACAAAAATATGAAATTAATTTAAAAGTTTATTGGTATTTTTTCGTTATCGTTTTGTATAATGGGATTAATAATGTTAGAAGTTACACAGTTGTACGGACCTTTCCGTGTGTACTTTTGGTTCATACATTTTATTTTACCAGTTTATCTTCAGCTAAATAAATAATCAAAACGCAAGAGAAGGTCTTACAGGAGAAGCAAAACACTGGTAGGTGCGACCAGCACAGCTTGTCAAAAGAAACATGCATTTTAAAATTTTTTTTTTTTTTTTTTTTCAGTAGCTTTATCGAAACTCATGACAATATCTCCGTGACAGTATCTCGGAAGCACCCTACAAATGAAGTTTCGCTAGTAATATTCATGAAGTGAGCAAATCTGTAATATAGCCACGAGATAGATAATATATATTAATACGAGAAGCAAAGTCTTTGTAATTGCCCCTTTTTACAAAAAATGCGCGGACAGGGTAGTATTCTTTTTTGGGACTTATCCCACCCACACTTTCTCTACTGCAACTCCTGTAGGCCAGGATCTACAGTGGCAAACTCTGTGGCAACGAGCACCGAGGCTCACCAAGTCCAGGGATAAAGTTGAATTGCCTTGGGACCCGCAACGAATTTAATCAGAAGGAATAGAAGGAGTAAGAAAGACCAAAGTTTTCACTTCCCTCCATTAGAAAGCGGAGACAGTACAAATAAAGGAAATATAAAATAAGACATAAGTAGTCTTCAGGAGTAATTTACAACTAGAGAAGCCAGTTATAAAGCACCACCGACGCACGGGTAAAAAAATACGGGGCCTACATGTGAGCTGTTATTTTTTATTCCAGTAGTAGGTAAGGCAAAAGCGTCTAAAAGCACGGGAATTCTGTTTGGACGGGGGAGCATGCAATTTCAAACACTTATAGATTTTCGACCACTACGCGACCACTTACTTATAGCTAGTAATTATAGATATTCAAGAAAACTGGCTGAGCCAGGCCCGGAAACTCTCCACCGTAGGGCCGGATTGCCAAAGTGTGTTCGTTCCCCTCCTCAACGGCGGACGGAGGAGCACCCGGGAGGGTTTAGTGGTGTAGTGTTGTAAGATCAGAATACCACCGTGGAGAGGTCGAGTCCGACATACTCCTTCGCCGGCGCGGGAACGTTGCAGCAAGCGGAGGAGCGTAAAAGCATTTAACCCCGGTAAAAAAAATGCATGGAAACTCTCGTAGGTATATCTGGCTATAAGTCATAGCACATGCTTATGTATGATTGATTAGAAACGGCTGTGATGTATATTGTTTTATAATGCGATGACGATACTATTTGGCAACCAAAACACGTCTGGTTCTGTCTACATACAATGTTTGCTCTTTGAACACATCAATAATTCATTTTGATTATAATATGGCATTTTTTTATAGCAAATTATTGTTAGAATGAAAATTTCCTGCTATTATATATGATATATCGATTATGAATATGACGATGTGATTTATGTGGGTAATAAAAAGAGTCTGTTAATATATAATAATTGTTCAATATTTTACACGAGTTATACAGTTATTATATTGTTGAGACCAACAGATTATATACCTACATATTTACGAATAATAATAAAAAAGACTGTAGAGCGACAATTGCATAAAACTGCCGTAAAATACTAAATGTCATAATCCCTCAATCTCATCGCCAGCGACAGCCCTGAGCCGAGGTCCAAGCCCCACAGCTGGCGCCCTCTTGCGTAGGTTGCTGAGTTTGTAGTTTTTAAACCATTTATTAAGGCTGGAGCTCTGCTCGCCTTTATACCCGGTGAAGACCTTGATTCATATGTCTTCTACTAAAGGGAATAATTTTTTTGGCGTAGCGGACAAAATAAAAAAAAATCATATTAATTTTACTTATATATACGAGTAACACTAGCCCGGCCGATGGATTTTCTAGGTAGGTATTTTTTTGAGTCTGCGGTGGTGCCGGATTTTTACTTTTGTAGTTAGGTAACTCATCATCATCATCATTTCAGCCGTAGGACGTCCACTGCTGGACATTAGCCTCCCTTATAGATCTCCAGTTGTTATGTTTTGAAACGGCCTGCATCCAATTTAACCAGATCATCCGTCCATCTAGTAGGTGGACGTCCTACGCTACGCTTGCCGATCCGCGTTTTCCATTCGAGAACTTTTCGGCCTCAACGGCCATCCGTTCTCGGTGCCTGTGGCCTGCCCATTGCCACTTCAACGAACTAATTCGTTGGGCTATGTCGGTAACCTGCGTTCTTCTACGTATCCCCTCATTTCTGATTCGACCTCGTAGAGAAACCCCGAGCATAGCCCTCTCCATAGCTCGTTGAGCGACTCTGAGCCTGTTCATAAGATCTATAGTGAAGGACCACGTTTCGGATCCATAGATCATTACTGGCAGCACACACTGGTTAAAGACGAACAACGTTAGGTAACTACGAAAATAGAAATCCGAATACGAAAAAAGATAAATGGTCGATCAACGCCCTGGCAGGCAAATTCAAATTCCTTGGCCTGTTAAGTATGAATAAAAATAAGAGTAATTCAAATAATAACAACGTTCTCCACGGATCACTCAGTGTGTTGTGAGATATCTGAACTATAACTATCAACTAAAACTCTAGCATATATGTTTTCTGCGTAATATAGGTTTGCTTTTGGGAAAAAGATTGAAGATTTTATTTCAAATAGCAGTAGGTACGTTGAAGAGACGCGTGCTCCTGCGTTTATTGTGTTCCGCCTACTCTGTTCCGCCTTGAGCCGAGGTCTCTTTTGAGCAGGTTGCTGAGTTTGTCGTTCAAATACAATTTAAGTGAAGTAGCCAAAGCATCGTGGCCAACTAAATTTGTATGTTCTTCCAAAAAAGAAACCTACGTTTGTCCGATATAGGGTAGCAAATTTGTCGTCATTTTATTTTTCGGACATAGTGTACTTAATACTTTATTGCGTTGCACAATGTGTTCACAGGTGTTTTAACATTATGTAGTTAGCCGGGAGGTATTTTCTACTTCACCGGACATAAAGGCGAGCAGAGCTCCAGCCTAAATGAGCGTTCTTCATCGTTAAACTATCGAATAGGTACAGCGCTTATTTTACTACACAATTCGATACAGTCGACCTTGTTGTACCTAAACCCAAATCGTGTTGTTTATTTATTTGGCGAAACATTTATCTATTGTCGAATGAGAGTAAGTTATATTTGTTAAGAAGTTAGGTTGGCCGTACATTAGTAATTTTCCATATTCCAGGGTGTAAACAACGCGAACACCGCGGCGAGCTCACGATTCTGAAACCACCTACCATCACTGTAGAAAAATAATGGTTATATTGTTATATTAACAAAAATTACTGCTTTTTTAACAAAAAATGCTGCAAATTTTAACAAACATTACTGCATTTTTTACAAAAATTACTATTAAAAAAAACTACTTCTATTTTACCAAACATGTACAATCTAGAAGTAAAATACTACTCGAAGTAAGTCTAGGAGAAAAATTGTATTTAAATAACGGTAAGGAAGTAATGAGACATTATAAAACGTTACAAAGTTTTTGCAAAACAGTATATAGGTACCGTAATTTACACGTGAACGTTATTAAATTTATAATTAAGATGCATTCAATATTCTATAACAGTGTGGCTCAATCTTTTTAAATAAGCGACCCCTCAAGTAAAAGAAAGACGAATCTCTAACATAAGAAAACACAGCGAATTAGATGTCTTAATTTGAGATCACTGCAAATTGATTAATAAAATCAAGTATACTTTTTAACAGTACAGTAAGTACGTCAGGACACACTTGCCTTTTTCGCTTTAGCCACATCAAATATATGTTGCAATAATCCCCTTGGTAGTCGCGTGGCACAGTTTGAAAAACACTAGGCTATGAAACATTTAACAGACAATCTTTATGAAACACTTGCTTCCGCCCGCGACTTCGTACGCGGATCCTGTTGCTTATGCCAGCGACAACGGGGTTGTCAAAATCGAAGATCTGAAACGTCTGATGTCGAATTCTAAAGCCCGGGACAGCTGTTCAGAGAATTTCGAAGTCGATCAGAATTCAAACGTTTGTTGCGCTCTTCTTCTGTCTCTTCATGCCGTACTCCAGCAATTCTTTCTCTCTCACTTTCTAACGGATTATGAATATTTTGTTGTGTGTGTGTGTTCGGGACAATGTATGTTAATCTTGATCAGCAGTTAGTCGCCTGAAGAATAAAGACCTGTTAGTAGATGTGCAAATACGCTGAGAACTCAAGTGTGATTCTGTATCGGTAAACGTTTCCGATTCGCGAGATAATGCATGTCACTCGCGATCAGTGGACAGTCGCGCATCACGTTTTCTCTAGACCTAGATCTCGAGACCTAAAAGTAGATGCGTAGATACGCTGAGAAGTCAATCGCAATTCCCTATCCGTGAACGTCTCCGACTCGCGAGACAATGCGTGACGTTCACGATCAGCGGACAGTCGCGCATCACGTTGTCTCTAGAGACCTAGAAGTAGATGCGTAGATACGCTGAGAAGTCAATCGCAATTCTCTATCCGTGAACGTCTCCGACTCGCGAGACAATGCGTGACGTTCACGATCAGCGGACAGTCGCGCATCACGTTCCGCACTTGTCTCTAGAGATCTAGAAGCAGATGCGTAGATACGTTGTGAACTCAAGCGCAATTCTCTATCAGTGAACGTCTCCGACTCGCAATGCGTGACGTTCACGATCAGCAGTCAGTCGCGGATCATATTCTTCACTGGTCTCTAGAGACCTGGATGTAGATGCGTAAATACGCTGAGAACGCAGACGTCGGAGCCGAAGAGGTTTCCACGGAGCGAGTTGCAGCCTGATTTTCTCGAACAGCATCAAGTCTCTCCTGACGCTCTTCGGTACATTCTTGGGATCTTAAGATTCTCAATCTTTTAGCTCCTTTGGAACATTGGGAAAGATTTGACGTCTTTCTAGGCATGGTTATAGTTTTATTCTGAAGAAGATACCTGATCAATTAAAATCTAAGTGATTACCGTTCCCGCGACGGGTAGGCTACCGAGTCACTAAGATAAATGGAAAAGGAAATTAAACACTCAAATAACATAAGCCCGAAGGCATATTTATTCGATAAGATAAAAAAATAAATGGGAGTTTTGGCCAGTATAGTCAAATTTTCATTGATTCATCGAATTTTCATCGAAAATTAGTTCTAAACTGTCACCGCGTGGAGGTGCTCGCACACCCAGCTTATGTTATTTTATAAAGATATATTTTATTTTATATAAGATTTAATTTCCACATCCGGTGTTTCTGATATTCGATTTTTATAAGTCAACAGGAAATGCCCATCACACCGAACAACTTTTGCTAAGACGTCATTCCTATATGTGTTATGGTGTAGCTGGGCGCTTGGAATTCCATAACAGATGTTCCAGATCTTCAATTTTCATTCGTCAACAGAGAGTGCTCATCAGGCTGAACAACTCTTGCTATGACGTCATTTTTATATATGTTATAGTGTAGCTAGGCTCTTTGAGTTCCACATCAGGTGTTCCAGATCTTCAATTTTTATACGTCAACAGAGAGTGCTCATTAGGCTGAACAACTCTTGCTATGACGTTATTTCTATATAAGTTTAAGTGTAGCTGGGCTCTTGGAGTTCCACAGCAAGTGTTCCAGATCTTCAATTTTTATAGGTCAACAGAGAGTGCCCATCAGGCTGAACAACTCTTGCTAAGACGTCATTCCTATTTATGTTATAGCGTAGCTGGGCTCTTGGAGTTCCACAGCAAGTGTTTCAGATCTTCAATTTTTATACGTCAACAGAGAGTGCTCACCAGGCTGAACAACTCTAGCTAAGACGTCATTCCTATATATGTTATAGTGTAGCTGGGCTCTTGGAGTTCCACAGCAAGTGTTCCAGATCTTCAATTTTTATACGTCAACAGAGAGTGCTCATCAGGTTCAACAACTCTTGCTAAGACGTCATTCCTATATATGTTATAGTGTAGCTGGGCTCTTGGAGTTCCACATCAGGTGTTCCAGATCTTCAAATTTATTGTCTCAGCAGAAAATGCTCATCACGTGGAACAATTTTTGCTATGGTACCATTTTTGTATCTCTTATAGTTTAGCTGGTCAGTTGCGGCTCTGCATCAGGTGTTCAAGTTTCCAAGATAAATTATAGCCTATATGTTTCCCAGAATTAACAACAAAAAAAAAACATTCAAATCCGTCCAGCTGTTCCGAAGATTAGCGTGTACAAACAAACAGACAGTTTTTTTTTTTTTGGATTCGTGCTCTATTACTGTTTCTAAACCCCCCTCAATAATTATTTTTTTTATATATTCAATGTACAGACACAGTTTTTTTACTGTTTTATTATATGTATAGATTGAGTAATTAAATTTTATGTGGACAATTAGCTTGGCTTAGCAAAATGTTTGAACTCAACCGTTTTTTTTTGTAGTTTCTACGAATTTGAGGTATTTAGATACTCTAGAACTATCTGTTCGACATTTGTAATATAATTTGTATTTACAATGAGATAAAATCTTTGGTACCTATTATTTGAAAGTAATTGTATCTGATATTTTGTTTTATTGTAACTATGAAATCCAAAAAAGTACATGAGTAATATTTTCGTTGGGCGCCCCCTTCCTGCCCATCAGCTGTCAACATTTTATCATCGCTTTTTTTGACTTATTCATAAATATTTTTGTGATAGGTACTCTTTTTATTTTAAGGTGTAATTAAAATCAAATGTTTGATTCTAAGATTAACAATGCCTAAAGAAGAATCTAAGATTGTTATTTAGGCATTGTTATAGAGTTGTTTCTGTGAAACAATGTTAATGACCTGACCTCTTTAATTATACAGTGACGTGAATGATCTTTTAATTGTAAGGATTCGCGTACTTAAATATATAATTTGTGATCATCTTCAATGACTAGGTGACTTCCCGACTTGTTTATTTCTAATTTTAAACTTGATTAAAACTGAACTTCATAACAAGGTAGGTACAGCTAACAAAATAGATAGGTTTACATATTATTGTGAAACGCATTTTAAATTGTGGTGTACATGTTTATGAGCAGAATTTACTGATATGTAAGGTTACATACCAGTAGTGTAAGCAACGAACTATTCGCCCACAAAGAATTACCGGCTGCCGTACTGAAATAAACATAATTATTAACATTTATTTTTTTATTTATTATACTAACGGTGTAAACCTATACCTATTGTTGACTGTACAATGATTTTGCGGACGGACATAGGAATCTAGTCCGTCGTAGTCTAACTACATAAATGTAATTTGGCCACTTCGGAATAAGAGCGAGCAGGAATCCAACCTTATTTGATGGTTTTAAAAACTAAGTAACCTGCGTAAGATAGCTGCCTGTGAAGGAAATCTTCTCAGAATGTTTAGACAATTTAATCGAATATAATCGGTTACCCTTAGTTGTTAAGGTCAATAAGATAAAAGTAGTCGTTTAGTATTAGTCATTTTAATTAGCCTAAAAAGGTTAGCGACATGTATGCGATCGTTCTAACAGTAATCTCTTTTTATTTAGGCTTAGGTCTTTTTGTCCATGTATACTGATTAATTTTCATTTTAAGAATATTTTTTCGTGTCGTTTCTGGCTTACAATAGACCACGCCATGGTGTCGTAAGCAGAGACTAAGGGACATACCCTTAGTCTCTAATGAATGATGAAAGTATCACCAAGTAGCCTGCAAAGTATGGTGATAACGCTACGCTTGCCAACGCATTTTTAAGAGACTGATTAAGTAAGTAACAAATAGATTATTTTGTGAAACTATCGTTCTGCTTTCCGATTCGCTAGCCTCACGGACTCTGGGTCCGTCGATGGAGTTTTAGTACAAAGATTGATCTTTGTTACTTGGTGCATAAAAAAACAAGTAAAACTATATTTCATTTTATGAAGAACAGTTTTCCAGACTTACATACATAATAATTAGTTACCTACTTCTTTGTTTTAAATCGTTTAGCCATGAACACTAATAGATGATGCTTACATACTCTCATAATAATAAAATGAGTAGATGGTTAAGTTGATTGCTTTATGCGAGTATTGTAATTTGTAATAGGAAGATAAATTGTTTGAAAAATAGATAGCATGTCTTGTCTACATGATAGATACATCTCCGTAATTTATCGAAAAAATCAATCTCTTTATCTTTGTGGGTCTACAGTAGGGTTATCATACGTCCCTCTACGGCGCGACATGTCCCGGTTTTCAAGCTTCAGGTCCCGGTGTCCTGGCCACCAAAGAAAATGTCCCGGTGGGCGCGCTAACCAAAAAACAGAAGAACCCTGCTTTGCCATACCCATGCCCATGTGAAGCGAGTGTTCGCCCTTATTTCGGCGCGCGTCTCTTATTCAATAAGTAATTTAATTCTGTTGTTCCTTGGTGTATGTTGTTACCTCCTCAAAGTGTTAACTGTTGTTACTAATCAAGTACGTGAGTGAAGTTAGGAGCTACTGGTAACCTCCCCTCCCCCCCTTGGATAATTGTCCTGGTCAGCGCTGAAACATTATGGCAACCCTAGTCTTTATTGTAAAGAATAGCCTTTCCGTTGGGAATTCTGGGCACGTCATTAAATTGATTTACATTTTTAAAAAAAGGTCATGGGTTCCTCATCTACTCCTTACTTAAAGATGGCCATGGATGTGGTTTCATATAACCAATAGAGAAACACGTTTTGCGGCTAAATTAGAGTGACAATTGGACCCCTCTGCTAAAAAATGTAAGTCATTATTTCTCAATCCCCTGGAATCGACCACCCGGAGCCGAGTTCCAAGTCCCACAGGCGCTGTCTTCTGCGATAGCACTATTTGCCTTTATGCCCGGTAAAGTAGCGAAATCCTCGTGGCTCATTACATATGACCAAACGAAAAAAACAAAAAAAAAAACGTTTCGAGGCTGTGTTGAATACGCGAATATGTCCCCGAAGATAAACACCGTGAGGAGTATGAATGTGAGTGATTTTTTGCTGTTCTAGCTGATTCCTATAATAAATTGGCACTGCCACAGTGCGCCGTGTGGTTTTAGAGGGGGCTCATTTTTAGCAGTGGACAAAATACAAATCAAATTGGCGTTGCGATGAAAAAGGTGCACCGATTACAGTGCTATTAGGTGCATCGATTAATAACTACAATTAATTTCACACAGAACGGAAAATTCATAAGAAACGCAATAACAAGAGATAGCTTAGGTATATCTTTTTATTGTGTTTATTATAGAAATGTGATTTTCTCACGTGGCTTTTTTCTAACTATTAAAAAATTACTTTATCTTGCACGTTATCTATTACATGCTCACTAATAATACTGTAATTATTTACTTGCTTCAATTATTACTCTTAAATGAATTGCCTTTCACAAGGGTTAAACATATATTATAGGTGTCCTTATGTCGAAAGGACTACCTACAATATCAAAGAATAAGAAAGAAGGAAAATTATGAATTCTGTTGATGAACTATCGAGGGCCTGGCCTGACTTTGTATGAATGCAGTATATGTACGTACAACATTTACTAAAAATAGGTAGAGATTTTATGCATAAAAACCGGCTGTGTTGACTGAAAAGTAATGTTTTGTGTGTCAGCTCACTTAACTGTTTAGGTTTTTAATGCAGAAACCAATTGCGTCTTTCGTAAACGAAATAAACGATGTTTGTTAAGCCAGAAATATGTCCTTTTCAAAAAAATTACAATTTGTATAAAATTAATTATAAATGGGTAAGATTTATTATTATTTTAATAATTTGATTACAAGCATTCTAGAAGTTTTTTGTCTATAAATAAGTTCTTATTAAGATTGCTATTAACATGGGGCCATTCGTTCAATTTTTTTGAATTTAATAGATTCGAAAAACTGTGCGGATTTTTATCATTAAGCGTAAGATTAAAAGGATGGAAACAATGGAAAATCCAAGCATATACCGTAGTTCGAGCTTTTACAGTAATAAAGTAGGGTTAGTTACACCATTTAAAACTCAAAAATGAATTTAATGATCTTCGATTTTTTGGATTTGTCTACGTCCGAAACAAGATATAACGGGACTATTTAAATATCTTAAAAGTTCACAGGAAAATAATTATTAACAAAATTTACTTTCATACAGTACCTGTCGAAGGTGACAGTATTTTTTTTTGGTTTTCAGATAGGTTACATTATATGAAAAGGTTTTGACAGGATGTGGCTTATTTTCAAACTGGGCTACGTGAATGAAACCGCACGGAATGTCTAGTTTTACCATTTATTACGTAATTACACTCGTAGGTATGTACACGCCTGTAGCAGATCTATGGTGAGAACATATTGCGAACAAGCACTAAATTACAATTTGTAGTTGTAAATGTTATTAGCTTAATAAAGATTGAAACAATAGAATGAATTACGAACATGAGTAAATAATAAAAAAAGATGTGACGAAAGTTACTGTAAATGCTGTAAACAAAATTCAAAACCCCACATCACTCCACTAAAGGTTTGAATTTTGTTCGTTATCAGTCCGTGTAACTTTCAAGGCTGAACATGGGTATCCTTTTTTTTGACCAGGGTAAAATGCATTAAGCATCCCCGCACTCACGCGGAGATCACAAATTTTGTGATCCCCAGCCATATTTGCCAGCGAAGGGTATGTAGGACTATCGCTCCCAAATTGAATACGCGACGCGCTAGTCGTGCCGCGGAGAAGGCCACTGAAATCCCCCCGGGTGTTCCTTCACCTGCCGTTAAATGTGGGGGACCCGAGCACCGGGTATCCTCCCGATGGAGCGTCTAGTCGTCGCGTCGCGAGCGTCGCCATAGTCACCACGATTGACAGGTGGGTTGGTGACAGCAGTATTTATGTTGTAACACACAGGGAAACGCTGCTGCCCGTTCACTGGTATACGATTGTTATAGATGTTATATCAAATGGAGACCAACGAAGCTAGTTGTACATATAACTACAGTGACCAACTATGCCTACAGTTACTGTACGTTGTTTTAACCAATATCAGTAACAAGCTGTTACACATTACGCTCGAAGGAACAATATTAGTTTTCCCAAAGTAATTAGATATTTTCCTGCGATTAAAAAAATAGTTTATACCACTCTTTTCTTATCTCAGTATCACGGGTAGAAAAAACTTTGGATCTTTTCTTCGGATTGCACGCCTAAGGAGTGATAGATTTGTCACACTTTAAGTTAAGAAGGAAGAGTCACGCAGCAGATTAAAATCTATCACGAAGTTAACAAACTGGGCATTAGAAAATTTGACACAGCGAAACATGAATCGAATTAAGCTACATAGTATAAATTAAGTTAAAAAACTGACCAAGTGCGAGTTTAACTTGCGTGGAGAGGTTACCATACAATGCCAAAGTCAAATATATTTATTTAATTGTGGGATATTTTACAATAGGTAGTGAACTATTTTCCGTAAGTGAGCGTATTACTCGTATATTGAGTTTACCACTTTATTTTTAGTTGATATAATTCTTATAGGTTTTCTTGTAATCAACAAGCGCAGTTAGGCACAGTAGTACAGTAAGTAGGCTTTTGCTTATTCACCGGTCATATTAAATAGTAAGTAATAATATTTATTATTCAGCCTTAATAAATTGTTTAAAAACTACAAACCAACAACCTGCCTTGTCGCTGGCGGGGGATTAAAGAATTATTAGACTTTTATGGAAAAAAATGCACTACTTTAGAGTTCTCGGTCCTTTCTGACTTCGGGTGTAGAAGGTAATCAGAAGGTCGATCAATCGTTTCAGGTTTGATACATTAATATAAGAATAATTAGCGACCCATCCCGGCTTCGCACGGGTACAATGCGCATGTATTATATCCATAAACTTAATCTTGAATCAGTCTATCTATTAAAAAAAATTGCATTAAAATCCGTTGCGATATAGGGGCAGACAGACAGCGGAAAGCGACATTGTTTTATACTATGTAGTGATACATCAATCTGGTAAGTCTCTTGACTGTACAATCTCTTTCGTTCAGGTTCACGGCCGGGCGTGTACTAAAACCCTGATATTGACAATATTGTGGTAGCGTCTCCACAAAGGTCATAGTTGAAGATCTGAACTCCTTTATAGTAAAGAAGCAGAATATATTGGCTAACAAGTAAAATATCTCTGTCTGAGAAAATGTACTTTGAAGTTTAATATTGTTACAAGATACGTATTTTAATGTTTTAACATTAACAGGAAGTAGGTAATGTATGTATTAATTATACTTAAAAGAATGGGGAGTTCTGAAATTGTATGTTTATAAAATATTTTTCATAAACATGTACATAATAACTTTAAATTATTATGAAAAGTTATGCAAATAGACAAAAAATATGAAATCGTTTCATGGACAGGTAACTCAAAAGCATTTCCCAAAATAACTACCTACCTAATTATCTTTTATGTGCCTAATTAATATTGTCATAAATTGTATAATAATATTAATAATGAACAACTTATGTATTAACCAAACAATTATGTTTTCTCCATAAAACTTTTCCACCCTTTTTTATTCTTTTGGGGAGGAATTTATAAAAACCCTTTCATATCATATGCCTCCGTTCAAGTTTCAGGTCTCTACAATCAGCGGTTTAGGCTGTGCGTTGACCCGTCGTCAGTCATTCAGGACAAAGAGTATATTCACGCCTCTTTCCCATACGGGTAGGCAGAGACCACTTCCTACCACTTGCTACGATCTTGACATACCACTTTCACACTTCTACATTCATTAATCTCCTCAATATTAAAGATAACTTTTTGAAAACATCTTTATTCTACTGGATTTAGTTAGTTGTCCTTTTTTTATTTCCTTTCGACAGAAATTCTACTTATTTTATTTATATTTTTCAAATGTTACGTCTTTTATTACGAAAATATATATATAATAGATAACTTGTTGAACCGACACACGTTGTCCTGTCTTAACTAAAACTGTATATTAAATTGAACTTTCAATATTAGTCGCGATAGTTCTGAACTAACCGTGATGTGCACTAAGAGCGGCACGAATTCAGTCAATGTTATGTCAAACGCCATAAGATTACATTAAAAAAGTTTATATTGTCAAAAGCGCTGAGGTTACATTCGAAAATTTTATATGGTGGTTAAGTATTCTTGAAATGTTTAATTTTCCGGGCGATTTTCTTATTTTTGAGAAAATAAATAATAAATAAGCGCGTAGGTATCCCGCCATTGAACGTCAAAGTTAGGCGGGAATATAAAATAAGTGCGGTACCACTTTATTCTTATTTCAAATATTTATAAAAAATAAGTAAAATAAATAATAATGAATACTTACGTAGTTTTCCATTTTCACACGTCGTGATGTATATTAGAGAAAAAATTAAAAACGTGTACGCAAACATGTTTACAGTTAATTTGTATATTATAAACTGAAGTTTAAACAATACACGAAATTTACAAAATTTATTATATGCTTGTTACACAAGAGCTGGACACATACTGTGCGAGCGGCAGGACTCGACAAGTTATATATGTTAAGCATCTCTTCCGTTCTATATTATGTGACAGAGCACTCACTATAAACAATGACAGGTATCTTGGTGAAAAGGAAGTATTGGAACGTAAATTATTTTGACATTTATTTGATTAAAATGATGATGTATGAATGAATGAATGATAAATAAAAATATGAAGGATGAAATGAACAGTTGAGTTTAAAACGATGTGTAAGGTGCTTTCTAAATAGATGCCATCCTTCTAACATAAGCTAGTGTCATATGTAGTGATTACGTTAGTGACGAAATATAGGAAATATTAAATTTTATAATGGCATTTTTTTTTTACTAGTAATAAACTGACATGAGCCCAAGGTAAGACCTCTCCATACACCAGGAGAAAGTTTTTTTTTTTTCGGAGGGTTATTATGCAGATAGCCCTGAGGCTTTTGCTACTTCACCGGGCATAAAGGCGAGCCGAGCTGCAGCCTAGGTTTTAACACTACAAACTAAGCAACCTGAGCAAGAGGGCGTTCCCTGTGGGACTTGGACCTCGGCTCAGGGTGGTCGCTGACGGGGAGATTGAGGGATTATGGCTTTTAGTTTCTTTAGAGGAGTTTTGTGCAACTGTCGCTCTACTTTACAGTTCGCGGGCCTCTCGGACTTTGGGTCTACGAGGGCATCGGAAGGTACCAGGAGAAGCGGCAAACACAGCTAGTATTGGAAATGGCTTTATTCAAAAGAAATATGATTTTATGTGGAATAATAGAGTTTAGGTATTATTTTACAGAAAGTGGACGTTATACGGGCTGATGATGATGATGATGATTACTTAATAGACAGATTATTACTCATCGTAAACAAAGCAATACACATGCGTAGTGCTTTGTTGACGAGTTTTTTTTTCTGAACACGGGTCTCTCGTTCAGCGACTTCCATTCATTTCATTGTAGAATACCGGTTTTGTACTTATAATTTAATGTTTTATTGCGTTCATCTATAAGGAAGTAATAAGTGGATACCTAATTTAGGAGATTTGCAATACGATTTAACCTTAGAGTAGGTACCTACCTATACAATTATACACACAACTTTTTTTTTTTAAGACGATTACTATCCCTGTTTTGCAGTCTACTAGTATTCTTGTTAACCCCTCGTGCTAAGCTAAAATGCTTGTGTTACGAGTGGGTTCACGTCGGTAGTGCAATGGGTGGGGATCGAACCGGCGACCACAAGATCACAAGTCCGACGCCCTAGCCATTGGGCCGCTTGAACTGTAGTGTCCGTTGAGTTGATTGTTAGCAGGTGTAATATATTATGGTTTTCGCAGAATAAAGAGTAGGTGCTTCTTTTTCTTTAGTTACTGTTGCCCCTAAACTGTTTAAGTTTTATCAATAGATATATTTATAACTATTTTAAAAAGGCAATAAGATGATTGCTAATTCGATATGAAATTGAAATTCATTCAAAAAATTCAAGTGTTAGATAGCCCATTTATTGGAAGGCTATATTAAATTTTATTTAGTTCCTACGGGAACGGTAGTTACGCGAATGAAACCTCCCGCGGGAAATTAGTAGTAGGTAAACATAAATGCGGAACAAAATCATAAAGTAAAATTAGTTGTTGGAATATTAAATGTTTCTAATTATAAACTAATAATCATGTAAGATCTAAATATCGCGTTTGTCCCATTACTTAAAAAAAATGAAGGTCACTCATTGTTATTTCGTTTTGGTTGGTTTAATTGTCATTTTATGTATGCATTTTGTGCTTAGTCGCCGCAAAATTTTAATTTTCCGCGTGAACATTAAACAAGCAAAATTATATTATTCGGTAAACAACTAACTGTTTAAGGGGAAACGTTCGCACTTTAGGTATTTTATAGACAGGTTGTCTGAACACGGCTTTGGTTATCTGTTAAATTAATATATAATAGTTATTTCGCGAACATTAACAGGATAATGAAATTATGAAATTTATTCAGCACTAAGGTATTTACATACACTTGTCCTTGTCAAAATTCCACTGTGTAAGTCTAAATCTAAAACTACACACTCTACAAAAGTATCACTTAAGTAGTTAAAAAAATTGTTAAAATTATTTGATATTATAGATTTTTTAATCAGTCGTGCGATAAATGACAAATGTACACATTATAGTAAGATGCCTTAAAGATAACAGGTCCGAAACTAGGACCAACGCTCAGAGTGCCACTGGAGTAAAGAGTAGATTTACGAACGGTGGCGATGATTGCTGGCACGGGATCACAGTTCGGGAAATAAGCAATACTGCGGTCCTCGGTCATTCCGTCGAGGATCCTAGCCTAGCTAACCTGCCACCTTTCACTAGATACCTTAGTGGACGACGAATTCGTATCTTTTGCTCTGTTTTTTTATGTCAAGGCCATTTTCCTAAATGGGCCTATGTTTATTCATCCCTTAAAGTAAATTGTAGTTATAGACTAAGGAATATCAATACAATTGTAAAGGTATTCAGGCGTGATATATTCACATTTTTTCATGATTTCACCCAATGATGACCAAACATAGGTCTATTATTGCCTTATACGTTCGGAAATTAAATAATATATCAATTTAACAAATAAAAATTGCAGTTTTTAATTCCAATTGGCCTTTAATTATAAACGAAATAAACGATATTTATTCAGTACTTAGGTATTTGCACTTTAATTAAATAGACGCTCTCCGTCCATATTAATCACGCCGTAGTCACGTGTATCCCCTCCACGCGCTCTTTTTCATCTCTTTCTCGAGCAAAATACAATTTAAATTATATAAATATATTTTTCGACATGTTCCCACCACTATTATTGGCTGGCTTTTTTTTCCTAGCCTCTGGGAATAATAAACTTTAAGCACAAAAAAAGCCAGCCTTGTTCTTATTACCTAAAAATAATTTTTTTTCCTCACTTTAATTAAGCCTGGCGATACCTTTCCACCAACCAAATGACGCCAGATTTTTTTTGTGTGCTTTGGGGAGGTAGGCAAACCATTTGGCATAAAAAGTAATCCTGATCACATTACCTTTTTTTTTTATTTTTTTCCCACCCCATAACTCCCACATCCACAACGCGAATCCTGCCAGGTCGACGTCTTTATGCTTAGAATGCACCAGGTAAGCTGATAAATCATTTTTATGAATGATCAAATTACCTTGCCTTTTCGGTTGTCAGCTCTTAGTCCAATATAATTAAATACAAAATAGCGCAACTGAAATCTATTGCGGATTAGCTAATGACCTGTCAGTCAGTCTAGTGTCAAGTCATATGTAGGTATAACAATAATTATTTCTATAATCAAAATCATAATATAATTTCATCATCATCATCATCAACAGCCCGTTTACATCCACTACTGAACATGGGCCTCCTCTTAACAGACCTTGGCAAACCAGGATCGTTGATGGGAGGGATATTGCCATAATCACCACGCTTGGCAGTTAGATGTTAACCTTGGGCTAATAGATAGACGCTGCTGCCCATCCATCAGCCATATGTCCCTCAGTCGCCTTTTACGACACCCAAGGGTAGACACGGGGTGGTCTATTCTAAGCCGGAAACCACATCGCACAATTAATATAATTTAGCTCTATAGAAAGAGGCACGTCTTTAAACAATATTTTTACGTATAAGCGACACACGCCTGAGGGCACCCTTAATGGGCTAGGACCACGGCTCAGGGCATCGCTAATGCTATAATATAGTGCAAACGTTTAATCTTAACCAAACTACTACGCCGCGCTGCTCACTTAACTTTACTTGTCTCAAGATGTAAATAAACACGGTTCGCTAACAAAACCACTTTTTGCGTCTCCAACATACTTGTAAATCAATAAAAATACAGTACCTATTATAAAAAAAGACATAAAAACTTAAAATGACAACTCATTATGGAGTTTGCCATAGTCACCACACGTTGCAGGTGGGTTTGGTGACCGAAACAAATGTTGCTATTCGTTTCTTGGGAAATATACAATGGGCATGAAGACTAAAAAATCTATTTAGTCCGTCAGCTAGATTACTAAGTACAAAATATTGGACACGGATTTTTTAAATTTATCAATTCAATAAGAAATTGACAAAGATACAGAGCAAAAACAAACTATAAAGGTTAGGAGAATGGGCCGTGTGACGTCACTATAAGGTAAAATTGTACCTAAAAGTGACGTCACACGAAATTTCTATGCGCTGTATCTTCGTAATTTTTTTTTTTGAGGAATGAAAAAAAAAATACTTGTCCAATATTTTTTTGGTAATTTAACAGACGTACTAAATCGATTTTTTTGGTCTTCATGACCTTTGTACCTATAGATGAACGGCTTATGATGCTTTCCGAGGCACGACCACGACGGGTAGTTCCTCCACCAACCAGACCCGGAAAGATATTTTTGATTTTACACAAAAAAAAAATATCCGGCTTCTTCTTCTCGAGTCGAAAAATGCCGATTTTGTGAGTTGTTGGCTACTTGGCGCTGTGAAGTGTCTTTTTTGTTGGGTTGGTTCTGAGAAGAGCCGTTGGTTTTTTATAGCCATTTTGTGGCGAAAGGATCAGCCAATCTGCGTTACCGACTAGACTGTCCTCGCAGATTACCCAGGGTGAGCCGGACGTACAGGGGGCTCACTACGTCCCTCAGGGAGGCTCCTTTCATGCACCCCGGCGTGGGGATTGAACGTGAACCCACAATCTCTAGAACTTAGTTCAGCGAGATTTATCACTTTTATCAGCAAATGCAATTTATGAGGAAATGCGTTGCAAAAACCCTACAGTAATACCCGGTGAAGTAGCAAAAGCCTCGTGGCTAACTACGTAAGTAAAACCGAAAAAAAAACCTACAGTAATTTAGACTTTTCATCGAAGTTATAGTCATATCGTTACGTGATTACTTTCCAGTTCAATTACCGGAAAGTACCTACCAGCTCATTTACCCTAATTAGCCCCTAAAATAATAGATGGTAGGTATAGTAAGTATATAAATTTTCTTGCTGTGGTACTAAACTCACAAATGAACGACCTTCTTGTAACAGTTTCAATTTGCTAAAATTGAGTAAATAATGAGCGTTCGTTGATAGATACGTAATACGTAGCGACGCGACGGTTAAATATTGATAAAGGTTCAAAAAACATACATACGTATATGTATTGCTACGCATATTCGTCCATTTTCAACAGATTTGCTGATAATTTTGAAAATCATTTCAGCATTTTTTTTGATAGCCGTTATTTATAAAAAAAAAAAATATGTACCTATATCAAATTTTAATTGACATTTCACTATCTGTCATCAAATCCTTTCGCTGAGTACAACTTTAAAATCAAGGTACACCGTGTATTAGTCGTTCGACCGAATTGTTGTTTTATTTTTTTATTATATTTGCTACAACCAGGATTTAATAATAATAAAGTGGTAATTATGTCCTATGTCTTCCCATGGGTGTCGTAAAAGGCGACTAAGGGACATACGGCTGATGGATGGGCAGCAGCATCTATTAGCTCAAGGTTTACAACTTACTGCGATCACCAATCCGTCTGCCAAGCGTGGTGATTATGGCAATATCCCTCTACGATCTTGGCTTGACAAGATCCGTTAAGAGGAGGCCCATGTTCAGCAGTGGACATAAACGGGCTGTTGATGAAAGTGGTAATTCTCGGGAAATTTACACACCAAAGCATAGTAAAAAAAAACTAAATTAGCGCTAATTTCGTTTTTTTTTATTAAATAACAGAAAGACGACTTTGTACTCAGATCAAACCAATCAGACCTATAATTTAACAATTATCACTCTTGCTATGTACCTACTATGTACGATAAACAATCGTATAGTTCACTTGAATTGCAATTTCAACCTGTTATAACAACGGGTCCATTAATAATTGTTTTGCAATTGTAATGCTTGTCGTCGCAGCTTGCGCAATGACTGTCATCGTATTTAACTTCTCTTTGTTTCTATAATTTTTATATCGGTTATTGATTAAGCTACTTTAAGAAAATATGAAAGAGCAATGAACTAGTCAATCTTTAAATATATGGCTAAATTAGTCACTAGCTTGTACAAATTCGAAGACTAAACTCAGTTGGAAATCGAATCAAACATTAACAAACAAATGGTAGTCGTTTACAAAGGTCGACGATCGTTAGTCGTGGTCGATTGACGGCGAAACGTGACGGCAACATTGGCGACACGTAGACCTTATGTTTATTTAGTAAGGAGTGGAATTTTCTGCCGGGGTCAGTTTTTCCGGAACCCTATAATCTGGACATCTTTAAAACTAAAGTGAACAGACACTTATCTTCGCCTTCCATCAAGCGAGATTATGGCCAAACCTAAGCCTAAATTTAGTAAAAAAAAACAAAAAAAAATCACGTAACACTTCCATCTCTAGAACAAAATATTTTAACGTGTTACCAATATCCTGAATACCCTAAGGCACATCTTAATAAGAGATATTTTGTAACATAAGTGTACCTATATAATTGTAGTTTATAAAATATTTTTACGTTCTAGTTAGGTTCTTTTTCATTTCTTTTTACATAGATAGTTTTTAATTGTTTAATAGTAACTAAATTGTTTAATATTGTCTGTGATATTTCGGAAATAAAGACTTTATTATTATTATAATGTCCAGAAAGTATGACATTTTAAAACTGTGCTAGTTTTGGTTCGATATTAACGACACATGTACACCAGATATAAGGAATTTACATGATTTTAAAAGAGTTTTAGAGAGGTACTATACCAGTCGTTCCTGAGAATAGCACGTTTAAGCACAAAAATAAACAAACTTAATTAATAAAGTTCATATTATATACAACTAAAAGTAGCTAATTTGAATTTAAACTAACTTTTAAAATATAAGGTTTTATTGATGAATTTGGCCCCTATCAAAGGCCCACACAAAATTATATTTGCAGCAAGTATTCATTCACTAATTATACTATAAGGAGAAGAGGAGTCTATCCATCATCATCATCATCAGCTCGTATAACGTCCACAGCTGAACATGGGCCTCCTCTCCAAAGGGAGGGTATTTGACAGGTGGGTTGATGACCGCAGTATTGGTATACGATAGTTATAGATGATTTTATGACAATCGGGACCAACGGCTAAACGTGCTTTCCGAGGCACCGAGTGTTGTCTCTCAGCCAACCAGACCCGGAAAGAAATCTTAGATTTTACACAAAGATCGAACCCACGACCTCCGAGACTTAAACCGCTACGCCACGAAGGTTGTTTTAGTCTATCCAATAAAGGGTCTTATTGCATAGACCGCGGATACTGTTTCGAACGCCATAATTGTGGGACCAGGAACTATAGATGCATCACATCCGGTACAGTTGTGCAAGTATATACCTAAGATACCTATATAAACTTAATAATAAGCTTTAATAAAAGTGCCATTTAAATTGAATCACTTTTTGATCCTAACCTTATTAAATGTCATTGACATTTGACACCGACCGTTCGTGCGATGTAAAGACTGTTTCCGTATGTTCAGATTTCGAGTTTATCGTCGTTTATGTCCCGTAATTATAGTAATCCATTCATACATACAAATATTTAAGGAAGTACCTAGGTATTTGCACTTGCATTTCGATGCATTCCAAGATAATACCCCGTTATTATAAGAATAATGTTAACAACACACAATTAACAGCGAGGTGAAGATGAGAGAAAGAAAACCAGAGGTAATTTTAATCCTAGTTCAAGGGCAGTAATAATTATTTTCCTGTAATTATACTTGCATCTATACTGATATTATAAAGAGGATAGATTTGATAATTTGTTGGTTTATTTTAATTTTATAGGCTCTGAAACAACTTGACGGATTTGAAAAATTCTAGCACCGTTTTATATATTTTACCATAGTCTATTTTTTATTATGAAGTTCCCACGGGAAGCTACGTGGGTGAAACCGCGCGCGGGAATACTAAATAAGCAATTTAAAACTAAACAAGCAACACCTATTAATTTAATATAAAAAATATATGATAAATTTCATAAACAAATCTCGATGCTCATATAACATGATTTTGGTGTTAAGTTAACGTTCTAAAATGTATCTGACATAATCATCACACCTGACTTTTATTAGGGGGCGGAAAAAGAAAAAAAAAACAGATGTTTAACTGTATAACCTTGTAGCGACATCTACAGTACAAAACTACTAGAAGACGAGCAGCGCCATCTTCCAGCTTGCATCTCACTTAACCTGTATCGCGCAATATAAATTCGCAAGCTCATTCGAACAGTTAATTTGTTTATGTTCTGAACATAAACAAATGGCTATCGGCCTCCGGGCATATCACCTCGCCCGGCAAGGAAGATCTGCGATGTTTCCCTTGCGCTAAGGCATGTCCTTCTTAAAACGAGGTTTAAAGAGAGCACTCTTAACACGGTAGGCAGCGGCTTGTGCAATGACAGTCTGCTGCCCTGGCATTGCTTGAGTGCATGAGCAGCGGTTAACACTTACCACCAGATGTGCCGCTTGCTCGTCTGCCACTGAAAGGAATAAAAAAAAAATAATGTTCTGTGGACGAAAACCACCAACCGTTTCTCTACAGTCTACAACCTCATAAATATAAAGATTTTACAGAACAATCCATCGACTTGCACTTCCATTCTTTGTCAAAATTTAAAACTAGACCTTTTGCGTCTCACTTAGTAATCGGAGGTACCTAACTGTGATTTATTAGGTCGGTCATTATTCAAACTGATCGTTTCTATTTAAAAACCCGAGTATAATTTAAGGCCCTGTCAGGTCTAATAAATACGTCAGCGATTTAAATAGGCGTATTGGGTAAAATAATAAAAAAAGAGACAGCTATGTGCCATTATCAAGTGTGGCAATGAACGTTATAACGTTTATATGCGGTTAAATTTAAAGTTATTCTGTCTTTTTGAGTTAATCTCAGCAACTACTGGTCCGATATGAAAAAATATTTCAGTGTTAGTAGCCCATTTATCGAGGAAGGGGCCTTTGTAGATCCGAAGTCAGTAAGGTCCAAAACTCCTCTATCCCATTAAAGTGATCTCTCGCTACTTTTTTTTTTCCTCAGTCGTTTATTCGAAATAAAAGTCATACGTCCTGTATTGCAAACATTCACTGGCTGCGGTAACTGCTTACCATAAATGAGCCGACCAAATGAAAATGAAGTAAAAAAATACAATTTTGATATCAGAGTGCCGTTGATCGAAAGATTTGATTTCGTAAGTACCCTCAGTACACCAATAGTACTTTTCGATACTGCGGTTGACATAAAATACAATATACCTATGTGTAAACACAGATTGTTTCAAACTAGTTATGGTACGAAGTCTATTAAAACTTTCATCGTTGTAATAAACTCGTTAGTTTGATCAACAGCGCCTGTTGGAAAGTTATAGCGAATACAAATATTTTATCATTAGCCTGATTCAATTTGTTCAGGCACTTATATTTTTTTCTTTCTTAGAAGGAGTATAATTTCCATTTCTTTATTTTCTCATTGACAGCTCCTGTGGAAAACTTGAATGGGCGTCTTTTTTACATTATGTATGCATTATTTTATTAAAAATATGACGCTTACACACGTACAAGGTTATACCGAACCGAAACCGAGGGGGATGGGGCTATCGATAAACGTAACACGATATCAGGCCCGATATTTTTTTACGAAGTGTAAGAAACTAAACTACTGCTGGATACTTTGTACAAATTTATTAACTGATATTATATTTGTTTACAAGATTAATTCTTGATTGATTATTTAATTGATTGATATTTGAATGTTTTTGTTGTATTTGTCTTTGTTCAAAATATAATAAATATATGCGATCGATATCATAACTTATTTGGTCACAACACTACAACCATCACATTAGAACTGTCATCGAGAAAATAAAGAAATGGAAATAGTATAGTAGGTAGTGATTCCTATAGATTATAGGCTATCCTCAGTTTTTAGGTCTAAGTCATAGGTCAAACAAAACAACTGCCAACTAACATAACTTTCCTGTCAAATTGAATTCAGTAACTGAATCATTATTATGAAACACTTTCAGACTTAGAGTAGGTATAATAATATACAGAGTGTCTCGAAACTCAACGTTTAGCGGGTACTGTACGATATGCGAGGTTATACCAGTTCTAGGAAAAATTAAAAATTAAATCTACATAGATTTAATTTTTAATTTTTGCCTATTACCACTTAACCAAGTAACATTACTTGGTTAAGTGGTAATAGGTATATTTTTATAAAATGTTGAAAATTGACCCCTTAGACGACATCTTGTCGTCACAGTCACAAATTTTACAATTTTGCAAAGATATTTTTTTAATGTAATCTTAAATAACAAATCTATTAATTACAGTCACAAATTAATGATTGGGAATTATTGTTTTAGAAAAAAAGATAAGTTTTATTAAGTCTTAGTTAAAAAATAATGCTTTAAGCTAACCTAGCATATCGCCCAGTATCCCCGCTTGATGTTGAGTTTCGGGACAACCTCTATAAGCAAGCCATAGGGCGATTTGAAACAAGAGTTTTGACAAAGATTTAGTAAATTTCAATGTTATTGTCCTTACAGAAACTGGGTCTCAGAAAAGTTGGTTAAAGGACAAATAGCGCCTATTTAAAACCTATAGCGACTTGAAATATTTAATCAAATTAATAGTTCAGGCGCTTAAAAGTAAACAAAATGTATTTAAATTAATTATTATAAGTTTGATATTTTTGGCTATATTCAATTTCTTAAATGTCAATCAAAGTAGGGACCAATTAATTAACAGTTCATTTCTTTCTTAAAAAAAATATGAATCTTATACTGAAGTTTTTCATTCGAATCTGTATGCATGTTCATATACTTAGCATTGAATGAATGTTCCTTAGTTTTTTTCACAACTAAAGAAAGAAAAAGAAAAAACTAATTTTAGACTTAACACAAATGTTGACAAGGTAAAAAAGATCCATATTTCTTGTCCTAGAATCGAATCAATCACCTCCGAGATATACTAGGTAATACCGCTCTACGCTACTATTGAAATATAGGTCATAAGATATATTGGTTTCCTATTTTAAAAATATCATCATAATCATCAGCCCGTATAACGTCCGCTGCTGAACATGGGCCTCCTCCCGAGAAAGGGTAGTTGCCATAGTCACCACGTTTGGCAGGCGGGTTGGTGACCGCAGAATTATGTTGTACCACACAAGGAAACGTTGCTGCTTGTTCCTTGATATACGATTATTATAGATGATGTCATAACAATCGAGACCAACGGCTTAACGTGCTTTCCGAGGCACGGAGGGTAGTCCCTCAACCACGGTGTGGGGATCGAACCCACGACCTCCGAGATTTAAAACAAGCCAAATACCGCTACGCTACGGAGGTTGTCAAAGTAAAGTTGTTTTAAAATAATCCTATTTTATTACTTATAAACTATTCAAATGCAATTTACCCAGTAGAGTGTAATAAAAGTGGCTTTTAGTGGATTATAAAATACGACACAGTATCTTGTATTTTATACTACGTTCTACAAGTTAATATCGGAAATAGGTTCAGTATGACCTTATAAATCTTACTACTAGCATTTAGTAACTAAATGCTATTGAGATAGTTAATTATGTTAGTACCTACAAGCTGCACACCGCGGCTGTACCCGCGTTACTTGGCTCTAGTGGGTCGGAGCCTGATTTTTTGTAGTCTAGGTATGTAAATCCAGTTTATAAACTATCTCCGTGCAAATTATGCGGGTATACATTTTTTTATGATTTTTTTACTTACTTTATTTTATTTACAATGATTTATAAATATATAGGGTGACTGGTAATTAGTGACCGATACCTAAACATATGATTGTGCTCATGATAACAAACAACTTTTACTATGGCACCAAACCAGAAATCGTGAAAAAAAAATCAGCTGCTCCCTACCATGTTGACGAGTTATGTGAACATGAATGTATGGAACAGCTGATTTTTTTTTCGCGATTTCAGGGTTGTCCTGTTGGCCATATACTTAATTTAATTATAAAGTTCCTATGGAAACAGAAGTTACGTGGGTGAAAACGCGCGCGGAAAACTAGTACATATATAGGTATATTAAAACTAATGTCGAAGTTCGTGACTGTCGGGCCTCCTGAAGTGCAATGAAAACATAGGTTATATTTAAATTAACGTAATCGTTACACGTCACTACAGTACAGTAGGTAACGTAAATATTGTGCTTAACTCATAAAATTACTTGAAGAGTCTTTGGTCATTCCATAGATTTAGAATTTTTCTAATACCTCCCTCCATGGGTAATTGAAATAATTCACTTTTTTTTATAGTCCGAACTCATGCCTGTATGTTTTTAGAAAATGGAATCCATAAGAACAAAGCGAGGCAATTTCCCGAACAAAAGAATATAAATGTTCAATATAAATTCTAGTTTTATAATCAGGATATTATGTACTATAAATATAATATAAAACTGTTAATTTGCGGATTCGCTCAGGTACGGTGGGATTAGGATCATGACTCTACCCGGTTCTCAAAAGTAATTCAAAGCAACAATCAACTAACAAAACTATCAAAAAAACGTTGATGGCAAATCAAGTTTACAAAATTTAGAAATATTGCCAGTACCTACTTTTAAAATAACGTTTGTTATTCGACTCTGAACAAAAAATGTTAACCATCATAATTATATTAAGTAACAGGATAATGAAATCAAATTAGCTAACCTAACTTGAGTTTTAACTACTGGTTAGTTAATTGAAAGTTGATAATTCGTCCTAAATCTGATTGTTACAATGGTTACTACATCCAAATGCTTTTAAAAAATGTTTTTTTTTGGAAAAAAAAAGCGAGGCAATTTCACTAACAAACACACAACATAAACACAGCAAACAGACAAAATAAACGCCAGCTTTAATGTAGGTTATATATAAAACAGTATGCGTTTCTGGATAAAACCTTAATATAAGATAAGAGCCAGGATCACGACTTTGTTCAGTAAAGTTCTGAAAGCTTAGTGGTGTGAGTGCCAATAATTTCAGTCGCTCTCAGAGCTTTGGAGCTCTCGCACATTTTCAGTTATTCGCGAACCGTGTTAGAGTGAACATGTTAGTTGTGTCTCTCCATTATAAACGAGATCGCGTAACTTTATAAGTTTGTATAAAACTTATGGTGTGTAAATACTGGATTTTTAAATGAGTGATATTTGTTAGTAATATAAATTACGATTAGGTATTAGTGTATATTGTCTTTTATTTACGTGAATTGGTGAGCGAAAGTGAGTGCTTATTGGACATTATAAATAAATTAGGCTTTAGTCGGTATCCGTATTTTTTTTTAAGTTCAAATTAGATGGAGATTTTAGGAAATTGTTTTATTGAAAACAATGTGATGAATAATTTTGTAGTTGGTATATGTACCCAATATTTCGTTCCTGTTAGGCACAAGATACAGTTTTGATCCTAGACGTGTCCTACTGAAAATTCAGTTCAACTTATGTAACGCTACGGCATTGCAGGTTATATTTTATCATTAGTTGTGTCGTATAAAATAACTAGGTGCAGTAAAATGCTAATTCAATAATTTATAATTAAAATATGTTTTTCCTATATTTAGGTCAAGGTTTATTTATGAAATATATTAGTAAATTAACAGTGGTACTTTATTCCACTAAGCCATATAATATATATGTATTTATCTCTTATTTAGTTATCGAAATTTCTAAAGTTTTATATTTTATTGTTGATAATTAATCCAAAATTAATACTTTCAGTGTCATAAAATGTTACAAAATTGTATTAATGTATTTTTTTTTATTAAGTTAAGTAGATATTTCAAATATTTGTCTTTATCAGTTTCTACTAACTACTTAAATCAATTCGTACTGAACTGATTTAAAAATCATTATAGGTAGATTATAAATGGTTACTTGCATATTATTATGAGAATAAAATCTAATATTTAATCATTAGAATTGATATTCATAAATTTCTAATCTGTAACGATGGACAGAATCAATACCTATGTGATAAAGTCATATACTACTTAATCTACATGAATATAATGAAAATCTCGTCTCTTACCATTATACCTTCTACATTTTATTGGGACGTGTTTTAAATATAGAAAGAAAACCCTCACCATATCTCAGAATGCGAAAAACGACGTAATTACTACATTTCCATACCGTTTTTACCATAAGATGTACTTATATTTTCATGAGGGTTTTGTGGGGTATTAAATGATGATCATATTGTTAAAATCAGAACTAGGCTATTGAAACCTCGCGGGACGTCTAGAGTGATATAAAATGAAAAAGAATTCGTAAATCGTTCAAACCAACGATTATTCCGGCTTTATAATATTTATTTTATCTGAAAGTATATCGTATTCTACGCAGCTCCCATTTCGAGTTAGAATAGCTTACATTAATCTAGCTAGCTAGCAGCTAGCGCTCGGTTTCACCTGCGGAGGTCCCGTTCCTGTAGGAATATCTTAAGTAATTATAGAATATGTTACTTTTGGATAACTTTTTTTTTTCTTAAGAAGGTTACTTGCACATTTTTACAAATTAGCAGTTAGCACGAGGGATTAACAAGAATACTAGAATTCTTGTTAACCCCTCGTGCTAAGCTAAAATGCTTGTGTTACGAGTGGTTTCACGTCGGTAGTGCAATGCGTGGGGTTCGAACCTGTGACCTCAAGATCACAAGTCCGACGCCCTAGCCATTGGGCTACGGCCGCTTCAGCGCATAACGTAGCGCTGTAATGGAGAAAGAATTTTGCAGAGGTTCCGGAGCCTTTTTAACAGTGGCGTAGCTATCGTAGGGCCAGGTGGTGCAGTGCACCAGGGCCCTGGACCGCAGGGGGCCCTCTAACCTAAGCTTCGAAAAGAGCGGGTCAGCCAACTCGCTAGCTCTTGTAGCTATGCACCGGGGCCCTTGCCCACCTAGCTACGCCATCGCTTTTTAATGCAAACAATCAGTTTTTTTCGCTTTATGATTAGAGTATAGATAGCCTTTGAAAAATTATTTGTCACACACGCAAACTGAACTTTAACTTTCCAGTTATGGAACAAATAAGGAGTTTTTTGTTTGAATTGAAAACTGTTTTATATATTTCTCACATTTCGTATTCATAATAGATGAATATAAAACGTGTAATAAAACTTTAACATGATTAGAGATAAGCAGTAGATTCAGAGACAATTTATTGTGATTGACATGTTTACGTCCCACCCATCCACATAAATACTTTATGTTACTATGACATTTATTGTACCTATAATTGACAACTAGCTACCAATTGCAATGACATCGCGGCCATTTCTGACGTTTCGCGATTCATCTATTTAATTATCGTTGTCGTTTATTTACGTAGGTAATTCGCCTTTCGCCGGTGGTAAAATCAGAAAACGTGATTTTCTTAACTAAAAGCTCTTAGAACTTTTTAAATTGTATTTCTTTAAAACAAAAACTTATAAGTCCAATGATGTAGGTTGTATAAAAAAGATGGAAATACGTCATGCTCGTGTTTTGTTACAACAAAATTTGTCCGTATAGAGTAAACAGGACAGCATGAAAATTAGCGTGAGCAAAAACGAGATAGACATACGCTTAAAGTGTGCCAATTAGCTTAGTTTCGTAGTGCCATTTTTCAAACCCGGGTATACCTACCTCTGGGTACCTATCTACCTCTTTTTATTATAACACTAGCGGCCCGCCCCGGCTTCGCACGGGTGGACTTTTATACCCTACCCCTGCCCTACCCTACCCCTGCCCTACCCTACCCATACCCTAACCCTACCCTACCCCTACCCTACCCCTACCCCTACCCTACCCTACCCCTACCCTACCCCTACCCCTACCCTACCCCTACCCTACCCCTACCCTACCCCTACCCTACCCTACCCTACCCCTACCCTACCCTACCCTACCCCTACCCTACCCCTACCATACCCCTACCCTACCCCTACCCTACCCCTACCCTACCCCTACCCTACCCTACCCTACCCCTACCCAAAAGTATCCTATGTCCTTCTCCCAGTTCTTAGCTACCTCCCTACCAATTTTCAGCCAAATCGGTTCAGCCGTTCTTGAGTTATAAATAGTGTAACTAACACGACTTTCTTTTTTTCTTAAAATGTATTCTGCTATTCAGGGCGTAGACAAATCCAACGAAACAAAAACCATGAAAATTGATCCAGCCGATCTCGAGTTATAAGTGTTGTAACAAACCCGTCTTTGTTTTATATATATAGACTAGTCGTACGGGTGTTATGCTGATTATATACATAAACTTTCGTCTCAAATCACTCAATCTATTAAAAAACCCGCATTAAAATCCGTTGCGTAGTTCTAAAGATCTAAGCATACAAAGGTACAGACAGACAGCGGGAAGCGACTTTGTTTTATACTATTCAGTGATCATTGTATTATTCACAAATCAAGTCATGTCTTAACGTTTACTTGGTAAGAGATTGTGGGATAAATCCTAACAAAATCTCAGTACTGGAGGGAATAAATTGTCAAGTTAGGTAACAAAGTCACGTCGGCGTTACTTTACCAAGCATTTGGTCCCATTAGTCCTGTACTTTGACCCAGGGTCACGTTCGTAAAGCTCGCTGTTTGAATAGGACTGATGACTGTTACGCAGAGATTGGCTTTGATACTGTTACATCGTGTTGGTTTGTTCTCGTAAATTAGGAACCTATTATGAGTTTTATGTTTCACTAGTGGTTAAAAGGTAGTACTTAGTTTTATGTTACAATTCTTGTAGCTCATTATTTGACTATTCCCATAGGACTGTTAAATAATGAGTCGAGTGTCGACTTCCGAAGCGGTATAAGTCTTGACATTAAAGCAAAACTCTAATAAGCGGTATAAGTGATACCATTAAAGCAAGACTTGTGCCGCTACGGAAGTTACCCCACAATGAGCGTTTGTGTTCCTCGAGCGTGTGTTACATGGGGATGGCGCTGGGGATAGCGGATGGTTGGGAAGCTCAGCGGTTGCGTCATATACTAAGTGACTTTTTTATCGTCTTGAAAATAATAGGCCGTGAAATCTATATCAAATAGATGTCTAAGGTATATGGTTATTTAATCTTTTTTTTTACTGGCATAAGGTGAAAATCGTAACCGTAATAATGCGTACCTAAGTAGGTAGTTACGCTATTTCACTCACTCTTTTCATTTACTTATATTTGATTGCGGCCTAGGTACCTAGGTATTATAGGCCTACCTATTTTAACTTACGTAACGTAACGGGTAGTTACGTTAGGGTAATTAGGTAGGTACGTATTTTTAGGGTTAGTCACTATCTGGACATACGAGACTGGGCATGAGTGTGTCGAGTTGGTGAAACTCGGAATTAGGATCACTTATTATTTCGTCATCTGGATATACCGATATTTATATGTGTGTCCACTTAGTGAAACTTAAATTTAATCTTTTTATGGTTTCGTCAACTGGTCATACCTACTTCTTTTGCGAAAAAGAAGTACAGTCGGGTTAATAATCGTTTTCGTTTTATGTAAGAAACATTTTGAAATAAAACCAATGTGTATCTATCAAACATTTATATTACTTAGATGATTTATTAATATAAATACAAGCTATCTCGCAATCCTTTAAAATTATTAGAATCTCGTTATTTGTTGTATCACTCTCATGATTATGGTCATTTGTTTTTAATATAATGGTGTTAGTTAAATTTAATTTGATTACAGCTGGACAAGTTATCTTTTTCGAACAACGCCACAATGAAGATTTATCTTTATTTGTCCTTAGGTGTATATATATTTTGTATCCATCTTATAATAAAACTAAACGATTTCTTTGTGAATTGATAAATTAATATGTAGTTATGTTAGCCATTGACGGGGCCGACTTTTTCTATAGACATATTTGTCTTTACATGAAACAATGAATAAGATTTATTTTATAAAAAAATAAATAAAAAAAAACATTGATAAAAGAAAAAAAAAACGGTACCTACTAAATCTTATATTGACTGAGTAATTACCTATATTAAAATCCACGTCACTTATTAATGGCACTAATACTGCATTGAATGCACACACAAAATAAAGTAAACTGATAACAGCTAATATGACCAAAGGTTACCGGGTTGGGATTTATTACCTGTGTCAACAATTAGAGCAGACTACGACATTTTTAGTCACCGGCCACCTCAGGAATACAAAAGAGGGTAATAAAACTAGTTCCGCGATGACGATTATAGACAAGCATAGTGACATGGTGACTTTCGATTACTATCGGTGTAATATCTTAGAAAATTCACAAATGGTGAATAATTTTACCATGACATACAAAATGATCCGCGCCTAAAAGAGGCCAATAATGAATGTGATTCAAAAAAAATATCTGAGGGACTGTACTTAGTCATGAAATTGGGTAAAATGTGAGTGTGCGTCCAGTTGACGAAAACATAAAAAGCTTAAATTTATGTTTCACTAAGTGGACACATATATAAATATCGGTATGTCCAGATGACGAAATATTAAGTGATCCTAATTCCGAGTTTCACCAACTCGACACACTCATGCCCAGTCTCGTATGTCCAGATAGTGACTAACCCTATTTTTATCGCTATGATTTTCACTCAATGCCAGTAAAAAAATAAAAATAACTATACCTTACACATATATTTAATATACATATCACGCCCTATTATTATCAAGACGGTAAAAAAAGTCACCAAGTACCTATAGCTAGAGAAACGCGCACATCAATGTGGGGTCAGAATAAGTCTCGGATGTCGTGGGTTCGATTATCACATAAAAACAAAGATTTTGGGTCTGGTTGATTGAAGGACTACGCTCCGTGCCTTGGAATACACGTTGAGTCGCTAGTCTTGATTTTTATAACATCACCTATGACAATCTTAAAACAGGTAACGGGTAGCATTGTTATCTAGTGAATATATACATAATACTGCGGTCATCAGCCCGCCTGTTAAGCGCGGTGACTATGAATAGACACTTTAATGTTTTTGAACACTTTACGGAAAAGTTTACCATATACTATGTTTCGAAATTGAGAAAATTCGACCACCGGCGGGACTCGAACCCGCATCTTGTAACATAGTATATGGTAAATTTGATAAACGGGCGGTGTCATCGTTTAATATTTAATACCAAATGCAACTTTGGAGATATTAGTCGAAGTAATGCGGATCATTACCGATAGATGGCACTAACGTCCCCCTTAGAGACGTGTTATTAAAGAGATTGATACATTTCGATGACCGGTAGGGTTCCACCGTAGCCTAATGGTTAAGGCATTAGGGGCTTAACTTAAGATGCGGGTTCGAGTCCCGCCGGTGGTGGAATTTTATTAATCTCAATTTTGAAACATGAAAAGACATCCTTCGAGGAACGCAGTATATTTAAGTAGGTAAGTTTTAGTGGCTAATTATGATAAATAAAATCATCAGCTATTTTGACACGTAAGTATACATTATGGTGTAAAGGAAAAAGTTGGACATAACCGACTAAGACCAGTTCAAAGCGATTTTGCGTTATCAACAGGTATTTTGATACGGAAATGAGTTTGTCGATGGATTTCGTTTTTAAATTTATCGCAATATATTTTGTATAATATTTTTTTGTAATAAAATTGCTATTAACACAATTCCACAACCTCGCGTGACAGGGTTCAAAGTTCAGGTAAAAGCACTGAGTTTAGTTAACTGGCTGAAAAAAACACTTAGTTTTATTTGAAATATTTCATCACAATAAATACGTATTCTTTGATATAAATATTTGCTATGGCCCATTAATAAATATTTTAACGACTTATGCATTAAAAATTTTTCATAATTTAGAAAATGATGGCTTCTAGGAAAAAATATTGATACCTTTTATAGATAATTTTATGATCTACAATTTTATTGTTATCGCATTAATTTTGCGACTAAATTGCGTTTTTAAGAAAATCGCGAAAAACCCATATCTTTGACATTTAATTTTGAACTCGAGTATTTTTTTTCCTTGTACTGACACGATGGGGAATTTTGAAATGTTGTTTTTAATTATGTTTTGAACCATTTTACACACTTTCAGCTTGTTGGGAGTTTATGTACCTTCGAATGTTTTGATTGACCGGACTAAATTGTGAAAAAAAAAACATCGTTAGCTAATTTAAAGCTAAAGTGTTTCAATTACATTTAGGAACTTTGGGATAGAATTTATTCATCCAAATATATTAATATTACTTACTTCTTTTTTGCTGAACCTGTTTCTCAAGGAATATTACTTCCAACTTAAACAATAACAAAACCGCCACTTATTACCTATTATTTTCTATTCGCTACAGTATCTATGAGTAAATTCTATGCACTTTGCTATACGGAATACATAATGCGCTCGCGTGATGATCGACCATTAGGCTGCCCAAGCCTACCGTACTTCATGCGTGTTGCACAACTGGGCTCGAATTGTGCCAGACTAGAGGAAACTCAAACGTCAGGTGTCATTTACTGTTTCTTGCCAAGCTATTATCGCTATAAGTAATATAAGAATATCTATATATTACTTGGTGAAGCAAAAACCTTGTATCCCTTTTTACGAAAATTACGAGGACGGAGGAGTGTGATATTTTGCACTCTTATAGTTTATATAGAGAAGAAGTGCAGAATGCTAATGGTTTTTTTTTAAATTATGATCAAAATTCGACTGGTGTGCAACCACTAGTACAGTTAAGTATAACCCAGCTATATCTGTAAACTTCAATAAATAGCTGATTTATGATTATTGTAATAGACATGTTTTCGCTATTTGGGAGCTTAACGGGCTGATTATGATGATATCGCGATCATAGGCCATTTTCGGTCGAATCGCCAGTTAAAGCAAAGTTCGCCTTTTGGCGGTTAAATCGCCAAGGGCAATTGAATTGACAGTCGTCTGTGGAAGATTTACATTTTTGAAAAAATTGCTTGATTTGACATTAATTTTAGCTTTGGTTGACCTTTAAGTAACCGGGTGTTACTCTATGAAATAGACAGTTAGGTAACAGATCTAACTAAGTCTTGCAATCTGCAAATCGAATCAAATCTTAACAATTTTTGGAAGTAAAATAATCAAACGGAAACAAAGGCGAAATTTATTTTAGACTTTCATCAAGAGTCGGGATTACCTATATCATTAAATTAAACAATCCTGCCAATAAAATATCGAACTCTTAGTAAAAAGAGCTAACAAGAAGCGTGATAAGACTTAGTGATAGATTTATAAATTTAGGTTCCTACTTTTTCTAATATTCTTCGAGGACCGAAAATAAATTCGAATCAAGGAGTTTCTTAGTAAGTTACGCTTAGACTGTGTGTCCATTTGTCTTATATTTGAGAGGGCTTCCGCGTGAATTTATGAGAGTTTTGTCGTTAAAATATATTTGGGCACGTTTTTATAGAGATATACGGTAACTATGATATATATTACGATACTAGCTTTCCGCAAGCGGTTTCTCTTTGTCCCCATAGGAACTTCAAAATTAAATATAGCCTTAAGCCGTACTCGGTAAGTAGGCTACCTAACACTGAAAGAATTTATTGAATCGGACCTGAGATTAGCGCGTTCAAGCAAACAAACAAAGTTTTTAGGTATATTATATACTAGTAGTATAGTAAAGATGAGAGATTTTTCTGTCACTGGTAGGTATAATATGTTGGAATTAAATTGGTACCAACATTGGATATCTTTTATTTTTATAATACTCCTTAGTGCCTCGCACAAAAAAGCCCTTGGTACCGATTGTCATGATAGCATTTTTAACAATCGTATACCTACCAGAGAATGGGCAGCAGCATTTTACAGTGTGTTAAGATACAATACTGCGGTCACCAACTTGCCTGCCAAACGTGGTGACTATGGCATGACCTTCCTTCGAGATGACGCCCATATTCAACGGTGGTCGTTATACGGGATGGTGAAGATTGTTTTCAATTCTTCTGATACTGTACTATCTTGTTACTGCTTCCCTTATATTTCATGAGATATGCATAAGGTATCCCGTCCGTTGCTACTCATACCACAAGGAGAGGGTTTTCCCACCAAAGCATTCCGGATGCTCTTTTGTCTCCGTTGGGACCACCGGAAAATGAATCAGAATGACATCTGGTCGAAATTACCTTCCCCTTTCCCCTTCCCCGGTCTTTATTAATTTTCAAAAAAAGGTTTTAAGCGCTTCGAGATTCCTACGGAGACTTTTTATATTCTACCTTCCTCGCTTGACCTTACGTTATCTTCATAAAACAGAAGGAATCAGTCAAAAGAACACATACCGTGTAGAAGTTCTCACCTACTGCAGTGCGACGCTATTGTTTAAAATATACTTAAGTTAAGTAGTAGGGTTACTACACGTTGAGTTTTTTACAGATTATATCGTAATTCAAAGTCCGGAAGGTGATAGGTATGAATAAAAAAAGACCTTATTTATTACTGAGAATAAGATAAATTAGCTAAGCGTCCCGCGGTTTCACCAGCGTTGGACTCCTACTCTGCTCTAGCTGGTTATAGTGTGAAATGTAATAGCCTATATATTAATTCAGCTAATAAACAAAGCTTGTCCAAATCGGTTATGTAATTATTGTCGTAAAAGAGACGTTCATTCATCAATTCATCCATCCATACAAACTTTCGATTTTACTTTTCGTAGGACTTTTATTTTGGAGTCGATGCCAGTATTGCTTAACTAACACACTAGGTGTTGAAGAACACATTTGCATGGTGTTTCCATCATCAGAATCAATGAAATCCACTAACGAATAGAATAATTATTTAGATACTCGATTCGAATCCAATTGGAACAAAAAATCTTTTCGGAGTCCGCAAAAAACGGTCGTACAGTTAAAAATACTTTGAATGTCATATAAGTAGAAGATAAATACATTTTTTATGTTTCAAACATTTCCTCCATCACTTCACCAGTAAATTATAGTTATTTACCTACCTAATTAACAACTATGAAGATTTAATAGCCATTTTCACTCAATCGTAGGCGTGTATTAATGGAATATACGATCACTTGAAAGGATAGATAAACATCAAAAGTAGAAATATAATTTTAGATTCTTTTACTTCTGGTTTTGATAGGTAAAATAGTTAGGCAACACATTTAAAATTTCAGAATATGACTATTAATCATCTAGCTCAATATGAACATATAACTGCGTGTGAAATATGGTGATGGTGGCGTTAATTATAAAAGTGAAAAGTACTTGAAAAAATGTGTAAGAACGTGAAAAATGTGTCGTGGGAGACAGAGACTTTGATGGGCACGACGCCGCCAAAGTCACGGTGGGGGAGCTTTGAACCACGAGCTGCATTGTCACATGTGGGACTGTTTGTGGCACTCATGCTGTATACAGGAGGTGGTGGACTGGTAAGAGTAATTCATCTACAAATATATTCCATGCCTGTTATTAACTTATTACTAATAATAGTCAATATGGGTTACCCCTTATTAAGGTGTCAAAGGAAATACTAATTTGAGACCCATATTAAGGGGAGTTGTAAAAATAAATATGAAATCCGGCATTTTGTTGGCGGCCATCTTGGATTTACAATAATACAGAATATACTAAATTGTATTGTCTTCAGAACTTAAGGTTAAGTTATACTAAATTTCAGATCAATCCGTCAACTGCAGTGGTAAAATTTCAATGACTAAATGGGTCAATCAAACAAATAAATAAACAGGTCAAGCCAAATAAAACCGTTTTAAAAACTATTACCTCTGTTGACCATTTTGGTGTGCGCGTAATTCATTGATTTTTGTGGATTACCAATAGTCGGATTACAGTTATTTTGTAAATATATTTCTTAATTTGTCAACAATATGTTATTAATGCAAATCTTACTAATAATCTGTTTTACCCAAAAGGCGGATTGCATAAAACATAGACAGAAGTAACTGCTTATAACCATAAATCGTTTTTTTGACGTACCTAACTGGTAAAATTATCCGTTTGCGCTGATAATACGTAAAAAATGATTATTAACCAGTTAGTTGCCAGTGTGTGGTGGCACTAATGCATGGCCCACTGTTTATGAGCACTCATGGCTAAGTTATAACAACTTAGACTCATTCATATTCATTGCTACATAGACTTTACACCGTCATGTCAAACCGAATGACATTTTGTTTGTTACCTGTTACTTGGTAGTTTGTTAGTTTGTTAGTAATATTAATAACACACATAACACGTGTTTTAAATATAATATTTGTATGTTTAAAACTGATTACGTTGATTTACTGTTTTTTGATGAGTGATTATAGTTTTTAAGACGGAGTATGTCCAAGTCTGTGCTTTCTACATATACTATACAGTGTCACCAAAACTATTTAAGATATTTAGAAATGTTAAAAGAAGACTTTGATATTCAATTTTTAAAAGCAAAAAGTAATGAGAAGACAGTTGAAAGTTTTGATAAAATTAAAGTTATAAGTACCGGAGCCTACGGAGAAGTGTTTTTAGTCAGAGATAAAAATACGTTTGTGTATCATGCAATGAAAGTCGTTGAGAAGTCCTTAGTAGTTGCAAAGAAGCACGTAAAGCATTTAATATTGGAAAAGAAGCTTCTTCAGTGCGTTAAATTCCCCTTTGTTGTTAATTTAAATTATGCCTTTAAAGACAATCTATATTTGTATTTCGTATTGCCATATTATTCAGGAGGAGAAATGTTCTCGTACATACGTAAATATGGCTGTTTCGCTGATTATTTGGCGAAATTTTATGCGAGTCAATTGGTTTTGGCTTTGGAATATTTACACTCCTGTAAAGTAATTCATAGAGATGTTAAGCCAGAAAATGTTATGGTTGATGCTAATGGATACATCAAATTAGTAGATTTTGGATTTTGCAAAATACTAAGTAAAAAGACATGGACATTATGTGGAACACCGGAATATATAGCTCCTGAAGTTATTATGTCCAAAGGATACAGTTTTCCTGTAGATTGGTGGGCACTAGGCGTTTTAATTTATGAAATGACTGTAGGACGGCCACCTTTTATTGCATCCGATCCTAATAAACTTTATGAAAAGGTTTTAGGAGGAATATACAAAACTCCAGACGACGTGTCTGCAGATTGCAAATGTTTAATTCGATGTTTACTGCATGTAGACCCTTTAAAGCGACTTGGATCAAGGAAAAGTGGATCATTTGATATCAAATCTCACGCCTGGTTCGGCGATATTAATTGGGACTTAATATTAAATCAACAAATAGACGCACCATTTAAATCTTTAAACGAATCAGAGGGAGATACAAGTAATTTTCCTGATACAAGACAGGCAAAGCTTAAAAAATGCTCTGAATGTTTATATGAGAATGAATTCGAAGAATTTTAGATTGTCATAGACCTAACAATAAATGTCATAAGGTGATATTTTATTAAGGTTCAACATGATTATCAAGCATGAATGCAATAAGTGAAGTAATATTTTGTAGATGATTATGTGAATTATATTGTTTAAAATCAATTTATGTTATTTTTTCATTCTCTTCTGCAATAACCATTTTTGATGCTGTATGTATTGCTGTAGTTAATTAACCAATTAAATACTTATTACTATATTTATTTAAAACTCGTTTAAATTAAATGGAAATTAAATATTAAATTAAAGCAAGTTGCTTAAAATGTTAAGCTGATAGATTTTTCGCCCCTCTAAACTAAACAATATTATAATATTTATATATGTAACATATATATCAATAAATATATAATAGTAGTCTTATATAAGTTAGTTTTAACTTAAACTTAAATGTAGCTACTTTAATTTTATCTATAGATAGGTATATATTATATTAATTAATAGAATATACATATACAACACGCATTTTAGTCACTAAAAAAATAGGAAATTGCGAGCTAACAAAGAAATCTTTCTATGACAGTCACTAACCTGCAACTTAAATAGCTTGATGTATTTAAGTTATTGAGAATGGTGTGATCGAAAATATCAAATAATTGATGGTTAATGATGATACGATGATATGTTTATGTATTGCAAGACAACAATTTGAAAGAGATGATTATTTATAGTAATTATATAATTATTATTATATAATTATTGTCCGTTTTACGGATACAGATAAACCAGATCCATAATTTGCCGAGTCTACTCTCTAGTATAATGCTGAATACACATTTTAGCTGGCATAAAATTATACAGATTATTAATTGTGAGATTATTAGTGCCAAAAAAAAAATTGGTCTCCACCACTGTCTCCACCGACTACAGGTTGATGCACGTTTTTTGCTGTGGTTTCACAAAGTGTTACAGCATAGACACAAAAATATATTTTCAACCTTCTCCATATTTTTATACCATGTCATGATGCACAGGATTTTGACATTAATGAAGCAATATTTAATGTTAGTGTTCATTTGTAGAACTGAACTTATAAAATGTTTATTTTAAAATCAATGTGCTATTTCAAACATTTTATTAAAGCCATTATGAACACTGATCAATGAAAATTATTTAAATAATAATTTGATTATAATAAAGCTGGCAGAGAATTTAGGTCGGAATTGCAGTAACATATTGCTAACAAGTACGAAATCCACTCGTACATTTTACGGACCCGATGAGCAAGCAGAACATAAGCGGCATTTGGAAGCGCTAAAACAGAAATTCTTACATCTGTATCATAACTCTCCAGTACATCGACAATCTATAAATGACTTCGATAAAATCAAAACAATAGGCATTGGTTCATTTGGAACGGTTCTTCTAGTTCGTGATAAAACTACTTTTACGTACCATGCCCTGAAGGCTATAGAAAAGTCAGTAGTTATAGAAAGGCAGTGTTTGAAGCAATTACTTTTAGAAAAAAAAGTTTTACAGAGTACCAATTTTCCTTTTATAATTTCTATGGACTTTACTTGTAAAGATAATATGTACATTTATTTTGCATTGCCATTTGAGCCCGGTGGAGAGATGTTCACTTTGATTAGAAAATTTGGTTTATTGTCTGAGCCTTTAGCACAATTTTATTCGGCTCAATTGATTTTGGCACTGGAATATCTTCATCATTGCACTGTTGTACATAGGGACGTAAAACCAGAAAACGTAATGATTTGTAAGACTGGTTACATAAAATTGGGTGATTATGGTCTCTGCAAAATGATAAAAAATCGAACTTGGACATTATGTGGTACACCTGAATATTTAGCACCAGAAATTATATTGTCAAAAGGTTATTCGTTTCCAGTAGATTGGTGGTCATTAGGAGTTTTAATATACGAAATGTGTGTTGGCCGTCCTCCGTTTTATAACGCAGATCCAGTAAAACTCTATGATAAAATTCTTGGAGGTAAATTTAAGACACCAGAAACAATGAGTAATGTATGCAAGTCTTTAGTAAAGAGTCTCTTAGAAGTAGATCCAATTAAGCGAATCGGGTCTGTAAAGACAGGAGTATTTGATATTAAAAGCCATGCATGGTTCCACGATACGAGTTGGCTGGATGTGCTAGAGCAACGTCTTGAACCGCTGTACGTTCCTTTGATAACACACGCGGGTGACACTGTTAACTTTAAGGATTACGATGATGTACAACTCAAGACGTCTCCTGTATGTTTGTATGAAAATGAATTTGTAGATTTTTAAATAAACATAATTGCATAACTTTATTTGATTATTTTAGAATATCTTTCTTATTTTATGTTGTCTTTTTAGGACAATATTTGAGGTGTAAAGAATATTTTTTTATTACAACGTTTAACTGGCATAATTCTATTATTTATTTTAGCATTAAACCTAATTGATAGTTCCTCCTCAATCAGATAGTTACATAAACCCTAGACGATATTTAAGCCACATGTTTAAGCTAAAGTGGCTACAAATTGTAGAACTAATGGAATGAATATTATTTTAGGTGTTTCGTGCGCTAGAGTATCCAGCAGAATTAGCAAAACAAGAGTTTCAGAGAGAGAGACTGCTCACCGAGAGAATGAATTTAGTGCGATTCGTGACTGAGCACTGTTATAATGGGTCCAGTAACGAAGGCATTGAGAAACTGCTCAGTGATCATTTGGCGATATACGAAAGGGTTAGTTATTTGCATTTGCTTTTTTACCAGATCAAAATAAAATTTACCACTAGCCCAGTTTGACCCTCGAAGTGTTTTGCAATAGTCGTAGTATTATATTATTAGTATGTATAAAGTACACGCTGCAGCCCGTAAGCTGGTATACGATACGATTGTTATAGGTGATGTTATCACAATCGAGACCAACGGCTGCACGTATTGTCCAAAGTATAGGGCAGACTCTCAAACATGGCTGGTTGTGAGTCTGCCCTATGTCTCGGACAAGCACAGACAGTTTTTTTTTTGGTCGTAATTGGAATCTAACTCATGACTTCTGAAACGTAAGACGAGACTTATATTACTAGGCCACGGAGGTGGAGGAGTTCATTTTGTTTGTTTTCATAATATTTTACTGCATTATTCATGTAATAAAAATATATATATATATTTACATAATCACTTCTCACGCAGAGACAAATATTAAAAATGTGGATTCAACAAGGTAATTTGGTTAACTATTTACTTACATTGTAGGTATACATTTTACCCTAGCATTTTTTTGTTGATATTTTTAAGAAGTGAAAATATTTTATATATTTTTTTTAATAATTTAACAGGTATTAGAAGAAGCATCATCAAGTGGTCTAGCTCTAGTAGTGGAAGAAAACTTTCCGCCCTCAGAAGAGAAATGGAGTATACTACAAGCTGTGTTCTTCTCATCCACTGTGCTCACCACAATAGGTGTGTACGACCATGTAAGCATACTAAGTATTTGGTACAAGATTCTATTACCTTCGAAGTATTTAACAGACTGCTTCATTATTGATCATCTTAAGAATATAAAAATTGCAAACCTACGTACCAACTGTGAAATTACGTATAATATTTTGGCAAATAATTAATATAACGCTTCTGTTTATTATAATATGCGTAAGTCATCAATAATTGTGTGATCGCCATTTAGTGACACAAACATTTTAGCTTTATGAAATAATGAATTATAAATAAAGGAGTATTGTAGTGATTGTTATTATGTCACCGTTTAGCAAATTCTTTAGTTTTCAATAATCTTTTACGTAGCGTTTCATACAAATGGTGACCTAAATATCCGCCTCTATTTCCTAATCAAAAGTGCTATTATCGAACTGAACCCATATACCTTAATTGAAATAGACCATCTGTAGTTACGAAAATTTATGCGACGGGTCTAATAATATTCTTGTTGAAAGTTGTTGAGTACTCTCATTTGTTAGATGCTTATGGAATATTTATTTCCAGGATATGGCAACATAGTTCCAGAAACATTCTGGGGAAGGTTGTTCTGCATCGCGTATGCACTTATAGGCATACCGCTAACTTTGACGGTCATTGCTGATTTGGGCCGCGTGTTTGCTACCGTCGTTTCCATAATTGCTAAGCATTTACCAGCGATGCCAAGTAAGTATTAATAAAAAGTAACCTTATGGTTACTCTGACTCATCCACCCATCTGAGCCAAAGCCAAATATCTAACTATTATCGTGTCATTTTTATTGGGCCAAAAAAGCCATGAGAATATAGTAAATGTGTCTGTACTGCACTTAAACTGCTATTTTTTGTTGTACTTTAGAATGCTGCAGCAGAGTATCCGAGGCAAACCCTGCTGGTCAAAGATCTTTGTACGCGTTGGGTGCAGTAGGTTTTTTGTTCCTGTACCTATCTGCTGGAGCGGGCCTCTTCAAGATGTGGGAAGACGATTGGACTTTTTACGACGGATTCTATTTCTGTTTCATTACTATGACGACTATAGGGTTCGGTGATCTTGTTCCCAGTAAGTCTAGCTTCTATAGAAATATATTTTCAAGAAAGGAAATTATAGACGTACTAACCTATTTTGTTACTTGCAGAACGGCCGAAGTATATGTTACTATGTACATTATATATTTTAATCGGGTTGGCACTAACGTCGACCATTATTGAGCTAGTGAGGCGGCAGTACGCCAGGTCTTGGCAGCAGTTGCGGGCACTATCTGGCCCATTGGCGGATACGCTCAGAAGGTTGGGTGACGCAGGCCGAGGGGTCGACGTATCTGCATTGCATAGTGATCTCAGAAAAGTTCTTACTGTGGTAAGTAACTAGTCATGTAATTATGTAAAAATTGGGCTTTTTTTGTCACATACGAATGTCGTTAACGTTTATTTTTAACTTCCGTATAATTACGAAATTACATCTTCTTACAGATGATTTTAATGAGTTTAATTACATTTAACACCACCCTATTAGACGTAATTCGTGTAAAAAAGTGTAAAGGCATTCCTCTAATGGAGTTGTTGACAATACTGCTGTATTGTCAACAACTCCATTAGAGGAGTTGAGGAGAGAAATTGAGTAAATATCACTGATGGTTGTAAATAAAATTATCTCTATATGCATGAAAGACGTCGTGTCTTAAGATCAGAGGGGTTGTGTTGATAGTGTGGATGCTATAAATTTGGCCGTGTTAGCGCTCGTGATTGATACCTTGTTTGTATAAACCGACAAGAGCTCGTTTGTCGTATGTATAAACGTACTAGCGAAGTACTAAATATTTATCTTTATCTTTGTAGCATTTGTATTCTAATTTTAAGCATAGAAGAATGTTATTTTCTTTAGCCGTAACTATAAACATTTAAGTGTATTCAAAGCGGGTGATGTAATAATTTCCTTCAAGTTTTGTCTGCTGCCATTCAGATCGGTTCATTGTTTATTTAGGTCATCTCTTCGCATTTATGCGCGCGATATGTTACCGCATAGACCTAATGATTTATACTTTACTAACATACGGCATCATTTTAGTATGAAAGATTGTAGTTTAATTGAATACCAATTTAATTTGATATATGAACTATTTGTTTGTACATTGATAGTGTAGTACCAATGACATTACTATAATGATTGTTCCACAGAAAACCTATACCGGTTCGGAGACAATGGTAAAACCTCGAACCATCGCTCCCAAGGTATTTGGCCAGATATTGCAAATAATTCTGGCTTTTTGGGATAGTACACAGTTAAAATATGAGCGACTTATTTTGCAGCTTATAATTTTATGCTGGCGTTCCTTCCACCCCGTCATAATGCGGAATGAACTCACGAACGGCACTTTTTGTTACTTTATTATACCATTATGCCTAAAACGCCATGTATACTAATTTATTAGGTAATGGCAGCGAGCCAACTAAGGATTAAGATATTGATTAGTTGTAACTGTAGTTGTGTATATAAATTATGTGTTTTTAATTTACAGCTTCATTGTTTATAGCTTAAGAGCATATGGAAGGCGCAGTAATGTAGCAAGATACCTACAGTACACCCTTTTAGTTTTATTACCCATCAAAATGCACATTACATTAGAATGCTTGCCAAATTCCGTAATGTTTTACTCCATACTTTATCTTTACAATATATCTTGTATGACCGCTGCTTTTAAAAGAAAACGCTCGTTATTCGTATACAGTTTATTGCTCTCTACAATAATAAAAATGAGAGTTGTTTAAAGTTATTTGAGTTTCTGTACTCATAACATACGATATGTAACGCATGTATATGAAAAGTTGGTAGCGGAAAATATATCCGTATTGTATTCTCAGTATCGGATAGATGTCTCGGTTTATTTTTATAGTTTCCGATAGTGATCATAAAATTTGTTACTTTTATACCACTGCGTCAGTGCATGACCTTCCTGAAGCAGTAATAAGAAGATGAGAACGAGGTCAGAATGTTGACCTAACGCGCTGTTTGTTCCGTTGAAATAGTTTTCCATTTAACTTTATCCAAGAACGTAGAATGAAGGATACAACGGATTGGAACTTGAGGAAATACATTATGCTGGTGCCGGTTTATGTAAATGAAAATAATTAACTGCATTAGTGCTATTTACGGTACACAAAGTTTAGTCAATAACGAAATAAATAAAATAAAATTACCGACTCCCGTTATTGTTATAGACATACAAATTGTGTTATTTCATCTAGTTTTTCTTCAATGGACTAAGGTATTCTATCTCCCGTATGCAAGAACAACATTTGAACCTATAAGTTTACTTTGGAATGGCAGATATAACTTTTTTATGGCAGATATACTTTTTTGCAGTTATACGGTTTCTATTACCATACCACTCTATTGCTGTCAAGATAGTGAGGCAGTACATACTCAAGTGATTTAAGTATTAACTGCCAAGTATTGTTCTTGCATGCCATTGTAAGTATATATCAGACCATTACTAAACCGAGTCGATCATTTAATTCAACTTCTATATTTAAAAAAATAAAATTAAGCAATGATTTCTTTCTTGGTGATAGCCGTCACATATTCATGAATTATCATTTTTATTTAAGTATAGAATCGCTATCTAATATTATTTGAAAAATGAAAACTTGAAAGTATGTCTATAGAATGTCGACTTATACACATTATTATGAACAAGTATCAGATACAAGCTTTGCACATTGTGCTGTTAATAGTTTCTTTTGTTAAGTCGTGCTTGCGGCGTCCTTTATAGTATCATATATCATACCATTGTTTGTGTCCAGCCATCGACGTTTTCAGGACACATTTATTGACGCCAGAAACATAATATTGTTTGTTTGCAGTTATTGTTATAACTTACAAATGGATGTTAAAACCAATATTTCCCTGCTTTTTGAATTAAAATCAATTTGTATTCATCCATTCTGAAAGCTTTATTTCATTTCTTACGTAATAATAATGAAAACTCTTGTTTTATTCCGTCAGTTTTCTATTTTTCAAGTTGAGTATTTAATAACATTTGTTATAGGTGACAATGCCACGACTCAGCAGCGCCGGTGGGAATGCGCTCACCGACAAACGAAGATTGGAGTGGGAAGCGGCAGTCGAGGCCGCAATCAAAAATATCACATCACCAGTCAGTGAAAAGCCTCCTATAGTTCAAATTGTAATATACGAGTCATCGGTATAGAAATAATTCTAAAATTTATTATAAAGGGTTTTAAATTGTAAAGCTGAAACACGGTCACTTTAATGTCTGAAAGCTTTCGTTCATTACTCACTGCTGAGCAAGCAATACATGGGCTTGAGCAATATTCAGCGTGGTTGTCCGATCTCCGCGTGTTATTCTAACATTACGCGTCAAAGTTCAAGGCTAGTTACCCTTGTTCGCTTGAATTAACAGGCAATAAATAAAAGCTAAATACTGCCTTCTAGCGTTTGGTACAGGGACAGTGGAGCAGAGCAAGGTTGACCATTTTGGTTTCGTTCGTTAACCTTGGCTGCGGTTTTGGTAAATTGTAATAAATAGGTACAGACTAATTGACTCGTTTTTAAAATTGAATCTATTTTATATTAGGTTACGAACGGATATTGTTATTATTTGAGAGCTTGAAAGCTCTAAAATTGATATTTTAAAATTAATATGACATATAGAGACCTATCATGACATCATTGCGGCAGTAAGGGATTGCGTACAAATTTATATTCTAATATTAATATCTTATTTCTAGTACGTAAGTACGTATATTAATTTTGAGTATAGTATCTTATGCAAGAATAAACCGATAAATATCCCTGATATATAGGAATGGGCAGGCTCTCGAAGCCAGAGCCAAAAACTGAGAGTGAAGTTTTTTTTTATATTATACCTATGAAGTCACAAAATGGCTGAAAGCGTTTTCAGCGGTTAAAGACATAAAATAAAGAAATAAACATTTTCAAATTTCATTTAACTGGAAGATGGATGTAATCTCCCAGTTTTATGAACATTTCCATTTCAAGATTTCAGAATGAAATATCATTAAAAAAATAATTGAATATGAGTCAAATAGCCTATAATAATGAACCATTAGTGGTGACCCTACCTCTTTAGAAGTCTTATAGTAAGGAAAAATAGTTATCAGCTGGTAAAAATACACAGATGGGACATATCGCTTTAACTTAATAGTGGCACACTCCAATATTGGCACTCTTTGATAATGAGTTTTAGGTACCTGGTGTTATAGATACATTTTCTTTGAATTACAACTTTATTTTTGTGCCACTATAAAATTAAGCAGCGATATATAAATTAGACATATAGCAAGAAAGAGAAGAAAATAGTCATGCATGTAAGTAATAGCAACCTAATCAATTGATCGGACTATTTTTGATAATAAGAATGTGGTAAAAATGTTGTCGAACAATACCTATCACATAAATAAAATTGAAGTGTCTGTTTGTGATGAAAAATAATAGGATTTTAATAAATGCATATGAATGCCTAAGAGACGTCGAAGATCTACCTTAGACCGTCTGTTAACCACATGAGACATTTTTTTGTCAAATATTATTCAGTAACAAACATGCCTTATAACTTGCCTATCGGAATTGTTTATTGATAAATTTTGTATAATTAATTTTAAAACTTACTTATAACAAAAATATTTTTTATTGTCTACCTGTGAGTACTAATTTTCAAAACAGAGGTACTGATCAATACGCGATTTTCAATATTAGGTAGCTTTTAAAAGTTACTTGCAGTAGCTAGTAGCTGATGAGGTTGTAGATCAAACAAATGTAGCAATTTCGCTCTTTAACACACAGAGAAAATATTTCTTGACGAAAGAAATTACGCGGTATTGTACTGTCGCCGATGGTATTCCTTTTACTAGACAGATATAAAGTAGTTATGAGTGAACTATGAAAAGGAATAATTAAAATTGTGTACAATATTTTATAATTAAACGAACAATAGGCGTGAAGACTAAAAAATATATTTAGTCTGTCAGTTAAATTACCACAGAATATGGGACACGTATTTTTCTTTTCGTTTCTTAAGCATAAAATGACGAAGATACAGCGCATTGAAATTTTAAGTGACGTCACTTTTATGTACGATTTTATGTAGTAGTGGCGACACAAGTCCCCCTCTCCTTTTTCTTTTGTTGTTTGTATCTTTGTATTTTTTATTGATTGTAATTTTTGTAACCTTTATTCCTATTTGAAATAAGCAAATATTTTGCAAATGAGTTAAATAATATATCTTAATGTTTTTTTGAACGTGGGCCAATCGGCTGTCGTTGTCACTCTTTCAGTTAACTGTCAGACTACCGTTGATAATAACTTTTACACATTCTTTGAATAGTTATCGTGATTTGCTCTGAGAAACGCTACGCGCGGCGATTTCGTGAAAACAAATTCATATTACATAAATACACTGTATTATTTTATGGTTCACGGATGACGATTTGCTATTAATATAATTATCGGATAAAATAGACATATGGTTTTTCTTTAAAACGGTGCTGGCATTGTCAAGTTTACATGGCACAATGAGTTCTATCTAATGCTAATCTAGGTTATAAATATAGGCACCCCTAACACAGGTTTCAATTCATTTGTAATTTGTAATTGTTAATGCTATTGAGAAGGTATATACATTTATTTATTAAAAACTCTTAAACTATCATTACAGGTTTAGAAACCAGATTAGGTTCTAACATTTACAAATAACTACACAATTACTAAACACAAAGTAAATTTATTATTATTATTTATTATTTATATATATATAGAATTACATAGATGGATTGTACCACCAAAAATTCCGCTGAGTGAGTAATAACCACGACTAACAATTCACGGTGTAAAAGTAGGTATGTCGGCGGTCGAACTCCAGGAACGACAAGCGAAGTTTATTTGTTCGTAGCTTAGCCACCGCCGGGCCAGGCCTAAGAAATAATAAAAATCTCAAACTTTGTGCCTGTTACACAAAGTGGACATCAAAGTTCAAGTCTCTTTAAATTAACATAAATTGCACCAACGTTTATTGTAATTATGTGATACTTGACATGATTCATTATTCGTCTTTGATTAAGTCTCTATTACTTAATATCGGTCTAAATATTTGTAAATTTTGGTTAAGGTGTAAAAGAGAACCTCCGAGAACCAAAGTGGTACAAGTAGGTTACAAGAATATAAATAATAAAATAAAAAAACATAATAAGACCACGTTTCTCATATTTCATACCTACTTATTTATACCACTTTGGTCCGTCTTATAAGGTGCGTCCAATATAAATGTATTACTATAAATGATACTATGTGTTGTGATAAGTTGGCATATATTTTGGAAGCACCTTATATAGATAGGTAGTTAATAATATTTCTAGTTTTATATTCATGAATCTTCCAACTGAAGAGGATTTTTTGATAATAAATATAGGTAAAATGATAATTTAAGCTTTGTTTATAATTTAAAGTATTTTATAAGTTTATGCCGACGCTGTTATCAACGATTTAAAAAAACTTGTCATAAATGAAATAAAAATAAATAAATCTAGTCACTAAGCATGTTTTATTTAATTTTATACGATGGTTAAAATAATTTGGTTAGGAAACTTACCTACTATATCATTTAGTTAAGTTTCAAACAATATGCACCACATGGGTTGACGAATCGCCCCGGAGATCCCGCGGTACCATATTGCTCATGCGTACCCGGCCCCGCCAACGGCGGATCGAAGGAGTGTCCGGGAGGTTTTAGCGGTGTAGGGTCCTCTCCATGTGGTATGAGTTTAGCATACCACGCTATGGAGAGGGCTAGTCCCACATATCCCACCGCCAGCGCGCGAATACGCTGCAGCGGCGGTGGGAATGCGTTAAGGCATATCCAACCAGACCACAAAAAAAAAGGGGTTGACGAATCAAGTTTTGACAATGGGCCCTTTCACGTGCGGTGGGCCTACCGGGGTCGTTGATCCCTGCCTACACGGTGAAGTGTTAAATTAAGGAATAAAACATGACTTTTCCAAGATAACACATTCATATCGTAGCAAATGTAATTCGTTATCATAATTAACTAAAGAAATAGCAGTACAGTGTGGATGGAACATTAATTATGTAAGTATGAATTGCCTTTATTTCAGCTAGAAAATGAGAATGAACGAAGTCTTACAGCTGGGATGTAATGCGGCTTACTTTGTAACAGTGTGTGGTGTATGCGTGCCAACAGCAGAAAAACGTGTTGTTGTTAATATAGTATTATTGTATAACAAAATTAACTGAAAATATTAAAAGACGAAACAAAATTATGTAGATTTAGGCGAATTTCTTTCAATATGATGATATAGCATATCTTGTAGTAATATTAAAACATTTTTTTGTAAAAATCGCTTTTGTAAAAATTTGTAAAAAACTGTTTTCGCGGAAAGATGGAATAGTAATGTCACTTATGTTAATGTTAGTTTTTTTTAGCCTTGCATGAGAGCACAAAACTTTCTGAAGGAGCTTTTGTTTTGTCTACCGAACATATTTTTTACATAGGTATGTGTTTATGTGGCAAACAAAGTAAGGTAGGTAAATCATTCATCAATTTAGCCACTAACTGTACCGAACTAACAATAACCAAAGGCATTTTTTTCAATCGTCAGATAAAAAATACCAGAAGAATGTATTTGAAATCTGACCGATTCAGTAAGAAATTATGTAAATTTTGTTTTTTGTTACTCTTTCACGCCAGAACTACTGAATGGAATTGGCTGAAATTTGCACCGGGATAGCTGCTGGATTAACATATAGGCTACAAAACATCACGCTCCGACCCACTGGAGCAGAATAACGCGGGTAAATCCGCAGGGTGCAGCTACTTCATTGGCCTTTTAAATATATGCTGTTTATTTTGCTACACGTTTTTTCTAATCTGTTGAATTGTGTGAGACGTTATGGCCGGCTTTGTGATGTCTAGACAAAACGATGAACACATTTTTTTTATAGGTTAATTCATTAATGAGTTTATTATGTCAAAATGTGTTGTACGACAGGTTTTGTCACATGTTAAAATTTGTTTATTGTTGGTGATAAATCAATTTGATTAGAATCTTTATGTTATTTTGAATGAGAAAAATATACACTATAAAATTTCATATGTTACAAAATGTTACTTTTTAAACTATTATTTCATGGTTTACATGAAAATAATAGTTTAAAAAATAAAGTTTTAGTAAAATTTCAAGTCTTTAGAGTTAAGACTTCTAAAAAAGAATATTAATTTGTTATGTTACTATAAAGTAGCGGCTTCGATAAATCTTTTATAAATCTGCTTAGCTCTTGCACTGATAAAATAATAGCATATTTATTTCATATTTTTTTATTTATTGCACACTAAAAAATAAATTTATACGATTCAAATATATATTAAGGTGAGATCAATTCATTTATGGATTCTCTTCCAGCAAAGCATTAAGGAATATATACTTACTATAATATACTTATATTATGATACTGAGTTTTTAAGTCCTTTATTTTTTGTAGCTGTATCTATATTATTAAAATTGTATTTTTAATGTAACTTCTCAATTGATACTATTTTTTTTTTTTCTATTTTTTTTTAAAAGACAACTCCCGCACTAGGGAAATAAATCCCTGTGTCGCGGGGGACTTTACAAACATACATTTCACGGACACAAAGAACACCCAGACTCAGAACAACTATTTGTGGTTCACACAAATAATTGTCCCGGGTGGGAATCGAACCCAGAACACCAGGTCTCAGAAGTAACTTCCGTAACCACTGAGCCACCGGTGCAGTCACTATTATAAACTATAAACGATTATTTAAATTTTTGAAATCGCGCGCGGGATCCTCTTATTTAGTTTGGAATAGATATACCTGAAGTGCACGTGGTACAAAGAGAGGTTTAGGTATCTCATGCGGTGACGATTTGTCTATGTCGCAGTATAATTAATGGAGCTATTTCCGACTATCATTAACATGATATATTTCAGTAAACACACATCCGATGAATTCTGCATACATATCTATATTATTGGATTGATTTATTCCAAAATCCTCACTGATAAATCCTGAGGGATTTATCAGTGAGGATCTGATTTTTGTATATCGGAACCTAAAATTTAGGGTATATTTACTCGTAAAAGCGAAAGGCCATTCATGACGAAATCTCAGAAACTTCAAGTGATACGAGACTCACATTTTGAATAGGGGTTTCTTTTAGAACGTAGGTGCTCACTAAGACTGGAGTGATTTTGTTAAATATACTTTCTAATGGGTTAAAAAGGGTGACAAAGTTTTTGACATTTCTCTGGTTTTAATAGGGTTTCCTAGAAAATATTAATTATTTACGGGGGGCAGGTATGTGCGAAGGCACAAGTACGGCAAACATAAGCGGAGTAATGGAGAGGGCAGATGTGGGCATTGGCAAGGTACATGGGCATGCATCTGTAACTCAATACACTTAGGCGGATGAATCCACATGGGACATATATACATATCAATATATATAATAATAATAATATAGATTGCACACTGAAACTAATAAATAGGGACATGAGTCAATAAAATTAATGAGTCTGAGTTCACATTCAAATGTTTTTCTTACTTCCCTTCATTTAACCAGTGCCAATTTGTAAAAAAAGTAATCCATGGTGGGGATAATAATAACAAACTGGTGGTCAGGTCAATCAGAGAGAATTTCAGAAGTAAAATCCCCCTTTTTGTTACTAAACTAAAGAATTTTATTAAACAGTGACCAACTGAAAAGATTTGCTTTGTATTTGCTTACGGTTTAGAAAGGGGAACCAAGTTTTAAAGGGTTCTTAATGTATTTGGGATCACATAAAGTTTGACGATAAATTGTTTGTTTTTTTAGATAGAATACAGACATTTCTTTTTTGCAACGGTTGTTGGCTGTGATATTTATTAGGTAAGTACATACATTTATTTATTTGCATAATGTTTATGGCAATCTTTTTAGTTTGTATAATGTAATCTTTTTTATTCGTTTTTCAAATCAAATCAAAATATTTTTACTGCTTGAACCTACTAGTCCTGAGACTAGTAGGTTCAAGCACACAAACAAACACTTCGGCTTATATTATAAGTAGGTATAAATAACGAAGAAGACACACGTACCCATAAAATACAATATACCTAATGATAGTAGACTGTATAAATCGTGACTGTTTCATAAGACCAGATGGCCGCTTATGAATTTTAGAACCGTTTCAAAAGAGATTTTGAATTTATTAATAGTTTGAGATTGATATAAAAGTAGTTTTATTGTTAGTACTTCATCACGCATAGTATTATTTAAGTATTCGTAAACGAGATTGCAGCTGTTATATTTTTATGAGTCTATCAACAATCCTTAAAAGTTACCGGTGCTACTGTGTCTCTAATTTTATCTAGTGACAACGGTTCTAAGATACGTACATGAATATTGTATGACAGTCACTAGAACTACTACGGGTAATTTATCTTTCTTCCTACAAGCTTGTACAAGTTGTTAGATGCCATTTATTATTATAAATGCTTAATATTTACCTACCTTAGATGTAATTCTGGTAATAATGAGTAATTAGACAGTTTGTATAAAATAAATGAAATTTATTTATTTTATTTGAAGACTTGCTTTCCGTGCGCGTTTTCTCCTGCTTAACTCCCGTTATCGTAGGAACTTCATAATTAAATATAACCGATAGCCTTCCTCGATAAATAAACTATTTAATAATGACAGAATTTTTAAAATCGGACTTGTAGTTCCAGAGATTGGCGCGTTCAAGCAAATAAGCAAACTTTTCAGCTTTATAATACGAGTATAAATAATGTTAGAAATTTTACTATTTTTCAATAAATTTGGTCGCGATTATTAAATAATTCTAATATTTAACGTATGAAATCTCAAGTAATCTCTGGAATCTAAAATAAAGAAGATTGCCGCATCTGTTTCTACTTAGATTGTCTGTTTAGATTTAGCTACCTACTGATAAATAGCTTTACTCATAAAAACGCATTTTGAGGTGATTTTCACTATAATTCAGATAATTTTTTGCCAGTTATTTGCGAAGATTTTTCTTTGAAAAATATGAATGCCACCAATCGGTTTTGAGCCAAGAGGCAAACAGTTTTGACCAAGAAATCCTAAATGTCAACGAATTTCTTGACTGCGTGCTTTGCATTTAAATCTTTCTAGGTCATTCACAACCTACGATGTACCACTAGTACCTACCTACGATGATGTATAATCCCAATCATAAGTTCTGTGGCAATGCGGCTTCTAATTTTATAGCCCAATGAAAATCATGTTTTTATTGCACTCATAATTCATTATTAAACAAAAGATAAACACAAATATTTGGCTAACCGATGTTGAACTGCGATAGTTTAGCACTTCAACATAATAATATTGACCGCATTGTCGAAAATAAAACCACTTGTTTATCATTTTCTTTATAGAGTATTGGTCGTTGAGTGATTAATTAAGTATATGTTTCAGCACGATGTATAAAATTATTGTATATTTGTATATGTAATTGTTCCTTACAATGTGTTTTACAAAGAAAAAGTGGCTCAGCGAGTTACGGAAAGAGCATTGTTCGGCATTTCCCAGCGTGATCGAAACGGGAATGAGGATAAGGTCACTGAAATTATCAGCGTAATAGCAAGATGAAGTTTCGATAGGCAGAGCACATAGCTCCAAGAAATGACGGTCGACGGGACAGTTAGGTTTTCGAGTGGAGACCACGAACTGGCAGTAGCATCATGGGATGATGATTATGGGGGATATAACATTTGATGATATTTTACAGTAATTTTAAAATGTAACTAATTGTCAAATATACTTATTTGTAAGGACTTACCAAGAAATGTAAAAGTAATAGTTACTTTTAAATTTCTAAGTAAAAATTTGTCAGTAATGGGAACGTTGCGGTGGGCGACCTGAGACGATGTAGGGACAAAAATGACACAGTTTTTTTTATTTTTTTTTACAGTTCCGAATTTAATGTAGTACCTATTTATGTTTCATAAATTCTAAATGTATGCGGATTCGAGGAATCACGTCTTACCATGTCTTACTCATGTAGTCATGAATAAGACGCGAAGTGAAGTCACTGACATATCAATGCGTTTTGACAAAAATATCTCTGTTACTGAGGTTACTGAGTGATTTCCGCATACTAATAGGTAATGTAACCGTTCGGTTGCAGATAAAAGTTTTTTTTTTGCTACGATTTAAACGGGTCATGTAGGATTACTCGGGTGACGGGTGTCCATCTTTAGGTATATCACAAGCTAATTTGGTCCAAATTATGCCATCTATTACATTCTGTTGAACTCGCAATAATGTTGGCAGAAATATCGTTGGTAATAATAATAATAATAATAAAAAATAAAAACTTTATTAATAGAAGTCCTTACAACTTGCTTAGCATCTAGGTATCGTTCATTATGCATTAGAGGCGTACAAAAAATGTAACCCTGCCTCCGAAACTAGGAGGTTGAGGTTGTTGGTGAATAAGATTTGGAAGTTATACCTTTATGAAGCTGCAAAGTAAGGCTTGTTAAGCTTATTTATGCAATTGTACAAATAGTGAATGACGATTAATTATCAAGGATTGTAATTGTTGATAATGTATATTCTTGATGATACCTTAGTACCTTTATTTTTTCTCTTATAATATACAATGAAAGAAATACGCTTTCAGCGATTTGTAAAGTATAGCGATTCTGATCATTTCTCACTCCCCCAACCAGCAACAGCCCTGAGCCGAGGTCCAAATCCTACATGGCACGCGTTGCACTAGTTGCTTAGTTTGTAGTTTTTAAATCATTTATTCAAACTGGAGCTCTGCTCACCTTTGTGCACGGTGAAGTAGCAAAAGCCTCCAGGCTAATTACACATGTCCAATAAAAAAAGAAAAAAAAAGTACGATTACCAAATTTTTGCGATTATCATATTTTATTGTTGTGCTAAGTAATTGATACGTATATTCTGGTTCTAAAGCTTTCGTAAAGTCTCTGGAGACCCAAAGATTTATTAGAATAGTTCGAAAATTACCCTTTTAAAAGATATGTTATGTTTCAAGTAATGTAACTTTGCTATAGATATATTATGATTAACGTCTTTTTCATGGGAACTATTTTAATACCGATATTAGTAGTATTGATTTTACGAATATTGAGAACAGGAAATACGTAAATCAAAATAGAGTTATTGTGTATTCAGTAGAAAACTGTATATGTATCTATCCATAGTTATAGTACCTACATCTGATTCGATGTCTTTGAGACTATGAACTTTATTCCATTACGTTGTAGTCTAAATTAGATTGGCTTGATAATGTGAATGTAGGTCCATTGCATTGAGTTGTAAGTCCATTGACTGCCCCTACTCTATTATTTTTAGTGAATTATATGTTATACAGTGGTAAACTTTCGACTTAAATTTATCACAAAATAATATAACGAGGATATCGTTTTATTAATGTTATGTTTGGTCTACCTCGACGGTCTAGCGTAAGTAGAGAGTAGGAGGAGACGAGACGAGCGGAGAGGAGTTGTCTTTTAACAACCAATAGAATTTTGTTATTTACACATCTCGTCTGCATAACGAAATTCTATTGGTTGTTAACAAATAACATCTCCTCTCCGCTCATCTTGTCTCCGCTTTGGTGGAGTCCGGGCCTTACATGTCGTACCGGATTCGAGTCGCACAGGGGGCGAGGTCCAAGTCCCACAGAAGGCGCCGTTTTGAGCAGGTTGCTAAGTTTGTAGTTTATAAACCATTGAATAAGGCTGAAGAAGGAGTAAAAAAAGGGCCCAATTGCATATACCATAATAGGTGGGCCCTAAAATATGTGGTAACGATGCCAATTGTTGGTTGAAAACTATCATTTGTCTATTTTTCAAACAAGTTGTCAAGTCCTTCGCATGTATCTTGAATTGTCTTTGGCACGTTCCTGAAAATTTAAGATTGTTTTGGCAGACAATATTTTGAGGAATCATCAACTATATATTATATTATAAGTATTGTATTGCACACATTGCGTTTAACTAGATATCAACCAGAAATTCGGTACTTTCCTTAACAATTTGAGTTCCATACTACTGCCCGCGACTTCTTCCGCGTAAAATACGAATTTTATCAGGTACATATCTAATAACAATGCAAGTCCCATTAAAAGTCGGTCCGGCCGTAACGGTGATTAGCAAAAACACAATAAAAAATGACTGTTGACCACCGGTTGGATTCGATCATGCAATCATAGATAAAACCATAGAAAATCCTAACAGGTCACAGGTCTGTCAAAATACAGGAGGAATCATAACTCAAAATATTAAGTATAATATATTCAGTGCACATTGCCAAAAATGTAAAACTATGCAATCGGCGCCCTCTTGCGCCGGTTGCTTAGATTGTAGTTTGTTAGCCATTTAATAAGGCTGGAGTTCTGCTAACCTTTAGGCCCGGTGAAGAAGCAAAAACCTCGTGGCTGTTTAGATAAATGTCCGTTAAAAAAAAACACAATCGCTGTTCTTATTGGAAATTGCATAGTAAAGTCAACAAAAGAGATAGGGTTTACAAATTATGAAACGCATTTAAAATGTATGAGTTTATGTATATGAAGAGTTTACTATTATGTGTACATGTACACAGCTAGCAGCAAACTCTTCACCCATAAAGAATTACCGGCTGTTGTAGTGACTATAACATATTTATTTTCATTTTTGATACTGACGATGTAACCCTATCTCTTTTGTTGACTGAACCTAACTTCAATGAAAGATCTTTGATAAATTGCGTGACAATACGATTGCTTAGTTCATATTATTCCAAAGAAAAGCTTTAAGAGTATTTTTGGGGCAGTGGAAACATTGGAATTTGTAAACAAAGTCTCAATGGACTTTTCCTTGACAATTGCTGGCTCGGCGTTATATGAATCGCCAAAGAAATTTATAGCATTGTTGAACGATTTTGAATAATCTTTGAATTCAGCAAATTGGATCTTATTCTTTAATTTAATTATAGATAAGTTATATTTGTAATATATTGTAAATTGCCTATTGTTAAATTTCCTCTCGATACTTAACATGTTCCTTGTTTACTTTGGGGATGACTTCAATAAAAACTAAATACATTAATTCATTGCTCAATGGTAGTTCTCCCGAGGTCATAGTGAGCACGATTGACAGGCAGGTTGGTGGCCGTAGTGGTATTATACTTATATACAAAGGAACGCTGCCGCCCGTTCTTTGGTATAAGCTTGTTATAGATGATGTTAAAACAATCGGTCCCAATCGTGCTTTCAGAGGCATGGAGGGTAGTTAGAATTATACAATGATATCTATTTTGGTGTGGAAATCGAAGCCACAACTTCCAAAACTTATACCGTTACACCATAGAGGTTCTGTTTAAATGTTCGTTATTGTTATTTTTCTTAACGACCATCATATAATAGTTTGATGAATGAAGCACGTCCATTTGCCAAATCGGAGGTGACTTTCCACTCCGTTACGATGCAGGGGTGTGACGCAATTTATCAAAAGCGACAAAGCCGCATTCAAATTTGATGTTACGATTCGTCGCCGCACCCTCACAATTTATTAAGTTTACGACCCTATTCTGGAATTGTGCCAAATTATGTAAGCTCATGTCCGTGTCGTTTTGTAATAATATATTGATGTATTGAAAACAAATACCTGACACATATTGAAATGTATTGATATTAAAAAGTAAAAAAGAAAAATACTCAGGTATTTTAGGTGTCTATCATGTTACTGATCTTCTGGCTAAACTAAAACTGTGTCAAGGAAACACAGAACATTATTAGTGCTACATGAATTGGTAGGTTACTAAATATTGGCGATAATATTCAAATGAAGACACGGTTTTTTTATATTCCTGACCCGGCAAACGATAGACAAATGACCCCTATCACCCTGATGTTAAGTGGCAAAGGGGTCATATAGTAGATATGCATAGCACAATTAGACCTTATCCAACTAGCCCTTTTCCCTTCCTCCCGAGATTACCTTACCTTTCATGCATAACCCCAAAGCATGGCTATGGTATTGTGTAAGGGTTCTACTGAGTTTTTGCCAGTGTTTCTCAGTAGTCGCAACGTCATGCACTGCACGGTAGGACAAAAAAAATGTGACGATTCCAAACAAATGTAACCTTTTACGGAATAAATGAATTTTGAATTGAATTTGATTTTGAAGGTACATCCACACTTGAGCAGAGAACTAACGCTGTGCAGCATTAATTTAAACTTAATCCTAGTAGGTAATGTTTTTGAAAGCTGATAGTTAGGTGTATAATCCAATCCCACTACCACTTCTATTTACTTGTAATTTTGATCTGATTCTAGGTTCGGTAACGCTCGTTTAGTAGATTTAGAAAGAGTTTAGCTAAGCTAGATATTAATAAAACCCTTTGTATTGAATAAGTAAATAACGCCGGCTGATCATAGAAACCTGACACTTGAAGGGCGTATTTTCTCTATGCAAGAAAAGATTCTTAAAAATGTGCGTTCTTTTTAAGATTGTAGCTATGGCACAGCCACAACCGCTAGTAAGTAGTAACCAACATAATGAATAACACAATGGCTTAATAGAAATGTTAACAAATGGTATCTACTGACTGTCTAAAAAACATATGGTGAAATACCTACTGATAAATAAAATAAAAATATTATACTTACTTATTCGTTTCATCTTAGCCATTACAAATCCCAGTTATAAAATACAAAGTCTAGACTCCTTTATTTACCTTTGTATAAACACTGTAAAGGTAAATCTGAAGCACCACTCTCTTTGAAGTTCCAAACAAACGTTCAACACCATTAGATAACATTAACATTGAGATTTACGATCTTTAGTGCTTATAAATTGTATAAATAAAAACTGAACATGAAAAAGACGAAGCATTTTATCATCTCGTGTAATCTCTATCATTATTTGAAAGTGGGCTGACAATAGCTATAAAATTAAGCACCACTTTTGTATAATTTAAGCGGCCGTAGCCTAATGGCTAGGGCTTGTGATCTTGTGGTCGCCGGTTCGATCCCCACCCATTGCACTACCGACGTGAACCTACTCGTAACACAAGCATTTTAGCTTAACACGGGGGGTTAACAAGAATACTAGTAAAAAGCAAAACTTTGCTAGTAATCATAACTAAATTGTCCGCAAGGTCATACCATCAAAAGCCATGCTTTTGTCTCCGTAGGAACCTTAACAGAAACAAAATTTAGCTTATAAGCTATATTTTCGAAAGCAAAATATAGCTATGTTTTGTGTTACACAAAATGATGACTTTCACCAATATATTTTACCAGTGATTACATGTAGAACTGTGACGTGGTATCTCACTGTGTGCCTCATAAAAAAGTCTAAAGTCACTCAGCGAACTAGAGAAAGAGCTATGCTCGGCGTTTCCTTGCGTAATCGAAACAGAAATGAAAAGATCCGCAGGAGAACGAAGGTCGCTGACATAGCTCAAGGGATTAGCAAGCTGCAATGGCAAGTAAAACACATATTTTGAAGAACTGACGACCTCAGGAAGTACGTACTGAAAATTTTGACATCTTAAAAAGGATATTTCCAGATCTCAGAAATTGCAGTATTGAGTCACTTTGGAGCTTTGCCAAAACCTTCAAATATCTTTGTTGTTACTAATTTTATTTATTTTGATGCCCAGTTTTTTGACCTAAGCCACCGGTGTCCTTAAAGCAAAATTTAATGTGTTTTTGAGAGCATTTCTGGAAGCATCTAACTTATCAAAAATCAGGCGAGTAAATTTAATGTAAATCAGAGCCACTGTGTCTAAGGTGAAGGCATAGGGATTTTATATTTGTTTGGGAGGGAAAACAATGGTTTTCCCTGCAAATCAATATAAAATCCTATGCCTGTAATGGCGAATGGCGAAGGCCAAATATACATCTCCTTCGCCATAACAGGAAGCTTAATTATGTCTACACAATAGCAGCGAAGTATAAGAATACTTTCATGACGGTGGCACGCCAGCCTTGCTGTGGTGCTTCTTCAAACATTGCTAGTGATTAGACCGAATTCGAACTATATCTTCTATCTAATATATAAAATTCTCGTGTCACAGTTTTCGTTGCCATACTCCTCCGAAACGGCTTAACCGATTTTGATGAAATTTTTTGTGCTTATCCGGTATCTATGAGAATCGGCCAACATCTATTTTTCATCCCCCTAAATGTTAGGGGTAGTCCACCCCTAAATTTTTATTTTTATTTTTCAGACAAAGTTAGGGGTAGATTAGAGGTAGGTGTAGGGTAGGGGTAGGGTAGAGGTAGGGTAGGGGTAGTGTAGGGTAGGGGTAGTGTAGGGTAGGGGTAGTGTAGGGTAGGGGTAGTGTAGGGTAGGGGTAGTGTAGGGTAGGGGTAGTGTAGGGTAGGGGTAGTGTAGGGTAGGGGTAGGGGTAGTGTAGGGTAGGGGTAGTGTAGGGTATGGGTACTGTAGGGTAGGGGTACTGTAGGATAGGGGTAGTGTAGGGTAGGGGTAGTGTAGGGTAGGGGTAGTGTAGGGTAGGGGTAGTGTAGGGTAGGGGAAGTGTAGCGTAGGGGTAGTGTAGGGTAGGGGTAGTGTAGGGTAGGGGTAGGTAACACGATAAAAAGGCCACATATAGCGTTTTATAAAGACAATTTACGCACTCATGAGATTAATCCCTGTGTCGTGGGGGAACAAATATACATATAAACCTATAATGGACCCAAAGAACATCCAGAATAGGGTGGCAATCAAACCCAGCACACCACTTGATGTTCTAGGTTCGATTCACTAACTAGAAGCAACTACTGTATTGAGTGACTATGCAGTTAAACGATATGAGGAGAATGGATCACTTTATATAATTTCAAAGCAATAAGTAAAATAATTTTCACAAGTCATTAGTTACATTAAAAAACCCGGATGGACGTTACCTTGAGGAAAGATAGCTAAACAAGTGACGAATCACCAAAATAATTTATGACCTTGGTGCATGTTTTCAAACAATCTTCAGTTTGACAGATTTGACAATGAGTAATGATTTTTGTTAGTGTTTAAATATAATAATGTTATTTTTTTATCTCAATTTATTTCTAAACTTTTGTACGCATACATTTTAAATTGCAAGCCGTGGATACATAGCTGATGAGCATGGCCGTGTGTCTTCTCGCTTAGAATGGTCCACCCCATATCTTCCTAAGGATGTCGTAACGGGAGACTAAGGGACATAAACTGATGGATGGGTAGCAGCATTTGTCAGCTCAAAGATACTCCAATCTTACTGCAATCATCAATCCGTCTGCCAAGCAAGGTCATCACGGCAATATCCTTTAACGACTCTGGCTCGCCAAGGCCTGTAAAAGAAGAGGCCCACGTTCAACTTGCACGTAAACAAGCTGATGAAGAGAGACGAAAAAGAAGAACTACTGCGAGAAGAAAAAAAACTAGGTCAACATATGAAGGACTTTGTAAAACACAATGAAAGTCGCAAACTCGTAGATGTTATAAAGGTAACCATGACCGATGTAGAACCGCGCTGCCGTACGCATTTATTTTTAATGGAGTTTCGTAGACAACTAAGAAATACACAATTTTAGATACCCATTATTTAGTAGAAACTTACTACTAAAAGTTAAATACACTAGACTTTTTTGATATTCCTCTCGTCTAGCCGCTAGCACACGCACATATGTCAGTGTAGTAGAGGATTGAGGGACCAGTTTTAATCATCGCTATCTTCGAAATGCTTCGATATTTCTGCTCCATTTCTTTTTAGTCTTTTATTTAGTCTATTATTTGCAACGCACTAGTAAGATTGTTTAAATAATAAATGATGAAATGAGTAATCATATTTTATTTTAATTAATAAAACCATTATGAATGTTATTCCTATGCATATTGCAACATGACTTACCACTATTGCTAAAGATTTGTGGTAAGACATATAGCTAAGGATTCGACGAAAACACAGACACTAAACAAGATTAATTCTTAAATATCGCCAACATTAATAAGATTTACTAAAAGTTTATCAATACTAACTACTAAATACTTCGTTTTTATATGATCCTATTACTCAGCGAATGATTTAATGATTTAATTTTTGTTAGCACAATCGATCTATGTATATAATATATACTTTTAGGTTGAATTTAAAATTACAGTTATAAATAACATCAAATCTATTATAGGGGCGCCCGTTTGCAAGATACTTGATATCATTTTGCCATGTACATTTATCATTGCAGTTATCTCGTGGAAGACTTTGTTTGTTAAAAAAAAATAAGCCTATTTAAACGTTTCGATAATCAAACTAAGGGTGCGTTTCCACAGAAGCGGTGTTGCGTGGAGTTCAGCGGAGCAGAGCCGTGTAAATAGGTAGGTGTTTCCACTAAAGCTGCGCAGAGATGAGCGGTGCAGGGCTGGGTGAAGTGGTGCCGAGCGGAGCTGAGACGACCGGAGCGGACCAGAGCTGAGATTAGCGGATTAGCGGAGCGGAGCTGGAGATGAGCTGAACAGGTCTGTGAATACATTTTGTTTTCAGTCAGTACGGTGTGGTGTGTGTGTGTGTCAGGTCAAACTGCAACAAACAAACTCCCGCGCCTGACGTCGCGTTACCTCTTTCAGCCGTGCTCCAACCCGCGCAACACCGCTCTACCACGCGCATCCCCACTCTACACCGCACAGACCCGCTTCGCCCGCACCCGCACAGCACAGTTCCACTAAGCTCGACACCGCTGTGCCCCGCTTATCTCCGCGCACCATACATACCATACATTACAAATCGGAGCGGAGATGAGATGTGTATTTTGAGCAATGTGATTGGTCAATTTTTATAAGTCTCTGCTCGACTCCGCGCAGCTCAGCTTCTGTGGAAACGCAGCCTAATGGCAAATTGTCGTGCCAATTTTATTATTATTGTATGTCTTTACCATTATCTCGGAGCTATGGAGCTCCGGACCTTTGGAAGGCATGTGGGGGGCCGAAGCCAACTCGAAGAGGCCCTTTAGGCAAGTTCAATCTAAATGTTGTGTGACACCATTATTATTATTATTAGGTAGTAGAAGGCAAGCAGTTGAAGCAACTGGTATTCGCCTGCATCAGGTTGCTTCTTTCTTCTGGTGTCAATTAGATGATTTCTTGTGTTTTAAGTGTGAGTCAAGTTTTAAACTGGTTGGTGTTCTTTGTTGCCACAACATGCCAAGGTAATGAGTTCCAGGCGTCACGCACTCTGCTGTTAATGGAGTGCGTGACAGGGTAGCAATTACAATGCCTACTTTGCAGTTATTAGCAAATTATTAGCAACAACAAAAAAATCACAATGTATATACTATACTAATAATATTAATTAGAGAGAATATACTAAAAAAAACCAGACAAATTACAAAACACAAAAACAGCTTTGAAGTAAATAAAAAAAAAACTGGTTAAGTGTGGGTCGGACTCGCGCACGAAGGATTCCGTACCATTGTCAAGCGTCAACCTGTTGCCGTTATTGATATCGAGCAAAAAATAGCAAAAAAAGTTTGTTGTATGGGACCCCCCTTTAAATATGTATTTTATTTTATTTTTAGTGTTTGCTGTTATAACAGCAATAGAAATACATCATGTGTGAAAATTTCAAGGTCAAGGCCCCGTTTTTACCCTTCGGGAATGGAACCCTAACAAGCAATAAAATAAAAAAGTTTGATAAGTCCTTCTTTTTTGTAGAAAGATGTAAACATAAGTGAGTTGGTAGAAACAAATTAAAAAAAGGGCTGGGATTCTAAACTGTAATTAAGCTATCAAAATTTGTATTACAAACATGGAGTAACCACTTATTATGTTAATTGGGGGTTACCATGTAATTATATGGATGTAGTAACCTAAACAATACCATGAACAGTACTAAATAAGTACTGTTAATTACCTTAGCACTATAAAGGTTGACTATAAATTGAATGAAGTGTGAATAGCTTAAAGTGAGATATGCTTATATTCACATAACAATATAAATACAAATACACCGCACAAGAAAAAATATATTAACAAAGAACAGATTTTCGCGACCTCTGCTCTTGAATGTATGATCACACAAATATGTGATCTTATGAGAACTCATTTAAAATGCCAAAAGGAAGCTTCTAACATTTCTTATTCCGTTTCATACCTAAAGGTAACTATTTCTTCTGTGTTCGCCATAAATGTATGCTACTATCTAATCGTAATAATATATATTTTTTTTATTTTCCTTCTTTCTTTCTATTGTCTCACCACCTCTGCCTCGCTTTAAGTCGTGGTCGTCAAACGTCACTTCACTATGTCAAAATCCTTCCTCGAGAGGAAGCCCCTGTTCAGCAGTGGATGTTAAACGGGCTGATGATGATGGTACCTAACATACATCACCAACCTGCCTGATATAACTATGGAAACATTTCTTTGGAGTAAGACCAATTTTCATGTAAAAGTGGACCTATTTTAGCGTGATCGCCTTAGGTATTTCTTTTTGGCACTCACGTATTTAGGCTTCAACCTACAGAAAAATTGTATCTCCGTAGCTACAATCATAGGAAACACAATTGTGATATGTACTTTCTACATAGCACACATATTTGCTGCAGAGATAACATGTTAGTAACAATAATATAAAATAAAAAAATACCGACTACGGACAAAAATTATAATTCCAAAACAAATGTATATGTATGCACTAAAGTATACTAAAGTAAAAATATACTATATGTAGTCAGAACTTAAGCAAACTCTCATCAAACTACCTTTGGAGCACATTCTATTCTAATCCAATCCCAATATATTTTTCCATTTGTCGAGCTCATATTTAATGCAAATTTAAGATTGTCAGAACTAGACCAAGACCATTGGAATATTATTACACAAAAAGAGAACTAATAAAAAAAAAACAATCAAAATCGCTTCACCCAGTCAATAGTTTTTAGGTATCAAACCTAAAAAAATAAAGTCGCATTGAAATTTATTTTTAACAGACTTAAAAAGGAGGACCTTTGAAGACTTATACAGACTTCAAAATAAATTATGGTAATTGTTTAATAAGTATTGGTAAAAATAATTAAGGAGGTATTGAACACCATATAGCTGATATTCAGGCTCATTAGCTTAATAATAAATGTCGGTTAATTACTTTCAATTGTGTTTATACCCACGCACGGAACGAGTAATCATTACAACATCTATAACCATTGAGTTGAACTTTTGAACGAAGTAAATTGTAACCATGTTAGATATACAGCATTTTGTAAAAAAGATGAATAAATTCTTCAAGCTGTTTGGCATGTCTATATATAATAAGGATACGAATTCAAACTTACATCAATATTTAAAAACGTATTGGATCTATGTGTGCCATCAAATTATATTCAATTATGCAATCATGGCTCAATTGGCGTGGGTTGTTGAAGGTGTGATTTTAGGAAAAACTATAACGGAACTGACATTTTTACTGCCGTGTCTATTTTTATGCCTTCTTGGGGATGTAAAAGTTTACCATATCCATCGTAATGCGACTGAAGTAAATAATCTTATTGATATCTTATCAAGGTTAGGCAAAAATCCAGTATTGAATGATTCGTTAAATATTAAAATTGGTAAAAGCATCGCTTTGTTATCATCGGTATTTCGTTTGACCTTGATACTTGTAATAAGTGGAGGGGGTTTGTTCTGCAGTCTACCAATGGTAACTATGTCTGTAAACTATATCACAACTGGACATACTAAATTGTATTTGCCTTTTCTTGTATGGTATCCGTTTGATGAGTTTGATGTTAAGTATTGGCCGTTCGTTTACGTTCAGCAGGTTCAGTCAGGTAAGTGAAATTTCCCAATTATTTAGTAGGAAACGATTGGTAACAAATACAACTTTAGACTACCGCGTCATTAGCGAGATCTGTAACTGTAATCTCAGGTTAATATTGTAATCCCTTGATGAATGAAATTCATTAATCTATTTGTATAGATATGTCTAAAAGAAACACAGTCACCAAGTATCCGATGAGTAAGTTTTCAAAAATCTAAAAAATTAGATGTGTATGTTTAAAATATGATGCTTCCCGTATTAACATTGTTTTTGACAATATTCTTTAAATATAATTTTACTAATTAACCAAAGATGGTTAGTTAAACGAACGTTGGAGGATGGAATTCTTCTAATTATAAACTCATAAAAAAATCAATTTTGATTCAATCATATTGGTATTTAAATAATAATATAAATTACCCGCGCGAATTACCATGACATCTGGCTCTCGTGATGTTTGTTTAACGTACTGAGTCCAAAAATTGAATTAAAAAACAGATACAACGGCCAAAAACGTTCAAAACTTAATAACAATCAGCAACAAATAGAAGGGAAATAGGGAATATGACTTTTAGTTTTTTAGGGGAACTTTGAGCAACTGTCGATGTACAAAATGTTAAGTATCATCATCAACATCATCAGACCGAACAACGTCCACTGCTGAACAAGGGCCTTCTTCCGGGGGAGGGTTTTGCCATAGTCACCACGCATGGCAGGTGGATTGGTGACCGCAGTATTATGTTGTAATACACAGGGAAACGCTGCTGCCCGTTCCCTAATATATGCTTGTTATAGATGATGTTATAACAATCGGGACCAACGGCTTAACATGCTTTCCGGGGCACGCAGGGAAGTCCCTCAACCAACCAGACCCGGAAAGAAATCTTAGAATTTACTCAAAGATTTCTTGTCCGGTGTGGGGATCGAACCTACGACCTCCGCGACTTATAGCGCGCCAAATACCGCTACGCTACGGAGGCTGTTTGTTTTAATTACTTTTAATACATAACAATAATAGTTTTAATTTTTAGCTTGGGTCGCCATATTTTCGATATTTGCTGCCGACTGTCTATTTTGTACGTGTTGCACTTACATTCACGTACAGTTTATGGTACTGCAGAATAAAATTGAGGAAGGTTTTAATAACCTTGTACGATATCAATCTAATTTTGAACATGGATCATTTAAGAAGGAATTTGTTGAAATAGTGGATTTTCATCGGGAATTGATACGGTCGGTAAACTCAGAATTTTTATTATTTTTAAAATAGCTACAATATTTAAACGAAGGTTATTGACATTTTTGTTGTGGGAAGACTTTCTCCACCATCATAGCGACGGGGTATTTAGGTCTAAATGCTTTGTGTTTTAATTTAATTTTTATTTTGTAAAAAGATATTGAAATAATAAAAAAGGCAGTTTCTAGTCTAGAGACTAGAAACTGCCTTTTTATTATTTCAGTATCTTTACCTACTTCAGATCTATCTCAGATAGATCTAAAGTAGGATCATAATTGTGTTTTCTTCTTTAAAGTCAGTTCAATAGCATTTGACTTTATTCGTTACTAGCTTCCTAATCTTCGCTCTTATTTATTAATACCGAATGTCGGGTAAGAATTATGTCAGAATTCGAAAACATGTTATATTATAACAATATGCCCTCTTTGGTATCTACTCTTGATAGTGGTTTTATGTTTGTGCCTATTGGGGTCGAAACATTGAGGCTGTGGGGACCTGGAGCAAAATTAATATATAAAGAACTCGCAGCGGCTCTTAAGAATGTGACGTGTGCCCAGAATGCTGGTGTATACTTTGACCAACAAATAAGCATTGCCATTCAGCGTGGCAATGCTGCCAGTATTCTGGGAACGCTACCCAGTGGCGCCATTTTAGAATAGGTTTTTAGTTATATGTAATTTTACTTTTGATAGTTTTTAATTCTTAGTTAGTTTTAGTTATAGGGTATTTTTATTTTGTAGGTTTAGATTTAAAAAATAATTAAATATGACTATTGCTTTATCAAAAAATATGTAGTTAATTTAAAATTAATGTATTTTATTTACTATTTTCTTTTAGGTGTGTAGAGGTAGTTGAGTTGGTATTTAGTAAGTCAACTCTAATCAATGTCGTTACCAGCTCTATGATTATATGCGCCGCAGGATTTAATTTAATGGTAACTTACAATTATATTTGTAATGTGTCCCTATAATATATGTCATCTTTTTAACAGCATTTTTTTTCACTTACATAATCACTTTACATGACACTATCAGTTATATCACTATAGGTATGTAATTTAATATCAATATATGTACAGTCAACAAAAGTGATATGTTTACACCGTCAGTATCAAATAATGTCAGTAAATAAATATACAGGGTGTCCCAAAAGGTTAAGTAGCTGGGAAAGGGGGTGACAGGGGTGGAGACAATGGTCACTACAAAAATAAAAAAAAAATCCGCTCTGGGTATTTAAAAAAAAAATGGCATTTTTTTAAAAACTTAAAATTTTACACCTTGTTATTTTCGATGTTGATGTTGATGACCTTGTTGTTATTGAAGATTACATAACAGCATTTTTTTTAAATACAGCCATATTTGTAGGTACAGTTAGCACAAGGTGTAAAATTTTTAGTCTTTTAAAAATGCCATTTATTTTTTTAAACACCGAGAGGGAATTTTTTATATTTTTCTGGTGACCCTTGTGACCATCCCTATCACCCCCCTTCCCAGCTACGTAATCTTTTGGGACACCCTGTATGTTTGTCACTATGACTTCCGGCAATTCTTTATGGGTAAAGAGTTCGCTGCTAGCTGTGTACTAATACACATAACAGTGAACTCTTAACATAAACGTATGCATATAAATTAAAAATGCGTTTTACAGGGTGTAAACCTATCTCTTTTGTTGATTGTACATTTAATGCATATTATAATTTTCCCAGGTCCTTGACAATTTAGCATTGATGGCCCCTTTTGTGCCATTCCTATTTTATGGAATGATACAAGTATTCGTGTTCTGCTACTATGGCGATTTTATAAAAGATTCGGTAAGCATAAGTTCAATATTTTAGCTTGATCTTTGGATAGTACCTACCTTAGAAACGAGAAAAGGTGTCAAATAGTATCAAAAAGGTATTGTGATTAGATAGATTCCAAACATAAAATATCGCACTTGGTCCAGGGGTTCTGACGCTTACAAGAAGCCGGCTACGACATAATAATATGTGGATGCAATGATGTTATATAAAAAGATGTAGATACGTCTTGTTTTGTTAAGACCAAATTTGACCCTAGAGAGTAAATAGGACCGCATGAAAATTTGCGTGTGCAAAAACGAGTCACACATACGTACAATAGTGCCTTAATTAGCTTAATTTCGTGGTGGCATTTTTCCAACATGGGTACCGTATGTACCTCTTTTTAACTATAACATCATTGATTGGATGTGTTGGGCGCGAACGGTCTATCCATGCCCCCTGGCTCAAGTCTCGTCCGCCCTACTACCCCAATAATGTTGAGGATGTTCAACCAAACTGGCAACATGCCTGAATAAATTTATAACTTGACGTTGCCTTTAGATAATATAATAATGAATAATGAATTTATTCAGCACTAAGGTATTTACATACACTTGTACTTGTCAAAATCACAATGAAAAAGAACTGTAATTAAAAGGTTATTATTCTTTTTCTATGAATAAAACTACTAAGGTAACTATAACTAGCAAGTGCAACCTGTGAGTGCTGCTAATTGTAGGAAATTTCAGGCAATTTACTCCGTCTGTCCGTGTGTCATTAATTCCTCTACTCATAATAAGTTCATTTACATTAATTATCATAGGTATATATTGAAAATATATAAGAGCATACAATTAAGTGACACACACCTGGGGGCACCCTTATGGGGTTAGAACCACAACACAGAGGTGTCACTGATAGCAATGTCAGATTTGGATATAAGAATAAAGGAATAACCAACCGTGTGGTTTTCGGATTAGAATAGACCATGTCTTCCCATAGCTATCGTAATAGGCGACTAAGGGATATACAGCTGATGAATGGGCATCAGCATCTATCAGCTCAAGGTTAGTTACCATCTTACTGCGATCACCAATCCGCTTGCCAAGTATGGTGATTATGCCAATATCCCTTAAATACCCTACGTGCCAAGGTCTATTAAGAGGAGGCCCAGCAGGAGACATTGAGCAGTGGCATTAACGGGCTGGTGAAGTGAAGAAGAATAACCTTATATCTTATTTTAACTACCTATCTTGTATTAATAATTTACTACATAATAATAAATAGTTAACAGAGTTGGGCATTTTTTCGAGGTAAAGTTGTTTTCTAACTTTCTCCCCTTTACGTGTTTGATATAGGTAATATCTGTCTCTGAACTGAGTAATCTACCGCTGTGTGGTTTAGGCTTATAAAAGACAACCCCATGTCATCCCAAGGCTGTCGTAAGAGGCGACTAAGGGATATACGATGGAGGGGCAGCAGCACCTATCAGCTTAAAGATACTCCCATCATACTGCAATCACTAATCTACCTGCCCAGCGTGGGGATTACGGCAATATCCCTTAACGACCCTGGCTTGCCAAGGTCTATTAAAGATGAAGCGGAGCCCAATAGCTAGGGCGTCGGACTTGTGATCTTGAGGTCGCCGGTTCGAACCCCACCCATTGCACTACCGACGTCATCCCACTCGTAACACAAGCATTTTAGCTTAGCTCGAGGGGTTAACAGGAATGCTAGTAGACTGCAAAAACTGTACTAGTAATCTTAAAAAAAGGCCCATGTTCAGCAGTGGACGTAAACTGGCTGATGAAATAAAAGTAAATAAATTTATCGACCGCTGTAGAACAACCACTAAAGTTTTACGCGCTCTACCACTTATCATATTTTCCAGAGTATTGGTGTTGGCGATGCTATTTACAACAGTGATTGGTACACACTAGAGGCATCTCAAAGAAAATACCTCTTGATAACACTATTAAGGTAAATTTTATTCACATTAATATAAAACATGTATATTTTGGGCATATGTGTATTATCATAAAGTAATTAAATAAATTTTCAGGTCGCAAAAGCCTTGCATCCTAACTGCTTACGGATATGGCAATATTGAATTAAGAACATTTACAAGGGTAATCGATTATTATTGATATCAATTATTTATTACATAAACACCACTTTCCATAATTATTTTTACATTTAATACCTACGTTTGAATCGCCAATGATTTTATAGAAAAAATACAAGAATCTATTAATTCTTATCTTACAGTATAAAAATGTATCTTAGTTTTCTAAAGATGCTTCATACATCTTTGTAAATCTGACTCACTTTTGAATTTTTATGTTTTAAAAACGCAGGGCCTGATTTAGGTGTGGAGGTCTTCTGTTAACAAAGAATGTGAAGCCTCCCCGCAATTTTTTTTTCCAAATTCATTTAATACTTTTAATTTTAGACGAGATATTTCATTAAACAATTTATTGTGAAATTAATTAGATTTTAACAAAAGTGGACTCACTTATAAATATAATATTAATATTGTTTCTACAAAGTACTGTACTTGTAAATAAGAAGAAAAAACCAAAAGAAAATTTTCTAGGGTTCACTCATCGGAAACTCAAAGAGTATTTTTCGAAGTCTCTTTCCCTTCAATTCTGGAGGCCCCAGAGCTGCATGACTTCAATTCGGCCCTGAAGAAACGAAACATCAATTTCTCACACAAATTTTTGTCTTACATTATATTTATATTACACGCATGTAAATACGTATCTATAAAATGATTATTGTTTTCAGATTCTGAGCACATCATGGTCATATTTCGCTTTATTGCAACAAATGTTTAAGAACTAATTTCAAGACTCATTATTTTGAAGGGATGTTTTTACATTAATTGCAGAACTTAGTTGCTTGCTAAGATCGTATAATACCGACAAGTTAAAAGTTAAGTCAAATTGTATTGAGTAGCAGCACAAAATATAGTTAATTAATTAAATATTTCACAAGGTCTAAAATAGCACATATCGGAGATGTTCTTAGTTTGAAAATAACATTCATATTGAAACTTTGTATAAATACTTAATTTTTGCTCGAAAGAATGTATTAAATGCTCGATAAAATTCTTTTTATCATTTTTTTATACATCTATACCTACTAAATATTATATTATAAAGAGGAAAGATTTGTATTTATTTTTGTGTGTGTGTGTATGTTTGTAATGAATAAACTCAAAAACGATTGTGCCGATTTCAAAAGTTCTTTCACCATTGGAATGCTACATTCACCTTGAGTGACATAGGCTATATTAAATTATGAAGTTCCCAAGAGAACGGGAGTTACGCGGGTAAAACCACGCGCGGGAAGCTAGTGTATTTTTATAATGAATTTCCTCAATTATTTAAAAATCTTTTGTAATTTTTGGTCTTGAATGATTTTGTTAATTTTTCGAGATATTTTTACTTTTAAAATAAAAGTAAAAATGCGGTAATTGCGTTATCAGGTCATTAATTTTTTTTGATCGTATAATATAGTAGGTTTGTATGGGTTATCGCACATCTGTAAACTAATTGAAATTGGAAATCAAAATTAAAATAAAACAAGTTTTAGTAAATATCGCAGTTGAGTTTTATCATAGTTTTAGATTTATCTAATATTATTTTATATCATTCTAATATTTTATCTAAGTATATTTATGACGTCACCTCTCTTAAAACTACGTTGTAGAATTCAACATAAACAACATGTACGTGTACGTAAAGTATATTGTAATCGGCTGCATTAAAATAAAAAGTAGATATGTAATTAGCTCAACCTATACGACCTACGAACCGTATGATTAACCTTCATACGTGTTAATTTACTTATTTCTCTGTTGTTTTTATAATTCTTGGGTTGTCTTATTGTATACAGTGTGGGCAAAATAATAAAAAATAACAAAAGGACTGTTTTTTGCTTTGCTTGTCTTATTGCTTGCTAAACTGCGTCCATTTATTAATAAACAAGCTTTCCACGCGCGGTTTTACCGTATATTCAGTTCCCGTGGGAACTTCATAATTTAAAATAGACTATGTTATGGTACTCAGCGATAACATTATCGCATTCTAATGCCGAAAAAAATATTCAAATCCATTAAGTAGTTTTTGAGTTTAACCGTTACAAATAAATTACATAGACAAATAAAATACAAAATAGATATACAAAAATACAACAATACTTCTTTATAATATTGAGTAATAAATAAATATTATGATGTTCTAATTTTTATTTATTTTATAACTATTTAACACACTAAAAATAAAACAATTATGGCTTAAATAAAATGTAGTTTTAATAATAGACCGACGTCGAGATGTGATGACCGATGAGACTGGTTCTACAGAGCAAATAGTCAACGCACGGTAGTTTGTGCCGAGCTGTTCATGGGGGCTCACAACACATACATACAGCGACACATTTCCCACCTCTAACCTTGCCTTAACCAGCCAGCCAGATTAGAGTTGCAAGAGCGGTGGGTACCTGTGCTTCAGGTTGTAAATGCAAAAGTAGCAAGCCGCGACACTTCACTAAAGGGATCTTATGCCCCGTAGATTCAACTATCGACAACCTTAATAGCTCACATTGTGTTAGTCCCTGGCAATCTTGTCAGGTTTATGATAGGGTACCCTCTGAAGCTAGCTCCCTGATTAACGCAAAGCAGGGAGTCATGCATGACCTGCTAAAACAAACTGTATGCGAGTGCTCGAGGTAGATGTCCGATCTTACTCTATGGCCCAGTTTTCCAGTCCATTTAGCATCCAATCCTAGTCACTTTGTTACATATCTGTCCGTTAATGTATAGAAGGATAATCCTTTATCCTCATAGATTCAACTATTTAAATTTTATATTAAAATATAGGTACTAAAGGCATCGGTAATGATAGCTTCGGCCACATGAATGCCTTTCAAATGAGATTCTAATGACTCGTGATAGTAAAATGTACCGATATAATACTAATAATAACTTATACCTCTATAATGTGCTTCCAAAATATACCATCCCTTTAACGGTAGATAGACAAAATTTATTATTTCAAACACATTTCTTTACTAATATAATCACTGTACGTGATACTATCTTATGTTAAAGAGATGGCGTATAGTTTAGAAACATATTGCATTTTATTCAATTGCTTTCTTTCTTAGTCTGGAAAACTGGAAGTCGATAATGGCTAAACATATCCCACATTTTGCCAATTTATTATCGTAACCAAATTATAGACGAAACTAAAAAGAAATGAGATTGATAGGTATATAAACATTTATATACTTGAGCTGCAGGAAATGAATGTAAAGATTTCTTTCAAAACATTAACATCGACGATAAGTATAGGTATTTGTGTTAGCGCGATATGTATCCAAATATTTCCTTTAAAGATTTACCTTGCAACAAGCCGACAAGTATCAATGCTACTTTTTTTTTTGTCCGAGGGTAAATGCATTAATGTTACGCATCCCGTCCTCCTCCGCCGCTGTCTCTTCCTCTTTATAGCTGTGGTAATGCTGGTTCACAGCCTAAGAGAATTCCTGCCTCAGAGGTTAAATCATCTTCGGTAATGCTGGGAGCTACCCATTTAAATCCCCCGAGTATTCCTCCTACCACCAAGAGTGTGAGCCCTCACACTCTTGGTGGTACCAACCTCACACCAGGTACTGCTGTGGTAGGTACCTTCCAGTGACCGCCAGGGCTTGTAACGGTGCTGTTCTGGACCACTTTAGAGTGTGGCCCATTTAACCAATTACGGGACGCCCAGAGTACTCAGGCGTCCCTCCTCCACAAAGCAGTAATGCTATTAGCCTATGTCCTTGTAGCTTTAAAGCTTTAATGTTTTTTGGCTTGTTGCATTTAGTTCCTAGAAACAAATAAACATGCCTGTTCAGTTGATATTTATCTACTGTGACATTAATTACAGTCTAATACTGCACGGTAATTATATGTAGACAACTGAAAGCAATTTTAAAGAAATAAGTTTTATAGTCCACGAGTAAAATTGATTTCTACATCACCAAGTAAGATGTCCGTGTTTAAAACTAGCCTTAAAAAAGTGTATCCATATTTAGCATTTATTGGCTTGTCTCCTGATCCAGGGGATAAAGTTAAGAGTATGCTGAAAAGAATTCAAGAACGTCCCGTTTTTATAATGCATATTGTGCCTTTCAAAGTGCTGTTCGTTTCTCAAATGACATGGTTTATTCAAGCTTTATTAATTGGAGATAGTTTGCTAGAAGTAACATTTTTGCTACCTTGTCTAACCTTATGCCTACTAAGCGCAGTAAAAGTCTTTACATTTCTTTATTTTGCACCTGATGTCAATGATATTATAGATTCGTTAGACATATTGCAAACAGATCTGATTTCATCAGATGTAGAAAGAAACGCATTTCTTAAGAAATCAATGGGATACAATATTAAAATCCTAGAAAGTATAAGAAGTAAATTGAAAATATTGATCATAGCCGGTATGATAACGTTTTCTATAAACCCTCTCATTATTATATGGCTTAACTACAAAGAAACTGGGGAAGTAAAACTTGAATTGCCATTCATAGCAGCTTATCCATTTAATAAATTTGATATGAAATATTATCCGTTTGTTTATATTCATCAAATTTTCACGGGTAAGTGTGTACATACTGTTGTAATATAGTTGGCTTTATCTAGAATATATTAAGAATAGTAGTATTTTATAAGTTAGTTATATTTTAAATTAGTTACTTTTCATCATCAGCATCATCAGATGTTCAGCAGTGCACGTGGCACTGCTGAACATGGGCCTCCTCCCGAGGGAGGGTATTTGCCATAGTCACTACGCTTGGCAGGCGGGTTGGTGACCGCAGTATTATGTTGTAACACACAAGGAAACAAACACACAAAGATTTCCTGTCGGGTGTGGGGATCGAACCCACCATCATCGAGAATTAAAGCAAGCCAAATACCGCTACGCTAGGGACGTTGTCTTACGAAGTTGTTGCTCCTTTTAGTTGTATATACTATATATATATCTATTCAATAAAGCCAATTTCTTCTTTATCTACATATTTCTGTTATGTTTCCAGGGGTCCAGGCCTGCTCGTTTGTATACGGTCCTGATTGTTACTTCTTCACTTGTGCCACTTTTATTCATATTTATTTCTTGGCATTACAATTTGATATGGAACATTTGGATTGTGATAATTTAGAATACAATTCTGACAGAGTCAAAAGTAATATTAAAAAATTAATTATACGTCATATTGAATTGATAAGGTAATTTTATCATGTTTTCGACAAACATACGTATTACTAAGAAAGCAAAATATATTCTTGTGTATATTATAATACTTCTTAATAGTGCGATGGTATTGTATTATTATTTACTAACTGTTTCCACAAACTCCGTCCTACATGAATTTGAATTATTTATAAAAAAATAACATTATATTTACATTTTCTGTTAAATTTTACGATGCTTCAACATTTAATAAAATTAAAATCGATAACTAACCCAACTTTTTTTTATTTATAAAGAATTATTTAGGCAAAAATGAATAGACCTATGCATAGACTCAATTATATTGTCTATTATTGTAAATGTTAATTATAATAATCGCATGACACAGCAAAACAAATGCACTTACATATGCACCCAGTAGGTAATTAACGCACATTGCTTATTTTACTATATTATAAGCAATTGGCATTAATTAAAAACATAAAAATGGGAATAAAATTTTATTTACTTGATTTAATGTTTTTTTTTTCAGATGTGTGGATGTAATGGACAAGATATTCTCAAAACCAATATTTACTAATGCGTCTATTAGTTCCCTTATTATTTGTGTAACAGGGTTCAATGTTATGGTAATGTATGCGGATATACGCGTTTTACTCCGTGTTATTTGAATAAACTATTGCTTTATTTATTTTTAATAAGTTTTTACCATTAAAATATTGAATAAGATGTTTCCTAAACATATGCCATCACATTACTTTTTTTTTAATATTTTTTTACTCAATATAAACTATAGCTCTGCGATACACCGAATCCTTTTTTCCAAGAATGTTACATATATTTTAGCGATAGATAATTTTTTTAAACATATTTTTTTATGTTATTGAATACTTTACGGAAAATTTTACCATATACTATGTTTCAAAATTGAGATTAATAAAATTCGACCACAATTTTAAATCATTTTTTTTTTGTTTGAATATTTTTTCATAAAATTTCTTTAGCTCTATCTTTTGTTCAAATTATGGCATATATTTTGGAAACACAATAATTGTTATGATATTTTGTTTCAGTTTATCGATAGCTTAATATACGTTATAAGTTTTGGTATCTTCCTAGTTTTTGGATTATTACAAATATTTTTGTATTGCTATTACGGTGACAACATCATGAGAGCTGTAAGTAATAAATATAACTACTCGAAATTTAAATAAATAAAATACGAAAATTAACTAAGTATCCTTTATATCCTTTTTTTACGCATTCCCACCGCTGCTGAAGCGTATTCGCGTGCTGGCGGTGGGATATGTGGGACTCGCCCTCTCCATAGCGTGATATGCTAAACTCATACCACGAGGAGAGGACCCTACACCACTAAAACCCCCCGGATACTTCTTCGATCCGCCGGTATTTCCTGCCTTTTCCGATGAACTCTAATTGTACCACCAAGAGAAGGTTTACCCGCGTAAACTCCCCGGAATCTTCTCTGACGCCAGTGTTGGGGACACCGGGAACTGGAACTATATTCTATTGTGATATTTGTTGATAAGTCTGCCACACACTCTTGTTATCTACATATCTCTGTTTATGTTAATTTCAGAGCATGCAATTAGGCGATGCTATTTATAATACTAAATGGTACAACATTAAAGGAGCTGACAGAAAAGAGCTTTTTATTATTTTGATAAGGTAAACAGAGATTAACCTATATTATATAAATATAAAAATGCATGTATCTCTAATACACAAATGCACGCTACATTGTACCTGTTAGTTTACGTGCTCTATAAGGAATGGTTGTAGTAAAAACAAAACACACCAGATCTAGTAAATAAGTAAACATTATAAAGTTTGTATGGATGGATGTTTGAAAATAAAAAAAAACATTGTTTATATATCCTACTAATATTATAAATGCGAAAGTTTGTAAGTATGGATGGACATCCATGTTTGTCACTCTTTCACGCCACGTTTTTTCAGGTAATTCTGTGCGATTTTACGATTTACCGTTTTTGTACCAATTATATTTCATTTAGATTTGATATTTAAATCTTGACTCGTTTTTTAAATATTAATTCTTCTACTTTATCTGTAACACTTATTGAACTTTTATAGTAATTCTCTATGCCCGCGCGAAGTGGCAAAAACATCGTCGATAAAGAAAAAAAGGTCCGTCCGTAAAAAAAATATGTAGGTAATCCTCACAAGCTAAACTTTAATTGATGGTGTTTTTTACTTTCAGAAGCCAAAGACCGTGTAAATTTACTGCGTGTGGATTCTTTAATATAAATCTGGCGGCTTTTACTAGTGTAAGTTCGTGACTTCAATCGCAGTTATAAATAGATTGTTGTATTATAAAACATCAAAAAATGTATTGTTTTTTTTTCAGGTACTAAGTACGTCTTGGTCTTACTTCGCTTTATTGCGTACTATGATTGATTAATTTTAAGTAATATGTATATGTATGTTAAAATATATAGAAACCACAAAAGGAATAGAAATACAAATAATTAAAACTAAATGTGTGTTACATTAGATATTTGATAGTGAAAACTAAAACTGACCCTAAAATTAAGTTGATATCTTTAAAAGTTCATTTCAATATTTATTTTTAATTTTCTTAATTAATAAATTAAATGAGTTCACAATATTTTTTTCAATGAAGATTACATGCACATAGACCATCATGTTGCACTTTTATGCCTATAATTTTAAATAGTTAGTCCATTTCAACGCTTAACAAAATAAATCATTAACAATGTACCATTTGAAAGTACGAGAAAAATGTCAATAACATTTTGTTGCATAAAATCATGCCATATGATACCGATCCTGTCCGAATAATCTTTTTTCTAATTGGCTTTTTGAAGGGATTGATGAGGGATTCTCATATTAGTTAAATGAGAACCTGACAGTGATCGGTATTCCGCAAAGCATCTTTATTTGGACCAACTTTATTTAATAGATTAATAATATGGGGTGAAGTTTTTATATAATGCTGTCTCTAATTACATGCTGACATATGGAAATACAAAAACATTTATTCATATAGGTCGTAGGTAGGTATATTATAATAGCTCTAATTTGACCACAAGGGCTTGGCTTTGTCAAATTGAAAAACGCACAAAACTGCGCGCGTTTTATGCGCTCACAATGTCAATAACTAATGTATTTTATTCTTTCCCAAAATATCTTCTATTCAGATATTTACAGAACAAAACTCTCGACCGTGAGTAGGTCGGGAATGCGGTAGTTATCATATGTAGGTACGAAATGGCGTCTAGCATTCCTTAAGCAGGTGCGCATCTCACAATGATAATAAAATATTCTTGAATTAGGTATAAAATACCAGCCGTGTGGTTTCCGGCAAGATGCAACTGTATAAGGGGTATACAGCTGATGGACGGGCAGCAGCATCTATCTGGACAAGGTTAGTTATCATCTTATTGCGATCACCAATCTGCGTGCCAAACATGGTGATTATGCCAATATCAATGCCTCAAAGAGCCTGGCTTGTCAAGGTTTGTTGTTTGTTAGTTTTGGACATAAACGGGCTGTATAAAATACTCTTCATTCATAAATATTCCTAAGACAAATTAGGGCGGATCGAAAGTGTTTTTTTATATCAGGCGATGATAAAAAAGTCATAGAAGATAATAACTGCTTATTGATAATGAAAGTACTATTAAAGGGAATTTTTATCTAAAAAATAACGTCATGATAAAATATGAAACAATTAGGTATACACTGTTGCAATCTGCTGCGGAAATTTTCAATCAAGATCATAATATTAGTATTTTGTGAAATGGTTTAACTTATCTTATTATTTGAACAACAAAACACAGGAAGTGCAGGGAAAAGCTCTATGCTTTACCTACCCATAAAATTTGATGTTGAGTTTGTCTATTTAGGCCTAAGATTTTCTGAATAAAGATTAATTTAACTTAAAAGTGTGGTTTATATGATTTCTTGAAGAGTTGAAGGCAAATATCCATGATGAAATTCGTGAAAGAACCATGTCACTAATTTGTAAGATAGTGATTGATGCATATGACTAGGTTTTTCTATCATCCCTAGAAATATATTATTATAGACTTTTGAGCCATCCTGTACTAGTGTAAAAATAATACCTTACACATAATAAGTGAAATACCTATTATTTGAATTCCCTTAAAAATAAAAAAATAAACCTCGATAAATAGTCTTACATCTAACATTCAAAGATTTTTTTGAATCGAACCAGCAATTCCTGAGATGCATTGAAGCACAAAAACAATCAAATAAACTCTTCAGCTTTATAATTTATAATATTAGTATAGATTAAAGAATAACCTATGTGGAACAAATACATAAAGGGAGCAAAAATTACAACTAACGGTGCTGACGTACTATTAGGTATGTATGTAGCCGTAGTTCCTATAACTTTGTTGGTAGATACTCTGTGACATATTTGGTCATGATCTAACAGCCGAGATGGCGCGTCGATTAACACATATGGTGTTAGCCAGGTGTGTCCAGTAATCAACAAGGGTGCGACTAAATTGCCGTAATTGTCGTAGTGTACACATGGATTTATAATTAAAACATGTCCAGGTATAAAATAGAATACGAAAATGTTCCGTGACTTATTTATGTGAAACGTTTTAACTAAATTAATAGGTTTGCTGTATTTTAATAGTTAGCGGAAGCACGTCGTTTTCGAGATTGCATCGTACCTGCGATAGGTGTTTTTTTGGGAAACTTACTTTTTTATATAAAGTAAGTATAGTAAGCTATAGCTAAGAAAACACTTATTATCGTAACTTTTGTGTCTTTGAAAACACAGGTAAAAGAGGCAGAAATTACTATTTATTTCAGAAGTGTGGACGGAAAATGAAATGAAAACATACAAAATATATACTTACAAAAAAGATACAAATGTGCTACATTTTGAATCAAGATTTATTTTTAGTTTAATACTCATTTTTTTTTATTTTGTTTTTTATTTATTTGGCTCACCAACAATTGTTTACACCATAAAATATTAAATACATTCATCATAATAACTACATTACTTGTGTAACAATCTCCTATAGGTAAGCACATTAGCATTAAACTACTTAGTTAAAGTTAAGATTATGACAAAATAGAAATACATACAAATATTATGACATTGTGAAAATCGAATTAAATTATACCAATTAAATTGAAAATTAAAGAATAAATTAATACAGTGCTAAAATTGAAATTAAATTTAATAATAATAAAAAAGGAGTAAATCAATTTTTTTTTTCAAAACAATTCTTTTGACTTTGCTGAGTCAGCGTATAGGCCAACCAGATCACTGCAACTATTTAGTAATTTACACATGCGAGGGATAGGAGAGTTGGCACCAAGCACCGTTCTACGAGGTGGAGGGGTTATTGGAGCACGTGGTATCCTAGCGGGGACTCGGAAAATCATCTAATAACTCCCTTATTTAGGTCCCTTATTTCTAGTGGCCTTATCAATTAGTTTTCTTTAATGAACCTATAGCCAAAGTGAGACACTTTGGCTATAGGTTCATTAAAGAAAACTAAATCAATTTAGTTAAGCGTACATTACATCACCTGAATGCTCAAATATCATTTTCTTGTAAAGTAATTTAGAAATATATTTTATAAATATCGTATTCTTAATAATGTACGAAACGAAGCTGTCAAACAATTCAGAGAGTCCATTTTGTAAGAAGACGGAATCATAATTTCATTTTCTCATCGGATCCTAACGACTTCGATCTGTCGTCAGAATTGCGGCGAAAATATCAACGTAAGTAAGTAATTTGATACAATTGGAAAATTCAATTACAACTAGAAAATGTAGGTACAGGTACCATTTAAGGCAAAAGAATATTTAAATATCGAATAATATGTTCGTCAAAAAACTTCGTCAGTGTCCTGTGGTTTGGGGAGTAGTAAAAAATAATAAATGCAGTTCTTTTTGTGAGGCTTTTGCTGCTTCCCCGGGCATAAATGCGAGCAGAGATCCAGCCTTAATAAATGGTTTAAAAACTACAAACTAAGCAACCTGCGCAAGAGGGCGCCCCCTGTGGGGTGCAGACCTCGGCTCAGGGCGGTCGCTGGCGATGAGAGAGTTTTGTGCATCTGTCGTTCTACTTTACAGTTCGCGGGCCTCTCGGACTTCGGGTCTACGAGGGCATCGGAAGGTTCGTTGAACAGCCCGATTACGTCTACTACTATGGTCCTCCTCTTAACAGACCTTGGCAAGCCATTGTTGTTGACAGATATTACCATAATCCCCACGCTTGGCAGGCGGATGGGTGTAGGCATCAAGACGCAACCTTGTGTGTGTAAACTTTGGCTGATAGATGCTGCTGCCCATCTATCAGCTGAATGTCCCTTAGTCGCCTCATACGAAACTTTTGGGAAGATAACGGGTGGTCTATTCTAAGCCGGAAAATATATGCCGTGTGTTTGTATTTCATAATAATTTCTTCACTATAATGTTATCACTATAAGTTAAATCTATGGTTAATGGTATGGTATATATGTAATAACCTTTTTTGTTTGTTGTCCCGGGGAAAATCCATTTACGCATTCCCACCGCCGCTGCAGCGTATACCCGCGCTGGCGGCGGGATATGTAGGACTCGCCCTCTCCATAGCGGTGGTATGCTTTACTCATACCACGAGGAGACCCTACACCACTAAAACCCCCCGGACACTAACCATATAATAACCTACGTGGACGTTTTCTTGACTGCACAGTATTTGTTTCAATAAATTCTACGGGGATAATCAGAAAATCGGACTTCTGCAGAATCGAAATGATTCATGCTAAGGTCATATTCTGAATGGTATATTATTTTGTCTAGAATTAAAAAACTCTGTTTTATTAATAAATGCTCTATGACAATCAAAATACGTTGACGTTTCTGGAGTGTCCCGTAATTTTGGATACTTTGACTGCTCAGATATTAGGCTTGGGCGTTCAAAGTAGTGGTATGAACAATGTGAGCACTGGAGATACGTCAGTATAATCACTTTAGATGTTGCAGTAAATTTGGAGATATTCAATGTCACTATGATTACATAAACAATGGGCATGAGGAATTAAAAAAATCTATTTAGTCCGTCAGTTAGATTACTAAAAAATATTGGTCAGGTATTTTTTCATTTATCAAATCAATAAAAATTTACAAAGATACAGAGCAAAAACAAACTATAAAGTTCAGGAGAGGGGGACATGTGACGTCACTTTAAGGTAAAATTGTACCTAATAGTGACGTCACAGAAAATTTCAACGCGCTGTATCTTCGTCATTTTTTGTATGTGGAACGAAAAAAAAATACGTGTCCAATTTTTTTGGTAATCTAATTGACGGACTAAATAGATATTTTAGTCCACATGCCTATTTATTTTGTAATATGAGAAACACTTATTTACTCGTATTGTCTAATATATAACTTCCCGCGCGCACTTTATAATTAAAAATAGCCTATAGCCTTCCTCGATAAATGGACTATCTAACACTGAAAGATTTTTTCCAAATCGAGCTACTAGTTCCATAGAATAGCGCGTTCAAGCAAACAAACAAACTCTTCAACTTTAGATATTAGTATGATAAGATTAAAAAACACAGCAGTATTATAGATATGATTAAAAAACACTTATAGCATTATTGCGCTTTTATTTTCAGCCATACCTAATCGTCACCAGTTGATGCCATACTTTTTTGACAATCTATATCTAATAAGTAAACATAATTGAAGTATCTATTTGTAATAGAAAATAACAGGTTTTTACTAAATGCATATGAATATATAAGGTACTAATAACAAAAACAACTTACTAGTAAGAACTACCAATAACTAAAAAAATGTCTATCTAAATATATATATTCCGCCAATCAATATAAATCAATTCAAATATGAATATTCCGCTAGTAATAAAATGACGTAATGGCTAATCCATAGTATTGAATCCCACTGAATCCCTGCTCAAGATTATCGGATTGCGTAAGCTGGGTGCTTCTGTAAACATTTTCTTACATAAATAAATGTCTGTTATTATTATCATTCACGTGCGGTTATTTGACGTTGGACTATGTAACTACAACTATAATATTTGTAATACATGTACGTACATGTATTACTACATTTTATGAGTTTCTTACTTAAAATAGAATTTGCATTTGAAATTTGTCTTTTCATCATCTTGTGGTTGCTTCTTCTTGTTGTTTCTATATCTGGTAGGTGTCACAGGTTTTTCATGAGATCACAAGCGTAGTGGACTTATGATATGCCAATTTGTACTAGAATCAGCATTTTTTTTATTTTTTATATATTCATTTATTTCAGGTTACAAAGACCCATATTACGTATATAATACTATACAATATAAAATAAAATACGATACATAAACAATTAAAATATATTACTAAAATTATACACGATTACTGCTTGTTCAGCAGTATCAATCCGGTTTCCGGCCACGGAAACGGCAGAATACAACTCCCTTAGGCCAGAATTCTGGTGCAGTGAATTTTGAAAGGTGCTCAGCTGGCACTCTCACCACAAAGGAGTTAAAACTCGTTGTGACGTGATTCCAACTCCACAACTCTCAAAGTCCACTTCGTCTTGATCTGTATGTACTCTACAATCTCCTCGGCCTTTGTAGAGTAATGCAGTCGGGAAACGTAGAGCGGCGTCACGGGTGCAGCAGGACGCAGCAGGTGGTTCGGTGCGGTCGGTGCAGTGCCGCACTTGTTTTGGGTTGGCTTCTTTTTCTTTTTCTGCACCATCACGAAGCCATCCCTGTCGACATTCTCCTTCGGCTGTATCCTACTATCCTTAGTGGTAGATATACAGAGCTTCTTTGTAACCCCTTTTCCATTTGGTCGCTTTGTATTTACCCCCTTAGCGACACATTCAGCGTAGGCAAGTGCCGGGGTTGACGTACCTACGTTTGACGTCACAGCGGTCAGTGCAGACGTGCGGGCGACCGGAGCTTTGTCAGCAATATCGGCAGTTTGTGACGCACTCGTATTAGCTAACTCAAAACTGCCAATTGACACATTCTGCGCTCCACGACGAGTGTTGAACTTTGAGAGCTCAGGCGACCTAATTACTGATCCAACGTTGCGAAGCATTAACATCCGCTTCTTAAACGGGCGGGCTTATATCGAACCAGGTACAATGAATACTACCAGACTCACTATACACATTAACCCATACTACTAGTTAAGGTTTGTCCTTTATTTTATTTTTCTAGCAAAAGTCAATATGCTTTTACTAGTTCAAAAAAGACAAGCAGAGCTAGATTAAATCTGTTTAAACTACATCAGTGTTCTGACTGATGTAATTTTTAAACCAGACACGATCTAAGGTTATGAAACGTATATACATTGGACGATCACAAGATCTTAAAATATTTAAGAAACTGAAATGCAGGTCATCATCATAATTAGTCCGTTTAACCAAATGTAAACAAATGATTTTGATTCTATAAGATCTAAACTTAATAAAAGCAAAACATCTAAACATCTACAATTTACTTATAAATATTTTTTGCATGGCGTGCGTTGTATGGTTAGGTGGTAGAGGCAAATAAAACGAAATCACTTAAAACGCAGTCACATAAAAACGAAATTATGTTCTTTGTGAATTTAGACCTCTGTTGTTTGCTATTAATCAAACGTCTAAAGTTTTGCTCACGAGCTAGGACTTCCTAAATCGACAAAATTAGATGATCAATTAGATCTATTGTTTGATCGTTACCGATAGTCTGAAAGATTGGCAGATGGTACCATCTGCCAATCTTCTAGACTATCGGTAACGTGTGTATTGATTTAGTAAGTAAGTACAACAACTACACTAATTTCCGTATAACGGATTTTACTTTGATGATGAAACTATATTTTAGTTGGAACATCTAATTTGTAATCGTCGTTAAAAGATATTTCAGAAATTTAATCACGCCTTGGATTATAATATTACACCTACTTTTTAATCTATACTTCTATATTTCTCTATATTTGTTTGCTTGAAAGCGCTAATCTTAAGAACTACAAGTCCGATTTATAGTGTTAGATAGCTCATTTAACGAGGAAGACTATGTTATGAAGTTCCTACGGGAAGTGAAGCTAGTAAGTTATAAAACGTAAGAATGTTTCTGAAAACTTTTAACCATGAACAAGACAAATATTTACGCAAGGGACGTAAAATATAGTTCAAGGTATGAGGCATACAGATTGATAGAAATTGATATTATATTACTGTAGCTTCTATCGAATAACTCAGGGGTATATAACATTGTAAACGAATCGAAAAAAAATCGAAGAAAGGGGAAAAAAACGATAATCCTATACCTAGCTACCTACCTATTTAATATGTTACATGTTATACCTTAAACGTGTTAAAATATTAATACCAAATAATATTATTATTAGGGCACTGAATGAAGGCTACCTACCTTTTGATTGTATTTTTTGTAGTTAAGATATATAATCTCACGGAACATCTAAATCGTTTGTAGAAAATTATTAAATTTGGCCTTATTAATAACCTACATTGATAAATTAAGTGTTTATGGATTAGATTTTATTTAACAAAAAAAATAAGCTTAATTTAAATATTATCGTATATTCACTCTGTGGAAATTTATATACATTTTTTATTGTATTTAAAATGTGTGCAGATATCCTTACTTAATAATACCTTAGTTAAGAAGAGTTAAATTTAAGTTAAACTACCTATATGGTAGATATGACTCATCGTACATTGTGGTTACCTATACTTAAACTTAGTCATACTTAATCTTCCGATGCCCTCGTAGACCCGAACTCCGAGAGACCCGCGACATGTGAAGTACCTACAGCGATCTAAGTTACACTTAATCTTCCGATAACCTCGTAGACCCGAACTCCGAAAGACCCGCGAAATGTTAAGAAGAGCGATAGTTGCAGAAACACCCGATTGTAAAAACTCCGCAATCCCGCCGACCAACGACCGCCCTGCGCAGAGGTCCAATAGGTAGCCCTGTTGCCAGATCGTTTAAACCATTTAAAAAGACTCGCCTTGTTCGCCATTCTGTCAGGCGAAGCAACAGTTAAGTTACGTCCTCTGGAAGAACAACAAGTTATAATATAAATATTGTGATGCGACTGTAAGAATATTTGTCACTTCAAATTTCTCCCTTGGGGAAGCTCGGGGACTAAGTGTCAAGTATAGCACGTTTCTCTAGTACAAAGATGGTATCAATGACCGCACTTCACCTTCCCTGGAGTGGAATTCCAACTACTTTTATCTAGATATATATAAAACGCGCGCAAGTGTAACATAATATTGTTACTAGACTACGGCAAATAATACATATCTATACTAAACATATCTTAAGTATAGTAATTTTATAAAGCTGACGGGTTTGTTTGTTTGATTGAACGCTAATCTCAAGAACTACTGTCTGATTGAAAAAATCTTTCACCATTTAAAAGCAACGGTATCCAGAAGTGACGTAGGCTCTATTTAATGGACAAGTTCCAACGAAAACCTATACATTAGAGATGGGTTGGATTAGTTAAAAATGATACTTAATCCACCTAATCCTAGTATTTTAAAATACCTGTTCCATTTACCTAATCCTAATATTTATTCGATATAGCTGGCCTGTTACCAATATTATGTAGGTATCGTATGTGGATTACGTAGGAAATATTCAGCATGATCGTTCCTGTTAAGTAATCGGGAAGTTGGCATATGAAAAGTTTATAATATTTTTTCACTCTGATTCTAATCATAAATTATGGTTGAAATTGAAGTACTTAGGTAGATTTTTATTAATTATTCCATTCATGGTAGAATTGAGAATTAGTCGAATAGAATATTGTAATTCACTTTTATTTTACTAACTTTGATATCGATACTAAATTAGATATATGTCATATTAGTTACGCCTCTAGCAATGTCAGAGTATTAAAAAAAAATAAGGAATGTAAATTGTACTATAAGTAACGAATATTTTGTACCATACCTAATCCTCAACGCTTTTGATTAGGTACGGATTCGGATCGAAAAATACCTAATACACTAACCTATTCTAATATTGATGCCTCACGTCTACTATACATATATTGCAAAAAAATCTTCACTAACGTAATCACTAGGTATACCTGGTACTATCTTTTATTAAAGTGAAGGCATATATTTTGGAAGTACATTATCGTCATAGAAGTTCTACCACAACGATGTTATATAGGTAATTATTTGTGTTTATATTTTAAGTAACAGCCACAATATATGTTTATTTATCATCTTAAGTTTAAAATTGATAGTGCAGCATTATACTCACACCATTTCGGTAGATGTTGTCTATAAAACACGATTTACTGTTTCCCCTCGACATGATAACAAGGAAAATATAAGTGTGACAGTGTGAGTACTTATACAGGAAAAAACAATAAATTCAATTATATCTTGACAAGCAATTTTTGATATGTGGAGTGAACGAATGTTCCCTCCACATATCAAAATATTCGATAGAGGAATTCTCCCTTATCTAATATTATTTTTTTTACTTTGGCCATCCTTATTAATATTGAATTGATTATTATTTGACCCCACTTGAGGCGCGTCTGTATTCACGCCATTTTTTTTTCTTTTTGGTAAAGCAAGAAAATGACTCTTAAATTTAATGCGGTTCTTTTCTTTACTGTATTTATATTAGTAGAACTGCATGTAAACTATTAAATCACGCTACCCCATCCTGTTTTGTGGTAGGCATATGTTATGTAAAGGCTTTATTAATTATTGGCTAACACGCCATATAACAATGAGTTTTAAAATTTTCCCCGTAATGGTATGCATAATATGGTTCAGTATTAAGTTAGCGAGTCAAAAATAGGTAATTATTTTCCCTATCACAGTTACCGGTGTATTGGCGTTGATTTTCATCGTGCGTGTAGCTTATCAGAATATGTTGATGCATATCTTTTTAACATAGATTTTTGCATGACACGTCCACAGTTACATAAAATGTTTACGTAGGCATCATATATAAAAACCACGCTATAAATATATCGAGCTCAAAAGCAGTGGTTGCCGTTACGAAAGTACAGAATACAAAGAGCACTGTGTAATTTGCTTTCTTTATTAGACTCTATATTTTTTATTCTAATAATAATGTATTATAGCTTATTAAGTTTGTAATTTCATAAATTTTATTCCAAAAACTAAGTTATAACGCTTAAATAATACCTCGTTAGTTTGTTGTCAATGTTATGGACATCGTTATTGTGAAACATATCAGATGCAAAATCGATTAATTTATTTAAGATTGTGTAATCCGTATAATGTGGTTGTGCTATAAATTGAATGGATTTAGCAGAATTTAGTTTTGACGTGTTCGTATATGAGGACAAGATGTTTTTAAAAGAAAATGTTAAAAACCTTACAAAATCACAAAATGTCAGAGACAGCAATTATGTAAGTAAGGGATGGATGTATTGATGCGCAATCATAGCGGAGGCTGAAATGAAGCCCAATTTTATTAAGATATGTTCAAATTATAAATTCTGGCCTTTTTTATCTAACTAATTTCCATGGGAGCTGAACAACTTCTCTAGCTAGTAATTCATGCAACTTTTTGTGAAGACGTTTCTTACTCCTCAGCAAAACGCAGAGCAAAACCTAAAGTTGAGCCAATTCGGTGACACATGGCTGATATTAGTATTTTACGTCCATGCCATCTTCTTCTTCTTCTATATTATAAAGAGGAAAGTTTGGATTGTTTGTTTGTATTGAATAGGCTCCGAAACTACTTAACCGATTAAAAAAAATCTTTCACCTTTGGGAAGCTACACTATCCCCGGATAACATAGGCTTTATTTAATAATTTTTCCGTGCCCATGGGAACGGAAGCTAAGCGGTTGAAGTCGCGCGTGGGAAGCTAGTAGGTAACATAAAAAAAAAAAAAAACGGAAATCCGCGACATGATACACGTAGCTAAAAGTAATATTTTGAACTTATTGATTTAAATTACCTTATATCATAGAATTTTGTGTAACATGGTAATTAGTGTTAGTTCATAAATCCGTATAGGTACCTACCTAAATTCCGTACCTACATATAATCAGTAATAGATTTTGCGTAAAAAAAATCATTTTAAGACAGTAAAATGTGAACTGGGAAAGTTCCAAAAAACCATAGCAAAATAACATTGTTGATATATTTTGTGTTTCTGATCGCGCGTTAGCTCAGCAACGCATGAGTACATAATATATCTGATCTATTATTTGCGTCCAGGCAGTCCGTATACTGGTTGATCCATCTTAAGATATAAAGAAAACATTTAATTCGTGCATACTTCTGCACAGCCTGACTTATAGTATTGATTGCATAATATTTTACGAACAAAAATGTGTCATAATAAAATGATGTTATCTAGTGTACGCTTTTCTAGTGACTAATTCCCAATACTTACTTACTTGGTTACAAATAACAGCGAAATACATTGGCAATAAACACATAGAAAAAATCTAATGGGCAATTACACATTCCCAACGATACCATCTCGTGATACGAGGCCATCAATCAAGTGTCCCGGTACTTTTATTATCTACTTGTTACACCATTTTTCTTTCGAGTGTCTTTTATTTTGCTTTGAAACTTAATCTTTCAGTCCACTCAGTGTAATACGAGTATATGCTCTCATTCGTATTAGTCACGTAAACGCACCATATTTTATTTGAATTGGTTTCTACATAAAAATTCTATGTGTGTGTTCAGGGTAATAGAATTATAACAATATTGCATAGTGATGACCTTGCCATAGTTAGATGCAATGAAATACATTTATGTAGTGTGAATGTTATTTAAAAAATAATTAGTACCTATGTTTGTAATATAATTTAATATGTCAATATCAAAGTAGAAGTCTGAGTATGTAATTCCTTAGTGATATCGGGATGGCGTTGAAAAAAGACCTACTAGGAACCCATGTAAGAAAAAGTATTTTTTTGGGATTAGGCACCATAAGAGAACATAATAATTTGGTATAGAATTAATTTAAGTCATAAAACCCGTTTAAATAAAGTTGCTACTATTTCACTAAATATTATTTGAGCTAAATATTTAGTTTTGTAATTAGTGCAGCTACTACTATGCCATGTTTGCTAACAGACATACACATAAACGTTCTCGTAAAAATAGATAGCGTAACAACTTCTAGGCAATGCTTAGCCGTGCAGCAATTTCAACCGCAACCCAAATTAAGTTTTGCTTTAATGTTATTATGTAGGATTAACTTGCAAATGAGACGTAAGTCCACCAATATACATATGTTAGAGACAAAATAACCAACACAACGGAATTGAGTCTTGTTCAACAAGTTGTAAGTTTATCCGTCAATAAAATTAAATATTTTCGTTTTATGTGTTTTAAAGGGCAACATATCAATTTGCCTTTGCATTTGATTTTCAACCTTATTAGTTATAGTCACTTATGCAGTATTGCAATATCACCGAAGAAGTGCCTTTGTTTTATTCAAAGAATTGCATAAATTTCTAAGAGAACGACAGTTATCGGTACAGTTTCGATGGATTTTTATGTAGTCAGACACAAAGCATCTCCTACTTCACCGAACATAAAGTACAGTTTAGACGAAAATTTTATATAATATGGGGATCTCAACCTATTTGGCAATTAAATTGACGTTAAATATTTTTTAACGTTTTTTAACGTAAAATTGCAATACATAGCGACAAAGCTGGCACATACATGGCAAATAAACAACATACTACTTTTAGTTTAATTGATTTCAAACATTAACTTAACAATAAGGTAAGATAAGGTCAAGACATTATTTGAAACAAATATCGATCGATAGAAAATTCTCCTTGAAAGTATTCTAACTAATAATGATTGAGGTATTTTATATTAAAGTGCTGTAGTTCTAAATTATTTTGGTAAACCAACACTAAAGGATTCCAAGTTGCGTTATAAATTTTACTTCTAAGTCGCTGTTTTACGGGTTATGTTCGTTTTATTGCAGTTCCGTCACGATTAAAGTTAATCTTATATGTACGGCACGGTAATCCTTTAAATATACTTAGCAACCGCTGTAATGATGAAATAGTATTGCTTAGCAAAATTATACTTAATCGTAACTTTACTCTCATCATCTTAGGTTTGAAAGTGGCGCAAGTGACTGAAAAGTTGAAAGGGAATCGTTTATCTTGATATGGTCATGTGAAGAGCAGGCATGAAACGCATGTTACTAAAAGAGTTCTAAGTATACATGTAGATGGATGGAGAGGGAAAGGAAGGCCTAAGAAAAGATGGATTGATTTTGTGAAGAGTGATATAAAAGAAAAAGTAGTAAGTGATAGAGTGACGGGTGACAGGACAGAATGGAAGAAACAAACGTGTTGCGCCGACCCCAAGTAATATGGGTAAGGGCAGGAAGAAGAAGAAGACTCTCATCATCTTGTCGAAATTAACGTTGAACATACGTTTCGAGTCGACGATTCGAATGCTTATTTATCTAAGTTGTAAGGATTTCTTAGAACTTCTTATATAGGTACTTTAGTAAATTTATAATGCTGAACTTAAACTGGTATTCTAATCAAAGTTTTAATTTTTAACATTAACTTCATCGACATCGATCCTAATTATAATCGAAATTTTGTTAAATAAAAGATAATTTCGATCGATATCCTACCACAAATTTAATTCAAAAGTGGAAAATAAAATACTTTATTTGTTTTTGATTAAAATAACGTACTCTTGGTTATATCACATGGTTTTAATTTAATTTATAAGCGAGAACGTAGACAGTTTAAATATTAAAGGTTCTAATAAAGACTGTAATAATTCAAGACTAAAGTCCTCTACACAAGATAGATGGCTCCTAGAAACATACTTAACTAAACATAAGCTTTTACAAAAAAGCAGAATTTATTGCAGATCTTTATTGGTTTTGACTACTGAGTATTAATTTAAAGAAGTCTTGAAAATGTAAAAAATATTTGGACACAAAAATTTTAGGCTTTTTATGTCTCAGACATTATTTTAGTAGTATGTAGAATAATATGAAGACATACTTAACTACACTATTCGTTATCTATCTTACTATAACCAATAATTCGTTTTTCTATTTTTGTAGTGAGTAAAAACTCTTTTTTTACTACTAGTATTCTTGCTAACCCCTCGTGCTAAGCTAAAATGCCTATGTTACGAGTGTGAGTGGGCTCACGTCGCGGCGTCGGTAGTGCAATGGATGGGGATCGAACCGGCGATCACATGATCGCAAGTTCGACGCCCTACCCATTGGGCTACGACTGCTTATTCTAATGGGATTAGGCTGGAACTATTATGTAATTTAGGTTTTGATGATAATTGTTATCTTATTACCGATAATTTTTGTTTGTTTTGTTTTTATATTATGGCTGAGGTCGATCTTTTCGACCGTTTTTTCGCACCAACCCAACTCAATCATGTTGTTACATTAAAACAACTGCGACTTTTTCCCCATGATTATTTGATTGATGTTTATGGAAAAAGGATAAAAGTACCTACAATTGATTTTCATTAAAATATATAACTCAGTTTATATATAGTTGTCTTGAGTTAAGTAATTAGACTGAAAGCTAAGATGTTTAAACTTTAAAGACTTACCGCCGAATACAGGTGAATTTTTAATGTGCAATATCGCCCGCTATTTCCTCGTATGCTAGAAATAAGCTCTATTGCGCTGCGCAACTTTCATATAGGTATTCTGGAAAACATCAAGAAGTTAAATAAATAAAAAGGTAATACTTCAGATTAATTTTGTTATTGCCAAAAAAATAAATGGTGGTACTTTATGAGGTACATATAAAACTTTCCATGTGATTCGACATTTCGAGTACACTCTTCTATCTACCCAATTTCTCAATAAAGAATCTATAAAAATGACAAAGTGGTAATTCATTTGCAGATGAATATTCTTCATAGTCATATCAGAGTCGTACAGCAAAGGCTTTTGTACCATTCAGTTTTTATGAGAATCAAATATTACCGTCACGGGTTACTTAGATGTGTCAGTTTTTTTTCTGACCTATTTTGTGGTTAGATGCGTCATTTTTCCTACTTCAAGAGGCATAAATGTGACCGCGGCTTCAGCTTTCTTCAATTAATTAAAAATTACAAACTAAGCAACCAACGCAAGAGGGCACCCGCTGTGGGGCACGGTACTCGGCTCGGGTTTGCTGTCAGGTAGATTGTGGTATGATGATGTTTAGAATAGAGATCAAAGAGTAAATCCTCAAGCTCCTCGCCAGCATCTGATCTGAACTGAGGTCCAAGCCCTAAGGCCCCCAAGTATCTCGGGACTTTTGAGAATCCTTCGTTGGGGATAATAGCAATGTTACAGGCACTTTGGAGAATTTGGGCGAATCTATTTTGCCTAACTGTGTCTGTAAAGTTGCATTCATAATGCGTTTCTCACTCCGCGTTTTATGGTACCTAATTTAGGTTAAGTTAGAAAGTAGTTATTTATTTTAAACTGGGAAGATACATTTAACTTAAAGAGTACAAATTTGGTGATGGTCTGGCCATGTTATTCAGTAAAGACAAGTATCTGTAGGACTTTAGTTTTTTATCAGTTTATTTTAATGTAGAAAAGTATTCATAAAGAGCTTCATACGTGCCAGGTTCCAGCATCCCATAATCTCCTTGTATAGTAATTATCTCTCCAACTAGATCGGTAGATAGATTGTGACATCCAAGTATATTTCTATTTTTTTCCATTGTTTAATCTATAATATATACAGGGTTACAGGTTAGGTCAATCTAGATCCATTAAAAGCGTATAGTGCCCATAATTTTTGAATGATTTGACTATGAAATCTCCTACCCCAAACCTAACTGTTTTGTAAGATATGCGAATTTTATTTTTTTTATGTCCATTCTTCGTTTGTAGGGCTTAGTGTGCGTATGTTCAACAAAATACCAGAATGTGTGCAAGAGTTACCCCTAAATAAATTTAAATCCCATTTAAAGACTACCTCAATGAAAACAGGTTATTACACAATTAATGAATATATTAATGATAAAACTGCATGGTGCTAGCGGTGTAACACAAGCAAACTTACACACCAGGTGCCTGTTCACCGAACTGATATACCAACATTAGACTTTTTTAATTTTTTATTGTCATTTATCAAATTTGTTATTGTATACACTGATGTATTTCGGAACAAGCTATGCTGAGTTTAACTGTCTCTCTTTTTAAATGCGATTCCTCAAATACTACTATCAGTGTACTCGTCATGCTCCCATTGTTTGTCATTGCTTGCGGTGGCGATGTGAGTCGGGTCGCCTCCTTCCCTCTAATATGGCGAGGGAGGCGATGGCTGTGTGCTCACACGTTATACTCGTGAACGGGTGCTGCTTGTGGTGACTGGTCGACCATATGATGGATGTGTTTGAGGTAGTAGTACATTATTGTGACCTTAACGGCGATAATCTTCTCATGTAGCTAGTTCCTTGGAAATGTGCGTTGACGCTCCCTCCGTTTTCAAAGTGCAAGAGGTTGCTGCTCTGATATTTCTGCTTGAGGATTTTAAATCAATATTTAACTATATTTGTGAAAACGTCTAGAGCGTGCATTAGCGCACATACTGTTATTTGAAATGTATATTAAATAAAATATTGTAAACAAAAGTTATTAAAAAAAAAAGGTATATAAACTGTGATACAAAAGATGACGAAAAAGAAAAAGCCCGGAGTTTCTTTCTTCCTTTCTTCTCCGAGTCGTCCACATAGGTAGCTAGTGAAAGGTTGCAGGTTAGCTAGGGTAGGATTCTCGCCGGCGAGGACCGCGTTGCACCCCTACCCCTGCCCTGTGATCCAGCGCCTGTAGGCCGATCACTTCCTTTTATGTTCATAAATCTGACTTATATATCAGTGGTACCACTGGGTCGTGGTCCTAACCCCTTAAGGGTGCCCCCAGGTGTGTGCCACTTAATTGTATGTTTTTTTTTTCCAAATTTTTCTATATTGAACCATTAAAGTCTAAAATAATTAATATGAACATAAACTTATTATGAGTAGAGAAATTAATGACCAGCTGACGGACGGTCTACTTTGTCTGTAATATCCTACAATTTGCTACCGGTTAATTAAGTATCTAGTTTAATTCATAGAATAAGAATAATTGGGTAACATTGTGATTCTGACAAGTACAAGTGTATGTAAATACCTAAGTGCTGAATAAATTCATTATTTCATTATTATTTCATTATGAAATTTGTTGATTTTTTTGCTATTATATAGATAGCATATTTTAAATTTTTAATAGGTAAGTTTTATTATATTTAACTTTATAGAATAATATGTTTTATGTTGTTAATATAACCAGAGTTCTACATAAGTTAACTAAAATAGGTCATTGCAAACGATTGAACGTTAAAAAAGTTAGTAAAAACATAGAAAATTTTGTTTTCTTTTATGTAAATGTTAAAAAAAAGTTCTCTCTGTCATAACCTTTTTTTTTTACATTTACATTCGGCAGATGAGCCTTAAATTATTAACGTTTCATCAGCTATCCAGAATGGATTAGGAATATACATATCATTCACCATTTTGAAAAAGAATATCCTTAGATAAAACTTATATAATAATATGATTGACAACCAAGACCTTTTATCCATAGAAAATCCCATTTACTTCAGAAACAATATCCCCTTGAAATTAGATTTTTCTTATTTGCGCTATCGGGATATACCTAAAATTAACGTTATGATTCTCTTCGACAGCACTTTGACGTGATGAAACATTTCTTATTATCAGCCTGTCAGTGTTCTTTAAATTATACCGATGTATTTTTGGAGAATTCATAATACCGCGGCTTTGTCTATTTGTTTTTTTTTTGACGGATATAATGACAATAATATTTAGTTAGACACGAGGAATTTGCTGTTTCAAAGAGCGATGTAGACGAGCAGGGCTTGTATTAAAATGCTTAAGACGGCGCCTAGGGCTTGGACTTTGGTTCAGGGCGGACGCTAGCGGACATCAAGGGATGATTTTTAGATTTCTGTGCAACTGTTGCTCTACTATACAGTTCACAAGCCTCTAGGATTTCGGCTCTACAAGGGGATTGGAAGGTTATTTACAAACGAAGGGTCGGTGGTTCGTGTGGTCAAAGTATAGTACTAGTATTAGTAATCCAAGGAAATGTTACATTTTTATCTTTCTATACTACAAGCTTCCCGCGCGCGGTTTCACCGGCGTAACTTCCGTTCCCGTGGGAACTTCATCATTAAATATAGCCTATGTTCACTCAGGGTGAAAGTAGCTTTCCAATGGTGTCAGAATTGTTGAAATCGGCGCAGTCGTTTTTGAGTTTACTCATCACAAACATACACAAAAAAATACAAATCTTTCCTCTTTATAATATTAATATAGATATAAAGCTGAAGAGTTTGTTTGCTTAAACGCGACAATCTTAGGAAGAACTAGTCCAATTTAAAAAAATCTTTTAATTTAATATAGCCCTTTTATCGATGAAGATTTATGTTATATTTAATGAGGAAGCGTTTATTAACGGAAAAAAGAGACCTGGGTGAAACCGCGTGTGGGAAGCTAGTTTTAATTAAAATCAGTTAACCCATATTTGTTTGAAATAAAAAAATACCTGAACAAGTAAATATCGAAGCAGCTACTTAAAATACTAAATTGATAATTTATTTATCTAAGAACTAACAATAACATATTAAGATACCTTTATTTTATTTTTTTGGCCGGGGGGGGGAAATGCATTTACGCATTCCCACCGCTGCAGCGTATTCGCGAGCTGGCGATGGGTTATGTGGGACTCCATCTCCATAGCGTGGTAAGCTAACTCATACCACGAGGAGAGGACCCTACACCACTAAAACCCCCCGGACACTCCTTCGATCCGCCGTTGGCGGGGACCGGGTACGCATGAGCAATCCGGTCCATAACAAGATACCTGTGTCTGTAGGTGCCACATCTGACCTAGTAATATGTAGATTAGGGTTGCGGCATTTTGATGCATTGAGGTCAGACCTTGATATATCGATGGCACAAACATATAGGTAAGGGTAAAATGCCACTCATCGTTTAGAAAAATTGCCAATTTAAAAATGTAAAAATTCAAAGAGACAATCTTTTGTGTGCGCTTCATAAATTGTAATTAGTTGCATAATAAGAAAACTCTTCATATTAAAATATTGAATTAAATACCAAATATATGTAAATATAATTATGTTAAAAAGTGATGTATTTTTGATTTTTTTTTAAGCTTCATACGGTGATAGAGATGTGTAGTTCGCGAATGAATCCTTCAATTGAAGTACTTCAGTTGGAATCACTCTGTATCTCTTTCGTTCAGTACAGATTCATATACTTCTGTAGTTCAGTTTAGTCCATTTAGTTCACAGTGTTAAAATTCTTATATTCAATATAATACGTACACAATATAACTTAATGCTTTTATATGAAAGCTACACATAGTACATATAATTTAAAAAAAACATAAAGAACTAATACAAAACAATATAATCATTCTCGTTATTAGTTCATTGCACGATCGATGATGGTTTGAAAGACCTGCGAAAATTGATTCAAATGAATCTAGTTCATAAACTGAACTAGTGAAGTAAATGAATTAGATGATCGTTTGAAGGACATGCGAAAACTGATTCAAATGAATCTTGTTCATAAGCTGAACTAGTGAAGTAAATGAGTGATATAGTTCACTTAGTTCAAATGAAGTATACTTCAATGACACATTTTGCGCATGTCTATATCTCATTGATTCGTTGTGATTTGCTGAACTAAATGAAGTACTGAACTAAATCAGTGGACTACTTCATTGAGCCAAAAGATATACTTCATTCATTTCTTTTTACTGACACATTTTGCGCATGTCTACGGTGACAAAAGAAGATGAAATTGAGAATTTATTCCAAATTGGCTAATGTATAATCTTTATCTATTCATAGGTATAAATATAATCGAAAAGACTCTTTATTATGGAAAATGACAGAATAAATGCTCATATTAATGTATAAAGGGTACAATATATGTATAAAGGGTATACATATAAATATAATTATAAAAAGTTTTGTCTGTGTAACCTATTTCGGCCAATTGGAACGGATAAACCGATTTACTATCTTACTGCGATCACTAATCCACCCGCCGAGCGTGGGGTTACGGCAATATCTCTCAACGACCCTGGCATGATAAGGTATGTTATGAGGAGGTTCATGTTCTGTAGTAAACGTTTTAAAGTGAAGATATATTTCATACCGTTAGGTCAGTAAGGTGAATACTTACCTGAGGGGGGGATACCCAAAAGCCAAAACCAGTGCTCGTTTTTAGTGGGTAGGCCGTACAGCGCGTCGCATACCTAAAGTGAAGATATATTTCACACCGTTGGTGAATACTTACCTGGTAGGGGGGGAAAGCCAAAACCGGTGCTCGTTTTTAGTTGGTAGGCCGTACTAGCGCGTCGTGTACCTATTGTACAAACTATTCACTGACGCAGAGATCACAAATTTTGTGATCCCGCGTGAGCGAAGCGATGCGAAATGCATTTTACCCCGGTAAAAAAAAAAAGATTGAATACTTACGCGGGTGAAATCGCGCGGAAGAGCTAATTACAATATTAATTTATCCATATCGATGTTAAGCTCTTCACGGAAGATTGATGTCGTGTAGTAATTTAAGCATCACAGTATCAACCTAATGAAGATAAATTATACTTTATGTGAAGTAGATAATTATCTGACAGTGTTAACTGATACACTTATAAAATATGTGCCTCGGAAAGCACGCTAAGCCGTTGGTCCTGATTGTTACAACACCATTGCACGGAATTTAGAAGTCCGCAGGCCCCGGGGCAACCAAGGAGTAAACACCCCCTGGCCACAAATTAGTTTCACTCGAAATATGTAGAAAATTCGAACTGTGTACCTACTTTTTAGGGCGATTCGTATTCTAATATTTTACTAATCGTCTAATTAAAGTGAACAAGTATGAATAACCGTTATTACAATATTTAAGAACTGTTACATTAATCATGATCCTACAAAGTACTGTATGTAAAGGTACAACACCGAAAAAAATCATTAAAGAAAAGTTATAGAGTTTACTTGTCATAATTTTAAAGATTTAAAATCTCTATTGTGGGGGCCCCTCTATTGTGACAGTTGCCCTGGATGCCCTCTTTTAAATCTGGCCTTGCATCATTGTATAACAATTGTAAGGTTGTATGAAACGGGTATTTATAAACCATTAATAAGGCTACATAAATGTCCACCCAAAAAAAAACGACCCGCCTGCCAAACGTGGAGACTATGGCAAAACCATCCCTCGGGGAGAGGCCCATGTTCAGCAGTGGACGTTATACGGGCTGATGATGATGATTTTTGTGTTTTAATACAGTTATGTATCTAATGTTATTATGTAATGTTAATTTTCAAAGGGATGTGACTAATTTAAAGGAAAATATAAGTGCGTCCCTTGTGCCCTTGTAACTAGAGGACGCCCAGTACCTAATCGAAATTCGACCATAATTAAAAATATAGGTAACCTGCGCTTCTTCTTTTTTCATAAAAATTCATACTGCTCCGTCCGTGCAATTTTCGTAAAATGGGGAACCTACAAAGTTTTTGTATGTTCACGTATTAATATATAGATTACTAGCTGTCCCGCCCGGTTTCACCAGCGTAAATCCCGTTCCCGTGGAAACTTTAACTCAAAATATAGCCAATGACACTCACAAATTACGTGGCTATTGGTAAACAAATTTTCAAAATCGGTTCTTTAGATCCAGATATTTCCTTCTACATCGTCACAAACTTAACCTCTTTATTATATTAGTATAGATAAAATAATGTTATGAAAGCCTTATAAAATGACTAAGTTCTGCCACGCTCTGGAGTTTAATAGGTATTAAACTCCAGAGCGTGGCAGATATTCGTCGAACGTGCCTTTAACGTAAACTAACACTTACGACCAAATGCTTCTGAATAATAGACATCCGTTCTTATGGTTCTGAGGTCTAGATATAGGTATGTAGGTACGTGATAGAAGTTTATTACATAGTAAATCAACCATAAACAAAAAAAGCATGCAGAAAAATGTCAATTACAGTACATGTGATGTTACTGTATCAAAATCAAGTTACACAAATCAAAATTAAAACCTATATTTCTTGTGCTTATTTCAAATATTATAGAAGTAATGTTATTTGAAAGTTCAAAACGGAAGAATGCCGCTGTCGGCAACTTTTCGACGAGGTAGGTAATACTTCAATCCCAATGCCAGTGACCACCTTTAGCCGAGGTACAAATCCCGCAGAGACTGCCCTCTTGCGCCATTTAATAACGCTAGGCAAGCTTCGGCCCAGCAATGTAGCAAAAACCTTGTGGCTATCTACGTAATGTTCAGTTTACTTTGGGCTTAAATATTATGATTATAATTATTGACACCTACTTTTATGCCTTTGCACCACTATGGTTGGAATCGTATTTCGGAATATTGATTACCAAACTAAGTAAAATATCTACTCACACTAGCAATTTTAATCTTAACATTTTAGGCATTTTGTACCCACTATAGAGTGTTGCAGGGATATCATGATAGGTATACCTACTTTCCTTAGGTTTATTTTATTGCTTTATATAGTTTTTTGTTGGTTTTCCTCAAGCATGTCATTCTTAAATATTTTATATACCTATGCTTGCCGAGAAGCGAGGATCGTAATTTGATTATCATCTTAAAATTTCTTGACTATGAAATCGAGACGTATTGTATTGAAGATTTTTATAAATCGTCGACTATCTCATTGCATTGATAAGAAAACTACAACTTGTTATTCATAGAAATCTTAGGATAACGCGGGATATATATTTTAACAACGTACTTATCTACTTCACATTTTTCCAGTTTATTCTGTCACATATATCTAGACCTCAGAACCATAAGAACGGATGTCTATTATTCAGAAGCATTTGGTCGTAAGTGTCAGTTTGCGATTAAGGCACATCCGACCTTATGCTTCTGAACTCTAGATATTTGATTATATTAGGTTCTTACCCCTGGTTCTTTAAATGCTATGATATGCGGACATATAGTGAAATCTGAATAATACGATCCCAATGCTGAATTCGCTTTACCTTGAGTATGGAAACTTAAATAAACAAATGTCACTTCAAAAACAATAACAACAATACAACATAGTCACAAAAAAAAGGTCAAGTATCCAATACCTACATGGGAGAAAATATTTTAACTAAGTACTCTTAAAGCTAAAACTTAACCTTGGTTACTAAAAACGTTAAAATTCCTTATTTTCTTTCGTCAACTCAACTTTATTGAAAAGCTCACCAATTTAACTTCAATATTAACTTACATTGCTATACCAATAAGACTCAAATTTGAAAAACATCGGCACACGTTGATTGAGGTCTGAAGAAGTTATGTAACTCTGTGTTATTTCTTCAGTAAGCGCGTAATTACAAATGAGATATATTAGACGTTTTATTAGAATTACAAAGAAGAGTTATGTAAAGCTTTATATTCAAAGCCTTAACATTCGTCTGCGAATTTAAGAATAAATGTGAAATTACATTTTACAGAAATAATTATAATTGGTGGTCTGATAATAATTATACAGAATATTATAGTACACAAAATAGTATATAATGGGACAATGAAAGATTGCTGTGAAGGATGTTCAATTTTCCCAAGGAGACGTTACTCAAATTATGAAAAAAAGAAAAGAATTCGTAATTGGAATATGTCTAATAAAAATACATAAAAAAATATGTATCCAAACTTATACTCTCATTATTTAAAGGTTAGATTGAGACCTAAAAAACAGCTTTTGACATTAACACCTTTAAGCCTTCAGCCGCTAACGAACAATAAAGATACAAAGATAATATGATAAAAATAATCTTTAAAAGTCTTCGCGTTTATAAACAAAATCTTTAGATCAAGGCTGTTGCGCAATACTGTAGATATTACACAAAATCTTGTTTCAGTAACCTTAACTAAGATAAATGAAAGCAATAAGACCATTAAGTCTAAACCATTATTATTAAGAACCTAGCTCAAACAAAATTAAGCACCTATGCAAAAGGGCTGTATTAAATTATCTGACGCCCGTGAATTTACGGCTTTGTTATACAAAGCCGTAAATTCACGGGCGTCAGATACTTTTGATAAAATAAAATATATTTTAAAACATATTTCCCTTAATACAAAAACGATGTTCAGCGTTCACTACAGCTGTAAAGGTAGACATATCTCAGAGTTAGATATATCTCAGAGCTAGACATAGAAACACGATGCCAACTTATAGAGCAACGATAGTGCGCCATATTTATTAATCTGTGGCCATATTACCTTTATTACATAATCCAAGGGACTGGCAGCTTGGAGCGTACACGGTTTTGCTATTAATCGAAGAAGTTTAAATAGGCCTCAGCATTTTGATATCTACACTGCACCTAACAATATTTTAACCATTTCTGATATGCCTGTCATGATCATTGAAAATACATTAAATAATATAGAAACCTGAGTTTTAATAATTTCACGCATTTTTAGGGTTCCGTAGCCCAATGGCAAAAAACGGAACCCTTATAGATTCGTCATGTCTGTCTGTCTGTCTGTCTGTCCGTCCGTATGTCACAGCCACTTTTTTCCGAAACTATATGAACTATAATGGTGAAACTTGGTTGGTAGATGTATTTTGTGAACCGCATTAAGATTTTCACACAAAAATAGAAAAAAAACAATAAATTTTGGGGTTCCCCATACATAAAACTAAAACTTGAAAAAAATTTTTTCATCGAACCCATACGTGTGTGGTATCTATGAATAGGTCTTCAAAAATGATGATGAGGTTTCTAATGTCATTTTTTTCTGAACTGAATAGTTTGCGCGAGAGACACTTCCAAAGTGGTAAAATGTGTGTCCCCCCCCCTGTATCTTCTAAAATAAGAGAATGATAAAACTAAAAAAAATATATGATGTACATAATCATGCAAACTTCCACCGAAAATTGGTTTGAACAAGATCAAGTAAGTAATTTTTTTTTAATACGTCATAAACCGTAAACCGCAATTTACCTTTCATTCAATCAACTATTATTAACATCGATCAGAGTTACAACGAACTACAAGAACGTTTATACTATGTTACTTGTTGTATTCTTGATATCAAAAATAGGTAGGCACTTGCAACTAGTAGGTACGGAACCCTTCCTGCGAGAGTCCGACTCGCACTTGGCCGGTTTTTATATATCACTCTCACCTGCAACAATCAATAGCTACCAGGCGCTCATATCAAGTAATAGAGATGGGAATGTATGCTTACTTTTCTTACTAAGGTATTATTATACTTACTTTTTAAATGAAAATGTATTTCCAACGCTATCTTCTACTGTTCCAGAAATGCTAACAGCTATCAAAGCATCGCAAAAGAGTAAAAGAGAAGATGATGAGCAACCGCAAGATACTCCTGATAACGCTGGCGCTAGCAATTCTACGGTTAATTTAAACAGAGACAAAGCAGAAGATTCTCACTCAGTACTAGATAAATCCAATATAACCAAGAAAACAGTGAACATAGATGCGACTCGATCTTTTTCACATAAGATTGATAAAGAAGCGAAGAATAAAATAAATAAAAAGAATAAATAAAGACCAAAATACACACAAAGCTGTACAAATTTTAAAGTCGGCAATGACTGAAAGTAAAAGAAATTAAATTAGCCACTGAAAATAACTTTCCAAACTAGAAGAACTGAACAACATTAAAAACCAACTTCAAGTACAAGTTGTATACTAAATTTAAGTCTGTGAAACAGTAATGAAAGCTTTGTTAGAGATACACTGATTTGGTTGCAACTGCAATTTAGTTTCAGCATTGTACAAGTTAGTTGGATGTTGGCTAATAAATGGTTGATTGTGGTTTCATTTAGTTTTTATATTAAATAAGTTTCAACAATGAGACAACGAATATTGTTCGGTATACTAGTATTTTCGACTGTTTTTTTTTTTGTTTCGAGCACGTTTAGCTTTCGGTCCCGCGCCTGATCTCTCACCGATCGTGTTTGCGCACTATAATTATGTCATGTGATAACTAAAGGAGAAGGGGCCCCCTGGCCACAAATTAGTTTCCCTCTAAATGTGTAGAAAATTTGAAGTATGTACCTACCTACTTTTCAGGACGATTTGAATTCTGATATTTTACTGATTGTCTTATTTAAGTGAACAAGTATAGATGAATAAACGTTATTACAATATTCAATGACTTTTAAATTAATCATGAGTACAAAGTACTGTATGTAAAGGTACAACACCGAAAAAATCAATAAAATAAATGTTCTGGATGCTCTCCCTTAAATCGGGCCTTGCACCCAGAACAGGGCTTTATTCACAATGTTTGCTTATCTGCCTATATTTCATCTTTGTAATCTACTATATAAATTAGATACTTAAACACTGATTTATAATAGCACAAGAAAGGGATAATTGGAGGAGATAATTAAGTTTGACTAAATATTATTTAAACTGTATATTCAAGTAGGTAACTTAAGTATTTCTCAGATATTTCATGGTATGAATATACTCTCTGGTTATACTGGTTATCAATACGACCAGGTGCAAAAAAACTTATCGTCTGGAAGTTTCCAAATTTTTGGCAAATGAGAGAACCAAAATATGTAAGTTAAAAGGTACTGTCCACATTCATGAATCATATCAGCACTAAGGTCTCAAACACATAAACACGTTACGACGACGTAACGTGCCACGGCACGGCAACGTGACGTGACGTAAAATCTCTCGGTGCACTCATGCAACTGTGCCACATTTGTTATTGTAATATATGTGACTGGCTGGTTGGCTGTGAAAGCCTTGGTCATTATTAGAGATACAATTCTACAAATGCGCCATCGTTAATAGGACGTGTTTAACTTGGCACGTTGCGTTGTTATGACGTGATTGTTTACGTTGCTCGACGTCACGTTGCCGTGCCGTGGCACGTTGCGTGTTTATATGTTTGAGCCCTAAGCTGGGGGCACTGGGAACTAATTCATGATAAGTGGCGTTACTGGGGTTTAGAGGTGCTCCTCTAAACGCCTGAGAGAGTTTTTGTATAAATCTTCTTTTCGTGGTATGATGAGCTTCACTAGGTAGATACCTACTATGAAATAGAAATGAAAAGAAACGTTTATTGATCATGTAGACGAATCGATCGTACTTATTATAAGTCAAATACAATGATAATGACAAAAAAAAAACAAATATTGACTCATAAAAATTTGTTTATTAAATAATGTTTAGCAATGTTGTTATGGAATGTGATAGTCGCGTATTATAAATATAATTAGAATCAACCAGCGCGGGCTGTTATTCGGTCAGAAGCATAGAACTAGGTTCTACATACCCTGCCATTGTAGCGGTGAGGATCCCTACCTACTTCCCCTAGGGAAAAAATATGTGTTACATGCCTCCTGTATAAATAAACAAAATCTGTACCTATAGATATACCTACCTGATACACGTAACAAATAAGCAAGCCTTTATTATTCATTAAAGCTTACAGAACTTTATAAGTTATTCGTTAAAACAATGTATACCTGCAATAGGCTAAGAGTCAAGGTTAAAATAGATCGGACTGGATATATTACGGAACAATTTGGCGCGACATGCGGCGCGGCGTCAGCCTGACGCCAAATAAAACAACCCCGCTTTAGTGGCTTGAATGAAATCCCAATAACTTACTTTGTTTATAAAACTAAATATGCATAACATAGAACTAAAAAAAAAAAACTATGCAAAAAGCTCATGCAAAAGCATCCCAAGATGCATATTTCAACCGCGCAACTCCCGTTCCCGTGGGTACTTCATAATTAAATATATTATGCTATGTAACATTATAATTGTAAAATAATTATCGAAATCCGTCCTTAAGTTTTTAAGTCAACAAACAAACGTATAAAAATACAAATCATTCGTCTTTGTAATAGTTGCAGGTATATATTACATATAATAAAGATTTCACAGTAAAATCAATAAAAAATATTTGCCTTGACAATATATTACACCTGGAGAATGTTCTTAACTTTTTGATCACTGTGGATGCGTCAATATGTATGATCATTATGGATGTTGCTGTAATGATGTCTGGAGATCTTCACTGCCACTATTTATTTGATTATGACTGTACTATTTAGTTATTTTAATAACCATCATCATCGCCCCTTATAACTTCTACTCCTGAATGTGGGTCGAGGGTCGAGCACTACAATTGGTAAAATGCTAAAATCTTCACTGGAACCTTATAAGAATGCAAATTTCATTATTTGGCCTACATTTTGTCTTCCCAACCATATGGATATGGATAATATTTGTATATGAGGCACTTGGCATCTTTTTTAACATGGATACGATTTAGTCACCCACAGAAAATGTTTTAGACGCCTGCGGGGCTAATATGAGCCTAATTAAAACGTACTACGGCTTTTTTTCTACGAACATTATAAAAACCCGTCGTCGCGTCGTGTAGAACGTCGTTCAGTAGTAAAAAATAAATCTTCAGTGAACAAAATATAAACGTACAAGTTTCCATCTTTAAAAAGGAATATGGCGGATTTTTTATATTTATATAAATTAAAAACCTCAACCAAACAACATTATGTTGACAATAGGAGACCTATAAAATGTTGTGGTATCCAAAAGGCTGAGTTGTATGTATACATATGCTATCTCTTAAATTGCGGTCAAAGTTGGGTACGCATAGTTTAACAAAGGACCCGAGGACTTATATGTATGAAAATAAACAGCGTTTTATTAATTTTGTTTCTATGAAAATTCTAAAGATATTCATCTAAAGTAAAAAAGATTATCAATATTATGTACCTATTTAATTTATACATAATTGTGACCTTTTAATAGTTACTAAGGGAGGCAGGACTATTTAGCCGGGTTGCCTTGCGTACCCGGCCCTCACCAACGGCGGACGGTGGTGTGTCCGGGAGATTTTAGTGGTGTAGGGTCCTCTCCTCGTGGTATGACTATAGCATACCACGCTATGGAGGGGGCGAAGCCCTTCGCGGGCACGGGAATGCTGCAGTGGCGGATGGGATGCGTAAATGAATTTCCCTCGGACAAAGAAAGGAGGCAGGACTATTTGCCATTAGCATTACCTACAATAGACGCATTACACAAAATATCAATTTATTTAAAACTTCACCACTATTAAAGTACATAGGCGGACTTAATGCCAGAGGCATTCTCTACCAGTCAACCATAGCAGGTGCAGAGACAATGTAGTTGGTGCACAATAAAAAGACTAACTGAGGAGGCACATATCACTAAAGTAAGCAAAAGGAATACAATAAATTATATAATATAATATGGATATTATATTTACTACACATTTAAAACATGCATACATTAATTAATATATAACAATATTATATAAACTATATACACAAAAATGTTTTAAGATACATATAATACTTTATTACATACAAATAATTCTGTGATGAGTTTTGGCCATCCAGTTTCCAAATGGTAGCGCATTTCAGAGTAGGTACCTATATATATTGGACAAAGTATGATGAATGTAAAAAGTTGAATCGATTGCGGGGACAGTCACGAAGACGGTTGTGTTCTTACATATCAAATCATAATTTTACCGGGGAAAGTTCTTAGGCATCCTCACCGCCACGATGGCGGGGAATGTAGGACTCCTCCCTCCATACCGATGGAGTTCCTTCGTTCCTGGAGCAAAAAGAGGATTTACGCAGTTAAACCCCTCTGATGCTCCATCAAATGCCAATTTTTTGAAACCGGGAACTGTCATAGGATGATGTGACATTCAGTGCTTCGCAACCCTAATGTTCTAAATCTAAAATCAATGTTCTATAGACCAATCCAGAGAGAATATGAGTCACATTATCTAAATGTTACTCGTAGCGGCGGCCTAATGTCTGTGATCTGTTTTGTTTGTATAGTTGTCTCGGGTTAATGTTACTCGATGATACCCTTTTGTTATTCGGGCACTATGAAAGAACGCCTAGCTTAATACAGTTGGCAAACATTCAAGCGACAGAAAACTATAACGCTTTAAAACTTTTAACTCGGTTTGTAATTTGGTAGCGAGGCTAATGAGAATGTAAAGCAATTTTTGTCATGTAATTAGCTATCCCTTTAACAGTGTAATAAAATGTAACACTATACACGCTATCGGCAGTTGAAGGCAGTTACTATAAGTACAGTCAGCATCAAAAAGATAGTGACAGTGAAAATCTCCAAGTATAGAGCAACATCCTAAATTATTATAAATATTGACGCATCTACAGTGAATTATTAGTGGAGAGCATCCTCCTTGTTCAAATATCCTACCGTAGCACCCACAACGCCTAATACTTCGTTACAATCAAGCCACCGACAGCACATAGGTAACAGCTAAAACGCCATCGGTATACCTGAGGGCATAGAACCCTTTCGATGCCCTCGTTTTCGAGTCCGAGAGGCCCGCGAACTGTAACGTAGAGCCACACATGCACAAATTCCTCAAAAAATCTAAAGTTTTCATTTAATACCCTGCCAGCAAGATCATCAAGATCCTCAGGGATGCCATAGCGCAGGTTGCGTATTTTATAGTTTTTAAACCACTTATTTAGGCTGCCTTTATGCCCGGTGAAGAAGCAAAAGCCTCAAGGCTACATAATTTCCGTCCGAAAAAAATAGAATAAAAAAAAATAACGGCAGTGTAGTGTGAAGTGATGAACGAAGAAATTCAGTTTTTATGATTAAATACCACATGAATATACATAAACATACACATAGTATAGTAGATAACTACCCGGAATGAAACCTAAGGTAGTTAATTTGAGATAAGATGGCTTTTACTTTAATGGGTAAGCAATTAATGTGGTGCCTGTCGTGACTCCATCGACCGCAAGCTAAGTTTTAAACCAAAAAAGTTAACGAGTAACTATCGTGATTCATTGCCATAATATGTGTTTTATTTTAATTCTATTTTATAGTGGAAAGTATTTTTATGGTTTGGTTGGTATTTACAATTAGCTCAACTGAATGGCTAGCTAGACTTAACCTCATTACCTAATAATTAAAAAGTTTAGGAATAAAATCAATATTAATCTAAAATTTTAGAACATTTTCCTTGTAGGTATCATATTTTGACGTTCATTATGAAAACAATATTTTATATTTTATCGATATGTTTTCTATTCAACCACAGCCTTAAACATTGGTGATACAAAAGGAATAAAATGTAATTTATTTTTGTTGTGGCGTATTGCTACCAAGAAAAATAGGCATTGGTGATATAAAGGGAATAGTTTTGTTGATGCTATTTTTGGTGATATAACGGGAATGCTTAAAAAAAATCTAAATTATGCTTATGCTTATAAACAATAAACACAAATATTGTGTTTATTGTTTATAAGCAATAAACACAATTGATTCTTTTGTTTCTTGATTTATTTCTACCGCGGTTACTTTATTCAATTATATTTTTAATGAGCTCAGACCAGACCATTGCAAATATCTTGTAGTTTTTTATAGCTTTTGACTATAAAAAACTACAAGATTTCGATAGTTTATTTAAGATACCTACGTAATCTAGGCTTATACGCGCTCTTAAAAAGTAGGTCGAAGCCTGAAGAAATAACATTGTTATGACTACGACTCTGAATAAAATAGCTATCTTGAATAAATTGTTTTACATTAAATAGAGCTCTCTACTTAATGGGCTTCTTCTTTACTAAAACAAAATTACATAGTAGGTATATACAAGAATAGACAGTTTAATTGTACCTACTTAAAGCAAATATACACATTATATTCTTCCGATGTCTTCGTAGATCCGAAGACCGAGAGGTCCACGAACTGTAAAGTAGAGCGACAGTTGCACAAAACTCCCTTTAAATCCAAAGTCAACATTCCTCAATACCCTCGCCAGCGACTGCCCTGAGCCTAGGTCTAAGTCACGGGGCGCCCTCCAGCGAAAATTGCTTAGTTTGTACTTTTTAAACCATTTATTAAGAGTGAAACACCGCTCGCCACTATGTTCCGTGTTTTCTGTTCTCACATGGAAGATTTAGGGATAATACAAAAAAGGATAACACAAAATCGTGAACAATTATAATATAATTGTTCAGGATTTTGTGTATATTATTAATTTATAATCATTATAATGCTAAGAGTTTACGTATGTATGTAATCTTCACAAACGCACATATTCATGCATTTACACTTTTTATTATAATGTGCTTTTTTGCTATTAATAATATGATTTATCTTCTCATTTAAAACCATCATTTTAATAACCAAGAATTTAGGCGACAGTTGCACAATACCCCGTAGAAAAACTCATCATTCCTGAATTTTCCCCGCCAGCGAACGCTTTGAGCCGAGATCCAAGCCCAACAGCGGCGCCATCTTGCGCAGGTCGCTTAGTTTGTAGTTTACCATTTAATAACTCTGGAAACCTGGAGCTCGCCTTTATCCCACGATAAAATATAATATTTAGTATTCGTTGTGGCTTAAAAAAATATTTCCATCTGAAAATTACAGTATAGTTAGTCAAGTTACCAATGTTACATTTTCAAAGAAAACCTTCTCTATAGAGACAGCATATTAAACTATAATTTTTATGACTTTACCTTTGACGCGAAATGGTTCAATAATAAAAAAAAAATATCCTTAATAAAGAAAACTACACACATAAAAACTAACAAGATTGTTTTATTATTATAATATTGTTATTTATTTTTCTTAGAATAAAATAACGTGTCCATTGGTACCATTTTCTCCAATAATGATCTCAAAGCCATACTTTCCCCTATATTTATCGTTTACGTACATATGATATATTCGTAATTTATAAACTTTGTTACGTTACATTCTCAATAAGTAGACACCTTGTATCGCTGCGGTCCGTTGTGTTGATTGTAAGCAGGTGTAATGTATGACATAGCGTTTTTTATAGTTGAAATAAATATTTATTTTAATTATTTTATTTTGGGTTAAGAGACATCTCGCCAACGCAAAAACTGGCCTGCGGGTCAGATGTCAACTTTTTAAAATGTGCATGGGTAGATTCGCCCGGATCCGGGATCAGTTTAGTGGAACGGGCCAGATGTCGCCTATTAAAAGGTAAAGGGATACTTCAGCAAAATCGTATATTTTTTATTAAATACCTGATAAATCTGTAAATCATAGCTGAGTACATAATTAGCTTGTTTCATACAATTTCTTGGTACAAATATTGATTGAAATTGTACCGGGATAGGTTATACGCTGGATTAACATAAAATATAGGCTACGTTGACGTTGTCGGACATGCATAAAACGTTGTGTTATTCCTCGTAGGTAATTGAAAGTTTTATCTTCCTAAAAAATAATTTTGTATAAAAACAAAGTTTTTATACAAATTACTATTTTTAAACCAGCTAAATCGGTTATGTCATTTTTAATTTATAAAGTTAAGCTTAATTCGAACGATAATACAATTTAATTTTTTTATTTAGTCGTTGTAAACCAAAGTTGCAAATGTATGCGTGTCCGTTATTCATAAAATGAACAGGAATTAGCTTACTTTATGGTGTTCGTTTTACCTATGACCATGTTAATAAGGAAAACTGGGTCGTAACATATAGGTACATTTACAGTTTGTTAGTAAAATTGTGTCTAGTGTATAAGTCTCGCATTGAGTCTAGGAGGCCGTGGGTTCGATCCCCACACCGGACAAAAAATCTTTGTGTAAATTCTAAGATTTATTTCCGGGTCTGGTTGGTTGAGGGACTTTCATTCGTACCTCGAAAAGCACGTTAAGCCGTTGCGTTGGTCCCGATTGCTATAACATCAACTATAACAAGAGTATAGCAGGGAAAGGGCAGCAGCGTTTCCCTGTGTATTACAACCGGCGGTCTCCAACCCGCCTGCCAAGCGTGGTGACTATGGCAAATACCCTCCCTTGAGAGTAGGCCTATGTTCGGCAGTGGACGTTATACGGGCTGATGATGGTGATAATTACTTATCTCGCGTTTTTTTCGTTAAAATCAATATTTATATTTCTTTTAGTTTGGTTCCGCTCATCACAATTAGCACAAAACTATAAAATAAAATAAAGGTCGTCGACTTAGTATAACGAGTTGAATTTAATTAATAGATACAACACGTTGTCGTACCAACAAATCATAGTCTGTAATGTGTGCTTTATAGATTTCTTATAAGTATATTCTCTTAGCGCAGTAAGATTCCTTATCATTTAAAAAATATATTACAATGACAAATTCACAACAATTATATGTAACATAAATGGGCGTCTACTTCAGCATAAAGCTACATCAATAGCACAAACCTAACAGATTATTGCGGCAGCGCTGGTATTCTACCCAGCTCCAGTTATGATGGCACGCATGCCAAGCGTCTTATAAAATAAAAATAAAATAAAATTTTCTTTACGTAAACCTATTACAGGCACTTGCAAATAGTCAAATAATATTTTTATATTAATCTATGTATAATTTTAACATTGTATAAATTAGCATATTAAGCAGGTATTTTAGATATTATCTTAACTTTATTATAAACTATATTGTGTCCAATAGCTTATTCTGTCTATATTAAGTTTGAACAATTTTAATTATTTGGGCGGACCGTGAGTTTATAACGAAGGACGCGCTTTAATGCTACCACCGGATCCAATACGCCCTAACTGAGCAGATCCGGCGAAACAAACTCAGTGGGTTAGTCTACTGCCGGTAGTGGTACCGCTGGTTGATCTATTTTCTTAGACTTATTATTATTAGACTTCACCATTATCTCGGAGCTATGCAGCTCTGGAACTTCGGAAGGCATGCGGGGGTCAGAGCTATCTCTTTAGACAAGTTTAACTTAAATGTTGTGTGACACCAACTGAAGATTATCCCTGTGCACACTATGAAAATGCATCCAAGGATAATCCCAGGTTAGTTATCATTATTAATTAGCTTAAAGAAATAAGATTATATAGGTAATATAAAAACAGTTTTAGTTTAACATATTTTGTGATGTCGATTTGTATGAATTGGTACACATTAACTCGTACCATTTGCTTTTTGACTTTCTGTATAATATGATGTCAGAAATATTGTTCTTAAAAAAGTAAATTAAAATAATGTTCTTAAATGTGTTAATGCGAAATGTTCGTCTACGTTACATACTAATATTTATTTATTTTTAAACTGGGGTAGCTTTAAAGTCGTCTCAGCTTAAGGATATTCTAATTATAATTAATCGTCCTTACATTTTAAAAGATAAGCTAATTATAGTTTGGTCTATGACCCGGTCTACGATCAGGTTCATAATACAGTCAAGGTTACCCAATCCGCTTCGGCCGGAAAACTGCGACCACTTGTCATGCTACGTCGTCGCATCCACATACCAAATTAAAACTGAGTTAGTTCAAGCCGTTGCAAGGCCAAATAGTCATATCTGGATACATACATATCCTTATACACTATGATGTAAGTAGATCTTGTCTTTAGAAGAATGTTTAAATTAAGTTAAATCACCTGCCATGAATACTGGACAAAGAATTTATTAAATTAATATTAGGTAGGTAATTGTGCCGAAATATAGACGATGAAATTCCCGAGCGCGTGTCCCGTGGAACTTTATAAATAACTAGCTTTCCGCGCGCGGTTTCACCCGCTTAGTGCCGCGGGATCTTCATAATTACATATAGCCTATGTCATCCGTGGATATTGTAGCTTCCCAACAGTGAAAGAATTTTTCAAATCGGTCGAATAGTTTCAGAGCTTATTCAATACAAACAGACAGTCAAATATTTCCTCTTGTAGTTTTTCAGTTTATTGTAATAAACATACGTACAAAAATACATAATAATATCTTTCCTCTTTATAATGTTAAATGTGAAATTTCAAATGGAATTAAAATATCTTGTGTGTGTTTGCTGCATACTTGAACACTTGAAGCAACATAAGTTTTGCTATGCAGCTGAAAACTGCCATAGCGTAGTATAATTTCAGACATATACCTAGTTTAAAATATTATAACGAATTATACAGGTAAGGCTGACGTCAATCTGTGTGAACGACGTGAGTGAGACCATCACCCGCTGTCCGCAAGTGAAACACGGTCGAGGAATACACACCACCAATGTGGGGTCAGACTAAGGGCGCTTTCCGACTATGTCGTAATGACAGATTATCGTATCTTTTACATTCTCTTGGCTTGTATATTCAAATGAGCTACAAAATTTTCCACATAAAGGATGACACGATGAAAACTGAAAACTGTCCACGATAAGAAATTGATTCACTTGCGATATAATAGGAACAGGTCGAGGCGACAGTTGTCTTACGATAAATTAGTTGTTAGACATGCTCTAATGGGAACAGCTAGAAACGAATGATTAATTAACCAAACATAGTGGCAACGCGCCCTAATAAGTTAACCGTCGATGAATAGGCCGCCAAAATAACAAATAACCTACATTAATTTTGCAGCGTAACATTTCCACTTTTTTAGAAATCCTATTATCATTATATAAATTATTAATACCCCCGTACACATTTCTAGCAAAATCCGTTGTATAGTTTATGCGAAAGAATAACAAACACAAACTCTCAAACTTTCGCGTCTATAATATTAGCACAATATTTGTAAGATTGCTAGTAAGCAATATTAAAAGTTAAGTTATTCAAGAATAAGTTAAGCTTAGTAAAACATAACTTATTCTTGAATAACTTAACTTTTATTATTCCTGAATTACTACTGTATACCTAATAGCTGCGGGCGGAGCCCGATGGCTGGGGCGTCGGACTTGTGATCTTGAGGTCGCCGGTTCGAACCCCACCCATTGAACTACCGACGTGAATCCACTCGTAACACAAGCATTTTAGCTTAGCACGAGGGGTTTACAATAATACTAGTAGACTGCAAAATTCTACTAGTAATTATTATTAAAAACATATTATGGTCTTTGTCTATAGCAAGTCTCGAGTATTAACATTAAATCATTATTTGATAGACTAATGAAATAATGACATTTATTCAGCACTTAGGTATTTACATACACTTGTACTTGTCAAAATTACACTGTATAAGACTAAATCTTACAAAAGTATCACTTAAGTAGCTAAAAACATTGTTAAATTTATTTGATCTTACAGAATGTTTAATCAGTCTGTCCGTCTGTCGTGCTATAAATGACAAAGTGTACTCATTATAGTAAGATTCCTTAAAGGTAACAGGTCTAAAATTAACTTCCAAGAATCCGGCCACAATCTAAGCGACATCCACCTGAGGGCACCCTTAAGGACCAACGCTCACGGTGCCACTGGAGTAAAGAGTAGATTTACGAACAGTGATGATGATCGCTGGCACGAGATCACAGTTCGGGGAATAAGACTATCGCGACTATCGCTAAAGCCCCTCACAAATTAACTGATTTATGAGAAGACACTCCCGCGCTGAATGGCTTCCGTTCAACCACGATAAACAATTTAATTAACGTGATTTAGGCGGATTCCGGTTACTAATTTATCCTGAATTTCATATCTAACTGAAAGATCACGGCTCTTCTGATCTTCAAGTAAGCAATACTTAACTTTTTTTTTATTGTTTCGGGCGGATTTTTTAAGGACGCATCGTTAATAAATGGCTTAAAATCAACCGTACTAACTATAAAATAAGCAACCTGCGCATGATAGCATTTCCTGTGGAGCATAGATTCTCTCAGAGCGATTGAAGATTGCGGGGTGATGCATTTTTAATTTTAATTTTCCTATACTAACCTAACCTTACCTAAACAAAACTTGGTTAGGTTAGGTTAGGTTTTGAATGGCCACCGATTTAGTTTTATCGAATCTTCTGTACATACCCAAGTCACTAGGGTGTAATTACAATGTGAGTTGAAATAAAAATAAAATATTATTTTAACATTTATTAGATCATTGTAAGTTAAACAACGTATGTAAGAAATAATTTAAATGTCTACTTATTTACAAACTTACATATATTAGCCGTTGGTTTAAATAAAGAACTATTGAGCAAAACCTGCAAATTATTGCACTCTTTACACCTTCCCTTAGTAAGAGTTCTGCCACCGATTATGATATTTCATGACAAATGTGATAATGAAATTTCATAACTCCTCGTTGATAAATACGCGAATCACGCGGTTTGTAGTATCTAGGAATTAAGTGGTATTGTTTAATGGGCTTTGGTTCTGTTACGTGGGGTCAAACGGACCTTGAAACCTTCAGCGCGTTTCAGGATGATGTCAGCTTGCAATTTGAAATCCTCTTCTTTGAGGTCTGAGTGAACGCGGAAGTTCCTTAGAATGGTTGACAGGATAATCTTCAACTTCAGCATGGCGTATTTACGACCTGGAATGTCATAGAATTGAGTAAATATTAATTTATCTAAAAATAGGTTGACAACACAAGGTACTAAATTGAAGTTTAGTTATTAGATTTTCTCCGATGTAATGTATCCTTCGCATAGGTGAAGGAATTGCGTTACAAATAATTGGGCGACAACTCAATACTGTTCTGTTATTTCATACGCTATGCTGTTTCATAGATAAGACAGCCGTAAGTAGTTTTTATCAAAATTCTAATTTGGGATGAGATTTCATTGAAATAATATAATATAATCCAGCGTCGTCTTACCAAATAATAAATTATTATCTAGGTAAGAATTATTATGATAAAGCGGTTTGCCATGGGTTTTATTGAAAGTTTTGTACAGAAAGATTCATATTCAACCATAGTTGGGAACCGATTTTGATTGTCATATTTTTGTAACAATTCTTAGCAGTTACAATAAAACAGTATCCATTCAACAGCTAACAATTTCATTTATAGAATACTCGTGTGTTTTTTTCTATCCTTTATTAAAATGATTAAGCTTACCAACACAACTCCTGGGACCAGCAGAGAATGGCACGAAGGCATAGTAATGGCGGTTGGCAGAGCGCTCAGGGAGGAAGTTGTCAGGGTCAAAGTTCTCTGGGTTGGGGTATACGTCAGCGCGACGATGCAGTTTGTACGTGGCTACTACAACAGTAGTGCCAGATGGGACCTTCTTGCCATTGGATGCTGCAAAAGAAACATATTAAAGAAATCTCTAACTACATAGCAAAGTTTTTAGTATCAACCGTAATTAGACATTAGTTAGTAAAACATTCATATCATATTTTTTACAAAAAATACGTAGGTATTATTTCGAATACTTACGCAAAGTGATGTCCTGTTTCAGATGACGGGCAATGATGGGCACTGGTGGGAACATTCTCAAGGTTTCCATCATGCACCTTTCGAGGTATTTCATTTCCAGTGTATCTTGGAAAGTGGCGGGCCTGTCTGAATCACCGAAGATTTTATCCAGCTCCTCAACAACTTTGTCTTGAATGTCTTGATGGATACCCATCATGGATAAGAAGAAACTGCTACCAGCAGCTGTAGTGTCGTGACCCTGACCAAAAAATAAACACATAATAAGTAATCATATATTCTATTAACATTCTAATATGACTTTGAAGTTCATATTTACCTCAAACATAATGGTGTCAACTTGTTCTTTGATTTCCTCGTCAGTAATGTTAACACCACTCTGAGAACTTTCAAGAAGTAAGTCAAGGAAGGCGAGACGTTTTTTCTGTCCAACATCAGCATCGTCAACATCTAAATCGTCCTTGAGTCCAGCAGACTGACCGAAAGATAGACCTTCGACCGATGTAGTCTTGCTCTCTTCAACTGAGGGGTAGTCATTCAAAATTGTGGGCCTTTTGCCTGAGTTGAATTCTTCCTTCTTCCTCTTGATGACCTGAAAATATACAGATGCTGTGTTAATTAAATCATTAATAGAAAATAAAATCATATGCAACGATATGCTGCCGTAAATAAGTAGGTTTATTATAAGTATTCATATTTAGAATTGTAGTTCTTTATGGTTATATACTATAACTAGTTTTTAATTAACTAATCTGAGTGTATTTATGCAAGTCGTAAAGAGATATCAAATAAATATGAACGGCTCAATATGGAAATATATTTGTTTTTTATGACTCACCTTCTTGGTCAAGCCGTGAATAATATCAAGTAATTTAGTTTGTTTCTTAGCATAGTCTGTGAACTTGAAGAGCAGGTCCGGTCTTAGCCAGATCTTGGTGTGTCTCAGGTGAAGGATGTCACACATCTTCATGACAGCCATAGCGTATTCGAATCCACTCTGGTCTTGAGTAGATTTGCTGACGCCCATAGCAGTTTCTGTAACAAAATCGTTTTATTGTTATTTAATTTTATCATCATGATGACCAAGTAACTATATATTTAATTAGTTCTTGTACATAATTTTGTTTAATTAGGCATATGTAAATATTGATCCCATTGACGCATTTTTTTAAGAATACATTAAGCATTATTAATTCCGCGACGACATACTTCACAAAACTACTGTCATAGAAAGACCTACTTGACCTCTATTGAGTTATAAATAATTGCGTAATATGTAAGTATAATACAAGGATTGTCCAGGAAAGGCGAATATTGGCCATTAGTACGTGAGCACGTGGGGGGTCGCCAAATTTGACGCGCCTCGTGCTACGTGTGCGGATGAATCAATCCCGGCCGCTCACACCTAACAATGCCTCAATCATAAGAGTACATGCAATACATATACATATAATACTCATGTTAGTAATACCTGTTATGTTATCTTCAATTGTAAAACTCAATTTCTTCGTAAACGTATGAAATCTCAAGTCAAAGATAATGACACCCTCATTCATAAATCCGTTTTGTTAGCTAAACGCGCTAAACTCAGGTATTACTGGCTCGATTTGAAAAATGGGCTTTCTAACACTGAATGTAAGAAATCCCATTTAACGAGAAAGACTATAGGTTATATTTAATTATGAAGTTCTTACGCACGAGCTCTAGTTATGAAATAAATGCTCATATCACACGAACCTAGCTTCTAACTTTATTAGGTAGGTACCTTTATTTACGACCTTCATGGTAATAAAATACTCAAACCTAGTAATAATTGATGCTGTTTCATTTAATTCTATCATAAATGTAGTCGCACTGAATAATGTGGTTGATTAAATGGAATGCTTAATTTATACTTCAACAATCAAATGATTTATGATTGCATTTGATCAATGTATGTAGGTGCCTTCATTGGTCAACTATTTGTGAGACGATGTCTGCTTATGAAGACAAATGATACCCAGTTATACATTCCAATTCAAATTTATTTAGCTCCATTATGCTTTGCTGTGGTTTACCCTGACATCTATTTTTGTTAATATTTCAGCCCTTTTCCATATTAACTATGTATTACCGAGTAACTTATTTGTTTATGCTGAATCACATACATAGATCCATGCACCAAGAAGGTTTCCGTATGTTATTAAGGATCATGTAATTCTACTAATATTATAAATGCGAAAGTTTGTAAGTGTGGATGTATGTATGTTTGTTACTCTTTCACGCAAAAACTACTGAATGGATTTGGACTACTGAAACTTTGCACGGGGATAGTTAATAAGCTCGATTAACATAAAGGTTACATAAAATAACGCTCCGACCCACTAGAGCAGAGTAACGCGGCTAAAATCCAGGGGCGGAGCTAGTTAATTATAAAATATCGAAGAAGTACAGAAGTTACTTTTTTTGTGTCTTTTGGTTTACATATTAAAATTAATATCTATAGATTTCTTTAGAGCAATCACTTAGCTAAATTCTTATAAATGTTACATTCATAATAACAAAGTAATATCAAAATGAATTGCTTGTTTCTAAGAATGATATAAACTAGGAAGAAAATATAATGCCAATGAGCTTTTCAAGGAGTTTTCCTGTTAAGGCATAAACCATTATAAGTATTTCTTTATTCCGCAAGTTTAGGCGTTTTGTGGAACTGGACAAACAACATAAATAATTGACTCAATAAATATCGCGAATACTTCTAACGCTCCATTTATCTCAATTTAATGACTATTATTACAAAACGGAATATTACGTGCGACATAATAAGTGTTTGCGTATTAGAATATCTAGGTATAAATTTGTATAGTTGGTTGGAATTATATGAAAACCACATGATCATGCAATTTGCAACAAATCGCTTCAGTGATTTGAGTCAACGGATTTCTTGGGTAATGTTTTATGCAGTAGATTTATTGCATTAAACATGGGTTTGTATACCTAATTTGTTAAGTAAAATCAGTGTCTTTTTCTCTTAGTTGTACTAAAGTAAAACAAGAGAAAAAAACATTAGTCGCTATAACATGTCAAGATTTAAGCATTCATTATGATTTTTCCATCAGTAATGTAATCCCTAATCCATCTTAGACACATCTTTGTTAATGTTGGTATAAATTACCTATTTAAATTAAATCTTAATAGATTTTTTGTTGCAATTTTAAAAATAGAATAAGTGTAGTGAGCTGGTTGGTAAATACATAGAATGTATATTATAAGTAGCTGACCAGACAGACGCTTACCTGTCTAAAACTCTATATTGAATGGAACGTTTAATATTAGGCCTGATAGCCCTGAACTAACCGTGAAAAGCAGCACGCATTCAGTCAATGTTATGTCAAACGCCATAAGATTACAATAAAAAAATAATATTGTCAAAAGCGCTAAGGTTAGTTATACTTATAGAAAATTTTATATTGTGGTTAAGTATTCTTAAATTTTCTAATTTTCCGCGCAATATTCATATTTTTTTCTGTTTAAAAAACCTTCTCCTGACAATAACAAACACAACAAAAAAAATAATTTGTGTAATTGGTCGAACCGTTCACCCGTTATGCCGTGACCAAGGGAAATAGGGATTCATTTTATAAATTATATATAGATACATAGTCTCCTAGATCCATAGATAAAATATAATCAACCATCTTTGTAGCTACCAAAGTAAATACACAACGACGAGTAATAGTAGCGTTGACTTCTATCGCAGATGTGATATCAATGAAAGTCTATATACATCAAATGACATCTAGGTATGTGAATGTAAAATTAATTTTAGACATTGGCCACGTATACAATCACGCAAAAAAAGATTCGAATAGTTTTCTGTAGCTTTACTTTACTTTACTTTTTACTTACTTTAAACGATAGCAATTTGTGAGATTGAGATTTATAATAGCAATTGAAAACAACATGTAATCTCGGTCTGTTAGATTTCGCAAACTATTTAATAGGTTCTCGGGACATTTGACTCAAGAACACGAGCTATGGACCATGTGAGGGCCGCCGCGATGTGTTGTCACTAACGTGGCTTCTACGTGACATTACATACAAATAGCTCTGTATTCCACTTTATTTTCGTGCTAATACCTTGAGTTTTAAGATAGTTTACATTTAAGATTAGAACCGATTTTTTTGTTTGTCAACAAATAGTGTAACAAATAATATAAATACAGTACCTGCATATGTTAATAATAAAGACAATTTAGAGTGCTGATGTAGAGGTATCAATGTCAGCGTTTTACAAACATTGCTTATTGCATGTATAGTTGTATGTTAGAATGTGAGTTAAAAAATGATAATTTATTGAATTATTCGATAGGACATGTACACACATATAATAACAATATCTGATAATCGCAACTTATCACAATTACTTTATTACATATATATAAATTTAAGTAATTCATATTCATAATCATTATCAGCCTATATAACGTCTACAGCTAAACATGGTCCTATTTGCCATAGTCACCACGCTTGGCAGGCGGATTGGTGACCGCAAAATTATGTTGTACCACACAAGAAAACACTGCTGCACGTTCCGTGATATATGATCATATAGATGATGTTATAATAATCGGCCAATGGCTTAACGTGCCGAGGCATGGAGGGTAGTCCTTCAACCAACCAGACCAGGAAAGAAATCACAGAATTTACACAAAGATTTCATGTCTAGCGTGGGGATCGAACCCACGACCTCCGAGATTTAAAGCGAGTCAAATATCGCTACGCTACGGAGGTTGTCATTCATTTTAATAATGTAATAATACTGATTGTATATATATAATCTTAATATTGTACATAAATCCATGACTCCGAGAAGATTAGTATACAATTTTGCATATAGGTACAATTTATAGTTCATTATTTTAGCTTCAATAGTCTGTTTACGTCCACTGTTGAACATGGCCACCTCTTAACAGACCTTCGCAAGTCAGGCTCATTGAGGAATATTGCCTAGTGTAATCACTAGGCTTAGCAGTCAGATTAGTGACTGCAGTAAGATGGTGACTTTTTTACAGTCTTGGTAATAATATGGTGTGTTGTGTACACAACAGTGCAGTCAACTGCAGTCACTAATCTGACTGCTAAGCGTGGAATAGAATCTTTATAATTGTACTAGTATTTCGGTAATTAGAGTTTCGAAAATCTCATAAATTACTTAAAGGAAATTCACCATACATGACGTATGCGTAATAATAAAATACGTGCCTATAATACCAAAGCCGCATTCACACATGAATGAAAAGAGTGAGCGAAATAGCGTAACTACCTACTTAGGTACTCATTTTTATCGTTGCGAATTTCACTCCATTAAAGTAAAAAGAGTAAAATGATAAAATAACTATGCCTTAGACATCTATTTCATATACATATCACGCCCAATTATTAAAGAGTATCAAGACGGTTAAAAAAGTCACCCAGTGTATACCTAATAGCTCAAGGTTTACCTCTCAGTGGCCTAATATGACACCCATGGGAAGACCGTACGCCCATAACACATTATATGGCTCAATATAAAATGCTAGCTAGCTTAATAGACCATCGATTGTACCTCCACATGCACTTATTATAAGTTTGGTGCAATAAAGTGTACCTATTCTACACTACTCTAATCTAATCTTTATCAAAGCAGAACATCAATTTTAAGAGTGCCGGAATAAAGATGTACCTATGACCTACGACCTACGAAGAATTCAAATCGGCCGAAGCCCAATGGCTAGGGCGTCGTACTTGTGAACTAGAGATCGCCGGTTCGAACCCCACCCATTGCAAAAGAAAAAAAAACTTTTCTATCCCTCAGAAGCAAAACCCTATACAATGTTAACAATCAAACTTCTACTTGATAGCTACGTGATCGCACGTACCTATATGTCGACTAACGCGTTTTACTTCCGTATGACATGACTATTTCATGATGACAAGACTGTTAGAAAGGCAATCATTGTCACTGCGTAAGCAGATGTGTAGGGCTTCTCAAGTGCTAGTAAAATACTTTTGACCTTGCCCTTGTCGTTTTATTCTCTTGTAATGACTGTTATGAGAAAGATAAACAGAGTATCAGGAGGCTTATCACGTAACTCTTTCCTAAATTTTATTTCCTAAGTTATTGTTACTGAATTATTTATGCAACATTAACTTTTTAATTTTTTTAAAGATTACTAGCACAGTTTTGCTTTCTACTAGTATTCTTGTTAACCCGTAGTGCTAAGCTAAATTGCTTGTGTTACGAGTGGGTTCACGTCGTTAGTGCAACGGTAGTAAAATTTGACATATTTAAAATATTTTTAGCATCATAGTTAACGGTGAGTAGCGATGACATCTTTATGGAAGTTATAATAGGGTTGTCAACCACAATTTCGAAAAACTAGGACTTAAAATTTGAAAATCCAGGACGATTCGTTTTAAAATAGGACGCAAAAGCAACATTTCAATTAATATCCAGGACGGTTGGAAACTCTAAGTTATAGAAATATCGTTACGTGATTAGTCTCCAGTTCGTCTTTGACATATCAGCTTAGAGTTTTAAGACTAATTTCTTCAATGGTTTCACTTTAGAAATCACAACAATAATGAGTTACATCATTTAAAGCGGCCGTGGCCCAATGGCTAGGGCGTCAGACTTGGGCCGAATTGCTTTGCGTACGGTCTTCGCCAACAGCGGACGGAGGAGTGTCCGTGGGGTTTTAGTGGTGTAGGGTCCTCTCCTCGTGGTATGAGTGGCATACCACCGCTATGGAGAGGACGAGTCCCACATATCCCACCGCCAGCCCGGAAATGCTGCAGCGGCGGTGGAAATGCGTAAAAGCATTTCCCCCGAAAAAAAAAGAAATGGCGTCGGTTCGATCTCCACCCATTGCATTACCGACGTGAACCCATTCGTTACAAGAATACTAGTAGACGGCAAAACTTTGCTAGTAATATTTAAAAAAAAATCACTTGACACCCGGTCCCCACGTAGATCTTGTTTAAATCCACTGAACCACACACCATTCTATCCTTGAAACAATAAAGAAAATCAAAATACCTATGTATATTTAGTTACATTTAGCTTTAGCTTTTTCATTCACGTGATAGTCAGGAAGCAAATTAAATTTGTTTAAAACATGAATTCAGTAGGTACAACTTATTTAAATTTACAGTTCAAAGTTGATTTAAGTGATTTTATTGATTTAATTTATACACGTGACTCGACTTATTATTACAAATAGCTTTTATTGAAATTATTTTATACTAGCGACCCGCCCCGGCTTCGCACGGGTACAATACTGATACTTATACTACATAATGTCTTTAAACCTCTAACAAACGGGCGAAATTTGGTCAAAACAAACAGAAACAAATTAATATAGGTACCTACTAAAACTCAGTGAAATAAGTAGGTGGGTATACTTTTATCGTATGAAATACCTATACTCTTCAGGACTAACAATACAACAAACACTAAATAAATAGGTATTCAAGTATCTACCCATCATAGTTACAACGAACACAAAACAAAAAATTTGCCCTATAATTCTTAAGGATCGAGCGCGCATAATCGCATTCGGCGTACCTCCGTAGCGTAGCGGTAATTGGCTCGCTTTAAATCTCGGAGGTCGTGGGTTCGATCCCCACACCGGACAAAAAATCTTTGTGTAAATTCTAAGATTTCTTTCCGGGTCTGGTTGGTTGAGGGACTACCCTCCGTGCCTCGGAAAGCACGTTAAGCCGTTGGTCCCGATTGTTATAACATCATCTATAATAATCGTATATCAAGGAACGGGCAGCAGCGTTTCCTTGTGTATTACAACATAATTCTGCGGTCACCAACCCGCCTGCCAAGCGTGGTGACTATGGCAATACCCTCCCTCGGGAGGAGGCCCATGTTCAGCAGTGGACGATATACGGGCTGATGATGATGATGACCTACTAAAACTCAGTGAAATAAGTAGGTGGGTATACTTTTATCGTATGAAATACCTATACTCTTCAGGACTAACAATACAACAAACACTAAATAAATAGGTATTCAAGTATCTATCCATCATAGTTACAACGAACACAAAACAAAAAATTTGCCCTATAATTCTTAAGGATCGAGCGCGCATAATCGCATTAGGCCTACCTAAAACACGCGCTGTTATTTTGCGATAACTTCTAAGTTATTCATTAAAAGTATATAGTGTAGGGGTAAAATAATCTGCATGAAATGCTTAAGAATATTAACTCATTTAAAATGATAAGGATAAATACTGAATCCGTCTGATTAGCTTTACAATTACCGCATTAGAAATTATCATTTTTCTAAGATATAATGGATATAGCAAGTTAACCTTGAAAGATAGACATATGCTATCGCAGACTTTTTTGTAGATCTAAAAGAAGAATATTTGCCACCATACATTGTTTTGTTATATCTCATAGGGTTTAGGCAGCGTTTTCGTTGAAAGCTCCCAAATGGCTTAATTTTTTCCGACACCTCTGACAAATATCAATATATATTAGTCAAATGTACACATAAACTAAACAAATCATATACGTAAACCTTCCGGAAGAATCGTTCTATCGATTGGTAACAACCGCATGAAAATCGATGTAGTAGTTTTTGAGTTTATCGCGAACAGACAGACAGACGCGGCCGGGGACTTTGTTTATAATATGTAGTGATGTAGTGATAACGGTCGCCCGCGGCTCCGTGCGGATGTCGGTTACCGCTGCAAAAAGCCTACCCAGGAAAGACACGGTCAGCAAAATGATTCCCAGGTCAATTCACAGACACCGACATAAACATTGACGACGCAGTCATTATCCGCAGGCTGCACAGATTGTCTTTCTGTGGATGTTAAAGTTGTTAATGATGAAAATATTTAAATGTAATTAATAGGCATTTTAGGGATTAGGCATTTTAGGCATTTTCAAATGTTCAAGAAAATATTAATAGCGTGTAATATTCTAGCTCTAAAAAGAACTGTTGTTTAGCTCTGAGAAGAACTGTTGATTAGCTCTGAGAAGAACTTTTACGTAGGTGTAGTTTTAAGAACGAAATCTAAAAAAAATCGCACGAAAATAATTTAATTTCGCCATAACTTCAAAACCAAACGTCCAATTTTAATCATTCAAAGACCAAATATTATCTACATAAGCTGTACTTAGTGATGAAATAATTTATTTTGATAAGGATTAATAGCATGAGTAAAATAAACACCTTCAAATGTAGTCAAAAAAAAAATCAAGATTTCTAAATAAAAAAATGGTCGTTGTGCCTCACTCGACATAGATAGGTATAGTGTGTCGCGGACTTTTTTGTAGATATTTATAAGATCTATAATTAATTAGAACATTTTATGGTTCTATCTTTTATAGTTTAGGCAGCGTACGCAAAATAAGTAACTTTTCTGGTTGATTTTTTACACCTTGTGTCAGAAAAACCCAAATATCTTACGGAACCCTATTTTTTTCCAAAATAAAATTTAGCCTATGTTACTCGTGGATAATGTAGCTTTCGAATGGTGAAAGAATTTTTTAAATCGGCCCAGTACTTTTTGAGCCTATTCATTACAAACATACAAACATACAAAAATAGGTACAAATCTTTCCTCTTTATAATATTAGTGTAGATATAGTGTAATCGCTTACATAACCGTGTTTATGGAAATAAACAATAATCAATATATTATTATGTTCTACAAATAATTTGTTTATATAATTTGATTTTAACAGTAGCGAGACATAAATTATAAATACATTTTTATTAAAATCATGACTTTTTTTTAAAGATTATTAGAAGAATTTTGCTGTCTGTTACTAGTATTCTTGTTAATCCCTCGTGCTAAGCTAAAATGCTTGTGTTACGAGTGGGTTCACGTCGGTAGTGCAATGAGTGGGAAAGTAAAAGTTGTTTATAATCATGAGTACTTCCACGCCATGAAAGGTTTTTGGTTTTTTTTAAAATAACCCTGTATTATTTACTTTTTTTTTTCATATTCTAGTAACGTTATAAATACACACGTTTGTGAAGATATATTGCACAGATAGTTTTGATGCTGCACTAAATTACGGGTTATACAACAAGTGTCAGATTGCTTGCAGGCTGCTCCATCGAGACCAATTTTTGCAGTCCAACAACAACGGCAAACATTATTCTTTTTGGGCGGACATGTTTACTATTATATCAAGCTGAAAAGTTTGTTTGCTTGATGGAACGTGATAATCTCAGAAGTTATTGGTCCGATTTGTTTTTTTTTCAGTGTAAGATAGCCAATTTATAGAGGCTATAAGTTATATTTTTATTATGAAGTTCACACGGAAAAGGGAACGAAGTATGTACGTGGATGAAACCGCGCTCGGGAAGCTAGTAGGTACTATTTGAAATGGTTTGCTGTTTGAATGTGTCCTGCAATGGTTAAAAAACTACAAACTAAGCAACCTATGCACAGGGACGCTTGCTGTAGTGCTTAAGTCTCTCGGGGGACTACGAGGCGGTCGCCAACAGCAGTATTACGGAATTATGACTTTTAAGATGTACAACTTTCACTCTACTCAGTTACCGGAAATCTCTGAGTCTTCTAGGGCATCGGAAGGTCCTTAGTTAGTAATCAACTAATTAAGGATCGGAAGTGCGAAGGAAGATGCCTCGCGTTCGAGGGCGCACTCGACTCGGGCGGGCCGGATAGAGTCGTTGAGTAAAACACATTTGTCGTATCAGTATTGCTTGTTGCGAAATGGTAGAACCGTAAGTTGCAGCTACTTGTTAATAATGAAATCAATATTGCCAACAGAGTAACTACACATTTTATACGTGTAATCAAAACTAGTCAATAACCTGTCATAATCTTGATAACGTCTATTACGGTGTGTGATGTTGTAATACCACAATCTCATCATTAAACCAACAGTTTTCATACATTAATAATAAGCAAGTAGGTGCGTTCAAACACTGGTAAATTCTAATGACATGAATAATTCTGTTCACGTTTGACAAATCATTGTGAATGAATACGATATAACTATTGTTACCATTCGCATATCCGCATACCTAATGTTACAATTTTTTTTTATTGCAAAATAAGCATATTTATTTTTATTTTTACTGACTTATCTAATAGTTTAGTAATCTTTATTACATGAACATCAAGTATTTATATCTAGAGCTCAGTAGCATAAGGTCAGATGTGCCGTTATACGTCAGAAACATTCCTCGTATGTGCCTTTATCGTAAACTTAGGACCAAATGCTTCTGAAGTATAAAGTACATACGTCCTTTGCTTCTGAGGTCTAGATATATCATCATCATCAGCCCGTATTACGTCCACTCCTGAATATGGGCCTCCTCCCGAGGGAGGGTATTTGCCATAGTCACCATGCTTGGCAGGCGGGTTGGTGACCGCAGCATTATGTTGTACCACACAAGGAAACGTTGCTGCCCGTTCCTTGATATAGGATTACTATAGATGATGTTATAACAATCGGGACCAACGGCTTTCCGAGGCACGAAGGGTAGGCCAACCAGACCCGGAAAGAAATATTAGAATTTATACAAAGATTTCAACCCACGACCTCCGAGATTTAGAGCGAGCCAAATACCGCTACGCTACGGAGCTAGATATATTATTTAACATAAAAACGATAATTTCTGACCTAATCAATAATGGAAAACTTGTCAAATCTTCTTTTCAATAAATTACTTAATACCTATCGGAAAGATTTATCGTGTGATAGATGTTTATAGATGACGCATAATTTTTTTAGCTAAGTAATCAGTTTTAATGCTGCTATTTACATAAGTGAAATTAATATTCATTGAAATCAGCCTACAATAGGAAGTGGTTTAAAGATCACTTAAACGTCATATGGTTGCAAACATTTTTCTGTGTTAATTATTTGAAGGTGGTAAAACGAGTTTATTATATTTGCTTTAACTTTTATTATTATTATCCCTCATGAACGTGTCACTTAGATAGAAAAAATAGTGGATTCTTATATCAATCGAGTAAGACACACTGAACTTAACCATTAATTGTAACTTAAATCACGAATAAGGAATGTTCTCGAGAAATATCAATTATATTTTAACTAGCGGACCCGACAGACGTTGTCCTGCATGATAATATATTAATATATATTATATATGATTTGTGAATCTAAACCATCCAGGGCTCCACACAAACGCATTTCAAAAAAAACTTTCAAATCGGTCCAGCCGTTTAGGAAGAGTTCAGTGTCATACACACGTACAGAATTAATTAATGAATGAATTATATGTATCAAGATTTGCATTTAGTCAAATCCCATTCGTAACTAGGTAATATATATGTGCTTTAAAACTCACTTTTCCGCAATATAAATAATAATTTGGATTATAAATCAGTTCTTGATTATATTTTACTTAGGATTTTACATAATTGGTGTAGGTATTGATTTGTGTATTCTCAACAAAGATTATCGCTATTCCATAAAAAACGGAAATTATCTTACCAAGAAGGATTTCCACAGTGCATTCACTCATGTAGTCGTGGCAATCGAATTCACCAGCTTCCTTCTTCAGCTTTTGTACCACAGCTCTGGAGTTGGCGTTGAACAGGTCGATGAAACTCTTCAACACATTCAAGTGGAAGGTAGGGGCGATCAGTTTGCGGTGAGAACGCCATTTCTGACCTGGCATGGGAAAAAAGCAACATGAGATTTGCAAACGTAACTTTTTATTGTTAATTTTAATATAAAAGTGAACAAGATTAATTGGATAGATGGTAGTTTTAATCAATAGGGTGGTAATTATAATTCTATATTATCAGGTTTGTAAAAGCAAATAAGAAGTTAATGGATTAATTCATGAATTCTTGAACGTGGCTCTATACGAATAGCTAGTAGTTAGTTTAATAGAGTAACATTTATTATTGTGCAAAGTTTCATAACATTACCTTCAATTATTATTGTGAATATCTAATCAAAAATAGGGTGTACCTACTACAAGTATTTGCATAAAATTAAAAGTGTCAACCAGAACAACAAAGTGAATGCCGAGTTCGCTACCCCGTTACCCTTTCTTTTTATTACTACTACTTCTTCACCGGGCATAAAGGCGAGCAGAGTTTATTATTAAGCACCTCGTCACCCGCTGCCCCACCGCCATCCACATGTGACACACGCTTAAAGAAGTGCACGAATGGTCGGCTTATAATTATTCATATCTAGTAAAATTCAGTTCCATTTTATTTAAGCCGAATAAGAACTTTTCTGAAGGCGACGATATTAATTAAAATAAAATGGAGAAAATTAAAAACAAACTGGTTTCATTATTATACGATTCGGCTGTTCCGCAGGAAATTAAATTTTGCTTGAATGAACGAAAATTTCGATGTTTCTAGCAAATAATATAATGAAAGTTGAGCTGTGTGGTGTTGAGCGGCTTTGATTAGACTACTCCATATTTTCACACGGCCGGTGACGTAATAGGTGACTAAGGGACATACAGCTAATGGATGGACAGCAGCATCTATCAGCTAAAGGGTACTGACCATCTTACTGCGATCACAAATCCGCCCGCCAAGTGTGGTATATTAATATATGGTATATTAATATCCCACAATTGCCCTAGCTTGAGCAGGTCTGTTAAGGGGAGGCCCATGTTGATCAGTTAATGTAAACGGACTGCATGATGCAGAACAACAAAAAAATATTTGGTAGTTAGGACAGGTACCTTGGGGGGCCGGATTGCTCATGCGTACCCGGCCCCTGCCAACGGCGGATCGAAGGAGTATCCGATAGGTTTTAGGGGTGTAGGGTCCTCTCCTCGTGGTATGAGTTTAGCTTACCACGCTATGGAGAGGGCGAGTCCCACATATTCCACCACCAGCGCGCGAATACGCTGCAGCGGCGGTGGGAATAAGTCAATGCATTTCCCCCCGGAAAAAAAAGGACAGGTATATACCTACCTATCATAACTGCCAAATATGTTTAACCTATATAGGTTAGGTAATCTTGGCTAAGACACGTGGTATTATTTGTATAGTATTAATTTTAATATATTAACACACTAGTTTAATACGTGCAGGCATCTACATGGTTCCCATACTTGTTTAGTTTACTAAAATATAGTTAAGTAAACGATTATTCATTATTATAATCATGTGATTATAATATTCAATTGTCGTATTTAAATGAATATTAAGATTTATTCGCGACTGGAATAATACTAAAATATTCTGAGAAAAAGTAAGATCTTCTGTCTTAAAGTTTTCTACAATGTACTAATGTGGATTACCCATATTATATTTCTCCAATTTCAAAAGCCCGTCCACTGCTGAATTTGGGCCTCTTAACAAATTTAAGTAAGCAAGGGTCATTGAGGGATATTGCCACCACGATTGGCAGGCGGATAGGTGATCGTAGTAAGATGGTGAGTAACCTTGAGCTTATAGATGCTGCTGAATGCTGCCCATCCATCAGCCATACATCTTAGTCGACTCATGATTCGGTCCAGTCGGCCATTGACGACCCATGAGAACATATGAGGTAGTATATATTATAAGCCGTTAACCACACGCCACTAATGTTATACGATATTACATTATCCTATAATAATTTACTTCATATTGAGAATACAGAATTTAAGGTAGCTTAACACACAATTAAAGAAGTAGTAGTAATGTATTTACAAAAAAATTAAAACTTTTATTAAATATTCGTTTCCCACATTCTCCCCTAATACAATTGTGAGGTGAGAGCTCATTCCGCGATTCAACGGAAGCGAGTATTCCTCTTACAGCACCATTAAAGAAGGTTTAAGTATCATAGCTATTCTGAAACAGGAATAATGTTCTGTTTTAGAATAGTTTTAATGCTTAAACCTTTGGTGCTCAAAAAATTGGTGCTGAAAGAGAAATACTACAACGGTAGAAGTACGACCAGCCCTGCTAGTATTGGGTTACTAGTACTAATAGTACTTAACTCACTTTATTTTTAGTTTGGAAAAATAAACTTTATTATTATTTCACAGAAATTTCTTCACTAACGTAATCAAACACTCTTGTTAGGCGATAGGATATTTTTTGAAATGCCTCCTTCTATCTACAAGTTGACAAGTGGCAAAAACAGGGAGTTTGTTTGTAAGTAGATATTCCCATCGCGCATAAAAGCGCCTTTAGAAACCCTTTTAAAAGGTGGTAGATATATTTAAAATTCATTGTTTTTGTAATGAAGAAAGTTTAAAACTTGTTGGACAATGCCATTAAAGGTTTAAGCTTAACACATTCAAAGAGGTCTATATTAATAAAAATTATATTGTGATACAGGCGTTTAGAAAGAGGTTGATTAATTTCGATGACCGGTTTCACCATGGCCGACTGGTCTAGGCATTAGGGGCTTAATAAATAAAGAAAAAACATTGTTAAGGAAATGAAAGAAAAATACTCACCAGTACTGATAAGAAGACCATCACCGAGCCATGGCTTGAAGAGTCTGTACTCATCAGCTTTGTCGATGTGCACGTGGCTACTCAAGATGAGCTCCACGTCACGAGGGTCATACAGGAACACGAGGAGACGGGGTCCAATCCATAGTTTAACTACCGACTCTTTTTCAAATTGCGCACTTTTCGCGAGGACGTTTCTGAAAATGTCTTGAAGAAGAAAACAGTATACATTAATAATGTTTCATAGTCAGCATATTCAATGTATTCCAACTATATCTCATCATCATCATCATGATCATCATCAGCCTGTTGTAGTCCACTGCTGAACATTGGCCTCCCCCATCGATTTCCAGCGAGAACGATCGCTAGCGGCCTGCATCCACCGACTCCTCGTTCGTGGTCTCAACTCGAGAACCTTTCTGCTCCATCAGCCGTCAGTTCTTCGAGCTATGTGTCGTGCCCATTGCCAATTCAGCTTGCTAATCCGTTGAGCGGATCTCTTCATTTCTGATTCGATCACGCAGGTAAACCCCGAGCATAGCTCTTTCCATAGCTCGCTGAGCAACTTTGAGCTTTTTCTTCAGGCACTGAGTAACTATTATATCTGATCAACCTATTGATCGAAAATCTTTGGAATAATAAAAAATAATGATACGTGCTTTACTATCGTATTTGTTCTCAGTACAAACATATATCAACTTTTGATTACGACAGCGGCTTCTGAGACCTGGTAATCTGAGTTCGATTCCCACCCGGGAAAATTATTAGTGTGAATCACGAATTGTAGTTGTTGTTCTGAGTCTAGCTGTGCTTAGTGTCCACAAATTATGTGTTTGTAAATTTCCCGCGCCCCAAAGATTTATTTGCATAGTGCGGGAGTTGTATTAAAAAACGGAAAGTTATTAATACATAATAATATAGTAGAAACGTTTGTTCCTATATATATGAAAAGAGATATATAAAAAGAGACTAAAATTACTATCAAGACTTCGCGATTATCATTACTGTGTCATTAAAAAAACAATAAATATTTATAATACCTACTTATGGTGACAAAAGTGAATGATGTTGTTTCATGAAAATATTATATTTTTTATTTTTGTTTTCTTTAACTTCAATGGCTTGTTTACGTCCACTGCTGAACTTGGGTCTCTTTAACAGCCAGGGTCGATGAGGGGTGGGTCGGATTGATTATACGTGCCCGGCCCCCGCCAAAGGCGGATCGAAGGAGTGTCCAGGGGGTTTTAAAGTCAGAGTCAAAGTCCCCTCGTGGTATGAGTTAGCATACCACGCTACGGAGAGGGCGATTCCCACATATTCCACCGCCAGCGCGCGAATACGCTGCAGGGGCGGTGGGACTGCGTAAATGCATTTCCCAAAATGGTCGATGTGAGATATTGCCATAATCACCACATTTGGAGGATACAACTATTATAGATGGTGCATAAAACTATTACGAATATATAATTTTAATACCATGGGAACCGCCGGTGAATTCCAAAGCGTTTCCAAGTAAGGGCAATCCGGCGGGACCTTCGATTTTCTCTGCCAGTTCATACATATGTCTCCTCGACATACGCCAGTACGCGTACCAGAGGATCAGAGCTGGTACCAACAGCATGTAGAACATGCTGGTGGCGGCCCAGGTGCTGCTGGCCGCCACATTCTCCGCAGCCGTGTAGCTCATGCTGGGATGATATTAAATCTGGAAAAAATAAAATATTAAGTATGGAAAAACCCTTTTAATAATAATAATAATGATTTATTTGCCAGATCAGTACAATCCATATGGTTAGTAAGAACATTAACACTTACAGTCTATTGTTAGTACATAATTTCACACAACATTTTTAAACAGTGTAGTAGACGGGTGTACATATAAAAATGCTGGATCGTAGAAAAATAAAGTTTCGAATAAACTCAAAAACTACTGAACGGATTTCGATAATTCTCTTCCTCATTAGAATGCTACGTTATTCCTGAGTAACATAGGCTATAAAAGTTCACCCGTGCGAAGCAGGGGCGGGCCGCTAGTAGTTAATATACCTATATGAAAATAAAATCTAAAAGTCTAAGTATTTATCTTTAAGAAACATACTTTTAACACGTTTGATATATTTCAAATTCAATAAACAAAATTTCCGAATAACATAGGTGCCTAATTAACTTATACAATAATGAAGCAAATTCTATTAGGTACCTAATTATTATAATTAAATGATTGATTGTATTAATTTATTCAAATGTAATGTTTTTTTAAACATATTAATTCCTTGACTAGGTACACTTATTGTTTGTTACATTTGAATTTTAGATTAGCGGGAACAACAATAAAACTTTGCATTAAACATACATAATAAATTGTTGTTTAAGTTTTAACAACGCATAAGTATGTCATTGTTTGGTGATTTTGACATTTTGATGCTATTAACGAAAGAAAAAAAACATTTAATTTTTTAGACGGTCATTTATATTAGTAAGCCACAATGGGTTTTTATAAATTGATATTCATACTTATATTATAAAGAGGAAAGATTTGGTTGTTTGTTTGCATTGAATAGGCTCCGGAACTTCTGAACCGATTTCCAAAAATCTTTCACCATTAGAAAGGTACGTTATCCAGGAGTAAAATAAGCTATATTTAATTACGAAATTGCGCGTACGAAGCTTGTATTTAAATAAGATATCAATTTATAAAAGTTACTATTATATAAGTAACTAGTATAACAGTAACTAAATAGTATAATAATAAACAAAACTATTTCCTCTATTATTATTCCGACACTTAAAATTGTTTTCAAATAAATATAATTCAGACTCAAGTAACATAATTATTTTAAACGAATAAATTGTTATGTAAATAAATTAAGTACCTACGTGATATAATTAATATGCATTTTATTTCGCTATGTCATGAAGAAAAATGCTAATATCACCACTATTTTGTTATTACAACTTTGCTTAGTTGTAATGACACATTATAACTAGCTGTTGCCTACGACTTCGTTCTACGTAAGTTTTGATTTCTCTATACAAACTTTGTCACGCCTTTACATTTGCTGGGGGTGGATTTTATTTTAAATCTTTTATTATTGGATGCCTACGTCATATACAGAATTTTCAGGTCTCTACGATCAATGTGTTGACCCGTCAGTTAGTCATTCACGACAAAGCGTTTTATTATTATAGATTATTACTATTTAAGATCGTTGCCGGCTGCAACACGACAGCAATTTTGTGAAAACAAACTTATACAAACATATTGCGGCGGCCACATTAATTACAAAAACACATGGTTTAAGGTACAATTCCAATAAATCGGAGATCATGGTATTTGAGGCTGGGGGTGGACTGGGTTATGTACCACCTGTATTACTCAATGGGTATGAGCTACAAAGAGTATTTAAATTTAAATATCTTGGTCATATACTGACCCCAGACCTCAATGACGGTCTCGATATTGAGCGGGAGCGGAGGGCGTTGTCGGTAAGGGCGAACATGCTGGCTCGTAGGTTTGCACGCTGCTCACTTAAGGTGAAAATTACTCTGTTTAGAGCTTATTGCACGTCATTTTACACGTGCAGCCTGTGGGCTAGATATACCCAACGGTCGTACAGCGCTCTCCGCGTTCAATACAACAACGCTTTCAGGTTATTGGTGGGGCTGCCGCGTTTCTGTAGCGCATCGGGAATGTTCGTGGACGCTCATATAAATTGCTTTTACGCAACAATACGAATAAGGTGTGCATCCTTGGTGCGCAGGGTGCGCGCCAGCTCCAACAATATCCTGAAAATGATAGCTAGCAGGCTCGATTGTATATACATCAATCACTGCAGTGCTATCTCGTATGGGATGAAGTAAATGTTAAAAATATAAATACTAACATAGTTCTTAAGTCTACTAACATATTGAGTCTTTGTTACTTGAATAAATAAATATATTATTATTATTAAGGAACAACAAGAGAAATTTATTTGTTCTTAGGATCGCCGCCGCTTTGCTGTCGGCGTACCAGTGGCCCCGGCCTAACTGATAAATAATAATGAATAAACTGATTGCACACTACGTTATTATACTACGAGTAAAAAAATAAGTGCGTATTAATACTGAAGTACTGAATAAATTTAATTATTTTATTAGATACTAGCTGCGCCCGCGGTTTTACCCGCGTCACTCTACTCGAGTGGGTCGGAGCATGATATTTGGTAGCCTATACTCCAGCTTATAAACTATCCGCGAGCCAAATACCGCTACGCTACGGAGCCAGTCTAATTACATGGGGAAAAACTAGTTTTCTTTTTCATGTAATATGAGCAAACAAATAATTCTCCACTTGATGTTTTGTGGAAGGTGTTTGTGAACTTAATTTGTGGTGTATCCCAAGGCAATTAGTTAAGTTTATTTTAGCCACGTATTTTCCCGGTTAGCTAATAATAGAGTATCATAGAAGCATAGCGTGCTTCAATAAAAGAATTGACCATGTGGAAGGCTAACAACTCCAGAATTCCAGAACGAACGTGAGAGTACTAATTAACTTAACAGAGGTTACTATACTTGCTATATCTCACTGTGTACCTCATAAGAATGCTCAACATCCGATAATACCGTGCGTGATCGAAACAGTAATGAAGAGATACGCCAGACCGCTCAATCGATATGGAAGCTAAAATGGCAATAGGCAGGGCATAGAACTCGAAGAACTGACGGCCGATAAGGCAGAAAGGTTCACTAGTTGACCACGAACTGGCAAGCCCAGACGATTGCTTGTACGATAGAACGACAACTTAATAAAGGTTGCTGGAAGCCAGTGGATACAGGCTGCTAGCAATCATTTCAGCTGAAAATCGATGAGAGAAGCCTATGTTCAACTGTATACTATAATAGGTTGATATGATGATGATAGTACTTGCTACGTTTGTAAGGAGTTCATAAGATTGTAAGTAGGTAAAATGTGATCCTTTAATTCTTAAGTCACGTGCATCACAAGGCCACTTCTAAAAACAAACCTCTAGAAAATAATTGTGGTTAATTCATCCAATTTATTTTCTGCATGTAATATATAGGAATGTGCGCACTTTAATTATTAATGTCCATTGTAATTTATACTACTTGTAAATTAGTGCCACATTGCGTTTGTTTATTAAAAGACCATTGAATCAATTCAATGAGGTCTAGTTGTATAAGATGTATGTTGACTGTATATGAAAATCTTTGGCTCTTAGGGCTAATGTTTTATTCGTCAGATAAAAAATATCAGTGGAATAAATTGAAATAAGAAATCTATCAAATTTAAAATATTTCATTATTCAATTTTGAAAAAAGTCACTCAATTCACGGACACAAAGCACACACAGACCAGACTCAGAACAAACTATCTTTGTTTCATACAAATAATTGTCCTGGGTGGGAATTGAACCCAGCACATAAGAACTCAGAAGCAACCTATAAAGGGACCAACTCAATAAAGGGTACTTATCCGTATTTGTAGATACGTCAATAAATAGTTTGTTACCATACCTACTACTACTACTACTTAGTCTTTACTTTTAGTTTTTCATTCATTCTTAATTTTCGTTCCAATAAAAATAATGTTGAAGCTTAAAATAAAAATTAAATTAAATATTTTAAAACGTATTCAACTAGCTTCAGAAGCGCGATTTCACTCGCGTTACTTTCTTCGCGGGAACTTCTTCTGCGGAAAATTGATATAGCCTTTGTTACACCTCGATAACGCGATAGCTAATTCTAATAGCTAAATTCTAATGATGAAAAAAATTTTGAAAACGATTTTGTAGTCTAATATTTGTTTTTTAAGTTGACACGTTACTTGTGTGAAATATACAATAATTTTCATAAAATTATTATATACTATAATACTTTTATTCAATTCAATTATAGTATATTATTTAATTTGTAATTATAGCACTGCACTATACTGTCACAATATATATGTATAAACGTTGGTATATACCAATAAAAGTAGCAACTTTTAGCTATATCTTTGTAATTATACTATTATCTAAGCTTTCTTGATCTGTTGCCTATGATTAGAAACGACCCAGTTCTAATAAAAGTAAATAAACAAACTAAATTAAAAACTTTGTTTAAGTAAACTAATTTATAATCTTTTTTTACTATTAAAAACTTTATTTGAAATAGATTATTTGTTAGATATTACTGATACGAAATATGAGAGCGCATGCAATTGTTTTTTTTATGTCTTATCTAATAATAATAAAAATTGAACTATTTGCCTGTACCTTTAGTTAAGTTCTCCTCCCACTGCTAAGGTTGTCACTATAATATAATGTCCTAGCCCGAACGACACTATGTCTAACTACAGACTATCGTCAAACCTTCCTCGCGGCCAACTATATACACGCGCGTGACGTCAATATCGTCACCACTACGATTAACAATACAACAATATTATGTAAATAAAAATATTTCACTGACGAATAAAAGTTAGTAGGTATTAATGAAGCCACGATTATTTCCTTAGGAAAATTACTGAAAGAGTAAACATTCACGGTAGGTGGATATATTTATATTTAACTGAAAATAATCAACAAAATTTCTTCAAGGTTTTAAAAATAAACACTTTTTAAATCAATTACAAAGAAGTTTAAAAACAATTATAGTCATTGAAAAACAAGGTGTTTTTAATCATTTTCACAACACTTCACAGTTTCACAATGTTAAGTAATAGTGGTAGAATGAAAAATACTTATATCCATATAGTGTCCTTATCTTTTATATTTTCGCTGGTACCATAATATAAAAGAAATAATCGGTTAAATAACTGACACTGTTGATATATTTTTTTTAATTGGGTACATTTACTAATTAATTAAAAGTTTTTAACGAATACATCCAATTATAACAAGAACATATTTTATAAGAGCATGCCTACGCAGTAAAATGAAATCAGTTAATGATCTTGTAATTTCTGACAGTCTATTTATCTTCTCAATTTTTACGGAATTATTTAAATCTTAATACTAAAGACAGGACTTTCGATCTACGCTATATATTTAAAAAATTAAGGGGAATAAAGCCCATCCTCAGTTTGCATGTAAAAAACACTTATTACTTAACTTAAGCAGTCTACAGTTGAACATGGGCTTCCTCTTTAACACACCTTGGCAAGACAACGTCGTATAGGGATATCCACATATAGGAAGGGAGACGGTTCAGGGATTTTCATATATAGGCGATCGCATACAGTAAGTAAACAGTCGATCTTAGGCCTTAATAAGTAGGCTACCCCTGCTATATATGATACTAGCTTCCCGCACGCGGTTTCACCCGCGTAACTCCTGCTCCCGAGGGAATTTCATAATTTAATATAGGCTATATCACTCCAACAATAACAAAGTTTGTATGGAGAAATCGAATTGTTCTACGCCGCGAGCTAGTTATTTATATTACGAATGAACGAAACAATCCACATAAGAATACCTCCCCACCAGCGACCGTCCTGAGCCGAGGTCCAAGTCCCATATGGCCCTCTTGCGCAGGTTGCTTAGTTTGTAGTATTTAAACCACTAATTGATGCTGGAGCTCTGCTCGCGTTTATGTCTGGTGAAGTTGCAAAAGCCTCCTGGCGAAAGACATAAGGTCCGTCTGAAAAAAAAACACTGTTAAGAATACTGACAGTGATAGGGTGCAGAACTTGATTAAGCGAGAAAATTGTCTCATCCAATCATATTTGAAGCAGTCTAACATGACCTATACAAATTAATAAAATTGAATTGTCTATTTGTAATGGAAAAACAACATGTTTTTACTAAATAACAAAAGCACAATACTTTTTATTTTCCTGTTTGTTGTTTGTTCCGGTTGGGTCAACTTTGACAAGACTTTAACAGGTAGATACCTGATTATAGGCTACTTTATATATCATAGAATATAATTATAGTGTTTTGAATATCATATAAAATAGTATATTCAAAACACTATTATAACATAATCTTATTTTTATTGCAAACATTATATCACAAAGAATTGACAGTATTTTTAGTGTTTACGGTTTACCTAAACGTCAAGGTACGAGATCTAATACTCAAGTATGCAAAACAACCTACTATTACTTGATACAAACAGAGGTGGAAACTCGAATACCAGTCGGCGAAGGTTATATGACAGGTGCGGGGTCGCGCGTCCTAACTGCAGGATTACTGCCGTACCGATGATCTTATAGATATATTTTATCACATTTATTTAGGATTGGAGAATATCCTGCTGTTATTATTTTGGTGGAAAGTAGTAAAAAGTGTTTCCTTGAATTATTTACTACTTTTACTCTTCTTTATTTAGTTTATCAGATAATTTAATTAATAAAGTGATCCCATTTTAGAATAGTTTTTAGTTATACGTTAGTTTTTTTTTTACTTTTGGTAGTTTTAAATTCTTAGTTAGCTTTAATTATAAGTTACTTTTATTTGTTAGGTTAGTTTTAAAATTATTCTGTTTAATTAATTTATTTTGTGTAAGTATTTTTTTTCATTAGCCGTTTATGTCCCACTGCTGGGCAAAGGCCTCCCCCATATATTTCCAAGTGCTCTTTTCTAGTGCCTTTTCGGACCAAGCATCAAGGTACACGTCTAGATCGTCTTGCCACCTCTTTTTGGGCCGGCCTCGGCGGCGTCGTCCATTCTCAGGCACCCATTGAGTGCATATTTTTGCCCAGCGACTATTGTGCATACGGATAACGTGACCCGCCCAATCCCATTTGAGCCTGGCAGCCTTCTACCAACCTACGTCGATTATTCCAGTGTAAGTATTAAAATGATTTTTTATGATAAATAAAAGGACAAAAAGTCTTTAACTGGTGATTGTATTTTTGCATGTTGCTACTATCTCTCCTGCATTTTGTGCATTTTTTTTTGCGGGTGGGAGGGCGGTACTAAAATAGCATTAAAGCATATAGATACATTTTTAGCGGAATTAGCACTAGATATTTAGTCTTTTTAATTAAGATTAATATGGATTTCCGCAAAGTAACGCCTAATTCTATTAATTAGATAATTGAATTGTTAGAATATGGTAAAAAAGTGCCATATTCAAATAATTTATTACATATTCTGGCTTACCTATACTGTTAATATTGCATATAAATATATAATAATGAACTATATCCGTTATTGCCTTTAACATTTGCATGATAAATATTGCAATCTATTCTAATATTATAAAGCTGCAGAGTTTGTTTGTTTGTTTGTATGTTTGTTTGTTTGTTTGAACGCGCTAATCTCAGGAACTACTGGTCCAATTTCAAAAATTCTTTCAGTGTTGGATAGTCCATTTATCGAGGAAGGTTATAGGCTATACATTTTGTAACTCAAGGTGTTAAATCGAAAACCTGCGTGCGCTGCAAATACTATTGACAATAGAACAAAATGATGTACTACGGGTTTGTAGGTCTTATTAAGACCTACAAAAAAGTCCGCAAAAGCACATATCTAACTATCATAGTTTAGTCACAATAACCGCTTATATGTTCATAAAAAATATTAAATCGTCTGAAGAAAGAAACTACGTTAAATGTATATCGTAATATTAATCCTTATCCAAATTAAGCATTATGTTATCAAGAGTATTTGTGTAGAAGTAAAATACTTTTTGTTTTATTCTAATCGGACATTTCGTTGAAAAATTATCACGAGTATAAAAACGCAAAGAATTGGCACCTAATAATGAGTTATTTGCCATAATAGATAAAGCTGAAGAGTTTGTTTGCTTGAACGCGCTAATCTCAGCAACCACTGTTAGATAGCCCATTTATCGAGGAAGGCCCATTTATAAAGGGAACGGTTTCTACGGGAACGAGAGTTACGCGGGTGAAACCGCGCGCGGGAAGCTAGTAATATATAAAAATACCTAAAGTGTGAACGTTGCACATTAAGTAAGAGTCATTGACTATTTTGATTAAGCAAGAAAGCAGTAGATGAAAATATGTAGTACCATATACCATGAGAAGAGGAACTCCTGAATAAAAGATCGAAAATCCTGTCTTAGTGTTTTCTGTTACTTTCCGAGGAATTTTATTTTACATCAAGCTCATTTAATATTCCGCCTCTAATTTCTAATCCATGCCCTAATAGTTTTTTACCTTAAAAACCTCCTTCACGTTTATTCATCATGTTTTCTAGAAAGGGTCTGAATTTGCGACACACAAACATTTACTATATTATTATCTTAAACTAAATATTTCTCAGTCCCATATTAATGAATAATGGTTTCGATATTATTATACAGTATCATACATGTACTTTATGAGAAGCTACTAAAACTTAGCTTAGTTTACACTTGTGTAAGACCGAATCAGACGATAAGAAGAATCAGACGATTTTATTGCAAGATGTATACAACCAGATAACAATTGACTGAATAGTCCCAACAATTATTATATGTGGTTACAGAATAGTCACTAAAAATATATTCGATTTCCCGGTAATTTTAGCAAAATTAACAAAATATATCATGTTGTAAAATAAATATTTGTATCTGAAATATTCGAAGGAGTAGGACAATGTATCCTAAGTACAATAACATAGTTTGTACATAACCCAACACAATGTATATGATGAACTACTATTTTCGCAACATTCAGTAATAAATCATAATTCTGACGCTCTGTCCAATTTATTCTGGGTCAACGAATGAATGTCCGGAGTTGCCATTCATATATCTGTCACACCTAATTCACTGTTCACTACCTAGGTATTCTATATTTTCTACTAGATCATCTCACACACTTTGTCACCTCTAAATTTTGTTACAATGGCATTACCCAAGTTATTGAAGGCTCTAAGAAAATATTATTCCGTACAATTTTTGACTACCTCCGTAGTCTCGGAGGTCGTCGGTTCGATCCCAATGCCAAAACTGACAAGAATGTCCGGTCTGGAGATCGAACCGACGACCATCTTTGTGTCAATTCTAAGATTTCTTTCCGGGTCTGGTTGATTGAAAGCACGGTAAGTCCGTTGGACCCGATTGTTATAACAACATCTATAACAAGCGATACCAGGGAACAGGCAGCAGCGTTTCCCTGTTTATTACAACATAATACTGCGGTCACCAATCCACCTGCCAAGCGTTACCCTCTCTCGGGAGAAGGCAAATGTGGAGCAGTGCATGTTGTACGGGCTGATGATAAAGAAAAATTTTCTAAGGACGAATTTGTTCGAGTGAATTACACTCTTCCTATTTAGCCTGTCAGACACGATAATTTTTTTTAGTCACCAAGGTATTGTTTTTGGCTGTCCTTGTAAACCGACTATTGAATAATAATTATTCAATAGTCGGTTTCAGTGATCTCGACCTCTTTATTTTATATTATTCTAGTATATCGTTATTCATAGCCTGAGCGACGCCATCGCACACAGGACTAGAGGCAACGTTGCCAGAATGTTTGTGGAAAAGCAAAATATTTTGAGTAAATAAAGCGGAATAAATAAATACATAAAATAAAATAAATGTATAAAGCCTCTATGACTGAGAGATTACGGTGAGACAGACATTGTCTATACATATAATAAAGGTGTAGAGGTCAAAAGTCTGTAGGTACATATAAAAACTGAGTCATAGCATCCCCCATGTTAGAAGGAAAATAGAACGCAGTTTTTTTTTGTTTCTCTGTTTGTTTGTTTCCGAAACTGTTGCACCGATTTAAATGAAATTTTGCATGCTGGTACCTTACATTCCCGATCAACATTTTAAATACTTTTGTTTTTGTGGGATAGTTAAAAAATCGAAGGAATAACAATCACCACGCGGACAAAGTCGCCGGCATCAGCTAAATAATACATATTTGTTGATGCCAAATTCTACTAACTTTTATTTTTATTTTCGGACGGACATTTCTAGTTAGCCCCGAGGCTTTTGCTACTTCACCGGGCATAAAGGCGAGCAGAGCTGGAGATCTGCTCGTTCATTTATCTAGGCTGAAGCCTAGATAAATGGTTTGAACACTTCAAACTTAGCAACCCACGCAAGAGAGCGTCACCTATGGGACTTAGACCTCGGCTCAGGGCGGTCGCTGACGGGGAGATTGAGGGATTATGGCTTATAGTTTTTTTCTAGGGGAGTTTTGTGCAACTGTCGCTCTACTTTACAGTTCGCGGGCGTGAGTAACTTGTATAAATTTACTACTTCAGAGGGCAATCGTATCTATATTTTTCATCGAATCGAATGAGTACGATTTTTCCTAAAACACATTTATAAAGTAAAAAAAGGTATATTTTACCGCAGTACACTCATCATCACCATCAGCCTGTTCGATGGGGGAGGCCTATGTTCAGCAGTGAACTACACTGCAGAACATAGGCCTCCCTAGGCCTTCCAGTGTGAACGATCCCTAGCGGGCTGCAACCACTGCAACTGCAACTTTATGAGGTCGTCGGTCCATCGTGCAGGCGGTCGTACTAAGCTGCGCTTGTGGTCTCCACTCGAGAACCTTTCTGCTCCATCGGCCGTTAGTTCTTCTAGCTATGTGTCCTGCCCATTGCCACTTCAGTAAACTCAAAAAACAATTCATTTAATTGCAATGTCAATTTGAACAATTTGTTAGGTTTGCGTACCTCAACAAAACTAAAACGGAACCCTTGTAAGGACACTGGTTTATAGTTTACGTATAAAAATATGTCTCGTCTCAGGAATATGTAAAGTTAGGTTAAACAATAATATCTAGTTATTTTACTACAGCTTTTAGACTTTGGCGAGTTATATTAAGATTAGTTATATTATAAACCTAATTTGATGTAATGCATGATGTTACTCGAGAAACACTAGTTTTATTTTATAATTAAGATCTGTAAGGTGCATTCTTTGTTGGAAATCTAAAACAAATAAATAAAAATGTCATATCGGGTATTCGACGCGTGCGATGCAAAGCAACTTTTAATATACCTAAGTTGGTCGAAACGTAGCTGAAATTAAAAAGGTAAATTTAGTAATGACTTGATATGATATCTTATCATAAATAGGTACTACTCTTAATTTTTTTTTTCCTAAGTATAGGCTTACGTTTGACCTTAATCTCGCTTGATGGAAGGGGATGATAAGGCCTAAGATGATACACGCTTGCCTAGAAAGTGTCTGTTCACTTTAGTTTTAAATATGTCCAGATTATAGCGTTCCGGAAAAACTGACCCCGGCAGAGAATTCCACTCCTTAGCCGTCCGCATTATGAAAGAAGAGGCAAATCGCTTCGTGCGTATTGAAGGAATGTCTACAACAAAAGGGTGAAATCGCTCGCCGCGCCTAGTCGTCCGGTGATGGAAAGGTGAAGGGGGTATCAGGTTATGCAGAACCTCCGCACACTCCCCGAAATGTAGCCGATAAAAAACCGATAGGCAGGCTACTCGTCTACGGTGTTTGAGGCTCTGAAGACTTGCCTCCACAAGTGAGTTATTGCCTATGACTCTCTTCGCTCGGCGCTCCAATGAGTACAGAGCATCCAGCTGATATCTAGCAGACCCATCCCAAAGATGAGAACAGTATTCCATTGAAGAGCGAACTTAAGCTCTGTAAAGACTTAAGAGCTGCTCCGATGTAAATATAATAAAGAATACTGTTCTATTGTAAAAACGTACAAAACTTGAGGTGTAAATGCTGTCTGACGCGTTTTAAACCCTTCGGTCGGTTCGGTACGGTCAACACCATAATAGATAGACACTAAATATTATATGTTGATATTTTCACTATGCTAAGATGACAATGCTAATGGCTCTATAGATCTCTTTCTTTTTTTTCTCGTTTTTTTTAGCAGATATTTGCCGTCTACTAGTATTCTTGTTAACCCCTCGTGCTAAGCTAAAATGATTGTGTTACGAGTGGGTTCACGTCGGTGCAATGAGTGGGGATCGAACTGGCGACCACAAGATCACAAGTCCGATACCCTAGCCATTGGGCTATGGCCGCTTCGAATTTACGAAGTATTAGGAGTTGTTGGTGGTCTGGTAGACCATACACTGTAGAAGGTCTGAATAAATTTATCACTGTATCGACATATTTACTGTCACTATCTATATCATGCTGATTTTAGGTAGGTACATGGTTAGTTAGACCGTTTTGTTTTACTTTTCGCAAGGCAACAAAGCCCTTCTGCTGCAGCGGTGGGCTATGTGAAGCTCAGCTCTCTCCTCCGCAATGGTACTACTACATATCACGGGGACAAAGATTTAGTAGATCACTTTAAGGGGGTGCTAGTGTGCACTAGCTTAAAGCTACCCCCTTAAAGTGATCTACTAAATCTTACCTTTATCTTATCTTTCTACTCTAATCACCTATATTGAAGACAACGCAAAATCGGCATGACATTTATCACTAGCTGCGCCCCGCGGTTTTTCCCCCGTTACTGTGCTCCAGTGGGTCGGAGCGTGATTATTTGTAGCCTATATCTTTATTGAGCTTATTAAATATCCCCGTACCAAGTTTCAGCCAAATCCATTCAGTAGTTTTTGCGTGAAAGACTGACAAACAAACAGACACATACATCAACTTTCCCATTTAGTTTATTAGTATGGATAGTAAGCCGGATGACATCGAATTCAAACGTATTTGTTGCTTACTGAGAACAATAAAAAAAATGTTTCTCTTTGTTAAAGTTTTGATAATGGGTATTAATGTTTTTGTAACAAATGCAGTCGCGTCATCCTCGACTAATGAATGCGCTTGGCACAAACTGGTAGCAAATATCAATTACGAATGCTTAAGCATTCGTTCCCATTTAGTTTATTAGTATGGATAGTAAGCCGGATGACATCGAATTCAAACGTATTTGTTGCTTACTGAGAACAATAAAAAAAATGTTTCTCTTTGTTAAAGTTTTGATAATGGGTATTAATGTTTTTTTAACAAATGCAGTCGCGTCATCCTCGACTAATGAATGCGCTTGGCACAAACTGGTAGCAAATATCAATTACGAATGCTTAAGCATTCGTAATTGATATTTACAGTTTGTATCTACACTTCCCTCACGTGGTTCCTTCCACGTAGCTTCTGTTCCCATAAGAACTTCATAATGAAATATAGCCTATAACCTTCCTCGATAAATGGACTATCCAACACTGAAAGATTTTTTGAAATCGGACCAGTAGTTCCTGAGATTAGCGCGTTCAAACAAACAAACAAACTCTGCAGCTTTATATGTTGCTTGAATATATAATTGAATTATTATTATTATTATAATATTAGGATAGATAGTATAGAAGTACCTACCTATAGATGTACTCGTCAAAACAAAAATATTGTAATTAAACTTTACCTACTTACTTCATTGGCTACCATTTCCTAATACGCATAACAATTACTAATTATTTAAATAAAGCTAAGTTCACTGTCAAATCTAATGTTAATGAATTCGCCAATGATTTACTTTAAGAATAATTAACTTTAATTAGAGGTGTTATAAACGTATATACGATCAATGTGTGAAGATCTTTCTAGCATTAACGTAGGACTACCCTTAGTGCGTCAAAAGGCACTTTAAAAGGGTGGTCCCGATTGTTAGTACATCATCTATTACAAGTATATACAGAGAAACGGGCAGCTGCGTTTTCTTGTGTCTGTTACATCATATTACTGCGGTCACCAACCCGCCTATCAAGCGTGGTGGCCCGCCCTCGGGAGAGCCTCATTATACGGGCTGATGATGATGATAATTACTTTTTCTAATTTCAAGTCAACTGAACTTTTTGCCCTAAAATTGGTGGGCGTCGGCACTTTTTGCCTTTTCAAGTGTGTAGTTGATCTTGGCTTACAGCGTGTTTTATTCGTTTTATGAGATAACAGTTATGGGCACGTGAGTGAATTTATAGATGGCTGATAAATAAAATTATATTAACCCGACAGACATTGCCCTGTCTTAAATGAAACTAAATTAATCGTGATAGCTTTCAACTAACCTTGATGTGAATTAAAAGGAGCACGCATTCTGAAAATATTGCCAAAAGCGTTATGGTTACTATGAAAGTTTAATATAGTGGTAAAGTATTCTAAAATTTTCTAATTTTCCGCACCAATTTCTTATTTTTTCTTTCATAAAACCTTTTTCCTGATAAAAGCAAACACACCAAAAAAAGAATTTGCGAATTAGTTCAAGTCGTTCACGCGTGATGCCGTGACCAATAGGAATAGGGATTCATTTTTATATATACAGACTAGCTGACCTGGCCCGACAGACTTTGTACTGTCTCAACTAAAACTCTAAATTCAATTAAACTTTTAATATTAGGTGTGATAGCACTGAACTAACCGTGATATGCACTAAGAATAGCACTCATTCTGTCAATGTTATGTCAAACGCCATAAGATTACAATAAAAAAGTTTATATTGTCAAAAACGCTAAGGTTACATTAGAAAAAATATATTCGGTGGTAATTCTTAATTTGTATAACTATCCGCGCAAATTTCTAATTTTTTTCTTTCATAAGAAAAATTAAGACATCTCCTGACAAACACCAAACAAAAAGAATTAGCGAAATCGACCCCGCCGTTAACGTGTGATGCCGTGACCAAGGGAAACAGGGATTGATTTTTATTTATATAGATATACTGCTTTAATGGTTGTTCTACTAATGAAATATCAGGATGTAATAGGCTATTCGCATAATTGTCACCGCCGCCGTCATCTTAGCGAAAACTGTGTAGAAGAACGGTTGGTGGTGTTCCGCCATTGATAAAGACCTTCTTTGCCAAGCGAGGTGGTTTGACGCGCAACGGCGGCCACTGACGGCTATTTGTAGATATTCAGAATTTGTATATGTTCTAATTGGCTTGCGAACTTAATTGCGAGATATAGGTTAGCTATGATGCTAGATGTTAGATGGCGCTGCTAGTTAACTTTTCATTTTTGCTGATACTGTAGAGTAGATATCGATATAAGTATTACATTTGTTATTTTTTCTTATTGTGCTAGTGGTATTGTAGTGGTGGTATGAAAACAAAATTTACGCGGACAAAGTCGCGGGTCACAGCCAGTATACAATAATTGTCTCTATTAAATATTTAAAATGTTTGTTTCTGCAATTCGCTTCAGAACAGTGATCCATTAGGAAAAACGGACTGGGATCTGTTCGGAACAGAATACTATTTTTTGGCCACATTCTTAACGTACCCCCCGAATGGGATCCGTTTGTAGGGTCCGTTCGAAACAAACCACAATTTTGCGGTATTATCCCTTATTGTGCCTTTATATCACCAAACTAGCGGTAGGTATTAATATTACCTATAGTATTTTTACGCCAATACTAAAGAAAATAAGGAATGCTAGTATTATTTAGATAAATGGATAAGAATATTTTATTACTAAGATAATCGAAATTGAGAAATTGAGTTAAGTTTTCTTTCAGGAAAACGATAACGTTTTGGTGATACAATCGGTTATATTTTTCTAAGCGGATCAAAAGATGGAGTATCTAGAAATGAAACCAGTTTAACTAGTAGCAGTCATATTGCTATTATTAAATTAGAATTGCATTAAAGTACACGTGCCGCATAAACAAGACATTGACTTCTGCATCTGAATGTATTATTATAAATATTATGTACCTTCCTATGATTCAATTACCTACAAAGATTAAAAACTGGTGGACCGATTTCACTAATACATACTTTGTTGACTTTGTTATTGTCAGGAGAAGGTTCTTATGAAATAAAAAATAAGAAAATTGCGCGGAATATTAGAAAATTTGAGAAAAATACCCTATAACATTTTCTAATGTAACCTTAGCGCTTTTATTTTATTTTAAAATTTAGAAAACTTACATCTACTTATACAACAATGACAATATAAGATGATGATATAGTTAAGGCCAATTACAAGTTTTCACTCTTATGCATAGTTATTTAGTACACACATTATTGTAAAGTACAGTTAGTTTACACAAAAAAATCGTTACAAATAATCTTTTTTAATTTAGATGCACTCACGTTAAACGGGTCAATGTCAAATCTCTGGCACGCTGTATTGTACGTACGGCAAGCTCTGATCATAAATAAGTTCTGCCTGTAGGCACTATGAGAAGCAGGAGTATAAAGAAGATCATGTGTGATGTGTTGATCAGATTTGTTCGCAATAAGGCAGAGGGCACTCGCAAGCCTATTTTGTTCACCAATTCCATTGCATCGATTGATCCGCTTTTAATAAAATGCAAATAGGAAATATCCGCAATTTTTCTTCGCTCTTGTAAAGGAAGTAGGTGGAATTTCTTATTATTGACATAACATTTACAGAATGCGTGCTGCTCTTAGTGCACATAACGATTTGTTCAGAGTTATCACGCCTTATATTAAAAGTTCAATTATATAATATAGAGTTTTAGTTAAGATAGGTCAACGTCTGTCGGGTCAGCTAGCTTTATTATATATATATGAATCCTCCTACTTGCGTCGTATTCCTCCGTGCTGAGGGTCGTGACCACCCTTTCAAATCAGTTTCTCTCGTCTGGTCTTCCTCCATCTGTTTTTGTCTCCGTATTATATAAATAAGCGGCTGTAGACCAATGGCTAAGACGTCGGTCTTGTGATCTTGAGATCACCGGTTCGAACCCCACCCATTGCACTACCAACGTGAACCCACCCGTAACACAAGCATTTTAGCTTAGCACGAGGGGTTAACAAGAATACTAGTAGACTGCAAAACTCTGCTATTAAACTTTATTTAAAAAATACGGTTTATTATAAAAAACTTAAGCAGGTATACTAACTAACTACAAGTATAATACATCCATACAACTAAACATAAATTAAATACCAACAAACTAAAACTTACTAACGATAGATTGTATTGCATTTAGTAAAAAAAATATAATATGTAGGTACTTATGTATCAAAATAATAAAAAGTTAATATTTTTATTAAAAAAACCGGCCAAGTGCAAGTCTGACTCGCGCACGAAGGGTTCCGTACCAATTTTAAGTGCTGCCGTTTTCTACTTGTTGCCGTTATTGATATCCAGCAAAAGGGCAAAAAGAAAAAAAAAGTTTGTTGTATTTTATTTTCAGTATTTGTTGCTTGTGGCAAAGCGGAAAGGAGTCAAGTAAGATATCAAAGTGAGTGTTTATGGTTTATCTTTACCTACTCTGCACTGTTTTCATGTAGGTATTTAAATTAATTTCAGTCAATGTCATTTACAATTGTCATCCTTCATATGTATCACGGATTTGGAATAACAAAGTTTTTCTTTAATTTTTTAGAAGCTATTTTAAATTTAAATACTCTGACATTTGCACAATCACCGCTGATCGCGCTGACATAAAATTAATTGAAGAAGAATAGAATATTGGCTCTAACGTAGGAATGAATCAAAATAAATGCAGTAATTCTCACATAAAAGTGCAACCTTTAACTACTATTCCGAGTAATATTAAAAACTATAATACATTACTGCCCTTATCACCTTTACCAAATTTAAAACCGAAACAATCAACAAAAACATTAAATAAAGAAATACCAAACAAATACATGACCGATGAAACCTATAAAACCGAACTTGAACGTTTCATAGAAATATCAAAATACTTTTCCAGTCCTCTGCGCAAAACGGCATCTTACATATGTGAAAACCGACTCGTAGCGTACCCCAAGATACTCAGAATAGTTTATAAAAGAGGCGTAGTAGCTGCTTCTCAAATTACATTCAGTAATTCAACCCTTGAACCGGTTTACATAAAATTGTACAAACTCATTCCTGAGTTGGAACATATTAAGTATATCAACTTGACGTTATCAAGAAGTATACGGATTCCACCAGGTCTTTCATTCAACTTGGGTTTTGTTTACGATAATGTGAATGAAAGACTGAATTGTAACGCAAGAATGATATTTGTGGCGACCAGAAAAACTGCGACACCTTGCTATCAAATTTGTGAAGTCGAATTAGATATTGATTCGCAGAAGATTATTAATTAATATGCTGTTATCAGGTAAAGCTCAATATCTTAACCGTAATTCAGAAGTTCAATAAATATGTAACTATATGAAAAACCTTATTTCTTTCTTTGTAATAATTCTTTTAGAGACATATTACTATTTACTTTAATTATAATTAAACTTAAGAATTAAAGATATTACAATAATGAGTAAGAAATAAAATTATAATAACAAAAGCTATATACAACACTACGTAGCTCCGTGATTTATTTGGCTCGCTTTAAATCACGGAGGTCGTAGGTTTGATTGCCACGCCGGACAGGAAATATTTGTGTAAATTCTAAGATTTCTCTCTGGGTTTGGTTGGTTAAACCGCCTATCCACCGTGCTTCGGAAAGCACGTTAAGCCGTTCCCGATTTTTATAACATCATCTATAATTATCTTATATATCAGGGAACGGGAAGCAGCGTTTCCTTGTGTATTACAACATAATACTGCGGTCACCAATCCGCCTGCCAAGCGTGGTGACTATGGCAAATACCCTCCCTTGGGAGGAGGCCCATGTTCACCACAGGACGTTATACGGGCTGTTGATGATGATGTTTACTAATAAATATCGTATAGATAACTAATTAATTACTACTATACCCTAATTATAATATTTTATCATCATATTTAGCACAAATATGAAAACTATTAAAATAATGCTTATTAATTTTGAGAGGCGAGACTTTATATGTTTTTTATTTATATGTTTCATTTAGGGCAAATTTTTCAATAGTCTTATAATAATTATCAGAAGAATTTATTTTAATTATGTCAGATTTTCTATTGAAATTATGTCAAAAACTAATTAGGTATAAGAAATTGGCCCTTATAAAACAATACATAACAGTTTACAATTAAATTAAAATTAAATCTTTCTCTTGACAGAATATTTCTTACAATTTTTTGTCCCGATCCTAATAAAGACTAACCACATTCCCTCTAGAATATACGACGCAGTCACGCATAAAATAACTACATAATATAATATACGTATGATGCGTAAAAGGACTGAACTACAAAGTCGATGCGACCTCTGCGCTAGTTATTAGAAGTATTATGACTATGAGTTGTGAACATATACTTAGAAGTTATCTAAGGAAAATTGACTAGATAACCTTGCTGATGACTTAACAATTTATATTCCGCATTAAGTAAATTGTTATTATTTGCACAACAAGACAAACGAAAGTGTAAGGGTAAGTTTGCTACAAGTCGTAACTTGTAGCAAACTTACCTATGGCTTAAAAATAAATTGAAAGTTATTTGCAACTAGCTGTCCCGTGGGAACCTCGAATTAAAATCTAGAACACTTACAAAACACTTACAAATTACGTTGACAGTTATGTACATTTCATAAGAAAATAATATATTGTAGTTAAGTTTTCTAAGTTCTAATGTTCGGTATTTTTTTTAAATTTTCTTTGATATGACCCTTCTATAGGCAATAATAAACACAACAAATACAGAATTAGCGAAATTGGCTGCGTGTCCGTACACGCGTGATGCGATGACCAAGGGAAATAGGATTCATTTTTATATTATTACTAGCGGCCCGCCCCGGCTTCGCACGGGTGGACTTTTATACCCTACCCCTGCCCTAACCTACCCCTACCCTAACCCTACCCTACCACTACCCTACCCCTACCCTACCCTACCCCTACCCTACCCCTACCCTACCCCTACCCTACCCCTACCCTACCCCTACCCTACCCCTACCCTACCCCTACCCTACCCCTACCCTACCCCTACCCTACCCCTACCCTACCCCTACCCTACCCCTACCCTACCCCTACCCTACCCCTACCCTACCCCTACCCTACCCCTACCCTACCCCTACCCTACCCCTACCCTACCCCTACCCTACCCCTACCCTACCCCTACCCTACCCCTACCCTACCCCTACCCTACCCCTACCCTACCCCTACCCTACCCCTACCCTACCCCTACCCTACCCCTACCCTACCCCTACCCTAGCCCTACCCTACCCCTACCCTACCCTAGCCCTACCCTACCCCTACCCTACCCTACCCCTACCCTACCCCTACCCCTACCCTACCCCTACCCTACCCTACCCCTACCCTACCCCTACCCTACCCCTACCATACCCCTACCCTACCCTACCCCTACCCTACCCCTACCCTAAATATTATTTAAAATTTGACACTGCGATGGTAGCGCCGTCTGTCGGATCCAATGTAAAACATTCCAAAATCAACAACTACTAATAAATTAAAAATTAATTAAAAAAACATTGTCCAGCGGACAAAATTGTGAATCTAAACCATTCCCAGATCCCCTTGAACACACACAAAAAATTTCATCAAAATCGGTCCAGTCGTTTGAGAGAAGTTCAGTGATATACACACTCACAGAAGAATTATATATATAAAGATTATTTGTTTATACACTAGCAGCTCGTAGCGCTGATGCGTGTACATCACTACACTTGTGTCTTTTTATTTGTGAGATGTTTGTATATGTATATACAAACATCTCCATCCATCAGCCTATCTCAGTCCACTACTGGACATAAGCAATTAACTTAATTCCTTACGTTCTTAATTGAATTAAAGCATATTCAAATTCATAGCGCCTCACAGACGTTACAGAATTTCTTAGAAAATTCATGATTTGCCTACTGAACCATTTATCACATTAAATAACTACTCTACCCATTTTCTTTTCAATGGCATCTAGTGCGTGTAAACCCGCGCAGGTTAGTAGTAAAGTAGGTGTATATTTAAATGTGGAAATTAATTTGTCAAGGTCTCAAATATAAGGTACTCAAACGCAAATTTACATAAACCTACCCACGTCAGGAGTACACTAAAGAATAAAGAATTTTAAGTCAACCTTTTTCGACTTAACTGTTAGTTGGAAGCAAATTCTGTCGCCAGATATTATGAGGTCAATTTATAGGAACCCATAGACGTTTGTATCACTAAGCAATATAGAGATAAAGGTTTATACGAGATGACGTTTTTGGAAACAAAATATATGTAAAAAAAAGTTATTAGATACAATCGGTATTGTTCAGTTTTGTTTAATAGACTTATTTGAACTCATCAACACAACTTATATTTTCGGTTTCCGATATAAATATTCAGGTAGGCAATATTTTAATTTTTTGTAAAACTTACTAGCAGACTTTTGTAGTCTACTAGTAATCTTGTTAGCCCCTCGTGATTAGCTAAAATGCTTGTGTTACGAGTGGGTTCACTTCGGCGACTACAAGATCTCAAGTCCGACGCCCTTAGCCATTGGGCTACGGCCGCTTCATTCTTTTTTATGTTAGTACAATTACTAATAGTTTAACATTTTAGTGTCTGTAACCCAATGGGTGAGGCGTCGGCTTTGCCATCACGTGGTCGCCGGTTCGATCGGCTATACTTTGGCTTCAAAACGATATCATTTGACCCGAATCGAAACTCCATTCTTAAGAACTACAGACGAACATGTAATTTGATTTGTTTATAGTACTACATACATACAATACTAACAAGCTTCATAGCATTATACACGCGAGCTAACAAGAATACTCATATAATCATGTTATTTGTTACGGGAAATATAGTGCATTATTATAAAGTTTCCATTCCTAAGCATTATGATACTGGTATGGTAAATAAGTAGTTTAGTAAATTACCTAATGCCTGCGTCATAGATCATATCTGCATCAGTATTTCGATGAGTTAAACTATAGACTATAATTTTCCATTAAGTTCAAAAAATATTCCTAGAGTTCAGAAGCATAAAGTCGGATGTGCCATTACCGCCATTATACGTCAGATACATTCGTCGTATATGCCTTTATCGTAAACTGGCGCTTACCACCAAATGATTCTGAAGTATAATAAACATCCTTATGCTTTTGATGCCTAGATTTAGTGGTAATTTATTTATTTTAAACTAGCAGTTCGTGCCTCTCATCACACATTCCCGATTCCCAAGGATTTTCTAAAAAAATCTTCCATACAAATTTTCCTTTCCCATATAAATAAAAATGTTGATCGAGGCGTTCTTAAGTTATGCGTGTACATACATTTTGGCGATCAATTTTTGTTTATGTAGGTAGATATTATATTTTATTTCAATTATATCATTGTAAAAGTACATGATATTTTTTTTTATTTAACATCGAAATGTCTGAATCTTGATTTTTAACAACTTGTTTTTGAGGAAAAAGCAATCCTTTTGGTTTTGATTTCTATAGCAAAAACCTGCATTATAATCACGTTTGTTGTATGGGAGACTCATTTTTAGGGTTCCGTAGCCAAATGGCAAAAAACGGAACCCTTATAGATTCGTCATGTCTGTCTGTCTGTCTGTCCGTCCGTATGTCACAGCCACTTTTTTCAGAAACCATAACAACTATAATGTTGAAACTTGGTAAGTAGATGTATTTTGTGAACCGCATTAAGATTTTTACACAAAAATAGAAAAAAAAAACAATAAATTTTGGGGTTCCCCATACATAGAACTGAAACTCAAAAATATTTTTTTTCATCGTACCCATTCGTGTGTGATCTATGAATAGGTCTTCAAAAATGATGTTGAGGTTTCTAATGTCATTTTTTTCTAAACTGAAAGTTTCTAGTTTGCGCGAGAGACACTTCCAAAGTAGTGAAATGTTTGTCCCCCCCCCCCTGTAACTTCTAAAATAAGAGAATGATAAAACTAAAAAAAATATATGATGTACATAACCATGCAAACTTCCACCGAAAATTGGTTTGAACGAGATCAAGTAAGTAGTTTTTTTTTAATACGTCATAAACCGTAAACCGCAATTAACCTTTCATTCAATCAACTATTATTAACATCGATCAAAGTTACAACGAACTACAAGAACTTTTATACATGTTACTTGTTGTATTCTTGATATCAAAAATAGGTAGGCACTTGCAACTAGTACGGAACCCTTCGTGCGAGCGTCCGACTCGCACTTGGCCGGTTTTTTTTAGCATGGCCTCTTAAAATTTTCTTTAATTTTTAACTGATCTGCTATTTACAATCTGATGGATTTTCCCATCAGATTGTAAATAGCAGAGGGGTCCATACAAGAACAGTTGGTGTTTTATTTCTGGACGGATATGAAGTTAGCAGCTTTTGCTACTTCACCGGCCATAAAGGCGAGTAGAGCTAGCCTGTAATAATTGGGTAAAAAACTACAAACTAATTAACGTACACAAGAGGGCACCCCTCGTGGGACTTGGACTTCGACGACTTCGTGTCTGTACAGCAGATAGCGCCTACCTGAAACACAAGCTGCCCTCATCCACCCTCCCACAAAATGCTTCTTCACACCTAGTTTGACCACATATCAAAGGAAGGAAAAAATGCGCACAAAAGAAAAAATATGAAAAATGGCGCGGAAAATTAGAAAACTTAACCACCATTTTAAATTTTCTGATGTTACCCTATCGCTTTTGACAATATACATTTTTTATGTAATGTTTTTATTAAACAGCCTAGTTTTGGTTTCTATATGTTCATACACATACCGAATTTTCTGTTATATCTATAAATATAGTTGTTATTTACGTACCTATTAGTTTAGTTCAGGTAGGTAATTGGCTAAAAATAATTAGCCTAAGGGAAATCATGTCATTGCCATTGGTGAATTATATTGGTGAACTGCAACTATCAGATAATGAGCTAATATTAGCAAACTATTTATTAACTACGAGTAGGTATAATTCTATTTTGTCATTACTATTTAATGAGAGCATAATAAAATAATACCAACTCAAAGTGCCGGACCGTCTCGTGCACATCATATGAGACTACCTCTTGGGGAGAACCTTTAGGAATCGTGTGGAAGGTCAAGCAAGTGTGCCACAAGGCTTAGTTATTTCGCCACTCCTGTTTTCGCTTTACACATCTGGCTCTTTTTACGGACGATACCGCTTTATACTGCTCTGTCATCAGTTCAGCCGCCATTCACGACGCTCTACAATTCGCATCAAATGTCTTAGGCAAATGGTTTCGAAAGTAGAGGATCGAAGTAAAGCCGACAAAGAGTGCATCGGTACTTGAGATTCAACAGAGCACCGGTCATTCCACCGGTCTAGATGTTGTAGGAACCAATCCCTTGGGAACGGCAAGCCAAGTCCGAAGAGCGTATGTGGAAACCGTTCGTGCACGGGCTTTATTTACACTCAGTCGACTACAATTGTCTATTAACAGTGTAGTCGACTGAGTGAATGACATCAATTCAAGTAGCAAACTATCACTTGATAACAAGGTTAAAATTTACACCGCGCGTATAAGATCGATTATGACTTACGCGAGCACCGCATTTGCTCATACCACCACGTCTAATAGTTTGTATCGCTTAAAAACTGTTCAAAGTAGATTCACGCCACCGGGGCACCGTGGTTCATTCGTAATCGCAACTTACATTCTGATCTCCAACTGCTTTTAATCAAGCATACGCGGCTTAACATCCAAACCCTTTGATTATTGCAGCATCCGACAATAAACCTTTGCCCATAAAACGTCGTAAGCACCGTCGCCCTCAGGGCTTCCTAGACGACCCGGACGACGAAATAATAATTTACCATCTAGCAGTACAGAAGCTGTAAAATTAAAAGTCATAGTCCCTCAATACCCTCGCCAGCGACCGTTTTGAGCCGAGGTTCAAGTCCCACAGTGGACGCCGTGGAGGTTGCTTAGTTTTTAGTTTTTTAAACCATTAAGCAAGGCTGGAGCTCTGCTCACCTTGTTGCCCGCTGCAGTAGTAAAAGCTTTGTGGCTAACTATACAAGTCTATACAGGTAAGTGATTTGCTTCAGTAGTGACATCTATTGATCGCTTTTGTAACTAATACAAAGTGTTAGTTCTTATACATAGTTCACAATCCGATTACAGTTATCTACCGACACGATCATAAAATATGTTTTAAGTACTTATAGTACATTAAAAAACTTGCTTCGTATTTAATTTTCTCTGTACCTATTGTCCTTTAATATGGACATGAATTTTAGTGACTAAAACCAAGTTTAATGACTTTTACGGGTATTTTGCTACTTACCGCTTCATATTTATCAGGACTGTAGTAAATGATTTTTTGTATATAGTGGAATATTAGGATCAATTTCATTTATAACTATTTAAACGAACGGAGGCGCATAATTCGTGGACACAGTCAAATTTATTATTTTCTTATCGATAACATTTCAAAGTTTCTTGAAGACAAGACAAGATGTAGTTAACATTAATACAGGTATTTTATTATTTATTCAACTTGTTTTATAATTTCGGAAATTAATTGTACGTACCTACCTACATGATATTTTAAAGGTATACTTTTTTATAAAATTAAACAAGACTATTCGGTACAAAATGAGGGGCAGTACATTTAATTTCTAATCGTATCGGTTAGATCGTGCTGTCGTATCGCATATTATAACTAGACGTAATAGTAGCAACATCTCACGTTTGATTAAGTACAACACATCACGCATAGATGGCGCTTTTAAGAATATGACTGCATATATTTAATTCTTCATTTACGTTCATTTGTTTTGTAGTTTTATAAATACTTAAAAGAAAAATATTATATCCCATCTTAAGAAAAACACCATTGCTAAGTACTTAAAAAAACCATTTATTAGTAGTCGTGATAGTTCAAAATATAAAAAGGTAGTAAAGGTCGAATCTATTTATATAAGATTATTTTTATATATTTACCATACTATTGAAATAACTGTGACTTACCTACTTCGATTCTAATGTTAAGTTAATTCTTAGTAGAAAAAATAGGAAACTACGAACACTGTCAATGGATACAGGTAGTAGATAACTGAAGTACTCAGGTATGGTTATTTTAAAGATAAATACATACATAGAACGTCCTGTTTACGTCTCCAGCTAAAAATGGGCCTTCTCTTAACAGACCTCGCCAAGCCATAGTGGTTGAGGGATACTTATTGCCATAATCACCACGCTAGGCAGGCGGATTGGTAACTAACCTTGAGATATTAGATGCTGCTGCCCATTCATCAGCTGTATATTTCCTTAGGATCATAATTATAACGTTGTAAGACATGGTGGCCTATTCTAAGCCGAAACCACACGGCAAACATATATATATATATATACTGGCACACCACGCGCGGGTTCACCCACGTTCTTTCAGTTCCCGTAGGAACTTCATAATATAATAGCAACACTGCAAGAATTTTTCAAATCTGATCAGTAGTTCCTGAGATTTGCGAGATCAAGCTAACAAACATACAAACTCTTCAGCTTTATTTATTAGTACAGATTACATACATTACATACATACCTATATGTACATATTATTCTTAAACGACCAGCTACTAACATATTGTAATTGTTTCAAAAGGAATGAACGTAGAACAAAGATTTGCCGCACAATTAAATTGTTATGTGAAAAATCGTGAAGGTCAAAGCCCTGGTAATGAGTTTCCGAGTGAAACAGGTTAATTAGCGGAAATATTCGCGTTTGCGTTGTTTTGGTCAGGACTTGAGAGGTACCGTTAGAGCTAAGTGGGACACGCCTCGGTGCCATTACGTCGTGAAAGTAAGTATTATATATACGATCCTTCTTCGAAACTTAGGTAATGTTATGCTGGCATTTTGGAGCACTTGATACCCACGATATTTTGTTCGTATGTTAGTCATAAAGACATACGTTTGATAAATAATTCGACGTGTACGTGTTCGCCGTTCCCTCTTAGAATAGACAAATGATAAATAATTGGTCATGCGCGCTAGACTAGATACCTCCGTCGTTCTCGAAAATGCGGCAAATAATAGTACGCTGAAATCGGCGTACTTGAGCCTGTCATGCTGTGTGCGAGTATTACATGTCGAAAGTTTTATAAAATGGGGTTTGATCGATGTAATATGCCAGATTTCCACTTAACTGTGTAAAAATAACACTACAAGAAATAAGTAGGATATCAGGATCACATACCTTCATATCATATATAGTGTCTTATATACATATACAGTGTCTTACACACTTATACACACTACAATCTTGAGTTGCCGCATATTCGGAGCTATAGTTTATGCAAGCGCGCGAAAGCAATCATTTATCTAAGACCACCTCATATCTTCTTATAGGTGTCAAACGGACATACGCCTGGTGGATGGGAAGTAGCATCTATTAGTTCAAAGATACTCTCATCTTACAAGATCAAGAGAAGTGGAATGAACGAAGGGAGGCCTTTACCAAGGAGTGTGTAGTAAATTTCACGGAAAATTTAACATTTTATCGCTTAAAATTTCGCAAGTATCACACCTAAGTCGATTAAAATGTTTAAATTTTTTTTCAAAAACATGTACCGTTCTTGTTCAGCGTTACGTCATAATTAAGTTCACCTTAGTTGGCTCGTTCAATTATATTCATTGATGAGCGATGTAACACATATACATAAATACCTGTTTCTTTCTTTCATACCTATCTATAATTATTATATCGAGACTGGTCGAATCACGTGGATTTATTTTATTTATTTATTTAACCTTTTGCACAATGACAGTACATGGCGGACTTAATGCCATAGGCATTTTCTACCAGTCAACCATAGGGTGGTGCAGAGAAAAAGTGATAGGTGCACGGAAGTAGAAGATAGGTCATTAATTAACTACCATACTGGTAGGAAAAAAAAATACTAACGTAATATCTATGACTACATTCTAATAATACACATATAATATAAATACTATACTAAAAGGTGATACTATACTTATTATAGGTTTATAATAATACTATATTATACTATACTTTACATAATCATAAAGAGAACTCATCGCTGAAACGACTCTGAAAGTTGTTTACTGATATGTAAGTGTACTTTACGCTTAAATGAGATACGATTCTTAGCCATCCTGATTTCAAGAGGTAACTCATTCCATAGAAGTATAGATTGCACAAAGAAAGAGGAATGAATAAAATCGGAACGGTGTGGAGGACAATGAAGAAGTCGATTGTGCACAGAGCGCGTGGATCTATTACGACTGGAAGAACGAAATTGAAATTGAGAGGTTAAGTAAGTTGGAGTAGTTGGAGAATCTAATAAAGAAAAGAGAGTTGTTAGTGCTCTCATATTACGGCGTTGTCGAATGGGCAGCCAATTAAGTTTAGCCCGATAGGCAGAAACATGGTCGTACTTGCGGAGATTGAAAATGAATCGAATGCAATTATTGAGAAGCCGGTCCAACTTATTGAGCTGATCTGCATTCAGGTCAAAGTAGCACACATCACCATAGTCAATTATGGGGAATACTAAAGCTTGCACCAGCATTACTTTTGTTTTGGAGGGGAGAAAATTCTTCAAGCGATAGAGTGCTCGCAAAATACTGGTTACTCTACGACATATACAAGCCATTTGACTTTGCCAGCTTAGTGAAGAATCAATAAACAAACCGAGATCCTTAACGCTCGGGCTAAATGGAATGACTGTCTGGTTAAGAATAATTGGTGGCAACGAGCTCATATCGACTCTCGACAACAATCTGGAGCTACCCACCAGCATGGCTTGGCATTTTAATGGGTTTACCATCAAGCCAAATTTCCCAGACCAATCATTCAGAGCTTCAAGATCCCGATTCAATTTACCGATTACTTCTGGCAGACTATCAGTATTTCCCTGGGAATATAACTGTAGATCGTCGGCATATAGATGATACGCACACTGAAGATTATTAGTGACGAGGTTTATAAAAACAGAAAAAAGAAGAGGAGAAAGGATGCCGCCTTGGGGTACACCAGCGTCTAAATTGCACCAGTCTGATGAAGAATCATCAACGCGAACAGACTGCTGACGACCCCGAAGATACGAAGAAAACCACTCCAGCGCTTCGTCAGAGATCATATGGTAAGACAGGATGGATAGTAGGATGTCGTGACTGACGGTATTGAAGGCATTGGAAAAATCAATCAGCACCAACACTGTGAGATTAGTATCTTCCATGCCCCTTCTAATATCGCCAGTCACTTTAAGGAGAGCAGTTGTGGTACTGTGACCCGGCCGGAAACCAGATTGGAGAGGACTAATTAGGTTATTGGTTAGAATAAAATGGGACAGTTGTTTGTTAACAACTGACTCCGTTATTTTGGAAAGGAATGGAAGAATGGATATTGGACGGTAATGGTTTGGATCGACAGGATTTGAGATCTTAGGGAGTGGGAGGACAAATGCTTTACGCCACTGGTCAGGGAAAATTCCGGAGTGGAGAGAAAAGTTGACTAAGTGCGTAAGCGCAGGAAGGACGTAGCCAAGGATGGGGACAATCATGCGACGACCAATACAGTCGCAACCGACTGCATTAGACTTAAAGGATAGGATGGTGGTTTTGACCTCATCCGAATCAACTGGAGTGAAACGAAAATGGTTTATATCAGGGCGAGTTAAACTATTAATATAGTTAACCGTCTGATGTTGTAATAGAGGATCAATGCATGAAGAAGTCGTGAAATATTTATTTAGATCATTTAAATCTATGGAACTAGGATTCTCAGAATTACTCGACTTACCGATACCCAGAGTTCCAAGGAATTTCCAGATACCGGCAGGAGTAGAAGAAGAGATGTTGTCAAGAAAATATCGGCGTTTAAAGTTGCGTATCATCTGGTTACACCGATTCCTAGCAAGCTTGTAAAGATTCCAATGGTCTTCGCACCGTTCCTTTTTAAATTTACGAAAAGCCCGATCTCTGCGCCTCATAGCCATCCGAATCCCCCGAGTCAGCCAGGGTGCTGGTGGCCGCTTCTGCTTGATCGCCCTAATAGGAGCATGGCGGTCGTAAAGATGCGTCAAACTTTCTGTTATGTAACTTAATTTCTCGTTAACTGTGCTAGCTTCAAGAAGAGGCCCCCATTCTATCCTAGAAGCGTCCCTACAGAGAAGCTCCATGTTAATCTTAGCAAAAGAGTAGAGTAGATTGTATAAACCTAAACAATTACTTTGGAAAATCCAGAATTTGAATGGAGTTCGCTACCGGGCATGTATTGTTAGTCTGAGTTAAGTAACATTGAAAACATCAGGAAGCAAGTAACTGTTTCTGATGTCCCTAACCCCGGGGCTTAGAGGAGGTTATTTTGCCAAATTTGTTTTTTTACAATAATGTATATTTCAAAACTCAATCATCATCAGCCCGTATATCCACTGCTAAACATGGATCATGGATGGCTCTTTGCTGTCTATTGCCATTTCAGCTTGATAAGCTATGCCAGCGATCTTTGTTCTTCTACGGATCTCATTATTTCTGATCACGCAGGGAAATGCCGAGCATAGTTCTTTACATAGCTCGCTGAGTGTCTTTGATGCACATGATAAAAGACCTCATCTCAGATCCATATGTACGGAAATTACTTTAACTATGCCACTTTTTATGTTAACGCCGTCCCGCCGTATTATTTTATGAAGTTTATGTAAAGCATAGTATGGTTTTATAAACGTATATAAAGTCGCACTATGCTTTACATGAACTTAATAAACATTCAAAATAAATTTGCATGCAAGAAAACCCTAAATAGTGTTTTTTTTTTCAAATATCTCATCATCTATAATATGTATTAGTTTATTGTTTATAATGTTATATTTTGGATGTACGTATGTATTATATTATAATGTATTAGTATGCGTATATGTATTAGTCGGATTTATATAATAATCTACTCTACTTATTATTATTGTTTTATCTTAAGTCTGTCGTGTACACTGTTCTTGCCCATTTTATCTTAATATTCACTCTGAAAATGGTTTGCTGAAAGAAAACCCATCAATGAGTTAAGCTCGCCATTGTACATCATCTTTGAATGTTTTTTTTACTCAAATTTCATGTACCTATACAATAAAGACTAAATGAAATGAAATGATCTATTATAATGTAAAAGTCTTGTCTAGTGCAATATTTTTTCACGCAAAGATTTGTAACAACTTTATACCAATTTTAATTTTATATACATATTATTTTTTTTTCAAAGAATTATAAGTAGTCAATTTAGTATGAAGTTTTAATGTCTACCTCTATTGATGGAAGTCCGCTGACCAATATTAATGTTAGTTTGTTGCAATCTTTTATATAATAAATAAATATTCTAATGTCAATATATTATATAAACACTGGTTATTATTCCATCATTTTACTTTGAAGTACAATTTAAGTTTATCGCTGCTTCATTTCTCCTCGTAGGTACTGTAGGGACTTTGATCCATCCGACCCTTAGTTTTTAAAAAACCTTTCGATGTCCTTGTAGATCCTACGTCTAAGAAAACCGAACTAAGTAAACTGACAGTTGCACGAACTACCAATATAAAAGTCATCTATCGTCAATCGCCTGCCAACGACCGCCCTGAGCCGAGGATAGTAGGTATATTTGTCTTGCATTATCACAGACAAATGAAAATTTACGTCGGTGATATTTTAACTTTATCACATCCTAGAATTCGTTAGACGTCGCGCATTTTAGTGATTTTGCCACGATGTTGCGAATTTAAATCGAGATAAATTGCTACTGCTAGAGTAACTAACCTATTCTACTTAGATCCATCAGAGATTCGACTGGCGCCATCGCAAAGAACACTTCTAAAACAATCATAGATAACCCTGTAGTAGGTATAGAATCATTTTAATTAGGCTCTTCTTGAACAGTATCTTTTATATAAAAAGTAAATTGTCTGTATGTATGGAAACATTTTAACATAATACCTAATGAAATAATTGTCTAGGGTCTCGTAGAAATCTGTCTTGTATTAACAATTTTAAAAATAATAATTTCAATATTTAAATTCTTGATTACAAAAATAGGCACAGCGCAGGAATTTGTATCTGTAATATTACCTATTTTTTATATCAGTTACTTACGAAAATAGTCATTATACAATTTTACAAATAGATTCATTAGCTTAGATTTACCTATGTTTTTAAAAGGCTTAAATGCCACTTTTTTATTCCTAAATATATAAAAAATCAGAAAGACGTTACTAAATATTTAAGGATTAAACAATACCGACCATTCTCTTCAATTACAGATAAATATATTTATTTTTGTGCAACAAAAACCGACCTGTGTTACCGACCGTTGTTGACCTGTGTTATAGAAGAACATAAAATATAGGTAGATACACTTTAAAATAATATATATATAAGAAATAAACAAATTACAGACAAATAAAAATATTATGATTTATTATAACGTAAGCATATATTCTATAATAATATCATCTAACAGAATCAAAGCTTATTTTCGGCCGGCATTTTATTAATTAGCTAAAAGACTTCTGCTGCTTCACCGGGCTTAAAAAAACATTGTTTATAACGAGTTATTGACAATAACACGAATTAATCCGAACGTCCTTGCAAATGACGTCAAGCAGTACTGTTAGTTAGAGTGTTGGCTAGCGCGTGTCATGACTCATTGTTGCATGATTGCATCGCATGACGTTAAGGCTTTAACGGGAGCTTTCCATCTCCGTCCGCCACAGGATAACGGGATCACTCCCTTCATTTTCAGTTTCAAATACCTTTCGTTTTCGAGTGTTGTCGCTGTGACCTCCATGCCTTGCGTCACCTCTGTGTAATCGGGTTTTAGAAAATGAAATTCAGTTTGCTCCGATCTTTCTTTATATGGCTAAGTTATGTTCTTCTGAGGCTTTGTTCCATTTGCGGTCAATTTGGAGGTTAATGTTGATATTGTCGCATCATTACCTCTGTCAGCGACTGACTGAGGTTTGACATCATTTTCTATAAACTTTATATTTTTTAAATTATTATTTTTTTATTATTTATTATTTCTTTTTTATAGTCGGTATATCATCAAAATTTATTGCCACTGATTTAGTGTTGTGAGGTCATTGAGATTGTACAACATGTATGTATTTGCTATCATAAAAATACAGTTATAAATTCATAACGCAGTCTTATTTATTCTATAGGTATACAGTCCACCGCTACGTAATAAACTCAAAAAATGAACCTAAGAATACATTAATTTTAATTTAAAAGGTCGATTAAATATCAGGTACAAATAGATATTTAATTTTCTTGTAACCGTAGGTTTTTTTTTCATCATTTTAATATACAATATCGGTTCTTTTTAGTCAACTTGTATGTCTGACTTGGAACTTGAATACTACGCATCAGAACATTCATCGACCATAGGCGTAGGCCTATGGTCGATGAATGTTCTGATACCGCGTACCGCGTACCTGCGTACCTAAGAGGTAATGGTTGTGGTTACCACCTATGACAAGCGGATTGGGGATTGGAGTGTCATCCAACCTATTTGAATGAGTTCAATTCAATACCCCGTTTACGTCCACGATAGAACATGGGCTTCCTCGTAACAGACCTTGGCAAAGATCGTTGAGGGATATTTCTTCTCTCTCTCTCACAACGCTTGGCAGGCATATAGGTGAAAACAGTGAGACGATAAGAAACCTTGAGCTGATGAAGTTGCTGCCCATCCGTCAGCTGTATTATGACACCCATGGGAAGTCACGGAATGGTCTATTCTAAGCTGGAAACCACGCAGCTAAGGAAAGCTTGGAATGGGTTGACGATTACGAACTACTTACGGAAGAAAGTATTTTACATAAAACAGATGTGAACTGTTTAAAATTTTATATCACAGCGGCCATGACCAAAAAGTTATTCAATGATTCTAGTTCGTAAATATTTAAATTGTAAAAAAAGCATAATGATGTCTTAACGCTATTGATATACGGTCTACATTTTTTATTCGCTAGCACCGGATGTGAACTGCCACATTATGTAATGCAAGAAGTTGATATTTGAAAAAAAAAGCCACGAAAACCTTATAGAGTTATTCATAAATCATAACGCTTCGATTCACTGGAGCAGAGTAGTATTACGAGGTTGGTAAAACTGCAGAGATATTAAATTTTACTGCTTGTTTTTTTTTCCTGCAGAAACTATTTTTTTTCTACAATTAAAGTATAAAGTATAAACTCATAATTGCATTATTTAGAAACGTTATCTACTTGACTGATTATAACTAATGAGTTCGTCTAAGGCCCGATTTTTCAATTGTCAGTTAAAAGTTGTCAGAGGAATAAATTTAAAATTTTGACAAATTTTGTATTGACGTTCTGTCAAAATTAAAATTTATTCCTCTGACAACTTTTAGCTGACGATTGAAAAATCGGCCCCAAGTGTAATATAAAAAAATCTTAAGTAAAGTAAATTCTATTAGTATCTATAAATACGAATATAAAACAAAACAAAATAATTATATTTTAGTTACTTGTTTTTCTTACCACTTTCGTACCTACCGCATTTATGTGTTTTATCATGAAATTCATAAAACAAATGTCTGAACCAGCAATATTATAAAAACACGATCGACTGGCTTTTTTTTACTCAGCAAAAATAACTAAATTGAAAGTCATGAAATAAAATATTGGTTACATCTATTTAGAGATAATATAAAATATTAGGTTTAAAATTAACATTAAAGCCGTTTACATATTTTTCGGGTACCTATAATATAAAAAACTATATATATAAAACATTATTTGGCGCGCATTTATTAATTCTGGTAGAAATTTAATATTCCATAAAATATTGGTCATCGTTATGAATTTAATCAGGCAATTTCTATTATGATCATCAGACATGGTTTTGCTTGATGTCAGTATTATTATTTGTAATACATATACCTACTTTGAAAAAAAATATAAAACCTTGCAGCGGCCTTTTATGCTGATTTTCCACCAGAGGGGCGAGACGAGATGAGACGAGGAGGGAATTGAAATTTGTATTGCAAATATTTCAATCCTCTCCCAGCGCATCTTTGGTGGAAACAGTGTGGCGAGACGAGACGAGGCGAGGCGTGAATTGAAATATTTGTTTGTGTAAAAATGAACCGTATTGCTTCCGATATAGAGTATAAATTACTTTGCTTATTGTTGTTCATTGCTACTTATTACCGTGTTATTATCTGAGAATCGCGATGGCTATTTTTAGTGGAAAAGGGTCAGTGCGATTTCAATTCCCTCCTCGTCTCGTCTCGCCCCTCTGGTGGAAAATCAGCATTATGCGGCCCGTTCCCCGAGTAATGGTATTTACTTTGCACAGCATGTTTACCACATTGCCATTAAACGGGGCAATGCTGCCAGCATCCTGGGAGCCTTGCCAAGTAGTATAGATTTAGAATAGTTGTATTTCATAAATTACTTTCTATTCCTTGACTTAAATATACCTACTGTGAAATATATTCTAATTATTTTTTAATACATTAGAAAAGCTGCAGCCATTCTTTCTTAACATGAAGAAGGTTATAGGCTATATTTTGATGATTCCTACGGAAACTGGTGTTACGCGGGTAAAACCACGCAAGGCAAGTAAGTACCTACATATATAAATGTAACATCCTGTCCGCTTAAAGTATTCTATAATATATGTATATGTATACATAATGATAAATTATTGATTAAAAAACAAAATCAATACAAGCATTAAGATCACAGAGATATTCTAAAAGTTTACAGTGGTCTTTAAATAATAAATTGAATAACACAACTGCCTTTGAAAGAGAAATTTTCAAAAACCCTATACAAATCGGTCTACCCATTTCAGAGTTACGATGCCAAAGTCAAACACACAGAGCAGTCAAACTTATAAGACCCTTCCTTTGTGTCAGAGGTTAAGAATGGTTTTTAGCTGATGTAATGGTATTTAGTTTTCTAATACTGAACTTTCATAAAAATAAGTTCCTAAAAACTGGCATTTTTGACAAAGCAACACATTTTAGAATTTATTTTATAGGGTTACTTGGTTCTAAAACTTTAAGGATTTATTTATAGTTTCACCAAGTCCACCTACGTGGCCATCAGCCAATTCGCGTGAAATTTTTTAACCAAGAAAATAAGTTTTCTTATAATAATATACTGAAAATAAAAGTAGGTATGTAAAATATTGTAATAAAGTATCTATTGTTTTTGCAAGACAATATTAAATAGGCTTCTAATCAGGCAAACTAAAGGTATGCTTCAGGGTTTAAAAATATTGCAACTCCTTTAAAAAATAAGATTGTGAAATTTTATTATACGATCGAGAAATCAATTTTTAAGTTTCTTAATTTATAAGTCCCATTCATGAAGTATTCAGTTACTTATAGGTAGATATCGCACTTTTAACAAATTCATCAAACCAAATCATTAAAAAAATTAGTTCAATCATGTTTCCATGCTAATCCTAACATAATTGGTAAACTTAAATAATACATCAGATAATTTCGTTTACAAATGACTCGTTTTGACATAGCTTTAACCCATTTTAGCTCATTGTCACGCAGCTCATCAACTTACCTCCGCGCTTCTGCGCTGAGCCATTTTCCAAATGCGTTTGCAAAAATATTCCGGGAGTAACAGAGATAGGTGTAGTTTGCCTCTGGTAGGGAAGAAAGAGAAAGAATCATGTGCTAGGCTGCGGCGGAGGTCAGGGAACCACAAGTAGGTCGGCTCCATCCTTCCTTAACCGCGTCTACTGCGCGCGCAGTTGAACTTGAACGTGTTCATAGTTAAATAAAACACGGTTTTTCATATAAAGAAATTTATTTGTGACTAATATGAGCTAAATAAGATACCTTTTGTTATGTTGATGTAGTATACTATTCACTGTTTCGGTTTATTAGATAGTCGTTTGAAAATAAATATTCTTTCGACTGTTTTTTTTGTACCTAGGTGCCCAGTATGAGTTAACTTGCTTGTTTTTGAAAAACATTTTACATTTTAGTTTTTGAGTAGTAGAGTATTTTAACTTTTAAGGTTGTATGTATATAAAGTAGGTGCGTAGGTATTAAATCGTCACTGATATTATACGTACGTAATCCTCAAAATATAAGTATTTTTCGCATTTATGGTGTCATATATCAAAAAATAGTAAGAGTGAAAAATCTTTTTAATTTTACGTATTTTCATTACAATACCACGTTCTTTTTTTTTATTTTACGAGTTTGTTTCTTATGTGTATCGAGTTGGCTAAAACAATGTATCTTCCGATCCTCTAACAAATGTCAAAACTGCAAAAAAAAAAACTTAGGTACCTACGTCGTGCGCTACTTGTTTCCAATTTACAATACAATTTGAAATAATTACAAAATCGATTACTAAGCCACTATTGTCTGTTTAACATACCTAAAAGGAAATTTATTCATTTTAGAATTATGATTACTATTTTTGTATTGATTACAAACAAAATGGCCCGTTTGGCATACATATATTTTCTGCGTTTTCTTCCATGCAAACCGTGTCCCTTTAATTACCAATACAATAAAAAGAAAACCAAATCGGTCAAATATTTTTAAAGTTATACGTACATACATTTTGCCGATTCATTATCATTGGAATAATACTAATATTAAGGTAGGTACCTACTATTGATCAGATTTTGAAGTTTCTTTCCATTTATCCAGGACTGACGTAGGCTATATTTTGAGCCGAATTTCCCCTCGGGAACACTGCCTTAAGACAGCATTATTAAGTATATAGAAATATCTAAATACCTTTATCATTTTTTCTCGCTTTTTTATTCTCATCATGTATTGTAACAAAAACTTTGAATTCAACACTCGATGGATGACGCAACTGCCAAAATGGTCAACAGCGGTCATTTCTCTTTGGCCAACTTACGTGAGAGTCGCCTCTATCACCTATCTCTTTCTCGTGGGCGTATTAAAATTCTCGTAGCGAGACAGAGACGAAATTTCTGATGGTTCTCCAAGATATTCCCTTACTAATAGATACATCTATGGGATTATAAATTTGGGCCTCTAACAACTTGATTTTAATTTGTACAACGAGTAATTTTTAAACTATCTATACGCGGCCACGTGTATGGTTATCAAATCTGCGGTAGGCGCTTCTTTTGGCAAATTTAATGTATTCGTAGAAAAAGATTTTAATAACAACTTCCGTAGCGTAGCGGTATCTGGCTCGCTTTAAATGTCGGAGGTCGGGGGTTCGATCTCTCCTTCGGGAGGTTCTTGCCCATTTTCAGTAGTGGATGTTATAAGGGCTTGATGATGATGATGATGATTTTCATAAAATATTTAATTATTATCATCATAATTAGAGTTTTTATCACAGGTGTCAGCATTGATAATAACTTTTTTTTTATATCCGAAACTTTCGATAGTTTATTTTTCAGAAAAATCTGAACACATCGTTACGTTTTTCAGCAGGCACTGCAGTGGAACATCTGTAAATAGAAGTTGGCGATTTACAAATTGCTAAAATAATATTTTCCTTCATAGTCGGGTAAATAAGAATAAGTGATACTATTGGTACGACCTACAGTTTAGTTTATTAACTAATTTAATAATCAAATCTAAATACACCCTTAAATAACTCACATTATCATGATACATTACATTTATTACTGTTCAAATATAAAATGATAACTAAATGAACTTGCATAAATACATATAAATTATCGTCAGCGTAAAATGAGGAATTTATAAGCTATCTAGCCATCAACCAGTAAAAGTCAAGACAAAATCGGTTTAATTAATAAGGCACAAAAAGATAGACAGAAAGGTTTTTTATTCTGTTTTTGTTATTAATACCCTATATGCCTGCAGTCATTAAAAACCTGTAATTTCTTCGTTACAAACGGACACTTCAATTTTATTTATTTGTAATTTTATATATGTACAATATACTCGTCCAAATTCAATGAGTTTACAAATACAATAAAATATATTCAAAAATTTTTGATACATTACATTCAGTTAACAAGTTTATTTACTTCATTTATTAACAAACTTACAAACAACGTTAGAAACACTTTCATTTCATCTATATTACTCACCACGCTATTAAACCGGAACAAATCTTCAGTCAAATAATAATGACACAAAAGCAATACAAATATACCGAAAAGTTACGACTAAATTGTGTTAACAATATACCCCAACTTTTGTACACATCGTTAACAGACTGTGCAATAAATTATACAACAGTGAAATAGAAAGTTAAAGCAAAAATATTTTCGAAATTGTATGGTATCATTGCACCCTTAAAGACAATAGGTACAAAGGGCTGAAACCGAAATAGGCTGCCGTTTCAAAATAGTCTTAGAAATTGACTTATCCATAAGAATAAGCAACGGTAAAGGATGTTGTTGGACATTTACATAATATAGTAATAAATTAACAAAGATACGCTTTTTTACTCTATTATAGAGAAACTGAAAGTAGAACACTATTTTGATCTCATTTACAGATTCTTTGATTATTATAAACAAAATAACAATATGCGTCCGTATACAAACTACAAGTAGAATATATACATACAACATAATTTTAATAATTAAATTATAACGAAACTATTATGAATATAAGCTATTGGGCAGCGTTCTTTGAATGCCGACAGCATTGCCCAGTTGAATGGCAATTGCATGAATGGCAAATGGTTTTGATATGCTGTTCAAAGTAAATATCACCCGGGAATTTTTTATGCCCGGTGAAGTAGCAAAAGCCTCGGGGATAACTGCATAGGTCCAAAAAAAAACTTGATGAGCAAACTTGTAGAGCACTGGTGGAGCCAAATTAATTTATAAAAACCTCGCAGGTTTTTTAAATTAATTTGGCTCTGCCAGTGTTTGGTAATATTTTGTTTAACTCATGGTATTAAAGAAACAAAACGTATTTTATTATTGTTTTATTGAGAAAAAAAAAGATTTTGCAGGTCGAATTTGATAATAAAAAATCAAGAAAGTAGCATTCCTGATTTTTTATTCTATTATGTTTTTGACCAGACAAGACTTAAAAATATCTTAGGCACGTCGACCATAGTTATAGCAGTTGAGTTTCTACAAACATATCATTATCTTCAACGCAAACTATATGCAATAAATATAAAACAGTGAAATAGAAAGTTAAACTTACAATATTTTTGAATTCGTATTGTTGTATTTTCCCTTTAAAACAATAGATATAACAGGCCGAAACCGAAATGGCCTTCCGTTTAGCAACAAACAGAATGACTAAGAAATTTACCCTCTTCAACGAAATTGCGGTAACTTTATTGTTAAGTTGGAGTTTGCTACGGTAAAGGATATTGTTTGAATAATATAATATAATGATAAACATGAATAAGTAAGTTTTATTACCCTATCGTTCACAAACTGAAAGTAGAACAACATTTTAAACCCAGCAACTGATAACAATATGATACGATAGACGTTGAGCTTTATTACTATTTAACGAAAAATGGAAATATATAAAAAAAACATTAGGTATATTAAGAAAAACATACACATACCTATATATTATTATTTATTATGGCATAAAATTGTATTTTATTTGATGAAATATCAGAAGTTAATAATGTTGTCTACGTAAAATAATAAATATATCGATTACAAAACTGAAATTAAAATTTCTTATGTTGTTGATACTTACTTAGTAAGTTTTTGCATTACATTTTTACAACGTCAAAATAACCATACATTCACAAGACCGTCTTAAACTAGGCTGCGGCCCTTGGGCACACAAGAATTTGAGGCCCTTTTGGAAAGTAAAAAAAGCGAATTATAATAACATTTTTGACTAAGTATGACTATTCATTATTATAACTAATCAAATACGGTATGATATAATATGGCATTAATTATATTAGAATGCTGCTGGTTTTTTGGTTACGATTACGATAACGGTTTCTTTCGGGATTTCTGTGGAGATATTTAAATCCATTGATTGCTTCGCTATATTTTTTAAATATTGGCTTGAATGAAAACATACTGTTTTGAGCTCATCTGCATTAATGTCTTCATGATAAAATTCTGCAAATTCCTTGCATTTTTTGGTCAACTCACCAGAGTCGATTGTTGTTAACTGACAAAGAAAATTAAATCGACTATGAATTTCTCTGGTATGCTACCTAACGTTGTTTTAATTTTAAATGTGTATTTAATAGGTCAATTATGGGAATGAAAGTATCTACACGCAACTTTTCCTTGCCTCTCAACTGTGCAGTATCTGATGATCCTTCAAAAAAAGTGATGCGTGTGCTGCGAAATCTTTGTCTTTCAAATGTATCTTTGTAGTCAGCATATGGATTTTTTTCTTTAGCAGCCGTTTCGTACCGATCAAAATGATTGCGTGTGGTATTGACATAACTGATCAGAGATTTGTAAGTTTTCGTTACAACGTCCATATTTCTATTCTGTAAACTTAGACTTGTTTTATTCATAACTCCCAAAAAATCATTCCATACTTCCGTTAGAAGAGCAGTCTCAAATTTTCCCTTTTTTTTGCTAGGTTTTCGGCTTCTTTTCTCGTTGATTAATGTCACTTGCGATTGTAGACAATGCTTCAGAAATATTTAAATTACCTTTTTGCAAAGCATTAATAGCATCGGCGGGTGCAGACCATCTAGTTTCCGAAAGAGACTTCAGGACTCTATTTGCAACTAAATGCTCTGTCAAAATTTTTCATCGATTGGTCGAAGCCGCGAAAAAATTGAACAATTTTTGTACAAATTGAAAGAATGTTACTGCTTCAGTAACACACTCAACTGCCTGAACTCGCCCTCGCAGTTCTGCCCGCGACAATCTTTTATATGAATATTATATTTCAAAAAAGTTTTAAATCTGCTATATATTGCACATTATGTTCATCCATAGGCAAAAATCTCTCAATAGGCTTTTACGTATCTAACTATTAAAGTCAGTTGGTCAACGTGGGACAGATTTGGTGTAGAATCTACGCTAATAGAGTAGTACTTTGCTGATTTAAGTTCTTTGATAATGGTTTTCAAAGTTTATGTAACTTTTGTTTACAATATTTCATTTAAAGTACATTGTGAAATTTCAGCATGCGCGCTAATGCACGCTCTAAACGTTTTCATAGATATAGCCTAATACTGATTTAAAATCATCAAGCCAAAAAAATTAAGAGAAAAAGAAAATGGAGAGAGCATCCACGTACAATTCCAAGGAATAAGCTATGTGAGAAAATGAGCGCCTCACACACATGTTTTAACCTCAAAATCATCACCCGTTCACGGTCACCCGTATGATGTGTGAGCACACAGTCATCGCCTCCCTCGCTATATTAGAGGGAAGGAGGCGTCCCTACTCATATCGCCACCGCGATACCGCAAGTAATGACAAATAATGGGAGAATGACGAGCTCACTGATGGTAGTATTTGTGGAAACAACAATAAAGAAAGAGGAAACGCTAAAATCAGCCTAGCATTTTCCGAGATACGTCAATTTATATAATTACCAACCTGATAATAGGCAATAAAGAAAAATAAAAAATCTTATGTTAGCATATCAGGTCGATGTTAAGGTAAAGTTTGCCCATGTTTTACCGCTTGGACATAAGGTTTGTATTAAAAAAAGAAATCAAATCTATGAACGGGCGATCAGAACAACGGACGGGCGACGCCGGACACGAACAGGTTGTGTCAAATAATTTCCAAAGTTTCTTTAAATTTTGTATGAGTATTATATGTTCCCCTCTCAATCCTTAGTATGCAATGAACCTACCGATGTCCTGACCCGCAGGCCAATTATGTTACTTGCCATACCATCGCGGCAGCAGATATTTTTTCCATAGATTAGCAGAATAATCGCAATACATCTAAAAATGTAATTTTGCTATAGCAATTTGTGGCTAGTTGTCATTTATAATTCTTTTATAATTTATAATATTGTTCGTGGCTATGACTATAAAAAAATGTCGCGTCCTATGACAAAGCGTAACGTAACGTAATGCGGTTCATCTTTTTGCTTTTTTAAATTTGGCTTGGGCATCGGACTTGCGGTCATGTTGTCGCCGGTTCGATCCCCACCCATTACACTACCGACGTGAATCCACTCACAAGCATTTTAGCTGAACACGAGGGGACAACAAGAAGCGTGCAAAATCTCTGCTTTGGTCATTAAAAAAACAAAAATAAAACTTCTACAAAATTACCGCTATAGAGCTTGTGCAATTGCCGCAGTCCTAGAGGTCCGTGCCATTTTAAATTACACTGATAGTTACACAAAACTTCTCAAAAATCTTAAATTCATCTTTGCACAACCCAGCAACACTCGAGATCTAGACCTCCATGAGTCAAGTCGAGGTCCAAGTTCCACAGGGGGCACTATCGGTTCACGTTGTATAGTGTAGTTTTAAATCATTTAATAATGCTACGCGCTTTTATGTGATCTGGACTCCAGCCTTATTGGCTTAATGGTGCCTGGTGAAATGGCAATGTCGCTTTAAATATGGTAATGTCGGTCAAAAAAAAGATTGGCTAAAACTTGATTATCATTGGAGTCGGCGACTAAAATAAATTCAGCATAGTAAAACAGGTCGATAGCAGAAAAGGATATGATCACGTTTCGAGCAGTGTTGTCAATAGAATGAGATCCGGCTGCAGAATTAATGCACTTTTTGGTAAGAAGAACATGGATCTACTAGGTTGCCTATCAAAATGTGGCCACTGCCATTTTTAATTTAATAATTATTAATACTGACTTTTTAAATAAAATATCACCCACTTTACGGCAATATATGTAAAGACTCCGAAAAATCACGGTAGCCGTTGCGCACTTGGCTGCACAAGATATGATTTTGTTAATTTTTTACCCTCATAACGTACGTTTATTATTTAAATAATTAAAGCGTTTTTTTTCTGTTTATTATGATATACGGCGTAAAAATATGATTTTAGAAAACATTCGATAAGTGCACTACTTCTGCAGCCGGATCTTAGACTACAAGAAAGAGCTTAGAATAAGAAAGGTCACGTTGAACATAATGTGTGCCGACGCATGTAGGTACATTTCAGCCAAACATTCATGTATTCAGTTACCTAGGTTTTGAGGCCGAGGCCTTATAGGAAAATTACTATTATAGAGAAAACAATAAATAAATAAATAATCTTAGTTTGTGGAATTAATGGTCTATAAATGCTGTAATACTACCCAGTACAGTCATAGACCTATGCTAATTCTACCTATTATGTGCTGAACTGTTAACCGGTCATATATAATAATCTTAATAAATATAGGTATATACCTATATATATGAAGATGTACAATAGGTATTACTTACTAGCTGTTAGTGCCTGACCTCGCCTGACAAACTAATATAACTTCCCGTGAATTATACTAAAATTTGATGTCATACAAACCTTTACGAACATACGACAATGACAAACTATCTATCTATGAAATATTAGTTTAAAATCAAGTTAACATTTTATACTATGTTCTATTTAGCCGACCTACATAGTAATAGCACGCTTTATAGAAACGTTGACACAAAAATAAGTGTATAGTAATAGTGCTAATGGATGGATTTATACACAACTACCTATATACATAAAATATGCGAATAAGTGTGCATCTACCAACTGTAGATGGTCGCCGAAGATTTTCCGAATGCATATCGCGGTCTGCGCGTGCGCAGTATAAATAAATAGGCGCTACGCCACCGTGTAAAAACATGCGAAATAACCAGCTTATGTAAAAAACAAATCATCATCATGATAGCCTTCTTCTCTTTTCTTCTTCTACTTATGACAAACTTTTGCCCAACATTTCCAGTCCTGAACAAATAAAAACCTTCGCAGACTAGAAGTCGTAGTTTTAGTAGCAGTAGGATTCTTTGTGAAATAATTCGTCCGGGGAAGAACTGCCACCGTACCTATATCTGCCACCAAGCAGTAATGTTAGCATTGCTGTGTTCCGGTTTGAAGTGTGTGGGTGCCGGTGAAATTACAGGCACAATGAGACTTTCCAACTTATGTCTCAGGGTGGCGGGCGCAATGCAATACCACGTAGGGCTCGTTCTACGAGGACGTGCCCTGCGTGGTAATGACATTGTTAAAGGCAGAGGATACCGCTTAACATCAGGTGGGCCATCTGCTTGTTCCGTCACCTTCTTGTAATTAAAAAAAAAAAAAAAAAAAATGTTGGAGGCCCGCAACTGTAAAGTCGAGTGACAGTTGTAATAAATCCCTAAAACTCATAAAAGTCATCTTCCGCAATCCTCCGGTACGCGACCACCCTACACTGAAGTCTTGCGCAGGTTGCTTATTTTGTAGTTTTTGAGAAATTTTATAAAGCTAGAGCTTGCTATTATCCGTTTCGTCCTTTCGATGCCCTCGTAGACCATAAGTCTGAGACGCCCGCAAACTGTAAAATAAAGCAACACTGGCAGAATACTCCCCTGAAAAATTAAAAGTCATAATTCCTCACCAGCGCCAGCTGACCTGAGCCGAAGTCGGTCCTGCTCATCGGTGAGCAGGACCGACTTCGGCCACGAGGTTTGTGCTACTTCACCGGGCATACATGCCCGGTGAAGTACCACAAACCTCGTGGCTAACTACATATATCCCTATGAAAAAAAAGAAAAAGAAAGTCTCCATAGAAATAAGCAAAAGCATCAATACTAATTACATATGGATATGTGTAATTTAATTAGTATTGATGTTTTTGCTGCCAGAAAAAAAAGACTAGTTGATCAGAACGTATATTGAAGAACACAAGACGCTAATTATTTCCTCCTATGTTCCAATATGAAAATGTCATAGATGAAGTTATAATTATCGGGACCAACTACTCAATTCGCTTTTTCAAAGCCCTCCCTGAGGAAGTCCCTCAAAATGTTTTATTCCCGCACGACACTGGGTCCCATGACCTACGAGATTTTAAGCGTGACCTCTTACTACTCCTCTACTTAGTTCTTACCAAACAAAAACAAAAATGCTACCATTTTTCTACGTATAGGTTTAGATACATTCACTAACAATTGCTCATTACTATTGCATGCATTACCGCACCTAATGTTCTCACGGCTGGAACAACAAAATTCAACGCACGCTTTATGTCAGGACACAATGCCGAATCGATAAGTAACTGTACTTCCCCACAGAATCATTTCACGTGCAAGAATATTCAAATTAGGAGATAATATTTTTTGAAGTAGGTACTTTAGGTTAGAGGCCCTACTACTTTTTGTTTCGAAGTTGTAGTTACAAATTAAATACTGATAGCTTTTTATTTATTTATTCCCTATTATTACTAATACATTTATTATACATGATTTCTACTTATTAAAAATACACATTTTAATGCATTATAATGGTTTAAAAACTATAAACTATGCAACCGCTAAACGCCTTCTTGGGCAGAAGCCGATTAGCGCTGGCAATTAAACACAACCTAAGTACTAAGTAGTCCTTCTAGTGAATTGGGTTCTCTCCTCATGGTATGCTCAGGATACCACCGCTATGGAGAGGGCGAGTCCCACATACCCCGTCGCCGTTGCGGGAACGCTGCAAGGATTTACACCACGTGTATACGACCGATTATACGGTGCACGCGTAGTGCACCGTATTTGCTCATACCGCGTCTAGCAGTTTGTACCGCTTACAGACTGTTCAAAGTAGATTCACTCGACGAGCCACCGGGGCACCATGGTTCATTCGTAATCGCAATTTAAATTCTGATCTCCAACTGCCTTCCATCAAGCAGTGGATGAAATAGGCGTCGGAACGCTTCTTCGAATCCGCGGCGCAACACCCACCATTAACCCACCCGTTGGTTGTTGCAGCATATGACTATAGGCCTTGCCCACAAAGCGTCGTAAACACCGTCGGCCTCGTGGCGTCCTAGATGACCTAGACGACGAGATAACAATCTACCAACTAGCATTAAAAAGACTGCAAGAAACTAGCACCACTACACAGAGACCACTCTATCCAACCCGCCGGAGAAAGGTGCGCCCGCGAACGCGGAGCGTCCCCCCTCGTCCTCCTAACCCTTAGGTCGCAAACCATCCGATGCCCTCGTAGACCCGAAGTCCGAGAGGCCCGCGAACTGTAAAGAAGAGCGACAGTTGCACAAAACTCCCCTAAAATACTAAAAGTTATAATCCCTCAATCTCATCGCCAGCGATCGCCCTGAGCCGAGGTCCAAGCCCCACAGGGGGCGCCCTCTTGCGCATGTTGCTTAGTTTGTAGTTTTTAAACCATTTATTAAGGCTGGAGCTCTGCTCGCCTTTATGCCCGGTGAAGTAGCAAAAGCCTCGTGGCTACATACGTATGTCAATCTGAAAAAAAAAACGGTAAAAACTGGAACGCTGCAGCGGCGGAGGGGATGCATAAATGCATTTTTATCACATCTATTCAAAAAGAGCTAGTTTATTCCTCGTAAACAGGGACCAAAATAGCACATTAATCCCTTAGGGACCAAAATTGATTTGAATTTGGAATGTGGATATAGTTAATAATTTTTCGATCAGCAAAGAGGTGAATCACAAACCATGCGGGAACAATGTATTGAATATTTGACTGGCTGAAAAACTGCGAGCGCGCCAAATTTAAAAAAAGTTGATGAAAAATAAACAACGCGCGAAATTAAATGAATTCTGCTTTCGTTCGTAGTTGATTCATATTCAGATTTTAGAATTATAAAAAATGAGTGCGTCTTCCTCAAGTGAAAGTATTATTATGTCTTATGGTTCTTCATTGTACGTAAATAAATTCTTGTTCATAAGTTGCACTTACTTATTTTCTCATAGAGGGTGATAAAAAGTAGAGTGTCCATCTCGGGAGCAACACTATTATAAGCTCGAGTGACATACTTTTAATCCCTCGCTGCGCTCAGGATTCTAGTTAAGAATCCTGAGCTCCGCTCGGGATTCTACTCGAGAATCCTTCGCTCCGCTCTGGATTAAAAAAACACTCTCGCCTTTAAAATAGTTGTTTGCTCCCTAGATAAACAATCTACTATTCTTTTATTGACCGGGGGTCAAAAAACAAAAAAGGTAGTCCTTCTCGTCTCTTTATTATGTAGTAAGCAACCTCACAAAATTTATCTCTTTATTATATTAATATAGATATAGATTAAAGTATTTCCACACGACCATGAAAACATTTTGTTTTAATACACATCTGTCATAGCTTTCGGGACACAGTTTAAATGTTTCTAGTAGGTAATTCATAGTATGTTAACTGCGTTGATATCTTCTGTAACTATATGTTACTGCATGTTATAATGTTAGTAAAACGGTTACTCTAAACCGTTTCGCAGTAAGCTAATAAAGCTATGTAATGGACGACGTTAGCTATCTGGCATCACGGTTTGCATCTTGATCTATCTGCTGATTCTATCTTATCAGTGTTTTATACTAGTTTGAGCTACCGTAAGACTAGAGTTATACTGATTAAAACGCAAGTTATATATGCGGGTTTCTCACTCTGATAACATCATGGTTTATTTTTGCAACCCACACACCAAGCATGTAATCACATTCATGAAGCAAGTAAAGGCTTACTGTAATGGTAAATAATGAGTTTACGATATGGGTAATAAAAACCTTGTTTACCTGAAGTATGTTTTTTCAGTATTTTATATACTTCCGTACAATTTGTTTTTTATTCATCTCTTTTACAAAGGGTCAAATTTTACCAGTATGTTATAATCGGCTATGTAAATATTACGTTTTCTTTTGTTTTGGTCACGTAGTCTCTGTTAGTCTACATCTTTATAAGTAAAACTTTTTTATATTTAATGGAATCATTGCAGAAATCCATACTAATCTAAATTTAAAATCAAAAATCCTGTGTTAATTCCGCTTTTTGTCCCGCCCTTCCGCCCGCAAAAATTATGCACAACATTCAGGAAGGAAAAATAAAACGTGCAAAAATACAATCACCAGCCGAAGACCCGACACGTGTTTCACTCCTCCACGGAGCATCATCAGGGTGATGTTACCACGTCGAAAGCTACTGCGCAAAAACTTTAAGTAAAACTTTTATTGAATTATAACATTAAATGTTATGATTCAATAAAAGTTTTACTTAAAGTTTACACACATTATAAATACACACCTACAACTAATTAAATATTGTTATTTACATACATTATTAATACACACCTACAACTAATCAATAGCTGATTTAAACTAAAAACTTTAAATAAAAATATTATTGCTAATTTTTTTGCTAATTTTTTTACTCATATACCAATGGATACCACTAAATACCTATCATCTTCCCCTCAGGAAGCTGAAAGACTATTAAAAGCGAACATTAAATCAGACGTGTCTAAATTCGGCTTCCGGACAATAAATGATGTTGATATTGTAAAGGCATTCCGAACAATTAAAATGAAAGGCACAGAAGACTTGTGGGGACTTTCTGTTAAAGCTATTGACACAGTAATACAAAATATCGCTCCTATTCTAGCGGCTATCTTTAATACATCCATAACTGATGGAGTATTCCCTGACTTAATGAAGATTAGTAAAATAGTGCCGATATTTAAATCAGGTTGCTCAAATAACGCGACAAACTATAGACCTATCTCGATATTACCAACTCTAAGTAAAGTATTTGAAAAGATTATGCTTAATCAAATGTTGACACATTTTAATCTAAATGGGATATTGCACGATAAGCAATTTGGATTCACTAAAGGCCGGTCAAATCAGGACGCAGGATGCACTCTGATTAAATCCATACTAGAGGCTTGGGAGGGGTCGCAAGATGCTCTTGGAGTCTTCTGTGACCTTTCCAAGGCATTCGACTGTGTAAATCATGAGACGCTCGTTCTTAAGTTAAAATATTATGGAATTACTGAAAAATCGCTTGATCTTGTTATATCCTATTTATCTGATAGGAAACAAATAGTATATGTAGACGGCGTTGCTTCAAAAGAGCATTTAATAAAAATGGGCGTGCCCCAAGGATCTATTCTGGGTCCTTTTCTGTTCTTAGTTTACATCAATGATTTACCATACATCATAAATAAACTGTCAGATATAGTTCTTTTTGCAGACGATACATCATTAATATTCAAAGTCAATAGAAAAGATACTAACCTTATTGAACACAATAAAACACTTAGTATACTTTCACTTTGGTTTTCTTCAAATAATCTTTTATTAAACGCGGGTAAAACTAAATGCGTCAGATTTGCGCTACCAAATGTAACTACCGCTAAACCAATTGCTTCACTTAATGGAGAAACGTTGGACCTAGTTCAATCGGCAGTTTTTCTAGGAATAACATTAGATTCAAAACTGCAATGGGGCCCTCATATTGAAAAATTAACTGGTAGACTCAGTTCCGCATCTTATGCTGTCTGGAAAATTAGGCAATTGTCAGATGAAGCAACTGCTAGACTAGTGTATTTCGCGTACTTTCATAGCATTATGTCCTATGGAATACTGCTTTGGGGCTCAGCCACTGATGTCAATAGTATTTATATATTACAGAAAAGAGCAGTTAGGGCTATTTACGGTTTAGGTAGTCACGACTCCTTACGTACTCTGTTTAAAGAGATAAATATACTTACCGCTCCTTCTGAGTACATATACCAAAATATCATTTTTGTTAGAAAAAATATAAATCATTATAGTAAAAAAAGTGATATTCATAATGTTAACACAAGAAATAAACATAAAATTGCCAAACCCGGTTTTAGAGTAAGTAGAACCAATAAATCATTTATGGGAAATGGTATTAGGTTTTATAACAAACTCCCTAGTCGTGTTACTGATTTACCTGATACAACTTTTAAAGCATATATTAAACGTGTCCTTGTATCTAAAGGTTACTATAGCGTTAAGGACTATATTGAGGATAAAGATGTTTGGTCTCATGAACCATCCTGCGTAACACTTCCTAGAGACCCTGTATCTAAGTAAAATAGTAATAGTGTGATGTTCTGTGAACTATCTGTAATCGGCCTAATGAGTTACATTAATAGACCGCTAGTTCTGTCTAAAATTAGCTTCTTTTATTAGTATAAAAACATTAATAGATAATCAAATATTATAAAGACAACCGTTCGGGAAAATAATGTGTATGCCAAATAAATAATAAAAGTAACTGGACCAAAACCTACGCTCTGACCATTTGAGGATGTTTCGCCGGACCGTCTCATGTGGGTCGTGTTAAAACCGGCAGTAGAATAACCCACTGAGTTTGTTTCGCCGGATCTTCTCAGTTGGGGCGTATTGGATCCGGTGGTAGCATTAAAGCGCGTCCGTCGTTATATACTCATGGTCCGCCCAAATAATGACAATTGTTCTTAATATAATTTAATAAAGACAGAACAAGCTATTGGACACAATATAGTAAAATAATAAAGTTAAGACTAAAATGATTAAACAATAACTAAAATACCTACTTAATATGCTCATTTAAAAATGTTAAAATTATACTAGATTAATAATAAATTATTGTTTTGACTATTTGCAAGTGCCTGTAATAGGTTTACGTAAATAAAAATGTTATTTATTTATTTATTTATAAACTGAAACTAACTTATAAAATATCGATCCAGAAATTATGCTACTGGGCAATATTCCCAGAATGCTGGCAGCATTGCCCCGATAAATGGCAATGCTTATGATCTGCAAAGTAACCAACCCTTGACGAAAGTCGTATTTACGAGTAAAACGAAACGCACAGTTGTCAAGTCATCCTTAGTCATATTTTTAAGTTGTTTATACAAGTATACGCGATTTAAACTATTAATATATATGTATGTTGGCTTCAAAATATAGAATTTTTGATTTGTTCCTGGAACGACCCACTGGCTTCTGTCCCACCAAAAAAATTCCCCGTTTGTCCCGGTTTGTATGCCTCGATTGTCCCTAAATTTATATTTGTATTATTTTTTCCTAGATTGTCCCGATCGCTATTCCTACTACGGCCCAGTCTTCATAAGTATAAATTAATTTATATTTTTAGTACATTTTAGTACAGTCAACCAAAAAAGAGTTAGTTACATATGTTACAAGAGTACCTAATGTACTCTTGTAGCAAGGGTTTATTAGGCAGCAGGTAGATTGGAACCCATTACGTCCGCGCGGTTCCCATTGTGTCAATAATTTGACCAATCATGTAAGTTGGCGTTATCAGTTAAGCTACCGGGTACAAGTTACTAAGTGCATTAAATAATATTTTCATTCCGTTTGTGGTTCTTTATAGAGTTTAAGTGTTTTGGTGAACGTAGTAAGGTAGGTGATATTTTTTAATATTATTTTATAATGTTTCCTATGATTGACAACTGTAGCTTAAACAATATATACAGATATTATACAACAACAAACAGATTGTATAATTTTATTTAATTAGAATTCCATTGCTTTGTCAGTTTAATAGACAAAGAGCAAGATAATCTTGCTAGTGGTTCATCTACATTCCGAGATATGATCTTACTCATCGAGACACGGAAAGGAAAGCCACTTCTGCTTTATTATGGCTATGAACACACAAGGAAACGGGTGAATCAAAATGCCACAATGGTTTGGAGGTTTGATAAATAGAAGGTGTCATGGGGGCCTAATAACAGTGAATAATGACATAATAAAAATACATAATCACGATATATGTTCACCAAACCAAGCGAGAAATGACATAAAAGTAGAAATACATCGCTTCAAGGAAGACGCAAAAACTTTAGAAGGAAAACCAATTCCATCAATTTTTAAGTCGGGATAAGGACGATTATTGGACAGTGGTACTGCTATGGTAGAAACCTTACCAAATTTTGCAAATGTGAAGAATAGCCTGTACAACGCTCGGAATAAAGCGCACCGTATTAAACAATCTACCTTCAGCAGACCTTCTGAATTAGAAATACCTGTCGGCTATCAGAGTTTTGTGCTTTTTGATTATAGCTATAATAATACAAGAATGATAGCTTTCGCAGATGAAGAAAGTCGAGCATGTCTTCAACACGTTAAACATTACCTAGCCGATGGTACAAATGTACCATCGGCTAGGTAATGTTACACACTTAAATAAGTGTGTTGTAAAACCATTTAGACAATTATGTGTTATTTATGGAGACCTTGGCAGTACTAGTGAGAAAATTCACGTTGTGCCATTAATATATATCTTGTTAATGAGGAAAACAGAGTCTACATATAAAATCGTATCCTCTCTAATCAAATCGCAAATTCCTGATTGGAATCCGATTTCGTTTAGAACGGATATGAAAAAGCAGCAATGAATGCAATCCGGTATATCTTTCCAGGCGTAATATGTAAAGGATGCTACTTCCATTTTACGCAAGCTATTTGGAAGAGAGCAAAATCCTTACAAATTAATAAAAAAAGAATCTTTAAAAAGCATATTGCTCTATGCTCAACATTGGCCTTGATCCCATCTATGATCAAAAGTGATGGTTGGTTGTAAATTATGCAAGATTGTCCAAAAAATCCGAAGGTTGAAAAATTTAATGACTATTTTATTTCGTCATAGCGGGACAACGAGTATGTTAAAGGAAAATGGGATTTTTTTGAAGACATATACAGAACAAATAACCCAGTAGAAGGTAGTAACGCCAAGTTAAATAGAACCTTTTCGGGAAAACTAAACATGATTAGCTTTTTGAACGTAATACGAAACGACGCTGCACTTAATCAGACATTCAGATGATATAGAACAAGACAAAGTCATCTATGACTCTATTACAGCTATGATAAATGGCACCATATCATTAGGCCATTGCATGGAAAAATTTGCCCTTTTGTATTTTAATGAGGATAATGAAAGTTACCATTAAAACAAGTGATAAGAATTTATGATTATTAAAATAAGAAATTATGATTAAAATGAAACAAAACTGTGTTAATGATAGGTTAATTAATAGTACCTGTTACGTTTGTAAAATTCGTAAAAGACTACATTTTAAATGATTTTTTTACTTTTTAATTTTTTTTTCTTATATTAATAAGTATATTAATTTATTTTAATTACACAGAAAGTGATTAGATTAAGATGATTTAAGTTTAGTAAAAAAACGAGTCAGTTGTTAAATTATAGGTACTGCAACAATGCTCATTTTAAATTATGTAGTAATATAAGACGAACAACATATAGTTCATGTTATATTACTGACTTCTTAGAATAGATTAGATTAAAGTTATTTAATATTTGTAATTAGCATAGATGTTTATTGAACTGTGATTACGGTAAGTCAAATGATAGTGCTGCGATTTTAAGTACTTATATTTTAAAACTAGACAATAAATATTTTTTATTTAATACTAATATTTTATTTCTCATGATAAATTCACAAAATCCTAACAAAAACAACATCAGTTGAACCCCTCGTACCATAAAAATAAATAGAGTTGAACTGAGAACGTTTAAGGAAAAAAAATAACTACAAAATTTTGAACACTATTATTGTTGACTGTACAAAAACGTGAGTAGTTGATCGGGACGTTCGGGGAATGAAATTACGCAGAGGGACGTAGGAGGATTTTTTTGGAATGTGGGACAATAGGTATATCGGGACAATCGAGGAATAAACCGAATTTTTACTGACTGGTCTATGAATGAGCACGGAATCTCTTCACAACATAATATAACTCTCTTGTGGTGTTAATCTATCAAAACGGTTCAACAGTTTATATTTATACTTATATATATACTAAAATTTAAGTAAAGGTAATTCACAATTACTTTAATTAACCAATAACATTACATATTTAAGTTAATATTATGTTTATCCATATTATTTTTTATTCATATCGGTTTGGAAGACTTGGAAGGGTGTTACAATTGTTTTTGTAGGCCTTTAGATAATGCGTTGCTTCAGCAAATATTTACTTACGGCATAACTCTGTGTAAGTTAGAATTCGCTGAATGCAAAATGCAGCGGTAGCCATCTTTTGTGCAATTTTTTGAAGCTGTCTACTCTGTATCCAAAAGAAATACCAACTAATAAAAAATACATTAAATGAACTAGGTAAGTATATATACTCCAAAATGGTAATTTAATGTGCAAGAATAATGTGCAATTAATCTCCTCACAACGAAATCACAAGAAATGATAAATAGTTATTGATAAACTACATCTCCTCGTAAAGTAACCGTTATTTTGATTTGCATTAGTGGATAGACAATTTAATAATGAACATTACGGTAATGAAAGAAATAGCAAAAGACCAACATTTGATTTTATATAGATTTTATTCTAAAATCTGAGCGTACTTTTCACGTATCTCTTGCACTGGGTATTGAGGGAACGAATGCTCAAGGTTATTTGGTCAGAATACCGCCTTAAGCCAGTCACGGTTTTCCTTGGTCCCTCTGTACTTGGACCACAGTTTTTTTTTTGGGTGGACATTAATATATTAAGCTAGGAGGCTTTTGCTGCTTCACCGAGCATAAAGGCGAGCAGAGCTCCAGCCTAAATAAAAGGACCATAGAGTTTAATCTCACAATTTCAGCAAATAACCTACCTCTACTATAAATGAATTTCACCAAAACCTTACTTTTTAATATATTATTTTATTGTTAACGAGTTATTTCATTTTTAAAAGGAAGTAAAAATACAAGTTTTATGAGAAAATGAGTTGGAACAACTATGTAAACTCTTGACAGAGGCAAAGCATTTACGCAACGGAAACTCGGATGAAGGCAATTAACAGTCAAGTTTAACGAAGACGTTTTATGATGGGAATGCATTACAGGATATTATGAAGTTGATGGTTTTCGGAAATATCTTAGAACTAAACTGCATTTAGGTAAACGAACAATATTTTTTTTATATAATAACTATAATAAATATAAGAGTTGTTTATTAATTTGTTATTTACAAATAATAAAGCAGGTTAGTAATGACAACCTCCGTTGCGTAGTATATTTGGCTCGCTTTAAATCTCGGAGGTGGTGGCTTTAATCCCCACGCTAGACAAGAAATCTTTGTGTAAATCTGCTTGAGGGACTACCGTCCGTGCCTCGGAAAGCACGTTAAGCCGTTGGCCCCGATTGTTGTAACACCATCTATATCATTCGTATACGAGGGGACGCCTACCAAGCGTAGTGATTATAGCAAAAACAATACCTCGGGTGGAGGCCATGTACAGCAGTGGATGTTGTACGGGGTGATGATGATGATGAAGTAATGAAAAAATGGTCTATTTCATACTACTGCCCACTCCGTTACGTTCCCCGAGTGCTGGTATTTACTTTGCATAGTAGATAAATATTTCCATTCAACGGGAGACTGCTGCCAGCACTCTGGTAACGCTGCCCAGTAACATAGATTTAGAAAAGTTTTTATGTTATAAGTTAATTTTAGTTAACTGTATTACATATATTTAATTCGGTTGTAATTTTTATCAACAGTTACCTGTATTTATAATACAATAATGTATATTTATTTATTGCCCTAATCGTAACTAGCTTCCAGCACGCGGTTTCACCCACGTAACTCGCGTTCCCGTGGGAACTTCATAATTAAATATAGCCTATGTCATCCGAAGATAGGCTTTCCAACGATGAAAGAATTTTTCAGATCGGTCCAGTAGTTTCGGAGCCTATTCAATACAAACAAACGATTAAATCTTTCCTCTTTATAATATAAGTATAGATCATATCAATCCACTGATGGACATAGGCTCACCGTTCTCCAGTGGGAACGACTGATAGCAGTCTGATATTTTTCTACTGGCTAATTACTTTTTATTATATTTAATTAACTTTATAAGGTTTGTATGAAATATTTTTATTAAATCTAGTCAAAAGGCAGTAAAGAACGGAAACAAGGATCATAAAGATCTGTTAAATAATAAATAACAACATAAAATGAATGTAATTAAAATTACGAAATAGTATTAATAAAATTTATAATCAAACGAATAATCATTATTAATATTGCATGTATTTATTTGGTTCTCCAATATAAATTTTCCTTGTCATTAAATTTTCTCAATCAATAGTTATTTTGTTATTTGATTGATAGTTACTGCTGTGCGAATGAACATGATAACTGTCTGAAAATCAACTCTCCTCCCGCTACCCCGCACGAGGCCCCGCTCTCGTCCTGCAGTAGCGTTAGCATAACATGCATGTATTCGGAAAAAAATGTTTGCTGTTATTTGTTACTATAATCGAATTTTAGTTTTGTTAAACTCCTACAATGTATGTCAATAGCCTATAATTATTTTATGCCCATTTATATATATTTAATTATTAAATTAAATTCATTGGATACAGTGTGTAACTTCTTAACTAGAATTTATTTTGTGCGAGTGTAATTAACTAATAAAAATATATCAAAAAAGCAAAATAGGTTGCAGTAGAGTCAAAAATATATGCCTTCCGTTTAACATTAGATAGTACCGTAAAGTGATTAGTAAAGGAATTTCTAATAAGACATTAATTAAAAACCTTTAATAGACAAAACAGTTCAAGGAAATATATGTTAAATATAAATGAAGCATGTAACAATATATTTTATAAGAACGTCAGTACACACTTGTTCTTGAAATGGGCCTTCAGAACCACGGCATACTATTACTCATACCGCCTACACAGTCATTATTATATGAACCATTGCACGAAGGTTAACAGATCACATAAAGGTTGAAATCAGAACATTTAAATATGAACTTCGCTGTATTTTGTTACAATAATAATCATAATTGAAAAATAGGACACAAAACGAAAACGTTGCATAGATGGCACCATTAGCATAGTCAGTGAACGACTAAGCAAAACAAAATCAATTTTTTGGAGATATCACAAATTTTTCTCTTTCATAATTTGGCTTGAGACTATGCCTTTGCATTTGTTTTGCCTAACAATGTCATGCCAAAATAGTCACGTTTGGCAGGCCAATTGGTGACTGCAGTATTATGTTGTAACACACAAGGAAACAATGATGTTATCACAATCTAGATCCAGGGCTTCACAAGTTTTTTCACGCACGGAGGCACTGTGCCTCGCTGTGAACGTCTCTTCCGAAATTTTTGATTTTTTTGCCTATGGCCATTGAGGAGTTCACTACACCATAGCCAAATACCTAATATTATTAATTGGTTATGCCACTATGGTAATGGTGATAAAATTGCAGTTTTTTTTTTTTTTTAATTTGTTATATTTCGGTCGGCAATAATAAACACAACAGAAATTTGCGGAATTGGTCCATAAGTTCACGCGTGATGTGATGACCATGCAAAAAAAGGATTAATTTATATAGATATAGGGGTATTGCAGGTGTTTATAGACGAGCCGTCGGGGGGCCGGATTGCTTATGCGTGCCCGGCCCCCGCCAACGGCGGATCGAAGAAGTGACCGGGGGGTTTTAGTGGTGTAGGGTCCTCTCCTCGTGGTATGAGTTAGCATGCCACGCTATGGAGATGGCGAGTCCCATTTATCCCACCGCCAGCGTACGATTACGCTGCAGCGGCGCTGGGAATGCGTAAACGCATTTCCCCCCGGAAAAAAAAGAAAAAAGGTGTTTGTAGACGAAACGGTTGTTTGATAAAACGCTATACGCTTATTCATAAAGTTTAGATATTAATTAGTTTTTAGTTAATGCACGTCTCGGAGAGCACGTTAAGATGTTGTCCCAGCGCATGTCGTGTCGGTAAAAATGCCCCAAGGGATTTTGAGAATAAATTAAAGTTGAGAGTGCACCTGTGTTTGTGCACGCACTTGTGGGTCTATAATATTCCTAGCGCAGATGTCCTAGCTCCTTCTATACTAATATTATAAAGAGGAAAGATTGTATAGATTGTATTTGTGTGTGTATGTTTGTAATGCATAAAGAAAAGAATTTTTGAAATCGGCACAGTAATGTGCCGATTTCAAAATTTCTTTCACCATTGAACAGCTACATTCACCCTGAGTGACATAGGCTGTATTTAATTATGACGTTCCCACGGGAACTGTAATTACGCGCGTGAAACCGCGCGCGGGAAGCTATAGTTATAATATACAGCTGAAGAGTTTGTTTGCCTGAACTCGCTAATATCAGGAATTGGTCCGATTTGAAAAAGTCGTTCAGTGCTAGATAGTCCGATATGTGGACTATTTTATTTTATATTAGGAAGGCTATAAGCTATATTTAAATATGAAGCTCCAACGGGAAAGGCAGATGTTGGCGAGTTAAACCACGCGGGAAGCTAGTATTATATGTGTTACAGTCAAAACTTAAAATCGGTCAAAACCACTTTTGACTGCAAAAATCAGGCAAAAGTAGATATGCCGGTCATAACGTCACAACAAAAAAGTGGTTTTGACCAATCCATATTGGCTCTCATAAAATTCCAGAAACGAGATGGTTTAATTGTTGGTCTAAGGTTAAAAAAACACCAGGATACCAACTTCTGTATTTTAGGTTAGGTTAGAATTGTGACCACAATGACACAGATCCAAATTCCATACAAATTAATATGATTTTTGCAGTCAAAGGTGGTTTTGACTGATTATAAGTTTTGACTGTATGTATCAAATGCAAGTACAAAATGTTGTCCAGACGCATAATTTTTTTATTATGTTTTTGAAGACACTTATTCCTCGCGATTAATCTCGTAAAGGATTAGTTAAGCCGAAAAATGCGAACAATGCACCAAAAAGATGGTGGCCGGCTATTTTTTTCTGTGAAACACATTGTAATAGAGATCCTAGATAAGATAACGCAGATAAAATTGTAAAGGATTTCTTGTTAATAACGAAATAACTGTTCTTTGTAAATAAAGCAGAGGTGAATTCCAAAAAAATTATGGCTCAAGTATTTATAGTACGTACCTAGGTAAATTTGTATAGCAAGAAAAAGTAAATTGTGCAATTCATGTTATGACTAGTTCATTTAAATATCACCTATTAAAATGCAAAAGCGCGTTAACGAGCACTGCTGAACAAGGGCCTCCTCCCGAGGTAGAGATTTTGCCATTGTCACCACCCTTGGCAAGCGGGTTGGTGACCGCAGTATTATGTTGTACGGCACAAAGAGCCGCTGCTGGCTGTTACCTGATCTGATTGTTATATTATAACTATCGGGACCAACGCCTGAACGTGCTTTCCGAGGCACGGACGGTACAGACCCGGAAATCTAAGAATTTGCACAAAGATTTCTTGTCCGGCGTCGAAGTCAAACCCACGACCTACCCGACTGAAATCGTGACTTATACCGTTAAGCCATGGAGTTTGTCGGAAACAACTGGAGAAAAAGTTATCTATTTGTAGAAGTTACGCTATTTTCTCAGTAGTATGTGATTGGTAGTCCCGTTGGTGACATCCCGTCTTACGGCATTGTAGTTGGTACTAGCGGGAATTAACGAGTGCATATGACGCTGTGGCAATGTAACTATGTAAGTAGGTATACTATACTATATACTATACTATACGGGAAAACTTATGTATATAATGTTTCCCACGTAGTGTCACCTGTGTAGTTCCATGTCTTTCTTTGGGTGAACCTCAGTACATCGGCTTTGAATAGACCACGTTGGCGCAGTAGCGTTTGACGAGGTAACATCACCCTGATGATGCTCCGTGGTGGAGCGAAACACGTTTCGGGTGTTCGGCTGGTGATTTTATTTTTGCAAGTTTCATTTTTCCTTCCTGCATGTTGTGCATAATTTTTGCGGGCAGCAGGGCGGTGTAAAAAACTCATCCCAGCATTTTGACACATTTTTTTAGCGGAATTAACACTAGATATTTGGTTTTTAATTTAGGTTAGTATGCATTTTCGCATAGTAACACCTGATTTCATTAAATATATACACTTAAAAGCAACATTCAGTTAACGAAGCGAACCTTTTCCAGATACATCCTTTCTTTCTACATCATAATATGCAGGTATGAAATAAAATTGATGATTTACATAGTCAAAGTCAATAATTTATTTATTCATCATCATATTTATCAATCATGTTCTTATGATGCGTCCATTTCTTTTCCTACAGTCTACATAGATGAATGTCAAGGCTAAATGCTGCCTACTTACGATACGATACTTAGAATCTATTTACTTGATGAGGCATAATTACAGATTATTAAGATGAATAATATTCCTTAACTTACCTCATCATCATCAGACCGTATAACGCTGAACATGGGCCTCCCCGAAGGGAGTTTTGTTATATTCACCACACTTGGCAGGTGGGTTGGTGACCGTAGTTTTATGTAATAATGCAGTCAGGGAAATGATGTTGCTCGTTCCCGGGTATACGATTGTTGTATATTGGTGATATAACAATCAACCAATTAAAGTTCTTTCCGAGGCACGGAAAGTAGACCCTCAACTAATCAGACTCGGAATGATTGTTAAATCTAAGATTGAGATGAATTATTTGAGAAAACTCCAAACCCTTCGTGCACATGTCCGACTCACATTTGGCCGGTTATTTTATGTATGAGAAGTCACAGTAGCGTATTTGCGGCAGGAAAAATGCTGTAAAATCATATACTTTATTCCCAGTCTATTTTTTTATAGTTTTAAACTTTATTTTAGACTTTGAAAGATCGTAAATACGCTGCTCTAGTTCTCATCCATGACAAAAGGCTTCCTCAGAAAACATATTTTCCCTTCACATAATCGTTTAATATTTAATTAAGAAGCATATACAGGTAATAATGTTCGTAATACCGCGTAAAAAACCGTCGTCGTTAGCGCATAGCGGTGCTCATGCGAGGCGAGTAACGGATCGGCACGTAACGCGTTATGTCACGCGGCCTTGGCCTAGCGCTGCCAGTTACGACACTATGCGGCGCGCCCCGCCTTCGGAAATATGCCGTTTTGTTACAGTCACCTTCAATAACATATTTTTTCAAGGTCATTATTAAATGTTTACTCAAATTGTAATGTGGTTATTTTGCAATACACTTAATTTTTATTTTCAGTGAGCTGTCAATATGGTTGACAGTTATGAACGTACTTTTAATGTATTGTTCATAATATAACAAACCGTTGCGATGTGCCGCGTAACTGTAGTTCTTTTCTATTACTACTATTTTTTTTTTCTTTTTTGTTGCTCGCAATTTTATCTATTTCTATATAAAACTAGCGGCCCGCCCCGGCTTCGCACGGGTGGACTTTTATACCCTACCCCTGCCCTACCCTACCCCTACCCTAACCCTACCCTACTCCTACCCTACCCCTACCCTACCCCTACCCTACCCCTACCCTACACCTACCCTACCCTACCCCTACCCTACCCTACCCCTACCATACCCCTACCCTACCCCTACCCTACCCTACCCCTACCCTACCCCTACCCTACCCCTACCCTACCCCTACCCTACCCCTACCCTACCCTACCCTACCCCTACCCAAAAGTATCCTATGTCCTTCTCCCAGTTCTTAGCTACCTCCCTACCAATTTTCAGCCAAATCGGTTCAGCCGTTCTTGAGTTATACATAGTGTAACTAACACGACTTTCTTTTGTTTTTAAAATGTATTCTGCTATTCGGGACGGAAACAAATCCAACAAATCAAAAACCATGGCAATCGGTCCAGCCGATCTCGAGTTATAAGTGTTGTAACAAACACGACTTTCTTTTATATATATAGATTACGGCCATTGCCATTATCAATGTGCCAATTTCATAAGATGGCGGATTTATAAAACCTGAAAAATTACTGTATTATTTTAATTATTTTGAAATTCATTTAACTTATTTATTTATTTTTGCTTAATATAGAACATAATTTTATTTGGGATTTGAAAAAAAATAACAATTAAAGATCATTAATAAATAATATGCCACATAAAATTTAAAAAGGAATCGTTTCGATAAATCACTGCATAGTAGAAACAGTAGATACAGTGTATAAAACAAAGTCGCTTCCCGCTGTCTGTCTGTACCTATGTATTATGTATCTTTAGAATTTTGCAACGGATTTTGATTCGGTTTTTTTAATAGATTGAGTAATCACCCAATGAGGAATGAGAGGAAGGTTTATATTATGTATTATACACCCGTGCGACGCCGGGGCGAGTCGCTAGTTTTTTATAAATTCAGGTACTTCTATAAAAACAGTAGTAGATATTCCCGCCCCCCCCTCCCCCCCCCAGGAGAAGGCATGTACTCATGTACACCAGTACATGCCTACTTCTGGGGGTGGGCAGCACCCTGCATCCGGCAATAAAATAAAGGGTCCCGATGCGCCATCTCCGAGAGGTTTTAGATCACATGCATCAGCAACTCCTAGTGCCCTCAATGACTAGACAGACAAATACGACACCGCAAGGTGCGACACGAGGAGAGGTCCTCGTGTCGCACGTTGCGGTGTCGTATTTCACTGATAAGTACTCATTTGTGTTTATGCCACTCTCGACAGCATGTTGATGAAGACAACCGAGCTCGGATGAAAAGGTTCGTGTGTATTTATTTAGTCGTCGTTATTTGTGTAGTAGGTACGGCTGGAAATGAAAAAAGGAGAGATAAGGCATTTAATCAAGGCATTTTTAATATTTTATTTAACAAAGTATGATAATTAATCCGTCAGTTAGATTACTAAAACATATGAGACAGCTTTTTTTTATTTATCAAATCAATATAAATTGACAAGCATACAGAGCAACAACAAACTAGAGGTTCAGGAGAGGGGGGCTTGTGACGTCACTACTAGGAAAAATTGTACCTAGAAGTGACGTCACACAAAATTTCAACGCGGTTTTAGGAACGAAAAAAAAATACGTGGCCAATAGTTTTTGGTAATTCAACTGATGGACTAAATATATTTTTTTATTCTTCTAAGTTTTATTCAAAGTAAGAATTATTTTTAGCTGGAAGGAATTTCTATTAAAATAGGCTGTACCTTAGTGATAGTGATTGTTGTCTGACGAGCATATAGGATAGGTTATACGCTAGATTAACATATAGGTTACAAAACATCACGCTCCGACCCACTGGAGCAGAGTAACGCAGGTAAAACCACTGAGCGCAGCTGGATTAAATAAATAAATACAATACCGATGTACTCCTCGTTTATAGTTTTTGTAAACTTCTTCTTTTTATTTTTCTACACCCCGTTACATCCACTGCTGAACGTGCACCTCCTCATTATAAATTTTGGCACGCCAGAGTCATTTCAATATCCCTATATTGCCATAATCACTACGCTCGGCAGGTGAATAGGTGATCGCAGTAAGATGTTAAGTAACCTTGAGTTGATAGACGCTGCTGCCCTTCCATCAGGTGTATGTCCCTTGTCTAGACTCTTATGACACCCATAGTCATGGGGTGGTCAATACTCTATTGTAATACAGAAACCACACGGCATACACGTTTTTGTAAACAACGACTGTGACAAATATATTTTTTTATGTACCTACTTTAATTAGGGTAATTCCGGGGGCTATGGTCGTACGGGAGAGATGGCCAATCGAAAAAATATCAGGTAAAAACCAGTAAATGGCACTACTTACAATTTTGTTCGGTTAACGTTATCACGGGCACCACGTGTCAGTGGATTTTTGATCGAGAAAATAATGATAAGGTAAGTAATTTGACTTTATTTTTTAATGACACATTCGACTTAAGCTCATTAGCTTAAGTGAACTTTTTTGTGACCACTTAATATGTGAACCCCTTGGTTCACATATTAAGTGGTCACAAAAAAGTTTCGCAAGTTATGCCTGATTTCGTGTTTTCCTGATGAAGTAAAAACCTCCCCGATATGTTCTAATCTCAAAATGAGTTTTAAACTCGCGAAATTGCTTTAATTACCTAATGTGGCAATCTCACCCGGACAATCTGGAGAGATGGCCAAAGTATTTACGAGAAAGATATATATATAATCTGAAATATTTTCTACAGATGCCAAACGAATCCATACGGAAAGCAACTTCTGGACGAGGTAACTGGAGTGAAAGGATTTGAGAATTGCTATGGAAGAGGTACAAAATCAAAGGATGACGGTTTATAGGGCCTATATTATTTATAATATCTCAAAAAGACGCTAGGATGAAGGTTAACGCAAAATAACTGCACAAAAGGACCTATGGGATAGGTCCTTTTGTGCAGTTATTTTGCGTCATCAACCTTCGGTGAAGACAACGAAAAAATAATAAGAAAAGGAAGGAGTTAATATCTGATAAAGGCTAAGGGCAAGGGAAAAAAAGTACTGGCCATCTCGCCCTGCCCACTAAGGCCGTCACTCCCGGACACCCTGGCAGAGAGGGCCAGCCCTAAGTTTTTTAAAATTTAAAATTACGTTTCTTTTTCCATTGTTAAAAGTGATTTATTGTTAATGTTTGATAAGAATTATAAGTAAACTAAAATTTTCTATATTGGTTAGCGTTTTATTCATCATAATTCCTTCACAATAGAGTCTTCAAATTACTAGGGCCATCGCCCCCGGAATTACCCTATACATATTATGTATATTATTCCATATATATTTCTTTGCTCAGAAACCCTTCTTCGGGAGGAGGCCTATGTTTGGTTGTGGACGTTATACGGAAGGAAAAGGAATGGTATGGAATAATCATAGGCGAACCCTATCAGTAAGGCTAGTTATGAGTTGATTTCCAGTTGCATTAGATATTTATTAACGTAACCCTTATGCCTACGTCATAGGTCTACGTCATAGATGCTTGCATGCTTCAAGTTAAAACTTCAGACATTTCAATAAATATATTATTGTGATTGAAGTAGGTATAGCAGTTCTACCAAAGGTGTATTTTGAACTTATTCCAAAAAATATGTACCTATACCAGGGATATTGGTACATGATTTATTGGATGTTATTGGAGTTCTGCTCGGCTTTATGCCTGATGAAGTAGCAGAAGCTTCAAAGCTAACTATTTAAAAGTCCGTTCGAAATAAAATATTAAATCACATACATATTAAAAGTGCGATAGCAATTTTTTTAATGTTTCTCCAAAAACTCCTTCAAATATCTTTGAAACGGTTGAAGCATCTAAAAGTCATCATACCTCAATCCCCGCCAGCGACTGCCGCGCCTAAATCCCACAGGTGGTGCCCAGGTTGTTGTGCACAGGTTGCTTAGTTTGTAGTTTTTATACTATTTATTAAGGCTGGAGCTTTGCTCGTCTTTATGACTGGTCAAGTAGCGAAAGCCTTGTAGTAGTATGTCCGTCCGAAAAAAAGAATGAAACGGTTGGCATTTTTGGACATAAATCCCAAAAATACCCCTTGCGGGGACAGGGAATTATTTGAATAAGCCTTGTTTAGAACTTCATATCAAAGTTATATGCGATGCAGGCCTATTGTTTGAACTCACGTTATCCTGCCCTTGAATTGAGTTTCGCAACAAGTCTAGGAAGCGGCAGGAAGCAAAGCGGACAATAGTGCTAAATAATACAACTATTTTATCATGTGTATAGTCGGCAAAGTCTCTTTAAATTTATATCAAGTGCCATTATTGAACTTCAAATCCAAGGTTGTATATTGTGCGTTTAGTTGTTGTTACGACGCCTTCGTGCGTGTTTTGAATGGCAACAAAAACAGACTTATGGCTTACTTACAGACGGTTAGACGGACGCTTAAAATATGAATGCATGACAAAGCTACTATTCTAAAAAAGAAACAGTATACTGAGTAATCTGCTTCGTTATTAATGCCAGCTCACTTCTTGGGTTAACAAGTTTTAATATTAACTGTTGCAATCAGCCAAAATATCTTAATAACACCAATGAAGTTAATATTTGTAACAAAGGGTATCTGTAGCTCCCAACTTTAAATAGGTATGTATTTAAATTTCAAACTATTACTTGCACTTTAATTATGAGCAGGTAAGTTACCTACTATTTAGGATTCTCCATTATTTTTCCTCCTTACCTACTTCTATTATTTGAAGTGATATTTTTCGAATAAGAAACAAAATGGATCGAACAATAAAGAAAAAAATAAACGTGACACACAGAACCTTCGCGGCTAACTCATACAACAACCTCAAAAGTATTTCTGTGATATGACTGATTAACAAAAATTTACATTGCTTTGTTTTTTATGGTGCAACTAACAATCATTTATCATGAAACATGAAGATATATAGTACACAGACACTGAACGTTTTTGTGTGTAAGACCTTGAGCCAGAGCATTGTTCTTAATTCGTATAAAACATTGCCAAAAGTATACAATAATAAATGTTAACGCATTAAAGACTAAGGTTACATATGTTTTGTCTTATATTTATTCTGTTGTCTGATTCGGGCATTATATCTGACTCTCCTTAGTGCCCATTAAGCAACGAAATTCATTTGCAAATAATAAAACCTGCGCGTGGTACAGTTAAGACTGGTGAAGGAGCTAAACTCTCGTGGCTCCACTATTTAAACACTTTTAATAAATTATCCCATAAATATGTATATACATATATATATATATATATATATATATATATATATATATATATATATATATATATATATATCGGCGCAACCACATAAAATAAGCATAGCAACAACACTTCATTACTGATAAACACATAAATACAATTACTCGTCTCATCAAAATAAATAAATTGTGAATCAATGCATGATTTGATAGAAACACAAATATGTTCATAAAATACTAGACTAATAAATAAGTATTCAGGATCAAATTATGATTTGTAAATCGTTGAAATATTTGTAGAAATAATTATCTGTTCACATAGTTTGAAAATTATCAAACTAAATTGTTTACTGTTTGTGAGCCGCTCGTTTAGTATAAATACGGCCGGCGGACCGTTTGCAATTCAGTCTCGCTCGAGCTGCCGGACTGTACGGAGCTCCTCAATTTACTGGAATAAAACTTGAAAACCATATTATGGAGTTTTGCTGTTACTATGGATCAACAACCCTCGATAGAGAACCATCCTGATGAATGTGACGTCAGCAATGATGACGTCACACCTTATTAAAAACAACGATTCTCGTCCTTCCTCGTCATCAGAAGTGGGACTCGAAGTGATCCTTGGAACTGCTTCATCACGACCTGTTGCGACTCAACCTTGGCTTCAAGCAATGGGGTCTACGCAACAAGGGCAACAGCCGATGATCAATGTACCTATGCCCAATACGTCCATGGGTGGGGTGCCACCTTAATTCTTCATGCACATGATGCAAATGAATCAGCAAATGTTCGAGCGTTTATGCAAGAGTTGTGGGAAGAGGGCGAACACGAAAAGTCGCTCATGATCAAAAAAAAAAAGAAAAAAAAAATGCACCTCTCTAACATCCGAGGTCTGCACTCCGATCTCATACCGGTCCATCACCACCATGAGACCGAAAAACCACATCTGCTGTTCCTCATGGAGACGCAAATCAGATGTCCGGCTGACGCAGCATGCTTGCGCCGCCCGGGGTACACCCTGGAGCACAGTTTTAAGCCACGCGCTGGCGCCTGCGTGTGTGCTCGCGATGACATCTGCTGTCGGCGTCTCCGTAACATTGAGGATTCCAGTTTCTCTGTATTGTGGGTTCTGGTGGACACTGGCTTGGAGCAGATACTATGCTGGTGTCTATCAGTCGCACACCGACAACATGGGGACAACCAGGTTGTTTCACTATCTTTCGGACTCGGCTGAACTGGCTCAGCTCAGGTGCCCATCGGCGCAGCTTGTTGTTCTGGGAGACTTCAATGCCCACCACCAGGAGTGGCTGTGCCCATGCCGGAGCACCGGCCATGCTGGGGGATTGGCGTGTGCATTCGCACTGACGCTTGGTCCCTCCCAACTGGTGACTGGACTGACACGGGTGCCCGACATTGATGGCCATGCGGCCGGTTGCTTGGACCTTCTGCTGACAACTGATCCAGACCCATGTCAAGTCGCGGTTTCCTCGCCGTTTGGTGGCTCCGACCACTGTCTGGTGAAATCTGTGTCTGTCTGCTCGCCACCCGATCCCGATCTCAAGGGGACTAGGCGAGTATGGCGATACAAGTCAGCAGATTGGGATGGGATGCGGTATTTCTTCGCGTCTTACCCTTGGCTGCGCTTATGCTTCTCTTCAGACGACCCAACTTGCTGCGCGGAGGCTGTTTCTGGGGTGATATGCCAGACTATGGAATATTTCGTTCCATTTTCTGATGTCTCACTCCGAGACAAGGCCCGTTCATGGTTCGGCGCTGAGTGTGATAGTACTGAAGCACATAAGCTGCCAAGTCTTGCAAACGTGCGCTACGCAGGGCCCGCTTTGACCATATTGGACGCATTGGAGCCACACTAGCATTTTGCCCATCTGGGAGTAAAGCTTTTTGGTTTCTTGCCAAATCGGTCGAAGCCTATTTCTGTCGGTCCTCTTTTCCGCCACTGCAGGAGCCGAACGGTTCATTAGCTCACACCGCCAAGGAGAAAGCAGACTTGTGTGCATCTCTATTTACTAAGAATTCACAACTAGACGCTGCTGGTAAAAGTCCACCCAGGTTACCTCATTGGACTTCTACATTCGGCAAAAAGTGGTACTTAAACATTCTTTGCACTCTGGATGTGAATAAGGCTGGTGGTCCTGACGGCATTCCTCTCCAGGGTGGGGCGGTACTTCACATCTTTCTATCTATCTTCAGATATTAGCTGGATGCTCTGGATGCATTGGGGCGTCGAGCGAAGAGTCATAGGCAATGGCTCACTTGTGAGAGGCAAGTCTTCGGAGCCTCGAGTGGCTTGCCTATCGGTTTTTTATCGGTTACATTTCAGGGAGTGTGCGGAGGTTCTATATAACCTGATGCCCCCTTCACCCTTCCATCACCGGACGACTGGGTGCGGCGAGCGGTTTCACCCTTTTGTTGTTGACATTCCTTCGATACGCACGAGGCGATTTGCTTCCTCTTTCGTGGTGCGGACGGCTGAGGAGTGGAGTTCTCCTGTCGGGGTCAGTTTTTCCGGAGCGCTATATTCTGGAGGTAAGCCTAAATTTAAACTTCGTCGTGCACCACAACGTGGTGATCAGGTAACCGTATCGGCAGAAGATGAGCCACTACCATCACCTGAAATAGAAATAGAGCCCCGTACCAAGCACATCAAGTGACGGGTTGCCTCAGCAAAAACTACGAGATCAAAGTGAAGAAGATTCATTGCCACAATAAACTGTGAGTTGAACATATTTACAAAATATTACCTTGAATTTAACTCTTTTAGAACCTGTGTATAAACACCTTCAACCTAGTTCCATACTCCCAGTAGAGCCTCTGTGTACCACGGCGAACAGGACCGCCCAGAGCACAGCATCATTACATCCCCTATGAGAATCTCCGAGAACCCTACGAGAACCTCCGAGAACCCTACGAGAACCTCCGAGAACCCTACGAGAACCTCCGAGAACTCTACGAGAACCTCCGAGAACTCGTCGAGAACTTCCAACATCTTACACACCTTATTAGCATTGATATTCCTAGACTAACATAGAAATGCATGTTTTTGCATAACAACTAAATATAAAGCAACGCAAGTTGCTCACAGATACCCAACTCAGAGAAAGTTATTTCTATTATTGCAGATTTCGTGAAGAACCCTACGAGAACCTCCGAGAACCCTACGAGAACCTCCGAGAACTCTACGAGAACCTCCGAGAACTCGTTGAGCACTTCCAACACCTTATTAGCATTGATATTCCTAGACTTACACAGAAATTACTATCTGTAATAATAAAAATAATACTCCCAAATATTTATTCAGTTCTGTCTTTAAATAAATTATTTAATCTGTTTTTTAATGAAAACGTAAATAAAATTCGTATAAAGACAACCGATTGGTAAATTGTGAATGCCAACTAAATAATAAAAGTAACTGGACCAAAACTTCTTGGACATGCCCATCTGAGTATGTTTCGCCGGATCGTCTCGATGAGGCCGCGTTGAAACCGGCAGTAGAATAACTCCACTGAGTTTGTTTCGCCGGATCTTCTCAGTTGGGGCGTATTGGATCCGGTGGTAGCACTAAAGCGCGTTCGTCGAGATACTTATGGTCCGTCTAAATAATAACAGACTCAAAGGACAGAACTTAGATTTAATCATAGATGCAAAATAATAAAATAAAATTGTACAATTACGCGACGAGAATCAACGAGGCTGGTGCAGAGCGCGCACCGCCTGTCAGAATGGCCGTATCGGCGCAACCACATAAAATAAGCATAGCAACAACACTTCATTACTGATAAACACATAAATACAATTACTCGTCTCATCAAAATAAATAAATTGTGAATCAATGCATGATTTGATAGAAACACAAATATGTTCATAAAATACTAGACTAATAAATACTTATTTATTAGTCTAGTATTTTATGAATATTTTATTATTTTGCATCTATGATTAAATCTAAGTTCTGTCCTTTGAGTATGTTATTATTTAGACGGACCATAAGTATCTCAACGAACGCGCTTTAGTGCTACCACCGGATCCAATACGCTCCAACTGAGAAGATCCGGCGAAACAAACTCAGTGGAGTTATTCTACTGCCGGTTTCAACGCGGCCTCATCGAGACGATCCGGCGAAACATACTCAGATAGGCATGTCCAAGAAGTTTTGGTCCAGTTACTTTTATTATTTAGTTGGTATTCACAATTTACCAATCGGTTGTCTTTATACGAATTTTATTTACGTTTTCATTAAAAAACAGATTAAATAATTTATTTAAAGACAGAACTGAATAAATATTTGGGAGTATTATTTTTATTATTACAGATAGTAATTTCTGTGTAAGTCTAGGAATATCAATGCTAATAAGGTGTTGGAAGTTCTCGACGAGTTCTCGGAGGTTCTCGTAGAGTTCTCGGAGGTTCTCGTAGGGTTCTCGGAGGTTCTCGTAGGGTTCTTCGCGAAATCTGCAATACTAGAAATAACTTTCTCTGAGTTGGGTATCTGTGAGCAACTTGTTGTTGTTATGCAAAAACATGCATTTCTATGTTAGTCTAGGAATATCAATTCTAATAAGGTGTGTAAGGTGTTGGAAGTTCTCGAAGAGTTCTCGGAGGTTCTCGTAGAGTTCTCGGAGGTTCTCGTAGGGTTCTCGTAGGGTTCTCGGAGGTTCTCGTAGGGTTCTCGGAGGTTCTCGTAGGGTTCTCGGAGATTCTCGTAGGGGATGGAATGATGCTGTGCTCTGGGCGGTCCTGTTCGCCGTGGTACACAGAGGCTCTACTGGGAGTATGGAACTAGGTTGAAGGTGTTTATACACAGGTTCTAAAAGAGTTAAATTCAAGGTAATATTTTGTAAATATGTACAACTCACAGTTTATTGTGGCAATGAATCTTCTTCACTTTGATCTCGTAGTTTTTGCTGAGGCAACCCGTCACTTGATGTGCTTGGTACGGGGCTCTATTTCTATTTCAGGTGATGGTAGTGGCTCATCTTCTGCCGATACGGTTACCTGATCACCAGGTTGTGATGCACGACGAAGTTTAAATTTAGGCTTACCTCCAGAACATAGCGCTCCGGAAAAACTGACCCCGGCAGGAGAACTCCACTCCTCAGCCGTCCGCACCACGAAAGAGGAAGCAAATCGCCTCGTGCGTATCGAAGGAATGTCAACAACAAAAGGGTGAAACCGCTCGCCGCACCCAGTCGTCCGGTGATGGAAGGGTGAAGGGGGCATCAGGTTATGTAGAACCTCCGCACACTCCCTGAAATGTAACCGATAAAAAACCGATAGGCAGGCCACTCGAGGCTCCGAAGACTTGCCTCCACAAGTGAGCCATTGCCTATGACTCTTCGCTCGACGCCCCAATGCATCCAGAGCATCCAGCTAATATCTGAAGATAGATAGAAAGATGTGAAATACCGCCCCACCCTGGAGAGGAATGCCGTCAGGACCACCAGCCTTATTCACATCCAGAGTGCAAAGAATGTTTAAGTACCACTTTTTGCCGAATGTAGAAGTCCAATGAGGTAACCTGGGTGGACTTTTACCAGCAGCATCTAGTTGTGAATTCTCAGTAAATAGAGATGCAAATAAGTCTGCTTTCTCCTTGGCGGTGTGAGCTAATGAACCGTTCGGCTCCTGCAGTGGCGGAAAAGAGGACCGACAGAAATAGGCTTCGACCGATTTGGCAAGAAACCAAAAAGCTTTACTCCCAGATGGGTAGGATGCTAGTGTGGCTCCAATGCGTCCAATATGGTCAAAGCGGGCCCTGCGTAGCGCACGTTTGCAAGACTTGGCAGCACCATTGAAGGCTCTCTTCAGCCCCCGAACATTTCGCGCTTTGCGGGCTCGAGCATCCGCCCACGCTCGGCAAGCAGAGTGCTTATGTGCTTCAGTACTATCACACTCAGCGCCGAACCATGAACGGGCCTTGTCTCGGAGTGAGACATCAGAAAATGGAACGAAATATTCCATAGTCTGGCATATCACCCCAGAAACAGCCTCCGCGCAGCAAGTTGGGTCGTCTGAAGAGAAGCATAAGCGCAGCCAAGGGTAAGACGCGAAGAAATACCGCATCCCATCCCAATCTGCTGACTTGTATCGCCATACTCGCCTAGTCCCCTTGAGATCGGGATCGGGTGGCGAGCAGACAGACACAGATTTCACCAGACAGTGGTCGGAGCCACCCAACGGCGAGGAAACCGCGACTTGGCATGGGTCTGGATCAGTTGTCAGCAGAAGGTCCAAGCAACCGGCCGCATGGCCATCAATGTCGGGCACCCGTGTCAGCCCAGTCACCAGTTGGGAGGGACCAAGCGTCAGTGCGAATGCACGCGCCAATCCCCCAGCATGGCCGGTGCTCCGGCATGGGCACAGCCACTCCTGGTGGTGGGCATTGAAGTCCCCCAGAACAACAAGCTGCGCCGATGGGCACCTGAGCTGAGCCAGTTCAGCCGAGTCCGAAAGATAGTGAAACAACCTGGTTGTCCCCATGTTGTCGGTGTGCGACTGATAGACACCAGCATAGTATCTGCTCCAAGCCAGTGTCCACCAGAACCCACAATACAGAGAAACTGGAATCCTCAATGTTACGGAGACGCCGACAGCAGACGTCATCGCGAGCACACACGCAGGCGCCAGCGCGTGGCTTAAAACTGTGCTCCAGGGTCTACCCCGAGCGGCGCAAGCATGCTGCGTCAGCAGGACATCTGATTTGCGTCTCCATGAGGAACAGCAGATATGGTTTTTCGGTCTCATGGTGGTGATGGACCGGGATGAGATCGGAGTGCAGACCTCGGATGTTAGAGAGGTGCATTTTTTTCGTTTTCGCCCTCTTCCCACAACTCTTGCATAAACGCTCGGACATTTGCTGAATCATTTGCATCATGTGCATGAAGAATTAAGGTGGCACCCCACCCATGGACGTATTGGGCATAGGTACATTGATCATCGGCTGTTGCCCCTGTTGCGTAGACCCCATTGCTTGAAGCTGAGGTTGAGACGCAACAGGTGGTGATGAAGCAGTTCCAAGGATCACTTCGAGTCCCACTTCTGATGACGAGGAAGGACGAGCATCGTTGTTTTTAATAAGGTGTGACGTCATCATTGCTGACGTCACATTCATCAGGATGGTTCTCTATCGAGGGTTGTTGATCCATAGTAACAGCAAAACTCCATAATATGGTTTTCAAGTTTATTCCACTAAATTGAGGAGCTCCGTACGGTCCGGCAGCTCGAGCGAGACTGAATTGCAATCGGTCCGCCGGCCGTATTTATACTAAACGAGCGGCTCACAAACAGTAAACAATTTAGTTTGATAATTTTCAAACTATGTGAACAGATAATTATTTCTACAAATATTTCAACGATTTACAAATCATAATTTGATCCTGAATACTTATTTATTAGTCTAGTATTTTATGAACATATTTGTGTTTCTATCAAATCATGCATTGATTCACAATTTATTTATTTTGATGAGACGAGTAATTGTATTTATGTGTTTATCATTAATGAAGTGTTGTTGCTATGCTTATTTTATGTGGTTGCGCCGATATATATATATATATATATATATCTTTTCACAAAAACTCTTCCTTGGGACGAGGCCTATGTTCATCTGTGGACGTTAAAAAATGGTCTTTTGTATATATATATTACCACAATGCCTACTCTAGCGATTGCCCTGATGTGAAAGGTCGTAGTCCCACAAATGGTGCCGTCTTACGCAGATTGCTTGGTATGTAGTTTTAAAGCTGTACCTTTATGTCCAGTGACAAAGCTTTTTGGCTAAATACGCATGTTCGCCGCAAAGAAAAAAGTTTAGCTTTCTTTTTCGCAAATTATATTAATAAGGAACTTAGTTTGGGCGGGAGTAAAAATAATATTATCTTGTATATTCTCTTTGTTTTATTCAGTACTGCCTAGTCGTGGTAAAAATGAAATGTGTGACTTGCAAAACATGAAACTTAACTGTTAAAATTTTATTAAACATAGAGTGAAAAATAATGTAGTTTACCTACTGGCAAAATACTTACAGGCTTTCTAACACATAAACTACTACATACAACTATTTATATTTCCCGGATTTTTTGTTAGTGTGTATCCCCTAGTTTATCAAAATAAGAAGAAAGTCCCTTAGAACCCTTTTTTATGTAAAGTAGGATAATCTCTCTGAATACTGCGGCGATGCGCGGCGACGGCGCCAAAGAGGCGGTAGGTACAATATTTGTGTGTTGTTGCCACTCACCCTGCACATTGCAGTTCCTTACTTACCTATAGGGTCACAGGATCCTTTGTCCGATTTATTGGCAACCCAGTCCCCCTTTTACCTTGGATGGCGCCTTCATCATAGGCCGGCCAGGCGCCAGGCTTCCCTAGGTCTGCCACCTGTAACTTCACTTAACCCAAACCGATAATAAAACTCTAAATTATAATAAAACTGATGATGATGACCATTTATTTTTATGCTCAAATAAAGATTGCTGATATTATTTTATGACGTAGACGGTCATTATATTGCAAATTACTGTTATCCGCATCACAGTAAAGTTATTTGCTAGTAGGTTGGTATGATACAAAGTTGATGTTAACTCGCAACTAATTAACTTGGACGGTTACTGCCTTACTTGATGGCGCTATGTAATTATTTATACATAATTTAAATTATATAATGATTTCCTGTATCTATTTCTTTCTAACAATCTGAAGCATCTTCTATTTTTTAATCTATGTCTCCAGTCTTCCACTTAAAACATTTTGATATAAATATATACTGTACATGTACCTACGTATCAATTTCCTTAGTCTCGTGGAAAAAGCATAAATGTTATTGATTGATTGATTGATGTATATGTTACGGCTAATAGCCGAAGTGCGGCTACACCTAGTTTTAGCCGGCTACAACTAGGTGCAGTCGGCCACATGCGTTTATAAGTCCCTGTTCGACTCCATTGGTTTAGGTTATTTTTTTTTTAACCACCCCAACACCTTTTTGTCCCTTGCATAGGTATTGTTTAATTTAGAGTTAACTTAGAGGAACTTATAGGAACTTATTAAAGGTTGACCTAAGATTAACCGCAAGTTGTCGGCTGCACCTAGTTGTAGCCGGCTAAAACTAGGTGTAGCCGCACTTCGGCTATTAGCCGTAACATACACATCACACAATCAATCAATAACATTTATTGTTAATCACAGGTTGAATATAATACAATATTTATTCTTTATGATCAGCCATGTTCAACCTTAAAGGTACACAATATTTGGTTTGTGTCTATTTTAAAGTTATACATAAACAATTATACATTTCACCTAAAGTTTCAGAATGGGTCTAAAACCCGCGGCGATATAATTGGTTACCTTAAGAGTGTGTAAGTATTTTTTTTTTAAACATTACTAGCAGAGTTTTGCGGTCTACTAGTATTCTTGTTAACCCCTCGTGCTAAACTAAACATTAGCTACTGAAGCGATTTAAATGAAATTTGGTACAGATATAGTCTAGAGCCTGAGAAAGAACATAGACTATATTTTATTATGAATTTCCCACGGGAACGGGAGTTACGCGGGTGAAACCGCGCGCGGGAATCTCGTCATCTATAAATAGAGAACGGGACAACCCTTTCTATGTTCTATGCGGTCACCAACTTGCGAACCAAGCGTATATCGTATACGTTTATCAATGCGCTCCCTCAGGAGGAGGCTCATAACTTTGACTTTAAGAGCAGTGAGCGTTATACGCTGATGATGATGATACGGGGATATCTGTTCTAAATATAAGTTTGATTTGTTTTATCCGTGAATTAAGTGATTGTAAATTCCCCTATTTAAGAGGTTTTGAATAACCATTTTATGTTAGAAATTTCTATCAATAAATATATACTTTTTTAGTAATAGTACTTATACCATACACGTAACAGTAAATAAAGACCGCATACATGATACCATATGATTGGCACAATCATAATACTGTTCAAGCTAATACAGTCCTTGACCGTGACAACGCAGCGGTGCGCTCCACTCCCGCGCACCTCACCGGTTGCGCCTCCGCGCCATACAAAGAATAGATATTATAACAGACAAGACGAATATGCTGAAATATTCGTCTTCTTGGTAGCAATTACCTATCACTCATCCGCAGTATAAATCATCGGTATTAATAAGTTCAATCTTCGTCATTATAATTATTATGACTAACGACCCGCACGGGTACAATGCTGATGTGTCATACACATAAAACCTTCCCCTTGAAAAACTCTATCTATTAAAAAAACCGCATCAAAACAAGTTGCGTAGTTTTAGAGATCTACTCTTACAGACAGACAGATAGCGGGATGCTGCTGAACTGAACTGAACTGAAGCTGAAGAAGACAAATATTCTAGTTGAATTAATACGATTTAGTTGTATTCATTTAGTTCAACGAGAATAACAACCCTTGAATTATGATATGAAAATCTTAAATTTGATTTTAGTTATTCGCACTGAGATTCCTACTTCCTCTTGAAAAAAAAAATATTTTATTCACTTCCGCATTCACTTTCCTTCAATTATGATGGTATTTACATCACTTATAATAATATCTCTGTATGACGGTTCGCATCGCCTTTGTGACGTGTGTATGATGGTGTCACGATGCCAGTACGCCGGCTTCGCAACGCCATCAAACACACGGGTTTAATGGAGTCACAACAATTATATTTTATTTATTTAATACAGATAACTCCAAAGCTTACAATTATATTAGCAGTTTAATCTATACTATATACTATAATATTATAAAGAGGAAATCTTTGTTTGTATGTTTGTTTGTTTGTAATGAATAGGCTCAAAAAGTACTGGACCGATTTCAAAAAATCTTTCACCATTCGAAAGCTACATTATCCACGACTAATATAGGCTAAATTTAATTTTGGAAAAAAATAGGGTTCAGTAAGATATTTGGGTTTTTCGGACACAAGGTGTAAAAAATCAACCAGAAAAGTTACTTATTTTTCGTACGCTGCCTAAGCTATAAAAGATAGAACCATTAAAATGTTTTAATTAATTGTAGATCTTATAAATATCTACAAAAAAGTCCGCGACACACTATACCTATCTATGTCGAGTGAGGCACAACAACCATATTTTTATTTAGAAATCTTGAATTTTTTTTGGACTACATTTAGAACTGTTTATTTTACTCATGCAATTAATCCTTATTAAAATTTCATCACTAAGTACAGTTTATGTAGATAATATTTGGTCTTTGAATGATTAAAATTGGACGTTTGGTTTTGAAGTTATGGCGAAATCAAAATATTACGATTTCTGCAGCAACTTTACGCTGCCTTATCACGGGTCGGGGCTCACGACCATCAGTATATTTTGTTACCTGAAAATAATTTATCGTCAAATGTTGTTTATAGAGAAATAATAATCGCTTTAATTATCTATCCTAAAACAACGGGTTGCACTCCGGGACTGCCGGCAGAAGTGAAAACTTAGTATTAATAACATTTAAATATTTTCATCATTAACAACTTTATCATCCACAGAAAGAAAATCTGTGCAGCCTGCGTATAATGACTGCGTCGTCGATGTTAGTGTCGGTGTCTGTGAATTGACCTGGGAATCATTTTGCTGACCGTGTCTTTCATGGGTAGGCTTTTTGCAGCGGTAACCGCCATCCTCACGGAGCCGCGGGCGACCGCTATCACTACATCACTACTTATTATAAAACAAAGTCCCCGGCCGCGTCTGTCTGTCTGTACGCGATAAACTCAAAAACTACTACATGGATTTTCATGCAGTTGTTACTAATCGATAGAACGATTCTTCCGGAAGGTTTACGTATATAATTTGTTTAGTTTTTGTGTACATTTGACTAATACATATATTTGTCAGAGGTGTCGGAAAAAATTAAACCATTTGGGAGCTTTCAACGGAAACGCTGCCTAAACCCTATGAGATATAACAAAACAATGTATGGCGGAAATATTCTTCTCTGTTGGATCTACGAAAAAGTCCACGATAGCATATGTCTAGCTTTCAAGGTAACTTGCTAAATCCATTATATCTTTTAAAAAATGATCATTTCTAATGCGGTAATTGTAAAGCTAATTAGACGGATTCAGTATTTATCCTTATCATTATAAATGAGTTAATATTCTTAAGCATTTCATGCAGATTATTTTACCCCTACACTATATACTTTAAATGAATAACTTAGAAGTTATCGCAAAATAACAGCGCGTGTTTTCGCAGCGCAGCGAGTGAGTTAGGCCGAATGCGATTATGCCCGCTCGATCCTTAAGAATTATTGGGCAATTTTTTAGTTTTGTGTTCGTTGTAACTATGATGGATAGATACTTGAATACCTATTTATTTAGTGTTTGTTGTATTGTTATTCCTGAAGAGTACGAGTATTTCATACGATAAAAGTATAGGTACCCGCCTACTTATTTCATTGAGTTTTAGTAGGCACCTATATTAATTTGTGTCTGTTTGTTTTAACTAAATTTCACCCGTTTTGTTAAAGGTTTAAAGATATTCTGTAGTATTATTGGATTATTGTATTGTACCCGTGCGAAGCCGGGGCGGGTCGCTAGTTTACTAATAAATAGGTACACCAATTACGGATGGTTATATGATGGTGTGTTCTCGTCCAATTTTTCTTTTCTACTTTTGACCAGTCACGAGGTTTTCGTTACTGCAATGGGCATAAATTGGAGTAGGGCTCCAGACTTGTTAAATAACTTGAAAACTACAAACCAAGCAACATGTGCAAAAAGCTTGGACCTCGGCTCTGGGCAGTCGCTGGGGAGAGGATTGTGGAATTTTAATTTTTAGGACAGTTTTGTGCATCTGTTCTTCCGTGATTTAGCACGTACTTAGAAACACTGCCTAAGAGCTCAGTATGCTTTATTTTTACATAGTCACAACTTTTATGGACTTGCCCAACAAATTGGCTTTTATAAACTTGTAAATTTTCGTATATCATTAAGGAGTTTTTTGTGGAAACGAATATACTGCCACATAAAAGGCTTACTTGTTTTATGTCAACAAAGAATTGGTTTAGTATATATTATACGAAAAACAAAGGGGAAAATCGAGTAGGTACCGACTGTTCGAAGAAAATAAATATTTAGGAAATAAATGTGGCTTTATTTCAAAATTGAGATTAATAAATTTAGATTACCGGCAGGACTTTAACCTGCCTTTTAGGTAAAACCCCTAATGCCTTAACCATTTGATTCGTCCACGGTGGAACCCTTATAAGACGTCTCTAAGGGGGAAGTTAATTAATTAATACATTTTAAATGTGGCTTATTCTACATCATCAGGCATAAAAGCGAGCTTACATAAATATGCATAAGACTTTTTTGGCCATTCTATTTGTGCGGACCGGTATATCTGCGCCTGCTGACTCTTTGTCCTCATATACACGAGTGACTTGCTTGACCGCAATCTGCGTCGCAAAATTACTGTCGCTTGTGTAATGTCGCGCAATGTACTCGTACATAAGTAGATTCTTACTAACTGCATGACTCCGATGACGCCTTTACCGATGCATGTTTACCTTATAGCTATTTTTTAATACAGAGGAAAGATTTGATTGCTAATTTGTGTGCATTCAAAAGGCTCCGGCAGGTACTACATAGCCGATTTAAAAAAAAGCACCATTAGTATAATGTTACGTTATCCGAAAAAATATAAGTTATATTTAATCATGAACTTCCCACGGAAACGAGAACTATGCAGGTGAAACCACGTAATGGAAGCTAGTCACGAATAAATTTGAATTATGACAGAATTCCTAAACAAACATGTCAAATTTGCTCCTCTGATATACAGTATGTTAAATAACAGAGGGCGTTCCCTTAAACTCGTTAATCTATATCATTAATAGATTAAAACAAAAATATCAACATAGAAAAATAAGCATAAAATAATCCGAATTCAAAAAAATAATTAATTGGCAATAAAATCAAAATAGTAGCGCGGAATAGTACCTAAGTACCTAACGTAGTACTAGCGTTGCCTTTCTTCAAGTACGCGTGCACAGAGTGTTTCTTTTACGTATCGATTTAAAAATTTTGGTGAATATTTTAATATAAAAAAAATATAAAAACATTTTGTTTTCGAATGGTATTTTTTTTTTTTTGCATGTATGGATGCTGTACCTACTGTTGCGGGTTAACGGGAACACCCTCTGTTAGTTAACATACTGTATTTATGTGACGATTGAAAAATCAGCCCTAGAGAGTATTTTATTTATCTCTGGATTACTAAAATTATTTATATCTAAGGATATTCGTAGAAGTGCCTTAAGAAAATGAAAGATTTGAGAAAAGATGTCGATGTAAATTAAAATTAAAAAAACAGTTCAGACCCTGACTCAACAACTCTGACTCATGCACCAAATCCCCAGAATGTTTCTAAATGAATTATGCAAATGATTGTCTAAATGGTAGGTAAAGCTTAAAAATACTTAGTTTTGACTTATTAACTTTATGCTATAAAAAAACCCGATGCACATTAATTGTTTTGTTACTCGATTTTGTTGCTTTAAGACAAGGCTGAGCAAATCCAGGCTTACGAACCAAGAAGTGCTACGCCGAAGCATATGTATTTGCCCACCAGACCGTCGATCGGGCATTATTCTTTTTTCATCTTCGCATTACTTTTTTTAAGTAACATTTATTAGTTAGATGGAGTCTGGCGCAACCGCAGACATTTAAAAAATTGCCCATCAAGGAAATCCATTGGCCGGCCTTGCCTTAACATGAATGGAATTGTACAGAGTACTTGTGATTCTCCTATCATACAGGATATATCTAATTATTTTATATGATATTCCTCTTGAGTCTTAATATCTGTGTGTTTTGTATGACTCAATCTTACAACCTCCGGGGCGTAGCAGTATAAGCCTCGCTCTAAGTCTCGGCAGTCGTGGGTTCGATCCTCACACCGGACAATAAATATTTGTGTATAATCTAAGTTGGTTGAGGAAAGCACGTTAAGCCGTTGGTCCGGATGGCTATGGCATCATCTTTAACAGACGTATACAAGGGTACGGGCAGCAGCGTTTCCTTCTGTGTTACTACAACATAATACTGCGGTCGCTAACCCGCCTGCCAAGCGTGGTGACTGTGGTAAAACAGTGGTTCAGCGGTGGATGTTATGCGGGCTGATGATGATGATGATGATCTAACAACAGAAAATTCAAAGATTTTAACGGATTGCACTACAATCTTGCACGCAGTTTAGTTATTATGGTACAACTCAGTCCAACCGGCACACAACAGCTCGGACCGGACTGCTTTTTACAATGTGGTTCAGGAAATTGAACTATATAAACACGAATATATATTTCATCGAAAGCCGTTTAGATCCTTACGATCGTCGCGAAGTGTGGAAATATAAACTACTAGCTTGTGCCTGCGACTTCATCCGCGCAGAATCGTTACTTTGGGCACGGTGTGCTTTGGGCTAGCCCGATTTTGAAATATTCTCCTTTCTATTATTATGCTAGTATAATCTATCTATCTATCTTCTATATATATATAAAGAAAGTATATTTCTTTAATTGGTTTTTTGTTTAGCGTTCGAGTGTTGGTAAAACAGTGAACATTGTTCCTATGTAACATATAGATGGCGCTATGAGTAACGGCGGCCAACACGACAGCTAGAGCAGATTGTTTTTTCTCGGTGTTGACAGATCTCGCCGTGACTGATCATATTATTCTAGATTATTTTATTAAGATATTATTATAAAAGAACTGTAAAAAGGAATTGACAAATTAAGGAATAAACTTTAAATGTCGTTTCTTTGTTTTACAGGTAAGATAATACCTTAAGGTTTAAATAAAACTGTTATTATTGTGTATATTTTTTATATAATAAATAAAATCTTTGTTTTACAGAGCAACGCATTCGTTTAATTAAAATTCCTGACAAGTCAATAATTATTGTCTTATAAAACGACATTTTTGTTTATAACAAAGAAAATGGACAAACTACGATTTAAATTCGAAGTATTGGGTTCAGCAGACGGCAAGACAAATATGATCTGCATAACCTCCATAGAGACACCGGACGGATGTGTTTTTGACGTGCCAAACGAGTTAAAACCTGTAAGTAAGCACACCGCTATATTGCCTTTAGACTTATATACGAAAATCAAGAATTCGCTAAAGAAAAGACACCAAACACGCGCAGTATGGATCCCTCTAAGCTCTGATTTGAGAAAAATATATCTAGATGAAGGTGATAATGTACAATTTGGTGACCAGTACTTAGAGGAGATTACATCAGCGACACTATCTCCACAAAACAATTCTAGTTCTGCAAATAGCAATGTACAAGAGAAAAAAAATGTTGGAAAAACTGCGGAAAGATTTTTATTAGAAAAATTTTCAAATAATACATCAAATGCTGACCAATGGATTACTGAATTTGAGAGTGAATGTGGAAGATTTGAGATTGAACAAGATGAAGAGAAAATTGAAATTTTAAAACATCTGCTAGAAAAACAGTGCCTAGATTGGTATAGCAGTATGCTAATAAAATTAACAGTAAATTCTGAATGGGCAGTCTGGAAAACCAATTTTTGTGAAACATATGGAAATAAAGGTTGGTCCCAAGTAAAATATGCGTTCACATTCAAATTTCAAGCTGGATCATTGTTAGAATATGCCACAAAAAAGGAAAGACTGTTATTGGAGGTAAACAAACACATCGACACCCAAACAATGATAAATCTCATTGTAATGGGTTTACCAGATTACGTCATGGATAAAATTGATAAAGAAAGTGTAAAATCGGCTGCAAACCTCTTTAATGAAATTGGAAAACATGAATATCTTGCGAAAAAAAAGAGTTTCATCAGAGCTAAAAGGAATACCTATGATTATAATAATAAAGCAACACCGGATAAAATAAAACCATGTAAAACGTGTGAAAATTTGAATAAAGGGATCCGGTTCCATCCTGAAGAAAAGTGCTGGTTTAAACAGACGGAAGGAAATACACACCAATATTTTAGAAGAAACAATAATAAAACCGTAAATAATTCAGTCATTGATGTTGAACTTAATCACAATGAAAAAAAAAACGAATAATAACACCATTAATTCAGGTCAAACTATTATTAAATGAAAAAGTTGAAATATTAGGAATATATGATTCAGGTTCAAATATTTCTATAATTAATTCCAAATTAATAAGACTGAAAGGAGACGGAGAAGATGATTCAAAAAGTGATAAATTAATCACAATTAATGGTGTTATAAAGACAGTTGGTTTGACAAGTATAAAGATCAAAATATTTGATATTGAAGAAACAGCAGATGTTTATATAATCGATGGGGAAGAATTTAAATATGATTTTCTAATTGGACTAGATATCATAAAACAATTTAGACTGGTTCAAGACGAAAATTTAAAAATCACCCAAAAAGGAGAAGAAATAAAAGTAAAGACAGATAAATGTCCTACAAATACACATGAAGAAAAACACAAAATTTCTGAGGAAGGGCTAAATAAAACAGACCCATATTCAATAAATTTTAATGAACACATAAAAGAAGAAGACTTCAAAATGAGTATGAATAATTTAAATACTGAACAGAAGTCGGAGATATTAAAACTTATAGACACGTACAAAGTGACCTTTGCAAAAGACAAATATGACATTGGCATGGTTAGAGAATATGAAGCACGTATTGACCTACTCATAGACAAATATTGTAGTAAAAGACCATATAAATGTTCAATTGAAGACAAAAAGGAAATTGAAGAGCAAGTTGCAAAATTACTTGACAAACATCTAATAGAGGAATCTTATAGTCCTTTTGCGGCACCAGTAACCTTGGCTTTCAAAAAAGAAGACAACAGAAGATCTAGGCTATGTATTGATTTTAGAGATCTAAATAAAATAGTTGTACCTGAGGCTCAACCATTTCCACTGATCGATGACCTAGTGATAAAAACAAGAAATTCAACATATTACACAACACTGGACATCAATTCAGCATTCTGGTCGATCCCGCTAAGAATTGAAGATAGGAAGAAGACGGCTTTTGTAACACAGGAAGGACATTATCAATGGACTTGCCTTCCATTCGGCCTGAAGACGTCGCCAGCTATTTTTCAGAGAATACTAGGTAACATTTTGAGAAAATATAAGCTTACTGATTTTGCAGTAAACTATATAGATGACATACTCATATTTTCAAAAACTTTTTCTGAGCATATTAACCATCTCACACAATTGCTAGAAGCTATTAAAAGGGAAGGTTTTAGGCTAAAATTCACAAAATGTACATTTGCTTCAGATTCTGTAAAATATCTCGGTCATATTATACATAATAACACGGTACGGCCAGTAAGGGATAATTTAGTTTCAATAAAGGAATTCCCAATACCCAAAAATCAGAAAAATGTTAGACAATTTTTAGGAAAAATTAATTTCTATCATGAATATATACCGAAAAGTGCAATAATTTTAGAACCACTTCACGCATTGTTACGGAAAAATCAAAAGTTTATTTGGTCTGAAGATTGTCAAAAATCATTCGAAAAAATAAAAAAGTTATTGTGTTCACAACCAATATTAGAAATATTTGATCAAAATTTGCCCATAAATATTCATACTGATGCTTCTTTAGAAGGTATTGGAGCAGTGCTAAAACAAACTCAGTTGAATGGAAAAGATAAGCCAGTGGCATACTTTTCAAAAAAGTTAAATCAAGTACAAAAGAAAAAAAAGGCGATTTATTTAGAATGTTTGGCTATTAAAGAAGCTATAAGATATTGGCAATACTGGTTAATAGGCAGGTCGTTTACGGTATATTCTGATCACAAACCATTGGAACATTTAAACATTAAGTCTAGAACAGATGATGAATTGGGAGATTTAACTTATTACTTATCACAGTATGATTTTAAAATTAGATATGCGCCAGGGAAAGATAACGTAGAAGCAGATTGTTTAAGTAGGAATCCGGTATTGAATGCAGATGAGGATACAGATGAGCAATTAAAAATTGTAAACATGATAAAATTAAATGATATTCTTACAGATCAGGAAAACAATGAAGAAATACAAAAAAATCAATCAAAATTAATATTAAAACACAATGTCTACTATAAAAAAGTACAAAAACGTGAAAAAATTATTTTGACAGAAGATTTCAGCAAAAAAGTTATTAAAGATGTACATGAACATATGTGTCATTTAGGTGTAAAACAGATGCAAAAAAAAATTAGTTTGTTATATACGGCAAAAAATCTAACAATAAATATAGAAAAATGTTGTAAAAGATGTGAAATATGTATAAAAAATAAAACGAGAGGCCAGGATAAGTATGGATTGATGTCGCATTTAGGCCCAGCCACAAAACCGTTTGAAATAGTATCAATAGATACGATTGGAGGTTTTGGAGGTTCGAGATCAACGAAAAGATATTTACACCTTCTAGTTGATCACTTTACTCGATATGCTTTTATAGTTACCTCAAAAACACAAAATGCTAGTGATTTTGTTAAGCTGGTCAGTAAAGTAACGGAATATGGTTCAATTGGATTGCTTCTCACTGATCAATATCCAGGAATCAATTCAAAAGAATTCAAAATATTTTTAAATGAAAAATCAATACCTATAGTTTTTACTGCAGTAAATGCTCCATTTTCTAACGGCTTAAATGAAAGGCTCAATCAAACGCTTGTAAACAAGATCAGATGTAAAATAAATGAAAAAAATAATAAAATAGCATGGACAACCATTGCCCATAACTGTGTAGACAAATATAATAGTACAGAACACACAGTTACTGGTTTTGCACCAAAATACTTGTTAGATGGTACAGATGTTTCTTTTCTACCAAATGAACTTAAAATAGACAAAACAGAAGTTGAATGGATTAGAGATAGGAAAATAGCGTTTGAAAACTCAATAAAATCACATAATTACAATAAACAAATATTTGATAAAAATCGAACTCAGTTTTATTTCAATACGGGGGATATGGTGTATGTACAGAATGGAAATAAACTGAATAGAAGTAAATTAGATGAGCTGAATATTGGCCCATTTAAAATAGTTGAAAAGATCTCAAATTCAATTTACAGAATTGATACAGGTCATAAAAAAATACAGTCGAATCTTTTTCATATCACTAAGCTTATACCAATACCTACATAAAAGCAAAATAAGTATTTTGTACTATTTGTGTAATTTAATCTTAGTTTAATATTATTATAGTATTTAGGTTTCTTATATTTTAGTAAGTTGTTAGAAATGTGAAAATTTCCGCGAAAATTTTCTTTGTGGGTGAGGAAGATATAAAGAAAGTATATTTCTTTAATTGGTTTTTTGTTTAGCGTTCGAGTGTTGGTAAAACAGTGAACATTGTTCCTATGTAACATATAGATGGCGCTATGAGTAACGGCGGCCAACACGACAGCTAGAGCAGATTGTTTTTTCTCGGTGTTGACAGATCTCGCCGTGACTGATCATATTATTCTAGATTATTTTATTAAGATATTATTATAAAAGAACTGTAAAAAGGAATTGACAAATTAAGGAATAAACTTTAAATGTCGTTTCTTTGTTTTACAGGTAAGATAATACCTTAAGGTTTAAATAAAACTGTTATTATTGTGTATATTTTTTATATAATAAATAAAATCTTTGTTTTACAGAGCAACGCATTCGTTTAATTAAAATTCCTGACAAGTCAATAATTATTGTCTTATATATATATATGAAAATCAATTGCTTTTCGTTAGTCTCGCCAAAACTCGAGAATGGCTGAACCAATTTTGATGAAATTTGGCAGTTATCATCGCTTTAACACAGGGAAGGTTTAAACGCAAAGAAAATAAGGGTAAGTAGGGGTTAAGTAGGTGTAGGGTAGACGTGGGGTAGGTGTAGGATAAGTGTAGGGTAGGGGTACGGTAGGGGTAAGGGAGGGGTAGGGTATTGTCTTTTATTTATCGATTGAGGCAGTACAAAGTCTGCCGGGTCAGCTAGTAATATATACTTATAGCCTTCCCCAATATAGTAAGTATGTTATCCTTAAAAGATAGACATATGCCATCATGGACTTTTCTGTAGGCCGATATAAGATACATAATTCCACGATACATTATATTGCTATATCTCAAAGGATTTAGGCAGCGTTTTCTCTTGCCCGGTGAAGAAGCAAAAGCCTCGTGACTAACTAGACATATCCGTCCGAAAAAAAAGAAGCATCGTTTATTTGAAAGCTTCCAGACGGCTTATTTTTTACCGACACCTCCAACAAATATAGTACATTTTAGCCAAGCAGCTACTGCTAAACACAAATACCGCTACTACTAGCACTAGGACTCGATTGGCATCCAATCTGTTTGAAGAAACATATTCCGTACGGAATAAAAAGCTACAAGCTCCGTAAGAAGATAGGATGTTAGTTTTTACTGGGTGGCTGAGACAGGACCGGTTAGCATCCTGTAGGCAGTACCTACCATACAACATAGTTGGATCCTAACGAGTCCCCGCAAATGCCAACATATGTACTAATTATATAAAGGTGTACGATAGTTATTCTTATATAACTTGGTATTAGCTCGTGCCTTTATTTATTGAAAATTACCATCCGATGCCCTCGTAGACCCGAAGTCTTAGAGGCCCGCGAACTGTTAAGTAGAGCGACAGTTGCACAAAACCCCATAAAATACTGTATGTAATCCCTCAATCTCATCGCCAGCGACCGCCCTGAGCCGAAGTCCAATCCCCACAGGGTGCGCTCTATTGCGCAGGTTGCTTAGATTGTAGTTTTTAAACTATTTATTAAGTCTGGAGCTCTGCTCTCTTTTATGCCCGGTGAAGTAGCAAAAGCCTCGTGGCTTTGTACATAATGTTCGTCCGAAAAAAAAGTGCCTTTATTAATTACTAGCGGCCCGTCCCAGCTTCACACGGGTGTACATTTCTAGTATATAAGTAATAAAGCCTATTATATTACTCAGGGATAATGTAGCATTCTAATGGTAAAAGAATTAACGAAATCCGTCCAGTACTTTTTGAGCTTATTCGTTACAAACATACAAAAATACTAACTTTTCCTCTTTATAATATTAGTATAGACTAACAACGCCTGACGGTTTCCTCCGCATTAGTTTGTTGTTCGATTATTTGGTAAAAGGGAGCACAAAGGTACTGCTTATTTCTAAAGAAATTTATTCCAGCAGACCCGCGATAGGAAAAACCAAAAAAAGCCAACAAGAATAGTGTCTCTTAATCTAAATTAAAAACCAAATATCTAGTGTTAACTGCCTTTTGCACCGCCTTTTCGTCCGCAAAAATTATGCACAACATGCGCAAATATACCCGATCTCTTAGTCTAATATACCTATATCAAGAACAATATATTGTAAATCATGGAATCTCGTTATTTAATCATTTCTGTTTCAAGTGTCTTAATCCGACTTCTGCTGAAAAATATTTTTCAATTTTTCTTTCTTTTTTTTTAAATGACAACTCCCGCACTAGCGAAATAAATCCCTGTGTCGCGGGGGACTTTACAAACATTCATTTCACGGACACAAAGAACACCCAGACTCACAACAACTATTTGTGGTTCACACAAATAATTGTCCCGGGTGGGAATCGAACCCAGAACACCTGGTCTCAGAAGCAACTACTGTAACCACTGAGCCACCGGTGCAATCAAATTATAGTTATATCCCTAGAATAAATTGTTTAGTAAATATGTAGGTTATATAATAAATTGACCACAGAATATTTTGTTTAGTACTAACTTACCTAACCTAACCTACCTAGAATCACTTTCTTATTGAAAACTTAAAAAATGACTCCTTATTCAAGATATTTTTTTTTCGGATGGACATATTATGTAGTTAGCTAGGTGGCTTTTGCTACATCACCAATACAAGTGAATAAGCAAATTAGAACAACGCACTAAAATAAAGTCCACCCATGAACTAATATAGCGATCGCATTTACATTACACTTCAGAAATGTAACGCTCTAATGAGAAAGCAAAGTGGCAGAAGTCTACGACCTCCTACGTCACGACACATAAACGTGCTAAATTCGACGAACCAAGACAAACCGACGTGACAAACCACTATCTGCTTGTTTGAACTTCTCGACACGACACTCCAACTAAGTGGCATATCTCTTACATCTATATTCATCTCTGGTTTTCTGTCTTTTGTGTTCTCTATGCGAACGAGTGAAACGAATATACTTAAAGTTTATGGAAAGACATAGAATCACAACTTGTTACTACAAATATGTAATGTCATCATGAAACTAGAACGTTCAAATGAGATGAGCCTGTACTTTACACATTTATGTCTAATTGCCTTATTCGTATATGGAGTTAAGAAAATTAATGGAAAAGTGTTAAAGTGTGAAAAGATTTTTAGAATACACAACAAATAATTTCAACATAAAATAAGTGTTTTGTATCTGATATACTCGTATCTAAATTACTCGCATTTATAAATGTATGTAATAAAAAACATGAAAGAATTGAAAACAATACCGTCAACCTTACAGTTCGAACTATATAGTAGTTATATATCCACTTCACTGTTCCATTAGATTATAATTTTACACAGAATATACACAAAGATAAAGTACAAATATTAATTTCCATATTTCTTATACCACTTACCTCTAAGAAGCGTAAATTATTTCTTTTTACAGCATTTTAACTTCATGAGCGTGTCACATGTCTCTAATTAAAAGGCAACCTTAATTTTCCCTTATATTAACAAACGCCGATGATGCCTTTATAATTTGTATGTTACAGACAAAATACAATCAGTTACCAATCCATTGACAAATCACGAATTATTAATGTACCTATTTTAACTTCAATTCAAATTGCGTGAGGCAGCCAACGTCTCGTCGTACTTATAATATGTTCATCAAAAATATATTGAATTATATGGGTGCAGACTATACCTCTTTACATTTTTAGTAAAAAGAAAATTTTAACCACCATCGATAGGTATGTGAACTTGGAATCCTTCATAGTAGAAGAATGAGAATGGTGGTCGAAATTTACTTTTTTTAAATGTAATTATCTAAGATTGTTGAACTTTTTTCTTCCTCTAGTGGAAACGCGTATTCCCTCCTCCTCAATCGAGTTATGCGGAACCCCGTTCTATCGAGATGGTATGCTACTCATACCGCGAAGAGAGGATTTACCTTCTGTAAACTCCCCAGCCGCTTAGCTATTCAAATACCAGTGCTAGTGGAGTGAGACATCAGGAGTTGCATCAGCATAACTTCTCGTGTTCTTCTACCTATCTGTGGCTGTAGTAATTGCAGGATACATACTTGTCCGAGTAAAGGAGGCCAGGAGACATGGGTCTTGTAAATAACAATCTTAATTTGACACTTGCTCCTTAACTAGCTCTTATTATTATGGGCTCCTGTGTCCCATCCTTACAAAAACATTGTACAAGCCGTAGCCCAATGACTAGGGCATCGGAATTGCGCACTGATGTGAACCCACTCGTAACGCAAACATTTTAGCTTAGTACGGGGGTTAACAAGGACACTAGTAGTGTGAAAAATCTCTGCAAGTTATCATTGTAACAAAAAAAATGTTAAATTTAATCTAAGCATCCGAGAAAAAAATATATTTATTTATTATTAAACACAAATAATTCTTTATTTTCACTCGAAGGTATGAAACTATAAAAAACGAAAAATATTGGATCGAAAATACAACTTAAAATCAGAACTGGTTGATATAATCGAGATCTGAGGTCAATACTCCGAGAATAAATGTAGGACAGTAGATGGGGCCCTCGAATCGTGGCCATGCGATTATCGTTAAGAAAAAAAAGGCACAGTAAATTAAACATATCGAATACAACAAAAGCACATTCAAACTATAAGTAAGTTATTAGTTTTTCGGATATCAAATTTAATAGCCGACGGAAAAAGTAAACCGACTTTATAAATAAAATATTTATATTTTAATAATCCATATAGGTAACATAATTATAGTTAGGTACTTATGTCTTTCTAAGTTTAAAACTTTTCAGTTTTTAATCGTATCGTATATAAAATATATACGTTATATGTACGAAGTTGTCACATTGTTTTATAAATGATTAATATTTGGAAAATCTACATAGAAACTGAGGAATTTTAACAACTGGTGCAGGGCGCGAATACACTTAATATGGATCGGCAGCGGCGCGCGGCCTGATTAACTTATATTTAATGCGAATGATTTTTTTTTGACTGCTTTAAATAAAGACATACAATGTAGGTTTGATTAACTTTAAATGGCTGAATCTATACGTTTGTGTAAAATGTATATACTATGATGAACTGTTGGTACATTCTTTATTCTTTTTAATGGAATAATACCAAACTTTTCGCAACGCTAACAAACTTAATAAATACAAATGTAGTTATTTTTCTTTGAATTGTCTGATTATTATACATAATATTAAGTATTGATGGCAATAAATTACACGAATAAGCGTCATGGAGGTCAATAATCCGTCAGTGGGTCAGCTTTGAGTCGTCAGAGAGGCCCAAATTCCAGTTCTTTGATGATTAATTTAGCAATTACGCGACAACGTGTTTGAAATCTGTTTCTTGCATCTTGAAGCATGTAAGTCATATACAATTTGGAACAAGTCTATGTATTAGGGCTTCCAACCTGATATGACAGAGCTAATTAATCAAATGGAACGCAATTTAACAGTCATTCAAAAGAGCTCGTATACCCGAAGTCCAAGACGCCTGCGAACTGTAAAGTAGTAAAGCGACAGTTGCCAGAATTCACCTAAACTCTTAAAAGTCATCAAATATGCTACCGACTCGGCTGAGCAGCGTTTGGGAAGCTTCGGGAGATCTTCTCGTCGAAAATACCTCAGTGCCTGAAGATAAAAGTCTTCAATTAATGTGTGTTGCCAGTGATGACATATGGATCTGAGACGTAGTCTCTTACTGTGTGCCTCATAACAAAGCTCAAAGTCGCTCAGTGAGCTATGGAAAGAGCTATGCTCGGCGTTTCCCTGCGTGATCGAATCAGAAATGAAGAGATCCGCAGGAGAACGAAGGTCACTGACATAGCCCAACGGATTAGCAAGCTGAAGTGGCAATGGGCAGGACACATAGCTCGAAGAACTGATGGCCGATGGAGCAGAAAGGTTCCCGAGTGGAGACCACGAACTGGCAAGCGCAGCGTAGGACGACTGCCTGCACGATGGACCGACGCGACGACCCCACAAAGGTCGCGGGGAGTCGGTGGACGCAGGCCGCTAGCGATCGTTCCCGCTGGAAATTGATGGGGGAGGGCTATGTTTAGCAGTAGACAACAACAGGCTGATGATGATGATGATGATACTACCTTATAATAATTTTCGTGTGGTTTCCGTTTTAGAATAGACCACCCCATATCTTCCTAAGTGTCGTAAGAGGCAACTATGGGCCATACAGCTGATGGATGGGCAGCAGTTTATATCAGCTCAAAGATACTACAACCATTTTACTGCAACCACCAACCCGCCTGCCAAGCCTGGCCTGGCAATATCCTTCAACGAGTTTGGCTTGCTTAAGTCTGTTAGAGGAGGCCAATCTTCAGCAGTGGACCTAAAAGGGCTGTTAAAGTAAAGTAAAAGTATTATTCACATAGTATTGATCGACCTTTACACACATATTTCTAAACAATGCCTTATACTTAGATATATCTTGTCATTTTTTTTTCTTTTTCTTCAACAGTGGTTGCCAATCTTTTCAATATTGTTATCCCTATGCCCTATTTGGAAAACGGATTTAACCCTGATCTTAAAATGTTATCAATACAAACAATAAAAGCAAATACAAATTATTAGGTTCTTCGTTACCCTCACGAAAAAGTGGATTTTCCCCGGCAGGAGTAATTACCCCCAGGTGCTAAAATAATAAGAATGATTGAAGTCTCGCATAACATTCCCTAACGTTTTTAGGCTATTTGTTTTTATTAACTACCCATGTGTTCAATAAAGAAGGTCTTATTATCCATCAGCTTTAGGGAGAACATTATTTCCATTTTTGGAATAATATTGTATGTACTGTTTTTGTTAACTTTTTCTTTAACCACATAAGAATTCTTGTATACTCTTCATATGACATTAATTGTAAAAACTATAATTTAGGTTTCTAACTAAATTATAACATTAAAAGGTAAAGGTGTATGTTTAAATGAAATCCAATTAAGTAGTTATAACGCACAATTCGATAATTTTAAAATTTAACTATGTACAATATTTAATATAAAACTACAATAGTTCTATATATGCCATTTCCTATGACTTCATCAATTCTAACATCAATGACTAACGATTGGGTGCTTCTGGTTGGCAGTAAAATAACAAAGTAAACTGCGGTCTTAGCGAGAGGCCTCTAAGATCTATAGCTGTAGAGGACAAGGGAGGGCATTCACCCCGCAATAATAGACGTCAAAATAGCGTGGAGCTACCTACATCGCTCACTGGTTTAGCGGAAATAATTTCATATTAATTGAAGGTTAGATTGTTACAGCTGTAGTGCTAGCGGTGTAACAAAGAATTTTGATCAAGCTTTTAAAATTCATTCGCTACTTTTTTTCTTAGTAAATATTACGAATAATGAATAAATGTTATGATGGTCACATTAAGAATAACGAAGTCAGGTAACAAACCACGTATATAGAGACGATTTTTTATAATAGGTACTAAATAATATGCTTACATAAAATTTAACTGACATAGCTCACGGCCGATGGAGCAGAAAGGTTCTCGAGTGGAGACCACGAACTGGCAAGCACAGCGTAGGACGACCGCCTGCACGATGGATCCGTCGATTAGGACCGCGGTCCTACTTTATTGCGGTCCCAGTCGCCGGAACCCTCACTTCTCCTACACAGCATAACAAAACAAAATCACTTTAACTTATCATAATTGTAATTAATTGACACTAGACTTAAATTTGCAGCATATTTTTAATTAATTTGTTGGACACCTCAAAATTAAAACCTAAAATATTTTTTAATTAACGGTGTTATAGCACATTTAATTTTATTTGATGGACACCTCGAAATTATAATACCTGTATATATCTTATATTAAACGCATAAGTACGACAGCATAATTTAAAATATTTACTTCTCGGGTTCTACTAAGTGTTATATTCCCTGAATATATAATTAGGTAGCACTTAGCCGGCGTATCCACGTAAGTGTTAATGCTAGTTAGAGGCACCTGTTCACCGCAAAGGACAAACTCACCTCGCGGAAATTGTATCCTACAAAAAAGCTCTTCTAGCCGTTCTAACGCCATGACTTATTCACCATTTGTAGATATATGTACTTTTAACTGTACGACTGTAACAAGTAAATAAAGATTGGTAGATAAGATAAAAATAGAAGTATTTTCATCTCATTGTTATTGATTTATATATAAAATCTTTGGGGTTTATAGTTGTCCAATCATATGTGTAACAAGCTGATGCCTGTGACTTTGTCCGGGTTGTCATATACATGACATATGTTGACCGGGAATGTAAGGTACCATGGAAAATTTCATTTGAATCGGTCCAACAGTTTCGAAGATTAGACCATACGAACAGACAGTCAGAGAAATAAAAAAAATCTGGATGTATTCTATTTTACTGCTAACAACGCCTGATTCAGTTTTTAGCATTTTTGTGTACAGTCATTCGACCTCTACAGTTTTATTATATTATATGTATAGAAGATAAGATAAAGTTGAATGTAAAATAGTTTATAATGCCACTGACACTTTTTATTTTGCGTCATACCAAGGCTAGCAAGTCAAAGTCCTTTACCGTAGTCGACTCTTGATGCTTTTGAATCCTTTCGATGCCCTCGTAGACTCGAAGTCTGAGAGGCCCGCAAACTGTGAATTAGAGCGACAGTTGCACGAAATTCCCCTAAAAATCTAAAGTCATCATTTTTCAATCCCCCGCCAGCAACCGTCCTTAGCCGAAGATAAAGTCCCACAGGGGGCGCCTTCTTGAGCAGGTTACCTAGTTTGAAGTATTTAAACTGTTTATTGAGGCTGGAGCTTTGCTCGACTTTATTTCCGATGGAGTAACAAAAGCCTCCTAGTACGACGTACATAATGTACGTCCAAAAAAACAGTTTTTTTTTACCTATAACTTAATACTTTTTTTATGTAAATATATTTTAAAAAAATAATCATATTTTTCTCTGTTCCACTAACTTTTTGTTTGCTATCACGCTATAATAAATGTTTAAACACTAAGTCTTTCATTGATGTCCATATCGAAATTTCTGACTATCGTAAAATACCTAAAAGTTGTTAAATTTTAAATACTTTACAAAATGTTTGCTTATCCCAGCAGTTGAGAGAAGCACAGCATTACCTCAAACATATCGCAATATACGTAAATAGTATTTGTTCGGTAATTAAGGCTAAATCAACATCTTGATCGGTCTTTCAACTAAATGTATGAGGCGCTTGCGTCCATTATTTGGGCATGTTATTAAACTATTAGTACATTTTAAGCAAATTTGGCTGTTATTTCGTAGTAATGACAGTTAAATTTACTTTGCTATAATATAATACTTTTAAAGGTGCATACTCCATTCATTACTTAAGTATTATTAATTCATAAATTTTATACTTAATATGTGGACTTGGCATGAATCCATGGCTTTGTACAACAAGATCTAGGGTTCAAATTTGACTATAATTTGGAAAAAAAGAAATAAAAGTAATTGAATCATCCAAAAAAAATGTTCTTTAAGCCAAAGGTTTAAGATTTAAAACAATTTGGAAGTTATGTGGCATTTATTCCCTTCTTATAATTTATAGTTGAATTCCAGGTTGACTAATACTGGGGAAAATTATTATTCAATTTTATAATAACGGGCGTTACGTATATCCTTTAACTTCGTTTTTTCAAGAAAACGTTGCTGCCTGTTCCCTGGTATACAATAATTGTTATAGATGATGTATAGCAATCAGGACCAACGGCTTAACGTGCTTCCGAGGCACCTAGGGTAGTCGCTCATCCAACCAGACCCGGCAAGAAATCTTAGAATCCACACTAAAATTTCTTGTTCAGCGTGGGGATCGAACTCACGACCTCCGAGAGTTAAAGCGAGCCAAATACCGCTGCGCTACGGAGGTTACTAAGGACAGTAGGATTCAAATATTGTATTAAAATCAGAGTTTAAATTCCAGATGTGTGCTACAATGAATGCAGTGTAAGGTGAAAGCGGAATGGAGATCGATCACTTAAAACTGTCAACTCATAAACACCTTGGACATTTGCGTTTGTACGCAATGTGCTCCTGTCAAAAGAAAACAAGGAATAAACTTATGACACAATAGTTGCAAATATTGCACATGACGTAAAAATATCAGTTAAGCTCGAGTCGGCTTTAAGCTACAAGATCTAAACAGTAATGTAAATAGAGCTACCGCTCTTGTATATATTTTGATTTCGAGAGTTTATTTTATTCGGATGGATATATGAAGTTTTGATACTTAACCGAAGACATGAGAACAGAGCTCCAGCTTTAAAAAAAATGGTATGCCACTTTTTTGCTAAAATTTGAAAGTACTCGTACTTTATCTTCTTTGATTTGATTGATTATTTTTAAAAAGGTGATTTTTTAAGGTGATATTTTAGTATAATAAAAAATAGGTTGGTATTTTAATATAACCACGACTTTTGTAGTTAAATTATTCGTTCATACGGGCACATCGCACAGTACAACTACATAGCTTGGTGGCAAAAACAAACTAAAACTAAGTTACCTATATATATTTCAAGACATAATATAAGTTTGTTTTATTTTAAAAATATAATATGAGTTAGAGCCGAAATAAAAGAAAACCCCCTATTCGCAGATGAACACTTCACGGGACAGTCAATTTCATATTATTATAGGTATCTGATTAAGAAAAAAATGCGGTACTGCTCAATTATTATGCAAGAAAGTTGCACAAAAAATTATTTAACAAAGTCTTTTTGTGTGTTCACACTTATACCATACAGAACCCTAATTCCATAATGAAATAAGTAGCCACATTGAACAGGAAGAGCACAAATCATCTGTCAGCCGCAATGCACTGAGCAAAAACGCACACGCAATTGTGTCCCATGCCTGCAATCTGCGCTTGCGGTGAACATAATACCTCACCTCAGAGATTGAATAGCCATCCGAACGTTGCAAACGCATTCCACAATCAATCTTATTACTTTAAACAGATGGTCTTTATTTGAACGCAAGAGGAATAACAGATTGGACATTGAGGAAATATGGTAACATGTTGCTATTACAAGATTCGCCAGTCATGTGGCGTTTGCACAACCGCTAAAGGGTTGCCATTGTGACCGACAATGTGTTTGACAGACGATGTACGGCTAATTGATACCGATTTCGAGCAATATTTTATTGTTCACTAGCTCCTCCCCACTACTACATCCGCGTAAAATAAGGATTTTATAAGCTATCTAACAATGAAGGTCTCATCTAGATCGATACTACCGTTTTAGCTATAAGGCGGAATTCATGGACAAAAAAACATGAAGTTTGTGACGTTGTAGAGGGTAATTCCTGGATCTACAGAACTGATTTAAAAATTCTTTTACCAACAGAAAGCTCCGTCATTTGTGAGTGTCATAGGCTATATTGTAAGTTAAAGTTTCCACGGGAACGGGATCTACGCGTGTGAAACCAGGCGGGGTAGCTCGTACTTTATAAAATTAGGTAGATCTATCTACCATTGAAAGTCTTGTTAAAACAACGAAATAAAGAGACAGATTGACAGACAAAAAATATTTTTAATGTGTTTTTGTGACGAAAAAATCTGTTATTTTCCCATTACAACAGAAACTTCAATTTCACTTCATTTATTATAATAGATTTATCGTAATCCTAGAAAGCCTTCTATCAGTGATGAACATATTATTATAATATAAAAAATTGACGGAGGGATAAGTCCTGTTGTGAAACTTACGCAGTTTCATGATAAAAGTAGGTAAGTAAGTTATTAATGAAATTTCTGTAATCCTTACTATCCTTACGAACATTATAAATGTGAAAGTAACTCTGTCTGTCTGTCTGTCTGTTACGCAATCACGCCTTAACTACTGAAGAAAATTTGGTACAGATATAGTCTAGAGCCTGAGAAAGGACATAGGCTACATTTTATTGTGAATTTCCCACGGGAACGGGAGTTACGCGGGTGAAACCGCGCGCGGGAAACTAGTTGAACTATAATTTGGAAGAAAAATGAAAAGCCACCGAAGCGACCAAATAATATGCACTTTAAGCCAAAGGGTTAAGCTTTATAACAATTTGTCAGTTATGTGGCATTCTTACAATAACTTCGTAGCTTAATTGGCTTCAGTGTCAGACTTCAGCATACGGAACAATGCAAATTGCAGTTAGCAATATGTACTTAAAATTTACAACTTACTTCTTCAATAATTAACTCAATAATTACCTATGTATTAAAAGTATTTCTTAATTGCTATATTTTTAAGACATATTTGTCTATATAATAAAATTTGTCGAGGTCCAATTTCGTACATTAAAGATATATGGTAAATTTTAACTGGAGGGCAGTCTATTTTTGATACTAAAGCAAATAAGTAATTTTACTAAATTTTTGCGATACACACACACTGACAGAGAGACATCTGTCAGTTTGTCTAAGGGATTTTACTACAATCTACAACTGCATTGGTTATGTAGTTTTAACTTGTCAATCAATTATTTTATTTATATTTATTTATTATTATTTCACAAACTCTGTAGCGTAGCGGTATTTGGCTCACTATAAATCTCGGAGGGCGTGGGTTCGATCCCCCTCCGGACAGGAAATCTTTGTATAAATTTCATTCTCTTTCCGGGTCTAGTTGTTTTGAGGGACTACCCTCCGTGCTTCGGAAAGCAGGTTAAGCCGTTGATCCCGATAGTTATAAAATCATCAATAATAATCCATGGACGTTATACGGGCTGATGATGATATTTTATTAGCTAACTTGCGTATACCGTTCGCATAACGTGATAATTTTGACTTTTGTAGACTAAAGGCTAAAACAAGATTCTTCAAAAACCAACCTTTAAAGAAACGAAACAGAGGTTAATTTAAATTTAAGACCACGAGGTCGCGGGCGATATCTTATCATAAATAAATGTGAGCTGAGATCTCTAGCTATCTGCCAAAGATTTTGTTTCTGCCTTTAGTAAGCCGGACAATTACGCTTTCTACCCTCCGAGCCTCAAAAAGCACGTTAATCCTTTCTCCGGATTGTCATATCGTTACCCTACCTGTTAACTCGCCTGTTAAGCGTGAAAGCTATAACCAAACCCCTTCGAGGAAGTCCGAAACAAGCGAGGTCCCGGGTTCGATTACCGAGTCAAGCAAAAAATTGTGTGATTAGAAATTAAGAAAGACTCTTAAAAAAACTCTAGGTACAGGTTATAAGAAATGTTACATATTCCTGTCAAAAGCATCTGATATTGTGATATAATGTTGTACCCTAAAACTAAATGGTTTCTTAGTTGTTTAATTGAAATTAATAGATTTAAAGATCATGATGATAAAAAGTGTTGTAGTTTCTGGACAAATTATTTTTTATTTTGAGTGCACTGATTGTATACTATTTGTATATTATTTTCAGGTCATATATGGATTATTACAAAAAAAATAATCAATCATAAATACCTCAGAAGCCCTTTAGTTTAAGGCAACATCATAAGACATAATCTGTTACTTTTGAGGAATACATCACATTTCCACTTAACTCTGTATAATCTACTATCTATATTAATGTCCAAAACACAAAAATGCTGGTTACAGACTTAGTGGTTAAGTATAATAAAAAGCAATTTTAATACTCTTTTCGTGCCATCCGGTATTTAAAAAGCAGATGCGAAATGCAAATAATTTTTGGAAACGGGTTCGCGAATTTTTAATGACGTTTTTTTGACATTAGACAGTCCATTTCGCTTAAAAATAATGAGTGTTATCTTTAAGAGTTAAGTGGACCTGTATATTATGCAATGTGTACAAAATATGTTTGGATAGAATTAAAGACTTTGGTACAGACTTGTTATCTTATTATTAAATATTATTTTACCTGGTTATTCATCTATATGTGTACGTTTTTATATTTTCAGCTGAACCTATGCAGTTACAAATGTGGGGTTTTCTACTTCTTCAGACATAAATGCGAGCAGGGTTCCAGCTTTATTAAATGGTTTCAAAACTACAAACTAAGCTACGTGCGCAAGAGAGCCGAGGTATAAGTTACACAAGTCCTTGTGTAACTTGGTCCTCGGCTCTAGCATAGTACAACTTTTATTATGATTGTATAATTTAAACATTCACATAATAAAGACTAATTAGCACCACATATAAAGACAAGTTTTTTCAAAATTATCGATAATTTCGCTACTTGATATTAAATTAAAGTATGACTTCGTAACATTAAATTAGTTCCAACTTCGAAATTAATTTAAGATAATTAGTTAAAACTTCGAAATTGACGCATGCGCGTTGATGTCTTTTCTACGGTCAACCTAACTGTTACTGTTTTATCAAACCTTTATTAAACAAGTTATAATGACTTAATATATGCGAGAAGGCCTTTTGTTTCGTATTTTTTATAAACTTTCCTTCCATGCTTAATAGGCATGCAATAGTCTATGCTCTTAAGGCCCCGGGGTGCAATCCTTTCTAACCAGCCGTGGGAATCTCGACAGATGCACACATAGCAACAAACAACCTTTTTTCTAAAACCTTCTTTGTATGGTGACCATGCATCTTGTAGTTTTAAAATACTGTTAGCACATTATAGATATTGGCGTGTTTTCATTTCAATTTCATTATTTATATTGAAATTCTGTCTTAAATATTTCCTATAACTGATGGTACCTACTCAGAGTATTTTTTTGCGAACAGAAAGAAGTAGGTACGTATCCTAATATTTTGGAATTCTTGTATACATAAGAATAATTAATTAATAAGAAATATTTAGAACATTCGTAATATAAACACATCATTTTCTATACATTATACTTGTCTGATTTGCGTAATAACTAAGTTACAAAGTTGCGAACATCCGCTGTAAGTAGTATCTAAATTAAAATAAAAAAAAACAATTCCCTAATAATGAAGTATGAAAAATAAACAGTATAAAACGTTTCACCATCTCATTTTCCCGACTTTAGACCTTGAATTATGGTCACCGTACACACGTCAAGCTGATCAATAGGACAGGAAACCACACTCTGTATGTTACTTATTTTTTCGGAAACAGTGATCTCGCGTAATTTAGACCTTTTGTGTGTAAGGGTTATATTATTGCATCCGGCGAATAAGATATTGGTGTGACTTCCAAATTTTCGAAATTCGCACATTCAACACCAAAATTATGCGATACTTCAAATTGCAATCTTATCGGAAATGTACAAAAAAAAAAGTGCTTTTTTAATGCGAAATATACATGTCTTGTATATTTCGCAGCCGGATCGTGTAGTCCGCCATGTTACATTACGGCTAGCCGTTATCAAACAGGGCCGTTTTGAAATGCGGCGGTTCAATAATTAGCCGGATTTAATGCGGCTGAATAAAAATCCGCCAGAACGCATTCGACGCCATAGGTTTTTCAACAAGGCTAGTCGTAATGTAATACAGCGAGTAAATAACTGCGTTGAACATCATTGGTTTACGTTTAGGTTATTTTTTTTACGACCCAATATTGTGCGACGAACTGTACGATTTGACTGCGACATATATCCAAGATTTTATTTTATGAGAGAACAAAAATGTCGCCTCTGAAAGATTACTCTCAGTGCCACGCAAAATACGGTAAACCAAACCCAAGCAATTTCCAGTAATTCATACAATGTGCAATAATTAAACTAAATAATTCCAAACATACATATAAATTTATCCCCCACAATGTTATCACTCCAATTTGTCGGAAAGAAAGTTAAAAGACGCGGTGTCTTTGATGATAACATTCTTTGTGAAGTAATAAAAATATTTACCTGTTTACGCAAAGAAAGAGAACTAACGTTGGACGTCCAATGTTTATCTGAAACCATAAAACTTTCTTTGAAACTGTTACATTACATTGAAGGGTAGAATATCCTATTATTGTATGTCGCTTGAAATGAACACGTTATGACGTTTTTGTGCTATTGAAGAATAGTGTCGGCTATTCAAACGGTATCGGTGAATATACCTTATTATCTATATTGGAGTTTATTAAAGATGATGTTGAAGGTGCTGTGTCTTTCATATACGGATTACAGCATTGTACCTTTTGTATTTAAAGCTTACGTTGTAATTTTGAAGTTAATTTTTATGGTATGGAACAAAAATGTGTGTAACATAATAAATATGTCTGTAAAAATGTCTACTGTTAATAACAGTAGGAATTTGATTTCGATGCATTTTATACTCTCTACTTGTTTTATATTAAAACAACTTAAATTTAAATATCAATTATAAAAGTAAATATCAATATGAAAATGTCACAATAATAAAACCATTGATCAATTAACATTAATAATAATCAATAATATCAAGAATAAATTATTAGCACTCAAAAAAAATAATATAAATAACAATACATAATTTAATATAATTTGTTATAATAGGAATCTTAAATGTAACGAATTAACGCAAGAAATAAAAGGCTTTTTTTATTTTTTTATTTATTAATTGTTTTAGTAAATATTTATGTTTTTATGTTATGTTTTTTTAACATAAATTTTATTTAGTACCGTTGTACTAGTGCTTCTTTTCTATTTTAATTTAATTGTATAACATGTTTGATCATGACTACGTACGACTACATACGATAACAAATTTTAAGCGAAATTATTTAGGAATAAGTAAAGGAATCTTTCAATGCATACAAATAACTCTCCTAGTTTTATAAAATAATATTTATTACAATAGTTCTCTCTTATTACGAAAGGTTAAGGTTAACTTCTAAAACCGATGATAAAATAATAACTTTCCCCTCACCTCACCTTCATTCATGCTCCATACATCACCCAAAACAAAACCAATTTCATATAATAACCATTATAATACATTTAACCACAGTCTACTATAATGTACCAAATTAAATGTTAAACCATACTGAGTACCCAGTTCCGGTGTAATCTGTACAAGGAAAAAATGATCTAAACAAATACAAAAACACATGACTAGAAGAATAGCAGATGGCGCCTGAACGGAAATCGAAAGGGATTTTTTAAATCATTTTTTGTTAACAATCGAACTAAAAAAATCAGAAGAGGATGTTATTAAAAAATAGTGAAAGCGTTCGATTTGGTTTCCCGTGAGAAAAATAGAAGATTTTTTTTTTTGTGAAATAAATATTACAATCTATGCAAATTAATAAGATACGAAGAATAGTTGCGATTAAATTTGTTGGAACTTCATAATATACTAAAACTTAATTGTTGCCTAGGTTTTCCTAACTAACTAAATTATATATTTTTTTAAATGGCCATACTGTGATACAAAAGGTGAAGAAAAAAAGAAACCTGGAGTTTCTTTCTCCCTTTCTTCTCCGGGTCGTCCACCTAGGTAGCTTGTGGTCCTAGCCCCATAAGGGTGCCCCCCAGGTGTGTGTCACTTAATTGTATGCTCTTATAAATTTTCGATTTATACCTATAATAATTAATGTAAATATGAACTTATTATGAGTAGAGAAATTAATGACGCACGGACAGACGGAGTAAATTGTCTGTAATTTCCTACAATTAGCAGCACTCACAGGTTGCACTTGCTAGTTATAGTTACCTATGTAGTTTTATTCATAGAATAAGAATAATAACCTATTCATTACAGTTCTTTTTCATTGTGATTTTGAAAAGTACAAGTGTATGTGAATACCTAAGTGCTGAATAAATTCATTATTTCATTATCTCCTGCATAGCGTAGTTCTAAAGTAGAATTTAAAATTTAGTCCAGTTTTTAAAATTTATTTATAACGAAAATAAATAATTGTATAATATTAATAAATGAAATAAATAAGCAAAATTTATGCAGGACTTACGCTTGTACTTGTTAAAAAAATCACAGTAATAAAATCACTAAATAATATAAAACAAAGGCGCATCCCGCTGCGCTTCCCGCTGCGCTGTCTGTCTGTCTCTATATATGCTTAGATCTTTAAAACTACGCACCGTATTTTGATACGGTTTTTTTAATAGATAGAGCGAACCGTACGAAGCCGGGACGGGCCACTAGTTAATTATAAATAGGTCAGATTTTCTATTAATGCCTTGAGCACACCGGATGCGTATGCGTAGACGTAAGCGTAGACGTGCACGTACCACTGAGTTGTAATGTATGGAACCGTATGAGACAGGTCACACCGCTTGCGTAACGTAGACGTGCGCGTAGACGTAATGCGTAGCCCTACGCAATGCAGCTCCCAAGGCACAAACTGACTGCGTGACTTACGCCGTACCTGACGCAGAGCAGAACGGCAACGTTGCATGATGACGTTGTATTCAATGGCGCGCCTTATTAGACGTCACACCGAACAATTTTGTACACGCACGTACCTTTGCTGTGCGTAGCCCTACGCACGTAACTTGCAGTCAGTTGTATATTTTTACAGATATACTGGCACGTAGTGATGTTTTGTATTGTTTTTGTAATGAATAGAGATAAGAAAGAAAAACTTATTGAAATTGTGCGTATTTATGAATGTATCTACAATCCAAAAAGTAAATTCTACAAAAATGCATCGTATAAATATATATATTCCGCAGGATTATTCTGGCACAATAGTATTAATATTGCTTCTTCCTCGTCATGTCAGACATCGTGCACAACACAACCTTCGAAAACAGAATAAAATATGGCTGGCGCAGCCGGGTACGCAATAGGCCATGTGCGTTGCGTACTCGGCTCGGATGCGTAAGCGTATGCGTAACCCGGTGTGACATCGGGTTACGCCGTAGCTACGCGCGTGTCTACGGCGTGATTACGCCGTAGTAACGCATACGCATTTGGTGTGCTCGAGCCTTTGTGTTTTTAATTTATTTTAGTAGTGCTAGAAGTCTGTCAGCAAATAAGTTCTTAATATTAAAGCTATTAGCCATTTGCTATGCAAATACAATGCTTATGTAGAGATTTAAAATAAATAACAACAAAAAACATACAGTGGAACCTGGTTAGGTGGGACCTGGATAAATAAGAAACCTCTATTATTGAGAACTATAATAAGGTCCCAGCACTTTTTCATCGAATCGCCTCTGTTAATGGTACTTTTCAATCCTGGTTGAGATTTGATTTCTAGGATTTTTTCGATGTTTACCTCTATAATAGCTACTCTGGAGCTCAATTCCCTTTATACGTGAGACAATTTATCAGGATGGGTCAGGTTTAGGCACTGTACAGGATACGAGCAGGAGGAAGGAAATTACCAATGAAAGACGCGTAAAAACACTATCACGATATTGTATTCAGAAAATTCACCACTTTGTCCTCATAGAAAAAATATATCTTTTTTTAGTCACAATGACAGACTAATCAAATTTAGATTTCAAGAAAGAATAAAAAACTATATACAAAAGGCCGGTACAAAATTATTAGATATATAAAAGAGGTTGGTCGGTCCGCAACATGGCCCCGAGCGGTGTGAAACACCAGTTAGGAAGAGATTAGTGGCACCAGTTTGCGAACAGGCCGACGCAGCACACCCCCTTTGGTCTTGACATTAACAACACGAATGATGCTGTCTTTTCCGGGGAACGTTTCGGTTATACGTCCCATAGGCCAACAATTTCGTGGGAGATTGCCATCGGCGACCAATACTACGTCTCCGGTCTTGGGTGGTTGATGAGGTGGCACCGTCTTTCGCGGCACCAGGAGCGGCAAGTATTCTTTTGTCCATCTTTGCCAAAAATGTTCAGCTAATCGTTGAGCTTTCCGCCAGTCTGCATGTCGTACTAGATCAGCATCACAGAATTCTCGCAATCTCTGGTCGTTGCTTGATGTTCCAATTAAGAAATTGAATGGCGTAAGAGCTTGCTCACTTTTATCATCAACTGGGACATGCGTTAAGGGCCGGGAATTTACTATGGCCTCGACTTCAACAAGCAGCGTGTTCAGTACTTCAGTGCGTGGGGAGCGGTCTTTGAGGGTTATGTATAATGATGTCTTTACACTGCGTATTAGGCGCTCCCAGCACCCTCCCATGAAGGGGGCTGATGGTGGGATGAACTTCCAATCAATACCTCTGTTGGTTGAAAAATCGTAAAGTTCTGATAATATGTTTGCAGCACCCACGAAAGCCGTTCCATTGTCTGAATAAATTTGCGTAGGGCAGCCTCTTCGGGCTATAAATCGGCGTAAGGCCATAAGTGCAGAGTCCGTTGACAGTGACTCTACAGATTCAATGTGGATAGCTCTCACTGTTAGGCACGTGAATAGGGCAATCCAATTTTTCATGGTTCGACGTCCTGCAGTGACGTTTAGGGGGCCAAAGTAATCGACACCGACGTAAGTAAAGGGCCGAATGTGATGTGCTAATCTGGCTTCAGGTAGGTCCCCGATAGGTGGCATGAGCAGTTTAGCTTTTATGTTTCGGCAGAGCTGACATTGATTCGCCACACTTTTGAGAGATGGTCTTAAACCGATGATAAAAAAACGTTGCCGCAGTTCGTTTACTACAAGCTCGCTATTGCTATGTGCAAATTTGACGTGGTAAGATCTGATCATCATACGAGTAAGTGTGTGTTTTCCATCCAGCACGATTGGTTGTGGGTCAATGGCAGTTGAGGCTCCCGTGCGGCCAGACAAGCGTAGAAGCCTGTCGTCTCCTATTATCAAGGATACGCTTTTAAGCCTACTTTCTTTTGAAACGGGGCGTGCAGCGTTAATTAGTTCATATTCACTATTAAATGAGTCTAATTGGATGCGCAGAAAGGCATGGCGCTCCGCAGAGGAAATAAAATAGACGTCCAAAGCTGCTAAACCACGTTGTCGTGGGGATTTAGAATTTTGAGAAGACAGGCGGCGAAGTGCTTTGGCACATTGATGTGCTCGAGCAGTAGCGCGGATGAACCGTAGCCACACACTGAACCGGGTATAATCAGCGATAACAGGTTGTGGTAGGTTCTGTGGCTGAGATATTGTCAGGCCCACCAGGTTTCTACTAGGTTTAGATTCGTCTAGGACTGGTGCCTCGACAGCAGTGGGCTCACAGGGCCACTTATTTGGTGGCTGAAGCAGGAAAGATGGCCCGGTAAACCACCGCGAATTAATTGTGAATTCGTCCTTGAATCTGGTGGCATCGTCTGCAACGTTCAAGGACGAAGGCACATATTTCCAATCGGAAACGTTGGTGATCTCACATATTTCGCAAACCCTGTGTGCGACGAAAGATTTCAATGTACTTGGGTCGGAACGTAGCCATTTAAGGACTGTTTGAGAATCCGACCAAAGAAAAACCTTTTCTGGCTTTTGTTTGTGAGATTCCAGTATGAAGACGGATAAACGAGCAGCTATTAAAGCCGCTTGAAGTTCAAGCCTAGGTATGGTCGTAGGTTTTAAGGGAGCCACGCGGGCTTTACCACAAATCAAGGACAATACAACTTTACCGCTTGGAAAGAAGAGACGCCAGTATGCGACGCAAGCGTACGATTGTTCGCTCGCATCGGCGAAAGTATGTAGTTGGATCGAAACTACGGGCTCACCTAAAGTATTGTAGCGGCGGGGAATAAAGTTATTGAGGACCGTCATCAAATTTTTAAACCAATCTGACCATTTCTCTAAAAACTGTTTTGGTAGCGCTTCATCCCAGGATATGGCTAATTTCCAAGTATTTTGGAATAAAACACGACCTTTTATGATAACGGGTGTAAGAAAACCTAAAGGGTCGTAAATTTTCATAAGATTCGAAAGGACAATACGCTTCGATACTTTGTGGGTTGGTGTTTCGAAGCAGACTTGAGGAAAGGATAAGGTGTCGTTAGACATGTTCCATGATATACCTAAGACTCGTGTTGTTGCTCGTGGAATACGACTAGCATCAATATCTTCCGTTCTACTAGTACGAAGATCGGGAGACAGCATGGAGAGGGCGTTTGGTGAGTTGGATACCCAAGATCTCATTTCAAAGCCAGCAGTGGCAAGGACCGAAACTATATCTACCGCTAAAAGTTCAGCCTCTCGTTCATCATCGCAACTTCCCAAGTAGTCATCCATATATGTGTCGCGGATGATAGCAGCGGCAGCCTCTGGGTGTGATCGTTGATGTTCTGTGGCGATCCTGTTTTTAAGGTAAAGGGCTGTTACCGGGCTACACACGGCACCGAACATCATCGATGACATACGATACTCCTGAACTGGCTGTGTAGGGTTATCACGCCACAAAAAACGTTGAGCATCACGATCAATTTGCCTGATTTTGACCTGTGGAAACATTTCTCGGATGTCTGCTGAAAGAGCTACGCGTCCCTCTCTAAAACGCATTAATATACCTAGCAACGATTGAAGTAGGTCCGGGCCGGGCAATAATAAAGAGTTTAAGCTAACGCCTTCACACTTGGCTGCGGCGTCATGTACAATTCTAAGTTTTTTCTTTTGTGGATGAGTCACGCCAAAGTGTGGTAGGTACCACAACAAACCTGATGGAGCATCGTTACATAGCTCGGCGTAACCCTTATCAAGCATAGCCTTGATGTTTTGTTTATATTTGCTGGCGTAGTCTGAGTCTCGCGCCATTTTACGTTCGAGAGTTTTAAAGCGCTGTAAAGCGAGTGGACGACTATCTGGGACGTGTTCAATATTATCGCGCCACAATAAACCTGTTTCAAATCGCCCCGTAGGTAAGCGCCTAGTAGTCTCTTCTAGTAGCTTTAGCGCTCTTTGGTCGTCAGCTGAACGGCAATCCCTATTTTGTATACCTACAGAGTCTAACTTATAATACGTGTGTATCAGAATGGCGGGTGTAATTTCCAGATTTGCCTAAATTTATTACAGTTATTTGGTACCTTCTGTGTACCTTTACGTACCTCTCTTGAAAATCTGTGTACCTACACCCGTATGATGATATTTTAAAAATTAGGTACACCCGCCATCCTGATGTCAGAACCGCGGGTGTACTGCTAACCAATATATGTAGCCAAGCGTACTGTTTATGTAAATTTGGTACCTCTTGTGTACCTGCAGATAAAAGTATTAAATAAACGAAATACTGCAAGGTTGCTGCAAAAATAAAAAATAAAAATTTCTCGTAAAACGTATCTTTTAAAATAACAATCTACGTATTGATAACTTATCTTAAATATAAAAAAAACTATATGTATACCTACATAATTACAAAAACAACATATTGCCCATTTTAGAATTGTGAAGGATTTATAGAATTAGGATGTTTGTCTATCAGTGTTTCCAGAATCAAAATGAAACAAGAGACAGTTTTAAAGGATATATTAATTAATTTTCACGATAACGAAATAAGAAAGGATTAATATATGAATAACGCACTGATTCCATGTGCATTTAACTCGGCCTTATAATTTGTTACAAAACTATAATCAATGTAATAAAAATTGGACTAGTATACAGGGTGGACTTTGCCTTCAACGCCCGACTTATCTAGTCGGGCGTTGAAGGCAAAGTACCTTAAATCCTTAAGTTAGCTTATTTTACTTAAAGGAAACATTCCTTTATTTTTAAAAAGAAACATAACCGCATTCAAAGATTTTCTAAAAGTTGCTTGCCCAGCCCGGGACTCTCGAACCAACTAAAATTTCGTTATCGTGAAAATTAATTAATATATCCTTTAAAACTGTCTCTTGTTTCATTTTGATTCTGGAAACACTGATAGACAAACATCCTAATTCTATAAATCCTTCACAATTCTAAAATGGGCAATATGTTGTTTTTGTAATTATGTAGGTATACATATAGTTTTTTTTAATATTTAAGATAAGTTATCAATAAGTAGATTGTTATTTTAAAAGATACGTTTTACGAGAAATTTTTATTTTTTATTTTTGCAGCAACCTTGCAGTATTTCGTTTATTTAATACTTTTATCTGCAGGTACACAAGAGGTACCAAATTTACATAAACAGTACGCTTGGCTACATATATTGGTTAGCAGTACACCCGCGGTTCTGACATCAGGATGGCGGGTGTACCTAATTTTTAAAATATCATCATACGGGTGTAGGTACACAGATTTTCAAGAGAGGTACGTAAAGGTACACAGAAGGTACCAAATAACTGTAATAAATTTAGGCAAATCTGGAAATTACACCCGCCATTCTGATACACACTATAATACTCTTTGATCAGTGTGTCTAAAGAGTTGCTATCTCCTTGAATGTTGTCGTCTTTAGATCCTATAGACGCATGGTTAACGAAATCAATGGGTATTGGTAAAGTCGAAGCGGCACCATATAAAACCCAGCCGAGAGGAGTCAAGGAAGCGGCAGGTTGAGAGGGTGTTCCTCGACGGGTGATTTTTGAAAAGGTGAGATGCCAATTATCGATTCCAAGTAAAAGCATAGGTCTAGCATTTTCATAACATAGGACGTCGACTAAATCACGCAAATAAACAAAGTCTTTAATTTGTTCGAAACGGATACGTTGCTTTGCAATGGTTAGGTTAGGTATAGACCTCACTACAATGTCATGTACGTCTGTGCTATGGCAACCTTTGACCTTGATGTTGACAAAATTTACCTGAACAGTTTTGCTAAGACCTCCGATGCAGTCAACTCGAATAGACTTCTTAGGTCCAGTCGCACCTATGAGTTCGGTTACAGACTGATCAATGAATGAAGCGGTTGACCCATCGTCAAGCAATGCAAAGGTGTTAAGGCTAGCTTGGGGACCAGTGACAGTAACGGGGACAACTTTTAATAAAGACGTTTGGATGGTTACGGGATTGGATGAAGCACTGTGAGATACTATTGCTGGTGCCTCTTCATTTGAATCACGCGTTTGAGTCTCCGAGTCTTCATCAGTACTTACCCCTGTATGTACTGTATTTTCAGCAATAGGTCTATGGAGCAAAGTATTGTGTCTCCGACTGTACCTACAACCGGTTACGTCGCATTGTTTTTTACAAGCAGCGTATTTATGAGCGCCCTTACCTAAACATCTGTAACAAACCTTGTTTTCGGTTACCCATTGCCAACGGTCGTCTATAGATAATGCGGTAAACTTTTCGCATTCGCTTACATCGTGTAATCCTGCCTTACAAAACCTACAAGTTACAGAACCTTTTGTCGTAGAACTCTTTGATGTCAAAGAAGTTGACGTCATGTGAAAAATCTTTGTAGGTTGTTTTGCAACGTTACTCGGTTTGGCGGATTGTGCATTATTTGCATTGACGTTTTTGACATGTTGTTGTAAATAATAATTATCGGAATAAAACATGCTATATTTTATTTGATGTTTCGATTCGAAATCCAGAAAATCCGCTAAGAGTTCCAACTTAAACTTACCGGACTCGTCATGCGTTGATGCGAAGTCGGACCATCGGTATCTTAAAAGAGGAGTCAGCTTCCCCAATATCGCGCTGGCGAGTTCAGGGGAGGCTAAGTATTCCGGCCGACGTAGCTCTCGGATGACCTCAACACAATTTCGCAGCCGGCAGGCGAAAACATTAAGATCCCTTGCGGATTCATGCAGCGGTAACCTAGCTAAAGATTTTATTGAAGATAGCTGGTTAAAGATTATACATTCTGGCTGCCCGAAGCGAGCTTCTAAGGCTGTTATCACCTGCGCTGGATCCACAGCAGTCATCAAAAGTGCTGAGACAGCCTCCCGGGCAACACCGCGCAGCGCGGTGCTAAGCCTGGCAAGGTTTTCTTCTGGGGGTGAAGGCTGCCTCCGACCGTTGAAAAGTCTTCTTAAAAGACAGCCAGTCGGCAACGGAGCCGTCATAGAAACTAAGCTTAGCGCTTACCTTACTGCTGCGTTTGCTCCCCAGGTCTGTAATCGCTTTTGCAAGTTTAATAAAAGAGTCTTGTGTCTCTACATTGTTCGTTTTATTTTTGTCGCAATTATTACAACTTTCTGTAAATTTAGTGTGGTGTGTGCCTAATGTTAATGTGTGTGTAGTGTTTCTTTGTTCCTTGGGCTTGGGCTGTAGGTAACATTCAACATACGGCGCCGACCTCGCGTTTGTGGAAGCAGCGGCGACATGTTCGGGGTTTGGTGCCACGGCAGGTGTACCGTTAGGCACACAGTCCAAGCCTTGATCAAAGTTATTATTACTGTAAGGAAACGGTGTGTTATTAACACATTCTGTACTGTCACACTGTAGCAACCATCTTTGAGTAGAGTTGCTTTTTTCTGAGGCTGCCGATTCAATAGCGGCAAGCTCCGCTTGTAATTCTAGCTCGCCGGCCTTTCGCTCTAAATCCGTTGCTAGGCGTTCTTGCTCGGCGAGTTTCTCGGCGAGTTTTCGCTCTCTATCTGCGGCTAAGCGCGCATGTCTAGCGACAGCGGCGAGTTTTTGAGCTTTAGTTGAAGCTCGTGATGACGTTTGTGAATGTGGTTTGGAAAGTGATGGTTCTAGCAACTGATCGGTATCTAAAGGAGTAGGAATAAGTTCTTGTGATGGAGCCTCATCGAGACAACCTGGAACAGGCGCAATGTCTGTAGATGAGGTTCGAACATCCGTACTTACCTCTGATCTTTTAAGTTGGCTCCGCGTAAATGATCTGGTAATTGGCATTGTATCCCACTTCTGACACCAATATGTACAGGATACGAGCAGGAGGAAGGAAATTACCAATGAAAGACGCGTAAAAACACTATCACGATATTGTATTCAGAAAATTCACCACTTTGTCCTCATAGAAAAAATATATCTTTTTTTAGTCACAATGACAGACTAATCAAATTTAGATTTCAAGAAAGAATAAAAAACTATATACAAAAGGCCGGTACAAAATTATTAGATATATAAAAGAGGTTGGTCGGTCCGCAACAGGCACCATTGTTTACAAACATTCGAATTTCTTTCGCACGTGCTTTGTTTGTCAGTAGGTACTATCTCAAATTTCTAACTTCAATTTAAGACCTCTGTAAATGAGACAACTAAATTTTAAACCTGTCTAATTAGAAAACTGGATAAATGAAAACATCTTTAAATTGTACAAATCCTTGGTCCCTTGAGATCCCAATGATTAGCAATTAATGAGGAAATTATTGATGTTCTCCAATGCCAAGAATAATAAAAAAATATCTCAAAGCATTCAGATGAATAAAATAATAACAAAAATCAAATTATAAATACGTTTGGTATTCTACGGAAGTAAATTCTGCTAGCAAAAATAGCAAAGTTGCAATAACAAAAAAACAAAAAAAAATTCAGAGCACGATATAAAAAACGATTAAAAACTAAAGTCGAGCCCCTATTGAACTTTTAACGTATAGTGCCTATTAAATTAAAGTTAATGCTATACGGTCACAAGCCCAGTAAATGTCAAACTATTTATAGATGCACCTTGCACGCCATTATTTTGCCTATCTCGCGCTGAATTGGCTATCAATTAGACTTCAACTATTTAATTTAAAAAGTCAATATTTATTGGTTCAATATACTTGTGAGTCAATATTTTTGTAATTATAATGACTCCGGGCGCTTTAATGAAGTAGAGGCAAATTTTTATTTGCTGAGTAATTTATATTAGTTAAGCTGAGGCGTTGGGCTAACGTTATTATAAAGTAATGCATAGTTCAGATACAACTCATTATACATATCTTGAGATCAGAAGCATAGGTCGGATGTGTCATTATACGTCAGAAACATTCGTCGTATGTGCCTTTATCGTAAACTGGCACTTACCACCATATGCTTCTGAAGTATAATATACATCGGTCCTTATGGTTCTGAGGTTTAGATATGTATTGAAAATGTTATTCGTATCGAGAATGTAAGAGTTTAATGAACTACATACTTGACTTCCTTCATCGTTCATCTTAAAAATACATGAGCACGTATGAAGTACACTTTTTACTCAGAACTCCAGCCTACATAAATGGTTTAAAAACTACAAACTAAGCAACCTGCGCAAGATTGCGTCCCCTGTGGAACTTGGGGTCTCGGACCTCAACTCACGGAGGTCGCTGGCGGGGATTCAGGGATTATATGTATATATATATATATATATATATATATTTTTTTTTTTAAGGGTCGTATTTTGCAACTGTCTATCTACATACAGTTTGCAGGCCTCTCTGACTTTGGGGTCTATGAGAGCATCGGGAGGTTCTTTGCAAACTAAGGGTCGGGAGGAGTGGAATGAAGTACATCATTGAGCATGGGCATTGATGGGGTTTGCCTTAGTCACTACGCTTGGCAGGAGGGTTGGTGACCGTAGTATAATATATAGTATACACATAGATAAACACTGCTGGCGTAGCGGTATAAGTACAATTTCAAGCCTCTGAGGTCGTGAGTTTGATCCCCATGCCGGACAAACATTTCTTGGGTAAATAATTTTTCCAGGTCTGGTTGGTTAAAGTCAGTCCTTTAACCAACTAGAACCCTCCATGCCCCGGAAAGTAGTCCCGATAGTTACAACATCATATACCGCAATTGTATACCAGGAAACGGGTAGTAGTGTTGCCCAGTGTGTGATACTAAATAATACTGTGGTCATCAACTTGCCTGCCAAGCGTGGTGACTATGGCAAAAACTCTTCTTTGGTTAGCCCATGTTCAGCAGAGGACGTTATACAGGCTGATGATGATGATACAGATAACTTGTTATCTGTGGATTTTCTAAGTTGCAGAAAAATCTAATACTAAGTAGAAATATTCTTTGTCCTTATTCATCAAAGAAATTATCATTTGAACTTTGAACCTGTCCTCTTACACCTGATGTAAAAAAAAACATTTCTTACAAAAGTCAGTCCTCCCTACGTACAGTATGCTCTGCCCTATATGGGCAAACAAAGGCAAGGCACATCAAACAATATTATGCACTAATGTACAGTCAACAAGAGGAGTCATTTGATTTATCATAAAAAAATGTAAGGTGTAAACATTTATAATAATGACTATGATATTTGAAAGAGTACAAGACAAAGGCATGTTTTAAAGAAAGAAAAAAAAAGAAAGAAATTTGGTCTGACAACAACACTGGTTGTATGCACCAGTACTTATAGATGTTAAATTAATGAATAAATAATTTCCAAAGTCTTGATGACTTTTACATGTTACATTATTTGATTTAATCAAATTATAGGTACTTGTTACGCAGAACATTTTAGTCATTCGCAAATAACAATTTTCTTAAGATACTATTTATTAAATATATCAAATTTAAATTACATTTATTGCCAAAATAATGTGCGAAACTGAAAACACCAAATATTAAAACAATTAAAAAAAATTATTAACGGAGGTGCTCCGGTGTCTTAAGTTAAGTTAGTAAGTGATGTTCACTTTTAAGTTCACACACATTTGTTGTCCATTGAAAAATTATTTGCTGACTGTACCTACTAGTACAATATACTAGAGGGTACAGACTACAGTGCTATTGAACAGACGTGGGAGCATGCCGCAGGTGTCGAATAGTTACGACGGAGGTAAGGTGTACAACGTGCTGTATTAGATAGGGACGGAAACTAATGCGTAGTACATAGAGGGTCTTCTTGATTAAGCTTTATAAATGTAGTCTTTAATATGTTAACATTTAATAAAAAAAACTTTGCTGACACAATAATACGAAAAACCGGCCAAATGCGAGTCGGACTCGCACACGAAGGGTTCCGTACCATTTTCAAGTGCCTACCTGTTGCCCCCCTTAAATATTTATTTTTAGTATTTGTTGTTATAGCGGTAACAGAAAAATGTAACTTGTAAAAATTTCAACTGTCTAGCTATTGCCGCTCTTGAGATACAGCCTGGTGACAGACAGACAGACAAGTCTTAGTAATAGCGTCCCGTTTTTATACCCTTCGGATACGGAACCCTAAAAAATTTAACATCTTAGGGTATTTCATTTTTTCATGTCTGATAAGCTATTTTTGAGTAACAGCAATGTATTTCGATGTATAAGAACGTTAATGTTCGATTTACCCTTTTGTGCCTTCTTATATGTATTTGGCAAAAAACATTATAATGTGCACGATAAAATTCAAACATCATTTATTCCGTAGAAATGGTTTCATTTATTTGGAATGCATAATGTACGTCGTTGTATCAGTCTGAACGAGGTAACTCAAATATTTCCAAAGAAATCTGTAAATTAATTTTCATAACTATATATTTTACCAATGCATAGACAGTGTTATTAATTACTAGCATACTAGATTAAATAGATACCTTATAACTAAACAGTTTTAATCTAGTCGTAGGTATGTTTGATTATACTTTTAATCGATTCAGAATAAAAACACATTTATGCCAACACCAATGTCAAGTTTGTTTGCTGTCTGCACGTTTACAACTAAACTGCTGTAACAATATACCGAACATTATTTAATACTTAACATATGAACCAAATGTCATAACTTGAGAGTCAGTGTAACGTCTAGGTATCAATTAAGATTATTTATTTTTTATTATTCTGCAACAAAACCTTGAACAATTATCAAAATCAGAATATTTTGTTTTTGAAATTTGAAATTCAACTATAATTGTTGTTACACATTTATATAAATAACACTGTAAATATTTCAGAAAGAATTTCTTCTTAATTTATGGAAAATCCAATTCTTTACCAGCTTGCAAAAAATAAATAGTTTAAAACATACCTAAATTCTCTATTATAAATTCCATAAATCAATATCATCATAAAGTAATGATCTGCAAAATGCTCCTCCACACCTGTTCAACCGGTTATTTCAATAAAACTTCCCTAGATTTGATATCACAAGGTGCAAAATTCGAACAAACCGACCAGCTAATTAGCATGATGCCAGCAGCGATTCCCCGTTCCCAAAAATAAAGAAAATCAGTGATAATAACACCCAAAATTATTGCTTCACTAACCCATTCCCCATTCCTGACCTACCATCAGCTGCCTTACATCAACCCGTGTGTTACAAATATATAGGTCATTAGAATACGCGTTTGATACACGATAATGTACCGTATAGACATGCAATTTGAGTCGAATTTTGGTTTGACGTAAAAATGTATTATAAATATGATAGTTCAATTCGACAGTAATGAATCTTTAAAACAAGGCATCTGATTTGTGTTATTTTATGGTCAAAATTAGTGACAGGTGCAGGTGTAAGACAGACATTGGTTACAGTGAATCAGAATTCGATCGTAACATTGAGTTATTATTTCCATTTTTTTTATAATATTTAGATCTAATGATATAGGTTGATTGGTCGACCCAAATGAAATATTATAGTATTGTTTAAATAAGCATTTTTTAAATAGTCATTTCTTACACATAGTTACTGGGATTATTAGCTTTCATCGGACCCATCTATTTTTTGTTTGCCTACGACATAATCGCAAAGGGGTATAATAAGCGTTTATCAGTAAATCTATTTATTTGAATGTGACATCCAAATGAAACAATAAATTTTACCATACAATTTACTATTAGTGAAGAGTTTCGAGGATGAAGGATTATTCCTTATGAAATTGCATTATGCACATCTATTTGTGGACGCTGTTCTTTAGCAATGTTATGAAAGTCAAACTACAAAAAGATAGATTATTCACTGACACTTGACGGAAACGAAGACGGAAGAGCACCCGTCACAATTTGCAAGGGTAACACCCAGCATCCTTTGTGGGTGGGACTAGGATAATTTTTCTCTCCCGATCCGCGGCCTTCTTCTGGGAAATCACTTGCCCCAAAGGAGGCTACCGCCTCCCACATAATTTAAAGATCTGGTTTAAGTAAGTATAACTGAACATTAACACTGCTCTTTTTAATTTAGTTACGCATATATTTTGTTTATTCACTTACGGACAAAAAATTACGGACGGAAATAAATCGTTATGTCACCTGATTATATACGAGAATGGTATCGTCATTCTCTTTTTTTTCTTAATATACAGCGATAGATAATATACTTCAAGAACCTTCTATTTTGCCAAAATAAAAAGTAGCCCTTGTGCTATTTCTGATTATCTTTAGTGTGAAATCCAGATGTTTTCTACCATTCTACAGTCTTTACTGCTAAGGCCCGTCTGCTGCCCTCGTAGACCTGAAGTCCGAGAGGCGCACGAACTGTAATGAAGGGCGGTAGTTGCACAAAACTTCCCTAACAATCTTAAAGGCTTCAATACTATCACTATACATCTTCCGCCTTGAACCGAGGCCCAAGTCCCACAGAGGTACCCTCTTGCACAGGTTGCTAACTTTGGACTTTTAATTACGACTAGAGGACTGGAGGAGAAAGGCGAGTGCCTTTGTCCAGTGAAGTAGCAAAAGCATCGTGGCTATGTCCATCCCAAAAAAAACTGCTGAAATGAAATAGAAAGTAGGCAGGTTCTTTTTTCTAATACTTAAATATGTTGACTTCATAATATTAGAACTGTTTTGTACGACAGCCTTTTTACTCAAACTGCTGGTATTGAATTTGAAATGTGACTTAAGCGAAACAAAGTAACTCAATTAGCATTTTTAAGAGTAAACATAAACAATTTACTCACCTTGTATCATCAAAGAATGAATCAGGGTTCTCACATCATAACAGTAGTGATGGAAGATGTAAGATAATACAGAGTCGAGAGAGAATCACTAACATGTGCACGGGTTCAGTACAGTAGTTTTTAAACTTATAATGTTTACTAGCCAGTTGAAAATTAAATAAGAAAACACATACTAATACATCAAATTAAAACGATGATAATAGCAGTAGTATAAACTAAGTCGCGGTTATCAAAGCCCCTCTATAAGTAGAAAAAAAATTGTTTCCATGACAAAACAATAAGAAATGTAAAAGTGAATTATACATAGCTAGCTACCGTGCGCTGTTTCACCCGCGTAACTCCCGCTCCCGTTGGACTTTATAATTAAATATATCCCATAGCCTTTCTCTTGGAATTGAGAGGTCATTTAACTATTTTTTTTTAATTCTTCATTTAAATGCGATCAAGGTTTATGCCAGATGATACAACGATATAAACCGCACTGGGTTTCGATCATTGCTAAATTTTACTAAGATAGGACTATTACTACATTCGCAGAACAATGATAAGAATAACTGATTTTTCTTGATTCCTATAATGGTCCACTATATTGTATTCAATCCATCCAGAAATCAATAAGGGAATGCTAAGAATGCTGCTTGCAAATAGTATAGATTTAAAATATCTAGGTGTTATTATTATTTTGGTTTAATTTATTATTTTTAGTTGCTAGGTTCTTATTATTATTAGTTAGTATATGAATCTGAACACTTTTTTCCAATAAATATTTAAAGTTTAATTGTAAGCGATCAATCTTCTTTCCCAATGATCTTACGTCCATGATTTTATTTTCTTTAATGACCTTACATAATTTTTCATACTATTTTGAAACAATGCTCACAAAGTAACATCAAATTTGTAATTTAGGCGCGAATATTGCGTGATTTCAAAGATTAGAACGAACAAGGCAACAAATAAGGAAAATCGAAGTTCAAGATTTGCAAATTATGTACGCGTCTTTGCAGTAAAAAGTATTGAATGGAATTTATTGAATATGTTTTCATCAAATGATAACATTAAATTTTGACAGCTAAAATTACAAATGTTAATTGTGTACCATCCATCCATCAGAAACAAAAATCTCCGAGATACTGAAAAGATATCTACGTAGAAACGAACAAATCAGCTGTTAAAATTGATCTCACTGTTTAATAATTTTCACCTCAAAATAAAATTATAATAAAGTTTAAGTTATTAACAGAATAATTCAATTCAGAGTAAAAAGCGTGGGGTGCATTTTACCACTTTTCATAAATCTCCTCTCATAGATAGTTGCCAATAGAATGATTTTGACATTAACTTTATCAAGCACCCCACGCTTTTTACTCTGAAATGAATTATTCTGTTAATAACTTAAACTTTATTATAATTTTATTTTGAGGTGAAAATTATTTTCTATTTTTTTGTTCGGTTAGCTATAAAAGCGTGTTTTTTTATTTTTTTTTAACTATTATTTATTTTTTATTTTTTAAGGATAATGGAAAACTGTTATTAAATTATTGCATTGTCATCGGTCCTTAAAACGTATGCAAAGTTTGAAATTAATCAAACTTCTGGAAATTGGTGAAAATTAAGTTCAAAGATTCCGTTACATACATAGATACAACCCAAGCTAATAAAAGCGTGTTAAAAACAAATGAGTTTCCGAAAGCTCTATTAACTAACTTGGTTATGTATCGTATTCGATAATCTATAATTAACATTTTAAATGAGAAACGTAATTTTGGATGTACTGAAGTTTTCTTAATTCATGTTTTAGAAACTGAATAAAGTTCCCAGCCAAATAGACTCTTAAGTATATTAAAATCATCATCATCATCAACAGCCCGTTGACGTCCACTGCTGAACATGGGCCTCCTCTTAACAGACCTTGGCAAGCCAGGATCGTAGAGGGTTATTGCCATAATCACCACGCTTGGCAGACGGATTGGTGATCGCAGTAAGATGCAAATGTTGAGCTAATAGATGCTGCTGCCCATCCATTAGCCATAGGTCCCTTAGTCGCCTTTTACGACACCCATGGGAAGACATGGGGTGGTCTATTCTAAACCGGACACGGACACGGACACGGTACCATAATATAATATACTGTGCCACCGGCACAGTATATTATATTCGTATTTAATTATGACTTAATTTTTTGCATTTTATATGTGATAATTGATATTTTTAGGTTAAGAACTAATTCATAAAATGGTTTTGTTTATTTATTTGTAAAAGGTTGGGATTGTAAAGAGTACAAAAACGTAGGTGTAACGTAAATTATAAATAAGTGATTTATTGATATTATTATGGCTGTCATTTAATTATTTTATTAAGAAGAATATTCATTACATCATAAACTAATAAAATGAGCCAAAACTCTTGTCACATAACAAGAGTTCAGGAAGTCGATTCAATAACGTCACCGAATTAGAAACTGGATGCTAGCATCTCATAGCGATGAACCTTCAACTACAATTTGCACTGAACCCCACATGATTGTTTTTATAATTTTTCCATGAATAAACCTACCGGATGTTTCGCGTAACTAACAGTCCGACGTTACGAGAGCGAATCTAATGTCAATGTGAACTGTAGGTACCTTCATTGTGATATTCACAACATTAGAATTTATAATTTTATTAACCGGATTGTATGTGTGTTCGCAGACATTATTACACACATATACATATGTATAGATGTGTGTGTGTCTATGCTTCACGCACCACGTGTTGATAACGGTCTTCTGTAGAATCGTTTTAATAAGTTTTGTAATTATAGGGACTAATTGTAGGATTGGATTGGTTGTCTTTTTTTTAATAATAACTGGATTTCGCTCTTTTAATCAAGACAATCCCTACAATCGATTTGACTATGACAATACGCCCTACTGGGATCCACAAAACCTCAAAAAAAGACAGTGCCAATGCTGATGATGCTAATGATTCGACTACTTTATCGGCTAAACAGGTGATAAAGTCGCTAGATCGGGACATCAGCTGTTTGGTTGACCGCGGTTTTTATTCCTATTCCAGGATAATGTTTGAATGAAATTAGAGACATAATTCATAGTACTGACACCGCAATTAAATCCGTATACATAATAGGAACCTATATTCGAATTCAATTGTGGTAAATTTTCAAGACAAATAATTACTTTTTTATACAGTAAGTATAACTATTAATTTCCTTCTGTATGTAGGTAGGTATGTCTACAATAGGCTATAGTTGACTACTTAACTATAAATATCGCAACCTTAGTAACATTTATACCTAAATAATATATACATATGTATGGTAAGTATATTACATTTCTGTGCACGATACCATTCATCATTTGACAGTAATTGTACCACGATTAAGACCAGTGTCACTTTAGCACTAAATAGATTATAAGCAGAATTAATGCCAAAAGTATTCTCTCCCAGTCAATCATAGGGTGGTGCCGAATCAAAGTGCTAGAAATATAAATATTGTAAGGAAAATACCTAAATACCGCGAATATAATAAAAAGATAATATATCATCGTAGTTCTGTATTAAATGTATGTATGACATCATAATGGGATCACCAATCTATACCTTCTCTTATTATCTTCTCTACATAGGTATACAGAAATTGACATAGGTACCTATTTAGTGTACGACCCACAAAGTAGAATCCGTCTTTAGCCACTTATTATTATTAATAATTCGATGGCACGGAAAACATACTAAGTTGACTTCTACTTCCTGTTTTCCTTCGTGTTTCAAATCTATGTTTTATAAAATTGGTTCAGTCAGCCATTTGTAATTTATACGCAGCGATGTACCTACATAGTCGGTTTATTTTAAATAGGCTCAATAAAGATCTTATTATACTTTTATTATTTAAGCTTATGTTAAGTTAAGCTTAAGTTAACAATTGTTATAGTTATTTTTTACTGACTTTATTGTATACATTCTAAAATACTAACAGTATTTGATTGAGCTATGTCTAATATAAATATAAAAATCTTATCTTATACGTCAAGTTATGCAACGCGCATAGTTATAGTGGCATAATATAGTCGCAACGTAACCGCTCGGTAATGGCAGCGGTGCGCGGACGCAATCTTCCGCGGTAGTGAACTTGAGTTTTTTCGCGGCGGTAACACCGTTAGCTTGAGCTAAATTCCGCGGTTGCGCCGGCGCACCGCTCGGCGGAGCCACTAGTCTCAACCGCGGCATCATATTTCTCCGCTATCTATTACATTCAATCCCCATGTAATATCGAAACAATGTATTTTATTAGGTCTGTGGTAATTTATTTCAATGTAATGAAATTGGCAACCAATAATAATAACAGCATTATTCATTGGAATCCTACTAATAATACTTTAAGATATATATTAATTATAGGTATCTGTCGTTTAGTATAGTGTTCTTAAATGTAATAATTAACAAATCGATGTTTAAGCTGAATAAAAGCGTTTGCTTACTGCACAATATTAATACGTTAAGATTACATAAAAATGAAATCATGGGTAGGTAGGTAGGTAAAACATAATAAAACGACCGTTAGGTTTTCTATTTGATAACTATTGCCTACATACTGACTGTAAAACAGTGTTGTATACTTACATTGATACGATCGATAACATTATTTATAAATGAAGAGAATTTATTACGCTGATAAAAGTGATTTATAATACCTACGAGGTAGGTACTTTAAACCCATATGAACGCAAAGTTAAACTTGTCACTTTAATATTATTTTCTATACTATATCTAATACTTATATAACCACACAATTTGCAGTTCAATCTACGCAAAAAAATGTATTGTCAAATACAAAACACTTCAATAACATTAAATAAAACAAGACAGAAATAACAACCATTCTAATGTTAGATCTAAGTAAGCTTTGAAGGCTGCGCGAGCGCCAGGTCATCGACCCGCCATTGCCAATGTCAGCCATCTTGAGTTCCGCAGTCGCTTACGTTCTTCACGTAAGAGGCTGTAACGATTCGTGTTGGTGTGTGTAAGTAATGCTTGTTTTTCTATTCCGCTATAGTAGTGTGCGCGCGTTTAGAATTGAATGTAGTCGCATACAGCCGTGGATTAACTTGCTTGTGTGCTGTCAGTCTGGTTTAGTTTATAAACGTAGACTCTAGGTGGCATTAGTGCGATCGAACGTTCCGTCGATCAATGATTTGCAACTCGGCTTTTGCGGGAATGTTGCAATTTATAAAAACAGCATACTACTTACTTCTTATTAAGTACCATTTATACAACTCAGGTGAATAAACTACTGTTGCTAAGATACATTTTTATTTCAACTTGATGAAATAACGATTCAGAAAGCGCCGCCTCTGGTACCTAGTTAATGATGTATTCCTCATTGCGTATTATGACGGCTATGATTAATTAGAGAGGTTTTAAATTACAATGATAATTATTATAAGTAATTATATTGAAGAAGAAGTAATAATTGAAAATGATAGGCTGCAAATAGTGTGTGGAAATTGTACATTTACTTCTATATTATATAATTATATAAAGCTAATTCTCATTAAAATACCGTTAGCTGTCTAGGTACATAATTATTTTATCTTCATAACTCATTGCTTAATTAGTAGGGAGTAATGGTTTAATTAGGAGTACGGGATGGGACGGCAGCAGCATATATCAGCTCAATGTCAACATCTTACTGCGATCACCAATCCGCCTGCCAAGCGTGGTGTTTATGTCAATATCCCTCAACTATTCACGCTTGCCAAGGTCTGTTAAGAGGAGGGCCATGCTCCGCAGTGGGCGTTAAACAATTAAGTTTAAACAGACTGCATTGGTGGTTCTGTGGTTAGAACAGGGGCTTCTGACACTTAATGTGTAATGAGTTCGATTCCCAACCGGGATATTTTTTTATGTAAACCATGGACATTTGTGCTGAGACTGGGTGTATTTCGTGAATTATATGTAAGTGTGAATTGAGACCCCCGCGACACAGGGATTTATATCCCTACTATCTGCGCCCCGCGGTTTTACCCGCGTCTCTGCTCCGGTGGGTCGGAGCGTGATTTTTTGTAGCCTATATATTAATCTAGTGTATGAACTATCCCGGTGCAAAATTTCAGCCAATTCCGTTCAGTAGTTTTGGCGTAAAGGAGTAACAAACATCCATCCATCCATCGATACTTAAAAACTTTCGCGTTTATAATAATTATTAGTAGGATTGCGAGAGTTGTCTGTAAAAAGTAAACCAATAATGTGAGCAAAATTATAGTGTCGATTTATACTACTATCGATTTATCTGATATTTTACTCAGACGATTAGAAATAACTGCCATAGAATACAACTAAAAGATTTATCAAACAAAATATTCTAAGTAAAAAATAAAAGCTTGTAACGTACGGTTCTATAAAAGTAAAAATAGCTTGTATATCTAAAGAAGTGAATAATTTTATCACGTGTATATAAATATAGACAAACGTTATAGATGCGAAATGAAGAATAAAAACAGAATTTACATGTATTAGGTAAATATTATACGTATAAGTAGGAAATAACCGTAAAAACTTTAAGATCTAACCTTCAAGCAGTTTATTTGACTTTTTTTCGGACGGACATATGTACTTAGCCTCGAGGCTTCTGTTACTTCTCCGGGCATAAAGGCTAGCGGAGCTCCAACCTAGATAAATGGTTTAAAAACTACAAACGAAGCAACCTACGCAAGAAGGCGTCCCCTGTGGGACTTGGACCTCAGCTCATGGCGGTCGCTGACGAGGAGATTGAGGGATTATGGCTTTTCGTTTCGTTAATTTGAAAATGAGTTATGCAGCAAAGTAAATTTAAATGATTTGACTTTTATTTGTTCAGTACTTAAATTAAATATATCTCTATCGACCGGTGAAGTAGCAAAACCATTGTAGATAACTACATATGTTTATCCGAAATAACTTAAGATCATACTACCACAAACCAGTTGGTGGAGTCGTTTCCATTATATCTAAGTTTAAGATAAAAAATAAGTTAAATAATTGCTAATGATGTTGAACAAATTCCAAATATATAGGTGTGCAAAATTTCCACACTTATGAAATCGACATAGCAAAGCTAAAATTTATTTTCTTTTTTTTCAAGACAAATTTCGCACTATGAAATTAAACAAACACATAATTCACGAACACGAACCAAACTCAGTACAACTATTCGTAGTTCACACAAGTATTTTCCCTGGGTGGAAATCGCACCCCGACCACTAGGTCTTAGAAACCACTGTTCGAACCACTGAGCCACCGGCAACTACAGACAATTAGGAAACCAATTATTATTTTTTACCGTAGAAAGGAAGAATAAAATGACAAAAAAAATGTGTTCATTTAATTAAAAACACCTTTTACCATTAAATATATTAACAATTTATACAATTTTTAGGGTTCCGTAGTCCTCAATATATATATTGAAGGTCCTAAATGTGGTTTTTCAGCCATACATACATACAACGAACGACAAAATATTTTAAAGAATTAAATTCGACTAACCCCATCGTGTAGGGTATCGTTGAAAAGGTCTCTTGAAATGCAACAAAAACTGCCTTAAACTATGTAGATCAACCCAGAGACTATATATCATTAGTTAACATATTATATACCACACTACCGCTCGCTGTCCGTACTGCAGTGGTTAAAGGCTTCCGCAATGCGGGGTTCGATTCCATCCGCTATCAGAATCAGGTTTATGTTATAACGCTGTGTTTGTCACTGCCTTGTTCGTTTGTTTTCATTATTGCACACAGTGGTCTTAAGTAAAGTAAATTAGTAAAATTAAAAGCCTATTTCATAATAAATATAATGTAGACAAGTGCCTTATACCGTGTACCTATGTTTTTAACGTAAATATATACTCTTTTTATATACCAATAGACTGTACCGGATCGCGAATTTGCTCTCGTTCGTTTTTCACTTTATCCACTTTTTCTCGATTTTCTTTTATGGACATGTATGTTTTTAGTTACACCATTGGTTTCCTATCTCCTGATACCCCCCACTTGGGGCTAAAATCAATTTTGTCTCTGATCAAACCCCCCAGTCTCGAGATAACCTAACACAACCTTTAAGAAGCGAGCCTATTCCTTTATTAAAGGCCGGCGACGCACTTGCGACTCCTCCGGTGTTGCGAGTGTACCTACATGGGCAGCGGTCATCACTTACCATCAGGTGACCCACTTGCTCGTTTGCCTCCCTCTTCTATAAAAAAAAAAAAAGTTAAAATTAGAGCTTCACCGGGGGTTGATTAGGCCTTAACTTGTGAAATATTACTAAAATAAAAAAACTATAGCGGACTCGGTATCATAGACCGTTATTTTTATACAACTCGACAAACTTATGTAGTCACAGTCGTCCAAAGAAAATGTATAAAGTCGACCGCAAAATGAAATTTAAGTTTATAAATTTAAAAATAGGCATTTTAGATATGCTTTCATGTACTTGCCCGACACGCTCTTGGCCGGGTTTTTTAATCATAAACTCATTATTTATACTTTTATAATGAAATTAACTTTTAATTAGGAGTATTTTCTACAATGATGTTTTAACCATTTTTATATTTTTGTCACATAAAATAATGCATGTTAAAATATATTTAAAAAATTAAAACATAACTGTTATTTTTTTTTAGTAACACTTCATCGCGTCTCCGTCCATAATAAACGTATTAACACTAATAACAGACTAAAATAAATTAAATTTTAAATTACTTTATTGAGATAAGCATGAATATCATTTTTATCTCGATACCACATTCTATAATATTAAATTATCTAATATCTATTTAAATTATTATAATTAATAAAATATGTTGATTCTGAAATATCAACCTTCCATGTGAATAACCGCATTAATCGTTAAGAAGCGGAATTTGCAATATTGTTGGAACAGGTTTTGAGAACAATTTATGATTAGACTTGTTTACAGACACTACAAATTTAAAAATGTTAGATTCTACTTTTTTTTGAGCAAAAATAAGTAATATCTTCTTTGTTCTATTTATTAAATATGTTGTTATGCGCACTGTTATGGCATTTTTTCTCGCCTGCCTAAAACCATTTTTTTTTCGCAACGACTTACGTAATTCGACAAGGCTTTTGCTACTGCATCGGGCATAAAGGCGAGCAGAGCTTCAGGCTGCCTAAAACCAATATTTCTTCTGAATGCTCTTGTATGTGCAATCCCGGTTTTATTTAGATTCTGCTCGCCTTTAAGCCAGGTGAAGTAGTAAAAGTTTTTTTTTGTTGTCCGAAGGGAAGTGCTTTAACGCATTCCTACCGCCGCCGCTGAAGCGTATTCGCGCGCTGGCTGGCGGTGGGATATGAGGGACTCGCCCTCTCCATAGCGTGGTATGCTAAACTCATACCACGAGGAGAGGACCCTACACCACTAAAACCCCCCGGACACTCCTTCGATTCCCCGTTGGCAAAGTAGCAAAAGCCTCCTGACTAACTACACAATTTCCGTCCGGAAAAGTGCATTTCCCGGCCAAATACTATATTGTCTTACGAATAAGTTCTGTAATAATCAAACGCCACTTCCTTTTTTTGAAGTACGTCTAAATTAGTCTATCTATCTATCTAGTATGTATTTTGCTCAAATATTTATTAATATATAAGGGGCTACGTTGGGCCGTTTAATTTCACAGAACTAATTTGATCTTAGAGATTGCGTGACCTCATTCTAAGGCTACTCCGTCAGTTTAACTATAACTTTAAATAAAATTTAGAGTTGAAGGTTTTAACTGTCTAAGCCTATAGGTATTTGAATAAAAATATAACAGGAATCAATTACAAAGTCGCTGCAGGCGCTTCAATTAGTACCGCTTAGCATTGAAGTATATAAAAAACCGGCCAAGTGCAAGTCGGACTCGCGTAAGAAGTGTTCCGTGCCAATTTAAGTGCGGCTCGATATCAATAACGTCGTTTGATATCGGACAAAAATATGTTATAGCGGCAACAGAAACACATCATTTGTAAAAAAAATCAACTGTCTAGGCATCGCGGTTCCGGAGTTACAGCCTGATTACATACAGCGAAGTCTTAGTAATATGGTCCCGTTTTTACCGTTCACGTCCCTAGAGAACCCTAATAACTAAATCGACTCAAACGAAATTAGAATGAACCAAGTCACGTCAAGCATCTAGCAATGACCTCGCAGAGTTGGGACCTTCACCGAAATGTTATTATAGTTCGATAACCCCCGCCATTGTTCAATGCGAATCATTCCCATTTTATACCAAGACCGCCTTCATGATTTCCGCGTCATGAAGTTTGTAATTATTAAATTAAAGTTTACGATACTTATAGATTTATTGCGTTGGACTCAGTTAAATATTGTAATGGCTACGGAAGATAAATGCTTGAAGAAACTTCGAAAGGCGCGGTGCGATATGTAAATTTGTTTTTTTTTTTCGTGGGAAAAGCTTTTTCGCATTCCCACCGCCGCCACTACAGCATATTCGCGCGCTGGCGATGGGATATATGGGACTCGCCCTCTCCATTGCTTCGTATGCTAAACTCATACCACGAGGAGAGGACCCTACACCGCTAAAACCCCCCGGATACTCCTTCGATATGTTAAATCCTTACTCCTTACTTAATATTGTAAATGCGAAAGTTAACTCTGTCTGTCTGTCAGCCTTCCACTTCAAAATTACTGAACTAATTAAAATTAAATTTTGGTACCTAGTGTAGTAGAACCTGAGAAAGGAAATAGGCTATCTTTTATAGCAAAAAAGGGTCTAATTAAAAATACACTACTCCACGTGGACCAAATCGCGGGCACCAATAGTATACTTATACAATATGCATCTCAATTCATATAAAATTAAAATGGGAATAAATTTTACACTGAAGCTTTAAATTAAATAGCTGCTACTGATTCCATATATGTCTTTTTTTTTTGGAATGTCTTTTTGCCGCATAAAATTCAACTATTGATCTTATTCTGATTTTAATTGATTGTAAATATTCAAAACACTGACTGCCCCGCGAGGTTTCTCGCACGTAAGTGTGTTTATATATAATTCCCCCATGCTAAACCGTACTATTAAAATTATAGAAGTTTCATATTGTAACGTAGCGTTTTTTTATTTGTAGTTGAAATCTTTTGGTTTTTTTAGTTTACCGATAATCTGTAAAAATTGGTACGGTTTCGGTGTTCTTATTGTGGCAACACTGAACCTTGAGTTTTGTGCGTTGACCACATTGGATAGTCGGCGAAAGATTGGCTAGACAGCCATTTTTTTATTTTGGAAAGCGAAGCATGAGTGCTTGAGCTATTTTTTTTTTGTATCGTCAGAGGGCGATAGTTTGAAGGCGGCCGAAATGATGACTGTGGTCTAAAACGGCGGAGTTAATTCTCATATAAAGTTTGGAGGTTTTTATTGGTAAGTTTTGTCGAGGGTCAACGTGAGGTCAAAGAATCCTTTGTTCGAAATTGGCGTCTAAAACTTTCGTTCCTTCCAGTTTACGTGTCTCAGACCGGCACGAGAGTTTTGGGAGGCGGGAAGGCTGGTGGAAGTACGTCAAGTTTGGGAACAACGTTTTTCCAGTAAGAATATTTTGTATTATTTTTTCTATGCCAGTGACGTGGCATAGCTTTGCATTAGACAAGAGTTAGTTCTAATCGAATCAATTTTGTTTCTTTTCAGCTGGTCGGGATTTCAGCATTTAAGGATTTAATAATTTCAGGATTTAAGAACTTACTTGAGAAGTTAAGAATTTCATTTAAGGATTTGAGAACTTATATAACAACTTATTTAAGAACTGTTTTAAGAACTTATTTAAGGCTTTAGAAGTTACATTTAAGTATCTACTAGAGAATTCATTTAAGATTTTATAATTCAATTTTGGAACTCATTTGAGAATGAGAATGTGGAAGACTTCAGAAGGAGCAAGGTTGGTGTCTAAATTTTGTTATCTTTAAACTCAAAGTAGAATGTTCTACACCGTAGTACTTGGTTAAAAATTTGATATAAGGACTATGATGGTGACATACATTAGGGACTAACCACTTATTGTCATATTAGTACAGTAGTAAAATAAATACTGTAGAACTTTGAACCCAGGAAGCGACTCATGAGGTACTGAGCTAGAAGTTGGCAAAGTTCTATGTATTTCATTGAATCTTAGCTTTATGTATAAGCTGTTTCATGTTTCATTGTAGAAAATAATAAATGAGGTTATGTCCAAAATTACTAACAACTATTTTTATTTTATTTCTTTTCGTTAATCTTCAGAGAACCAATGGTATTTGTTTTGTACGGTGGGATGAATCCGGGATAGATATCCGCACCCTTACAAATGGCGCCCAACTTTATTTATTTTATTAGTACACTGTAGTATTATAAATACTGAGAATGCTAAATTTCAAGTAGGTAAGCATCTATTCAGTATAGTAGGGTAGTTTGTAACATTGTTACAAATGGTGCCCATTTTTATTTTGTTATTTTGAATAGGGGGTGACAAATAGCACCCAATTTATTTTGTTAGTTGGATCAGTGTACTTTTACATTTTTTTTGTACAGGGCAGTTGATGCCCAGGTTAATTTTGTTATTTTGAACATTGTTTTTCTGAAGGTTTTATATGTCATCATCATAGATTCTTTGTATTTTGAAGGTTAGTTATTTCACATTAAAAGTTGAATTTTATCTTGATATGACCCATGTTAACATAGTTTAATTGAATACTCAGTACACACTGTAGTAATTTCTCATGTTTTGGTGATAGAATAACAAGCGTTTTGACTTGTTTTTGTGTGAAACAAACTGGTTTTGTAACTTGTAATTTTGAAGTAATAGTTTATGCAAGGAAAACTTAAAACATATTTTTCCATTGAGATTAGCTTAATCTAATTTTGAAATTTAGTCATTTTATGTAACAATATACATGTATATGCTCTAATATTTGAGTAATTAGAGTTTTAGTTGTGAAAAAGAAAGTAATTTTGTTGGTTCATAAACCAACTTTGTTTTTTTATACTTGTATGATATATACTTTTGAAATTTATTATATTACTGATGTTAAAGGTATAACAGATATAAAGTGTAGTAATTATTCATTATTCAGTGATAAGTAATACATATTTTGACTGTTATTTAGAACTTTGATTGTTTAAAACAAACTTGTTTGAAGTTTTAATTTGGAGGTTATAGTTTTACAATGAAAAGTTAAAACTTATTTTTTTATGAAGATTTGCTAAATTTATTTGGAGATTTAGTAATTTGGTGTAATAATATACATGTATATACTCAAATGTAATAGGCATTAGAGATTTCTTTGTGCAAAACAATTATAGAATGTTAACTTTGTTATTTCATAAACAACTTTGTTTAGATGTTTGTATAACATCATAATTTTGAAACTTATATTTGACAAAGGTTAAGTTATACCTACTGCTATACTTAATACAATTTTATTTTAAAGTTTACACACATTTTGTAAGTATTTCACCATCATAAAATAGACATTTTGAGAATTAATTTTGAACATTGAGTTACATTATGGAGCGTGCTGTCCAGTTTCATTCTTTATTAAAGGATGAACTTACTTATGAAGTAGATATTCGTTCAGAGACACAGGCTAGTACGGTAGGTGATATTGTGTGGAAGCGTTGTTATTTGCAAAGCGACGCTGCTAAATTTAAAATGGTTAAGCTTGCACCCAAGTACGAGAAGTGCAGGGTTAAAGCGGTTTTGTCTCCTCTAGTTTACGAACTAGAGAGAATGGATGGCCACTCGATTGGGTCGTGGCATATTAAAGACCTAAAAGGGTCGTAATTTTGCGTGAACAGTGGACGTGCGGTCCGCAAATTGTTCCCAATTTTGATTGCTCGCCGCACCGCCACTGTTGACAATTCACTTTTGTTTTTTTTTTTTTGTGTTTGTTTTGTGTTCTGTGGACGCACGGCCGCGCACCGTTCCTGCCCGTTCGCCGTGCCGCCACAGTTGACAGCCTGTATCGTGCCACCTTGCCGTCTTATTTTGTCGGTGATTTTGTTTCGTTTTGTGATCTGTGGACGCACGGTCCGCTTACCTCCGCTCGCCGTGCCGCCACAGTTGACGGGCGAAGCAGAATCGTTTCCCGACAAACTTTGCATTGGCGTTTAAATGATTGGCATTTAAACTCCATTCTGAAAGGAACGTGTTGAACAGATTTTGCTGTTTCATTACAAAGTATGGGTGAGGAGAGATAGAAGGCATGTATGAAAGATATGTAAGATGATGTGTGAATGAGAATATTAGGTTGTTTTGAAGGTTGAATGAAAAGGTATAATGTTAGGGCAAAGGCAGATTTATGGGTGGTCACGAGTTAAGGTAATGCGGGATGGACTAATTTTTTTTGTTTCCTACTGTAAATTTATGCCAGCGCTGGTAATTTTATTATTACACGTAGGAACAATTTTGTATTTTGTTTGGGATTTTTATTCCATTTTTGCTCATAAACCAAGATGGGTTTATGGTGTTTGAAGTTTTAGGAATACCGTTATGGTATTATTTTGGTTCGGATATTTTTCTGTTTTGTTGTGTAAACCTAGATGGGTTTATGCTGTTGGGAGTTTTGGGATACCTATATAGGTATTATTCTGTTTGGGGTTCCATCCTGTAGGTAAATGTTTTGGTTTACGATATTTTGTTATCTTGTTATAGCAAGATTTTCAGAACACATGCATGTGTGTTCTGTAAGTTTAGGTTTGTTTGGTTAGTTTTGGCTCGGTTTTGGTTAGCTTTGATTAGTTTTAATTTTGGTTGTGTTGTTTTCGCCCGGTCAACAAGAGAAAATTGAGGAATGTTTAACATCAGTCCTGGCGTTTGGCATCGGCATTTTCAGTTGGCGTATTTACTGGCTGAAAATGCTGAGGTTAGTGTGGAAAGCCGAAGATAGGCATTACCATCACGAGCCTGTACGATTGATTACTGGTTGGAAAGATTTATTTGTAGGAAAATGATATGCATGATATTTTCCTACACATTTTGTTTGGTGACTTAACATAAGCTTGTTCTTGTTTTGTTGGCACCTCCATTTTAGTTTGTTTTGGTAATTTAGATTTCATCTTATTAATCCATGTTGGTTATTGTGTTTAGATTCCAGTTGACTATAAATTTAGTGTTGAACCTTGGTTTTTTTTTTAATAGTAATTGGATTATTTTTTTTTTGTTTGTTTTTGGGTTCATTCTGGGGTTAATATTTTTTTGAGGTGGTGTCGGAATTCAGTTCGGATCAGGCTTGTATTAAGTTGCTTTAGAGTCAGTTTTTTTTGTTTTTTGGACATAATTACATAATTTCATATAACTTCACAATTTTTTTAATTTTAGACATTTGGTGTTATTATTTTTTTTTCTTTTCAGCCATTCTTATATTGCTTGTATGTTTCGGTTGTATCGCTGAGGGCAGCGAGCGGTTCATCTACGTTGAACCTTTCATTGGGGAAGGGGGGTATTGTAACGTAGCGTTTTTTTATTTGTAGTTGAAATCTTTTGGTTTTTTTAGTTTACCGATAATCTGTAAAAATTGGTACGGTTTCGGTGTTCTTATTGTGGCAACACTGAACCTTGAGTTTTGTGCGTTGACCACATTGGATAGTCGGCGAAAGATTGGCTAGACAGCCATTTTTTTATTTTGGAAAGCGAAGCATGAGTGCTTGAGCTATTTTTTTTTTGTATCGTCAGAGGGCGATAGTTTGAAGGCGGCCGAAATGATGACTGTGGTCTAAAACGGCGGAGTTAATTCTCATATAAAGTTTGGAGGTTTTTATTGGTAAGTTTTGTCGAGGGTCAACGTGAGGTCAAAGAATCCTTTGTTCGAAATTGGCGTCTAAAACTTTCGTTCCTTCCAGTTTACGTGTCTCAGACCGGCACGAGAGTTTTGGGAGGCGGGAAGGCTGGTGGAAGTACGTCAAGTTTGGGAACAACGTTTTTCCAGTAAGAATATTTTGTATTATTTTTTCTATGCCAGTGACGTGGCATAGCTTTGCATTAGACAAGAGTTAGTTCTAATCGAATCAATTTTGTTTCTTTTCAGCTGGTCGGGATTTCAGCATTTAAGGATTTAATAATTTCAGGATTTAAGAACTTACTTGAGAAGTTAAGAATTTCATTTAAGGATTTGAGAACTTATATAACAACTTATTTAAGAACTGTTTTAAGAACTTATTTAAGGCTTTAGAAGTTACATTTAAGTATCTACTAGAGAATTCATTTAAGATTTTATAATTCAATTTTGGAACTCATTTGAGAATGAGAATGTGGAAGACTTCAGAAGGAGCAAGGTTGGTGTCTAAATTTTGTTATCTTTAAACTCAAAGTAGAATGTTCTACACCGTAGTACTTGGTTAAAAATTTGATATAAGGACTATGATGGTGACATACATTAGGGACTAACCACTTATTGTCATATTAGTACAGTAGTAAAATAAATACTGTAGAACTTTGAACCCAGGAAGCGACTCATGAGGTACTGAGCTAGAAGTTGGCAAAGTTCTATGTATTTCATTGAATCTTAGCTTTATGTATAAGCTGTTTCATGTTTCATTGTAGAAAATAATAAATGAGGTTATGTCCAAAATTACTAACAACTATTTTTATTTTATTTCTTTTCGTTAATCTTCAGAGAACCAATGGTATTTGTTTTGTACGGTGGGATGAATCCGGGATAGATATCCGCACCCTTACAATATGCTTAGTCACTTCTTGTTACTTTCTTAGTGAGTTAAATTTCGCCAAATCCCATCTTTATGAGCACTTCTTTTTGGCCTTCCTCGTGGAATATATCCATCCATCTTCATATTCAGCACTATTCTTGTCACTTGCATGTCTTACCTATGCAAAACGTGGTTATAATATAGTAAGCGATTCCCTCTTAATTTATCTATATATTTTTTTACAAATAATGATGATAAAACGAATCGTTACTACTATTCATATTACCAATTCTCAGGTCAATAAAATAGCCCATCCTTCAAACCACCGTTGAGAACCTCCGTTAAGGTACGAAATTACCTTTACAATGATACTGGTCTACTATATTGTAACCCAATAACGTACATAAACGGTCATAACGTATTTCTTATAACACCTTGTACGGACTACCTGTGAGATTCACCCCCAACCTTTTGAATGAATGAATTGCGGGGGATGACGCACAATAGACGAATATAACTCGACCGTGGGAAAGGCACTGCTGAATGGGCGTAGCACCTGTGCTACTACCGTGTGAAGGTACGGAGGCTTTTATAACATGAGCTATTTTGTTAATTGTTTAACCAACTAAATTTTAATTAAAGCTGTTTCACCCGCTACTTTAGTCGTAAAATAAGGATTATACTAACTATGTACAAGGAAAGTTCAATTTAAATTGGTCGTAACGTTTTGTGAGTATAATCTCTGTTATTATTTAATACTTTATCACCAACATTTACTGATCATGTCACATTCTTACGTCTGAGTCTTGGTAATCTCTAAGTACCTTTTTGGTAACGGACTATTTTATTTCTGTATACCAATACCATAAAATTTGTCTCGTAATAAAATTAGCTAGCCTAAATAAAATAATGACAATTTGAAACAAGAGACAGTAATGCATGTATAACAATTAAAAGTAATAATCTCTCAATTCCTCCGTCAACGATCCCCTTTAGCCGAAGTCCAAGTTCCACAGGTGATATTTATAGTTTATAAGCTATTTACTCAGGCTGAAGCTCTACTCCCCTTTATACCCGGTGAAGTAGCAAAAGACTCCTTGCTGACTACATAAATTACTGTCCGAAAAATAACAAAACCAAAAATCATGAATAACATTTCCACCTTATGTTTCTGAGTCGTTTAGACTTTGTTCAAGGACCGTAGATTTACAACTGTGTATTGACTACAGATTTGCTCAAATATTACTATTTAAATTATGCAGTATCTTAGTTTATTTTCTTTCACTGGATCGAAAAAATACCAAGGAATTTGGGTAACAAATGCCGTAGCGACATAATAATGTCGACCGTCACGTGTTTCTCTTCGTGTTTCATAATATAAACCACGAGCCAATATTTCTTGCGTCACTCTGAAAAAAAGACGAAAAATGTAAATACTTCTATTTTAAGATACTATTATGTTTGAGATTGAAATTCATATCTGCATCACATCAAGGCTGACCGGAAATAATGGCAAAATGATATGACATCCCCATCTACAATGAAGAAATAAGAATGAAATATTACTATCATAAACTTCAGATGATTAAAATAATGTGAAGTAAGTGTAATAATAATTTAATGATTTTTTTTTTCGACACTTAATCGTCTGACACATTGATGCTTTGATCATTCAATGCATCGATGTGATTCGTCTGATAAATAAGCGAATGGATTCGAAACTATAAGTTTGAGCCACCTATTGATTTAAATTCACTCGCTGGCTTATGAGTCGATAGAGTATAGCTAATTTGTCAACATTGCCGTAATGTTTCGTAAATAGCAAATCAATGTCTATTTCATTCACTGGTAACTTCTAGATGCTAAACAACTTGTCGTCTATATGACTTAATAATAAAACTTAGTATAGCAGTTCCATAGGTTATTTTTTTTTTCTCCTAAATTTGATTAATTAATTAATTTTATTGATTAATTACGTACTAGTAATAGCCAATGTAAACGCAGCAGCAACAAACAATTCTGTTTTTTTTGTAAAGTAGCAAAAGACGAATTTCGACATTTCTAGGTCTCAGATATAAGTTGCATTAATATAAGTCAGGCGCTAAACAATTGCACAAACAATAAGTTAAGTCATACATGTGATTACCATAAAATGGGTCGAATCACACGTGACTGTATGTGACCTGTTTCGTGGGTTACCACATAAGTAATCTTTTTTTTTCGGATGGACATACGTATTTGTGTCCCGAGGCTTTTGCTACTTAACCGGACATAAAGGCGAGCAAAGCTCCAGCCTTAATAAATGGTTTAAAAACAACAAACTAAGCAACCTGCGCAAGAGGGCGCCCCCTGTTAAGCTTGGACCTCGGCTCAGGGCAGTCGCTGGCGATGAGATTTTAGGGGGTTTTGTGCAACTGTCATAAATAATCAAATACAACGTAGCATTTGATCTAATATACACAGTGATTTTCTAGTTGTTTCTAACATTTGTCAGGATGATTTGACATCAGTGTTACTATCGTAATGTAACATTAAAATTTTAAAACATACCTACATTAAAAGAAATAGTTTATTCTAAGGAGACGGCAATGATAAATGTACATGGCAAAATAATCTCTAGTGCCATGTTATACGAACTAAACAACGTTGTACACAAACACAAGTTCGAAGTCATTTTAATACTACTAATATTATAAACGCGACAGTTTGTAAGTAAGGATGGATCTATGGATGGATGGATGTTTGTTACTCTTTCACGCAAGAACTGAACGGAATTTACAGCGGGATAGGTTATACGCTGGATTAACATACAGGCTACAAAACATCACGCTCCGACCTACTGGAGCAGAGTAACGCGGGTAAAACCGCGGGGCGAAGCTAGTATGTAATGTTTAATACTATTGAAAAAAGTGTATCCCTACATTGATAGATTGTAGGTACTTCTGAAAATGAGCAACGACTAAAAAATCATGGTGAATACCTACTCTAGCTAAGTCCGCATAGAGATTAAAGGCGGAAACATATTGTTAAAACGCGACGCGACCTGACGAAATGCGACGCGTGTTGAGTCGAATCAAATGTATTGTTTTCTATAGACCAGAATCACACTATGAACACGTCAGGTCGCGTGGCGTTTTAACAATATTTTTCCGCCTTAAGTATGCTTTTCATCCAGAAATCCGATCACAATTTGACATCACCGCAGTAGGGTAAACAAGAGACGCATTGAACGAAGCGGCGACAACGCGACGTGCAACTGTCGCTTTGCGATCGTAATGTTGGGCGCTAAAAGTACATAATTTCAGCTCAGATTAGCTTCGTTTAGGGATAGATTCTAGCCTTTTCAATATAATCCAAAGTTTTTGCTACGTGCATTAAAATATAGACATTATCAAGCATTATTTTTTTTTTCGTGTAAGATCGCATTTATCTAGGAAGGCTATGGATGGACTATATTTTATTATAAAGTTCCCACAGGAACGGGATATAAGCGAGTGAAACCGCGCGCGAGAATCTAGTATATATATATAATAAGGTTATAAGTTAGGACGTAGAAAGATATCTGAGAAACTAAAATGTTTTTAGTGTATACGGAATACCACTCTGATTAAAAAAAAACTTTCATCAGTGCTTGTAATGCTTGCAGTGCAATACTTCTTTATCGCAGCATTTAAACATTTGAAACCGCGCTAAAAACATTTAAAATTCTGAACCTAAAATATGTTTGTGTATAAACCCTGAAAATGGTGGTAATATAAGATTAAATATTTCATAAATTTTATTCAGAAACGTGACTGTAACTATCAGTAAATTTGAAAAACAATGAAAAGCTCAAGGTCATTTTAAAATACGATTTTTTTTTCCCAGAAACGTTTCCATACAGGAGAATTTTTATTCAAAAACAGATTTGTGGAGTAGTGATAAAAACGTGACGAATAAATAAAAATATGATTGCCATTGCCTTGTTTACATTTAAATAATATTTTATTTGTTTAAACCTAAACCTAAATAATTGAACTGAAATAAACATGTAGTTTTGTCATTAATAAAACCTAGGTCATCATCATCATCAGTGATGGATCAGCAGTGGACGTTATACGGGATAACGTCCACTGCTGAACATGGGCCTGCCCCGGAGGGGGTATTTGCCATAGTCACCACGCTTGGCAGACGGGTTGGTGACCGCAGTATTATGTTGTAACATTTTGCACCGGGATAGGTTATACGCTGGTTTAACATAAAGGCTACAAAACATTATTCTCCGACCCACAGGAGTAGAGTAATGCGGGGCGCAGCTAGTTTGTATTATTATTTAGTGTATTTGCATTTGTTGTAACTGTTCTAACGGATTTTGGGAGTAAAGGAATAGAGAGTACACCTGTGTTCTGGCACACACGTGAACACTTTAATATGTTATCTATATGGCTAATCTCCTTACAGATTGGCCGGTGTGGCTGAAAGGTTAGGAATACAAACCTATTTAATAGTGTTATATTGTGTTTTGTTGGACGGACATAAATATCTTTTAGTTATGGGGCTTTTACTATTTACTGGACTGAAAGGCAAGAAGCACAAGTCTTATGTGATTAAAAAAGTTTCATCTAAACAACAAACTCCAAATTTCATAACATATTCATGAACATTAATGTTCAAAATAATATAAACACATGGTTTAATTAACAAATACGTACAAGATAAGTTAAGATAACTTTTATCTTACAAGATTAATTTTATCTTGTTCATTCTTCTTTTAACCTTTCTGCGGAATGCCATAGAAAGGTTACCCTTGAATGCAAGGGTAGCGTTCCTCATTATTTCCTCGGATTCGCCATTAAACATAAATAATATTTTCCTTTATTTTTATTAAGACGTGCACGAACAGCCGGGAAACTGGACGTCGGAGTCGTCGGCACAGAGCAACAAACAGATGTCTATAAACACCATTTATTTACCGAGGCCTTTTTTTGTTGTCTGGGGAGAAATGGTTTTACACATTCCCTTTGTGGGACTCGCCCTCTTCATAGCGTGGTATACTAACTTTTACCACGAGGAGAGGACTACACTACTAAAACCCCCCTAGCACTTCTTCGATCCGCCGTTGGCGGGGGCCAAGTACGCATAAGCAATCCGACCCTGCCGTACAGAGGCCTAAGTCTACTACCGTCATGGTGTGTCGGTATTTTGCACATTTGGTAATCTACTAATCAAAAATAAATCATTATGACGTCGCAGTGACATCAGCTGGTACTTTATGGTCAAAATTGCCCCCATGTCTTCCCATGGATGTCGTAAAAGGCGACTTAGGAACATACAGGTGATGGATGAGCGGTTGCGGTTGCCAATCCGCCTGCCTAAGCCTGTTTAATATGGCAATATCCCTCAATGACTCTGGCTTGACAAAGTATGTTAAGAGGAGACCCAAGTTCAACAAAGGAAACGGGCTGATAAAATAACCAGAAAAAAATTACTAGCCATTTCATTTTCATCGCCTTTGACATGAAGGTATATAGAATTAGGAAATTACATTACAGATTGACAGAATTAATTAAAAACATTTATTGAACACACGAAGCAAATACCAAATAGTAATTGAAATCTTCAAAAATTTAAAAAAAAAAGAAGTACAATAAGAACAATACTTGAAGCTCGGATGCCATACATACACATCACAAACATGGATAGAGGGAGAGGAAAAACAAATAAAAGATACAATAATACATACACATATAATAATATACACAAATATGCTACGAATATAATTAATAATTACGCTACTGCTCAATCCCTAATATACAATAACCAAAGACTGTTGTATTGATATTGGGAACCGCGGTTTTAAATTTTCCAAAACAAAAAAAAAAACCTTCAAGGTCATTAAGATATTTTTTTTTACAAACATTGATCCGTTCGCGGAGATTGAACCCACGATCCCCGATATTTAAAAGAGACTATCTATCTGATCGTAATTTTCAGGCTACCAAGCTATCAATGGTAGATTTAGACTGTCGATAGCACGACCTTTATGAATAATAGCAATCCCGTTTGTTTTTGTCCCAACACAGGCTCTGCACGTGAGCTCATGATAATACGGATTTATAAATAAAATTTAAAATGAACTCTAGAAATTATATTCGATTTCATTTTTACATCACGTGTCCATATACATCGGTTTTCACTTGTGTAAAATTAGGGTTGATCTCTATTTTTATACCTTATTATTGTTAGCGTTTTGCAGTTTATCTTTTTACATTGTGTATAATGAGAAGCTTAGAGTCATAAGACTTAAAGAATGGCTTTTCTGACCAAGGTTTTAAAATAATAGAGGTTTTATTATTTTCAAATAAAATGGCTATAGGTTCCTACCCTGCAGCAGATATTAAATGAGGGATAACGTTCTGTGCTTCGAAAAGTTAATTCAGCCTTTAGCGACGGTTGAGATAACATAATATAAGACAGTCGTTACCAGAACGCCAGAGTGATAGAATAAAAATTTGATTAACATTAAACGAGTCCTTTTATTTTGACAGAGTGACATTTAACTACATACATTTATGCCCATACAATAAAAAAATCAAAAAAAAACCAAGACGCAGTCCATGTCAAGTGACTATAACAACACCTCCATCTAAAATACCTAAATCTAGTTAATGTTGGTAATGGCACCTTTGTGGACATGTACGACTAATTATAAAAAAAATATTGATGCAAATTTAAATAAATAAATTTCACATGGAAATTTGTCCACACAGACAGTGACAGAAACTTTTATGTTTTGTTTTCCGACGAGAACGACACTTCTGTGCATGCACTAAAAAGGTTAATGATTTTATCCTTCTAATAATAGGTCTTTACCTATGAAATTGCCGTTTTGTATGAAAAAAATTTAACGAATTTTTTTCATGTATTTTTTATTTGTATTAAACGAAGTAATCACCCATGCAATCAATGCATCTTTGCTTTGTTATTTGATGCCCTTCTTAAAGAAATCAGCTGGACGGGAGGCAACAAATTTTTCAAAGGCAATTTGTACTGCCTCTCGGGTATTGAATTTTTTTCCCGCCAAGAAGTTATCCAAATTTTGGAAAAAGTAGTAGGCTGTAGGCTTCCAACCCCAGTTCTTGCAACTTGAAGACCGTCTGCTGTGCAGTATGAGGTCGCGCGTTATCGGGCAGGAGCAGCGGAGACGAGCGATTGACCAATGCTGGTTGGATATGTGCCAGCTTCTCGATCATTGTGTTCAGTTCTTCACAGTACACATTTGCAGTAATGCTCAATCCGTTTGGTAAGAAGCTGTGATGAATCACACCGGCGCTAGACCACCAAACAGTGACCAACACTTTTCTAGGGGTAAGTTTTCGTTTAGGGCATTGTTTAGGTGCTGAACCAGGATCCAACCAACTTGCTGAGCGCTTGCGGTAATAAACAGAATCCATTTTTCATCGCAGGTAACAATGCGGTTCAAAATTGCTTCATTTGTGTGTCTGTTGAGCAGTGCACGTCTCGACGCGTACTTCGCGCTAGCGATCATTGAGTTCGTGGGGCACCCATTTGTCAAGCTTTTTTACCTTGCCAATTTGACGCAAATGGACCAACATTGTTTTGACGCTAACGTCGAAAGCTAATTCAGCTAATGTTAATTCAGCCGTAGATTGCTTATCATCAGCTTTCACAATCGCCTTTAATTCGTCATTGTCGACCAAAGTCTTCGACGACCGCGAGGTTTATTTTTCAGGTCGAAATTTCCAGAACGGATGCGAGCAAACCAATAACAGATGGTGCGTTGGTTTGTAGTGTTAGCTCCGTGAACGTCGTTGATGTTGCGTGCCGCTTGTGCCGCGTTGCTGCCACGACGGTACTCATATTCCATAATTACTCGAATTTTTAACGTATCCATGATGATGAAAAAGATTGAAATGCGATGAAAATGTAACACTAATCAATAAACAAATGACTACTTTTGGAAAAAAATAATGTAGCTCGAATATCTGGGAAAAAAACTTAATCTTTTTCAAAATGCAGCCGTTACATATAATAATAACTTATGTTTTATTAATCAGTTATTTTGACATCCTTTAACTTCAAAATCATCATCAGCGCGTATAACGTCCACTGCTGAACATGGGCCTCCTACCGAGGTAGGGTATTTGCCATAGTCACCACGCTTGGCAGGCGGGTAGGTGACCGCCGCCGATAATGTTATAACACACAAAAAAACGCTGCTGCCCGTTTCCTTGTATACATTGATGATGTTACAATAATCGGGAAGAAATCTTAGAATCTAGACAAACATTTCTCATCCGGCGTGGGGATGGAACCCACGACCTCCTCACAAACCGCTACGCTACGGAGGTTTCTTTAAACGTAATTATTAATAAATATTTTTGCATTCATATTATTTTATACTGTAGATATGATATTGTATAATTTACCTTATTATTAAAATATGTGTTTGCTCAATATTGACTTGTATTACGTCATAAAAAATGTGTCACATAAAATATCGATTTCATGTTCTTCTAATATCCTCTAAATAATACATGAAGTACATAAATGTTTAAAGAGCTAAAATTAACAGATTCTTGCTATTGAGACGTAACTATGATCAAATAAATTTAGACCTTGTCTCATAGAACTTAACATATAAATTTGACTGTACAACGATATAAGTTCTAGCGATCAATTGAAGCTACTTGTATTTTCAATGGAATTTATATGTTATTTATGAGATATGTTTCATTGAAAAATGACGTTTTTAAATATATGAATAAGGTATAGTTTCGAATGGTTAGCGTAGGTGATTTAGTACGTATTGCGTAGTGTAAGGGCCCATTGCGCGGAGGCCGTAGAGGGTCGATGGCTCGCTGGAGACACGTGAGCGATACCGTTAGTCTGCATGCGCCAGGGCTACACTATGTATCTACTAATGGAAAGGAAAATCTGCGAAATAATAGCTTTAACATACTAACCATTGTAGATGACACCGTAAAAAATTTTTTTTTTAGATTATAAGCCATAAAAATGGTAAGGAAACTGTATTAGATAAAACTACTGTTACGTGACAACCTCCGCAGCGTAGCGGTATTTGGCTCGCTTTACATCACGGAGGTCGTGGCTTCGATGCCCACACCGGACAAGTAATCTTTGTATAAATTCTAAAATTTATTTCCGGGTCTGGTTGGCTGAGGGACTACCCTCCCTGCGTCGGAAAGCAAGTTAAGCCGTTGGTCCCGATTGTTAAAACATCATCTATGTCAATCGTATACAAAGGAACGGGCAGCAGCGTTACACCTATGTAATATAACATAACACTGCGGTCACCAATCCGCCTGCCAGGCGTGGTGACTATGGCAAAATCCCTGCCGCGGGAGGAGACCCATGTTCAGCAGTGAACGTTATACGGGCTGATGATGATAACGATGACTGTTACGTGGATCATTTTCTTATTAACTTCAGAGGTTATCGCATCTATGATTAGTGGCTTTTAGACTTTGGTTTTTTAAATCTTATCTAGGTATACCAATATTATAAAGAGGTAAAGTTTGTGAGTTTGTGACGTTGTAGGGGGTAATCTCTGGATCTACTGAACCTATTTTGAAAGCCACGACATTTGTGAGTGTCATAGGCAATATTTTAAGATAAAGTTTCCACGGGAACGGTATCTACGCGGGTGAAACCGCGCCGGGCACCTAGTACTAATATATAAATCTGAAGAGTTTGTTTGCTTGAACGCGCTAATCTCAGCAACTACTGCACCGATTTAAAATTTTATTTTAGTGTTAGATAGCCCATTTTTCGAGGATAACGATTCTTTTTTTCGGACGGACATAATGTAGTTAGCCCTGAGGCTTTTGCTACTTCACCGGGCATAAAGGCGAGCAGAGCTCCAGCCTAGATAAATGGTTTAAACACTACTAAGCAACCTGCGCAAGAGGGCGTCCCCTGTGGGACTTGGACCTCGGCTCAGGGCGGTCGCTGACGGGGAGATTGAGGGATTATGGCTTTTAGTTTAGGGGAGTTTTGTGCAACTGTCGCTCTACTTTACAGTTCGCGGGCCTCTCGGACTTCGGGTCTACGAGGGCATCGGAAGGTTCTTAGCAAACTAAGGGTCGGGAGGGCGAGGGGGAACGCGTCGCGTTCGCGGGCGCACTCTTCTCCGGCGGGTCGGATAGAGTGGTCTCTGTGTAGTGGTGCTAGTTTCTTGCAGTCTCTGTACTGCTAGTTGGTAAGTTGTGATTTTTTCGTCGACGGTGTTTACGACGCTTTGTGGGCAAAGGCCTATAGTCAGATGCTGCAACAACCAACGGGTTTGGGTGCTGAGCAGCGGATTCAAAGAAGCGTTCCGACGCCTCTTTCATCCACTGCTTGATGGAGGGCAGTTGGAGATCAGAATGCAAGTTGCGATTTCGAACGAACCACGGTGCCCCGGTGGCACGTCGAATGAATCTACTTTGAACAGTTTGTAAGCGGTACAAACTGCTAGACGCTGTATGTGCGAATACGGTGCTTGCGTACGTCATAATCGGCCTTATACACGTGGTATAAATCCTAATCTTGTTATCAATTTAAAAGACAGTGTAGTCGACTGAGCGTAAGTAAAGCCTAAATATTTGGCTTGCCGTTCCCAAGGGATTGGTTCGCCGAACATCTTGACCGGTGGAATGACCGGTGGACTGTTGAATCGCGAAAAGAGTACAGCGGCACTCTTTGTCGGATTGACTTCGATTCTCCACTTTCTGAACCATTTGCCTAAGGCATTTGATGCGGATTGTAGAGCGTCGTGAATTGCGGTAGGACTGCGGCTCGGATAACGATTCCAACGGACAACTAGACATGTGATATTTGGACCGTGGCTTCCTTTTGTGATGTAAAGGTAAGGTAAATGTAAATTCCACTAAGAAAGGATTTTGTAAAATTCAACCCCTAAGGGGGTAAAAAGGGGGGCATTTAATTTTAAAGGTCACACGGGCGTTACTAGTAGCTAGTCTGCTTTATTTATAAATAAGTATTAATTAAACAAAAACGTGCGAGTTGGACCCCTGAGTCTAAAAAAAAGGGTCCCGTTTACCCTTTTGGTACGGAACCCTAAAAATAGCTGGACTGAATGAACCAAAATAAAACCGAATAGCAGAATAAATAATATCTATCCCAGAGAAAAGAAATGAGTAACTTTACGTAGAAATCCACCATTTTCCGCAATGACTCAATATTGATAATGATTCATGACAACAATTGTCAAATCGATTGATCTTAAACTCTTTACATACCCATTTCATACCAGATCCAATCAGTGTCAACGATCTAACCTATTTTTTAAGATAAATAGGAGAGAAATAAATTTTACTCCGCAGTTTTTTCAGTAGCTCTTACAAAATTCGGTTAAACTGTTGAAACCGATTTGAATATTATCTAATATATGTAGCTGAAAAGTTTGTTTGTTTGCTTGGACGCGCTTATCTCAGGAACTACAGGTCCGATTTGAAAAATTCATTAAATATATTAGATAGCCCATTTACCGAGGAAGGCTGACATGTCCTGACTTTTTTTTTTTTTTTTTTTTGTTGTCCGGGTGGAAATGCATTTACGCATTCCCACCGCCGCTGCAGCGTATTCGCGCGCTGGCGGTGGGATATGTGGGACTCGCCCTCTCCATAGCATGGTATGCTAAACTCATACCACGAGGAGAGGACCCTACCAACCACTAAAACCTCCCGGACACTCCTTCGATCCGCAGTTGGTGGGGGCCGGGTACGCATGAGCAATCCGGCCCCCCGACGGCACCCACGGCCAATATGGTACCGCGGGATCTCCAGGGCCACACTTACAGTGGCCATTTGCCCAATTATAGGGACGCCCGGAGTGTAGAGGCGTCCCTACTCCTCATGGGTCAGCCTCGAAGGGAGCGGGGCCCATGTCCCCCACTCCCCGAGGCCGAGCCTAGGGTGGTAGGCGGCGGGTTTCAGCCCGCCGCCGACGGCCAACACGCCGTCTGCGAAGCGGGTGGGCGGAGGGATCTACTTCCCTCTCCCGCTCCGCGGCCTCCTTCTGTGACATTACTTGTCTACAGAAGGAGGCAACCGCCTCCCACGACCTCTCGCTTTGGACCATCTTCGAAATGATGGTCGGCAGCGAGAGGTCGTCTCCCACCACGCCAACGAGCTCCTCCCGCTCGTTGGCCCACGCCGGACACTCCACCACCGTGTGCTGTGCCGTATCGTCGGCACAGTCACAGTGGTGACAGCGAGTGTCCGGCTCTCTCTGCGCCACGTTGCACAGGTAGTGGCCGAAGCAGCCATGGCCTGTTACTACCTGTGCAACGTGGTAGGTGACGTCGCCGTGACGGCGACCGGCCCACTTTTTTAGATGGGGCCGAATCGCCTCCACCGTTCGTAATCCGCTCCGCGGCGCGGCCTCTAGCCGCTCCTGCCATTTCCGGAGGGTTTCGCGACGGACCTCAGTCCGCCACCGTGCAACACCCTCCGGGAAGGGGTCGCGGCCAGAACGCGCCCCCTTACACCTCCGCCGGTACGCGGCGGCTAAAACCTCCGCCTCCAGGTCCCACGGAGGGGACCCCGCAAGGAGGCAGGCCGCGTCAAACGCGACCGTGCGGTAGGCGCGGGACGCCCTGATGGCCATGACCCGCTGCGGACGTCGCAGCAGGGCCATGTTTCGCCTCTTCAGGGCGTCGACCCAAATGGGGGTGACATGTCCTGACTGACTGACTCATCAACGCCGAGATAAAACTACTTAAGCTAGATACGTAATATTTGGACCGTCGCTTCTTTCTGTGATTTAAAGGTCAACTTAGAAAGGATTTTGTAAAATTCAACCCCTAAGGGGGTAAAAAGGGGGGCATTACATTTTTAAATGTCGCACGGTAGTTACGCGCGTGACACCGCGCGCGGTAATCTAGTTTAATTGTGAAGTTACTATGGCAACTGATGTTACGCGCATGAAACCGCGCGCAAAAGCTAATGAAGATATGTGACTGTTCTCGCGCCCTCTTGCGCAGGTTGCTTAGATTGTAGTTCTTAAACCATTTGCGTAAGTTGGAGCTCTGCTCGCCTTTATGCCCGGTTGTAACGTAGCGTTTTTTTTATTTGTAGTTTAAATCTTTTGGTTTTTTTAGTTTACCGATAATCTGTAATAATTGGTACGGTTTCGGTGTTCTTATTGTGGCAACACTGAACCTTGAGTTTTGTGCGTTGACCACATTGGATAGTCGGCGAAAGATTGGCTAGACAGCCATTTTTTTATTTTGGAAAGCGAAGCATGAGTGCTTGAGCTATTTTTTTTTGTATCGTCAGAGGGCGATAGTTTGAAGGCGGCCGAAATGATGACTGTGGTCTAAAACGGCGGAGTTAATTCTCATATAAAGTTTGGAGGTTTTTATTGGTAAGTTTTGTCGAGGGTCAACGTGAGGTCAAAGAATCCTTTGTTCGAAATTGGCGTCTAAAACTTTCGTTCCTTCCAGTTTACGTGTCTCAGACCGGCACGAGAGTTTTGGGAGGCGGGAAGGCTGGTGGAAGTACGTCAAGTTTGGGAACAACGTTTTTCCAGTAAGAATATTTTGTATTATTTTTTCTATGCCAGTGACGTGGCATAGCTTTGCATTAGACAAGAGTTAGTTCTAATCGAATCAATTTTGTTTCTTTTCAGCTGGTCGGGATTTCAGGATTTCAGGATTTAAGAATTTCATTTTAGGATTTAAGAATTTACTTAAGAAGTTAAGAAATTCATTTAAGGATTTAAGAACTTATATAACAACTTATTTAAGAACTGTTTTAAGAACTTATTTAAGGATTTAGGAGTTTCATTTAAGTATCTACTTGAGAATTCATTTAAGATTTTATAATTCAATTTTGGAACTCATTTGAGAATGAGAATGTGGAAGACTTCAGAAGGAGCAAGGTTGGTGTCTAAATTTTGTTATCTTTAAACTCAAAGTAGAATGTTCTACACCGTAGTACTTGGTTAAAAATTTGATATAATTACTATGATGGTGACATACATTAGGGACTAACCACTTATTGTCATATTAGTACAGTAGTAAAATAAATACCATAGAACTTTGAACCCAGGAAGCGACTCTTGAGGTACTGAGCTAGAAGTTGGCAAAGTTCTATGTATTTCATTGAATCTTAGCTTTATGTATAAGCTGTTTCATGTTTCATTGAAGAAATTAATAAATGAGGTTATGTCCAAAATTACTAACAACTATTTTTATTTTATTTCTTTTCGTTAATCTTCAGAGAACCAATGGTATTAGTTTTGTACGGTGGGATGAATCCGGGATAGATATCCGCACCCTTACAAATGGCGCCCAACTTTATTTATTTTATTAGTACACTGTAGTATTATAAATACTGAGAATGCTAAATTTCAAGTAGGTAAGCATCTATTCAGTATAGTAGGTGAGTTTGTAACATTGTTACAAATGGTGCCCATTTTTATTTTGTTATTTTGAATAGGGGGTGACAAATAGCACCCAATTTATTTTGTTAGTTTGATCAGTGTACATTTACATTTTTTTTTTTTTTTTACAAGTTAATTTTGTTATTTTGAACATTGTTTTTCTGAAGGTTTTATATGTCATCATCATAGATTCTTTGTATTTTGAAGGTTAGTTATGTCACATTAAAAGCTGAATTTTATCTTGATATGACCCATGTTAACATAGTTTAATTGAATACTCAGTACACACTGTAGTAATTTCTCATGATTTGGTGATAAAATAACAAGCGTTTTGACTTGTTTTTGTGTGAAACAAACTGGTTTTGTAACTTGTAATTTTGAAGTAATAGTTTATGCAAGGAAAACTTAAAACATATTTTTCCATTGAGATTAGCTTAATCTAATTTTGAAATTTAGTCATTTTATGTAACAATATACATGTATATGCTCTGATATTTGAGTAATTAGAGTTTTAGTTGTGAAAAAGAAAGTAATTTTGTTGGTTCATAAACCAACTTTGTTTTTTTTTATACTTGTATGATATATACTTTTGAAATTTATTATATTATTGATGTTAAAGGTATAACAGATATAAAGTGTAGTAATTATTCATTATTCAGTGATAAGTAATACATATTTTGACTGTTATTTAGAACTTTGATTGTTTAAAACAAACTTGTTTGAAGTTTAATTTGGAGGTTATAGTTTTACAATGAAAAGTTAAAACTTATTTTTTTATGAAGATTTGCTAAATTTTATTTGGAGATTTAGTAATTTGGTGTAATAATATACATGTTTATACTCAAATGTAATAGGCATTAGAGATTTCTTTGTGCAAAACAATTATAGAATGTTAACTTTGTTATTTCATAAAAAACTTTGTTTAGATGTTTGTATAACATCATAATTTTGAAACTTATATTTGACAAAGGTTAAACTATACCTATTGCTATACTAAATACAATTTTATTTTAAAGTTCACACACATTTTGTAAGTATTTCACCATCATAAAATAGACATTTTGAGAATTAATTTTGAACATTGAGTTACATTATGGAGCGTGCTGTCCAGTTTCATTCTTTATTAAAGGATGAACTTACTTATGAAGTAGATATTCGTTCAGAGACACCGGCTAGTATGGTAGGTGATATTGTGTGGAAGCGTTGCTATGTGCAAAGCGACGCTGCTAAATTTAAAATGGCTAAGCTTGCACCCAAGTACGAGAAGTGCAGGGTTAAAGCGGTTTTGTCTCCTCTAGTTTACGAACTAGAGAGAATGGATGGCCACTCGATTGGGTCGTGGCATATTAAAGACCTAAAAGGGTCGTAATTTTGCGTGAACAGTGGACGTGCGGTCCGCAAATTGTTCCCAATTTTGATTGCTCGCCGCACCGCCACTGTTGACAATTCACTTTTGTTTTTTTTTGTGTTTGTTTTGTGCCTGTATCGTGCCACCTTGCCCATCTTATTTTGTCGGTGATTTTGTTTTGTTTTGTGATCTGTGGACGCACGGTCCGCTTACCTCCGCTCGCCGTGCCGCCACAGTTGACGGGCGAAGCAGAATCGTTTCCCGACAAACTTTGCATTGGCGTTTAAATGATTGGCATTTAAACTCCATTCTGAAAGGAACGTGTTGAACAGATTTTGCTGTTTCATTACAAAGTATGGGTGAGGAGAGATAGAAGGCATGTATGAAAGATATGTAAGATGATGTGTGAATGAGAATATTAGGTTGTTTTGAAGGTTGAATGAAAAGGTATAATGTTAGGGCAAAGGCAGATTTATGGGTGGTCACGAGTTAAGGAAATGCGGGATGGACTAATTTTTTTTTGTTTCCTACTGTAAATTTATGCCAGCGCTGGTAATTTTATTATTACACGTAGGAACAAGTTTGTATTTTGTTTGGGATTTTTATTCCATTTTTGCTCATAAACCAAGAGGGGTTTATGGTGTTTGAAGTTTTAGGAATACCGTTATGGTTCGGATATTTGTCTGTTTTTGTTGTGTAAACCTAGATGGGTTTATGTTGTTGGGAGTTTTGGGATACCTATATAGGTATTATGCTGTTTGGGGTTCCATCCTGTAGGTAAATGTTTTGGTTTACGATATTTTGTTATCTTGTTATAGCAAGATTTTCAGAACACATGCATGTGTGTTCTGTAAGTTTAGGTTTGTTTGGTTAGTTTTGGCTCGGTTTTGGTTAGCTTTGATTAGTTTTAATTTTGGTTGTGTTGTTTTCGCCCGGTCAACAAGAGAAAATTAAGGAATGTTCAACATCAGTCCTGGCGTTTGGTATCGGCATTTTCAGTTGGCGTATTTACTGACTGAAAATGCTGAGGTTAGTGTGGAAAGCCGAAGATAGGCATTACCATCACGAGCCTGTACGATTGATTACTGGTTGGAAAGATTTATTTGTAGGAAAATGATATGCATGATATTTTCCTACACATTTTGTTTGGTGACTTAACATAGGCTTGTTCTTGTTTTGTTGGCACCTCCATTTTAGTTTGTTTTGGTAATTTAGATTTCATCTTATTAATCCATGTTGGTTATTGTGTTTAAATTCCAGTTGACTATAAACTTAGTGTTGAACTTTGGTTCTTTTAAATAGTAATTGGATTATTTTTTTTTGTTTTTGGGTTCATTCTGGGGTTAATATTTTTTTTTTTTTGTGGTGGTGTCGGAATTCAGTTCGGATCGGGCTTGTATTAAGTTGCTTTAGAGTTTTTTAGTTTTTGTTTTTTTTGGACATAATTTCATATAACTTCACAATTTTTTTAATTTTAGACATTTGGTGTTATTTTTTTTTTTTTTTTTTTCTTCTTTTCAGGCATTCTTATATTGCTTGTATGTTTCGGTTGTATCGCTGAGGGCAGCGAGCGGTTCACCTACGTTGAACCTTTCATTGGGGAAGGGGGGTATTGTAACGTAGCGTTTTTTTTATTTGTAGTTTAAATCTTTTGGTTTTTTTAGTTTACCGATAATCTGTAATAATTGGTACGGTTTCGGTGTTCTTATTGTGGCAACACTGAACCTTGAGTTTTGTGCGTTGACCACATTGGATAGTCGGCGAAAGATTGGCTAGACAGCCATTTTTTTATTTTGGAAAGCGAAGCATGAGTGCTTGAGCTATTTTTTTTTGTATCGTCAGAGGGCGATAGTTTGAAGGCGGCCGAAATGATGACTGTGGTCTAAAACGGCGGAGTTAATTCTCATATAAAGTTTGGAGGTTTTTATTGGTAAGTTTTGTCGAGGGTCAACGTGAGGTCAAAGAATCCTTTGTTCGAAATTGGCGTCTAAAACTTTCGTTCCTTCCAGTTTACGTGTCTCAGACCGGCACGAGAGTTTTGGGAGGCGGGAAGGCTGGTGGAAGTACGTCAAGTTTGGGAACAACGTTTTTCCAGTAAGAATATTTTGTATTATTTTTTCTATGCCAGTGACGTGGCATAGCTTTGCATTAGACAAGAGTTAGTTCTAATCGAATCAATTTTGTTTCTTTTCAGCTGGTCGGGATTTCAGGATTTCAGGATTTAAGAATTTCATTTTAGGATTTAAGAATTTACTTAAGAAGTTAAGAAATTCATTTAAGGATTTAAGAACTTATATAACAACTTATTTAAGAACTGTTTTAAGAACTTATTTAAGGATTTAGGAGTTTCATTTAAGTATCTACTTGAGAATTCATTTAAGATTTTATAATTCAATTTTGGAACTCATTTGAGAATGAGAATGTGGAAGACTTCAGAAGGAGCAAGGTTGGTGTCTAAATTTTGTTATCTTTAAACTCAAAGTAGAATGTTCTACACCGTAGTACTTGGTTAAAAATTTGATATAATTACTATGATGGTGACATACATTAGGGACTAACCACTTATTGTCATATTAGTACAGTAGTAAAATAAATACCATAGAACTTTGAACCCAGGAAGCGACTCTTGAGGTACTGAGCTAGAAGTTGGCAAAGTTCTATGTATTTCATTGAATCTTAGCTTTATGTATAAGCTGTTTCATGTTTCATTGAAGAAATTAATAAATGAGGTTATGTCCAAAATTACTAACAACTATTTTTATTTTATTTCTTTTCGTTAATCTTCAGAGAACCAATGGTATTAGTTTTGTACGGTGGGATGAATCCGGGATAGATATCCGCACCCTTACACGGTGAAGTAGCAAACCACTTGTGAAAAAAATAAACGAGGCGCTAGCGGGTCACGGGGTTGGAAGATCAACGGTCGCGTCGTTCGCTTCGTTGACGAACGCGCACGCCAAATGTGGGTGTAACCTAAGTTAAAAGAAAAGAGACACTGTTGTGTTCCAATATGTAGTAATTACTTTATTTATAATGTAGACGAATAAATTGCTCTTGTTTGTCATTTAAATATGCACTATATTAAATTACTAGCTGACCCGACAGACGTTGTACTGTCTTAGCTAAAACTATAAATTGAATTGAACTTTTAATATAAGGCGTGATAGCAATGAACTAACCGTGATGTGCACTAAGAGTAGCACGCATTGGGTCAATGTTATGTCAAACGCCATAAGATTACAATAAAAATAAAAAAAATTACTCTATCCATGATCGATGATATGCCAATGATTTTTAATAACTAATGTTAAGTAGGGTGATACGAAGTTCATCGATGCACTTCGTATCACCTACCTACTATTAGTTATGAAAAAAAACTTCAAAAACTGGTTCAAGCGATCTAGCCCAAAATGCTAGAATGTTCTGAAAGAAAAGAGGGAGGGTGATCCGGAAACTTAATGTCATCAGTCATCACAGCGACAGCACACGGTACATTGGTGCGAGGAGTTTCCGGCTTGGGCGGTGGAGCGAGAGTGATGGGATCCGTCCTCTTGCTACCGACCATTGCCCATTCAGTAGAAGTCCGCGGAGTGTTTTCAGGAGAAAGATCTCTCCTACCCATTTCACCGAAGGCGCACAGACAGTAGGCTGTCCCCCGAGCCTCGGCTTCGAGGAGTAGGGAACATAGTCCTAATTTCTTTTAGAGGCCGACCCATGATGGTTAGAGTTGTTTTTTTTTATTGAATATAGGCTTACGTTTGACCATAATCTCCCTTGATGGAAGGCGAAAATAAGGCCTAAGATGATACACGCGTGCCTAGAAAGTGTCTGTTCACTTTAGCTTTAAAGATGTCCAGATTATAGCGTTCCGGAAAAACTGACCCCGGCAGAGAATTCCACTCCTTAGCCGTCCGCATTATGAAATAAGAAGCAAATCGCTTCGTGCGTATTGAAGGAATGTCTACAACATAAGGGTGAAACTAGACGTGAGGCATAAATATTAGAATAGGTTAGTGTATTAGGTATTTTGCGATCCGAATACGTACCTAATCAAAAGCGTCGAGGATTAGGTATGGTACAAAATATTCGTTACATAGAGTACAATTTACATTCCTTATTTTTTTTTAATACTCTGACATTGCTAGAGGCGTAACTAATATGACATATTATTATATCTAATTTAGTATCGATATCAAAGTTAGTAAAATAAAAGTGAATTACAATATTCTATTCGACTAATTCACAATTCTACCATGAATGGAATAATTAATAAAAATCTACCTAGAATATTAATTGTTATAAATTTAATTTCGAAAGTTCTTCAATTTCAACCATAATTTATGATTAGTACGAGTGAAAACATATTATAAACTTTTCATATGCCAACTTCCCGATTACTTAACAGGAACGATCATGCTGAATATTTCCTTCGTAATCCGCATACGATACCTACATAATATTGGTAACAGGTCAGCTATATTGAATAAATATTAGGATTAGGTAAATGGAACAGGTATTTTAAAATACTAGGATTAGGTGGATTAGATATCAATTTTAACTAATCCAACCCATCTCTAGGTGAAACCGCTGTACGGTGATGGAAGGGTGAAGGGGGTATCAGGTTATGTAGAACCTCCGCACACTCCCCGAAATGTAACCGATAAAAAACCGATAGGCAGGCTACTCGTCTACGGTGTTCGAGGCTCTGAAGTTCTACTCTGTAGTTGTGCTCCGTGCGCCCCCAAAAGGTACATTGAATGGACCCTGGAGAGTCCATGGCTGCTAGGTCATAGGCATCGCCACGGTACCGGATGCATTAGCTATTCCTGGTGCTCAATTTACTGGCATTTAGAGGAACATCCTGGGTTAAGTTAAGTAGGTTAACTATCTTCTAGTGATATAATAAGCATATCATCGCTATAAACAGGGGAGTTCTACATACTTCATACCACCACTGTGGCCGTGGATGCCTAATGCATTTTCAACCGGGAAAAAAATGGACATTGAACGACAGCGACGAATTTCTTATAGTAGCAACATTTTTTTACGTTTTGACGAATTCAAAGCAATAACTGCAGCAGTTTATATTTGGTTCAAAATGTGGTCACAGTTCACGTCGAACAAAAAGAATTAATAAAACAATTCACACACAAATTAGAATTATAAATTCGTTATTTCATTAACGCCATCGATTATGGATAGAGTAAGTTTTCTAGATTTCAATATCACCGCGGAAGAGTTTAAGCAATTGGAAATGACCGAAAGAAGCCAGAATCACAACATGAACAGTAAGTATATCGTTACTCTTTTCAAAATAAAATTCTGAACCCACCTATAAATATTTGACAATGGTGACAGATCAACTTTCGTCTAGAAATGTACTTCTTCTATTTTAAAATACTATCGACTATCTGTCACTTTTTGGTTGCTCAATTAATCTATGACGGAACAAAACTGTAACGTTTGACAGTTATAATAATTGCTATGGGAAAATAAAATAAGACTTACTTTTTTAAATATGCTCAGCTGTCAGTTGCGTTTTGTTATACCATTTTTAACAAATGAACCGCTGACTTATATTTTGACTGAGTTTTTTTGTTATTTCAAGTCAGTTGCGTTTTGTTATACCACGTTTTATGTAACGTCACACGGGAACGGCATAAAAAGCGGCAATATCCTATGTCCTTCTCCCAGTTTTTAGCTACCTCCCTACCAATTTTCAGCCAAATCGGTTCAGCCGTTCTTGAGTTATAAATAGTGTAACTAACAAAACTTTCTTTTATATATATAGAAGATTATACTATTGATAACACTTATCTACTGTATAAATACCTATATATTATATTCAGGGCCGAACTTCCCGCCCTCACTTCAGTCCGGAGGCCCAGGGGCAACAAAGGAGAAGAGGCACCCTGGTGGTAACAAATTAGTGTCCCTCTAAATGTGTAGAAAATTCGAAGTTAGTATGTACCTACTTTTCAGGACGATTTCAATTCTGATAATTTACTAACTGTCTTATTTGATTGAAAAAGTATAGATGAATAACGATGTATAGAACCTTATATACCTAAAGAAGAAAATAATAGAATTCAAGGACTTGCTATTGCTACTTAAGCGGATATTGCTATATATGCCGTAGCCCAATAGGCTTTTGGTCTTGTGGTCGCTAGTTCGTTCCTCACCAATTGTACTACCGACGTGAAACCACTCGTAACACAAGCATTTTAGCTTAACAAGAATATTAGTAGACCGTAGACGGCAAAAAACTCAGCTAGTAATCTTTAAAAAAACTGTACTACGTTAAGCCGAATCATTTAGCCATAATAATATAAAATAAATCAAATAAAAGGTATTTGATGATAAAAATCGGTGCAAAAAGCAACTCTATTTTAAACCTACTTTGAGTTTGAGTTTGACAGCCACTAACCCATAACATCGAAGGTGGCACATTTTTATGCAGCAGACAATAATAATAATTCACATGTGAATATTAATAATTGAGTGTCTACAATGAAAAATACTGTATTATTTACATTAAACTACATAATGCGAATAATATTTGCACAGATGCTATTTCATTTTAATTTCGATACTTAATTAAGTTATTGGACGAAAATTTATCGCGTTGATGTCTTTTCTTAGACTTTAGTACACGTCATCATATCGGCCTGTTGTTAATCACTGCTGAACAAAGGTCTCCCACATTGATTTCCAGCGGGAACGATTCACTGACTTCTGCAACCTTTATGAGGTCGTCGGTCCATCGGGCAGGACCGCGCGCACGATGATGGGACTACGATGTCTCATGCTGCGCTTGCTTTGTGCTCCTTTTTTTTCTTATGGACTTACGTAGGTATCCACGAGTCTTAGCTACTTCACCGGGCATAAAGGCGAGCAGATCTCCAGCCTAAATAAATGGTTTATAAACTACAAACTAAGCAACCTGCGCAAGAGGGCGCCCCCTGTGGGGCTTGGACCTCGCCTCAGGGCGGTCGCTGGCGATGAGATTTAGGGGGTGTTTTGTGCAACTGTCGCTCTACTTTACAGTTCGCGGGCCTCTCGGACTTCGTGTCTACAAGGGGATCGGATGGTTCTTTGCAAGCCTTTCTACTCCATCGGCCGTCAGTTCTTCGAGCTATGTGTCCTGTCGATTGCCATTTCAGCTTGCTGATCCTGTATCAGCGATCGTCATTTGTTACACTTACTGGTATTATTTTGTTATTATTTAAAATATGTTTCATGCGCCATTACAACCAGACCTAGTGTTAAAAATGTCCTATGAAATATATAAAAAGAAATAACCAATCTATATATGAATGAATTCACTAATTGTTTTACTCGCGTTCATAGATTTATTCCGCGCGTTTTGGCGTCTCTTGTAAAATTTGTGTTTTGTCACATCGTTGGTTTGTCTTTAGTGAAACAATTGCACAAATGTACCACTCACTAAAACATTTAAAGGGCCACTTGTCTAAATTCTCTTATTTTTCATACATACGAAGAAACCTCTCGCTACCGAAATGATTTTGTACGTTGCGGGGTACTTTACAGACACAATTCATGGACACGAAGAATCGACACTGCATAAGTGATACCTCTTTTACTGCTAATGTTTTTAGGCTACAGAAATCCCTTTCCATTCGACGATGTAACCTAATTTTCCATCATATAAAAAATACATATTCTATGCGTAAAATCAATCGCATAACTTCTACAAACAGTACAGTTAAACATAATTACTATGACGTCACATAATAGTATTGTTTGTTTACAACGTTTTCCCTATAATTTTCCTCAACGTTGATTTGTGCATTTACAGTTTTCCCGGAACAAAGGAAAATTCTGAAGTGATACATAATCTTTGCCCATGACTTCTCTATTCAAAATCAAGGTTTGTAGCACATTGGTGTTTACAACTGTAGACTATTGGCATTCTGAATTTATTTGTGCGGTCGTTGACGTAACATATCCAAGCAGCATTATTACAGGTCACATAAAGAATTTATTACGCAGTTCAAGTTTTTGCACTGGATAAGGAAAATGGTTTTCAACTTGTACTTAACTCACTAGACTGACCTTTTTTAAGCACGAAATATAATTAGAAATCAAATTTATTGCGTCTCCAATTAGATCTTCAATGCGCATGACCCAAAAAAGTTTATGAATCCTATGTATTATATGATACGTAATCTTTATGAAATACTGCTAAACTAATTGTAATATATATATTAAATAAAAAGATTCCTCTTAGTTTCATGCCAGTTCTTCTCACAGTCGCCACGTCCAAAACTGGTGGTAGGAAAAACACAAAGAGGAGGCATCATAAGAACATTATTTAAAAAAATATTTTTAAATGTTTGAATAAAGATTTTGCCCATGATTCCTCAATTCAAAATCAAGGTTTTTAGTACACTGCTGTTGACAATGCTAAGCTATTGGCGTCCTGAATTCACTTCTGCAGTTGGTGACGTCAGCAACATTACTGCAGATCACATTAAAAATATTCATAAAGAAGTTCAAGTTTTGCAAATGATTAAAGAAATCAAATTCAATTCTACTTAATAAGACTTTAAAACAAAATAGTTACATACTTGATATTTGCAAAATCGCAGCTGCTATTGTGAAAAATGGTACTATTGTTGTCAATTTTAATATATTTCGACAAAAATGCAATATTTGACATTATTTCAATTATTATTTTTATGACTAAAGGAAAATGAATCCAAAATAATTTCCTAGTATATGAGTAATGTTTTTCTTTAAGTTCAGAGTGTTTTGATATTTGAAATAATTTGTAAATTTAAGATTTAAATGTGACAAATTATTTTGCTATGATATAAGCTATGAGATGGCGCAATTTATTGATTTCTTTTTTTACCTAAGATGCAGGTTCGATAAGACTCAATTAAAAACCTTGTAGCCGTGATACTCTGACGACTAATTACTTCGGTCATGGCGGCTAATCTCAAAGAATCTACTCTGTCCAAATATAGGTACTCACTAGTTTTCGAGCTTACCTCACTGCTAAATTTCAAAAACTAAAATAAAAAACTTAAAATTTATTTTTAAAACACTGGAAATAATAGAATAATTCTATTACATTTACTTTCTTTTATGGGGTCCGATTCTGCGCCCATTTATTTGTATGTTTGCGAATAACTCAAAACTACTAAACGGATTTTCGTACAGTGTCCACCAGTGGGTAGTACATCTCAGAGGAACATTAAGGTGGGTAAATCTGTGCGGTATGGAAATATTTTTCAAATGATTTCATTTAAGTGTATCCTTAAAGGCTTTATCGTATCATCTCCGCCTTAGAAAAGACCATCTCATGACTGACCAATGACCATCAAGACTTCCATGGGTGTCGTAAAAAGCAACGAAGGGACTTACAGCTGATGAATCGGTAGCAGCATTTATCATCAGCTAAGACTACTGACATCTTCTGCGGTATCCAAAACACCTACCAATATTCCTCAACGACTCTGGTTTCCCAAAGTTTGTAAAGAGGCCCATGTTCAGCAGTGCACGTAAAAGGTCTGATCCTGAAGTCCTTTGTCCGTGTGTAATTGGGAGCTGTGAACTGTGAACCAGCATGTTACAGCCAGTGCTGAGGTGGCGTCCTTCTCGGTAGAGCATGCAAGGCAACTTATTATATTGCGTATTTCTATTAAATGGGTGTAAAAAATATTGGACCCGTATATTTTTTTAGCTTACAATAAAAAAAATGACGAAGATTGCGCGTTGAAATTTCATGTGACGTCAATTTTAGGAACAGTTTTACCTAGTCACAAGCTCGCCTCTCCTGAACTTTATAGTTTGTTGTTGCTCTGTATCTATGAATTTTTATTTTTATTTTAAAAATAAAGAAAAAGTGTCTAATATTTTTAAGTAATCTAACTGACGGACTAAATAAAAAAATTGAGTCTTCATGCCTACTGCTATACCAAGTTTTGGCGAGAAAAATAAAATAATTAATTTTGTATTATTTATCTCACGGTGATTCATAACTTTACCAAAATAAGTGAGCCGGTCTCCGGTGTCCCCATTTTTTGCCACAAACAACTTTGGAGGGCATTACCCTCACTCTCGAATGGAAACATCTAGCCTTGAGGCGAATGGCCAAACTATCACATTCGAAGCTTCGTAGCTTCTATAATGTCTTAGAGTATTCAAAATTCGAATACTATTTTAATGCAATTGACAAATAATTAATAAAAATGTTTGCTGTATTCATTTAAAATGTTATAACATTACTTACTGATATAATTACTTCAAATGTTGGTGACATAATTTGCAAGTGCTTTACGCTGTTCATTATTTAATAAATACACTTTGATTTTGGATGATTCTCATAAGATGGCAATAGGATGATGAAACAACTTCTTAAAATATGTAACACACTGCATAATTTCAATCAACTCAAAATTCTATAGTAAAGTTAAGTTGAATATGCTCAATTTTGTAAACAAGAAATATTTTTCAGCACGTGTCAACATTCAGACGCTCTGTCTTTTCAATCGAAAATTATGCAACCTCTTTTTGCAACAGTCGAAAAAGCGAACCGTGTCGAACCGCCCACGGAACGTTCAAATGAGCATGCCACTCCACTTGGAGTACGAGGGCCTTACCCTAGACATTGGCTCATGGCTCAGCGCAATAAGGTTGTCGCCGGTCAACGGCCGCCCCCTCCCGCGCTCTCGCGACCTCTTTTTGGCCAAACCGACAACTTTATAACGCACTGTTCTACCGACAATGACCATACTAACACACCTCCAACTCACAATGGCAGCTTTATCTAATACTAGAAAGAGAATGTATGACGTTCCTTCGAAACCAAATTTAGTTAAGCGAATCGATGAAAAAATAAGCACACGTCGGTATTCATAACTACGCAGTGTTTTTAAGTAATGTTTTGATTTGTGAGTAAAGGAATGAAATGTTTTTTTTTTTAAATGAGACTCAATCTCATCCACATTCCCATTACTGCAACTTATCTAAACCAAGCACAACAATGGCACACACTGGAAATGGCAATGAGCACCGAGGCTCACCAAGGCCCGGGAAAAAATATTTAACTGCCTTGGGACCCGCAAATAATTAAATCAGAAAGAGATCAGGAGGAGTGAGAGTCTTACAGAAAAAAAAATTAACTATTTCTGAAAACTAAAATATGTAATACTTTAACGGTCGTACATTTAAACTTTTATGTACGTTTGGTGAGTATTATTATTAGTACTTAATTTTCTCCGGAAAATTAAAAGCGGCAATAGAAAATTCTAGAAAAATGCCTATATAAAGTATGCTTACGTCCTTTGTTAGTTTATAACAGTTGACATGCACATATGATTGTGTGTCGGTACTTTATACTGTGGTACATTTAACTTAGCCACAATAAAGCAAAATATGTTAACTACATATTTTATATCATTTTTAGTCTTACTTGTCTACTTTGTTGAAATAAAATTAAGACATTTTTTTCGCCTCTAACTTACAGTACACTTGTGTAAGTTGCAACGTTTGCGCTGTAGGTATATTTAAATATTTGTTAATTAGTTATATCAATAGATTATCTATATTCCATATATAAATACAAAAATGTAAAAACTAACAGTATAAATTTTAGATGGGAGAATAGTCCCAGTAATTTCCAAATTGTTGACCCTTTACATTGGCAAATTAAATAATCTATTAATTTAAGAGTTAAGAAAAGTATTATTCGGTATATTTTCTGTTAAAAACTAAAATACGAACGTTTTACATTAACCAATGCCCGGCGAATATACAAAAGATTTGTGGCTCTGAAAAAAAAAATGACTTAACACACTGTTGCGTGATCCCATAACTGACAAGAATCGATGTTCCGGCAAATAACAAAACATAAGACATGAATACTAGGGTACTGACTCCTTAGTTTCGTGACTCAACCCACCATCGAATATTGCACAATATTGTACTTAATTGGCGTTCCACAATTAGTGCGCTTGCCCGATTCGCTCCAGTTGTTACCGATTAAGTTTTTACAATGTTCTGGCTAAGTCAGTTGTACAGTTACTCCTGGTCTGTTACTAAGATATACTTAGTTATAAACATGGCTAAGATATCATACAGGAATGGAAAACCAGTGGCACGAATACGCACGCACTGACTCCTATGTGATGGGTTAACTAAATATAGTACTGACTTAACCAAATAATGGCTTATTCAATTTAAATTAACGTCTTATACATTTAGTTCCTTTTTATATATTTAATAATATTGATATTTTGATGACAGGAGAAACATTGTTTCAGTCCATTATAAACAAACACCGTCCAATAGAATCTCGTAAAATATTTTTTTTTATTCTACTTTGGGGTGAGCACTGCCATGCCCGGCTCTACAAGTTATATGGTCTTGTTATGTTGTGTATGTAAAATTGCAAAGCTTTTATGGCTCTCCTGATAAGTTACTAATTCTGATATGTCCACCACGAATTTAATAAATATCCACTTTTAAGGAGAACTTAGCGTTGTAATCATAGTAGTTAGTTGAAGTTTTGTTAGTTACTTGTTGCTGTAATTTGACTTTTGACAAACCGAGTGTTCAACATATCACTATGTTCACTCATAGCACAAAGGCCTGCTTCATCGCTTTCCAGCGGGAACAATGGCTAGCGGGCTGTAACCACCGGCTTCCCGCGACCTTCACAAGATCGTTGATCCATCGTGTAGGCGGTCGTATTACGCTAGGCTTGCCAGTTCGTGCTATCCACTCGATAACCTTTCTTCCCTATCCGCCATCTATTCTTCTCTTCAAGCTTTATACCCTGTTACTTCAGAACCATCCAAAATCTAAAGTCATCTTTCCTTAATTCTTCTGCCAGTGACCGCCCTGAACCGAGAGTTAAACCATTTATTAAGTCTATAGAGCTCTGCTCGCTTTAACACCCGGTAAACTTGGCTAACTACATATATCCATCCAAATAAAAAATATCCGCTAGTTCATCCGTTGAGCTATATTAGCAACTATCGTTTTCTCCTGCGGATCTGTTCATTTCTGACTAGTGTGCATAATTTCTTATAGAATCTACCAATGGGTTCGCCGTCCCTGGCGCAATGTATTACAGTAAATGATCGAGTGGATTGTCTTTAATCATGGTAGTAAGAATCATTAAGACGATGGATTAGCTAAACGCATTAATAACGACTTGGAATCACCCAAGGCTTGCTTGTAACCGCAGAATCACGGTAACCTACAGTGTTGGATAAATATATATTTATATGTAGGTATATTTCGCTTGTCAAAAGAGCAGCTCTTAGTTGAACTGTGAATGTTTCTTTATTCTTTTATTATGAAAAAGGTGACTGCACTAGGTAAATTAATCCCTGTGTCGTGGGGGATCGTCCTCCCAGCCCTTAGTCCGAGAGGCCCGCGAACTGTAAAGTAGAGCGACAGTTGCACAAAACCCCCTAAAATAATAAAGTCATAATCCCGCAATCTTATCGCCAGCGACCGCCCTGAGCCGAGGTCCAAGCCTCTTTTGCGTAGTTTGTAGTTTTTAAGACATTTATTAAAGCTGGAGCTCATGCCCGGTGAAGTAGCAAAAGCCTCGTGGCTAACTACGTAACTCCGTCCGAAAAAAAAAATGTCGCGGGGTCTTTACAGACATTTATTTCACGGACACAAAGCACATCCAGACTCATAACAACTATTTGTGATTTACAAAAATAATTGTCCGGGGTGGGAATCGAGGCCAGAACACTAGGCCTCAGAAGCAGCTACCGTAAACACTGAACCACCGGTGAATTTTTTTTTCCTTTTTTAATTCGGCGTATATCCGAAGGATAGAGGAGTTAAAATGCAATGAATTGCAACTTCATCATTAGCCCGTATAACGTTCACTGCTGAACATCGGCCTCTTTTAACCCTCTAAAAGAGGCCGATGTTCAGCAGTGAACTTTCAGCAGGCTTTTTGCTATAGCCACCACGCTGGGAAAACTCGTTGGTGACCGCAGTATTATGCAATACACAGGGAAATGCTGTTGCCCGCTCTCTGGTATACTATTACCTATTCTGCCCTGCTTATTGTACTTGCAGTAATCGTCATTTTTTGGGAATTACACTTTTGTGCGAAAATGACATTTCAGGACCCTAATAAAAAAATTAAAATCATATATTTTTTTATTAGAAACATGTTTTTTATTTAACGAGAAACGCCGTACTTGCCATTTTTGTGCAAGTACGGCGTTTCAAGTGAAAATCCCAAAAATGTCGATTACTGTAAGTACAATATAAGCAGGGCAGTATTATAGACTAGCTTTTACCCGCGGCTTCACTCGCATTGAAGCCAATGTCTCTATGTCGCTATGTTTGGTACTTCTAATACCTCGAAGAATAGGTGTATAAAGTTACATGATGATCAGTTTCATAGTTTTTACGTGAAAGCGTAATAAACAAACTTACATTCACATTTATAATTTTAAGTAGGGATTATATTATAACAATCGGGATGGCTTATGTGATTTCCGAGACACGGAGGCTAGTCATTAATTTCCTTCCCAAAAGAAGTTATGAAGGACATTGGAACGGTAAAATTTAATTAGTCATCCAGCAAAGTCTGCAACCCTTAAATATTGACCAATAACTTTTGATTATGTTTTATCAAATATGGTTAAACTAATCAGCTTAACATCTTTAAAATAAATACTTATTTTTTTCTTACAAATCTGACTATAACTGTTAGCCCTACATTTATGATACAACGTAATGATCTTAAGCTCATTATCGTATTCAATATTACCCTAAGTTTATTCTTACATCGTATGTTATTGTATTAAGCATACACATAATTTAATTTCAATTGAATGAAAGGTTCAGTAAATTTTGCTTGTTTTTGTTTAGTTAAAAAAATCTCCCACACTGTCGAAATAAATCACTGTGCTGCGGGGGACTTTAAAAATACATAATTTACTTTATTAATTGTCCCGGGTGGAAATCGTTTCAGAACACAACTTCTGGCAGAAGCAAGTAACTTAACTACTGAGCCACCAGTGAAGTCAATATACTAAGTACCTACTAATACGATAAACGCGAAAGTTTGTAAAAAAATATGGATATAACAATAAATGTTTGTTACTCTTTCACACAAAAACTACTGAACGGATTTGGCTGAAAGTTAGCAGACGGATAGTTTATTAGCTGGATAAACATATGCGCTACAAAATATTACGCTTCGACAGAGGAGCAGAGTGATGCGGGTAGAAATACGGGACGTAGTTGGTTTAATATAAATAAATCGCGCTCATAAGTAGTCCGTGCTGTCGATCCAAATAAAATGTTTTGTTCTAATAAAAAAATTCAAAAGGTCAACAAAACATGCGTACAATGACTGACTTTGGTGTAATAATGAATTTATTCAGCACATACGCTTATACTTGTCAGAATCACAATGAAAAAGAACTGTAATTAATAGGTTATTATTCTTATAATTAAGCATACAATTAAGTGGCACACACCTGGGGTCACCCTTATGGGGTAAGGACCACAACCCAGAGGTGCCACTGATGCGATGCCCTCGTAGACCCGAAGTCCGAGAGGCCTGCGAACTGTAACGTAGCGCGACAATTGCACGAAACTCCCGTAGACAGTAAAAGCCATAATCCCTCAATCTCCTCCTGAGCCGACAGTCTCACAGTGTACGCCGACTTGCGCAGGCTGCTTAGTTTGTAGTTTTTAAAGCATTTATTAAGACTGATGCTCTGCTGCCTTTATGTCCGGTATAGTAGCAAAAAGCTCGTAGTAGTTTACAAATGTCCGTCAAAAAAAATGCTTTAATTTTTTTTGACTATTCAACTTGTGGTTTTCACGCAGTATGTCCTTAGGCAAGGCAAGGACTCTTCGGTAATATTCGAGCAAAGACTTTTCCCGGAGAAGTCATTGAATAGTTGCCTTTGTAGGAATTGCACTTAGATCTGTGACCCTTTTTGTACAGGGAACATATACGTGAAACTCGAAAGTCATCAGATACTTCCTCCTGATCATTTGAAAGAACAGCATTCAGATAGTTTCATGCAATAGGCCAGTTGACATTTTTTTGCAATTATTTCTATATGGTTAAGAATGGCTTTATTAAACCAAGAAAATATATGGTATTTTTTTAAGATGCTAACATAAATAATTGAATATCGTCGTGGCATATAGAGATGAAAACGATATCAGTCATTTTATCATATATTATCTGTGCTCTAACGTCGTTTCTGGATTGATGACGTCATGACATAGAAAATGTAATAGTAAAGGATTGCGTTCTTATTTTTAAACTAGACCTATGACTTGTCAAAATGGCTGAACGCGTTTTCGGGAATTAAAAACATAGACAAAAAAAGTATTAAGATTATACAACCATCTTCAAGTCTTACGAGCAAAAGTTATTATATTTAGATTCCTTATGACAAATACTTTCATATACATATAAATATCATTGTTACATCATTTCATATGGGTCAACTAGCCTATTCTTCATCTGCATACTAGAGCCATTCCCAGTATATTGCCAATGCCAACTGCTCTTTCATGCTTCGCTTGTTTCTTGTTTCAACAGCTGTTAAGTAATAACTGTTAAGTTTTTAAATACAAATAAATCTTAAAATAAAACAATGTAACTACAAAGAAGCGGGGGTTAATTGAAATGCGAAACACATCGTATTTAGTTCAATGTAGTTGTCAGTAATATCTGCATTTACATTACTTCCGGCGCGTTCTGAGGGTACCCGCATTGAACATTTTCACTCATGATATTTATTTAACGACAGCCTGTGTTGTGGATAATATTACAATTAACTTATGAGTTTAGTAAATACTGGGTATAAATAAAATTAATAAAAAACCTGTTGAGTAGCTTTTACGTTATATAGACGACATATTTTTATTTTTTGCGTGGATCCCAAAATCTTTCATATAAAAATGTTAGTAGTATCACGTTACAAATCTATATTTATACTAATATATAAAGCTGAAGAGTTTGTTTGTTTGAACGCGTTAATTTCAGGAATTACTGGTCCGATTTAAAAAAATATTTCAGTGTTAGATAGCCCATTTCTCGAGGAAGGTTATATTTAATAAAGATGTTGTCACAAAAACGGGAGACACGCGGTTGAAACCGGCGCGAGAAGCTAATTGCTTATATATGTCATACTTACTACAATTTAATTCCCATTTTACAGTTTCCCACTGTAATTTAAGTCGGTTAGCGCATTTACATTTTTCATCTTGATTCTTAAAAGCTCATAAGAATGTTACAGATTATTATCTGTGCTTTTAATATATAACATCGCATGGGAAATGTTTGCTTTAATAACTATTGGTCAAACGAATCTTGACTCATTATCGCATTGTGGATGTGAGAAAATATACAATTCGACATTATTTTATATATTTAATGCGAGACGTTCTCCAGGTGCTGATATTTGATATTTACTTTTTACTTTGCACAGCAGATACGCTTTGCCATGTAACAAAGTAATGCTGCTAGCATTCTGAGAACGCTGCTTAGATTTCAAATAGTTTTTTTTTATTTGTTTATTTTCGTTATAGCAAAAGTTTGCGGGTGCCGCCGGAGGGTGCCCCAGATTCACAAAACTCCTGGGCCTCTCAACTATGGCGGATTGAGGAGTACCCGGGAGGCTTTAGTGGATAGGCTCCTCTTAGTATGATTATCATACCGCCGGCGCGGGAACGTTGCAGCGGCGGAGGGGACAAAAATAAAAAGTAATAATAGAATATGTTGTGGCCAAATCGCAGAAAAAAACATGCATGCAATATCATAAAATGACTAATAGTACCTACTTTATATCGTAAATGGTGATCAACTCTACAATTTAGCCACAAATGACGTCTCGCACTTCGCGTCTCGATGTTTTTCTGACAACCTCCGTAGCGTAGCGGTATTTGGCTCGCCTTAAATCTCGGAGGTTGTGGATTCGATCCCCACGCCGGACAGGAAATCTTTATGTACATTCTAAGATTTATTTCCGGGTCTGGTTGGTTGAGGGACTACCCTCCGTGCCTCGGAAAGCACGTTAAGCCGTTGGTCCCGATTATTATAACATCACCTATAATAATCGTATATCAAGGAACGGGCAGCAGTGTTTTGCTAGTGTGTTACAACATAATACTGCGGTCACCAACCCGCCTGCCAAGCGTGGTGACTATGGCAAATACCCTCCCTCGGGAGGAGGCCCATGTTCAGCAGTGGACGTTATACGGGCTGATGATGATGATGACTATGTTTTTTAAAATATTATCAGTGTTACCAACATACTTTACAAAACCTCGCCTCGAAATGTATGTCGAAGTGGCCAATGCTAGAAGCATTGCCCACTTCGACATACATTTATCAGATCGGTCATCGTTCCATTAATGTCAAGGAATTATAAGTATTCATATATTCTACGAGACAAACAATTAATTACAAATAATTCAGGTTGCGTAGAAATGTGCTCTGGCGCAAGTGGCACCGGACGCCATCACTTCCGCCGGTCATTGTCGCACGGACGTGCTGTGGTTGCCTCCGTTTTTAACAAACTATATATAGATAGTAAACTACAGAAATAAGGAACAAAACAGATTTAGTTATGCTGACTTTAATATTGTACATAACCCTTTAACTAATTACGCCTTAGTAATGTATTAAGTCCAACTAGAGAGGACAGACAAACCAAATAAAGGCAAGCAAATGGCAAAAAAGCTGTATGGTAAATCGCGAAAAACAAATCCGCTGTTCCATACATTTTGTCGAGGTAAGTTAACATAAATGTATGGAACAGCTGATTTTTTATTTCGCGATTTCAGTGTTGTTCCCAAAGTAAAAGTTGCTTATAATCATCAGTACTTTCATCCTCTGAAAGGTTGTTAATGTTTTAAAAATAACCCTGTATATATACATATATAGCGGTTGCTTCATTAATTACCATTTAGCACTGCAGTACAATTGGTACATTTCGTCATCGTCATCGCATCGGTCATTCATCGCTAAAACCCTGCGCAGGTCATTGCCACTGCTCGTGGTCAGCCATTAGTGACTTATATTGTAATGTAGAAAATAAAGTTTCTATTACATTATTTCAAAACGGTAGGTGAATAAAAATACCTACATTTTTCAAACCGTTTTGAATAATATGTCAAATATTGCCGGTCACAAACCCGCCTGCCAAGCGTGGTAATTATGGCAAAAACTCTCCTCGAGAGAAGGCCCATGTTCAGCAGTGGACGTTATATGGGCTAATGATGATGATGATGAAATATTGCTACAGAGATGATCTAAGTTATTGTTATGTAATAAGGTCAACTCGGTCATATATCTACTACACAAATTTGCCTAGTCATAGATGAACAAAACTGTGTTCATCTGTTATCTAGAAATAAATGTATTCGGGACAACCACGACAATTTTTTATGATTTAATCTTTAATAAATATACCCGTTATACTGGTTTAAAGTGAAAGAACAAAACACAAACAATCACATTTTCATACTTTTCTAATTTATATGATGAATTTGTATTTTCTGGCTGTTGGCGATGAACAATAATAAAATATAGCCTTCTTCGATAAATGGGCTATTTAATATTGAAATATTTTTGCAATTCGGACCCATAGTTCCTGGGATTAGCGCGTTGAAGCAAACACACAAACATACTCTTCAGCTTAATTTATTAAGTAGGTATATGATTTATAAACTAATACTATCAATAAAATTTTACAACATTTTAAATGTAAAGTGCATTGTTCTCTAATTGTTACTCTACAAATACATACTATTGGTTGCGTCATATTCATTAATTTTATTTCAAATACAAATAGATGACAATGCCCTAATTCGAAATAGGCAACTATTATTTACATAGACAACTGCGTATTACTTGTAACAGACGAACTATTTGTAACATTCACTTTTATAAAGAAATTATATACTTACCTAAAGTAAGTTTCTGTTTCGGGAATAGACAAGAAAATATTATGGATACGCTTTGATTGAAATGGATACTATAATCTTCCATAGGGCGGGTGTTTTCATTGCAGTAGATTTGTAGCCATATAATAGAGGTGACAATAGAGCATAACCTTAAAATTCTCTATGTGTTTCACAGGTTGAATTCCTAAAGTCCATTTAATAAAGAAAAATCCTTTGTTATTTAAGTAAGAGCCTTATTATCAATATGAAAATTTCTAAACAATAGTAAATTAAGATTAATTATGTTTTTTTTTTCGGACATATTTTGTCGTATGTGGTCTGTCACGACGCTTTTGCTACTTCATTGGGCATAAAGGCGAGCAGTGTTCAGCATTAATAATTGTTTAAAGAGCGTCCCCTTTTATTATTAAAAAAATACCATAGTGAATAAAAACTTAATTTATAGCGGGTTAAACAAAATACATTTAGACAAATGTATAACAATAGCCAAATTCAATATTAATAAAAAAAAAGGTCAGTAATACAAGGAGGAAGCTTTTTATAAAATCGAATCCAATTTCCCATGAATGACTTACTAACTTTGCTAGCCCTAAAGCACGGCATAGCTAGTATAGAATAAAGCAGATATCAGTTTAATAGTTCTACACATTGTACCGCAAACATCTTTCTTTAGATCATGTTGTCTAACAACTGATCATTAACAAAAGACTTGTCCAAATTCACTGTCAAAGCAAAGAGAAGAATAGCACAGTATTGGTGTCAGCACTGGTGTTGGCTAGGCCTTGTAAAGAGGGCGTTACATGAATATGCATGCGACTCTTTGTTCAGCAAACTGTTTGAACTAACCGTGCGAGAATCGACATTTACTAATAATGACTCAGTTGATTGTTCGCGACAGGTAGACGTTTTGTTTTAAATACGTGTATATGAGTTAATTACATTTATGGGGCCACACAAATAACCTGAAATTTTCCAAAAATATATCATATTATTTATTTTATATTATTTTATCTTATGTATTTAAATTTCCTGCTCAGGTTGGTTGAGAGACTACCGTCCGTGCCTCGGAATGCATGTTAAGTCATCTATTTATAGTTTACAACCTGCCAAGCGTGGTGACTATGGCAAAACACTCCCTCGGGTGGAGGCCCACGTTCAGCAGTGTACGTTAGACGGGCCGATCATGATGATGATGACGAATTAACCCTGTTATTTCATCATCATCAGCAACGTCCACTGCTGAAAATGAATCATCACGACCAGGTTGGAGATCGCAATATTTTGTTCTAGCACACAGGTAAACGCTGCTGACGGTTAAGTATACATACGATTATTTTAAACTTTCTTCCGCGTGTTTTCACCCTCGTAGTTCCCGTGGGAACTTCATAATAAAATATAGCCTATAGCCTTCCTTGATAAATGGGCTATCTAAGACTAAAAGATTTGTTCCCGATTTGAAAAATTCTTTCAGTCAAGTTACTGAGATAAGCACGTTCAAGTATAGAAACAAACAAAAATACTCTTCAACTTTATATATAAGTATAGAGGATGTTATAACAATAGTGCTTTTTGAGTCTCCTATCATCTCAAGTAAACAGAAAAATATTTTAAATGTTTCATGAAGATTTCTTGTCAAGCAACGATCTCCGTACCAGACAACCTATAATTTAATTTTCAACGGCCCGTTTACGTCCGCTACTGAACATGGGCTTCTATTAACATACCTTGGTAGGCTAGGATCATTGAAGGATATCCTCATAATCACCACGCTTGGCAGCAGATTGGTGATCACAGTAAGATGGTAGATGCTGCTGCCTATCGGATGGATAGGCAGCAGCATCTGTATGTTCGCTAGTCGCTTACGACACCTCTATGGTAAGATATAGAGTTATATATAAACGGGATAACACACGGTTACAGTTATTTAATACTTTATAATAATCAGTTCAATATTTATTTAGTTAGCTACAATAAGAAAAAAACGATAGTTGGCAAAAACTTTGATACAATTTTGTACAGTCATGTAACTTAATAAGAATAAAAATCAATTACGTATCTTTGATACTAGAATAATATTATAAACGCGATAGTTTGCGAGTATTTGTGTAAGGATTTTTGTTACTCTTTCATGCAAAAAATAATGGATGGATTTGGCTGGAAGTTGGCATTGCAATATTTATAACGATGCTTTGATGGCAAAGGCCTATAGTCAGATGCTGCAACAACCAACGGGTTTGGGTGTTGCACAGCGGATACGAAGAATCGATCCGACGCCTCTTTCATCCACTGCTTGATGGGAGGCAGTTGGAGATCAGAATGTAAATTGCGATTACGAATGAACCACGGTGCCCCGCTGGCTCGTTGAGTGAATCTACTTTGAACAGTCTGTAAGCGGTATAAACTGCTAGACGCGGTATGAGCAAATACGGTGCTCGGATACGTCATAATTGGTCGGAATGCTCCGACCTAATGAAGCAGAGTTACGCGGGAAAATAATATAATTACACCTCCATCATTTATATTAGACCATAATAATTTAATTAATTATAAAATATAATTATTAAATATTCCATTACTCAAGAGACAGGTAGTTATTGACGTATAGCATTGCAATTAAAGACTCCGCCGGAAAATAATAATAATGACTTTATTTATCAAAAAAGGTGTAGGTGTAGTACAGTATAAAATGACAAACTATATCAAACAAAAGGCATCATCATCATCATGGTTCAGTTTAATACTACACTCACACACACTACAGTAAAATCTATGAATGTCACTGTTTTTGTGAAAATGGCCTTTTTATGCCGTCTGGTGACGTTTTGTTTTTTTTTATTTTTGGCTTTGACGCGTAACGTTGTCGGCTATAATAGTTCAGTTTCTATAATCTATATAAAAATTAGATTTTCTATTCCTGGGGATAGGCAAACACACTTACAAGAAGTAGAGGGTAGTTACAACCCTCCACTTGCTACGATCTTGAATTACCACTTTCGCCTATTCCATATTCATCAATCTTCTACCTACTCCCTCCCGACCCTTAGTTTGCTAAGAACCTTCCGATGTTGATGATAACTGTAAAGTAGAGCGACAGTTGAACAAAACTCCCCTAAAAAAAACTAAAAGCCATAATCCCTCAATCACCCCGTTAGCGACCGCCCTGAGCCGAGGTCCAAGTCCCACAGGGGACGCCCTCTTGCGTAGGTTACTTAGTTTGTAGTGTTTAAACCATTTATCTAGGCTAGAGCTTTGCTCGGAGAAGTAGCTAAATACATATGTCGGTGCGACTTCTACCATTAATTCTTATATATAATACTATTAATTCTTAGTCACGAGTTTGGGAATTACTATCCCAATGTGCCATATATCCCGGTTTTACCCTAATATATGTCCTTCGGTTAAGGATACTTCTAACCTGGCTTTTTTTAGAACGTCCCCGATTTGAGCGTCCGCATTGGTCTTCCCATCCATCACATATAGGTTTGTAAATGTCATCATCATCATCATCAGCCCGTATAACGTGCACTGCTGAACATGGGCCTCCTCCCGAGGGAGGGTATTTGCCATAATCACCATGCTTGGCAGACTGGTTGGTGACCGCAGTATTATGTTGTGCCACACAAGGAAACGCTGCTGCCCGTTCCTTGATATACGATTATCATAGATGATGATATAATAATCGGGACCTACGGCGTAACGTGCTTTCCGAGGTACGGAGAGTCCCTTAGACCCGGAAAGAAATCTTAGAATTTACACATTTTTATTACAGATTTCCTGTCCGGAGGTGGGATCAAAGCCACGACCTCAGAGATTTAAAGCGAGCCAAATACCGCTACGCTGCGGAGGTTGTGAGGTTATAAATGTAAAATAATGATTTAATTTAGTACAATAATTTGAGGGTATCAATAACAAAGGTTAGCTGAAGTTCTGCCGTAAAGCGTTTAAAATTTGAAAAATATTCCCTATTTTAAACAATTGGCGAACTTACAGCATATACTTATGTACTGCGCCGGTGGCACAGTGGTTACGACAGTGACTTCTGAGACCTCGTGATCTTGGTTCTATTTCACCAAGAATACTTGTTTCAAGTCTAGGCGTACTTTGTGTCCGTGAATTGAGTGTTTATAATGTCCCCTGCGACACACTGATTTATTTGCCGAGTACAGGAGTCGCCTAAAAAAAGAATTATGATCCATGTGACCTGTATGTATCGTTAAACATTCACCTAAGAAATACGGCGGTTATACATGCTATATGAATAAATAGAGCATCTACTTATATTAATTAACCATTAAGCCGAAAGTCATGTGATTAAAACCAGCTGTCCACTGCATATTCGCCAAAGTGTAGAATAAATAATACTACGTAACGATAGTAAAGTTTATCTTCTTTATAATTATATAGCTATAATTATTCTCAGATGTCTTCATTCAGTAGACGTCAGTCACGTCAGTTTGTTAAACTGGGATGAATGATGACACCAATTGTAAATACTGGAACAATCACTGTTTAACAAACATCAGAATTTCTTAAAAAAATACAAATATTATATTGCATTAGGTTATAAAATCCTACTTCCTACTAATATTATAAACGTGAAATTTATGGACTCTTCCACACATCCACTAATGGACCGATTTTGCCGATGCAATTTAGCCATAGACACCTTTTAAAAGCTCGAATAATGAAACATCACACTACGACCCACTGGAGTATAATAGCAATCCAACTTGGCTAAAACCGCAGGGCACAGCTAGTAATTAAATAATATAAAAAATAAATCAATAGTTTGCTAATTACATGAATAAAAATGTGAAAGTGATAATGATCTTAAATATTAATTAAAGAGAAATTAACAAAATGTCGTCAATGTACAATCAAAGTATAAGTTTCACATTTTCGAGTTTGAAAGGTCTTTGAACTTACACATGAACAAAAAATGGCGTGTTCACTAACTCACTATCAAATTCAGCTGACAGCAGGTGCAAAATTGTATATAAAGTCATAATAATTAGTGAACAATCAGTGTCGACACGACCTGCCAAAATACTTTATAAATGATATGGCATACAACACTTGCAACTTTTTTTTTTTTTTTTTTTTTTTTTTTTTTTGTTGTCCGGGGGTGCACCTGCTCCTAAATTAAGATTTTGTACGAATTAATTTGATAAAGAAAGAACAATTTTGTAATTGATATAAACGAATTATTGTTATCTAGCGCGTTGGATTGCAATTCTGCTCCAGTGGTTCGTAGATGGTCGTATTGTAGCCTATATTTTAATCCAAATTATAAACTATCCCCGTGCAAAATTTCAGCAAAATTCGGTCTGTCGTTTTTCCGTAATAGAATAACAAACATCCATCCATCCACCAACGCATACTTACAGACTTTCGAGCTTATAATAAGTAAGGAATTATTTAAGTTCTGTTTATCCCACTGCAAGACAATCGCCTCCCTTCCCTTCTTCAACTTTTCCCGGTCTTCGGCAATTTTGAGCCAGTCCAAAATCGAGTTAATCACGCCATTTCTTTCCGGACCTGCTACGCTGTCGTTTCCTTGTGTTTATTTTATCATAAAATTGTAAAACATTATGAAGATAGTTAAACACATTCTTGCTTAAGCTGCTAATTGATTTTTTATTTGTGCATTCATATTTCCAAGTAGCTGTACTATGTTAGCCGCGTGGTTTTCAGCTTATCATAGACCACCCTATATCTTCGCATGGGTGTCTTAAGTGGCGACTAAGGGACTTAATCTTGGTGGTGATGAGCAGCATCTATCAGCTCAAAGATATTCCAATCATACTGCGATCACTAAGCCATCCAAGCCCCTCCAACTGCCTGTCAAGTGTTGTTTACGGCAATATGCCTAAAAGACCGTGCCTTGCCAACGTTTGCTAAAAAAGCGGCACATGTTCAGCAGTGAACGTAAACGTTTGGTTGATAAAGTAAAAATAATGTGCTAATTATAGTAACCCATATTGTGTGACATATTCATCTTATCTTCAGTTACAAAATAAAGGTGACTCTCTGTTGTGCAGATTTTATGTTAGTTTTACCTCTTGAGGTAAATATATTTTTGATGAAAAACGAAAAAGACCAGTAGTTTTTAAAATTAGTAGTAGGTAGTAATAATTAATAATTTATTATTAATCTATGTATAATTTTAACATTTATAAATGAGCATACTAAGCAGGTATTTTAGTTATTGTTTTTAATAATTTTAGTCTTAACTTTATTATTTTACTATATTGTGTCCAATAGCTTGTTCTGTCTATATTAAATTATATTAAGAACAATTGTCATTATTTGGGCGGACCATGAGTATATAACGACGGACGCGCTTTAATGCTACCACCGGATCCAATACGCCCCAACTGAGAAGATCCGGCGAAACAAACTCAGTGGGTTATTCTACTGCCGGTTTTAACACGACCCACATGAGACGGTCCGGCGAAACATACTCAAATGGGCAGAGCGTAGATTTTGATCCAGTTACTTTTATTATTTATTTGGCATACACATTATTTTCCCGAACGGTTGTCTTTATAATGTTCGATTATCTATTAATGTTTTTATACTAATAAAACAAGCTAATTTGAGACAGAACTAGCGGTATATTAATGTAACTCATTAGGCCGATTACAGATAGTTCACAGAACATCACACTATTATGCTTACTATTTTACTTAGATACAGGGTATCTAGGAAGTGTTACGCAGGATGGTTCATGAGACCAAATATCTTTATCCTCAATATAGTCCTTAACGCTATAGTAACCTTTAGATACAAGGACACGTTTAATATATGCTTTAAAAGTTGTATCAGGCAAATCAGTAACACGACTAGGGAGTTTGTTATAAAATCTAATACCATTTCCCATAAATGATTTATTGGTTCTACTTACTCTAAAACCGGGTATGGCAATTTTATGTTTATTTCTTGTGTTAACATTATGAATATCACTTTTTTTACTATAATGATCTATATTTTTTCTAACAAAAATGATATTTTGGTATATGTACTCAGAAGGAGCGGTAAGTATATTTATCTCTTTAAACAGGGTACGTAAGGAGTCGCGACTACCTAAACCTGTGTGTATCCTACTAAGCCATATAAAAACTTACCTACTCAATCGTTGAACTTAATGAAAGTTGTTGACATTTATAAGTTATAGTGCCGATAATAAAACCAGCAAAACATAAGCAGGTGATACAAAGATGGCAACTGCGATAAAATTCACAAGCTCTTGTCGTGTGACATGAAATTTAATTGCTTCTTCCGACAAATAAGCTTATTAGTACGGAATTTGTAATCGGTCTAAACTGCTGCAACACGAAAAGTTTAGAAAAAATGTATTGTCTGGATGCTTTGGCATTTGAAAAGAATGAGATATGCTTTCTTACAAACTTCTAATTATTAACTTAACAATTACGATAAAAAAGGAAGAAAATGCGAAAGGTGGACAAAAATTTCATATTTGTGCATCTTTTCACCGTCCGTCCAAAGCTCCCTGTATAGATGGACAACACATGAAACCATGTAACACATTTTTTATACAAATAAATCATCTTTATCTTTTATCTTTATGATATTTATGGTTTCCTTTAGTCACACTTATGAAGTGAATTTTGGAAAATTCTTTCTAAGCGCAATCCGCTTACTGGTTTGAGCTATGTCGATGAATCAGTCATTTACAAAGATATATAGATAGTAGCTATAATATTTACTGAAATTGTATACAGTTATTTATAGAACCTTACGATGATTTATGATTAGTGAAATATGACAGTAACACACTTTGAGGGAGAAATAACAAGTTATAAATAACTTGACATAAAAGAAAAACTATTCGCAACATTCAGTTGTTTTATTTTTTTTCAAAAAAAGTGCAGGTGCCTAATCACGTAACGCTATGAGTGTAGGGTTATTTATTGTAACGCGTTTCCTATGTTATTGTTACTGTATTATTAAAGCTATTTTAATAAATTGACACTTCACATATTGTTTGCATGCATATTAAACGCTGAGTTGCGAAAGCATTTTTATCAAAGTCTTAGTAATATCAGCTTCAAGGGAGAAAAAAGAAAACTAGGATTCTCATAACTTATATTTAACTTTTAACACAAAGTTAAATATAAGTTATGTTAACACTTTACAGTTTGTTGCTTATATTTTAAAAATGACATACACTAAAAATCTCAAGACTAAAACACACACTTAGACTAACTTATCTTAATTATTGTTCACCATTATTCATGTCGTCTTGTTTCTTAGTAAAACGCGGTGGACACAAATAATTTATGCTCCCTTCTTTTGTAACACTTACATTATTTTTATCTTGCCCGGTTTTAACATTTATTTACACCATTCGAACATAAATAAATTAAAGTCATTGTAATTTAGACATACATTTTTGTCTACATTAGAATTAATCACAATCCAATCAAAAATAATTCTAAATGTCTCAACAAGATATTATTTTTAAGTTGTACCAAACCCATCCCAAAAGCTACCTTCCAAATATTGAATTAAATCGATGCGTCTTATAGTAGGCTACGAAGCCAAATACCCATTGAAAATGTTGCGACACCGCATCGCCGCGCCGGTGCCCTGTAGGTTGCATTATATAGGTGATGTAGACGTCAAACTCGTTTGGTCGATAGTCAATTTCGTAACATTTCGCCTCTGTGAGGTCTATGTCTTGGTCAGGGCCGAGGAGAGGGGTGAAGAGGGGGCTGCCACACAGCGGAACGCAGATCGTGCTGCACCGCCGAGCGCGACCGCTAAACCAGCCTCGGCACTTGAATTGCAACATCGTACACTGGAACCCTCCGACGCACGGAAACGAGTTGGCTACCACCTATATTAAATAGGTCACTCGATTATAGATGCTATGCCAAATTTTAATAATATCATAAGTAAATTTCAGAACAAGAGCACTTCGGTAGATTTTTAAAATACATAACTACCTATAAATGTATTTCGTATAACCGAACAGAAGATTACCGTGTATATAGGTATAAATAAAAATGAATCGCTAATACGTACATAATACCTACCTGCCTACCTACTACATAATACCGTAAATTACCGTACGCGCATAGCTTGAGAAAGACTTCAACGATTTGGCTGAGTCGTTTTTTGATGTATTTGTAATTATTACAACTATATTTGTTTTAAATAACGTTTTTAAAAAGGCTACCGGAACTGACAGATATTTTCAAATAGATTTTTTCATATTGAAAATCAATTTCTTTCTTACCTATTAAGAAATAAAAAAAATATTGGAAATTTTAATCCGGCAATACTTGAGCGTTGTTAAATAGGGAACAATTGATTTCAGGAAGTATTTTTTTAATATCAATAAACTGTAGGTCGATCAGAAATCAATTAAATTATCATATATTTTTTCTAGTGTATACTAATTAATTATTTATTGAATAAAATTGTTTATTTTATGTCAGTGGTGAACATAAAAAAAAATAATTATAAGTCAACTATTTGATGAATATTGATGGTAAAATTATTCTATGACTACAACATTTCAAAACCCAATAAAATTTTATTATTATACTTTTAATTAATACCTACCTCCCGTTCAAACATCTTCCTTATTTTTTTTTTATTTTTTTTTAAAAAAAAGGTAACTAAGAATTATAATAATTAATTTAATAAGACTACTTTTACCCTTCCTTTTAATCGTAAAAAAGTCGAAAGAGTTGAAGTATTTAATTACATTTTGCCTGGAGTTTCCCAACACCAGAATTAAATAAAAATATAAACTAATATATTTGTTAAATGTTCACGTCTAATATTTAATTGGTATTTATATTGAATACAAATGCTGCAGTAATCAAAGTGGAGCTACGCAGCCAGTCGTAACCGGTCGCATAAGTCGCGTAACATTATCACGGCTGATGTAAGGTAGAGGCCGCCACTGTCACGCTGATATACTAGCTAGAACTTAGAGCTGATATTACTATGATGCAGCATATTTTTTTTAGTTATTTTCTTTTCCTAAATTTCCTAATATGAATATCAGGTAAACTTAATCCTCTAAGTATCACATTCATGACCGTGAAGCGGCTTTAGCTCAATGGCTAGGAGCGTCGCACTTGTGATCTTGTGGTCGCCGGTTTGATCCCCAGCTATTGCACTACAAACGTGAACCCACTAATAATACAAGCATTTTAGCTTAGCACGAGGGGTTACAAAAATACTAGTGCAAAAACTCTGCTATTAATAAAAACAACGTGGACTAATTATTAAAGTGATCACTCCCCACCAGCCTTGAGTCAAGGTCTAAGACTACAGAGGGGGTCCTACTGTAGGTTGTTTAGTGAAACATTTAAAAAGGGCTAAAGCCCTGCACCCGGTGAAATAGCTAGTAACTTGTAAAATTTGTGCAATATTTTCAAGCATATATATTTGTGTGTATATTATTATGTATATTTTAGTTTTATTTGTTTTATTTGTTGGCTGCGAGAAAGTTCCTTTGTCATTAATATATTATATTTTGACTAATCCTTTGAATACATGTTTCTAAGAAAATGTATCCTACTACTAAAATGGTTGGGCTAATAATAGTTTTTTTTTACATTATCATCCCGTTTACGTCCACTGCTGAACAAGGGCCTCCTCTTTAACAGAACTTGGCAAGCCGGGATCGTAGAGTGATATTGCCATAATCACCACGCTTGGCAGACGGATTGGTGATCGCAGTAAGATGTAAATCTTGACCTAATGGATGCTGCTGCCCATTCATCAGCCATATGTCCCTTAGTCGCCTTTTACGACACCCATGGGAAGTCATGGGGTGGTATGCTCTAAGCCGGAAACCACACGGCACTGCTGAACATGGGCCTCCTCTTAACAGACCTTGGCAAGCCAGGATCGTTGAGGAATATTGCCAAAATGACCACGCTTGGTAGGCGGATTGGCGATCGCAAAAAGATCGGAGTATCATTGAGCTGATGGATACTGCTGCCAATTCACCAGGTGTACCCTTAGTCGCGTCTTACGATACCCATGGGGAGTGGGTGATGGTCTATTCTATGCCGGAAACCACACGGCTTCAAAAATAGAAAAAAATCATATAAATATTTGTTACACAAAAAGGTGTGATGTCACCATTACTCTAATTTACTTTCACACTGATAGTAAAATTAATCTTCAATGTAATACAGATATGTAACTGTACCTTATCAAAATATTTAAAACGTACATATATTTTATCAAATTAAATTGATATGAATATGATTATTGATAGAACTATTCGTCTATTCGTCAGGTGAAGTCATTTCCATAAGTCAAACGTCTACCAGAGGTCGACGATCTTTCGGACCAGTGTGACCGGATCTCGGAGGAAACTTTTTATGTGACCAGCCAGCGGTAACATATTTGCTCAATAAAACAACATTGTTCGAACAAGAATTATGTATTTTATGTACAATTTAACACGACTGTGAAACGATATCATAACAGAGCTAACATATGTTTTATTAATATTTATGTATTTAGCCACAACCTCTTCCGTAAGGTGGCAGTATAATAATTTGAGGGAACAGTATCGAATAATCAGGAAATAACTTTCTTCCTGTGTTAGTGTTTTGTGTTTTAAATATAACTTACTTACTGTATATTTTTTAAATTTCTACACAATTAAAAGCAAACAGTTCAAAAGATAAATACTATGACTCTAAAATAAGAAAACTCTGACTGTAAAATAAGAAGTCCGTTTATATTTTAATAAGAAAATTACTAAGGATCTCATGCTGAATGCCAAAATGAACTGACTTAACCGCGAGGAAGAGCAAATGTATAAAATAGAATCATTGTAATTGCAATTACAATACCATCTCATAACAATTACGTAATAAATACACAAATACCGAGTCATATTTGTATTTTTATGCCTGTTCATAGATCATCATGCAAAAATAATCCTGTTTCAATTTGTTAGGCCAAAGTCTATAAATATAGCCACATATTTTCTAGTTCTAGAATTGATGAATGGCAGAAAATCTACGCAGTTTAACATGGGTCAGATAATGAGTGGTATGACATCTAAATGACTTTGCCAAAAAGACGACACTGTAAATTGATTGAACAGGACTTGAAGTTGCCAATTAACACTTTAAAATGGTGTAACAACATTGTTTACATACACCAAGTACCGGTTCTTAAGTTTATTTTGTCTAAACGCAACATTTATTTACTTTATGCACTTACTGATTCTGATTTCGAAATAGGAAATCATGTTTTTTGTTTAAAATATAATTTCTTCTGTTTTGTTGAAAGATTTGTAAATTTACTTGTTGTTGTATAATATTTGAAATATATTTCCTGCGCCTGGTTTCACTCGCGAAGCTACGCTTTTATAACCACCTGTTCCCGTGGTTACTTCATAATTGAAATTCCACACAATCAAAATCTGTTGGGTACCTGTTGTAGCTTTTAAAACCAATCCAGTACCTAGTTCCGAAAACTATTCAATGCCAACAATCAAATATTACCACTTTATAATATTGATCTACATAAATAATTATTATATTGTTGTCCTATGTTTCTTTCCTTTTTAAAAGCATTTATTTAACTTGCAATGTATGTATGTGTTATCGACTTTTGTCCTTTTGAGGAGAGTAGACTTAGGAGAAGACATCTAAATCTACCTTAAACATTTGTAATGTTTTTATTCGTTTCATGTTCATTTTTCATTTTATGTTTTCTACATGATATTTTGTCCCGACTCATACTATTCTGATATCTGCAATATTCTGTCGCTTTTAGCAGATTTAGGAGTGTTGCAGTTTGCTGAAATAATTTACCTGATGTGCTATACTACTTTACTAATCAAGACGTTGAAGAGAAACTGCATCTGTGAATACCACAACATCAATAAAGAATATAGAATATTACCTGTAACTAGCTTCTTTAAACAACCCTCTTGTTTAGTTCAAAAAGGTTAGGCACATCGTGGTGATTAATTGTACTCATAACATTAAAATTCTATGCGCATACAGTATTTCCCCTAAGATTCGAATCCTATTATCTGCTTGCCTGACCTACCTAATTGTACCCAAACAAAAATACCATATTAAATTTAAGATTACAGTTTGAACTAAATCACTTTTATAAGTACCTATTGGTAACATCATATCCATTTGCGATTTTTCAATTACTCATTTTCATCTTAGGTCCTAACAAAATCCACCAAAAGATACAAAAAAGTAAAACCTACCTACGTACTACCTTCATGCCTCTACATTTATTAAAAACAAAGCCTTCTACCGACCTATTAATTTTTAAAATAAATGACACATGATTGTGTTAAAAGACTTGACATAAAAAAAGAAACAGAGCAAAAGAGACAAAAAAAATAATCTCGGAGTTCCTTTCTTCCTTTCTTCTCCGGGTCGTCCACTTAGGTAGCTAGTGAAAGGTTGCAGGTTAGCTAGGGTAGAATCCTCGACGGCATGGCCGAGGATCGCGTTGTTGCTTATTCCCCGAACTGTGATCTCGTGCCACCGATCATCACCACTGTTCTTAAATCTACTCTTTATTCCAGTGGCACCCTGAGCTTTGGTCCTAACCCCTTAAGGGTGCCCTCAGGTCGCTTAGACTTTGGCCGGATTCTTGGAAGTTAATTATAATTTTAGACCTACCTAAGTTACCTTTAAGGCATATTACTATACCTAATGTGTACATTTGTCATTTAGCGCTCGACAGACGGACAGACTGATTAAAAATTCTGTAAGATCAAATAATTATAACAATGTTTTTAGCTACTTAAGTGATACTTTTGTTCCATTTAGTCTTATACAGTGTACTTTTGACAAGTACAAGTGTATGTTACCTAAGTGCTGAATAAATTTCATTATTTCATATTTAAACAAAATTATAAAATACTGCTCTCCCCGAATTAGAACAAATAACATAATAATTACATCGCAAATAAACAAAAATGATCAGACTCCCTTTCGATATAAATTTCACTGACTAAACTCTGTAAATCCCGCTACATGACCCGTACGCATTAGGGCAGTGTGTGTTGGTTATGCTCACATATACATAACTACCTACACTCTGGCGCGGTCGCACGAACCGTCTGTATTATGAGCAGGCACAAATCGTCCGGTATTCCTGAGGCAGCGCGGCGGCGAGAGAGACAGACGTCGAGATGATATCGCGCCGTCTCACTCTACTCGCAATCCTTTCTACCTGTTGCACTGTTACAAAAACCCGGTCCTTACGGCAGCTACCTTACGTGAATTGAATGAGGATTGCGGGAGGCTACGCGGCCCATATAAAGATGGGGCAAGGGCTATTATACATATTAGGCGACGAAACCAAGCGAAGCTCGCGACTTGGGACACTTGGTACCGTGGGGAGGCGGCAAAAAAGCTCGCGCCTATGTGAGCCGGTTGCACAATAGCTGTTTGTTGGGGAACGGGAACCGTGCGCTATCGGTACTCGAATGAAATAAAATTGACGCATAGCATGTTACATTCCACGACTTCGGTGATTTATACTTGTGTCTGAACTCTTGAGAAATTACTAATCAAGCAGTGAATCTTATAAAAATTGCTCACAATTTTTGTGTGAAGAAGTTGAGATCTGTGGTTCAGATTAAAATAATATGACAGCAGAGAAATTTAATATAACAACATAATGTACCTAGTAAGATAATATAAAGTTTATAATATAAGTGATGATACACATTTCTAGAACTATACAGTAATCTGATTCGGGTATAAAGTTGGTAGGTACTTGAAATTAAAGAATATTATCATTAAGTCCCTATTTATTACGTAATAATCACTGTAGTCTCTTTGGGAAGATTCAATCAATTCTGACGGGTTTATTACGTAATAATCACTGAAGCCTTTTTGGGAAGATTCAATCAATTCTGACGGGTATTTTAAAAATAAAAGAAATGTCTTTTTATAGAATTAAACCTTTTCAACTTAATAGAAGTACGGGCAGGCAACAAGAAATTTCGATTGCTGAATCGTGATTGCATTCCGAGTTCTAAATCCGATTGAATCGCGATAGCATGAAGCTCGGTCGTGACGTGGCTGACATTCGCCGCGCATGCGCGGTCCGTGATCTTGGCAATGGTGGCTCCGGCGCGGCAACCAGCGTTATTGCGGTCGCTGTACCCGGCGCCCGCCCCCGCACCTCTCGCGCTCCCCTCCCGTGCCTGCGCATACCACTGCCTTTGGACAACCGGTATACGTAGTTAGTTACACGTGAACATAAAGCTTGAGAATTTTCTGACGTTTAATTCACGTAACCGAAGGTTCTCACAATTGAACTTTTATGGAACTTGTGAGATGGGCGTAGAAGCTCTGCGCGTTGATGATGATTGCAACATTTACACCTTTTTATTGAAAAATAACGTAGGTTATATAATGGTTCGGTAATTTTCATTTGGCTACAGTTGATAAGTGTTAAGACAATCTAGCACTGCAAAAAACACTTATCTATACACCTTTATTTTAAAGATTTTGTTTCTGTTTTGTTATTCATAACAATGTTATATTTTTTATTTGGACATTAATATTCTATCAATTGCCCAAGAGCTTGTCGGCAGCATTATCGTGGGTTTCCCAAACATATACCTAAACTAAATTAAAGAAAAACATAGATTTAAATTAAATAAGCATGTACGACACTGTTTCTTAACAAACCTTACAAGAAAACCATGTCTACTTGAACCAAGTAAACAGAAGCGATCTTGAATTTAAGGTGTAACGTACGCAATTTAATTTGGAGATCAGAATGCGATGGCAATGGATAATTTGTGGGAAAATGGCTTTATTATTTGTTTTACGAATATAAAAAGGAAAGCATCATTGGGGTTTATTAATTTCTAAAAGTATAAAATTTTGACTAGAGATATTCACAAAAACCTTTCCAAGATTTTGACCTAATGATGACTAAACATAGGTCCATTATCACATTTTTAATAAAATAAATAATCTATTAATATGAGAGATATGAAAAGCTAAGTTAGGTAAACTTGTCCGCTATATACCTAAAGTGTGAGCGTTTCACCTTCAAGAATGGAAAATAATCTAAAGTAAAACATTATATTATTAAACATTATAGCAGCTGTGCTAACACAAATGTATTCGTCTGTTAATTTTCTTATTTTTCAATAATTCTATTAATTCCGTTACTTTATAAATGTAATTTTTAAACTGCACTTGGTATATTTCACGATTATATCTTGTTTTAAGTTTTACTGACATCATTCAGTTATTTTTGCGGATTAATATAGAGCCAATCAAAAGTATTCATTGGGCGCATAAATTTATTAATTTGACCCCACTTTGAAACTATCCTTTGTAAAAGTGGGCATATAATGCTACCTTGTGGATGTTTATTTTAATGTCCCAGAAGCCATCTGCCTAAGAATAAGTTACAAAACTTAAATATGAAATGAGTCAATCACTATTGACTAACAATATGGGTTTGTTAAATGTATTAAGTAATTTAACATTTTTAAGTTACTTATTAACTGTCACCGCAAAATTATGGCGATTTTCAATATCTACGACAAAGACGAATACGACGGTACATATATGCACGATATGGATACGACAGACCACACGATTTTCCCCAAAAGTAGGCAGATGTGCCGTAACACTCCTATTTCGTACGTAATAGACATCAATATCTTTTAACGCCATTCGGAAATTCAGCCCATGACTTTAGGTACCACTACAGAATAATATCAAGTGGATACTATACCTTTTTGAATGTCAAGACCGACTATACCATGTAACATGGTATAGTTCTTATTTTTAGTTAGTCTTATTTTTAAGGCAACTGCAACATGGTCCATGTTGCAGTTGCCTTAAAAATAAGAATAATACAAAATTTCTTCGAATGATACATTTTCAGTACATTCGATTGACAATAGGTTTGAAATTCATAGCTGAATTACTCTAGGCATTAATTATCCGAAGATTGCAATTTCAATTTTGCCGATAGTCTAAATGTGTTATACTCATAAATATAAGTAAAACAATCCGATTGAAACCGGAAGACATTTAGAAATTAAACTAATTTTATTCCCATCACTTGGACATAAGAGCACCTTACTATTTAGATTTAATCAAACGCTGTAATAATTACCACTAATGGCAACAGAAATTACCTCTCATCACATAACGCCAGCTTGTGCGTCCAATTGAATAATGCTCAGTCCCCTAGTAATCAGTGGACCGGTTCTAAACATTAAGACTATTGCAATTTATTCCTCGGTGATGCCACGCGTGCTCGGAGGCAATCATTGCAAATACATGATGGGTACCGTTGCACCGATCTATATACACGACACACTTGGAAGAAAACTATAAGATACCTATCATAGGGGTGAGTTCTTACTTCCTTACTTGCGTTGAGCATTCGACTTCAATTGCTTGGATAAATTACAAAACCAAATGAAATATATATTATTTCAATAAAAATAAATTAGTATCAACGAGTTATTTTTCACTACACGTTACCATGTCATATTTATTGCCATTATTTAGGTTTTCGAAAGAACTAATATTAGCTCCGTTATTTGTACAGATGTTTGCTATACTCCAATTACTTGTAGTCTTGACATGAAACTATTAATTTCTTATTATTTTAGCTAATAATGTGACTTGTCGCATACATTTATCACTTTTAAGAGAATAATAAAGAAATTGTGTAATTGTGTGCATATTGGCAATCATAATGAAACCCGGGTAAGCTAGTATTTTAAAGTGATTAATTCAGTTAATTAACTTAAGCGATGAAGAAATTTAATAAAGATATCAAGAGCGCACTTAAAAGAGGTAACTTGACAAATGTTTCTCCGCAACGTCAAATTCTCATTTATACTTATCTTATTTTAAATGATATTCTGTATTTTCTTAAGATTGCATGCTGTTTATAAAACTCATTGACGAAATTATAACCAGAAAGTGCAACGTTCAACACTACAAATATGCCCAATGACATAATAAATGAATCATGTGTACATACAACGAAATCTTCCGACCTTTATGTAAATCTACAAATAAAAAAAACGGAATCACTTTTCCCGCTGTAGTGATAACCTAATTAAGTTCTACTCATCAATAATACAGTTGTAATACTGTTTTATATTATTATTACTAAAGAAGAAGTCCCAAATTAATACATCTACTAAGCAAAGAATATTATTATGGGCTGACACCAATACGTTGAACGCTTCTATAGACTTAAAAACCTGGTCGTTGCCAAGAAGTTGAAGTTGTTTACTGGCATGGAACCGCCTCGCGCAAGCAATCGTTGCGCAATACGCACACACGCATGCGCACGACCATCGCTAATATGATGCACGGCGGGACACATGCGATCTAACTATATACTGATATTAAGTACTAAGTATAGATACATAGATAGATAGAAAGAATAAAAAAACCCATAACATCATTTAAGGTCCGAAAACTGGAAGAGGAAGTTTTCAGAGTTTGATACAATTAGAGGCACATCTCAAGAACACATGGAGCTTCTTTCCTATTATTCAATGGAAGTCGGTACTCTACCATACCATCATTTATATTATGTAATTATCGTTTTGCTACTTCACAAGAGATTTGCTACTTCACCGGGCATAAAGGCAAGCAGGAACTGACTTAAAAGTAAATGGTATAAAAACTAGAAACTAAGCAACAAGCTCAAGACAGCGCCCCCTGTGGGGCTTGGATCTCGTCTCATCGCTGGATTGAGTAATTATGACTTTGTGATTTTTATGCAATTTTTGTTCAACTGTCGCTTTGCTTTACAGGTTGCGAGCATCTCGGACGATAAGTCTAATAAGACATCTGAAGGGAGATACGAGTACCTAATGATCAAAAGTTGTACACAACACTAAGTACTTTGCGCTATGTAGCATATCCAAATAAATTGATAATAGAGATGTTAGCACATCTTTGGCGCTCGGCAAATTGTAAAGAACTTGCATGACTCCATCTGAAAGGCTGCGTGCACCACGTGATCCTTTCGTTCCACTGTATTATTGTACAATCGACTTACATCAAAAATAGTATGCTCAATTATATTCTTTACAAAACAGCTAAAATATACTTACAGCGTAATAGACAGACAACCTTCAACTAAGCATGTAATTATTTATTAATATATTTGCTTTCTTTAAGCATTTATCATTTCCCATACCCACAACTCCCGTTCCCGTGGGAACTTCATAAAACATATAGCCTATAGCCTTTTTCGATAAATAGGCTATTTATCACTGAAGTAATTATTCAAATCGGACAAGTATTTACTGAGATAAACGCATCCGAGCCAACAAACTCTTCAGTTTTATATATATAAGTATAAGATATAAGAAAAATTTATAAAAAACGAAATGACAAAACTATATTTCACATATTTAGGTGGATTAACTAAGTGTTTCCTACATTGAAAGAACCTTGTATAAAATTGGCACCAAAATGTATCTCCTAAATTATTCTGAATATTGACCCTTATTGCATAAAATCCAACAAAAAGTTTATTATTCAATCAACAGTAAAGTCTTAACCATTTTTTACCACAGACCGACGGGACCAATTCGGTAGCGATTAACAGTTTTATTTTATTTTGATGTAGAAAACAACAACAAGACTTTATGATCTTGTTAGGTCCATTTTTTGGTTAAAAAATGATTTATGAATTCTAAAATGAACGCCAATAAGGCGTGAAAAATATATAATGTTATTGTGCAATAACTAATATCAACTCCAATCAAGAATCAATTTATATGTTTACACTAACATTAGGGTCTTTTTCGAATAAATCACTTTTTTCATTCATTTATGAAAATTAAATGCGTTCAACTGTGCATGCATCAATGGTTTGATGCATGAACAGTTGAACGTTGTCATGAACAGTTCCGTAGCGTAGCGGTATTTGGCTCGCTTTAAAATCTCGTAGGTCGTGGGTTCGATCCCCACGCCGGGCAAGAGATCTTGGTGTAAATTCTAAGATTTCTTTCCGGGTCTGGTTGGTTGAGAGACTACCCTCCGTGCTTCGGAAAGCGCGTTAATAATCGTATATAAGGGAACGGGCAGCATCGTTTCTTGTTTTGTACAACATAATGCTGCGGTTACCAACCCGCCTGCCAAACGTGGTGACTGTGGCAAATACTCTCCCTTGGGAGGAGATCCCTGAACATGGACTGGACGTTATACGGGCTGATGATGTTTATGCAAATCGTTGAATCCCAAAGATAGCTGTCACACATAATTTAGATTATTTAAAAACTTATCACCATTCGCTGACTTGTATTATGTTGCAATAGATTATTAAAATCCCGTAATTTTTTGCGTTATTTTTAAGAATTTTATAGATTATTTTTAATGCACAGTTGCTAGGGACCATTTATTTAACTGTTCTAATACGGGCAACTATACAAATAGATTATTATTCATTACAGATTTATTATTATTATCTAAGATAGTTATTGTCTGAAATACACATCAGCTCGTGCTTCTACTTATTACAAATTCCATAATGTCCTCAATAAACCCTAACTGGCTTACAGCTGTAGACTATTTAAGTCGTTACTTAAACAATAAGGAATTTAAATATAACAAAGTTTCTCAAAATTAATCTTAAATAAGTACCTGTCCGATCCGGTCCGATTTGTTCTTCCGTGTAATCATGCTTTTATTCGTATTTCAAATAGATAATCACTTTCCTTTTACCGTACTCTGTTGTGGTTTACATAAAAATACTAACACCGTTTTCTTGGGACTTTCTGAAAAGGATATCGGGTTCCTTAATCTCCTCTTAACCAGCAGTAAGCTCAAGATTATGGAATACATCTTACAAATACTTATAATTCTTTCAAATTATTTGTTACAAACATTTCCATAACAAGGAAAACGCGTTAAATGTATACCTTCTAAGTACATCCGCTGCCATAGAAACTGCCGGAACATGAAGAATAAAAGGAAGTACATGTGATTGAGCTAGAGTGTTCAAAAATTTAAAAGGCCATGAATAATCAGAATGCGGCATGTTTCAAACTACGCATAATATTAATAGAATATTTTAGAATGCTAACAGTGAAAGACAGTGCAATAAAAAAGGAGGCTTAAAAGGATGACGTCATGTGATAAGAATTCCAAAGACGCCGACACTCCCTGTTTAATGAGAATAACAAAACATTTTCCCCCAAGATCGTTCCAATGACCTAGGTTGTAAAATGTACTGTTTCATAACTGTCATAAAAATCAGTAAATCCCTTTCGTTCGTCCTAATTGCTGACTGCCCGTTCGTTTTCATTGTTTTGCAAATCTCCCTGTTAATTGAAAGGCTGCCGACACCAGACGTCTCGTGAGGTCTCTACCTGGAAAGATTATTGTTACATAAGTATTATTTTCTAAAATTAACGGATTTTACGTCTAGGTATATAAGTGTTGTAGACGATTATGAAAAAAAAAAACAATATTGCAACGGTATTGTACTTCAATCTTAAAAACTGATAAAATAGTCGATGAACTAATCTTTACTTTTCTGGTTGATTTATTTATTTCACTTTAATTATACACCAACGGTACTAACAAATTACAATAATTAATTACATATTTAATACTTAAGAAGGTAAATTCGCAAATTAAGTTAATGTTATATTAAAATTGATAGAATACGAGTACGTTACATAGCAGTAAGCCGTAATGATACCAACGAAGTAGGTTACTAAATTATAGGTGGGGTGCAATCGGCGGTCTTATCGCAAGTGCAATCTCTTATAGACAACCCTTAGCTGGAAAAAGATAAACTTAGTAGATCCCAAATATTGATAGTAATATTTAATGTAATCTTAGAATTATTTTCCGACAATAGGTCTCTGAGTTAGTCTGTTAAATTGAATGTAGTTTTAGGACATCAAATTATGGTAGGTATAAAATAAAATTAATATAGGTAAGAGCTGATTATGTCAACCTCATGGCACATACCTAAACATAATCTCATACAGATTTCAAATAAAGGCATTTCAATACTCAGTTGGGTCAATCAAAAGATATTGTACTATAGGTTCAGATAGAGAACGGACAAGAGACTGTTATACTTACAGATTACATTACGGTCCAGTTCTAACAAAAAATGTATAAAGCCCCAGAAAAAACGTACTTTCAATTATAAATATAAACACCAAACATATAATATTATCCTTTTCTTGTCGTTAAATGTTACATATATCATTTAAACACTTTAGGCAATGGCTTTTTATGTAAAATAATTGCTTTTAATTGCAACTGAAACCCCGACAAAAAATCTTGACGTCCATTAAATGATATGGAACCGAAAATGTTTCCGTACTTATAAATATATGCAGGCTGTCCATTTATATCCCAAGCCAGATAAGTAAATGATCATATACTGTAGAATAATTAGATATCTTATTAAATTTTCCATGTTCCGTAAGTCGTTATTTGATTCGCAAATAACTTCAGAAGAATAACTGCACTAAATTGGATTATTATTTTTATTTTTTAGTAAGAAGGTTTGTACGAAAGATCTTATACCATCCCGTATTTCTATGTTTCAGAGAATAAAGATTAAGAAAAAGCACTGAACTCAATCCTGAACATATTTACAAAGTAAATTTTAGTATTTTGCTGATAACATAAATAAGATCAAAGATTTAGTAAGTGGAAAAACAATGAAAAGAATACTCAGTATTATTAAAACAATAAAAGACAGAAAAGCCCATACACAAAATAGCACTTTTACTGCAAGGCGCGGTTGTGTGAGGCGTGCGGCGCACAGTATTCGGAATGATTATATTACGAGCTACTTTAGGTACAAACATCATGGCAATATAAATTAAAATTTGCAAGTGATTAGGGTACATTATTAGTCGTACAACTCGTTCCCACGCCTAATTTGCCGGTTTCGAGAAATGTTCACCGCTCAGCACTGCACTAATCCCACGCGATAACAATACCGGTCAGTCGCTCTTGTTAGCCGCTAACCATCGCATGTGTGTACGCTCTGTTCTTACAATTTTGTGTTTGAGTTTTTTAATAAATATTTTGTTTCATCATGGCTTCCACATCCACAGGTAAGATATACACCATTTTTTTTATCATATATAAATTCGTATTATGAGAAAATAAATAAAATATGAATTGAAAAAAAATAACTAAATTTGCAAAAAGTTTTAACGTTTAATAGATTCCAACTTTTTCCCAGCCAATTCCAGCCGTCCATGTTTTTTTTTGAAACTCGAGTATCTATCTAGCTTTCGAATGAATCTAGTCTCAATATTCGACTCGCCTCGACTTTTGAGTAATGTAATTTTTTCTTGTACCAGGTGTTTCCCGAGGAATAACTCGCCTTCACCTTTTCGACCTTTTATGTCGTCATAAACTGGTTAATCAAGCGAATAAGGGATCTTCTATAGCTCGGATGGTAGACTATGTCTCTTCAGAGATTCCAGGACTTCCAGTAGAAGTTATTAAAAATAAAATAAAGGTGTTTTCTGCTGTGCTAACCAAGAAATGGAGTGCTATAAGGAATAAAAAGAAGTTTGTTTTAAAATGCAACGACTGGCTGCAAGAAGAGCTTTGGTCAGAACAAAATCAAGATGCTGGACAACCTGAATGTACACCTGATCGATCTGCTGTAGCTCAAAGGATGAATTTTGTTGGTTTAAGTGCATCAGCAAAGAAAAACCGGACAAAGATGTTGGTGGCAGGCCATTCTCCGGAGGAGCTTGCCTATGCCACTCAAACGAGTTTCACAAAAATTGGTAAGCGGAATATGGCCACTGTTATAAAGGCAGTAACTGTGTCGTCACCTAAATCACTTCGGATGATTAAAAGAAGGAAAATATCGCAGACATTTATACGTCCATATACTCCCGATGAAGCATTAGCTCTGATAATAAATTCGAAACTGAGCGTGGACCAGTATAAACAGATTCGCAGAGGAGCTAAAGAGAGAGGGTGTGATATATACCCATCATATGATAGAGTTCTGAAAGCACGAAAAGAGTGTTACCCGAGCGACATAATAATAACTGAGACGAAAGGCGAAGTTAAGCTGCAAAGTTTGCTTGATCATACAACAGAAAGACTAGTTAAAGTTCAGCTAGATGTAATAGCAGGTGTAGTGATCGAAGATGGAAACAGTAAATTCTACCTTAAATCAAAGTGGGGATTTGACGGAAGCAGCAGCCAGTCAGAATATAAGCAGCGGTTTACAGAAGATGCGGCCGCGTCAGATGCAGATATCTTACTCACATCGCTAGTTCCACTACAACTAGTGATGAAGAGAGAAGAAATTGAGACAATTCTTTGGCAAAACCCGAGATCTTCCTCCACTCGCTTCTGCCGCCCGATACGTTACCAGATGTTGAAGGAAAGTCACACGGTTCTAAAAGATGAAGATGACTACATCAACAGACAAATAGCTGCTCTGAACCCTACGCAAATAGACATCGGGGATCAAACGATCAACATTGAGCACATCTTAATGGAGACAATGCTAGATGGAAAAGCCGCCAATGCACTCTCTGACAATAAATCTTCCCAGACTTGCAACATATGCAAGGCAACACCTAATCATATGAATGATATTGATGCGGTCATTCAAAGGCCATGTAACAAAGATTTGTATGCATATGGATTGTCAACATTACACGCCCATATTCGACTGTTTGAGTGTGTGCTCCACATATCGTATAGGAAGGAACACAAAACATGGCGCGTTACTAAGAACATAAAAGAAGCAGTGGAAGAAAAAAAGCGCGCCATTATAGAAGAATATCGTCGTCGAACTGGGCTCCTAGTCGATACAGTAAAGCAAGGTAGCGGCTCAACCAATGATGGCAATACTGCGCGAAAGTTCTTTGAAGATCCTGCTCTCGCAGCTGAGATCACTAGGGTTGACAAAGATCTCATTACTAGATTCTCTGTTATACTCAAAGCCCTTTCGTGCTCGTACGATGTAAAGCCAGAAGCCTACAAGGAGTATACACTTGACACGGCTAGACTCTACGTCACCAAATACCAATGGTACAAAATGCCTTCTAGTGTACATAAAATATTAATTCACGGAGCTGATGTCATCGAATCCCTTGTGCTCCCTATAGGTCAGCTTAGCGAAGAAGCTCTAGAGTCAAGACACAAAGACTGCCGCTATTATAGAGAGCATAGCACTAGGAAAATCGGAAGGAAGCAGACCATTGAAGACCTGCTACATGCTCTGCTCATCTCCTCCGATCCATTAATATCTAGCATCAGACCATTGCCTAAGAGAAAATCGGGTACTTTGGCGCCAGAAGTATTACAATTATTGAAAGCTCCTGAAGCCCCTGAAAGGACGCACTCATCCGATGAAGAGGCTAACAGCGAATAGACAAAGGCCAAAAACCTTTTTCAGGGCCGCCTATTTAAAAGTGTCTTAAAAGCAAAAAAAAATTTTTTTTAATTAAAGACTATATTTATGTATATGTACACACTATATAAATACAATATACTTAATAAAATCTGTGTTTTTATCGTATAAGTCCACAAACATGTATCTACCTACATTTAAATAAATAAATTCATATAAAAAATCAAAGTGGCTCGTAATATAGTCAATCCGAACACTGTGCGGCGCAGCGTGGTTTTAACGCGGTGCGCGCACGCAGCGCGGGCGGCGCCGGCGCGGGCGGGGGCGGACCTGTTCGGGCAACGGTGTCGCGGGCACCGCACAACACTCTCAGTCCTTTCGCAGCGGCCAACGGTACCACATGTGCCGCTAGCTTCTACGCACTAAATAAACATCAACAACGCGAGGAAACTTAACGTGCAGTGTGTTATGATGCTGAACAGTGAATTTTAAAAGACCGAGTGACATAAACGAACAGAAGGATCGAGTGCAGTGTACAATTAGCGCCTGAAGATGCCGAAAATCTTCCTCATAAAGAAACGGTTGGCGGAGCAGCAACTGGGGTTGCAGGAAGGGCAAGAGTTGCTCGAAAGCAAATCCTTGTGCCCTGGCTCACCGCTTGATGATGCTCCCATCCCACTTCTCTACAAGAAGGATAAAGATTGTGCCGGTAAGTCTTTGGTTATATCCTCTCATTTATGAAAGATCTATCCTATAATAATTACTTTAATTCCTAAACACACATATATCATCTTCATACAAAAATCGTATGCCCATATAACCCTTCGATATACCAATACATTTGAAAAATTAAAATTTTTCCCTTGCACATTACTGAGATGTATTTATACATACACATTATTTTCCTTCTTATTTCAATATGGTCATTCTATTTTAGCCATCTTCGTGTCCTTTTGTGTGAACCTTGTATTTTTATTTATCATTTCCTTCTTAACGGCCACTTGCTCACCCAAAAAAAAAGATACTCGCTCTTGGACAGAATCCTGTTCTCGGCTCCGCACCGCTAGCAAATGTCTACCTGCGATCACTTGTGTACATTGCATGATCTTTAACTATTGATATTTCGTCGCATGGAATATATAATATCTTTTATTGGAATAATTAAGACGTTTAGGTTTTGTTTTTTTGATATTTAGTGATTTGTAGGTATCTATATATAAATGAGTATAGATAATACGTCTTTTTTTTTAAATGCAAAAAGTTGTTTGTGTTTTGTCATCGTGTTATGTTTTTTACTCCAAAATCACTTTGTAAACTTCTTCATTTTATAAGAAATCGAGTCTCTCACTATCTTTAGTACGACATTCCCACCATTCAATGATTAATGAAAATAATCCTATCATGACTACCTCCTCAGCGTCATTGCAAATTTTAACGGTTTCAGGTAGTAACTGGGTGTGAATCATCGATATAACTGTCATGTTTATGCCTTTTTCCACTAAATGTTTATTCTCATAAGAGTGCTAATAATTCGGTTACACATATGTAAATATGATGATGTTCGTCTAGCGCGAAAAACATCCTTATCTTCTTTAGATCATATAGTTTCTGTTTTAACCTGAATTGAAATAGTTGCTGTAAGAATAGGATACTTTATTACTGCTTCGCTCTTTCTGATTAAATTTGTTGCGGATCTCAAGGCAGCTTAACTAATTTTCGGGACTTGGTGGGCCTCAATGCTTATTGCCATTTCCAGTGTGAGCCACCGTTGATAATGGCTTACGTGAGTTGGAGTGGTGGGAATGTGCATGGAATTAGTGTAAAAATTGGATGACTGATATTCAAACTGGGTATAAAAGTTTGGTTTGGACAGAAAATCTTAACATGAAAAATTATAGACTATTTTAACACGAACAACTAAAAGATGTAACATTGTTTAATCGTAGTACGTATTGTATTCCGGACGCAGACCTATTAGCAAGTATTTATTCTTCTTTTGATATGTATCTAGTCTTTCGAATGTTTGCGTCGAATAGTCAAAAAGGCTCAAATATCTCTATAGTAGAATCACTGACGGGACAGGAATTGACCGGATGATAGGTACCGAGGTGTCAATGGTTGCGGGACAATGGCGTCGCTTCCGGTCTGCTCGCTTTGTATTTAGGTTAGTCACCGCAATCTCGACTGTCATTTCAATATAATTAACTTGCGTGACGTGCTACCTGTATTTGCATTAATTTTGCTCCGACTTCAATTAGTGCGGCTATTGTTTTGTTCGTATTTACTGTTTTAACTGATTCCAAATTACTGTTGTTACGTTTTGATGTTCTAACGTACAATTATGTTATTGAATTTGTTACAATATACTTTGGTGGAATAAAAGCGTTCTCAAAATTTGTAATAAGTATCTTGCCATTTTAAAGATCACTATTATTAACATCTGTATATCTATACTAATATTCATCATCATCAGCCGGTCCAACGTCCACTCCTAAACATGGGCCTCCTCTCGAGGGAGGGAGGTATTTGCCATAGTCCCCACGCTTAGCAAGCAGATTGGTGACCGCAGTGTTATGTTGTACCTCACAAGGAAACGCTGCTGCACGTTCCTTGATATACGATTATTATAGACTAGCTTCCCGCGCGCGGTTTCACCCGCGTAACTCCCGTTCCCGTGGGAAATTCATAATAAAATATAGCCTATGTCCTTTCTCAGGCTCTAGACTATATCTGTACCAAATTTCATTTAAATCGCTTCAGTAGTTAAGGCGTGATTGCGTAACAGACAGACAGACAGAGTTACTTTCACATTTATAATATTAGTAAGGAAGTAAGGATGATGTTATAACAATCGGGACCAACGGCTTAACTTGCTTTCCGTGGCACGCAGGGTAGACCCTCAACCAACCAGACCCGGAAGAAATCTTAGGATTTACACAAAGATTTCCTATCCGGCGTGGGGATCGAACCGACTAATATTATAAAGCTGAGAAGTTTGTCTGTTTGCTTGAACTAAAGGTCCGATTTGAGAAATTGATTCATTATTAGAAAGAGATCTTCTTTATCCAGTAGTAACATCTAAGGGTTAATATTTTATGAGGAATTCATACGGAAATAGGAGTTACGCAAGTGAAACGGTGGCCAGGTGGCCAGCTATCTTTATAAAAAAAGAGCAAAACGATTTATAGGACAATTGTTAATCAAAATTGTTTTCAAACTTAGACCCACATTTTACAAAACACGTTATAACAAGCTTTGTATATTCAGTACTTGAAACAATAGCAGTTATAATATGAAATGCTGATAAGACGAAGAAGAAATTACAGGTTACAATGGCACCTGTGAGCTAAAGGGCATGATGCGAAGGTCACCTGACCCCAACTTGCCGCAATGTGCACTGTTAATATAAAGGGGAGCAAGTTTTATTATCTACAGTCATTTCGTCGTTGATACTGCAATAGCGCGAAAGTCACCGTTGCTAATAAGGTGTATTTTTGTTTGTCGAAAAATATTTCATTTATACATGTTTTATAGGGCAAAAAATCTCTCAAAAAATTTGACTTGCAACCTTATCAACTAATGTCACTTACGAGGAATTGTTGTATCACCGACTATTTGTAAAGGCAGTTATTGTGAAAATAGTACACAAACGTACACGATCTTATTGGCTTAAATGATACAGACTGATTTAACTATAGATATTTGCTATTATTAGCTATGTATACTTCTATACTAGCTTCCCGCGCGCGGTTTTACCCGCGTAACTCCCGTTCCCGAGGGAACTTCATAATTAAATATAGCCGATGTCATCCGGGGACAGTGTAGCTTTCCAACGCTGAAATAATTTTTCAAATCGGTCCAGTAGTTTTGGAGCCTATTCAGTACTATCAAACAATTAAATCTTTCCTCTTTATAATATTAGATTGACTAATAAATAAAGCTGAAGAGTTTGCGTGTTTGCTTGAACGCGCTAATCTCAGTAACTTCTGGTCCGATTCGAATAATTATTGCAGTGTTAGATAGCCTATTTATCGAGAAAGGTTTTAAGCTATATTTAATTATGAAGGGAACGGGAGCGACGCGGGTCATTATAAATATTTGTGCAGAAAAATATGTAGGTATAGCACTTCATTTAGTAATAAATTATGAGCAACATGTATTGACGTTTTATATAAATAACACAAACTAAACATGTACCTACATTAATAATAATAAATATTATTTATAATTATTACGTAGCTATCTATACTTTGAAGAAGCTCCGATTCGGTTACAGTACAAAAGATTTCAACGCGTTACTGCGCCGTCCTTTGAATTTTAAATTTTATTTTGATTTTTTATTAAGTTATCATAGTAAATGAGGATACTGGGCCATAAAAAAATTGGAATTGATATTTAAATCTATTTGGTCCAACATTTTGGAAGCAAGACTATTGATACCATTGAAAAGTTTAGAGTTTACGTGGTATTAGGGACTGTTTAAGTACTTTATAACAAAAACGCAGTTGGTTTCGATGGAAACAAAAGTGTAATAAAAATATATATCAAAATAACAAGTAATAGAAAAGGTATAAAGACATAGACAATATAAGTACAAAAAGGTTGTGCGGTCTTGCACACGTAGTAAAAGCTAAAAGCTGAAACGCTTCTTAAATAAGAAATTTAAGTTCTATGAAAATTCGTACTTACTGCCTTAGTATTACAGTATACTAAATCTTGGACATCCATCCAGTACCCTCTTTTCATACACTACAATGCGTTTGCTAATTAGAATACGATAGTTATTATTTTATATCTTAATGTTTTAAAATTTATTACACCCTTTGATAACTATCATCGTTATTTATTATGCACTTCGTGAGAATTTACGTTTCTACCCATCGACCTTCTTAGACAGCTGGTTAATTAACCGTACTACAACACATTAAGAGTTTATTATGATAATTATGAACTTAAAATCAAGTATAATATTATAAACAAGTATATTATTGCACAATATTAAGTCGTTGTTATATATTATTGCACATTGATAACAAGGAAGACTCTAATTATGATTTCTTTAATAAGACCTATTTATGGCTTTTTGTATCGTTAATTAATGACATATTTACTTATAAATATACCTACCTATTTAAACGTCACTTTATCTCTTACACTTCAAAGCCTAAACCACTAAACCGGTTTTAATGATATTTGGTCCAGAGATAGTCCAGTCTTTGGGAAGGGTCCTTAAACATTAAACCACTAAAATCTAAAAGTAATAATCCCTCAAAAAAAACTTTTATCCACATTTTTACACGAACGAAGTCGCGATCAAAGGCTTTTACAAAATATATATTTTTTTTTAAATATAGTCCATTAATTTAATATTCTTTAATGTGCTTTACTCGCATTAAACGGTTATAAAACATGAATGACGTAGTATTCGTCATGCGAATAATTACACATGACCCTGTAGTTGGCCAAGCAACGCTACGTAAGATGACTTCTCGTTTCTGTCGGCCATTGTGATTTAAGGTTCGCAATTAACAAACAAAGTAACAGTTTGATGAGGTATCTCTTCAAATGGCTGGTTTGTGCTGCTTTGTTGTGTAAACAATACCATTTTTTGTTTTTATTACATACGCGCTGTTTCACCTACGTAACACCCGGTCCCGTGGGAATTTCCTCATACAATATAACCTATGTTATTTCTGGATAACGTAACTTTATAATGGTGAAAGAATTTTTGAAATCGGTCCAGTAATTTCAGAGCTTATTCAATTCAAAAAAACAGTCAAATGTTTCCTCTTTATATTATTATAGATGAATAAACTCTTGTGGGAATTTATTGTAATGTCATTCAAAGAGATATAACTGAATGACTGACGAATTGGTTACTTCATCTACGTTACACTTTAAATTAGGAAAAAAGAATATTCACCTTAATTTATCAATAAAGTTTCGATGTTGCTTAAAACTCCCATTACCATTTTATAAGTCATTATTTCCGAACCCTTCCGCAAGCGTCCGCCCTGATCCGATGTCCAAGGCAGTCTTGCGCAGGTTGCTTAGTTTGTGATTTTTAAACAACTTAATACGGAAGAAGCTATGCTAAGCTTTTCTTTATGTCCGATAAAGTAACTAAAACGACGTGGCTAATACAAATGCTCGTAAAAAAAATTTGTTTCACCATCCAAAAGTTTTGTTTGAATGGAAATGACTAGTCCAATATTTAGCGGTAAACGACTTCTAATTGGGCCAATTCCAGTAAATGCAATATAAATTACATTCAAGTCTAATGAAATATTCTAATAATTGGTACTTAATAACCTATACCGTACTATATTTATTATTAAAATCGCTTTAATTAAGTATAATGGAATCGTGAGGATCAATTAACATGCGCCGGAGTAAGTTGACGTTCGTATTAAGGCCAAGGGTCTTCAGACGAGTCTTGAATACACCCAGACAATATACATATTGTAATTATTATGTACAGTAATGTATCTTGCCGCTGCTTTTTGCACGGACATAAGTTACCCACTAGGCTTTTGATACTTCACCGGGCATAAATAAAAGATTTGCAAAAAAAACACAAACTAAACAACCTGCGCAAGAGTGGCTTGGCTTGTTAATTGAGATTTTGCTGCATGTAGGTATTTCAAAAATGTATGTATTTATTTATTTAAAAAAATAGTATAGACGGATCTTATGAACCTAGCGTCTTATATTTTTATATATCAATGTTAACTTTTATGAAAAGTCTATTGTATTTATTATTTTACACATTTGTTTTGTTCCTTAAAATGTAACTGGTATTATACTATTTATACATAATTATACTATATTATAAATACTTTATTCAATAACTTAATAACCTGTACATAGACCTAGATGAGGCAAATGACCGGGGAATCGCTGTGGCAAAGTTTGATTTAGATAACTGAATAGCATTCGACTCGAGAAGAAGAATAACTTAATATCTAACTATATATTTATTAATTAACATTTGCCAATAGACTACACAAACAATCGTTATGCCAGACTGGTCGCAATAGTGTGTATATGTGTTTGTATTTGTGCACGACCTCTGAGACGACACGGTCAATAAGTAAACGTGTTACAGGATTCATCTTTGCAGTCAACCAGCATATGACATAATAGCTTACCTGAACCAATGTCTCCCAAAATAATTGAAAAATAAGTAAAGTTATTTTGACCTTTATAAAAAAACTTGCCTAAACCTGAACTTAAAATGGTCTAGTAAAATAATATTAAAACCATGATTATAACGCAGGAATGTCAGAACTCTTAACAATCGCATAATTCCACAAGTTCTCATTATGGCTATTTTAACGAAGTACATATTTCGCCATATGCTTGAAGCCATTGTGTCTTTTGTTAGTCGTATCTTTAAGATTTGCCTTTTCAAAAATTGGTGATCGTAAAAAGGCGATTACATTCAGAGGAGCCGCTAAATCTGTTCTTGGAATAAACTAACCGTTAGTGAAGTTTCAATTTAGCATAAAACATATGATACCTAAATATAGTCTAGTGAAGTAATCTCGAGTTAATATTATAATAGTTGATCCTACTCGTTTCCTGTCCAATACGTAAATACCAAAAAAAAATTGTATAAATACTTTTGTCTCCATTATTATCAACACAACAAAATATCTGCCGAAATGGCTCTATCGTTTTCAAGATATGGCTTATCCACGGAAAAAAGGGTTTTGTATTCATATTATATAGATGATTTGTTTATTTATTTATTTTATCTTTTGCATAATGATAATTCATGGCGGATTTAATACCAGTCAACCATATTATGATAATTAAAAAACGACTTTATACACTTATATTTACTAAATGAGTTAACACTTCCCCAAAATGATGCAAAACTTTGTCTTCAAATATGTATTTCATTTCGACACCTCCAAAATGTCCGTAGTGTTATAAGGAAATTGTTTAAAAGAGTCAACATCCGACGTTGCCTCACTAAGTGACGTTTGCTCAAGGGCTTGCCTTTATATCGTTTTTTTTGACTAAAGATGTGCTGCACGTGACTATCGGCTGTTTTTTTTTTCATCAAACGGTCACACATGTCTTGCAAATATTCATAGTTTTAAATGTATGTGGGCGTAGTTAATTTGCCAAGACCTGTTCAGGCCTCTTACGTATTTACATCTGCTTTTGTTTTTATACAAAAGCCACTAAAGGCTAACTTATACAGATGTTCGTCAATACCTAAGTGTGTGCATTTATTCATCCACTAGAGGCATAAATAACTAAAATAGACAGTATGGACAATGGGTATGGGTATGGGTATGTAGATACCAACGTATTCAACTTAATGTACTTACATTACGACTATTCGTAGTAGATAGTACTTAAGAATATTCTAAGAATATTTTTTATAAATATGGTTTATAACATTTTATTCTCCTTTACTCTCAAATTCAATATTAAGGAATACAAATTCTCAATCGTGTCCAATCGTCCATATTGCGGAAACAATAAACAAGTCAATGATCGCGTGATGGATAGTATAAATCTGTAAGAACGCCATTAAATATAATCGCACACAAGTTTTATGTGCTCCATAACGGAATATCCTATAAGTAACAAATATATTTATAATAATCATAGAAATAATAACATATCAATCGAAAATAAATACTGAATTAATACTTTTAAGTATCAGATGTTTAATAGTTTTATGATAAGATTAAACCTTTGAAAGGTTGAGTATAGATTGTCCAATTAAAAAATGAAATTCGGATTGAACCAATCCTAAAGGACATGACTTTTCTATGTAGCGGAATAATATATCCTACACCACTCCGACTATCAGCAATACTATTTGTCATCGTAGTGCCCTTCCTATCTCAAACATTTACGACCACCTAAAGCGAACGGCATCTTTATCATTACTTAAAATATCAGGTTACTTAACATTTTACCAAGGAGAATGGAGTATTTAAAACCTCATTTCAATTTAAAAAGGATGCAGGAACAAATGTCTTTTCAACATAAGTAAAATAAATAGCAGCTTAACCGAGGCTTAAATCTCGATCGTATATAAGGCCATCTCAGCCATTGTTGTGTCATGTGCAATAAAAGATAATCACTTCGTGTTTTTGATGTCATTTTCTGTAGAACACGCACATAAATATCTTACCCATAAATGGAGTCTAGACAGGAATGTAGTACCCTTGAAAATATAGATAAGGACCTCTTTTACTACCTTTAACTGGAACCATTTAAACACCTTCAAACTTAAACCGTGCTGAACTTTAAACTACAAGGACGTTAAAAATATATGGCAAATTTAAAAAAAGGCTCTAACATCAGACCTCAAACACATTAAGTAAAACTAGATTTCTGGAGTAATAAAAACAGTAACGGTAATTATTTTAACGGATAAAATTGTTATTTAAATTCAAGTTGCCTCTAAGAAACGGAGAACGAAACATAGCCAACCGATTACCTTCTAAGATACCGGATTTTTTTCTATTAGTTAGTCGAATTAGTCGATGTTAGCCTTGAGCACTTTGCTTAACATATTTGGGTCATTAACCCTCGCCAAATCTGTTTGTGATTCACGCCGTGATCAAAATAATAATAAAACGTTGAAAAGTTTTTGCGCTCGCTAGGCGGAGAGACGTATTAGAATCGCTTTTTGTAAAGGTTGGTGTCTAAATTGGTATTGAAAAAAATGTACAGAAGGCTTGTAATTACATTCGTGGGCGTTCTATGTAGGAGGTATGTGTTTGTGTTAGACTGTACTGTCCACTTCGTTGCTGTATTATAGATAACGCATACGTAAAGGTAACAAAACCGTTCGACAAAACAATTGAGTTGCAAATTTTACTACCTTTTCTTCCTACAGTCAATGACAGAGTTGCTTATGTTCATACGAAACAATGTAAAAAAAGTCATGAATTTCACAAACTTGTAGATTAGCGGTAGGATTGAAATTTACAAGTTAGTGGCATTGTTTCATACGAACCAAACGGTGTCCACATGCGGTTTCGCACACGATAAATAATTCTAAACAAAAAATGTCCTTCGAGGCGACCTTTAAACTGATTCCTCACTGGGGCCGGCGCGGGCATAAAATATATACCGTGTGCTTTCGGTACTCTGCTCATAGGAAACAAAAAAACTCAACGGAATTTTATGTCTGTAGGTACTTGCGTCCGGAGCGGCTCTTCATAGTTGTCTTACATTTATAATGCGTTAAATGCTAACAGCGTCCGATAACCCCGGCCGCAAGGTCATGCTAGTCCGCCCCGCAGCCTCGTCTAGTTTTTATTAATGCCTCAAGCAAGTTCTTCCAGCAATATGCTAGTGTGTGTACCTACGGTGTAACTGCTGGTATGAGCCACACACATTGTACTGTACCTTAGCGTATCTAATTTAAACCCATGGTAGGAACCTTTAAGTTTGATTCAACGAAGGTCGGATGCGGATTTAACGTTTCTCACATTTTTTTCTCTTAAATTTACACTTTATTATTTACTGAATGTTATTAGGTACTAAATTACAATTTTGCAATTAGTAACATTCCATGTGGTTCTCAAGTTCTCCATTAATTACAAGTTCATTCCAATAAACAAGTATCATTATAAATAAAACGTGTTTATTTTTTTAAATTGTATAATAATTGACTTGTTAATAATTACCCGTATTCGTAGTTAAGTACGTATACATTTATAGAATGGTTGACGTGGGGGTTTACTAAGTGCAGTTACTCTTACACATATTTTGCTTTATTATTTTGTAGGTACCTACATAATGTAGCAATTTTGACCAGCTATAATAATTATTAACAGCTTTACAATAACAATTTGCAGTTGATTAATGGACTGATAATGCTATGTTAAAATGTAACACAGTCTATAAACAGTACAATGTGTAAATCTTATACATATTTTGCATAGTTTAATGGTCTCACCAGATGTTATTATCGTAGCAATTCACTAATTCTATGTAGCTCAAATATTACCTAAATAAACTTTGCAAGACTCACTCCTTCGCTCGAGAATCGCTAATTATTGCCAAAATATGATGCGGGTAAGACTGCCGTTAATGGACAAATAATGAGTATTCGCATTCAAGGTTAGAGCGCAATGTTTCTCGACAGGAAACAACGACTAACTGAATAGATACGACTCGGCAATTATAGAACCTTGACTTACCGTTTTAGAATAAAAATTGCGTCATATAAATGTATAACTAACGTGAACTACACAATTTTCTTTATTTTATTTGATATTAAGTTTTTTTTATTTTTTATTTACTAGCAGAGTTTTTAAGTCTACTTGTATTTTTGGTAACTCCTCGTGCTAAGCTAAAATGCTTGTGTTACGAGTGGGTTCACGTCGGTAGTGCAATGGGTGTGGTTCGAACCGGCGACCTCAAGATCACCGCCTTAGCCATTGGGCTATGGCCGCTTTTTTAAATTTATAAACTTATCTTATACGAAAACACTTGTTATTTTCATAATACCTATATAAACAACCTTGTATTATATAAAATCGTGTGCTTTGAAGCATGGACATTTAAAAGTTATCATGTCAATCTTTATCGTCTAAATTTTGGCGACACGGCGTCCTTTACTTCTGCGGAATATTATACCAAATCGTGACTGGTGTACATCTGAGCAAAAATTTAGGTTATTACAGATTATTTAAACAGTTCTGAAATAAGATATATGATCATGCTGCAATTGTTGCAAGCGTTGCCTTATAATTTGTTCCTTGAAGCTTGTTTGTTAGCTAAGGGCCGCTTATGGACACTTCTGAGAAAACGATTTACAAAGAGCGTAGTACACAAAAAGCAAACATAAAATATTTATGAGGCTTAAATGACGCTATAAACCAGAACCTTATCCTCGCACACATACAAAGTACTTTTTGAAAACGGAAAGCAAAATAAAATCATGTCCTATGAACGATGAGATTCAAAACGAGAGTCCAAGTTTCACGCCCGACCGCGCAGACGCATACAATTACAAACTCATACAAAAAAGAGCCCAACAATGCCAGATTTCGTCCTTGAAGCCCTAACAAAAGCCGAGAAAGGGCAAAGAAACTCGTCCGGTGCAACCTTGGGACTTTCACTGACTACCTACGCATATTTTGCCATAGTTAAGTTTTTTTTTCTATGAGCTTCCCTTATTTTACATTATTGGTTTTATAAAGGTTACATTAATCGTTTATTGTTAGTTACAATGGATGTAAATCATTATTTCTATGCTTTTAATATATTTTATATAATAAAAATAACTAGCTTTCTGCGTGCGGTTTCACCCCCATAGCTTCCGTTTCCGTGGAAGCTTCATAAATAAATTTAACCCATGTTACTCAGGAATAATTTATCATTTTAATAGCGAAATAATTAAAGTTTTCAATTTTATTCGAAATAAACATACATACAAAAATACAAATCTTTCCTCTTTAAACTATTAGTATAGATACCCAAGCAGACAAATATAAAACGTTGTATTTATATAAAGTACAATCATTTCACTTTAACCAACATAATGATTAACAGGAAACTGCATGGTGTCAATGGCAGATTTGGGTCGAGATTGAAATGGTTATGCTTTATGCTCATACGCACCAATTACATTAAAAACACAAATATTATGTCAAGTCTAACACATATATTTGCTCAATATAAACCATAATATAGTATATTTATACATACAGATGTGTATGTGGAGGCGAGTATTACCGTTATGGAGTCACATACCAGTGACGTCAACGAGGCCTTATGCCACCGACGCCATATGAATACGTTAGTAAAAACCCGAGGACAAATACATAGTCACTCTTTAATAACTAGCTTTATGTTGTTTTTATTAATAAAAAAACTTTTAAGAGTTTTCATTGTTAGATGTCTGTGCATAGACGGTATTTAAAATATATCTTTATTTGTTGCAAATGGCAACCGACATTAATATTGTCCCTTTTATCTGTTTCAGATCGAGATGTATTCGGTAACAGCAATGATACAAAGCCAAGAGAGAAACGTTCGAAAGAATTTAGATTCGTATCATCAATTCTTGGAGGTGATGTACCCTATGGCAGCCAAAGAGGTCATGTCCTCACACAAGCAGAACGCAAACAATATTTACCTGTCGTAAACGAAGAAAAGAAACAAGAAAGAAAGCCATTAATAAAAGAAGAAAAAGATTCATTAGACAGTCAACCAATCGTTCTGCCTGCTAGAAACTCTCCATCACCCGAGTCGGCACCATCACCCGGTATCGATAATAGTATTACGTGTCAAAAAGTATCTGTTATCCAGAGAACACCATCACAGTTCCGTGATGGCAAAAAAGAATTATCAGATGTCAGTATCCCTGAAACATTACCAACGTCCGAGCCCGAACAAGAGCAACCCATTGATTACGTAATCGTAAAAAAGCGAGGTGAATCTGAGGATGAAGAAACAGAAAAGAAAATTAGGGAACAAAGAAGAACAAGTAGTTCAAAAATTGCGAATGGAATTCTAGCTCGACCATCTTTAGTTCTTCGTAATTGTCCAGCAAACAAAGTTCCTGGAATTATCAGTGCTGCAGCGGGCCACGGCCGTTCAACTGGCAATACTGGATCAAGTGGAAATGCACAGAGCAGTGGCACCTCAGGAAGCTTTAGCTCTGGTGGTGGTGGCACTGCACCCTCATCTGGTGGCGGTGGTGCCATCGGAGGTGGATCAGGAAGTGGTGGTAATGGACGTGATGGCCGGTCTAATTATGGTCCTAACAGCCCACCCACAGGCAGTCTTCCCCCTTTTTATGAAACATTAGGACCATCAACAAAGGGAGGACAAAACTCTTTTAACGCCAATAGCTCCTTTTCTAATGAATTCAATATCATCAATGGATTCAACATGGACTGTGAAAATAACGATAATGCCACAAACTTCCCTGAACAAAGTAAACAATATTCATTAATGCAAAATGCACACTATGGATTAGCTCTGAAGGATGAGGAGATAGATTATGAAAATAAATTAGAAAATATCAGTGGCATTGGCAACTATGGAAGCAATTTTGATGACTCGATGGTTGTCGACATGAACGAAGATGTAATAAACTACCAGTTTACAAACACACTTACGTTTCCTGGTCCAAATGAAGGCATTTTAGGAAACTTATCTGACTCCACTGAAGACTTTGCTAGTTTATTAAATAATCATGTAGAATCAGACATTATCACAGATTCAGATATTAGGGAATCTTCATCAATTACTCCAGATTCAGTACATAATCCTGTTGATATTGAAACATTTGCAGAACAAGTAAATTTAAGTAGACAATATTATGAAAAAGCTAACTATTTGGCGTTTGCAAACCAAGAAAGTCAAGGATCTTCATACAATTTTGCTAAAGATCGGCCTGAATTATTAATGCAACTGAACCCTGCCTTACTGCAACACGGTGAAGGTCAACAGCTGCAACAACTACAGATTCACGTGCAACTCCAACAAAGACAACAAAACATTCTGTCGCCCGGCTTCCCGTTCACTAGTCACCCTTCGCTGGAGCTGGACTCACCACCGGGCACATCGCTGCCCTCACCTGGCGGCAACAACTCCCTGGATGGCAGTAGTCACATCGAGAACGCATCACTCAGTCCTGCAGCTGCTGTAAGTCTCAAGAAAGGCTCTACCGCTGATAGCAAAATACAAATCTTGCAACACAGGGTAAGCATTATTTGATTTTAAGGCGAAGCTTTAGTTCATTTCCTTTCTTCTATATCGTCTTCAATAAAAATAAATTATAAAGATGATATCGAAGTACATAAGTTCACAAAATTGTGACGCCGAGCCTAAATCAACTTATGCTTTAACCTATGCATAGATTTCTTCGTATTGTTGTCTTAATAAAAGTACTTGACCAATATGATTTAATAACGAATCTTTACAATCTTTTCTTACGACACAATATTCTTAATTTCTTCTTAACTATATTTAATCACATATAAACAATCAAATCTTATGATTGTCTGTTTTATTTACAGTTGGGTCTGCCGGCAGAACTTCCTCTAGAATTCATAAACGGTGGTCACGGTGTAAAAAATCCTTTAGCTACGGAAGCTAATGCAAGACAACGGGAAGAAGAGAAGAACAAACAAGTATTAGTTAGCGAAGACGACCCCACCAAATTTGTGTGCAGAGTCTGTTCGAAAAACTTTAGTTTGCAAAGGTTGTTGAACCGACATATGAAATGCCATTCGGACGTGAAAAGGTACCTTTGTACGTTTTGCGGCAAAGGATTCAACGACACGTTCGATCTGAAGCGACACACAAGGACGCACACCGGAGTCCGACCATACAAATGCAATCTCTGTGAAAAATCGTTTACCCAAAGATGCTCTCTGGAATCACATTGCTTGAAAGTACACGGAGTGCAACATACATACGCATATAAAGAAAGGAGGACTAAGGTAAATATTTCAAACATTCACTTAACTAAATTAACATGATTAGATAAGTACAAATTAGTATTCCAACGGAATCTTAAATGTAATTCTGTATTTTCATTTTAATGTGGGATTCAGGATAAACACTACTTATGATTAAGACAAGCGCCTAATAATTAATATTAATATAAATCTTGTTTTTTTGCAGATGTACGTTTGCGAAGAATGTGGACACACAACTTCAGAGCCAGAAGAACACTACATGCATCTGAAGAAACAACACCCTTACTCGCCAGCGCTGCTAAAATTTTACGACAAACGACACTTCAAGTTCACAAACGCAACATTTGCAAACCAGCTCCTGGGACAACTGCCAATGCCAGTCCACAACTAAATATATGAATTATTCATCGGTTCATCTTGACACTTGCAATTATTAAGGATTCTATCAATAGACTAAAGTTTATACAAGAACACAAGTATTATTTTTTATATTATGGGCATTTATTTTTTGTAATGTCTATCAGGATATTATTTTGTCTGTAATGAATGCAAGTATCTGAAGGATACTAATTAAGGTATCATATTTTTTCAACAACAAGAATATGGCATAAAAATTGTGTACTTAACACTATAAACTTATTCCGTCCGTTTTAAAGTAATATAAAGTTTCGACTAAACCCAGTTGGTAATTTAGTTCAATTTGAGCCTGCACACTCGAAATTTATCTTAGTTATATAATCAATATTGTCTTCCAAACTTTTAAAGTTGAAATTCCTTGTTTAAGGAAAATACAATATAATTTTGTATTATTTTTATAACTAAGGAACAGTCCATGTTCTGTTCCATTGAAAAAATACCTTAATTTTTTAACAGTCAGTGTGAACTCCAATCGCCTAATTAGTAGGCATGACTGCAATTAAAAAATCAAAGTATCGGGTAATATGTGCAATCTTTGGTGAAGGTACGGGATTATACATAAGTTTATCTTAAGTTAGACTAAAATAGCGTTAGTCCGATTGTTGGTAAAAATCGATTGTAAGTTTCATTTCAAACCAGCTAGAATAGACTGGTGGAATTAGATTTATAGTAGTGTTGTGGATGGTGCTAGATGCTGTGGTAATGACGCTGACTTGAAATGAAACAATTTATGGGTCGGATGACGCTTTTTGTCCGATCCATAAGCAAACTATCAAAGAAAAAAACTTTGATACAAATTAAATCCAAGCTAAGGAATCTCTTTCCTCGTTTTAGTGATACTAGCTCCTAATTAATTATTTCTCAAATTAATCACAAATTATGTCACAAGTTTGTATTGTATGTATAAGAAAATGTTATGTTTGTTTTTTTGTTTGTACTTATTAATTATAATCACAAAAACAATTAAAATTGGAGAGTGTCGCCTGTGGCGTCGTGGTATGTCGTACCAAGTTGAACTGCATTTCTAGAAGTATTTATATTATTTAAATTAAAAAATGATCGGTTACAGTTTGTGCTGTGAGTGTGTACGTGAATCGTGTAAATGTGTTATTTAATGTGTCAATTGTTATAATGTTAGTTTGGCATCAAGGTCGCCTTGATGAAGCGCTTCCGAAGTTAAAAAGAGGGTTTATAAGACTAGGATGCTCAATCGCTACATTTGCGCTTTCACAGCGAAGCTTGTGGATGAATTAGGTACTTAAAGATTGTAAATAATTATGTCTAAATTTAGAAAATAGTAGTAAAATTTTCAGAAAATTATAAGAAATACTTATACTAGTAGTACCTACCTAGCATTTATGAGATTTTTAAACAATAATTGTTAAAGTATTTTGTACAATTTGATAAGAATGAATAGATCTGAACTTTTAATATTGGCTTATCGATCGGTCGGCTCTGTCGGTCCGTAACAATTGTGATAGCGCAATGCCTTCGTTATACTTACTTGTCAGTTGCATTTATTAGCATTTTGATACAATTTCAAACTGTATTATAAGAAACAATCAATTTGTTACTCTGTATTGATAAGCAATATATCATCAATAAAAAATCCTTTCGTTTTATTTACCTACAGCTTAAAAAATATTGGTATTTCTAAGAAAACCATTTTTTTTTTATGAAACTCAATGTCACCTTTTTAAAACTAAAACTTTACTCTTAGTTAATTTTATGTAAGCTATAAGTCTCGTATTCTCTATATTTTATCCAACTTGCAAAAATACGAAATGTATCAGAGACACGGAACGCATTTGAACATGGTGTTCAAAATTCGATTCCGGGACAATTATTAGTCTTATTTCGAAGGGGGAGGCCTATGTTCAGCCGTGTACGACAACAGGCTAATATGATGATAGTAGTTCTTCCGACTTCTACTTGGGCGTTCTAAAATATTAACTTGACTTGAAAGGGTTGTTGTTTTATATTTCTCTTTCATAGTAAATTGTACTTGAACCCTCAAAGTCAACTCATGCTCTGCCTTCGCCATTGGCCGCATTTTTTTTCACACGGACTTGCGTAGTAAGACGAGCTGAGCTCCAGCCTTAATTAATGGTAAAAAACTAAAAACTAAGCAACCTGCGCGTCCCCTGTAGATCTTGGACCACGGTTCAGGGCGGTCGCTGGCGATGAGATTAAAGGATGTATAAGCTTTTAGTATTTTAGGGGAGTTTTGAGTAGCTGTCGCTTTACAGTTCACGGGCCTCTCGGATTTTGGGTCTACGTGGGCATCGGATGGTTCTGTAGTTCAGTAGCAATAAACATATTTTATACTTTTATTTGTTTTCCTATATTTTCTCAACATAAACATCTTTTACACTATTATTCAAAGTCATATCTTTTTTGTTTAGATTTCTTTTTATTAATAATAATCAGTAGGAATTATATACATTTATTTTGCGTAACTTTTACAGTTTTAGTTATTAAGTTATTTTCACATAAATATATACACTAAAACTAATTATAAATAATAAATCATAAAAACGTACACTTATTTTCAACTTTTATTAATCTTCAAATAATTTTATAATGTTATTTAATTTTATATATTTGTTAAATTTCAATAGTCTATAATCAAATTGTAAATGTGAACTAAATAAAAAAATACCTTACATTGGAATAATGTTTCGAAACTTAGGTTAAGTATTTATATATAAATGTCTGCTACACCCTAACAGGGTTCATGTTGATCTATCATTGTTTAATTTTTAATTAATTTATATTTATATATAAATGTCTACTACACCCTAACAGGGTTCATGTTGACCTATCATTGTAAATGAACAACTTTGTATAAATGAATGCATTAAAACTTACTTACTATACCACGGTACTATTTATAGTCATTGATGTAGGTTAAGTTAGAACTGCGACCATAAAGCACGAGCCGAGCGAGCGAAGCCAGAGTCCCTCTCCAGTCATTCAGTCAAGTTCCAGAAACTAATTGGTCCTATTCATAATTATTGGTTTAGGTTTAGTTAGAACTGCGACCACAACGCACGAGCCGAGCGAGCGAAGCGAGCGTGCCGCGGCAGCGGCCGGCGAAGTACCAGAACCGAATCGGTCTTATAGTTATTGGTTTAAGTACGGTTAAAACTGCGGTATAACCTTCCAGGCCATAAACATAACCGTAAATGAGTCGTGTTTTATGAATTGAATTCATTTAAGAAAAAAAATTATGAAACGACCTTTAATCATTCTAAACATATATTTTTTATTACAAACATTTGGTAAGTAAATGTTTCTTTCTGAGTATGAGTGATAAAAAACAGTAGGAGTTTAAATATATTTACATTAATGATATTATTAATTACAAATTTCGGCAACATAAGTGTTATGAACGTGTATATAATATACATAAGTGGTAGCACTACAAATAGTATGAATGAAAACTTTAGTATGAAAAATTTTAGGAATAGTGATCATTCGGATTACAAATCGTTAGGAAGAACAATTTCGGGCAAAGAACTTTAGGTGAGCCGTAGGAGACCCGTTTACGACGCTTTGTGGGCAAAGGCTTATTAGTCGGATGCTGCAACATCCAACGGGTTTGGGTGTTGAGCCGCGGATTCTAAGAAGTGTACCGACGCCTCTTTCATTTACTGCTTGATGGAAGGCAGTTGGAGATGAGAATGTAAGTTGCGATTACGAATGAACCACGATGCCCCGGTGGCCCGTCGAGTGAATCTACTATGAATCGTTTGTAAGCCGTACTAACTGCTAGACGCCGTATGAGCGAATACGGTGTACGCGAACGTCATAATCGGTATTAGGTATATACGTGGTGTAAATCCTAACCTTGTTATCAAGTCATAATTTGCGACGTGATTTTTGAAAACAGTGTAGTCTACTGATCGTAAGTAAAGCGCGTGCACGAACGGTTTCGACATGCGCTCTGAAGTTTACCTTTTGTCAAGGACTACGCCTAAGTAAATACTTGGCTTGCCGTTCCCAAGGGATTGGTTCGCCGAACTTCTTATCCGGTGGAACTGCGGCACTATTTGTCGGATTTACTTCGATTCTCCACATTCTGAACTATTTGACTAAAGCATTTAATGCGGATTGTTCGACGTCGTGAATGGCGGCAGGACTGCGGCCCGAGTAATATAAAGCTGTATCGTCCGCCAAAAGAGCGTGATAGGTTTACTTGAGACTCTACTCATTCCTACTTATCTAACAATACCATAGTTAGTTGATTGGCTACAATCAGCGTGACAACTAATCTATTATTGTAGACATTGCTACGACACATCCGTTGATAGCAGCACCCGCGACAAAATCATCAGCAACTTACAGTCTTGCGTAACTTCAACCATTAGGTATATTTTTGGTGTATACGTCGCAGCAAGATCGTATAATCCACCGCATTACATAGCCGTTTTTTATAGCGGCGGATTTATTAGGTGTTAAAAAAATAGCCTACACCTAAACAAATGGTATTCATTTCGGCTGTTTATTCGCTGTATAACACTACGGCTACCAGTGTTGAAAATCGTATGGCTTTTTATTCAGCCGCATTCAATCCGGCTACTTAATTATAACTTAATTATTGAACCGCCGCATTTCAAAACGGCTCTGTTTCAAGACGGCTAGCCATATGTAAGGCGGTGGGTTGTACGATGTGGCTGCGACATATAGATTGCTTTAATACACGAAAAAACGGAATACTTTTATGAATGCTTAAAAATATATGTACTAAAGTAAACGCAGCTATTATCGAGGTAATTTCAGGACCTTAAGCTTTTACCTTAAAATAAGAATTTCTGATAGTAAAAACAGTTACAAGTATATATTTTCTGATACGTTCGGATATGGACTTTTGAAATCTATTAAGATATAGGTAAGTTTTGAGTAAAATATAAAGAAAAAAATGATTAAATATACAAATCCGAATGTTGCTATTACCGAGGTATGCCAAAGTGATTGCAGCTAATACCGCGAATCGTGATTCTATTACCGAGGGTAGAAAAATAATAGGCATTTTGGTTCCGTTCAAAATATTTATTAAAAAAAATTGTTGGTTACTCAATGTTTATCAACAATCTTTAACTTTGATAAAATTATTAATCAAAATCTACGGTATTGACTTAGTACCCAGTACACCATCTTATAACTATGGCACTTATGTACCTTTTTTGATAGTTTGGATAATCTCAAGGAACTTTTTCTTAAAATTAAAATAAATGATATAAATTTAGGGACCTTTTTTTTAATTAAAATAGTAACTATGTTTACAATTGGTAAAATTAACACAGCCTTTCGTTACTAAGGCGATATATGAATTTTTCGAGGTCCAGTGCTGCCATATGATAGGTCAGAAGAATTTCAAATACTTAGGTATTGTTTCTAGAGAACCCTAAACTCAGAAATAAATGCTATTATCACTCGGTGTTAGATTTCTATGGTGAAGCTAATACCGAGTAATAATACTCGGTAACTAAAAAATAAGAGTTCTAGTGCAATTTTCATACCGCGGAAATAGTTTTTAACCATAAATACCTAATGACTTAAACGAAATGTCACATCATTTGGGTTATTGCTTTATACAATATTCTTAAAAAATGAATAAAACGATTGGTACTGATTTATGCTACTACCGAGTTAACCGCGGTTAATACATTCAAGACGAAAATTGTGAAGCCATTACCGCGGTTTTTTATTTTTGTTAATTGTCAAAAAACTGTGCAAAATAAATGAAAATTAGAGAGTTACAATCATGGCTAAAACTATAATCCAGCTTTTGACCTACTTAGAATCTGTATAAATGGTTTTTTAACGACGTAATAACCTTAACAAAATATTGAGCGTTCTTGCAGTTCGCGACTATCGTTTGTATGGAAGCAAACAAATTGTTGATTTGTTTTTCTGCGTAGTTGTGCACAGTGCGCCACGGATTCATTCAAACGGATATAAAATTGTCTTTCATAAACATTTAACTTTTTGAGTAAAATATGCTTGTAATTGCTTAAAATTACAATTATATTACATACCTCGGGAATACCTGCAGATTTTTGACTACCGCGGTAATAGCTGCGTTTACCTTAATTAACAATAAAGTTATTTTTGAAAGCTGAAGAGTTTGCTTGTTTTTCGATTGATATCTGAAATTATATTTTTATATAATTTCAGATATGAATCGAATACCTACTAGTAAATATCACCTGAGGGACCACTTATATAAGATGTTAATGGATGAATAATCAATTACTGACTAAAAGGATTATTGTCATTAAATAATAATCTTACCGATGGCCTAAATAAACCGGCTAAGTACGAGTCAGATTCGCGCATCGTGTGTTCCTTACAAACGTTTTTATTATATGATGTAACTAAAAGTTTTCGCAATTTTTCCTTTATCTGTGCTTCGTACCAAATTTCAAGATTCTGAGTTCACGGGAAGTAGCCTGTAGGTTTTGATTCCTTTGCGAGTGTCGAAAATTAGCGGCATAAACATTTACCTTTTGATTGCATGGGCTTAGAAGTTTTTCACAGCTCCAATGGACAGTAAACCTGAGTATTTGATATGAAGTTCAGCTTGATACCTACACGCTTTCCTGAGTAAAAGGGTCTTGACAGACAGACGGACAACAAAGTGATATTATAAGGGTTGCGTTTTTTTCCTTTTGAAGTACAAAACCCTAAAGATCTCCCACTCCCAAGATTTCTTTAACTTAATGATCTGACTACGGTACGAGTAAGGCTGACCGGCTCGCATCGGTCCGGACCGGACGGCATTTTTCAATGCGGTTAAGGGAAAAAGGAAATTGATACGTGTAAATAAGAATTACAGTTCATATTTTTGTAAAATTCACATTCCGCGACTCGCGATACTCGTACAGCAAGTACAGAGTACTATAATTTTAGTTTTCGTAGAATCTCTTTATAAATAAACCTTTGTTCTGGATAACGCAGCTTCGATAAATTGGTTATATAGCAGGCGATCCATATCTGATTATACATTAAGTATCTACCTACCATCAAGCAATGATAGTAGGTAATGGTCAAACATGATAACAATCAGATACTTTCCACTTTTTAATATCAGTGGATTTCATTCATGTTTAATTTCAAATCGGTATATTTATCGAAATCGAATCGAAATTTAGTTATATCATAGACTTTCATAACCTCCAAACCTATAAAGTCCAAAAATGAATTATTCGAAAGAAAATATTATGCGAGAGTACGCTCAAAAATTCCGACCATTGTTTACGTTTTCAGAAGCTTTGGGATTAAGTCGATTTATCATTAGAAATAATAACATTTTGGAAGTCAACCTATACACGCATCTATATAATATATTCGTTTTAGTAGTTATGAATAGCATTGCAGTGCATATTGTGTGGTTTTCAGAACTGAGGAAACACCTTACAGTCGCGGAACTCATCACAGTCATAGAGTTCTCAATTTTTGCCAACTTATTAGTTTTAAAAATTACGCTAAGTAACAGACGAACTGGCGTAGAATTCATTAAACGAAACGTTGAAATTGATATACTTCTCGGCGCTGCTGAAACGGAAACTATTCGTAATTCAACGCATAAGTTTCTTTTAATTATGTACGTTGGGACAGTATCAGCTGCTGTCGGAGTGGTCATAGAAATGTATATTTTATTTGATGTTTCTTTATTCATATATTTTATTGGAACGATATATTTTGGATGGTTGACCATCACTTTGACCGATTCTTGCTTCTTTACATATATATGTGTATTCATGGCAACTAGAGCCCGGTACCTGAATGTTGCTTTAATAAAAAAGGTGCAAATTAAGAAACATTATATACCCAAGTACACGACCTTTAATACCCTGTTCTGGAATGATGGATATGAAGCCAAAATTACATTTCACGAGAGATCTGCAAATAAAGACTTTATAAATGGTTTTAAATTGTTATTCAATCAATTTAGAGCAGTGGAAGAAAGTCTCAGATTTATTGTAAGTTTTTATTGAAAATATATGTATTAATTTTTAATTTATAAAAGTTATACTGTCTGTGTCAGTTTTTTTTTTTGATGATGAATATTTTTACCAATTGCTCGCCTAAATAGTTACTTATTTTTTCTGTGCATTTAAATATACGCCAAGCTTTAAATTACTACTCTCGGACATAAGTACTTAATTATATAGTAAGCAGCGAGATTTTGCTACTTCACTGTAGAGCATACTTCATATAAAGCCTCCTCCAACCTCTATTGAGTCTCAAAGTGCTGGGCTCGAGTCTTAAATTTAAATGTATTTTAATCGCCGCCTCAGGTCCTTGGCAATCGTCTCAAGACGGTCGCTGGTGGAAGAATTGTGATTATAGCTTTTATGATTTTTAGGGAATGTTGTGAAATTGTTGCTCTACTTTGTAGTTCATGGGCCTCTCAGACTCCGGGTCCACAAAGGCATTGGCAGGTTTATTGCAAACTAACTACTATCGAGAAGTTCCAAACTATAAAATACTAGCTGACCCGGCAGACTTCGTACTGCCTCAATCGATACATAAAAGACCTAAACATTTGTATAAAATAAACTGGGCCGTAGAGACTTCGTTTATGCGGTACTCCTACCCCTACACTACCCCTACCCTACACTACCCCTACCCTACACTACCCCTACCCTACATTACCCCTACCCTACACTACCCCTACCCTACACTACCCCTACCCTACACTACCCCTACCCTACACTACCCCTACCCTAAAAAATCTTGGCAAAAAAATTCAAGTTTTTAATTAACAAAATAAAGCTCAAATTGACTCTACATTTTAGTTAGAAAACGTTTGTATGGGAAAAAGAAAAAGGCTGTTTTAAGGGGTTTTCAGGCAATTATTCGAATTTTTCTCGCCGTAAAAACCATTCTTGAACTTCCACGAACATTAAAAAAAAAGAATTAGCGAAATCGGTTCAGCTGTTTTCGAGATTTGCGCTTAGCAACACATTCAGCGATTCATTTTTATATTATAGATAGATGTACCTACTAGGTACTATCTATGAACTAGCTACTTATAGGAATTGTGATTTAATGATTATTTAAATTTCACTGATATTGTACCACATACTGCACCGGTGGCTCAGTGGTTACGGAAGTTGCTTCTGAGACCTGGTGTTCTGGGTTCGATTCCCACCCGGGGCAATTATTTGTGTGAACCACAAATAGTTGTTCTGAGTCTGGGTGTTCTTTGTGTCCGTGAAATGAATGTTTGTAAAGTCCCCCGCGACACAGGGATTTATTTTCCTAGTGCGGGAGTTGTCTTTTTAAAAAACCAATAAAACCAATAAAATAAAACATTTCAAATCACGTTTTCGTATTTACCCAAACTTTTACATTTAGTTAAAAGTTAAACTGCTGCTAAAAGTTTGATTAAGGCCTCATTTACGGAGACATGGGTTGTCGCCCATTGGAATTCTTAATAAAAATAAAATCACTTCTCCGTAAACGCAATCATACATTGCCACATGTTTCACATGTGCAGAGACAGCGTCGCATTATTTAAACAACCGATCTTAATTAAAATCGCGTAATAACTTCGCAATTTTTCGCAAACGATAAAGGATATTCAAGTCGATAGGTTGTTACCTATATCTGTTAAACACTGTATACCTAACTATAATATTTTTTTAATAAAAATGCTTTTCTTTCAGATAATTTTAGTAACTGGCCTAATTGTTATAAACACTTTCCTGACAGTTCAAACTTTTGTAATGTTGGCTGCTGAATCGGTAAGTCTTTCGACAATAAATTCATATCTATCTCTACAATAAATTATAACTTCAATAAAATAAATTAAATAAAAATAAATTAATTAAAAATTTCTTTAAGGTTTCACCTTAAAGAAATTTTCATTATTCGTTCCGAGAAACACCCGACGCATTTTTTCTACCCAACCATTTTTATGTGGCCTCTACACAGGTTCCTGATGACTTCGTTGTCAAATGTTTTTTTTTTTTTATAATGGCGTGCAGAGCTCCAGCCTTAATAAATGGTTTAAAAACTACAAACTAAGCAACCTGCGCAAGAGGGCACTCCCTGTGGGACTTGGACCTCGGCTTAGGGCGGTCGCTGGCGATGAGATTGAGGGATTATGACTTTTAGTATTTTAGGGGAGTTTTGTGCAACTGTCGCTCTACTTTACAGTTCGCGGGCCTCTCGGACTTCGGGTCTACGAGGGCATCGGATGTGTTTTTTTTTTTTGTTTTTTTATTTAAAAAGACTACTCCCGCACTAGGGAAATAAATCCCTGTGTCGCGGGGGAAGGGTTTACCAAAAGGTTTGATCTGGACAGGACGCTGCCAGTCCTCGGCGGCGGCGGACAGGACTCGGCCTCTCCTGTCCCAGCCATCCGGAGGGGTCCCCCATGCAGGAGGGCCCCTCCTATGCCACCATGGCTGCCTTACCGCGCCCGTCACCGCGCGCCTCACCACCGGCCTCACCGCGCGCCTCACCATCGTCCTCACTGCCGGTTGACGCAAAAGCCGCTGCACCCGCCGCCCCTTCAGCTGCCGCCTCCCAAAAGAGGGCCAGTTCGAGATTCCCACCTTTCGTGTCCATGCCAGACTGGCCCGCCCACTTCAGGGAGCTGAAACGAGTCCTCGGACACGCGCCCAACGGACGACCTTTCGGGAAGGGTGTACGCTTCATACCCAAGACCGAGGAGGAATGCCGGGTCATCCAACGTTACCTTAATGCGTTGGATGAAGAAGGGAAGACCCCTCCCATCTCGTGGTTTTCGTCCACCCTCGAGAGCGAGAGAAGCCTTAAGATAGCCATCCGAGGGCTACCCGTGAACACTCAGCCGGAGGAGATCGGGCGCGAACTCACTGAGCTCGGCTTTACGCCTGAGCTCGTGCGTCCCATTCGCGCCCGACAAGGACGCCCCGGCTGCATTTACTTCGCGCAGCTGAAGAGAACGGCGAACCTCACCCCGGGCATCTACGAAGTCAGCGAGCTTCTGTGCATGCCCGGTGTGAACATAGAAGCCTAGCGCGGGAAGAAGGGCCCCGCGCAGTGCCACAGGTGCCAGTAACTTCGGCACTCGTCGCATAACTTCCACAGGCCTCTTGCCTGTGTGCGGTGCGGCGAGTCACACGCTGCCCGCGACTGCCAACGCCTCCGGGAGGAGCCGCCGACGTGCGCCAACTGTGGTGGACCTCATCCGGCCAACCACATTAACTGTCCGGTCTTCAAGCGGAAGTTCCTCAAGGCCGGAACAGTAGCCCGGAACACCGCAGGCAAGAAGCCCACCGTGCACAATTAGGTTGAGGAGCTGATGGCAGCCGCCAACGTCCCCGGGGGGCGTTCATCCAAAAGGCGACGCCAGCGGAAGCGACAGACGAACGCCAAATCGCTCCCAGCCAAGCCCAAAGCCACAGCGGTCGCCGCCCCAGCAGAGGGGATGAAGGCGAAGCAACAGGCCCAACCAAACCTGGTCCCTCAACCGGCAGTGGACATGGACCCCAGGATGACCAGCGTGGTAAACACGCTCCAGCAGGTGCTAGAGGCACTATGGGAGAAGCGGGACCCTACCCGGCTAATCCTACAGTGTCTACTGGATGTTTACCAATACCATGGATCCTAAGCGACTGAAGATACTCTTCTGGAACGCCGACGGGCTATCCCCAGAGAAGACTAGGCTATTGAAGCTGCTGCTATCCCAGCGGCAAGTGGATATAGCCCTGCTCAACGAAACACACCTCAGACCAGTAGACAACATAGCCGGTTACCACGTCTACCGGGAGGACCACATTTCGCCAGCAAGGACTGCCTACAGAGTTTCCGTCATGTACATACGTTTGGGCCGGCGATAGTGTACGTATAGGCGGATTAAACCTAGCCAAAGGCGGATTATTTTTAAGACAAACTACAAAAATTTGAGAAACCTCTACCACACATGTAGTAACGCCAACTATAGTGATCAAATGTTTACTAGTTCTAGTTATTTATAAAATAGGGTGGCCGATGAGATGCTTGCCTACGACACTCTCAACGTTTAATCCACCTCACATATTTCGGTTTAGTCCACGTTCAACCCCCACAATCTCTACCCCCGGCCATGTTCAACCCCTAAACGTTGTCTACGTTCAACCCCCAGGGGTAGAACGTGGATTTCAATACATTTGTCATTTTTTCATGGTCCATATTCAACCCCCAGATATTAGGTATCTAATATTCAAAATAAAGTATTAGTGGGAACAGAAGTGTATTTATTTTCGTAACAATTATTATTTATTTTGAAGCTATTCAGAAGACATGGCTTTTTGGTAAATGACAAAGGCAATATCGTGACACAACATAAAACACTATACGTGTGTAGAGTTTAAAAATAAATGGACACAACTTCTCCAGACAAAGATCTACCATTATTTCACCACTTGTAAAACGATTTACAATGTTTTTAATCCGCTTATCATTTTCTATTTGTTCTGGTCTTCTTTGATTACTTTTCTTGCTTACAATTTTTTGATAAATAGAATCATCCTCCAAAGTTTTTAAAAATTGAACCAGGTTAGAAGATTTACCTAATGTCCTATTTAACATAGCGTGCCAACCTTCTAACTTGTTTTTTGTGCGATGTCTTTCACCATAACAACACCATTTGTCTTTCATTAGGTTGTTCTCGAACCACTGTTTTACGAAATAATCATTAAATTTAGTTACAGCTTCATCAGTAGGACTATCCTCCATAAAGCGTGATTTAGACGATACAATTTTCTTGTACATTCAAGTGCAATTATTGAATGCAATAAATTAAGTGCGTTAATTGCCCTTCAAGAATTGTACGCAACTGTTTACACGTGGATACAAGTAAAAAAATTGAACGCAATTATTGAATGCAAGTCTTGACAAAAAATAGTTGCAAATGTCTTCTTTTTAGACCAATACAATAATGTTCAGGAGATTATTGCTTTCAAGTTTTGACTTGTCTAAATAGAGAGTTGTATGTGCGTTTACCATTCATTGGCGGGTTGCTTCAAGTATTGCACGTATTTGCGTTGTCAAATTTTTCATTCAAGTGTTGGAAGGTTTTGTAAAGAGTCTGTTTATTAAAAAATAGGAGTCAAAACTAATTGAATGCAAGAATCGCCTAAGAAATTTTTGTATGTGCTGTTTACACCAAGAAAATTTTGGCAAGCAAAACTTGCGCAAAAGATCAAAATGTTACGTACTGTTTAGACCATGCAGGTAATTTATTGCTTCAATTTTATTGTAAGCAACAGGCAAGAAACTCGCATCATGTAAATGGCGCTTAATATAAAGATATCCGTAAAATAGTCAAGTAAAAGCAGTGGAATGTAATATATTTTTCATACATGACAAGAGTGACAGAAGTCAGTTATTACTTTTTACAATACTAATATTAATTAGTACAACCAGTGTTGACATTGTTAACCAAGTAGGATTAACAAAAGTAATGAACTTGATAACGACGGAACGACTATTGACGGACTAGAATTCACTCATAGATATTATACTTAGTAGAAATATGGTACAAATAGAGGGTACCTAAGGTAAATCTTAAGGATCAACATCATCAGCATCAACAGCCCGTTTACGTCCACTGCTGAACATGGGCCTCCTCTTAACAAACCTAGGCAATCCGGGATCGTTGAGGGATATTGCCATAATTACCACGCTTGGCAGACGGATTGGTGATCGCAGTAAGATGTAAACCTTCAGCTAATAGATGCTGCTGCCCATCTATTAGCCATATGTCCCTTAGTCGCCTTTTACGACACCCATGGGAGGACATGGGGTGGTCTATTCTAAGCCGGAAACCACACGGCATAATCTTAAGGATAGCAGAAATAAATTGAGGGTAGATGAGATAAAACTTTTGTATTTTACTGTCCATTGAGGGTTGAACATGGATCAAAAAACCTGCTTAATAAAAGTCCACGTTCAACCCCTAGGGGGTTGAACGTGGACAACGTTTAGGGGTTGAACATGGCTGGGGGTAGAGATTGTAGGGGTTGAACGTGGACTAAACCCATATTTCATTTGTTGCAGACGAACATAGCTCGCGCAAGTGTCAATGGTAGTGTCACAACAGCTTGTTGGATCTTGCTATTTGGAATGAGCTCATTGGTGAATCTGTTTCACGGGCAAATAGATCAAACTATACTCATATGCTCTTATATACAACTGAAACCTACTAGTAGTGGTAAGTGTACCTATGTGTAAGGCCTCATTTACGGAGACGCGGGACGGCGCGCATCTCACTCGCACTTATACAAGGCCATTTGTTTTGTTTCAGTGCGGGCCGCGCCGCACAACGCGACGCGCGACGCTCCACATCACCGTAAACGAGGCCTTAGAGTTTAATATACTTCGGGGTAATGATAGATAATGCTTTAATGCGAATCGTGTATTGAATATTCTTACAAGCTTGTTATTAGATTTCACCACGTTGAAATTAATTAATCAGATGTCAAAACTCATGTTAAGCTTGCTATAAATATAATTTCATTTCATGAACTGAATTAAATTTGATAGCGTAGGGTTAACGATGTTCGTAAATCGACTGTAGTGCATCAAAGATTTTGAAACCGTTTTAACCAAATAAGTTCTTAATCGTATCAGAATCTGCATGTCGTGATTGCTACCTACATAAATTACACTTTTATTTGGTTATGAAAGTCATGATTTATGAAGCTTAACTCAGCAGGTAAATCATTATAGAATCACGCGTTTGTCAGTTTGCCTGTCTGTCTCGAACTGACAAGACCTACGAGTATATCTCAGAAACTATCAAGATTAAAATTATATCTATAATAAGTTTGATAACTTCTTGCAGCTTTCTGCAGATGCTCTTATGTCATCAAATGTTATGATCTTATAAATACGCTGCTTTTTTTTTTGTTCTAGCGGAGTCAATGAAACTCACGAAGGATATATTAAAAATGTTGGAAATAAGAGATTCTCGTCTGAATATTTATAATGTGCTTCATTTCAACACAGGATACGTTCTAAATGTTCTTGCTATGACGTTCGTGTACGTTACCGTGCAGTTGCAACTGACTGTTCCTCATCAACATCGATTAGATAACGTTACTAAAACTCAACCTTATTACGAGTTAAATGCTACGTCTGCTAAGCAATATTTATTAATGTAAATTGCGAGCTATTCTAAATGTATGCATTGTTTCAATTGTTTTAAGTTGTATGCAAGGTTTTTAGTTTCTTTTTTTTGGCAGACATTAAAATATGTAGTTAGACACGAGGTTTTTGCTACTTCACCGGGCACAAAGATGAGCAGAGCTCCACCCTTATTAAATGGTTTAAAAACTAAGCAACGCGCAAGAGGGCGCCCCCTGTGAAACTTGGACTTTGGCTCAGGGCGGACGCTGGCAGGGGAATGAGTCTAGGATGCTCAATCGCTACATTTGCGCTTTCACAGCGAAGCTTGTGGATGAATTATGTACTCAAAGATTGTAAATAATTATGTCTAAATTTAGAAAATAGTAGCAATTTCAAAATGTATTATAAGAAACAATCAATTTATTACTCTGTATTGATAAGCAATATATCATAAATAAAATGTCCTTTCGTTTTATTTACCTAGAGTTTAAAAAATATCGGTATTTCTGTTTATAAGAAAAACTTTAATATATTTTTTTTTTCTTAAGAAACTTAAGTATCACATTTTTAATACTAAAACTTAACTCTAAGTTAATGTTATGTACGCTATAAGTCTCGTATTTGATATCGCTTCGCTATATTTCTCGGTGTTGAGCCGCGGATTTCAGAAGTGTTCCGACGCCTCTTTCATCCACTTCTTGATGGAAGGCAGATGGAGATGAGAATGTAAGTTGCGATTACGAATGAACCACGCTGCCCTGGTGACCCGTCGAGTGAATCTACTTTGAACAGTTTGTAAGCGGTACAAACTCGCGAACGTCATAAACGGTATTATATACGTGGTGTAAATCCTAACCTTGTTATCAAGTCATAATTTGCTGCGTGACTTTAGAAGACAGTGTAGTCGACTGATCGTAAGTAAAGCGCGTGCACGAACGGTTTCGACATGCGCTCTGAAGTTTACCTTTTATCAAGGACTACGCCTAAGTATCTACTTGGCTTGCCGTTCCCAAGGGATTGGTTCGCCGAACTTCTTATCCGGTGGAACTGCGGCACTATTTGTCGGATTAACTTTCGATTTTCCACATTCTGAACTATTTGACTAAAGCATTTAATGCGGATTGTTCGACGTCGTGAATGGCGGCAGGACTGTGGCCCGAGTAATATAAAGCGGTATCGTCCGCCAGATGGGTTTACTTGAGACTTTACACATTCATACTTATCTAACAATTCCATAGTTAGTTGATTAGCTACAATCAGTGTGACAACTAATCAATTTTTTTTTTTTTTTCGCTTTAAAAAGACAACTCCCGCACTAGGGAAATAAATCCCTGTGTCGCGGGGTACTTTACAAACATACATTTCACGGACACAAAGAACACCCAGACTCAGAACAACTATTTGTGGTTCACACAAATAATTGACCCGGGTGGGAATCGAACCCAGAACACCAGGTCTCAGAAGTAACTTCCGTAACCACTGAGCCACCGGTGCAGTATTGTAGACATTGCTACGACACATCCGTTGATAGCAGCGCCTGTGACAAAATCATCAGCAACTTCTAGTCTTGCGTAACTTCAACCATTAGGTATATTTTTGGTGTATACGTCGCAGCAAGCTCGTGTAATCCACCACATTACATACGGCTAGCCGTTTTTTATAACGGCGGATATATTAGGTGTTAAAAAAATAGCCTACATCTAAACCAATGGACTTTCAACTCGGCTGTTTACTCGCTGTATAACACTACGGCTACCAGTGTTGAAAATCGTATGGCTTTTTATTCAGCCGCATTCAATCCGGCTACTTAATTATAACTTAATTATTGAACCGCCGCATTTCAAAACGGCTCTGTTTCAAGACGGCTAGCCATATGTAAGGCGGTGGGTTGTACGATGTGGCTGCGACATATAGATTGGTTTAACCTTTTGAACGCCAAAACAAAAACACATGAACCTGCCCTCAACGCCAAGCCACAAATTCTACGCAAATATTTAATATTTCTTACTTTTTAATTCTCAATCTATAATGCTATTTAATTCGTTTAATAGAAATAAACAAGAATTAGAGCTTCTATTTTAAGGTTATATAAATAAACAGGCATTAAAGTAATGTTCAAATTGTTTATTTCGGGTTTCTGTATACCACTTTTTCTGTCACGTATTTGTGTCGTTGGCGTCCAGAGACAGTTTTCGCTTGTCACGTATATGTGACAATGGCGCCCAAAAGGTTAATACACGAAAAAACGGAATACTTTTATGAATGCTTAAAAATATATGTACTAATTAACAAGAAAGTTATTTTTGAAAGCTGAAGAGTTTGTTTGTTTTCCGATTAATATCTGAAATTATATTTTTATATAATGTCAGATATCAATCGAATTCAAGTTAATATCACCTTAGGGACCACTTATATAAAATGTTAATGGATAAATAATCAATTAGTGACAAAAGGATTATTGTCATTAAATAATAATCTTACCGATGGCCTAAAATATCGGCTAAGTGCGAGTCAGATTCGCGCAACGTGTGTTCCGTACAAACCTGTTTTTATAATATGATGTACTTAACTAAAAGTTTTCGCAATTTTTCCTTTATCTGTATTTCGTACCAAATTTCAAGATTCTGAGTTCACGGGAAGTAGCCTGTAGGTTTTGATTCCTTTGCGAGTGTCGAAAATTAGCGGCATAAACATTTACCTTTTGATTGCATGGGCTTAGAAGTTTTTCACAGCTCCAATGGACAGTAAACCTGAGTATTTGATATGAAGTTCAGCTTGATACCTCCACGCTTTCCTGTGTAAAAGGGTCTTGACAGACAGACAGACAACAAAGTGATCCTATAAGGGTTCCGTTTTTTCCTTTTGAAGTACAAAACCCTAAGGATCTCCCACTCCCAAGATTTCTTTAACTTTATGTTCTGACTACGGTACGATTAAGGCCGACCGACTCGCATCGGTCCGGACCGGACGGCATTTTTCAATGCAGTTAAGGGAAAAAGGAAATTGATACGGGTAAATAAGAATTACAGTTCATATTTTTGTGAAATTCACATTTCGCGACGCGCGACACTCGTACAGCAAGTACAGAGTACTATAATGTTAGTTTTCGTAGAATCTCTTTAATAGACCTTTGTTCTGGATAACGCAGCTTCGATAAATTGGTTATATAGCAGGCGATCCATATCTGATTATACATTAAGTATCTACCTACCATCAAGCAATGATAGTAGGTAATGGTCAAACATGATAACAATCGGATACTTTCCACTTTTTAATATCAGTGGATTTCATTCATGGTTAATTACAAATCGGTATATATAAATGCCTACTGCTAATCATCCATCCTATTCGAAATTTAGTTATATCATTGACTTTCATAACGTCCGAAAATGAATTATTCGAAAGAAAATATTATGCGAGAGTACGCTCAAAGATTCCGACCGTTGTTTACGTTTTCAGAAGCTTTGGGATTAAGTCGATTTATCATTAGAAAGAATAAAATTTTGGAAGTCAACCTATACACGCATGTATACAATATATTCGTTTTAGTAGTTATGAATAGCATTGCAGTGCATATTGTGTGGTTTTCAGAACTGAGGAAACACCTTACAGTCGCGGAACTCATCACAGTCATAGAGTTCTCAATTTATGCTAACTTATTAGTTTTAAAAATTACATTAAGTAACAGACGAACTGGCGTAGATTTTATTAAACGAAACGTTGAAATTGATATATTTTTCGGCGCTGATGAAACGGAAACTATTCGTAAATCAGCACATAAGTTTATTTTTATTATGTACGTTGGGACAGTATTAGCTGCTCTCGGAGTGGTCATAGAAATGTATATTTTATTTGATGTTTCTTTATTTATACATTTTATTGGAACGATATATTTTGGATGGTTGACCATCACTTTGACCGATTGTTGGTTCTTTGCATATATATGTGTATTCATGGCAACTAGAGCCCGATACTTAAATGTTGCCTTAATAAAAAAGGTGCAAATTAAGAAACATTATATACCCAAGTACACGACCTTTAATACCCTGTTCTGGAATGATGAATATGAAGCCAAAATTACATTTCACGAGAGATCTGCAAATAACGACTTTATAAATGGTTTTAAATTGTTATTCAATCAATTTAGAGCAGTGGAAGGAAGTCTCAGATTTATTGTAAGTATTTATTAAAAATATATGCATTATTTTTTAATTTATAAAAGTTACACTATGTGTGTCAGTTTTTTATTTTATTTGATGATGAAGATTTTTACCAATCGTCCGGCTAAATACTTACTTATTTTTTCTGTGTATTTAAATATACGCCAAGCTATACAATACTACTTTCTCGGACATAAGTACTTAATTATATAGTACCGAAATTTTGCTCCTTCACTGTAGAGAATACTTCATATTATAAAGCCTCCCTTCAAACTCATAGTGCAGAGTTTCAGTCTTAAATTTAAATGTAAGTATTTTAAACTAGAAACCTGTGATCGCCGCCTCAGGTGCTTGGAACTCGGCTCAGGATGGTCGCTGTTGGATGAATTGTAATTATAGCTTTTATGATTTTAGGGAATGTGTTGAAACTGTTGCTATACTTTGTAGTTCATAGGCCTTTCAGACTCCGGGTCCTCAAAGGCATTGGCAGGTTTATTGCAAACTAACTACTATCGAGAAGTTCCAAACTATAAAATATGTACCTACCTACTAGGTTCTATCTATGTACAAGCTACTTATAGGAATGGTGCCAATTTAATGATTATTTAAATTTCACTGTTATTGTAGCACCACATTTCAAATCAGGTTTTCGTACTCAAACTTTTTGCGACTGTTTTACTTTTGACTATATTTAGTTTAAAGTAAAACTGCCTCTAAAAGTTTGATTAAGGCCTCATTTACGGAGAGGTGGCGCCGCGCGTTGGAATTCTTATTAAAAAAATCGTATATTGTCATATGTTTGACTTTAGTGCAGGGTGACTTTTTCGCGTCGTATTATATAACAGCTGACAAACGATCTTAATTAAAATCGCGTAATAACTTCACAATATTTCGCAAATATTTAAGTCGATATGTTGTCACCTATATCTATTGAGCAGTAAATACACTAATTGCACTGTTTATTAATAATATTTTTTTTTTATAAATGTACTTTTCTTTCAGATAATGTTAGTTACTGGCCTTATTGTTATAAACACTTTCCTGACAGTTCAAGCTTATGTAATGTTGGCTGCTGAATCGGTAAGTTTTTCAAGATACTATATACAATAAATTATAACTTTAATAAAATTAATTGAAAACTTTAGGAAATTTTCATTATTTGTTCTGACAAACACCCGACACATTTTTTTATCCGACTATTTTTATTACTTATGTGGTCTCTACACGATGTCGCGTTCCTGATGACTTCGTTGTCATACTGTAGAGGATTGGTTGACGATGTTCCTCCACAGGAAATGTAAATGTACCGGACGTTGCAGGTGGCGCTACAGTGAATATAGATCCTTTATATTGGAGCTAAGTCCAGAACCTATCACGATGGCCTATTTATACAATTATACATAGTGGGCACCAACATACACCATCACCATGCTCTATCATCATCACCAGCCCGTATACCGAATTTTCGAAAGGGCTTTCCGAAAAAGATTTTGGTAAACGCAGTATTATATATTGTAGATATTGTATACAGGGTGTCCCAAAAGATTACGTAGCTGGGAAGGGGGGTGATAGGGATGGTCACAAGGGTCACCAGAAAAATATAAAAAAATCCCTCTGGGTGTTTAAAAAAATAAATGGCATTTTTTAAAAGACTAAAAATTTTACACCTTGTGCTAACTGTACCTACAAATATGGCTGTATTTAAAAAAAATGCTGTTATGTAATCTTCAATAACAACAAGATCATCAACATCAACATCAAAAATAACAAGGTGTAAAATTTTAAGTTTTTAAAAAAATGCCATTTTTTTTTAAATACCCAGAGCGGATTTTTTATTTATTTTTCTAGTGACCATTGTGTCCACCCCTGTCACCCCCTTTCCCAGCTACTTAACCTTTTGGGACACCCTGTATATACCTCTACACATGCAAACGCTGATGTCCGTTACTTGGTATACGATTATCATATTTTAGATATTATGACAATTGAGACCAAGATCCTAAAGTACTTTCCAAGGCAAGGAGAGTAGCAACCAAACTCCGAAATAAATCTCTGATTTTACCCAACAACGTTTGGGCTGGCTATAGTTGCCCATCTATCATGGTCAACTATCGCCAGCCATATGTACAGTATAGGTAAGTACCTACACTATAGGTGGATAGTATCCGCCTGAAGTGTTCTTACCTATAGGCGGATTAAACCTAGCCAGAGGCGGATTATTCTTAAGACAAACTACAAGTCGGAATAAAGAAATGCCAGGTCCAAATTGGAGTAACCTCTTCCCCACATATAGTAACGCCAACTACAGTGATCAAATTTTTACTAGTACTAGTTATTTATAAAATAGGGGCGCCGATGAGATGCTTGCCTACGACGCTCTCAACGTTTTGTTATCCACCTCTCGCCGTAGCCCTTACATTGAATGTATATTTCATTTGTTTCAGGCGAACATAGCTCGCGCAAGTGTTAATGGTAGTGTCACAACAGCTTGTTGGATCTTCCTATTTGCAATGAGCTCATTGGTGAATCTGTTTCACAGGCAAATAGATCAAACTTTACTTATATGCTCTTATATACAATTGAAACCTACTAGTAGTGGTAAGTGTAACTGTGTGTAAGGCCTCATTTACGGAGACGCGAGTGGTCGCGCGTCGCGTGCGTCGTGCCATCTCGCATCTCACTCGCACTCATACAACGCCATAAGTTTTATTTCAGTGCGGGCCGCACCCCACAACGCGACGCGCGACGCCCCGCATCTCCGTAAACGAGGCCTTAGAGTTTAATATAGGTCGGGGTAATTTTAAACTGTACCTATGTTAACTAATATTATCGATAATGCTTAAATACAAATCGTGTATTGAAGATTCTTTCAAGCTTGTTATTAGAACAACTCATGTTAAGCTTGCTATACATATAATTACATTTCATGAACTGAATTAAATTTGATAGCGTAGCGTTAACGATGTTCGTAAATCGACTGTAGTACATCAAAGATTTTGAAACCGTTTTAACCAAATAAGTTCTTAATCGTATCAGAATCTGCATGTCGTGATTGCTACCTACAAAAATTACACTTTTATTTGGTTATGAAAGTCATGATTTATGAAGCTTAACTTAGCAGGTAAATCCTAATAGAATCACGCGTTTGTCAGTTCGCCTGTCTGTCTCGAACTGACAAGACCTACGAGTATATCTCAGAAACTATCAAGATGAAACTTATATCTATAATAAGTTTGATAACTTCTTGCAGCTTTCTGCAGATGCTCTTATGTCATCAAATGTTATGATCTTATAAATACGCTGCTTTTTTTTTGTTCTAGCGGAGTCAATGAAACTTACGAAGGATATATTAAAAATGTTGGAAATAAGAGATGCTCGTCTGAATATTTATAATGTGCTTCATTTCAACACAGGATACGTTCTTAATGTTCTTGCTATGACGTTCGTGTACGTTACCGTGCAGTTGCAACTGACTGTTCCTCATCAACATCGACTAGATAACGTTACTGAAACTCAACCTTATTACGAGTTAAATGCTACGTCTGCTAAGCAATATTTATTAATGTGAACTGTGAACCATTCTTAATGTATGCATTGTTCCCAGAAATATATTTTGTGTACTTTTTTTTTTGGACAGACATTAAATATGCAGTTATGACACGAGACTTTTGCTACTTCACCGGGCACAAAGATGAGCAGAGCTACACCCTTATTGAATGGTTTAAAAACTAAGCAACGCGCAAGAGGGCGCCCCCTGTGAAACTTGGACTTTGGCTCAGGGCGGACGCTGGCAGGGGAATGAGGAATGATGTCTATATTATAAGAGAATTTTGTGCAACTGTCGGCAACTTTACCCCATTAAATAGTTATGCTAGTGTGTTACGCAATGTGTTTATTTCCTTAGCGTTAAGCTCATTAAGCTTCTTGTCTGTGAAAGTGTCTCCACGTTATAGCGTAGGTACCACAGCGAGTAATATTATTGATTAATGTATGTATTTTAATCAATGTTACTGTACTTATTGTTAACCTGGTGTATAAATACAGCACCCAGTCCATATCACAAAATACTTCACGTTGTCTGAGCATTTTAAAAGTAAATTGTTATGATAAAATCACGCATTGTAGGGAATAACTGTAATTGTCAATTGCAGTAGGCGAATAGATACACTAGCCTTAATTCATACTTCAAGTGGCTATTACACTTTGAGTAACTGGTTATAGTTCAAATAAAATAGTTAATAGGTAACCTGACAACCTGCTTGCCGTAGCGGGATTCGGCTTCAAGTCGTGATTTCGATCCCCACGCCGAACAAGAAAATCTTTTGTAGCTTCTAAGATTTCTTTCCGGGTCTGGTTGGCTGAGGGACCTCGGAAAGCACGTTAAGCCGTTGTCTCGATTGCTTTAACATCATCAAACGGGTAGCAGCGTATCCTTGGGTGTTGCAACATAATACTGCGGTCACCAACCCGCCTGCCAAGCGTGATGACTATGGCAAAAACCCTCCCTAGGGAGGAGGACCATGTTTAGCAGTGGATGTTATACGGGGTGGTGCTGATGTTGTGATATGTAACCATAATAATGTAAATTATAGTATGTACTTATGTACCTAGCCGCTATTTTGCTTATATCTATGATATTAGATAAGTATAAAATAAACATTGTCAATAGCACCACAACTCTGGAGTTTTAAAGTAAATAAATGGCGTTCATTCAGTTTTTGTCTTTCACTGCGTAAATCCTTGAGCCTTGTTTTTTTTTGTGTTTGTTGTAAACCCAGGAGGACCCTACACCCCTAAAACCCCCCGGACACTCCTTCGATCCGCCGTTGGCAGGGGCCGGGTATGCATAAGCAATCCAACCTCCTTACATCCTATATCATACAATTAGCCTCCTTACATCCTACATATTGTTTTAAAAGCTCAGTCAATATTATTTTAACAGCAATTTTATCTTTATATTTTCTAAAAATCTACAAACTCACTCGATATCACAAACCAGGTCCAGGATTTTTTTCGTCATAACAAATAAATATTGATAAAAAATTGTAAAATATTTTATTTGTTTAAATTTTAAAAAGCGAAATTAACTTTTGTACATTTTTGCACATCAAGGTCCTGCACAGTCGCCAGCGGTATATAAATAGGTAGATACATAATATATGAAAACCTTTTAATGTTGCAAAATAACTTGATATTGATAGATAGTTAGTATAGTTTATACATACATACATACATTCACGCCTCTTCTACATTCATTAATCTCGTCATGCATGTCCTTCGGTTTAGACTAATTTTCAAGCTGGTCTTTCTTTAAAACGTCCTCGATTTAATCGTGGAAAGTCTGCCTTGGTCTTCCAACACTTCCCTTCACTTTCGCCCTATACATTCTACTTTTTAGTCCCATTTAATTTATGCTCTCTGTATCTCCTAACCAATTAAGCATACCTTTCTAAATCCTTGTAACTACATCTACATTCATAATACAACGTTCTCCAATCACTATGTTCTTAATTATATTATTCAATTTCACTCCAATCATACTCAGTGGTCTCATTTCCACAGCATTTATTTTTCTTTCGTGCTTCTTCTTCTTCTGATAAGTTTATATCATCTTTAATACCCGAGAAGGTATGAGAGAATACACATGTAGGTACTAAATAAGTCATTCAGAACAATGGAACTGCATACTTTTTATATATCTAGGTATATATTGTATAGTTATGTTCATAACGTCGCGACTGACTTATTGCAAATCATTTACAAAATTAATGAAACAAATTAGCGCAAGTAATTTTTGGTGCAGGCTATAATTATGCATTCGATATTAATTGGTATACGTAAATCATCAATATACTCTAAACAACGGAGGAGTACATCGAGGTAAAATGGTTAATGATTTTTAACTACTTATTTCAGGTAAGTTTTTTAACTCGTTATTCGTAGGTATTTTAATTATTTAAGCTGATGTTTTGCTGGACGATTATGCATTTTAATTCATTGTTGACCGCGTGGTTGCAAACTGTTTGTACTAAAAACCTCATCAAGGTTTACAGAACTACGGTGCGGTGGTAATTCAAAAGTTATAATTTTTTGTATTCTTTTTTCGACTTTTGAAACTATCAAAAAGCAACACCCGGCTAAGTGTGTCGCACTACGGAGGTGATATTCCAAATACAAATAATAACGAAAAGCAACTAAAATAGGTATTTTAAATATTAATGTGATAATACACATAGTGCCTTGTACGAGCGACTTACTTCAGACAGTTTAATAGCGCGTCAGTCATTCTGCCACCATTAGCTAAATCTTCCTACAAACCCCAAGGGACCCATTCGATGATGGGGGTATCATCGAATGGGGTCCCTTAGGGTTCTCCACTTTGAGAAACGCTACGTTATGCGATACGGATTAGTAATCTACGCGATTCGTAGTACCTACATTTACTACAGAATACTAATCTACGCGGTTATACATATAAGTATTTCGTAGTAAGTGCATTTCAATTAAATATAGCATCGAAATTACCCACAAATTTTCATGAATACAGTGAATCCATTTGCCCCTGTCTACTTCCTAGAATTAATATTATTTCGAAAAGCACGTGAAAATAAATACTATATACCTAACAGCGTTCTTAGAAGTAACGTTCATAGTTATAAATTGTTTTAGCAAGTCAGCGGAGTAAAATCTTTATTCAAAATGAAATGCATAATAGTTTTCCTCGTATTAACATCACTCTTCATGTACGCTGTAAGTACCTACTAACTTTGTATTAAAGCAGGCATAGAAATCAAATGAAATGAAGATAATCTTAAGCAAATGATTTAAAATTCATAATATGCGCAACTGTTTCTCAGTGCCCCACACGCATAATACGAGTCGTATTTTTCATAGAACAACGATCAAACGCGTGCACACGCGTACGCGACAGCCGCATTGCAACTGCAACAGCAGTTTTGTTTAAGAGCTACGGGCGGTGTATCAACCCTCCATCTTATGTTATCAAATATACAATGTACTTCGGTCGGAAATCAAGCTCTTATATCGAACTTCCATTATTTATTATTCCATTGGGACACTCACCACCACCAATACAAAAATCTTAAGTGTCTGTACCGGTAGATCAGTGATTACAGGAGTTGCTTCTGAGACCTGGTGTTCTTTGTTCGATTCCCATCCGGGAAAATTACTTGTATGAACCACAGATAGTTGTTTTGACTCTGGGTGTGCTTTGTGTACGTGAATTGAGTCTTCGTAATGTTTGCCCCGTTACAGGGATTAATTACCCTAGTGTAGAAGTTGTCGTCTTGTTGTATACCTAAAACCTAAAATCTTCATCTTGTATCCCACTTCCCAATTAATAATCATTCAAACTTAAAAAATAAATCTACAAAAAATAAAGGGGCTTGGCTTTAGCAAGTAAAATTTACAACGGGATGCCCATGTGTGCCTATAGACTGAGATTCGTTGGGGCAGACGTGCTCTAGAGTGGAGACCGTGTCTCGGTAAACTTAAGGTAAGACGCTACCGAAAAGATAGACCGATGACTTGAAAGAGAGGCCGAGGAGATTAAGCTTCCATTTTCGGCTTAGGAATAGACCACCCTATGGGAGTCTTAAGAGCCGACTAATCGATATACAGCTGATGGATGAGCAGCAGTTTCTATCAGCTCAAGGATTCTCACCATCATACTGCGATCACCAATCCGTCTGCCAAACGATTGATTATGGCAATATCTCTTGGCTTGCTATTTTAAGGTATGTTAAAATGAGGCCCATGTTCAGCAATGGACGTAAACGAGATGATGGAATGGAGAGTTGGAGATTTAAATAATTTACAAATCTTCCTTTCCTCTATAGTATGGAGCAGCTGTAGCGGTCGCTGAAGCTGCTGCTGTAGCTGAGGCAGCAGCGGCGGCGGAAGCAGCAGCAGCAGCGAAAGCTGCAGCGATAGGGTTAGCAGAAGCGTTTGCCCAAACAGACATGCCTAATGGTAAGTATACTTCTAGAACGGGATACACATTTTCATTCACTGCTCAGCCTCCTAACGAAATCTTAGAATTTACACAAAGATTTCTTGTCCAGCGTAGGGATCGAACCCACTACCTCCGCGATTTAAAGCGAGACTTATATTGCTACGCCACGGAGGAAGTTTGGTAGGTATAGACTAATGAGGTTTTCTTTCAACAGTAACCAACACAACTAGTGGATCGAATGGTGCTTCTAACTCAGGCAGTTCCGGAACAGGTACGGGCGCTAGTTCTAATGGACCCGCAACTTGGACCGCGATGAATAACGCAGGCCAAGCTGTCAAAAAGGATATTAAAACCGGAGTAGATTCCATGACTAGCTGGTTAAATTAAAAGGTATGCTTAGAGTAAGCTGATGGGTAAAGTTAATTAATTCATCAATATACCTAAAGTTTATTTGGGTATCACTAGCTCCCCGAGCTCGGGTGACAACGTGCGTACCTCCCGTTCCCATGGTAACGTCATAATTAACCCCCTTTCACCCCCTTAGGGGTTGAATTTTCAAAGATGCTTTTTTAGTGCACACCTACGTTACTTAATAATAATACATTTATTGGCATCAAAGATGTAGGTACAGAGTTGTAAACAAACATGTCATTACAATCTGTTAGGTTCGAAAATTAACAGTTTGATCAATGACCCCCGAGCTAGGAAAATACTGTGTTACGGGGGGCATCCATCCGTCCTAAATAATTATAATTTTAACAGAGTGGACAAGTAAGTTAAGTACGATAAGTACTTAAGGAATATTTGTACATAATTTAATACCTACTTCTATACCAGTACCTACTTACCAAGCGATTTCAGCTGTGCATTAATCGATCAGTCAGCCAGTTACTGCTTTTATAAATCAAGACCTCAGAAACATAAGGACGGATGCACTATTAACTTGAGAAGCATATTGTCGTAAGTGCCAGTTTACGATAAAGGCACATACGACGAATGATTCTGCCGTATAATGGCACATGCGACCTTATGCCTCTGAGCTATAGATAGATAGATTATGTCTTACGAAAAACAAAATATTCTTTCAGATGCAGCCGAATTTTCAAATCCAGATACAAGTCAACAAGTCGCCAATCAACCCGCAAAAATTTACGATAATTGTAATTAACTGATCAACATGATTCCTTCGTCTACTCACACTAACTTCATAAAATACTTTTCCTATTGACTATCGCTATGTACATAAAGAGATTAAAACCTTCGTTTATTATATTTTAATACCTTTGCGACAACCTCCGTTACGTAACGGTATTTTATCATCAGCCCGTATAGCGTCACCACGCTTGGCAGGCGGATTAGTAACCGCAGTGTTATGTTGTAATACACAGGGGAAACGCTGCTGCCCGTACCCTGGTTCGTTTGTTATAAATGATGTTATAACAATCGGGACCAACGGCTTAACGTGCTTTCTGAGGCACGGAGGATAGCCCTCAACCATCCAGATCCGGAAGGAAATCTAAGAATTTACACAAAGATTTCTTGTCCGGTGTGGGGATTGAACCCACGACCTCCGAATTTTAAAGCAAGCCAATTATCGCTATGCTACGGAGGTTGTCTTGTAGCGTATTTAGCTCGCTTTAAATCTCGATCGGTGGGATCGATCCCCATATATAGGGTTGCCATACGTCCCGTATTTACGGGACTGTCACCGTATATACGGGACTGTCACCGTTTATACGGAACTATCGCCGTATATACAGGACTGTCACCGTATATACGGGACTGTCACCATATATACGGGACTGTCACCGTATTTAAGTACCACATAAGACCAATATTTCAATATACACGGGACAACAGGAATTCAGGACTGGTGGTTCTTCTCAACAGTAATTGAACTGGTTTTTCGATTGATTTATCACCATCATCAGCCCGTATGCAGCCCACTGCTGAACATGGGCCTCTTCCCGAGGGAGGGTTTTTGCCATAGTCAACACGCTTGGAAGGCGGATTGGTGACCGCAGTGTTATGTTGTAATAAACAGGGGAAACGCTGCTGCCCGTTCCCTGGTTCGTTTGTAATAGATAATGTTATAGCACGAGGGCAGTCCCTCAACCAACCAGACCCGAAAAGAAATCTAAGAATTTACATAAAGATTTCTTGTCCGGGGTGGAGATCGAACCCACAACCTTCGAGATTTAAAGCGAGATTTAATTGATCATGATTGGAGTGAATTTGTTTAGTTGTCGTTGTTTTCCATTGATATTTTATTATAATAAACCGTTACTACCATTATTTTCAGTTTTTATTTATTTACCACTAATAAGACCCGTATCAGCTCTCAACAATAAAACAACACTACCCATGCAGGACAAGAAATCTTTGTGAAATTCTAATTTCTTCCGGAAAGTACGTTAAGCCGTTGGATAGAATATATTGTTATAACAATCGGGAAAGGGTAGCAGCGTTTCCGTATAGGGCGTAAGCTATACATCCTAGATGGTTTGCTGTTATTCCTGATTCTACCTTTATTCACATTATATTAGCCCGTATAACGTCCACGGCTGAACATAAGACTCCTCCCGAGGCAGTATTTTCCACTACGCTTCCCAGGCGCATTGAGGACCGCAGTATATTGTTTTTACTCAAGGGGGAACGCTCTACGAACAAAGCTGCAGAGTTCGTTTGCTAGAACGCGCTAATCTCAGTCCGATTTGAAAAAATCTTTCTGAATAAAATAGCCCATTTATTGAGAAAAGCTAGCCTCCTGAGTGGGCCTTTGTACGTGATCGTCCGAATAATTCATTTAACCACCATAAATCCTACCCGGACTCTATCAGCCCCTTGATGTTTTCAAGAGCTACCGAGCTTCCAAGAGGACATTGAGTTTGGATTGTTCAGGAAGTTTGCCAGCTGTTGACATACTCATTTTCAGTGAAGAATTACGTGAGCCGGTGTTTCGGGAGCTTCCATGCATCTACTGCATAGTGGGCTGTCCGTTATTCCTAGGTTAGCCAGATGCTGATTTAGGCAGCAGTGTCTTGTTAGTATACTAATTATAGTGCTTAGTCTGTTCCTTGGGAGGTACAGTAGCTTATGTGTTAGACGTTTGTCTAGCCTCGGAACTACGGCTTCAGTCTGCCTGCATTCAACAGTTTCTGACCATTGTGTCAGTACTTACATAAAGACAACGCTATGCACTGGGTACTACAACAAAATGAAACAATATAATCAATTATTATTAACAACATGATTTATTGTCGCAAAAATAAGTAACAAATTTGTAAATAAGCCGAAAACATATTACAAGCTATACTTAGAAGCTACACTACCTTTATAATTCCTTAACAATAACACAATAGGAAACAGTGTTAACTAAAGTAGTACTGATAGTACTAACTCATCTGTGCGCAAATATACATATTTATTTGTGTGTGACCCGGCACCAGTGCCGGATTAAGCCAGCGCGGGACCTGTAGCAAATTCTGTCCGGACCCTCTTAGTAGAGTCGCTCAACGAGTTTTTTTAGGCCTTTTAGGCCACCAATTTTGAAGCACCATGATTCGGATCCATAGGATTTTTTATTTATTGGATCCAATTTCTTGATTGCGCACTTATATTGGTATACGGCGAATTGTACGATCTGCGCGTACAGATAAGTTGAACTATTAAGAACATGCTTATAATAAGTTATTTACGAAATATTTCAGAACCTCAATCTACCTACTAATTTGTTCTACTTGATGTACAACATCATAGTGCATAGACATTAACTACCATAATCTAAAGAATTACTGTTATTCTGGTTAGTTTGATAATAATAATTAGTCACATTGTCTATTATATCACTATTACGGCAGGTCACATTCAACGTTTTGGTCACTTTGCGTTTTACGTTATTTCCTCACTGTTATCTACGGGTCGCTGCGCTGGCAGGCAAATTCTGGCTGGCTTGGATCAGCCTTGCCCTACATCTATCCTAATATATAAAGCTGAAGTTTGTTTGTTTGCTTGCGCTAATCTCAGGAACTATTGGACCTATTTGAAAAAATATTTTAGTGTTGTATAGCATTTATCGCGGAAGGCTCTAGGCTATATTTGTTTATTACGAAGTTCCCACGGAAACGAAAGCTACGCGAGTGAAACCTCGCTGAAGCTAATTTATTATACGAGCAGAAATTTGACGATAACTGTACTAGAAGATTTAATGACAAACTGTTGAAAGTGTACTGAAGTGACCTGTTAGTGTTAGTGATTGTGATGTATTAGCCAACATTTGATTAATTATCATCATAAACGTTGCGATTAATATGTTTAATGAGTAATATGACATTAAAACTTAATATGTTTAATATATAAGGGATTTATAAAATAAACTTATTTCAACATAAATGTACTGTGTATATGTTTTGATTACTTTACATATTTGTAAATCTGCATTACATTAATATAAATATGATTTTTAATTAAATATACTATTGTTTGTGCAGCGTATCACAGCGTATATAATTTTATTCTAATCCGCGTAAATTAACGTATTTTAATTTAAATAAAATTAAACTCAATAAGCTAAGAAATAATTGTTAAACTTCTTACCTTAGTTATTGTTTGTAATTCTGCCGTGTTACCGAAAAAGGTCACAACTAACACTTTTTGTCAAAATGAGTTATATATATAGGGTGACTGGTAATTAGTGACCGATAGCTAAACACATGATTGTGCTCATGATAACAAACAACTTTTACTATGGCACCCTGAAATCGCGAAAAAAAATCAGCTGTTCCATACATTCATGTTCACATAACTCGTCAACATGGTAGGGAGCAGCTGATTTTTTTTTCGCGATTTCAGGTTTGTTGCCATAGTAAAAGTTGTTTGTTATCATGAGCACAATGATGTGTTTAAGTATCGGTCACTAATTACCAGTCACCCTATATATGCGGAATCAGGAAAAAAAGGGCTATCTGCCTGATTTTTTGTGGATTTTTAACTACAAAATAAACAGAGATAGCATAAGCTTAAAGGGCGCAACTGCATCAATTTGCAATTCAAAAAATATTTTAATCTCAATTTTCTTAACATTTGTAAAATGTTAGTTGTGCCTTTTCGAATTACGACGGCAGAATTATAAAACATAGTATTCGTATAAGGTGATTGATATGAGTCAATTACAGAAAATGTTGATGTTTTTGTTGGGTAAAAAAATAATCAATAAAAACTTATTAATTTTTTAAATTAAAATATGTGTCATGGTCAGAGCATAACATGGCTTTTAAAATGAATATATCTATTACATCAAAATATTGCATAATTTAGTGAAAAGGAAATATTTTGTCAAAAAATATAACTACTCCATAATATTATAAACCACATTTAGGATTAATAATAGTTAATGGATAACTTAAACTAATGAAAATTGTTTTGTGTATGACACTGTTTAAAAGGCACTTATATATTCTATTTGATGCATATGGTTACAATTAATTGCATTAATTATTATATATAATTGTGTATAAATAATCTGCAAATAATAAATAATTCTATTAGCACATACAAATATAGATATACAATGGCATAAGTAAATGGCGGGCTATTAAATAAAATGTTGTGCCTCAAAAAAAAATTAATAGGAACTTTATAATAAACATTTAACGATGCCCGGCGCGGCGAGACGGGGGAGGTATCTACTACCGTCAACACTTACGACTCTTTTCTTTTATTCATCGATCTTATTTCATCGGGCATAAAGGCGAGCAGTGCTCCAGTCTTAATAAACGGTTAAAAACTATAAATGCAGCAACCTACGCAGAGTGCGCCCTTGTGAAACTGGCACATCGGCTCAAGGCGGTTACTGGTCGCATCACTCTTATAAACATTTAGGTTTTTAGGGTAGTTTTATGCAACTGTCTGCAGTTTTCAGGCCTCCCGGACTTTGGAATTGGCTCACTAATATTAGCTTTTCCTCCCCCTCTCTCACCGTTTTTATGGCGCAGTACAGCGGTTTCGGACAAACTATATAAGGTGAATTCTTGTAAAGATATTAATAATCACCGTTTCCTATACTTAATGTAAATATGTTTTACTTTACAAGGGTGATTGTGATGCCATGAAACGAGGTTAAAATGCCATGAAATTTAATTTTACCTATACCAAATGAGCAGTCACTAATGTTGCGGTGTAACTGATGCGTAAGGTTTCAAACGGAAGCATGTATTATATATACCTTCCCTTAATCATGGGTGTACCGAAGATATAGTAGGGTAAGTTACCCACGTCGGAACTCAGACCCAGAGCTTTCTCTAGCAGTATAAGCATAATAGTAAGTATTCGACTTGTAACATTTCTGTTAGGCTCCCCCTGGAAGCCATAGGGGGGAGCCCCTGAAACATAAGTTGGGTACGCCCTTCGTAATAATTAATGCCTACATACTTATATAAGCACGCCTTGCCTACGTCCAGACATGAAGGTGGTGTTCGTATTGGATGTGGAAACACTGGCTTTACCATCCTGCTGGCCGGTGCTGGAGCCTCGCTTGTCCTTGGTCATTTGTGAAACCTAGAATAAAAAATATTATTATATACTATGATAAAATTTAATAACACCAATAAATATGAATTGACTACAGAAAAAAATCCTATATGTTGAATTTAAAAAATGTACTTATATAGATACGAAAACGCGGGTTACCGACATTGCCCAACGGATTAGTTCGTTGAAGTGGCAATGGGCAGGCCATATAGCACGGAGAACAGATGGCCGTTGGGGCCGAAAAGTTCTCGAATGGAGACCGCGGATCGGCAAGCGTAGCGTAGGACGTCCACCTACTAGATGGACGGATGATCTGGTTAAGGCCGCAGGATCACGGTGGACGCAGGCCGCTTCTAACCGCAACAACTGGAGATCTATGAGGGAGGCCTATGTCCAACAGTGGACGTCCTACGGTTGAAATGAATGAATGAATGAAATGACGTAGGTTGTTGTCTTTTATCTATGCGTTTTACATTAATTTGAGCTCAGAAGCATAAGGTCGGATGTGATATTATACGTTAAAAGTTTTCGTCGTATGTGCCTTTACCGTATACTGGCACTTACTACCAAATGCTTCTGAAGAATAGTACATGCGTCCTTATGCTTCTAAGGCCTAATTTTATTAAAGTATAAAGGTGCCGTTCTTCAGCGAACTTACGTAGGGCGAGAATGATTAAATCCGACGTTTTGTAATGATATGTGGAATTATAGAATACTGCAACGAACTTACTATAGTACGAAACTTGTAAAGTCACCAGCCAATTCAGCATTTTCTTCACCTATACTTATCTTGCCTTATATACTCATAAGTATTTAGCATCTGCATAATAATGCGTGAAGCAAAATCAATTAACCCTTTTTGCGTAAATTGCACGGACACTGCACGGTATCAAATTTTGCATATTTATCCCATCCTACTATTATTATAAACGCGAAAGTTTGTAAGTATTGATGGATGGATGGATAGGTGGACTCTTTCACGCCAAAACTACTAAACGGAATTGGCTGAATTTTGTACCGGGATAGGTTATACGCTGGATTAACATATAGGCTACAAAACATCACGCTCCGACCCACTGGAACAGAATAACGCGGGTAAAATCGCGGGGCGCAGCTAGTAGTCCATATACAGAAGGAGTGCAGAATACTAATATTTTTTTAATTATGGTCGAAGTTTGACTTCTGGGCGACCACTCGTTTGTTGTTATAGCGGCAACAAATGATCCCTTAATATTTTAACTGTCTTGCGCTTCATGAGATACAATCTGGTAGCAGACAGTCTCAGTAATAAAGTCCCGTTTTACTAAGGAATCCGAAAAACCAACTTACGAGATCATCAATCTGTTTGAACTGCCAGTTCCAATGCACCCTATACAAGAAGGGTCGGTGGTCGAAGCGGTTGTCGTCGGGACTGTAGGTCTCGGCGTGGTACGAGGGCGTCAGCACCGTCATCTTGTGACGATTGATCGCGTAGCAACGGAAGAAGTGCTTCACTTTCTCTGCCACCTGGAGATGTTAAAAAATCTTATAATAGCATGAAGGCTAAAAATATCTATTTAGTCCATCAGATAGATTACCAAAAAATATTGGACACGTATTTTTTTTTCGTTCCTCAAACAAAAAATGACGAAGATACAACGCGTTGAAATTTCATGTGACGTCACTTCTGGGAACAAATTTACCTAGCAGTGACGTCACAAGCCCCCTCTTCTGAACTTTATAGCTAGTTGTTGCTCTTTTTTGATTTCCAATCTAAGTGACGGACTTAATATATATTTTTTAGTCTATTGTAGCGACCTCTACAGTTGCCGCACAAACTACACGAAGACGAGCAGCGCCATCTATCACCTAGCATCTTACCTTACCTGTACCGCGAAATAAAGCAAGCCAAATTGTATCCTATCGTTTATGAATACCTATCGTTTTCAACTTCAAGAAGATTATATAAAAGCGGCCGTAGCCCAATGGCTAGGGCGTCGGACTTGTGATATTGAGATCGCTGGTTCGAACCACCCACCCATTGCACGACCGACGTGAACCCACTCGTAACACAAGCATTAAGCTTAATACGAGGGGTTAACAAGAATACTAGTAGAACGAAAAGTGTGCTAGTAATCTTTTAAAAAAAAATAAGATAAATACAATTTATGTATACAAATCATCAGCCTGTATAACCCCAACTGCTGAACTCCAAAGGGGGTTATTTCCATATTAACCAGTCTAGGCAGGCGACTTGGTGACCGCAGTTATACGTGCGCTGATTAACGATTTGTATATAGATGATGGTATAACAATCAGACTAGCAGCTTAACATGCATTCCGAGACTCAGAGAATAGTCTCTCACTAAGACCACTAAGAGTAACCTGTCAGACCTGGAAATAAATCTTGTTTTTTTTTATGTAACTTTCTTAACTGCTGCTCAGTATTTACCTCATGCGGCGTACATTTATCGCTCCACGTGTGAACTAGCTTCTGGAACATACTATAAGGTCCACAGTTATGTGTCTTCCTCAGTCTACCGAATTCCGACAGCTCCGCATACGTCATGCCCATGTCTTGTTCGTCGGTTTGCGTGATCTGTCCGTCTGTCAAAGGTTCCAACTCGGCGGTAGGGGGCGCCTGTAAGATCTCTGATAGCGACAAAAAAATCTGTGGAAGAACATATATTATGAAGCAGCGGTGATGAAAATAAATCTGGACCTCAGAAGCATAAAGACGGATGTAGTATTATACTTCAGAAGCATATGGTCGTAAGTGCCAGTTTACGATAAAGGCACATATGACTCATGTTTCTGGTGTATAATGGCATATATGACTTTATGCTTCTGAACTATTGAAATTGAAGTCATTAAGTTATTCATTTGATCACAAAGTGTATATATCTTATAGTGTCTTGATAATTAAATATCAAGTAAGGTGATTGTTACGTAAATGCGCAGGAGCTCAAATTATTTAACCAAAAGAATTTTTTGACGGGGAATCCTCGCACTGCACTGAATCAAATATCATTAGTTCTATAAAACTGGTTACATTTATTTGGAATCGTCATATTTTTCTCCTAAGTGCAGTGCATGACGTGGCGACTACTATGAAACAATGGCAAAGTGCCCAGTACCTACACGTATAAATTGAGAGAACAATATATTTATGTTTTTTTTTTGTAATTAAAATTGAATTTAGGATTATATAACTTTTCCAACATCGCCCATATGCTGTTAGGCTGTAAGAAATTATTATACTCAAATATTATGTATTTATAATCTCTCAATGTTTGAAGACTGGTGTAATAATTGTTGGTTAACCTTAATAAATAAATAAATTGTTAGACATGATCAAAATGTTTTACTTTATTAGTATAAAACTCACCTATTTTTAGCATACTGCAGAAATGCCTTCAAATCAGTCTTAGAAATGCCTCCTATAGGGTTAACATCGGCGCTAGAACAGTCGTACTTAGTCATATAGCCTCGTAAAGCTTCGTCCACATTCGACGAGCCCAATACCAACAAGCCTCCGGGTCTACCGCGAACCCAGAGCATAAGTTGAGCGAATAAATACGATAGCACCATGCGGATTCGAGCCTGTAAAAATAATTTAAAGAAAATTAAAAATGAAATTTACAATTGTGCAAAATTAACGGCTGTAGCCCAATAGCATGGGCAATGGAATCATCATCCTTACTTGCAATCATGTGTTCGCCGGTTCGTTCCCCACCCATTTAGGGCTACCAAATTAAAAATCAAAAGTCCGGAGAAAAGGCCTGATTTCCATTGAAAAATCCTAAGATTTTACAGTTTTAAATTTTTCTTACTAATTAACAATTTAAAAAAATCGTCATATTATCGTTTTTGTACACTGCGGATCTCATTCACGCGTTGCACATCTAGTTTTAGTTTTTTTTTAACTTTTTATTAAAGAGATCTTTAAAATATAAGCTGTATTTTATTGAAAATTCTAAAAATCCTGAGATCCATGACATTTGCAAAATCCGGCCTGAAATCTCAAGACAAATCCTGAGATATGGCTACACCCATTGCACTACTGACGTTAACCCGTTAGCAGGTAATGACGAATTTTGAATACGTCTTTTTGCACTCCTTTCTTCACTAAATGGGTAGTGGCAATATAGAGTTCAAAACCAATCAATTCTAAACATACCTACTGTCCGTTAAGGTATTAACTTGCCGTTTGTCACATTCATTTTCATCATCACTATCAGTCCGTATAAAATCCACTGCTGAACATGGGCCGCCTCCCCAAGGGAGGGTCTTTGACATAGTCACCACGCTTGCCAGGCAGATTGGTGACCGCAGTATTATATTGTACCACACAAGGAAACGCTGCTGCCCGTTCCTTGATATACGATTATTATAGTTGATGTTACAACAAACGGGACCAACGGCTTAACGTGCTTTCCGAGGCACGGAGGGTAGCCACGAAATGTAAGAATTTACACAGATTTCTTGTCCGGCGTGGGGATCTAACCCACGACCTCATGTCTTACGGAATTTTACTATGGGGTAAGGCTACTGACATTCAAAGTATTTTTATCTTACAAAAGCGAGCGGTGAGATCTATTTACCAGTTGGGCTCGAGGTTCTCCCTAAGAGTTTTTCAAGAGTGTAGAAATATTAACAGTTCCTTCTCAGTACATATACTCTAATATTCTTTATGTTCAACAGAATAGAAATCTATTTCAAAAGAGAAGCGAAATTCTTAACTTAAATACTAGAAATAAACATAAATTAATTGCTGAAAATCATCGTTTACATAGAGTGCATTCTTCCTTTGTAGGGTTAGCGATCCGTATTTATAATAAAATTCGCAAGGAATTTCAAGAATTTTCTCAAATTAAATTAAAATTAGCAATAAAGAAATGCTTAATCAAAAAAGCTTATTATACAATAAATGATTCTTTTTTTAAAAAAAAAGACAACTCCCGCTCTAGGGAAATAAATCCCTGTGTTGCGGGGGACTTTACAAACATTCATTTCACGGACACAAAGATGAATTATTAAGGATTATTTAAATGATAGTGATGCCTGGTCGCTGGGCTAACCAAGATGACTGTACAATGTGTTATTGGGTCTCTTTCCTAATGTTTATATAGTTTTTTTTTTCCTCTATGCCGTTTTGTTACCTTATTGACATACTTTACATTGTTTTTATGTATTTTCTGACATATGCTTTTTTTATATAACTTATTGGATTAAAAAAAAAACATTGTACTTGATATTGTAAAACTCAAATGATATATCATAAAACTTGCTAATTTTTTTATGTATTTTCTGACATATGCTTTTTTTATATAACTTAGGTATTGGATTTAAAAAAAAACATTGTACTTGATATTGTTAAACTCAAATGATATATGAAGGCAATAAATCAATGGATACGTGCTCCTAGCTGTAAGATCGTCATGCTCCCAAAGAATGTCATGGCTTGCGGTGGCGGTGTGGGGCAGGTCGTCTCCTTCCCTCTAATATGGCGAGGGAGGCGATGGCTGCGTCACTCGTCTCGAGTGACGGGTGCTGCTTGCGGTGGCTGGTCGGCTAGTTTTGCATTTTACCTGAATATTTTGTAAAGCAAGATTTTGTCTCGGACAGCCTCCCTTACTCCGGAACTTAGGTACAAGACCCGTGGCGGCCGTGAATATACCAATGACAGTGCTAACCGCAGCATCGATCACTATCGGGAAATGATAGCTTCCTATTTCACTGGCTAGCTGAAAAACAAATAATTTAATTTTGACCATCACGTATATTAACGTAACATTTATGTTCCCTCCTTTAAGAGGAATAAGAGGAAGTCTGCATGTGACGAATAGAATGCTGTATATGAAGGTGGAGGGATATGTTGGAAGAGGCAGGCCGAAAAAAGATGGAAAAACAATCAATAGGCTAAAAACTGTTTCCTATTTAATTTAAATCTTTTGTTACTTTTTAGATAGATATATTTTGCAGATGCAGAGATACTACTTATTGCAGCGCTCAGAGTTCCATATTTAAATGAGTGACACAATAAATCAATGGACGTATTACCTGAGAAGCGCGTTGTTTAGTCTCCTGGCTGGAGTTTTCTGAAGCCATGTAACATGTGACCAACAGTCTGTTGCACAGTTCCATCGGGTCTGAAGGCGTGTAGTCGGCCTGACAGAGGATCTTACGTACATCATATAACACTTGACTTTCTAGAATTAATTATAAGGTTTAATTATTATTAATTTAAATGTATTATTCTTATCAAAAAATAACTTATATAATAGACTAATATTATAAAGAGAAACGTTTGATTGTTTGTTGGTTTATTTGGTTGTTCATTTGAATTGAATATGCTCCGAAACTACTTGACGGATTAGAAAAATTCTTTCACCGTTGGAAGCTACACTATCTCCGGTGAACATAAGCTATATTTAAGTATGAATTTCCCACGGGAACGGGAGCATTGCGGGTGAAAATATATATTTATATATTATATTATATTTAGCAAACAAACACGACCTACTTACGCAGTTACCGTTGTCTATAAAGCTTAAGCAATTACCGTTGTCTATAAATGCATGCAATATTAGAAATATCAGTGACGCGTTGCCGATGATTTATGGCATTTCGATGTCCGGTCGGGTTCCACCTTGGCCGAATCGTTAAGACATTAAGGGCTATACCTAAAATGCAGGTTCAAATCCTGCCGATTGTCTAAATTCATTAATCTGAATTTTATAATTTAACGTCTTATTGTTCAATACAAATGTCGATTGTCGATAGTTTATCTCTTACATAGTAAATTTCTGCTTACCTCCTTTCTGTATCGCGTCACATATCTGTGTGCACATTGAGAATACTATGCAAGCCGTGCTTGTCGAGTCAACGCCCCCACTCAGAGGCAGGAAGAAACCCCCCTGACCTGATCTTCGCAAGTAGTCCCATAACCAACATGCTGGCCCTGGAAAAAATAACAAACCATTTAGGTCAGTGACCGTCAAACTTCTCTGCTTACGGGCCATATGCCCTCGGTGATCCCGCTTATGTGACAGTTGCTAATAAAGAGTTGTTTCATCTATTCTATCAAGACATACTTTCATTATTTGGCACTGACAGAATATATATAATAAGTCGGCAGTTTGCCATTAAAAAAGTATACTTTCGTTACATGTGTTAAATACAGTATATTATTTAAGAACTGAGCAATCTTATGCAGTAATATTGTTTGGAACCAATGAAGTATTACACTAAAGTTCCACTAATTTGTAGGTATGTAAGAGAATCGTCGATCGATAGTAGACAAGATAAGTTCAACTAAAACTATCGATCAACCTCAGCTAATTCATACTTCCATCCACAATTACCGAGGCCTCTAGCCCATGTAGCGCCCAGGTGCAAACAGTACCCTAACGCACCCAAATAAACACCCGGTCAAAATGGAATGGGTACAAAGTGTAAGGTTCCGTAGCGAGCTCCCTAGGACCTCTGCGTCCTTGTGCATCGCACACCCTGCGCTATAAGTAAAGAAGTATCTGAATAATAAATCGATTCGTCTAATAACCATTATACTCTTCAATAGTGATGAGGACTAAATAAAATATTTAGCTCTTAAGTTAAAATAATAAAAAATATTAGACACCTATTTTTTTTTATCAAATCAATAAAAAATACAAAGATACAGAGCAAAAACAAACTATACAGTTCAGGAAGGGCTTGTGACGTCACTCTAATGTAAAATTGTACCTAAATGTGACGTCACATGAAATTTCAACGCGCTGTATTTTCATCATTTTTTGTTTAATGACCGAAAACAAAATACGTCCCATATATTTTTAGTAATCTAACTGACGGACTAAATATTTTTTTGTCTTTCTCCCTATTAGACAAAAGATCGAAAACTGTAAATAAACACAAACCTAATTCGATTTCCTCTTCAGCAGTTAAATACTTCCACTCGATGGGCGGACTGGTAGTGAGATGCAAGTCATCATCATCAGACAACGCGAAATCAACAGTGATGCGAGGAAATGGCGGGTTGGACGCAGCCAAATGGGATCGAGACCGGATTTTGGTCCGGTAGGATCGTATGTCTTCCAAGTCAATGGTCGCTGCTATAACTTCCTATAATAATAAAAATGTTCATGGTTTTCTTTTTTTTTTCAAGTACAGTATTACTTTACCTATACAGAACAAATAATGTTCTGAAATGTAGAAGAAATAAGAGAACACAAAATACTTGCTGGAAATTTATAAAATGTATCTTCAACATTTTGTTAATTTCCAGTTAGTATTTTGTACTCACTTACTTCTTCAACATTTCAGAACATTATTTGTGCTTACTTTGTATTTTGTGTTCTTTTAGTTTCTTCTACATTTCAATACATTATTTATATTTTGTACTCAAATGTAGAAGAAATAAGAGAACACAAAATACAAACTTTATGTTACTGAATATGTTTAATCACTAAAATAAGCTTAATTCCTATTCTTGTTTTTTAAATTCAAAAATTATTTAATTCTTTTTTTTTTCAAAGACATTTTACGGAAATTTCTTGTACAACTTACCACATCATGTAACGCAAATTGTAGCCCTCTACTAACAATCTCGCCATTCAGAGCCACACAAGAACAGCCGTTAAAGTAAATTCTTTGTCCATCACATCCTCTTAAATTGCTAAACAAATAGGCACCACCGCTCTTGAAAGTGGCGCTTTTTACCAAGTCCACTGTAACGTAAGCTTTTCGCAACTCCATGTAACTACCTGAACCGTTGGATATGATCTCGACACCGTCTAAGCTTAGAGGTATATGACGGCTGAAATAGACGACAAGAAAACATAATTAATCTTGAATGCACATGTCTTAAAAACCAACCCAAATTTTATATCATAAAGAAGTGAAGTTAGATATGCTAATGCAGTTAATGGATATGCTTTTTATTTAATAGATACTAGCAGCCCGCCCCGGCTTCGCACGGGTATTAAACAAACATTTCAAAAGTTATAATTTTTCACACACACACACACACTCTCCCATACATACGTACTTTCTCGTTTTTTCGTGGGGTCATTAAAAAAGATCAAAATTAAGTAAATTCGAATATGAAATTATATTTTTTATTGTCCTATTTTTATTTTCTCTTTTTTTTTTTGTAAAAAGCCTTTACCTTACTTTACTTTACTTTCTCTGCTCCTGAAAATCAATTTATTGAGTCAAAGCATAGCAGCAATTTGGCCATGAGAAAACATTCTTTTCGTAGGTCAATCCCTACTAATTCGAAAGTTTGGCCTTGGGACTTGTTGATAATTGAAGCCGTTTAATTGGGATTGGCAGATCACTTGGGATCATCGGAATCCTCGGCATATGAGCTAGTTGACCAGCTGCTGGGCCGGTGATAATGATTGCTACAATTAAATTGTCCTTCAATTCCTTAATAAGCAGCCTCGTCCCGTAGCACATGCTTGGAGGGCTTAAATTCCTCAAAAGCATAATTGGAATTCCAATTCTTAAAGTCAATTCATGTGGTGGCAGTCCAGAAGAGTTTAATGAATTTAAAAACTCCTGGGGATAATGGACTGCGTCTTCGATAGTAGTCACGGTGTCTATCGATTTGTATTTTTTTATTTGTCAGGGAACTTTTTGAATAATTAGATTGTTTATTTCGTTGACACTATAATTCCTGGGTGATACTATTGCACTAGAACACAACCAATGAAAGTCCTTTTCGTGCAAATTATCGATATAAGGGTATACTGCATCTATTAACATTTCTAAACTATGGACTATTTGGCCTAGAGACTCATCCAGAAGGATGTTACAATTACTGCTTAAATTTGGAGTGAAAAATTCCTTCCCCAAGTTTAAGCAGTTGCTGTGGAAAATCACCATCGGTGATTCCATGAAGATGAGCTCTCATATTCGTCCGTAATTTTATATTTTCAATCTAAGTCCATAAAGGCGACTCCATTAAGCATGCTTTGATGATATCTGCTCGTGTACCTCTGTTAATGACAGGAAGAGTTTGTCGGAAATCTCCAGCAAATACAAAAGTGGAGGAGAGGAGCGGCGACCATGCGACATTGTTCAAATAACTTACAATTTAATGCCCGCCTTCCACTGCGAGCGGAGCGGACTCCGTTTATAGTCCGTTTAACTCGCAACGGCGAATGGCATATAAGTGCTTCCACTGATGAAAAATGCGCGGAGCGGACAAAGCGAGTTCAAAGAGTAACAAAAGTCACAAAAGTGGTCGAAGAGTCGAGCGGATTCCGAGCGGACTCCGCTCGACTCGCAATACTGATTTTCATACAAGTACATCCACTGCGAGCGAGTAAACGGAGCGGACTGAGCGAGTTAAAATGGGTCCGCTGCGTCATGGCGTCGCGCGCTAGTTTTGAACGGACTCCGCTCAGCCATCGCTACCCCTTTCACGTCCTTGAACGCCTTTGACAGCTCTTTGTCATATATGGTTGCTCATTCAGAATCTGGGTTTGTTACGCTTCCCTTTTTTTCTTCGTATAGTAGTAAATAAGCAAACATTTCATTATTGTTTCATAAAAATCATCATCACTTGAATCGTCCGATATCGTGCACATGACTTGTTTCTATCACGGCTGTCTGTATACTGGCTAGCAGGCCTCCAAGTCCGCTTCTAATAGAAGCTTAAAACTCGCTCAGCCTCATTTCCAACTTCGCTCGCTCCGCTACTCGCTGGCAGTGGAAGGAAAATGCCGATACTTTTTTTTAGTGGAAGTGCACAGCTAATTTCCTCCGCTCCGCTCAGTTCGCTAGGTCCGCGTTCCGCTCATTACCCTTTTTAATTGGATAGCCAGCATTAAACTTGTGATATCTTTCGAATGGATTGTCCAAATTGAATAATTTAAAAAGTTATATAATGGTTTTGAAGCAGACTTAAATATGAAGTCATTTATTTTGATAAGGATTAATTCCAAAGTATAAATAAAATAGATTTTATAGCGGTGGCATTTATATATATTTTTTAAATGAAAAAACACTTATTGTGCCATAACTATAATAGTTAGACATATGCTGTCGCGATATTTTTTGTACATAAATATATGTTCTGCAAAGACGTAGTACATTATTTTGTTCTATAATTAATAGTTTTCGCAGCGCACGCGACGCGATGTAAGAAAGTTTTTTGGTAATTTTTTCACACCTTGGGTTACATTATTGGAGTTTTAGTATGTATCCCTAACTTTTTTGAAAATTTAATATAGCCTATGTTCATCGGAGATAGTGTAGCTTCCCAACAGTGAAATAATTTTTCAAATCGGTCAAGTAGTTTCGGAGCCTATTATTGAATAGGCTCCGAAACTACTTGACCGATTGCAAACAAAAAAACAATCAAATCTTTCCTCTTTATAATATTGGTGTAGAAGATAAAAGACGTCAGACCAGTGGTATATAAATAAAAGAGAAATGTGAGGGAACGGTATATTTTTAAAAAAATAAGTAAAAAGGAACGCACTAAAGATACCGAACATAAATTATCAAATTGCAATATTTCTCTGAAGAGGGGGAAATATCTGGCTATCGTGAGATTAGATGAGACTTTCAAAATTTTAATGCAGAAAAATCTTCACTAGTGGATGTATGTATAAGACTAGCTGTCCCACGCGGTTTCACCCGCGTATGATCCCGTTCCCGTAGAAACTTTAACTTAAAATATATGCATATGATACTCACAAATGTCGTGGCTTTCTATTGGTGAAATATATTTTTTAAGCGGTTCATTAGATTCAGAGATTACCCCCTACAACGTCACAAACTCACAAACTTTACCTATTTATAATATTAGTATAGATGTAATAAGCAAAAGACGTGTATCAGAACAAAGGAGTGTGTGAAAAGTATACGGGATTTAGAGTAAAATCAGCGTTTGAACTGAGAGCACGTGTATGGACAGAACCATGTTGTGTTTTGACCTAAACAATACTCATCATATTAATTCCGCAACCTATATTTTGATATATTTCGCGATAATTCTGCTGATATTTACGGTACGAAGTTTCAAAAGTGTTTCCGGAACAGAAATATTATATTTTCTCTTTAAAAGCGATATGTCATAGACCATACACCTGATTAAAATCGACACAACCTCTAAACCTCCATGTATACTCTTAAGGCTGGACACTCAAAAGAGAACAAAAATATAAAGATTGTATAAACTATAACACTCGGTAAAGATTATTGGTTACCTTTGCGGATTCCACAACTCTTCACAGATTTCAAAACCTATGCAGGTGTCTTTAGTAGCAATAACTGCGTCTCCAATAGGCACTGTCGTCTGATTAGTTATTGCCGTTATCATCCTCGGCAAATAATATTCTTCAGTCTGTCGCTCCTGAGGCAAACAAAATAAGCAAATTGTTATGAAATACACTCATTACACATTGGCCGATTCTTTAACCCCGGCTAACTCCCGGGAGTTATTTTGATATTTAGCTTTTTAGCTTCGACTGAATTTTAATGGAGTCTTCTTCAAATAACGAGACGCTAAAATCTCGTGACGAAATATTCTCCTACTCCCTCTCCTACCTTCGCGAGAAGGAGATTAAATTCCAAAGTCAAAGTTACCCTAGATGTTAAATTTACCTAGGGTTTTAAAGTTACCCTGGATTTCAAAGTTGTCGCGTTGTCTAATTTACCCTGGATGTCAATGTTACCGTGGATGTCAAAGTTGTCTCGATTGACAGTACTCCAAAATGTTATCAGACCAATTATTCATATTAATTATAAATGTTTTAATATTTCACTTGAGTTTAATATTGTTTGTCACAATTATTGATCAAAAATATAAAGCAATAGTTTAGTATAGGTACCTAAGTCATTAGACTAGAAAAATTGCCCACTTAGAAAAACCATAGGCCGGCCATGGTCTAGGCCTTTTAGGATATTCTTCAGGAATTAATAGAATATTTGTAATATATTCCATCATTACAAACTAAATACATGTCTGTACTTACTTTGGTCCAAGGTGAAAACCATCTCGACTCTCTGTAGTTTCCGTCTTCACATAACATCATCTTTGGTCTGATTAGAAGGATCTTTTTGTTCAGAAAAGCCACTCGGCAGTTATATAAAACATTTCTATGTTGGACGGGCATGCCTACATCTATCAACATGTCTTTACATGTAGGAGACTTTAGCAACTCTGCTAGGACTTGCCAGCTATGAAGATAGGTGTCTGGCTCATAAAAATGATCTTCACAACTGTATCCACTGTAAAATAAATCCATTAATCAATGCATGTCTCTTTTATGACTATACCTGGATTTTTTGCAAATTTGTTTTGCTTGCTTAATAACTTTCTAAAGAAAGTCCAGATTAAAAGTACTCTAAACCGTAGGACATACATGAGGAGATAAATGAATGTAGAGGAGGCGAAGTTGGTATGTCAAGATCGTAGCAAGTGGAAGGAAGTGGTATCTGCCTACCCGTATGGGAAAGAGGCGTGAATGTATATGTTTTGTTTGCTTCTGTATAAAAATCACCAAAGTATTCCTAGCTATCAAACAGGTTAAAATTATGTATGTAAGAACTTTGGATAAAGCAGATTGAGGAAAATTTACGCCAATATTATGGGGTCATGAAGCTGGGTTTAGGAAGACACTATAAAAACAATAACTGACTTATGTTAAATTAAAAGTGTTGCTTATATTTTGATTCAACTTCTAAATAACATTTATATTGTAGAAGTAATTTATTGATGGATGGACTGTGTGAAAGATGACACTTGCAAGAAAAGTGTGAATATGAAAGAGACGTCTAATAGGGAAAATGGAAGAGGATGACATTTTACGCCGATCCTAAATAAAGGGTGCTCCCTTTATTTACAGGGTAGGAAGAATGAGTGAGTGGAGCGATGATGAGTTATTATTAATCTCGTTTTAAATGTAAACATTGTAATGTTAACATGAACTTCTAGAACTCTTACCATATTTCTAACTCGGGACCAGTTCGATAGAGCGCACCCATTTCTTTTGCCTCCTGAATGGACTGCAGTATCCTGTTCATATTGCCTTCGAAGTCAAGTGCCCATTGATTCAGGGTGGTCACTGCCACCGTGACTTTTCGACCCATTTTTGCTTATAATTTTGATCTATAACAAAGACACATAGTTTATTTAATATTGCTCGCACACCGTTAGGCTGCGTTTCCACCAGAGATGTGCGATAGAAATATGTCGTGCGAGGATGTCTAGCTGTGCTGTGAAAATGTGTGGGGGTTTCCACCAAAGCTGTGCGATGAAAATGTGCCTACGAGGATGTGTAGCGGAGCTTTGAATTTTTATTGTTTCATCTTTTTTCTGAAAATGTATCTATTTAGCTATTTATCAAACACACACAATTATCCTGACTGATTTCAAAGCCAAGCTCTAAGGACATTAACCATAGGTGCAGGATATATTACAGTGCACTAATGTGTACTCAAATGCTCAAACAGTTGGTACAACCATGCCTTCAGATTTTGAGTGCACCTGACACAAAATACAATGGGATGGTTCTAACAACCTAACTGGTGAGGGCCCAGGATTTACAGTTTAACATGCTCACCTCAGAAGTGATCACTTCTGAGGAGTTCAGTTAGGTTGTTAGAACCATCCCATTGGATTTTGTGTCAAAATCTGAAGGCATGGTTGTATCAACTGTTTGAGCATTTGAGTACACATTAGTGCACTGTAATATATCCTGCACCTATGGTTAATGCATGTCCTTAGAGCTTGGCTTCGAAATCAGTCAGGATAATTGTGTGTGTTTGATAAATAGCTAAATAGATAAATTTTCAGAAAATAGATGAAAAAATATTGGTATTTGTGCTTTCAAAGCACAATGATGAATATGTGATGTACTTAATTATAAATTAATAAGTGTATCAATAATTGAATGATGCGTTGCCAAACTGTGAAATGTGTCGACGGGGGTGCGGTGTAGTGGGAGCGGAGTAACGCGAATGCTCACTCTCGCTTTGCTGTCGTTAGCGCTTGTAGTCGTACGTGGTACAGTATGCGCAAACCTCGCAATACTTCCTTCTCATCACATCCCTCGCACACATCCCTCGCAACACATCCCTCGCACACATCCCTCGTACACATCCCACGCACACATCCCTCGCTTGTTTTGTACTATGCGCAAAAATCGCTACGCATCCTCGCACATCTCTGGTGGAAACGCAGCCTTATACTTCGATGTCTATACATAATCGAAAACCCTTACATACGAAATTTCAAACAAATCATCAGAACCGTACTTCCTACTTTTACTCCTTTAATACTTATAATCGGGAGTCTAGACGATAAATTCATAATTCAGCGGCGCTTATTAATGCAACTATTTTTCCGCATATAGCTATAGGTATTTGAGGTTGTCAGCCTACAGCACTAAATTGCATTCTTTAAATGTCATATAACTAAAAAGCTTAAGTTAACTAATCGGTATTCTGGAGCACTGCTCGTTTTATGCCCGGTGAAATTGCAAAATACTCGTGGCCAACTCAATAACGCATACCCGTTGAAAAAAAAAAAGAAATCAGCACCTTTTTTCTAACAGTCATTTACTTATCAATATCTATATCCATGACCCAATTAACTTGAAACTTAATCCACCGTCAAGGTCGAAATACAATCGATGTGCTTCTAAACGGGTCGAAATGAAATCTAACCTTGCCATGACAAAAAAATTATGATAAGTAGGTACATTTAACTGAATAACAAATTTCAGAATTAGATCAAAAGAAAACAAGGTTATTATTACTGTACAAAATTAAGAGTGACAAGGAATCAAAATGAAATCAAAATCCCTTAAGATCAATTTAAAATCGATTAAAATATTGAAAATCTGGTAAGCCCACATCTATATATATAATTCATATTATATACCATTGAAAATGCCGTGTGGTTTCCGGCTTAGAATAGACCACCCCGTGTCTACCCATGGGTGTCGTAAAAGGCGACTAAGGGACATATGGCTGATGGATTGGCAGCAGCGTCTATTAGCCCAAGGTTAACATATTACAATTAATAATAATTACATATTAATAGATTATGGCAAAATCCCTCAACGATCCTGGCTTGCCAAGGTACACCAGCAAACAGCTAGTAAAATTTCAGATTTCAGGGTGAAGTGTCAAAGTCGTAGAACATAAGACTAAAATCGAAATAGCGCGGAATGAGAATGCGAAAAACCGTTAATGTTTTGTCTCAATAAAATGTAAATCGAAAGATATGAAATATCGATATTGTTTCATTTTTCTAAATGCTTTCATTTTTATGTGGCGTGCAGCGATATTGCCTCAATTTCTTTTTCTTCAAATAAATCGCAACTATTTCTGAATCTGGAATTTAAATCGCAAGTATTCTTGAATATAGCATCGCAAATATTTAAATAAAAAAAGGAAATGTAGTTGTTCAAAAAGTATTGCATAACTTTACGTATAACTCGTATGAATATTCATCAGGTTAAACAACAAAGCGAACATATAATTGATGAATGACAAGCCATGATATCGTACGTTTAGTATCAGCATCGATCCGCACCAGGCCGTGCTAAGGCCCGGCCAATCACCCCGCAACCCTGCTTGACACGTAGTTCACGTTCACACAATAGGAAATTGTGTAATACTGACGCCTGAATACTGTAATCATTCCCCCTTAGAGCGCAGTAGTAGTAGCAGTGTAACATAACGGACTATTTGTCTTTGCCAATTCAGAACGGTTCACTTATTGATGTGACCGACTTTGTATTTCATATGGTTGTGTTGAGAAGGAAGTTAAAATTGTCTGCTACCATGATACAATGAATTCTATGATCTACTTATTTTTCTTTATCATGCGTGGCATTGGGTGGCGCTGGCCGCATGTGTATTTTAATGAAAATAAAATCACCTAATTTAAACTTTTCTGGGACCTAAGACTTCTATCGCGATATTGTTTCCTGAAACCATAACTAACAACTCTGCGGACGCAGGCAGTTTCGAATTTGGTTATCTACCAGGTACATTCGCTGACGGCCTTTTTCGCGATAGTATTCATCGCTGATCCAGCACCATTGCAGCACGAGATTATAAATTAATTATAAATTAAATTAGTGGACTGCCAACTTTTGGCGTTATGAAGTCGTTCTTGGAGCAATTTAACAGTTATAAATTCTCAGGCCCCTGGTATGTTTATTACTAATGATTGATACCGGCCGAGTCACAAATTACTTTTGCGCTTAAGTCGTGCACCATAGATTTTGAACTTTTATTGGTAGATAGCAAATTTTATAAGATATAATAAAGGCTACTTTTTGTTTTTCATTATATTCCAACTAAAAAACGGCAGTAGGTACCTACCGATGACGGGTCAGTTTCTGGCGGGTAAGAAACTGATATTGTAAAGAGTAACGCAGGCATTTTTTAATCAGGCTATTTCTTTTACCCAATATAGCTTGCCTAAAGCAAGCAATTGTTTATAGCAAAGCTACTTCACACTCAAACTTAACTGATTCCAAAGTTTTAATGGTATCTTTTATCGTCGGCCTATATAATACGCAGGTTACTTAAGTTTAATAGCTTTCGCGAAATTCAAATCTAAGACCTCAGAAGCATAAGAACGTATATTATACTTCAGAAGCATTGGGTCGTAAGTGCCAGTTTACGATAAAGGCGCTTTTCACTTTACGACGAATGTTTCTGAGCTCTAGAAATAATGTCATGTCAAACAGTTCCTAATGTTGGATGAGTTTGATCACGACTACCTACCATTTTCCATTTTCATTGTCCATTAAGAAAAAGATTTGCTATATTCTATAATTTTAGAGCAGTTATTTAGTTTAGATCGTTAAGTTATGTCGCTCATGCAATTTTAAAATTCACGAATCTAATAAGTTTGAAACAATTTTTTTTCGTGATAACTATAATAATAACTTTTCTAAGTCTGCATCACCATGGATTTGATTTGTGAATCTAACTTAGCTCACAACATTGTCAGCATATAGTTATTTTAGGTTTTTTTCGCGATAAAAGGTAGACTATGATATTTCTCAAAGTCTAGTCTATATCTGTACCAAATTTCAACGAAATCGAACAGACAGACATACTGACAGGGTTACCTTCTCATATCTCACCGATGAATGTAGAATGAAAGTTGACGGGTGTATTCTTTATATAACGTAGGCATTTGATAAGGGATTTTTAACAATTCCACCCCTAAGAGGAGGAAAAGGGGGGGGGGCGAAGTTTGAATAGTAGTAGTGTAGGCAAGTAGGGATTAAATAGAAATATAGAACATGTTATAGGTAATCTAAACCATGGTGGCCGATTCAGTCCAATTAAGAATAACGTTTCCTATGGGCAATTATGACATTCGATTTTTTGAACTGATTAATAAGCAGTGATACCATAAGCGAAGCGTATCTACATATCAACAAAATGTTTAAAATTGTGCTTATTGATTTCTATACACCAAATAGAGCAATATCTACAATGTCTAACGATTTACAGCTAGATCAACGTTTATTATAAACGGAAACTTAATATATCAAAAAGCATCATATTATACACTAAAGCAAGTCCTAAACTAAACAAAACATCAATAGAATCTTACCTGAAAAATCTGCGAGTAGATTTTCGATGCGCCTCGAAATCGATCTAACTTTTCAGGTTACCTAAGCAACCGATTCAAGAACAAATTATCCATAAAAATTCTGCTATTAATAGCTTCAAGTGTTTTTATAAAAAATAAACGAATAATATCACTATGCAATGTTGATACTATTTCTAATACTATTGTAGATATTAGCTTATTCCCGTGACTTGTCGCTTGCTTGAATAGTAACTCTGGGCAGCTTTCGCGTTAAAAAGTTATTTCCGTAGGTCTAGTGTCTCCGTATCAAATGTACATTTAATTAGATTCATGATTAAGACATGAAAGTGAAACAGTCAGACATACAGAGTTACTTTATATTTATAACGTGTTAATAGGATGTAATTTTTTCGGATGGACATATTTTATTATGTTACCCACATTAGTTACCCACATTCAGTTACCCTTTAAAGTCACGGGTTACTCATTCATGACATGCCTGTCGGGCAATTATGGTATGGTAATCGGGGTATGAGAACCCGGCTTCCCGAGCTACTGCTGTGCCAAACCTTATCTTCCGACTCCGTAGTATCCCTAAACCCTAAAATCCCATCTTGTCGACCATCCTATAACTTCTACTCCTATCCAATTTCCTTCGATCCTTTTTCTACTCCACCAATCTAAGGCCTGCCGTGCCGATAGATGCATTACTAGGGCCGAGCCTAGTTTTTTGCGTCATTTGCTACATTACCGAGCATAAAGGCTGGACTCCAGCCTTATTTAATAGGTTTTAAAACTACAAACTGAGCAACCTGCGTAAGAGGATGCCTTCTGTGGAACTTGGACCTCAACTCAGGGCGGTCGCTGGCGGGGAGATTGAGGAATTATTTTGTGCAAGTGTCGCTTTACTTTACAGTTCACGGGCCTCTCGGATTCCAAATCTATGAGGGCATTTGCAAAAAAACGATGGGAAGAGCGAATTACGGCAAATATTCAACCTGCTTTGAATAATTAGAATCTACCAAAGACAGTTATCATTATTTTTCTAATAGGTAGACGGTACGGACGAGCACGCTAACATTCAATACCCCCCAGGTTAAATGGAAAGGATACTTTAAACAAAAATATAATCATCTAATTTTATCTACGTAATATAGCTGAAGCTATTATATTATGGTACTGTTATTGATTTCTCGGCTGTTTACCTCAGTCTGCCTCTCAACGGGCAAGTGGACAGTGAGCTTTTACTAATGAAAATACTAACATAGATCCAACGTGAATTCAGGGACTTTGGACCAACAAGACAACTCTAAGTACTAAGTTATGGATAACTATCATCCCGTCGGACAGTCAAATTATTGAGTGTAATTTTTTTACGGTCATATTATGTTGTTAGCCACTAGGGTTTTGCTACTTCACCGGGCAGGGCAGCGCTCAGAGACTACAAACTTAGCAGCCTACTGGGTGAGAAATTATGGAGTGACTTGAAGGATTTTTAAAGAGTTGTGTTGTAACTGTAGTTCTACTTAACAATTCGCGGCTCTCGAGAGTTTCAAGAGGCTAATCACGTCACGATATTACTGTAACTTTACACGCAAAAATATTTTAAATACATATGTCAATTTATTAAGTTAGTTCTAGCTTCAATAATACAGTAATAATATCATCGTTACTAGAGTAATCAAGAAATTTTTATCGAAGTCTATTCCATAATAACTAGGAGACTAATCACGTAAAGATATTATAGTAATATCTTTTTTTTTTTTGTTCGGTGGGAAGTGCATTTACACAATCCCACCGCCGCCGCAACGTATTCGCGCGCTGGCGATGGGATATGTGGGATTCGCCCTCTCCATAGCGTGGTATGCTAACTCATACCACGAGGAGAGGACCCTACACAACTAAAACCCCCGGACACTCCTTCGATCCGCCGTTGGCGGGGACCGGGTACGCATGAGCAATCCGGCCCCCCCGACGGCACCCGCGGTCTATATGGTACCGCGAGCGTTACGTGATTACCTGGTCTGCTAGGACATTAGAAGGTTCAGGATTTCAGTGAAAGCTTTAAGGTTACCTTTAGGGATAAAGTTTATGATCTGATGCCAAAATGTTTTGATAATTCTAATAAAAGAAAAAGATACAAAAACTTCAATAAACTACTTAAGAGTTATAAATTATACAAGAAACTTGCAAACCAGGTTCTTTTGTATTGTATTAATGAAAATATTTAGTGCAATGAAAAGTTTACTTTACATATATCGCAACCATAAATAATACGTTTCGTAAAGTTTTCACACGCTAGCTGGCTCAAGTTAACTAACAACTTACGTACCAACTACTTGGAAATACAATTCACCCTTTACAGTTTAAAAGGTGATTGCACTTCTACGTAGTAAGTGCCACATAGTAACGTTATTTGTAAGACATCGTAAAAAAAAATTAATTTACTAATGTTAATTGTTCGTTCCATTGAATTATTCAAATTCAGAAGCAAATTAAAAGGTTTAGAATACATTACAAACGATCGAATACATTACGTCGACGTCAACTATTAGTGCTCGGTGATTTCAAAATTTTCCGAATTTATAAATCGTAAGGTTAATAAATTTATTTAGTACTAGCTGCGCCCCGCGGTTTTACCCGCGTCACTCTGCTCCAGTGGGTCGGAGCGTGATATTTTGTAGCCTATATGTTAATTCAGCTTATAAACTATCCGCGTGCAAATTTTCAGCTAAATCCATTCAGTAGTTTTTGCGTGAAAGAGTAACAATTGTCCATCCATCCAACCACACTTACAAACTTTCGCGTTTATAATATTAGTAGGATTAATTAATTAGGTGAATGTATTTTTTTTTATTCTATTATGGAATAGACTTCGATAAATAGGTTGCCTTAAAAAAGAGTAAACTTAACATTACACCGGTTCAGCCAGTCTGTGTAATGTTTAGTCTGTAGTTCAGACAATGAACTGTAGTAGTTTAGCGCCCTAGACTAACGCACGCCAGTAATCAGCCAACACTATTTTCAATAAAACCTTTGTTGTTTTAGTTTAAAACAATTAAATGATGGAAAATGAAATTGAACACGTGCAAATTGGAATATTAGAAGAAATAAATCTCCCGGATGACAATTACCCAGGTAAGTCACAGTTCGTTGCAGTGTTTTTTTTTCGCCGAGTAAGGTGGGAAGTTTATATACTCGTAGGAATTATGAATTCCTACGAGTATATAACATTTTCTAGAAACAATATCTTGTAGAACAATTTGATGACTTATAAAACAAATGGCATTTAAAGACTTTGCCTTTGTTACATCATGATTAAAAGTATTTAAAAAAAATATGATTTTGTGTTTGGATTGGTCTTTCAATCATTGGTCTCAATCTATCCTCAACTTTATTTGTGCGGTTTTAATAGATTTCTACATTATTTACAATACAATTTCGATCTTTAAAAAGATCGAAAACTCTACAATAGATTTATATAAAATAATTATATTCGCGAAAATAATTATTCAACTAAACTAAAACTAAACTTGCTCTTAGTTATTATATATAGTTATGTCTTGTTATACGACTTATTATTAGGTTTACAACTAGGAAGACTACTTTGATTTTACCAAATAGACCCAAAACTATAATTACGCTATAAAATCCCTTACTTTACATGAAAATCCTATAGTTATCAGTTAATACAAGCAATAAAGCTTGTTCATCTTCGTGGATTATTTGCATGTATTTCCCCTTCATTACTTTTATAAAGCATCTATAAATCAAATTATTTGACCTCTAACAAAGGTTTCTGACATCAACATTTCCATAATCCTGAATTTCGCATGAATAGGCTTTTGACGTCACCCATCACCTGATAAGCTTCAATACAGTGGAAGCATGACATTACTGGAAATCGTCTTCCAATAAACGAAAGCGTGCACCCTCATTTTTGATGGTCGTCAGTTTGATTCGAAGCGCCGCGCAACCCACCGGGTTACACGCCAAAAAACTCAACAACTAATATTCCAACGATTGTGTAGCCATGGTGACTAGACGCACGACCTCGTTTAATATACAAATACTAAATGACTTTAATCTGTGCTAGCAAATAGCCAGGGTTTGGCGCTCAAACGTTTTTTTATCATGTTATGGTGGAAACAAATCGAAAGCGTTCATTACCTCAAAATTATGTTTGAAAGAGAAGAACAGAGAAGGGAATTTATAGATAACACTGCAGTAACGGTCACACTGCCCTCGATAAATCCGGTATTACAGGAAAATTTGTTCATAACCAATCTAGAACAAGTTAAAACGCTACAAGCTTCTTTATTTCCAATATGTAATAAAGGTAACGTGTTATTGTAGTGATCAATTTGTAAACACTTGGAAGGCCCTTAATAGATTACTACTTTGCTCCTACGTAATGAGGCTACTAAGTATGTGTGTGTGTGCTATTTTCTTACCGTTGTCGTATCATAATAGAAGAAAGTAGCATTAATTAACATTGAATTCGTAATGAAGAATAATCATAATGTTTACTTTAGCGCAATCTTTCTTATTTAACCTATGGCAAACATCTAAAATTCTTATTAAACAGTCTGATAAATTGAGAAATGTATCGAAGTTCCTATCCAAGCAATTAACAATTTCACAATGATTTCTTACATCATATACACGCTATAAGTCAGCTATAAGTTCCGACAATCGCATGCTTAGATACAGTACCTATAATTAATTTCTGAAACATGAAAAGCCTTTAAATACGCAAACTGTCACGAAAGTAAAACAGGGCCGTTGAATTTTAACTAACCAAAGCGAAACGAAGTCGAGGAAATCAAAGAGACATTTCTAAATTAATGGAAACATTGTATTGAATACATTTTGTTTTCAATACCAATTTTAATGGATCACATACCTACATAAGATTATGACATAAAGGATATTATTATGTCTTCATTTCTTTCACAAATTTGATATAATGTACCTAAATACTAGTCGTTTTACACAACAACGACTACTTATAACTAAGATCTTCATGAAGTTTAGCGGTTACCATAATTACTGAACAGCGGACTAAGGCACTGCATACAAAAAATGTAAACAAGGCAGAGATAAAAAAATGGGATTTTTTGCATGTAGAATATAACGTCAATTCTTTACATAAATTAAAGCACGTTAATTGGGTCACGAAAACCGAATGTGGTCCTTGGAAACATCGTCTTGGTTTGTCAAATTTCTACTTTGCACTCCGTATTAATTAATCAATTGTCTACAGTTTAACTGTGTTTTTGACTATTTATTAATAACCGCTATTTGTTACCACAGGGACATTCATATCAAATTTTCTTCAGAATAACATAAAAACCAATCAGTTAGAAATCGATACAGATATAAAAACATTTCGAACAATAGCCAAACTCAGGGAGCCAAGAGATTTATTCGCACTGCCTAAAGAATTAGATTGTCCACAACAAGCACCACGATGGCCTTCAGAATGCCAAGTAAGTAACGTCCTAATTTTCTTTTATTAAATAATGTCATACACCTTTCATTCATACAAATCATTATAAAGTTAACTAGCCGTGTGGCTTCCGATTTAGCCGTGTGGTTTCGGGCTTAGAATAGTCCACCCCATGTCCTCCCATGGGTGTCGTAAAAGGCGACTAAGGGACATAATATGGCTGATTGATTGGCAGATAGCAGCATCTATTAACTCAAGGTTTACATCTTACTGCGATCACCAATCCGTCTGCCAAGCATGGGGATTATGGCAATGTCCCTCTATGTCCCTCAACGATCCAGGCTTGCCAAGGTCTGTTAAGAGAAGGTCCATGTTCAGCAGTGGACGTAAACGGCCTGTTGATGAATAAGGGCCAGGTGGAAAGAAATAGTGGACTGTATTAAATATTTTTATTGCCGATAGTATATATATAATTGATTAAAAAGGTGGTCAAGCCGGACGATTCTCTCGTCTTTTTTTTTAATTTTCATTTCGCGCGTTTCGCGGTATTCTCTATGGTCTTTATTTGATTTTAAATATAGTTTCACAACTAAAAAAATACTACTATATTATTCTAAATCTATAATCCTCTGTTAAATTGATGCCATGCTTTATGACTGAAAGAGATAGATGTCCACCATACATCCCTAATATGAAGTTCATCAGACATGTCTAAATGCTACAAATACTTAAAGTATGTAGAAGATAAAAATAAATAAATTTATCTAAATAACTAATTAAAACATCATCAGGTCGTCGAAGAGCGAATACAGCACATAACTTGGAGTCCAGCCTCACCCGAGCCATATTACATATCCTCAGGAAAAGAATTAAAACCTCAACCGGTAGGAGAAGATGCAGGAACAGTTATATTTCAATACTACCCTATGAGCGCTGTCAACTATGTAAGCACAATTAAAGTACCTCGTGTCCTTTCGTACTATAGCCACATAACTCCATTCAAATGTATGGTTACTTTCAGTTCAGCCGTTCTACGGTAGGCGGATCTCGATTATATTTATCAGCATGTGCCAGTGCAGTTAGCGAAAATGATGATGATTTACGATTTGAATCTCGATTTGAAAGCGGAAATTTGGCAAAAGCAATACGCATCACTTCAGCGTATTACGAGCTTCATTTACGCACCGACCTTTACACCAATAGGCACATGCAATGGTTCTATTTCAGGGTCACTAATACAAAGAAACAAGTCATGTACAGGTTAGACAATTATTGCATAACTATATAATTTTACTTGTCCTAATAAATTCAATATACGCAAAATATTACAGGTTTTCCATAGTAAACTTATCAAAAGCCGAAAGCTTATACAATGAGGGCATGCGACCTCTATTATATTCCACCAAGGACGCACAGTTGCATTCGATCGGTTGGCGGCGATGCGGCGATAACATCGCTTACTATAAAAATGATTCAACGTAAGTATTATAAAATATGTACTTACCTTAGTACAAAGTTGCGAATTTCTAATATGTAGAGATTGTATGATTTTTAACTCATTGTATAAAACACTCTTTAAAAAAATCAGTAACGTCATTAAATTGTATCATGTTCTTTATTTTTTTTAATATATTTCCAGATGCGAGGAAGAGGAACAGTTTCCCAACTACACCTTAACGTTTAATATCGAGTTCCCACATACAGACGATGCCGTGTACATCGCGCATTGCTACCCATACACCTACTCTGACCTGCAAGAATATCTGTCAAAACTCCAGTCTCATCCTATCAAGTCAACGTTTGCAAAACTCAGACTGCTGTGTAGGACTCTAGCTGGGAATAACGTATACTATCTAACTGTAACTGCCCCACCAAACCCAAATGAAAATGAGCAAAAGGTATGATTTAATTTTTAATTTTTTAAACTAAACTTTCAAGCTATCTAACAAATAAAATAAAAATTTGTATGAAAAACCAGATCACTTATATTACCTATAAATTATCCAATCTCAATTTTGAAGCATAGTATATTGTAAACTTTTCCGTAAAGTATTCAAAAACATTTAAAAGTGATATACGGGCGGTGTCACCGTCTAATATGCAACAACACACTCACATACACACTTCACATATACACACACACTACCAGACTCCCCCACACGTAGCACACAGTCATGCATGTTAAAGTTAAAGCTGGTTAAAGTTAAAATTATTTTAGTTATTAGTTTTTAGGTTATTTAATATTTTTTTTCTTTTATGTTTTTATTAATAATTGTGTCATTGTATTATTACCTATAATATATATTGTTAACTGACAAAACTTGCAAATGAATGGAAGAGCGGAGCCTCCTAACACAGGCATTATTTGCTTAAAAGGAGGCTTCAAACACTAAGTTGTATTTGTGAAACTGTTGAAGCAAATAAAATATTTTGAATTGAATTTTTGAACTTTGGAGATATTAGTCGAAGTAATGCGGATCATTACCGATAGATGGCGCTAATCCCCCTTAGAGACGTGTTATAAAAGAGATTGATACATTCCGATGACCGGTAGGGTTCCACCGTAGCCTAATTGGTTAAGGCATTAAGGGCGTAACTCAAGATGCAGGTTCGAGTCCTGCCGGTGGTCGAATTTTATTAATAGTGCAGTCATTGAAGCGTTATTGGTCCGATTTTTTTACTATGAACCGATTTGCATGAAATTTTGGAATAAGGTTCATCTTACACTTAACTTCAAAAGTGAAAATGATCTGAACTCCGCACCCACCCTGGGGGACGTTGCCACCCCTTTTCGTTGGTGTATTTTTTTTTTCAAAATAACCTCGCAATACGATAGAAGGCCTTTTTCAAGAAAAAAATGTTTTTCAAGTTTTTCAAAAAACCCAATACTTTCAAGTTATTGGCAATTGAAATTCGGAATTTTTCACGTTTTTCATCGGTTTTTTGCAATTATCTCCAAAAGTTTAACGAAAATTTTATGTTGGAGCATAAGCAGGTAAAAAACTGAACAAATCAGTTTTTTATAAGTGCAATATTAAGCTAGATATCGAATCTCGATCGAACGATCAAGGCGTTTTTTATTTTGTCTGAAATTTAATCGATGTATTCAATGCCATCTAGCGGCGAGGAGATACATTTTATGCATTCTAATGATGAATAGGGTTTTGTAGTGCTTGAAATAAGCTTTAAAATGAGCACTGTTAAAAGTCTTTAGTCCCGTAAAATGAGTGAGCTGTAATGCAAATAAGAGGAACATCTAATGGTTATTTCTTAAAAATCAATGAGTGTCATCAGTGCCATTTCCATCAAATAAAATTAATCGTATTCCGTCTAGAATTAACTTTAATATAAAGAGTTTGATGGATTCTAGCAGTTTGGTTGCTTGAGAATACTTATTTTTCAAAAAAATCAAGATTTTAAGAAAACAAAATTTTAGAATTTTTCAAAAACCACCTTCTTTTCATAATATCTCAAAAATGATGAATGATACATATAAAAGTATAAGATAAAAAAATGTAAGTCATTTTCTGCCAAAATAAAAATATTTTTTATTTTTTCTGTAACACAAAAATTTACGGAGATATACTTGTTTAAAGAGCGCGCGGCAGCAGTCTATCCCTTTGACCCTTCACCGTTTTATAATAAAAGGTTTTTCACTATATATTGTAATCTAAAGTTGTAGCTCTTTTAATTACCTTTAAAATGGTATTTTATAAGTTGTGATAGCATCAGAATACCCATTGATTTTTAAGAAAAAACCATTAGATGTTCCTCTTATTTGCATTACAGCTCACTCATTTTACGTGCAAAAGACTTTTAACAGTGCTCATTTTAAAGCTTATTTCAAGCACTACAAAACCCTATGTCATTAGAATGCATAAAATGTATCTGCTCGCCGCTAGATGGCATTGAATACATCGATTAGATTTCAGACAAAATAAAAAATGGCTTTGATCTTTAATCTCTAGCTTAATATTGCACTTAGAACACTTAAAAAAAAACTAATTTGTTCAGTTTTTTACCTGCTACAATTTGTTCAACATAAAATTTTCGTTAAAATGAATATTTTTGGAGATATTTGCAAAAAACCGATGAAAAACGTGAAATATTCCGAATTTTCAATTGCCAACAATAGATCATTTTTTTCTTGAAATGAGCCTTCTATCGATATCCGAGGTGATTTTGAAAAAAAGAAATGCACCAACGAGAAGCGGTGGCATCCTCCCCCAGGGTGGGTGCGGAGTTCAGATCATTTTCACTTTAAGGGTAAGATGAGCCTAATTCCAAAAGTTCATGCAAATCGGTTCACAGTAAAAAAATTCGGAGGTTACACCCTATTTTTCGCTTCAATGACTGCACTATTAATCTCAAGTTTGGGATATTGTATATGGTAAACTTTTCCGTAAACTATTCAAGAACATTTAAAAATGTTATCTAATTTCATTTACTTTGACTGGTCATAATTAATGACTACCCTATGCACTACACGTTGACGGCATATTCCTACAGTTTTGTCGAATCGAATTCGATATTTCATTGATATAAACAAATAACTACAAAGGCACAAATTAAAAATATTATTGTAAAATAAACCGTATTATTCCAGAAGAAGAAAGCGGTCGTTATAACTGCCCGAGTACACCCAGGAGAATCTCCAGCATCGTGGATGATGAAAGGTTTCATGGATTATTTAACAGGAGACTCCAACCAGGCCCGTGAACTGAGAGAAAAATTCATTTTCAAACTAGTGCCTATGTTAAACCCAGATGGTGTGAGTGACAATAACGCAATACAATAGATACTAATCTATGTCGCTCATTAACACAAATATTTTTCTATTGTATTAGGTAATCGTCGGTAACAACCGGTGTTCATTGACCGGTAAGGATTTGAATAGACAGTATCGAACAGTAATAAGGGAAACGTATCCACCGGTATGGCACACCAAAGTAATGATACGAAGGTGAGTAGATAACAAAAAACGTCCTAAGTGAAAACAGTAGTATCCAAGTAGTAGCCCACACCTTATCTATACTAATATTATAAAGAGGAAATATTTGTATTTTTGTGTGTATGTTTGTAATGAATAAACTCAAAAACTACTCTGCCGATTTCAAAAATTCTTTCACCATTAGAAAGCTACATTTACCCTGAGTGACATAGGCTATTACTATTTAATTATGAAGTTCCCACAGGAACGGGAGTTACGTGGGTGAAACCGCGCGCGGGAAGCTAGTTACAGTATAAAATATGATATAAACCTAAATAAACGTTTGGTCTCGCGCTCTCAACTACATAGATAAGGCCGGCCGCCGTCATAGGTACTTAATAAATGCGCCATTCAAGTCACACTCTGTGCGAGGAATACATGTCGAAAATTTTATTAAATGTTTGTTATAATCGAAGTAATATGCCAGTTTGCGTAGTGTGTATTATACGATAATTAGAATTACATCGGGATCACATACCATCGGTACAGTGTCTATATAGAGTTGCCGCTTTTATGGAGCTATGGTTATAAGCTAGCGCGGTATCTAGGTACGCGCGCGAGAGCAATCATTTATCAATTGTTGATCATTATGATGATTAAGAATAGCAAGTACGAGAATATATTGCGACACAACATCCGTAATGCACTTCGAGACAGCTACGAGAAAAATATGTGGTCAATAATAAAACCGATGGTAAAAGATTTGAGTAGAGACTAGAGACTGAGCAAGATTATTGAGTTAGTTAAGGATTTAGTACTAAAGATAAAATTCTTTTCAAGACTTCAGGAGGAGTGTGGCGTGGCAATGTACATAGATCTCCATGCTCACTCAAGGAAGCATAATGTGTTTATATACGGATGTGAGAGTCGCAAAGCTTCTGACAAACGCTTACAAGAGCAAGTTTTTCCGTTAATGCTGCATAAAAATGCAGCAGATAAGGTACCTATGTTAAATCACTTATTGATTTGCGTTATATAATTGAATTGACCAAATAACCAACTGACTTATGATTACAGTTTTCATTTGAAAATTGTAAATTCAGAATACAACGTAGCAAAGAAGGCACAGGAAGGGTCGTAGTGTGGATGCTAGGAGTGGCTAATAGTTATACAATGGAAGCTTCTTTTGGAGGATCGGAATTAGGCAGTAGAATGTCAACCCATTTCTCAGTACAAGACTATGAAAGTTTGGGCCGAACATTCTGTGAAACCTTACTAGATTTTTACGATGAAGATCCCAGCAAAGAGAGGTTAAGAACGAAAATAGTTACCAGGTTATTAAAAGAAGGATCTAATGCTGATGAGCCAACTAACATAGATTTATCTGATTACTCAAGGTAATAGATAGAAATATCCTACTATCCTATTTATGTTCACAATACATATACACTAAATGATCATATTTGAACAGTGATGAAGGCGATACTTCAAGCAGTAGTTCAGACGGAGGCCGAAGACAAACAATCAAGCACCATGCACCACCCCCTTCGCCGATATTTCCAGAAATCAACAAAAATGAGAAAGAAGTAAGCTAATTATATTATTAATAGACTACATAATCCATAAACAGCATATTAATGTTTTTTCTAATGATGAGATAATTTTAATATTTCAGAAAACTAGAAAACAACGACCGAAATTAGAGAAAATGAAGCGAATTGAAAAGAAGAAAACGAAACGAGAAACATTACAGGTAGCATTACTTTACATATTGAATGAGTTCTATTTGATTGTACATATTTATTAACATTTTCAAAGATGGTATCTACTCATATAATTTTAGGTCTCGAGAGCCACGATAGATTTAACTTCGGACGCGATGACAGATATGTCCTCTGATGCCGAATCTGACCACAGTCCAGTTAGAAGGGTTCATAAACTATTACATTCGCCGTCCAAAATAAAACCACGTAGTAGGAAAAAGAAAATGCCGCCAGAACTGAAGATCATTAAAGCTCCGGTAATAATTTCATTATAACACACAATAAATGATACTACACAGATTCGCCATGCGCCGAATTAGATCCCAGCCCACTTTAGGTTGATCGATCTTTATGATTGTTTTATGACTTGGGCCGATTTTGGAGTTATATAATTCTGAAGAGTTATTGAGTTATAAATATTCCTACTGGATTAACTATTGCTGCGTCTGCATAATAATATATCGTCTAAACTAGTATTAATATTGTCATGTATTTTGGGACTTCAATGTGTATGAAGCAATTTAGCATTTAGTGCTAAATTAATTGAATAATTACATTTCAGACAAGTGAATCTCCGTATAACTCGGACCACGAGAAGATAATGAAATGTAGAAGGCCAAGGAGTGTATCCATGTTTAATGAAACAACAGAGAAATCGAGACTGAATCCAGCATCTTGGCATCAGTTCAGGGGCTTGCCACCTCCAAAGTAGGATCTTTTATATTCGTTTAATTAAGAATACTTATTTGTTATCCAATCTATATATCTTCCCAATTATTATTATTTCTTAAGACTTTCTAATAGAAAGTTGAGATTTTACTTGGCTTTATATGCCACTAAAATGACCGTAAGAATTGCCAAGTCTAAGCGAAATTCATCTAAGCCTGTTTATTTTGTCAGCTTAATAATTTAACCAAAAGCAACACCTTATTTAGGTATACAACTAGTACGCATTTCTCAATTCTGCACCGCGATATGCACTCCATCTCATCAAATATTATCAAATCTTGCGTACAGTATAACTTTTATATACTCAGAAAGTCAACTGATTAACTCCCAAGATTTATCGTTGTTACTCAGTTCACTTTCTGAATCAACATACTTATCACTCTACTTTTTAGGTGTTTGTCCGATGTAAAAACAAGAAGCAGCCAACCTTCAGAGTTACAAGTAAAACTGGCTTCACTCAAAAGAAATATTTGGACAGGAGTTCAAACCGAAGAGAAAGGCCCTTTGTCGTGGGGCATATCCAGCTTTGCTATGAATTCTTATTTTACGGATAGCGAAGCCTTGCTAAGGTACATTACTCAGTTTGATTATTAATAATGTCCAGAATGATCATTTTTATTTATAAACTATTCTTGATTTTAACTGATAATTGTGTCAGATTCTATTTTGTCCTTTCTAATAAATTGCACACCCACCTTTTAAACAGAACCAAGAGGTAATTTAGTTTAGCAACTTTAACCCAGTAGGTAACTAATTTAAATCCAATTTAAATTGCCAAGTAATTTTGCAATCAAAGCCTGCTGTCATAATTCTCCTAAATCCTTCGCCCTTGCATTTGGTTATTTCTATAATAATTAATCATAGGTAAGTGAGAGACTACGAGACCAATCTCGTGTAAATAAAATATTAAGTGTTTGAATTTCGGGGAGCCACATGGGTTTTGCTACTTCACAGGGCTTCAGCCTTATTAAATGGTTTAAAAACTACAAACTAAGCAACCTGCGCAACACAGCGCAGCGTCCCCTGTGAGACTTGGATTTCAGTTCATGGCGGTCGCGGGTGGGGGGATGGAGAAATATTGTCTTTTAGGGTTTTAGGGTTCTAATGTTTTCTGCATTTGTCGGGCTTCTTTCGCAGGATCAAATCAAAGAATAATGCCACTATTGATATATTATGTAATTGTTAATTTATTTTGTATTAATAGGTCATGTTCAAAAAAGTTGGAAGAAATGGAGGAGGAGCAACAAAAAATAAAGGATGAAAAAAAGAAAAAGAAATCTAAGACAAAAAAAATTACACTTAAAGTGCCAAATCCTATGAATGAAAATTTAGAATCTACAAATAAACAACCTAAGAAGAAAAAAGGAAAGTAAGTACCTAGCTCAAGTAAAATAATAAGACTGATTCGATCTTCATATTCTATTGGCTACTTAGCCAAGAAAACTATAAAACATAATTATACAGAATATCATAATAAACATCCTTAAAATTATCCGGCTATCACCCAGAGAACACTCTTTTTAACTTGCTGGTAGGCTCTAGTGAAACTACAGGCGCAACTGGCACCACATTTAATATGTCGAAAAATAAAAATCTTTCATATCAACTGCACTGATAGCACAGTGGTTGTAGTAGTTGCATCTGAGAACTTTCCGAGTTCAATTCCCATCCAGGACAATTATTGTGTGAAACACAGATAATTATTCTGACTATATCACTAGAGATATAACACTTATTCACAGACATAAAGCACACGCTTTATATCTGTGAATAAGTGTTAATCTCTAGTGCGGGAGCAGTCCTTTTAAGCTTAAAAAAAAGTATAATAATAGCTGCCTTAAGTTGTTAGTTGTAAATTCAAATATACTTTTTTTTCAGATTAAAACACGCCAAGTCCGACACTTCTCCTTACCAGAATAATACTAGTTTTACTGATGTACCCAGGAATACCCAAACACAAAAAAATAACTCAGAAAGCCGGCAAGCAAAGGCTCGATTCAAAAAAGGGGCCATTGTAACAACTGCTGTACAAACTAAGAAATCCAACATAAAAAATATAACTGACAATACAGACTCAGATAATTCCGTTCAATCTACAAAAAAAATAAAAAGTAAAAACAAAATAAGTAAAGGTAAGTTTTCTAAAACTGTATCAGAAAATAAATCTAAGAATTAAAATATATAATTGTTTGAAGGCATTTTTATTTTTAAGGCATAGATAATGCCAAGTTTCATAAAGACCAACAGGCATGGTAACACAATAATCCAACCATATTAAAAAACCAGCCAAGTGCGAGTCGGACGCGCTGGAATCTCTGTTTTATGATACCAACATTTTGTATGGGATCCCCCCTTTACTATTTATTTTATTTTATTTTTAGTATTTGTTGTTATAGCGGCAATAGAAATACATCATCTCTGAAAATTTCAACTGTCTAGCTATTGCAGTTCTTGAGATACAGCCTGGTGACAGACAACCAGTGAAGTCTTAGTAATAGGGTCCCATTTTAAAAACGAATTACTAAAACAACTCTGTAAAACTATGAAATGATGAAACCATTAGATTGATTAAATAATTTTTTATTGTGTAATTACTATTATATTTATTAAGAAACAAATGTAACACATCAGTCCATAATTAATTAGCTACTTGCAGATAACCTAAAAAACAATATCCAATTACAAAGATAAGACAAAAATAGTAGATTGTTTATCAAGGGAGCAAACAACTAATTTAAAGGCGAGAGTGTTTTTTTTAATCCAGAGCGGAGCGAAGGATTCTAGTGTAGAAAGAATTCTTAACTAGAATCCTGAGCGCAGCGAGGGATTAAAAGTATGTCACTCGAGCTTAAAATAGTGTTGCTCCCGAGGTGGACACTCTACTTTTTATCACCCTCTATGAGAAAATAAGTAAGTGCAACTTATGAACAAGAATTTATTTACCTACAATGAAGAACCATAAGACATAAAATATAATTTTCATCAACTTTTTCATCAGTTTTTCAGCCAGTCACATATTCAATACATTGTTCCCGCATGGTTTGTGATTCACCTCTTTGCTGATTGAAAAATTATTAACAATATCTACATTCCAAATTCAAATCAATTTTGGTCCCTGGGGATTAATGAGCTATTTTGGCCCCTGTTTATGAGGAATAAACTAGCTCTTTCTGAATAGATGTGATAAAATATATATATATACCTACATACATACTTATATATTATATACCAATCTTGTTTCATATTTTATTGTTAAATAACTTCCTGCATACAGTTCCACTCATGTAACTGCTGTTCCCATAGGAACTTCATAATGAAATATAGCCCTAGATAAATGGACTATCTGATACTGAAAGAATTCTATGAATAAATTGGACCAGTAGTTTGAGGCATAAGCATGTTCAAGCAAACAAAATAACTGTTCAGCATTATATTTTAGTTTATATAATATTTGAGTTTTATCATATTGGCTGTCCAATACTAAAGTTATACAGTATGACAACAAAAATAATATTGTTTCATAAACATGAAGATTTTTTTTTCAGTTTGTATAGAGATCAGCAATGGCAAAAATACTGATGTACTTACTAAGTACTATAGAAGCTGAAAAAAAAATTGCATGTTTTTATTTATGGACCCAATAATTCACCCAATGTGATACACCATGTCAGTATAACTAGCAATCCACAATAGGATTTGCATATACAAGGATTGCTGGGGCACTGTCTTTTGTAATATGTACACAAAATACATTACAGTGGGCCCCCTGGTAATCCGACAAACATATTGCAAGGCTAACTAACCAATTTGTCAGATTATAGAGTACTACCTAAGACGAGAGTACCTTGTAATCTGACAAATAACAAATCCAATCATAAGATTCTATATGTTATACATACTCTGAAGTAAAAATCATACTTCATTATGTGTGTTAATTTAAACAACACAGTAGAGTTAAGTTTTATTATAAAATTAATGTCATTAATGCTATAGTGTTGTGCTTTCACTTCTGGTCTTGTGATGACAATACTAGGACTAGATATACCTAATACACATTTAATAAATAGTAAAATTGGAACGCACGCTAGGTCGCCCCGCCGTCACATGTAGTCAAATTCATACTAAGCAATCAGAATAAAAACAATATCTACATGTCAAGCACAATAGTTGGGGATCGGTACAAGTTGTATATGTTAAGTTTGGGCAACAAGTATTATAGTTCACTGTTACTCTTTGAAATTGAACAATAATTTATAAATTAAACATATTAAAGTTTATTCAGGATTAAAGACGAAAGGTACCACACTTATTACCAATACTCTGTACGACAAACATGTTAATATTTACACAACTCATACATTCATTGAACTCATAAGACAAGGCATTTACATAATACTTAATTGAGTGATACCTATTATAGGACGGAACAAGAATCTAATGACCATTGAACGGTTACAATAAGTTGTAAAACCGGCAAATAGAGAGTACTGTACCAAATGATTACTTAAAACTAATGTTGTTAAATATTTTAACTATGTAAATTTAGTAAAGCAAGTTTAAACTTACAGAATTACAGTATAATTCAGTTCTTCAGCAACTTAAAGATTTATAGTAATTTCAAAGTTCGCAAACTCTAAAGTATCACAAAACAAAACCCAGAAAAGAAACATGTACTGGTTGACTTTGACATTGACATATGCATTCCTAGACACGTCTAGTTTATGGTATTTTAAGATTATATAGTCCGAGAGCTGGCACCAATTTTTAGGAAGGTATTTGAGGCAAGCTGAAAACTTGTCATAATGCCTCTCCTACTATACCCAACATGGAACTGCAGACCTGGCTGGTGAGTAGCGAGGCTAACTCGACCAGTTACTTAAAATCACACAATTCCTTAAACTAGACTTGATGAAATTGCATTTTATGTACCTATCGTTTTTAAGACTTTCAACTATATATACCTATGGGATTGTTCGGATACATAAAGTTAATTTGGCAACATTTGTTAACCAAGACAAGACGCGTGAAAACCCTGGATTTTAGAGCCCAGAACCCGGCATGTCAAAAGGTATTTTTAAACATAGGTGCTCGGGCATATTGCATGTGTCTCAGGTGGCCTAAGACTTTAAATTATTAAACCCGGACTACTAATGAAGTCCGGCCCGGACGCTCCCCGGACCTCCCTCTAATCTAGAACAAATCCGGGGAAAGCCGGACGGATGGCAGCCCTAATTACAGAATACTACAGCCAATATAAATATTCTTTTTATCTCGTTTTTTATACATAATAGAGTCATCACCGCGCATAGTGGCGGCAGGTGTAAAGGTCGACGCCATGTCCATAGACATAAACTGATGACTGTTGTATTTTAATATTTTATACTTTTTAATTTATAAACCTAATGCAATACTCATAATATTGACATTGTTAGTTTAGTGGTAGAAAATTTTACTTTAACTGAAAAATTAAAACGCAGTAAAAGATACTCAAATTTCTTTTTAATCAGCTCAAAACTATAGGTAATTACAATGATATTTAGTAATTTAACAGCCATTTGTAAGCCAACTTGTCTGAGTCAAATTAGAGGATGTTGTACAAAATGAATTAGTAACTGGGGTATTAGCAGAGAATGCAATAACTCTAAGTTCCCCAGAATCTGAAATTTGAAGAGCGTTACTAACTCTTACTCCCGAAGACATGTACCCTGGAATTTGTGGGTCTCCAGTAATAGGATTAAAAGTACCACATCGTGATTTAGCTAATATACATGAAGTAACATTCTTATAAAAGCGAACATTGTCAGCATCTACTGTTATACTTATGCCAGTTCTAGCTTCTCTTGTACACTGAATGATCTGGAAATAGTAGGTATGTTCCGTGATTATTATATTTACACCTAAAAACAATAATACTTAAAAATGTAAACAGTAAGTAAGTGTACAAGTACCTACCAAATTTACAGAATTTGCGCTTCTTAGACAGCGTACAAAATCACAGTAGCCCATGTAACATCCAGATGGTTGCACATTTAAAGCCGAAGAAGCCAATGCCTTAAATAAAAATATTTTAGTTAAACATACTCGTGTACTTATTTATTGCATAGGCAAAGAAGAGGAATATTTCACGTACCTACCGATAAAGATTTTGAACAGTCTTCATATAATCCATCCGCAAAATACTGCGTGGCACATACGCTAAGCGCAGTTAATTCTAGTGGTCCCTAAAAACGTAATAACTCTATTAGGCTTTTCAAATAATAAGTCATACTAATGAAAAATATTATAGGTACTTACTTCAGCCATGGACGTAGCCCTTCGAAAACAGCTTATACAAGCGTCTCTTAAAGTTACATTTGTGGGTTGGGCAGTGCTGCATACTATATTAAGCAAATTCTGAAGTTGTGGACTGCAATCAAATAAATAAACTTCTTTAATAGCTACCTTGAAGTAGCTTCACAAACTCTTTTTAAAACTTATACATACTTACCCTTTTGATGGACACAACGCACCGAGTTTTTGAGTTTTCCATTGCAGGATTTTGTTTTTCACCTCGCTCAGATCAAATCCACCATGACTTGATACGCCGATCTGCAAAGTATTTGAAAATTTGTTCATATTATAGTACCTACAAGCATACGTAACATGGAGTAACCCTAGACGAATTGTGTTTAAATAAATCTTAAATACCTATAATATTATGTATAATTATGCTTGGCTAAGACATGTCAAACATGTAAGCATAAAAATAAACAAATAGTAAAAACAGGTTATTGGCTAACCTCGCTTAAATTGAACAAATTCTGGTTCTTCCACTGTAAAATATTTTTTTGAACTTCATTTATATCAAGCAAAGTGCAATTTGCCCCGATCTGCAGGATAAATAGATAAAGTACTTTAATATACATACTAATAAGTTAGTGCTAATAACATTTAATGGATGGACATTTCATAATATCCGAGAAATATACTCACAAAAATAATTAACAAAATGCCATTGTATTTTTTTAACATCGCACTTTATTCTTTATAATATTGCATGGCAAAATCCCACTACAATATAAAATATTTTGACAGCAAACATTGTATTTATACATTTTAATGTTATAGGTATATTGAATAACATCATATAAATGGTATATGTTATTGTTACCTTACATCGTAAATTTGTATGGGTGTTATTTTAATACAGGTATTCACATCCTTTCATGTGCAAATACCGTGAAACAGTGAAAGTGATAATGACGTGCTCATAGCTGAATGAAAATTAGGACAGCTAGAGCTATTAAATATTATAAACGTTTTACTGTGTTAAATTGACAAAATACATAAATAAACCAGTTCTTCTCCAGGAACAATTGCTAGTAGCCTGCATCCATTGGCTCCTGTGACCTTTATTAGGTCGTCGCTCCATTGTTTCCCCCACCCCGGCCCTCCCGACCCTTAGTTTTCCAAGAACCTTCCGATGCCCTCGTAGACCCCAAGTCTGAGAGGCCCGCGAACTGTAAAGTAGAGCGACAGTTGCACAAAACTCCCCTACAAAAACTATAAGCCATAATCCCCCTATCTTCCACAGGGGACGCCCTCTTGCGCAGGTTGTTAGTTAGTAGTGTTTACACCATTTTTTTAGGCTGGAGTTCTGCTCGCCTTTATGCCCGGTGAAATAGCAAAAGCCTCGGGGCTAACTTCATATGTCCGACCGAAAAAAAAAAAGAAAAACGGTCCTTTGTGTAGGCGGTCAGCCCACAATGCTGCACACTGCATGCTAGCTCGCGGTCTCCACTAGAGAATTAATTTTTTTGCCTCACCGGCGGCCATCGGGTCAGCAATCTTCGTTTTCCTGCAGATCACTTCGTTACTGATCACGCAGAGAAATGGCCAGAATTGCTTTTTCCATAGTTCGCCGAGTGACTTTAAGCTTTCTTATGTGACAAATTGTGAGAGACCACGTCTCCAATTCATATGTTATCACTCCTCACCCGTAACTCAGTTAACGGCTTAGTTTTTTTATAGGCTGAGTCTAGTAGGTAAGTATCAACTGCTTCACTATTCTGTTGACGGCAAAGAGAAGGTTCCAGCCTTGTTAAATGTGTAGCGACATCTACAGTAGCCGGACAAACTACAAGGAGACGAGCAGTGCCATCTAACATCTAGCATCCCTACTAACCTGTATCGGGCAATACAAATTCGCAAGCCAATTCGAATTTAAACAAGTTATATACAGCAACAAATTGCCGTTTCCCGCCGGGCATACCACATCGCCTGGCAATTAAGATCTTCATTTTCTGAAGAGGAACACACTAACTATTTCTCTACAAATGGTTCAAAAACTACAAATTAAGTAACCAATAAATAAGTGCATAACACGGTTTGGACGTCAGCTCAAGTCGAGATTTAGGGAAGTTAAATATCTCTATAACTTTTTTACGTTAAAAATAATAAATCGCGGATAATAAATCGGCGTCTATGACTTTTGTAATTTTGCATCATACCTCATTGTAGTAGCCATATTAACACTCTTTTATAATAAAAAGTGTTGAACAATACCCATTTTATTAAATGTTTTTGAACTCTTTATGGGAAAGATTACCTTATACTATACCTATTTCAAAATTGAGATTAATAAAATTCGACCACCGGCAGGATTCGAACCTGCATCTTTGGGTAAAGCCCCCAATGCCTTAGCTTACCGTCCCCGTTAGAGACGTGTTACAAAGAGATTAATAAATTTCGATGATCGGTAGGGTTTCACCGTAGCCTAATTGGCTAAGGCATTGGGGGCTTTACCCAAAGATGCAGGTTCGAATCCTGCCGGTGGTCGAATTTTATTAATCTCAATTTTGAAATACCCATTTTATCCATAAATAATTCTATTTAATCCGTCATAACCAAAATATTTGTTCGTCCTTTGTTTATTTATAATTAATTAAACAAAAGTTTACATGATCGAACAACCATCAATAGTGATCGAACAAACGATAATTAATCAAAATATATTAATTTGAGCGACAAAACTGAAAATCTCTAGTAATTAAGATAAAAACATTTAATTTTGTTAATTAATAAAATAATAAAAAAGTGGGGCCAAATTCAGTCAGCCAGTTTGTACACATATATCGTTTTGTGTATGACGTTATGACGTATCATCATAACGCCATGCTCATGTGACCATTTTCAACATTAATATCATGTAGGTACTGACCAAAGAACTTGTCAGAAGTTATTACACATTTTCAATTAAATAATGTAAAACTACTAAAAAATTAGTCAGTTATTACTCAGTTGAACTCTGTCTGAGGTTGAACTGAAATGATTAAAAATAAATCGTCTATTTATAAATGAAATTGACAATAAACTAATTTTGGTATTTTTAATGACTGGCAACTTAGAACCCGTGAGCACTTGTCAAAAGATTCTATAACCTGTGGTTCATTGACTAGAAGCCCTGAATTTCTGATTTTTCTGTCCCAGTCCGACTTGATGCATCTTGTGATTGTCGATATATTTTTATTTATTTGAATTATTTTCTTTTTATTTCATTTTATGATGATTGAAGGAAAAGCAAATGTAAGTAATATTTAATAACAATTAATTTTTTGTACGGTATTCGTTAATTTACTCAACTTATATCAATAACCTATTTTCAGGAACTACCCGATTTTGAAGTCTTTCAGACGGTAATAAAATACTGTCTAATCATCATAGTTTTGCCGGTGCTTTCGTTTTTCTCTTCGAAAAGTGTGTTGTTCGATGGAATTCTTCGCTTGGAACCCATTACGAGCAGTGTCTACTCCGCAGTGGTCGCGGTGGTCGTGTTGCACGTCACATTAGGATTTTACATATACAGAGCTTACGGTGAAGCAGAGAAAGTTCCTCCTAAGCCCGTCAAAGCTGACTAAATTCTTATTAGCATTTCTTATATCCTTAATACTTTTATATTAAAACAACATGGACAACTTATATTTGAAAGGCGAATTACTCCAAGTTCACACAAAAAACAGTGAAATTTTTGAAGGCCGGTTTTATGAAATGACGATTGATAAATCTAAAATCTCACTCTACAATGTCAAAGAATTGCCTCAAGGTGATGCCAGTGATGGTGTTTTGCACTATTATGATTCTGAAATAACTGATATAGTCAAACTGAAAGACACAAGTGAACAAAAATACTTAAAAATATCAGAGAAAGAATGTGAAGAGATAATAATGATGTCTAAAGCATATATCTACATTAATCAGGTGGATCAGACTTTTCATGAAGCAGTAAAGAACTTAAGTTCATACAGTTATATATCATTGAGTACAGATGGGGCTAGTATGGGAAGAAAATGCAAAATGCCCTTCCTAGTCATGTCAACACCACAACAAATCTACATATTTGATACTCAAGTAATGCAGTACCATGCATTTGAAGCTGGACTGAAGAAACTCCTTGAAAGTGAAACTCCAAAGAAGATTGTCCATGATTCTCGGCAAATATCAGATTGTCTCTATCACAAACACAATGTCAAACTTAATTCAGTGTTTGATACTCAGGTAAATATTTTAAGTATTTAAATTAATAAACTATCAATGTAGACATATGTTAATTTTTATACCATGCTCATGATATATGGGTAAAAAATTTTCAATTAATCTGTTCATAATCGGGCCCGAAATACTACATTGTGTTTATCCACACATAGCACAGTATGTATAGATAAGTTACTGTAGATTGTGTTAACTTTTCATATTATTTATTTTCCTATTGATAACAAATCATGATGATTCAGAACATCTTTTTTTAATTAAAATGAAACATTCTGACTTCATTTATACAATGGAACATGGCATTCCTTATCTATTAAATGAATAGATGAAGCTAATGCTTCTAGTTAAGTCTACAATTTGAGTAGGCTATGACAACCTCCATAGCGTAGCGGTATTTGGCTCGCTTTCAATGTTGGAGGTCGTGGGTTTGATCCCCACGCCAGACAGGAAATCTTTGTGTAAATTCTAAGATTTCTTTCCGGGTCTGGTTGGTTGAGGGACTACCCTACATGCCTCAGAAAGCATGTTAAGCTGTTGGTCTGGCAAGGCTGGTAAGGCTGTGCGATCTTGCACACTAATGTTAAAATTTGACTGTATTTCAACAATACAATCAAGTTTTATCATTAGTAAGCTACATTATCCAGAAGTCATAGGCTATATTTAATTATGAAATTCCCATGGGAATAGGAGCTATGCATTTGAAACCACATGTTAGAAGCTTTTTATAAAAAATATAATTACACTGGCTTACTAATGTCTATTAAGTTACAAGTAAAAGAAAGTTGCAGCAATTACTTCTATGCTGCAACACAAAACATGGGTGTGTTTTGTGTAGCTTTAACTTTCACTTTAATTGTGATGATCAAAATCTACAGCAGAACACCAAACCTCAGAAGTAACTGACTTCACTACTAGATAATAATAATAAATAATAAAATGTATTTATTTCTCTCACAAAGATACAGATATATGGCTAAACACATGGTATCAATACTTATATATATGATAAACCTGTATTACAGGTCACCAGTGCCCACTCCACAGGATACAATGTTATATTATACAAGTTTGGTAATGGGTATTAGTCCAACATAGCATTGTGTAAGACAAAAATGTAACAACAGATATTATTTAGGTAACACAGAAAAGTCTAGGAGAGAGATATTTAGCATATTTGTATGTGGAGATGAACAGTGTGTATATGCACACACACACACACACACATGTGTGTGAATGAATGAGCGATGAGTAGATTTGAATATTTTAAGAGCTGATACACAATCTTTGGCAGAGAAGCAACTTAGGAGATAGGATACTAGACGCAATGCAGGATGCAGGCTTAGTTCCTGTATTAAAATATGTATGTATTTATTTTCTTACAGGTTGGAGACATACTCATCACAAGGAACAAAAGAGGCCCCCTTCCAGACAAAGTTAAGTCTTTGCCAGAATGTTTGAATCTATATCTTGGCTTACACCTAACTGCAGTTGATGATAAGGTAAGACTAAGAATTAACTCTATTACCTAGTGTAGGTATATAAAAAGCTAGGCACCATCCTTATTAAATGTTTTAATAAACTAAGCAACCTGTGCAGGAAGGTACCAGTGGAGCTTAGTCATCAGGGTGCTTCTTGGCTGGGATTGAGTATCAATGACTTTAAGATTTGTAGTGCAGTGCTGTGCAACTGTCTCTCTGTTTCATACCTTGTGCACTGTTATAAGTAGGTTACATAGGAAATACTAAACAGTTATGTTAAGTTGATTATTTATAAGGCCTTTAGCTTGTGTTTAAAATAGAACTGAAGTGAATGTTCTTTTATTATTTTTATAGCATTTATTCTTTATTAATTGATGCATTTTAAGTGGTTCCACCAAAAAAATGTGATGAAGCACTATGTTATCTGTGTATTTTTACCAATGTATCTTGTTTCAGCTGGGTGTACTTGAAAGCAATGAACGACCATTGTCCACAGCAATCAAAGATAGTTTGGCTAAAAATATTGCATACTTACACCGTTTGTCAGAAACAATCAATGATGAGATGATGCTGCCATTTGTAAGAGGAGTAGAATGCTATGTGGAAAACCTTCGGTCCCTTGATGACTTCAAAGCATGGGAACTTTGTGGTATGCATAAACAAATACCAAAGGGTTTTAAGAGTGCAATTGAGTATTAACTATTTTGGCATCACATTCCAAAAATTATAAAAAAATAAAATGGTAGTTTTAGTACTTTTTTTTATTTCAAGCAACATTTGGTTAAATGCCTGTTTGGCTTTGTCTAGTCTAAGATTGCAGTATTAAAATACATTTTAGTGTTTTATAGTATCAAAAGTACTCAACTTCAAAGTTAATGGAATATATATGTGTATGTTATATGTAATTTGATGCAAAAAAAAAGCTTTATATTTTTAAGATTTTGTGTAAGTCACAATATACTCTGCTTCACTGTAGGATATATCTGTGATAGGTTCCAATGCAAGTGTCTAAATAAAATGGCTTTTAGAGTAAACAATCATCGTAAATGAGGATATGATATAAGCATAAATATATCAAGCATATCTATGGGTAACCGATGGTTATTCTTTGGCAAACAAATGCTGAATTGTATTTAAGTATAAAATATAATAATATATTTAGTACATAATTTTTGTTCACATATTTTTTATAATTGATTCTGGATACATTTTTGTTAAATTTGATGCTGGCTTTATAATTCATTTATTACTTTTTGGTAATTTTAAAATAAGTTAGGTATTATTTACATTTGTAACATCCTATGGTTGACTGGTAGAAAATGCCTTTGGCTAATGCTAAAGGTATTTTCAGTGCACCATGTTTAGTGCAAAATTTTATTTTATTTTTTTAATTGTGAAAATGAACCACTAGATTGCTTAAAACAATTCTTCTGATTCATATGATTCTTGTGTAATTAGAAACTGCTTTCGGTGTTAAATATCTTGAAGAAATTCCAAGAAGCCATGTATAATCTAATTTAAGAAGATGCACATTTCGTGGTATATTATAATACCTAAACATAATATTTATTTTTTATCTTTGATGTAAGAGTGAGACTATTTTAAGAGACGGTTTACAGACTGATTACTAAGGTGGTGGATATTAGTTTGAAATTAAGTAATCAATTTTTTCACTTGTCATAATAATACTGCTTTTGTGATGTTAAAGCTGTGCTACAAATAAAAACTATATGTGCTTGACTCGTGTTATATTATTTGGAGTATAAACCCCTTCATCATACTACTCACACCTTAAAAATAATAAGTACATACTTGTGTAGTTGACATTGTTATGCCGGGAAGTTGTTACCTACCCTCTGAAAATATGTATCAAAAATTAAAATGTTGCACTGGTTTATGCAATATTGATGCTCCAATCAAGGTCTTGTAGTGTTATGTTTTATAGCCTGTCAGTTGCCTGTACCTTTATTCAAAGTCCACATGTGACACATGAACGAGAGGTACAATAATATGGGATAAAATATAATGACCACCAAAAATATATACTTGACACCAGAAAAATAAAGTCTAAAATTATAATAGTACTAGCTATTTTAGTCACGACTGCACTTCAAATTGTATTCGAACACCAAATGTAGTAAATGATCACCAAATCTTAGCGAGCAAATTATTGCGCTATTTCTACCTTAATAAAATCAATGAAAACTGACAATCAGTTAGGTTAGGTTAGAGCTGCGGCCATACAACCAGAACCGAATAGTAAATTAGTAAAACATTTAGGTACTTTTGGTGATCATTTACTACTTTTGGGTTAACAATGATTTATTTGGAGTCATTTTGCTTAAATACGATAGCGAAATGTTAAAACTTTGGTTACAATTTTACATTAAAATGCGGGTTTAATTTTGGTGATCATTTTCAATTTTTTTCTGTTATATGTTACTATATCTGATGGTAAGTTAAACATAAGCCCAATAATATTGTGATTGTCAAATCTCTTTTATGGGACTTAAGGGCCTTTAACCAGGTTGTGTTCGAATTTCAAACAAATCCGATAAGCGTTTATTGTATGATACTGACCGAAAGGACTAGTGCACTTTGCACACTATATTCAACTCTCAAAATCCGTTACGGGCTTTTAAATAAAATTTTCATGACAATTACATTTCTACCCATTTATAGAAACAAAGTATCAATACGGTTTTGAGAACAAAAAATATAGAGCCACACACATCCTTTACTTAAGTACTTGACATCCTAAAGGTATTTAAATAAAATCACATAGTACTCTGTACATAGGTATTTACAATAATATTTAATTTTTCATAAAACTTATAATTTCATTGATCTGTCGCTTGAAGTCTGAAGCGTTAATAGAAACTATAAAAATGCAATATCACAGGATCGGCTTACCATTAGGTTATTATATAAGTTACAGTTGAATTTGTAACAACTATGATCCTACATGAGATGCCACAGGCATTTTAGCCAATCAATTAACCGCCTATACTGTTAACTTTTAATTACTTAAATTAATGATCATGATCAATTTTAGTAATATACAAAAAAATCTTAGTAAAATTTTGTACAATCCATTTTATGAACATTCTACAGCTTTAAGGACCGAATTCACTATAATTTAAATGTTATTGTTGGATACTGGCGAGCAGTCAACGTTATTCAAGTCATTGATTAAATGGCACCATGCTGTTTAGTTCACACACTTAATCTACATAACATAGGAATCACAGGTGTGACTGAGGAAATTAAACTTTGTTCCATTACAATAAGGTTCACAGCAATACAAAACGCAGCTGTTTTGTATTATTGAAATTGATTAAAGTCAGTTTCTATTACAGTTACAGAAGTGGATAGCCGATTATTGACTAGCTAATTAAGGCAGTTGCATGTGGCAGACATTTAAAACACTTTAGTATAATTTAATTTGACATTATTTTAAATAGTCGACATTAAGTAGGCCATATTATACTACATACAGTCTACCGAAGTTACCCGAGCACATTAAGTGCACAAGACAACTGCACTTTGCCGACGGTAGCATTATAAAAATCTGCACAAAATACCAAACACGTTCAAGTGTCATCCTGCCCTGTCGTTACCTGCTCGGGTGTACATAGCGTGTATGGCTAAATAGTCAAGATTTTGTATGCAAGTAATTAAGATTCTTGTTCCTTCAAGAAGAGATTGGGATAGAAAGCAAGGCCTTCAATAGATTCGTCTCGACACGCCAAGCCGAGACGTTCGGTGGTATATAAGCGTTCGCGAGCAAGTAGGACGGAAACATGTGCGATTTGAGACAGCGTTACTGGCGTCAGAGAACCATTTTCTTCCAGCTGTAAAAAAAAAAAACAAGTTATTAAGCGCCGACGGCGTTTTGTTGCAGTTGTACTTTTTAAGTTTTCGACTTCGTGTTTACAGAAGTAACAGTTTACGAAAGACTGAAAGAGCGAAAAAGTATTTTCGGTTTCCTAGTGTACAGATATAACAAGATATAAATATACCTATCGAAAGTAGCACATTTTTTATATTCCTAATAATCTGAACTGATCTGTTCTTAAATTAAACCTAAATCATTTTCATAATGGACACATTAAACGTTCAGGATAGAAACTAAAAATATTTTATGTTTCTTGTTGCCTGAATTTTGAATTGCAGTTCTATTATAAAAAGCAACATTACCAAGTCACACGTAGTTTTGGCGATCTCTTCATCTCTATTACTATTCAGTTGAAGTACACAGGCACCACTTGGGAATTTACGCAGGGACATTGGAGCACCGATTGTTTGTAGCAATCTAAAATAAAATTATATTTTAATTTGTTACTATACAATAATCATTTTTTATGTAAGCATATAAACAATTACTTATAAAGCAATAGGTTTACGAGTACATTATGAGAACATAATGTATAGAAATAGGTACAGTGGGCCCCGGGTAATCCGGCCCCTGTAATCCGACATGTCTATTATTTTAAATATTTTTTGATAATCTTCGCCAGTGTAGATAATACATGATTGAACAAGATTCAACTTGTACGGATCTCCAACTATTGTGTTTGACGCGTAGGCATTGTTTTGATTCTGATGCATTATCATCATCAGCCCGTTCACGTCCACTGCTGAACATGGGCCTCCTCTTAACAGACCTTGGCAAGCCAGGATCGTTGAGGTATATTGCCATAATCACCACGCTTGGCAGACGGATTGGAGATCGCAGTAAGATGAAAACCTTGAGCTAATAGATGCTGCTGCCCATCCATCAGCCATATGTCCCTTAGTCGCCTTTTACGACACCCATGGGAGGACATGGGGTGGTCTATTCTAAGCCGGAAACCACACGGCGGCTTGATTCTGATTGCTTAGTTTGAATTTGACTTCATGTAATATCGTCACAACCCCAGAAGCGAAAGCGCAAAACTATAGCATTCATGCCGTTAATTTTATAATTAAACTTATCTCTCTACTGTGTTGTTTAATTTACTAAATTTAACATACAGAATGAAGTATGATTTTTACTTCAGAGTTTGTACAACATATAGAATCATATCATTGGATCTGTAATTTGATTACAAGGTACTCTTTTGTAAAAAAACCGAACTAAAGGGGGTCTTAGGTAGTACTCTATAATCCGAAAAATTCGTTAGTCCGACACTTCCCTGCAAAACGTTTGTCGGATGACCGGGGGCCCACTGTATTAATATTTCTAAAAAAATCATTACTATTCCGGTCGCCTAAAACTGGTCTTAAAAAGTAAAGTACAGTCTGCAGATGATTTTACCCTACAAAAGGTGGAGTTAAAGCGATTTTGACATAATATATATTGTTTAGGTATGGAGGCTAAATAAAAATTGGAATTTTCGACAATGGGTGGTCAACTGGCATCTTAAAATAATAGTGTAGAGAAGTAGATAAAAATCTTTACGGTCTATAATTATGAAGTTCTTACGGGAGCAGGAGTTCGCGGGTGAAACCGCGTGCGGGAAGCTAGTTTATTATATTATAATACCATAGTTTGTTACTGTAATGTTAAATGTTATAAAAAGAGGTTATATGACTTTACTACCATTTAAAATTCAAGTTGTAGGTATAATACCATAACTTTTTATTTTTATACTTACTTGCAGGCATTAAGAAGATCTTCAGGCGATATCAGTTCCATGCCTCTGGCACGATTGACTCTACACCATACATCTGCTAATGACATTATTCCACCACATTCCTGAAAGCAATTTGAAATTGGAATTAAGAACTTAAAGTCTATGAAAATATAAAATTCTTGATATGTGATAAAGCTCTTGATCTTGGCTGACTCTTTGACTTTATCACACTGTCTACTTATATGTTATATATCAATTTAGATAACGTTTTAAATAGAAATCTTATCAAAACTTAAATTTGCATCATCTATCTATACTAATTATTATAAAGAGGAAAAGTTTGTATTTTTGTATGTTTGCTTCGAATAAACTCAAAAACTACTGAACTGATTTCGATACTTCTTTCTGCATTATAATGCTACATTATCCCTGAGTAGTGAGGCTATATTTAATTATGAAGTTCCCACGGGAACTTGAGCTACGCGAGTGAAAATGGCTAGTTAAAGTATATATTATCACTTAAATTTATATCAGCAGTCCCTTACAGACACTTTCAATTATTATCAACATGTCACTTATAACATCAGCTAACTCTCACTGAAAATTCCTACAAAATTAGTTTTGATTTTACAGAGATTTCATAAAAAAAAATGGTTATTGTATCAACTCAATTAATTTTATTTGTAATCAACCAGCTATTGAATCAAGAGACTGGTACAAACACCTATTACTTGATTCTGGGGCTTTTGCTACTTCACCAGACATAGTCATTTGATTCAACTGCTATAAATTTGTTTGTATAATATAAAATTTACCAGTAGAACTGCCACCATCATGTCAGATATCTGTTGCGCTAGGCCCAAATAGTAGTCGGAGTCTGATCTGAATGCATCCCTTGTAACTGGATCATCTATACCTAGACTCATGAGGTAGGACTTAAATCTTACTGTGTCATCTTCCGAGATATCGCCTTGCTTTTCCTGTATAAAAATAATACAAAGACATAGTTTAATGAAATCTATGATTGTAAAAATATTAATTGTTTATTGTAAAACCTTTTTGCAAAACTTAAATAATCTACTGAACTTTTTATAGCCTTCCTCGATAAATGGGCTATCTAATACTGAAAGATTTTTTTCAAATAAACTAGTAGCTTCTAAAAAACAAACTGATCATCTTTTTTACATATTAATACGAATATTGCCCATCTAGTAAAAACTTTTAACTAATGAAAGACTTCATCGTGAACTGGGTATCAAAACTGTAACAGAGGAAATCTCAAAAAGAACCAAAGCATATCAAGAATGCATTCTAAAACATTCAAATGAGCTGGCAAATAATTTTATGAATCCCGTGACAGGACCCAGAAGGCTTAAAAAATGATGAGACAAGAATTAAAAATTTAGGCATCAACATTGATCAGCATCCCTATCAGTGGATGGGCTCTGGGCACCGTTGCAAGCCAAGGACTATTTTTGCAAATTTTGCTGAATATCTCATTATGACAGATTGTAAAAAAAAGAATTAAAAAAAGTAAAACTATCTATATATCCTAAGGTTGTCTGAAAGAGATTGCTGATTGTGATAAGACCGCTGATTGTGCATTTGTATATACATTATTCTGCATTACATTCTTTGTGTGTATTATCCTGTACTATTCTGGTGTGCAATAAAGAGTATGTATGTTATGTTATATTATACACATAATATATTTACAGATATATAGTTTTTACTAGATGGGCAATTATTCATATTAATATGTGTTAAAATTATGAATAAACCAAAAATAAATTAAAATGTTCATAAAAATATGCCCATTCACGGCCACTGTACCTGATTGGGTACAGTTAAACTTCATTTATTTATAAAAAGATAACGTAGGCTAACATATTTCCTTAATTAGATATGAATAGACGGTCATATAACAGATTTTTTGATATAAACAAAAAGTGGGTAGTTTTAAAAATTTATTGATTGTTATTTAGTCAAAGTTACAATTCTGCAGATAACACAGGTAAGTCTTTTGAATTATCAATATTTTTTTATTCAACGTGTTAAATATTATGTTAGGTGCTAAATATGATGAAATATATACTTGTTTATAATAATTATAAATATTTACCGACTGTTTTAATGTTTTCGCTGACATCTGTGAATATTTATATAGGTGTACCTGATTGGGTACAGTGGCCGCTTAGGTATAAAAAATATGTTATGTCTTGATTTCAGATAAGTTCAAGTCGAGAACAGCAGGAAAAATCACCAATTTGGCGCAAATGTTCAGCCTCCTATTCTTTCAGTTCTCGAGAGACTACGGATGTAACTGATAAACAAAATGTTGTCAAAGAAGACCTCAAAGACTTAACTCCTGTTCAGGTATTTGAGAAGTTATTTGACGAAGAAGTAATACAACTTATCGTTGGCAATAGTAATTTATATGCTTCTGAAAATAATAGGCACTCATTTCATTTGCAGTGTTCAGAATTAGTATTTTTTGATAACTTTTTTACAAATTGCAACCTATTGGTCGATTTACGGAATGCAGGATATTGGGCGACTGGAACTGTACGTGAAAATCTTACCAAAAAATGTCCTTTGACTAGTTCAAAAGACATGAAAAAACAAGACAGAGCAAGCTTTGATCATAGATTTGACAAAGCCAATGAACTGTTATTAGTTAGATGGAAGGATAATAGCGTTTGCACTATGGCCACTAACTATGATAATATAGAACCAATGGGAACTGTAAAGCGATGGTGTCCATTGAAAAAAGAAAAAGTAGATGTAAATATTCCCTTACTATTTCAAAATTATAATTAAGGCATGGGTGGAGTTGATGAATTAGATCAATCGATAGCGCTATACCGAATCGCAATTCATGGCAAAAAGTGGTGGTGGGTCATATTTACGTACATGGTGGATATGGCTTTGGCAAATGCATGGCGTTTGCATGTACTGAGCAACGAACAGCCTATGGATCAACTTTTGTTCCGTCGTAATATTGCCCGATACTATTTGAGGCAAGAAGTACATAAAAGAGCTCGGCCTTCTTCTTCTATGGTCGAGGGCTTACCCCAATATGGCTCAGGACACTTCCCAAAAAAAATGGAGAAACCACTTCGTTATGTTATTTGCCACTCAAGAGTACACTGGGAGTGTAAAAAATGCCACAAGGCGCTTTGCGTCGAAAAGCCCTGCTTCGAAAAATTTCACCTTTAAGTGGCCAGTGTACCCAATTGAGTACACCCCATAAAAACATAAAAAAAAAACAACTTTTTTTTTCATTTTGTACTTCTTACTACTTAATTGATTATAAAAATAAATTGTTTGAAACAAATACGTCTTTAATATAGGTTTGGTCGTCTTTAATGGGTTAAAATCTATTTAATCTAAGTCAGTTATTCAAAGCCTAAAAGACATGATCAATAAAAAAATGTATTTAAAAAATTTACCCTAATTTTAGTAGATATAGTTTTTGAAACTGCAACCATATCTTTAGCCTTCTCCATTAGTTTTTTCAAATCTTGAAATGCCACAGTAATACTTTCATCAGTGGCTCGATGTTGTTCTTCTATACTCCTTTCTATTCCTACTATTCCCGATCTAATTTTCGAGTTGATTGGAGTGACTTGTGGTTTGGGAGTGGAGGCTGGGCTGATGGAGGTAGGTGAGACCATAGTGTTAGTTCTCTCCCAAGTTTTAGCAGCTACAGCTTCATAAAGTGCTTTATAAAATGCTTGATCAATACCATCCTTAAAAGAGAATTTAACAAAATGGTATGGGCTAGCTACAGCGGGCCCTGGTCTTTTACCTAAAATAAAATAAATATGCTTAAGATAATTAATTATTAGAGGTCAAAATCAATCAAATATTAATAAATTTTAATTTTATTTCATACCCAATTCTTAGTTCTCATATCTTGAATCTAAAATATGAAGTCAAAGGTAGGTAAGGCTTAGTAACCTGAGATTTCATTAATTTTAATAAAAACCTATTTTTAAACACAAAATAAGTAACATTATGCATAAACTTGAAAAGGTTGCGCTCATTAAGCATTGACACACTCAATTGAGTTTTTAGTCATATTAAATAATACTCATACACTTTTCTATTTGTCAATAAAATATATTAGTTCATTTACACTAAAAAATCTAGGTATTTACCAGGTAAAGTTGGTCCAAGGTGCAAAATAATTCTTTTGGGTCCACCTAATCCAAAAACTCCACCACTTTCTTCTTCGATACAAAACACGTAGTACAGATGTAAAGAGAGACAAACAAGACCTTTCGGTATATCTCCAGGTTTTCCCCACAATATTCGGTGTGTTGTTAGCACTACTTCACCATCAATAAACTGGGTCTGAAATATGGCAATTAGTGATCATATAAATTCCACCAAAATAAGATAAAATATATTTAAATTCAAGGTCAGTGGGTAGTCTTAGGGGCAGATTCTACTTCATTAATTCAACTAAAATCCTATATATTTAACACTTCATTTGGGCAAAGTAACAAATTAAATGGTTACCTTATCGTCCCCGTCGTATATTTTCACATTTTTATCACGTTTGAGATAATTTTCACCGTCAAATAAACGAGCTTCAATGTATTCAAATCTATCCATCTTAGTTTTGCATTTAAATGTGAAAATATTTTATATCAATCTAGTGATAGCTATAATAAAGATGACAAAAACTGAAAAAATAACAAATCTAGTGATTGACAATGACATATCAATGACAACACGAGTCAAAGAGAAAGTAATATTGCTTACATCTTTCATAGCGATGTTGCCAGGTCATGGTCCGATATTTTTTAAATAGTACGCAGGTTAAAATAGTACTCATGAACTTTAAGTGAAGTTTCTTTTATACAAACTTCCTTTAATTTAATATAGAGAGCTACAGGTTATTGTGTGGTTTATCATAAAACACGGCAACAATAAATCAAAAGTTGCAAACTCAAGTTGCAAATTAATGTTAACCTGTGATGTGAGATGTCAGTTAAGACAGCTGAGTTAATTGCGTTCCAGGTATTTCTATCTGATCGTTTCTTGATTTCATTGATTCGAAATAAAAAGAAATAGAGCTATACATTTTAATAGAGAAAAAGAGAGATTAATTGTTTTCACACCCACTTGTTATGCTCAAAATATTGCAATCGACGACATTTTGTATAACCTATAATCTAAACACGATTGTGTAAAATTGCATGCAAGCTATTTGCTGTTGTAAAAAAGAAAGGAATGAAACCGAAAGGCCCGTAATTATATCTATGCAACACTTTTACTTGGCAGCCTTGAGTGTATAGACTTTTAGAATTCGATTATCATAAGTTGGTCTTAAGTAAGTTCAAGTTTACATGATGGCAGATAACCAAGAAATAGTTTTGAAAATTAAAGAACAAGGAGATCTTGTGAGAAAATTGAAAGCGGCAAAAGAATCGAGTGAGAAGGTTAGTTTTAATTTTATACTGTATCATGGTGTCTTAACCATATTGATGATTAAATTTATTGTTATATTACAATAAGTGATGAATTAAATTATTAATATTATAGGGTAAGAAGAATAACAGCTCACAATATAATTTGGCAGAGATTGATAATCTTTTATGTCAGTATAGCTATGTTTGTGGTTATACACCCAGCTCTAGTGACATAGTTTTATTAAATGACTTAGGGAAGGATGTTGATTTAACTAAATATATTAACATCAAGAGGTGGTGGTACCATATGCGGAGTTTCAGTGCCTCTGAAATATCATTATTGCCTAGATTGAGTCCTCCCAGAGAACTGGATAAAGTTTACAGTACTGTATCACTTGCTCAACAGGTGTGTTTTATTTTACCCCATTTGTAGTCATTTGTTTTTTTTTATATTAATTTGGTACTTGGTGGCTTTAGCATAATATTGATATATTTGGTCCATTTTAACATAGCTTATTGGTCCTTAGTCTTTGTGATCAAAGAACAAAGATAGATCTTCCATATGGGTGTAATATAGAGTTGTCAACCATAGTCTTTTATAGTAGATAGGATAGTTTTTAAGCAGGCCTTTGATAAAGTCATGTTTATTGAAATTTGCACACCTACATTCTTATTACTTAAATTTCATTTACTTAGCTTATTTTACTACTATATTACTGAATCCTGTTCTTATAACAATTTGTTTCCTGTTTTTTGTAACTTTATGGCCTAGTTTTTTAAAATTATCGTTGGCAACCCTCATAATAATGGAAGGTCTGTTCTTGTTCTATAATCACAACAAACTCTTGAATCTCCACATATGGTAATTCGTCACCACAACCTCTTTGCAATATTAAAAGAAATTGACTTCATGTATTTTTTTGTTTAAAAGTAATGAGGTGACGAGATATCATATACGGAGCGGACGAAAACTAGAATCATTCAAGAATGTCTTACAAACTGTTGAGGTTCTTTAAGAAGCATGCAACAATGATGAGATTGCACAATTCAGTACTGAGCACTAATTTCACAAAATTTATTACAACATCGTCTCAGTGCAAGGTATTGATGGCCTACTTACTGCTTTAACTACTTAATTATTTATTGCAATTTATGCAATAGAATTGTCTTTTTATATATGTTTAATATCCTATTTTTGTGTACATAAACTTTAAACTTTCAGTATAATTTTGTTGAAATTGTAATTATTACTCTAAAATTTGATGTTATTTTCCATTTGATCACAATGATGCTATTTATTTTAAATATAATAATTTCTGTGTACTTTATTTCTAACTAGTATATTTCTAGAAGTAGCTATCAAATTCATGAATTATTCCTAAAAATTAGATATTTTAATTTAGAAAGTAAATAAAAATATTATGTTTTAGATTCAAGAAGAAGTAGCAAAACTCTTAGCATTGAAAGCCCAGCTTGGTACAGAAGATGTGGCACCACAGAAGTTTACCCTCAAGACACCAAAGGGTACAAGGGATTATAGTCCACAACAGATGACAATAAGGAATGGAGTCCTACAGAAAATTATTGCAGTCTTCAAAAGACATGGTGCAGAATGTATTGATACACCTGTGTTTGAGTTGAAGGTATTTTTAATAATAATTTATTATTATGATGAAATTAACAGCTTTTAAAATATTTCCATTACATGAATGTCAATGAAATATAAAGATCACTTAAATAAAGATACATCATGGGATCAAATTGCCTTCAATCCATTAATTTTACTATATTAATTTGCTTTATTGCACTTATTGGTGCTATTGATTGTCCTCATGTAACTTGTGTATTATAGTTGTTGCTGATATAGAAATTTTGTGTTTCAGGAAGTATTAACAGGCAAATATGGTGAAGATTCAAAACTAATCTATGACCTGAAAGACCAAGGCGGTGAGATTCTTTCCCTGAGATACGATCTGACAGTGCCTTTAGCACGGTACCTGGCTATGAATAAGATCAACACTTTAAAACGTTATCACATTGCCAAGGTGTATCGTCGTGATAACCCGGCTATGACAAGGGGCAGATACAGGGAGTTCTATCAATGTGTAAGTTGTAAAAAAGTATAACTGAAATGTTTATATTTTTGTGATAACAATGTTCAAAATTTTTTGTTTTTTGTTTATCTGAATCTATAAATACAGTGGAATCCGTTTATAATGACATCGAAAGGAATTGACAAACACATAGTCATAATAAGCAGATGTCATACAAAGCGTTTTGTGAAAAAAAAAACCTTTTATATGTAAATATGTACTTAAGTACTTTAATAGAGAAACATATTATGTATGTAAACATATTAAACAAATGCCACTGTAAGGGAAGTCATTATATCCGACTTTTTATAAAGAATTTTCTATGAAAACCAAACTTCGTAGTGTAATTACGTCATAATAATTGATTGGTCAATAAAGACGGAGTCATAATAAACGGATTCTACTGTAGTATTATATTAATCAATATGGAATGAAAACGTAACATTTACTTAACTAGAATTTATATAACATTTCACATTAATGGGATATTTGCTTGTGAACATAAAATATATGTATAATTATTTTTTTATTCATAAATTTATGTAAATAAAGATTGGTTACTAAATTAAATGTGCCTTAATGTACTCAGAATATTTAATGCTCAGACTAAATAAAAACACTTACTTACTACGTACTTACGCACATAGTTCTACCTTGTCAGTCGATCTCTTAAATTAACAAATATTTATTTTGCGTAGGTTTGTAAACTAATATTAATGTAAAATAATATAATAATATGTTAAGGCATCATTAGGCCAAAATCTTGGCTTAGGCATATCCTTGTGAATATCACCCATCTATATTTCATGCCGCTAGGATTTTATTCATATTCCTTGGTCTAATATTACCTTAATTGAAGAGTAAAAGAACATAGGCCCATTTTTTCCATTTAAAAAATAAATAATCTATTAATTTAACAGATCTTTAGTGCGAATGTTTCACTATAATTTATAAAATTACAGGATTTCGATATTGCTGGTCAATATGATCCTATGGTGCCCGATGCAGAATGCTTGAAGGTGGTAACTGAAATACTGGACTCCCTGGAGATTGGCCAGTATGTATTGAAGGTAAACCACCGACGGTTGTTGGATGGCATGTTTGAGGCTTGTGGGGTTCCTGAGGACAAGTTCCGGTCCACATGCTCCACTGTTGATAAGTTGGATAAGGTATGTTGTAACTATAAGATAGTGAATTTTGAAGAATGTAGATTAAAAAAAAATACTGTGTTGTTAATATTTCATGATAGTAAAGAGTTATAAATTAATTATGATTTATTATAGGTGGTTTTTCTCTTTTAATCCTGTGCTCCCACAAGATTAAAAAAACTCCTTTCTTAAAATGTACACATTTTGTGCACATTTTTGCATTATTATAAGTAAATAAAATATTTTATTCAATTCTCTTATTGCTTTATGAATAATGATAAGGTATTCAAGTATTATATCTACGTTTGAGATTCAAGAGCGACCTCAAGACTTTGCCTTTTTTAATTAATTTTAGTTAACATTGTAATTGACTGACATTACATTATAATTTCCAGTCGCCATGGGAGGAAGTGCGAACAGAAATGATAAATGAAAAGGGCGTCACTCCTGAGGCCGCGGATAGGATAGGCGAGTACGTTCGTCTCAACGGTGGAGTAGAACTCGCGGATCAACTCCTGAAAGACGAGAAATTGTCCAAAACTAAAGCAGCTGTCGAAGGCCTAGAAGGAATTAAACTGCTGTTACAGTATTGTGAGCTCTTTGGCATTAAGGATAAGATTCTATTTGATTTGAGTCTTGCCAGAGGACTGGATTACTATACTGGTGTTATTTATGAAGCTGTACTAACACGTAAGTTGATGGTTTTTTGTTAAATATCTACCATATGAAGTCAACAAAAAAAAATTATATGAAATATTTTTATATGCTTTGACCTTGAAATTCATGTCACGATTACAAATGGTAAATTTTAAAACTTGTCTATAAATAATTCACATTTGCGAAGTTCGTTGATATATAAAAAATACTGTCATAAAACATTTACGGAACATAATAGAATCAGGTGTTACTTTGCGGAAATCCGTACTAATCTAAATTAAAAACTGTATGTTTTTTTATTCTCTTTTATGTATTTATATTGTGTATCATTATTGCGGTGAAGGTGGTGCAAAAAGAGCAGCAGAAATTAATACTACATACTTTGTAATTTTTAATTAAGACTATCTGACCAGACAGAAGCTGTCCAGACTTAACTAAATCTCTAAATTAAACATTTAATATCTAGCTAAATTAAACTTCAATTGAACATTTAATATAAGTAAGCGTGATAGCACTGAACTAACCGTGATGTGCACTAAGAGCAGCTCGCATTCTGTCAATGTTATGTCAAACGCCATTAGATTACAATAAAAAAGTTTATATTTTTTAAGGTTACATTAGAAAATATTATATGGTGGTAAAGTATTCTTAATTTTTCTTATTATCCGTGCAATTTTCTTATTTTTTTCGTTCATAGGAACCTTCCACATTAACATAGCCTAGCCAAGAAAACCAAATGTATCAAATTTGTAATGCCTAATGTAAGTTTTGTAGAGCCAAAATTAATTATGGGTAATGAAAATCTAGAAACTGTGAACTCGACCCTCTTTCTAGGCTTGACACTAGACAATAAACTTCAATGGGGTCCACATATATCTTGTCTTGCTGGAAAATTGAGCTCAGCCGCCTACGCTGTTAGAAAAGTACGGGAACTTACTAATGTAGAAACTGCACGTCTAGTTTACTTTAGTTACTTTCACAGTATTATGTCCTACGGCATTCTGCTTTGGGGTAAAGCTGCTGATATTCAAAGCATTTTTATATTACAAAAACGGGCAGTTCGGTCTATTTATCAACTAGGTACGAGATTCTCCCTAAGAGACTTCTTTAAGGACATAGATATACTAACAGTCGCTTCGCAATACATTTATGCCAATATAATCTATGTCCGGCAAAATATTAATCTTTTTGAAAAGAGAAGTGACATACACACAATAAATACTAGAAATAAGCATAAACTGTGCGCCGAATACCATCGTCTACAAAAAGTGCATTCATCTTTTGTAGGATTAGGCGTCCGTATGTATAACAGAATACCTGTACACCTACAAGAGTTACCTTATGATAGATTCAAGTCCACTGTTAAGAGGATTCTAATAAAAAGGGCTTATTATTCAGTAAATGATTATTTAAACGACAATAACGCTTGGTTGATCAGTGAAACACAGACAACATAGTAATCTTAGTTTTTGAAACAGTTTAAACATTGTTCAGCTAAAGGTTTAATATTAATAGACTTGTAGATATCCCCACTTTAGTTCGTCATGCTCCCGTTGTCTGTCATTGCTTGCGGTGGCGGTGTGGGGCGGGTCGCCACCTTCCCTCTAATATGGCGAGGGAGGCGATGGCTGCGTCACACGTCATACTCGTGAACGGGTGCTGCTTGTGGTGACTGGTCGGCTGTTGTCGGGGATATGTTATGTTAACTTTTATTTTATATTTTGTTTATTCATTCTTGTTATTGTTTATTGTTATAAGTATAGCCTTTGGTTGAACTTGTGTAAATTGTCATATTGTAAATGTGTGTGAATGCATCCGCCATTAGATTTCTTTGTAGGAGATTGTCTGTGCCTGAGTAAACTATAATATCTACATTATAGTATTTACATTATTATAATTTTTCTTGTCTTATTGAACACCTGGTCGGTATTAATTGACCAGGTAATAAATGGCATTGTGCTTGCATTCGCTCACATCATATATACATTGTAAAATATTACATGATTGTGAAAAGACTTGACATAAAAAAAAAGAAACAGCAAAAGAGACTAAAAAAAAAATCTCGGAGTTTCTTTCTTCCTTTCTTCTCCGGGTCGTCCACTTAGGTAGCTAGTGAAAGGTTGCAGGTTAGCTAGTGTAGGATCCTCGACGGCATGACCGAGGACCGCGTTGTTGCTTATTCCCCGAACTGTGATCTCGTGCCAGCGATCACCACCACTGTTCGTAAATCTACTCTTTACTCCAGTGGCACCCCGAGCGATGGTCCTAACCCCTTAAGGGTGGATGTCGCTTAGATTTGGGCCGGATTCTTGGAATTTTTAGACCTGTTACCTCTAAGGTATCTTACTATAATGTGTACATTTGTTGTTATCGTACGACAGACGGACAGACTGATTAAAAATTATGTAATATCAAGTAATTTTAACAATGTTTTTAGCTACTTAAGTGATACTTTTGTTTGATATAGTCTTATACAGTGTAATTTTGACAAGTACAAGTGTATGTAAATACCTAAGTGCTGAATAAATTTCATTATTTCATTATTTCATTATTTCATTATTTCATACACAACAAAAAGAATTAGGGACATCGACCCCGCCGTTCACGCGTGATGCCGTGACCAAGGGAAATAGGGATTCATTTTTATATCAATATAGATTTATGGAACATCTAATTTAGTTAACTACCAAATCAGAATTTGGCTTACGTAATCTCAATGCAAGTACCATTCTGTTCAGATGTCAATGTTCGTAAGAGAAAGGTGTACCAAGGAATAATAATATGCCTAGAAGCGAATTTGCTGCCGCGTTAGGCATGCCAAGGTCATAATAGTAATAAATCTGGCGCCTCATTCACACTATACTAGAGCCATTACAAACGTGCGAACTGAGCCATAAATCATTAGGTACGTCATAGGAATGTGACAATGCCGCGTCACTCGTTATCGATAAAGGGATGCCGCTCGGACGCAGGTAGCTAGGACGCCGCGGTCGTTGATTATTTATTATTTTTGCATTATTACCTTAACCTTTCCCTCATTACCTGCTATTGACTATCGACAAATCCGTTTTTATTGTTACACACAACACTAGGAGTACGAGCGAGAGTTCCGATATGCCTATAGTGTGAGCGAGAGGTTCGCACGTTTGTAATGGCTTTATTATAGCATTATATTCTATACTTGTGTTATATTGTGACAACCTCTGTGTCGTAGCGATATAAGTCACGCTTTAAGACTGAGGTCTAGAAACAAACATTCATTTACACATATTCACAAAATTTCGAGTTTATACTATTAGTAACGAAGTGCGATGTCTTAACATCGGTAATACGACTGATAATCCGACTGTACCTACTCGTATATGAACTTTTGAGATATTATCCACAGATAACACTTTTTTTTTATTAATATTACTAGCCAGAGTGAGTGGCACAGTTGGAAGGGGAAGACCTCGACGAACGTTCTCTGACCAAATCGGAGACATCCTCGCAAAAGGTCAAATAAGATCCACCCTAAACCGACGTGCTTGTATGAAGAATGTTATGAAAAATAACAAAAATAAAATGAAAAGATTGTAAACGTAACACAATCTCGACAATATTGAATGTAACATTAATTGAATTTAGTATAATAATGTAAAAAATTCGTGGCGTAGCTCTATTAGGATGACCTTAGAATCTCGGGTTCGATTCCCGCTCTAGACATAAACTCTTGGTTTAAAATCAAAAATATGATTCCGGCTCTGATTGTTAGCCGTTGGTTCCATATGTCAATGGTATACCAGGAAACGGATAAAAGCGTTTACCTGTATATCTGCTGTATACATTACTGCGGTCACCAACCTACTTGCAAAGCGCGGTGACTATGGCAACACCCCCTTCGAGGGAAGCCAATATTCTGCAGTTTACGTTACGATGTATGTAAAGTAAAAATAGTGTGATCATGTTTCAAAATGCATAGAACAAATTGAAAAATATGATGGATGTTATCATATGAAATCGATACATAACTAATCATCCCAAATATTTTTTAATTACATAATTACTATAAATCATATGTGATTTATGACTGTTGTTCCAATCAACACAAATTAAGCTATAGTTTAATGATAGTTAAGCTAATTAAATGCTTGTTATCTGTTTCCTTTCAGAGCCTATTAAAGTTGGCAATGAAGAGCAAACGGTTGGTTCAATTGCAGGCGGAGGAAGATATGATAACCTTGTTGGAATGTTCGATTCAAAACATAAACAGGTATAGTCTATACCAGTGTATTTCAATCTTGTTGATTTTGTGACCCCTTAACAGATTGAAAAATTCTGGCGACCCTCTTGTGTCATATACAGACAATTAAATTTGAACACTTCGTAAATGATTTTTTAATGTTTTGAATACTTAAGGAAAAGTTAACCGCTTACTACATTTCAAAATCTAGATTAATAAATTTTGACCACCATTGGTTAATACCTTAACCAATTAGGCTACGTTGCTACCCTATAGATCATTCAAATTTATCAATCTCTTTTATAACACCTCTCTAAAGAGAGGTGTTATAAAAACAAGCTGCGAGAGTTTTGAAAATAAGCACGATGAAAGTAAGTTAAAAATCTTAGAAAAGCTATTTGCTGTCGATTCCTCTTAGGATCGCGATCCACAGGTTGAAAAACACTGGTCTGTACTAAACGTACAGACCAGTGTTTTTGATGTTATAAAGAGAAAAGGTTTGATTTTAGCATTAAACAGGCTCCGAAACTTCTGGATAGATTTGAAAAATTTGCGGTGAAGGAAGGATAGTATTAAATAATATACAGTTTGTGTTTGAATTGAATTGACTGCATTGGTGGCTCAGAGGTTACGGTAGCTAATTCTGAATCCTGGTTCCTGGGTTCGATTCCCACCCGGGACAATTATTTGACTACAGATAATTGTTCTGAGTCTGGGTGTACTTTGTGTCTGTGAACTGAGGTTCACAGACACAAAGTGAGTGTTTGGAGTAATCTTAAAAAAAAACATGACCTAAAATGATATATTATATCCTAAAATAAAATATCTGATCTAAAATGATAATTAAAAATGTTTAAGTAATTTGCTGATATTCTAGTTGAACTGTTGGTCGATAATTACAGAACAGCACTTGACCGTAACCGTAATTGAAATAATGAATTAATTAAAATTAATTTTTAAATGTAGTATTTACTTCTATACACGTGGATAAGTATAAATTTTTGTTATTATATATGTTTGTCTTATTTAATAATATTGTATTTTTATCGATAATTTCTTACCTAAAACAGTATGTTACGACGTGAATTAATATCTGAGCGTTGGTTCTAACCGCATAAGGGTGCCCTCAGGTGGATGTCGTTTAGACTTTGGCAGGATTCTTGAAAGTTAATTTTGCACCTGTTACCTCTAAGGCATCTTACAATAATGTGTCCATTTGTCATATATCAGGACACACGGACAGACGGATGAGCTTTCTAACACAGAAATAACTTATCAAATCGGAACAGTAATTCCTGAGATTAGCGCGTTCAAGCAAACAAATTCTTCAGCTTTATAAATTAGTATAGATTTCCATCTCGTTTTCAGGTACCTTGCGTCGGTGTGAGTATCGGAGTAGAGCGCGTTTTCTCAGTGCTCGAAGCGAAGTTAGCTGCAGGTGACATAAGCGTGCGTACCAATGACATTGACGTGTACGTTGCGTCTGCGCAAAAGAACTTCCTAGAGGAGCGCATGAAGATCTGCGCTGAGCTTTGGAATGCAGGGATTAAGGTATTCTTTACATTTTTGAAATATATTTTTTTTTTTATTAATTATTCAACTGATCGAATATTAATTTTTTTTGCACTATATTCCGCGCGCGGTTTCTCCCGCTTAGCTCTCGTTACCGTAAGAACTTCATAATTAAATATTGGCTATAGTCTTCTTCGATAAGTGGGCTATCTAACAATGAAATAATTTTTGAAATCGGACGAGTCGAGTGGTTCCTGTGTTTAGCTCGTTCAAGCAAACATACAAACAAACTCTTCATCTTTATATATTAGTATAAAATATGTGCCTAACGAATTAATTTATTAGTGTAGATAGTTTAATTCATTTGTGCACACGGTGCTATGTATTGGTATCCTTGAATGTATACAATGACTTCCTATGTGTGAACGGATGACGATTGCGCGTCACTGCCACATCTATTAAACTTTATAATAGCCATGAAGACTACAAAATTGTAATAAATCCGTTAGTTAGATTACAAAAAAATATTTTACACGTATTTTTTTATTTTATCAAATCAATACAAATTGACAAAGATACAGAGCAACAACAAACTATAAACTTCAGGAGAGGGTTTGTAACGTCACTATTAGGTAAAATTGTATCTAGAAGTGACGTCACGCAAAATTTCAACAAACTTTATGTTTGTCATTTTTTATTGGAGGAACGAAAAAAAATACTCGTCTAATATTTTTTGGTAAACTAACTGACGGACTAAATAGAATTTTTTATTCTTCATGCCTTTTACAAGCGTTCGTTCTCATAGGGCCCAGATGCGCACAGATGAGTTGAACTTTTTGCCCGGTGAAGTAGCAAAAGCCTTGAGGCTAACTACGTATGTCCTTCCGAAGAAAAAAGACGAGTTGAACTATTTGCAGTATTATTTTTTCTAACATGATATACATAATGGTGAACAAATTCCATTTCATATAGCAAAGGCGTGAAGTATTAGTTACTGCATTTTGTTTAATGACGTGTATTCTATTTTTTTCTATGCTTCTTGGCTGTAAACCCTATTGTCATTGTAAAGTTTAATTTCCTGTAACTGTCACCATTTCAATACATATATAATACATGCTTTGAAAAAGACCTTCCCGCGCATTGTTTTACCCACGTAGCTCCCGATTCCGTAGGAGCTTCATCATAGAATATAGCCTATAGCCTTCCTCGATAAATGAGCTATCTATCACTGAAATAATTTTTCAAATCGGACTAGTAGTTCCTGAGATTAGTGCTTTCAAACAAACAAACTGTTCAGCTTTATATATTAGTAACTAGCAACCCGCCCCGGCTTCGCACGGGTGCAATGCTGATGTATCATACATATAAAACTTCCTCTAGAATCACTCTATCTATTAAAAAAACCGCATCAAAATCTGTTGCGTAGTTTTAAAGATCTAAGCATACATAGAGACGGACAGACAGCGGCAAGCGACTTTGTTTTATACTATGCAGCTATGTGTGTATGTATGTTTTAAATTTGCTACAGTAGTTTGACTATTCTATGTATGCTATTACATATATTTAATTTCTACTCTACCTTTCGCAGACTGAGCAATCCTACAAAAAGAATCCCAAGATGTTAAACCAAATGCAACATTGCGAAGAAAACGGCATCCCGTTCGCGGTAGTATTGGGAGAGTCGGAGTTGAAACGTGGGGTCGTCAAAGTCAGGAATGTGACGTCACGACAAGAAGACGAAATCCCTAGAGAGAATCTTGTACAAGAACTTAAGAATAGAATCGCCGCGCTTACTGTAAAAGAAGTTAATGGTACCGCTTAAATAATATTACAATTTGTAGGTAATTATTGTAACGTTCTTATTTTTTCAATTTGAATTACTTCCACAAAATTTTATACTATCCACATTTGGACCTTAGTCTTCAAGATTTTAAATTACTCTTCAAGATTTCAGATATATAATTTTATTTGAAATATATTTTGTAATACTTCAAATAAAATATGACATTATTTTATTTGGAGTTAATATTTTATCCACACGTTTTATGCACACGTTATTTGTGGTAGAACCATAAAATTTGGAAAACTTTAAATTTTTCCAAATGTTATGGTTTATTATTTGAAAATTGATAGCAATGGTGTTATTTGTTACTTAACGAATACTTACTTACTTACTTCGCTGGCTCAGCGACCCGAAGTGGATCTAACATTAAAGTGCGCCATTCTTCCTTAACGAATAATCTAAAGAAATTTTAATTATTGAATTTATAATGTGACAGATTGTGAACCGAATTTATATGAAGCGTACATGCAAAGAATGTCTTAATAATTAAAGATTTTGAGAGAAATGAAATTAGAAGTATTTAATTTATTTGCGCTGTCTGTTTACTTTTTTAAAAGTATGTGATAGGCTATAAAATTACCATAGATAAAGGTTTCTTCCAATAGACTATAGAAAAATATGTTGCGAACTCTGTTCCTTGCCTGTACCCTTTTTATAATTTTATGCATAAGGTGCATTTAAAAATGAGTATGTAATAAACATACGTTAATGTGTACTGTGTTTGAGTATTAGTTAAGAATATTTACCCCAAGGGTTTCGGGCACTTTAGTGTCCTATATGGAAGATTAATAGCTTCATACCAATTGCTATGGTAAATTTCCTTGTAAGAATGACACAATTCGCATTGTGTCATTTCTCTCGCATAGCAGCGATATAATATTTTTGTGAACCTGAAAATTAAGGATGACGTCATTCTACACAACATATTTGAATGCATGATTGTAAAAACCTACCTCAGACCAAATGCAAAAGTTTTAAAAAATCAATGAAAACTGTCTGGTGTAAAAAAAAATTAGGTCCATGTTTTTCTTTTTTTACTATTTATGTGGAAAAATATTTAATATATGAGGGGTATTGTTTCAAAACTCGCTAAGTCCAGAGACGTTCAAAATCCAGGAATAGAAAATTTGTGATAAATTCTTGTAGCATTATTTAATTAATTATGTTTCTGTGCCTTTTGAAAAATTGGTCGCTTCACCTACGTTTTGTAACTTATTCATTAAATTATCATGTTTTACAAACGCATAAAAAGCAAAAGAATGATGGACATAGCTGAATTTGAAACTGAAGTTCGGACATAGTTAGTTTTGAATCTGACATACGTGGACATTGCTGTATTTGCTACGACTAATAATATGTATACAGCGACTTAAAATATTTGATACTTTTATCGTATATTATAAAAGCGTTGTCATGTTGAAAAGGTATAGAAATGAAAAACATATTTAATAAATCAATCAGTATTTTTTTAATTATTAGGTACTTTTATTTACTAAACCAGATGTAATTAAACATCGCAAAAGCAAGACAAGGAAAATGGGGAAGCCTTTGTCCAACACTGGGACATAAAATAGGCCATTAAAAAATTTAAACAATTAGGTCAGGTACACTTTCTTGTTCTTCGCAAAAGTGTTCATTTCCATCATTCGCGTTGCGCAAATCTATATCGAGAGCCGTCTTTGGTATTAATTTATCATAAAATGACAGAACAGAGTAACTTCTCCAGTTGACATCAAAATGTGAAGTCAATAGCTTATCGACATCTTTGATTTTAGACGGTTTTAATGTTCCCGCTGAGGACTGAATATCTTTCGGAAAGATCGTGTTTGCTATTTTGCCACTTTTGCAAACATTTTTATAAATGCCTAAATTTGCAACATAATGCAATTCACCTTTTACTAACGTATTGCCAGTTTTGCGTGTTGACCGCTTCAATATAAAACGCTTGCACTTCGAAAAAGGCACATGCCAAGTGCCAACGGGTTTTATAACATTTTTAACGGCGTCCTTCCAATCTTTTACTGGACACTCTTCTCCCACTGAAATAAGACTTGAATATTCTCTTATAATATTGGAGTAACCATTTGGCTCTAATATTGTGTCTCTTTTGCGAAACTCCTTTTCAATTCTTCCAAAAACGCGATCTGCGGGAAGAAAAGAGTGGCCCACAACGGGAAATATAATTTCAATGTTCTTAATATGCTGTGGGGCTTCTGACAGCCACTTAAGGCACATTCCTACTACGGTCGTGTTTTTGTTTTGACCAGCGCAGCCATCAGCCATTAATCTTACAGTATCAATTTCATCCGGAAACGATGTTGAATTTAAACGATGGTATATGGCTGAGGCTATCAAGTTAGAGTCTTTCGGAAATTGGTCGTCTGTCCAAACATAAGCAAAAGTGTTTTCTTTATTTAATTGTGATTTTAAAGAGCCTGCTACTATTGTGAAATTGTAAAGATAGAACTGTCTTGAATAGTATGTGCTTTGGTCGGGAATTTTAGGGAGTGGCATGTTCTTTTGACAGTCGAATGAAAATATGTAAACATTTGGGGATTCATCTTTTAAATAACTGAAAAATGCTTTAGCACGTTTTTTATGGACACACTGTTGGATAATTAAGTCATTTTTAATTCTCTCATTATCAGCTACCTTGATCTTCTCTGTATATTGTAAGCAAACTGAGCATACGTCTGTCCGAGGCGTGCCGAATCCCAAGTTAAAATTAGTGTTGAAAACAGTCCTGAAGTAATTTCTTTTAACTCTTAGTTGCTCTTCTGCTTGGTCATTGTAAAATGTAAATAACTTGTTGATACTCAATTCAGCAGCTAGGTAAAGCCTTGCGCTACTACCTCGACAGTAATGAGGCTCAGAACATTTCAGTTTTTTTATGAATTAATTATTGCTGTTTTCTTTCCTAAATATTTGTGAGATTTACGGTCTCCGCCTCGGTTATCTTCTGGCATAAGTCCTTCTTTCAAAAAGTTTTTTGAAATTCTTTCAATTCAACCTTTTTATATCAAGTATATTGATGAATGCTTTTTGACAAACTCTAATCATTTTCTTCGACGAACGGCTGTAAACGTAATATTTTGTGGTCAACTCTTTTCCTTTGCGATTACCCTGTCTCGGGCGGCGTCTAGAAGGATATAATCCTTTAATGTGTTTTAATATAAAAGCATCCTGTGATCTTTTATCTTTATTCTTGTAATAACGAGAATGAAAGGCATTCAAATCGCTCATTGTGAGAGAGGTGCACTGATAACATTTTTTATGTGTACATGTAGGTTTTTCAGGTAACTTTTTTGCCGAATATCTGAAAAGAAAATCGCACATGAACCAATTCGCATCCGTAGGTACATAAAAATCTCCTCGAAATTTGGGGATCGGCTCACATAAATATGGGCATTTCGAATTTACGTGTACCAAAAATCGAATAAAAAAATACAAAGAAACAACAGTTTCAACTTTAAAGATTAAATATGTTGGTATGGTATGTTAAAAAGTGGTAGCATAAATATTCATAGATATTTTTATTTGATTTTTTTAAGTTTTGGGAAGAGGTGGATTTTTACAGTCATCATGTACAAGGTGTGTTTTTACAATCAAAGTTCAATTTGTACGAATATTAGACAATATTTATTTTCTTAAAAAAATAACAGAATTAATCTAATTCTTCATCTTCGACATTTTCAGCCGTTGGCCATTGCAATATTTCGTTCCAGAACTTAGTTTTTTCGTCTTCAGGCACAAACTGACTGCACCGGTGGCTCAGTGGTTACGGTAGATGCCTCTGAGACCTGGTGTTCTGGGTTCGATTCCCACCCGGGACAATTATTTGTGTGAACCACAAATAGTTGTTCTGAGTCTGAGTGTTCTGTGTGTCCGTGAAATGTATGTTTGTAAAGTCCCCCGCGACACAGGGATTTATTTCCATAGTGCGGGAGTTGTCTTAAAAAAAATTCATTCATTTTTTCAGGTCCTGCATCTTCTTTGCATTAATGCAGAGCTGCCTTGGTCCATATGCAGGTTCATTTGGTAGCGATACGGTGATCGGTGGCCTTATCTTCAACAAAAATGTATGCTTTATCATTCCATCAATGAATTCCTGCGTTTTTACCGGCACATCACTGCCGATCTTTTTGAATGTGAGGTGATGGAACTTTGAGATACTGAACCTTACTTTCTCCGTTCTCGGAATTCGCCGATCCTTTGTTTCAAGGGATAGTGCAGTCTTTTTGAAATGTTGAACCCACCATTTTTTAAACTCGGTCACATCCTCGCCGCTCATCAAGTGAACTGTAAAAAAATCACTCTGCCTGCTCGAAGATACGATTAATTCCATAAGTTCCTGTATACTGTACAGCCTTTCTTTACGACGAAGGCTTCTTTTTATAATCCCAAATGCTCTATCACACGGCAGAAAAGAATGGCCACGCATCGGAAAGATATGTTGAATTTTTTTGAAACGCCCGCTGTCGACTAGGGCCATATTCATTCGTACTGATGTATTGTTTTTATTCTGCCCTGCGCAGTTATCAGAAAAGAGCATTAGTTCTTCCACTTTTTCGTCGACGTACTCTTTAATGTATGTCATAATAAACGAGCATACTTCGTTTGGTCCCTTTTTTGCTTGCCCTTCATGATATAGGAACAGGACATTTTTACCCGTTTTCAAATTGTGGATGCAGAAGATAGAAACGCTCAGTTGCCGCAAATAAAATATTTCTTGCACTGGAATTATTGGCAGCGACACATTCTGCATGTAATCGTAGCAAATTCGCAAAAATGTTTCATCTTCTTGGGATCTTTGCCTTGCTTCTTGAAGTTTATTATAGAACTTCTTTGCCCTCTTTTTGTGTACTAGCTTTTCGGCCAAAGCTACCTTTTTAGCTACGTCATTCAGAGTTTTCGAATTGATTTTCAAGTCTAGACTCTCGCAGAGGCAGCACGTATCTACTGCTGGTCGTCCAAAGCGAAGAGCGAAGTTCTCCCTGAATATTTTATTCTAATATTCGTACTTAATCCTAGTTCCCGGGTATTTATCCTTATAAAGTCGAAACATTTTTTTTACTGATAGGTCAGCAGGAAGATACTTTATTATGCCAGAAGAATAGTGGCTCTCTTTTGCTGGAAAACAGGAAATATGAGAGATCACTAGACATCGCATTGACCGTTTTCGATTTCCCTCTCTTGTCTTCCGGTATTTTACCCAAGACCAACAAGTCACGGAGCCTCTTAACACGGTCCTTAGTAATACCAAACAAGCTAAGAAAAGCAGAATGGCATACATCTTTCTTCTCATTACCAATTTGAACGGTGTATGTAAACATTTTCTGTCTCAATGGGTTCTCCTTCAGCACTCGGCGTCGTTTTATGTCCTTACAGGATATTAACCCCTGGAGATAGATATCTTGTTCAGTTTTTGTCGCCAGGTTATATAATTTGGCAAGGTTCTCTAATTTGTCATTTTCGGATATGGTTTCCCAGCATTTTTTAGCACACTTGCATGGAGGCCCTATTGTCTTAGCCCGTACAGTTTTATTTTTTGCCGTCACATAAGCCTGCCCATGAATACGTGCTTGTTTGATCTTATTCCGAGAAAAATCAGCAGAGTTATCACGTCGTTTTTTAGTGCGTGTTTCACCCGAGGAGGACTCACCTGGGTTTAAATATATTACACTTTCCTCCATTTCAGCACTCATTTTCACCATTAAGCAGCAAAATTTAATTTAATTTGTGTAATACAAGTAATTCGTGTCCGTTACAGTCACCTCAGTTGTTCAAACTAACGTGAAAAACGTCAATATTGACAGCTGACAGTTTTAGATGTTGCCACATGTTTGGTTGTAAAAAAACACCTCATCCAGGATAAGGTGGATTTTTACGCTCATTGAAATATTTGTGCTTCTATTACTGTGGAATGCTTACATGACTGAGGTGTGTTTTTACACTCAAACAGTTTGTCTTGCCGTAGAGAATATAAATCCACAATAAACAGTGTTTTGGAAAAAGTGGTCTGAGGTGGGTTTTTACAATCATGCATTCATTTTACGTTGCCATAGCAACCAACAAAATCAATTGCTATGGCAACGCGACAGTTTAGACGTTTTGAAATTAGGCTTCTAAATAATCGTTGTCGCATTCCTTAAGGCCTGCGGGTATACTAAATACCTACCATCTATTAGTGATTACACATCTAAGATCACTAACTAACATTTAAGATCGACTTATTTATTATACAATGCATAATTTTATGTCACTATTATTTTGTTCTTCTGTTATAACTGTTTTCTTTAGTAATTTATTTTAGCTTCAGTTACTTTAGACTCAGATTACATAATAAGTAAAGACTAAAAGGTTGTCAAACAATGCACTGAAGCCATTGTTTTTGTGCAGTAGTGTGGGTAAAATTGTTGCTATGATTTCTTATGGACGGAGAGCTGACAACCGAAAAGGCAAGGTAATTTGATCATTCATAAAAATGATTTATCAGCTTACCTGGAGCATTCTAAGCATAAAGACGTCGATCTGGCAGGATTCGCGTGGTGGATGTGAGAGTTATGGGGTGGGAAAAAAATAAAAAAAAAAGGTAATGTGATCAGGATTACTTTTTATGCCAAATGGTTTGCCCACCTCCCCAAAGCACACAAAAATATCTGGCGTCAGTTGGTTGGTGGAAAGGTAGTGCCAGGCTTAATTAAAGTGAGGAAAAAAAAAAATTTTTAGGTAATAAGAACAAGGCTGGCTTTTTTTGTGCTTATATGGCTTTTTTTTCCTAGCCTCTGGGAATAATAAACTTTAAGCACAAAAAAGCCAGCCTTGTTCTTATTACCTAAAAAATTTTTTTTTTTCCTCACTTTAATTAAGCCTGGCGATACCTTTCCACCAACCAAATGACGCCAGATTTTTTTTTGTGTGCTTTGGGGAGGTGGGCAAACCATTTGTCATAAAAAGTAATCCTGATCACATTACCTTTTTTTTTTATTTTTTTTCCACCCCATAACTCTCACATCCACCACGCGAATCCTGCCAGGTCGACGTCTTTATGCTTAGAATGCTCCAGGTAAGCTGATAAATCATTTTTATGAATGATCAAATTACCTTGCCTTTTCGGTTGTCAGCTCTTAGTCTTGATGTGTCATAAAATCAAAATCATTGCGATTTTTTTTTGTTCGGGCGCAATTCATTTTCCCCTTCCCACCGTCGCTGCAGCGTATTCGCGCGCTGGCGATGGGATATGTGGGACTCGCCCCCTCCATAGCGTGGTATGCTAAACTCATACCACGAGGAGCGGACCCTACACCACTTAAAACCTCCGGACACTCCTTCGATCCGCCGTTGGCGGGGGCCGGGTACGCATGAACAATCCGGCCCACAATTGGTGTGCCTAAGCTGTATGTACACGACAAGGCCGAGTTTTTACCGGCTTCAGTGTGTTACTCGCAGCGCTCCTCCGTTAGGTACTTTTTATTTTGTCGGAGACGTTTGATTATTCGTTTTAACCTTTCTGAAATTGTTAATTTATTTTGATACAGTGTGATACAAGATTTGTACCTAACTATAATTTGAATTTGTATATCAGAGATAACTATTACAAATAAATTTAGAGCAAATAAAATTTTTGTGTTTTTTTTAATATACTTATTTAACTAAGGTTGGACCCGCATTTGGTGTACGTGTTCCTCGACCGTGCATCATATGAGGGTGATGGCAGGTGTAGCGGGTAGCGAAGTCGAGAACTCGCGTTATCCCCGTCGTTCACAGAAATGAAGCCTAATGTGGGGTCAGTGCACATCACGGTTAGTTCAGTTTAGAGCTATTACCCCTAATTTTAAAAGTTCAATTTAATCTAGTTTTAGTTAAGACAGGAAAACGTCTGTCGGGTTAGCTAGTAAAATATAATTTCCTCCACAAAGTAATATTTTCTTAATTGGTGTAGTAAAGGGCGAAATATTAATTTGGTAAATTCTATCTTCAACCCATCTTCAACCTTATTAGTTCACACTATAACCGACGTAAGGTAACATATCTATGTTGCCTTTTTAATGTTGGTATTAATGCCCAAAGTACCTATATTTTTTCACGAGAGGTTGAACTGGCTATACATGACGTCACTTGTAATATTATGCCTAAGAATATATCAAATATATTTATGAAATGCCAAAAGGGAGCTCACATTATTTCACAATCACCTTCTACATGTTGGAAGTAGGTATGCGCTGAGAAACTTTTTGTAACGTATACTTAAGTATACGTTACTATGGCGTTAATAATGATGATGCTGAACGAAATTCAACCCTGTACCTACGAGAGTTGTATTTTATTTTACTGAAAATTTAGATAACTAAATAAAAATTTATTAATACCGATCATGGAATGGTTATGAGATTACTGCTTGATTGTTGTAAAAATGTACCTACCTACTCAAAGTGATTTAAGTTAGGTATTGGCGAGTTAAAGCTTACTTAAAAAGTAAACCAAACTAGCTAGACAAACATACCAATGTAATCAGGGTTGTCTTCGTGACGTAAATCGACGATACTGTGTTGCAACGGTCCTTTTTACCACTTTTTATAGAACGCTTCCCGCTGGCGGTTTCACCCGCGTATCACTCGTTCTAGTAAGAATTTCATGATAAATAAATAGCCCATAAACCTTCCTCGATAAATGGGCTATCTAAAACTAAATATTTTTCAAATCTTTCGGAGATAAGCGCGTTCAAGAAAACAAACAAACTCTTCAGCTTTAGGTATATTATAGTATAGATGAACAGATATGTAGGTCAGGGGTTTATACTATTGAAAAGAATAAGAAGTGACTCTACCTTGCTGGCATGTATCAATGACCTTCTAGTCAATGCCCTCCTGTGGGCTCCGTTGACCTCGATCGGCTTGTCCCATAGAACATCCGTATGCTACAAGTTCTATAATGTCATGTCATGGACGCGACGAACAGTTGTTTGACTCATTGTTCCTCACAGCTTCTGTGGTTCCTGTCATTGTGCCCTAATCCGCCATGAATTCCAATGCGATTTTCATCGATATAAAACATTTTGCGTCACTCGACGCTCATCTATTATCACGATTGCCGTTTTAGTGACAACATCCAAGTGGGTGATGAGATGATTCCGCGCTACAAATACTGTTTTAGTTTATTAGCATGTGTGTTATTATTGATACCCAAAGCAAGTGGATCCGTGATAAAAGAAGCATTGGAAGACCATTTAAAAGATGTAGCGCACAACGAGGGTTCGGAATCATTCCAACATGATAAACAGAAAGGTGAAAAGTTGCATCAAGATGAAAGCTATAGTAACAATAATCACAAAAACCAATTTGCAAAAGCTAACGACGAAACTAAATATTTAAAGAAAGAGCACGACTCGAAATCGACTTCAGATAGCGATGCATATAAAGGATTTAATTCAAAGCAAGATAAAGCCGAGGATAGTGAAGCGACAGGTTTCAAGAGGGGACACAAAAAGGGCCATCACAAACAAGGATTCCAGAATTCATATCACAAAGATGAGTCCTCTAATAAGAGCACATTTTTCGACGACTTCAATGATGAAGGTGATCGAGCTGCATACAACAGTAGATTAAATTCGCACGATAACTATGGAGGTCGTACTTACCAAGGATCGCATAATAATGGTCAAGAACATGTAAGAGATAATTACCATGGTGGAGGCCATAATAGGTACGGTGACAACGCAGTCAAGCAGCATGGACATCAAGATTACGGAAAGAAGTATTACTTGGATGACAACCTCAATCATAATAAATATCGTAATGATAATAACAAATATGCTAGAGATCACGTTCGGGATCGACATCAATATCAAGCACCTGAGCTACACCATCATAGAGACCCGGGGTGGGATGTGCAGAGATGGGACGATAGGAGAGGATGGGACGATAGAAGAGGATGGGATCGACCCGAATGGCAAAGAGATCCCGGTTGGGAGCGAGACGATTGGCAAAGAGATCCAGGATGGCAAAGAGATAATGGATGGCAACAGGATCCTGGATGGCAGCAAAACCCTAGATGGGATAGAGATTATGGCGGCCCTGGTTATTATGACGACAGAGGATTACGCCACGAAGGAGGGTATGGGTACGGTCCTAATCATGGTTATGGCTATGGAGAATCTCGAACAAATGCGGTAGCTGAAATTCCAAAAAATGCACCAGTTGTTGCTCATAGAAAACAAACAATAACTATTTATGAAGACCCTCGATATGATGGAAAGCAAAAAGGTCAACTAAGGCGTGAAGAGGGAGATTACCTGCAACTAGAGTTTAAACCTAGTAGTCAAAGATACGCATCTTATGATAACGTATACTACAATACTCCTGGAAGTCGAGAGGGGGCGGCAGAATCAAGTAAAATTAATAAATTAGTGTATAATTATCGTCGTCAATAAATTGTATATGTAACATGTGAAAAATGCTATTTAGCGAGATTTTTACTTCTTTTTTCTACCCATATATTATGTAGTTCAAGAAACCATTATAACATAATAATTATATTCGATGCTTACTGTCTCAATCTCGGTGACCAATAAGTGATACGATAAGTCAGTAGTAGCGAATAATTAATGAGTATGCACCTAATAGAAGACTGGTAATGTTAAAAGTATAAAGTGGAAAAGGGAATAAAAAATATTTAATTAATGAGGTTTCGCTTAAAATAAAGACGTGGTTTTTGAGTCAGTCATCAGTACCAATATTACCAAGCCACTAGTTCAGTCAGAACACTCGCTGCTTTTTAATTGTAAATAGTATTAAAAATAGAACGATACAGCTCTAACCTTAATTTTTAGGAATCCGTATCCAGAGATTAAAAACGGGACCCTATTACTTAGACAGACTTGTGTGTCTGTCACCAGGCTGTATCTTTTTGTTATACTGTCATCAGTTTCCTATATATCAGTGAGCCGAAGAAAAATATTACGTGTTAAACCAAAAAACTAAGCTCATTTCACAATAAATACTTATTATACTTAAATTAAAAAAAGCTCTATTTCGTTGAAAATATCTATTAGAAGTTAAGCTGATACTAGGTTCCAAGAATTGTAAACAAAATACAACTAAAGTATTTTGGTAATTTGTTATTCCCATGAAAAGTTATTTTTAATTAGAATATAGGTACGTATTTCTTAACACTGATTTATTATCGTTGCTAATATTTTAAAAGACGATTAACCATCGATATTTCTATCAAAACGTAAGATTAAAATTAAAAAATAAACATAAGTTTTTTTTTACTAAAATGCAGTGTTTTTCGGGTCACCTTTGTCCGTATACTGCATTGATAAATCGATTTATTATATAATAATATTTAACCAATCTTAAAAACCCTATCCCTAACACAGATTCGAGTAGATTTTAATGTGTAACTTTTAATGCTCTTAAAAAGTATATTCATGGATTGATGCTACAACCGAGAATAATTATCGAATTACGGTGCGTATAAGTAAATTTTTAACTTTGTACCAATTTTATTTTGATAAATACTATCCGCCATGTTTTACCTACTAAATATGACAGCGTTTTTCCACCCTTCGCAAAATGTCGCCAAAATTTCTACCTTAACCTTTATCAAAAATTCGGAGAATGCAGATATTAAAAACTGCGTAGAAATCAAGTGGCTATACTTCCTTTGAAGGATTAACGGTCAATAGGAATATTAATATTGAGCAGATACATATGCACGAGTGAACAGCCGAAGATTTCAAGCGTAAAGGTGAGGCGCTTGAGGCGTCCAGAAATAGTGTCGTCCGACCGGATAAAAACTACCTGTACCCATAATTTTAACATAGTTATAGACATATAGTATATTAGTAGGGTGAAAAGGTAATATAAAGTAAAAAAATTATGTCATCGGCAAATAATACGAATCGTAAGTTGATCAACTTTCATGCCACTCATAGGTACTATTGTTAAATTTAGTTGCCAGTCACAGTGAACGCGCATACGTATTATTTAATTATTATATTATTAACTTAATTATTATGACACTTGACCTCTAACTAGACTATGCTACTGTTGTAACAAAACAAAAAAAACTTCAACTTCAATAAGTTCCATAGAACTCCATTGGTTTAGGTTATTTTTTTTAACCACCCAAAACCTCGTTAGTTTGTCAAATAACTAGAATGTTGATCAACTTACGATTCTTATTATTTTCTGGTGACATATACACAGTGCTTTTTTTTTGGTTGCTAATGATACTCAGCGAAATAATTTATTTTTGTACTAATATTTCCTGGGCGCTCCCATTCACCAACATTTTATTTTGGCCGTTTTTTGCTCGATATAAATAACAGCAACAGTTAAGTTGTCTGAAATGGTCTTAGATCCTTTATGATGATTATGATTCATGTATAAAAATGGTACGGAATTCTTAGTACGCGAGTCCGACTCGCACTTGGCCGGTTTATTTGTCTATTGACCAACACATGTTAGTATGTTCAAAGTGACTGACAATCTTTAAAATAATAATTATTTAGCTCACGATAGGAAGAATACGTAAGACAATGTCAAAATACAGTCGCTAGATCGCGGTGTGAACTTGTACAAATTCGCAAGTCCTTTGGGGGTATTTCATGATGATACCATTCAAGTTTCCGAATTAAGTCGTTTTATTACCCCTTCCGCTTTAATTAAAAGACATCGTTATTGAGCCACTACCCACTCGTAGATATTTTTCAGTGCTTTTATTTGTAATTTAAATTTTGCAACCCTTAGTCGCGGTTCTGTTGTTGTGGGGGATAAACTAATTTAAACGTTAAGCTCCGGACAAAGTCTCTTTTATAATATGTATGGTCTGGGTAACATTTTAAAATTGGATTAGACCAGCGTGCATTCAAAAATATACAGTTATCTTTTATGTAGAAATGTAATTTACTTTCATGTAGGTAATGTAACGATAGGATAAATAAAATGGGAATTTATGTACCGTAAAAATTATTGCCAGGCGCAGTTAAGCTCGACGTTGGTTGTTGTTTTGAAGTTAAATGAACCAAACACAGTTTTTCCGAAAAGTTTTAATAATATTCGAGTAATTCCAATATTTAAATACGTCTGTGAAAAAAATAAAATAGAATTCATACCAAATAAAAAGTAAAGACGAAATCAATGCACGGAAGCCGGGTTTTTTGCATTGGTGTCGGTAAAATTGTTGCTATGACTTTTCACAGTAGGTACCCGAATGTTACAAAAATAACATTGAGCTTTGTTTTATACATCCTTTCATGACACAATTCGGCATTTTTGTTAACAAATACGGAAGTTTGTAATGACATCAAGCACCTGACGCGGCGACAGGTCGAGTGACAAGGTAAGGCATAGTTTTAGTACGTGTGTGTACGTAAGCTGAGTATGTACACGCCAAGGCAGAGTTTTATGGGCTTCACTGCCTTATTCGCTGCGCTCCGTCTTTATTTTTATCCGTCTATATAATCGATACTAATATTATAAAGTATTTGTATGCAAGTACCTTTGTAACGAATTAGCTCTAAAAGTACCGGACCGATTTTGAAAATTCTTTCACCATTTGAATGCTACATTATCACTGATTAATATAGGATTTATTTAATTATGAAGTTCCGACGGGAACGGGAGTTACGCGGGTGAAACCGCGCGCGGGACGCTAGTCTGAGATAAAGATAATATTTATATAGGTAGGTATTTATTTTAAAAATATATGGTAATGGCAGATAGTCTCTGATAATGGTAAGCTGTTCAAGAAAGCTTCTCTGTTATATGATCCTTTATACAAAAGTACCTATAGGTGTACCTATTTCTAGAATAGTCGTTTTAATATATAATGTATTTGAAAACTTATACAAAATAGGTACCAACTTAATAGGTAAATACTACCAAGTTACTTACTTCTATGGGTTATTGTTTTACCATTTACAAGTAGCTGTCTATTTCATTAAATTAATTAATGCACTCGATAAAGAAATGCATATTAGCAGCTAATTTGCAATTTAAAAAATAAAATCCCTTTTCGCTTTGTGGTGACAAGATGAATAGTCGCGGTATTTAGTTTACCTCGACTTGTTGAATTAATTAAGCACGCTCGTTTTACATAAATCCTTTGTTTTGGTAGCTACGTTTTAAAATATAACTACATTCATAAATTAAAGGTATTGTCAACAAGTGCAACCTGTGCAACTTACCTATATACACGACTATTTAGGGATCCGTAACCACATATAATTATTGTCACACTAACATTTCTTATAGCATTAGCCCTGCCCTGAGCCTAATATTGTTTAAAGACGTGCCTCTTTCTATAGAGCTAAGTTATATGAAGATTTTAATTATAGAATTAATTATTGTTATTAGATACTATACATGTGACGTAGGTATGCATTAAACTTTGTGATTTTTTTCCGTTTTTTCTTGATAATATATTAAATCGATGTATGTCCACATTTATGTATGCCTACTTACACATATGTTTGTGTAAATTACGGATAACGTATCAAAAATTACAAAAAAAATTATCAGTGATGCCAATTCAAACCACTGTAACTTTTGAAAACCACTTGTGTGATATTTGTTTAACCTCGCCTTATCTTACAAAATTTACCTACATTAATGTGAAAATAAAAGTGGCCAGTGGTAATGAACACTAAAAGAAACAGGTTGGGTGTTGTTAATGTAAAAACACTGTACGTAACTCGAGTAGAAGTCTTATGAATTGGCACGCCAGTTATTATTTTGTGACATACGCTACACTATGAATTACACGCGGGAAATTCATCAGGAAATCTAGTTCTAAGTACCTAATTATCTTGAAAAATTATATACAAGTTATTTGGATTTTAAGAATACCTTTACAATGCCATTTGATAGTGATTCAAGCCCTCCCTACCCATCCCAGCACTCCTCCTCGTACGTAGCTAATCACGTCGACTCCAGTTTATTGCAGTTGCTAACGACTTGTCTTAGCACTAAAGCAATTTCAAAATAGCACCCGAATAACACGCCAATAATCGTTACCGGCGATTGGAAAACAAAACTGTGATTATATGGCATTAGTTCGACTTTTTTCTCTTTCTGGCTCGTTAATAAAAATAATGTCGTCTCATTAGTTTCTGAGGGGTCGGCAGTGACATTACTTTAACGAACTTTCGATGGTCCACGACGGGATGGGGTTCGGTTCTAGTTAGTTTTGATCTGATGGAGCTTACTTTGTTTAATTGCATATAAATTGCGCTTGTTTAGAAGGCTGCAATAGAGAAGTTTGTTTTAGTTTTAATTTATGTAGGTAAGGATCTCCATCGAAAACGATAGGGACACCCGGTTTATCAAAACAATAATCAAGTAACTTAACTTGGCCTTCAAATCAAATTCAGCTTCTGAAACATAGATTAAGAATAACTCCAGTACTTCCATAACAGCTAGTTGACACTTTTTAAAATTGGGTTTATACCTATAAAGAAAGGTTTTACTTGACCAGGAAAATCTATGGTATTTTTAGGGCTAGAAAGCTCTTAATAAATGTTTTAATATTGACCTATACAGACGAAAATGATCTTAGCCATTTTGGTCTATAGATTTATATTATTTTTTTGATACTTAAATAGAGACAGTAAAATTGACCGAGTTTACATGACATAATTGCATCAGGATTTTAACTTTGAGGTGATAGATGCTGCTGGAGATTCAATCAATGTCCCTTAGTCAAAGGGTTATTTGGTAAGAAAAAAATATTAATAGAGTAGTAAGCCAGAACCCATACTACAATATGAGCTATGCTATAAGTCAATAAATCAATAAAGCATAATATGTCCAACAATAATAATAAAGCATAATATATAACATAGTATAAAACAAAGTCACTTTCTCTGTCCCTATATCCCTATAAATCTTTAAAACTGCGCAACAGATTTTGATGCGGATTTTTTTAATAGATAGAGTGATTCAAGAGGAAGTTTTATATGTATGATACATTAGCATTGCACCCGTGTGAAGCCGGGGCGGGTCGCTAGTAAATTATAAATTAGTATTGAGCAGATATGTACGATACATTAAATTGATAGCTAAATTAATATTAAAGCTGAAGAATTTGTTTGTTTGTTTGCTTGAACGCGCTAATCTCAGGAACTACTGGTCTGATTTCAATAATTATTGCAGTGTCAGCCTTTTATCGAGGAATGTACCTATATATTTTATTATGATGTATCCACGGGAACGGGAGCTGCGTGGTTAAAACCGCACTCGGGATGCTGGTGCATTATAGACAAAGTTACCTAAATGGTTCTATTTAATCGTTGCCACGTCACAAATCGTGTTATCTGCCACTTATTTCTAAGCAGTCATCGCGTCGCCCACAAGTCGTGCTACAATAGCGTTGTACAACTCTCTTATCTCACTGTTTATTGTCTGAAGTTGGCTGGATTGTCGTTTTGTTACTGATTCCCCGACAACTCGGTTTAGATGAGTAAGTTTGAGAAATGTTTTAACTCTTTACGGTATACGATATGGCTGAACTTTCGTTGAACGACTAATCGGAAGGTTTTATTTATGACGAACAAATTTTTTTTCTTTGTTGATTTCGATCTTTTACCTAATAGTACTAATAGATCGTGGACATAGATCATTGTTTCTCTTTTTAGTCTGCAGTATGTGAACAGGATGCAAGAAATTGTAGGTATGCACACGCCGGGTGAGCGCTAGTCTATACTAATATTATAAAGAGATAAAGTTTGTAAGTTGTTTGTGAAGTACTCTCTGGCTCTACTGAACCGATTTTGCAAATTCTTTTACCAATAGAAAGCTATATTATTTGTGGGTGTCATAGGATTTGTTTTAAGTCAAGGTTTCCACGAGAACGGCACTTACGCAAGTAATCGAAAAATCTTTGATAATATTATTTACACGATCCAACTTGTAAGGTAATGATTGCCATGCATGATTTAAAAATTTGACTAACTACATTAACATGTATAAGAAATTAATGAATACTTGAAATATAACTTATTGAAGTTGTCTATCGTTGCCTTACTACCTACATACTTAGTTTGGATTGTAAGCAATATTGTTATATTTAATAAAGTGTACATGTTCAATTATTATAATTAGAGATTTAAGCTATCTGTCTGCCTATTAATTAAAAACTTTGTTTTAAAGGACTGACTGACTGATGGATCAATGCACAGCCTGAACCGCTCATACGAGAGAGATCTGCAACTTTTAGGTTATATTCGATATCTGACTTAAGCATCCAACAACAAAGTATTTATAAAAACTCCACCCCTCAAAGTATGAAAAGGGGTGGCAAAGTTAGTATGAAGTAATCGATATCTACGTGGACAATATTTCAATTCTATTCATAAAAGTCAGCATTATAAACTACTAGCGACCCGCCCCGGCTTCGCACGGGTGTAATGCTCATGTACATACATATAAACCATCCTGTTGAATTAATCTATCTATTAAAAATAACCGTATCAAAATCTGTTGCGTAGTTTTAAAGATCTAAGCATACATAAGGACGGACAGACAGCGGCAAGTGACTTTGTTTTATACTATGTAGTGATACTGCTATTAGGAATTGGCATATATAAGATCTCAAAAACATGTAACACCCTCTTTTATCGGTACTCTCGGTATGGAAGTCCACACTACAAATGAGATAGGGTAAGAATATCGTATCGTAACAGCTCTTTTCAAAGGGGTACTCATTCAATCGTGACGAATTCACTGCCTGTAGCTAACTAATTGCTATAAAATGAACCGCTCCCGTGGGATAGCTCCCCGATTTTGTTTTAATCGAAATTTTCTGCACAAAGTCCCGGCTTCGGGATGAATTGTCACAATTCTCAACATCCAATTAAACATTACGCTTTGTTACACATAATTTACAATGCCTTTTCAACTTAATTGAGAGTAAGTTGAGAGATGGAAAAGAATATTCTCGGCGAGTTCGAAAAGAGTTTTTTTTAAAGCTACGGTGTACCTCTATGGTTTCCTATTCAGAAATATTAATTTTATATGTTGGGGAATTGCAGAAAGCTTTCCGAACGAACAAAGCTTTGTGGCACGTCCAAAAGAATCCGGAAAAAAAATGTTTATTAAAAGCTTGATATACAATAAAATATTCTATTGTTCCGAATGAAGAAATAAAGTTTTTTTTGGTTTTTCGATTAAATTATGTAATGTAGCCGACATTACATTACATTAAATATGGAAAATCCTACAATATTTAACATTATTCTTAAAAGGTTTATAATATGTTTGTTGCCATCGTTTGTTTTCAGCCACAAGGCGTTTGCTACTTCACCTGGCATAAAGGCGAGCAGAGCTCCAACCTAGATTAATGGATTAAAAACTACGAACTAATGGATTTATTGTTTTTTTTTTCGGAATTCTCATGCTTTTTTCCGTATGCCACGCATTTAGTATCACATTCCCAATAAAAATAAGTAGCTATTTTATGGATAGTTTTTTTTATTCTTGTGTGGACATCCGCGAATATAAAATCGGTAGGTACTATCTTCATACAAACCCAAAAAATTACCTTTCCATGAAATAGCATGACTTCCGGGTAGGTATATCTATACGGCCAAACATATATATATACTGTACCTTTTAGAAATTATGCCCAATAATGTAGGTACCAAGAGTAACCTTACCTTATTTAATCTAAAAACGAAAAAGCACTTTTGATTTCGTTTTCTCTTTTTACTAACTTCAGAAATCTTAAGATTCTCACACCCTATGTGATATAACACCCGGTATATAACTATATAACTAGGTTCCTACGTAAATTCCATTCCCATTTCCGCAAGAACTTATTTAATTAAATAATGCCTATAGCCTTCCTCGATAAATGGGCTATCTAACACTAAAATAATTTTCCAAATCGGATTAGTAGTTCCTGAGATTAGCGCCTTCAAGCAAACAAACAAACTCTTCTGCTTTACATATAGGTATATCTTCTAGTATAGATTAATAGATTAATATTTATGAATTGATTAATTCATTAAAGACCGCTGTTATATCTGATAATCAAATAAGGCGCGGTGTACACAGTTGCATTAAACGTCAAAAGCGTTCTTGTTCATAAGTTATAGTTGTAGTGTTTGCATATGGCGCGGCAATGTGTTCCACAAACAGCCGACAGGTATGGCGGCCCCTGTGAGCAGTTTTGCTTATTAACGAGACCAACATGGCGGGAGTTTGATAAGATTTTGGTTTGTCTTGGCATTCGTGCCTTGGGGCGGCTTTGGGGCATTTGGCGTTCGGGCTACTGAAGGTGGTTAGTTAATAGAAGGATTGTATGCTCTACTTTAGTTATTTGCATATAATAAAATTCTGACGTTTTGCTAGTTTTTGAAATGTTAAAGTGCGTGAGATTAACTGGCATTTGATTGGATTTTTAAAAACTGTCTATATTATAATCTTATATTGTAATTGTTGATTAGGTACTGACGCTTATTACAAAATCTTATTCATTTATCCTTAACTATACAATGATGTACAAAATATAAAGCATCATCATAATATACAACGAATGTATGTATATATAATTATAATTTAATAATAATCTACTACGAAAGGTAGTGCACAAAATACACCAAATTTCTCAGCGGCATTGCTGTGTTGAACTGACCGATTAAAAATAATTGTTGTTATAAATGACTATCTTATTACTATTAAAATTAAAGATTAATTATATAGGGATTAAAAAAGAACGTACAAACGTTTTTTTTAATGTTTGTATGAATTTACAACAAAACAAATAGACGGCTATCGTTATATCATACATTGACAATTCATGATATAACGATAGATAGGTTTGGAAGAGTGCCCAGGGGCTTTAGTCGGTAGACCCGTGGTTTGATTAGCATATCATCGCTGTGAAGATGGGAGGTCTATTTACGGTGCAGATGCCTAATGCATTCCCATCAAAAAAATGGTTATTAGGTATCATTACCACACCTCCAGAAAAAATAAATCTAAATGTAACGTTACTTTATATAGTGCTGGTTTCACAGCTTTAAATATAGCCTTGTGTTACACCTGAATAACGTAGCTTTCTAATGGTTAAATCGTTTTTGTTATCGGTCTAGTAGTTTCGGAGCAAACAATCAAATCTTTCCTCTTAGTATACATTAGTATAACATAAAAATATATGCATCCAAGTAGATTACCTTCCGTGTGGTTCGTCTAAGAAATTTGGTTGCATAGTGTAAGGCGCGCGCGACGCATAGTTGTTGGCGGGTGTGCAAATCGCCCGACTGCTTCGGATAGCTGCCGGCGCGTGACGTGTGCTCGGAGCTCATACGTACTGTAACAATATTGCCTAAATTCCACTTATAATAACTATTTCAAATATTTCTCTTTTCACTAACATAAAGTAGAAAGTATTTACGACTTAATTTTTGTTTAGGAGAAGATACTGAAAACTAAAACTGGTGTTATTATATATTTTTTATATCTTACATATGTAGTTAGCTGTGAGGTATCCGGCTTATATTAGACCACCTCATGTCTACCCATGGGCGTTGTAAGACGTGAATCAGGGACATTCAGCTGATGGATCGGCAGCAGTATCTATCATATATGGATACTCACCATCTTACTGCGTTCAGCAATCCGCCTATATCCCTCCTTGGCCCTTGCTTGTTAATGTATGTTAAGAACCCTCCGATGCCCTCGTAGAATCGATGTCCGAGAGGCCTGCAAACTGTAAAGTAGAGCGACAGTCGCAAAAACTCCCCTAAAGAATCTAATAAAAGTCATAATCCCTTACTGCCAGCTACCGCAAACAGCGACCGAAATGGTTCAGAACTATTTAAATACAATAATGCACTATAGAATTATTTAAATGCATTTAAATTATGCAAACCACAATGGACCTAAAAAGAAAAGAACCTTTATAAGATCGAACCGATTATACGTTTTGTGATCTAAAAATATTTCATTAAGTGTAACATACTAATAAAACTGACTTACTAGGACAGTCTTAAATTCCTATATTTTATAGATAGGTATACGTTAAAAGAATCGTTTTCTATACTAAGAGTAATATTATAAAGAGGAGAGATTTGTATGTAAGTATGTTTATAACGAATTGGCTTAAAAAGTACTGGACCGATTTTAAAAAATCTTTCACCATTTGAATGCTACATTATCAATGATTAATATAGGCTATTTTTATTTATGAAGTTCCCACGGGAACGGGAGTTACGCGGGTGAAACCGCGTGCGGGAAGCTAGTTATTGTATAATTTAGTTATAAAATATCTTTGTTAGTTTTAGCTAGGTATTATTTTGAAAACTCCTTTATAAATTTAACCACAAACGGTAGGTATGTAACTTGTAATTTATTAGTATATGCTTTTATTATAACTGTTGTAATTGTAATTTATTAGTATTTGTATTTAAAAACATTAGTACATGTTATTGTACAACAAAATGGCATTAAGTATGTATGTATGTCATTTTGTTTTCAATAAATTTCAATTACACTTTAAGATGAAAAGACATCAATTCAAAACTTTTAAATGTCTTCCAAATTCCGTTAGTTCAAAAGGCTGCTAAGCATATTATAAATATTAATGCGTTTAAATAACAACAGGGTAAGCAGTAAACAAAGCGGTACGAAGAAGCTTACTACGGTAGGCTTAGTCGAGACGTGTTATCTCAACAAAGTTCAGAATTTGCGAGCGCCTCGAGCTTGCCGAGCGATGCGAGATGTAACAACTTAGTATCATGGAATACGGACATGTTTATCAACACTATATATTATATGGTGCTATCATAAAATATGCCTCTCTATTAACAGTACAAAGTATCATGAGGCCGTATAACGTCTATTGCTGTACATGGACCTCCTCCCGTGAGAGATGGTCCATGTTCAGAGTTTGCCATAATCGATGTTCTATCCCCACGCCAGACAAGAAAATCTTTGTGTAGATTCTAAGGTTTTAATTAATTTTCCCAGGTCTGGTTGGCTGAGGGACTACCCTTCGTGCCTCGGAAAGCACGCTAAGACGTTGATCCCGATTGTTATAACATCATCTATAACAATTGTATACCAGGGAATCGCAGCATCAATTCTATGTGTTACAATATAATACTGCGGTCACCGACCCACCTGCCAGGCGTGGTGACTGTGCCAAAAGCCTCCCTCGGGAGAAAGCCCTTGTTCAGCCGTGAAATACGTGCTGATGATTATTCAATTTTCACAAGGATTTTGCAAAGTAATTGTTTGATGATACGTTTGTTGTCTATTTGTCCCTATAACTATCGAACTATGGTCTAAAAAGCCTATAATTTTAAAAGGCCTCAACTTATTGTATTATTGGCCGGGAGTGCACCTGGAATTAAATTTTGTCGTGCTTTTAGTGACGAAAGGGCTAGGGTGCGCTTATTAGGGAATGCATGAAAGGGTTGGTTATAAAAGATTATTTTGGACGTGAATTTATTTTCCATTAGTCTAGAAACTAGCTATGGCAATTTAAGCTAAGCCTACGTTTCGATTTTTGTATCCTACTTGATTTTATGAGATAGCAAGAGCCTCGTGCCTCTCTAAATTTGCCCGTCTAGACGTCCAATTTTGATAAATCCTTTAAAGATTAGTTACCTTTTTTGTGTTTTGTTAGTCTACCACAAATACTTTATGGCAAAAATAAAAATGTTAAATCAGGGGAACAAAATCACTTAGCCATAACAAGCAAAAACCCGTTTAGAAATTCTCCGCACAAATTTTACGTCAGCCCACCACAATTAAAATAATTACGTCATAATATAATCATATAAAATTAAATTCTCAGTTCTCCGCTTAAAGGTATCAAGTTGAACATCAAATAATCGTGGCCATTTCTCATTTTAACCGAAGCAAAACTTAATAACCCTACTGGAAACGCAATAATTACAAACGTTCAGTGCGAGATTCGGGAGCTAAATAAATGAGAGCCATTAAGAGACTCGCGTTTAGATATTTCATCCCCCTTGAAGAAGACGTTAGCGGGTGCCAGTGTGCGTCGTTCCCACGCGCAAATACAAAGAAAAACAACGAGCAATTTTCTTACCTACTAACTGTACGATGTTAAAATTTATTACATATCTACTAGCTTCCCGCGCACGGTTTCACGCGTAGCTCCCGTGCCCGTGGGAACTTCGTAATAAAATATAGCCTATAACCTTCCTCGATAAATGGACTGTCCAACACTGAAAGACTTTTTGTAATCGGACCAGTACTTCCTGAGGTTAGCGCGTTCAAACAAACAAACAAACTCTGTAGCTTTATAATATTAGTATAGATTAGCTTCCCTCTCGCAGTTTCAACCATTTAGCTCCCGTTCCCGTGAAAACTTCATCATTAAATATAGCCTATGTGACTCCTGGATAATTAAACTTTTTAAAGGTGACAGATTTTTTGAAATCGGTCCGATAGTCCTAAATCCTATTCAATTTAAATAAACAATCAAATATTTTATATTTATAATATTAGTACAGATTAAATCCTGGTATTCAAATATATTTTTTTAATTGTACCTATTATTATGTAACACATGTCTTTTGTAATTTCAACATCGTCAAAAGGTTTGTTTCAGGTACTTTACAGAAGTAAAAATAATATAAGACTTCTACTAAGAAGAAGATACTGTTTTTTTTTGAGAATGAAACCGTAAGCTTTCAACGATCAGAAACTAACTCAAAATAACAACAACAAGACGTACTAAAGAAACATAAATGTCCTTTAACACTTTTTTTTGTCCGCGTGGTAATTCCTTTACGCATCCCCTCCGCCGCCTCACCGTTCCCGCGCCCGCGAAAGGGTATGTAGGACTCGTCTTCTCCATAGCGGAAGTATGCGAGGAAAGTCCCTACAGCACTAAAACCATCCACCGTTGGTAAATGTTCTTTAACCTTACTTTAAAAAAATACACAACTTTGATTAAACAATCTTTCCAATATCCTTCAACGGCAATAGCTTGCCAAGGTCTATTCAGAAGACCCATGTTCAGCGGTAGACATAAACGGGCTGTAGAAGTGAAGAATTATCTTAAGTCTTAATTTTTTAATGCTCCCCAGTACTAGATTTTTTTCCATTTCAATGCTCAGATTATATTCTGTTCTACGCATGGTTGTTCTTTGGCTATTGCACCTGACAAATTATCGGTGTTCCGAGGTAATCTTCACGTTTGTTTTTGTTGGAATGTTCGTGTGTTTTGCAGCTTGAGAATGATGTGCAATGTTACGTTTTCACGCACATATAGTATAAGTACCGTTTTGTTGTTGTCGGTTCCAGTCGGAAAGGACGTTAATCAAAAATATCTTTGCTATTTTATTTTATTTTATTTTTTATTTTATTGTATTTTTAAATTTAGGAAAACTTACAGCTATAAACATTATGAAAATTTTCAGATTATAAAAGATGGCCAATTACAAGTTTTCACAAATAAATAAATTATACATAATTTACAAGTTAAAAACAAACATAAAATAACTAAATCTTCTATCTAAAATTCATTATTGTTTTTGGTTTCGATACGGGAGCATGTCGAGCCAAGTCCAAGGCAGAGAACTGGCAAGCAGCACCCGTATGTAAATATTTCTCTTACTATTTGGAGCTACTTTTATCCTCTTCGTAACTCGAACACCATTGAACTTAAAAACACCAAATAAAATATATATTAACTTCTTCGAGATAAACTAGAACTCCATATTTTATAAAAACAGCTAACATTTTTATACACCCAAAAATCGTCATTTTGACTGATTTACCTACAACTAGATCAAATATTTAACCGATTGCCTGATTTTCAAAATCAACAAATTGTGTTTTAAATTTACTTAATTATGTTATATGTTCTTAAAAATAATTCCAGAATGATTGAATTAAGTTTAGATCTAAATAGGTACCAAATTCTGCCGATAAATTTGGTACCTATCTAGAGCTAAAGTATTTGGTCGGTAAAGTAGACAACAACAAAATATAGAATTTGGGTCCCATTTTCACAATGCTTCTCATAAGCATTTATATATAGATATGTATATAGGTCCTCTATGTACATATTCTACAATGAGGTGCGAAGGCAGTACTTTCAATAGGCCAGTATATAATATATACTATGTTGTAGTTATAAAAAAGGATTTTAAAACAAATTTCCCCGTAAACTGCTTTTTACAATTGCATGCCTATCTTTTAGGTGGAAAAACTTGGAAACATAAAATTAAACCTTGCTAAGAACTTACTTGAAGATTCGTCTGAACCCTTTTAAGAGAAAAGATAAGCTTCTGTCTCGGTGAGAATTCAGGGCTAAATTTTACGTAATGTTTGTCAACCAAAAACATGGCGTTGGCATGGCATGCTGCGTTGTCAAGGACAACTCTAAATAAAGGTTTCTTTCCTTTACACATCGGAAAGCACATTTTTTGCTCCTATAATATAGCGTATGAATAGTAATAATGTTGAAATAACTAGTAGTGAACGTAAAGGGTTGTGGACAGGGCGACGAGTGTGGTCGTGACCGCTCACGCAAAAGCGACGCAGCCGCTGTTTCAAACGCAAATACCAATTCGCACTATTGACGGATTCTGTTCTATTTTCGCGGTAGAGTTGGCACATGGCTACATTTTATCGACACTTAGTTTCTAACATTCACCCCATAAAATTAAATACTAACATTACAGTTATGACACAGTTATATTTATATTATTCACTTTATTTACTCTTTAGAGGTGTAAAATCTCAATAAATATTTACACATAGTAGATATATTTATGCTTTTAAAATAGATCAATGCCCAAATGAAAATACATTGGTATTTACACTTCCACTATGGGAATTTACAATTAAACTACAATAAATCATGTCGATAAAACTTTTAAAATAAATCATCACTAGACAGAGTCACATACGGTATCAGATTGTGGTGAGGTGCGTTCCCCAGTTCGCATATAAAATGCGATATTTTTTCACAAAGCCCTATCGAATTGAAGGCTATACGCTCTGTTGTGATATTTCCATTTATAAGTCACGAAATGTTTTTCAAAGGAATAGCTATGCAATAATAAAATCGTGTCCAGTGGATTTGGATCAGGCGGAGTTGTGACATACGGATAAACAAACACACACACACACAAGATTAGATAAATTTACATCTTTTTCTTCTTTTTACTTAAACTTCTTATTGGTACTTTTTAGAATACCGTACGTATTCTGTCCTCTCTATTCTAAAACGTCCAGCTTGTCCCAATATAAGAGCACCAAATAAATATTTTATTATAATATAACATATCCCTATTACCTACAGATTTTTTAAATGTACAGTTACGATTCAAATGAAACTAACTTCGGGAGCGTGATATACCTACATATATTCTATTATTAAATTCGGATAATAATAATGGTTCCGAAAAACAAATTAATCTCCAGCGATCTGTGGCCAACTATTATTGTAATTGACTAGCGTTATAATGAATTACCGACCAAATAACCCAAAATATACCGAAAAAAAATTCAATTTAATAAACAAAGCATGTTAAAATTACATTTCTCCTAAAAGAAATTTGAACTTCGAATAACAAAACTAAACTTCCGAATAAAATACTGAACCTCCGACAAGATTACTAAGTTACCGACAACAGAGCTTTAATCAAAATAATCACACTTTTACGACTTGCTTGAACTGTTTTAATCACTATTGTTGGTTAACATATATATATTTAATTTTTAACTCTCAATAATTATGAAAATGGGGTCCTGCTGTTTGACCAAATGTCATTTGGTAAAATTATAGTTGACAAACAACGTTTGGTAAAACAGTGGTTTCGCCGATTGATCATTTTAATACTAATCATTTTACAAATTACTCACTTTTCCAAATGATCAATACTTAAATTTACATTTTATAAATAACTAGCTTTCCGCGCGCGGTTTCACCCGCGTAACTCCCGTTCCCGTAGAAACTTTATAATAAAATATAGCTTATAACCTTCCTCGATAAATGTACTATCCAACACTGAAAGAATTTTTGAAATCGGACCAGTAGTTCCTGAGATTAGCGCGTTCAAACAAACAAACAAACTCTGCAGCTTTATAATATTAGTATAGATTATTTTACACAATGAACATTTAGCAACTGAGTTATCAGATATAACTACTATAAAAACATTTGATAAAATGTATTAAGTGACAAGTGTTTCGTTTATTAACCGCGTGCCGCGGCAGCGGCCGGCGAGTGCCAGAAGCGACTTTAGGGCGTTCAAAGAAGTACTTTTTATGAAATAACATTTTGTTAAATGACATTTTGTTAAATAAACTGAGTTTTGTTTTATTTTTATCTTTGATCTCGCTATCATTATAAAAACAAAAGATTTCTCGATTAATAATACAGGATAACAGTAAAATATTCTAGGAAACCAAAGTCTACCTGGTTTTAGATTAAACCATTAATACGACTGTTCTGACTTCTTAACGCCTGAAGTAGGTACCGATGTCAAACTATAAAAAGGTATTATTACAAGTACATTTTTATATTCTTTATTAGTTTCGGTATAACCACTCAGAATAGTAGTTTCAGTATAACGTTGTAGTTAAAATAGCACCACAGTCTTTGGAATATGAAAGGTAATTTATGAATTAATAGTCGGCAAGTAAAGATAAAAATTACAAAGCGTAGTTCTCAGTAGAACATAATTTAAGCTGGTAGAAAAGTATTATAGCAATAAACAGTCATGTTTATTTTTCGAATATTTCAATATCTCATTCCGTCGTTTCGCCATTTTTATTCGGATAAAAGTAGTCGGAAAGTTAGTATTTTAGGTAGTAGATTTAATATTTTAAGTAAGGACAATTCTTATTTTTTTGTCAGAGCTTTTATTACTACCCCTTAAATTCATCCCAAGACAACAATCAAAACATTTTTAGTCGCATCAAAACAAAAACATAATAAAGAGATATCTTTTACTGGATATTATATCCGAATATAATTACATTCCATTGCCAACCAAAGGAGTGAAGGAAATCCGGGGGTTACCTACTCTTTAATTGTTGGCTGGAGTGCTATCTCGAGGTTTACTGGCTACGATTGCGCCCTATAAAATGTAACAGCCCTTTTGTTGAAGTCATATCGTGCGTTGTCGTCTTAACAACCTTTCTAGATTGTGAAAATTTATCAGTTCAAATTTTGTCTTTTGTGTCTTATGGCAGTTATTCTATGAACATACGAATACCTATTAAATAAATACTGTGTAATAATGTAATATATTTGTCCTCTCGGTATATTGCGGAATAAGACACGTTTACGTTGGTTTTATGTTGGTATTTGTAATCGCAGTATTAGTTAAAAAAAGGTTACTTAATGACATCGCTAAATATTTGACCAGCGTAACTCAACCCTATACTATTTCTGGCCAAACTTCAATTTCCAATCTCACATTAATAACAACAAAACGGAATTAAATGACATTCGTGGATTTGACACAAAGACTAAAAAAACGTCGGGAATAGTCTCTTTTTTTTGTCCCTAGTTAAGAACTTTGTCTCGCTCTTGTTAACACATTCACTGTTTCACTCCATAAACTTTTCGTTCTATGGAAGGAATCTTCGAAAAAAATTTAAATTCTGTAACATATCCCATGGGACGTTGAAGTCATGAGTCAAAAACTGAATGAGTGACACTAGCCGGTGATCTGACCAACTTGATTTGATTATAATAAAAGAGTTAGCGGGTCACTGGGGCATGTTGGTTATATTGTTCGATAGATAAGTCCATGGAGGGTGAAGGGAGATGTTGTACTATTTATACACCGTGATTTTGATGTCGTCACCGCTAAATCATTTCGCTAAGTATTAACTCAGCGAAATGATTTATTTTTGGTAGTATAATCGATTTATGTATATACTTTTTCAATCTTCAATTAACTAGCATCGCAAGAGCTTCCTTAGTTAAGTTAAAATGTAAATATTGTATTATTTCAAATTGAAGAGATTAATTTTTTTGAATTTGAATGGTTAGTACATTAGGGGCTAAACCTAAGATGCAGGTTCGAGTCCTGCATGTGGTCTAATTTTATTAATCTCCAATTTATTTAAAACCAAATTTGAAATGTAGTAATTGGAAAACTTTTCGGTAAAGTTTTCAATTTTTTTTAAATATTAATATAATATGCTTCTGGCTCTAAAAAAAAACTTGGTTATACCTATATTTCTCTGATTTAAATACAATATTTAATTAATCATTGGATTGTAAATCATATTATATCTTATAAGTGTTAGAAAGTAACGAAAAAACAAACTGATTTGTAACTAACTTTCCGTTATTGCAAAATATTTTCTATAATTTTCCATAAAATTCCAAAAGTAACACGAGCATATTTATGTCCTAAAAGTTTATAAGAAACAAAAAAAAGGAATATTTGTTCAATTGAAAACTGGCATGAGTTCATATTTTTCTCTCTATCGAGTAAATACGTGAAACAGCCGTCAAAATTGCTTTTCATTTTTCATTGAACCCTTTCGCAGAAAATTCTAGATAGGTGTTTTATCACTGCAATCATTCAAATCAATGTAGGACACCAAGTATTCGTCACAATATCATTTACCTATGTATTTATTTTCTTTTGTATTCATAACTATGTCATCATCATCAGCCCGTGTAACGTTCACTGCTGAACATGGGTCTCCTCCCGAGAGAGGGTAGTTGCCATAGTTACCACGCTTGGCAGGCGGGTTGGTAATATGTTATACCACACAAGGAAACGCTGCTGCCCGTTCCTTGATATACGATTATTATAGATGATGTTGTAACAATCGGAACCAACGGCGTAATGTGCTTTCCGAGGCATGGAGGGTAGTCCCTCAACCAACCAGACCCAGAAAGAAATCTTAAAATTTTCACTAAGATTTTTCTGTCCGGCGTGGGGATCGAACCCACGACCTCCGAGATTTAAAGCGAGCCAAATACCGCTACGCTACGGAGGTTGTCATAAAACTATGTAGTAATTATTAAAATATACAGCATCGATTTTCATCTTGATGCCGACTCGAACGCTTTAGTGGCTGTAGTCTGTTATAATAAAAAAATGAATATTACTAGTATTTGCTTACTAGCGGCCCCTCCAGTGGGTCGGAGCGTGATTTTTTGTAGGCTATATGTTAATCTAGCTTATTAACTATCCCCGTGCAAAGTTTCAGCCAAATCCATTCAGGAGGATTTAGACTAGAAGTAACAAACATAGATCTACACATACAAACTTTCGCATTTATGATATTAGTAGGATAAACAGAAATCTAGTTGGAGCCCGTGACTTAGTCTGGGCAAATATATCAGTATCACTTTGAAATTCTGGATTTTATTTAAGAGCATCAAGCATCCTAAATGCAAGGAGAATAAGTTTCATGAACGTAAATTAAAAACCATGTAGGGACGTAGGTACCTGTGGGGGGAGGGTATTAATTAACTCCCTTAGCTCTATGCAATATCAAAATGTTGTGTGTAGTTAAATTTTTTAAATTTTTACCATCTTTGAGAGTTATTTTCGCATTCATAGCCGTAGAATTTGGAAATACCTGCCTTTATCTATACAAATATTATATATTTTTTTTAAGACGGACTTACGTATCCGACTTACGTATACTTCCCTAAAATACAAAAAGTCAAAGTCTTGAGGGACTTTGACTTTTTGTATTTTAGGGAAGTTTTGTGCAACTGTCGCTCTACTTTACAGTTCGCGGGCCTCTCGGACTTCGGGTCTACGAGGGCATCGGAATGTTCTTACCAAACTAAGGGTCGTGAGGGCGAGGGGGGATATTATAAAGAGGAAACATTGTTTTGTTCATTTGTTTGTTTGCATTGAATAGGCTACAGAACTACTGTTCTATTTCAGTAATATTGACCATTACAAATCTACGTCTACCTATTCAGGAGCAACATATCCTATATTTAAAGTTAGCGCTGGTGAAATCGTGAAATCGCGCGCGGGAAGTTAGTACGTCCTGATTCACATCAGAAAGGAGGCTTTAGGCTATAACTAGTGAGTGAACAATCTATAGTTTCTTGTTAGTTTTGTCCAACGAAAAACAGAGGCGAATATGGAACAAAAATACCCCTGTATATATCTTTTTTTCCTATGTTTACTATTCATGTGTGCTATCGTAAGCACGTAGGTGTATTTTGAATAATTTAGTTTACTGGTAGTCCCGGTACACCGCGTTTCCTCTCGCTTGGATAAATTAAGTTTGAAATGTGATGGGAACGTGACTTGGGATGGTATAGACCAGTTCAGACCAGACCGTTTCAAATCTATTTAGGTATTTTAATTAAACTAATATAGAAGTTAAAATTTTTATTAATAGCTTAATCCTTCTAATATTATAAATGCTAAAGTTTAAATGTGTGGGTGTATGTATGTTTGTTACTCTTTCACGCAATAACTACTGAATTGATTGGGCTGAAAGTTTACACGCGGATAGTTTTTAATCTGGATTAACATATGGGCTACAAAAAATCATGCTCCGACCCACTGGAGCGCAGTGACGCAAATAAAACCGCGGGGCATTAGTACTAAATAATATTGTTATTATATTTGTGTAAGGTTCGACTTCACCGGTTGCTCAGTGGTTACGGCAGACTCCGCTACTGAATGTCGAAGTTTGAAATGTCGACGTATGTTAGTTCTAAAGTACAGGATCTCGATGTACGCCAGTTCGATAGTTCACTGGAGCGAAGTATGCAAGGCCGACGTATCGTTAGTTAGAAAGCATACGAGTGCGTCGACGGAGCCCCGCTACGCGGGGCTCCTACTACTGCATAGTTAAAAAAAAAAACCACGAAGGGGATGGCGGGGTCTGAAGACCCCGCCATCCCCTTCTAACCTAACCTATCCAAGTCGGGGTGCCCCAAGTTCCATTTCGAACGTCGGCCTTGCATACTTCGCTCCAGTGAACTTTCGAACTGGCGTACATCGAGATCCTGTACTTTAGAACTAACATACGTCGACATTTCAAACTTCGACATTCAGTAGTCGACCCGTTACGGCAGTAGCTTCTGAGATCTGGTTTTCTGGGTTCGATTCCCATCCGGGACAATCATTTGTGTGAACCAGGAATAGTTTTTCTGAGTCAGGGTGTACTTTATCTCCATGAATGATGTCTTTGTAAAGTTCCCTCGCGACGCAGGGATTTATTTCCCTAATGCGGGAGATTTCTTAAAAAAAACCCTCTCACATTAAGAGTAAGTACATATTTTATATTAATGACAATAATTTATTAACAAGTTAAAATCTATTTGAATTTCCCTTTCTATAAAGCCTAACCAATTTTTGTCAGCGATGTAAATCGAGTATCATTGTATTAAAGCCATTTATCACAACTGCAAAATCCCGGCTATTTTAGAAGCAGGAATGTTCATTCTGATAATTGAATGGTTTAAATTTAATTGCATTCTTTGTTATATTTGTAATATTTGAGCTAGGTTCGGCACATTGGGCTTGATAGCGGTAATTCCAATAATTGGAGTCGGTTAAGTATTATACAAATTCATATCAATTAAGGCACATTAAACTTAGTACTTAGCACTAAGTACACAATATTCTGTCATCGAGGTTCGTTTTGCTTTTAACTTTCAAAGTATAGGTACTTTTACTAAAACATAAAAAATTACCATGTTGCCTACCTTGTATTTTATCACTTATTGTAACTGTACCGAATTTGCACTGATTAAGTCATAAAATAATATACATTCATCTAAAATAGCTTAACTTTGATTATACACATATATTTTATTCTAAACACTCATCGGATTTCGCAATTTTCTAAAAACAGATACCTATTTCCATAAAACAAATACTGATGTGCATATCACGGTACGCTTCGTAATTTTCGTGCCTAACTACATAATATATCCGATGGAAAAACGACAACTATATTACAAAGACATCTAAATTATCTAAATATTTATTCTATTAAAAACCGCCACCATAAACCAGTTAACGACAGGGAGACTGATGGATTCACTCTTACGTGAATAATGAAGTTATCGTAATGTGCATGTCAGGGTACGGTTGGTGGCTTTGTCGTGTTGTCACCGTTAAACGGTTCATTAGGGAAAACCAAAGGAAAATACTGTAAAGGATTTCCCGCTTCACATCTTCTGTTAATTGTAACACATTTTACGTTTGAGTTAACTTTGGTTTTGAGGTTCGGAATAATATGTCCGAGTTACGAATTTGCACATTACTAAGACTAATTAAATTGGAATTAGATAATGTTTATTTTTTAAAGAAAACTATTGACGGAAAATAAGTTTTGTCGAGCAATGTAAACAATTATCGATAGATGGCATCTACGTTTCCCTCAGAGACGTGATAATAAGAGATTCATAAATTTCGACGACTAGTTGGAATCAACCTAAGACTACCCATTGACCTAAATATTTGTGTTGTTGGAGAATCTTAAAAACACATATCTACCCCGAACACCATGTCTCAGAGGCAACTTCGCCTCCCCGCTTTTCGGAGGAATTACGAAAACGCATTTTCCCCGGAAAAAAAGAAAAACTCAGAAACAACTTATACCGTTAACACTACGTCATCAGTGCGGTAAATTCACTGGTAAATTATTGAAATCTTATATGTCACTAATTATCGTAACTGTCATAACACTCAAAAATACAATATTCAAATATATTTACAAGAAAATTGTTTTGGGCTGCAACACTACTAACTTACCTACGGCCTTAAAGGAAAATTATTTCAATATTTACATAATACACATATTTAAAGAATGTAAAGTTAATGATCTCGGTCTCCCTTATATTATTTGTTGTAGGTATAGAAACGTTTATAATACCGACATGAACACATTCATGCACATAAATGTCATATTAAAATTTGACAATTACAAAGCGCCCATAGAGCAGCGGAACGCTTTTGTTTCGTTAAAAACTTGATAAAATTAATAACATTCCCTACTAGTAGCCGAAACGGTGGTGACTTTGATATTTTCGGCGGTATTAATTAAAAATTATAAAGCATCCTGCGGCAGCCGACCCCTAGCTATTATTGTTCGCTTGTACCACCCACAAACCATTTATATCGCGTAAAAAGATAAATATGGGAGACTCAGGTACGCTTTTATTGAGCAGTTGTTTGATTTTAAAAGCATTTTATTGAACAACATTTACCCTTACGGCTCGTATAGCTATTGACTCAACAATCGAACTGTAATCAACACGGTTTATTGGACTTTTGCGATATTAATTTTTGCCACATCTATGTGTGTACCTACGTAAGACGGGTAATAGTGTTTGTGCGTTCATCATGAAAAAGTAATATTCCTTTTTTTATTACAGCAGATGTTTATAAGTTACATTACTTAAAGAAACGTCACCTTTTTGAATATAGTACTTATCTAAATTATACAATAATAAGCAGTTGGTACCTTTGTACTATTTTATTTCTAAATTTCAGAAGCATAAGGACGGATGTACTATTATTATTATTACTACAGAAACATTTGGTCTTAAATGCCAGACGAATGTTTCTGACGTATAATAGCTCATCCGACCTTATGCTTCTAAGCTCTAGATTTATAATTGAATTAAATTGAGACTATTGAGTTATGATTAAAAATATACCTACATTTTTAGTCTTAACTTTATTATATTACTAGCGGCCCGCCCTAGCTGGCACGGGTGCAATGCTGATGTATTAAACCTTACTTTTGAATCACTACATTATTATATTAAAAAAAACCGCATCAAAATCCGTTGCGTAGTTTTAAAAATCTAAGCATACATAGGGACAGACAGACAGCGGTTAGCAACTTTGTTTTATACTGTGTAGTTATAACAATCAATGTCCCTTCAAGTGGATACGTACCGTAATGCCGATTTCATGTAAAGGTCTATTGTTAAACGATGTATGCAAATGGAAACAATAATTTTACAGAAATCTCAAGGCAAATATTTTTTCTCATCACAATAAACCGGGTAGAAGGTTTGGCGATGATTTTCCGGAACAATGCTTCCCTCAGGAAGGCGCAGGTAATTATGATTGAGCACAAAATGGGTAAAAATAAGGTGGAGTATTGTTTCAGACTTAATTAGGGTTTGTGGTCCCAGCAGGCGCTCGGGGCATCATGCAAGTCATAGAGTATTTTGCTTGGAAGTATTGCCAATTAATAAAATGATAGTATTTATTCGTTTACATGTTAAAGGAAACGATTTTTTTAAATATAGAATCTACTTAAGATTTTTTTTTATTCGTATTATATTAGTAAAATTCGTTGTTACTATAATATGTATAAGTATCTTGATCGAAAATTTATCAGCGTTGTACCTCTACTCTACTCTTATATGTTATAGCGTGATAATTTATAGCAAAAACAATTTTAAATACTTACAACTGAAGTTTAGAGATGCGTTTGATGTTATATTATCTACTATAGATATGAGTTATTCTGTACGCATAATGTCAATGAATAATCTGACATCATTCTCAATTAAGAATAAAGGCCGTGTGGTTTCCGGCTTAGAATAAATCACCCCATATCTTTTCACCTATCAGTTAGTTATTTACCATATAACTGCGATTCTCAATCCTCCTGCCAAGCGTGGTGATTATGGCAAGATCCCTCAACAATTTTGGCTTGCCGAGGTCTGTTAAGAGGAGACCCACGTTCAGCAGTGGATGTAAACGAGCTGTTGAAATTGAATAATATAAAATAATTATTTATTATAGGTAGTAGAAAAGCATCCAATAAATATATGTATACAGTAGTAGTACTGGCGGCCTTAGGGGGTGGCGAACAGGGCCACCGCCCGGGGCCTCGCTCTTGCAGGGGCCTCGCGAAACAACCCAGGAAAATTTAAAATAAAACAAAAATGTATCTCTTTTTTTTTCATTAGCCGTTTTTGTCCCACTGCTGGGCAAAGGCCTTCCCCATATAACTCTATTTTTAAAATTTAAAACATTTATTTTGATTCTTAATTTAAGGTTAGTTAATTGATCCTAAATGAAACAACCAGACGTACTTTCGCGTCACACACTTTTCACGAAGGAGGAAGGGCCTCGCAAAGACCTGCCGCCCGGAGCCTCGCAATGGGTAAGGCCGCCGCTGAGTAGTAGAGATTATAACGTAACAAAATATCTTAGATCTATATTGAAACATGCATTACTTAGATATGAGAATGTCGTTTCCAATTAACATAACCGCAGGTTTGAGCGTAATGGGAAAGAGCGACAATTATGAATATTAATATGGCGGCGACGCTGCAGGTTGGAGGTTTAACGCTAATTCGGATAGACAAATCTTTGGGGAGACTTCATCTTACTGAGGTACTTACTTGACTTAAGGTGCAATATCATTTATAGTAGACGTGGGTCTCAATCGCGGTACAATTTTAAGGCAAATCATTACCTTTTTAATAATCCGCTGTTTCGACATGGGTTACAGCAACACCAGTCGTGGTCGCAGCTTATTAAAAAGGTTATGATTTGCCTTAAAATTGTACCGCGCTTAAGCCCCGAATCTACTATAAATTATGTGCACAAATCGCGAAAGTGTGAAAATGCAACGTTCTTATTTAAGGTGGGTAGGAAAATATATTTTAAAATTTTACTGTGTGGTGTTCGTCTATGAATAGACCACTCCATGTCTTTCGTAAGAGGCGATTAAGGGACCTACAGCTGATGGATGGGCAGCAGCATCTATCAGCTCAAGGTCAACATCTTACTGCGAATACCAATCCGCCTGCCAAGCAATATCCCTCCCTATGTTGAGCAATGGACGTAGGTAATTAGGCTGTTTATGAATGGAGAATTTGATAGAAAATGGCTGACTACCTACGTGAATTTCCATACACAATAAAAGGTAAAACTGAAACTGTAAAAGTACTGGATATTTTGATGCGATGTTATTTAAAAACTGTGATCCCAATATTTAATTAAAAAAGGAAATTGCCCATTGAATTCAAATTATGTAAAGGGAAATTTTGTTTTAAATTAAATATTCGTGATGAATAACGTATTTCTTGGGTTAAGGATTAATATAATGTTTCTGAAAACGCCTTCGCAATATTTTTGAACAAAATTGGTAAGCACAAAAAGTTTTTAGTGAGCCATACATAAGGACATTATGCTTTCGCAGACTTTTTTTTTACCTTTTAAAGAGGAACAATTATGCGAAACTTTAACTTAGCGGAAAGACTCAAAATGAAAGAAAAACACAGATTTTGAAACTTTTTTACAGTGGTACTCCGCTCCTTTTGGTATTAAACAATTTTGCAAATCAGATGAGTTGTTCTTGAGTTTTTGCGTTCAAGTAAACAAGCAAACAAACTCTTCAGCTTTATAATATGAATATAGATTAACGTGAATGTCAATTGATAGTGAGTAATGTATGTCAATTACTATAACGCAATATACGCCTGTAATAGGAGAAGCCCGTATTAAATGCGGTAAAAGCTAATTTAATTATGAGCATTATTAACTATAATAATATGTAAATTCGATAGTTGTAAAACATCATCATCATCATCAGCCCGTACAACGTCCACTGCTGAACGAAGACCTCCTCCTGAGCGAGGGGTTTTTGCCATAGTCACCACGCTTGGCAGGCGGGTTGGTGACCGCAGTATTATGTTATAATACTCAAGGATACGCTGCAGCCCGTTCCCTGGTAAAAGATTGTTTATACGGCTTAACGTGCTTTTCGAGGCACGGATCGTAGTCCCTCAACCATCCATACCTGGAAAGAAATCTTAGAATTTACACAAAGACAGAAATATTTGTGTAGATTGTCCGGCGTGGGGATCGAACCCACGACCTCCGAGATTTAAAGCGAGCCAAATACCGCTACGCTACGGAGTTTGTCGGTTGTTAATAACAATAAGGTATGGTTAATACATTTCAATGCAACATAAAACATGTGTTTAACACATGAAACTAAAATAGAACTTAACTTTGTATTACTAAAATATTCAATGGAATTACTATAAGTACGTACTTTATGTACGTAGTAAGTAGTTAATACTTTTAGTAAATCGTACTTTTTTTTATCGGACGGACTTTTATTCAGTTAACCATGAGACTTTTGCTACTTCATCGGGCATAAAGGCGAGCAGAGCTTCAGCCATTATTACATTTTAAATGGTTTATAAACTACAAACTAAGCTATCTACGCAAGAGGATGCCCCCTGTGGGACTTTGACGTCAGCTTAGTGCGGTCGCTGACGGAGGCATTGAGAGACTATGACTTTTAGTGGTCTAGGGGAGTTTTGTACACCGTACGTGTACGCTACAGTTTGCGGGCCTCTCGGACTTCGGGTCTCTGAGGGCATTAGAAAGTTGTTTGCAAACTCAGGGTCCGGAGGGAGAACATACATCGGCCACTATTTCTATAGGTAATTTGAATATAATGTTTTCAATACTCAGGGATTACTATGCGTGCAATAATTGTTTAAAAATGCATTTTTTTAGTTTTTAATAATAATAGAAGATTATTTAATTTTATACAGTAACATAGGAAATCTAATTCGTTGTACCGGTTTCTCAGTGGTTACTTTTCTTTTCTGAGCTTCTGTTCTGAATTTGAGTCCCACCTGGGACAAATATTAGTAACCACGAATAGTTAGTCTGAGGTTGAGTGTAGGTACTCCGTGTCCGTGAATATATACATATTTGTAAAATCCCACATAAAGTCCGTAGTGTGTTTCTTAAAAAAAAAACCTACACTACAAAATACTTTCTTTATTTTTATGGAATTCAAAGGCTTTATCTAATTATTCCCTGATCCAACAGAAGTTTTCTCACGGAAAACTTTTAAGACAAGAAAAGCGCAAAGAAACACAGAATAAAGGCTCAGTCTAAAGTTAGAAACACGCTGTAAACTCTACGGTGCCAAGCTAATTTATGTCAATCAATATCCACTGTTTCTATCCTCATTGGCGCTAAGATAAAGCCGTAATTAAGAGCTTTCTCGATCGATTAACTTGAGCGGAGTTTAAATAGACGTTAACTCTGAGAGAAAGGTTTACTCCCCCGTGAAATAGCATTAGGTTTTCGTGAGTTTTATGCGCCTTCAGACGACGAGTCGCTAAGAAAGGGAGATTTAATGGCAGATTGACTTAATTAGACACGCCCGTAAATTAGTGGACGTATTTTTGATTGATACGACTTAAGTGGATTAAGACTATTTAAGTCTTCAAGAGTTGGGATAAGACCTTATTGAAAGTTTGGTGCGATAAGTTTGCTTTACTTCGGTTAATTTACTTTTGAATTGATTGAAAAAACATTTCTTTCTGAAAAGAAAAAGGTTGTCCCAGTGACACCCTTTCTCTTCATTCAATGTCTTTGCACTTTAATACACACTCACTTGAAACTTACAGATATATCGTGTACTATTTATAAGTTTATATACTACTTATACTACGCGGGTGCCATCATCATCAGCCCTTATAACGTCCACTGCTGAACATGGGACTCCTCTCGAGGAGGCACGCTTAGCAGGCGGGTTGGTGACCGCAGTATAAAGTAGTATAAAGTTGTACCACACAAGGAAACGCTGCTGCCCGTTCCTTGATATACGATGTTTATAGATGATGTTATAACTATCGGGACTAAAGGTGTAACGTGCTTTCCGAGCCACGGAGGGTAGTCCACAGTCAACCGACCAGATCCGGAAAGAAATCTTAGAATTTACACAAAGATTCCTTGTCCGGCGGCGTAGGGATCGAACCAACTACCTCCGAAATTTAAAGCGAGGCAAATACCGCTACGCTACAGTGGTTGTCGATCGGTATTCGTTTAGTAGGTACCTACTTGTTTTATGGCAAAATTTTCAATTTTCAGATAAAAATAATTTTATAGAACGTCCATCTAAAACTGTCAAATTCAAATGTTCTTCGTCTGATATATTAGACTATAGCAATCTAAGGCACTTCTTAGGCGAATGCGACGCGACAGCGATTACGTCAAAACTAACTCATATACATATGTATAAATACGTCGGCGCAGCAAGCCAGGAATGACAAGCAAACTTGATTTGTGCGAAGGGTCGTCGCCGCCACCACGCCGCAGTCGCCGTATCAATGTGACCTCAACATTAGACCACGATCTTCTAGATCAGATCTCGCAAGTGACGCCTCTTACGACACCCATAGGAAGCAATGTGGTGGTCAAATCAAACCACTATTGTATGTAAAACTTAAAAATTTATATTTGCGTAATATATATGTCGCGTCGTTATTAAATAGGGCTGCGTTGCAATGCGGCGGTTGAATGTTTAACCGGATTGAATGCGGCTGAATGAAAATATCATTCGACCCCATACGTTTTTCAACGCGGCTAGCCGTAATGAACACCATTGGTTTAGGTTTAGGGTATTTTTTTGACCACCCATTAAATCCAGCGGCTAGCCGTAATGTAATGCGGTGGATTGTACTATCTGGCTGCGAAATATATTATATACATACGTAGTTGGCACTTATGCAATTCGCTCGGCCACATTATTACTTAATTTTATTATAACGCCGCATCGCAGATAAAGTTTAAAATGTAAAATTTAATGTCCATTAAAGTTAGCATGTAGATCGTAACTAGACCAATTCTCTTTTAAAAATTCCCTATAAAAAAATGAAATATGACTGGAAAATAAATTGGACGTGGTTGTGTTATAGAAATTAATTAGCAATAAAAGAAATGTTGACCTCCCCAAACTCCATACTTAACACGTTCTTATATAAGTTTCATGTTAAGCCGCAGTTAGAAATTAATTCTGTAATTAAATCAGGCATTCTTTCCAAGTAACGTATTAATAATTTAGTAAAAGCTTTGACAGGGTTATTCCGTTTCGAGAACGTGCCTACTTGTTACCCTTTTGTTTGAGCTTAAGGTGGGGTTAATAGGGGTGTGAAGTGTGTTTCCAATTCAGGTCCTAATCTATTTATAAAACGATAAATGATATTATTTTTTTTTATATTTTTTTTGTATGGCGACCTTGCTTAAGCACATGAACACAACATTGATCAATAATATGACTTGGCTTTGGTATTCGCAATGCTTTGAAAACATGCTCGTACGGCTGCGACTTTTAGCAACTTGTACTGCATACGAAGATCCCGATACTAAAACCCCAAAAGGAAAAAACTGGACCCTATTACTATGACTCAACTGTCTGTGTGTCACTAGATTATATTTGACATTTATTATGATGTATTTCGATTGCCACTGTGGCGTAAAATATTAAAAACAGATTAAAATTAATATTTTAGTTTAAATACAAACAAAAAACTTGCCAAAATGTTTTTTTATTTATTTTTCTCGATATTTATGCATGGTATTGGTATCTACATAGACAATACTATGGAAAAATTGTTTTGTTCATTTCACTTATTGTCAGTTTTTCAACTAAACTAAAGTAATAAATTACAAATATATAAACACATAAATCACTTTTCCATAAATACAAAGTATTGTACTTTACATTGGCCATCACTAAAGTATCTGTACCATGACTACCCAATGTTATTATGATTTGATGTAAATGTTATATTAAATGCCAGTTTGACCTTATGCTAAGCCTGGGCGGCTCCTGAATTATTAGATAAGTGCTTGTTTGATCTTTATAGGGCGCCCCCTTTCGTATGATGGCTGTCAATTTACCGACTTTGAAAATGGCCTGCATTTATTATGTCTTGTGGCTTTCTACTTGACTAGCATCGACTTGATTAACGAGCTAGTTTAAAAATAAAATTGGTTCTGCTATTAGTTGGAATGTCCTTTGTTCCAATAATTCAAATTACAATGCGACGGAATATAAAGAAGAATCTATTATTGTTGCTTCATTATATCATTTTCATTGTTTAATATTGCATGTCTCTTGTCTTTTAAATTATGAAAAAGAACATTTTAGTTTTTTCTCAAACTATATAATATGCATTTGAATGATTTGACTTTCCATACGTTGAAAATATGCAAAGTAGATAAAATGGTATTGTTCGACGTAGTTTTTTCTTTAACAGTCAAGAATTATATCATTTCTTATCTTGAATTTGATCAATTCTAGGCTAATGGTGTCAAAGCATCGATGTTTTTAAACTGTTTCTTAATTTTCAGAGAAATCCGTCCATTGATTCGAGTTTTTTGAGGTGAGTTCAGTAATTACCTTAAACATTTTTAAATTAGAATTACATAACAACAATATCAAAATAATTTCATTCTCATAAATAGAAAGGAGGCCCAGATTTTTTTGTTAGCTCCCTGTTTAGAACAACCCAGATTAAATTCACATCTACATTTTTACACAGATAAGTTATTCCAGTGAGGAGGGAATCATTAGCTGGCAGGTGTGCTTAATGTGTATGTTACTTTAAGATTCTTTGATTAAAATTGTAATAATATTCGGAGAAAAAAAAAATGTCTTCTTTAAAATTACAAGAAAGCGCTGTTGAAGACATACGTTTTTATATTTTGTATTTTTATCATATTATTTCTTTTATTACTTTTTGTACTATCTTATGGCACCTAATAGTAGAGTTATGTAAATTATTTTACTTTTTATTATATTTTATAGTAGTGGCTAGTGAGTTAATATTGCATAATGTTTCTTTCTATGTAAACGAGTTTATGCAATTATATTGTTTATGGTTAGTGCACTTTGGCTCACATTTGATTTTATTATTCGACAAGACTAAGTGTTTCGAATAATAAAATCAAATGTGTATAGCAATTTTGTATAACAAGCGTTAATGGGGTACAATAACAGTTTAACATCGTTTTAGTGGTGTAGGTCCTCTCCTCCTGGTATGAGTATGGCATACCACGCTATGGAGAGGGCGAGCCCCACATATCCCACGGCCAGCGCGTGAATACGCTGCAGCGGCGGTGGGAATGCGTAAATGCATTTTACCCCGGACAACAAAAATACCCCTAATGAGACAGTAATAAATTAAAGTAATAATTTATTTATACCTAAAAACTTGTAATGAAAATACACGCGAAATGAGTTGTACCTACGGGCACCCTGTATCACAAGTTCAATGCTATATTAATCTGCAATTATTTTGAATGCAATTGAAAAAGTTTATCCTTCATAGATCGATCTGAGTTAGGGTTGCCATACGTCCCCGTACTCCCGCTCTGACCAGTGTCCCGGTCAGCGCCGAAACATTTATGGCAACCCTAATCTAACTACACAAAAATACTAAATTTTGCTAAGTATTAACAACGACTAAAAATCAAGGTTCAATCAATTAAAATACTTAACTGAATATGCTTTATTTATAGTTTCAAACGTAAAGTGTAGTTTGAATAGTTGCTAAACTTCATCCTTGGGTTACGTGACAATGGAAGTAAAAGTAGAAACAGTACTCGCAAAGTCATTTACGTGAGCAACTGATGTAACTCACAGTCCAAATTCTTCAGTAACTTGTGAGGGGTCGTTAGACGTCCGATACGGGACGGGCCGGAAACGGCGCCTATCGCACCGTCGTCGCGTCGCGACGGTTTCTATTCAAATTAGCCACGACTCGACCGCACTCTACAATAAAATTAACTCTTCGACTCCCTATAGGTTTCGGTTGCATTGCGTTTTATATCAACTCTCTGAAGGCAGCAGTATGAAGTAGTGTTCCAATGTATAACAATTTTATCTATTTCTTGCTTATTATGAAGGAACGTAGTTAGACTATTGGGATATCTGAGTAGTAGACGTAGACAACACGTCACTGTTTCCGTTTGTCGTGACAATAGCGGGGCGTACAAACAAAGTTTTGTTTATCAACTATTATTAAGATATGTGAATATGTATTCTTGTGACTTAACTGAAATGATATGACTCAGAAATGTGTTCTATTTAAAATGATATGCTGAAATATAATAATATGATTATTTACTACTAGCTACATCCACGTAGATTTCGATTTTTCCATACTAACTTTTCCACCCCTTTTCACTCTCGTAGGTATGGTATCTGCGGTTTAGGCTATGCGTTGATCTGTTAGTCGGTTATTCAGAATAAAGCGTTTTATTATAATATATAACTAGCTTGCCGCGCGCGGTTTCAACCACATAACTTCCATTACCGTAAGAACTTCATAATTAAATATAACCTATAATCTTTCTCGATAAATGGGATATCTAACACTGAAATAATTTAAAATATTCAAACAAACTCTTCATATATAATATCTAGATCTTGATCTAGATATTATATATGAAGAGTTTGTAGCCACCTTGGTGGCTAAAAAAATATTTGACGTTAGATGGGAGATAACTCTATTTATAAAAAAAACTAGCGACCCGCCCCGGCTCCGCACGGGTACAATGCTGATGTATTATACATATAAACCTTCCTCTTGAATCCCTCTATCTATTAAAAAAACCGCATCAAAATCCGTTGCGTAGTTTTAAAGATTTAAGCATACATAGGGACATAGGGATATAGGGACAGAGAAAGCGACTTTGTTTTATACTATGTAGTGAAGTTATAAGAAGAAAAAAAAACAAGTCAGCAGTCGCTAAAAGTTACTGAAACACAATGATGTTATATAAAATAAATCATGCTCGTATTTTGTTAAGACAAAATTTGTCCCTAGAGAATTAAGTAAGGAGTAAGGATTTTACATATCGAAGGAGTATCTGGGGGGTTTTTGTTGTGTAGGGTCCTCTCTTCGTGGTATGAGTTTAGCATACCACGCTATGGAGAGGGCGAGCCCCACATATCCCACCGCCAGCACGCGAATACGCTGCAGCGGCGGTGGGAATGCGTAAATGCAGTTCATCCCAGACAAAAAAAAAAACGGACAGCATGAAAATTAGCCTGTGCAAAAACGAAATAGACATACGTACAAGTATGCAATTAGCTTAGTTTCGTGGTACCAATTTTCAAGCTCGGGTGTCGTATCTACCTTTTTCTTAGTATAACATCATTGCTGAAACAGTAAAGTTTATATCAAGCAAGGTATAATTCAATATACAGTGTTCGTACGTCCATATTCAGAATGCCAATCAATTTCAATTAATTTGTGGTATAATACGAGTATGGCCGTTGTAAAATGTACGGTATTTTATGTATATTCTACATATAAAAATGAGTTGTCTGCATGAGTTGCCATTTGCCAAACACATTATTATTAGAGCCAGCTACTGGTCTGATTAGAAAAATTATTTCAGTGTTAGATTGCCCATTGACCGTTGAAAGGTATAAGCTATATCATCACGCTAAGACCAATAGGAGCTTATATTATAATAATAGGAGTTTTTTGTCATAGTCACCACGCTTGGCAGGTGGGATGGTGACCGTAGGTTTTTTTTTTGGACGGACCTTTTTAATTAGCCCCGAGGCTTTTGCTACTTCACCGGGCATAAAGGCGAGCAGAGCTCCTCGGCTCAGGGCGGTCGCTGACGGAGAGATTGAGGGATTATAACTTTGAGTTTTTTTAGGGGAGTTTCGTGCAACTGTCGCTATACTTTACAGTTTGCGGGCTTCTCGGACTTCAGGTCTACGAGGGCATCGGAAGGTTCTTAGCAAACTAAGGGTCGGGAGGGTGACCGTAGTATTATGTTGTAACATACAAGGAAACACTGTTCCCCTTTTCCTGGTATACGATTGTTATAGATGATGTTATAACAATCGGGACCAATGGCTTAACGTGCTTGCGAAAGGCACGGAGGGTAGTCCCTCAGCCAACCAGACCCGGAAAGAAATCTTAAACATATACACAAAGATTTTCTTGTTCGACGTGTTGATCGAACCCACGACCTCCAAGATCAAAGCCAGCCGAATAATGCTACGCCAGGGAGGTTGTCGTCACGGAGAAGCAGTGGACCAATGAAGAATGTTTCAAAATTAGAAAAAAATATTCGGTGTTAGCCCAAAGTGACTATTCCGCGCGGATGATGTCGCGGGCATAAGCTAGTTCTAAATAGCCAATTATTTTCCTCTATTTATATAACAAAATGAATATTGAATATTGTATCAATCTGTATTAGAAGTATTTCGGATTGCGATTCCGAGTAATAGCAATTAATTTTAATTGCATATCTAGAATACAACAGTTTGCACCGATTCTATGAAACTGGAATTTGTTAATTCTAAAGTAAACTATGATGCGATTTTGATATACATTTATGGCAGCGATAGTAAGCAAACAATTTATGGCAGCGATAGTAAGCAAACACTTTGATCCTTATCCTTAATGATATAAGGTTGACATTTTGAGACACATTTGATAGTCGGAAGTAATAAAATGTGGTTTGTGATCTCTTCACTGTCTTTTAATATCAAATGGTAAAATAAATAACTATGAAATATTATTTGTTGAAAAAATCGACCTATGTAGCATGCTACGATTTGCTACGGCGTAGTATCAAATTACTATGGGTTTAAGGAATTGCGTCATTGGAAATCTAATATGACTGTCTCTAATTACAAATATATATTTTTTCTTCCATATTTGGTATAATATAAATATTGACCAAAATATTAGTAGGACTTGTGATCTTGTGGTCGCCGTTTCGTTGCACACCCATTGCACTACCGACGTGAACCCATTCGGAAGACAAGCATTTTAGCTTAGCACAAGGTTTAACAAGAAAACTAGTAGACTACAAAAGTCATAATTATATTCTCATTGGTAAATTCAGGTACATTGTTACTACGACTCAGAAATTGTAAATAAACCAACTAATTACAGACTTACTAAATCTAATACAATAGTGTTTTTATGGTCTCTGATCCCACATATCATCTACAATCTGCATATTACGAATATTATGCAATTCTGTAGTACGACGCCTCGCGGTTGTAAAGGGGCTTAGCAGAACCCAGCTACGTTCCTAAAACCAGAATACTCAATTAATATGCTAATAATATGGCAGATTTGACAAGGGTTCGGGTGCAAGGTGCAGTAAAATTTGAATTTCTGTACTGAATTCTACTGTCTTATCCGATACTGCTGTCGATGTTTATGTTTTATTCATTTTATTATAATGACTGAACTGAGAGAATTATTTTAGATACTGTAGTATAGAAACTCCAGTACTGTGTGGTGTCCGGATTTTTAATAATGTTTTTAAACAATATTAAATGTTTTAAAACAGCCTCCGTGGCGTAGTGGTTTGAGTCTCGTGGGCTCGATTCCCACACTAAACAATAAGTCTTAGTGTAAAATTTCTAAGATTTATGTTCTGGTTAGTTGAGGGAATACCCTTCGTGCCTCGGAAAGCAGATTAAGCTGTTGTTCCTTGTTGTATAATAAGCCTATACTAAGTAAAGGGCAGCAGCGTTTACTTGTGTATTACAACACTAGCTCCCCACTCGCGGTTTCACCTGCGTAACTCCCGTTCCCGTGGGAAATTAATAATTAAATATAGCCTATGTCTTCAGAGAATAGTGTAGCTTCTCAACGGTGAAAGAATTTTTCAAATCGGTCCAGTAGTTTCGGAGCCTTTTTTTTCGGACGGTCTTACAATGTTAGCCACGAGGCTTTTGCTACTTCACCGGGCCTAATTTCGGAGCTTATTTAATACAAACAAACAATCAAATCTTTCCTCATTTTAATATTAGTATTATTTAGTATATAATATAAAGATTATGCAGTCTACAATCTGTCTGTCTGGCGTGGTGACTATGGCAATAGCCACCCTCGGGAGGAGGACCATGTTTCACTGTGGCCGATGTACGGGCTGATGATGATCATAAAGATGATGATGATTGTTTTTAGTAGAAGATGTTGAATATTTAAGTGAAAACAAAACAAACGATATATTTTAATATCAGGATAGTTATGGATCTAAGCGTAAGGAGCAACAAATGTTGGTCACTCAGTGGCTTCTGAGACCTTCTGAGAACTGGGTTCGATTCCCATCCGGGACAATTATTGGTGTGAACCACTAATAGTTGTTCTGAGTCTGAGAATGATGTGTTTGTAAAATCCACCAACACATAAAAGAGGTCCTTAAAAAAAATATCAGCTAACCGGAACAGGAGTTACGGAGTCACGGTAGGCAGCTAGTTTATAATATTTACTACAACAATCAGTAGGTACCTAATAACTAATGCGGTACCGCTGCCGGTAAGATTGAATGTGGGAATAATTTAACCACATCCCAAGCCATTGTGTGAGCAGACACTCGACATCTAACTTCTGCGACAGTTTGTGAACAATAATAGCAGCGGGAACGAAACTATTTAGCAAGTTTACTCCGTCAATAGAGGGCGCCACCTCGACGGGAAGGAATAATTCATTTAGCAAGAATTAACTCGCGACATCCGCGTCGCGTGTCTTGGGACTCGACACGTCGCTTCTTTAAGTTTGTTTATTTTAGGTTACTATTTATTCTTAGTTCTTAGTACTTTGTAAAATTTCGTAGTCGATTAGTTTACGTTAGTTGTAAGGAATCAATTATAAGGAACGATAGGTGATTTGTCAACAATTATCTATGATTAGGTATGCCGTGTACCTGTGTGGTTTCTGTCTCAGAATATTTTCCCATGGGTGACGTAAGAGGCGACTAAGGACATACAGCTGATGGATAAGCAGCAGCATCTATCAGGTTACCTACCATCTTACTGCGATTACCAATCCTCCTGCCAAGTGTGGTGATTATGGCAATATCCCTCAACAACGCGGGCTTGACAAGGTCAGATAAGAAGCCCATGTTCAGCAGTTGACGTAAACGCGCTGTTGATGAAGATTAACAAGTATATTAATAAACTGACTGACTGCCGGATCAACACATAGCTAAAACAGCTGATCGTAGAAACTTTTTTATAGGATGCCTACCTATCTTATGGAATAGAAATACACGTCCGATAAAAAAGTTAAAAATCCACCCTTAAGAGGATGGCTAATTTTGGATCGGGCAATCAAAATCTATACAGACGAAGTCGTGGGGTGTTGCCCGTAGTTCGTAATACTTATTATTTCACCACTGGCCCACCTTGAAATTTGTTGAGAAAAATTAAGACCAGAGTGTGAGTAATATAGATCTTTTTGATGAAATGTATGTGTAAAGAATATCATCATCATCATCACGATCATCACGCTACGGAGGTGGTTAAGAATATAACAATTGTTGTGAAGAATATAACGAAAATAAAAATGACGCCATGTCAACTTAAATTGGCAGCTATTCAGATTAATATGTATATGTATAGACAAGAGTTTACTGTAGTAAACCCTTGTCTACTACAGTATTCTTCAGTTCTTGTATATTACAAGGCTAAATAATTTGTTTGCTTTAACTTGCTGATCTCAGGAACGAATGGTCTGATTAGAAATTGTTTTCAGTGTTAGATAGCCCATTTCTGTGGAAGGTTAAAGGCTATATATCTTCATGCTAAGTCCAATAGGAGTAGATTACCAATGAAGAATGTTTCCAACCAAATTCGAGGTTGCGGGCACAAGCTAGTATTAAAAATAATATTAATTGTTGTTTTCATTCCACTTTACCTACATTTCCCCATATTAGCGAGACGTAAGCCCACCCTGACATTCACTTAATTACATAGATTACAACTTGACATTTCGTTGCCACTCCGATTTAAACTTGACTGCTATGGATTATCCACATCCATTTGACGAAATAATCTGTGAGTTTAATATTTAGCTTGTGTTTATTTGGTCTATTATAAAATATAAATAAAACAATAACATTGGGTTTAAGGAGTATTTGCTCGTGTTTTTAAGATGATTGTGTTTTAGTCTAAGCACAGCTTTTTCTATATATACCTTTATCTATATTGACAATTTGAAAAAATATTTAGACAATAATAGCATACCCCGTATTTTTAAAAATTTAATTAAAATTTAATTAAAAAATAAAAAGTTTTCTTTTATAGAAATATAATGTTAACTTTCTTCCCATGTGTAGTTTTATCCGCGTTACTCTTATTTCCGCAGGAACTTCATAATATTATTTAGCTTATAGTCTTAGTCGATAAATGGAACACACTGAAATATTTTATCAAATCGGACCCGTAGTTCCTGAATTTAGAGCGTCCAAGCAATAAATGCATTCTTCAGCTTCATAGTAAGCATTGAGTAATGTTAACATAATATCTTTCAATATTTATAATACAATTTTGAAACATAAAATAAAAGTAACATATAACCAAAACTAAACTATCATTAGAATTACGAAATACAAAAAAAAAACTACCTAATATTTGATTACTTTACTTAAATTTACAATTGAAAACAATGCGTTATAAATTAATGGTCTTTTGTAGGCTAAGGGCCGTCTGTCACGTCTAATATTAATCAAAGTCGCAACAGACATGTACGAATATGTGGGTGCTTTTTAATTATAAACGAGCATAATGATCATTTTTCATTCTTAATTGCCGTTTTCGTGCGTTTTACCTAATCACCTTTGTCCGTATAAATATTGTGTACCGTTATGGTTTTAGTGAGTTTAATTAATTCGTCCAATATTTTGAATTGCTTATATAGATAGCGAGTTGTATGATGTTGTTTGATAATTGACAAACAGTAATAAAAGCTATTTGTTTTGGGTTGGCCCAGTTACTTTTCAGTATGCATGAATATTCCGCTATTTGGTATTCACGAGGCGGTGGTAACTCTGAGAGTGCTATAAAACTAAGTACACGACAATCCGACGAGCAATAAAACTCGACGCAATCCCGTTCAAAGTTATATGTAGCCGTGAAGTGACATTACTCGGGTTTCATATCACGAGCCTAAGCTTTGTTTAGTGTTTACCAAGTCTACAGGCAATGCGACGCTGCAGCAAAATACCCGTTTACGTCAGTTACCGTTAGTGTTGTTACGTCGGCTATCGATATAATTTGGTTATCGTAATTGTATGAAGAAGGAACTTGATCTCTTAGAGCTAAAACATTTATGTGTCGGATGCAAAAGGCTTACTGTAATAGTATTGGCCTTTGACACTTGATAATTAGTGTATAGTTATTTAATTGACGTGTTCCAGCTGATTTTAAGAAATTTTAGCAATTTAAAAATCGATGGTTCTGCTTGTTAAAGACAACTGTAAAGTTTTCTTTTATTACACTACTTATGTGACAATAACATTTTTAGTACATTATAACATACGTAACTTAATTGTGTGTTCTACATAGTTTAAAATCATAGTGATAGCGATAAATTAATAGATAAATTATTTCATCTTTTTAAAATGAAGAAGCCACAATAACTTTGGGTACGCAATAAAAGTCAGTTTAATTATACTTTAATGTATAAATCAATATGATAAAATAATAAATTTGAATATCTGTGTTCAAATTTATATCTCTATTATTTTGATATGACCGTTAAATAATTGTTATAGCTACTCGTAGATATGGTATAAGCCTAGAAATAATTAAAATACAAAACTAGAATTTAATGTTTGTTAAATATAATTAGTTACTAACCAAATAAATAAATATAAAATGAAGTGTGGACTATGTTTATCGATAGAAATAATGACGGCACTAGGAGGCGAGTTTACAAAGCGGTTCCGCATAACACCACCTGACACCATTATGCTATTATAATATTTTGCTACTTTGCCTTCTGATGTCTTCTTGACGGCGCAGTGAATACCAAATTCATTCGGAACCCTCCCACGAAACAACGCTTTTGGTTTTGTTCCCAAATCAAATTTATTGGAGAACATATTTGTATTTGATATTACTGGTTTTGTTTGATATTTAGATCGTGAAGTTTATTTTATTGTGACTTTGCTTAAGTTATATTTAGTAAGAAGTTAGTATAAAGGTACTTTGAAAGGATTAAAATATGAAATAATACATATTTGATATTACGTTTAGTCATTTGGTAGGTGATTTGTAGAAGTACCTTAACTGCGATTAAGTTAGTTATGAAATTGGTATAAAAGCAATAAGTATTTACCAATTTGGTAACAATTATATTAAATCTGTACACTTGCAATGCACTCAATATCATGTATCTCTTTCCTAAAGGTTTGCTGGAAGAGAATTCATAATTAAATTAAACTCGCCTTTGTAAATGTTGTTTCCAATTTATAAAATTTTATTTTATGTAATTTTCTGTGTGCAATAAGGTATAAATAAATAAAATAAAAATATAGCGATGATATGTATTGTCACAAATTTCGCAATAATTTTAGTAATGCGCTTATTTCATCTATGTTTAATGCTGTTAAAAGTGACCATTCTCTTGATGTTAATTCTAAAATACGACGAAGAGGAATGTGAAATGTCAGCTTGTTATTATTCAAAGTATGATCAATACTAAAAAATAAATGTTTAATGAAGGTTAAAATTAAGATCTCATAATTGATTTTGATCGGTACAAAAACCTAAAATGGTAATAATACCGATATTTTATTTATTGTTGAGGTGTAGGAATGTTTGTTTTCTGTCGGTATGTTTTAAATAAATGAAAAATGTATTGATACTGTTTTACACTTCAGCTTGTTACTGGCAAAGCTTTATTACTAATTTTATTGTATTGATACTGGAATTCAGCATAAAATATTAGGTCCATGTTTGATGCTGAATTCCAGTATCAAAACACATACTTAGTTCAACTGTCTATAGTTTGGGAATGGCGGTCAATTGTTATTTAAAGTAAAACCCCATCTCTACACATTTTTAAGATAAGAACTAAAGAATATTTTAGGTTTGTTTAATTCTATAATAAAATAAATGTATGTTTATGTAGTATATTATATGGTATGTATCTGTATTGAATGTACATACTAGCAAGTATGTTTATTAGTAAATTATTAATAGATGTTTACCAGATCGGTAAACTAGTTTTTTGTTCACTAGCTAGGGTTTTTTAGAAGAAAATTCATAAATAAATTAAGCTCGCCTTTGTACATGTTTTTTCTTTGTTTAAAATGTATTGTTACTTGTTTTTCTGTGTGCAATAAAGTATAAATAAAAACAAATATTGTTCTACAAATGTTCACCAATTTGGGTATATCATATGTTTTGTTTATCAAAGTAAAAGATAATTGAAACTGTACTATAAACAATATCCAAAGGCATAAAGTAGGCTCAGAGTTCGTATTCCAGTTCTATGCTTCGTTTGACAAAGTAACAGGGCCATTGAAACTGTACTACCAACCAATATCCAAAGGTTTAGAGTATGCTCAGAGTTCGTATTCCAGTTCTATCGTAACAAAGTATAAAAGTATCACATGGAATACAAAACTGCTCGAATGTTTTTGGCTTGTCACGCATTTATTTTTTATCAAGAGGGTTCGAATACAGCGGTGGCATTTTTGTTTAAAATTGCATTTTTATATTTGGAACGCGATCCGCGACTGGCGTGGCTCATGGCGGGTGACAAATACGCGTATCGCCGTCATGAATGACAATTGAAGAGATGTTTTTATAAAGAAGCACCGATTTATATTTTTATGCGAAAGAAATTGTGCTCATAAAAATGGTGCTGAAATGATGAGTGTCATTTTTCACTGTCGACGCGATGTCTCTTTATGGGGCTATTGTGTCTGTTTGATATAAAACCCTGTTTTTAAAGGTGGGAAATAAAATAAATGATTTATTGCTGATGTTGTTTTTGATTGAAGTTTCGATATGATTTAATAAAATGAATAGCTATTTTAAATTGCCTTTATGAAATTTACTTAGTTTGCAAATTACAGCCAATAGAGGTAGTTTTGGCAGAGGTTTAACCCTAAAATCAAAAAATAAGTCGATCGATTTAAAGTTTTTTAATCTATATATATAAAAGAAAGTCGTGTTTGTTACAACACTAATAACTCGAGAACGGCTGGACCGATTGCCATGGTTTTTGATTTGTTGGATTTGTTTCCGTCCCGAATAGCAGAATACATTTTAAAAACAAAAGAAAATCGTGTTAGTTACACTATTTATAACTCAAGAACGGCTGAACCGATTTGGCTGAAAATTGGTAGGGAGGTAGCTATGAACTGGGAGAAGGACATAGGATACTTTTGGGTAGGGGTAGGGTAGGGTAGGGTAGGGTAGGGTAGGGTAGGGTAGGGTAGGGTAGGGTAGGGTAGGGTAGGGTAGGGTAGGGTAGGGTAGGGTAGGGTAGGGTAGGGGTAGGGGTAGGGTAGGGGTAGGGTAGGGGTATGGTAGGGGTAGGGTAGAGGTAGGGTAGGGTAGGGGTAGGTGTAGGGTAGGTGTAGGGTAGGGGTAGGGTAGGGGTAGGGTAGGGGTAGGCTAGGGGTAGGGTAGGGTAGGGGTAGGGGTAGGGTAGGGGTAGGGTAGGAGTAGGGTAGGGGTAGGGTAGGGTAGGGCAGGGGTAGGTATAAGAGTCCACCCGTGCGAAGCCGGGGCGGGCCGCTAGTATTAAATATACTAGCCCGCGTGCAATTTCACCCTCTTCGCTCCCGTTTCCTTGAAAATTTCATCATAAAATATAATTAAGTTACTCTTGTGTAACGTAGCACTCTAATGGTGAAATATTTTTTTTAATCGGTCCAGTAGTTCTGGAGCCTATTATACAAACAATTAAATATTTCATCTTAATAAGTTATAATAGTTAAATGAGATAGGTACCTATTTAAAATTTTATGTATATTGTTATTGTTTGTCATGGAGTTAAATAAAGGTTTATTATCAGGTATTAATTACCTACTAGCTGTCGCACACGTAGATCCCGTATCCGTGGAAAACCTTGACATAAAATATAGTCTATGACACTCAAAAATAATGTTTTCTATTGATTAAATAATTTGTTAAGTGTATAAATAGATTACCCCAATTCACAAACTTTACCTTTTATAATATAATAGATATATAATAGATGAATGCAAGAAACTGCCATTTTAGAACTATTTATTGTGCCTCTGCAAATTTAATGCAGACATCAATTATATCTAATATCATTAGTAGAAACCGTTCAGTCGTAGTATAATGCAATATACTTGTTCCAATGAGCCATATCTGACAGCGGGGTTATGTCAGGAATGTGCTCGCCTGGCGTTGCATTACGTTGGACATGCGTCTACAGAAATGTTACCCGCACATTTTATTATAGATTAAGAAAAAAGAAAATTCATTTATTTACGGCACATTATAGGTACAACACGTTGTCGGATTTGCGATCGTTTGGTCACCGGTTCGATCCCCACCCATTGCACTACCGACGTGAACCCACTCGTAACACAAGCATTTTAGCTTAGCACGAGGGGTTAACAAGAATACTAGATGACTACAAAAATCAGGTAGTAATCATTAAAAATATATATAAATATGTATATATAAATGATTTTACAACAATTAGATAGGTAGCTAAATGTGCCATAAATGGGTGCTGGCTTAAGCATAATGCTGCCTCAATAACCTAAAAGATTATTGCGGCAGCGCCAGCCCCAGTTATGACGGCACGCATGCCAACCGTCTAGGAAAATAAAAACAATATAGTAATAAATAGCAATAACACTAACAATATTGAGAGTAAAAGAAAAATGTTGATTAAATTATTACTTAGTCAAGAAAAACATTCTTAAAAAGGGATAAACTAGAAATTTCGCACTAAATTATTCAGTCGCGCGTAGGTTGTTTTAGTGTTGGAATGAAATGTCATAAGAATTACAATAATATAAAAATAAATGTTAACGCTTTTTGACGGTAAGCGTTAATAAATCACTTATTATAATTGACTGCTGCATTAAATTTCTGTTTTCGAACCATTTGTACCATTTTATAGTCATTATTTTTGCTGTTTTCTGTTCGATATTTATATCGGCATCAGGTACTCGCTTGAAATATTCACAGAATAATTAGTTGTATATTTAATTATAAAAAAAATTCTTCGTAGTGTCTAATGTTCTTCAGGTAATGGTACGGAATAATTTCTTACATATTTATCATCGTAACACTTGTGTGCTCTTCAGTACTTTATGTTCATAAGTCCCACTGGATACATTTGATTAACCTGACTAGACAGGCTTCATTGATTTACAGTTTGGAATTTACTTTAATCTGAACCCGTATTATATATTACATGTGTTTGCTATATTAGTCTATATGTGGATATTGGTGATGACATATATACGTCATCACCTGGCTGGAAAAACGAGTAGTACGAGTATATACTCGTACTACTCGTTTTTCCAGCGTTACTCCCATTCTCGTTAGAACTTCATAGTAAAGTTTTTTTACTATGAGCCTTGGTCCAAAAAAAAATCTGCGGTCCCCAGGATGAACCTATTGTTTATCGACTCATTCATTTGAAGACTATATGTGCAAAGACGCAACAAAATCGAACCTGAAGTTTAAGAGTTAAATTTTATTGATTTTTTTTCTAAGGACTAATTATTTGCTTATATCTAGATTTCTGCAGGACAGATTTTTTTATTCTGTATAAAAAATATCGTATTTTAGATGACCTTTTAAACTAACCATGTGGCAGGCTTGGGGTCATACTTAACATTTTTTAAATTATTTTTTGGACCAAAAAAAACATTCTCCTTTCTACCTATCTTTTTTAGTACCTAGAGGAAAACATTGTCGCACTGCTACTTCTCATCTTCAAAAAAATCCTCCACATGTAGATATTATGGTTTTTTCACTGTGCAGGCAGTGCGCTTATGGAATTCTTTTCCGCACACATTACATTACACATTACACATCTCATTCGGACTAGTATATAGTATAAGTAGACTATAGCCATTTTTAAGAGAAAATCTAAATAATACTTTATGGCTGTTTTTCATTATTAGACACGTATGTCTAAGTAGTATATTATATGTAGGTTTATTGTATAAGTATTGCGTGTTAATATTAGTATGTAAGTTTAATAGCTAATAAATGTTTACCAGATCGGTAATTTGTTGTAAATTAACTGTTGTTAAAATTCATAATTGAATTAAGCTCGCCTTTGTAGATACTGTTTCATTGTATGAATGTATTTTAACTTATTTTCTGTGTGTGCAATAAAGTATAATAATAATAACGGCGTCGAGATGTGACGACCCCATCGCCCACTGGATCTTCCAGTGCAAACAGTCGATGCAGGGCAGCTTATGGCGAGCTGTTGGGAACTAGCGTCCCCACGGATCCGAGTACTCCCGGGAGAAAGACCTGTTCCTCATCTCCGGCTTGCCTTTTCTGGCCGGCTGGAGAGAACAATGCCGGGGAATAGATCTCCCGCCTCCTGTTTGCCTTAATTGGCCGAACTTAATAACCATTATGATTTTTTTTCCAGCAAACCTTCTATTGCTACATTTTTGGTAAAAAGGTAGCTATACCTTTTTATCAAACATCTATCAATAGGTTTGCTACACATGTAACATCATGTAAACATGTAGTTTCTTTGTTTAAAATTTGTGCAATAAAGTATAAATTAATTAATAAATAATATTATTATTGCATTTCCATGCCTGACTGCTCTTAGGCTAAAGCCATCTGAAAGACTATCTTTCCGTGCGCGATTACTCCCGCAAATTAAATATAAACATAATGTTAAAGTCATAGTCAAAATAAAAATCTTTATTCATATAGATACATTTAAAATAATTTAAATCATTGTTCTTTCTTTTCTACCACTAGTTCTGGATAAATAATAAAAAATATTAGCTTACAGCTTTCCTCAATAAATAGGCTATCTAACAGTGAAATAATTATTCAAATCAGACGCGTAGTTTTTGAGATAAGCGCGTTCAAGCAAACAAACTCTTCAGCTTTATATATTAGTATAGATTAAAATGTACTAAACAAATAAATATAAAAAACAGTATATCATTGATATTTTTTTTAATAACAGTAATAACAAAATCGAGCTATATTTACAACGAGGTAAATAAACAAGGATATTTTTTTATCGTTACTTTTATTTGGTAGGACGTTTTACTATAAATATATGTATATACACATCCTATTAATATTATAAACGCGAAAGTTTGTAAGTATAGATGGATTGATGGATGGATGTTTGTTACTCTTACACGCCAAAACCACTGAACGTAATTGGCTGAAATTGCACCGAGACTAACCTAACTCTGGATACACATATAGGCTAAAAACATTACGCACCGACCCACTGGAGCAGAGTAACGTGATTTTATAAAAATAGGCTGCCTCACCATGGCAAAATGAACTCTAAAGCCCTGCAACACAAGACAAGTCATGTTGTATGTAACACAGGTTAATTGTATTTTTAACCTGTACCTAATCAGGTCTATCAAAAATAAATAATTTCACTAAAGGAAAAGAGCCAAATTACACTGTAGTGTAGGTGTAAGTATGTATGTACTTCTTAGCTATAAGTGTGTGTAAACCTATATATTGAATAGTGTATGAATAAATAATTGTAGTTGTATACGACAATTTATTGTTTAATTACACACATCCCTACATGGCGACCTTGCCAGTAGCGGACAAGCCGCGCGTAAGGTTACCAAATGAGTAGTCACCCACCTAGTCACTCCACCGAAGTTTTCGGAAATTCGGTAAAAATGTGTCGGACATATCAATTCGTTTAATTTCACACATGACAATATTCATATCTGGGAATTCAATAACTATCAAGCACTAAGTAGTCTATACATTTATATATTGCTTTATGCGATAAGACCGCCCATTGTACTGTGTCTTTTATTTTTTCTTTGTCCTGTTTACTTAAGTGTGTACAATAAAGAGTATTCTATTCTATTCTATTCTATTCTATTCTATTCTATAAAGTAGCTGTGTGGTGTCCGGCTTAGAAAATACCATCTTATGTCCCGTAGTCACCTCTTACCACACCTATGGGAAGCCATAGTTTTTTTTTCGGAAAGACTAGTACTTTGTTAGCCACGAGGCTTTTGCTACTTCACCGGGCATAAAGGCAAGCAGAGCTCCAGCCTTAATAAATGGCTTAAAAACTACAAACTAAGCAACCTGCGCAAGCGGGCGCCCCCTGTGGGGTTTGGACCTCGGCTCAGGGCGGTCGGTGCCGATGAGATTGAGGGATTATGACTTTTAGTATTTTAGGGGGTTTTGTGCAACTGTCGACCTACTTTACAAAGCTATAATTGTCGTAAGCGGCGACTACGGGAAACGTGAGGGATGGGCAGTAGCTTCTATCAGCTCAAGGATACTCACCATCTTACTGCGATCACCAATCCACCAAGAGTGGTGATTACGACAATATCCCTCAACGATGCTTGCTATGGTCTGTTTCGAGAAGGCTCAGCTGTAAACGTAAACGGACAGATACAGTACAGTAAAGTACAGAAGTGTTTATAACATGTCATATTTTAAAGGCTTAACCTGTCGAGCTGTTACGGTTATGGTGCATTTAATCGAATGTAAGCACAGTAAAAACGGACGATCGGCTGATGCCGGACATTAATCGCCCGTTAGCGACGCATTATTCAACGACACGCGTTGCACCGAAGCCGCCACCCTGTATCACCCTGTGCACACAGTAATCGTACTACACCTATCAACATTTCATTGCAAACGATAACCATCATTATACCAGCAACATAAGGTTCGTTTTTAATCAATCGCATCCAAAAGTTATGGTACAAAATTGCAAACGGGATCGTTAAACTAATCCAAGCCAATATATTCTCTATTTCCCAATGAATAAAATTAATTCGTTTTTAAATTCCGTATATACGACCGTTCGAAACTGATCGTTAACGTGTTACAATGCACTATTGTATCAGTAACAATGCCATATGTATTTTCAACCGTATGTTTTAAATCATAGGAATCATTATTGAATGCTCGATATAATTATAAGTATTTATAGAATGGTATAGTATTTATTATGCCAATATCAACAGCCACAGTTGCATTCGACAATTAATTATTTGCTAACCGTATCGGAGGTCGTGAACGTTCATAAATGGCTTTCTATTGATATAATTCTCATATGCAGATAATGACCAAATATTGATATTTATAATGATTGTATACTGGCCGTGTTTAAGAATTAATATGATATTCCCAATAGTAGGGTTAATTGGTAGATTTATATTTAGTTTCAATTATCTAACTTCGTCACTACATTTTCAGACTTACTGTGTATTTAATTTGATATTATTTTTATTTTGAACAATAATGTGCATCCCGCGCGGTTCTACGATGGCAAGCGTAAGAAATTATTTTCAGACTATAAAAACGCCTTTCGTATCGTTTGTTTAAGCTTTCACTCGCGTAACTCCCGTTCCCGTTGGAATCTAGTCTATGCGGACCCATTTAAAAGTAATTTGGAATCGTTATCACCAAAACTGACGAAGTTTGACATAAGCTTGCATCCCCTATTTTCCCATTTAATAAGGGTAGTTTCAAAATATTAAAAATCACACAAAGAGTATAATGTGAGTTTGGAGTCGATAGCTATATAAATAAAGGATTTTCCATACAAACGTACACCCTTTATTTCACCTCTTGATTGAACAATAATGCGTATTATAGCTTGACCGTAACCGCTGTACCGAGCCCTAGGTATATTCTTATTCCTAGGGCGCGGTACAGCGGTTGCGGTCAAGCTATACCAATCCATCAATATAAAGAACTAGCTGTCCCGCACGGATTCACACGCGTATATAACGTATAAAATATAGTCTGACCCTTACAACCAATGTGTCTTTCTATTGGTATAAGAATTTGCGAAATCTGTTCAGTAGATCCAGAGATTACCCCCGACAACCTCACAAACAATTTCCAAAATTTTCCTCTGTAGAATATTAGTAAAGATTATTAACCTTACACTTAGACTCGACTTGACAGCCTCCGTAGCTTAGCGGTATTTGGCTCGCTTTAAATCTCGGAGGAGGTGGGTTCGATCCCCACAACAAACAGGAAATCTTTGTGTAAATTCTAAGATTTCTTTCCGGGTCTGTTAGGTTGAGGGACTACCCTCCGTGCCTCGGAAAGCAAGTTAAGCCGTTGGTCCCGATTCCTGTTATAACATCATCTATAATAATCGTATATTAAGGAACGGGCAGCAGCCTTTCCTTGTGTGGTATAACATATTACTGCGGTCACCAACCCGCCTGCCAAGCGTGGTGACTATGACAAATACCCTACCTCGGGAGGAGGCCAGTGTTCAGCAGTGGACGTTATACGGGCTGATGATGATGATGATTAACTTTGACGTGATTTATATTAAAAAAGTGTCCGCTAAACAAACTTGATAAAAAAATCTGTTATATAACTATTTTTATTTGTTAAAGAGTTGAGAATAATGAAAATGGTATTTATTAAGCGTGCAATCAATGTTTGTTTTAGTTCCACAGTCAAAAAGGTAACAATATTAATCTACAAAAATGATGTTTCTTTTCCTATGAAATTGCCGGTTTGTATGAAAAATGTAAACGAATTTTTTTAATGTATTTTTTATTTGTATTAATCGAAACGCAAATATGCATTGATTGCATGGGTGATTACTGGCAGTGGCAGTTTATTGATGCCCTTCTTAAAGAAATCAGCTGGACGGGAGGCAACAAATTTTTCAAAGGCGTTTTGTGCTGCCTCTCGGGTATTGATTTTTTTTCTCGCCAAGAAGTTATCCAAATTCTGGAAAAAGTAGTAGTCTGTAGGTGCAAGGTCTGGTGAGTAGGGCGGATTACGGAGAGCTTCCAACCCCAGTTCTTGCAACTTGGAGACCGTCTGCTGTGCAGTATGAGGTCGCGCGTTGTCGTGCAGGAGCAGCGGAGACGAGCGATTGACCAATGCTGGTTAGAGATGTGCCAGCTTCTCCATCATTGTGTTCAGTTCTTCACAGTACACATCTGCAGTAATGCTCACCCCGTTTGGTAAGAAGCTGTGATGAATCACACCGGCGCTAGACTATCAAACAGTGACCATCACTTTTCTAGAGGTAAGTTTTCGTTTAGGTGCTGCTGAACCAGGATCCAACCAACTTGCTGAGCGCTTTACTTAGTGCTTGCTTATCAAACAGAATCCATTTTTCATCGCAGGTAACAATGCGGTTCAAAATTCCGTCATTTGTGTGTCTGTTGAGCAGTGCAAGGCACGTCTCGACGCGTAGTTCGCGCTGGCGATCATTGAGTTCGTGGGGCACCCATTTGTCAAGCTTTTTTACCATGCCAATTTGATGCAAATGGACCAATATTGATTTGACGCTAACGTTGAAAGCTGCTGCTAATTCAGCCGTAGATTGTGTATCATCAGCTTCCACAGTCGCCTTTAATTCGTCATTGTCGACCAAAGTCTTAGGACGACCGCGAGGTTCATTTTTCAGGTCGAAATTTCCAGAACAGAAGCGAGCAAACCTATAACAGGTGGTGCGTTTGTTTGTAGTGTTAGCTCCGTAAACGTCGTTGATGTTGCGTGCCGCTTGTGCCGCGTTGCTGCCACGACGGTACTCATATTCCATAATTACTCCAATTTTTAACGTATCCATGATGACGAAAAAGATTGAAATGCGATGAAAATGTACAGCTTGGCAAAAAAGAGTAGAAAATAATGGTGGCGCCACTGTGTTGTTTGTGTGGCAATCCGTTGCAACCGAATAGCATACAAACCTAATCTTGATACTTACCTGGTTTTTTTTTAGACATATATTTATTCCTATTTTATTTATGTATTATTTTTTCAAATCAATAAGTAATTCTACTTATTGATTTTAACTTTGTTTATTATGAAATGTCATTATTTTGGGAATGTTGCCAACAGACAAAAAAATAGTTCCGTTTCTAGACTTTTTTGCTAAGCTGTAATACTAATCAATAAACAAATGACTACATTTGGAAAAAAAAAACATGTTTTTAAAATAAAATTAATTTGAAATTAGAATTCTTAGCCAAACAAAAATTATTTTGATTTGAAATGGCCAGTAATGCAGAACGGCAATTTCATAGGTAAAGACCTAATATTAATAAAAAAATATATGAGCATATCATTATCATCATCATCATCAGCCCTTAAACGTCCACTGCTGAACATAATATTAACACAAGAAATAAGCACAAACTTGCTGTTCCAGGATTTAGAGTTAGCAAAACTAATAAGACATTTATGGGAAATGGTATTAGGTTCTATAATAAACTCCCTAGTTATGTCACAGACTTGCCTGATACTAGATTTAAAACACATGTTAAAACTGTTCTCATATCGAAAGGTTACTATAGTATTCAGGATTATATTGAAGATAAAGACGTTTGGCTATCGGAACCATCTTGCACCTACCTCCCTGAGGACCATACAGCCAAGTACAGTAGTTGTAATTAGAACTGTATCTTATTCTGTGAACTGTCTGTAATTGATTTCATACATGGTGTACTTTAATTATAAATACCGCTAGTTCTGTCTCAATATCATTTAATCTTATTGAGTAAAACTAAAATAAATTATAACAAGACAACCGTTTGGGCAATAAATGTGTATGCCTACTAAAAATAAATGATAATAATTGGACCAAAACCCCGCGTATTTGTCCATTTGAGTATGTTTCGCCGGACCGTCTCATGTGGGCCGTGTTGAAACCGGTAGTAAAGTAACCCACTGAGTTTGTTTCGCCGGATCTTCTCAGTTGGGGCGCATTGGATCCGGTGGTAGCATTAAAGCGCGTCCGTCGTTATATGCTCATGGTCCACCCAAATAATGACAATTGTTTTGACATAATATAGACAGAACAAGCATTTTGTGTCGCTAAGAACAATATAAATAAATAAATTATAATAATAACATATAAATATATGATAATATAAAAATTATTAATTTTATAGATATAAATAAATAACAAATATAATTAATTAAATTTTTCTAATTAATGTTTGACTATTTACAAGTGCCTGTAATTGGTTTACGTAAATAAAAATGATTTTTATTTATTTATTTATTTATTTATTTAACATAGGCCTCCTCCCGAGGGAGGGTTTTTGCCGTAGCTACCAAGCTTGGCAGGCGGACCGTAGTAGTATGATGTAACACACAAGATAACGCTGCTGCCCGTTTCCCTGGTAAACGCTTGTTATAGATAATGTTATAACAATCGGGACCAATGGCTTAACTTGCTTTCCGAGGCATGGAGAGTCGACCCGGGCCTGGTTGGTTACTGCCGTGCTCCGGATCGCATCCTAAGCCGTTGGTCCCAATTGTCATAAACCATGAGAGTATTACAATTGTATATATTATGTAGAAACGGGACACCTGTGTAAAACGATAATAATATTGTGGTCGCCAATCTCCTTGCCATGGGGGCTAACACATAAAGCACTTCGGAGAGGTCCATATTTTTGTCATAGGGCTGATGATGACTCTGTATTTAACAACTCTCTAGCAAATAATTACAAAGTATGTTTTATAGAACAACACGTAAACATAAATAAATAAACATGTTCAGTAATATTAAAACGCGTGTCCTAAAGTACTAATAACTAAATAATGTATCAACATAAATCATTAATTTGTGGGTACAACTGCGGTTATAAATTATTGTTTGTTAACATAACTTAACCAATGATTCGTTTATAATTAGTTTAATATGCAAACATTGCCACTGTTTTAGTGCCCCAAGCGAATACTTTTAATGGTGTTTTGTGAGGCTAATATGAATGTTGGTGGATAGCTGAACTCAGAATAGTGTTTCGTGTGTTATGACTTTTTCGTTTTGTTTTGGTAAACCGTAGTGAAGAATGTGCACGATTACAGAACAAGCGATCGATCATAAAAGGTAATACATTGCAATAATTAAAATAAGCCACCCAAGTGAAAAAAGAAATATTAATTATGTAAAATATCCCAATACTTTTGACGGTTTTTTATTTTTTACATAACGGCACTACATACCAAATGAATACACATCATCAATAAATAATCAATCGGGGGATCTTCTCGTCCAAAATACCTTAGTGCCTGAAGACAAAAGTCTTCAATCGATGTGTGTTACCAGTGATGACATATGGATCTGAGACGTGGTCTCTTACTGTGACTCTCATGACCACTCTCGTGGTCTCTCATAAGAAACCTCAAAGTCGTTCAGCGAACTATGGAAATACCTATGCTCGGCGTTTCCCTGCGTGATCGAAACAGAAATGAAGAGATCCGCAGGAGAACGAATGTCGCTGACATAGCTCAACGGATTAGCAAGCTGAAGTGGCAATGTGCAGGACACATAGCTCGAAGAACTGATGGCCGATGGAGAAGAAAGGTTCTGGAGACCACGAGCTGGCAAGCGCAGCGTGGGAAAACCGTCTGCACGATGGATCGACGACCTCATAAAAGTCGCAGGGAGTCAGTGGATGCAGGCCGCTAGCAATCGTTCCCGCTGGAATCTACGACATCAAGCTGATGATGATATATAAATCAATAGTGAAACTTATGCTGTTTAGCTTGTCTATAGTCTATGTGTTTTGTTGACGAAGCACTTACAGATACCTTACTAGGTTGTTATTTATTTAAGTACTAGCGGCCCGCCCCGGCTTCGCACGGGTGGACTTTTATACCCTACCCCTGCCCTACCTTACCCCTACCCTAACCCTACACTACCCCTACCCTACCCCTACCCTACCCCTACCCTACCCCTAACCTACCCCTACCCCTACCCTACCCCTACTCTACCCCTACCCTACCCCTACCCTACCCCTACCCTACCCCTACCCTACCCTACCACTACCCTACCCTACCCTACCCTACCCTACCCTACCCTACCCCTACCCAAAAGTATCCTATGTCCTTCTCCCAGTTCTTAGCTACCTCCCTACCAATTTTCAGCCAAATCGGTTCAGCCGTTCTTGAGTTATAAATAGTGTAACTAACACGACTTTCTTTTGTTTTTAAAATGTATTCTGCTATTCGGGACGGAAACAAATCCAACAAATCAAAAACCATGGCAATCGGTCCAGCCGTTCTCGAGTTATAAGTGTTGTAACAAACACGACTTTCTTTTATATTGTACAGGGTGTCCGGTAATTAATGGATAACCTTAAAATGGGTAATGGTAAAACTAATTACCATTCAGAAAAAAAATACAAATAAAAAAAAATACAGTTGGTACCAAAGATATGATTTTTTTAATAATAATCGGTGTTTTTTGTTACCTTATTTCACATTTTTATACACCACGGCCACAAATTAAGGAATTCTATCGGTTTTTTTTTGTTATAGTAATTTACGTTAACTGAGCTGATAGATAGGTAATAAATAGTATGACTACTATTACACGGTTTTTTTTTAAACAACTTGAATGTTTGTTCTGGGGAAAATTTATGAAAAATATTCAATTTGACAAAGTTTGAGCAACCGTAACTTAAAAAAAAAGTATCCAGACACAAGTGACCAATTATTTTAAAATATTATGTGCTTCAAGCCAATTTCAAAATGGTATCATTCATTATTGTATCTAATGTAAATTCTGAATTATGGCTATTTGTGTAGAAAAGGTGTGAATTTTGGATAAACATCAAAATTTGCAATATTGGAATATTTATTTACATTGAATGTACCTGACCATTGGAGTTTAATAAAAAACAACATTTGACATTAGTAAAACTGTATTCGTTATTAATTACAATAAATGTTCAAATTGTCTGCCACCCACTCTGATACAGGCTCTACATCTACGAATGAATGCTCTCCTGAGCAGTCGCGTATAGCGTCGATCGCTTATTTTCGATGCGGCTGCCCGGACACGGCTACGTAAATCTTCCAAGGAACGGATCGGCTTTACGTAAACTTCTTCCTTAAGACAGCCCCAGTAAAAAAAATCAAGTGGATTTAGATCTGGTGAACGTGGGGGCCACAAAATTGGCCCCAGGCGGCCAATCCATCTGTTTGGGTATGTTCTATTTAAGTATGCACGAACAGATACAGCATAATGCGCAGGACAGCCGTCATTTTGCAACCAATATGATTCTCTCTCCACCTCGGGCACCTCTTGCAATAAGTTTGGAAGATCATTTTCAAGGAATTCTAAATAACTTTGGCCAGTTAGGTTCCCCGGTAATTCAAATGGGCCTATTATTTTTCCGTTTAATATTCCAGTCCAATAATTTATTTTAAATTGGTACTGTGACCTGTCTTCACGCATAGCACGAGGGTTCGTTAGTTGCCAGCTATGGAGATTGTGTAAATTCATGTAGCCATCTCTTTTCAATGTTGATTCATCACTCCATAGAATTTTATTAAAAAACTGCGGGTCTGCTTCCATCTTCCCCAGCATTTTTCGGCAGAAACGCAATCTTGCATTATAATCTCTTGGTTGAAGGGTCTGCACGCGCGTAACGTGGAACGGGTGAAATTTGTTCTTTTTTAAGATATCATGCACAGTCGATTTCCCTATACCCGTGCGTCGAGCTATTGATCGCGTAGAAATTGAAGGATCTTGCGCAATTTCCTCAAGTACCACGTCTTCTACATCAGCACGAGCGCTTCTTCCACCACTAGTACCACCAACACCAGTACCAGGGATTCTTCCTTCTGAGTAACAACCGTGGACTCTTATAAATACGCGGTAATCTGGATGACGCGCGTTTCCATTGCCTCTGCATTCCCCATAAATAAAATGCATGTTTGCATATTCTTGTGGCGTATACTCAACACGTGGCATGTTGATTCACAAAATAAACAATCCAGTTACAAGCCAAGTCGTCGCAAATATCACCACACAAAACAAGTCCAAATCGGTAAACAAAACGAATAGTCCAGTAAAATAGCCAGGTCGTCGTTTTAACACTGATTCACAGTAACTAGCAACAATTGCAACCGGAAACGAAATAAACACATGCGAAGTCGAGCAAGTCGAGTGACGCACTAAGTCTAAGTCCCTGTTCCTGTAAGTTCTGTTAGTCCCCTACCGGTTTTTTTACATTTACTATCTCGCTTGCACTCATCCAACTCATATCCTCTTTGTCTAACATGAACAAAAGACGGGTGGTGCAGGGTGCGCGCAGGTAGCTAGTATGGCGGTCACACGACTTACACACACGACATTTATTGCAAAGCCAATTTGTATTTGTTAAAATATTTCTGGTTTTAAAGAGACTTTATTTAATTATTACTATTCATTACTTACGTCTATTAATGTTTTTATTAACCCCGAATGGTCAGGTACATTCAATGTAAATAAATATTCCAATATTGCAAATTTTGTTGTTTATCCAAAATTCACACATTTTCTACACTAATAGCAATAATTCAGAATTTACATTAGATACAATAATGAATGATACCATTTTGAAATTGGCTTGAAGCACATAATATTTTAAAATAATTGGTCACTTGTGTCTGGATACTTTTTTTTTAAGTTACGGTTGCTCAAACTTTGTCAAATTGAATATTTTTCACAAATTTTCCCCAGAACAAACATTCAAGTTGTTTAAAAAAAAAACCGTGTAATAGTAGTCATACTATTTATTACCTATCTATCAGCTCAGTTAACGTAAATTACTATAACAAAAAAAAAACCGATAGAATTCCTTAATTTGTGGCCGTGGTGTATAAAAATGTGAAATAAGGTAACAAAAAACACCGATTATTATTAAAAAAATCATATCTTTGGTACCAACTGTATTTTTTTTTATTTGTATTTTTTTTCTGAATGGTCATTAGTTTTACCATTACCCATTTTAAGGTTATCCATTAATTACCGGACACCCTGTATATAGATAATTGGTATTATGTTATTAGAGTATCAGTATAATTGGTAATTATATATAGAAGATAGAAAAAAAAATTAAGCCTTCGTTAGAATAATCTAAAAATGAATTGCATAACATATTATTATGTGACAGTTTTCCTTAGTTTAAAATACCATATAAGTAGTGAAAATATTTTTTACTAAATATAGTTAGAAAAAAAGTAACAATAGTTTTTACTAAATCTCTCCTTTTATGTGAGATAAATGTAGGTTTGATGGATTTATTTTTTATGAAAAAATAAAACATTTAGCTGTGTATAGCAAGGTGTCTGGTGGGTCCATAGTGAGCTAGCGGAGCGAACTATCGCGGTATCTTTATGCTTGGCCAAGCGGAACCTTTCTGCTTCATCACACGCGTCGATCGACGCACATCAAACTACCTACTTATACTATCACCAAAATAGAAAAAGGGCAAAAAATCACGATTTTTGTATGTTAACAAAATAAAATATATATTTAAGGGGGGCCTTAAATATATATTTTATTTTGTTTTTAGTATTGTTGTTATAGTGGCAAAAAATAATTGTACATATCTCTAATAGGTACTCGTATTATTTTTATTTATCCCGAAGTTCCGAATTTGCTTAATTTAATGAATATAATATTTAATTGATTGCTATTCTCCCATCGGGGTAAACAGAGATAAAGTAACGTCACCTGTCTCGATCCTACACACCTCTTTCGCTTCTTTCACATTCATCAGTCTCTTCATGGTTTCATGCCGGTTATTGATACTTTTAATTTGGACCTTTCTTTAATACTTGGCCAATCTGATCGGTTGATAAAGAGTTTCCTGTTAATTCCATGTAATTAACAATAAACAATGTGAGTCCAGCTTCACGGTGATTCAAGAATATTTTGTTTATGTAATATTAAAATCTATACTAATATTATAAAGAGGAAAGATTTGATTGTTTGTATTGAATATGCTTTGAAACTACTGGACCGATTTGAAAAATTCTTTCACATAGGCATTTTTGGCATAGGCCATAAGGCTTTATTTAGTTATGAAGTTCCCACGGGAACGGGAGTTAAGCGGGTGACACCGCGCGCGAGTAGCAAGTAATATACAAAGCTGAAGATTTTGTTTGTTTGCTTGAACGCGCTAATCTCAGGAACAACTAAGGATCCGATTTGAAAAATTATTTCAGTTTAAGATAGCCTATTTATCGTGGAAGGCTATAGTACAGGCTATACTTATTTAATTATGAAGTTCTTACGGGAACAGGAGTTACGGCTAGCCCGCACTCGGGAAGCTAGATATGACATGAATCCAACAGAGTGTTACTTTGTATCATCATCAGCCCGTATAACGTCCACTGCTGAACATGGGCCTCCTCCCGAGGGAGGGAGGAGGTGACTATGCCAAGCCATAGTCACCACGCTTGGCAGGCGGGTTGGTGACCGCAGTATTATGTTGTAACACACAAGGAAACGCAGCCGCCTGTTCCTTGATATACGATTATTCTCGATAAAAAAAAAACCATAAAATAACCATTTAAATTGAAATTGTAGCAATTGTATTATTTATAAACAAATCTTGATAATATTAATAACAGTGATGTAATATATAATAATAAAGGGAACTGTTGTTTTTATTTATCGATTGGAATAAGATATTTGCAAGGATTAATGTATTAAATAACTCGAACGAGTCGAACGAAACGTTGCGCCATCGCGGCGTCTCTTCGCTTCTCTTTCATTTCTTCGCGGAGAAACAGTGACAAAACTAATACGTAAAAGTCGTATATTTACCGCGCCTTAACGTGCTTTCCGAGGCACGGAGGGTATACCCTCAACCAACCAAAGCAGGAAATAAATCTTAGAATGTACACAAAGATTCTAGTCCGGTGTGGGGATCGAACCCACGACCTCCGAGATTTAAAGCAAGCCAATTACCGCTACGCTACGGAACCAAGAGAATATTAGTCTTGGTTTCAATTACTGTTTCAATAGTACGAAAGGCATTCTTAGTCTAAAATGGTAGTCAATGCCTTTAGGCTTATGTTCAATAACACCTTCAGAGTGAAATTCGGTCCGCTGCCTTTTGAACGCCTTAGGCATGTTTAGCAATACTCACACGATATTTATGTTACATGTTGCTAGGCATGCCCAAGAAATGAAACTCACCATAAACCCTGGTATATCTATGCCATAAGATATAACTGCCATTATAAGGTTTTATTGGGAAATGTGGGATTTACACGATTATCGTTTCACGGTAAATTCGGCCTTCGAAATAGCAATTTGGCTAGTCCGCAAAGTCAATCTGAGAAGAGAGAGAATGCGATTAGCCGCACAGTGGAACCAACCCTTGTTAATGCACTTTCACGAGCAAAATATACGGTCATCATCATCAGCCCGTACAACGTCCACTGCTGAACATGGGCCTTTTACCGAGGTAGAGTGTTTGCCATAGTCTATGCTTTGCATGGCTTGATTACGCTTGGCAGGCGGGTTGGTGACGGCCAAGTATGTTGTACCAGACAAGGAAACGCTGCTGCCCGTTCCTTGATATACGGTTATTATAGATAATGTTTGAGGTAGTAGTAGATAGTATTTACAATCTATTATTTAAATAGATAGTAAATACTATATATTTAAATAATATAGTGGATATAGTGACTTGGGTACTTATTTCTTTAATTAAAATTAAATTTTATTATTTATTTATTAATTTTTTTTTATTTATTAAATTTCTGTAATTAACTCAAAACTGAACTAAAATAATATAATAATTTCAAAACATTTTTTTTACAAGAGAAAAGACAGAGGAATCTTTTAAAATAAAAACAAAGCACTAACGCAAAAAAAAATCAAATATATAAACATGGTTATTTACATGAAGGTTTTATGCACTACATGTAGAATGTAGTAATGTAGGTTGTCACTACAATGTTATACCTAACAATCGGGACCAACGGCTTACCGTGCTTTTTCCGAGGTACGGAGGGTAGCCCCTTAACCAACCAGACCCGGAAAGAAATCTTAGAATTTACGCAAAGATTTCTTGTAAAATATACGGTACGATTATATATTTTTATTTACTTTACTCTATCAGTACAATTACGTCAACAGCTGATCATTGGCTAGACAGGATCGTTGCCGATTGATGTTGCCGTATTCACCACGCTTGGTAGACGGATTGATGATCCCAATAAGATTGGAGTATCACTGAGCTTAAAGATGCTGTTGGCCTTCCATTAGGTGAATGTGCCTTATTCACTTCTTACAATACCAATAGGAAGATATAGGGAGTTTTTATTCTAAGCCGGAAACCACACGGTTAACGACTACCATAATACGTAGTAGATATGTAATTTCAAGGAACGTTGCAAAGTCATAACAATCGCTTCGTATCACCGCAATTGACAACATAATTTTTTTACACGTATTTTTTATGAAACTAGATCAAAAATTAGAAAACCCATATTATATTTTTTCTTTTTTCGATATTCAAAGGTTTTCATACAACAAACTAATATTTTAGTTTGGCTCATTCCAAATAGACGTAAGCGCCGATTGACGTCGTTGTCACGGTTGTTTTGACGAAAATCCTAGGTCAGAGTTGAAAAAAAAAAAACTGATAACATGTTTAACTTTAGCTAATGTTAAACGCTTGTGATTACAGTTGCCAACTTAACAATGTTTTAATCGTTTTTCATTTTAAATAGGCAAAGGTAATTCAGTCCGTAATAGTACGACCATAACGATGACGTCATCGCGCTTTATTCAGTTTTTTTTTTCACAAAATTGCCTGTCAAAAAGGAATAGTTTTGGGTTTATTAAAATAAGTTTACCATAAAGACACATACGTTGAATGTTTCTGCCGTATAATACCTCTGAGCTCTAGAAGTAAATTACTTCTAGAGCTTTTTGTTATATATAATGAGAAGGTATTACTTCAAGTAATACCTTCTCATTATATATAACAAAAAGCTGATGCCCGCGTGGTGTTTGTTATTGCTTCGGTTTTTTAAATATCCCTCCGCTATACGGGCTGATGATGATACAAAGTAACACTCTGTTGGATTCATGTCATATCTAGCTTCCCGAGTGCGGGCTAGCCGTAACTCCTGTTCCCGTAAGAACTTCATAATTAAATATAGCCTATACTATAGCCTTCCACGATAAATAGGCTATCTTAAACTGAAAGAATTTTTCAAATCGGATCCTTAGTTGTTCCTGAGATTAGCGCGTTCATGCAAAATCAATAAGTTGCTCATTGATTTTCTGCGATTAAAAGTATTTAAAATGTTGATAGGGGATGTAAGGTACCACCATGCAAAATTTCATTTAAATCAGTGCAACAGTTTCGGAGGTTAGCCCGTATAAACAGACATCTGGGTGTGTTGTATTTTACTTCTAACATCCCCCTGGCGCGGTTTTTAGCGTTTTATTAGGGTTCCGTAGCCAAATGGCAAATAATGGAACCCTTATAGATTCGTCATGTCTGTCTGTCTGACGGTCTGTCTGTCTGACGGTCTGTCTGTCTGTCTGTCTGTCTGTCTGTCTGTCCGTCCGTATGTCACAGCCACTTTTTTCCGAAACTATAAGAACTATAATGTTGAAACTTGGCAAGTAGATGTATGTTGTGAACCACATTAAGATTTTCACACAAAAATAGAAAAAAAAACAAAAAAAATTGGGGTTCCCCATACTTAGAACTGAAAGACAAAATTTTTTTTTCAATGAACCCTTACGTTTGTTTTATCTATGGATAGGTCTTCAAAAATGATATAGAGGTTTCAAATGTAATTTATTTCTAAGCTGAATAGTTTGCGCGAGGGACACTTCCAAAGTGCTAAAATGTGTCCCCCCCCCTGTAACTTCTAAAATAAGAGAATGATAAAACTAAAAAAAATACATTATGTACATAACCATGCAAACTTCCACCGAAAATTGGTTTAAACGAGATCAAGTAAGTAGGTTTTTTTTAATACGTCATAAACCGTAAACCGCAATTTACCTTTCATTCATTTAACCATTATTAACATCGTTCAAAGTTACAACGAACTACAAGAACTTTTATACTATGTTACTTGTTGTATTCTTGATATCAAAAATAGGTAGGCACTTGCAATTAGTACGGAATCCTTCGTGCGAGAGTCCGACTCGCACTTGGCCGGTTTTTTCTATACTAGCGACCGGTCCCGGCTCCGCACGGGCGCAATGCCGATGTATTATACATTTAAACCTTCCTCTTGAATCACTCTATCTATTAAAATAAACCGCATCAAAATCCGTTGCGTAGTTTTAAAGATTTAAGCATACATAGGGATATAGAGACAGAGCAAGCGACTTTGTTTTATATTATGTAGTGATGATACAGAAATTCAACCTCTACAGTTTTAATATATGTATGGATAACCGTGTGTTTTATCTAGCAACCTATCGATATTTCTACCCAAACAATGACACGTGGTACCGGTATACTAACGGAATCCTCAGCGGGATTTCAACTGAACTTCGTCGTAGCTGGCAATACTTGTTTTCTACGTTTTACCTTTAGAATATTCGCGCGTACATTATCGCTGCGAAGTTTTGGAGCACATCTGTCGCATAAATAGGAGAACTCTCGGCTCTCGAATTTAATACTCTCAAAATGAATATTTATAAAGGCGTCAACTGCTAATCCGGTATTGTTACATTTTCGCCCGTGACTGATGACGTCATGACAATACGGGGCTCTTATGGTGTTAGTACACTGCTAACTATCTATAATTTAAAGCTTCAAAAAAATTACGAAATATTTATTTTTAATTTTTTTGAAGCTTAAACATTTAAAAAAAAACTATTTTTTAAACTGTTTAAGTAAAAATGTAAACTAACATATCTGTACTAATATATAAAGCTGAAAAGTTTGTTTGTTTGCTTGAACGAGCTAATGACAAGAATTACTGGTCCGATATGAAACAAAATTGCAGTGTTAGATAGTCTATTTATCGAGGAAGGCTTAATGCTATATATATTTATTTATGAAGTTCCTATGGGAACGGGAATTAAGCTAATCTAATTATAATGTAATAAAATAAGGGATGGCTATGTCCAGCAGTGGACATCCTACGGCTGAATTGATGATGATGATGATTAATTGTAATGTATTTTTTCTCGAATAGATATGCATAAGTAATTTATTGTAGTAGTGTGTATTTCGCGTATGTATCATATTTACTATAAAATAAACTCTCAGGAAAGCCAAAATATGTTTTGACTATTTACTAATACCTGTAATAGGTTTACGTGAATAAAAACTTTATTTTATTTTATTTATTCATTTTATTTTATAACCCAGCTTCATTTATATATCATATACATTTTAATCAATAAATAGGTGTATAAATTGAATCCTTTTAATATCTAATTGATATTGGTTTCATTTGTAAGCTATCCTACTTCTTTTATATACTAATAATGTATAATGAAACGTATAATAATTATAAATATTGTATCCATAAAATTCGTATTTGATAAATATAAATAATACTGTCAATATTTTAAGCAAAAAAAAAACGAATTTTCTATTTATCTTCAGCCCGTATACTCACGTCCACTGCTGAACATGGGGCTTCTCCCAAAGGCGGGTTTTGACACAGTCACGACGCTCGACAGGTGGATTGGTAACCGCAGTGTTGTGTTGTAATATACAAGAAAACGCTGCTGCCTATTCCCTACTATACGCCTGTTATAGATGACGTCATTAACGGTTAAACTTACTCTCCGTGTTACGGAGGGTAGTCCCTTAACCAGAGCCTTAGAATTCTTCTTTATTTATTCATCATCCTCATTCATAATTTCAGCCGTAGGACGTTCACTGCTGGACATGGTCCTCCCTCATCTCCAGGTGTTACGGTTGGAAGCGGCCTGCATCCACCGCGATTCCGCGGCCTTGATCAGATCATCCGTCCATCTAGTTGGTGGACGTCCAACGCTACACTTGCCGATCCGCGGTCTCCTTTCGAGAACTTTTCGGCCCCAATGTCCATCTGTTAGAAATATTTAGTGTTATTAATTTTAAATACTGCATAAAATAAATGTTACTATTTCAGTATCAATTGTTAATTTATTTAATTATTGAACGTACGAAGCAATGTACAGTGACTAAGGAGCGCAGTGTTCATCCAAGGAATTAGTGAACAAAAGGCTTAAGTTAGCTCCGACGCCTCTTCTTTGTTTGAACGATTCGTATAAAAGATGTCGGCTTAACAGCTGACGGGCCGTCTTTTGCAGATCAAATCTGCTTTTAAGGACTCGCAGTCAAAATAAAGGTATATTTACAAATATTATGAAGAGAATAGATTTGTTTATTATTGAGTTATTATAAAATGATGTTAAAAAATTTCGGGCGTACCATATTTCTACAGATCTTCTCGGATCGGATCTCTTTAAATGTTTCTATATTGCACACAGGACTTTTGAATGTAAGAATGTGAAATTTATACATTCAAAAGTGTATAAACTGACCTGACTTGTTGCAGTAAGTAACAACAAATCTAATCTAAGGACACTTCTACGATCGTCCATTCACCCTATTATTTATTTATCTATAGAATGTCCTTACTTGATGTGAACATGTACAATATACTGTACAGTCACCGATCAAAATTGTAAATTTGGGAGTATCAAATTTCTTAAAGGTAATTGTTCGTTTTTCCTCGGCTTTTTTAAATGTTTCTTTATTGCACACAGAACTTTTAAAAGTTAAACTGAGAGTCTAACGTTATTGATAGATCATCAGGCACAATCGATAGTTTTTTACATTGTGATTCAGTCAAATACAAGTATATGTACTATTATTTATATTAGATTTGCCCGCGACTTCGTCCGCATTGAATAGCGGACTTTGAGTAGCAGATTTAATTATGTTTCAAGCGTCTAGCTTAAAATATTACGATACTTCCATATAATTTTCATCCCCTTACAACCCTTTATCCACTATAAAATTAATAGCTTATGTTTTTTCAGGTTCCACACTATCTGAGTACCAAATTTTATAATGGTTCAATAGTTTTGGCGTGAAAGGTCGAAAGACCGACAGATAGACAGAGTTACTGTCGCATTTATCATTTTAGTAAGGAAGTAAGGAATTTTTATTTATCTCCAACAACTAGACAAATAAATCTTGATACTTTTAGTCAGCTACCATAAAGCTCACACCTGTTTTATGGTAGTAAAGTAATCATATCACGTTACAAAGTTAGACAATGGATGCAAACGTATTACGAATGGTCCCCGTTAATCATGGCAACACTTGCAGTTAAGGAGATATTGCCCATTCTAGTCGCCGTCTTAATTAACTAGTTGGTGTATTGTGTATGCTTGTGCTATGAAATAGAAGCTTATAGCCTTTGTTTGGAAATTGGACTACGAAGATTATAATTTCTCTAAGCAATGAGCCTCCAATTCAAATATAAGTTCACTATCATCATCAGCCCGTATAACGTTCACTGTTGAACCAGCCTTCTCTAAAGGCAGGGTTTTTTCTCTAGTCAGCTCGTATAACGTTCACCGTTGAAGGAGCCTCCTCTCGAGGGAGGGTTCTTGCTATAGAGACCACGTCGCGTCGCCAACCCGCTTGCCTAGGGGTTCGCGACCGCAGTATTATGTTGTAAATCATAAAGTAACGCTACGGCTTTACTGATAAAACTTGTTATCGATTATGATATAACAATAGAGACCAACGGCTTAACGTGTTTTCCAGGGCCGGAGGATAGTTCCTCAACTAACCAGACCGACCTGGCTCTCGCCCGGCGCGAGGATCGAGCCCACGACCTCCGAGACTTAAAGCGAGACTCGTACCGCTACGCCACGGAGGTTATTAAATTTAGGTTATGATATTTAAAAAATGTTGCTTATTTATACACACTCTTCATAGCGTTGAAGTGGATACTACATAATACTGTCGGGTGCGAATGGGTTGCCTAACGCATTTTTCCCGCGAACAAATTCAAACTACATTTTTTTACCGAATTAAAATACGTTACGCATCGACGAACACGAAATTTGTGTTTCGCGAACACGAACGGAAGGGTATGTAGGACTCGCCAAAAGAAGCGAACACTAAAGTGCTCGCTTCTAGATCTAGACAAAAGAAGATAAGATCGCGGACAAGGCACCCCGGGGTGTTCCTTCCTCTGTCGATAATGAGAGATCCAAGGACCTGGGTCCTTTTGGGTATCCCTCCAGCGGTACCCACAGCACAAATGCCGCGGGCACTCCTGAACTCACAATATGCCTACAGTCCTACATAAAGTAAATTAAGTACACCTAGTATTTAACTTTCTTTTTTGGTGGGAGACGCATTACAGAGAAGCACGTTACTCTCCGCATCGGCGCGGTGGCGGAATACCTACTACTAGCCCTCCTCTATAGCAATGGTATGCTAATAATACAACGCAGAGAGGGTATACCTACCCACTAAAACTCCCATGGTGTTCCTACGACTACTATGAGTCCGCCAGTGCACTCTCCTGATATTATATACCAACGTACATAAAGTCAAATAGGTAAACCTAGTAATTACCTTTAATACATCATTGAAACCACAACATATTCGTATACATATCTACTTTGTTGTATTAAATACAGTAGCGTTCACAGTTTTATTATACAGGTAATGTTATTTGTTGATATTGTACCATCAATATGAAACCGGAAGTGAATTATTGTAATAATTATTTGTGGTTAAACAATATGCAGAAATATAAAATTATTTGAAATATGTTTATATAAAATGTGACGGAATATTTTTCATGTTTTCAATAATTAGTAATATTTTGTAGGTTCTGATGCCCTCGTAGACTCGAAGCCCGCGAACTGTATAGTAGAGATTTTTGATACTTGCTGATACATAGAGAAATTATTATTTTTTGGTAGCACAATCGATCTACATATGTATGTATTATTGTACGTACGTATTTTTTTAATACCTGTAAAATGGCCCCACCCTTTAATAAAACCTACATTATCTTCTAATTTTGCCACGTAAGTTGTCACCTTTTTGAATATTTGTCTCAAATAACATAATATATGTCTTTTTTCAAATGATAATGTTACTTGTCGATAACAATATTTATGGGAACTCGTGTTGCTTATTATTAGCCAAGTCTAAATTATTTATGACCCTTGAAATAACATTTTCGGCTTTAAATTATTAAGTTAGTATTGTCATTTTTAGCTTTTGATCGAATAGAATAAAAATAGATCGTCTTCTTATACTAAATTAATATTATAATATATATATATATATATATATATATAAATAATTTGATTGTTTGTTTGCATTGAATAGGATCCGGAACTTCTGGACAGATTTCAAAAATGATTTCCCCATTAGAAAGCTATATTATACAGGAGTAACATAGGCTTTATTTAATGATGAAGTTCTCAAAAGAAAGGGAGTAGGTGAAAAAGCGGCTGGGAAGCTAGTTGCAATATCCAGTATATTGCAACTTGAAAATGGCATAGATTGAAAACCGTAACCGTAAAAATGCGTACCTAAGTAGGTAGTTACGCTATTTCGCTTACTCTTTTCATTCATTTTTTATTGCGGCCTAGTCACCTATTTTAACTAACGTAACGTAACTACCTAATTAGGTATTTATTTTTATCGTTATGATTTTCACTCTATGTCAGTAAAAAAAAGATAAAATAACTATGCCTCAGACCTCTATTTCACCTCTATTTCAAAAAAGTCACCCAGTATAAATAATGTTGGCTAGCACAACAATGAATCGGCGTGTTTGCAATAAGTAAGCGATCGATCCACAGTAATTTCGTTTGTCTACCTGTATTATTGTATCCTGAAATATACTTACATGTTACGGACACAGCTGTGACGTCTTAGTAGTCTTGAGTAAAGTCGCAAAACTGTGGTTGACGTAGATCGATGCGGCGACCACGGCCCGCGGGAACCGCCGCCGCTAAGTGACTGATTACGGACCACCAACACTAATGCAAAGGTTGTATCCTTGTTTGTTTATATACAAAAATAATAATAATTAGTTTTACTATCTGTAAGTCGTGACCTGTCCGCGTAGATTTAGATTCCTTCATACAAACTTCGCCTCCTGTTTCCATCCTGAATCCTCACGGTAACATTTTTAAAATTGAGAACACACCAAACCCAGTTTTAGGTCTCTATAATCAGTGGTTTAGGCTGTGTATTGTGGTGCATCAGTCATTTAGGAAAGAAAACAAAGCGTTTTATAACAATTATAAATTATTATTTAACATGTTTCAATCCGATTCATAATTCGCTGCGTGTATATTCCCGTGTGACCTTTGATTAGATTTTGGGATCGTACACTTCTAATATACAGAAATTAACTTTTATTATGCGAAATCCAAATCTTGATTCGCGTAGTTTTCTTAAAAAGGCAACCAAAGTTTTTGTTTCACGCAATATTAGCCCATACTAACCATGGGTATCACTAGCCACGGGAGTTTTCACCCGCATGGCATGTTCCCGTCATTAAAAATATAGCCTATGTTTCTTATAAATAAAGTAAGTTCCCTAGTAAGTAGTATTTAGACTAACAAAACTTTTTTTCTGTGTGTGTATAGTAGTAAGTGTTCGTATAAATATGTTTCCCTAGTTAGTTTATTTGCAATATCTAGATGTCAATCTCAGTTCAGCGAGGTTTAGTGAGCCAGTGGTCGTGGGTCGGTGTCGGCAGCCGGCATCGAGGCGCACGGGGACCGACTGGCGTAAATAATTGATAAATTGCCACCGCACTCCCTAAAGTGACCCGAACCCAAACTTGGAATTTACGACCATTTAATTGTTGCTTAATTCCCAAACTAGTCTTAGCTCATGATATATAGTTTGTGAAATAATTGTGATTTAGTTACGTTTTGTTTGCGTTGTAAATGTACTTGATTCATAGATTGTGCAGTTCTCTTATCATTATTTTTTGCAATCGGTATTATTGAATTTCTTTATTGTGAAAAGGGTGGATGAAATACTTGATTGGTACTGATCTTTGTATCCATACCCTTTGTCTTCTATACTGAAAGAGAACAACCTCTAATTGCTTCAAATTTTACCCCATAGGGTAGAAAATATAGTGTGATCATTTATAGTTTTTCGTTACAAACGCATGCTTAATATTACAAAGATTACGATAACTTATTGCTAACACTGCCGATACATTGCTGTGCTAGCCAAAACTACATAAACCATGGTTTGTTTGTGTTGAAAAAAAATATTTTTAATATTGACTATGAATTGAACATATAACAATGTATTGCATATAAAATCTGACAGAAATATAATAAATTTGACATCTCATCGTCAAATCTGCTATAAGCTATTTGCATATAGCGATGCGAGAGGCCACTTAATTGACTAAAAAACAAATTGCCTATACGTATAACACGGTATAGCCAGGGGCGGGCGTAATATGAAGTCATTAATTGCTGACCACGAGTCGCTTCGGGCGGTAAAAACATTCATTTTGTAATAAAACTGTTATATTTAATACTATTGTTTAAGGCTTTTTACGTACGAAAAATAATATCCTTAATCTGTTACTAAAGTATCGCACCTTCCTGTGTATTGTAGTAATATACCATACTTATATGCTTGGGTGGAGCCCTGCTCGCTTTTATACCTGATGAAATAGCAAAAGCCTCATATCTAACTAAATAAATGTCCGTACGAAAAAATAACATATGAAATATGTATGGATCGGAATACTCCAATAAATTATAACCTGAAATACTATTTTGATACAAATATTCAAATTTGTAATGGATAAATTTAATGATATCTGATAGAGATGGGTTGTATTAGGTAAATTTGGGACTAGGTGCATCTATTCTTAGTATTTCAAAATACGTGATCCAGATACCTGTTCCACCTAATCCACCTAGTATCGATTATTACTTATCGAATGTGGTTATGGTGCACGTCCTTTATTCCATACTATGACGACTCGAAATATATAATTATAAAATCATTGATTTACGATTTTTTTTAAATTAAATAAATAAAAAAACTAATCTCACGGAATCATATTTTACTCATAGGTACGTGAACAATTTTTTCAGATATTTATTTAATGTTTTGATCGCCATTTTTGGTTGCGTACCTATAATGTAAGTATCCCCTATTTTAGCATGTTAAGCCACTTTAGAATCCTTATTTTATTCTTAATATTCCTAAACATAATAGTACAGTAATACCCCGACTTACGCTACCCCGTTTTACGTGAATTCGGAGATACGCGGTTTTTATTTTTGATCACCACGCGCATCGGCGTTTTCCGTTTACTGCTAAGTTAAACAGCTAACTGCGAACATATCCTAACAAGAAACGAAAAACACTGTCTTTTGGAGTGTGTACTAAATATTATCATTATAAACTTCAGAGGACTTTGAATCTAAAATAAAAAAAGGAATTAGCAGAGATATTTGATAGACCGGAATAATAAGTGAAAATCTTTCTCTTTGAATTGAAACGTCATGGTATAGAATTATGGTTTGATAATGTAAAGATCATTTATAATTTAACGTATTATTAAAATGTTTCTTCTGAACTATTTTTTTTAGACTGGTCCCGATTACACAAACATTATATGTATTTATAGGGAAAGTTGAACCCCGACTTACGCGAATTCGACTCACACGGCTATCCCGTGGCCCACCTATCGCGTAAGTCCGGAGTATTACTGTACTTTGAAAGCTTTTCAGTGATGAATATTGACTATTTAACAGTAATTTAATGTAAGAATTATATTATTTCCAACTTTTTTAATAGGTAATAATTAATTTGTGGAATCTTATTTGTGTCCTATTTCGTGATAAAATTTTGCTCATCGTCATAAGTGTATAATTATTATTTTTTTTCTGTATAGAAAAATAACTTAAATTAACTGAATTACCTAAAAAACTTAAATTGTTTATTTTTAGCGCCAGAAAAAGAAACCCACAAAATAACGTACTAGCACGAAATAGGGACACTTACCTTACTTCATTCATTCAAATGTCAATTTGACGTACATCAGTAGTGCGCTGTCTCGCTCACGCTATCGTCAAAACGAATCGATTTGCCTTTGTCTTTCAATACCGTACAACATTATAAAGAATCACAGCAGTGTGAGTGTGCTTTCAAACGAAAAACGGGTATGATGCACAACTACACGTGTGCATCATACCCGTTTTTCGTTTGACGAATATAAGGACGTGGCATATCTTCCGCTTTTTTGTTTATATCTATGCTTGTACATGATGACATAATAACACGATATACACTTTACGAGCAATTGAATGAGGGTAAATTTGCAAGTTTCAGCTATTTTTAATGATTAAAAAAAGAGGGATTAGACCGAATCTGTCATATGTCATTACAATTTTAGTTAAAATGGGTAAATTGTTAACCACACAATCAAAATGGCGTACGTGTACATACAAACGACATTTTCCATGGAGTTACGTTGTAAATTGAACATGACAGTCTGCGGTTTAATAATAACTACGACTATCATACAGAGACGGACTGCATAGGCCGCTGATTAAATTATAGCCTTTGACTGTAGGGCACCTGTTTGATTTACCAATATTGAACGTTTTTCACTTTAAATTCAGTTTTGATGTAATATTAAACACATGTTAACTGATTTATTATACATGCTGTATTACATGGCAGTTATGTACCGATGAAATATTAAATATTCTGTTTTACGCTGGTTGCTAAGTGAAGCGAATTTATTATATTTGTAACTTGTTTATTTCATTTTTATTTCCGAATTAACTTTGATTGAATGAAAAATAATTGTGCTATTTACGAAATGGTGGAAGAATAGAGGTTGGCTGGAAAACCTAATAAAAAAATTAAGTTGAATATATTTGTCACCGGAAAATGATAAGAATCGTAAGTTGATCAACTTTCTAGTTAATTGATAAACTAACGAGGTTTCGGGTGGTGAAAAAAATAACCTAAACCTAAACCAAAGGACCACATCATTGGTTTAGGTTTCGGTGATTTTTTATACATACATTTAATAGGTCTTATTGAAGTTAAAGTTTTTTTGTTTTGTAGCATAGTCTCGTTTGGTTAGGTCAGATCAAGTGTCAAAATTATTAAGTAAATAACATAATAATTATGCGCGTTCACTGGATACTGGCAATGAAATTGAACAATATGAGTGACACAAAAGTTGATCAACTTACTATTCGTATGGTTTTCCGGTGACATATATAAATTATCAAATAAATTGACTATTTAATATATGTGCTTGCAGTACCATTAAATAATCATCGGATGTGAAGCATTAGTAGTTCCCGGTTTGTTACTATTGGCATTTGGAGATGCACCCGGGGATTTAAGTGGGTAAGTCCTTTGCTCGTAGTAGGATTGGTATATCACTGCTATGGAGTGGAGAATCCAACATAACCTTCTGCCGTGGCGGTGGAGATGCCTAATGCATTCCCCCCGGAAAAAGAAGTAGGTTTATGTAAGAAATTATCCGTCCGTCTCTGTAGTTTCACCGCAAGTCTCGGAAGATCATGAGTTTGATTCCTGGATCATAGGAAAAAATATATAAAAGAAAAAACCTCTGAAATGCTAAGCTGTTGGTCTCGGCTTTCATTACGGCATTTACGATTATTGTGTACCACATAACGGGAAACAGCGTTTGTCTGTCTGTTAGAACATGATACTGCGGTTATCCACCGGTCTTGACAACGTGGCTTTGGGGGAGCCTAAGTTCTGGTGTGGACTTAATACAGTATGATGATAAAAATACCTTCCCAGCTGTAAATGATACGAGATTTTTCTATACACTGACATTTATTAAAATTATGATTATCTTTTTACAAGTATATGACAATATGAACAAATGAGGTATAAAATGATGAAAGAGGTTTGTTGGTCGTGAACATGGCCCCCGGCGGTGAAGACACCCAATCAGTTAGGCCACGACCAACGGCAACGGGGCGAGTTTCCTTACAGGGCGACGCAGGACCCCCCCTTTGGTCAATACATCAACCACCCTAACAATGTTGTCCTTGCCTGGATATGTAGCTACTACGCGGCCAAGGGGCCAATAGCGCCTAGGTAGAGTCCCGTCAACGATGCACACCAAGTCTCCTATCTTCAGCGACGTAGCTTCCGTAGTTGAAGAACGGCGTGGTACTAACGTGGGTACTCGCGTACAAAGCGTTGCCAGAAATGGTCAGCAAAAAAATGTGCCTTCCTCCACTGAGCTCTGCTGGAAAGATCGGAGTCGTCGAACCGTCGAGTCTGCAGATCGTTGGAAGTAGAGCCAATCAAAAATGAAAACGGTGTCAGGGCCTCTTCTGCGTCGTTGTCGACGGAGACATGGGTCAGTGGTCTGGAGTTTACTATGGCTTCCGCTTCTAGTAATAACGTTTGGAGGACCTCTTCTCGCGGTGACCTGTCCTTCAACGTAACGAATAAGGCGCTTTTTATGTTCCTTACCAATCTCTCCCAGCATCCTCCCATGAAAGGTGCCGATGGCGGGATAAATTTCCATCGAATCTGTTTAGAGGATGCAATCTCGTAAACATCAGCGATAATCTTGGCAGCCCCGACGAAAGCGGTCCCGTTGTCAGAACATATACACGACGGGTATCCACGACGAGCGATAAAGCGGCGCAGGGCCATTATGGCGGAGTCCGATGAAAGGTTCTCAACTATCTCTAGGTGTACAGCTCTTATGGTAAAACAAGTAAAAAGTGCGACCCATCTTTTGGCATGTCTCCGACCAATAGTGACGTTAATGGGCCCAAAATAGTCAAGACCGACATAAGTGAAAGGGCGTTCATTGTGGGCCATCAAAGTCAAAGTCAAAGTCAAAGTCAAAAATTCTTTATTCATATAGACACATTTAAAATATTTTAAATCATGTTCTTATGATGCGTCCCATTCTTTTACTACCACCAGTTCTGGACGTGGCAACTCTGAGAAGAACTGGCAAGAAACTCAGAGGAATCCTTTTTTTTAAATAAATTATATTCACTTCTTGCCCGTGGTCCACCTACATAGTTCACCTGGTTGTACCACGGGTATTTTTTTTTCCCCGTGGTCCACCGCAATCTAACTGGGTGTACCATGGGAATTAATGTGTTCCCGTAGTCCACCTCAGTTCACCTGGTTGTACCACGGGTAATTTTTTTTCCCCGTGGTCCACCTGTACAAGATATTATATTGTACAGGCTTACAAACTTACAAAAGACATCGAAAGCAAATCGGTGCTTGGAACAAGGAGAAGGATTATATATGTAGACAATGATGATGACATAATATGTGTGCAACTAATAAATAAAGAAATTTGTGTAGGATTAGCGTTAGAAAAAATGAGATAAGGAAATGTAGGGTTCAATTATTGTTTATTTTATGTTATCTTTATCTCTAATTATATTGTAATATTTATGACAATTTATTTCACATTGAAGATGCATTCAACCTTAAAAAAATCGTAAAAATAAATATTTTACGAATGTCTTTTGTTTTCCGATATAGGTGGACTACGGGCAATACAAATTAAAAATCATATACTTCATAACAGAATAGGTGGACTACGGGAACACATTAATTCCCATGGTACACCCAGTTAGACTGCGGTGGACCACGGGGAAAAAAAAATACCCGTGGTACAACCAGGTGAACTATGTAGGTGGACCACGGGCAAGAAGGGATTATATTTTACAATGATTAATAAAGCAGTATTGTTTCAGAGCAACTCACTCCCAAGCAGTTTTGTCATTAACATAATCAGAAATTTTATAATAAGCCTTTTTACATAATTTATCTTTGACATAACGTATAAACTTGTTTGTTGAAAGATCTCTTACATTTTACTTACTAAACTTACTTTACTTTGTTGTAGAAGCGTATACATTGCCCCATAAAAGAATTGCTAATTTTGTGGAGACGTGTAGCATGTAAAACGAGATTATGCTTAGATCTAGTATTAACATTATGAGTGTCGCTTTTTTTCTTAAAACTATCTATATTCTTATGAACATATAAAAGGTTTTCATAGACATATTGTGATGCGACTGTAAGAATATTAGTCTCTTTGAATTCTCCCGTAGGGAAACCCGCGGACCAAGTTTATATATAGACCTTACAGCTCGTTTCTGTAGTACAAAAATGGTGTCAATGTCCGCACAGTTTCCCCACAGAAGAATTCCATAAGACATTACGCTATGAAAATAACTAAAGTAAACCATTCTAGCAGTATCCAAATCATCCGTACGTCGGGTAGGTCTCCGATAGGAGGCGTTATAGGCTTGGCTTTTCGAACCCTGCAGTCTTGGCATCTTGAGGCTACTAGCTTAACCGATGTTCTTAAGCTGATAACGAAGAATTTCTGGCGTAACTCATTGACGACGAGTTCGTTATTTGCGTGTGCGTATCGAACATGGTAGGAAAGGACCAGCAGTCTTGTTATTTGGTGCTTTCCGTCAAGGACAATGGGATCAGGATCAGGGGTTCACGTCAGCTTCAGATGCTATTGGGTCCCGCCCAATAGCATCTGAAGCTGACGTGCGACCGGATAGGCGAAGGAGATTATCTTCACCGATAAGCAAGGACACGTTTGTTAGCCTACTTTGATTAGAAACGGGGCGTCCTGCGTGAACACAATCAAGCTCATAAGATAGCGAATCGCGCTGTACTTGTCTAAATAAGTGAAGCTCTGCTGAATCCAGTTCGTTAACGGATAAAAGCGGTAAATTACGATCACAACGGAGTGAGGTATCAATTAATTTAGAATTTGGGGATAAAAGAGATCGAAATACTTTAGCAGACTGGTGTGCTCGAGCTGTGGCTCTGAGCAAACGTACCCATTTACTAAATCGGCGATAGTCTGCGACTATTGTTGAAGTAGTAAATGGTTCCGTGGACGTAGTGGCTAAGCACTCAACCACATGAGCGACATTTCTGTTTTCGTCCGTGGTTGTGGAATCGTCAGAGATTGGTTCACTGGGCCACATAACTTCAGGTAAGAGCAGAAAGCTTGGTACGGTAAACCAACGAGAACTAACGGATAATTCTCCAGTGTCGCGCGTAGCATCGTCTGCAACGTTTAGGCTTGTAGGAACATATTTCCAGCTTTGGATATCGGTTAACTCTGTTATTTCGGCAACACGAAAGGATACAAACTGCTTAAACGTACGGGCGTCACTACGTAACCATTTAAGAACTGTTACCGAGTCAGACCAAAGAAATACTTTACTGGGCTTTCTTTTATGTGCCTCAATTATATAATTTGCGAAACGCGCGGCAATAAGGGCAGCCTGAAGTTCCATCCTTGGGATAGTGGCTGGTTTCAGGGGTGCGAGTCTAGCCTTGCCACCTATGAGCGCTAGTTTTACGGAACCGTCAGAAAGAACGAAACGCCAGAAGGCGACGCAAGCGTAAGCTAGCTCACTCGCATCAGCGAAGACGTGGAGCTGGCATTCTATAATTGACATTCCTTCCAAATAACATCTAGAAACAACGCCTCCAGATAGGCTTTCGAGCTCCTGAAACCAAGACTTCCATCTTTGGACTAGAACTTCAGGTAAGTTTTGATCCCAATCTAAGCCTAATTTCCATGTCTTTTGGAAAATAATTCTACCTTTTATCACAACGGGGGTGATTAAGCCCAAAGGGTCATAGACAGAAATGAGCAGTGATAAGGCGGATCGTTTAGTTAGCATGACAGGTAGGCTAGGCATAGACATAAGAAAACATAAGGAATCATTAGTGACGAGCCAAGTCAACCCCAGGATACGTGTTTGTGAAGGAGAAGATGGTCCTAAACCTACCTCGGAAGCGTTGGTGGCGTGGAGGTCGGGAGGAATAAGGGAAAGGGCGTCAGCATCATTTGACACCCAGGAGCGCATTTCAAAACCGGCTGCTTTGTGAATTGTCACAATTTCCGAAGCGAGGCGAGCTCCTATCTCCGCTCCGCCATGTAGTGATCTTCTATGATTGCCTTAGCTGCCTCTGGATAAGCGTGCTGAAATTCGTGGGCGTTCTTATTTTTTAAGTAAAGGGCTGTATACGGGCTGGATTTCGCTCCGAAAATCATGGAGGACATTCGATAGTCTCGGAGAGGCTCATAAGGGTTATTTCTCCATAAGAAACGCTGCGCGTCTCGGTCCTGCGGCCTAATTTTGATTTGTGGGAACATTTCCCTTATGTCCGCAGTGAGCGCGATACGTCCTTCCCTGAACCTCATAATTATCGCAAGTAAAGGCTGAAGCAGATCTGGACCCGATAAAAGCATCGAATTAAGACTTACTCCATTGCATTTCGCAGCTGCGTCATGCACCACGCGTAGTTTCTTTTTATGCGGGTGTACTACGCCAAAGTGCGGGAGATACCACAAAACATTACCTGTTGGTGGGCCAGTACAAAGCTCTGCATACCCTTTATCAATCATGCTTTGAACATTTTGTTTGTAAGAAATGGCATAAGTCTTATCTTTTGCCATTTTAGTCTCAAGACTAGAAAACCTGGACAATGCGAGCCTCTTACTGTCTGGGATAGATTTTATATATCGTTTCGCCATAAAAGCCCTGTTTGAAATCGACCTGATGGCAAGCGCTCCGTAGTCTTATCAAGGATCTCTAGAGCGCGTTTGTCACTAGGGGTACAGTGGAGTTTTTTCTCTATGCCGATGGAGTCCAGCTTGTAATAGCTCTTCACTAACACGTCCAACTTTGTCGTGTCTTGTTCGTCAATTTCAGTGTGGTTGACAAACACTACTGGGTTAGCTTCGCTATTAATAAAGCCGAAAAGGACCCAGCCTAAAGGTGTGAGAGCGGCTGCTGGCTCGGATTTTGTCCCCTGACGTATGCTTTGAGTAAGAAGGAGATGCCAGTTATCGGTACCGATCAGACAAGTTGGCTTGGCATTCTCATAGGTTAAAACGCTAGCTAAGTCGGAAAGGTGACTGTACCGCTGGACATCGCCAATGCTTGCGGATTGTGCCTTAAGGTTGAGATTAGGAATAGAACGGACTCGGATTTCGAAACTATCAGAGCTATAACGTCCTTTTACCTTAATATTTAAGAAACTAACATCAGACAATTTATTGAGCCCTCCAACACAATGAATACGTAAAGATTCTCTTGGTCCCTCGTCCTCCAACATATCAGCCACAGATTTTTCCAATAAAGTTGCGGAACTACCATCATCTAGTAATGCAAACGTGTTAACGCTGCCTTTCTTACCGGTTAACGTGATAGGGATAATCTTAAGAAGTGGTTGTTGTCTACTTACCAACGGCGTAGCACTATGTGCTATGATAGCGGTTTGCTCGTTGGATTCAGGTATGGTTGAAGGCGAATCCGATACTGGCTTATGAAGAAGTGTATGATGCCTTCGATTTGCTTTGCAACTATCGACTTCGCATCTCTTTGTACACTTATCGTACCGATGAGAACCTTTACGTAAACATTTGCGACAAACCTTATTATCCATAACCCATTGCCACCGATCGTCTAGATTGAGCGATTGAAAATTCGTACATTCGCTTACTTCATGAGTACCAGTTTGACAGTACTTGCATACGACTAAACTTTTTGGTTTGTTCGGTGCCGATGATGAGACTGTATTCGAAAAAATCTTGTCTTTGCTAGGTTTGAAGGGTTGAGTTTGACTTTTGACAAATATCGGCTCTGACATGACAACGCCAAAGTTAGTTTGTAAACATGACTCTTTTTCCAGAAAATCGGCCAAATTTTCCAACTTAAATTTGCCAGAGCCGGTTCTTGCCGCTGCAAAGTCAGCCCATCTAGACCGAAGGAGTGGAGTGAACTTGGTGATAATAGAGTTAGAGAGCTCTGGCGACGCAAGGTACTCAGGCTGGTTCAAAAGGCGGATGTCGTCAATACAGTTGCGAATGCGACAGGCGAAAGTATTCAGCTCGCGTGTACTCTCGTACAAACCTAGTTTAGGAATAGCTCTTACCAGAGAAAGTTGATATAGCACGATAACCTCAGGTTGGGCGAATCTATTCTCCAAGGCCTTCACAATCTGCTCCGGGTCGTCAGCTGCTGCCAGGCGAATGGATACCGCTTCTTTAGCGGTACCGCTCAACGCTCAAGGCTTAGCGCTGCCTTATGACGTTTTCACTTGAAGTGAAGTGTGTCTTGGATTGGTCATAGGATTTCTTAAATAAAAACCAATCTGCAACACGACCATCAAATTTAGAAATGTCACAAACCTTTGTTCTTCTCTTCTTCGCCAGGTCAGCAATTGCGTTGGCCAGCTGATTAAATTGTGTACCTGCATTATTGTCTTTTTCTTTATTTTTGTAGCAATAACAATCTTTTTCTTTATTAAGTGTGCCTAAATATTGTGTTGAATGTGTGGTTAATTCAGCTGGCGCAACGGGCGTATGGTGCAGGTGAGCAGGGGCCTGTAGCGTAGTTGGGGCGTCGACATCCGCTATGGCGGACGGCACCGACCGCGGCGGTGGCCGCGAGTTTACATTAGGGAACGGTAGTTGCACTTCATCCCTGTCAACCAATGAATGCGCTTTACAATTATTACCACGAGCGGTTACGTTAGTAGAGAACGCTAACCAATTTTCCACGCGGTGAGAATTTGAGCGATTCGACCCACAGGAGTAGCGTGATGAGGCGGCTTCGATTGCAGCCAATTCTGCCTGTAATTCTAATTCAGCGACTGCACGTTCTCTCTCGGCTTGGGCACGTTCTCGCTCGGCTTCGGCCTGTGCGATTCTACGAGCGTGCTCTGCCTTGGCAGTTAAAACTTGTGCTTTAAGACTCAATTTGCTAGTATTAGAACTTGTAGAGAGAATGGTTTTACTTACCTTATTACTCGTATCTGTACCTGAAGAGGTTTTCCGGCGTGGAGTAAGCGGTGTGCCTGCCGCGGCAGGAACGAGAACATTAGCATCGACGGCACTGTCTCCATCAGGAACTTTCGGCTCTTCGTGTGTATTAGGTTGCGCTACCGCGGTGGCGGCTAGCTTTTACGACCTTGTTAAGGGCATTTTTTTTAATTTTTTTTTCTTCTGACACCAAAATATGTAAATGATACGAGATTTTTCTATACACTGACATTTATTAAAATTATGATTATCTTTTTACAAGTATATGACAATATATACAAATGAGGTATAAAATGATGAATGAGGTTTGTTGGTCGTGAACACCAGCCTTATTTTATGTGTGGACTACACATAAACATATAAAAACAATCTATACATATTATATAATAAAACTGTAGAGATCTAATTTCTGCACATGAAAAAAAAAACGCTAAAACTCGAGCCAGGGGGATGTTAGAAGTAAAATAGAACTCATCTAGTTTTTTTTTTATTTTTTCGTTTTAAACTCGCCTATGATACTGTTGCACCGATTTAAATGAAGTTTTGCATGGTGGTACCGTACATCCCCGGTGAACATTTTAAATACTTTTATTGAAAGAAAATTAATGAGTTCCCGTGGGACAGATAAAAAACCGAAGGAATAATAAACACCACGCGGACAAAGTTGCGGGTATCAACTAGTATAGAATATATTTGTAAAGGATATTAACTTGTTTATATAGTTATATAGCCGTTTATTTCAAACTACATGAACGCCCGTATTAGGCGTCACCCGTCCCTCGCACTAAAATTTCTTGTGGATATTCCAAAAAAAATTAAAATATCTAAATTGTCAAGTCGCGTACATAAAACTATTCTTTTTTATTGATATAGACATAAATTTATTATATTAGTGCAAGTATAAATAAGGCAAATATATGTACTTGTACTTACATCTGTGGTGAACCAACTAGGTTATCATTAGTTTCCACTTGAGTGCTGAAATTAAGTCAGTCCCTTTTGTTCATCCTCTATGTTTGTTTAGTTAAATTAAGTTGAAAATTTATTCCGTATTAGTTTTGTCGAGGCCCCTTGTGTCAGCAGGGAATTTGTAAGTTTAAATAATTTTATAGTTGATCGATTGCCTTATTAGCATATTATTATTTTATAGTGGAATATTGATTTATCATTTTCATGTTTCATCATCATCAGATGTAATATTCCGTTTAAATTGGTAGGTACTACCGTTTTGTTTAGCTGGAATATTATTGTCATATAGTGTTTACAAAGTTTTTTGAGTCATTTATTAATAATGATCAGTTCTTTGAGTTAACACACTCAAAGCTCCAGTGGGCCAATGTGATATTCGTTTTCTTTACTTTGTAAAAAAAAACTAAGAATTTCTGCTGTAAATCCTATTCCCTTCGCTGACGAATAAACCAAAAAAGCTGCTTCAGACGTAAAACATTTGAAAGTGTATTGTAGCATAAAGTTGCTAGACATATTGTGAATGCCAGTGAATTAATATTCGTGCGGCCAGCACCCGTCACCGGCAGTCGGTTCACGCATGCCTAGCTCCCGGCACCAGCTTACCAACACTCATTAGTGAGACCACGCAGAAATCAGATCTATTCAATGTGGTTGCTATTTTTTATGAAAATTACATTGTAATTTGAGTGGGGAATGAGTTTGTACATGTTTTGTAGTTAGTAGATTGCTTCTTTTCTATATTTTTATAAATTGGTTTGAATTGAAAAATATTTATTTTGTTGAGAAAATAAAATGTTTTTTTTAATAATGATAAAAATAATGGCAGTTTATCAGCATCGGCAATTGTATCTACTCTGTATTTATTACGTTTAGTTTTCAATACCTTTTTTTTATTCTGTTCTTATCAGTGTAAATAAAATGATTATCTATCTTTCATTGAAGTCTGATGAGATTGTTTCATACTCTTATACAGGTTTAGAAAGAGTAGTCATATTTTATAGTTGATAGTTTTTTTTTTGGGCGGACATACCTATGTAGTTAGCCACGAGGCATATTTTTTAAGACATTTAGAGGAGGTTTTGTGATACTCTGTTTAATGGAATGCAGAAAAATAAAGTTTTTAAGCAATTATTATATGCAAAATTATATTTTTACGCGTCTTTAATTATAAAACCCTAATATGCATGGATTTGATAAAAATATATTTTGTCAAAGTGTCAATTCAAGTTTTATTGAGCCGTGAAGGAGTGAAGGATATTGTATAATTATTAAGCGTCATTCTTCCTCAATTAATCAAATGTTGTATAGCATATACAACTGGATTCACCTGTGTTTGTTTAAAATGTACAGAATGTCCCTCATCAATTGTCACAACGACGGCATAAATTAGAGCCCCCGGCTCCGCCCGAGATTAATGTTAGTATTAATCGAGTGACCGCTGCACGCCCGTTCCGGTCACTAAGAATGTTTAACCCTTATGGTTTTAATGTAATTTGTTTCGCAAAAAATATAAGCTTTGAAATATAAATTGGAATTAACTGGGAATTTTGTCTATATATTTTGGGTTAAATTATTTGACAACTTTTTTTTTACTATTGTTAGCTTATTTTTTAAACATTACTTGTATTCTTGGTAACCCCTCGTGCTCAGCTAATTTAAAATCAAGGTATTAAGGGCAGATTAAGTAACATGTTGTATAACTTGTGTTTTATAATACGTCCACATTATCTAACATTATTTTTCAACTTTGCAACATATAACAATAATGTACACATTAGAATAATAACAATGTCATATGACATTGTCGTTGGTCGTTCTGCAGTGCTATTCGCAATGTCGACACAAGAGGACGTTTGCTAGCCGCTGCAGCAACTGTTGTATTATTAAATAACGGAAAATAATCTGTTAAATATTTTAATAACATGTTATATAACATTCAGTCTCCCCATTACTGAAACATGTTTTATAATATGTTATGGTATATAATCATTAATTAAAATACCATTGGCTACTCAATACTTTATTAACTAATTATTTATTATCAAATGATTAAAAACATTACCGGCTAATTCTTAATATTAACCGGTAATATTAAGAATTAGATAGGAATGTTAAATAAAAACATATTTTTCAAATTGTTTCATTAAAGTATTTTGTATATTTAAAAAAAAAAAAAAAATTCATTGTTTTCACCTGCATGCACATTATCAAATTCTTTTTTTATATTTATTCCTTGTGGAATGTAAATATTATTTGGTAGATATACTGATAGTAATACGTTGTTTCGGTAGACTGTTTAATATGCGTAGAATCGGAATGAGAAATGTAGGATTGACCGCCAATTACTAGCATCGGTTTAACTGGCACGCCTGTGGGTAACGAGCGGCGTACCTTACACTCCTGTGCTGTACTGTTGTTGTTATTATTATATGTATTTTGTATAGCAATACCAAAAATGCTTCGGTACATCTTAATCTAGAAAATAAGTGTTATTATATAGGCCAATATTTTATAAATTACTAGCTTCCGCGCGCGGGTGTCATCCGCGTAACTCCTGTCCCCGTAAGAACTACATGATTAAATAAAATCTATAGCCTGCTTCGATAAATGGGCTATCTAATACCCATTAGAAACTGCTGGATCGATTTGAAAAAATCTTTGAATATTTCAAATGGAGCCAGCAGTTCTTGAATTTAGCGCCTTCAATTAAAATAATAAAAACTGTTCAGCTGTATATAAAAGTATAGAGTAAAGATAAATGAAACTCATGCAATTAAATGCGCCTACTAAAAATAGATAGATAAACACATCATCACGGAAAACCCATTACGTAGCCAGAGCTCTCGAACAATGACATTTAACGTAATTTAATTTCCCGAAACCCTATTTTATCGCTGGATTATTTGATCAAAGGGCTAATCGAGTCCACATACCTACAGTTTAGCCAAAGATAAACTTGCGACATGCGGGCGGCTGTGCGTGTTTAACTAATGACGAAGTGACGGGGGGCAATGGGTGCCGGGGGCGGCGGTGCCCGGCGGTCCAGCGATATCATTAGCCACAGATGCCGCTGCCCGGCGCTCGGTATAAATACATTAAGTGTGCCGTCAAACTGTTAAAGCTCGCTTCAAACATAGTTTTGTACACAGATTTCAGCCACTTAGCCACACGTATATTACGTGCTCATAGCGATATGTGTGACGACGAATATTGCTTTGTACCTTTATGACTCACACATTTCATTATTCACAGCTTAAACGACAACAGTTTAAGCGTGGCGCCGCATTCGCATCAAAATCAATAGACAATGAAAAACAGCGGCCACTGCATAGAATATGGCATCATAAAATTCTATAAACCCAATAAAATTCGTGCTCTGCGTCTGAACGTCCACATAAAATCTCAAAGTACATAAACATATCATAAGAGGGGATATAGAGCGAGTTATCCTCACAAAGAGAGTTTTTCTAAAGGATAAGCGGCGGTTTCCCCAGATGGTTATTTTATACAGTGAAGTCGAGTTAACGGCATGAGTTTTTAGTATTCGTAGCTACGGCGTAGACTGTTACGGCGTAGCGCGGTAAGCTTATTGTTACGATACTATCTGTAAATGAGCGTATTAGCTACACCGTGACTTTATACTAGCCGTACACTTCTAAAAGTAATTGCAATCTATATCTATACGAATTAATAAAATGAAGTGTCTGTTCGAAATGGTTTTAACTAAATACATATTAATATACATAGGGTACTTTTACCAAAAACGCAATAAAAAAATGTCTGGCTGAGATTAGCCGGTAAAAACAAAATGTGTGTGTTTGTGCGGACAGGAATTTTTTTAGACCGATTTTGACTGGAGTTTTGCTGATAGATAGCTATTTTAATAAGGTATAAAATATGTTACTTTTTACTTTTTCTGTATGTTTCTTCGTCCGTGAATTCCGCGTAACCTCCAAAACGGACACCTACATTGTGTAGTCGCACAGGACAGTACTGCCCTGTTTATTGTACTTGCAGTAATCGACATTTTTGGGATTAAAAATGTACGGAGTTTATCGTTATATAAAAATATATGATTTTAATTTTGTTATGTACGGTTTAGGTTTCAAAATGTAATTTTCGCAAAAAAGTGAAAGTCCCAAAAATGTCAAACTCAAATATTTTAATGCATTTCATGTGTAGGTATTACATAAGGTGTTACAGATAATATAATTTTTTTAGATCCAACATGGACCCCGTCAGGCACAGCAAAAATGGAAGAGAGGAAGTATGGCCAGCCATTTTAATAATTAATTATTATTATTATATATATATTATTTTTTAATTCCATTGTATTTATATTTATTAACATTAACTTAGAAACTAGTTTGTGTCAATTACTGCAAGACCAATAAGCAGGGCAGAGTATATTTAGAATATAGTATATTTAGAATCAAATGAAGAATCAAATAGTCAATAAATAAAAAAAGAATCATAAAGAGTTGGCAGTACATTTTATTTACTGCCGCAATCCCTCCTCGTTTATGACGATATAAATCGGCGACTAGATATGATTTATCAGCTCATCACTCCTAGTTAGGTGTGAGTAATGTTTCACCGGTTATTGCAACATTATAAACGTCAGTATATATACATATTTATGGAACGCACGTATTAGACAAACGAACAAAATTGTTATGTTGACTTAAAACACATTATCATACTCAAGGGATGTTCTGTGTTCACCCTTTATGCGACCCGTCTGACGTCGGGCTATTCAAATTGAAATGGATCGGATTGGAGAGACCATCGATCACGATGTTTGCCCCACATCTAATGGTTTTTTAATAATTCCACTTTTGGACTTGGTTTGTCTGTGCTCGTTAGGTACGTGATCGAGTGCCGATTGTTCCGAATATGACAGCCAATTGACAATTTTCACTGATAAGTGTTTAATGAATGGAGACAGTGAAGACAAAAGTGACAGCCAGTTTGAAATGAGTATTATAATACTCATTCATTGATCTGATTTAACATGTTGTACTGTTTATACAATTTTTTAAAGGTAAATTTATATCAAAAATATTAATTTATACAATTTTTATTGTAAATAAGGTGACGAAAATCTGAATTAAACTCTTAATAATTATTAAAATGGGTGAAAATGTTGGTAAATTTGTTAAAAAAGTTACGTATATTGGGATTTTGCGTAATTGTATGTGGACAAAGCCTTGAGTCTGAGCTAATATTATATCAAAATAAATTAAAATAACGTCACTCTATGGAGACGTTCAGTAACTTGTTCTTATATTATTAGTTATTTACATTGAAAAGGTTTAATTATATAATAAAAAAATCTTTCCATATATCTTCTAAGAAGAGATTTTTTTTTATTGAATATAGTCTTACGTTTGACCATAATCTCGCTTGATGGAAGGCGAAGATAAGGCCTAAGATAATACACGCTTGCCTAGAAAGTGTATGTTCACTTTTTTTCAAAAAAAACAATAATGTAATACGTAACCATTGTTTTGTTACAGGCAAATAAATCATATTTATATAAGACTAGCTTCCCGCGCGCGGTTTCACCCGCAAAGCTTCCGTTACTGTGGGAACTTCATGATTAAAAATAGCCTTTGTCACATCGGGATTGTGTAACGTCGAAAGAATTTATCAAATCGGTCGGAGTGTCGGAGCCTATTCAGTACAAACAAACAAACAATCAAATCTTTTCTCTTTGTAATCATCATCATCATCATCATCAGCCCGTATAACGTCCACTGCTGAAAATGAAAGAACCAATGAAAAAAATCCATACAAGGAAACGATGCTGCCCAATGCTTGATATACGATTATTATAGATGATGTTATAACCATCGGGAGCAACGGCATAACATGCTATCCGAGGCACGGAGGCCTCAACCAACCAGACCCGGAAAGAAATCTTAGAATTTATACAGAGATTTCCCGTCCGGCGTGGGGATCGAACCCACGACCTCTGAGAGTTCAAGCGAGTAATACGCTACGGAGGTTATTTTTTTTTCTTTATAATACATATTAGTATACAAAACAATTTCGATGCCAACAAAGGGAATATTAATTTGCAAAACTTAACTCACAAATAGTACAGAACAATGTTCTTTGTTAAATATTTCGTTAAAATATTATTCTAATGTCATGACCGGAAAATACGAGTAAACAACAAAGATAGGAATGTAGAAAGGGGCAAGCATGCAAAACGACCACTCAGTGACCGCTATAAACAATACGAACTATGTGCGGCCACCTTTATATCTCATGCAAATCGACCCGCAACTACCGGCTGCTTAGACTATAATCGAGTTGTGATAAACGACATTTGTTGCCCATTTCGTGGTACAAAGGAAACTTCTTTATTGAATATTTTAGTCTATTCCGCTTCTAAGACTTTATTGACTTTTTTTTTCTTTAAAAATAGTTACATTTATTTGGATACGTCATATTTTTTTTGAACTGAGAAACACTGCCATACAATCTTTTTTGGCATTTTACAATATTTTATTACTTATACCAAGAGATAAATTAGAGAAACTTTCAAATGAGATTCCGAGACCTATACCGAATCAATACAATGCCATTTTTTAAAACAAACAACAAATTTTGAAAATTATCTAACGTCAATATCTATACCTACATGATTGTTACCCGTTACCCGTACCCCGTTAATATTATAAACGCGAAAGTTTGTAAGTATGGTTGGATGGATGGATGTTCGTTACTCTTTCACGTAAAAACTACTGAATGGATTTGGCTGAAAGTTTGCACACGGAGAGTTTATAAGCTGGATTAACATATAGGCTACAAAATATCACGCTCCAACCCACTGGAGCTGAGTGACGCGGGTAAAACCGCGGGGTGCAGCTAGTTATCTAATAAAGATAGCACTCAGTAACCGTTATAAACCGTAGGAACTATGTACTGACTGCTAAGACTAAAATTAATTTGTGATAAACGTTAGTTGCCCATTTCGTTGTACAAAGGAAACTTCTTTATTGAATGTTTTATTCTATTACCCTTCTAAGAATGTTTTGGCTTCAAACTTGATATAAATAATAGTTTTTTAAGATGTCGTGTAAGAACTATACATATTTTATATATAATTCTCGGACATAAAGTACAACCAGACTAAGAACGACTATATACAACACACTACTACAAGTAATTGATCTGAAAATCAAACTGAGAACACCAGGCATAAGGGGCAACTACCGTCTACCGCCACTAGTGCATCCAATTGTAAACTGAGAATCCGTAAATTTCAAATCCAAAAATTGATTGTAGATTATTTATATTAAACAAGCTTATTGCGCGCTGTTTTACCCGCGTAACTCCGGTTCCCGTGGGAACTTCATCATTTAATAAATTGTATAATGTAAATATAGAATTGGGCTATCTAACACTAAAATATTTTTCAAATTATAGCAGAAGTTCCTAAGATTAGCGCGTTCAATCAAACAGACAATCACTTCAGCTTGATATACGAGTATAGATTCGGTAGCTTTATAAAAAAAATATATAGTATCAAAATTTATGCCAAACTTTTTAACTTACGCATAATATAATAATGTTCGACATAAAAGGTCTTATCTAAAATGCATCTTCAAACACGATCTATTCCCTCCATGAACGTTACAAATAACCGCGAAATGACGCGTCATTAAATAATATCGCCGAGATAAGTGTAGATTAATGTCGTTTTTATATCGTTTGATCGATATAGCGGTCTACCAAACGACCCTTTCACCCATTAAAAACGCGAAACCAACCCATGTGTGCGATTTAGAATTACGATATCGAAACGTTATCATGTAAAATACAATTGAAGTGAATTACGATACATTGAACCCATTATTGTAATGAGAATGAAAAAAAAATGTAATAATATGTAATTTGTGGTTTAAAATATTTTTCACGTATATCAAATTATTTTCTCATATGGGACACTCCTATATCAAAGCTATGAAACTTTGCCCCACCTACATAATATTGCTAGGGCAACCATCTGTGCAGAAATCATCCGGTCACTAGAATATTGTTTTCACTATATTAGAAACGTGATCGCAATTTTTAAGAACGAAAAAATTCTATTGAAGTTCAGTCTGACGTTGGGCGTATTTGATTATACATCGAGTGTTCCCTTTCGTAGCTTTATAAAGTAAACGATACGGGAATTTTACGATTCCATCTACGTCTCATATTGAAATATTGATATTATGATTAAACTCGTGTGACTTTTACATATTTAATACAATGTTTACTAAGTTATTTAGTCGGACATAGAATGCCAATGCGTATAAAAAGTGGACGAATTATGAACAAATTACTCCAACGGTACTCAATGGAATGAAACTAAAACTAATTAATTATATTTTCTGGTCACATTTGACAAATTAGTGTGTCCGAAATAATTGAAGTGAATATTTAAAAAACAAATGGACGATCAAAATCTATGGAATCTCTATAAAAAAAAAACAAACAACTTTCGAATAAAACCTCTTTACGGCATTGTACATTACCTTTTTCAATACCTACCAAATAAAATGATCTGTGCTTTAGTTCAAATCATGTTCTTATGATGCTTCCTTTTTTTTCCTACCACCAGTTATTGACATAGCAAGGTGGCAACTGGCATATCATCCACAGCTGCACATACCCCTTCCTTATAGATCTCCAGTTATTGCGGTTGGAAGCGGACTGCATCCACCGTATTCCACCTTAACCGGATTATCTATCCATCTAGTTGGTATATGTCCTACGCAAACGCAACGCTTACAGTCTCCAATTGAGAACTTTTCGGCCACAGCGAACATCCGTTTTCTGTGCTATATGGCCTGCCATTGCCAAATAACTAAACCGTTGCAACTGGCATATAACTTCGACAAAATCATTATTTTGTATGGTAAAAAAATTATTTTAGATAATTAACAAAAAAATATAATAATACGTCAGTTGATTATTTGTTATTTGATATTTCTAATACACTGTGTATACCTACATAATAGAAACTCCTAAACGTACACAAACTGAGTTGTAGCCATTAATATTTTCTACTCAATCTATCTTCAACATATTTGCATGAAGGTAGGAATTATTAATCACTCGGATATCTCGGTATCTCAATGTATGCATGTACTGGCCGTCTCCAGTTTGATTTTCATTAAGGCAAATCATGCTCCACGCTACTCTGTTTACATTAATTTACAATTCTACGTGCCATATCAATTTATTCAGCCAATTGATACATTCGGTATTCTGGTAAATATTTTTATTTGGAAATCTAAATGTTGGAATACTAAATAAGTGCTATTTCATGTTTTCATCTAGATCAGTGATCTGAAAATAGTCCTGGGCGTGGACCCAAGACTATTTTGAGATCACTGATCTTACTTTGGTACTTACTGGGTCGTACTGGTTTAGTTGTGGGTTTACCTCGGACTAAAAAAACGGTATCACAATTTGTAGTGTAGTGCGAAACCTGTAAGGATTTTAATGACTCCCCAACTACTTTTCCACGTAGACCACGTGAAAAAAAAGTTTGGGGGTCTCTGATTTAGATCTCAAAATCTCTTGCTATCAGTTCAACAAGAGATAGTTTCACGTATAGTAATAACTTGCTGCGCCCCGCGGTTTTACCCGCGTTACTCTGCTCCAGTGGGTTGGAGCGTAATTTTTTGTAGCCTATATGTTAATCGAGCTTATTAACTATCCCCGTCCCCCCAAAGTTTCACTCAGTAGATTTTGCTTGAAAGAGTAACAAACGTCAGTCCATTCATTCATACTCACAACCTTTCGCGTTTACAATATTAGTAGAGATTTTTTTGAGGAAACTTATATATTTATTCACAACCTCCGTAGCGTAGCGGTATTTGGCCCGCTTTAAATCTCGGAGGTCGTGGGTTCGATTCCCACGCCGGACGGGAGATCTTTGTGTGGATTCTAAGATTCCCTCCCTCGGGAGGAGGCCCATGTTCAGCAGTGGACGTTATACGGGCTGATGATGATAATGATGATGATTCATATAAAAAAAACTAGGTATGTCAAAATAGATGTCCCCAAATACTAGCTGTACCTACTGTATGTAATGTATTATATTTAATGTTTAGTGAAAAATAAATAGTGAAATAAAATGTATTATTTTACAGAAATTGCTTCACTAACGTAGTCACTACACATTATACTATCGACTGCTTAAAGGATGACATATATATTGGATGCACCTTATATTTATATGGAATTGAACTATAATAATAAAACTTGTACAATATTTATATTACTTACAATAAATGTGTTTATCTCAACATGATACAGAATTTATCAGCATCTACATGTATATATTGCATCTTTGAATAAACCTATAGTTTTGTAAATTAATATATTCAGAGCAACGTATACATATTTTGGTAGGCATTGTTTCCGTTTCCACGTCAACGACTAGAAATGATATTCATACAACGAAATTCATTTTCAGGAAATTAACACGATAGATAGCAAGAGGCACTGTCTTCGCCATTGTTTAAACGCCATGAGTTCTAAGTTGTTAATAATGCAGGGTAAATGATAAACAATGATTAACAACTATATTTTGAGGCTAGTTATGAATGATTGTCGGAAGATTTCTCGTTACCTAACTAAAATAAAAATACCTAATTAATTAACTTAGCCAAATAGCATACATTTAGAATAGTTAGTATTTTAGAAGTTAGTTTTAATCTAAATTATATAGTTTTAGTTGTTTATATGTGTTGTGTTAAACATCTGTTGGCTCAGTGGTTACGGTAGTTGGCTCTGAGTTCCAGTGTTCTGGGTTCAATTCCCATTCGGGAGACTATTTGTGTGAACCACAATAGATCTGCGTCTGGGTGTGCTTTGTGTCCGTAAATTATTTGTTAGTAAAATCCACTGAGATACAAGGATTTTTTTCCAAATTTTGTCAACAAAATTATTCGATTTTTGAAGTTTTGTTCGCGTAAAAAGATATTGGTAATTTGGTTCGTGATTACCAAAAACCTGAAAAGGTTCACGAACCATATTCTTAATTCTACTAAGCAATCGGCTCGCTATCTTATGTCTTTAAGATTTAACGTAGCTAGCAAACATCTCTGCGTCATTGAAGTTCTGATCATCGCGTAAATCACTTTTCACGATACTATATTGTCATTTGCCAATTAGAAACACACATCGTCTAATAGATACCTTTAAAATTATGTAAAAAGTAAAATAAAATAGGCATGAGGACTTAAAAAAATCCGTCAGTTAGATTACCAAAAAATATTGGACACGTAATTTTTTTCGTTCCTCTAACAAAAAATGACGTTGAAATTTTGCGAATTGTTGTTTGTTGAATACAGCGCGTTGAAATTTTGTGTGACGTCACTATTAGGTACAATTTTACCGTCAGTGACGTCACAAGCCCCGCTCTCCTGAACTTTATAGTTTGTTTTTGCTCTGTATCTTTGTCAATTTTTATTGATTTGATAAATAAAAAAATACGTAAAAATAATCTTACTAACGGACTAAATAAATTTTTTTAGTCCTCATGCCCATTATTCTGGTTTCTATATAAATCTTTTTTTTTTACGCTTAAAGTAGTTACTCTATTTCTGACATACGTAGTGGTATAAGTTCAATGACCTTTGTCTAACCTGTAGTATATGTTATACATTAACTATACTAATAATTATTTGATTGTTGGTTTATTTCATCATCATCATTATAATCAGCCGTATAACGTCCACTGCTGAACATGGGCCTCCTCCCAAGAGGGAGGGTATTTGCCATAGTCACCAGGCTTGGCAGGCGGGTTGGTGACCGCAGTATTATGTAGTACCACACAAGGGAACGCTGCTGCCCGTTCCTTGATATACGATTATTATAGATGATGTTATAGCAATCGGGACCAACGGCTTAACGTGCTTTCCAAGGCACGGAGGGTAGTCCCTCAACGAACCAGACCCGGAAAGAAATCTTAGAATTTACACAAAGATTTCCTTTCCGGTGTGGGGATTAAACCTATGACCTCCTAGATTCAAGGCGGGCCAAATACCGCTACGCTACGGAGGTTTGCTTGCATTGGAATTACTAGACCTATTTCAAAAATACATTAGAAAGCTACTTTATCCATAGCAAAGGCTATGTTTAATCATGAAGTTACCACGGGAACGGGAGTCACACTACTACTGCCTTGTTTCAGACTCTTGGTCAATCATCATCATAGTAAAAGTAAATAAACTTTGATTATATTGTTCGGTAAGCTGAAATCAATATTTGTTTGGGATTGTTTATGTAAAGTTGTTGCCTTGTTACAACTTGTTGTTTTACTTATCAACTAATTAATAAAGTGTAATGTTATAATTAACTTAAGGTATGCTAATAGAAACTACTAACAATCAAAATATTTAACAAATATAACAGAATATGCTGAATGCTGAATGATTTTTTTGTCGTTGTTAATCATTGGCAGGAAGATTTGCTATTGGGCCAACGAGCGGGAGGAGCTCGTTGGCGTGGTGGGAGACGACCTCTCGCTGCCGACCATCATTTCGAAGATGGTCCAAAGCGAGAGGTCGTGGGAGGCGGTTGCCTCCTTCTGTAGACAAGTTATGTCACAGAAGGAGGCCGCGGAGCGGGAGAGGGAAGTAGATCCCTCTGCCCACCCGCTTCGCAGACGGCGTGTTGGCCGTCGGCGGCGGGCCGAAACCCGCCGCCTACCGCCCTAGGCTCGGCCTTGGGGAGTGGGGAACATGGGCCCCGCTCCCTTCGAGGCTGACCCATGAGGAGTAGGGACGCCTCTACACTCCGGGCGTCCCTATAATTGGGCAAATGGGCCACTGTAAGTGTGTCCCTGTAGATCCTGCGGTACGATATTGGCCGCGGGTGCCGTCGGGGGGCCGGATTGCTCATGCGTACCCGGCCCCCGCCAACGGCGGATCGAAGAAGTGTCCGGGAAGTTTTAGTGGCGCAGGGTCCTCTCCTCGTGGTATGAGTTAAGCATACCACGCTATGGAGAGGGCGAGTCCCACATATCCCGCCGCCAGCGCGCGAATATGCTGCAGAGGCGGTGGGAATGTGGCAATGCATTACCCACCGGACAGCAAAAAAAAAAAAAAAAGGATTTTTTGCTATTAGTATTGCTATCAAAACGTAAGATGAAAATTTTAAATAGATACATATCCACGAGATTTTATTTTATATATTAATAACAACAGAATTAATCTAAAACTAAACTTAACAAATAACAATAACCTATAATTAAAGCTAACTAAGAATTAAAAACTACCAAAAGTTAAAAACTAACGTAAAAACTAAATACTACTCTAAAATGGCGTCACTGGGAAGCGTTCCCAGAATGCTGGCAGCATTGCCACGCTGAATAGCAATGCTTATTTGTTGGGCAAAGCATATACCAGCATTCTGGGAACACGTCGTTAAGAGACGCTGCGAGTTCTTTATATATAAATTAGATATATATCTATACTTAATATTATAAAGAGGAAATATTTGATTGATTGTTTTTTTGTATTGAATAGGCTCCGAAACTACTGGACCGATTTGAAAAATTCTTTCACCGTTGGAAAGCTACACTATCCCCGGATGACATAGGCTATATTTAATTATGAAGTTCCCACGGGAACGGGAGTTACACAAGTGAAACCGCACGCGGGTATCTAGTGTTTTATACGAAAAATTTTGCCCTTAAGGAGGCGGTAATGTCATGGCAAAATAAGCTCTAGTGCCTTACAATACAAGGTAAAATACTATCTAGGTTGTACGAACGAGCGACCCTAACAGAGGTTTGAAGTCAATTTAATCTGTTATTTTAAATGCAATTGAGAAATAATGCACATAAATCTACTACTTACTATCAAAAATAAATAATATCGCTAAGTATAAGTAACGAATAAAATATCACGGTGTATCATTAAATGAAAAAGTTTGTTAACATTAGTTTTTATTGTTAGTATTAAAAATGCTTGTGCTTTTTCAACATCATCCATCTGGTTACGAAGACAAAGCGGAATCAAGAGGAGTGTGCAAAAGCTGATATTAAGAACCAGTTAGTAGGTTATTTCAGTGAAACCTGGTTAGGTGGGACCTGGATAAGAGTCCATCCTCTATTATTGATAACTGTAATTGGGACTCTGGAGCTCAAGGGACAGGTTAAGACACGATTGTTTACAAAATTTAGGATCCTACTTAAGTAACGAGTCAACAATAATATGCAACCGTAGCTATAGTTGCGTAGTTATCTCAAAGTATCGATAGTCGATATTGTGTGGGTATATCAAACACAGACGTTTCGTGTAAGCGATAAATATACAAATACTATCATGTGTACAGACGGGCTAACTGTCCAACCCGTTTGTCTGAATGCAGTTACACGGAATAAAGGAAGTCGTTGGCAATTCCGCTCCCCTTGTTCTCTCCAGGAAATTCCCGACTCGCAACTTTGATTCCGTTGAAAGAAATACTTTGGCGAGACTTGTCCGCATTTCTTTATTAGCCTTTTTCATTTGCTCATACTCTACAAATAAAGGGGTGAAATGTTACAAAATACTTTACTATTTTGTTTTCAATGTACTCCGGTTCTACTTCTTTTTAATACTTTTTGTTTTTATATTTGATGTAATATAAATTTTTATTTAAAATGAACACTGCCGTTTAAAAACTAAATTTTGCATAAAAAAAAGGTTTTGTACAGCCTTACAATATATGCCACGAATATTACTCTTTTTTTTAACGATGATCGACGTTAAAATTTACTTATCCATTGTCAATCTTACATTGATTGATGTGAAGTTGGTAGTATGAATAACTATTTGATTATTGTGTTAATAAATTTAAGATTGTCTTTTTCTTTGGAATTTCTTGAAGTAAATAACAAATGGCTAGTTCAGCACGATCCATTTAGACTGAAAATTTCACTGGGTAGTTTTATTAGGTATAACATAATAAGCGGCCGTAGCCCAATGGCTAGGGCGTCGGACTTGTGATCTTGTGGTCTCCGGTTCGATCCCCACCCATTGCACTACCGACGTGAGCCCACTCGTAACACAAGCATTTTAGCTTAGCACGAGGGGTTAACAAGAATACTAGTAGAGTGCAAAAGTCTGCTAGAAATCATAAAAAAAAAACAAAAATAATAATAATAACACCGAAGCTAACTCGTAGGTTAGCGTCTGACAGCGAGTCACCGTCTGCCAATATAAAATATGTGATAATTTTCGAGGCAGATGTCCGATCTCACTCCATAGCCCAGTAATCCAGTACATTTAACATCCCATCCGTATAGCCCAAACCAAGTCGAGTGGAGCATGGAGTATGGAGGACTGTCCATTGATACATCTCAATGGTATATGAATGGATAGAACTTCATAGATGCAGCCATCTTACTTTGATATTAAAAGGTACCAAAGGCCTCTTCAATGTTGGGTTCGGGCCCATGAATGCCTTTCAAATGACCGGGTCCCCATGGGCCCGTGGCAGTAAAATGTACCAACATAATAATAAAAAAAAATAATAATAACATAAGCTTTTTTATTTTGTGTCTGTTTGTTTTTCCGTGTATTCTAATCTTCAAACCCGATTATAATGGACTGCACTAGGAAGAAGCTGATATTAGGCTCTTTTTTAGGGTTCCGTAGCCAAATGTAATATTAATGGTGTACAATGTTAACAGTGCAATGTGCTCATGTTTTTATGAAATAAATATTTATTATTATTATTATTTCGGTTGTGTTGTTTTTTTTTCTCGTCTTTTGGGCTGGAATTAGCTACGTTTACGGGCCAAAGCCAAGTAAATGCAGCGTGTGGTGTGTGTTTATGTGTTGTGATGTGCGGTTACTTCATGTTCATCTATTTGCATGAACTTCCTGACGATCCTACATGTGTTCAAGATGGCTGCCTTTTGTAAGGTTATATAGAGGGTTTCATTAAGATCTAATAATTTTAAACTATGGAGAAGATGATTAGGTATTACGCCTGTGGTAGAAAGAACAATTTCAAGATTCTCGTGACTTCATCCTTGAGCTCTGTGTATTTATTAATTTTTTCAGTGATTGTCTTCTGTATGTTATGTGTGTTGGGAACTGCGATATCTATCAGGTAAGTAACTTTCTTTATTTTATCTTGTAGGGTTATATCTGGTCTATTATAATGGATAGTCCTGTCTGTGAGTATAGCGCGGTCAAAGTAAAGTTTATGGGTGTTATTTTCTAAGATAGTTTGTGGTGCATAATTGTAATAGGGTGTATTGGTATTTCGAATGAGTGCGTGTTTGAGTGCTAGTTTTTGGTGAATGGCGTTTGCTATTTGATTATGTCTATGAGTATAGTCTGTCTGTGTAAGTGTTGTGCATGCGCCTGTGATGTGCTGGATGGTTTCTGGTTGAATGTGACATTTCCGACATTTATCATTTGCTACAGTAGGGTCTTTAATTATATATTTTCTGTAGTTTTTTGTGTTAATGATTTGGTCTTGGATAGCTATCATAAATCCCTCAGTTTCTGGAAATAAGTTGCCTATTTTGAGCCATTTATTTGAAGCTACTGTGTTTATGTGAGGTTGCTCTAGATCGTGAGGGTGTCTACCGTGTAGTACTTTCTTCTTCCAATCTTCAACTTTTTGTTTCTGTTTGTCATCATTGGTGTTGTTTTGTGTATTTGTCTGACCGTGCAAATTCAGCGGTGTGTAATTGAGATCGTTGGCCACTATGGCTTTATGTATATTATTATTGTAGGATTTTGTGTAAAAGAATGTTTTTAGGCGACTAACTTGTTTTTTACAAAGGTGTTGTATGTCTATAAGGCCTCTCCCTCCATGTTGTCTTTTGATGGTAAGTCTTTCTATTGCACATTTTGGGTGTAGGTTGTTGTGTTTCGTGTAGTTCGTTCTAATTGTTCAGTGTCGGTTTTGGTCCATTTTATAACTCCGAATGAGTAGGTTAGTACAGGAATGGCAAAAGTGTTTAAGGCTTTTATGAGATGTTTACTAGAAAGTTGGGTTTTACAAATGGCGTGAAGTCTCTTCTTATACTCTGTAGTGAGTGTATTTTTAATTCTGACATGGTCTAATCCTTTTAGTTGCGTGTACCCTAAATATTTATACAAGTCAGTCGGTTCCATTGCTGTTATAACGTCCGTGTCGTTTACTACATAATCGCCTGGTCGTACCCTGCCTTTTACAATGTGAAGTGTCCTACATTTATCCAAGCCGAATTGCATGTTAATGTCGTTACTAAACTCTGATGTTACTTCTACTAAATTCTTCGTTTCTTTTTCTGTTTTTGCATAAAGTTTGATGTCGTCCATGTATATTAAGTGTGATATTGTTGTTTGCTGTGGAGTGTGTTTCAGGCAGTATCCAGCCCACAGTTTTGTAATAAATGAGACAGTGGATTTAGGGCGAGACAGAACCACAGGGGACTCAGGGAGTCACCTTGATAGATGCCTTTTTTTTTATAGAAATCTGCCGTGTTGTAATATTATTATGACTGCAATTTATCTGTAATGTTGTTTTCCACTGTTGCATAATATGGCGTAAGAAATTAATAATTTTTGGGTTTATTCTATAGATCTCTAATATTTTTATTAACCAGGAATGGGGGACACTGTCAAAGGCTTTTTTATAGTCAATATATGTGCAATGAAGGTTTCTGTATTTTGTTGTGGCGTGTTTATGTATGGTGGAGTCGATAATCAATTGTTCTTCATCCCATGTGGCCCCGCCTGCATCCTTTCTGTTCCTCTGCTATGATATTGTGCTGTTCGATGTGTGAGTTAATTGTTTTTGAAATTGCTGATGTTAAAATTTTGTATATAGTTGGTAGACACGTGATTGGTCTGTATTGGGAAGGCTCGCTTGAGTTTTTATCAGATTTTGGTAGCATATAAGTAATTCCGGTCGTAATAAATTGGGGTGTGTTTTGTTGTTTTAAAATAATGTCGGTCAAATTTTTTGCCATTAATTTATGTAGTGATGTTAATTTTTTGTACCAAAAATTGTGTATTTTGTCTATGCCAGGTGATTTCCAGTTGTGTAATCTGGCCGTGATTTGTGTAATGTCGGACTCTACTATCGCATCAAATTTCATTTCTTCGATACCTCTCCATTTTTTTTCTTCTTCCTCTATCCACAATGCTTTATCGTTATGTTGCACTTGTTCTTCCCAGATGCCAGACCAGAATGTCTCTAGTTGTTCTTTTGATGGTATGTTTGTATTGTTTTCTGCTGTTGTGTCGGTGTGTGGTTTGTGTAGGTTTCTATAAAACATTTTTTCATTAGTAGCAAAAATGGTGTTATCTTTTAAACGTTTTTGTGCCTTTGTGTACCTCCTAAGTCTATGTACTTTAAGCGCTAGTTTTTGTTTGAGTGTGTCTAAAAATTCTTCAGGTTTTCTATTACTATTTTCATGCCTAGTGTGTGTCAAATTGTTTTTAAAAATTGTCTCTACCCTCTTAACTACTTTGTTAGATCTGTTGTTGTTGATATATTGTGTTAGTCGTCCGCAGTCTGCTCTTAACTTTTCTATACTCTTTTCTAGCCTCTGTTGCCAGGGTGGCTTGGAATCGTGCGGTGATTTTCTGGTTCCCGTGTGTTCCGTGATTTTATAGTTGAGTTTTTCAGATACGACTACTGCTGTACAATAAATAAGGGTGTGTATGTCTATTAATTGTGTGTCATCAGATATATATTGTATAAGTATATTTTCGTTGAATAAATTTACTAAACGGAAGAGATTAGGGCTGTATCGAAGTTTAGGTAGTCTCGGTCGACTTGCTGGATCCATCCCAGAATATTGTGTTAGTGTTGTTATGAATTTCTCATGTATTTCTTGGGTATATGTATCTGTTATTAAGTTTTGATCTACATCGACTAACGTTTCAATGTCATTTTCTAACATTAGCGTAGTATGCTCAGTCTGTGTGGATGTGTGAGATATTTGAGTGTATGCTTGCGAATGGTACGGTTGGGTTTGTGTAATAGTTTGTAACTGAGTCTGTGATTGTGACTGTAATTGTAGAGTTTCTTCTGTCATGTTTTGTGAAAGTGTGATAGTGTTATATTCTGTGCTATTATTATCTGTTTCATATTCTAGTAGTTTTCTTGTTTCTTCTTTTAAGTGTTCTAATTCTGATTGAGACAAAAGTTTATTTCTAATAATAGTTCTTCTCTGGTCTGATATTCTTTGTTCTGAAACGCTTATCTCTGGATATTGTCGTGTAAAAAGTTCATGTAACTGTTTTCTGTATGTGGTCATATCAGTCTCTAATCTCGTGATGTAGAAGTAAGTTCGCATGATGAATATGTTAACATCTTTACTCCATCTCATGCGAACTCTTGCTTTTCCTGCCTTGGTGGATGCGGGCAAGAAGGTACAACTTACCTCCCGCGCAACATTCAAGGCTGGAGTTGGTGTAACTGTATTAAAACTGGTAATGGGGGGTGATGATATTATAGTAGGTGACGATGGTATGGATGGTGATGATGGTCTAGACGGTGTGTATGATACAGTGCTTGGGCTGTATGGTTCTACAGGGGTGTCTGTCCTGTCGGTCAATCTGTCACCATCGTCAGTGATTCCGGCTGTAGTATCTTTGTCGGTGGGAGCCCGCCTGCTCAACTCCTCACCGCTGACGGTTCGCATGCTGTGACACCCAGCGTCAGCTCCAGGTGCGCCCCGGCGAATTATTATTATTATTATTAAATGGCAAAAAACGGAACCCTTATAGATTCGTCATGTCTGTCTGTCTGTCTGTCTGTCTGTCCGTCCGTATGTCACAGCCACTTTTTTCCGAAACTATAAGAACTATAATGTTGAAACTTGGCAAGTAGATGTATATTGTGAACCGCATTAAGATTTTCACACAAAAATAGAAAAAAAACAAAAAAAATTGGGGTTCCCAATACTTAGAACTGAAACTCAAAAATTTTTTTTCGTCGAACCCTCGTGTGGGATATCTATGGATAGGTCTTCAAAAATGATATTGAGGTTTCTTACGTAATTTTTTTCTAAACTGAATAGTTTCGCGAGAGACACTTCCAAAGTGGCAAAATGTGTGTCCCTGTAACTTCTAAAATAAGAGAATGATAAAACTAAAAAAAAATATATGATGTACATAAAACCATGCAAACTTCCGCCGAAAATTGGTTTGAACGAGATCAAGTAAGTAGTTTTTTTTTAATACGTCATAAACCGTAAACCGCAGTTTACCTTTCATTCATTCAACATCGATCAAAGTTACAACGAACTACAAGAACTTTTATACTATGTTACTTGTTGTATTCTTGATATCAAAAATAGGTACGCACTTGTACGGAACCCTTCGTGCGAGAGTCCGACTCGCACTTGGCCGGTTTTTATTCTGGCTATTTTCCGAAAACAACATTTATATTATTTTACGCGGATGTTGTCGCAGTTACTACATATGCAAGAGTTTATAGGTGCATATCGTGTAACGATTATTAACATATTTACATGCTCAAATTGTAGCCCTTCGATATTGTATTTAATTTAATGATATGGAATTGTTTTTTTTTTCTCTCCCTCTATCCACCTCTATCCATGTTTGTGTTTTGTATGTATAGCGTCCGAGCTTCAAGTATTATCCTTATTTATGTACTTTCTATGATTTTAATGAATATTTCGTATTGTTTCGTGTGTTCAATAAATGTTTTTCTTTCTTTCTTTCGATAGCATTATTTGTTCCAATGTTATTCAACCAAAGCATATTATAATAAACAACTTTGTAATAACCAAGAAATTCCAAACAGTTTCAGCACAAATTCCTATAGAGTTGAAATATAAACAACACTTAAATGGAGAGTCCATATCTGCTACAGACAAAGCTCGAATTCAGAAGGCTTAGTTGGAAACTACACCGTGATTTAATTTTAAAGCCAAGTTCCCCGCCGGCATTTAGGAATAGCCTCTTAATAAATCTGCTACTTACCCAACATCCGGAGTTCGATTCCCGGCGGGGCACGCTACGAATTAACTAGTTGGCTTTTCGAGTACTGACCAAGGGAAGTTGCACTAACTTTGTAATTGGTCAGAATTTATTACTGATATACCGAAAATACCCTCTCATATTCGGACAAGTTACTTGGTTTAGTGGCTTTACTAATTTAAGTGGGGTATTAATATAAACAGATCCTGTTTATATATAAATACTAGTCTATTAACTAAAGGCCATTTATTAGTCCATTTTTACTAATTGAATTATAATAATAATAATAGTTTATTTGAATAACTAAGTATAACAAATATCTCTTAGTCTATGGAAAATATAAAACAACAATGGGTGATAATCTAAACAAGAGAGAATACTAGTTTCTTACCGTAATAAATGCTATATTATATTTTCAGCTTGTTTACGTTCACTGCAAATCATGGGACAGGCTCCCATGATCTCTTTAACAGACTTTTGCAACGTTGGGTTGTTGAGGGATATTGTTGTATTCACCACGCTTGGCATGCAGAAAGGTGATCGTAGTAAGGGCCTATGCACACCACGTTTTTTAAACGCGCCGTTGAAGCGCGTTTGTAGCGATACAGACTCGATACGCACGAAAAACAAACTGCTCTGTAGGTGAAAAGCGCGCTGTCGATTCCAAAACGCGCGTCGACGGCGCGTTTAAAAACATGGTGTGCATTCGAGTTAATATATGCAACTGCCGATCTATTAGGTGCATGATCCTTTGTCGCACTAACGAAACCCATAAGAAGATATGGGATGGTCCATTCTAAGCTGAAAACCACACGGTCACGGCCAAATTGCTACATTAAATTGCTACATTAAATAGCATTACGTATGATTTGTAATGCTATTAAATTTTTTAATGATTCTCAATTTCTAGGTTAATTTTTATGTACATCTTCATACCTATTTTCAACATCTTATACATGGCTATACTCAATATTTATTTGCTTTGGTGAATAAACACATCACGGCCAAATTATAAATCCGTCTTTTATTTTTCTCGGACGGACGTTGTAATCAGCCTTTTACTGTACATCCTTCGTTTGCTCAAAAACTGTCACCGCTTCAAAATGTTAATAGCACTGTCAGTCTAAGTTATAGTAATTATAAATTAGCTATCGAAGGACGGTTACACAAGTCACGTCTGGGCCGCAGGTCGTCAAAGGGGAACTAATCCCAACTGTGATTAATTGAATTCAGAAGTGGATCGTGCACTAGCAAAGGCGTCCAAATCTGTTACTCCAGTCTGTCTGCAATACAGTTTAGTCTGTTGTTGAAGTTCTGGTTTGAGTTTAATACGTGCAAATATGCGGGTAACATTCTATAAATTTACCAATATATTTCTTGGTAATACCTTCAATATTACAAATTGAAATTCGGTGGTATTTTCAATAAATAATGTTCGTTTAAAATCATTCGTTTTCTGATATACTAGCGACCCGGATGTATTATACATATAAACCTTCTCTTGAATCCCTCTATCTATTAAAAAAAACCGCATCAAAATCCGTTGCGTAGTTTTAAAGATTTAAGCATACATAGGGATATAGGGACAGAGAAAGCGACTTTGTTTTATACTATGTAGTGATGATGAACCTAATTAGTGAAATCTGAATTTTAATCAATTGTTTCATACTGCCCGTCCGATTGCTGCATGCTTAAGTCGGAATTAAATTTTAATTTGATAAGGAATTAATAGAGAAAAAATATGAAAGAAGTTTACGAATTATGAAGCTAAAAACAAACATAAACTAAAAAGATTTTCTATCTTTGAAGAAAAGAAACATTCAACTAAATATGCTACGGATTAGATAATAAGATAACATTCCCCCGCATATTAATATTGTTGAGTAATTCAATTGAATTTGAGTTTGTGATTTTGATAAAAACATTAATAGAAAAATCTTCTAGATTTGAATCCACTTTGATCCACTCATTATTTAGACAAATATGAATCTGTTTTTTCTCCACTAGAATAATCAATCAATTTAATTCAAACTGGTGGTAGTAAAAGAAAGGGACGCATCATAAGACCATGATTTCAAATATTTTAAATGTGTCTATAAGAATAAAGAATTTTTGGCTTTTTTTTGACTGAGGTAGATCTCAAAATTTAATTGGTGTCTCACACTTTAGCCTTCTAAACTATGGGAGGCAAATATTAACATAAAACTAGCAATTTAGCCTTGCATCTAAATACATTTAAGGTTTACAATTTAAATATTCTTCTATGGAATAAAAACATTTTAAAGTTACAGTTCACCCCTACATAACAGTGATTATAAACTAGCTTTCAGAAAACTAAGTTAATAAATAACAAAACAAGTCAGCTGACTATCAACCACACTCCCGTGTGGTTACCAAGTTTTAGGACAGTCCCTTAAGTCTTGTAAGTTGTCCAGTAAATACTGAAGCCACTGGCTACCGACACTTCGCTGACCCTCTTTGTGACCAACTGTTGCCAACTTGTTTAATGATAGCTAAATTTATTGTCGTGAAGTATTCGAATTATTTAGAAAAGCTATTGAAATAGTAGTAACAATAGTAGTATTTTATAAGTTTTTTTATTTTAAGCTAGCTGTGCCCGCGTGGAATGCTGAACTTGAGTTACAGGTTTAATTATTATTTAGGTTAATTAGCACTTATAATAAGTTTCAAGCTTCTAGCACAAAAAATGACAATTATTCGCTTTAAAAAGTTGACCATGTTCTTTCTCAGGTTCTACACTATCTGTGTACCAAATTTCATTTAAATCGGTTCAGTAGTTTTGGCGTGAAAGGTCGACAGACAGACAGAGTAACTTTCACATTTATTAAATTGGCATGGATTACCATTACTAGTACTTGGTATTGACATATCAAAGTTAAACCATAATAAACTGTCACTTGTTATGATTCGACCATTAATGGACTCTATTAAAATAAGTAACAATAATACATATAGATTCTGCTATTCACTAATACAAAATATTTCCATTGCAGGGAAACAGCCATGGGATTTTTTACCGTAGTACCACAATTCAATAAATTGGTTAACAAAAGCATGGACCTACCTTGGTTGTAGTATTTTCAAGCCCGAGTACACACTGGCGCATCTCAGTTGCACGTGCGAGCGATTAGGCATTCAGCGCGCGTCGCGACGTGTCGCTGCAACCGCTGCGACTACGACCAGTCGCAGTCTCACTGCATTCTAAATACGTGTGTACACCGCTTTTGTTTTCCAACAACATTGTATAAAGTTCGACTTCTGACAGGAAATTTATGTTGAATTAAGATTTAATATTTCATAAAACAATATTTATAGGTGACATCGTATTAGGAGTATGGAATCGGTAGGTGGCTTAGCTACTTACCGTTGATGTATTTTAAAAATTGAAGGTACGGTTAGATACCTGTTTCAGAAAACTGAAACAATCGGCGGTTTGACTACAGCAATGGATTAAGTGCCCGCATAACATCCACTACTGAACATGAACCTCCCTTGCAGGAGGAATTGCCATAGTCGCCACGCTTGGCAGGTGGGTTGGTGACTGCAGTATTCTGGGAATCATACTCACTACCGCGAGATTTAAGGCGAGACTAACATCGTTTTGCTACGGGGGTTGACGTAAGTGACGAACGTACTTGAACCTACCTACTCTAATTCAACCAAAGAAAGAAGGAATGGGTAAAAACTATTACGAAAAATATGTTTTTTTTGGTGAATATATCTTATAGATATACATGCAATTCCCCTTAAAATAATATACCTAAATATAACCTTTATACAATCCATTTATTTTCAGATTTCACGTTTTATTTTATTTGATAATTAATAAAATCCCTTTTTCAAGAATTAAAGGATGTCCATACGTATATAATTTAAATAACCACTTGTTTTTTTCTGTTCTATAAAGCATAAATCTCATCTTTTGTTCAATTGTTGTCACTGTTAATGTTAAGCTATCTGTGGAAGCTGTTTTTAGATTGTGTTACACTTTTATTTTGTTATTCATGTCTGTTATAATACATAAATTTTTGTGTCCCAAATAATAAAGAAATAAATGCGTATACCTACGTACCTGTCCTCAAATTTTCCCGTTCCGTTGATTCAATCCTCGAGATAATAATTATGAATGAAATAATTAGGTGTTGTTTATAAATCCCGATCGTTTCTAATGAGTGCTAATGTCAACCACTGAATTAAATGCGTGGTTTTTGAGTATATTCTTATGTAACAGTGAGACAAGCTATGGGCTACTAGTCTATCATTCATGCATTTCATTAATAAAAGAAGGTCTTCTGCGCTTTCGTTGATTTGGAGAAAGCATACGACAGTGTGTGGTGTGAACTGGCACCTGATACGGGCACTGAAATCTTTATACAAGGATTCCAGTGCTTGTGTTAGGATAAATGGGGCATACTCGGACTGCTTTTGCATCTCAAGGGGTGTAAGACAGGGCTGCGTAGCGTCACCATGGTTGTTCAACTTGTACATGGACAGTTGTCTGATGGGTTTGAAAGAGGGTGAGTGTGGGTTGAGAATGAATGAACTGCCTGTCAAATGCCTTCTCTACGCAGATGATCATGTTCTACTTGCATCGTCAGAAGAATAGTTGCAAGACATGGTAACTGTGATGTATGAAGCTTTTAAAAGGAAAGGGATGAATATAAATGTATGCAAGACGAAAGTAATGGTGTTTGAACGGAAGAGGTTGTATCTGTGTGTGATGTACAAATTATTGATAAAAGTGTGGAGCAAGTAAATAAGTTTGTGTATTTAGGAAGTATGTTCACAAGAGATGGAAAGTTTGATGCCGATGTGGAAAGAAGAGCAAATGCGGGAAATAAAGTAAATGGTGCTATATACGCGGTTGAGACCAGCCAGTCGATGTCTACAAAGGCTCGATTGGCTGTTCACAATAGTGTTCTGGTGCCTACGCTTATGTATGGCAGTGAATGTTGGGTGTGGCAAAAGAGACATGAAAGTAGGATAAATGCTGTAGAGATGCGTTCTTTACGAAGTATATGTGGTGTAACTCTAAATGATAGATTGAGGAATGATAATTATAATTAGACAACGTTGCGGTTTAAAAGAAGATGTAGTGACAAAAATTGAAAAGAGTATGCTTAGGTGGTTTGGTCATGTGGAAAGGATGAATGAAAGGCGAGTAACAAAAGGTATTTACAAGGCAGATGTGAGTGGAAACGCCGGAAGGGGACGTCCAAGAAGGACATACACTGACCTCATAGGTAATGTTCTTCAGAAAGGTCAGGTGCGTAGTACTCGCAAGCGGCGTGCGTGTATGACCAGATGTATGAACGTGGACGAGGCAAAGGGAGTGTGTAAGGATCGTAGCAGGTGGCGTTCTGTAGTTTCTGCCTACCCCCATGGGAGAAAGTCGTGATTATATGTATGTATGTAATAAAATAAATATAACCACTAAACTTAAGTTAGGTTTAGTATTTAGTATGAGTTCAAGAAAAAGTATAATTTTTGGACTTTTAGACTTAAAGTTTATTATAATAAATATAGAATATAATTATGCTTAAATATCTTATGATGTGATGAAAACCTCACATGGTCTTATGTGAAGTTTTCTAACTATATATATTCAAGACATCATTGTGACTATTGAGATGGCGGCTAATAGAGGAGTGTGTAAGAAAAAGAAATGTTGCGCCGACCCCAAATAAATTGGGATAAGGGCAGTAGAATGATGATGGTGAATGATGATTAGGATATCTTCAAGCATATATTTATATTAAAGACATACACGTAGTTAATGTATAAATAAACAAAATTAAAATATTTAGAAGCTTGGCTCCTTATTGCATTGCACCGTTCAATCCGAGTGCTGATCACGTGAGCTTAGGGAGTAATGACTGTTTGTTTAGGCGTGTCCAGTGGCCGCGTTCTAACAAACATTATGTTGACAAGCGAACGTTAGGTAAAACGCTTTGAATTCGTGTACTATGCATGTGATGCCTATTCATGGAATCACGATATTGGTGTTCTCAATATTAGTTAGAATTATATATGTATAACGAAGTGAATTTTGAAACATATTTGCTATGAAGGTATAGGTACTTAAAAAATGAAATACCTACTTTAGAGGATTTACTTGCTATTTACTAAAAAAAAACAAATTGGTTGGTAATCAAAGCTGATAAAAAGATACATTTTTTAATATAATATTAAAAAAAAATAGTATGTACTTTGAATCAACTAAACTTGTGTCTTATCTAAATTTACATGAATTCGATAATTGATTAACAGAATTTTAACTAACTAATTAATGTCAACTAAAAAGCCTTTTACCTGCTTAATAAAAAAAATATATCAATAACTTTAAATAATACAATCTAAAATAATTTCAACTCATGGTAATCAGATTGAACAGATTTGTGTATTAATTTGTTCAACAAATATATTAAAATGTTAATAAAATATATTCATAGAAACCGATTAATATCTCCTAACATAATATCTTTATACGAATAAAATTATAACGTTGATATTAATTGGTCAAATAAAATATGATTTTAAATAAAAAGTATTTCAACTTGGCGAACTGTTTAAGCGAAGTCACGTAGGGTACAGTCGAGAATAAAATTTTTACATCAATATAATAGAAATACTTGAATAATATCTACCATTAACCTGCACCATGTAACCATGATGTATCGCATATGTAGCTTTTTTTTACAAACAGATTTTCTAAGAGTTTGTTTTTCGGACAGACGTTATGTATTTAGCTAGGAGGCTTTTGCTACTTCACCGGACTTAATGGCGAACAGAGCTCCAGCCTCAATAAATGGTTTAAATACAACAAGCTAAGTAACCTGCGCAAGAGGATGACCTGTGGGGATTGAGGAATGATGACTTTAGATTTTTAGGAGAATTTTGTGCAACTGTCTCTCTACTTTACAAAGACTTATTGAAAGAACTACAACTACATCTGCTTTCATTTAAATATAATATTTTATACCTCATTCGTCAACTATCTAGCTGATAAAAAAATCTGTAATATGTTTAATCCCTTAAATATTTGCCTAAGTATTGGCCACATTATATGTCATTGGTAAGTTTCTACTTTACTTGAATATTAATGACTTTGAATTTGATCAACATAGGTATTGCTGAATTAATTACATTAAAATGACTCCGAAAATTACCTACATAGACATTTTTGTACCTACTTATTTCAGTGTTACATAAACACTGAAATATTTTTTCAAATCGGACCTTTCCTTAGAATATTAGAATATCGCGTTCAAGCAAGCAAACAAACAAATTCTTCAGTTTTATATATTAGTATATAGAATAGATGGATGTTTTTTTTTAATTATAAGCAGTATAACATTATTTGCTGTTTTTCATTAAATAAATAACTCTGCAAAATACAAAATATTTCGTCAACATTTAAAAAAAGCGTTTACCCCGACAGTACCGCGTCCACTGAGTCAGCGAATGACCAGCGGTAACAAATTTAGTTGGCGGCCGCAGAATCATGTTGTTTTAGGCCGTAGTCAAACAAGGTGCAGCATGACTGGTGCTAATATCGTGTTTGTACACGATATTTATGTTACTAGCCATTCGAGTTGCTCACGTCGGTATAATTAGCTCGTTATAACCCCTGGATGTGAGTTATCTCTAGCTGTGCCCTTGTTTGATCGCAGCATTTTTTAAACGTAACCCGAGTTTTGTTGATATGAGTCAGGTGTGGTTGTGAAGGAAATTATATTTTACTTGTGGCTTCGCACGTGCGGTTTCACCCACGTGACTCCAATTCCCGGATATTTTTTCTGATTAAATAGCCTTCCTCGATAAATGGGCTATTTAAGTATGAAATATTTTCTTAAAACGTACCATTACTTCCTGAAATTAGCGCGTTCAAGCAACTAAACAAACTTACTCTTCCGATTTATATATTAGTAGCAGATTGCTTGTAACTGGAGAGATGAATACCTGTGTCGCTGGGGAATTTACACATATACGTAGATACAGAACAATTATATGTGGGTCACACAAATAATTGTCCCGGGTGTTCTGGGAATCGAACCCAAAACACAAGATCTCAGAAGCTCAGAAGAATACTCACAAAAACGAATACATATGACTATGTATTCGTAGTCATAATTTCTATATTTATAATTTATACATAGTCTTATGACGTCTATTTATTTTCCGATCAGGACGTGGCAACTCTGAAAAGCAAAAACAAAGTTTTTTTTTTTTTAATAATTATTAATATTTTACATCTAAAATATTGTTTTTTTCTAACGGCTTTACGTCACCGGGTATATCTATAATACAATATAGATACAGCAATGTTATTTTAGAAGTCACTTGCAAGTCCTTTTGCCATTTAGATACTCTGATATGTTTTAATTTTCCTTCGCACATTATTTTATTTTGACAATGTCTTTCAATTTATTAACAGATAGTTCTCTTAAATTATTAGTTATTAGTTATTGTAAAAGCAAATATATTGGCCCCATAAAACAGTTCCTTTAATTTTTAAAGCTTTTTTTGTATAACATCTCTTTAGAATATTAAGGCACTAAGTAAAGTCTCGTATCAAATTATTACGTTATAACACGTGGACAGACATCACATTCCATTTAACTTAATATCCAGGACAGGCTATCGAAGGCGATCCTACGTTTTGGCTGACTTGATTAAACGATATAACTGGATTAACTGGCGACCATGGGTAACCGTCCATCGATCTTCCTATAAACTGACCACTTTGAAGTGTACCTTCACATATCGGTTTGCTTTACACTTTTAATATTTTGATGGACAGCGTTTTGCTGCTTTAAATATGTTTTAGTATCAGTTAAATGATACAAAATGACATGTAAACAAGAGTTTTTTGTAAAATGCATCTTTAATGTCAGATATTTAAATTTAATCGAGTAATTAATTAAATATATATTTTTTACGTCTCCATTAACACCTACGAATAAAATGAGGAATTGTAATAAAATAGTTTATGAGTAACGTAAACGGATAAATCGGTAGCAATTTACAATGCTAACATATTTAAGCACATTATTTTAATAATTTACAATTTATTAAATAGGAAGTAATAAACTACGTACAACTAGATAGGTACATTAAGTTTTATTCAAATAGTATGATTTAATGTATGAAGTATGAAGATAAATTGTTAAGAAATAATACGTTGAATTAACGCTATTTTATGATGTTTTTCCTTAACAATTCGATAAAATAATATTCACTACAATTTTATATTTAATCGCAGGGAAAAAAATTCGCCTGCGCCTCGCAGGGCTTGTACGAAGTTTTGCATACCTATATAGTTAATAATATAAGAAAAACATTAATGACGTTTAACTGTGAGTAATATAAAGTAGAGCGGTAAATACATTGAATTACACTCCGATTTATTTCATATTAAAAGTTTACCTTTTCATACATAGCAAATAATTGAAAATGCTGCTTTTGTGACGACAATATTACCGGGTACCAATATTCGTAATTGATGGGCGTACATATTTGTCATTCGTCTCTGTAATCGGCAGATGCAATTAACTAAGGGTTTAATGACCTCCCTCCTAATTGGAAGCCTAAGATTTGAAAGCCATTGTCTTACATATTCATAGAGGTAACCGTTACCTTACCAAGGGACAGGTGCCTGTAATTTATTCAAAGAGACAGGACATGCAAATGGGTTGTAGAATATCGGTCATGTTTAAGTCAGATTTGAGTGAAAATTATGGCGAACTGGCTTCCTCGGGTACTCTGTTGGGTGTCGGTGTGCCTTGAATTATTGATGTTAAGTGAACAAATAATAGTTTCAAGCTACAATTTCATGAATTGATATATATATATATTAAAGCATCCCGCTTATTAATAATTTAAGATTTTCGCTTGATTGAGGTAGATAGAAAAAATATTGACAACTTTAATGATAGAAAATACGATATGATATAAGTACATATTTTATGTGGCACTTGTGAAAATCATTCACTCTCAAATCCCTAATGATCAATTTTTAAGACGACGCTTTCCTTTACTACGGTTTAAGTGTAACTTGGATGTAAAAAATATTTCTAACTTTAGAATCTGAAATAAACTTAAACTATTACGAAAGCCAAGTAGACATTGAGAAAGAATTAAATGTTAAATACAATGAAATGTTTTTTTTTTTTTGGTTTTATTTTTATTTAATAACTTAAAAAAACAATAATCAAATTAAATTAAACTAAGTATAAAACTAAAACTAGCTTATAATACATTAATAAAATTATAGTAGTAGAATTAGATATTATAGTTTGTACATCTCGAGAAGATCTACAGAACAGGTATTAAAATTTACTTGAATTATCAAAAGATTCATGGGAAAATTATATTCATAAATAATATTTAAGACAAAAGATGTCAAACATGAGGTTATCGATAGGAATAAAGACGATAAGAAACGCTTTAAGTTTTCAGGGTATCAGCAATTTATTACTGAACTAGCTATCCCGTCACACACACTAGACAATTCCCGTAGGAATCGTCGCAAAATACAGCAAATGTGGCTTGTCAATCGTGTGTATGAACCCAATAATAACAACAATCTGGTCCATCCTTTCACGCGTGATACGATGACCAGGGAAATAGGGTTTCATTTTTATTTAGGTATAAATATTAAACATAGGTAAGAAATTTTCGTTAGCTGTGAAAGGCAACTCAGTAATTGTTGCGTCACTAATGCAGGATTATATTGACGGCAGTCAAAGCAGATTTCGTAGAATAACAAACTACCCCTTATCTTAGACATGTTGTTTCTGAGAAAGGGCAACATGCCCGAGGAAACGCTGAGGGCTACAGAAGCACTTAAGTAATTATCTGGGCAAGACAACACGGTGATATATAGGCGACCGATAACGTGAAGCTGTCTTATGGAATAAGCAGACTAAATTAGAGATCTCTTGTTTTGTTAGGAGTAAGAGTTAAAATGGATTGTACAGATCGAAAGTGACTGCAATGTAAGTAATTCCTATCTATACTTATATATGTCAGCGGAAAATAATAAGAATTGTTAGTTGATCAACTTACTCGTCAGTTGATCAACTTTCTAAACTAACGAGGTTTCAGGTGGAAAAAAATAACCTAAACCTAAACCAATGGAGTTTATCTGGATTTGTTGAAGTTGAAATTATTTTTTTGTAACTTCAGTACCATAGTCACATTTGGTTAGGTTAGGTTAGGTCAAGTGTCATAATAATTAATAATTAAGTAAATAATATAATAATTATGCGCATTCACTGACCCTGGCAACTTAATTTAACAGTATGGTCAACTTATAATTCGTATTATTTTACGGTGACATTTATGTATATAGGGTGACTGTAATTAGTGACCGATACCTAAACACATGATTGTGCTCATGATAACAAACAACTTTACTATGGCACCAACCCTGAAATCGCGAAAAAAAATCAGCTGCGGATCATGTTGACGAGTTATGTGAACATGAATGTATGGAACAGCTGATTTTTTTTCGCGATTTCAGGGTTGGTGCCATAGTAAAAGTTGTTTGTTATCATGAGCGCAATCATGTGTTTAGGTATCGGTCACTAATTACCAGTCACCCTATATAAGCTAAAGAGTTATTTTGTTTGCTTGAATACACAAATCTAAGGAAAGGGGTCGATTTGATTATATGGTCTTTATTATGTATAACATTAGAACAAACTTCTAAAATATAATATGAAGATTACAGCTAGTCTGAACTAGATATGACCTGTGCTCAACTACTATGCCCTTAAATTTATGTCCGTTGCTCTGTATTGCATTGCGCTAATATACTTTTCCGATGTCAATCAAGTCGAGTTGATGTGTACTGTGCCACTTAAAGTGGCACCTAATCGCGAAAACAAGCAAATATGAATACTTGCAATTTTAATGAATTATAGGTACTGCAAACATAGAACGTAGGTCATGAATATGCCGCAAAAATAGGATAAGTTGTATTCAAGGCCTTTGCTGCTTAACCGGGCATAAAGGCGAACAGGGCTCTAGCCTTACGCAGATCAGCGTCAATTAATTACCAGACCGCAAAAATTGTATGTTTTATTGACCTGAGCTAGGCACACAATGTCTTTTCATTAATAGGTAAACCGCGACTTCGTTCGCGTGGAATAGTAACTTTGACAATCTTTATCACCCCTTTTCAACCTCGTACAACACTTTTTTCACTACAAAAAGGTCTATGTCCTTTCTCAGATTCTGCACTATCTATGTACCAAATTTCATTTAAATCGGTTCAGTAGTTTTGACGTGAAAAGGACGACAGATAGAGCTACTTGCGCATTTATAATATTAAGTAAGGATAATGCAACCTATTCCCAATATCACAACATTTTCTTTTTAACCGTGGTCTTATTAAAACGCAATTAGTACAAACAAAACGTGATCTACATACAATTGCATCACTAGTTATCCACTACACAGACAGATTGGCACGCTTTGTGTCAGTTACGAGTATATTGGCAGGTAGATCTAAAATAGACACACTTATTGGAACGATACGTTAACTGAGGCCGCTCTTGTGGAACGACCGTAACACAAGCATTCATCAGACTCTGGATAGAGAAATCATTCAATCTAGGTTACACTATGTTACGGTAACGATACAAATGACGTAATACGTTATCTATACTAATATAAAGCTGAAGAGTTTGTTTGTCTCAGAAACTACTGGTCCGATTTACATATAATTTTTCAGGTAGCTTAGTTATTGAGGGAGGCTACGGGAACGGGAGATATGCTGTTTTTGTATAAAAGGCAATCAGCTAACAAACCATTGAATGGATGGCGCTATAATTTGAAAATTGATGCAGATAATAATTATAATAAAAGCGGATGCATAATAATCCTTTCTTATGCATCCGCTTATATCCGTTAACTTATCCATTTTTTTGGAAAGCCTGCTTTTTAATCTTCCAAAATAAGGATACGCGACAAGGAAGAAGTTCGGGGACAAAAGTAATAAAAAAACCATTAATAAGTATGACGTAAAGCTATTGTTTAGCTTTAGCTTATTGTTTCCCTTTCGCGTTTTACAAAAAGAACTACGTCGTCATCTTGTATTTGTTGCTTGTATTTGTAACATTTACTTCTATAATCTGCAATTCAATTCCACTATTGCCACAGCCATTCATCTATAAACGTTGTATCGCGAGCCACTTCAAAGTTTTCCTTTGACGTGTCTAAACAATTGCCATTGTGAAGTTGCCTGCCGCTCGGTAACTTTCTGAACAAGTTTCACTTACTCGGTGTATGTAGCATGTAGTAGGGGTTTGTTTTTAGTAAGCAACGTTATGTGATTGAAAATACTTTAGTTTTATAATTTCATTCAATAAATATGTATGTAGTGGTATTAAAGATTTTTCTCGGAAAACCAAAATAAGTAACTGCAGTCAGTACAGCACTTAAAATATACGTGTGCTGGTAATATTATGTCAGTTTACAAATGTGCCTATAGGTGGTACCTACACATTTTAGATTTATAGTTACATTATCTTACTAATACTATAAATGCGAAAGTTTGTATGCATTGATATATTATGTTCTATAAACACGTGAACGGCTATGTTTAAAATTTTGCATGAGGATAGTTTATAAGCTGGATTAACATATAGGCTACACATCACGCTATGAACCACTGGGGCAAAGTAGCAATCCGACGCGGGTAAAACCAGGGTGCAGCTAGTTCATGCGAATTTGTACAAAACGCGTCGTATTAAGCTGTAAGTATTAAGCAACTTAATAACAAAACCATTTACCATTTGCAAAGGTGTCATGTCTCGATTTCCATAGACAACGATTAGTATTTCCAAGAACGCCTGATTATTATTATTATTTATTATTCATATTACCGTACCGTAAACTAACACTTAATTATATTAATTAAAGTATTTAATTTAATTTTGAACTCACGACTACATTTAAAAACATAACTGAATTCATGGCATAGTAGAATTCAGTTTATATAGCAGAAATCAAATCCAACAGACTCGAAAGGGCCGTAATTAATTCCTGATTGATTCACAAAGCTAGTTGGAATTTCAGCAGTTCACCTCCCCCTGAATCACCTGCCTCCACGTGAGGATCAGACAAAGATACGAAGTTAACGTCAGCTAAGGTTTGTTGTACAAAATTTATATGAAACTTTGCTTGCGAACTGTAAAGTTTGCGGGTTTGTTACAACGAATATTTGCTTATTTAGATAGGTGATGAGTCAATTCAAATTAAGATTTGTACGTATTTTAGCTTGAATATTAAATATTAATGAAATATAATTATGTATGTATGTTACAGCTTGTTGGGAAATGTCAATACGAGCGACGGGAACGGGTGACGCCGCGGCGCCGGGCATAAACAGCTAATAGTTAATAGAAATATCGCAATAATATCTCGACTGAATTACATTTACAAAATTAATGTATCGTTAAAGATAAAGATGCATTTATTTGTATGAAGCATGTGTTACATGTTTTCATGTGGTGTTACAATAATAATAGTTTCAACATGTTCTGCCGTATCAGGCGTACAAAAATCCTTAAAATTAAAGTATTTTAATTTTAAAACAGTTATTTTATATATTTGGAACCATACAATGATGTTATTATTTGGTAATTTAAAAATAATATGTTTTTATAACAAATCCTACTCGGTTTAATTGTTGATTTTAACCGAACAATGAAACATTCGCTGTAGCAAACCCGCAGCTGGTTGGAGTGACGTGCCACCAGTAAAGCTCCTAAGATATTCCGAGACGTTGCGAGTTTGCGGCCGACGACGTTCCATAATGTAAGTAGCATCCCTTTTTGTTCTACCTACGTCCTTTTCTCACACCCCTGACGCATGTTTTGGTAGTAATTATCGCCTTAAATTATTTACACAAACAGACATGGTAAGAACGTAATAAGTAAGTAAGTTGTTTGAAAGTGATTCGGTAATTAAAGTTTAAGTCATGAATCATGCAAAGCGTAATGTGTGCATAATGAACACGTTGTTATATTAATGAGAAGCTGAGTGTAAGTGATCTTCCTTTTTTTCGGACAGAATACAAGAGACGCTAGCAATAATATACGCTAAATTAACAAATTAAGTAAAGTTTAAGGTGTAACGTTCAGACTTTAGAATTTAACGGAAAATTTGTCAGAAAGAGGCTTTGAATATCTGTAATATTAATAAATTTATTTATTTGGCGATTGTAGAAAGCAATAACTAACGAGTCTATGTTCATTAAATTGTAAAAGTAGCAGTAGATGTCCAAAGAAATTTCAATCCAATAATATCAGTGTATAATTTGACAATAAATATTCACAAGAATTTTCCTAGTCCTTGACCTAATAATAACAACATGTAAGTAGTTCTATTGTTCCTTTTCAATTCGGTCAATAAATTATTGAATGAATTAATAAAGTTGCATTCAGAAAAATTGTTAGTGAAATCGGTACCTACCTAAATTAATTACCTGATGCCCTTTACTCAAACTGTTTTTAATATAAAGTATTCTTTATAATCAGAAAATATTGTAAATCCCGTTTTGTTTCTTACAGTAATCTCTACCTCAAAAAAGATAAGTAAAAGGTAAAGTAAAATATACGCTATACGTAGTATAAAATCCGTTTCATAATCTGCTCAGTAACAACATTACAGTTTAACCCTTCATCCGTTAATTTTTGAGCACCTTTCGCCATTCCCCGAATATATAATTAACGTAAACGGCTTAACTTCGTTACTGCAGGCGAGTAGCCTTTTTAACAGCAACCAATTTTAATTATTACATACTTGGTTTCGTTTTTACTTTACTAGAGTTTTTAAGGTTCAACATTATTAAGATTTTTTATTGAATTAAAATACATGTTATGTGTGTTTAAGAGCGATTTAAGAGCGGCGGTTTTTTTAACTTAGTAACAACGCGTGTACGTAGAATGTAATCACTGTGCTTAGAAAACGCAAGCGCGTCGATCTGTTGTAAATGGAAGGTTGAAACGCGCTTTATGCAAAATGCGTGTCGTCAGCGCGCTAAAAGTACGCTTACATGTGTTATCGCTTGAAGAGCAGATGGCACATAGCTTTTGAAAGCACAGTTCTGATTTTAAAATAAGTCTCAGAGAATTACACACTTGATAAAAGTTAAAGGGTGACAGGGTTCAATTCAGGTCAGTTTTTTTTGTTTTTTTCAAGATTCAATACCAGATTTTTATTACTTCTTTCTGATCGCACATCTGTGGCCTCACTTTAACCTACTTGAACTTCGTGGTAATATAAATAAGACGACATGTGTTGTCCACCTGAGTAGGTAGGTGAATTTAGTTCGCCATGAACTTTCCGATGCCCTCTAGACACGAAGTCCGAGCCGCCCGCTAACTTTAAAGTACAGCGACAATTGTATAAAACTCTCCTATAAACGTAGTCATAATTTCTCAATGCCCTCACCAGCGAGCCAAGGTCTAAATCTCACAGGGGACACCCTCTCGCGCAGGTTGTTTAGTTTGATTTAAACTACTAAATAATGCTGAAGCCTCGCCTTTCGGCTCTATGAAGTTGCAGAAGCCTCAGCAGAATGTTAGCTACATACATATATCTAACGGAAAAAGAAAGAGTAGTTGCATCCATTATCTATTATTATTGAAATTTTTTGTTATTAAGAACAGGACACAACTATAGACCATCTGCCAAATAAACCATTTCTTACATAAATCACCAATCTAGCTGTAATGACTTATAACTAAAACAATTCGTTTCACAAATCCTATTAAACTGAACGTTATTATTTCTTTTTTTAAACAACGAAGAGTACAAGTATTTTCCCCACAGCTAAGCAGAAAAAACTTTGCATCCGCTACTATACTTTATTTGTGTAACACAGGTGCTTGAAAAACTCGAGTTTTGTGTAAATGAGCGCGAGGGTAGTCGGTACGCCACGCATATGGCAGGAGGAAACGACAGGCATAAATCTGTGCGACGGTGGCGCCGCGGCCGGAACAGGAAGCGCCGTCGTCGTTTGCCGCATTGTGATATCGGACGGCGGGCCGCGCGGACGCTCTTTGTGAATGCCACTTTATGGAGGCTATTCGAGAGATACGCCGCCACCCTGGCGTGTTCTCCAAAGCTATTGTCATGCCACCTTTATGTTGATAGCCTGTTTCAATACAAGTATCTTCTTCCTATATTTTTATGTTACCTTAGGGTAGAGCATTACCATCTTTCAATACATGTATAGGTATATCATGCAATGATAGGTGAAATGTGTAAAATCATAAGTGATGTGTAAATATATAAAACATATGTCTATGTTATAAAATAATATAAGATTCGGGTAATTTATTTGTTTTAAATGGGAGAACGTAGTAACTAGAGATAAAACGTGAAACTTTGTAATGACAAACTAAGTAAAGTTTTTGGTCAGTGGGTAGTTTTAGGTTTGTTTAAGTGTCTTACAATTTAATTTTTCTGCCACAAAATTATGACAGTAAAATGAAATTGTATATCTAATAATTATATAAAAATGAACACGACTTCCAATACTGGCTAGAAATTGCGAAGCTTAGTATTCCGCAATTGCAGATAAAAGATTAATTGTTTTGTGTTAGTATAAGAGACTAAGTTTTTCTATGTACAGTATTTATAACATTTATGGTATGTTTAAATTTTTATTCCGTTATTAGTTTATTACTATATGTATCTAGATACCTAGTACAGTTATGTTATAAAGTGGTATACACCTAATCTAATAGTGAAGGTCGTGCGAAGGGGAGCGTCGATCCGTCGCCTGCAGTTATTGCGCGCGACTGTTTTATAAAAAGGGAAAACGTACGATGTCTAAAATGCGATTGACCGGAGCTCTTTTTCAATATTTGACGTATAAATTCTAACACAGTGTAATATGCAGTTGGGAATAACAATAACTTGGATATATTCTTTTTGGATATGTTATTAGGTTAGGTTATTGATAAAACTATTTAGTACGTACTGTCGTTGAACCAAGTTTTCATAGAGCAAGGTTTTTCTATGTCTGCTACTGTCGCATTTCTAACTTACTTAGCCTAATTAATTACTTGATTATGTCATTTTGATATATTTTATTGCAATTTCCATAGAGATCACACACACAATGACATTCTCGGGAGGTAGTTATTGTCTCAGGGAAAAATTTCAATTCACAAACAAAAAATATAAAAAAATATTCTATTTTTTACAGATTGTATATGGAAAATATGACAAAAATAATTTATTTTTTTCTGATCACTATGTCAGCATTTAAAAATCAGACCTAAGACTTGTTTATAAATAAGACTGCTAAAGTTACAAGTACGTTAGTTAGTAAGAAAATGATTACATCAATTATGTTGTACTGCTATGTATCATGAAGATAAACAAATTCAGAAATCTATTTAGATAGCTAGGCATCGTCTATTAATTTATCATGCAATCATGGATTTTTATACTAAATGTTATAAAGAATTTTGTACTTATTATCAAACATCAACAAAACAAAACATACATAGATATATGGCAACGGCAATGTTTTATGTAAATAGAATTGTCGAGTGCACAGACATCGTTTGTGGCTCGGATTTCCTGATCGTTAGATAGCGGAATATTTGTGGTCAACCTGCACGGACATTTTTTATTTACCTGTGTTTTGTCGCTTAATAGGCCAATGAACTGCTTGTTGTATACACCATTTTAATATTAGCCATAGTTAGCGCTATTTAACCCACATTCTCCTGACACTATTTAACACTTTAGAACTTTGTGATAATAAAAAAATGACTATAATTTCGAAAAAATCCTGTTGCGTTAACCATAAAGAATCACGCATTATTTAGTGAATGATTAGCCAATACGCCTACCAAGCAATTGAGGCTTGGGGCATGAAGTCTTGCAAAGCCACCACAAAGATCACCAAAAAAAGAACTAGCCTCAATAATTGCAAATATAGCTTTCATATAAATATGATGTGTTTCAATATCTTAAAGTTTATTTATGAAATGAAGGGGCACATAGTAGATTGCTTAGAATATCAAATTAATCTGGCGCTATATACATTAACTAGCTTCTCGCGCGCGGTTTCACCTGTGTAACCCCCGTTTTCCTTAGAACTTCATAAATAAATATAACCTATAGCCTTCTTCGTTAAATGGGCTATCTAAATTGAATGGTTTTTTTTAATTGGTCTAGTAGTTCTTGAGATTATCGCGTTTAAGCAAACAACATTTCAGCTTTACACATTAGTATATAGATAGATATATATGTATGTAACTTTCAAAGCCATCAAATGGTTTCAAAGTATTACAAAGTCGCAGAAATATCCTTTATTGAGCATCATTCATTCAAAATAGACGCAGACAATAAGTAAGTACTTCATACATTGGAATATAAAGCAAAAGTAAGAACAGCTACAAAAGATTCCTCGCAAAACTATTTCGCAGCGTGAGTTCTCTCAATATTTATGAAGGCAACTTCTCAGCTATCATCAATCACAAAGTTATAAATAAAACAATAAAAGGTAAAAACTTACCGGAGGGTTGGTGGCTACTTCTCTCGGGCGCAATATGAGCTGAGGAAAACCCACTTATTGGAATAATATGTAGATTACAATGATATTAGAAATATTGCGAGGGACTTGTCGATACTATATTATGTGGCCGGTTCAACTCTTTCCAATTTTATTGGCAGCGCCGAGCCGCAGGGGAGTTTAATGAAATTTTATTTTCAAATAAGGTACAATTATGAACGTTAGCCGCTGCGTATCAATTTTAAACTGTAGTCAGGTATAAAGTGATGTTAATATTTCATGTACCTAGTGTATACAAAATGGCAGTCGCATGAATGTGCATGAAGTCTTAAGAATCTCTTTAATCCGTCAGTTAAATTACTAAAAATATTGGACACGTATTTTTTTTTATTAAATCAATAAAAATTGACAAACATTCAGAGCAAAAACCAACTATAAAGTTCAGGAGGGCTTGTGGAGTCAGTATTAGGTAAAATTGTACCTAGAAGTGACGTCACACGAAATTTCAAAGCGCTGTATGTATCTGTGTCATTTTTTATTTTGAGGAACAAAAAATAAAATACGTTTCCAATATATTTTGGTACCTAAGCTTACTGACGGACAAAATACATTTTTTTAGTCTCATGCCCATTGTAAAATTAAATTTGAATAATAATGTTTAAATTGGATAGTATGAGTAGTTTTCTTAATGGAATCGAGATAAGTTATTTATGATATAAATCGTATAAATCATTTTCGCTAACGCGCCTCCAGTGTTTGCGATAAAGTAAACGAATAAACTTGTGTGATTTGAAATGCGATGCCAGTGTGGGCTCCTTGCCAAAACCAAGGGGAAAGAATAGCGAGGGTATGATTTTGTTTAAGTCATTTTATTGGCTTGAAAATAACAAAAATATATGAATGTCAATTTGTTATTATTGTTATATTATATTTTAAAAGCATTTTCTTTATGATAATAGTAAGTATAGATGTTAGTTTACAAAATATAATAAATTACACAAATATAGTAAGTAAACAATCATGGTATTTTTATAACTTCTTGCTTTTCTATTAATTAATTTGAGTATGTTTCGTCGGACCGTCTCATATGGTTCGTGTTAATACCTGCGGTAGAATAACCCACTGAGTTTGTTTCGCCAGGTCTTCTCAGCTCGGGCGTATTTGATCTGGTGGTAGCATTAAAGCGCGTCCGTGGTTATACAGGTACTCATGGTCCAACTTAATAATCACAATTATTCTTACCTAATATAGACAGAACAAGCTATTGGACACAATATTGTTAAATAATAAACTAAGACGTTGAGACTAAAATATAATTAAAAATAATAACTTAAATTCCTGTTTAATTTGCAAATTTAAAAAATGTAATTATTATTACATAAATAAGAATTAATACTAAATTATTGTTTTGACTATTTGCAAGTGCCTATAATAAGGTGTACGTCAATAAAAAAAATGCATTTATTGTTTTTTTATTTAATGGCATAATAGGCGAACGAGTCATTTTCCGTGATAATGCTGTAATGTATGTTGTATTGTAATGCCATGTGTTTGTAAAATTTATCTTGTTAAGGTTTGTTAACCTTATTACTTTTTTCCTTTTGTTAACTTTCCATTTAACAGTTGTTGTTTAGGCGATATAATTTGATATCAACTTTATTGGCAAAGTTTGGTTATCCTTACAAAACTTACGGCACAAAATCAAATGAAAGCAAACTTTTTCTAACCTCATCTTCCGGCCTATATGCCACTCGTAATGCGTTTAATATTTCATGATATCGCCGCTGGTTCTATCTGTATCTCACGCGCCATAAATAACGAACAAAAAAGAGCGAGGGCGCCGGGAATCGAACCTATCAATATAATATTAGACTAGTATTGTTGTCTTTGCCCCCACTTTGAAATGAAGTGAAGTTCGTAACTTTCTAGTCTAACTAATTCACAGAGAAGATAGACCTACTCGTGCCTTGTCGAATTAAATTGACTGAAGTATTAGCAACTTCAACTTAGTTAGGCTTTAGCTTGACGTAAATTGACAGACAATTTTGAGGTACGTTAAACAATGTAATAAAATGTGTTGAGTCAATTTATAAACCGTTCATTTTTTATGTTTATGGCAGTTTTCTCAGTGTATCGCGTTCTGTCATGTAGCACGTGGCCGCCGATTTTAATGTTTTATGTAAAGTAAATTAATTGTGATGTTTTATGTAAAGTAAATTAAATGTTACTTACCTAGTCGGATATTGTATAGAGTAAGAATTATCTGTTAGTTATAGCTTTTTTTTATTAATTTATCTTTTTACATTGTAATTCTGACAAGTACAAGTGTATGTAAATACCTAAGTGCTGAATAAAAATTCATTATTTTAATTTAAATTTAATCTGTTGTACACTTGCTATGCACTCATTATCATGTATCTTTTTCCTGAAAGGTTCGCTGAAAGATAATTATTAATTAAAATAGGCTCGGCTTTGTACATGCTGTTTTCAATTTATGTCATGTAATGTTCTGTGTGCAATAAAGTATATAATAAATAATTATCCCAGTTTGTATAGAGAACCCGCAAACCCAGTTATTTTCCTACGACCAGTTGACTTGGCCTTAGACAGACTTGGCAACGAAGAACTGACAAAAAACTCAGAGGAATCCTTTTTTTTAATAATCAATGTATAATTATACAATATTGTTATGCATAAGTGTTTTCTAGAGAAAGTCACTGCCAAGTCATTTTATCACCGACCTAGTTTAGTCTGATATTTTGTGTGTGGATTGAACCCTCTGACTAAAAGCGAGACTTATACGATTGCTGCGACACGGAGGCCATCCGCTACGCCACGTAGGTTGCAGCAAATTATTAGAACTCAAAATAAAACCAACTTATGTTAGATTTTAAAATGAAGGCAGGAATGAAGGAATTTTGTTTTTATTATAAACCTTATTTTTTCTTACTCTTGTATAGTTTTATTAGTCTCGTTTTTACAGTTTTTCTTTATATTGAGTGTAACAATTCAGTATTTTTGTAGTGAGCTCATAGTAATCAATTAATTATGAATTTATATTATAAATGCTATTCGTCATCACGTCACATAAATATTTCAACAGTAAACAACGTTTAACGCTTAGCTCCCAAAATGTAAAGTTAAAAGCCTAAACGGTGAAATGATGGCGTGTTTTCGGTTTAAATCGGTAAATTAACGACATTGCAGCGCGACACGAATGCATTTGGTGGATTTATTCGAAGCGCTAGAATGTACCTGCAAATTATAATGATGCAAGCAAATGGTAGCAGCAGAAATCTTAAATCAACAGCTAAGTTGCGTGAATTTGCAATTGTTAGCCAATTATCCTATTTAGATAGATCATAGACAAAATATTATTAGACATATAAGGTAAACGCAGCTATTACCGAGGTAATTTCAGGACCTTAAGCTTTAACCTCTCGAAATAAGAATTTCTTATAGTAAAAACAGTTACAAGTATATATTTTCTGATACGTTTGGATATGGACTTTAGAAATCTATAAAGATATAAGTAAGTTTTGAGTAAATATATAAAGAAAAAAAATATTAAATATACAAATCCGAATGTTGCTATTACCGAGGTATTTGAAAGTGATTGCAGCTAATACCGCGAATCGTGATTCTATTAGGTACCGAGGGTAGAAAAATAATAGGCATTTTGGTTCCGTACCAAATATTTATTAAAAAACAAGTCATCATTCCCGCAGCTGTATAATAGGTAGGTAGGTAATTATATATTCAATAATATTTGGTTATTTTAGGTAATTATATTTTTATAGAGGTAAAGTTGACGATTTATCAAGTTTCGCACCAATTCTTTCTAATCTATAGTAATAAGAAATAAAAATAAATAAATTTATTTTATTTAAAATGAAAAGAGGCAGCCTCGAATGCTTCGCCTATTTTACCATTGCCACAAAAAAAATATGAGTTAGAAAGATAGGTCTGAAGAATTTCAAATACTTAGATATTGTTTCGAGAGAACCCTAAACTCAAAAATAAATGCTATTATCACTCGGTGTTAGATTTCTATGGTGAAGCTAATACCGAGTAATAATACTCGGTAATAGCTGCTTATACAAGTAATTACCGAGTAATGGCTTGTTATAACCATCGGTGATAGCTTCATCTGCGATAGTACAAATAATCTAATCCCGATCGATAAAATTTGATTAATTTTAATCAAAACAAAAGTTAAATCAACAGCCAATAAAGTTACCTAAACATTTACTTGATACTTGAATTAAATTCTTGGGTTTAAAAAAGAGACTAAGGCAAGGTTTCATGTCGTATTCAATTTAGTGCTCTCATACAAAGTTAATTTTTATGAGTCAATTAAGGATGAAAAAATAAGAGTCCTAGTGCAATTTTCATACCGCGGAAATAGTTTTTAACCATAAATACCTAATGACTTAAACGAATTGTCACATCATTTGGGTTATTGTTATATAAAATATTCTTAAAAAAATTATAAAACGATTGGTACTGATTTATGCTACTACCGAGTTAACCGCGGTTAATACATTCAAGACGAAAATTGTGAAGCCATTACCGCGGTATTTTATTTTTGTTAATTGTCGAAAAACTGTGCAAAATAAATGAATATTAGATAGTTACAATCATGGCTAAAACTATAATCCACATTTTGACCTACTTAGAATCTGTATAAATGGTTTTTTAACGACGCAATAACCTTAACAAAATATTGAGCGTTCTTACAGTTCGCGACTATCGTTTGTATGGAAGTCGTGCTCCGGCGCCGGTTTGCAGCAAACTAATCGTTGTTTTGTTTTTCTGCGTTGTAGTGCACAGTGCGCCACGGATCCATTCAAACGGATATAAAATTGTCTTTCATAAACATTTTACTTTTTGAGTAAAATATGCTTGTTATTGCTTAAAATTACAATTATATTGCAGATTTTTGACTACCGCGGTAATAGCTGCGTTAACCTTATATACATTGTATTAATATTACTATAAACTGATTTTTCGATCGTCAGATTAGAAAAAATATCAGTGGTCAGTCAAAAAAATATTGTTAATTTGACAGATTTTGTATGGAAATTTGGTCAAAATTCAAATTGCTTTTATAATTTTTATCTGAGGATTAAAAAATGAGCCCTTAATATAATAAATGCAAATATTTGCGAGATAGTGTGTAGGTTTACGTTGTATAAATTTTTACTCCTTTACGGAAAACAACTACTGATGGATTTCAAGTTCTGGAGTTTATCATATATTAGTTCGTATGAGGTGTATTAACATATATGCCATACATCAATATACACTTACAGTAGAATAGCAGTCCATCGTGGATAAAACCGCTCTTACGACGAAATTTGGTAGAGTGAACGAGTGTTTAAGGAACCCGTGCAGTGTCAGTGTTACTGCAGAGTTAAGTATACTATATTCTATGTAGTATTTTTGTGTGGTGCGTAATATTCTAATTACAGTGTTCATATTGAAAGGGTTATATGTGCCTAAACATAAATCATCTACATTGGAATATTTATAAAATGCAAATAGAGCTCATGATAATGTGGATAGTGTTCATATTTCTACGTGATGTTTAAGTTGAAGAATTAAAGTATCATTATAGTAAGTACCTAGTTCTTGTTGTGTTATTTATATCTATTGCGATATTATTATTCAAAAACATGAAAGTAGGTTTAACAAAACAAAAAAGATATAATGGTTCGCGTATGACACCGGCTCATCTCGATTTATGCGCACAAATCAAACACTGTGTCGGCGGTAAATCAGTATAGCGCACGATTTATGGGCAGATCTACAGATTTGTGCTTAGCACGTGTTCAGGGAAAGGTACACAGTGTAAGCTGCTTGCAATGAAGGATTCGATTAGAATTGTTGAGTGCTGCAGAGTTAAAATATACTTTGATTCCACAGAATAGCAGTGTGGTCAAACAAGTTATGACTTTCTATCATGGCCTTTAGTATAATTACCTGCCCCTAAAATGTTGTAGGTAGATACGTATTACCACACGCCATTAGTAAAGATAGATTATTAGGTATATTAAGAATTTGATTGAAAGATTTGTGAAATGGTGCAGTTGGTATGGCAATAACATTTTCTTCATTAAGTTCAATAATGTTATATACATATACGTCATGTGAACATGCTCTTATTTAGAATTTGTTTTCATATGATTCTAATGTATGAAACACTGTAAATATAGATATTTCGTACTTTCATATTGTATTTTTTTGTCGTTTTTTGTTATATTTTGTAACTTAATGCAAATTATCGAACGTAGTAAGTAGGTAGTAATGCTTACTTGCAAACTATGTTAAACTACTGCAAGCAAACTTAAAAATGTTCTATTACAATGTAACATGTAACCTAGAATTAAATACTTCAAGCGTTAAACACTAAGAAACATTAAAACAAACAAATTAGACGTTTAATCAAAATCATTTGCGCTATACCACTCTTAGTACTTACACTTATTTTTTCATACAAAGCGTGCAGTTAATGGTTTTTTAAATATCGCCGAGTGCGCCACGGCTTCCACACGTCCGTGAACAATAGCTTGAAAAAGGGGAAAATATAATTTATATTCGAGTTAAATCTTTTGTGGAAATAATATGACATTTCTATTTGAAGTTGGCGTGTAATTTATCGGTTGCCTTGTTGTGGTTTGCCTGCTTTTGAGCGGACGTTTTAACTGAAAACTGGTGGTTGTGATACTGGTCATGTTTTGATTGATAAATCGTTTGGAATTAGGTCAATGATTAAATAATAAATTACAGGTGGCATGTTGATAAAGGATTTGAAATCCGTATCTGGTGGTATTGTATTTTGACAGCTTGTCTTACCACTTAGTGGTGTTGTTTTTTTAAGTATTTTTTTTAATTTTCGTTAACTATTATTTTTAATAAATACCATTTGTTATGCCGTCGCTTCCGATCAAGAGCAGACAGCCGGTAAATACATATCTAACTATTATCTACTTATAGTCTACGATCATTTTTTTAAACAATATCTCGATAAATGTTTATTTTACAATATTAAGTATAGAAACAAAAACATAATGCATATTAAATAGCAAACCTCGGGGCACCAATTAGTTTCATAATTACCTACTTTTGTTCGTACATTTTAGTGGTATAAGAAGAACGCTTCATACTATATCTGTTTTTACAGGTTATCTCAGTCAATTATATATTACTAACTGCGCCCCACAGTTTTATCTGCGTTGGACCGCTAATCAGCTCCAGTGGGTCGTTGAATGATGTATAATTTCAGCGAAATCCATTCAGTAGATTTTTTGCGTGAAAGAGTACCTCTAAAGAAGAGTATCTAAGCGGTCAATGGATAAGGCGTCGGACTTGTGATTTTGTGGTCGCCGGTACGATTCCCACTCATTGCACTACCGACGTCAACCCCCTCGTAACACAAGCATTCTAGCTTAGCACGGGGGGTTAACAAAAATACTAGTAGACTGAGAAACTCTGCTAGTAATCTAATGATTACTAGCAGATTAATAATAGAGATTTAATAATAGAAAAAAAGTAAACCATCTATCATACACATATACTCAAAAACTTTCGCGTTTATAATATTATTAAGGATGTCTCCTAATTTTAATGCAAATATCACGGTCTGCCTAACCTCCGAGCAGACGCAGGCTAGACACAACAAACGCAATCAACATGTTACACGCAATACGATTTAATACACAAGCATAATTCCTATTCAAACACACATGAGCTACTTTCAATAGAGGTTTTCAAGTTAAATGAAAAAATCTGAATCAAATGACACTGGTGCGTTAATTCAAAAAGTTTTCATTACGGCTCTCACGACAGAGTAGTACAACAACTCACATAAAGCACCACGAGCGAGAAAAAGAATTTAAAGTATAGTAAAGCAAATAAAACAGGGGGCGAATGTTCCGGGATAAAGCCAGCGGCAACAATTGCTACATTCCAGTCTCAAAACAGTTCGCGACAACCCTGTTCAGAACTAAGGGGTGTCTACAATGAAAGGATATGGTAGTATTCGATTTGAGCTCAATTTTAATATCTTTTAATCATACAGTTTCATTTCAACCCTTTTCGTGTTTTTTAGTTATATCGAGCACATAAATGATTAATTGATTAACTATGCATCTATATTAATATTGTGAAAAAGTAAAGTTTGTGACGCTGTAGTGGGTAATCTCTGGATCTACTGAACCGATTTTGAAAATCCTTTTATAATATTAATAATATTTAATTTTTCATGAATAATACTAATTTTATTTAAAATTATAATATTGCTAACACTAACAAAAGCCATATTTAAACTATCCAATATAGTTTTGCCTGTGGTCAGCATTAATCAGAAAATATAATCATTTACACTTTATAATTTAAACCAATATTAATGACATCCGTTAAATTGCCTCTATCTACTTTCATGTTAGCACATTTTGTCACACAGCAAAACAAAATATAGGTATCTACTACTATGTATACACAAAACAAAACAAACGATGAGTTTATTAAAAAACATAATACAATATGCAAGTAGTACGATTGTCCTCCTAAAAGGCATTCCAACCATTGTTATGACAATAAAATAAAATATTAAAATACGGTAAACATTTCATGTCATAAAAATGGAATATGAAAACATTTTTCTCAAAGCGACCCAAACACTGCAGTCGGACAGCGGGTGCCGTCACGCAGCCGTGCCGAAAATTAAAGGATTCCGTCCGTCCAAAACAAATACGAGGTTATTTTTATATTTTATTTTTGGTTTAAATAAAAAACCCGAGGCTAATGGTGAATAGGACTCGCAGGTGGGAATTTAAATAATCTGACAAGGATTAAAAGGAGAAATATCAGCTTTAGGCGGTCGCCGCGAGCCTCAACGGATTATCTACATTATGCTATGTTACATTTGTTTTTCTGACATTATCATTTAAATTAGTAGGAAATAACGAATGTGAAAAATAAGTCATAGGTAACTAAAGTGTTCTTAGATATCGTCGTTTAAGTTGTAATATCTCATACCTAAGTATTTTTTTGCGGTTTTGATACACATTTTCCGCCAGTAATAAAAACATATATCGGCCAATATAAACTTGTAGACAAGTACTGTTTTGGTGTCTATGTAAAATTTTGTAGTTATTTTACTCTCCTAAAAGTTACAATTGCTGACTTGTGAAGTGTTAGAACTTATGCGACGATATGTTCATGGTATGAGTATATCCTTTTTACTTGTTATCAAACTTTTTTAAGGAAACTATATGCGTGAGATAAAATATCAATCTACAAATATTGCACAAAGATTAAACTTAATAGGTAATAAATAGGTACTTCGGGTTTTTTCAAACGCAAACCCAAAGTACCTATTTGTGTATATTTTATCTTTAAATTGAAAGATAATTTCTCCGTTTAAAGAATGCTTAATACACACAAGGCTTACTGCATTACCAACCCTTCTGAATAATTTTAAATCAGGACGATTTAAACGAACTTACCATAAGATGAGAGATCTTGGGGCCTTTAGCAAACCAATGCATAAATTGTGCGTACCACAGAGGTTAGTTTCACTGGGATCTAGTTAAACGTCAAGTTGATTAATCACCTCTTCCCCTATGTTATTAACATGGTAATGGTCCACGAATCGCTTTCTTAGCGATACTTAATGATAAGGGATTTGCGGAATGATTACGCGGTATGGAGGACGGTCGGTGAGCTGGGAAGCAGAAGATTACTGTGGCTAAGTAAAGGTAACTTCAGTTCAGATAAGGAGCTTAGTGTAAACCATTTTATAAGATCGAGACTTTATGTTTAAACGGCTATTTTCGTGTTTCGTTCCAACATTAAGAGCAATATGTAAGTGTACAATACAAATCTATATCAATAAAATGAATCGACAAAATGTCCGATTGGGTGTTTTTAGGGTTCCGTAGCCAAATGGCATAAAACGGAACCCTTATAGATTCGTCATGTCTGACCGTCCGTATGTCACAGCCACTTTTTTCCGAAACTATAAGAACTATAATGTTGCAACTTGGTAAGTAGATGTATTTTGTAAACCGCATTAAGATTTTCACACAAAAATAGAAAAATAACAATAAATTTTGGGGTTCCCCATACATAGAACTGAAACTCAAAAATTTTTTTTCATCGGACCCATTCGTGTCCATGAAAAAATGTCCTTCAAAAATGATGTTGAGGTTTCTAATGTATTTTTTTTCTAAACTGAATAGTTTGCGCGAGAGACACTTACAAAGTGGCAAAATGTGTGCCCCCTCCCTGTTACTTCTAAAATAAGAGAATGATAAAAATATATGATGTACATTACCATGCAAACTTCCACCGAAAATTGGTTTGAACGAGATCTTGTAAGTAGTTTTTTTTAATACATCATAAATCGTAAACCGCACTTTACCTTTCATTCAATCAACTCGAATATAAAAATATAAAATAACATTTCATTTCATAAACATACGCTATTTTTATTCTTGATATCAAAAATAGGTACGCACTTGTAACTGATACGGAACCCTACGTGCGCGAGTCCAAATCGCACTTGGTCGGTTTTTTTTAATTCATTATTATAAGGACAATGTTGTATGACAGATAATTTTGGAAAATCCAGTGCGAGATTTTGTATTTTTAGATGTATGGATGTCTGTTACTCTTTCACCAATCAGTTGAACTACTTGGCTACAAATTTGCTAATATTTTGCATAGGAATCGTGTAAAAGCTAGATTAAAATATAGGATATAAAACATAACATTACTGACGACCACGACCAACTGAGCACACTGGACCCATACGCAATCTAAACTCTGTCTGCCCGTTATCTACAGAGCTACAATATTTGACGTGAAGTTATAATAAACTGTTATGGTTAGACTCTCCAGCCTTTTGCTAAAAGGTACTCGACAAGTTAAAATAATTGTTCACATATCCCGGAGGAGTGTTGTTTCTATGAATAAAATAACAATTATAAGTGATCCTCGTCCCTCTAGTGCGTCCTTAATTCCGTTTGAAACAATATTCATCTGGCGATTAACTATGGACACACATGGTTCACTGGGTTGGGTTACAAAATAAAAAAAATAGTACCAATTATCTTTGAGCTTATTCTATAACGAGTAAATTTGAAATATCTGAACGATTGACATTTATTAAAAAAAAAAGAGTACACATACTAAAATAAAATCGTGATTATTCCCATTGAATGTTTGCTTCCAAATATAATTTGTGTTTGTACCTTTAATCTGTTAATACTGGTCAAAATAAATATTGTCAATAGAATATGTAAATAAAAAAAAACTGTATGCAATATTTAGGGGGCAGATTGTATTTTAACTTATCGTAGGTAGGTATTTTAGATGATAGGGGTTTTAATCAGTAGACTCATAGCTTGCTATGGAGACAAAATCCCAAATACCCCACAGCTGCGGCGCCGAGGATGTCTAATATAAAAAACATAAGATGGATTTTTAGATTAGCTTTAGATTCTTAATAAGCAAGCTTCGGTCAAATATAATACATTATATTACAAATACATGTATTTGTTTTAGAATAAGTCAGTGTACAAAAAAAAAACATTAAACTTTGAATTTGGAAGGGTAATTTCTATGACGAAACATTTGTTGGCGAGCATGTTGCGTTTCCAACTTGTCTGTATGTCCAACATCCATGGGGATGTATGACGTTTGTTCTGTTCGTCATTCCGCCCATTATTTGAAGTGGGATTGCGACTACCGAAATTTAGTTTTGTTGACGTTCGCAATGATAAGTGAAGGCTCAAAGCTGTCACATGTTTATATACCTACATCTTTTCTTACTTCGTATATATCAATAGCAAATGTTACTGATGGATCTATCAATACAGTTCAAGTAACTGAACGGATTGCAAAAAGCCGCTAAAATGGATTTGCTCAAATTTACTTTTAAGTTAAAAGAAGAAACGGGGATCTAAAGTTGCTATGGCGAAATGGAAATACACTCGGATGAAGGCGCGAGGTTGTATTGGCGTCCTGAAAAAAGTTACTTGACATTATCAATGTAATCTTTTATACGACTGTACTTTAATACTTTTTATAGTTTCTTATATCTATATAAAGATAGATTTGGTACCAAAAAGGAAAATGTTGCTAGAATTACCCATTTCATTTTTATTAAACTGTGATGATGTCAGATAAAACAATTACCTAACTTATGATGATCAGTAATAGCAATAAAAATACCGCGCACATAAAAAGATCGTATAAAACGATGGTTGTAAAGTTGTTTTTACTTAGAGTTGTCTTTATAGGGGAATAACCATAAAGAGCGAAGTTTGTCGAACGATAGGCGATATCTGTCGAACGTAACCCATCTGCCTTTATCTGCGGCGGGGGAGTTAACTACCAATCAGGCGGTCGTGTCGGCGCTTACGGCCAAAAATTGTTGGTCGACCACCGCAACCAGTTTGCGTATAACAAACGCAAATTGGAATGAATGAATTACATTTGTTTGGTGGACTATTACCGTGCTTTGATTTCGTTTAACAGTTGTTTTGAAATTTAACAGAAACTTTAACATATTATATATTTTTATATTATACGATAAATAATACCTACATGATGTATATTTTGTAAAACAAATACACTAAGTAAATAATGCTTGCGATACTGTGTGTATTCCTTTAAATATGCCCTAGAGGTTTAACAACATTCCTACCTTATTGAATTATGGAAATTCTACGTTACATTTCGATTGGGAAATGATGTGTAGGCTTTACTGATATAAAACTTAATAAAAAATATGTTTTATTTGTACTGATTAATGAATAGCTCCTAGAGTTTTAGTCTACATATTGGAATTAAGTATTAGAACTAGTAAATATCAAATATTATTAAGGTGTCATCGCTTTAATATTGAATACCAAATGCAACTTTAGAGACATCTATCGAGTAATGTTAACAATTATCGATGGCACCTACGGTCCTCTTAGAAACGTGTTATAAAGTGATTGATACATTTTCATTTCCGGTTTGAATCTACCGTGGCCGAATAGTTGAGGCATTAAAAGCTACACCTAAGTAGCAGGTTCTTCTTCTAGGTTCTAAATGTATTTATTATTCTCAAGTTTTGAAATTAAGATCCAATTATTTATAACAAGAATAACATAACTTACAGAATAGAGAACACATGATTGATTATTGCCCTAACATTGTTGTATCGGTACGAACAATACTAGCCGTTACCAAAAACGATTACCGTTCGTACAGTCATCAACAAAACCGAACCACAACCGGCAACCTTATTCAATTCCCACATTCCCATCTCGGCCGATAAGGGCCACATCAGACGATATTCTTTTTTCCCGTCAGTCTCCCCTCGCAAATGATCAAACCGCTTATTATTTGGCGTGTGCGCAAACATTTAGCACTCTTATCGCGGCTATTAAAGATACGGCTTCATTACTTGCGAAGGTTGCGCCCATTGTATCGCTCTTGTTATATTTTCCTTGATACACTTTTTTCCGGGGTATTGTTTGCTTCCTTTTGAGGTTCAAATTGTGGTTGTTGGACTATATGTGTTTTAAGCATACTGAAATATAAAAGTCTCGCCGCCCGTTGATCTATTTGTAAAAGTTTAAATATTAAACGGGAATTAAAATCACATCTTTATATAACTGTTCGAATGTGTTAATTCTGTTCGATAAACCATAAAATACAAATTGTAAGTACAGACACAGACATACTCATCATATGTAAAATGCAATAGGTTTGTTTTTTGTTACCCTAAATAGAGTAAAGACAATGTTCAAGAAAAATATTACATATCATTGTTTCAATTCTAACAGCACATAAGTATATTTTTGGAGATTTTGACATTGATGCCATTAGCAAGATAATGGGATTACATGTTGTTTCGATAATTAGAAATACACACCGTTCAATAGAAACACTTGTAATAAAGTAAAAAAAATACAGGTATAGGTAGGTGGGTGGTAGGCGATATAATCTTTAGTAAAGAAAGTACCCTAAGGCCGTGTTCAAACCAAACTGACTGTCAGCCGCCGAAAGTGAGCGAACGTTACGCAGTTTATTGTATTTCCATACATATTCACTTTTTCGTTCACATCTAACCGGTACGTTATTACGCTATGCGTAGACGCTGACATTCGGCCGCCGATTAATATAGCGTGTCACTACGCTCCGTGGACGCTGATTGAACGGACGGACGTAAACTATAGCGTATTGTCAGCATACTGTGAACGAAAAATACCGTTTATTTTCACGTTTACATTGGGGCTCACAGTGAGCCTGCTCACATTCAGCGGCTGTCAGTCAGTTTGGTTTGAACACGGCCGTAGGCCTGTATTAAGACCTTCTGGATATTCAGCATACCTGACTTTATAGGTCAACAGTCAGAATCGTATTATAAGATCTGCGTACTATTAATAATTTAAATACATTATAATGTGTAGATGTAGGAGCTTAAAAAAACGATGTATGTTTAAATGTAGACAATATTTTTCAACATGGTCATGGTTTTATGCAAAATTTACTGAACGAATGTGAGCACATATTTGTGGCCTAAAGATAATGTATATATATCAATATTGTAGCCTTTTAAATAATTATGATAAGAAGCAGCATGATAAGAAGCAGCAATGGCTACGGTGACGGACTTGCGATCATGTGGTCACCGGTTCGATTCCCACCCATTGCTCTACCGACGTGAACCCTCCCGTAATACAAGAATTTTAGCTTAACACAAGACGATACGAATTTATACGATTCTTAACATGGAACATAACGTTTTATTTCATTATTTATTATTAAACGAGAGTTTTACGTCCCCATACTGCCATTTAGATAAAACAGCTGACTCTCATTTCCTTAACGACGTCCCTCGGTACCGTAATGCTAATGTACGAATATACAAACAACTTTTTAAATTTAAAATTTGAAAAATATATACGGCTAATTTGAGTTTAAATTTAAGACCGCTCCTTGTGTTCTAAACTACAATTTTAGATTGTGTAGTTACATAATACTGCGGTCACTAACTCGCTTGCTAAGCGTGGTGAATATGGTTAAAACTTTTCTCGGGAGGAGGTCCATGTTCAGAAAGTCCATGGACGTCACGGCCCATATGCCTTGATCAATTATAAGCTAGTTCTAACCGGGAAATCGAAATGTATCATTCTCTTTCTATGCTTCTAAGGAAACCTTTTTCAAACTTTAAATTCAGTTTGTTCCCAACTACACGGGAAAATGTTAAATGGCAGATGAGATGATTAATTTACTTACAGGAGTTACAACGAAAATTTGAACTGACATTAAAATTTAAGAAATAAATCAAATTTTATCTCGACGCAGTTTAAAATGTATACTCGACATATAGAATGTAACATAATAGAGACTAAATAATATGTGACGTTACTCGGGTCGAGGGAAATGAAGTGGAATCTTTCAGATAACACACACAATTACACGCGGTCATGTGCACACACACTCATGTACACACACGTACATATTCATCCGCTACATGTGCCAATGTGTGCGTACAAGTATTCATACATAAATAGCTAGTAGGGTTGTGTGCACACAATGATGGAGGTGACATCGATAATTTGCTGTAATGGGGTGTAAGTGGTAAATTGAATGCTCATACAAGTTAAGGATGATTATGTCATAAGTGATGTTGGATTATTGTTTAGTTGTAGCATGTAAGTATTTAGTATTTTGTTATTAGCGAGACATAAACATATACGTCTTGGAGGCTTGGTCGTGGGCTTAATACAAATACAGGGCTGCAAAAAGGGCCGCTCTCGCTGGTTGACGGCACGTTAAGCCGTTGGTCCCGATTGTCATAATCTCACCTATGAGAATCGTATACCAATTAACAGGATCAATTAGCGTTTACTTGTGCACTGTCTTCACCAACCCAACTGCCAAGCGTGGTGACTATTTAAACACTCCCATCGAGGGAAGCTCATGATGAGCCGTGGACGTACGAGCTGATGATGATACTTTTAAAAGTAATAACTAGTTCGTTAACTGTTCCGCTCAAATATAGAATATATTGCTATGGTCAATATAATATATAATATTTTTAGCCTCTGTATGGAAGGCCGCACTGAAACAGCGACTGAGATGACGGCGACGCTATGAACTAATCAAATTTTAGGAATCGTTAAACTTAACATGCCTTAAGGCAACCTCCGTGGCGCAGCTGTATAATATAAGTCTCGCTTTGATTGGTAAGATTGTTTCATAAGTTCTTTTCAAAGCCATTTCTTACAAAATTCTATTCTCACTTATTGTTAGATGTATTATATATATATATATATTGCACAACACTCCCCTAAAATACTAAAAGTCATAATACCTTAATATCATCGCCAGCGACCGCCCTGAGCAGAGGTCCAAGTCCCACAGGGGGCGCCCTCTTGCGCAGGTTGCTTAGTTTGTAGTTTTTAAACTTTATGCCGGGTGAAGTAGCAAAAGCTTCGTGGCTAACGTATGTCCGTCCGAAAAAAAAAGCTAAAATTATATAAGCAGGTATATGCTTCTCGATACCGTAAAAAGTTAGTTCAAAGTTATTTATAGTGACATATAAAATAATTAAATCTATATCAACTACATGTTTGTTTTATATAAAGGGGCTTCTCGTAAATAGTCGGCTAGTTTAAATTACATGTGAGGTAAGTTCAAAGCATTTTCCGCCCTACGGTTTGTCAAAGGAAGTGGCATGAGATAACGTTAGGTATGCCTGTCTCACTGTTTGCCACTACAGAACACCGAAAGTGTCTCGGTAATTAATACAGTTTTCTCTACTTTTGGCTTGTGGAGAGAATACAATGGCTATTGCTTAGAAAAATGTTCAAGATTTGATTGTTGCACATTGGAACAAGTGCTTTTTTTATCTAACGGACATGTGAAGTCAGCCTCGAGGCTCTTGCTACGTGCTGGATAAGGATCCATATAATAAAATACGATTATATAACGATTTGTTACAATTTTGAACATTTAAAATTTATTTTATTTCGTTTATTATTTCTGTTTTAAAAAGCGACTTTACAAGCATTCTCTGAGAACGCTTGCCCTTATCTTTAACAAATAAAAATAATATTTTATTGTCTTACATAATGTACGCACATAATATTTGGTTGGAGGTCAAGGTATGTTGTTTCAGAAAAAATATCTATCGGAAATGTCAGTGCGATGAACGAATGACGCCTAGGTACGAAAAAAATGTATTTTTATTTTTTTAAATAATTAATTATTTTTTTCACTTACAATTTTTTAATATTTGTATAACATCTACTTACAAGTTAGATACCTAATATAAATATCATCAGTTAATACTATAGTACAAGTGTACAATTACAATTAGCAAGATAATTGGTACGACAAACAGACTGGAATAGCAATAATCGTATGAATGAATGGTATATGCTATGGTATTATAACGCCGTGCGGAACGTTAATCGATACAAGTGGATTACCATTCGCAGCAACTTATCGTTAGCATTAATTAGTTATATGCAGTAAGTAGCATCTATTGTCTTTATTATACTAAATAAGAAGCTTACCTTAATATATAGTATTATTTGTATTTTTCTATATTAGTAAATAATTTGTAGAGAAACGGTTAGTGGTGTTCCCCCTGAGAAAATAAAGATCTTCTTTGCCGGGCGAGGTGGTATGCACTGCGGCCGACGGCCATTTGCTACTGTTCGGAACTTCTATATCGAATTGGTTTGAGAACTTGTATTGCGCGATACAGGTTAGTTGGGATGCTAGGTGCTATATGGCGCTGCTCGTCTTCTTGTAGTTTGTCAGGCTACTGTAGATGTCGCTACCTATGTCTAAAAAAAGTAAAAAAGAAGTATACGTAACAGCCTTCATGTTATAACTAACTGAATTAAGATAAAAAATATTATTAAGTTTACGATGTTGTGATTGTTATCTGTTCAAAATTTTTTTTTATTTGTTAAATTAAGCTGACGACAGGTATTGTTCTTATTTAACTATGTTATCACGTAAGTGGCAACTTGTATTTTGTGATAATAAAGATATTTAAACCAAAAACCTTTACATTAATACGTAAAACTTTGTACCCCTTTTAACTAAATTTGCGTGGACAGAGGAGTGGTAAATTTCGCACAAAGAGATTAGCCCGCCCAAGCAAAAAAATCTTTAGGTTTTATATATTAGTATTGTTATGAAACTAGATAGGTATGCACGTTTTGGGCCAATCATAGTATAGATCTTTATATTAACTAGTTAGATTAGCTCTTAACTAGTGTTGGAATATGTAAAAACGCTCTTAAATCTCAAACTCATCTTTGTTCCGAAAATATATTTAAAAATATTTCATCTTAATATGAGGAAATTATGAAAGAAATATACTATATACTATCATATTATTGTATTAAATACTCCATCACTCATTCATAAGCGACCATTATTTGGAATAATTCCTTCTGAGATCAAGATATATTTGTGGTATTCATGTTCCCGCTTCCCTATCAATCTTCTTGGCGCCATTCTTTTCATACCTACTTCGGACCATGGAAGTATTTATTATAAATGATCTGGTATGATGTCTGATATTAAGATTTATCTTGTAAAATAAGGAATAATAATTACAAGTATGACTTAGTCCGCGTAAAACGATGTCCAAATTTAAAAAAAAACACCTGAGTTACTAATTATAATATCAGCTTTTTACCAGCAAAGTCCCCTTTACCAGTAGATCGTTTTGAAGGTTAGACATAATACACAAAAAATAACAGACTACAAAATGAATAGTAGCCTGTATGATACAGAATAAAATTAGCTATGTATCAGTGAAAATCGGTCTAGCCATGAGAATTGCCGTAACAAACAGGCACACAGACCGACGGACAACATTTTTTTAATTATGTTTACAAATCTCATCAAAATATGTAACACATTATACTTTATTTTCTTTTGTATCCCTCATACCCTTACTGTTTGTTGTACTTTTAACATGATATACATATTATCATCTATCTCTCTCATCTGCTTTGTATTTAACATGAAGAAGATTCACGCTATCGCCGGCATGCCTCTCACGATCTTCCGACGGAATGTTGTAATTAAACGCATCTCAGTACTTACATTAAATTCAGTTTTTTCCTAATTCAACTGGTTTTATCTCAGTTTGCCAGTTATTACTTAAAAAATACCTTTTTGCATACGTTTTTATTAGTATTTTCATTGCAGCAATGAATTTTTCCAAGGTTTTTTACCGTGTTTTAATTATCCCTCTAAGGTAAGACCTCGAAACATATGATTTTAACGTTTTTTTGTTGTATACACCTCTCTGTCTCTGTATTTACAAATATTTCTTATGTAGATACAGAAAATTGTTCTATCTACAAATAATATTTATGTTTATATAAAGAGATTTCGAAAAGCAATCCGAACTGCCACTACTAACATTGATTTATTTAAGTAGAAATTATAATACAGTAATAAACATTAAAAATTCATACACTTTTCTAAAACAATAATACAGGCTCCCATGAGAACTCTTCATTCTTCATTTTATCTACTCAAAACGAAAAACACCAAGACAAAAGAAATAAAAATGTATCTGAAGCAAAACACCCCATAAAACTGAATTGTCTCGAGAACTTTATAAACGCGATAACGACTAAAGTTGTTCGGAGCTTTGTTCCTCCGCTTACATAAACATGACCAGAATACCAAGGTCCATCAATGCTTGTACTTGGTCTGGAGAGAAAACAACTCGGTTGAACTTTCAGAGATCATCTTGGGCTGGACGACGTCATCCTAGATACGAAAAGCGACTACGTAAAAAAGAGAATTTCAAGGAGTGTCCGTCTCAAGCTCCGCCCATACAACGGCACGCCCACGCAGATTCTCTTGTGAAAGGACCAGAGTGAGACATTTCTTCAGGTTGAGTATAATATAAACAAGTACGTACACGCCTCGGATACACCACTATCTGTGTGAGTTACCATTTCATACAACTACACAGACAAACACTATCATCTCTATCTACAAACACACACATATAACCAACTCATTTAAAAAGTTTACTGTATATACTATATCAGTACATTTACTCTTGGGGCCACGGTAATATAATCTGTATGTAAGTACCTATGTAACAATTTTCACAAAGTATCGTTTAAGTTCTGAGTTCCCGTGCTATGTAACTTAACTGTGATATCAAGGAGGTTAGTATTCTTTTTGAAACCTTTTTCTTTTACGTCTTTTAGAATACAATGTTGTTACTGTTCCGTTATTTACGTCGAAATATTTTGGCAGGTGTAATTTCCATGATAATAACAAAGCCTCAATCTATCACACTGTCGTCGCCGGCAGATTGAGGTGAAAATTACATTCTATTGTAAATATAATACTGGAAAGAATATTTAAGTAACTAATTTAAAAAAACTACACAACCAATGACTTTGTAAGTCTTATCTATTTTACAAAATTACTAAAATACCTTTTTTACAAATAATTTTTTCGACTGTCGTCCTCTTTCCCCCACAGGGAAAGCCCTCTTGCGCAGATTGCATAGTTTTTAGTGATTAAACCATTTATCTAGGCTGGCGCTCTGCTCGCCTTTATGACCGGTGCAGTAGCAAAAGCCTCGTGGCTAACTACATATATCCGTCCGAAAAAACCTCCTCTTCCCCAAAGGAAAGATGCTCAAGTCCAGGGCAATATATCTATAAACATATGTTTATAGATGCTACTTCATAGTAATAACCATAATAGACAGATAAAAGCTAATTAAATGGTATTTTTCGCTTTAGTAATTATATTGATAGTAGACTATCCTCTATTAAAAATTCTATTAAAAACAGAATATGACCTTCAACAGTATTATTACAATAGAAGATATAACTAGGTATACTATTTTTTTTTCTATAGACCAAAATCACTCTATGAACATCCGAAGCGACGCGACGCGAAGTGTTCATAGTGTGATTCTGGTCTAGAGAAAACAATGCATTTGATTCGATTCAACACGCGTCGCGTTTCATCAGGTCGCGTCGCGTTTTAACAATAGGTTTCCGCCTTTATTCTGCAACTTCTGCCAAGGTTACTATAATGTTTAATCTTTAGGACTACAATGACATTTGGTGGTTTGCCACTTTTTCACATCGAAAAAATAGTGATGTGACATAAACACAGTTCAATTAGTTCATTAGTTTCAAATAATGTTGAAGCAAATTCAATTTGTAATGTGGATTTATGATTGTTCTGAATATATCAGATTTTTAGGTAATGCAATGTCGCTTTGAAGTTATAATAATATATTATTATAAAAAAAAATTAAAGGTACCCATTTCAATATATTTTATCTAAACAACTGCATGATGTAACTAGATTGATCTAAAGTAAATCCTTTGCTTTTCCTGTACAATCTCATTCCCAAGATATGATGACTGTGCTGACCTTCAGGATAACGTATCTCTAATTCAATCATCAGTAGTTGTCTCCAATTCAATGATCTTCATTTTTCCTTTATTATTTAGTTTGCCAAATGTCGACTACTACACCCCAATATTCGATGTAATCGACATAGAAAAAAACTTGGTACTGGGAATACTATGACAATCTATCTGATCGTGAATTAAATAACTTTCCCCAGTACAGGATCCGCTCTGGTCATATAGTATTATATCGGAATTAGGTAATGCAATCAAATAATGTTGTATAAAAAAAGGGTTAAAAATATATGAAGTAAAAACAATTCAATTCTTCTTTACATATTTTATTTTCTTTTTATGTTTTAATGTTGCTGGCAAGCATAATTAATAAATAATAAGAAAAGTTCTTGTAGTTCGTTGTAACTTTGATCGATGTTTTAAAAATAGTTGATTAAATGAAAGGTAAATTGCGGTTTACGATTTATGAAGTATTAAAAAAAACTACTTACAGGGGGGGGGACATATTTTACCACTTTGGAAGTGTCTCTCGCGCAAACTAAGCAGTTTAGAAAAAAAAATTAGAAACCTCAATATAATTTTTGTAGACCTACCCACTACATAAGGGTTTGATGAAAAAAATAAAATAAAGAGTTTCAGTTCTAAGTATGAGGAACCCCAAAATTTATTGTTTTTTTTTTCTATTTTTGTGTGAAAATCTTAATGCGGTTCACAGAATACATCTCCTTACCAAGTTTCAACAGTATAGTTATTATAGTATCGGAAAAAAAGTGGCTGTGACATACGGACAGACTGACAGACAGACATGACGAATCCATAAACGATCCGTTTTTTTTCCATTTGGCTACGGAATTCTAAAAATATCAATTGGAATTGTCATTCTAGTCCACATGATTAAAAACTTGAGTATAGAACAATAAACAATAGAAAAACTACCTTAATATCTAGTAAAATCTATATGCCTAATAAAACAAGAAGTGAATGAAATATTCGGATTATTTCTTAAAAACGCACTTAGAACTCGCTTACCTTGTACACTTAGATGCACAAGATATATTTGCTGATAATAGGCCTAAGGACACATAAGTGCCTTTGATTTTTTACACAAAAACCTTTCAAAAATTTATTTCGAAAATAAAAATATATCTATCGGCTTTTCGATGAAAATAAAATATTCCAATATTCGCAAAACAAATTCCAGTCCATCATAATCCAAAAAGAAAATAAACAGGGAAACGTCACAGAATCCGGAAACGGATTCTCGTTTAATTTTTAATTTGCCCGGCGAGCGAAGCGGCGCTGTCGTCGTCGTCTTCCTGCCAGTCACTTCCGGTTTCGAGTGATTCTTTTTTAAAGGTTGTATTTCCGCTGTGCTACAGAACCCGATGTTACGCAGAATTATACCCGAAAGGCCTTTGTTTGTTTTCTATAAAAACCGGACAATTTAAAATGATAAAAAATATTCCTACTATAGGTACTACACACTACATACCAAATTTTTATGTAGATAAACTTTACCAGAGATATCCAAAGATCTACCATATTACTTTAAAACAATCATATTATTTTTTTACAATTTGTTGACGGATACAATATTTTGTTTAGGCTAAAGATCAATCATTAATTTAGCTTTGGCTTAATTTATTTTTTAATCATCCTAAAATACTGTCCATGTTAAATTAAAAAAATAAAATATTTGACTATGACAAACAGTTAGGGTTTTTCAAAAATTGTTTTATGATTTTTGGAGTTAACTACTTCTTCGACATAGGTTTGAATTATTTTTATCATCAACATCAACCAAGTTTACGGAGCGAACACTATTATTACTGCTTTTTTTCTAGAATTTTCGATCTGCTAAATGAACCGTTGTACGTTGTACCAAATAGGCGAAATATAAAAGGTTTACAAATGGGCGAAAAAACATATACTTTTGTTATACATAAAGCACAGAAACGAAGGGTTTTCGATCTGATATGTAACCGTCGAAAAGTAAAAATAGATTCTCTTTAGTAATTGACACTCAGATGCTAGATCCTGTTTCAGGGCCTTACCAATTTCCTAAATGAACACTAGGAAAGTGCTGTCATCATTTGGTACTAAACGCTTGAAAATAAACTTGTACTTGTCAATTATACACAATGAAATAATATGATTATAATTAAAAACAAAAAATGGCAACTTAAATCTTTTGCGGATTGGCTAATGGTCTGTCTATCAGTCTAGTATCACGTCATAGGTATAGTAATAAAAATAATATTGTTTTTAATTAAGGTCTAGAAATTTAGCTCTATAGAAAAGCGGCAAGTCTTTAAACAATATTTTTACGTTTATATGTACGTCGTTTATTGTGCCCTCAGGCGTGTGTTAAACGTACATGCAAATGTACGTGCCCTTAATGGGCTAGGACCGCGGCTTAGGGCATCGCTAAAGCCATGAGAGATTGCTATAAAAGTAAAAAAAAAGACATTATATTTTTTTATGTTTGAACCAATAATGGTAAATTTTATCTGAGGAAAAGAAACAATTTCAATTAGACAAGGTTAAGTTAAATACATTCTGTTTTATTTAAAGCTTTTGAGTGATAACTATAAGAATATAGCTCCAAAATCACGAATACACATAATAATTTAACCTTGTTGCGGTCGAATTGAAGTCAAAAATCGACATCAGTTTTCCCCCGTTGCGTCACTCACCTCCGCATAATAAATGACTAAAGACTGCGATTATTTTTTCGCCGACCAGAATTTTTGCCATCGGATAAAAAAGCCACAACCGCCGGATATTACCATTAATTATGAATCGGGAATATTCAGGAGGTTTCAGTCGACGTTTTGACGCATACAAATGGTTGGAGACAAGCTGAAGGGCATCATAAAATTATTTTTAATTTTAATGACGTTGTATATTATGTATACCATTTACAATTTAATACTATGCAGCACAGGAATTATTTAGTTTTACTATTAATGGTGTGAAATGCGGAGCGGTTATTTGACGCATACTTATTAATATTCTTAGTAGTAATTATTACTATTAATATTATTAAATCTAATATTAGATTTAGAATAGCAATTATTTTTTGCTTTTAGTTATACGTATATGTATTATACTAATTTATGTAAAATGTAATTTATCTGATACAATAAATAACATCCACATTATCTAATATTTATTTATTGATTAATAAATACTTCTATTTAAGACTGAAAATCGTCTTATATAGAAGTATTTATTCTACAATAAATAGATATTAGATTATGTGGATGTTATTAACATTCTTTAAACCAATATATTATTAATTTTATCGTAAATTAGATCTATACTAATATTATAAAGAGGAAAGGTTTGATTGTTTGCATTGAAATGGCTCCGGATTAAATGGACCAACTTAAAATTATTTCACGATTAGAAAGCCATGTTATTAAGAAGTAACATAGCTATATTTAATTTAGAAGTTCCCATGGCAACGGGTGCTACTTGGTTGATAATATAGCATACGTTACTTGCAGCTGATCATTTTTCTTTGCGTCGATCTCCCATGGAAACTTTGACTTAAAATATAGCCTACTAGCGGCCCACTCCGGCAGCGAACGGGTCGACTTTTATAGCCTTTTTACTCAGAGATAATGTAGATTTGTGAAAGAATTATCACAATCCGTTCAGTAGTTTTTGAGTTTATCGAATCAAAAATACAAAGATATAAAAATACAAACTTTTCTTCTTTATAATATTAGTATTAGATGACACTCACACATAAAGTGGCTTTCTATCGGTAAACGAATTTTCAAAATCGGTTCTGTAAATCAAGAGTTTACCCCTTACAACGTCACAAACTCACAAACGTTACCTCTTAATAATATTGGTATAGATTATTTATAAACGCTTAATTGTAGCATTTCCAAGACAATACGACTCAATAGCTACACAAGTTAAGAGGCCCCGAGGCGATTGATCTCTTCTGCACGTAAATCAAAGTGGAAACACAAGGGCCGGGTAATGTCCGCCAAGGGCCGGTTGTGGGCGGACGATAGATGGCTGGGACCGGAGCCGCGAGATGGATGCGACTACCCCTTAGAGACCACACCTGGTGAAACATCGTAAATCTACTTGTAACCTGATGTAATTAAGTAGAACGCGTTTAATTGTCATGTAGATACGTACTGAAAGCAATTGTGTTGTAATTGTGATCGTTTAGTAATAATTTGAAATGATTTTTAGATATGACTAGCTTCCCACGCGTGGTTTTACCCGAGCATCTCTCGTTCCCGTGGGAAATTCATAATTAAATATTCTCGATAAATTAGCTATTTATCACTGAAAGAATTTTCAGCGATAAATAGTAATAGTATAATTCAACAAAAAATTTCGTCTGGACATTATGTAGTTAGCCAGAGGGTTTTTGATAGTTCACCGGGCATAAAGACGAGCAGAGCTCCATAATTAATAAATGTGATTTATAAGAACAGATATTAAATTATTTGACCACCTCCGTAGGCTAGCGGCTTAAGACTTCGATCCCAGTCGACCGAAACTCTTAGTATAGAATCTGATAATCTTTCCGGGTCTGGTTGGTTAAGGGACTACCCTCCTCGTTTCGGTAAACACGTTAAGCCATACGTAACTATTGTTACTGTTATAACAATCAGGACCTATGATGAGGAAATAAGCAGCAGTGTTTTTCTGTCAGTTACAACATAATACTACGGTCACCAACCGCCTGCAAACGTAGTAACTACGGCAAAACCCCTTTCAGCAAAGACCCATGTTCAACTGTAGATGATGTACGGGCTGTTGATAATTAATGAATTATTTTTAACTGTATTTTACAGATAGATTGTAGCATGAAGTATTTTTTCAGAGTGTATCACGTGACTAATGGACATTACGCTACTTTATAGTCAACGTGTAATTGACGACATTCATGTATAGAGAGTGTTTTATAGTGGAGTGAAATTTAAAATGCCAGGTTGAAAATTTGCCTATTAATTTGATATTCAATTGATAACTAAACTAATATTTGCCTTTTAATTAAACCTGCACTTTAATTAAAAGGCAAATAAGTTGTGAAAATGTTGCAAACTAAACTAAAATTTTAAATTCTATTAAAAAATCAATGACGCTTCAATTATGAACGCCATTAAACAGGCTTATGGCCGCTACACAATAATAATTTCCTCTTTGATTAATATATTCATTATGTTACAGTAATTGATACTAATTTTATGGAATTCGGCATCATTGGTTATTATAGTGATGTACCTAATTCATAGATGCGGCTTAATTGTTGCCTATTATTATGTATTAGGATTTAAATGAATATCGCATACAGACGTCATAATCACACCATTCTTCTTAAACATAAGACAAGAGACAACGTCTAATCTAAAGTGTTCCATAATTAAATGATGAAAACATAGGCAAAGGTTTGTTTCGTACAGCCAATTAGTCCTTGACATATTTAGTTAATAGAAAAAAAAGTGCTTTAAAATATTGAAGGAAGCCGTAACCCAATGGCTAGGGCGTTGGACTTGCATCATGTGGTCGCCGGTTCGATCGCCATTGCACTACCGACGTAAACCCACTCGTAACACACGCATTTTAGCTTACTACGAGGGGTAACAAAAACTAGTAAAGCGTGCAAAAACTGCTATTAATCTTAAAAAAAAGATTTTTTTATAAGTTTTTAAATATAATAATACATAATTCAAAAGTGAACAATATTTACATATATAAAAAGAATAGGCATGAGGCAAGATTTTGAAATCCTCTTGCGCAACGTGAGTAGTCATTTTCTAAGTACGAAAAACACAATATTTCGGTAATAAATTTAAATTTAACGAAGTTTAAGCCATATTTCTATTAAATTTTAAATAGCGCGCGAAAAAAGGCCTCAAGTGTCGTGGCGTCAGCTATGACGTCACGCTATTGTAAAAAATGTCATTCGAGTCCGCCAAACCTAACGTAGTGGTTAAATTCTCTTTGATGGTTACAATATCGTGACGTCATGCGCCGTGATTGGTGTTTCAGTCAAAATGGCCGATTGCAGTATTTTAATCTTTTATTTTATTAAAAATCACATTAATCTCAAGGTTATTTATAAAAATAAATAAGTGTAATAATTTCTTGTTAAATGTACTTTCCCCTAAAAACATTAAATCTTTAATTTTTTGATACTGTCGTCACGCCTATTATTTATTATCTGTAGAAACGTAGTATAAATTTAATATAAAACTAATTGTTTTTTTTTTAATCCAGCCAACATTGTAACTTGTATTTTAAGGTCGTCATGGCAACTATGATAAATGTCAGGTTCATTCTCTCGGGTCCACTCGTATCGGTATGGGACTTTTTGAGGAAATATACGTATGCTGGTTTCGAAATAGTATTGCACGAGTTACACGTTTCAGAGTGTAGGAAGAATCTTAATTTGGGCTTTAAAAATAAATTAAATTAAATCAGTTTTGATTACACCGCACAGTGTTCGGATTGACTATATTACGAGCCACTTTGATTTTTTATATGAATTTATTTATTTAAATGTAGGTAGATACATGTTTGTGGACTTATACGATAAAAACACAGATTTTATTAAGTATATTGTATTTATATAGTGTGTACATATACATAAATATAGTCTTTAATTAAAAAAAATTTTTTTTTGCTTTTAAGACACTTTTAAATAGGCGGCCCTGAAAAAGGTTTTTGGCCTTTGTCTATTCGCTGTTAGCCTCTTCATCGGATGAGTGCGTCCTTTCAGGGGCTTCAGGAGCTTTCAATAATTGTAATACTTCTGGCGCCAAAGTACCCGATTTTCTCTTAGGCAATGGTCTGATGCTAGATATTAATGGATCGGAGGAGATGAGCAGAGCATGTAGCAGGTCTTCAATGGTCTGCTTCCTTCCGATTTTCCTAGTGCTATGCTCTCTATAATAGCGGCAGTCTTTGTGTCTTGACTCTAGAGCTTCTTCGCTAAGCTGACCTATAGGGAGCACAAGGGATTCGATGACATCAGCTCCGTGAATTAATATTTTATGTACACTAGAAGGCATTTTGTACCATTGGTATTTGGTGACGTAGAGTCTAGCCGTGTCAAGTGTATACTCCTTGTAGGCTTCTGGCTTTACATCGTACGAGCACGAAAGGGCTTTGAGTATAACAGAGAATCTAGTAATGAGATCTTTGTCAACCCTAGTGATCTCAGCTGCGAGAGCAGGATCTTCAAAGAACTTTCGCGCAGTATTGCCATCATTGGTTGAGCCGCTACCTTGCTTTACTGTATCGACTAGGAGCCCAGTTCGACGACGATATTCTTCTATAATGGCGCGCTTTTTTTCTTCCACTGCTTCTTTTATGTTCTTAGTAACGCGCCATGTTTTGTGTTCCTTCCTATACGATATGTGGAGCACACACTCAAACAGTCGAATATGGGCGTGTAATGTTGACAATCCATATGCATACAAATCTTTGTTACATGGCCTTTGAATGACCGCATCAATATCATTCATATGATTAGGTGTTGCCTTGCATATGTTGCAAGTCTGGGAAGATTTATTGTCAGAGAGTGCATTGGCGGCTTTTCCATCTAGCATTGTCTCCATTAAGATGTGCTCAATGTTGATCGTTTGATCCCCGATGTCTATTTGCGTAGGGTTCAGAGCAGCTATTTGTCTGTTGATGTAGTCATCTTCATCTTTTAGAACCGTGTGACTTTCCTTCAACATCTGGTAACGTATCGGGCGGCAGAAGCGAGTGGAGGAAGATCTCGGGTTTTGCCAAAGAATTGTCTCAATTTCTTCTCTCTTCATCACTAGTTGTAGTGGAACTAGCGATGTGAGTAAGATATCTGCATCTGACGCGGCCGCATCTTCTGTAAACCGCTGCTTATATTCTGACTGGCTGCTGCTTCCGTCAAATCCCCACTTTGATTTAAGGTAGAATTTACTGTTTCCATCTTCGATCACTACACCTGCTATTACATCTAGCTGAACTTTAACTAGTCTTTCTGTTGTATGATCAAGCAAACTTTGCAGCTTAACTTCGCCTTTCGTCTCAGTTATTATTATGTCGCTCGGGTAACACTCTTTTCGTGCTTTCAGAACTCTATCATATGATGGGTATATATCACACCCTCTCTCTTTAGCTCCTCTGCGAATCTGTTTATACTGGTCCACGCTCAGTTTCGAATTTATTATCAGAGCTAATGCTTCATCGGGAGTATATGGACGTATAAATGTCTGCGATATTTTCCTTCTTTTAATCATCCGAAGTGATTTAGGTGACGACACAGTTACTGCCTTTATAACAGTGGCCATATTCCGCTTACCAATTTTTGTGAAACTCGTTTGAGTGGCATAGGCAAGCTCCTCCGGAGAATGGCCTGCCACCAACATCTTTGTCCGGTTTTTCTTTGCTGATGCACTTAAACCAACAAAATTCATCCTTTGAGCTACAGCAGATCGATCAGGTGTACATTCAGGTTGTCCAGCATCTTGATTTTGTTCTGACCAAAGCTCTTCTTGCAGCCAGTCGTTGCATTTTAAAACAAACTTCTTTTTATTCCTTATAGCACTCCATTTCTTGGTTAGCACAGCAGAAAACACCTTTATTTTATTTTTAATAACTTCTACTGGAAGTCCTGGAATCTCTGAAGAGACATAGTCTACCATCCGAGCTATAGAAGATCCCTTATTCGCTTGATTAACCAGTTTATGACGACATAAAAGGTCGAAAAGGTGAAGGCGAGTTATTCCTCGGGAAACACCTGGTACAAGAAAAAATTACATTACTCAAAAGTCGAGGCGAGTCGAATATTGAGACTAGATTCATTCGAAAGCTAGATAGATACTCGAGTTTCAAAAAAAAACATGGACGGCTGGAATTGGCTGGGAAAAAGTTGGAATCTATTAAACGTTAAAACTTTTTGCAAATTTAGTTATTTTTTTTCAATTCATATTTTATTTATTTTCTCATAATACGAATTTATATATGATAAAAAAAATGGTGTATATCTTACCTGTGGATGTGGAAGCCATGATGAAACAAAATATTTATTAAAAAACTCAAACACAAAATTGTAAGAACAGAGCGTACACACATGCGATGGTTAGCGGCTAACAAGAGCGACTGACCGGTATTGTTATCGCGTGGGATTAGTGCAGTGCTGAGCGGTGAACATTTCTCGAAACCGGCAAATTAGGCGTGGGAACGAGTTGTACGACTAATAATGTACCCTAATCACTTGCAAATTTTAATTTATATTGCCATGATGTTTGTACCTAAAGTAGCTCGTAATATAATCATTCCGAATACTGTGCACCGGTGGCTCAGTGTTTACCGTAAGTAATCACTTCCGAGACCCGGAGTAATGGGGTTCGATTGCCACCCGGGATAATTATTTGTGTCATAGACTTGTTCAGAGTCTGGATGTGCTTTGGGTTAGTGAATTGTTATTGTTTGTTCGTTGTGTAAATTTAAGTCCTCTACGCTAAAGGAATTAATTTCCCTTGTATGGGTGATGTCTAAAAGAAATAAAACAAATAATATCTACATCTATTTCTTTCAGCATATAAATATTTATCACATAAATATTATATTCGTGAAAAACAGTATCTATTATCGTTTAGCCAATGTTAGTTTTGTAAACATGTGATCACTCATCTTATCTTTTGTTAGAACTTTACTGGCTAGGGCTGCTATAAAATAAATTTTGATCACCGGCAGGACTCAAACCTGCATCTGAGGTATAGCAGGCTATACCTAAGATGCAGGTTCGAGTAATGCCTTAATCAATTGGGCTACGGTGGAACTAAAACTAAAAGTCAGAATTATTCAGGATTTTTGACTGCAAACTCCTGACATATTGAATCCAAGTCTAAAGGGCATCCTTGTGGTGCAAGTCCCACAGGGGCAACGTACTCAAGTTGGTTAATTTGTAATTTATAAACCACTAGCGACCCGCCCCGGCTTCGCACGGGTGCAATGCTGATGTATCATACATATAAAACTTCCTCTAGAACCACTCTATATATTAAAAAAAACGCATAAAAATCTGTTGCGTAGTTTTAAAGATCTAAGCATACATAGGGATGGACAGACAGCGGCAAGTGACTTTGTTTTATACTATGTAGTGATATAATAAGGCTTGAGCCCTGCTCACCTTCTTGTAATACAAAACTCATGGATAACGCGTAAATGTCCAACCAAAAAAAGTAAATTGGCAACGCTTAAATAATACCTCTGTATTTAAAACGTTTATAGGCTATAATTACTTAACATCATACTTGTTTGAAGACCCTAAGACATGAAAAAAAGATCATCAATCGATGCCTGAAATGATAATTAAGAATTTTGTTCATGACTAATATTATTATATTCAAATTTAATCTCAAATTTATATTAGTACTCAAAATTAAATTAGTAGCTGAGGTACATGCTTTAGATTTGGCAATTAATATTAAGTATTTAATATTTGTGTAAATTTCGAATAGTGTTCTTTACTTATGAGTTGTGTATAAACTTGTGAATTCACCTGCAACACAAAGATTTTCCTAACAATTTTCAAAATAAATTTTCCTTTGGCATAAGTAGGTAAAAAGCAGGTAGTTATGCCTGGTGAAGTAGCTAGAGCCTCATGGCTTAATTCATAACTATCACTTTGCCAAAAAAATCTGGATATAGTTCCAGATTTTTGACAACCCTACAACAAACTAGTTTATAGATATCGCAGCATAAAAGTATCTAGCAATAGCATAAATCGCGCCAACACTTGCCGGTTCCCATACTTCTCAGTTCCCATCGATATGATTAATATGTTCTTCAACTCCCTCGCTGATGAAGATATTCGGCACCTCTATTACGTAATTATGTTCCGGTTCTTTTGTATTTTTCTTATAGTGTATTATGATTTGCGTTTCTTTATCTTGTCTCTTTCTATCTTGAACTTTGTGTGATAAATTCTGCAAGTCAATTATGTAAAAAATGCGACCGCGATAGTTTTGCAGATTAACTGAACACGCAAAACGTAAAAACGCATTATCATAGCAACACGACATTTTTTTTAAGTTGTCATTGCCACTAATAACTTAAACTGTCGCTATATAGAAGACAGCTAGCCACCAATCGTTATGGCAATGTGACATATTGCAAATATGGAAATATATGTGCTGTCGCGTTGCTATGCCAACTTACCATTATACAAGAATACCCATCGTGCCTCGGAAAGCACGTTAAAGGCGGTGCTCCTAACCAATATACTAGAAAATGCGTAGCAGCGTTAATCATGTGTATATTCATGATTCTACGATCATCTGCATGGTGGCTGTATACTAAATATCATACTCCATAACGACGGGTTCAAAGTTTTAATTCGCGTGTTTTTAAATAGACTGATAATAAATCTACCCAGCTTAGATTAAAAATACACTGATTGAATCCCTTATATTCATATTTTTTCTATAATTGAAGCTTAAAAATATATTGATGGCCGGCGGCGCGGCGCGGCGTACAAAATGAAGAGTACGAACTTCAGGTCATTTAACTCTTAACTAATGGTCCGTTTCGTTCCGGGTATGCCGCCGTACCGTATAGACTACAACAGCATTATCACCCAACCAACGTCTATAAATAAATATGGCGGCAAAAATGGAGCCCGTTTATCAGCCACAGGAAGTGGACACTGGGGACTGGAAGCCCAGTAATAAATGTTATTAGATAGCCCCCGGGCTTAGTTCGGTGCGGATTATGGACGTTTTTTTCGTACTTCATTTGTCCACCGGATTTGGCTAATGTGTCTGGGTTTCGAAATAAATTGTTGTTTAGTGTTGAGCTTAAAAGTTGAACTTACTTTTATGCTAAAATAAATTACTGAATAAGTGCTTCGTTGGTCTAGCAAAATAAATAAGAATTATCTGATTTGTTCCTGCGGTCAATGCCTTTTTTGACTTCTTGTATATTTTTTGGACTTTCTTGTATATCTACTTGATTTAATTTTTGACCAATAAGGGTGAGAGTGTGATAATTGCACCCACTTTGAATTCCTTTAAAAAAAGATTTGAAAAATACTTCAAATCACTAGAAACACACGCAACAGCTTATTAAGCTGCTAGTGTGGTTACGGTATAATAATAATACATTTTTGAATAGTAGGTAATCAAATCTCAAACATCGTTAATTTAAATTAACAACATTTAGAAATGTGCAAAAAAATATACGAGGTACCAATATTTCACGACCACGCAATGCAAAAAGATCTACGTACACCGAATATGATTTCTGGCATGAATGGTTGGCGTAAATGGAAAGAAAAAAAAAACGGTGCACAAACAAACAGCGCATATTTGCTCGCTACTTGTAGTTATCAAACACGTTGGTAAACGATGCGCGGGTGTTTACTCACAACATACACTGCCCATCTATTCGGCAGTACTAAATATAGTTGAAGTAAAAGCTTAAAAGTAGTCTATGAATCGAGTGATTATTCCATTTTAAGTCATCGGTGTATCAAATTAGCTAAAAACGTTTTTACTCTACAAAAGTACTAAACGTTGGTAGATAGGAATTTTTAATTGATTGTAAAAGAAATGATTTTGAAAGTTAAAATAAATGCGCAATTGAGTATCCATTTTAATAGCTTATCTTCATCATCAGCCCGTACAACGTCCACTGCTGAACATGGGCCTCCTCCCGAGGGAGGGTTTTGCCATAGTCACCACGCTTGGCAGGCGGGTTGGTGACCGCAGTATTACACAGGGAAACGGTGCGGCCCATTCCCTGGTGAACACTTGTTATTGATGATGTTATAACAATCGGGACCAACATGCTTTCCGAGGCACGGAGGGTAGTCCCTAGACCAACCAGACCCGGAAAGCAATCTTAGAATTTACACAAAGATTTCTTGTCCGGTGTGGGGATCGAACCCACGACCTCCGAGACTTAAAGCGAGCCAAATACCGCTACGCTAAGGAGGTCTTAGACTACAGTTAGACAGGAATTTTGCCTCACGTTGTCACTTCTCTTGTCCGCCTTCCGCATCCAATCGATTCCAACTACTCAAATATCCAGGTTCTGGTATTCAGGCTATAAGCCGATACGACGTGTGTCCTACCTAACGTAAGGCGAGACTCCACTCTTAGACGAACCTGCTCCAAAAGTTTGGTTGGCGACTTGGTTCATTCTTCAAAGAATATTAAAGTTATCAAAGGGGATTTTTCTGAGAATGTATTATTTGTTTATATGTTTTAAATAACAACTCAACATTCGAAATTGAATAGGCAATTATATTAAATCCTAAAATTACCGTGAAAATAATAAAAGTTACGTTGCATAATTAATGAGATTGTTTTAAATAATAAATTCAACATTCACCACTGAATGCAACTAATGAATGACTATGCAACTATTTTAAAACCTAAAAGTACCTATGTTGTAAATAATTAAATTATATCTGCTTAATTAACAAACAAAAAGATCACAGCATGCAGTAATTAACAAACATGCTGCAAGTATAGGTACCTATATCATATTAATAACATTCATATTGTTTACCAATATCGATTCTCGTCCAGACGGCACAGACGGCAGTAGAGTAGCTATCGCGTCACACCTCGAGCGGCCAGATTGTGTCAATACTGGCACGCCTCCAGCTATCACCAATATGAGCATGTTATAGCCGATATTTACATATGAAACACACCAAATACCGAGACAATGGCATTGAATATCATATACTAGTTCAAATAATAGCAACTTTGCAGTTCTTTTTATGTTTCATGTTAAACGACCGTTTAAACAACACCTTTGCGCTTTCTTTGGAATTATGATGTCTGGCCAATTAAAAAAAAATACACTTCAGTAGTTAAGACCCAAAACTCTTTAGTTCGCCACTAATTGCACCCACATTGCTGAAGCTTAAAATTCAAAATTGCAACCCTCTCATATCATCTGTCTCTGTCTAGCTTGCTTAAAACAATACCAACTGTTGCGAACGAAAGCTGTGTAAGGTCTACGCTTGTGTGCGTGAGTAAACACCGGTTTAAGCCTAACTGGCCTTAATGAATCGTAATGGCCCCTATAATTCGCGGCGTAACTAACTGGCCATGTGGGGACGTCCCCTCCCCCATCTCGCTTCCTCACTCCGCTTTCCCCGTGTTGGAACCGAGCCATATCGCGTATGACAGCCGCAATTCTCTTTTTAAAATTTTCAGGCCGGGCGCGTTTTGTGCCGCAATTTGCGGTTACGTGTTTAGATTTCAGCACCATAACAATTTTATTGTGTATGTTCGAATTTACTAAATTTATTGTTTTTAACAAATAGGTATGTAAATTAATAAAAACAATGTATATTTAGTTTTGTCATAGTCTTGTACTAAAAACGTAACACAATTATTTTTGTCTATCATATAGACATTGTAAGATGGAATTCCCATACAGCCCATAGGTACATATATACGGATCCGTATCACTGCCTAAGTAAAATCTTCAACTTCTTCACCAGCCATTTTACGTCTACTGCTGAACATGCCCTCCTCTTAATAGACCTGGCAAGCCACTCTCGTTGAGGGATATGGCTATTATCACCACGCACGGCAGGTAGGTTGGTGATACTAGTAAGAAGTAACATACTTCGAGCTAATAGATGCTTCTTCTCATACATCAACTGTATATCCCTTCTGTAACGACACCCATAGGAAGACATGGAGTGGTCTATTCTAAGCCGGAAACCACACGGGCTGAGTAAAATAATTGTGTAAAATTAAATATTTTCAGATTTGATGAATTGAAGAACTGTCCCAAACACCAAAAGCTGAATGTGATATTATTATCATGACGCCAGATAAATCTCTTATGACGATCGTAGGTAAGCATTATCATGGCTATATGTTGCGGTCACCAATCCCCTTACCAAACTTACCGTCATAAGAAAACCTTTCGAGAAATCTAGTCTAATAGTGGACGTAGGTATACAGACTAATGATAATGTTAGTATAAATAGTGACATTCACTTACGTGATACAGACATACACTAAACGCGTTTCACCGCACGCTGTGTGGGGTTCCGCAGTGTCTGTCAGCGTTGTGTGACCTTGAAAAACGAATAGGTTTTTAATTTTACATGCATAGCAGCTGAGTAACAAAAACATTTTTTCTCAAATCCATGACTTTGAAGTTAGTAATTTATGAGCAAATTTTGTCGATTTCTGTTTATAATTTTTTTTTTTTTACAGATTAGATAGATTTTATTTATGGCACGAAAATATGTATGTGGTCTTTGTGGTGACATTATAATTCAAACTAAAATTTGTAATCATTTTCGAGCTCTTTAAAGTTTTTACTCTAATTGTACGGTCGGCGAACTCCAATAGTTTATTATTTATGAAATTAAAAGAGTTTACAAATGCACAGTGCAACATCCGGCCCCCAACTTGAAACTAACACCCGAAGGAGGTCGTTATTCCTTCAGTAATTTATTTAATTGCTCTTCGGTGGTAATTATTCATGAAATTACGGCAATTACGTCTGTGGAAACAATTATTTATTGTTGAAACTTGAGTACTAATTCACATTTTATTCCATAATGCATCATCAGATAACCGGGTGGACGAAATTGTATCGCTGCTGCAGACGCTTTGTAATTTGTTGTATAATTGTTGGCTTTTCTTATAATTCCTCATTTGTGGTTACTTTGGTGTTACGCTGAAATAAACAAGATAAAGTCCCTTTTTATTTCCGATGATACATTGTATTCTATTTGTATCACATTGGTACTGGCAGTTTGTGTGGAAAACAAAAAATAAAGTTAATATAATCATAACACTATCAGACCGTTTACGTCTACAGCTGAACATGGGCCTCCTCTTTAACAGACCTTGGCAAGCCAGGGTCTTTGATGGATATTGACGTAATCACCACGCTTGGCAGGCGGATTGGTGATCGCTGTAATATGGAAGTAACTTTGAGCTGATAGATTCTGCTGCCCATCCATCACTTTTATGTCCCTTAATCGACAACCTAAGGAAGATATGGAGAAATCTATTCTAAGCCGGAAACCTCACGGCAGCATTAACCATAAAATCATAAGAAAATAATTATGTAAGTTCAATTTAATTTTTTTATAAAAAAATCTAATAGGTTCCTTTATATATAGTTTGGTCCAAACTTAGACTATGGAAAAATTACAAATTTCACACAGATATAGATACGTACGACAATGTCCATCCTGAATATTAATCACAGGAAGGTGCCATCTGGTGGTCATCCACTGGACTTCGCTTAAATTAAAATATTCCGGATTTGAGTCCGACAAACATGCAACATTTGTTGCTAATAGTCCCTGTAGAGGACTGGGTTCTCCGTTAATTTCGATGTCTCTTGGTTATGCCTAATTTTGTGGTGTACTTTGTAGACATATATTATTGTTGTTATATCTGTTATTTTTTATGAAATTACAAAGACATGTACGTATTATTTTTTTGTTTCTTATTTTTTACATGGCATTGCATAATTTTACTGTAAACATCTATATTTTTAACGTCTTTCATAGGTACCTCTAGGTAGGCAATGACAAATTAGTCCGATACCTTTCCTAAGTTCTGTCAGCTGTATGTAGGCTCAAAAACAAAGTGCAAACGCTTTTTTTTTTAAATTAAGAGTAATGTGCGACTAGAACTATTTGAAAAAAAAACACTTAAAAATGAAATAAACGCCGAGAAGAACGTGGCAGCTCAGTGCGCGCATTGGGCAAACAAAAGGGATAGTTAGTCGCTGGACCGTCCTCCGTGATAAATTCATTTTTGAGCAAGGTTTAATTTGTTTGCCGCCGCCTTGTTATTTTGAAAATGCCATTTCTCATTGAACAGATTACGGAGATTACGAATTCATTAGGGAGGCTATATCTTTTGTTCGTGGTGTAAGGGTCCCGGCTAATTGATATTTTGGGCACACATGTAGTTCGTTACCGTAATAATACCTATATTATAAATTGATTTTGGAATTTGAGGTAAGATCGGTATATCATATTGCATAGGGTTTAATATTGGGTCGTTGAAAGCAAAATGTTGAAATTCAATAAAGGATTTTATATTCAGGTCGATAGTAAAATGCTTAGAATGGTTTTAGTACTGTAACAATGTATATAAACGATGCATCAATTTATTTAGCAACAGGATATCACAAAAAAAACTAAACTTTCTAAATCATTCTTATTACAAAGAGCACTACACGTTTTTAATCAATAAGTTAATTATTAACATAATTAAATAGTTAATTATTTCAAATGTTGCACTCTATTGATAAGCCGTGGGAGTATTATTTTAACTGAAGCCATCTCATTTAACGTAATCATTTAAAATGTTATTAACAGCACGTCTATAACCACATTTCTGTTTATATTGCAGATTACAGAATTAAATTAAATACCTTTATCAAATCGCACCATTCAATGTATATCGCTTCAATTATTATTCTCATTGTGTGCCAACTATTATGTTAAGAAATTTTAATATCATCATCAGCAGCCCGTATAACGTCTATTGATGAACATTGGCCTCCTGCCGAGGGCCTCCTCTCATTTTTGTCAAAGTCACCACGCTTGGCAGGTGGCTTGTTGACCGCAGTATTGTGTCGTAATACACAGGGAAACGCTACTGCCCCTACCCTGGTATCCGCTTGTTATAGATGATGTTAAATAACAATCGGGACCAACGGCTTAACGTGCTTTCCGAGGCACGGCGGGTAGTTCCTCCACCAGACCTCGCAAAGAAATCTTAAAATTCGTCTGTTTTTGTCTGCTGTGGGAATCGAACCCACGACCTAGACTCAAAGCGAGACTAACACCGCTACGCCACGAAAGTTGTCACATATTATGTTAAACGATTTACATTTAAAATATAGGTGATAAAATCATACAACGTTAATCTTTGCCTCTTTGCATAACAGTTTCACGATTTGATCTATGGCAGAATACCAAAAATTCTTTGCAGTGGAGGCTTATAATGATGCAGAGTCTTCAACTTTAAATACATTTTTCCATGCCTTTCGCCATGGGTGGAACATCATTAAAAATCTATTAATATTCATAATACCTACGTAACCTACTGACCACAATTATTTTACTACCGATTTACTTACAAAGTTTACAATGTTTTCTCTTTTTTATTTCTTTGTTATGTATTGTCAGCCAATTTGCACTGCCTATTGTTATTAAAGCAACTAGATACCCTCAACGCCGTCCAACACGAATACGTACCACAAACACAACACACATTAATTACCTCGAATCGATAAACACACCGCCCGATTATAGTGAACGCCAACCAATATCGTATTGCCCGATTACCGTAAACGGTAACCAATATCGGATTACGGGCGATAAGCTAATAGAGTTACCTACGTACGCTGAATCAAAGTGTTCGGATTCCGGTGTCAGGGGCAGGCACCGCAGCTGAGACGCGCGGCCGCGGACTCGGCGGGAATTAATTGCGGCTCCGCTCTGAGGTCCGCCGTAATTATCGTGCCTGTTGACTGTGCCATGGAATACCGGTTGTGAATTATTACAAAGACATGTCAACTAATTGTCAAACTATACTAATATATACCTAAAGCTGAAGAGTTGGTTTTTTTGTTAGCTTGAAACATTACTCAGCTCCGATTTGAAAAATTCTTTCAGTGTTTGATAGCCCATTTATCTAGGAAGGCTATATTTAATTATAAAGTTATATAGGTATATACAATATAGTGTTTTGGGATTACAAGACTGAATTAGTCTAGGAACTCAATCGTATTTTCTAAAAGAATTTGTTTATATTGTTAAAAATCCGTCTGCCGCTTTGTTTCCAAAATAATAACGAATTCAGTAATTTACAGGTGTTACAAGACAATTGTTCCAAATTACAATAATTTCTCTTCAACATTTTTTAATTATAAAACATTTAGGTTAGGTTTAAAGATTGAGCAAAATACAATATCTATTATACAAAAAAAGACACAAAGTCACTCACTCACATGAGAACAATACTTAAAATCTATACTAATATTATAAAGCTGCAGAGTTTGTTTGTTTGTTTGAACGCGCTAATCTCAGGAACTGCTAGACCGATTGCAAAAATTCTTTCAGTGTTGGATTTTATCGAGGGAAAAATTCCATTTAAAGTTAGGGATCCGTAAGAAAATTGCAATTTTGTAACCCAAGGTGTAAAAGCGAAAACCTATTTATGCGTGCGCTGCAAAAACTATTGATAATAGAACAAAATGATGTACTACGGGTTTGTAGGTCTTATTAAGATCTACAAAAAAACCCGCGAGAGCATATATCTAACTATCATAGTTTATTCACAATAACCGCTTTTATGTCCATAAAAAATATTAAATAGTCTGAAGAAAGAAACTACGTTAAATGTGTATCGTAATATTAATCCTTATCCAACTGAAGCATTATGTTATCAAGAGTATTTATGTAGAAGTTAAATACTTTTTGTTTTATTCCAATCGGATCGGTTGAGAAATTATCACGAGTATAAAAACGCAAAGAATTGGTACCTAATAATGAGTTATTTGCCATAATAGATAAGGCTGAGTTTGTTTGCTTGAACGCGCTAATCTCAGCAACTACTACTAATGTTACATAGCCCATTTATCGAGGAAGGTTATAAGTTATATTTTATTATAAATAGACGTGAGGCATAAATATAAGAATAGGTAAGAGTATTAGGTATTTTTCGATCCGAATCCGTACCTAATCAAAAGCGTCGAGGATTAGGTATGGTACAAAATATTCGTTACATAAAGTACAATTTATATTCCTTATTTTTTTTAATACTCTGCCATTGCTAGAGGCGTAACTAATATGACATAAATATGTAATTTAGTATCGATATCAAAGTTAGTAAAATAAAAGTGAATTACAATATTCTATTCGACTAATTCTCATTTCTACCATGAATGGAATAATTAATAAAAATCTACCTAGAATATTAATTGTTATAAATTTAATTTCGAAAGTACTTCAATTTCAATCATAATTTATGATTAGTAAGAGTGAAAACATATTATAAACTTTTCATAAATCTAATATTATTGTTTATTTTAATATATTAAAAATACATTTATCGATAAATAAATAGTAATTAAACACACAAATACATTACCAAATTTATAATATTTGAACTTATTTTTTGAAATCAAAATGTTATAATATGATTTTTTCTACTAAATACTAAACATATAAAGTTCCCCCCACTTTTTACAGCTGTTTTTAAACGCATCGCTTGTTGCCAACTTCCCGATTACTTAACAGGAACGATCATGCTGAATATTTCCTACGTAATCCACATACGATACCTACATAATATTGGTAACAGGCCAGCTATATTGAATAAATATTAGGATTAGGTAAATGGAATAGGTATTTTAAAATATTAGGATTAGGTGGATTAGGTATCATTTTTAACTAATCCAACCCATCTCTAATTATAAAGTTTCTACGGGAACGGGAGTTACGCGGGTGAAACCGCGCGCGGAAAGCTAGTAATAGATAAAGAGTTTGTTTGCTTGAACGCGCTAATCTCAGCAACTACTTGGTCCGATTTGAAAATTATTTCAGTGTAAGATAGCCCATTTATCGAGGAAGGCTATAAGCTATATTTTATTATAAAGTTTCTACGGGGACGAGAGTTACGCGGGTGAAATCGCGTGCAGGAAGCTAGTAAATTATATAAAGTTTGTCACAGACGTCACGGTGGCAATTATCTTCGACACCCATCCATTTGTAAGAAGAGATAATGTACGTAGCTAGGTTTAAAAAACATTCAATAAATAAGCTTGCATAAATAATACAAAATAGTAAAATAAAAGATAAACAAATAATAAAACACGAAAGTTCAGAAATTCACTTCAGACATTTAATCTAACCGCAATACAAAATATTGAAGCAAATAAAATATAATAGTTGAGTATAACAATAAAGCTTCACCTACCTGAATACTTAATTGAGATACTAGGAAATCAGTATTCGCAAGTGGTGCGGTGTTACCGGGAAGATAAGCCCGGATCCGTTGTCTGCGAACTCATCCCCGATATTCGTACTTGTGACTAATCGCAGGGATTCGTACGCCGTCTCACGATAATCCCGGACAAATTATAGGGGTGCTTATTACTGCTGCAGCTTGGATCATTATTTAACAGTCAGTTGAGGTAAGACCCGTGTAGATAAACGAACGTTTATAGAATGTTTGAATAAAATTTAAGAGGTTTATCTTATTTATTTTTGTTTGAAAACAGTTTTGATATTTATTTCGTTGCTGAATACATGGCATAATTACTACACAAATAGTACTTATATAAAATATAAATATAATAGAGAATCGGTACAATCATTAGGTGACTCCGTCATACGTGAGTGTGTTAGGCGATTAATAAGAAATTATGGCGAAGATTCCAATGAATTAAAATGGTATCGGGGATCCGTCCGTGACGTGTAACCTTTGACGCGTCCACTTCAAAAGTACACAGTAAGATGTAGGTATGAGCGTTATTTCACGTCACTAGTTACAATAACTGGCTACGGGGCATGTAACCGAATAACTAGTTTCGAGTCACACATAAACAAGTGATTTTTGTAACTAGTTACATTACCAATGCAGTGATCGAATATGTCGTTTCTTTCGCGCGTAATAGTTACTGCTCTGTGCCTAGTTAAATAGATGAAAAACTAACTAAGACTAACCTAGTGTTAAAATATTGTAATAGTGTAAATAGAGAAAAAAAAACTAAATTAAATGTTCAAATATTGAAATAGTGTAAGTACATCAAAAACTTAATAGAATAGTGTTAGACTATTAAAATAATGTTAATAGAGAAAAAAAAATCTAAATGTAAATATTTTAAATCATTGTATGTACACGCATATAATCAAATGAACTTCTAAATACGCCTGCATAACTTTCATTTTATTAAATCATTCGATGCAGTCAGTCCTAAGCCTGAATAAAGTATGAAGGGAAGTTTATTTGTGTTTGTATTACGTTATAACGTTAATGATGTAACTGCTTATGGTAGCTACAAAAACTAATTCGTTCAAAAACCTAAAGCTTGTGACATGTAACGATTACGTAGATAACCATTTATATTTTCGTTTCGCAAATACTTCGGTAACACGATGTTGAATCACTGAATAGAATTTGACAAATAACTAGTTACTAAAATCACTAGTTTTCAAAACAGGTTACGCCTTCAAAGTCACTAGTTACGTTAAGTTTCTCGAAAATCACGTAACAACCCTTACCTAGTAAGATGGCTGCTCGTTTGACGTTCCGCCAGTGTGACAGTTATCACTCGTCCAGAAATTACTTCAGAATCACCGTCGCGCCGTCAAATATATTTTTTTACTAAGTATATAAATTATTTATATGTTACGGCTAATAGCCGAAGTGCGGCTACACCTAGTTATAGCCGGCTACAACTAGGTGCAGTCGGCCACATGCGTTTATAAGTCCCTGTTCGACTCCATTGGTTTAGGTTTAGGTTATTTTTTTTTAACCACCCCAACACCTTTTTGTCCCTTGCATAGGTATTGTTTAATTTAGAGTTAACTTAGAGAACTTATAGGAACTTATTAAGGTTGACCTAAGTTTAACCGCAAGTTGTCGGCTGCACCTAGTTGTATCCGGCTAAAACTAGGTGTAGCCGCACTTCGACTATTAGCCGTAACATATATACTTAGTAAACTATAATATTTAAATTCCTCAAACAGTTTGAACAACATCTACTATCAAAATAATCAATTACCAAAATACACAAAAAAAAACACAGCGAATAAGATAAATTATTCTTCAACGTAAAAAAAATTAAAACGAGAAACTAAAATACTAATAAACAATAGTTAAAAGCGCCAACGGCCAATGAAACCGGATCTATAAAATAAAAGACCGGCGACTCATAAATAAATACACTGAAAAATGCAAAGGGAAAAATAAAAAGAGGAATAATGGTGGATATAAAAGGACAGTTTGCGTCACAAAGCCGCATGCGGGCCCAGATATTGACAGTAAATTTCATTCATACGGCATTAGTGACGCGCCATCAGATCCAGGGATATCTCCCGCAAACGATGCGAATACGAAGCGATGGACGCGGCACTTACAAACCTATGTGCCACTTTGATACCATCAACGAATAATTCGTCTGCCCGTGACTTTGTGACTCATAGAAAAAAAAACAAACATTAAGGCTCTGAATAGCAAAAATGTAATGCCCGCGAAAACAATTCATACAAAACATATGAAATTATTTATGTACTAGCTTCCCGCGCGTGAACTGACCCGCGTAGCTCCCATTCCCGTTAGAACTTCATAATTAAATAAAGCTTTGTTTCTCCTGGATAACGTAGCTTTCTAATGATGAAAGAATTTTTGGAATCGCTTCCATAGTTCTGGAGTTTGCATTGCAGGTCAATGCAAACAAACAAACAATTAAATCTTTCCTCTTTATAATGTTAGTATAGATAAAAGAATCCCTATTTCCTTTGGTTTCATGGAGAGAAAAATGTAGCAATTTATCCCTTTTTTTAAAGGTATTCGTTATTAGAATCATTTTGTATTTATCTTTTTTTTTCGAAAAATACACCAAGTATGATGTAATGTAAACATTTTTTTTTGCGGTGTACCGGTTAATATTTCTGTTCCACATTACGGCGTAGCTTCGTAGCTCGTAGTAGTTGCTACGGATGGCTAGGCATCTACGCCAACCGCTACGCGACCCTATACGAACCGACTAATTTGGCACACCGCAGAAAAATAAAACAAATAAATAGGGAAAAATAGTCCTTTTCTTCAAGTTTAACATTATTATATAAATAAATACTTCTTAAGTGTCTATACTAATGTAATTAAGGCTAACAAAATATCATCCTAATTAAGGTTCTAAGAATATATTGAAATTATGACAAGTAATATAACATTACTGCCGCTAAATAAATATTAGGTGACGTAGTAACTGCAGTAGACCAATACAACATAAGCGATAGGCATTACCATTCAAAGGGGCAATGCTGCCAGCATTACGAGAATGTTGCCAAGAAGCATTAAATTTAAATAGTTAGTATTTTATAGGTTAGTTTAGTTTAAATTAGCTACTTAAATAGATATGACAATCTCCGTAGCGTAGCGGTATAAGTATTGGAGGTCTTGGGTTCGATCCCCACGCCGGACAAGAAATCTTTGTGTAAAATCTTCCTCAACCAACCACACCCTGAAAGAAATCTTATAATTAACAAAGAATTTTCTTATCCGGCATGGGGATCGAACCGGTAACCTTCGAGACTTATGCTGCTACACTACGGAGGTTGCCATTATATGCGTACTGAACATATAGGATGTATAGAACCACAACTTTACTAGTAACATAATGATATTCCCTTAGTTTGCAAAGAACCATCCAATGCCCTTGTAGAACCGAAGTCCGAGAGGCCCGCGAACTGTAAAGTACAAAACTCCCCTAAAATACTAAAAGTAATAATCCCTCAATCTCATCGCCAGCGACCGCCCTGAGCAGAGGTCCAAGCCCCACAGGGCGCTCTCTTGTGCAGGTTGCTTAGTTTGTAGTTTTTAAACCATTTATTAATGCTGGAGCACTGCTCACCTTAATACCCGGTGAAGTAGCAAAAGCCTCGTAGCAGACGTAAGTCCACCAGAAAAAAAATATACATATATATCGACGCTTGAAAGGCAATCATCACTAAGCGACATTGAGTAAACTTTACAGGCGAGTGATTTAAAGTTCAAATATCACTCGTAGAAATATTTTTTTTTATAGATTGTATGCTAGCTAGCTGTGTTTTAGGATAGCTATAAAAAAATGATTTCTTCGAGAGATATTTGAACTTTAAATCACTCTCCTGTAAAGTTTACTCAATGTCGCTTAGTGATGATTGCCTTTCAAGCGTCGATATATAGTAGTATTATACCATTATGCACTACATTGATAACAATCTACAACTATGTTTTGAGATAAAAAAAAACATTCTTTTATTGGCATCATACATTTGAGTTACATTTGACAAATAAATAAAATATAATTCGTATCAAATCCCGGAACAAGATTTGATCCCATTCCTCAAGTTAAGCCAATATTTGTGCGAAGCCGGGACAACTTCCGAATGTGAGCGGGTAATTTATCGCCGGACAAACTGAAGTTTATCGAAAGAACGAGAATAACTTTATTATATAGTGACCGGAACTTGAGGGTGGGACGGCCGCGCTTTGCGTGGTACATTCGCGTTCACAAGTTATAAGTAAAACTGTTACTATTTTTAAAGTAGTTTTCAGAAAATATAATATATAATGTGAGTACTTTATACTTATTTGTTCTGATTTTTAACAGTAGTTTAATATATTATTGTGACTTTTTGTCTATATTTTAATAATCATGTATTTGTTTTGAATGTTTTTCACAAGCAAATTTGTTATTGTTGAACGGATATCATCTTTGTTTTGTATTCATTTGCTCTGGCTTTAATTGCTTAATAATAAATGATGTTCCTACGGGAACGAGAGTTCCGCGGGTAAATAAAATTGATATAGATCAGTTTTATTTTCTTATATTGTAACCATCACGACATTAAATAATTTTAATCCTCATTATTATTGCTATTTTTGTAATCAAAATATGCTTTCTAAATTATAGTAAATTTTATTATTAACATTTGATTAAACGTTATCCTTTTTATACATAAATTATTAAGTCGTCATTATTGACAGGGTATTTAATTAACGTAATTTACGGCTACTGAATAATTATAGTAATTCAATCGTCATCTTTTAATTTCACTTTAAAAAAGTGAGAGGTCTATATTAATTTCACTTTTTAATATAGTCCTCTCGCTCGCTCACATTCTTTTTTGTATTATTATTTGTATAATAATAAATATAATTTTAGTATAAGTATACGTTCACGATGTCATACAACAAAATTTAGAAAATCCCACTGGTTACCGTCCGTTCATCCGACCGAGTGCGCCCGACTGTACCATTTACGTCGTTGTATTTTTATTAAGTCGGAGGCATTTCTGTGCAATAATGAAATATGTCTCGTTCGTCCGCCGTTCAGTCTTCATTGTAAACACATTGCGGAAATGTTCTCATGCAGACGAATACGGAAAGTTCCAGTGATTTTATTTCTTGTGTCACTTGAGTACTCCTTTGTCGCAAGTATTTTAGATATATTAGAACAAATGAGTTGCAATTTCTATTCATAATTTTGCTGTTTGTTACTATGTAGACTTATTGGGCATACGTTGTATATATTTCAACATCCGTACAACCTCCGTAGCGTAGCGGTATTTGGCTCGCTTTAAGGGGTTCGATCCCCACGCCGGACAAGAAATGTTTGTGTAAATTCTAAGATTTCTTTCCGAGTATGAATGGTTGAGGGACTACCTATACCTATTATAATCGGATACCAAGGAACGGGCAGCAGCGTTTCCTTGTGTGTTACAACATGATACTGCGGTCACCAACCCGCCTGCCAAGCGTGGTGACTATGGCAAAAACCCTCCCTCGGGAGAAGGCCCATGTTCAGCAGTGGACGTTATACGGGCTGATGATGTATATATTTCTTCAAACAACCAGACCCACGACCTCCGAGAATTAAAATAAGACTTCTACCACTATGCCACGGAGGACATCTCATCGTAAATTTAACTGGCGTTTTTAAGAAAATTTCATACAAGAAACGCCAATATCTAAATCTGTGAACTGAGGAGAGTCATCCAGCGAGGCTGATGCTGATAACAGAGTGAACTTGTTCCAGTAAAGCTATAGAGAAAAGCGGATGGTGATTGTATTTTTATTTTTTTGCCAACGCAACGGTGGAAAATGATTTCGCGGATTATCTGTTGGTGATACCGCTCATGGACTTAAGCAGTGCCAGGGGTATACCTACATTGGGCCGGATTGCTCATGCGTACCCGGCCCACGCCAACGGCGGATCGAAGGAGTGTCCGGGGAGTTTTTGTGGTGTAGGGTCCTCGTCTCGTGGTATGAGTTAAGCATACCACGATATGTAGAGGGCGAGTCCCACACATCCCACCGCCAGCGCGCGAATACGCTGCAGCGGCGGTAGTAATGCGTAAATGAATTTTAGCCCGGATAAAAGGGGGTGTACCTACACAGCATGCAATAGTGCTAAAAAGTTCCGGACCAATATTGGTTTAGCAAGGCACAGTTTCCTTTTCCGTAAGGATGCTACTTAAGTGCAATCTAGAAATATGAAACTAGCACTTAACTTTCAACCGTAGTCTTATTTATATATTGTGCATCGCATTCCGTAAGAGATTATCTACCAAATACCTATTAATTGTACAGCCGTTACTTCGATACTATTCAGGTATATTAAAGTCTAGGATCGAAGGTTCCTTTAGCAAAACAGATCCAGTACCGTTATACGTTACTACTATTAAAGTGTCCTTATAAATAAAGTTAAAGTTAGTCACATATTTAATAACATTCACCACAAACCCGTACAATGTAGTCTATTGAATATCGTGTTTCGTTGTATATTTTTACACAAAAATCTAACTTTCCCCGAATACCAATATATATTATTATATTTTAACATACAACAGGCGAGATAAATGAAAAATGTCCAATAAAATATGTTTTAACGTCCACTCGCGTTCCAAGTACCTTCGATATGATACTGTCAAGTCCTTCACGCACCACTACGCTTATTCATGTCGACATTTTCACTGGAACTAGCATGAGAACGTAAAAACATACGTATGGGATTTTCAAAAATATATTTTCAATAATATAAAATATATTTTAAATTCAATTATTTTTGCACATAGCAAAATTTCCATAGACATCATAGTCTATAGAGGTAAGATGCGTTGATACGATGTAGGACTAAGTTTTCACAATAATTAACCAATTGCTGTCAACGTTCAGATAAAAGCCATGTGTTAAAATCCAGTTTTAATCCAGATAATACAAACATTTTAGACATAAAAGCCAAGAATAAAATACATAACGCGAAAAAAATATAAAACAGAAAATCCTACTTTTCTACACTCAAGTTTTGTTGCGGATACACACCTTCCAATCTAACGATATATTTTAAATAGCTAGGATTACTTAAATAAAACTTTACTAAACTAGATTTATAAGTGATCTAAACCTCCAACTAAGTTAACATCCATCTACTATTTTTTTCTAATTTTTAGATATCTATATATCAAAACTCACATAATTAATCAAATAAACAGTATCAATGTGTAATGTTATCCATCCAATTTATAGTGGTCTCAATCACGCTACAGTTTCAAGGCAAATCATTACCCTTTTAATAATGCGACGTTTCGACATGGGTTACACCAGTCGTGGTCACAGATAGATTGTTTTTATTTTTCGGACGGACATACGTAGTAGCCACGAGGCTTTTGATGAGTGTCAGCAACGGTGTCTTCGAATAGCTCGGGTTTCGGCAACTATCCCTAATTGGTAGTGATTTTTGTTTTGCTACCAACGGAACTTTCGGCCCACCCGACTTACAACGTAAGCATAGTAAAAAATAATTAAAAGTATGTGCACAAATTGTGAAAGTTTACAAACATTAGTGACCCATCCAGTTACGTTCTATGGTGCCGTTGTCCGGTGCGCATTGAGTCGGTAGTTTCGATAAAGGCTCGTTTAATGCTACAAAGTGATCTGAGGAGTTGCCCCGGGCGACGCTTTACCCGGCTCTTATGAAAATTTTGTCAAGAACTTACAACAACGGTCCAAATCCAAAACTCTTTGATATTTAACTGTGACGTGTAATTGAAATGGGACTGGTATGTGGAATAAACTTATGTTTAGACGTACCTTTAGTGTGATTATATACCTACTATACAAAACGTATGGTATTTATAATAAAAAGGTCAAATATACATATATAATTTGAAATTTACAATAATTATATATATCGGCGCAACCACATAAAATAAGCATAGCAACAACACTTCATTAATGATAAACACATAAATACAATTACTCGTCTCATCAAAATAAATAAATTGTGAATCAATGCATGATTTGATAGAAACACAAATATGTTCATAAAATACTAGACTAATAAATAAGTATTCAGGATCAAATTATGATTTGTAAATCGTTGAAATATTTGTAGAAATAATTATCTGTTCACATAGTTTGAAAATTATCAAACTAAATTGTTTACTGTTTGTGAGCCGCTCGTTTAGTATAAATACGGCCGGCGGACCGATTGCAATTCAGTCTCGCTCGAGCTGCCGGACTGTACGGAGCTCCTCAATTTACTGGAATAAAACTTGAAAACCATATTATGGAGTTTTGCTGTTACTATGGATCAACAACCCTCGATAGAGAACCATCCTGATGAATGTGACGTCAGCAATGATGACGTCACACCTTATTAAAAACAACGATGCTCGTCCTTCCTCGTCATCAGAAGTGGGACTCGAAGTGATCCTTGGAACTGCTTCATCACGACCTGTTGCGACTCAACCTTGGCTTCAAGCAATGGGGTCTACGCAACAGGGGCAACAGCCGATGATCAATGTACCTATGCCGAATACGTCCAAGGGTGGGGTGCCACCTTAATTCTTCATGCACATGATGCAAATGAATCAGCAAATGTTCGAGCGTTTATGCAAGAGTTGTGGGAAGAGGGCGAACACGAAAAGTCGCTCATGATCAAAAAAAAAATGCACCTCTCTAACATCCGAGGTCTGCACTCCGATCTCATACCGGTCCATCACCACCATGAGACCGAAAAACCACATCTGCTGTTCCTCATGGAGACGCAAATCAGATGTCCGGCTGACGCAGCATGCTTGCGCCGCCCGGGGTACACCCTGGAGCACAGTTTTAAGCCACGCGCTGGCGCCTGCGTGTGTGCTCGCGATGACATCTGCTGTCGGTGTCTCCGTAACATTGAGGATTCCAGTTTCTCGCTTGGAGCAGATACTCTATGCTGGTGTCTATCGGTCGCACACCGACAACATGGGGACAACCAGGTTGTTTCACTATCTTTCGGACTCGGCTGAACTGGCTCAGCTCAGGTGCCCATCGGCGCAGCTGGTTGTTCTGGGGGACTTCAATGCCCACCACCAGGAGTGGCTGTACCCATGCCGGAGCACCGGCCATGCTGGGGGATTAGCGTGTGCATTCGCACTGACGCTTGGTCTCTCCCAACTGGTGACTGGACTGACACGGGTGCCCGACATTGATGGCCATGCGGCCGGTTGCTTGGACCTTCTGCTGACAACTGATCCAGACCCATGTCAAGTCGCGGTTTCCTCGCCGTTGGGTGGCTCCGACCACTGTCTGGTGAAATCTGTGTCTGTCTGCTCGCCACCCGATCCCGATCTCAAGGGGACTAGGCGAGTATGGCGATACAAGTCAGCAGATTGGGATGGGATGCGGTATTTCTTCGCGTCTTACCCTTGGCTGCGCTTATGCTTCTCTTCAGACGACCCAACTTGCTGCGCGGAGGCTGTTTCTGGGGTGATATGCCAGACTATGGAATATTTCGTTCCATTTTCTGATGTCTCACTCCGAGACAAGGCCCGTTCATGGTTCGGCGCTGAGTGTGATAGTACTGAAGCACATAAGCACTCTGCTTGCCGAGCGTGGGCGGATGCTCGAGCCCGCAAAGCGCGAAATGTTCGGGGGCTGAAGAGAGCCTTCAATGGTGCTGCCAAGTCTTGCAAACGTGCGCTACGCGGGGCCCGCTTTGACCATATTGGACGCATTGGAGCCACACTAGCATCTTACCCATCTGGGAGTAAAGCTTTTTGGTTTCTTGCCAAATCGGTCGAAGCCTATTTCTGTCGGTCCTCTTTTCCGCCACTGCAGGAGCCGAACGGTTCATTAGCTCACACCGCCAAGGAGAAAGCAGACTTATTTGCATCTCTATTTACTAAGAATTCACAACTAGATGCTGCTGGTAAAAGTCCACCCAGGTTACCTCATTGGACTTCTACATTCGGCAAAAAGTGGTACTTAAACATTCTTTGCACTCTGGATGTGAATAAGGCTGGTGGTCCTGACGACATTCCTCTCCAGGGTGGGGCGGTACTTCACATCTTTCTATCTATCTTCAGATATTAGCTGGATGCTCTGGATGCATTGGGGCGTCGAGCGAAGAGTCATAGGCAATGGCTCACTTGTGGAGGCAAGTCTTCGGAGCCTCGAGTGGCCTGCCTATCGGTTTTTTATCGGTTACATTTCAGGGAGTGTGCGGAGGTTCTACATAACCTGATGCCCCCTTCACCCTTCCATCACCGGACGACTGGGTGCGGCGAGCGGTTTCACCCTTTTGTTGTTGACATTCCTTCGATACGCACGAGGCGATTTGCTTCCTCTTTCGTGGTGCGGACGGCTGAGGAGTGGAGTTCTCCTGCCGGGGTCAGGTTTTTCCGGAGCGCTATGTTCTGGAGGTAAGCCTAAATTTAAACTTCGTCGTGCATCACAACCTGGTGATCAGGTAACCGTATCGGCAGAAGATGAGCCACTACCATCACCTGAAATAGAAATAGAGCCCCGTACCAAGCACATCAAGTGACGGGTTGCCTCAGCAAAAACTACGAGATCAAAGTGAAGAAGATTCATTGCCACAATAAACTGTGAGTTGAACATATTTACAAAATATTACCTTGAATTTAACTCTTTTAGAACCTGTGTATAAACACCTTCAACCTAGTTCCATACTCCCAGTAGAGCCTCTGTGTACCACGGCGAACAGGACCGCCCAGAGCACAGCATCATTCCATCCCCTACGAGAATCTCCGAGAACCCTACGAGAACCTCCGAGAACCCTACGAGAACCTCCGAGAACCCTACGAGAACCCTACGAGAACCTCCGAGAACTCTACGAGAACCTCCGAGAACTCTTCGAGAACTTCCAACACCTTACACACCTTATTAGCATTGATATTCCTAGACTAACATAGAAATGCATGTTTTTGCATAACAACAACAAGTTGCTCACAGATACCCAACTCAGAGAAAGTTATTTCTAGTATTGCAGATTTCGCGAAGAACCCTACGAGAACCTCCGAGAACCCTACGAGAACCTCCGAGAACTCTACGAGAACCTCCGAGAACTCGTCGAGAACTTCCAACACCTTATTAGCATTGATATTCCTAGACTTACACAGAAATTACTATCTGTAATAATAAAAATAATACTCCCAAATATTTATTCAGTTCTGTCTTTAAATAAATTATTTAATCTGTTTTTTAATGAAAACGTAAATAAAATTCGTATAAAGACAACCGATTGGTAAATTGTGAATACCAACTAAATAATAAAAGTAACTGGACCAAAACTTCTTGGACATGCCTATCTGAGTATGTTTCGCCGGATCGTCTCGATGAGGCCGCGTTGAAACCGGCAGTAGAATAACTCCACTGAGTTTGTTTCGCCGGATCTTCTCAGTTGGGGCGTATTGGATCCGGTGGTAGCACTAAAGCGCGTTCGTTGAGATACTTATGGTCCGTCTAAATAATAACATACTCAAAGGACAGAACTTAGATTTAATCATAGATGCAAAATAATAAAATAAAATTGTACAATTACGCGACGAGAATCAACGAGGCTGGTGCAGAGCGCGCACCGCCTGTCAGAATGGCCGTATCGGCGCAACCACATAAAATAAGCATAGCAACAACACTTCATTAATGATAAACACATAAATACAATTACTCGTCTCATCAAAATAAATAAATTGTGAATCAATGCATGATTTGATAGAAACACAAATATGTTCATAAAATACTAGACTAATAAATAAGTATTCAGGATCAAATTATGATTTGTAAATCGTTGAAATATTTGTAGAAATAATTATCTGTTCACATAGTTTGAAAATTATCAAACTAAATTGTTTACTGTTTGTGAGCCGCTCGTTTAGTATAAATACGGCCGGCGGACCGATTGCAATTCAGTCTCGCTCGAGCTGCCGGACTGTACGGAGCTCCTCAATTTACTGGAATAAAACTTGAAAACCATATTATGGAGTTTTGCTGTTACTATGGATCAACAACCCTCGATAGAGAACCATCCTGATGAATGTGACGTCAGCAATGATGACGTCACACCTTATTAAAAACAACGATGCTCGTCCTTCCTCGTCATATATGATACGTAATTACACTATCTCCATACATTGTTACTATATTATTAGCTCGGACGAAGGGCTACCTCTTGAGATACAGTTCCAACTAGTTCAGAAGAAACGGGACAATAATGCTAAAAATAACCTATAATATCACACAGGAGCAATACTAGTGTAGACAGCGAAGACCTTCTGTACTGAAACTAGGTTAATTTTGTCTACTAAAAAAAAAGTATACTTTTGCCCGTTTTTGTAAGGGAACGTAGGTAGATAGGCTAGGGACTTGTGGTCGCCAGTTCGATCGCTAGCCATTGCACTACCGACGTGTACCCACTCGTAACACATTTTAGCTTAGCACGAGGGGTTAACAAGAATACTAGAAGACTTTATTTTTTTTTATAAATAAATTAATAATTCATCGGGTCTCGGTCTACTCGTCTTGATATGATCAATTTCTATAAGTTTTCGCACCAATATCGTATCAATAAATCATATCATAAAGGCCCAAAGTTTCAGAAGCCATTTTTTCTTTCACAATGATTTAGTTATATGAGCACAAACAATATAGAGCGTGAACATGTGTTAACACTGCTATAACCGTGCGAGTTAACTGCCGAACTTAGGGCACTTTGTGAAATATGACGCAGTGAGCAACGACCTTTATCACCTAGTACATTTTTTTTATGCTGCATTTGTTAAATAAAGTGTTTCTTACAGTATTGCGTATTGATTTTTAAAGGTAAAAGTGAATCTATTTCAGTGTTTACAGTATTGCACCAAGAATTTTTGACTGTAGTTTGTAAGTACAAACACTAACTGAGAATAGCATGCTATAGTTTTTATTGTATTTATTTATTTGTTTGTTTGTAAGAAATGTAACAATGACTTTTTGTAACATATTTGCAATTCATTTATTCAGAAAGTAAGTATGTTAAAAATATTTATTTTAAGATTTTTTTAGTGTTCAATGTATTATATGTATACCATACCTAAATATCACTAGCATTATACATATAAGTATATCATCGCAAGTGTTCGTAATTTATAACACTAGAAATAAATTAAATGCCAATACCATTTGTCAATGAATACATTTATTAGTTATACTACATATTAGTTACAATTTAAGGTAAGGTCTCTTTAATTGACTGTACCTACTGTTTTTATATAAAAATAATACTTTTCCTTAGCTAGAGGCAGGTGTTCGCAAAACAGTTTCTCATTATTTTTATAGAAAAGGGGTTGAAAGTCGTGCAATAGCCATCAAATTGACTACGAACAAGTGTGAAAATAACATGAAATTCACAACTGCTGACAATTGTAAATATGTTTCTGGTGTATAAACATAGGAAATACAAGGGAAGGTGCCAACAAATACAATATAATGAAAAGTACTTTATTTTATTACCTTCACAAATCGTCATGTTTTTACTACTTTTGGCGAATCTATTGAATACGTATAGGTACGTCTTCGTCGGCCGGTCACTGGACATTTTTCGACAAAAAACCCACCACTTAAATCGATAAAACCAGAGAATCAAACCACAGAACAACACGGTTTTAAATTGAAACGCCATGAGTCTTTGTAAAGATATAAAATTCCATCCATCTGCCAAAAAAAGTTTCAGCATTTTTCTGAAATAAATTTGTTTAAAAAACAAAGCGTATTGAATTGCGTTTCTTTTTCAACTTGTTGTAATTAGCCCTCGGCCACACCTGCGAGGCTTCATTCGAACTTTGACCAGGGAATCCGGAGCAATGCCTATTGTGTAATGCGATCATTTCCCCTTGCTTGCCTTAACTACCTAGCCAACTATTTATGAGAGGTTTCCTATCGCAAACAAATCGATGAATAACGTTTAACGTTATTAGCGGGGAAACAGTTGCGTCATGTACTAAACCAATAACAACTTTGTGCTTCACATAAATCGTAGCATTAATTTTACAACTCAAATGTAACAATTTAGTTGGAGGGAAGTAAACGCTTAGTTCTACGCCAACGGCGGCTTTTGCAACTTAAGCGACCCACCCTTACCGCTAAACAAATTTGACAGCTCCAAGTTAAGCTTAAGTTTGAGCGCACGTGTGCAAAGTTTCCTAAGTCTATTGCCTACATCATTCACCGCTTTAAAATGATGCTCATAAGGAGCAGTCTCGTGTAGAAATATTCATGTTCTGTATGAATAATGTTGGGGTCTTGTAGAAGTTGTCTGACTAGTTAGCACTACGCTCACGTTGAATAGTTGTCATGATTATAAAGGTGTTAAGGATTGAGTTAAGTCGGTTCATGATTACTGATGCGTTAAAGTTGTCCGGTGTACGAATGTTAGACGACAATAGCTAGGTACCGGTTTTAATTAACGCTTAAATTTAGTAAGTGTATTTTACGTTTGTAATTTAAGTTACATAAGTAACTTAAATCTGGAAGCTGGTATGATTCATCCTAATAATTATAACAAAATATATTATCTCATTAAGACAGATAGATAATCGTAAGTCTACCTAAGGTTCAAAACTTTAAATCTATCTAAAGTAAAAAGCCCATAGTAAATAATTCCGCCAACCTTCGTAGCGTAGCGGTAGTTGGCTCGCTTTAAATCTCGGAGGTAGTGGGCTCGATCCCCAGCCCGGACAAGAAATCATTGTGTAAATTCTTAGATTTCTTTCCGGGTCTGGTTGTTGAGGGACTACCCTCCGTGCCTCGGAAAGCTCGTTAAGCCGCTGGTCCCGATTGTTATAACATCATTTATATTAATTGTATATCAAGGAACGGGCAGCAGCGTATCCTTGTGCGGTACAACATAATACTGCTGTCGCCATAGTCACCACGCTTGGCAGGCGCCGGGTGCCTGCCAAGCGTGGTGACTATTGCAAATACCCACTCGGGAGGAGGCCCAGAACGTTATACGGGCTGATGATGATGATCATGAGAAAATAATTCAGGTACGCCGAACCTAGTCAAACTGGAGGCTTATCACGTAACGACATGACTATGACTTGAATAAAAAATGTTTTCATCACTGTACGGATATTGTAACACATTTCCTATGTTATTGTTACTGTATTATTGAAGCTATATTCACTTAATCAATTGATATATTATTATGCATTTAAATATTTGTTTGCATGCATAGTAAACGCTGAGTAGCATTTTTATCTAAGTCATAGTTACGTTTGCCGTGTGGTTTCCGGCTTAGAATAGACTACTTCATGTCCTCCCATGTGTGTCGTTAAAAGCGACTAAGGGACATATTGCTGTAGGATGGGCAGCAGCATCTATTTGCTCAAGGTTTACATCTCACTGCGATCACCAATCCGTCTGCCAAGCGTGGTAATTATGGCAATATCCCTCAATGATCCTGGCTTGCCCAGTTCTGTTAAGAGGAGGCCCATGTTCAGCGGTGGACGTAAACGGGCTATTGATGATGTTGATAGTTATGTGATTAACTCCCAGTTTCTTCAGTGAACTATGTATTAGCAATAAACGTTAACTAAGCTCTGAAATAGTAGCAGGTTATGTATGGAAGGAGGCCCATGTTCAGCAGTGGACGTTATACGGGCTGATGATGATGATGATGATTATTGCACTGGTGTCAACTGGATTGTCCAGTTCTCCACATCACATGTCGCTAGCTTAGAAGACACGCAACAAATCCGATTGATAAAATAAGTCGTAATCTCAGCTCAACTTGTATTATTTACAATACATACATAAGCTCATGCCTGTTTCCCAGCGGGGTAGGCAGAGACAATGGACCTCCACTTGCTACGATCACTACACACATCTTTCGCCTCATTCACTCTCATAACATTCTTCATACAAGCACGTCGGTTTAGGGTGGACGAGGATGTCTCCGATTTGTTCAGAGAACGTTCGTCGAGGTCTTCCTCTTCCGACTGTTCCACTCACACTTGCCATGTATACCTGTTTTGTCAATCTTTCTTCGTCCTTCATATTAACAACACAGAACTGTCATTACAGAATATGTATGTACGCAAAATTATATAAAGAATATTAAATGATTACTTAACTTATAAATTGAACAGCAGTAAAATATTACAGCGATTTACATTCGGTCTGTACACACATAGCTAACTATACGATGAGTCGCATACACAATTACAGAAGCGCAAATGTATTCCAGATTGATTATTAAATAACGACCATTAAATTTTCGACAGGGGTGATCAAAAAACGCGGGATTAATTCAGATTTAAGCTCCGCGAGTCGGAAGCTTTTAAATTCGCATAAATACAACATGTCATGTCGGCGGCCATGCCTGCCTTTATCAATTACAAAGAGGACCGGTTTCAAAAAAGTGAAGCAAAAAATTTTATATTTCACCGTTTACTCTGTATGTGTACTGCATCTATTGGAATGTTCTTATTTACATCGAATTAATTCGTTCGAGATGGTAAATTAATATAAAAAGAAAGAAATAATACCACCATTTTTTGTTCATGCTGGTTTGGTCCATTGGACATTATATTCTATTACATCACACATATTACATTTACATATACTTACTAATTTTATACAGCTAACAAGTTTGTTTGTTTGCTTGAATGCGCTAATCTTAGGAATTATTATTTCTTTCATCATCATCATCATCATCATCATCAGCCCGTATAACGTCCACTGCTGAACATGGGCCTCCTCCCGAGGGAGCGTTTTTTGCCAAAGTCACCACGGTTGGCAGGCGGATTGGTGACCGCAGCAGCGTTTCCCCTGTGTATTACAACATAACGTTGTAATACACAGGGGAAACTCTGCTGCCCGTTACCTAGTTCGTTTGTTACAGATGATGTTATAACAATCGGGATCAACGGCTTAACGTGCATTCCAAGGCACTGAAGGTAGTCCCTCAACCAACCAGACCCGGAAATAAATTTTAGAATTTACACAAAGATTTCTTATCCGGTGTGGGGATCGAACCCACGACCTCCGAGATTTAAAAGCGAGCCAATTGCCGCTACGCTACTGAGGTTGTCTTTCTTTACTGGTCCGATTTGAAATATTCTTTCGCTATTAGAAAAGTATGTCATTCAGGAGTGATTTAGGCAATATTTAATAATCAAGTTCTTACGGGAACCAAAGTAACGCTGATGATACCGTGCATTAGAAACTAGAAGCAGTTACATATAAGGTTATTACAAAATTTCACTTTATACTTAAAATATTGTTAATAGTCTACTTTTTAATTTAATGCTTGACTATCTGATGTCAAAGACTTCGATCTCTGTCGATGCCTCCATAAACTTATTCATTCCTATTTTTTTATGGCAGTCTGCCGACTTATTCTGCAATTTCTGCCATTTAATCGCTTTTATACCAACTGTTAGGAGTGGAAATTTTAAAAATCCTTATCGCATACCTCCTTCTAATGAAGGAGACCTGTAGGTAACTTAGAGGACGTATTATCTAATGATAATACGTCCTCTAAGTTACCTACAGGTCTCTATGATCAGCGGTGTTGGCTAAGTATTGATCCGTCAGTCATTAATTCAGGACAAAGCGTTGTATTAACTAAGATAGTCTATAGGTGAGTAAATTCACAACAGAATTAATCTTTTACTTAAGTAATCTGTATACATAATTAAGTATCACATTTTCTCTAAGATGGCGCAAAATCTGTTACTGACAGATGTCGATGGTATAATGAAAAGTAAACAAACTTCTAGCAAGCCACGTACTATAAAATGTTATCTTCACTACATAGTATAAAACAAAGTCGCTTTCTCTGTCCCTATATCCCTATGTCCCTATGTATGCTTAAATCTTTAAAACAACGCAAAGGATTTTGATGCGGTTTTTTTAATAGATAGAGGGATTCAAGAGGAAGGTTTATATGTATAATACATCAGCATTGTACCCGTGCGGAGCCGGGGCGGGTCGTTAGTTACTTATATAAAGAGGAAATATTTAATTGATTGTTTGCATTGAACAGGCTCTGGAACGACTGGACCGATTTAAAAATACTTTCACATATTATAATTAATCGTATGTAACGATTGCAGATTTGTCGGTTCGGTCGTGGGTTCGATTCCCACGTCCTACAAGAAATCTTTGTGTAAAATCTAAAATTTAATTCCAGGTCTGGTTGATTAATGGACTGTTCTCCGTGCCTCGTAAAGCACCTTAAGCCATCAGTCCTGATTGTTGTAATATCATCTACTACAATTGTATACCAAGGAACGGGCTGCAGCGTTTCCCTGTGTATAACGACATAATACTGCGGTCACCAACACGCCTGCCAAGCGTGATGACTATGACGAAATCCTCCCTGGGAAGGAGGCCCATGTTCAACAGTCGAAAACGGGCTGATGATGATGATGTTGTAAAAGTTAACATCACAATATTACAAAATCAGTATACATCTACAAATTAAAAACAAATATATTATATTAGTCTGTTTCCTCATAGGTTTAATTGCCAAAAACGAATACTATTTGGAATCCGATTTTCAACAATGAAATGGTGCAGTGTAGTTCACATTTTATTAAATGTTTTACTGTGCTGTTGCCATCGCATCGCTTTCAAGTGGTCCCTTGTGACGCAATCGTTTACTATTTTACTGTAAATCGCTTTTTGTTGACGTGAACAGAACACAATGTTATTAATAACATTTTTATGTACATACTCGTGTTTAAAACATAAAAAGGCTTTGGTTATTTAAAAATTAATTTAATCCCAGACAAGAATTATTTAAAGCAGCTATAGTCGATATATAGGCGCAAATGGCCCATCGGGCCTTTTGAGTTGGCCCACCTAGGGTTATAATAATTATACGTGGTTTATGTTTATTAAATATTTTGAGCTTTTATGTAGTATTTAATTTTTCCTTCTTCATTACCTCGTCAATATTTTTTAATTATTTGGCTTCAGGTTCTTATTAGGGGGAAGTCCCCAAGGGACGGACACATAAGGTTTTTTTTAAATAAAAAATATATGTTCAGAAAACGATGTTGTTCTTTATGGATTACCAAAATTAACAAATTTTTAAATTGTCATAAATAATCAAAAATGATTAAACTTCTGTGAGCAAAAACGTAGTTTTTGAAAGTGGCACCTAGTACCGGACGGAATTCATCGCGAACCCTGAGCACCGAATATTTAACAACTATCACAAGTTTAACCATTTAATCATTGCAGAATGTCAGCACAGGCTTCTTGTGCCCACTCTTGGCATATGTAGCACTACATTCAGTCTTCGTCTTGGTCATATGAATGAACTGAATAGGTAGTTTTGCGTGTTTTAGTTGTTTTCTTTGTTTTTTATTTATTTTATTTATTTATTTATTTACTTTATGTACACACATAACATTAAAAAGAAAAATATTAAAATACAAGAAACATAGTACAAAGTTTTTTCTACTTTTTTATATTTTTTGTTTTACTGAACTAAACGTTTTCTATAGTTTTGACAATTTCAACTAGTTGCCCTCTCTTTTCTATCTCTTTCACATTTTATAGCTTAATTACGGTCCCCGGTTATACCTGTTAATTTTTATTTTTTTCATTTTTTTCGTCTATTTTCTTTTCATTCTCTTTTGTTTTGACAACAACTTTGTATGGAGATGACCCGATTACATGATTTACAACAAATCATGTAATATACTTTTTTGCATATTGCATCTTGTCGCAGTATCTTGCATACCGAGTTCTCGAAATTTAAGTAATCGCAATTTGTGAATTATTTTCATCTCACTTCCCTTTTTTCTTGTCCTCCTTCATTTTTCCCTGAGCGTTCTGATATCTAGAACCTCGTAGGCACAATAAGTACTATGGTAATTGTTAATAATGCCAAATTTAGAAAATCATACTCACTGTCCGGCGTTACGGGACTATTTGGTGTTCGGTACTACGGGACAGGACACCGTTACAATTGTTTTTTACAAACCTATACTATTTCATAAATGTACAAAAACTGTTATCATTAAAAGTAAACGAATAATATATTTAGTAAAAAAAACTAAACATACGCAGCTCAACACAAAAACAAGTCCGTAATACTTATCCGAATCTGAAATGACGCAGTATGTTCCCTCCAAAATCTGCAAAAAAACGCTCCTGGCATTGCTATGCGCGCCACTGACGATGCGCATGTGGTGACTTGGCATAAGTACGTAGCCCCGCACCCCTTTAACTTATCCATGTTTCACTCGCGTTATTGGTTATCGAGATAGGACGGGTGTCCGGCACTAGGTGCCGTCCGGCGTTAAGGGACTTCCCCCTACCACTTAAATATTTTTGTTTGTGGCCCGGGACACCTAGACTGAAACGTGAATGCCACATTGACGTTTCAGTCTAGGTGTATATAAAAAAAAAGGAATGAATACGACTGATTTAAAGAGTTAATATTTGACTTTTTTTCCGTGCTATATTCCGTGTACTCTAAAGTAGACTTTTACCGGTAAGTTCTATTAATATATTCTTAATTAACATATTTTAAAGATCCCGGTTTAAAATATGATTTGAGGGAATGTGAGATTAAACAAAGGATGCTTAAACTTTAACTGCTTCCAAAGATCACCCTTAAGACCAATATCAAATAAATTACTTAATAAATTTTTAATTCTGAAATATCTATCTATCTATTATAGTACCTACTTCAAAGAGAAACACAGACATAGTCAAAGATCACTGACTTCCCAAACTCCTTACATGAAAGAGGACAGATCCAGTGTTTTCCGATAGCACGTAGGTCTCCCCCTTTCAACCGAACACTAAGTAGATGAAAACAAAACTCTGAACTCAAAAGCACATAACTAACCACTACCTTGAGGTTCAAAATCTAGCAGTACAGAAACTGCAAAAACTAGCACTACTACACAGAGACTGCCCGACCCATCGGAGAAGAGTGCGCCTGCGAACGCGACGCGTCCCCCCTTGCCTCCGAACTTTAGTTTGATAGGGCCGCGAACTATAACATGGACACTACTCCCCTTAAAAACTAAAAGTCAATCTTCAATCCCTCAGACAGCGCCATGAGGGCCACGTCCTACATGGGGCGTCAGGCTGCTTAGTTAATAAACCATTTAATATAACTGGAGCTCTGCTCGTCAAAATAAATGTCCGTCCGTGTTCACGACCAATTCGATATTTGAATACAATGTTTGCAATGGTTAATAGACAGTTGCACAAAACTCCCGTAAAGAAACTAAAAGCCATAATCCCTCAGTCTCCCCGTCAGCGACCGCCCTGAGCCGAGGTCCAAGTCCAACAGCCCTCTTGCGCAGGTTGCTTAGTTTGTAGTGTGTAAACCATTTATCTAGGCTGGACCTCTGCTCGCCTTTATACCCGGTGAAGTAGCAAGAGCCTCAGGCCTCAGAGCCTCAAACAACATAAGTCCGTCTTGAAAAAAAAAGTTTCTTAATACAGGACAGCTAGTGCCTGTATACTAGATCTAGAACTCAGAAGCATAAGGACGGATGTACTATTATACTTCAGAAGCATTTGGTCGTAAGTGCCAGTTTACGATAAAGGCACATACAACTAATTATAATAATAATTATAATAACCCGGCGTCGGGATGTGACGACCCCATCGCCCACTGGATTATCCAGTGCAAGCAGTCACCGCAGTGCAGCTTGTGGCGAGCTGTTGGTGAGTGACACCACGGACCCTATCTCCCGGGGACACATACAGACATGCACACTACACACATATACACACAGTGACACATCCCCTGCCTCTGAGCTTGCCTTAACTGGCCGGCTAGAGTGGAGTTGCAAGAGCGGAACCTATGCTCCAGGTTGGAAGTGTAAAATGTCATAACGCCGCGGGCATTTGACTGTACAAGGATCTTGCGCCCGGCAGTCTCACCTCTCAACAACTTTAGCTGTTTACATAGTGTTGCCCCCTGGCCGCCATGTTGTGGCTTTTGATAGGGGGCCCACCGAAGCTGACTCGTAGGTTAGCGTCAGACAGCGATTCACCGTCTGCCAATATAAAATATGTGAGAGTTTTCGAGGCCACTCCGATCTCACTCCATAGCCCAGTATTCCAGTACATTTAACATCCCATCCGTATAGCCCAAACCAAGTTTCTTCCTTTCCGGCAATAGTTTCGTATCTATGGAAGACTGTCCATTGGTACATCTCAATGGTTTATGAATGGATAGACCTTCATAGATGCAGCCATCTCACTTTGATATTAAAAGGTACCAAAGGCCTCTTCAATGTTGGCTTCTGCCCCATGAATACCTTCCATATGACCGGGTCCCCATGGGCCCGTGGCAGTAAAATGTACCGACATAATAATAATAATAATAAGTTCATGCAAATATACGAAAATGAAGTATCCCCACATCACAACACATAAACACACACCACACGCTGCATTTATTTGGCTTTGGCCCGTAAATGCAGTTAATTCCAGCCCAAGAGCTGAGAAAAAAAACTACACAACCGAAATAATAATAATATTTTTTTATTGATCAAGAAGGTACAGATGATGCGAAAACAGAACTTAAACTAGTAACAGCAAGAATAGTTTTACAAGGTTATGAACTATATAATATGATAAAACATACGTTTATGATGTTAGTACATGGTACATCTGTTGACAATATGCGTTTCCCTGTCTCTTAAACTAGGGTATACCTGTATCTTAAGAAACAGTAGACGGCCATAAGGCTAAGTTCTTATAGATATTACATATTTAGTAAGTGAGGACTCTGTCGATCTATGTATCCACAATTTAACAATATTGAAAGTATCTGATGTATAATGACACATCCGACCTTATGCTTCTGAGCTCTACAATTCGTTATTAATTAATTATTTATCAATTATATTTTACAGCAGCTTTTATCAACCAATAAAAGTATAAAACCATGTTTTATAATTAATTAAGATTGGCTTAACAAATGAAATATATACTCATTTTGTGGCAAACGCGTTAAATTGTAAATTACTATTAGTACTCATATTTTGCATTCGTTCAAGCTTTAATTTTAAAATGGTTAAACAACGGTGTAAATGAAATTCACAGGCAAATAATGAGGGGTCAATTAAAAATGCAAAAGTTGATTAATGGCGCGCTGTGGAACAAATATGTACTTCATAATTGTTCGTATTGGGCATTGTTCGGGTTATACGCGATAACTTTTTAAATGTACTACGTAGCTTTTCAGATGGGTTATTTCTATTGGTATAATATTAATATATCATCAGCTCGTATAAAATCAATTGCTGAAAATGGGCCTCCTCCCGAAGGAGGGTTTTGCCAGTCCAAGTATTTCGTAACATACAGACAAACGCTGCTGTCCGTTCCCTGGAATATGATTATTAAAGGTACTTGTAGAATTATGTTATAACAATGGGAAGTAACGGCCTAACGTACTTTCCAAGGCAAGGTCAATTAACCAATCAGATTCGGGAAGTAATTTTATACTATTCACAAAGATTTCTCATCCAGCATGGGGTTCGAACCTATGACCTTCGGGACTTATACTGTTATGCCATGTAGGTAATCTATATATAGTGCATAAATAATCTTCCTTTGTCCCTTTTAAACTATCGAATAGATGTACCCCAAACTTGTTTTATTAAAAGGCTTTATGGTAAATATGGTTTTAGACTATGAAAACAGTGCTTTCAAGGCATTATGTTTTTGCCGACACGCGGCTGATTTTCTCTTACAATAGGCTACATACGGCTCCTAAAACGTTGATGCCGATCATATTATATTAAAAAAACTAGAGAACATATGTAGGTAACCATATAGGTTCCACCTAGAAATATTGTTTTAAAAAACACGAAATATAATAAAATAAAACTGTAGTCAAAAACTAGTAGCTGTTATAACATTTTGTCGGCTGCAGACATATGGCGCCATAGTCCTGTCGTAATTACACGCAGATTTTAATAAAATCTGCTGTAATAATGACATTGCCGCCGGCGACTGGACGGCACGAAATTAACAACTTTTGAAGTCACCCTCATTGTAAATTAATTAACATTGGATATACTTAGTGTTGATGTACATTTTTTTAATATTATCATTTAGGCGATAGTATCTGCATTATCAATACAAAACAGAAAAAGCAAAACAACGAAAAAGTTAAGACAGCGCTGATGTTAAACAATGTTAGTACATTGTTTAACATCAGCGCTGTCTTAACTTATAGCATGTTGCTATGATTTTTCAAAGTACCTCAATCTATACTAATTTTATAAAGAGGAAAGATTTGATTGTATTGAATAGGCTCCGAAACTACTGGACCGATTTGAAAAAATCATTCGCCGTTGCAAAGCTATAAAAATAACGTTAACTTTGATCTGTACACCCTTGCACGGAATAATTCGGCATTCTCGTCAACAAATAATTAAGTTTGCTATGACATCAAGCGCCTGACGCTGCGACAAATCGACTGACAAGGTAAGTCTGGTATACTTGGCTCGCTCATCCTACCTACCCAACTAGGAAAGAGATCGTATAAGCAATTACTCTCACGACTATAAATCGAAAAACACTCGTATGAAAGATCCTATTATTTCAAAAAGCCGTTTAAAAGCAGCTGTCTAGATATTTTAGCTTTCAATGCTTTTTGGCTCTATAAACATGTCTTGTAAACGTGTACTCGACGAATTCATATTGCATTTACTCGATAATTATATGAAGATATATCTTGATCACCTTCATACAACCGTAAACATATGACAGCCCTTTGAAAGCAACTCCATTGCTAATTTGTCGAAAAACTAGCATTTATAGCACTATCCTTCGACATGTATTTATTACAGCATAATTATAGAGTAAACGCTGTTTATTCGATAAAATAGCATCTCAGTTACTATACCGGCACTTAATGTCAAATAATAGCTTTTTACAAGGCTTTCATTCCGCTTAATTTTTGAAGTTGAGAAAACGCTTAAAATTTCTCTATTACAGCCCCAAAGGTGCTCTAACCATAATTTGAAAGCCGTCTTACAGCATAGTTGTGGTATGAAAGTTGAATAAAATCTTTTACAGCACTTTACTATATAGTTTAACTAATGGTGGTCAACCATTTAAATTGCCACTCAAAAAATTTGAATAAGTCGCTCATATAATAAAAATATTTTGTTTATGTGTAATTTTCTTTTAAATTCCTCTGGAGTATTAATAAATGTATTTTGATCTAATATTAAGGATTAAACATTTTGCGCTAAGGAACCCCAAACTAACTGTAATGGCGGTCCTAGAAGTCGTAAAGTTGAAACCTCATTTCTATTTCTCAGCTAGAAACCGAGTGAAAGCTTTGTGATGATAAATGAATTGCTGTTAATGGCGAATTAGATAAACTTTTTAATTAATACTATTTGTAATTCATTATTTCTAAGAAATCTTACGGCCCATGAAAATATTGAGTAAAATGTAACGAATGTAGACGAAAAATTTTACCCCGCATAGGAAAGTAAACACCTTTGAGTTGACTTTAGGTCACGAATTGTCAATATGAATGTAAAATTGTATGGCACAAATAATATGGCAAAATTTAATACTTATATTCTTCTTTTTTTTTCACAAGCAGCTCTGGTAATTGTCGAAATAAAATGGTCTGATTGGTTGCATTCACACGATCAAAGAGTCGAGTGATTGCAACCGCACTGCTATATTACAATAAATTTGTCGAATGAAAGCGCTTCTACCGACTTGGTAAAAGCTAATGTGTTGAAAAATGGCATACTGATGATTAATACAGGGTGTCCGGTAATTAATGGATAACCTTAAAATGGGTCATGGTAAAACTAATGGCCATTCAGAAAAAAATACAAATAAAAAAAAATACAGTTGGTACCAAAGATATTATTTTTTTAATAATAATCGGTGTTTTTTGTTACCATATTTCACATTTTTATACACCACGGCCACAAATTAAGGAATTCTATCGGTTTTTTTTTGTTATAGTAATTTACGTTAACTAAGCTGATAGATAGGCAATAAATAGTATGACTATTATTACACGGTTTTTTTTTTAAACAATTTGAATGTTTGTTCTGGGGAAAATTTGTGAAAAATATTCAATTTGACAAAGTTTGAGCAACCGTAACTTTAAAAAAAAGTATCCAGACACAAGTGACCAATTATTTTAAAATATTATGTGCTTCAAGCCAATTTGAAAATGGTATCATTCATTATTGTATCTAATGTAAATTCTGAATTATTGCTATTAGTGTAGAAAATGTGTGAATTTTGGATAAACAACAAAATTTGCAATATTGGAATATTTATTTACATTGAATGTACCTGACCATTCGGGGTTAATAAAAACATTAATAGACGTAAGTAATGAATAGTAATAATTAAATAAAGTCTCTTTAAAACCAGAAATATTTTAACAAATATAAATTGGCTTTGCAATAAATGTCGTGTGTGTAAGTCGTGTAACCGCCATACTAGCTACCTGCGCGCACCCTGCACCACCCGTCTTTTGTTCATGTTAGACAAAGAGGATATGAGTTGGATGAGTGCGAGCGAGATAGTAAATGTAAAAAAACCGGTAGGGGACTAACAGAACTTACAGGAACAGGGACTTAGACTTAGTGCGTCACTCGACTTGCTCGACTTCGCATGTGTTTATTTCGTTTCCGGTTGCAATTGTTGCTAGTTACTGTGAATCAGTGTTAAAACGACGACCTGGCTATTTTACTGGACTATTCGTTTTGTTTACCGATTTGGACTTGTTTTGTGTGGTGATATTTGCGACGACTTGGCTTGTAACTGGATTGTTTATTTTGTGAATCAACATGCCACGTGTTGAGTATACGCCACAAGAATATGCAAACATGCATTTTATTTATGGGGAATGCAGAGGCAATGGAAACGCAGCCGCAGCTCTTTATAGGGAAAGATACCCTAATGCGCGTCATCCAGATTACCGCGTATTTATAAGAGTCCACGGTTGTTACTCAGAAGGAAGAATCCCTGGTACTGGTGTTGGTGGTACTAGTGGTGGAAGAAGCGCTCGTGCTGATGTAGAAGACGTGGTACTTGAGGAAATTGCGCAAGATCCTTCAATTTCTACGCGATCAATAGCTCGACGCACGGGTATAGGGAAATCGACTGTGCATGATATCTTAAAAAAGAACAAATTTCACCCGTTCCACGTTACGCGCGTGCAGACCCTTCAACCAAGAGATTATAATGCAAGATTGCGTTTCTGCCGAAAAATGCTGGGGAAGATGGAAGCAGACCCGCAGTTTTTTAATAAAATTCTATGGAGTGATGAATCAACATTGAAAAGAGATGGCTACATGAATTTACACAATCTCCATAGCTGGCAACTAACGAACCCTCGTGCTATGCGTGAAGACAGGTCACAGTACCAATTTAAAATAAATTATTGGACTGGAATATTAAACGGAAAAATAATAGGCCCATTTGAATTACCGGTGAACCTAACTGGCCAAAGTTATTTAGAATTCCTTGAAAATGATCTTCCAAACTTATTGCAAGAGGTGCCCGAGGTGGAGAGAGAATCATATTGGTTGCAAAATGACGGCTGTCCTGCGCATTATGCTGTATCTGTTCGTGCATACTTAAATAGAACATACCCAAACAGATGGATTGGCCGCCTGGGGCCAATTTTGTGGCCCCCACGTTCACCAGATCTAAATCCACTTGATTTTTTTTACTGGGGCTGTCTTAAGGAAGAAGTTTACGCAAAGCCGATCCGTTCCTTGGAAGATTTACGTAGCCGTGTCCGGGCAGCCGCATCGAAAATAAGCGATCGACGCTATACGCGACTGCTCAGGAGAGCATTCATTCGTAGATGTAGAGCCTGTATCAGAGTGGGTGGCAGACAATTTGAACATTTATTGTAATTAATAACGAATACAGTTTTACTAATGTCAAATGTTGTTTTTTATTAAACTCCAATGGTCAGGTACATTCAATGTAAATAAATATTCCAATATTGCAAATTTTGATGTTTATCCAAAATTCACACCTTTTCTACACAAATAGCCATAATTCAGAATTTACATTAGATACAATAATGAATGATACCATTTTGAAATTGGCTTGAAGCACATAATATTTTAAAATAATTGGTCACTTGTGTCTGGATACTTTTTTTTTAAGTTACGGTTGCTCAAACTTTGTCAAATTGAATATTTTTCACAAATTTTCCCCAGAACAAACATTCAAGTTGTTTAAAAAAAAACCGTGTAATAGTAGTCATACTATTTATTACCTATCTATCAGCTCAGTTAACGTAAATTACTATAACAAAAAAAAACCGATAGAATTCCTTAATTTGTGGCCGTGGTGTATAAAAATGTGAAATAAGGTAACAAAAAACACCGATTATTATTAAAAAAATCATATCTTTGGTACCAACTGTATTTTTTTTTATTTGTATTTTTTTTCTGAATGGTCATTAGTTTTACCATTACCCATTTTAAGGTTATCCATTAATTACCGGACACCCTGTATAATACTTGTAATTTTCGAATTGCGATTACTCTATATTATTTCGACTATTTGGCTATTCAGGAGATAATCTTACGATATTTACATCACTTAAAGCAGAGAGAAGTGCGCCCAAATCGCGTTGAGAGAACGTGCACAGATCATTTACTCGACATTTTCTCACCACCAATAGCTGAAATAGAAACGTGCTGCTGGCATTTTTACGATATATTTTGCTAGTTGGGTAGTAAACTATCATACCGGCAAGTTAACTACGATGAAAGAGAGACTATCCACTAAACCCTCCAGGTGTTACTCCATCGCTAATAACGACTATAGGTTTATAAAATTATACCTATTCTAAATTTATAAATAAAAAACATCCGTTAGGCAGTAAACCGCAGGCAGGGTGCCCAAAATGCTGGTTTCATTACCTCGCTGCATAAATAGATTTCACGCGTGAGGTCGAAAGGGCCACTATATGCTTCTCCGACTCCGTACAGTACAGATAAAAAGTCCTACGCACCGCGGAACTCTTAGCGCTACGCTTTCCGTCTACGTAAATTCTCAACGCATTTATCAACAATTAAAACTAAAAAGTACTCGCATTCAAGTTTATCAAAGTTGGTTCATAAATAGGTTCCAACACGAAATATGCCGCAATAAATCTAAAGAACGATTTATAAAAATTTTCATGAAACTGGCCATGTTTAATACTCGATAAGGAGATTAATAATTCACAAGTTTACGGTGTTTAGTGAGGCATTGTTGCATGGCGGCGTTTTATCGTTGCAATCTCAAAGCGAAATGGCACTGTAGAAAATGTATGTACCATTTTAATTGAGTGAAACATGGATAAGACTTATTATTAAACTTATAAGTACGATAAACTTTGTTATATTTTTAGATTTGGCTATAATTGCTTAATTAAATTAAATAGGTACCTTTTCAGAACTTTAGATTTCGAATATGTTTTTGGTCATGGAGAAAAAAATTGTGAATACAGTCTCCGTACAATTAAAAGCGCCGACACGCGGGCACGCAGCTTCTTAATGAAAGTTGTTATTTTTGAGACCTGGTATAACGAATCTAACCCATTTGGACCATTGTGTATTGTAAATTTTAGTGTAATTTTCATTGTTTATATATTATTTTTCATTTTCAGTTTTGATACAAATGTATGCCCTACTTATTTCCAGACTAGTGCTTTTTATTAAAAATACGAGGAAATAATATTTGCGCGTAACATCTTATGTTCTTCGTTAGGTGCATATAACTATTTGTTGTCACGGATAGTTCTTCAGAGTTGTGAATGAAATCCCTAATGAGGCGATATTTTTTAAAGTATAATTAAGTGCAAAAGTATCTGCATTTAATCTAAATATTGCTCTAAACTTGTCCACATTAGTGCGGTCTTTCAGGCAGTCGAAAGCTGCAGTTGGTTGCAATGTTATGACACCTAATACACGTTGAGCACGCGATCAGTCCCCCGCTACCATTAAATGGTGTGGTGAAACACCCGCGCGTGTTCAATGCCTGATTTGCGATTGACGCTATTAATCTGGGTAAATTAATGTACATGTTATACAGCCAATTCCTTTTTATATTCCATGGTGTTGAGTTTAACATAATATAAATAAGGAAAAGTCGAGTGAAAGTTGTATCGCGCTACCGTTTGTCGAGAATGCAATCTGTCGCACAAACATTCGTTCAACTAATGTTCTGTCATATGTTTTGTGCATCATTGTGGTATTCTTAGTTTTAGCCGCAAATGCATTGACCATTTTATTTTCGTTCATCGCAGTATACAATGTTGCAAAACTGTAACATAAAAATTCTATGTTTATGACTAAACCAATAAAGAAAATATCATCATCATCATCATCATCCCGTATAACGTTCACTGCTGAACATGGCTTCCCTCCCGAGGGAGGATATTGCCATAGTCACCACGCTTGGCAGGCGGGTTGATGACCGCAGTATAATATTGCACAAAAGGAAACGCTGCTGTCCTCTCCTTGATATACGATTATTATAGATGATGTTATAACAATCGGGACCAACGGCTTAACGTGCTTTCCCAGGTACGGATAAAAAATATATATTATGTATATGGGTAAATCTTGCAAAATATACAATAGAATAAAAAAAAATGTTCACTTGTACTAAAAAGACCTAAATCGTGAATGGCAATGGTCACCATGTGGTGTAGGGATCAAAATAAGCATATCTTATTATATCGTGATTATCTTACATCTCATAATAATATCTTACAATTAATTGTGATGGTCGCTACACACCACAGAGCATCATGACACTAAACCACTGTAAGGCTACCTGCATTTTTTTTCATTTGACATGGCAGCTTCGTTAATTTCATTTCTATCCCTTCAAACTAATTGCCGGATCAGAGCTCTTTAACTCTAGTCCCATCGACATACAGATTAGCAAACATGCGAGCTCTTGAGGGCTGTATGCTCTGAAACTGCATCCTAATTATAGAACATACAAAGTGGCCCGCCAATTTACCGCCTGGTAAGCATAAGCACTCGCAAAAACTCTAATTAAGGCAAATAATGTTCATAATTAAAATAACACTCGGTTTTTAAGCGAATCAAAGCGAGATTTCGAACAGACGGTGCGTGTAATATGGCCTCTTCAACTAGTGAGCAATTTTTATATCATTATGCTGACTCGAGTATGGCGGTGTCTTCTTTACTTTGTAGCTTTGGGGTTGAATGTGGTGATAACGCTTTTACATGATTTTAGACACAGTATCTATATAAAAATACAGATATTGTTTGCCCCCTCCGTGACCGTTCTCAGTCGAGTCCCCACAGGCAGCGCCCTCTTGCGCAGGCTGCTTAGTTTGTAGTTTATAAACCAATAATGCTGGAGCCCCGACTAACTACAAAAATGTCCGTCCAAAATAAAAAAGGTTTACATTAAACCTCACTTGTACCTGCGACTTCGTATGCGTAGAATTAGGTTTCTCCTTATAAATTAGATAAAGGCACCAACAGTAGCAACACTAATCTTGGCTTGTTGTAGAATCCTAAATCGCGCAATAGAAGTTTGCATGCCAATTCAAAGATACACAAGTGCCCACCGCTTCCGATTTCAGTTACGGTGGCCAATCTCTAAGAAGATTAGCCATCTCAGTACGACATATTATAAGCTCACAATTTTGTGCGCAAACGCATGAGCACTCTCAAAATCTGGTAGAATGGTTCTAACGACTATGTCCGGTGAAGTAGCAAAAGCCTCCTGGCTAACTACATAACTTCAGAGCGAAAAAAAAAGATGAAATACCACTACAATTTGGACCGGTACTTCAATTTTTCCAAATAAAAAAAAAACTGAACCCGGGACCTCGCTTGTTTCAGTGGAACATATTACCGCTAGACCAACGAGATAGTCATCATTTGATATACATCTATACAGATAAAAGAATTTGAGAAGTTCGTAATGGAAAAATAACACATTTAAAAAAAATGGTTTGTGTGTTTATCTGTTTTTCAAATAGATATACAGATATAGGCTAATCGCAGTATCGCCTAGGCCGATTTTGACGATTCCTTTACTGGCTCCTGCGATACAGTATCTGCTAGTGTATGAGTCAGGGAATTTGTGTCATAAAAAAATATTAATTGTTTCCCCGTGTATCTCATTTAAATCGGAACTATGATTTTGGAGATATGCGTAATATCTCCAAAACCGTAGTACCGATTTAGATAGTAGGGACTTTTATCGTTAATTATAACTAATTAATTAACTTAGTATATCAATTCTTGTAATGCGATCGAAGTCGTAGGCAGCAACTAAACTATATTATGTGAGTTCGACTGCACCGGTAGCTCAGTGGTTATGGTATGCGGTAGCCTCTGAGACCTAGTGTTCTAGGTTCGATTCCCACCCGGGACAATTATTTGTGTGGATCACGAATAGTTGCTGGTCAAATAGTCTGAGTGTACTTTGTGTCCGTGAATTATGTGTTTGTAAAGTCTCCCACGACACAGGGATTTATATACAAATGGGAGAGGTGTCTTAAAAAAAAAAAGTGTGGTCTCAGTCACACTACACAATTTACGTAATAATAAAATAAACGTTTACAATCACTTAACCAGCAATTATTCAGTTTATTTATACATTTTGTTTATTTGCCTTCCCTTTATCGGCTTGAGACACACCCAGCGGAAAGGAGTTAGTTATGGAAATAAAGGATAAAATATATATTTATCCATGTTTGTGTTTAATATGTATGGCGTCCGAGCCTCAAGTGTTGTCCTTACTTATGTACTTTTTTTATAATGACTTTAATTACTATTTTGTGTTCGTTTTGTGTGTTCATTAAATGTTTTTCTTTCTTTCTTTCTAGTGGTATATATTAGTCGCTTTGTCTCTATTTAAAACTTTTTATTTTTAAGTTGTCAGAAAACTGTGGTTTATTGTATGTGTAGCTTAAGTACGTGTAAGGGATAATATACGTATATGAAGTTAAGTAAAATTTATTAGTTCGTAGGTATATCTATTTCAAGTGTGGAACAGATAAATCATTATTCATCATCATTTCAGCCGTAGGACGTTCTCTGCTGGACATGGGACTCCCTCAAAGATTTCCAGTTACTACGCCAACTAGTTGGTGGACGTCATACGATACGCTTGCCGATCCGCGGTCGCCATTCGAGAACTTTTAGGTCCTAACGGCCATCTGTTCTCCGCGCTTCTTGGCCTGCCTATTGTCACTTTAACGAACTAAGCCGTTGGGCTATGTCGGAAACCATCGTTCTTCTACGTATCTCCTCAATTCTGATTCGATCTCAAATCTCCTATTATATTCAATAAATTGCCTAAAAGCTGGAGAGAATTGAACTTGTCGCTTTTAAAAAATAATCTGTGATGTTTTCTAGCCAGTACAGTATACTGCAGTATTTTAGACTTTTTAAATGAAAAGGACTTTTCTCTTCCAGCTAATGTAACTTAAAATTTGTAATAATAACTTTAACTTTTTTCTCTGTATAATTGTTTTAATTTAATTGAACGTATTTTATATAATTTAAAGTGTTAATGCAATTTATTGTGTCCATTTAATTTATAAAGAACTTTTTTTTTTTAATTAATATGTTTGCGTGCATATGGCTGAAATATTTTCATGTAAACTCCATTTTGTAATTATTTGTGTGTGTGTGTGTGGGACTCGGATCTCGGCTAAGGGCGGTCGCTGGCGATGAGATTGAAGGATTTTGACTTAACATTTCGCAGGCCTCTCGGACTTCGGGTCAACGAGGGCATTGAAAGGTTCTTTGCAAACAAAGGGTCGGGAGGGCGAGGGGGGACGCGTCACGTTCGCGGGCACACTCTTCCCCGGCGGGTCGGATAGAGGTTAGCAGAACTAACATTATTGAATAATATTGTGTTCCTGTGTGTGTGGGAGGAAGGAAAACTGGTCGGCAGGTTAATGGTGGCTATATTTGTAATACTATGACAGCAGTCCCTGAATGGTGTTCCGCGAGACCCTGGGGTTCCGCAAGAGGCTCCAAGGGTTCCACGAAAATCTACTCAATGTTACAGTTACTTCTTACTTAAGCTAGGGTTCCGACCAAAACTGATGAAACAAAAAGAGTTCCGCAGCCAAAAGATTTCGGAAACCACTGCCTTATGAAACTTAATATCTGATGAAAAAGGGTCATTTATATGGCCAGAAAAAAAAAACACAAAATTAAATACATGATCACCACAGTTAACAAATATTAAATGTTCATTGTGCACCGAACTTAAAGGAAGCAGTTCCGCCGGACGTATAATAATTAAAACCATCCTTTACTGATTTATCGCGTCCACAATTTATTCCTTTATCTTTGTTTGGACCACTAATATAAGGTTTGAGGAAACATGCGGCAAACCTCTTAATTGACGTTGCTAGTCTTTACGTATGGTTGATTATGAATAATGTATTATTTCTATATTATAAACACATATTATAATGCTGTCCTAAAATACTTATTTAAATAATAAATTTAGTGTAGTGTAGTGTACCTGTGGCACAGGTTTTCAAACCTATTTCAGGCACCAGTCCTTCACAAATGGGAATTCAGCTCACCATAGCATTTAAGTTTAGTCATAAGCCATTTGTGAAAGGAAATAAAGATTATTATTATTATAGTGTAATTAAATATTTTAAGAGCATTTATTTTCCAATTTTAATTGACATCTAGTTTTTTTAGAATATTGGAAGTTATTTCTTTACATTTTTTTTTAACATACATAAGCTCACGCCTGTTTCCTAGCGGGGTAGGCAGAGACAATGGACCTCCACTTGCTACGATCCCTACACACATCTTTCGCTTCATTCGCTCTCATAACATTCTTCATACAAGCACGTCGGTTTAGGGTGGATCTTATTTGACCTTTTGTTAGGAAGTCTCCGATTTGGTGAGAGAACGTTCGGCGAGGTCTTCCCCTTCCGACTGTTCCACTCACACTTGCCATGTATACCTGTTTTGTCAATCTTTCTTCATCCATTCTTTCCACGTGACCAAACCATCTCTACATTCCCTTCTCTATCTTCGTAATCACGTCCTCTTTCACTCCACACCGTTCTCTTATCACGCTATTCCTTATTCTATTATTCAATGTTAACCCACACATACTTCTCAAAGCTCTCATTTCCACTGCAAATTTTTTTTTACTGATATTATAATAAATTGAATTACAAAAGGTATCTAAGGTATATTCAATCGCCACCTATAAATATTGTGACAGAGTGACTGGTTGACAAACGATTGTTTAATAATTGGTCCGAAACCCTAGCCACTGGCCGTAGCCCAATGGCTAGGGTGTCGGACTTGTGATCTTGTGGTCGCCGGTTCGATCCCCACCCATTGCACTACCGACGTGAACCCACTCGTATCACAAGCATTTTAGCTTAGCACGGGGAGTATTACCCGAAAGGAAAGAATTTCAAAACTTACTCCCTAAGTAGTAAAACTCAAGATGGAAGATCTGTTGGCATAGAGAATTTGAAAATTTCGAAAAATGGTTTTCGAGTTCGAAAACCATTACATAATCTTAAATAAATTCAATGAATTTACTTCATTATTTATTTATAATTAAACACAGCTATACCTAAGCTGTTTCAGAAGTTCATCACTTGTTACCCTCTAACCAATATATCTTTATTCACCACTCTTTGGGTAAAATTAGCGAATTTGCTCATTCCTTGGGTTTCCTTTTTCGTGTTCTTTAAAGGGTTGCGAGATAATGTTATCCCTTTTAATTTATGATGAAAGACGGACTTAGCTACTTACTTCATATTTAAACCAGAGTGAACGAGATAGTGACTATTTAAATTTTTGTTTTCTCAAAAAAAAGGTCAACTTTTGCATGAATGTAGTAAATTACTGTATCGCGGAATACTTTACAAACATCATTCATGGACATAAAGCAAAACCAGATTCAGAGCAAATATCTTTAGTTTACACATATTGTTGTTCCGTACGGGAATCGACCTCAAAAGCTTAAAGTAGGGTTTTAATTCCGAATTGTTTTTGGGTAAGCCAAATGACTTATACCTAACAATCGCTTTTTCTATTATTGAATAGTGATCACATCCAAACCCATAAGAAACTATAATGTCTTACATATTGTTGAGCTCAATTTTTCCCTTGTGACTTCAAATAAAAGATATGTCGACGATTGAATTAACTAATATCACCATCATCATTTCAGTCATAGGTCGTCCACCGTTGGACTTCCTCATAGATTTCCAGTTGCTACGGTTGGAGGCGGTCTGCATCCACCGTGATCCCGCGGCCTTTTCTAGGTCATCCGTCCATCTAGTTGGAGGACGAGCTGCGCTACGCTTGCCGATCCGCGGTCTCCATTCGAGAACTTTTCGGCCATACGGCCATCTGTTCTCCGTGCCATATGGCCTGCCCATTGCTACTTCAATGTTCATTGTTGGGCTATGTCGGTAACTCGCGTTCTTCTACGTATATCCTCATTTCTGATTCGATCTCGTAGAGAAACCCCGAGCATAGCCCTCTCCATAGCTCGTTGAGCCACTCTGAGTCTGTTCATAAGGACTATAGTGAAGCACCACGTTTCGGATCCATAGGTCATCACTGGCAACACACACTGTTTAAAGACTTTCATCTTTAACCGGTGTGTGTTTATTAACTAACATACCAACATACGAATCGGCGTAGTTTATAAACCATTACAAAGGGGTGGAGCCCTCCTCCCTTTATGTCTTAGGAAGTAGCAAAAGCCGCATGGCAAATAAATGTCCGTCCGAAAAAAAATATTGTCACACACAATCAACAATCATTAACACTTGCTTTTTATATACTTTCACAAATTTGTATGTTGCTGTCGGAGGGATTGAGGAATAGCACAAACAGTGGTTTGCCCCCTGTTTCATCTTCTATTATGAGTCTACTTGTCCCACTGCAGGGCAAAGGCCTCCCTTCCCTCCTTCCATCTCTCATGATGTAATGCGCTTGTAGGCCAATCCTTTAAAAATGAGTCCAGTTCATCTCGCAATCTTCTTCTGGGCCTGCCTGTTTCATCTTAATGGGGGAATTTTGGAAAATCCTTTCATCGTGGGCATAAATGCTATAATACCTAACTGCGTATCAAATTTCAGCGCGTTCCATACCACTGTACGGGGTGGCTTTTGCAAAATCCCCCCCCCCCCCCCCCTAAGATAAAACCAAGGGCAAAAGAGTGTTTGAATAAACAATAAAATGATATTTTATTTTAAAGTAAACTCAACAGCCATTGCCGTCAATTGTATACTGCCATAAGTCACATATTTATCAAGCCACAGGCAGAACAGCAAGCCTTTTTGTTTGCTAATTAATTGGTGCAAAATTAGCGCTTCGGCCGATGATTACATAGTGGGGAAAACTGACCGTAATGGGCTCAGGTTTACTTTGCATTCAAATGATGTGTATATTTATTGGTTGTAGTGAAATATGACATCGGTTTATAGAGTTCGAGGTTTATAATATGATTAGCTACTCGCGGTGTCACCCGCGTATCTCCCGTTCCCGTGGAAACTTCATAATAAAATATAGCCTATAGCCTTCCTGAAGAAATGGGCTATCTAAGAACAAAATATTTTTTAAATCGGTCCGGTCGTTCCTGAGATTAGCGCCTTCAAGCAAACAAACACAAACTCTTTCGTAGATATAGATTAGCAGCTGACACGAACGATTTTAATCACGTCCATTCCGTTCCCGTGGGAACGTCCTCTTTAAATATAGCTTATGATAGCTAACGTAGGTATCCACAAGTGAAATAATCCCGAACATCCAAACTCACAAACCTCTTCTAAGATATTTGCAGGTTACACAATCGCACCGAAATAAGAATCAATTTACTGCATTTTTTTTTTATTATTAGCAGAGTTTTGTTTTCTACTAGTATTCTTGCTAACTCCTCGTGCTGAGCTAAAATCCTTGTGTTACAAGTGGGTTCACATCGGTAGTACAATGGGTGGGGATCGAACCAGCGACCACAAGATCACAAGTCCGAAGCAACTAGCTACGGCTGCTTCTTCTTTTAATTGTATGATTTGTCAAACATGAAATCGTTAGTTATTTCATCTATTACTGTTATTTTTATGGAACTTTTCCATGCTATTTTGACGCTGTCTACGTTTTTTTGTGACAAAATATTTTTGGCAAAAACCCATACTATGTTTACATGCGAGAACTGGCAAATAATTAAATCCGTGCTTAACATCCATATTTGAATTTGATTATTTTTTAGGTAATATAGTAAAAGTGTGTATGCGTAGGTATGTGTAAGGCGTTTATTTACGTTTGTAGTTACATAAGTGGTAAAATACCTATTGGATATGGTGGCAACAGTAGTGAAGAGCCTTTTCGTTTTAGTCTCAATTGAGAGATTGCTTATGCGTACCCGGCCCCCGCCAACGGTCGATGGGGGGGGGGGGGTTTAGTCGTGTAGGGTCCTCTCCTCGTGGTATGAGTTTAGCATACCAGGCTATGGAAAGGGGAGTCCCACATATCCCACCGCCAGCGCGCGAATACGGTGCAGCGGCGGTGGCGTTTCCCCCGGATATAAATAAAAATAAAGATTATGGTAACCTCTTACCTCAAGTTGGCCGTATCCTTGTTGTCCTACATTATAAAAAAACAGATTATTATTATAAATGCTTGCCTTAGATACAACAAATTCAGTTATATATGTCCTACAACCAAATAAAAAGTAAAGAAAAACGATTTTTTTGTGTATTATTGTAGGTAAAATTGTGCAGTGATTTCACGATGAGCTTTGATTTGTACCTACACACTTTTATAACACGATTTAGCATTTTTATATAGTGTAGTTTGTTATAACATCAAGCACTTGACGCTGCGACAGATCGACTCACAAGTTAAGGCATAGTTTTGGTATGCCTGTGTGCATAAGGCTTCTTGTTAACCCCTCGTGCTAAGCTAAAATGCTTGTGTTACGAGTGGGTTCACGTCGGTAGTGCAATGGGTGGGGTTCGAACCGGCGACCTCAAGATCACAAGTCCGACGCCCTAGCCATTGGGCTACGGCCGCTTAATTTTTATTTGGTTTGAGAGTATAACACGTAGATACATAACCGCTTTTCATTAGGACGGCCGCGGGCCGTAAGCTTGTTTACCAACATCTAAATAAAAATAAAATATTTCTTATAAATACTTGACTTACATACAACAAAATTAGTTGTACCATAGAATAAGCCCATAAACTATTTGATACGTCTTTGATAACACAATCACAGCCGTTAAGTGTCCTATAAAGCTGTGATCTCGAGAACAAAACCCGATAAGAATGAATGAGATGGGTCTTGACCGAACTTATATCGGCTCCGTTAACTCAACGGAACTACCCACTAACATCAAATTTACACTAATAGGGTACCTTCCTATGCTCGCGTTGAATTGTTTTTTTTTTACTTTATAGTTACGTGTATATTTACAGTTTACTAGTTTTAGGAACTTCTTATCGGATTTGAAAAATTATTTTAGTATTAGATAGACCATTTATCGGGGAAAACTATAGACTATATTTTACTAGCTGCGCCCCGCGGTTTTACCCGCGTAACTCAGCCCCAGTGGGTCGGATCGTGATGTTTTCTAGCCTATATGTAATACAGCGTACAGCCTATCCCGATGCAACATTTCATCCAATTCCGTTTAGTAGTTTTGGCGTGAAAGAGTAACAAACCTCCATCCATCTATACTTACAAACTTTCGCGTTTATAATATTAGTAGGATTATGAAGTTCCCATGGGAATGTCAGGTACGAGGAACCGCGCATTGGAAACTAGTAATTAAATATAGTCTATGTTACTGCTGAATAATGTAGCTTTTTAATTGTGAAAGAAGTTTAGAAATTGGTCCAGTAGTTTCAGAGCCTATTGAATGGGGAATGAATGAAGCAGCTGTAGCTCAATGGCTACGGCATCGGACATCGGACATGTGGTCACCGGTACCCCATTGCACGACTGACGTGAACTCACTAGTGTAGTTAGTAATACAAGCGCTTTACCTTAGCACGAGGGGTAAAATACAAAAAAAAAAATTAAAATCATTTCTCTTTATAATATTAGTATAGAAATATACATATAAACGGCTCGAACGTCACTTTTAAGCCGTTTTGTTATTTACTCACTGAAAGTCAAAATGTCTGCTAATCTATACTATAATATTATAAAGCTGCAGATTCTGTTTGTTGGAACGCGCTAATCTCAGCAACTACTGGTCCGACTTCAAAAATTCTTTCAGTGTTGGATAGTCCATTTATCGAGGAAGGTTAAAGGCTATATTTTATTATAAAGTTTCTACGGGAACGGGAGTTACGCGGGTAAAACCGCGCGCGGAAAGCTAGTTGTTAAATAAACAGATATCAAGATCAAAATATTGAAAAATTGAAAAAGAAAAAGGTGTTGTTTTAAGAATGGAAACATTTGTGTTTTTGTTTTATTGAACACAAAAACTAAACCCTCTAAGGGCAGTCATCCAGAAACTCTATTTTTTGGCCGACCCAATAACCGAGCCCAAGACCTTTAAGTAAGTAAGTAAGGGCAAACGTATTACCGCTAGATCAACAAGGCATTCTATTTTTCAATAAAAGTGAATTTAAAATAAATATAATAACGTAACGTAGGTAATGTTAAATAATCTAAAATTCCATAAAATTAACAGTGTTAAAGCTTGTGTCTGACTGTCATGAATTTTTAATACGCACCGCAAACAAACACAAACGAGATTTTTTAAATACTTTAATTATATATTTCCAATACGCAAATCCAACCTCTGTGGCAATATAAGTCTCGCAATAAGCTCTGAGGTAGTGCCCTCGATTCCCACGCCGGACAAGACAACTTTGTGTAAATTTTAAGATTTCTCCGTGGAAAGCACGTTAAGCCGTTGATCTTCATCGTTATAACATCACCTAAAACCAACGTATACCTACCAAGCTACGGACAGCAGCGTTCTCTTGTGTATGACAACATAATACTTTCTGCGCTCACCAACTCGCCGGCCAAGCGTGGTAAACTAAGACTATGTAATATGTAGTAAGACTATGGCAAAACCCAACCTCGAGAGGGGGCCATGTTCAACCTTGAACGCTATACGGGCGGATGAAAATGAACATGCAGTGCATAACAATTTTTAGCTACTTAAGTGATGTTTTTGTTAGATTTAGTCTTATACAGTGTATTATTGACAAGTACAAGTGTATGTAAATAGCTAATAAATTTTATTCATTCATTCATGCATAGGATAGAAACATAAGTTCGCTATCAAAGACTACCAAAATCTATATAACAATATTCGGTCCTACTTCTAGCAACGAATATTCGGTTACTATTCGGTATTCGGCCTATTCGGCAGCTTTTATTACATTCGGCCGAATACCGAATATCTACATATTATTCGGCCGAATACCGAATACTTAAGTAATATATTTTGTTATAGGGAGATAATTGGTAATAAAAAAAGATTCATAAAACAGGTACATAATCATCTTCTGTATTAGAAAAGTTAGGGATTCTATATGGTTTAATTGTTAAATTTCACACTATTACACTTACAAACAAATCAAAACCAAGAGAGCACGATAAACTGTACTTAACGTAATACCCCAACCAGCAAAATATATCGTAAAAATGCCACCAGCACGTTTCTATTTCAGCTATTGGTGGTGAGAAAATGTCGAGTAAATGATCTGTGCACGTTCTCTCAACGCGATTTGGGCGCACTTTTCTTTGCTTTAAGTGATGTAAATATCGAAAGATTATCGTATAAATAGCCAAATAGTCGAAAGAATATAGAGCAATCGCAATTCGAAAGTTAATAATATCATATTAATCATCAGTATGCCATTTTTCAACACATTAGCTTTTCCCAAGTCGGTAGAAGGGCTTTCATTCGACAAATTTATTGTAATATAGCAGTGCGGTTGCAATCACTCGACTCTTTGATCGTGTGAATGCAACCAAGCAGCATTCATAGACCATTTTATTTCTTCAATTACCGGAGCTGTTTGTGAAAAGAATTTTTTTTTTTTTAATATAAGTATTAAATTTTGCCATATTATTTGTGCCATACAATTTTACAGTCATATTGACAATTCGTGACCTGAAGTTAGCTCAAAGGTGTATACTTTCCTATGCGGGGTTAAATTTTTCGTCTACATTCTTTACATTTTAGTTAATATTTTCATGGGCCGTAAGATTTCTTAGTAAATAATTAATTACAAATAATATTAATTTAAATGTTTATCTAATTCGACATTAATAGCAATTCACTTATCATCACAAAGCATTCACTCGGCTTTTAGCTGAGAAATAGACATGGGGTTTCAACTTTACGACTTCTAGGACCGCCATTGCAGTAGTTTTCCTTAGCGCAAAATGTTAAATCCTTAATATTATATCAAAATACTGTTATGAATACTCCAGAGGATTTAAAAATAAAATGAAACATAAACAAAAAAATTTATTATATGAGTGACTTTTTCAAATTATTTTAGTGGCAAATTAAATGGTTGACCACCATTAGTTTAACTATATAGTACAGTGCTGTAAAAGATTTATTCAACTTTCATACCACAACTATGCTGTAAGACGGCTTTCAAATGATGTTTAGAGCACCTTTGGGGCTGTAATAGATAATTTTTAAGCGTTTTCTCAACTTCAAAAACTAAGCGGAATGAAAGCCTTGTAATAAGCTATCATATGACATTAAGTGCCGGTATAGTAGTTAAGATGCTATTTTATCGAATAAACAGCGTTTACTCTATAATTATGCTGTAATAAATACATGTCGAAAGATAGTGCTATAAATGCTAGTTTTTCGACAAATTAGCAATTCATTTGCTTTCAAAGAGCTGTCATAGGACATACGGTTGCATGAAAGTGATCAAGAGATATCTTTATATAATTATCGAGTAAATGCAATATGAATTCGTCGAGTACACGTTTACTAGACATGTTTATAGAGCCAAAAAGCGTGGAAAGCTAAAATATCTAGCCAGCTGCTTTTAAACGACTTTTTGAAATAATAGGATCTTTCATACGAGTGTTTTTCGATTCATAGTCGTGAGAGTAATTGCTTATACGATCTCTTTGCTGGTTGGGACGATACCTATCTAAACATGCAATGCGTTAGCAATATACCGTGCAGAGCAACTGCGGGCGCGCGCGCGGTGAGTACATTAGAACTTACAAACGAGCGCGAAACAATCACGTCTGTACAAGTTTTGGCGCTTAAATCCGGCCGAATACTTTTGCCGTATATTCGGCTATTCGATCAGGGGGCTCGCCGAATATTCGGTAATCGGTATACTGCCGAATATACTATTCGTTGCAAGCCGAATAAAAATGAATTCCTGTTTCCCTTGGTCATCGCATCACGCGTGAACGGATGGACCAATTTCACTAATTCTTTTTTTGTTGTATTTGTTATTGTCAGGAGCAGGTTCTTATGAACGAAAAAAAATAAGGAAATTACTCGGGAAATTAGAAAAATTAAGAAAACTTGACCGCCATATTAAACTTTGTAATGTAACCTTAACGCTTTTGACATTATTAACTTTTTTAATGTAATCTTATGACGTTTGACATAACATTGACAGAATGCATGATCAAGCCTAATATTAAAAGTTCAATTTAATATAGAGTTTTAGTTAAGACACGACAACGTCTGTCGGGTTAGCTAGTGCTAAATAAAACTCTTATGGTCGGATGTACGACCACATACTTCAATAGCATTTGGTCAAATATGCCATTCAATATTAAAAACACATACGACGAAATGATTCCGACGTATAAACGATGCTTTATGACGTCAAAATATCGCAAAACGCAAGCGAATCCGGTAAATCAAATTTGCGAGAAAATTCGAATTAAATCTCGAGTTTTCACAAAATTGTTATATTAGTTTATCGGAATAGCAAACTCGGTAACGTATGAGTTAAATCGAGTAAGCGTGCATTTAGGCGATCATTTAATTAAGGATACCGTGTTTTTGTTTCAGTATGAACATTTGCCATGAAATAGTAGTCTGTTTAGTGACCAGTTTTTTTATACCAACATTTTTAGTTTACAATTTTACTTTTAATTACTGACCTTCGTGCATTTTGGGAAATTATCTATACAAATATCTCTGCAGCTTTATAATATATCTATATTATAAAGCTGCAGAGTTTCTTTGTTTGTTTGAACGCGCTTATCTCAGGAACTACTGGTCTGATTTCAAAAATTCTTTAAGTGTTGGATAGTCCCTTTATCGAGTAAGGTTATAGGCTATATATTTTATTACGAAGTTCTCACGGGCACGGGAGCTACGCGCGTGAAACCGCGCGCGGGAAGCTTTTATTAATCACAATTCTATGGAAACAACTAAAGTCAATGTATAAAATTCAAGTGTCAGTTCGTAATAGAACAGTAACAGGTTTTTATCAATAATAAAAACATAATTAAAAAAATATGTCAGTCTGTCTGTAAGTCTGTTGTTCCTGCTAATTTCTTCAATCAGTAACGGACCGATTTAGACGGGACCCTCACCGGTAGATAGTTAAGTAATTTATTTAAGAAATAATATTTTATTTTATCTGTATATTTGTTTGCCCGTGCATTTCGCTTATTCTCCAAACCTGTACTACTGATTTAAGGGGGTCTCTGATTCTTAGACACCTTATCAAATGATATCTCAAGCCGAACTCCCCGTAAAAATGAGATATGAAATCATTATCATCATTACAGCCGTAGGACGTCCACAACATAGTTGGTGAGATATGAGTTAGTATTGTGATAATTAAGGTAGTTATATCAATATTAGGCACATATTATAAAAAAGCTAACATAAATTAACAAAATTAACTGTAGGTATAATGATTTTAATTATGGTGTTAAAAAGGGGCTCTCAGTGTATTTGCGTACGCCGCACGCCGCTATACTTGGCAACATAAATCAAGTCGAGACAATGGTAAGCCACGGAATTAAAAAATACTTGGCCGCGAAGCACGGCTGAAATAAAGGACTTAACGCAATCTTTGCGAGCGGTTAATGAATTACTTTTGCTAATTTCACTCTGGGGATCGTACTTGGTAAGTTTATAAAATATAAACTAAGTTTATTAAGTTAGTTTATTAAGGTATATTAAGTTTATTTTTTTATATAATTTTAAAATAATAAGTAGATTGTGGCCGTGACTTTGTCCGCGTGGAATAGTAGCGTCCAAGCGTTATATTATTAGTATAAATCGTACCTACTTATACGTATTCATTATTATATCTCTTAGATAAAATGTCAGCAGACTAGTTTCAGCTAATAACGTATAAAACTTAGTTTTCTGACACTACAAAATACTACTGAAACTTTTGGCAATGAAATATTTGCCAAGCACGACTTAAATTAAGTTAATTAATTATTTTCTTTTTACTATTATTTTCCATTTTCACTTCGGGGGTCGTACCGGTCATTTTTTTCTTAAAATCTCCATCACTAGAAAACTGTATCCCTGTCTCTGGGGACTTTACAAACATAACATTTAAAAATAAAATTAAATAAATAACTCACGGACACAAAGCACACCCAGACTCAGTACACTATCAGTAGTTGTCCCGGACGGACATTTATGTAGTTAGCTACGAGGTTTTTGAAGAAGAAGAAGTGGAGTCAAATCGAATCGAATAAATTACCAGTTTACCCATACAATTGTTGACATTGAAGAATTAATATTCATAAAAGAGTAATTAAAATAATTAAGATAGTATTCCTAGCTTAATTTAATGCAACAACAGTTTTACTCTCGTCTATTTTAGTCAAACTTACATAATAAATAATACCATAGACTTTTCCTTCGAGTACCTCTCTGTAAGACAATATTATGATGTATCCTCGGGCAAACGCCCTCTGCCGACATCTTAATTAATCATTTCAGATTAAACATAAAATATGGACCCTGATAACGAACGCCGCAGAAAATGCAATGAACTGCATTTATGCTTAGCTCTTTATCTTGTTTCAATCTCGGTTTTTAATTAAGTATATTTTTTTTTAATTAATTTAAAACGTGATTCGACGTAGTAACAGAAGTTCGGGGCCGGAAATTATATGATCACTATAGCTGCTGTCCCATGCGGAGATCCCATTCCCGTGGAAACCTTAACTTATAATTTTTAAACAAAAAAAAATCCGACTTTAAACAATAAACTAAGAGTTCCCTGAACTGTCCTTCGTCTTCATCATCAGACCCCTAATGACAGTCACAACCCATCTAGGTGTAAAGTTCTTATCAATATTAATAATGAAAAATAAACTAAAAAAAACGCACTAGTCGCCCGTACGATTTTTGAAAGTTCCCCTCGATTTCTCTGGTTTGCCATCATCAAACCCTGATTTCCTTATCATGGGACCACCTTTAAATATCTTCTTTCTAACAAAAAAAGTATAATCAAAATCGGTTCATAAACATCGAAGTTATCCGCGAACAAACATAAAAAGAAATATATACGGTCGAATTGAGAAACCCCCTCCTTTTTCAAAGTCGGTTAAAAATATGCCTATGACACTTACAAATGACGTGGCTTTCTATTGGTAAAAGAATATTCAAAATCGGTTCAATAAGTAGATCCAGAGATTACCCCCTACAACATCACTAACTCTCAAACTCTCTCTTTATAATATATTATTATAGATAAATATTGAAACGTAATCTTTATCTATACTTGACGAAAAAGAACAACCCCGGAGTTTCTTTCTTCCTTTCTTCTCCGGGTCGTCCACTTAGGTAGCTAGTGAAAGGTTGCAGGTTAGCTAGGGTAGGATTCTCGCCGGCGAGGACCGCGTTGCGCCCCTACCCCTGCCCTGTGATTGAGCGCCTGTAGTCGGTGCTGGTGATCACATCCTCTTTATATATCTACCTTTTTACTTCAGTGGCACCCTGGGTCGTGGTCCTAAACCCCATAAGGGTGCCCTCAGGTGTGTGCCACTTAGATATAATGTGACCACTTGCAATTTGGATGCAGTTTTAATTTCTTCTTCTTATAATAATAATTGGTTAATTGCAATAAATATCACAGGACAGACGGACGAACTTTGCAGTCTGTAGATTTGTATGATTTGCTAGTGCCTACCTACTACTGTTTATTACTTAGTCGGATATCTTATAGAGTAAGAATTATTTGTTAGTTATAATTTTTTATTATTTTATCTTCTTACATTGAAATTCTGACAAGTACAAGTGTATGTAAATACCTAAGTGCTGAATAAAATTCATTATTTCATTATACTAATATTATAAAGAGGAATGATTTGTATTTTTGTGTGTATGTTTTTAATGAATAAACTCAAAAACTACTAAGCCGATTTCAAAAATCTTTCACCATTGGAAAAGTTCCCACGGGAACGAGAGTTACGCGCGCGGGAATCTAGTTTATTATAATTATCTTAAATTTATTGATTAAAAATTTTACTGTCTTGTTCTTTAACTGTTGTTCATTGGTGAAATTGTTAAAAGAGTGAAAACATTTCACCTGTATATATAATTTTTACTTTTGTTATGGTAACTTTACACGTAAACTAACAACTAACTAAGTCATGAAATTATTATTATGGCACTGGAGGTGCAGTGGCTGTGGTTGCTTCTGTGCCCTAGTGGGAAGTGCCTTATGGGAAATGTAATCCCTACATTGAACAATGAATAGTGTGATACACATATTATACTAAATCGTCCATAGTTTGGGTGGGCTTTGCGTTTGTGAATTATGTGTTATGCCACTCGCTATACTGGGATAAATACCTGAAGCGGGAGTTCGTCTTTAAAGAAAAAGGAATATCATTATGAATTCACATAACAAAGACATAGAATATATCTTTAACTTAAAGAATTATATTGCTTTAATAAAAGCCGTTATGAAAAAAATAACATTTTCTGCCGGTATTAGGGTAGGATTTTATAATATTAGGTCTTTACCTATGAAATTGCCGTTCTGCAGTACTCATTTCATTTCAAATCAAAATAATTTTTGTTTGGCTAAGAATTCTAGTTTCAAATTAATTGTGGAAGCTGATGATACACAATCTACGGCTGAATTAGCAGCAGCTTTCGACTTTAGCGTCAAAACTATATTGATCCATTTGCGTCAAATTGGCAAGGTAAAAAAGCTTGACAAATGGGTGCCCCACGAACTCAATGATCGCCAGCGCGAAGTACGCGTCGAGACGTGCCTTGCACTGCTCAACAGCAAACAAATGAAGGAATTTTGAACCGCATTGTTACCTGCGATGAAAAATGGATTCTGTTTGATAACCCCAAGCCCTCAGCAAGTTTGTTGGATCCTGGTTCAGCACCTAAACAATGCCCTAAACGAAAACTTACCCCTAGAAAAGTGATGGTCACTGTTTGGTGGTCTAGCGCCGGTGTGATTCATCACAGCTTCTTACCAAACGGGGTGAACATTACTGCAGATGTGTACTGTGAAGAACTGAACACAATGATGGAAAATCTGGCACATCTCCAACCAGCATTGGTCCATCGCTCGTCTCCGCTGCTCCTGCACGACAACGCGCGACCTCATACTGCACAGCAGACGGTCTCCAAGTTGCAAGAACTAGGGTTGGAAGCTCTCCGTCATCCGCCCTACTCACTAGACCTTGCGCCTACAGACTACTACTTTTTCCAGAATTTGGATAACTTCTCGGCGGGAAAAGAAATCAAAACCAGAGAGGCAGTACAAAATGTATTTAAAGAATTTGTTGCCTCCAGTCAAGCTGATTTCTTTAAGAAGGCCATCAATAAACTGCGTTGGCAAAGATGCATTGATTGCATGGGTGATTACTTCGATTAATACAAATAAAAAATTCGTTTAAATTTTTTCATACAAAACGGCAATTTCATAGGTAAAGACCTATTATGTAAATGCATGAATTCAGTTACCTATATCACATGTTGTTTTTTTTAGTATTATGTAGTTCCATCTCCGTGGACGGCAGCTACCTACGGCATAGTTCAGACACTCTTAGGCCTTATTTACGGAGATGTGGTACGTTACGCGTGGCGTCGAGCTGTTAGGCGGCAGCCGCTGATTGTCTTTTTAAAAAAAGGAAACACCGAAATACACAGCACTAAATTTATTCACGACTGATACACTACTTTTACTAGAACCTCACTTTTCTATTATGGAAACAGGGACGCCATGTAGCGTTTACGGACTTAGACTGTACCCAACTTACTGAACTCAGGCGCTTAGGCGCTTTCCCTATTTATAGGAAATATAATGTTGACCTAAGCAATCTACTAGGAATATATCCTGGATATAACATCTCCCCCCTTGAGATTGAGCTTTATCCTTAAACGATGAAGCGAAATCAAAAATCGAAAAATGAGGTTTCACAAACTTTGAACATAAGACATAGTAAAATCAAAGAAATAATATCTATGAGAAATTAGTATTAAGACAATTATATTTAAAACAACATTTAAAACATAGTAAATGTAGAAATATTGAATTTGTATATAAATCAAAGTTAATGAATTAGTATTTAAGACATTTAAAAATTAGCTTTCATATAATTTTTATCTCATTTTAATAATCATTTAACATTAGATATAAGTTCTTATTTTAATTATTTAAGTTTCTATTAGATGAAAGTCGAGGACTATCATCGTCTGAGATTGAGCGTTCAAGCATCTCAATAGAATGACTTATTCTATTTTCATGTTGTATAGTTCTTTTAGAACCGCATTGATTAAATATTTGGACACAGCATGAAGAGTTTGTAGATTTCTTATTGAAATAACAATTATAGAGTTTATATAAAGTATACAAAAATATTGAAATTATTATAACATAAGTAAAACCAGAATAATAACTAGAATATTTAATAAAATGAGATTCTGCTTGATATTTATTTATTTCTGATTCGAGATTATCAAGGTTGTGTGAAACATGTTTTAAAGAATCTAAATCAATATTATTTAAAGACAATGGTGAAAGTAAAGGTATAGTTTTGTTAACAATTTCTTGATTACAACAATCATCTTTTGTAATGTCAAAATCAATTAAAAAAATATTTTTATAAATAGAACTAGAAGTAGTTGATGGAATAAATTGTAAAGTTTTAGAATAACCTATACAGTCAGGAGTTAGTTTTAATATTCCTGTACCAAGAACAGAATAATCTTTAATATCGTTTTTATATTTTACTGTTAATTTATTTGAATTTGACTGTACATATATCCATTCATTGTTTCTTAGCTTATGCCAAATATCAATTTGACCATAAATTAATTTAAAATTACACTCATTAGGTAGAGACAAAATAACATCGGTTAACAATTTTACTTCACAACATGGATTAGAATTACTAGAATAGATAGTAGTTAGTTTACAAATCGAATAGTCATTACTAATTTTAGTACAATCTTTGATATTGCTGTTTGCTAACAATGCGTAATTTAATCTATCATCTGTAATTGCGAGATAGGGTTGTTCGGGATGAATAAGAGCAAAAGCGTTAGGATTTTTACTATCCGGTGGAGTAGGTAAGGGAATTAATTTATAAAGATTATACTTTATGGGTGAAATAAGAGGGATTTCGATTATGAAAACAATACGCTTATTGTAATAATACGCAGTTAGTTTTGATACATCAAAAATTGTATGAATAGTATCCATATTAAGAGGAACAGGGAAATCTAATCTTTTATTCATTACATGAGTTTGTTTTGATAATTCTGTTAAAAGATTACTGGGAGTGATAATAGAGGGATGTAAAACATTAGTTTTTGCAAATAATATCGAGTTATTGACAGAGTCTAAAAAGTTAGAAATAGTTAGTAAAGAACCTTGAATTATATTTATTAAATTGTTGATTTTTGATATGTAAATAACTTCATTATTATTTTTAGTAGTTTGTGCTAAAACTTCGTTTAACTTATCTATTTGGGAACTTAATCTAATTTCATTCTTACTTAATCTAGAAATAGAGTAGTTAAATGTATTAATAGAGGACTTAACTATATGAATATTTTCCTTCATGAGGTTAAATATTTCATTGTCATTTTTCTGACAAGAGTCGATGGCTGCGTCATATTTACGAGCATCATCGGCGTCCAATGTGCCGAAAAAGAACTTTAAAATTTCGCCACCAAATTCTAGTGACCTTTTAAATCTATTTGGAGAGTCGGAAGAGATAATGTGCGATAAAGAATCTAATTTTATTATATTAGATTGTAAATTTACTTCAATGGGATTAAGCAAATCTTTACATTGCATAAATTCGTTTAATTGAGATTTAATACAAAGATCTAAAGTTTTCTTAATTAAATTTTCAATGTTATTTAAATGTGGTTCAATTGAAATCATATCAATATGAGTAATAATTTTCCAATAATCATTGTAAAAATATATACTATTTATAGAATTGTAATATAATCCGGGACTGTGAACTATCGGCGTTATAAGTGGTTCTGCGTAGCCTTGATGACATAGCGCCCTGAAAAGAGATAGGTAATTAAGAGTGAGCTGGCTTTATCTCATTAGTATGATACTTGATATGTTTTCTGTTTATACAAATGGTGACATTATGTCTACCATTTACTTTAATTATTTTATAGGGGCCTTTCCATATTGGGGATAAGGACTTACGGAGTCTGTGATGGTGTTTTACATATACCATATCTCCGGTTTTATATGTAGTTTTCCGACTGGATTCGTCATAATAATGTTTCGAGTTCTCTTTACTATTAGAAATAAACTGTAACGCTTTTTCGCGACTAAATTTCATTCTGTATTGTAAAGCTCGCACATATTCGTGATAGGTATTACTATCTTTAGTTTCATAGAGTGAATTTGGAATCATAGGTTTATAACCGTATAAAAGTTCGAAGGGAGTAAATTGCGTGGTAGTATGTGGAGTAGTGTTATATGATAAGAGAGCAGTTGCAAGATAACAATGCCAATCATCTTGGTTTTCGTTTACGAATGATTTTAGATATTCTTTTAATGTGGCGTGACTACGTTCTAAAGCGCCATTAGTTTGTGGATGATAAGGAGTAGTAAAAATAGATTTAATTTTGCAAATGTTAGTAACTTGTTTGAAGAGTTCGGAGGTAAAACATGTACCTAAGTCAGTGAGGATAGTTTTTGGAAAACCAAATAAGGACATAAAATGTATAAGATTACGCGCTACTTCGTCGCTAGTGGAAGAAATCATAGGATAAGCACAAGTAAACTTGGTTAAATCATCTTGTAACGTCAAGATGAATCTAAATTTTTGGAATCCGGCTTCAGGGAGCGGACCAACAATATCAAGTGCTAATCTCTCAAGAGGCCTAGTACTAGTGGAAGTTATTTCCATAGGTGCTTTATTCGATAACCTTAAGGGTTTGTTAATTTGACATAGTTTACAATTCTTTACGTAATTTTCGATGTCTGATCGCATAGACTTCCAATAATAAGATGATTTAATACGACTTAACATCCGTTTTATACCCGGATGTCCGGCAATGGGAGAATCGTGATTCTCTTGTAAAATTTTAGGAACTTCAATTGGAGTAGGATAAATCATTTTATTTTTGTAAATATGTATTTTAATACTAGTATTATGAAAAATAAAAGTTAGCATATTATATATTTTACTATAATTTAGTTTGGTAAACGGTTCACTGAAATCTGATATAGCGAGTTCGGTTTCGCTTATCTTTTGTTGTTTAATTGAGTCGCGTAATTTAATTAATAAGTTGTAAATAATTTTATAGTTAGTTTCTTCATAGTGATGTACTTTAGTGAATAGGAAATAATAATATTTACCATTGCATGACGTAGTAAAAATAGAATTAGGTTCGCGTTCTGATGAAATTATGTTTTCAGAGTTTTCTATTTGAGATAAGAGATTTTCGCAGTGTGGCATTGAACTATCGAAATCTAAGGAAGTAGGACATACTATTAATTTACATTTAGTTAGATGAAGAGCTTCAGAATGTTCTTCAATCTGAATATTAGGTATAGGTATAGTTTTAGTAAATTGTAATTTAAAATATTCTTCATAAGAATGATGATTTAGAAGATTACTGCGGGTAATTGCGTTAATCGGGTAACGTGATAATGCGTCTGCATTAGAGTTGAGTTTGCCTTGTTTATAGACTATCTCGTAGTCATATTCTTCTAATTTTAAACGCCAACGAATAAGTCGACTACCAGGATCTTTTACGTTAAATAACCAAACTAAAGGTCTGTGATCCGTTATGATTTTAAATTTGTACCCATAGAGATAAGGGCGGAAGGTTTTGACAGCAAACAATATAGCAAGTAACTCCTTTTCAGTTGTAGAATAGTTTCCTTCAGCTCTATTAAGAGTTCGAGATGCGTAGGCGATTGGTTTGTCTTTACCAATCTCACCTTGAGATAAAATGCAACCGACTGCATAATTGCTAGCATCGGTGGTAACTAGAAAAGGTTGGGAAAAATCGGGGTATTGGAGTAAAGGAGCGGAAATAAGTTTTTGTTTTAAATTTTGGAATGCATTTTCTTGTTCGCTAGCCCAGTGGAAGGCAGTGTCCTTCTTTAAAAGGGAAGTTAAGGGCTTAGTCATTTTAGAGAAGTTATCGATAAATCGGCGATAATAACCGATGAGACCGAGAAATGATTTTATATCTTTAACATTTTTTGGAATAGGAAATTGTGAGACAGCTTTAACTTTGTCTGGATTCGGAGAAACACCTTTGTCGGTGATGACGTGACCTAAGTAATTGACTTCACGTCTTAAAAATTCACACTTATCCGGTTGTAGCTTAAGGTTGAAATTACGGAATCTATCGAATACTAATTTAAGTTTGTCAATCATAGAATTTAAGGAGTTTGCATAGACAATACAATCGTCAAGGTACACGTAGCAGTGCAAACCTTGAAGACCTGATAATACAGTGTTCATTAGCCTTTGGAAGGTCGCTGGTGCTGTCCGTAAACCAAAAGGCATTCTAACCCAGGAATAATGACCTGATGTTCCATTAGTGTTGACCACGGTAAACCCAGTTTTCTCCGCGTCAGCTGGATTTAACTTAATTTGGTGAACGCCTGAGACTAAATCTAAAGTAGAAAAGTATTTCGAATTACCTAATTGATCTAAGATATCAGAGATTAATGGGATAGGGTAAACTTCGTTAACTGTGACGTCATTTAGGCGTCTGTAATCAATGACGATCCGCCATTTACGTTGGCCGGATGCATCCATCTTTTTGGGAACTACCCAAACAGGGGCATTCCAAGGAGAGTTAGAAGGTTTTATGATTTTTTGATCAAGCATCTTTTTTATCTGCTTGTCTACCTCATCTTTATGACATGCTGGAAATCGATAAGCTTTGACGTTAATGGGAGGCGCATCACCTGTATTAATTGAATGTTGAATAGCATTAGTATATGTGAGGGGATCTCCCTCGAGATAGAAAATATCGTTATAATCAGCGCAACAATCTAAAAGAGCTTTTCTCTCCTCTGAGTTAAGATGATCGTGTCTAATTAAGTCGAGGACACGATTTTGACGATCAAGTGATGACGAGGAAATAGTATTTATTTCATGAGATGGGTAGGAATTAGATAAGTCAATCGGTGTTAAATGTACTTTAAAATCATGAATTTTGACCTCAGATTCGGTAGTATTCAAAACTGAAAGATTGACTCGATTATTTGATTTTAATTTCACTATACAGTTAGCTAAATAAACACCTTCACTAATAATATGATCTAATACGAGAGCTTCGCGCAGTTGTTTTAATTCTGAGATGTCATTTGACACCATACACTCTATCATAGCTTCACTACGTGCCGGTATGAGAAACGTCGGCTTATCAAATAGGATAGGTAACTTGTGACCATGTAGAGTTAAATACATAGAATTATAGTCTATATTAGCGTTATAAATACGTAGAAAATCCGTACCAATTATGCCATCATATTTAAGATTAACCTCGTCGGTTGTAACATGAAATTTATGCTGAAATGACTCATCGCATATTTGAAACTCTAAATCGAATGCGCCTAAAGTTACATTTCGAGACTCGGCGTCATTAATACCTTTAATTTGAATAATTTCGTCATTTAATTGAGGCTTGCATGACAAACTTGACTCTTTTACAATACATATACTTGCGCCTGTGTCAATTAAGAAACTAAGCCGATTTTTTGCATATTTAGATTCTAATTTAGTAAAAGGTAGTGACACTTTATATCTATATAAGCTAGTTTCAAAAATAGGCATATTATTTTTAGGATTTTCGAATAATTGGTTAGACTCGTGATTATCACGTGAGGTACAAGATTGAGACGAATTAGATTTAGTATTATTTAATAGTAATTGTTTCGTAGAGTTAGCACTCAGTTTATTCTGAGATGTATAGTAAGAATTAGTATGTAAGTTAGTATTTAAGTTATTATTAGAGTTAGTAGATAATTGTTTATAATAATTATTTTCATTAGGACTCAGATCGTGCTGAGATGTAGGATAAGATTTAGTAGAACTCCGACCTTGCTTACGAGGTTTTGGAGATGATAAACTTAAGTTAGGACTCAACTGTTCTTTAGACAGATGAGATGTAGATATAGTATCATTATAAGACTGCTCATTTGGCAGATGCGATATAGTAGATTTAGTAAAACTCAGCCCTTTTTTAGGTACTTGAGGTGAACTCAACTGTTCTTTTGACAGATGAGATGTAAATATAGTATCATTATAAGACTGCTCATTTGGCAGATGCGATATAGTAGATTTAGTAAAACTCAGCCCTTTTTTAGGTACTTGAGGTGAACTCAACTGTTCTTCTGACGGTTGAGATGTATTTAATGTAGTATTTTTATAAGACTGCTCTTTTGGCAGTTGCAATTTAGTAGATTTAGTAAAATAGTTTGTGCCATTAGAAACACTAGATTTCGGACGGCACGTATCCGAAATCAATTTTCGTTTAAATCATAATTATTTGCATCGTAATTGTTATCAGAGTCGCAGCAATGAATACGAGCATTGTTATTAGATGCATGTGAACTATCGACAGCGCCCTTTCGCGCTTGCACAGCAGTATCGAGTTGCGAGTTATCATGGGAACGGCGTTGATTATTATATTGTAGCTTGCGACACTCTTTTATAACATGACCCTTATTTTTGCAATAAGAACAAAATTTATTATTATAATTAGAGTTATAAGATGGTTTTTGATAAGAGTTATTTTTCGTAAAATTATTTTGGTTAGAAGTTGAAGGGTTAGGAACATGATAAGTTTTTTGACTTGGAATAGAAGATCTTTTCTTAAAACATTCATTATTTGTGTGACCTTGTCTATGACAGATATTACAGAATTTAGTAGATTTTTGTGATAGGCGAGTTAAATTAAAGAGTTTTTCTTCTTCAACCGCATGAGTTACGGCATCATTAAGTGTGGATGGATTTCTACATCTCACAATGTTAGAAATGTTAGGGTTAAGACCCAAAATAAAAGTATTTAGCGCGAGGTCTTCCATCGCGGCTACTCTACCTATCAGTTCATCCTGATTCGAACAGGAATAGTGAATATCTGCTTGTATTCTAGTTAAACAAGCTTCGATTTTTAAGGAATATTGCGTCACTGATTCTGATGGATCCTGCTTACAATTTTGAAGATCGATTAATAAGTGGGAACTGTGTTTTCTTTCCCCAAAAGTAGATCTTAAAAATGATTTTAAATCTTTCCAATTGGTAAATGATTTTAAACTACATGCTAATTGTGCTTTACCTTCTAATTGTGAAAGTATGTATTTACATAAAATATTTTGTTGTTCGGCTGTAGCCAAGGACATAGCATTATCGCAAGTAGTGAGAAAAGCTGGTAGCGTTTCGCGATTTCCATTATATGAACGGATAAATTTTGTAAGGACATTTAAGGTGATTTTTTCACTTGATTCAGATTTGATAGACATGATTACTTAAATTGGAATGATACACACACAAAACACAAAAATATAAAATTGAAAAATATAGAAATGCAATTAGAGAGTGAAAGATAAAATTACTTACAGCGACAACAATATCAGGAACATAACTTGAGTTCTGAGTTAGTGTTATTACACGTAGATTAAATTAAAGTGTTTATAATAAAGTTAGAATTTGCACGTAAAACTTGAAGACGAAGACGACGACTACGAAGACGACGACTCGGTGAATATAGAAGTAGAAGCACGGCTTGTATGACGACCACGGTTGTAGGTTTGATTACGTAGCTTGTTGTTGGCTACGGGTTCAGAAGCTGGTACTGATGAAATGTAGTAGAAGAGGTCCGTAAAGAGTAGGTGTAGAGTTGACGTGGAGGTGGTGCGGGCTCACGAAGAGGAGGCTTAACGTCGACCACGGGTGATGCAGGCTCGATGCTAGTGGAGACTTACTGTCGGTCACGGTGATGCAGGCTCGATGCTGGTCGAGACTTACTGTCGGTCACGGTGCTGGTAAGGTGCCTGATGCGGGCTCGGCACAGGGCAGAGGCTGACCGTCGATCAGATAAACAATGCTGCGGCGACCACGGATTCTAGATACCAGGGCTCACGGCTTGTCGTGTAGCACTTACAGGATCCCACTTCTGACACCAATGTTAGGCGGCAGCCGCTGATTGTCTTTTTAAAAAAAGGAAACACCGAAATACACAGCACTAAATTTATTCACGACTGATACACTACTTTTACTAGAACCTCACTTTTCTATTATGGAAACAGGGACGCCATGTAGCGTTTACGGACTTAGACTGTACCCAACTTACTGAACTCAGGCGCTTAGGCGCTTTCCCTATTTATAGGAAATATAATGTTGACCTAAGCAATCTACTAGGAATATATCCTGGATATAACAGAGCGTCGCGGCTTTAATAAAAACTCCATATGTTTGAACTAAGAGCGAGACGTGCCGACCTACGCCGGCTACGCCATGAATGTCGCTTTTTAGAGGAAGAATAACAGAATCGGAAATGGCACAAAGAAGATGCGAAACCTGAAGTGCCTGAATGAAGGTATGAAGGCTCAAGATATGATAAAATCACAGAGTGTGCATCATTTAGTAGTTCTCTTAAATTTAAATCGTATTTTTTTCAGTAACAGGGTGTTTAAATATAAATTAAAAAGTTTTTATTCACGTAAACCTATTTACAGGTATTTGTAAATAGTTAAAACATATTTTTTATCAATTTACTTTATTAAATTAATTAAGTTTAATTGATTATTTCTGTTTGTTATAATAGTTTCTATAGCTTTAGCCTAAAAGCTGTCAGGTAAAAAAATACAATATTAGTGTATATTTAATTCTATACCCATAATCTATTTCGCCACGTTAGCTTATCTAGATGACTAGATGGACTATAGATAAGGAGGTATTGAAATATTTTTATCTTGTCATCGTGAAACTGTAACTAATATTAATAAAACAGTAAGAAGTACGTGCTATATATACATAACATAGTTTCAGCTCCCCAAATGTAGCCATTTCTTTTTATTATCTAGTATAAACAGAATATGCTCATTCAGAGTTGATATTAGACATGTACCATCGATATGACTACGGTACGACAGCTAAGGTTGCACGTGACGACTGAAGGCTTATGTTGTGAAGTGTCCGCTGGAGAGATGCACAGTATCATCGCCCACGGCGCTTGGCTGCCGACTAAAGTTTCAGCGCGTGGGCGGGGCCCCGGGTGGGCGTGTTACCGCCCCCACTTGACAAGCCCCGCCCCTTCCCTGAACAGTCTAGTTGGCTGAAAAACTTGTGACAGGTGGGCGGATCCCTGAAACATCGTCGTTAAGGATACTTTATCAAGTAATTTGTTAGCTTCGATACGAATTTCAAATTTATTTGTCTAGCCTAAATTTTGTAAAGATTAAAAGTAATGCTGATATTATACCAGACTATTTCGTTTAACGACTAATAAATATACATTCTAGAATTAATAGGAGTGTTATAGGCTAGTTTTTATTACTCTCAATATGATGATCAAGAGTAAAAACCTTATTATTAGATAAACTTTGGTGAAATACAAAGAAACATTTGTAAGAGGACAAATTTTCCCTAGTATTTCAAGAAAGTTTAAAAGGTTTTTCACTGAACTGACCAAAAAATTCTTACCTTTATTATCACATTGATCAATTTAATTATTTTTTCCATATTCAGATTGCGTCCTCACATGAGACAGCCAACCCTGGGATATAAGTGTTGATATTATTTCATATGGATACTAAAGAATTCAGATCAACTCAATAGCTCAATCTGCACAAGTGGGGCATGATTGACGACAACGACATACAATATATATCACTGTGGCACCCAACCACAGTCTTTGTTGCTATGACCTGCCCTTCATGCCCTAACAGCTGCACGATGGAGGGCGAGAGATTTGATGGCGAGAACGACCGAGGCCATTGGAGTGGCGACTTACTTGTCAGAATGGCTTTAAATAAAGAATAAAAACTAATAAGTTGAAACAGCGACACGAAAGAAGAAGAAGAACACAATTACTTATTTCAATAATTTATTAAATACTAGCTTCCCGCGCGCGGTTTCACCCGCATAACTCCCGTTCCCGTGCGAACTTTATAATTAAATAGCCTATGTCACTCAGGGTAAATGTAGCTTTCCAATGATGAAAGATTTTTTGAAATCGGCACATTAGTTTTTGAGTTTATTTATTTCTAACGACCCGCCCCGGCTTCGCATGGGTGCAATGCCTCTTGAAGATACTATAAAATTATAAATTTTAATATTATAGTAAGCCTATGAAATAATATAAGTATTCTAAACAGACAGTATGTACTAAACATATTAAAGTTTGTACTTTGCCCTGCATAAGGTAAGGTTTGCAATTGTAGCCTGAATGAAATATGCTTATATCGTATAACTAAATATTGTAAAATCGATGTTAATTAACTATATAGGTATGCCAATTTGTTTGGAATAGACTTAAATATAACCAATTGCCTAAGTAAGTACTTGTATTTTTACTGTGAAATGACAAGCAAAGGTGACCTTAAAAAAATTGCAGTTGTTAGTAAGTAGATGTCTGTAATAATTATCAGCTAAAAGTAGATTTATTAAAGTGGTTTTAAAGGGTCAAACCGCGCACGGGAAGCTGGTCATTATATATATTTACTCCTAGATAACGTTGCTTAAAAAAAAGGTTGAAATCGGTCAAGTAGTTCCAGAGTCTATTGAATGCAAACAATCAATACCTCTTTACAATATTAGTATAAACAAAACATATCTGCTGGGCAAATAAAATACATAAAGTCAAAATCCCTCAATCTCATCGCCAGCAACCACCCTGAGTCGAGATTCTAGTCCCACAAGGGACGCCCTCTTGCGCAGGTTGCTTAGTTTGTAGTGTTTAAACCTTAAATATCTAGGCTGGAACTGTGCTCGAATTGATGCACGGTGAAGTAGCAAAAGCCTCGTGGCACATGACCGTCCGAAAAAAAAATGCTTGGCAAAGATCATACCAACCATCTAAGACTGTCGGGTTATACTTAGTTACAATTTGTAAGACAAAGTATAAATAACTACACTTGAGAGCAATAAAATCGCACACCCCTTGTAATTTGGTTTATTACTGATTGTTTTCTAAAATCTAAAGATATTGAGTAAAAATCATTAGACAAAATTAAAGCATACAAGCTTAGCTTTACAAAAACATAAAATTAAAATCATTGACCTTCACGTAACTTACAAAAACCGACCGTACACCGAATTCCCCAAATTCACGCGTTTGCGTTGTCACTACTTGCACCCTTAGCCGCAGGTATAAAAAGGTCGGTTTATTGGAATTTTTAATCAGTTGCATACCGAAGGTCAACGTGATAACATCTCTACTGGAAGCATACGGATTTACTGGAAAAATATGGATACCACGCCCGCAGAAGCCGCTCAAGTTATTGCCTTGCTCGAAGCAGGCCATAACCAAAGTGAAGTTGCTCGACGGCTAAATTTGAGCCGCTACTCTGTTCGTCGTGTATACCAGAGGTTCCAAGAGACCGGTGGCTACATTCGGCGACCAGGATCTGGCCGGCGACGCACAACATCAGAGCGTGATGACCGCTTTCTTGTGACAAGGTCTTTGAGAAATCGGCAACTGAACGCGGTTCAACTGGGACAACAGCTTCGAGAAGTTCGCAATGTCAGTATAAGTCGGTGGACAGTTCGAAGAAGACTAGGTGAAGCAGGAATGACTTCACATCGCCCAGCAAATGGTCCCAAATTGACCACAGCTCACCGACAAGCCCGGCTACAATTTGCTAGGGAACATTTAAATTGGACGTATGACCAATGGCGGGCTGTTATGTTCTCTGATGAGTGCAGAATGACTTTACATGGTCATGATGGACGCTCTAGGGTCTACAGAAGGTCATCAGAGCGATTTTCACAATGCTGCATAAGCGAACGTGTGGCTTTTGGAGGTGGATCGTGTATGTTTTGGGGTGGCATAATGTTGGACACTAAAACTGACATTGTATTCATCACTACGGCGAATACCGGCCCGAGATCGAGAAGTTTGACGGCTGCACGATACGTCGAAGAAGTGCTCGAAGAACATGTGAGGCCGCTTGCGTGGCTTATGGGAGAAGGTTTTCTCTTAATGCACGACAACGCCAGACCGCATGTCGCTAGAACAGTTTGCGACTACATGGAAGACGTTGGAATCACCGCGATGGAGTGGCCAGCTCGTAGTCCTGATCTCAATCCGATTGAGCATGTCTGGGATGAGCTAAAAAGAAGAGTTCGAGCAAGAAGCCCTGCTCCTACGCGCCTCCAAGAGCTTCAACTTGCCATTGAAGAGGAGTGGAACGCCATACCACAAGATTTCATGGTGAAATTAATACGGTGCATGAAAAACCGATTAAGAGCTGTAATCAAGGCTAGGGGAGGGAATACACCTTATTAAAAAACAATTTGATCAAGCATTTTGAGTTTTATTTTTATTCTTTCTTAAGCTAAATTGGGTAATTTTATCCGTATGTTGGGTTTTGTGCCCTAAAACTCCCTATGGGTACTTTTTTTACACTGTATTTGATATCATTAGAAAGGTACTGAAGTAAACATTCAAATAGTGTAAGTTTTATTTTAATATGTATTCACATTCATGAAAAAAACTGCTTTAACAACAAAAAGTCAACGTGTGCGATTTTATTGCTCTCAAGTGTAATTTAAAACATCAAAATGCTAAAAAACGCGAGATAACGTTTAAATAAAAAACTACCTTAACACTTTAAAATGTCCTTAATTTATTCGCCTTGAAATAACATCAAATAATTCTTTGTATAAAATATTTAAGAAAATGACTGTAGGAATATTTGGAACGCCTTAAAGAGTTAACAAAGCGTTATATTATGACTATGTCGGGAATGTCTTTGAGAAAATGATTAGCATTCTCATCTCTGAATACCGCTCTAAAATAAGGGAGCGTTAAGTTAAATAAATGCAGACTAAAACAAAGATTATATTGTCGTTGCAAATTTAAAATATCCTACATAAGTATGTGTAACATGCATTTCTCCATAAATTCGATTACTTCTTCCAGTCTAAAGTGATGACTGTCACTTGGGATTTATTTTTAAATAGCTTCCCGCACGCGGTTTCACCTATTTAGCACCCGTTCCCGTGGGAACTATATAATTAAATGTAGCCTATAGCCTTTCTCTATAAATGCGCTATGTAATACTGTAATTTTTTTTCGAATCGGACCAGTAGTTCCTGAGATTGGAGCGTTCAAGCAAACAAACACTTTCATGAGAAAAGGTCAGTTTTATATAATGAAATCCATTTTTATTAAACACTTATATTAATTTTCTCTTATTGAATTTAATCAAATCTTACCTATACGATTTGTATACTTAACATGCGATATTCCTAACTAACCGACACATACCTCACAACAACCGAGTGTCACATTCGTCGTACTTCAACCCTTCCTCAGTATTAAATCCCTGACTACTCCTTTGATGTAGATGATATAACCCCGGTTATTTCCTAAGATATTTTCGAAATTGTTCACCCCAGCCAATTATGTTTTACCGCTTATAATATTCTTGAGTTTACATAGCTTTTGTCTTCTCGAATTTGATACTTTGAGGGCACAAAACGTCATTAATACTGCGAAGTGATGGCTATCGCAAACTCTTGGCGGTCGTATCGTTTTAAGTCTAGGCAAATTGACATATACTAAACTATTCGCGTTTTTATTCTGTCAATCGATTGACGATAATACCGTGTGATCACTTCCAAAACCGATACAAACAGAATAAACTCAAGGGTATAATAATCGATTGTATTCGATAAATAATATTTAACAAATTACTTGTTTAGGCTCTCGGTACAATTTGTCAATTGCAGATAAAAGCTTTTACACTATACAGTTTTTATATTTCAATTATTAAAAACAATATTAATTTATTCTTCTAAAATATTTTCCCTACAAACACCCCTTAGTGTGAACCATAACATATTTGCGTAAGTATATTTTTTTTAGGTTACTAGCCGATTTTTGCTGTCTACTAGTAGTCTTGTTAACCCCTCGTGCTAAGCTAAAATGCTTGTGTTGTGAGTGGGTTCACTTTGGTAGTGCAATGGGTGGGGTTCGAACCGGCGACCTCAAGATCACTAGTCCGACGCCCTAGCCATTGGGCTACGGCCGCTTCTATAAATTGAGTTATATAGGTACATATTTGAAATCAGGAAGAAACCCCTATTAGTATGTGTCTGTATTTTTTGTAAAAAAATATATTATTGTGCCCTGATTATTGATTATGATTTTCTTAGCAAACTACTCTAGAAAAATATACTTACATCTCCAACATTTTTAATTGAAAGAAAAAAAACAATGTTAGTCAGAAACAAAGAATCCTAGTACCGGAATAATTGCGATACAATCCACAACGTTTTCTCCCGAGCTATCTGTGAGAGCGTCACAACAATTTACCGAACCGTTGGAAACTGATTTATGAGTGCTAAGCTGCTCGACGTTTACCTATCGGACAGTTTTGTTTGATCTGTTTTTGAGTTTGCGATAGATGTTCTATCGATTACGTTCTGAATTTCGCCTTTGACCACTTTTTGTTGTCGAAGACGGAATAATAAAATTAGATACCTAATTACCTAAAAAAATTAGCTTTACAGAGTACACGGTATACTTAGCTATACATTTTGTAGTATTAAGCATAGGTAAACCTATGTAAGAATGTTATATTTAATATGTTTACGCTTATGAACCGCATTATTACCTTATTCGCGATATATTTTTGATAACCAAATTTTGTATTCAATAAAATACAATAAAAAAGCATAGAACGCATGATGTTTAAGCAAAAAAACAGACATATTAAACGCTTTTTAGTCTATGGTGGTTTGCAGCATGTTTACAACCTATTTTTATTGATGGGCAGTTACTATTCTATTTTTTATTGTCTGTGATCAAATGTCATAAAAAAATTATTCTTCCCTCCATACACATCATGCTTTATTTCTTCGAGATAGCTTATTGATTATTATTTTACGGTTTTCTTCCACGCATAGGTTTTGTGCTAATAACAGAAAAATATATTAACTCATACCTACATTTTTTAAAGATCCCTCTTGTAACTGGTAGCCATCGGCTCGCTCATAAATCAGTTTCCGACGGTTTGGTAAATTGTTCTGACGCTCTCACAGATAGCTCGGGAGATCGGATTGTATCGCTATTAATCCGTTAGGTGCTAGGATACACTGTTCCCATTACCCTCAACTAGATTTTTATGTATTTTTAGAAAGAAGAGAAAATATAGTACCTACTGTCTTATTATGGGAGTGAAAATGGGACATGTGGGAGCATCGCACTGCCGTAACCGCTAATGGTGGTAACCTGACATTTGGACAGTTGTTTTAATTCAGAAGAAGGGATTAAAAAACCCGTCAAGAGATAAAATAGGGGTTTCAAGTTTGTATGGAAAAATCTTTAAATTAGCAATGATTTTGAAAAAACTTGAGATTCATGCTCTTAAAATTTTGTTGAATACGTGTTTCATGGTTTATTAGAATTCACCCCCTAAGGGTGGAAATATGGGTGACAAGTTGCTATGAAAAATATTTACAATCTGCTTTAATTTTTAAATGTTTTGAATACTTTACGGAAAAGTTTACCATATACTATGTTCTAGCTATGAAATTTACTATTCGAGTTCCTAATTATACTTATAAATAACAGAATAAGTGTTTTCCGGTTCTTAGAAAAATATCCCCAGTGTACTAAAATAGGGATTCATTGTTTATATGGATAATATCTAAAGTTGTTGATCGTTTGTTTGCATTGAATAGGTTCCGGAACCACTGTAGTGATTACAAAACTTCTATCACCATTAAAAAGCTACGTTATCCTGGAATAACATACGCTATATTAAATTATGAAGTTCCCACGGGAACGGGAGATATGCTAGTGAAACCACGGGAAGCTAGTTCATTTGTATAAAACTTTAGTACTGACATAGAATTCATGCCAAAGATATTCTCTATCAGTCATTATCATCATGAGTAAGTGGTAGGTGCACAGAAATTGAAATATTATATTCAAACAAAACTCGCTTCGGCTAGCGCGAAATTTTTTTTTTTTACTTTTACGTAAGTAATGAAAAAAATATTAGTTTACTTAGGCACCTAGTACTTTAGTTTTTACATAGGTACTTATGTAAAAGTAAAACATTTTTTTTCACTTTCTTCTATTACCCCTAAGCATTTGAAAATTGGCAAAATATTTAACAATTTAATAAAGTTGTTCTTTCATAATTCACATATATAATTTACACTTACGGATAATGAGTAGGTACGGTTTGTAACGTTTCATTGACAAACAAAAATAGCGCCCGCCAATAACAAGACGTTGCACTCACGCGCCACAAACTGTCGTTCTTAGGAAGACCTAGATGTAGTGGAAATATTTAAACACTTGCTTATTTTATTTAGACTGTAAAGGATTAAGTATGAGATGGGTAAGTATGGTTTAATGAGGTTATCGTCAGGCACCAGACGTAATGCTATCATATGGGTCGATGAACTTTACTGTACATTTAGGTACGAGTATATTTAACCAAAGCTTCCAAACATAACATTTTCTTAAAACGACTACTGTAGTAGAAATGTAATGCCTCCGTTACGATAAAAATTTTAGTACTTAAGTATGAACGTGTACCGCAAATTTTCAGTGGTTGCTAATATTTAGTAAAATGTGACACTGTATAATAATTTACTTTTTTTAAAGCATTAAAAATTACTGATGAAAATAACTTCAAACTTGTGTTATGGGCACCCGTTCGTACATCTTAGATTATCCTGTTTTGTAAAAAACATAAGTATTTTATTAAATTATTAATGTTACTTATCGACAGAAATATTGATTGACAAATCGATAAAGTTTAAAATCGTATAATAAGCATATAATTAAATGATCAAACGAACTTACATGAAGTGAAGTTCGATCTTAATTATCCTGTCTTCGCCGGAGAGATTTAATTCCTTAACTATGTAGTAGTAGCCCAGCTACGCGCTGACCTAATCGCACAAGTTTTAGAATAAAAAAGAGAAAGCAGAACGTCTTTCTCTTTCTACTTGTCGACCGCGTGCAGATCCCTCTGTTCCATTCTTCTTGTCCGTGCGCGCGCGGCGTTCGCACAGGTGATTGGAAAGTGGTGATATAGCATCGAAAAATGCCGTAACGAGAAAGGCAAGAAGAATCAAAAACAGAAAGGTGGTTACGGAATAAGAAAAAGTATGAGCAAAAATTGAAAGAAAAGAATCGTCGTGAAAAAAGACATATTATTCATTGGGACGATTGGGAAACTGAATTTTTTACTTACCTAACTCGTATTCCGTTGCATTCATCGGAAATACTTGATTTTATGTCCGTTGTATTCTTCGGACATTTATTTTAAAATCCGTTGTATTCTTCGGATTTTCATTTTAATATATCCCGTTGCATTCATCGGGCAGATTTATATAAGTAATTAAAAACATTAGTGTTGCTATATATAAAAACATTACTTTCACATTTTTTATTTGAAATTTCCAAAATTTTTATCAAAATAACTGACATTCATAAATCTCTTTTGTTACTTTAATGAAAGTACCCGTCATTTTTATAATCTTAAAAATTTCGCCGATTTCTAGTAAATCGTGAAGAGGATGATAATAATGGAAGTCTTGGCCCCAAAGTGTGCGCGTCGGGGGAAATCTTCGACCCGGCCGGCCGCGATGTCGCCATCGTAGCCGAAAACCCGGTAGCCGACCCCACCGATGCCGACGACGGCTAACTTCACGGCCCCGCCGCCGCGGCCGACATAAGCGAGGGCGGCAAGAATGAAGTCGCGGTTACCACAGATGATTTTGACCCAAGTTTATTGAAAGAGCTCGGCGATCTTGAAGCAGATCCGGTTGAATATGGCGACGATTTACAAACCTTGCCAGAGCATTTCAAAAAATATTATTAGATGGCCTAAAAAAAAGAAATAAAAGAAGAACTTTTACATAAATACCTTTATCCTGAAAATGTACCTCTCGCGAAGCCCGGAGGTAAGTGCGATTTTGGTGGCAACCTGCAAACAACGTGACAAACGTCTACTAACCAAACAAGACCAACTGGGGAAAACACTTTTCGCAATAGGATTTATCGAATCTTCTTAAAAAGAGTCCCGATATCCCTGATATGATTCGCACTTTAAATGATGCCGGCAAATTAATTGCAGACTCACACCATGCGGAGACTGACACTCGACGTTCCGTTATTATTCCCCTGATTGATAAATCTTCATCCGAACCGTTCAAGGACAGAAAACGAGATGCCTTCTTATTCGAAAAAAACTGGGAGATTTAGTAAAAGACTCCCGAGGCATAAAGAAAACGGGCCAGCTGATTCAGGCGAGTAATTTAAATGCTCGCGGCTCATCGGCCCGATCGGCGCGGCCACAAGAGCGCAGCGGCCAGCCATACCCTCCGCAAGCCGGTGGGCCGAGACCGTCTTCAGCCTATCTGCAGTCGCAGAGTTACCAGTCCACGAGGGGCTACAGCCGGCGCGCAGCCGGGACCCCGCTGCCACCGCCTGCGCGCCGCCTGCCTCCAGTTGTTTACAGTCAGCATTTTAAAATGGAAGATGTTAGAACGGCTACCAAACTCATGACCACCGGCTGCTATATGATGAATATAGATTTGATATAAATCTCGAAGAAGAAGACAGGATAATTATCAAAATCGTACGATTTAAACACACTTCGGAACCACCATGAGACAAGGCAAAAATAATTTGTAAAAAAAATGTTATTAAGGAGAACTGCACACGCCACGTTACAAAATACTGCATAATCGCTGCAATCGAATGTTTAGAGATTAAAAAAGACGTCACATTCACCATTCTATTAGTAACTTCAACACATCAAAAGTAAGGCAATTTCTTGGTATGAAAAAAGCACTGATAACCCGGAAACTTACGTAGATATCAATGTCGTAAATTCTCACTTTGCAAGGTCACCGATCAGTTTAAATGCCGAAACTGAAACTTGTACTCTAGAGTATCTCCTAAACGTTTCTAAACCATTATGTACTTCATTTTAATTTAAAGAAATCACTGAAAAATACATCACTGAATCCCTTACATCCATTCCTACTAATGCGGTTAGTGATCATCTTCAAATCCCAGGAATGTTCTACTATAATTACCCATTTCATAAATTTGGTCCCGTTTCATCTGCTTGGATAAAAGCTCATATCCTATCGGTTCCCAAAACCCCAATCCTTCTTCCATAACACATTACCATTCTTTTAACCTATCTAAGGTCCTAGAGAGTGTTTACATAAGCTATTATCTCATTATCTCTCCTCTCACAATCTCCTAAGTTATTTTCAGTCCGGCTTCTCACCTACTCTAACAGCTTTAGTCAAAATTATAGATGACATTCGCATGGTCGTGGAACAGAAACAGCTGTTTTAGTGCTACTGAATTTTAGCAGTACTTTCAATTCAGTAGACTTTGACATTCTCCTTGGGATTTTTTCCTCTCTTAATATCTCACAATCAGTGATTGCAGGGTTTAATACTTATCTAAAGGGTCGCTTACAGCGTGTTCATGCCAATGAAAACTTTTTTCAGTGACCTAACTGCAGGCTTTCCTCAGGGTGGCGTCCTATCTCCTCTTCTATTCTTTGTTATTATCTTCTCTATAAATATTATATTATCTTCTCAATGTCATCTATACGCAGACAAAGCTGGGAAGCTATGGCTACGGCAGTCACTGATAAATGTTTTTATTTTATTTTATTCGTTTGACTTTATGTTACAGATTTGTTCATTAAGCGAATTTAGTTTCTCTGGGTTAAAAAGAAAAGTTTAAACGGTGCAACACAAAAAGTTTATGTCATAGTAAATTAGATATATAATTATTATCATTATGAAAACTACATACATATAACACTACCTACATACGAACAAAAGAATAAACTCAAATGGTTTTTAACTTGTTCATTAATCAATACTTGCCTTAGCGGGACGAGTTCTAGTTTATTATTCATGTACGCTCACCTGACTGGTAATTCACCGCTGCTGATTCGGCGAGCTTATTTATAACTAGACATACCAAAAAAAAATACATATTTACAGAAACAAGCCACTGACATTAGCGTTTTCACGCAAAAAGAAAACTATTACTGTTTTCATAAGTTATCAATAAAACCTGTGTACTGAGTAATTTAAGTAAAACAGTAGGTTGAATACCTACTGTTTTACTAAAACCAATATTTAAAAGTATTCATTTGTTATTTGGAGACTACCCCAAAATGTAGGTATGCATAACTTGAGAACAACTGGATCAATTTAATAATGGTTGTGTTTGTGTGTTTGGTTTGTGATCCCAATTAAAAGAGACGGTTTGTATGAAAGAAAATTTTTGAATAATCCTCGGTAAATTAAATATTTTGCTGGTGGTAATGTCAGGAACAAACAGCTAGTATAATACTCAATTTGAAATTCTAAAAACGACTTGCAATTCTATTAATATACCGTCGCTTAAGTTCTAAAACCACCGACGTTTTCCCGTTTCTACAAAATGACATACTACCTGGTAATTTTTTAACATTTTATTCTACAATATAATGTAAAAAAATGTTAAGTCATATTTCTAGCTTTTTACTATATACCTAGGGATAAATCCAATGCCTGATTGTTTGTGTTTTGAACTTTAAAATTAGTTATAGAAGAAAAGAGAACAGTGAAATCTGTCTTATTTATTTTTTTACAATTAGTTAAGATATAAAATCAAAATGCACCATATAAAGAGGGCCGATGCGATGTTTTTATCAATTAATTTGGCTCCCGGTCCCCACGACACCAATATAACTACACCAAAAGGCACAAACACATAACCACTATCAAGGGTACTGTATTTGTGCCTCTTAAGATTCTCCGCGGATTCAGCCGCCTTCTCCTGAAAGGGCTGGTACGGCGGCTATCTGACTATCGAGTATCATCTCGGAAAGATGAGTCGGCGCGAGTGTGTCGACGCACGTAAAGTCCCAAACCAAAGGCCGTCCCGTCCAAAGTGTACTGTAACTCGAGTAAGAGAGTTAGATTATATTCAGGCATTACATTAGGTTCAGGATGTGGTCATCTCTGCCGTTCCTGAAATGATCTACAAAGCCGCCAAACGAGTCTCTCACAAACTAGCGCCCTTTAAATTGTTTGTAAACAACGATAATAATATGGTGAAATTCTTAGCAACCAAAATAAAAAGTATACTTTAAAATGATTTTAACAAAATAAAGCTTATACTATAAGCTGTATTACCTTTCACTTATTTAAGCTTTTAATACCATGTACTTTGAAAAATATGAACTAGTGTGACTATAAAAATTGTAATAAAGCCATATCGAAGCGAAACGTGCGAATAAACGGACTGCGTCGTAAAACTGTCGAACTGAATGAATGGTCGAGTCGCGTTTCATTACACGTGGCACATACAAGACAATGTTTTTTTTGGTGATAAATTCATTCCCAGTTGGGCTAAATACTTTTGAAATTATTCGAGACAATCACATTGTTTGTTTGGTACAATAAGAATTTTCAAGGACAGGAATTAGATCCAACAAACAATATAGTAAAAATAAAACAATACTTACACGAATTTTGCTAGTTTTTTTATATTTTTGGACAATAATACAATGATTTGACGGGCCAATGTCTGTCGTTAATACAATTTAAGTTGGTATCATGTAGAATTTTCCAGTACTGTCCACTACAAGTAATCGTATTCTTTTACTTTTATTTCTTTAAAAAAATATTTGAGTACTTTCTGAAAAATCTGGTAAATCTATTAAAATTCAATAAAAAGTGTTTTGCTGTAATTGTTGATTGCAATCTAGATGTTTACTTTGTATGTCAAATGTGTTCTTGTAAATTTCCCCTATAATTTAAGTATATTGATAGTGAGAACATTTCTTTTCTTTTACATTACATTACGCCTTAAATCCTATCAATTTTATTTTAGCTCCATCTATAAAGTAAATGTTGCTCCTTAGAGCTAACTTCTATATTGTTTTGAAATATTTAACACAAGATAATAAAATCTAAATTATATTTTACAATGTATGATCAAATGTATATGGCTAATTGGAATATTCCAACACATATAGCATAAGTAAATTGCCCGTTACGAACACAGACTAAAATCAGGTGCGGCCAGGGATCATGTGCGCATTAATAATGATAAATGCTTGTCATTAATACGGCCGGGATTAGTCGCGGGAGGCGAGTGCTCGCTACCGATAACCAAATATTAACTCAATTAGTGCGGAGACGCATTCAAATGTCTGCTAATCCTACCCTTTTGATACCTACAGTACACTGTTTGGTTGGACGGCAAAGCTATTTTATTACGGCGAAATTTTAAGCATGGAATTTATTTGTGTCTACTTTGATTGAGAATATAATTGTTAAAAGTGAAATAAGTTTCCCATTTTAACAAGGACTTTGGAAAGCGTAATTAGAAAAAGTTAACAAAAAGGGCAGGTACCCCTTTTTGTTAACTCTTTCCAAATACGTAAAAAACCAACATAGATACGAATAGAAATCAGCTAATTTACTCTTTGACCATATACACACTTTGGCCTATTGTGTGTCCTATGGTAAGATACCATAGGACACACAATAGGCATGAAGACTAAAAAATATATTTAGTCCGTCAGTTAGATTACTTAAAAATATTGGACACGTATTTTATTTATCAAATTAATAAAAAATTACAAAGATACTGATCAAAAACAGACTATAACGTTCAGGTGAGGAAGGGGACTTGTGACGTCACTTCTAGGTAAAACTGTACCTAGAAGTGACGTCACACGAAATTTCAACGCGCTGTATTGTCATCATTTTTTTGGGGATAATGCTGTTCGCGTCCGTGGGCTTTAGCTTTATTCACCCACACGTGTCCCCTGGGTAACGCCAAATGAACAGCACATCTGGTGGTAGGTTTCGACCGCGGTTTGTCACCACCCTCAAGGCAAAGTCTTGCCGCCAAGTGAATTTTGTCGCGTTCCGGCATGATGCCTTGAGTAGCCATCGTGGAAGGGGAGTGTGGGCAGTTGTGTGGCTTTGCGAACCGGTTCCAGTGCTGCGTGGTGTCTGTGCTGGGTGACAGTTCGCGGAGGGTAGCGGGATCCTAAGCACGGTCTTCCGCTGGCCGACCGCAGGTAGTAGGGGGTCCAATTAGTAGGAAAGCCACCTATGAAAGGCTGCCCCGCCAACTAGCGAAAAATCCCAGGATGCGTCACCGTGCCGGTTGGCGACCGGATGCGAGGGCCCGGTGAACATCCCTGGGGGGGTTAGGGCATCCCCGCGCGCTCCAGATCAGTCTTCCGTCAGTGCAGCATTATGTGTGTATTGCGTGGTACTCGTTCTTGTTACGCCTCGCCCAACTTTCCCTTTTCTGCATGTCTGTTCGCCATCAAAAATAATCGCCATCAAAAATAAATGAAAATAAAATACAATAGGAAAATGGTAAAACAGCGGTTGCACTCACTCGCACTAAAAGTGCACCTCTCTAACATCCGAGGTCTGCACTCCAATCTCATCCCGGTCCATCACCACCTTGAGAACGAAAAACCACACCTGCTGTTCCTCACGGAGACGCAAATCAGATGTCCAGCTGACGCAGCATACTTGCACTACCCAGGGTACACCCTGGAGCACAATTTCAAGCCACGCGCTGGCACCTGCGTGTATGCTCGCGATGACATCTGCTGTCGACGTCTGCGTTAGACATGCGCAAAATGTGTCAGTAAAAAGAAATGAATGAAGTATATCTTTTGGCTCAATGAAGTAGTCCACTGATTTAGTTCAGTACTTCATTTAGTTCAGCAAATCACAACGAATCAATGAGATATAGACATGCGTTAAATGTGTCATTGAAGTATACTTCTTTTGAACTAAGTGAACTATATCACTCATTTACTTCACTAGTTCAGCTTATGAACAAGATTCATTTGAATCAGTTTTCGCATGTCCTTCAAACGATCATCGAATTCATTTACTTCACTAGTTCAGTTTATGAACTAGATTCATTTGAATCAATTTTCGCAGGTCTTTCAAACGATATTCGATCGTGCAATGAACTAATAACGAGAATGATTATATTGTTTTGTATTAGTTCTTATGTTTTTTTTAAATTATAAGTACCTATAGGTTTCATTTAAAAGCATTAAGTTATATTGTGTGTGTACGTATTATATTGAATACTTATAAGAATTTTAACACTGTGAACTAAATGGACTAAACTGAACTATTGAAGTATATGAATCTGCACTGAACGAAAGAGATACAGAGTGACTCCAACTGAAGTACTTCAATTGAAGGATTCATTCGCGAACTACACATCTCTAGTCTGCGTAACATTGAGGATTCCAGCTTATCTCTATTGTGGGTTCTGGTGGACACTGGCTTGGAGCAGATACTCTATGCCAGTGTCTATCGGTCGCACACCGACAACATGGAGACAACCAGGTTGTTTCAGTATATTTCTAACTCAGCTAAATTAGCTCAGCTCAGGTACCCATCAGCGCAGCTAGTTGTTCTGGGGGACTTCAACGCCCACCACCATGGGTGGCTGTACCCATACCGGAACACCGACCTTGCTGGGAGATTAGCGTACGCATCTGCTCTGACGCTTGGTCTCTCCTAACTGGTGACTGGGCCGACACGAGTGCCCGACATTGAAGGCCATACGGCCAATTGCTTAGACCTTCTGCTGACAACCGATCCAGACCGATATCAAGTCGCGGTTTCCTCACCGTTAGGTAGCTCCGACCACTGTCTGGTGAAATCTGTGTCAGTCTACTTGCCACCCGATCCCGATCTCAAGGGGACTAGGCGCGTATGGCGATACAAGTCAGCAGATTGGGATGAGATGCGGCATTGCGGCTGCGCTTATGCTTCTCTTCAGGTGAGCCAGCTCGCTGCACGGAGGCTGTTTCTGGAGTGATATGCCAGGCTATGGAATATTTCATTCCATTTTCTGATGTCTCACCCCAAGACAAAGCCCGTCCATGGTTCAACGCTGAGTGTGATAGTGCTGAGGCACTTAAGCACTCTGCTTACCAAGCGTGGGCGGATGCTACAGCCCGCAAAGCGCCAAATGTTCAGAAACTGAAGAGAGCCTTCAATAGTGCTGCCAAGTCTTGCAAACGTGCCCTACACAAGGCCCGCTTTGACCATATTGGCCGCATTGGACCATCTTGAGCTCTTAGGGCTTGATCTCTCTTCTAACCTAAACTTTGGTCGCTACATCGAGTCCATTGCAAACACTGGAGCCAAAAAACTTGGCATTCTCTCCAAGGTGAGGCGGTACTTCACATCGGAGCAGCTCTTAAGTCTTTACAGAGCTCAAGTTCGCTCCTTAATGGAATACTGTTCTCATCTTTGGGATGGATCTGCTAGATGTCAGCTGGATGCTCTGGACTCATTGGAGCGCCGAGCGAAGAGAGTCATATGCAATAACTCACTTGTGGAGGCAAGTCTTCAGAGCCTCGAACACCGTAGAAGAGTTGCCTGCCTATCGGTTTTTTATCGGCTACATTTCGGGGAGTGTGCGGAGGTTCTGCATAACCTGATACCCCCTTCACCTTTCCACCCCCGGACGACTAGGCGCGGCGAGCGATTTCACCCTTTTGTTGTAGACATTCCTTCAATACGCACGAAGCGATTTGCCTCTTCTTTCATAATGCGGTCGGCTAAGGAGTGGAATTCTCTGCCGGGGTCAGTTTTTCCGGAACGCTATAATCTGGACATCTTTAAAACTAAAGTGAACAGACACTTTCTAGGTAAGCGTGTATCATCTTAGGCCTTATCATCGCCTTCCATCAAGCGAGATTAAGGTCAAACGTAAGCATAAAACTAGTAAAAAAAAAACTGTTTGAGGAACGCCAAAAAAAATGTGTTCAATATTTTTTTATAATAGGACTAAATAGTTTTTTTTTGTCTTATACTTATTATGAGGATTTATTGATATCTTGTGTGCTTTGGGATCCTGACTTTTAAAGATGACATAATATTCTTACTAATATTCTAAATATGAAAATAGAAGAAGTATGTTTTACGTCACACGTAAGAGAAGCAGAGTTTTGGCGACTGGCTGGGTGATATATGAACTAGTTATTTTTTAAACTTTTTCATTATAAATAATTATTTTCTTATCATACTTTATAGCAGTGTGTGTGTCTTTTACGTGTGATTTTCGTATGAGAATAGTTATAAATTATGGGGCTTTACAAACACTAAATTTACAGACACAAAGCACACCCATCACCTAGTCTTCAATAGGTATCAATGTACAATTTTATTCTAATTTTCATTGTGATGCGTTTACACTAAAATTACATTAACTAAACTAAAATTACATCGAGATAGTCCAATCTAATGACATAAATCCAATTAATGCTAAACTATTGTAATGACAAATGCATGGTTAGCAATGACAGATTGTTAATACCAGCTGACGTTGCAGCCTAGGCGGCCGTGACGTAGACATCCATCACACTATATCCATACTGATTATATAAATGACTATATAGGGTTCTACCAAAATATAGTTGTAACGATAGGGAAGAAATTACTGAAACAATAAAACTTAATTATTCCATAGTTACTGCGTACAACTATACAATCTCCGAGGCGGTAAAAATGCTCGCCCTTAATCAAGGAGGTCGTTGATTCAATCCCCACGCCGGACTAGATATTTTCGGTTGAGGGACTAGCCCCCGTGCCCCGAAAAGCACGTTAAGCTATTGGTCTCGTCGTCAGTGCATTAAAGTCTCGTGTTAGAGGCGATATTCACTTTGTTTTGTGAATATCGTCTCTAAGTGGAAAAATCTTACTTCTAAAAATCTCGTGACTTGTAGAAAATAGATTTTATCACACAAAGGAAGATTTTTCCTGGCAGGTCTAAGTGGACAATGCATTTTGTATTAAGTATACGTGTTTGATCTTACACACCGACTAAAGTAGATACTTAATAATTTAACACCATTCAAAAATCAACAAAGACATAATAATACGAATAATAAATTCAGCTCCAATCTATTACCGCTTTGTACGTTTCCAGTTGAAAGACATTTCAATATAAAACAAACGTTCAGCCACGAGCAAACTTAATCCAATCCACGATTCAGACCGAATAAGACGACGGCTCAAACAAATTATTTGACATAATATCGTTAATTAGAAGTCCTCCTTTGTATCCGAGGGTAGAGTAATTAGGTTCGGATGCTCTGAATGGGCCCTTTTTCTGCTCGTTACGGCTGAAACAAAGAGGCAAAGAAGTAAACAGAACGTTTTCAGACGAGAATTTGCATTAGCACTAACAATGAAAGAGTTTGACTTTAATTTACTTACAATGTTGCGTTTGGTCTATAGATGTAAAATATAAGTAATCGTTACCTGAAATGTTAAGGTATGACGAGTTGCTTTCTTTATTAAAAATTTACTGTTTTTTAAGAATGTTATATATACTTTTAATATATATGCCGTGTGGGTTCCGGCTTATAATAGACCACCCCATGACTCAGATGACGTAAGAGACAACTAAGGACATACAGCTGATGGATTGGCAGTAGCATCAAACAGCTCAAAGATCATCTTACAGCGATCACCAATCCGCCTGCCAAGCGTGGTGAATATGGCAATATCCCTCAACCAACCTGCCTCACCAAGATCTGTTAAGTGGAGGTTCCCATGTTCACCAGTGGACGTAAACGCCTTAATGAAAAGTAAATGTATAATGTAATGTAAATTTCTGAAGAACGGGATTTATATTAAACAGAAGAAACAGGTACGGCACTAGTATACTAGACTATAATGCACACATCGGATAGCAGCTTTGTTGCTTTGGGTTGGTTATTAGCCAGTGCTAATCCATATTTCAGTTTAATAACGTGATTAATCGAATCAAAGCATAAACAAAGTAATATTACATACCTAAACTAATTATCCCATTACACACAGAACATAGATTGATCCCGGAGTTTCTTAGTCTTCCTTTTCCGGGTGTCACAACGTGGGTAGATAGAGAAAGACTCTTATGAAGCTAGGCTAGGGTCAAATTGTCCTCGCGAGGCGAAGCTCGCGACGCGTTCTGTAAATTATCTTCAGACCCGATCCCAACCCGCCCTGATTGATTTTAATTCTTTATACGCGACATTATAACTATGTATTACATGATGTAGCAATATTGTTAAATTTAAATTAATAATAAATAAAATTGTTGAAATGTAAACTGATTTATTGGTCAAGAAGTTTTTATCATTATATTTAACTTGTAATATAGACGTAAACATGACGTAATTCGTGTGGGTGAATTTCCCAAATTTTGTCTTCGCTGAAATTAGTATTTGAAAAAAAGGAATATTGTTCTGATTTTTTTTTTGTATTTAGTAGGTATTTATTGGGTTGTGCCAAAAATATTATTTGTCTAGGACTATATATAAAGGTAGAAATAAATACATAAACCTCTATATTTTTCAAATCGGTGCTGTCCCTCTACTTTTTTTTCAAGCATAAAAGCTTATACACTAATAACAATAAGTTAAGTATATAACTTATTCTATTTCATAGAATATTAGTTTTATTATTAATATATAGTATATTTTGTTACATAATTAACGTGTATTATTACTGAGAGGCACAAACTTACTTGTCCTGCAAAATGTTCTCATATCGCTGGACAAAAGTAATCAAAACCTAACTTTACATCGACGAGTCCGACAGCGTACCAACCCCAATTTTATTTCCCTCGTAAGTGTGTGCTATTGCGCAGTCAGGACGGACATGTTTCAAATTCAGGTGCTCCCGGACAATTATTTTATATCTATTATCGGTGTTTGCATTTTTCTAGTGTAATGAGTAGTTTTATTACTGTTGTTTGGTTCTAACAGAGATAGTAAGTGAATTAGCTTCAGTGACTGTTATTGAATTTATCCTAGATATTATGCATTTTTTCTAATTTTCAAAACAGTGTGTTAAGTATTTCTCACGTCGCTGTTCTCATATCGCTGTAATCGGTGGTCTTTATTACCACCGATGTGATAATTTACACCGAAATTATAAGAAAAAATCAGTCGGTGTCTTAAATCTAATATCGGTGTCTTATATCTAATATCGGTGTTTTGATTCATGATCAACGCGCAGTTTTGTCACATCGGTGGATTGCTTTATCATATCGGTAGATCATTTTCTCATCTCGGTGAGTCGTTTTATCATATCGGTAGATCCCGTGTCATTTCGTTAAGTTTACAAAAAAACAAAGGAACATACAAATATACATACATACACATACATATATACCTACATACAAACATTCATACATACATACTTACCTACAAGTAAGTCATTATGTATATCAGTTTTTATTCTAAGTACTTACCTATAGTAAATATAATAAAATAGGTAAAAAATTAAATGAAAAAGTTCACCGATATGACAAAAACAATGGCATTTGTTGAAATTCACCCGTGTACATTATTAATAAACGTTTTCATTTTCATTATCAATAGAAGTAGATACAAACTGTGAGGCCTTTCTTCTTACCATTGACATGACTTCCATTCTTCCATTAAACAAATGAATGAATTGGTATTTAAATACAAATCACATAACTATACGTATAACTTTTTCTAAGATATCAAAATAACACTAGTTCTAAAAGAGTGTATGAAACCATAGCTTTACCTAACGCCGTTAAATTTATACAATATTTTAAAGAATTGATTGTGTAACACATCAATTTTTTTACTGTTACTTTCGTATTAAGGGTGCATTTCATTGCTGCGACGTTGCTTTAGAATACAAGAGGTTCCCCTTCGCGGGTTTAATTGGGCACCATTGTTTTGGATGATTTGATTCTGTATCTCTCCATAGGGCATAATTACAATAACCATCTTAGCGGCCGTTCCGCTGGCTATGAATAGTCACGTAACTGACATTTAATAAGTGATCACATAAAATAAAAACAATAATGTTGTTAAAATTGGGTCCAACTTCTATAGGGCCTATAAATTTCAATATATGAATAAAATAAGGTACCACTTCTCCATTGATACTGAAAACATTATTATTAAATGTATTACTTTTAAAAACATTCAGGCATTGGCCGATCTTCTATAAAGTCAGTAGGCAGTGCAGTACTGTACACTGAAATGCCTACTGACTTTATAGAAGACCGGCAACACTATTATTATTATAAACCCAAAAAAAACCTCACTAAATTAAGCGCGTCAAAACTATTCCTCGAACCCACCAGCCTTGCAAAACGTATTTATAGGAAGGCTATCTTTTGGAAATAGCTTTCATTCAATTCTAGAGCTCAAACTAGAAGCATAAGGCCGGATGTGCCATTATACCTTAGAAACATTCGTCGTATTTGCCTATTCGTAAACAGGCACTTACTACCTGTGAGTAGTAAGTGCCTGTTTACTTACGGATTCTGAAGTATAATAGATGATTGTTCTGCTAACCATTTCTGCTTTCCTACCAGGAAAGCAGAAATGGTTACTTATACGTATTAATAAATAAATAATTAAGAGTATTGAAATCGAATCATTCATGCATAACTCTATATTTCATCGTGATTGTGTTAGAACGTTGTTGCGCTTCGAAGAATATCTCTCTAACATTACTTATGATTGACGACACGATAAAAATGTCTGCTTGTCTATACAACAAACAATATAAATAGGTATAAAAAAGTATTTATATTAATTCGATTTTTTTATGACTAACAATATTTAACTCTTATTTATGACGAAATTACATGGGTAATATTTGAAAACAGAAATGTTTATTCATTTAAAATTACTATTAAGTAGGCACATGATTTTTTTATGCTAGCTTCAAAATGTATGTTTCCCCTTTAATAGCAGATGAAGGTAATATAAAAAATAACTTAAATACTAAAAATGTATATGATTTTGTTTTATATTCCTCAAAAAATATCAGTTACGTAATTATGCACACCGGCCCACGTGTCATGCACACTCTTATTCCTTGACAATTTGAAAACAACAACTCTAATTGTGTTTGCGATTCCTTTAGAAAGCTCTTTTGACTCGGATCCAATTGTGGAACCTCGTTTTGAAACGACATTAAATACGACCGAATTTTAGATAATTAACTCAGATTACGGTCTTTCAGCTAATAATTCGTTTTGTTGCAAGAGAGAAATAAAACAAGATCTTAGGACGTTGTAAAATATAAACTTGATAAAATTTGAATGTTGTAAAATATGTCTTCTCTTAGGTGTCGGAAAGGTCACAAGGTCTAACGTCAAAAAGACATACATATTATGGATGGGCAGCAGAATTATCAGCTCAGGGATACGTACACTATCTTACTGCAATCACCAGTCCACCTAACAAACGTGGAGATTATGGTTTGCCAGTAAACGGGCAGATGAATATATATAAAAGTATTTTCGATAAATCTTACAAAAGAGTGCTGCATTATACGCTATATTTATTTAAGAAGGTCCCACGGAAACTAAAGCTACGCGGGAGAACCATGCAGCTAGTTCAAAATAAAGGCCAAACCACCTCAAAAAATTATCGGTAGACATTGTGAACGAAAAGCATCATAAAAATTGGTTCAGTTCGAATTGTGAACCTGCTATTGAAATCGGGCTATTATTAATCTGCATCACACACCGCTGGACCACATCAACCACTCTTTTCATACTACACCCTTTGTTATTGGATTCAATTAAGTTTACATCGGCACGGAGGTCAAACAGTGAAAACCCACAAAAACTGACGCGTAAATCAAATTCAATTAAATGCAACGAACAATAGTATGAGACGGGAGCGGAAACGTTGCTTGTGGACAAAATAACGATTTTCCGCAGGCAGTTCATACAAATGAAATTGTGTTTATTAATTTCTTATTGTTACATGTCTAATTTTACGGTTTCAATCGTACTAATCCATCTTTACTAATAAAGCTAAAGAATTTGTTTGATTGTCAGCTTGAACGCAATATTCTATACGGGTCCGATTTAAAAATTATTTCAGCGCTAGATAGCCTATTTATCGAGAAAGCCTATATGCTTTCATCACGCTTAGACCATAAGCAGAGCACCAATGAAGGATGTTTCAAAATTAGATTTAGTAACTATTTCATGCAGACGATATCGCGGGTACAATATTATATTAGGTACTATAAATGCTGTAAGAATTTAAATTTTACCAAATTTACTTTTAGAATTTGATAATACTGTTCATAAATTACAGATGACTTTGTCACTATTGTCAAGTATGTATGAAAAGACAAAAATTTTGTGGATCGCTCGAGATTTTAACGTTCTACATTGGTTTGTATTGCACGTCCTTTTTTAATTTGTTACACCGGGTTGGAAATGTTTTAAGTTTGATTATTAGTAGACATACGTTAACCTACTTAACATATACCGCTTCTGAGTTCTGTTTCTGGAATTTTCTTGTATATAAGCATATTCAGACTTAGAACAACTACCTATGGTCCACACAAATAATTGCCCCGAGTGGAAATCAAACTCAGAACACTTAGTCACAAAAGACTAAGTCACCGATTCCATGGTAGTTGACCACGGAATCGGTGGCTAGTGCAGTCATGTCATAGTCAATGAACTCATGTGACAGAGAAATGAAAATGCAAACGTTTATTTACAATGTACACGAATCGCAAAAATTCTTTTCTAATAAATTATTTTACATTTTAACGATTATATCAATTATAAATTAAATATTATTAACGTAAAACTAACAATATAATACTTTGAAAAATAATCATTGTCCCCAAAATTTACTTAAGCAATTGCAACTAGGTACAACCAAATAGTTGAAATAAATCGCACCCCTTGTCTATCGGTTGCACTGATTGAACATCTACCCTTTCACATTAAGAATTCTCGTCCACCTTCCCAGCTCCGAATTAATCGCCCGAGAGCTTTTCTCTATTAAAGTTTCTTTGCAAGTTGTTTAAGAAGCTCAACTTCCTCCACAGATAATGTTAAACATTCATTTAAGTGCGCAAGGACCGCCTAACTTCCGAATTGTCGTATAAATCTTCTAATTCTTCAAGCGTTTAATATTCATATCACCGTTCCCGACTCGCAGTTGGTAAGCCGGTGAGAAGTTCGACTCGAGGCTTTCGCCATAGAACCGTGCGCCATGAATGTGCGGCATAATGTGAGCTCTTCGATATACAGCTTTCAGTTATAAAGTAGTAAGGTACATCGTTAATGTTATTATAGGTACCTAATATATACATGTAAACTAGGATCTAGGGAAATGTATTACTATACATTTCCTTACATTGGTTTCAATACATCGTGGGATTTTAAAATATAGATGCATAAAACTCCTTTTATGTAACTACTATAGAAATCAAAACAAAAATGATTGAGACAATGTTAGGGTACAAGGAACTGGCAACTGAAGCAAAATTTATACTAGTACGTCAGCGAATTTTGTTATCACATTTAAAAAGCTTTAATAATAAATTAGTGTATTATATTAGGAGAGAAAAAAAACCAACTGATAAAATAGGACTCTGATAAAGCGATTTAATGGCGGATGGAGATTTTGATTGAATCTGTAATAATAAAAATATTTAATTAGCTCTTGCTTAGGCATTTGCCAACTTTAGCAGCAATTATAATTAAAAGTGACATCATTCATCATGTTCATAAAACGATTGAATTGTTATTAAAAAAACAAGGGCACTGCAATTCGTACACAATTATTACATCTATATAAAGGAATTGAGAAAGCCGCCAAAACACGAAGCTCGTTTATTGAGACCATTATAACATCACCAAACAATATTGACCCTGGTGCCAGAACATTTTCCGTACAAAGAACAGAAGAGTCAAGAAATGTAAAATCTTAAGACAGTTCCAGTTACACTGGACATGTAATAGCATTCCGACAAAGTACCAATCACACAGCTGCATCAGCGGTTTGGATACGTTATCCGACTCAGTTAAGGACAAAGTTACATTTTAAGTGGCCTTAACTAGTTTTATAGCCATTTAATTGTAAGTAACCCCTGAAAGCAAACCTTCAGTAAATACCAATGAAAATTGTGAGCACATTCTCCAATTCTTTACTTTTTACCTCCACTGCAATAAATATATTTATGTGATTTGAAATAAAACTCTGAAGATATACAACGGTCTCGCCGAGTCGAACCCGCCCAAGCCATGTTTCAGTCACAGTATGTAAATGAAGTGCACTTTTTATGTTCTCTGCGTATTTTTCAAAAGCCGACGCCACTCCGAGCGTATTAATACGGACTCTTAAACACCCCTAACATGAATAATTAGGTGTTCCTCCGATTTATCCTCAGCCGTTATCAGTAAAACACGCGTTTTAAATTCGCAAACTCATTCTTTTCGCTTTATTGAGGATAATACATCTTAGCTTGGATGAGATTCTGATTAATGTCTTTAACTGGAGTTGCCGTAACTTTGTCAAAGATAGCGAAGAAAAATAAAGGGACGTGACTCGACTAATTCGATTTTTACAACAGTGAAGGGAGTTAAAATATAGCATTTTTATTTCATAAAAAAGCACTCATTTAGAACTCATTCGATATAAGTACCTGGCAGGGACCAATTTAAAAAAGTTTTAATTCTTCTTATAAACATGCTAATGTCAGATTATTGTATGCATGACGGTGAAACGTCATATTTTTAATTTTCTGATTTCTGGTTGATTTTATTTTACTTCCTAATGTTTTCTGAAGCTATGAAAGCGAAGTATTTTATTTATTTGTTCCTTGGTAATATTTATTGATTATTATTTCTATCACTAATCCAGTTTTGTCTTTAGATGTGTAATTTTTATTTTCTTATAGCGTTGTCTATCTATGTGGAAGTGGATGCAGATGAAGAACCTATAGTTAAAAGAGGGACTTACCCCTTTATGGTAAGCAACAATATTAATTTGCACTTTATTACAAAAAGAAAAATCTCACAGCGTTCTTTGCATCACAGAGTAACAAACATTCATCGATAAAACAAACTTTCGCATCTATAAAGCCTATGAGTAGAATCAACATGACAAAAAGTTATTTTTGCAGATCAAATGCCGCAGGCTTTTTTTTTATAGATTCCTTCTAGTCTTACAAAACTGTGCATTATTCAGAAATACCATGAGTGTCGATATCGTTGTGGCTCAGAATGTCAACTTCCCAAAATGTCCCTTTTTCAAAATGTCCGTTTCCCAAAATGCCGCTTTCCCATAATGTCCCTTTCCCAAAAAGCCGCTTTCTGAAAATGTCCCCCATTCTTAGACTTAAGTTATAACTAAAAAATAAAAAAACAATATAAAATAATCAATTTTAAATTGTTATAATATAACACTTGCCTCTACCGTACCCCTACCCCTACCCTACCCAACCACTACTCTACCCCTATCCTACCCTACACTAGCCCCTACCCTACCCAACTACTACCCTACCCCTAGTATAGCCCTAACCTAACATACCCTCCCCATCCCTAGCCCTACCCCAGCCCTAACCTAACCCTTGGGAAAGGGACATTTTGGAAAGTTGACATTTTGGTACCAGGGGACATTTTGGGAAGTTGACATTCTGAGCCACAACGGTCGATATTAATAATAAACCAATTTCTTTTTAATATACTTTTGTGTTCACATTAAATGTTCACATTCAATATGTACATTATATTTATCTATTTCCAGGGTTTCATATATTTCTCTGACGAAACAGTGCTTGACCCATCTGGTGCGAGATTCGTACGCAGTGCAGTGCTAATCCGACCCGCCTGGCTGGTGACGTCTGCAATAACCTATGGTCATGATAGGTTCCCTGAAAAGACACTTCTAGCTCGGTTTGGTGCTTTTAATATAGATTCGAATTTCACATTAAATGAAGATGAAGATGAGCAAGAACGCGAGGTAATGTTTGAAATCTCATCTATAAAAGAAATAAAAGTTACTACCTAATGTGTTGAATTAAATCTAATTTGGTGAACTCTTACTATAAAGTTGAATTTGTAATGTAAAAGTAAGATGATTGTTTGACAAGGAATGTTAAAACCTGGCCAGGAGTCTTGGCAGAAACAATAATATCCCTATATAAAAAAAGTCATTCAACGTTCGTGAATATTAGCTACATTTACGTTTCTTAACGTATTTTATTTCACAATATCAATGTAATGAGTGGTAGTAAGCTTTGTATATAATATTTTATTATTAACAATGATTATATTAAAGAAACCGACGTGCTTGTATGAAGAATGGTATGAGAGTGAATGAAGCGAAAGATGTGTGTAGGGAACATAGCAAGTGGAGGTCCATTTGTTCAAGTAATCATTTTTAATTTATTCCGTAGCAAATAATTAAAAATTCCTTATATTATTTAATATACTCCATGCAGGTGATCCAAATAATTCGACCATACAACCACAGCGTCACGCAATGGTGGGTAACTGACATCTCCCTGATGAAAACTTTACTACCATTCAACAACTCCTCTGCCGTCAGTCCCGTCGTTTTGAACCCTAAACGAGAATATAATGACAGGAACTGCATCGCTCTCGTATTTTCTGTAAGTTCTTTCCTATTTTAGAAAAGTTTTGCTTGTTTTCAATTTCTCAGCGTTTAAGCATTCTTAGGAGACCTGAAAAGTTCAGTAATGCAGTCTTTATTGCATTCATGTGTTTACATTATATTTATATTTTTGTTAAAAGCAATGGGTCTCATCTTGTAGTAAATTCATGAATCGTGAATTCACGATTTCTTAGATTCATTAATAATAATAACTTAAGTCATTATGTTTACATTTAGTCGGCAAGCATTTAAATAACTAAATGTAGTATGGTCCTAGAAGATTTGGCACTATCAATTATGTGTATATCAGATTATGTACTCTAAATATTGAAAATGAACGACATCACTCAGATTTCGAAAACATTATTCTGTCAGTTCTATTATGTATGAATGTTTTAAAAATGTACACTTTTACAGCGTAAGGACAACAACTTAAACGAAAAAGTACTCATGAAAATATTTGTTGAAATGATGCCACCTTCTATACAAAACTGTGGCACTCACTTTTATGGAAACTCAATGGCTTGTGTCGTAGACAGCGATGAAAACAAAAATGTCATGGACCCTAACTTCTGCCAAGTGAGTTACATAATTCTTTCTACTAGGGTTTATTAGCTTTATTAGTAGAATAAGAATTGTTCAATGATTTTATGGTACAGTTTCTAAATAAAATCACTTGTAATAATATTTAGAATTATAATTTTACTCCATATAAAAATCATTTAATAGTTAAGTCTCCTTCAACCAAACATTTCTTCCTTTAACAGGGCAACAGCGGTGGGCCTCTTATTTGTGAAGGTGCTGTCGTGGGAATTCAAACTTACATTGACAACGATTGCAAGCAACCGCATTTGTACCAACTATTGTCAGCTTGGGAAAAAATAATTTTATGTGGCACAAAAGATAAATGCTTCGATGAAATTTGCTCAAATACTTGCAATGTTATCACAAAAGACGCACCGGAAAATATAACTGTCTCATCTACTACACTAGATAGTGTCGAAGAAGATTCATCTCGGTTAATAGAGACTTCTTCTGAGGAATTTGTTTCCCCAGTCACAGATATAAATGTTGAGCAATCTGAAAGCCTTTCAACACAAGAGATTAGTAGCCTTTCAACACATGAGACTACACTTATTGTAGAACAAGAACCAATGGAAATAGCTACTACTAAACAAACTGAAATAGAAAGAACAGAAACAACGCCCTCACAAAACGAGAATACTACAGATCTGGTGAAGAATCCAGAAGTAGTGCTAGAAGTAAATGAAAATCCAAGTAGGAAAATGAATATTCAAGCACAACAGCAAAAGAAACAAGCAAAACACAGTTTTGGATATAGTAATAAACCATATTTTAATTTCATTCTCTTGAATTATATCTTTTTGACATACGTGTTTTAAAGTTCAATGTGTTAAAAGCATTAAAATTTGATTTATAGAACATTTTACTTTTATTTTTTTATAAATTGCATTTATTTTATGGCCGATTTTTCGAGCCCGGTTCGAGCCCGATTTTTCGAAAAATCGGGCCTTAATGCAATTAAGTACTTATTCAGTTACATTTTACAAACATAACATAATTATATACCACATAACCGTGTAATCGGTGTACTACGTTTGTATTATAAATTATTTTTTATTAGTTATACTTTTATCAATTGTTTGCAAAATAGTTTTATTAGCACGTTCTTTTATGGCAAACATACTGGCATATTACAGGATCTTTAAATTTTATAAATATGATGAAGATCTTTTGATTCCAAAGAGCAAATGCAAACTTGGATTTCAGTTAAGAATTAGGCATTTGACCTTTGGGTAACCATAATCTTTATAAGCCTGTTGACGTCCACTGATGTACAAGGCTTTCTCTTTAACAGACCTTGACAAGTCAGGCTCTTTGAGGAATGTTGTCGTAGTCACCACGCTTGGAAGGCGGAGTGGTGATCACAGAAAGATGAGAGTATATTTAAACGGCATCTATACTGCTGGCCACCCATTAAGTGTATGTCGCTTCTTACGACACCCATAGGAAGATATATGGGTTGGTTTATTCTATGCCGGAAACCACACGGCGCAACCACCAAAGGCCATCAATAAATTCATCTTTTTACAAAAAATCTCGCAAAATTGACTGTTATACAGACTAAATATGTTTTATTAGTTGTATCCAATTGTTTGCAAAAGATGGTACGGCAGCCAAAGTTTACTGAATAAGTAGAATTAAGTAAGGTTGCAGGCTTAACGCCTCCGCGGCTTCCTCTAATAGCATTAACAAGTTTCCAGACTGAATTCTTGAATATATACTCTTGGTATGGTGCGGAAATATGAAATACTGTTGCAAAAACACAAAGTTGTATGGCATACTACATTGCACTAACATTTAAAGGATATTAAACTTACTTTTTCAGAATCTCTATAATTGTGTGTTTGGACCATTTTTTTTTTCTGGGCGAATAAATTAAGAGACCAGATTTTTTGTACTTAAACTTATCTTAGCTTCAGTAAAAGTTGGACCATAGTTAGCAAAAATAATTTGAATTAGTAAAAGACGTATCATAAAATTAATCGATTGAAATATGGTCCAATTAACATGCATATTATGATTTTATTATGCTTTTAAAATCAAGATTTAAAAGAAGCTAACCTAAGTTATTACCCTGATTCAATTTATACAATTAATGTACAAAAAAAGTTGTTTCTCAATTTATACGCCCATATAAAAACTTTAATGGTCAACATATTTAAAATAAAAGCATAAAATCTGTAAATTTTGAATCATGTAATATTAAATACTGCATCCATCACTTGTCACATGTCAAATTCTACAAACACACCCTCATACACACATTAGGTACTTCAACGTTATATTCGGTTGCAACTCATAATTACTTACATATTATTATACAATTTTATCTTGTCCTACATCATAACCACCGTTAAAACAACGTACAATCTTTGTGTAGAGAATCAGTTCACATCTGTGATGTACACCCGTGATCCTAACGCACATCATATTCCGCTGTTTTGGATGAGCCTAAGTACCTATGCTATATAATAGTAGTATGTAACCTGCAGAGTGGGCACTGGTGACCTGTAATACAGGTTTTGATAACCCACAATGGACACCAGCTCTCACAAAGCGGATATAATATAAGATTATTAAAAAAAAAACAACAAATTGGATATACGAGTAAAACACACGAATATATCAGTATATTCAACTTTTACGCAGTTGTTAAACTAATTATCATATCTGGTATCACGAGCGGTTGTCAAATCCCAAGGCGAGGGCAAAGCTTCTTATTTGCATTTTCACAAGTCGTGGTTAAGTACACTTAACTTGCAAGTCTACAAGCCTCTGGCCCCAACAATTAGTTACTAATTCGTAAAGACTTTCCAAGTAAACCTACTTTGAAATTAGTTTACGTACCGCTTCATAAATACAATGGTGTTTAGAAATTTTTAATTTTAATGCATATCAAAGATTTCTTCATCGCTTTATTCACAAATTTTATTATTTTAAATAATCCATATAAAAATAATAAGATTTAGCTCAAGATACTTGGTCACAACAAACAAACTCACACAGACCAATTCAGAGATTACGTTTGGTCAATTTATTATGTTTACCTATTTTCAATAATATATTTTTATCATTTTCTCTATGGTTACGATTTTCAATAATAGTTCTAGCCCATAATACCTCTAGGTATAGTTTATTTTCTCAATCGTCACACTACGAGCGCGTTCACTCTATTGTTGTGGCTTGCTGCTTTGAGGTATTCACATATTAAATATTCACTGTCTTTTACGACTGTTTTTGCAGTGGCGATAGATTGCCAAGGAATTGATAAACGTGCGATGTACTAGAAACAGCTATAGACGACAGTCGTGTTACGACTGCAACGGTGCCTCAGTGGTTATTGCAGTGACTTCTGAGACCTGGAGTTCTAGCTTTGATTCCCACTCGGGACACTTATTTGGGTGAACCACGAATAGTTGATCTGAGTCTAGATGTGTTTGTAAAGTCTCTATCTCTAAGGAGGTGAAGGAGTTATCTTAAAAAAAACGTTCTTTCCCGATAGTTCTACTGCACAGTTCTACTAGCTTCTGTTATAATAAAAACGCGCCCTAAGGGCTTAATAAAAAATTGAGGAGTAACCTATATTTCTGATGTAATGTTACATTTCTAAATATGTTTTTACCTACGTATTAAAATAAGTAACATTAAACTACGTCAAAATTGGACAAATATTAGTTACACACACAAACCTCAATTAATATAGGGGCTTAAAGTAGCAAACGTACAATGTAAATCTTTATTTTTCTCCAACATTTGAAACTGCGAAGATATTATATTTAAGTAAAAGCATTTTCTTACCGAACTTTCCAAGTGCACTGAATCGAAATGTATCTTAATACGAGTCGATGTGTTTAACTTCGAAAGGGGATCGCATCGGAAAACTGTTATGCATATTTTAAAGTTAAATTTACTTACAGGGAACCCACGTTGAATGAAGATTCAAATACCATCTCTTTGCGAACTTTAAAATGTTTTATGATATTCACCGAACGTGATACCGGCAGATCTGCGAATAATCCATTCATTTCAAATGAATATAAAACATATTTATTTGAATTTATCGTTCCCGAATGATGTGAACTTATTATTTTGCCTTTCAATTCGATTCTATAACGAGATAAAACGACTGCGGCGCAGTTTGTACTGAAATTCTTAACATTTAAGCGCCTAGGTTTTACGCTATAGCAATCATCTTAAATACGAAGTTTTACACAACCTCTGGCGTAGCGCTTTTAGTCCTAGAGGTCTTTGTGCTCAATATAAGATTACTTTCAAAATCTGGTTGGTTGAGGGACTTGTTGATCCATGCCTCGGAAAGCACGTTATCCGTTGGTTAGGATCGTTATAAAATGACCAATCGTTTCCGTATGTTAGGACATAGTATCTACTACCCCAAGGAGGGGCCTACGTTCCACAACACTTTGCAACTTTAATTTCTCAGAAGATTTAGAAACATGGCGTTTGTTAAAAGTACACAGTCCATAAACAAATTTAGAAAAATATCCTACAAAGGTATCATTTAAAAATAGACTCAATTAGGAGGAAACAAACTTCACTTTACATAAAATAATGCAAGGAGGGCTTAACTAACAAACAAAAATGAATTAATTCAACAACCTCGTAAAATAAAATAAGCAGTTAATAAAAGTTTTGATAATTAAAACTGAAATAAAAATAAGAGCATTGGACTTGCATGGCCAGTTTAATGAAGCCCGCTTGATCCCTGTTACAACAAAAATATACTTAATTCTACACGGTTCAATGTAAGTATGGAGATCTTTTTAAATGGACATTGTTTAAGAAACATTTTCCAACATAAATGCGAGGCTGGAGGGTACAAGAATTGGCAACTGTTGTTAACTCATCCTGAACTGACATTAAAGAGTGTAAACAGGGACTAACTCGTAAAAATAATCGCTCGCCTATTTATCGCGTTAAAAGTAAGCACCTACAGATACTTTCTGTTAAACAATTTTTTCATTAGGGACTATACCTAAAATGCAGGTTCGAGTCCTGCTGGTCTAAATTTATTTAACTCAATTTTGAAATTTAGTACGGGATAAATTTTTCCGTAAATTATTCATTTTTTTTTTATGTTCGGAGAATGTGTATGTGACGCCATCTACATTCAAATGATGGCAATTCTATTCGTTCCCGATAACAACTGAACGCAAGTGTGACGTCACAAGAAGTCATACTTGGATACGGCCGTAGGATGGGCACTGGGCAGGCAATCTTACAACAGTGCTTGCACCGTGCGGACGTGTCTGTTCTTATTAAGTTGCGTTGAAAGTGTATTTCCGTTAATATTTCAAATAAAGTGATTTGATATTTAAAGTGAGTTGTGATTCGTTTTGATCGAGGCTACCCAGACCCACTATGTACGAACCTGATGAAAATATGTTCTCCCCGACAAATGTATATACGGGCGGTGTCATCTTTTAAATATTTAATTCCAAATGCAAATTTGGAGATATTTGTCAAAGTAATGTTAATCATTACCGATAGATGGCACTAACGTTCCCCTTAGAACGTGTTATAAAAGAGATTGATAAATTTGGATGATCGATAAGGTTCAAATCCACCGTAGCCTAATTGGTTAAGGCATTAGAAGCTATACCTAAAATACTGATTCAAATCCTGCCGGTAGTCTAAATGAATTCTACTCAATTTTAAAATTTAATGAGCGGTAAAAAAAATATCATTGAAATCGATTGGCGTGATCTTTATTGATATTGAGTTTCTCGTCCATTTGTCGCGCACATACTTAATGAAATTAAATAAAAACGTTTATTGATAATGTAGACGAATCGATCATATCTACTTATTATAAGTCAAATACAATGATAAAAATATACAAAGAAAGAAAAAAAATCTTGAATAATTAATTATACATTTCAACAGTAATGTTATTAAATATTATTTAAATCTACCAATGTGTGTGATAGTCGCGTATTATAAATATAATTGGAATCAACCAGCGCGGGATTAGTTCAGAAGCATAGAACGCGTCGCGAGCCACGCCTTGCAAGGACGATCGGACCCTATCCTAGCTTCCTACGAGTCTTTCTCTATCTACCTACGTTGTGACACCCGGAGAAGAAAGACTATAAGAATCTCCCAGATAATTCTTTTTGTCATCTTCTTTGAAATCATTTGGATTAATCATTTGTACATCTATTGAAAACTTTATAGTATCTAGGTTAGTGATCCCTATACATCGATATATAATGCTGATTTAACACTTATATGGTTTTCTCATGGATGCCATTGTCAGAACTAGACCACATTGAAATTGGATTATATGGGAAGCACTAGCTTTCAAATAAAATAATAATTATGAAAATCGACAAACTAGAATAAAAAAACCGGCCAAGTGCGAGTCGGACTCTCGCACGAAGGGTTCCGTACAAGTGCGTACCTATTTTTGATATCAAGAATACAACAAGTTACATAGTATAAAAGTTCTTGTAGTTCGTTGTAACTTTGATCGATGTTGAATGAATGAAAGGTAAACTGCGGTTTACGGTTTATGACGTATTAAAAAAAAACTACTTACTTGATCTCGTTCAAACCAATTTTCGGTGAAAGTTTGCATGGTTATGTACATCATATATTTTTTTTAGTTTTATCATTCTCTTATTTTAGAAGTTACAGGGGGGGGACACACATTTTACCACTTTGGAAGTGTCTCTCGCGAAAACTATTCAGTTTAGAAAAAAATGACATAAGAAACCTCAATATCATTTTTGAAGACCTATCCATAGATATCCCACACGTACGGGTTCGATGAAAAAATTTTTTTTGAGTTTCATTTCTAAGTATGGGGAACTCCAAAATTATTTGTTTTTTTTTCTATTTTTGTGTGAAAATCTTAATGCGGTTCACAAGATACATCTACTTGCCAAGTTTCAACATTATAGGTCTAATAGTTTCGGAAAAAAGTGGCTGTGACATACGGACGGACAGACAGACAGACAGACATGACGAATCTATAAGGGTTCCGTTTTTTGCCATTTGGCTACAGAACCCTAAAAAACGCAGTTGAATTGAGAACCTCCTTGCTTTTGAAGTCGCTTGAAAATGAATTACGTCTAGCGTGCCTGTAATCGCGCGTCTCTGTGCCTATAAAATCATCAATAATATACGTAAAATTTGAGTCAAACAGTTGTTGGACCAATGAAGATTCCTTCCTATAGGTAAGCAATTTTCAATCTCATTCCCATTTGTAACAGTAATAAAGCGGCCGGGAAAAGTCAACAATCAATTTTGTATTTCAATTTATTTCCACCATCCTAGTTCGTAGGATGATAAGAAAAAGAAAAACGCTTTCATTGAAAGCGGAAATTATTGCAAGAAGCCATCAGTGAGGTTCTACATACAATGTTATGTTTTATTTTACGTGGAAATTGACATTCCAAAGAAAATTGTATAATCGTTGTATTGTTTAATGAATCAAGGCAAGATGTATACCGCTAAGCAATGGAAGTTCCGTTGAGTTTGGTGGTCGTGGATTCGATACCAGCGATGGAGAAAAATTATTTCATCATTCTTTCCGGATCTGGCGGGTAGGATGATTGGACTCCGTGCCAAGGAAATCTTGTTAAGCCGTTGTCCCCAAATAACGAGCAAAAGTTTTCTTTTTTTAAGATTACTACCAGAGTTCTTGCAGTCTACTAGTATTCTTGTAAATTCCTCGTGCTTAGCTAAAATGCTTGTGTTACGAGTGGGTTCACGTCGGTAGTGCAATGGGTGGGGATCGAACCAGCGACCACAAGATCATAAATCTATACATAAATACCTGCAGCAAAACCTTCGTATAACCCTTTTTACGAAAATTATTACGCACACTTATAGAGAAGTTTTTTTAGAGTATTCTTTATATGTATCGCCAAATTTTGACCACTGGGCGACCACTAGTATAATTTAAATAGGCATGAAGACTAAAAAAAATATATATATTTAGTCCGTCAGTTACATTACTAAAAAACATTGCACACGTATTTTGTAATTTATCAAATCAATAAAAATTCACAAAGATTCAGAGCAAAAACAAACTATAAAGTTCAGGGGAGGGGGGCTTGGGACTTCACTACTAGGTACCTAGAAGTGACGTCGCATGGAATTTCAACGCCCTGTATCTTCGTCATTTAGCTCTAGATATGTCATCAATTTCCATATCCATACTTGGGAGTATGGATAGGGAAATTCTCACACCGATTTCCGTTCACCGCTGAAAATGAGCTAAGGTAAGCCAGGGTCGTTGAGGAATATTGCCATAATCACCACACTTGGCAAGCGGATTAGTGATCGCAGTAAGATGATCGCAGGGAGTATCCTTGAGGTGATAAATGCTGCTGCCGATCAGATATTTACACCAATTAATTAGAAATAATTTTATCACTTCAACAAAGCACCCATCTCAGGCACTTTGTAACATCCTTTCAGTGTTAGATAATAGCTCATTTACCGACAAAGATATCCTTCCGCGATAAATGGGTTGTCTAGCTTCCCGCCTTAGCTTTTAGGCTATATTTTATTATGAAGTTCCCACGGGAACGGAAGTTCTGCGAGTGAAACCGCGCGCGGGTTCTGTGATAAAGCATAAAGAAATAATGTTGACCCTTATTACACATTTATTTTGGTGAACATCTTTCTATAAGTACCTACTTAGTGTAGTGTTAGCATTTGTGTAGAATGATGAACTTAAAGATGGCATTGATAAAATTTCTCTCGGGCGTTACAACAAAAGAAGACAAAAAAATAAGTTTGTTGCATAATTGGATATTTGTTTAATTATACAACAATATATATGACCTTAAATATTTATTTTATTTTATTTTTGGTATTTGTTGTTATAGCAGCAATAGAAATACATCATATGTGAAAAATTTAAGTGTCTAGTTATCGCGGTTCTTGAGATAAAGCCTGGTGACAGACAGACAGCGAAGAACCGTTTACGGAACCCTAAAAATCGACTTAACTAATCGACTTTCCTAAGCAGACGAAAGGTTGTTCCTCAACCAATCATGCCCGCGGGCGAATAACGTATACTTAGCTAGGGTTTCCAGGTCGCCAAAGCTAACACCGGACATCCCAGCCAGTTCGACCGGACATTTGGGTAAAAAAGCCGGACACCCTACCTTATTGAGCTTTTTTGCGCAGGGTGGCAGATGGGTCTGCGGACTGCAAAAGCGACCGACAGTCGACTCGTCTGCACTTGGCTACGCTCAGCACTTGCTGGGTTACGATATGTAAAAACCCTAACAAAAGCCGGAGAAGCCGGGCATCGTCTATTTTGGTCAGACACGAAATCAAAAAGCTTAACTATGTCCGGCATTACCGGGCGCCTGGCAACGGTATACTAAGCGACTATATAGCCGATCGCAAAGTAACAGAAGCATGTTGTTCAATGCATCTTTCTTATGTTTTACTCGTTATGTTTACAGCACAAATAGCTCGTTGAACGGTGCGCAATGTCAAATTACGATGGAATTGCCGGAAAAAATCTTGGAATTTAAAAAACTAGCTGTTGCTCGCAACTATGTCCGCGTAGAATTCGATTTTTTCACATAACAAATCCTTTTTTGGATACCTATGTTACTCAAGGAATATTTGGATAATATTTCCTTGTTTTACACGTAGCGGTTTCAGCTGTGCATTGATCAATCAGTCAATCAGTTACATTAATTTACGCTTTATAATATTAGAAGAGTAAATTCGATTGTTGTTGCTATTGTCAACTAATAACTTCTTTGCTCGACATTTTTATGCGAATGTTTCGAAAACTTGACTGTCCATTCCGCGAACCAAAGGAATATATTATTAAATTTCCATTAGCACGAGCACTCGATAAAACATATTCTCTTTCATTCAATACTTTATGGCTATTACGTACATTGTTAGCTGAATCTATCAAAAAATGGTTTTGATGGCTAACTTGATGAATATCTTTTTTAAGGTTCCGTATCCGAAGTGTTACAACGGGACCCTATTACTAAGACTTCGCTGTCTGTCTTTCACCAGGCTATATCTCAAGAACCGCGATAGCTAGACAGTTGAAATGAAGAATTTCACAAATAATGTATTTCTATTGTCGCCATAAGGGGCCATCCATAAAGTACGTCATACGTTTTTTATGATTTTTAGACCCCCCTCCTTGTCACAGGTGGTCACATTTGTGAGACCCCCCATCCCTTGTGTGAGGTCACAAATTTGCAATTTAAACATACATTTAAATTTTTTAAATTATAACAGCAGTTCCACAACTAGTTTTGTTTCGAAAAAAAATCAATACAGTCGCTTTTTTTTCGTCATTGTATCTGCAGCTCTTTGATTTTAACTTTTCAAAATTTTCCCTAACGAATTTACTTCTTCTTGTATATACAAGAAGAAGTTAATTCCTAAGAACTTACGCTCATAAAAAACAGCATATATATGTTGTTTTTTATCAGCGTAAACTGCACTGTTAGTTTCATACAGTTTACGGTTAAGATTACCTATCATTATCGAAATCAAATCAAATCGAAATCATAATTTTTTTTTTTTTTTTTTTTAACGACAACTCCCGTACTTGGCAAATAAATCCCTGTGTCGCGGGGGACTTTACAAACATTCATTTCACGGACACAAAGAACACCCAGACTCGGAACAACTATTTGTGGTTCACACAAATAATTGTCCCGGGTGGGAATCGAACCCAGAACACCAGGTCTCAGAGGCAACTATCGTAACCACTGAGCCACCGGTGCAGTCATTAACATTATGTTCATTTTGAACTTGTTAAATTAAAATAAGGTGTAAATAAGTAACTGGAAATAGCAGAACTAAAAATACGACGTCGTGCATTCGGCGAAAGTCAATTGTCGAATGAAATAGAAACAATGAAATAACGCGAGGTAGCGCGTGCAGTAACTATTCAGTAATCTGTGGTGCGGTGCGTTTCGCGGCCTTAGTCAAAGGGCTCATAGTCGGCACATGCGGCGTGTCACTAGAGGTAACTATTCAGTAATCTGTGACTAGAGTGGGTATGAACTCGTCACTAAAACAATTCAAACCGTATATTCATATAGATAGAGTTTAAATTATTTATTAGTTTCAATTTATTAAATTTGAAATGTGATGTTACAAAACTTAGAACCCCCCCCCCCCCCCCCCCACTATGCCAAATATTACGCTTGGCAAGCGGGTTGATAACCGCAGTATTATATATAGAACACAACGGCTTTACGTTTTTTAAGGTATGGAGGGCTGTTACTCAACCAACCAGACCCGAAAAAAAATCTTTAATTTTATATAAAGTTTTTTGTCCAGACCGAAACCACTCAGAAACCATTTAGTTTAGGTCACAACATTGTACATCGATAGCTTCATAACAGGCATAGGTACGTCAGATTTCCAGTAACTCACATCTATACTAATATTATAAAGAGTAAAGATTTGATTGTTTGTTTGTATTCAATAGGCTCCGAAACTACTGTATGAAGTTCCCACGGGAACGGGAGTAACGCTGGTAAAACCGCGCGCGCGAGGCTAATTTCCAATAACTGCGTACTAATACTAAACCTACTAATTACTAATTCTCACGGGATCTGCTTAAATGAAAGTTTCTTTATAAACTGTTTGGAATTGAATGTGGTTTATATTTCTGCTAATTAGAAAGTAAACATACCATTTACCTATATTCCTAGTAATGAGCTCAGACATACCGCTGTGCCACATTTTATTAAAAACAGGAAAAAAACGTTATGTCTCGATAATTTTACCATTAATCGGGTACATTGTTCAAGATAGAAACATACATAGCCATTTAGGGTTCCGTACCCGAAGGGAAAAAACGCGACCATATTACTAAGACTTCGCTGTCTGTATGTCTGTCACCAGGCTGTATCTCAAGAACCGCGATAGCTAGACAGTTGAAATTTTCACAGATGGTGTATTTCTATTGCCGCTATAACATCAAATACTAAAAATAAAATAAAATATATATTTTAGTATGTTTGTTTGTTGCATGGCTCCGATACAACAACTGTGATTGTTTTGCCCTTTTTTGCCCGATATCAATAACGGCATCAGGTAGACTCTTGAAAATGGTACGGAACCCTTCGTGCGCGACTCCGACTTGCGCTTGGCCGGTTATTTTTGTTATAGGAATACCTACTACTACTGTGGTAGTGGTACTATTAATTAAGTAGTTGATTCACGGCTGATACTACCGCCACGTCATAATGATTTCTTTCAATTAGTAGATCACGAAATGCGCCAAAAAGCTTCCTTTGAAATGTCAGTTATAGTTGCATGAAGCACCGTCAGCCAGGTCTGCATTTCCCTGTTAGGGTACAGTAGGAGAGTTATGTGACAAGATTTAGCTTGCCACAAATACCTACCCAAAAATTGGTACCAGCCCTCGGACTATTACTTAGGTGGAATATACCCTCTAATTGAAATAAGTATGGTGGAATATACCTTTTAAATCATGCGATTATCAATTTTCGGAGGAGAATCGCCGTGCGACTAATCGCATAACAACAATAATCTCGCATATAACGAGGCCGCGGCCACAAACGTAACTTCGAATAATTCCGTTGTTAGACTAAAATTGATAGGTACCACAAAATACCAGATTTACACTGAACAAGGGCGCACGATTATCAACCTCCTTAAAAAAATAACGTTTTAAATATACATAAACGCGCCGCGGCGCCGCGCCGCTCCGCCACCGCTTGTCGCGCAGTCCGTTCGTATTAGATACTATTTTCAGACTAGTAGAGTTGTCAATTAGACAGTCGATTTTTGTCGATAATTGCGCGACTTTAGTCACCAGTGCAACACCGCCGGGAAAACACCTAGCGGGCGTCAGTTCCGGACGTCAGACTTTAAATATAAAGTATTGGGATTATACACATAGCTCGAAGAACTGACGGCCGATGGAGCAGTAAGGTTCTCGAGTGGAGACCACGAAAAGCAAGCAAGCGCCGCGTAGGACGACCGCCTGCATGATGGACCGATGACCTCATAAAGGTCGCGGGGAGTCGGTGGATGCAGGCCGCTAGCGATTGTTCCCGCTGGAAATCGCCTATGTTCAGCAGTGGACTACAACAGGCTCATCAGCCTGTTGTAGTCCGATGATGATGGGATTTTACAAATTAAAGAATTCCATTCGATAAATACCGGTTTCGAGCTGCATAGTAAGGGTTGAAATATATGTAACAGTTAAAACTCATAACCATGTTTTTGACTATAGGCATCGGCATCGGTCAAAACTACTACCTAATTTTTGTAGTCAAAAGTGGATTTGACCAATGCCGATGCCTATAGTCAAAAACAGTTTAGCTAACTTTGGACTTAAATGTCACATAGGAGATGGAAATTTTAAATTTGCAACAATAAAATGTCCAATAAAAAACAAAGTTTACTATGACGAATTGGTAAATTTTAGATTTTTTTATTTTCTTTGTATTTAGGGTGAATAATAAAAAGCAAAATATTCTTGAACAAGGTTTTATTGAACTACATCTTTGGTCGTAATTATCATTGGTTAGAAGGAAACTGGTCACATTTATATTTCGTTTTTGGATTATATTAGCTACATAATTGCATTGTCTTAATTACAGGAATGCAGGAAATAGTACAGTCATCGTCGTAACACAGATATTATTATATAAAATGATGAAGCCTAACAATATTTATAATAAGCTCTACACGGTTCTTTGGAAATCGTTTTTTTTTGATGCTATTAACTGGTTTTAGTGTTTTCACATTAATCCTTCAAAACAAAGCTTTTCTCTCGTAGATTTGATATGCACATCGCACTTTAACGAAGTGCCATTAGATTTACACAAATAATTATGGCAAAGTTCCAAAATACCATGCAAGTTCTACAACCGAATGTCACTTAACTTACTGGTTTTATTAAGTACAACTTAATTGAGCCATCTACACAATTAGTTTGAAATATATCCATTCTTTACTAAATATGATCAAAAAGCTTGACATTACATAAGTATATTTGTCACAATAGATTTTGTATTTTTATTTAATATAAATGTATTTATGATAAATTTACTCTTTGTAATCACTACTGCTGACGACTGTACTAAGATAAATGCAAACATTTACGACAAACGACATTCATTCAAAAAATAAAATGACATTAATAAAAAAAATAGTTTTAACACATTTCGATAAAATAAAAAAATATTCAAATTGAATTGTTCTCTTGATTCCTCATGAATTCCCTAATTAAACTAAAAATTATAATTATATAATAATTGATAAGTACAATAATCTACTTAATGTTTAATATATTTACATAAATAATACAACTAACATCATAACAGTGTTCACAGTAAACTTAACAATTACTTTACATAATTACAAAAAGAAACAACAAATATTCGTAGGATATTAAAACTCAGTAATTATATATTCGTTAAAAAAAATCAAATTAATTTTTCATCATCAGCCTGTATAACGTCCATTGCTGAACATACTAGTTCAACAATGGACGTTATATAGCTGATGATGCGGCGACTCTCGAACCCATTCGAGAGAGGCTCATGTTAGCACTGGACTTGCCATGGTTATTACGCTTGGCAGCTGAGTTGGCGACCGCACTATTCTGCATGGTATGTACAAACACCCGTAATAGAATAGGATGGTCACGATGTTGATGATGTTATAACAATTCGGACCGACGCGACGGCTGCTTTCCGAGGGTAGTTCCTCAAACAATCAGTCCCGAAAAAAATCTCTAACTTTATGCAAAGTGTGTTTTTATCACATCTATTCAAAAAGAGCTAGTTTATTCCTCGTAAACAGGGACCAAAATAGCTCATTAATTCCTTAGGGACCAAAATTGATTTGAATTTAGAATGTGGATATTGTTAATAATTTTTCAATCAGCAAAGAGGTGAATCACAAACCATGCGGGAACAATGTATTGAATATGTGACTGGCTGAAAAACTGCGAGCGCGCCAAATTTAAAAAAAGTTGATGAAAAATAAACAACGCGCGAAATTAAATGCATTCTGCTTTCGTTCGTAGTTGATTCAGTCAGATTTTAGAATTATAAAAAATGAGTGCGTCTTCCTCAAGTGAAAGTATTATTATGTCTTATGGTTCTTCATTGTACGTAAATAAATTCTTGTTCATAAGTTGCACTTACTTATTTTCTCATAGAGGATGATAAAAAGTAGAGTGTCCACCTCGGGAGCAACACTATTTTAAGCTCGAGTGACATACCTTTAATCCCTCGCTGCGCTCAGGATTCTACTCTAGAATCCTTCGCTCCACTCTGGATTAAAAAAAACACTCTCGGCTTTAAAATAGTTGTTTGCTCCCTAGATAAACAATCTACTATTTTGACTTCAGTAAGAAATTTGAAGTTTTTTAACGATTACATTTCACTCAGTATATTCAATAAAAATAACTTTATCCTTTACGGCTTAGCCAAAATAATAACAAAATAGTTAGAAAATAATAATTAAACAAAACTTCATACATATAGGTATTCTATGCTCTATTGATTGGAGACTTACATACTTTAGTTACATCTATATACAAATATAAATTGGTTAGATCTATTGGTAGGGGCAAATTTTAAGAAGTTTTTTTTATATTACTATATATTTTTCTACTTTTACTATAATCTAAGGTTGACTCCACATTGGATGTGCGTTTTCCTCCAGCTTATAAATGATACGAGCGCAGAACTCCCGTCCCCCCGTTAACGTCCTCATATGACACACACTAGAGCAGAGGTTACCAACCTTTTTTTCCTCGTCGACCGCTTTAAAATCTTCACGGATTGACCCCCTTCGATATTACAATCTTATGACTTAATAAACCCATTTTTTTACGCCAACGTTGACCCCCGTCGAGTTTCCCGTAGACCCTTGAGGGTCCACCTGGACCACTTTGGGAATCTCTGCGCTAGAGGAACTCGCACACACAATGTGCCTTGGGTAAGTCTGCCTATCGTCGGTTTGTTCAAAAATATTCTTTTGAAATTGTATGAATGACTTTTAATAGAACAGGTAGTAATCGAAATTTAGAACAATGAAAGAAAACAGTCTATATAGCATTTTAAAATATACATTCCACGGACGAAGACGTGGATAGCAATTATTTACATAACACTGATAGTTTCACTTCTAAATACCTACATTTCATTCGCAGCACAACTTGTTGACAGTGTTCAGCCCACATATATAGGGTCATATGTATTTTAATGCGTGTATATTTTTAATAATGCACATATTTTTTTTCCCCATAATTTTAACAGATTTACAAAACAAGGACTTTCTACATTCATCAATTATATCTATATCCTATTAATATAAGCACATTGCTCGTCTGAGATCAAATTCTGAGATTTTAACAAATTCGCATCTTACCCATCTCAATACACTAGAAACATAATAATATCATATTTATTCAAGAATAAATAATTAATAAAGAGATTCTCGTATGCTATAGAAAAACTAGTTCTTCTTCAACAATGAGAAACATTAACTACATTTTGGCATATACTTTGCTTTAGTTTTCACACTAACATTAATCGAAGTTCATTTATTAGATGACGTTTTGAAATTTTATAACACTAAAAGTATATTGTGCTAGATATACACCGTTTATCGAATGTCCATGTATCGTTATAGCACTTGTCTAATTTTGATACTTGGCATAGGGGTGAGCCGCATCTCATGCGCTGTAATCTCAGCTGGACGCTGAGAGCCCCAAGGGCTTGAGGTGCGGTGGAGGAACGAACGGGGCCGGCGAGGAGCCAGACATATTGTTGTTCAAATCACCAGCACGGCCTGAGCCGTTTATCAAGGCGCCCATCGCGTTGCTAGTCTGTTAAAAATAACACTAATTAAATATTTCATTCGAACTTATGCTCCAATAAATATGGAAAGAACTTACTTTCTCAACAACTGACATTACATATTTAAACTGAAGATAGATATAATTAATTCAAATTATCTACATCTTAATATGACGCCTAAAGAGAAATAAAAATAAACATAATTTAAACAGGTAGGTATGTACATCATACATATTGGGCATGAGTAAGTATAGTAAATAAATGAATATTTACCGGTGGAGGTGGCAGATGAGTTGTCTGCCGCTTGAGATGCGATAGCGGTGGTGGGTTGTAAGCCATGTTCGCGAAAACTAGCCGTTCCTCGTAGTCGTACTCGCACAGGATCTTGTTGTCGCAGAGATAAAACCGATCTCCTACGCAGAACCTACGACAAACAAACAAAACACATTAAATATGGAAATTATAACAATGACTGAAATCAATTTCTAGTCTTCTTAAGATTTAAGAGGCATACAACACGTTTACTTTCTTATTTAAGGGCCTATCATACATCACGAAGAAATAATATATTTTACCGGTTTAATAAACACAGAACTGATCTAATCGTAAAACATCATTACTTTGATGAAAAGAACCCACAGGAACTACCGCCATAAAACGTCTTAGAAATAAAATTTAGTATCAAGAGTGGAAAGGTCAACGCGTAGCGAAGAGTCGCGATAACGTCACGCAAGCGAACATCCCTCAATGTGGCAAAACAAAAGGTATCGCCTTCGACTCGCCAGTGGCCGTCCGGAACCGCCGCTGATAACGCCGACTTATCTCCCCTCGCCCTCGCCCCCCTGAAGCCCCGCGTCTCCGCCACCCTGCTAACTCTTTTGTTTCACTTGTCATAAAAATTAAGCGCAATAGCTCCGCTACAAATGTCTCTTTTTTAAGGGGCCAATTTCCACCGCAACTCAGTCGATTTCGCCGCTCTTAATTAACTTTATTTCCTGTTCTCTTCAGTCCCGACTTTTGTTTTGGGCTCGTCTTTTTTTATTTCGCTATTTTTTGTCTGCAGCTGCGTAATGGAAAAGATGGAAAACGAAATTTTAATGACTTGGTGCAAGTTAAGCTTTGTTCGACGCACCATTGTGTAGCGTCAACGCTCAAGCCAAGTTTGGCGTTTTGCTTTAAACGGACCCGTACAGTGTACCTACAGCCCGTCCCTAGTCACTAAACAATAGCGTTCCGAAATTAGTACAAAAGTAAGAGATAAGGCTATTTTAATGTATTTTCATGGTAGCCACTGCTGATTAAACGAAATTAGATTGATCTGACTTAATATGAATGTAAATATAACTAAATGTACATTAGATAAGCATGAAGTAAGTCAGGGTGATGTAGCGGATGAAGCGACGTGATGGCGAACGATCGCAGTACGCGGCTTCCGCCGCGGGCGCACTGCTCGCCGCCAGATTGCTACTAAATTATTTAGCCATTTAGTGATATTCGCCCGTCGTATCTGAGGTCCGCTCTGATCGGACGGCCCACAAATTGGATTCAGATTCCTGCCGGGCGTGGAAATTGATTTGTACCTGATATTTAATAGTTAGCACTAACTTATGATTGCTCCGGAAATGTAGTTATCAGTTTAATATTTTATTTAAATTGACAATAAATTTAAACAATGTTTCGTTTTACGAATATGATTTAAAAACTGTAAGCTAATTACAAATTTTAACTTTTAGATACACATAGTGAACTACCAAAATTTTGGCTTTCTTCATGTATATTCTTTATACATTAAATATTATCGTAAAAGGCATTTATATAAAAAAACATTCTAACTAGAATATAATTTAAAATGTTTAGCATCTTTATCATAAAAATAATAACAAAAACTTTTCAAATTTTCAATTTGTTTTAAACTTTAACACGATATGAAGCCAACTGTTGAATCTGGATGCCAAAAGCAGTCGAATGAATATATAATTCGGAGGGAATGTCGCACGAGATCTACTAACACAGGAAAGGTTCACAAGTGACATATAAACCATTCAAAGCGGCTCCAATCTTCGCGACCTTTCTATTATTTAAACGGACGCAGTCCGGCGAAAATTGCCGTTTTCGCGCCGGTGCCCCTACTCTGGTACTGAGCACAAGTTTCTGTAGAAAATAATGGCGAATCGGAAATATTTTTTGGTAATATCAATGCGTATGTGTTTGTAAAAATGTATTTAACAGTACATTTATTGTTGACACAACTCCTACAGTATAAATGTAAGTTACAATAATAATTTCGAGGTACACAGCTAAAGTTTGTTTTTGAAACTCGAGACTAGAATAAGGCAACGGATATCTGCGCCAACTGACAGTACCGTGCCTCGTACAATTGAACTGAATAAAACACTCCAAGTGTATTCATATGTTTTGATTGTAAGGAAATGTCTTCTCTAGGATTACACTACATTGATTGAATATATTGAGGAATAAATCAATGAAGACTTTAGATTAATATAAAATATATGTGGTATTTTTATATTTAAATATAAATTGGTATTTTAGTTAAATTATGCTGCTTGAAGGGACATATTTGCTAAAATTATCTTCAGCTACAATGGGCATAAAGACTAAAAAAATATATTTTGTATATTTATAGTTTACTTAAAAAAATATTGGACACGTATTTTTATATTTAACAAATCAATAAAACATTACAAAGATACAGAGCAACTACAAAATATAAAGTTCAGGAGAGGGGAAGAAAAAATGTACATAAAAGTGACGTCACTAGCTGTATTATATTATTATTATTTTGTTTGAGGAACGAAAAAAAATATGTGTCCAATATTTTTTGATAATCTAACAGACGGACTAAATATATTTTTTTTGGTTTCATGCCTATTATGATTAAGTAAATCAAAAGATTTAACATTTTTGTAAGTAAATTTATATAAGATTTAATTGTTTTTTAATAGATGTCAGAGACAAATGGTGATAAACTCACAGAACAAAAAGTTAACAATAAGACTATCTTATAACCGCTTGACAGCAAGTCGGACCAACAAGCACAACATCGCGTTTAGTCGTGCGTAAAAATGAAATACATATAAATTGATTTTTATTTCTCTTTTACGCGCGTAGTGATGTGATAAAATGCTGCGTCAATTGACACTATTCTACGCTGCCAGTAGCTGCGTGCCGCCGACATTATCAGTATGAATTGACCCCTTAATAAAGCTTTTATATATTAAGATTATTTTCAAATATGTTTATCTATATTAAATATTAAGGAGGTAAAGTTTGTGAATGTTTGTGAGGTTGTAGCAGGGAATCTCTGGATTTACGTAACAGCACACTATTTTACCAATAGAAAGCCAAATTAGTTGTCAGTTTAATAGGCTGTATTTTAAATCAAGGTACTTATTTCCTTGGTCGCACCCTGCATCCTAATTATTTATCTTTTACTTATAAAACAATGTCGCGTTAGCTAAAACTGATACATTTTAACATATACCTAGGTTATTTTTGCAGGAGAACGGAGATCGCGGAAATAGTTAGGGGTTTTCAAAACACAAAGACTAGAAAATTGTAAATACTAGGACAATTATTTGTAAAAAGACAATGCAGAAGATAGCACGTATTCAAGTAATGTGTTGAAAAAATGGGTTAAATCAATGAAATTTAAGTAAAAGTACAAACTATCCTAGACTTTCCACTACACTACTAAAATCGGGACACTTATCCTGAGAGGCTTGACGGCATGCACGAATTGATAGACAGTAAGAACAGCGACATTTTCGCTCCTTATTTGTACTCATTTACTTTATTTGTAACTTAAAAGCAGCCGTAGCCCAATAGACTAGACTTGCGATCATATTGGATCCCTACCCATTGCATTACTGACGTGAAGCCCACGATTTTAGCTTAGTACGAGGGATTAACAAGAATTAATTAACAAGTGAGCAAAATCATAATCATCCTCATCAGCCCGTATAACGTCCACTGCTGAACGTGGGCCTCCTCCCGGGGGACGGTATTTGCCATAATCACCACGCTTGGCAAGCGGGTTGGTAACCGTAGTATTATGTTGTAAAACACAAGAAAACGCTGCTGTCCGTTCCCTGATATACGATTATTATAGACGATATTATAACAATAGGGACCAACGGCTTAACATGCTTTCTGAGGTACGTGTGCAGTGCAGAGTGCAAAAACTCTGCTAGTATTCAGTAAAACAAAAACTTTAAACAACGGTTTTATCCTACCTGTGGTTGCATTGCTGGCAGGCGAAGCACTCGAGGTGGTAGACATTGCTTCTGGCACGCATCACCATCTCAAACGCTGGGATCACTTTGTTGCAGGCTGCGCAGTAACCCGTGTTGCCAAATAGCCTAAGAAAAGATTTGTTTTGTTTAGATATACTTTTTACAAAACAATTTCCTTATAATATGCAATGAATTAAACATAATATTTTGAATTTATTCGCTCATATTACTAAGATAATTATAAACATATTATAACATTTAAAAAATCCTCACCTAACTCCCGTCCCGTGAAAACTTCATAATTAAATATATTCTCCCCCTAATCTAGCCTCCTCCATAACTTAGCTTGGTAATGGTAAAATATTTTGTCAAATCGGACCAATAGTTTCTGAGACTAGCGCGTTGAAGCAAACAAACAAACTCTTCAGCTTAAAATATTAGTACAGATAAGTAAAACTAGCATATATACCTCAAATAATCCCTCTTGCATAAGATAAGGTTGGCGCGCGTATACAGCGTATGTCCAACCTCCCCCAGTCTGCAGTCGCAACACCCGCACTTTAGACAATCTTCATGCCACAGCTGATCCAAAGCCTTCAGCAAATACCTCTCAGTTATCACCTTACTGCATCCAGCGCAAATCTGAAACAAACGCTGAATTAAATAAAGAGACACAGCAACAAGTAATTGGATATCTTGACCTTAAAGATTAAATTAACAGGGTACAAAAAACATCTAATAATAAAATACTATGACAGAGTAACGCAATAACTAATTGCAGATAACTAAGGTGTTTTTATTTGGCTTTGATTTAAATGTTGTATTTCGATTTAGTTTAAGGTCATTATAGAGTTAAATGGAACAGAAAGATATAAACAATAAATGAGAAAATTTATAACATAATTAAAGCACTAACATTATTTTACTTTTCTCTGAACGAATTTACAGTAATTATTATGGCTTAGTTAAATTATTGGTCTTCGATTAGATACCGCGCTAGCTTAAAACCATAGCTCCGTGAATGCGGCTATCAATATTAAAGTGTTTGACACTTCACCGATGGTATGTGATCCCATTATCCTTCTTATTTCCTGTAGTGTTATTTTGACACAGTTTAAGTCGCAACTGGCATATTACTTCGATTATAACCGAAATTTTATAAAACTTTTAGAACAGAGCGTGACTGGTTCGGGTACCGACTTCGGCGTACTATTTTTTGCCGCATTATTGAAATAGTAACGCCAGTGGGTATCTAGTTTACTGCCCGAGACTAATCATTTATGTAAGGATTATGGGTTTGAGATCCCATCTTCTTCTTCTTTTCAATGACATACCTGTGGTTGTGGTGGTTGCGCAGGTTGCGAGGTTGGCGTCTGACCAGACGAAGGCAAGGGTGAAGCGCGCGCCTCCTTGGAGACCTCCATAGCGAGCATGTTTGAACCCAGCGTCGGACTGCCGCCGCTCGCCTGCTGGGGTGTTCGCCTTTCACACTGTCAACAAAATAGATACTTAATGCTTTGGCAATGCATTCATTTTGTTTTTAAATATAAAAAAACTTTATTTTGTATAATATATAGTACATTTGACTAAAATATAGTACGATACTATATAATATAGTACGGGTGGCAATTAATACAACTATGACACCTAATTATGACAACTACTAAGGTTTCTCAATCATACAAACATTAAACAAACCCGTGACTTTAAACGCTACTAACTAAATTACCTCACCTTTCTCATATGCAATACCCTAAATAAATAATTACAGATGTATCGGACTTTGAATTAATGACAAAAATACCTAAGTGGCACTATTAGTACCATACACTATTATACTAACATACTCGGCTATCTACACTACAAAAAAATCTTTCTTTCTATTGACTTTAGTTTTTGATATTTTAGTCTAATAATGCCAACAACAAAGCAACAAATCAAACCCTATCGAATTCCATCCGTACTTAATCATAACATAGGACCATAACGCGTAATCAACCCACAACGGTACAGTGTACAGCTCAATCAAAGAATTTTATGTTACGGCATAAATTCCAGAACCATGAAATTTACTGCCTGTAGTATTTCTTGAAAAAATTAGCACGACTATTGAAGCGATTAATGAGAACGTGAAATACTACTCCGACGTTTCTGAACTATAACAAAGTATACAAGTATCTACTTACCTGTTATAAAATATCAAAGTAACCATAAAAACTATAATTGAGGTCGTGTTGGCGAAAAAAGTGACAATAAAGTCAAGCACGGACCGCAGTGTCGTCACGCTTAATTAATATTTTAGGTAGAATTCAGTTAAATTTGGCAACCGCAGCCTCGCACTATTTTGGCGGCGACAGTCACAGGCCGTGCCGGTTACAATTGTGCGACCTTTCGTTACATTTTTTTAGCGACACACAAACTTGTTTTCTAGTACAGTGAATTCGGGTATTATGAGCCAACGTAGCTGAAACAATACTGGGCATTGTAAGACCCGTGACGAATGGTCCGCGCCTCTTATTTTTGTGTTTTGGAGAGTGCGTCCGATCGGCGCGCCGTAAATAATGGCCGTACGGATATCGACCGGAAGCATGCACCCCACCGACAAATAGTGTCGATGACTGTTTGTTGAATCTAGAGAGGAACTAATCAAATGCTGTGACTCAGTTATACGAGTACTTCAGGGAACGGTCTGCGCTCACGTAATCGGACGTATCGAATCGTATAATTATACGATTTTATTAACAATGGTATGCGCTCATGATTATGGGGGTTTAATATACCTTAGGTGTACTGACTGTAAGTTCTCAACGCCCGCAATAATTAGATGCATGCAATGATTGCTATGTTACATCTGACTACTTTTTCGTATGAATAAAAGTAGTCATTCTAAACTACCATATCTCATACGAATGCATCATTACTCAATCAGAAATATACCAATTTAATTTTTTAAGGATAACTACCGCAATAGTTTAATTAATATTTTAGAAACACTCCATTCACAGACACAAAGCTCACCCAGATTCCGAACTAGTGACTGTCCCGGGTTGGAATTTAACCCAGAAAACCATGTCTCAAAAGTAACTACCATAACCACTAAGCCATCAGTCTACATTAGTACACAAGATAAAATATCTGACATTATTATCATACCGAATAAAATATTTTTTTAAATGTACTGTCACTTTATATTAACTTATTTAGTAAGAATAGTCCCAAAAATTCTTTTAAAACCGACGAAGGGTATATCTAACTGGCATACCGAGAGTTTCTACAAACTAGTATGTAGATTATTCGTCCACCCTAGGAATCTCTGGGGAGTCTGGAAGGCATTTATCCGTTTCTTCCTAACTTTATCTTTAAAATTTCGCCCAAATGTCCAGGTACTTGTTTTAAGTACACACAATTCAGAATAGGTACGTAAAAAGGAATATAGTTGTCAGTAAATTTTGTGAGCTTATGGACAGGTTGACATTCAAACCTTGGTGAATAATTACCGAGCAATGACAGCAACATGCTACACCACTTGGAAAGCAATCCGTAGCGAATGCAACCAGCCGAGATTAGATGCAGCACAAGCAAAAAAGCCCATGCTTTCCATTAACCGTGACTTTAGAAACGTCAATACAAATTTAGCCATGAACACGGACAAAATCTGAGCAAGTATACAAAATTTGCCTTTACTGTCAGTATCGTTTTGGATGGAATGACAGGCGCGGTGCATAGTGTAGTCGCAGTACAGCCGGCGCGGTCCACCAGGGGCCTTGCTTCCGGCGCGCCCGCCGACGTTAATGATTAACACAGACGTGGTCCGAGACCAATTATCCATTGCCACCACACTCCAAATTAGAAACTATTTTCGCCCATTAGTGGCCAACTTCATAATCAATTACACGTTAAAATTTCACTGTGCTGTTTTGGGAGCTCTCTGTTTGGATAATCGGAGTTTGTGGTCCCACGGCGAGCTATTACGTGGCTCTGCGCGGGCCATAAAAGGTTTTTGTTAGGCTTCCGGTGAATTGTAATGCACATTTTGAATGCATTTCAGTACATGTGGGTAAATGCGTTTAACTTAATAGCCGACACTAGCCGTCATAAATAATTCGGAACATTAAATTAAAGCCGAAAAAACGTGTGTGTCAGGATGGCGTGAGAGATGTCTGAATAGTCACAAAATGTGCACCAAATAACTGTACCTTAACTGTACTAAACTGTACCTATGTGGAAAAAAACTGTACCTCAAGCAATTACATATTAAATAGATAGTGATATAGACACGCCGTTCTGACGTCAGGTTGGCGCGCATAGTCGTGTATCGCCTCAACGTGTAGGAACTATGTTCTGGAACATATATCAATAAACTGTACCTAAACTGTACCTCATAAAACTGTTATGTGCACATTTTGTGACTATTCAGACATCTCTCACGCCATCCTGACACACACGAAAAAACTGTAGGTGTTTATTTCATGAAAATTAAATAAATACTCTATGGTTGTCTCTTTATTTAAAAGCTATTCTACATAAATTTACGAACTAGTCATAGAAATATGTGACACATACAATAACTTTTTTTAAAAAGGTAGGGGAATTTTAAATGAACCCCAATCACATAATTATGTAAGTACTTGATTACTCAATGAATTAACTTAATGAACAATTAATTTTACGCGCCTAAAACAAATCTTGGAGATAATCATTTGAAGCACAACACTAATCGAATTGAGTGCACTCTGCTAATCATAATTCATCAGCGAGATTAAAGAATAAGCGGCGTGATGAGGGGGACATGGGATCCCTCACCCCTCTTCCCCTACAAGCTAGGGTTGTCGTGTGGGCTATGAGTACATTACATAAATACAAAAACTTCATTCCGATACTCACAATTACGAATTTAGAAAGGCCGATTCGGTATTAAAAATACCGAATGATTTGAGATTACAAAAATCAGAAATCCGATTTATCATAAAACTTAATATTCAAAATTAATCATTCTCTTAATTATGGTTATAACATGATGTACTTCAAATAACGAACCATAATAACCCCGAATCAATAATAATCAAAAATATTATAAAATTTTATGGTCGCGATCTAATCTAACTTAACATGGCCCTGGTATGATAAGGAGGAGAAGAACAGACCAAAAAAAAATCGAAGCACACATTGTTTCTAATTCTATCAGTAGTGGCATATTGAAAATAGAAACGTAGTTTTTCGGAGCCCATTAATTATTCTTCGGACGTATGATAACCAACAAACCGTATTTACAACATTCGGTAAAAATGTCGTAGGTACTAATATTTCTGCAAAATAATTTGTATTATGAAATTCAGATTTTTTTAAATTCGATCATCGAATTATAGATTTTTTTTCTAACACACATCCCTAACGTAAGCCGCTGTTCGGAAGAGACGGAGACAATATGATTGCCACACCTGCGGAAACGGCGCAAAGTAACGAGACGAGAAGTAAATAATTCAAACAAGAAAATATGCATTAGATATTGCTCAACTTCCTTACAATATTTCCATTTAATATATGAGGTGTTTCCAAAACATATGTCATCCCTTTAACATAGTATAATAATCATAGTACTGGGTGGCGCAAAAGTAAAGACTCAATTTGATTCAGTTTTAAAAAAAAATCTAAATTAGAAAACTTGATTCAGGTAATTTTAAATGTATATTTGTGCCATTAAATTTCGTACCATTAGGATTTAAAGATGATGTCTTTTAAATGGTGACCTCTAGAGTTGATGCACATCTGAGCCCTATTTATGACATTTTGCATAACTAGCCGTAACACTTCCTGCGATATGTTCCTTATTTCTTGATAAATGTTTTCTTTTAGAGCTGCGAGAGTCTGTGGCTTGTTCACATACACCCGAGATTTCAAAAAACCCCAAAGCAAGAAGTCTGGACTGGTCAGATCGGGTGATCTTGCAGGCCAAGGCAAATCGCCAAAACGAGAGATAACTCGGCCTGGAAAAGCGTCCCTCAGTAAGTCCATAGTGTCGCGCGCTGTGTGTGCCGTAGCGCCGTCTTGTTGAAACCAGATTTGCTCTAGCCCCAATTCGTCCAAACTGGGTATCAAAAACTCACGTAACATGGTTCTGTAGCGTTCTTCAGTGAAAGTTATCGCATTGCCTCCAGCGTCTTCAAAAAAATAGGGTCCGATTACTCTGTCAACACAGATGCCACACCATACAGTAACTTTTAGTGGGTGTAAAGGTGTTTCTTGAATAATGCACGGATTATCAGTGCCCCAGAACCGAGTATTCTGCTTATTAACATGCCCTGAGAGATGGAAATGCGCTTCGTCACTCATAACCAATTTTGAAGAAAAATCATCCTCTTCAAGGTTTAGGTTTATGACGCGCTGGCTGTATTCTAGACGAGCTCGGTGGTCAGTAGGCAGCAACTGATGAGTCATTTGAGTTTTATACGGAAACATCTTTAAGTCTGTCACCAAAATACGCTGCAGGGTCCGTCTGGAAATGCCCAATTGCGTGGCACGTCGCCTCGTTGATGTCTCTGGACACTCTTCCACATCTTCGCGCACAGCATCGATATTTTCAGTTGAACGGCCTGTTCTTGGTCTCCCAGACTTAGGTCTATCCTTTGTTGAGCCAGTTGCTTCGAGGCGTGTGGCAAAGCGTCGAATTGTGCGACCCATCGGTGCTGGACGGTGGGGAAATCGTCGACGAAATTCACGTTGTGTTTTTATCACTGATGAATTATTCCGTAAGAACATTGTCACGATTATTCCACGTTCTTGGGGAGTAAAGCGGTTCATGTTTATTTTCAGTGTATTTTACATTTGTTCACTACACAATTAAAAAAACAGAATGACAGGATATGTCAAATAAAAAAAATAAAAGTATTTTCTTTAGTGCCAGTACTTTTGCGCCACCCAGTATAAGTATCCCTTTAACACTAGTATCAAGATACGTCATTATTACATTAGATATATTTCTGGGAAATAATAAATATTGTTTTTCCAAGCGATTGTTTTGATAGACATGAAATCATATTAAAGTGACACTCCTTTCATTTCGAGATACTCCAGGAGGTGCGGCCAGCACACCTATTCAAGAGAAATATGTAATATTTTGTATACTTTAATTTTCGGTACGGCTGACAAAAAATATATTTTGTACACTTGAATTTCTTCGCTTTCGCTTCACTATGCCTCACAAAATCTACAGTTAAAGGGATGGCATATATTTTGGCAGCACCTTATATATTTTACAAGGAACTTAATCATATAATATGTTCAGTGACGATAGAAGGCTGAAGCTTTTTTAAAATATCTTTATTAAAGAAAACACCAGTCATCTGGGAGAGACTCCATTTAACTAATATTTGGAATTCAACCCGATAAAAACAGAACTACAAAAGTTTGATACACTGTCTGAAAATTCAACTTAAAGTAGAGCAACTTCTACTACAATAGGTACATTGCGCTTATTTAGCAGATTGCTTTTCTTTAAGTTGTTTTTTAATGCAGATAGCTATACTAGTAGTGGTCTAGCGCCTATTCTTTTTTCCGTCAATGCACTGGTGTATGGATCTCGAAAACAAAACACGCAATTCACACGCATTTCAATAATACAAGACAAGCAAATGCAAGAAATTGTCTATTTTAATCAAAGTTTTAAGAGTTTCAGCTAAAGATTTTTACTTTAAAATAAGACCTTAAAAAAGCTTTACAATCATAAAGAACATTTACACAAAAAAATAAAGTTTTTTTTTACAAATAAATATCGAATATGGATAAAAATAAAGCACCGAAATTTCAGCAGATTAATATTCAATTATTAATTAATTATATATTTAAAGAATATAAAAGCAATTTCAAATCAACCCAACGGGCAGTTAGAACTCTTACACGAAGTCATAATCAATCGTACACCGCGATGTACGCCAAATACCGACCTATATTGGATTAGCGACATCCGGCTACCGCAATAATACATATAACGAAATTCAACATTAATAGGCTCAAACACAATCACGGATGGCCGCATAATCGAGTTAGCTGCTATTCGGTTAAACCCCTATCGCTTAATCTACCCCATTGTCTGGCAGTCGTTGTGCTGATCATGAGGGCCGATTATTATGGCAATTTCGTGTTTATTGTTTTCAGGTGTCTCTTGTCACCCCGCCGTCCTGAAGGAAGACCACAATGCGAACTGTCTTATCTACCCACAGACGGTATCGTAAAATGTTACAGTCTTAATGTCAAAACAGATATTACAAATTAGCTATTCAACAACACTAACAACTCTATTATTGTCCGTAAGTTATTTGGATCAAATTCCACAGAAATATTAACTTTAGCAAAACAAAAAAGATTCTAGAAATCTAACCAAATCAACTATCAATAGAATAACAAAAATAGATCGCGGATAATAAACGGAATCCCGTAGAGGTCGACGTAAGTGCCACTCAGGTGGAATATACGTCGGGAAAGTTAAAAGTTTCACCACAGTTAGATGCAGCTAAAGGAACAAATAAGTATATAGAAGCTGCGTCAAAACTGCCAAAAACAAAACTATAAAGTTTGCTTTATAACGGGTAGATATCTCTTTATCTATTTGTGATGTCGGACTCAACTTGGAGCAGCGAACACGTCTTTTATAACTTCTACTAGCTGCCACAATCTTATGTTCATAATATCGAGACTTTATATTGCTTTTCATATCTAATCGGATTAAATTATTTCCATCGGAATCGTTGCTTAATTAAGGCATCAGTTCGCTTAAATTAAGTAAATGATAAAGATTGTCGTCGTTAATAAAATTCGGCGGATGCGTAGATAGCATGTCTATAGATATACTATCTACGAGCCTAGACATAATTAATAAAACACTTGGTAAATCTATACTGATACTTCAATAGTTGACGCAGTAATTTTATTAGTCATTGGCATGTCTAATAAAATTGAGCTTTTATGAATACTGGTGTAACGTAGGACTGAGTAACGATACGTCGGCGTGAGTGTTACGACGGCATTGTAACTTACTAACAGCAAATTCTGCAGATTTTTATGAGATTATAAAACAAACGTCTCGTATTAATTATAATTGTGAGTCCCGATACAGTCACATCCCCATTGATCGTAAAGAAACTGATGGCTGCTGTAAAATGTTCCAAATCGTTGTCGTGATAATTTATGAAGCATGTTTATGGATGTATTTATGACGACATAATATTCCCTATCTACTATAATACTTGTTAGTGTCCTATGTACCTAGTCATTAACATCACGTTGCTTTGCAAAATATTTTTTCCCGAGTCTGTTGTAAAGTTAAATTAGTAAACGAGTGGCACGACGAGGGCTAAAGTGAATTAAAGCAACTTTTACGCCTATTACGTGAAGTGAGTTATAAAATAAAGCCGCGGCGAGTAACTTCATACATTACAAGCCGATAACCAGACAAGACTGCTGAGACACAAACCAGTCCCTTTTAGTAAAATTGAAAAGGTTTTCTGTTACTCATACCGCGGCCACGACACAGCTCCTTTTAAATCAATTGCCTTTTATAATTAACTTACTCTGTTATTGGAGTGCACTCGTTCGTTGGCTCAATTAAAATTCAATCGAAATGTAAATCTATCTATTAAAGAACGAGTTTTTCTGGCAGATATAATTGAATAAAATTGTTTTCTAGATAAGTGTTACGAGTGTGGAACGGAGATAGTGCTTAGCAAACCTGTAATTTGCGGATTAAATTATCTGCACTGTTTAATTTGTTGTCTTTCGGACCGTCACAGTAAAGTTGTATTGCCATGAATAACACCATTCATAATAAAGTTAAATGTAAATAATATATAAACACTACGTCATTATCATCATCATCAGCCCGTTTAGCGTTAACAGATGAATATGGGCCTTCTCCCGAGGGAGTTTATCCAAAGTCACCACGCTTGGCAGGTGAGTTGGCGACCGCAGTAATATGTTGTAACTCACAAGGAAACGCTGCTGCCCACTTCTTATATATTAATATTCAGTGCGGTACTAACGACTTAACATGCTTTTCGAGAGGCGGAGGGTATTCCCTCAACCAAATATTGAAGAAATTTTAGAATTTACACAAAGATTTATTGTCCGGTGTGGTGTCGGGATCAAACCCATGACCTCTAAAACTTATACAACTAGGCCACGGGGGTTGTTGTCCTGACCTTATGCAATTACTCTAATGCAATGAAAATTCTCGATAACTAGGGAGTGCCCCTTTTTCCTAATTCTTATTAAACATTTATTAGATTAGACAAAAGCTATTGGTAGGTTCTCAATGTTTTATTTATGATCTTACGGGATTGTTGTTTTCTGTCTGTTACGTTTTGAACAGTCTGTAAATGGGTGATATTGAAACTATAAATTTAGTAAAGAGTATTTCAAAAAGTGTGCGTTGCTTTAGTTCATGTACGTCAGAAAACCCCAGTAGCGTAGCGGTATTTGGCTCGCTTTAAATCTCGGAGGTCGTCTGTTCGATCCCCACGCCGGACAGAATATCTTTGTGTAAATTCTAAGATTTCTTTCCGGGTCTGGTTGGTTGAGGGACTACCCTCCGTGCCTCGGAAAGCACGTTAAGCCGTTGGTCCCGATTATTATAACATCATCTATAATAATCGTATATCAAGGAACGGGCAGCAGCGTTTCCTTGTATTACAACAACATAAAACTGCGGTCACCAACCCGCCTGCCAAGCGTGGTGACTATGGTAACTACCCTCCCTCGGGAGGAGGCCCATGTTCAGCAGTGGACGTTATACGAGCTGATGATGATGATGATGATGTCAGAAATTTAACTTTTTCTGGCCGAATAAGTATGTCCACTGTTGAACATGGGCCTACTCTTTAACAGACCTTGGCAAGCCAGGGTCGTTGAGGGATAGTTTCGTTATCATCACGCTTGGTAGGCGGATTTTTGATTGTAGTATGATGGAGGTATCTTTAAGCTGATTGACGTTACTGCCCATCCATCATGTGTTTGTACCTTAGTCGCCTCTTGCGATACCCATAGTATAGTATATGGGGTGGTTATTCTAAGCCGGAAGCCACACGGCATGTCCAGACGAACAATACCAGCTTAATTTTTTTTTAGTTCCTATTAGATGTTTTTTTTTCAAGATATCTGTAGGTATAGGTACGCTTATTTCTTCTTGAGTAGTTAAGAATAAATAAGCATACCTATATATAACTGATTTTGAAAGGGTTGTCGTTAAAGTACAGTTTTTTTTTTTAATTCTTTTTCACCCACCAGCAGGTAAAACCATGTGGGATATCTAGTTTAATATAAACATAGTTATACGAATAATAAACTTTATTCAAATGAAATTACATTACTTACTTAATTCGAAAAATATATTTAACCATTAGAATACGTTTATATGTATAATTAAAAATGAAAATAACTGAATCCAAATTAATGATTAAATTAAACGTAAAATATTGTGTTCCGGTAGAGGATGCGTGTGCGCACCGCTGCCTACCTATTTTACAAAAAAATATTCTAAATTGTTAAAGCGGCTTAAACTAATTAAATTATAAATCACTTTTAAAATTTCATTTTAATTAAATTCAATGAATTGGCTTATGGATAAAGAAGTTAACTAGGTTCCGCACGCGGTTCCTACCGCGTAGCTCCCGTTGCAAGTTGGAACTTCATAATAAAGTATATCCATAAATTGATTATCTAACACTAAAATATTTTTTCAAATCCGTCCAGAAGTTCCTGAGATTAGCGCGTTCAAGCAAACAATCAAAATATTAGTATAGATCAGTGCCGGATTAGCCATATAGCAATAGTAGCAAATGCTACGGGCCCCGCGTTGATTTGGGGGGCCCCGCGATGATTTGGGAGCCCCACACATGAAGATACGTGCGCAAGCAAGAAATTGGAATTGCCACAGGCCCCGCGCAGGCTTAATCCGGCACTGGTATAGATAAGATAACAATATTGTCTAAAGTAAAACATTAAAAGTAGGTATTGTATTTTACGGTAATTATTAATAATTACATCTATATTTTAATACTTTTCAGTGAAGATAAAATAAAGTTGCACTAAGCTTTAACATACTTAATTGGCATAAGCAGCGAGACGACTGCGAAACTTTGATGCTTGTCATATTTATTGCACTTTATTAATTAATCTCTAATTAAATTGCTCTAATTAGTCATTAAGACTTGGAAATGTTTGAGAGTCAATAATAAACAAATAAAGCAAACTAGGCTATGATGACAAATCAAAGTTAATTAATTATATTACTTTCTCAACACACTAACATAAAACTCGTTTTGTTCTTGTTTTTTTTCTCGGTTTATGACTACGCCAAGTTTATTATTATTATTATTAATTAGACGTGAGGCATAAATATTAGAATAGGTTAGTGTATTAGGTATTTTTCGATCCGAATCCGTACCTAATCAAAAGCGTCGAGGATTAGGTATGGTACAAAATATTCGTTACATAGAGTACAATTTACATTCCTTATTTTTATTTTTAATACTCTGACATTGCTAGAGGCGTAACTAATATGACATATATCTAATTTAGTATCGATATCAAAGTTAGTAAAATAAAAGTGAATTACAATATTCTATTCGACTAATTCTCAATTCTACCATGAATGGAATAATTAATAAAAATCTACCTAGAATATTAATTGTTATAAATTTAATTTCGAAAGTACTTCAATTTCAACCATAATTTATGATTAGTACGAGTGAAAACATATTATAAACTATTCATATGCCAACTTCCCGATTACTTAACAGGAAAGATCATTATCAACGAATATTTCCTACGTAATCCACATACGATACCTACATAATATTGGTAACAGGCCAGCTATATTGAATAAATATTAGGATAAGGTAAATGGAACAGGTATTTTAAAATACTAGGATTAGGTATCATTTTTAACTAATCCAACCCATCTCTATTATTAATGAGTATAAAAATGGTTTATGTTTAACATTGTGTGATGTCGATTTGCATGAATTGATACACATAAAGTTAACTCATACCATCTACTGAAGACGTTCTGCATCATAAATATTTTTCTTAATTGAGCATTTCAAAATAATGTTCTTAAATGTGTTAATGCATTTTAAAAGACGTATAACAAGCGCGAATTATTCGTCTACGTTACTAATAAACTAATTCATTTCATTTCAATATGAATGAGAAATATATCAAAAATTGATAACAAATAAATTAAAAGCTTACAGTATATTCTGACCGTGGCGGGTTTTTTTTCATTGTGTTTACATTGTTACGGCTGCATTGTTTTTCAAACTCACGCACACATGTAGCATAGCCAGTTCAGAACCCTCACTCTAATTAAGTAAATACGAAAATGTCATGTAAATAGATGATGAACCGTGAAATCACATCTCGCTATTAACAGCGTATTGCAATAAATTAAAAGAACGCACTAAGAAACATTTATACATGGAGTCGTTTATGAAAATGCACAAAACATACATAAATATGTATGTATGGAGTCGTTTATGAAAATGCACAAAACATACATACAAATACATACATATGTATGTGTAGAACGATATAATAATATATACTTTACACTTACACGACGCTGAACAAAAAACTTTGTGTAATATCAAATATGTACTTCCGGGTTTGATTGCACTCTAAGCCGTTGGTCCCAATTTTTGTAACATCATCTATAGAAATTGTATACGAAGGAACACGCAGCAGCGTCTACCTGTATGTGGTATTACTTACATATAACGGCCAAGCGTAGTAATAATGGCGAAAACCCTTTCTCGGGAGAAATCCCTAGTTCAGCAGTGGATGTTATATGAACAGAAGATGCTACAAATATTTTGGTACAAATTATACAAACGATGAGAACATTTGAGAGGATCAAATAAAACATCACTTTACGATCCATTTCAGCAAGTTACTCTGCAGAACTCTGCGTCACCAAAATGTAAATTTAAAAAATACGCACCAACTGCAATATTTTTGTTTTTAATTTTATAGCTGAATTATCTATAGTAATATTGACACAAGGAAATATTGATATGTTTGTTTGCATTGAATAGGAATCTGAAACTAATAGACTGATTTCAAAAATTCTTACGCTATGTTATCAACAAATACCAAATATTTATGATGAAGTTTAAATATAGAATAGAAGCTACGCGAGTGAAACCAAGCGCGGGAAGCTAGTTATACATTGACTGCACCGGTGGCACAAGGGCTTTCTTCTGATACCTACGTAGACCCGAAATCCGAAAGGCTCGCGAACTGTAAAGTAGAGCGATAGTTGCACAAAACTCCCCTAAAAAACTAAAAGCCATAAATAGCTCTGCCGGTGGTCTTAATTTATTTATCTCTATTTTAAAACTAAAAGCCATAAACACTTAATCTCCCCGTCAGCGACCGCCCTGAGCCGAGGTCCAAGTCCCACAGGTTGCGCACACCCTCTTGCGCAGGTTGCTTAGTTTGTAGTGTTTAAACGATTTATCTAGGCTGGAGCTCAGCTCGCCTTTATGCCCGGTGAAGCAGCAAAAGCCTCGAGGTTAACTATAATATCCGTAAAAAAAAAATGGAGTTGTCTTTAAAAAAAATACTTTAAGAGCTCAATTACTTACCTACTCCAGGATCAAGATAACACAGTCATTATCTATCATTCTGTAATACAGCACTTAATAATTAATATAAACCCGGTATCAAAAACTGAAAGACTTGCCTACTATTGGCACGTGTTTACATCACGCCTTCTCTTTTTAGACTGTATGAATGAACGACATTTTATCGGCTCATTTCCGTCCTCTGTGATAACATCCTTGCTTAATTAGACGCCTATACAACGTACTCATTGAAATAATTATTGTGAAAACATTGTAATGACTAATTAATATCTGCCAATGTATTTTGTTATTTGGTTAATTATGATTAATCAGAAGAATGTCGTGCGGTTTCCGGCTTAAAATAGACCTATTTATACTAATATACAAAGCTGAAGAGTTTGTTTGCAGGAACTGCAGGACCGATTTGAAAAAATCTTTCATTATTAGATAGTCCATTTATCGAGGTAAGCTATATTTAATTATGAAGTTTCCATGGAAACGGGAGTTACGTGGCTGGTTTTACTGCGTGCGGAAAGCTAATATCTTATGGGTGTCGGAATAAAAAAGTATATAGTAGTATATACAGCTGATGGACGGGCAGCAGCAGCTTTCAGCTCACAGATACTTCCATCTTACTGTAGTCACCAATCGGCTGACTAGTACATCCTTACTAATATTATAAACGCGAAATTTTGTGAGTATGGATGGATGGATGCATGTTTGTTACTCTGTCACGCCAAAACTACTGAACGGAATTGGCTGAAATTTTGCACCGGGATAGGTTATACGCTGGATTAACATATAGGCTAACAAAACATCACGCTCCGACCCACTGGGGCAGAGTAACGCAGGTAAAACCGGTAAACGGGCTGATGATGTAAAAAACAAAACGAATTCAACATTTCTACATAACAACCTATTGTTTGCCAAGAAAACTATAATACTTTTTCCACGATTATTGTTTTCCTGAAGATGCTTACCGCATAAAAAACTTAAATAAAAAATTAATAGTAGGTTGGTATTGTGTCGTTGAGGTATATATACGCGCGGTTTCACCCGCTTAACTCCCGTTCCCGTGGGAAATTCATAATTAAATATAGCCTAAGTCATCTGAGGATAGTGTAGCTTTCCAACGGTGAAATAAATTTTCAAATCGGTCCAGTAGTTTCGAAGCCTATTCAATACAAACAAATAATCGAATCTTTCCCCTTACAATTTTAATATACATATTATAAAGAGTAATAATTGTATTGTTTGCATTCAATAACTTTCCGAAACTACTGGACTAATTACATATTTTTTTTTGTAGCATTATCAAGCTACGTCATCCAGGACAAAAATAGGCTTTATTTTATAATGAAGCTTCCACGCGAACGGGAGCAATGCAGGTGAAACCGCACGTGCAAGCTAATATTACATATTCGGCTGAAATCATTACAAAAATACAGCGTTCTTTATATTTTGTTTCTCGACGAATATTCCAAAAGGGACACACACGAATATTTGGTACTAGCTGTGCTCCGCGGCATTACCCGCGTTAATCTGCTCCAGTGGGTCGGAGCGTGATGTTTTGTAGCCTATATGGTAATCTAGCGTGTAACATATCAGCCAATTTCGTTCAGTACTTTTTACGTGAAAGAGTAACAAACATCCATCCGTCCATACTTACAAACTTTCGCGTTTATAATATAAGTAGGATAAACGGAACCTATTAAAAGAAGTAAATTTAAGTATACGACTCATAGTTTATTTTTGAGATTGCCCACGTGCAGTGGCTGGTAGAAAAAAGAGTAATATTATTTTTCAATTCCCATACAAAAGTGGTCGGTGCGCGGTATCAAATTGGCTGTATTGTCAATTTGGGCAGTGCGTGCTGGGGCGCAGATGAAATGTTTATTTTCAATTTCCACCATTTTCCTGCTGCGTCCGCTACGGGATTAGGATGCAAAACAACTATATCATAGAGTGATTGAAGTTTTCATTTATGTGTCGGTACATATTACTTGAGGTTTCTACAAGACGTTTGGGAGATATAAAAAGCAACAATGAAAAAAACAAGACAAAATCTTCAAATTTTTTATGGAAATCTGCAGACAAGCCCGGAAAGATGCTTATAACCTAAACTAAATGTTGCCACATATTTTTATATTATTAAAAAAACAAATCCTTTCCCTCCCAATAAATGAGATCAGGACACGACCCAGACACGTCTGTTGACTGGGTCGTGTTAAACCCGGCAGTAGAATAACCCACTGAGTTTGTTTTGCCGGATCTTCTCAGTTGGGGCGTACTGGATCCGGTCGTAGCATTAAAGCGCGTCCGTCGTTATATACTCATGGGCCGCCCAAATAATGACAATTGTTATTAATATAATTTAATATAGACAGAACAAGCTATTGGAAACAATATAGTTGCATAATAAAGTTAAGACTAAAACATTATTAAAAACTATAACTAAAATACCTGCTTAAATGCTTATTTATAAATGTTAAAATTATACATAGATTAATAATAAATTATTGTTTTGACTATTTGCCTGTAATAGGTTTACGTAAATAAAAATGATTTTTATTTTATCATTGACGGAAAAAAGCACACCCAGACTCCGAACTACCTTACTATCTCTGGTTCACACATATTGGTGGTGGTTGGCAATCTAACCCAAAACACTAAGGAAGCAACGTCACCACTGAGCCACCAGTAAAGTCATGTATCAAGTCAATATAGGATTATATTTATAATCAAAGTTATGATGAACTTCGCTGAATGCACAATTAGATTGAGCTCTTCAAATAACATGTTATTGATGTTATACACTGTACAGTTAGCCCAACATGATATTTACATACATTACTGCACGTAACTCGGTAATTTGAGTTGACATTATGTTTCAAAAGGGCTTCTCGACAATTGTCTACCATTTGAGTGGCTAAACCTCCACGGAAAATATAGGGAAAGCAACTAACTTTAATACTGTGCAATTTACGAACACAAAACAGTGGAAAGCAATGGGTTCTAAAGAATCATCAGTTATGCGGCATTAAATTGCCTTATTTACCTTTTCGCCTATTTGGAAACAAACCTACTCATTTACTTAATACTAAGTTCTGTGACACTCAATTTAGCGTCATTAAGTTAACTCAATTAAGCGTAATATTTACTGTGTTTGTCATAAACGGCTCCATTTTCTTTATAAAACATTTAAGTCAATAACAAAATATATCAATAAAAACGGTAGGTAGAGCAATGTTCAACTTTTTAGGTGTGAGCTCACATGGTCGTCACATTTATGAAGAAATACTTCATATTATCGATTAGTCGACCGGTCGTCACGACAGCTACATACTATCGCGTCACGGGAATACCGACAGGACGACCGGAGCTTATTAACTCCCTCCATTAATTAAATTATTAGAAATCTCTAGCCGGACTAATTAATGAAGAATTCCAACGTTTCGGGTCCACCTATCGAGGTTTAATTAAAATTGACAAAGCCGCGGGCGAGCGCTCTCGTTTGCCAAATATCGCCTCTATTAATGAAATGATCACTCCAAACTAATTAAATCATGGAGGTAATGGTGCGTGCAAGTGATACCGGCCGCGGGGCGATTTTGACAACTCTCTGTGTAATGTAACACCTATGATGCGCCCACTGTACTTTTAAGCACATTCAACACACGATTTTGATGAAAACTGGTCGTTTAATACAGTAGTTTCAACACAGTATCCTTCTGCGATTCGAACAGTATGTTCACAGCCAAAGGTACAATGAATCTTGCGTTCATCTAAGCGAATTTGAACGAGTACCTAAGTGTACATTCGTACTCAAATTTAAAAGATTCATGATTAGTAAGCACATTAAAGTAGACAAGTCGACTTTAATGAAATATCCCGTTCATTTTAATGTAACTGAGTGTGTGCAGGGCTCGGCCGTCTAGGCGCAGCGACATTAAAATTAGTGATTATAATAAAACTGATATGTCCTCATAATTAACTAAGCTGATGAAGAGTGCTTTGACGAGAGTCGGCACCGCGCAGTCGCTGAAGCGCTTTATACATTACTCGTATTAATGTAGAGATAATTTTTGTTGAGAATAATCTTTTTTTTATATTAAATATTACAAACATAAATAAACATAAATGCGATCATTTCTTTTTTATTTATGTTAGCATTGTTTGGAACTTGAGAGAGCTTAAAAATACCTAATCAATTAATTTCGGTAATGATATACAGGGCTTAGTTTATTTATCGTTCATAATAATAATTGATAGGATGATTTTCCACTAGTTTACTATCAAAACGTGACATTAAAACTTTGAAACGGCTATGTTTCAAAAAAAATGTTTTCCTCCAGGAGACGGTACATTTATCGTTGGATAAATGTACATGGCAAAGTTGCCTCTAATGCATTGCAATAAAAGATAATCTGGGTTGTACGAATGGGCGCCCCCCACACAATGATTTGATGTAATTTTTATGTGTTATTTTTAATGCAATTAAAAAAGTATATACTTAAATATCGATAATACAATCAAAATTAAATAATTTCGCTGATGTTAAGGAAAGGCTAAAAATCACGGTGTATATTGCTGTTATTATAAACATGTTTTATTTATATTTTAAATGGTTATATAAACGAGTATATTTAATAGTGGGGTACCCAACACTGCTTTACCGCTTCCAGCGACTAGCGCTAATTAGGCGGAGTGACAACCCACTCATGCCATAAAGCGCTGCAGATTTATCGCCACAGATTATTTATATTATGTTTATTAGACCCCGCCCTCCGCTCCCTGTTTTTCCGCTAATTGAATTGCCGGGATTTTTGTATGTAACGACACCTGACGAGGTTATTAAAGGCAACAAACAAAAAATGGTGACTGAAAAAATTAAAAAAGTTGGTATTAAAATCCATTGAGAAAATTGCTTTTCATATATAAAATCCACGTGAGTCTGTCTAATAGTCAAAGATGGATGTCGTTGGTGATAGTGTGATACCGCGTAAGTGATAATAGCTATTAAGTTTGAAAATTGAATTTACCAAATTAATATATCGCCTTTTACTATTAAAGAAGAAAATATTTCTTGGTAGACGAAATTATACTTTATTAGCCAATGCCACTTACGTGGTTACGTCACACTATCACCTACGATAATGCTTTAGGTCTTAGCGGCAAACTCACGACAAGCTCAGCGCTCGCGTCCTTCATACGCTCGAGAAACGCGCACATGTCAGGTCACCCTTAAGGTCCCTCAGCCCTTATCACCAGAACGAAGACGCCTACATTTAAAATATGTTTTACAATATATATAAAGCTACATGCTTCAACAACCGTTTCACATATATAGGCGTTTCTTTCTTCCACCAGTCAAAAATAATTGTCAGTTTAGCAATACTGACTCAAACAGTATAATGAGCATTAATTAACATGCGATGATGATAAATAGCCGTTCAAAAGGAATACAAGTTATTTTGGCAATCGCGCCGGCTATGATTAACTGTGTCTCCTCCCAAACGCCGCAATGATAAATTGACTACAAGAATAGCTGTATTTTATATGTAATTTTGATTTACACTATGATTCTTAATCTGTAACACATTGCTGACACTGGATTTTTAGTTAACAATACCTTATACACGTAATTGTGGGTTCGATCTCCACGCCAGTTGAGAAATCTTGGCTTTCTCTTCTTGGTTCTTGGTTGGGGGACTACCTTCCGTGCCTCGAAAAGCACATTAGGCCGTTGGTCCCGATTGTTATAAGATTATCTATAGCAATTGTATATCAGGGAACGTCTCCAACTATAAGTCTGGGGCCTTATTTGAGATGATTTAAAATCTACTAATTAAGCGACCTGTGAAAGAGCCAGGGGAATTCGGAATAATACTAAGATTTGTAGGGGAGTATTGTGCAACTGCCTCTCTACTTTACAGTTCTCGGGTCTCTTGCACTTGAGGCCAACTAGGGCAACAGAAGGTTCTTAACAAACTTAGAGTAGGGAGGCATCACGCGACAAAATGGTGAAGGGTGGTCTGAGACTACCTTTTGATGCAGTACATCCGTTTGTGTGATAATAGGTATAGTACATTTTAGTTAGTGACCTGTCAAGTCAATTATCTTCCGTCAAATATTTATAAAAAAAATAAGGCACACTCTACTTAGACATACCACATATTGAAGTGGGTGTTACCCAAGCGAAGGTTTGACGCGAGCGCCTCATTCTACCAGCACGCGGTGAATGTCCAGCGCGAACAAGCGCTCTGCGTGCGCGCCGCGACATCGCGCGAGCAGCTTTCGCAGTTATAGCGACATCTATAGTAGCCGCACAAACTACTCGAAGACGAGCAGCGCCATCTAATACCTAGCATCCCAACTAACCTGTATCGCGCAATACAAGTTTGCATGCCAATTCGAACATATACAATTTCCGAACAATAACAAAATGAATAACGAATGAATTTTTGTGGAGGAATAATACCAACCGTTCCTCTACCCACTGAACTCACGTCGCGTCGGGTTGACGCTCGAGGAACGCCCACTTCAATGTGGTGAAGCCTTATTATCTACCATAATCATGATTACATTTAAAATATAATCATGCTATGTCAGATTCGATGAATAAATAAAATATCCAATAATGTATGTAGGTACTTATAAATTTAAATCTAAGAACAGGTTTAAACTTAATTCATTCGACTGATACAAAATTGGATCTCTACTAACCAACCTTAGTATGCAATTATGCATAGAATGTACTCGTAACTAATTAATTTTAATTGGGCAGAATGTTACCGGCTGGTATTGAGCTTTACGCCCTTTGTAACCGCTATCAAATGTACGAACATTACATACGAATGTTTTGTATGTAAGGATACCTAATTAATTAAGAAAAGCTATTGTTATGGTTAATTCTTGCAAGAATACCTTTTTTAGGGTTCCGTAGCCAAATGGCAAAAAACGGAACCCTTATAGATTCGTCATGTCTGTCTGTCTGTCTGTCTGTCTGTCTGTCTGTCCATCCGTATGTCACAGCCACTTTTTTCTGAAACTATAAGAACTATAATGTTGAAACTTGGCAAGTAGATGTATGTTGTGAACCGCATTAAGATTTTCACACAAAAATAGCAAAAAAACAATAAATTTTGGGGTTCCCCATACATAGAAATGAAACTCAAAAAAAAAAAAAACATCGAACCCATACGTGTGGGGTATCTATGAATAGGTCTTCAAAAATGATGTTGAGGTTTCTAATGTAATTTTTTTCTAAACTGAATAGTTTGCGCGAGAGACACTTCCAAAGTGGTAAAATGTGTGTCCCCCCCCCTGTAACTTCTAAAATAAGAGAATGATAAATCTAAAAAAAATATATGATGTACATTATCATGTAAACTTCCACCGAAAATTGGTTTGAACGAGATCTTGTAAGTAGTTTTTTTTTAATACGTCAAAAATCGTAAACCGCAATTTAGCTTTCATTCAATCAACTCGAATATAAAAATATAAAATAACATTTCATTTCATAAACATACGCTTTTTTATTTATTCTTGATATCAAAAATAGGTACGCACTTGTAACTGAAACGGAACCCTTCGTGCGCGAGTCCGACTCGCACTTGGCCGGTTTTTTATTTAAAATAGCTAACAACAACAACTCTTGTTAATTGCTAGCTGAAACAGGTACTAATATTATGATAATAGGTACTATATCTATATACCTCTATATAACACTGAAGCGTTAGTTTGCTTGGACGCTATAATCTCAGGAGCTACTGGTCCGATTAACAAAAATCTTTCAGTTTTAGATAACCCATTTATTAAGGAAGGCTTATAGGTTAGACATTTAAATAAGAAGCTTCTAGGGGAACGGTAGTTACGCGGGTGAAACAGCGCGAGGGAAGCTTGTGTAGGTATAATATAAAGGAATTTTACATTGTTCTATTTTGAAGAAGATTGGGTCTAACCCAATCATATATTATTATTTAAAGTTTTTGTTTTAAGACGGGAGTTGAAAGCAAACACTCTATTCAGGTAGACAAAGCACACGCAGACTCAGAACAACTATTAGTGGTTCAACTAAATAATTATCATCATCATCATCAGGCTGTTGTAGTCCACTGCTGAACATAGGCCTCCCCCATCGATTTCCAGCGGGAACGATCGCTAGCGGCCTGCATCCACCGACTCCCGCGACCTTTATGAGGTCGTCGGTCCATCGTGCAGGCGGTCGTCCTACGCTGCGGTTGCCAGTTCGTGGTCTCCACTCGATAACCTTTCTGCTCCATCGGCCATCAGTTCTTAACAATTATCCCGAGTGGGATAATACATATATAACCAAACTTAGAACACCTCTCAGAAGCAACTATCGTAACCACTGAGCTACTGGTGCGGCCAGTTTTTTTTTAAATGTAGTAGTAATATAGAACAACACAATATCACGTCATCTCACTATGACTATAATTTTATAATAGAACTTTACAATCGCAATGTTTTTAATTTACAAAACATTCAAAATACAAATTTAATTTTTAAATACAATTGAAATCCTATAATCCCTAAATTGTATAGAGGGCCACAACTTATTCACAGAATTTGCAACAGTCATATTCATTTTCCGCTCGTGCGCCTCCATTCGCAAACGCCTATTCATACTACATAACTATATATATATACGTATAGAATCCTTATCGAATCATAACATTTAAATGAAATTATGCATTTCATATGAAATACAATGGTATAGTCAGTCATTACGGCTTAATGACCACTTATGAATCGAATGCAAAATTTTCTACAAATATAGACATCTGTTGCAATACTGTACTGCCGCAACCGTTTGGTATACTTATACTTCATCCATGTTAATAATTACTGCGATAAAAAATATAATTAAATAGGGCTTTATTTTTACTTTCATAAATATTGCTATTACTTAAATAAATAGACGCATTTTTGAATTCAAAATTTGATATTTTGAAAGTCAGTCCATCATAGCTAATGCGAAAATAGATATTTTCGCTTGCACTCCTAAAGCTTTAAACCCATTTTGATGAAATTTTGGGGTCGTGGGGCTTTTGGGACCGGGACCGCGGTCCCGGATTCCACCTATAAATTAAATATTTATTTTTCAGTAGTATTTTGGGACCACAAATATAGATTAAAATATGTCTTACGAAAGTACGGTGAACCAAAAAATTTTGAATAAGTATAAATAAAACTATTTTTATTAAATGATAAATTGTCTTTTATTGCTAAAATCACAGCTTTCTATTGGAATGAAAAAATATGTAGGTACTTATTAAGAAATATAATTACTATATAGATATGATAATAATGTTCAAAAATGAAATACAACAGTTCAATAATTAAAAACATATGTTTTTATCCCTTACATCTACACATTGCACATAACAATCTCCTACCTAAATTTAACGTCCAAAATAAATGACCAGATAAGTGTTGGTCATTGTCTAGAAAAATTAAGATTTTAAAGCTAATCAATTTTCAATACTTTTGAGACTGATGCAAAATTATTTTATATTGTTGAAATGTTTAATGTTAAGTTCAAGACTGTTGATTATATTCAAATAATTATTAACATGTATGCGAGACTAATTATATATATATTAATAGGTATAGCGGTTTTATGTTGTTGTTTATTATGCTGTTTATTATTTTTAAGTTAAGACAATGCTGTGATTTTAAAAATAAAAGAAATATTTTATCATTTTATAAAAAATTTTGTGAGACTGATTTTATATATTGTAAGTTAAAAGATCTTTCATATCTTTGTCAGTTTTTTGCCTTACAATAGTAATTGTTTTCAATAAGTGTAGAGATTTTTATTACTGCTGCCATGTGCTCACTAAGATACTGTTTATTTTTGACGTTAAATTTAGGTAGGAGATTGTTATATGCAATGTGTAGATGTAAGGGATAAAAACATAAATGTTTTTAATTGAACTGTTGTATTTCATTTTTAAACATTTTATCATATTTATATAGTAAAGAAATTGTATAATATTTCTTAATAATTACCTACATTTTTCCAATAGAAAGCTGTGATTTTAGAAATAAAAGACAAATTATCATTTAACTAAAATAGTTTTTTATACTTACCCATTCAAAATTTTTTGGTTGACCGTACTTTCGTAAGACATACTTTACTTTTTTTATTTGTGGTCCCAAAATACTACTGAAAAATAAATATTTCATTTATAAGTGGAATCCGGGACCGCGGTCCCGGTCCCAAGAGCCACACGACCCAAATTTAGTACCTACATAGATATACAATACGTAAAGGACATGCTACATTTTATTGTGAAAACAACTGAAGCGCGCGGATAAAATCGCAGGCTAGTTTTCAAATATTGCAATTCAATTAATGCTAAATTATTTTCTCGAGCGCGATTTCACCAGCACAGCTCCTTTTTTTTATTTTGTTTTTATTGTCCGGGTGGAAATGCATTTACGCATTCCCACCGCCGCTGCAGCATATTCGCGCGCTGGCGATGGGATATGTGGGACTCGCCCTCTCCATAGCGTGGTATGCTAAACTCATACCACGAGGAGAGGACCCTACACCACTAAAAACCCCCCGGACACTCCTTCGATCCGCCGTTGGCGGGGGCCGGATACGCATGAGCAATCCGGCCCCCCGAAGGCACCCGCGGTCAACAGCACAGCTCCTGTTTCCTTAGAAACTGCATCATTAAATATAGCCTATGTTATTCCTGGATAACGTAGGTATCTAATTTTTGAAATCTGTCCAGTAGTTCCAAATAATATTCAATGCAAATTTAATATTTATAGGTTAACTAGCTTCCTGCGCGAGTTTTGACACACGTAACTTCCCTTCCCGTAGGAAATTCATTATTAAATATAGCATATACTTTCCTCCATAAATGGGCTATCTAACCTTAAAATAATTTGTAAAATCAGACCAGTAAACAAACACACTCTTCAGCTTCTTAGTAAGTACAGATTCATAATACTTGTGAACATTGAATATGTGCATTACTCATGGTTGTCATAATCTATCATGGCATATTCTCTTCCGACCGTCAGCCATTCAAGTAACAACAAGGGTACTGAATAAAAAAGCAGGCAAGCAGCACTCTATTTGTTTAATCTCATGAGCAGGCTAATTGTCCACAGCAGTGACGATGACAGGCGGGCCGGGGGGAGACGCACGTGACCTGTCACTCGCAGGGAAATTAAAACATTCCGTTATTATTTCTATTTCGAGGCCATTGCATTGATACTGGATAATAACAATGCACTACTCGAAAATACTGTACTTGTGAATAATAGTCATTTATTATATTCTACCCTGATTTTTGAATCGCTGAGTATGGGGTAGGTACTTGAATTATGTGCAAAGTAATATTTTTAGCACATTTTGTGGCTGTTGCAAACTCTTGGATACATTATTTTATTTTGAATAAAAGAATACTAGCAGAGTTTTGCAATCTACTAGTATTCTTGTTAACTCCTCGTGCGAAGTTTGAATGTGTAATGGGACCGAAACAGCGACCACAAGATTAATAACTTAATAATACCTAATTAAAATTAAAAAGAAAAACTTTTCCGAAAAGTGTTCAAAAAGTTGTAAAAGTAAATATCAAATCCCTCTTATATTTGAAGACACTCTACTCAATAGTTGCTGCATCGTTTAATGAATATTTCGTTTTACCCCAACAAACCACGACACACAACTATAGCGCACAATTTTAATAATTAAAAATCACCCCAATGTAATTGGAGTTGTCCACATTCTGAGTAACGATTATGCTATCATTTTTAATTAAATTCTGGTGCATCGAATAAGTATAATGAGAAATAATATTTGCCAAATTGTTATAGAACAATGAGTATTTATTGTTCTAGTTCCTCGTACGTAATTCAATTAACTATTCGTATTTGTCTGGTTATCTTGGTTTATATCCAACATTTTATTATTATTTGGGATATAAACTTAGGAAGATGGTCGTAGGTAGTTAGACTTTATATACAATAGTAGATTATTTATGGTTGTATTGTAAATGTAATAAATAAATACAAAAATGATGTGATCGATTTAAAAAATTATGTCATTAGCAGGTTACATTGTCTAGGAGTAATATGATTCATTACAAGGTGTCCACGCGAGGATTCTAAAATATTTTTTTTTTTAAATAAATAATGTAGTTATTGATTTCATATGTAATAACGAATTCAATTAATTATTTTCATTATCATAAGATATGATAAGATGCCGCGTGGTTTCCGGCTTAGAATAGACCACCCCATGTCCTCCCATGGGTGTCGTAAAAGGCGACTAAGGGACATAATATGGCTGATGGATGGGCAGCAGCATCTATTAGCTCAAGGTTTACATCTTACTGCGATCACCAATCCGTCTGCCAAGCGTGGTAATTATGGCAATATCCCTCTACGATCCTGGCTTGCCAAGGTCTGTTAAGAGGAGGCCCATGTTCAGTAGTGGACGTAAACGGGGTGTTGATGATGATGATTATCATAAGCTTTGAAAGCAGCTAAAGTCTGTAGTAAAAAAAAACTCTTAATTGTTTATACGACATTAGTGAGACATATAAAAAACATGAAATAATAATTAAGTTTTGTTGAATTTTTTATTTCGCTCTTCGAACAACAGATAACTTTTCAAGATTCAGAAAGATTTTTTCACAGTATTTTCTGATAAACACATAAGAACTAATATATCACATGTTTAAACTTCCGTTTTAAACGGCGAAGTTGACTTGAACGTATCTTTTCATAAAGATAGTTTAAGATTATCTTAAAATCTCTGGTATTGACTGCATTCACTTATATTAATTCACCTACGTTTCGGTCAAGTTACAATGACCATCGTCGCGGGCAGACTAAACAATAAAGGTAAATGTAGTTGCGTTAATACCCGAGAGTTTATCTCATTGTAAATATAATCAGAGATGTCTCTAGGCGGTTTAGCGCCCGTATGCATACGGGCGCTCATTACCCTACCGCCCCCTAATAAGAGCGCGGTAAAAATGGAATGGGACCATAGTGTGGGGCTATACACTATGTTCTGCTGCACTATAGGTAAAGACGCCTCTAAATATGATACGCGAAACAATAAAAGAATAAATCATAAAATCTCCCACAGTATGAGACCATAGTGCAGTCACTTACACACTCATTCACAAAATCCTAAAACAATAGACCGTTTCATGATAACATATCGACAACCAATATATAGTTATACACTTACCACAAAAAGCCCATATTCCAATCAAAAGCAATAAAAACACAACTAATTTCATTCGCTTAAATAACGTCAGCTATTTCATAACTACTGCAAACAATTTTTAATTTCCATTGAGTTAGCCTCCCGTACATGCAATATAGAAATAATAGCAAACATTCACAACGATTCCAATAGGCTAATCGGGAGTTATTAAACCCTCGCGGGGACCCACCTGATCGCTGTCAGCTATAATAGAAATACCAGGGACTTATTATTAAAATTTCTGCTAAATTGTTCTCCGCTCCCCTTGGATTTGGTATCTATTGCATGTAAAGTAAATTGTGGATACGCAATAGTAGAAGTTGTTATTGACATGAAGCGTGCGAAATATTTATTGGATCGTGATAAGTGACAGTGACACTAGCTGCTGCCAACGATTTCGTAACCCTTCCTAAAATAAGATTTTTTAAGCTATCTTACAATTAAGTCTCATCTAAATCGGTAGGTAGGTTTTGGCGATTAGATAGAATACTAACAGATAGACTAAATCATTTCCCTAGTGCTTAGTGAAATGTGTCCTCACACTTCAATAAGCACTAGGGGAATTATTTAGTCTTATAAAACTGAATAGAAACGTACAACAACAAATTTCGATCCAAAAGGGATCATTAAAGGAACAAATTATCCCGCTAAAATATCGTCGCCAACAAAAGTTAGAAATTTAATTCCTTTCTGTCGATTAACATTATGATATAATACGAAATGAATATCTGTTTATGTCTGCAGCAAATTTTACATTATACAACCACAACTAGGGTTGCCATCTTTAAAATCTATTAACCAGAACAAGATGTGAAATCCCCGGACTTTGAAATTTACAACCAGGATTGAACAGCTTTTTACTTCTACTACTTAGTAAAATATAATACAATTTTAATTGTGATAAATAGAGCTCGGGAGTGTATATTTACCTAAACTTTAAGGAAGCATATAACATAGAGTGGATTATACCAACTCTTATATAAACCTACCGGTATATCAATTTTAATACCGGATTTAAAATATCAAGAATGATTATGACTCACATCATACTTTAATATTATAGGTGTGAATATAAGTTTGTTAGTTACGCTTTCACGCGAAAACTACTTAACCGATCATCATGAAACTTTGTACACATATTCTCGGAGGATGTAGAAGTAACATAGGGTTATTGGTTTCAATGCGAACAAAGCCGCGGGTAAAATAATAAATTATTCGTGAATTTTAAAGCCCGGCATTTTATAGGTGGTATATGCATTCGACTATCCCATCTTACAAAATCAAGTTGCTCGCACGTCGGCACCTGTGAATTTAAACTTTAAATCCTGGTTACAATTACAACCCCACCCGGGCATTTCCCGCGCCTTCTACCAAGTGCGTATCCACCGTTGTTGCTTACGATGCTTAAAGACTTGTGATGTCATACTTTCACAGTATATTGATAAATACCTAAACGATATGCCTTAATAATTCGGAAAAACTTGACGCACGGAAAAAATAATTTAATCAAATTTAAAAGTCTTTCATAAGTCATGGTTGTTCAAGAGCGAGTTCGTACACCGACTCTTTTGCGATGGGTGGATCCGCGCTTGCCTTCCACACAATGACAAATCCGGGGAATCGCGAACGTATGGCAGCCCTAACCACAACGGTTAGGCATTGCACCAATAATACGCTCAATTAATTAACGCCGCGTCTGACGTGTTTCACGTACTTACCTAATTAATGTCCCAGAACCAATACTACATTGTTATTATAATACTACTAACTGATTTAATTAAGTTGCCTTATTATAAGCATTGGTTTGTACCGCGGCAATACGGAGAACGATACTTTTTCTCTTTGTAGAAGTGTGTTTAGTTTCTTAATTGTTGTTGTGAAACCTTGAGAAGACTTTTTTTTATCGACAGACATTTGTAGCTAGCAGTTTTGGCTACTTCACTGGTATAAAAGCGGTAAAGGGTACTTATTAAATGGTTATAAAATAGTTTAAATTACATTACGTCCCCCGCGATATAGGGATTTATTTACCTTGTGAGACAGTTGTATTTTGAAATAAAAACACACAAATCCAGTATTAAACCAATTTATCAATTATGAGTGCAACTTTAGAGGTCCATATACTTATGGTCCGTCATAAAAATAACATACTCAAAGGACAGATCTTAGGCTATTCAATCATAGATACAAAAATTAATTGTATTTTCATACGTGATAGCTTTTAGACTAAAGCTATACAAACGATAATAATAATAATTAGATTAAGTTACTTTGGTAAACTGAAATATGTTTTGACTATTTACAAATATCTGTAATAGGTTTGCGTGAGCTATAACTTTTTTTATTTTTACACTACTTCTAACATTCGTTTTATTCCTCCCTTAACACTGGTAAATAAGTCGTTATAACACAAACGTGACTTCATGGCACTTGGCAACTTTAAGTAGATATTGTACGTATACAAGTACATAATCTGAGTACAGTCGAGTAGAGGTTAATTCGTGTTACCGGCTAATTGAGTGCATAACATGCGTTACTGACACGACTAATCAGTCAGTAATGCAATCCTACAGCCGGCATAATGCTTATTGATCGCCGCACTCGTGATTCTGATACTACATAATTAATTAAGCGTAATATGCAGCAATTGTGGTATAGTTATTGTTTTAAGGGTTTGTTTTTTTTTTGTTCGACATATCAAAATCGGTCGGTAGGATGTCGGTTATATCAGCCCATATAACCGACTGACTGCACAGTGGCTCAGTGGTTCTGACTCTGGGTGTACTTTGTGTCCGGGGATAATGTTTTTGTAAAATCCCCCGCCATACAGGGCTTAAATAGACCAGAGCGGGAGATGTACAAAAAAAAACCTTCTGCTGAACTTGGGCTTCCTTCCGATAGTTATCACGCTTGATCGCAGTATTATGTAAAATGACAGTCAGGGAAACGATACTGCCCGGTCCTTGGTATCTTAGGATGTTATTTTGCTCGGTACCAGGGGCTTAATGTGCTTTCCGTGGCATGGATCGTAGTCGTTCAACCGATCAGACCCGAAAAGAAATTTTAGATTATATATAAATAAATTACTCTCAGTAATTTATTATGTAATATGGACATATAAGTTAGTAGGTATATGTAGTTTATTAAAAATAGTAGGCATATTTATTAGTATGTATATGTATGTAGTTGTATATGTAACTATTAGTGTGTAGGTTTATAGATATGTATTTACCAATTTCGTAACAATTATTTTAAATCTGTTGTACACTTGTTATGCACTCATTATCATGTATCTCTTTCCTAAAGGTTTGCTGGAAGAGAATTCATAATTGAATTAAGCTCGCCTTTGTACATGTTGTTTCCAATTTATAACATTTATTTCATGTAATTTTCTGTGTGCAATAAAGTATAAATAAATAAATAAAAAAATAAAAAAATAAATAAAGATATTATATTGTTTGGACTTACACCGCTGCACCACGGAGGTTGTCAGCATGAACCATAGTTTATTAATTACGATGAATTAAAAAAGAAATAGTGTATATGCGTTTTAATATTCTTATAAGTGCTTGTCTTTGTATCCACAACTTTACAAACCACGATTGATTTGATTGACGAATACAAACTGTCTGTGGTTCATGAAAAAAATATGTTCCAGGTCACAAGAACACAAGGTTCACTATTAGACTCAATACTTTATATGTATGTATACTGTGTATTCCAATAAAAATCATCTAACAAAGTTAAGTGCAAGCTGGCTCAGCGACGGTATGATTCTACTTATGAATATAGTTCTTTAAGCTTTGAGCCATAACTTGTATTCGGCTGCGGTATTTGCCGCACTGAGCGCACTATCACTATGCTCCACCTATCTAATGATTTAAGCTCCGAACTTATATAAAACTAGACCTTATTATTTTTGGCTAGTAGAGTAGCAAAAGTCGCGTGGAAAACTACATCATATATGTTTCCGTCCGAAAACAAAATTTCTTCATAATTGAATTTACTCCAATAGCCCGTTTTCGTTCAATGCTGAACATGGGCCTCCACTTAACAGACAACAAGCCATGGTCGTTGAAGGACATTGTATCAATCACCACGCTTGGCAGGCGGATCAGTGATCGCAGTAAGATGGACACTAATCTTGAGCTGGTAGATCCCGTGGCCATCTCTATATACCTTAGTCGCTTCTTACGACACCCATAGGAAAATATGGGGTGCTCTATTCAACGCCGGTTACCACACGGCAATTACGAAATTTAAATAATCAAATGCCGTATCACACAGAAACATTCTACAATCATCTATTGTATAAATCCTACTTTTAGCTTCTCCCCACTTAGCTTTAAGGGTAATCTAGAGCCGTATGAAGCCAATAAAGCTCTCAGGCTTAAACATCAAGTTTCAAAGGCAGCCACTCATGGGTTGCTGTTAAATGGATTAATTACAAGGATGAGATTCCACCTAATTTAGTCTAACAACAGTACTGTGTTACATGATCCTTTACAAACTATGCTTTGTGTTTAGCTTAGCGAACGTGTGTGCCTTTATACAGGTTGTGAAAGACAATCTGTAGCGCAATATGCACTTAACATTTTTAATTAGCACTTACTTTTATTATTATATTATATTTATTTTTAGATTACGAAGTATTCTATAGAATAAATAATACCTTACCTTGATATTTGAACTAGAGTTATATACTACAGTTTTTGTGGTTAGTACCCTATATATGTTTATATGCATTTAGTCAAAGTCAAAGTCAAAAAATTAAATCATGTTCTTATGATGCGTCCATTTCTTTTCCTACCACCAGTTCAAAACGTGAAAACTTTTATTTTTATTCGAGTTTTTGCACACGACTAGTCATCTTGTTAACTCTTCGTACCTACTAAGCTAAAATCCTTGTGTTACGAGTGGGTTGACGTCGCGTCTATAGTCTCATGATCGCAAGCCCGACGCCCTAGCCATTGGACTACGGCCGCTTTATAATAATATTATATCATACTTTACCATGAATTTTAACAGTTCAATATCACCATCAGGTCGTCTATGTTTACCTGAAACAATCAAAATAATTTGATCAGCTCAAATGACATAAACTTGCAAGCATTCTGAAATAAATAAGTTACTTACTATAATTCAATTATTTTCTTATTTTTGATTTTTGAATTTATCGCGTCCTCCTCTCTTCTAACTTGCCGTGACCGACAGGGTCCATACTTTTTACTGGTTTTGTCTTTGTAACATCTTAATATAAATAAATGCTCATATTTTCTATAGTTATAAATAAAAACATAATAACATAAACTCATCTGTCAACATACTATGAAGAATAGTTGCTAAAGTACACACATAACTAAATACAGCGGATATTAATATCTAATATCTCTATATTAACATCATTAACCGATCACAATACTAACACGATCTAAATTGGCTACTAAATATTCAAAACCAATAGTGCGTAGAAACATAGAGGGCTAATTCGACAATGGGAGACTAATTCAATTTGAATCAGACATAATATTCTATTAATAGTGATGGACAGGTGTAATCAATCCATGCGCTCCGTGGGACGCATTGTCCTACACACGCTGAAATAAATCGATGCCAAAGCCCTAGGACCCTTATTCTGATAATTTAACAACGCTTCGGAGGACCGCGATGGTGTGTCAGAAGACGATTTTTGGCAAGCAGCTGAAAGTGTATGCTGAGCTGCTAGCCATTTGAACTAACTAAAAATGAATAGTTATAATGAATTTTGGTAGTAATTACGTAGTGTCTTGTCACTCTGCTGTCTAATAATTAATAGCATTTTACTATTACTTGCTTTGAGTTTACCCACAGTTTTCTTACGATATTTCTTTAGACTCTTTCATAGCTATACTAAATAGAGTGTCGAATGAGGTTAATTTTACTTAAATTAGCAGAATTGTTGAACCCCAAATATAGGGGGCATTCTAACATGTATTTATTTACCTATAACCTATGGGGTGGTTGCAATACAAATATCTACACCGCGGTGGTGAATATCACCTACCAGCCTACACTACATTTGTCTACCAGCGACGAAGAGATAATTAAAAATTATTTAATTTGAAATACGAATGCAATATTTATGAAAATTAATTAATTGTCAGTCACGCAATAATCAATACTTTGTATGTAGCACTGAAAATGTTTTAACATTTTAACATTACTAGATTAAAAACAAAATTAAATATGACTATGACTAACTCCACTTTATAAAAGTCTATGGCCTATTCCTATAGTCTATGGTATATACCACTACATAAACATGACACCTACAGCATATCCAAATAAAATAATACGCATTTCCTACGCAAATACAATCATCATCATCATCAGCCCGTACAACGTCCACTGCCGAACATCGGCCTCCTCCCGAGGGAGGGTTTTTAACGTAGTCACCACGCTTGGCAGGCGGGTTGGTGACCGCAGTATTATGTTGTAACATACAAGGAAACGCTGCTGCCCGTTCCCTGATATACACTTGTTATAGATGATGTTATAACAATCGGGACCAACGGCTTAACGTGCTTTTCGAGGCACGGAGGGTAGTCCCTCAGCCAACCAGACCCGGAAAGAAATCTTAGAATTTACACAAAGATTTCTTGTCCGGCGTGGGGATCGAACCCATGACCTCCGTGATTTAAAGCGAGCCAAATACCGCTACACTACGGAGGTTGTCAAAATACAATAACACATCGAAATAATCTAATCAATGTTTTCATTTGAAATGGGACCAAACTATATCTAATATTTTATAATAATGTCTACGTAAGCACTGGCTGTCACAAACACCACTAATGAATAAATAAACCAAACAAACAGATAACAAGAGATGCCAATTAAACAATACACTAATTAATTCCAAACATTGTGTAGTGGACTTAATTAGTGTAGGCAACATTATCAAACGACCGATACAGGTACATTCTAGCTGTATTATATATTATAAGGGTACAGTGACGTGCAATATTATTAGTCGATCATATTACTTTGATACGATCATTGTAACCAGTTTTTTTAATCGTGATCCTATATTCATACAACTCTGGGTAGAAAATTACTTAGTAAACTCGATAATACTTCGATTATTCGACTTCATAATTATTTTATAAATATAAATTTTATTGATATGAAATGTAACCTGTTATTACCTATCTCAAGGCTGATTATATCCAAACAATATTGGTTGTAATATAATTACCCATAGTGAAACATAGTTATGTAAGCAACCTATTTCAATTAAAAAATATTTAAGATTTGTTAACCATAAAACTGTATCCTAAGTCCTAAAATGCCTTGGTTGTCTTTAAAAAATCATCGGTAGCAAGTTCAGATGTTAAAAACATTACTTTGACACGAATACAGAACGTACGCCAATAGTATAAGTACCTACTTGAGTTGTAAATAAAACACACATAAAAATCGATACCAATGACATTGATACAAATTACGACTCAATATTAAAAATAAGCGTCGTTCGAACACGAAACAAACATAAACTTCTTTACGCCAATCTCATAAAAGAAGCCGCACAAAGTCGACAGTGGCTTTTTTAATATCGTAGGCGAGAGCTCGCCGCACTGTCCCACGAAACATTTTCCATTAATAAAACGCGAAAAGGAATATTACATATGAAAAAGACATATATCCGTATCGCCGGACCCGCCGCTATCTCCTTGGAAGGTAATAACTTCTTTACAAGTCCAAAGTCCGAGGGATTGAAAAGCAATTTCAGCAGGACACCCCCGCCCTAGCGCCGGCCCGGACTCGCCATATTTCTTTTTCGCCGCTACTGTAATTCGCCTTTGATTTAATCTAGAGAAACAAATCTTTGAATGTAAAAGTTTAGTGATAGGCATCAGTGGAACTAGTTTCGCTGATTGGATTCCATCCCCGGCTCCTGCGCGGACGATAGTTCCTACAATTTGAATTGGTCACTGCAGATATTTCGCTATTTGTTTGATTCCACTCAAAGATTGCAACTCTTATTTTCTTAACCGAATATCAGCGTACCCTTCTCATCCCTCAGGAATAAGTTCTGTAAATAGACTATTAATTTGTAGTCGGAAATGGACACCTCATTATTCGAAAGGTATTTATGTCACAGTGCAAGATGAGATATTTTTGTGATTAATTAATATGGTATGCGGAATGTACTACCGCGCACGATCGCTTCATTCCCGACCGTTTATGAGTGATTCAGTATCATGTGCTTAAAAAAAAGGATTCAGTACGGTTAGAAAATCTTCTCAAATATAATATTAAACGCAGTTAAAAAGTTGTATTATATAAAAAGCGCCAAGTTCCCAAGTAAGTAGGTAAGCCTCAAATCTCGGCTACGCCTTTTGTAACCTAGTTCCATTCCATGCACTTGACACTTTTACCGGATCCACAAACTGTTTCCTGTGAGACTAGCTTGATGATCTAGACTCAAATCTTTCCATATTAGACCAACCAAATTATGGAAGCATTGCGTCACAAAAACAAAAGACAATCTTACCGACTTTTTTGAGGAAAACTTGTAAAAACACGCCTGAGTTTACATCGCAAAAGTGGAAAGTGTAACCCTACCAATTGTTGTCATTCGATAAATTATTCGCAACGTATCATTCAACACAAGGTAGAGGTAACCAGAGCTGGTGGGCGACGAGGCGTCCCGCTAGGATCAACTTTCATACACTGCACTGACCACACCGATACATATACATTACAACCCGATTACCATATCTACTACACTTATTCATTAATGTTTACACTATTCTTAACTTATTTATTTGGATATAAACACACCTATATTTTATGCTACTTAAGAAATGATGCAGTGTAGGTGCAAAAAATTGGGGATTTCTGGCTGCTACTTAGATTAAATTACATAAGAGATAAAATCAAAACATAATAAAATAGCATTAGCAGTTAAACACTAGTAGGTATGTCAGGAGTGGAGAAAGATATACATAAATATTAAAAAACTAGATTCATGCGCGCGGTTTCACCCTCATAACTGCCGTTCCCCTAGATAGGTACTTCATTAAATATAGCCTTCATTACTTCTGAATACCGTAGCTTTCTAATGGTGAAAAAATGATTGAAATTGGTCTAGTAGTTTCGAAGCCGATTCAATGCATTGTTTGCATTGTTTACATTCAAATCTTTCCTCTTTAAAATATTATGGACCTGATGTTTAGGATAGGCTTAGTGTAGGCATCAGTCTACCACAAATTATTGTACTTTTTGTAAGTTAGTTACAAAAAGTACAATAATTATGTTGTATATATGTGTATGTGTATTATTTTGTAAACTGCTGTATAATAATTTGTGGCAGAGAAATAAATACATTTTATTATTGTTATCAGTATGGAAAAAATAAGGGAAAATCACCTGATCGCCTAGTCGGGAAACAGTTTTGGGAAAAACGTGTGAAATACTTTTATTGTTAAACCAATTTATTTTAGTCCTGCATACAAAGTAATAAATTGTAAGATAAGTAAATAACACCAGTAAAAATCTACGCAAAGCCAAGTCAATTTGTAGGAGACGGTTTTCATCGCCGGGACCGACCACCAGATCTCTATCGGTCAAAGTATTCCGGCCGCCTTATTTATATAATCTAACTATTTGAAAGGGACAAACACCCTTTATTATGTCCCCTTACGTTTTCTTTCCGTTTCCAATACATTTTTTTTATCGAAATAAAATGTTTTTAAGAATATCTAGGTACTCAGTTTTGTAAGTCACATTGTACTAGTTTGCTTTGATGAGGTAACTTGATAATCCTAAAAAAGACGTACTAGACCGTAGTTTATAAAGCAACAAATTCGATAATCCGGCACCACTAACGCGGTGCCGGATTATCGAATTTGTTGCCAGAATACCGCGAAAAGTCAAGTCACGTTATCCAATCTGCTATAGACAATCATTTTTATTTTAATACAACTTGACGTATGCTTCGGCTAAGTTGTTAAATGTGATCGGTACAACGCAATCACCTAATATGACTACACTTTTTAATGAAATATATATTAAAACAGTAGTTATATGTAAATTGTAACAATGTACATGTATTGTAACAGTTGTTTTTCCAAATTTACAAGTTGAACATAAATCGTAAGATTTGTTGAACCGCTTCTTTAATTCTGTGGGTGATCGGAGAGCGCGAGGGCGCCGCTCACGCGTCCTACACCCATTTTCTGCGCCAATGAAACTATATTGAATACGATTCTAATAGAATAGGGACCTGTCTACATAGTCCGCGTATGCAGATGCAAAAAATTAAAATATGCTCTTTAACGTATAAAAATTTAAAATGAATATTTTATACGCTTTTATCCCATATTTCAATATGGCATAAGCATGATAAAATAAATGCATCTTTTGTATTTTTTTTTTCCTTTTCACGAAGGAATATAATTTATAAATAAACAAATATAAGTTTTTTTTTAGTTTATATTATGTTAGGTATTCACATATAAAAAAAAAACTTATTGTGCATGTGTGCAGTGCATAAAGCACATAAATACATAGTTGCAAAATATATCTGGATAGGCAATGCTTACTTTCAAATAATGAAAACGGAAAACCTGTGAACAATATGCGTCTATTGTAGAGGGCACGCGGTTGCGATCGGGCCATTTACCGCTGTTTTCAATTTGTCCACCGCCAACATACATCAAGCGTGGCTCGCAGTAACAGCCCCAACTTTAATACACTTACGTTTGACATTTTTCCGCCCATTATGCATTCGCCTATACCCATCTAATACTTTTTGTAAATATTTAACGGTAAATTCAATTTGTTGCACGAACTTAACAAGTTCGGAGAAAAACAATCCCTTTATTGTATTATTAGGTTTTCTATGATATTTACATTGTTCCGGGAAGTAAAATTGATTGTGTTATATTATAAATGTGATTGGTGGCATTCTTTTACATATATAATATTTAATACGTACTTTAAATGTATGTATAGGTATATTTATACGTAGTAACGGAGTGGAATGAACCTTTCTATGAGTTCTCGTGTTAAGATACGATATAGATGTCACACGGAGAGATATCAATGTAACACATACAGTAGACGGATTCCGCAATAAACTCCTGCATGTTTAATGAATTGCTTTGAACTACGCTGCAACAACCAATATCTTAGCTCTAGTCTTATTCCTTTGTAATGTTAACATCTTTTCCTACTTGCTATAAGATCATTAGTGCACATTGACATAAAGACACTATCTAACAAAACCATTTATGAGGGTTGAAGCCAGTGGCGTAGCTAGGGGACAAAAGGGCCATGAGACAAAAAAAATTGTGGACCGTAACTATTTATGTTCTTCTTATGTTTCAATATATCGTTTTTTTTCTATCATTATAGATAAATAATTTAAAAAAAGCAATAAAAGGAATGCTAATAAGTTGCTCCCCCCCCCCCTGAGCTTGGGGGTCTCGGGATACTGCCCCGCCTAGCTCTTCTTGGTAGCAACTCCAGTCATTGGAGCTCTGCTCACCTTTATGCCCGATGAAGTAGCAAAAGCCCCGTAGCGTACATATTCCGTCCGAAAATAAAACTAACAAAGCTATAAGTTTAATTTTTTCACAGTTCAGAAGATAAGTCTATTTATACAAACCCATCATTTTCGAATGTTGTTATCAAAGCGTGATACATCTGTTCTTTTCATTTACTGCAGAAGCCACAACGAAGCCATTTAGAGAAGCAAACTAGCTTGTTTTACTCCTGTATCAATAATAATTAGAGGTGCACCAGTACACGAGGACGCAAGTTGTAGTCAGCCACGCTCAGGTTAGCGTTCTAATTGGGCACTCAGTTCACCCGCCGATGTTTGACGATTGGTCCAAACGTCGACAAACATCGTTTGTATTAGGGCCCGGGACATGCAGACAAACCTTCTTTACCAGTAGCTAGTTTAGTTGATACACCAAGTAAAGTACTACTCTTTCATTCATATGGTTAGTGAGACGTAATTTCGGTTAATTGTCCTAGCATCCCTATCATAATATTATAAATGTGATTGTAAGTTTGTTTGTTACGCTTTCAAGCGAAAACTACTTAACCGATCATTATGAAACTTTGTACTTTGAGGTATTTACAAGTAACATAAGATACTGCCTTTAATGCGAGCGAAACCGCGGGTAAAAGCTAGTTTTTTATAGAAACCTGAGCTAAACTGAACAAAAATTTCTTAAGACCGTTTTGTTAAAAACAAGGACAGTGCAATGTAATAGTAAGAGTAGAATAGATAGTATCTTGTTACTTGTTATCTCTCTCTCTCTCTCGTTTAAAAGTATGTGTCATGGCGGATCTTTTCTTGTAACTGAACGATTGTGTGCTTATAAATAAAACTTATCGTATTAAATTAAGCCTATATTTCATTTATATTTCAACTCGTTTATTGTAAAAGTAGTTCAAATTAGCGGTATTTTAACTGATGGGTTGGCACATTAAACTTAATCCTATCGGTATAGCTAATAGAAAAAATCCATCAAGTTACCCACGAAAGGGTTTGTTTAAATTTGTCACACTATCCATGCGAATAAATAAAATCCATGCAAATGATCAACCGCCGCCCGCAGTTACCCATACACACAGTATTTGTGCTGTTATTAATTCTGCAAAATTGAAAGCCGATCCGAGTTGACCGTTGCTGTCGCGCTATTGACTCCGTTGGCGATTTAGGCCGGTTTTAATTGCATACTGTGTGACGCTTTGAAATTCTACCACGTTAGGTACTAGTAGCCACTGAACGGCGCGGCTATTTTTAAATATTTTATGTATAAAATACCTATTGCATAGGTGGTTCATATATTGTAAGCGGACGCTTCTATACGTAGTTCAATATATTGCTGACGAATTGAATTGTGATCTGTATCCGATTGATGTTTTAATTAATCCACTCTGTTTTGTTTCATCGTTGTTATCTCAACCATTTTTATAACAAACAATACAGCAATACTATTAAGTGGCGATAAAGTGGTTTTAACTATTCAAATAGCTGCGTACCGAATGCTTATAAAATTTAGTTATTGTATGTCAACAGAATTTCACCATATTTGAGCTACGCGGGTTTCGACAAGTAAGGCAGCTTAGTCATAATATTCTTTTAAATGGTCTTTTGCTACATCAGCAGGTATAAAGACGAGCAGGGCTACAGCCTCATTAAATGGTTTATTAGCGACAAACTAAGCAACATGCCGGACGCCTCCACTGGGACTTGGACCTCGGCTCAAGACTTTTAGTTTTTTAGAAGATGCTCGGACTTCGGGTCCACGAGGGTATCAGATAAAATTTTAATGTCATCGGAACTATATGTCGCCACGGAACAATAAAAATGTCAACAGTCGGGGGCATTACATTGGTTCACAACGATAAGTATTTCACATGTGATAACAGGATGTTGATAAGCGGTAGGTACCCGTCTTCCCGGTACAAATTAGACTATTAAACAACTCAACTTCTAAATTCATTCATATTATATCATAACATTTCAATAAACCCTTTAAAGATAATTGTATTGTATTTGTGCATAAACGATGGTGTTAGGCGCTGGTTGAGTACTAGGTAGTAATATCGAGGTGGTTGGGGCGCCCCGGCCCACTGAACGTTCAAATTGCCGTAGCGTTACACGCACTCCTGCCTGTTCCTTACTGCCGATATTTGCTACCTACACTACGATTCGGACTAACTACTGCAACAGGAAATGAATGGTTTCTATCACTCAACCGTAAAGGTTGGTGCTGTACAATCGAACAAGAAACAAAGGAGACGATGCAATTATGAAGTCGTCAACTCAATGACGTAAGATGTTCGATCTCATAAAAGATGTATTATGTGAAACTTTGTGAAATTTGAAAACTTTTACCACCTTTTATTTTTTACACTTTATATTTTTAATTTCACCGCTGATTGCAAATGTATTAAATAAATAAACGAAAATGTATTATAAAATACCAATTTACTCGAAACTTAATAAAGATTCATGCGGTTTAATCCATTTTTTGTTTTAAATGGAGCAAATTATATATCACAACTAGATCCCGCACGCCGTTTGATCCGCGAACCTCCCGTTCCCGTAGGAACTTTAAAATTAAATATAACCTTCCTCGATAAATGGGCTATCTAACACTTGAAGAATTTTTCAAATAAGATTAGCGCGTTCAAGCAAACGAACAATCTTTATATATTAGTATAAATATTATATAATATATATATTGATTTGTACAATTCATCTCAAACAAATGTGCAGCCCTACCGAATGACATAATTAATCCTATAATAGTTTCATTTTCTCGTACCGAACCTCAAAGTAGTATACTTTTTAATATACAGCGGTTACATTCGATGTCGTCCCCAAAAATCGGGGACACTTAAATAAGGATACTCGTAAGAACAACAAATTTGTGGCCCCACTTAATGTCAATATTTCGTAATTTGCATAAAATCTGTCGACCGAAGGCACGGTAACAAACTTTTAACTACTTAAAAAGCACTAAAATCAAGATGAACTTATAAATGGGTACTGTTATGGTGTTAGCACTCGCTACTGGGTTTTTCGTTAAACTTTTTAACAACTTTTAGACAAAAAATGTACTGTAGGTATTGAGTTTTTTTAATGTACATATTTTTTTTACGACTTATGTTGACATATGTTGTTTTCAACGAGGATTTTGCTACTTCACCGGGCATAAAGGCGAGCAGAGCTCCAGCCTAGATAAATTGTTTAAAAACTACTAACTAAGCAACCTGCTCAAGAGGGTTTGCACAACCTGTGGGACTTGGTCCTCGGGCGGTCGAGGATATTGAGCGATTATGGCTTTTAGTTTAAAATGAGATTAATAAATTTAGACCACCGGCAGAGCTATTTATGGCTTTTAAATTTTTTAAGGGAGTTTTGTGCAACTGTCGCTCTACTTTACAGTTCGCGAGCCTTTCGGACTTCTTTCTACGAGAGAATCGGAAGGTTGACGTATTGAAGGATTCATTATCTTGTAAGGGAATGTAGGTAGTAAAAAGGTTATTTTTTAATCTTCGTGAAAGCTTGGCGTACCTAAGGACTGCATTATACCTACACTTGAAGGTTAAGAGTTACGATTGATTGGACACATTAGACAATAAAAGATTGAAGGTAATCCATAACGTGACACGAATCTTATTTTCTTTTTTAGTTACATTTAATGTTAGTTTTATAGTTTAATCGTACCATAAGAACACAAAATGACATTTTACAATCTAATTGACTAGATTCCCGGTCGCGGAATAACCCGCGCAGGTTTTGAAATTGGAGATCTGCGCGTTCAGCATGGAAGTATAGAGGGAGAAACAATAAATATTTAATTAGCGTTCACGTATCAAAAGATTTTATACTCTGTAATAATTATTAGGTGACGTCAGTAGACGAACACATAGTCAATTAGTGCTGATAACCTAAGGGTCGCGACTTCCGATCCATTCTACATTGACTTCCAGTTCATTTTGTACGTATTTCTTACATTAATTAATTAAAAGAGTATCATTTCAACAGTAGCGTAGTTTCGGTCCACAAACTTGAAAACACATAGTGTTGGTACGCTCAATGAACTGCTCGCCTAGAGTTGTACAAGTAAATCTGTAGATAATAATAACATTATTAATATCGTGTTCCTATGGGAAAGAAAGGTCAGGGGAAAGGATGTAGGTTAGGTAACGCATGAGCAATTCTTATGCAAGGCTACGGTAACTACTTGACTATAGGCGGGCAGCATGCTTGTTTGCCAACCCAAAAAAAAACTAGATTTTACTACTGAACTATTTATTAATCTGTGACATAGCTATGTCAAAGCTATGTGTTTATTGCGCTGCTACTTTACTAAAATATTACTCACATTACATAAATTAAGTGGGTTCCTACGTTTCGTAATAAATGACTAAAACATACACAAACGTTGTATAAAAAATCTCTAACTAAAACATATAGGTGGCCCTGTAAACAAAGTTTTAGAACAACAAAGTTAATTGAGCTAATGAAGAAGGAATTTCTTAATTAGTAGTGTTTCGAATGAAGCATAGGCATACATAGCTACATACTATAATACCGAAACGGGTTAATTACAGCCGATAACTCTTTAATTAACCTGCCTAATAACAGAGTATTTGCATTCGAACCAATTAGGTAGAGCTGTAGTGTTTACATACCTACGACATGAATCAATCGAAAATATTATTCGTATTCCATTTATTTCGTTAACTGTGCTCTAAACTAACAACTGGATATGAATTGACAGGTTATTAATATTAGACAATCTCTTTAGTGTAACGATATTAGTCATGGAGTCTTGGAGGTAGTGAGTTCGATCCCCATGCCCGACAAGAAAACTGTGTTAACTCTTAGATTTATATCCGGGTCTGGTTGGTTGAGGAAGCTGGTTAAGCCGTAGGTCATTTTTTTTTAAGAAAAGATTACTTGCATATTTTTTAAGTCTACTAGTATTCTTGTTAACCGCCCGTGCTAAGCTAAAATGCTTGTGTAACGAGTGGATTAACGATGATAGTGCAATGGGTGGGGATTGAACCGGCGACCACATGATCGCTAGTCCGACGCCCTAGCCAGTGGACTACGGCCGCTTAAAGAATAAAATAAAATGATTGTCATAACATCATCCATTGTAATAGCATGCGCGTCTCTATGTGTTACAACGTAATAGAGCAGTCACTAACCCGCCTTTTTTCTAGGTTGGACTTACGTAGGTAGCCACGAGGCTTTTGCTACTTCACCGGGCATAAAGGCGAGCAGAGATCCAGCCTTAATAAATGGTTTAAAAACTACAAACTAAGCATCCTGCGCATGAGGGCGCCCCCTGTGGGGCTTGGACCTCGGCTCAGGGCGGTCGCTAGCGATGAGATTGAGGGATTATGACTTTTAGTATTTTAGGGGAGTATTGTGCAACTGTCGCTCTACTTTACAGTTCACGGGCCTCTCGGACTTCGGGTCTACGAGGGCATCGGATGGTTCTTTGCAAGGGCCAGGAGGACGAGGGGGGAACTAACCCGCCTGCTAAGCGTGGTTATTAAACGGGCTGATGATGATGATGATAGTGACATTAGATGTCGAGTGTATCTGGTTGGAAGATCTTCTTATCCTGATTCTTCTGGTCTTTCCTAGCTCTTATAACAGTATGTATATTATGTGTGGGTAGCATAGAAGAGATGAATCCGACTTTTTTGAATAAGTATTTATGTTCAAGTCTTCATGCTTTGGTGATCTGTTACTGATTCTTGATAGTTTTTACATAATATCAAGTTTAAAATATTGCCTCCACATCAATAAATGTATCTAAATTCTTTGATTTAAGAATATAACACTCATGGAATTGTATTAATTTGGCATTGATAATGGAAGAAGTTCACAAAACTTCGGGAACTTAATATTGTGGCAATAATACTAACAAAACGTAGTTTGAAAAAAGTATGAGACATAATAATCCTACTAATATTATAGATAAATGCGAAAGTGTGTATGTGTGGATGTATGTACCATTGTTACTCTTTACGCAATAACTACTGAATGGATTTGGCTGAAAAACTGCACGGCAGCAGTTAATAAGCTCGATTACCATATAAACAAAAAATTATGCGCCGACCCACTGGAGCAGAGTTACGTGGGTAAAACCGCGGGGTGCGGCCAGTTTAATATAATGAACGTATCAAAACCGTATTAGTGGTGGCTAGTTAAATTTCATTAATTATGAAACTACAACATGCAACATCAGCATAGTAATTAATAGATTGTTCAGTTGATTGGTATCAAAATTGGTACCTACACACTACAATGCATTTATTAGTACTTGTTAGATTGGTATTGACTAGGGGAATATTATACACACGTACAATATTCCCCTTACTTCATTATGTTAGAATTTACGTTAGTTCAAAGACAAAAAATAAACCATTATCTTTTTTCCTACACACTCTAATAATGATATAACAATAATTTTCCACGGTAATTGAATAAACGCTTATAGTAATAGTCAACCCCGCATATTTGATGGCTGGTCATGGTTCCAGGATCAATAAAGGTCAAGACACACCTTATACCCCTTTGCTTGTTATAACATCATCTATAAATCTGTTATAATCTGTGAGCACTGCAATGGGATGACTCACTTCAGTTGTTGTGCAACTTGCTTTACGCGAGATTTTTTGTTTTAGGATGGACATATTATTTTGTTATTAACCACGAGAGTTTTAATACTTCACCGGGCAAAAAGGTGGGTAGTGCTAAGCATCCTGAAATAATGACTTTTAGATTTTAAGGGGAGTTTTGTGCAACTGTCGCTGTACTTTACTTTTTGCCGATCCCTCGAACTTGGAGTCCAGGACGACAACAGAAGGTTTGATGCAAACTATTCAATTGAGACGCTGCGAGCGGACGTAGCTCTCAATCTGCTAGTTTATATCAGTATGTCAAATGATGTCTTACGAATTATAAGCAAGTTGATAGTAACCCATTTTTTTTAAGAGTACCTACGTACATAAATAAAATATGATATGATAATAAAATAAGTTTTTATTTACGTAAACCTCTTACAGGCATTTGCCAAAAAGACAAAACATTTTTTGGGTTATTAATACATATAATAATTAAATTAATAAATTTAGTTTTCATCGCGGCCTAATTGGGACGATCCGGCGAAACATATTAAGATGGGCATGTCAAAATTATTTTGGTCCAATTACTGGAATTATTTAGTTCATTGGCTTACACAATTAACTAATCGGCTAAACTAAAACTTTAGTATTCTTTATTAGCAATCATAACAAAATTGTTTACCATCACAAAGTTCGTTAGTACTTAAATATTTATCCCGGTATCTTGTGCGTAAGTAAACAATGGACTTATACGTCAATATACTTGACATACGTCACTTGTCACGCCACCGAGGTTATCTGAGCTACGAGGCTATTCTAATGAGGGTCTGGAGGTTAAGATTACCTTCTAATTAATTAATATCTCGGTACAATTGGACGAGTTTAGTGCATAGATATGTTAAATATTGTATATGCTTTGAGCAAATCCAATAACTAATGCCAATGCCAAAATGATTTCATTACTTAAAAAATGGTGAGAAAATAAATTCCGATGTCGCGAATATTTCTAACACATAATAATTCACACACACTAAGTACACCCAGAAAATAATGAGTTTCGTATAGTATTTCTTCTGCGAGTGACACACCGTAGGTAGATTGAGAAAGACTTAGGAAGCTAGGACTAGTCCGGTTGTCCTCGCAAGGCGAGGCTCGCAACGCGTTCTGCTTCAGACTCGATCCCAGCCCGCGCTGGTTGACCTTAATTATATTTATAATATAATAAGCGACTATCGCATGCCATAACAAAATTGGTAAATTTTATTTAATAACATTATTGTTGAAATGTAAACTAATTTATTAGTCAAAATTGTTGGGTCAGAGCCCATTCGTCCCCTAAAATTCGTCCCCCAGCATAAAAGTTGTAGATTCGGCCCCTATATAGGTGCCCATTGGTCTCCTGGTAGGGGATCTATTAATATTTTAATAAAAAATATTATTTTTAAGATACCCATTCGTCCCCTCTAATATATATACAATATAAGTTAAAGATTCGGCACCTATTCAGGTGCCTATTGGTCCCCTGAGATAAAATTAGCTATATTTTACATAAGAAACGGTTAACATAGTACACTTGTGAACAGTTTATTAACGGAATTAATTTAATAAATCATAACAGATCATTGAAAAAAGAGCTATGATGAATGATAATCCGTCATGATAATAATATAACCTGTCGATAGGCTTACGATGTAAAATTGTCTCACTACGAGTGGCTTGTTAAAAAAACGGGTTAGGATAGGTGTTTAAATTCTGTAAATTAAGTATCTGTTAAATTCTAAAATCTGCGCTCGAGCAAATAACAAATGCGTAGCCCAAAACAATAGACGCTCGATGAAAGGACTTGCACCTGATTGGCTAACACCAGTACTAGACAACTTCGGCGTATTTATTCCAGGAATGTGTTACTACATTTAGTTTACTTATAGTTGCAAATCCAAGCGTACTGATTTTTATAGTGTCTCGAGTGAAAGTTTACTCCTTAGCGTATCCTGTAGGATTACTTATTAAATTTAATTAGTGAGTGAAGTGATCAGTGCATGTACGTGAAGGAAAAATACGTAAGTTCTACTATTTTCCTATACATCCCTATTTCAAAAGACTTACATGTATAAAATTGGATCGATGACACAGAAAAAAAAATTCAACTGCTGCTACTTTTTAATAGTTACTATTAAATACTTTATTTTATTTTAAGGTAAAACATAGATTTTTAGTATGTGTATGCACTCACATAATTTTCTATTTTGTATGATAAAATATTACTTTTTCAGTGATTTTCATATCTATATAGAGTAGATAAATAGTTTGTTTATTAATCGATTCAATCACACCATCATATATAAAAACAGTATGTTTTGATAATATGTTATATAGTATATTTTTTTAGATTTAAGTTGTTATGATTTTGCATGTATGTAGTTGGTAAATATACAAAAAAATAAGAAGTGATTATTTACTGTTGATATGTGTTCTATTTTTTTTTTTGCATATTTTATATTTAATGTTGATTTATATGATGGTCAATCAAGGCTGTTTTTTGTAAAAGAGTTGTATTTTATTAGTTTCTAGGACATTGTGATTTTGTATGTGTTAATCTTATTTGAAATAAACATGATATCTACCGAATTACTTTATTTTTTATTTTAGCCTTTTCTGCGTGACTGTACCAGGACAACCAAGCTGCAGTATACACCTATACATGTACTTATATTAGAAGAATAAATAAAAATAAATATTCTTCATGGGACGAATGGGCCCCTCAAAAGTTCCAGGGGACGAGTGGGCACAGGGTGCGAATCTAAGGGGACGAATGGGCTCGGACCCAAATTGTTTTTTCTTTTTTGTTTTCATTATCATTTTATTTGACATATAATGAGTACGATCGATTCTTCTACATTATCAATAAACGTTTTCATTTCATTTCAATCAGAACAACACTGTTGGTGGTTCACACAAATAATAATCCCGGGTGTGAATTGAACCCAGAGCACCAGGTCTTCGAGGAATTCCGTCACCACTGCTACCGGCAGTTTCGGTCCTCATGTTTGAGTTAAAAGCATTTCTAACTTAAACTACAACACGGAAGAACGATAGCCCTAAAGCCCTAATTAAATTCATTGCAAGAGAAACCTCCGCCACCGTTGCCATTACTGAAAAACGTAATTCACGCTAACAACCTAATTACCTACTAGTGACCTTCTCGTAGGGCTGACAGCAACTAGATTTTTTTAAATATTTTTTCCTACAAAGTTTGGCACATACTAAATATCAAAATTGAGATTAATAGATAAAGACTTCTGGCAGAATTTGTCGAATATATTTAATTAGATAAATATTATCGATAGATGTATCTACTTTCCCCGCAGAGACGTGTTATAAAGAGATTGATACATTTCAACCACTGGTTTGGATTTACCATGGCCGAATGGTCCAGGCCTTAGGGGCTTTACCTTAGATTAGATGTAGGTTTGAATCCTGCCGACAGTAAATTTATAAATCTCAATTTTTTAAATTTAGGCAAAATTACTTTCACGACTTAACATTGGTTGAAAAAATTCCATTGAAATTCAATAGATCTGACTGCCAGGTAGATTTTCACTACATATTGCATTCGCAGATTAAGCCCGGTGAGTTAAATTGTTAGTTTGGCCCCGTAGTTTTATACACTGTGACAGCGGCAACATTGTTGACAAAAACTGTGAAAGTTTCTTTTTTATCAGTAATTTACAATTATTTTTACAATTTACCCACACCGTTACATGGCAACAATTTTATTGGGTAAAATTTACCAAATAATGCGTTTCCATATTCATAAATATTAGCGTTGCATCATTTGAGGCAGTAGCAGCTGGTTTATCATTTAATCAACTGACATATATGGCTACTTATCTTCGCTGTCAAATCAAATTCACTTTCTAAAACAAAAGTGAAGATATACTTCCATAACATACAAAATAGTATAGAAAATCTATTCTAATTAGCTAATCTTCTATAGGTACTTCCGGAAACTCATTTTACACTTAGTCCTTACAAAGACGCGAAAGATGCGCGTGGCGTTGAGCATCGCGACCCGCTTCTAATTGTAACATATGGCGTCGTACGAGTGCGTCTACGGAGAAGCGATTTTATTTTCACTAAGAATTCAGATGCGAGCCGCGCCGCCCAAGACCACGCGCAGCAAAGAGCAGTGAAAGCTGTTTACTTAATTTCAACTTTAACCCATTACCTAAAATTTAAAAAAAATAAATATTAAAACACATTTATCCAAATAATCCTTGGATGTATACCTTTGTTAACTTTCTGATACAATAGGCATTTCAACAATTAAATTAATGCGGTAACAGTAATAGATTGATGTTCAATTAATAAATGTAATAATGTACTCATGTCAATTTTACTTGTATTGAAACGAGAAATTGTTTATTCAATTAACTAATAATACTAAATAGAGTACAGGCATATATTTATATCATAAATACCTAATACAACTTGTGTATTTATTTTGTAGGAATACAAATAATGTTTTTAAATGAACGGATGAAATAACCCTAAACATGCTAATTTTTCAATTGATTTGAACAGAATAAAAACATTTTTACTAATACTATGGCTAATGTCCAACAGTACATTATACAGGTTGATAATTATTTAAAACTAGCTTCCCGCGCGCGGTTTCACCCGCGTAACTCCCGTTCCCGTGGAAAATTCAAAATTAAATATAGCCTATGCCACTCAGGGAGAATGTGGCTTTCCAATAGCGAAAGAATTTTTGAAATTGGCACATTAGTTTTTGAGATGCATTACAAACATACACACAAAAAATCAAAAATACAAATCATTCCCCTTTATAATATTAGTATCAAAAGCTAGATCCGCACAAAGCACTGAGCTGAAATACACCATATATTTTCCAATTTACCTAGTGAACACTTTATATTAACATAAAACACATACGGAATTTAAAAATAGTGATTAATAAATTTAAACTTCCAGTAGGATTCCAATCTGCATCTTAGGTATAGACTATTGCCATATAGGCTATTCGGCTACGGTGAGTTTCAACCACCAGTCAAAATTCCTTTATCTCTTTTTAACACGTGTTCTCTAAATATCTTAGCGACGTCTTTAAGATATTTTTTGTTACATAAATAGCATGACGTAAGTTTAAACAAGTGGTAACCCTGTTGCAGCGTCAACATTCGTTTCTCTGGCTAATTTGTTTGTAGTCGGGGAGCTGAGGAGCCTGCAAGCCAGACCAATTAGCGCGCACCGTGACCCCAAGCCAAGAGGGCCCGCTAATGACAACCCTAGCGGGCCACATGTCACTTTAATTATTTTAATTAAACAAATATAAAAATAACAAATGTGTAACATGAACGTTCGCTTTTTCCGTAGAATACTGGACTAATTAATGTTTAATATTAACTAGAGCGAACCTTATTCTACTAAATAAAGCAAAATAAAACTTAGCTTTTATGAAATTTATTTGCGACGTTTTATATCGAACGTATTACGCTCCGGCACCTATTAGTATAGTTTATATTATTATATGGAAATATGTAAAGGGCGCTGTTGTGATAAAAACTTAAGCATGTATGTATACTATAAGTAAAATCTGACAATGATAAAAATAATATTATTATAAAATATCACAGGTACACTAAAATTTTGAATAGACAATGCTTCGAATAGACTCTAAGTATTCGTTACTAATTTTATTATTCCTTTATATCGAACCAAACTTATAACTTAGCTATGAAATGTCATATGAGCTTTCAAGACCAAACTACTTCATTAATTCAAAAAAAACCCAACTCAAAGATTAGTGCATTGATTTTTCAAGCAGGTTGACTCCCCTCCCTATTTTAATTTATGAAGTTAGTTCAAATTACCCGCCCAGCATTCCTAACGCGGGGTTAAAAGGATTTCAGCTTCACGGACACTCCGATCCAAATGATAAAGTTGTGTTAAATAATTGAATATTGTGAAGTTGATATCCTAAGTGCAACTTTTAGTTAACTGCTATGACAAAATCAAAAATTACGTCCGAATTAACTTACATTCTTGCACTGAAGTACTTTATAAGTTTTCATCATAGTCTTACTTATAATAATTTACGGCTTGTAGTTCAGTATGTTCCAAAGACAGATTTTAATTTTTGAACTGTTTTTTTTTTCATACGTAAATATGTTTTTTTTTTAATAGGTACTATGTATTTATACCCAAGTCTTTGAACCTTTGAGTCTTTAGTTTAATATATAGGTATTATGTACAAATACAAAACATATTGAAAAGTAAATTGAAATGTAAATAATTATGTAAAGCAATTCATAATTAATTAATTTATCCTAACACCCACATTAACTAAAGCTGCTTTATTAATATGCTAAAATTAATTAATTGTAACGAAGTATCCCATTATGCTAAAATATAGGACATAGGTAATTGAACATTAAAATGAAGCTAATTTAATATGCCGGTCACATGATATCAGTTCATTATTGACCTATCATTAATTTAGTTAGGTACTTTATAATATCAAACATCACAAAATATCGCATATTGTTAACAACTGGAGTATCAGATGACTATTAATGACAAAATATTTGATGGATAGTTAAAAATGGCCGATAACAAAATGGTGGGATATTTTCTTTGCTCTCTAACAGCTTTTTTGTTATCAACATGTAAGCTAATACGACCTACTTCCTCAAAAATACTAATTACTCGATGCTGTATCAAAAATATTGACTGTCAAAATTATCGCTGGTGAAGTGAAATACTAATAAATTTATTATTTATTAGTAGTTTTACCAACTGCGAAGTGCGTGTGTCTTGAGGAACTTTTATTTCAAGAGGCGAAATCGCACTGATTTAAAGTAGATAAATATCGATATTATTATATACTCTTAGATAAATGATTATTATAACTCGACTAGATACCGCGCTACCTTAAAACTACCTACTCAATAAATGCGGCAACTCAATATTGTAGTGTGTAAAAGACACTATATCGATGGTATGTGATCCCGATGTCCTTCTTATTTCCAGTTGTATTATTTTTTACATAGTTGAAGCAAACTGATATATTACTTCGATTATAGCCAAATTTAAAAAAAACTCTCGACACGAATTCCTCGCACAGGCAGGCTCGGGTACGCCGATTTCGGCAGACTATTTTTTGCCTCATTTGTCAAGTACGGCGTACAAGTCCAATCATTTATCAAAGGTATTTATATTATTGTTTGGTTGGGAGAGCTTTACACATATGTCTATAAGTACATTTTAGCAAGTCAGTCACCATTAATCCATTTAGTATATAAACAGTAATAATTATGCGTACGATAAGAAATAAAATGTCATCCATTAATTATTATTGTGCACGGTAATTATAAGAACAGAAGGCAGTGTTTATAATTAAAACGAATGAAGCATACATGCACTGGTGGGCTAGTGACGCTCTAATGAGCTACTTGCTAATTAGAGGATAAACAAACCGGATACGGGATTTTAATTGGCTTTTGGGACAACCATGTTCGCTGCGCTGTACTCCTTTTTTATGGAATAGGAATAGCGTTACTTTACTTGTTACTCTTTTAAATTTTTCTGTAGCTAAATTATGACTAATATTTATATTGGTCAAATCATATTCATAAATAGCATCCCGCGCGCGGTTTCACCCGCGTAACTCCCGTTCCCGTGGGAACTTCCTATATTAATTAGTGATAATGTAGCATTCAAATGGTGAAAGAAATTTTAAAATCGGTCCAATACTTTTTGTTCCAATTCGTTACAAACATATTTACATAGAAATCTTTCCTCTTTATAATATTAGTATAGATTAAGCTACAATTAAGTAAGTTATTTATTGCGCTCATATGTTACAACAAGGTATTTTATACTCGAATATCATCATAAGCCTGTATAACGTCCAGTGATGAACATGGGCTTCCTCCGGAGAGAGGGTTTTTGCTATAGTCACCATGCATAGGAGGCGGGTTCGTGTACGATTGCTATCGATGATGTTATAACAATCGGGAGCAACGGCTTAACGTGCTTTTCGATGCACGGGGGATAGTTCCTCAACCAACCATATCCTGAAAGAAATTTAAGATTTTTTTCTTGTCGGCATGGGGATTGTAGTCCCCATACCGGACAAGAAGTCGATATATTCGTTTGTTCCCGATAGTTCTACTGCACACACACACTGCTAATCACATGCTCAAATATGTAAAATTTAAATCATTCGCGGGTCATTTAGTAGTAAAGGAGATATTAATTTATAATCCAATTATATTAGACTCAACTCAAAGATAATTCAATCACACCAAATATTTGAAGACGTTTTTTTTTCCATCATGGAAATATCAAATGAAGTTGGAACAACCATGTACCTAGTTGTTTGAGTTTAGTACCCATCTTCAGAGTTCTGACGCGATTTAAATGAAATTTGGTACAGATATAGTCTAGAGCCTGAGAAAGAACATAGGCTATAATAATATTTTATTATGAATTTCCCACGGGAACGGGAGTTACGCGGGTGAAACCGCGCGCGGGAAGCTAGTTAACTATATAAAATTACTCGTTGGTTTTGAAATTTTCTGTAGCATAAATATAATATGCCGAATTTGGTATAAGAATATACTGAAAGTTTGAGTCGTTCGGAAATTATTTTGTATTACCCACATTGCGCATTTCTCTTCATCAGCGTGTGAATGACGCGAAACACTCAAGCGCCGAGCTCGCGGCGGTATAATTAGTTATTAAACTATATTTGTTAACAAGTATTCTTATATTATTATAGTCACTATTTATAAAATAAAAAAATTGTTTGTAGTTGTCCGTTTTGTCCTTAATTATGAAACATTAAACCCTCGTGAACTAATTATCTGTTCATATAATGATGTTGTTTTTCATTAAGACTAAAGGCTTGGCTTACATTTCCGACATACCTTCTTGAACTTAAATGTATTTGTACTCTGACCAAGTATTATACTCCTTATAACACGGTTAATAATATTATATAAATATGAAAGGTTGGATGTATGGACGAATTAATTGCAGAACTTGATTATTGCGTGGAATAACACATGGCATATCATAAATGCTGAAATCTCATTTAAATATGTATTGGCAGGGATTGCAGAACTGCCTAGGAGTTTTCTGTGATCTCTCCAAAGCATTCGATTGTGTAGATCACGAAAGTGAAACGATCACTAAACATGTTATGGTATATGGGATAAGTCACTTGATCTTGTAATATCCCATTTATCAGTTAGTAAACAAATAGTATCTATAGACGGCGGAACTTATAAAGGATTTTTTATGAAAATGTGGATCGATCTTAGGTTCTTTCCTGTTTCTAGTTTATGTTAATGATCTCCCATACCTAATAAATAAATTATCAGACATTGCTAGTTTTGCTAATGACAGTTTATTGAATTTTAAGTTAAAAGAAAATATATTGGCCTAATAGAACACTCGATCCTTCCTTCGCAAATATTTTTTTACTAAATGCAGGAAATGCAAATGTGTTAAAAACAATATGCCAATGTGTTCACAAAATGGAAAAACATTGCATGTAGTCACTTCCATCGTATGTTTTGGGAATAACCTTCGATTTTAAACTGAAACTCCGTGACGTTTTTGAAGCTGTTTTTATTTATTAACAAGACACATTACAATAGCATAAGGTCGGATGTGCCATACGTCATATGTTCCTTTAACGTAAACTGGCACTTAAGATCACATGCTTCTGAAGTATAAATAGTGCATCCGTCCTTATGCTTGTGAGTTCTAGAGTCTAGGTTTATTACAAATGACAATTAAGTACTTAAAGTTTTAACCATTTTACACTATGTAACTTTTCACTCTAAACTGGATAAAACAATATAGATATCTGTATTTTAAACATCAGCACTATTCTCTCCAGTGAAACATTATAAGCAAACGATATTAATTCGTAATAATCTCCTACTAATGATCATGTAATGAGTATAAACATACCGTGCCCTCTCAGTATTTGCACCAAAATATAATTTTTATGTTTTTTTAATTAGTATAATGCTTGCTATCTTTGTTAATGAATGTTATCCTTCCCTGAGTACCATATTAACGCAATGTGCTTGTTGCGAACTCTTTAATTTACTAACTCTTTAGTTTTGTATTTTCTTTATTTTATTCCTTTTTGTAAAAATGTTGAGATTTGTGTTGAATGTTGAGATTTCACGTTATTGATTTGGTTAACTGTATCATAGAAAACTTTGTTTAATTTCATTTAAAATAATTAAATATTTCCATCATCCCTCATTTTATTAACTCCTCAACAGTGCGTGCTAGGCGGATGTGTTACCGCTGTTTATTTTTTATTTCGGACATATTATATAGTTTTTGCTAATTACCGGCATAAAGGCGAATAGGGCGCCTGCTTTATAACATAGTTTAAAAACTATAAACGAGGCAAACAGTGCAAAAGGGCAGCGCCTGTGAGCTGGGAAGGGAATTATAAAGTAACGACATTTTAGAATTTTAGGAGAGTACAACTGGCATATTTTCTCTATTTTATAGGTGGCCCACTGGTATACAGGTAAATGGCGCTGACTACTACCTGGCATACGATTGCCATTAAATCATAGATAATTTGTCTCTTTTTCTGAGACAGCTATGTATGTAGGTACTATCCTTTTTTATATACCTAAAATTGTGTATAACCTAACTCCCGGATTATATTTTATTACAATAAATAGGTTAAAACACATACAGCTCATAATATATATTTTATTATTCGTTTTTTTTATTATTCATACTAAAAAATCTATCTCTCTTGAAAATATTTATTAGTATTATAATTACAGTTATAGTAGGTATGATATATTTAAATTATAAACCTAATTAGAAAATTTTAAATTTCGAAGTCATAGATTAACCATATTGGACACAAATATTTAGATACGAAAATTTGGACGCATAAACACGCGTCTCACTTAAAACCACCCCTTCGTAAACGCGTCAAGGGTAAATTAAATGTTTTTTTTTTTTTTTTTTTTTTTATTATTTTCTTGATTGCGTTTGACCCTAGTCTTGCCTGATGGTAAGCACAGACAGGGTCCTAGATGGAACACGCAATTCAAGTGACACCCTTTCGGGCTCTGGCTCTCACATACTCACTACGAAACACAGTAAAACTGTTTGGCGCAGGCCTTACATGTGAGGATGGTTGCTAGCCAGGCGGATAATTAAATCCTACCATCAAGCGTGCTGGGTTTTGTCGACTTTTACGCCACGCGTTTTTTCCCAACGTGCGGGGAGGAAGTATTTTATTCTTAGCCGTCCTCCCACGGATAAGTATACCATAGATAAGATAAGTATAATTTATCGATATACTCATTGAAAAGTCTTCTGCAATACACACAGATAGATATTTATATTCTTAGTGCGACACTTTTTTATATAAAAGTAAAACAAATCGTATTAATAACATAATATAATATAAATTTTGTGAGATGGATGTATAGAATTTATATTAATTACTCTTTCAAGTAAAAAATAATGTATGGATTTGGCTGTAAACTGGTTTGTAAACTAGATTAACCTATACAGCCGATTAGGAGTCCAACGCGGCTTAGAAATAATAATTAAAAATCATGTCCTTCGTTTCATTTCTTCAATTCACAGGCTATAAATATGTACTTTATTTAATTTGTCGCATATTCAATATTTTCACTATTCTTTTTTAATATTAAAACCGCTTTCGTAAACTAAAATCAAATGTAGAATTTTGTAAACTATTTAATTTTTTTGTAATGAAAGTAAGTAGGCCCTGAAATCCTTCTTAAACTACAATAATATATAAGGCTGAACATGACCAATTTGAAAAAAAATCGGGGTGATTTAGCCCATTTATCGAAGAAGTCTATAGGCTATATTTAATTATGAAGTTCCTCCGGGAACGGCAGTTATGCGGGTGGTAAGATGGTGTTTTCTATACAAACGGGTAAGCGTTTCATAGGAAGTCGTATGACAAAACGCACCTACTCCGCGGGACAGTCTTCAACTTTTTCGACAAAGTTTGTGCAGTTCAAAGTAATAAAAATACTATTCAATAATAGACAAATAAACAAAAATGTATTATATTATTGCGCGGGTGTCATATGAATAATTTTTTGATACGTTAACTTAAAAGTAACAAGTAAATTATTATTCTTTTTTTTACTGACAGATTACTAAAATAAATTATTCTATACTTCAAAAACTTTAAACGCATTTTAATGTAGTCGTAGGTACTACAAATTAATGTAATAGTATGTTTTGTTTATGGCTTATTTTTTAAATTTGTTTCGTAAGTAAATTAGTTTGAACTTAATATATTTTCTTCATCCTTACAATTTTAGGAAATATATAAATGTTGTATTTCCTATCATATCATAATAGGCTACATATTTTTTTAATAACTTGGTTTTTTTTATGTAATCAGTTTTTTTATTTTCACAAAACTGAAAGTACTTATTAATATGCCGTAAGTAGGAACTTATTAATAAGCGGTAAATTTATTATTATTAAAATTTAAATTAGCTAGATAAATTTTCTAAAGTAATATTAAATAAATAAACATAACAATTAAAATTTTAAAATAAAAAATATATGCTTATAAAGTTCCGATAACATGTTATAAGTTTATTTTACGTAAATAAGACTGAATATATAAGTTAGGAATGATAGTCAGCGTGATTCGAAATTGTAAAGTTTTTTAAAAGTTCTTAAGAGTCTTGAGCTAGAGATCATTAAGTGACTCTTCAAACCTGTCGACGCATTACACTAATTGACGCAATTAGAGGGATTGCCGAACGGAAATAAAAGTCGTCTCACCTTCATGAAACGCCGGCCAGCCAATTAGCCTAGCAACTTGTAATTAGCCTCTTCGAAGCACTCTTTTTCGTCGATCAGTCTTTACACCAAAGAAGTAAAATCACTGCACAGAAAATTTTTGTCCATTTTTGCGAGTATGTGGAAAATGTTTTTCACCGCACTGAAAAGTTTTTCGCGATCGTCTGCTATCGGCAAATGTTTAGAGAGGAGCGGTACAGCGACGTGCGCTCAGCCCGGTCGCCAGGGAGCGAGTGCGGCCGGCGGTGGCGGGAGCTCGTCGCTCGCGAGGCGGGGTGGCCCTTCCATTTCCCCTACGAAAGCTCTACTTACTACATTGTGCAGCTTTTCGCACAACGCTACGGGCGTAGTTACTACGTTTTGTGACCGAAATGACGCTTAACTCTGTAAGTGGGCAGATTTTGCTCGGCATCACATTTAGGCCTAAATAAAAACTACATTTAATCACACTGTTTATAAAAAAAAATCATTTGTATATTACTAAGAAATTTAAAGAAAAAGTAATTTCCTAGAAAGCTATGTTCTATTAACAGCTTAATGTTGTCGACAAACAATTAATCGGTGAAGGTTATTTCGGCTTATCGTACGAAACTCACGGTACCTATGTTATTTAATAACGTTTGTACTATGTTTCATAAATCGAACAAGTGCATTGGATCACGCATAGTGAATTTAGCAGCACACAGACAGACGTATGGGGATATACTTAACTATAAAATTACCTTCTTCTCAAAAAAGAAACAAGCCATTATTTACCTATTTCTTTTATAGGAAATAATTTTCGTAATTTCCAATGATTCTCTTTTCAGTAAATTTGAATACCGAATAGGTATCTCACATTCCGATTTAATTCAATAATAAAAAATCAAACTCCTTTGTAATCCAAATAAAATACCAATAACATGAATCACAATAATTAACGGAATCCAATTTTTTGAAACCTGAATACCAATTGTTCACCGCCACGCGCTTTATTATGTTTTTATGTTACTATTCGGTTTCAGCAATCACCGCCGCCGGCCGGTAACATGACAGGATATGTATCTAAATTAAATGTCATTAAAAAGAACAAATAGAACAATTTTACAAGCTGTTACATTGCCTGTGATATCATACGCATTGTTTTATGATAATTACTGTTAAACATCATCATCATCGCGACTAACGTCTACAGCTTCGTCGGGAGGGGATTTGCCATAGTCACCAGTCTTGGCATGCATATTGGTGACCGCAGTATTAAGTTGTAACACACAGGTAAACGCATGTTACCTTATTACAAATGATCTTATTACAATCGGGACTTACAGTTTAACGTATTTTGTAAGGCATGACGGTTAATTCCTTTTATATAATAAAATGTGAATATACTATAATATGTATCGAATATTACAATAACAACGCCGCAACGTATTGCAACTAATTTATTTACTGCAAATTTAGAAATTTAACAAAAATAAAACAAATATGATACATATATGTAGTAGAACTACATTAAATGTGTTTCATACAATTTTGTGGAGTACAGACTAACATTTTGTAATGGTCTACGAGTTCCAAAATAACAACTTGATAATTACATTACCTGATTTAGTAGGTAGGTACACTATTCATGTTATCATTGTACCAGTATAGCGACTCGTCTGCAATGAATCAATTAAACCAACGCAAAAGGGGTGCATTATAGAATGATTTATTATCAAGACTATAATGGTTTTTAATTATATTTCAAGAGGGGACCCAACCTTAGAAACTTCATATTCTCTCAATATTCAAAAGTGATGATGTTACAATTAATATTCTAACAAGCGGACATAATATACGAATGTTCTGAACCAGTTTGGTTCAACAATTCTTAAATAGGGTGATTCACAATTGACAATAATACAAGTTAGTACTTAGGTGAATACGTTCAAATTGCGTACAAACAAATCGAAACGAACGCCTTGCGTTGTGTCAATTTGCGATCCATTCAGCGGGCAAAAATCAAGGGTGCATATTGTAGCGAAGCGACGAATGGTATATCGATAGAATATGTTTTATATACATATGTCTTTGCATGTACCTGTTACGAGAGGAGTGTGTATTAAATTGTACATTATTTACTTCAAGTATTTTTATATAATCTGCATTGTTCTTATTGGACTTTAATTTACATGTCTGTTTCTATTACTTTGTTTTTAGGGTTCCGTAGCCAAATGGCAAAAAACGGAACCCTTATAGATTCGTCATGTCTGTCTGTCTGTCTGTCTGTCTGTCCGTCCGTATGTCACAGCCACTTTTTTCCGAAACTATAATGTTGAAACTTGATAAGTAGATGTATGTTGTGAACCGCATTAAGATTTTCACTCAAAAATAGAAAAAAACCAAAAAAAATTGGGGTTCCCCATACTTAGAACTGAAACTCAAAAAAAAATTTTTCATCAAAGCCATACATGTGGGGTATCTATGGATAGGTCTTCAAAAATGATAGTGAGGTTTCTAATGTCATTTTTTTCTTAACTGAATAGTTTGCGCGAGAGACACTTCCAAAGTGGTAAAATGTGTCCCCCCCCCCCCTGTAACTTCTAAAATAAGAGAATGATAAAACTAAAAAAAAATATATGATGTACAAAACCATGCAAACTTCCACCAAAAATTGGTTTGAACGAGATCAAGTAAGTAGTTTTTTGTTTTAATACGTCATAAACCATAAACCGCAATTTACCTTTATTATTAACATCGATCAAAGTTGCAACTAGTACGGAACCCTTCGTGCGAGAGTCCGACTCGCACTTGGCCGGTTTTGATGATACTGTAACTACTAAGAAAGTACATTTAAGTATGTCTAGAGACTCATCGACCCCACAGTCAGACCATTGCAACTGTTTTGTGGGGCTTAGCTTATAAGTTACTAACCTTTTTTGAAATAAAGATAAATAAATAAATACTCAACATTTATAAACATGAAATTTTGTACTACATAGGTACCTACCTCTTTTTTTTAAATAGAAAATATTTCGAATAGCATTAAACCATTTGCTTTATGACCGTTTTCAAGCACAATAATTATTTTTGATAGTAAGTTTTAAATATGATTGCTTACTACTACTTGCCAAGTTGGAAAAATAACACTGGCACTAGCGTAACATTAATACCCCCTTCACCTTTCCATCACAGGACGACCTGGCGTGGCGAGCGATTTCACCCTTTTGTTGAAGACATTTCTTCAATACGAACGACGCGATATGCTTCTTCTTTTATAATGCGGACGGCTAAGGAGTGGAATTCTCTGTCGGGGTCAGTTTTTCTGGAAAGCTATAACCTGGACATCTTTAAGGCTAAATTAAACAAACACTTTCTAGGCAAGCGTGTATCACCTTAGGCCTTATCTTCGCCTTCCATCAAGCGAGATTATAGTCAAAAGTAAGCCTATATTCAATAAAATAAAAAAACATGGGCTATCTAACACTAAAAGATTTTTCAATTCCGACGTGTAGTTTCTGAAATTAGCAACTCTTCAGCTTTATATATTAGTATAGATATAGATGCTTAACCTTATTTAGGATTGCCTACCTAAAGGGCAAACACGGATCCCAATTACTAAGACATCTCATTCCTAGATAGTTGACATTTTCACAAATGATGCTTTTCTGTTATCGCTATAACAGCAAATGCAAAACATATTGAAAGGGGGCTCAAAATGCTCCAATACAAAAAACTTGACGTTTTGCCGGTTTTTTCGATACTTATAACGGCAACATGACTTGAAACAGTTCCTTATATATATAACTTAACATAATATATTTGTACGGGACCAGAAGAGATCTTTGTCTAAAATACCGCTAACCTCAAATAGCTACTGTTTTTTTTTTGCATTCCCACCGCCGCTGCAGTCTATTCGCGCGCTGGCGGCGGGATATGTGGGACTCGCCCTCTCCATAGCGTGGTACGCTAAACTCTTACCACGAGGAGAGGACCCTACACCGCTAAAAGCCTCCGGACACTCCTTCGATCTGCCGTTGGCGGGGGCCGGGTACGCATGAGCAATCCGGCCCCCCGACGTCATACCTAGCTACCCTGCCTCGAAATGCACGTTAATACGTTGTTCTCGATTGTGATAACAATCGTAAACCAGGATACGAGCAGCTGCGTTTCTCTGAGTGTTAGTTACAACATAATACTGCAACAACCCGCCTGCCAAGCATAGTGACTATGGCAAAAACCCGCCTTCGGGAAGTGGCCCATGTTCAGCAGTGGGGGTCATACGTGCAGATGATGATGATGATGATATCATGTGTTTGTGATCTATATAGTTGGAGCGGCCGTAGCCCAATGGCTAGGGCGTCGGTCTTGCGATCTTGTGTTCGCAGGTTCGATCCCTACCCATTGCACTACACATTTTAACTTAGCTCGAGGGGTAAACTAGTAGTGCAAAAAACTGCTAGTAATAAAAAAAAACAAAGGTATTTCACACACAATTATCGATACATTATACGTACAACACTAACCCAGGATTAGGGGGAACGTATTGACGCATTCATTTTCTATACACATTTAATTTATTGCCGAGTAACTCGAGACATGTACGATCACAAATCAACTGAGCTTTTACGCGTTTTCAGCGATGTTTTGTGAACCACTCATTCGGAAGCAGTGTGTTTGAGCCCAGAAGGGTTATGAGACCTTTGTCATATTGGAGCCGAAGTAAGGCGAAGATTAGTAAAGAAAAGAAGTAAAGAAGAATTAAACGAAGCATAGTACACTTTTAAATGCATTTATTTATTGCCTTAATTGAGTAATTATATAGACTTATCATTATTTTTATTATACAATTATATATCTAGCTCGAGCCCGCGACTTTGTCTGCGTGGAATAGTTACTTAAAGCAAACCCCGATTTATGAAACTTTTTTCATTGCTGCTCAGTTCCTATTGATCTTAGCGAGATGATATTAGCATATCGCCTTCCTCGATAAATTAACTATCTAATACTTAAAGTATTTTTTCAAATCGGTCGAGTATTTCCTGAGATTAGCGCTTACAAGCAAACAAACGAACTCTTCAGCTTTATAATATTAGGACATTTTGATCAAGTTACATTGATAGTCGTCGTAAAAAGTGTAAACATGTATTTTTTTTATAATATTACCTTAATAAATTTCGTTAAATTCAAAAACCTAACTTGACGAATTAGTCAGGACAGACAAACATTTTGATAAAATTATTATTCACCCGCGTAATTCCCATTCCCGTAAGAACATCATGATGAAATACCCTAAGCTGTGACCATAGTCATAGATAACATTGATACAATTAACAATCAATTTAAGCGGCCGTAGCCCAATGGCTAGGACGTCGGACTTGTGATCTTGTGGTCGCTGGTTCGATCCCCACTCATTGCACCACCGACGTGAACTCACTTGTATCACAAGCATTTTTTAGCTAAGCACGAGGAGTTTGTCAAGAATACAAAAAGACTACAAAAACTCAGCTAGTAATATTTTTTAAAACAAAATATAATCATGTACCTACTGATAAAATAAATATGGAAATAAATAAACGTTAATTAAATGAAATCATAGCACAGTATGTTATTTCCAAATAGCTTCACTTCTAAATAGCTTCATTCGGACAAAAAACGCTTTCAATCGGCAACTTTCATTGAATTCGATTTAAAGCAATTAATCACTGTTATCAGATTATTTCCTCGGAGTTTTTCGACAAAGGGATCGACGGTTGACCATTGAGCCCTTGTTGTGGGGTAAACGGCGCCTTTGTTAACAGTTCACTGCCATTGTGGTACGCCATTGTATTGGAGACTGATGACGCCTTCGACCGCACCGCCTTAATCTACGATTAGTCTTGTATGCGAGAACTCTGTTTTGAGTCCTTGGACCATATGCAGAGTTCTCGCATACAAGAACTGTCACAATGACAATATAATCCATACTAATATAAAGAGGAAAGATTTGTATTTTTGTGTGTGTGTTTGTAATGAATAAACTCAAAAAATACAGTGCCGATTTAAAAAATTCTTTCACCGTTAGAAAGTTACATTCACCAGGGAGCAGGAGTAACGCGGGTGAAACCGCGCGCGGGAAGCTAGTAATATACAAAGTAGCATGTCCTGACTGACTGATTCAGCAACGCGCCGGGACAAAACTACTGAAGAGACGTGATATTTGGACCGTGGCTGCCTATTGTGACGAAAGGATTTTGTTAAATTCAACCCCTGAGGGGTTAAAAAGGGGGGCATTTTAATTATAAAGCTCCTACCTACCTAGATAAAAGAAACTAGTAGCACATTTGCAACTTTTATCCACAATTTTTTGTTATGTAACTAAATTATAAACTTTTAACGCGAGCGAAGCCACAGGTCAAAACTAGTATTTATTATTATTATTAGGTGATTATTTTATATGTTCATAAGTAATTAAGCCTTTGTCTGGGATTTTGTTTGATCTTTTTAAATACAGTATGAAATAACGCTTCAATCAAATATTTTTACTCTGGTAACAATTCAATGGAATAAATGTATTTAATAAAAATACAATGGCTAAGTGAAACTGATTTTTAAAATAGAAAATTTAAACTGTAACAAAAGGTCGCATTATTAAAATGAAATATAAGTAAAGATAAAAACTATTTTTTATCTTTACTTATATTTCATTTCAATGATGCATTGGAATAATTTAATTGTATTCTCGTACAAATTATTTCACAAAATACTACGATACGAAAGTCTAGTAAAAATGTTATGAAAAAACCGGAAACCTATTTTTCTCTCATTGCATAAAATAAATTCATATTGTAGCACCCGTACTTACCACCTCCCACTTTACCGGTTTTTTATTTATCATCATCATCAGACATGGGCCTCCCCGAGGAGGGTTTTATATAATTACCATGCTTGCAAGCTAGTTGGTGATCGCAGTATTATGTTGAACATACAGTATATACACAGTATACGATTATGACGGAAGCAAAGGCTAAACGTTCCTTCCACGTAACGGAGGGTATTCCGTCAACTATCAAGACTACCTAGAAGATATTCTTTAGGTTTGAACACAAAGATTTAGTTTCCAGTAAAATTTCATTAAAAATCAATATCAAATCATAAAATATACATTTCAAATTATATTATCAATACCTACCGAAGGTATTTCATTTCATTTCAAGAGATTTCATAATAAATAAAACTTATTAGTTACAAAAGATAAAGAAATAAGTAGCTTGCCATGATCTCAATAATATAAATTGAAATAAAAACCTTTCATTGTATAGATAACAAATAAAAAGAAGTTATTTAGGATTGTATTACGATTAAAAAACCCAAGCCGCATTATAATATATAGGGTGACTGGTAATTAGTGACCGATACCTAAACACATGATTGTGCTCATGATAACAAATAACTTTTACTATGGCACCAAACCTGAAATCGCGAAAAATAAATCAGCTGCTGTTGACGAGTTATGTGAACATGAATGTATGGAACAGCTGATTTCTTTTCGCGATTTCAGGTTTGGTGCCATAGTAAAAGTTATTTGTTATCATGAGCACAATCATGTGTTTAGGTATCGGTCACTAATTACCAGTCATCCTATATATCGATATTTTTGCATAATTGTTATTTTAAACGGAATACCGATAATTAGCTCATATTGGAAAAATGCAGCCTCTCTATTCAGGATTTTTCTTTTTAAAAAGACAACTCCCGCATTTGGGAATTTAATCCCTGTGTGTCACTTAATTGACGGACACAAAGCACACCCAGACTCAGAACAATTATTATCTGTGGTTCACACAAATAATTTGCCCGGCTGGGAATCGAACCCAGAACACCTGGTCTCAAAAGCAACTGAAGCCGCTGAGTCACCGGGGTAGTCGTTTAACTTAAACCAATTATTTCAAATTATTGCTCTATGGATGAGTTTTATTTTATAAAGTTTTGATGTCCTACGTCGTCATACATATGTATATAACTAACTATATAAAATACTTAGTAGTAGTAGTTACACTTATAGGTCTAGAATATTTATGTCCCTATTAACAGATCACCCAAGGGTTGTTTTACATTAAAAAGCACTGCAAATGTACTACCAGTACTAATAGTAATAAGCCTTTAGGTTATAGTTGTCGCTTTATGCTGAAGCCAGCGCCCATTTATGGTGCATAAAGATATGCCCACTAATAGTAGTGTGAGGATATATGATAAAATAATTGTAGAATTACTATGATCATCATCATCATCATCCTACTCCCGAGGGAGAGTTTTGTATGCAGACCGCAGTATTATGTTGTAATACGCAGGGTAACGCTGCTGCCCATCCCCTGGTATAATTACGTTTCTTATAGATGATGTTATAACAATCGGGATCAACAGCTACGTGTTTTCCGAGCCACGGAAGATAATCCCGCAACCAACCAGTCCCGAAAAGTAATCTTAGGTCGTGGGGATCGAACCCACGACCTCCTAGACTCAAAGCGAGACTTATATCGCAACGCCAAGACAATTATATGCCTGTCTGGTAAAAAATTACTTTAGAAGATCGTAAATTGAAAAAATGAATATACTAATGGTTGCGAAATAATTTGTCATTCTTAAATGTGCCGTAAATAAATGAATTCTCTTTTCTTTAGTCAAAATTCGACATCACCAAACTTAAAAAGACTAAAGTTGAAAATCACAACGTCGTTTTATAATTGCAGACCCTAATAACCATATTAATATAATAAAAAGTCGTATCTATGACCACGTACAATGGCCTCACTGAGTAGAACCATTAGTGATCCCTAAAATTCGTGCGAAACGAATCCACCCAACAAGCCATGCCACCAGCATGACTTTAAAATTATGATCGGAGATTTCAATAATGAGATCAGTGTCATGCCCAATAGATGAGTCACGGATGCCATGGGAAACGCAAACAGGGGGCTTTACTAATCCCGAAATTTGTTGTTAAGTAGCCAACCAGACTAAAATATTGTCCTTACAATTGATAATGCAATGGACGATTTAATAATATTTATCTATCCTACATAAATTGTAAACGCGAAAGTTTGTAAGTATGGATGGATGGATGGATGTTTGTTACTCTTTCATGCAAAAACTACTGAATGGATTTGGTTGAAACTTTGCACAGGGATAGTCAATAAGCTCGATTAACATATAGGCTACAAAAATCACGCTCCGACCCACTGGAGCAGAGTAACGCAGGTAATACCGCGGGGCGCAGCCCGTCGTATATAAAAAAATCGCGTGTAGCGGTGTTTGTTATCAAACAACTACGAAACGTCTGGTGCGATTTTTATGAAATTTTGTGTGCATATCGGTCGGGGTAGGTCTGAGAATCGGCCAACATCAATTTTTCATACCCCTTAATGTTAAGGGTGCATTTTTTTGTTTGTTTGTTGGTACAACATTTTCATTCCAAGTTCAATTTAATATAGTTACACAGACAGGACAACGTCGGTCGGGTCTGCTAGTATTATTAATAGGTATAAGAAGCTGAAAAAGTACTAAAGACTTAAGTTTGTGTGAACGCGCTAATCTCAAGAACTACCAGACCGAATTGAAAATCCCATAGGTATAGATAGCCTTTCTCGATAAATGGGCTATCAAACACTGAAATAATTTTTCAAATCGGACAAGTTCCTGAGTTTGCCCGTTCAAATAAACAAACTCTTCAGCTTTACATTAATATATATAGATTTCATAGATGAACTCTTGTAAAAAAACCCCCACATTTTGTAAACGTTGGTCCCACAGGTACAGAATGAATCGGGATAAAATTTGATACAAAGATATTTTATACATAAAATTTATAACAAAATATGATTAGATACCAAAGCTCACTGCATCAGAATAATTGTCCACGTCTAGTCAATGTTCTAAGAAAAAATAATACGTACCTACATAATTACATCTATAGATTAAAGAACACGAACGCAACCCTCGCGTCACACTGCCCAATCGTCCATTCAGCACGCGGCATGGCCATAAAATTAAATAAATCCGTTATTTTTCAGAGTGAGAAATGTCCGAGCAACGGCGCGGGAGGCACGCCGGTCAATCGGCCGGTACGATAACGACCCACATTTGTAAAGATTTTGCCAACCCACGCCGGCCTGTGTTATTCGATGGAGTAGTGGCCATACGTTTAGATAGACTTAAGAAAGATTCGGAAGAGTCTAATGCTAAAATGAGAAAGAAAAGAAGATTGGTGGCAAAAAAAATCAAAAGTTTTTATAATGAAAATACCTGATTATACGCATATTAAAAAAAAATGGGTTTATCAAGGATTTATTTTTTGTATGTTGTCAAAATATAAATTTACTAGCTTTGCCGTTCCCAGTGGAACATAAATAGTAGGTTCATAATTTAATATAGCTTTATCTTACTCAGGGATAATGTATAATTGTAATGGAGAAAGAATGATCGAAATCCGTCTAGTAGTAGTCATTGAATTTATTCGTAACAAACATACGTACAAAAATACAAATCTCTCCTCTTTATATTATTAGTATAGATGGGTCATGGGGGTTTCAAAGCCTGACAATTAGAAACACTCCAAAAACAATAAGCACAAAACGGTGAATTGTTCCAAAATACCTTCTTTTAATAACGAGTAATATAAAACTAATAGATTTTGATCGTGAAAAGTACCAACATTTTAAAATAAAACGTAGCTACTTATTTTAAAATGTTGGTACTTTTTACGATAAAAATCTATCATTTTATCGTGAAACAGTAAGTAACAAACATAAATCGTCCATCATAAACTATTTGTCCATACATTTGCAAGTTACCTCAAACAAAAGAAATTCCTAATTTGATAGGCCCCACATCCCTCTCTATACCTTCTACAAGTCTGTGAACAATAAGGCCGCCCTGAGCTAGTGTAGCTAAGCCGCGAATAAATGAAAATTGATTTTAAGATTGCGTTGTGCCGCGTTGACAAATACACGGGCTTCGGTCGGGCCCACGCCACGTCCAGCTTAACTCCTCGTCGTAACACACACAATGTTTTCTTAACATTATATAATATTTATTGAAACAAAAGCTCTGCCTAAACACGCAAATAGATTTTGTTGTTATATTTCATTGGCTACTTAAATACTGCTTATCGAAATTAGTGTGCTTTAGTTTTTCTTTCTTTCATTTTCGATTGAAGACATATGTTAGTTAACTTCTTCGTTTTTACTAATTGCTAAAGGCTTCTCGGAGATTCTCCTAACTGACACAAATGCAAAGTGACCACAAAAGGCAGTAACCCCGTTTTACGATGATAATAGTAGGTAATTCGATTTTCAACTAACTGAGAATTTTAACGCACAGTTTAACTCGAGTCGATCCCGTTTTTGTAGGATCGATTTAAAATATCATCGATATAGATTATCCTAGCAGTAGTAGTAGAAGTCCTGGATAACATAGCTATCTAATAATTAATGAATTTTCAAATTGAATCAGTAGCACAAATTACTCCAAAAATCAAACAAAAAAACATATATAGTTTAAAGTAAAGTTTGTGAAACTTTACTTTAAATTATATATATTTTTTTAGTTTAATTAATATCAGTTTAGGTTTTTTTTCTGACGGACATTAATACTAAGAGGCTTTTGCTAATTAAACGGTTTTTAATACTCCAAAAATCTGCAAGAGTGTGGCTAGAACCTCGGCTCAAGACGCTAGCGGGTGGGATTGTGAACTTTGTACACATATTCTTGGTGGTAACAGAAGTAACAGGGTAGGGACATTGGCTTCGAGCGAGCGATGCGAGCGAACCCGAAGTAAAAACTAGTACCTCATATTATTATTAACACATTCTAATACTCGCAATTACCGTGAAAATATCAAATTAAAACTAGTTCATTGTAAAATTAATATAACTAAAGCCCGTAACACAAAAACGCCGTGGGAATCACCAATGTATAATGACTGATACAAAAAACAGACTGTTATATTTATAAACGAGGGTTGCGATTATTTTAGATGTTTAATATCCGTCGAGGATGAGCAAGACATGTCGCTCATATCAACATTAGGGTTGCGCAAAGTGGGGCGCTCTGATTTTAATTAAAATTTTAAATTAGTTTCTCGATATTTTTTAATATGTAGGTCTTAATAATATTTTTAGTGGGCTAGTATAGTTCAATAAATAAAAGGAATAGGCAAAATGACAGGGAAGTAAAGCTTTGTCTATAGTAGTTTAGTACCCAATCACAAACTTTGAAAAAGTAAACTAGCCAAAAATAATTTTGTTTATCATCATCATCATCAGCCCGTATTACGTCCACTGCTGAACATAGGCCGCCTCCCGAAGAAGGGTATTTGCCATAGTCACCACACTTGGCAGGCGGGTTGGTGACCGCAGTATTAGGTATGTTGTGCCACACAAGGAAACGCTGCTGCCCGTTCTTTTTTTATACGATTATTATAGATGATGTTATAATATAATAATCGGGACCCGTTGGTGCTTTCCGAGGCACGGAGGGTAGTCCCTCTACCAACCAGACTCGGAAAGAAATCTTAGAATTTACACAAAGATGTCCGGTGTGGGGATCGAAGTCACGACCTCCGAGATTAAAAGGTAGCTAAATACCGCTTAGCTACGGAGGTTGTCTTATGATTTTTGTTTATAGAACCATTGTTATTTTTTAACCAACCAAAATAACCATAGAACGAACTTGATTTTATGTGTGGTTCTCTCAAAATCTTTTTATAATGATTTCCTGTTCTTTGCCTGTACCCTTTAAATGAAATCTGAATTCCGTAAAATCTTGTAGGTACAATCTGATATATTATTATGTATGCATCACATCTAATAATATAAACACAAAAGTTAGTATTTTCAACAGCTAGGTGAATAAATTTGTTGAACATTTGCACCGGCATTGATTAAAACATGGATTTACATATGATCTTTAAATATCAGGCTGCAACCCACTGGAGAAAACTTAAAGCGGGTAAAACCTCAGGGTAACCACAGTTCCTAATAAAGTAGCATTGTTTAAGAGCAACTGACTCTCAAGCATCATATTCCTATCCCCACAATTATAACATTAGCTAGGGACAAACGTGTGTATGACGTTATAAAATAAAATTGAAGCCACAAGGGCACTCGACATAGATGTAATTAAATGATAAGTGTGATCTTAGATTAATGCTCTCCACTAAGGGATCATGAGCGAAATTCTTAAATAGTCTCTGCTATGACAATTTGGGACGAATTGTTAATTAAAATATATAGTTTAGATTAGATTTAGTTTAATTATAGAGTTTTTTGACTTTTAAAATAAAATGATTACCTTAACATCATTATATCTAAGTTTTAGGTTTACGTTTGCAAACAATCAACAAATAAAAAAGTAAAAAAATAAAAGTGATGTCTATGGCGAAACCCTGCCTCGGGAGGAAGCCCATGTGCAGCAGTGGGCGTTATACGGGCTGATGATGACGATGACGATGACGATGGTGATGAGAAAATAATAATACAGTGATTAAACTAAACATCCTTCAACCAGTTTTCGCTAAATCATCGCTATAGTCATCAACAACACTGATATTCTAATGTATGTACGTTATCGTGCATGCGTTAATATTTCTCACAATACTTCTCTCTGTTTATTTATTGTGCGGCCACAGTAATCGCTAAGCCAAACTTAATGGTCTGTAATCCCGAACACATTAACACCGGAATAAAAATTTGGGGTTGATCACAACCACCACTTGTGGTATTATGGGATTATATCGATCGGTAAACTTTACACCAGTGTTTTTCAACCTGCGGGTCCCGACCCCCAGGGGGGTTGCGCAACCAGACTCGGGGGGTCGCCAGTCAACTGACATCATGCTTAATTTAAAACCGGCAGCTTATTATAAAAAAAAAACATTTACGAAGTCTTTTAAATAACTCATTTGCCTTTCTATGGCACAAGGGGGTCGTCAGAATTTTTGAACCTCTAAAGGGTTCGCGACATCAAAAGATTGAAAAACACACCATGGGACTTACTCCCATATGAAAGAACAATAAGCAAACTATGAGTTTACTTGGGATTATTTAATTTGTCTATTATAGAAAAACTTTCTTCGTACCTAATTATAACTTTTTTTTTTTGACAACATATTTAGTTAGCCCTGGGACTTTTGCTACATCACCGGGCATAAAGGCGAGCAGAGATCCAGCCTAGATACGTAATTATAGCTCGTGCCGTCTTAATATTATGGCACCTGGTTTGAATGACGTTCGGTTTGAAAAGTTTAAAGTAGGTATTTTTATATATTTTTTATATCTTTCGGTAAAGCGTAATTATAGACAATTTAAACAACATAAAAGTTTGACAAAATCAAAATACATGGATGAACGTCGGAAATTTGAGGTAGGTTTGCTGCTTGATTTGGTTATAGTTTTTTGTGATATCGATGGTACAGTTATGTTCAAGAGCCACTCTATGTCGGGAGGCTATTCACGTAACAATATAACTATGACTAAGATTAAAATGTCTTCATTAGGTACTATAGGGCGAACGAATTTCCTATGTTATTGTTACTATATTATCGAAGCTACATTAACTTAATAAATGATGAGTCTCGAAGACATTTATCTTAAAGCCATAGTAATACTTATACGTGATTAGCATCCAGAAGTAACATAGCCCATATTTAATTTTGAAATTCCAACAGGAACGGGAATAAAGCATGTGAAAACGCGCGCGGAAATCTTGTGTAACTAAATAAAATTTGGTAAGTGGTACCTAAACTACTTATTGACTACTTTCGGGATGGTCTCGAAACTAGTCGGACATATCCGATGATGACAAACCGTGAGTACAACCGGATAGTTAATATAAAATATTGACTACAAGGCCACCTTTTAGGTATTTTAAAAACCATTTTTGATTCAAGACGCGTTAATCTCGTTCTTCAGTAGGTACTGAAACAACGATACCACCCTACACATGAAATTCACCGCACACTAACAATAAAATCTTTATTTTTTATAATATTTGTACAGACTTGAGTTACTACTCATGATTTGATAATATTTTATTTGTGATATCGATGGTACTAGGAAGGAATAACAGTTATGTTCAAGAGCCATATTATGTCGGATTAGCATAGGTTAGCGGGAACTGTCGCTAGTGGCGCGTCGTGAAGCCCACAGCTCGCATATAATGCGACGCGTGCCACATGATCGCAATCTGACAATCGCAACCGCGACACCGCGCATAGATTAGCCAATGTATAGACAGGATTGTATTAAAAAGTGTATAGAGGATATTGTATTGGCTGGTTTGTACAAATAATATAATAGACGGTGCGAACATTTTGACAGACAGACAGACTGGATTCAAAATGTTCTTGTCTATTATATACCTACCCGCTTTGTTGTAGGACATCGAAGTTCGAACAAAAAAAAAGGTGTTTTGAATCATTTAACTATTTTAAATATTATGTGAGAATTTCCTGCAACCACGTGGCCACTTGCTTTGATATTTTACTCGTAGCTAAGTACCAGTATTTGTTGACATATTCAACAAAACATTAACGGCCAAATATATTTTAAAAATCTATAAAGTTTTTTTATTAAATTATGCCTCTTCGATATATAGCAGGAATCGTACCGACTAAGGATGAAGTAAGTAGTTAACTGTAGTTTTTTTAGAACTACATATGTCTTGGTAGGCCCTAGACATAATTCTAAAAAAAAACCGGCCAAGTGCGAGTCGGACTCGCGCACGAAGGGTTCCGTTTCAGTTACAAGTGTGTACCTATTTTTGATATCAAGAATAAATAAAAAAGCGTATGTTTATGAAATGAAATGTTATTTTATATTTTTATATTCGAGTTGATTGAATGAAAGCTAAATTGCGGTTTACGATTTTTGACGTATTAAAAAAAAACTACTTACAAGATCTCGTTCTAACCAATTTTCGGTGGAAGTTTACATGGTAATGTACATCATATATTTTTTTTAGATTTATCATTCTCTTATTTTAGAAGTTACAGGGGGGGGGACACACATTTTACCACTTTGGAAGTGTCTCTCGCGCAAACTATTCAGTTTAGAAAAAAATTACATTAGAAACCTCAACATCATTTCTAAAGACCTATTCATAGATCGGTTCTGAGTGCGCGTCTATGATCAAATCCGCTCCGTAACTAAATTAACTTAAAAATAGTAAAAGTGGCTTTTTGATAAAAATAAATCGCCAAATATGTTTAAATAGTTACCACCTATATGTGAAAGTGATATCTAGAAAAATAATCAACTGCATCAGATTAAAAAAGCAAATAATTATAACTTTCAATAAATAAAAAAATAATAACAGTGACAATTATCGACAACCGAATCAAAGACCTATAAAACAGTGAAATACAATATTAAGTCAAAATTTAATATAAAACAAGTGTAAAAAAAAAAAAAAAAATTTTGAATGATAAAAAACAATTAACAAAAAAAAAAAGTAAATAAAGTATGATGATTAATATTAGTGTCATTAACATAACAATGTCGAAATTATAGTTAAGTATAAAACAATTTCCAAAACATTTTTAACATAAATAAGTGCAAAATTATACCTAAAACGACAACAAAGTGATCTCAGTATTGAACTAAAATTCCATTCGCATGAGTCATTTCTAACCGTCGTCGTTTATTTAAATATTGCTTCCGTACATTACAATGCCCAATTTCACTTACAAAGCTCAAGTGCACATAGATCAGCGGCTATAAATGTGTCGCATAATCGAGTGACTTATGAATCCAAGTTCGAGCCTCGCTACGTGAGATTCTTTTTGTGATTTCCTAAACATTAAAGTTGAACATAGCATTGACGTCTGGCACACTTAGAAAAAGTAACCTACTATAAAACACTACAACGGAGGGCTCATATATAAGAATAAAGAAGAATTTACCAAAAATATTAAAATTAAATAATAAATAAGATGTCTTTAAATGAAGCAGATGCATGTAATATCACTATGAGACGAAAATTCGTAAGAGGTCGTTCATTTTCACATAATGAGTCAATAGACAGTTTGGCATCCAACCTGAGCTCAAGAAGTATGATTGATTTATCTACACATTTGAGAAGTGAAGAAACATATGAACTCCATAATATGATAGAAAATCTAAAAGAACAACTTAATAGTGCTCACTTAGAAATAGAAAATTTAAATATTACTAATGAACAATTACAACAACAACTGCAAAAAGAACAAAGAAAATCTATTCAATTTAAAAATATGTTTATCTCTAGCGCGAGCTCAAGTCAATATAACTGTTTAACTGAAAATAAAAAACAAAAGTCGTCTTAAGTAAATAGAGATTTTCTATCTGCCCGGAAATTGAATTTGGACCTTGATATTAAAACTCCAAAGTCAAACAATGAAATTGACCATACCAGCGAAGAAGTTAGGCGTAAAGACAGTACAAAAAAATCTCCAATAGCTAAAAACATACCCATTGAAAACCGTAATACAGAAAAATCAGGAGATATAAGTCTGCGATATTTATCGAAACAGGCTCTATCCTATAAGTATCCTATAAGTATAAATCAATCAAAAGATGCCAAAATTGTAGTATTGTCAGACAATCAAGGAAAGGGTATTGTTCAAAGATTAATACACAATCAAGGGAAACTTATCATAAATAACTACAACATTTCGGGTATAAGAAGACATTATGCTCCTTCTGAGGCTATTCTATCAAGTTGTAATTCACTTAACCAATTAACAATGAAGGATAGTGTTGTAATTATGTGTGGTAGTAATGATACTAATCCTATAAAGTTTTATTCGGAAATATCTGCCGCACTTAAAGTACTCCATAACTGTAATGTGTATATAATCAATGTACTTTACAATGCATTTCTAAGCGAAAGTAAACTTAATTATAACTTAAAATTATTTACTCAAAATTATAAAAATTGTAAGTTCATTGAAGGATTTTACAAATATGACATAATTGACCAATTGATATTACAAATAAATTTTGACCAATATAGTAACTTATATCTGAATCACAACAAAAACTGTCTCTCAAACCCACAAACTACAGGAAAAAGTGACAACGTGTCGTTTATGGTTGCTACTAAACCCAAAGCCCCTGTATGTCTAAAGTTGACTGATAGAAAAGATTTAATATTAAGTGCTCCATTATCATCTCAAAGTCCTAAAAAAGGTACTATACCTTATTATTTTACCAGTGTTAATAAATTAAATAAAAAAGATAAGATGACAGTAAGTGAGGGGAATGAGATTTTTTTTCGGAGCTAATGTTAGTAACCAACATTTAAACAGTTTCACAATAATTCATCAAAATATTGCTGGAGCACTAAACAAAATACCTGATTTAGACCTAGCTATCCAAGAATTGCAAGAATCTCATCTTAATTTGGACGTCATTTGTTTGAGTGAACACTTTATTAAGAAAGGGGAAGAAAGGTTTATGAAACTTAATAATTTCCAATTATGTTCTATTTATGCACGAAAAGCACAACGTCGGGGAGGTACTTGTATACTTTGCAAGAAACATCTGCGGTATACTGAATTAGAAGACATTAAACAAATGAGTATTGAGAAGCATTTCGAGGTTTGTGGTATTGAACTTAATGACTTACACATTATTATACTGTGTGTGTATAGGACTCCCAATTCTAGCGTTAATGTATTTTTTGAGAATTTTGAAAAAACGTTAATCAAACTGCAACATAAACAAAGTAAACTAATAATTGCAGGTGATTTTAATATTAATTTACTAAAACCAGACAGTAAATCTAAACAAATGACAGACTTAATTTCTAATTACGGCTTGCAGTATCACATTAAATTACCAACACGGTTAACATCCTGTATTGACAATATTATAAGCAATATTTCAAATGCAACTGGATATAATATATATAATTTATGCCTATCGGACCACAATACTGCACAAGTTCTAAATTTTAAAGTTAAAAATATGAATATGACATACTATATAACTAAGTTTGACATGTGTAAGGAAAATATAAATAAATTTATTGACTGTATCAGCAAATTGACTTTTTCAGAAATATATGACACCCCCGCACTTAATGACGCATTTGACATTTTTCACGATATATTGACTTTATTCTTAAAATTATGTTTTCCTCTTATCAAGATAAAAAATACTTATAGAAATAGTAAACTGAAGTGGATTACTAAAGGGATTAAAGTAAGCTGTAAAAGAAAAAGAGTATTAAGATACAAATATTACAAAAACAAAACAAATGAAAATAAAAGAAATGTCATGACTTACTCAAAAATACTGAAGAGATGTATCAATAAACTACAGTCTGCATGCAATCAAAAACTTATTTCATTAGCTAAAAATAAAGGTAAAGCTACTTGGGACCTTATTAAACAAGTTACTAGTGATGATCCTCCAAACAAGTTTATTGATCAGATATCTGATGGTACAGTGACTGCCACATCAGGTTACGTTATTGCCAACACGCTTAATAATCATTTCATTCATAATGTAAAGAAAGAAAGTGAGATCAAGAATAAAACTTGTCAGAACGTAAAATTAGATAATAATTATAGAAGTATTTTTCTGGAACCGACAACAGATATAGAAATTTATAATACAATACATTCCTTAAAAAATACTAAAGCAGCAGGTTACGACAATATTACCACCGAGCTAATTAAACATATATCACAATATATAGCACGCCCATTAGCCTATCTGGTTAATATGTCCTTAGAACAAGGCTGTTTTCCTGAACAGCTTAAGGTATCTATTATTAAACCATTACATAAAAAAGGTTCAAAAAAAGACAAAAATAATTATAGACCTATATCTTTAACTTCGATTATATCCAAAATATTTGAAAAAATTGTCTATAAAAGATTGATCGGTTTTCTAGATCACTCTAAAGTGTTAACGGATGAACAATATGGCTTCAGGAAAAATCGATCGACGACAATGGCAACGTATAATTTAGTAAAAATGATAATTAATAATATTAATAATAAAATCCAAACAATTGGCCTGTTTTTAGATCTAAGTAAAGCTTTTGATCTAGTAAATCACTCTATATTAATAACTAAACTAGAGTATTACGGCATTAGAGGTATAGCATTAAAATGGATTCAATCATATCTCTGTAATAGAAGTCAATTGACCAGAATATGTAAGTACAACAAAGCAACCAATAGTATTGAGAACTATGACTCTGATGTACGAAACAATTTGACAATTGGCGTGCCACAAGGAAGTATTTTAGGACCCTTATTGTTTCTTATCTATGTAAACGATCTTCCTCAAGCACTAGACCAACATAGATGTGTCTTATTTGCAGATGATACTACAATAGTCATCAGTTCCAAAGTCGAAGTCAATCTTGAAACAGAAGTAAATAAAACACTTAATACTGTTATGGAATGGTTAGAGGAAAATGATCTTAAAATTAACTTGGATAAGACTAAAATAGTTAAATTTAGAACACACAAAGGTAAAGGCAATCCATGCAATATAACATGTAGTAACCATCCAATAGAACAAATTCCAAACACAACATTTTTAGGAATAGTTATAGATGAATATCTCACATGGAGAGAGCACATCGATAGCCTTTGCAAAAAAATAAATAGCTTTGTGTATGCTCTTAAGAAAATGACAAATATCACTTCAAAGCAAACCTCGATAATGGTTTATCACGCTTATATTTGTTCACTCATACGTTATGGCATAATAATTTGGGGTAACTCAGTGGACATGATGAGGGTATTTATAGCTCAAAAAAAGTGTATACGTGCTATATTTAATATTAAATGGTCTGAGTCGTGTAAACCCATATTCAAAGCACAAGGTCTATTAACTGTACCAAGTATTTATATTTACGAAATATCGAAATTTGTGAAATCCAATCCTATACTTTTCGAACAAAAAAATAATGTTAACAAGAGAAAAGTTACTCATTTGTCATTACAAATGCCAGTTCCAAGACTAGAAATATTTCGTCGCAGTTGTGTATATATGGCCCCTCTCATCTTCAACTCTTTACCTAAACCCATAATTGACCAACCATACCATAAATTTTGCTCTTCCTTGCGGCATTGGTTGATCGATGAAAATATTTACTCAATTCGCGAATTTCTGAAAAAGTATTCATGTCACTCATATACGGTTAGAAATGCAATGTAAATGCAAACAATAAAAATATTCTATTGACATCGAATATTATCTACTTTAATTCATATAGGTTTAGATTTTAAAATACACATTAAGCTGACTATTAGGTTTTAAAATTTATTGATACTTTTAACTTTTTCTACGATTTTTAGTAAATGGATAATTTGTTTAACTGTTAATAACTTGGTGATAAATTGATGCATGGATTTTATGTATAAGGATATGTATATTTGTATGTCACATATTGTGCCAAAGTGTGTTTTGTACTTATTAATCTTCATAACCATCTTATTGTAACCACATTTTATGCAAATAAAAATGAATTGAATTGAATAGATACCCCACACGTATGAGTTCGATGAAAAAATTTTTTTTGAGTTTCAGTTCTATGTATGTGGAACCCCAAAATTTATTGTTTTTTTTTCTATTTTTGTGTGAAAATCTTAATGCGGTTCACAACATACATCTACTTGCCAAGTTTCAACATTATAGTTCTTATAGTTTCGGAAAAAAGTGGCTGTGACATACGGACGGACAGACAGACAGACAGACAGACAGACAGACAGACAGACAGACAGACATGACGAATCTATAAGGGTTCAGTTTTTTGCCATTTGGCTACGGAACCCTAAAAAACTACAGTTTAAATAAATAAATAAATTTTGTTTCATTATCTTGAACTTAAGCTTAAATCCTAAATGTTTCGTTCCAAACAGATTATTTATTCGTGTCATTTCTAAACATAGTAAACCTATAACGGCTGGGAAACGCCGCACGCGCCGTCCACGCGACCCCATGAACGTGGTTTATCTTTACTTATTACGAGCGTGCGACACTCACTATTCTTACACTCAATGTAGGCAACATGGCCTAATTTCTAGAACAAGCGATTAAATTGCCCTTAAACTTAAAGCAGGAGACAGTTCGAATTTTGGTACGGATTAGTAGGTAATCTACTCCTACAACATACAGATCGCATCCCAGATAAATTCAAAAAATAGTACCTTCTACCTGCATGTTTGTACATATAAGACCCTAATTTATGGATTGGAAATGTATTTTCTTATAACAAATAATAATTGTTTATGTGCAGTACCTACCTACCTACTTGAATACATGAACAACACCGGGGACTGAGCATTATTTGGGAATGTCATACACCCAGCTACTAAAAAGATAATTGACCTTAAAATTAACTAAGTCATTAGCAGAAGTCATTGCCGACCAGTTTTTAGTTATTCTAAAAGGCGAGCAGTGCTCTTGCCTTAATAAATGGTTTAAAAACTTTAAACTTAGCAACCTGCGCAAGATGGCGTATGACACTTCGACCCCAGCTCAGGACGGTCGCTGGTAGAGGGATTTAGGAATTATGACTTTTAGATTTTTAGGTGAGTTTTGTGCAACTGTCGCTGTATTTCGCAGTTCACGGCCTGGTTCTGATGCCCTCTTAAATCGAAGTCCGAGAGCGACTTCGATGTAACAGGGCATCAAAAGGTGAAGTGAGCATAATGCTAGACATTGTCAAATAGACACCAATTCACATTAAAAAATACATTATGAAAATAAAATTCAGTAAAATTCTATGAAGATTTGAAATTATAGATAGTTAAGATAATGCTGAAAAAAATAACAATTAGCTCTGATTTAGCCAATGTCAGAGAATTTGAATATTAAAATATCTTGTCAAATTATCAAAACTGTTGTTGGATAAAAAATAATGTGACACTACCTTGAAATATATAATGTTATGTTCTCAATGTCGCATAAAATAACGACATATAATGATAAAGAAGTTGTTCTCATAAGAGACATCTGATCTCCAATAACCCGAGCCGTAAATACCTGCATAGCTTGCGCGCCACTCCGCTCATTTGTTTAACAGACATTTAATAATCGCATATTTTTATAAAGTGGCAGGCAGCGATGCTATTTCGATTGCTGCTTAAATTGTCCACATTTGAATACCTAATGCAATTTAATAACACATAAATCCTTTTATTTATTTTATTAGATATTGTAGACTGTAGACGTTTTATAATGTTATAGCAATTCAACGATATGGTATGGTATGATACAATATTTATGCCTGAAAAAAAAATCCTTATCATTTACAATAAATTAAGAAGTACCTACTCAGGTAGGTAACTTATTTACCTTCTTTATTGAGTTGCACATTTTAATGTAATGAGAATTATCTAATTAATAAATTAAATATATCGAAGGTATTTATTATATTCTACCTTAATATTTGAACTTGTCTTAACAACAGGGTTATGAATAGAAATATTAATGTCATCTTAGGTAATCGATGAAATTAATAGATAATAATTATTAATTTAGTTAAAAAAAAAGTAATAGATAAGAAAACCATGTTAGGTCAAATTATTTGGGATAATGAATGCCTTAAGTGCTAAGGCTTAATCTTAGTGCGTAGTCCATCTGCGCACATATTAGGTATATCTTCCTAGTTCAAAGTGGGTGCGCAAACACGATTGCTCAGTATTCCTTTACATTGAAAATCCATACAGACTGTGAACCGAGACAACTGATAGGTTTATGTACTGTTTGCTGTGTCTTCTACTAATTCTATCATCTTCCGTAATATCGTAATTCAGACTTTCTTCTTTTTTTTCTTTCTATTTTTAATTTCTTATATGATAATTGCTGTCAACACATTTTTTTTTGTCTGACTCATAGTTTATTAGTTTCTGTATAACATTGCTGCTAGCACGGTAGTTATTAAGTTGTTCAATAATTGGTTAATTTTCTTATTGTCTGGATGTCAAATTTGTCTGCAACGACGACGTGCCGCTTTCAGCGGGACGTACGCCACCCGTGTCTTTAGAATTTTAATTAAATTGCTCATTGGCTCATATAAATCGATTATTAAAAGCCGTGTCGGGTTGAGAGGTGAATATTTGCAATTTGGTGTTATATGACTACTATATTTATATATAAATAATGTTGTTGTCTGTTTCTTAACTGCGTATCAATTTGAGTTTTTAACTACATTGTAATTACAATTTTTAAACCTAATTTCCCTAATTGATACGTGGCTATTAAATATTATCTCTAATAAATTATAAAAGAGGAAACATACTTTGGCGGCAATTAGATTTTTTATTTTACAAGATGTATCTATATCAAAATTTAAAAATAAACTTAGGGAGTCCATAACATGAATGTCTTCGTCTTCTAGAACGTGTTTATAATCGGGACGTGACACATCGCATTGTGGTTCGCAATGCAATGAGCACTTGGCTGATGGCATTGCAGGTGTAGAGAAGTGAAGTAGGGTGCGATGATACAGTCTTCGATCTTTTTGTTCCCAATAGTGCCATCAAAAATAAGCTTCATTTTAGTTTATGTACCTATCATTATATTTTCATGGTCTCTGGTATAACTAGTATCCCGCGCGCGAATTCACCTGCGTAGATCCAGTTCTATGGCAACTTTATCATTAAAAATTGACAATGGCACTCCTGGATAAGTAGTCTCTTAATGGGGAAAGAATATTTGAAATCTAGCCAGTAGCTCCAGCGCCTATTTAATGCAAACATATAGGAAATATGATTTCCTATATGTACGAACTGTATAGGCACGATGGACCGACGACCTCATAAAGGTCGCAGGAAGTCGGTGGATTCAGGCCGCTAGCGATCGTTCCCGCTGGAAATCGATGGGGGAGGCCTATGTTCAGCAGTGGACTACAACAGGCTGGTGATGATGATATAGGTACCTAATCAAATCTTTTCTCTTTATAAAATTAATAAAGGTAACATGGATTACCTACAAAAAAATTTTAGGTATAATTCCGAAAATATCAATAATATTATTTTATTTTATTTATTTAATAACCAAATATATAATTAAAAATTCTAAGCTCAGAAGTTAAGATCGGCTTCAAAGTAGATTGGTGTGACAAATTAATAGACACACAAATGATTTAGGATTTTGTTGATATGATTTTTCTTCTTCGATTTTTACGCAGAGTTCGTTTCAAATTTCATACCCCAAAAAGTACCTACTATTACTGCAGGTAAAACCTATCTAGTGGCTAAGATCGGCTTTAAAAACAAAAGTGCAATAAAGACGGGCTACATAATCGAAGCTGACGGCGGCACTGGGAGTAACGGTCCAATATCGGCGAAATGGCGAGGAGACGCAAAGTGGCCATCCGAGTCGCATCTCGTGCCGAGGCCATTGTAATTGCCTTGTCGACTTGTCCTTCTTACTTTGTAGTAAACTCTTTGTGGGATTCACACTGTTGCTTTTTTTTGGGCTTTGTAGTCAAGAGTCCTTATATATATCATATATATCATAGAAATAGTGGTAGTTTCTTTGGAAGCATTTTTTTTCTTAAGGTCTCTAAGATGTAGAAAGAAATAGGTAGGTGTAAGAAACCTGTAATTTGTCATGAATACAAAATATTATTTATTACCTAAACTATGATGAAGGAAGCTTAGTTAAGGCGGAATTTAGGCGGAATTTAGGCGGAAAAGTTTTTTTTAGGAGATAAGCCTCCTAAAGAGAAAATAAACTTCTATATGGAAAATATATTCTATATAAAGTGAGTTTGACTTATTCTTCAATCCCTAATGGTCTTGTTATGGGCATGTTAATCATTCAAAATTCTTGTTCCATCTTCTGCTGCCCAAATTTTCTCGTACATTTTTATAAACCTTTTACCTACAAATCCTTATCTCACTAATATTACCTATACCTAAATGCGAAAGTAGCTCGGTCTGTCAGGTGGCTTTTCACACCAAAACTACTAAACCGATTTAAATGAAATTTGGTACCTACACAGATATTGTAAAACCTGAGAAAGGATACCTATAGGCTACTTTTTATAGCGAAAAACGGGTTTATTAACTTAATTTAAACTGCTACTAAAAGTAACTATTCCACGCCAGCTAGTAGGTAATTCATATAAAACATGTGTTTTTTTTTTTTTTTTTTTCAATGACCCGCGCGTCACCGAGGCGCAAACAGCTCGCTCCTTGAAGAAGGCTCTCGGTTGGAGCCGAAACCGTGGTCGAGAAATCGCCAAAATCTACAAACGTGAGTCAAACCGGACTTTATATAAAATAAAAACATGTGTTTATAAAAATCTTATGATCTACAGAAGTATAAGTTTGCCTGAAATCAGTTCACAATAATACTTACACTGCACATGTTAAAATTTAGCGCCCAATATAATTTCATGTGATCCTGACTTAACAGTTAGGGGCGTTCGGAACTTACCGCAAATAAGGTTCGTAACGACAGGGTTAAGTTTAAGATAATCGCTAAGCGGCCATACGGGTCCGCCGCGTCACATACACTTTAATGTCTTTCGGTCTTTCTACCCTGACGGTGTTAACTTGAGGGTCGATGATTACACGTCACTAAAGACCATTATTGCCTCTACACTGTTTGTGATTGTGTCAGTACTAACTGATGGCACAATTTTGATATCGTAAAGTTATAGTCGGGTCATTTATGCAACGATTAACTTCATATTGACTATTGGAAGAGATTTGATAATTTCTTGTTATGCTGAAGCGACTTTAGGCGTTCTGCGTACAAGTAACAGTAAAACAGACTTAGATATTTTAAATAAGTATTAATGTAAGATTAACGCGTAGGGTGAGTGTCCAGCTGTAAACCAGATAAACTTTAAGTCCTTCAACTGTTTTGTTAATTAACCTATATATGCAAGTGCGCTTATGCATTTAGCTAATAAATTGATTTGGCTTAAGATTGGTTACGTATATTAAAATACATAATTATGTAGATAAAATACATTGAACATTTCAATATACCTATATTGAGATTTTCAATGTATTTTCAGTAAAACGCAATTAATTAGAAACTAGCTGCGCAACGCGGTTTTACCCGCTTTACTCTGCTCCAGTGGTTCGGAGCGTAATATTTTGTAGCCTATGTGTTAATCCAGCTTATAAACTATCCCGATGCAAACTTTCAAACAATTCTGTTGAGTAGTTTTTTCGTGAAAGAGTAACAAACATGCATCCATCCATAGTTACAAACTTTCGCGTGTATAATAATAGTAGGAGGTAGGATGAGAATTGGTTCAATAGTGGACCACTTATGGTAGTGGTACACCATGAATCTGACTGGATCAGTAGGGCAAGCGACACTAAGTATCTACCTACTACTTTATCAGAAGTAATGTTGTTAACTTCTTTCATAAATGTAGGTATGTGACATAGAAATTTCTAAAGTATGATAAACTTCTAAAGCATTTAATTATTATGTTCGATAATCAATGATTAATATTTTCGTTCAGAATAGTATCACGAACTTTTTTTTATTTATTTAAAACTTTATTACTAAATAGTGCATGGTGGACTTAATGCCGGTGGCATTTTCTGCCAGTCAACCATAGGGTGGTGCAGAGAAAAAGTGGTAGGTGCACAGAAATTACAAAGGTCATTTTGAAGGTTTTTTCACGGAATTTGGTGCTAAGTATACTGAAACTGAATTAGATTTGAAAGCGACCATTAGGTAATTACCACAATGTTTATTGCTGTTGTAAATTATCTTTGAGAAATAGGGTAAAAATAGTAGATTGTTTATCTAGGGAGCAAACAACTATTTTAAAGGCGAGAGTGTTTTTTTTTTAATCCAGAGCGGAGCGAATAATTCTAGATTAGAATCCCGAGTTGAGCGAGCGATTCTTAACTAGAATTAAAAGTATGTCACTCGAGCTTAAAATAGTGTTGCTCCCGAGGTGGACACTCTACTTTTTATCACCCTCTATGAGAAAATAAGTAAGTGCACCTTATGAACAAGAATTTATTTACGTACAATAAAGAACCATAAGACATAATAATACTTTCACTTGAGGAAGACGCACTCATTTTTTATAATTCTAAAATCTGAATATGAATCAACTACGAACGAAAGCAGAATGCATTTAATTTTTTGACAGTCGCGCGTCAGAACCGCCATTGTTTGTTGATTTTGGTTGCGATCACGTATTGGCATAAAATTAAGTCGATTAATAGCGGTGTTTCGTGTTAAAACTATATGCAACCAATAAATAAACTAACGAACTGTTGAAAAAAGCTGTATTGAAGTCGTGATTCAGTGAAAGTAAGTTTTTATTCCTTAAATTGCGACCGTGGTTTCTTAGTGTTTTGCCAACATTTTACAATGCTTTTTTTAGAGGTTAACTTGAGATCTAATTTGCTCTTATATTTAAAATAAACTAGAGAAGTCAAAAATAGCGTGTAAAAGGTTATGTTTTGAGGTATTCGTGAATGTATTTTATTTTTCAAAATTTCGTTCTTTTTTTTTATCGCCAAATTACCTACACAAGTTTTTTGATATCACCAAATAACCTATTTTATTTTTATATTTTAAATTAGCAATGGAGAAAGAGAGTAAATATAGAAAATACAGTCATCAGCAACTTCAAAAAGCTGTTATGTTAGTTAGAGATGAAGGAAAAACAATATATAAAGCTGCTAAAGAATCAGAAGTCCCTTGGAGCACTTTGAAACGTTACCTGAGAAATGAAGAGGATTCTGCAAGAAAAATGGGGAGGCCTTTTGCATTGCCTTGTGATATAGAGTTAAGGCTTTATAATTATATAATAGAAATGCAAGAATTGGGTTTCGGGCTGACAGTTTATCAAATTAGAAAATATGCGTATGATCTTGCTGAAGTGGCTGGTCGCGAGAATTTTTTGCCATCAACTAATCGCATTGCAAGCAAATGGTGGTGGAATAGCTTTAAGGGCAGGTACAACTTATGTCTTCGCGTGCCGGAGAATCTTTCGGCCTACAGAGCTTCAATGGCTAATGAATCAATTATCAAAGACTTCTTTTCAAAACTAGACGAAACTCTTACGAAACTTAAGATTAAAAATAAACCAAATTTAATTTGGAATTGTGATGAAACTGGATTGTCATATGTGGTGAAACCGTCCAAAGTTGTAACTGCCATTGGTAAAAAGTATGTTTATAAAAGAGCGTATGCTGAGCGAGGTCAAACTCAAACAATGCTGGCATGCATTTGTGCAGATGGAACATGGATTCCTCCTATGATTATATTTAAAGGTGTCAGGTGGAACGACACACTCAAAAATGACGCTCTTCCCAACACCTTAATTAAATTGTCTCCCAAAGGATGGATCAATTCTGACTTATTTTTAGAATGGTTAATTTTTTTTATCAATGCCATACCGCCTGAACGTCCTGTGGTCCTGCTGATGGACTCTCATTCCGCACATATTGGAGCAGAAGTTCTAAAAGTAGCGAAAGACAACCAAATTTATTTATTTACTTTCCCAGCTCATTGCACGCACTTATTACAGCCACTTGACGTGGGTCTTTTCAAGCCACTTAAGAGTTACTGGCGCGATAGCATGAATCGATATATGAACAATAACCCTAACGATGCTCCAAATCGCAGCCACTTCCACTCCATTTTGAATCCAGCATTTGTAAGCGCCTTTACTAAAAATAATATTGAGAATGCTTTTCGTAAAACAGGCATATGTCCTTTTAACGGAGATGCTATTTCAGAGGAAGCTTTACGGCCTTCAGCTTTAACTGACACTGCTCCTACTTCTTCAGCTTCAACTAACACCGCTCCTACTTCTTCAGCTTCAACTAACACAGCACCTGAAAATTCTACTACAAATCCAAAACACACAGTTGATATCGTTTTAGCTACACCCAAAGCTTTCAAACGCCCAGAGAGATCAAGAAAAAGAGATTCCAGCGCGAAATGTTTGACACTTATAAATAATAATAAAAAACAAGAAGACCTCCAGCCACAGCCTTCAACTTCGGGCACTCAAAAAACAAAAAAAAGTAAAATTGAAGATGATTGGGAGTGTGGCTTATGTGAAGTTTTGTACTCAAGAGATGTTATAAAAAGGAATGGAGCTAAATGGATCCAGTGTTCATACTGTTTGACGCCATACCACGAGATTTGCGTTTCTATCGATGATATTGACGTTGAGGAACAACTGTATTACAGATGTGATCGTTGTTTCGAATAATATTTTGATTTACCTGATTATATTGGCAATTTCCATAATATCACCAAATTTCCTAACCACTATCACCAAAATACCGGACTCTGTCGCCAACTTACCTTTGATTACTTTGTTTATTAATTTGATATTTATTGGCATTTAAGTTAGTTTTTTCTCAATTTATCTTTTCTATTATTTACTTCAATAAATAAGTAACATAATAAAATAAAACTGAATTTTGTTTACTTGTCGAATTCCTAAATAATTAGTTTTATAATTTTTTATCGCCAATATACCTTTCCTTACCCTAAATGCGAAAGTAGCTCGGTCTGTCAGGTGGCTTTTCACACCAAAACTACTAAACCGATTTAAATGAAATTTGGTACCTACACAGATATTGTAAAACCTGAGAAAGGATACCTATAGGCTACTTTTTATAGCGAAAAACGGGTTTATTAACTTAATTTAAACTGCTACTAAAAGTAACTATTCCACGCCAGCTAGTAGGTAATTCATATAAAACATGTGTTTTTTTTTTTTTTTTTTTCAATGACCCGCGCGTCACCGAGGCGCAAACAGCTCGCTCCTTGAAGAAGGCTCTCGGTTGGAGCCGAAACCGTGGTCGAGAAATCGCCAAAATCTACAAACGTGAGTCAAACCGGACTTTATATAAAATAAAAACATGTGTTTATAAAAATCTTATGATCTACAGAAGTATAAGTTTGCCTGAAATCAGTTCACAATAATACTTACACTGCACATGTTAAAATTTAGCGCCCAATATAATTTCATGTGATCCTGACTTAACAGTTAGGGGCGTTCGGAACTTACCGCAAATAAGGTTCGTAACGACAGGGTTAAGTTTAAGATAATCGCTAAGCGGCCATACGGGTCCGCCGCGTCACATACACTTTAATGTCTTTCGGTCTTTCTACCCTGACGGTGTTAACTTGAGGGTCGATGATTACACGTCACTAAAGACCATTATTGCCTCTACACTGTTTGTGATTGTGTCAGTACTAACTGATGGCACAATTTTGATATCGTAAAGTTATAGTCGGGTCATTTATGCAACGATTAACTTCATATTGACTATTGGAAGAGATTTGATAATTTCTTGTTATGCTGAAGCGACTTTAGGCGTTCTGCGTACAAGTAACAGTAAAACAGACTTAGATATTTTAAATAAGTATTAATGTAAGATTAACGCGTAGGGTGAGTGTCCAGCTGTAAACCAGATAAACTTTAAGTCCTTCAACTGTTTTGTTAATTAACCTATATATGCAAGTGCGCTTATGCATTTAGCTAATAAATTGATTTGGCTTAAGATTGGTTACGTATATTAAAATACATAATTATGTAGATAAAATACATTGAACATTTCAATATACCTATATTGAGATTTTCAATGTATTTTCAGTAAAACGCAATTAATTAGAAACTAGCTGCGCAACGCGGTTTTACCCGCTTTACTCTGCTCCAGTGGTTCGGAGCGTAATATTTTGTAGCCTATGTGTTAATCCAGCTTATAAACTATCCCGATGCAAACTTTCAAACAATTCTGTTGAGTAGTTTTTTCGTGAAAGAGTAACAAACATGCATCCATCCATAGTTACAAACTTTCGCGTGTATAATAATAGTAGGAGGTAGGATGAGAATTGGTTCAATAGTGGACCACTTATGGTAGTGGTACACCATGAATCTGACTGGATCAGTAGGGCAAGCGACACTAAGTATCTACCTACTACTTTATCAGAAGTAATGTTGTTAACTTCTTTCATAAATGTAGGTATGTGACATAGAAATTTCTAAAGTATGATAAACTTCTAAAGCATTTAATTATTATGTTCGATAATCAATGATTAATATTTTCGTTCAGAATAGTATCACGAACTTTTTTTTATTTATTTAAAACTTTATTACTAAATAGTGCATGGTGGACTTAATGCCGGTGGCATTTTCTGCCAGTCAACCATAGGGTGGTGCAGAGAAAAAGTGGTAGGTGCACAGAAATTACAAAGGTCATTTTGAAGGTTTTTTCACGGAATTTGGTGCTAAGTATACTGAAACTGAATTAGATTTGAAAGCGACCATTAGGTAATTACCACAATGTTTATTGCTGTTGTAAATTATCTTTGAGAAATAGGGTAAAAATAGTAGATTGTTTATCTAGGGAGCAAACAACTATTTTAAAGGCGAGAGTGTTTTTTTTTTAATCCAGAGCGGAGCGAATAATTCTAGATTAGAATCCCGAGTTGAGCGAGCGATTCTTAACTAGAATTAAAAGTATGTCACTCGAGCTTAAAATAGTGTTGCTCCCGAGGTGGACACTCTACTTTTTATCACCCTCTATGAGAAAATAAGTAAGTGCACCTTATGAACAAGAATTTATTTACGTACAATGAAGAATAATTTTTATCACATCTATTCAAAAAGAGCTAGTTTATTCCTCGTAAACAGGGACCAAAATAGCTCATTAATCCCTTAGGGACCAAAATTGATTTGAATTTGGAATGTGGAATATCCACATTCCAAATTCAAATCAATTTTGGTTAATAATTTTTCAATCAGCAAAGAGGTGAAACACAAACCATGCCGGAACAATGTATTGAATATGTGACTGGCTGAAAAATTGCGAACGAGCCAAATTTAAAAAAAGTTGATGAAAAATAAACAACGCGCGAAATTAAATGCATTCTGCTTTCGTTCGTAGTTGATTCATATTCAGATTTTAGAATTATAAAAAATGAGTGCGTCTTCCTCAAGTGAAAGTATTATTATGTCTTATGGTTCTTTATTGTACGTAAATAAATTCTTGTTCATAAGTTGCACTTACTTATTTTCCCATAGAGGGTGATAAAAAGTAGAGTAGACAGTAAGCTCGAGTGACATACTTTTAATCCCTCGCTGCGCCCAGGATTCTAGTTAAGAATCCCTCGCTCCGCTCGGGATTCTATTCTAGAATCCTTCGCTCCACTCTGGATTAAAAAAAACACTCTCGCCTTTAAAATAGTTGTTTGCTCCCTAGATAAACAATCTACTATTTCATCAACTTTTTTTAAATTTGGCGCGCTCGCAGTTTTTCAGCCAGTCACATATTCAATACATTGTTCCCGCATGGTTTGTGATTCACCTCTTTGCTGATTGAAAAATTATTAACAATATCCACATTCCAAATTCAAATCAATTTTGGTCCCTAAGGGATTAATGAGCTATTTTGGTCCCTGTTTACGAGGAATAGACTAGCTCTTTTTGAATAGGTAGATGTGATAAAAAGATATTTATAACTTTCAATACTTGAATCACTTTGCAATACTTGAATCACTTTGCAATACTAAGTAAACGAATTCTATAATTATAAACATCTGAAAGGAAAATCGTACTTTTCTATTCTACGGAGGCCACCCTAAATCGTAATACCGTTGTTTGTCCGCGCCAAGAATTGCAAATGGCGATAATTCTAACTATTGTAATAAATCAGCCACGTTAACTCGAACGGGGTGTTAAACTTTTTTCCCTTGAGAGTTCCTTTCCACCATCGGTAGTGATTGATCGCGTCCCATACTTAAACTTTGGGCAACTCAGAAACATGTGTTACGTGCTTAAGTTTTCTAAAGTAAACGACTGTGGGATTTGTGGATCGGAAGACGTTGGCATGATACAGAAAATGGCATTTAGTCACAAAAATAGTTGAATGGTCTGGTTAAGGCCGCGGGATCACGGCGGATGCACACACAGGCCGCTTCTAACCGCAACAACTGGAGATCTATGAGAGAGGCCTATGACCAGCAGTGGACGTCGTACGGCTGAAATGATGATGAATGATGACCTACTTAGAGTTTTTTGAAACCTTGTCGAGCTACCTAAGTAGTTTGTGTCAAAAAGCTTACCTCAATGTTTTTTTTAATCTATAGATATCAATAAAAAGTAATCAGCAAAATTTAGGTATGTATGTACGCGCTAACTTGAGAAGTTCTTGACCAATTTAGTTATATTTTCTATTATTGTATTCGTAATTTAAATGTTAAAAAATTTAGGGAAGTATCTATACGACGGACGGGCGATACCAGGCCGAACAGCTAGTTAAATTAAAGTTATACCTACAATAAATAATTTAGGTATACATATTTGTAGTTATCATGGAAATGTCTAAATTGTTATCACTGCTTTGCACCAGGCTATGCGGTGATCTTATAATCCACATAGGCAACATACGTTACCATGTTTCGATAAAAAAATCATATTGGCTTAAATATATTTTTAATATTTTAAAAATATTAAGAGTATTAGCACCGCTTCTCACCAGCCCGTTCTGTAGTTCCGTGTTGGGGTATAATAGGAAAGGTATGTGATAAGATTTCAGCTTGCCTCAAATACCTACCCAAAAATTGGTACCAGCTCTCCTACCACTAGAGGTAGGGTTGCCAACTATACTGGGGAAACTGTGCGGACATTGACACCATTTTTGTACTACAGAAAAGAGTTGTAAGGTCCATATATAAACTTGATCCGCGATTTTCCCTACGACTAATATTCTTACAGTCGCATCACAATATGTATATGAAAACCTTTTATATGTTCATAATAATATTGATAGTTTTAAGAAAAAAGCGACAATCATAATGTTAATTCTAGAACTAAGCATAATCTTGTTTTACATGCTACACGTCTCCACAAAATAAGCAATTCTTGTATATACACTTCTACAACAAACTTCCTAATAATGTTAGAGATCTGTCTACAAACAAGTTTAAACGATATGTGAAAAATAAATTTTGTAAAAAAGGTTATTATAAAATTTCTGATTATATCAATGACAAAACAGCTTGGGAGCGAGTTGCTCTGAAACAATACTGCTTTATTAATAATTGTAACATCAAATTTATTTAAAAAAGGATTCCTTTGAGTCTCTTGCCAGTTCTTCTCAGAGTTGCCACGGCCAGAACTGCTGGTAGTAAAAGAAAAGGACGCATCATAAGAACATGATTTAAAATATTTTAATTGTGTCTATATGAATAAAGAATTTTTGACTTTGACTGTTAAAAGTTTCAGTTTTCAAAGCTCACGCAATTTTTATTCTTATTTAGTCAAAGGTAGCTCAGTGCTGTACTGAGCGACCTTTGCAGTCACAAACAAATCACAATATTGAAGTTTCAGAACGAATCTTTCAATGTCAATTATTAAAAACACTCACAACAATTTCTCTCCATCAGGATGGACGGTCACTAGGCGTATTTAGCGTTGAATGTATGCCCAAGAATTGCTTCCCTATGGCTTCTATTTGCTTCCTATTCTCAAATAATTGCTTCCATCGTAATCTAAAAGAAGTACTACATTTTAAGGGTGACCGTCCATTCTGATAATCAGGTCGGCCGGTCACCACGTCGTCGTAGTGTCCCTGATAAATATAATTATTGAAATTCACGGTGGTCATTAATTACTTCGCATTTGCTTCTCTCAATGTTTTCCAACGATAATACTGAAACTATCACGGAATAACGATATGCCATCAAAAACATACTTGTAAAAAAACCCAAGTCTCGTAACGCAGTTCTTTTACCGTTAAAAGTTGTGAGATCTATGTAATACCAAGTCGGTTAATTTATTCAGTCCCTACTTAAGGGACCTTCTGTCTTAAGCTATCACGTAACTATCTCACCTAACAGACTCTTAAAATGATCTTATGAAAATTCGAAACTTTTAAGTTTTAAATAATAAATTAACTTGGCCATCGGATACTATTAGAATGTGTCTCACAAGTGTTTATTGCGATGGCCAAGTCAATCTAATATTCATAACATAAAAGTTTTGAATTTTGATAAGATCATTTTAAGAGTCTGTTAGGTGAGATAGTTACGTGATAGCTTAAGACAGAAGGTCCCTTAAATAGGGACTGAATAAATTAACCGACTTGGTATTACATAGATCTCACAACTTTTAACGGTAAAAGAACTGCGTTACGAGACTTGGGTTTTTTTACAAGTATGTTTTTGATGGCATCTCATTTCTTTTTGTAGATAGTTGTACCTTTTTTCCTTTGCTTTACAATTTACATAGTTTTTTTGAATACCTACAACGGATTTAGGCTGTATCTCAAGAACCGCGATAGCTAAACAGTTGACATTTTCACAAATTATGTATTTCTGTTGCTATATTAACAAACTAAACATAAATTAAATAATTAAGGGGGGCTCCAATATAACAAACTTTTTTGCGGCCTTTTTTGCTCGATATCTATAACGGCAATAGGTAGGCACTTGAAAATGGTACGGGAACCTTAGTGCGCGAGTCCAACTCGCACTTGGCCGGTTTTAGTCTATTGTATGCACAAATGGAGGATTCCTGCGCTTTAATCGTTCCAAAGTAAACTTAAATTAAATGTAAACCGTCCAGACTCGTAACTCGGTGCCTTTATTTACAAAATAACTTAACTTACGAATATATGAATACCCACGTGCCTAGCTGGCATGGCAACACTCACCATACGTAACAAGAGCAGCTGCGTCGTGTACTTTTTTATGGTTTATTGATATTCGTCGCACTCGTCAAACGTCATTTAAAATTAATCCTTATTTAAAATTGTTATCTCTCATTCATTATAAATATTGTCAATGTGCCTAATCGAAAACTACAACATCAAGCTTAACAGAGGATTAACATGAACTTATGTATGGCACTCACGGCCTCACTGTCAAAGGTTTTTAAATAAAGAAATTACTAAACTGTTTTTAATGGAACTTTGGCACATGTCCGATTTTGGCTTTTTTTGAGACAGCTCCCGCACTAGGGAAATTATTATCTATGTCGCGGGTCAAAGTAACTTTTCCACAGAGACAAAGTCGCGGCCACAAGCTAATATGTACATAAGTAAATTTAAAGCTACCTAGTTAACATCAAACTGTGTAAAAAATATTTGATAAAATGAATATGCAAATACAGTTTGTGTCAGATTAATAAAACGTGGTGTGTGTATATACCTGCGATATCGCAGTAAGACTTGTTAATTACTTGAAAGAAAGCGACCGTCTTTCTGTGACGAACGGGAAGCGTGGAAGCCGTAGTGTTTGTCCGGGGGGAATGCAAGAATTTTACGCATCTCCTCTGACACTGCGGCGTTCCCACACGAGTGGTGGGGTATGTGGGACTCGCCCTCTCCATAGCAGTGGAATGCAAATCATACCTTGAGAGAAAAACACTTAAACCCCCGGTTACTCTTCTGACCACAATTGGTGAGGGGCCCAGGAACTGTTGCCTATCTGGGATACCCTATGGCAGCGTCCGCGACTCAAATGGTGTTGCGGGCTCTCCTAGGTCCAAATAACCAGTTTCAGGGATGCCAGAGTACACGGGGTCCCTACTTCTCAAGGGGCCGCGGCCTGTTAGTATACTATCGTTCATAGCACAGTTGCTTTTACATTCCATTGAGTTTTTTTTTTTTCCTTCGATTTTTTTTTTATTTGTTAAATTAATCCCTGTGTCGCGAAGGTCGCACCGCTCGATAGATTAACGAAAACAGAGCACCCCCTGACTCAATACAACTGTTTTAATTTCGGACGAATAATTGTCCCGGGTGGGAATCGAACGCAGAAAACCAGGTCTCTGGAGCAACTAACGTAACCACTTAGCCACCACCTTTGAACATAATCGCTTCTAGGTCCCTATCTACACATATTCTTCCATTAAATCATACATATTCATTTACACTGATTCACTGACTGCAAATGTAACTTTGTAATCCTATACATTTATAAGAAATAACAAAGTTATTAATGCAGTTGATGAAACTTAACAACTGGACCGAAATTGCAAAATGTTGGAATTTTCCCATGAGTTTTACACTAAACTCTACTAGTACTCAAAATTTGAAGCTTCTACGTCTGCTAGAAGTGCCTAAACATTTTGATGATCGGTCAATCACGTGTGAGCGAGTGACAAAATTACCGAAATTACCGAACTTTAAGTAGTTATAATTCTTAAAGTACTGGTTCAAATTGAATGAAATTTGAAATATGCTGTAGTTTTACAAAGCCTGCTTAGGTTCTGAAATTTCAGGCTCCTATCTTCATCCACAACGAAGTTATAGAGGGTCGAAAATCGGCTGAGTTGCTTCGAGAAAAGATAGGTACGGCCGTGCACCTTTTTTTTTTCTTACTCGACTTGGGGGGGCACTGCCGTGCCCCCAGATCGACTTAAATGTTGTTAATCAATATTATTAACGCCTGATAAAAAAATAAAGCAAATCTCATATTTAACATTGCAGTTATGCTTGAGTAGGCGATAAATCTATCATATTGTACCGATGGCAAATGGGAAGCAATTAATGGGCATAAATTCAACGCTAAATACGCCTAGTGACCGTTCATCCTGATGGAGACAAAATTTCTAGGCCGGTGCGGGGATCGAAACATCGATCTCCAAGACTTATATTGCTAATCCACGGCGGTAGTCTGTATTCTGGTAATCTGTAAGCTGTTCGTCGCATTTTAGGAGCTATCATAAAATAGTAAAAAAAATGTAAAATTAATGTTATAGTTAAGAACCCTCCTTATTAAACTATTAATATATAACCAATGATGTTAAAGTGAAAAAGAGGTACCTAGATACGGTACCCATGTTTGAAAATGCCACCACAAAATTAAGCTAATTGGTACTATCGTACGTATGTCTGTCTCGTGCACACGCTTATTGTCATGCTGTCCTATTTACTCTCAAGGGACAAATTTTGTCTTAACAAAACAAGAGCATGACGTATCTACCACTTTTTTATGTTACATCATTGTATATAACTAATATAATAATTAAACTGGTACTGCTCCGGATTCACGTCTTCTTCTAAGAAGACTGAATTTTAAACTAACAAACTAAAAATGATTACGTTTTTACTACACCATCTAAACTAGACTTAAGTTATAAATAAAAACATATATTATGAATTTAAAATTATTTATTTACACCAGTATTTACAATCACGTTCTTATACATAACACAATCAATCAATTGTACCAAAATGTACTAACGAACTCTTGGAAAAATCATATCACAGTAAACAAATAACGATTGGATATCCCCTTCAAATCTGTGCATGTACAATTTGATAATACCTGTTTTCGAATCACTACAAAATATCTTCCGTTTCAGATTTTTATTATAATGTGAAAAAGGACGGACAATTGATCAACAAGTTCCGTAGTTGACTAATTCATTTTTATTATTACTATACTATCGAGACTAAATACAGTAACTATAGTTTAACCGAAACAACTCGCCTTAGGTATGTGCGCGGCGAGAGGGGGAGAGTAAAGTCAGTGCACCGTCAACACTCACGGCTCTCATTCATCCATCGATATTATGTCGAGAGGTAAAAAGCTAATTGAGCTAAGCATCACCATGAACAATATTGAATTATATTATGTAATCTCTTCAAAAGCCTAAAATTCAATACCGGTGATAATGTCGCTTAGCTCAAGTAGCTTTTTACCCGTCGATATGAACTAATGCTTTTTATCCCCGGCCCCCACCTCCCCTCGCATTCCTAAGACGTAGGTTTCGCTTAAACTATAAACTATGATGTCTTGAGAAACGAGTCCATTGAGCAATTTTTATTAGGAAATTATAGAAACGTTTGCATATAGAAATAAAAATTATTTAACTATATAAAAAAACGAATTTTAGCATTCAAAAATAGAATTCCGATATTAAGGAATACACTTGTTGTTGTAATGACAAAATAGACTATTTAACATATTTTAAATATGTCAAAATTACATATTTACTATGTTAAATACTCTATAGTCCGACACAACACACATTGTAAAAACTATTTTAAATTCACACCAAGACCAAGTGTTAAAAAATGCGATGCCATTAATTAGTATGTTTGCAACTCATTCATAGGCCGACATTACACGCTCAATCTGGATCGAGATCCGTGATCGAGATCAATGATCTCAATCCAGATTGACTGTTTAATGTGTGTGATTGACGGATCGCGACATCGGATCGCAAATTATCAAATATTTTGAAATCCATGATCTCGATCCGTTTATCGCAATCCAGATTGAGCGTCTAATGTGCAACATATAATTCGGAAGATACTATTAAAATTACTAGTAGTAATAAGAGAATAAAAAAAATATATTAAAATTAATTACTACACATGCTTTTTTTGTTCAGATCCATTTTGCAATTCGTCATCATCAGCCCGTATAACGTCCACTGCTGAACATGGGCCTCCTCCCGGGGAAGGTATTCGCCATAGTCACTACGCTTGGCAGGCGGGTTGATGACAGCAGTATTATGTTGTACCACACAAGGAAAGGCTGCTGCCCGTTCCTTGATATACGATTATTATAGATGATTTTATAACAATCGGCCAACGGCTTAACGTTCTTTCCGAGGCACGGAGGGTTGTCCATCAATCAACCAGACCCGGAAGGATATCTTAAAATTTACACAGATTTACTGCCCGGCGTGGGAATCGAATCCACGACCTCCTAGATTTAAAGTGAGTCAAATACCGCTACGCTACGAGGCTTTTGCGATTGTGAACACACAATATTCATATTTTTTTATTTATTGGCAATCAGAATCCCCTGAGCACACGTCTTCATGTGATCATTGCGAATAGTGGACTGACGTGATCTGGATTGACTGTGTAATGTGACAACAATCCAAATCAGTTTATATCAATCTACCGCGATCACGGATCTCGATTCAGATTGAGCGTGTAATGTCGGCCATAAACCATATTTTGAAATGGCATGCGCGTGACGTCACATTTACCACGTGATCAGCACGATTAAAAGGTTGCGTTCGAAGGTTAAATAATAATAATTACACCTTAGAACGTAAAAATAACCTACATTTTTGAACCTAGTCTTATAATTATAGCTCACAATAATGAATATGAATCAATTACAATGACCTCATGCCACATAAACGCGATCACGTCTTTGTATTGGATAGCGTAGATATGACTACACCGGTGGCTCAGGGGATCGATTCCCACCCGGGACAATTATTTGTGTGAATCACAGATATATATATTTTTTTGTCCGGTAGGAAATGCATTTACGCATTCCCACCGCCGCTGCATCGTATTCGCGCGCTGGCGGTGGGATATGTGGGACTCACCCTCTCCATAGCGTGGTATGCTAAACTCATACCACGAGAAGAGGACCCTACACCACTAAAACCTCCCGGACACTCTTTCGATCCGCCTTTGGCGGGGGCCGGGTACGCATGAGCAAACCGGGCCCCCGACGGCACCCGCGGCGAATATGGTACCGCGGGATCTCCGGGGCCACACTTACAGAAGGGAGCGGGGCCCATGTCCCCCACTCCCCGAGGCCGAGCCTAGGGCGGTAGGCGGTGGGATATGTAGTTAGCCCTGAGACTTTTGCTACTTCACCGGGCATAGTGAACCACAGATAATTGTTCTGAGTCTGGGTGTGATTTGTGTCCGTGAATTGAGTGTTTGTAAAGTCCACTGAGACACAGGGATTAATTTCCCAATAGCGGGAGTTGCCCCCATTCCCCTATTATACGTAAAATTAAGATTTTCTTTTCAGCACTAAAATAAATAATAACGTAAAATTAAATAGTGACAAGACATTTGAAATATTTAGGACTCGTTTCTTAAACATTTTATTATTTAGGAACCAATATTGAACACTCTTTTAGGCTTAAGAATTGATTTAATTAAAAATAATAAATTTGTTTCAAAGTGTTTCTTAATAAAGTTAATATAATTAATCCAATAATCCAATTAATTTAATGTAATAAAAATAATTTTCAACTTAAATTTAATCAAACTATTGAATTTTCTAATTTATCTACTATACAATTGATCAACTTAAAAAGCAATAATAAAATATTACAAATAAAATGGTGAATTAAAAACATTAGACGATTATTTTGTAAAGTACCTACTTTCGTTTTTATAATTACAATCCAACAAACAATTACACGTATCACACCGACCATAGTTCACGACACACACGAGATACTAAATCACTTTCAACCTGAAACAATATCAATATAAAACTTTAATAAATCATTTTCATTAGTATTTGTATTATCCCATTTTCGAACACTGCTAAACATGGCCCTCGCCCTTACGCTCTTGCTCTGACCTTCGCAAGGCAGGGTCGTTGAGGGATACGCCGGGTGCCGGATTGCTTGTGCGTACCCGGCCCCCAAGGAGTCCCCCCGGGGATCGAAGGAGTGTCCGGGGGGTGTTAGTGGTGTAGGTTCATACCAAGTTAAGGACAGTGCGAGCCAAAAAAAATTGTCGTTGAGGGATAATGCCATATTCACGCTTGACAGTCGGTTTGGTGATCGCAGTAAGATAGTATCTTTGAGCTGATAGATGCTGCTGTCCATCCAACAGCTGTATGTCCCTTAGTCGCCACTTACGACACCGATGGGACATGACATGGGGTGGTCAATTCTAAGCCAAACACCAGGCACCTATCTACTTCAGAGTAAATTTTGTGTAGTAGATGGATTCAAGTGAAATATTTTAAAGTTCTCAATTGACAACATTTCCAGATTCGTAACACCATAAAACAAAAATACAGTTTCTTTATTTTCGAATTCTGCTCCCAAAACTATCGCTTTTATTTATTTTTTTGCCGGCTATTTTTGGAGAAAATTAATAAAAGCCAAAAATGCGCGATGATGTCATCGTTACGGTAGGACTATTACAAACTAAAATATTTCCTTTGCCTATTTAAAATCAAAAACTATTAAAACATTCTTAAGTTGGCAACTGTAATCACAAGCATTTAACTTTAGCATATTTTAGTTCTTCTTATTTAATTTTCAACTCTGATAAATTTCGTCAAACACTCGTACGTAAACCCACTCGTAACACAAGCATTTTAGCTTAGCTCGAAGGGTAACAATAGTAGAAGTGTATATAGACATAGAGGTTTTATAACAAAGTCTACTTACTACATAGTTTATTCTTCATTACTCTTGCTCAATTCACTGCCGGACTCGCTGACCGACGTGGACCGAAGACTTATTGACGTTTCCTTGAATTGACTGATAAAGTCCAGAAGCTTTTGTAGGTTTCTCTGGGTTTTAATCTGAGCGGCTAGCAACTGGCGTTTTTCTGCATTATGTTCGTCTATATTTTCTTTAAGACTGGCCGCTCTGGCTTCGAGTTTTCGTAACTCTATGCATAGTTTTATGTTTTTTTCTTGCAGGCTTTTTCTCTCGGCTAGTTTTTCTGGAAATAAAGCTATTTTTTTACTAATATCATCATTATCATCAGCCCGTATAACGTCCACTGCTGAACATGGGGTTAATGTGGGTACATACTAATAAAAACTAAAGAAGGCAGTTAGTAAATAAAAAATAAAATCGGCTAAATGCAAGTCATACTCGCATTCTCTACCAATCCGCATTATTGCACAGGTGGCTCAGTGTTACAGTAGTTGCTTGTGATCTGGCTTTTGGATTCGATTCCCACACGGGAAATATTTTGCTGTCGCTAACCTCTATAGAGCGCGGCGTGGTTGGGCGGGTCGGGGTCGGGCGGGCGCGCGCTGCGCGACGGCTCGGCCAGCGCGCCGTCGCAGCGCGAGCACAGCGCGCCCGCGCCCGCGCCGCAGTACACTATACGTACAGTACTGTCGCTCACCTCTATAGAGCGCGGCGTGGTTGGGCGGGTCGGGGTCGGGCGGGCGCGCGCTGCGCGACGGCTCGGCCAGCGCGCCGTCGCAGCGCGAGCACAGCGCGCCCGCGCCCGCGCCGCAGTACACTATACGTACAGTACTGTCGCTCACCTCTATAGAGCGCGGCGTGGTTGGGCGGGTCGGGGTCGGGCGGGCGCGCGCTGCGCGACGGCTCGGCCAGCGCGCCGTCGCAGCGCGAGCACAGCGCGCCCGCGCCCGCGCCGCAGTACACTATACGTACAGTACTGTCGCTCACCTCTATAGAGCGCGGCGTGGTTGGGCGGGTCGGGGTCGGGCGGGCGCGCGCTGCGCGACGGCTCGGCCAGCGCGCCGTCGCAGCGCGAGCACAGCGCGCCCGCGCCCGCGCCGCAGTACACTATACGTACAGTACTGTCGCTCACCTCTATAGAGCGCGGCGTGGTTGGGCGGGTCGGGGTCGGGCGGGCGCGCGCTGCGCGACGGCTCGGCCAGCGCGCCGTCGCAGCGCGAGCACAGCGCGCCCGCGCCCGCGCCGCAGTACACTATACGTACAGTACTGTCGCTCACCTCTATAGAGCGCGGCGTGGTTGGGCGGGTCGGGGTCGGGCGGGCGCGCGCTGCGCGACGGCTCGGCCAGCGCGCCGTCGCAGCGCGAGCACAGCGCGCCCGCGCCCGCGCCGCAGTACACTATACGTACAGTACTGTCGCTCACCTCTATAGAGCGCGGCGTGGTTGGGCGGGTCGGGGTCGGGCGGGCGCGCGCTGCGCGACGGCTCGGCCAGCGCGCCGTCGCAGCGCGAGCACAGCGCGCCCGCGCCCGCGCCGCAGTACACTATACGTACAGTACTGTCGCTCACCTCTATAGAGCGCGGCGTGGTTGGGCGGGTCGGGGTCGGGCGGGCGCGCGCTGCGCGACGGCTCGGCCAGCGCGCCGTCGCAGCGCGAGCACAGCGCGCCCGCGCCCGCGCCGCAGTACACTATACGTACAGTACTGTCGCTCACCTCTATAGAGCGCGGCGTGGTTGGGCGGGTCGGGGTCGGGCGGGCGCGCGCTGCGCGACGGCTCGGCCAGCGCGCCGTCGCAGCGCGAGCACAGCGCGCCCGCGCCCGCGCCGCAGTACACTATACGTACAGTACTGTCGCTCACCTCTATAGAGCGCGGCGTGGTTGGGCGGGTCGGGGTCGGGCGGGGCGCGCGCTGCGCGACGGCTCGGCCAGCGCGCCGTCGCAGCGCGAGCACAGCGCGCCCGCGCCCGCGCCGCAGTACACTATACGTACAGTACTGTCGCTCACCTCTATAGAGCGCGGCGTGGTTGGGCGGGTCGGGGTCGGGCGGGCGCGCGCTGCGCGACGGCTCGGCCAGCGCGCCGTCGCAGCGCGAGCACAGCGCGCCCGCGCCCGCGCCGCAGTACACTATACGTACAGTACTGTCGCTCACCTCTATAGAGCGCGGCGTGGTTGGGCGGGTCGGGGTCGGGCGGGCGCGCGCTGCGCGACGGCTCGGCCAGCGCGCCGTCGCAGCGCGAGCACAGCGCGCCCGCGCCCGCGCCGCAGTACACTATACGTACAGTACTGTCGCTCACCTCTATAGAGCGCGGCGTGGTTGGGCGGGTCGGGGTCGGGCGGGCGCGCGCTGCGCGACGGCTCGGCCAGCGCGCCGTCGCAGCGCGAGCACAGCGCGCCCGCGCCCGCGCCGCAGTACACTATACGTACAGTACTGTCGCTCACCTCTATAGAGCGCGGCGTGGTTGGGCGGGTCGGGGTCGGGCGGGCGCGCGCTGCGCGACGGCTCGGCCAGCGCGCCGTCGCAGCGCGAGCACAGCGCGCCCGCGCCCGCGCCGCAGTACACTATACGTACAGTACTGTCGCTCACCTCTATAGAGCGCGGCGTGGTTGGGCGGGTCGGGGTCGGGCGGGCGCGCGCTGCGCGACGGCTCGGCCAGCGCGCCGTCGCAGCGCGAGCACAGCGCGCCCGCGCCCGCGCCGCAGTACACTATACGTACAGTACTGTCGCTCACCTCTATAGAGCGCGGCGTGGTTGGGCGGGTCGGGGTCGGGCGGGCGCGCGCTGCGCGACGGCTCGGCCAGCGCGCCGTCGCAGCGCGAGCACAGCGCGCCCGCGCCCGCGCCGCAGTACACTATACGTACAGTACTGTCGCTCACCTCTATAGAGCGCGGCGTGGTTGGGCGGGTCGGGGTCGGGCGGGCGCGCGCTGCGCGACGGCTCGGCCAGCGCGCCGTCGCAGCGCGAGCACAGCGCGCCCGCGCCCGCGCCGCAGTACACTATACGTACAGTACTGTCGCTCACCTCTATAGAGCGCGGCGTGGTTGGGCGGGTCGGGGTCGGGCGGGCGCGCGCTGCGCGACGGCTCGGCCAGCGCGCCGTCGCAGCGCGAGCACAGCGCGCCCGCGCCCGCGCCGCAGTACACTATACGTACAGTACTGTCGCTCACCTCTATAGAGCGCGGCGTGGTTGGGCGGGTCGGGGTCGGGCGGGCGCGCGCTGCGCGACGGCTCGGCCAGCGCGCCGTCGCAGCGCGAGCACAGCGCGCCCGCGCCCGCGCCGCAGTACACTATACGTACAGTAACTGTCGCTCACCTCTATAGAGCGCGGCGTGGTTGGGCGGGTCGGGGTCGGCGGGCGCGCGCTGCCGCGACGGCTCGGCCAGCGCGCCGTCGCAGCGCGAGCACAGCGCGCCCGCGCCCGCGCCGCAGTACACTATACGTACAGTACTGTCGCTCACCTCTATAGAGCGCGGCGTGGTTGGGCGGGTCGGGGTCGGGCGGGCGCGCGCTGCGCGACGGCTCGGCCAGCGCGCCGTCGCAGCGCGAGCACAGCGCGCCCGCGCCCGCGCCGCAGTACACTATACGTACAGTACTGTCGCTCACCTCTATAGAGCGCGGCGTGGTTGGGCGGGTCGGGGTCGGGCGGGCGCGCGCTGCGCGACGGCTCGGCCAGCGCGCCGTCGCAGCGCGAGCACAGCGCGCCCGCGCCCGCGCCGCAGTACACTATACGTACAGTACTGTCGCTCACCTCTATAGAGCGCGGCGTGGTTGGGCGGGTCGGGGTCGGGCGGGCGCGCGCTGCGCGACGGCTCGGCCAGCGCGCCGTCGCAGCGCGAGCACAGCGCGCCCGCGCCCGCGCCGCAGTACACTATACGTACAGTACTGTCGCTCACCTCTATAGAGCGCGGCGTGGTTGGGCGGGTCGGGGTCGGGCGGGCGCGCGCTGCGCGACGGCTCGGCCAGCGCGCCGTCGCAGCGCGAGCACAGCGCGCCCGCGCCCGCGCCGCAGTACACTATACGTACAGTACTGTCGCTCACCTCTATAGAGCGCGGCGTGGTTGGGCGGGTCGGGGTCGGGCGGGCGCGCGCTGCGCGACGGCTCGGCCAGCGCGCCGTCGCAGCGCGAGCACAGCGCGCCCGCGCCCGCGCCGCAGTACACTATACGTACAGTACTGTCGCTCACCTCTATAGAGCGCGGCGTGGTTGGGCGGGTCGGGGTCGGGCGGGCGCGCGCTGCGCGACGGCTCGGCCAGCGCGCCGTCGCAGCGCGAGCACAGCGCGCCCGCGCCCGCGCCGCAGTACACTATACGTACAGTACTGTCGCTCACCTCTATAGAGCGCGGCGTGGTTGGGCGGGTCGGGGTCGGGCGGGCGCGCGCTGCGCGACGGCTCGGCCAGCGCGCCGTCGCAGCGCGAGCACAGCGCGCCCGCGCCCGCGCCGCAGTACACTATACGTACAGTACTGTCGCTCACCTCTATAGAGCGCGGCGTGGTTGGGCGGGTCGGGGTCGGGCGGGCGCGCGCTGCGCGACGGCTCGGCCAGCGCGCCGTCGCAGCGCGAGCACAGCGCGCCCGCGCCCGCGCCGCAGTACACTATACGTACAGTACTGTCGCTCACCTCTATAGAGCGCGGCGTGGTTGGGCGGGTCGGGGTCGGGCGGGCGCGCGCTGCGCGACGGCTCGGCCAGCGCGCCGTCGCAGCGCGAGCACAGCGCGCCCGCGCCCGCGCCGCAGTACACTATACGTACAGTACTGTCGCTCACCTCTATAGAGCGCGGCGTGGTTGGGCGGGTCGGGGTCGGGCGGGCGCGCGCTGCGCGACGGCTCGGCCAGCGCGCCGTCGCAGCGCGAGCACAGCGCGCCCGCGCCCGCGCCGCAGTACACTATACGTACAGTACTGTCGCTCACCTCTATAGAGCGCGGCGTGGTTGGGCGGGTCGGGGTCGGGCGGGCGCGCGCTGCGCGACGGCTCGGCCAGCGCGCCGTCGCAGCGCGAGCACAGCGCGCCCGCGCCCGCGCCGCAGTACACTATACGTACAGTACTGTCGCTCACCTCTATAGAGCGCGGCGTGGTTGGGCGGGTCGGGGTCGGGCGGGCGCGCGCTGCGCGACGGCTCGGCCAGCGCGCCGTCGCAGCGCGAGCACAGCGCGCCCGCGCCCGCGCCGCAGTACACTATACGTACAGTACTGTCGCTCACCTCTATAGAGCGCGGCGTGGTTGGGCGGGTCGGGGTCGGGCGGGCGCGCGCTGCGCGACGGCTCGGCCAGCGCGCCGTCGCAGCGCGAGCACAGCGCGCCCGCGCCCGCGCCGCAGTACACTATACGTACAGTACTGTCGCTCACCTCTATAGAGCGCGGCGTGGTTGGGCGGGTCGGGGTCGGGCGGGCGCGCGCTGCGCGACGGCTCGGCCAGCGCGCCGTCGCAGCGCGAGCACAGCGCGCCCGCGCCCGCGCCGCAGTACACTATACGTACAGTACTGTCGCTCACCTCTATAGAGCGCGGCGTGGTTGGGCGGGTCGGGGTCGGGCGGGCGCGCGCTGCGCGACGGCTCGGCCAGCGCGCCGTCGCAGCGCGAGCACAGCGCGCCCGCGCCCGCGCCGCAGTACACTATACGTACAGTACTGTCGCTCACCTCTATAGAGCGCGGCGTGGTTGGGCGGGTCGGGGTCGGGCGGGCGCGCGCTGCGCGACGGCTCGGCCAGCGCGCCGTCGCAGCGCGAGCACAGCGCGCCCGCGCCCGCGCCGCAGTACACTATACGTACAGTACTGTCGCTCACCTCTATAGAGCGCGGCGTGGTTGGGCGGGTCGGGGTCGGGCGGGCGCGCGCTGCGCGACGGCTCGGCCAGCGCGCCGTCGCAGCGCGAGCACAGCGCGCCCGCGCCCGCGCCGCAGTACACTATACGTACAGTACTGTCGCTCACCTCTATAGAGCGCGGCGTGGTTGGGCGGGTCGGGGTCGGGCGGGCGCGCGCTGCGCGACGGCTCGGCCAGCGCGCCGTCGCAGCGCGAGCACAGCGCGCCCGCGCCCGCGCCGCAGTACACTATACGTACAGTACTGTCGCTCACCTCTATAGAGCGCGGCGTGGTTGGGCGGGTCGGGGTCGGGCGGGCGCGCGCTGCGCGACGGCTCGGCCAGCGCGCCGTCGCAGCGCGAGCACAGCGCGCCCGCGCCCGCGCCGCAGTACACTATACGTACAGTACTGTCGCTCACCTCTATAGAGCGCGGCGTGGTTGGGCGGGTCGGGGTCGGGCGGGCGCGCGCTGCGCGACGGCTCGGCCAGCGCGCCGTCGCAGCGCGAGCACAGCGCGCCCGCGCCCGCGCCGCAGTACACTATACGTACAGTACTGTCGCTCACCTCTATAGAGCGCGGCGTGGTTGGGCGGGTCGGGGTCGGGCGGGCGCGCGCTGCGCGACGGCTCGGCCAGCGCGCCGTCGCAGCGCGAGCACAGCGCGCCCGCGCCCGCGCCGCAGTACACTATACGTACAGTACTGTCGCTCACCTCTATAGAGCGCGGCGTGGTTGGGCGGGTCGGGGTCGGGCGGGCGCGCGCTGCGCGACGGCTCGGCCAGCGCGCCGTCGCAGCGCGAGCACAGCGCGCCCGCGCCCGCGCCGCAGTACACTATACGTACAGTACTGTCGCTCACCTCTATAGAGCGCGGCGTGGTTGGGCGGGTCGGGGTCGGGCGGGCGCGCGCTGCGCGACGGCTCGGCCAGCGCGCCGTCGCAGCGCGAGCACAGCGCGCCCGCGCCCGCGCCGCAGTACACTATACGTACAGTACTGTCGCTCACCTCTATAGAGCGCGGCGTGGTTGGGCGGGTCGGGGTCGGGCGGGCGCGCGCTGCGCGACGGCTCGGCCAGCGCGCCGTCGCAGCGCGAGCACAGCGCGCCCGCGCCCGCGCCGCAGTACACTATACGTACAGTACTGTCGCTCACCTCTATAGAGCGCGGCGTGGTTGGGCGGGTCGGGGTCGGGCGGGCGCGCGCTGCGCGACGGCTCGGCCAGCGCGCCGTCGCAGCGCGAGCACAGCGCGCCCGCGCCCGCGCCGCAGTACACTATACGTACAGTACTGTCGCTCACCTCTATAGAGCGCGGCGTGGTTGGGCGGGTCGGGGTCGGGCGGGCGCGCGCTGCGCGACGGCTCGGCCAGCGCGCCGTCGCAGCGCGAGCACAGCGCGCCCGCGCCCGCGCCGCAGCCCGTGTGCTGCCACAGCTGGCACGCCGCGCACCACGCCAGCAGGGACGCCACGTCTGACGACACACACACACATATAAGGTCGGATGTGGCATTATACGCCAGAAACATTCGTCTGGCACTTACGACCACATGTTTCTGAAGTATTATTGTACGTCCATCCTAATACTTCTGAGGGCTAGATATTAATGGTGTAGAAATAATGAGATTTTGCTATGATTATAACGTCATGTCACTTCAAAAATAAATTAGTTAGGAGAGACAACACGAACCGTCTTCTGAACTATGTTGCTCCGTATTTTTGACAATTTGATAAATCTAAAATACTTGTCCAATATTTTCTATATGACATAGACATTTGACATCCGCTAAGGAATAATTTAAAAATATACCACCACTAAAAGAAGGGGAAAATTTGTATGAAGAAATCAAAATTTACGGCGATAAAGTGACAGGCCACAACTAGTATATAAATAATTATTATAATACTTGGCAAGGCAGTTTTTCCTTCTTGTTACATATCATAGAACTGATAGCAACGAACCAAATATACTAGCTGCTAATAATTATAGTTTTCTTATGCTTTAACACTTTTTTATTCTTACCGTTCCGTCCACACACATGGCAATCCTTCTTATTAGAAGTATACACTGGTTCTACAGATAAGCTCGGCGGCAAGGTTGCGGCCCAGGCAGGTTTGCCGTTACTCCAACCTACAACAAAATAATAGCTAATATTAATTTTAAGTATATTATTGTTGAAATCATACTGTCATAAAGAATCCCCTTGAACGTATTATCACCGCGCCATCGGCAAATCTATGGTATGGTTCTTTTTGCCGGTTTCGGCGGGAAATACGATCATCTTGTTATGTTTCTTCTATGATTACCTACAAAAACTCTAACCATTAGCTGTTTGAAATAAACAAATCAATAACAACTGTCGCAAGAATTATTAAAATAATCGTCTAATAATCCCCAACAATTATTATTATATAAAGAAAGGTATAATTATATAAATATAACTACGAAATAGTAAGTAAGTATTGGTATTATAGGTATTGTATTATTATTCAATAATAGAAACTGTATAATGTATTTGGCAGATGGTAAATAAATTTTATTTGATTGTATTAATTCATAAATGATATTGAATATTAGTAATATTTAATTGTAAACCAAAATTTATTAAGTAAATAAATTGGCTTTATTGTTATTATTATATTAGACGTTATCGTGACATTTCTTGTAACGTTTTTTAAATGTTTTTTTATTTAACAAGAACTAGCTATCCGCGAACGGTTTCAGCTACTGTTTTAGCTACGTAGCTCCCGTTCCCGTGTTATCTTCACCATGAATTATGCCTACGCTACACTTTTTTTTTCCATGGGGAAATGCATTTACGCGTTCCCACCGCCGCTGCAGCGTATTCGCGCGGCGGTGGGATTTGTGGGACTCGCCCTCTCCATAGCGTGGTATGCTAAACTCATACCACGAGGAGAGGACCCTACACCACTAAAACCCCCCGGACACTCCTTCGATCCGCCGTTGGCGGGGGCCGCGTACGCAATTACACATAAGCGTTCCGACCCCCCGACGGCACCCGCGGCCAATGTGGCAACGCGGGATCTCCGGGGCCACACTTACAGTGGCTCATTTGAGCCTATGTTACTCCTGGACAACATAGCTTCCTAAAGATTATTTAAAATAGTCCAGTAGTTAATTTTTTTTCAACTCTGACACTGAAATCACAGCTAACTGCGATAGCACATCAAAGTTAGGGACCGTTCAAGTATTACGTAAGCAGATTTATTACAATTATTTACCCCCCCATCCCCCTTGTCAGCAAAAGTAAGCAAAGCTCTTACCCCCTCCCCCATGCTTACGTAAACATTTTTCAATTAGTATATTGTTTTTTTAATATTATAATTATAATTTTAAAAATAAGAAAATAAAATTAGGATTGATTAGATTTTACTGATACAGTATTCAACATAGAGTAAGGGACAAAAATATTATAATCTTACGAACATAACAAACTTATTTTAAATTGTTGGTACACATATTAAATTCAAATTAACAGCCTTCAGTCCATGAAACCCGAATCCATGATTCTTAGTTTTCGATGACATTGGATTGCTGCTCAGTGTTGTGAGTATGCTCACTTTCATCCGATTTTGGAATGTCTACGTCGTTCTCATCGAGCCATTCAACATCATGGTGCTCTAAATTTTGAATAATGCACATCAGTTCATTAGCACGACGAGCAGCGACTCTTACAGGTCTAACTTTCCTATCAGTGTGCGTGTTTACTTTTTTATGGATCTTCTCGATGTGACGATTTAGTGACTTGACTGAAACATGATAAAGACCACACGTTTTGCATGTTCGACTTGATAGTCTCAATTTTACCGTCGGACAGAAATAATCGTAGGGCATTTGCAGGAAATCTTTGAGTGAAGCACTTAAGTGTAGAGCTAAATTGACTACAGCAGGGCTTGGCATAGTATCTCTGGCAGAATACAAAGCATTTAGATTTTTTTCGAGTAGAGCAATCTTATTTTTCATAGCTTCCTGAGAAGGTTTTGCTCTCTGTTTATCTGCATTTTCATTATTTTCGCATTGCTGTTGTGATTCATTACCGGGTTTTATTTTATCTTCTTCTTGTTTTTTAATATTTGAAGTTGGCTGTATAATTTGTGTTTTTTCTGCAGGTTTACAGGTAGTCGTCGCCTAAAAATAAAAACTTTCTATGGGTTCTGCTAAAGATTTTCTTATTAAGCTACATAAATACAAAGTATGCAATAAAAAACTGCATTCAAAGATTATTTAAAGCCCTATGGCTTTAAATAATCTTTAAAGCCGGGAATCGAACCCATCACATACAGAAAACTAACACCCTATATTTTGTGACCAATTGACGGAGTCAATCATAAGAAATAAATCTATATAATGAATATTATCTCTATACTTTGAGATAGGCCATAATATTTTCTAATCATAAAACGTCTAAATTATTGTTACAAAATGTTAAGAGAAACTTTTTGGCGATTTCTAATATTTCTAGTACTCACAGGTACCTAAAATGATTTCGTCACTCACCTTGGAAAAAAATGTTATAGATTGGATTTATTCTTAGTCACCGCTTGCAATTCTTCTTCAATTCTCTTAGATACAATAATATCTAGTTCCTTGTCGGACTTTGCTTGTAATTTATAATTTCGCCACACTTCGTTAACTAACTTTTGTACATTTTGTACTTTCGTACTTGTATGAGATTTTTTTAAACTTTCAAACAGTTTTTGGTATAACTTGGATTTGTCTATTTGAAACGACATCTTATTTAAACATTAAACTTTGGCTAATGGAATCAACGGTAACACAAATGTTAACTTGCTTTGCTATGCTTACAATACGTCTACTCGCTATAGTATCCAAACGAAACAATACACTGACAGAGGAAATTTAGACAAGTGAATAACGCGCGGTAATTCCCCTACTCGGTTCTAAAGCGAGTGCCTAAACGTATGCATTACTTGCGGGAATCCCCGAAAATGCGTTTCGTTTTCAAGCAAAGACAATGTGAGGGTTGCCATTCGTGTAAAAAAGTAAATAACTACCGATGACGTAATCATCATCTAGACTCCCCTACCCCCCATGTCATTCAAAATAAGCAAAGCAAAGACCCCCCCGCCCCCCCATAGTGCTTACGTAATACTTGAACGGCCCCTTAACAGTTTTGTCAAAGATTGTTGCTTTGACTTTTAACAAACTAGGCGCATGTTCGTACCAAAGGAATATTAAAATAATCTGACCTTTATTATCTGTAGAACAGCCTGACGGTGATCCTTCACGAGAGGTTTTCCCCTGGGACTGTAAAAAATATTATTATAATGATAGAAAATAATAATCATTTAGAAAATAAGTAACTACAATATCGCATTGGATTAGTCTGTAAGTATATTGTAAGAAATAAAATAAATAATGGCCTTAATTATCGGAGGTTGTCGGTTCAATTCCCGCTCTGAACAAAAAATTACAGTAAAATCAAAAATGTCTTTCTAGGTCTGATAGATTGAGGGAGCTATTCAGCTCGCTTTCACGTAGAACCGTTAACGCACACAGAAGTATTATATTTACGATTATACTATATTAACATACCATCTAACAGTGTACTCCACAAAGAATGAGGTTCATACAACAATTACCTGCTGTTTTCGCAATTTCGCCGATCTAGTCTGTGGAGGATCACTGTGTGATTGTAGATACGGGAAGTTACTCAGCTTCTTCCTTTTCTGTAAAACATTTTATAAAATTACTTAAAATATACATTTCAACACAACTATAGGAACATAAGTTATAAATAAAGCAACTTGAATAAGATACATACATATTATATCATATAATGGAGCTATGATGGAGATATACATTGATGAGCTGTTTCCATTACAAAATACACAAAGTATAACATAGTAACCACTTTCTTTTTGTAATATTTAATTATAATAATGTGCTTAAGTTTGATAATGCATTAAAAATTACGAATAACAATGGTGAATAAATTATTGATATGCATCATGAACTTTATGTAAACAGTGGTCGATGAACTGAACATCTAGCCAAACTACAACGGAACAAACCAAAAGTACTAGACCACCTGACTACCTCTAGTGTTAAACTTTTTTTAAACTTAACAAATTTTCATAAATATGTGTACTGTTTTTTGTTACCCTTTTTTTTATTTAATAAGTTTCAGATAATTGACTCTAATGTATTCTCTTTGGTAATCAGGTCTTTGGCAACACTTACTGCCCTTATATTAATTTCATAGCAATAAGAACTTAAAATTCACTCAGAATAATAGATAAAATTGTTACAGCAACCTTAAAAAACTTATAAAATAAACTACACTTACTGGTAGCATTTCAAAGTTTCCATAAAGGAATTCATTTCTGTTTGTACTGGTGGTAGACCTCTTACGTCGCTCATTTCTCTTCTTTTCCAATAACGTCTTTTGAGTTGGAGTCAGTAATCCAATTAATCTAAAAAAATATATATATTTTACTTAAAAACATATAAAAATATTATAAAGTAAATCATACTTTGGTTTGATTTACATTAAATTGATGCTTGGCACAAATGGCATGTAGTATAAATTATATTAATGAAAAATTAAAATTATATTCAACTAATATATTGTTGGTAATACTACAATATCACATATGTGACAGTTGATAATAATTTATGATTTCATAATCAATATCATAAATTATTTTTATAGAATTCCATTCAATTTATAATCATTAAATAAGACTAAAGGGAAAATGATCTTATATAAATATATTGTAAAGGTACTTAATAAAGTAGTAAGTTAAAAGTAAAATAAATAAATTAACTTATCTTTTAAAAAAAATATATAATAATATTATCCTATGGATAATATAAGAAAAGTTTTTGTATAAATCATTTACAGTATAATTAGTTGAACATGTTATATATTTTCATATTATTCATTTACCTTAAAAATTGCTCTTTAGTGACAGTTTCCCCAGGCTCTGGAAGGGGTGGGGGTGAGGGGGATGGTGACAGCGGAGCACCTTGGGAAGATTCTGAATCTGACTTTACATCATAATGCTCTTCACTATGAGGTTGGTTCTTTTTCCCACTAAAATAAAAAAAAATGTAAATTATAATTTACCTCAAAAACTCTATCATAAGCGCTGCTAAAGACCATAACAAGACTCCAAACAAGCTAAATACTGAAAATGCGGGTCTGAAAGGCAACATATCTCCTATTTATCTGGCTGAACATCTAACCCCACACTCAAGAAAACTCCTATATCTGGCTCGTCAACTTAAAAAGGAGAACAAGATCAAATACTGCTGGACCAGTGATGGAAAAGTTCTAGTAAAAAGGGAGGATGGCGCACCAACGATTTTCATCAGGTCAGAAGAGCAGCTTGAGGTATTATCTCAGGAAAAATGACTATACCCTAGATCTATTTGCATGCATTATTATTATGGTTTTAAATCTTTAAAATCTCAAATAGTATCTAATTATATAACTTTTGCATTGTACTACATATTAACTCACAACATAAACATAAACAAAAATACACGTACTAAGCTGTCTCTTAAACAAAACAGATTATTATGTATTAATCATCATATTGTCGCGCTCTACACTCCAACAACTAACAGTCAGAACAACCCACAAAATTTAATGCTCTTTACGGTGAAACAAAACTATTCACTTCTTAACAGTGGATGATATACGCGAACTTGTTGAAAATATAGACCAACTATCTGTCTGTAAATCAGTTGCTTGCAGTGCTGAAGAGGTTTTGTTACATGTTTCTCACCCGAATAAACAACTTAAAATCATCACACAGAATATTAGGTCCTTAAATGCCAATCTGGATAGTTTTTTAACTCTCGTTGCTAGAATTAACTTAGATTTTGACATTTATGTCTTTACTGAAATTTGGGCTAAATCTAACGAACATATACCAAACATTGACAACTATTCACATTTTTGCACAACAAACCATTTGAATAAATGTGATGGAGTCATTTTATACATTAAAAATATATACAGTAATTTTTCAATAGAGGAACCCACACTTAAAGATGCAAGTTGCCTGGTAATTAAAGATGGGACTGAAAAGGCTATTATTTGCATTTATCGGTCGCCGTCCTTCTCTGACATCTCAAATTTCTTAAACTCTCTTAATAACCTTTTGACCAAACTTTCATCTTTTAAAAATGTTATCATAACTGGCGATATAAATCTTAACATCTGTGGTACATCGCATACAAACCAAACATCAGAGTATTTTAACCTTATATCATTCCATGGTTTACTTCCTGCACATACATTCCCCACGCGAGGAGACCGATGCTTGGACCACGTTATGCTTAAAATCAACTCCAATCTTGAAGCTCTAACTCTAGTGGTTGACTCGACTATAACAGACCACGATGCAGTTATCTTCTGTCTTAAAGATATAAAAAGAAGTAATTTATCGAGTTCTACCGTCTCAAAGATTAACTATACGTCCCTTGATGCTGACATGCCTAAAATCAACTTCGATCCCATATACCAGTGTACCAACGCCAATCAGGCATTAGAATCATTCATTAACCCCTTATTATTGACTATTAAAGCTCACACGACCATCACGACACTCTCTAACCGCAAGCGACTGCTAAAGCCATGGATGACCCCTGGTCTTCTACGTTGCATGAGAAATAGAGACGCAATGCACAGAAAGCTTAAATTAAACCCAGATGACCAAATTCTTAACACAACTTACCGTAGATATAGAAATTTCTGTACCAAAATCGTTAAAAAACTAAAGAGAGAACATGATAGAACTGAACTCAGACATGCAAGTAAAGACAATAAAAAGATCTGGCAGATTATAAAGAGAGTTACAAACACCGCTAAACCTAAAACTTCTCCTACAGACTTGTTAACATCCTCAAATTCACCAATGCTATCAGCTAATAACGTCAACAGTTTTTTCGCTACCATTGGCCAAAATCTTGCTCTCCAGATTAGGAATCAACAACATAGTTCTTGCCAAAATGTAACAAATAGACTCCCGAATATCCCTCCGCTCTACTCATTTGTAATGTTAGACACTGATAAAGCAGAGGTCGAAAATATACTCATGACGTTGAAGACTGAATCAGCTGCCGGGTGGGATGGTATACCCACAAAAGTACTTAAACGATACCGTGATTTCCTTATCCCACCCCTAACGTACATCTTCAATCTTTGCCTAAGGACTAGTACGTTCCCAAAATTCCTGAAAAAAGCAGTCATACATCCTATTCACAAGGGGGGCAGTAGAGACTGTGTCAACAATTATCGTCCTATTGCCGTATTGCCTTCTATTTCAAAACTGTTGGAACGCATAATTAATAAAAGACTCGTAAACTATCTAGAGAAAAACACACTTTTGTCAAACAATCAATACGGCTTTAGGCGCGGCAAATCAACGAACGATGCAATCTTAAATTTGACAGATTATGTTGTAAAACATTTAGATGATAAAAAAAGAGTTTTGTCTGTATTTCTTGACCTAAAAAAGGCTTTTGACACAGTCTCTACCCCACACCTTCTGTCAAGATTAGAAGAGTTTGGTATTCGTGGACAGGCTCTTGATTTGTTCAAAGACTACCTGAATAACAGAACTCATAGTGTTAAGATTGGGGAACACGTTAGTAGCGAACTCCCAATCACTTTTGGCGTTCCTCAAGGTAGCGTGATAGGACCAACACTCTTCCTAGCCTACATCAATCAATTATGTGACCTTGACCTAAAAAATGGCAAAATTACTACATTTGCAGATGACACCGTCCTCACTTTTACAGGTGAATCTTGGGAAGACGTCTTTAACGCAGCACAAACAGGGCTAAACGAAGTTACTAAATGGTTATCGCGGCATCTTCTTACACTAAATGTGGATAAGACCAAAGTACTGGCTTATCACCTTCGTGAACCTACACAACCACCCAAATCTCTCACTCTAACCGCTCATTCCTGCCCTCTACCCGGTACGTTACCATGCTGTTGTCTCAAACTGGAACGCACATCTATGATTAAGTATCTAGGTATTATCATAGATGAGAAACTAACCTTTGCAAAACATATTGAAACGCTAACGTCAAGGGTAAGGAAGCTTATCTTTGTTTTTAAGACCCTACGCCATGTTGCGGAGACACAGACTGTCAAACGGATTTACCTCTCTCTGTGTCAGTCTATTCTGATGTACGGCGTTTCCGTCTGGGGTGGAGCGGCCAAAACCATCATGATAAACTTGGAAAGAGCTCAAAGAGCCGTTCTGAAGGTCAGTACATTCCGTCCATTTTTGTTTCCAACTGAGGCCCTATATAAAGATTGTAATGTGCTGACTGTCAGAAAGTTATTTGTTGCATCCACAGTTGTACACCAACAACTTATCACCCCATACATGGCTATCTCTAAACGTCGTAAGGGCAAAGTATGTCAACCCTTCAAATGCAATCTTTCATTTACCCAAAAATTCTGCTGCTATCAGGGACCACGCCTCTATAATATGCTTAATGAAAGGCTAAACATCTTCTCACTCTGCCGATACTCATGCAAAGAGTCTGTAAATACATATCTACACACATTAAATTATTATGATACGGAGCAGCTCCTCTTAACTAATATCTAGTGAGAACGCACACGCACACGCACGCACACACACACACACACACACACACACACACACACACACACACACACACAAACCCACATATTTCATTATTGTAACGATCTCAATTAAACTTTTATTCTGTAAGCTGAGATAAATATATAATTATATTTTTGTTACTACATTATAATTTTCTAAATTGTTATTTGTATCATCTACCTAGTTTAGGGAAATGGGCCTGGCTCCTCTAATACGAGTTGTAACTACAACTTAGCAGAGGTGTCAGTCACCACATTGTAAGCATAATTTAAGGCTAAATATTATGTGTAACCTATATTTATTTCAAAACAATGTATTAGGTACCTATGTATATATTTTAAGTCCTTGTGGTGAAATAAACTTATTATTATTATTATTATTATTATTACCTTAGTTATAAGAGCACATAGCAGATAGAAATATATTATGTATTATATGAAATGTTATATGTCCATAAAAAAATGTATATTTTTAACATAATTTGTCTTTAAACATCAGCTCAATGATACCTAATTACTGATAACAAAATAATAATACGATAAGATAAGTTGGATGGACATTATAAATCAATGATATAATTACTAAGTTAATACTAAAAAGTGTAGTGTGATATGGACATGCCTTGGCTATTTCTATACAGTAATTCTTCCTTTTTTTATTCACACTAAGTGTGAGCATTTTAATATTTTCAAATTGTTTATTAGCTACTTTATTTTTACTGTAACATGAACTGTTTTATGTTCCGACCAGCTTCCCATGTGCGGTTTCACCCACGTAACTTTCATTCCCATATGAATGTCAACATTAAATATAGCCAATGTTACTCATGGATAACAATAAATCTGTGAGATTTGTATGCTCAAACAAACAAACTCTTCAGTGTTATAATATTAGTCTGGTGATCTGTAATACAGATTTTGTAAAAAAACCTAAATCAGACGTCAGTCCCCTGCAAAGTTGAACATTAGGCTAGTAACGAGTCTGATGTTTATTTTGCGAGGAGAAAATAAATGATATTATTATTATTATGTTGGTACATTTTACTGTCACGGGCCCATGGGGACCCGGTCATTTGAAAGGCACAGGTGAGACTGCGGGGCGCAAGATCCTTGTACAGTCAAGTGCCGTTGCCGTGTACGTTATGACATTTTACACTTCCAACCTGGAGCATTGGTTCCGCTCTTGCAACTCCACTCTGGCTGGCCAGTTAAGGCAAGCTCAGAGGCAGGGGATGTGACTATGTGTATGTGTGTGTAGTATGCATGTCTGTATGTGTCCCCGGGAGATAGGGTCCGTGGTGTCGCCACTCACCAACAGCTCGCCGCAAGCTGCCCTGCGGTGACTGCTTGCACTGGATAAACCAGTGGGCGATGGGGTCGTCACATCCCGACGCCGGGTTATTATTATTAGAATAGATGAACTAAAATAAAATAATAAATACCTGAAAGCCTCCTTAACTTTATTTAGAACATTAGCAAAGTTACTTCTGCTATCATGCACAGTATTAGCATGTTGACTATAATTGTTAATGTATTTATCTTTATCATCATTGTCACTATGAGTGGAATTCTCTTTCTCAGATGATTTGATGTCTATATCTGAATCAGACCGATTATTTTCCTTTACATCATCACTATTATTTTCCGTTTTCACTAATATTTCATTTAAAACAGAAGGTTTTAATAGTGAGACATTTCTGTTTCTGCAGCAATACTGTATATGGTGGTCCTTCAGCTGCTGAGCTACATATTTGTTGTCGTTCTCAATATTGACCTGCCTGTTGCGAGCCTTTAGTCGCTGTTGGTACAAAATTAGTTCTCTTCTTAACCTTTCCACAACCAATTTCTGGAATAAGAATAGAATATACTTTATTGCAGCAAACATATAAGATAGTTGACACATAAATAAATACATATGAAAATAAGTGGAGATATATTTGGCGGTCTTAATACAATGTATAATAGTGTTCGAATTTGAATGTGGCATTATTTAAAATATTTTTGAGTTTTTTTTTATATAATTCATGAATGTTTTTTCTTATTGTGACTGTTTTACTCTTTCTCCTCATCCTACATCACTAATAGGAGTGGCAGTTTTAATGCAATTGGGATAAGTGACAAAATTATCATTATATAAGTGGCAAGAAATGATTCTTTATATATTCTTATCATATACATATTCTAGCATGGTAGCAGGTAGCATGTTAAGTAATAGTTAGCCTTTAGCCTGTGTCAGTCATTCATGTCATTACATCTACATTTTAATAAATCTACTATAGCCTAATCGCCTGACATTGGCAGAATTGTCGTCATTCGGCATATTGCCATTAAATAAGAAGAAGAAGAACTATAGCCTAAATATTTATACATTGTTATTTACTACTTATGTGATGCTTGGTAGTTTCAAATATTGTGATTCTGACTTCTAATTCAAAATTATAACGTAAATATCCATTTGGTGATTTAATTTCAGCATTATTTTCACAACTCAGCCAATTATAAAATATGTCAAATAAACACTTTTGAATGTAAGAACAATACTCACTTGAGCTTGCCCAATTGCTACTATGTCTTTCTCTGCTTCTTTTACTTTCGTTTTTAAATGGGTGTTCTGCAAATATAATATTGTTAGTCCTATAGGTAAATTAAATATATACATTAAAAATATGATTACAACTAAAAAAGAAAATATTTATTACATTCTCATCTTCGCGAAGGCGCGCTACCCAAACCTGAAAACCAAAACAATTTTAATTTCAATCATATAATATTTACTTTATAATTGTATGTATTCCTTTTAAAAATAAATAAAATATGCACCAACCTGGTGATGTCGAATAGCGTTTTTTAAATCCGACTGCGTTTTTCGGATATCTTCCTTTATTTCATTTGATACTTCCATGTTTACTGAACTTTATTTTTATCTTGAATATAAATTTGACAAACTATTCGCCGTCTCAAGTGTAAAATATTGAGATTATAAAACTAGTAAAGCAATAGCGTTATTTTTAAGTTTATTCTAAAACAACACAACAAGCAAGTAGTAACAAAGAAACAAATTATTTTACTAAAACTTTAACAGTCACAACGACCTTGCTTACGTAACTACTATAATTCTATTAAAACAAAAACATTTCATATTTCCAAAAAATATTCTGAAACTGGGTGATTTAATAATAAAAACTATAAATCAAGAAAAGGAAGTGTAAAGTATTATTTTTATTTCCGAGTGATACGGAAGCTCGACTATTTTGGTCTTTTTAGCGACGAGTAATAATACGCTATAAATTATTAACCTTGAAGAACTAGCATTGCAATGCGGATATCAAATAATATGATTATTGTCATCTATTTTACAATTTTCCTCAAAAACATCAAAATAGAAGTAGTTAGTTTTAGGTTTTTCTTTCAATATTTTTTAATTTCAAACAAAAAGTTAAACAACTATTTAAAGCTTGAAACCGAACAATATTAACTTTAAATACGTGTTGATCTTATAATTTCATGTGCGTACTTTTCACTCACATGATTGTATAACCTGCGCCAATAAAGAAACGAATCTAAAATGGCAGCGGCGATCATGCGCTCTCACTCTAAACTGTTGATATCTTAGTCACACACGGCGCGTACTGCATGCAAAAAGAAATCCGTAAAGAAAGCTAACGGAAAAAAACGACTTACTTGCGAGTGGTTAAGGTAAAAAATGTTAAAGAAAAGTAAGCAAATAAACAGTTCTAATTTTTATGAAAGATTATGTATTTTTTTGTATACGTTACACATTTCAACACATAAAACTAACAATTGTATTTTACCTACATATACAATAAACCAACTTTCTTTCTATCTTTCTTTTTATTTGCTGACCCTATCATCTGTCAGTGACATTCAGGGACGCCATTTTAGATTCGTTTCTATATTGGCGCGGCTTATACTACTTGTCTACGTTTCATAGTTTAATATAATTTGTATATGGCAATTCTGGATGCTGTTTCAAGTCGTAGAATTACATTCTCTGTGATGTGCTATGAATGAATGAAGTCGGTCTTTTGTCGATTGCAAATCCTCAACGTGAAGATAAACTTTCGTGCGAATAGTTTGTGATAAATATTCTGAATATATGTAGGCAAGCCAATTATCCTGAACAGAGAATAACATAAATAATCAAATATTGGTTTTTGTAATTGGGCGTACATACAAAAGTGTGCGTGGGAAATTTTCACGGTATTCCTTTCCACAGCACTGGTTTAACTATTCTTTTTTAAGTAATTGTTTAAATAAGTTATAAACTATGTCGCTGAAACGAGCGCCCACTTCGGAGTTAAACCATGACAACTGGGATGATGATAACCCTGAAGACCACGAAGATATGGGTGCTTTTAAAATTGCCCCCAAAGACGTCATTGAAAAACGTGTGATGCGAACTGCAAAGCGACGTTCGCAACTCACAAGTAACGAGGTAATGTTTATTTGGTTTGATAAATATATAAGTTCACTTGTAAATTCTAGGCAAATTTACACCAATTTAGAATTCCTAAGTAAACCTCTGTGTGTATTTTGAGTGCTAAAACTGCTGAACTAATTTCAATCATATTAAAACCTATTACAAGTGATAGTACCTAGGAAAACTGCATATTTTTATGCTACTTTATATTTTGAACCTACTCAGTTTGCCTGTAGTTTTTCACTAGTGTCTTGTATTATATAAAAAGATGCAACCCTCACTTTTATACTGTCCCCCATTTTTAAGTTTTAAGATTTAAGGCATATCATTTTGTTACATTAAAAACAGATTATAGTATATTTGTTTTAGATCCAGAACATTTTACTTAGTCAGAATGGATTTTACTCTCATCTCACTTGAAATATGACCTTTTATGCTGGATCACCAAAAGCACCATCTATAGATATAATAATGGTGACATTTTCAATTTGATGGTTTGGTGGACCACCAATAATATAATCAATAAAACTAACAAACCTAAACTGCCACTCAGCCTTTTTTATGAGTCCCCAAACTGGCTGTACTTTTTTTGTATGGTGTCTATTTGAACACTGAAATGTGTTTTATATATAATATAAAATATTAGTTACAAAAGTACACTTTTTAGTTTAAAAAGTTCCAAAATATTATACCTATACCTTGAAAAAACACTTTACTTCATTCTCATATGGTTCATATTTTTTTTTTATTTTTTATATAAGAATTGATTGAATATTGTAATCATGGATACTATTTTATATTTCAGCCTAAGAAAAATGTCTTCAGTGGATTTGGATTCAACAAAACCCAGCCAAGTTCATTTGACTTTTTGGCAAAATTAACTAATGGAAGCAATGATAGTAACTCTACAGCTACCAAGACAGACCCACCAGCCACATCCAGTTTATTTTCAAGCAAGCCGCTAGCTACCAATACAGGTAGTAGTAGCATTTTTGGCCAGTTGTCTAGTACACCATCAAAATCACCATTTGGTTCACCATCTTCACAGACAAAGACTGAATCATTATTTGGAACAGGTTCTAACAACACAACTTTTGGTGTTTTTAGTCCATCAAAAGTTGCTGAATCAAAAGATGAGACAACATTTAAAATTCAAAGTGACACTAGTTCAGATAAGCAAACTGAATCACCAAAATTATCAGCCAATTTAACAAAATTTACACTACCTACCAGTACAAATGTAGCAAAGCCAATGTTCTCAACTACATCTAATTCAACACCATTAAAAATTCCCACAAGTTCAACTATGATACCAAGCAACATCAACATGGCAACAAAACCAGAATCAGACCAAATTGTTGCTGCAAACAAATCAGAGGAAACCAAGGATGAAAAGAAATTACAATATTATTCCAAACTAAAAGGATTGAATGAATCTGTCTCAGATTGGATTAAAAAGCATGTGGAACAAACCCCACTTTGTATACTTTCTCCAATATTTAAAGATTATGAAGCTTATCTAAAACAAATACAAGGTGAATATGAAGGTGCGGATAAAAAAGAAGAGAGCAAAAAGACAGAAATCAAAATATTACCTGACACAAACAAAGAAAGTGCTATAAAGCCATTTGTAAGTTCTACAACAAGTCTTAACACTTCTTCAAACTCAACATCATTGTTTGGTTCTCCAACCACTGGAACAACAAAGTCAGAGAGCACATCTAAGTTTTCATTTGGCATAGCTCCCTCCACAGGTACTTCAAATACAGTTTCTACCAGCTCAGCTGGATTCGCATTTGGTACCAATGTATCAAGTGTCCCAGCTACATCTTCACTCTTTTCTTTGGGCACAACCACCACTTCTAGCACAACCACTACTAATGGAACTGGTACCAAATTCTCCTTTGGCATTGGCCAACCATTTAGCTTCAGTTCAAATGTAAAACAAGCACAAAACACAGAAAAAACTGAAGAAGTGAATGAGGAAGATGATACACCACCTAAAGTAGAGTATGCACCAATTGCTGAAAAAAATAGTGTCTTTGATAAGAAATGCAAAATTTTTGTAAAGAAAGATGGTAACTTTGTTGATAAAGGTGTGGGAACACTATATATTAAAAAAGTTGAAGAAACAGGTAAACATCAATTCTTAGTCAGAGCCAACAATAGCTTGGGCACAATACTTGTGAATTTAATATTAGCCTCAGCAATACCAACACAGCGGACAGGGAAGAACAATGTGATGATGGTTTGCATTCCAACACCAGATTCTAAGCCACCACCAACCCCTGTCTTGATCAGAGTCAAAACTTCAGAAGAAGCTGATGAATTACTGGAAACGTTAAATAAATATAAAACGTAAATTGTTAAACAGCAGCTGTTGCCCTAAGATAGACGTAGTTTTGACCTGCCCAAAATAAAAATATTTTGTTTTCAGGGTTCAAAAAAGTATTTGATGTATACTCATTTGCTTCATCATAACTTCTGTACACCAATTTAGAATTCTTTGCCATTATTAGAATCCTTGAATTGCCTTTAATGGCATAGTTATTGTATATAAATACTGGAACATTCAGTTAGGTTAACAGAACTAAATAATGATATTGATATGTATTTTTTTATTATATTTTATAGAATTTCAATTGGCTTGCATAGATCAGACTTAACTGTTTGATAAAATAGGTATAATTTAATTTTTTATTAAATTTCGTAAACAAGTAATGAAATAATTCCATAGAATCAGCATTGTATTCCTGTAAATATAAGTAAATTTTTGTCGCCTACTTTAATTATTGTACTAAAACATTGTTTTGGACAATTAATAAAATTTGGTGATAATTAGCTTTTATTCCTTTACTTTTATTTTTTTGCTTTATCAGTCCGTTTACATCCAGTGCTGGTCATGAGCCTCCTAACACACCTTGACAAGCCAGGATAGTTGAGGGATATTGCCTATGTCCTTGAGCTGATAGATGCTGCTGCCCACCCTTTAGGTGTTGTCCCTTAGCCTCTTTTATGACATCCATAGGAAGGTATGGGGTCGTCTATTCTAAGCCGGAAACCACACGGCTATCATTCCTTAACACAATAGAAATACCATCGCTGTCTATGATGTGCGACGAGTTTCTAGCGATTGCCACTGGTACGGCCGGTGGATCGAAAATCGGCTGTAGGATCTCGATGTCTTAAATGTTATTTTTTTTGCTGGAAATGACTTCTGCCGATCATTACTGTTCTATAAAATGTCATATGAAGTAATTGTGTGCACAAATGGAAGAGTTATAATTTTTATAAAAAAAAAATGTATGGAGCTGACATGAAAAATGAGGATATCTCTGGAATCGCTAGGATGGCCGTTATATCCTTGCACACTGTTATAGTACTATTTATTTGTGAATTTTTGACATACTTAATATTGCGGCATCACATGCGATTTTTTTTTTATCGTCAAAAATATAAAAAAATTATGATATGTGTTGAAATATTGTTCAAAAAGTAATTTACTGCGATCTGTTAAAATAACAAGATTATCATCCCACACTTGTGTTGTGAGTTGGTAGCACTGCCTCGCTCATTTCACTCTTCTCGGTCATCTGTGACACTGTGCAGTCGTGTGCTCCGTGACTTAATAAAACTTCCTGTGCGCTCTATCAACATCAATAAACATTTATTGATAACCAGCAAGAGGATTTTATTTCATTACTACCATAACATTCAATAGGTTATGGGCCCAGGTAACGTATAAAACTGTTACAAAACGAGGTACGGTGAAAGTTACCAGCAACACAGGTATCACTGGTGTACTGGAGGATGTCCTGTACTGCAAAGATGTCCCGTACAACTTGTTGTCAGTCACCAAGATGCAACGAGCAGGCTATTCAGTCATTTTCAACCATACTGGAACTTACATCTCGAAAAATGGTAAAGTGGTTATGCGAGGTAAGATCACGAATCATTTAATTACTTTAAATTTTAGAGTTCATAATCAAAGTCAACCTATTTCCCAATTGTGCAATCAAGATAAACACAGTTATGAATTATGGCATCAACGATTTGGTCATATAAGTAAAAATAAATTTGTTGAATTAAAAAGAAATAAAATGGTTGATGATATTCACTTAATTAATTCTATAATGCCTAATAGTAAATTGTGTGAAGCATGTATCAATGGAAAACAGAGTAGACTATCTTTTAATCAACATAAAGACAAGAGTCACATTAAACGACCACTATATATTGTACACTCTGATGTGTGTGGACCTATAACTCCGACAACTATTGACAATAGAAATTATTTTGTGCTGTTTGTTGATGAATATACTCATTACTGTGTGACATATTTAATGACATATAAGTCAGACGTATTTTCTTGATTTAAAGATTTTCTTGCTAAAGGTGAAGCAAAGTTTAATTTAAAATTAGTCCATTTGTATTGTGATAATGGTGGTGAATATTTATCTACTGAAATGAAAAATTATTGCGTTGAGAAAGGTATTAGTTATCATTTAACTGTTCCTAGGACACCGCAGCTAAACGGTGTATCTGAAAGAATGGTTCGAACTATTACTGAAAAAGCCCGATCAATGGTAAACGGTGCTCACTTAAACAAAGTATTCTGGGGTGAAGCAGTATTAACAGCTGTATATTTAATTAATATAACACCCACTCAAGCTTTGAAATGTAATCAAACACCATATGAAATGTGGCATAATAAAAGACCACAAATTAAGTATTTAAAAATATTTGGTGCTACAGTATATGTTCATGTTAAAACACATCAAAATAAATTTGATGAGAAGTCGTGGAAAGGTATATTTGTTGGATATGAACCAAACGGTTATTAAGTTTGGAATCCAAATTGTAATAAGTTTATGGTGGTCAGAGATGTTATAGTGGATGAATTTGATTTTATCCAGTCCAGGCCTGTATTGAAGTCTGAAGAGAATATCAAAAATTCTCAAAGCAAACCTGATAATATGAAATCAGTGTCACTGCATAATCCTGACACTAAAGCAGATAATGAAAAATCTGACGAGCATATGGATATCGAAATATGCAATACCGATCCAAACGTAATACCATCTGAACATACTACTGAAACCCAAAACATCGATTCAAATATTGAAAACACAGATCAAAGTAATATATTAAGAAGGAGTGAAAGGCTTAAAGGTCGTCGTTCTCATAATAAAAAATATGATGATTATTTAATGTGTGCTCAGTCTATATTTCAAAATCCAAACTCTTATGATGATATGTTAACACGAGATGATAAATGTAAGTGGGAAGGTGCTATAAAAGAAGAGTTAAATTCTCTTTTGAAAAATAATACATGGACTTTAGTACAAAGACCACATAATAAGAATATTGTCGGTTGCAAATGGATTTTCACAGTAAAACATGATGAATTTGGAAAACCATCTCGGTATAAAGCTCGTTTAGTAGCGAGAGGATTTAGTCAAGAATATCTTACTGATTATAATGAAACATTTGCACCAGTTGCAAGAATAGCAAGTTTTAGATTATTAATTAGTTTTGCAAACCAATATAATTTGTTAATACACCAAATGGATGTAAAAACTGCATTCCTGAATGGTGAATTAAAAGAGGAAATTTATATGGAAGTGCCTCATGGTGTCCCTAGTAAACATAATCATGTTTGTAAATTAAATAAAGCCATGTATGGATTAAAACAGGCAGCTAGATGTTGGTTTGAAATCTTAGAACAGACACTAAAAGCTAAAGGTTTTCAGAATTCATCAGTTGATAGGTGTATATACGTGCTAGATAAAAAGGATATTAAGAAAAATATATATGTTGTACTATATGTTGATGATTTAATAATTATTTGTGATAACATTGACACTATGAACAAATTCAAACAATATTTAAAACGTAAATTTGAAATGCGAGACTTGAATGAAATAAATTTGTATCTTGGCATCAAAATTACTAGATGCAATAATACTATTACATTGGATCAGAGTGCATATATCAAAGCAGTTTTAAATAAATATAATATGCTAGACTGCAATCCTGTTAGTACTCCATTGGAGAATAAATTAAATTATGAAGCATTAAATTCCGATGAGGAATTTGAAGCTCCATGTAAAAATGTTATTGGTTGTTTAATGTATATAATGTTATGTACTCGTCCTGATTTAAGTACAAGTGTCAATATACTAAGCCGTTATACAAATAAAAATAATAAAGAGTTATGGTTATGTCTTAAAAGAGTACTTAGATATTTAAAAGGTACAATGAATTTAAAATTGACGTATAAAAGATGTGAATACAATCATATTTTAACTGGATATGTAGATTCAGATTGGGGTGGCAGTGATACTAAAGACAGGAAAAGTACAACTGGATATTTGTTCAAATTATTTGAAAATTGTACAATAACCTGGTCTACTAAGCGACAAACATCAGTTGCTGCTTCATCAACTGAGGCAGAATATATGGCTTTATTTGAAGCCGTAAGAGAAGCATTATGGCTAAAGTCACTTGTCACTAGTATAAACATAAATATAAATGAACCCATAATTATATATGAAGATAATCATGGATGCATTAGCATTGCCAATAATCCTACTAATCATAAAAGGTCAAAGCACATTGACATTAAATATCACTTTTCTAGGGAGCAGATTGAACAAAATGTAATAAAATTAAATTACATTCCCACAGGTGAACAGCTGGCAGATGTACTGACTAAACCGCTGTCTTCAACTAGTTTTTGTGAACTACGAAGAAAAATGGGTGTTATTGAATAATAATTATGTGTACATATTATGTTATTAATTAAGAATATAATTGTAATTTTATTATTGTAAAGTTGTATAGTCCGATTAGGGTTTTTCTGGGTTTCCCCTAATCCTAGAACAAATGTTGGACTATTATTTCCCAGGAGATATGAGTAACACAGAGGAGTTATATAATTATGTAATTAATAAAATTGTAAATTAATTTTTGAGGGGGCGTGTTGAAATATTGTTCAAAAAGTAATTTACTGCGATCTGTTAAAATAACAAGATTATCATCCCACACTTGTGTTGTGAGTTGGTAGCACTGCCTCGCTCATTTCACTCTTCTCGGTCATCTGTGACACTGTGCAGTCGTGTGCTCCGTGACTTAATAAAACTTCCTGTGCGCTCTATCAACATCAATAAACATTTATTGATAACCAGCAAGAGGATTTTATTTCATTACTACCATAACATTCAATAATATGTACATTTTAATGCTTAAATATGGCTATACCAAGTGTAACTTACAATATTTTTTATGCTTATACCAAAACATTCTAAGAAATCACAAAGTCGTATTACCTACTTATTTGAAATGACATGGTTATTATGAATTACATAATATGTAATCTTGTCTAATGCCTTAAGTCCACATTAGCTAATGATTAATAAAACTTAATACCTATATACCTGTTAAAAGGATACGCGTACCATAATGAGGGTAAATAGATAAACGTGATCATTAGTCAATAACAATAAATGGTAAACTATTGTATGATGAAAAATAAAAGCAAATTATTAAAAAAATATTAACTTAACCTAACCTAACATAAACAATAAAAGTTAACTTATTTTATACTTCGTCATCATCAGAATCCACTTCAGAATCAGGCTCTACAATAGATATAACTTCTAAGAACTCTGTCGGAGCTTCCTGATCCTGAAGTTTCAGTAGTTCTACTGTTTCCTTAAAGTATGTCTGCCTCTTGTGGGCATTTAATTTTGGTCGTGTGGAAGAAATTAGAGGATCAGAATAGACGATAAGCATATTGAGGATATCCTCGTTTGATGCTTGTCTACTCTTTTTCCTCGAATGGTGTTCTCTGAACCTCCTAAAGTCTTTGTTTCGGGCCTCTGAAGCTTCTTCCGAAAGACTTCCAATTGGTACAATAGCATTTTCTGCAATTATGTCCCCTCCGTGAATCAACAATTTGTGGACGGTTGATGACATGTAGTACCAATCGTACAGTTCCACGTATTTTTCAGCGGTTGTTCTAGCGTATTCTTTAAATTTCGGCACGTCTACAATCTCTCCAGATGTGATAGCTTGCAGAATCACAGCAAATCTGCGGGTATTAGGTCTTCATCTAATCCAGTGATCGCTGCAGTTTTATCAGGAAATTCAAAAAACCGCCTTGCTGTGTTCCCGTCGTTAGTTGTGCCTGATCCTTGCTTATCGATGTCAATCAAAAGGTTGAGATCATCTTTGAATCGATCTTGAATGAGTTTTTTTCGTGAATGCAATAACTCTTGATGACCTGCGGGCATGAAGTGATGATAATCCGAACTCATACACACCAGAAGAAATGGTTTTTGACGCAATGACATCTAACTTATTCATTTCTGTAGGCTTAGCCAAACACAGGTAGCAGGCCGCATTTGACTTAGCTTCAGACAGATATGTACATCGTCATCATTAATTTGTGACTAATTTCATGTCCTTGACATTTTGAGGGAACGAGAGCTTCAATTTCGTTATCCATTGCAGTTTTTTCATTTATGACAACGTCTTTGGTTTCTTTCACAAAACTAAACTGGACTGGATGGCAATACCTAGGTGAGCAGGGTTTTGGATTCACCCATACGGTATTACCGTCAGCTGTCAACTTTAATGGAACCAAAGAGGTCATAAATATGCTGGAATCATCTTGACCACTCTCTATGTTTTGCTTATATCTACTTTAGTTAGATGCGCCGTCAAATTACCACTTTGATATTAATATCAATTGTTTATCTTGTATCGCAACAGGACTACGAATAGTTTCAAAAATTCTGTTCACTGTTAAATCTAGTAACGCTTGTAGTGCAATCTTAGCAGATGAATCCGTTACAGTCACAAATGTATTCGGAGGGTAGCACTGTAGCTTAGCTTTTTGCACTTTATAGTAAGACGGATATATCTCCTTTAAACCTTCTCGAATAGTCGTTTCCCTTAATGTGATATATTGCCATTTCGATAGTTTTAATGAAAGTAAAAGCTTTTTCTGGTGAAAATATTGTTGAAGGAGCTGGTTTGTTCAACATTTCCTTGATTTTTGCTGCTGCTTCTGGATTTTGGAGCATATGTTCAATAACAGATGCAATATCCTCACGACCATCTCCTTTCAAAAGTGCTGCAGCTGAATAAGCTACTTCATTAGGGTCATCGCCTATATGTTCATCAGATCGTCTCTTCTTCTGCTTGTTACTTAGATCTTCAAACGGCTTTCGAGATCTTTTTGTCATCGTTGAAGTTGATTTCATTGTTGCAGTTGATGGTACAGGTTCAGTAGAAATATTTTCACTTGTTGATTCTTGAATGAGCAAATTGGTTTGCACGCAGTTTGGCCAGTCAATATTTGCCTCAAGCTAATTACTGTAATCACGTCTAAAAACTTCACTTTTCCTGTGGGATCGTAACCATCTCTTTTGAACTGCCCGTGTAAATCTTCGACAAAATTCTTTCACGGTAACACTGTCTTCATCTGAAAGGCTAGAGCCCAGTCGAATAACAAGTGTGTTGAACAATATTTCATGATCGAAAGACGAAGCATCCTGATTGCTCAGAATAACAAACAAATCCAAATTTGTAACAATGCTTTCCATTATTCACGATCACTGAATAAAAAGACACGGTAGGATAGATGTTAGTATTAGAAATGCTCTAAATGAACTGAAGTTGTGAATATAATGTTTGAATATTTATTGTTATTGACTAATGATGGTATCACATTTATCTAATTACTTTCATTAAGTTAATCCTGCACTAATTGCTAAATTAGCGAGTACCCCAAATTATTTTGGTACGTATCCTTTTAACTAGGTATATAGGTATTAAGTTTTATTAATCAAAATATATATAATAATAAAAATTAGCTAATGTGGACTTCAGGCATTAGACAAAATTACGTATTACGTAATTCATAATCACCATGTCATTTCAAATGAAAATCACAAAGTAGGTAATACAACTTTGTGATTTCTTAGAATGTTTTGGTCTAAGCATAAAAAATATTGTAAATTACACTTGGTATAGCCATATTTAAGCATTAAAATGTATCATAAACATTTTTTATTTTTGACGATTAAAAAAAAATAATCGCAAGTGATGCCGCGATATTAAGTATGTCAAAAATTTACAAATAAATAGTACTATAACAGTGTGCAAGGATATATAAAGGCCAACCTTGCGATTCCAGAGATATCCTCATTTTTCATGTCAGCTCCATACATTTTTTTCTTATAAAAATTATAACTCTTCCATTTGTGCACACAATTACTTCATATGAGATTTTATAGAACAGTAATGATCAGCAGAAGTCCTAGTCGAGATCCTATGTCTTCTACAGCCGATTTTCGATCCACCGTGCGGCGTGGCGATGCTAAACTATGGACGAAATTGTCAAAGCTATAAATATAGTATATTTATCTCTAAGCTAAGTCAGATCTTAAAATGCAAGATGGCACTCCCATCTTGCATTTTAAGAACTGACCCAATCTCTACTGTGACATTTTTTTTTCGGACGATCTTACCTTAAGCTATCCACGAGGTTTTTGCTACTTCACCAGACATAAACGGGACCAATGCCTTACCTTGACCTTATTACTGTAACTTTTTAAAGTACAAGGTTAAATTAGTAATTAGCCATGTAAAAGCAAACTACGGTGCTTGGACTTCGGCTAAGGGCGGTCGCGAGATTGAGGAATGATAAGTTAAAGATTTTTAGGGCTGAGTTTTGTGGAACGTCTCGTGTTCGCGAGGACACCCTTTCGGTCGGATAGAGCGATCACTGGGTATTGGTGTTAGTTTCTTTCGGTCTCTGTACTGCTAGTTGGTAAGTTGTGATTGCGTTATCTAGGTTACCTCGAGGCCGACGGTGCTTATGACACTTTTTATGTCTAAGGGTACCTTCAAATTAGAGGCGTGAGGAAGCCCTTATTCCCGTTGTCCCCGTTTTAATTTTTTTTAAATACTTCCCGTTGTCTCCGTACACTGTCAAGTAGATCAACTTACTAGTTAGTTGATAAACTAAAGAGGTTTCGGGTGGTTAAAAAAAACCTAAACCAATGTAATTCAACCGGACTTATTGATGTTGAAGTTTTGTTTGGTTAAAGTAAATAGTACCTATAGATAATAATTATGCGCGTTCACCGAAACTGGCAACTAAATTTAACTTTTTCTTCCCTTTGTCCCAGTTAGCCGAATGCACGTTATGGGGACGAGAGAGGAAGCTGCAGTAGCGCCACTAGAAATTGTATGAAAACTAGTAGTGGCGCGTTTATCGCGCCATAGTGGCGTCACTGCAGCGCTTCCTCACGCCTCTAATTTGAAGGCACCCTAAAGGTCTGGGTCTCATCCACTGCTTGTTAGAAGGCTGAAATGACCATAACCACCATCATGATTTCATTATAACTACAGGTGATATTTATTATTGTTATTTGTGATCAGGCAAGCAGTTGATTCAACTGGTAAGTGCCTGTATCCTGTTCTTCTCCACTAGCATTTGAAAGCTTTACTCAAATGACATTTTAAAAACACCACGCTATTCAAAAAACAAAGGACAGTGCTACTTTCTAGCTACCTAGTCAGGGCCGGATTTAAGGGGGGGGGGGGGAATCAAGAGCCCGCCCGAGGCCTCCAAAATCTTTCAAATTCTGAACGAATAAACTCTACAACATTACTTTTATTAATGTTTTCGTCGTTGTAGAATCATGATTAATGTAATAGTTCTCAAATATTGTAATAACGGTTAATCATTTATGCTTATTCATTTAAATAAGACAATCAGTAAAATAACTGAATTCAAATCGTCCTGAAAAGTAGGAACATACTTCAAATTTTCTACACATTAAGAAGGAAACTAGTTTGTGGCCAGGAGGGCTCATCTTCCTTGTTGCCCCAGGGCCTCCGGAGTTCTAAATCCGGCCCTGTACCTAGTAATCAAATAGTGAAGATAATGTTGTCTTATTTGAATATAAGGTAAATACTAAATACCTACCCAATTCTATTTTTAACTGACTTTACTAAAATTAGAAATTCTGAATTCACCCATTTCTATTTTTTCGTTCTAGGACTCAGTAGTATGCAGGTAAGATTATTAAAGATAATTATATTAAAAATGCTTTTGTATAAACAACTTCTGTACTAGGGAAATGAACCCGTGTTACCGTGCTTATCAGCGAACATAATTCGCGGACACAGCATACTCGGTCTTCGAAGCAATTAGTGCAGAATATACTACTTAAGCTGACCCCACATTAGGCTTTCGCGTACCTGAATGCGGAGATCGCGTCATTCCGTGCGGAGGCAGAAGTGGGATTACGTACAGCTTTACTGCTGCCCGCCGCGCGCTACTGGAACTCGGCGCTACCTCGCCAATTGTGGGGCCAGCCTAAGTTGTAGCTAAAATAACGAGAACTGCAAATAAGACAATAAATGTAGCAATAATTATTTTATTTAATAGTGCTAGACTAAGGTATATAAAATCCATTAAATTTAAATGATTCTGGGCAATTTTATCAATTGCTTCTTAACCTTTTGAGCGCCAGGGTCACAAATACGTGACAAGCGAAAACTGTCCCTGAGCGCCAACGACACAAATATGTGACAAAAACAGCGGTACATTAAAACACGAAATAAACTATTTAAACATTACTTTAATGCCTATTTATTTATATACCTGTAAAATAGAAGGTCCAAAATTTATTTATTTCCATAAAACTAATTAAATTGCATTATAAATATTGAGAAATTTTACGTTAAAAAGAAAGAAATAAACTCTGAAAAAAGAATGTCCTCACACGCCAGAGTCATAACTGCGTGACCGCTAGTGATGTAGCGCATGTTGGATAATATCATTATTTCAAATCAAAGATCGATTCGAAACTTTTCTCTGGAATATATTATTTTAGGTATAATTTGGTACTAGGATAAAGCAGCATTAATTTTATAAAACCAGTCTTAAAAATCATTCAATAAGCTACATAGTCAAAAATAAAATTTGGTTGGGTCGAATTTCGATATTCACTAATCCCAACTCAAGCGCATCCCTAACGCAACCCGAATTATCAGTACCCTGTACGCCATGGTCACGACTAGACGACAATATCGTGACGTCACAAGCGCGGCGACCAGAAATTAGTGAAGTGAATGAATAATATTTATGATTAATTTACTTGTGATATCGAGTTCAAGATTTATATTAAGTGACTATTATGAAATACCTACTTGAATTTTTATTTCTCTTCTACTGTCTGAGGTCAGTTTGTTTCAATTTCTGTAGTACACTAGAAAAAGAGATCAGACCTCAGTTTGCCTCAGAGAATAGGAGCGAGAGTATTTGACTCGAAACTTTTATTCTAAGTGTGGGCTCCATATTTACCTATAACTTCGTGGAATAAAGTCTGCCAAAAGTTCCTTTTTTAGCCACGGTGCGCGCTGAGATCGATTTCACTGTCCCCACCACCCACTTTGCACCCAGCGAATTAGATGATCAGAATGCAGGTTGCATTGTAGATTTTGTATAATTTTGTTCTATTATTCAAAAGATTTATTAGTATAAGACTGATTGGTAATTGTGATAATTATATATAATCGTTAATTGTTTTAATTTGTTACTTTTTATGCCAGGTTTATAGAACTTAATATTTAAAAACATGTATACATAGTACATACTGTATAACATTTTATTAAAATTTTCTATTTTTTCATAGTTTTTATTTACCTTCTTAACCTATTTCAATCATATATTTTTAAGTACCTGTTACATTCGGAATTATAAATCTGATTTAAAAAACGTGTTTCATTTATTATAAAATAATATTGTACTAGAACATCGATAAACGAGATATTACGTTGCCACATCCTTATTTCGGAAGCGAAGTAGTTATTAAAATGGCGGGCCGTCCACGCCATGGTCACAATATGAAGACAGCAGATCAAGAATAGTGTTGTACCTACAGTTATTATATTTAAATATATTGTAGTCTCATATCTGTTATTACGGTATTATACAAGTCTGTAAATAGTGTATAACTATTACTTTAATAGGAAGAAATGTAATGTTGAATTAAATTTCAATGTTATAAGGACATTATATTTCGAAATTAAAGACGAAAATGAAAATAAAATTGATTATCGATGAAGTTTTGGAATCCCTATTTTTTTCGTAGGTATTTGCGGTGAATTTGTGGCCTGGCGTTGAGGGCAAGTTCATGCGTTTTTGCTCTGGCGTTCAAAAGGTTAATAAATAAATAATAGGCTTTTATCTTTATGCTTAATTTTCCTTCCTATATTTTATTAACAATAGGCATTCACATGCACCTACTTATTCAGAGCTTTATTTACAACAACACAAATTTATGTCAAAGCACATTAAGTAAAAGCATATGACTATTACTCAACTCAATATTACTATTAGAACATTACAAATAACAAATAAATTTGACTAACATTGTTAATTAACTAGCTTTATAATTAATGGTTGAGACAGTATTGTGGAAATATGTATGCTTTATATTGACAGTATAAATAATAATTATATAAAAACTGCTATTGTATGTACCACATACTTCACTTAATATATAAGTAATATAATAATTATTACAAAAATCTATTTTTATGTATTCGATAAAAAAATTGTAAGGAAGTACCAGTCACTAAGTACCAGCAACATAGCTATTTGGTGTCATTTGACCCAAACCCATTTGTATTCTGTGCATATGGATCTCTACATTATTTTGAAATAGCTTGCGATGTTTTGGATCTAATTTCATTCGTATTTGTTCCATAGTACCTTGTAAAATAGTTAACTCATATGCATTTTGATCAGAATCTGATAAACTTTTAACTTGTAACATAAGAGCTATTAAATTTGTTATTAGGTCGAGCAGTTGTTTATCTACTACTGTTTTATTATTATTCTTCTCGACCAACATGGCTGCTTTATCTTGGCACAACTCTCTAAGATGAGAAGGAACTAGCATAGCTGCTAAACTGGGCTCGGGAGCAATATGTTGACAATATTCCTGTACTTCATTGATGTATTCTTGAAGATCCATGTTCATTTTCTCTAATTCAATTACAACGGCAGCATATTTTCTCTCAAAATCATCTGGCATTTTTTCACCAAATGACTTTCTTTTCTCAGCTTCACTATTGTATTCCCTCAGCTGATTAATTTTGTCATTTTTGGCATTTAATACCCTTCTTAATTTGACAATAAGTTCTAAAAGAGCAAATGGATAGTTGCCAACAGTATCTAAATGTTTTGCCATGTCGCTACAGCCAATCAATGGGTCACCCTGTGAGCTGGCAGATTGTGAAGGTTCACATAGACTGTATACATCTTGAAGAACATATCTTGGCCTAAACTTTTTGAATATACTAGAAATGCTGATTGTATCTGGAGGTTCATTTGATAATACTTCATAATCAGGTACCGAATGTGTGCCCAATTTTGGCCGTTCAAATGTAATCCTATATGTATTGTTAGAAGTATCAACAGCATCTATACAACCAGTGAATAAGCCATCTTGTGGTTTTCGTAATCTGGCTGTTACTTTAGTACCCACTACTAATTGCATTGGTATTTCATTTGGTAAATCTTTAACATTCACATCAACTGTTTTTCTTTGCTGTATGTATCGAATTGATTTTCTTTTCCTCTCAAGCTCTTTGCGCTCCTCATCAAAAAATGCTTGAGAACATCTTCGAGGTTTTCCCATAAGACGTCTTATTTTTGCCCATTGAACTTGAGTTAGTTTTCGATTAGTAAGTTGTGGAAAAGATTCTCGTAAACAAATCATAAAATCATTCTCTCCATCAAACAAAACTTTATCAATATTGCTATAAAAATATTCAAAACAAACCCATTTATGAGCTTTGGGCAATTTCAGCAAATTTCTAAGTCTCATTCCAATGCGTTGACCAGACTTTGTATCAGGTGACTGTATGTCTGTAGGACCTGGTTTATCATCATATTTATCACTCATTCTTTGAACTTTTAAGGGAGATTTATGTTTTTTGGCTGATGGCAGCTTTACAGGCGTTTTAGACATTCTGGGCGTTCGCTTAGGTGACTGACGCGGTGGCGATGTATTCACGAAATCATCAACAAATATAAATCTATTTTTCTTTCTGATTCTCGCTGGCATGCCACGCGCGTTGAGTTTTTGCACGGGCTCACTTGGTACAGGTTTTGGCGGCAACTTGGTACCGACCCTATGAAGTCCAAGGGCGGCTGGACAGAAAGCTGGTGGTTCTTCATCTTCTTCTGGAAAATCAGTGTCCATTGGTTCATCCTTGACTCGATAGTGTGACTTAGACGAATAAACTTCATCATCTTGATCTCCTAAACAAAAACAAAACACAATTTTGATAGCTGACAATAAAATATATTACAATCCTACAGTATTTTAATAATAACTTGCATGTTTTGTAGAAAACAACAATTGAAACATGACACGGATATTGAAATAATCTATTTTTGATTTAAACTGAGTGACACTTCGGCAGAAAATTTGAAATTTTTCAAATTTTGAATCTCGCGAACGAGCGACTGATACGATGATTAATTCAGAAGAAGCACAATGTAAGTAATTTATGATTTACATAATAGTAACGGGAAACAATATTTTAAAAATAGAATTATAATTTTATAAATACTCTAAACCAAAATATTACCAAAAAACAAAACTTACTTTCTGATTTATCCGCCATGTTGATTTACTTTGAATACATATTTTTGAAGATGATAGCGCCAATAGCTATGGCCAAAGAGAATATAATCACGTCTAGCAAAATTATGTGCCTTTATATCAAAGTTATTATTTCATTACATTCTGAGAAGTATGGAGAATGAAAATAACAATAATAAGAAAATACAATATTTTTTATGATGCTATTGATGTTTTCATTTATGAAATACCCAAAATCATTACTTTTGAAAATATGTATATTAGAAATAATTTTAAAAAATTATGGAGGTCATAGTATAATAATGATGAAGGTATATGGAATGATTGTTGTAAAGTTTACAGTCCCACCAACTTATCTGTGAACTGAGTGGCGGCGACACCATCGACATAATGTTGCAAGTTAATATAGATTTCCCAGAATTGGGCATATTTGCCTAGTATTTAGCGTAGTAATAAATTAGATACGTTATTAAGGTAATCTATATAATTGGTTCTTTATTATCTATGTCTATACATTAATACATTCATTAAGTGTGTAAAAAATATTCGAAAAAATGGCAAAGATGAATTGATTAGGGCTAGATAAACTGTAACCTAAAATTCATGTTAGCTGCTGTTGGACAGTCCATTTTAAGAGGAAGGCTTTAGGCTATATAACATCACGCTGCGACCAATAGGAGCGACGGTATAGGGCAGACAAAGTTGTCAGTGGACGAGGTCGCTGGCGGTCGGCTAGTTTCATATCTACAGGATAGATACAGGAGCTGACCTAGCTATTGGATATAATAAAACATGAGTTTTAGAATAATTCATTTATTGAAACCAGGTTTGCAATAATTATGGTATTTTGAACAACCTGCACGCCCAACTTCATCCAGGCTGTGAGGAAATATACCTCCTATTTCCATGCAACCATCATCATCATCACTATCACTTTCTGTTTCTGTGTCACTTCTTACTTCTATTATAAAAGGCTTATCCAAATACGAATCTTGTTTCAAATATTCTTCTTCTAACTTGTGAACATGTTTGCAATGCTGTGCCCACTCATTAACTGTAATGGTTTCAAAGGCTTCTTGAACCAGGTGGGGAATCTCAGCATTTTTATGGTCAATATTTACTTCAGCTACTTTTCTTTTCATTGTGCTCCAAATGAATTCAATGGGGTTAAGATCACAGTGATAGGGAGGTAAGTACAAGCATTTGTGTCCATTTTGTTCTAATATTTTTTCAATTTCATATTCAGGTTCATGCTTGTTTCTTTTTATTATTTCTAACAGCTGAGGTTTTGTGAACTTTTCTCCAAAGTCAACATTATTTTGTGTCAACCATAGTTGCATATCTCTTTTTAAAGAATTCGTATTTGGAGCCTTATTTATGCAAACACGGTGATAGGGAGCATTATCCATTACAATTATTGATGGCTGCTGTAAGTTAGGCACCAGTTTTTCAATAACCCACTTTTTAAAATTAGTACTGTTCATTTCATCGTGATAATCACCACTTTAAGTATTAGACTTGAAAACGAGAAGTGCATTATTAACAAATCCAGTGTCCCCTCCTGCGTGTACAATAATATACCTTTGTCCTTTTGATACAGGCTCTAATAGTCCGTCTACACCCTCTCCTTGCCAACATTTGCCTGATGTATGCGATGAGTGAATATATGTCTCGTCTAAATAAATTAGCGGCTGAGGTTGTGGACCTTTATTATTTTTTTCCACTGCATGCAAGTACTTTGCTCTCCAAGCTGATACTTCATTACGCTCCATTAGTAACTTACGGTTACTCTGAGACTTTTTAAAACGAAAACCCATCTTGTGAAGCAGTTTTCGAAGACTATCTCTTTGTCCTGTGCAATAAATTTCTGTCTTTAAGACCTCTAGAAGCTTCTTGATAGTTGGTAGCTCCTTTTTATTGGAATAAAACTCATGAACTTTTCTTCGAATAACTCCCATGACAAAATCATCAACATGTATAAATCCCGTTTTACGCTGCCTCTCCTTGCCTGGGGTCCGAATTTTGTACCAGTCTCTTCTGCTACATGCCCTTCTTTTACTATTTTAGATATGAGCCCTTGACTCACACCTGAAATAAATAACACATTATCATCATCAACCCCTTAACGTCACACACACAATGTTTGCTATATGTAAGTACGAATGAATAGTGGCAATATTAAAAGTAAATATCAGTAGATATGTACCTATTTCTTGTTGCGGGTTAGTTGACTCTTACATCAATCAAATTCATAAATATCGGGAAATTTACAAAAAGAAAGTTGGGAACACTAACCTGTATGTAGCTGCCGAAATTCGTTTGTATATTTGATTAAATGGTATAATCGGAGCCTCCGCCCGAGCTTCTTCTTCAAAAAAGGATTTAACATTTAGAATAATGCTTCGAGCATCACTTTTAATCGCTTTCGGCATAATTAACGTTGTAAATATAGCAATTTAGCAACAGAAATCACAGAGAACCCGAATGTAGGAGATACTGACAATCGAATGACATTTCAACATGACGGCCGTAGTTCCTACTTTTGGCATTTCACAGATAAGTTGGTGGGACTGTAACGTCTATTGATTTCTATCTCTTTTTTTCGACATATTTTAACGCTCGTCACCCTAAAACTGTCAACTAGGGATGGGTTCTAATTTCGATATATTTTGTAAAAATCTATATCTGAGTCATATAGATGCAAAGGTAGCAACATCCCATAATGAAGATGCTTATTTTGAAACTGAAAACGCAGTACATTTGGAACCTCGTTTTAAAGTGGGTTCCATTTATACAAAGTTAGTATTCTTTATTTCTTGTTTAGTCTTAGGATCTACAAATGATTAATAATTTTAACTTTTGCTTCCTAAGTTTCGATATTTTTCTATATCGATCTTTAACAGCTATATGGATTGAAAAGTGTTAAAAAAAAAGAAAACTTTGTACTATGGTCTACGTTGAATGTTGTCCATAGACTAATATATATTAAGACTGATGTTGTCATGTTGTCAAATTATGTTAGTAAGTGTGTTATGTACTAAGTACTATGTACCATCATTACGTTATTACTAGAGTGTGATGTTTATTGCTGCAATATCGTTTTACTGACACAAATTATTAGACTTAGTTCAAAATGAATTGTACAAGTTTGTTGTTGTGTCCAATTTTATTACTTTTAGTGTTACAGGAAGTTCAAAGTAAGTTTTCACTTTTATATTTGACACAAGTTATTATCAAGGTAAAGTGAGAGTTGTAACTTGGTTTCAAAGTAGAATGTGAACTATGAGTTGTTCCTTTAGCCTGCTAATATGTCGTCGTCGCAGTCATAGGTTTTCATGAAGCAATAGTATGCTTACATACAACAACAAAATATTGTGTATAATAAACAATTACTGAAGGATTTAAAAAAAAAATCAATATTGTTATTTTTCTGATTTAAAGGGGTTTAGAATCAACTCTCAGCTATTAAAGTATTAATAGTACCTAATAAGTTTATGATAATAGTGATTCAGGTTGACTTTTAAAACTTTTTTACAGGTTTACATAAGAGATGTATTCGTTGTCGTTCAAGAGGGGAGCTTGGGACTTGCGGGGATCCATTCCCATTCAATGTGACTGAGTCAGATGTAACGGCTGGTCTCCATGTGGTGGCTTGTCCTTCAGGATGGTGTGGCAAACTCATTGAGGGCACTGTTGGGACATTTAGATCTGATGGTAAGCACTCCCTTTATTAATAATGTTATACCCCGCATTACGCGAGCGATGCGTTCGAGGGAAATTCGCGTAAAGCGAATTTCGCGTATATTGCGGTCTTGGGTTGGAGTGTAGCCTTAGGGGCGCTATGGCGCGGGATTTAGAAATTTTTTCGATTTTTTTTTTTTTTTCATATTGGTGCCATACGCTTATTGGCAACATGAGCCGTGCAGAAAACAAAAAAAAAAAAAATTAGGTTAAAAAATTTTTTGGGGTATGCATAGAACAAAAAATCTCCATCTTAGGTTTAGCCCCTAATGCCTTAATCATTTGGCCACTGTGGAACCCCAACCGGTCATCGAAATTTATCAATCTCTTTTATAACAAGTCTCTAAGGGTGACATTAGTGCCATCTAACGGTAATGAGACACATTACTTCGACAAATTTTGATTTGAGACAATTTAAACTACAATTGCTTATCAATGTACAAAATACCCACATTGAAATATATTATAGTATTTAAAAAAAAAAAGTTTTAAGTCATTAACACATTCATATAATTTTCCAGACTATGGAGCAGCTACACAGAGAATGTGTCTACAACGGGCACCTAGTGACTTTGAAGAAAGATGTGCGTATACTATGTGGGACCGTAAAAAGGTATATATGTGTTTCTGCAACGGAGATCTTTGCAACTCAGCAACAGGCAACTCATTATGTTCTATAATACTTGTAGCAGCTATTTTAATACCTATTTATAACTATCTTTGGTAATGTATACATTTTTTATAAGGTGCTGCAAAATGATATGCCTTTCCTTTAACAGCAGGGAGTATCGTGTATTTTTTTACTTACTTTATTAGCCTGTTTACATCCACTGCTGAGCATCCTCTTTAACAGAACTTGGCAAGCTACGGGCATTGAGGGTTATTGACAAAGTCACCACATTGGCAGGCGGATTGGTCTTTGCAATAAGAGTATCTTTGAGCTGATAGATCCTGCTGCTACACTGTGCTCTTACAACACTTATAGATAGATATGGGTGGCCTATTCTATGTCGGAAACCACACGGCATTAAAGTTAAATTTGTTAATAGGACGGCATAATAATATCATTTTACAGCTCATATTACTTATTTACTTAACAATGTACTTAAGAAATTTGATTATTGTGATATGTAAGTTAAGTCAATTGATATTCTATTTTATATATATATTTTTATACTCAGTATGTAAGTTAATATGACTATTTAATTATTACTCAATAAACCAATAATTGTGTTCATAGAAGCTAATTCAACCAGAAATGTAATTGGCTAATTGTCAATAAAACTGTTGTTTATACTTGCATAGTCCATATATCCATAGTATTTAAAAGTGAAGTCTTAAACTAAAACAAAAAATATTCTAATATACTGTATCTTATATCCCAACTCTTATGTATTTTTGCAATATTGAACAGTATTGAGAAGCCTTCCGAAGAACTATACATAATGTTCCTCCGAATAAAAATAGGCTGTTTCAGGAATGCAAATCTTTGCCTGATGCTTTTGTGAGGACTGTCATTTTACTGCCAAAATTTAATTCGGACTATTATATTTTTCATAATGTGCATCAGAAAAAAAAGTTGTTATACTTTTTTTTAAGTACTTTTGATAAATACATATTAATTTTACTATGATAACTGTTTCTGTCTTATCTTATATCTAAATGATAAATGGTGCTCATTAAATATTCTGTGGTATTATGATTCATAATCATAATACTTTTAACTGTACCTAATTGTGTAACTCATAATTGTTGAAGAATTGGTCTTTATCACCAAAATTTGATTGTAATTTCATTGTCAATTAGATTTTTATATACTATTTGTAAAAAATCAGAATATTTATTTGTATATTGTACCTAGAGTTGTATTTTTACCCAACTGCACCAGAAGGAGGGTTATGTTTTTCGAGAGTACATACTCTGTGTATGTATGTATAATTATTGGTGAGAGTAACATACTCATATTTTAAATACTCAGAATTTCAAAATAAAAAAAATGTCACAAAAACGCAAGTTTTATTAATATTTTTTATACTTAATATTTTATTGTTTCTATAATAGAATGGGGATATACTGCAAAGTTAACTTACCATTAAAGGCCGCTAACACAATCCCTACTTAATATTAAAAAATGTGAATGTAAGTTTGATTGTTACGCTTTCATGCGAAACCTACTTGATCATGGCTTTAAAGCAAGCGGGTAAATACGTGTATAAATAATTCTCACATGTTATGTTTAGTTCTGCGATATTAACATCGCCATATTGATGCCAAAATATGTTCACATTTTTATTAAAGCTTTCAGAAATTAAATAAAAAGTACCCAATTACAAGAAATTTGTGACTTCATATATTACGTTAGCTTTTTTGTTTACGGACTGTGACGCAAAGTAATCTTAATCGTGGTTCAGTGTTTACGATAAATAGATTTGAAACGTGGTGCTATAGGTTGGGAATCGAACCCCGGGACATCTACTTATGTGATGTGTATGAACTAATAGATTTTAAAACGATAAATGAATACCATCATAATAGTATCCTTAGTCCAATCAATTGATGAAGAATAGTATTATACTCAAGTTGTTTGTATTAGTCAATACACATTCCGTCCAAAATTAGTATTTAATTATATTTTTATTAATTACATTTTAATATTTCATTTTTTACATTGAATTTAAAGAAATTCGTACGTAGTTTGGTTAACAAGGTTTTGGTGTAGCTCAAGTCGCCCAGATAACTCTACGTACATGCCACACGTACAAATTCACAGGCGAGTCGTTCTTTACCCAAGCAATATACCTACGGTATATTAACAAAAAAAAAAGTTGCAAATGGCTATTCCTATAGTCATCTGGCCGATCTGAGTGACACCAAGTTGATTACAACGATCTTGTATTAGAATTAAAATACACTTATATTATAAAGATTTCCATTCATATTATTAAATTTTTGTAACCTAAATTGTTTTTATTTCAAGTTGATGTTTATTCTAATTATGATACCTACCAAACTAAATGTACTTAGGTATATAAAAATACACTGTAATATTTAGGCTGTGTTCAAACCAAACTGACTGTCAGCCGCCGAAAGTGAGCGAACGTTACGCAGTTTATTGTATTTCCATACATATTCACTTTTTCGTTCACATCTAACCGACGACACGTTATTACGCTTTGCGTAGACGCTGACATTCGGCGGCCGTTTAATATAGCGTGTCACTACGCTCTGCGGACGCCGATTGGACGGACGGACGTAAACTATAGCGTATTGTCAGCATACTGTGAACGAAAAGTACCGTTTATTTTCTCGTTTACACTGGGGCTCACAGTAAGCCTGCTCACATTCGGCGGCTGACAGTCAGTTTGGTTTGAACACGGCCTTAATTCTTTCCATAATAATCAGCAGGACGATTTGTCATCAGTATTACTATAGCGACGTATTTTCAAATTTTAAAATAGACAGATATTGTTTAGAAAAGTGTGACGCTGGAGGAGGCGGCAATGGTACATGTGATGGTAAAACGAGCTCTAGTGCCTTGCAATACGATATAATTTAGGTTGTACAAACGCGCGCCCTTAACTTTCGTTCTAGTTTTAATATTATTTTTATCTGTATTTTTTTTTATTGTATTACTAAATCGTTTTGTTGAGTATTGGCAACGACTGAAAAGTCACGGCGTATATGTTTTTATTACATTTAATAAAAATAAAAAAAATATTTGTGTAATAATTAGTAGGATGAGTTGGTAATCTCAATGTCAAAGGAATCATACAAATACATTTTATAATTAGGTATTTTCAAATTATGAATGTTATTGCTTAATCTGAATGAAATTATCGAATTTAAACTTGTTCTGTAATATTTCTTATATAAGTAATGACCAGACTATCAGAAGGTAAAATTATGAGACCACATTAATCGATCGATCGACAGTCGATGACATTGTTGGATGCGGTAGAATGAATTAGTCAAGGTCGATCGATAGTCTCGACCACAACGGTTTATTGATCGACGATCCATCATCAACCGATCGAAGTTAGAATTGAATAGTCGACATGGATTATATTGGACCACTAGCTGCCCGTTCCCGTGGGAACTTCATAAATAAATATAGCCTTCGTCGATGAATGGGCTATCTAATACTGAAATAATTTTTCAAATCGGTCTAGTAATTCTTGAGATTAGCGCGTTCAAATACAAACAAACTCTTCAGCTTTACATATTAGTATAAGATATAGTTAAATGAACAACATAATCGACGATCGATCGATTGGTGTGGTCTCATATTTTTAGCTTTCTGATAATCATATGTTAACATAACATAAATAATTCAGCCTTACAATTTTTGGTAATACAAAATCAATATAACTGAAACTATACAAAATATAAATGAAACGTCTATATAGGTGTATTGTGGAATTACTTTAATGACTTTTAGATGGAGTATTTTTTACATTTTTACAGAAATAAAATAGATAATATTATCGTTGTTTTACTGTTTTATTTCGCGATGGAAGAGTGCTAAGGTCTGTTGTAAGGCCAGGTGTGACGTATGCTGGCTATCCTGTGGGGTTTTAAATGGTTTTGGATCCTGATTTCCTGGTTGGCGAGTAAGGATTCAATGTGAGGAATGTCGTGGAAGTAGTAAATGCCGTGGTCGCTGGCCTTGTGGACCGCTGCGATCGCCTCGGAGCCCTCTACCAAGTATGGATCCAGGGGGTCAGATTCTATAAAATAAAAATAAAATCATATTTTAATCATTCGTAAATTCGAACGTAAAATCTATTTGAGTGGTCTTATATATATAATTATTGATTATATCGAGGCGACCTGCTGAGGTTCAGGAATTTGAATACATACTGCTTCATCATTGGGTAGATACACCAAACCAGTTGGAGCCAAGTGGTGGTTCAATTTAGAGCTCAAACTAACGAGCAATATTGAATCCTTGTCCTTGAGTCTGAGATGCGACATTGCTGTACTGTGTGTTTTCTATCATTTGTAGGCTACAAGCTCGGTTCAGAAAACTGTTCGACGGCGGTGCACGAATACATCATGTATTCGTGCACCGCACTGCTTTGTATGTATTTTATTCTTACATTTTAAGAGTCTATACAACATTGAATCGTGTAGTTTCAAAGAACTTCATCCCACATTCACGCAGCAAATGAGGAATGGACTTCTAGCCTTTAATAATAAGCCAAAAGCCCGGGATAGGGAATACCATAATAAACTACCGGATTTAATTCTGCGCTAAGAAAAATGCAAAGGATTTGATACAGCATTTATATTATTGCTCTTATTTAAGTAACATTAAGTTACCTGACAATTCCTCATGTCGGCGTTGGAACCCAAATCGTGGTGGTAAGAATAATCCTTCAGGCCAAAGAGACTCTGGATCGGGCGAATCTACCTTGTAAGGAGATGGAGGCAACACCGGAATTGCGACATCTGCAAAATACATAATCGTACTTAATATTAAACTGTAAATATTATCAAGTTTGCACGTAAAAACTGGTTTCGTATGGTTTGCGACGGTAGATCTAAGGGTTAAGTAAGTACCTACATAACATATAAGTATAATGATAAAATAATGACTGAGAAACTGAGAAATAGTAAAACCTATGGGAACCTAATAATTTTAGGTGGGCAGTGAATGCGTTAAAAATAACTTCATTGGATATTTTTGTACGTCGCGGAATACTACGAACATGCTGCGGCGTCTTACGGCGTCCTATTGAGAGGCGGGTTGGTGACCACACAAGGAAATGCTGCTGCTCTATTCTTAATATACGATTATTATAGATGATGTTATAACAATGGGGATCAACGGCTTAACGTGCTTTCCTAGGCACGGAGGATAGTCTCTAACCAACCAGACCCGGAAATAAATCTTAGAATTTACACAAAGATTTTCTGTCCGGCGTGAGGATCGAACCCACGACCTCCGAGATTTAAAGTGAGCCAAATACCGCTACGCTACGGAGGTTGTTAGATAGTTAGACATACCAACGAAGTTGTAATTCCATGGCACCACAAGGTTGGTATCATGCGAGACGTCTTCGTTACGGAAGGGCACGAACGGCTTAATGCGCGGGTAGCCGGATCTACCAGCTTGAGTTGCTGCTGAAAAATAATAAGCGCAGGTAGACTATACAGAGTGGAACAAAATAGTGTCTGATCCTTTATAGCTATACAATATCAATTTCTTATTCCTTGTAAGATCAATCTTCTGATTGTAGGAGCATTCATTTGGTAATTGGAGTTATTTGCCCCTATTAAAGATGTAGGCAACTATGTTATTTAAAAAAGTAGGTATTGTTTCATATTGTATTCATTTGTAGGATTACATTGTTGATATAAAATTAGTAACCAATTTGGCGTCCCGCAATTTCTACACTTGCTCTTGAGCCGAGCTGGTAGCTGGTAGGTACACTTACTTTACATTATATATTTAACTGCATTTACTTACCGGGCAGGCTTCGATATGATGACCGTTGCTGATGGCGCCTGGACAGCAAGGATATCGGGTCACCGACTCCGTGGGTGAAACTTCTAGCTGGTGTGTTAAAGCTCACGTGCGATGCAAACTTGGTGCCCGCTGATGCCGTGTGCCCTGCTAGGTGTATGACCAGCAGTAATAAGCCGATTGTTTTCTTCGCAGTTCCTTTTAAGGAAATCTGTAAAACAGGCAGGTATAAGTAGGATTGTGGCCACTGGGTTATAGAAAATATTTCAGGTGTTTGATTGTCTTGTTTTTTATTTTTATATAGGAGAAAAAATAATTCCAATTCACCTGGTGTTAAATGGCATAACTGTGTATGAAAGATAATTAGGATTGTGGGACGTTGAAAAGGAGACATACCTAATATCCGAGTATTTCTGCGAAGGCGTATAAGGAGCCACTTGAGATCCTTGCGGAACTGTGAGACATGATCAAATTTTTGAAGGTTTAATATAAACCGAATACAAGCGCTCATGCTTATTAAATGGCTCCTCAGTGGCATCCAAGTAGCAGATATCAGTGTAGTCCAGAATGGGTTGCGACTGAGCGAGAATAATTTTGGTTTTCAACGGCAAGAAATGCTGGGGGCATCTAAGTGAGTGAAAAGTGAAATGAACCTGTTTACTGACATCATTTATATGCGCCTTCCAAGATAAGTTGCGGACAATCAGAACCCCTAGAATTTTTACAACATCTTTGTAAGGAATGATCACGCCATCTAGCACAACCTGAGAAAAAGATGCAGCGTCTGATCCATTGCGTAAATATCTACTAACACTTATTACAGCCTGAGATTTGTGTAAATTCTAAGATTTCTTTCCGGGTCTGGTTGGTTGAGGGACTACCCTCCGTGCCTCGGAAAGCACGTTAAGCCGTTGGTCCCGATTGTTATAACATTAGCAGCAGCGTTTTCCTGTGTATTACAATATAATACTGCGGTCACCAATCCGCCTGACAAGCGTGGTGACTATGGCAAATCCCTCCCTCGGGAGGAGGCCCATGTTCAGCAGGGGACGATATACGGGTTGATGATGATTTGTTTACAATAAAGCCCACAATAGTCTGTTCGCTGGCACTGACGAGTAGGTATTGAATGCTTTGGCAGTTCCCGGTGACCTCATTACCTACTAGCGTTCGGAGAACGACCAGAAAACCCTCCGGATTTTAGTGATGACTTAATATAGATAATTGATTAAATAACTTATTTTTATTTATATAGATAATAAAGTAAATTGGTTATCGTGTTTACCTCATCGTATTTGTTTGGATGCTTGGGTGTTGAGAAATGACATAATGTTATTGCAAGCTATACCTAAACCGGCATGAAGATCGATTATCACGGTAGCTATAGATAACATGTTTGTTTGAAAGTTAGGATGGATTGAGTATTTTAAGAAATAAACCTACTACCGTACTACTCTTGATGCACAATCCTAAACCAATATGGCTTAATAAAATTTACTATAACATACCTACATATTTCAATGAAAAATTATTGATTTGGGGAAAGGGGGCCATGGTCCCCTTTGCGATATCCGGAGGTCACGGTCACTGTATTTAATATTATTTGGACATAATTGTTTTTTTTTACTATACCTACTTAAGTAATCAATTATAAAATGTGTGTAAAATCCACAAAAATAATAAATAAATAATATTTGTCTGGAAAAAAAATACAGGGACCGGAGTAGATGTAGTTTTTAAGTACCAAATGACATAATTTTTATAATAAAATTCATAATGTGGCAATCATAAAATGCTTTCTATTGGTTATTATACTGATGCATATTGCAATAGAATGTACCTAATATATTTTATATATCTACCTACCTATAATTCTTGGAGTAAATTTGATCTGGACATAAGAGCAGCATTTAAAAAAAAATGCATAGTATGTCTAGTATGTGACCTTGTTATATGTCATTTTCGAGATAACTACTGAAAAACTAACTGTTTCTATCCAAATATAATATAAATTCATAATAGGTACCTACTATTAATTGTTTAGCTAATATGTGGACGTAAATCTAGTAGGTAGTAGTGTGGAATACGTGAATCAAACGTATCCCACACTACTAGGTAGGTACTAGGTTTAGGTTTTCTTATTTTTTGGACGGACATATGTAGCTAAGTTTAGGAAATTCGATTCATTAGTTAGGTACATAGATTAGATAAGTAGATTTCAATATACAAACATTGGATCCCGTTATATATCCGCTTATCCGCTAACGCATCTTTTCTATTGAGCGTAGCAGTGGCGGATCTTAGATATTTGAATGGGAGGCCCACTAACATTTTGGTTCTTAGCGGGTCCCGTGGCCGCGGCGGGTAACCGGTCTTGCGACCATCGCCCGTCAAGTTTGCGGGCGATAATCTTAACCGCGACCGCGCAAATCACCAGTCTCGTGAGTATAGAAATAAAACCGCAGTTCCACGACGACGCGGCGGGCGTCCGCAAACTTGACGGGCTATGGTAGCAAGACTCCGTGAGTTCTTAGCGTAAATGTACCTACGTACGTAAATCACTTTATTTTCCATAACAATTTGCCTCAATTCAAAATGCGAACAAGAAATGATTGTTGGTAGACTAATAGTACGGACGGGAGTTGCATACACTAATAGTAAAGCTAAAATACATTGTCTCACGCTTGTACCATGTAGATATGCGAATTAATTTCCTTGTGCGCCACACTGCACTGTTTATACCACTCAAATTTAGATTAAGTATAGTCGGTCCAATTAGCTGTAGTGCAGTCAGTTGCAAGAAGATGTACCTATAAATTTAAAAGTATTATCGTGTTATAGATGCTTATTATTATTATATATTGTTAGTCCCGTGTGCACAGTGAGGTAACAAATTCTCGGCTTTTGTAATTCTTAAATACGAGCGTAAAGGCAATCAGGGCTTTACAGGCTTTACTGGATGTCATGTAGATAGGTAGATATACAGAAGTATCCCCTACACGGCTAGGCGTTGTCCCCGCAGCATTTCTCTTCTAGATTATGTCTATTATAAAAAAAATGCTTCGTGGAGCTATGTTACGACATTTACAACGACGAGGCTTTTGCTACTTCACCGAGCGTATAGGGCCAGCCTTATTAAATTGTTTAAAAACTACAAACTTAACAACCTGCGCAAGAGAGCGTCATTTGTGGAACGTGGACCACAGCTCACGACGGTCGCTGTTGAGGGGATAAAGGAAATATGAATTTTAGTTTAGTCCAACTGTCGCAGCACGACCGGCGTGCGTCAATGTGAAGGTCTTACAATACCCCGCGCCGTTGTAGAAACGCTACCCTTTTTATGGGGCTTGAATCTCGTCTTAAGGCGGTCTCTGAGTTTTGTGCCACTGTCATATATTTTTACAGCTGAGTGTACAACAATGGCGTGTTCTCACGCACCACAGTTGCGACACAATGACTGTCATCTGAATTGGTCCTCAGCGCGGTGGCGAAACCAACTCGAACGTTTAGTTTCATCTGCAGTTAATCTGCATACTAAGTAAGTCCTTATTGAAACAATTTATATTTATACCTACATACTTATAATTACGTGGAAAACTATTATGTACAGTACAGACTGACAGTTGTTATCATGAACTTTGATAGTTGCGGAAAACCTACGCCTTATGTCGCTAATACTTGGGTGGATTAAAATTAACATATTTATTATAATGTTTTTTTTTAAATATAAAAACACTTTGTTACTTCGAGACAACATTCATAAATAAACATGGTAACAAAGTTCTTGTGCCTAGGACAGGATTATCTAGGACCTAGATTGCATTAGCAACCATTAAAAATAACATGCTGATTCCGCAATTGAATAATTTCTGAGTAGGAAATAAATCGAATTAGTAATAAATTTAACTTTTTATTATTTGTAAGGTCTAATTTAAAAAAAACAATCACTTAAGTTCAAAACGATCTTCAACTAATAAATTTTATTTTCAATTTCGACTACAGTAGAATCCGGCTATAAGGACGCCCAAGGGACCTACGATATTACGACGTTGTAACCGGAAGACGTACTAAAAGAACATACAATTTCAATTTTAGTTTTTTAAAATAAAAATAATTAAATACTAATAATTATATAATGTTTATAAATAATAATATGTATGTGATTATGAGAGACAAAAAACATGAAATCAAAATAATTATTTCACAATGTGCACCTAATGCACCTATACATTACGAAATATGAAATCTACTTTTTATTTTTAAACGCGTGTTTCATCGTCGTCGTTGTAACAGGTCATTTTTGTAGAATTCCGTCGTTAAAAGCGGTCAGTTGTTATAAGCGGAGTCGTAATAAACGGATGAACTTTCATATAGGCTCTTAATAAAACCAAACATATGCCTATACTAACGTCGCTCTAAACGGTTGTTTGTTGTATGCGAAGTCGTACTAAACGGATTCTACTGTAGTAGAATACCTAAGTACATACCTAAACACTTAAGGTGTTTCTATGAACGGTAAATGTAGGTAAATACGTGTACGTATTCTTACCTACTTGAAAGTCCTACGAGTAAGAGAATTAAAAAAAGATTATCTTGCCAAGTGCATTGCCCCAGCTCATAACCTTGACGTATGCAATCATTCATGTCGCATCACCATCTGATTCTCATTGTAGCCGTTTAATATTTGCCACAACAATAGACACATCTTATTTAATACGGTGCCAATGTTGAAACTATCTAAGTCCGTGACCTTACATAATGTAATGATAAGATTTAAATCTAAGTATTCGACGGTTGTGATGAACACAGATAGGGTCGGCAAACTCGGCTCACAGGTGAAAAAAAAGTTTTTATTTTTTATTTTATTTTTTACACTCGTTCAGTTCGTTTTGATTTGAATAAAGAGCACATTTTAATGTCACCATTTTATTTAAATTTTCTTATGCTTATCAACAACTTAAGTCGTCATTTATTTTATTTAGCGTGTTAATAGATGTTTAATCTCATGTCAAAATATAAAAACCAGAAGACCTTTTGTTAGGTAGGTATATAAACTAACTTATGTTTTTTTTTACCTGACTTACCAAAAAAAGTCATGTGTTTTAATATGGATGTAATCTTAGGATGAATCTGAAATAAATGATTTATTATTATATATTAAGAACTTTAGATCCCTTTTTTCAATCCATGAATATAAACATTATCAGAGTAGTAAATTTGTAATGGTGGTAGATTTTGTACGGAAATTCTGTGTAAATTAAAATGTATTCTCCTTATATTTTGTATCAAATAATTGAAAAATTTGCTGATTATCTGCCAGCCCTAGTTGGCAAAGTTAATCTTGTAATAGTGTCATATGATTAGAACATTACATCAAGGTGAGACAGTCATTACTGCGCATCAAGAGTAATCAAGACAAAGCACGGCGCTCACGGATATAATATGGATGTCTACCGATTCTGATACACCTAACACCTCAATAACAATTGTGATGGTTATTCACGAATGCGGAAATTAGAGGTGGTTTTGATAGGTTATAAAAGAAATCCAACAGGATACCTTGGTGATAGCAAAATTACTTATTTACCTACTACCTACTGTATTTTCATGGAGAAAACTTTCAGAGTTCGTTGGTATAAATTGTCAATTTTCATATTTCTATATAATTTTCATATTATTAATAGCATGCGGTATGTTAATGTATGTATGTATGTTGTTTGTTTTTCGAACTTGTTTGGCACAAGGAAGATCTAGATGTGGTAGTTACACTTTAGAGATTTGAAAAGGACTTAACATAATTATATCTTTTTTTTTATAAAGTTTACTAGCAGTTTTATACGCTATTAGTATTCTTCTTAAGCCTTCGTAATAAGCTAAAATGCTTGTGTTACGAGTGGGTTCACGTAGGAAGTGCAATGAGTGGGGATTGAATCGGCGACCACATGATCGTAAGTCCGACGCCCTAGCCATTGGGCTACAGACGCTTAAAATATTATTTCCTTATTGGTCGAAGCATTATTAGTATGATAGTTACACTTGATGTTTTTAATCCTTCGTGTTTATGAATGTGTATAAGTAAATGTTTATGAGTGTAACATAGTTCTGAATCGTTGGATAAATAAAAAAGGTAATGATTTGCCGTAAAATTGTACCGCGATTGAGACTATGGTTGCGGTCGGCTTCGCTAAAGGGCTAATTAACTCGGTAGTCCCAAAAAGTTCATCATTTTGTATAACTAACTAATTTTATTGTTTGCTAAATAATCATTTGTAACTAAAGGCTGAGCTGCTCGAACCCACAATCAATCTATCAGCTGTCAATGATTGCTTTCAAAGAGTGAACTAACGAAAACGTGACTTCAGACAAAGCGGCTTCTAATTATCGATTCAACGATCTATTTACTGTGATTAGAGTTAAGAAATGTACCTATTCGATACTTTACCTTATACATAGCTTAATAACTATATTAAGCTATGTATAAGGTAAAGTATCGAAAAGTATCGAACTAACCTACCGAATGAGATGAACACTTAATTTAATGAGTAGGAAATAAAGCGAAACTTAGAATTCAGCAAGATTAATATGCAAACCATTCTTATTAATTTTTCAATGAAAACAGCTTTATATTTTCATCAAAAATTTTAGCAGACGCATATGAAAAACAAACTTGGCATAAACTTTTCTACACGAATATTTTTACGGCATAAAAGTTGTTCGATATTACTTTTGTTTCGCCGAATGTTTGGGTATATATCAGAATTGACTAAATTTTGAATATTTACAAAATTAGTTTTAAATGAATGAATAATTGTCTTTATGCTAAACTATTTTATGCGAAATGAAAGTTTACGCCATCCACTGTTATGCAAAATAATATTATGACTTGCCGTAAAGAATAAACCCCTTTCAGGAGATATTTTAAGAAATCGCTAAATTAACTAAGTAAATGACTTAAAGATTGTTTTCAATAATTATGTCGTTTAAAACGTAGTTTTTAGAAAGTATGTAGGTTTATATTCGCATTTAAAAAGATTTTCATCGAAACTAATAAATATTAGGTACTAAAAAAAGAATGGGCCTAGGAACTGCGAAAATTTAATGGCACAACCCTTCAAAAAGTGGAACGCTTCAAAAATAAAATAATATATAATACAAACAAATTTTAATAACACTTAGATAATCGGGAAGCATCCAAATCCATTCACTATGAATTATACATGTATTTCGATGTATAAATCTTATTGCACTGAACTACAAGACGTACCTATTCATGAACAAGTGTGAGACATTGAGTCCATGAAGGACTCAATGTCTCACACTAAACTTACACTAAAGAAGTAAAGAAAATAATAAATATTTTTTCTATTGTTACTTCATGATTGTAAGTACATTCATGTAATAGTTAATTTGGTAGTTAATTACTGAGATGTCTAATAGTATTTGAAGCCTATATTACGCAATGGAGAACGAAATCATCATAGCATGACCTTGATTAAATATAGGATTATCAGGGTCATATTTTAAAACATCAAAGCAATACCTTTGGATTAATAAGCCGAGCAGTAATTGTTTAAGTAGTTTGGTTCTCTAACTTGTCTGTAATGGTGCCCATTCATACATCACTTATTGATTGCTTTGTTAATGGATGAAGTAAAAAATGAAACATTCAATGGAAGATTAATTAGTCTGAGTTTTTATATAACATTAAAACGATGGTCATCCCTAATTGTTATGATTAGACGTTTTAGTTTTAAGTGGCTACTTTATTGTATTGAAAATTTTATACCAAACCATACCTTAATGTAAAAAATACATATATTTCCTATGCAAAACTATTTGTTAATAACCAAAAAAGGAGTTCGGATTTCGTATCGTATCGTAATTTATGTAATAGATACTTAGTCAATTTTGTGCAGAAGCCTAAAGTCATACCTAAAAAGGAAAAGATCAGGTTCCTTTAAAGTACCTAATTCTTAACAAAACAGTTATATAAAAAGGAAATTGTTAAACAATAAATGTTGTCAATAAATTATGATTTGTGGTTGATATCAATAAATATCGTTAAGTATACCTACAGCTAAGTGGTTTATACATTTGTTCTTTATAACGGTATGTAGCATTGATGACTGTTATACCTAACAGGACAATGCGCAATGATCCAAACTAGCTCAATAAGTACATAATTGTTAGTTTAAAGACAGTCTTATCTTTGGTTACATTGAATAGAACTCGGTAGAAGAAAAGGAGATTAGCAAAAATTATTTATTCGGTTTTCATTTGTTTTAAAATTAAACGTTAAAATCCTAAATCAAGAGGCTAATACGTAATGCTTTGACTATGATAAGGCTGGAGCTCTGCTCGACTTTATGCCCGGTGAAGTTGCCTCGTGACTGACTAAATATATCCATCCGAAAAAAAAAGAACTATATCTAAGTGACACACACCTGAGAGCACCTTATGGTGTTTAGGAATGGTCCTAAAACCTGGGTCATGGGACCCAGGGTACCACTGAAGTAAGTGGCAGATATATAAAAAGGATGTGAGCACGTCTAGCACTGCCTACAGGCGACGAGTCACAGGGCAGAGGTCGGAGCGCAACGCGGTCCTCTCCGGCGAGAATCCTTCAATAATGTACTAACTTAATTTTGCTATGTAAGGTGAAGGTACTTCCCCAGTCAAGCAGCTCAAAGAACGTCGATATCGTGAGGATGAGGACCTTTTAAAAAAAAATTGATACGAGGCCCCTTTACGCCTCTGCATATAAACATTCTCTTTTATTTTAAATCGGGTGGTTCCGGAGTGATGAGCGTGAACGAACATCGTGACCTGTGATTTGTACATTTTTAAAAATATGTGAAAAGGTACGTTATGTTATGCCATACTTTTTGTCATGACAATAAAAGTGAAAAAGAGGCCCCACATATGGACTTCCGTATCTAATAACACTCTCATTCAAAATTTCTAGTTACACTTGGCTGAGTAAGTAGTATAATAATTAATGTTCTGGAGCCCGGATTTAGTCGGACGGGGTCGAAGCAGTCCGAGAAGATGGCGGAACGCCTTGGATGGCTTCTTCAGAAACTGGCAAGAGGAGGCACAAGATCGAGAAAAGTGGTAGATGTGCCCAAGAGTGGAACAGTAATCCATTTCCATACCATTTTCTTTTTTTTTTATGATTACTAGCAGAGTTTTGCACTTTACTAGTATTCTTCTTAAACCCTCGCGCTAAGATAAAATGCTTGTGTTACGAGTGGGTTCACGTCGGGAGTGCAATGGGTGGGGTTCGAACCTGCAACCTCAAGATCACAAGTCCGACGCCCTAGCCATTGGGCTACGGCCGCTTTACACTATACTAATATTATAAAGAGGAATGATTTGCATTTTGTATGTATGTTTGTTACAAATAAACTCAAAAACTATTGGATGTATTTCGATAATACTTTCATCATTAGAATGCTAAATTACCCCGAGTAACATAGGCTATGAAGTTCCTACGAGAACGGGAGCTACGCGGGTAAATGACGCGCGGAAAGCTAGTGGCAACTAAAAATATAAAAAAAAACACCTTATTTACATAGATCAGACGAAGTTCAGTCAGACCCTATTTATTTATAAATTGCAGCGGAAAAGCCACAATTAAGTAACTATTAAGGAAATCCTGCAGTTTTCTCATAGAAATCGTTGAATCGAAACGTTAATAATTTTGGCATTAAAACAAAATGTCAGATAAATTTTTCGTCATAGTCTCATGGTGTGGTTTTTGGTGTTATTAATTACCCATCAGTGTCATTGACATACAGTGGTCAAACCTTGTACTATTGAAAACAATATTGGCGAGCTATCTTCGAGAGAGAATTACTTGCATCAGCCTGCTTTACATCGGTGCTTTCTGAGACACGGAGGGTCCTAGTCCCTAAATCAACCAGACCCAGAAAGAAAGATTTTACACAAAGATTCCTTGTCCGTCGTGGGGATCGAATCCACGACCTCCGAGACTTAAAGCGTGACTTCTACCGTTACGCCACAAAGGTTGTCAGGATGAAACAATCAGTAACAGGATGTTTATCTGTTGGTTAAACCGTTAATGCGAAAAATAGTTAGAATTAAACGCGCTAACTTATTTATTAGTATATGAAACAAAAATAATAAACATAAAAGTAAATTAATAAAAATACTAATATCCCTAACATTGCGTAAGTAGGTAAGTTTTACTAATAATAATAAAATATTTAGTAATTGCGTTTAATAATAAAAGTTTGTTAGTTTAGTTACTGGTTACCTAATCAAGGAAAATCCATACTAATACCTATTATAAAGTTAAAGAGTTTGTTTCTTTGTTTGCTTGACAGCGCTAATCTCGGGTACTGATCCGATTTGAATAATAATTTCAAAGTTAGATAGTCCATTTATCGAGAAATGATATAGGCTATGGATGATATATATCAATCACCCTAAAACCAATGGGAGCGATGCATCAATGAAGAATGTTATTAATAGAATCAGGCGTTACTTTGCGGAAATCCATATTAATTCAATTTAAAAAGACAAAATATCTAAAAAATTGCATTACAGCATATAGATTTATTTTTAGCGGAATTAACACTAGATATTTTGTCTTTTTAAATTGAATGAAGAATGTTTCAAAATCGGTGTTAGCCCAAAGTGCGGACTAAGTCGCAGGCACAAGCTAGTATGAAATAAAGAGTGGAGTGTCTTCCATTATAATATCATCATACGCCTATTTAAGCTCCACAATTGGTTAAACCCTATCTAAGTGGGTTTTGTAGTACCTAGACTCAGCCTATATAATTCAACTTCCGCTGACACAAGAAAAAATTTGCCATAGTCACCATGCTTGAAAGTTTACCACAATATCCACTGGTAGGTGCCTCTAAAATCGGTGTTCTGGGTTCGATTCCCAATCGAAACAACTATTCGTGTGGACCACAGATAGTTGTTCTGAGTGTAGGTACCTACAGCTGTATAGTCTACCTATCCCAGATCCAAAAAGAGAACATACCTCAATAAAATTTTACATAATATATTTTGTAATATAATCTTAATTAAAAAAAGTTTTACTTAACTTATTAAGTACTAAAACTTTTATAGCTACATTAAAATCGCTGCTTTAATTTGATAATGGTGTAAAAACAATTGTCATTCAAAGCAAATTGATCTATCAGGTCCTTAAAACATATTATTAAAGAGTTATATATATTTTTGTTACAGTTCTAATAAATAAATAGTTTAGATGTACGAGAACTGTGTCATACATTGGGCTTCGTGCTTCATACAAACTAAGATACTATGGCCATTAGTTTTATCTGGACTGCATCATTAACTAAGGTACTTACCGTGTATGCTACACTTAGATATTTCGTATTACTATTTGATACATGACTAGTTGTGTCGTGCAGTTTCACCCGCATAATGTAGGTATTTTTTTGCGAACCCTTTTCTTTTTCTAAATTACCTACTAATGATAGTAGGTAGTTAATTAGATTCATCTTATAACTACTCAAAAGTAATGGTTGTATTTGTGTTAGTACATTATACCTATATTTCACTTACCATTTATTTACAAGCCGACCCGACAGACGCGGTCCTGTCTTAACTGAAATTCTATATTAAATTGAGCTTTTAATATTAGATTCTATCGCTCTGAATTAACCGTGATGTGCCCTATATAACTAAGAGCAGCACGCATTCTGACAATGTTATGTCAAACGCCATAAGGTTACATTTAAAAAGTTGCAAAGCACCACATCTGCACTACCCTAAGGTCAACTGGCAGATAATGCCTATTGTCTGCTAAAGATTTAAATAAAATGAATAAATCAAAAATTTGTAATGTCTCATGAAATTCCTGTTAAAAATGGTAAGTAGCCTCCAAGAAGCGTGTACCTATGACATGAGTTGTCAATCTTGAAAGATGGCGGAGTTACACTTCACTTCGCCCGTTAACGTTCACGGCGGACAAGGCATTGTCAAGCCACGGTCGCTGAAGAATTTTGCCATAATCACTACCCTTGGCAGGTAAATTGATAATCGTAGTAAGATGGTATGTAAACTTGAGCTGATAGATGCTGCTGTGGGTATACAGTGTGTACCCACATCAGTATCCATCAGCAGATGGGCTGCTATATCTATACTATACACAGAGCGCACCCAGACCATCCGTACCTAAATGAACTGTTTGTAAACCGCGCGAAAGAGCTTTATTTACAAAGCCGTTACTCCCGAATGTGATAACATCATCTATAACAAGCGTGTAAAACTGCGAACGGGTGTTTTCTTGTGTGTTATAACTGTGGTCACCAAACCGCCTGCCTTGCATAAAATATTCAGGGAGACTCATGTTCAGCAGTATATGTTATAAGGGCTGATGATAAAATATCCGGGAAGATGGTACGGTAACGATTTGTAAAGAGTTTTTTTTTTTTAATTTTACTAGCAGATTTTTTGCAATCTACTAGTATTCTTGTTAACCCCTCGTGCTAAGCTAATATGCTTGTGTTACGAGTGAGTTCACGTCGGTAGTGCAATGGGTGGGGTTCGACCCGGCGACCTCTAGATCACAAGTCCGACGCCCTAGCCATTGGGCTACGGCCGCTTAAACAGTCTTCATAAATTGGTATCAAAACGTTTAACAAAACATGACACTAAGCATTTGACAACTTCATTCTCATCTACAACACATAGAAGGAATAACTAAGTAACTACATACTGCCGTGATATATCTATAATGCCGTTATCCACCAAACCCGTAGTGGTAGATAACGGCATTATAGATATATCACGGCAGCATAGGTAACTATGTACCTGACAATAAATTTAAAGAAGATTTCATTGTAACAATTGCATCAGATACGGCTCATTGATCACGGGCATGCAGGCGCCTTCACCTAGTTGTAGGAGGATTAAATTGATACTGCAGTTAAATTCAAAGAGAAGGTCTTCGGGCTTTTAATGTGGTAAAAGGGAGCTCGTAAAAGCGTCTACAGAACACGCTGGCAGGGGCGTATCTTATTTTGGTCTAGGGAGGGCAATGGGTACAGAATTTTAGATTTTATTGCAAGACAACATGTAGCTTACAAGTTACAGCTATGTATAACTCTCGATTAAGGTCTCGGAGGTCGTGGGTTCGATTGGATCTGGTTGGTACTACTTTCCGTGCCTGGATTGTTAGACCTTTATTTATAATGGTCATATACCAGATAAAGGGCAATATCTAGCGTTTCCCAATGTTTATACTTAACGTAGCGGTACATAACATAGCTGCGGTTGCCGACCTGCCTTCTAAGCGTGGTGACTACGGCAAAACTCAGAGAGAGGTCTTTAATTCAGCAGTGGAAGATTTACTTATAATCTAATGTTTATGATGAAATGGAACTTAACATGTAAGATGTGGTACAACGGTGGTATAAACCGATTCAGACTCTCTATTATACAAATATGACAATGATTGCTAACTGCACTGATTGCTCAGTGGTTGCATTTAAGACCGTGTGTTCTGACAATTGTTCGTGTGAACTATAGAATATAAGACTGCACTGTGTCCGTGTTTATAAAGTCCCCCGTAACACATGAATTACTTGACATAGCGTAGATGTCTTTAAAAAAGTATTGTATCAAGTCCAAGTTAGGGCAACAGCCCCCCTGCCCGCTTCGTTACGCCCATGCAATCTGGCTAATATATGCGAGGAAATGGAGCAATATCACGTCGTGACACACGTCATACACCACAATGGGAGCTATATTGCCAGATGCGGTTCCATTTGTTGCACAAACCACGACCTTCACACCTTCGCTCGATCCTGTTAGATGTGACGAGTAACGCAAATAGTAGTCGATTGAGGAAGTTAATCGGATGATACATGATGGATTAGAATGGACATTCTATTTTATCTTTTAACTAGCTGCGCCCCACGAATTTATCCGCGTTACCCTGCTCCAGTGGGTCGGAGCGTAATGTTTTGTAGCCTATATGTTAATGCAGCTTATAAACTGTTATATCTGGGTGCAAGCTTTCGCAAGCAAAAGCTAGTAGGTAGATACTAATACTAAATAACAAAATAAACTAGGCGCCAAGGAATTGTAGAAGGTAAATTTAGGTAGTTATAGGTAAATATAGTCGCATTAATAGGTACCTACTCAAGATTTTATCAAATATTTCAAATACCCTGAACTTATTATTAGTACGAAACATTAGATTCAATCAATAACTCTTCTGATAAAAAAATATTTCCAACAAAGGTAACTCTTGTATCTTTTTAAACATAAGTATTTATAATGTTTTATATTATTTATCGCTTGTGCGGTATTTGTTTTTAAAATTTACTAACTTAAGTATTCCCATTCACATACTACTAGGTACAATAAATAACCTAAAAAATTAAAATTTATCATGCCAATTCATATTTTCATGTACGAGTTAAATCAGTACCGGATTGAGACTAGGTACTTTATTCTTGAAAGCGTTCCCATCTATGTATTTATGGCCCACCTAAATATAGCATACTCAAAGCCCAAAGAATCATTGACAAGCTAATAAATTATATTTTCCATACCTAAAAACTTTTGGAAAACAGCAACTCTTTTAAATTAAAAAGATAAATTTACGATTTGATTCAGAACAAAAATGGTACAGTGTACAAAAGAGATATAGCGAAACGCATTTTAAATTTATATTTACACGTTTATGAGAAGAGTTTATTGTTTGTGTATTTGTACTGTTTGTACACAGCTAGAAGCAATCTCTTCGCACATAGAGAATTACCGTCTGTCGTAGTAACAAAAACATATTTATTTACATTACTTGATACTGACGGTGTAAACCTATCTCTGTTGTTGACTGTACCTACCTATTAAAATAAGCAAATATTTCAAGTTATACAACATTGTTTTATTACATCCCTATAATAGCCGCGCGTGATTAAGCAATAAAGAACATTAATATGGTAATTATTAAAAATAATTAAAACTAAAGTCTATTTTTTTATTGAGATCAAAGAGTAACGTTTAATTTCAAATAAAATAATAGTGGAGACAAGGTTGATCGAGATTCACCGTGTATAATAAAAATCAAGGACTATCACGAAGTGCGTGCTGTTAGAATTTGTCAGGAATGTGTTATTAACGTATGTGTATCAATTTGTACATATAGGTACCTACATGTTGGTGAATGGTATTCGAAACCATAGTCATGCTTTATCTTTACTTTAATATAATATATTATTATATAAAGCTAAATAATTTGTTTGTTTGCTTAAACGTGCTAATCTAAGGAACTTGGTGGATAATCCCCTCGCGGATGCGGCGCGAAACATAAAGAGGAAATCACCACCGCGATGCGGTTAAGGCGCTGGTTCAAATCTGCGTTAAGTCAAGGTGTTCAAATCTCACATTGCATATCAATGGCAGCTAAACAGAAAAGGAAGCTCACGTACCTTGGAAAACCAATATTCGTCCAGCAATGAGTACCCGCGCTTTCCTCCACTGCTTTACTGGCGCCAGTTCACGATGATAACAGAAACCGTCTCGATGCACAATCCTCTACAGTACACAGGCGAAGTTATATTGCGATTTCTTGATATTAGTTTCACAAAAACGGCGGTAAAATATGCGATGCGTTGTACATAAGAGCGATGTTAGCGAAGAGAGGTGAGCGACGCGAATCTACGCGGAAAGAATGCGTTCCATGTTCAAATCGCGCGGGAATTATGCCTTCTTAATAATTGGCATTACAATTCACGCGCGTCTCCAATTTTATCAGGCTGACCATAGACAAGCAATGTAAAATATTTTTAAAATAATTATTTGAAATACGCGAAGTAAAAACAATACTGCCCAGAAGTCAGTTGGAATGGACTCCGTTTCGCCGAAAAAAGACACGCCTGTGTTTTTGAGGGGTTAAACCGAACCAGGTTGGCATCACCCCATAAGGAGACAGCATCTTAGGCCTTATCTTCGCCTTCCATCAAGCAAGATTATGGTCAAACGTAAGCCTATATTTAATTTAAAAAAAAACAAAAAAACTCCGATATGAAAAATTCTTTCAGTGAAAGATAGCCCATTTATCGAGGAAGGTTGTAGGCTATATTTAATTATGAGCTTTCCACGCGAATTTCACTTGCGTAGCTCCTGTTCCCGTGGGAACATCATAATGACACATGAACATCATAATATATAAAGTAGCTTACTAATCGTGAAAGAATTGTTGAAATCGTTCTTGAGCTTATTAAGTGCAAACAAACAAGCAATCAAATCTTTCCTCTTTATAATATTTTACTTTTATTCGTTCAGCAGGCATAACAGAGTCTTAGTTTATGTCATTTGAATGGACCAGGAAATGTTACAATAAATAAAAATAAGTATGAGTATACATAAACATCCAGTTGATTGGTAGTTTTAATAATGATAAGTTTAACTTCACAGAACACACACGCGTCGAAATTTTTGATTAATATTTTTTAGTTAATATGGTGCCATCCATTTTTACATTGTCACAAGATTGGTGCCTTTTTTTAGGACGGAAATCATGTAGTTAGCCAGGAAGCTTTTAATACTTCACCGGGCATAAAGGCGAGCAGAGCTCCAGCCTAAATAAATGGTTTAAAAACTACAAATTAAGCAACCTGCGCAAGAGGGCGTCCCCTGTAGGATAAGGACTTCGGCTCAGGGCAGGCGCTGGCGGGAGGATTTAGGGGCTATGACTTGTTTTGTTAAGGGGGTCTTGTACATCTGTCGCTCTACATGACAGATTGCGGGCCACTCGGAATTCGGGTCTACGAGGGCATCGGCTGGTTCCAATATTGGTCCCTTCAATAAATAAATGTTGCTGACACTCAGCAATCTATCCGCGGCACGATTGGTGAAATCGTGTAACCCATGTCGAATATTCGGCTTCATAAAAGGTAATGATTTGCCTTAAAATTGTGCCGCGGTTGAAACCCCTGTCTACTATAAATTACGTATCTAGAGCTCAAAAGCATAAGGTCGGATGTGCCGTTATACGTCAGAAACATTCGTCGTAGTGCCTCTACCGTCAACTGGCACTTACGACCAAATGTTTCAGAAGATACATCTGACTTTATGCTTCTGAGGTCAAGATATAAATTTGTAAGATTTAAACCCTTTGACCGTGTGGTTTCCGGATTAGAATAGATCACCCCATGTCCTCCCATGTGTGTCGTAAAAGGCGACTAAGGGACATATGGCTGATGGATGGGCAGCAGCATCTATTAGCTCAAGGTTTACATCTTACTGCGATCACCAATCCGTCTGCCAGGCGTGGTGATTATGGCAATATCCCTCTACGATCCTGGCTTGCCAAGGTCTGTTAAGAGGAGGCCCATGTTCAGCAGTGGACGTAAACGGGCTGTTGAAGAAGAAGTTGAAGAAACCCTTTGAAGGAGCCAAACCAAATACTGGGCACAACGCATGGAATGGTAGCCGTTTAATTTTACCAAATAAAACGTGACCCAGCCAAATATGACCTTCACCTTCAAACTCAACTTATTACACCATATTTAAGGCATCCTGTATTTGTTACATAGAGGTATATGATGATACCAGTCCAGGGTCGAATCATGACACGACGAGATCATTCAAGAGTTATCAGATTATTTTATTGCTCCATATAATGAGAATGTTAGAATTAACTTGAATCAATTTGCGTGTGGCCGGCACTGAATCATTTTCGATTGCCCAATTAGATTTGCCTCACGTGAGTCTGCCCTGAGTCGTGGTCCTTACCCCTTAAGGGTGCCCGCAGGCGTGTGTCGCTTAAATTTAATGGAATTTGGCTGAGGACGTCTGATCTCGCCACTTGACCGGTCATTGCACTCTAAAATATGCTTTAATATATTTTTTTTATTTTTATTCATAAAATGTTTGAATGAAATAAATATAGTAAATAGATATTAACGTTGATATTAAGAGCTTATTTACTAACACAGGACTGACAGACTTCTAGCACACCTGAAATAAATTTAAACATAATTTAATAGTAAATGTTACCTATTTATAATTAATGTTATATGCATTGTTAATTTTCTTGACAAGTACAAGTGTATGTAAATACCTAAGTGCTGAATAAAAATCGTTTATTTCGTTTATTTCGTTTATTTCGTGATTTTCAAGTAAATTACGAATGTAAATTGATATTGATATAAATAATGCGATTATACCTGCGGCTACCTGCAAATGAAGACTTTTATCTGAAAATATCTACTAATGGGATGAGTTAACTCGTAGGTACTATTATTAGACACATAAATGTACCTATATTTTATTTTCCAGATGACACGTACCGTTTTCTCCATAATAATGAATTTATTCAGCTTTTGAGTACTTATGTGCCCACTTTGTAATTCAGTCTTTATTGCGTTATACTAAGGGCCGATTTTATATTAAAATATATTATTGAAAAAAATATAATTGAAACCTGTAATGTTTTTCTTTCAATAAAATGTTTTAACCAAAATTTGTTTTTTTTTTCCAAAAGTCGGTTTCACAACTCTACGGATTTTGATGTTTGCTAAAGATAAGGTTATATCTTGGGAAAAGACCTTTTTTCGACGTTTAAAATAGAGGACGCAATTAAAGTTTGTCATAGTTGAAGCTAAATTGAAGACATTTTGTAGGTATTTAGGCACTTGATGTCAAAATCGACACATGGAAATCTCGGGAAAATTGCAGGACAGCTAGTAAGATATAAGTATTTTAGCAAAGTTATTATTATTATTTCTTTTAAATATTCCATGCCGACAAAAGCCGCCTAGTAAGCCAATATTTTACTATTATCGGCACTTAGGTAGGTACTGAAAAAGTATTACGGTACTAAGTTATAAAGCTTAATGGTTTCCGCCACGCAAATACAGTTTAAATATATTTTATAACATCGTATTTTACTATTTTAATTTTGCGATTGCAGAAAAGCGAGCGTCGGAGAATCTCAAAGTAGATGCAAGCCCAGTGGGTTGTGTCATCGCTATAATACTGTTATAATCGAGCACGTGATGCACGCGAAAGGATAACCTACCTACCTACCTACTGTCCGAGCACAGCACATCACAAAGTTGCAGTGAATGTTATACCCACGCATACCTTGTGATAATATGATAATACTGTTATTACTATAAATGTGAGATTTTATATTTAAGCGCGCAGTTTCACCCGTCGGCGTAATTCATGTTCCCGTGGGGACTTCGTAATTACATTTAGCCTATAGCCTTCCTCGATAACTGGGCTATCTAACACTGAAATAATTGTTCAAATCAATCCAGTAGTTCTTGAGATTAACGCATTCAAACAAACTCTTCCGCTATATAGATGAAGTATACTTATGATTAGATCTATACCTACTAATAGATAAAGCTGGTGAGTTTGTTTGTTTACTTAAACGCGCTACCCTAAGGAAATACTAGTCCGTTGAAAAAAAAAACTGTGTTTAAAAACTCCAAAAACATACCAGTCTATTAGGTAGAGAAAAGTCTATATGGCAAATAACGAATTAAAAAATAAAGTCCGGATACCGATCGAAAGACTAAGCACGCACTACGATTGACTGATTTGAAATCGTAGGGAAAGATACGTCCCTATTATCTATTCGCTAAGTTATGCTAAGGTACCGCAGTCTTTTGCGGTTTCAGACTTACGATTTAAAGCGTGCGATCAATGGTAGCACGTGCTAAGCCTTAGGGCCACCTTAGAGCCTATGCACACTACGTCTTTTTTACGCGCCGTCGACGCGCGTCTTTAGCGATACAGACGCGATACGCACGCGAGTCAGACGCAGCCAGCAGACCTTTGCACACCTGCACGCTTATGAATCGATACAAACGCGCGTGTGTATCAATACAGACGCGATGCAAAAGCCACCAAATTGCTAACGCGCGTGTGTATCGATACAAACGACAACAAACTGCTCTGTAGGATAAAAGCGCGCCGTCGACGCGCGTTTCTAAAACGCGCGTCGACGGCGCGTAAAAAAGACGTAGTGTGCATATGCCCTTAGGGCCAATTTATGAATCCTCAGATAAAAATTATCAGACGAATATATTTTAATTTTCACTGATTTTGTATAGAAATTCTATAAAGACATTTATTGATTTGTAAGTAGGTATATTGATAAATTTGCCCTCAAACATATAATTTACTGTAATTGGTCAAATGCCTATTTGAACACTTTTTTAAGATTAGGTACTAGCAGAGTTTTGCCTTTTATTCTCGATAACCCCAGCTAAAATGCTAAATACTTAAAATTATCATTAGCGTATAATTGTACTAACATCACATGAGCAAGCATGAGTCCTAAGCTTGAGAATACAAATCAGATTTTGTTTCCGATTATCTGATCAGATCGTAGTTTGCATCTAACTTGAGCTGTTCACGCGCTATAGCGTACCTATGGAGCAAATAGAAAAAATGATTGAATAAGGAAGAAGATGGATGAGGTAAGTAAGAAGTAATAAATTGATAGCTATCATATACTTATCTAACATCTTCAGATTAAACCAAATTCAAATAAAAGAAAAACAGTAAACCTAATCGGTGAATTTAAACAAACAGGCTAATCATATAATTATGTGATATGATTGTTTACAAATATTCTTTACTCTGAGTCCCTACAATATGTTTGCGGTCCAATTAAGAAAAGTCCGTCGTAGTCACGAACAAAGAACAACACTGCAAAACAAACTTATCATTACAAATAATGGAAACCACCATCTTTATATCCACCAGGGTCGGATTTGCCACGCAAATAATTGCGCCCCGGGGCGCCCCCTTACCTGTTATGGTTAGGGCCCCAATTATGTAAACTAAAAAACTTTTTTTTGGACCAATATTTATGTACACCTAATCAGCCATGAGACATTTGCTACTTCACCGGGCATAAAAACTTAAAATCAGTTTTTAGGCATTTGGTATTATTATGGTTTATACGGTAACATTCCTTTCTATTGATAAGCTATTCTTCTATCAAATAACTGTTGGTTTTTTTTTACTATTACTTGGTTTGAGTGGTTCCAAACGTCTTTTGGTCCTGTTACCATGAGACACAGTCAGAGTTGTCGATATATATTTTTTTAAATATTTTAGTTTTGTACCAAATACGTCAAAATGAAAATAGCACGTATCCCACAATACACCCTGGATTGTGGGATTGTACATCTTATTTTTTTAAATTAACACTATTGAACTTCTTGCCAGATGTCCCGATTTTCAGGGATCTGGTGAAACATCGAAATCTAGCGTCGGAGAATCTCAAAGTAGATGCAAGCCCAGTGGGTTGTGTCATCGCTATAATACTGTTATAATCGAGCACGTGATGCACGCGAAAGGATAACCTACCTACCTACCTACTGTCCGAGCACAGCACATCACAAAGTTGCAGTGAATGTTATACCCACGCATACCTTGTGATAATATGATAATACTGTTATTACTATAAATGTGAGATTTTATATTTAAGCGCGCAGTTTCACCCGTCGGCGTAATTCATGTTCCCGTGGGGACTTCGTAATTACATTTAGCCTATAGCCTTCCTCGATAACTGGGCTATCTAACACTGAAATAATTGTTCAAATCAATCCAGTAGTTCTTGAGATTAACGCATTCAAACAAACTCTTCCGCTATATAGATGAAGTATACTTATGATTAGATCTATACCTACTAATAGATAAAGCTGGTGAGTTTGTTTGTTTACTTAAACGCGCTACCCTAAGGAAATACTAGTCCGTTGAAAAAAAAAACTGTGTTTAAAAACTCCAAAAACATACCAGTCTATTAGGTAGAGAAAAGTCTATATGGCAAATAACGAATTAAAAAATAAAGTCCGGATACCGATCGAAAGACTAAGCACGCACTACGATTGACTGATTTGAAATCGTAGGGAAAGATACGTCCCTATTATCTATTCGCTAAGTTATGCTAAGGTACCGCAGTCTTTTGCGGTTTCAGACTTACGATTTAAAGCGTGCGATCAATGGTAGCACGTGCTAAGCCTTAGGGCCACCTTAGAGCCTATGCACACTACGTCTTTTTTACGCGCCGTCGACGCGCGTCTTTAGCGATACAGACGCGATACGCACGCGAGTCAGACGCAGCCAGCAGACCTTTGCACACCTGCACGCTTATGAATCGATACAAACGCGCGTGTGTATCAATACAGACGCGATGCAAAAGCCACCAAATTGCTAACGCGCGTGTGTATCGATACAAACGACAACAAACTGCTCTGTAGGATAAAAGCGCGCCGTCGACGCGCGTTTCTAAAACGCGCGTCGACGGCGCGTAAAAAAGACGTAGTGTGCATATGCCCTTAGGGCCAATTTATGAATCCTCAGATAAAAATTATCAGACGAATATATTTTAATTTTCACTGATTTTGTATAGAAATTCTATAAAGACATTTATTGATTTGTAAGTAGGTATATTGATAAATTTGCCCTCAAACATATAATTTACTGTAATTGGTCAAATGCCTATTTGAACACTTTTTTAAGATTAGGTACTAGCAGAGTTTTGCCTTTTATTCTCGATAACCCCAGCTAAAATGCTAAATACTTAAAATTATCATTAGCGTATAATTGTACTAACATCACATGAGCAAGCATGAGTCCTAAGCTTGAGAATACAAATCAGATTTTGTTTCCGATTATCTGATCAGATCGTAGTTTGCATCTAACTTGAGCTGTTCACGCGCTATAGCGTACCTATGGAGCAAATAGAAAAAATGATTGAATAAGGAAGAAGATGGATGAGGTAAGTAAGAAGTAATAAATTGATAGCTATCATATACTTATCTAACATCTTCAGATTAAACCAAATTCAAATAAAAGAAAAACAGTAAACCTAATCGGTGAATTTAAACAAACAGGCTAATCATATAATTATGTGATATGATTGTTTACAAATATTCTTTACTCTGAGTCCCTACAATATGTTTGCGGTCCAATTAAGAAAAGTCCGTCGTAGTCACGAACAAAGAACAACACTGCAAAACAAACTTATCATTACAAATAATGGAAACCACCATCTTTATATCCACCAGGGTCGGATTTGCCACGCAAATAATTGCGCCCCGGGGCGCCCCCTTACCTGTTATGGTTAGGGCCCCAATTATGTAAACTAAAAAACTTTTTTTTGGACCAATATTTATGTACACCTAATCAGCCATGAGACATTTGCTACTTCACCGGGCATAAAAACTTAAAATCAGTTTTTAGGCATTTGGTATTATTATGGTTTATACGGTAACATTCCTTTCTATTGATAAGCTATTCTTCTATCAAATAACTGTTGGTTTTTTTTTACTATTACTTGGTTTGAGTGGTTCCAAACGTCTTTTGGTCCTGTTACCATGAGACACAGTCAGAGTTGTCGATATATATTTTTTTAAATATTTTAGTTTTGTACCAAATACGTCAAAATGAAAATAGCACGTATCCCACAATACACCCTGGATTGTGGGATTGTACATCTTATTTTTTTAAATTAACACTATTGAACTTCTTGCCAGATGTCCCGATTTTCAGGGATCTGGTGAAACATCGAAATCTCTGATAAAATACTTAATAACTTTTTAAATTATTAAATTTATAAGTTGTCACATATATGCTTCTTGGCACGACGCAATAAAATATATTTACCTACTCCTACGTATGTGAGATGGGGTTTGATTAATTACATGTATTAATTGGCCAATATCATGGAGTCCTGTAATGTTACCAACATCAGCACTTCCAATCAGTACAGTAGCATAATCAGAAAAATTGGCAAGAATGTTGTTAACATTAAACGAATATCTTTCGTAAAATGAGTATCGTTGAAAGGAACTAATTTTGACTAAGCAACAGATATATTCGTCGACAATAAGATCAACCGGGCCCGTAGTTCGACCCTGGTTTACATAGTTTTATCCAAAGTGCTTCTAGCTATTTCTAAATAGCTAGAAGCACTTTGGATAAAACTCTGAACTCAGAAGCACTTTTTTATTTAAACAAACAAACTTATTAAAGTAGGCAAAATCAATATTGTTTAAGTACCTAGGTTGTTGATTCACTATGATAGATTGCAATCTATCAATAATATTGTAGTACAATTACTAAAGTAAATAAAATGAGTAGGTATTATGTAGGTATGATATACACTTACTAACAATGTAACTAATGAACTCGTCCGACACCAACACGTTTTTGGTAAGAAAATGATGTCATTTATCTTTATTTTAATGTAAACTATCAAAATATTTTCATTATTAATAGCCTCCTACAGTGTAACTGATGGTTATAGGCCTGCATCGAAGGACGGGCTTACTTCACCGGGCTTGCAGAGCTTCAATCTAAGCAATCTGCAAAAGAGTGTGCATCCTATGGGGCTTTATAAAGACTTTCTCTCCTTCAGAGAGTTTGAGTAGGTATATACCTAATGAAAATAGCAATAATATTTGGATACAAGCTGGTAAATTTTGTTGTCCTTACCTACGTACTTTTTTTTTATTATTCTTGCAATTGCTATTTTCTATATGTTTTGTGTGTGTTCATTAAATGTTTTTCTTAATTTCTTTCTTTAAATAAGCGGATTACCTATCTATTAATAGGGTACCTACAGGTAAAGAACAGGGAATGTCATAATAAAAAGATTTTGAGAGGAACGCAATTAAAATTAACAATTTCTCAAAGTTACGAAAATAAAATAATACGTATTTTTGGCGCCTTCTGTTTTCTTTTTTAAAAAGTTTATGATTGGATATTAAACTATCATAGATACAGATTTGCTTTGAATGAAAAAAAAAAGTGACATTCCCTGTAAAAAAGGCCTTAATCTAAGTTTCTGTAGTAAGAACAAAGCTTGATCGTCTATGTACTTATTTAGTTTATAAAATACATACAAATTGGCTCCTTGAATAAAATTTGATCCATTATATTTACAACAACCTACCTAGTTTGTATTCGTGAATACAGTCACGCGCCTCGTTTCTACCTAGTACCTACACATGTTTTAGTTGGTAGATATATTGTAAATTTTAGTTTAGGTACCTATTGGACAACAATACTAAAATCGGATATTAATCCCAAAAAAGAGGTTCCCACGAAAATAGAAGTTACGCCCGTGAAACCGCGTGGGAAGGATTATTATATTAAGTCTTTGCCTATGAAATTGCCGTTCTGCAGTACTGGCCATTTCAAATCAAAATATTTTTTGTTTGGCTAAGAATTCTAATTTCAAATTAATTTTATTTTAAAAACATGTTATTTTTTCCAAAAGTAGTCATTTGTTTATTGACATGAATACGTTAAAAATTCGAGTAATTATGGAATATGAGTATCGTCGTGGCAGCAACGCGGCACAAGCGGCACGCAAAATCAACGACGTTTACGGAGCTAACACTACAAACCAACGCACCACCTGTTATTGGTTTGCTCGCTTCCGTTCTGGAAATTTCGACCTGAAAAATGAACCTCGCGGTCGTCCGAAGACTTTGGTCGACAATGACGAATTAAAGGCGATTGTGGAAGCTGATGATACACAATCTACGGCGGAATTAGTAGCAGCTGTCGACGTTAGCGTCAAAACAATATTGGTCCATTTGCGTCAAATTGCCAAGGTAAAAAAGCTTGACAAATGGGTGCCCCACGAACTCAAACGCTGGCGATTCGCATCACGCGATGCGAATCGCCAGCGCGAAGTATGCGTCGAGACGTGCCTTGCACTGCTCAACGACACACAAATGAAGGAAGTTTGAACCGCATTGTTACCTGCGATGAAAAATGGATTCTGTTTGATAACCGCAAGCCCTCAGCAAGTTGGTTGGATCCTGGTTCAGCACCTAAACAATGCCCTAAACGAAAACTTACCCCTAGAAAAGTGATGGTCACTGTGTGGTGGTCTAGCGCCGCCGGTGTGATTCATCACAGCTTCTTACCAAACGGGGTGAGCATTACTGCAGATGTGTACTGTGAAGAACTGAACACAATGATGGAGAAGCTGGCACATCTCCAACCAACATTGGTCAATCGCTCGTCTCCGCTGCTCCTGCACGACAACGCGCGACCTCATACTGCACAGCAGACGGTCTCCAAGTTGCAAGAACTGGGGTTGGAAGCTCTCCGTCATCCGCCCTGCTCACCAGACCTTGCGCCTACAGACTACTACTTTTTCCAGAATTTGGATAACTTCTTGGCGGGAAAAAAGTTCAATACCCGAGAGGCAGTACAAAATGCCTTTGAAGAATTTGTTGCCTCCCGTCCAGCTGATTTCTTTAAGAGGGGTATCAATAAAACTGCCACTGCGTTGTCAAAGATGCATTGATTGCATGAGTGATTACTTCGATGAATACAAATAAAAAATACTTACATGAAAAAAAATCGTTTAAATTTTTTCATACAAAACGGCAATTTCATAGGTAAAGACCTATTATTCAATACCTCGTATTAGTATTTATTTTATTAGGTAGGTACTTACATATTTACATTTACAATAAAATAATAAAACAGTAAAAAAAATGTGTCTGTACAATGAATATATAAAAAAAAATTGAGGAGGGTTTAGAAACAGTAATAGAGCACGAATCCAAACAAAAATCTGTCTGTTTGTTTGTACACGCTAAACTTCGGAACTACTGGACGGATTTGAATGATATAGGTATTAAGTCTGGGCAACATATAGGCTATAATTTATAAACTATAAGAGATACAAAAATGGTACCATAGCAAAAATTGTTCCATGTGATAAGCATTTTCTGCTGAGAGAATTAATTTGAAGATCTGGAACACCTGATGTTGAACTCCAAGAGCCCAGCTATACTATCTATACTAATATTATAAAGCTGCAGAGTTTGTTTGTTTGTTTGAACGCGCTAATCTCAGGAACTACTGGTCCGATTTCAAAAATTCTTTCAGTGTTAAATGTTCCATTTATCGAGGAAGGTTAAAGGCTATATTTTATTTTCAAAAAAGTTAGGGATCCGTAAGAAAATTGCGATTTTGTAACCCAAGGTGTAAAAGCGAAAACCTATTTATGCGTGCGCTGCAAATACTATTGACAATAGAACAAAATGATGTACTACGGGTTTGTAGGTCTTATTAAGACCTAAGAAAAAGTCCGCGAGAGCATATATCTAACTATCATAGTTTTGTCACAATAACCGATTTGATGTTCATAAAAAAAAATCGTCTGAAGAAAGAAACTACATTAAATGTATATCGTAATATTAATCCTTATCCAAATTAAGCATTATGTTATCAAGGGTATTTAAGTAGAAGTTAAATACTTTTTGTTTTATTCCAATCGGACATTTCGTTGAGCAATTATCACGACTATAAAAACGCAAGGAATTGGTACCTAATAATGAGTTATTTACCATAATAGATAAAGCTGAAGAGTTTGTTTGATGGAACGCGCTAATCTCAGCAACTACTGGTCCGATTTAAAAATTCTTTCAATGTTAGATAGCCCATTTATCGAGGAACGTTATAAGCTATATTTTATTATAAAGTTTCTACGGGAACGGGAGTTACGCGGGTGAAACCGCGCGCGGAAAGCTAGTAACATATATAAGAATGACGTCTTAGCAAGAGTTGTTCAGCCTCATGAGCACTCTCTGTTGACGTATAAAAATTGAAGATCTGGAACACCTGCTGTGGAATTCCAAGCGCCCAGCTACACTATAACATATATAGGAATGACGTCTTAGCAAAAGTCTTTCGGTCTGATGGGCATTTCCTGTTGACTTATAAAAATCGAAGATCAGGAACATGATTCCCACATCAGGAAATCAAATTTATCACTAATTTCACTGAATAATTATAAAATAACTGGGAGTACCTCGACGCAGTGAAGGCGGTAACAGTTTAGGACTGATTTTCGATGAATCATTGAAAATTTGACTCTACTGGCCAAAACTCCCATTATTTTTTTTATTTTATCGAATAAATATGCCTTCGGGCTTATGTTATTTGAGTGTTTAATTTCCTTTTCCATTTATCTTCGTGACACGGTAGCCTACCCGGCAACGCAGGGGAGCAGTCACTTAGATTTTAATTGATCAGGTATCTTCAGAATGAAACTATAACCATGCCTAGAAAGAGGTCAAATCTTTCTCAATGTTCCAAAGGAGCTAATAGATTGAGGATCATAAGATCCCAAGAATCTACCAAAGAGCGTCAGGAGATACTTGATGCTGTTCGAGAACATCAGGCTGCAACTTGCTCCGTGGAAACCTCTTCGGATCGCGAAGCACGTCTGCGTTCTCAGCGTATTTACGTATCTACATCCAGGTCTCTAGAGACCACTGAAGAATATGACTGACTGCTGATCTTGAACGTCATACATTGTCTCACGAGTCGCAGACGTTCACAGAAAAAGAATTGCGCTTGAGTTCTCAGCGTATCTACGCATTAACTAGGTACATCAACAGTCTTGAGGCGACTAACTGCTGATCGAGATTATCATACATTGTCCCGAACACGCACACAACAAAATATTCACAATCCATTAGAAAGTGACAGAGAAAGAATTTCTTGAGTACGGCATGAAGAGACAGAAGAAGAGCGCAACGAACGTTTGAATTCTGATCGACTTCGACATTCTCTGAATTAGAGATGTGTCCCTCACTCATGAGGTGCCTCATTTGAGGTACTCGTGATCGCAAATTGAAAGAGTTACTCGAATTTCAACATTGAACCACCTCACTACTCATTCACGCGTCAAAAACTCATGAGTGAAAGAAAATTATGTAAGTGAGGGAGACGTAAAAATCAGAATCGTGAGTACTTATGAGTCGACGCAACCGTCCGCCCCGCTGCCTCGGACTATCGGCTGAATTCGGCTGAGTTCGGCTCGGCTCGTAAGATACGCTGACATACGACTCCTCGCCTCAAATGAGGGGTACCTCGTGAGGACCTCGCGAGGCAAAATGAGGTACTCCCTCAACCTCATATGAAAATGATGAGTTACCCATCACTACTCTGAATAGCTGCCCGGGCCTTTGAATTCGACATCAGACGTTTCAGATCTTCGATTTTGACGACCCCGTTGTCGCTGGCATAAGTAACAGGATCCGCGTACGAAGTCGCGGGTGGAAGCTAGTATTTACAATAAAATCGTATTGCATGACTGAATCGTATAGGTACCTACCTACAGCATAGTTATCTATATTTTGTAATACAATATAATTATTTTGATCAAATTTAACACGTACGTAGTTAGCCACGCGGCTTTTACTATTTCACCGGGCACAAAATAAGCAACCGCAAGAGGGCAAGAGGGTAGCCTCCTTTGAGGCTTGTGCCTCGGCTCAGGTCGGTCGCTGGCGATACGATTGAAGGATTATGACTTATAGTATTTTAGGGGGTTTTGTGCAACTGTCGCTACTTTACAGTTCGCGGGCCTCTCGGCTTTCGGGTCTACGAGGGCTTCGGATGGAGGTACATACTGCCAGTGTTTTGCTGTATAACTGTGCTGTATGGTACTATGGTGTATGCTGTGTGGTAGGTATACGATTCAGTCATGCAATACGATTAATTAATTTTGTCCAGCGATATGAGAACATTTTGCAGGACTAGACCCGTTTGTGCCTCTCAGTAATAATACACTTTAATTATGTAATAAAATATGCTATATATTAATAATAAAACTAATATTATTTCATTCTATTTCATAGAATAAGTTATATACTTAACTTACTTATTCTTACCCAACCAGCAAAAACTAGGCTTACAACAATCTCAAGACTACTGTTTTTTTGCTCTTACATCGCTCCTATATAATAATATAAGCCTGGGTTTGGGCACTAATTATAAGCATATTTAGTTTAATATCGATCTAATATCAGTCTAATTGCTCTTTGAATGCTGTTTGCACTTACTGAAATCTAGCCAAAATTCATTCAAGCCGACTTAGGCTAATATTGCTTTTACGTAAGTATCTTATAAGCCTGCATAGGCTTATATTGGTCTAAAGTTAGAATATTTTGAGAATTTTACGTCAGATCCAACTTAAAAGTTCGTGTGAGTGTTGGAAATTAAAAGAAAACAAATTAAAGTTGCGTGAAGTTAATGTTTATACTATAGTAAAAGTATAAAAGTACGAGTTAAAGTAGTTTTACGGTAAGTAATCATATTGGAATTTATTATTTACTGTTAATTAGACCTCGTTTTACGCTTCAAAATTCATGCGCCTTGTTAAATAAGGTATTTCGTGTTCTCGTTTAATTATTTTATTTGTATTGATAGTGTCGCCATTAGTATAGCTGCATTTTACAAACGCACTATTAGACTAATGTAAGATTATTTACTCTTATTTTAGCATTCGGTATAACTACTAAAGATAACTCCATATTGGAATAAATTAGGGTTCCTCGCAATTTTACATAAAACCTTAAATCGACAGAGAGAAAAAAAAAGAACTTAATCTTATCACGAAGTCGGCGCGGGTGGCGGTGGCGGGGCGGCGGCGGCGCGGGGAGCGGCGTACCTAGGAGTGTACCAGTCTAGCAGTGCCCGCGCGTTTGCAAAATTACTCTTAAAACTATTAAAATTAGTTATTCCCAAAATAGATCTAAAATCAAACGCTCTTAAATAGGTCTTATCTTTTGTATTGTAAATATGTTGTCCAAAATCTCTCTAATATCATACTTATCCAGTGCTATTGATCTTATATTAGTTTCAAATAAGATCAGAAATGCACGTACTCACAGTACTCTTATGCTATGCTGATATTAGTCTGACATCTTACATTAGCATTTAACAAGTCTAATATAAAATCAAACGAGCTTAGAAAATACCCATATAAGAGCAAGTTTTTCTCAAGTGCAACCAGTCTTAGTAAATGCTCTTATATACATATATGAGATTTGGTTATGAGACTGAGCGTTCTTGAGGCCATACCAGCTTGTCTAAAAGTAATATAGGATCGATGGTATGTTCTAAAACAAATATAAGAGCGCTTTAAGCCTACCACTCTTAAAAAGTGCGAGTTCTGAGACTGTTTTGCTGGTTGGGTATTTAGGATAAGCGTATAAGCTTTTTTGTTTGTAAAAAAAGTAGAGGGACAGCACTGATTTGAAAAATATAGAGGTTTATGTATTTATACCTTTATATATAGTTCTAGGCAAATTATATTTTAATTTTATTTTTACAACCCAATAAATACCTACTGAATACTAAAAAAAATAATTCGGAGCAATATTCCTTTTTTCAAATACTAATAACACCGAAGACAAAAAAAAAGTCATTATATTTTAAACTAAAGAGTTCGTTTGCGTAAACACGCTAACTACTGAACCGATATGAAAAATTCTTCCAGTGTTCGATAGCCCAGTTGCCAACGAAGGCTATATTTTATTATAAATTTCCCCGCGGAAACAGGAGAAACCGCGCGTGGTAAGCTAGTTAATTGTTTATATATTGTTAGATATTGTTTTCGTTATAGAAACCACTTCAATTATTATTTAAAGCATCAATTTAGTAACTATGGCAATAATATAGAACATTGCTATTTATTGTGTCAATTTTTATTGGTGCTATTACAGGGTTTATTTACGTCAATGTACTAAAGTATAATTTCAAACGACAACTTGCAATAAGTAACTGGAGTACTGTTTAGAGACGTTTAGAACTTTCTGCTATTTTCCCGTCAACTTTGTTGAAGACTGGTTCAGTCTTTTCATTTAAGGATAGTCAAAATATTAATAAACAAAAACGCTGGTTTGTGGAGCAATGGTGTAGATCCAAAGGGTATCAAAAATGTAATATAAACCTCACCAGAATCTTAAAAGAACTAAAAACCATGTTGAGAATTGTGTAACATAAAAAGGTTCAATGTTTATAATTATATATATAGTATGTTATCAAAAGTCTATGTTAGTAAATATCCAATGATTTGACATGGTACCAGCACAATATTAGCCCACATAAGTAAATCATTATTGTAAGAAAATGTGTGTTTGTTTTTGATCTTATTATTGTATGTGTGATCTGTGAACAATTGAATTTTCCGCAGTACTAATAAAGTTTTCCTACTTACGTCAAGTTATGTTATGTTTCGGTTAATATGTATCGTTAGGGCTCATTGTAAATATCTAATATATATTTTAAATTTCTTTACAGTAAATAATACCAGTGTATTACTGTTAAAAAAATATCTAAATCTATTAAACGAGATAAAAGAAAAATAGATATTTTTCAGAATTCTATTAAGCCAATTTAAACTAATTATTTATTTTTTTAATACTTACCATCTTCAACGCCACTGTTCTGTTGTTAATAAACTAAACACAAACACTAAATAAGGTAAATATTACAAAAAAATATTTCCCGCCAAAATATTGTTAAAAGTCGCAAGCGCAGTATTGCGGATGAAACTTGCGCTACGTTCGGCGCAGTCGGCAAATCTACCGTTTCTCCTAGAAGACGCAAAGCACGTAACATAACTTATGAAAGTGATGGCCATGGAAGGTTATAGTTCTGTGTCGTCAGCCATTTTACTACTTTTACTGACCGGTGAACTATCTTTCCATTCACACGGAGGCGCAAGTCAGGTTTTAGTTGTGGTTGTGGGTACCTAGCTTTATAGGTATTGCATTATAATACAGCACGTGACTCGACAAGAGGGATGCGGAAAAGTTTCATAGCTCTAATATACTTACTTGTGTAATTTACTCGAATAGATGTTTGTATAGGACCGCACCTTCGACTGGGAACACAGACCGGTGTGCTTCATGTGCATCTTGAACGATTATTACTTTAGAAACCTACAGGTTTCTAAAGTAATAATCGTTCAAGATGCACTAATTAATATCAATTTAAATTACCTGACTATGCACGTTTCTAATTAGTCGGTAGATGTTTTTTTTTTTATGGATATTGCTTGCTTGCTTTAGTTAATATTATTTATAAGTAGTAAGTAAAATCCATCCTTTCGTATATTCTGTGACACGTCATAGGTAAGTATTTTAATAGTACCTACATAAACACATTTCACTGATTCTTAGGTTAGTAAGCATGCGATTTATGTTATCAAGAATTCCTAGATGTCTACCTTTCTAAGCTTTTATCGTTTATAAAAAAACATAACCCTTCATGCAGTTGGGTAAATAAATTCTTTTAAGTGTTACTTACGAAGAATTATGATATAAGTAATTGTTCCGTTTAGCCTGATGATTTTAATGCTATTTTTTAAAGTATGGATTATGCTGCTTACATTTTAATTACATAATTTATTTAAGGGATACCTGGAGGTGTTAAACACCTAGGGTAGACCGGGGACAATAGTACCATTTTCGAAACATCCGCTGATTACACAAATTTAACTGTCACTTTTTGTTTTAAATATTATTATTTAAGAGCCTTGGTTTATTATCTACCGAAGAAAATACCTAAAGTTCGCCTATATTAAACAAAACTTGGTCAAATCGGCTTTGAATGAAATAATGACTAGTGCTACAAATGACCCCCTTTAAGGGTTAATTGTACCACAACTGCATAGGGTGATAAAACGCGAGTGTAGATATGTATTAATCACATTTTCGAGGTCATTTATTTGAAGTCTTATGGGTTTATAATCATTGTTAAAAATAAGGAACAAAAAAATCGTGAGATCGGTGTTTTAAATCAACACAAATGTAAAGTAATAACATTAACATAACAATCCTTCACTTCAAACAAAAATAAAATAAGTTTTTAGTAACATTTAATCAATTTTGGTTTACACGTTGCACATTTGCTATTATCTAGCTTTATAACAATTATAAAATAGAAATGATCAACAAAAAATATTAGTATTATATTAGTAGGAGGTACAATTGACCCCTGGTACAATTGACCCTCATAGAAAATTAGTTACTTATAAAAAAATATTAGTCAGATTCGCGTCTCTTAATCTTCACGCGGAGATTAAATTTGTGGAATTACAGGTTCAAGATCCGACTCACGGGAACTATTTCGTGGCATCTAAAACAAGAACATGACTAATACGTAATTGTATATTTTAAGTTTTTATTTTTTACTCTGATTATACCACGGGGTTATTTCTACCATGGGGTCAATTGTACCGGTACCATTGACCCCGGTTATGTTGGTATAATTGAACCAAAGTAACTTATTTAGGAAAATCATCGAATAGTCACATAATTCTAAACTAATGGTTTCCATATTTATCATAAATCAAAAGTTTAATATCAGTTTAAACTAACAACAACAATTACTTGTCGAAAAGGCTCTGGTAATATAAGTTACAGGCAATAATATTTTACGTAAAATCTTACCATGGCTTGCCGAAAATCTAAAATTCTCAATTATCACTTCCGGTTCGCAGCACGCGCGCCGGCGACTGAGGACTCAAGTAGCGCGTGTGCTTGCGCTCTCACACAAGCAAAATTTCGCTCAGTAATAGAAATATCGAAGATGGTACTATTGCCCCATGTTACTATTGTACCCGGTCTACCCTACATTATATTTTTATGTTTAATCTCACTTAGGTACCTAAAGGGATTTCGTGGATATCCTATTTTAATTTTAATTCTTTAACGCTCCCATTATTAAGACGTAGGTAAGTATTCTAGGTATTTGAAATTAGTTCTTAATAATGTTAGTTGGTAAGTTTATTAAGTTCATACTTCATACGTCATTATGAACTTTAAATGCCTAGCTACTTATTTGTGGGGCACAGCGAAATAGAGGAGATAGAAGTTATTGTTCTTAATAATTTACTCTTTTTAAAAAAAAAGGAAATATTTGATTGATTCTTGCATAGAATAGGTTCTGAAACCATTAGAAAGGTATTTGGTCATCAACAGTTTTTTTAAATTGTTTGTGAACATTTTTTTTAAATTCTAGTAATATAATAAATGGATGTAGTACTTATGTAGTAAGTCAATTAAAATATACCTACCTAGGCCATAGACATGAGACGTTGCGTTAATACAGGTGACTCATGCCACTGATTAGGTATCTCGAAAAAAGTTAATTTGATTTAAATGTCATAAATTTTGACAATTTTAAACTCAGTAGGAATAGTCTGACCGACAGACCATTTTTTTAAATTGATTTTAATTATTTTCGGAATTTTAATGTTCCTTTTTGAAAACTTCATAAATATTTTAGAAGTAATATCATTCGAAAGTAATAATTTGTATGATAAAATAACGGAAAATGTAGTCATTATTTTACGAACACAGTTCAACAAGCCTCGATGTGGTGAAGATATAATTGTATAGCATTTAAGATACTTACACCCAAGTTATTAAAATTCCCGTAATACTTACTGCATGCCGTGCTATCTAAAATTTTAGAAGATGCAGGGCTCAATACAGATCGAAAGCAGTCCAGCTCTTGATTTTGACGATCCGAATACCACAACAAATGGCATTTTAGGTAATAATCCTGAAAAGAATCCAGAAGGCACTCTGGACGACAAAACAATATCAAAAACCAACATAAAATCTGAAAGTCAAGCAATGGACGCTGAAAATACTGCAACACATGAAGGTGATCAAAAAACTGATTTTGAGGGTAAGCAGGTCAATGAATATTTGGAAGAAGACCAAATTGATGGTGAACAAGTAGAAGGAGGAGGTAGGATAGATGAAAATCATTCTGAACATGGTGAAGGGGAGGAAAGTGTAGTGGGTGAAGAAAATGAACACGTGGGCGAAGAAAAAGTCGACGGTGAAAAGACCGTAGGTGGCGAACCAGAAGCAGAAAAAGCTGCAGTAGAGCAGGTCATGGAAGAAGAACCACAATACGTTGAAGAACCACCTCCAGACCCTGCAGCACCATTTAATTTCAGCGATTCCAAAGAAGCTATGAAAGAGCCTTTTGAATTAAAGCCCGAGCAGTTGGCAGAAGTGGAACAGCTTTGGGATCTTTATCAAAATTATACTCCAGCATATAGTAACATCGATGGATATATTACTGAAAAAGAGCTAGTATACATGCTTAAAGCTCTTCTTCTTATGACTTTTACTCCGGAACAACTTCAAGAACTAATAGCATTCTGTATCAGACCGCCTCATCCAAAAGGACACATAACTTATGAACAATTCCTCAAAATTGTAACCCTTAGACAAAGGGATGTTCCAATAGAAGAATCATTGCGTTCTGCATTATGTGTTATGGACCCGGACAAAACAGGTGTTATCGATCGTGAATTTTTCAAAGATGTTTTAGCACATCAGGGTCAGAAAATGATACCAAAACAGTTAGAAAATTTAGTGAAAGAGATTGATCTATGCAATGATGGCACTATCGGTATAGAAGATGTTGTGGGAACGTTATGCATTGATTTAAACCCAGAAGATTTGATCATGCTCAGAGAATCTTTGTTCCCATCTGATAAGAATGCGGATCAAGATGCGGATGACTTTGAAGAGTCGGATGGGGAATAAATTAGTAGTATTGGACGCACATTTCCACTGAAGCTTTATTTTTCGAATAATAATATATTTATGAATAAATGATATTATTATTTAAGGAATTTTTTTTTACACTATTTTCACCCCCTGTGGCGTTACGGCCGATTCTGAATTATTAATGAAAATTAAATCGCTTCTGTAATTATGTAAACACACCCTTACAAAGCCATTGAATTAAGTGCGGGCCGTGCCCAACGCCACGTGTAAAACCCTGTGCGTCTTCGTAAATGAGGATTTAGTGGGTAACGAATATCACGGATTTAGATAAATCCGTTCGTCTCTCTTAGAAATGTAGTACCTTATAGACCCAAATGAAATAGGTACTTTTTATAATTAGCTACATGCTTAGAACTGTAAATAATTTTACTGTACCTATAAGCAATAAAGTAAGTAGTAGGTATCTACTTTATCGCTACTGTATCCGTTTTTAATTTATTAAGTATTTCATGGTGATTTTTAAGCTGTTACGTAAGTACCTGCTTAACGTATGTATAGGTAGGTAATATACTTAGTTCGGTTTATTTTATTATACCCCATAATTGAAAATAATATTTAAAATCTGCTCCAATTTCTATAAAATGTATTATTACTTAGCTTTTAAAAACACTTATTCTGTTATTTATAGGTACCTTTTATGTAGTCATAAGTAGCATAAATAACAGAACAAGTGTTTTCCAGTTCTTTGAAAAATATCCCCAGGGGTAGTAAAGTAGGGTTTCATAGTTTGTACGAATAATATTTAGAACTTTTGATTGTTTTTTTGCATTTAATAGGATCCGGAACTGCTGGAGCGATTTCAGCATTCACTATTAGAAGGCTACGTTATCCAGGACTAACATAGGCTATATTTAATTATGAAGTTCCCTCGGGAACGGGAGACACGCGATATTAATCTATCTATCTTCTATCTATATATATAAAAGAAAGTCGTGTTAGTTACACTATTTTTATAACTCAAAAACGGCTGAACCGATTTGGCTGAAAATTGGTAGGGAGGTAAGCTAAGAACTGGGACAAGGACATAGGATACTTTTTATGCCGTTCCCGTGTGACGTGACATAAAACGTGGTATAACAAACGCAACTGACATTAAATAACAAAACAACTCAGTCAAAATATAAGTCAGCGGTTCATTTGTTAAGAATGGTATAACAAAACGCAACTGACAGCAGAGCATATTTTGAAAAAAAAGTCTTTTCCCATACAAATTACTATAACTGTCAAACGTTACAGTTTTGATCCGTCATTGATTGATTGAGCAACCAAAAAGTGACAGATAGTCGATAGTATTTTAAAATCAGAAGAAGTACATTTCTAGACGAAAGTTGATCTGTCACCATTTTCAAATATTTATAGGTGGGTTCAGAATTTTATTTTGAAAAGAGTAACGATATACTTAGTTCATGTTGTGATTCTGGCTTCTTTCGGTCATTTCCAATTGCTTAAACTCTTCCGCGGTGATATTGAAATCTAGAAAACTTACTCTATTAAATCTCTTAAATCCATAATCGATGGCGTTAGTGAAATTACGAATTTATAATTCAAATTTGTGAGTAAATTGTTTTTTGTGTTATTAATTCTTTTTGTTCGACGTGAATTGTGACCACATTTTGAACAAAATATAAACTGCTGCAGTTATTGCTTTGAATTCGTCAAAACGTAACAAAATGTTGCTACTATAAGAAATTCGTCGCTGTCGTTCAATGTCCATTTTTTTCCCGGTTGAAAATGTATTAGGCATCCACGGCCACAGTGGTGGTATGTAGTATGTAGAACTCCCCTGTTTATATCGATGATATGCTTATTATATCACTAGAAGATGGTTTACCTACTTAACTTAACCCTGGATGTTCCTCTAAATGCCAGTAAATTGAGCACCAGGAATAGCTAATGCATATTATTATACATCCGGTACCGTGGCGATGCCTATGACCTAGCAGTCAATGCACCTTTTGGGGGCGCACGGAGCACAACTACAACTCTACGCATCATGGGTCGGCCTCTAAAATAAATTAGGACTATGTTCCCTACTCCTCGAAGCCGAGGCTCGGGGGACAGCCTGTTGTCTGTGCGCCTTCGGTGAAATGGGTAGGAGAGATCTTTCTCCTGAAAACACTCCGCGGACTTCTATTGAATGGGCAATGGTCGGTAGCAAGAGGACGGATCCCATCACTCTCGCTCCACCGCCCAAGCCGGAAACTCCTCGCACCAATGTACCGTGTGCTGTCGCTGTGATGACTGATGACATTAAGTTTCCGGATCACCCTCCCTCTTTTCTTTCAGAACATTCTAGCATTTTGGGCTAGATCGCTTGAACCAGTTTTTGAAGTTTTTTTTCTCTAATAGTAGGAAGGTGATACGAAGTGAATCGATGAACTTCGTATCACCCTACTTAACATTAGTTATTAAAAATCATTGGCGTATCATCGATCATGGTTAGAGTAATTTATTGTTTAGTTTTTATTGTAATCTTATGGCGTTTGACATAACATTAACCTAATGCGTGCTACTCTTAGTGCACATCACGGTTAGTTCATTGCTATCGCGCCTTATATTAAAAGTTCAATTCAATTTATAGTTTTAGCTAAGACAGTACAACGTCTGTCGGGTCAGCTAGTAATGATATTAATGCGAAAACCATTGCTAGTATTGCTACAGATCTACAGAATACAGATAGATCACGAAAAAACACATTGTTCGTTCGGTTCAGGCAGGTAATACAAAGTAGGGATGCGATATATTGAATCGGTTCTCCGGTATGACGATTAACAAACAATCTTAAATCGATTGCAGCAAAGTTCAACACAATATTTTTTTTAAATCAATTGTAATCATTTTATATTGAGCAATATAATTTTTTTTATTAAATAATAGAACGATGAATTTAGAATACTAAAAAAACAGCCGCAGTTCCTGTTATATGTAAATTGAAGATAACTTTGATTTTGATTCTCGCCGTGACTGACGGGAAACAATAGATTTAATAACGAATTTACCTCATCAAATAATATTAAAATGATGACTTTGACGTTATGTTTGCCACAATGTGAATTACGTCGTGGCAACTACATTATATCAAAGTTGTATTAATTATTGATTATATTATTGTAAATGGAACTATAATTATACAATTATGAAATGTTTGTGATTAATAAATTAAAAAAAAAAACTTCAATGGTCAAATAAAAAAAAATATATATATTCCTGATAGATGACTTTATCTAAAGAATCAAAATAAGCCCTAAATATCTTAATTCGACACACTTATTAGAAATAATTATAAATACTTGCTCAATATAGACTTTGTAAATTCCGAAATCAAATAAGATAAATTAAATCGATATATTTTCATTAACTTCGTTTAGAGACAATCACTCCCAACACTAGATACTGAAATGTCAAAGTCAGATTGGTAAAAGCATCATTCTAAATTTCGATTTGAATAAAAAATCGTTTTAGTATTTCTAAACAATAAACACTTTTCAAGAAGTGTTATCTGTGTGATAAATAAATAAAAGTACAATTAGGTACTACCATGAAGTCTTTTACGTTATTATTAATATTTATGTCGTATTTTTGTAACAGTAAGTATTGCGTATTATTGGGTGTGGTTTGCCGACAAGAGCTTGTTGCTTTTGTAATGTTTTGTATGAATGCATTGTATTTAAATATATAATACATGTTATACGACTCATGGTGTAACAATGCGCATTTTACAGGTTTAGCGTTGTGGTGTTATCAATGTACGGCGGCTACACCGGGATGCAATGAGCCTTTTAACTGGCGAGGAGTGGGGTATCTGGGGAACCCCTGTCCGGACTCCGAAGATATTTGTGTCAAACTTATTGAGAGAAAAGGAGGTTAGTATATTCTATCATCTATCATACTTATAAAATTGTGATGTGATATGCCCAAAATGTTGTTTTTCTTTTTATTAAAATAAATCTACTGTACTAGGGAAATAAATCTCATTGCCATCAGGGCTAAACAAACAGTTAATTAATGCATAAAACAACACATTCAGACTCCAAACAGGGCTGATTCCAGGAATAGCAACACATACTAGGCCTCAGCATTCTCCTTGTGTGCTGCTGTTAAACCTGGATTATGGAACTAAAGTTACATAAATTACTCCCAATTCAATATAAATAAGAAAGTTTGTGTGGTTGTTTTTTTAAAAAGGAAGAAGGAGAATGTATGTTTGTTACACTTTCATCCTGCTAAATTACTGAATGGATATTAATTTAATATACCACATCATAAATAACATCTTGCATACAAAGTTCTTACATTTCAAGCCAGGACGGGTAACTTTTAGGAGATTTGAAAAACTCTATAATTTAATGTGATATCACTACAACACTTCATGATGTATGGTTGTATTTCGCACAAACAATGTGTCTTCTGTTTTTCTAGCAACAAGCATTAAAATGTCAAACCATCAAAAAAATGGGTACTTACATCATGTTCAAACTTATATTGACAAGTAAAAAGCTAAGTGACATCACAAGCAATATTGAATTGTAGACTTTATGAGGATGGGATAAAACATTATATAATTCTTTCACCTGTAAAAATGATAATTTGTTCTAGGGGCCGTTCAAGTATTACGTAAGCACTATGGGGGGGTGGGGGGGTCTTTGCTTTGCTTATTTTGGATGACATGGGGGGTAGGGGAGTCTAGATGATGATTACGTCATCGGTAGTTATTTACTTTTTTACACGAATGGCAACCCTCCCATTGTCTTTGCTTGAAAACGAAACGCATTTTCGGGGATTCCCGCAAATAATGCATACGTTTAGGCACTCGCTTTAGAACCGAGTAGGGGAATTACCGCGCGTTATTCACTTGTCTAAATTTCCTCTGTCAGTGTATTTTTTCGTTTGGATACTATAGCGAGTAGACGTATTGTAAGCATAGCAAAGCAAGTTAACATTTGTGTTACCGTTGATTCCATTAGCCAAAGTTTAATGTTTAAATAAGATGTCGTTTCAAATAGACAAATCCAAGTTATACCAAAAACTGTTTGAAAGTTTTAAAAAATCTCATACAAGTACGAAAGTACAAAATGTACAAAAGTTAGTTAGTTGAAAAACGTTTACGTAAGCATGGGGGAGGGGGTAAGAGCTTTGCTTACTTTTGCTGACAAGGGGGATGGGGGGGTAAATAATTGTAATAAATCTGCTTACGTAATACTTGAACAGCCCCCTAATAGTTAGGATAAGATAATTACAATAAATACACATAGCTCTTGAAAATATTGATAGAGTTTTTGGAGGATTTGAGATGGCTCAAATAATAATCAGGGTGATCACATACAAAAGCCCACACAAAAGGTCAGTTGTGGGAATCCTTTTGCTTTAATATACATAAATAATTTAAACTTTTTATAATATTTTAAAACTAGACTTTTGAAAATTACTCATGCAAATAAAATAAAATAATATTTCTGTTTTCAGCTCAAGAAGTAATCACAAGAGATTGTCTGAGCAACTTCAAGGCTTTTAGGACAGATATACCAGCAGATCATTATGAGGGATGTCGAGCAGCTGCCAGAGACGTGAATCTGGCTAATTATGTTAATAACACAATCAAAGAACTTGATATTAAAAGGTAAATCTTAGTTGTAATTAAACCTGAAACCTTCTTTTTTATATATATTTTTTTGTTTTTTTGACCATTTGTCAAAATTAAAAAAGAAATTAATAATAAAGTAATAAAGTTTCAAATCAATGTGTTTGAAATATACTGAAGTGTTATAGGTTATTTATCTAGAGATAGGAGGACTGCTTTCAATGAACATTTGAGAAACCAGGAGCAAATATTTTTCTCAAACAAACGGATATGACTAGTTTTCAGTTGAATGTTATTCATATTTATTAGTTTGCAAAAAGATTAACATAATGTAACAAAATCGTAGCTAGGAAAATGGCTCTTAAGATTTTAGACATGAAAATATTTTTTCCACCATTACTATTTTTCAATGTGTCATTCATCACACAAATCAGATGTTCTAATGCACATGTGTTTTGACATTTTTTTTTAAATTATTAATGAAACAATTACCTATATCAGGTCTTAAGAAGCTTGGATGGATACTTAAGAAGCATTTGGTCGTAAGTACCAGTTAACGATAAATGCACATCCGACCTTAGGCTTCTAAGCTCTAGATATGGCCAAATTATAATTTGCTGATGATTTGTATTGCTATTTCAGGGACTGGTATGATGAGACAATATGGTGTTTCTGTTTCCTGGATCATCGGTGTAATGGTGCAGCCTCTGTTTCTACTACAATGGCGTTACTAATCTCAACAAGTATTGTCTATTTATGTACTAAACTCTTGTTCTGATGCCCATTGTCATTTTTTATATATAAACATATTTTTCATAACGACAAAATATATCTAGACCACAAAAGCATAAGGTCAGGTGTACTATTATCTTCCTGAAGCATTTGGTAAGTGCCAGTTTAAGATAAAGGCACATACGACGAATGTTTCTCACATATAATGGCACATCCGACCTTATGCATCTAATCTCTAGATAGCTATATGTATAAGACTTTAAATGATTATATTATAAAGTATTTTTTATTTGTACAAAGGGTTCAGCTAGTAGTTATTGGCGCTATTGTGTTCGCTTGTTATACAGGCTTATTGGAAATGTGACGAATACCTGTTACGATGTTAGAGATGAGGACAAACCCATCAGATTTTGTCATATAATGACGTGACGTGCCCTAAACTTTAAATAGTAATCCAGATTGAACTTCGGAAAAATGCAATATTTACTAAAATACCATGTTATTTCCAGCTATTTCGATATTATGTCTTAGTAAACAATCTTTACAATCAAAATGTATAAAAATATGGCCAGAAATTACAGCACTTTTTTGGTAGTGATCCTTAAATTCTTAATTTTTGCAATTTAATAATTCGGAAACCATTTAGTTTAAGGTAAAACATTATATGACAAAATCTGTTGCTTTTGACCGTATCTATAACATTCTAAAAGGAATACGTAACATTTTCAGCAACCCTGTATATTATGCAGATATAATTTGGTATGGTAATGATGCAGCACTTAATAAGCGCCTGCACATATAGCGCCGTGCGCACATATGAGTAGGACTATCTGTAATAATGACACACAACTGTTATAATGAAATAATGAATTTTATTCAGCAATAAGGATTAATAATTCAGCATACACTTGTACTTGTCAGAATTACAATGTAACAAGATAAATTAATAAACAAAACTATACGTTACCGATAATTCTTACTCTACAAAATATCCGACTCGGTAACTAACAGTAGTAGGTAGGGTCTGTGAATTTGTATGCAAATCTATAGACAACATAGTCCGTCCGACTGTCCTGTGACATTTATTTCAATTAATCAATTAATATTATTATTATTATAAAAAGAAATCAAAACCGCATTCAAATTGCAAGCGGTCACGCTATATACGCACGCGACCCTAATATATAGATTTTACTGTTGGTGCTAAGTAAATCATTAAATGTTGCGGAATAACTAAATAGTATAAAACAAAGTCGCTTCCCACTGTCTGTCTGTCTCTATGTATGCTTAAATCTTTAATACCACAAATGCTACGCAACGGATTTTGATGCGGTTTTTTTTATAGATAGGGTGAATCAAGAGGAAGGTTTATAATTATATTTAAAATACATTAGCATTGCACCCGTGCGAAGTTATTACCATTTGAATAACAGCCATATATTAATCTTACATTGATACATACATTACGTATTTGGGGGGAAAGTAATGGTTATTCCGTTATATATATCTCAAGAAATATTTACTTTAGCCATTTGGTAAAATAATTATTTTCTTAAAAATAGTAACAAATAAATAATGATCTAAAAGTTAAGTTATATTTAGTGATCCATTGATTAGTTTAACTATGAAAGCAAGATAGATCCGATAATAACTTTCATCTGAGTATAGACTACCAGAGGAGCCTTAAGATATTTATTACATTTACTAAATCACCTCATATTTTGCAAAAATGTACAAATTGTTGCTTAGAATTCAGGAGCATAAATAGAATTGTAAATAAATCAATATTGTGTCAATTTCATTTTCAGTGTGAGGTAGTTTTATTGAAAACTAATTAAAAAAAAAAATCTTTCGATTTGCATTTGTAAATTTGTATTTAACTTTTTTTATATACATACTTTTTTATGAATATTTTACACAAGTATTTTTATGTACTTATTAAAAATAAAGGCAGCTTTGCCCTGATTTTTTATGGCAATAATTTTAAGCTTTATTCAAGAATGTTGACTGTAAGAAACAGAAGCAGCTTTTTGTTAAAACCGTCTAGGATAGACTGCGCGAGAGTGAATTTCATTGACAACCTTAGTACCAATATATACTACTAATATTTATCTCTATACATGCTTAAATTGTAAAAGTTGTTACCCCACAGTCGAATAAAGACCTACAAAAAAGACTAAGGGCTCCTGTACACTCTGTCTGTACCTGTGTCGGCGCGGCGTAGTTTAAAAAAACACGCTTTTACAGCTAACCGAACTAAAAAATAGAAAATAATTTTCACCTCAAAATAAAATTATGATAAAGTTTAAGTTATTAACAGAATAATTCAATTCAGAGTAAAAAGCGTGGGGTGCATTTTACCACTTTTCATAACTCTCCTCTCATAGATAGTTGCCAATAGAATGATTGTGCCATTTACTTTATCAAGCAACCCACGCTTTTCACTCTGAATTGAATTATTCTGTTAATAGCTTAAACTTTATTATAATTTTATTTTGAGGTGAAAATTATTGTCTATTTTTTAGTTCGGTTAGCTATAAAAGCGTGTTTTTTTGTTTTTTTAAACTATTATTTATTTTTTAAGCATATTGGGAAACTGTTATCAAATTATTGCATTGTCATCGGTCCTTGATACGTATGCAAAGTTTCAAATTAATCAGACTTCTGGAAACTGGTGAAAATTAAGTTCAAAGATTCCGTTACATACAACCCAAGCTAATAAAAGCGTGTTAAAAAAAAGCGATGATTGATACAAACATTTACCTAAACGAAAAATGCTGTAGTATTCTGTATTTTATTATTATCATTCCACTGCGGTGAAACAACCATTATAATTTATACACTCAAATGGTGTCTTACATTTAAGTTCAACAACAAATGTTTTGTTTTCTTTTGTAATAGGATAAATAATATGTGAAACATTCCATTACACAATGATGTAGGTAGTAAGATTACAGATTTATTAAAATAAATTAATGATTAAAATTAAGATCTGATGTTGAATCTCTGCTTCTTGATTTATTTAGTGATATAAATTAGTATCTGTGGTTATTTTTATATTTAGTATGTATTATTTCAAATGACATTTGATACTGAATAATGAACAGATTATTATATTTTTATTGCAAGTAAATACACAATTTTAATAAAACCAATTCCGTCCAATTTAGTTTGTAATGTTTAATTTTAGCAATCTAGTATTAAGTTGGAAGTGCCTTCTATATCTAAGTATGAAGCAAGTCAACCAAAAATAATATATTATATATTATTATATGTTGGTTACAAACAGTGGTACAATGTGTAATATGAGAAAAACACTTTAATAGAACAACAATAAAACTAATAAATAAAATATTTCCAAAATATGACTGTCTTTATAATACCTGCCTTTATATAGTTGCAATAAAATTAATTATAATTAACCATTATTTTTAGAACCGATTTGATTCCGATTTTACAGAGATTTCCGGGAACGTAGAATCGTTCTAACTGCGATCACTATTAACCTATAATTTATTTACTATCGGTTTAAATTGTGTGCAATGTTTACACCACGCCGAAATTACTCAGGCGAACATGAAACTCTTGAGTTTTACGACAAAGGTGCAGTATTTTATTTTAATTTATATTTGTGAAAATGATTTCTAGACCTTAGAAGCATAGGGTCGGACGTACTCTTATGCTTCAGAAGCATTTGGTCGTAAGTGCCAGTTTCAAGATAAAGGCACATACTGACGAATGCTTCTGACTTATAATGGCACATCCGAAATTATGCTTCTGAGCTGTAGATTTATAAACTTGTTAGTAATTTTATTGACACACACATATTTGTATACTCTGTTTATCCGATAGTCCACAATTAAATTATGTATAATATATATTATTATAAATATACTTGTCATGCGTCGACTGCACTGCAATTTAGAAGTTTAATATACTCAATCCTTTATTGCATTTCACAATGTGTATCTACCACTAAACACTTGAGTGAGTCATTAAGCTGGAAACTCGCACCCTTAAAGCAATAAGAAAATAGTACACATTTTAGACTGAAACTAAGTAATTAATAGGCATTAAGACTAAAAAATCGATTTAGTCCGTCAGTTAGCTTACTAAAAAATATTGACACGTATTTTTTTTCCGTTCCTGAAACAATAAATGACAAATAATATACAGCGTGTTGAAATTTCATGTGTCGTCACGTCTAGGTATAATTTTACGTAGTAGTGACGTCACAAGCCCCCGTCCCCTGAACTTTATAGTTTGTTGTTACTCTTTATCTTTTTAAATTTTTATTGATTTAATAAATAAAAAATACGTGTCCAATTTATTTTAGTAATCTAACTGACGGACTAAATAGTTTTTTTTAGTTTTCATGGTTATCGTAATTACTTACCTGCTTCTTTTTTGCTTTATTGTAGGCAATACTTTTTAATTTTATGTAAAAGTGTTTACTAAGGCTAGTTAGTTATTAATATAAGTGATTTGGTGTATTCAAGCTTATATTTTTTATGAATAAATTAATGAGTGTGAATCTCAAAACATTTATAAGAATACAAACTGCAACTGTGTTACAATAAGATTGGTGACCAACATGAACATTTGTAATAGAATATTGGCGTCCAGCTGCCACATATCGTACACGGAGAAGCATGGCGGAATATCCTCGATTAACTTTAACATAGATTTGGCCTTTTCCCTTAAAGGACCTGCAAAATATAAATGGAGATTATTAATTAAATTATATACATGACTGAGATTAATAATTATCATTTACTTAATTATGGACCCTATTTAGGTAGGTACCTAGTAAAGGGATATAATCTACATTTCAATTAATTATCTGTAGGTAACAACTTGGTACCTTGAATTTAAGTAGGTACATTCTAATATTATAATGAAAAAACAAAGAGCTACCGGTACCGATCCGATTTTTTTATCTTAGTTTATTTATTTTAGTCATAGGTAATATTTTATAAAGAGGTTATTATGGGAATGGGATTACGAGACATGCTAGTATATTTTTAATATATTTACCATCGCAATGTAGGTGCATTATATAAATCGCCAACCGCTTAGTTTCTTTCACTTCTCTAAGAAATATTTCACATCTGATACCCAGGAGGACCACTAATAATAAATCTACGACAGTGAAAAACGCTTGTATCAAGCTATCCAAAAGTCCTATTGTCTGTAAATATAAATAATTATAAGAAAATTAGTAACTCATATGAAGAAAATTAATCTTTCTCTATGTTCTATGCTTGTCTATTTATATCTATACTAATATACTTTGTTTGTAATGAATAGGCTCAAAAAGTACTGGACCGATTTCGAAAATTCTTTCACCATTCGAAAGCTACATTATCCACGAGTAACATAGGCTAAATTTTATTTTGGAAAAAAATAGGGTTCTGTATGATATTTGGGGTTTTCGGACACAAGGTGTAAAAAATAACCAGAAAAGTTACTTATTTTGCGTACGCTGCCTAAACTATAAAAGATAGAACCATAAAATGTTCTAATTCATTGTAAATTTTATAAATATCTACAAAAAAGTCCGCGGCACACTATACCTATCTATGTCGAGTGAGGCTAAACAACCATTTTTTTATTTAGAAATTCTTGAACTTTTTTTGGACTACATTTAGAAGCGTTTATTTTACTCATGCTATTTATCCTTATCAAAATAAATTATTTATTTCATCAATAAGTACAGTTTATGAAGATAATATTTGGTCTTTGAATGATTAAAATTGGTTTGGTTTTGAAGTTATGGCGAAATTAAAATATTACTATTTCTGCTGCAACTCTAACTCTAACTAGGGCAAACGTTGCCCTATCACGGGTCGGGGCTCCCGACCATCAGTATATTTTGTTACCTGAAAATATTTTAAAGTCAAATGTTGTTTATAGAGAAGCTCTACAATAATCGCTTTAGTTATCTATCCTAAAACAACGGGTTGCACTCCGGGACTGCCGGCAGGAATGAAAACTTAGTATTCATTATTATTACCTATATTTAAATATTTTCATCATTAACAACGTTTACATCCACAGAAAGACAATCTGTGCAGTCTGCGGATAATGACTGCGTCATCGATGTTTGTGTCGGTGTCTGTGAATTGACCTGGGAATCATTTTGCTGACCGTGTCTTTCCTGGGTAGGCTTTTTGCAGCGGTAACCGACATCCGCAGGGTGCCGCGGGCGACCGCTATCACTACATAACTACATATTATAAAACAACGTCCCCGGCCGCGTCTGTCTGTCTGTCTGTTCGCGATAAACTCAAAAACTACTACATGGATTTTCATGCAGTTGTTACCAATCGATAGAACGATTCTTCCGGAAGGTTTACGTATATGATTTGTTTAGTTTATGTGTACATTTGTCTAATATATATTGATATTTGTCAGAGGTGTCGGAAAAAATTAGTTTCGTTTAATTCGTATATTTCAAGGTTAACTTGCTATATCCATTATATCTTTTAGAAAAATGATCATTTCTAATGCGGTAATTGTAAAGCTAATCAGACGGATTCAGTATTTATCCTTATCATTTTAAATGAGTTCTTAAGCATTTCATGTAGATTATGTTACCCCTACACTATACTTTAAATGAATAACATAGAAGTTATCGCAAACAGCGCGTGTTTTCGCAGCGCAGCGTGTGAGTTAGGCCGAATGCGATTATGCGCGCTCGATCCTTAAGAATTATAGGGCAATTTTTTTGTTTTGTGTTCGTTGTAACTATGATGGATAGATTCTTAAATACCTATTTATTTAGTGTTTGTTGTATTGTTAGTCCTGAAGAGTATAGGTATTTCATACGATAAAAGTATACCCACCTACTTATTTCGTTGAGTTTTAGTAGGTACCTATACTACCCGGTCGACTCGTCCTTCTCCGTAAGGACGGGCGACCGGCGGAGTCTCCATCGGCTTACCGCCCAATCGTTCTCTTGAACGAGTTGGGCAAGCTGATGGAGAGGGTGGTCGCGTCTCGCCTCACCACACATCTTGGTAGGGTCGGTCCCGACCTGTACGTGGACCAATACGGGTTCCGCCAGGGTCGGTCGACCATAGACGCGATCGCGAGGGTGCGGGAACTCTCGCAGGAGGCGACCAGCCGGGGAGAAGTGTTGTTAGCGGTGTCGTTGGACATCCGCAACGCATTCAACACCCTCCCCTGGGCGTGCATTGAGGAGGGCCTCAGGCACCATGGGGTGCCCAGGTACCTCCGGGCTCTGGTGGGGCACTACCTCCAAAGCAGGGAGGTGGTGTACCCGACGTCCGGTGGCGAAATTGGCCGGAGGACGGTCTCGCGCGGTGTTCCGCAGGGGTCGGTATTGGGGCCGCTCCTGTGGAACATCGGGTTTGATTGGGCGCTGCGGATGCGCGGTCTCCGGGGGGTCAGCGTGATAGCGTACGCTGACGACACACTGGTGACCGCCCGCGCGCCTGATCATCGGCATGCGACCATTTTAGCCACAGCAGCCGTGGCACAAATGGTCGCCCGTATACGCCGTTTGGGCCTGCAGGTGGCGCTCGGTAAAACCGAGGCCCTTTGTTTTCATGGGCCTCGGCGAGCGCCACCTGTAGGCGCCCACCTCATAGTGGGTGGCGAATCCATTGCTGTCGGGGACAGTATGCGATATCTAGGCATAGTCCTCGACAGCAGATGGAGCTTCGGGGCCCACTTCCAGCAGCTGGCCCCAAAGCTGGTGGCGGCGGCGGGTGCTCTTGGCCGGCTTTTGCCGAATCTCGGCAGACCCGGGAGCACCTGCCGCAAGCTGTACGCCGGTGTGATCCGCTCCATGGCGCTCTATGGCGCCCCCATTTGGGTCGACGCCCTGAAGAGGCGAAACATAGCCCTGCTGCGACGTCCGCAGCGGGTGATGGCCATCAGGGCGTCTCGCGCCTACCGCACGGTCGCGTTTGACGCGGCCTGCCTCCTTGCGGGGTCCCCTCCGTGGGACCTGGAGGCGGAGGTTTTGGCCGCCGCGTACCGGCGGAGGTGTGAGGGGGCGCGTTCTGGCCGCGACCCCTTCCCGGAGGGTGTTGCACGGTGGCGGACTGAGATCCGTCGCCAAACCCTCCGGAAATGGCAGGAGCGGCTAGAGGCCGCGCCGCGGAGCGGATTGCGTACGGTGGAGGCGATTCGGCCCCATCTAAAAAAGTGGGCCGGTCGCCGTCACGGCGACGTCACCTACCACGTTGCACAGGTAGTAACAGGCCATGGCTGCTTCGGCCACTACCTGTGCAACGTGGCGCAGAGAGAGCCGGACACTCGCTGTCACCACTGTGACTGTGCCGACGATACGGCGCAGCACACGGTGGTGGAGTGTCCGGCGTGGGCCAACGAGCGGGAGGAGCTCGTTGGCGTGGTGGGAGACGACCTCTCGCTGCCGACCATCATTTCGAAGATGGTCCAAAGCGAGAGGTCGTGGGAGGCGGTTGCCTCCTTCTGTAGACAAGTTATGTCACAGAAGGAGGCCGCGGAGCGGGAGAGGGAAGTAGATCCCTCCGCCCACCCGCTTCGCAGACGGCGTGTTGGCCGTCGGCGGCGGGCCGAAACCCGCCGCCTACCGCCCTAGGCTCGGCCTTGGGGAGTGGGGAACATGGGCCCCGCTCCCTTCGAGGCTGACCCATGAGGTGTAGGGACGCCTCTACACTCCGGGCGTCCCTATAATTGGGCAAATGGGCCACTGTAAGTGTGGCCCTGGAGATCCCGCGGTACCATATTGGCCGCGGGTGCCGTCGGGGGGCCGGATTGCTCATGCGTACCCGACCCCCGCCAACGGCGGATCGAAGGAGTGTCCAGGAGGTTTTAGTGGTGTAGGGTCCTCTCCTCGTGGTATGACCTTAGCATACCACGCTATGGAGAGGGCGAGTCCCACATATCCCACCGCCAGCGCGCGAATACGCTGCAGCGGTGGTGGGAATGCGTCAATGCATTTCCTCCCGGACAACAAAAAAAAAAAAAAAAAAAAAAAAGTTACCTATACTAATTTGTTTCTGTTTGTTTTGACTAAATTTCGCCCGTTTTGTTAGAGGTTTAAAGACATTCTGTAGTATTAGTATCAGTATTGTACCCGTGCGAAGCCGGAGCGGGTCGCTAGTTAATATTATAAAGAAGAAAGATTTGTATTTGTGTGTGTGTGTGTGTAGGTATATTTGTAATGAGTAAACTCAAAATCTAATGTGCCGATTTCAAAAAATCTTTCACCATTGAAAAGCTACATTCACCTAAGCGACATAGGCTATATTTAATTATGAGGTTCCCACGGGAACGGGAGTTACGCGGGAACCTAGTACTATATAAAGAGGAAAGATTTGATTGTTTATATTGAATGGCTCCGAAACTACTCGACCGATTTGGAAATTTCTTTTACTGTTGAGAAGCTACACTATCCCCAGATGACAAAGACTATAATTATGTAATTATGAAGATCCCAGGAACGGGAGCTATGAAGGTGAAACCGCGCGCGGGAAGCTAGTAACGAAAAAAAAAAATTAAATGAAGCTACGTACTCGCTGATAATTTAGCTTGGCTAATTTTATAATGAGGGTCACGAGGATAGGCTGTTATGTAAGGCGGGTGAATCGCGCGGGGATGCAAGTTAACTATAAATAAGGTACTCGATGGCCGTGTGGTTTCCGGCTTAGAATAGACCACCCCGAATCTTCCTAAGGGCGTCGTATGAGGTGACTAAGGGACATACAACTGACAGATGGGCAGCAGCATCTATCGGCTCAAAAATACTACCATCTTTCTGCGATCACCAATCTGTTTGGCGTGGTGATTACGGCAATATCCCTCAACTACCCTGGCTTGCCAAAGTCTGTTAAAGAGGAGGCCCATGTTCAACAGTGGACGTAAACGAGCTGCTGAAAAAAAAGGTAAGTACCTACTCTAGCATCAGCACTTGTTGCGTGTGAGTGGAAATGGCCAATACCTTGCAGATCATGCCTTAGTCTGATATAGTATCATCTTAAAACGTAACTGGAACTAGAACCTGTCCTCGAATACATTTATGTTGCAAAATTTAACATCTTTTAGGGCTGACTTTTCAAATTCCAGAAAAAAAAAATAAAGATATTTAATTAGACAGAATTAGTGTCACACTTAAAATATTATTAAAAAAATATTAAGGCAATAATCTAATATGTTTTATCTGAGGATTAAAAAGCTCTTAGTGTGATAAATAATTTAAATAAATGTACTTACATTATTTCTCAGGGAGAAGAGAACAAATTCAAATGTAATTAAACTGGAACTCACAAGCTTAAAGCAACACATAAAAACCTGAAAATATAAATAATTAGACAATATAAAAATAACCTTCTAACCTATTTCAAATTTAAAGGTACCTATATAACATTCTAAATAGGTATTCGTAAACAACATTTTTGTTTTCCAATAGATACCTACCTACTACCAGTACCTATGACATTTCCAAGTAAATAGGTATATACCGACTTATTGCCAAGCGTTACTTGTGAATACCTCTATTAATAATAGCTTACCTGAAAACTAAACAAGCTTTGAAACATGGAAAATGCATCCAATATTTCTCTTAAATATTTATCCGTCTCACTGGAAATGTAATGATGCGTTTCTGCTGCCAAAAGTCGCATAGACTTTTTTGTGAAGAATATGAAAGACATAATGCGATCCATCGAAGACAACACAGGTTGTCCGACCATATTCTTCTCATCGATATAATTCTTTATAACACTATTAGTGAATCGTGCGTGTAGAAAGAAGAAAGTGAAATTATTAGAACAGATTGTCAGCTCGGTCATAAAGCTGATTTGCAGGTAAATGATTCCCAAAAATGAGAAAAACGAATCACTTCCTTTTGTGTTTGACACAGCTACGAGAGTCAAGAAAATACTCAATACGAATATTACTGATGCAACGTTTGTTTGTCGCAACATATCTGTCATTCCTTTATTGTCTCTTAATTTCATAACGTTTTGGATATTTTGCAGTCTTACATAAAACTCTGCATTTTTCTCTCCATTTAAGAATCGCACGTGTAATATGTTAGATAAGAATGTTAAAGTTTGCAGTCCTGTCACACACATGCTTAAGTAATACAAAGCTTCCTTGTTACTTATTAAGAGGTTGTATCTTCGAATGATCATATAGTCTAAAATCAACACAATAGTGACATTAACTAGCGTGTAACACTTTTGGAAAAACGACGGTGGAGTGACAAAGCGGTCCCTAATATTGACACGACTTGAAGCAATTAGTAGCTGAAAATAATATCTAAATTTGAAAGTATTTATAAAATCTTCGTTAAGAATGTCTTTAGAAATGTATTCTATATTTTTCGACATATTTATAACAAGGCTAATTGCAGGAGGATGAATGTATAACTGATGGCAACAGCGAACAGTTGAAGCGGTAGTTGGGAACCGACTGTGAAAATGTCATATATAGAGAAAAATTGTCTTTCTTCTAACATCGATATGACTTGCTTAGCTTTCTTCCTGGTGTTGCCTGTCAATATAAAACAAAAAGTTTAGCGGCTACCCCTGCATAGTTAAATCGGTCTAGAGGATAATCACGTAACGATATTACTATAACTTTGATAATTATCATCATTAGGTAATAGACTCCTCGTTTACCCGGCGTTTAGTTTATACTGTTTCTGTACCTCTAATAAAAACCTAACATTGTTGAACAAACTTCGCTCTCAATTGAGTTTCCTATACGTGCATCAATAATAAAGCTAAAGTGTTCTACACACACCATAACGACAATTAAAATTATTTGATTTTAATTGCTAACTACTTAGTTTAATAGTCATAATAGCGACTTTAAGAAATTATTTTGAATACTTTATTTTTCTAAATGTTCTTATACATGTATTAATTATGGAGCAGCCCGTGACTTCGTTCGCGTAAATTAAGGAATTCGGAATTATTTTCAAAAAATAATTTTACCAGTATTCTTCTCGTATTTTGCCTCTTGTATAAATCGCGGCATACAAGACAAACAAAATCTCATAACTAAAATTGCTGCTAAAATATACCTACCGGGGAAAGTCCCGTCAAAATCGGCCCAACCATTAGTGAGAAGCTACATTAACTATAGCGACATATCTTTACTAATATTAAAAACTTTTTTTTCGGATGGTCATACGTAGGTAGCCAAGAGGCTTTTGCTACTTCACCGGACATAAAGGCGAGCAGAGCTCCAGCCTTATTAAATGATAATAGTATAAACGCGAAAGTTTGTGAGTATGGATGGATGGTTGTTTGTTACTCTTTCACGCTAAAACTACTGAATGGATTTGGCTGAAACTTTGCACGGGGATAGTTACCTAATAAGCTCGATAAACATAAAGGCTACAAAAAATCACGCTCCGACCCACTGGAGCAGAGTAACTGGAAAAACCGCGGGGCGCAGCTAGTTTCAAATATTTTTTGTATAGGTACATAGTTAACACTGAGTAGCGGAGACATGTTTATCTAAGTGATAGTAACATCGTTACAGGTGATTAGCCTTAACTTCAACTAATAACTTTATTAATTTATACTTGCCTACGCTGACCGATAATATGTGTAAACAGAGTTTCTTAGATTCGTCTAGCTGGTGGGAGAAACTCTGTGCCGTCAAGCATAATATCAGTAAGTAAAGCGCCATATACGTAATAACAGGTGACAAGAAAAATATAAACAATATGTCCGTTTCCGTCTGAAAATGTGATGAGAATATGAAAAACATTTTAGAGAACTACCTTCATTAATGAATGGTATAGTACGATACATGCATTTTAGACTTTCATCATCAGCGCGTACGACGTCCACTGCTGAACAAGGGCATCCTCCCGAAGGGGGGTTTTGTCAGTCACCACGCTTGGCGGGTTGGTGACCGCAGTGTTATGTTGTCATACACAAGAAAATGCTGCTGCCTGTTCCTTGATATACGATTATTATAGATGATGTTATAACAATGGCTTAACGTGCTTTCCGAAATATGGTGGGTATATAGTCCCTCAACCAACCACACCCGGAAAGAAATCTTGGAATTTACACAGAGATTTCCTGTCCCGCTACGCTACGGAGGTTGTCATTTTAGAGTGTCATAGTAAAAAGATGTTAGAAAGTTTTTGTTAATTAATGGCAACTCCCGCACTAGGAAAATTAATCCTGCTGCGGTGGACTTCACAAACACTAAATTCAAGGACATAAAGCACACCCAGATTCGGAACAGCTATCTGTGGTTCACACAAATAATTTTGCCGCGCGGGAATCGAACCCAGACCACCTATCGTTGTCTCAGAAGCTAATACCGTAACCACTGAGCCACTGGCGCAGTAGCTTTGTGAACAGACCCTAGTTTTTTTATTACACTTGAATGATTTTGAGATTTGATGATAGGATATTCCTGAAGTAAATAATATCACGTTTTTTTCAAGAAACTCCAGACGGATCTGGACTTAATCGCCAAAAAGTAAAAGGATATCGACTTACTTTATCTTGAACAGAGGTTATTAGGTTCTTTATTGACACCAAACTATTAATCAAAGTTTGAGACACGAAAGACAACATCTGTAAAGAATTTAAAAATATATAAGTTCCTAATGCCGTATAAAATGTGTCTTACTTTGATTCATTATGTTGTAAGTTATGGAGTCACACCCATTCACACTAACGTATAATTTTTTTAAAGGTTACTAGTACCTACCTAGAGTTTTGATGTCTACTAGTATTCTTGTTAACCCCTCGTGCTAAGTTAAAATGCTTGTATTACGAGTGGGTAGTGCAATGGGTGGTCAAACCGGCTACCATAAGAGCACAAGGCCGACGCCCTAGCTATTGGGCTACGGCCGGGTTCATTAAAATAAATGTAGTACAAACGTGAGAAGTTTTAATGGTTCAAATTCAAAGAAATTATAACTAGACGACTAAGGGACATACAGCCGATGAATGGGCAGCAGCATCTATCAGTTGCAGGATACTCACCTTACTGCGATCACCGATCCACCTGCCAAGCGTGGTCAAGGTCTATTAAGATGTCCATGTTAACAGTGGACGTAAATGGATTATAGCTATATTAATTGACAAATGAAGCATAATCAACTTACCGTAAACTGATATTGATATTTAAGATCTAACAAGGCGTCTATTATACAATGCAATCCATTAACTATATTCTCGAACGATCTTTCTTCCATATCTTCATTACTTATCAAAGCTATATTAAATAATAATCTATCATTTTCCGTTACATTTCTCTGTAGTTTATAAGTTATCTTTTGTCGTAACAAACTGTTTAGGTAATTTACTCTCGCCATAACGTAAAGAAGTGTCACATATATTAATATAATATCCATAAAAATACCTATATTTGTTAAACTTATAATAATGGCAGATAAACAGTTAGGTATCGATTTTATTATATACATATTGGTAATAATTATCCAAATGATATTCATTATAAAACTGCTATACACTGCTCCTCTCACAAACCATGCTAATCTTGAATTAATCGCTTTCACATTTTTCATCTTCAAGTACATATCTATTTTTTGTAATTTAACATACATCTGGCACACTCTGCGTTCATCGAAGTTGTTTTGGAATAGTGCGATCAGAACGTGTATTCCATTCTGTATTACTAAAGCTTTTAAACTGACGTCCACATAATGAGAGCCAATCATACTGTCACAGTGTAACACGTAATTGATTGTGCAAATTGTATTTACAATCCATACTGTGTTAGAATAGGCAACGTACAAGTTCGATGTTGGTGTCGGGTATCCGTATATTATATTTACACGGAGAAATCCAACAAAGCGTAGTATTGGGAAAATTGGTTGATACATTTTAACAAATTCTTCGTGTAGTACGTCTTCATGAAGTTTCTCAATGTTATTTGCTTTCTTCATTTTTTTAACAACGAACGTTTAGTAAAAATCGTAAGTAATATGATAATAATAAAATACCTGGCTAGTTCGACCATTACTATCATTTTATATCCACTCATCGTAAAACATTGGATGTTTAGATCTTATCATTAATCTTTCCCCAGGGTGTCGTTAAGCCGCCTTAGTTCAGATTTGTGTTTGTGTTATGGTCATAAACGTAATTCCTTCTCATATTAAATTGAATTTAGTTCAAAGTATATAAAAAAAACTTTTATATAAATGATAATGAAATATTTTACACTTTTAGTGGTTAAGTGAAAAACAAATTGTCCATTATATACATATACCTCACCTCCTTAAATATAGGCCCAATTCCGACATTTCGTCTTAGTAAGAATAAAATGGATGGAAATAAAACGACAATTTACAACAGATATAGTATTTACTATTTGTGTAAGTTATAAACAACTTATTAACATAATACATATACATAATTATTTGCAGTACAGTAAACAGTAAAAATAATTATCCCATATAACATTACCCAAATGAAATGCATTTTATTATGTGCTATAGTAGATTTAAAAAAGTAAAAACAAACTTAGTTTACCTTCTAATCAGTCACGACAGTATTTATGGACAACTGTTTTCACAACAATATGAGACCACTTTTGGTTTAGCTTTGAACGAAAATTGGATAAGCATAGACTAAAATGAAACAAATAAAACGAAGTATTTTCTAAAAGCTCAAATTCTTTGTAAGTTTTTTTATTCATATCAAAATGTTTAGTATTTTTAATTTTTTTCACGAACAATAAAAAGAAAATAAAAAGCTTATAAAACGACTACTATTCTTGTATTTATCTATCTAGAAACTCCCTTTAAGAAATAACTAACTCAAATGTTCCCAACTATACACTGTCTATACTTACATATTTATTGCTTTAGTACAGCCAGAATATCTCCATATATTTCTGAGATAAAACCTCAGTATAAAAATTTTAAGGCGAAAAAAATTAAGTAACATGTTTTTTCGAGGTGAAAAAATCCTCCTATTTGGTAATAATTAATTGAGAGGTAGCGCAATGTATCTTTATAGTATTTATACACTCGATTGTGTCTTCTAAACATATAATCTTTATATATCAAACCTTTGAACCTTAACCTATTGAACACTAATGTCGGTCACACTCGACAAGCGCAAGCGTGTACTGAGCGCTAACGTCGGCTATACTCGAGAGAACAACACATTTTTTTTACAGGGCATGGATACGCCGCGTTATGGCATGGCGTCTAAAAGGTTAAACATACAAAAGTGCTAATTCTTTACTTTTCCGCCTCAAATAAGTTACAAAACGTGGAACATTTTAGTAAGCGAATCGCTGGTCTTCCCTAAAGCCGAGTTTTTCAAGGGCAGGATTACAGGCGAAGTTGATCATGGGTGGTGGTCCACACATGAGTACTATTACATCGTCGGCGGGCGGGAACAGATGCTCGCTGATCATCACGTCGTTGATGTGGCCCGAGCTGTACTTCCAGCCTAAAACGAATAATAATATTGTTTTTAAAACGTAATAAGCCTAATCTCTCTCATTTCCTATAACGACCTACATGTCCATCGCATGACACTACACACCTATCATCAGGATCACCAACAGACGGCGAGGTTAGATAATATATTATGAAATTAATATACAAACTAAATCTACACTAATATTATAAAGAGGAAAACTACTAAATCAGAAATGTGTTTTAAAGTTTCTGAACTAACAAATAGAAATAGTAATAAAATCATTTGAAATATTTCAAAAGCCTGGTATGGGATGTTCGATATAAGTCGTTAGAATCATATTGTCTTCAAAATGCCTTAAAATAGACGTTGCATATCTTCTGGCAACTGTATGTATCGTGACAAAATAATGCCGTTTATTTTGTCTACATACATACGACAACAATACATTTATTTTCAAGGTACTCGGGTTACCGTGGCTACTTTTGTCTAACCTTGCGGAGTTGATTGGTCAGAATCATTTGCGAGACTTAAAGAATATTCAAAATAATAATTAATGTAAATGTATGTGTGTCGAGAAAGTAAACATATACTAAGATGCATAGGTAGTCTTTGCATTAATTTAGGTACTTTACTTTATCATGCATGTTTAGTTAAAATAAAAATGTCTAGTTTGTAACACACATTTTGTGATAAGTAACTTGGAAGGACGGAGTCTTCTCTCACAAGCTTTATATAGCTTAAATGGAAACTCCACATGTAACAACTTTACCGAATTGTACAAAGTGAAATAAACATTTTTTATGTTAATATTATTAAACACACCTAGAATACAGGATTCAAAGCGTTGATCCTTGGCGACGACACATCGCACTACTGAGGCAACGTTCTTGTATTTGATTTCGTGTGTTTCGTAAGTTAAAGAACTGCTCTACTGCTGAACATGGACAGACCTCCTCTTAACAGACCGTGGTTAGCCAGGACTGTTGAGGGATATTGCCTAGGTAACATTGAAAACTGTATAAGCGCTGTACAATAAAAATTTTGACGAAGTTAGGCTGTACAAACCTGCTGTATTAGGGCTGTATATACGGATATACAGCCGTTATATCCAAAAAATGGGCCCCAAATTATACAGCTCTAAGTGTAGATTAAGCTGTTTAACGGCTGTGTTCTAGCGCAATAGCTGGCTTCACGCTGACTAAGAGAATAATTAGATACCATACAGATACTCTACTCAATTCTTAGATACTTTTTTAAATCTTATATACAGTCTCAGGCTTGCAAACATCTGAATATAAGTATTAAATTATGTTCGTGTTTGAATCCTTCCATTCTTAATTTCTTAAGACATATTTATTGGATCATGTTATCATGTGGCGGCCATAATATTTTGATTTGTAAAGTGAACAAATATTATTTTGCTATATGGTAGTACTCATTCCTTTTTTATAGGTCGGTATTTTGCTTGCGGCTGCTACTTCTTCGTGAATATGTATACTAATAGTAAGCCAAAAACTCATGCGCTCTCGAAAAAAAAAGACATTTACGAAATCGTTTCTGTAATAAGAACCGTGTAACCCAACATGAGACTAGCTTTATGAGTCCCCAGTACTTTCCTATTGAAAATAAATCAATTTTGTATTGTATCCAGGTAAAATTATGTTTAAATATCGCCGTAATTTTCCATAACATACATAAATATATGTAATGAAATATGGTACCATCATTTTCAGGTTATGGTTTAATGGCGTTTATTTACATACAGCTGTTGCTCTTTTAGTACTCCATTAAGAAACTTTGTGCGTAACTAAGCCGGAATTAAAGTATGTAAAACAGCCTTAAGAGTAACATTGGCTGTATATTAAAATTTAATTAATATAGTAGCTGCTTAATAGAATAGGTACGATCAGCAAATGTTACAGCAATTCAGGGTTCAATTGATAGTAAAGAAGAACCATTAATTATTTCCAATATAAAAAATAGGTAACTGTACAGATTGTTTTGGTGCAACTTGATTCATAAGGAACACGTACTTATGTAATAAGTAGCGAAACTGCATAATTTGTCTATGGGAACACGTCAAAATTGGTTCAAAAGTTTTTGAGAAAGGGAAGGGAAGGGAGGTTATTAATATACATACTGATTGAAGTGTGTGTTTTTTTTTTGTTAAAAATTATACTTGCAATAGATGCAAATAAGTATCACAATAGGCGTTATCACCGTTATAATGATCTAGTGTAACACCAATGGCTGTACTAGAGGGGAAAAAATATGTTAATAAGCATTCGCTTTAGAATGAGCTAAGAATAAACTTTTATGCAGCAGACAGCATTGTATTACACTCTTGTACAGTAATGGGCTTTCTAAGGGTTTCTTTGATAACCATTGAACAGCTATTATCAAGCATATATGAGGACTGTACTACAGAGTAATAATACACCATTATCCATAACATAGCAAAATTTAATGCTTTTCTACAGAATTAGGCTGCACAAAAGTAGAATTATAGAACACAATTCAGTCGATATACGGGTCTAGTCTTATAGACTTGCTTATAACGGTTTTATATACCATACTCTGTATACTAGAGATTTTCGGTTATATTTAACAGCCAAAAGTAATAATTTCGGCTTTTTATAGCCCTAAACCAGACTTACTGTATAAAATAATACAATTTATTCCCTACTACAGCCTTAAATATATTTTTACGCTTTTGTACATCGTTTATAAAGCTTCTAACTGTTATTGTACTGGTTAAAAGATTTTTTTTCAGCTTAAATGTTACCTGGGTGGTGATCGTAATCTTGAGCTGATAAATTACGCTAGGAGATTTTGCTAACGCCAGGGTTTGCATTGGCAAAATCTCGTCTGATTGAGGTGAGAGGCACGTGAGAAGATAAACCATTGCTTGAAACACTTACCCTCCTCAGGTCTGTCAAGAGTGTACCACACCTTGAACTGCGTGGGATGCTCGGCTTGGTACTTCTCCAGTTCATTTCTCAAGAGAATGTCTTTCTCAGTCTGGTTGGCGAATATCAGTCTGAGTTCAGTGGGGTCATTGGCATCGCTGCATATGTGTCTGATGAGTTGGAGCATTGGCGTGATGCCAGTGCCACCTGTTGACAACCATTTACAAATTCCGTTAATTACCTAAGCGACATAGTGTATTGTTTCAAATATAGAACACATTCCGAGAACCGCTTACTGTGTCGTATTAACCCAAGTAGCATTCGGGGTTCTATATAAGATGTCTAGTCGTTCACATGTACTCCACAAGCTGTGTAAGAGCTGTATTAGCTGCTATAACGCTCTTATAGAACCAGTTTGGCCACAAATTAGACAGCCGTAAGTTCACTATGGCTGTACATTAGCCGTCTTATTAATAAAAATGGCCTACTTCTTGCTTAATCCGAAGTTACGTTTGGTTTAGCTAATTCTGGTGTAACTAAGTAGGTATTAACTTCGTTTTCATAACGTTATTAATAAACGTGGACTAAGCTCGGACTAGCTATACATTCGTGACGCCTGGTTTAACGGACAATCTATGGCAACACCGTTGAAATTAAAAATAAAAAGAATGAACTAGCGAATGAAATATAACAAATGACAGTGACAGATGACATACGATGTTTGTTTCTATTATCTATGATAAGGACGTTTGGATGTGAATTGTGAGATTTCGATTATTTTGTTACAAATAATAATAATATAGGTATAATACCTATTTAAATAAGAACAAATGATATAATATGAGTAAACTTTATTAAAAGACAAATTATATAGACACTTAATACATATATTGCTACAGTTGGGCTTTATACCACACAACTTGTACATTAATTGAACTATATCCTAAATATTGTCCAATATTTCCACTGACTTATGGTATTCTAATATGTGTGCAGTCAATGGCTCCAATCACTTGTCTAAATCCACATATCGAATAAAATTCTTCTATCACATTGCTCTGTTCTGCATCATTTTATGGAATTTTGATCCATTGAGCACTTTTTGCCACCAATGATAAAGCAACTTGTTTGCATACAAGTGATATTGTTGGCCGATACGGCTTACCACTTATATCTCCTGCGTCAACTTGAATCTGTTGAATTCACAAAATATAAAAGATTTATAACATAACAAATACCCAGAAGAAGCAAAGATTGTTGAATATCATTGTATTGATTGTCAAATTCTTACCTCTCCGCGTGCCCAAGATCTTATTGCACTTAAAACTTTCATATGGGGCGGTATGAAACCACCTCTCGCATCACCAGCTAAATCATTTTTTATCATATCAATGATAAAAACAGCCGTAGATCGAGGAACCCTTTATTTCGATTTAAATTCAGCTACAAGTTCTTCAAGTGGATTCTTACGAATTTTGTATAATTTAACACGCCTTAATGTTGGAATGTAGTCCATCTGATTCTGAACCTAATCAATTTCGTCTATCAGCCATAAGTCGTCTCTAAATAGTCTATTCATTTTAATTAACTTTTACCAAACAATATTACAATCTAACCTAAAAAGTAAAAACAGCTGTCAAAGATAGTTACTCTATGCTTAATCCGTCCTTAAACAAGGTAATACCTATGGTTTAACTTTTACACCGAGACTAGAGTCGAATTAGCTTAATCACTCCTTAGTCCGTGTTTATTAATAGTGAAATTTGTTAGTACCGGGTTAATGCTTAGAATAAAGTTAATCTTTCTTTAGTCCACGTTTATTAATAAGACGGTAGCAGTATAATAACATTATAATAGCAGTTTAAGTAGTAACATCGGACTTAAGGTTGACTTGCGGCACTATATGGGACGCAGTGTGATCCATACAATGTACATGAGCGTAATAAAGAGTAACTAGTGGCTAAATACACACAGTTATAAAATCCGACAAAAGTACTCCAGTGCTACCTAAAATTCACGTGTGTCCTAAATTATTTTTCATTTTATAATTATTCACAATTGTTTGGTTTTGTGTGTGCCATTCAGAAAACATTATAACTCCGGCGGATATTTGGATCAAATTTTATGATAACACGCGGTAGTACCTGTTTCAAAGACTTAATAATGTTAATGCCATGGGAATGCAACTTTATCGTGAAATGTATACAGCTAAAATATTCACGAGCCTCTGTAAAAACGCGATATTCATTTTAAAATATTTAAAACTGGCTGAGAGGAAATCTACAATTTTCAGTTTTTGATATTATATTGGCATTATAATTATACTACGGTAATTAATTATAACATGGAACCAAAACTCAATCGCTCTATCTGCGTATTTTGTGATAAATCTGCATGATAATTTTTGAGATTTATTATTTGGTATTTTAGGTTAGAACAAAATGGTGGAAATAAAATACCGCTATGTGAACTGTTATAACTCCAATTTAATGCGGTTGAGCGTATATAGGTTCACAAGTGTTCTGTTAGTATGCTGTTATCTACAACGTGTTGTTTTTGATAATAGAATATCACATTCACATGTTCTGCTTACAGCAAATAAGAGTAGTACTTGTGGACAAATAAACTGCTATTGATGTTAATGGACAACACATATAGTCCTTTTAACAGCCTTCAGTGCTCATGCGAACCATTAAAACACTTCTGTACAGATAGTAAAAAAAGGTTATTTTCATGATCACAAACAAGTCCTACTACAGCTACTAGCTGTATACCAGTCTAAAACAAGTAAACATAACAGCCTTTGGCTTTATAAATGACCACGTGTGTTCTTTTAAAATTCTAGCTCTATAACATCGTACAAGTAGGCCGTTAAACAGCGGTTGCCGTATCTCTACACTCCTATAATGCTCTTAGTCAGACGGCTGACTAAAGGATAATTGTTAGAGTATTATAACACCAACAAACATATAAAAGTATAACTCTACACTCCTATAAGTCCCTTAGACAGGTGTAGGTGTAATTAATCGCAATAATGCAGCTTATACATTACGAGTGAACTGTAATAATGCTTCAAGTACACCTGGGAACTAAATGTGTACTCTTAAATGGAGTAAAATGCTACTTGGGAATGCTTTAAATGAGGGAACAGTTATAGTTTTATCATCAGTCCGTTTAGTATACAGTTGAACATGGGCCTCATTCAAAGGTGTTGCCATAGCTAGTTTACGATTGTCATCATCATCATCAGCACGTATAACGTCCACTGTTGAACATGGACTTCCACCCGAAGGAAGGTTTTTGCCATAGTCTCCACGCCTTGTAGGCGGGTTTGTAACGCAGTATTGTAGTAGAGTACAAGTAAACGCTGTTGTCCATTGCCTGGTATACGATTGGTATAGATGATGTTATGAAAGCTATGAGGTCAATTGGGAGAAATGGCTTAAATTGCCTTCCGAGACAAGTAGGGTATGCCACGGTAACGACTGAAAATAAAGTCACGCTGTTTGCCGATAGTATAATATGAAAAAAAAATGTTTTTTTTATAAGTTTTTATAGAGGTTTTCTCTCTGAATTTATTCATCCGACATCTTTATTGTGTGTATGATTAATGGGTAGGCGTATCTTTTGGAACCGGCTGTATCTTATGATGGCAAATATTTTACTTATCGTAAAAGGAAAAACGCGACACTAAACACACAACTTATATACCTAATACAGTCAATTATCTAATAGTGTTAAGAAGGATTGGACATTATTAAATCATTACTTATCTTTTAATCGTTTCAAAATCTATCCACTAAATGTATATCCCACCAAAAACATAAATGTAAAAAAGGAAAGCCAAGTTCAATACAAAAATTAAGCTTGGCTGTGGGCTTCGCCGCAAAAAGAATGGAGATCTGAATGAGTGCCAAGTTCTATGCAAAATCGAAATATGTATTTATAGGAACAAAATAACATTATGAACAAGTATTAAACTCTAATTCTTTGCTTTAAGGCGACTATAGCTATCAATGACCTTGGCCGTCAGGGCGGGGCTTAGGCGCTATACCCGCGCGCACACCACTCCCCGCGCAGATCAAAGAATAGGCAGAAGCGCAGAAGTGCGCGCTATTCGGTCAGTATTATTGCCTACACGCTAAAGAATCTCAGAGACTCAGATATGCAAGGCCGCCCGGTATTATAGCAGAATAAAGTGCAGGGTTGGATGGATTTACTGACTACCGTATCAATCACAGATATAGATGACACAAGTATCACGATCTGTATGAAAACCAAGCGTGCCATTTTTTGAATACCTATTATGACGTCACAAGCACTATTTAGTATTTAGTGATGGCAAAATCAAATCTATTCAAAGACGCCGCCGCGTAAGGCAATAAAATCAAATTCCTGATAAAATTCCTGCCTTATAAGGCAGTTAGGAATATATGTTTTTTACAAAATTGTTAGTATTTCGTAATGCTTAGTATGGTGTATACTTCGACCTACTGACTACTGTCTGCGACTGTTTTTGTTGTTCAACTGTCTAAAATAAATTTCTTGAGTTGTAACGTTGGTTGTTTTTAGCATATTACTTGTTCATCATTGATTACATGGGGAAAGCTAAAAAAGTCACGAAACGGTACGATTATTTATTAAAATTGACTACATAAGAAGTACTTATATAATACAAAATCATTTTTACTTATTTATTTACTTTATGTACAGACATAACATGAAAAAGAAAAATATTAAAATACCTACAAGAAACATGAAAAAGAAAAATATTAAAATAAAAGAAACATAGTACAAAGGTACTGCTTATTTCTAATGAAATTTCTTCCAGCAGATCATTCGTCTGTTTCCGAAATCGACTCTCGAAAATCGATTTGTGTTGCATAATAATAATAATATGATAAACAGCACTACAACGGTAAAATTGTCAAAATTTCCTGTACTACAAAACCGAAGCGATATACGATAACATCGCTTATTTAAATATTCATCACTTGTTAAAACAAAACCTCTCATCAACCGCTCCAAGTAAAAGCCGCAATGTAATACGAATGTTTTGTTCTTCTCAAATTTAGTACCTATTACCAGGTATTACTGAGGGTATTATACTAAAAATTGCTAAGAATAATTGTTTTTTAAATTAATTACGCATAATATCACAAACTAACTTACTGATGGAAGGACACGTTTACTTTTTTTATATAATTTTAGTACATTGCTAATACATCGTTAGTAAAACCAAACAAAAGAAGAAATAACGCATTTCATCATTACCATCACCATCAGTTCCAACGGTTTGTTTACAAAATGAACTAAAATACTCGTACAGTCACCGGCACCAATATCTGACACATAGTAAAGCGTGCATAAATATCTGATACGACTGTAGCAGATGTTAATGCAGGTGACTGTAACTATGTCAAATTTTAAGATTTCACGCAACTTCTCGCAAATCCCGGTAGATTTAGTAGGTAGTTGTAGGAACTCTGTGTGATGTCCTGACGAAAAAGTACACCTGATGTGGACATTTGCAATCTCTCTCTGGGTAGGTATAGTGGGGAAGGTAAATTAGGCAGGTACTTACATTTATGCGTGCATTTTCAGAGCCTTTTTAGCCGCATTTTTATTTGATGCAGATTTTCTTGGCATTTTTACCTAATTACAATATCTACAAATATAATCATCATCATCAGCCACCAAGGTCTCCATGAGCCCTTTCAAATGAGTCCCAACACGATGGTTCTACGTAGTACCGTCACTAAGATCCTATACCGACCTTCGGAGTCCACCATCAGGTAAGTGACATCATCAGTCACCAAGGTCTCCATGAGCCCTTTCAAATGAGTCCCAACACGATGGTTCTACGTAGTACCGTCACTAAGATCCTATACCGACCTTCGGAGTCCACCATCAGGTAAGTGACATCATCAGTCACCAAGGTCTCCATGAGCCTTCTAAATGAGTCCAAACACGATGGTTCTACGTAGTACCGTCACTGAGATCCTATACCCACCTTCGGAGTCCACCATCAGGTAAGTGACATCATCAGTCACCAAGGTCTGCATGAGCCTTCTAAATGAGTCCAAACACGATGGTTCTACGTAGTACCGTCACTGAGATCCTATACCCACCTTCGGAGTCCACCATCAGGTAAGTGACATCATCAATCACCAAGGTATCCATGAGCCTTCTAAATGAGTCCAAACACGATGGTTCTACGTAGTACCGTCACTGAGATCCTATACCCATCTTCGGAGTTCACCATCAAGTAGGTGATATCATCAGTCACCAAGGTCTCCATGAGCCCTTTCAAATGAGTCCAAACACGATGGTTCTACATTGTACCGTCACTGAGACCCTATACCCACCTTCGGATCCACCATCAGGTAAGTGACATCATCAGTCACCAAGGTCTCCATGAGCCCTTTCAAATGAGTCCCAACACGATGGTTCTACGTAGTACCGTCACTAAGATCCTATACTGACCTTCGGAGTCCACCATCAGGTAAGTGACATCATCAGTCACCAAGGTTTCCATGAGCCCTTTCAAATGAGTCCAAACACGATGGTTCTACGTAGTACCGTCTCTGAGATCCTATACCCACCTTCGGAGTCCACCATCAGGTATGGGACATCATCAGTCACCGAGGTCTCCATGAGCCCTCTAAATGAGTCCAAACACGATGGTTCTACGTATTACCGTCACTGAGATCCTATACCCACCTTCGGAGTCCACCATCAGGTAGGTGACATCATCCATCAGTCACCTAAGTCTCCATCCTTAATCGAACGAAATTCTCAAGATAGCTATAGCGAAAACGATAAAAAATAAGCACCATGAAAATAATTTATTTAGTGGATAGGTAGTTAGGTACCTACTTGGTACAAATAGTTTTGGAGAGCTCGGCCTCGCTTCACTTTACATTTATTCTTGTATTTAGGCATAGTCGGGCTTATTCTATGATCGGTTCAAAAAACAAAACGTAATTACAATCTACTTTATATATATTTACAACCTTTATTTCTATTCTTATTTTACGAAATATTTATATTTGTACTATTTACAATATGATTTCATTCAAAAATCACTTAAAAGGTGAACTTTTTAGGTTTTATTTGAAAAAAATAACACGCGTATAGTCCACCCGTCACAAGTGTCATACAGACACTGAATGTGTACGCGTCACAGGCGTTGCGGGGGTGCTTCTCGCGGGGTACTGGTGATATTTCAGGTTTTTATTTATTATTTAAAACTTGTAAGAGAAATAAGAAATATAAACAATACAAATTGTTAAATACGTCATTACATATTTTTTGGTAAAAAAATCATACCAAACTATTGTGCCGTTACAGAGAAAATTTACAATTTAGTTTGTAAAAGGACCTATTTACTACGATTTTTTTCCAAAATTTAGGAAAGTTTATTACAATTTTAAACAATACAATCTATTTGTGATGACCTTAACTATAACATATATTTTTTATGTGGAAATCGCACAAAAGGATTCATCTACAAATTACTTTAAACATGCGGTGGTTTTGGGATTTGAGCGATATAGTCCCCTTAATTGCTGTTATTTAAAAATGTGAGATCTTAAAGTAGGTTAGATTTGAATTGGCCAGTTTTCATTACATCAGTCATTTTATAAAGTTATTCATCATTTGAATACTGGTAAAAACTGGCTAAGTCAGATCTAACCTACTTTAAGATCTCACATATTTTTCATTTTTTTCATTCACCGTTGAGAAAGAAGCAGGATGAACATAAATGTAATAAAACAATAAATAACTAAATCGGTATTCGTAAGCGATGCCTATGTTTATGTGTTGCTCGGAAGCACTTTTATGTAGATTTACTTCTGTTCTATGTATAACTAGCGGCCCGCCCCGGCTTCGCACGGGTGGACTTTTATACCCTACCCCTACCCTACCCTACCCATACCTACCCTACCCCTACCATACCCCTACCTACCCTACCATACCCCTACCTTACCCTACCCCTACCCTACCTCTACCCGTCTTATGTCACGTCACACGGGAACGACGGGAACGGCATAAAAAGTATCCTATGTCCTTCTCCCAGTTCTTAGCTACCTCCCTACCAATTTTCATCCAAATCGGTTCAGCCGTTCTTGAGTTATAAATAGTGTAACTAACACGACTTTCTTTTATATATATAGATTATGTGGTGCCGCGCGCCGCCGACGACACACCGTTGGTCAGTTTTTTAGAGCGTATTAAAAGTTTTTTCTATGGCGACAAACCTTTTTTTTTTTACTTTTTTTGATTTTTTGATTTTTTCCTGGGCTTACACACAATTACTGAGCTGGATTCCAAATTTCATCCTTCTAGGTCATCTGGAAGTAGGTTAGAATTAGGTACTATATGTCAGTCAGTCAGTCAGTGCTAAAATTTACGACTTTTTCACCTTCATATCTTTATAACCGTTTGAGCTAGCTTCATGAAATTTGGGCTTCTACATGTCCTTATGGATATAATTAAACACACGTAGTTTTATTTGTTTACGTTAAAGAGGTTTTGAGTTATATAAGGGGCAAAAGTGGCACCAAGTGGTTCGTGTAATATTACACTTGGCGCTGGCCAGCCAGTTCTTTGCTTGAACTTGAACACGCTGCCGCGTGTCTACATTAGATAACACAAATTAGTTTATAATACCCATCCATTAAAAAGATTGGGAAATTAACTAATTTGAAGTTACGGTATAAAATATATGATAAATAAACATACTTGAATCATTATCGCAATCAGGTTTTTGATAAAAATCTTTTAGTATCATTGATTCATCTAGTGTGCCTCAAGGTTTACTTTTTGGCCCATATTTGGTTTTGACTAGCTGTTGCTTACGACTTTGTCGTCATAGATTCCGATTTCATCGTCTTAGTTGTGAAATATTTGAAAATCCTTTCTTATCGGATGCCAACGTCATATAGAGAAAACACCCTCCATGATTCAGATCTCTACAATCAGCGGTTAAGGCTGTGCGTTATTAATATAGATTACCTAAATCAGAAATAATTTATTATGTCCGGTGAAGTAGCAAAAGCCTGGAGGCTGACTACATAAGTCCGCCCAAAAAAAAGGGATTATTTAAATGACATCACTGTTTTTCGCGAGATATTAAATTTAAGATACCAATCTATAATAATATTATATAGTTTGTATTTTTGTACCTATTGATGTTTCGAATAAACTCGAAAACGACTATACGGATTTCAATAATTCTTTCACCATTGGCTAAGCCTAGCCAATGCTACATTATCCCTGAGTAACATATAAAAGTCTACCCGTGCGAAGTCGGCAAGGGCCGCTAGTTTATGATATTTTTGTTTGTCTTCTTGTTTGTATATTTAGATTATGAATATGTGTGTTATAATTAACACTAATATAATAAACTTGAACTATCGTTTCTAAATAAAATAAAACCGTGACATGCTTATTTTATTCCGTGATTGTATGATCGATGATCCGTTTTAAGTCCTTATCTATGTTCCAGTTTAATGACTAATAAATTAGCGATAATTTATCACCTACTGATAACGAATACGTGACGAAGCATATTCCCTTTTTAATTTAATGTAATGTTGTCTAGTATATATACTATGCATTATTAGAAAGATACTTATCTAAAACACAACATCTCCATATTACATACTTAACTGTAAATCGGGAAACTAAATTTAAAGATAACGCAAAGATAGTAGCAATTAAAATAGTAATATGAAACAATAAATAATGATATATTATTATATTAATACAACCGCTATAGTTGATTTTTTATTCATCATAATCATCATCAGCCCGCACAACGTCCACTGCTGAACATGGGCCTCCTCCCGATGGAGGGTTTTGCCATAGTCACCACGCTTGGCACGCGGATTGGTGACCGCAGTATTATGTTGTAATACACAGGGAAACGCTGCTGCCCGTTCCCTGGTATACGCTTGTTATAGATGATGTTATAACAATCGGGACCAACGGCTTAACGTGCTTTCCGAAGCACGGAGGGTAGTCCCTCAATCAACCAGCCCCGGTTTCTTTCCGGGTCTTAGAATTTACACAAAGATTTCTTGTCCGGCGTGGGGATCGAACCCACGACCTCCGAGACTTAAAGCGATCCAAATACCGCTACGCTAAGTAGGTTGTCGTACGCTACTGATTTTTTATTGTGATAAATAAATTATAATTATTCATATTCAAATTTAATGCACAACATAATCATTATCGAAAAGGGCATAACTTCTGTCTTGTCTTTTTTTTTTTAAGGCTACTGACGGAATTTTGCCGTATCTAGCAGACGGCAAAATTCTACTTGTATATTCTTGTTAACCCCCCATGCTAAGCTAAAATGCTTTTGTTACGAGTAGATTCGAGGCGGTAGTGCAATGAATGGGGATCAAACGGCGACCACAAGATCACAATATAAGATCTTTGTAAAACCCATGAAAAGAAACAAATAAAAAAATATGTAAACATACCTGCAATCATGTTCAATTTCTTGACAACCACTTTGACGGGGGGGTCTTTCCTCATTTTCTTGATGAGTAAGGTACCCACTCCAGCATACTGCAGTCTGCCTGACGGACCACGCACATCAATAGTGTCATTAATCTTCATGTTTTCTAAGTACTGCGACATTTTTCCACCATCAGGGAATTTGGGGTGCACATTTTTGAAGTATACCTAATACAAAGATAAGATATAAGTATTATTATTGCGTATTTCAGTTGTGAAAACCTGTATATTTTTTTTTCTATGCATCACAATTTTAAAAAAATGGTCTTTGGTACCTATTCTTTCTATGTCTTCTTTATATTATATAATAAAACTGTAGAGGTCGAATGTCTGTACATAGAAAAAAAAGGTTAAACCCTGAGTCAGGGGATGGGATCGGGATGTTAGAACTAAAATAGAACACATCCAGATTTTTTTTTCTTTCTGTTTGTCTTGTTTGTATGGGGTAAACTCCGAAACTCTTGCACGGATTTAAATTAAATTTTGCATGGTGGTATCTTACATCCCCGGTTAACATTTTAAATCCTTTTTATTACAGAAAATTAATAAGTTTTTTTCCTTCTTTAAAACAAAAAATGACGAAGATCGTTGAAATTTGAGCGTTGAAATTTTGTGTGACGTCACTTCTAGGTACAATAATAACCTAGTAAAGTACGTACCAACCCCTCCTCTCCTGACCTTTATAGTTAGTTGTTGCTCTGAATGTTTGTAAATTTTTATTAATATGATTAATAAAAAAAAATGGTGTCCAATATTTTTTAGAATCTAATTGACGAAATAATTATATTTTTTTAGTCTCCATGCCTATTCTACAACCTCCGTAGCGTAGCGATATTTGGCTCGCTTTATATCCCGGAGGTCGTGGGTTTGATTCCCACACCGGACAGATAATCTTTGTGTAAATCCTAAGATTTCTGTCCTGGTCTGGTTGGTTGAGGGACTCCCCTCGGTGCCTCGGAAAGCACGTTAAGCCGTTGGTCCCGATTATTATGTCATCATCTATAATAATCGTATAGAAAGGAACGGGCAGCAGCGTGTCCTTATGTGGTACAATATAAAACTGCGGTCACCAACCCGCCTGTCAAGCGTGGTGACTATGGTAAATACCCTCCCTCGGGAGGAGGCCCAAGTTCAGCAGTGGATGTTATACGGGCTGATGATGATGATGATGCCTATTCTATAAAAAGCAGAAACTGACTGATCGATCAACACACAGCTGAAACCGCTGCGTCTAGGGCCCCGAGAAAACTATCGTAATGGCGCGTTCATGAACTATCAATGACAGTTCAATGGTCGGTCTTTTCCCATTTGGTAATCTACTAATCAAAATAAAAAAATGACGTCATAATGGTGTCACTATGACGCCGAAGACATGAGCGTAGTTGAATATAATAGCAAATGATACATTTATAAGTTTTGAAATCGCCTAAATAAACATTAAAATCTCCCTAACCATCTCCCCTGCTAGGTACTTCTGTTGACGGCCTTTTTCCGCGGTAGCAACACCGACTGCCATTCCAGCGCCGACACATAGTGAGATTAGTAGATTAGGTACCGTTTTTGGCATAATTATATCATGACGGCACTACGGTGGCATAATACTTTAAAAAAAGGCCCCCTGAACCATGAAATTTTGCATAAATATTCCTTAGGTGACATACAATCTCTAAGGGTTAAAAAGCTATATATAATAAAATAATAGTAATTATTATTTAACTATGACGTGATACAAATCCAACAGACATGGGTGGTAAATTATACATAAAGCTGGATTAACATATAGGCTACTAGCGACCCGCCCCGGCTTCGCAAGGGTGCAATGCGGATGTATCGTACATATAAACCTTCCTTTTCAATCACTCTACCTATTAAAAAAAACCGCATCAAAATCCGTTGCGTAGTTTTAAAGATTTAAGCATACATAGGTATATAGGGACAGAGAAACCGACTTTGTTTTATACTATGTAGTGATAAAACATCACGCTCCGACGGACTCGAGCAGAGTAACGCGGTTATAACCGCAGGGCGCACCTAGTTTTCAATATATAGACCATAATGGCACAAGATTGAATATAATAGAATAAATATTACCTTAATAACAAGATCAACATATCCCTTCTCTTCATCACTGCTGACGGGAGTGTAAGATCTGATGACCAGGTCATCATTCATCTTCGCTGATAAGTGAATGTGCTGGCCAATTGGTAAACCTAAAAAAAATATCCGTAAATTTTTAGACAAATCTTTTTCTTTTTTTAAAGAATCTTACTAACAATGTTTTGCAGTCTACTAGTATTCTTCTTAACCCCTCAAGCTAAGCTAATATGCTTGTGTTACGAGTGGGTTAACGTTTGTAGTGCAATTGGTGAGGATCGAAAAACTCCTTTGAACATATATCCAGCAGTAAACTTAATACATGCTGATGACAATGACTATTACTTCTCTGTTTTCCTACACCTTAGTTTGCAAAGAATCTTAGATGCCCCGAGTTTTGTGCAACTGTCACTCCAGTTTACAGTTTACAGGCTGTAAAGTGGAGTGACAGTTCCACAAAACTCACCTAAAAACTAAATGCCATAATTCCTCAATCTCCCATCAGCAAACCTCTTAAGGTACGGTCCAAATCCACTGTGAATACCCTCTTGCAGAGGTTGCTTAGTCATCACTGCTTACCTTTATTTAAAAGTGAAGAAGCAAAAGCCTCATGGTTTACTACATAGTTGTGGTAATGTTTAACAAAATATTAATCAATATTCTCACCTAATACATGCTCCGAAGATGGTAGTCCAAAGCGGAACCTCCTTGTGTCATGGTTAATATCTTCCCTCTCTATTAAAGGCAGTGCATATTTGACATTAGGATCAACTAGTGCCACTAATTTTGATGGTGCAGCTTTACTGGTGTTTTCTGCTTTCTTACTGCCCCATAACCAGTTAGCAATAACTGAGGCTATAGCTACGGCAGAGCCAACACCAAACAGAATTGGTAGTACCTAAAAAAAATTTAATAATAATTATTAAAATGATGGTTTTTTTATGGAAATACTAATCATTTCTTGTAAAGTAGAAATTTAAAAGTGCATACCAGAAATGTATAATAAAGCCATTATCAGTTTGTACAATAGAATATGTTTCTAGAAAAAGTGTTTGAGAACTAGGTATATTCATTATGGTAATAATGTATATTTGTTATGTTAATGTAGAAAGAAGAAAGTAAAGTCCATCTAGCAAGTTTTCAAGCAATAATCTATGTTCCCAAAAACAAAAATAACCAGAATCAGAATCTGATCATGTCTTCAGGGGCTATGATGCTACTGACACACGTAACATCCCATTGCTATTGTGTTGAAAGTTAAAAATTGGAAACAAGACTTAATTTTTTTTAAAGAGTAACTATTCTTATTAAATTATAATACAAGAACCTTGTAATATTTTTTAAATAATAAAAGAATAAACAATTGGTCATCCAACCAGATTTTATTTAATCAGCCATTACTATACTTAATATAAGAAACATATCTAGACATCAGAAGCATAAGGACATATTATTATATACTATTATACTTTAGAAGCATTTGGTCTTAAATGCCAGTTAAGAATAAAGGCACAAACAACAAATGATTCTGACATAAAATGGCACATCCAACCTTATGCTTTTGAGCACTAGATATCTTATGTGCACAAGTCTATGTTGTTCTCAAGTGAATATGTATTTCTCTGCCTAACTTACATAATGGTAGGAATACTATCGCTGTTACTGAGCAAAGGTCAAAATGAACAGAATATCTGAATCTTTATATCAATTATTTTTAATGTTATCTCATTATACAGGTTGTGACTACTTACATACCTATATAAGTAAGAAGTCATTTTTTTAGGTGTTGGTCCGTATAGTTTAAAGTTCAGACATTATGAGCGGAAACATAGTTTTGTCTTTTTGTGTGCAATCTTTAAAATTATTGCATCACATAAAAGATATTAGATTACACTTATAGGAAAAATTATTTTTATTTTTATTCCTGATCTGAATGGCCACCTGATGTTAATTGGCATAGGAGCCCAAATAACAGTATAGTAGATATGTCTTTTATCTTGCTGACCTGTTCCCTCATGAGCTCTGGTGAAGTTACTTACATACACAGAAATACAACATTAATCAAAAATGTTATTAAGCTACTCTGTAAGGTGGAAGTACTTCACCAGTTGTGCAAATATAAAAAGAATGGTCCATAGGTTTAAATACCTCATAAATAAATAAAAAAACATAAAAATGAATACATACTTGGATATTTTCTAGAAATTCAAGCATTGTTTTGCCTATTATTTATATGACACTGACTCAACAGGTAAAAGAAACAGGTTGAACTAAAACCAACACTATCTTACTTATTTCAGGAAATATAAACACAACTAAGTATATTAATGAAGAGGAACAACAATTTCAACAAGTTTTCAACGAAGAGGAGTTTAATTACACTGATTCAGAGGTACACTAGTAAGAGACCTGACAAAATAACCTTGAACTTTTTGTTATCACTGAATGACTAGAAACGATATGACGCCGGACGCGACGCGAGTCCGAATCAGTTACGTACTACATACCTAACAGATATGGTAGGGAAATTATTCATGAAAAAATTACGAGCATCTAATCGACCACACTATTTTAAAATAAGAATGTTGATTTTTAATGAAAAACACTGTTACTCACTACCTATGTCTCAAGCTATAATTTTTTTTTTATTATTTTAGTGCACAGGTACTTACCAAACTCATGTTGAATTACCACTTCTATGACTGTAATGGCTTTTGATAAAGTAAATCCTACATATATATGAATGGTGTTTCTTTATCAATTCGCTATCGATAAAGATAAAACATTCAGTTGGATTATCTTAGACAAACCCCAAACCAAAGTAGGTAATTGTAACCTCAAAATTTGTGAAAATTTATGTGTACAAAAATAAAGGTTTTATATAATTTACCAATTTAAATTAGTATAAAAATGGTAAATACTTACTACTTTAATATTATAATTATCAGTTAAAGACATTTTGAACGGATTTCAATAACCACTCCACCACTTTTATCGTTTTCTGGTATTGCATAATACTAATATAGCTTCACCGCTACTGGCATGCTCTGGGAACAGTGATTAGCGATTGTTGAGAGAAAATTATTTCGGTTTATGATTAATTATTTGTTTGGTTATACTCTTTGAAGGGATGTCATTGATCCCAAAATACCTGAGATAATGTTTGCTACATTTGAGTAGAGTTTAATGAGACAAATTTCTTCAGATTGGTTAAAATGACATTATACTCACGTATAACAAAGTAGAAAGAATTTAATTAATATTAATTATGAACGAAGTTCATTATAATTTATTCTGCACATGAATAATACATAGTTATTGTACTTCGTGGTAGGCAGTGAACATTTAATTTTCGCGCTCTGTTCGAGTTTTTATTTGATCGTTGTTGTGATATATTTTAGCTAGCCTTTTGAGTTTTCTTTTCTGTCAAACAAAAGCACGTAAATGTTAATTTAACTTGGAGGAATTCCAAGTAATTTAAGGCTTGAGCACACCGAATGCGTATGCGTTACTACGGCGTAATCACGCCGTAGACACGCGCGTAGTTACGGCGTAACCCGATGTCACACCGGGTTACGCATACGCTTACGCGTCCGAGCCGAGTACGCAACGCACATGGCCTAAATTATTTATTATTTATTTAGATGGGGCCGAATCGCCTCCACCGTGCGCAATCCGCTCCGCGTCGCGGCCTTTAGCCGCTCCTACCATTTCCGGAGGGTTTACACCCTTCGGGAAGGGATCGCGGCCAGAACGCGCCCCCTCACACCTCCACCGGCCAAATGCTGCGGCTAAAACCTCCGCCTCAAGGTCCCACGGATGGGACCCCGCAAGGAGGCAGGCCGCGTCAAACGCGACCGTGGCGTGCGGTAGGCGCGGGATGCCCTGATGACCAATGTGTTTTATGCCCTACTATTGAAAGTTACCTAGTTGCTTAATTTATAAATTAAGCAAGAATAATCTAAGCTATAGTTTTTACATTGTGATTCTGACAAGTGTAAATAACTAAGCGCCGAATAAAATCATTTATGTCGTTTATTTAAATAGTTTTTCTTATTTATATCTATGTCGCATTCCCGTGCGAATTCGCTCGCGTAGCTACCGTTCCCTCAGGGACTTTTTAATTCAATATACATCATCTAAATATAATGTACCTATTATTGTTACGATGAGATATTTCTGTAAATCGTAAGAAAAGTTTCGAAAAAATTAGCAGGTTAATGATTAAAATTTGAAATAAAACGAAACTTTTGATTAATAATGTTTACGCATCGATCGTACCGATGATGGGTCAATTTCAGTGATATTAAAAATAATAAATTAACATTTAATTCAAATAAGTGATCGATTGATACTTTGATCGATTAATCTTTGAAATCGAGTTCTAGTTCTATCGATATATAAATTATCGACTATCGCATCCTTGACATATCGCAAACTTGTGACAACCTACAAATTTACGAAAGGGGCGCCATATATGCATCCTTTTCTGGTGGTGTAAGAATAGCGTGATATAACCGTTTTTGGTTGCTGTTTAACCCTCCATCTATGTTAGTACTATATCAGTGGTTTAGGTCATGTAAAAAATGTACCTACACGATTTTTTACATTTAATTCGAGTCTGTAATAATAAAAGGGAAACGATCCAACGTCTGATATTTTTTTATGATTTAAAGAATACTACTATTTATGAGGTCTTTTCTATGTTCTGTGCAAGTCTTTTTTTTTGTAGTACCTAATATCATAGTTTGATTTTACGGGCCAACGTTTCTCATACAAAATTCTCTAGTACCTAATAAGAACATAGACTTTCTACTGAGATTTTAAAGTTTTTATGACATAACATAGCTGTTATTTTGCCTATTATTTTCTCATTATCAATTATTAATTTCCTAAATACTAAGGAAATTCATTCTTTTAGCCGAACAATTTGTTAAAATTTATGGTTAGTAGTAGTATGCGACGTTTTGCCAGGCTGACAGTGCGAAAAAATACGCGCTATGGTGCGACACGACGAAACAACTGTTGACGCGCGAAATCCAAAGTCAAAAAGACATTAAATTTGTATTATTTTTACGTTTTGTAAATATTTGTTATTATTTGCTAGAAATTGATGTTGGAATAAAAGTGTGTACACACTTTACTCACTAAAAGGATGCAATGTGGCTACATAATTATCTATAAAAATTGCCTAACACTACATAGTATAAAACAAAGTCACTTTCTCTGTCCCTATATCCCTATGTCCATATGTATGCTTAAATCTTTAAAACTTCGCAACGGATTTTGATGCGGTTATTTAGGCTGCTTAAAAAAACGAAAAGGTGTGTGTGCCGCATTGAAGAGACATCATGGTGCAGGAGTTTCGTGAGTACCATATTATGTACATGAAAACATCTTATTATAGTTTATTTGATCGTCTCTTTATTCACCATCTCATACGACGAGAAAATAATTAATTTCGTTTCGTTTACGTATTTTCTGGCGAAAAGTGTGGCTAAAAAAATCAAACATACACACTGAACCTAATAAAAGTAGATTAGTTGACAAGGGATAATATAATAGTCTTGATAATGAAATCACTAAGATTTAATTATCAGGACCATTATTTTATTTCTCCAGGTTTGTTATCCTTTGTGTCACAAAGGTGCTTCAAAAATTACCTATAGGCAACAAATCCAGTCACAACACGTCTCTCCTCGGTCGGAAAAAGTACGGAGATGGGGTTCGCAGAAAATGAAAATCAGAAAGATCTATCCCGTTTAACTTATAACCCCAGCTCCCACGGAGCACCTACTCATCATTAATCCTAAGTATATGGGCAGTAAAAAATTTCGCTTTATAATATGATTCAAACCCACAACACCAGTGAACCAATGAAGTTGGTAGTTTGGTCTGGGGATCTGTGGTACCTATAAATTTCAATTACAAAACAAATCTATGTGTAGGACCTCAAACTCTTAGAAGATTGGGCATTGCGCAAGATATATTAAAGTGCACAAGTATCGGCGTATGCGCAAACTTTGCGCACACCCTTGTGCATTGAGCCGCAAACACTGGTGCACTATCAATCCCTGCGGCAAGTAATACAGAAGACTGAAGAGTATAACTTGCCGCTCTGTTTAGCGTTCGTGGACTACGAGAAAATTTTTGATTTTGTTTTTGTTTGGTTTTTGAGTTTTTGAGTCTCTCCAGCGATGCCGTATTGACTATCGGTATATCGAAGTGTTGAAATGTTTGTATAAAAAACGCCACAATGTCGGTCCGATTACAAGAACAGAGTTCGAAGGCGTTTCCACTGAGAAGAGGCGTAAGACAGGGAGACGTTATTTCTCCAAAACTGTTTACGACCACTTTGGAAGACACCTTCAAACTTCTTAATTGGAAAGGACTAGGCATCAACATCAACGGCGAATACATCAGTCACCTTCGATTCGTTGATGATATCGTGGTCATGGCAAACTTTATGGAAGAACTCAGTACAATGCTCGAAAACCTCAACAGAGCCTGCCAACGGGTAGGTCTTAAAATGAATATGGACAAGACGAAAATCATGTCTAACGTCCATGTGCCTACCCATATAATGGTTGCGAATACGGTTCTTGAAGTTATTGACGCATATGTATACCTAGGACAGACAGTCCAATTTGGTAGGTCCAACTTCGAGAAGGAGGTTAATCGCCGAATCCAACTTGGATGGGCAGCGTTCGGGAAACTTCGCAACGTCTTTTCCTCCAATATACCTCAGTGCCTGAAGACCAAAGTCTATAACCAGTGTGTTACGCAGTAATATATTTTATTTTAATATAATATGAAATAAAAGGCGCTGGTCTTGGTAACGTTTTGTTATAATTTGAAAAAAAGGTATAAAATATGACAAGTACACTAAAATTTAGAAAAGACAATATGTTCCAAATAGTTTCGATTCCTTACACAGTGTGTGTTGCCAGTGATGACCTATGGATACGAAACGTGATCCTTCACTAAAAGCCTTATGAACAGGCTCAGAGTCGCTCAACGAGCTATGCTCGGGGTTTCTCTACAAGATCGAATCAGAAATGAGGAGATACGTAGAAGAACGCGGTTTACCGACACAGCCCAACGGATTAGTTCGTTAAAGTGGCAATGGGCAGGCCATATAGCACGGAAAACAGATGGCCGTTGGTGCCGAAAAGTTCTCGAATGGAGACCGCGGATCGGCAAGCGTAGCGTAGGACGTCCACCTACTAGATGGACGAATGATATGGTTAAGGTCGCGGGATCACGACGACTGCTACGGGCCGCAACAACTGGAGATGAGGGAGGCCTATGTCCAGCAGTGATATTAAAAACTAGCAGTGCCTGCGACTTCGTGCGCATGGAATAGTGACTTTGAGAAGCAGTTCTAATTATATGGGCTAATCGCTTAGGATATTTATATGTCATCAACAGTCTAAAAAATATGTTTCAAGCTTGTAGACACCTAAACCACAGAATAAACAAACAGCATAAGATGCGGAACTGAGTCTACCAGTTAATTTTTCAATATGAGCGCCCCATTGCAGTTTAGAAACAGTATCTAATGTTATTCCTAGAAAAACTGTCGATTGAACTAGGGTCAACTTTTCTCCATTAAGTGAAGCAATTGGTTACGGTTAGCGGTAGTTACATTTAGTAGCGCAAATCCGACGCATTTAGTTTTACCCGCGTTTATAAAAGATTATTTGAAGAAAACCAATGTGAAAGTATACTATGTGTTTTATTGTGTTCAATAAGTTTAGTATCTTTTCTATTGACTTTGAATATTAATGAGGTATCGTCTGCAAAAAGAGCTATATCTGACAGTTTATTTATGATGTATGGTAAATCATTGATTTAAACAAAGAACAGAAAAGGACCCAGAATAGATTCTTGGGGCACGCCCATTTTTATTAAATAAAGGCAGACATAGTTGATTATTGAGCAGAGAGCCCAGACCTACACCTATGTCATCTGAGTACAGGACTGATGTAGTACCTCATTTAGTGTATGATGAGTCAGAGCACCTCGTTGGGGTCTTGAGCTCAAAGTTAATTATTGAGTCTATTGATGTTTTAGTTATGATGTTGGAAGGAAATAAATTATTTGTTTTATTAGATGACTCATTACATACATGAGCCAGATCTTGAACGTGACGTAAAATAGAGAAACATAAAAAAAGGCAAATAAATTGCCTTTTTTATGTTTCTCCATTTTTAACAAACCAATTCCAAAAGTCTGATCGGTGAAGAATGTGCCGAGCAAAGCTCGTGCCTCGGCCAGGGCCGCGCGGCCGCGGGCCGCCGCGACTTAGGTTTTTGATTCCTAAGTACACGAAAAGTGAGAAAAGCTTTTTTTTTTGTTTAGGGGAAATTGCAGCGGAGGGGATGCGTAAATGCATCCCATCCGCCGCTGCCACTTTCCCGCGCCGGCGATGGAGTACCTATGTGGGACTCGATATAACTGAGACAGGCCTGCCATTCAGTACTATAACATCACGCGTCATGATCAGTCGGCGACCGATATTTTATGATAAAGGTGAAATATCCGATACTTACCGATACCAAGCTGCAAATATGATTCTCGTAATAATCAAGGATGAACTATTAATTATTTTATTTGTGTTCGTAATTATGAGGACAATGTTTACATAAAAGAAAAATAATCACGCAATATTTCAAAGTTTTTGCAATTACAATGAAGCAACATAACAAAATATAATTCTTTATTTATTAACGAATGCATTGTAGTGACGCAACCTTAAATAATATTTAAGTGTAGGTACATCACATTAAAAAGGCACAGAGCATACCTAGCTTATTCACTAATCACTTAACTATCTATTTTAAATTATTTACTTAAATTCGTTTTAATAACTTAATATATATATATAAATATATACAAAACAGTTTGTTCTTTTACAGTCACGATTGTTTAACTATTTCTCGAATACTTTGTGTTACGCCAGCAACAAGCACAAATGATCCAAAAAGGATCAGCATAGTGTCTTTGATGAGAATCCACTTGTATTTTCCGAGTCCTCGTTCCCAGTGGAAGATTAAGTCCATTATAGAGGGAGCTATCAGCCCGAGCAGGGAATAGAAAAATGCACCTTCTAGACCAATCACTTGTTCTAAACATGGTAGTTTCGCTGCTGCTGCAACTGAAATAATGAAAAAATAATAATAAACGACTACAGTATACAACTACTTACACAGTCTTAGTATTAGTATTTTTACAATAAATTTGTTATATCTACATTAGATACAGATTTTTGAACTGTCTGCCCCCAAGTTATTCTAAAGAATTTCTTAAGAAACATTGTATTCTAATTCTACCTATTTTATTTTTGGTATGAATAAATAGGTACATTTTCATCACGACAACTGTTAAAGGGATGGCATATATTTTGGAAGCACCTTATATATTTACTAAAGCCTGAGTAGTGAATTATTTTTGCTCTAATCTATGACTCTGAGGTTACACAACTAATGATACCTTTATATTAATCTGTAAGATAAATAAGAAATAACTTTATGAGCTCATTTAAAATGAAACTACTAGTTTTATTTTAAATTAGCTCATAAAGTAAAACTACTAGTTTTATTTTAAATAAGCTCATAAAGTAAAACTATTCGTTTATATTAAATTTATCTTACAAATTATAATAAAATTATAAGTCTTAAAAAAAACCTAAGTGAACAGCCTTCTCTTAGCATCAAATCTCAATAGAAATCTCTCTAAACTATTTACAAACTACGCAACCCAAGAGGGTGCCTACTGTGAGGCTTGAACTTCGCCACAAGTCGGTCTCGGGTAGCCGAATTGATGAGATTTTTTTTGGGAGATTTGCGCAAATATCCCTTAAGTAAGTATTGGTATTGGTTATAATTTTCATGGTGTAATTTTTAAGATTTGTGACACAGTGGACACTGTTTCCATGGCAAATTTTGCTATTATACACACACAGCTAAACTTTAGGGATATTAATGCAAGTGACTCCTATCCTTAAGGTAAGCCATTGTCTATACGTACCAGTGAGACTAGCGAACACGGCTCTCATAATGACTTGTGCGAGATTGTGGTACTTCTGACCGACGTAGCTTTTCGTGTTACGCCATACTATTTCCATGGGCACGTAGAACTGGAGCGTATACGTGAAGAAGATGGCGAATACTATGAAGATTTTCGCTATTAAAGCGGGGCTGCGGAAAAATAAAATGGATTTGATTTATAGGTAAGTAGGCAATATAGTGTAGGTAGAAGATTCATCTATTTAATCTGATCTGTATAATATTTTGCCTCTTTACGTTATAGCTACATGGCTGACGGACATGGCATGAAATGCTTTTGAATATGCACAATATATTTTAATCACTATTACTAGCTATTCGTTTTTTTACCACACAAACCTTCTCTAGAAAATTACGACAGCATAAAGAAAAAGAAGTTCTCGAGTTTTAGCTGTTAGTACCTATCGCTAAATCCCGATAACAACATGGTCAATTCTTTTTTTTTCTGCCTACGTAATTTTCAAGGAAAGGCTTATTTGAACAACTTCAATTGATGTTAATAATATCTTAGAACTCTGGACAACCTACCGCTACGCCACGGAGCGGTAAGTCTTGAAGGTCGTGGGTTCGATTCCTACGCTGGACAATCATTCTTTGAGAAAATTTAAAGATTTCTTTCCGGGTCTAGTTGGTTGAAGCACTACTTACCCCCCGTGCGTTGGAAAACACGTTAAGCCGTTGCTCCCGATTGTTAAAACATCATCTACAAAAAGCGTATATATCAGGAAACGAAAAATAAATATGAAAGAATAAATTTAAATTAAGTTTACTTACATTTCACCATTAGACAAATTGAGTGTGATACTGCCTAAAGCTTCATCTCCATATTTCACGTATCCTAGGAAGCCCATGATCATATAAAGGAGCACCACCACCGACATGGTGATGTTCAGCACTCCGGGGCAGCCCAGAAAATGTTGAGGTTTAGCCATAGTGTTCTCAACTGGCAACACCACGCCGATGCCTTCCATCGCGAATATTACTGTACTGGAATTATGAAACAGTATGTTATTCACTATAAAATTACATTGATTCAATGTTAGTTAACTTAATTTTAATTTAATTAATTTTAGATTAGGTATAGGTACCTACTTATGAATAAAAAAAAATTACTGACTTTGAGTGAAAATCATAACGATAAAAATATATAGGTACATAATAAGTTAGTTACGTTAGTTAAAATAGGTGTCTATCACAGGTGTCTATAATATCTAGGTCGCAATCAAATATGAATTAAAAGAGTGAGCGAAATAGCGTAACTACCTACTTAGATACGCATCTAGGCCAATAAAAAAAAAGATAAAATAACTATGCCTTACGGATCTATCTCATATAGCTATCACGCCCTATTATTTTCAAGAAGGTAAAAAAACTCACCAGTATATTGAACTAACAAAAGATCAGGTGTTACTTTCGTAACCTGTATATATACATACACTAGCTACCCGCCCCGGCTCCGCACGGGTACAATGCTGATGTATTATACATATAAACCTTCCTCTTCAATTCCTCTATCTATTAAAAAAACCGCATCAAAATCCTTGCGTAGTTTTAAAGATTTAAGCGTACATAGGGATATAGGGACAGAGAAAGCGACTTTGTTTTATACTATGTATATCTAACTCAACTGGAATTTCTTATTTAATCGAGAAAGACGCCAAAGTTGTTCCATATTGGTGCGTTTTACTATACTAGTTATATTTACTTTAGATTTGGCTTATTGATTTAATTCGGTATATTGTAGAGAATTACATCCTCTGTCCTAATTAACTGTGTTCGACCGGTATTAAGTATTTGTGTTTATTAACAACAACTATAATGACCATGGAAGCAATTTGAAGTAATGACGAAATCAATTGATTTAAGATTTAAAGATTGGATTCGGGCAAGAATGTTTGATTTTACCGAAAAATCTTCCGGTAAAATCAAACATTTTTGCCCGGTTCCGGTGGGGAAATGGACCTCCCATCGTGTCTCAGGAAGCACGTTAAGCCTTGGCGTCTGTTGTTGTAACATGATCTATGACAATTGTATCTAATAAAACGGGTAGCAGCATTTATCTATGTATTATCCGTTTATGAAGGGTGGTGACTAGCAAAACCTTTTCGAGGGATACCAATGTACAGGAGAGGATTGACAACTTTATCTCAAATGACTTCTTACCCAATAAACAGAGGAAGTTTCCCGATGTCAACTGATATAGGTCTGGAGTCTAGAGGCGGGAAGTCGCTGCAGATATAGTACAAGCAGATTATGAATGTAAGGACTAGCAATATGTTTGCGAAACCAGAAAACGGTGCCAGGTACTTCAAGTTCTTGATTTGGGTGAATATAAGGATTGGCACCAAAAATATTAGGTAGTACATGGTATCATTCAGTGCGTTGCCTTCGAAATAGCATTCCACTATCTGAAATTGAAAAAAATAATGTTAAAATGTTAAAAAAAAAGATTAACACCCAGTTTCTTACACTGTCGTCGCGCGTGCCTAATGCAATATGTGATTTTTTTAATTAGATTAACTATGTGCAATTTTACCTTAAAAAAACAACAACTTTCTCAAATAACAATGTATAGCAATTTTTGTATTTCTATTAATCCTATTACATAACATAAATGCATAATATTACATTAACATTTTTGCAGTAGGTGTTGTTTTTTATTAATTAAATAGGTACCGTAGACCGGGGCTAATTTGACATTCTGGGTAACTTTGACCGTGATGGTGAAACGAAATTTGAAGGGAGACAAAACGCCAAAATGGCATGAGGAAATGTGCTCCAGAAACGGAAGCTGGTGAATTTAGTAAAGAGAGAGTCCTACCATCAAATACGAGTACATTTACACGGCCAATGTTGCCCTGAATGTCAAAGAAACCCCGGTTGTCCGGTACCTAACATGTTTTTAGTTGCTTTTCAAAACCTTGCAAATATTACAAATGAAACATGTCACGCGCAGCGACGATACGCGAATTTAATGTTACTGAAAAGGGGCCGTTGGATTAAATGACGTTTGATAGAATAGCGAACTCTTACTTGAAAATACTTAGTAGGTATCTAAGTACAAATTTATACATTGTAAAGAATCTGACAAAAATTACATCGCTACACGTGTGTTACTGAAACATATTGTTGTTTTTTATTACAATCGGCATGTTCGCTTAATATAAGTGAGTTGTCAGTCGTCCAAAATACCTGCTGTACGGATTGTACGAGTAGGATGACATACACTGCACACGCGCCAAGAATGGTGAACGCCATCGCCCAATCTATAAATATCCTGAAACAACAAAGACAGTTCATCACTTCCATATGCTTATTTTGTATAATTATTATTGTAATAATCATAAATTAATAATTTTGTTTTGTTACGCATACAAATCTATACTTTATTCCCGTTGTCTCCATATGCCATATTCCTGTCACGGGGACAGCGGGACGTGATTAAATTTATTGCCCGTTGTACCCATAACGTACATTCGGCTAACCCCAGTTAGCCGAATGTATATTATGGGTACAATTGGAAGTAAAAGTAAAAGTTAGTTGCCAGTTTCAGTGAACACGTATAATTATTACGCGCGCATTATTTACTTGATTGCTATTACACTTCACCTAACCTAACCAAACAACTTCAACTTTAATAAGTCCGGTAGAACTTCATTGGTTTAGGCTTAGCTGTTTTTTAACCAACCGGAACCTCTTTAGTTTATCAGCTAACTGGTAAGTTGATCTACTTATGATTCTTATTATTTTCCGATGACATATATATTCTAATGCTACTCATAAAATCTACCTTAAAATTTTAATATTCATGATAAAAACCCTAATTTGTCTGTGCTAAGCTCATCCGGCGTCGTCCGGTTTTGTAGGGAATGGAACCGGTGCACGGGGACAACGGGAAGTATTTTTAAATATTTAATTGAAGTACCGCTGTCTCCGTAGGACGGGGACAACGGCAATAAAGTAAAACTATAAGTGTAGGTAGGCGTATGTTTTTATGTTACACGTTTGTATTTGTTTGACTATTGTCGTTAAGATATCTTAACACTGGATGCCACCTGCTATGACACAGATTATTTCGGAGGCAGTACCTGGGCCCTTCTTCCCATATAGTGGGTAGGTCCTCTCTTCGTGGCATGATTAGCATTGCGATGGGCAACTGGAGGGTGCGCCCACATATCCTACCGCTGGTGTGGGGACGCCGCAGCGACGGATTTCCCCCGGTAAAAAAAGGATGACACCTGCTTTTTAACTGTAGGTACCTAAGGTAAACGCAGGTATTAACGACCCCCCTAAGGCAATTTTAAAATCAACCATATTTTTTTAGTATACTGGTTCCTCTAAAGATTAATTGTTACGTTTTATATGCTAGTGTTATGTATAAAAAATGTATTTACTGAATCAATTAAATTTAAATAAAGGATTATCTTGTAAAATATAATTTACAATGTGACTTAGTCGATTGTTGCAATTACCGACCCATAAAAACGGCTGTGAAGCTATTAACGATTTTTATGCAGCTATTCCCGATCGTGTATGAGAGGAGGCCTTTTTCCAGCAATGGAATGTATATTAGCTAGTGGTGATGATGATTACCGATCTTAATAAAATGACACAAAACAAAAATGCAAATACTTATTCGTAATTTTTTATTATCGTTATTCTTAATAAAACAATTTAGTACTCCCTAGTAATACCTATGAACTAAATAATTATAAACTTTTAAAATAATCAACATAATATTATTAATACACATAAATGTTTTAATTTAAGGATTTCAAACTCTTGGATATTTCTTGAGATTGCGTCGGCGAGTTGTGTTTCACTGTATACTTTTCGCTGCTTTTGTGACCTCTGGAAAAAAATATAATTGTATGTTTTATGTTGCTTTAGCCAAGAAGTAGCATTTATTAATTATTAAACCTATTATGTCATATAAGTAGGTGAGAAACTACATAATCTATATACGATCGGTAATAGCTTCTTATTTGTTGCTATTGCCGACCTTCATGGGTCGGTAATAAAGTATGTAAGTATAAACATAAATTGTATTACCGACCCATAAAAAAATATTATTTTAATTCAATTGACCTTCGGATTATAAAATAGATTATAATTGATTAATGTCACAAAAAATATGAACAAATGCACACTGTTTTAAACACAAAAATAATTATTTATTACTGTAACTATTCAATATCGATCCTCGAAAAATATCATAACTTTGGTTAAGTTGTCAACGCTAAAAGGTAAAAACTAGACAAGAAAGTTTAGTCGCTAATAGATTTTTTTAAAGACTGAAAGCTTATATTTAAACTGGTCCATAAAAATGCTTGTGTTAGTGTGATATAATAACATAAAATAAAAATAAAACGAAAAGTTACGTTGCTGCCATTTCCGACTTATGGGTCGTTGATAGCTACCACGACTAAAACTGATGAAGCTAACACCATCCCATTTTAATTTCAAGTTTTATCGTTTCAAATTACTTTTTATTAATAAAATGTCGTAAGAAATCAAGAGTTGACATTTAAATGAATACATTTAGTAATATAAGATAAAGTATAGACGTCATTTGTTTGTATAAATGTCTTAAATAGAAAAGTCACGTACTTACTTGAAGGAATAAGGGAACAGTACGACACGTTCTGCGTCCACGCTGCCTCTCAGTAATTGACGTATTTTATCTCTTTTTTGCACAGCTACTAACAATAACGTAAAAGTATACGTTGCTCAAGGAATAAACACGTGTGTAACTTTGCCTACTTATAGCTAGAATAGTTCTGGAAACGTTAAAATTTTAATTACTTTTATAGGTCGGTAATAACTACAGATTTCCGATGGGTCGTTGATAGCTGCGTTTACCTTACTAACAAGTAATTTAAGTTCATCGGCGTAGATATCGATATACTCGTAATGTTTGATTGCTGTGTCTCAGTTGCGGGATACACTCAATGGGACGATTAGATACAAAGTCGGGTGCCTGCCGTTTTGCCGAAAAGATTTTGACAAAATTTTATTACCCAAACAAATTTTAGCAACCTTTTTTTATACCTTTACAATATTTCTAATGATTTTAGTACGCAAATTTTTATTTGGTCATATTTTTACTTGGCCTTTTAAATTATTTAAAAATATTACCAAGTAATGTCATTATGGTATTTAAAATTTGGTCTTTAATCAAATGATTTATTACAGCAAACAATCTTCAGACAATAAACGTTTGGTAAAAAAATGGGTAGTTTAGGTTATGTTAAAACAATGACCTTCTACGCACGAGCAGAGCGAGCGAAGCGAGCGGTGCCCCGGTAGCGGCCGGCGAGGCCAGAAACGAATTGCATTAATAGAAAAAAGAGATTGTTTTTAGTAGGTTACGCGGAACTGAAAAATTTAGATTAGGATAATTACTAATTAAAAAAAATGACTTATTTGATTTTGTGTAAAAATTGTTATTCCAACTAAAATATTTGACTAAATAAAAAATGTTAAAAGTACTAGTTGGTAAACAAGTTATAGTTTAAACGTTCATTTCCCAAACGTTAGGGTTTGCGTTAAAATTGATTGTGAATAGATTTTTTGCTAGGTAATAATTTGGCAAATGAAATTAGGCGGAAAATGTTTTGGGAAGTGAAAATTTGTCAAATTCCTTTCGGTCAAACAAGAGACCCTACAACGTCTTAACATTTTGCGGCTATCAACCATCGAGCTCCGAAGGGAAATCTTTTACCTAAAACAAAGGTTTTTTGTCCGGCGCTGGAATCGAACTGCGAATATAAAGCGATACTACGACGCTACGGCTACTGAGCACTATAACATATATGATACATCTTTATTCTATAATAGTATATATAGCTGAAGAGTTTGTTTGTTTCCTTGAACGCGGAACGGCTTCCTAATATCAGGAACTATAGGACCGATTTGAAAAATTATTTCAGTGTTAGAAAGCCCATTTATCGAGAAAGGCTATAGTCTATATGCCACTTTAAAGTTCCCACGGGAACCGGAGTTACGCTGGTGAAACCGCGCGCGGGAATCTAGTAAGTACTAATACATACATAAAGAGTTTGTTTATTTGCTTGAACGCGCTAATCTTAGGAATTACTGGACCGTTTTGAAAAAGCTTTCAGAATCAGATATCCCATTTATTGACGAAGGCTGTCGGTTATATTTAATTATGCCTCCTATGGGGACCCTTAGTTTGCAAAGAACCATCAGATGCCCTCGTAGACTTGAAGTCCAAAAGGCCCGCGAACTGTAAAGTAGAGCGACAGTTGCACAAAACCCCCTAAAATACTAAAAGTCATAATCCCTCAATCTCAATCGCATCGCCAGCGACCGCTCTGAGCCGAGGTCCAAGCTCCACAGAGGGCACCCTCCTGCGCAGGTTGCTTAGTTTTTAGTTTTTAAACCATTAATTGAGGCTGGAGCTCAGCTCGCCTTTATGCCCCGTGAAGTAAAAAGAAAAAGAGGTATTTTTTTGAGATAATGTTTAATCAGTTGTTGGTGTGTTATGTGTAATGCATATGAGAAATAATAATGAATTTTATTCAGCACTTAGGTATTTACATACACTTGTACTTGTCAGAATTACAATGTAAGAAGATAAAATAATAAATAATAAAAAATATAACTAACAGATAATTCTTACTCTATAAGATATCCGACTAAGTAATTAACAGTAGTAGGTAGGCAATAGCAAATCATACAAATCTACAGACTGCAAAGTCCGTCCGTCTGTACTGTGATTTTTTTTTAAATTAACCAATTATTATTAAAAGAAGAAATTAAATCGCATCCAATTTGCAAGTGGTCACATTATATGTCTAATACTTAATAAATATATTTTAGGAACATTAACTTTATTTTTATTTTTGGCTCGATTGTAGGCATTCAAGCAGCGATTTGTCATTAGTTGCAATTTAAAGCAGTTGCCCCACGGATACTACAATCCTTTGCAATAATTCAAAAATAGCAATAATTATTATTATTATATTTATTACTTATATAGGACAACTTATCATCTAATACTAAGTATTCAATTGGCGAAGCATACCGATGTCATTAGCAAACATATAACAAATCTTGATAATATTAATAACAGTCATGTAATATATAATAATAAAGGGAACTGTTGTTTTTATTTATCGATTGGAATAAGATATTTGCAAGGATTAATGTATTAAATAACTCGAACGAGTCGAACGAAACGTTGCGCCATCGCGGCGTCTCTTCGCTTCTCTTTCATTTCTACGCGGAGCAACAGTGACAAAACTAATACTTAAAAGTCGTCTATTCACAGCGCCTTAACTTTAAGTTACATATTTTTTGCTTCAACGGACAAAACTCCATATTATAAAACCGATATTATCACTACATAGTATAAAACAAACTCGCTTCCCGTTGTCTGTCCGTCCCTATGCATGCTTAGATCGTCACTATGTGAATTATGTTGTAACCCACAAGGAAACGCTACTGCCCTTGCCCTGGTAGACGGTTGTTATAAGTATATTTTTTTTATAACAATAGGTACCAACGGCTTAACGTGCTTTCCGAAGTACGGTACGGAGTGTCCCACAACCAACCAAACACGGAAAGAAATTTTAGATTTACAAAATAATTTCTTGCCCGGGGTGGTGATCGAACCCAAAGCTAGTGACATACTGTGTTCATAATAATCTGAAAATTTGCAGAAGTCTCTGTTATGCGAAATCCTACTTCCTACTAATATTATAAAAGCGAAAGTTTGTGAAAATGTATACACGTATGCTTGTTACTCTTTCACGCTAAAGCTACGAAACAGATTTGGCTGAAAGTTTTCACGGGGATAGGTTATAAACTGGATTGTCATAAAGGCTGCAAAATATCACGCTCCGACCTACTGGAGTAGAGTACCGCGGGTAAAACTGCGGGGCGCAGCGAGTTCATTATATACGTACAATTCATTTCTAATGAAAAGTTTATTTTTTGTAAAACTTTAATATTATCCCTTGTTTATGAGAAGTTACGCACTATGGCGAAACATTTTAAATGATGAAGAAATATATATGAACATATGGTTTTTTTAAGGATTACTAGCATAGATTTGCAGTCGACTAACAAAATGCTACAGTAGACAATTTCTATTTTTTATTTATTTAAAACTTTAGCTCTAAATAGTACATGACGGACATGATGGACTTAATGTGGCATTTTTTCTGTCAGTCAACCATAGGGTGGTACAGAGAAAAAGTAGTAGGTGCACAGAAATAACAAAGTTCTCCGATGAAAATATCCAATATGGTAGTCATTGGTACAAGAAATAAAATATACCTACATTATAATAATACATATATAAATAATACTATACATACTAATACTTTATTCACTACTAGACTATACTTAGAATATTTTTAAAATGGTCCTGTATATATCAGTTTAAATGTAACAAATTTTGTGAGAAATAAATAAATTATTATTATTATTATTATTATTATACTGGAAGACTAACAAAATGCTAGAGTAGACTATACTAGAAGACTAACAAAATGCTAGAGTAGACTATACTAGTAGAGTAAAAAAATGCTAGAGTAGACTATACTAGTAGACTAACAAAATGATAGAGTAGACTATACAGTAGACTTACAAATTGATTGTGTTACGAGTGGGTATACGTCGATAGTGCATGGGTTAATTAGAACGAACAGAAAAGAAAATTGGTATAGTAAAACTTTTTTTAAATACCTCGCAGCCCGTGATGCTTTTCTCAATGGTCGCGGTCCTGTCGCAAAAACTGCTTCCACTGTTTCAGCGTATCCCAGTGACGGTACTTTAGTTATCCTTGACACCTCTTGTGAAGTTCTCACCTTAAATATATACATTATAGGTATATTACGAGTTTTACAATTGTTTTGTAAATCAAAATAAAACAATAATACATTTAAATGACGTCATGATTCAAATATTCATTATAAATAAAATTAAAATCATTTTTATTTACGTAAACCAATTACAAGCATTTGTAAATAGTCAAACATTAATTAGAAAAATGATTTATTATAAGACTTAAATTACATTTGTTATTTATGTCTATTAAATTGTATTCAAAAATGAATCAATTGCCATCTACATTTAATTTTGATTTACAAAAATGTTTTTAATTAAGATTTACTTGCTGTTGTTTCAGCTCTTGGGTTGAGTAAAACCTTTTTTTAATTTATTGTATCAAAGCACCAGACCTATAAGCAAATTAAAAAATAACTTAGAGCACCACATCTTGTGGAGACCAAAAACAACTTTAAAAATCAAATGTTTATTTTTCATGTTGTTTCTGGTTTCATGACACATGAAAGAGTTTAAAATATATTATGCTAAAACGTTTTGATAGCTCCAAATATCAAGACGTTTTAATCTGGTACTGGGTTAAAGAAAGCAGGGATGTACCTAATAGGTAAAGTTGGCCAAATATTATAGTGCCAACATGTCTTCTGGCAAGCAAATAAAGTGGCGCGGCTTATAAAAAGGTAGGCCCCTTTTTTTAAAGAGGGTACTTAGGTATTTATTATTCCAAGAAAATTATTTGTTTATGCCAAGAAACATATACTAGATTGCATAAATTATCATGGTTATAATCATGGTGTGTAAAGCTGACCCCACAGTAGCGGGTGGCGGGGTCGGGAGCTTGGCGGCGTTCCCGTAGTTCTCGTTGTTGCACACTTGAGGCCGCGTACGCCCAATGTGAGGTCAGCGTTAGGATAGAATAGAATAGATAAACAAATATGTCCATAGAAAGAAAGTCAAACGTACCAGTAAATAAACGCAATATGTACAAATGTATCCAAGTAAGATTGTTCCAACAATGCCAACTATGGTTCCTGCGTTCTTGAACGCAGCAGGCATTGCCAGGATACCGGAGCCTAGGGATGACTTTAATAGGTTGGCAAACGATCTCACGTCTCTACAACAAAATATAACAGTTTTAATTATGGATATAACAGTGGCAAAGTATGCTATGTTGTTATTAAATGACAACAAGTCATTAGCGAGTTGTAAACACATCAAAATTACCTCTGATTGTGGCGGCAGGATATTTATTCAAGAAGTACAATACATAATAATATCTTTTTTTGCAACTTCTATGGTTCCTTGGCTTACTAGCCAGTATGAACAAATAAAAGTAAATGACGTCTTACGGTATTTGCAAACAAATGTTACTTAGGCTGCTCTGTGAGAAGTGTGATGTTGTTTCAAATCCATTTAGTAGTTCCTGAGATTGGCGTTGTAACAAACAAACTCTTTCGTTATATATTCATTAATAGCTGTTCATGCCCGGCGTCACCCGTTCGTCGTACTGACACTTTTCGGGGATTTAAAAAAAATCAGAAACCTTGCCCCGTAATCGAAAAAATAACTATATTAGTAAAGTCGTTATCAATTCATTTTTATCCAGAGATAGGTATTATTTCAGAAAAAGACAAGAACGTAGACCTCGCCCGTCCTGGATCCATCAGGTCCCTCCGACTATGACCATATCATTAATTCACCTAGGAGAATTAGTTTAATATTCCACATATTACATTATTTATTCAAATATACTTACGAATTAGGATGTTCCAATTTCCTGTTTTGAAACGGGTCATAAGCGTCCATCTCCAAATCATTCTCTTTACATTTTGTGTTAATTGTGCTGATAGATATCGTCGACGGATAGATCCCATTCTCTGTTATGATGGCTCTGAAATAAATAATTCTTCTTTTATTTTCTTATTTGCTCCGCCCAAAAATCGCATTCGAATTCGTTCATTTTAGCTCGTTAGCTGTACAGCCGGATAAAACCATCAACTATGGATCTCTTGTGGCGGCAACTGATGATTGGGAAAAAAATGTTATACATCTAAAATATTTTTGTAAATCTAGAATTAACTCGAGAATTTAAAATGTTATACTAAATGTTAAGTTAAATGTAACGAATTTTTTTATTAATGAGTTTTTAATTTCGATTAAAAACTTATACAGAATATACTGGGTTTCCAACCGAAATCCTAATCGACTGGATGATCAGGGATATGACCTATTCTTTGCTTTCTAAAGTGTTTTTTCCTTTTACAATACCTTAATACTATTCCCTCCGGGGAGAATAATGTTTCTATGTGTATTTCTTTATCGTCGAGTTGCATTTAATTAATTACAGATTTCATTTTATTCTTAAAAACCCCTCCCCTCCCCCCACTGAGAGTTTAAAATATAATCTCGGGCCGGCACTGTTAGTAGGGATTTAATAAAAGCCGTTTACATAAAACCTTTTGATTTCTATAAACGCTTTTGATCACATTTTTCTCAAGGACAACAACTTAGTAAATCGAGTTTATAGTAGGTATACAGGGTTATTTTTAAAACACCAACAACCTTTTGGGGAATAGAAATACTCATGATTATGAACAACTTTTAATATGGGACCAACCCTGAAATCGCGAAAAAATGTATGGAACAGCTGATTTTATTTTCGCGATTTCAGGGTTGGTCGCATAGTAAAAGTTGTTTACAATCATCAGTACTTTCACCCTCTAAAAGGTTATTGGTGTTTTAAAAATAACCCTGTATATAAAAGCATGAGACGCATTATATTGAAATTATAAGTGTAAAACTAACAGTATCATCTTCGCATATAAATCTCACATAAGCTCATAATTATGTAGAAATGACTTTATAAATATTATAGGTACAATTAAACACTTAATATACGCAAGCGTTATCATCATATACTAACGTGCCTTGTCTCAATGAAATCTAATATTTAACTGCAAAATCCTTTTATTAGTAAGATTAATAAATTTGCTAATGATAAGGATGTAGATGGGAGATTTTAAATATAGTTTTGTATATACAATTTAGCTTTAAATTATATTTAGACATGTGACTGTCTAAATATAATTTAAAGCTAAATTTCCTACACGTGAGTGTAGGGTACAGAATTCTAACCTTGATTGTAGCTAATATAATAATACCCACTCAGCAGATTAAAGCATCTACACAAACTGTTTAAAGTGTTTACTGCGCCGTTTGGTACGGAGTGTACTTATAATGTTTTTACGGACGTATTACAATTGCATATATTTTTTGATTTCCAGAAAGCCTTGAAGCTTTTGCGGGTATATCGGGTATATGTTAACTCCAAGACTTCAGCAAATTAAATGGCTTAAAAACTACAAACTGGCCAATATGAATCTAATAGGCATCTAGGTTTAAAGATTGCTCGCTGGCGGGGGATAGAGAATTAGGAGGGGAGGGGCCGGAGACTTAGGGACTTTGGGAACCTCTGACCTCTGCTATATTTCAAACCATCATTTTAATTTTTTTTATATATTTTTTTTTATTGACTTTATATGCAATAATTCCTGAAGTATTGGCTAAAAGATTGAATTAAATATTTTTTTATAGTTACCTACACTTGCTCGTCGTGTCAGGAATGTCGTGTTGCTAATTAAATAAATGTCATAAATATATATATAACTGATAGATAATTCTTACTCTATGAAATATCCAATTTACAGCAATAGGCAACAGCAAATTTTACAGATCTACGATATAGTCTGTCCGTCTTTATTTCTCTCATCTAATTATTATAAGTACCTAGACATTAAAAATCAAAATTGCAAGTGTGGCTATATCTAAGTGACACACACCTGGGGGCACCCTAATGGGGTGTTGGACCACGAACTGGGGTGCCACTGAAGTAAAGAGGCAGATATAAAAAGAGGATGTGTTCACTGGCGCAGCTTACATGTGCTAAATAACAAGGCTGTGCTAAATAAATCGCAACGAGGGTCATCGCCAGCGACAATCCTACGTTCGATAACCTACAACATTTCACTAGTTACCTAAGTGGAAAACCCGGAGATGAAAGGAAAAAAGAATCTCCAGAATTGGCAAAAAATAAAACGTATACTTAAATAAAATAATTTTCAATATATAATATAGGTTGGGGAAAAAGTTTCTTCGCATTTTTTAAGAAAATTCAAAACATGTTTTAATATAGTTTATTAACATTTAACTAAAATATGTAGGTACCATTTTGTTCGATAACTTTTTGCCATCTTGTAGGTAGGGACATGATCCCATTGCTATAGAAATTTTGAGACTTCTGATCAAAATACCGCGACAAGTGGTTTTGGCAGTCCCCTCGTGATGTTTACCTGACACTGCCTAAAGAATTCTGAAGAGACCGAAACAGGTGGAAAAGCTGAAGGTGCAAGGTCAGGACTATACGGCGGATGCATTAAGACCTCCCAGCCAAACTCTCTTAATTTTTGCTGAGTGGCTAAAGATGTGTGAGGTCTAGCGTTATCATGATGAAAAACCACACCCTTTCTGTTGATTAATTCCGGCCGCTTTCTCTCAACTTCTTGCTTTAATCTCATCAGTTGTTCGCAGTAGAGTTCAGAATCGATGGTCCTACCTGGTGGTAACAGCTCATAATGAATAATACCCTTCCAATCCCACCACACACACAGCATCACATTGTTGCGGTTAACCCGGGTTTCGCTACAGTCCGTGAAGCCTGACCGGCCTTTGTCTACGACCTTTTTCACACGTTCTTGTCGTACGTGATCCACTTTTCATCACCAGTTATTCAAAAATGGTTCGGTTTCATTACGTCGTAATAAAGAATCACAAATGAGTACACGGTTCATTAGGTTTCTTTCAATGAGCTCGTGAGGTACCCAAATATCGAGCTGTTTGTGTACCCAGTTTTTTTCAAATGCGCCAAAACTGTTTTGTGGTCAATTCCCAGTTCTTCAGCTACGTCGTAACTACTGATATGCCGATCTTGCTCCACTTTTTCAAAAATGGCATCCATTTTATCCGTAATAGGGCGACCAGAGCGACATGCATCTTTGACATCAAAATTTCTGGATTGAAAACGCTTAAACCAAATTTGTGCTACTCTCACAGTCGCTGCACTTGGTCCATAAAACTCGCAATTTTTTTTTCGCGGCTTGCCTTTTATTTTTACTTTTTTTGTAGTAAAATTTTAAAATGTATCGAATTTCTTCATTAGATTCACTCATCGAATCGTGACAGTGCGAAAAACAAATGAAAATCACACATTTTCCTTATTTGAATTTGGAATTATGTTCTTTAAAAACGAAACTAAAATTATGAATTAAATTTTATTGAATCATCACATGTGGGACTTTATTACAACGCCATGGTAATTGGAAGTATGCCATAATATGTTATTTTTTATTCATTATCAAATTATTGTGTACTTAACTCAATAATTTGGCGCCTCAAAGTGCGTATTAACAGGGTAGTTACTTTGTTAACGAACCTATAACCATGGTGGGTAACAGGGTCGTTAATAAGTTAATAACTAGGATTATTAGTCGTAGTACACCAGGGTGATTGTAATGGAAGACAAGACACTAGTGTTTTGTGTATTGAAGTTATTAAGCTCTGTTAAGCTGTATGGTTCTTATTGAGACTACTTAAAAATCCAATCGGAAGAGTCAAACCTAGATAATAATTCAGTGCGTGGGGGTCGATGCCACATCTCTATAAGTAATAACATATACAAATTAGTGATCTAGTGATCGTAACAATTAAACCAACAGTAAGTTAAGGATATAATAGAACCATGGATTCCTGATTTCTCAGTTGATAGATTGTTGCAAATAGTTGTTTACGTGCAATAAGTGTTATTATTGTTATTTGTATGAAACAGTAAATGATTCTGAAACGTGCGACTAGTCAAGTTGAATTTCTCCCTTAAAACCTTTAAGTAGGTACAAATTATAATCATCATCATCAACAGCCCGTTTACGTCCACTGCTGAACTTGGGCCTCCTCTTAACAGACCTTGGCAAGCCAGGATCGTTGAGGGATATTGCCATAATCACCACGCTTGGCAGAGGGATTGGTGATCGCAGTAAGATGTAAACCTTGAGCTAATAGATGCTGCTGCCCATCCATCATTCATATGTCTCTTAGTCGCCTGTTACGACACCCATGGGAGGACATGGGGTGGTCTATTCTAAGCCGGAAACCACACGGCAAATAATATTTACAAATATTATTTCACTATAATAAAAAAAACATTAAAATTCTTAAATATTTTATGTAGTTTCATTTATAAGTTATACAATGTTGCGTTTGTTATGAATTAACATTGTAAATATATCTATTTTGGTTCACTAGGCGACACTAGTTTCTCAACACTGCTGTAGACGCACGGCAACGTGCACGGATTTAAAATATTCTTTATATCTTTCCGCATCATGACTCTAATCATTAATACTAAGTGAAGAGATGAAAGTGAATGCAGGAAAAAATAATCAAGTGCGCAATCGTGCATCAGCTAGGCTTGGCACAGTTTCTGATAACAAAGATGCCATGTTTGTTTCAATAATTCTACCAAAATATACTGAATTCCACATACCTACTTCATCTTATTCGTCGTGATAATGTTTAAATTTACATCTGAGTTACAGCTAGAAACTATACGTCAAAAATGTAAGTTTTGATTTATTTAATCAAGAAAATATGAATGTATTTCTTTTTTTATACCTCTATAATCAGCAATAAATAAATCTGGTGTATCGCAATTAGTATCCTATCCTTATTAGTAATTGGTATCTGATTCCATTATTCAGTATCACAGTCCTAACAAAAATAAATAGGTAGGTATTTTATGGAGAGGCAGTTTCTTTTTTAAGTAAGTATGGAGACCCGTATATATTCCTTTTGCGGATTTAACACCGTTATTTATACACACTGTTTATTTATATAAGTTTTATTCGTTTAAAACGACTAACCTCACCAACAAATACAGTATCCACAAAAAAAAGGAAGAAAACTTACGTCGAACTGAATTCCTTCATGTTGTAATTGTTCGTCATTGTCACTGATTATAAAAAACAAGCCACATTAATTTTATTTGTTTACGATCTAAATTTAGTTGTGAAATTATTTGTTTATATGTTATGTGGTGTAGCGGATAGATTTGCGCGCGGGCGACATCTTTGGCGCCGAAACAGTCAATGAGCGTACCTCGCGTACGCAAACGGCAGAGACTGCGAATAATTATTAGTAGGTATACAACACGCGTGACCGTTTCAGGGACCTTTTTGGCAGCGACAATTAGTTCAAGGGCCAGGAATCTGGAATTCTGTGTCGCTCGTTTAAGTAGGTAAAATAGGAACTGAAACTCTTTCAGTTATATAAAAGCGAGTGAGACACATTATAGTTATTTATTAGAGATGATATTTTCTAATTCTATGAGCTTATATTCCCTAAGTTTTATAAACATTGCAGTATTGCTGTAATAACACCCTTTTATATTATGTTTAATTTCCTTTTTATTCTGATAACTGTCTGGTTTATATTTTTATATAAGCTGTTTGGAGGACCTAGGCTAAATGACGTTAGACCGGTCTTGGTTTGGGCTAGCCAAAATTACTGATAATAAACGGTCGCTTTTTCTAATCAATTAACAGCTACACATTAAATTTTAATAATGATCACTTCCAAAACTGTGACAAACAAAATAAAGCTCATGGTTAATCGATTCTATACGATCGACTGCACCGGTGCGGTGGCTCAGTGGCTAAGGTAGTTGCGTCTGAAATCTGGTGTTCGATTGCTACCCGAGACAATTATTAGCTCACCCACAAATAGTTGGTGTGAATTTCCTATTGAGGGAGTAGTCTTTCAAAACAAAAAAAAACCAGTTACTTGTCTAGGCCCGCAGGGCATTTTTCCTGCTAAACTAACTGCAAATACATATCATCACATCTAGTGCACCTGCCTGGCGTCTTCTGTCTATAGGACATTTAACATCGTCGTAGATTTATTAAAATATTGTTTTTAATAAAACGTAGGTATAATTATTATTTAGGTATGCATTGATGGACCGAATCTAACAGATAACTTTATGGGTATCGGTCGTAAGACCGTGCGACTAAGTGCTCATTGTTCTTTTTAGTAGAGGTAACGTTGAATTAAAACAAATCAAGTAAGTACCTGATGCTTGGTTTACACTCATACAACAGTATTCCTTTCGATCAGGACACCGCTTCTTACAAGGCCGCTGACACAATGGACTCGGAAGCAACAAAAGGTGTCTTATTTCTACCTCATATACGATGCACTTAGTCCAGATGCTTATACCTAATATAATAATATGTAATAACATTTTTGAGCGGAATTAATACTACCTAGCTATTTTGAGTTTTTAATTTCGTATACCTAGTATGGAGTTACGCAAATTAACCTTTAATTAAATTAATTATTTTAAGTATACTAATGTATGATAAAAATAAAAAAAATCTTATGATTTGTACTTGCGTAGTGAGTATCCCGGCATCGGCTATCAAATAAATCTGACATTTACTGTAATGTTTTCCTAAATATCTTATACTTTATACTTAATATAAGAAGCTGAAGAGTTTGTTTGTTTGAATCTCAGGAACTACTGGACCAATTTTTAAAAATGCCTTTGGTGTTAGATAGCCCATTTATTGAAGAAGGCTATATGTTATATTTAATTATGAATTTCCCGCTAGAACAGGAATTACATGTGTGGAATCATGCGCGGGAAGCTAGTGTTCATATAAACCTTATCCTAATAGTAACAGCACATAAAAAGGTCGATCGGTCGAGCCCTTCGAGAATTTTAATGCAACTAACGAACTATCAATAACACATATATGTGAACATACATACATTCATGCCTCTTTTCCATTGGGGCAGGCAGAGACCACTTTCTACCATTGCTACGATCTTGACATACCGCTTTCGCCTCTTCTACATTTATTAATTGACTATTAATAAAGTATCAAAATATCAGCGTCCGCGCTTTTAACCTAACTAGAGTGACTGAAACTGCGCGGTAAAACTCTCGTAGCCCAATAGTCGTCGGACTTGTGATCTTGTGGTCGACAGTTCGATTGCACTATCGACGTGAACCCACTTGTAACACATGCATTTTAGCTTAACATGAATAGTTGTACCACACAAGAAAACGCTGCTGCCCGTTCCTTGATATAGGTAGGTACTATTATTACAAATGATTTAATCTTTACCAACGGCTCAACGTGGTTTCCGGGTAGTCTTACAACCAACCAGACCCGGGAAGAAATCTTAGAATTTACACAAAGGTCCGGTGTGGAGATCGAACCGTCGACCTCCGAGATTTAAAGCGTGCCAAATACCGCAACGCTTTGTCAGGAATTTACTATACCTAGGTACATATATAAATGAAGCAATAAATTTCCAAGCCAAATGTTAGCGTCTATAATCATATCTCATCTGTTTAAATTAGAATCCCGGATACGAACCGCTTAGATGATGCGCAAATGATGCAGTTTACGCGGATATGAATATTCTACGGCTTATCTCATGAACAATTTATAACCGTTCCTTTTATTTCCTTGAAAATGCTTAAGTCGATGCTTGTTGTGACTCCCCTCTTGTAAGATACAAGAAAGATTAACTAGAGCGATAAGATCTCGACCACGGTTATTAGGGTTCCGTACTTAACATTGATTACCCGACATACACAATGCACAGAGAGACTGTGGTTCCGGCTTGGAACAGACGACCCTATGTGTCTTACCATGGGTGTCGTAACAGGCGACTAAAGGACATTCACCTGATGGATCAGTAGCTTAAAATTACACATTATCTTAATGCGTTCACCATTCCACCTGTCAAGCGTAGTGATCATGGTGATCGCCCTCAACGGCCCTGTATCAAACATGCTGTATACATGCTCTGTAAAAAGGGGGCTAATGTGCAGACGCAACCGTAAACGGATCGTTTTTAACGGATGTTATTTTGGAGGGTTTATTTCCATTATAAATGTTATTGTAAAGTTATAAAACTTGGGATGTGGTTTCCGGCTACAATGGACCACCCCACGTCTTCCTATGGGTGTCGTAAAAATCTATCAGCTCTAGGCTACCACCGTACTGTCATTAACAATCCGCCTGCCAAGCGTGGTGATTATGGCAATATGTCTCACCAAGAGGAGACCCATAATCTGCAAACAATCTGTTCAATAAGAAATCCACGGGTGAGTCCAGTGGTCCATAAATGGGTGACTGAAGATGACCGTGGGGATTTAGTTGACGGCGAAGCGCACAGCGAAGGAAACAAAATAATGGAATGATATTACTGGCTTTCCATCTGTGATTTTATTTATAAACAAAATCACAGTACACAGTACCTACTTGTTTTCTACTGTCAGTATCATCACCACAATAACAATGCGATGTCAAATCTTGTTTGTTTAATAGCACTATAACAAATGACTCTAATAATTAAAATATCATGAACGCCAAATTGTTTAATAATAAACGTATAATATCATAATATTGATAATATTCATCAACCTTGCTTCTACTGCTTTATAACGCTTGTTTCAAATTCCTAATTGACTTTAGTTGCAGACTCATAAATATCCTTTGCGAATTCAACATTGAACAGTTATCAACTAAAACACGTTGGTACGGTATGAAATTAGTCGAATACAACACAGGAATTACTATTAATGTGTCAAAAGCCCTTTATCGGATATTATAGGTGATGAAGCGTAAAAGACCATAATAATGAACAGAAACAGAAGGAATAACAAAATACTGCGGACTATCTGTAATAATAAAAATACTTAATAAAATATTACTAACACAGTCATATATAATATGTTCTGTCTAAAAATAACTTATTTCATCTGCTAGGTAGGTACTTTATGAAATACACTGATTGGTAAAGTATGTATGCCAAATAAATAATAAAAGTAACTGGACCAAAAATCCTTTGGATATGACCATTTGAGTATTTTTCGCCGGATTGTTTTAATAAGACCAGTCTAATACTAAAACAATTTTTCAAATCGGACCCGTGTTTTCTGAGATTAGCATGTACAAGCAAACAAACTCTTCAGGTTTTATATATTAGTATAGATTTAATAATAGTAGAGGCTTGCTCGATTTTATGTCCGGTGTAGCAACCTCCAAACCTCGAACCAAACCTCGTTGATAACTACACCACCAGAAATAATATAACATAATAACTTCATGGAATTTCTCCTACTTCTTCAATCCGTTTACGTCCACGGCTGATCATGGGCCTCTTCCTTACAGACCTTGCCTAGCCGGGGTTGTTGATGGATATTGCCATAATCACTATAGTTTTCAGTATGATAGTACTGACCTTGAGCTGATTTATATGCTGCTGCCCATCCATCAATTGTATGTCGATTAGTCGCATGCGCATACAATGCGCATTGGAAGAAATTGGGGTGATCTATTCTTAAGTGGAAAGAACACGGGATATTTCCTTAATGATTTTTGAATAATTATAAAAGTGCATAGAGCACCTTGGGAAGATATATTACATAATGCCTAGTAGATATACTCGACAATAATTTGTGGAAGTGAGGAATTTTCCTATTCTTAAAATATCGTTCTCATATCTCATATCGTTCTATGTTTACCTCTTACCTGTCGCTTTTCACCTAACGAAATGTAAATAGTGAACGAAAGCAAAGGAAAGTTACCGAATTTGAGCAAAGTACCCGATTTGGTGATCCATATGAAAAATGCGCTATTATAATTTCAAACAATACTGAAATATGCGCTTTTATAATTTCAAACAGAACCTACTGAAGTACGTTGTTTATGAATATCGTAAGTCATCGATTGTTTTGTTTTCGTACGGACATATGTAGTTAGCCGTGAGGCTTTTGCTACTTTAGCCCAAAAGTTGTGGAATCTCTTTGAATCCAGAAGAGCCTGAAGTATAAGCTTCGGGTTCCACTGAAGGGTTCCCAGAAACCGCGAGGTACCTGATGAAATAGCGGACTCGTGGAATAAATAGCATACCACCTCTAAAGAAGAAGGCCAGTCCTACATACCTTTCCTCACGAAGGGATGCGCAATGCATTTCTCCCGGAATATAAAAAAGGGAGCGCATGCATAACTAGCCGTGCCCGTGACTTCATCTGCGTGCAATAGTGACTTTGAGTAGCAGTTTTCATTATTTTAATTAGACCCAGTTTAATCGGTTTAGTATTTTGGCGTGAACGGCCGACAGACAGGCAGACAGACAGAGTTACTATTGTGTGTTATAATATTATTAAGAATAATAAACGAATGGTTATTTAAGGGACATTAAAAAAGCTTTAGCATTCCATTATTTTTTATAACTGTTATATAGATTAATCATCGTAATTACCGCCTACATATCACTTGAGATTGAAGTATCAATATATAACATACACTTCTATCATTCTACAATACTAATGGGTTAAATAAAAGGTAATCATAAACTTGTCTGAGAACCTCTTTAATAATTTGTATACTCATTTAATGCATTTATTGCCGACTAAAGAACTTGATAAGCTATTATATCGTAGTTGACTTAATAACTTAATACTACTGTATGAAGATATAATTAGGTACTTTTAGCATTGTTACGTACAAGCATTCCGTGCGCGGTTACAGCTGCGTAGCTCCCGCTTCCGTGGGAACTTCATCTTTGGATATACCCTATGTTACTTCTGGAGGTATATTTCCGGTGTCCACCATCAATTTGTCCACCACTGGTGGACAGAGAGACAAATTATGAAATCATGTTCCGCTGTAACCCAGTGTTGGACAGAGCAACATATTTTGAAAAGTTCTGACACTGTCCACCTGGGGTGGACATAGGAACAACTTTTTATAAACATTAACTTTAGCTACCTCTGGTGTCCACTCCTGGCGTACGGGCTATTTTAATCAATATCTTACCTATTTTGGAAAGCTGAACAACAAATTGTTTTAGGTTTACTTTGTCCACCTCTAGGCCGGCCGCAGAGGGCAGTGTAGTGTGAGTGAAACATGAAAGTACAGTCAGCGTCATATCGACTTACCGAAATCTGTTAAAATGTATTAACTGAAATGATTGGGGGAATTCGACAGGTTTGGATAGATCGGTGTGACGGTGACTGTACAGGTAAAATGAGATGTATTTTAATTGATGTTTATTAATAAAGTTTTTATCATTTTAGGACTATTATTTTTTATTATATAATATACCTTTCTGGATAAAGTAGCTTTGTAATCACTACATAGTATAAAACAATGTCGCTTCCCACTGTCTGTCCGTTCCTATGTATGCTTAGATCTTTTAAACTACGTAACAGATTTTGATGCGGTTTTTTTTTATAGATAGAGTGATTCAAGAGGATAGTTTAAAGTCGGGGCGGGTCGCTAGAACTGAAATATTTCTTAAATCGCTTTAATCGTTTTTGAGCATATTCAATGCAAACTAACAAATAAACACACAATCAAATCCTTCCTCTTTATGATATTAGCAAAGTCTAATGAACACAAGACCTTGACAAATTATATAGGTACCTAAACCTTCCTTAAGAAGCACTTTATCTATTAGTGAAAACCACATGAAAATCCGTTAAGTGGTTTTTGAGTTTATCGCGAACAGACGCGGCGGAGTGATGGTATACTAGAATTCCGGTGCCGTCCGGCTTTAGTAGTGCCAGCCACCTGGGGCTCAATTCTGCTTATTTGAGTAAAATAAAGTACTACCAATGTTGCATAGCTGATTCTGCTAAAACTTGGTCAAAATATTATTTAATTTATCCTTAGGTAACTCTGGTTATTTATAAGGAAAAGTGTGACGGGGCAAATAAATTTTACAACAGGCGCATCACGTAGGTACTTTGCCTAATTAACAGAATACTGACAGTAGGTACAGTCCATTCCGATTCCTTTACAGGGTCTTTATATTAGCAGAATACCATCGTGGCAATATGCTTCTTCTTGGTGAATTGTCATTGTAAACTAACTAGCAGACATAAGTAAAAAAATTAAGTTTAAAATGCGATAGCGATGATTTTGCAAATGAAGGGCAAAACATAAAAAAATACTGCGTTACCCGAGCAATTGGTGGCTAGTTGTCAACTATAGCTACAATTTATGTTGTCGATTGCTATGGCAATGTGACATTGTTTGACATTTTGCAATTCATCTACTAAATTGATGACTGTCGCATTCACACGTAATATGAGAATCCCACTAATATTATACATGCGAAAGTTTGTATGTGTGGATGTAGATATGTCTGTTTGTTACTCTTTCACGCAAAAACTAAGGAATGGATTCGGCTGAAACTTTGCACGGGGATATTTAATAAGCTCGATTAACATAAAGGCTACAAAAAATCACGCTCCGACGACTCTCTGGAGCAAAGTAACGCGGCTAAAACCGCGGTGCGCAGCTAGTCAGTTATATTTACGCGAAAGAGACTAACATATTCACATATTTTCATTCATAAAAATACTTCCTTAGAAAATATCTGACCTATAATAGTAGCAATCCTTTTTTTCTAACAGACTAGATATCTACAACTAGACACGTAATTATCGCTGGCTCACCTACGTACATTTTTTATTTTGTTTACGACAAAAGTATTTTTAGATAAGCTAAATATAAGACATACCTGACTAGAAAAAAAATAGTTTTGTAACATTGCATTCTTTGAATTAAAAATAAGTGTATAAAGTATGATGTAGAATTTTTTATGTGATATTTTGGCGCCCGCCGCTCATCACTTATTGGTTTTCTACATAAAATATGTCGGTTTATCAAATTTCCTGTTGCTATATGATAAAATTAATTTTGTGGAATTTCTTTCTTTCTTCTTCTCCTGCAGTAAAAAAACGTAGAAAATGCGACACTGATAATTTAGCAGAAGAATTGCAGAAATCAACCAATAATATAAATTGTAGTTATATTTGACGACTAGCCACCAATTGCTATTTTAACGCGACATTTTTATAAAATATGTTTCATGATAACTCTGCTTAATTATCACTGTCGCATTAATTTATTAAATCGTGATTAGGTACAGGTTATTGAGGGTAGGACTCTTGAAAACTGAGGAACGGTAGGTATTTGTATAAATTAAATTAAAAAAATATTTGTTAAGTCAATGTCTTTAATCATTTAAAACGCTATCGACCATTTTGTGACGTCTTAGGTCTAGTATGAAAAAAAAACTTAATCCACTGCATCCGGCTCTGGTTTTATTTGCCTTTTAAGCTTGTCAATTCCTATTTACCTATCAAGGATAATTATCGGTATATTCTTGCATTATTGTCTCGTAGGACATTATAGTGATAATCACTATATCCCTTGTTCAATTTAACAACATTTATAGTTAACTTATAGTGAATAAGTATAGAAATTGTTACGCGATTATTTACTGCAGCAATGACGTCATGACTCGGACAATCTTTAAATCAAAATGGCGGACACCGCTTTCGTCACTATAATTATGTCATGTCAATTATACAAAAATTATTTTAGAATTTTCTAACCCCAAAAACAATATTTTGTTTTCTGTTCTAGTAAAATCATTCTTAGCCGTATAAAATCAATTTCAAATAAGTGTCAACTAGCTTATTACTGAGATATTGAATGAAACGTAACTAATGTAAGACAGCACTCCAAATTTAAGGTCAACTTCACAATCAATGTCAATTTGTATGTCTCCACATCAGACAGATTTAGATACAACGGCTGGCAAATATTTATTTATTATCATCACATACTTATATATAGTTTGATAAAAGTGAATTATTCCGCAATATACAATTATAATCATATTACACAACCTCCGTAGAGAAGCGGTATTTGGCTCGATTTAAAATCTCGGAGGTCGTGGGTTCGATCCCCACGCCGGAAGAGAAATCTTTGTGTAAATTCTAAGATTTATTTCCGCATCTGATTGGATGAGGGATTACCCTCCGCGCCTCGGAAAACACGTTAAATCGTTGGTCCCGATTGTTATAAAATCATCTATAATAATCGTATATCAGGGAACGGGCAGCAGCGTTTCCTTGTGTTGTGTGTTACAACGTAATACTGCGGTCACCATGCCAAGCGTGGTTACTACGGCAAATTATCCTCCCTCGGGACAAGGCCCATGTTCAGGAGTAGACGTTATAGGTGATATATATATATATATATATAAATCGCGAAGGACTTCTTGCGTCTTTACAAACTACCACCCTGCGGCGTCCACTGAATGTAGTGAGATTTTTAATGTTTTCAATGCGTATGTAAGATGTTTTAATCAGTATCATATCAGTAGTCGACGTCAAATTTCATTTAAACGTTAAATGGTGATATTCAAATTAAATATTTCTAGCTGAATTTGTGCGTCTGTTCACTCTTAAATCTTTCTTGCACACTGAATACCTGCGTATACCTACTAAACACTGCATGCACATTTCCGCCTCCATCCGAATGTACTTTTAAATCAATTCCGTATAATGCTCTGCATATATCATAATGATTATAATAACAAAATTACATCCATCTACTATTGAATGCAGATTGGTTCCGAATAACTGAATTAGTGCATCCGTTCACTCTTAAATCTTTCTTGCACACTGAATATCTCCGTATTCGTTCAAAACACTGCATGCACATTCCCGCCTCCATCCAACTGTATGTTTAAATCAATTCCGTATAATGCTCTGCATATATCATAATGATTATAATAACTAAATGACATCCATCTACTATTGAATTCAGATTGGTTCCGAATACTGTTTTTGAATTATTGTATCCAGCTTATCAGCCAAGAGGCTTCCACCTATATAAGGGCTTATAATGACTCCAGGCACAGATAATAAATAATTAATAGTTAGCATACAAAAGTGACAATACCTATGTATAGTGTAGGTATTTAGGTATTTTCACTTTGGTGGTCTACAAAATCTTAAAAAGCAATATAATCATTTTTGACGAGTGACAGGTAAGTTTGTATGTATAAACAGGTAAGTTCAGAGGCACAGGCTGGCGTGGACAGGTAAGTCCGGAGTTGAACAGGTAAGTATGTATAAACAGGTAAGCTCAGAGGTACAGGCTGGTGTGGACAGGTAAGTTCGGAGTTGGACAGGTAAGTATGTATAAACAGGTAAGCTCTGAGGCACAGGCTGGTGCGAAATAATGAAATAATGAAATTTATTCAGCACTTAGGTATTTACATACACTTGTACTTGTCAAAATTACACTTTATAAGATAAATCTTATACAGTGTAATTTTGACAAGTACAAGTGTAACAAAAGTATCACTTAAGTAGCTAAAAACATTGTTATAATTATTTGATCTTACAGAATTTTTAATCAGTCTGTCCGTCTGTCGAGCGCTAAATGACAAATGTACACATTAGGTATAGTAAGATGCCTTAAAGGTAACAGGTCTAAAATTAAAATTAACTTCCAAGAATCCGGCCAAAGTCTAAGCGACATCCACCTGAGGGCACCCTTAAGGGGTTAGGACCAACGCTCAGGGTGCCACTGGAGTAAAGAGTAGATTTACGAACAGTGGTGATGATCGCTGGCACGAGATCACAGTTCAGGGAATAAGCTACAACGCGGTCCTCGGCCATGCCGTCGAGGATCCTACCCTAGCCTGCAACCTTTCACTAGCTACCTAAGTGGACGAACCGGAGAAGAAAGGAAGAAAGAAACTCCGAGATTATTTTTTTTGTCTCTTTTGCTCTGTTTCTTTTTTTATGTCATGTCTTTTATCACAATCATGTAATATTGTACAAACAATGTTTACACCGTGCAATTTTAATGGTTGTTTTTCCGAAGCAGAACAACTTGCCGTCGGTAGTACTATAGAAACAAATTTTTTTTTTTTAGACATGTTTTGGATTTAAAATTATTAAAAAAAATATTAGACAACTCGAAAGCGTGATAAACAGCAGTAACACAAGACGGACCTTGTAGGTACTACTCGAATCGCACGCGCTGCTGTCAAAGTAAAGAACGATCCATAAACGTTCAAAGCAAAATAAGAGCTCAATGGTAGTTATACGGCATAAAATAGCCTGCACGCAAGAATTACAAACAAGCCGGCTTCCTTTGTAATTCGCCGCGCGGCGCCGACGCCGGAACGCCCCGCGCTCTCCTTCGACTCCCTCCTTCCTTAGTGGTCCCGTGAACGTCGGAAGCGCAGCACGCGTTAGCTTATTACTTTATTAGTATTATGGATCGACATTACAGTTTTAGTAATTTAGAGTACGTCGCTATGGTGCAACTGTAGGCTAGGGCTAATTATAATTCCCATACTGCCTGGCGTCTTTACGCCGAGCTGCAACACTTGGCGTCACTCCGTCTTCGCGGAGTTCAAGTCATACAGGACCGGACGATCGTAGCGGCGACAGCTACTCGATCATGGGCAGTTCCAGGTGCCACCACATGCACAGGGCAGAGGTCGATCGGCCGTTCTTTCGACAGAGCTCGACGAGGAGATCATCGAGTACTTCGAACGCGATCCTCGCCGAAGTACGCGAATGGCGGCAGCTAAGTTTGGCGTAAGCCAATACTACGTCTGGAAACTACTCAACTCAGAAGGACTGCATCCATATCATTTCCGCGGAGTTCATTTAATTTTTCAATTTTTTTAAATACGCCTTAATTACTTTATAATCTAATTCAAAAAATTATTGTTCTTAGATAATAAACTTGTTTTAAGTTACGTTTTCTGTAAGTTGTAGCTAAAAAGGTATGGGATAAAGCTTATTATTATGATTGGGTACCGTGTTACATTACCTAAGGTCTACATCACAAAGTATAGGTATCAGCTGATTGACTAACACCCGGGTCAACGAACGCGCGACCGATCGACGCGAGCGCTAGGTATCGCGAGGTATTACTATCGGTTCGATGTCACTTTCGAGTTTGGTTTTTCACGATTGTTAATCGGCCATTTTTGGTTTATAATATTTAGTTTTTGTATAAATTGAATGTTTAACTAAGACCAAATCTTTTCGCTGCGGGAAAACAACCATTTAAATTTCAGTGTATATGATGTAAGCGAATGCACGTACATTACCATTTATTACCTGGTCAATTTATACCGACCAGGTGTTCAATAAGACAAGAAAGAAATAATATTAATACAGTAAATACTATAATGTAGATATTAAAGTTTACTCAGGCACAGACAATCTACAAAGAAACCTAATGGCGGATGCATTCACACACATTTACAATATAACAATTTACACAAGGTCAATCAAAGGATATACCTATAATAATAATTGTAAACAAAAGAATTAACAAAATATAAAATAAAAATTAACATAACATATCCCCGACAACAGCCGACCAGTCACCACAAGCAGCACCCGTTCATGAGTATGACGTGTGACGCAGCCATCGCCTCCCTCGCCATATTAGAGGGAAGGTGGCGACCCGCCCCACACCGCCACCGCAAGCAATGACAGACAATGGGAGCATGACGAACTAAAGTGGGGATATCTACAAGTCTATTAATATTAAACCTTTAGTTGAACAATGTTTAAACTGTTTCAATAACTGAGTTTACAATGTTGTCTGTGTTTCTCTGATCAACCAAGCGTTATTGTCGTTTAAATAGTAGTTAACTGAATAATAAGCCCTTTTTATTAGAATCCTCTTAACAGTTGACTTGAACCTATCATAAGGTAACTCTTGTAGGTGTACAGGTATTCTGTTATTCATACGGACTCCTAATCCCACAAAAGATGAGTGTACTTTTTGTTGGCGATGGTATTCGGCGCAAAGTTTATGCTTATATCTAGTGTTTATTGTGTGTATGTCACTTCTTTTGTTTAAAAGGTTAATATTTTGCCGGACATAGATTATATTGGCGACTGTTAGTATATCTATGTCCTTAAAAAAGTCTCTTAAGGAGAATCTCGTACTTAGTTGATAAATAGAACGAACTGCACGTTTTGTAGTATAAAAATGCTTTGAATTTTAGCAGCTTTACCCCAAAGCAGAATGCCATAGGACATAATACTGTGAAAATAACTTAAGTAGACTAAACATGCAGTTTCTACATTAGTGAGTTCCCGTACTTTTCTAACCGCGTAAGCAGCTGAGCTCAATTTTCCAGCGAGACAAGAAATATGGGGACTCCATTGAAGTTTATTGTCTAGTGTCAAGCCTAGAAAGAGGTAAGTCCGGAGTTGGACAGGTAAGTATGTATAAACAAGTAAGCTCAGAGGCACAGGCTGGTGTGAACAGGTAAGTTCGGAGTTGGACAGGTAAGTATGTATAAACAGGTAAGCTCAGAGGTACAGGCTGGTGTGAACAGGTAAGTCCGGAGTTGGACAGGTAAGCTCAGAGGCACAGGCTGGTGTGAACAGGTAAGTCCGGAGTTGGACAGGTAAGTATGTATAAACAGGTAAGCTCAGAGGCACAGGCTGGTGTGAACAGGTAAGTTCGGAGTTGGACAGGTAAGTTTGTATAAACAGGTTAGCTCAGATGCACAGGCTGGTGTGAACATGTAGGTTCAAAGGTAGAAAGAGGAAGTTTCATGGTACGAATAATATAATAGTACCTAGTCATATTTATGCAGGTGAATATACGGAATAAAAGGCATATCGTAATATAAAACATTTAATGTTTAATTTTGTCGCTTTATAAATAATCGTGCACTGTAATTCTTTGAAGTTAATACCTTTGAATAAATAACCACTTTTAACACACTTGCAAATAATTCACTTTGGTGACAAGCTTACATCACGGCCGGCACATGTCTGTTTGTTAACAAACTTCGGCACGCGAGCGCGCTGAAGCCTGCCGCCCCGCGCCCCGCGCCATGCGTCCCTCATGTACCCCGAATAGGCCCCTCAGACACCGTACCTAGTGCCCGTTTAAGGATATTTAAGAGACGCAAGATTGTTGTCACGAAAACATGATAAAAACTTTACATATTAAGTACGATATTCAATGGACACATCATCATATATATATATATATATATATATATGTCGGAGCGGCGCCATCTACTAGCATGATACAGTGGTGTCATCTAGTTTATTTGAGGTGTAACAACACCGATAGTTGGTTTGTGGTTCAATAATTAGTTCTCTAATAAGTAAAGAAACGTCAGGTATTTCTTGCCTGGGCGAAATCAGAGATGGCGTTGCGAAGTTGTTGATAACCTGACAGCGGTCAAAGTCTTCATAAGAAAAAATAGTAAAAGGTTCGGCGAATGGTTCCGAGGTTCTAGTCTGAGGAGTTGAACTGAACGGTCGATACGTAACGTCGTCTCTGGGATCACCACGTTTCTATTACATTTCACCTGTAGGTATATAATCAGCGAGCAACCTGCTCCTGTTCCTACTGATCCTGCCTCATGCTTCTACATCAGAAGTGGGATGTAATCAGCGCCCTGTATCAGAAGATACCAACAGAGATGTGAACGTGTGGCAAAGACCCATTGAGCAGCAAAACAAAAGTTTCATGGCAATTTTGGAGGCAATAAAACCAACATCTGTGAGTAGCACTATAATTCTCCCTGAGTTTGATCCTGACAAGACAAATGTGGATCCCCGTTCGTGGATATCGACCGCTGACATGTGCGTGAGCGATAAACAACTTAACGGCGCTCCACTAAAGATGGTGCTCAGCCGCGCTGAAATGACAAGCATCATCGTGGCTGTCTCAAATATTATACACGGGAATGACATGGACTGAATTCAAAGACATGTTTGTGGCCAGGTATGATTGCTCAGATACAGCTGCTGCATTTTTAATCAATTTGCGTGCAAGTAGACCTAAAGACAATGAGTGTCTGTCCGCATATGCAGCAAGAATGATGACTTCGCTAGCTATAGCCACTATTATGACTCGTGTTGCGCAATTCGATCCCCGCGTACAGAGATTGGTTTTTACTGCAAACTTGACCTCGAGAAACGAGATGCAACGAGAGTTGAAGGCTGTGTCTTACTTGAAAATGCGCAATAATGGGACCCGTGATCGTGAAAACAGAACCCGAGGTCAAGAAATGTAAACCTATACAACCACTCAAATGTTTCAACTGCGGCAAAATGGGTAATCGGGTAGCATCCTACCGATCTAAGGATACATGAAAGCACAACCGGAACTTCAGTTCGTCTTCGGGCAACTCGAGCAATTCTACGGGATAGACTAAGCCGACTACTTCTACCCTCACTTGCGTTAAGTGTGGCAAGCCAGGACACATCGCATCGCGCTGCCCTTCGTCAGGAGCCAAGGATAGCGCGGCTGCTGCCGGCGCTACAACATAGCGATGTGTGGACATATGCGTTGTTAACGTACTTGCTTATTCTCTAAGCCATAATGGTGAGCACATTTCGTTTTATTATGACTCGGGGTCGGAATGTTCGCTTATCAAAGAGTCGGTCAGCGCTAAGTTACGTGGTAAACGACTTGATAATATTGTGTCATTGACTGGCATTGGGTAAACGAGAGTAAATAGTTGTGTGCAGATATTAACCACTGTCGAAATTGATAATATTACGCTTGAGGTATTATTATTTATTTGCGCCATGATGTCGTGACCGTTTGCGACGTATGTCAGAAAATTATGATCCTCCATAAATTGATGACCGATGTGATTCCAAGTGATAATAAAATGTCATGTTATTGTTGTAAAAATAATGTTGTTAGTTTGTGTACTGACAATGTGTGTGTATGCGTGTTCCATAACTTTTAGGAGGTAAAGAAGAGCACACTGGAGGTTCTGGCCCCAAGTTGATCAATTATTGACCAATTGATTGAAATTTGTAATTTTCAATGGTTCGCCGTCATTTTTATGATGACTGATGAGAGTTCCTTTACCTACCCAAAAGCTATGATGGTGCTTATAAAGTGTGTGATTCATTACCAAAATTGGTGATGATGATTGATTTCGAAGTGTGTTGTGTTCCTACAGTCAGAGTATGGACTGTAGAAGGTGTTCCTACAGTCAGAGTATGGACTGTAGATGGTGTTCCTACAGTCAGAGTATTGACTGTAGAAGGTGTTCCTACAGTCAGAGTATTGACTATAGAAGGTGTTCCTACAGTCAGAGTATTGACTGTAGAAGGTGTTCCTACAGTCAGAGTATTGACTGTAGAAGGTGTTCCTACAGTCAGAGTATTGACTGTAGAAGGTGTTCCTACAGTCAGAGTATTGACTGTAGAAGGTGTTCCTACAGTCAGATTATTGACTGTAGAAGGTGTTCCTACCTGCCTAATTCAGGGTGTAGATGATAATGGTGTGCCTATAGAAGATCGTGTACCTATAGAAGATCGTGTGGATACGATAGTTGTGATTATTGTGTTTTGTAGTTATTGTGGAAATAAAACATGTTTAGCTGTTTTGCTCATTCCCACCCCTACCATGATGGGGTCAGAATGGGCCGAGCGTGTCAGAGGCTCTTTGTGCTATTTCTTTTACAGGCGAGTCACCCGAGGACGTGTGACATGCAGGATGGCCGTGTCGGAGCGGCGCCATCTACTAGCATGATACAGTGGTGTCATCTAGTTTATTTGAGGTGTAACAACACCGATAGTTGGTTTGTGGTTCAATAATTAGTTCTCTAATAAGTAAAGAAACGTCAGGTATTTCTTGCCTGGGCGAAATCAGAGATGGCGTTGCGAAGTTGTTGATAACCTGACAGCGGTCAAAGTCTTCATAAGAAAAAATAGTAAAAGGTTCGGCGAATGGTTCCGAGGTTCTAGTCTGAGGAGTTGAACTGAACGGTCGATACGTAACGTCGTCTCTGGGATCACCACGTTTCTATTACATTTCACCTGTAGGTATATAATCAGCGAGCAACCTGCTCCTGTTCCTACTGATCCTGCCTCATGCTTCTACATATATATGATTTAACTTAAATTTGAGGTTAAAGTAAAAGTAGCTAATCTAAACTTAAACTAACTAATAAAATACTCATCATCATGTTCCTGGCATTATCCCAACTTATTTGGGGTCGGCGCTAATCGTTTTCATTTTTCATTATTGACTGCGCCGGTAGCTCAGTGGTTACGATAGTTGCCACTGAGACCTGGTGTTCTGGGTTCGATTCCCACCCGGGACAATTATTTGTGTGAACCACAAATAATTGTTCTGAGTCTGGGTGTTCTTTGTGTCCGTGAAATGAATGTTTGTGAAGTCCCCCGCGACACAGGGATATATTTCCCTAGTGCAGGAGTTGTCTTTTTAAACAAAAAAAAAAAAAAAAAAAAATTATGTCCTGTCAGACGTCACGCTATTACTAGCTCCTTTTTCCTTCATATCACATATCACTCAATCCATCCAACTTTTCTTTGGCATCCTCTCCATCCATCTATAATTTATAAAATTCTTCGCAACATTTTTTGAATACTGGCCACATTGCTATGTTAAATAGTAAAAATACGAGTTGTAACAACGCGGCAACAGTTTCATCCACGTAGCTCCCGTTCCCGTGGGAACTTCATAAATAAATATAACCTATAGCCTTCCTCGATAAATGTACCTAACATTGATATAATTTTTAATTCGGTCCAGTAGTTCCTGAGATTAGTGCGTTTAAGCAAACAAACAAACTCTTCAGCTTTAAAAACATGCGGGTGAACCTCTTTTCGCATTAATATTATTTAAGGGCATAGCGCTTGACATGCTTTCATCGTATCTTTACCAAAGGGTTCAGTGCGTGGACATTGGAGGAGTAAAGTCACAAAACTTACCAGTTAGATTAGGCGTGCCGCAGGGGTCGATTCTGGGCCCATTTTTGTTCTTGGTATATATAAATGATTTGCCATTTTATTTGAAAGACATGTGTGATATGGTACTTTTTGCGGATGACACCTCCCTTATTTTTAAGGTGGAGAGAAAGAGGAATAATTTTAATGACATTAATAATGCTCTCGCACATGTCACCGATTGGTTTACTGTTAACAATTTAGTTCTCAATGCCAAGAAGACCAAATGTATCAAATTTGTAATGCCTAATGTAAGTTTTGTAGACCCAAAATTAATAATGGGTAATGTAAATCAAGAAACCGTGGACTCGACCCTCTTTCTAGGCTTGACACTAGACAAGAAACTTCAATGGGGTCCCCATATTTCTTGTCTTGCTGGAAAATTGAGCTCAGCTGCTTACGCTGTTAGAAAAGTAAGGGAACTTACTAATGTAGAAACTAGACGTCTAGTCTACTAGTTATTTTCACAGTATTATGTCCTATGGAATTCTGCTTTGGGGTAAAGTTGCTGATATTCAAAGCATTTTTATACTACAAAAGCGTGCAGTTCGTTCTATTTATCAACTAAGTACGAGATAGTACTTTTTTGAGGACAAAGATATACTAACAGTCGCTTCGCAATACATTTATGCCAATATAATCTATGTCCGGCAAAATATTAATCTTATTAAAAAGAGAAGTGACATACACATAATAAATTCTAGAAATAAGCATAAACTCTACATACGCGCGCAATACAAAAAAAGTGTGTCTACAAAAAGTGCATACAACTTTTGTGGGATTAGGCGTCCGTATGTATAACAGAATACTTGTGCTCCTACAAGAGTAACCTTATGATAGATTCAAGTTAACTGTTAAGAGGATTCTAATAAAAGGGCTCATTATTCAGTAAACGACTATTTAAGCGACAATAACGCTTGGTTGATCAGTGAAACACAGACAACATTGTAAACTCAGTTAATAAAACAGTTTAAACATTGTTCAACTAAAGGCCTAATATTAATAGACTAGTAGATATCCCTTCTTTAGTCCGTCATGCCCCCGTAGTCTGCTTGCGGTGGCGGTGTTGGCGGGTCGCCACCTTCCCTCTAATATCGCGAGGGAGGCGATGGCTGCGTCACTCGTCATACTCGTGAACGGGTGCTGCTTGTGGTGACTGGTCGGCGGTTGTCGGGGTATGTTATGTTAATTTTTATTTTATATTTTGTTAATTCATTCTTTTTATTGTTACTGAATATTATAATAGGTGTATCCTATGGTTGAACTTGTGTAAATTGTCATATTGTAAATGTGTGCATCCGCCATTAGGTTTCTTTGTAGGAGATTGTCTGTGCCTGAGTAAACTATAATATGTAGATATTATAGTATTTTAAGAATTATAATTTTTATTTTTCTTGTCTTATTGAGCACCTGGTCGGTATAAATTGAACTGGTAATAAATGGAATTGTGCGTGCATTCGCTCACATCATATATACATTGTACAATATTACATGATTGTGATAAAAGACTTGACATTAAAAAAGAAACGGAGCAAAAGAGACGTGAAACAAAATCTCGGAGTTTCTTTTTTCCTTTCTTTTCCGGGTCGTCTACTTAGGTAGCAAGTGAAAGGTTGCAGGTAAGCTAGGGTAGGATACTCGACGGCATGACCGAGGACCGCGTTGTTGCTTATTCCCCGAACTGTGATCTCGTGTCAGCGATCATCACCACTGTTCGTAAATCTACTCTACTTCAGTGGCACCCTGAGCGTTGGTCCTAACTCCTTAGGGTGCCCTCAGGTGGATGTCGCTTGGACTTTGGCCGGATTCTTGGAAGTTAATTTTAGACCTGTCATCTTTAAGGCTTACTATAATATGTACATTTGTCATTTATCGCACGACAAACGGACAGACTGATAAAAAAATCTGTAAGATCAAATAATTTTAACAATGTCTTTAGCCATTTAAGTGATACTTTTGTAAGATTTAGTCTTATACAGTGTAATTTTGACAAGTACAAGTGTATGTAAATACCTAAGTGCTGAATAAAGTTCATTATTTCATATATTATTACCGTATATATTTCCACGATGAAAGTATTAAAGACATATTTTTTATTTACATTTACACTTCTCTTGATAGCTGTAACAAAAATATTTTCGAGGAGTAAACAAAGACTGATACATATCTACAGAATCTATTTATAATAATAATAGTGCGTTCGCTAGTATGTGCTGCAACAACGTCACCAGCATTGAGTAAACGTTTATATTTAGATGTCTAGTTGCGCCATTCCGTAGATTTTAATAAACTGGGCCCTTCTTATGAAGAGATAGTATCATTTTCTTCATTAATATCTTGAAAAAAAAAACAAAAATATATCTAAATATTCTTAAACATCCGGAGACTCTGGGACACATGGGTCTCGGTTTACTTTTAAGCCCGTTCGTTGACGTGATTTTTTTATATAAAACACCCAGCGGGGGCAAATGTACAAATCCTCAATTCACAGACACAAAGCTAGACTCTAAACACCGGTGACTGCACCGGTGGCTCAGTGGTTACGGTAGTTGCTTCTGGGTTCGATTCCCACCCGGGACAATTATTTGTGTGAACCACAAATAATTGTTCTGAGTCTGGGTGTACTTTGTGTCTGTGAAATTTATGTTTGTAAAGTCACCCGCGACACAGGGATTTATTTCCCTAGTGCGGGAGTTGTCTTTTTAATAAGATGAAAAAAAAAAATCTGTGGTCCATAACCTGAGTCAGTCAGAAGCTGTAAATTTATTAACAAAATGTTAAATAAAAAGCCGGCCATTCCGTACCATTTTCAAGTACTTACCTGTTGACGTTATTGACATCATTTAGCAAAACAGGGCAAAAACAAAAGTTTGTTGTATGGCAGCCCCCCTTAAAAAATATTGTATTATATTTTTAGAATTGTTGTTAAAGCGGCAATAGAAATACATCATCTGTGAAGATTGTCTTGTCACTCGTCTATCGCGGTTCTTGAGATACATCCTGGTGACTCACAGAAAGACAGTAATAGGGTCCCGTTGTAAAAAAAAAACAGGCAATTTCTCTGTTTTCTTTTAGTTATATTTGGTTATTATAAATCTATAATTATTATAAAGGGTGTTTGGTGCTTCGTGTGCCAAATTGAAATGGTCGACAGGGGGGGTCATCTGCTATCCTTTCAGACCCCTAAACACTATTCATGCCCTGTCGATTTTTTTTCATCGACTTTTTATTATTTTATTAAAAAAATACCCAAATTTTACATTCAAATACAAATTTAAATAAAAGTATAAGTCGTAGACTCTGAATTTTAATTTTGTTTAGATGTGTATTGTATGACAGTATTTTTGATATAAAAATTAGTGACATTAGCGATCTAGTTTTTTTTAAATTTTCTCGCAACGTTTCGGACTTCAATAAATGATGTCCATGTTAGAGCTATTTAGATGGCTATAAAAAAAAACCCAAAAGCGACTGGGATCTCCGAACCTCCTCAACAATTTTCTAGCCTTTCGTCTTGCTAGTGATGTGCCACATGCCATAAAAATCTTTTTACAACTTTGTGAATTCGCTAGAATTGTGAATCGAGTCACAAAATACTAAATTCCAAATTCTAGAGAAAAAAAGGCTTTTTGCGTAATTGTTAATTGAGACACATGTAAAATTTGTTTTCTCACTCTCGCAAAGTAAAATCTATCTTCTATCTCTTTCTTGCATAGCGTAAACTAGTTTGAACAAACGACGAACTGCCGCCGACGCCGTTAATCCGTCATAATTTTAGTCGAGACATCACTGCCTCTGCTACCTAACGTGTGTGCTTAGTTCACCGTACTCCGCGTTTTTTTCATTTTGTTACTTTGTTTTGTTGGTTTTTGTTACGTTTTAACTTTTGGTGTTATTGTTAAACTCTGTTGACTTTTTGTTGATGCAATGGCGACGTTTTCTAACGAAGAATATGCTGACGTCATGATGGCTTATGGAGCCACCCATGGTGTCGCTCGTGCAGCGCAACGACTTTACCAGGAACGCTTTCCTGGTAGACGATTACCTGGCCGCAGAGTCTTCCAAGACACATAGCGACGCATACGCGAGACTGGCATGAACCAAGCGGCCATATTGTGCGACATAATGTTGAAGGGGACGAGAGAATACTGGCACTTTTTGAGGAAGACCCTACAAGAAGTATTAGAAATGTGGCAGCACATCTTGATATTTCAATATGGAAAGTGTGGAAAGTTTTTCAGCAAAACGAAAAGCATCCATTCCATTACATTCCGGTGCTTGGTACGTAATTTTAAACTAACTTTAAACCCGTACACGCTTTGTTTGACGATGCCTTTGTTTAGCAGGTAATGGGTATAGTATGATGTCACTTCCAGGTAGTGCATCATTTAGCCCATACAGGCGGTCCTTAAAAATCTTATTGTGCAATTATTTACTGCTCAACAGAAATTTAAGAGTTTTTTGTTTTGGTCTTGAAGGTGGCGACTTTGAGAGACGAGTGGAATTCTGACGCTTTATATTACACACGGATGTGGATGATCCTATTTTTTTAAAAGAATACTGTGGACGGATCAATCCAAATTTACCAAAGAAGGAATTCTCAATCTTCACAATCTGCAACACTAGACAAACAAAACGGAAAACCCACGTGTTAAATACAGTAATCATTTCAAAGGAGGTTTAGTGTAAACGTTTGGGCAGGAGTGATTGGGAATCAGGTAGTTGGACCGCATTACCTGCCCGATAACCTCAATGGCGATAACTATTTGGAGTTCCTTCAAAATGACCTGCCCGAATTAGTGTCTGATTTAATGAAAATGTGCCCAAAGTATTCCAGCATGACGGCTGTCCCGCGCATTGGAGATTGACTGTGAGGGAATATCTCGACGATGTGTTCCCCAATGCGTGGATTGGTCGCGATGGCCCTATTGCATGGCCGGCACGTTCCCCAGACCTAGCTCCGCTAGACTTTTATGTCTGGGGACGTGTCAAAGAGCTGGTATAAGCTACGGAGGTTCCGACTAGAGAGGTACTACTTCAACGCATTGAAATGGGGTTCAATAAAATTAAGGAGGAAATGCGACTTCGTACAACAACTGTGGAAATACGAAATAGATGTCGGGCCTGCATTCGCAATAGAGGCCAACAATTTGAGCAGAATATGTGAAAAATAAATAAATATTAAAAATGCTTTTTTTAAATTTCTATTTACCCCCTCCCAAGAGTGATACGAGACAGATTTTAACCTTAAAAGAGTGAGATAACACATTTAATAAGTATTTCAGGTATCATTTAAGCAAGAATATTTTTTTAAATCATAATTTGGAATTATAGTATTTCGTGACTCGTTTCACAATTCTAGCGAATTCACAAAGTTGTAAAAAGATTTTTAAGGCATGTGGCACATCACTAGCAAGAGTTTAGACTAGAGAATTTTTGAGGGAGTTCGAAGATCCCGGTCGCTTTTGGTTTTTTTTATAGCCATGTAAATAGCTCTAACATGGACATCTTTAATAGAAGTCCGAAACTTTGCGAGTAAATAAAAAAAAAAAAACTAGATGGCTAATGTCACTAATTTTGTTAACAAAAATACTGTCATACAATACACATCTAAACAAAATTAAAATTCTGAGTCTACGACTTACCTATACTTTTATTTAAATTTGTATTTGAATGTAAAATTTGGGTATTTTTTTAATAAAATAATAAAAAGTCGATGAAAAAAAATCGACAGGGCATGAATAGTGTTTTGGGGTCTGAAAGGATAGCAGATGACCCCCCCTGTCGACCATTTCAATTTGGCACACGATGCACCAAACACCCTGTATACATCTATTACTTTTGTTACAATCTTTCGTTTTTTTTTCGGGCGTCCCCAGTTAGCCTCGAGTCTTTTAGTATCTACTTCAACGGACATCACAATATGTCGTAATGTATAAATAAGCTTTCTACATTGTTAAATTGAAACACATTTAGCTTTTGTGTATACTCGCACGAGTTTTATATTGCCGTTGTTCGTTGCCAAAGAAACATACCTTCTTATTGAGAGTATCACAGGTTTTAATGAAACGTATCAATTGTTGGCGTAACCTTACATTGAATTTATAATCAATTGATTCGACAACTATTAATGTTTAATAGACAGTAAGTAATTAAAGTCATGTTATGGAGACAGTCTTTGAAACTTCTTGCCTATAACGTCTAATGCTGACCATAGGCCTGCCTTGATGGGGTTTTTATTTCATAATCACTACGCTTTGGTGATCACAGTATCATGTCGAATAATTTTACTCTAATCTGTAGTAGACACGGGTCTCAATCGCGGGTCTAACCTTTTTATTATTCCGATATTTCGTCATGGTCTTTTTTTTCGGACGGACGTACATAGTTAGCCCCGAGGCTTTTGCTTCTTTATCTGTTATAAAGGCGAGCAGAGCTCCAGCCTTAATAATAGGTTTAAAAACTACAAACTAAGCAACCTGCGCAACAGGGCGCCCCCTGTGGGGCTTGGACCTCGGCTCAGGGCGGTCGCTGGCGATGAGATTGAGGTATTATGACTTTTAATATTTTAGGGGTTTTGTGCAACTGGCGCTCTACTTTACAGTTTGCGGGCCTCTCGGACTTTGGGTCTATGAGGGCATCGGCTGGTAGTCGTGGTCATGAATAGACAGGTCCGTGACGTTTTCGAAGAGCTGGTTTCGGCAACTATTTTTCTGTCGACTGCTTAACAGGCAGGTTGGTTATCGCAGCAAGACAATAAGTAATAAGCTGATAGACTGCTTCCAATCCACCAGCTGTCCCTTAGTCATCTCTTAGGACACCTATGGAAAGTCATGGTGTAGACAATTCTTATCCGTAAACCACACGGGATAACCAAAATTCCATGATTGTTAAATACTCGTAATGTTTCATTGTTGTGTCTTAGTACCGGGTGGAGACTCATTAAATGGAATAATTGGGTCCAACATCTTAACGTTTTTTCTAAAGTACCAGGATATATAGGCCGGCATCCAACGACGGCAACCAATTTTAAATTAAGATGTACGGCGCGGGTTGATGGTGTAAATCTTGAAGGTTGTGGGTTCGATCCACGACCTCCGACTTTAAAACTACCAGGCGATGGAGGTTATCATATTATGGTATTCTATGAACAGGTTCAGCATACCATTGTTGTACCTATTCTGAAAATAGAAAAGGCATTAAATTCCACAACTGGTAATTACTTATACGATGTTGTTGTAATGAGTTGGAATAAAACGCTTTTTCGTCTATATTTGTTTCATGAAACATAAAATACATCTGCTCAGTCTTATTAAAATACTTAGTAACATTAAGAACAGATAATACACAAATAATTAATTACCCTACTTATTCGGCTAGAAAGAGTCTAGCCAACATGTTTAGAACATGTTGACAATAAAAATATGACTGTCATAAAATATCTTAACGACTAAGTTAAGTTAAGTAAGAAGTGTTTGCAATAAAAACAAATGATTGAGGTTATAGTTAACATTTTAGTAAATCAATTAACCGTACAATAGTCGGTTTAGCTATAGCTAAAAATCACGTACCTATTGCACCTTCAACAGATTTGTAAAAACATTAAAATAGGAACAGTCTTATTATGAAAACATACAAACAAAAATCTACTAAATACTTATTGTTAAAATTCACAATTTTAATAGGATGTTCACTTAGATTGTTTAATTAAATTTATTGAAGAGGGTATATTATATATTGAAGCGGAGCGGAAATGATCGGATTTTATTATATAAATTTATTTCGAAGGTACCTACTATTTAAATAGTCTTACATGTCTCATGGTTTATTTTATTGCCGTAGTTATATACATAGGTACTTTTGATATATTCTCAATCCTCAATATGCACTTCTGACGTTTCCCGACACTACAACTTCGCTACTTCCCTACTAATGTCAATTCAATGGCTAGGGCGTTGGACTTGTGATCTTGAGGTCGCCGGTTTGAACCCCACCCATTGTACTATCGACGTGAACCCACTCGTAACACAAGCATTTTAGCTTATCACGAGGGGTTAACAAGAATACTAGTATAGGTACTACAAAAGTCTGCTAGAAATATAAAAAAAAAAAGAATGTAAATTTGTTTGTTATGGTTTCACGCGAAACCTACTTAACTGATCATCATGAAAGTTTGTTTACATATTCTTGGAGGTATAAGAGCTAACATAGGATACTTTCAATGCGAGCGAAGTTGCGTGTAAAAGCTAGGAAGTTATAAAAATACATATCTTGAGACGAGATATTAGTTTCATCTAACATTATTGAGTGAGATAGGACATCGTATCGTCTTTAAGCTCCAACACAAACTTACTTAATAATACATAAGTATTTATTCAGTTTTCTTTTGAATATTTTCTATAATATCTGATATGGTGACAGTACATCCGGCAACCAAGCAGAAAAAGCCGAAAAGTATAATTAATATATTTTTGTACAATATCCATTTGAATCGTCCGAGGTCCTCCCATCGAAATATGGTTTCTACAATGCCAGGAATGATGAGCCCGAGGATGGAATAAAACAAGGCTCCAACTAAGTTGATTATCTGTTCCAGAAAAGGCAGAGCTATTCCAATACCACCTGTAAATTAAAAACTACTGATTATAATATTTTAGAATAACTTCCACATATAGATAACTATTCCAGTTATGTCTTTGCTTTTGGGCTCTCATTATTTTGTGTTTGTCACATGGGATAAATGAGTTTTCTTTTTACTTTATTAGCCCTTTTATGTCCAAAGCTGAACCTGGGCAAGGGAAATTAACACTTTTTTACTCTTATAATGAATGGAATCAGGCGTTACTTCCTCCGCAGCCTCCGAAGCGTAGCGGTATTTGGCTCGCTTTAAATCTCGTAAGTCGTGGGTTCGATCCCCACGCCGGACAGGAAATCTTTGTGTCAATTCTAAGATTTCTTTTGGGGTCTGAATAGTTGAGAGACTACCCTCCGTGATTCGGAAAGCACGTTAATCCGTTGGTCCTGACTATTATAAAATCATCTATAACAATCGGGCATCAGCGTTTCCTTGTGTGTTGAATCACAATACTGCGGTCATTAACTCGCCTGCCAAGCGTTGTGACTATGGCAAATACCTTTCTTCGGGAGGAGGTCCATGTTCAGCAGTGGACGTTATACGGGCTGATGATGATGATGATTAGACGTTACTTTGCGCAAATGCATACTAATTTACGGAGCTGATGATGCTTCGTGTCGGATCATCGGCGGGTGATTATATTGCTGCATGTTTAAATTGACCTTCCTACATTTTGTGCATAGTTATTGTGGACGGGAGGGCGCTGCAAAAACCTAATTACTAGAAACATTTTGAGCGGAATGAACACTAAACATTTTCTGTTTTTTAAACTAGTCCCCGAGACTTAATAAGCCTCGTTGCTCATTGCCATTTTTAGTGAGTGCCGCTGTTGATCCTGGCTTACAGGAGTCGTGGTAGTGGAAATAAGGTTGGATTAGCACCTTTGTAAAAAAGAAACCGACGACAGCCGTTCTCAATTTTTGTACTTAGTAAAACATTTAGAGGTACATTTCTATTTATACAAATTGTTGGTTAAAAATATACTAATAATTGAAAGAGGAAAGATATAATTGTTTGTATATATGTATGTTTGCTTTGAATAGGCACTGGAACTACTGGACTGATTTCAAAACTCTGCATTGAATAGGTACTGGAATTGCTACTGAAACGTTTTCAAAAATTATTTCACAATTAGTAAGCTACGTTTTCCAGGAGTGAATGCAGACCCCACGAGGGAGGGAGCTACGCGTGTATAACTGCGTGCAGGAAGCTAATCTATGCTTCTATACTAATATTATAAGGAGGAAAGATTTGATTGTTTGTTGGTTTGTTTGCATTGAATAGGCATTGAAACTACATTACGGATTTGAAAAATTCTTTCTCCGTTGAGAAGCTACACTATCTATATTTTATTATATAGTTCCCATGGGAACGGGAGCTACGCGGGTAAAACTGCGTGATGGAAGCTAATTACTTATAAAGCGACTTACCACAGAAGATAACAATGAACATCCTGGTTCCAGTTTGCAGTATGCCGCGATAGTTCTCTTTAACTCGGGGCTCAAGGTGCCTCATAACGATGTCAATTACCACGAAGAAATGCAGGGGATACGTGAAAAATATAGACAGGGATATAAATACTTTGGCACATATTGCAGGCCTGAAAAAAGGAAAGGAAATGAAGTCAAGTTCTCTGTACTGAAGCTATCTTGATTATTTTAATGGAAAAAATGTAATTTAATAAATGTTTATATATCTGTCTGTGCTTTCGTCTGCCAGTCTGATTCTTTGAACCTTTTAACTTGTGTGATTATTATTAATATTGGGCATTGGTTTTGAAGTTTAACAATGTATTTTATTATTATTAATGTTTATATGTTATTAACTGACTCGCGCATAGTATAGTACGCCTAACTAAGTACGACATAGTAAGACAAGTTTCTTCGATAGTCACTCTCTGAAGGATGAACCAAAATTCGTGTCCAAAACTTTTATGGAAAAATAAAATCTTTCGTGGTAACTTCAATTTTAGGATGGAGTTTCCATAGCATCGGGTGAAAACGTGCAATGAGCCTAAGTTTTTCACTTCTTTTTATGAGGTTTTATACCTACTCCTTAACTCCACCTTTTCCAAAGTGAATTTATAGTTTTCGTAGTTAGTCACAAGATGTTTTATGATTATATTTCATCTGACAAAACTCGGGCGAGCAAGACTCTACCTTTACTAAATGGTTTGAAACTACAAACTTAAGGTCCTCGCCTCTGGACGGTCGCTGGTATTGCAAAAGTTCTTAGATTTCGGGTCTACTACTTTCGATTCTTTGAAAACTAAGAAGGGTCGGACTTGACACGTAAACAGTTAGTAGTAGGTATTGTTACATATTATAAACTATACACTATACACTATCTAATATTAAATAGCTTTAATATTAGATAGTGTTTAACGTACCAGTGATCCAAAGGCAGATTGAGTGTGATAGTCCCCTGAAGCGCGTTTCCATATCGAAAGTATCCGAACATACCCAAGATGGAGTACAGGACCATCACCAGGGACATGGCTATTACCAACACGCTAGGACAGCCCAAGAAATGCTGAGGTTTCTTCATTGTGTTTTCTATTGGCATCACCACTCCAATACCTTCCATTGCGAATATTACAGTTCTGTGGAATGATTATTAGAAATGATTTAGAGCTATTCCAAATTTGGAAAAAAGAATGTTAAAAAACTTGGCCAATGTATTTTTATAATACGTTTTAAAAATGATCTCTTATTGCATTATTTCTTTGGATTTTAATCATGTCTATGTTTCCTATGCATCGTGATGTTCAGACTTCGAAATAAAGCAAAGTCGCAAAAAAAATTAAACATATATATTTTATTGATTGTATGATCTAGTTGGTATGTATTCATTTCATTGTTGTATGGTATATATAGGTATTGCATATACTGATCTTTTACTTGTAATTAGCGACGTGCCCTGAGCTGATGTATTATGTGCACCTATTCTTCTTTTCTTTGATTAAGATTGTAGATTGTACTCAGATTGTAGACATACAGGTCGTTATGCCTACAATCGGAGCGGTCTTTATGGTAGGTGAAGTAGTAAAAGTCTAGTGGCTTACTACTTATATCTACATAGTCTAAAAATTACAACTAAGGTTGACTGGCAGAAAATGCCCCTAGCTTTAAGTCTGCCTTTTTACGTTTTGATTAAATAAAAACATATTTTATTGTATACTTACGACAAAAATGCTGGAATACGAGCTATACTGCCGGCGACTTTTTTGTCGCTGATTACAATTTCGTCTCCGAATATGTAGTATAGGCATATTCCGAATGTTGCAAACAGAAGTATATTGGCCAGCAATGAAAACGGTGCTAACCACTTCAAGTGCCTGATCTGTACCATCAAGCAAAGCGGCGCGAGGAGAATCAAACAGTAGTATTCTATTGGCAGGATCGCTCCCAAGTAAGTATCAACTAGCTGAAAAATACAAAAAAAGTTAGCTTCTAGTACCTTTTTTTCTTATAAATTATTTTGTCTATCTATCGTGTGAAAACCAAACATCTTTCGGGAATAAAAAGTAGCTTATGTTCTATTACAGACTACATTATATCTGTCATTAAACAAATAACATGCAAGTGTCTACTTGTTATGGAAAAATAACAGGTTTTACGAAATAATGCTTTTGGCATTAGTATATAGAGTAAATTATCAAAAATATAAAAAAAATGTCTGTCGGTCGAAAATGACCGTGTTAACCAAAAACGAAATCGACCAACAATATTTCGAGAATGTCTGAGGATGATTCTCAAAACTTTACGAGATATTCTTATTTATGTGTGTCTCTTAAAATTAGGATTACCAATAATTATTAATTCATCCAATAGGACAAATAAATCAAGAGTATTTTGATTTTTGGTTACTCTGAGTGACTACCCAACTCGTAACGAAAACCGGCAGATCTTGGACACCTTAGCGCTTTTATGTTATGCTCGGTATGCTATATAGTTCTCATTAATCTTAAAAATTAAAATATCGACCGCAAAAAATAATAGAATGGTTGATTTCGTGTAGGTTATTTATTCTTGAAAATTATACAAAAGTGTTGGAATACCGATTGCTTTAAAAAGAGACAGAAGTGTCTCGGAAATGGAGGAGGACGGCCTTCATCTACATCTCCTGAAAGTTCTCCTGATATAATTATATTCAACATGATTAAAAAATGATCTGAACAATAATTTATTTTGAAACATAGTCTAAGGTAAGCTTTTCCGTAAAGTATGTAAAAACATTTGAAAATGTGATATACGGGCGGTGTCATCGTTAAATATTTAATACCAAATGCAACTTTGGAGATATTAGTCAGATAATGCGGATCATTACCGATAGATGGCACTGACGTCCACCTTAGAGACGTGTTATAAAGAGATTTATAAATTTCGATGACCACCGTAGCCTAATTGGTTAAGGCATTAAGGGCTTAACCTAAGATGCGGGTTCGAGTCCCGCCGGTGGTCGAATTTTATTAATCTCAATTTTGAAACATGATTAAAAAATCATACCTGTTTGATAGATGTTGCAATTAATACGGTGAAAATACAAGCTACACCGAGGTACGTCAACACCAAGGAGAATTCTGCAAATTTACTGAAAAATAATAATAAAGATCATATTAGCATACAGCGTTTCTAGTGAGTCAACATCGACACACACTACTACACAAATTCAAATTGTATCCATATAATAAAGTTCTACAAATCATTCAGTAAATTTTCATCAACTGCGATAGTTATTACAATTCATTGTATTTGTCCAGTCAGGCAACCATTCAATAATAAAGTATCTTAATTGCTTTTTTTATGGGTTTACCTACTATACCCCAACATAAACTAACTAACTTTTGATCTCGGAAAGATAGGACAACCTAAAGCTAGTACTTACTGGGCAAATTTGGCGTATGGTCGAATCCATTTAGGTCCATTGGAAAACGCAGAGGAACACGTCTCTGCGTAATTAAGTAGAGGTTTTCGTTCTAATTCACAACATCCTCGAGAGGTTGTAACCTAAAATTTTTTTCAAAAATATACAAATCTTCACAAAGTGTTCAAATTGGCCTCATTGTATACACAATGAGGCGCATTTTATGTAACGTATTTTTTTTCTTTTTTTTCTGACGGACATTATCTAGTTAGCCAGGAGGCTTTAGCTACTTCACCGGACTCGACTTCAGGAGCTCCAGCCTTAATTATTGGTTTAAATATTACAAACTAAGCAACCTGCTTGGACTTATACCTCAGCTGAGGGCGATCGTTGGCGGAGGGATTGAGGAATGATGACATTTAAGGGAATTTTGTGCAACTGTCGCTCTATTTTACAGTTTCACGGGCCTCTCGCACTTCGGGTCTACGAGGCCATCGGAAGGTTCTTAACAAACTAAGAGTCGGGAGGGAAATGTAACGTATTTACTATTTATGTACACGGGTACATAAAGTGTCAATACGTTACGGAGAATAGCCACGGGGCCATTATCCTGCAAGAAGAAGCCCGCGATTATTTTTTAATTGAATATCTTACTCTTATTTAAATCTATACAAGGTGTAACGGCAAGGGTATATAAATAGAAAGAGCAAGGCTTCTTCGGATCATAACAAACTATATGGCAGTTTCAACTCAAAATAAAATAAAATAAAAAGTCAGTATTATTTTGCAAACAAAAAATAAAAATGCGGAACCTTTTATTCAGAAATACCAGGAGTAAGAGGTTTATTTTTACTTGCAAATAGTTCGTTGACATCGATGAGCTGATTGAGTGCTAGTGATGTATTTATTTAAATTTGAAAAGTTTGGTTTCTGGTATCTATGAATTTAAGAAAATCATTACTTCCGGACTTGTAGAGATAGGATTAAATAACCCTTGCCATATAGTTTGTTATGATCCAAAGAAGCTTTGCTCTTTCTATGTATATACCCTTTCCCTTTCCGTTACACCTTGTATATTATAATTATTAGAGTTTGCAAAATTAAAGCGAAAGAATATTCACGACTGGCAAACAGTGTAAAATTATGAACAATAACGGCCCGCGTCTAACTTCATGCCCTAAGCCTGTTGAAAGGTCAATCGCTGGCTTAGGGTATCAAGTCTTGCGGTTGAATTTACGCTAGAATAAAATGTGCTAGTACATGATAGGCCCTACCTATGACGATTCAGGAGCAACGTACGATGCTTACGACGACCTACGACGAGGACTACCTACGACGTTTTAAAATTTTGGAGTTTATCACAGCATGAATTGCTTAGGGAATGAAGTACTATTAAGTTGGACCTGCTCGATACAAATAGTTAATTAAATAGTCAAGATATTTCTTTTGATAAATCTGTAAACAAGTCGCATGTTAAGCTTTTTAATATTTTTTAGTAATAAAATTATTTTTTCCGTTTTAACAAATAACCTGTAACAGAATCACGCTTGTTAACTATTTCTTGCATCTCAATTGGCACGAGTGATAATTAATGGCAGTACTTTGTTTGCACGAAAACTTAATGTTTTTACAAGTGCTCAAACAAATAATTCAATAAAATGTTTCAGCAACGTCAGATGTGTGGACACTGTACATACACTAACAGACATACCTACCTATTTAAGGTGAAACGTTTTTGTCTATTGTATACCGGGCATACCACCTCGTCCGGCCAAAAATATATTCAAGCATCCGTCCTCTAAAGATACAAATAGTAATCTCTGAATTACCTACCCAAATATGCCTAGAGTAAAACCAAGCAGCCCTCTCAAAAGATTGTGGTCACAACCATCCGAAAATCGGCTAAATGCGAGTCGGTCTACGATCACGCTCGTCACTCAAGAACGGTTCTTAATTTGATTATTTATGTCCCTTTTTCCGCGCATCAAGACCTCAGGAATAATTAAGGCACATCGTTAAGGTATTAATAAAAAAACTGTAAAGGTGTGATAAAGATGAAAGATGTGGGCATACCAATCGTGCCTACAACCATGGATTCACTCTTGAATTCTGAACGACACGCTAATCAAATAAAAATCTAAGCTTACAGAAATTCGTTGGAGATTTTAAAAGAGTCATCATCCTCTCAAACAATTAGCCAGTTAGTATCCCAAAAAGGGTAGTTCCATTAGTGTCAGTGGCATGAAACTTACACGTGTCCAAGACAGGAATATCATAGTTAATAATTACGGGTGTAACGCCAATAATTATAAGATAAGCAGTAAAAGTGTTACGCACTTCAAGTGCGTATACTTACACTTCAAGAGTAACACTTTTATATATTTACTAACATTTGTCAACGACATTACAATGTTACTTTATAAGATTATAGCAGACTTATTATCGTACAATACATTACGAATACATTGCATTACTTTGTTTTGTTTAAAGACAACTCCTGTATGAGTGAAACAGCTCTCGCGGGGGACTTCACATGTAATTTCACAGACTCAGGACTGTGGTCCACACAAAAAGTTATCGGGGGTCGGAATCAAAGCCAGAAAATCAACTCGCAGAAGCAATTATGGTAACCACTTAGCCAACATCAATCGGATGATGTTTTTTTTATTAAGTTATTATATTTTTTTTACCATATCGGCACATGGTTTTTGTTCTCATTGTCATGGGAGATCGCTATAGGGTGTTATATTCGCTATTAGTATGGTTATATTTTTTATTTGACCCGCCTTTTTTTGCAATTAATTACAACAATTAAATAAATATTGAATACTGGAGTGATGTGTGGATGGAATTCCACATACAAGCCCATCACTGCAACTCTTTTAAGCCATATACCTACTGGATTAACCCCGAGACCCACAAAGTCCTAAGCAAAAACTATCTGCCTTTGAATCCGCTACTTATAATACTACTTATAATAATATTTGCTCAGTTTGAAAAAAACAAAAGAGAACCACAAACTAGGAAAAAAAAGAATGGAGAAGTATTTTTTATGTTCAAAGCTCTGGAATGCCATATGACAGCCTTACATTCGTTACTTCGTTTTTAATGGTTGGTAAAGAATTTTTATATATGATAGTTAGTGCTGACTTAAACAAAATATACTTACAAATATATGCACACAGTGTCCACATATGAACGCCACGATCACGGTGCCAACGATACCAACTCCCCAGCCAGCATTGGCGAAAGCTAAAGGCATAGCCAGGAGTCCCGACCCAAGTGAAGACTTTATTAAGTTTGCTAACGATCTTATATCTCTGTAAAAAGGAATAATATACATTTGTTAATGATAATCTATCAACATAATACCTACTGCGGTCACCAACTCGCCTGCCAAACGTGGTGTCCATGGTAAAAAACTCGTAGGGGACGTTATGCGGGCTGCTGATGATGATGTTATTATAAAGACAGAAGTTTTGTATTTTTATAACTTCAAAAACTACAGGAACGATTTACAATATTATTTCAAGACTAGCTACCCGCACGCGGTTTTACCCGCGTTCCCGAAGGAACTTCATAAATAAATATAGTCTATAACTTTATCGATAAATGGGCTTTCTAGCACTGAAGGGTTATCTAAACGAGAATGTTCATCAATCAATCAGCCCCGTCTCGTCAGCTTCGTACAGGGTTATTATTATATTTTTTAAAACGCCAACAACCTTTTCAGGGGGCGAAAGAACTGATGACAAGCGATCATAGCGCAAAAAAAAACTGCTGTTCCATACATTTGGTCGAGGTAAGTTAACATAAATGTATGGAACAGCTGTTTTTTTTTTTCGCGATTTCACGGTTCGTCCCATAGTAAAAGTTGTTTATCATCAGTACTTTCACCCCCTGAAAGATTGTTGGTGTTTTAAAAATAACCCTGTATATAGATAAAAGTATAAATTAGAAAGCTACGTTATTCAGGACACATATATGATGAGGTCCCCACGGGAATGGAATCTAGATAGGGTGTCAATTTCGCCATCATAGGAAATTGAAAGCTCATGGACACAGATGCTTCTAACGGGCTAGTAGCCATTTAATGACGGGAATTCACAAGGTGGCAGCTGAAATTACGAGTAATATTTAACATAAACTAATTCTATCTAAAAAAATGTGGGTTCCGTAAAAAAAAGAACCAAACCAAAAAAATACTTGCGTAAAACTGTGCGAGATGCTAAACTTGATGACTTTTCGCTCAGCTCAGCTCGCATGTTCCTTTCATCATCATCATCAGCCCGTTTGTCTATTGCTGAACATGGGCCACCTCCCGAGAGAGGGTTTCGCTATATACACCACGCTTGGCAGGCGGTTTTGTGACCGCAGTATTATGTTGTAACACACAAGGAAACGCGTTCTCTGGTATACGCTTGTTATAACTATCGAGGCTTTACGTACTCAACCAACCAGACAGAGAGATACATAAAAATCTTAAAATTTACACAAAGATTTCTTGTACAGCAGCTTGGGGATCAACCTCGACCTCTGAGACTTATAGGAGGTTGCCGTGTTCCTCTTAGAACCTCTATATGAAGTAAAAAAGTTACACTTTACAACGTCGTAATTAAATTGTGAATATTTTATAAAATGTTTTCGAGTTTTTTTTATGCCAACCAAAATGTTTTAAAATCTCATGTGATCGACGACTACTATTATAAAAAGACTTAACGTCTGTCTGTCTGTTCCCGATGAACTCAAAAAAATATAGCATAGCTTTTCATTCTTTTTAGGGTTCCGTAACCGAACGGTAAAAACGGGACCCTATTACTAAGACTTCGCTGTCTGTCACCAGGCTGTATCTCAAGAACCGCGATAGCTAGACAGATGATGTATTTCTATTGCCGCTATAACAAAGGGGATTTTTTAAGGGGAGCTCCCACACAACAAACATTTTTTTTTTTGCTTTGCCGACTCGCACTTGATATTTTTTCGGACGGGCATTATGTAGTTATCCTCTATTCTTCTACTAGTTCACCGGGCATAAAGGCGAGCAGAGCTCCAGCCTAGTAAATGCTTTAAAAACTGCAACCTACGCAAAAGAGCGTACTCTGTGGGATTTGGACCTCGGCTCAGGGCGGTCGCTGGTGGGGAGATTAAGGGATTATGGCTTTAAGTTTTTAGGGGAGTTTTGTGCAACTGTCGCTCTACTTCACAGTTCGCGGGCCTCTCGGACTTCGGTTCTTCGAGGGCATCGGATAGTTAGCTTTTCATGCGCTGAGCTGAGCTTTTTATTCCTGAGCTGTAGAACGTTCCGGTGCACAATTTGTTAAGGTTTTTTTGTAAATAATTCTTTACTTATCCGTGCAAAGCCGGGGCAGATCGAGTATCCAGTACCTACTGGATATTAACTAACAAACATAATGGAACATGCACTAATATAATTATTAAATTTATTTGTATAATTTTAAGAATGGTCAGATTTGGCAGAAATTGTCTACTTACTACCGTCTGTAAGTAAAATTCGGCCTAACTTTTTTTTTTATTGATTATACTAAAGCTCGTAGAAGCTACTATATTATTATGTACATTTAACAGAAAAAAGTGGATAATTATTTATGTTAAATTGAAACTACTTGGAGCCAAACATCATTGCGTCTATCATTATAGTGATATAAATAAAATGTCATTGGAAAACACTCTGTAGTGTTTACTTACATGTCCTTACTTACATTATTATCTTTAATCTATAATAACAAACAATAAAAATGCAACCAGCTGGCCAGTTGCAAGTTTCAGTGAAATCAAACGCGAAAAATATTATATTATCTTAACAACCTCCGTAGCGTAGCGGTATTTAGCTCGCTTTAAATCTCGGAGGTCGTGGGTTCGATCCCCACGCACAACGTTGTGTCACAACGTAGGTAGATAGAGAAAGACTCGTAGGAAGCTAGGATAGGGTCCGGTCGTCCTTGCAAGGCGAGGCTCGCGACGCGTTCTATGCTTCTGACCGAATCCCAGCCCACGCTGGTTGATTCTGATTATATTTATAGTACGCGACTATCACATGCCACATTGGTAGATTTAAATTATATTTAATAACGTGACTGTTGAAATGTATACCTACTAATTAATTAGTCAAGATTTTTTCTTTTCGTTTTATATTTGTATCATTGTATTTGACTTATAATAAGTACGATCGATTCGTCTACATTATCAATAAACGTTTTCATTTCATTCATTTCATTTCATTTCACGCCGGACAAGAAATCTTTGTGTAAATTCTAAGATTTCTTTCTTGTCTGGTTGAGGGTCTACCATCTGTGCCTCGGAAAGCACGTTAAGCCGTTGGTCCCGATTGTAATAACATCATCTACAACAATCGTATATCAAGGAACGGGCAGCAGAGTTTCCTTGTGTGGTACAACATAATACTGCGGTCACCAACCCGCCTGCCAACATGGTGACTATGGCAAATACCCTCCCTCGGGAGGAGGCCCATGAATTAAACGAAACGAAAACGGAAATCAGCAGTGGAAGTTAAACGGGCTGATGATGATGATGACTTATTTATTATGACACTTGAGCTAACCTAACCAAACTAGACTATGCTACTGTTGTAACAAAACAAAAAAACTTCAACTTCAATAAGTCCGGTAAAAAATCGAAGCCTAAACCAATGGGTTTTACCCATTGGTTTAATATAATTGGCTTCAATTTTTTTAACCACCCGAAACCTCATTATTTTGCCAACTAACTAGGAAATTGATAAACTTAAGATTCTTATTATTTTCCAGTGACATATATTAATATTAAAATGAAAAAACGTTGACTAAGACAAAATAAAGAAATGTATCTTAACGGTCGGATAAGTACGTAGGTATTTATCCGACCGTTAAGTTACATTTGTTTAATCCACATATATATAAATAACTAGAGACCGGATTATATGCAACATAAAAAACTTGTTATATGCATGCAAATATGCATGAAAAATGCTTGAAATATGCACGAAAATTGACAGAATATGCAAAATTTAAATTTATTCCTCTTATATTAAAAAAAAAACTTCTTTACTCTTAAAAAAACTAGCAATAACTATTAGTGGCAAATATGTACTTACGAAGTTGGTTTGACCACCGCCCGATTCTCGAATGGATTGTAGGCTTCCACATTTTCACTCTTTTCTTTTTCAGCCATTATGTTAAAACCTTTCACTTTATTATGTACCTAAATTATTATTTTTTCATTGAATTGAGATTTTTAATTCGCAATACCAGTCGTGCTATCTTCGTCGAGTCTTCCTTACTACAAAATAGAAAATCAAGTGAAGTACGTGTATATGAATAATTAAGTTATCTCTTTATTATTTATGAAACACTCCAACATCAATAACAATTCGATGTACTAAAGTATTTCTTGAATGACTATGCTATTCAAGGATATAGCCATTTGAAGAAGGTTTCACTGAACAGTGTGTCAACTAGTTATAACTGCTTTTAACAATTTACTATCATTATTATCTTAGTAGAGATAAAGGTATCAACAAGTGTAACATTGTACCTACATCTTATAAGATACCAATTATAATGTTAAATCACCGTTAAGAATAAAAGCATAAAAATGTAGTTGTTTGTTAAAGAAAAATGATACCTTTATTAATGCTAAACCAACACTATATTATACAAAAGATGTTCACAATATATAAACGTTCAATGCAAATGATTCTTATTATGTATGACATTTATGACACATTCTATTGTAACTTTAATAAGATATTTCAAGTACATTGAGATATATATCACAGACACTTCATGTGGTTGCGAATGTAACTATAAAACTCAACACGACGAACAATAATAAAATGAAAAATAATCTTAAATACACATTCAGCTTTTTTAAACAACACAGATAGAACGTAATGGTGGGTTCAAGTATTTCATGTAAATCACATTGAAATTGTGCCTTGGATGACAGCGTTTCTGAATAATAACGTTTTATTTACCTTTCTTATTAGCGCATTAGTTGCTAATAAATAAGAACGTTATGTCACATTAAAATTTTATATCGCCAATTGTTACACGTAGTTTTCTTACCGACGCGGCGATGCATTGCCTTTCATAATTACGTAATGTAAAACGTAGTTATATCCAATAGCCGTGTAAATTCAGTTTAAATTTTGAACACCTGTCAAAAAGTTGTTTCGAATTTCAAATTCGGATTAAATCAAAAGGTTAATTTACTCCACACGTCAATTTAATTATTATAATTTTCTTTGCGCCCCGGTTCAATGTTTCCATGCCAAAGAGATATAAGAATTCCATGTTTTAGGGTGGGTCAATGAAAAGATTCCAAACGTTGATTGATCGTAAATAAATTATATAATTGCCGTTTGACATTCCTCTGAGTTTTGGAGTTAAATTTTCCGCTTGGAAGCGGAACAAACTGCCCATACATGAAAACCAATCAGTTAGCAAACAAGTGAAAAAAAAGCAGAATCATAGAAAGAAATCAAACATTTATTTTTGCTCCTTTATCGGGCATAAAGGCGAGCAGTGCTCGCAGAGCAGTGCAGGCCTTATTAAACAGTTTAAAAACAAACTAAGAAAACTGTGCTAAAGGCGCCCTCTGTGGAACTTGGCTCAAGGCGGTCGCAGGGGAGGGTTTCAGGAATTTAGCTTTTTAGATTTTTAGGGGAATTTTGTGCAACTGTTTGCAGTATCTTTGACTTCCGAGTCTATGAGGGCATCGGAAGGTTCTGTGACAACAGGGGAGTACGCGTTGGTGTCGCGGGCGAACTCTCCTGCGGCAGGACAGATAGTGCAGTCTCTGTGTAGTGGAGAAATTAAACAAACTTCACTTTAATCTATCGGTCTTTATTCGGTTTTCCGGTTTAAAATCTCAATAATATCCATAATTGTAACCGTACAGCCGGAAAATAAGCATGTAAATCCAAATATGACTATGACGATATTCTTCAACAGCACCCAGTTCCACCTGCCTAAGCTCTGCCACCGGAAGACGGTTTCGATAACAGCAGGAATGATGAGACCAAGTATGGAGTAAAACAGGGCACCAACGATGTTAATAATTTGCTCCAGTAGTGGTAGAGCAATACCTATTCCGACTGAAAAAATATACACACTATTACATTATGTAATAATAACTAGGGACAGCGACTTTATAAGCTTTCTTACAATGAAAATCCCATCCAAATCTATAGTACCGTTTGGGTGATTATGGACGGACATAAACAGACAGACAAAATAGAAAATGGCAAAAAAGTAAGGTAAATAAAAGATAGGTAGTCGTTACGGTATTTGCCTCTGACACCTGGATTTCTGGGTTCGATTCCCATTCGATTTGGATGAACCATAGATACCTAATTGTTTTGAGTAGAACGTGTGTTCATAAAACATAGGAATTCGATTCGATGGCACAAGAGTTGCCTTTTTAAATTTGTAAAAAAAAGAGGTAGCCATTTACATTTTGAAGTGTTGATAAGTCTTGTAGGTGCTATTGTAGGTATATAAATAGTAAATACAACGAATAAATAAATATTACATAAGCAAAAAGAATGTCTAGCAATCAATACTGAATCGGCCCGTTTTCGTCCACTGCTGAACATGGTCCTCTTAACAGACCTTGATATGCCAAGTTACCAAGGTCTGTTGGTTTATCACCAAGAAACAATATTGCCATAATTATTATCATCATCAGCCCGTATAATGTCCACTTCTGAACATAGGCCACCTCTCGAGGGAGGGTTTTTGCCATAATCACAACGGTTGGAAGGCGGGTTGCTGACCGCACAATGTTGTAGGTACCACACAAGGAGACTCTACTGCCCGTTCCTTGGTAAACGATTATTATAGATAATGTTATAACAATCGGGATTAACGGCTTAACGTGCTTTCCGAGGCACGGAGGGTAGTCCCTCAACCAACCAGACCCGGAAAGAAATCTTTGAATTTACACAAAGATTTCCTGTCCGGCGTGGGGATCGAACCCACAACCACCTCCGAAATTTAAAGCGAGCCGCTACTTCGTATGCCGCTTCGCTACGGAGGTTGTCGCCGCTACGCTACGGATATTGGTTCCATCACTACGCTTGCAGGTTGGTGATAGCAGTAAAACTGTAAGATAGTATCCTTGAGCTGATAGATACTGCTGCCACCCATGGAAAGATATGAGGTGGTCAATTCTAAGCCGGAAACCATACGGCACAATCAATTTTCCATACAAAAAATGGAAAATTGAAAAATTTGTAATTTGCGTGATTTTTCCTTCGATTGTTTTATACTCACCGCAACAACACACCCCGATAACTCTAGCCGCTATTTGCGAAACTTCGCTATATTTATCTTTTATGTGGGGTTGTGTATATTTGTTGTAGATATCGATAACCACATAGAACTGCAAAGGATATGTGAAAAATATTGACAATGCAATCGACACCTTCGCACATATCGCAGGCCTGCAACAAAAACACGTATAATAATCTATATCTACTTCACTTCAACTTCAACCGTCCGTTATGTCCACTGCTGAACATGAGCCTGCTCTTAACAGACCTTGGCAAGCCAGGGTGATTGAGGGGTGCCATAACCACAACGTTTGGCAGGCGGATGAGTGAGCGTAGTAAAATGGGAGTATCTTTGAACTGATAGGTGCTGCTGCCCATCCATGAGCTACATATATGTCCCATAGTGACCTCTTACGACACTCATAGGAAGATATGGGGTGGTATATTCTAAGCCGGAAACCACAAGGCTTCTATACCTACTATAGTATTGTAAATGCTGAAGATTGAATGGAGGTTGCTTAGTCTGACCCCTCTCCTCGAGCGTGTCATATATGTGGATGACAGCGGGATATGCAAGTAACGGGGTCGTAAGCTCGACACTCGTGTCGTTCACACGCTTGAGGAACGCGCACGTCCAATGTAGGGTCTGCCGTAATCACACCTTTTTTGCACCATGGGGTGCAGATAGCACAGCATAAATTACACCCAAAGCAAAAACAAATCATTTAATTTTAAAAAAATCCTGAAATCACTGACCAAAGTTTGTATTTAAGTTAAATGTGTTTATGTTCTTACCATTCGTCAGTTGGTAAGTTGAGGGTAATAGATCCTCTTAGTACATCACCGTATCTGAAGTAGCCGAACGTTCCGAGGGTACTGTACAAGAATACGATGACAGACATGGCTACCATCAGCACGCTGGGACAGCCTAAGAAGTTTTGGGGCTTTTTCATGGTGTTTTCTATTGGCATCACCACCCCGACCCCTTCCATGGCGAAGATGACTGTTCTGTAAGGTATATAAAGTAAAGAGATATGGTAGGTAATTCGACCAAAACCTTGCCTTTCTGCGCCTTAGGAAGGTGCGTGTAGTTGGGAAATCAGGAGGAAAGAGCATGAGTGCACATAAGGTGCGGTGCAGCGCCGTCAAACAAAATGTAATCAAGTAATTTTAAGTTTTGAGGTATTCTCATTACTACGCAAAAGTTATAATGTTATGGTGTTTTATTATAATAATGAAGTATGGTAAAAAAATACATCTTAATTTTTTGTCGTTGCTTATAATTTGCATGAGGTTTGCCATCAGTGTTATTTTCGAAACTTATCCTTAGTGAGAATAAATATGGAAATCGGTAATCGATTATATCATAGTATTTCGAAACTAGACAGGTTTAATAAACTGGTGGCGCCTCAAAGATTTGAATAGCAAATCGATTTGCGATAACGTTTGGAATCACAGTCAGGTGCTAAATAAAATTAATGAAAATAATAATGTCATTGTGTAAAATCAGTATGTACTCATTTAATGGTAGGTAAAACTTTATTTACATGCATTAAGTAAACAATGAAGAACATACCTTGAGACATATCTCAAGGTAAGGTCTTAAAAGACCAAATTTATTGTGCTTTATTGGATATAAACTCCAGAGATTATACTTCTACTACTAATTAGGTACCTAACTATTTCCAGGTACTACAGTAGTATGTAGTCTATTGAAAAAAAATCATATGATTTAAAAAATATTACATGTTATTAATTTAAAAAAGGCTAACTGTTGTTGCATCTATTTTAGCCGGAAAATGAATTAAAATTACGTATGTAATTACATATTTCACCGGTGGCTCGGTGGTTATGGAAGATTCTTCTGAGACCCGGTGTTCTGGGTTTTATTCCCATCCGCGACACAGGGATGAACCAAAATAAGGTGGAAGTTCAAAAAAAAAATGTTAGCTATTAAATTACTCACGCCAGAAACGCTGGGAATCTTGCTGGATTACCAGCAACCTTTTTGTCAGCAAAGGATATTTCTCCACCAAACGCGTAGTACAAGCATATGAGATACGTTAGAAATAGTAAAATGTTGGCTATCAGTGAGAATATGGCCAAGAATTTTAGATATCTCACTTGAACTAATAAACATAGAGGAATTAAAAATATTAGACAATAGTATTCCACTGGTAGGATTAGGGAGGGCACGTAGCGGTCAATCAACTGAAAAAAAAGACAAAATTATCAGGTACAGTCAATGAAAGAGATAAGTTTACACATTGAAAAACGCATTTTAAATTCAATACTTAATACTCAATTGTTTATTGCATTCCATAATGTAAAGTACAGGTGGTTTGTTTAAAATTATTGAAACAATTATGGACCCTGTCAGGGCACAGCAACATAGTTCAGTAGGAGAGAGGAAGACGGTTTATTCTCATTTAGTTATTACATTAGATTATCGATTTTTGGTTATATAAATATAGAATATTAGATTGTTGTGTATTATTTTAGATTATTTATTATTTTAGATTACATATTTTATATTATAGAGTATTTATGACAATTTTATTATTTTTTATGTGATTGAATAGGTAATGAATTAATGATGGAAAATTATTAGATTTATTTTTATTAGAAAGAAAAAAAAAAGATTAAAATATTTTAATTTGTAATTAATTTGTCATCGAAATATTCATTTATTGTGTAGTAGCATTTAGCTATTAAAAAGTGTTTTAATTTGTTAATTTTGTTGTTATCACTTTCGTCTTTAATATCTTTTGGTAATTTATTATAGATTTTTACAGTCATAACTAGAGGGCTGGACGAATGAATCTGTAATTTAGAAATTGGTAGTTTGAGTCTATTTTTGTGTCGTAGTGTATATTTTGTTAGTGTTTCTCCACAAGTGTTATAAAATTCTGGGTGTTTTCTGACAAATTTGCTTATTTCGAAAATATAAATGCAGGTAAATTTTGTGTTTTAGAAATTGGGGTTTACAACTTTCTGTCTGTTCTATATTAGATATTATTCGGATTAATTTCTTTTGCAGTGTAAATATGGTAGGTGAGTCTACGCTACACCCCCATAGAATAATGCCGTAGCTGAACCATGCTGAGCCATTCATATGTATGTATACGTTTATGCAGCTAGCAGCGAACTCTTCAACTATAAATAATTACCGTCTGTGGTACTGACATAAACCTATAAACCTATTTATTTACAATATTTGGTAATGACGGTGTAAACCTATCTCTTTGGTCGACTGTGCCTATTTAGTTCAATATAAACAAATGTCCCTAAGATGGCGAGTACTTGAAGGGAGAAAACGCAACATTTGGTTTGGAGGTGGGGAAAACCAACATTGTATAGATCTACAACCGGTAATAGTAGGAATAAGTAAAAGAAACTTCAGCGTTTAAGAAGAAGTAAACGAACGAATAATCACAAAGCCAGTTTATATTATAATACGAGAATAGCGCGTTCAAGCAAACAAACTCTTCAGCTTTATCTATTATGGCAAATAACTCATTATTAGGTACCAATTCTTGGCGTTTTTTTACTCGTGATAAATCAAATGTCCGATTGGAATAAAACAAAAAGTATTTTACTTCTACATAAATACTCTTGATAACATAATGCTTAATTTGGATAAGGATTAATATTACGATACACATTTAACGTAGTTTCTTTCTTCAGACGATTTAACATTTTTTATGAACATAAAAGCGGTTATTGTGACTAAACTATGATAGTTAGATACATATCTAACTATCATAGTTTAGTCACAATAACCGCTCTCGCGGACTTTTTGGTAGATCTTAATAAGACCTACATACCCGTAGTACATAATTTTGTTTTATTGTCAATAGTTTTTGCAGCGCACGCATAAATAGGTTACAAAATCGCAAATCGATTTTACACTTTGGGTTACAAAATCGCAATTTTCTTACGGAGCCCTAATTTTATTGAAAATAAAATATAGCCTATAACCTCCCTCTATAAATGGACTATCCAACACTGAAAGATTATTTGAAATCGGACTAATAGTTCCTGAGATTAGCGCATTCAAACAAACTCTGCAGCTTTATAATATTAGTATAGATTAGTATATATAATATAACATTACTGAATAAATTTTAACAACAATAAACTTTCTGTAATATCTCATTTGGGTTCGCATGGACTTTTGAAATTAACCAGTAGATTCTTCCTAATTCATCCGACATGAATAAATATAATATAAACTACTACTATTTGTAATCAGCGTATCGATTGAGACAAATTATGATATAAATTGCACACTACAGTTACATTTCTGTCTGATTGCCTAGATAATGTTTACCTTACTATATTTTAGTAATATCGAAATAACGGTAGCGAGTGGAACTCATTAACGAACGCTGTATATTTCCTTTCGAGTTTGTGCTCGAAGTTCATATTCATATTCATATTCATTTATTGCATTTCCACAATGTTATGAAAGGTGTTAGGTATATAGGTGTTGGGCACAGCAATTTAGGAGAGAGGAAGCTTACTACCTTATCCCTTACCTTACCCTTATCTACTACGTAATTTTTCTGAATTACGCAGTAGATATAATTTTTTGTATTAAAATAAATAATTTGTTACCATAGACCTACATCCATACATATGATATTTTTTATATTATATATAAAATATACATGATACATTATATTTTTGTGTCTATGTGTTGTGTGTTTTGATGGTGAGGTATAAGTGTAGGTGTGTCTGTAATGAGTAATGAATGGCTAATGTTTATTTTTCATTCATTACTCATTACAGATACAGTTTGTTTTTATATGATGACCTGTTCTCGTGGGAACTTCATTCAACCTTCTCGATATCTAACACTGAAAGAATTATTCAAATCGGTCTAGAACAAACTATTCAGCTACTAATATTATAAAAGCAAAAATTTGTATGTGTGTATGTTTGTTACTCTTTCACGCAAAAACTACTGAATGGATTTTGCTGAAAGTTTGCACGTGGATAGTTTATAAGCTGGATTGACATATAGGCTACAAAATATCACGCTTCGACCCACTGGAGCAGAGTGACGCGGGTAAAACCACGGGGCGCAGCTAGTATTAGTATAAGTATAAGATATACGGTAAGTTATAATCAGAATGCTCGTCCAATTTATTTGAAACTATGTACCTTCATACGAATAATGCGATTTATTTGTCACTTTATAAAAGTTATTTTAGGCTGACTGTAAATTAGGCGTAAGCGTTCTTTGAGCGTGTTGAATGACATGAACAACGCAAGCGTCTAGTTCCCGTCCCCGTCACTCGCTACCCTCGCCGTCGTCCGCTTATAGCGTTGCCAGGCGCCCGGATAAAGCTGGACATAGTAAGGGCTATTAATAGCGTGTCCGGCAAAAATAAACGCTGTCCGGCTTTTGTAAGACTTTTAACAGCATGGCCGAGCAGGAGTTCCGCAGTCCTGACCACCCCCGGCGCAGGTAATTATCAAAAAACTTGATTTTACATACAATTTGTTTGTCGGACTTTTTAAAACAACACAAAATCCTCAATTATTGGCCTTTTTACACAAATGTCCGGCCAAACTGGCTGGTCTGTTTGTTTGTACATAAGACAACTCTGTCCGTAATGTGACATAAGCTCAAGGAACACGCACGCTAAGTGTGGTGTCAACCTTAATAAATATTTTTATTGCATTCTTCTATTTTTCCTCTATGTGAGAGGCAAGAAGCGTTCTATTCCTACTTAATATTTTGGTGACGGTTGCGCGATTGAATTTTGTTACTCTTATCCCGCTAAAATTTCTAAACGGATTTGGATATAATTAGTAAGTAATGCTCCAAGAAATAAAGTAATATTCCAACGCCGTAAAAACAGAGGAACTTAGTGTAGCTAGTCTTTTATAATTATAGTAATATAATATGTACGCACCTGTTTTACGGAGTCTGCGATTAATACTGTATAAATACAGCAGACTCCAGCATATGTACAAACCAGTGAGAATTCTGCAAATATACTGAAAAAATTAAATAGAAACATGTTGAAGAATTTTATTTTCAATTACTAGTAGATAGAATAATAACTCTTTATCGATCACCATTAATTTATAGCAGAACAAGCTAGACCCAATAGGTTAGATGTTTTTAAAATATATATGGTCCGTTACTTAGAGTACCAACAATTATTGGACACGTATTTATTTATTAAATCAATAAAAAATGTTAAAGATACAGAGCAACATGAGACTTTAAAGTTTAAGACAGGGGCTCTTGAAGAAGAAAAAGCTTGAAGCTAGAAGTGACGTCACATGAAATTTCAACGCGCTGTATCTTTGTCATTTTATGTTTACAGAACGAAAAAAAAATACGTATCCATTATTTTTTGGTAGTCTAACTATACATTGTTAGTTTATAAATTAAATAAAAATAGTAAACCTGGCAGTATTAGCAAATTTTTGTACGCATTTTGGTCCATTCGCAAATACAGATTTGCAGGTTTCTGCGTAACCTAATAACGGCTTCTGTTCCTTCTTACAGCATCCTCGCGATGTCGTTACCTGTAATATATATTATTATGATGCTACGTAATGTTACACAACAAAAGCTTTTATTTTGCAGACTCTCTCTCATGGTTGCGATAAACAAAAATGCGACACATGTTAGGGCAACAACACGATATGTCGACCATCAGATGTGCGACAGCACATCAGGCTCGCAAACGTTAGTGCGACAGATTATTTTCTCAACAAGCGACAGGCGAAACTAAAGCTGTATTCTTTTTAATAATATATTGAAATGTGTACTTTATTACCATAATCTTTGAAAAACATATAAGCATGCTTTATATATAATTTAGAATTAAGTATTACAGAGAAAAATAATATTCTAATTTTCTTTACTGACTTTTTCGTAGGTACAACGAATCAATAAAGTACCTAAAGGCAATAAAATAATAATAATAACCTAAAATTGTGTCGTACTATCGATTGTTGATCAAAACTCCTGTTACCCTGTCGTGTCCAGAAAATAATCCATCGCTCTAACGTTCGTCGAGCTAATCTGTTGTCGCAATATTGATGGTTGTGATATCGCACTTTCATCCTAACATGTTTTACACATTAGTTTGTCGCAACCATGAGACGGAGTCCATTTTGCAATCAGGTTAATTAAAATATAAATCTTATTGCGTTTATGATCCACATCTTTTTTTATATATCTCACTAGGCACCATCTACCTAATGTTAAGTGGTCCAAATACAAGATTTTATAGCACCCTTTCTTCTCCGGCTCATTTTTTGTTTTTAAAAGAATACTAGCAGAGTTGGAGAGACTTGTTAACTTGTTGTGTTACGAGTGGGTTCACGTCGGTAATGCAATGGGTGGGGATCGAACCGGCGACCATAAGATCACAAGTTCGACGACCCTAGCCATTGGGGTACGCTCCTTACTTGAATTCAGGTTACATTACTCACGATTAGGAATACTGGATTAATCAATCTTGTTATTTGGCTGTGGTATACGTTAAGATGGAAGTACCTACTTCTTCTCTCGAGTAGCTCATTCAGCATACTAACATGATATTTAGGACAGGTAGAGCACCTGTCCTAAATATCATGTTTAACTAATAATGACATATTTTAATTATGTATAAGCAAACCATCTCATAATTAGTTATTTTTTCTTTCGGACATAAATGTTAGACACGAAGATTTTGCTATTCCATCGGGCATAAATTGTTTTAATACTACGAACTATGCAACAGTGAAGATTTGTTTAACTGTTGTCAAGTGCCTTTAAAAAAAGTTCTAATTATTCATAAAACAGATTAATGATTTAAAGACCAAAATGGCTAACCCAGTGTTAGCCAGGAGTGTCGTTAATGTAATTTTTAAAATATTTATTTCAGAGCTAAACACTAGAAAGTGTTTAAAAGAATACCATATCTAGTATTTCCTAGTCTAGTTAAACTATTCGGCAAGTGCTGTAAATTTTGACCGTGCTGGATAAGCATAGGACAACCTACCCGTTGTTAGTGAGTAAGTCAAGGAGGGTAATGCTTTTACGCCTCTGTAATATTCTTTTTTTTAGGTAATCTCGGTAATGATCTTTAAGCCCTGGTTTAAAAATAAATACTAGCAGAATTTGGTAGTCTACTAGTACTCTATGTAACCTCCCGTACTAAGCTAAAAATGCGAGTGGTTTCACGTCGGTACTGCAATGGGTGCGGATCGAACCGGCGATCACAAGTCCGATACCCTAGCCATTGGTCTACGGCCGCTTCTTAAGTTAAATACATGTCTTTAACAAAAACAAAGTTGATACTTACAAGTATATGTATGCAGTGTCCGCAGAGGAGGCCTACGACGATGGTGCCGACTAAGCCAACACCCCAGCCTGCGTTAGAAAACGCTAGGGGCCCCGCTAACAAGCCGGACCCTAATGAAGATTTGATCAAGTTGGCCGTCGATCTGACGTCACTAAAAATTATGTAGGGTATAATGCCAAGCTCTTAAGGTGAAACGTGTTTGCAAAATAATACTGACTTTTTTTATTTTATGTTGAGTTGAAACCCTTGCCATATCGTTTGTTATCATCGAAAAAAGCCTTGCTCTTTCTATGTATATACCCTTTCCGTTACAGCTTGTATAGGTACGATATAATGTTGGAAGTTTTCCCATATACAAATTATGAAAATACGAGCATCGGCAAAGGTTTCCGACTCTCGCTTTAAATCTCGGAGGTCGTGGGTTCAAACCCCACACCGGACAATAAAATCTTTGTAGACTCAAATATTTCTTTCTCAGTCTGGATGGTTGAGGGACTACCCTCCTCGGAAGCACGTTTAGCCGTTGGCTCCGATTGTTATAGCATTATCTATTATATAATAATCGTATCACGCCAAGCGTGGTGACTATGGAAAAAACCCTCCCTTGGGAGGAGGCCCATGTTCAGCAGTAAACAGTGGATCTGATGATGATGATGATAACTCTAACTATTTCTTATTAAATCATGATAAAGACAGGCTTTTTTATTTAATTTTTTACCAGATTATAACTCCATCAATTTTTTTATAATAAACAATGACAACCTCCGTAGCGTAGCGGTATTTGGCTCGCTTTAAATCTCGGAGGTCGTGGGTTCGATCCCAACTCCGGACAGGAAATCTTTGTTTAAATCCTGAGATTTCTTTCCGTGTCTGGTTGGTCAAGGGACTACCCTCCGTGCCTCGGAAAGCACGTTAAGCTGTTGGTCCCGATTATTATAACATCATCTATAATAAACTTATATCAAGGAACGGGCAGCAGCGCTTCGTTGTGTTACAACATAATACTGTGGTCACCAACCCGCCTGCCAAGCGTGGTGACTATGGCAAAAACCCTCCCTTAGGAGGAGGCCCATGTTCAGTAGTAGAAGTTCTACAGGCTTCTGATGATGATGATGATGGTGATGAATAAATATACCTACATAGCCTGGTAAATAAAATTACTGGTTTTAGGAAGGTGGTGAATAGAAAATACTCTTGGTGCTGGACCGTAGCCAATGGTAAAACTAAACAAAACTTATTATGATGAAGGTCTCAACGAAAAAAAATGAAAGAAGACAAGGAAAATATACTTACGAATTGGGTTTCTTGACTTCTCGATGTTCAAATGGATTATAATCATCCTTTTTAGTGACAACTTGGTTTTCATTCATAGTGGTCAAAGTTGTGATTTTATTTCAGCATATAATACTAACGGTGACACAACAAACAAATATTTATTATAATAAACTTAAGCAGCTATTAAACAAGGAGCCATTACCGATCTCCATATCAACAACGAAAAATTTGTAACAATATCTACATAAAACACAAGTCTAATTTCTTTACAGAAGATAGTTTCCTGACAAGTATAGTATGTGTATCTCCGAGGAGTTGACATTAAAATTGTTTTACGTGTTATTAAAGACTTAACGTGTGCCACAATAAAGCAAATCAGTATTTATATAAGACTTATGTGGATCTAGATACACTGATAAAAACGAACTGATTTTAGATATATGAATATGACACTTGATATGACACTCTAATTTTATGGACAGGCTTAGTTCCAGTATGGTATAAGCTGTTTGTTTCCCAACTAGACCTTGGAGATTAAGATTTACATGTACCTCCTTAAGTAGTTTTGATTTTAAATAACATCATTGCACGTGGTAAATTCCATATCAGCATTTGTAGGGTTCCGTAACCAAAGGGTAAAAACGGGACTCTATTAGGTACTAAAGCGCAGGCCACACTGCCAGCGGGCGGACGAGCGAGCTAGGCGGGCGGTCGAAGCGAAGAAACTATACAAACTATCCGGAATATTGGCGAGCTAAACTATAGGGGTTTCCAATCTAACCTAACGAGGTGAACGAGTAGCTTCACTGGAATCGTTAAATTCGCTCGCATCGCTGACGTAGGTAAGTCGGTAGCTCGAGGTGAAATAATGAAATAATGTAATTTATTCAGTACTTAGGTATTTACATAAATACCTAAATCTAACAAAAGTATCACTTAGGTAGCTAAAAACATTGTTAAAATTTTTTATCAGTCTGTCCGTCTGTCATGCGATAAATGACAAATTTACACTCATAAAGGTAACTGGTCTAAAATTATTTATATTAATATTAGTATGACGTGTGATGCAGCCATCGCCTCCCTCGCCATATTAGAGGTAAGGTGGCGACCCGAACCACACCGCCACCGCAAGCAATGACAGACAACGGGAGCATGACGAACTAAAGTGGGGATATCTACAAGTCTATTAATATTAAACCTTTGGTTGAACAATGCTTAAACTGTTTCAAAAACTAATATTAATATGTTGTCTGTGTTTCACTGATCAACCAAGTGTTATTGTCGTTTAAATAGTCATTTACTGAATAATAAGCCCTTTTTATTAGAAGCCTCTTCACAGTGGACTTGAATCTATCATAAGGTAACTCTTGTAGGTGCACAAGTATTCTGTTATACATACGGACGCCTAATCCCACAAAAGTTGTATGCACTTTTTGTAGACACACTTTTTTTGTATTGCGCGCGTATGTAGAGTTTATGCTTATTTCTAGAATTTATTATGTGTATGTGACTTCTCTTTTTAAAAAGATTAATATTTTGCCGGACATAGATTATATTGGCATAAATGTATGGCGAAGCGACTGCCCGTTTTTGTAATATAAAAATGCTTTGAATATCAGCAGCTTTACCCCAAAGCAGATTGCCGTAGGACATAATACTGTGAAATTAACTATTAAGTATATATCGGCGCAACCACATAAAATAAGCATAGCAACAACACTTCATTAATGATAAACACATAAATACAATTACTCGTCTCATCAAAATAAATAAATTGTGAATCAATGCATGATTTGATAGAAACACAAATATGTTCATAAAATACTAGACTAATAAATAAGTATTCAGGATCAAATTATGATTTGTAAATCGTTGAAATATTTGTAGAAATAATTATCTGTTCACATAGTTTGAAAATTATCAAACTAAATTGTTTACTGTTTGTGAGCCGCTCGTTTAGTATAAATACGGCCGGCGGACCGATTGCAATTCAGTAGGATTCGCCGCGCCTTCAAGACGATAACATCGCATCGTTCGGACCGCACCTCAGCCGCCACAGCGGCGGAACCAAGATTGCCTCGACCCCCCGCCACACCAGTGCTGGGAGTGTCGAGGAGCGGACACGAAGAAGCGCGCCACCCCCCCCCCCCCTCGGGCAGAAGACCCCTTACTCCGCGCATACCCCTGCGTTCGCCTTCGGCCCCCCGGATCAAGCGGGGCACACTGCTGCTTCGTCCTCCGGTCTGCCACCAGCGGCAAGCCCCGGAGGTTCGGTGCAGTGGGTGCTCTGCTCCGGGGTAACCCCGAAGCACGCGCCGCGCCCTCCCCCCTCATAGGGGAAGAAACAACCGTGTGGTAACGGCCGAAATATGTCGCGGCCGTTACCCACACAAACGCGTCGGGCCACCCGGCCCCAACAACCACCAACTACGGGCGTGAGACGGCGGGTGTTTTCGCGGTCGTCGCTGGCAGCCGTAAGGTCCATGCTGGACCGAGCGGTGGCCGCCGACCTAGCGACCACCCACACTGCCACCGCCCGTCCGAAACCCCCAGTGCCGGACTCACCGGCCTCACCAACGGGAGCGGGGGACGACTATTTCAGTCTCCCCTCCACCCCGCAACCTCGCCCCGCGGACACTACTGCGCCCCAGCACGCAGCTCCGAGCTGGCCGAGCGGGCCAGCCGCCCCGAACTCCGCGCAACCCAAGCTGCGCGGACTACCGACGCTCCCCCTGACCCCCGTGCCACAAAGCAAGGCGGCCGTCAGGAAGGAGCCGCCGACGATGACGCATCGACCACCTGCGCCCGCGCCCCTCCCACAAAGGGCGCCGAAGACGAGGATGGCCACATCGCCTCCGCGTTTCCCCGCTCCGCCGACACCCGTCGCGCCGGGGCGCTTCCCGTCACCACCTCAGCCCTTTAAAAGGGTCGACCTGGACAGGACACCGCCATTTCTTGGCCTGTCCTGCCCCAGCCATCCGCAGGGGTCCCCCATGCAAGAGGGCCCCTCATACGCCGCCATCGCGGCTGCCCCGCCTACCTCACCTCGCGCATCCCCGCCGGCCCCGCCTCGCCCCGACGAAGCTCCCGCCGCTGCAGAAGACACCACCGACGCCTCCCTGAACCGGTCCGGTCGAAGATTCTCACCATTCGTGGTGGAGAAACTCCCGGACTGGCCACACCACTTCAGGGAACTCAAGAAAGCCCTCGGACACGCGCCGAACGCTCGCCCGTACGGGAAGGGCGTACGGTTCATTCCGAAAACACCCGAAGAGTACCGCATTGTCCAGCGGCATATGAACACGCTGGACCAGACAGTGAACCCATGGTTCTCGTACTCCCTCCCCGGCGACAGAAGCCTAAAGGTAGCCATCCGAGGGCTACCGGTGGACACCCAGCCAGCCGACATCGAGCGCGAGCTGACTGAGCTCGGCTTCAAGCCTGAGCTCGTCCGCCCAATCCGCGCCCGACAAGGTCGCCCTGGCTGTATCTTCTTCGCCCAGCTGGCAAGGACGGAGAACCTAATCCCGGGCATATATGAAGTTTCCGAACTTTTATGTATGCCCGGCGTGAAGATCGAGGCCTGGCGGGGCAAGAAAGGGCCCGCCCAATGCCACCGCTGTCAGCAATTCCGGCACTCATCGCACCATTGCCACAGGCCTATGGCTTGTGTGCGGTGCGGTGAGACGCACATCGCCCGGGACTGCCCACGCCCCCTGGAGGAGCCGCCGACGTGTGCCAACTGTGGTGGCCCACATACGGCAAACAACATCCAGTGCCCGGTCTTCAAGCGAGAAATTCGCAATAAGAAGGCCGGGACAGTCGCCAGGACCACCACAGGCACCAAGCCTGTCACCCACCGTCAGGTAGAGGAGGGGAACGCCCCGACCTCCCTGATGGCAGCCGCCAACGCCCCAGGAGGGCGTGCGAAAAACAGTCGACGACAGCGGAGGCGCAAGGCGAAGGCCCAAGCGCAACCAGCCCCACAACAGCCGCCGAAGGAGATCGCAGGGCCGAAGACCACCAAGGCCACCGCCCCTACTCCAAAAACGAAGCCAGACCAAAGGATGGCCAAAGTTGTTGGTACGCTCCAGCAAGTGCTAGTCGCACTGCAGGAAAAGCGCGACCCAACCGAGCTCATCCTGCAATGCCTGCTGGACGCGTACCGTCATGGATAGACGCGGCCTACAAATTATATTCTGGAACGCCGACGGGATGTCTACAGAGAAGACTAGGCTATTGAAGCTGCTGCTAGCACAGCAGCATGTGGATATAGCCCTGCTCAACGAGACGCACCTTAGACCAGTAGACAACTGGCGCATGGCCGGTTACCATGTCTACCGGGAGGACCAAGTCTCACCAGCAGGGACTGCCTACAGGGGATTGGCAGTCCTAGTCAAGAGGAGAGTCGTTCACCAACCGCTGCCAGTACCACAGCTGCAGTCTGCGTACGCCCTCGGAGTTGAAGTCTGCATCGGAAGCCACCCCACCCGTGTGTTCGCCTTCTACAAGCCGCCGCAACAGCGACTTGCAGTGGCTGACGTCAACCGCAGCGAGCAGTCGCAACCATGGCGCGACTCTTCAATGGCATCCTCCGGACCGGATACTTTCCTTCCGCATGGCGACTCGGTCGGGTCATCATGCTACCGAAGCAGGGGAAGAACATTCTCCTGCCATCAAGCTATCGGCCCATCACGCTCCTCTCGACGACATCGAAGTTGTTCGAGAAGCTGCTACTGCTGCACATGACGCCACACCTCCAGCCACGCGACGAACAGTTCGGCTTTCGAGCCGAACACTCCACCACGCTCCAAGTCTCGAGGGTACTGCACGACATCACCGTTGCTCGCAACAAGCGCGAGCGGGCGGTTGCGGTACTCCTCGACATGGAGAAGGCGTTCGATCGCGTGTGGCACGCCGGCCTGCTGTACAAGCTGTCCACATCCACTATTCCTCGTCGAATAGTTAGGATTGTGGGCACCTTTCTGAAGGACAGACGCTTCCAAGTGGCGGTTGAAGACGCCTTGTCCTCAGAGCGGCCCATCCACGCAGGCGTGCCCCAGGGAAGCTGCCTCTCTCCGGTGTGCTACTCGTGGTACACCGACGATATCCCCGTCACCGCAGGCGTGAATCTCGCGCTCTACGCCGACGACGCCGCCTACGTCGCAACGTCGATGTCGGGCAGGCATGCGGTGACGAAGATGCAGCGCACTCTAGATGCCCTTCCCTGCTGGCTGGAGGACTGGAGACTGAAGGTCAACGTGGCGAAAACTCAGGCGATCTCCGTGGGAAGCGTGGGCTTACCACAACTAAAGCTCATGGGAGAGGTCATCGATTGGTCCCCGCGGGTGAAATACCTCGGCGTGACCATCGACAGACTCCTCACCATGAAGCCCCACGTGAACAACGTCGTCGTCCAGACGCGCGCTGCGCGAAGCCTCCTGCGCCCTGTGCTGTCGTCCCATCTGCCGCTCCGTGCGAAGCTTGGTGTGTACAAGGCGTACATTAGGTCGCGTCTGACCTACGCCGCCCCGGCATGGTTCGCCCTCGTATCCGAGACGAACCGCAGCCGGCTACGTGCGCAGCAATCCATGTCGCTGCGCACCATCGTGAACGCCCACCACTTCGTACGGAATGACACCATAGCCCGGGAACTGCGCATGGAGAGCCTGGACGACTTCGTGAGACGCCTGAGCACGACGATGTTCGAGCGGACTGACGGTGCGCACGCCCGCCACTTGCGGGAGCTTGCGCCGTATCACCGTCGGCCGCCGGACAGATTCGCCCTGCCACGTGACCTCGTCTCCGTGGCCCCCCCCTGACGAAGACTTCCGCTCCCTTCACCTGCTGGCTGATGGACGCCCCCGGGGAACTTTTCCCCGGCGGGCTCGACCTCGCCATGCGTCAAAGGGATCGATGAACCACCGGACACGACACCGAGCGCCGCTAGCATGCTGGTCACCCCTATGGACTCATCTGTAGGGGCTTGACCTCGCTAGCTGCGCTCCACCCCCAAGGACACGACCACGAGGGCCCTCGGGCCCCCACCCAAAGACCCACCTGTTTTCACAGGTGGCGATTGACACCACCAAAAAGGCCAATGGCCTGAAGAGTTTCCCCGGGGCTCACTAGAGTCTCCGTGGAAGACCATAATGGTTGCAATTCAGTCTCGCTCGAGCTGCCGGACCGTACGGAGCTCCTCAATTAAGTGGAATAAACTTGAAAACCATATTATGGAGTTTTGCTGTTACTATGGTTCAACAACCCTCGATAGAGAACCATCCTGATGAATGTGACGTCAGCAATGATGACGTCACACCTTATTAAAAACAACGATGCTCGTCCTTCCTCGTCATATACAATATTAAGTAAACTAGACGTGTAGTTTCTAGTTGTAAGTTTGCAGTAAGTTCCCGTACTTTCTTAACAGCCCTAGGCAGCTGAGCTCAATTTACCAGCAAGACAAGACATATGTGGACCCTATTTGAAGTTTCTTGTCTAGTGTCAAGCCTAGAAACAGGGTCGAGTTAACAGTTTCAAGATTTTCATTACCCATGATTAATTTTGGCTCTACAAAACTTACATTAGGCATTACAAACTTGATACATTTGGTTTTATTGGCATTAAGAACCAAATTATTAAGCCAATCGGTGACATGAGCGAGAGCACTATTAATGTCATTAAAATTATTCCTCTTTGTATCTCCCTTTAAAATAAGGGAGTTGTCATCCGCAAAAAGTACCATGTCACACATGTCTTTCAAATAAAATGGCAAATCATTAATGTATACTAAGAACAAAAATGGGCCCAGAATCGACCGCTGTGGCTCGCCTAATCTAACTGGTAAGTTTTGTGACTTTACTCCCCTTATGTCTACCCTTTGGTTAAGATATGATGAGAGCAGGTCAAGCGGGACGACCTTTACACCATAGTAATTAAGCTTTAGCAGAAGCTTATCGTGATGAACGTAATCGAAGGCCTTCGAAAGATCACAGAACATACCAATGGCATCCTGAGATACCTCCCATGCATCATATACATGTTTTATTAAGGCAATTCCCGCGTCTGTAGTCGAACGTCCCTTTGTGAAGCCAAACTGATTGTCGTGTAGGAGGTTGTTTAGATTAAAGTGCCTAAGTAACTGAGTAAGTATTAATTTTTCAAAAATTTTGTTGTGAATAGAAGTTCGGTGTGAACCGAAGTGTGTAATAAAAGAGGTGAAACGATGTTTGCCCACCTAGCACGCTCGCCCGCCCGCTGGCGGTGTGGCTTGCGCTTAAGACTTCGCTGTTTGTCTGTCACCAGGCTGTATCTCAAGAACCGCGGTAGCTATACAGTGGAAATTTTTGCAAATGACATCATTTGCAAAAATTTCTACTAAAATACAAAATAAAATAAATATTTAAGTGGGGCTCTCAGTCTCATACACGAAACGTGTTTTTTTGCTCAATATCAAAAACAGCTCTTGAAATCACAAAATACTTAGTTGTTTACCTTTTTAATAATTTATAAAATAAATATTTAGGTGGGGGTCTCTTTTTTTTTTCAAAAATAAATAGTTACACAATTTTATGTTGTATAACTTCCGAATTCAATGATTCGGAACGCTTCGTGCGCGAGTTCGACTCACACCTTGAAAAACATCGCTTCTCGAATGGCAATGTGTAGCAATTTCTAATGAGTCTGAAATAAGTGTCAATAATATTGCATCAACATTTTTATTTTTTTACGAATTATATAACAGGTTTATAAATCGTTGTTTCCCAAAACTTTTCAAATGTCACATATGAAACTTGCAACACTCAGCGACAATAAACATAAGAAAGACTATTTAGTCTTTCTTATGTTTACTGTCGCTGAGTGTTATTTGAGACCATAATTTTACAACGGAGTAACTAGGATTAAAGTAATTGTACTAGTTAGTATGCCATTGCCACTGCGCGATTTGTTAGTGTAATTCAGATTATGGTGTCAATGATATTTAAAGGCATTTGTGATTAATGCCACTGCCAACACCTGGAAATATTGTTGCAGGTCATGTCGAATTATGATCATGAGTAGGTATATCGACGAGTTTTAACGTTCACTGCAACTATTCCGATACAAATGTCTCTGATATGGATAAAACTCGTTGAATAATCGTTTTTAAATTTGTTCATGATGTATCATAATATAGTTGAAGTAAAATATAAAGAACTGACTTTTGTTCTTACCGCGCGCGGTTTACGGTCCCGTTCCCGTATCAACTTCATAATAAAATATAACTTATAGCCGTCCTGGATAAATGGGATATTTAACACTGAAGGGGTTTTAAAATCGGACCAGTTGATCCTGCGCTGATAAGCGCGTTCAAGCAAATATCTTCAGCTTTAAATATTAGTATCAGATATAGATATTATTAGAAAAACGAATGTTAGATAAATGTACTAAATTACCAGGGTTAATTACCTAAAATAACGTAAGAAATAGAAGCAATTAAAGGTAATATACATGTATACAACTACAACAACAATTAAATAGACAAGAATGGCAAGAATGCGGCAATGCTTACCTGCTGTGCATCATATTAAAGGTTGATAAGAATGTTTCTTGAAAACATCATCTGTGCCAGTTTTTCTCAGAAATCATATCGCCTGCATAATCGCAAGAGTATTGTTTATAATGCAGCGTACTTATGTAAGTACTACACACTTCTATCTATTATAAGATAGGAAAATGCCGTGTACGATGAAAAGAGTATGAGTCGTTTCTCGTAAAGATTTAGTTATGAATGAGTAAGTTTGATGTTATTGGTGTAATCGAATAAATGGGCCCTGCATTAATCCATGATATATACGTAAGTATATAACAATACAAAATGTTCATAGAATAGACGCTTGAATTCGGTTTCTTAGGAACGGATTATTTAATGTATGAATAGCAAAGCAAAGAAAAGCAATCTGAGGTATTCTTGAGGATGTATGGTTGTAGTCTTAAAGCGAAAAGTAATGGAATAGGTTAGGGCAATTTTTGGAAAATAAGCGGTACGGCAAATTTGAATATTGTTGTATCTAAATTGTTAAGTATTTAAAACTGATAAATAAGCGGTTGTTCTTCAGGTGCCAGAAGATATTCTTCGTCATCTTTGCGAAAATTGAATTGTTCAATCTGTGGTTCATCATTTGTTGTTAGATCTTCTGATCTATGGTTTTTACTTGCTGGTGAATTTTTAGGATTAAAAGTTCCATTTAATTTATGGAACAAATGCTGGCCCTCTATTATATTTGAAAATTGTTGAGAATTGACGGTAGCCCGCAACATATGATTATGGGAGCTATTTGAATGGTTTTGCTCTTTTATTTTAGCGTAATATCTTGCTTGGGGTCGATTAAGTGACACCAAATTTTCAGATATATATGAAAGTGATTCTGATTCTGCTCTAGATTTTATGTCTTTTGCATCAAAATTAGGTTGTTCCTTATCAGCTCTGAATTTAGGCTCATAAGCAATTGATATATCTTTATGGCGGTAATCCCAAAATCCTTTCTCGTCAGCTTCTCCTACTGGCATCCAGTCATGTCCTCGATATAGATAGGATTTGCCTTGTCTATCATAAAAATTGAGCCTACTTGCTTCTTCTAGTAGTCTATTTTGTGGTGGTACTTCATTTAACCTTGACATTGCCAGTACTGTTTCTGACTGAAAAAAAACGACAAGAGTATTTAACTAATATTATGAAATAAAAGTAATTTTATACAAAAGTACTGAAAGAAAATTGATGTGTCTATTTTTGGCTCAATATTAAAGTAAAATAAAAGCAGCACCTAACCTTATATACTCTATATATAAAGCTGAAGAGTTTGTTTGTTTGCTTGAATCTCAGGAAATAATCAGAAGTTCCTCCGATTTGAAAAAATCGTTCAGTGTTAGATAGTCTATTTATCGAGGAAGGCTGGCTATATTTTATTATGGAGTTCCCACGGGTAACATGAGCTATGCAGGTGAATTCCGTGCGCTGGAAGCTAGTATCTAATAAACTTACTGAACACTCCATGTAGCCTAATATCTTGTTATCTGCAGTTTGTTTCAGAACCACTTCTCTGGGCTGCATAACGTCTTTAGGTAGCTTATAACCTGAAAATTATCGTTACCTACTTCGTTTAATTTTTTCACTTCAAGTTATAGTTATGATATCATTAATTATTTCAAAATATATGCGATATAGTTCCGAAGAAATCTTGTGAATTTGTGTACAGTCAACAAAAGGGATAGGTTTAGGTACATATTGTGAAACGCATTTTAAATTTATATGTACACGTTTATGAGAAAAGTTTACTTTTATATGCATTTGTACACAGCTATCACCGAACTTTTCACCCATAAAGAATTACCGGCTGTCGTAGTGACATAAACATATTTATATTACATTTACATTATTTGATACTGACGGTATAAACCTATCTCCTTGGTCGACTGTACAAAGCCCTTCACGTAAACATCCGGTTGTTTATGTTATAATAATTGCTTTAATATATATTAGTAGAATAATACTAAATTAAAAAGACAAAAAAATAGTTTTTGTTAATTTGGTTCTAAATGCTAAATTTAAACATTAAAATTTATAAAATTATAGTTTTCAAAATTAAATTACGTGTTGGCATAGCATAGGCGAGATGTAGTCCCCTATCGTTTTGTTCTACCAGCAAAGTGCAGGTATACTCGTTGTCGCACATCACCACCACCCGGGAACTCCAGTTCACTGGTGGATCTACTTCTCCATCAAATACTTGTTTTATATTATTTATTCCCTAAAAATGTTAACATAATTAAAACTAAATCATCGCTTGTTATGTTTAAAACAAATGAAAACAATAAATATTTATCTATGTTCAATGAGTGACTGTTATTTTGCTCATAATGTACCGTAATGTATGTGAGAGAATAAAGATATAAACCTAACAAACAAACTGTAAATGTTGACTCAAAATGTGAAAACTGGAGGAAGGCTCGAAACGGTTGATTCAATTCTTGGTGGTGCTCATAGAATTTCGAAGGTTTTTCAAATTAGTTTTTTCAAAATTAGAAATATGAAGTGAGTGAATATCAATGAGTAAAATTTCAGAAATATGAACGCGTCACTACGAGTTCCTTACCAACGAGAACTGCACACCAATCAAATAAATTAAAAGGAGTAAATATTGTTTTGCCATACCTGCCAGCATTTATGCTAACGCAACTCTTAAACCTTTCATGCTAAAATAATTAACTAATAACAAACCTCTTATGCTAAAATAATTAACTAACTAACATACCTACATGAAATAAATATACACCGTAATTTTATAATCGTTACTAATAATTTGCAGGACGATTTGTCAACAGTATAAATATCAAAACCTAACATTAAAATAAGTTGCCCTCATGGAGACGGAAATGATAAATTTACCTGACAAAATGAGCTCTGTTACCTTGCAATAAAAGATAATTTAGGTTGTACGAACGGTCCAACGGATACACAGATTCGAAGTAATTTTCATCTTAAAATAAATACTATTGATATAATATACCTACATAAAGATGGATCGATTGTAAAACAAAAAAATTACGAAAAAAATATTAAAGTGTTGAATATCTACAAATATCAGTAATTAATTTATTGAGTATTATTTATTTAACTAATAGGTAATTTTATACAAATAATATCGACACAGTGTTGCTTCGCCCAATAGTCTTTTACACATTGATATTAAATAGTAAAATAATACTTACGAAGTTTGAAGGATAAACAAACTTATTGATAAGAATACCCATGGGTGGAGCCCAATAGTAAAACACAAACCATAAATCGTCTAGTACAGAATATGGATTGAATCTTGCGTTTTTAGAAAACTCTTCGCATGTTCTTGCATTTTCATGATTCATTTCAGATGCTGAATGTTTCTTTTTATGCTTCCTGCACTGAGATAAATTGGTAGAAGAAGATATTATTATGAATAGTAACATGAACTGCAAATGCATATTATATTCTTCAAATGTGAATAGTACAGTTAACTCTTTAATTAGTTGTTATTTAGTTTTCAATCAATGACCGTTGTTTGTCAAAGACTAAAAACGAGTGAGCATAATCCAAAAGTTTATGTTTTCGGTTGTTCAGATATATTCCTTTGTCTCCTAAAGTGTTTAAATGCAAATTCTTTTGGAATGAACAACAACATTCTTTGGAGTAGTTACCAGTAGCGAGTCAATATTCAGTTTGTCCAGTAATGGATGTTGGCATGAGATTTGAAAATATCCACATGCTTAGATGTAAATAATGCGATACATTTGATCAGCAACTAAACAATGCACTTATTTAGTAATTGGGAAGCAGGTGTATGAGATCAGTTCAACTGTTTATTATTGATTAGGTAGTTTTCTAATATTTAATGTTTATTTAAAATTCTGTTCCAACTTACATGTAAATATCGCTACAGCAGACATCAACCATTCACCATTATCGAAAAGTTGCACAGCCTCCCCATACACAACTAAAAGTCCGCCAGCGACTACTTACTAACTTATTATATTATTTTGTTTATATTTCAAAATATTTTATTATTATTTTTCAATTAATACAGTAAAACTCCTTAGGTATCTGCTTTTTAAAGTGCACATAAAAGTGTTTTAATGATCACATTGCATTAATTTATATTACACAGTTTTATTTTTACACGAAGTTAGTTGACTTAGGTACTTAGTTAGGTACGTAGTACTCATTTCTAAACTAAATAGTTTTATTTATAAAATAATAAAAAACCGTGATTTTGTAGTTGCTAATAGTAGGCAGGACGATTTGCCATCAGTATTGCACTACTTTGCAAAGTTATATGAAAGTTGGTTACGTTGGATATTGAAGGGTGAATTTTACCAATATTTAGATTCTTTATTCCGTATTGTCTCTTATTTCTAATGCTTAAAAAATGAGAAATGTTAATAAATACTTTTTTAGGGTTCTGTAGTCTACACTTTAGTTTCGTCATGTTCGTTCGGGCTCGTACTCCGCCGTTACTGCTCCGATTGTCACGAAAATTGGTGGAGAGATATATATTGAAGATTTTTTAAATTATGGAAAAAAAAAATTCATCCCGTCTCCTAACAAAATGTGTGAAGTCAACCGCAAAGTGAAATTTTACTGTATTAATTTAAAAATAGGCATTTTAGATATGCATGGCTACGGAACACTTTAATGTGCGTGCCTGACACGCTCTTGTTTTTTTGTTTACTGATAAGTACCAGTTTCAGACAATAAATCCTGATGGAAACGTTCACCTTGTTTATAACTCACTTACAACTCACAAAACTCGCTTCCCAAGTTTTCAGGAGACAACTTGAAGTGTAAATGTAAAATATGAATTTTCGGTGACATTTTTGCTCCCAATATGTATAGTCATACTCAGTTATATTGTTGCCCAAGAAATTTGCAACTATATTGATAGTCAAACAACTGACATTTTTAATACACTTTACAAAAAGTTTTTATGATTTTCTAATGCAAAGATATTTAAGATTTGGAAGAATACCAAGCATATTTGTTCAATACTGAATAAGTGGCGGTCAAATTTGTTACGCTCATTTTTTTTATTTGGGGATTGTAGTAGGATTTTTGACAAAACTATTAAAAAAAAATGATAATAATATGTTTCATACAATTTTGTGATAGGAACACAAATAAAATTGCTTCAATATAAATATATGTGTGAGTTAAAGAAACAAAAAAAAAATTAAGTTGTGTTATGTATATCTGAAGAATAGCAGTGACTTAAACATCTGAATGTATAACTCAAGTTAAAATAAAAATAGAAAAAGATGTTGAAAAATTTATTAACAGTTGACAAAATGTAATGTGATCCACCGGTGATCATTTGTCACATTTCTTATATTCATGCTGTCTTTAAACATATAGTCACTATGCCACACATATCTTGAGCATTAATATAAATTTAAAACAAAAGATTTTTAACTAACTTAAGCTTAACATTTCTAAAATATTATCTTATCACCCTCGGAGAATACATAAGCCAACTAAAGAGCGCGCCCATACGGAGTATTAACTGGTGTCACGGGTATAAACAAAACCGTTATATTTTGATCAAAAAAAAATACTCGTTATATTAAGTCGACGACCTTCATTTTATATGTTTTGTGATTATAAATACAAATATTTATTTTAACACTACACCGGCTTACAATCAACGGGACGCTACGATATTCAGGCTCTATAGTTTTATGTATACTCTAAGGAATTACTATTACAAGTAAATATTATAATAATAATTTTATCAGTTAGTAGACACAATTAACTATTCATACAATAGTCAAAGTTCTACACTGATCTTTTTATTTTGATTTTTAAAACAATGATGTGTATATTTTAAAAAATCAATAACTTAACTATGTATTGGACGGATACATAATTATGCGTAGAAGGTTCAAAATTGAATTATTAAAATATACTTCACACTTGTCTATTGCGATTTATCCTTACATACTGATATTGTTACATTTGATTGTCATCATCTATTCACGTTTTTGTTATGTAATTGTATTCAATCAGTTAATGTACCCGTTCGTGAACTTCATAATCGGCATTGCGTTGCCACCATGGTTCTCGGTTTGGAGATCTATTATTCGGGTAAGAGCTAGGTACATAAGGTAAGCTTGTTTGCTTAGGAATATTTAAATAACTTTGATATGGTACGGAATTGCTTATCCTCGGAGCAAACGTGGTGACAGACTGCGGATTAGGGTTTCTGTAAGGGTAATACGCAATAGCACCGGAATTTGGATTAGTATTAACAGTCAAAGGAGTGTTATAGAATGGTGGAGATTCGTAACCTATCGCTTTTGGATAACCAATAGCTTTGGGTTGGGTGAAGATGGGTTGCCTTTGAGGTTCGCATACAGTTTCTTGTATCAACAAATCGAAATGAGCGGTAAATATTCTGAAATTAATATCGCTGTAATCCAAAGTAGATTCTAAGAATACGGGCATACGATCAGATATCACCCAAACGTTTCTCTGCGCATCAATTTTAACGTCACAAGGAAATATGAGACTTGTATCATCCTTATCAATTACGCCGACATTTTGGGGTTGCAAAGGCATGCCCGTTCTCCAACAGCCTACAGCGTTTTGATCGATTAAATTAAATAGTTGTATTCCAGTAACTTCGTCTATAACTTTAGCTGTGGTGTGTCCGTTATAACCACGAGTTCCAACAACTTTGAAGTCTTTATAAGAATCGTTCACTTTAGATTCATCTCGGAGTATTCGCGTCGATACGGCAAATTCTGTGTTACTGGTCAGTGGACTGAAAAACAGTGTTCTGTATCCATCGGCACCCATGGGTGATGCTGTAATTCCAAAAATACCTTCAGAGTACCATTGGAAGTTAAGACCAGCTATGTTGTAATCGCCCACTAAAGGATCAGGGAAGAAGAAGCCATGGCCGAATCTCCAAGATCTATTTTTCTGCCAAGAATAAGCAATGAGACCGTAACCGAGTTCGTCGGAGAAGTAAGCGAAAGTGTCGTCACATGTTTTTCCTTCATCGAGCGCAATATTTGCTATAAAAGTGGACGACACAATATCTTCTGGACGGAATACGTATCTTCTTATGCGGCGGTCGGTCTTTAGGTCGAACACATTTATTGCATATGGACAGAGGTTAGTCACATTAGGATCTGAAAAATGAAGTAAAACAAGTGAATAATAATAAAACTACAATTATCTTCAATTCTGTTTTAAAAATATCATAACATAATCTCATTAGTTGGGTACTATGATTCGTTCTTATTAATATACTAGCTGACCCGGCAGACTTCGTACTGCCCCAATCGATACATAAAAGACCTAAACATTTGTATAAAATAAACTGGGCTGTAGAGACTTCGTTTATGCGGTACTCCTACCCCTACACTACCCCTACCCTACACTACCCCTACCCTACACTACCCCTACCCTACACTACCCCTACCCTACTCTACCCCTACACTAAAAAATCTTGGAAAAAAAAATCAAGTTTTTAATTAACAAAATAAAGCTCAAATTGACTCTACATTTTAGTTAGAAAACGTTTGTATGGGAAAAAGAAAAAGGCTGTTTTAAGGGATTTTTAGGCAATTATTCGAATTTTTCTCGCCGTAAAAACCATCCTTGAACTTCCACGAACATTAAAAAAAAAGAATTAGCGAAATCGGTTCAGCTGTTCTCGAGACTTGCGCTTAGCAACACATTCAGCGATTCGTTTTTATATTATAGATGGGCTTAATGTCATGTAAAGGGAATAGCTTTGTCCCCTAATTTTATAATAACGCCAACGATGGAGGAGAATGAAATGTGCCCAGATCGAGTTTATATAGAGAAAGAGTGCTAAAGATATTATAATTAATAATTGCAGTCTATTTTTTTATATAAACTGCAATTGAAATACATTCAAGTTATCAAAGATAACATTACTTCTACAGCATATATGAGACCCAGATTTTTTTACGGTTAATGTCTTTAACATGGAGTTTTTTTTTCGAACGGACCTTTATAGCAGGCTTTTGCTACTTCAGCGGGCATAGAACATGGAGTATAATTCGCGGCTATGTGATGGTGATATCGACCATAAGTCAAATGAATAATGATTAATTTCACTAGCTTATCATCACCTAGTTCCTATAAATACATGACTACTAATGCAAGAAAATCAACACTCACCATAGCCAAAAGTACCAACGTCTAATACCCAGAGACGGTCGCATTTGTCCACTTTGATCCTGTATACAGTTTGAAGGCCATTCTGACAGTTGCCCAATTCATTGCTCGCAAAACTTGGGTAGGGGTTTAACTTTGGAGACGGTTCGTATGCAGCGTCCAATGGAATGTAATTCAGAGTAGCAGGAATACCTGAAATATGGACAAACAAATAATTATTTTACATTAACTATTGACAAGGTTATGTAAAATAAGTACTAAGATATAAAAGAAATGCAATATGATTTTAGGAAATTAAAAATTAGATATATACCTATTTGAATTGCATTAATAATACGATAAAGGCTGTTCAACATAGGGATGACCTAAAAAAAACTGTTTTCTTAATAAAATACATTAAAAAGAAAATACATGTCCAATATTATTTGGCTCACAGACCAAATAAGTATATATTTTTAGTCGTCAACCCTGTTGTAATAATATACTTACAAGAATAAGAAAGGAACTGTAATGTGGTAACAAACTTCAAGTATCGTATATTAAAAATGAGGCCAATTTAAATTAGCTGTTCCAACATCACGAAGAAATGGTGCCTACATAAATGACGTGCAGTTTTAAAGTCCAAGCAACGTTGGTATACATATATAATAAGTATTGAACCATCAATGGAACTCAGTATTGCAGTAAATAACATGCTTTTACTTGCCTGGAATACGTATAATTACATTTATTAGTGAAAATATACTAGGACTAAGAAAACTAATTATTTATTACTAATGAGTAAGTAATAATTTGTCATAAGGAATGTTGGGTTGCATAATAAAAATCCATGTGTTGAAATTTTTGTATTATGGATTTGAGGAGCGGTATTTTATTTTTTTGGGAGGTACATAATAGCTTTTGCTATCACATCGGGTATAAAGGCGAGCAAAGTTCCCGCGTAAAAGGCTGTCCCCTATGGGGTTCCAGCATACGACATTCCGGACCTCTGGTCTGGATGTTCGTATGCTGGGAAATTGCGAAATTATGACTTTTACTTTAGGTGAGTTTTGTGGAATTGTTGCTATGGATTCTTTTAACGCGGTATGTGTACATAGCAAATACGAGACAGTGCTTTTGGATGATGCGGGGAGCTAATCACACTATGTAGAGAATCTTCAAAGGTCGCAAACTTTTTTTTGCGGATGTAAGTATATTCCTATTGGGAAAATGTATTTGTTCTATCTGCAAATTAGAAAGCCGAAACAAAGGTGACAATTGTGAAACATATCGCTTTACGATAGTTAATAGAAAATGTCATGTCACAAGACACTTGTTTAGTTAAATTTTTTGAACTTTTATTAGCAAGCAATTTGAATATATCTGCGACAGTCAGGACAATTTTCCTTAATTTTGCTGAACGCTTTATTAATTAACTAGCGACCCGCCCCGGTTCCGCACGGTTACAATACTGATATATTATATATATAAACCTTACTCTTGGATCCCTCTATCTATTAAAAAAAATTGCATCAAAATTCGTAGCGTAGTTTTAAAGATTTAAGCATACATCGGGACATAGGGATATAGGGACAGAGAAAGCGACTTTGTTTTATACTATGTAGTGATATACGATATAATACATATTGCGGCTTAGAATAGACCACCCCATGGGTATCGTAAGGGTCATACAGCTGATGTATGGCCTACAGCATCGATCAGCTCGAGGTTAGTTAGCTTCTTACTGCGATCAGCTATCCGCCTGCCAAGCATGGTGATAATGCCAATGTCCCTCAACAATAAACCTACTTACCTTCTTTCCACCTCGGTACACTAACAAAGAGTTTATTCCTCCATCTCTCAATTCCTACTGGTAGTGCATTTTCTTGTATCAAAGCTCCAGACTGGATGTCCTTTTGTCGTGAAAAGGCGTCAGGGTAATTCCAGTCCAATACGTTCCAGGAAAACATCTCCCGGAGTTTAACTGTCGCACTCGCCGAACAAACCCCAGCCATAAGAAATAACCACAAGGTTGTCATCTTGAGTCTGTAAACCAATAGAAAATTTCAAAAAATATCGTCAAATTCTTCCGATGCACGAGGGCATCGACCCGAAGTCCGAGAGGCCCGCGAACTGTAAAGTAGAGCGACAGTTGCACAAAACACCCCTAAAGAAACTAAAAGCCATAATCCCTCAATCTCCCCGTCAGCGACCGCCCTGACCCGAGGTCCAACTCCCACAGGGGACGCCCTCTTGCGCAGATTGCTTAGTTTGAAGTGTTTAAACCACTTATCTAGGCTGGAGCTCTGCTCGCCTTTATGCCCGGTGAAGTAGCAAAAGCCTCAGGGCTAACAACATAAGTCCGTCCGAAAAAAAATCGCCAAATTGATTAGTAGGCTTTTTAAACATTTATCAATGATTGTTGAAATATTAGCAATTCCTTTTTAGGTAACTAAATCGTATAATTTCTTCAGACACTGAAACATGTATGTATATATTTTTAATGCCCACAACGCATTCTTGTAATCAGGCGACATGAGTTAGGTAATAAAGGTGACATGAAACACTTGAGACAGTTTACATAAAAATATTGAAAGTGGTTTATGGTAATGATTTTACTCCAATATAATCTATACTCATACTACCTATAAAGTTAAAGAGTTTATTCGTTAAATAAAAAAGCCACGGCTTAGTAAATAATTATGCTGTTAACGTTCATTTTTTTTCAACCAATTTTCTAGTTTCCGTTTTAACAATAAATTGGAATGCTAATATTGAGTATATTGAAATACATTTCCGTTACTATTGCAATAATAAAATCAACATTTTAAGGCGATTCCTTTTTGGGTCATTTTATTAATGTTATGTTAATTAATGTGTTATACAAATTGTCGGCTCCGCCCTTACGTTACGTTATCATCATTATTTATAAATTACAGTAAACATCGGATTGTAACGGTAATACTAAAGGCGCAAATTTACGTTAGAATTATAAATGTTAAAAGAGAAAAAGTCTTTACTTTTGTTAAAACTGTTTTTTTGTGTATCTACTTTTCAAAGCTAACTGGAAAAATTAGAGGAGCCAAGGAGGAGGCCGAGGAGCTTTTTTCTTGGAAAATAAATATGTATGTAGGTAGTTTTTCGTCTGTTGAGTCCACGGCTGAGTTGATATAAATATCGTACCCACAGGTACGATTAAGTCACGACAAACAGGAAGTATTGAATATTTTGATAAAGAAATAGTTTAGCATTGTAACGTGAAAATTACCGTGTATAGATTGCAAATGTAAAATAAAAAAGCCCACACATAACGACGGTCAATGGAATCCGTCTACTCCGATTTTTTTATAAAATTCATTGAAATATAAATTTTTCTTTTTAACATTTGCGACCATCATCTTACGCGCATCCTAAGGTTTACCCAAGATGGTTTAAATTTGGCTGGTGGTTTATACATTTTATTAGTTGTTCTAAAAAAAAGGAAATTGGAAAATCTAATTTATCTTGGAATGCTTATTATGTTTTATATACCATATCATCATTCACACTGTTTACCTAAATACATTTCTTGAAATAAAATATGTTTTTTTATCTAAATCCAAAAATAGACGAAACATTAAACTCTAAAGAATACCAAGCATTTTGCTTTGTTATTATTTTGAGTTTAATACGTAACATAAAAAAATTGCTAAAGAGGAAAATAATCACAAACAACTTTTATTGTGAATCCATTAGGTATGCACTGTTATCACCATAGTTTAATTTGATAAGAAAATTTTCATAGTTAAACTGTTGCCGTGTTACACAAAATAAAATATAAACTTTTGAATGCTATGATTACACACTTTTTAAACTTTCGCGAAGTATAATATAAAATATCACTATCGGGTATTAACGCGACACGATTCAATGCAACTTGAATCGGATCGTTGGAATATAATAAAGGTAATTTTTGTCGCGAACCCGATAATGTTACTTTAAATTGTATTTTTTAAATAAGTTTAAGACTTTGAATTTGAACCTACGTGGTCGTTGTAACTGGCCAGTAGACTCGGCAGTCAGTATTGAACTGAAACTGATCAAGTTAACCCCTACTTTATAATAAACGGTCTGCCTACCAGTGCACGTGAATGGTTTTTGCTACTAGAGCTACGAATTAAACTTCAGTAAACTTACTTAAAGGAAAGAAGTACTTAATGTTATAGATTAAATAAAAGTAAATGTGCGGTCAAAATGTAACTAAAAGCGACATTTGATCTTCAACCTCATTAGCGATTGTCACTTATGTGGTACTGCACTACCATCGACAAGCTTGTTTGTTTGCTTGAACGCAAATCACAGGTGCGATTTATAAAATTTCCTTGTCTGAAACTGAAATAATTTTTCTTAGTCCATTTATTGAGGACTAGCTGCGCCCCGCGGTTTTGCCCCCGTTACTTTGCTCCAGTGAGTCGGAGCGTGATTTTTTGTTGCCCATATGTTGAGATTGAGCTGATTAACTGTCCCCGTTTCAGCCAAATCCATTCAGTAGTTTTTACGTGAAAGAGTAACAAACATCCATCCATCCATCTTTATTTACAAACTTTCGCGTTTATAATATTAGTAGGATTGCTATAGGTTTTATTTAATTATGAAGTTCCTACTTGTACTTGCATCAAATAATAATAATAATAAAACTATACGGGATATTTCGTAACCGTTTTATAATTTCACAAGGATGTTTAAATTTAAGATTAGATACTTTAACTGTTCAGTAATTATTCTTGAGGCATTTTTATAATTTAGAAATTTTAAACAAGACCAAACAAATTTACGAAATACTTGACGTTAATTATAGGTTTTCGATTAAACTAGACAGACCGAGATCAGACAGTAATAAGTATAGTGGATACAGGTAACGACTCAGCTGATCCACTGCTGAATATGATCAGGAGGAGGTTAAAAGGAGGGTTTTTTAAAGATTACTAGCAGAGTTTCTGCAAACTACTAGTATGTTGAAAATGAATATATTTTAATTTAAAAATAGGATATATTTATCAATCTTTTTCTCAATCTTTAGTCGAATAAAATAGTGAATTGGAGTCACCTATGTAGGGGAATAGGATGGGCTCTTTATGGTTTCCTAGAATGATTTATTACTAAAATCGGTTACTATTTTTTTTTCTAACCCTGATGTAGGTATTTTTCTGTACCGCGCATACTTCAATATGGCTACACACTAATTAAAGGGCCACACTAAATAATTTGAAAGTTTTCGAGTTGCACTCGTGCTAATTATATTGGTCGGGTGAACTGCATTGACGCGTCGTGACCTATAGGGTCCATATTTAATGCTTCACTAAACATTGAATTAGTTTGGAAATAGTTATCCTTTAGTAAACACTATATATTATAATATATATAACCAGCTAGCTTTTGTCTACAACTGCGTAGATTAATATTTCTCCATGCAGCATGACTTGAATGTTGACCAGTAGATTTATATTTAGTTATATTTATCAACATGATGACCATAGTACTATTAGTATCAAATCTGTGCGTTACCACAGTTGTACTCTCTGTTCTCATATGATTGGATGTATCGGCGAACATCTCCGTCGAAAGTCAGCGTAGGGTCGTTAGCATTAAGTGCTATGGGATCAGCGCCTTCACCGAAATTTATGTGTGAAGCACAATGAATCGACCATCAGGTTTAAAACCATAATTTCTTACAGTAGTTTATCACTGAGCATTTTGTTTAGACGATATTCGATACAATTGAATACAATTAAGTGCTTGATACTTTTGATTTGATACCTAATACTATAAGCATCGAATCAATCTTAGAATACTTACTAGATATCACATAAAAGTACTTGATATTAATTCAAATCAGACTAAACGAAGGTAAACTACCTGTATATCTCGAGTAATTTAAACTACTTATTTTATAACATTGGGGCCGCGGGTACCGGGAGCCAAATTTACTTATAAAAATACCTCGCAGCCGCGGCTCTCTTTAGTGCGGCACGTTCTACGAGTGCTGGTTTTTACTTTGCACAGCAGGTAAGCATTGCCATTCAACGGGGTAATGCTGCCAGCATTCGGGGAAACTTGCCAAGTAGAATAGTAGTATTTTATAAGTTAGTTTTATTTTAAATTAGCAATTTTATTAATCGGTTGGTTACTTTTCTTTTGTTTTTTTTGTTGGCACTTCTCAGAGTTGCTACGTTCAGAATTGGTGGTAGGAAAAAATCAAAATCAAAGACGACACAAGTAAGAATAATAATAAAATTATTAAAAAAAGATTTTTTAGACATATTATTGACATAAACACCACCAAAATCGAAAATTTAGATATAACTAAGACAAACGAAAAAATGCAAAACAAGCAAACATTTCAAAATTCATGGAATCTTTGTGGACACAGGTAAAAAAGTACTTTTACTTCTGTCTGTCTGTTTTACTGTTAATTGGTAAATAAAGGTCAATTCAAGAAAAGAGGTATTACTTACCTAAACTACTAATAATAGATATTTAAACGTTATGCCGCAGGATAACACCTATTAAATGTCCAGCCGGTACATACCTATTATCAATTAGAATTATAATTAATAACATTCAGCACTTAGTGAAAACACATTTTATAGGTAGGTAGTTCATAATTGAATGTATATTTTTTGACAAAATATAGGTTCGGCATACTTAACTGGTCCTAATAGAACTGGTCCTAGTAGTTATCGAGTCTAGATGTATTATATAATAATACGAAAGAGGTCAGGCCTCCCTCAATCTTCAATACACCGGAAGCCAGGACGGTTCTAGCGCGGCCAGGACTTCAATAATGGAGGGTACCATTATTCAAAAGAAACGTGTTATTTTAATGTACCTGAAGTGGGGTAGAGAAAATGTCTTTTCAGAATTTTCTTCAATAACGTAATCAATATCTGTTAGACGACAGTCAACAGTATAGGTAAGATAAAAATCGTGGGTTCTGCTAACAAAAATCGTTGCGCTAAATTAAAAAAACCGGTGAAGTGCCAGTCGGACTCGCGCACGCAGGGTTCCGTACCAGTTTCGAATGCCTACCTATTTTTGATATAAAGAACAAAAAATGCGTATGTTTATGAAATTAAATGTTTTTTTATTTTTATATTTGAGTTGATTGAATTAAAGGTAAATTGCGGTTTACGATTTATGACTCATTAAAAAATAACTAGTTACTAAATCGCGTTTAAACTAATTATCGGTGGAAGTTTGCATCGTAATGTACATGATATATATTTTTTAAGTATTATCATTCTCTTATTTTAGAAGTTAAAGGGCACATTTTACCGCTTTGGAATTGTCTCTAGATTTCTCTAGATGAGAAAAATCATATAATTTTTGAAGACATATCCATAGATACCCACATGTATGGGTTTGATGAAAAAAATGTTGAGTTTCAGTTCTAAGTATAGGGAACCCCCAAAATTTATTGTGATTTTTGTGTATAATATATATTTTTGTGTGAAAATTTAACAGCCACTTTTTATTCTGTGAACCGCATCACAGAGTAAAAAGTGGCTGTTTCGAAAAAAACTAGCTGTGACATACGGACGTACGGACAGACAGACAGACAGACAGACATGACAAATCCCTAAGAGTTCAATTTTTTGCCATTTGACTACGCACTACTCAAAAAAAAAGAAATCCATTAGAAGTCGGTTAAGAGACTTTGGTTACTTTGTACAGCAGATAAGCGTTGCCATTCAACAGGGAAATGCTGCCAGTATTCTGTGAACGCTGTCCAAGCTCGGTTCCAAGTGACTATTTAATAAGTTATATGGTAAATTAGATATTTTTAGTTTCATAATATATAATATTAAAATTGTAGTTAGTAAACACATTTATTTATCTTGTCATGTTGGTAATAAAATAACATACGTATCAAGGTCACGAAGGTCGCACTAAGCAACAAATAGCATCCGGAACTGATTTCGCTTAGCTAATATTATTGGTATATGAATCCTGTTGTGTATACTGAATAATTATATTATTATGTATTTAAATTACAGTAACAAGGCGGAGCCGGATGACAGTTCAGGATATAATGATTAAACGAACCAAGACTAAGTGTTTATCCAATATCCTTTAATTTCACTTTATAAATATTTGAATAGAAATTTTAATATTAGCCTTTAATTTAAAAAATATTTATTCTGTTTGATTAAACGGAGACATTTCGTTTTTGAGGTACGAAACAATCAAAAGAATGGTAGTATTTTATATGTTAGTTTATTTTTAATTACGTATATTCAGTTGTAGGTATATATGTATGTTATTCATTAATGTAAAATTTTATTTAATTAAACATTGTTAATACCAACTATGTTGAAAAAAAAAAATTGTGGGAAATAAATCCAAGATTAGTCAAATTAAAAGTTATTCACACTAACACATTCATCATCATCATCATCAGCCCGTATAACGTCCACTGCTGAACATGGGCCTCCTCCCGAGGGAGGGTATTTGTCATAGTCACCACACTTGGCAGGCGGATTGGCGACCGCAGTATTATGTTGTTTGCGGTATAGAAACGCTGCTGCCCGTCCCTTGATATACGATTATTATAGATGTTATAACAATCAACGGCTTAACGTGCTCTCCGAGGCACGGAGGGTAGTCCCTCAACCAACCAGACCCGGAAATAAATCTTAGTATTTACACAAAGATTTCCTGTCCAGCGTGGGACTCGAACCCACGACCTCCGAGATTTAAAGCGAGCCAAATACCGCAACGCTACGGAGGTTGTCTAACACATTATAAAACTTAAAATAAAATGTAAAATACCAGAATTAAATATTTAAACCTCATATTTTTCTAATTTACTTATACCTTGGGAGTCTTGATCACCAGTCTATTATAAAATAAACGTAGAAGGCATCAATCAATCAGTAATATAAAAAACGGGAAAGGTAGGTAATATTTCATACTTAATCGTGAAATTCTTTACTTTCTAGCATAATCTAGACCGTAAGTAACGGTTCGAAAACACTATACGATCCCACTACCTGATGTAGCAGGAGCACTTTCGTGCCTCCAGATGTACGTAAGTGGGTATAAATGCGTTATGCTATAACTGTTTGTAATGAAAATTAAATGTGAATAATTAACACGCCCCGTTGTTATACAGAAGTTGTACAACTTTATAACAAAAAATACGAATAGAATTTGTTGATTAAATAGCCGACTATTATATTGTGTAGTAGGCTAATTTCAAGAATAGTTCATGCATAATATGACACGCACGTAAAATAATATAAAGTAGGCAAGACGATAATTACATCAATTCTTCGAATGCAATGCCATTCTATTCCTTTAACATTATTTAGGTAAAATATCAATCAATTGCAGGATATACGCTAAATACATACGTTTTCAACGCAATAAGTACCTACCTGCTTTGCAATTTATATTAATTATGTAGCAAATCTTTCTAGACACATTTTTAGCGGAATTACTAGATATTTTGTATTTTTAAATTAAATGAACCATTATTGATAACTTCTAATATGTTAGAGAGCACGTACAAAAATTGCAAAGACCCGGCTTGACTTTATTTTTAAAACCAAAAGGTAAAAACTTAAGGTAAAAAAACCGTCGGACTCGCGCACGATGGGTTCCGTATCAGTTACAAGTGCGTCTGATATCCAGAATAAAAAAGCGTATGTTTAAGAAATGAAATGTTATTTTATATTTTTATATTCGAGTTGATTGAATGAAACGTAAATTGCGGTTTACGATTTATGACGTATTAAAAAACACGTTATTTTATAATTTTTTATTATTATAATTAACAAACATGAATAAAATACAAACTAAAAGTAACTAATTAAAAATACAACTAACTTATATACTACTATTCTAAATCTATTCTACTTGGCAAGGTTCCCAGAATGCTGGCAAAAAAAACTACTTACTAGATCTCGTTCAAACCAATTTTCGGTGAAAGTTTGCATGGTAATGTATATCATATATATTTTTTAGTTTTATCATTCTCTTATTTCAGAAGTTACAGGGGGGGGGGACACACATTTTACCACTTTGGAAGTGTCTCTCGCACAAACTATTCAGTTTAGAAAAAAATTACACTAGAAACCTCAACATCATTTTTGAAGACCTATCCATAGATACCCCACACGTATGGGTTCGATGAAAATTTGTTTTTTGTGTTTCAGTTCTATGTATGGGGAACCCCAAAATTTATTGTTTTTTCTCTTTTTTGTGTGAAAATCTTACTGCGGTTCACAAAATACATCTACTTACCAAGTTTCAAAATTATAGTTCTTATAGTTTCGGTATAAAGTGGCTGTGACATACGGACGGATAGACAGACAGACAGACAGGTTCCGTTTTTTGCCATTTGGCTACGGAACCCTAAAAATAAGGTTATTTTGGATTTATATAAGGCCTCTTTGTACAAACTATATTATTGTGAATTTAAGGCAACAGAGCTCATTATGCCATTCGTTTGTTCGTTTCGTATATTCTCAAAATCCGGATAGACGGTCTTACCGACAAGACCGGTAAGAGATCAGGCGAGCGGGAGCGACTGCTTAATGCGCTCTCCAAAGGACGGGTAGCACACCACCGTCAGGACTTCAGCCTGGTACCTACTTAGATTTTTGTAGAGGGAATATTTCTAGGGCAGGTTAAAAATACTCTAAACCGAAGGATATAAGATACAAATCGTATCTTATATTCTTTTATGGGGCAATGTATACGCTTCTATAACATAGTTCAACAAACTTCCTAATAATGTTAGAGATTTTCTACAAAACAATTTTAGCAACTATTTTACTAATTTAAACGATATGTGAAAGATAAATTATGTAAAAAAGCTTATTATAAAATTTCGGATTATGTCAATGACAAAAAAGCTTGGGAGTGAGTTGCTCTGAATCAATACTGCTTTATTAATAATTGTAACATCAAATTTATTTAAAAAGGATTCCTCTAAGTTTCTTGCCAGTTCTTCTCAGAGATGTCTCGTCCAGAACTGGTGGTAGTAAAAGAAAGGGACGCATCATAAGAACATGTTTTTTTTTTTTAATGTCTATAATATGTATAACTAAAGAATTTTTGACTTTGATCAATGAACATAGAAGAGGGCGAATCTGGTATGTGAAGATCGGAGCAAGTGGAAGGAAATGGTCTCTGCCTACCCCTATGGGAAAGAGGCGTGAATTTATGTAGGTATGTAGAAAATTTGTAGTCACACAGTTTTTCTCCGACCCGGTCTGGTTATGTTTGAGCATATTACAGCTGTACTAACGGGGCAGTCTTTAAAAGGAAGTAAAGCTATAATAACTGTTATAATGAATAAGTCATCAATAGTTAATGTAATACGTTAGTAGTTTTTCTCACTACATCGCTACGCGACGGAGCGCGATGTAGTGAGAAAAACTACTAACGTAACGCTGGGCCACAGATTTTACAGATGTAAATAGGTATCTCAGTTCGTATATAAAATCTTTTTGGTACAACGCGGTTTACAGCATCGCGTTTTTATTCTTAAGTTGTAAGCTGTAAATGACTGTAAATTTAAATTATTTTTATTCTGCCGGTCGGGGCGGAAGCGAGAGGTAAACAAGACAAGCTCCTTCTGAGTCATATACTAAAATATCATTTTTGTTAGAAAACTATAGATCAATATAGCAAATAAGTGATATTCATAATGTTAACACAAGAAATAAACATAACTTCTGCGTACATATACTAAAATATCAGTTTTGTTAGAAAACTATAGATCAATATAGCAAAAAAGTGATATTCATAATGTTAACACAAGAAATAAACATAACTTCTGAGTACATATACTAAAATATCAGTTTTGTTAGAAAACTATAGATCAATATAGCAAAAAAGTGATATTCATAATGTTAACACAAGAAATAAACATAACTTCTGAGTACATATACTAAAATATCAGTTTTGTTAGAAAACTATAGATCAATATAGCAAAAAAGTGATATTCATAATGTTAACACAAGAAATAAACATAACTTCTGAGTACATATACTAAAATATCAGTTTTGTTAGAAAACTATAGATCAATATAGCAAAAAAGTGATATTCATAATGTTAACACAAGAAATAAACATAAAATTGCCATACCCGGTTTTAGAGTAAGCAGAACCAATAAATCATTTATGGGAAATGGTGTTAGGTTTTATCACAAACTCCCTAGTCGTGTTACTGATTTGCCTGATACAACTTTTAAAGCATATTAAACGTGTCCCTGTATCTAAAGGCTAATAGCGTTAAGGACTATATTGAGGATAAAGATGTTTGGTCTCATGAACCATCCTGCGTAACACTTCCTAGAGACCCTGTATCTAAGTAAAATAGTAAGCATAATAGTGTGATGTTCTGTGAACTATCTGTAATCGGCCCAATGAGTTACATTAATAGACCGCTAGTTCTGTCTCAAATTAGCTTCTTTTATTAGTATAAAAACATTAATAGATAATCAAATATTCTAATAATCAAATATTGTAAGACAACCGTTCGGGAAAATAATGTGTATGCCAAATAAATAATAAAAGTAACTGGACCAAAACCTACGCTCTGCCCATTTGAGTATGTTTCGCCGGACCGTCTCATGTGGGTCGTGTTAAAACCGGCAGTAGAATAACCCACTGAGTTTGTTTCGCCGGACCTTCTTAGTGGGGGCGTATTGGAACCGGTGGTAGCATTAAAGCGCGTCCGTCGTTATATACTCATGGTCAGCCCAAATAATGAGAATTGTTCTTAATATAATTTAATATAGACAGAACAAGCTATTACACAATATAGTTAAATAATAAAGTTAAGACTCAGAAAAGAAGATATATGCTCATTTATAAATGTTAAAATTATACATTGATTAATAATAAATTATTGTTTTGACTATTTGCAAGTGCCTGTAATTGGTTTACGTAAATAAAAATGATTTTTATTATTTATTTATTTACTAACAACTCCGCAGTACCGCACGGGCTTTTAATACATTATGTGATCCACGATTTGTCGTAAGGCCGTCCCGTGCTGGGGTCCTCTTGCGGCCGGCACTCGCGGGGGTCCTCAGGTTGCTAAGTTTATTGTTTTAAACCATTTACTAAGGCTGGAGCTCTGCTCGCCTTTATGCTCGATGAAGTAGCAAAATTCTCGTGGCCAACAACGTATGTCCGTCCGAAAAACAAAAAGAAACGGTCGCCCCGCGCGCTTACGCGGAGCATATCGTGTAGATCTGCTTCTCACGCGTATAATTTGCCGCCTCGCACACACACCTCGCACTCGCGACGGGGGGCGATGCTATTGGGTGTACGGGGGCCTGCGTCTACTATCGTAATAGTGTGTCGTGGAACTATCACTGACGTCTCGATGGTCGGTTTTCTTAGTCTTTTGGATAAATAGATTACCAAATGTGCAAACCAGTTCAGTACCAAACAGTTCCATGACACACCATTACGATAGTAGACTCAGGCCCCTGTACTGTTTACGTCTACTGTTGAACATGGGCCTCCTCTTAACAGACCTTGGCAAGCCAGGGTCGTTAACAGATAGTGTGATAATCACCACCCTTGGCAGGCGGTATCGCGATAAGTTAATGAGTATCTTTGAGCTGATAGATACCGCTGTCCACCCATCAGCTGTCTGTTCCTTACGACACCCATGGGAAGACTTGGAGTGGTTTATTCTAAGTTTGTCACCACACAGCTAAGCCGGACACCACCACTATTGGATGAATCGCCTTATAATCGATCGGACGTGAGTTGTTACACATTACGATGTTCAGTGATTACGATACAAATGTTACCTTTCTAATCAAGTTGGTCGGCTTACTATTGAAAAGGTGTGGTTGATTGTTAACTGTTATCACTACACTGGTTTTTTGTTAGGATTCCGTGGTGCGTTAGTGTAAACCCTTGGATTACCAACCTTTTAATTTCACGATTATGAATGAAGTAGGTACACATTGTTGCAAAATAAAAATATAGACACAAACAATAAATAATAATTACACTGATATATCAGACACCCTCTGTTCAGACAACCCCCGTAGCGTAGCGGTAATCGGCTCGCTTTAAATCTCGGAGGTCGTGGGTTCGATCCCCACACCGGACAAGAAATCTTTGTGTAAATTCTAAGATTTCTTTCCGGGTCTGGTTGATTGAGCGACTACCCTCCGTGCCTCGGAAAGCACAAAAATGATGATGACACACGTAATTTGTATTTGGCGGCATTTTCACTAAAATCTCTTATAGGCAAACATATTATGTGTGGGTAGGTGGACCAAAATGACCGACAGACTTTTTTGCAGCCATATACATTTATTACAGTTGTTACGTACCTAATCTACTCAGCAAAATGATGTATTACTTACTTTTCTTTTTAACCCTCACAGAGACATAAGATAAACCTCTTCTGCAACTGAATCCCAACAACTATATAATATCACAAAATCTAGTGTAAAAGAAATATGTGGATACCTACTTATACCTGCTAGGTATAAGTATCTACATATTTCTTTTATAAAAAATAATATATCAAATGAATATTTTTTGTACGTTAATTAAATAAAATATTATTACCTATGCCAGTAAAATAATAAAAAGGAAAATATTGTAACCAGAACCCACAAGCCACTGCGGATGGATCAAGTGTAATATTTTGATTTATTGCATTATATCGCAAAAATGTTGTTTGGTTACACTCTTTGCTAGAATCATTGAACTGAAAACTAAACAGATATTCTTTACTATGAACATTATGGAAACCTACTTGGAAAATAGCTAACTCAACTGTGGAATTAATTAACTTGCATCTTGATTATTTATAATTAAAAGATTATCTTATCTAAGCAGTAATATAGAAAATAAAAAAGTCTATTCAAATTTATGTACTTACATCGATGAACAAAGAGCAAAAGAAAGCAAAGTTATGTAAATTGTATGTAACCTCCATACCGTAGCGGTATTTGGCTCGCTTTAATATTTAATAAATCTTTAATATCGGAGGTCGTGGGTTTGATCCCCAGGCCGGACAGGAAATCTTTGTGTAAATTCTAAGATTTCTTTCCGGGTCTGGTTGGTTGAGGGTGCCTCGGAAAGCACGTTAAGCCGGTTCCGATTGTTATAACATCATCTATAATAATCGTATATGTATATCAAGGAACGGGCAGCAGCGTTTCCTTGTGTGATACAACATATTGCTGCGGTCACCAATCCGCCTGCCAAGCGTGGTGACTATGCCCATTACCCTCCCCGAGAGGTACCCCATGTTCAGTAGTGGATGTTATACTGGCTGATAATGATGATGATGGATAATATTAGAAAGTGTAGCTTTCTTCTAACTTAGGAGATTTTTCCCTTACTTGTACAAAACCGACTATTTATAAGATCGATGGGGTTTCGGTAAAGTTGTTTGTAAGCCAAGAACTAGCCGTGGATTCTTTCACATTTAAATCGTTGGAAGCATTTACATTTCCACGGTAGGTATTTCATAAGTCTTAGTGGTTTACTAAAGCATGTAACAAATAAACTGCATGGATAATCTAAATCTAGTTGATACTTCGATGTTCAATGCAACTCAAATTATAGAATTATGCATGCATAAGCAGACGTGCGTCCAACACTTGATTTGAATTACAGGAAACCGTCCACTTGAGTGGCTATGGCGGTTTTCACAGAAATTGGAAATGGTCAGATAGTAATTTAAGGCTTATTAAGGAACGATTAAGTTAGTTCACGCAGTGGATGATTATTTCTAACTAAAGTGTCGATTGAAAATGAAACGTGCGGTAATACGAGAATTCCGCTGCATATTAGAATATTAGGGTTCTCCGCTTTTGCCTTTTTACTATTTTTATATTCGCGTGGTTTTACTCGCTCTTGCTCCTGTAGGAAATTATATAATTAAATATAACTTATATTACTCCTTGATAATTTAGATTTCTAATGGGGACAGATTTTTTGAAATCGGTCTTCTTGTTCCGGAGCCTATCTATACTAATATTATAAACAGGAAAGATTTGTATTTTTGTGTGTATGTTTGTAATGAATAAACTAAAAAACTACTGGGCTGATTTTAAAAATTCATTTACCATTGGAAAGCTACATTCACCCTGAGTGACATAGTCTATATTTAATTATGAAGTTCCTAAGGGAACAGGAGTTATGCGGGTGAAACCGCGCGCGGTAAGCTAGTTCAAAATAAACACCTTTCCACTTTATTATATTAGTCTAAATGTTGCGGGTAATGCAAGAAGATGGAGTATACCTAGGTCTACCCGAGTTTATTTAGTATTACCCAAGCTTTTTGGGTAAAGTCCGCATAACATTTCAAATTAAATTTCAGTTAAAAGATTACCCATACTCACCTAGGTCTATCCAATTCTGGTTGGGTAATGTTAGGTGTTGCGTGAAAGCTATATGTTAACATGTCTTTTGTGAACTATTATTGTCATTTGTTTGTGAATTATTCTTATTATTTGTTTTTGGATTATTCTTGTCAATTGTTTGAGAACTATTATTGTCACTTCTTAATTTATGTAAAGTAGGTATGCCAATTGTCAATCACAAGCACATTTATTTGCTATGCACGTAAGCCGTATTAGCTTCAATAATTACACGGCAGGGTTAATAACTCTTTATCAAATACTTACGCACGATAGAACGACGCGGAGGCGAATAATATAATAATGTACTGTAACTGCCAATCTAAACGACAACGTCCTATCAATTTTTAATTGTAGGTTTAGTACCCTCGATCATGACAATCTGATTTTTATCATTCAAATATGTATCTTAACGTGTAGCGATATCTACGGCCGCACAAACTACAAGAAGTCTAGCAACGCCATCTAGGACCTACCAAGCTAACTAACCTGTATCGTGCAATACAAGTCCGCAAGCCAATTCAAACATATAATAATATGTCAAAAATATATTTATTTACTACTTACACATTGTTTTTAAAGTGTGGGAGTCTTTCTTTTAAGTTAAAAAAACCTGTATTAGAAAATACCCCTCTCTCTCTCTTTACATCAATATGTCTGTAGTTACATAAGTAGGTAGTGACTAATACTACAGAGACTAACTTATTTATCTAAAAAACAACTAAAATTTATAATAACAATATTATAACTACATTCTTTATGGCACAAATTAACTGTTACTGTTAGCCTGCATCATCCCACTGCTGGACAAAGGCCTCTCCCCATGACTTCCAGCTCTTTCGATCCAGGGCTAAAGTAAGCCACTGGTCGTTTGCTTTATCGAGCTCGTCACGCCATCTTCTACGGAGTCTGCCGCGACGCCTTCTTGCTGTGTTGTGGCACAAATTAATACAATATTACAAATCAGTAGTTTTCGGTTTTGTGGTTTTGTTTTAGTGACACGTATTATTTATTTATTTTCAAAGCACCAACATTGTTTTTTATTTATATATCTACCTATAATTATAATTTATAACAGATCAGAAGTTAGATATTTACAAATACAAATTATGTGTTAACCATTTTTTGTAGGACGCATAGTTTCCGAGATATCGCGAAAAAGGTGTTTGCTCTCCTTTTTCCAAGATGGCGGCCGGGGGACAAAGGCGACAACCCCATAAACTTGGAGTTAAGCTTTTATTGAACCCCCACATATATCCCAAAAATAAAATTGCGTCCTCTAATAAATATGAATAGAAGGAAAGAGAGTAAGGGGAAGACCTAGACGAACTTTTATGCAACAAGTGAAGGAGAAAGTGGGCGTCAAGTCGTATCAAGAAGTTAAAATGAAAGCTGAAGAGCTGTGGCGATTGCTCCACCGACAAGAGCTGAGCTCTTAAATTAAAGAAGAAGAATAAATGTAAAACTCATGTAACATTTCAATGGACTAATTACTTTTTCTATGGTTTCATAATTTTGCGATTTTAACCAGGTTGTTACTTTCTTTTAACATGCGAAGTATGTTAGTGGATAGATATTTAAAATTCTATTTATCATGTTATATATGGATGCCGTATGAGCAGAGAATTGTTTTTGAGGAAATGCTGTTTTAATAGCTTTAACGTGAACTGCTGTGTTTACTTTACGTTTAATTAATAATTTAGGGTCAAGACAATAACTTTTGTGGACATTAAGAATGCACTGTAGTATATATAATTGCCTAATTGTCAGCACATCAGCTTCTTTGTACAATAAGTTTGTGCTAAATAATCTATTCTTGCGCAGCATCACTTTAAAATTTTGACGCTGTATCCGTTCAATATTAATAAATGTAGTCTTGTAGGTACCACCCCATACCTACTGTTATACAATAAAGCAATAGTGACAGAACTAGGCTATTATAAACATAAATAAGAAGTTATTTGTCAGCTATTTCGCGCAGGTGTTTAAGCAGCCAAATTAGTTTACGTGCTCGATTTCCAACCATGTCAAGCTGGGGGTACCAAGATAAGTTCATGTCTATTGTGATACCTAAATATTTAGTGCTATTGACAGGTTCTATGTTATAACAATTGTTACTATTTGAGTCATTATCTATTTTGCGTACACGACACGAAAATGTAATATAGTTCGTTTTCGATATGTGATCTGAGCGTTCACATATATAATAAAGTTCTCTGTGGCGTTGACGAAATGTCGTCGCCTGCTAGACATACCACCTCGCCCGGCTTGTGAAAATAGATCTTCATTTTCTGTGGACGAAACACACGGTTGGTGGAGACCAACCGTTCTTCTACAAACGCAGTGTTTGCTGCATTGTGTTTAAATTTAGATTAAATAAAACATAAATCGTCAACAATCTTACGTGCTTTTAAAAAAGTTTTACTGTTTTGGTACGGCAGGGCAGAGCTACTCATGTTGGATCAATCGAGTAACTTCAAAAACCTCCGTATCCGTAATCCGTTATCGTTTTAAAGTTGGTTAACGTGAAAGTAATTTGAACTTGGAGCTATTGCCAAACTATAACAAAAACAACAAAACGAAAACGTATTTCTACGTTTTCGTATATATAAATGATTTGCCATATTATTTGAAAGACATGTGTGATATGGTACTTTTTGCGGATGACACCTCCCTTATTTTTAAGGTAGATAGAAAGAGGAATAATTTTAATGACATTAATAATGCTCTCGCACATGTCACCGATTGGTTTACGGTTAATAATTTGGTTCTCAATGCCAAGAAAACCAAATGTATCAAATTTGTAATGCCTAATGTAAGTTTTGTAGAGCCAAAATTAATAATGGGTGATGTAAATCTAGAAACTGTGGACTCGACCCTCTTTCTAGGCTTGACACTAGACAAGAAACTTCAATGGAGTCCCCATATTTCTTGACTCGCTGGAAAATTGAGCTCAGCTGCTTACGCGGTTAGAAAAGTACGGGAACTCACTAATGTAGAAACTGCACGTTTCGTCTACTTTAGTTATTTTCACAGTATTATGTCCTATGGCATTCGGCTTTGGGGTAAAGCTGCTGATATTCAAAGCATTTTTATACTACAAAAACGTGCAGTTCGTTCTATTTATCAACTAAGTACGAGATTCTCCTTTAGATACTTTTTTAAGGACTTAGATATACTAACAGTCGCTTCGCAATACATTTATGTCAATATAATCTATGTCTGGCAAAATATTAACCTTTTTAACAAAAGAAGTGACATACACACAATAAACACTAGATATAAGCATAAACTTTGCGCCGAATACCATCGCCTACAAAAAGTACACTCATGTTTTGTGGGATTAGGAGTCCGTATGTATAACAGAATCCCTGTACACCTACAAAAATTACCTTATGAAAGATTCAAGTCAACTGTTAAGAGGATTCTAATAAAAGGGCTTATTTTTCAGTAAACGACAATAACGCTTGGTTGATCAGTGAAACACAGATAACATTGTAAACTCAGTTATTTAAACAGTTTAAACATTGTTCAACTAAAGGTTTAATATTAATAGACTTGTAGATATCCCCACTTTAGTTCGTCATGCTCCCATTGTCTGTCATTGCTTGCGGTGGCGGTGTAGGGCGGGTCGCCACCTCCCCTCTAATATGGCGAGGGAGACGATGGCTGCGTCACACGTCATACTCGTGAACGGGTGCTGCTTGTGGTGACTTGTCGGCTGTTGTCGGGGATATGTTATGTTAATTTTTATTTTATATTTTGTTTATTATAGGTATATCCTTTGGTTGAACTTGTGTAAATTGTCATTTTGTAAATGTGTGTGAATGCATCCGCCATTAGGTTTCTTTGTAGGAGATTGTCTGTGCCTGAGTAAACTTTAATATCTACATTATAGTATTTACTGTATAAATTTTTTTTCTTGTCTTATTAAACACCTGGTCGGTATAAATTGACCAGGTAATAAATGGTACTGTGCGTGCATTCGCTTACATCATATACACATTGTACAATATTACATGATTGTGATAAAAGACTTGACATAAAAAAAAGAAACAGAGCAAAAGAGACAAAAAAAAATCTCGAAGTTTCTTTCTTCCTTTCTTATTCGGTAGCTAGTGAAAGGTTGCAGGTTAGCTAGGGTAGGATCCTCGACGGCATGGCTGAGGACCGCGTTGTTGCTTATTCCCCGAACTGTGATCTCGTGCCAGCGATTATCACCACTGTTTTTAAATCTACTCTTTACCCCTCAAGGGTGCCCTCAGGTGGACGTCGCTTAGACTTTGGCCGGATTCTTGGAAGTTAATTTTAATTTTAGACCTGTTACCTTTAAGGCTTCTTACTATACCTAATGTGTACATTTGTCATTTATCGCTCGACAGACGGACAGACTGATTAAAAATTCTGTAAGATCAAATAATTATAACAATGTTTTTAGCTACTTAAGTGATACTTTTGTTAGATTTAGTCTTATACAGTGTAATCTTGACAAGTAAAAGTGTATGTAAATACCTAAGGCCTTAATAAATTTAATTATTTCATTATTATAACATATCATTTATATTTGGTAAATAAATAAAATCCAGCTCTATATTATAAAATGCGTTGGTAACTTCACGATCGTAATTTAGTGCCACAATAACGTATTTTTACGCGCAAGAATTAATGAATAAATTATTATTGTCAGTTAGCACAAAATTGGTAATCAATCTTTATGTTCCGACGCGCCCGTCATAGGTAAGCATAGACGTTATTTCTCTTATTTATGTTTCGATATGGGTTACAGTATTCTTTTTACATAAAAAAATTTGTTATAGCATAATTAGCAGTGTTTATATAAAGTTAAGCATTAATTAGTGTAAATTATCGCAGTCAGATGCTTCTTAATGAGTGAGATACTGAATGTTTTCTGGCCATCCGATTTAATCTGCCGATGAGATTATGACCGCCACTGAACTAAAAAATAAATGAACTTAATTTCTTCGAAGAATACCATAGCTATCCACATGTGTAAAATTAACTTAAGATCATATTTGATTTAGCTATTGATTAAGTTTACTACTGAATTAATCATAAAGAGTATGTTAATGTAGACGGGTAAAAGGATAGATTGAAATATATATTTTATGTATTCTCTTCAAGAGATGTATAATTTAATTTCGCTCATGATGTCGCTTATCTCAGTAATCCTCTTACCTCTCGATATAATAACGAGAGAAGATTCGCATTTATGTTTGTGATGAATAAACTCAAAAAATATGGAACTCATTTCAACAATTTTGTACGCTATACCAGTTCCATTGTTACTCCAGTAACTTAGGTATGTATTAAGTATGATGAACGTCCTACATTAGTGGGAACATCGGGAAAAAAATTGTAGTAAGACGGTTCGGAACTCCGCCAACTCTTGAGATTGACAAATTTTGTCATGCAATTTGAATAGGAGGTTGCGCAACGAAATTTACTCCTTTTCTATACTAATATTTTAAAGAGGAAAGATATGTATTTTTGGTGTATGTTTGTAATGAATAGACTCAAAAGCTTCAGTGCTGATTTCAAAAATTCTTTCACCATTGGAAATCTACATTCACCCAGAGTGACATAGGCTATATTTAATTATGAAGTTCCCACGGGAACGGGAGTTATGCGGGTGAAACCGTGCGCGGGAAGCTAGTATGTTATAAAAATAATGATGTAGGTAAGTATAAGGAACACTTTACGTAAAGGAATTTGAAGTTATCAAAGTAATTTTGATAACATCACACTCAAAACAAAGTATTAACAATGTTTAGGAGATTTTAATTATTAATTACTGTGCCTTATATTACAAAAATGGATTAACATTTGATAGCTATCAATATAACTGATGGCTATAATAAAAGGCTCTTAATCTGTGGATCAACAAAAGAAATATCGATTGATGATAAGCCATTGTTATGATTTTAATGTTGAGCGGATTGAAAAGATTAGTAATAATATAACCTGATTAAGGCGCCAATTAAAATACGATGTATTATTATGTTATATAGTATATATTAACCGTCATTTTTTAATCACATATAATAATTAGCAGGACGATTGGCCATCAGAATCACTATCAAAACGTAACAAAATTTTAATAATAGATATTTATTGTTTATAAAAATGTTCTGAAATAGTAGAAAATCCAGCCTTAATAAATCCTACTTAACCTACTAATATTATAAACGTGAAACTTTGTAAGTATGGATGGATGGATAATTGTTACTCTTTCACGCCAAAACTACTAAATGGAATTGGCTAAAATTGCACTGGGATAGGTTACACGCTGGGTTAACATATAAGCTACAAAACATTACGCTCCGCCCCACTGCGGGCGACCGCGGGGCGCAGCTAGTATTATATAAATGCGAAAGTTTGAATGTGTGCTTGTATGTATATTTGTTACTCTTTCACGCAAAAACTACTGAATATATTTGGCTGAAAGTTTGCACGCGGATAGCTTATGAATTAAATATAGGCTTAAAAATATCACGCTCCGACCCACTGGAGCAGAGTGACGCGGGCAAAACCGCGGGGCGCAGCTAGTTGTTAATAAACAACAAACTAAGCAACCTGCGAGACTATTAACTAAGGCTTCATTCTAATGTAGAGCCTTTTAGGTTTTTGTTTTTATTTTTAATTCAACATTCTAGTCGGTTGCCGTCTCCTATTTAGGAAACTCGTCAATGATTCCAGTCTAGAATCATGGTGTCGCGTGCCTAAGGACAGGGTGACTAAGAGTTTGTAGCTATTTCGCACACAATTTTTTGTAAGAAGACTAAAATAATGAATAAACCGAACGATGTTTCAAAAAAATGTTTTGTCTGAACACTCAAGTAAGGAACGACGATCGAAATTCAAATAAACAACATAATCACTTGATAAAACCACCATTTGAAGCGTTATCTTTATTCTTCCTATGCAGTCTCATCTTTTATCTATACTAATATTATAAAGAAGAAAGATTTGTATGTTTGTAATGAAATAGCTCAAAAAGTAATGGACCAATTTTAAAAATTCTTTCATCATTTGAATGCTAAATTATCACTGATTAATACAGGCTATATCTAATTATGAAGTTCCCACGGGAACGGTAGTTACGCGGGTGAAACCGCGAGCGGGAAGCTATTGTGTAAATATAGCCTGGACGAATTAGTTTTCTAATGGTGAAATATTTTTTTAAGCCGAATTAAATATTATTAGTGTAGATTGAGTTTCTTATATAATTTTTGACAACCTCAGTAACATAGCGGTATTTGGCTCGCTTTAAATCTCGGAGGTCGTGGGTTCGATCCCCACGCCGGACAGGAAATATTTGTGTAAATTCTAAGATTTCTTTCTAATGTCTGATTGCTTGGGACTAACCTCCGTGCCTCGGAAAGCACGTTAAGCCGTTGTTTCCGATTGTTATAACATCATCTATAATAATCGTATATCAAAATACGGGCAGCAGCGTTTCCTTGTGTGGTACAACATAATACTGCGGTCACCAAACCGCATGCCAAGCGTGGTGACTATGGCAAATACCCTCCCCAGGAGGCCCTCGTTCAGTAGTGGACTTTGGCTGATGTGGGCTGATGATGATGATGATGATATAATTTTTATAAATGATAGCCATCCTACAAATCGAATATTATTAAGTACTAGTCGTATAAAAATAAACTGGCATGTTCGCATTGTGTACAATAGTAGTTTGATCGTCATCGTTGATTTTTAGAGCTTATCTAAATTACACAGGTGTACCAAGTATCAATAAGTTGATGCAATAGAGTAAAAATACCTAAGTTAACTCTAGCCAGACAGTGATCACATAGCGACCACTATTTATTGAACTCTATTGCCTTGTAATAAAGTTCAAAACACATGAATTAAGTTTAAATTCAACCTGCCTGGCTAAGGGTTAATAATAGATTGTTGATATACATGTGTATGTCTTGTGTGACACACACTTTACATATCAATAGTTTAGTGAAACTACGTAGGTAGATTTATTGTGTGTACCTATAAATATGGCGAGGGAAGACAACAACTGGCTATTTTCTATGCTATATGTATGAGAGCAATCTTCTTCCAATGTACGGAATGTGCGTAAAGTTTGTATGTAGGTAGGTACCTACTATTTCACTACAAAAGTCATGGCAAACATAGATATCAGAATAGCGGCTGTTTTTTCAAATATTATTAGCAATCATAACATATTTGTAAAAGGAAAGTCTCATTCTTTACTAAATCAGAGGTTTTACGTTTAAAATAAACAGGAGGTAGGTATTTAGGTATCCGATAGATTAAACCGCGCACATTATGGCAAAAGGCAAAAAAATTGTAATGTTAATAAAATTGTGAAAAAATTGGTGCTTATCATTTTTGTGACCTTATTACTTTGAATATTAACATAATAAAGCAATAATGTCACAAGCGTGAAGACAACGCAACGCATTAAACATTCATGTCACAACCGATCTGAATGTATTTTTCCCTTTTGATTAAATTTCTGGTGTAATATTTGTAAGTAAAACACGTAATACGTTCGGTAGACATTTATTAACTAACTGGCGGCGGTTGGTCAACAAATAACTAAAAAACAACTTAAGAATACCCTACATTACACCTCCACCCTTATTAACTACCTTAAAATTACTTATCTATACTAATATTATAAAGAGGAAAACTTTGTTTGTTTGTTTGGTTGTAATGAATAGGCTCAAAAAGTACTGGGCCGATTTCAAAAATTCTTTCACCATTCGAAAGCTACATTATCCACGAGTAACATGGGCTAAATTTTATTTTGGAAAAAAATAGGGTTCCGTAAGATATTTGGGTTTTTCTGACACAAGGTGTAAAAAATCAACCAGAAAAGTTACTTATTTTGCGTAAACTATAAAAGATAGAACCATAAAATGTTCTAATTAATTGTAGATCTTATAAATATCTACAAAAAAGTCCGCGACACACTATACCTATCTATGTCGAGTGAGGCACAACGACCATTTTTATATTTAGAAATCTTGAATTTTTTTTGGACTACATTTAAACGCGTTTATTTTACTCATGCTATTAATCCTTATCAAAATAAATTATTTCATCACTAAGTACAGTTTATGAAGATAATATTTGGTCTTTGAATGATTAAAATTGGACGTTTGGTTTTGAAGTTATGGCGAAATTAAAATATTACGATTTCTGCTGCACGGCCCGTTGCGAAGTTAGATTTCGTTCTTAAAACTACACCTACGCAAAAGTTCTTCTCAGAGCTAATCAACAGTTCTTCTCAGAGCTAAACAACAGTTCTTTTCAGAGCTTTGAAAATGCCTAAAATGCCTAATCCCTAAAATGCCTATTAATTACATCATTAATTATATTTTCATCATTAACAACTTTAACATCCACAGAAAGACAATCTGTGCAGCCTGCGGATAATGACTGCGTTGTCGATGTTTATGTCGGTGTCTGTGAATTGACCTGGGAATTATTTTGCTGACCGTGTCTTTCCTGGGTAGGCTTTTTGCAGCGGTAACCGACATCCGCACGGAGCCGCGGGCGACCGCTATCACTACATCACTACATATTATAAACAAAGTCCCCTGCCGCGTCTGTCTGTCTGTTCGCGATAAACTCAAAAACTACTAAGTACATCGATTTTCATGCGGATGTTACCAATCGATAGAACAATTCTTCCGAAAGGTTTACGTATATGATTTGTTTAGTTTATCTCTACATTTGACTAATATATATTGATATTTGTCAGAGGTGTCGGAAAAAATTAAGCCATTTGGGAGCTTTCAACGAAAACGCTGCCTAAACCCTATGAGATATAACAAAACAATGTATGGTGGCAAATATTCTTCTCTTTTAGATCTACAAAAAAGTCTGCGATAGCATATGTCTATCTTTCAAGGTTAACTTGCTATATCCATTATATCTTAGAAAAATGATAATTTCTAATGCGGTAATTGTGAAGCTAATCAGACGGATTCAGTATTTATCCTTATCATTTTAAATGAGTTAATATTCTTAAGCATTTCATGCAGATTATTTTACCCCTACACTATATACTTTTAATGAATACCTTAGAAGTTATCGCAAAATAACAGCGCGTGTTTTAGGTAGGCCTAATGCGATTATGCGCGCTCGATCCTTAAGAATTATAGGGCAAATTTTTTGTTTTGTGTTCGTTGTAACTATGATGGATAGATACTTGAATACTTATTTATTTAGTGTGTGTTGTATTGTTAGTCCTGAAGAGTATAGGTATTTCATACGATAAAAGTATACCCACCTACTTATTTCACTGAGTTTTAGTAGGTCATCATCATCATCATAGGCGGTTGCCTCCTTCTGTAGACAAGTAATGTCACAGAAGGAGGCCGCGGAGCGGGAGAGGGAAGTAGATCCCTCCGCCCACCCGCTTCGCAGACGGCGTGTTGGCCGTCGGCGGCGGGCTGAAACTCGCCGCCTACCACCCTAGGCTCGGCCTCGGGGAGTGGGGGACATGGGCCCCGCTCCCTTCGAGGCTGACCCATGAGGAGTAGGGACGCCTCTACACTCCGGGCGTCCCTATAATTGGGCAAATGGGCCACTGTAAGTGTGGCCCTGGAGATCCCGCGGTACCATATTGGCCGTGGGTGCCGTCGGGGGGCCGGATTGCTCATGCGTACCCGGCCCCCACCAACGGCGGATCGAAGGAGTGTCCGGGAGGTTTTAGTGGTTGGTAGGGTCCTCTCCTCGTGGTATGAGTTTAGCATACCACGCTATGGAGAGGGCGAGTCCCACATATCCCACCGCCAGCGCGCGAATACGCTGCAGCGGCGGTGGGAATGCGTAAATGCATTTCCCCCCGGACAACAAAAAAAAAAAAAAAAAAAAAAAAAAAGGTCATCATCATCATCAGCACGTATATCGTCCACTGCTGAGTCACCACGTTTGGCAGGCGGGTTGGTGACCGCAGAATTATGTTGTAACACACAAGGAAACGCTGCTGCCCCTTCCTTGATATACGATTATTATAGATGATGTTATAACAATCGGGACCAACGGCTTAACGTGCTTTCCGAGGCACGGAGGGTAGTCCCTCAACCAACCAGACCCGGAAAGAAATTTTTGAATTTACACAAAGATTTCATGTCCGGTGTGGGGATCGAACCCACGACCTCCGAGATTTAAAGCGAGCCAATTACCGCTACGCTACGGAGGTAGGCCGAATGCGATTATGCGCGCTCGATCCTTAAGAATTATAGGACAAATTTTTTGTTTTGTGTTCGTTGTAACTATGATGGATAGACACTTGAATACCTATTTATTTAGTGTTTGTTGTATTGTTAGTCCTGAACAGTATAGGTATTTCATACGATAAAAGTATACCCACCTACTTATTTCACTGAGTTTTAGTAGGTACCTATATTAATTTGTTTCTGTTTGTTTTGACCAAATTTCGCCCGTTTGTTAGAGGTTTAAAGACATTATGTAGTATAATTATCAGTATTGTACCCGTGCGAAGCCGGGGCAGGTCGCTAGTTAAATATATTTACATAATGATAACTATTTAATTACATTTACCAAACTTAAAACTAGCCTTAAACTAAACTACAATTAGGGCTGACCATATCTTTGAGGTGGTTTCCTATTTCTAACGGGGCGAGTTTCACTGGCGGTCGGGGCTACACTGTAAGATTCATCAACCAGTGCTTTAGACGGATCCCGCGTTATTAACGACGGTTCCGAAAACGCCTCTTCCCTACCGCAACCTGAACCTTCCACACCTCCACCTGAGCACGCCACCGTGGGCATGTTCGTAACCGGAACTATCGGGAAAACCAGTGCATTACCTACATGCCGGTTAGTGTTTGTAGGGGCAACGGTTGTGCTGATTATTACGCCATCAGTCAGCTGTGACTGAATTACCTCACCTTTTATCTTTAACTGATCAATATGCCTGTGTACCTCTGTGCCATCTAATAATCTTATTTGATAATCTGTAGTACTCAAACGCTCAATGACCGTACCACTTACCCACCTTTTTAACCCTTGGTATACCCGGCACCATACCTCGTCCCCCGTGCCAAGAGCGCGGTGCGATCCGCCTGCCCCGTTTTTCTGCCGGAGCTGAGCGCGTCAGCCACCTGCTTCTCACGCGACGGTTTCAGCCGGTCTAACCGAGTCCTTATTGTCCTACCCTGCAATATTTGTGAGGGACTTTATTTTGTGGTACTGTGTTCAGTGGTTCTATACACTAGCAAAAAACGTTGAAGGGCAAGTTCTACATCTATTTTTTGAATAATAGCTTTTTTTATAACTCTTTTGCACTGCCTGACAGCGTTCTCCGCCAAACCATTGGATGCCGGGTGATATGGCGCGGAATATACATGGTCTACTCCGTTATAATCTAAAAATGAATTAAATTCTTCACTACTAAAGGGAGGCCCGTTGTCGGAGACTAATTGTTTTGGTATACCGAAACGTGACCATATTTCTCTAATTTTACCTATTATTGCTTTAGCCGTAGTCGAAATAACCGGACAAGCTTCAATCCATTTCGAGGTAGCATCAACTATTATTAAATACTTGTGTCCGTGTATAGGCCCTAAAAAATCAATGTGTAACCTAGTCCATGGACGAGACGGCCAGTGCCACGGCTGCGGTGCGTGGTGTACTGGCGCCTCGGCCATTTCTGCGCAGACTGTGCACTTTCGACATTGCTGCCGTGATATATCTATAATGCCGTTATCTACCAAAACCGTATTTTTGAATAACGAGCAAAAACCGCCGGCATTTTAGTGTATCTATTTCATAGCAAACTATTGTCTGTTAAAATGCTAAAAAAAATCTCTTTGGTGAATAACTAAAACGTCGCTAAAGTACATAACGTCTATTTAGCTTAATAATATGTAATATTGAACTGACTCATGTTAGACTTTAGTGTGTTTAACGGTACTTTACTGCTTTTAAGTCTGGTAACCTATTAATGTATTTAAATTTAAGGGAAAAACTTGAATCATTGTTAAGCTTAATCGTGGTTAAAGTAAAAACCTTATAGTTTAACGGCATTAAAGCGCAACAGACGGAATAAAAAAATAGTGAACCAATAATATTTAACAACATGAAGTTACTAGAAATAAAGACATTTTTTTTATAAAGGTCATTATTTTATCAATCACTTAGTCAATATATTTTTTTAAAGCTTTTAAAATAGGGTATACTTTTGCTCAAAGTTTTAACTTTGACAAAATTTCACTTAAAACTAGATTTATTAGGAACTTTTAGTTTTCACAAATACAAATATCACATCAGTTATTTATCCATATTAATTAGGTACAACTTGTACTTTCAAAAAAATATAATATAAAATAAATTTTCAATCAAATGAAATTGACATACAGAATACTTAATGAAACCTGAGATACTTTATAAACAATCAAGACTAAGTGGACTCTCCTCCTTGAACATCAAACTGTAAATTTCTATTATCAATAAAAAACAATCATCCTATACTAAAAACAAAAAATATAATCTGCCTTATTTAAATTTTAGTTTTAACTTTTTATCTACATTTATAGCCTTCTTGATAATATTTAAGTATTCTCAAAAATATGGTATTCAAATCTTAATACAGTCACTTTACCAAATAACTTAAAATAATATGACAATGTTTAAAATTAAAATGATTAGGTATTTAGTTAAAATAGTTAATCAGTCTCAATAAACTTACATCAGTCTATATTATTATTCCTATTATCAGAACTTGTACCGGATTTTTTTAAGTATGTCACCTTTTCTTTTAGATTCGATACATTTCGGTTCAATCTTAAATTCAAATACAATAATTTACAAGTAGTGTTTGGTGAAACTGTAACGATAAGAAAGACATTTAATTGACAACTACATGATTATGACAAACTTAACAATGCACTCTCTAAAGTTGTTCATTGGTTGCATGTTAATAATCTCTGTTTAAATGATAAGAAAACTAAAGTAATCAAGTTTTCAACACCCAATGTTAGACAGGTTTCCACTAATGTAAATGGCTTGGACCCTGTGGAAACTCTGTGTTCTTAGGTATCACCATTGATTCCAAATTACAATGGGGACCATACATTGAGAAAATGTCAGCAAAATTAAGTTCTGCAGTAAATGCAGTAAAAACAATTAGACGGCTTACGGGTATTTGATGTTGATACGGCTAGAATCGTTTATTTCAGTTACTTTCACAGCATAATTTCGTACGGGATTCTAATTTGGGGTAACTGCGCGGATATCAATAGTATTATTATATTGAAAAAAAGAGTCGTAAGGGCTATTTACAAACTGGGTCGCCAAGCAAAGTTTGAGAAATTTATAGAAATAAATATTGTAACCGTTACATCATAATATATAATAATATATGATAATGTGTTATATGTAGATAAAAATATTGACTCATTTTGTAGAAAAAAGCGACACACATAAGTGTATATGTTACGGCTAATAGCCGAAGTGCGGCGACACCTAGTTTTAGCCGGCTACAACTAGGTGCAGCCGACAACTTGCGGTTAAACTTAGGTCAACCTTAATAAGTTCCTATAAGTTCCTCTAAGTTAACTCTAAATTAAACAATACCTACTCAAGGGAAAAAAAGGTGTTGGGGTGGTTAAAAAAAAAAACCTAAACCTAAACCAATGGAGTCGAACAGGGACTTATAAACGCATGTGGCCGACTGCACCTAGTTGTAGCCGGCTAAAACTAGGTGTAGCCGCACTTCGGCTATTAGCCGTAACATATATACTAGATACAAGCATAGGTAATCTTACTGTTCATGCTAGCCGTCTCCGCAAAATAAGTAACTCTTTTATGGGGCAATGTATACGGTTCTATAACAAACTTCCCAAAAGTATAAGAGAATTTGTCTATAAATAAGTTGAAAATGTCTGTTAAAGCCAAATTTCAACATTTTCCGAATTCTCAGAAAAAATCTGATTATCTTTGTGACAAAAATGCTCGGAATTAAATCGCTCCAATCTCATTGGCAGTGTTTCTCATTAATCGTCACATCAGGCACTGCACGGTAAGGGAAAAATATGACGATTCCAAACAAATATAACCATTTTTACGGAATAAATTAATTTTGAATTTGAATCATACAAACATTGACACCCCTTCTTACTTCCTTAGGGGTTGAATTTAGCAATATCCCGTCTCAGTTAGCACCTACGTCCTAAATGAACCCACAAAATTTGAGAGGCCTAGCTCCTTTGTAGTTTCTGAGATTTCGAGATGAGTGAATGAATGACCTTTCGCTTTTATATATGTAAATAGATAATAATACATAGATTATGACATAGATGTATCCTACAAATATTATAAATGCGAAAGTTTGTATATGTGGATGTATGTATGTTTGTTACTCTTTCACGCAAAAGCTCTTTATCTTTACGTCCTCGAGTCCTCACCCAAAAAGTGCCTGCTGTGCGATGCTCTAGTTTCACCCCCGACCCCTCTGATTTCGGAACAGGATCGTTACTTAGCCGCTGCCCCCCGATCCGCGCGAGATTAGTTAACGGATTTATTGTGTATTAGTGTGAGATAACGTCATTTTAGTCTAATAATGACGGACAATTAATGTATGTTTAGTTTTGGAAATGCCGCCACTGGCTTATAACATACGTAAAGTCAAAATACAAGTATGTCAAATATTAACCTATAATGCCGTTAAACATCCTTAATCACATGAAAGTCTAGCATTTTTAACTAACGGCGTTATAGCTTAACAAAAGTAAACTTCTATAATAAAAAAAGGTTAACAATAAAACAGTTAAAGTACCTTTACCGCTTTATAGTGTACAAAAGACTGTTAACGGCAACCAAGAGAAGCAGACATATGAAAAACTTGTAATAAAAATATGAGTTAATGAACTATAGCGGCTGTATAGACTCACAAAGTTACTTAAAGGCATTTTTGCTTATTTCACAAGAGGAAAATATGTATACGTAACGGCTTTCTTAAAATGATTATTTCCAAAACTATTTAAGGTATTGAAAATTCGAAAACACAGATCGGTAGATTTTTATTTTCTCGTTATAATAGCATTCAAAGTTAAAAATCGACCAGATGTCGGATAACGGCATTTTAGTTATGCCACGGCAGATTGGTTTTCCAACATTTCATCAATCCCCGGCCACCACACATAACTTCTAGCTATACATTTAGTCTTTATTATCCCCATATGAGTATCATGTAGCTCCATCAATACCGAATCTTGACAATATCTAGGAATTATTAACCTATGGCCCCACATAAGGCAACCTAACTCACTACGGTATATATTTCACTACGTCTATTAAAATAAGGTCTAAGTTCATTTATATCTATATTCTTAGGCCAACCATCCCTCACATAGCTCAATATACCTACGTGTTAATATTGCATCCCTTTTTGTCTCCTTTCTTATATCTTCGTGATTCAGTAACAAGGCATCCGAGGCAAAGTGAAGATATGTTTGCTCCGGAATTTCCTCTATGCCTGTTTCGCTAATAGCTTTATAACTTTCAAGTAATCGAGATAAAGCGTCAGCTGTGTTTGAGTTTGTATTCACGTATTCAATTTTAAAATCATAAGCTGACAATATTAACGCCCATCTCTGTAACCTACTAGCTGTCATGCTTGGAATTCCTAACTCCGATCCAAATATACTAACTAATGGTTTATGATCTGTTTTTAATAAAAATGGTCTGCCATATACATACTGATGAAATTTCTTCACTGCGAATACTATAGCTAAAGCCTCTTTATGTATTTGACTATAATTATATTCCGCGGGGGTGAGCGTCCTTGATGCGTACGCTATCGGGTACTCGCGGCCGTCAGGCGCTCGCTGCGCCAGCGCAGCGCCGACGCCCCGTGAACTCGCATCGCACGTCACTATAACGGGCCGTGATTCATCATAGTGCGATAATATTTCTGAACTAATTAGTAACTCTTTTGTTTTATTAAATGCCTGAGAATGTGTACTACTCCATACCCAATGTTTTCCCTTTTTCAATAAATCATAAAACGGTGATAAGTAGGAACTTAAATTTTTAATAAATTTGCCGTAAAAATTTACCATACCTAAAAATGATTTCAGTTCGGATACATTAGTCGGAAAACATAGGTTAATTATGGGTTTAATCTTTTTTGGATCCACTTTGACCCCCTCTCTCGTAATTATAAATCCTAAATATTTTACTTCTTTACTCAAGAAGTCACACTTTTCCTTTTTTATTTTTAAACCATTTTCTTGCAATCTACATGTACATCAATCGTCTTTCCCGTGATCAATATATCATCTAAAAAATATTGTCACATTTGGTATTTTATCAAACAACTGTGACATTATTCTTTGGAAGATACCTGGAATTGAGGCGAGTCCATAGACTAATCTATTGTACCTAAAAAGACCTTTATGTGTATTAATAACTGTAAAATCCTTGGATTCATCTAAAAGTATTTGGTTGTAAGCTTGGGATAAATCAAGTTTTGTAAAATACCTACTCCCACTTAACTTAGTTAATAAGTCGTCTATCTTAGGCACAGGATACTTATCGACCCTTAACATACGGTTCACTGTTACCTTATAGTCAGCACATAAACGTAAAGCACCATCCCGCTTGTGTACAATTACCCGCGGCGTGGCCCAGTCGGAGGTGTCAACAGGTTCAAGGATGCCGGTGCGCAGCATGGCCTCTAGCTCCGCGTCCTTCATGCCGAGTCCGCCGCCACGGCTCCCTGACCACGACACGTGCACTATTGTCAAGGCACATTCGACGCAAATGTCCAACTTCCTTACATTTACTACACTGATAGTTTGCAAATCTGCATTCTATTTTCGTGTGTCCGTAAGCCCCGCATGCAGCACATCCTCTCACTTGCATGCGATGTATGCCTCCTGCTTGGTCAAATACTGCCGAACTACGCCGCGCCACCGTGTTATTACTGGAACCTTCCAATCCCGCCGTGAATGCGTTCGGATCGCTGCTGTGCCTTCCCCGCCCGTCTACAGCGGCTGCAACCCGCTCCGCCGCCTCCAAAGCGCTCGCCACCGACACCGCCTTAACTAATTTTATGTTTCCCTCCGAAAACAATCGTTGTCTTATTAGATCACTCATGATACCGCACACAAATTGGTCTCTCAAATTATCGTCCAAACTTGTACCAAATTCACAATACCGCGTAATTTTTTTTAATTCAGCCACATAATCCGAAATACTTTCACCGACTTGTTGTCTGCTTTGTCGATATTTTTAACGTTCTGCTAAAATAGACGGATTAGGTTCCAAATGTTCCCGCATAACTTTCACGACCTCGGTAAAGGTCATGCTCGCCGGCTTCCGCGGACTACACAAGTTCGTTATTAATTCATATGCCGCTTTACCCATGAATGCTATTAGCGTCGGTAGTTTTAGGTCTTCTTTCACTGCATTCAGCAAGAAGTACATGTCCAGCCTATCACAGTATGACTGCCAACTTCCCGTCTTCATGTCGAATTCACCAAATTTCGCCATCCTCGTCGCCAATGTAGTATTTGTAAGTAAAACACGTAATACGTTCGGTAGACATTTATTAACTAACTCGCGGTTGGTCAACAGTATTTATATAACTAAAAAACAACTTAAGAATACCCTACATTACATCTGGAAGATTTAGTAATGTTAATGCGGTTGTTGAATCTACCTCTTTTTGTGTATAGCAATATACTAAAAGCACATTGCTCATATAAATAATAAGGCGTTTTTAACGAAATGTGGTGATTATTGTAATCACCTATTGCTCCTGACTATTTGTTGATTCAACTATATTTGTTTGTATTGTTAAACCATCCGTCTATCAATTCGTCCACATGTCCCAATTCAGTGTTTTGTGTTATACTAATCACGTGTACATATTGCAGAAGTAAATTAAACACTCTAAAGTAATCATGAAAGGTAGTTTAAATGTTTGCAACTCCATTTGCTACGAGTTATTTTTATGTAATATTATGTTACGCGCATATAAATTGGATTTTAGTTGTTAATAACCACTTTGTAATAAAGTATAATTATTGCAACCACTCGACGAACGTGTAAAAGTGTCAACGTTATAAAGTAAAGCGATATACAATGACGCCTCAACTGTTTAAAGTCTATGGATATTTTTGCGCGATAATAATGCATATTGCAATGGATATAGAACTCAATTTACTGCTGATATAGAGTGTGATGTCCAATGCAATATGCATAGAATGGCCCTTTAACAGATAGCGTATCTCTATTCAATATAAGAAATATAAGAACCTATATAAATAAATTAAAAAAAGATTATTTTATAGAAAGCTGTTACTTTTTTATGTCTACTGATGAAGTCAAATAGACAGTGACACCCGGATTATTAAACGTTCATCAAAGTTACAATTGACTAACTGCTAACTTAAATTACATTTTGTTCCTAAAACTTGAATTTAGAAACTTCCAGTACTTTCAAAATATATTATTTGAATCCGAATAAAAATTTTAATCGTAGAGATTAAGTTAGCTAATCATAGTTTTGGGGACTCATTTTAATTCCAGCACTAATTATACTTTTGCTGAGTGTTACTATGCGATATGACAATGCCTTCGATAAAAATGTCTTCATAACTGCAAAAAATATTCAAATATGTCAATTTATTAAGTTAACGTAGCTTCAATAATACAGTAACAATAACATAGGAAATGCGATGCAAAACCCCACAGTAACGAAGAAATTTTTATCGAAGTCAAAGTCATATCGTTACGTAATAAAACCAGCGAGCTAGATGTCTCAGTAGTTTTTAAAAAGTAACAAACATGTTTATTACTTCCATTTTCCTCAAATACATAATTATTTGAGGAAAATTTTCTGTTGGTACCATACGTACGTTTGCGATTTTCCATGAAACTTGATGGAAAATCACAAAGGTATCAGGGAATCTTTTGTCTGTTATGAGGTTATACGTTTTCATTAGAAAATCGACTTATAATTAATTCTCAATTTTCCTAAAAGCCCCCAATAAAATAACATAATGCAACAGAAAACAGTGTAATATTATTTTATAATGATTACATCTGACTTATATTAAAATTTAGTGTTGCCAGGACTCGATTTTGGTAGCAAAAAGAAAAGGTGCAGTTTTCTCGGTCACAGACATTTTAATGGTTCACAAATACATTTACGATGGAACTTTCATACTCAGTTTGTTGTAATCAGCCTCATTGATTTATAATTATTATTATTGTAAGTTATGAAATATTTTAGAACAGTAGCGGACGTGTTATGTAAACAAAAAACTAATCTTATGTACAACGGTTGTAGTGAATATCTACATTTAGCTCATTTAGACTTTCTTGGTAGTTATCTATACTAATATTATAATGAGAAAAGATTTGACTGTTTGTTTGAATTAAATAGGCTCCGAAACTACTTGACGGACTAGAAAAAATCTTGAGCCGTTGGGAAGCTACACTATCTCCTATGAACATAGGCTATATTTTATTATGAAGTTCCCACGGATGCTACGCTGGTGAAACCACGCGCGGGAGCTAGTAAGAAATAAATAACTAGGTCACTTAAAAAGGGTCTTTCGATGTAATTTATCACTTATCTTAATGCTCTTCTCTAATCTATTTTTCATCGTTGGTGCATTTAGAGGACTTTGTTTAAGTTAAACTTTCCCTTTTTTATTTAGCCAATGACACCCACCCCTTATAATATATCCCTTACGCGTAAGACATGTAAGCAACACTAATCTAAAATTGCTTATTTTACCCAATAAACTGCAGTCAAAAAGCTACGTGCAATTTAGTATAAGTAAAGATAATATATTTATTTTGACGATTAAATTAAAATAATTGTTCGAAAAACAAAAATAAACAAAATTATAAGTTGTTAATAAGAAAATTATTATTTACAAAAATATAAACTCCTAATATTAATTTACTTTGTCCGAAATTTTGAAATAAAATAAATGAATGTAAACCAGGGAAAGTAAAATAAAAAAAAAACAATGAATTGACCGATTGGCATAAATTATTATATTTATTGAATTTTAAATTAACAGCACAAGATTAGATAAAAGCCTTGTCCAGATTATTAAATATTTGAGTTTGATTTAAATTTTGACATGGTTGAAAGAAAATTTCTGGAAAATCCGAAAAAAACAGATGATTTATTTTATAATACAATTATATCAAATATTATTAATATTTTTTTTATTAAAAAAGTTAAATAAACGATATATTTCATAAAATTGATTGATTCTTACAGGAATCTGACTTTTTCCTACGGGTTGTAGTGGCGGAGGTCGGTTTATAGGGTTGAGCCACGTGCCTGTCGGTGGCCAGCAGATGTCCCGTGACACCTGCCCTTGCCACCTCACCCGTCACTCTCTCATCCATACTAATATGTATACATCTATCCTTCTCTAGTTGAGCTTATTTTTATATAATTTATACAAAGTGGCGGTAACTAGAATGGACCTGAGGCGGTTATAATGTCCAGTACCTCAGCTGTGTTATTAATTATTGTAGTGTTAAGTGCGTAGGTTACTTATTCGAAGATCCTATTCGTTTAATTTTGACCTTGTTTATAAAAAAAGAAATATTCTAACATACACTACTTCCAATAGTACATAAAATGCAAAGCGTTGCGTAGATGGAGCCAGTCCATACAGTCCAGAAACAAAAAAAGGAAACGGAACGTTATTTTTGAAGATAGTTTTACTACCACGAGAAAATGCATGATTCACTTCATTCCCTCCGACCCTTTAGTTTGCAAAGAACCTTCCGATGCCTTCGTAGACCCGAAGCTCGAGCAGCTAAAATAAAGTTAAAGTAGTTGCAGCAGTTGCACAAAACTCCCCTTAAATAGGTAAAAGCCATAATCCATTAATTTCCCCGTTAGCCACAGCCCTGAGCCGAGGTCCAAGTCCCACAGGGGACGCCCTCTTGTGCAGGTTGCTTAATTTGTAGTTTTTAAACTATTTACATAGGCTGGAGGTCTGCTCGCCTTTATGCCCGGTGAAGTAGCAAAAGCCGCGTAAAAAAAACGATTTCTATGATCTGATGTAGACTTAGCTCCGTAGTAGACTCTTGACTTCACGCTTTCATGATAAAGCCAACAGTCATCATCATCAGATCGTATAGAGTCCACTGCTGAATCTCCTCCTGCGGGAGCGTTCTGCCACCAGTCACCCCTTTGGCAGGCGGGTTGGTGACCGCAGTATTATGTTGCAACACACAAGAAACGCTGCTGCTCGTTCCTTGCTAAATGCTTGTTGATGATGTTTTAACAATCGTGATTATCTATGACGTATGACGCTTTCCGAGGTACGAAGGGTAGTCCCTTAGTTTCTTGTTGTGATCTCCAATTGAACCCACGACCTCCGAGACTTAAAGTGAGACTTAGCTATACCGCTACGCCACAGAGGTTGTCCTGAATAAAGATATTGTGACTGCGCCAGTGACACTCTATTTATAGTTGCATCTGATGTCTATTTATATTTATTAATTTAATAATTGATGTAGGTATACAAATAATATGGAGGATAATATATGGAGGATACAATTGCACAAATGTACAACTTATTCCAATAGAAATTTCTCCCAGCTGACCCGTGAAAAAAGTTTATCTCCGGTGAAGTTGCAAAAGCCGCAATTACTAACATTGGCCAAGTGCAACAGAACTTTCATAGATAGATTCCCGAAAGATAAACTTAAATATACCTACCAAATCGCAAAAAAATAATAAATAATAATAAAAATAAAATAAAATAAAAATAGTGAGGTAATTATCTAATAAAGTGGTTTTTACGGATTTTCCCCTAAAAAAACCTGAAGTTAAGATTCTAACATTAAGGCGTTTGGTAGGTATATATTTTATGCCCGATTGCTTATGCGTACCCGGCCCCCGCCAATACGGCGGATCGAAGGAGTGTCCGGGGGGTTTTAGTGCTGTAGGGTCCTCTCCTCGTGGTATGATTTTAGCATTCCACGCTATGGAGGGGGCAAATCCCATATATCCCACTGCCAGCGCGCGAATACGCTGCAGCGGCGCGTGGGAATGCGTAGGTAAATTCATTACCACCCGGCCAACAAAAAAAAAGTTATAAGTATATCTTATGGTACAGTTTATAAAGCTCCTTCATTAACTTCCCATTTGTTCTCAAAAATATACTGCCATAATCAAATATGATAATTATTTACTTAATATATAAGCAAAATAAACTGTTTAGCTTATAAAACATTATTCTGTAAACGTTTACAGGATAAATGCACCTACAGGTAGACCTAGGAGTATGGACGTAAAGGCTCCATAATTTTTCTATCACGCTTGGTGTTTATTTATGCAACTTATAGATACATCTAATAAATCTTTTTTTTTCCTATACTTCGTAAGTAGCTTTGTTTCTCATCAGTATTTAAAACAAAACACAGTATGCAAATTATATGAAAACATCTATTCACATAAGTTGGGTAATTGACTGTTTTATAAATATTATTATGCTTTTTATACTTTCCTTAACTATTCAATATTTACTTTTAACCTTTAAGTAGAATGCGTGTTTCATTTAACGCAGTATGTGGATACCAAATTAAGATGTCGATATTGAAATAAGGTACATTCAAAGCGCATCAGAACACGAATGCTTAGTTTAGGACGGTCGAAGTAATTATTTTTTAATTAGGTACTCTAAGTGAATTCCTCAGGACCTGGTAGAGATCGAGTCGTGCAAACGGGCCGCAGGTGCAACTGTTTTCCATTAAAATTTAATACAGATGTCGCATGCGCCGCCTTTTTACTTCACGATGCTCCATTATAATTAAAGAATATTATTTTGTCGTAAAACTGTGGCCGTGCGCGATAGCCGACACCGCCACGCGCCTCAATCGCTATTGGAAATAACGGGACTTCCAGAATCTTTTGATATTACTTATTTATAGAAGGTTTAATAAGAAATCTAACCGGTTTCAGGAACCCTGAAGACAATGTACGATAAGTGGGAGCATCTTTCACTGAACTTAACATGCGTATCGAATGTATTTAAGATTAAAAGTTTGTTTTCTTGTGCACAGGGTATTAACTTCGGTGGCTGATTTATTGTGCAGATTATGAATAAACAAGAGTTTTACATTATTTTAAGGCTAGTATTAAAAAATTAATCTTAAGCGCATGATTTTCATTTTAGATTGATTCGGACAGTGTCTACTTTCGTGAAGCGTGAATTTATGATTAAGCTTATTATTAAAAGTGGGAAAGAACCTTATTAAGTATGTTTACCTGTATTACTAAAATAAACCATTTAGTCCGTCAGTTAGATTAACAGAAAATATTGGACAGGCATTTTTGTATAACGTAACAATATTCATCAACTTTTAAACGATGAATTATGTTTATATATTTCTAATACATATACAGGGTGTCCCAAAAGATTACGTAGCTGGGAAGGGGGGTGATAGGGATGGTCACAAGGGTCACCAGAAAAATATAAAAAATTCCCTCTGGGTGTTTAAAAAAATAAATGGCATTTTTTAAAAGACTAAAAATTTTACACCTTGTGCTAACTGTACCTACAAATATGGCTGTATTTAAAAAAAATGCTGTTATGTAATCTTCAATAACAACAAGGTCATCAACATCAACATCAAAAATAACAAGGTGTAAAATTTTAAGTTTTTAAAAAAATGCCATTTTTTTTTAAATACCCAGAGCTGTTTTTTTTTTATTTTTCTAGTGACCATTGTGTCCACCCCTGTCACCCCCTTTCCCAGCTACTTAATCTTTTGGGACACCCTGTATATTACGTACAGTTGGAAATTATCTCTAACTAGGGCTATCGGCCATTAAAAAATATAATACATTTTGCGCGGATGTTTTTTTTCACGGAATGAATGCGGTGTGACCGACAAAAAAATATATTTGAAAAGTATAAACACGATAGGTCGGTAAATATAATCTATGAGTGGAATTTTAATTTGAATACTGAATTTGTTTCTATTAGGACTTATCATTTTTACAATTTCATAATTTTACTTGACATTGTTTACTATGAAGTATTAATACATTGTTTAACAGCCCGATTGAGTCAGTGATGTGGACGGTCTATATGACACTGGTTCAATCCGGCTCAAAGGACCAATTTTTTCGCGTGTTTGGCGACTAAACTTGATGTATCAAAAATAAATAAACAATGTACCAATAAAATAATTATAAGTCTAATAGGTCAAGTCTTTCCCATATTACCTATCTATTTTGCGATATATTTTTATTTCAATAAGATAAAACATTTTTAATGTAATGTCTGACGCATAAATTGTGCAGGTGCCATAAAAACCTTATTATATTGGTCTCGTCATTAATGGCGTAAATTCAATCTCTTCCATATAACTTTTATTTTGCAGATGAGATTAGAATTATAAAAATTAAGACATAAAGTTATGGTCAATAATGTAATCTTTTCATTTAGTACCTACTGAAATATTTATGACCAATCTTTTTTATTGACCGTACATAATATGTTGAAATGTATTGCCGTATAAATTGAATTAGGATATTAAAGTAAGTAATTCTTAAGTGTCTAATGAAGTATAAGTAACTATTGGATTTTGTAAGCTAAATAATATAAAAGTTCATCCTAGGAATCGAAAAGATTTAGACTTAGGCAGAGCAAATGGTTGGTATACCGAGTCTGTCATTGATTTAAATAAGAAACAGTATGGAACATTTTCCCGCGCTGCGAAGGCGCCGCGGGCCGCGCCCCGCCCACCATTGTGCCCTACAATGCGTCGTACCTCACGCTAACGAGCGCTCGCAGCAAACCAGACACATTTGTAAAAACCGCAATAAGCGTTCCATTTCGGCATATTGTTTTGACATATAATAAATATTTGTAAGATTACACCGCGCCGAGATTGCGGACTTGATTTTAAAATCGATCGGTTGTTTCGTTTTGTTTGGTAGGCTATTGTTTCCCGGAGGCTGCGCGTCCGTCCGTTAGTGGGAGCGACGGACGGACGGACGCCGCGGTGGACTGTATTACACACGGTTGCGTTCGGCAGCTACGCGCCACACGTTTTGCGTCCCACGATCTTATCTTTATTCCGCTTTGTTCTACAGCATCATGCAAATGTTATTATACCGATGAACATATGTTTTTTATGTCTTACAGCAACAAGAGTTCTCTACTTTTCATGTTTAATACTAGAATTTACATGTAACTTATAACTATTTATGTGTGGGTGGTAATAATGGCTACAACAGGTTTAAAGTTACTGCTACATAGATTTTCAATTAAGTATACACTTAAATATCGAATTCAATACATTCCGTAAGAAGTAGGTATAGGCATTTGATATTGAATACTGTTGTAATGAAAGATAAGTTCGGTTGACAACTGATTTACTTATCAATTGACATGACATTCAGTTCATAGTAAAACCTCATTACTACATCCTCCCCTTAATAAGAACTGACTACACATCTTCTTTCTTCTTAAAAAAAAACAAAAATCAAAATCGTAAACAATAAAAAAAAAAAAATCTAGCAATATGACAATTCGAGCATTGAGCCGAAACAGCTTGCCACACTGTTTACATCAGCAGCTCCTGTAGCGCCGTACCACGTCCCAGACGTTTGTAACCGCTGCGCCATCCTGAGTAGGCAGCTCCTGTAGCGCCGTACCACGTCCCAGACGTTTGTAACCGCCGCGCCATCCTGAGTAGGCAGCTCCTGTAGCGCCGTTATACGTCCCAGACGCCATAAACTTGCTTACTGTATAGCTCCGCGCGCATTGACCATCTATATGACGGGATCACAGACCCTCGTCACTGGCCTACCAGCAGCTTCTGACTTTTCTAATGACGGGACACCAGGCCCGCGTCACTTGTTTTATACATCCGATGGCTTTTCCCTGCAATTTTATCGTCAGCCCGGCTGACGGAGTCGCCAATCAAACTCATCTCAGATGGAGGTCGAGCATGTTCCTTCTCAGGAGTATTACTACCGATTAAAATAACACATTTTTCATTTTATTAAATTTCATTTTACCACCGCTGTCACCATGTTGCAATAAAAGATGAGTTCGGTTGACAGCTGATTTACTTATCAATTGACATGACATTTAGTTTATAGTAAAACCTCATTACTACAAATACGATTAAAAATTATCTTTACACAATAAACACTCCTTCAATTATTTTGAAAGAAAGATATCTAGGGTAAACCTTGTAACTTAGATTGGTTTCTAGATAAGACATATCCGATAAGACTATTGATTACTAAGCTGGTACTAGAGCAACTTTTTTCACAAAAAAGTGAACAAGTTGCAGTGTTTACTATTACAGGGAATAGAGAATTTTGTAATGAGTTTCCTCTTCCTAGAACTCATACACTAGTATACTAAGTTATTTTCATACTATTATTTTCTACAACAATGAGATGAATGCGTATATGAGTGTAAATTAAAGCAAATCAGTGCCCGCATTGCGACGCGACGCCTGCGTCTGCGCAGTGTTGGTTGCGGACGTGGTCGGAACTTTACACGTCGAGCAAATTGCAGGGTGCACTCCAGTTAGCGCCTTGTAGGTGTCAAGATTGCCATAATTTGCGTCCCGGACTCGCCTGGAGCGCCTGTCGTCACGTGTTACCATCTAAATACTTTTAATACTGGGGAAAAGCACAGATTTGCATTACAATAAAACGTTACGCCCACAAATGTTAGCGCCGACGGTACTAAAGTGTTTAAATATAAAACAAAATGGGAATTTATTGTAGATACAATTATTGAAGTTGAAAGCAACAGTTTTAACTGATTTAGCCTTTATTATTTTATTTGAAAAGTTGTTAACTGTTATTCACTGTGGAGATAAGAGGTGTCTAAGGTGCGATATGAGTGTACTAGAGATTTTTTTTAAATACTTATCTCATACTTTCTATAATCAGTCATTTTAAACATTTAGGTATAAAAATACCCTTAACTCAACAAATGTGTGTGTGTGACTGGTTAGGCGCAGTAATATGAATACTTTTTGACTGTGTTGATAATCCCGTCTAAATTTTCTTTCTCAGAATAAAGCAAGGTTCTAAAATACATTTTGAAATACTAGCAAATAATTTTATTTCTATAGTATTCATTGTGATCATGATTGTTGAGTTGACGCCAGCTTGAGTACTTAACAGGGCCGGATTTATGGGAGGGCATCCACGGCAGCACCACAATAGAGATTTAAAATCTTTCAAATTCTAACGAATAAACTCTACAGCTTTACTTTTATTTATTGTTTCGGCGTTTTAGAATCATTAGTAGTGTAATAGTCCTTTAATATTGTAATAACGGTTATTCATCTATTTCACTTAAATTAGACAATCAGTAAAATATCAGAATTCGAATCGTTCTGAAAAGTATGTATATATTCCAAATTTCTACAGATTTAGAGGGAAACTAATTTGTGGACCAAGAGGGCTCTTGTTCCTTGTTGCCCCTGGGCCTCCGGACTTCTAAATCCGGCCCTGGTACTTAATACTTAAGTAGGCAGTCATATCGGTAAGTCAAACTACAGATAAGAAAATAGATATAACCATGTTATAATGTTTCTCATAGCTAATTAAGCCGCTTTCTGAAGACAGTATCGTGGATATATTTTATAGTCGACCTGCATAGTCTAGCGGTATAAACTGTCGAGTCGGTCCTCAATCAGTGTCGGGGAAGACGATTCGATTCTCATTTTAAAACAAATGAACGTAAATATACATACGTAGGTTGATGATGATGACGAAATATATGAAACTGTTAGGTATGTTTACAATTAATTTATCAAATTCAAGGTTGTATATTATTTATTTAACACTGTGACATATGTATATGATACAAAATGCAAACAAAATGTTAACATACTGGGTTTATGTTTACGTACAAACATATTGTCTATTAGTGTTGCCTATCGATAGTCGACTATCGATACACTATCGATAGTCTATCGATAGTTGACGTCATATCAATAGTATCGATAGTATCGATATTAGTGATAGCTTTACAAACTATCGATAGTATTGATAGTTTTAATCATTTAATGCAACGATACTATCGATATTAGTGATAGCTTTACAAACTATCGATAGTATTGATAGTTTTAATCATTTAATGCAACGATAGTATCGATAATATCGATAGTATTACTTTAAAATATCGATACTATCGATACTATTGCTTCCAATCAATAGTATTAGTTAATTTGTGATATCGATACTATCGATAGCACTATCGATATTGTTACTATTTTTCGAGGTCATCTATCGATAGCGAAACTATCGATAGTTGGGCAACTTTATTGTCTATCGCTAAAAATTATATTAAGTGGCTACAATTTTATAACTATGAATGCTATTTGTTATTGTTCGTCACACAGCACGCGTACGTATGTTTTGTGTATTCCTACAGACTTATACAAAAGAACCATGTTTACCGAGTGCCAAATCGAATGATTCATACCTTGATTGGTGTGTTCATAGCTATTTAACGTTAAGAACAAGCATGCCTTAGTAAATTATTCAACGATTAAGGATTCATTGAGGGAGACGAGGATTTCTGTTCGTACGGGGAAACAGATTAAATCTTATTCAATCACCGAACGTGCCTTGGAAGCGAATGTCTCCTGATTTTAAGCAGATTAAAGTCAACTCTGAGGCCTCTACAATGGGACCGCAGCTCTTAAACTGAAGTCTCATTTATATTTAAAATATTTTTTAAGTCTCAAAGTATGTTTGAGAATAGTATCTTTTTGCTGGACTCGAAAACGCATAGACATTAATATATAGATAAGATTATTGAAATTATGACTTATGTTTTTGAGTTTCACATTCAATTGTATTCTGCGGATGAAAACGAAATATTTTACTAACGAGCCCCTGGGGTTTAATAAAAATATGTCATATGGGAACGGTTTCCAGAGTAGGTGAGTTTCTTCACACATTAATAAGCCGCTTTGACTTTGTGATTCGTCTAAGCATCGGCTATAAATTGTGGAAACATCAATATTGTATGATGAGATTAATGCCCATGTTCGGTGGACCATTAGGCCTGTATAATCCCATTGTGATTTTTTTCATAGCTTTGAATTCAGACTTAGAGCCGCCAAATTGACGTCGACTACTCACAAGAAATGATTAAAGAGTGATGAATTTATTTATAATCAGCTCGTTTTGTATCCATTTATTATTCAATTGTGCATTTTAGTTCTCAAATGTCTGGAGATAGATAAATGTAGTGCATCATTTTGTTCGACAACCCAAATTATCTTATTTGCACGTTTTTATACAGTTAAATAATATAACCCAATCAACATTTCACAGATATATAAAAGGACTTTAATCTGAATGTTAACTTTGTATTATTTTTCGACGTCAATACACGAGTCATTCGTATCAACGGCTTTCATATTTCAATTCATATATCGGAGGTTGTCAAAACGTCGCTTTTAAGCCGGTGCTGAGATGCGGCGGGTTCCATGCTAGCAACTGAAGCTGGCCATCCTTCATACCGGTCCATTCACCAGCCGAGGGCGTCCGACGACACTCGGATGACTTCGCTTAGATTTATGCTCCCATAATATGGCGGCTTCTGTAAATGGACGAGTTCTCACCACACCGCAGTCAATCCTTTGAATTTATTAGGTTGTTCGCAAACCCAACTGACTTATGCAAGTTCCTTTAGTGTACCGTGGTTATTGTTTGAATATTGATTTATGTATATTGGCGGCAGCAATTCGTATTTGGAAGTATGAATTACTGTCGCTTTAAAAAGCTAATTGCCATGTGTTTTAATTAAAATGAAATGAACATACTGAGGCGAGGTTACTACGGGAATAAGATCTACGTAGGTGAAACCTCGCGGGGCAGCAGAAGTTCCTCTACCTTAACTTATTGTGAATTTTATACTATATAAAATTCACAATAAGTATAGGTAGAGGAAGATGTAGGGAGATGAAAACGATTGGCCAGATGACGGAAAGTTCTGCCTTGATCTCGTAAATCAATATAACAATTATAAAACTAAGTTTTAATTTACAAATAAACGGCAGAAAATTCAATCATCTTCCTCTTTTTTTATTTAACATCATTAATTATAACAGTATAATAAATGTAATTTGCCTTGAGAAAATATTTTTATTTAATATTAACTTACCGAGTCCATTTTCAAATTCAACAAAAAAAATATATACTACAATAAATAAAAAAAATCGTGTTGAATAGATTCCACGGTTATAATTTATTGAGGCTTCTCAATAGTTATAATATTATGTGAAATAAGATGCACAGCATTAGTTTTCGATGAATATACGAGATACGCGGGTGAAACCGTGCGCGGGAATCTTGTTTTAATAATAAAAATATCTTTAAACTATCTTCGTATAATAATATGCGTATCTTCCGTTCGTGTAGGAACTTCATGATTAAATATCCTTTCTTGATAAATGGGCTATCTAATACTGAAAGATTTTTTCAAATCGGACCAGTAGGTAGTTCCTCAGATTAAGCGCGTTCAAGGTCAAGCAAACAAACAAACTCTTTGGCTTTATGTATTAGTATAGATGAGTTTGTAACGTTCACCGCAACACAGGGATTTATTTCTTTAGTGGGGATGTTGTAATTTTTATAAAAGAAAGAAGAAATAATGTTGTTAATATTTCTATTATTTAAAAGTTGTCTAGCTTAAAAGTTGACCAATGTCAGACTTTTAAAATGAACAGCATATTTGAACTTTTGTCGTGGGGTGAGATAGAAATTTAACAATTTAATTAATTTTTAAGTAGCCTATCTATAATATAAGAAAGGAATCCACTCCGTCGGGCCTTCAGCTCGGCAAATATGCCAGCCGTTTTAGAGCCTAATGGCCTTATGCGCGACGATGGTAAAAGGCCCGACGGAATGACTCTGGTGCCTTGGAGGATGGGACGGCCTTTGGTGTGGGACGCTACGTGCGTCGACACCCTCGCGCCGTCTCATCTTTCCGGGAATCAGGGTAGGGCTGGCATGGCGGCTGAATCCGCGGAGAATCTCAAGAGGCGCAAATATTGGTTATGTATTTGTGCCTTTTGGTGTCGAAACATTGGGGCCGTGGGGACCGGGAGCCAAATTAATTTATAAATACCTCGCAGCGGCCCTCTTAAGTGCGGCACGTTCTCCGAGTGCTGGTTTCTACTTTGCACAGCAGGTAAGCATTGCCATTCAACGTGGTAATGTTGCCAGCATTCTGGGAACCTTGCCAAGTAGAATAGATTTAGAATAGTAGTATATAAGTTAGTTTTATTTTTAATTAGTTACTTTTAGTTTGTATTTTATTCATGTTTGTTTATTAAATGAATACATTAAAATCAAAAAATAAAATAAAAAAAAGTAAGGAATATAAAATCTAAGTAGGTTCATTTAAAATGATGACACTAAGAAGCGTTGTTAATCGTTCACATATTTACATAAAAATAACAGTTAACAAAAAAATAAAGTAGGGTAAAAATCGTTGGTAACAATCTTGCAAAATACCAAACAAGTGACGATCGACCAGAAATTAGTATTACCTATGTGATATTTATGGTAAATGTCAAAGATAAATGTTGCATCCCATAGATAAATAGTCGGAGGTACTCCTTAACAAATGACGGCACAACTATTATAGAGCGCCCAAGAATTGAACTATTTCCTTCATCAACAAAAAATATTACTGTGTCATCTACTAATGAATATTAATGAGATGTAGTAAAGAAACATCAGTACATATTTATTAAAAACGGATATAATTGAAATTTAAAAAGTAAAAGAAACGCATTCTTTGTGGCTTTAAATAAAAAAAAAATGAACAGCCGTGATTTCATAAACGCATAAAATGTCACAGTATTCATCAAAAACGTTTGCTGCCGAATTAGTTAATAAATACAAACTACGTGTATGATTGAAGGGTAACTCCAGTTCCGTAAAAAAAATATATATATCACTGAAGTAACTGGTAGTCGCCTAGAGGTCGAAAATATAAGCTTTCGCTCTCCAAAAGTGTGCTAAATTTCATACTGCGTACGCGCAAGTTTCGTATAATGGGATACAAAGTTTTGAGTATTGACATGTAGATTGACGGATACCTACTGGGTAATTTAGTTATTTAGAAGTGAGACCCAAAGTTACGATTATCAAAAATCATGTACGAAACTCAAAACAACCACACATTATAATATTGGCATCAAACTTAAGCCATAATGATGAATCAACTGCTATCCCTCTTAATGGATAACAATACCTACATTAAAGTTTTTTTTATATAAACCACATATATTGGAAGAGCTGAATGGTATTTGGTGGCAAACGTGCAATATGCCGAAGACTGACGGCTGCGCCTGCGGCGTGACGTTTACATGAAGGTTTATTTAATCAAGTAGTGCTCTCCCGCGGCTGCGGCGTGCAATACACTGCATGCCGTCTCAATCCCGATTGCCCCCGTGCCTACAATTGCATTGTCCTCAGGTGATAGAGAATTAAATGAAATTTCTTCACGGCCTTCATCGGATTATAACATTGGTCTTCAGTCGGTAGTGATTTAAATATTTGTACTTGCTGTAATGAGAAAATGTATGCGTGGAATATTATTTTGAGAACTACTGACGATGGTAGGAATATTCTGTGGTGTCTTGAATTTAATTTAAGTTTCTGAAACGTATCATATCAACCACGACTTGACCAATATGGCAAATTGCTTTTTGATTGTAGGTATTTGTAACTTGTATGTTGAATTGTTGTGGAGTAAATCCGTGACGGGGCTAATTCCGATTATTCCAAGTTATTATTACACTACTTACAACATGTTCCAGAAAATGCGACGATTTTGGAATATGAATTATTATTATTAAAATTAATAATTTCACCGTTGTCACAGATTTATCCCAAGTTAATATAATGAAATAATGAATTTATTCAGTACTTAGGTATTTACATACAATACATTGTCAAAATCACAATGAAAAAGAACTGTAATTAATAGGTTATTATTCTTATTCTATTTATTAATCTACGTAGGTAACTATAACTAATAAGTGCAACCTGTGAGTGCTGATTTGTAGGACATTACAGATCATTAATTCCTCTACTTATAATAAACTAGCGGCCCGCCCCGGCTTCGCACGGGTGGACTTTTATACCCTTCCCCTGCCCTATCCTACCCCTACCCTAACCCTACCCTACTCCTACCCTACCCCTACCCTACCCCTACCCCTACCCTACCCTACCCTACCCCTACCCTACCCTACCCCTACCCTACCCCTACCATACCCCTACCCTACCCCTACCCTACCCCTACCCTATTCTACCCCTACCCTACCCTACCCTACCCTACCCCTACCCAAAAGTATCCTATGTCCTTCTCCCAGTTCTTAGCTACCTCCCTACCAATTTTCAGCCAAATCGGTTCAGCCGTTCTTAAGTTATAAATAGTGTAACTAACACGACTTTCTTTTGTTTTTAAAATGTATTCTGCTATTCGGGACGGAAACAAATCAAAAACCATGGCAATCGGTCCAGCCGTTCTCGAGTTATAAGTGTTGTAACAAACACGACTTTCTTTTATATATATAGACTAGCGGCCCGCCCCGGCTTCGCACGGGTGGACTTTTATACCCTACCCCTGCCCTACCCTACCCCTACCCCTACCCTACCCCTACCCCTACCCTACCCTTACCCTACACCTACCCTACCCTACCCCTACCCTACCCTACCCCTACCCTACCCCTACCCTACCCCTACCCTACCCTACCCCTACCCTACCCTACCCTACCCCTACCCAAAAGTATCCTATGTCCTTCTCTCAGTTCTTAGCTACCTCCCTACCAATTTTCAGCCAAATCGGTTCAGCCGTTCTTGAGTTATAAATAGTGTAACTAACACGCCTTTCTTTTGTTTTTAAAATGTATTCTGCTATTCGGGACGAAAACAAATCCAACAAATCAAAAACCATGGCAATCGGTCCAGCCGTTCTCGAGTTATAAGTGTTGTAACAAACACGACTTTCTTTTATATATATAGACTAGCGGCCCGCCCCGGCTTCGCACGGGTGGACTTTTATACCCTACCCCTGCCCTACCCTACCCCTACCCTAACCCTACCCCTACCCTACCCCTACCCCTACCCCTACCCTAACCCTACCCTACCCTACCCCTACCCTACCCCTACCCTACCCCTACCCCTACCCTACCCCTACCCTACACCTACCCTATCCCACCCCTACCCTACCCTACCCCTACCCCTACCATACCCATACCCTACTCCTACCCTACCCCTACCCTACCCTACCCTACCCTACCCCTACCCAAAAGTATCCTATGTCCTTCTCCCAGTTCTTAGCTACCTCCCTACCAATTTTCAGCCAAATCGGTTCAGCCGTTCTTGAGTTATAAATAGTGAAACTAACACGACTTTCTTTTGTTTTTAAAATGTATTCTGCTATTCGGGACGGAAACAAATCCAACAAATCAAAAACCATGGCAATCGGTCCAGCCGTTCTCGAGTTATAAGTGTTGTAACAAACACGACTTTCTTTTATATACAGGGTGAAATGTTAGTCACCAGCCAAATTTTTTCTAGGCATTAGGTATCATTCACTAACACCAATTTTGAAAAAAAAACGATACCTAAAATTTTCATAATTTATAATTTACTCGAAGGAATTATCCGCTCTGCGTGGTCACCAAGTAAAATGTTAATAATACTACGTGCCGCGCGAACATCAATGAGAGCGCACGTCGTTACCCCCGCCCCCACTACCCCTGAGCGGCACTACCTATGATCTAGTCGGCCACGCGCACCCCTTCGCGGGCCTTTGTGACGTGATTTCTCAATATTTTTGTATTGAGTGATACTAAATGAAAAAACACGTATTCAATGATTTTTACTAAAGATTAACATATCAAAATTTGGCTGGTGATTAAAATTTCACCCTGTATATAGATTATTAATATTTACATTAATCATTTATTTTATATGTTACAATTTTTTTATCACAATATTTATACAATATACTAAAGGTCTTTTAAGTTGTGGTATTTTATCAAATGTGTTTAAAGCATTATCGTCTCAAATATAGAGGGTTCAGAGATTTAGCTCGGAGGGTAGTATAAAATTTGTATAACAAATGAGGGGCGTGGCGGGAATCCGTCACAGTGGCGGAGGTAGCCTTGTGGGGCGCTAGATGGGTGGCCGTCGCTTCTGCCTTTATACTGTAAGACATAAATGCTACAGTGAAACTAACTTATGTAATATACGAGTGCAGGTTGGTAATAAATAGTTATTACAACATAAATGCACATTTCTGAGCCGCATGCGTGATTTTTGTATGCCTAATAAAGTAATTTTTGGAACCAGAATCGCTAAACTTGAATGCGTAATGTACTATAATATAATAATTTAATTTAAATTACGTACACGGATAAAATTAGACTTCCTTGTAGCTAAAGCTTTTTTAGGTACAAAGCTTTTTTACAAAATTAAATATCGTAAAGGTTAAGAATTGTGATTTCTTTTACTTTTTAAAGATTTGAAGTATCTTAAGTATAATATTAAAAGCATCCTAGCTTGTCTCATGACCATGTAAAGCTGTTCTACGACTCCCAGTCCAACTTCGGCTTGATCAAACAAGCTTATTAAAATATAATAACATTCACATAAAAGTAGGTATATTCCGTTAATTACCTTTTTCACTACATGCAAGTGTTGAGTAGCAATATTAACAAGTATCTTCGGGAATATGCTCACTTGCTCAGTTATAAAACATATAATGAAGAAGGTTCTTTAACGTTAGTGGTAGTTTATAAAAATATTATTATAATTAGTACTTACGGGTATTTATATGTGCTCATAAATACCTATTTATGTGAACTTATAAATATATAGACATAGGCTCCGACAGCATATACTTAATGGTGTGTAACTGAGCTGATAATGAAATTCTGTTTAGCTTCCATGCCATGATTCACTGTTGGATTGGTATTGCATATTTTTTTTTTTTATTTATTAGTATAAATAAAATAAAAAAATATTCATTGTTCGTCATTGCTTTATTACATAAATATTCTCATTTGATTTTTAATATTGTTAATATAATTTGATGTAATGTATAATGTGATTATCTGAAACTGGAGAAACACTAGGTTTATTTTATAATTAAGATCTTTAGCATGGTAGGTGCAGTCTTTGTTAGAAATCCAAAATAAATAAATGCCAGTAAGATCGTAGGTACGATATCCTTCAGGTAGGCAGTGTGTTAAAAATAGTTAATTCGGTGTTACTTAAAGTCTTTGGTCAGACACTATTCAATTCGTTCCAGCTATAGGTAGGTACATTTTTTATGTCATCGTCATCATCAGCCCGTACCTATAAGTTGAACATGGGGATCCTCCCGAGGGAGTGTTTTGCCATAGTCACCACGGTTGGTATGCGGATTAATGCCCGAGACCAAGAAAGCCTAACCAGATTTGAGATTTCTATGAAAGTGACGAGATATTGTATAAAAAAAAATACTTGTGGTTCTAGAAGCTAATCACATGAGAATAGACAATATTCCGATGTAAACTGAAATGGTAGCCCAGCTACTCTATATGTGCTTTTATAATTGTTGAGTGCAGTGAAATGATTATGGTCTAAGAGCCAGCGGTCAGCAATCTAAAGGTAAATCATAAAATCTAAAATTGTAGGGGGTCAGTCAGGGAGGCTTTTAAATGTGACACTTTAAGGGGATCACTCAGGGAGTCTCTTAAATGTGACAAGGAGGCGTCTCGATAAGCCCATCGAGCTGGTTCATTGATCTCTATCCCCATCCGAGGTGGATTCAGGAGCACCAGTTTAATTAATTTCAAAAGTTTCATTTTAATTTTATAAAGGCTGCCGTTATCAATTTTAAAACATTATCATTAGCTACGCGGGACAAATTAGACTATAAAATGCTAGTATTTAACTCGGCGGCGTTTCCTTCGTGGATAATATCTTGGCAGACATCAAAAACTTTCACAAATTCATAAATTTCTCTTGTGTGTACTGCGCAGGCCGAGATTTTACCTATGTTGTTTAAAGGAACTTCGAATCGCTTAATAACATGTATTTTGCTAAACGGAGGCCGCGGTTTGGGCCGACAAACCAGCCACCTTTGTTGCCACAACATGGTATTAAGCTATTACTTATCCACGCTACTCCGCTGTTTTGGCAAACAAATAAATGGAGGATTAAATAATTCAATATCGATTGGTTAGTTTTGATATTTAGTTTTGTATTATTGTTTATTAAGTATTATTTATATAGCACACATAAAACACAAGCATACATAGAATATTAAGCAGAATACAATAAAAACCATTCGCACAAAGGCGAGTCGTATTAGACTCGCCTTTGTGCTTCATGATTTTGGAATGAATTGCCAGCAAAGCATAAGAAAGTAGTGAACAATTTTTTATCAATTGTAACTAAGAAAACTTTGTTGTTTTAACACAAAATATATCTTAGAGTGAAATATATGCTGTACTTTCTATTCTATTACTTCAATGCCTTTGAATACATAAGATACCTAAAGAGTCAAACATGAACTATAAAAAAATTTTGATGAAAAAATAGCATCCAGTACAAAAATGTGTTTTGGAGTCGGAGTTTGATTTCACTAAATCGAACAAAGTTTAAAACGTTTCCTTCTCTAAAAGCACCAAAATGACCCAGATAACGTAATATTTAAAGATAGTGGCCTAATGCATCATCTTGATGCAAATCTGTTTGTTTTGTTAAAGAAAGAGTACTAATTTGGTATCGGGTATCGAGAGATGCATCGCAGCCGAAATGGATACATCATTTGCTATTCAAACAGCCTGAAGGAAAAACACTTTAGATAAAATCCAAGCGTTTTATTAAAGCAGACTGGTGCTTTATCGTTTAATAGGAAATTATCATATTTGTTTTTAGATTTCGATACAAAATTCAACCATCTTTACACTCCTATTAACTTATTCTTTTGTTTATAGAAGTGCGAATATATAGAAGCAGTGAAGCAGATTTTTTGGACACCTGTCGAAGAATATTGCGTGCATAGATTGTAGCGGGGTATTGCACAGAACGTAGAATAATAAAATACGGAAAATATAAATAGGAAATGTATATTATAAGAAAACGGCAGTCATGACAGGATAGACAAAAAAAGGTGACATGGAAGATATTTTTTTTTAAATATTACAAACTAATATATTTCTACCAAACCGTTAATAGTCAGCCAGATATAATTTACATTAAATTAAACCTATTTCAACACGCCCCCTTAAATTATATCTCGCACACGAACTAAAAACCCTTATATTTAGATAATGCCCAAACCCTCCATACAATAATAATGCTTTTCTTTAGGCAAAGGTTTGGTAAGTATATCTCCCAACATCATATCAGTAGAAATATACCGTAACACAATATTCTTATTATTTCTCAAAGTATCGCGCAGAAAATGATAAGTAATATCTATGTGCTTGCTGCGAGAGTGGAAGACTGGATCCTTTGATAAAGCAATCGCTCCCTGATTATCCGCATGCAATACAATATTGCCGAAATTTTCTAAACCGATTTCAGTAATATTTTCTACATATTGCTTGTATATTTTAAATACAATAAAAACCGAACTCTTTTTACTTAACAAATATACCTCACACCATCTTGTAGAGTCATCGATAAATGTCACAAAGTATTTTGCGCCTCCTAAGGCTGTATTTTTCATAGGTCCTACAACATCGGAATACACTATCTTTAATGTCTCATCACAGGGTCCACAAGAACGGACAAAAGGGATGGAACTCATCTTACCACGAATACATGTTTCGCAACAATTTAGCCTATTGATGTTCGTCATATCAATATTCGCATCTAAATTGCAATGTTTCATGAGTTTTACTAAATCTTTCGCATTGAGATGACCTAAACGCTCATGCCAAACCTGAATGTCAACATTATCATTTGATATTGCAGAAGCTTGAGCACACTGTTCCTTTACACAATACAAATTTCCCTTACGATAAGCTACTAACTTTACGATACCTTTGCAATCAGTCACTAGAGCCCTATCATCCCTAAATGTGACCACATGCCCACTATCGGTCATTTTTGCAACTGAAATCAAGTTAGTTCGCAAATCAGGAACATATAATGTATCTGTAAGTTGAACTACACTTTTAGAGTCGCCATTACATGCGGAAAATCTAACCGTACCTTTACCTTGTACAACAGTGCTTTGATTAGTCGCCAAATTCAATATTCCACAAGAAGGTAGTAATGTATTTCCAAAATATTTTGTATCGCTACACAAGTGACTTGTACAACCACTATCAATGATCCAGTTTCCATTCCCGCAGTTTGCAGCATGACATTCATCCTTGTTTATTGAACTTTTTACACTCCGAAGCTATGTGACCTTTTTTGTGACATTTGAAGCATTTTATAACTTTCTGGCTTGATTCAGTTTCATTATCTCTAATCGTTTTGGTAAAATTAGATCTACGAGCATTCCGCTTTTTATAGTAGCCCTTATTCTCAGCTATTAAAGCGTTTTCACCACCGGCATTTCTAGATTTGCTTTCATCGAGGATTTTAATCTTTAAAGACTCGGGGTCTGGAAATGTATCCCTTGACTCGATCGCACATCTGAAGTTCTCGAAACTTTGTGGCAAGCTGTAGAGTAGCATTATTGACGCTAGATCGTCATGTATTTCTACACTCATGTCGTGCAGTTTATGCTTTGCATCAAAAAATTTGGATAAATGCTCCTGAACATCATCGCCTTCGCTCATCTTGTGTATAGTGAGCTGCTTCAGTAAGGCAGCCTTTCTCACAGGTCCTTTTGAAGCATATGTGGACTCCAATTTTGTCCATACCTCTCGGGACGTCTTGCACCCTCTGACGTGCTGTAGTTCGCTCGGGCTCATAACTAAAATTAGTTCTGCCTTCGCCTTCGCGTCCTTAGACTCCCATAACGCCGCCTCTGGGACTGTGGCAGGCTTAGGTTTTCTACCGTCAACATATTCCCATAAGTCGTTCTTTATTAGGATCGCCTCGGCCTGAATCTTCCATGATTCGAAATTATTCTTATCAAGTAACTCAATTCTTACCGTAGTCATGGTGTTACTCCTCGCAGGACCCACCTACAGAAGAACTTTGGCCGCGATCACAAGAACACAGAACACAAGTACTCTTTTCGTACTGTTTCTTCAATTCCGTATTTTTCTCATCTACTCCGACCTGGGCCCATAACCAGTGTAGCGGGGTATTGCACAGAACGTAGAATAATAAAATACGGAAAATATAAATAGGAAATGTATATTATAAGAAAACGGCAGTCATGACAGGATAGACAAAAAAAGGTGACATGGAAGATATTTTTTTTTTAAATATTACAAACTAATATATTTCTACCAAACCGTTAATAGTCAGCCAGATATAATTTACATTAAATTAAACCTATTTCAACATAGATGAGTGCTAATTTAAAAATATTAAAGTTTGTATTTCGATATGTATGATATGTGGATTTGTCACCGTATGGCCTGTAAAATTATATCAATATCTTATGATAAAAGTTAAGCATAAACAAGAAAAAGCGCTTTCTTCTCCTGAATTTCTTCACGTAGGAATTTCTTAATTCTTTGCGTAGGAATGCACAGCAAAGATACGGAAACTTGCATACTTTGGACTAGTATATACACAAAGTAAGTAAAATATAAAAAGTTAAAGGTATAAGGAAACACCTGGATAAATCATTTGCGAAGATGAGACGCAACATTACGATAGAAAGAAATTAATTCCAAATGTCATCCAATAGGATATCTATTTATTTATTTCAAATGTTCTTCACAGCTGACAATTAAGTAAATTTGCAATTATAAATTGATCAATTCGCCAATTACGAAGTACAACATATTAAATAGCACTTATACTTATAAAAAGAAAGTTTAAATTGAGGAAGGGCAGAAAACAATAATCTAAATCTCTACAAGAGCGAACTGGGTTTAGCTAGTGTTACTTAAAAGATGCGAATAGGCATGAGGACTAAAAAATATATTTAGTCTGTCAGTTAGATTGCCAAAAAATATTGGACACGTATTTTTTTTTCATTCCTCCAACAAAAAATGACTAAGATACAGCGCGTTGAAATTTTATGTGACGTCACTATTAGGTACAATTTTACCTAATAGTGACTTCACAAGCCCCCCTCTCCCGGACTGTTTTGGCTCTGTATCTTTGTCAATTTTTATTGATTAGATAAATAAAAAAATACGTGTCCAATGTTTTTTTAGTCATCTAACTGACGGACTAAATTGATTTTTTTAGTCCTCATGCCCATTATACAACTTTACACTTTATAGCAAAAAATGGTTAGGTTAAACTTACTTACTACTTAGTCATGTCAGCGTGGCTACAACAAGTAGGTAGATATGGTTTCACACTTGGATTGATGGAATTCAAGTAGTGAACAAAATGTGTTCTATTAACTAGTGACATGCTAGCCGACAATCTTGTGTAGTGTCTTATTTACGGCACTAGACAAGTGACAACTGTCACTTCCCCTTGCTTCTATACAAATGTCAGTCAATCACTTTCATTTCGTGATACTGATTCATCATCGTCACTTTGAGATATACGCAATTTTATTGTTTTGTACAGAAAATATGTGAATTAAAATAAAAGTAGATGGTAACCCTTTTATACAACATTTTTGTATTACGAATTTATGTGTTTGCCTTATGGGTTTTCAGTCGCATCACATATAAGTTCTCGTACTTAAAAGGTTTTTATTTTTATATAAAGATTACTAGCAGACTTTTTGCAGTCTACTAGTATTCTTGTCACGTTATCACGGGGAGTTACCCCCGTGCTAAGCTAAAATGCTTGTGTTACGAGTGGGTTCACGTCATCAGTGCAATAAGTGGGGATCGAACCGCCGACCACAAGTCCGACGTCCTTAGCCATAGGGCTACGGCCGCTTAATTTTAGTTATTTTATCATCACATACAGCTATATTATGTTATATTATATACAGGTATATCCTAATGCATAGTGAAGGATACTGAAAAATTCTATTAAACTTATTGTCCTTATAGATTTGATTGATACATAAATACTTGACTGTCCAGTTACGTGTCTGAAAGAAACGGTCTGAATACAGAAATTATCAATAAGTTTAAATGCTTTATCACTGCACAACAATAATTTTAAAATCTACATCGTTAAAATGTTTTAACTTTATTATTGTACTACATAATATTGCCTTTATTTATCAAGACAAAGACATTATAAAAATAGGACTATTGCAAAATTAAACGATTTCGCCTTAATTAAACCGAAAAAATAAAACATTTAATTTCCCAATCATATTTGAGTTAAACCCTAAAATTTAAAATTTATGTCAGTTTTTAGTTGCTGCGGCAATTAGCCAATAAATATGCGCAGTTAACCCGGAGTCCATTTTGATTTGATGTTCCATACGCATCTTAATATAAAAGCAATTAGTTCGGATCGTAATTCCGACAATTGTATTCAGGAGCTTTTAATTAAGATCTGGGTAAATACTGGCCTTGATTTATACCTGCCAGTGCGTAATTGGTGGTTCTTAACCAGGGGTAGTTAGTTACGAATATTAAAATATTATTTGTATTCCCATTACAAAAAGCTTAAGTAATCACACAGGCGGGTTTGGTCTGTTCTCACTAATTAGTTTGTGAAATCTTAAGTTTTTGATTCAACAGAGGAATTTGGGGAATTTTATTTCTTGAGGTATTTGCTATTCCGTAAACATTTTTAATGAATATTAAAATGCATTAGATAAGACTAACTAATTGTTAATTAATCATTGGCTCCTTGTTAAAGTTTCTGAATGATAATTTGAACTTTTTCTCCAAAATATTTAAAAGTCAAACGGACTAATGATTTTTGGTTGTGCTTTCTCAATAATTATTAAGTATGGAGTTATTTACTTTGTGCATCTCACACAAAACCAATAAATGATGATTGGTGGATGCTAAAGAGTGTAGGCGTCTGTGTTATAATTAAGTGAAAAAATCGTATGGTGTGAATTTTGACAACATAATCATGTGTTAGTTGTTTGTTCAAACGTTATAAAGGATATATCGACGAGTGAACCGCTAATTGAGGTAAGCGACACCGAGCGAGGTTCAATTACATATATACTTTATGAAGGGATTACATAAAATACATAATTCACTATCGCGCATGGTGTCGCGTAGCTCAATTATCCTTTTACCCGTCGATATTATAGAGTTATTTTGTGTTTACTGTTTATTTCATGGATTGTGCAAGTAAGTAATTAATTTGAGTAATTGAATTGGCATTTTTCTGTACGTCTGTAATTTTTTATTTTATTTTAAGTTACATATTATGAAAATTAAAATATCACTTCTCACTGGTCGCATCTATTGGTCACATTATCTAAATTGTTATTTTGAGATTTTAAAACGTATTTCAAGTTCTTAGCCTATGACCTGATAAATTACATATTCATCATTTATTTTTTTGTGTTGAAGTTTACTTTACTTTAAGAGTTTGCTATACACTCTCTAGAGCTACTAGACTCAGGTAGGTATAAGTACTTTATGTCTTCGGTAAGCAAATGTTGGTAAAACAAATAAATAAATAAATCTAAGTGTGTGCACAAGTGGACGGTACACATCAAGATTGTATAGGCAACAAATGTCCTTGAATACCTATTTTCATGGATGGACTGTAAATGTCTGTGATGTCACGATATGATAACGATTAAAAATAGAACAAAATATTGACTTTGCATCCAATAAAATAATTATTAAAACCTTTAAACGTATGTTTATCCATTTATTTAATATTAAAAATAAAATAGGTTCTCTTAGATGACTTAATTCACATTAATGGAGTTAGTACATATTCTTAATTCGAATTTAATGGTAATTCCTTGTAACACGGGTCCCAATTTTATATTAACAGAGTATTAAATGTCACATAAGAGCATTTAATGTCTTTATTAAGATTCGAATAAAAAACCCACACGTAAAGTGTCGTATGTCGGTAAAGCAGGGTCGGTTAACAAAAGCTATTGACAGCCCGTGAAGCTTGACTTCTACAAAAACGAATGAATGTAAATTATGTCACAGTCATAAAATTTATTGTACCTATGCTTGAAATATTTATCTGTATTTCGCTGATTGCCTTATTTATAAGAGTCAATATTATAAACGTGAAAGTAAAATTGAAGTAATTTTTAGTGTTTGATAGTCAAGACAAAAAATGGTGATCGGATCCATTTTATTGCTGAACATGGTGGGTGTTATGCTGAAGATGTATTTTACATACAAACCTACACTTAAACATTATAAGAGTACATAATTTCCACAATCCTAGTATTCAAGTGTTCAGTTGTTTTACTTAAAATAAGACATTAGGCTGTGCATTTTGAACAAAACAAAACATTAGGCTCCGGACCTTTATAGCCTATATGTTAATTAAGCTTATAAACAATCCCCTTGCAATCTTTCAGCCAAATCCAATACAGCAGTTTTTGCTTGAAAGAGTAATAAACATCTATCAATCCACACATACTCGTACTTACAAACTTTTGCGTTTATAATATTAGTAAGGATTAGTTAGGTATATTATGAACAAACAAAATTACTGCCCAATAATTACAAAGTCAAAATTATCTGATATTATAGATAGCTTATTTAATCATTTCTTTAGAAAAAACAGGCAAAAGTTAGGCCTATAGTCTATAGGCCTAACTTTTGCCTGTTTTTTCTAGTATGTAAAATACATCTTCAGCATCATCAACTAGAATAGTTTAAACCCTTTAAGACTTGTAACTTTTTAAAATCTGTGGAATTCACCATTAATATTAATATGAGTCCATGTTAAATTGTATACCTATTCGTTTCTCTCACGTTCTTCGACGTAAAATATGAGAGCAGATTAGTAATAAATTTTCACGGTGCATCATTGATTATAACACTCCTACTGTTCAGTAACCGCTGACCTTAACGATGACGGTTTTTAATGCTTCATTATAGAAAACGATTCAAAACGAAATCATTTCTACGGGACCACCCCGAATTTGGTCTTGCATATGTAATGTAACTTCATATGATTAGAATTAATAACGCGTTTCAATCAATTAGGTAATGAACTTCAATATATTTAGGCGATGAAATACACATGTATTCATTCATTTGAATTATTTTACTGTACCGGTGGTCCAGTGACAACATTTTATTTTATTTATCTTCTGATTACTTACAACATAATAATTAGCAGGTTGCTTTAAGTTTAATTTTGTCGTGGGTTTAATTCGATAAAGTATTTATGGAAGTATTATATTGATTCCTTTTATAGATGTATTAAAAATGAAAATTACAAACCATTAAAGTCGAGTTTAAAGGTAATATAAAAATTGCAATGATATTGGAGAGCGTTTAAGGTAGCCCTTGTTTTGAAATTATTAAAACATCCGTTCTTATATCGTTCCTGACATCAATAAACAGAAGGGAAGACGATTTGTATTCTTTGTCAACAAACCTTTAAGATTTAGTACCCACTTGAGGGTAGGGCAGTCTCTACAGATTAATTATTAATTATGTTATACAAGCTTTTACCCGAAGCTTCGCTCGCATTGAAGCCAATATTCCTTTATTACTTCAAATACCTCCAAGGATATCTTGTACAAAGTTTCATAATGATCGGTGAAGAAGATTTCTCGTGAAAGCGCAACAAAGGAACTTACATTCATATTAATAATATTAGTAGAGATTATGAAGTCACTTAGTTTCGTGTATAGTGCTTCTTTAAAATATAACTTTTAAATGTTGCAGTTGATTGTACCCGTATTGTTCTACCGGTAATATGATCAGTATGAGCAGTAATAATACTATAAGAAATTTGGACTGAACCTGTTCATGAAAATGTAAATGTAATTCATAAATTACAAATCTAAATTAAAAACACAAAATATCTAATGTTCATTCCGCTCAACAATGTGACTCAATGATGGTAGGTATACACTTATCGCACCGCCTACCCGCCCGAAGAAAATATGCAAAATGTGCTGGAAGGACAGTAAAACATTAAAAATATAATCGTTACCTGAAAACCGCCTAAGAGTCTTTAGTAGTAATTTAGACGCATTTTTAAGTGAAATGAATACTAGATAGTCTGTGTTTTTCATTAAAAAAAATGATCATATTTATTTACGTGGTCAATAAAATTAAACTTAATATGATCCAGTTATAACTTAATATAACTCTATGAATTTTTTTAGTTTTTAAATGTATAATCACCCTAAAAGGCCTAATTAGTGGTTCCCTACTAATGCCAGGATCCATACAATAAGTTACGTAAAAACTTTTAATTCATCATTGAAATTTTAATAAACCTGTTAATGAGAGGTGCTTTTAAACTGCTATCTTAGTTTGTATACACGTAATTTGTATTTACGATTATAGTTCTCTCCTAATTGAATTTAAATTTGCGTCTCTCAGCAGGACATGCCGCGGATCGTGGGGATTAGATATAGATAATGACGTTAATAATGTCAAATATAACATTAAAAACTTTCTAAATTCAATTATTGGAACACACACCAAGAATTCCTTGAAGATCTGAATAGGAAGAATAAAGTTTGTAGTCAAGTTTGTCCACGTGTGCATTGTAAGCACACGAGCACAATAGTCGAAGAGGCTACTAAAAAGCTTATAATATGTCAAGGAGTGTTGTGCAACAATATGCTATTATGTGTGCTGTCATGCGTATAACTCTATTAAAGACAGCCCCCGTGGAGGATGGATTGGATAGGTACAATATTGACATCTTAATGCGGGTTTTAACTTGCAATTCAACTGATGCAATGCATGAATTGATATAAAAAAATTATGTCTTATTTGTATGTTTTTCTATGTAAATATACATAGAAATTTAGAAACATATTAAGTCGTTATATCAGTCTTGTTATTTCGCAACACATGAAACGTTATAGACAGCAACATCCGCTGTCGCTTACATCCGGAAAGGTGCCATCTCAAATAAAAGCTCAAACATAATTCGTCATATTATTCATATAAAATCAGTGCAAGATCGGCAGATGCGAAAGGATTGCACACATGTCGGCAAGGTGCATTCGCTATGTGGCTTGTGCCAAACACTCCTTAGTAAACAATACTTTACGATATTAGGTCGGACATCTGTAGAGTTACGCATCTATATCTCTTACCTTTCAATCCCATTCATGAAAAAGCTGTGTCATTTTGCATTTGTCTATCAAAAAATAATATATACGAATGTATAAGTAAATAAAATATACTATGGGTACGATACACAATAATAATATGTAGAGAAATAAATCATGACTGCTTAATTCCTGACATCCTGTACGGTAATAAGAGAATATGAGATTTAAATGCAATAAAATGCGTTATTAAGCTGTGGAACTTGTAGTTATTTTTGCCGAGGTAGTTGGAATTGTAGAGGACCTCGACGCGTGTTGCGGTGCCTTTTAAAGCCAGCCTCGGTTCCAGTTAAGTAATTAAAGTTACAACTTTATCGATCAAAGACTTTCCAATACACGAGGACCACCGGGTCTTGTATCTGCATCGATTGAACGCATCGGTAAATATATATTAGCTAGACAGAGTCTCAGATCACCTAATGGAACTGTCAGCCAATCGCTTCTTGTCCTGCAATAATGCTGGAATGAGTTTATTAGCAGTACCCAGCCCACGTAGACGAGACCACTCACTGGCACACGAAGGACAAATATGGATAACAACCCATTAATTTTTTAACTTCAACATGTCTTTTTGTAGGTACTCTGATGGGACAAGCACTTGTAGATATACTAATATTGTAAGTACATTCCGAGATTGTTTCCGTTCATTTATTTGTGCATACGAAATGACCGACAAGTGGACCCGTATGATATTTCAATTTACAGTCTTTCGATACAGTACTGTTCACTGTTTAGAGACGCTCAATCAAAAAGTATTTCTATTGCAATTTTCACAATGGACTCCATTCAGAGCTTTGTTGGACTCGTTTTAAAATCTCGAAATAAGAAAGATACAAAGAATATAATTATCGGTTATGGTTCCGTTTGCTCATTCGTTTTTCATTGTGTTCTGTAGATGTCTCTATTTTGCGATTTTCTAAGGTGTGGGCTGGCTAAATGTTATTTGACGATCGTACAGTGAGCACGCCCGCGGAGTCATTGTGCCACTCACTTTGTGTCACGATGTATCACTCCCACAATTTCATTATATTTTGCGAATTCACTTGCAGGAAGGAGATTTGAACTGAGATGATTGATGGGTTTATGCATTTATCCTGGGATTTGGTTCGTATGTGAATGTGAGAAGTTATATGACTCTAGGGAAATTAAATTTCTCATGGTATACCAATTTCTAACATTTCCTTAAAATGTATTATGGTAAGAATAACAAATTTGAAGATACCAAAATATTCTAATTAAATATCTTTCGCGTACCAATACAACTGATAATGTAATTTATCATATCATTCATTGTCACATATTGAATGAATATTAATAAGCACTCAATGAATATTTTTATTATAACACTTTAACACAGATATGTAGTTGTTCTGAGTCCGTGTGTACTTTTTGTCCGTAAATTGAGTACCTAAGTGTTTGTAATGTCATCCGCGACCCAGGAATTAATAGCACTAGTGCAAGAGTTGTCTTTTAATTATTTTTTTCCGGCCTGTATCTTTAGCCACGAGGCTTTTGCTACTTCACCGGGCATGGTATAATAATAAATAACAAGATCAGAATATGTATTTATTTTCAATATAGTATTCGAGAACATAATTAATTCTCGTGTGTTATTTTGTTACGATTAAGAAATCTATAAATAATATTATACCAACAATGGTAGTTTACCCAACCCTGAATCTGAATACAGTAAAAATAACAGTTAATTTAACTATTAGATTGGCTGGTCCACTATAGTTAACTACGCTGATAACAATAATTATTCTCAGTATTAAATCATTTCGGTTTTTATTACTTTACTGCATAAATACATATGTTCAATTAAAGGACGTATAATTTTATAAACGTTATTAACTGTAATTAAATAAAATTGTGTATGATGGTTATTTGATATACAATGTCAAAAAAAACAAAGATGAATGTAAAAAAAATGACAATGGGGTGAAGTACCCATGAATTGATTCTTAGGAGGCGACGCAGAGTCTATTAAACTTACCTTAGCGCCTTCTTCAATGGATGATTGAAGGCTTCTAAACAATTCATTCGCCCTCAGTCTCAATGGCTGGCCCACATTCCTTGTGTAATCTTTTAAAGCACAAAAGCTATGACAATAGCGAGCCTTCACTATTCAAGTGCGTTTAAAATACTGACACTTCGCACTAAATTAAGGCAACTTTTTCAGTTATTCAGCAAAAGCAATACCGCCCAGAGCGCGGGCCAGCTCTTAAGTTTTAAAGCCTTGCGTATTAATGAGAAACACAGCATATAATTTTAGACTGTAAACTCTACGCAGAAAGGTATATTTTTGCTCAAGCTTGGTTGTTAGACAGTTTTGTTGTAGGTATTCTATTCGATATGGTCTTTTGTCGTTAATGTAAATACAATGCGAGTCGTCTCTTGTAATTTTTATTTAACTGACCGTAATAAATGTGGGATGGTGCATAGAGAGACCGCATGGTACCCACTTGTCCTTAACTTGAGTTTAATGAAAGTTGCATAGTTAACGCAATAGTAAAAACATCTGATCGACAATGTTTTGTTATAAATAAGTAGGTGTCTTGCTTACATTTTAGATAGGTTGTATTTATAGAAGGAATACCATGATTTTATTTGTTAGGAACCATACAATTATATAAACATAATATTTTTATATAACAATTATTATTTAACTAATCATTGCGGTCCATCATCCAGCCAATCAATCAAACATCCTATATCTGTCCACTGCTGCCTCCCCTAATTTGCGCCTCCGCATCCAGTGTACTCTAGCTACCCTTTTCAGGTCATTGGTCCATCTTGCTGGGTGCGTTCTACATTACCTTTGCCGAGACGCGGACTCCACTCTAAGACGCGTCTGCTCCAAAGGCCGTCCTTTTGCAGACATGGCCAGCCCATTGCAACTTCAACTTACTCATTCTGCGGGCTATGACGGTAACATTAGTTTAGTTACGTACGTATTACAAATTTATAAAATTATTATTCTATTCATCATCATCATAACTTCAGCCGTAGGACGTCCACTGCTGGATATAGGCCTCCCACTAGTAATATTTTATTAGTTTACTTATAAAGCAAAAAAATATTATTTCCATTAAAAATTGTTAAAACTGTGTTAATGTTACTGGATACATGAATATATCATATATCCAGAAACATTCATAAAGCTACAAGGAATCGATATAAGTAATAATTATCACACCCGCAATATGCATGAAATACAATGAATACAATATTCGTTTAGAAAAAACAAATAACAGCTATCTACAACACACAAAGGTTTAATGATTAAACTATCGATGATTTTACACAAAAGTAGGTACTTATATGCACGAGACATGACAAAAATTTGCGTTCTCTGTAAGATGAGACTTAGCTATGAATTTCAACTCTTCTAAACATCATATTTATATCTATTTCCATGTATGTCTTTTAAATATAACTACTGTTACATAGATAGGTAGATATGATATAGATGATTTTCCAAATATCATATCAAATTTTTGAAGTCTTACTATATTATTGCTATTATTTGACTTATAATCAAAGTTACAAAATTAAGTTATGTTATGTATATAATTATAATATATTATAACAAAATATTTTCTAATAATAATAATAATTAAATAAATTAATCTGGATATGTAAAGTTCAGTCCATGCCGGTCAAATAAAATATTATTATATGGCACGTGTATAGGTCCGTAACATCAGTACACCTTTTGGGGAATGTTCCAGGCACCGATTCAAAAAAACACTTTAGAGTAGGGGAGTGAGGGATCTCTAACCATTTTTTTTGGTAGTTTGAGGCCATATAATGCGGCGCAGGAGACCGTACCGCTCATTCACTAGATCGTTGTCGAGAACGTCAAAGCTCCCTACATTCCTTACCTGCCGCGCGCATCCAACGTTTACGTGTTATAATCTAACATAAAAATGCTTCAAGGAATCCAACACACACCTTCAGACTATCGTCTAAACTTCATGAAAAACGAAATGCCTAAAATGGTATCAATCGCACCAGCTCCAGAAAGAAAATATATGACCTTGGATTTACAAGCCGATAAGCAGAAATATACTTACAAGAACAACGCATACGGCGGTGCTCAAGCCGCTTCAATTGCACGCAGAAACGCTCGTGAAAGGAACCGTGTGAAACAAGTGAACGACGGATTCAACGCTCTGAGAAAAAAGTTACCCGCCTCTGTGATAGCCGCTTTATCCGGAGGTGCCCGCCGTGGATCTGGAAAGAAGCTCAGTAAAGTGGATACGCTCCGCATGGTTGTGGAATACATCCGATATTTGCAGAACATGATTGAAGAAAGCGACGCTTCACTTGGAATTACGAGAACGGAGACCGTAGAAACCGCGATACCATATGATGTTGATGAAGGTATTTACAATGGTAACTCACCGTATTCGGAGTCTGTGCCTTCACCCGCCAGTTCCGACTGCTCTTCTGGAGTGTCCTCAGCTTACTCCGGCGTATACATTCCTAACACATACCAGCCACAGGAAGAACAAGCAAGACCGATGGAAGAAGATGAATTATTGGATGCATTCACATGGTGGCAAAGCAAATAAACGGTTGTGCGATATGTGCGTGGTTTCTAGTCCGTATTATAAAAAAATATAAATTATTCAATGTATGCATACAAATGTATGTTGATCTATGTTGTTATCAAACTCATATGTTTGGCTGTGATTGTATATATTATAGAATAAGTGAATAGTTATAAGTAGATAATATTACATAATAGTAAATATAAGATGACTGAATATAAATAATATAAAAGAAAATATACCGTATAATACAAAATATGTTGTTGTTTCAATCCTGATTTATTTTCAATTTTTGACAATATATTATGTTAATACTGCGCCAAAAGCAGTAGGTAAATCATCAATTGTGGGTACAAAATCTACGGCTATCTCATAAAATATTCTAAGTGTTTTTTAACTCTATAAAATAAAACAATATACCCTGCTTTATATCTAAAGAGACTGAGCCTTAAGTATTAATAAAACCAATAAGAAATCTGTGTTATTCCTATACAACACAGATTTCTTATTGTTAATCTTATACAGTTAGAAAGTATGGGAGAATAAAGTGTTTCAACTATATCACTAAGATTTTGCTTTGGAATGTACCTAACGTAGGTACAAGTTTTACCCAAATGGAATTAATAGTTTGATCGATTAATAAATAAGTTGGATACTTCTGTAATAACTTATATTATAAAGCACATAATCAGTTCAATTCTCTTTGAACAAAATTGTTACAAATATTTGATTTTGCTAAAATAATAATCAATATTCCGACGTTTAAGTACTAACACCACGTAAGTCTATTTTTAAGAACAAAAACAAATAAAGGAGGGTAATATTTTGCTCTTTAATATTTTTGATGATTTTACAAGATATTTCAACACTGACTTTGGCAATATCACCTCCTCAATAAAAATACTCCTTAAGAAAAATAAGTCTACTTGCTAAAGAAACGAAAGACACATTCATTAAATCAATTAAATAAAAACTTTTAAAATAAAGTATAAAATAAAATTGTATTGGTGTCTATCTAAAATAATAAAAAGTTCAAGCTCATGAAAGGTACTATTTCTGTCAAAGGTGGTGTTAGAACTTCAGCGTCAATTTGTTGTTTAATGAATGTAATTTATATGAGATTCATTTCTTTTGAACATATTTTACGTCGAAGATTTCTTTTATTTCATAATTTTATACGTTTTAAAGGGATTTTTGGTTTCTTGTGCATCCATGTAAAATGAATTAGAATGTATGTCATAGGGAATTAAAGTAAGGAGACTAAGCTGCATGGTCTCAGAAGTTATAGTGGAAAAATATCTTTAACAGATGTTATCAAGTCAGAATGGTAGAAACTATCAAAAATGGGGTAATACTGCCTTTCCTTGGCACCCCACCAATAATTGGCACAGCTTCGTTAAATGTCAAAAACAAGAAGTAGTTACTTTTGTAGACATCAACTTTATCTACAAAAGGTATAGAGTTTTATATGGTTATTCTTTTTAAAATGGCAACACTTGAAGTTAAATGGAAATGGTGGCAAAAGTTATCTATGCCAATTTTAGGACAAAAATTATATTTTTTTATTTGTACAATTAGTGATAATAATTAATGTTTTCGAACAAAATAACGTGAAAAAATATTCTTATTGTTACTTTTTACTAATCTATTCTTTTAAAAAGGCGTATGATTTTTACAAACAATATTCTTTTTACCTATTTAGCTTGAAGTCCCAATAATTGGACGTTTTCCCCTACTCCTATTATTATCAACAATGCTTGTGTTACAATAAAATAGCTTTACACTTCCCCAGCACATATAGGTACTTACATTATCTGAAGTTAGTTCTTTATGGAGAGTAAAGTTACTTAAACAAAGTTAATTAACGTTCATTATTGACTTAACACTTAAGACGTAAAAATGCCGATAACTTTAAATAAAAATAAAGTAAAACCAATACACTTATTATCAAAAGAAACGGTAAAAGAGATACGGCATCGTAGAGATAGCATGCAAAATAATGGAATCTGCGTAGATTTAAAGCAGGCAATGATATCGAGCGTGGCTTGATTAAGCCATCGATGCGCAGGCGCAGCTCAGGTACATTGTTATACAAGATTAATGGTGTTCGTCCAGATAAGGAGGTGGGAGTTAAATGCATTTACATGTGCGAATAAAAAGACTCTGATAAAGGGACAAAGAAGCTCGCTACGAATAAAAATCGCACCATTTATTTTGACACACACGGCCGTTGGAATTAGTATACATGTTAGGGATCGGAATAAAAATATGATTTAAACTTTTTTTATAAAAATGCGTAGTAATTAAATATTTCTACGTAACTGGTAAGTCTGCATGACCAATGAAAACATTTTTATTTTTTTCCTATATTTTATTGTTTTATTTATGGTGGCCAGTCATAAAAACCTAAATTTCGTCTTGTAAAATACACTGTTGAATTTATATAAAATTAAAATTCTGACATATCTATGTGTCAGAATATTTTCGGACACATATTATTTACTATACTTAAAATAGGTACACAACTATATAAATTCAACATATACAAGCGCATTAGCTAGTTAAATTAAATTAATTTAATTGTATATGAAAAGTAATATATGAGACCATTTATTTATCTTGTCCCCCAGCATAAATTTAGAGCGGGCTTAATAAAACTTTTAATAGTTCGCGTGTCTCAGAGGCCGTGTGTTAAACAAACAGATTTATATGCAATCGCAGATTGTGGTTTACGATTATGGAAAACACTGATAGAAAAGGAAGCTAACGAGTAATTAAGCCTAATTCGAATGAATGCTACCTTAATTCACGTAATTGCGATTATATTTATATACGCGAATTCACATAAAGAGCACGTGAGAAATTATTCGGCAATTTCAATGGGTATTTCGTGGTTACTCATTCAGTGCAAAAGATTAGTTCGCTAAAACCTCAGGTTTGCTTTACGTTGCTTTTATTTGCTTCCGTTTTGTGTAAAAACTTGATACAAAGGGAAGAAATTCGGTGGATTCCGGAAACTATTAAATCGATGCATTGTATCAATAATCGTATTACTTGGGGCACGTGAGCTTTGTTGTGTTCGTGATGTTTGCCAAAACTTGACGATAAGCGACAGTGAATTTAGAATATGTGAACTTTATATTAAAATCACGTTTATTTTATGTATGTTTGTTTTATTGACAACCTCTGTAGCGTAGCGGCATTTGGCTCGCTTTAAGTCTAGGAGGTCGTGTTGGTTGCGGGACTACCCTCCGTGCCTCGGAAAGCACGCTAAGCCGTTGGTCCCGATTGTTATAATATCATCTATAACAAGCGTATACCTGGGAACGGGCAGCAGCGTTTTCCTGTGTATTACAACATAATACTGTGGTCACCAAAACGCCTGCCAAGCGTGGTGACTATGGCAAAAACCCTCCCTCGGGAGGAGGCCCATGTTCAGCAGTGGACGTTATACGGGCTGATGATGATTGCTTTATTAGTTCCTTCATTAATGTTTTGTTAAAATGATTTTTTTTTAACGCAACTGCTGTTCTAGGCAAGTTACTGCTACACGTCTCCACAAAATTAGCAATTCTTTTATGGGGCAATGTATACGCTTCTACAACAAACTTCCTAATAATGTAAGAGATCTTTCAACAAACAAGTTTAAACGATATGTCAAAGATAAATTATGTAAAAACGCTTATTATAAAATTTCTGATTATGTTAATGACAAAACTGCTTGGGAGTGAGTTGCTCTGAAACAATACTGCCTTATTAATCATTGTAAAATATAATTTATTTTAAAAAAAGGATTCCTCTGAGATTCTTGCCAGTTCTTCTCAGAGTTGCCACGTCCAGAACTGGTGGTAGTAAAAGAATGGGACGCATCATAAGAACATGATTTAAAATATTTTAAATGTGTCTATTTGAATAAAGAATTTTTGACTTTGACTTTGAATATTAATTCCTGTGTCCCGTGGAATTGACAAACACTTAAATCACGAACACAGAGCTTCTAGAATCTACCTGTGATTCTCATTAATAATTGATCCGGGTGGTAATCGAACCCACAGAACACGAAGTTTCAGAAGCAACTACCCTACACTGCCAACTTTTCCTGGTTCTAGATACCTAACCTTATTTATTAAAACACCGATATTTATAAAGTTTTGAACCATATTGTAATAAATTTAATGATTAAATTACATAAACATCATTTACAGTTCTTTTTCGGTCTAATCTAGTTCTGATTAATAAAAGCTTTAACTAAGGAATGGACTTCGAGTTGAACTGGACTGTTATAGATACGTAAACTTCTTACTTGATAATATTTTGGTTTCGTGGTTTTCGGCTTAAAATGGACCATATTACTATTTCTTTATAAAAACTTTCTTTAGTTCTTATAACAACAATGAGCCGAGCAGATTCATAGAAAAAAACATTTGTAAACTCCGCTTATCGATCTAGATCAATGCTCAGTGTTTGTCATAGATCATATCTTATTGTTCAAACGTTTCTTTTGTAACTATTGTTCGTAATTCGCTTAACTTGTGGTTGGTGTAATTGTTACTATTCAATGAGTGCATTCATTTGTTATATTTTAATTAATCGCCCACTTTCTCTAGTATTGTGTTTTAAATGGTTATTGTGATAGAGATTATAGTTAAAAATTAATAACTTTGATTAGGCATTTAGCTTTTACAATACGAAGAATGACTTGCCTCGTAAGTCTAGTAGTAATATACTGGGCCCGGATTCGAATCCCGGGTTAGAAAAGCATTTTATTACAAGAAATTTTCTTTTTAAGTTCGAGCCTGATGTCAGGAATGGCTGTGTCAGTAAAACCATTCCAACGCATTTATGCCATATGTCACATGCAGTAGGCCAATCACCTTAAAGTTTGGCCGCCGGAGGACTAAATGTTACTTTAATTTCCAACTTTCACAGTATACCTGTTACGTACTGCAATTTAGGATTCCGTTACCACAATTAAAGTATCATATAAATTGATAATAATATTTTAAACGTCTAAATGCTTCGTATATTGATGGTTAAAGACATAATTGGTGGAATGATACGAGACAAGTAAGGGCCATTGCTTATGCAAATGTTTTATAACTACCTACAGTTCTGACATAAACCTGTTACATGATGTATCGTTATTAATGTAGGTACCTTCCCGTGCACACTTACCTTATAAACATGTAGGTATGTGTATGTCTTCATCAAACTACCAAACTTTATAGTTTTATGAGTGTTAATTATGAAGTCATTAGATTTTATTTATAATATTAAGAATGAGATTAACGGATTTGTTAGCTGATATTTATAATTAAAGAGATGAATATGTTCAAACATGATTGATGAACTATTTTATAATTTACATATACATTTTAAACATCTTATTATTATTGAAGTTATAAATGTGAAAGTTTGTTACTCAATAACAGAAAAGCGGTTAAACTAATTTAAGTTGTGGTTCAATTAAATACGGTCAATCTTTGACATTCAGGGTAACATTGGCCGTGTAAATGTACTCGTATTTGATGGTAGGAGGATCTCTTTACTAAATTCACCAGCTTTAGTTTCTGGAGCACATTTCCTCATGCCATTTTGGCGTTTTGTCTCCCTTCAGATTTCGTTTCACCATCACGGTCAAAGTTACCCAGAATGTGAAATTAACCCCGGTCTACGGTAATGTTTACTTAGGGTTATTCTTACCTACTAACTTAACCTAAACGTTGCAGTACATAACGAATATAACTATATCGAATTGCAATTGATTAACTAACGGAACATTTTCAACATTCTGTAAACAATATTTGTGAAAGATACACAAATACTTAGCTACTAACCTAATCAAATACAATAATTAAGTAATACATTTTTTTATTTTGCTTGTACAATTAAGTAATAAATTTTCTTTTCCCCTATGACCTCAACATTTATTTATGATAAAATTGTACCAGTAAATAATCAGAACCACTTAGTACATTACTTATATGTTACAGTTGGAAAGAAGGAATAAGGCTAGCGGCAGACAGACGCATAAATAATTGTCGGAAATCAGCTTCCTTTGCGCTGGCGCAGCGCTGGGAACCGAAGTGGTCGGCGCGGGTCACCGTATTATTGCCATCGATATTGTAGGGCTAATGAAATAAAGAATGAATTGAAATATAATATAAATTACTGTTTTTCGTAATTTGTGTATGGAAACATTAACTTCATTATTTGAATTTTTCATTACTTTTTAGGCTACACCCAAAAAGTATCATCATCATCACCATCATCATCAGCCCGTATAACGTCCACTGCTGAACATAGGCCTCCTCCCGAAGGAGGGTATTTACCATAGTCGCCACGCTTGGCAGGCGGATTGGTGTCCGCAGTATTATGTTGTACCACACAAGGAAACGCTGCTGCCCATTCCTTAATATACGATTATTATAGATGATGATATAACAATCGGGAACAACGGCTTAACGTGCTTTCCGAGGCACGGAGGGTAGTCCCTCAACCAACCAGACCCAGAAAGAAATGTTATAATTTACACAAAAATTTTTTGTCCGGGCGTGGGGATCGAACCCACGACCTCCGAGATTTAAAGCGAGCCAAATACCGCTACGGTACGGAGGTTGCCAAAAGTATAATAGACTGAAAATCTATATTTACGTTTGCGCGGAAGTATTTGTACAAGTTTCAGCTGTTGTAAACAATTAATATTTCTAAAAGATATGTAGAAAAAATACATCTGCAGTAGCCGTTTCTAAAGAAATCAATTACCAGGCTATAATTAGTAGTATCACATTTAAAACGAAGCCACTTGACCGCAAACATAAAGTATTAAATAACTATCCAAATATGAATCACGATATTCGATATACAATTTTAAACAAAAATTTCCGAACCATCATTTTAAATGAATGAAATGGAATGGTTAATGTTGCTTCTCACTTTGGCACGCTTTTGTATAGAAAAAGCAAAGATTTTTTTAATGTTCGCTACGGAAGATGCACTTTTGTGATGTGCAATTTGAGAATGATTTCCGCATGAAATGAGTCAAATGAGCGAATCTCATATTGCTACATTTTTTCTTTATTTCCTTCTTTTTAAGCACATCCTTGCGGTTCGTATAAAATTGTCGGAGTTTTTGGAGTGAGGGTTCACAATACGCTATGTTTTTCATCCAATTTTGTCTGTACTTAAGGTTGCGTAACAATGATTACCACGTACTTCAGTGGCTAATAATAAGGTATTGTAGAAACGATTTCTAAAGATACCGCCAAATTATTATTTTTTATATTTTATTTAAACTTATCGAAAGCATATTTATTTATTATCAGATTTTATGTTCATAATTTTGATGTTATAGCTACTGAAGTGTCTTATAAATATTGTTTGATTCATGAACTCTCAACTGTGTATCGTATTTTATATAAGTTATTTAATACTACTTTAAGCTAGTAGAAGTATTTATATATAAATATCCTGTATACCAAACTAGTGATGTGACGTTGCTCGATTTAATCTTCCTTGTCGTCGCTTAAGTTCAACACCACATATGCCAGAAATAGTAACTTTTCAGTAGACAAAAATAACTATACAATTTTTCATGGACACTAGAACAGTTATGCCCGGTGAAGTAGCAAAAGCCACGGGGCTAACTACAGATGTCCGTCCGAAAAAAAAGAGACCAGAACAGTACCAGTTTACTGATTACTTTGTTTTACGAGCTTCTATGGGACGGTGTGTTTTTCTGATTGGCGGAACAACTTGTACCTATTGTTCTCTAGCACATTGTATCAAAATGTCTTAACGGCCAAAAAATTACTTACGTGATGTTTGAACTTAAGCGACGTTATCTTATTAAGATTCGATAATCAAGTGACATATCGGAAATAGTATTGTATCGCAGAACACCTAAATTTTAATCCCGATTATAAGTTACTTGCGAAATATTATTCAAATATCTTCTTATTTAAGTTATAAATATCTAAACATACAACTTTAAATACTTTTGGGTAATATTAGTAGGATTAGCTGATTGAGTAAATTAATTAAGGTAATCATCAGGTATTATATCTTTGGTTCAAATCAATATCACCTAATTTTTCTCACGTCGTCTTGATAGTATCAAGACATTCACTGAGCACATAAAAATTGCTCTAGTGCTAATGCACAGACAGTTGCACAAAACCCCTCTAAAAAATCTAAAAGTCCCTCAATCTCATCGGCAGCGACCGCCCTGAGCCGAGGTCCAAGCCTCCAAGAGCAGAGTCCTTATTGAGCAGGTTGCTTAGTTTGTAATTAGTAAAGCATTTATTAAGGCTGGAGCCCGATCGTCCGGTGAAGTAGCAAAAGCGTCGTGGCTAACTACGTATGTCCGAAAACAAAAAATACAGCTTATGTACATACGCTATAAGTTTTTTTTTCTTACAGTAGTTGTAATAATATTTTCCATAATATTATCTAGAGATATTGAAGTCTCCGCACTATTACCATAGACCCGGGATGGAGATGTTAGTTCGGTAGACAGGACAGTGGCAACACCGTGATTTACATAGAACACCGCTGGGCCCAGCGTGACCGTACAGTAATAATTCACAATAGAAATTATGGATTTTATTATACATCGAATGACTATCAATATTACTGTAAGTTGTAATACATTATTTGACCAGCACTTATATTGTACGCCGAGAAATAAGATTTTGTTTTTTACGACCTATTAAGATGTATATTGGGCGACCACCTCCGGTAGTGGAATATATCGCTTTAAGTCTCTGAGGTCGCGGGTTCAATCTCCACGTCGCAAATTCTAAGATTTATTTCCGGGTTCGGTTGGTTGAGGGATTACTCTTCATGCCTAGGAAAGCATGTTAAGCAGTTAGTTCCGATTGTTATAATATCATATATAACAAGCATTTACCAGGTAACGGACCGTAGCGTTTCCTTGTGTGTTTTAATAAAATACTGCGTTCATCAACCCGCCTGCTTAGCATGGTGACTATGGCAAAAAACCTCCTTCAGTAAGAGGCCTATGTTCAGCAGTGGACGTTATACGAGATGATAATGAATAGGTTTAAGGATATATTTTTAAAGTAATAAAGATTGTACAACAAACAATGTTTTCAACTGATGAATTGCATTAGTTGATTTAACAATTACAACAAATATTATAAAACGAAGGTTCAACAAAAAAAAAGTAAAGACTATTTGAAAAAAGTACCAAACCACTTTTGGCCTAAATTGAACCGATTTTTTATTCAAACTTTACCGATTGTGTGTGCAAGTGTTTTCACATTTAAGTAATAATATAGGTACTAGACGTATTATTATTAAAACATATTTATATATCACCAAAATTTTCGTAATAATTTGAAACATTTACACATGACAAAATTCCTACAAGTTCTTACTACTCGTATTAACTGTTCATAATTCCAACAAAATTTCGCGTTTACAACGATAATCGATTCTGTCCCTTAAGTCAAAAAACCGCATCTACTTATTAAAGTAAAACTAAGATTATTCGTACAAAAAAACTAATTCATTAAGACGATGCACCTTGCTCTAGATTTATATTCCAACAAAAAATATCATAAGGAGACAGTAAAGGAGTGATGCTTAAAATGTCGGCGTGAATCTCATAAAAGGGATTATAGGTTAGAGTGGCTTAATACTCTAGGATTCAATTAGGGGGAATAAGCTTAAGTGGCCAGTATCCGCTGTTATGACAGCAGTCAAATTACCAGAATCTGTCGTTTCCGTCACTTTTCTAACTATAACTTGACAAGTGGTTATGAAAATATATAATTATGAAATTGAGATTACACTAACATTTATGTTTATTTTAAATCGCAGTTTTATTATATTGAAAATTATCTGCGTCTCTTCTATTTGGAACCTAAGTTTTTTGGGGAAAATAGCTAAAGCCGCGCGGTTTCACCCGCGTGATTCCCGTTTTCATAGGCTTTATCATTCATTCTTTTTTGTTAAATGGGCTATCTAACACTGAAATAATTTGTTAAATTGGATCTTAGATTGGCGCTTACAAGCAAACAAAAAAACTCTTCAGCTTTATATACCTATTAGTTTAGGTCATCACTCTTTTATAATTAATTATAAAAGAGTGATGACGTGAAACGTGGACGAAGAGAAAGAGGGAGCCCGAAGATTAGATGATGTTATTTGAGAAGTAATATGAAGGAAAAGGGAGTATGTAGGTAATAGCGTGACGGTTATAATAATATCTAGGGACAATGTCACACAGATCATCCTAGCCCCAAACTAAGCAAAGCTTGTACTATGGGTACCAGGCGACGATATACATACTTATATAGATAGATAAATACTTAAATACATAGAAAACATCCATGACTCAGAAAAAAATATTCGTGCTCATCACACAAATATTTGCACTTACCGGGATTCTAACCCAGGACCACCAGCTTCGTAGGCAGGAGCACTACCAACTAGGCTACGGTGACCGTCACACACGGTGACGTTGACAGGACAGAATGGAAGAGAAAAACGTGTAGCGCCAACCTGACCTTACAAATTGGGATAAGGGCAGGGAGATGATGATGATGATATTTGAAATAATTACACATCAAGAGTTAGCATTTATAAGTAAAATCAGGTTGTATTCATACTACTCTGCGACCACGGCCGATGGTGTCGAAATATTAGGTAAATATAAAATGCCTACTTTATACCTAGGTATTTTATTTTAAGTCTGCGTCCGCGTGAAGATATGACTTTATAAGCTATATCACAATGACAGTCCCGTTTAATCGATACTACCGTTTTGGAGATTAGGAGAAATATACGGACAACAAACAAAGTCAAAATATATAACAGCCTATAAAATAAGGTGTCTTCTCCGTGAAAGTCCGCCAAAATCGGTCTAGCTGTTACTGAGATTATTTGAAACAAAAAGAATATATACAGCGACAGACAATTATTTTTAAAATTGTGTTTTTTGTACTCTATATGCCTTCATACATACGCATTTATTGAAAACCCGTTATTTTTCCATTATTAACATAACACACTGCAATTTCAATTATGTGTATTGAAGTTATAGATTTTAGATTGGTTTAGTTACTAGTTATTCTTGTTAGGAATATATTTTATTTTAGTTTAAGAAAAAAAATAAGCAGCATATCTACGTCAAGAGTCAAGTAAGCCAGATAGTACTATCATTAATTCATTGGCGCGTGTATTCTTGAATTATGCGGGTGGTAATTTCCATGACTTTTATATATATGATGGTAAGGTCGATATTTGTATAACTGATACAATCTACTTGTTATTCCTTCAAGTTCATTGTTAACAGCATTCAGGACGTGACTGACAGTTAGTATATGCGCATGCGCAGGTATTGTCAAAGTGTTGCTTGATAAGTGTACTGGCATGTAGGTATTCGAAGTTCTTGAAATGTAGGACTCACAGTACTAGTTAGCAGGCTGTGAGACTAACAAACACCAACGAGGTGTAGCGGTATTTAAGTCTCGGAGGTCGTGGGTTTGATTTTTTTTACAGTTCGCAGTTTTTTTTTTGTTGTTGTCCGGGGGGAAATGCTTGTACGCATTCCCACCGCCGCTGCAGCGTATTCGCGCGCTGGCGATGGAATATGTGGGACTCGCCCTCTCCATAGCGTGGTATGCTAACTCATACCACGAGGAGAAGACCTTGCACCACTAAAGCCCCCCGGACAATCCTTCGATCCACCGTTGGCGGGGGCCGGGCACACATAAGCCATCCGGCCCCCCGACGGCAACAGTTCGCAGGCCTCTCCGCCATCGAGGTATCGGAAGGTTTTTTACCAACTAAGGGTCGGGAGAAAGTGAACGCAGTAGCAAATATTAACCTAGTATAATTGCAGCATTGTATACTTGTAAAATAAACTAAAGTATTCATATTAAGCTTACCAAGTATAAATTCCTACATACCCAAAAACTGACCCATTAAAGGTTGCTAGAAATATTAAATTGAATACTAACCATGATATCTACTATACCGACTTCCATGAATAGCAAAAAATATATTCACACGCACATTATATGGGAAAAAGTCATCAAAAAGCATAAAGTTTGGAAAAATCATGTTCCCACGTAGTGTGCGAATAACTTCCGTATCAGGTGCAGTCGAAAGGGTTCGTAAATAGATCTCAAAGGGTTCCAATGCTCCCATTATTATTGTTATTCTGATTGACAATCCCTCTCAAGTATTGAGTCTTTTTTCTGCCGTATATAAAACTAATATTGGAAGGTCCCATCCTCTTCCGTTTGGTTTTTTACACGCTATTGCACTGCATTAAGTTTTGGGAAAAAAGTTACTTTATTTGAATTGCTTTTAACGTTTTTATGACGTTGCATATCAAATTTTACGTGTTCGTACTATTGTAACTCATGTTGTAAGGTCGCTTATTCTGTGTATTTCCATAGACAATGATTTTTTTAGAATATAAGAACGTGTTTTTAGATTTGTGACTTAACAGCTAATAATATATTTTATATGGTTCCAGAAACGTTGATAACAAAATCAAAAGGATTACCACCCAAAGGTGAGAATGGACTTTCACTTAATTACATTATCTAATTAGATATAGTGTACACAATAATGCTTGCATCTTCGTTTAGTTCCTTAATTTAAACGAGAGAGGAGTATATTCAAATATTGTTTGTAATACAATATTAATAGTGCTCAGTTTCGATTGGTTACAGTTGATTTAACTCCGACACTAGGTGTCGACTCCACGCGAGAAGTGTCTGTTTCGTGATGAATAGCCTGGCGTTGATTTAAAGGGGTACATTTGTATGTAAGAGCTTGATATTGTGTATCTGTAACCTATCCTTGAACGCAATAAAACTATAAAGTTAGGTTAACATACCAGCACTCAAGCTGAATAAAAAAATATGTATTCTATTTTGTAAAAAAAAACTAGGATAAAAGATGTGGGCCGTAATTGACACGAGGTGCGAAAAAACGATATTCAATATTAAGATCGAATCTGAACTTGTAAGACAAATCGCTCCCAACAATGTCACCCGTTGGGTGCTTAAAGACAGCGATCGGACCCATTCATCCATTTTTTAGCTCAAGAGGCACAATTAACAATGACAGCGGTCAGGTTGCGTACAAAAAATTACTGTAGAACAAGTTTTTCCGAAATGCAGAGCTTACATTTTTTATTCCGTGTGAATGGAGATTTTTACTGCGCTTACTATTTTGTCCATATCTATATTTAGAGCGTTGGATCTAAAAAATATCGCGGCGAATAAAAGGCAAGATTTACATCGGTGCCCTTTGTACTTCTGTGGGTGATCTCTTTTGACAAAAGTGTTAACATTTATAGCCATAAAATATTTTGACTTCTCTTTAATGGACATAAGAAGACAGGTTGACCTTTTTGCTTGAATAAAAATTTGTTTGGTGTTGGGGTTAGCTATATCGTATAATAGCCGACTGGTTAAATTATGACGGAATTATAATAAGTTGTATTTGAATGACCTAATTATGTTGTTACCTATTCTATCGCAGTTAGTTGGAAGACATGTGTTATATACAATACTAGCTGCGTAATTACCCGCGTTACTCTGCTCCAGTGGATCGGAGCGTGATGTTTTGTAGTTTATATGTTAATCCAGCGTATAACCTATCCCGGTGCAAAATTTCAGCCAATTCCATTCTGTAGCTATGGCGTGAAAGAGTAACAAACATCCATCCATCCATCCCTATTTACAAACTATCGCGTTTATAATATTAGTAGGATACATATATAATATTTTCGTTAGATATAGGTATTAAGCATTTATGATTCAAAAACGGCAATGCAATAAGTAGTACCTAGGTATATGTATTTAAACTCACCATACGAAAATCACGAATGGAAATAATTTAACATAATAATATCTAATATGCCATGTCTTTCGATCTGAAGCTTTTACTTTTCGATCACTAGGTCAATTTAATCTAGTATACTCGTATAGAAAACATGCTGATTAATGTATCTGCCCGAAGCGATACAAAATGGTCGAAAGGGTTGGAATTCGGTACAGAACAACCCTTAACGGGTTTTTAAAATGCATATTACTAGCTTAACAGATTGCTCCAAGTTGTTTAATTACAGGTTGTCTAATATTCGTCAAAAACTAGTGATTAAAAACTATTAGAATATTTCAAACCACATATACTTATTACAACCTTTTACATCTATGACAGGTTCAAGCTTTAATTAAACTAAAAGTATGATTGCAGGTTATTTGCCATAATGAAATTAATTATAAGAAACTTGTCTGTTTAGGAAATAAAATTTATATTATAAAATTTTAATTATTGTTTTCATAATTGATACTCTCTTACTACAGTGTGATGAGTGATGAGGTTGCATTTTGTGAAAATAATATTATTTTTCATACAAAGTGCCCATAACCGACAAACAACGATACCATCGATGCGTGGACGGCTGTCAAAAGTTATATTTATTTTCTTTACAAATTCATAGAATCCGTGCGAATTCACTGTGGAGATATTGGAGGGTATCGACTTATTATATTGGGTCGCGTTATTTGTTCGGACACAAAGCTTGCAACCCTTTGGCGACACAATACGCGTCACTAATCTAGATCATGTGCTCTATTGTGCAGCATTGTGTCCCCGCCGCCCGCGCACCGCCGCCGCAGCGGGAAAAGACGCGCGGCTCTGGATATCTCACTCGATGTCGATTTATAAGAAATTACTGCGCCGCGGGAGCCAGGTAGTCGCTCCCACGGATGCGAGTACACTATGCAAAAACTTTGCTCTCCAAATTTTACTCGAACTACAAACAGGAAACGAAAATATTATTTCTTCCTATTGCTACTTTGTGTCGACCATTATTCAGCACTAGATTAAAATATTTCATATAATGGCTTCCGAATTTCTTTCTTTGTGTTATTGCTTTCTCTGCCATCCAGAATTATGGGAGATCGGTGAGGTTTAAGGAAGATGCTCCATTATTAAAGTGCGCTCGGCCAATCATTAAATAATATGCAACGATTTCATTAATAATTATGTAGAAATATTGGAAGCGCTTGTGTTTATGTTTACCTGCTTATTACATGGTAACCTCGGGCAATGACTAACGGTGCGATGATATATAAATGTGTTAGAGTCAAATGAATTACTTTGTTTTTATAAATGATGAAGGAGATGCACGCAAGGCTGAGATTTGAATAGTTAAATAATGTTAAAAGAAATTAAAAATAAATTTATGTACTACATTGTATTGACCTGATTTAAAGTGTTAACAAAGATTAGATATGTATGTACGTATAAGAACAAGATATAAATTTGAAGATTCTGTAGGTAGTATTTTATTCGGAATGAGTTTACATAAATCTGACTTCTTTCATGGCGACATGTATGTACCTCACAATTGTCTATCATCAATGTTCAATCCAGTTAATAAAATAAAAAGATTTTTAGCTTATAAATCTTTATATATTATTATATCTAATATAATCTAATCTAATCTTTATATATTATATTATATTTGATAAATATAACAATGTATAATTTAATATAATTTTATTACCAAAATGTTATTATTATCATTATTAATGTTTTTTTATTTTAATCTGTTAATTCATATTTTTATTATTTTTTTCTATATCTAGACCGTAAATAATTTGTACATGTGGTGTTAGCCTATAAGTAATTACTACACTCAAAATGTCAATTTCAATGCTTGTATAGTATATTTATGTGATGGTGTAAGTAATTGTTGGTTAACCGAATAAATAAATTTATTGTGTGTTTAATAATCAAACACAAAAATAGTTCCAACATTATAGGTGTTATTTTTGTTTTTAAACCAATAAAAGAGTCGTAACTTCAGAATGTTAACTACTTCTCTAAATTTCTTCCATAAAAAATAATGTATAATGATATTCTGTTTATGTTCAGTTCAAAGTTTTTTTTTATTTTTTCTCTGAGACTGAAATTTACATTGACTCAAAATTTTTAGTAAATACTTATTTAATAGTATATATATTTACAAAGTGTAAAAAGTATATTTTGTTAAATTAAATTAACTATAACTCACATAAAGTAACAATCAACTGTTCCATATTTACTGTTTCAAACTACAACTTGTAATAACAATTTAATTTTTTACTTGTCAAACATACAAATAAAAGAGTTTTTGAGAGCACATATGGAATAGAGGTTTACTATAAAGATGATTATCATACAAACAATTTAACACCTCCCTACAGTATTGTACGGATACAAAGAGTTGTAGTACACAACAGATCATGTTTAGATTGAATGTAATCGGACGATCTGTATCTGTTTTGTTTACTAACATTTGATTCTATTTCTTTTATGTAAGTCTAAGGCGTTCGTATGGTTAAAAAAACTTACTACATGAGAAGTGACGAATGAGATGTATGGCAAATTCCCGACCAGGTAAAAAAAATCGGTGGTTAAGCCTTTATATAAAAAAGGTGATAGTCAAGAGCTGGGAAATTACAGACCAATAACTTTGATTCCTATCTTGTCAAAGATATTCGAAAGAGTTATGTTAGAGTAAATACAAAATTTTGTAAATAAACAAGGTATATTAAGTAATGAACAATTTGGTTTTCGCAAAGGACGTACTACAGCTTTAGCCTGTTTTGAACTAATTAAAGGTGTTACAGATTGTTTTAATGAAGGTATATATCCACTGGCATTGTTTTTAGACATGTCCAAAGCCTTTGATCTTATTTCACACCAAATATTATTTCAGAAGCTTGAGAATTATCGATTAAGAGGTAAAGCACTGGAACGGTTAAAGAGCTACTTAGAAAATAAAGTTCAATGCGTTGAAATTTCTAGAATAGAAATTAGCCGAAAGAAGATATATCAATCCAAATATTTGCATAATAACAATAACGGAGTTCCACAAGGTAGCATTCTTGGACCTCTATTATTCTTGCTATATGTCAATGACCTACCAAATATTACCGATGACCAATATATTTTATTTGCAGATGACACGACAATTCTAATAAAAACTAAGAATAGGGATAATTTATTGACAAAAACTAATGAGAGATTATATATCGTAACTGACTTGCTTAATGATAACAATCTAGAAATAAATTTGACCAAAACAAAAATTCTACAATTGATCTAATTTACGACAATATTAAGATTGAGACTGTTGACTATATAAAATTTTTAGGTATAAATATTGATAAAAATTGTAACTGGAAATTGCATTGTGATATGACATGTAAAAAACTTAGTAAGTTTACATATGCTTTAAAAATAATTCGGGATGTGGCATCTTCACATGCAGCTACCTTAGCTTATCACGGATATGTTTCATCCGTTTTGAGATACGGCTTAATCTTTTGGGGAAACTCTGTGGAGTCTGAGTTAGTATTCCGAGCGCAAAAGAAATGCATAAGGTTTCTATGTGGAGCAAATTTCTTAGACAGCTGTAAACCACTTTTAAAAAATAAGTATATTCTCCCATTGCCATGTCTATACATATATGAAGTTTGTGTGTTTGTATTTCTAAATAAATATTTGTTTAAAACAAATGACGAAGTGTTGGCACGATCTGGATGCCATAAACATAAATTAAATGTACCAACACAGAGATTAACTGTCCAACAAAACAAAATAATGTGTACTGCATGCGTGTAAGGATTTATAATCACTTACCAGATGAACTAAAGAAATTAACTTTGACATGATTCAAGAATAAGTTATTCAAATTATTATTATACAAAATGTACTATACGATTAAAGATTATTTATTGGACAGAACCTTGAATTGTGTAGAAAAGTGACAGTCTAACTAAAAAAAATGTTTGTTTTAATGTTCTCGATTGTAAAAGGTATTGTTTATTGTAATTCATATTTTTCAAAATCGTTTATTATGTTAATTCATTCCAATGTTATTAATTTAATAATGTATCAATTTTAATTTAATTTAATTTAATTTATTTACAAAAAATTTGTACACCGATGATTTCGGTAGAATATGATGATACTTTATCAAATGTGACCAACTAAATGTAACTTATATTCTTACAAATAAAAATTATTCTATTCTATTCTATGTTTAATTGAAAATTATATAATAAATGCTACTAAAATTATAAAGTTAGCTCGCGTGGATAAAGGATAGTTGGACCTGAACGAAATTGGGCACATCTAGATAGATTATTATCTAAAATCGCGAGAGATTTTGGACGGACATTTATGTAGTCAGCCACGAGGCTTCTGCTATTTCACCGGTCATAAAGATGAGCAGGGCTCCGGCCTTATTAAATGGTTTATAAACTAAAAATTAAGCAACCTGCTCAAGTGGGCCATCACCTTTCCCTAGAGAGGGAAAGGGGGTTGCCCGTATTCAGCAGTTGGCGTTATAGTGTACGTGTATTATAGTACCAACTGTATTTTGATTATTTTTATATTACCTACATACACGCAAAATTGGCGTACCAACCCGGTCACGCTCTGATTATAGGTAATCGAACTAATGTGCTAGCAAAACTGTGTAAAAATTACATTACAAGAAATAAGAAGGACATCGGTATCACCATACCATAGGTAAATTGTTTTATACACACTGCAATAATGAGTTGCTGCATTTACGGTGCTATGATTTTAAGCTAGCACGGTATATAGGCGAGCACGCCAGACCCATCATTTATTGGTCTCGCGCGTTTAGGTACTGATTTTAGTATATATACTTAACTAGTAAAGTGTAAATATATAATAAAATAAAGTTAATAGGTTTGCAGGACTTTAATTGTATCCAAAATGATGAGCAAGTCTTCGTGGTTGCTACATGTTTGTGTCAACAAAGGTGTGAAGCTGATGCTTATCTGATCTTGTAAGACAAATATCTTCCAATTTAAGGTTGTTAGACTACGAAGACGTACTGTATTCTTCAGTGATTTATGTCTCTTACAATATGGTTGTCAACGTATTTTTTTAAATGTCAACTAATATTTAGGTATATAATTATGTACCTACCGTACATAATTTTATACCTACCTACCTACATAACATAATAAAGCACGGGCTTTAGTAACCTATCTTTTTTTTGCCTTTTTTATTAAAAAAAGATTACTAGCAGAGTTTTGAAGTCTACTAGTATTCTTGTTAACCCTTCGTGCTAAGCTAAAATGCTTGTGTTACGAGTGGATTCACGTCGGTAGTGCAATGGGTGGGGTTCAAATCAGCGACCTCACAAGTCCGACGCCCTAGCCATTGGGCTACGGCCGCTTAAATATCTTTTTAGCGAGACAAAGAATTCCACTAAAATAAAAAGCAATTAATAAACAGTTTTACTAAATATAACAAAAACCTCCTATATGTCCTTTAGCAATGTGGCGGTAGCGCGTTTAACTCTTTTGAACCAGAAAATGTATATTCGAGTCATTCGGCTTCCATACACGCCACTCATAACAAAACGGTTGTTATATAACATGTAATAACCTGTATAATTAGTATCTAAGCCCTACAGTTCAATGGAGTGCGAATAAAATTTGCCTAGTGCTAGATTATCACTAGGCATTTTTTTATTTAGGTATCTCGGGGTAGCTTCGTGACCGGCGTAATTTTAATTATTACAAGTTAGGTATTTTGTTGATTAAAAAATATATACTTTTCAATTTATATCAATAACAGTTACCAAAAGTAACGGTTATTTTTATTATTATGTTTACACAGATACTGCCGTATGACTGACTTATAGTGGTCGTGTGATTTCCGGCTTAGAATAGACCACTCCATGTCTCCACAGCTGATGGATGGGCAGCAGTATTTATCAGCTCGAGGTTAGTTACTGTCTTACTGTGGCAATATCCCTCAATGACCATGGTTTGTCAAGTTCTGTTAATAAAAAGCCCATGTTTAGCAGTGGACGTAAACCAACTAAAGAAATTGAAGACTGTACGTATTTTACTATACCATAAGACCACATTTTGTCTTTACTTTGTTTATTCTTATCAACTTTTGTCCCCGCCAAGCTTTTGGTCTCATTATCAGCATAAAACCAACCAGCAGTAAAAACAGAATATATTGCAGGTCATAACACATATTGTAAATACATACACGGTACTTATACACATATAATAAATCCTTGTACAGAATAGATTTTTACATTCGTTACGTTGTAGTGATTTTGTAATTTTTTCTCATTTCCCATGGGCCATAAGGCACGTGTATAAATCTGCGTTGCCGGGGGGGCAGACGCTTCCTTTTTACTTCACCTTTGTTACGCTTGCCACGGAATTTATTTCTTATTCTCGTGCTGAGTTGCGCTTCCTGGGCGGTTGACTGTGACCGCAGGCGGTTCGGTACGTGAGACACTGACTGTTGGAAACACTAACATACACCAAGGAACCAATGTTCTTAAATATGGCTTCAGAAAATGTAATGACATCTGATTCTATACTAATATATAAAGCTGAAGATTTTGTTTGCTGTTTGCTTGAACGGGCAAATCTCAGAAACTGCTGGTCCGATTCTTTACATGTTACATAGCCACTTCATTGGCGGAGGCTAAGGGCTGAGGGAATCAAGAAATGTTCTGCCTACCTTTCATTTAAAAGCGTACATTAACTTTTGTATTTCATGTCAAGTTTATGTATTGTTATTAGTAGTAAACCTTTATTGTATAAATATATAAATCAATAAAAATGTTTTATTTAATATTATTCAAATTCGTTCAAGTCAAGAGTAACTTGAAATTTTACTTGCATTTCACGCCACCTACCGGATAATACCGTAAAGTTTTTTTTAAATTACTAGCAGTGTTTTGCATTCTACTAGTGTTCTTGTTAGTCCCTCGTGTTATGCTAAAATGCTTGTGTTACGAGTGGGTTCACATCGGTAGTGAAATGGGTGGGGATCGAACCGGCGACCACAAGATCACAAGACCGACGCCCCTAGCCATTCAGTTACATAAACGCCTGCGAACGCTACGAGTCCCCATCGTCCCCCCGACCCTTAGTTTGCAACGAACCTTCCGATGCCCTCGTAGACCCGAAGTCCGAGAGGCCCGCGAATTCTAAAGAAGGGCGACAGGGGACATTTCCCCTAAAAAACTAAAAGCCATAATCCCTCAATCTCCCCGTCAGCGACCGCCCTGAGCCGAGGTCCAAGTCCCACAGGGGCAGTCCCTCTTCCATAGGTTGCTTAGTTTGTAGTTTTTAAGCCATTTCCCAAGACTGGAGCTCTGCTCGCCTTTATGCCCGGTGAAGTAGCAAAAGCCTCGGGGCTAACTACATACGTCCGAACGAAAATAAAGCTAACATAATATGTTAAATGTTCATTTAGCGTAACATTCATTTTTGGTGTTGTGCATACAATCTGTCAGTGTGTCCCCAAAACAAGCAACGGGGGCATTCGTTAATCCGCGAATGACTGTGAATTCTTTATTCTGTACTGTTTCAGTACACTTATATAGTAGCAACATACAGTATTGTAATTTACATATTATATCCTACTTATATTATAAACGTGAAAATTTTGCCCTTTTTTTACTCTTTCATGCAAACACTACTAAATGTATTTGGCTGAATTTATTAACGGAGATATTAATAACCTGAATGAACATATTATTATGTTATATAGACAAACTCTTCAGCTTTATAATATTCGTATAGATACAAAGTACAAGTATAACATATAAGATATATAACAACATAACTATATAACTTTTGATGGGCGATATTTTACGGTATATCACGAATACCAAATTCTAAACGATACTAATTGGATGCAAATCTAAACTGAATACTAAAGCGGTGTTTAGTTCGGTAAGATGTTATAAATCACAAGCAACAGATCTCACCGATAACTCTTTCTCTCATAAAATTTAGCAAAAAAATACTATCTACCATATGGTTTTTACAGTGGCCCTCCGTGAGATAGCCCCCGGCTGCCTATTTTTACTTTTTTTTTTTTCAAATGTCTATGACTGCTTTAATATTTCAAAAGTATTTTGTACTGTATCAGCTCGTTGACGTCCGTTGCAGAACATGGGCGTTCTCTAAACAGACCTTGGGGAATATTTCCATAATCACCACGCTTGGCAGGAGGATTGGTGATCACAGTAAGATGGTGAGTAACTTTGAGCTGATAGATGCTGTTGCTCACCCATCAGCAGATTGTCTCTTAGTGGAACCCTTTTTTTTGACCGGGGAAATGCAATGATGTTACGCATCCCATCCGCCGCCGTTCCCCCGCCAGCGAAGGGGTATGTGTCTGACTCGTCCTGTCCGTAGCGGTGGTAGGCTACTCATACCACGAGGAGAGGACTATCCACTAAAAACCCCCAGGAACTCCTCCATCCGCAGTCGGTGAGGGGCCCAGAAACCCATGGCTTTCTTGGACACGACACCCATGGGGGACATGGGGTAGTCTATTCTAAGCCGAACAACACACAATCGTGTGAAAAGTTGGTAATCAGTCTATAGGTAGAATATACCACCCTATGTCTTCCCATGGGTGTTATGAGATTCGAATAAGAATACATACAGCTGAAGGTTGGGCAGACGCATTACCAACCCTAGGATACACACCATTGTATTGTTATCACCAATCCACCTTCCAAACGTTTTAATCATGGCAATATTCCCCAACAACTCAGGCTTGCTAAGGTCTATTAAGAGGAGGCTTATGATCAACAGTGGACGTAAAATTTACGCTGGTGTCACGGGGAACTATCATCATCATCATCACCTTGTATTCCGTTCCGTTCCTGGGTATACGATTGTTAGTGATAATGTTGTAACAATCTAGACCAACGGCTTAATGTGCTTTCCGATACAGAAATTCTGTGGTTTACAGAGCACCAGGTCTCTGAAGAAACTACCGTTACTGAGTCTGTTAACTCTTACTTCTTAATAAAAGTGACTCGAATATCGTATCGTCCCTGTCACCAATAAATACCTTAAAATCATCGATTTAACCAAGAAAGTGACGTTGTTGTCCATTTGATTCGAAAGTTTGGAATTAAATTTGCCGAATAAAGCTGTGGATGCTGACAACTGCCAATCACTTAGTTCCAGCTGCCTTGTAAACACCGGTTGCCATGTTTTGGGTCAGACCAGTTATCATTCACACCATCACTATGTATTAAAAAAATGATTCTGGCAGGCCTAGGTTACACTAACCGTTCACTTTTCCGAGATTTATTCACGGTAAAGTGAACGCCTAATTTCACCTATGTGGTATTCCAGACTGCCAAATTTCATCCAAGTCCATTTAGCTGCAGTTCTTTCACAAACATTAGATTGCCTATTTATCCCATTTCCTACTTGCTGTTTTGGGACCGACAGCAACTCAGTGTGCTTTTCTAAATACAGAATGTGTGGCTGGGGCTAGGTGACTCCCAGTCATTTACTTCACCAACTAAATTGCAGATGAATGAATTTAAACGTTCCCGATTTGTGCACATAATTTATTTCAAAAGAGTCTATCCGTGACCACGAATGATGTAAACCATGCCTTAATATCGGATTAATAAAAAAAAATGATTTGCCTTAAATGGCGCTGCGATTGAGACCCGTGTCTACTATAAAATAGATTACAGATTTTTTACAAATATATTTTTTCCTTCACGACAATCTAACTCAACGATTGAGTCTCGAAATTTTTGCTTATACTGTTAAGATGAAAAGAACAGAAGAGCCAAAGGAGCCAAAGGATATTTTAAAATAAATGTTTATATAGCATTAGCTTTAAAACACCACACGAGGCTTATGCCCCATGTCATATATCCATCCGAAAAAAATTGTTAAGAATACACTTCAATACACTAAAAGCGTCATAAGTATTTAAAGTTATCTTACATTAATTACCGGTAAAGTGCTATATATATAGTGTGTTGAGATAACACATTTTTGTTGAAAAAAGTATAAAATACATCACAAGCAATACCATAATCAAGAATCATACATTAACAGCAATTTTGAATCTACGTATAAATTTTAATAATCATATTGATAGCCAATCAAACACGTGTAAAGTGTTTAATAAAACTTATTGATAAAATTATTGTTATTGGTTAATTAAGCAAGTCTACAACATACGTTACCGGTTGATAGCGTACCTACATTAATTGAACTACTAATTGTAAGAAGGGAATATATGCCAGAAAGGTGACAAATTGTTATAAAATCTATATCATTGACTTAAAGTTCATTCTATTGGGACGATTGGCTGGTTTGTATTCCTTTCTTCCAGATTCGGCATCATCAACATCATCATCAGCCCATGCGTCCACTGCTGAACATAGGCCTCCTCCTGAGGAAGTGTATTTGCCATAGTCACCATGCTTGGCAGGGGAGTTGGTGACCGCAGCTTTTTTTTTTTACGGATAGACATACGTAGTGAGCCACGAGGTTTTAGCTACTTCACCGGGTATAAAGGCGAGCAGAGCTCCAGCCTTAATAAATGGTTTAAAAACTACAAATTAAGCAACCTGCGCAAGAGGGCGCCCCCTGTGGTGCTTGGACTTCGGCTCAGGGCGGTCGCTGGCGATGAAATTGAGGGATTATGACTTTTAGTATTTTAGGGGAGTTATGTGCAACTGTTGCTCTACTTTACAGTTTGCGGGCCTCGCGGACTTCGGGTCTACGATCAGATCGCGCATCGGATGGTTCTTTGCAAACTAAGAGTCAGGAGGACGAGGGGGGAGGTAACCGCAGTATTATGAAGCAACACACAAGGAAACGCTGCTGCCCGTTCCCTGGTATATGATTGTTATAGATGATGTTATAACAATCGGGACCAACGGCTTAACGTGCTTACCGAGGCATGGAGGGTATTCCCTCAATCATTCAGACCCGGAAAGAAATCTTAGAATTTACACAAAGATTTTCGGTCCGGCGTTGGGATCGAACCCATGACCTCCGAGATTTAAAGCGAGCCAAATACCGATCGATACTTTACGGAAATTGTCAGTTCTTCCAGATTGTAGTACAATTTAAAGTTCACCTTGATTAAATTTCAAGTACCGGCTGAAATGATTCAGATGTAATTGCTATTATCTTATGCGGCATAAATCTTGTTATTTTGTGTGATTTATGTGGTTACGATCGCTGCCGAAGGAGATCGTTTCCCACGTCGCTCGGTGTAGTAATTATATTAAGATTGCTGACGTATTTCGATCGGATTGGTTTAACATGAATTTTTTGGTAGCTAATTGTATGTGAATTAATTTTTCTAGAAATCTGAAATCGAGCCGAAATGTACCTATGTTGTTTTATGTAATGAACTAAGGTTAACCAATTCAATTTAAAATCTATACTAATATTATAAAGAGGAAAGATTTGCTTGTGCCGATTGTTATAACATCATCTATAACAAGCGTATACCAGGGAACGGGCAGCGTTTCCCTGTGTATTGTAACATAATACTGCGGTCACCAATCCGCCTGCCATGCGTGGTGACTATGGCCAAACCATACCTGTTCAGAAGTATGTGCATGTATGGGCGGATGCTGATGATGATGATGATGTGTTTTCCATTCATACTTACAATATTTTTTTTCAGTCGTGAGGAGACTCTTGTCAAGAAGAGATAATTACTATGGCCATAGAGCCTCTTCCAAAAGCCCCCTGGCTACTATATATATCCGACCAAGAATTATTTCTCGATTTAAAATAAATGTAACCGATTTTGTGGAATAAAGGATATTTCAAATGCCAACTTTACAGAAACTTAATAAATAACAGAAGAAATGTCGTAGCTACCAAAAAAAATGTTATTAGTCTGTCGTAACTGAAAAATCAAATAACCTAATATTGACCGTCATAGTAATTGTCTTTTATTGACAAGAGTCTCCTCACGATTGGCAAAAAATATTGTTAATAAAAGAAATAAATAAGTACAATAAAACTTAATTTTACGTTTGCTAATCTTATTATTATAGCACCGTGATTTTTTAGTTTTAGCTAATACTTAGCGAAGTAATTTAGTTTTAGGAGCACAATCGACCTAAGTTTATACTTTTTCAATAGTATTAAAATAACAGATTAACCTGCCCCCCTAACATAAGTTAGATGTTATGGGCGCCCGTTCAAGTGATGGTTCGTACAAACTAGACTATCTTGTATTACAAGCTACTAGAGCTCATTTTCCATGTTAATTTCTCATTGCCATCCCCTTGAGGGAGATTATTTTAGTAAAAAATATATGACTACTTTAAAATGTTAAAGCGACTTAAATACTGATATCAATCGGCCTTGCCATAATTAGCAATGGCAGCAAAATCACGTTATCTATTGTAAAATACATAAATAAATAAGAAAACCAAAAACACAATCACTGTATAGTATGTATTTTTTCGCACAAAAAAGTTTGTTGATAAATAACATCATTTCGTCTAAAGGGTGGTCTATAACAAAATTCTTAAAACAATACATTTCAAAAGACCTTGCGTTTTTTGCACATTACATTCCCGTTGTAAGATATGTCCCGGGGCCGCATTGATAAACTCGTCGAGACGCTTATCAAGGGGTGAGTCTTTTTAGAATTGGCGCCGTACAGATTAAGATATCTGCCCTTAATGTGTTAATTAAAAAAATAACTTTTATTTTTTCCAAGCACCTTATCAAACCACTTAAGGGAATGATGATAGGACTGCATTATCGCGGTTTCACACTTTTGAAAGCGTTAAATTTAATCAATGTAAGGGTGTAACTCGTCAAATATCATATAATTCACTATCGGCAACTAAAGGCATTAATTGGTATTTAACATAATTAATTTGATTAGTAACCCATTTAAATTTATTGCAGGAATTTAAGTCTTATTACTTGTTATAGTGTCGCATGGTAACATATAGCAACTACTAGGTGCTTGAATATCAATTGATGATCAAAATCCAAATCAACTTCAGTTGATTTCATCGTAACAGTAGGTTATTTGGTATTTAAGTAACGACATTTTGTATGTACGAACAATTTTTTTGGTATGACACTTTTCCTTTTCTTTATAACGTTTTTGTAAATTTGGGATTTTTAATTTCCGAACGGCTTTTTTTTAATGGATGTAGTTAGAAGCTTTTGGGAGAGTCTCCTGTGGGATTTGGAAATACGACCAAGGCGGTCGCGGTCTTTAAATTTTTTGAGGAGTTCTGTAAAACCCTTTGCCTTTTTACTACCGTGCTGTGGGTGACACGGCGACTACTAAAAACACTGCCAAGAAACTCAATAAATAATAAGTAGGTAAGCAAAAGGCTACTGTGTTTTATTGATATTAATAATATTTTTTTAGTTAATTAGTTAGGCTATTTATTACATTTAACTTTTTTATATTCTCTACCTATATCGCGGCTTCGTATACTCTTGAACAAATATTTTTAGTGGTATTCGAATTCACTTTTAGATACAGCGCCGAAAATTTCTAATATGCATAAGATTTTATTACACACTAAACATATTTCATTCATACCCAATATTTATACGTTCCCTTTGTGTTGCTGAAGCTAGGCGAAGATTTATGTACGAACACAAAACATTTTATAGGGGTTGGCTCGTTAACACCAATGTAAACGTCGTCGGGTAAAATATGCTACTTACTACTACACACTTTCGTTGCCGTTGTCCATTTTATACTCAAATAATTCACATTAAAAATATTGATAAATTAATAACGTATCTGTTATGATAGCTATTAAATATTTTAGATAGAATGCGGCTACTTCTTTTACTGCATGTAGTAAATAAACAAGTGTTGTTTATTTAACTTTAGATTTGTCTTGCGACTCCTCGTGTTGATGATTACAAATGAAAACGTTTTAGTGCTGAAAAAATAATTCTTGGATATTATTTTATATTAGTAAGCACGGCCAATGTATCGTCTATATGTTTTATGAAAATATTACACGTATTGTCACACCACTCAGACAAGTATTGCATATTCAAAGTTTGTTTTAGTTTACATTAGTTAATTATTGAGGACATTTAGTTGATTTTACTATCAAATCTGTAAATATCTATAAGTAGTGTATGTGTAAACACTTACTATTGAATTAGGTTATGTAATTAACCAACAATTAAAATTCCAACCATTGTATCGGAAACAATAAATCAACTTAAGCGGTTGAATGTAGCACTTTTTATCATCTGTCAAAGAAATTCACTGTATATCAATGAAATGTCTTAAAGCAAAAAAAGTTTCATCCGAACTGGCCCATAATGCTGTATGACTTTAATGAAAATGAAAACGAATGATGAATTTTGTTTTCATTTGAGTCAATGTTCTACTTCACGAATAAAAAAGTATTAACCAATTACATAGTACCTATTACGAAATTTGTGTATTTGTTACGGCTAATAGCCGAAGTGCGGCTACACCTAGTTTTAGCCGGCTACAACTAGGTGCAGTCGGCCACATGCGTTTATAAGTCCCTGTTCGACTCCATTGGTTTAGGTTATTTTTTTTTTAATCACCCCAACACCTTTTTGTCCCTTGCATAGGTATTGTTTAATTTAGAGTTAACTTAGAGGAACTTATAGGAACTTATTAAGGTTGACCTAAGTTCAACCGCAAGTTGTCGGCTGCACCTAGTTGTAGCCGGCTAAAACTAGGTGTAGCTGCACTTCGGCTATTAGCCGTAACATGTTCACCAAACAGAAAAGCTTAATTTTCGTACTTGACTTTTTTATTGCATAGATACAGAAACAGACTACAGATTATTTAGAGGTTCACATATTTTATGTTGTATACAATATATTAACTGTAAACAGCTTCATAGATAATAATATAGCAAAAAGATAATTAGAAATAACAAGCATAAAATCAACAATTGAAATAGAAATTCTTGGCGATCAAAGAAACAGTTTGATTTCAACAGATGTGATACATCATAATACTGAAGATACAAATCACCTGGGGCATTGATATACAATCTCGGCCACTACAAAGTGTAGGGTTGCACAAATAAAGGGGTATGCCGAATAGAAAGTTTTTGCGCAAACTGTCACCAACTTGTCTATATGACCACGACGCATGCGCCAATCCATCTGGGTAGCACCTTGTGTATTGTGCAATAGCACGAGGACTACCCATCTGCTTACCTCCTAATGGTTGAAAGGGATAGGATAGTAAGTCCATTAATGACTTTCTTCAGGTGTAGCTTTTTCATTTTATGCGCGTGGATGTTTAGGTGTAAAGAATACAATAAGAGCTAAATGATATAAGATTACAATCGTGTAATGTACTTACATTATTAAATTATAATAATATTGCTTTTGACTTGAAGGGTGATTAGCTTATCCACAAGAGATTTTATTAATAATTTTTAAATTTATTTTCAACCAATAAATTCATTTATTGGTTTAGTTTATTTGGTTACCAAACGTTGTGTTTAACTTAATTATTACATTTTTATTTCTTTTTCATTTTGACCAATTGCCTCAACAAGTGAATTGACAAGTAAGATGTAACTACTTAAGCAATTTAATACTTATGTACTTTAAATAAATAAATTTATTTCGTTCTGTTTATATATACAGATTTATGTGTAGATTATGAAATGAAATGTCTATTTATCAAACAATTTTCTGACGTAAGTAACTAATGACATAGAATGTCTTAAGTTTTGTATTGTTTTTTGAGTATTATGATTGCGATAATCGGAAAAAAATGTTATACCAAATACCTGGTATTTGACCGGGATTTTCATACTGTCGCTATATTTACTTAACAATCGATAGGCATTATTGAGTGGCGTGGTGTTATTAATTTGTGTTAGTCCTGATCGCCCTGTTTTTGTGTCTCCAATTAAGAAACAAAAACAAGAAGTTTCCGATGCCCTCGTCGGACTTTGGGTCCGAGAGGCCCGTGAACTGTAAAGTAGAGCGATAGTTATACAAAACATTCATAAAAATTTAAAAGTCATTATTCCTTAGCCCAGCCAGCGAACCTCCTGAGCCGTGGTCCAAGTTCCACGGGGGCGTCCCCTAGCGCTGACTGCTTAGTTAGTAATGGTATATAATAAGGCTAAAGAAGGGGTGGAAAACAACAAACGTTGGAATCGGGACTCGTGGTTCTTGTGGGCTTCAAAATATTTTTTTATCTTTTATTCAAAAAGAGCTAGTTTATTCCTCGTAAACAGGGACCAAAACAGTTAATTAATCCCTTAGAGACCAAAATTGATTTGAATTTGGAATGTGGATATTGTTAATAATTTTTCAATCAGCAAAGAGGTGAATCACAATCCATGCGGGAACAATGTATTGAATATGTGACTGGCTGAAAAACTGCGAGCGCGCCAAATTTTAAAAAAAAGGTGATGAAAATTAGATTATATGTCTTATGGTTCTTCATTGTACGTAAATAAATTCTTGTTCATAAGTTGCACTTACTTATTTTCTCATAGAGGGTGATAAAAAGTAGAGTGTCCACCTCGGGAGCAACACTATTTTAAGCTCGAGTGACATACTTTTAATCCCTCTAGTTTCTAGAGTCTAATATTTAGATTCTAGTTAAGATATTTGGATTCTAGTTAAGAATCCCTCGCTCCGCTCTGGATTAAAAAAAAAAAAACACTCTCGCCTTTAAAATAGTTGTTTGCTCCCTAGATAAATAATCTACTATTTTAATGTAGCTTTAACATCTTGACGTGAATACATGTTGATTCTGTCACCGGAACGAATTTTAGTTAAAATAATAATGAATTTATTCAGCACTTAGGTATTTACACACACTTGTACTTGTCAGAATCACAATGTTACACAATTATTCTTATTCTATGAATTAATCTAGATAATTATTAGATTAACAGGTAGCAAATTGTAGGATATTACAGACAAAGTTCTAATTAATCCTCTTTTTTTTACTGTTGCACGCTGCATAGTAAAACAATGCGAGGCAAATGTAGCAAAACACAGCAAAACGATATACACGAAAAATCAGGATTCGTTTTTCCGTTCAAACCCGAGGTACGTATTAAAAAAACACATTTATTTTTCCCATTGCATTTAGTTTAAGTCAACTAAATGTTTTATTTATTTAAATTTACTAAATTGGTAAACTGTGAAATAAATTAATTGATCATTTATAATTTATATCTAATATTAGTCTGAAATATTGTTGAAATGTGTGAAACACTTGAACGTGAAGATGATTACGTGTAATTTCATGGCTCTCTAAATACTAAAGATGTATATTTTAAGAAATATATTATTATAGTTATTAAAGTTTTTGCCAGTTTTGGAAAAAACTTAAATCAAAAGACATCAAAATAAGAATTTTTAATCGTCCTGCGCTACTTTCGCGCCTTCGAAATTCATGAGCGGATGTTCAAAAAAAATATTACAAGCGATCTGGTACAGTCATAAACAGTTTTAATAAAAATATAAATTATTATGATACTTGGATATATCATTTAATGTCTATGTTAACAACCATGGCTGTTTTGGAATTAATATCTATAGCAGTATTTCGGTTTCATTTATTTTAATTTTCCATCGATTTCATAGCAACTTTATTATTATTTAGATATATTTTCAGGAGACTATTACAGAAAAAAAAATACACGCGTGTTAGCGATGCACAGTAGCTTCAATAAATAGGTTTTATATTTTCCTTTAGAACGTCGCTCGCGGCAATTGTTTTGTAGCGCAGTCGCACTTAGGTTCCTGTAAGAAAACATATTGTCATCTAATGTGTCAACTGTTGTAATTCGATAATTAAAAAAAATATATTTTTTGTGGATTAAACGTGTGTTTCTGTTCACCGTGATTGCCACTGTCGCGTACAACGCGTATTCGCCTACTTAAAAAATCCTCTAGCCATGGGTTATGCATGCAAAATCGTATACCCAAATTTCGAGATCTATGTCTACATCAATTATATATGATAATAGTTGTTATTTCCCGAGGAAAGCACGGAGGGTAGTTTCTCAACCAATCAGATATGCAAACAAATATTTTATAAAAAAAATACTAAAAACCTGAAAAACATTCCTACCTATACCTGAAGGTTATTAAGTTTGTCTGATTACCAAAAAAGTCCCAAATCTCTACTACATTGTAATTTTGGCACTAAACTTTTATAAATCATAGCACTTCTGTGCGTCACAGTACGCGTCGATGACAAAGCTATGGCTTGTGCCACTCATTGCACCTGAGCGAGTGGACACCTTGCTCCTACCCGCGCTCCCCGACAGCTGCTTCTTCATGCTTCACTTTGTGTGAACTACAATAGTAAACAAGTAGTAAATAATCTTTATTCGCCTAGATGCACTTTCTGGAACTTTCTGATACTTACTTACTTAATTTGTAACAAAAATCTAAAGTAGGTTTTATCATTTATTTTAATGTAGGTACGTATCCATACATAATGAAATGATTTAATGTATCATACATTTTACAATAGATTTTAAGTAATTAGTACTAATCTAAATGATAGGGTACCAGCGATTCTGGAAATTGGCACTTTTTATGTGCAAATAAAGTTTAAATAATAGCAACTCAACATAATTTTTAATAATTAAAAGTATACGCGGGTCTCAATCGCGGTACGATTTTAAAGCAAATCATTACCTTTTTAATAATCCGAAGTTTCGACATGGGTTACCACCAGTCGTAGTCACGGGTAGATTAGTCTATCTGTGCCGAGTGCCGTGTCGTATACTTTTAATAATAATTATGTGTACAAATCGCGAAAGCTTAAACCAGTTATAATTAATAAATAATGTTTTTTAATTAATTCCAAATTGTGTTTTTGGTACACTTAGAAGATCATTTTGTATCAAAATCAATATTAAAAATTATTTTAATGTAGGTGTATGTATATCCAAATTTTATGCACCTAGATAAATAAAGTAAATAAAGAAAATAGTACTGTAAAATCATATCCTTAAAAAAATAACATTATTTTAATGGAAACCATCTTCAACCACTTAAACAACTAATTGTTGAGAAGATGATAATAAAGAAAATATATACTTTTTGTATTTTAATTTTTATTTAATTGTGAAATTAATATTTTTCTTAGAGACAAATTTAAAATTACGTCAATATATTTACAAAAAGAATTTAAACAGAAAACAGAATAGAAGAAGAGTTTATGTATACATAGGTAAAATACACAAAACTAAATAGTTCTCAACACCAATTAATTAAAATGGTCTTTCTCTATTAGGGTCTCTAGTAACCATTAAACTGTTTTAAATATATTCCCGTAAGCAAGCTAAAGAGAATTATTATATATATTATATTTATAAATTACTTAATTCCAGTTAAGTCCGCGCGGTTTTAAGCATCAATTATTTCGTGGTAAAATTCTAGGTAGTTAGAGTCAATTTCACGGTACACAACAGTTTACTAAACCACAATTGTTATGAATGACATGTTTTGTAAATATATTATCCATGTATATTAACCAACAATTTGTCTGTTGAAGCAGGACTTTTGATCTTATCAGTTCTTTTGTGGTCCAGTTTCGTTGCAGATTATATTCAATTGTATTCGCAAAGTCTTATTTTGGGAATGGCGGCAGTAGAATTTTTGTTCGTGGGTGTTATGACAAAAATAACTAGAAAGGTGTGAAATTACTTTTTTTAAGTGTAGCTTATTATAATTGAAAAGGTGTAATGACTACTGATATACAAATACTCTTCATATTTCTAGCATGGGTTTTATTCGCGTTTGTCACATAACTTAGGAAACTATTTGTATTTTATTTCAAAATTGAGATTAATAAAGTTAGACCACCGCACCGACGGGATTCAAACCTGCATCTGAAGTGATCTAATGCCTTTCGGCCACCGTGGATCCCAAACAGTCTTGGAAATTTATCAATCTCTTTACTACAGGGACTACTCTAAGGGAAAGTAGATGCCATCAGTCGATAATGTTTAACAATACTCGAAAAATATCTCTAAAGTTGCATTTGGAAGTAAATATTTAAAGGACCACTCATATTAATATTTTTTTAAATTTTAAAACCCTTCACGGAAATGCCACATACTAGGTGTATATAAATGCTGTGTGTATTTACACCTAGCAGTAGTATTACTAATTAGTTAATTATATTAAATCACTTCACTTTGTAACAGAAGGAATTGCTACTAATTATTGAACTGTGCTATGTAAACCAATTTTGTAGGCTTTGTGACTGTCTAGCATTAATTTGCACGACCGTAAATACCGTCCAAGGTTCGAGTCCTGGATTAGACAAAATTTGCGTTGCTAGAAAGTTTCTCTCGAGAAGAAATTAATTACGAGCACGAAGTCAGTCAGGAGATCTGAGAGTCTGATGATGGCGTTATTACGCCTGATCTCTTACCCATCGTGTCAGTAGGATTCACTTATAGTGCAGTCATTGAAGCGAAAAATAGGGTGTAACCTCCGATTTTTTTTACTGTAACCCGATTTTCATGAAATCTTGGAATAAGGCTCATCTTACCCTTAACTTCAAAAGTGAAAATGATCTGAACTCCGCACCCACCCTGGGGGAGGTTGCCACCCCTTCTCGTTGGTGTATTTTTTTTTCAAAATAACCTCGGATGTCGATAGAAGGCCTAATTTCAGGAAAAAATGTTCTAAAAAGTTTTTCAAAAAACCCAATACTTTTCAAGATAGTGGCAATTGAAAATTCGGCATTGATTTTTAAGAAAAATACATTAGATGTTCCTCTTATTTGCATTACAGATCACTCATTTTTCGTGCAAAAGACTTTTAATAGTGATCATTTTAAAGCTTATTTCAAGCACTACAAAAAGCTATTTCATTAGAATGCATAAAATGTATCTGCTCGCCGCTAGATGGCATTGAATACATCGATTAAATTTCAGACAAAATAAAAAACGGCTTTGGTCTTTAATATTTAGCTTAATATTGCACTTAGAACACTTTATAAAAAACTGATTTGTTCAGCTTTTTACCTGCTACAATTTGTTCACCAAATGAATATTTTTGGAGATATTTGCAAAAAACCGATGAAAAACGTGAAAAATTCCGAATTTTCAATTGCCAATAACTTGAAAAGTATTGGGTTTTTTGAAAAACTTTATAGAACATTTTTTATTTTGAGAAGACTTATAGGGCGATAAGAAGTGGGAACCTGCTTTGGCTTGCCAGCCTTAGGAATACCTATGACGATAGCTTCTTTCCACTGGTGTGGAAATATGTTGTTTGCAAGAGCCGCGTTGAAAATTACGGTCAAGAGACAAAGCAGTGGAATTGAGCATTGCTTACAGCACTCGATTAGTAATCCCATCGGGACCTGGGGCTTTTCTGCGATGTAAGTCCTTGATCAAAGATTTCACTTCGTCTACGGTAATTGCCGGTAGCGCGTCATTATTTTCTTCCTCTCCATATGCCGGGGGCTCGTCGGCGGTACGGATATGTATCGCGGGTAGGAGAATGTTAGCTCTACGTTCGACCTCAGCGTTGACCTCTGCGAGGTTGACTGGATCTACAGGTGTACTTGGAGAACATTGGGTTTCCAGACTATCAGCTAGGCATTCGGCCTTCTCGTCATCATCAAACGCAGGGCGTTGATTCGGGCGATTGAGGGGGAGCATAGAGGAACAGGTTATGGTTTAAGCTTCTTACAGAGATCCCAAAAGGCCAAATGTGACGGTTTAAGGTCACTCAACATCGTATCCCATCTGGAGTTTCGCATATCGCTGATGCGATCTCTTACAGCGCGCTGAAGGGATCGCATACGCAAGCGGTTTTCCTCGGTGTGGTACGAGTCGTAGGCTCTGATGGCCGCATTCTTCTCGGTCATCAGCGCACGCACATCGTCGGGGAGCTTCCATCGATCAAGATTATCGATCGCTGAAACCTCCCGTGAACATTAATTCACCTGACAATGGACGTGAGCTGTGAGGGAGTCGATAGCGTTAAGCGTTTGCTCGGGGGTTTGGATGTGAGAGGGTTTGGAGTCAAGATATTCTGAGGAAGCAGACTCGAGTCGGGACCCGAGCTTTTTCCATCAGTAACAGTCTTGGTCTGAGAAGAATCTGAGTGACCACTGGGACACAGTAGTTCTATGATGACGGGCCTGTGGTTCGAACATAGCTCGTGATGCACCTGTATAGAAGATAAACATAAGTTTACATTCTTAACAAGTGCAAAGTCGAGTATGTCCGGTCGATGGCCAGGAGTATGAGGGAAATGGGTAGGTTCGAAAGGAATAATAGGATCGACGGGAATGAGTGCTAAGCATTGTGACAGTGAGGTGCCTCTCGAGTTATTGGTGTTGCAGCTCCATGTCACATGCTTAGCATTTAGGTCGCCGGCGACGATGACCGCTCCCCCAGTCATGAAGGATTTGGATATCGTTCCGTAAAAACTCCTTGTCTGGGGAAGGTAAGCCGAAACGATGGTCATTGGCTGATGTCCTGTCATGCCTAGCCGACAGACGGAAACTTCTATGTTTACGAGATCGACTGGCGGGTCCAACGGTATGCAATGCAGTGACCTTTTGAAATAGATCAAAGTGTTACCTTTTGCAGAATTAGTCCTGTCATTTCTAACTTCTCGGTAATTCGCGATGCCAGGACTTCTCCGATTGGACGGCTTGAGGAATGTCTCTTGAACTAAAAACAGGTCAACAATTGATGGTCTCGGAGAAATTCTCCGATTTCATCTCGCTGCTTTAGTTTACCTTCCGCGTTAAAGAATAGGGTTCTTTAACGCGGACGGTCCGGAGGGATCTGGGTTTAATCCTACTAGAGACTTTACTTATTCCTATTTGTCTAACACTATCCATAGTTAGTTTTTATTAGAAAAAGAGCTTATGACCACGGCTGTTTGTAGCTTAGTCTGTAGTGCTAGTTTGAAGTCATTAGGGTTCTCTTTCAATCTCTCAACAAGATCAACAAGTTCCATGATGACGTCTATATCGATAGACGCTATATAATTGGAAATAATGTCTAATTTAGCGCTCGCGAAGTTGTGAGATTTGTGCAAAAGAGGTGTGGGTTTTGGGGCCTGGGCCACCTTTGCTTGGACCTAAGGGGCTTGCGAAACCTGGGAAATCTTAACCTTTTGGGCCTGAGGGGCCTGTGAGGCTTGAGAGTTTTAAGCCTTTATGGCCTGAGGGGCCTTCGAGGCTTGGGCGACTGAAGAATCCTCAACCAGTGGTGAGACGACGTTGATCGGTCCCATAGGTTGAGAGGGGTGCCATTTCGGATACGGCCAAGCCGGTCCTAACGTAGTACCTCGGACCTGAACGGAGTTAATAGGAGGGATGGTAGTTTCCGGTTTGGGGACTGAAACGGAAGCAGATGGAAGCTAAGTGGTCTTGGACCTGCTTTGTTGGCTTCTGTATCCTTCTTTGAGCTTACGCCCTTTGTTGGGAGCTTTCGGACACAGCCGATAGTTCGCTGGATGCCCTATTTCCTGGCAGTTTACACGACCAGGTGGATCGGAACTATTGTTGCGGTCCTTAGGACGACTGCAATCTGTATATTCAAACTACGACAGTCTGAAGAACTATGAAAACATATAGGTATATTTATCATCATCAGTTGATATGTCATGATACAATTGATACATTTAGTTCCATAAATTGGGATTATACTAAATGCCAAATTTATCTTTGTTTTGGTGTTATGTCATCTTATAAGCGTCTACAACAACGCATAATAATATGATGAACAAGATGTTAGATAAGATTAAAATGTTGAACTAAACACGTAAGATAATGTCATATTAACTCTCCAAGTGGTAAAAAAAAATAGATTGATAATTCATATCTATCTTCAAATATAATGTTTATCACCTAACTTTTTTGTCAAGTAAATATTATATATCGTAATGACCATGAGAAATATATATGTGTAGTAAATTCTTTCTGGTCTTCTCGAATTTAAATGCCAGATCGACACGAAAAGAAGAAGAAGAATTCTTTTAGTATTAGAAACTTTTATTTTTGTCCGAGGGGCAATGCTCATCCTCATCGCCGCCACCCGGCATGTATAGGGCTCGGCCTCTCCATTAGCAATGGTATGCTAATCATATCACGAGGAGAGGACCCTACCTTAAACCCCCCGAGTACTCCTCCGTCCGTTGGTGAGGGGTCCAGGTCCTGCTTCCGCACCATTCTAGGACACCCTCGCCGCGGGCTCATCTGAGCCAGTCATGTTGCCCTTATAACCAGTTAGAGGGACGCCGAAGGATAGATGATTCACTACTGCTGTCATCTTGAAGATTTATAGTATAATTTTGAATGTATTCATAGAGAATCCTCTTTTACAATATTCCCTCTATATCTTCATTATATTTTCGCATCAATTTCACCTGATATATAAGAATTTGTCTTACAATAATAAAAGATTTACCTAAAAACAAAAAATTTATTAGCGCGTTCAAGCAAACAAACTCTTCAGTTTTATATATTAGTATAGATATAATAGAGCTTATTTTTATATATTTTATATTTTTCGTTTAAAATAATAATTATAACTTACAAGTAATTTTAAACCAGTTTTACTAACGTTTGGTTTCAAGAACGGCGTAACCCTAAAATAGAGATAAAAAACCAAGGCATCGATGAAGCTATCTTGATAATAATCTTTCTTATAAAAACGAATTTGCTCTCAATCTTAACTTAAACAATCGTTCATATCACTATGATGCGGATACATACGCTTGTGTAAGTAACTTTATTGTGTATTTATTTATGAAGTACAAATTATATTATTGCCATGCTTCTAAATTTTTAGAAGATAATAAGTTTAAATAAATTCCATATTATATATTTTTGTAGTGAATTTACGCTGGGTTTATAAGTTTATCATTAAAGTTTAACTTTTTTCTTAGGTTATGCTTAACATTTTAGTAGTTACTTTGAATTAAAAGTTACTACTGATACAGCTAGTACTGCTTTAAAGATTTTTTGGAATTTAAATTTATTAAAATACGATTTATTTACACTCCACGTTTCAGTATTTGTATTGATGATAAGTTGCAAAACGAAATAAATTAAAAGGAAAATTGTGACAGTAAGTTTGCACATCATTTACTCAAAACTATGCAATACGTACTTACTGTTTTTATCTAAGAATAAGAACAGTAAATAATGTTAAGTTCCGCAAAGTGCAGTGAAAATATATATATTTTTAAACTTTACTAGCAGAGATTTGCAGTATTAGAATATGTTTTTGAAAATACTGCAATCGGTTAGAGTCAATATAAGTTTGTTAAAAATATTATAATAATTTTATATACAGTAATACCCCGGACTTACGGGATAGGTGGGACCACGGGATAGCCGTGTAAGTCGAATTCGCGTACGTCGGGGTTCAACTTTCCCTATAAATGTTTGTGTAATCGGGACCAGAGTCTAAAAAAAACAATAGATCAGAAGAAACATGTTTAATAATAAGTTAAATTATAATTGATCTTTACATTATCACACCATAATTCTAACATGGTTTCCATCTAAGCGATAATACCGTGAGGTCTGAATTAAAATAGAAAGATTTTCATCATATTTTTGGTATAATTCGATTTTATTTTAGATTCAAAGTTCTCTTAAGGTTATAAAGATAATATTTCGTTTACACTCCAAAAGACAGTGTTTTTCATTTCATGTTAGGTTAGTAGTTTCACTTGCAGTAAATAGAACAGGGTATTCGGTTTACTGCAAGTTATGCGCGTGGTGATCAAAAATAAAAACCGCGCATCTCCGAATTCGCGTAAAAAGGGGTAGCGTAAGTCGGGGTATTACTGAACATAAATTAAAAACTAGCAAATTTGTGTATCGATTTTGGTCTATGGTGTAGGTTCTGATACCATATCTAATTTATAAATCATAAATCTATTGCTATTTCAGTGTACTATTTTGCGCTGTAATAGCCATCAGCAATACATCGCAAATCCGAAACGATGTGAGAAAATTCCCAGACGGGTTCAAATTCGGAACTGCCACCGCCGCTTACCAAATAGAGGGAGCTTGGGATGAAGACGGTATATACTTCAGTTTTTCATGTTTATTTTTAATATCGTACTAATATTCCCACATTCCCATCACTGCAACTCCTTTAAGCAGCAGCGGCACATACAAAATTCTAATTATAGGACACCTGTCTAGGACCCCGCAACGAATTCTATCAGAAAGTTTATAGGAGAAGATTGAAATGCATTTTATATTTAGGTAATTTTTCAATATTTATTGTAAGGTTCAAATCATATTTTCAGGAAAATCTGAGAACATCTGGGATCACATGACACACAAAATCCCCAGTCCTATACTAGATGGTTCAACGGGAGACATCGCTGATGACTCATATCATCAATATAAGAGAGATGTTGAAATGATGAGGGAGCTGGGTCTTGACTTCTACAGGTTTTCTCTTTCGTGGACTCGCATCTTACCAACCAGCTTCCCTGACAAAATTAACGAAGCAGGAGTTCAATATTACAACAACTTGATTGATGAAATGCTTAAACATAATATTGAACCAAAGATAACTCTTTTCCATTGGGATTTACCACAAAACCTACAAGAGTTAGGAGGTTGGGCAAATCCTCAAATTGCAGACTGGTTTGGAGATTATGCCCGTGTAGTATACGAGTTATTCGGTGATAGAGTAAAATACTGGATAACAATAAACGAACCAGAAATTGTGTGTTATTATGGATATGGAAACGGTCAATTTGCTCCAGAAGTGTCTATGTCAGGAATGGGAGATTACATGTGCACGAAGAATATCCTTCTTGCTCATGCCAGAGCCTATCATATTTATGATGACGAATTTAGAGCTTCGCAAGGTGGTAACATTTTCATTACTCTCAGTGCTCAGTGGTACGAACCGGAAGATGAAAGTTATGCAAGTTTAACACAAGAAGTAAATTTGATGAAGGTCTGTTAAATTACATACAATAATCACAATCACAGTAATTAAGCTTAAGATATATTCATAATTATTGGTATTTAAAACCATTCACGGTGGCTCATTGGTTATGGAAGTTGCTTTTGAGACCTGGTGTTCTGGGTTTGATTTCCACCCAGGGAAATTATGTGCAAATCCCAGATCGTTGTTCTGAGTTTAGATGTATTCTGTATCCGTCAATTATGTGTTATGTGCGAGTGGGATTTATGTCGCTAGTGCGTAGGCAATCTTTTTAAAAAGATATTAGTGATAAATTAAATCAATTAGTTTAAACAGTTTATAACCAGAGCTTATTTAATCCCAAGCGCTGTTAGAAAGTGGAAATTTATAAAGATCGCAAAAAATAGCTTACTGGAAATGATATTTATCTTATTTGAATTTCAGTGGGGTCAGTATGCCTATCCCATCTTCACCGAGACAGGAGACTTTCCTCCGATTATGAAAGAGCGTATTGCAGCCAAGAGTGCCGAACAAGGATTCATCCGATCCAGGCTACCAGAGTTTACTCCTCAAGAAATAGAATACCTTAAAGGAACATCAGACTTTTTTGGATTAAATCATTATATTACTTACTTATTCTATAGAAACGAAACCTCAATAAATTATCACACATCTCCCTCGTATAGTGATGATATTGGGGTGATTTTCTATCAAAAAGATGAGTGGTCACAATCTATTGCTGGGCCGACCACAATGACCCAGGTAAAATATATACAATACTTTATTAGTCAACTAGAAATAGGTAATTAAAACTAAAACTAACTTATTTAAATGCTTACTATTCTGAATCTAACATTATCAGCATGCTGGCAGCATTGCCCCGTTAAATGGCAATTCTAAACTGCTGCCAAACATACAGGGATACTCCACACCCCACACTCTCGGAAAGAACTGCTAGGTTCTTATAAATTAATTTTGCTCGCGGTCCCCACGGCCCCAATATTTTGATTCAAAAAGGCACAAATATGCAGCCACTGTCAAGGGTACTAGAGTCTCTTGAGATTCTCCGTGGATTAGGCTGTCATGCCAGTCCTACACTGATTCCCGGAGAGATGAGGCGGCACGAGGTCCGTCACGTAGCGTCCTACAACCGCCGTACCATCCTCCAGAGCACCAGAGAAGTTCATGAAGATTGTTTCAATTTTTTTGGGAATGTCATGGTAGATTGATTTTTCATCTATTAAACCATACAATTTAGACAAAACATTCACAAGTAAATACTTATATATATTGCTAGGGATGGTGAAAAATACTTATTCAAGATATTTATGAATGTTACGTTCAAGTTCGATTTCACAGAATATCGGTGGATATTCTGTGAAATCACACAACATATTCTGTTGTTAACGAAAATTATATTAAATTGTATAACTATTTCAGACTGTTCCATGGGGTTTCTATAATCTACTGACGAACATAAGAGAGACTTACAATAACCCAGCTATATTCATAACCGAGAACGGGTACGCGACTCACGGAGGTCTAGATGACTACGACCGTATCGACTATTATAGACGATACCTGGACGCGATGTTGGATGCTATTAATGAAGGTTCTGATATCAGGGCTTACACAGCATGGAGTTTAATGGACAACTTCGAATGGCAACGAGGCTACACGTAAGTACCTATATACGTTACTAATGTTATCTTGATAATAATGAGAAAAAATAAATTGTTTTGAAATTATGCAGCAGGCCAATTACGTTAAAAGACGACAGTAAGAGCAGTTTCGCACTATGTCCGATCCGAATCCGATCCGAACCCGTGAAAATATTGGTCTAGAAATTTGGAAAGAAATCAAATGACTGAGATCGGATCAAGTGCGTAAATTAGAAATAGTTCTACGGCTACTACGGACCATATTTTCACGGGTTCGGATCGGATTCAGATCGGACATAGTGCGAAACCGCTCTTATAATTATACAGATTCATCGCAAAACGTCAAAAATTACGCAGTGTCATTGTTATGCGACATTTTTCGACGTTGTTTTAGCCACCAACATTTGACAACTAGTCACCAATTGCTACGAAAATGACTAATGTCAATGGGAAATTTCACGATAAATTTGCTATATTTTACAAAAATATTTGCTATCGCGGTATTAAAGCATACGAAATTACATAATTGTCCTGCCGTTCGCAGCGGCCCTAATCGACGAAATTTTACAATGTAAAGAGTGTAAAGAGAAATTATAGTTCATAAAATCATAATGAAAATAACTAATGTCATTGCAATTTTCAGGCAATGTTTTGGTCTATACGAGGTGGACTTTGAGAGTCCAGAGCGTACGCGCTCGCCACGCAAGTCCGCTTTTATTTACAAGGAGATCATACGTTCCAGACAACTTGATTTCAACTATGAACCAAATACATCTACCATGACTATTGACGAAGGACATTAATTACATGTTATATACGCTGATTGTAACAAAATAAAAAATTGCTGTTGGTAATAAAAAAAAAAACTTTTATTTCGTAAATATCACAAAATATTACATATATTTTATATAATATGCCCAATAAAGAAGCAAAAGCCTTGTAGTTGTTTATTTGTCCGTCCGATAAACAATCTTATTAACACGCTTTTATTAGCTTGTTTTATGTTATTAACTCATTCATATTTTTATAGGCATTTCTTAAATGAATAGTTTCCTGAAACAATTTATTTTTAGAATACATTTTATTCTAGGATTACGAACTTGCCGTAATCATAAATGTAGCATTTTGAATATAATATTTTTGAACACTATAGTAACAAAACAAGAACAAAAAAAATGAAGAATGAATGTTTGTCATAAGTTATATTTATTTTCTTTACAAATTCATAGAATCTGCGGGGATCTATCGGTATGTTTGCGAGTGCGGCACATTATTCGCGGTCGCGTCGTTTGTGCGCGATTATTTTGGGAATTGCGGCAGTAGAATTCCTTGTTCGTGGGTGTTATGACGAAAATAACTAGAAAGGTGTGAAATTACTTTTTTTTGTGTAGCTTATTATTATTGGAAGGGTGTAATAAAATAAAATAACTACTAATATACAATTAGGTACTGTTCATATTTCTAGCATGGGTTTTATGCGCGTTTGTCACATGAGTGAGGAAACTATTTGTATTTTATTTCGAAATTGGAATTAATAAAGTTAGACCACCGCACCGATGGGATTGAAACCTGCATCTTAAGTGCTCTAATACCTTTCGGCCACCGTGGATCCCAAACAGTCTTGGAAATTTATCAATCTCTTTACTACAGATTTCTAAGGGAAACATAGATGCCATCTTTCGATAGTGGTTAACACTACTGGAAAAATATCTCTAAAGTTGCATTTGGAAATTACACTAATTTGTCTTCTATTATCGATATCTTTGCAACTAATGATCGCACAGAAAGTTGAGGGTGGGTTCCGAAAACTTGAATAAATTTCCGATAAGGAAGTGCCAATGATTTTTGAAAAAAAAAATAATTTCTATTCTTGACATGTTTTTGAAAATGCACAAAAAATAGGGTTTTTGGTGGTTTTTTGGAAAGTAAAGCGCTAAATCGGAAATATTGAGAAAATCCCTAATGCTAAGTGTGCCTTTTACAGTTCAATATACCCACAAAAATCCTACAAAGTTTCAATTTTATCCAGCCAGCCGATTTCTTGGTGTGTTCGATCAAAGTTTTGAAAAAATTAAAGGCTCACATTTTTCCTACTGAAAAACTCATAATCCTTAAAGAAATGAAAAATAAAAGTATTGGAACCACCGGGTGTCATTTCTTCTAAAGAACTGCACGCACACGCACGTACACATGTGTGTAAGAAGCGTGAATCTGACTGGGCAACCTCCATGTGGTACGCTTTGGGTAATGCTAAGGCCAGTGGTGCTGTTTCTTAAAAAAAAATCTGAATAACAGAAAAAGAAAAAACAATATTCAAAAAAAAAAAATTTTTTTTTTTCATTTTAGGTACTGTTTGCAAGAAAAATGCATTTTTTTTTCTTTAAGCATTATGACCTTTTCAGTACGAAAAATGTGATCCTTTAATTTTTCAAAAATTTGATCGAACACAACAAAAAAACGGCTGGCTGGATAAAATTGAAACTTTGTAGGATTTTTGTGGGTATATTGAACTGTAACATTAGGCATTTTCTCAATATTTCCGGATTTAGCGCTTTAATTTCCAAAAAACCACCAAAGCCCTATTTTTTGTGCATTTTCAAAAACATGTAATGAAAAGAAAAAAAATTTTCTCAAGTTTTCGGAACCCACCTTCAACTTTCTGTGCGATCATTAGTTGCAAAGATATCGATAATCGAAGACAAAATGATCCTTTTTCATTCATGGTCCGATATCTCCGCGAAAAAAAATCGTATCGAGGATTTAAAAAAAACGAATTTGAAGCTGAATAAACAAGTTATTCAATATGGTGATTAAGTCAAAAAAAATTTTTTGAAGTCCATAGACGAAAAAATATTCATAATTTTTTTGCTTGTGGTTATTTCTAAATTACCTGAAAAAAATTGTTATGAAAAATTTTATGATTTTGGATCCAAAAACTAGACACTGGGAGCTACAATTTGCATTTTTTAAAATGTCTCTACGATGATTTTTATCCAAGTTACAGCCTATTGAAAATCACCATAAATTTTTTTTGATCCCTTTTAATTTTTTCACTTCTAATCGTAGTTTAAATACCGCATGTTCATGCGGTAAACAAACTACGACAGTCTGAAGAACTATGAAAACATATAGGTATATTTATCATGTTGATATGTCATGATACAATTGATATATTTAGTTACACAAATCGGGATTATACTAAGTCTTGAATATATCTTTGTTTTGGTGTTATGTCATCTTATAAGCATTTATAACAACATATATGACGAACAAGATGTTAGATAAGATTAAAATGCTGAACTAAACACTTAAGAGAATGTCATATTAACTCTCCAGGAGGTAAAAAAAATAGATTGATAATCCATACCTATCTTCAGATATAATGTTTCGTAACTAACTTTTTTGACAAGTAAATATATCTGAATCGTATATATCTTGAACAACTATAATATTATTTTGAATGTCTTCATATGTAGAGAGTCTTCATATGTGACTGTCCTCTATTACTGCTGTGCAGTATGAGGTCGCTCGTTGTCATGCAGGAGCAGCGGAGACGAGCGATTGAGCAATGCTGGTTACAGGCTAGGGCTATCGATATCGAGGGCTATCTAACACTGAAGTAGTCCCTGCGATAACCGCGTTCAAGCAAAGAAACTCTTCAGCTTTATATATTAGTATAGATTTAATAGAGCTTATTTTAGTATATTTTATTGATTTAGTTTAAAATAATAATAAATTAAAAGTGATTTTAAACCAGTTTTACTATAGTTTGACTTCAAGGACTTCGGAACCCTAAAATAGAGATAAAGAATCCAGGGCATTGATGATGCTATCTTGATAACAATCTTTCTTATAAAAACAAATTTGCGATTTGTACCGTTCATATCACGACGATGCGGATACATACGCTAGTGTAAGTGACTTTATTGTGTATTTATTTATGTAGTACAAAATATATTATTGCCATGCTTGTAAATTTTTAGAAGACAATAAGTTTAAATGAAGGTAGTAATTCAATATTATATATTTTTGAAGTGAAGTTACGCTGGGTTTATAAGTTTATCATTAAAGTGTAACTTGTTTTCTAAGGTTATGCTTAACATATCAGTAGTTACTTTGAATTACAACCGATACAGCTAGTACTGCTTTAAAGATTTTTTTGGAATTTAAATTTATTAAAATACAATTTATTTACACTCCACGTTTCAGTATTTGTATTGATGATAACTTGTAAAACGAAGTAAATTAAAAGGAAAATTGTGACCGTAAGTTTGCACATCATTTACTCAAAATTATGTCAAAAATACGCTGTTAAGTTCGGCAGTGCAGTGAAAATATATATATTTTTTAAACTTTTAATTAGAATATGTTTTCTGCAAATTCCGTAATCGGTAAGAGTCAACATAAGTTAAAAACTAGTAAATTAGTGTATCGATTTTGGTCTATGGTGTAGGTTCTGATACCATATATAATTTATAAACCATAAATCTATTGCTATTTCAGTGTACTATTTTGCGCTGTAATAGCCATCAGCAATACATCGCAAATCCGAAACGATGTGAGAAAATTCCCAGACGGGTTCAAATTCGGAACTGCCACCGCCGCTTACCAAATAGAGGGAGCTTGGGATGAAGACGGTATATACTTCAGTTTTTTATATTTATTTTAAATATGGTACTAATATCCCTCCCACATTCCCATCACTGAAACTCCTTTAAGTAGCAGCGGCACACACAAAATGCTAATTATAGGAGAAATTGAAATGCATTTTATATTTAAGTAATTTTTCAATATTTATTGCAAGGTTCAAATCATATTTTCAGGAAAATCTGAGAACATCTGGGATCACATGACACACAAAATCCCCAGTCCTATACTAGATGGTTCAACGGGAGACATCGCTGATGACTCATATCATCAATATAAGAGAGATGTTGAAATGATGAGGGAGCTGGGTCTTGACTTCTACAGGTTTTCTCTTTCGTGGACTCGCATCTTACCAACGAGCTTCCCTGACAAAATTAACGAAGCAGGAGTTCAATATTACAACAACTTGATTGATGAAATGCTTAAACATAATATTGAGCCAATGATAACTCTTTTCCATTGGGATTTACCACAAAACCTACAAGAGTTAGGAGGTTGGGCAAATCCTCAAATCGCAGACTGGTTTGGAGATTATGCCCGTGTAGTGTACGAGTTATTCGGTGATAGAGTAAAATACTGGATAACAATAAACGAACCAGAAATGGTGTGTTATTATGGATATGGAAACGGTCAATTAGCTCCAGAAGTGTCTATGTCCGGAATGGGAGATTACTTGTGCACGAAGAATATCCTCCTTGCTCATGCCAGAGCCTATCATATTTATGATGAAGAATTTAGAGCTTCGCAAGGTGGTAACATTTTCATTTCTCTCAGCGCTGAGTGGTACGAACCGGAAGATGAAAGTTATGCAAGTTTAACACAAGAAGTAAATTTGATGAAGGTCTGTAAAATTACATACAATTACTACTTAGTCTTTGCTTTTTTAGCTAATCACAATCATGAGTAATTAAGCTTAATATATAATATATTCATAATTCTGCGTGATTATAGGTATTTAAAACCATTCATGGTTTCGAATTCCACAAATCTCACTTTTACATTATGAGTGATGGACTGAGCTACCACTCATAATTTAAAAGTGAGATTATGATATTTGCTTTTGAGACCTGGTGTTATGGATTTGATTTCCACCCGGGGAAATTATGTGCAAATCCCAGATAGTTGTTCTGAGTTTAGATATATTCTGTATCCGTCAATGATGTGCTATGTGCGAGTGGGATTGCTAGTGCGTAAGCAATCTTTTTAAAAAGATAAAATATATTAGTGATAAATTAAATCAATTAGTTTAAACAGTTTATAACTAGAGCTTATTTAATCCAAAGCGCTGTTAGAACGAGGCAATTTATAAAGATCGCAAAATATAGCTTACTAGAAATGAAGGTAATTTATCTTGTTTTAATTGCAGTGGGGTCAGTTCGCTTATCCCGTCTTCACCGAGATAGGAGACTTTCCTCCCATTATGAAAGAGCGTATTGCAGCCAAGAGTGCCGAACAAGGATTCATCCGTTCCAGGCTACCAGAGTTTACTCCTCAAGAAATAGAATACCTTAAAGGAACATCAGACTTTTTTGGATTAAATCATTATATGTCTTACTTATTCTATAGAAACGAAACCTCAATAAATTATCACTCATCTCCCTCGTATAGTGATGATATTGGAGTGATTTTCTATCAAAAAGATGAGTGGTCACAATCTATTGCTGGACCGACCACAATGACCCAGGTAAAATATACATTACTTTATAAGTCAACTAGAAATAGCTAATTGAAACTTAACCTAACTTATTTAAATGCTAACTATTCTGTATCTAACATTATCAGAATGCTGGCACCTTGCCCCTTTGAATGGCAATTTCTTAACTGCCAGGTTCTTATAAATTGACTTGGCTCGTGGTCCCCACGGCCCCAATATTTTGATTCAAAAAGGCACAAATATACAGCCACTGTCAAGGGTACTAGAGCCTGCGTGGATAAGGCCGTCATGCTAGTCCTACTCTGATTCCCGAAGAGATGAGGCGGCACGAGGTTGTCGATGCACGTAGCGTCCTACACCAACAGCCGTCCCATCCTCCAGAGCACCAGAGAAGTTTATGAAGGTTGCTTCAATTTTTTTGGGAATGTCATAGTAGATTAATTTTTCATCTATTTAACCATACAATTTAGACAAAACATTCACAAGCAAATACTTACCGCTCAGTATTGCTAGAGATGGTGAAAAATACTTATTCAAGATATTTATGAATGTTACGTTCAAGTTCGATTTCACAGAATGTCGGTGGATATTACTGGATATTCTGTGAAATCACACAACATATTCTGTTGTTAACGAGAATTATATTAAATTGTATAACTATTTCAGACTGTTCCATGGGGTTTCTATAATCTACTGACGAACATAAGAGAGACGTACAATAACCCAGCTATATTCATAACCGAGAACGGATACGCGACTCACGGAGGTCTAGATGACTACGACCGTATCTACTATTATAGACGATACCTGGACGCGATGTTGGATGCTATTGATGAAGGTTCTGACATCAGGGCTTACACAGCATGGAGTTTAATGGACAACTTCGAATGGAAACAAGGCTACACGTAAGTACCTATAAACGTCACTAATGTTATCTTGATCATAATGAGAAAAAAAAATTGTTTTGAAATTATGCAGCAGGCCAATTACGTTAAAAGACGACAGTGATAATGATACAGATTCAGCGCAAAACGTCAAAAATAACGCAGTGTCACTCACATGTAACGCAACATTTTTCGACGTTGTTTTAGCCACCAACTTTTGACAACTAGTTACCAATTGCTATGACAACGGGACATTTTACGACAAATCTGCTATATTTTACAAAAATATCTGCTGTCGCGGTATTAAAGATAGTACCTTACATAATTGTCCTGCCGTTAGCAGTTGCTCTAATGGACGAAATTTTACAATGACGCAAAGTAAAATTTGTAAAGAGAAATTATAGTTCATAATTATCACACTGTTGACCTTTTATCGAATAATGCTTAAGGTTCTTAAAACTATTATGAAAATAACAAATGTCAATGAAATTTTCAGGCAATGTTTTGGTCTATACGAGGTGGACTTTGAGAGTCCAGAGCGTAGGCGCACGCCACGCAAGTCCGCTTTTATTTACAAGGAGATCATACGTTCCAGACAACTTCATTTCAACTATGAACCAAATACATCTACCATGACTATTGACGAAGGACATTAATTACTTGTTATATATGCTGATTTACAAAGTTACGAATTGAGGTCGAAATTAAAATAAAATATGCTGTTCATAATTTTTAAAAAAAACTTTTATTTCGTAAATATCATAAAATGTTTGTATTCTAATGGAGAAAAAATAATCGAAGTCCGTTCAGTAGTTTTTGAGTTTATTCGAATCAAACATACAAAATATAAAAATACAAACTTTTGCTTTTTATAATTTATAATATTAGTATAGATATGCCCAAAAAAGAGGCAAAAGCCTCGTTGTTACATCAATGTCCGTCCGATAAATAATCTTATTTAAAATATTAACTCATTCATATTTTTATAGGCATTTCTTAAATGAATAGTTTCCAGAAACAATTTCTTTTAAGACTATTTTTTTTCTTAGATTACGAACTAGCCGTAATCTTTAACATAAATGTAGCGTTTGAAACATAATATTTTTGAAGAAGAAGAAACAAGAACAAAAAATAAGATGAATGAATGATTGTTATAAGTTATATTTATTTTCTTTACAAATTCATAGAATCTGCGGGGATCTATCGGTATGTTTGCGAGTGCCGCACATTATTCGCGGTCGCGTCGTTTGTGCGAACACAATAGTTGCAACCCTTTGCGACACAATGCGCATCACTAATCTAGATCATGTGCTATTGTGGTACACTACAATAGATATAATGGACATCTCATTCGATGGCGATATAAAAGAAGTTATCATGTATGTAGTCGTTGCTACAAATACAGCTCAACTATCAATAAAACCCTTTAAGTCAGTAGCTGCAACATTTGTTAGTAACCGTCATTGCTTTATATGTCACCCCAAATCATTAGAATAGTAAATTGGTCAACTTACTTGATAAACTAACGAGTTTTTGGGTGGTTAAAAATAAAAAACCTAAACCTAAACCAATGGAATTTAACAGGACTTATTGAATATGAAGTATTTTTTGTTTTGTTTCACCAGTAGCATAGTCTTGTTGTCACAATAATGAAGTAAATAATATTATAATAATGCGCGTTCACTGAAACTACTACTTACGATTCGTATTACTTCCCGGTGACATATATACAAGCCTATCAACGCGTTAGTTCTGACACCAAGTATGCCAGAAAGAGTAATTTTGAAGGAGAGTAGAAGTTGGTCGTGTGGTTGCTGGCTTAGAATATATGTCTTCATATCAGTGTCATAATAGGCGACTAAGGGATATACAGCTGAAGATTGGACAGCAGCATCTATCAGCTCAAGATTAGTTACCATTATACTGCAATCACCAATCCACCTGCCAAGCGTGGGAATTCTGGCAATATCCCACGACCATGAGCTTGCCAATGTCTGTTAAAAGGAGGCTTCTGCAGAGGACTCGATCGAGCTGATGATGAAAAGCTATAGGTAATAGGATATTATACATATATACATCAATAATATAACGTTTCACTTAATTTTAAAAGTATACATTAGACGTGTTAAGTAAATGCACAATTGACTGAAACAACGTTTTTCCAGATTCTATACATAATAAAAAAACAATGACGAAACTGCTATAAAGTCTCGGATAGTTTGACTAGATCTCTAAAATCAAGCTGTCTCACTCTGTTTGGAATACCAGGTAAAGCGAATTAATTATATTCTACTATTGTATCATTAAAGGTTTTTAGATATTGAGAAATTAATTTTCAAATGATTGATTAACTGATGCTGCTCGAGCCCGGCGTCATCTGTCCTTTCCCTTGGATTTACCAACATTTATTCAATTGTCTTAGCTTCATGATAATAAATACCACAAAAAAAAGATTTACTACATCTATATAGCAATTCATTTTTTATGATTTTATAGACTGCCTTTCCAATCATATACTTAGTATTTTCATCTTCAAATGACTTAGTAGTGTCCTATAAAATTATTCGTTCGAGATTTCAGTTTCATTAATTAATTTTTTTTTATTACATTTTATTATGAGGTCAGTCGACTATCGTTATCCTAAACATGCTTATTTATAATCGTAGCATCGTACCTGTGCCGGGGGCATGCGGCGTCCGATCCTTTGAGCGTGGCCATACATCACGGTTCCTAAGTAGACAGTATATCAACCGATATTCAGAGTAATTAGCCCTTTGGCGACGGACCTCCTGGATTTATTGTGGTAGGGCGGTAATGTGGTCGACAGCCGTGTTGCCGGCTTTTGTTCTTTGGCCCCGAAATATTCAATTGGGTTATTATTTCGTGCGTTAAGTAGATCTGTCAAAATGGTCAAGGAGGTATAATAGGTTGTTATTATGTAAGTGCACAGTCGCTTCTGTCCATTCAGTCCCGTCTAATATGAATGGCTGTATAGCCGTAGGAAAGGTTCAGGCGGAGATGACCACGGTTGAACGCTAGGATTTTTTAAAACAGTATATCTTATAAAGATATGAATTAGTAAAAGAAGGATATAAATCTAAAAAGATACGTCATTATTTCTAATTTGATACATATGTTTTCACCTGGTTTTGCCGTGTTCATAGTAATTCCCGTATATGTACCGGAAATAAGTTTACTTTTTTAATAAATAAATAAAAAATAAAATAAAAATCATTTTTATTTACAAGCACTTACCTACCTATTACAGGCACTTGCAAATAGTCACAACAATAATTTAGTATTAATTTATGTATAACGTTAAGATTTTATAAATTAGCATATTAAGAAGGTATATAATCAGTGAGCCCTTAAGAAGATGTTTTTTGGTGCGAAGAATAAACCTAGACTATTTGTGTTTATTTTCATAAACACAAACATTTAAGTTATATACAGAAGTATATATTGTATTTGGTTTGAATATTACCGTTAAGTGTTTAAAATAATTTAATATGGCGCTTATGGCGCTACTGTAGAAAAACAACTAATTAATATGCCAACCAACCACTTATCGAATCATTATAGCTTTCTTCAGATAGTACTATACAAAAGAATATAAAGTTGCAGACATGAGAAGTCTATTCCCTTATCACTCAGATAAGTTTTCCGACAAAAGAGTTAGAATGTTGCACAAAAAGGATCGGTGATCAGTGCGGCTACCGCAATCTTCCGATTAATTAAGAAAGAGCTACCTTCAGATAGTAGACGGCTCCAAGACAAGAACTTTAAAGTGAAGTCTTCATTGTCTCTCATTTCATCATAAATAGAACCTTATTGCGTACTCCGGAGAGGAGATTTTGTTAGATATCACAGATAGCCGACGCATTAGCTACTGTAGGCGACGGCAATTGATAACGCGGAGTGCACGAACATCGTAAAACATCATTAGCAAGATAAGCACCCTAAAAATACCATTCATTAGAACGCAGGAAGTAACACAGATATATGCAACTTTGATTAATGGATAGACAGTCAGAATCAACATTTTTGATTAAACAAAAAATGTTTCACAAAAGATTTTTATTTTGAATAGGTACAAAAAATGAACAAAAATGTCTAATATTATGACTGCTATTATATTAGCAAATTGTGGAGCAAACGTTACAAATTGGAGCAAAATATGTGAACCCAGTAATTTAGTGGCGGTTAAATCAACAAGTGAACAAACATAGTTATGTATTGTGTTTGAATGTGGAATAAAAAACATGACAGCCAGAGTTGGTTGCGGTTATATCATTGGATCCGTAGGTTTAAATTGTTCTTTGCGATCATTTAACTTTGAATTTGGTTTTTCCAGCACTTAGCAGTTTTACCATGAGTAAACCCAGAGAAACATTGAATGGTTATTTTTATGTGTTTTTTTTAGAACGGCCATTCATTCACTACGCCCAGTTTTTTCAATTAGATTTCATACTTTATTTTACATTAATTTTAAGTAGCACATCATGTATTACTAAAACCGTGTTTTATTTGGATAACATTGTTTTTTTTTTTTACTTTTAAATAAACTACCTTTAGTTATAATATATTTAAAATAATAAACACCATTGGTGATATTGCTGCATTAAACTTACAAAGCAACTAATATGCACTATTTATGTTTTTAGAATACTTTACGCCAAAGTTCACCACATACTAAATTCCAAACATTAAGATTAATAAATTTAAACCACCGGCAGGATTCAAACCAACTTATTGAAACTGATATACAAAAACATATAATACTTTTAAGACAAAAATCATCGAACATTCTACGGAACTCCAAAACTAAACAGACAAAGGGAGGTCGATGTTAGAAATCTTAATTTTACACCCGAATCAAAACTTCATCCCGCATTGTGTTAGCGTGGTGCTAACCAAAACTCTTTTGTTGCTGCCCCGCCCACGCTTATTATCAGATATTTGTATGGCATGTCATTTTTTATCAAAACAATATCGTTTTTATAGAAACGGTAGGCAACTTTGTTCTCACACAAGTGAATTTGTCAAAAGGTATAACAATAAAAACAAACATAATTTACATGGACATATAAATTAAGCGTCCTGTTTTGTGTTCGTAGAAACGTCAAGTAATTGTTTCGGAATATCGATAAGAGACAACAAATATTATGTAATATTATTGATGTAACGCTGGGCGACTACTAAGAATCTGAAACAAAATATTAGTTAATTTAAATGGAATAATCTGTCTGAATCTGTTAGGTTTGAGTCCTTAAAGTAACACGGACTGTAGGTACAAGAAAAGGTGGGCCGAATTGCTTTTGCGTACCAGGCCCTCACCAACGGTGGACGGAGTGTCCGGGGGTTTTTAGAGGTGTAGGGTCCTGTCCTCGTCGTATGAGTAGCATACCATCGCTATTGAGAGGGCGAGGGGAAAGCGTAAACGCATTTCCCGCTGGACAAAAAATAAAAATACAAGAAAAGGTAAAAGAAAAGTGAAGATGGAACTCCGCTCTCCTTTATGCCCGGTGAAGTAGCAAAAGCCTCGTGGCTAACAAGGTATGTCCGTCCGATAAAAAAAACAGGAATAAAGATAAAGCGCGTAGCACCAGTTCCTGTGGGAACTTTATCATTAAATATAATATATTATAGATAGATAATAGGAATGGTTTTCAATAAGATAAAATATAAATTATAGCTAATTTACTTACTTTTGTACTTTTGTAGTACTGAAGTTTTTAATAAATAAATAAAAACTATTCTCATTCTATACTACTTGCCAAAGTTCCCAGAATGCTGGTAGCATTGCGCCGTTGAATAATAATGCTTATCTGCTGAGCAAAGTAAATACCAGCATTCGGAGAACGTGCCGCATTAAAGAGGGTTGCTGCGAGGTTTTTATAAATAAATTTGGCTGCACCGATTAATTATAAGTTTGAAATTTTAATCAAACAATAATAGTACTTCATTGGATGTGTACATACCGTAGCAAAATGTTACTACTTATTTTATTTCTGAATAATTTTCACCGCCCAATGCGTGTTAATTACTCCACTAAATGTGTATCTACATTTAAATATATATCGTGACCTTAAGGTACGTATTTTTTTAAAATTGTGCCGTATGTCTATTTTAAAATGTTAATGTTACATCTTGATAGTACTTACTGATGGATGGCAAATCGTCCTGACAATTAATAGCAACGCAGCAACAACGAAATTGCGTCGTATATATCTATTATTATATTGCAGTAAAACAAAAATACTGTAACTCATAACTCATTTATAAAATAACTCACCAATAACTTAATAAAAACAACACGAAATTACTGTTATTGCTGTCCACGTTCCGCGACCTTTGAAAAAAATAATGCCAGTTTATCCACCCACATTGGTTATAAATTAATAGAATCTGCCCTCATCGTGTGTCATATAATAATGTTTGATTGGTTTCGTGTGAGGTATTTTTTTAATATTTTTAGGAAATATCTGATCTCGATCGCGCGACCCGCTAATTCTTTACATCTGGGCGAAGATGATTTATTATAGTTAAAGGGTAATAACAGGGTTGACATAACGTGTGTAGGTATAAGTTTTGTTTTGGGATGCTATTACAACCGCATTGCAGTAAATTTGTTTAAGCAATGTTATTGTATTATTAGCTTCAGAAGTTGTATAACATTAAAAAAAAACAATAATGATCGACCGTTAGGCCTTTTATTTGAATTAACAAAATCAACAATTTATAAAAAGGAACAAATCAACCTATAAAGCTACACCATTAAAATTACACACAAAATCACAGGTGATAGGTAACGAAATAATGGCTCACGTGACCGGGGGTCGATACCAGGGATCAGCGACGTATATAATCCGGAGTGACAACGATGGTGGCGGCGCGCGAGCAAGTAAACACGGTGGCGTTTACCACCGCTTTATATAGGGTGGGCGGCGTTAGAGGGGTGGCGCGGCTAACACGGCCTCTCCTGACATAGGGTCGTCCTCGACCCGAGCCTCCGGAACGGCGGAGACACTTGCATCGGCTGCAGAGTCGCTATCCAACGACGGCATCGATAATCCAACGATGGGATTGAGTGCGGAGTCCGACGACTCAGCTTCAGGTTCGGATTCTAGTAGCAGCGTCGATAATGTGGCGCCACCGGCGTCAGGCGCAGCAGTTGATGTGCCGGCCGCGGGGTCAGCATCCGGTGAAAGCAGTGGCGGATCAATGCCGGTGCTGGTTTCAGATCCTAACGGATCTAAGTTATCTGAAATCAATACATGGTTTAAGGAATGGATTCACATTAATAACGCATACGTCATCAATCATTCCCCTTTCAACAATCATTCGCTTTTGCGCTCACTTTCAAGCACGCGTTTTATCTCATGCGTCACTCATACTTCTCCGCCTAACGAGACGTCTCGGGGGGACTACATAAGTAAACAAACAAGGCCTTTTTAACGCTTTAGTCTTCATTTCGACAGCAAACAGCCCCTCGGTGGCCGCCACTCAGGTCCGCAAGGCTCACTGCAGACTCGTCAGGCTTCCCGTGCCCTGCAACATTACGCGACACACGCGTCCGCTCGTCCAGCGCCACCGCGCTCCGAGCAGCCCGACTTGCGACACACGCTAACACAGGCTTATAGGCACTCACTTGTTGCGAGCACCTACACTACGTGGCGACCCAACGCCAACCGTCAATCGCCTTGGTCCAACCTCGACTAGCAATCTTAATGCTACGGGTTACCAATAGACGGCGAATTCATGACACGACAACGTTTTGGGGCCAACCTCGACTAGCAATCTTAATGCTACGGGTTAGGTACCAAACGTCGTCCTCATAGTATACTCACTGTCGAAAAACGCGGCACACGTCTCCGGGCACCACTCGCCTCGCCACGGCACCATAAACTGCGCAGCTGCCTGCGTCGTCTTGCCGTAGCCGCCACTCAACAGCTTGAGTTCGTAGCGGTCGCTCGGCAAGATGTTTACCACCTTGTAGGGCCCACGCATTCCCGAGTCCAATTTCCCTGTTGACTGAGAATATTTAATCACGAAAACAAGGTCATCCAGTCCGTATTTGCGTGGAGCGTGCCTCTGCCGATTAACCCGTTCATCTTGATTGACTTTATTTCGAATCAGGAGCTCACGGACCCTGCCCCTAGTAACCTCACGCAATGCCTCCCGATTTGAGCTCGCACTTTCAACTGCTACATCTCGAATCAAAGCTCGAATCACAGGTGTTGTCCCATCAGTGCCTATCAAGAGTTTAAGTGCGGATGTTTGCGTCGTCTTTTGTTTGGTGATGTTAAGAACCAACTGGAGTTTCCATAACACTTCCGACCAGGATGCTCCTTTTTGATTGACTTCTATGCGGATCATGTTTAGAACGGTTCGAACGTACCTCTCGACTTGGCCGTTCGCATGGTGCATCTCTGGGGTTATGTAATGCAACTGACAACCAAGGTCGTTGATCCAACTGACGAATTCCCTAGATTCAAACATACGGCCCTTGTCCGTAACCATCAGTTTCGGCACTCCAAATAACGAAACGGCTTGTATTAGAACCCGTTTCAACTCACCTGCGTCCTGTCGGTAGATAGGATACAAAAGACAGTACTTGGTGAACGCATCGATCACGACGAGTACGAACTTGAAACCTTCCGAAGCCGGCAGAGGTCCCAAGGCGTCCACGTGCACGGTATTGAAGGGCACGTCTGGTTTTTCCCAGGACGTGATGGGTTGCAGGGGGGCTCGTGGTACTCGCTTTTTAGAGATACATACCAGGCAATGTGCGACGTATTTACTGACAAACTGCCGAAGTCCGGGAAACCAGAAATGTTTGAGGATGAGATCCATCGTCTTTTCAGCCCCGATGTGGTCGTGCTCGTCGTGGAATACTCTCAGGAGACTTAGTCGATGACCTTTGGGGATGTAAGCGAGTAACCTCTGTTCCTCACCTATCGGATTATATCGGTAGTAGAGAATGTCGTTTTGTGACACGTACTGGTTCGGGTCCAGAGTACCATCCTGGAGTTTCTGGAGAAGGTCTTGGGTCTCCTCGTCAGCCGCCTGAGCTATCTGTGCCCAGTTACGAGGCTTGGTCACTTGGTTTACCTGAGCTGGGGGATTGCGGCTAAGGTAGTCGGCATGTGGCATCATTGTTCCCTTCCGATACTCGATGGTGAAGTCGAAATCTTGGAGGTATATCCACCATCGGGCTACTCGAGGTAGTAGGTCCTTTTTCCGCTCAGTCGACTTTAGGGCGTTGCAGTCCGTCACAACCACGAACTTCAGACCTACCAGATACTGCCGAAAATGCTGGAGAGCCTTCACCACTGCGAGAGTCTCAAGCTCGTAAGAGTGATACTTACTTTCGGCGCCCTGAGTGACCTTGCTGAAGTATGCGACCACATGCTTCTTCTTGTCTGGGTGTACTTGGAGAAGTACTGCTCCATAACCAGCACTGCTTGCGTCTGTATGGACTTCTGTTGGGAGCGCTGGGTCAAAAATAGCAAGAACTGGTTCGGATGTTAGGCGACGTATAAGCTCTCGACGAACCTCTTCATGCTCCCGGCCCCAACAAAAGTCCACATCCTTTCTAGTAAGACGAGCGATGCAGGCTGTTTTAGTTGCGTAGTTTTCGATATATCGTCGAAAATATCCGGCAAGGCCGAGGAGTTGCCTAACCTGCTTGACGTTTTCGGGTGGTGAAGTGTTAGAAAGAGCATCTACTTTTCGCGGACTCGGCCTCACCTGACCTTGACTTATAACCCTGCCTAAATATTCGACCTCGGTGGTGAGAAATGTACATTTGCGTAGGTTAATAGAGAAACCCGCTTGGGTGAGTGTCAGTAGAACTTTTCGTAATAACTCAACGCCATCTGCTATGGTGTTACTCAAAAGTAAAACGTCGTCTACATAGACCAAGACGTCTCCGCTATCAATAAAGCCACGCAGCGTGTTGTTGATAATGCGTTGGTATACGATGGGAGAGTTAGCTAGACCATACGGCATTTTCAAGTACTCGAAGTGTTCTTCGGGGGTTACGAATCCGGTTAAATGAATGCACTCCTCTTTGATCGGAATTTGATGAAACCCTGTGGCCATGTCGAGACTAGAAAAGAATGTGTGAGTCCCCAGCCTGTCGATGTGGTCATCAATCAAGGGAAGAGGGTATCTATCCTTCACCGTAACCCTGTTGAGGGCTCTGAAGTCGACACAAAGCCTATCCGAACCATCGCGCTTCTTAACGAGTATTATTGGACTCGCGTACTCGGACTGAGATTTTCGTATGACGCCTTTCTCTAACAGATCCGCTGTTATCTCCCTAACTTTAAGCTTTTCCTGATAAGAGAGCTTGTACGGCCTATACACGATTGGGGTGGAGCTAGTGAGCCTAATGTCCATTTCACCGGTCGTTACAGTGGACGCAGCCGTACCCGAAATTAAGGATCCCGAAAATTCATCGATGACTGCCATTAAGGCTTCGCGCTCGGCGCCATGTAGGGGAGTGTTGATTACGGCGTGCTTTTTTACATCAACCGTGTTAACACTAACAGGTATCTCCGACGAGTGAGCAAGATATTGCTTATCTTTGGTGCGAACGTAAATAACTCCGTCACGATTCAGCACGTCGGTGCCGATTATAACTGGGGTGCTCATGCAGGAAGATGGTACGACGACTAAATCTGCCTCGATAGAGATATCTTTAAATTCCAAGACGACCGTTATGTACGTTGTGGACACTATCTCCCTGTCACTGATCCCTTTTAACACGCAACGTCTTGGTTTTGGTTTACATGAGAGGTGGTTTAAAACATCTGATGATATTAAAGAGATGTTTAAAGCTCCACTATCGATAAGAACATCTACTGGAATGCCCTCAACCACGGCTGTAGTGATGTCACTAGAGGAGTCACTTAGTCGGTCTGAACACAGATTCACATTCCGTGGGTTACGAGATTCGGTACGAGCCTTGGTAAAGCAAGTGTCCTCTCCGTGGCCAGGCTTTTTACAGAACGTACAAGTCAGACTACTGGGTGTTGGTGGTAGTGAGGGGTTTGAGGTAGGCTTTGATTTCTTAGTGCAGTTCCTACTTAGATGACCTATTTCGTTACATGTAAAACACTTCGAATTCAGACGATTGTTTGGTTTAGGAGGAAAATGTCTCTTAGCTGCTGTGTTTGGACGTGCGTCTTGTTTATTACGGTTTGGCTTCGTGTAAATGGACAAAAACGAAACGAGCGTTTCGGGCGTGAGGGCTGCGTTTGCCGCAGCTGCGCGTACTTGAGGGCTATCAATTCCGCGGATGACTATTAGCGTTCTTAAATCGTCACTAATGCCTTGAACAATTTTTAGGCGGAGTAACGTGCGTCGCGCATACTCGGCGTAAGTAGAATAGTTATCGGATGTGGTTTTCATTGCATCGAACAAGATGTTGGCAAAGTCTAATTTACTTGGACAAAGTGGCTTAAACTCTCGTTTGAAGTTGGTCCAAGTTCGGTCATTGGAAACCCATTCCGATAACCAAACCTTGGCATCACCCTTAAGACACGACGCGACGCGAGATAAGCACTCCGGATCGGTCCAGTTGTTGGCGACCTTAGCGCGATCTACTTCGTCACACCATGCGTCGATATTATGGGTCGACGGATCAAAGTTAGAAACATAGTACGAAAAGGACCTAGCTGGTTGTGCGGATTTAATTGCTTCAACTAGGGCCTGAGCGAGGGATGACGCCTCAGATCGCTGAATTGTCGATCCCATAGAAGGACCACGGTGATCGATTTTAGCCGTTCTATTAATTTCGGATGGTCGCGGGGGTGTGGACGGTTCATTACATGCATTGCTAGGCGCGGATGCGGTGATCACCGGGGCAGACGGTTCGTGCACCTGCCGATGACGTTTCACGGTTTTCGTGCGTCGCGACCGTTCAACTGACGAACGACTAGAACTGCTAAGATAGTGCCTACGTCGTCGTCTGCGAATTAAATACGAACTACGACGATTGCGTGAGCGCGATACGAGTGAATCACTCCGTGACCTTGAGCGTGACCGTGACGTGGTAATCGTAGCGCGCCGGGAACGTCGGCGGTCCCGGGACAAGCACCGCGAGCGAGACCACACCGATCGACGCGAGCCATTCCGCGAACGACGATGTCTCGATCGGCCTCGAGATCTACTACGCGACATATCTCACGACAATACACCGGGTTACACAAAAATAGGAACGAAAAACAACAATAATAGTCACGCAAAAATAATCAAAACAATGTGGGTAGTTTTGTTCCTTTTATATCGTGGGCTACTTTTGTTCTTTATCCCACTTCTGATATTAGCTTCAGAAGTTGTATAACATTAAAAAAAAACAATAATGATCGACCGTTAGGCCTTTTATTTGAATTAACAAAATCAACAATTTATAAAAAGGAACAAATCAACCTATAAAGCTACACCATTAAAATTACACACAAAATCACAGGTGATAGGTAACGAAATAATGGCTCACGTGACCGGGGGTCGATACCAGGGATCAGCGACGTATATAATCCGGAGTGACAACGATGGTGGCGGCGCGCGAGCAAGTAAACACGGTGGCGTTTACCACCGCTTTATATAGGGTGGGCGGCGTTAGAGGGGTGGCGCGGCTAACAGTATGTACATTGATTATTGAAGAAAGATATTAGGTACTTTTTGATATTTATTATGAATATTTTTTTTTGTTTAATAGGTATTATTGAACAGCACTGTAACAGTGTTTGTAGCGTATACTTACATAGATAAATGGATAAAAAACCCATTTTTTAGTTTAGTCTGTAAAGCAGTAAAGCAGAGTAAGTAAAAACAATCATGAATTTGTTTTGTACGGCATGCCGCGGCAATGTGAATATTAATTTTAATAAGTTAAAGGCGATAAATATTCAGATGACGGTATTTTTTTCTAATAAAGTAATTACCAAAATTTGCGCTGTCCCTGCGCCTTTTGTAAATATATATATGTTACGGCTAATAGCCGAAGTGCGGCTACAGCTAGTTTTAGCCGGCTACAACTAGGTGCAGTCGGCCAGCCATATTGTTATATTTAGTTGCCAGTTTCAGAGAACGCGCATAATTATTAAATTATTTAATTAATTATTATGAGACTTGACTTAACCTAACCAAACGAGACTATGCTACTGATTTAACAAAACAAAAAAACTTCAACTTCAATAAGTCCTGTTGAACTCCATTGGTTTAGGTATTGGTTTTTTTAAACCACCCAAAGCCTCCTTAGTTGACCAACTTACGATTTTTATTATTTTCCGGTGTAAATAATTTCATCCGTCTACCCGTGGTCCTAAATTGATTACTCCGGCGTAACCCTCTTTTCTTTCTAGTCTTTTATATTTATATTTATATAAATATAAAAGACTTTATATTTATATCTTTATATTTATGACTTTATTTTTATATTTATATCTGGTTATTTTATATGTACGGGCAAAATTATTATACCTATAATTTCCTATATTATAGTTTTCTCTTATGTTACCTTATCATAATCAATTAGATATAACCTACTTAATCTGATAGTATTTTCATCAAATTTATGAAATTTCAAATTAATAGACAGTATGAGAATGAATGTGTTGTAAATAAAAAAATGAAATATTTACAACAAATTCATCGTCATAGAGTATGTAATAATATGTATTTTATGAAGTAATAAATAAATACGCAAATAATGAGCTCATCAATCATTTTGTTTTTTTTTTTTGGATTTAGATATGGGCAGTATAAGGCTTGTACTGCCCATATATTCGACTAACAATTATATTTACTGAACATTATGCTCAATTGTCATAACTTATGTCTAGTATATTCAGTTTATGTTATATACTGCACGGCATTTTATATTTGTAAGTTAATTTTTATTTGGGTTATTCAGAGTTCATACTTTATGATAGAGGTTTTTAAACAATATTGTGATTTGGTTTAATAAAAAAATATATAACAAAAAAATATAGATAAAATTATTAATTTTAATTAATAAGTTAGTAAGTTTTTCCTGTCGATATGATTTAAGTAGTAAAATTTAAAAAAAGTTTTTTATTTAGTATAGAGCCAGACCAAAAGGCTTATCACATTACTATGACTTAGATAAAAATGTCTTCGCTACTTAGCGTTTGCTGTGCACGCAAAAAGTATTTTAAATATGTCAATTTATTAAGCTAATGTAGCTTCAATAATGGAGTAACAATAACATAGGAAATCCGTTACAATAACAAGTCATAATATATGTTTACGTGATTAACCTAACCATATAAGCTATGTAAGGGAATGGGTAAATTACTTGCGACAATGTTAAATTCAATAAATAATTTTATTTTCTTAATTCTAATGACTTACATCTAATTAGGTATATTTACAATACTGTCCACTGAGTCGACAGAGCATTTGTTTAAGGTTTCGGTAATATCAAAGGTAACATGTACTATCAAAGAAAATTAATTTCAAAAAATTATTATAATTTTCCTAGAATTTAGTAACGCGAACATCTTGCGTTGAAGAAAGGAGAGCGCCTTATCACTATGATATTTTTAACAGTTAACCCGCCCGAGTTTCAAAGGGTATCCTTTACAAAACCAAAACTGTTTACGTTACTCCGTAATTTAAACCGTACCTAAGCAATGTTGTGGAACTTAGAATATAAATATTAAGGCACTACCGGTGACTAGATATACAAAAGTCTTTTCGTATAAACGATAAATGCACTATAAATAAATAATGAACATCGTTCTCGGAGGGTTTCGTCCGGATTCTTTCACTTTCAAATTTCGTACACCTGTAAACAAAATAAAATAACGATTAGTATGTTTTAATTAATATGTAATATATAACGTAGGTATACCTACTTTATGCGTTCGGTCAAAGTGTTATTAATAGAATTTATTAACATAAAGATAAAAAGAAAACTAAATCTTTGATTATTTTTTCTTAGTAATAAATAAATGTCGTGTTTAAAAATAAATGTGAAAATGTATATTTCAACTTACATGATAATTATTTTTGTTGCCACCATGAGATGACGTCTAATAGTTCATCTTCATCCATAGGGCCGAGCTGTTGTTGTGTGGTGACCTCGTAACGATCAGCTGAGTACGCCGACGACACTCCCGACGAACATTCCGAGGGTGCAGGGGAGTCGGGCTTTTCGGAGCAAGGTGAACCACTTCCATAGAAAAATCCATCATCCATTTCCATTGTAGTCAGTGGCTGTAATGTGTTTCCACTTGGAATATTTTCTCTGTTTTCCTGATCTCGTGTGATACCTAAGGCTGCGTCGCTCTCGTCCAATAATTGTTGAAGGTATCTAATGTATTCGACGACCATTCTCAAAGTGTCAACTTTGCTAAGTTTCTTTCCGGACCCTCGTCGGGCTCCACCGGACAAGGCGGCGACTACAGAGGCTGGCAGGTGACGGCGCAGCGCATTGAATCCATCGTTCACTTGCTTCACACGATTACGTTCGCGAGCATTCCGTCTCGCGATGGACGCAGCCTGAGGTCCAGTGTAAGGATTTGTTTTGAAATGAACTTTTTTTCTGTATTGTAGATTTGGTGGGGTATCATGTGTGACATAATTTTTTTCAGGAGCAGGTGCAATAGGCACGTTCCGTTTTTCGCTGAGGGTCTTCGTTACAGTGGTTGACGGGTAACCGGACGCGACCACTACATAGTTCGTCTGGCCTTGAAGGAGTTGAATTTCATGTAACATTTTACGTAAGTGCAGCGCGAGCGTCGCAACAAATGAGACACGACCGGACGGCGCGGCTATCGGAAAAGCACTGCGCGATAGGGGAAGGCTTCGCGGGAGCTTCGGATGCGAGTGTCGGCAACGGAGCTTCACGTACAAGTGAGTCGGCGGCGCACGCGCACGCGTTATATCACCTGCGCCGGCTGCAAAAAATATAAATTTTAAAATTCTCTTCCCCTATTATTTTCGATCATCCCTTCCCCTTGTACGTGCGGGCCAGTACCTGGTATAGTGGTTGGGGCGCGCGCAGGGACGCCGCGGTGTCGGACATAGCTAACGCGTGCCCAGTTTTTTCTTTGACCACTGAATATTAAAGATGATATAAAAATTTTATAGCTTCTAATGACACATTTTTTATAAAATATTTATTGTTTATTACCCATTGCTACAACTTAATTGAAGATTTTAAAATATCTATACAAAGTCGAAGCGTCGATTAAAAATATTACGATAACACGTAAGCCGCTATTTCAAGGTCCTATAAATATCCGTTGGGAATGAACCGTTAATGCGCTGCTACTTAAAAGGATGCAGAGATATTGTCACAATAATCCAGCATATCGATGACTTTATATTTAAAATAAATCAATCGTCTTAAGAATCCACATAAGTGTTATCTGGTACGATCTTATTGAGTGCTTGAGTTAAAGGTATTTCAAAGGCAAGTACCTGTTGTATAAAAGTCGGATCAGTGTTTATCGGTATGTAATCGATAAAATTTATTGATATTTAATGTAATGAAAGCAATTCTCAAAATTTACTGATGGCTTCTGATTACTTAATATTATTATTAGTTTTGTAAAATAACTGATCAATTATGACTATTCGATATTAAACTCTTATATTCTTAAGCCTGTGTAAATCTATGTCTTACGAGTAACCAATTACGTGGAACTCCATTAGTAAGTGCACAATGCTCGATGTAACCCAAATTGTAGTAATAAAGGAAAATAATGCCATAAAATATAGCAGGATCAAGATTTTATTTGCGAACCTCCATTTGACGCTAAAACTAATAACAGTCTAGTAGACATCCCATATCTTCTCTTTCCTAAAAAAAATGTATTAATAACAATAGAATATCTAAGTCTGCTTTGTAGTTTTATTTATTTTTTATTATGAGATGGAAAATAATAATGTCAATAACTTACACCAAATGATACATCATCAGCTACATTATTGAATTCAAATATACTTTATGGGTCAATTAAAATTGATAATGTTTTAAAGATTACTTCGTACACATACTTTAAGCTTGTTGGTCCTATAAGCAACACCAATGTTAAATTTATAATAGAGGCACTTCTACATGCGTACCAAACATTTTCATAATAGCTGTTAGATATACTTTAAATACCTTTTCTACATTTTTAACTTTCGAATACCGTAATGATAGAATTTTTTTTCTAATTTTTTTTTGTTTACTAAAGTATGGCAATACCGTACGCGTGAGAGTCGCCGCCGCCATGACAGCTTCCTTCATCAATTAGATTTAAAACACGCTGTGAATTGCACTTCTTAAACTTTGTTTTATTCGATCAGTCCTTTGATCAAAGCGACCCGCTACCGTCAATTCGATTGCGTGAATCGAATAGCTCTCATTCGATTTAGCTTACTAATTGAATCGATATGGTAGCATGAATGTTAGGTATTTGTTTTCATTAGTTAGACATACCTTTTCTTGTAATAATTATCGGACTTTTTTAACTTTGTTTTAGTATCATTTTCACGGTTAAAATTCTTACATGAACCACTTACAATTATTTTTAGTGGAGTTACAGTTATTTGGGTAATTTTTTTGTGAATTCTACTTATCGTGTATTAGATTTAAATTGACTTCAATAACAAGGCACTGACCAGTCATCTTGTGGGGTTGAACCCCGTGATTTTGTACCGGATATGACCTGCGGGGAGGTGCTAATGGGTTCCGTAAATAACTAATATTTTTTATGTGTTTCGATTATTACTTGTAATCAATGTTATTCTGTTAGGGTTGTTGGTTGCTGGATTTAATAACAATAACCGCATTGAACCCTTTAACTTTTATATTGTTTTAGATATAGATATATATGAACAAAAAGGTATTATTGTAGTTATGCCTCGTGATTTAATCCGCGTTACTTTGCTCCAGTGGATCGAAGCGAGATATTTTGTAGCCTATATGCAGCTTATAAACAATTCCCGTGCAAACTTTCAGCCAAATCTGTTAAGTGGTTTTGCTTACTCACAAACTTTCGAGTGTATAATATTAGTAAGGATAAAATGTCAGCCACAGAATTAACAATAGTATGTGTCAGCCCAATAAGGTCGGTGGTGTTCTAACTGGCTCTATGACATATAGAATGCGGCAACCTGCTGGTGTCACTCAGCGAAGGGCTTGATAACAAGTGACGGTCTTTTTCCTTATATTGTAAATAATGTCGTGGAGTTGTATAAACTTTTAATATAAAACTGCGTTTAACGTGTCTCAGGGTAATAAAGTAAAATGATAAATATAAAAAATACTAGATGTTTGCATTGAAGTCGCACCTTAAGTGCATTTGCCTAAAATTAAATTTTATAAAAGTTTTTTTTTTGTTGTGTTTTGTGTAGGTAATTTGTTATGTGTACAATGAATTGTTATCTATGTATCTAGTTATCTATCTTTATTCTCCTAATTATGAAAATATTAAAAAAAAAAAAGGTATATCGCTTTAGTTGATTTATAGCGTAATTAAAGGAGACAATGACTTATCTTTATATACTTATAAGATTTATATAATTTTATAGTGTCCTTTAGCTCTAACTCTCTAACAAAAAGAATTCAATTCCATATTTTTATTACAAAACAAGTATCTACGTTCAAAATACACGGGCTCAATAAAATGCAGCATACGTACTTAAATTTATTCGTAAATCACCTACTACAAAGGTAAGATTCTATAATAAATGATTTACGAATTGAAATAACGACTTAAATTTTAATTAGATTCCGTAATATTCCTGCAATAAGCTAGTAAAATTTAAAGTTTTTTTCTAGAATTTGTAGACATTATCTAAGATCTGACTCCACTTAATGTCACGCAAGATAGCTTAAAATATTTATATCTTCATAAACCTGAAATAGGATTAGTAGCTGAAAGCTATCACATGTACTAATAAAAGTTTCACATGGCTTTTATCTATTTGAGTTTCGTTTAATTCAATTATATTTACGGGTTTTGCTCGTGCTAGAAAATAACCCTTAGCTTGTTATCTCATTGGATCTTCACGGGGAATTAATAATGTTTGCCTTTATATCCGGAGAAGTGGCAATGGCCTCAAGACCCTCCGAAAAAAAAAAATAAGTCCAGTTACTATTTAGTTACTTAGTTGTGCAGTTAGGTTTTAACAAAGTGTCTTTTAAGACTCTTGTACTCTTTTTAGCTCAGACTATTCAATGAATTAGCGTCCGTGTCTTTTTTTATATATGATATAATTATGTAGTTAGCCATGAGGCTATTGCTACTTTACTGTGGATAAGGCAAGCAGTGCAAGTTTAGTTTTAAAACATTTATTAAGTTATGACTAAATAAATGGTTTAAACACTATAAAGTGGACCGAGTCCACTTCCTTAGTTGTGAATTACAGCTAAGTTAGTGGATTTGGATGCTAAATCAACGTTATGTCAGAATGAGTGATGTTTCGAAGTAACGGGAATGCATTAATCTGTATTTATAAAACCCAAGACATCTTGTATTGGTCATATCGCAAAAAATAATGACAATTGATAGGTATTGAGAATAATGTTGGTAATAAAATTCGAATATAATGGTGTATACATGATGGAATGGCACCAATACTGGAGAGCACTAATGATACAATAAAAACTTCGGTCATTTTCCATATCTTTATAACTGTTTCAATTAAATGAGTATACTTCTGGCCACAAACCGTTGTAAACACCGTCGACTCGGTGAAGTAGCAAAAGCCTCGTGGAAGGATATTTCTATATTTTTACCTTTATCGTTTTTTGAGTATTATGCGTATTGAACCGTCCGTGCAGATGACCAACGTTATTCTTAAACCAGCTTTATTCGAACTGTTGACTAGATCTCTTTAATGTTTTCAAGAGCATTTCGTAAAAAGGATCGGCTTCGGTGCAGTTATAGATGTATTACAAGCAATGTCACGCATAACTAATTGTAGATAAAAAAATATGAGTGTTTAACAAAAGATGAATATGCGTTATTAGTCTTCAATGATGTCGTTAAGGCGCTAACAATGTTCTTAAATAGCATGTTATAAGTCCAACAAGAATAAGGCGATAATTCAAGTCATTGTGCTAGTATTGTTAGGGTGGGTGCCCCATGTGTCTGGGTAACTTCACCACCCACGAAACTGGTTTAAAGTGATAGGTTATTAATTTACTAATGTTTTATTTATTGAACGAACTGGTAGATATATGATTTATGAGATTTTAGTTTTTTTTAATAGTTTAGCATAAAGTCACAAAGTAAACGTAAACTTAAGACGAATTTTATATGTCTTAATAATAGCTTAATTATCTACAATCACAAATTTACATAAATAATAGCAAACATGCAGTAAAATTTCGCTTATTTATATAGATGACACAATTTGAATATGGAATTTAATGACATTTCAGTACTAAACATAAAAAAACATCATTTAAATGTGTATGTTTTTTTTTTATGTTTTTTTTTAATTTTTCATGTCATATGAAGAATATAGTTTATTTAGTCAAACAAGAACAAGCGTGAAAAACATAAATTTCATCGCCAAGTGATTTAGTTTTGTAATATTTATAATACAGTAAAAGCTCCCTATTCGCGGGGTATACGTTCCGTAAATATACCGCGAATACAGAAACCGTGTATATGGAATGGAAATTTATTTGGGATTATAGGGGATACGTTCCTAGGAGACAGTAGATAGATCAATTTTCATTAAAAAAAATCCCGTTTCCAGTGTTTGTTCCACATGCACTGGAAACGTGACGATGCCTCTTGGGCTGTGAATTAATTATTTTCACTTTAAGCGGTAATATACAATTTTTTTCGTGTCGAATCTCGTATTTTTAGTCAACATTATAAAGCACAGAACGTCTTATATGTGGCAGCATTTAACAACAACTTAAGGCGTAGTCGTAATAAGGCCTTATATTTTTAGTCTAATGATCGACTCGTTTACAAAGGATACCGAATCCTTTCTATTAATATATGTACTGAAGTACCGATTAGTTCCGCGAATATGGGATTTTTTTGCCGCGAATACAGGAATTGGGTCGTAATTTTTTAATCCGCGAATAGAGAAAGCGCGAATGAAGGAAGCGCGAATAAGGAGCTTTTACTGTATACAATTATATTACATATTTTGTTATTTTTGTTGGAACAAGTATGTAATAATATATTTCTTATATAAATAATAATAATTGAATATACTATCATCATAAATGTACACAGGTGCAGTGCAGCACAAAATTCATACAGTTCAATTTGGATGTTCCATGTCACGCAATTTTAACAGGAAATTGAGTGACATTTACGTACTATTTGGACAATTACTACAAATAAAACAATTAAGCAAAACAAATGAGATGTGTAACGTGGGATTGAGGGAGAGTGGCGTATGATGATTATGGGAAACGTGTCATCTGTGCGAGAGGCAAATTACGAGTAAGTTCCGCATCACTGGTGAGGGACTTACTGGATGGACAACATATTTAGATATTTATACAAAATAAAAAAAGATAATATGTAACAAGATTTTACTAAATTCATATCAATTATTTACATAGTAATATGGTACTAATAACAAAAACACATTAAAAAATCTGTTTGGTCTAGCTAATGTCTGTAATGGTTGGACGAATTTTGATCAATCTCAAATAGTACCGACATTAATTGTTGGACAATATAGTATAGGCCATATCCGTAGCGTAGCGGTATTTGGCTCGCTTTAAATCTCGGAGGTCTTGGGTTCGATCCCCACGCCGCCGGACAGAAAATCTTTGTGTAAATTCTAAAATTTCTTTTCGGGTCTGGTTGGTTGATGGACTACCCTCCGTGCCTCGGAAGGCACGTTATTGTTATAACTTCACCTATAATAATCGTAAATCAAGGAACGGGCAGCAGCGTTTCCTAGTGTGGCACAACATAATACTGCGGTCACCAACCCGCCTGCCAAGCGTGGTGATTATGGCAATATCCCTTGACGATCCTGGCTTGCCAAGGTCTGTTAAGAGGAGGCCCATGTTCAGCAGTGGACGTAAACGGGCTGATGATGATGATGATGTATTTTTATACTTGACAGCTTTTAGGGTAAAGCTATAACTATTATAATCAAACAAAATTAATTAATTTACATAATAAATTTAAAAACCAAAATGAATGAATAAAATCTTTTTTATTATTATTATTTATTATTTTATTATTATTACACAAACCACACCCAGACTCAGAACAACTACAACCGGTGTTCACTCCTGAGATGTTACTTGATAGTCAACTACCGTATCCACTAAGTCTAGTGCAGGAATAATTAACTCGTAACATATTCAAACAGGATTGATCGGTTGCTGACAGAAAGTCTATACTTAAAAGAAGAAAAATAGACTAACATGTCCCAAGCCCACACCTCGCTATATGAGTCGCGTGGCTTAAAATAGTAGCATAATATCTGACCACATCTCGTACGTCAGGATTTGACTATAAGCAGATTAATTGACTTCTATTTGGCAAATAAGACCAGCTAGAAGAAAAAAATGTTTTTTATATGCCTGCTTAATTTGATAGTAGCATAAGAAATGTTCTTATTCAAAGTAGATTGAACTTTAATACCAGATGCTTAAAACTCATGATAAAAAGTAGGATATTTTATTTTCTAAACAATGCACGTTCAGTATGACAGTCAGCTAAGTCGTATGACTGATCGAATCAATCTGTTAATACATAAAGAGAGTTTGTTTGCGTCAATCTCAGGAAATACTGGCCCGATTTGAAAAAATCTATCAGTGTAAGATAGCTAATTTATCGAGGAAGGCTATAGAGTACACTTTTTACGGAAACGGTAGCAACGCGGGTGAAGCCACGCGCGTGATGCTAGTAGGCTAGATAAAGCCTATATTTTTATTAAAATATCTGAATACATTTGAATTATAACTATTTATATTCTGAAGTAAAATAATATATACAACTAAAAGTAACACTAACAATTCTAAATCTATGGCACTTTACAATCTCAGAATGACAGACTAAATTTTAATATAATAATATTTATCATATAACTGTTGGAAACCAGTAAATCATTTGATGATGCAGATCAATTTTCATTGGAAGCTTAATATTAATCGATAACAAGCAAGGGTAACATTTGATAGTAGCAATGGCTTCCTAGTCTATTGAACATCCTACTTCCATTAAAGCTAGTTTATAAATGTCTGACTATCCATCAAATAGATGCAAAGATGGCCGCCATCAATCAGACAATAGAACTACCCGATTCGAGCCCAATATAGATTGATTAACGACTTGTTGAGTGACTGCTATTCATCGACTCAAAGGGTGATCACATTAAGTATTAATAAAGGATATATTTCACATTTGATATCACGCGCATCTTCAAAGACATACCTTAATAAAAGAGGTGATATATTGAAATGATGACGGTACAAAGTTGTCTATGCTAAGCTGTCTTGTCTATGTAACAAATCTGCCTCAAGAAACATGATATAAAGTGTAAGTTCTTCGGAATAGATTTTCGCCAGAAAATTGCTAAATGATTTTACTGTTTGTGAAAAATGCTTATTCTCTTAACATTTTAATTGAGGCCCCAGGTTGTACTTACCTATTTATTTATTTGAATGTAAAATTGGATAATATAACAATACTGTGTACGATATGTCGATATTTTTTTGAGTATTATTATATTTATTGCTTAAATACAGACAAATACATTAATTATACCAATATTATAAAGTTGAAGAATTAGTTTGTTTTTGGGCGGTAATCTCAAGTCGGATTAGAAAAATTATTTCACCGTTAGAAAATTATCTACGTTATTCAAAAGCAACATTAGCTATATTTAATTATGAAATTCTTACGGGAATGGGAGTTACGAGGCTAAAACCGCGCGAGAGAAGCTAGTTGAATTAAGCTCTTTATAAATATAAAAAGCCGAATTCAATGTATCATTATAATGAGTATTAATAGTTTTTTGCGTTAGTTACTTAAAATATACAAAAAAAAAAACTTTTAGTCCAACAAGCCAAAATGAAACGTTTTAGAATAAATGGAACCTCTTTCTAAGTTATATACTTTTTGTTCCCTGGGAATATTTTTGTATTCCCACCCACTTGCGCTAGGACAGATAACACACGTCTTTCAGAGTGCATCCGAAATGCAAATAGTGTGTCTGAAACGTTGTGTGACAGTGACATAGGGGCTATCGGGACATTGCATCGGTGTCGGCCCCGTCGCCGCCACCTACGTGTGACGTGACGTCGAACGTCGTGACGTGACGTCGGACGTCGTGACGTCGACGTCCGACACCGATTGTGATAGAGATACGATTCGGCGGTGATCCGATTGAAATGACCAATCGGATATTGCGATTGATTCACATTCGAAATTCAAGATTAAGATTTGCGTGAGACAATGCTACCTGCAGTTTGCCTTTTGTCAGTATGTATATACTACCTATACCTTTATAATATATAAAACTGAAGCCTTCGTTTTATTGAACGCGCTAATCTCAGAAACTACGGGTCCGACTTGAAAAATTATTTTAGTTTAAACAGCTGATTTATCGTGGAAGGCTTTATGCTATATTTTATTATGAAGTTACCACGAGAACGGGAGTTATACGGGTGAAACCGCGCGCGGGAAACTTGTACATATTAGATAAGATATATAAAGTGTCTACCAATATCATCTTAACCTAAGGTTTCATTCATTGATTAAATTGTAAGTACCATCAATGGCAACTCTTCTTTTTAAGTTGTTGAATATTTCTGTTAATAGAATAAAATAAATAATTATATGTTACAAGATTATTAATGATTCAACAAAAAGATAAAAAATAGAGGATTATTGCAGTAGAAATTCTTCCCAGAATTTAGGCCGAAGCCATACAGACATTTTTGTAACTTCCTTTTTTACAATCACTTAAATAGCAATGAAATTCTATTCATAAAATTGTTCGTAACTTAATTCTTTTAAGGGTGTTTAAAATAATTCAGATAACGAGAAAACGTGTATCATTTAGTACGTCGTATTTCTCATATCTTACTCTCGGAACATGTGCAGAGGTCTATAAATAAGGCTAGTTTAAGTAACGGACTTACTCGCCGACAAACAAGGCTAGTAGAATTCGTTTATACGTTTACGGCACCTCGTTAGTTGTAGCGATAAGATGACTCTAAATAGATAATTAGTATTGTTTCCGTAACAACAGGTCATTCCGTAATCACTTTTACTGTCAGTTTTATTGATTTGGGTGGAATTGTGTGGCTCATAAGATCGTCATCGGCCGAAGTGTTAACAGCTGAAGAATGACTAACATAAATTAAGTGTCGAATACTGATTGCCAATAAACAAACTCGATATACGTGTTTAATATTTTGTATCATTTAATTTTAAACTCGCGGTGCAGCGGGTTGTACAAAAACATGAATACGTTTTTGTCATATTATTTTTTTCTGCCAAACACTGATGGTTGATAGAGACGAGTCTTGGATATATGAAATATATGGAGAGGGCATTATATTATCCTAGTCTATTTTACAATGTTCAAGCTATTTATAATGAACGTAACGTATCAAACATGATGCATGAAAAATCGATTGATATTATCGATCAATTTTGATGATGCTGAAAATAAAAGTGTGTATTAAAGATGGGTCCTTAAACTGAACTTGGTAATCACTGGTATACGCCATATGCCTGGATGAAATATAACTTAAGGATAATTTGCAGAATTAAAGAATTCGAGAGAGATGGTTTAAAAAAACGCGCTAGATTTCATTATAGACTAAAAAAGTCGGTGTTATAGAAACCGCACATATCTAGTATATAACACAATTCTATTATAAAGCTGAGTAGTTAGTTTGCTTGAACATGCTAATCTCAGGAACTACAAGTCCGATTTGAAAAATTATTTCACAATCAGAAAACTTCGTTACACAAAACCAACATAAGCTATATTAAATTATGATTTTTTTAAGGGAACGAGATTTACGCAGGTATACCCGCGCGCGGGAATCTGGTTCTCATATATCTAAAACAGATACACAGCAATGCTATTAAGAGCAGAAGAAGTAAATTAGAGCATTCTATGATCCTTCAACCATAAATAAATACGGGACACTCAGGATTTGTATCCACGAACATAACATTTTTAGTTTTTAAAATCAAGTCATTTAATCTGATATTGTAAGTATTGATGGAAATTAAATTTCTCGTTAAACGTTTTGTGAAGTACCGTTGGGCGCGTGGCAGGCGCGCGCCCGCCCGAGATCGGCCGGGCTCGTTTAAAACCATACCTTAATTACGTTGAGGCGTTATCGAGTAAGAATGCATACACGCGACATTGGTATTAATTTTAATGAAAGAAGTGCGCGAGCCAAGCACCTGCCCCGAGTCACTGGCTTACTGAAAACTACGGGACAAGAAATACGTGAAGACGATATTGTTTGGTATTTTATTATTTTATTCAAAAATTATTTATAAGTCGCATATTTAAAGAAGTCGCGTTAGTAAATGACGTTAAAAAAATATGGTTATATATTTAGTATAATTTTTTTAAATATGAGCTTTATATGAACGGAGAAGATCAAAGAATTTAGTTTAATGTTAAAGTTCCTTATACCTTTGGTGTTAACTTTATTTGTCACGATATCTTTTGTAGTAAGTTATAGAATTTTAACTATTTTGAGATAGCAAAGTATTACACATTTGACAAATAATTCTTTATTGATTTAGACAGTATCAAAAACATTTAATCTATACTGCTGCTGATGCTGATCTATCTCTACTCCGATCGTACTGCGATCACCAATTAGGAGGTGATTATGGCAATAACCTCAACGAACCTGGCTTGCCAAAGCCTGCTGAACTGGAACTATTCATCAGTAGACGTAAACGGGATGAGAAAGTAAATTATTTGTGTTGAAGTCGTCTCTATTCCACGTCCTTTTCATAATTATATCAGAAAAATGTAAGGCCGTTTTCGAACGAAGTATGCGTTTTTATAAGTAGAATTACGGTTGGTTTTAGTTCAAAGAATCCATTTACAGGTGACTACTTGTGAACACATAATTAATGCTCTTATAAAATCGTAGACATTACTTTAGTATGTAATAAATTTTCATTTGTCTCTCCTGATTTTAAGTGTACAATTTTTTTTTATCTGGTAAATATTGTCTGATGCCACATGACAATTTATGACATATACACCTGCTAGGTATTTTGCTAAATAAATAATTCAAATTAAGAACTTATACATTAGCTGCACCTCGCGGTTTTACTCGCATTACTCTGCTCCACTTGGTCGGAGCGTGATGTTTTGGAGCCTATACCTATGTTAATTCAGTTTATAAAATATCCGCGTGTGAATTTGCAGTCAAATCCATTTAATGGTTATTGCGTGAAATAATGACAAACATTCATCCATCCATATTTACAAATTATTATATTAATAAGGATTGTCCATGGACAACCTACAATATGTAGTTATGTGAAATAAATTTATTTTTGTATTTACATTATGCAGTGTATTAACACATGGGATGCCAACTTTCCTTATTCAACGTACTTAATAATTTATGTAAGAATTTTAATGTTATATTGGTATCTTTAGCAAATACTGGACTGGCAAGTTAGGACTTAATATTATGCTAATTGCACTTATAACGCAGTGCTTATATCGTACAAATCCCTAAGAAATTGATCAGTTTGAATTGTGTAAATTGTCCTCGAGCAGGTGCGGTGATACATCTGCGTTCACTATCCAACTCCCGTAGGTACCTACCTACGTAACTCCATCATTAATTCTTAGAAATTTCATAAATCTGTCATTTTTATGTTTTAATTGTCACTATATTAAACTGTTTTTACGTATGAAATTAAGTAAAATTTATTGTGATACTCCATTTCATTTTAATTGTGAATACTTGAAAAGTGAAAGTTAACCCTTAAATGGTATCGGGGATATTTGAATGTCTAGATTATTACTTTATATTTATGAGTTTGAATTATAGTTACTTAATGGGGCTAAAAACGGGTTTCGATGACATTTGCAATTGCTGAGAAAAATACGCCATTAGCAGAAAGAAAGCTAATTGCAAAATCATCGAATAATTTTAATGTTATATTTATATTTTTAGGGTGTCATTCACCTCGCTCAGTCACTCACCTCACTACATTATAAAAATGTACCTACTATGATTGATATTAAATATTAAAAGAAGAAAGATTGAATAGGATTCAAAAGTATTAGACCTATTTCAAAAAAAAAAATCACCATTAGAAAGCCAAGTTATTTAGGAGTAACATAGGCTTTTTAATTATGAAGTTCTCAAGGGGACAACCACGTTCAAGAACTGTCATCTTGAATGCGGTTGTTGTTGCGGAAATGATAAATGCCTTCTTTTAATTCGGCCATAGTTAGTAATCTATATCTATATATACAAGAAATCTTTGTGTAAATTCTAAGATTTATTTCCGGGTCTGGTTGGTTGAGGGACTATCCTCCGAGCTTCGGAAAGCACGTTAAGCCGTTGGTCCCGATTATTATAATATCATCTATAATAATCGTATATCAAGGAACGGGCAGCAGCGTTTCCTTGTGTGGTACAACATAATACTGCGGTCACCAACCCGTCTGTCAAGCGTGGTCACTATGGCAAATACTCTCCCTCGGGTGACGGCCCATGTTCAGCAGTGGACGATGGATGATGATGATGATCTATATATAAAGCTGAAGAGTTTGTTTGCTTGCTTGAATGGGCTAATCTCAGGAACTACTGGTCCGTTTTGAAAAAATCTCTCAATGTCCATTTATCGAAGAAGGCTATAGGCTATATTTAATGATGAAGTTCTTACAGGAACCGGAGATACGTGGGTGATACCACGTGCGGGAAGCTAGTCCTAAAACATATGCTTAAAGATTGCTACTTTAAGAGTCATATTGGTAATATGCTCTTGCTTCTAATCGAGGTTGACATATCAAAATATTTAAATGTGGCATATTGTGAATAATTTGTTCGAGAAAAGTCAATATGAAAGAGAGATCTCCTACAATCTTTACGCTTTAAGTTAGGTATTGTAACATATATCTTACAAGCTTCCTTTGCGCGGTTTTACCCGCGTAACTCCCGTCCCCGTGGGAACTTCATTATTAAATATAGCCTATGTCACACAGGGTGAATGTAGCTTTCTAATGGTCAAAGAATTTTTGAAATGTGTTTTTTCATTACAAAGTTACACACAAAAATACAAAACTTTCCTCTTTATAAAACAATAGCCTTCTTAAAGCATGTGTAATCACCATATTTAAGGAAAATAACTAGGAAGTCAGTGTAGTATAATATGTCTCAATCTCAGCGAATCATATTATTGAAACCCAAGCTTTGAAAGTTCTTAAGTGTATGCGACAGGTTAATTTCAAGTATAAATTGAAGCTCGATGCGATCACTTTTATGGGTTGACGGCGTGTTTATGCGAGTAACCCATAATAGAGGCTTAGTGGGGACAGCTGCCCATGGGGCGGGGACAACGGTCTGCCCCGATCGTTTCTTGAATTTTTAGTGTTTACACACACTTTCTGCGTAAAACGAAGCTCCGTAAACTAAATTGCACTTCAATTGGTGAAAGCTCAATATTTTCAAAAACAATATTTATGTAGGATACGAAATTATTTCATCCATTTATGCAAATTATAAATACTTTAGGTATTACCCGCGACTGCGTCCGCGTAGATTTAGATTTCTTCATACAAATTTTGTAACCCCTTTTTACTTCCTTAGGGTTTGAATTTTCAAATATCCTTTCTTAGGGCTCTCTACGTTATAAAAAGAACCCCTGTGCAAAATTTCATGTTTCTAACCCTTGTAGTTTAGGCCTTGCCTTGATATGTCACTCATTAATTCAGTCAGCTTCTCCTTCTATATTTTATTTTTTCTCCTTATTTTATAAAAAGCCAAGGTTTGAGTGTTTCATTGTTTGCTTTAAATAGGCTCCGATACCATTTTTTATAGGACTAGTCCCACCCACAGTCCCACCACTGCAACTCCTGTAAGCCAGCCAGTGGTACACACTGTAAATGGCAATAAGCACCGAGGCTCACCAAGCCCCGGAAAGAAGTTAGACTGTCTTGGGACCCGCAAAGAATTTAATGAAAAAGACAATAGGAGGAGTAAGAAAAGATTCAAATAGACGAAATAAAAAAAATCGCTATTAGGAAGCTTGCTTTCCAGGAGTTACATATTTTTATGTCTTTTTAATTATGAAGTTCCCACTACGGGAGCTATACGCTCGAAACCGCACGCGGACCAAGCTAAGTAGTACGAAATTAAATCAGAATAAACAACTTCAACTTTATAAACAAACAAAGAATGAATTTCAATTAAAATCATGCGCTGGCTCGTAATACGTAGCATTTAAAACAAGTAGTTTTAATTAGTTGGTAGTCCCAAGTAACTGGCGGGCAATAATGAGATAAAACAACTTATTAAAAGTATCTAGAGATCGGAGATCACGTGAATATTGTTCTACTCAACGTACTTGGTGTTTCAACTTATATAAGACCTACCAAGAAAAAACGATCAACATAAATATTTTGAAAAGTACTGCGAGACTACGATTACCGTAAAACTTAGCCGTTGATCCGATACAGATAACATGACAAAAGTTTCAACATATGCAATAACGCCAATAACAAAGTTAAAATCCTGATTTTATAAAGCATCTTATCTTAATTATCAACCTTATTTTCATTAAGATTGGGGTCAAAAATTGTTTGATCGTACTTTCGTAAATGTTCCGTTTGATTTGTCATGAGTAAAGAAGTACGATCGATACAGATCTCGACTCATGCAGTTAAACGTAGACATATGAACATGCCTCTAACTACTGCTTTTATTGAATGTTTTCTTTTATTTAAATTATGCTCATACATCCAGGTTGAGATTGAAATAAAAACTAATAGAAACATAAGAATTAAAATTATTGTTAATTAGTTATTATTTTGTAATTTAGCTTCTTATTTGCTTTGCCTCTTTGTAAAAGGACATAAATATATATCGGAATAATTATAAGTAACGAGTCGAGTTGAAGATGAGTTGACGATGAATTTTATTTATAAAACAAATGATATACATGCAAAAAGTGGAGGACATGTTGACAAGTTAAGATGGTATTTTATTTTTCATATAAATGTGATACTTTTAGTTAGCCGATAATTATTCTTTCATCATCATCAACATCATCAGCCCGTACAACGTCCACTGCTGAACATGGGCCTCCTCCCGACGAAGGGTTTTTGCCATAGTCACCACGCTTGGCAGGCGGATTGGTGACCGCAGTATTATGTTATAATACACAGGCAAACGCTGCTGCCCGTTCCCTGGTATACGCTTGTTAAAGATGATGTAATAACAATCGGTTAAAGTTTAAATAGTTTAACTAAGTCTAGTTGAATGAGTGAAAGAATATAGGTTTAAAATCTTAGATTAACACGAAAAAGGCCACGCAGCTAATAATTATAGTAGACAGATTTTTGCAAGTTTTGGGTGACACATTGATCTTGCTGCCACTCTTTTATTTGTTGCAGAAAACGTATACACATTCTAGTGAATTTTAAACTACCATTAGTAACCCAGAGATGTAATCGTTTACATAAATGGCAGGTGTGACTCAAGGATTTTTTTTGTTGTTTACATATCAATCAATTGATACATATTTTATGTTATAGTACTTATTTATTCTGTAGTTGAACGTTAAGTCTTCTTATCAATACTGAGTTGTAGAATTTTTATTATAAATTACCAGTTTCTTGTTAAACTACAATCCACTTGCAAAGAATAATTGAATGTTATGAGGGGTACATCTACATAAGTGTGTGTTTTGTTATTCTTTTAACATAGCAGTGAAATACCTACATATTAGATAAAAATGTAATAGTATTTTAAAGCTGATATTTAATTCTTTTAAATATCAGCTTTTCTATTTAAATTAAAATGCTTCTTTAGCTTAATAATCTCAGTTTTTTTCCTTTGTTACAAGTCATCAAATTAATAAAAATTATAAAATAAGTTTGTACTTATTTCATTATTTTTGTCACTAATTCCACTTTTCTCAATCTTGTGATTGTATGAAGTGGAATTGGTAAACGGAGAGAGGCCTTTGAGCAGGAGTTGAAAAGTAATAAAAAAGTAAGTAGATATTTAAAATGGGTTATTAATAACTATTGTTCTCAATTCAAATATTTTACAGTTGTTAAAAAAAGTTATTTCGACGCTCCAATAAAGTTGCGCTCATAATTATTATCAAAGTACGTTTAATCAAATAAACAAATCCATAAGGCACGGTCGAACGCCCTTTATCTAGATTAGACTTATAAAATTAAATGGTTCAGTTGAGCTGCAGGCTAAAACAAACACACATGTTTATCTCAACGGTAATACAAATTCTCGGCGCTATGGCAATAAACAGCGAAGTACTACCGACGAATAAAACTTAAGTAATTTCTTAAGAAAATATAATATTCCCATATAATATCCACTGCTGAACATGGGCCTCTTCCCGAGGGGAGTGTTGCCATAGTCACTACGCTTGGCAGGCGGGTTGGTGACCGCAGTATTATGTTGTAACAAACAAGGAAACGCGGCTGCCCGTTCCCTTGTATGCAATTCATGTAGATGGTGTTATAACAATCGGGACCAACGGCTTAACTCTCTAAAAGTCACAACTCCTCAATCCCCAGCCAGTGACCGCCGTTCCAAGTCCCATAGGGGGAGCCCTTTTGCGCAGATTGCTTAATTTGTAGTATTTAAAAACATTTCATAAAGCCATTTCATGGAGCCTTGCTTTTATGCTCGGTGTACTTAACCTTCGTAGCTAACTTAATATAGCAAAACATAATTATTATTAAATTAAATTACAAACAAAAAATAAAGGGAAAAGTTTTTCCAAAAAAATATTTTCAAATTACAGTTTTGCAGTTAAATATTATAGTTAATACTCATTTATTTTCCAAAAGCATCTGTTACAAAATTGACAACATCCCAAAGATTTAATATTTTAATTTAATTAAAATGTTAAAAAGAAGTCGTTACAGATACAATGCGCACACGCAATGCCAGCGCTTAAGGACGCGATACATCTCTCGGCACTTCGAAATATAAATCAGAGCAATGTAGACGAGACCTGCCCCTCCTGAGCTTCGTGCGGATACCATCATTTGTGGGCCAACAAAAACAATTAGCCACTTGCACTCACCATTACGTAGATCAAAGATAAAGGTACTGAGCCAAGTGTAAATAGAATCAACAATAAAATCTGTTACGGCTCTATCTGATAAACTATACTCGTAAACCGACTTCATTACGATATTGTTTTAATTGTTTTCAATTATCTCTTTGGTGTTTTTAATTTTAATAAATATAACATTCTTTTTTTAATAAGTGCATGATGATTTGAATAAACTTGTTGTTAACTTGTAGGTGTTTATTGTTGTGGAAGACTTTATTATATGAGAGTACAGGCAAAGAACAGCGATTCAAAAGTTTAAAAGTAGGTACTTAAATCGTTTTGCTTTTTGGCCTAAAAGGAAAAAGTATTTTTGACGCCATCTGTTTACTTTTTTTAAAGAGTTTGTAATTGGGTAGGTACCTATTAAAAAATAAATGTGTTGCAATTGATATTTTTAAAGCTTAGTGCTTAATTAGTCGCAATGATTTGTTAAATCAGTCTTAATCATCAACAGCCCGTATAACGTCTACTGTTCACCATTGGCCTCACCGAATTGGATATTGTCATTACCAACACGCTTGGCAAATGAGACCAACGGATTAACGTGCGTGTAACGATTTTACACAAAGATTTTATAGTTTGGTTCGAGAATCGAAGCCGAAACTTATACTGCTAGACTACAGAGGCCTTTAGCTCTTTGTATAATTACAGATCCCCAATAATTATGTTACATCCTACTTAAACAAAGTAATACAAACTAAGGTCTACCCCGGGGGCTAAGTTAAATGATATCTATAAAACAAATGTGTATCAGTGTGGGATTGAAATTGCGAATTTTGATATCTCAATCTGTGTCGGGTCAGAGATGCCGCGGTCACGACACCCTTCGGTGGTCACGCGCAGGTTGTGAGCTTATTAATTATTATCAGACCAGCGAATTAACCACGGTAACGGATGTTAAATTGTATTTATAGTATATATATTTTAAAACGATAAATTTGGTAACTGACTAAATTTGCCGAAATGCGTCGTTTTAGTTTTTTTTTATTTTATTAGCCGAGTTGTTACAGTCTACTAGTTTTCTTGCTAAACCTTCGTGATAAGCTAAATGCTTGTGATACGAGTGGGTTCACGTCGGTAGTGCAATTAGTGGGGATTTAACCAGCGACCACAAGATCACAAGTCCGACTCAAGTGGCCACCAATAGCCATTCGGCCGCATTGAACTAAAAAAATAAAATTTCAGACTTAGCCCAAATAGATTCACTGTATATTTAGTAGGTAGTCTAAAGTTATTATGTTGCCCCTCATTTGTCAGACGACTGTCAGAAATTTGGGCGTTTCTTTGGTATTTATTGATAATTGTGCATTTGTGTTTTTATTTAACTTACATAAACTTATATCAACATGTAGGTAAAGAAACATGCAAGCTATTAAGTTAAATGTAAGTGTAAATTAAATAAGTATAAGTGGGTTAAATATAAACACAAACACGCGTCATTATCAGTGAAACACGACACTGCGCGACCGGTGCCCAGTCGCACTGACAGTTGAGAGGTATTTAAGCAAGTTACAATGTTGTGAGAAAAATTCTGCAATATTGTTATAGTGTTAATGATTCGTTGAAAATTAGATTCTTCAGCGGTAAATTTTAAACTTTGCCTATATTATTACGTCACTAACTCACGCGAGATGACTATGGCTAAACCCCTTTTGGGGGAACATCATATAACTAGAATGAACGTTGACATTTTCGAATATTAACGTGACTTAATTTCATTTCTTATTACTCTTCGATTATCTTGACATTGATTGTCGTTGCGGGTCTAAATTTATTACGGACAATGTTATTAACATTTTGCAATCTAATAATAAAATTTATCAGTACTATAAGTACGGATCACTCATACGCACAGGGCAAAAGGTCCCGATCGATGGGCCGCCGAAATTAAATACAGGGCTCAGGGCTCGGATGCGATAAATTTATATTGTAAGTGATTTCTTACCGCTACGTACTGATAAAGGTCAGATAAAACTCCTTTAATGTACAAGGAGGACCATTTTTAGGGTTCCATACCCGGAGGGTAAAAATTGGACCAGTCTGTCACCAGGCTGTATGTCAACAATCGCGATAGCTGGACAGTTGAAATTTTCACAAATTATGTGTTTCTGTCGCAGCTACAACAAAAAACTAAAAACAAAATAAAATAAATCTCTTAAAAAGGGGCCTCTTAAAAAAATGTTATAACATAGTGTACCTAGTTAATGGAACCCTTTGTGCGCGAATCCGACTCGCATTTGGCGGGATTCTTTGATTACCAGTCAAATTATATATTAGCTTTAACTATAACACCATGTATTTCAGAAATATTTACTTTTCAAGAGAGTGATAACTAGGTAAATAATGTTACATATCTAGAGCTCATAAACATAAGGTCGGATGTGCCATTATACGTCAGAAACATTGGTCGTTTGTGCTTTTATCGTAAACTGGCATTCACGACCAAATGCTTCTGAAGTATAGTAAAACCGACCTTATCCTTCTGAGGTCAAGATATACACCGTTCTTAATTTTATTTTAAAAGTTTCTATAATACGTATGACAGATGAAGAAAAAGAGAGTCGATAGTGGAGAGACATTTTTAATCACAGCCCGGTTAGCATAGGCAGCGCGACTCGAGTCTACTCTACGGAGGCCGACCAATTACATTGCAGAAACGCACTGTCACGTGACACTTTCTGCAATGTGATTGGTCGACTTTTTAAATGTAAGAGACGCGGCGACGTCATGTGCGGAAAGTTTTAAGAAAGGGAGTTTACTATTAAATTGAAGACTTATATAATATTAGCTTCTTCAGTTTCGCAGTTTTGACCGCGTAACTCCCGTTCCCGTAGAAACTTCGTAATTAAATATAGCTTATAGACTTCCTCGATAAATAGGCTATGTAACACTGTTGTTTTTTCAAATCATTCCTGAAATTGGTGCGAAAGCAAACTAACAAACTCTTCAGCTTTGTATATTAATATATAGAATCGATTTTTTGTTCAACATGTACAGTTGATTTACTTATTAAGATTAGATTGTAGTAGAAATAAAGAAAATGAAAAAAAAAATTCATTTATTATGATTGGGTGGAAATAACATGATTGTCAAGAAAATGGTATTAAAATGTCAAAACCACCTAAAAAAGTAACTCTTGATACGGGATGGCAAGGAATCTTTTGTAATTTAGAGGAACATTGATAAAATCTCAGTTAAATACTTTGGATGTTGTATACTTAATGCGAATGATTGCATCTCATGGCCAAGGTCGTATATATTTAACCAATATCCTTACGCAAGAGGTATCTTCTCGTGGCGCTGGACTTTGGTTAAAGGCAGTCGTTAGTCGGGGGGTTGGGGGAAGGAGAACTTGTTTTAATTTTTTTTATGCGATCTATCTAATGTCTTTTTGATATTTATTTTTTTTAAGTCAACTCTTGCACTAGGCAATCATACCCCTTTGTCGCGGGAGATTTTACTAATACATAATCCACGGACACAAAACACACCCAGACTGAGAACAAATATATTCGTGGTTCACTGAAATAATTACGTAAAATGTACTGAATGGATTTGGCTGGAACTTTGCTCATATATTAAGCTTGATTATGATATAGGCTGCAAAAAATCACGCTCCAACCCACTGGAGCAGAATAACGCGGGTAGAACCGCGGGGCGCAGCTCGTATAGTCATAAAGAGATTTTCATATAGAACTAAAGCAACATTGGAAAAACAAATTGTAAAGTTGCTAGTCAGACAGGAAATACCTACTCCTATCTTAACTACATGGTTGCTACATCAAATTAGTGATTAATTTCCTTAGAGCTTCCGTCGTAATTTATACTCTACTTACTGATTCTTAAAGCTTATAATTGAATGCTGAAATCTGAATAGACTTAATAGGGTCAAGCGTGAGACAAAATCCTTTTTTTTTCAGTTACAAATACGCGACGTTCCTGGCGCCATAGGTTATTGCATAAAAAAACAAATAAAAATAGGTCAGAACTAATGAGTGTGTAATTACATTAGACTCGGAGGGTGGCTCGCGGCCGGCGGTCCCTTCCCTTCGGTACCTGGAAGGGTGCATCCATCATTACTATTGCGGTATTAATCAAAGATTTTGAATTCATCAACTTTGATGCAGCTATTTAATAGCTTGAAGCCATTGCAGAATAGATTAGATTTAATGTAATCAAGTATTATGGTAGTTTGCTTGTAATGAGACGCGTTCTAAAGTTTATATATTTTACTAGCGGCCCGGTACCGGCTTCGCACGGTTGCACATTTCTAGTAAAAATATAGCCTATGTTACTAAGGGGTATTGGTGAAAGAATTATCGAAAACCATCCAGTGGGTTTTAAGTTTATTTGATACAAAAATACAAACTTTTCCTGTATATTGCTTAGTAACTGTTAAGTACTAGTACACTTTTACTGTTAAGTATAGATTTATGTAACTTCAGTACATTAAAGTTGTATAATGATGATCTTAATGTCTTAGGCATTTCTAACATCCAACCTTAGAGTAATGCAGAGATATTAAAGTAGGTAGACAAATTATGTATTCTTTTAAGAATATTTTTCACTAGCGACCCGCCCCGGCTTCACACGGGTGTAATGCTGATGTATCATACATATAAACCTTCCAATTGAATCACTCTATCTATTATAAAAGAGCCACATCAAAATCTGTTGCGTAGTTTTAAAGATCTAAGCATACATAGGGACGGACAGACAGCGGCAAGCGACTTCGTTTTATACTATGTAGTGATATAGACTAGACTAGTAGCTGTACTTTTGTGCAATTATACCTATCCTTATTTATCTTTTCTCATATTGTTTGTGTATATGTTACCGGATATGTATGAAATCTAGGAATTGTACACAATTCCTAGGAAATATATACCCTTCCGAGCCTACTTAGGAAATGTGTAAAATAATGTTTCAAAGATTCCTTAATACACACATTTCCTGTGAAATGTATTTATTTCCTAGGAATTGTATATAATTCCAATATCGTATCAGGAAATGTATAAAAAGAATGCTTTCTGTAATAAAACATGTTGCTTCAACGAGAATAATATTTTTTATTAATACAAATAGGTAACAATCATACCGTAAAATATGATTAATGTTATCTTACCAATTATAGGTTCAAAAATCAACTAGGTATCTATTAACTTTTAAGGTGCATTTATCGGAAAATCACTGTTACCAGAAATTAATAAGAATCATATGTTGATCAACCTAGTTAGTTGATAAACGAGGTTTCGGGTGGTTATAAAAAAAATAACCTAAACCTACCCATTGATATTTCCGATTGCTATTTAGGAAATGTATAGATTTCCTAGGAAATATGTCTAATATAATTTACTTCACACATTTCCGGGCGATTTTAGGAATTACATACATTTCCTAGGAATTGTATACAATGACGGATTACATACATTTCCGTTAACATATACATACATTCATAAATGATTATGTCAATAAATAAATAGTATTAGGAATAATAATTTGATGTTTACTTTGTGATAATTGTATGTTTTTGGGGATACATCATTCCATTTTTACTAGCTTTTCGCCTGCGGTTTCACCCGCGTAACTCCCGTTCCTGTAAAAAAATCACAATTAAATATAACCTATAGCCTTTCACGTGAATGGACTATCTAAAACCGAAAGAATTTTTAAATCGAACCAGTTCTTGGGATAAGTGCCTTTGAGCAAACACACATTAGCATAGATTTAATTAGAAATCCACGTTAATTACTGAAATAATATAATTCATCGCTTCTTAACAAAGTTAGCTGCCCTTTGTATATTGTTATGTTTTTCAAACAGGTAAAATGATTTTATGAAAAAAAAATATTCATTAGTATGATATATTTTTTCTACTTGTAGGTATAGGGTATAAATACGAAGGGTACTCATGTTGTGATTCATCATTCACCCCTAAAGATGCTACATCGATAATAGTGACTCATGAGGTCAATAATAAACTATATGTTTTAGTTACGGCATTCCCCTTCCTTCGTACAAAGTATAACAATACGGGTATAAAATGTTATATTGAATCGGATCAATATTCTACTCCATATATTATTATAATATAAATAAATATTTGCAGTCTTGTAGATTTTAGCCACGGTGGCTTTTCTCCATAGAAATAAGTCACCGTGGCCGAAATCGGAGGATTGGCTATCAGCATCCGGCCATCCACAGATGCAGAGCGCAAGTACGCGCGCACTTTACTGTTAATATCTGGTGAGTTAGTTCTACCGACACGACCAGAGAGAGATAAAGCACAGGACTGACACTAAAAATGGTCCCCAAACACGGGGGATACACCGCCAACTTCCAGACGTCGAGTTAAGACTCAGAGTTTTGTGAACAGAAAATTTTAAGTATTAACTCATTTTTTTTCCCAACCCCGGAATCGATCTCGGGATCTAACTAGTTACGGTCGAACTTATTACCGCTAAACCAACGAGGTAGGTATTCATTATAATCTATACTAAAATTATAAATAAGATACGCGGGTAAGAACGTGCTATGAGTCATTCTTGTTTTCTTTTTACCAGATCAACTTCACCTTCTTTCGAAATTGACAGATTATGTTATACACGTACTTAATCGGGATAGCAAGCATTTGTGATGGAATTTTCCTCTAGTAGATAACAAAAAGTAAATTTTATTTGAATAAGATAAAGGTCCTACACAATAAAAAAAGCTTAACTAAGCTAAGCTCTCCCGCTCATTATCACCCGCGTCTTGTTTTTCCATAAAATAAGATAATCACAACGTTACTGCTAAAACGACTGCCTCCTCAAATATACTAATTTCACTTTTAAATAATCTACTAATCTTATCTTTATGTTTACGGTATGATCATAATCCGTATTTTTATTCTACATGAACAAGTCTATAAGTAGATATGTACACAAGGAAGTGGCTAACAGAAGCAATCGTGTGCCACGAATAGTGCAGGGGTTGACAACAATGACAATCATTGAGAACAGTTCATTCGCTACTAAGTACACCTTCGCAAACCGTCCGCCCACGCAATACAGATAACAAGTTGAATACATCTGCCTGTTTGATAAAATACTACATGTAGCAGGTACGGTCAGCATGTAAACTAGAGCACTAGTTTGTTTCACAAAATTGTTCAATTTATAGACAGTAAATTATAGAATAGAATACTCTTTATTGTACACATAAGTAAACAAAACAAAGCAAAACACAAGAAAGAAAAATAATAGACGAAGTACATTGGTCAGTCTTATCGATAAAACAATTTCTTCCAGACAACCTTTGGATGGATAATGGAATTCATGAGGTAATATCTGATCTAAAGCCTATGATTAGTCTACTACGTTTCTAGAAAGTTGAGCAGTAACCGGCGGGACAAATAAGTAAAATTTGCGATGGGCAAACATGAGCAATCGATCACAAAACTTCACAAAAACAATCGATTTTCCCAATTAATCACGATTCAAGCGTAATTTTAAAGATATATGAAACAATTCTTTTACGAATAGTCTTCGCGCAATCGTTGGGTTTGAAATAGTTTTACCATTATAATAGTAAATTGAAGGAAACGCTGCTGCCCGTTACGTGGTAGGAATACGATTATCGTAAATGATGTTTTGGTATAAAAAGTTATAATGTGCCAACTCAAATCCAATTGCAAAATAGCTAAGTGCATTATTTTACGACAATATTATATAGCGCCACTTTTCATTGACCAATTCAAAAGGGAATTTAATAAAAGCAGGATGCAAGTACTGTTATAAATATTAGTTAAAGTAATACAAAAATTAATTACATGTTGATTTGTAGTTGTAGGTTATTGTTATTAAATAAAATAATTCAGTACGAAAGAACGAAAACTGTTTTTGTAGCATATTTGAAGAATGTAATTTAAGTATTTCTTTTTGTTTTTGTAAATAAGTACCACCAACCTCGTTCTGCTCATAGACTCCTCAACAATCATCGTTTTATGTGACAATTTCAATTATACGTAGAATTTTTCATATTGTGCATATACCTGCATTACTGCATATATTTTGTCAGTCTATCAAAACATAATTACAAACGAAACCAAGCCACACGCCGAGAACAATTACTTGCCTGTGAAACGTGAATAACACTTAGTAGTTAGTTGAACTAATTTTCTAGTGATCACATTTTATGAGCAAATCTTTAAGTTTTATTACGCCACTTAGAGAACCCCGTAAATTGTTTGTTTAGAGAAGGCTTGTAAGTGGGCAAGCTATTCAAAGGTTCCGGTGTCATTACATCCATTAAGTATACTCACCGCACCACAATTACTTGGAAAGGATTTCAATTTACTTTATTATTTATTTATATATGCGATATCTTGAAATTATGAGCGATGTCTAGTGGTATATTTAAGAACTGAGAAAAATGTTGAGTCGACGGTTTTATTTATTGCTAGAGTCCATATGGTTTGCATGAAATATTCATGCTACCTATAGGCACTCTAGTGATTAATCTTTTTGTATAGGATAAGGTAAAACATATATTTTTTTAAATACCGAATAATTTCAGAAATTTGAATGTATTAAATATTTGTGTGTAGTGTTAAAGATATAATATTTTACAAATATAATTTTAAGAATGTTAAATAATACAGACAAATAACAATTAATCAGATTGTTTTACAGATCAGATACAGATCGCTTCAATTACAAATAAATAGATAAGTATATAAATAGAATTCATTATTAAAAAAAAAAAAGATTATTAAATGTATCCGAGTTATCAAAAACATGTCTATACGTTTCTTTGTTCCAGAGTCTATCTTCCTATGATTAAAAGCATTATGTTTATAGTCCCGAATTGCTCCGAGATTAAATGGATCTAATGGGAAGCGTTTATCTTAATTTCAGTCTCCCACGAAACGTTTGACGCAACTATAATATTACATTAATGTTTACTAAATCATTTGACAAAAAAAGTGTTTTGTAAATGTCTACTTGAGTAATAATGATGGTTATCTAACAAAGGCTTTTTTAACCCTTTAAATATCTTTGGGTCAAACTTCGCATATTCAGTGAGCAAAAAGTAACATTAAAACTTTGTGGGCAGAAAAAGGAAATATTGACCAAAACAAACAAAATATAATGAATAGCCTCCGCGTGTTTTCATATACATTCTAAATTAAATTTAGGCGTGATTAACTCACTCGAGGCGTTTTCTCTGTTCATCAATCAAATGGTGGTCGCAAAGAAGTGTAGGAATATTTACTTCCTAAGATATTTCTCTTTCGCACTCATTAAATTCACTTAAATTTAGAAAGGGATGAAGTATGCTTGATTAGGCAACACGCAATTGATTTTTAGAGTTCACACGGATGCCTCAGGAATGGTCAGACGGCTGACTTCAGAAGCCTGCGGTAATCAATTTTGTACACAAACGGCGGTTATTAATTGATTTTTTCTCTCTAATGACTAAAAATAACATCTGCCAAATCAACAGGACCGGTCGTTAACGAACGTGCCAAAAGTTTATTTTCTCCTGTCTTCAATCTCACAGATAACTTGTAGTATACACGTTTTTCGGTTTTTAAGCCTCTCATAATTAGTACAAGGTGTTGATAGAAATCTTGGTTTAAATTGAATGTAAGGATTCATATGAATAAAATTTTTCAAAAGAATTTAAAATTTTAAGAACCAGATATTAAATGACTACCCTTTTGATTAACATATTGTGTCAGTGTAATGTTCAATAATTTATGTACATTTGGAACATACAAGTAAAAGTGAAAGTGTCGAGTACGAAAAAAAGGGTTAAACATTTGCATTATCAGATTTGAAACGCCACTAGAGTCACAGTTTGGAACGTCTTTGATTTGTGATTTACCTACGCACCGCTATAAATTTTATAACACATTCCTAAACCACGTGCGTTTTTATTTATGAGACTACATGCGGTTTTGATAAATATTCGCTCTGGGTGTTTAACTAAACCCAATTAGTTTAATATACAATGCGTCATATTTTAATAGTTAGGAAACAAACAAAATGATCTATAAGATATTTAGAATGTTATCATAATTATTATATTCGTTTTAAAATGTGTTGTTAATTACCTCTTGTGTAACATTAAAATATAGATTGAAATTTTAAAATATTTTATAAAATATGCGAAATTGAAATAAATTACACTTTTAAAGTATTATCTTAATTTTGTCTTTGAGGTTTTGTTGATGTATTTAACATAAATATTTGGTACTGTTGTACCTGGAACATGTGAACATGGCATGAATTCGACGTATTCTGTTAAATCTACATGTCGGTCGAGTGATTGAACTAAACAATTGAGATTACAATTGGATATGCAAACCGATTGGATATTATTCGATGTTACATACGATACTTACTGTGTTTCGTCAGGGATTTCCTTAAATCAAACCGCTTCGGATCGAAGACGATCCCGTTTTGCATCCGTTCGTACATCAAGATTGCTATCGAAGATTTACAAGAGCCGTCGTCGATGGGAGAATGTTCCTTTTCCAATTGGTACAGACGAATTATTTATTTATTTCAACTGTGTTAAGGCCAGTTTTGCTTGTCTATGTATTATGGAACGATTGCTTCGTAGAAGGATACTAGGTAGTGTAGATTTATTTACTTGTATGTCCGTTTCGAAGTCTTTTTATTATGGAACGTTGAAAGATAAATACATATTCATGAATGGATCTGCGGATCATAGTTTTAGACTGAGACAGTTTGACTTTTTAACAAGTGTTCTTATCTCATTGTTTTGTCATACGAACATAAAGCTTAACTACTTACAACAAAAGGTGAAGTGAATCGAGTCGCTGTTCATTTTCTTTTCATTTCTGATTTAATTTTTGTGTATAGTGAAAATTATAAGAATTGTGTTCTTAAATTTTGTTTTATATGTTGTAAATTATAATCATCATAACATTATTTGTAAAGCACGTTGAGGTTTTTATCAAAAATGGAGGAAAAAATATCATAATAATGTGTTTTAATATCCAGCATTCACATAAATTATAGTGAAGGCACCGCGGTTGTTTCAAAGGCGTGCTAAACAAATAACATGTCGGGCTGATTTAGAGTTTAGCTGCGACCCTTTGACCGGCTGTCCACACCTATGGGTGGGCAGTGGGCCCAGTGAGCATCGCCTCCTGCTAGCTCACTCCACATAGTTAACCCTTAGGTCGTAAGTGTCGCGGAGATTTACGAGGTTGATTCATTAGATGCGTTCTTGATGAAAGCTTAAAGTTTTATTTATACATTAATTTGAAATATATTTTATTTGGACAAACATTGCGTCTTAAAGTCAGATATAAATTACTAACTAGATATTTAGGTACAGATTTAAGTCATGTTTAGTATGTCATATATTAAAATTTCAATAAAACTAAATTAAACTTGTGTATTGAGTAATTTATGTATGCTCTAAGTTACATAATTTAAATTATTCGAACTTTTTGTTGCCTTTGAAATATCAATTCACGCCAAAAACTTTCCTTGGTGTCAAAGGATATAATCAATTAAAGCAATAGATTTTAACAAAAGTGAAAAGTAAAGAATGTTTTATGAACGTGAAACCTGTGTAAGTCGAGATTTAGCAGTGAGAGAAACCCTTTCGTTCCGAACTGTGTCTAACAAAGACATATCCGGGTTATGGGATATTTCAATCGATTTGCACAGGAAGTTGCAACGCTTCGTTACCTCACTTTTATATTTTGCTAAAATTGAATATGAGTCCTTTTAGTTTTGCCGACAGTTCGAAATTTGCCTTAATAAGTACCTTCAGCGTTATTTGTTCAAAATTGGACAAAGTATTTTCTATGTGCTTATTATTTATAATTTCTGTTAACGACATTATGTGCATATTATTTAAAATTCATGTTAATAAATAGACTTTGTATTGAAGTTGGCCATTTAACATGATTAATGAACAACTTTTAAATAAAGTTACGGTACTAATAATATTGAGAATATTAAAAAAAAATAAAAAAATAAAAAAGATTTGTAGACTCTCGCATGACACACATTTTTAAAACCCTAATTTTATAAAAGATTTTTAATTATTTTGGTAAAAAGGACTAGAGGCTTTGCTACTTTACCGTGCATAAAGGCGAGTAGAGCTCCAGCCTAAATAAATCTAGAGCTCAGAACCATAAGGTCGGATATGCCATTATATGTAAGAAATATTCGTCGTATGTGCCTTTACCGTAAACTGGTACTAACGTCAAATGCTTCTGATAATTATAGTACATCGGTCCTTATGCTTCTGAGGTCAAGAAATGGTTTAATTAAAGACTAAAAAATAAGCATCCTGTGGGACTTGGACTTCGGCTCAGGACAATGTAAAACGAACTATACTTGCAGGTTTTGGTTGGTAGTTATAGTTATAGTCTGTCACAACATAAACCATTACCCTAAAGTACATAGTCTCTCAGACATACAAAACAAAAGTAATTACAAACATTTTTCAGCACAGGACGTTTCAATCGCAACATGTAATCGTTAATTAAAACGAGAAAGCAACATCGTTCATCCTAGCTGTGTCTGTAACGTAGTATACTTTTTGTTCGGCTGACTAAATTATGTCTTTATAGTGACGGTGTCGTGGTATCACCAACCACCATCTCGGGTGATCGAGTCCCGTCCACAGTAATTTGTACCTGCCCTCTGTTACCGACGCATTGATCTTCAGTGTTTCGTATTGTGGACACATATGGTATGTGACATACAGACGTGCTCAGTGAAGAACATTATATTCATGTTGTGTTATTTATTTAAGCACACCAACAGTACAATTACACAATATTATTACTTATATAAGTTACATTTTGTTAGTAATCATACAGTACCTTTGTATCATTTTCTCAGTTGTAAAATAATCTTCCGATAAAGTGACATAACAAAATAGTAATAATAAAAGTAGTTTACAAGTTTATTTCTTTTGTGTATGTTTCTTGGATTGGCATATGAGTATGTAATTAGATATAATGCTAACCTTATTAAATGGTTAATTTGAAAAAAATAAGACATTAGATAATGTCTAAGTTTTTCAAATTAAGGTTTAATTCATAATCATATTTTCTTCATAAATGTTTTTGGCTTATTTCTTGGCTTGGCTTATTAGTTCAATTAAGAGGCTTTCTACAAAAACTATGATGTGTTCGGGAAACTAGCCTACCTACCATATAAGTTTCATAGCAACAATAGAAAGATTATTATCTTTAAAAACGTTACAATAGACAAATACTTGAGTAAAAATTAATATGCACAAGAGCATATTAATTTTACTCAAGTATTTGTCTTCTCTCTGATCTTAAACTTATTCGGCCGTGTGTCACGACACCCATAAGTAGAAACTATGCAGAATAAAAATTATTGGACTTCTTGAGGGGTCGATACATTTTTTTATGTGGTTGATTTTGTCAGTAAGCCTCCGGAAGCGGTGTTCGACTGACTGTCTTTGATTAATGTATTGTCTTTAGATCACTTCGGTTACTGGTCTGAAGGTAAATGGTTATACAAATAAGGTGTAAATAGCGATGAACCTATATATATCGAGAGATATTTAGTCTCATTAATATATCAACTGTCCTCGGGTTTATTCGTTGTTATTTTTTAATTATTTTATATTATTATTATTCAAATTTTATTATTTTATAATAATTATTAGGGATTGCTGGTAATGTAAGCCTAAACGCTTTACGTCATCTGGTGTATTTGAAGTGAAGAGGCTAGAGCACGCGCATTATTTTCGTTCATCTATTAAATCTATTTCAACTGGTCCTTGTTGCTATTTAATAGTATTTCTATTACTATTTAATAGTTGAAAATATATGAAAATAAACATGTAAAAGGGATTTATTCACAATAAAAAAGTCTTTATAGTTTCATATATTACATATCTTTTTAAGTGTTTTTATTTTGCTTATCAGATCAATCAACCATTGAATCTGATTTGAAATGTCTTAATACATAATATACATTTTTTGTGTGTAGCAACCAATTATAGGTTGTCACCACATGCGAATGAGAAGTTTGTTGAATAGTGAATACAATTCATTATTTAATGTCATGAAATATGCTGCTATGAGTTTGTCTAAAACAATAATTTATCTGCAAAAACTGTGTCAATATATAAAATAGTTAAGGCAGACTTAACTGTCTAATCTGTATTTTTTTTTTGTATAAAAGTAAATTGATTAAACTACTACGGTAAAATCATTCCGTTTTGCGGAAAGACCCTCTCGGACTTTATGCCTGGGCCATTTTCTCCCAGTCAAAACTAGGATGGTAGAAAGAGCAGTTACCGCCCTGTGTTTGTTCTATATTTTACATTCGTACTAACGAATTTAAAATGTAGAACAAACGCAGATATTGCCGAATAAAAAAAATGTCATCACATCATTGCTGTGATGTATCTTAGGCATGATCAAGTTACAGGCGCCAGCCAGTGGGCAAACTGCAATATTTACTTAGGTCAGTCTTTTTTATTTTCGCCCTTAACAGCAGTTGTCACTCTTTTGCATGTTTACCCAGTACAAAACCAAGAATTGCTCAGTCAATAAACAGGTTGGAATCTTACCGCTTCCAATTAAACTTTTCATTTTACCCATGACTGGGAGGTTAATGTCTCCTGGCGGACTTAATGTATTAAATAAGGCGGACTTAATGTCCGCCTTATATCTGTATCTTAAAAAGTTAAATAAACAAAAAAATAATCTTAATCAATTTTGGCATATCAAGTTTGCTAGTGTATTCTATCTTTTACGAATTATACCTGTAAAAATTATAGGCATTTATTTTTATTGTGATACCATTTTAAGCGCACTATTACAAATAATAAATCATAATTAACTTAACATCATTCGTCATTTCCTACAATAGTATAGTACTTTCAAAGTTTAATGCGGACACGTGTTTTTACCGTGCAAAATTGATCTTCAGTGTTAGGTTACACAAGGTACTACGAGTACCCCTATGAATTGCATCGCAATGCACTCCACCCTTCCATTTTATCGTATTGTGCAAGCGATACGTCATCTGTCATCGGTCCAATCCTTTGAGAATTTGCCGACATTGCTAACGCACACATTGCAAATACATATTCTCGTTTTATATTAGAAAACATTCAATAGCTTTTATGAAATTATAACCTAATTATTACATACATTTCTTTAATAACTTAGTCGTAGAAAAAAATATAAGAAAATATAGGTAACCATTCAGTTCAAATCTATGGTTATCTAAACACAATATGTTACTTCGGATAGCACATGCCAAATTTTCAAGTACACCTTTCAATGTGTCTATAGAAATCATAACAATAATAATATATACAATAACCCTTTCACATCTGCCTGCGATCATCATAAGAATCAATACAGCTACACTAAGGCAGATATCTAATGTTCACTATCTTTGAAACACAAGGTGCTACCCGGTGATAAGAAGTAGGTTAGAATCGCGTAGTGAGGAGCGTGCCAAAATATTTCACCTGGACTTTTTCAAAGAAATATCGCGTTTCGTACATACACATTTTGAATTAATTCTTATGACGCCACCTTGCTTGCTTGCGATTGTACTCGACGGGGATTATATTTCGTTATCTTTATAAACGTGATCCGTAATTAAGCGCCCACATCTAGACTATGCACTACAATGTCAGACGAGCAAAAAATCAAACGCATCGCCCCAGCAGATGCAAACGTTCTGCAAACTCGTCTAAAGGTACCAAATCAATTTCAAAAGTAATTCAATAACATAATGTTGATCGCCGTAAAAATAATGTATTGCTTCCTTCCACCTTGAACTGTGTAGTGTTGCGACTTACCTCGGAAGCGAATGAGGGTTGTGATACAGTTACGTCAAAAAACTGTAGCACTTTGATAAGCATGGTGTTTTTTGTTTGTCATAACGGCACAGTGCAGTACCGTTCTTTAATATCAATAAGTACACAAAAAGTAGCGGTCTATCGTTTTATAGGGTTGTATTATGAAAAGATGAACGATAAAAAATGCGTAAGGTGTGCATACAAGGTTTCCTTTGGTCCGTTATATCAATAGAGATTAGAGGCACGCGTCTTTGCACCGATGCGACGGTACTTAGTGCCCCGTATATTGTCGGCCTTTATTTGATGTGGCTGCAAAAGACATCCGTAAGGATAATGGCTTACGAGTAATTTGGCGCAGCAAGTATTGGTCAGGTGGAAATCCGGTCGATTGTAGTTTTATCCGACCACTTAACGGTTCCAGATTATAACAGAATTCATAACAGTATCACCACATTACAAAATTTTACCGAACGGGCTTAGGGTGCACAATAAATAAATACATAAGACAGGGATGAAATATATTTTTGTCATCCTCTTGGGCTGGAGGGAAGTGGAATTTTACTTTCCAACTCCTCCTATAAACTTTCTGATTAAATTCGATGCGGGATCCAAGACATTTAGGTGTCCTGGGACCAGCCTAAGCCTAACAGCTTAGAGCCTCTTTCATGTGTGCCGCTGTTGATCCTGGCTTACAGGAGTTACAGTGGCCGGAGTGTGGAAGGGATTAGTAAACAAAAAAAAAATCCTCTTGTATAAATTTCGGTATAAATTATAATGTTACTTATTAAATTATGAAAAACTTTTACAATACTTTTGCGAGTAGACTTAGGTAATCTTACTTATTAGAAATACAGTTGACAGCTTCAAAAATTTACCTAACTAAGATGGTATTAATTTAAACTACCTTCAGTATTATAAAATTGGTAGTCTTATATAGGGTGACTGGTAATTAGTGACCGATACCTAAATACATGATTGTGCTCATGTTAACAAACAACTTTTACTATAGCACCAACCCTGAAATCGCGAAAAAAAATCAGCTGTTCCATACATTCATGTTCACATAACTAGTCAACATGGTAGGGAGCAGCTGATTTTTTTTCGCGATTTCAGGTTTGGTGCCATAGTAAAAGTTGTTCGTTATCATGAGCACAATGATGTGTTTAGGTATCGGTCACTAATTACCAGTCACCCTATATATATATATATATAAATTATACTAATTAATAAAGCACTAACTTCCAAACGTCGATTATTTTAATAGTGTCCCGAGAAAAATATTAGTACGATAACTAATTACCAGGGACAGAGTCCCGGTACGAAAATTGATACCATCCATCAACACCAAAGCGCCCGACTCTGGTTGATCCAATTACCATCATCTTATTAATTGAATATAAGATTTCCTCGAAGAGACCAATTAAATAAAGTTGTTTGATCAAAATGTAGACGTTACTTAACATCTTTTCGATACAGAAATTATTTCAGCCATTAAATAAACGCCGCTTTTTTGGTAAAAACGAAATAACACTTATCATTGACCGTAAAATAATAGCGCCACTTTAGATTTTAAAAAGAAATCATACAAGTTTTTCTTACTCCTAGATCTTATTTAGTGGAGAGGCAACGATCGTAGTTCGATGTAAAATTAGTTTTATCTCCTTTAATGTAAACCAACGGCCATCATACATATAATTAATTTTGATAACTATGACGCCTATACGCAGATACAGAAGCCGATGCTTTTAGTCTGTATCTCACGGTTAACTTTATATTAAGTTTGAGACCAATGACAAATGAACGAACTCGAGATAGTCCCAATCGTCAAAGGTGTTACTTCTGTCAACTGTTTCGTTGGACTTTTTTTCTGGTCATCGTTGTTCTTCGACCTGTCATATATTTAATGATAACAATCTGTTCCCGTGTTCTATTTCAAAGCTTGTAACTTGTTTTGCCAATTAAGTTGTCCAATGTTGTAAACAAGAAAAAATGTGATAGTCCCGCTAGGTCTCTGAATCTGTCGTTTGGACAGTGAATGCACCAGTTAATTTATAGCAGGAATATATGTTGGTATGCGGTTGCAATACAAAAACATATTGTTTTTCTAATTAAAGAAATGTTTAACATAAACCGTAAAACAACCCTAACTGGACGATTTTTTTATGAATCAAGTGTAGATTGTATCCTTTTAAAGATATTATTTTAACTGGAAGCTAGGTATGCCAAAACTGTATGTATGTATAATTACCTACCTTTACAGTGAACTACCAATTCAATACGCTGCTCCATATTTGTAAAAGCTGTAAATTTTAACAGTGATATAAATTTGCCAGCAATTTCTATTATTTCTTTCTTTACACCTTCCTCAATACAAAAGAGCTGCGCCAAAGAAAACAAACAAAAACAGGATTTCGTTGTAATCCTCTATTCTTCTCAGCTTATGCGTCGGTTCTTGCATTTGATATTTGTTTAAAATCACCACCGTGTTCAAAAGATTCGCTAAAATACTCCAAAACTTCCGGTTGGCTGGTCTCCGAATAATTGGTACGCCATTTATTACATCTCTGAGAATTTATGTTACGAATTTACGATTGTTATTGTATTTGTAATACAAGTAAATATAAATCTTGGTGTGGGCACGAGCGTCGGGCGTGAGCGATTGTCACTACTTTATATTGTCACACAAGTGCTGCCACAAATTTTATTTATAAAATTGGAGACATGTTAATTTATTAGCGGAAGTTAAAGTGGCCAATAGATACTTCAAGTATTGTTAACAATGAAACATGTAGGAAGACAGTTAAAGATGCTTGCTTTTCATGAAGCACTTCTAAGTAAAGTTGTTCTTGTTTTCTATATTACAACATCCGAGTTTTTATTAGAAATGTTTAATATTTAACTTTATTTTAGAAACCATTGTTATTTTTTTGCTATCTGCAGAAACCTATTCTTTATAATAGGCGTATAAATAGAAAACAGTAAACGTCTGCAAAAAACAATCCATTAATTTCACACTCCATTGTATTCATAAATTTTGCTAATATAACGATGAGTTATCACAATTAGGAGGAACTATTTTGAATTGTTGTAGGTCTAGATTATTTTCAAATGTGAAGCTGTTAAACTATATTAAACAGGAAGGAAGAAACATTAAATTGTAGAAATAACTCAAAGGAACCATAAGTAATTATTATTAAAATTTATACTTTGAAACGATTAAGATTATGTTACAGATAACAAAATTATTGTAAACGGCTTAAGAGATTTAAAAATCTGTTCAGCGGCGCCATTTAAATTAAAATTGCTAATGCTATAACGGTGATGTTAAAGGCTGCAGAAAAAAAATACGCACAAAAACGTACCATGTGCTATTGACCGTGACGCAACAATTGTTTAGCAGTTTGCCGAGAACCCTTAAGTCCATCTTGTTGACTTCGACACAACGAAATTAAACACGGAAAAAAATCCAAAGGTCCTTAAGTAGATCGAACGAAGGGTTCCATTGTGAATATTGTGTAATGTAGCGAGACGACACGGGACCAGTCACCCTAAAAGTTTCATCACAGAATTGCGTTATTAGTTGAACTTTTTGTACAAACTTTTGACCACGGTTGTACAAGGATCAGGTAGAACCCTTTTTGCACAATTCGCTGTAACTGAGTACAATACGGAGCTACGTTGTTGTAGTCCAACTTGTCTGCGCGGATGTACTTCAAACACTCCCAATTTTACGCCTGGTTGACCAGTGAATGCATGTAACTAATTTCGTGTATCAATACCCATCAACATTCATGATAAACTGTATTTATCATACTTGCGGCTTAAGTAATCCGCCGTGAAATAGCCGCTCTTATGCATGTAAAATGTTGCAACTGCAGGAGCGTTGTGACCTAAACGAGAAAATTAATGGATCTACACTTCTGATTAAAACCGCAATGTTATAAAATTTAAATTATGAGAGGGGTTTTTTTTTAATAAAATATTTTCGAAGATAACTTGACCGGCACTTTATGTGTGTATGTGAGTGTGTGAAATGGAATGCCCAATAAGTTTGAAGCGGCTTTTATACGAATCGATTTGATATGAATTACGATGTTAAGGATCGATTGTCCAAAATCAAAGATGTCTATTTGATATCAGAGCGGGACGAATCGAATCACAATGACGTTTTATTCATCACATAATTTACATTTATATTATTTATATTGTGAGTCTGTCATAAGAAATTTAAATAATATTAAGTATTAAATTGTTACTATTTATTTATTTTATTATCATCATTTATGTTTTTCTTTTATTTAGTGTAGTATCTCCAAAATAGATTAACAGACTTGAATAGGATTTGTTTTAAGGAAATAAATTTATGAAAGAAGACTTATGATGGTCTAATGTGCTTTTTGGGTATTTTTGTAATACCTAATATATATTTATATTTATTTCTCATCGATATTTTTCATAACAACTATAGTAGACTATGCAATTTGATTTAATTAATCTGCTACTCAATCAACGCAAAGTGTTTTATTTTAATCCGATTGCTTTTCTAGAGATTACTTTATTGTATTAATAGTACAGATTGCAGAAATGAAATTAAGCCACGAAGTAACTTTATAAAAAAATATAATTCCTGTTACTGCTTAGTATGAAATTTGAAATTGAAATATTAAATATGAAATTTTATAACAGAACATTATGTTATGGAGTTTTAAAATCAAAACATAACATTTTATTCATCCAGTTCCAAGTAAACGAAGAATAATTTGTTTCACTTTTTTGCCATCTAAGGGTTGATCATAATGCTACTTTCACACGATCGATCTGGGTTTCGTTTCCGATCATCCAATTTAGGAATATCGGTTGCGGCTACAAATCATTAAAAAAAATTGAGTTTGAATTTTTCGGACCGGGCAAAAAGTCGGCTCACTTTACGTAAGGCGGGGCACACACCGCCATGTAGAATTATGGCAATTTTGACACCTAACAAGTGCTAAGTTCTCTTGCCCTCTATAATTTTAACGAAACGTGTGCTGACGAGTATGCGAGGGTGAAAATCATTGTGTGTACTACGTGCCCGCGATAACTGCTTCCAGATCATAACTCTCATGTTTTATAATAATATTCAACTTGTGCACAGTCATTCGTTTTTAATGATGCTCCCAATCTTATCGCACAGTGCCTCATCTAGCGCTCTGTAATTTTTGTAAAAAAGTGGAAGCTATTTTTGTGATAGGCAATCTGTAAGTGACTTTTATAATTAAATTCTAGCTTAGGTTGTTAATGATATTGTATATTAAAGTGCTTATAAAGTATGCAACTACTAAAATATCAAAGAGTTTCGTGTTTTAGTTAAAAGAGAAATAAAATGAGTTGATTTTTCACATATATAATGTTTGAAGTTAATGGATAACTTGGAAAATATCCACTTTTATAATTTAATTCTAAGCTCACTTCACTAATTATTAGGTTTGTGCCGATAAAGTATGTATTACCAAAATACTAAATGTTTCGTGTAATAGTTTAAAGAGGAATAAAACGACTTGCTTCACATTAACCATTTTTAAAGTTGATAAATAAGTTGAATAGTATTATTTTTGCCATGATTTTTCATATTCAATTTCGATTTTAGAACTACAGAAACAAATATTAAAAAAAACAGTAGGGTACAATTATTGATCGTATAATACTTTCTAAAAACTACCTCGACCTTTCGAAAATAATATCCACTAAACGGAAGGAGTAGCAAAAGTTCTTAGGGGTGTTGCATTATTTTTTATACATTCAAAAAAACAGTAGCCAAAATGAAGTATTGCTGATTGCTCAGCGGCTATTACCACACTATATAATTTAAAGGTACGCCTATGATTAAAGAATGCCTACCTGTTAAATTAAATTAGGCTTTTTAAGGGTGGCGCTCGAGAATTCCTCTGTACCATTGCCTCGAATTAAAACTATTAAAAAAGAAACAAGAAAATATTAATTTACGGACTCATCGATTATAAAGCGCTCACGTGTTAATAGTTTTTATGATTATTTTTTATTGCTTTCATTTGCTACCTATATGTTGCCACTTATGTTATTTGTATTACTGGCAAAGAACTATTATATTGTACGTTCATTTGTACTAATTAAATTACAGCAGCGAATAGCTATTTATTTGAATTATATTTATTATGATTATTTATGCAACGAGTATTTTAATCTATATTTTTATAGACAACACAAAGGCTTCGTGTGGCATTTAATGTCCCATCATTAATTTCTCTTACACTTTTGATGTTGTGCCGTGTGAGAACTTCATAAGCAACGGGTACGTGTACATTTAAAATAAGTAACTTTAATTTCTTATCAGACTATGCTCAGAAGTTCTAACTAGTTTCCTTTCTTTTAATATAGTCATACAGTGATCTAGTTCAAAGTTCTAACGACAGTCTGTTAGTAAGTTCACAGTTATAATGTTGTGAACTTGACTAAAAGACTATTGTTACAATTTACACGTGTCGGATCTTCAACTGGCAATTGTATTTGTTTTTACTACATATCCCTCCTGCATATTTTTTACGGGCGGGAGGGCGGTGCAATATGCACACAGCCACACAGCACAGAGACACATATTTTAGTGAATTATTTAATTTAGATGTATAACTTTTCCATGGCCAGGTAACTGACATTTATTTTGTTGATAGCATACTAATAGGTATTGTATGCGTACAGGAAACGCATTGCCTACCGAGTATGAAGTAAGGTACTGTACCCCGAAGCCACCAGTGATCTCGCCTGTAATCTCGGCTCGGTGTAATCTTACAAATATTTATCGTATGTCAATACAATATGCCAAAAGCGAGTGCTTATTATGGTTTTTACAAATGTGTTGTTTGCTGCAGGCTTTAAGAGTATTGAAGTTATAAACGAGGGCGGGGTTTGATTAATAGATGTTTGATTTTAGTGCTTAAAAATAATGTTTTACAGAAAACTATATTGACTTATAGGATGTTCTACAACTAGGATTGCTTAAAAATTGCCTCATATAACAACTATAGGTATTTATTAATGAACTAGCTGCTGCTAAACATAAGACTCTTCATTTCCAACCTTGGCAAGCCAGGGCCGTTAAGCGACATTGCCATAATCAATACACTTGCAAAGCTGGTCGGGGATCACAGTAAGAATTGACATATTTGCCATGATTGACCCTCTACCCACTACTTAACCATTTACAATACACAGATAAACGCTACTGCTTGTTACCCGGTACACGATTGCCATAACGACAATCGTCACTTAACCAATCCGAAAAGAAATTTTTGATTTGAAGAACATTTTGTCCAGAGCTGCAGTCGAACCCACAACTTTTGAGATTTAAGGCGAGATTTATACCGCTTCGCCACCGAGGTTCTTATGATGCATTACATCATTTTGCAACCAGTATAACGTTTTAACGTAAACCTTTTATGACTGCCGGGTTTAAAATACCGTAAACGATGTTATAGTAATTTCGTGAGGAATCGCTTTTCGTTTATACCATGCAGTTTCAGAGTCTCGTTAGTAAGGAGTTACTACGCATTGTCCGACACAATAGGAGGAGGAGCGACCCGCAGGCAACCTCGTAGCCTCGTGGCTAAACACCGTGGACGAAGGAACTACGCACCGGTTAAACCTGTGATTTTTAAACACACTCTAACACCTCTCTTATTTTGTTTCGGTCATAAGTTTTGCGAAATTTCTAAACATATTAAAATTAATATAATATATTTTTTCACACAAAGGCATACAATTTAATATAATTTTCATATTATGTCAGTCTTTTTGTAATAAAATTTGTAAATAAATTTTATATTTCTACAACCAAATTTTTTTTTTTTTGGTTTTATTATTTATTACATGAATAAAATACATAATATACAACTAAAAGTACCTAATTTAAAATAAAACATGAATTATTAAATAATCATGTAATACATTTTTTTTTAAATTTGTAAGCAGCTGTTTTTATTGGACCAAATACCTAGTAACAATAAGTTCTTAAAAATACCTACTTTATAAGCTAGATCAATATATATACTAAAACGAATTCCGTCAAATCACAGGAAAAGAGTACCAGGCCATAGCGCATGTACAGGGGGGAATAACTAAATAGTAATTTTAGTTTTTTAGTATTGCGATTTTAAAAAGTTTTACATAATTTGACTGAGATAATCATACCTGTGAAAGACGGATGCACGAAAATACATTAATCTCAAAATCTAAGTCTCGTTGGCACTCTTTGTGTACGGAATTATAATATCTATAACCATTTCGACTGCACCGGTGGCAGACTAGGTTGTTGCTTCTGAGACCGAGATTCGTTTCTCACCCGGGATACTTATTTGTGTAAAGCACATATAGTTGTCTGGGTGTACTCCATATCCGTGAACTAAGTGTGTTGTAAAGTTCCCCGGGACACTAGGGGACTTAAATCCCCTATCTAGAAAACGTATAGTTGTCTGGGTGTACTCTGTGCCCGTGAATTACATATTTGTAAAGTCCCCCGCGACACTAGGGGATTTAAATCCCCTAGTGTCCCGGGGGACTTTACAGGAATTATCTAGAAATATATTAATAAATTGCTTACCAATAATACTAATAGTGCTTGTAACTCTATAAACTGTTTATATGACTATTCCACGTCACAAGAGGTTACTCCCACGGTTCTAGTAAGCGATACGCATATGATCAATTTATCAGTGTGCATGCGCATGATCTGAATTATCTCGCATCTCTTTGTATCTGCTAAAGTCGCTCACGCACTTGCAACTTGAATTTCGAATCTTACCACGCGATCATTTTGATGCCTAAGGCCTAGTTTATAGTAAAATAAAATAGTTGATGATTTAACTTTTAAAATAATAATAAACTAAAAAAAACAATCATAAAATTACATACATAGTAAATGCAAAAGAATAACTATAGTTTAATTTTCTCTTGCTACTAAGTACTTCAAGTATACTTCGAGAAAAAACTCACACTAGTTTAAAGTAGATACATTGAGCTGGTGGATGGAGATATACCTTTCAACTTTTAAATATCTCAAGCCAAGTTTATGCTTCTAATAATATGCAAGAAATGTTGAGACACAATATGGTTTATTTGTTTTATATTTTCACAAAAAGTACTGATTAGATCAGAAATAAATTAAGCAATGATTTACTAAAAATATAATTAACCCAAAGAATCATTGAAACATATAAACGTGTTCAACTGCACGAGTAAACTGAAATTACGAATTGTGTATTAAGTCATAATTGCTCAAGCCCCTTACCAGCGACCGTCCAGAGCCGAGGTTCAACTCCCACGGGGGCACCCGCTTGCGCAGGTTGCTTAGTTTTTAGTTTTTTCGGCTATTTAATAAGAAGTGAAGTACTACACGCTTTTATGCCTCGTGAAGTAGCAAAAGTCTAGTGGCTGACTACTATAATTATTATTATGTCCGTCCTAATAATTAAGAAAGTCGAGGCAACTAGGGTGCGTTGATGTCTTTTGTGCTGCATTTTACCATAGTTAACATATAAATTTTATTTTATTTTATCTAGTCTAACGTGAAACGTGATATAAACCTTGAAGGTTTTGTTAAACAAACTATCTTTCTTTTTATTCACTCTTTCAATTGATGATTATTTTATGATTTAAATTTTTTTTCTTTCTGTGGAAGTCATTTTTAAAACCTTTTAACTTTGTATTAAATAAATTTATTTCTTTGTTTCGTTATAAACAAACAATTGTAATTTCGTATTTTTCTAGACGTAACATTACATTTCTCTTTCCCTGACATTATCTGGTTAATATCAAATAGTGCAGTTTCCAAAGAAGACAATACCAAGTAGCCGGGCGTGATCTGCGGTCGGATTGCCGTAGAAGGCATGACGGCTAGACCGGGCGGCTCGTCATATGCCCCGATCATTCGTTTAAATGGTCATAATTGGTGAAGTCGTTTAAAATACAGTACTTCATCATTACAACATTGTCGCTCCGAGCTTTGAAAATCACTAAACATAGCTAATTATTGCCTTGTTTACCGAGGACGTGTATCATAATATCATCTTCTCTTCAATAATTTGACCGACTTTATTTTTAGATTCATACTTGTTGTCCAGTTCGTACTTAAATAGGGAAAAAGATAAGGGAAACTTCAAAGTATCCTACTCAGCGTTGAAATGTGCGTGACTGAATATGTAAAACATTCGAGTATAATGCTGAGGTCCCTAGTTGTTTAAGTACCTCCCTCCGATGTCAGAGGAGATCAAGTGATAAAGATGTTTATTGATGATCTTTGGTTACATTAATTGCCAACAGCGGCGGCGCTTGTGTTACCGCAATGTCGCTCCGAGTCGACTCAAGCGCGAATGACAAAGATCCTGTGATATGCGCAGGCGACGACGACGGCCCGCTTTGATCTCCACTATTGACGGGTTCGACGACCAATCAAAATATTCGTGAGAATAAATGTCATTTCATTTTGCACTTTTTATCAGTTCATGGGAAATGAGGACGAACTCGTAAAGCAAATTACTTTGCGCATCCCAGCGTCATATTTATTTTAAACCACCGGACCTACAAGTGGCGTTTAACCATGGCCAACAACTGATCATTACAGCTACTGTTCGATATTCGAAAAATTTTAAACCTATAAAAAAGTTGCAAGCTCGAGAACAAAAACTGTATACTAGTTTATAGACGCTTAACTACTACTCGATGATATTTTTTCATGTCGCTATTAAATGTTGTCTTTGCAATATAAGGTTCAGGTATTCCGTAGCTACCTTAGGATTTTTATTTTCATAGAACGTTTCGAATACCAATAAGGATCATACCGAAAAAGGAGGTCTCGAGTTATTGAGTGCTCGTGCCGTGGCACGTCTTTGTCATAAAGTGCCTAGTCTTGACATTTCGCTCAGGGTCAGCAAAGTTTTGTGTATGAGTGGTATCTGTAAATGTAGTGTTACATATTTTACATTAATGATAGGGTTTATTAAGAATTCATAAAGTAAAAAATAAACATGTTGAGTGGGCGCCTTATTGGTGGTAGTAATTAACATGGCGCAAGCGCAGCACGCGGCGCGCGCCGCGCCAGCCGGCTGATAGGTCACTCACACGCACTCTGATCGCGACCTTCGCGAAGGACGGTCGCACTTCTTATTAATGTAGTTAATTGGTACAAATGATTCTGAAGCATTCTTACTAAATTCTACTTACATTAATTATCAATAATAATTGAATTACGCTATTTTTTTATATATATAAAAGGAAAGTATATTAAATTAATAAAACTGTTTACTAGAAAAGGTGTCATTTGTATTCTTATACTACAAATCAAGTTAATTGAGCCAAGTTTTGTGTTTAATATATTTTTTTCATGGTACGATCTAAACAACATTTGCATCTAGTCCTAAAGCTACATTACACACATTGCTCTTCATTGAACAATGGTTAACTATTATCTGTGAGTAATTATTAAGGTTTTAGCAGGTGCAATTCCTTTAGAGGAAGAGTTAATTGTGGCTAAGTTGTAGACTCTCCCTCATACCCGCACATTATGCACCGCAGAAAAACAACCCAGCTATAAGGAGTTAATGATAGTATGCTTACACTCAAAACGATGGAAAAAACGTTAATCTAAATACGACAAACGGACGTAGGTACTAAATAATTAACTTTTTTTCAATACGTTGTTGCTAAGTATAATGAAAAAATAATGCTTTGTACTGGGTCGTGAATAGAATATATGGTTTGAGCTATATATTTTGTCTACAATGTAAACTGTATAAGAAATAAAACGTTGTTGCTATTATTAGTTCACATCGGTAATAAAAAAATAAAAGGTATCAATATATATTTTTTTATATTATTTACTAATAATGTATTATGACTCGAACTGTATTTTATTACTCATTTCATGAAAAGTGTGTTTCTAATTAGCGATATCAAATACGGCACTCGTTTTGAAACAATGGGAGTCAATAGGACTTAAAAAAAAGCCAATCTCTGAGGCAGGCCAACCTCAATTTATTCGTATGATGTTAATTCAAATACCTAAATCTGAGTCCTCCGATATTCAAATAATCAAAGCATACAGCTTAGTAATTTTTTTTCTTCGGACTGCCATTTATGCCTGGTGAAGTAGGCTTTTGTTATTTCACCAGGCATAAAGGCAAGCAATTTTGTAGAATATTTTCTTATTTTGTGACAATTTAATCTAAAATTGAGTTGTACAACGGTTAATAGACAGAGTCAAGTCGGGAATCTTGTCGTTTTGCATCACATACACATACTTCTTTGTTACAATCTAATTCTAAGGGCTTAATGAAATGAAGGACAAAATGATTAGCATGTAGATGTGTAGATGGCGCCTCAACTAGTAGATATCTAAGCGTCAGGTGCAAGTTTGTCCCAAGTTGACCACACTAACCACTAATGCACCTCAAACTTGTAGCTACAGAACTTGTAGAGTATTGTTAGGGTATTTACTTTTTTTAACGATATTTGCAGATTTTTACAGTTTCATGCCCAGTTTTCCGCGTATCACCTGTTCCCGTAGAAACTTTATAACACAATATATATATATATATATATATATATATATATATATATATATATATATACCTAGTCAGGTCATAAATTCTGTCACATGTTTAATATAAAATAATTGAAACAAGTTTATTCATTATGTAACCATTTATATACCAAAATAAACTTAACAAAACATAGATTCTTATGACACTAAAGTTTATTCAAAATGACCTACGTTATTTTGAATACATGCCTTCAATCTGCGCGGCCAGTCGTCTATCGCAGCACGAACGAGGTCCATGTCAATATCGGCGGCTGCCTTAATCAAGGATGTCTTTAGTGACTCCAAATTGGGATGAGGCTTTGAGCACGCCTTTTCCTCCAAGTGTTGCCATATCTTGCTAACGGATTCAAATCTGGACTGGAAGAGGGCCAGTCTTCGTGCCGGATGAAGTCGATTTCACGCGCCGCCAGCCAGTCTTGTGTACTCTTCGCTCTATGAGCTGGCGCCGAATCTTGTTGGAATACCCAGTGCCTGTTATTTAACATGGTATGAGAAACAGGTTCCACAAGGTTCGTCAGGACTGTATTTTGATACACAACTGCATTCGTTTTTACACCTTTCTCACAAAAATGTACCTCTGTTAAGCCCCAACAAGAAACTCCCAACCATACCATGAGCGAGGATGGAAAATGACCTCGTTGGACACGCGGAATACGGTTGCTCGCTTCTTCACTACTGTGTGCGTACACCTTATCATTTTGTTTGTTGTAGCTCTCTTCTACGGTAAAAATGTTTTCATCCGAAAAAAGAATTTCCCGATATTTTTTTCCCGCGTACCGCTTCAACAAAGCGCGGCATCTCTTCAGTCTCAGGTCCATTAAACGAGCATTCAAACGATGTCCTGTTTTTCTTCAATATGCCCGAAGCCCTAAGTCTTCATTTAACACCCTTTTCACCGTGGTTCTGCTTAACCCCATCTGAAGGGCCAACAGTTTCCGCTTACGTTTGGGATTTATTTGAATTCGCGCCTTCACAGCTTTTATCACTGCTGGAGTCCTAACAGACCACATCTTGACCTGTCATCTACACTAGAGTCTTCTTTGTATCGTTTGATGGTGCGATAAACGAATCTTTTGGTTATATTCAAATTTTTCAGTATGTCAAAAATTTTAATTAGCGCGTATCCGCAACGATGCAACGCAATAACTGCAACACGGTCTTCTTTAAGCGTCCACTCCATATTTAAAAATGAGTAAAATTCTAAAAAATATACATTTTTATTTTCATGAACAATTCGAAATTCGAATTCTATAAACTTTTTTGTGGCCAGCATTCTAAAAGAAAAGTTTTTACTGTGTGACAATACTTATGACCTGACAAGGTATATATAATATATTTCATTTTTGAATTCGTTCAGTCTTAGAGAGTTCATTTATCATTGACATTATTGAGATTTATCATTATTTATATTTTTATACTAGCGGCCCGCCCCGGCTTCGCACGGGTAGACTTTAATACCCTACCCCTAACCTACCCTACCCCTACCCAAAAGTATCCTATGTCCTTCTCCCAGTTCTTAGCTACCTCCCTACCAATTTTCAGCCAAATCGGTTCAGCCGTTCTTGAGTTATAAATAGTGTAACTAACACGACTTTCTTTTGTTTTTAAAATGTATTCTGCTATTCGGGACGGAAACAAATCCAACAAATCAAAAACCATGGCAATCGGTCCAGCCGTTCTCGAGTTATAAATGTTGTAACAAACACGACTTTCTTTTATATATATAGATTAATGAGCTCCCTAACACTGAAAGATTTTTTCAAATCGGGCCATGAGTTCCTGAGATAAGCGCATTCAAGCAAACAAACAAACTCTTCAGCTTTATATATTAGTATATTAAATAATGAAGTTCCTACGAAAGGGAGTTACGCGGGTGAAAATGCGCGCGGAAGCTTATTTATAAGTCAAGTTATTCAGAAACATTCTTATAAAAATCACTTAACTAAAATAAATGGTTTATCGTTCATTGAAACTACTAGATCTCTATTCCTTTCTATATTCCCGTCAGGACTAGACCTAGTCCTAACATAATCCACTATTTTTTTATTTTTAAATGGGAATACGGGCAACGGGTCTGTAGGTGAGCCTTGCTACTAAGTGGCTTGCGGAATCCTAATGCATGCAGGCACGGCCATCTTAGGAACCTGCCAGACCCGCATTTTAATGTACTTTGAGGAATGTGCTACGCTAGAACGTATTACCATTTGATTGGAGACTACTGTGTAATAGCTTTGAAAATAAAAGCAGAACTTAAGCTATATTTTATTACGATTTTTTTATTAACAATTATTTTTACTGCTCAGTTTAACTGTTTATAGACACTTTTTGAAGGAAGATTTTGTAATGAATGTTACAGAATTAATTTGCGAAATCTTGATAACTAACTATTCGATATGTGATTGCATCTGCACTTTCTGGTGTCCTCATTACAGACGTTTTGAGGACTGGCCGGAGGATTTATTAGGTAAGTCCACTTGATACTTCACCCGTAAAATAAAACTATCAATACTTTTTTTTAAAGATCACTAGCACTGTTTTGTAGTCTACTAGTATATTCACGTCGGTAGTGCAATGTTTGGGGATCGAATCGGTAACCACGAGATCACAAGTCGGAGGTATCTATTGGGCAACGCCCGCTTAAAAAAAATCATAATGATCAAATAAAATATTTTTATTTGATCATTATATAGCGTTATAAAGAAATAATTGTTAACTTCTAACATATTCAAGTATAATATTCGATTTGTTAATCAAGTGTATTCTGGAGTGTCTCTTTTACAAGCATAGACGAACACCTGTTAAGTGTCGTTCGGTCAGTCTGTCGACTGTTTATACTTGATATTTGCATATGCATGCATGCCAGATAAAAACACCTCGATCATACGCAAAATATGCATGACTAATTTACCGCTTGTTACTTCTATTTTAATCTTAAGCGATAGTAAATTAGATGATGATGAACTATGCACAGTTTGTTGAACTATACTCTTAATTAATATTTAATTAAATAAAAGGATTTGGTCGGAATAAATGAAATCCATCTTACATGGAGTATTTTGTCTTTTATTCTATTTTTTTAAATTAGAAACAGTATGTATTTAAGTTCAGCAGTGGTGAAGATGTATAATGAAATTTGACTTTAGTCCATATGTTTTCCATCAAGATGAAGTTGGTAGTACTTATTCTGTTATAATAAGAATAAAATAAAACAAATAATATAACGTGTGCTGATAGAATCATAATGGGCACTGACTTGCGAAATAAAATAGTAGAAATTCGGTGTGTATAATCAAAGAGAAAAATGCCTTTCTCATTTAATAATGGATCAATATCAGATCGTGCTTCCTGGTGAACGTTTCGTAAAAAAATACCCCCGCATCAATAAAAACCTAATTCATATTCCATCTCAATATATCAAACTGTTTTGTACAAAATATCTCTTTTATTCTCACAAAATTAAGTTAGCCCACATAAAAGAGTTTGTTTAAAACATTAGATGTTTTAAGATGTTATCGGTCGTGTTTGGTGTCAAAAGTCTCGCATCATGCCGAACACATTTACGTGAAGTGATATCGATCTCTGCCCTTTGTTCTGCTATTGGTTCGTAAACAATAATAGCGGGAGCCCTTATAAATCATTTTTCTTTAACAAAATATCGGAAACAAACTGTATAGAACTGGTTTCAACTTACTTTGTAATATTTTTTTAAGAATCTTCGGAGACACGCGAACGGGACCACGCGCCAAAGTACTCAATTATCCTATTATGTTAAGACAGTCCCGAGCTAATTACTAATTGAATGTAGATTTTACTCCTTCACTAAAACATATATCATAATTATATGTTGCGATATCCAAAGTGCATAGTTACCAACCTAAAATAAATATAATAATATGTTTATTGTTAAATCTGGTTAAGTCGATACTCCTAGGACTTGTGTCTTAGTGTCGTGTAAATCATTGCGCGTGTTTGTTTTAAACTTATTGACAATATAATAAGTGCCTCGAAGAAATGTGTAACTGATATTTAAGTATATTTGTATAGTCATTACTTTTAAGTATATTTGTGTTGTTTATCATTCATCATAATTTCAGCCGTAGGACGTCCACTGCTGGACATAGGCCTCCCTCGTAGATCTTCAGTTGTTGCGGTTAGAAGCGGCCTGCATCCACCATGATTACGCGGCCTTAACCAGATCATCCGTCCATTTAGTTGGTGGACGTTCTACGCGGCGCTTGCCAATCCACGGTCTCCATTCGAGAACTTTTCGGCCCCAACGGTTCTTCGTGTGTCAACGAACTAATCCGTTGGACTATGTCAGTAACCCGTGTTCTTCTTCGTATCTCCTCATTTCTGATCCAATTCGAAGAGAAACCCAGAGCATAGCCGTCTCCATATCTCGTTAAGCGACGATGAGTCTCTTCATAAGGCCTTTAGTGAAGGACCACGTTTCGGATCCATAGTTCATCACTGGCAACAACCACTGCTTAAAGACTTTCGTCTTCAGGCATAGACTTACTATCTAGCGGTAATATAATAACCATTGAGCTCCTGGGTTTGAATCCCGGGTCGGGCAAACATTTGTGTAAATAGGAATATTCCCTCAAGTAAATTTTAAGTACTAAGTGGAAGTCAGGAAGTTAGTAGTATTTAACCCGTGCCTCGAAGAACAAATTAAGATGGTGGTACTGCGCCTGTTCTCTCATCGGTCATACAGGTAGGAACAGTCTTATCAGATTTTGGGAGTAAAGGATTGGGGAGTGCACTTGTGTTTGCGTACACACTAGAATGTGTCCTTTTTTTTGTCCGGGGTGAAATGCTTTAATGTTATGCATTCCCTCTGCCTCTGCGGCTTCCCCGCGCCGGCGAAGGGGTATATCCTCCATAGCGGTATACCACTGCTAATCATACCACGAGAAGAGGACCCTACCCTCTAAAACCCCTCTGGTAGTTACACCTCCGTCCGCCGTTGGTACGGCCTACGGCGGCGCCCGCGGCCAGTTTGGCGCCGCGGGCTCTCCTGGGCACTAGAATGTGTCCTGGGCAGATAGCAAATTTCCTTGAAGATTGGTTGCCGTGACCGAAATCAGGAATTATCGGGAGGACTATATACATGTGAGTGGACACTCTGTGCCTTTCGCTTGCTTATCCTGTCTCCAGATAGTTCTCAGCACTGGGGCGTATTGAACTTTAAAAGATAGCCGTATTTTATCAGACCCGTTATTTTATAACTCGATTAATATTCTGAGGAAGTTTTCATTACTTTTTAATGAAACTGCAAGTGCTATCGGTGGATCGCTAATTTAATGTTTTAATTTACGCCTCCGCACACCATCCATGTGACATTAATCACGGTAAAAGGCCGCTGTAAAAGTAATGTTAACAAATAGATTCCATTATAACGTATGTGCGAAGACTGTGTCCTAATTTAGTAACAATTATTGAGAAATACCAATGTTCTGTAGAGCTAGTCTATCATTGTAGTGTGTAATATACAATTTATTTAATATAATAGGCATGACGAATAAAACATTCTAGTTTTAGTCCGTCAGTTAGATTACCAAAAAATATTGGACACGTATTTTTTTTCGTGCCTCAAACAAAAAATGACGAAAATACAGCGCGTTGAAATTTCGTGTGACGTCACGTCTAGGTACAATTTTACCTAGTATTGACGTCACAAGGCCCGCTCTCCTGAATTTTATTGTTTGTTATTGCTCTGTATCTTTGTAAATGTTTATTGATTTACAGATAATAAAATAAGGGTCCAATATTTTTTAGTAATCTATCTGACGGACCAATTATTTTTTTTATTCTTCATGCCTATTATACTAACTGACACCTGTGACTTCGTCTGCGTAATAAAGATTAAATAAGCTATTAAAGTCTGCCCAAAAAGCCGCTACTGAGATTATTTTTAACTGGATTGTTATTAGTACTCTATTTCCTTTATATACATTTACTAAACCTACATTTTCCATTCTTAGCAGACACTCAAATTTTATTTATATATAATATATAATAAATTCATGGAGTTCATTTTCCCTGTATGCCATATTATTCGGATCTTTTGTTGTTCAATCCGACAAAGAGTGCCGCTGTACTCTTCTCGCGATTCAACAGTCCACCGGTCATTCCACCGGTCAAAATGTTCGGCGAACCAATCCCTTGGGAACGGCAAGCCAAATATTTAGGCGTAATCCTTGACCGAAAGCTAAACTTCAGAGCGCATGTAGAAACCGTTCGTGCACGGGCTTTACTTACGCTTAGTCGACTACACTGTCTTTTAAATTCACGCAGTAAACTATCACTTGATAACAAGGTTAGGATTTATACCACGTGTATAAGGCCGATTATGACGTACGCGAGCACCGTATTCGCTCATACAGCGTCTAGCAGTTTGTACCGCTTACAAACTGTTCAAAGTAGATTCACTCGACGTGCCACCGGGGCACCGTGGTTCATTCGAAATCGCAACTTGCATTCTGATCTCCAACTGCCCTCCATCAAGCAGTGGATGAAAGAGGCGTCGGAGCGCTTCTTTGAATCCGCGGCTCAGCACCCAAACCCGTTGTTTGTTGCAGCATCTGACTATAGGCCTTTGCCCACAAAGCGTCGTAAACACCGTCGGCCTCGGGGCGTCCTTGACGACCCGGACGACGAAATCACAACTTACCAACTAGCAGTACAGAGACTGCAAGAAACTAGCACCACTACACAGAGACCACTCTATCCGACCCGCCGGAGAAGTGTGCGCCCGCGAACGCGACGCGTCCCCCCTCGCCCTCCCGACCCTTAGTTTGCTAAGAACCTTCCGATGCCCTCGTAGACCCGAAGTCCGAGAGGCCCGCGAACTGTAAAGTAGAGCGACAGTTGCACAAAACTCCCCTAAACTAAAAGCCATAATCCCTCAATCTCCCCGTCAGCGACCGCCCTGAGCCGAGGTCCAAGTCCCACAGGGGACGCCCTCTTGCGCAGGTTGCTTAGTTTGTAGTGTTTAAACCATTTATCTAGGCTGGAGCTCTGCTCGCCTTCTTTTGTTTAAAAGGATCTTTTGTTTAAAGTCAAAAACCATCGTTTCAAAATGTGGACAGAATATTTCGATGAACGTTCCTTAACCTTTAATTAGGCGCGCGGGGTCGCCGAGACCCCAAGTGATCTTTATATTAAGTTATTTTTTTAGCTATTAATGCTGGCAACCCGAATTTCTTGCTAGCTTCCTAACTCTTTACTCTCCATGCGATTCAGTGTCGCCCGCGCCGCGGAGTTGATTGCATGCCCTGCACGGAGGGGCTTGGGGTCGCGGCGGCCCCGCGCGCCTAATTAAAGGTTAAGGAACGTTCATCGAAATATTCTGTATATAATAGTTCAAATTAAGGTAAGTGAATATTTGTATATTATGGTTTTAAGCATTTTTTTCACCTTATCATGTCAATTTCAAAAATATGTAACTGTTTACCACCATTTTGTACACAATTATAGATTAATATAAAATACAGGGTTTTTTTTATTTTTTTTTTGTTTGGTAAACACACGCTATTACTTTTTTCTTTTTCTCTAAGCGTATAAACTACGATGACTTGTTTAGTTTATCAAGTTTTTTTTAACAGTTATATATCTTTCGCAGCATTATTTCATCATGGCCCAAAATAGACAGTCTTCGACTTGAACAAATAAGTGCGATTCTTGAAGATGAAGTAGAAGCTTTCGATGAGACTGACGATGAGTTGGGCTTAGAAGTAGATGCAGATACATTTTGGGAACCAGAGCATGATTCAAACTCAGAATTTAGTGATATTGCAGAGCCAACCACATCTACTCCCAACCACCTACCTACTCCCAACCACCTACCTACTCCCAACCACCTACCTACTCCCAACCTCTGCTATAAATGCATTCGTTATTTATAACTTCAACAACAATGAGGCTACCATAAACAGATAGATAGATAGATAAATTCTTTATTGTACACTAATAAAAACAAGAACACAGAAAACTTACAAACTAATCGGTATACAGAGCATGTACAATTGGCGGCCTTATCACAAAATGTGATCTCTTCCAGGCAACCGAGGAAGGAGTCAAACAAAGGAGTTTGAGAGAGGGGTAGTGTAAAAGAAGATTTTTTCTAAAGTTATTAGCAACAGAATTAGTAAAAGCACATAGATTAGCGCGAGCAATAGTTCCGTCCCTGCCTAGTGCTTTGAAACAGCGATTGTCAGAACCAGAAGTTGCGACTCCTTCAACGTCTAACACTGGATTGCACTCAACAAAAAGAGAAAGGTGCTATATCTCTTCACGAAAAGGCTACAGAAAAATGATCGCAAAGTGCAATAAGTGCAACTAATTTATCTGTAACGATCATACAAAGAAAATTTGTGATAATTTTTGAATTATTATAGTTCTTACGAAAAACATATTTTTCTATTGTTCTAAACATCTTTCTAAGATTTATTTTTTTATTTTTCTAAAAGTATATTAAGAAATAAGTAGAAAATAAACAAATAAAGTTGATTACTAATTAAAATGTTTTTTGTTCAAACCTATCAATTTGGGGTAACTGCAGACCCCGCGTGACTAACAATGTTAGTTTATTGCCGCGCCTAATTAAAGGTTAACAAAAGGTATATGGTACAGAACTATTCAGCCCAACGTTTCCCGTTTTCCATGGATTGATCAGGCCAATATGAGCAGAACTAATGTTGTGATGGCACTAAGACTTCGATCAGGTCATATCCCGTTCAATAGTTTTGCATATTAATGCCCGCCTTCCACTGCGAGCGGAACGGACTCCGTTTAGAGTCCGTTTAACTCGCAATGGCGAATGGCATATAAGTGCTTCCACTGATTAAAAATGAGCGGAGCGGACAAAAACGAGTTCAAAGAGTAACAAAAGTGGTCGAAGAGTCGAGCGGATTCCGAGCGGACTCCGCCCGACTCGCAATACTGATTTTCATACAAGTATCCATACATCCACCGCGAGCGAGTAAACGGAGCGGACTGAACGAGTTAAAATGGGTCCGCTGCGTCATGGCGTCCCGCGCTACTTTTGAACGGACTCCGCGCACAGCCCCGCCCCTTCCAGCCACCGCTACCCCTTTCACGTCCTTGAACGGTCTAGTAAAAAGTAAATGTTCATTTTGTAGATCGCTAAACATTCACAATAGATCGCCTTTGACAGCTCTTCCAGATATGAGAATATGGTTGCTCATCCAGAATCTGGGTTTGTTACGCTTCCCTCTTTTTTTCTTCTTATAGTGGTAAAGAAGCAAACGTTTAATTATTGTTTCATAAAAATCATCATCACTTGAATCGTCCGACATCGTGCACATGACTTGTTTCTATCATGTTGTCTGTTTACTGGCCAGCAGGCCTCCAAGTCCGCTTCTAATGGAAGCTTAAAACTCGCTCGGCCTCATTTCCAGCCTCGCTCGCTCCGCTACTCGCTGGCAGTGGAAGGAAGGCAAATGCCGAAACTCTTTTTTAGTGGAAGTGCACAGCTAATTTCCTCCGCTCCGCTCAGTTCGCTAAGTCCGTTTCCGCTCATTACCCTTTTTTAGTGGATAGCCAGCATTAATTCACCAAATTGTTCGCTATGTAATATAATAGAAGATGTACCATATTCTTATGGAATGCGGTCGAAACAGTGATCTGAGAAAAAAAATGTTTTGCACAAATTATAACATTGGTGTATGTAACACGCTTGCTTCTCCGTTATCGGAAGAAGCAAGTATGTTATACACTCTGGCATTATTTGTTTTAAGCGATAGAAGTGTATAGTTTAATTAATTTTATATTATTATTTTGTTCTTCTCCCATAAGAGTGGCTTGTCACTGCGTGACCTAATTTTTTTTATTGTAAATAAAGAATTTAAAACAAAAACAAATATAATAAGTGCTTAGGGAGACTTGCAGCGAGATTTGTGACTGATTGATTTTAAAGCCTTAAACATTATTATGTCATATAATTCCAATTGTTTCATATGCGCTTGATTCCAATAAATTCGAAGAGTGTGCAGAATGATCGTATAATCATATATCATTAATCACTGTCTACTCATTCGCTGTGCTTTTTTGTTCGGATGGACTGACGTAGTTAGCCACTAGGCTTTTGCTACTTCACCGGGCATAAAGGCGAGCAGAGCTCCAGCCTTAATAAATGGTTTAAAAACTACAAACCATACAACCTGCGCAAGAGGGCGCCCAATGTGCGACCGCCCTAAGCCGAGGTCCTAGCCCCACGGACCTGGGCTCAGGGCGGTCGCTGGCAATGAGATTGAGGGATTATGACTTTTAGTATTTTAGGGGGTTTTGTGCAACCCTTCACTGTGCGGTCTTTTAGTTGTTCTGGGAAAATAAGACCATAAATTTCCTAGTTGGCAAAATAAATCAAATAAAAAGTCAATAGTTTACACGGTTCAAAAGTTGTACTGTATTCTGTTTGTCTATCTGTGCCTCGTTAATTCCGTGGCTGGCGTGAATATGTTGACATGTCTAAAACAGCAATTTGTCAGGACGGCCATTTTAATGTTTTGACTTCTTCTGGTAAATCCAAAAATTACTTAATCGTGGTGTTTTAACGTATTTAGAAGGTTATTTTAAACCACCTATTAAATGATGACAGTAAATAAACGAAATCGCCCATAGTTTAGAAAATAACAGACATTTCAAATCGTTCACCATCGAGTTATCATCTTATTCACAGAGTTGTCAATATATTCACAACAGTTATCAACTTGTTCACCTTCTGAGTGGTATTAGAGGTGTATAATTAGTAGATAAAAAAATCTTTAATGACAAACCTATCAGTTTTATTAGATAGCAAACAGATAACAAACATAAATAAATGTTAATTTGCTAAATAATTACTTAACCTTTGTAGTACTAACTGGAGAAATTATAAATTGAAATAGCGCAAATCTAACTTTCGTAAAACAAAGCGATAAATAATTAAAAATGCATAAACTTAAATAAATTAAAAATTGTGTCACATCAATACATAGAAATACATACAGGTAAGGCAATAAGTATATTACTATATCATTTAATACACTATACATATATACATAAATATAAATATATAAGATAGATTACCTCTGTAACGACTCTGCTAGCTTTGCTCTGAAATGCTCACGGACTTTGTTTTTTAAATTTAACCGATTCTTAGCCACCCATTCTCCTGGAGGAAGTGCATTCCAGAGTTGTATAGAGTGTACAAAGAAAGAGGCATGAATGAAGTTAGAACGTTGTTGAGGACAGTGAAGGAGACGGTTGCTTGAAGATCGCAAGGATTTGTTGTGGTTGGAGAAGCGATATGGAGATGTCAGGTAAGAAGGAGAATAAGGAGAATCAAGTAAAGAAAAGAGTGTAGTCAATGCCCTCAAGTTCCTACAATGCCTTATGGGCAACCATTTAAGTTGGGCACCATATGTAGAAACCTCGTCGAGATTAAAAACGAACCCAATACAGTTATTCAGAAGTCAGTCGAGTTTGTTGAGCTGATCTGCATTCAGGTCAAATTAGCACACATCACCATAGTCGATTATCGGGAATATCAAAGCCTACACTAACATTATTTTTGTTTGGACTGGGAGGATTATTTTAGACGGTAGAGTGACCGCAGAAAGCCTGGCACTTTGCTGCTAATGGAGGCCATTTGCTTCTGCCAATTTAAATAAGAATCTCAAAATAATGTCTTTGACACTACAACTAAGCGGATTTACAGCACTATTAAACGAAATGGGTGGCAGAGAATTTAGGTTAATTCTAGACAGCATCCTAGAGCTATCTAGTACAATGGTTTGGCACTTAAGTGGATTTACTGCCAGTACAAACCTATTGGACCAGTCATAGAGAGCAGGGAGATCCTGATTTAATTTAAAGATGGCGTTTGGCAAATCCTCAATACTTTCGTGGGCATAAAGATGGTACACACACTGAAGATCATTAGTGACAAAATTAATGAAAACTGAAATTAAAGAGGAGAGAAAATACCGCCTTGAGGGACGCCAGTATCTAAGTTATGCCAATTCGATGAACAATCATCTACGCGAACTGACTGCTGACGGTCCCGAAGATAAGAAGAGAACCACTACACTGCTTCTTTAGATATCATTAGATGTGAGAGGATGGAGAGAAGGATGTCGTGACTGACGGTATTAAAGACGGTATTAATGTCCTCCATACCTGACCTAATATCGCCAGTCACTTTAAGGAGTGCGGTTGTGGTACTGTGACCAGGTCTAAAACCGGATTGGAAGGGACTTAGCAGGTTATGGGTAAGGATCAAGCGATATAGTTGTTTGTGGACAAAAGACTCGATAACTTTGGATTGGAAAGGTAAAATAGAGATATGACGATAATGACTAGGTAGGGAGGTTGAGGTTTGAAATTGTAGGTAGTGGGAGTACATAGGCTTTACGCCACTGGGAGGGAAAGGTCCGGAGTGAAGGGAAAAAATTACAATTTGAGTTATAGCTGGAAGGATGTAGTCAAGGATAGCGATTAACAAGCGCCGCCCAATGCAGTCACAGCCAACCGCTTTGGATTCGCTAGTCGGGATAGTGGGTTTGATCTCTAGAGAATCACCTGGAGCGAAGGAGAAAGGCCTAATATCAGGACGCTTTAACTTATTTATGAAGCTGATGGTATCACGTTGAATCAGATGATCCATTGTAGAAGTAGTGGAGAAATGTTGGTTTAGATCATCCAATTCAATATAACCACAAGGGTTTGAAAGACAGGAAGGTTCCGAGGAACTTCCAGATACTGGCAGGTGTAGAAGAGACTATGTTTTCTAGGAAGTCCTCGTCGTATCTGATTGCATTGATTCCGAGCAAGTTTGAAAAGTTCCCAATTCTCCTCGCAACTTTCTCTTTTGTATTTACGAAAGGCTCGATCCCTAAGTCTCATGGCCATTGAAATTCCGCGAGACACCCACGGTGCAGGCGAGCGCTTTTGTTTGATCTTTTTCACTGAAACATGGTCGTCATACAGTTGAGTTACCTTTCCATTAAAGAAACGCAATTTTCATCAACTGCTGCTGATTCTGTCTGTAGTGGATTCCAATCAATTAATGAAGCGTCCCTGCAGATAATCTCAGTATTCATCCGGGTAAAACATTGATTTTCATTTGTGTTCTCTTTTGTAGTTTTTTCAATAATTGCGTGGTCAGAATCACATTCCATAATATGTGAGTGACCACTGACCAGAAATTTGTGGTTTATCTTTTGCAGTGTCGGATGATTATTTAGCAAAAACATAATTGCCACAACATTGTTTTTGTTTTGTCCGCCACAAGTATCAGCATAAAAAGTCAGACTTCCGATTGCAAACTATTGCAAAAGTGCCACAAGCAAGGTCAACATGATGACATTTGTTTGTTTACGAACACACGAGCGAGCTTGGGCTAGAGACGTGCATTGATATTCATTTCGCAAACCGTTATTTTTTTAGTTAAAAACTCGATTATTTATAATATACAATTTGGGTGCAAAAGTTGGCAACTGAACATATTCGTTTAATGGTAAAGTATTTTATAACCCACATGCACTGATAACTATATTTGTTACATTTAGGATACGAAACTTACGTTGGCCTCAACTTGACATCTCAATATGTCAAGATTGGAACAGTTGTTTAGGATGGCCATAACTTGACAACTCAATTGGTCAATTTATAATAAGAAGAAAAAGGAAACTATTATGTGTATAAGTTGAATGATCAAATAAAGAATATTATTTTGGTCACTGAGCGTATGTTGATAAAATTATATATAAAAGTTCTATCACAAAAGTATGCGAATCGTTAATTTGACATAAGGTTTTGTCAACAAAAACACGCCAAGATGAGAGATGTCAATATACTACCACAGTCGAATGCTCCAAAATTAAGGTACATTTGGACGTGTATTTTTTTTCCTATAAACTCTTAGTGCTTAGAATGCGTAAAGCCAATAAAAAATGACGTAAGTCGACTTGTCAATGTATTCACGCCAGCCACGGAATTCACAGCTGGGTTTCTACAATTACCCCATTTTAACTAAAAAATTACTTACATTAAAAAAATCAATCACTTTATATGTTCAAGCAAATTGATTACATTTCTTGAGACCCTTCCTGAGGCAGCCCGTGTGAATCAGGGGCTAAAATCTCAATGTCAACTTTTTTAGTCTCAACTTTTTTACTCCATCCCTTTCATTTTAATATGGTTATAATTCGTAAGTAAGAGACAGAAAATGAACTATGATTGAATGCTGCGACCTTTGATTGATGAGTTCAAAAATCGCCGCAAGAAAATCTTAAATTGAATTTCATAGACGTTTTGATTGCCACTACTTAGATTATATTTATTTAGTGAACTCTAATAACACGATATATTATTTTACAATAGGCTCTCGAAATTATCTCATACATAATTTGAAGGAACAAAAAAAAAGTACATTCGTAAATAAACATATTTTAATATACAGATTTAAAAAGTCTATGCATTTTTTTTTAATGTCATGCTTCATGGCTATACTTGCATTCTTTCTAAATTTGTTTTCCTGATTTTTCATTTTACGATACCATAAATTAAAATGGATTTATTTTATCTTGACGCGTATGTTCTGCCCAAATTGCCATGGCAACGCGATACATATTTGATAACTAATGGCCAACCAGCGATCCGACAAGCAATGGCTTCACAAGCTTAGGAAACAAATTGGAAGCAAATATGGAAGCAAATGCAATCTTTTTTATATATTTCATAACAGTAAATTTCAGAGACATTTAAGCCAGCGATACGCTAGTACCGACCGACAAATATTCCACGACATGTCAAGCAAACCCGGGCGATTTCGCTTGACCTCTATGATGTCCTGGAGATGATCACGTAACGATATTACTATGATTTTTATAAATATGTCTTCGCTACTCCGCTTCGCGTATACTTTGCATGCAAAAAGATATTTATAAATATGTCAAATTATTAAGGTAATGTAGCTTCAATAATATAGTAGCAATAACAAAGGAAATGCGTAACAATAACCATACAGTAATAAATACATTTTTGTCGAAGTCACAGTCGTCACTTGATTAACTGATTAGTCTATCCGTTGTGACGCAACGACACGGGTCGCGCCAAGTTTGCAACAAAGTCACAAGTATTTTCCCGACTGCGCAGTCAAAGTTTCGCAGGCTGTTTATTCTCTAATGTATCTCTGGTCTTACTACACCCGTCCATTAGTTCGTGCAACCTATATTTGGGTACAATTGTAAAATTAATAGTTGCCGAAAATAAGTGTAGCGATTCCATTCAGATTATTCCTTGATTACCTACCATCCTTTTTTTGCCATGCGACAGAGACATTTATTTTTGAAAAAGGTTTCAGATTTGTTTTTAATAAAGTGAATAGATTTTTTATAACAGTTTTTCTACCGAGCTCAAATGTTTAGGGTGGAATGGAATGAAAATTAATCAAAAAATAAGATGTCGTCTGCATTTTGGAGTCTATTTGATTTTATTTTGCTTTAAATTAAAGTGTTTAGTTAAAGAAGAGTTTTTAAAGTAATAGTTAAGTGTTATAAAACCCACTTATTTTAGGTTTTACTTTGTAATATTTGGTGCAGAATCGTAAACGCTGAGCAGGCGCTGCGACGCGATGCGACAGCAATGGCCAGTGTTGTCACGTTATACCTTTTTTTTTGTATTATTATTTGTCTATGTTCATTTGTTTCCATTACTTTTAAATTTCTTTCATTTGATAATATATTATTCACTAACGTAGTCAACATACATGATATTTTCTACACTTTAAGAGATGTTTGAGGCTTAATACTAGGTTTCTTCTTCTTCATCATCCTGTTTACGACCACTGCTGAAAATGGGTAGCTTCTTAATAGACCGTGACAAGCTAGGGTAATTGAGGGATTTTCATAATAACCACGATTGGTAGATAGATTGGTGATCGCAGTAAGATGGTGAGTATCCTTAATTAGATAGATGATGCTACCCATCGACCAGCGGTAGGTCCCTAAGTCGCCTTCTATAGCACCCATGTCAAGACATGAGGGCACCCATGTTAAGACATGACGTGCTTAATTCTAATTATCTTTATACAATAGGTAAAGAATAGTAAGCTGGCATCTAAGACACATTATTGTGTAACACACATATGTATATTAATCTTTACTAATCAAAGTCAAAAGTTCTTTATTCAAATAGACACATTTAAAATATTTTAAATCATGTTCTTATGATGCGTCCCATTCTTTTACTACCACCAGTTCTGGACGTGGCAACTCTGAGAAGAACTAGCAAGAAACTCAGAGGAATCCTTTTTTTAAAATAAATTATATTTTACAATGATTAATAAAGCAGTATTGTTTCAGAGCAACTCACTCCCAAGCAGTTTTGTCATTAACATAATCAGAAATTTTATAATAAGCCTTTTTACATAATTTATCTGTGACATATCGTTTAAACTTGTTTGTTGAAAGATCTCTTACATTATTAAGAAGTTTGTTGTAGAAGCGTATATATTGCCCCATAAAAGAATTGCTACTTTTGTGGAGACGTGTAGCATGTAAAACGAGATTATGCTTAGATCTAGTATTAACATTATGAGTGTCGCTTTTTTTCTTACAACTATCTATATTCTTATGAACATATAAAAGGTTTTCATAGACATATTGTGGTGCGACTGTAAGAATATTAGTCTCTTTGAATTTCTCCCGTAGGGAAACCCGCGGACCAAGTTTATATATAGACCTTACAGCTCGTTTCTGTAGTACAAAAATGGTGTCAATGTCCGCACAGTTTCCCCACAGAAGAATTCCATAAGACATTACGCTATGAAAATAACTAAAGTAAACCATTCTAGCAGTATCCAAATCAGTGAGTCGTCTCATAGTTTTAACAGCATAGGCCGCAGAGCTAAGTTTTCCTGATAGTTTCGCTATATGTGGGCCCCATTGCAATTTGGAGTCAATAGTTATTCCTAAAAAGACAGTTGACTCCACTGGCTCCAACCGAATACCATTTATTTGCACATTCGTATCAGTTTGTTTCACATTAGGTGTAGAAAATTTAATGACTTTGGTTTTGTTTTCATTTAAAAGTAGATTATTAACATTAAACCAATGGACTACCTTCGAGATTGCATTGTTTACTTCGTCATAGCTGCGTAGCTGTCTACTTATTTCAAATGTCAAGGATGTATCGTCAGCAAACAATACTATCTCATGATTATTTCCTACATAGTAAGGTAAGTCGTTTATATACACCAAAAACAAAAACGGTCCCAGGATTGAGCCTTGCGGGACGCCCATGGATACAACAGAGCCTGGTGATATTTTGCCGTTTATATCAACCTTCTGAATTCTATTGCCTATGTAAGAAATCAGAAGATTGAGAGCCTGGTTCCTAATGCCATACCGGTGTAATTTCCTGACAAGAGTGTCATGGTGAACGCAATCAAATGCCTTAGACAGATCACAGAAAATACCTAAGGATTCCTGCGAATCTTCCCAGGCCGCGAATATAGTTTTTAACAATTCAGTTCCCGCATCTATGGTTGAGCAACCCCTCGTAAACCCAAACTGTTTTTTGTGTAATAAGTTAAATTTATTAAAATGTCTGAGCAACTGGTAATATATAAAACTAAAGAGTTTGATTGCTTAAATGCGCAAATCTCAGGAACTAATGGTCCGATTTGAATAATTATGTCAGTGTTAGATAGCCTATTTATCGAAGCAGGCTACAAACTATATTTAGTTATATAATTTCAACGGGACTGAAGACTGGCGGGAGGGACTGGAGATATGCGGGCGAAACCGCGCGTGAGACGCTAGTTACTTCATATTATGTACCTAATGTGCTCCAAAAAACTTTCTAGACAACTCATCACACACTCGCCTTATTTATTCGTTTTCAGAATTTATTTTTGAATGAACATAACTTTTTTTAATGGGCCGGCCTGTGTAACATCCGTATTTGCCAAGCACCTGCGTCCTGCATTTGGTTCGTAGTAATAAATAAAAGTGATATTGATTAACAGAAAAAAACGTAATTATAACTCTCACGGTAATGATAATTACACGACAGTTTCGTCCAGAGAAAGTACTCCAAAAGTACTAAGTTTGATGTAGTGTTTATGTTTATTTTTATTTTCCTTCACATCTGCTAACAGCATGAGCTTTAAGGAGTTCTACATCCACGCCTCTGGTTATAAAAAAATATAATTTCATACTTTAAAATGTTGATATATATCTCATTCGACTCGTTTAAACACAATAATTGTAGGTTGACCCCTGGTCAACCTACAATTATTTGTGTGTTTAACGAGTTACTATTACCCTAATGGAACGAATTTCGTACGAGATTTAATTAAAATTATAATAATTATATTTTCCATTTGGGCTGGTTGTCAAATATTAGGATGTCATATAATTGTAGGTTGACCCCCTGGTCAACCTACAATTATTTGTGTTTAAACGAGTTACCATTACCCTAATGGAACAAGTTTCGTACTTCGTAGATTTAATTAAAATTATAATAATTATATTTTTCTTTTGGGCTGATTCTCAAATATTAGGATGTCAACATTAAAGGGTTTTTTATGGTGATTTCAAACAAAATAACAATTATTATTTAAAATTTTCAATTTGTGGTTTAGATGTTTTTATGCTTTTTGTTTGTGTGTTTCTTTTTGTGTCGTATTTTGGGAAACAATAAAGATAACATGTTACAGATAACAAATATTACGGTACTTTAAGAAAATAAATAATATTTTTTGTAATCCCTCGTGCTAAGCTAATATGCTTGTGTTACGAGTGGGTTCACGTCGGTAATGCAATGAGTGGGGTTCGAACCGGTGACCTCAAGATCACAAGTCCGACGCCCTAGCCATTGGGCTACGGCCGCTTTCTCTATTATTAAAAGTGTAATTCTTCAATCAATGTATGTTACCAGTAACACATGCATTAGAGACGTGGTCTTTAATCCGTCTCTGTCTGCCATATAGTAAAGCTCAAAGTAGCTCAGCCAGCTATGGAAAGAGCTAGCTGAGCCTATGTTCAGCATTTCCCTGCATGATCGATTCAGAAATGAAGAGAACTGTAGAAGAACGAATGTCGCTGATGAAGCTCAATGAATAAGCAATTTGAAATGGCAATGGGCAGGGCAAATAGCTTGAAGAACTGAAGGTCGATGGAGCAGAAAGGTTCTCGAGTGGAGACCACGAATTGGCAATTGCAGCATGGGACGACCGCCTGCTCGGTGGACCGACGACCACATAAAGGTAAGGGGGAGTTATTGGATGCAGGCATAGTAATCGTTCCAACTGGAAATCCATGGGGGAGGCAGTTCAGCAGTGAATGTCAACAGGCTGATATGATAAATAGTTTAATGAGTAGCCTATTAGAACAAATACTAGACAATCATTGAAATATAAAAAAACACCAATAATTAGGCCGTGTTCAAACCAAACTGATTGTCAGCCGCCGAAAGTGAGCGAACGTTACGCAGTTTATTGTATTTCCATACATATTCACTTTTTCGTTCACATCTAACCGAAGATACGTTATTACGCTATGCGTTGACGCTGACATTCGGCGGCCAATTAATATAGCATGTCACTACGCTCCGCGGACGCTGATTTGACGGATGGACGTAAACTATAGCGTATTGTCAGCATACTGTGAACGAAAAATACCGTTTATTTTCACGTTTACACTGCTCACATTCGGCGGCTGACAGTCAGTTTGGTTTGAACACGGCTTTACAGTTTGAGAATATACGTTTAAACACAGCTCATATATGCCACATATACCACATACACTCACTCAGGCACCTCACACTACCACACACATAATCATTCAATGGTAAGTACTTTCATGTCACAGTTATGTAATTAATTTTAAAACGTAATGTAACTTGTAACTTAGTCTACTTTTCGCTTATAATATTGATTATGTTATACTTTGTAATTGGCGTATTGATTGGTTTATAATTCCAAATGTATTTAATTGTCAGTGAAGAACGCTTGAATAAATTAATACTTATCTATTAATAGCAGAAAAATATACTGAAAATAGATACGTACAACAAACTTACAAATAAATGTTTGCAAAATATGAACATAATCAAGTACATAACAAAATTGTGGTAATTACTGGGTTATATTCATCTGTATACTTATTATATACAGCTTTCTTGAACTCACAAATCTCAGAAACTGCTGCTCCAATTTGAAAACATCTTTCAGTGTTACAAAGTCCATTTATCGCGGAAGGCTTTATTTTATAGGCTATATTTTATTATAAACTTTCCACGGAAACAGGAGTTTCGTGGATGAAATGATCTGCGAGTGAAGCTGTAATTACATACCTACCTACTTAATACTATTTACTTAATTACTTTTTTTTTATGTTTGCCGATTACCAAATTTCATAATTGAGATTGATAAATTTCGACGAGTGGTTGAGTTCCAACGTGGCCGAATGGTACAGGCATTAGGGGCTATACCTAAGATGCAGGTTCGAATCCTGCCGGTGGTCTAAATTATTTAATCTGAATTCCGAAATTTTATTACTACCTACTGTGTTTTAAAGTAGAACGAGAATTTAAAAAATCTTCTGAAACAACCAAAATTATCGTAATCAGAGCATTTGCAGGGCTTTGAGAAATAAGCGTGTCGCTGAACCACCTGCGTCCGCCGGCGACCTGATTTATATCCAAATGAAATACAAAAGTAAAACAATACAGAACGGGAACCCTCTCCCTTACTACGGGAAGTTAAAAAACAGGGATGAATCAATATCTTTTTGTTTCATCCATCATAAACGTAGCTTTACGATGAGATGTATTAAGAACGATTGGAAAACGTAAATACCTACGTTATCATGTCTATATTATGTAGGGAGAATTTGTTACTTAAATAGAAAACAAACTAAGATGATCTAAAAAAATAGAGTTTAATCAAATTTGTTCAATTATGTTTTTTTTATATTAATCGTCGTTATATACTTAAGTCGTATTCGTCTCTTCTTTATCTCTTATGCTAAAATTTCGAAAGCAGCCGCATACTCAGCATACTCAGCCGAGTATATTATAATATTCAGGCACGAGGCTATTGTCATTTCACAGCGCATGAAACATATTACTTATTTCCACCAAAAATCATGCCATCAAATATTGCAATGACAAATTACCTAGAATATACCTATATTATCAGTACCTACACATATCTCATAAATCATCAGACCGTGTAATGTTAAATGTTGAACATCTCCATGACCCCCTCCTGAGGGAGCCTTTTGTCAGCGACACCACTTTTGGCAGGCGGGTTGTTGACCACAGAATTATGTTATAAAATACACAGGTAAACACTGTAGCCCGATCCCTGGTATACAATTACTTACTATATGATGTAATAATAATCGGTACCAACGTTTTAATGTGCTTTCTGAGGCACGAAGGATAGTCCCCCAACCTTAGATTTTACGCCCGATGTGGGGATCGAATCCAGGACCTCCGAGACTTATAGGTACTGATACGTCACAGTACCTACTGTAATGTGGTAAGGATTTTTTCTTACATATAATAAAAACATTATTTCAAATATTTTGTAATTCACAATTAATTTCAACAATATTAAATCATAAAAAGTTTTAAATTTCCAGCACTCAACCACGAACAACCAACCACAAGTATAAATAGCAAGCAAAGTTAAGAGTACAGATCAGAATCCAACCAGCGCGTGTAATGTCACTTGTACACCATAAACCATTTATACCACGATGAAACGATGTATGGATACAATCTATTTTTTATCAACAAAATAAATAACTTGTGAATACTCAAAAGCGAGCGACTGTTTAAATTATTGAATACAAATTCCATACATTGCAGTCGAACAGAGGTGCGGGAACGACGGTCGGAGGCGGCTTCAAACCCGACATCAATTAAAGAGATGAGCAGAAGTATTCACGTACCGACGGTGACCACGATAACTGGTAATATACGGAACACTGTGCTATAATTTATCCAACGAAAAAGACGAAGGTTAACATTTTTAAGCTTTAATTTGGCTTAAGACTTAAAGTTCTTTCGTTTTAATCGAGGCAATATTAGTATCTACCAGTTTTGATTAGTTTATTTATTAAACCACTCCAGCTTCGAACGGATGCAATGCTGATGTATATATATATCATAGGTATATAAGTAGGATATAAACACGGAACTTATAAACGCGGAAGTTTGTAAGTATGGATGAATGGATGTTTGTTACTCTTTCACGCCAAAACTACTGAACGGAATTGGCTAAAATTTTGCACCGGGATAAGTTATACGCTGGATTAGCATATAGGCTATAACATCACGCTCCGACCCACAAGAGCAGAGTAACGCGGGTAAAACCATGGGGCGCAGCTAGTTTATAATAATATTTATTTTACAACCAAGAATAAATAATTTCGTTGAGTAAAAGCAACGTTTAGAAAATCATGATGTATATGTACTTGTTTTATAGATAAGATAATTTGAACAAAATTTGTCCTAAGACTCAATTGCGTCTGATATCCAACCTACTTGCTGAGAGTCCAAACCTCTGACAGATACAGCGGCACTTTGATCCTGTCCATGTTGGCGCTTGAACGCCTCCTTACGGTTATCGTCCGTTACCCAGATTTAACTGCCATGCCGTTCGTGAGAACATTCACCATATCACATACCTAGTAAATTCATCTTTATAATGAAGCCGTAAAGAGCAATGCAAATAAAAAGCGCAATGTATAAACGGTATGTGCAAAAGATCAAAGTAATTACTTGTTTTGACCGTCATATTTTACAATAACACTATCGTGATACTCGCAATACCGCGTGTGACATAGCTAATATGGTTGAATATCGAATATATCAAATTGATCCTTCGCCCTTTACATCACAAATAAAGAAAATATTTCTTGATGTATGAAATCACACCGTTTGAGCCACTGTTACTTACGTACCTATACTAAAAATAAAAATCATTACGACTGTCGCGTCGGTCTAAATGAATTAGTCAATATTTACTAAAATGTTAAAAACAAGTTCACCATATCTTTTATGAATAATATATTCAAATTTATTTCATCTAAAGTGATAGAATTTTCACATTAGCTGCTAATATCAACATAAAAGTTTATATTTTTTATTGAACACATTTTTATTTTACACAAATTGCTGCCCGCGACTTCATCCGCGTCATATAGGTAAGTTAGTATTTTATAAGTTACCTAACAATTAAAGTTCCATCGAAATTAGTAGGTACTACCATTATGGAGATTCAATATGCGGAATACACAGACAAACCAATATAAAGACAAAAAAATGTTACCTACTTTATGAAATTAGCTGTCTACCAGTGAAAGTTTGATCAAAATCGGTCGGTCGATACTGATATAAGCCGGAACAAATAGACATACAGTACAGATTACCGTTACGACCGATTATGACAAACGCGAGCACCGTATTTGTTTTTTTTTTTGTTTTTTTTTTTTTTTTTTTAAAAAGACAACTCCCGCACTAGCGAAATAAATCCCTGTGTCGCGGGGGACTTTACAAACATTAATTTCACGGACACAAAGAACACCCAGACTCAGAACAACTATTTGTGGTTCACACAAATAATTGTCCCGGGTGGGAATCGAACCCAGAACACCTGGTCTCAGAAGCAACTACTGTAACCACGGAGCCACCAGTGCAGTCGAGCAGTCGAGTATTTGCTCATACCGCGTCTAGCAGTTTGTACCGCTTACAGACTGTTCAAAGTAGATTCACTCGACGTGCCACCGGGGCACCGTGGTTCGTTCGTAATCGCAATTTACATTGTGATCTCCAACTGCCTTCCATCAAGCAGTGGATGAAAGAGGCGTCGGAACGCTTCTTCGAATCCGCGGTGCAACACCCAAACCCGTTGGTTGTCGCAGCATCCGACTACAGGCCTTTGCCTACAAAGCGTCGTAAACACCGTCGGCCTACGAGACGACGAGATCACAACTTACCAACTAGCGGTACAGAGACAGCAAGAAACTAGCACCACTACACAGAGACCACTCTGTCCGACCCGCCGGAGAAGAGTACGCCCGCGAACGCGACGCGTCCCCCCTCGTCCTCCTGACTCTTAGTTTGCAAAGAACCATCCGATGCCCTCGTAGACCCGAAGTCCGAGAGGCCCGAGAACTGTAAAGTAGAGCGACAGTTGCACAAAACTAAAAAAATATAGTTAAACGAATTAAAAAAAAAAAATTTTTGTTATTTCTACCCTGGACATATACATATACATGCATTGAGTAAAAAAACTTGTTTTTTTTCCATTAAACAAAACACTTATACTTTTATTTATTTGTATAAATAGGTATAGATAATTCACACATTATTTCTTATAATTCATAATACAACTAGCTATTCAATTCTTTTTCGATTAACATGTTCATTATATAAAAAAGCGTAAGTACTCTTCCCAGCGAGAATGATAATTGTTTTTTCTACGTTTTTGTGTCATAAGGGCCTAAACACACCACGTTTTTTAAACGCGCCGTCGGCGCGCATTTTAGAAACGAAGTACTGACTTGCGTGCGTATCGCGCCCGTATGGGTACAAAAGTCAGTACTTTGTTTCTAAAACGCGCGTCGACGGCGCGTTAAAAAAACGTGGTGTGCTTGGGCCCTTCATATAATGGAATAAACTTTAAACATTTAATAACGTCCTTTCACCGCTCCAGCAATTTGAAGCCAGGATTATGACATAAACGTACGCTGTGATACATACACATGTCAAAACTTTAAATCAACTCAGTCCAAAGGAAATTAAAACTAAGGCCAGTATTTCAGTTAAACGTTTATTGTGGATATAATCAGGAAGATGTTATAAGAACAGATTGTTTTTGATGGGAAATGGAGTTTAACGGTCAATTATTAAAGTGTATAAAATAACAAGTTCATTAATTCACATGGAACAGAATGAAAGTTACTATTATTATTGAAGAATTTTAATCACGGGATTAAATTTATTTTTATGGTTGTGTGTTTATAAACGTTTAGTCAGTTTTAATCAAACAACATAAAAGCAAACATTATATATATACCACCATAGTAAACTTTTCGGCGAATTTGATTTGTAATGGATTAAATTCCATACTAATATTATAAAGCTGAAGAGTTTGTTTGTTTAAAGGCGCTAATCTCAGGAACTACCTGTCAGATTTGAAAAATCTTATAATGTTAGATTGCCCAATTATCGAGGAAGGCTATAGGCTATATATCATCATGCTAAGACCTCTAGGAGCGGAGCACTATTGTAGAATGTTTCAAAATCGGGGATAGTCCAAAGTAACTATTCGGACGAAGTCGCGGCTAATGTATGATGTAGGTAAATGTACTACATTTAATAAGAATGGTTATGCGTAATGCGTTATAGGTACAATCAATTAGACATTTATAGATAAGACAAATTAATATAAACCCTGAAAAAGATCCAGTTTATAAAAGACATGCTATTTTAATGTTATGAATCAACTTTGTATTCAAATCGTTGTTAACCAACGATATGACTTAGTATTGTTACGGTTATTAGCCGAAGTGCGGCTACACCTAGTTTTAGCCGGCTACAACTAGGTGCAGCCAACCACATGCGGTTAAACTTAGATCAACCTCAATAAGTCCCTGCTCAATTCCATTGGTTTAGGTTTAGGTATTTTTTTTAACCACCTTAACACCTTTTTGTGCCGTGCATAGGTATTGTTTAATTTAATTGAAACCTAGTTATAGCCGAAGATAAGTAGGATACATCTAAGTTTAACCGCATGAGGTCGGCTGCACCTAGTTGTAGCCGCATTTCGGCTATTAGCCGTAACAGAATCATACTTTACAAGTTTAATTACATAACAAGTCTAATACACTATTTATACTGTTGGCTTGCCCCGCACGCACCTTGACTCGCGCCTCGCCTCGCGCTTCCCACTACGACTTGCCTCTCAACTCGAATCTCGCCTTGCACCTCGCGCCTACGACTACGACTACAAGTAGCTGAAAAAAAGAGGCTGCAACGAAAAGTTTGCAAGAAACCCTACTTCGGTACTTCGGATCAGGACCGAAGTAGGGTATTATTATCAAGATTTAGTAAGTTTGATAGTAATAAAATAAGCTTTACTGTTGTCATTTAATTTTGTCTATAAATTGATTTAATGAAAATCTATTTTAAATTACTCAAGTCGTCAGTAGTCTATTTTTAATCTATCGAGTTCTTAGTTGAGTTTTTGCACACTACTAGCATTCTTGATAACCCTTCGTGCTCAGTTAAAATGCTTGTGTTATTGGTGGGGTTACGTCGGTAGTGCAATGGGTGCAGATCGAACCGGCGACCACATACTCGCGAGTCCGACGCCCTAGCAATTGGGCCTGCCTTATCTTCCTCCTGTTTTTTAATAACTACTTTCTTATTTAAATCTAAGACACAACCAGTACGCTAACCTACCATAAATACCTATTAATATATTTTAAGTTTGCAAAAATATGCAGTACTTGCCAAATAAATAGATTGAATGTCAAGATAATTTAATATAAATTTCCTATGTCAATACAATAATTTCAAACGCGAGGATTCCGTGCCGTTAAGTTATCGTACGACATTATAAACATAACTTACACACGTAATGATTTATTTTTAATTGCGGTAATAACACTAATCATTGCAATATGGTACATAAATTGTGGTAGGTATCCAGCAGCCAACTTCAGCAAGTCTGAGTGAGCATAAATTCTTCAAAGAACGTTTAACGAACTCAATTATAAGAAACGTTTGTACTACAATAGGAGAGTAGTAATATATATCATTCGGTTTATTAACTGTTATTTACTCCGTATCTAATGCACCAATCGTTTAGTTTACTCAAATGGATGGGCAAGAAATTAAATTGCTTTAGAGTTTAATAGTTTGCTACTGTAGGTAGTCGACAATCGATACGAAACTTATAAACGGTACAGGTACAGCAGTAGAACGATTTTGATGAAGCAATAATAATAATTATTATTATATGACTTGATACTGAAATGAGAGACCGATTAGCTGATCTGCAAAAGGTTTCAGTTACCGAATTTGTATTCAATCTATACACATATCTATCTGTATACGAATAAATAAAAATAAAGTGTCTGCTTGTAATGGAAAATAGATTTTTACTAAATGAATATGAATGTATTTCTTTCCGGCTCTGGTCGGTGGAGGGACTTCCTCCGTGCCTCGGAAAGCACGTTATGCTGTTGGTCCCAATTGTGATAACATCATCTATACATATAATAAAACAGTAAAAAAACTGTGTCTGTACATTGAATATATTAAAAAAATAATAATTGAGGGGGGCTTAGAAACAGTAATAGAGCACAAATCCAAAAAAAATCTGTCTGTTTGTCTCTTTGTCTGTTTATCTGTTTGTCTGTTTGTTTGTACACAGAGACCGATTAGCTGATCTGCAAAAGGTTTCAGTTACCGAATTTGTATTCAATCTATACACATATCTATCTGTATACGAAAAAATAAAAATGAAGTGTCTGCTTGTAATGGAAAATAGATTTTTACTAAATGAATATGAATGTAAATTGTAACTTATAACAAAAAGTCAATACAAAAAAATTACAAGTACTAATTACAGTGTGTAAAGTGCTATAAATAGGGTTTATCAATCTACTGATGTTGATATAAAAACGTTGCTATAAAGTGTTCTAAAATTTAATAATTCATAGGAACATAGGTGAAAACATACAGATTATTATTTATTAGATTATTATTAATTTATACCACCATTTCAAATCTACATATTAAGGATCCCTAAACCATTCGGCTACAGCGGATCCCTACTGGTCGACGAAATTTAACTATCTATCTATAACACGTATCTAAAGGGAGTGTAGATATTTTTATAACATTCAACATACTATCAATGTCAATTTTGAAAAACTACAAGACATGCTTAATTGTATTTTATATTACATTTAAAATCTATATGACCAATAATTGTAAAGATACCATATCATTATATGAAATTTCATTCCATCAGACTTAATGATCACTATACATCACATCCCTTGTTAGCTCCTAACCATTCCGTTCGTGAATATCTGAAATGGATATCTAAACACCAGGATTACGGTTCAGATAACAAAAGTTTTGTCCAATTTTAAAATTAAGCGTACTCAAATCATGCCGCTGTCCATAAGTATAATTATTAATTTCGTATGCTTCAAGTCCAATATTTCGACTTAAATAAGATTAGGCACGCTTGTTGGTTGGATGATGTTGTTAGCACCCTTGCTTTTTATCACTTGTTTGATTTGAATGCAACGATTTATGTCATAAAAGTAATTTTGGCTGGTGATAAATGTGGGTACGAAATAAATCGGACTGACACACCGCCGTCGTTAGCTGGAACGATGCAATAATAAAAATGATTATCTGTTATAAGGCTCAGCTGAAACCAAGTAAAGCGCTATTACTAAGCCACGTAACACGTTTTTTTTTCGGACGGACATTTATGGACGAGCCACGAGGCTTTTGCTACTTCACTTTTTAACATCAGACTTAATAATTAGTTTAGAGAATACAAACTAAGCAACCTGCGCCGGAGGGCCAACCAGTGGGACTTGGACCTCGGCTCAGGGCGCTCGCCGACAGAGGGATTGAGGGATTGTGACTTTTAGATGTTTAGGGGAGTTTAGTGCAACGTTACAGTACGCGGGCCTCTCTGACTTCGGGTCTACAGGGCATTGGAAAGGTCTTCACAAACTAATGGTTGGACGTCATGCAATACTAAAGGTCTATCATTAAGCTTAGCTGAAACCAAGTAAAGAGCTATTACTAAGCTAACACGTGTCTGTTGAATACACCTTGTTTTATACCGAACATAAAGATATATAAAGATTTTATGATTATATTCTAGGTAATCCAGAGATGGCAAACCGATGGCATCCGAGATACTGTATAGTACTAAGAATATTACGAACGAATGCGAGTGATCCTACCAATGCTGTATAACATTAATAATTATTATCCCAATAATGACGAAGTCAAAATTATATTTTGGTAGTACTGTGGCTTCGTTAAATATGTCTTTAGAAAAATGGCACGTTCGTGCATAAAGGTTCGCCACCCCTGTTCTAGTCCAACAGATGTGATACATCTTTACTGCTAATACCTCAATGTCGATGGAGTGATACTATGTGCGGATGGCGTCCGTTTATATGAACATCCATAGTTGTCACATCGGTGTTCGCGGTCCATCGCACCGACACGATATTCGCGATATCGTCGCAGACGTTCTTTGAACGATTCACTGGCGATCAATTACTCGTGGGAAAAAGTTAATTTAATAGTGATTCATAGCTGTCATCCTTTTTATTTTATTTTAAGACAACTCCTACGCTAGGGAAATAAAACCCTGTATCGCGGGGCATTATACAAACACATAATTCACGGACACAAATACTACGTACTATTTGTGGTTCACACAAATAATTGGGAGTCGAATCCAGAACACCAGATCTCAGAAGCCGCTACCGTAACCACTTAGCTACCCGTGCAGTTTACGTTTTAGTATCAATCAGTTAACATATTTACTTTGGACATCGTGGCGATAGTTGTAAGGTGTAATTTTATCTGTCAAGAAATATTTTCGTTAAACATGTTTTGCATGGCAAATAATCAATATGGTACATTTGATTTACGACCTTATTAGCTACAGTCACTTATGCGGTGTTGCAGTAACACCGACGATAATATGTGGTGGTTATTAATTGACCCGTTGGTCATATCATCATAATCATCATCAGACTATACCGCTACGCCATGGAGGTTGTTAATATAATATGACTAAGTAAATAATAAAAAGCCAATAAATAATAAATACCAATTATTATAAGTTTAACATCAAATGTTTGTGATTTAACACAAGATTATCTTTAATACGTTAACTTTAATATTAATATTCAAAAACTAAGATTGAATTAGTGTTCATTCATTCATTGTTTTTTTTATTTTCATATAGATATGTAGTTAATCACAAGGCTCCCGCTACTTCACCGGTCATAAAGGCGAGTAATGCTCCAGCCTTAATAAATGGTTTAAGATGCGGTATGATTGAATACGGTGCTCGCGTACTTCATAACCGATCGTATAAAAGCGGTTTAAATCCTAACCTTATTATTAACCTAACTATCAAGTTAGCTGCGTGAATTTAAAATACAATGAAGTAAGTAAAGTCCTTCCGAACCGCCTCTGTAAATGGCTTCCATATGTACTCGGAAAAAAGTTTGTATAAGTTGCCCTATAAACGTTAAGTATATAAGATAATATTGGGTTTGATTTATCAAAATACGCATTTGTTTCGCTATGCAGCTACAATACCATGTTGCTTCTGATTTAATGAGCCTTTTCATATTTAGAGACATTACAAAAAATTAATATCTAACAAGCTTTCTTCATCTAAGTACCTACTACTCGTATTCAATGTAAACATAAATATTTATATATATTAACCATTTATTGTAGTTACAAATATTAGTGAAAGAAATAAAATTCTACCCTTCACGTTTCTAACCACGAATTGGACAATATGTGAATTTGACTTACCGCGCATTGGACAAACCGCGTACCTATTAGACAAACCGCGTACTTGACAAAACTCGAATTAAACAGACCGCGACATGGACTATCAGATACTTTGGCAGATTGGACTAAATGCGAATCTAACCAAGTCGCATTTAAGATTTTACATTAGTGATGATATACAATTTCAATCACGATGAGAAGGCAGCACAGCGGTACACCTGTCATCATTCAACGAGTATGACAGAGCGGTGACGGACCATCGATACGACGACTGATCGCCTGATCCACGATTGTTACGAATTACATTCCTTCATTTGACAAGATAAACCCTTTATGACAAATTACTGAAGATCTACATTTCAATATTGTTATTAGTTTTAATGTGACATTATTGTGGTATTTATTTTATTGTTTCGGAAGTATTTAAGAGGTTTGAATTTAATGACACAGCTTCGGGAAGAATAAAAAAAAATGACAATGTCTTGATATTATTTAGTCTACAGCTTTTTAAATATATATTTTTAACATGTTGAGTTAACATTTTTAATAACTGGCACATAAGCAAAATCATCGTTTAATGCAATGACAGGCCATTTATCTACTAAGGAAGAAGGAAAAGACTAAAAATAATTTAAATATCGAATAAAATACAAATCAGTGATTATTTATCGTTTTTCATGGTTTCATTCCTTGTCCCAAGGTTCAGATTTCTTTCCGGCTCTGGTCGGTTGAGGGACTACCTCCGTGCCTCGGAAAGCACGTTATGCTGTTGGTCCCAATTGTGATAACATCATCTATACATATAATAAAACAGTAAAAAAACTGTGTCTGTACATTGAATACATTAAAAAATAATAATTGAAAAAAAAAATCTGTCTGTTTGTCTCTTTGTCTGTTTATCTGTTTGTCTGTTTGTTTGTACACGCTAATCTTCGGAACTACTGGATGGATTAGAATGATTTTTTTTGTTGTATAGATATTAAGTCTGGACAACATATAGGCTATAATTTATCTTGGAAATGAAATGAAATGAAAATGAAATGAAATGAAAATGAAATGAAATGAAATGAAATGAAAATGAAATGAAAACGTTTATTGATAATGTAGACGAATCGATCGTACTTATTATAAGTCAAATACAATGATACAAATATAAAAAGAGAAGAAAAAAAAAAATCTTGACTAATTCATTAGTATACATTTCAACAGTCATGTTATTAAATATAATTTAAAGCTACCAATGTGGCATGTGATAGTCGCGTACTATAAATATAATCAGAATCAACCAGCGTGGGCTGGGATTCGGTCAGAAGCATAGAACGCGTCGCGAGCCTCGCCTTGCAAGGACGACCGGACCCTATCCTAGCTTCCTACGAGTCTTTCTCTATCTACCTACGTTGTGACACCCGGAGAAGAAAAACTATAAGAAACTCCGAGATCATTCTTTTGTCATCTTTTAAAGTCTTTGATTAATCATTTGTACATCTTTTAAAAACATTTTAGTATCTAGGTTAGTGATCCCCATACATCGATATGTAGGTACTCGCAGCAGGATATTGTGACGGAAACCATGAAACCTTTAAGTAAGTATCGAGTATAGGGAGCGCTCCTCCAGATTTACATTTCTTTTTATTTTACAATTGGAACATACCTACAGTCTGATCAGTTGTCTTACATATAGATTAACAATTACTAATTTATAAATTACATAGAATAGACTTTTAATTTAGTTGCAAATTCGGTGTGATAGCTAAAAGGTGCCAGTCTGCCGCAATGTAACCGATGGACTCATCCGCCAAACATCTCCATCCTCCATGTATTCTTTGATATTGTAATAACCGCGAGTCATAAGGACCTTTTTAACATATTTTTTGAATTTATGATCCGGCAAAGCTGTTACATTTAGAGGAAGTTTATTATAGAATCTTATACAATTTCCAAGAAACGATTTACTTGTCTTAGATACTCTGTAAAAAGGTGTAATGAGCTTATCTTTGTTTCTAGTATTAAAATTATGTACGTCCTTCCTCTTGCTGAATTTATTCATATTTTTACGGGCGTAAACTATATTTTGGTATATATATTCAGAAGGCACAGTAGGTATATTTATTTCTTTAAAAATACTACGAAGAGAATCGTGGCTTCCTTTTTTATAAATACCTCGGATTGCTCTTTTTTGTAATATAAAAATAGTTTGAATATCGGCGGCCGATCCCCATAATAGGATCCCATATGACATTACGCTATGAAAGTAAGCAAAGTAAACTAACCTATCTGTTTCTACATCAGTCATTTGTCGGATTTTCCAGACTGCATAAGATGCAGAGCTAAGTTTGTCAGCTAATCTTTCAATGTGTGGTCCCCATTGCAACTTGGAGTCCAGAGTAATTCCTAAAAATATTGTTGATGGAGTTAAGTTTAATAGCTCCCCATTTAGTTCAACATTAGGAATGCTATTTGACACATTTGGTAATGAAAATTTAATACATTTAGTTTTACTTGCATTAAGAAGAAGATTATTGGCGGAGAACCATTCCGATATTAAGGTAAGTGTGCGATTTAACTCAGTAACACTTTTATCTTTTCTGTTTACATTAAATATAAGAGACGTGTCATCTGCAAATAAAACGATATCGCACTCATTCTTGACCACATTTGGAAGATCATTAACATAGATTAGGAATAAAAATGGACCTAGGACAGGAAACTTGAACACCTGATGCAGAACCGCAACAGAACAGCTAAACTATAAGAGATTCAAAAATGAAACCATAGCAAAAATTGTTCTATGTGATGAGCATTTTCTGCTGAGAGAATAAATTTGAAGATCTGGAACACCTGATGTTGAACTCCAAGAGCACAACTACACTATTACATATATAGGAATGACGTCTTAGCAAGAGTTGTTCAGTCTGATGAGCACTCTCTGTAGACGTATACAAATTGAAGATCTGGACCACCTGTTGTGGAATTCCGAGCGCCCCGCTACACCATAACACATATAGGAATGACGTCTTAGCAAAAGTTGTTTGGTCTGATAGGCATTTCCTGTTGACTCATCGTATTTACGCATCTGCTTCTAGGTCCCCGCGAGTTGGAGACGTTCACTGATAGAGAATTGAGCTTGAGTTCATAGCGTAGATGCGTATATGCATCTGCTTCTAAGTCTCTAGAGGCAAGTGCGGAACGTGATGCGCGAATGGCCGCTGATCGTAAACGTCACGCATTGTCTCGCGAGTCAGAGACGTTCACTGATAGAGAATTGCGCTGTGTTTAAGTGTTTAATTTCCTTATTGAGTTCTTAGCGTATTTGCACATCTACTAACAGGTCTTTAGTCTTCAGGCGACTAACTGCTGATCGAGATTATCATACATTGTCCCGAACACGCACACAACAAAATATTCATAATCCGTTAGAAAGTGAGAGAGAAATAATTTCTGGAGTATGGCATGAAGAGACAGAAGAAGAGCGCAACGAACGTTTGAATTCTGATGTCCCGGGCCTTTGAATTCGACATCAGATGTTTCAGATCTTCGATTTTGACGACCCCGGTGTCGCTGGCATAAGCAACAGGATCCGCGTACGAAGTCGCGGGCGGAAGCTAGTCAATAATAATCGTATATCAAGGAACGGGCAGTAGCGTTTCCTTGTATGGCACAACATAAAATACTGCAGTCACCAATCCGCCTTTTTGTTTTTTTTCGGATGGACATACGCGGTTTATGCTACTTCACCGGGCATAAAGGCGAGCAGAGCTACAGCCTTAATAAATGGTTTAAAATCTACAAACTACGCTACCTGCGCAAGGGGCTTGGACCTCGGCTCAGGGCGGTCGCTGGCGATGAGATTGAGGGATTATGACTTTTAGTATTTTAGGGGAGTTTTACTTTACAGTTTGCGGGCCTCTCGGACTTCGGGTCTACGAGGGCATCGGATAGTTCTTTGCAAACTAAGGGTCAGGAGGATGAGTGTAGTGGTGCTAGTTTCGTGCAGTCTTTTTACTGCTAGTTGGTAGATTGTTATCTCGTCGTTGGGGTCATCTAGGACGCCCCGAGGCCGACGGTGTTTACGACGCTTTGTGGGCAAAGGCCTATAGTCAGATGCTACAATAACCAACGGGTTTGGGTTTTGCGCTGCGGATTCGAAGAAAACCAATCCGCCTGCCAAGCGTGGTGGCTATGACAAATACCCTTCCCCGAGAGGAGGCCCATATTTAGCAGTGGACGTTATACGGGCTGTTGATGGTAATGAAATGGTATTTAATCATAAGAAGCATAGTATTATTCTTATTTCTCTGATAAATATCAATAAAATATCGAAAACAAATTATTATCAATGTATCTATACACTAGTTTCCCGCGTGGTTCCCGTTCACGTAAGTTTATAAAATAATGTAGCCAATATAAAATATGCCTTCCTCGATAAATAGGCTATCTAACATTGAAAGAACTTAATTTTTACTTCTACTAAATATTATGTGTACAAATCGCGAAAGTTTAAAAACATTTATTGAAAGAACTTTTCAAATCGGACAGTTGTTCCTGAGATTAGCGCGTTCAAGCAAACAAACAAATAAATAAACTATTTAAGTGGCCGTAGCTCAATGGCAAGGGTGTCGGACTTGTGATCTTGTAGTCACCGGTTCGATCCCCACCCACTGCACTACCGACATGAACCCACACGTCACACAAGCATTTTAGCTTAGCACGAGGCCGCAAGGGTTCAACAAGAATACTAGTAGACTGAAAAACTCTGCTAGTAATTTTTAACACGTTAATCGCCTTGGCGGACAATGGTGACTGCCAGTGAATGTTTCATTCAAGCCGCGTCGGAAACTGGTGACCGACACCACACCCTCACTTTGATCAATGGTTGCAGGCCGGCGGTCCCATTTTCGTTAGATTTACACGTACTGAGTGACCCGCGCGGGTTATATGGGAGAAAATTTAAAGTTCTTTTATATTATTAATTATTGTCAGTAAAAACAAAAACAACTTTCATAATGACTTGTTTATTACAAAAATAGGACACATTTGTATGGTTTTCTAAAAATTTTTTTAAGTGTCCGACAGCGTGACCCGCGCGGCGTAAATGAAATAATTATTACGTTCAGGCCACGTCGGGCTCATGTGACCGCCGTAGTAAATAAGTACTTATATACAAGCTGACGTTGAGTAAATAACACTATTCACTTATTTTTTGCCTTACCTTTATTTTATAAACAAAAAACAAGGTGAACATGTTTTGATATGTTTTGAAATCCTTAGTGGCAGTGAACGTGTTAAAGATAAAATTTGGCAACGTCAATATTATCGTCCAATTTATTTTCCCTCGAGTATGAATATTATTTACACGTTGTATAACATTGGTTTTATTGCAAAGGATTTTTATATAACACGAAAAAGGAAAAACTTGAAAGTGCTGATCTTTACGAGCGATGCAAACAACAATAATAAAGTAATTTGCTGTAACTTAATTGGCCCTTAATGCTCCGACATTGTCTTGGAAATGACGTGAAGCGTGTACTTTGTAGCCATCACTTGGTAACATAAACATATAGATTACACATGTACACATATTTATGATACTAAATATATTGCTCAAGTATTGTATGGCTGTGTATGGCTTGATTTAGGAATCATTTAAAAATAATCTTGACTAATATTATAAAGAGGAAAGATTTGTATTTTTGTGTGTGTGTGTGTATGTGTGTGTGTATGTGTGTGTAATGAATAAACTCAAAAACTACTATGCCGATTATAAAAATTATTTAATCATTGGAAAGCTACATTCACTCTGAGTGACATAGGCTATATTTAATTATGAAGTTCCCAAGGGTACGGGAGTTATGCGAGTGAAACCGCGCGCGGGACTAGCTTCCCGCGCGCTTTTAATATTTTTGGAGTTTTAATTTTAAGTTTAAACTAGCTTCTGCTTGCGAATCTTCTGTTCCCGTAGGAAATTCATAATAAAATATAACCTATAGCTTTTCTCAATAAATGAGCTATCTAATATCGAAAGATATTTTCAAATCGGACCATTAGTTATTAATGTTAGTGCGTTTAAGCAAACAAACTCTTCAGCTTTATTTATTAGTATCGGATGGCAACCACATAGTTTATGTTTGACACTAAAAAACAGTAATCATTGGTGATAGTGTAATACATAAGTGACATTACTCGTAGCTAATAAGGTTGAAGATCAAATGTAGCAATTTGATATTTCGTCCTTTAAACCACATTAAAGAAAATATTTCTTGTCGGATGAAATTAGACCTTAATAACAACTGTAAGTTATGCGGTATTATTCCTGACGTAATGTATTTTAAATAACTATTCATATGCTTCCGTTTTCATTGTTTTAAACTATCTTTATATATATAATTCTTCTGTGAGTGTGTATGTCACTGAACTTCTCTCAAACGACTGGACCGATTTTGATGAAATTTTTTGTGTGTGTTCAAGGGGATCTGGGAATGGTTTAGATTCACAATTTTGTCCGCTGGACAATGTTTTTTTAATTAATTTTTAATTTATTAGTAGTTGCCTGAAAACCCCTTAAAACAGGGTAGGGGTAGTGTAGGGTGGGGGTAGTGTAGGGTAGGGGTAGTGTAGGGTAGGGGTAGTGTAGGGTAGGGGTAGGAGTACCGCATAAACGAAGTCTCTACGGCCCAGTTTATTTTATACAAATGTTTAGGTCTTTTATGTATCGATTGAGGCAGTACGAAGTCTGCCGGGTCAGCTAGTAAATTAATATAAATGTAGTTTTAACTTACTATTTCTGTATCAGTATTTATCTACTTACCTACTGTTTGTATAAAGACCTATGTATTTCTTTTAAATATAATAATATGTTTTGTGCGTGGCTAATTTGAACCCTTTAACGGTTGCTAAGTCCTTACATTATTGTTTATGTTTGGAAGCCAAGTAAAACATTGTTGTAATAAAAGTTGACTCGATTACTGCAATTTGTCGGACATGGAAAAGTGGATCTATAAATATTTATTGCTCCTTATACTTACGCCCGTGCGCAAAATTATACCTCTGATCTGGAAGTTTTACCATCTCTCAAGCTACTGGTACAAAAACCCATTAAACTAGACATTTTACACTTTATTGTAAAAAATATTATAACTGCGACAGTTCTTCTTGTGTGTAATAAACATCGAGCATGACAGGTTAAATTTAAACAATGGATAAAATTTGATTCATTGTATTACAAATGACAGTCTATGCCTACTAATTTATAAAGCTGCAGAGTTTGTTTGTTTGAACGCGCTCATCTCAGGAACTCCTAGTCCGATTTGAAAAGTTCTTTCAATGTTAGATAGCCCATTTATTGAGGAAGGTTATAAGCTATATATTATTATGAACTTCTTACGGGAACGGGAGCTACTGAGGTGAAACCGCGCGCGGAAGCTAGTTTAGTCGCACAAATATACCTACCCTATTTATAACTAGTTACTACCCGCAACTTTTTCCGCGTAGAATAAGGTTTTTATAAGCTATCTAACTATGAAAGTTCCACCTTAATCTGTCACGTACAAACAAACACACAAACCTTATAAAATTAGCTAGGTCCATTCGTTATTATTAATATCGACTACTTTTTGTATATATATATATATATATACATTCATAAGCATTTTCTTAAAATCTGATTTTCCTTTACAAACCGACACTTCAATTTTATTTATTTGTAAAGATATAACATATGTTATCAGGAATAAATTAATTTAATCCATAGAAAAATGGTGTTGAAACAAATATCTAAAGCTTATAATAAATGTTTATTGTCCATGCAATGTATTTAGACTTATAATCGGGATTAGCGGGAGACCGGCGCCCACCCAGAGGTGTGGACATCTCGACCAAATCAAATTATACACCAACCGAATAACGATTCCAATATTCAAATATAGTACCGACATTATACCAAAGAAATAGCTTCTAAAATCGCTTATCGACGACTTTGTAAATGTTAAACATATTGGTGGTAACAACATGAACGATACGCATTATGAAACACTAAACCATTTATATACAATGTCATTGATTGGAGCATTTATAACAGAATTATTGTGAGTATCCCACGGTATCTAGCATAATCGTATTCAAATTAGTTATTTGATGTAATATTTTTATTTTGAGATATTGTTGTTGTTAAATATTTGTTTATATATGAGCTATAAGGTGACCCTGGTTTAAATGAACTTGGTCCGGTCTAACTGAGTTGAAATGGCGTAATGTAGTGCTCCCAACCAGCCACGGTGGCGCCGTCAAATTCTATCGAGAGTGGCCATCTGCGCAGAACATTAGTGCATAAGTAGAAGTGTGTGCACAACTTCAGTGGCACGACATAATGAAATAATGAATTTATTTAGCACTTAGGTATTCACATACACATGTACTTGTCAAAATCACAATGAAAAAGAACTGTAATTAATAGGTTATTATTCATATTCTATGAATAAAACTACTTAGGCAACTATAACTAGCAAGTTCCGCTAATTGTAGGACATTACAGACAAATAACTGCGGTCACCAACCAGCCTACCATGGTGACTATGGCCAATACCACTCTCGGGGTAGTCCCATGTTCAGCAGTGATCATTCTTCGGGATGATGATGATATTGAAGCGTGTGCAAATACAGGAGCACACTTTATTCTTATTTTTCCAAATTCCTATGTGATAATTCTACGACATGACCGGTGAGAGATTGGGGGTAGGACCTTATAGCTTAACGTATTCTTTGAGGGACGGGTAATACACCACCCCGGACTTGGATGGTTACTCAGATTTTAGATGGAATAATTTTGGCGACTCGGCATTCACTAACAGCAATGTATGGGAGACATGTGGGTGGCATGAAGGAGCCAGGTTTTGAAAGAGCCACTTGCATTATTTCGGTACTCTAGGTGCGAATTTGGTTAGAGATTTTTTTTAAGTAGCAACTCTGAATACCAACCGAATTCATTCAAACCGAAATAATGCAAGTGGCTCTTTCAAAACCTGGCTCCTTCATGCCACTTCTCCCCTACTTATGTTTTTAGTTTTACAGCTAACTACTGTGTAGTATAAGTTGTAGAAGCATAATATGGCCATCGTTGGCTGACTGCTGTTTTTACTTTTTTCCTTATAAGGCTTTATTTTTTTTATCACAGAGCCTGCCGCGGCACACGTTTATCATTTTTATAGGGATCTTGTCGCGTAGTCTTGTAGGGATCATGCGGTGTCTGGCGTCCATTCATTCGATATTATTTATTGTGATTCAAAACAAATAAGATCAAAATTCCCGCTGAGATGTTTATTTATAGACCATGAAATACTAGTTGAGTTATTAAAAATATTATAAGTGATCCATGTCCCATAGAATTTATCAAAATTCATACATATTAACAATCGAAATACGTGGTATTACGCACGCACTGTCCTTAGTACGAGAGTACGAGTAGAGTCCTTAGTGCAAAAATAAACAATTAAATATTCACCATAGCTAGGTGGATTATGCAGAAGGAAAATGTTGTTGGTGCAAAGTGCAGTGCGAATTTTGCATTTGATCATTAACACATTACAGCACTGAATGACACGCGTCTTCTAAATTATTGGTCCCATTAATTTGATATATATTTTTTTATATTTACTAAGAGATCCTGTACACAAGTAATAACAATCAAAATACCTAATGTATACATCCAGGCATTAATATAATGTAATGCACTCACTGCATAATAACTGATTAATTTGCTCTATAACCTCATTTCATTGTTTCTAATTAGAACCTCTTTGATCTATACCTACTAATTGTTATATTGTTTGTGACGTATAACTCTAAAACTGCTGAATCGTTTCCAAACGTTCTATCAGCACTACGTATAGGTTAAACTTTTAGTATAAGTTTTTTCGAAAATGTTCCACAAGAACTATTGCTATGCGAGTGAAACCGCATGAAAACGCCAGTGATTATCAAATTACCTACGTTTTGTCTACAAGCCGGAGACCATAAATTGCTTTAGCTGAAGGATCTTAAAACATTAATTAGGTACTTACCTCTTTATTTCTCATTCAAGTGGGTCCCTCGGTACCCGTTGAAGCTCATCGTTATACGTCCATTATTACTTGAGAACAATTTGCACATCACATCACATTGATCGTGTAGAAACTGCGGCTATAATTGCAAGCTCTGCCGGTTTAGCTACGCCGAATCATTTATGTTGTTCTTGAGTTAAGTTGGTTTTAGATAGACTATTTATTAATGAAATTACATGTAGTTATTTATTGTTGTCCGGTGCGGAATCCTTGAAGCGTAACTTTCAAGGATTCCGCACCGGACAACAAAAAATTCCGTCGAAATGGTATGTGGGACTCGTCCTCTTCTTAGCGGTGGTATGCTAGTCATACGAGCCACAAGGAGAAGAACCTACCCACTAAAACCCTCCAGGTTCTCCTCTGTCCGCCGTTGGTGAGGCGCCCAGGAACCCTTTTCCTTCTGGGATGTTAAGTGGCATAGGGGTCCAAAATCAATAACAGCTAGTGCCAATAAGTCCGATAACAGCACTAGCCAACCTTATCCTGCCTGCCCTTTCCCGTTCCCCTTGAGCTCTGGTAGCCTTACTCATGCACAGAAACTGAATTTGTATTTTTAGAATCCGTGTAGGCTTAGAAATAGTAATGTATAGTAATCGTAATAAATGTAATATAATTTAACAAAGTACGAGGCAATATTGTCATTTTTCACATTAGGTGGTACAATTATTTATATACATATTTTTATTAATGAAGGTTATTTAGTCTTAAGTTAATTAAGCAATACAGATAATATTCATGTTATTCATATCACATTTGTATTTGAGATGAGTTAGTCACTGCTTATTATACCAAACGCTTAAAATAGCGGTTGAATAAAAATAAAAAAAACAATATTAACTGAGTATAATAATATACTAATAAATCATAGTGTATTTATTGTATTTATAAAATTCTTTTGCTGACTTCACACCAGTAGCCACACTAAAATATGCAGTTAGTACGCAATAATAAAATAAATCGCTGCGTTTGCGCGAGAAATAAATTGCAATGATTAATAGTAGTTTTTTGCGCTTTAACCGCGTATTCTATAAATTTACTTATGAATTGCCCCGGTGGCTCAGTGGTGATGGTACCTGTACCTGGTATTCTGTGTTCGATTATTATCGGTAAAATTATTTGCGTTACCCGGTTAGTTGTTTTGATTTTGGATGTGTATTTTGACCATGAATAATGTTTGTAAAGCCCCTGCGACACAGGGATTTGTTTCCCCAGTGCGGCATTTTAACTCTCCTTACTTCCTCATATACTATTTTTTTCTTACATTCTGATCTCCAACTGCCTTCCATCAAGTGGATGAAAGAGGCGTCGGAACTCGGAACGCTTCTTCGAATCCGAGGCGCAACACCCAAACCCGTTGGTTGTTGCAGCATCTGACTATAGGCCTTTGCCCACGAAGCGTCGTTAACACCGTCGGCCTCGGGGCGTCCTAGATGACCCGGACGACGAGATAACAATCTACTAACTAGCAGTAAAATGACTGCAAGAAACTAGCACCACTACACAGAGACCACTATATCCGACCCGCCGTAGAAGAGTGCGTGTGAACGCAACGCGTCCCCCCTCGTCCTCCTGACTCGACTCGAAAACTCCCCTAAAGTACTAAAAGTCATAATCCCTCAATCTCATCGCCAGCGATCGCCCTGAGCCGAGGTCCAAGCCCTACAGGAGGCGCCCTTGCGCAGGCTGCTTAGTTTGTAGTTTTTAAACCATCTATTGAGGCTGGAGCTCTGCTCGCCTTAATGCCCGGTGAAGTAGTGAAAGCTTCGTGGCAACATAAGTAGGTCCATCCGAAAAAAAAAACTAATTTCCTAAATGCAAAAGTAGTAGTCTGTCTATCTGCCTTTCACACTAAAACTACTGAACCGATTTAAATGAAAGATATACACAGATAGTGGAGAACCTGAAATAGGACATAGGCTACTTTTTATAGCGAGAAAAGAGTTGTAAGGGGTTAAAAGGGGGCAGGTGAAGGTTGTATCAAGTCCCTATTCCACGCGGGTAAAGTCACGGGCACAGCTAGTTATTTTATAAAATTTCGCAATTAAATGTTCATGGTAGCTAGGTGGATCGTAAAGTTACGACGCCTAGAACCATGATATTGTTAGTGCAAAGTACAGAGTAGGTAGCCGGAATTTGCATGTGCTCGTTAACGCATTGCGGCACAGAATGACACGCGTCTAACAACTGATTGTTCCCAACTACACACGACCGCACCTCCTACGACACAGGGATTAATTTCCCAATTGCGGTATTAGTCTATAAAAATAATCAATTGAATATTCGTCGTTGCTAGGTGGGTAACGTAGAACCAAGATATTGTTAGTGCAAAGTACAGAGTAGCCGGAATTTGCATGTGCTCGTTAACGCATTGCGGCACTGAATGACACGCGTCTACCAACTGATTGTTCCCAACGACACACGACCGAATTTGATGTATATTTACCAAGATTCCTGTAAGTGTAGGCCCTTAAACCTTATATGTAAGCAATATAAGTAATGAGTTAAAAATAAACTTGTTATTTTATCGGCCAGTTTTGTTAAGGTCTGCATTTATTTAGTAGCTCGCGAATTGAATTGAATAGCTTCTTAATGCAAATATTACAATGAAATAAGTGTGAGTTAGTTATTGTTTCGTTCTGAATCTAATTTGTTTCACAAATTTTTTTTAAAGTTTATCTTTATTTTGATCTTAATTTCATAAGTTTTGTACCAGAACACGTGGTTCGATTGCAGAAACACGGGGTATTTTGTTACTGTGATTAACAGTGTAGACAAATTATCTTACATTGTAACACAGTGTTAAATGTACTTAAAATACTTTCTTAACGCTACCCAACCATCACATTAATAATACTAATACCTATCAAAAATATTTATCTTAAATAAATATCAGTTTTTTAAAACTTCAAGAATATTTGGTAACAGTTTCGTATAAATAGTAATAACTAACTATAGTATGATATGGTATTTAAAAGATCTACATATTTTCTTATTATTTTGTGTAACTAAATGTTAAATGTTTTATTATGTACCTACTCGTAGTTCTTTCGAGCTGTGTTATCAAGACATAATAGTTTGCGGTTGCGTTATATTTTCGAGAAAAATTTGTTCGATATTAGAAAAATTAAGAAAAAAATATTTCCGAATAAATTCAAGAAATTAGCTCCCATGTTTCTACCAATGCATATGATACATGAACCAATTTAAACACATGCTCTCAATCGATAAGAATTTAAAACAATACTCTTAAAGGTTGTAAATTACATACTCTAATTTTCAATAAAGCTGAACAAAGCCGCGGCAATCAATCGGTTAATCACTGGTTTGATTGAATGTCCGTAAACGTCATTGCTTGCTCGTTAAGCTCGACACACCTCCAACACCTCGCCAGCCTATAAACTTTTCATTACCGAAGCAAACGGCTTTTGTTTTAGTACAACTCCACACACCATTAACGGTGAAAATCAACTCATATTAATTTAAAAGCCATCAAATGTGTTGTTATTTAGTTTTAATGAGAAAAAATAAAATTAGCTTCTCTTTTGAAAACTTATTAAGATTATGCGAAAGCAGTTTAAGCCCAAGGTTCTTTGGACTGATAATTAAAGTAAAGAGTTAATCTATAAATATATGGAGAAGCTATATCTATATAATAATATATTATCGCTGCGAGTGTCGCGCCAATGTGACCCAACTCAGTAACGGCCTGTGTTGTAGCAAAAGTGCTGGACGTCTGTCCCGTCATGCCACTATTAATGATATAATCCGTCGGGCCTTCAGCTCGGCAAATATGCCAGCCGTTTTAGAGCCTATTGGATTATGCGCGACGATGGTAAAAGGCCCGACGGAATGACTCTGGTGCCTTGGAGGATGGGACGGCCTTAAACTTTGGTGTGGGACGCTACGTGCGTCGACACCCTCGCGCCGTCTCATCTTTCCGGGACTCAGGGTAGGGCTGGCATGGCGGCTGAATCCGCGGAGAATCTCAAGAGGCGCAAATATAGTAAGTACCCTTGATAGTGGTTATGTATTTATGCCTTTTGGTGTCAAAACATTGGGGCCGTGGGGACCGGGAGCCAAATTAATTTATAAATACCTCGCAGCGGCCCTCTTAAGTGCGGCACGTTCTCCGAGTGCTGGTTTTTACTTTGCACAGCAGGTAAACATTGCCATTCAACGTGGTAATGCTGCCAGCATTCTGGGAACCTTGGCAAGTAGAATAGATTTACGATAGTATTATAATAAGTTAGTTTTATTTTTAATTTGTTACTTTAAGTTACGTATTTTATTCATGTTTGTTTATTAAATAAATTTGATTTGCAAAAAAAAAAAACTATAAATGTGTACTATTACAGTCGTATTTTATATATTTCCAAATAAAATTATGAAACAACGAATCTTTAGGTGAAATGTTAAAAGGTATTTTATTTTATCTATACTAATAATATTATAAAGAGGAAAGGTTTGTATGTAAGTATGTTCGTAACGAAATGGCTCAAAAAGTACTGGACCGATTTTAAAAATTATTTCACAATTTTAATGCTACATTATCATTGATTAATATAGGCTATATTTAATTATGAAGTTCCCACGGGAACGGGAGATACGCGGGAGAAACCGCGCGCGGGAAGCTAGTTTTTAAAATAAATAATTAGGTCATTGAATTTCAATGATTAAATTGTTGAAAATACTGCAGTTTTATTAGCTTAGTAGATTTTTTATAATCCTAATCGTTTTAACCTATCGCATGCACTTACGTAGTGTAGTAAGGTTAATGTCTTAATCCCTCACTACATTGATTGATCGGTGTGACTATCTGGCAACTAAAATATTAATCGTTCGACTTAAAATGTAATCCAAAATTAAATTAGAACTTACAAATTTCAAATGTCAGTAATATTTATATTTTGATGAGTAAGATTTGTGCTGTCGAAGTTAGGCGTGAGACCATTGTGAATTTGTAATAAAAAGTGTTGGTCTTGCTTGTGAGATCGATAATATACAATTATAAAGTTGTTAGTTATCACATTACACTCTTTTATATTTCATTTAAAAGAGTGTTATGTGATAGTGATCGTACCCCTCACACACCCTCTTCGAGGACTAGCAGTAAGCCTTGCCGAGCTACGCACCCCAGTCGCAGGACCTCAGGCGTTACAGTACCTTACCTTATTTCCTACCTTTACCTTTACCCTATTCCTTTTTTTCCAGGGGGAAATGCATTGGCATCATAGCGACCAGGTAGGTATGTATGACTTCCCCTTCCGTAGCGATGATAATGAAGTTAGTCGCACTACTTGGTAAGGGTTTACCCACCGAAACCCTCTGGGAGTTACTCCAACCGCCAGTGATTGGAACATCAGAAACTGCCAATGCATGTAGTGCCAGTTAAATGTAACCTACATAGCAACAGCTTGTAATTCGTCAATCCTACCGCCAGCGACTGCATTGAACCAAAGTCCACAGAGAACCCTCTCTTGCGCAGGTTGCTTACTTTATAGTTTGTAAACCTTAACCTTAACTTATTAAAGGCTGGAGAACTGCTCGCCTTTATGCCCGGTGAAGTAGCAAAAACCTTGTGGCTACATATAGGTATATTCGTCAGAAAAATAGTGACCCGCCTGCGTCGCAACAGCAGTAAATAATAATTTACACAGAACCTTGACAAATTATATACTGGTATCTATACCTATCTTTTTTATAAATCTATTAGCATAAATAATAAATAAATATATTTTTTTAATAATACATTTTGCAAACAAACCTACAGACAGAGAAACGCGGTGGACGACTTTGTTTTATATAATGTTTTTAACCTCTTCATTTCAGTACCAAAATAAATGCCAGGAAATTAAAAATTTCCTTGAGAAAGAAACAAATGATTTAATCGGTGCCTCGATAGTGTCAGTGAAAGGTTAATGTAACCGTTTTACAGTCTCATTTAAACTCACTCTTTATAGGCTATCTTCAAAACCTTGCTCTAAATAAAATTAAGATACGATCATCACAATTTTATTCAACGGGCAAGTACATACTGTACGATCAACGGCAAAAGGAGATGATCACAATCGGACATTCAAAACTAATTATCATAATCCTCAAGAATTCAATTGAAAAATTGAATGTCCCATTCATATTTAACAATCACATTCTTTAGAAACACTACACTGTTCCACTATTTAAGTGAAATTATTGGAATTGAATTTCCGATTTTGATCATCTACTTATGCCGTTGGCTGTATTTATTTTTTATTCAAGCACATACCTAGGTGGTTGCGGGCCTTGTCCTCTTAAGCACCGGTGGAATAAGCTCTTTTTATTGTGTTGATTATTAATGCATCCCATTATACTATTAATGTTCCCGCATTCGCAATATGTTCGGACTCTAATATTTCTCAGCGTACCTGTAAATCTTGGATAATTAGAGAAGTGCGAAGTATTACACCATTATTTTTTCTTTGTTGGCTACAGTCTTAATGAGGTGTTCTATAATTGTTTCGTATTTTATTATAATGATCAAATTAAATAGTATTATTGTAAATTAATGATATCTAGTTAAACGAAATGATATTTTATTTGTACCTGGTATGGTCTGACAATCAGGTCTACGTAATGCAGTAGTTAATTTTGAGCTATATTTTATTCTAATATAATATACTAACCAGGGAATGGAGAGGGACAGGAAGGCCAAAGAAATGATGGATGGATTGTGTGAAGAGTGATATGCAAGAAAAAAAAGAAACAAACGTGTTGCGCCGACCCCAAGTGATAGGTATGGGATAAGGGCAGGAAGAAGAAGAAGAAGATAATAATATACTGACCAGTACTCAATATAAATTATTAACCAATATTATTTTATTTTTTAAGAGATGCTTATTTAAAGACACTTTCAAATCTTTAGGTAAATGTGTTTGGCGACAACATGAGCGTAATGGTTTCAGATAGATAGTTGAACTCATCTGTGCATGCGGCGCTATGTCTGCTCACTATGTCGTGTAAAGAGGTTTACCTAACAGAGCCGCGCCCTTTGATGATTTGAACTATCTATAAGTATGATTTCTAATTCCGCAATATACTTTGCCGTCGTATTTGGCACTCAGAAGGATTTACTTCAATTCACTCCTAATTAAATACTGCTCATCGCAACTGAAGCCATTGTACAAGGAAGAAACCTCTCCTTTCTTTGCCGATAAGTTCGTTGACACGTCTGACGTCTATGAACTTAATTAGAATACATAGAATAACATTTTAATTAAATCTTTGAAATAATAAAAAAAAATGTTTATGATGCACTTTATTACAGATTGCACGCGTTCGCGTCGAAGAATTTGTTCAAATATTAATTATCTGCAACGCGGCGTGCTCGTCTACGGACCGCCTACGCGCCTATGTGAACCTCCCTAACAAAATTACACGCTCATCAGTTCTACAGAACTTTGTTTGTTTTTTACTTTACCTGGCGCCCAAACCACCGTGTTAAAACTAACAATATTAGTCATAGTCGACGTTCAATCTATTATAATCTATTGTATTATAATCGAAATAAAAAAGAAATCTCATCGGTGGCTTCAATTAATTCAACTTTGACAGTGACTCGAGTAGATAATTAAACAGGTAATTTCTCAATGCGAGACGCCTGACACGGCATGTGACGTCACGACATGCTAGCGACTTCGACAGATGAATAAGTGTGTGTTGATTGGAATTTTAATGGGCGTTAATGGGCGGGACAATGACGAAATCGTTGCAAACGGAGATTTTATCGTTTCTATGCGCTGATAAGGAGAAGATTGCCGGCTGTTTCAAAGGCAAATTGTGGGAGACCTGTCGATGTGTCGCGGCGGTCGTCTGTGGAATCAACTTGAAGATCTCTTGGGACCATCTTGTCGATAGTAAAGGATTTAGATGCATTGATAGTACAAGCAAATTGTATGTATACTCATTTCTCTGAGGTTCATATATTCAAACAACTAGCTACAGCTCGCAACTGAGTGCTCGGAAAATAAGGATTTCATAAGCTATCTAACAATGGAAGTCCCGTCTAAATCGGTTCTAGCGTTTTGGAGATAAGGTGGAATACACGAATATATAAACAGACACACTAAATGAAAGCTAGCCTGAGCTACAGCTCATAAATTGACTATCTACCAGTGTTCCGGCAGAATCGGTCCAGCTATTACTGAAATTAGCCCGAACAAAACAAACAGCACAGACCGACAGACGTTTATTTTTTATGTTGTGTTTTTGTTATTAATCCGACTAATATTATAAACGCAAAAGTTTGTAAGTATGGATGGATGTTTGTTACACTTTCACGTTAAAAACTACTGAATGGATTTGGCTGAAACTTTGCACGGGGTCAGTTAATAAGCTGGATTAACATATAGGCTATAAAAATCATGCTCCGACCCACTGGAGCAGAGTAACGCGGGTTAAATGTTAATGCAGTTTCAATTATATTTTTTTTTTCAATTTAAGGGTTAAATAAAATTTTAATTCTAATTAATAGTTAAGTATATAATTCAAAATAATTCTTCCACATATGTAGTTAGCCACGAGGCTATTGCTACTTCACCCGACATAAAGGCGAGGAGAGTTCCAGCCTAGATAAATAGTTTAACCACTACAAACTAAGCAACCTGCGCAAGAGGAGACCTCTAACTTACCTATATGTGCTACTAAAAATAAGTAGGTATCGTATCCTGCGTGGGAATTTGTGACCCTAAAGGTTAGAGTATTAGCCCTTAATTGTGGGTAATTTAGCCCCTCACTTGCCGCATGCTCATAGCGTGGTCAATTGTTTGTTTTCCGTGTTGTTGTAATGACTAATCGATTTATCGAACCGACAAATCATTGTGTGACACTTTGGACGTGAGAATTAATTTAGCCTATAATTTTGTAACATATTCTCGAATTTACTTTTATTAATTATTTATTGTTATACTTCTGTTAAGTTTTAATAACACGATTATTAAAACTTAACAGAAGTATAAAGAAAGAATAGTATGAAATATATTATTTATTAAACGGCCGTAGCCCAATGGCTAGGGCGTCGGACTTGTGATCTTGAGGTCGCCGGTTCGAACCCCACCCATTGCACTACCGACGTGAACCCACTCGTAACACAAGCATTTAGTTTAGTGCGAGGGGTTAACAAGAATACTAGTAGTCTTTAAAAAAAAGAAGAAAGAATAGTATACATGTGTGACACAAAATTAGCAATTAGATACCTATCGATAATCTATACCTTCTAAACATAACACTGAAGAGTTAGTTTGTTTGCTGGAATAAGCTAATCTCAGGAACTAGTGGTCCCATTTGTTTTTTTTATTATTGTTAGATAAGCCTCGATAAATTGGAGAAGACTATGGGCTATATTTAATTAAGTTTCTACGGGAACATGAGTTACTCGGGTGAAAAGGCGCGTGAAAATGATATTATAAAGCTGTATTGTAGAATTTGTTTGTTTGCTATTCTCAGGAATTACTGGTTCGATTTGAAAAAACTTTTCCATTAGAAAGGTACATTATTCAGGAGTAACATAGGCTTTGTTTAATTATGAACGGGAGTCACACTGCTAGTGTAGTATATATTTTTATTGTAACTGTTAATAGTTACATTATCCCCAGAACTCTTTTGGCTCTAAAATACAGCAAGAACAATATACGAAAGGGTTTATTTTAGAACAAAATTTATCATATCCTTTTTACATTAGCATATGTGTGAAAATGTATTCTGGGTATGACTAATGACTACAGGAACTCAATGTCCGTTATTGACTTCTGACCCCAATCAGTTCCAGTGACAATACATTTGTGATTTAACGACACTCGCTCCGGCTCGTGGGATACTTTACATCATTAAATTGACTGTAATTTCAACGATTTCTTACGATGAATGCTGCGACGCCAATTAAGTGTTCATTTTATTTTAATAAACTATTTATCAATTAATTTAAAAAAACCCTTATTATTTTAACCTTCTAAAATCTTTGAAAAACTTCATAATGCCTTTCTAAACCTCCATTATATTCTAAACAAACGTTACTTAGTTATATATTTACATATTATGTTCGCCTATACAGTTATTTATGCCAATTTCCCATAAAGGCACATACGACGAATGTTTCTGACGTTTAAAAGCACATCCGGCCTTATGCTTCTGAGCTCTAGATTAATAATGAAATAAGTGAAAATTACTTATCTTTTTAAAAGTAGTTTCACACCAGAACAAAGAGTTTTATTTAGCTTTACAAAACGCTTTTATTAACGTGTCCATATTAATAAACGAATTAAACAATAAAAGCAATAGACGCACAGACGCGTTGCGCTTATTTTTTTTTTCCTGGCGGATATTTACGTCCGTCAACCGACAACCATATTTTTAATACTAGCAATTTATTATTACGTAAATATAAAACAATTCAATTTAACTAACGAACAAGTGTCAAGAAAACAAACAACAAAAACAAAACAATATTCAAAAACACTTTCGCCGCGGCACAGATCCAAAATAAATTTTGGAGTACGACCACAACTTATTCTAATTAGTTGGTACAAAATTCCAATTAGTACGATTCGGTATCGGATGCGCCTGCGCCGAGCACGCGGAGGTTAACATAAACTGCACAGATAAAATTTAAACCTTTTAATGAACTCTTGGATTGCTTTATTTACTTCGAGATTAATAAATTTTCGGCTTTCTGTGAGCTGCGCAGTGCACAGTGGCTTCATTGGATTTATGCGCATGCGTGTCCTAATATTGATAGCATCTACATTTTTGGTGCAGCTAATACCTATGTACATACAATTGGGCAAATGCAAAACGTGCCTTTTATAACAAGCAGATTTTCTTAAAAGATATCATGGTAATCCATAAAATTAAAACAAAATTCGATAATTTAATAATTCTAAAAAGTTACATTGTTGTATAATACGTAGCTACATGAAAACAATTAAATATTTGATTTGAGTCAAATACGATTTTTAACCGATAGCGAAGCAAAAAAGTATCGATCAAAATTTTATTTGGTAATAAAATAAATCGAACCCGTTCAAGTCAGAGTCGTTGCAGATCGCTGGGCCGGCCGCAATAATAAGCCTAATGATACCTTTAGAGAAAAGGTGTTAAAACGTTTATTGGAATACGTCTAAAACATTATTAATAGCTTTTTAACAAGCCGACGCCTCATTTTAGGTGTGAACCTAAAGTTTTTTCACAATATTTTTTCATTCAAAATCTCATTCCGAAGTCTGTAAGATGTTTGTAATTCAATTATTACGTTATTTTATTATAATGGACGTTGATAGGTGATAATGCGAGGTCTGTCGCGACAGCTTTGTTCGTTCTCGTCTCATTTCAACCGATTAAAGTAATCGATTTGATTTATTAACCTTGTTATATTTAACCGTCAGTTAACCGTAGCATAAATTGCAAAATTAAAGTAAAATATCCCGATAATGCCAGTTAAGGACATGATCATGTTCGTGTTAAAAAAGGGTTAATAAGAAATGCCACAAGCCGTGCATTAATATGTTGATCAGACCACTGAGTTGAGCAACTGACATGTTGCAATCAAGCATGATGGGAAAAGTTGGAAGTGCCAAAGCTTAATAACCCCTAATCGGCGATTCCTGCAATGCTACCGCTATAAAAATTCAGCGATTTTGAAAGAACCGTTGTCTCCGCCCAATACATTCTGTGGCGATGACGATAATTTCAGGCTACTACTTTGGACAAACGCTGTCCACCGGTGAATTGTGGGGCCATCGATTTATTATTGAAATCAGGCAGGCGCACGCGCAGCCTTCCTGCTTCTTAAAATTGGTTATAAAATTGGCAACCGCTCGTGCCGTACACACACCGGTTATAATGTTAACAAAAAAATCAAGAGGTTACTTTTCAATTATGGACCCAAACTGACATATTGAGAGTAATTCATCTTGAATGCGTAACTATAGCCTATCTTAAATGTAATATATTTTGCCTACTTATCTCGCCTTTGTACATGTTGTTTCTTTGTCAAAAATGTATTGTTACTTGTTTTTCTGTGTGTACAATAAAGAATATAATAATGACATTTAACGTATAGGTTTCATCGAATTAAAAGTACTGTTATCATTAATCTTCAAGATGCTTTTTACTTTTTATATTGTTGTCATTGAAAGTGCAATGATCTAAACCTATATGCACCTAAATACATTTTTTGAAATAACTCAATGAAATATTTAATTATGACCATACATAGTCCTTATTCTAAATTTTTTTTTTTTTTTTAATTCTATGACTCTTTCGAATTGAATTTTTGGACAAAACTATGATATGAGCGCACGTGCCAGTAAGCGTGCGCAGATGTATCGTGACACCTGCTTTGAAATCTTCACCTCTCCCTCATTGAAGTAATAAAGGATATCTTGCATCTATTTCATACATTACATATATTAGAATTAAAACAAACTAAAGGCGATACCAAGATCAGAGTCATTGCATTTTACATTATGTGATCTGTTTCTTAATGATATGTTCTAAAATAGTTGTTGTACTAATTAGTATTCGCGATGCGAGTGATCCCACCCTACAGCCTATGACCATGTACACTTCTGCAGCCTCCAACATGTTTGGGTACTTGTTTTAGTTTCTCTCAGTTTACATCTCTTTGCATTGCATGGAGTCTTTTGAAACTTAGACCTTTCTTCAAATTTTTTTACGAATGAGTTTTATGAAGGAAGAATTTATTTTTGTTTTCCATAACCTTTACAACCTGTTCTCATTTTGCAGAGGTTTTACCATAAGACATAATCGAAAATTTCAGTCCACTGCTAGTTTAACACACAACTTTTTAGCAACCACCTTAGATTTTTGTCGTCATCCACTTAATATTAAAACTTATTATGGGCTGAGAGACTCGGTAAAATAATAATATTTAATTTTTTTATTGCTCTTCGACTTGGGCGATCATAAAAAAGTAATATTCAGTATTTACGGTAAAATGATCGCTATTTAAGAAGGTTAAAGTTTCGAGCTGTTTATGCTTATATTATACAACAAAAAAGTACAATCATAGTTAAAAGGAGCACATTTAAAGTAAAATTGACTTGTTAAATAACAACTATTCTAAATCTGTACTATTTGGCCAGGTTCCCAGAATGCTGGCAGCATTAACACAATGAATGGCAATGTTTATCTGCGAAGTACTCTTTAATACCATAAACATGATGGTTTCGTCGCATAATATCAAAACAAAGATTTCCAATACCAATTTTAAATAACATAATGATTTAGAAAAGGATTGATGGACGAATGACCATACAGTATTAAAAAACTACCAATAAACCTAATAACGCATTAAAAAGTGATTTGTGTGACGTAAATACTAAACCACGAATCCTGAATTAGACAGCGAATCAAATGTTAATAAACAGGGTATGACGTTGATTTGACCTTGATTAATGATAGCACATTGACAATGGCACAGCAAGACATGCCTCTCGCTGAGAAATTAGACACAGGTCGGCACCCGAACGGAGGCTACACCATGATACTAAATGTCATTCTCAAGCTGATAACGGTATCCTTTTATATTGCCTTGTAAGAATTTGACTTGTTTGCGGTAAAAATTGCCGAAACTAAATTTGCTTTTAGTATTTTGAATGGACATCACGTTTTTTATTATTTTTTTTGTAAACCAAAATGGAATGGAAGTCCATTAATCTCTGAGTTTACTCCAATGTGTATTAAATGATAGTCAATTGGTAAATCGTAATAGGTATCAGTAATGTAAGCGAAAGTCAAAAGATTTAAACTTTTTTAAACAAAATAAATACTAGGTATATTTTAAAATGTCAGCAAAAATATGATAAGGTTTGCAATCATTGCAAAGGAAATATTTAATAACCCTAGTTGAGTCTACCTAAAATGCCATCATCATTTTATTTGTATGGCTTCTGAAAACTAATTCTCAAACTGTGTCTATTACCAGAGACCCTGTTTTACTACGTATTATAAGATTCCCTTTATAGCGTAAAAATCTTAATTAAACAACAAATATGAATTCATTCTTTGTGGTTAACGCCTTTTTTGTTAAAGGATATTGCCGCTCATCAATTTAATAACTCATTTTTGATGTGTAATATTCTGTTTTTTGCTGACCTCCTTTTTATAGTTTTTATACGTGTATAGTGAAGGTAGTATTATAATGATAATAAAAAAATAAGATCATGAGACGAGGACATAGATGAAAACCATTTTAGCTTAAAAGTAATTTCTAGAATTCCCAGCATATAAAACTGTCACAATCTCTTATATAACTTTACGGCTCATTTAATGACTATACGGTATGGCATCGCTCTTTAATTGATAATCGTTAAAATGTTACATTTACTGCCAACGTCCATAAAGTTTACATTTAGTTCTAACGTTTACCTGCAAGACCACCGAGCGCGAGCGTCGGAGGGAAATTCGCTGATACGTCACAATTTAATTTAAAACAACCTTCTAATTAATGTTTCCTTTATCAATGACCGCTTGGTCCTTCACAAACCATTGAGCAACGATTTGTGACATGTTTTTTTTTTATTTACGTGATTGACTATTATTTTAAATGGAGCTAACGTCCTCACATATTCTTAATGTTTTTTGTTTTACAACGATGACAGTTAAAGGATATTCGTTTAACAATGATTTGTTTTCGCCATACATCGATGAGAGTAGTGGTATTTACATACCTACGTTAAAATTAATTTTAATTAAGCTCAAAAATACATATAACTACAACACGCATAATTTATTTATCTCATGTTCATTCCCTTCGTTTATCGAGTCTTGATATAAATGACCGAAATGTTATCTGCAAAAGGATCTCGAGCCACCGGGCAAGTGATGTCTTAATAATGACATGAGGTTAAATATCGTGAGATCCATCTGGGAACAAAACCGAACGTCACGACAAAGGAGCAATGTCCCGAGTATTTTGTCACTGTTTAACTGATCCAATCACTGCTACATGAATCGTAGCTACAAAAAATAATACCGACATCCGAAAGGGCTGATACAAATTATTATTAAGGCATGCGATTATCTTTGAACGATAAAAAATGGGATAGTAAACAGTGTTGTTAATTTCTATCGTTACGATCTAGTTTCTTTTTACTATTATTAATAAGTAATGTCATGAAAACGAATACTATTAATAAGGTACGTAGTTTGTAGCAATGCCACACGCAACATCTATTAAGAAGACAAAAATAAAAGTGCTACCAAGTGGAACATAGTAATTTGTGAGATTCTGATTTAGACGTCAAATAAATTGATCGCTGAAAGGGGTTTGTTTTTATATGAATCAATCATGTTATTATTTTTAATTGGCTCAGTGAGGTAACATCTGCCTAATCTAATTTTTAGTTTGATGCTATCTTCAGAAATATAGTTATTAAATGGTTAAGTAAAGAATCTAATAGTTGAAAACCAACCTTGATAGTTTTTCATCATCACATTATATTGTCATATACCTAATGTTAAAATAAATAGGTAGAACTTAATAATTACCGAAGGAAATAACAGAATAAATAATTCTAAAAGAAAAACATACCTACCAAATAAAAAAGCCTACAATTAAAACCAACTAAGAATAAAACTTACCTATAGTTATAAAAAAAAGCATTATCAAGTGTTGTAGTATGAAAATGTTACAACTGTTACTTAAAAAAGTTATGTATTCAAATTAAATAAAACATTATTTTTTAGAATTACCACAAAGCTATGTTCTTAACTTGTAGTTATTAAAACTGTATATTATAATACGCAATGCCTAACTATTAATAACCGCGTATAAATGCCACCGCAACTTTAATTAAACTTACTCAAACTACAAGTAATCGTAAATGCAAATCATTACAAGTGAAACAAAGGAAATATATGTCTGTACATGAAAATATATTCAATTTACATAAGCAAAAGCCGCGCCGCTTCGTTGGTGTCATATTCATTATTGATATTTTCATGTCCGCCACCCAACGAGCAAACCACTGAATAAAATATCAATTAGAGCACGTTTTTGAACGGTAAAAAATCTCTTTATTTCTCAATTTCGCTAAGTGAATATGTAGCCGGAGTATTGGCGTATGTCATTTGCCGTTTTTGCATTCAGCATGTCGTCGGTTTGGGCGGTAAGGTAATGAGGAAAGCAAAGTATTTATTACAACGTAGGTTTCTTAAGGTATATACTTCTCCTATATCCTCGTACTTGCAATTATTATTACAACTTTTTTTTTAATTTCTTCTGTTGTAAATTATTTACTAAGGATTCGTAGGAATATTTTTATGTAGTTCACATCAAAATGAAATATTTTAATTATTTATTTTGGCAAATAACTGAGTTGGTAGCAATAAGGCTTCTCCTTAAAATATGTAAGTGCTTTCTGGCTCTTTTTAGGGCTCGCGACAATGTCGATGGGTAAGTGTAAACATTGGGCCGAGGTAACACGTATTTTTTGTGCTTGATTTATTGTTTCATGTTTCAAAAGTTGGTTTTTGCTTCGTACCACACACGCACAACCTCCATCGTTGATATTTATGCAAATTGTGTACTTTTTAATCAAATGAAATATTTGAGTTTAATAATACGCGCTATAGGGAAGCTTTAAGTCTTTATTGAAGGAGTCAAAGATTGTCTTTACCTAAATCACAATTTTGGTTTTTGAAGAAGAATATTCTTGCTTTAATTAAGTATCGAGAAAAATATCTTTGTTCTTTACGGTGCCGGTAATTTGAGAGAGACCAACCGTGCTCGAAAAGTGATTTAAGCTGCTGGTACCATAATATCTTCTATGATAATCGTATATAGCATAGAACGGGTAGTAACATTTGGCTACCTGTGTCTTGAAATATGATACTGCTCTCATTTACCCGCCAGATTGCCTTGCATCCTTAGCTCCAACAGTTTACTGTTACATGGGCTGATGATGATGTATTAATGAAAATAAAAACATTTATGTAGACGGATCGATCAAATACAATGATAACGACAAAAAAAACAAATATTGACTAACAGATTAGTTTACATTTCAACAATAATATATTATTATTAAATAGAGTTTACCAATGTTCTCATGGCATATGATAGTCGCGTATTATAAATATAATTAGAATCAACCAGCGCGGGCTGGGATTAGGTCAGATGCATAGAACGCGTCGCGAGCCTCAGCACAGACGGATCCTATCTTAGCTTCCCACGTCATCTTCCTTCCTATTTTATCTGCAATATTCAGAATAGTTTTTAAATCGGGCAAAAATCACACCCAAATCACATATTGCTTTACAAGTAAACTGAGTTGGCACCAACAGTGGTATGATGGCTTTATGTATTCACTTGAGTATGTAGTGTCTCACTGTCGTACCTACTCGCTATTGCTATGGTAGTAGAAATCATCAAAGTGACGCCTGACATTTCCAAGTAAACTCATAGGCTCAAGTGTTATTCTTGCATACGTCAGTAGGTCTTTTTATGTGTGTAATGTATCTAAAACAATTTACTTTTATACATAAAAAGCAGTCATGCTTCATTGGCCGCAGTAATGTTTAATGGAGTTGCTAATCGTATTCACATCTGGTAAACTTTAATCTGGTAAGCTGCAGCATGCCGCCATACTACTAAGCCTTTATTATTAAGCAGTAAACGTCAAACATTTAATATCAACCACATAACCTTATTTAAAGACATTACAATAAGGTGAACACCCGCAACCCTCCTTCTAATTGGCACCTTATTTAAATTCCTACTGGTAATAATTTCGGAACTGGACTTGTTAATGCGGAATATCTGGTTTCTGTGTAAAATCTACTTCTTTATTAAGTGAAGAACTTTTATATTCCTGTAATGGTAAGCATATTCACTAAGCGATCCGGTAATTTCATTGGCACTTTATTTCGGTAGGTATATTAAGCGTTGTCGGGTTATAACAACATGAGAAAACGGTGGGATAATCTCGGATAAGTGTACCTCATCGATATTAAGTGGCATAAACTTAGAGTTTTATGGGGCTAAAGTGGTTTATCTATTAAAGTATATCTATTTAGCCTTAACAAAAGTGTAATCATTTTGTAATAAGGTAATTTAATTGTTAACAAAATGGTAATGAATAGTTGCACACGTGTTTCGATGTGCATATTTGGAACGTACGAACTGCAAAAGTTTTTACAAGACGATGATCGTTGAATAACATTAATTTTTATATCGGCATAGTAAATTCTCACTAGAGTGCGGTAACTCCCCGGCGGGAGGCGTCACGGGGCGTCGCGAGCGGCAAATCGGTTTTTACCGTATAACCCGACCATTTTTAGATAAAGGGAAATGTGTTATTTATGCATTACTTAGAGACGCGCACCCTACCGCGGCATCATGTTAATTGATCGGCATTTCATTAATACCTCATTGTTACGAAGCTCTGTTTTAATTTTTTATTGGTCTCCCGTAGTACAGTCGCGAGGTAGATACTTAATTACAATCAGACGGTCATCACAACGATCATTGTGAAGGTGCTGGGCCTTTTTATTATTAGATATATACTCCATCCAAATTTAAAAATTCACATAGAACTTAATACAGTGCTTTAAGGTTGAATTTAGTACAAAGTCGTAAGTCAACTACAATATTAGTGAAATTGTACGGTTCTCGAAAATTTAGTACAAAACTAAAGTTCATACATATTGATGCTCTACGCATTCTAACAAACTTTAGGCTTTTAATTAGACGAAATGTCTTCATCAACGTCTTAAGACAAAAAGCGTGGAGCGCATGTGAACTGTAGGGTTCCAGGGTTCGTTTTATTCATTTATAGCGTCGTAAACCCCTAGATTGCTAATTAGTTTTATGGACATTTTTATTCAAGTGACAAGGATTGGATGAACTTTGTGAGACGCCATTTCACAAAGACTTGGATTGTAATTAATGAAAATTATTGTAACGATTGAATAATAGTTATTTTTAGTTTGATTTATAGAATAATAGCTGCGCCACGGTTTTACCCACGTCACTCTGCTCCAGTGAGTCGGAGCGTGATATTTTATAGGCTATATGTTAATCCAGCTTATAAACTATCCGCGTGCAAACTTTCAGCCAAATCCTTTCAGTAGTTTTTGCGTGAAAGAGTAACAAACATACATATATCCACACATACAAACTTTCGCATTTAAATATTACTAGTAGGTACTATGTTTACCTCCCTTCGAGGCTGACCCATGAGGAGTAGGGACGCCTCTACACTCCGGGCGTCACTATAATAGGGCAAATGGGCCACTGTAAGTGTGGCCCCGGAGATCCCGCGGTACCATATTGGCCGCGGGTGCCGTCGGGGGGCCGGATTGCTCATGCGTACCCGGCCCCCGCCAACGGCGGATCAAAGGAGTGTCCGGGAGGTATTAGTGGTTGTAGGGTCCTCTCCTCGTGGTATGAGTTTAGCATACCACGCTATGGAGAGGGTAAGTCCCACATATCCCATCGCTAGCGCGCGAATACGCTGCAGCGGCGGTGGGATTGCGTTAAAGAATTTCCCCACGGACAACAAAAAAAAACAAAAAAAAACTATGTTTACCTGTGCATGTAATAGTCTGAACGCTTGTGAATTATAATATGTTTCGTGCAAATGACTATTAAGACAGCGGTATACATTTCGCCTTAGATCTTAGAAGTCGTGGATTCGATTCCCTCTCAGTACAAACAATTTTTGTGTACAGTTAAGGATTTCTTTCCAGATCTGGCTGGTTAAGGGACTAAATTCCGTGCCTCGGAAATCACGTTAAGCCGTTGGTCAAGATTATCATAACACCGCCTATGACATAGGTGATGTTACGATCATCTGGATTATGGTATGGTAACGGGCAGTAGCGTTTCCTTTTGTATATATACTATAATATTGCGGTCGCCAACCCGCCTGCTAAGCGTAATTATAAAGGTAATATCCCCCACGAGGTAGGTCCATATTCTATAGTGGAAATTATACCGGCTGATGATGATGATATATCTTCAAACGCTGGCCGCCATAGCCGAAATCGGTCGCAACAAACCACCATAGTATACTATGGTCAGTTTCTTTAAGCTGACAATTGGTAAGGCATAAAAAATGAGACAAATAAACAGTACATGCATGATTATATCAGAGACACACACTTAGTAAAGTCAGAGTCTTGAAGTATTGGCTACAACTAGGCGCGCCGACCATCAATACTGCTTCGTGGGTGGTTTATAAAATAAAAGCGTGACTTTGTTGAAATTATTTATTTCTATAAGCGAGTAAGCTTTATAGTGACTTTAATATTAATATAGCTTTACTTGGATAGCCTTAATTTTTTATTATTCACTAATAGACAGGCACCATGGTGTGTGTTAGTATTCAGTCAGTCCCGGCAAGATTTCTTTTTGTTAATACAAAGTACATTGTGATAATAATAAAAAAAACTTAATAAAATGAAAATAAAGGTATGACTATATTTTATAAATAGTTTCATACTAAAACTTCAGTTTTAAGCCGAATTATATAGTTTTTTTTATTACTTTCATATGGATTGATTTAGTTAGTTGTCCTCAATAAAATATGAACTAAAATACGAACTATTCTAAATGTATATAATTGACAAGGTTCCTAAACTGCTGGCAGCATTGATTTGGATTGATTGGATTGATATGAAATTAATTTAAAAAGATAAATCGATATAATGTGTGTAAATTTGGCTTCTTTAAAGGTTAATTGTAATTAATGGATTATGTATTTTTAAATTTTGTCCATCTAATTAAAACTGTATTTAATAAGCTATCCTCTCAAATTTATTAACATTTTGTAACTCACAATCATCATAAAACAGAGGCTCTTGATAAAGATATTAAACATTACCTTTAAAATATATATTAATAGTATTAGGTAATTAAAAATTCATAAAAGTTGCAGTTGGTTAATTTTATTGCATTAGGTATTTATGAAAGCCGGTAATATCGATATTAAACGGTGAATAACCATCAATTTGTATAATATTTTGAAATTTAATGTCATAATTATATGCAATATATTTATATTAGTTTCAGAATACGGCTTAAAATAATAAAATACTAAGTTAAATTTTATTACATAATATGTAATTTTAGGGCAAAAAATATAATTTGCTATATTTGATTTCAACCTTATCAGCGATTGTCACTTACGCGGTATTGCAATATCACCGACGATATTCATATTTGGTCTACAACTAATGCTTATAAAAAAATCTTTTTTTAAATCTGTGCTTCTATATCCAGTTTCCAGAATCCTAGCAGCATTCTGAAAACGCTGCAGAACTGCGTTGATTGGCAATGCTTATTTACCGCGCAAAGCACTCGAGGAAAAATAAATGAATTTGTCTTTTATTACAATCTGCTGCATTAAGATGGTAATAGCCAAAAATTTATCAAATTATTTGCGGCATTAATCAATAACTTTGGCAGATTTCAAAGTGCGTAGTCGATATTTAAATAGGTGTGAGTTCTAAACAAAAACATCATTTGAATTCCCAAGATTAAAGTATCCATGATAAATTTACAAATTATCGGATTAAATAGGATGGGCTTAAAATAAATAAAGCATAAATATTGTTTTCCATCCCTACTGGGCAAATTAAGTTTCCATTACATTTAAAACGATTATTAATGTCCAGTAATCATTTTAAATTACATATCGCTTTAAGATTGCAACTTTCTTTTTGCGTTTGAGTACAATGAATGAATTGGTGGCCATCTTTGACAATCAACCACGTTCGCCATTGTCAAATTGTTACTTTGAGAGTTTTATTACAGGCTGTAATTATAGATCATTGCCTTGTATTAATTCAGATAATAATTATGCTTCATCTTACAATGTTTGTGAGCCTGAATATGAGGTAATTTCACTTAAGAAATTGCTGTCCATCATACATAATTTTTTGGAAGGTGCAATCAACACAAATAATATGATGATTGCGTTGACGTCTTTTACTTAAGGAGTGCGTTGCGAGAGGCCAAAATAACTAATGTTAGTACTTTTTCTTGTTCAAAGAAAATAAACGACGTAAATTTAAGTTAAAATTATAATTAGCATTTGTTATTTAGTTTTTATTATGATTTTTGTTTCATTTGTTTTGTTTTTTTTTCGGACGAGGCACACGCTTCTAATTGCAAGTGCCAAATATCAATGATAACAAATCATTCATATATAAAAACTGAGACTTGTTACATCCAACCATATTTTTGTTGTAGAATTTATTGATTCACATCAATGTCAGCTTATATTTGCTATTGTTAGATATATAATAATATAAATGCACAGTAACTTCAATCTAACTGCATTTAACCGTCATATAAAATCATATTCCAAATCCCAAATCAACGTATTTTTAGGCATACAAAAATAAAATATATTGCCGTATAAAAATAAAACATGTAAATACTCAATTTAAGCAAAAAAATATATGAATTTAAATAAACTTTATCACGTGTTTAAAATAATAGTTCCGAATCAACAATCGATTCACGTGCCCGTCAACCTCCAAAGTAGACAATAAAAATCTGGCGCCTGCGCCGTCACGGCGTATGACACGTTCACTGTAATGACGAGGAAATTGACTCTACGTGATATCACGCAGTTTTTATCACATCACAAAAGTAAAAGTTTTGGTACCATCTTGATATACATAGACAGTGATATTACATGTGGCGTGTATTCGGAAGTCAAATGTGATGTGAATTGGAATCGAGATGATCGGTGGTAAATAAAAACTCAATTCTGCGTAAAGGTTTTTGTAGGACTTTTGAGGAGCGATATTACCTAATAAAATAAAATGATGAGTTGTTTATTTTATATTTTGTATCTCTAATATGCTATGCGCGTTCTGGTGTGTTTGGTTTTGTTTTTATATAGAAATTTCTTTAAGTCGTATACATATTTCATTAAAATTAACTAGGCCTGTTACACGTTGGAATATTTTCATGAATATAGCAGCCTATACAATTACTCGGTCACGATAATTTCTAAGGGGCAAAATCAGTCCAATGAGCATTGATAAAATTCGATTAAATAATAAATATAAGGGTCTTCTCAAATGTATGCCATCCCTTTAATAATAAATTTTACAGCAATTTATTGGCCTAACATAACACTGGTCAACAAAATTTATTTATTTTTATGTCACAGAAATATTATTTTGATTCTTTTGTAATTCAGTATAAGTTGAAAACTAAACAGGAATTAGAATTTATATAGGTATCAGTCACATTTTTGAGATATTTGCTTGTAAACATAAAACAATATGCTGATTTGGCTATATTTGAAAATGTATTTAGAATAGTTAAATATTTTTATGATTATATGTTATATATAAAATTGATAGTCATAAATCTCATATTTTTAAACCAATTTACTTAAAGTTTTTATGATTTTCTAATGCAAAGATATTAAATATTTTGTTGAACTATATTTTTCTCATACATTTTAATAGAGTCATTTTGTGTGGAGTTTTTGTCTTTGACACTAAAATGTTAATATTTACATATAGAAACAGTACAGCAACAAAATCATAAATGTTAATTAGAATTTAGAATAGTCACTTGCCAAAACGGTCGAAATACAATTTTACTAATAGATTTATTAATTTATTTACCTATTTGAAAACAGGTCTATACGCCATTTTTGTAATGTTTATTCTCAAATATCTCCAAAATTGGACGTGATAGAATATTTTTAATTATTAAATGGTACTCTCATTTATTGACAATGCCAGATAAATGTATGTATTTCTTTTTCTGTGGCAAAATCTTTGTCGACCAGTGATCAGTACACATAATACATGTGTACTGATTATGTTAGCAAATAAATTTCTGTAAAAAATAAATAACATTTTTCTAAAAAAACGTTTTTAGTGAAAATAAATTTACATTTAAACTGGCATACAATTAACTTATAGGAAGTATGTGCTGGGCCTCTTGTATGCGAAGGTGTTGAGGCGTTTGTGGTGGTGCACGCGCTTGGGCAGCGGGAATACATAGTAAAAATAGCGAGGCGCGTCCAGTGCAGCTGTTGGGTATTAGGGAAAGATTGTATTCAAAATAAACATGAATTTTAATATCATTACATTTTTATGTTTGAAAACAAAATGTTCAGTCACAGAAATTTCGTCACTAACGAACACTACTAATATTATTAAATCACGCATTTTTATTTTGTAAGAAAATTAATAAACCTAAAATTAACCGCCTGGTCTTATAAGACATTATTGTTTTTTATGCTTATCAGAGTTGTTAAATTTCCTTGGCTACTTTTGGTTAAACAGATTAATTTGTTCTAATTAAATTATTATAAACAGTGGATTCGCAATATCACATCTTACATGTTCGATTAATTAAAATCGATACCTGACCGCTTTAAATTTGACCGCTATTTTTTTTTTATTTCGTTCATAGTAATACTATTAGAGCCAATTTATTAATTATCATTCAAATAATACCAGTTCATAAATATTATTTAAAGAATATATTGTTTTAAAAATTATTTAAATTAAAAAAAAATCGAATTAGAAAATTTTCGAGACTCTCATACTAATTATGATAAGAATAAAATCTAATAGGATAATAAAATGATTCATCCTATAAGTTGGTATTCGTATTATTAGACACTAAAAATATCTAGTCCATTTAGCTTCATTGTAGTAACAAAACTATTCAACTTATCAGATTTGTAGCAAAGGAGTTCATTTCAATGTATTGTTTAATACAGTTAATACCTACAGTAGTTCGTGCAATAGCTACAAACGCATTTCACTAGGCGAAGCCTCTGTGCCGTGATTGGAGGGACCTTTCGAGAGTAATAGATAGTCCACCAATAGGAAACTCGCATCTAACAATAGGCTACTAAGAAACGCCTGTAGCGGTACTTGGGTAGCTCTAGTTAGAATGTTAAAACTAATAGGTGTGATTTCAATAACGAATTTGGTTTGAATGTCACGTGACAGTAAGCCTTACGAGATGTTGTATATCATTTCAAGGATGATGAAATAATAATCGGGGGATCAAAGGCTTAACGTGCCTTCCGAGGTACGGTAAACTTTTCGGATGTAACCAGACCTGAAAATTAATCTTAGATTTTAAACAATCACTTGACCGAACCATGGATTTTATAATGTGTCAAATAAATGTCATTATATTTTTTATTTTGGTTTCAGTATTGTGTTAATTAATTTATTAATATTTTCAGAAATAAATGACAAATGTCGCGTTGGATACACTGTTTTTTTTCTAAATTAATGTTTTAGAAACTGTATTTGAGTTGATAGAACAGTTGTGTTAAAAGCTTTGTCAATTGAAGGTTGAAAAACAGGTATTACCCAACTTAAACTTAATTCAATGAGTTACGAGAAAGTTCGAGAGGCCATTGACTGATTGTTAATTTATAATGTAGGTACCTACTCTTATTTCTTTATACTTTCAAGTTATACATAAATTATAGGAGATGAAAAATTATTATTTCTTTTATAAAATTAAATTATTAAATTAAAATACACAAATAGTTGTTCTTAGTCTGGGTGTACTTTGTGTCTGTAAAATGAATGTTTGTAAAGTCCCCCGCGACACAGGGATTCATTTCCCTAGTGCGGGAGTTGTATATTAAAAAAAAAAAAAAAAAACATAACTCTTTAAACTGAACTTATTTCTATCATAGTAAGTACAACTAATGATCACGTTGATTTCATATAATTCTGCGAAATCATTAATTAATTCCACGTGTACGTTTTTGTGTACACACACAAGTTGACGTACTAAGCCTCGAGGCATTCGTTTTGGCCCACAATTAGAGTAACACGCTAAATATTGACAATTATTTGCGCCCTCTAATTTAAATCCCTTCGCCGTCCATCGACCATTTATTTAGCACAAGAAACGGAGGCAGCCACACGACATTCTTATGCGATTAACTTATTTACTGTCATTACTTTTAGTAGGTACTTGTAATTTTTTAATTCATATAATTTATTTCTACTGGGCTAATTAAATAATGACGCGTTTTATTTTCTTAAATATAATACAATAACTGAAATGACGCAACAAAGTTTACTTAAAAAACGGAGCTCGTAATGTGTTCTTACTTTATGGCGTTTGTCATTTGTCACAATTACCATTAAAATCGAACGATGTATTCTTAAATGTCAATAAATAAAAATAATCGAGTTGGATTTCTGGATTACATGTAGTCTATATATTTTAAAACCCAGATCATTATAAGTACAAGTAGCCCGGAGCTGTATCGACACCACATGTTATCGCTTACGCGCATGATACGTACACATTAAACGAACATTATTCCTTTACTTTCATTTGGTATAAATAACGCTACTACTACGCAAGTGGCATATACACGGTAATAAAATATAGTTACTTGCAAACGTCTATTCCTATGCGCGCTTCAGTACATAGCCATAATTAATAATATACTCAAGCATTCTTTTTAGATCAGCGAGATATTCATTTGATGAAGGTCCGCCATTTGTTTTATAAATGAATAATCTACAGTTGAACTGAAATTACTATAAATAAATACAAAACCACAACACTATAGTGTGCGAACTTTATACCAGAGATATAAATAAAAAAGTTGCGTTGTTTAAATACACCGAGTACTGAAGTGCGGTACAGTCACCACTTAAAATTTATTGCAATATTAATAATATTAAAGTGACGTTTATTGTTCGCCAACCATTGTAAGTGCATAATGAAGTATGAGAACTAACTTTTATCAGTACCTACAAATGCATGAGAAACGTTACTAGGTAGGTACCTATCTATGAAATACTGAACAGCACTAGTATATTAAAAAAAAAGAACTTCAAAATATCACGATTTTACAAGTTGTTTAAAATTATACGACTTGCTACAGCGTAATTATAAAGGTTGGCGGTAGATTTGCGCTTTGTGTTAGTACGTTACGCAGAGCTATGATGTAGAGCTGTTTAATCAAATGGTCATCTCGGCGGAGCGGGCGGTGGCAGGGCGTGCCCGCGGCGTAGTTCCACGGCGAGTGTACTCGAATGCGTCTGTCGCGTGGTTGCGCGCTATTAACCGTGTCGGTCTCTTCGCTACTAGTCGACGGTGTACTATAAATTACACGAATTATACAGTGTGGCGGCGTACGCGAGCTTGTGATATATTGTGGTATGGCGATCGCTTCGCTCCCTCCATGTCAGCGCACGTGAAATTACACACTCGACCGCGATGTTTGCGCGCACACCGCTAATACCCTGCGCGGTACGCACGCGCATCGCATTTTATTTGCGATTGTTATTTTGTAAATGATAGGCCTACGCGCCTAGAAAAGTTATTGCCGAGAGCCTAAAGTTATTTACCGAGGGAAAGAGTCGCACGTTTGTTTCGATGACAATCGGAATCTGTCTCCGTCGTGGGCTGTAGTAATATCATTTGTATTGCATATAATACCGGCTAAAACGCCAATGTAACTTAAGATGACTGTGTAATTTATTAAATTACGTTTTACAAAGTAACAAACGTCTACAACATGCAGCAATATATTTGAACCGTGAATTCTAATTAGGCATTTAATTAAAAATGAAGAAAACAATCTTACTTTTTTTGTAATCATAAAATATGATTGCTATTACCATTTTTGCACACAAAAGAACTTTAATGCATTAGACATATTGACACAGTTAAGTAATTCATTACGGAGCAATGCAAGATTGATATGAACAAATGCCAACTCAAATTATTTTAATTACGCTTTTCTGATTAATTAATGAAATCGATGCGGTTATTAAAAATGTGAGTAAATAAATTTACGAAATGACAGCATAATTACAGTGGAGGTCTATTTTAAATGTCTCGTATCGCAAAAACGGGAGGGTACAGAGCTTCCACTCGGAGTAGGCCTCTCCCAATCCATTAAGTCAGTGCCTTTATAAATCCAATTAAATTACTTATACCGATCAAGATACATGTTACATTATTGTCTTAATTATGACTTATATGTCATATATGACAGGTTCGATCTGAATTCTATTCATCGCGGGTAAGATTTATTCTTAAATGTATTTTGCACGTTGCGTTGGCAGGAAAGTGCATATGCAAAGTACTGGTCTTAGGCATTATATTGCGACATTCATACAAATATGCATGACAATATTAACATAATAGATGTGTTCGTACTTTGTATTTGTTTATTGTTAAATAGGAATATCATTTGGCTTTCATGTTTTAAGAAGTATTGTGTTAGGTATATTTTTCGTATCCTGCAGTCAAGATATACGGTCTAAACAGTTACAAAATTTAAATGATTAGTTCATTTCGTGATTGCTCATTCTTTCAAAAATAGAGTTTTAATAAAAAATAACCTTCCTACGACATAAGTCTCATTTTAAGTATTGAAGGTCAAACAAAAAAACTTTGTATAAAGTCTAAGATTAAAAGAAAGCACGTTAAGCCGTTGGTCCCGTGTGTTTATAGCAATTATAAACAAAGTAACATGTGTGGGTCATTATTGAATACTGCGGTCACCAACCTGCATGCCAAGTGTGGTGACTATGGCCAAAAAAACCCTTCCTCGGCAGAAGTTCCATGCTTAACAGAAGACGTCATATGGGCTGATGATTTGGTCACTAAGCATATCACTTTTCTAAATTTACGTAAATAGCAAAAAAACTGAAGTTTTTTGTTGTTCCTATAATGTTATTAACCCATTAATGTTATTGCTGTATGTGTGAATTTTAAATTATTAATTACTAGCTGTGCCCCGCGGTTTTACCCGCGTTACTCTGCTCCAGTGTTTCGGAGCGTGATGTATAATAGCCTATATATATTAATCCACCGTAAAACCTATCCCCGTGCAAAATTTCAGCCAATTCCGTTCAGTAGTTTTGGCGTGAAAGAGTAACAAACATCCATCCATCCATCCATACTTACAAACTTTCGCGTTTATAATATAAGTAGGATTACGGAAGTTTTAACAAACATTGTAAAAGTTAATTGTACATGAAGATACTATAGTTTTAATTGTAAAATTTCGTAACAAATTGAAAAGGGGTAATATTTATTAACAAAATTAACATGCTCATAAAGTTAATTTTAATTAACACAATCTTGAATACATAAAATAACGGTGTTCTAGTCTTAATATTATTACATTTTTTTATACTAAACAGTTCTTGCCCTACATTACCCGGTCATCGCGTTCTGTAACTTTATCTCATAAATTGCTTATACAATAAAAAAAAAACCTAAATTTATCAAGTTATGCGCTTACATACATTTTGGTAATAAAGTCTCACAATATGAACACGATTATTGGAAACGTGACTTGATCATCGTAAGTCTTATAAGATCTTGCAAATTACAAAGAAAGTATTAAAAATAAGGTAAATTTACTATTTACATAAGGAATTGGAAAATGCTTTTATATGAATTTTCAAAATATGTTTTTCGGAATATTAATAGGTATCAATTGATATATGCAAGGAAATGTAAAAATCAACAGATTTTTGTTTCTTGCATAAACGCCATCTATGAACAAGTAGCTGAAATATGGTCTAATCAGAACTACCCCTATAAAAACTACCCCAACGTGAAAGGTTCCACAGGGACGCCATCTGAGTTATCTATACGGAAGTTCTTTGCGGGTCGTTACATTATTTTGGGGATGAAATATAGATGTCAGTGGTGTGCAAAGGGAATGTAGGGTTATTCTACTATAATAAATAAATGTGAAAGATTTTATATCCCAATTCTAAACATTCAATGTTTAGTAGTTCAACTAGGTACCTACATTCGGCAGATAAACTTGGACTGAATTTTACACAATCATAAATTAATTGGTTACTAGAATTATGAGGGAAAAATTGTTGTAAAAAATACGATTTTAAATTTTTGATTTAAAATCGTAGTCACGTAACGATATTTATGACTTTAAAAAAAAATCTTCAAAACTCACTACCTATGTATGCAAAAATATTTTAAATATGTAAATTTATTAATTCAACCACCTCCGTAGCGTAGCGGTATTTGGCTCGCTTTAAGTCTTGGAGGTCGTGGGTTCGATCCCCACACCGGACAAGAAATCTTTGTGTAAAGTCTAAGATTTCTCTCCGGGTCTGGTTGGTTGAGGGACTACCCTCCGTGCCTCGGAAAGCTAGTTAAGCCGTTGGTCCCGATTGTAATAACATCATCTATAACAAGCGTATACCAAGGAACGGGCAGCAGCGATTCCCTGTGTATTAAAACATAATACTGTCACCAATCCGCCTGCCAAGCATGGTGACTATGGCAAAACCCTCCCTTGGGATGAGGCCCGTGCTCACTAGTGGACGTTGTACGGGCTGACGATGATTAATTTAATGTAGCTTCAATAATACAGTAACAAAAATATTGGAAATGCGTTATAATAACTCTACAGTAATTAAAACATTTTTATCGAAGTTCTAGTCATATCTTCCATACCATGATGAATTTGCAAAAACCTCGTGTCTTACGTATTTAATGTCCGTCCGAAGAAATAAAATAAAATATGTAAGTAGATGCATATTTTAAAAAGTAGACTTACATTAGTAAACTGTGATATTTAACATTTTGGTTGTTAGGTGTCTTCTTTGAACTAAAGGTTATATTGAAACAAAGGTAGTAGTATAGACATCCATATGCGAGAACAAACTTACTAGACTAAGCCCCCGTGTCACGTGCTGTAAGGCTTATTAACCTAGTCGCTACTGAAATAGACAGAAATTGGCGAAAGGTGTTTGTCTAAATAGAATAATTAATACTAATAATATAACTAACAATGTCGTTTTGGGAAACTGTTAAGATGTTGTATAATAATAAAAAAAAAACTATTTACAAATTAAAAGCGCGTTTATCGTCGTTTTTGAATTTGAACTTCGACTTAGGGCAGGCGAGGGGGATCGTTTCAAAGGCAATTAAGTTAGAATAGCAATATAGATAAAAGCGCAAAAGTTTTATAATACAGCCATCTTATAAGTCAGCCACCCATCCATTTCGCGGGCCAATTTCAACAACGCTTACTTTTATCCTTATACGGGTACCGTGTGTATTCACAGGTGTGACTGAAATGGGACGAGAGTGTGTCGCGTCGTTACACCTGCCGGCGCACACGTCGCGAACTAACTTCAGTTTTGATTGGAAACTTATTGAATGACTTAAAAGATGTTTAACTTGCTAGCTTTTGTTTACCTGTTTAATTTCACACTTTAGTGTGAAATATTTATACCTACTTTACCTACACTGTGATTTTAATAGTTGCAAATACTCAGCGAAATTATTTTATTCTTGGTAGTAAAATCGATAGTGTAAGAAGGTACATAATTTTTATTAGCTTTATAATTACTTCGGACGGGCGCCCGTAACACAGGTGCTAGGGGCGCCTGTTCGAACAACCTAGACTATGGTTTATTGAAAGTTACTAAAACTCATTTTGCCATTGCAGTCTTATTAATACGAACGTATTTGTGAAAACATATGTATATTTCAAATTTTTAATGTTACATTTTGATAGTAACACCGATGATAAATTGTCCTGCCAACTATTAAGCAACCATTGAAAAATTACGCCATAATTGTAAATAAATTTCAAATAGGATACAATAAGATTATTTACGTTGGCAGTAGTAATAATTCTAAAACCTAATTAACTATAAAATAGAAATAAAAACATAAACTATACTTCTATCATTATTACGAATGTGATCTTTTTATTATGCCAAAATTTTCTTTCCGACGGATTGACTGAGTTAAATGGGAGCTTTGATATCAGGCAAGGTATTTTGAATCTAAAAAAATGTCTAATGCTTTTATGCAGTACAAAAATGTACGCATTCTATAACATGTTGCATACTAATCTACTTTTATCGCTGCCAAGAACTTAATGAGCGTCTTGTAAACCATAAATATTATGAGATCTAACATTATAATGAGAGTAAGCCATCAAATAAAGTACCATTGGCATCAACTCCGCTAGATTACGCTTCAGCGTTTCCATTGCACCTGTCTATGATGGTCAGAAGGCTATTTTGACAACAAAACATCAGTGACTAATGTTTAGAGTAACATCTAATGTACGAGTAGGTAGAGGTGACCTGCTAGGTGCTACGTCGTAGTCTTCACGTAGCTGTTACGCCACCGCAAATGATTAGTAAGTAAGTACCTATTGTTTTCGAGCTTCATAACTTCGGCTTAATGGTATTCGTAGCATACATCTAATTAAAACAGGAGTCGTAATGTCGTAAAAAACGTATTTATACAAAATCGACAGTCACAATATATTAATTTTATTTAAGAAGTAGATTTATTACAACAATGTAATGAACGGTAAATCAAAGTGGTGAAAGGTAAACTATTTGCAGCTTAAATTAATATTTTATATACGATTTCGTAGCAGTAACAAGTGCTACGTTAGCCGCAACCTAAGTCAGTATTAAGTACCTTTTTGGAAATAGGTACCAACTGAGCTTCCGTTATTAATAATTAGTACTACTTATATGGTACTATTAATAATAACCGTAGCGAGCCGTAGCTAGTAGTATTTAATCAAATCCTTTGTTACTACTTTGTAAAAGCATATTCCTCTTTATGAACGTGCCTACTTATAAATCTTTATTAAAATTGTATTTGCTTCTATCTATATGTAAATGAATGCAGGTAATTAAAGATATAAGTAGTCCTAGGCTCATTTAAGATAACAAAATATACCAACGAGATAATATTAATAACGCAGTATCTTCGTCTATCGTTTTACAGCATCTATTCTCCATAACGACTTCTAAATAGACGCTGCGAGCAGGTCTCGTCTTCCGAACATGGTAATGGACGGCATAATTACGTGCAACGACGTGCAACAATAGCGGCGTGAGCTTACCGCTCTATGGCATAATAAGCGCCGGCGTATTTTGATGAGCGCTACTAGTGGCGCGGGCGCGGGGCGCGTGCCGCGCGCGCGCCGGTCCCCCCGCCCGCACCGCGCGCCGGCCGCCGCGCGCTACTTAGCGTCGGGGGTGCGAGCCACCTCCGCCAATCTACCGGCGACCTCCGCGCGGAACGCACCTTGCGCTTTCGATACACCTTGCTTGTTCATACTTACTCGCGATGCCGATGGCGGCCATTCACACTTATCAAAATCTCGGCGTCGATCAGAAACTGACGCATCTGCAAACGCAGGCTCCCAGGAGACTGGCGCCTGCTCCCGTTGATCCTGGGCGGTGCAAGAAGAAATCTTATCTGCATCAGCCCTATCCGACTCAGCCCGCTTCCGTAGCGCGAAGAAACGCCCGAGAACGAAACAGAGTGAAACAAGTTAACAATGGTTTTGCGGCGTTACGACAACATATACCATCAGCTGTTTTGGCTGCCCTGGGTGGTGGAAGAGGATCTTCCCGGAAACTTAGCAAAGTGGATACTCTGAGACTGGCAGTAGAGTACATTAAAAGTTTGAAGCGGTTACTGGAAGAAAGTGAAGAGGGATGTTCGGAATCACAGTCGGGAATAGTCCTAACGGGCACTGGCCCGCACACTCCTCCACTGTCTGAAGAGTCTCACTCACCAGCACCCTCCTTCGTGTCGGAAAGCTCCGCGGGGCCCACCTGTCACGACGCTTACGATAACTACGAACCGATGAGTCCTGAAGATGAAGAGCTTCTAGATGTCATATCATGGTGGCAGCAGCAATGAATAAACGGTATGTCAAATTTTAATATACACATCTAAATGAAATATCTTTACCAAGTTTTTGAAAGTTCTTTATCATCTATTAATTGTGAATTTAAAGAAACTTCAAGAACTTAGTACCTATCTATTATGAATTTAAATATTTAAGTAGCGATAAAATGAGATTACAAAATTATGAATAAAGTTTGGTTTGTTTACATAACCTTCAAGATTTTGATAATGATTTTCTTATCACAATGTCTGATTTTATCGTGCCGCCGTCGGAGTTGCCTGTTAGTGTAGGTTTAAGATTTATTGAACCAAAACCATATTTAGCTGATAATTTATAGGGGATACCCATATAGGATAAATGCAGCGAAATTTGTTAATTTTCTTTTACAACTTTACGTTAGGTCAGGTAGCATTCACTGATAGTATTTTTTACGGTGATCTTTTAGTTATGGTTGCCTAAGGGACCAAATCTTTTATATTGTGCAATATGAATAAAGATTCACCTTCATCTCGGCAAAAAGTAAACACATCAGCCATTATACGTGAGCATTGAACCATGATGTAGACTATCCTTCTATTGTAAAATTACAATGATACAATGGCGCGTCCTGACAAAAGCGAATTATAAGAATGTCGCTTCACGAAAACCAGTCGCTAGGTAGTAGGTAATATTTTTTATGATCAATAGACTTTTCTATTGCAAGTAGTTAAATATTGAAGATACCCGCATCTTACATTCTTATTTACTTCAATAGCCCAACTGCAATTACTTCTAACAATCTTGTGGTTCGCCCCGCATGTAGTGAGAAAATTGCGCATTAAAGTGATCTATTCTAATAATAACAAGTGAGCCGGGTCACTAATTTCTAAGTGGAAACATAATGTTTACTGTTTTGCTGATATCTACGAGTCACATCCGGTCATTAAGAGCTTTCAATATTTCATCAGAAAATCGCCATATGGTCAATTTTAATAGCTTAAGCGGAACGGTAGCGCCGCGTCTAAAACAAGATATTCGGTCCGCAAAAAATGCTTCGACATGCTCTGTCAACTATTAATTTATTGTACCGGAAGACGAAATCTCAAGAGGAAATAGAACGGCGTGCGAGGCCACGTGTTACAATATTTGCTTAGCTCTGTACAAACATCTGGTGATACTGCGCACCGTTCATGAGAATTATAGCGCGTCGAGAACTTGATAGAATACCTGTTGTTGTACGATTGACGTAATCATTCCACAATATTTTCTTTGTAAGTACAAGGTTTTAATTTGTGTTTTTATTTTTTCTCAGGAACCGTGCATTGCGGTGATCAAAGTCCAGCCAATCAGCGGCTTGGTGATTATGAAAAAACGAGTAATCCTCGAGAAGGAGCCGAGTGGAGCGCGAGAACCTCCGGAGGGCCCTCTAATTAAGCGCAATCAGTGTATTCCTAATGAGAGTGGATAATAGAGGACTGTAACGACCCCATCGATGCATTCCGCCGAGCGACTGAACATCGACGCATACCCCCTGCATTTCCCACATCGGTGGAATAGCACTAAAAGACTGAATTGATCATTTATTTGTTCCAATTAAGCATTTAGTTGTAATGTGATTTGAAATAACGCTGTGCCTTAGCCTTATAGCCTTCTGTATTATAACTTCCATTTAGGATAATATTTTTACATATTTTATAAATGTTATCTAGTCATTAAATTATAAGAATAGTTTATATATACGGATGTTTTTTAATGAATCTGAACATAATTTGCTTGTTTGGCGAATTTTGTTGTAGGTTCATTGTGTAAAATATAATGTTGATAACATTGAGACAAAGACTTGTATATAATTAATGTAATACCTTAAGACAGATTCCTAATATTATAAGATTTTATTAAATGGTCTAATGAGAAAAGTACCAGTATTCAACCAGTAGGTTGTATTTCTGTAAGTGAATAAACATTTGTTTATAAACCTTAAAAACATATTTTCATTTACGTTACCCCTCGCAAAACCCCGCCATCGTAGTTTAGTTTGTTTTTGTCTTCCATTAATGCAGTTTATCTCTACTAATGAGACAATTAAATTAATTATCACGTATTTCTTTTAATTGAGTTCACTTAAGTCCTGAATTAGAAGCTGTTGATACGTTTCATAGAAAACAAAAACAAGCGCAAGCCAGAATTGTCCTTATGGTTCATGTTTTTACTTTTTTTTTATAAATATTACTTTACACAAGTTGATGAATTTGCCTTAGTCTAGATTTTTTTCAGTTTGGTATACTTATTTAACTACCAACCAATCGTTTATGTTTATAACTAAACAATAATTAATAAGTAGGTACCCACTTACCTACATATAATAAGCTTGTGCCCACATATTACAATTTATAAATGCTACCTAAACCACATAATTTACTAGTTAGCTTTTATATGCTGGATCTAAACTTATCAATGTATTGTTTATATACTCGCCATTGTACATCATCTTTGAATGTTATTCGTTCATAACTGATATTCAGGCTTCCACACACACTCAAAGTGACTCCATAATATTTTAATATACTTAATGACCCTAAATAGTATTTAATTTAATGTAACATATATTTCTTGGAAACGGGTTTATCGTTTTTACCCGGATTCGAATGAAACTAATATTAAAGGTTTGAAGAATCCAAAAAATCGAAAGCTACGTATAATTTTAATGTTAAATAAAATTTAAAGAATCACATAGACTATTCGATAAATATAGAAGAGGTACAGCATAAATACACGTAACGAGCTGATCGACTGGAGAAGTTTGGCTGCTGTATTCTGTTAGATGGAGGTATTCTTACAGCCAAATAATATTATTCATTAATGTTGTGTTCCTGGGCGTGAGTAAGGTCGCTAGAGCTCTCGGGGGGAATGGAAAAGGGCCGGCAGTACTAGTACTGTACGTATCTACTGTACTAGCACAATTTTTCCTTATATTTTACCCATATTTCCCCTAAGATTAGGAGTACCTAAATACTTTTTTTTTTCGGACGGGCATCATAAATGTAGTTAGCCACGACGCTTTTGTTACTTTCACTTCACATAAAGGCGAGCAGATCCAGGTTTAATAAATGGTTTAAAAGCTACAAACTAACCAACCAGCGTAAGAATGCGCCCCTTATGGGACTTGGCCCTCGCCTCAGAGCCGTGGCTGGTAGGGGATTGAGGAATGTAGACTTTTAAATTTCTAGAGGAATTTTGTATTACAGTTCGCGGGCATCTCGGACTTCGGATCTACGAAGGCATCGTAGTATATTTATCTACAAAAAAACTACGAATATGCACATAATAATAAAAACATTACTATGTAGCAATTCATCATCTACGACTCCTAGTTGACCAAGCGCCGAACAAACAAGGACCAGTCTTGATCATTTTACTATAAATTATCACCCACACAGGTTTACAACTCGAAAATGTCAATGCAACATACCTTTCCAACAAAGAATAATCAACTATCTACATAAGTTTCAATACACGAACACAGAACATAAGACGTTGCAAAATTAAAATAACAAATGTACCTTTTCCACACGTGCCTCAACTCAGGTTACATTTTGCAAAAGAAAAATAATAACATAGGCACTGGAAACACACAAAATGGGGGGCCTAACCATAGCATATTGCATTTAATTTGAAAAAGACAATTCACGGTGCAACTGGATCACGTATGGAACACGCCCATTCAAATCAAATTGCAATAGTAATTTTTGATAATAGAAGGGAAGCGAACCAATATGGGTGGATATTTCCGTCGAGATCACTAATTGTTTGAACTTGTTTGATGTGCTATAGAGAACGGGATCTGCTAGATACGACAGGAACTTGACACACCTGTAGATTCGCGAATAGCTTCAGTTCATTATTTTAAGCATTAATTGTTGGGTATTATGCGACGGCGCATCCGTTGTAAAGTTGTTTCTCATTATCTGCTCCGTCCTGTTATACTCACATCTTAGCTGCTCTATATTATGCAAGATGAAATAAATATAATAAGGGTTTACTAATGCAACAAAACTTGTTTAATATTCTTGTAGGCTTATAACTTTATTGTAAACCAGCTGCGTCCCGTGGTTTTATCCGCATTAGGTTGCTAGTCTGCTCCTATCGTATCCTATCCATCGTATCCTATCCATTGCATTAAAATTTGTAAAATATCAAAAAAATCGAATTTGATTCAAGGCGATCCAGTAGTATTTGCATGAAACACAATTCATACAAACTTTCGCGTTTATAATATTATAAGTCGTTGTAAATCTCTAAAATACACTCTCATATAAAATTGGGCGCAGACTTATAACTGTTTAAAACAGTTTTGTGGACCATTGTAATAAAATTAGCAATAATTTATCTTTGTTTAATAAATAAATAATAAGGTAACCTCTTTTTACGAAAGAAACTTGCCGCTGCGTTTATATCAATTATATCTATACTCGTTGTAGGTAACCTAATTACTATACTAATTTACCTGTAACAAAAAAATATTAACAGTCTGAATCTTCAAAATATACCTATTTATTGTGTATGGCCTTGACCTAGTCAAGTGGTTTGACCTCTTGAAACGCCGATTTTATAAGCAACAACATTAAACTCTATTGTTAAGTACTGGTATGATTTTTTATAAATAAAAATAAAAATGGCACTAGTTTCTAAGGAAGTTTTTTGCTATCAAATCATCATCATAAATGATGATTTGATAGCAAAAAACTTGACAGTGCCTACCAATCATATAAAAATGAAAAATAAAAAAGTAAAAATGTGCTTAGAAAAGAGGTTCGATTCGTAATATCTATATTTCAGTTTAAAAGCTTGGATATCTACTTATTGGCCAAGTAAACTACCTATAGTCCTTAAGAACAAATATGAACCATCTCACCTCTAGTTACACTCCACTATCAAGTTAATATCGATGTAAAAATTATTCGCATAAGCTTAAATCGAGCCTTGAATTTGTTTCCCCAATAATGAGTGGCGCGGCGGCGGCGGCGCGGCGGGGTAATATCGCTGCGACATCAAACGTCGCCGGCGCAGGTCGACCGGTGCCTCGTGTGCGCTCGGCTCCGCTCGTGCGTTTACGAGGCACGCGACCGTCGCGCGCGCTTCAGCTGCCTACACCGGCCACCACTTGTCCAGAACTGATTACTTAACTGTATCAAAATTTATTTTTATAAATTTGTTTCCTCAATACCTTCCAACTCAATATACATAATTCTATGTATTAATGTATATTGAGTTGGTAGGGTTAAATCTAAAAAAGGAGTTTTAGGAGTCTATTATTCGATTACCTATTAATATCAAAAATCTCATGAATTATTTACTGCATTAAGGTTTAGTGATCAAAATATTTATACACAGACCGATTTAAACGTTACCCTAACCCATTGACAAGTAGGTACGCTTTAAATGAGGACCTCAATTAAGCGTCTGAAAAGAAAAATGTATAATGTAGGTAGAACAAGCAGAGTTAGAGCGATGGTACTGACTCACTTCAACTTATCTGATTATAGTTTTTCTAGATCGCAGATTATTATAATTAAACAAAAAAACTTTTTCTTTTAAAGAAAACCTAAGTGAGAGTGGAAGTTCCTAATAGTAATTCTAGAATCTACGAATATAGGTATTGATTCAATATCATTAAAATGTTTAAAGTTATCCGCATATAAGTGACTATTCGTAATATACCCACATAGATGCGTCATCCAAAAAAGTCAGGTAGCAAATATCTAGGTACACATAAAGGCCTTGGTGAAATCCTTGGCGCAGAGTGTTATGTTGCTGCCAATAAGCGTGTGACCCAAATCCTTCGAGCGGCGCGTACGCATGAAGTGCTGCTATTTTTGAATGTCGTACAAGTTCATGTGCCGGTAACATAAAGCCGGTATATTTTTTGCCACTTAACTCTGTGTTTACATTAACAACAATATTTGCGTTTGTTTAAAACAAGTCTGGTATAATAGCAGACAGGGTGGTACATAATACAATTAATAAGAATACTATAAAATAGCCGTGTGGTTTATGGCTTAGAATAGACCACCCTATAACTATCCAAGTGTCGACTAAGGGATATGCAGCTGATGGATGGGCAGCAGCATCTATCAGCTCAAGGATGCTCACCAATCCGTCTGCCAAGCGTGGTGATTATGGCAATATCCCTCAACGACCCTGGCTTCCCTTGTTCAGCACTAGACGTAAATCGGCTGATGAAGTATTAAGTAAGAGCATAATATTTAACTATCACGATTTCAAATCATAGCCACAACAAACGTTAACATACTAACGAACACGAACGAACGAAAACCATTTATAATTAGTTTTAGGTAAACCATTAAAATTTCTGAATTCCAATCTCAATATAAACTGCAATGACTACAGCTAATGTCCCATTCAATGACTATTTAATTAATCAGTCGGCACGGAGGTGTCATAAATTCATGCACCGCAATAAAATTCAATAATAGCCTTTAATGAATTGGAACGCAGTAGCAGGTAGTTTTATCTGAACTATCTTGGATAGTTCTACCAAAATTCCTTCAAAATAACGGTTACATCAGAGGATGAGATGTCAAACGTTGTGAAATGCCACCCTTAAACTTTGCATTTAATTGTTAAGGACATTCGTATTTTAGAACCCAAAATTCTCAACATTCTTATGCACAATATATATGCATTTAAAGTTCTTCTAAAGTATGAAACCAAAAAGGAAAGGCATTCCTATTTTTTCAACCAGTTTATACTACAAAAACCTGAAAACCAAACATAAGTCAATGGGTTGTTATTATAATTTAATACCTAATAGACCTGCACTTGCAACATAAAAAAAACTTTTATAAATTGTTGGATGGAATAGAGTTGTTATTTATGACATTAAAACTCTTTTATTTTTCATTTGGAATTGACTTTGCATAAAATTCATGATACTATTATGTACAAGAGACCAGCTTTTTATGAATTTATATTAAAACCTTTTTCAAGTTGATATCTATGGTAATTTTATAATTGCCAACTTGAAAGGTTAAAAAGCAAAGCCCACTAAGTAGTCATAAGATTATGCAAAATATGCTTTTGTTATTGGGAAATAGGTTTTCTTACTCTCAGAATTAAATATACTACAAAAGATCATTCATTTTATATTTTATTTAACGGAATATTAAAGAAAGAATATATCTCTATATGTTTCTTGTTCAAGTCAGTTATCGGCTTGAGTCAAAGGGCCGTCATGTCGCGCTATTCAAATAATTAGGGCCGATGCAACCACTTGGCTTCGATCAAATTAATCCACATAAAATCTTCTTGAGAAGTCGTTTGCACAAAAACATTCATTCATAGTGATATATAGGCTCTACGCTAAAGGCTGAGAATATTTACACTTGTATTCAATAAGACCTTAAACAAACCTAAAATTATGATGATTCGACGGTACTCCTGAAACGTCAGCAATATTTGATGGTACCAATTACTTGTAACGTTACCAAATTTGGTAAGTTAGTTCTGTGAAGCTTGAAACTTGTTGGAGTTCGTCGACCTGTCCAGGTGGCGAGTGACAGTAGACATTACTTATCAATAAATCGAAGAAATTACGTCGCTATTGGTGTCAGTCAACATTTAACTGACCTCTCATAATGCGCTCTAGAGTTTATATGTGTAACATCACAATGTCTACAATCTATTTAATTTTATCGGCGCGTGTGATCTAGACAGCTGTCAAAGCATTGATAACTATTTTAAAATCGAAAGAGGAAGGGACGTAAGTTGCTCTTTACTTCACTTTTTTTCTTAATGTCGTATCGTATTATCTTTAGCTAAGTATCTTATTTTTATTGAGGAATACGTACTTTTATTAGTATACAGGTTCGCAATTGTCCTGGAAAATCTCAGGAGTGCTTTCATGTCATTCAGAGCGACTCTAACGAAGGTAGATTCAAAAAACAGTGTTCGCCTCCGGTGGTCTGAGGCTGTCAGAGCAACATCGTGTACCGACTTCGTTATGCGACAATACCGATCACAATTATTTCACATGGCAATTATATCACCAATATACTGCAACTTGGCATATCAAATAATGCATTATATTACCATGGTATCTAATCAATAATAAAAAAACATTTATAGCTTGCATACATTTTGGATTGAAACATGTAGGTAGTAATAAATTGATCGGTCGTTAGCTTAACAACATTGTAATGTATGGGAACCGGTAAGCATGTGCAAAAATAAAATAAGGATAGGGCACTTAAGGGTACTTAAAACGATATGTCATATGTGCTTTCAAATAATAACTAACAATCATCGAGTATTTGAAGCCAATTATTTCTTTCACGGTTATTTCACTAATCGGGTGTGGTTCAAAATTTGCTAATAATCCACCACTCGACTCTGTGAAGTTGGAGCCGCTACGGTAGTTACAGTATATTAAACGCTAACGTGTTGGTACTGGAAGGCATTCATTACGATTGGAACCGCCCAGAAGTCTGCCTTGTGCGATGAAATGTTCGATTATTAGGCAGGAATCAGATACGAGGTAATCGTAGTGCAAGGAGCTTTTCCGCAATCACGCGATCACGCACAGACCCGTTTCTCGTTGTCGGCCATTTTTCGCTATATTAAAAATGAGTCGTACATATTGAGTTATAGTTAATAACTACCGAGATAATGGATGCCGTGTGGTTTCCGGCTTAGAATATACCACTCCATATATTCCTATGCGTGTCGTAAGAAGTGACTAAGAGATATACAGCTGTTAGATAGGCAGCAGCATCTATCAGCTCAAAGTAAGCTACCATCTTACTGCGATCACCAATCCGCCTGCTAAGCGTGGTGATTATGGCTATATCCCTCAACGACCCACTTTACCAAGGTCTGTTACGTGAAGCCCATGTCCAGCAGTGGACGTATACGGGCTGTTGAACTGAGATAATGAATAGGTTTATAATTTAAAGCTTTTTCTGTGACGTAATCCCCAAACGTTCACGTTAACGAACAGTTTAATTAATCACTATAGATTGAACCGTTCAACAAATGACTGTATTACAAAGATACGTCCTTAAGCAATTTGTTAATACTTATACCCGAAAGAGTTAGATATACGCGGTCCATTTTATAAATGCCACTTTGGATTTTTAAATTTGATAAAGAGCCACATTAACAAAGTGCAGCGATAACACTAAGGATATACTAATTCAAATCTCGTTTCATATATTATCTTATTCTTCGTAAGATAACGCTATCTGGATCGTCCCGTCGTCGTGTCGTATCAATTTCGTTCAAATTCGGTAAGAAAATTTGATAAAGTATTCCTTTTTTATATTGTTTTTTTGTGAGGTTATAGCAACCTCATAAAATCCGTCAATTAACCCTAAAAAGATAGTTTGGGTTAAAGTTACGCATTGGTATCTTTCTGAAATATTGCTCTAATTCTCTCTAAAAAAATCAAAAAGCACATAAGTTACTATAGTACGAGTCACCAATTTTGCAATATTACAACCGCGAAAAAATGATCATTTTTCACCATTGGAAAGCTACATGCACCCTGAGTAACATAGGCTATATTTATATATTTAATTATGAAGTTCCCACGGGAATAGGAGTTACGCGGGTGAAACCGCGCGCGGGAAGCTAGTTTAAAATAAAACTAACCCATAAAATACTACTTTTTTTTCTTGATATTGTATACTATTTTTATTTTTCTATAAATTTGTGTCAATACTAATAGTTAATTCATATCAACACTTGACACTTGGCATAACAGCAAATTATAGACTTGCGTAAATTTTACGTAAGATATTATCTTTTCCGTGCGTCTTAAAATGATTATCTTTGTGTTTGTGTCATGGTTGAAATTGCAATTTCTAGGAATCGCAACCGCATTGTATTGGTACGAAGCATACACCAGTGGATACCGGTTACTTCAATGTCAGTGACATTCGAAAAACTATTTTATGCCAGGTCATTGTCTGCAAGGATTGTTTTAACCGCATCAATTTTCTCACTAATTTTCTATTTCACTGCGTAAACCAAGGTACGGCACGAGTCACTAGTTATTGATCCGAAACGTTGATAGACGTCAGATGCTTTTTCTTAATTCCCAGTTTTTTTTGTTGTTTCAGCAATTTATATTAAACCTTACAAATTATATTCAGTGCTACAAAAATATTTCAACACATTACTTGCATGTTTTTAAAGGCTTAGGTCATTATTTACTAGTACAACTTAATTTGCAAACTTCAGAAGTGGAAAAAACATACAAATAAGATATTATTATTATTCAATGAGATTATTAAGTAAAACTTTTTACAAAAGAAGTCTATTGACGATATAGATAACTATTGGAAAGGAGTCATACCCTAGTCCTTTTCCATTCCTATATTTTTATTGTAATCATTCTAGCTACTTTAAAATCTAAAAAAAATATTACTAAACATATTTGAGTGATGTCTTTGTCTTTAAAATTTGAATTGTTACTTGGATTGGTCAAAGAATCGATGGAACGGGACCACCAACGTGTTTGGAAGTGTATTCTTTGGCATCTTAATTAAGGGTTTGGATGTTGTTCGCCTGCGTAGTTCCGGCTACGTGCTACTTCACGATGAAACCACTCTTTAAGCTCAATAAGTGAATATTGAGATGTTTCAAACCATTATTGATGCAAATTGAAAGCTGCTCGTGGCGGGCAAATAAGGACTGCATCAAACAAAATGTACTTTTTAAAGTCTGCTTCACTTAGGCAGCTGACCTTCCTGGCTGGTTTTATGGAATATATGACACGATATCCACTGTATAAAATATCTAATTAAGGAATAGCCTTCGAATAAGTCTAAATGAATATGTACTTAAGTATTATTCATTGCAACTATATAAAAAACCCAAATATCTTTAAAAAAAATTCTTTTTACACAAACTTTATCCAAAATTTCACAAAAATCAAACTCTTATTATAATAATGTCATTGTGTTTATATATCCCTATTTGACGCAAAAATAATGCTTTTTTTTTGCTTACTATAAATTGTTTTGGCAAAAGTCTATTGGTTTTGGTAAATAATCTGTTTAACGTTTATAAATGTGTTTCATAATTTCATGATTACAAAGATATGGTTCAAATTTATTCAAAAAACAAAAGCTTTCTTTTAATTATTGAATGAAGCGTAACAAATTATAATGGCTATAATTGTCGTTAAGACAACAATGTCAGTGAAGGTAGACCATGTATAATGCGCGGGAGCAATCAGTAGCAATCAGTTAATGGGCGGTAGTCGCATATCGAATGAGACAATCAGAGGCAGTGGTGTGGAGTCACGGAACTAATCGAGATTGTAACGAACACTAGTACCTTCTACACTTGCTCTAGAACAGAAGCTTGGTACTTATTTAGTTATTCTAGTTTGTGATCTTAAATAAACTATGATTTATTAAGTAAGTAATTATAATATTAAGTTTGAAATACCTACTCGTTTTAATTGACATCAAATTATTATTATGTGATATTTTTATGCAACAAAGGCGATTACAGAGCATGTAACGAGCGGTCAATCCTAAAACCTGAAAAAAAAACTAGTTGTCATAGCACCGCAATTTAGCTTGTCGCTTATAATGCGACGTAAGTAATACAAAAATTCGTTCGTTATTAGCTACCCCGTAATCGCCGTCGTCTTTTTACGCAATTGCATTGCTGGTTGTATACAACCGCAACTAAGTTCATGAATACATAACTGATTGAAGAAGAAAGTAGAAGAAATAAGTAGTTTTCAGAGAAAGATGAGCTGATCTCCATCCTTTAAAATATGATGTGTTGATACTTTAACGTACTTGCAATAAATATTTTTGTTTAATTCTAATTCTGTTCTATAACTTAACACACGTAACACAGTTTAGTGGTGTTCAAAATATTGCAAACTCTAATAATACAAAACTCACGTCTAAATTGAACTGAAAGGAGATATTCCGGTGGTCTCACCGACTGTGATGTTAAGATCAATGTAATGACTGTGACGAATCAAATAGTCCGCCTCTAACCGTTATTATTTTAATGGATTTATTACCATACATTACGACCAACAAAAGATCTAATCCAGTATACTTATAAACCACCTTTTATAGTTTTAATTGGCTGTAAAGTTATAATTTGAAGTAAAAGTTAAAACTTTTATGTTTGGTAGCCAAAACTCGTTAAATGCGTAATTGAATCTTACTGGATCACCAATAATTTTCCGAGTTGTTACTTCATCAGTTGAAGTTTTTGAAATTTCCATGATGATTAAGTTTTAGTATCAAATTATTCTGTATTTTTATAATAAGTATTTATTATTCTTTTACAGCTTTTTAATGGAACTAATAAAAGGTACAGTTTGTTTTTCATGAAATATAAGTGCCCATATTTTGGTTGATAGTTTATACAAGAATTATTTAGTCCTCCGGGGAATCGCAGTATAAGTCTTAAAGGCCGTGGGTTTGATCCCAACGCAAAAAAAAAATGTTGGGTAAAAACTTATATTTATTTCCAGGGACTACCCTCCGTGGCTTGGAAAGGACTTTAAGCCGTTAGTCCCAATTATCATAACATCATCTATAACAGGGGTCTCCAAACTTCGACGCCTTAGGGCCATAACGATTGTTTTAATATGTTCGAAGGGCCAAAACTGTTTTAATTTTTCTATCCTTAACTATACTCTTATTTCTAGACTAGTGGGAAAGTGCGCGACCGAGTAATTATCATATTGTAATTTCATTTTCAACTTATCACAGCAATAGAAACAATAATAAGACATTAGATGCGCGGGCTAGATCGATGACACTAGTCTTTAAGTTGTCGCGGGCCGGATCGTTGGCACTAGCAGGCCGGATTTGGCCCGCGGGCCGTATTTTGGAGACCTCTGATTTATAACAATGGTTTTCCAGATAACGGACAGTAGTTTTTACCTTTATATACGCTGTACATAATACTGCGGTTACCAATTCGCTTGCCAAACGTGGTGACCATGTCAAAAACTCTCCATCGAAAAGAAGCCTATGTTCAGCAGTGGAAGTTGTTAGGGTTGATGATGATGAGAATGTAAACAATAATCAATAGATGTTAAATTTAAAACTAATCATTTTCAAGTGCTACAAATAATGCTGAATACTGTATTTATATCACAAATTAAAATTCCAGACTACCTCAGTAATTCAATTTACTAACACCGTCAAAGTGAATTAAATCATTATAGAAATAATATTTCATGCAACTAAACTTTAATGACGCCATTATTTTTAATTCTCAATGTCCATTTCTGAGCAGCATCTTATAAGCGGTCTCATGAGTGCAATGGTAGCGGTCACGCATGCTCGGTACGATTAATTCAAGCCAATCAGAGACTGATTACACGCATTAGGACGCACAAATTAATAAATGCAGTCATTTTCATCTTTACTGTCTACGATATAAGGTCATAAATTACAAAGCGCATTCATTCATACCGTGTCAAAGTAGAGCTATGTTCTGAACTGGCTGGTCTTTAGTAGATTTTACAAGAATTTCACGCGAGGCCACTTGATTCGATGGAGGCGTAACTTATATATACCTTAAGGCAAACTGTCATGATGTTGTGAATTCTATTATTAGATACGCCTTTTTGTAATAGAATTGATTAGAGCTATAAACACGATACAGAGATCTTGTACACATTGAATAATATTAATTTGTCATATTTATGACTGAAGTAATTATTACTAGCTGTTAATTGCGACTTGACTATTTTGGGGAATGCATAAAATCTGATATATTTCCCTTCCTTCTTTTTTTCGGGTGAAATATGGGGAATATTTCACCCATTTGTCAGGGTTTTTTAGAAATATAAATAACGACATTTTAATATCTTTAAATAATAAGTTCTGTATATCTATTTTATCTAGGAAACCCTTTTATTTTACTGTAGCCGGCTTACCAGAATAGGGTGCACCCGCGAACGTGACGCGCCCTCTCGCGTTCCCAACCCTTAGTTTACAAAGTCTTCCGATGCTCTCGCAGACTAAACGGCCCGCGAGCTGCAACAGCAACAGTGTCACTAAACTCCCCTAAAAAGTCACAATTCCTGCAACCCCCTTGTCTCCAATCCCCTTGTGGGCTAAGTTCCACAGGGGCACCCTCTTGCGCAGGCTGCTTAGTTTGTAGTTTTTAAACCATTTAAGACTAGAGCTCTGCTCGCCTTTAAGACTGGTAAATAAAAAGATAACTGCGTAATATGTGTCAATGAGGCGCACCACCCTTATTTTTGTGACGTAGTCTTAAAAATATAGGTGTAAATTATTATGTAATTTACATAAAGATGTTATCTGTGAGCGGTACTTCACGTGGGTTTTCGCTGAAATATATATTGACTCAATACATCAAGTTTATCTTCTCGTGGTAGCTTCTTTAAATATTATACTCAGCGCATAAGTCTTGTTAGATCCTCATTATTGAACACTTAATGTAAAAATAGTTCTGAATAATTCTTAATGTCTTCAGTAGTTCGTTATTCGACGTGACAAGTATCGGTAGATATTTATCTCAACATAAGTTGCTAACGAACCGGTTGCACATAAAATGTTCATAAATGGTATTAACCAATGGTATCTTTTGTTAGATGTATGCAATGATACAGACCTGTTCTATATCTAAGATAGGTATAATAAACACGGCCATTGTGGAACGTGTAACATAATTAGCTACAAACATTTTAACAGTGATTTATGGACGTGCGAAAATATATCTTATTCTCATATATAAAGCTGAAGAGTTTGTTTGTTTGCTTGAACGCGCTAATCTTAAGAACTACTGGATCAATTTTGTGTTAGAAAGCCCATTTATCGAAGAAGGCTATGGGTAATTTTTTTTAATTAAATTACCACAGGAACGGGAGATAAGCGGGTGAAACCGCGCGCGGGAATCTAGTTTTAAATATATTGAACAATTTCAGTTGTAAAAGATAATATACTCGTAATCTTAACATGAAGTTTGCAATTCCCAAGTCATAGAAAAATATCTTTAACTTCATGCAAGCAATTAGGTATTTATTCTTCTTTCACAGCTATTAAAGGAATTAAGAATATTTCGGTAAACATTTTACAAATAAAAAATTTCGAGCACAGCAGTATTTACTTATGTTTTCTGAAAGATAAAAAATGTGTGCAATCATTCTATGTTTATTGTTATATGAAACCAATACTTATTTCATTTAATTGAAGTGTATCTTAATTATAATAAAATGGTATTATATGGAGTATTATCTAAATCTCTATAAAATTTGCATCATTAGAATGATTACAATTACTGTTTTCAATTATTATTATTGTTCAATATATATTTTTTCAAATTCAAATTGAACGAGAAACTCATTTGTCATTCACAAAATAAAAGTAGAACCAAATGATTTTATGTTATATTTGAATGTCATATATTTTCCCACGGGACCGGGATCAACGCGTGTGGAATCGCGCAGCACAGCTAGTGTTAATATAAATGTAAATTGTATCACATTTTTATAATATTTAATACATTTCAATATTATGAAAAATGCAATATAATGTTTACATTTTACTCTTCTACATAATACATTTTTTTTGCGAAATTCAATAATAAGGTAATATTTAAAGAAGCTACTGACCACAATTTGTGTGGCCTAAATGGTAAGAAATATATTATAACCCTATATTACTGGAAATTGGGTATCTGACACTTTTTGCACGATTATTATACCCAAAGGACAATCACGTCTAATAGCGACACATCCGATCACGGAAGCATTGACACGTAAGCCCACACAAATATTCGAATGTTTCGTATAATGAATTGTGATGAATCTTATATTACTTTTAACAATAGGACCTCCTGCAAGTTTTGTTGACCGTAAATATAGCAATTTGTCACATATCAACCCTTATCCGCGCATTTTGTGGCAAATAAGATGTCACGTTGTGTGGGCAGATGCCACCAGCAGCTACCTTCCTGTATCACGCAGAGCGCCGGACATAAGTTTTGACGCCATTAGAGATATTATAGAGATAAAAATAATCACAGTTTGACCACAACAAATTCCAAGTACAGTAATAAACAGCAAGTATATTTACACACGCTAACAACAACCTTAGTCATACGACATTAAAGTCAGTTTTGAAATGTTTCACAGCAATAATTTATCATTCCATATCCCCAAACATCCCTTTGTACTATCTGATCTACTTACTCGATCCTTTTTTGCTCCACATTGTTTCTTGCTAAGAATAATGGTGTCTAACTTTTTGTTTTAATCCTGTGTCGTGTAGATGGGAGTGCAAATAAATTTAGCAAAAAACGACTCTCATGGTGGTTTAGGGTCCTTATCTTGACGTGTGCTGGTCACCCAGATTAGAAGTGTTATATTTACCCTAAACACGCTTTCGACGTTAAGATTAAAATACTCCAGTGAATAGCCCGAAACGGAATTACCTCCGACATCGGAGCATTGTTCTTTTTGAAAGCGAATCGGAACGATGCATGCGTCTGGGTAGTGCCTTATTATTTCCTTTCGATTTCAACTGCGATTAAAATGTTCCGATATCATTAACGAAATCGAAACCTACGATGCGTTATGTGGCTGAATGTCCTGCACACAATGAGGACTTACAAAAGCGTCCAAACCGCGAAATAAAAGCGTTCCCAATAAAAAGTAAAATCTGAGTAAAGGAAGTGCACGGCGGGCGGAAATGCAAACTCTCATTGTGCGAACTTGCACGTGTTCCGGACTGTTTTGTGCACGCCCCTGCACTGCTACTAAAGGCACCGTGAAAGCCTTGGAATGAATCATACCCGTTTTCAGAAGTTAATTACAGTCTTAATGAATTCGCTGGCAATATGTAAGAACGACATTTGAGATTTTTGGCTAAAGGTCTTCGAAAATAATGAGAAGGAATTATAATGCACTCTAAGGTTGAAAAGGTACGGCTTAGTAGCTACACAAACAGTTAATTGTGTTCGGTAAAATATTGTTGTTCACTTATAAACTTATTCTTACACATAACATTTATACTTATAATTAGTTTGAATTGTATCATACGACAAATATAAACCTTGATCAATGACCATCAAAACTTTAAAAACTTTTGGCATGGTATTTGTTCAAATTTCGGCAACCGCTAATCCACCTCACAATAGGTAGGTACCTACAGTAGAGACGATATATCATAGTGCATCTTCTATATATTTTTTCATAGTGCATCATACAAAATGTACTTTTGTACAAGTAAAGCTTCAATAAATGAAATAAAATACGAAATTTTCACAAAAAAATGGTTGGGCACACAGCAGGGTATATTTGTGGCTTTTGTCGCGCCCACAATTCGACAAAAGGCAAATAAGAGAACATAGCCTTGGTACATGGAAAAAACATCATCTAAATACCATCCTATTGATGTTTAAAAGCCGTAGAGAAACGGGCATTGTTCGCGGGTCGAATGCGGTGGCGATATTAGATTCTTATTATTTCGCGATACCAAGTGCATTTGGAGACGTCGGTCTGCGAATTCTGTAGCGAACCGTTAAAATCAATGAACATTCTCGGACACAGCAATAAATAGCCATCGCCGAAAATTTCTGACATCGATAATTTTATTTATGTCATCCTAAATATCAAATGACCGCACGGTCGGCGTATCAAAAGCGAGTCCATCTCACATACATCAGAGGTAACTCGGTAACTTTGTGGGTAATTGTTTGCTGAGCGTTAACACAAACAGCGCACTGGACATATACAGTACAAAAACTATAAGTTCCTCATAAACAGTGAGTTGTTTACACCGCTGCGGCGGCGGCAGATTCGTTGGTGTTTTTTTTTTTTCATTTTTTTTTTCGTTCACCACATTCGACCCGTGGCCAAATGTAATTCGACCTGATCGTATCTGTACAGTTTTTGTCCTTGTGGTCAGAGACAGCTGTCCTATAAAGTCCCGTGGTTTGAACATTGTTTATAGACTAGCGCCATAATGACATTGTCAATCAGATTAAGATGCTGCTCATGTGAATTAAGGACACTTACTACATCATTCTTATCATTGATCCTATACAATTTCCAATGAAAAAATATAAAATTTTAGTAATGTCTAATGTCATGAAAAAATATGCAGAGATATATTATTTAACTATTCATTTAAATGGTTCTACAACTACAATAAATTAATATAATCGAAAACTGATCCTTCAAGGAAACATGTAAAAAAAAAACAAATTTTGCCAAAGGCTGTGACTAAAAAACGAAACTTATGAATAAAATCTTAATCAGCGGTGAGGAGTAAAAGGCTAGCTAACCAAATACAATGATTAAAGACAAATAGGTCTGAAAAAGAGGCGTGTTGATTAATTTCGTGGTTGGGTTGGGACTACACCTTGTGATGTTAAATTGGCGATGTGTATGTTGTCAAAATTAACGCGGCATGAGCAAAGTAGCCATGTTTTGGGACTGTTCCTGGATAATATTGAGAAAAGTTGAAGATCTTGAAATTTAATATGGACAAAGAGTTGTTAATTTTATCTGTTTTATTACTTTAATTAACATTAATTTATTTTTTTACTATCTAATGTAATACAATTTGAGTGAATGTAACATGTAATGAAATTTATTTAAATGCGCTTGGTATATGAGGGAAGGTAAATTGCTGCCAACTAAATGAAGTGTCAGATTAGTTTTCTGTCAGTAATTAATAACTTGCAAAGTTTTTAAATAAAATTTTGGGTATTGATCATACCTGTATGTAGTTTTGGTATTTTAATACTTAGGAATTCATTTCTTAATAACGATAGTTTCCAATTTAATACGTTATTTTTTTAATAAATAATGATGTATAAACTTTATGATAAGTACTGTGTGTGTGTTTAAAGTACAAATAAATAAATAATAATAATATATAGTTACAAATAAACATATTATATCGCAATCCAATTCATTCATGTCTTATATATACAATCAAATGCATATATATACATATATTTTTTTTTTACTTATTTTATTGTTACTATTTTCTTTTTTGATATTATCATGTGCAATAAAGAACATCTCATCTTAAAAAAAATCAAATATGTTGATAGCATATGTGAGATCAGTTGCAGTTGCAATGCAGTTTGTCAGTATGCCATGGTCACCCCAATCGAATTTTACGGTTTTGAAACGCGTTATTAATATTTATAGTTTTAGCTAAACGGCTGTTTTTTTTTCTTATTTGCTTAAACTCACGGGGGGCACAGGTGCCGCCTTTGATCAGCCGCCGTGATGGATTTAAAACTGAATTAAAACCTATACCATAACCGTAAAACACACCGCAAAATTTGTGCTACTTTTATAGTAGCCATAAAACTTATTTTAGGACTTAATTATTGAGATTAAATAATATAAAATATACGTGTTTGAAATTTTCGATGTAGGTTATTTGGGATTATATTATTTTAATTGGTTTCGAAATCATATTTTTGTCTCCCTTCAATTATTTTGATAATAAAAGCAAAGGGACATAAAATATACCGTTATAAAAGTAGGTACACAGTTTCATAAGAATGTGTAATAATAAAATATGAAATACTGCATCCAATATATAAATGTACGTAGGCGTTTATGTTACGTGATATCGCTGGTATGTATTTGTTGATATGATGCGGAAATGTTTGTATAATGGATATCAACAATACTTGGTCACAAAAAGTTTTTGGTGTAGCAGTATAGATGGCTCGAAAGGTAGTGAGTTTGATCCCCTCCGTGCCTCGGGACGTGCACGATTAGCTTTTGGTCTTGCTTGTTAACGGGCAGCAGCGAATCCCGGAGTGTTACAACATAATACTGCGGCAACTAACCCGCCACAAAGGTGGTGACTTTGGAGGAGACTCATGTTCAGCAGTAGAGGTACTAAGCACTGACTATTAATACAAATTGAATATGAAAAAGCGCTGGTATGTATGTATCAATGGTGTATAAACAATAACAAAAAGTTAAAAGATATAGAATAAAAAAATCACAATGGCACTAACTGAAAGAATTCAAAATAGTTATGTTTTGCAGCTTGGTTGTTTTATCGAGATCGTTTAAAAAAAAATAAAGAAAGGCTTAGGTATATATTATGCTTCAAAAACAGTACCTACCTAATGTAATATTATAACAAAATAAATGTTTAAATGAATGTTCATGTTACTTCGATTAGACCAACTGTAGTATAAATGGAACCGCACTCATAATTACTGTAATCTAAAGCCCAATAAAATTAATTCGACCATAAATAATTTCTCCCTATCCATCAGTTACTGAATATTTTCATCATCGATCTTCCTCACTTTTCTGATTTTATTATACCAATCAAGTTATTAAACCTATTAGAGGTCATTAGGACTATTATTATTAACCCAGATACACTGTAGAAGCGATCCGAGGTCGATCATGCTAAGTATCGGAATTTAATAAAATCCATTATGAGAGTACCTCAGCTGCCATGTTGGTCTATCACTATTACACTTACTTACTTTACTTTATCGCATGTTTTTAAATGTTTTGAACACTTTATAGAAATGTTTACCTGATACAACTATATTTCAAAATTCAGATTAATAAAATTCGACCACTGACAGGTTTCGAACCTGCATCTTAGGTTTAGCCCCTAATACCTTAACCAATTAGGCTACGGTAGAAACGCAGCCGGTCATCGAAGTTTATTAATCTCTTTGTAACACGTCTCTAAGGGGGACGTTTACTTTATCGGCCCGTTCTTCCATGAACGTCATCTTAACAGAATTTGGTAAGCTAGGTTCGTTGAGGGATATTGCCATAATCACGCTTATTAGGCGGATGGGTGATTCGCCAATCCGCGGTAAATTTATACCACCGCGCACCGGCATGATTCCAACATTGAAAATTTGAAACTTTCGAGTAATTTTAAGCATTACAGATTGATGGTACTTTTTTAATTTAGAAATTTACTTTCGAGTAAAATCTATGTAACTTCCTAACTCCGAGCTGGTCCCGAGCCTGAAGGCAGGAAGCAAGAAGTATTTTACTTAATTTTACCTTAAAAAGTTCGTGAAGCTTTTCCATTTTAAGAGTAAAGAAATAGAGAAAGGAACTGCGTTTGCGCACACACTTGTGCACTATAAGTCCTGCGTAGGTAGCTTATCTCCCTAAAGTTTGGCCGCTGTGACCAAATTGGTCGGGAAATAGGCTAGGTTATGATTGCTTATAAATTGCAAGCCCTAGACTACTTTAAGAAGTGAGACAAAGATAAATGCATACCGTTTTAGTAAACCTCGAGTAGGTTTTATTTAGCATTTATCTTGCAAATATATCTCAAGGAAAAGTGAGACAGAGGTAGCACCGAAATCGCATGTGACGTATTTTTATTACTATAGACCACTGGTTTTTTCTGAAGCAATATGGAGTAGGCACGCTCCTTTGAGGCAGTTTTAGGACAATTTAATTAACCAGTATGAGTTAAATAAATTGGTATTTATCAAGTAATTTATAAATAATATCAAGTAGTTTAAAATATGTAGGTACAAAATTTATATTTGTTATGAATGACTGAATGATAAAGCACTGCACATACGGTAATCGAAGAGTACTGAAACTTGAATAAGTAGGCATCCGATATTAAAAATACCCATAAGAGGATGAAAACTGATGACAAAATTTGTTTGGATACCCGAAATCTACGCACACTGCGTAGTGCTGCGTAGCGCAGTTGCGTATAAAATTATCTTTGATTATATTATATTATTATCCTATTATATTAAAACGAGCTATCCGCGCGTGGTTTCACCCGATTAAATAACTGTCTGTTTCTGTAAGAACTTCATAATGAAATAAAATCTGTAGCCTTCTTTCATAAATGGGCTATCTCACAATTAAAGAATTTTTCAAATCTGACCAGTAGTTTCTGCGATAAGCGCGTTCAAGCAAACAAAAAAAACTCTTCATCTTGAAGTTGGATTGAAGGTCTGTTTTAGAGGAATTTACTCCTACCACTTGAGGCTGAGCATATCGTTGGCAAAATAAAAGTCCATGAGCAGTGGTTGAAGCTTGCCATCAGGTGTGTCTCTCGCTGCTTTGGTACTTGAACAGCACAAAGAAAATGTGCATCTTCTAGGTATACAACTCTCAGGCCACTAGGTCTTCAGGTTGGCGAGAGCATAGGATTGTGTTTCATCATGAACATCATAAAATTAAAGGTAATTTTTTATTATATAAAAACTTAGACTCTGTCTGTACTTACTGTGAACAAGGTAAGAGCCTATCGCATTAAGCCTTGAGCAAAAAGAAACAAATATTTTAATTAATCACGATACTATAAATATAAATAAAATTTAACTACTTACTTCACTCTTCTGTCAGTTTTAGGTAGATAAGATGGCAATAAAGATATAGACTACCATAAAATTATATCTGACGCATTCGAAACAGTTACCTTTCAATTAATTACAGGTACTCCGAATCCCTACTAATATTATAAATGCGAAAGAAACTTTGTCTGTCCAGATGTTACACTTTCACGCAAAATACTGAAGCGAATGTGATGAAATTCTGCACAATGAAACACTAGGCTTTAATAGGCCGGGGGGAGTGTCCGGGGGGTTTAAGTGGTGTAGGCTCGTGGTATGAGTTTAGCATACCACGCTATGGAGAGGGAGAGTCCCACATATCGCACCGCCAGCGCGCAAATACGCTGCAGCGGCGGTCGGAATGCGTAAAGGCATTTCCCCCCGGACAACAAAAAAAGGCTTTAGTAGGCAAGTAGTTACATAGGTTATCTTTTATCATGAAGAAAAATACCTACTCATAAAAATGTTGCAGATTAACTAATCTTTTAAGTTATAGTTATACTAGCTGCGCTCCGTGGTTTTACCCGCGTTACTCTGCTTTAGTGGGTCGGAGCGTGATGTTTTGTTAATACATATGTTAATCCAGGGTATAACCTATCCCGGTGCAAAATTTCAGGCAATTCCGTTCAGTCGTTTTTACGTGAAATTGTAATAAACATCCATCCATCCATCCATACTTACAAACCTTCGCGTTTATATTATTAGTAGAATTTTTGTACTAGCTATGCATGTAATAAAACCTATTATTCATAATATGTTTTGATACTTCATATTTAGTTTTCAAGTTTATTGACTGCATTGTGTTTTTCTTAACATATCATTGCCGCCTTGTGCCCAACAGAAATTGTAACGTTCATGTGGACGAAGACACAGGCTAAATATAGTAATATTATAAATGTCAAAGATCTAGAAGGCTGAAGGTACCTCTATAGATAATGTTTTTGACTTTTTAATGAAAAAAGCCGAAACGGATATAAATAAAGTTCGGATACCGCCTAGAGACCAGGATCAATTCTTCAATACATAGTATAAAACAAAGTCACTTGCCGCTGTCTGTCCGTCCCTTTGTATGCTTAGATCTTTAAAACTACGCAATAGATTTTGATGCAGTTTATTTAATAGATAGAGTGATTTAAGAGAACGGTTTATATTATATATATATATCAGCATTGCACCCCGTGCAAAGCCGGGCGGGTCGCTAGTAAGAAATAAATTAAGTAATAAACCAACAGAATATCAATTCTACCTACAGCTAACATATTAATATTCCAATGCACCAATGGCTCAGTGGTAAAGGTGGTTGCTTAGGAGATCGGTTGATCTATTCGATTTCCACCCGAAACAATTATTTGTTTGAAACACGGGTAGTTGATCTAGTCGAGTCGATCGAGTCTATGTGAGCGTTGTGTCTGTAAATTGTGTGTATTATAATTTGTTAAATCCCCCTCTTCATAGAGAGAACCGAGAGAGGTATTTCGAAAAACAAAGGTTCGCGTGATATGATATTTTTATTGAGAAACTATCCCACATACCTACAGATATGTTGGAAGAAATATATAATTATAATTATTCCTTCCAATATGAACGGATATCAACGATTTTATTTATTTTTAATATTAAGGATTATAAAATCAATAATTAAATTTGCGATGGTTATAGTGGTTCGTTAACTCAAGGATATCCTTGAGTCTCAATAATAAAGCAGACAAATTAAACACACAATACGAATATCGGTTCCAGACATTAATAAATATTTTAAGGTCGATCTATTATCTTTACCAATTATTATGGATTACCTACAAAGGGGCAAATGTACCTAATGTTTTTACGCTATGTGTGGTAAAACGTGTGGTTTGTGTATAAATTACTAACAGACATTAGGGATAAGCCAAATAAAAACAAATTTAAAAGTAAATAAAAATACTTTTTAGTTGGTGTATTTTGGGAATAAATCTATATATATATAAACATATAAATATAAGTTCTTCTACATTATAAATACATTTAATTACGTGATCATTCAGTTAAATTACACCATACAGTTTTGAAGAACAAAATTTTGATATAAAGATAATGTTGTATGCATTTAATAAATAAATAAATAATTCAACCACGCGCACAGGTGAATTGAACTATCCGCACATAAATAAAAAGCGGTATTCCTAAAACAGCTTTAATTTCAAATGGAAGAATTTGTAGTCTTATAATTAACATTATCAGTGAGTAAAAATACAAGCACACTTCAATCAAGCACACACATTATTATTACATGCCTGAAACAGTTGTTCGCGATCTTTTCAATTATACCTCCTTTTTGTGCGGGGAAATGCATTACACATCCTCTTCGTGTGCAGGCAGTGCAAAAATATATGGATATCTCAGCCAGGTAAACACGCCTTAGCTGTACTTGTTTTAATTATCTTTTTGCATATTTCTAAGGCTTCTCGGAGAGCAGAATACTGCAGTAGCTGATCAATAATCAAGATTAAAAGCTCATATTTACTGCTTATAATAAGTACGAACTCGAGTTTTACTTTTTTGTATCGCCAATAGTCTGACGCGGCATTGGCATGAAACTGGCTATTCTAGCACAGGGGTAAATCAATAACTAGCACTAAAACATAATTTATAAACAATAAATAAAATATATTTGGATAATGACAAGCTAAGATAAAGCTTCATTTGAAAAATCTGGTGTATTAAAAAGCCTAGATTGCCTAATCGACAAGAAGAAGGCTTAGAAAAAATACCATAGTCGATGCATGATAGGAAATCAATGTGAGACAAAGTTAATATTTTCGTCGTTATGTTAACAGTTTAGAAAATAAATTCTCTAAAAACCTTCGCAGTGTTGTTGTTTTTTGTTCCGAATCTTTTCGTCAGCTCGAATCAAAGTCAAATGACTGAAAATTACACTCATATGCATGTTTAATAACAAGGTTTATACCTACCTTACTTATCGAGTAAATCCACACTAGTTCCGTCGCCCCGTGCCTATTCTAATAAAAAAGGGTGACGAATATTACAACTTTACAATTCCAACTATTATCAAAAAAAACGATGTTATCTTATAAGCTATTAAATATTTTTGCTAATATTAATATCGAATAAGTATAATGTATATTAATTAAATATATTTGATATTTTCAAGGACGTGACTATTTATACGAAGTCATTGAAGCAACTCTCGGTACCTGAGCGTTGCTTCAATGACATTACAGGATATCACTAAGGTAAGGTACTCGAGTATAGTCCAAGATCTCATTTTGTGATAGTCATCTAGAAGCGCAACCCACTACCGCCACTTATTAACAACAGTTACCTACTTAATTGGAAGCCTAAGCTTTTATTGATTTGTTAATGTTCTCGTTAATTTTTATTCCAATTATAAATAACATTCTACGAATGTGCGTATTATCATCTGATATAAAAGCAAGAAGTCGTATCTGGTTTAATTACAGGTTTCCTATACAATAACGCTTCAATATATATGTCTGACACAAAATTGTAAATCTATATTTTAAGTTTTGTTTGATTGTGGCTGCAACCTTAAAGCCTAATTTAACAGATTATTTTCTTTTTACTGTTTGTTGTTGTCAGTGCAGTGATATCATGGACTCGTTAAGGCAGAAATAGGCAGGGCCAAAGCACACACATATAATATTCTATATTCAACAAGATATATTTTATAGGTATAACGGTTTACTTATTTATATTACGAGTATAGATAAAATATAAAATTGAATGTGTAAGCTGAACGATCCAATGCCATATTTTACAACATAAAGCGGCGAACCCTAATTAAGACGTTTGAGAACGAATAAAAAGTTTACCGACCAAAACTACCAGTGGAATATATGAGGTCCACACTACCGACACAAAGCGGCCGAAATAATGCCGTCCACATACAAAATTTATTTGATTTTAAACGTCGGACTTAGTTAAAACAAGCCATTAATAGATGTTGATTGGCTTATATGAAAGCCTTTATCTATATTAGAATGCCCGAGCACATCTCATCAAATTTGCATTTCGTTTATAAATGATACCACACCGGACACTAATGAGGTGTTAGGGAATTAATCCTTGAGATCTTTACCCAGATAACCAAGATCTTTGCGATAAACCAGTGATAGAGCTTCGTAGGTGACAATAATAAATGACTTCCGATTTCGGCTTTTCATTACATAAAATTACAAAGACTGCCTAGTTTTAATTACGTCTATTTTTAACATGGATGACAAATGACCTCCATGAATCAAGCATCCCTTTACAATACTGCAGTAATGTTCCAAGTCACTAGTTACATTTACTCCTATTTCGAACTTCAATTGTGGTCATAATTGCACCATTAGGAACTGAGAAAGCTATAAATCTAACGATGTCGGCGATGGTGATACAAAATCAATCGGCGGTAATGGTCAGCCACTGATCATCGCTAACAAGCGGCACGTGATCATTAGACCAATCACATACAAAGGCAGGGAGCTGCGTTTATAGTTTTGAATATCGGCTCTCTGATCAATATGGTTATCTCACTTAATGGGTCTACGATGACTTTCTATAAATTAATAACAACAAGCTTATGGGGCGTTCGATGATTGGGCCAAGTTAATGAGGAAGCACGTCTTCATATCTGAGTTATAATAAAGGTAGACGTGTTTTTATGTAGTTGTTTTTGAAAAACTCCTGTAATGGTTCTCATTGGTAGCTTAATGTAACTGTTAAGTGGATTGAAGTAAAGATAGTCAAACATTTTGTATATTATCTCAGCTGTATTTATACTATACAAGCATTTCAAGTGGTAATTGTTTATGAGTATCGATAAAAAAATGTCACCTGTTTTCTACAATTAATTATTATTATCATTTGTTCAACAAAATTAAAATTCAACATAAAATATCGCAAAAACCCCTGCTTATGAGTAGTCTAATATTAACAGTAAATATAGCTTATTAACAGATACAACAGAACCCTGCAAAATTCCTGTAATCGAAGCTAATTACAAAAATATATTTTTGTAGAGAAAAAATATTGGTTGATTTTATTGGATAACATTGAACTATAAACCCACGATCATAAACACTAAATAATTGTTATTAATATTCAATTTGTTTTTTATATGCAGGTACAATTTTGCTACCGGCTTCCGGTCTATGTCTCAGCTTAAAATTGTAAATCATGCTTGTTAACGTACATATTTGTTACAATTTATTATGCTAAATACAGCAATTTTTATAAACGTTTCTCCATAAATATTTTACAACTGAATGATGGTTTTACTGCTGTTATTGCTGTGTTACTTCCTCTGGCGGTGGGATGGAATATCACCGGAAAGAATTTGTTACGGCAAGAAGTATTGTCAGAATTAAACAATGCTAAACTGGGTTGAAGTTTTAAATGAGTGTAAATTTTCTTTTCGTAATATTTACGGCAAATATTAATTTACAAAATGAAATTTAGAAAATAATAAATAAAAAATATGATGCTTATATGCAAGAGATTTATTTATCATTTGGCTTTCTACGAAATTATCTACAGTTTTGGTAGAAATTGATGGCGCTACAAAATTGATTACATTTAACGGTCAACTGGGTAGCACAAAAGTACAGCAAGTTCAACCTATTTTTTGTGCATGGTTTTCTCAAAGGTTTACACCGCTTACATGAGAAGTCTCTCCACACATCTGGTAGTCTCTTTGTTATGTTTATTTATAATGTTTCTAACAATGCGTGACACTCGAAGTGCAAATTGTCATCTAGTGAAGGACTTCCACAATGGCACACGCCTCAAATTTCCGTGTAATTCTTCCTTTTATCTTTGCCAACCATTGTGGCGTCAAGTTGGCCATTTATTCACAATTATTGTTTCTGCACCCGGGGGAGTAGTTGCGGAGGCGTTATGTTTGCTTTGATAATACTCAGATTTTTCTTTTGAAAAAAAATATTTAAATCAATTTCACTGAATACAAAATCTTATAACGATTCGTTAAAGTTCAATATTCTGTGACTGCATTATTGTATTTTAAGACGTTTTAGAATGAACGTTTTAAGGGCGTAAATTGTGAATGAATAGGTTTTGTCGCGTGACAAGTGATTCACTTGCAATTGTAAAGTACAAATGGTACAAATCAGTATCACCTGACTATTAGGCTTGTGCCAAATGGTTTCTACCGCTCATCGTATTTCTACCTATCTCCTTATAAATGAGTTTATTACCTAAGATCTTCATAAATCATGATGTCAGCAGTTATATATTCTAGTACCTACCCAGAAATTCGTTTTTAACTACAAAGTGGCTATCTTTTTAATGCGTATAAAGGTACAATTTGTGCCTTCATAGATGTAAAATATCCTTTACTCTAGAATCAGATTGTAGACGTTTTATAAATTTAAAACTATTTAACATCTACGTCCAAGAATATTTTAGTAATCAAGTGAGGAATTTAATGCCTTGATAATTAAAGTTTGTATTTATTTTATAACACGACTTGGCATTTTCGTGTAAAACAATTACTTTGGCTGGATGGAGGCGATAACTTGGGTAGTCTTAACAAATTGTGAGAGTTCCAGTTTAATTATTAAGGTAAAAAAATCTGATGCAATCGTAACCATTAACATAATTAATTTATTTGGGCCTGCCCGTCTTTCTCCGTGTAATTTATATCTACTTTAGGTTAAGCTTACTCTCAATATTTTAAGTCAAAATTAGGCGTGTTATAATTCTGTATGAAGTTTATGTTCCTTTTTGTGGTGTTCTTGTTATTTGACCATATAATAAAACCGTCAAATCTTTGAATTAAAACCGCTTTTTTATTTAATTCCTGTTTTTAGGGTGGTTGATTGTATATTGCCTATTTTAAGATAATATTGTCTAAGAGTTAATGCTACAAATCATTAACAAAAAAAATACATACATATTTTATAAGTAGTTATAATAACTAAAGCATGATATGTTTATTGTTATATTTAGAATAATATTGTACTAAATGTTGTGCCCATATTCAGTGTTAGCTATTTATTTTATTTGACAACACTAGGTTAGCGGAGACAGGTTAATTTAAAAAATTAGGTACGATTCATGATTATTTTTTGGAGTTTATTCAGAAATCAATCTCTGTAGGTACTTACACCAACCAAATAATATTTATTTTGGGGAATGGCAGACAGTGAACACTAAACGTAATAATGATTATATGTGAAACTATTATTCAGAATTCATATTCTCATGTTAAAAAAGGCATTGAATTCATTTGGAAATCACCATTATTCACCTGACAAGGTTACCTACAGACAGGACGAAACTGCCCGTGATAAATGACCGATCTCAAATTTACAATTTTAAATGAGAGTTACAATTGTAAGTTTAAATTACAAATGTTGGACACACGCGGAAAGTCGTGAGATCTATTTTAGTACACTCAAAGAGAATTTTCAATTGCTCCCTATTGCCAACAACCAATTGTAGACATATAAATCTTTAATACTTTGAAGAATTTTGATTTATGATCGTGACTGTCCAACAAAGCGATGAGAAAAATGTAGTATATAAATAAACACAAAAGTAAAATAAACATTTATAATGCGGAATGTCGGAATGTAGGGATCGGTGGGCCAGTCCAGTCGTTACGCAGTGGGTGCCGGACGGCGTCGTTGCCGAGGAAGGCCTAGCAAACGCTGGCGTGACGATCTAGACGCATTCAGGACAGATTGGCCGGAGAAAGCCGCACAAAAGGAAGAGTGGAAGGTTATGGGGGAGACCTTTGCCCAGCAGTGGGGTAATATAGGTTAATAAAAAATAAAAAAACATGCGGAATGTCTGCATTTTCACTCGTAAAAGTCGTAACTAGTAGATACATTTCGACATCTAGGTATGTATATATTAAATTTGTGTGCAGAGGATTGTTATTACAACACATTCAAAGCCATAGCGATAAAAAATTATGTAGAGCATACATTTATGTGTGTTTTATTGTGTTCAATAAAACATACATAATTTTTTATAAATTCGGGTTATTATAAAAATTATTAGTATTAAAAATACTGTTAAGGCGGACGTTCAAATCGAGGACGTTCATAAGAAAGGCCAGGTTAAAAGTACCCTAAACCGAAGGACATTAATGAGGAGATTAATGAATGTAGAAGGGGCGAAAGTGGTATGTCTAGATCGTAGCAAGTAGAAAGAAGTTGTCTCTGCCGACCCCTATGGGGAAGATGCGTGAATAACGACAGGCTTTAAAAATATACCAAGTGTCCAATCTTTAAAATTATTATTACAACATTCTATTGATGATTCAACAATCGGATTTCTAAGTTTCTATTATCATTCCAACATTCAACATATCATAGAATAATCGATTATAAAGTGTTGTTATCAGTACAAATTTCTAAGTACGAGTTATACTTCCTCGGTGCGGCTTCTTCTATCTAGAACCAATATTGACCGAGCGTGGGTGCGATTGTCGATTTAAACGCAATCAATATCAGCTAAGCACTCCTCGAAGGTGCTTATATCGATGCGCGTGCGACCCGGCGACAAATTGAACAATTTGTACCACCTACTACAACGACCGTTAAAATGTTTTCGTGAACACAAGTGCTCCTACTTGATTCACTACTGTAGGGACTAGATATTTTCAATATAAATATTACTTTGGGTTAAGATGGTATGTACGTACCTGTCAATGTTTGTATTATTCTTATAAGAATAAGAGTATTATACATCGTTAATATTACTCTGATATGGAAATATAGTACCTACGCAATATTCGAGAATTAATCGTTTGGAAATCGATCATAGTCCAGGCATAGCGTATTCAAAGTTGTATTAAAAGATATTTTAGTAAAAAAAACGTATTATACCCTAGGTGAATATTCTAATGACCACGTATTATACTAACTGTTTGAGTGTACTGTAAAAATTTGCACGCCGAAAGGCTAATATGAATTGGACTGTATTTTTTGTAAGAACTCTGTGAACACATATTTATGCGAATAAATTATTTAATTTGATTTGATTTGATTTGATATTAGGATTTCACCTCGGAATGAGAGATAGTCGGCTTTAAACTTGTATAAACCTTTATTTTGGTACTCTAAAACTTGTCTCAAAACCTACCTATCGTAGGGTTTCCGCGTCTTCAGATATTCCAAGGTCAAAGGCATAAAAACGATTTTTTACACATCATTGCAAATATTATAATACATATATTTATTATTATATTTATTATAAATATTGTAGAGGATTAAATTCTCTACAATTTTTTATTCAACATTTAGTAACCTTTAGCTGTGGAAGTCTTTAGGTTAATAATTGCTTACACTATATAAGCATTGCCATTCAACGGGGCAATGCTGCCTGCGTTCTTTACGAGGAAACGTTTTTTACGAGAAGTTTTTAATTTCTTTTCTTTTTAATCTAATCTAATCTAAACAAATAATAAAAATATTTCTTGTAAAAACAAGAAGACTTTTAGATTAATATATGTATTATTGTAACTTGTGTAATATTACCCCATAAATGTGCATGTTATGACGCCTTAAAGTGTTGTGCATTCAGAACTATAAGTATTTTTTTGTGTAATATATAGTTGTTATATTGATAACAACTAGGTACTGAAAGTCCACCATGAGGAGTAGGGACGCCTCTACACTCCGGGCATCCCTATAATTGGGCAAATGGGCCACTGTAAGTGTGGCCCTGGAGATCCCGCGGTACCATATTGGCCGCGGGTGCCGTCGGGGGGCCGGATTGCTCATGCGTACCCGACCCCCGCCAACGGCGGATCGAAGGAGTGTCCGGGAGGTTTTAGTGGTGTAGGGTCCTCTCCTCGTGGTATGACTTTAGCATACCACGCTATGGAGGGGGCGAGTCCCACATATCCCACCGCCAGCGCGCAAATACGCTGCAACGGTGGTGGGAATGCGTCAATGCATTTCCCCCCGGACAACAAAAAAAAAAAAAAAAAAAAAAAAGTTACTGAAAGTCCAAAAATATAATACTTATTTAAATACGCAAGTTTACGTGCTTAGGTATAAGTACATATGGGCCGGATTGCTTATGCCGACGACCTTAGGCCCCCGTCGACGGCGGATCGAAGGAGGGTCCGGGGGGTTTAGTTTAGTTTGTAGTGTAGGGTACTTTCCTCATGCGCCAACGCGCGAATACACTGCAGCGGCGATGGGAATGCGTAAAAGCATATCTTTTATGAGCAAAATTCAATTGCAGTAATTAATTACCTACTGGACAAATTCTTGAGAATCAAGGCAAATTCTTTAGAAAATTTACATTTAAATAAAGCAGTCCTCAAAGTAATTAAAAATCTACATTGTAATCGGGACCGAGACCGCAATTAGCATTTGGAATCAAAGCGCGTAAATGTCTCCGACAAAGTACAAAATAATTAAAAAGCTCAGTCTTCTACACCAACGAATAAAATAAGATGATATCTTACTAACGTTTATGTACGAAATTAGCAATACAAAGTAATTATTCGGTATGGCTTGGAAGCCGAGCTCGCAGTCCTGATAGCAGTAATATTCCACAATATCCCACATAGCTATCAATATGGCCGGTGAGGCTCGCTCATGTTAATTACTGAGAAGCTACTTTAAATTAAACGGGTGCCGTAGTACGTACGTAGTTTTAATGGTATTATACTTTTAGTTCTTAATATTGTTTTGTAAAATACAAATAATAAGTTTTAAAGTTGGAAGGTTTGCTAAAACTGGAATTTATGCAAATCATTTCTGTGGTGTATAGGTACGGGTAATAGTTAAAATTCTACAGTGATTTTTGTTCCTAATATAGTTAGGTGTATCACAATTTATTATTGCAAAAAAAAATTGTCAGCATTACCTTATAAAGCTATATTTTCTATAGTCCTCTGAATATGTACGAAATAACTTTATACATTTTCTTTCAAATATCTTAAGATGCTACATTCATCAACATTGCAGGATACCTACATTTAAATCTTAGCCCAAACGAACTATAGCTATTTAAATTGTCGCACTAGCGATGAGACCATAGGGTAAGTCTTATTTTTGACAAAATTAGTATTTAAAGTGATTCAAAATCAGCGAAATAAGCTCTATCAGATGTGCTAATCCACGTTTCAATTTTCAATATAACCGGTTATTTCAATACTGATAACAGCAGTAATGCCTTTATACGATATATTTTTAATAATTTAACCACAGTAGGTAAGTGTAGTTACGCTGGATTTATAAGTTTAAGTAAAGCTTAATAATAAAACTTTACCTTTTTTTCTTAGGTCATCTTAAAACAATAATTAATACGAAATTGACTATATTAACTATATAAATATGCTTTATTTATACTACATGTCCTTTTAATTGTATTTATGATAACTTTCAAAACGAAGTCAAAAGAAGGATAATTGTGAAATGGGCAATCTTTTGCCCGTTATTTATTCAAAACTATGCAATACTACGGTACTACTGCCCACGTACTTACTGTTTTTATCATTGGTAGGTATAAAAAGATAAAAGAAAATCACACACCTAAACATATAACGTCGTACATTAATTGCCTTAAGACATCAAATTACTAAGGTTAAATGGTTTAGTTGCGCAACATACAAGAGCATACAATTATTCGAAACTCTTACACATTTCCTATAAGAGCTTATGCGGAATTATGTACCATATTGCACTGAAAATAAGGATAACATTAAGTGTTTAAGAAAGTTACCAATGTGCCGTTACAAGTAAAACAGGACGCCATCAGTACCTAGAGTCTTGAATTAATCTCAATTTGTAAGCCGCGTCTTGTCACGGTGTTTGTATAATGAAATGGAGCAAGTCTGTATCATTCATTAGAGTCGGACACTTCTATACAGTTAATTGTTTGAACTTGCCCGGACTGCCGTTTAACATCGTCTCGGCTAATCAAGCCACGGTTAACAACATCCGCTCGGTAAGTGGCCGGCCGATGACTCGACATCACTCGATGATGCAATTGTCTCGGGTTCAAACTGATATGCAGAGAATTGCGTCTTCAATATGTACAACTTCCGATTGAGTGTCAAGGATGGCCTCCGTTCATGTCAATCGACTTGAACTTGGCTGAATTGAGTCGGTTGCATTAATCTGACTACGTCGCTAGCGGACGTCACGTCATGATAAATGAATTCTAATTGATTGGTCACCGTTCGACGAATTTGATATCGACGGAAAAGTACCTTGGTGGAATTTTATAATAAATACATAACATTTAGAATTTTATGTTAGTATTTACTATTAAAAACAATTCAATTCAATTCATTTATTGCTTTCTTCGTGAGTTTATAATAGATGTTATAGGTAGAATATAATGTTACCAACATGAACCCTGTTAGGGCACAGCAACAGTAGGTTATAAATTTACATTATAGGTTATAAAGTTACATTCAATTTAAATATTTACCTACATTATTTTATAGATTTCGTCATTTTCTTATTTCATTCAATTTTGAGTCATGTCAGCAATAGGTCGATAATCTTTTTAACATGAAAAAAAAATACAATTATATAAATTCAAACAAGAAATTCAACTTAAATACTTAACAATACATACATTTACCGATAATTTATGGTATTCCGATTTTAATATCATCGTTGGGAGTCAATAGGTCGTAATTGTCACTTTTTTCAAAAAAGTCATTTAAATTATAGTAACATTTCTGATAAACCAAAGTATTAATTAAACCTATGGAAATATATTAAGGATGTGCCCTGTAGTTCGTATACGATATGTGTCATAAAACACTTTTTTAATATAAGTTTATTAAAATACTGTAAATGAAATTAACTGCAAACTCAAATTGCGTGAAATTGGCACGTACATTAAATATATTCAAACAATATTAGATTGGACTCGTAATACATAGGTACGTTAATGTGTGTGTTTAACAACAATTGAAATAAGTAAACTCTTAAATTCGAGAGTACGGTCCGATGAATGAACGTTCTTGTACCAGCGGAGGACGTCCCTACATTTGTCGAAATTATCGATGAAAATATAATTTCTATCGAATCGACACATTTTGATAAACATAAGCACTAACATAAGTGAATGCTTCACGACCGTGACCATAAAATATGATTCATACTAAAAGTATTGGCCTCTATTACTTACGTTGTTTATTAAAATATTTAATTTAAAATAAAACGATGATTTAAATTGTAATAGCATATTTTTAAACATTACTTATATTCATTTTAGAAAACTATAAGAATAAAAATTTGTTATTATACAAATCTGAAAAATATACTTTAATAAAATTTAATTTTCGTGTATTTTCCGAAATATTCCCTATATTTTTAAGTCTTATTAGCCTAAAAAGCAATAGCTACATAAGTATACTTTTAACAGTACTTACGAACTAAATTACAAACATACTTCTACTCTCTCTTATTACTCCTGCCAAAACTACAAATCATACCAAAGAATAACATGCATAATAAAAGCATATCGACATCGATAAAATACATTACACTTCACTAAGAACTGGTTCGGCCACTGCATCAATTAAACCCCCCCACCATTACAATTCATTCACGATTATTGTTGTTCTTAGCTGCGCCCGCGCCAACGACTTGACGACGACGACGCGTCGCCATCGTCTCGACACGCAAACTTGGTTCCTTTAATAATAATTGTATTACAAAAATAAAAACACAAAAGCATAGGCTCAGCCTATTCCTTTTTTTTGCATTGTCGTGCGTATAGTGAGGATAATCCTTGACATACTATTCTAATATAAAATATTTTAAGCACTTTATTTTAATGAAATGCTAATATGTTAAATAGTAAAACGTTTTTCCTTGTATTAAAAAGATACTAACGTAAAACTTAATAAGTAGTTATTATTTAAAAATAGCGGCACAAAATCGAGTTGGACACGGTCTTATACTTCCTCATGTGCTTTTCATTTACATACAACAACATATGTTTAGAAATAGGAAATATTGCAGTTACTTTTGTAAATTGAAATAGAGGTTTATTGTTACTCGGAAACTTGTAAAGCTTACTTACTGTTACTTAACTGTTAATATTTCATTAAAATGCAACTTCAAATAAATCAATGACTAGTAGGGTGGACTTTTATAGCCTATGTTAGGTAGGTACTCAGGAATAAGGTAGCATTCTAATGGTGAAAGAATTATCAAAAATTTGTTCAGTAGTTTTTGAATTTATTCGAAACAAACATACAAAAATACAAACTTTTCCCTTTTTATAATATTAGTATAGATAACTATTACTCATAGTTAATAGTTTAAACGCTATTATTTTGTTCAATATTAAATCTTGTGAGGCATTTTCATCATTCGATATTATATACTTAGATACTTATTAAAAAACTAAAAATTCCCTTTAAAACTTGATTAGGTATATCTATTTCTCTAAATTTTCTGCTGGCCTTATTACAAAACATAATAATATTTAAGTCGTGTAAGTTGTAAGATTTACCCTTACCTTATAAAAAAAACGGTAGGTACTGTTTGCAGGTTCTGCATAAAAATAAACACGACAGTCTTGTTCTTACAGCAAAATAAATTTGTCGATAAAATATCTATTACTCAGTAATTGTACTGTTTAACTATTTTTTTTTTCTTATTGGGCATTTTCTGTCTGATATTAGCGCGTTCATACAAAACGTCACGTCATCTCTTCAACTTTAGTACAAATATGTGTACAATGCTCTAAATATACAGAATATATTCACTGAAATATAATAAAACGTAAATAAAACCTATTTTACACAAGACCTATGAAGTGATAAAAAGTGAAACTGACAGGAAAGCGTCATCCGAAGGAATGCCCAGCGGGTTGCGAGACCATATCCTTGGCCAGAAATGTTTATGATATTTCCCGTAATTACAGTTACTGTAAATGAACCATTTTAATTGTCGTTACTATCTTTAATTACCTTACTATACAAGAAAAGTTCTTGATCTTTAACTTAATTTGTGCAAAAGCTATTTGTAATTCTGCAAAAACAGAATAGTGTACCAATGAAATAATTACACCAGATTATCTACATTTTGCTGCTATAAAAGCATTTATTTAATACTTATTTAGGTAATCTTACTTACTTTATTACTTTTAAATGTCTTTATTTACCGTTAGTTCAATAAGTAGTGGTAATTTGATATACTTATATTAAAAAAAAAACAAAATATATATCATATACCTACTAGCCGCTGCCCACGACTTCGTTCGCGTAAAATAAGGATTTTATAAGTCAAATAATTACTAAATAACATGTCTCAAAGTTACTTTTCAGACATGTGTCAAAATAAAATGTAATTTAAATAAAAAACACTAAAGAGTATTTATATCAACTTAGAAGCAAATCAATCCCAAAAAACCAGTTTATCCTTTTTTAATCCCGTGAGGAAATGTTTTTGAATAAAATACGAAAGACGTCTCCCATGAGTATATTCTTTTAAAAATGGTCATGCAAATTTTGAAGTAGATTGGACCGAAGAATCACATTGTCCCATACAAACTTTGCCTCCACTTTTTACCAGCTTAGCTTAATAGCACCTATGTTCTAAAAGGAACCCCTAGTAGCTGGTGCACTTAGTCTTGCCGTCGAGAAAGCCCAAGTGCACCAGCTAGGAAGGTTCTCTTAGACGCCTTTATATGATAGGAGCAAAATTTGAGACAACCTAGCACTTGCAGTTTCTGAGATTTTTGATGAGTGAGTGAGTGAACCTTTCGCTTTTTATAGACTAATAGCCGAAGTGCGGCTACACCTAGTTTTAGCCGGCTACAACTAGGTGCAGCCGGCCACATGCGGTTAAACTTAGATGTATCCTACTTATCTTCGGCTACAACTAGGTGCAGCCGCACACCAGTAGTTAAACCTAGGTGTATTATGATCAAAACAAAAAGGTGTTGGGGTGGATAAAAAAAAACCTATACCTAAACCAATAGAATTGAACAGGGACTTATTGAGGTTGAAGTTGAAGTATTTGTTCTATGTTAACATACGTCTCGTTTAGGTAGGTGATGTTAACATAGTGTTACCGCCACCGTGTCGGTTGTAGCCGGCTAAAACTAGGTGTAGCCGCACTTTGGCTATTAGCTGTAACAGAAGCGTAAGAACGGATGTCAAGTGCTCAAGAGCATATGGTCGTAAGTGCCAGTTTACGATAAAGGCACATAAGGGACGAATGTTTCTGACGTATAATGACATTTCCGACCTTTTGTTTCTGAGCTCTAGGTATATATACGTATTTAAGCTGATGTTTAAAATATACACCAATAACTACTTGCAGTATACCAAACTTCTGTTGTAGTTAATAAAACCCAAATCGAACTCCACCGGTTAGGCCTTGTTAAAAAGCCATATTTTGAGCTAACTATAGGCTTCCGCATCGAAAGTCGACTTCGAAAAACGTAATTTCGTGCTTCATCATTCTTAATAAATGAGATGAAACACTCCACTTTCCTTCCTGAATGAAATTAATCGAGGTATAATCATAAACTGCGTTTTTACTTCTTTTAATCAGCTGTATTCAGCGAAACAGATGTAATTTTCTAACAAAATAACACAGAAAATAACCGAAATATTTTAATACCATGCTATTTTAGTCTAGTTAAAAGTTTTATCGCTGTTATTTTGTCCAATGTTATATTCTTGCAAGTCACCCAATTCGATAATATATACTTATTAAAAAGCTATAAATTCTCTTAAATACGTTTTGCCGAAAACTTGATTATATGTATTTCGCTTCATATTCTGCTGACCTATTTATTACAAAACATCTCTAAGTCGCGATAAAATAACAGTTTATTTTTTTACGCCATCGTAAAATACTGCGATGTCTTTCAATAAAATTGCCTGCTTTTTGTAAAGTTTCCTTAAAAGAAATACATCTTAGTATCTTAGAAGACAGTTACAATTTCGGCCGTTATAATTGTATAGATGTTTTTGTTGTGTAGCCAAAGAATAAGACAGAGAATATATTGAGTCGCCAAACTGATATGCCGTAAATGAATTATGTTTTTTTTTAGTTAATATAGAATGAATATTTTTTTGTAAATGTTATATTTTTACAAACAGCCCAAAACTGCCATAGTCGGTGCTGACATTTGTATATACTCAATACCCAACGATCGATATTATCTGTTAAAATACTTCATAATACCTATCGATTGTCGTTATTTACAACGCTTATCTATACTAATTATTATAAAGCTGCAGAGTTTGTTCGTTTGAACGCGCTAATCTCAGGAACTACTGGTCCGATTTTAATTTTTTTTTCAGTGTTGGATAGTCCATTTATCGATGAAGGTTATAGGTAGGCTATTTATGCGTGCGCTGCAAATACTATTGACAATAGAACAAAATGATGTACTACGGGTTTGTAGGTCTTATTAAGATCTACAAAAAAGTCCACGAGATCACATATCTAACTATCATAGTTTAGTCACAATAACCGCTTTTATGTTCATAAAAAAATATTAAATCATCTGAAGAAAGAAACTACGTTAAATGTGTATCGTAATATTTATCCTTATCCGAATTAAGCATTATGTTATCAAGGATATTTATGTAGAAGTAAAATACTATTTGTTTTATTCCAATCGGACATTTCGTTGAGAAATTATCACGAGTATAAAAACGTAAAGAATTGGTACCCAATAATGAATTATTTGCCATAATAGATAAAGCTGAAGAGTTTGTTTGCTTGAACGCGCTAATCTCAGCAACTACTGGTCCGATTTGAACAATTATTTCAGTGTTAGATAGCCCATTTATCGAGGAAGGCTATAAGCTATATTTTATTATAAAGTTTTTACGGGAACGGGAGTTACGCGGGTGAAACCGCGCGCGGGAAGCTAGTAATGATATAAAGTCTCTAACAAAGTTGAGAGAGCTATTCCAACGCTTTTTTGTTCTGGATCGTACCTGACGTAACCTCTATACCTCGCTGAGAAAGTCTCCCAAAACATAATCTATAATCCATCTCCTACACGTGCACGAGGCTATTATTGATTTTGCCGTTTTTTCTACAAAATTGCATGCCAGTCCCAACTTGACATTGAAAAAATTTACTAGGGTGCGTGTGAATGGGCCTTATTATAAGCTTGCGCAATGACATTTCAGTTTTTGTGGTAGGTTCCAAGTCGCGTGGCTTCGAAAGTGGAATGCGAAGGCTTCTTAAGTTGTAGGTGCAGACCTACCTAGCGCAGCTTCCTATATTTAAAAGGATTTCAGGTCTTAATTCAACCATGAGATGACTAATAATAGATTGTAGTTATAAAATAGTACCAAACCTAAAAAACCTTTTTTAAGTGGAATGACGCATCCTGTCTACCATTGTGAGGAGAGTATAAACTCTAAGACCCCTCTCCGTTGACAGAGAGATTCTAGTAATATGGCGAAGAGAGGTTCTTCTCGACCTCCCGGATGCTCCCTCGATGAGGTCCTCGCTCCCTATTTGGGAGGTATCGGGAATTGAGGGAGCCTAAAACCTGGTACGGCTTAAAAAATAAAGTTTTTACTCACGTCAGTCTAAGTCAAAATCAATAGGTATAACTTTATTCACATAAACACATTTTTTTATGTTCTTATGATGCGTTTCTGGACGTGGCAACTGTGAAAGGAACTGGCAAGAAACTCAGAAGAAACCTGTTACAGATATTTGTAAATAGTCAACATATATTTTGGCTTATTAATATTATCATCAGCCCATATAATATCCACTGCTAAACATGGGCCTAATGGGCCATGGGTTGTTGTAACATACAAGAAAACGCTGCTGCCTGTTTCCTGCTATATAATAGTCATAAGTAGATGATGTTATAAAAATCGGGACCAACGGCTTAACGTGCTTTCCGAGGCACGGAGGGTAGTCCCTCAGCCTACCAGACCCGGAAAGAAATCTTTGAATCTACCTCTATCTATCAAAGATTTCCTGTCCGGTATGGGAATCGAACCCACGACCCCCGAGATTTAAAGCGAGCCAAATACCGTTACGCTATGGAGGTTGGCTTATTAATATAGTTTATTAACAACTCCATCCTGAAGATCATATCGGAGAGGTACGATTCCCCTTTGTTAGGTGATGTGGTTCAACGATGTATTTTGAACAACAGCCTGGTCTCCAAATAGATACATAAGTTATCCTTTTTGTTTACTAACCCATATGGACGTTGCTTATCGTCGGTGATACTCCAAAACCGCGTAAGTGACAGTTGCTAATAAGGTTGAAAATCACAGGTACCTAATCGATCTTCTTCCTTTAAAACATGTACAAAGAAAATATTCATTGACAGATAAAATTAGACCTTATTAGCAACTGTCACTTAAGCGGTTTTGGAGTATCACCGACGTTATGCGAAATAAAGGTTATTTTATTTTATTTATTAAACTAATTAGTGTTTATTTAGTTGAGATAATAGTTTCTATAGTTTTAGCCTAAAAGATGTCAGATATGGAAATACTACAATAATGTATTTATTGAATCTATTCTGTTTTAATATAAAAAGATGTGTTCTAGACGCCTATAGAACTTGAATTTAATCTTAAAATATCATAAGTGATACCGATGCGTGATGGCTCAGTGGTTAGGGCAGTGCTTTTTGATTCATTGTGTTCTATGTCCGATTCCTACCCGGGACAATTATTTGTGTGAACCATGGATACCTAGTTGTTCTCAATCTGGGTGTTCTTTGTGTCCGTGATGATTTACTAGTGCTTATTTGTATTTTTAACAAACAAAAATACCATTTCTTGTCCATACTTTTCGGTACTATATTGGTGTTTTCCCATACAATATGTAGTGTAACCCAGTCAACATTAAAATATCGACTGTACTATTAAATACATATTGAGCATCAATTTCCTAACGGCTAACTGTGTAAAGGAATTCTAGTAGCCATAAAAAAATATTGAAAGTAAAAGTAAATGTTTGTACGGATGTCAACATGTTCTAACTTTCGACCGACTCAAATGCCTCCCGGAAAACAAGTGTTAAGTTTCATATGGTACTCTACCCTTTTATTAAAACAATAATATACGTTTATGAAGCTTTCTTCATCCTGCCTCTATTGAGGAACTTCAATATTAGCTGATTAAATAGAACTTATATTTGTAACGGCCTTTTTCTTGATTTGTTCTTAAATAATATGCAAATATTATAATATATCTAATCTATATATATAAAACAAAGACAAAGGTTTGTTACAACACTTATAACTCGAGATCGGCTGGATCAATTTTCATGGTTTTTGTTTCGTTGGATTTGTCTACGCCCTGAATAGCAGAATACATTTTAAAAACAAAAGAAAGTCGTGTTAGTTACACTATTTATAACTCAAGAACGGCTGATTTGGCTGAAAATTGGTAGGGAGGTAGCTAAGAACTGGGAGAAAGACATAGGATACTTTTGGGTAGGGGTAGGGTAGGGTAGGGCAGGGGTAGGGTAGGGCAGGGTTAGGGTATAAAAGTCCACCCGTGCGAAGCCGGGGCGGGCCGCTAGTATGCTAATAAACATAACCAGTCTATAATAGGTACCCAATAGCTACTGTAATAACACTAAGTCAGTTCCCGCATGTATCTATCTATGTATACGTTAGGTTTAGAACTTTAGAAAATTTTATAAAATTACGTGTCATTCACCAATATTTTTTTTTATTATATGGTTCCCCAAATTATTACGAATCAAAGGCAATTCTGGCTCCGCGCGACAAGCCCGTTTATGGCCAACATAACATGGGCCCATTTTACAGATCTTGCATAGTAGGGTTGTTGAGAGATTTTGCCATAATCAACACGCTTGGAAGGCGGGATGGCAGTAAGACGATAACTATTCTTGAGCGGATAAATACCAAATAAATATTCCGAGTAAAATTGCCTATTTACTTTCATAACCGTAACGAATTGTTTTCATCTCTTTCTCTTTCTCACACATACACACACACACACACTCACACACACATACACTCGTACATACAATGATCTATACAGAATTTAGAATTTAGATGTAATGTACCAACATTTAATCTTATTTAGTTAAATTTTGTAACCTGAAGAATATATTAGGCACATTCCTCGACGGAAGAGACTGGATCCTGCAACACAGGGTATCCTAGTGCGGGTTCCAGTGTCATTTTAAATTTTTAAGTGCAACCATTTGTAAAAAAATAAATTTTATTTTATTTTATTTTATTTTATTTTCATGATGTTTTTAATTTTTTCAGAATAAGTTTATTTGTACTTTTATTTTATTATTTGCGAACCAGCAATACATAATTTTGCGGAATCCAGGTGACTTTTCTTCGTAGCCTTCGTAACCGAACCGAACGTAAGGAATCTAGATACCGTCACTTTGACCTTTTTAGACTACCGGAAGCCAAAACTAACGAATATTTCTGACCTAAGCAAGATGACTTGAGTGAATGAAGGAATTACATGTACCTATAATGTATACCTAAGCCTCAAAGAACTAGAAAAAAAGTGAAAATATGACACAATAACATCGATCAACACTATTAATAGATAAGATTAACCGATACATCTCTAAAAAGGATGACGTCGTCGCTTAATATTCTATTAGTATAGTCATGACAGAGATAAAAACAGCGATAGACAGTCCAAGACCCACCACGTCAAAATATTTACTATATCACCAAATAATTTACATGAACCAATCATATAATGAGACCGTGGTAAAGATAAAGGAAAAATAAGTTATGTACGTAATATAAGAGATAAAAAAACATAATTATTTGGCTAACCATTATCATAAATCATAATTTATAAGTAAAACTAAATTGTTGTATATTATCATTTTAAGTACTTAATTTAGCCCGCCTGTGTGAACGTTATTTACTAAGCATATAGGAGACGTTTACCGCAAGTTCCTACTAAATTATAAATAAAACTATTACATAAGGTAGGGTAATCCCTCCCACTCACTGCTTATCCCATTGTAGTTAGATATTTTTATCCAAATAATATAATACAACTTTAATGAAATCAGGCGTTACTTTGAGGAAATCCATACTAATATAAATTAAAAACCAAATATATTGTGTTAATTCCGCAAAAAAAATATAACGCTAGATAATTTGTTTTTAATTTATATAATTAAATTGTTCAACATCACTATGCTCAATGCTATCAGATTTTGCATGCAACATTATTGACTTGACTTTTGTATGTACTAACTGAATAATAGCAATATAAATCGCATTACCTATACAGGAGCATTTACTGCGTATTTATTCGATAGCCCTTAGATGTGCGATTTATTCACCATAATATAATTTGTGAGGTGCTTAATACCCCTAAAGGTGGTAAAACCCACCATAACTATTTACCTACAAAGTACTTAGGTAACTTAATTCAACGTGCACTTGTCAGCGCAACTTCTCAATTACTTTTCACTTTCCATTTGCAGATTGTTTCCTGATCTCATTAACAGCTCTAAAAAACGAATAACACGAAACCTCACACGATTCATCCGCTGACTAAACATATCCAACATGCCGACTACAAGATTGATAGGATAATAAAATCAAGCTTTTATAACTTATACATTATTGCTTTATAATCTCAAATTTGACTTTTATCTCTTAGAAAGCTTGTAATAGATAAACTATCTTTGGAGACATGATCGCTTTGATTAGTAACCGATCTTCTACAAGTTCAAAGACCAATTAAGATGTACCTACGTATCTGTTTAAAAATAAGTTGCTTTTGGTACTTTTTGAGGGATGTTCGGATTTAATTAGATGTTCCGAACTTTATCATACAACAATCGATTGTGGCGTTTAATTAAATTTGAATTGTCATATAGTTTGAATAACAATTACAAAGAAAGTTGCTATCAAAAAGATTTTAATATAAGGTTACACACTTTAATACAAGGAACACATTAGAAACACGTTAAATAATTTAAAGGCTCATAAAATATATCTGATGTTAATATTCAATTTAAACAAAGAGTTTACAAACAACTTTAACGACGTTTAAGGTTATGTTTTGTCCGATAAAATCATATCATACGGGTGAAAATGTATCAAGTAAAGTAAAATGTATTAAATAATGGAATAAATAAAAAACAATCGTTTCATTGAAATTTCATTAGATAATATAATATTATGAGTATTTATTACGACGGATACCTATTATTCGTGCTATCACGATCAGACTGTTCTAGCGTCATCTCATTTTCAAAATCTTTTTAGAAAGTCTTATATTTTTAGGTTTTTATTTGTCTGAGTTTTCGTTGGAAACGAGAAGTCATACGGTGAGGCATTTCACGTAAGGTTTTTTATTTGTTAATTAGCCATTTGGATGGAGATAGTGTCTATAGGTACATCCGTCTTTTCGCACAAAGCTCACAACAAAATAATTAATGATAATGTCTTGTACCATTAATCTTAAAGCCAAGGATACACTAGGGGACAAATGTCGTGCGACACGTGTCGCCAGCGACGTTGGGTGAAGTAGGTAACACGACATTGTCGGACTTTGGTTGACATGTCTGGCAACATCGCACGACACGTGTCGCCAACTACATCGAATGAAGTAGCGCGACGTTGCCGGACTTCGCTCGACATGTCTGGCAACATCGCACCGCAGCCAACAACTCTACCTCGGTGGGTGTAATGATATCGATTGCCTTGTGAAACAAAACTTCGTGATGTCGCCAGATATGTCCGGCGAAGCTTCGCGAAGTTGCACGACTTCGCCTGACGTCGCTACGGACATAAGTCGCGCGATGTCGCCAGATATGTCAGGTGAAATCGGCTGGCTTCGCTTGACATGTCGCCGATACATGTCGTGGCACATTTGTCTCCTAGTGTATCCTTGGCTTAAGTTATAGTACGTAAGTCATAACTTTAGTTGGACCCATTTTGCTAGAGGAAAGCAATCATTTTTCACATTTCCTGAAATTTTAAATACCTTATGAACATAAAATCACCAAACATACCAATTGGAATTGACGATAATTAAAATCTCTGCAAATAAAATGTCTAAATGAAACAATAAGCCAATAACCGCTTAATATAAGATTCAACAGCTTGTATCAATCAGTTATTGCTTGCAATTAAATTTCAATTCATAAAGCGATAAAAAACTTGACGTAAATCAATACAATTTTCATGTTGTAAAGAAGAGAGCAGTAAGTGATTCAGTAGCAGCGTCGCATCCGCTTGCCGATAACTGCTCAAGAATACTCGAGATGAATGGTCTATGCGTGTGACCACTATCTGATGACACCAACCCGGCAACGCATGTTACAGCTTTTTGCTCTGGCCATGAACGATGTCGTCTCGTACGCGGTACCACTTGCGTGCTTACATGCCTATTCGTCATTTTTATGACGTAATATGATTGCATTCAGTACACAATTGTAGAACAGGACCATGGTACTGATAGAATTGTCTTATTGATTTTCTGTGTTGTTGACTTCTCAGTGTTTTAACAAAAAAATTTCAATATATTTTTATTTCTCTTAACAAATTGGCTTACAAATTACATATCAAGCGTATGCTGCCAATACCTAGTAAATAACATTTTTACAAATATATTGCTTTATACGCCACTTTTCATTATATTTTTCGGCTTAAAATAAGAAGAGATAAAGCAAGCAAATATGCCAAGCAAGATAATTTTCCATATTAAGATTACTATATATAATCTTAAATACCTATTACAAAATATCTTAACTCTGAAAACACTCTTCAAAAATATTATTATGCAACACCTCTAATTCACATACAGCCCTAAGGGTAAATAAATCCAATATTTACTTATTAATAAAGTTAAGTCTCTTAGATTTTGGGATAATAACTACAATTTGTAATTCCTTAAATATTTAGTTTTTGGTGTCCTGTAAAATTTACGTCAAAGCACTTAGGCGGTATTTTCAGCTTATAGTAGATATCTATTATATATTTCTTTATATTAAAGATTATTTACAAAGTTCGTTCTTAGGATGCATATTCTACAAGAGTCTCGTACCTCAAACAGGTTTTTGATTGGCTTGAAGTTTCATGCCCCAAGTAGACACATTTAATGCAATTGGTATTCAATTTCACATGATACAAATTAAACTTAATTACCTATAACATTTATTTTTGAAATGTCAAATTAAGTTTGTGTATCCTAAAATCCATAAGCGACGAGAACATTTCGTTATCAGGTATCTACAAACTTTCATACCATTCAGAACAGCTTTATTGGTAAAGCTAAATGAAAATGTGACATTCTATGTGACTAATTTATAATACGGGATTATTAAAAATTGAGTCTATTAGTTTCATACAACTGTGGTGAACTGGTATCGCTGCACAATGTCATTCAAACATTTTCTGAACGAAGAAACTCTCGGACTACTGTAAATGTGATTTTTTATATCGATAAGAATTTGTTCCTGGTTGACGAGTAAAGGAATCCCGCTTGTTCCCTTGTCACATACCGCTCCTTCATAAAATGAAAATTATCTTCAATATCACTCATTTAAAGTACCCTCGACAATCACAATTGATGCAGTTTAACAACATTTTCGAGACATCAAACCGGCCAGTGTCAATATAATGGATTTCGTGTATTCAATAATTTCGGGAAAAAAGTCTTCAGTAATCAATGCTAACGGTAATTGTTATTACGTACAGCTCGGCGAAGTAGCAATAAGCTCTGGGCAGATAAGATTCTGAGATTGGACAATAAACTTGTTGACATACTACATTAACACGTGTCAACACTCAGAGTTATTCCCATCTGCTGCTGAAGCTCAAATGCACCTGTAATAATTTTGACCACCGGTTTCTCGAGGAAATTCGTGGAAGTTACTATGAAACTGAGCTGGGGCTAAGGATAAAAAAATGAGAGCGTAATGTAAAAAGCAATTAAGAAGTTTTCGATACCCATTATAATAAAAATTAAGACTTGTGTGGTCGTCCCAATAAAATGCATAAAAAATTGAGCATTTTAAGTAATATGTTATTCGCCCAGAGCTCATTGCTAAAGCTGACTAAAATAACGTTACTTTAATTACAAAATTATCCAAACATCATTGCAGGTAACTCTCGAAAAAAATAGAAAAGAGTCTGACTTTAATTGTAATTTACTATTATTAATTCAATGTTACGTAAACTATGCAAACTCTTCCATGAGTGCAAAGAACATCTTTACAGCCTTACTCACCGATTGATATACGTCAAAATCCAGTTAAGTCCACCTCTTACAAGCAATCCCGCCTTTTTTCACTTTCAGCTTTTACTTTCAAAGGTTACACGTATAATGCAAACAGATGGGATCACTAACGCTAAATTTAACCCAAGACATACGCAGACGTGTCGGCGGCTTTGGTTCCACGGGCCCGCGAGTTCGACGAAAACGATACCCCATTGTTATGCCTGTTACCAAGAGTACTGTTACACTTCTTCATGGCACGTTACTAATGTTCCTTTGTACGTGTTTTTGTGTATAACATCTCAAGTGCTTGTATTCTCTTTGTCAAAATTTGCACGCCACTCTAAGCAACATGTTACAAATGCTATGTAAATGGTACATAGGAATTAAAAGCACCCATTATTAGGCCGCGTTTTATTGGGCCAAGGACCTACTGTAAGGTATTTTATTCAATGATAGCTAGTGTTGTGCCCGGTCGGGCACAACACTCGTACAGACAGTCGTCGTCCGTGGATCTTCTAAAATTTCTTTCACATAAACCTTGTAGGTGTCCACAATTACGAATACAATAAGTGCATTAGAGGCGATTGGGGAAAGAGGCGCAACAGCTTCGTGGCTAACTACATACTTATCTCTGGCAAAAAAAGCATTATAATTTTGGGCAGAAGCTTGTTGTTTTATTTAGGTCAGGCAGAATAAAATCTTCTATGTCAACATTATTGCCCCAGATAATACACGCCACGTTATTAGAATCATATTTGAACCAGAAAATTTAATTTTTGTGCTTCTTTGTTAACACATTCGATAAATAGTTACACACTTTATGTACAACGGAATCTGCTCTTTATAAAACTATGCCTTTGCACCACACATATTATGTTCTTAATATTCAACTATTTTTATACAAAATCAGTCCTACATTTTAAACCTGTTTCTATATTTTTCGCTTATTCGTTTCATTTATTGGAGATACACTGTCTTATTTAAAAAGTATTACTTAATTTAGTGGGCGTGGAAGAGGTCCAATAAATTTATTACTGAAAAAAAAGTTAAATACAAAAACAGGCTACAGCTGTAATATTTCATGTTGCCGTTTTAATCAGTACTATGGCTGAACAGTACCTTTTGTTTTGTCATATAGCATAGCGTAACGGTAAAGCATTAAATTCAGCTAAATTTAATGCAAAATCGCTTATTTGCAATAAATTCTGTTGAAACAATAATTCTCGAATACTTAAAGAGGCCACAGCTGTTATTACTTTTACAACCGAACTTTGCGCATTGATGTAAAACCGCTACTTTTAATTTTTGAGGCTCACAATTGCAAATAGAATAATTTTCCCGAGTATTTATAACTACATATAACATAGAGTTTATAGTATCGGTAATAACTGCTTTGACAGTCTTTAACGCACTTCTTCGCCTGGTACACAAAACGCCATTTCAGAAAATCCAGTCGAAACGACCGTGCATGACATATTGATGTTGTTTTTAATTATAGCTTCCTTTGTTCGGAGGAACCTAGCCTCTGTATCGGCAGCATTATTGTGCTCTGAAACAAGTAAAGACCTCAATCTTCAAACAAATATAGTACCTATCGCTTATACCTTTTTCTTATTGTAAAACGCAATTATATGATGAAAATTTTCCAGAATTCAAAATTTTACACGAATTTCGTAAAAACGAAGGCTGTTTTGAGGTGAAAAAATGTTTGGATCCTGTGTACATAATTATGTATTTAATTGCGTCCATCACCCGCTCGTGCACTAAAAATTGCCTTGCATCGGTGCGCGAGCGGGACTTAGACTTAGATCCGTAAGACAGCACACTCAATTTACATTTGTCACATTGTTTCTTATTAATTAGACATCGGCAACGTCATTTTGAAGAAATGCTCTTTCAGACACAGTCGTTAAGGTCAAGGTAAACGCTCCCAAGCGAGCACATTAATTTTATTACGCCTTTTGCAATTGAAAAATAACCGATATTTTAACTTATTGTCTCTCGGACCTCGTACCGCAATCTCCAAATTTGCAGATGTTTTTAAAAAGGACAAAACATACTTGAACGAGCTATCGCTGAGTGCCTTTAGTCGAATTATTAATTTCGTTTGTTGTAATTCAAACATAGAAGTTTGTTAACTATGATAAAACGATTATAGAAATGAAACGAAATTTTGGCTTTTTTCACTTTTTTCACCTGGAGCTTTTTAATAAAACTAACAAATGACAAAATTAAACTGACTTACATAATCTAAAACAAGAGAATGCCGTCTGTATTCTGTATTTGATATTCGTCCATTTCGTCTGTATAGCCAGTGACATAATGTTACAAAGTTAAATACAATAATAAATATAATCATTAATTATTATTATTACATATTATTTAACATTCTGTCAATTTATAATTTATAATTGATTTGTCTAAGCTAAGGTATGATAAACTATCCTCAGCAAAAGAACTAAGTTCATTCACATTCACAAAAATAAGTTAAAACAACGTTGATTACTGAGGCTCGTATGTTCTTGATGGGTTTATCAATGGGTTGTACCTCAGTATTAAAATACCACATCGCTAGTAGGTGAATGTTTAGAAAATGGTCTTCAATCATTTTAGTAACTAGTTGTTTTAAGGCCTATTATTTAGTATTTAAACAATAAAAAATTGTATCTACATAATAACATTAAGTCTGTAGGTACTAGTTTGTAATAAGATACTTTTATTTGTAACTAGCGGCCCGCCCCGGCTTCGCACGGGTGGACTTTTATACCCTACCCCTGCCCTACCCTACCCATACCCTAACCCTACCCTACCCCTACCCTACCCCTACCCCAACCCTACCCTACCCCTACCCTACCCCTACCCTACCCTACCCCTACCCTACCCCTACCCTACCCCTACCCTACCCCTACCCTACCCCTACCCTACGCCTACCCTACCCCTACCCTACCCCTACCCTACCCCTACCCTACCCCTACCCTACCCCTACCCTACCCCTACCCTACCCCTACCCTACCCCTACCCTACCCTACCCCTAACCTACCCTACCCTACCCCTACCCTACCCTACCCCTACCCTACCCCTACCCTACCCCTACCCTACCCTACCCCTACCCTACCCCTACCCTACCCCTACCCTACCCCTACCCTACCCCTACCCTACCCTACCCCTACCCTACCCCTACCCTACCCCTACCCTACCCCTACCCTACCCCTACCCTACCCCTACCCTACCCCTACCCTACCCTACCCCTAACCTACCCTACCCTACCCCTACCCTACCCCTACCATACCCCTACCCTACCCCTACCCTACCCCTACCCTACCCTACCCTACCCTACCCCTACCCAAAAGTATCCTATGTCCTTCTCCCAGTTCTTAGCTACCTCCCTACCAATTTTCAGCCAAATCGGTTCAGCCGTTCTTGAGTTATAAATAGTGTAACTAACACGACTTTCTTTTGTTTTTAAAATGTATTCTGCTATTCAGGGCGTAGACAAATCCAACGAAACAAAGACCATGAAAATTGATCCAGCCGATCTCGAGTTATAAGTGTTGTAAAAAACCCGTCTTTGTTTTATATATATAGATTTAACTGAATGTTATAGGTATAAACTATTACGTATTAAAGAAAAAATGTAACTGTAAAGATGTGTTTTTTTTTATTTGCGTCAATAGTACCGATTATAAAGAGAAAAAATATAACTAACTGCATCTAAATATCGATAAATATGTATTAATAGTCCTCCCGATCCATTTCTGCCGCGGCGGTCAATCTCTAAGGAAGTTATCTGCGCAGGATACGTTAAAGTATAGAAGTGTGAGCGCAAACACAAATGCACTCTCGAAATTCGACGAAATGGTTCTACCGATAAGACCAAGACACCGGTGAAATACCATCAACTTCCTGACTTCGGCCAGCCCGAAGTACTTTGATTCTTGAATAGAAATTACAGATTTCACAGTTTTTTACTCAACCTGGGAATAGTTATGGTTGAATATGCCGTTAAGTCAACAAAGTAATCTATTATATGCATAATAATATACTAAGCACATTTTATAACTTTAGAAGCCAGATCCTGTTATTTAGTCGACCTAATTTCTGATTCCTTGGGTATTTGTTGACATGATTTATAATGGGCTGTCAAATGCAAAAAATAAATTCCCTAATCCGACTAGTAGGTTCTGAGATCAGTGGGTTTAAACAATACACAAACTTATTCAGTTTGACAATAATATGGAGAGAGATACACAAAACAAGAAAGAAGATGAAATACAACTAGAAAATATAATCAATGCGAAGTTGACAAGAACTAAAGAAATAACCGTGAAGTCGATGAAAAGATTAATTACAACTAGAAAAATAAATGTGAAATTGAAATGATTGATTCGAAAGTATTAAGGTATTTCAAAATTTTCAAATAAAGATGAAAAAATATTATTACTGTAAATAAACCACTTTCTTTTAAAATGTTCGTCTCATAATTAAAAATATCATATAATATTTAGGTTTGTTCCTCATTTTATTTTAAACTCTATAATATAAATGCATGAAGGTATACAATGTGCACCGGATCGGACCACCGCATAGAAAATAATACGTTGAACAAATTGAAACGGTCATCATCAGAAATGAAATCCCAGCAAAAACATTAGAATTGACTATTTCTTCAGCTCTTAGATAAGTAATATCAAATTGAGACTGATATTACCGACGTTGACTACAGGTTGTTGCGATACGAATATTGGAAAAATATTTAAAGGAATGTAAGGATTAAACAATGTTTGTTTTTTGTACATGTTTATGACGCAAACCATGGCGTTTACATTTACCTACTTAAGATACTTCATAGCCTTTAATATTGTATAATCAACTATAGTAATTCTAACCAATAAATTCGGCTTATCATAGTAATGAGTTCTGAATATTAACATTTAGATTACAACATTATCAAATGTTACCTTTTCAAAAGCTCTACTAACTAATCTCTTTCATAATCTAGTTCATCATTATTTATTTTATCAAAGACTACAGATTAACGTAATTACGTATCATCTTACGTAGTTTCATAAATTATAATTATCTCTTATAATCAAGGTCGCATAACATAATTCGAATCGTGTTCCCTTGCTCATTAAATTCAGTAAAATGTGATATTATCAAGTAAAAAAAACAAATCACATCTAAACGTGAACTGTCTTAAAAGTTCAATCGCAAATCGAAGAGGCCACCCGTTGCATCGCTTTCCCTGGTGGTCCAATCTTCAAGATGATTAAATTAGGATCCAAGCAGATATAACATGCGAAATGATATACAATGAACCGAGTCCGATTCCGCATAATGAAGCAATCAAATAGTTCCCATTGTAACCCAACGATTCTGACCGAAAGAGTAACGTTTACTTTTGCGTTTCGATACGACTTCATAAAATAAATTATTTTCCCTACAATAACACACCAAAGTAAGTATAACGTAATCCAGGATACATTTAGCAGTCATTTATTACCATAGTAAAATAACTTACCAGAATTCTTACAGTATATTAGTAGAAATAGCAAGTCCCATTCTAACAAAGTTGCGAGATACCATTTGTGTTACGTTTAGTAACGCCAATGCTCGAACTGTCCATGTCCGCTTTGCATACGGTAATCCCGTTCCAATACTTACGCAAAAAGTTGTTGCATTTTAAAATCCTTTTCGAAAGCAAACATTTGACGTTTCGAGTGAAATTGAGCGGAAGGCTTTTTGTGCGCTTATTTTGAATGGATAAGTCAGAGTATACTTACACTAAGCTGACATTCGGTAGCACTCTGTAACGAATTTGACCGACCGTATTCCGAAGATGATTTAAGTCATCATCGTTATTGATTTATTGTTAAGTTAAAGCAGATATATTATAATATCGCCCTACTATCCAAGCGTCCGCGCGTCCGTTTATCGATGTAACATTGTCAATAAGGTGCCTTTGTTCGCACCAAAATTTATAAGTTAGACGTATTTCCATTGTACCGGCGAAGTAAAAGGAAACACAATGCGAAGTATTTTATACCGATCATAATTCTGACGTGTGGTCAAAATGTGTCGAAGCGTTAAAGATTTATATCAATGTCCATTTTTTTTCAGTATTGGATCATCTGTTATGTCCACTACCTTGTTTAAAAGATTGATAGTATAGTGATATGAAAGTGAAAGACTAAAATATACTAACATTCTTATCTTTCTTTACAGATCACATAAAATAATACAATTTAACGATTGAATCAGATGAGTATTCTATAAGTATACATAAAAATGATTTCGTATTTCCCTTGGTCATAGCATCACGCGTGAACGGATGGACCAATTTCGTTAATTCTATTTTTTTGTATTTGTTATTACCAGGAGACGGCTAAAAGAAAAAAAAAAGAAAATTGGATAATTAGAACATTTAAGAATACTTAACCACCATATTAAATTATCTTTATTATATTAAATTGCTTAAACTATAAAAGATAGAACCATAAAATGTTCTAATTAATTGTAGATCTTATAAATATCTACAAAAAAGTCCGCGACACACTATACCTATCTATGTCGAGTGAGGTACAACAACCATTTTTAGGGTTCCGTAGCCAAATGGCAAAAAACGGAGCCCTTATAGATTCGTCATGTCTGTCTGTCTGTCCGTCCGTATGTCACAGCCACTTTTTTCCGAAACTATAAGAACTATAATGTTGAAACTTGAAAAGTAGATGTATGCTGTGAACCGCATTAAGATTTTCACACAAAAATAGAAAAAAAAACAAAAAAAAATGGGGTTCCCCATACTTAGAACTGAAATTCAACCATTTTTTTTCATCAAACCCATACATTTGGGGTATCTATGGATAGGTCTTCAAAAATGATATTAAGGTTTCTAATGTCATTTTTTTCTAAACTGAATAGTTTGCGCGAGAGACACTTCCAAAGTGGTAAAATGTGTGTCCCCCCCCCCCCTGTAACTTCTAAAATAAGAGAATGATAAAACTAAAAAAATATAAGATCTACATAACCATGCAAACTTCCACCGAAAATTGGTTTGAATGAGATCAAGTTAGTAGTTTTTTTTTAATACGTCATAATCCGTAAACCACAATTTACCTTTCATTCAATCAACTATTATTAACAGCGATCAAAGTTGCAACTAGTACGGAACCCTACGTGCGAAAATCCGACTCGCACTTGGCCGGTTTTTTATTTTATTTAGATATCTTGTATTTTTTTTTTGGACTACAATTAAACGCGTTTATTTTACTCATTCTATTAATCCTCATCAAAATAATTATTTCGTCACCAAGTACAGTTTATGTAGATAATATTTGGTCTTTGAATGATTAAAATTGGTCGTTCGGGTTTGAAGTAATGGCGAAATTAAAATATTACGATTTCTTCTGCACGGCACGTTGCGATGTCTAATAAATTTCGTGTGATTTTTTTTAGATGTCGTTCTTAAAACTACACCTACGCAAAAGTTCTTCTCAGAGCTAATCAACAGTTCTTCTCAGAGCTAAACAACAGTCCTTTTTAGGGCTAACCAACAGGTCTTTTCAGGGCTAAACAACAGTTCTTTTCAGAGCTAGAATATTACACGCTATTAATATTTTCTTGAACATTTGAAAATGCCTAAAATGCCTAATGCCTAAAATGCCTATTAATTTCATTGAAATATTTTCATCATTAACAACTTTAACATCCACAGAAAGACAATCTGTGCAGCCTGCGGATAATGACTGCTTCGTCGATGTTTGTGTCGGTGTCTGTGAATTGACCTGGGAATCATTTTGCTGACCGTGTCTTTCCTGGGTAGGCTTTTTGCAGCGGTAACCGACATCTGCATGGAGCCGCGGGCGACCGCTATCACTACATCACTACATATTATAAAACAAAGTCCCCGGCCGCGTCTGTCTGTCTGTCTGTTCGCGATAAACTCAAAAACTACTACATGGATTTTCATGCGGTTGTTACCAATCGATAGAACGATTCTTCCGAAAGGTTTACGAATATGATTTGTTTAGTTTATGTGTACATTTGACTAATATATATATTGATATTTGTCAGAGGTGTCGGAAAAAATTAAGCCATTTGGGAGCTTTCAACGAAAACGCTGCCTAAACCCTATGAGATATAACAAAACAATGTATGGCGGAAATAATATTCTCTTTTAGATCTACAAAAAAATCTGCGATAGCATATGTCTATCTTTCAAGGTTAACTTGCTATATCTATTATATCTTTTAGAAAAATGATCATTTCTAATGCGGTAATTGTAAAGCTAATCAGACGGATTCATTATTTATCCTTATCATTTTAAATGAGTTAATATTCTTAAGCATTTCATGTAGATTATTTTACCCCTACACTATATACTTTAAATGAATAACTTAGAAGTTATCGCAAAATAACAGCGCGTGTTTTCGCAGCGCAGCGAGTGAGGTAGGCCGAATGCGATTATGCGCGCTCGATCCTTAAGAATTATACGGCAATTTTTTTGTTTTGTGTTCGTTGTAACTATGGTGGATATATACTTGAATACCTATTTATTTAGTGTTTGTTGTATTGTTAGTCCTGAAGAGTATAGGTATTTCATACGATAAAAGTATACCCACCTACTTATTTCACTGAGTTTTAGTAGGTACCTATATTAATTTGTTTCTGTTTGTTTTGACCAAATTTCGCCCGTTTGTTAGAGGTTTAAAGACATTCTGTAGTATCAGTATTGTACCCGTGCGAAGCCGGGGCGGGTCGCTAGTAATTTATATAGCCGATAAAACTTATTTCAAGTTTTAGATAAACAATTAAACAAGTGGGTACTTAACTAATTAATGATTAAGTAACTACGGTATAAAGTTCATACAACTAAAAGAAGCTAATTTAATTTAAAACTTACATATAAAATACTACTATTTTAAATATATACCTACTACTTGGCAAAGTTCCCAGAATTCTGGCAGCATTGCCCTGCTGAATGGTAATGCTTACCTGTTGTGCAAAGTAAATAACAGCACTCGGCGGGAACGTGCCGCACTAAAGAGAGCCGCTGCGAGGTTTTTATAAGTTTACTGTTTTTTTTTTTTTTAATAATAGTATAATATCCACTTTTCTCCAAATGATATCTTTAAGTATTAAAAAAATCCTTTTATTTTTCATAGCTGCGTATTTAAAGTTCATTTATTTCGTCGTGGTAATACCTACTTACTTTTAAATAAGATTAATTTATTAAGACAGAGCCTTACTCGACTTTATATCCAGCGGCTTAATACGTACACCTAACAAAAAAAACTCAGTAAAGTAAACTAACTACATATGTGTATCGAAGTTAGTTAAATATGTAAAATATGTTTTCAAGATTTTTACTACAATCGTTAATATCACAGATCCGCCCCACACCGCGGCTTCTTTTTGCTCATTATTGTTGACCAAAATGGTCCTAATTTTATTTATTGGTTCCTTTATGTGTTGTCAAATTGCGGAATAGTCGTACTACTTGTCGGTGGGCGGTGAGCTTTTGTGTCGTCTTAGTGTATCTAATCGATTTGTTTTTAAGGTTCTGTGACTTTAATAAACTGCTGTTAGTATCTACTAGATACACGTAGTTGAATTTAGTTTGATTCGTCTATTTAACAGAGGAGAGAAGTAGGTATGAAATAAATAAGACATCATTTTTTTATTTAGATTTATATTATAATAACTGTCCCGCGCGGTTTCACCTGCGTAGATCCCGTTCCCGTGGGAGCCTTGTCTTTAAATACAGCCTATAACATTTACAAATAATATGTCTTTCTGTCAATGGTTGAAAGTTATTTCAAACAACTGACAGTAATATCAATTGAAGAAAATTAATATTTTAGTTAAGTTTTCTTACATTTTTTTAATGTTCCGCTCCACTTTATTATTTTTGTCTTTGATATGAACCTTCTTCTCATAATAATAAACACAACAAAAAAAGAATTAGCGAAATTGGTCCATCCTTTCACTCGTGATGAGAAGACCAAGGGAAATAGGGATTAATTTTTATATATATAGACAAGATCCACGCGCGTGGTAAGAACTTCATAATGAAATATAGCCTTTCTCGATAAATGGGCTATCTAACATTGAAGTAATTTTTAAAATTGGACAAGTAGTTCCTGTCATTTGTGGATTGAAGCAAACAAACAAACTCTTTAGCTTTAAGAAGCGCATAAGTACACGACACAAAAATAAGTACGATATAAGTATTTTCTTAAATACCAAACCACAGAATACTAATAGTGACCAAACACTTTAATTAAATGTTCAAACAAAAACCTAAAAGGCAACATACGTAATCCGTTAAATATACTCATTGCAGTTGTTGACCATTTCTATCGGCGATCTTTATGTCTCTTCAGTTGTTGATGTACTGTTTTAAGGTATTGTTCTTCCGAGTTAACTGTATTGTTCAGCTTCATACATACTTGAAACGGTTGACATTTGTATAAGAAAATGTTTTTATGTATAAAATTTTAATTCTTAAATATTTAACTTTTAGTTAAGTATACACTATTTTATGCTAAAATTATGTCAAACTTTCATTTGCCAGAACTAAATACGTATCGCTTTAAATCTCGGAGGTGGTGGGTTCGATCCCCACTCCGGACAGGAAATCTTTGTGTAAATTACCGGGTCTGGTTGGTTGAGGGACTACCCTGCGTGCCTCGGAAAGCACGTTAAGCTGTTGGTCCCGATTATTATAACATCAACTATAATAATCGTATATCAAGGAACAGGCAGCAGCGTTTCCTTGTGTGGCACAACAATACTGCGGTCACCAACTCGCCTGCTAAGCGTGGTGACTATGGCAAACACCCTCCCTCGGGAGGAGGCTCATGTTCAGCAGTGGACGTTATATGGGCTGATGATGATGGTGAGATAGGTACTTAACTATTTACGTTCCCTAATAAAACCCGACAATAATCGCATCATACTTATGACGTTGTTCGAAGTTATGAAATAATTTCATAAAATTATGGACTGGGGAGTATTAATAATGCTCAAATAGCTTATTGACGCTCCCAACTGGCTATTTCCTCCATAAAATGTGTATCATAACCCCAGGCCTCGCACCTTGTACTGGGTCAATAAATAGATAGTGTAGGTAAGTACGACCCTATTGAAGCCCATATCATATTGGTCAATGACTGGCGACTTAAACTGCCCTTAGAACCTCTGACACACGATCGCTTAAGTTATCAATCCGATTGAATAGATCCGTTTCTAAAATAGGAGCACAATAGCAATTAGTGTTACGATTTGAATGCAAATATGGATGTTCCTTTTGATAAATTAAGCTTAAGAATCACACAGCAAGGTTAATTTTACTCGTTTAAATTATTAATTATGATGTTTTTCATAGCTTATATATATTTTTAATCGGTTATAAGCATACATGTTTAAAAAATAGCGACATTTTATGCTAAGTAGCGCAGTGTGCCCCCAAAGTAACCTGCATTCATTTACTTTCGAACAAAACACAGGCCATGTACTCATTTTCTGGAATTTTCTTGTTATCTAGGATATGTAATTAAAGCAAATTTAAATATAGATTAATGTGGCTATTTATAGTTGGATATCAAACTGTATAATAACATTTAAAAACAGTAATCATCAACAATAATCGTCTCTATTAATAGTAATACTCTTACGAAGAAAGTATGTTACCCTTTCTTACCGCCAATGAGTATCATTTCTAACATCTGCCTAACCCGTGCACGCGTAATCAAAATAAAAATAATATTTTAGTAGATTTATTCGATAGTGGCTGGCAGATGTGTTGGCGCGCGTTCCTTGCTCTCTATTTTTCTTAGTCTTTGTATTTGGGCAAGGGCCTCAAAGGGTCAATATCCAACTTGGCTTCCGTTCAGCCTTTCTTGTTTTTTCTCCAAACAACTTAAATATCCCCCGTCAATCATCTACTGCGATTTTGCATTAGCTGAAATGCTTCCTTTAGTTATAGCCGCATCCGACAACCTACAAAAGAGAGGACTGTATTTTATGCGGTGACCGGGTGCGTTTCTTAATTAAAATAACCAGAAATATCAATAATAACCGCTATAATACTTCCGCAAGCGTTGAAAGGCTGCCATGTAATCAATTTACTTTTAAAATTATTCAATTTAACAAAGCCTAGGGAATGTAGCAATGTATTTAACTGAAATACCACCACTAACTTAATAAGCGAAGTGCGGTGTCCGTTCCTCGTCGGATTATCACTATTTACTTCTTGTTTCGCTCGAGCCGGTCCACTTAGTCTTTTTAATGTGTAAATTAATTTAAATCGACCTTTGGAGCATGAAATTCCCAATCCATTACCAGTGCGACAGTTTAATGCGCCGGCCGAGACTCACGGCGCAATAGAACACGAACAGCTCGACGCGAAATCCGCGTATTCCCAACATACTGGACACAGGCGGCGGATTCTTGAAATAGAAAAATCGCCCATATGTCTCTTTAAGTACATTTTTCCAGTTTCATTAAAGACTGTAACGAGGAACTTTTTCATTTTAATTAAACGAGCATTAAACTCGAAAGTCGGTGGCTTATCTGGCGTCTGGGGTGTTAAGAACTAATTGATAATCGAAATAAATGGACGCTTTCCGATCGGACTAATAGTCGGGCAAGCGTGTGAACGGCGAGTAATCAGGAGCCACTTTTCAGTTGTCGCTCACGCACGATAATACCTTCGAGCTGATCATAGCAGGCGCGAGAAGTGGTCTCACTAACGAAACCAGAGATTACCGCACAATCTCATTACTGCCGAGCGCCACGCCACCGAGCCGGGGTTTATACTTTCTTGGATAACATGGGAACACATTTTAATTTTGCCTCCGTGCTCGTTAATACGTCGCATCGCGCATCGCTCAGATCATTTTAACTTAGTGCCAGTCTAGAAGCAATATTAATTACACAGCTACGTACACCTATAAATATATACAACGCCATCCCTAACCATGTAATTAGGTGTAACAGTGTACTTATTTTGAACATAGACTGTCTTATTAACAACCTTTAGAAGCTACAGTAATAAGCATGCAAAATACCGTTATTTCAATAAAAAATTAGGAGGTAGTTAGACTTAAAATAAATAATTAGGAAGTAAGTTATTTGCCTATTTAAACTACTTATACTTATTTGAATTTGAAAATTAGAATCCTGATAAATTACATTTCAATATATTGTTATCACTACACTTGAGACATAATAATCTTATATATAAAATTCTCGTGTCTCGGTGTTTGTAATTATACTCCTCCAAAATGGCTCAACCGATTTTCGTGAAATTTTGTGTGCATATCCGTTAGGTCTGCGAATCGGACAACATCTATTTTTCATCCCCTTAAATGTTATGGTGCCGTCCTGCCTAGCTTCGAGGCATGGATGGAGCGACCATTCGCCCGTTTCACCTTCAGGTTGACTTAGATAGTCACCGGACACAACATGTTGTTTCGGTGAGTATCTGAGTCGAATAGGACGTGAGCCGGCGGCACAATGCCACCACTGTGTGCCGGCCACGGTCTCGGCTCAGCACACCTTGGAGGAGTGCCCGGCGTGGGCCTCCGAACGCCGAGTCATGACCCTAAGGTTCGGAATGGACCCCTCGCCGCAGTCATTAGTTTCGGCTATGCTGACGGCGAGAGAGTCCTGGATGGCCGTCGTCTACTTCTGCGAAGTAATCACGCTCCGGATGGAGACGGCAAAGCTGCACACGAGAGCACAGCGACCCCGCGCGGCAAGTAACGCAGGGCCGCGGCCGGCGAAATTAATTTCACCGGTAAAAATGAGTCGCGCCGAACCAAACTCTACGTCCGGCGCGAGGGCGCTGATCATTGTCGGTGCGAGACGGCGAGTGTCGAGGGATAAAATAGACATAGTGTAGTATAGGGGTAGGGTAGGGGGAGATAGGGGTAGGGAAGGGAAGGAGTAGGGTACGGGAAGGGTAGATGTAGGACACCGCGTAAACGAAGTCTCGCCGGGCCAGTTTATTTTATACAAAAGTTTAGGTCTTTTATTTATCGATTGATGCAGTACGAAGTCTGCCGGGTCAGCTAGTATTATTATAAAAAAACGAAACAACAATATTGTTTCCGAATCTTCCGTCCCATTCTTTCACAAGTGTAATCAGAGAAAGTGACAAACACTTGACATCAGAAAGACAAAGATAAAAAAAAATAAGTATGGTGGAGAAATAGTTACTTACAAGTATGTTAACTGCACTTTGTAGGTCCTTTTATTAACATAATCGAAAGAGTGCTGCTTTTCTGCTTGGGCTGATAGGTCCCGGCGCCAGATTCCATCGTAAGAATCATCACTTCCTACAAGTATCTTCAAGCTGATAAGTCCGATAAAACAAAACGAAGTTAAGGCGTATACACTATCCTGCCTATAAGTACTTTGGTGTATATATTTCGACGTCTCTTTCATTTCTTTCTCCATATCCGTTTCGCATTGATGGATCATGTAAGTTTTTACTTCATTACCGCTATTCCGATCCCATGCAGAACTGACACTGTAGTCTTAATTCTTTAATTTTACCTTGGAAGGCTCTCGAACACTTTGACACAAATATACAATTAAATCGTAATTAAAACGTGTGTCGTAAAATACAGCAGAAGTGGTGTAAAATATTCTAATATTGTGATGCAACTAACATAAAATATTGGTACCTTCTTTACTTGATACTAATATTCCTAGACAATATTTTTTTTACAAAAATTAATATCATTTATATCGTATTTGTTGTGCAAATATAAAAAAATATATTTGTTCGTCACATTCTAGCGATTAATAAATAAAATACCGTTCAAAGCCGTCATTTTTTGTATCAATATTCACTGCGTGGATTTATATTTATACGTCCTGATGCGAAAAGACGGGCATCCATTATCAAGCCTCAATTGACAACCTGAAGCATGCGCCTCGTGGCGACTGAATAAATGGTGGCCGCGACGGGTGATTAAAAAATATAGCCACTTTAGAGTGTTAAATATCACAAAAGGCCGGCAATATTTTCAAAATAATTACGTCAATAATTGGCACGCAAGTGGAGAGTAACTCGTACGAGTTCGTCTCATTATTCCAGTAAGGATTTTACCACCAACCGAGACAGATTAATCGTTTTAACTATATCATAAGTTTATATTCGACCGTAGAACTTGGCTGTGTCAATTACACAGCAAAAATACAGGCATCTATTTTTCACGACGTGGCTCATGAAGTATCCTATGCTAAGTGAAAGCCATATTGCATCCGTGGGAATGTGCGAGTCTCCCATTGCAAGATTGTTATGAATGAACTTTATTTATGGATACAACCTGTAAGAGCCGGTATTGTAGAGATTTAAAAGCCTCAATTTAATAATACAATGTAATTATGTAATAAAATATCTTAGGTATATCTTATTTTGTTAGACATGTGTCATCAACTGATTAAACTGAGACAAGTGCCTTGTGCCTTTCGGCGTCTAAATATTGGGGCCGCCTTTTACTAGTATGTATGTCTTTTATTAATTCATGTATGACAGCTATCACAAAAATCAATATTTCTTTATGTTTGACCGTAATTAGCAATGCCCCAGATCAGGCAAAAAGTATGTAAAGCTTATTTTTCGAGAAAACTCTTAGTGCCAGCCCGAAGTCAAGAAGTTCATGGTACCTGTGCCTCGGAGAGCAGGTTAAGTTGTTGATTGTGTGCCTGGTATTCAGTGTTGGCATCAGTCGTTTCGGTAAAACTGTCCCACTGAATTTTGAGGGTAAATAAATAGAAAAAAGTGCGCCTGTGCTATCTCACATACTAACGCACCGCAATGTGTGCAGTCCCGGTTGGCCAATCTCCTTAGAGTTTGTCCACTTTACCACACTTTGAAATATAGAAAGTTAAAATGAGAAGATAGGTAATTCTTAGGCTATTAGTCGTTAAAATATATAAGTAAAAGATCCAAAACGTTATAACGCACCAAAAATATCAGATAGATGATAAGAAGATAAAGAAATATCTACAAAAGTTATCTTTAATACAAGGAACAATCTGTCAATAGGATAGTGACAAACAAGGAATTTTATTTGAGCGTTGAATGTGTCCATTGACCAGTGATCTAAGGTTCCATTCAAAGTGGCCGATAGTACAATGGCGTTAAAATATGAATAGTATCAAAGATCAGTTAGTATAATAGATTTTTATTCACACTAACGTTCTCAATAACTCACTTGTGGACCTGAAAACAGCGGAAAGTGAAAGATTAAAAGTAATTTATCTAAACTAATAATATATGTAGATAACAATATTAGAATTTTTGTTTGTACCTACTACGGATAATAAATTAAATTATGGGAACAATTTAAAAAAAAATTTCACTGTAAGAAAGCTACTTTATCAAGTAGTAACCTAGGTTTTACCTACTTAATGGCGGGGTTCCCATGGGTAGGCGAGTTGCGAGGTTAACACGCGCGGTAAGCACATACGATTCCTGTCATAGCTATCTCACAAGAATTTAAAAACTAATCAATGCACAGATAAATGTTATTAGAGGAATAATTTTAATTTTAATACGACGTACGTGGAACCAACTGTTAAAACTAAAACTTACTCGACTCTTCTAATATTTTTTAATTGAGATTGAAAATCGGCCCCAAAATTCAACTTCAATAAGTCCTGTTGAACCCCATTAGCTTAGGTTTTTTTTTTGCCGAAACCTTGTTAGTTTATCAACTAACTAGAAAGTTGATCAACTAACTAGTGAGTTGATCATCTTACGATTCACAATTTTTTCCGGTGATATATACACTACAACAGTTTTAGTGGCCCCAACCTAACGCCGCCATCAAATGTATAATCGCAGATATAATCAACAGTGAATGCAAAGGAAGAGCCACGATACTGTGATCTGTGGTCAAAACAGATAAACATTGCGATTGTGTTGGCGATTTTGTTATTTTTAATCGGTTACATGATAACGATCAGAGGAATAGCCTTTACATATATTGCAGCTGAAATGTCTTACGTCTTTAGTCTATGGTGGTTGATTTATCTAGCAATGTGATTTAGTAGTGATCATATTCACAATACCATTTTTTTTGTGTGGGCACTATGCATGTTCAGTAGGTAGTATAATAAGAAATAATTTAATTTTTTGATATGTAACGGCAATTTTACGGCCATTTTAAATCTGATTATAATTCATCTAACACATATGTTTCCGAAAATTGTAATTAATAATATCATTAATGTAAATATATTTAAAATGCTACTGTTTTTTATCATAACGCTTTTATCCCTAAACATAATTACCATAATATTTTCACTCATACTCAGATGATTAAAGGTCGTTTCGCTGATTTTTGTCTTAAATGAATGAAATTCATAAAACACGACTCATTTACGGTTATGGTTATGGCCTGGGAGTTTATGCCGCAGTTTTAACCGAACCTAAACCAATAACTATAGGACCGATTCGGTTCTGGCACTTCGCCGGCCGCTGCCGCGGCACGATCGCTTCGCTCGCTCGGCTCGTGCGTTGTGGTCACAGTTCTAACCTAACCTAAACCAATAATTAGGAATAGGAACTAAACAAAAAAGATATGACTTTGAATAATAGTGTAAAAGATGGTTATGTTGAGTAAATATAGGAAAACAAATAAAAGTATAATAGATGTTTATTGCTACTAACATTATGAAGATGAATGCTTCGGAATTATGAACATTAGAGACAGAGTAGTTAGGAATTGTGAGTAGGGATGTAAAAAAGTTAGGAAGAACATTTTCAGATTTCCAACTATCGGAGTTGAAAATTTATGTGTACTTTGGCGCACCCGTGCTGAAATTGCTAAATTTGTGTAATTGTCATGTATACATATAAAAAAGATTTAATTATTATTATTTTATTGAATAAGTATCAAAATTACAATCTTAATTATTTAATGATTTATTTTATATTTTTTAATTGTACTTTTAGTAATAAATTTATTTTCTATTATTATTTTAATTTTTAATTAAAAATTATAATATATTTTTTGAATGTCCATGATTTATTTATTTTGGTTTGCTTATAAACGTGGCGTCATCAATGGGGCCAACTGGAATACCAGCGCTACATTCATACACAAATGTGTGGATGTAGCAATAAGCTGAACTTGGTACCTATTTATGGTGCACAATATGGAATCTGTCTATTTATTAATTTATTATTGTATTTTTTCGGAAAACAGTGCATTGTGAATAAATATTTTTCTTTATTTCTTCCTTTTTTCTTTCTATAGTTATAAATAAATATGTTCGTCCGAATAACAATAACAAAACAAGTTATAATGACTAGTGTAAACCTCTATCGTTTACGGTTAAACGAATACTATAACACCGTTGACATACGAGTAGTATGGAGGGTTGCTTTATACAAATATCGAGTTTATTTGCATTTCATGACTAACGTGTATTTATCGTCGTTCAGTTTACTTTCAATTATAAAGTATTAGCTTCCCGCGCGCGGTTTCACCCGCGTAACTCCCGTTCCCGTGGGATTCGTTACAAACATACTTACATACAAATCATTCCTCTTTATAATATTAGGTCTTTACCTATGAAATTGCCGTTCTGCAGTACTGGCCATTTAAAATCAAAAAAATGTTTGTTTGGCTAAGAATTCTAATTTCAAATTAATTTTATTTAAAAAACATGGATTTTTTTCCAAAAGTAGTCATTTGTTTATTGATTAGTGTTACATTTTCATCGCATTTTAATCTTGTTCGTCATCATGGATACGTTAAAAATTCGAGTAATTATGGAATATGAGTACCATCGTGGCAGCAACGCGGCACAAGCGGCATGCAACATCAACGACGTTTACGGAGCTAACACTACAAACCAACGCACCACCTGTTATTGGTTTGCTCGCTTCCGTTCTGGAAATTTCGACCTGAAAAATGAACCTCGCGGTCGTCCAGACTTTGGTCGACAATGACGAATTAAAGGCGATTGTGGAAGCTGATGATACACAATCTACGGCTGAATTAGCAGCAGCTTTCGACGTTAGCGTCAAAACAATATTCATTTGCGTCAAATTGGCAAGGTTCTTTACCTTGCCAATTTGACGCAAATGGACTGGAAGATCTTGACAAATGGGTGCCCCACGAACTCAATGATCGCCAGCACGAAGTACGCGTCAAGACGTGCCTTGCACTGCTCAACAGACACACAAATGAAGGAATTTTGAACCGTATTGTTACCTGCGATGAAAAATGGATACTGTTTGATAACCGCAAGCGCTCAGCAAGTTGGTTGGATCCTGGTTGAGCACCTAAACAATGCCCTTAACGAAAACTTACCCCTAGAAAAGTGATGGTCACTGTTTGGTGGTCTAGCGCCGGTTTGATTCATCACAGCTTCTAACCAAACGGGGTGAGCATTACTGCAGATGTGTACTGTGAAGAACTGAACACAATGATGGAGAAGGTGGCACATCTCCAACCAGCATTGGTCAATCGCTCGTCTCCGCTGCTCCTGCACGACAACGCGCGACCTCATACTGCACAGCAGACGGTCTCCAAGTTGCAAGAACTGGGGTTGGAAGCTCTCCGTCATCCGCCCTACTCACCAGACCTTGCGCTTACAGACTACTACTACTACTTTTTCCAGAATTTGGATAACTTCTTGGCAGGAAAAAAATTCAATACCCGAGAGGCAGTACAAAATGCCTTTGAAAAATTTGTTGCCTCCCGTCCAGCTGATTTCTTTAAGAAGGGCATCATTAAACTGCCACTGCGTTGGCAAAGATGTATTGATTGCATGGGTGATTACTTAGATTAAAGCAAATAAAAAATACATGAAAAAAAAATCGTTTAAATTTTTTCATACAAAACGGCAATTTCATGGGTAAAGACCTTTTATTAGTATAGATTTGTGACATATATATACAGTCGGTCAAAAAGATAGGTTTACATATTTTGAACCGCATTTTACGTGTGTGTCCACGTTTATTGGAGGAGAGACAACCTCCGTAGCGTAGCGTTATTTGGCTCGCTTTATATCTCGGAGGTCGTGGGTTCGATCCTCACGCCGAGCAGAAAATCTTTGTGTACAATCTAAGATTTATTTCCGGATCTGGTTGGTTTAGGGATTCCGCGCCTCGGAAAGCACGTCACGCCGTTGGTCCCGATTATTATAATATCATCTATAATAATCGTATAGCAAGGAACGGGCAGCAGCGTTTCCTTGTGTGGTACAACATAATACTGCGGTCGCCCACCTGCCAAGCATGGTGACTATGGCAAATACCCTCCCTCGGGAGGAGGCCCATTTTCAGCAGTGGACGTTATACGGGCTGATGATGATGTGAGGAGTACACTATTATGTATTCAGTAGCGTAACTAGGTGATCAAGGGCCCGGGAGCAAAAAACTGTGCCCCAAACTGTTTAGGTTTTCTCAATGTATATAAATATTTTAAAAGGCAATGAAGGATTGATTATAAGGTTTTGGGGCAATCCAGTAGCTACGGCAGTGTGTGTATTTCTACACAGCTAGCAGCGAGCTCTTTCGATACCTATAAAGAATTACCGGCTACGACAGCCGGTAATGACTGACGTACACATATTTAATTACAATAATTGATACAGAAGGTGTAAACCTATCTCATAGCTCGACTGTACATACTTACTTATATATATCCGTAGGGATATGCTTGTGATTTTGAGTTCACCGGCATTTTAGCTCAGCACGAGAGGTTAACAAAAATACTAATAGGCAGTAGGCAAAACTCTGCTAGTTATCCTAAAAAAAAACATTGGATTTGCGGATTGGATCTTATAAGCAAGTGAGTATGCTCTTGGTGTCGTTTTTATATCAAATTTAACTATGTATTCTGAATACCAACATCACGAATCTTAGAAACAAGTACTAGGAGTCTCAAATTTTGCACGGGGGTTCCTTTTAGGACGTAAGTGGCAAGGTAGGAATTTGCAAAATTCGATACCTAAAGGGAGTAAAAAAGGGTGGGAAATATAAAACATCTTAAGTTTTTTAGGAACACATCTAAATTATCACACAAAAAAGTTGCTAGTGATTACAAAAATAACTCTGTGTGTATGTATATTTCATTCTGAAATGTTTTTTAATGAGTTTTAGTTAGTAGGTTTGAAGATACCTACACAAAACCTTATTTTTGACGTAAAAACGTAAACCATAGAGTTCAGCTAGTTATTAAATATACCTACACATATATAAATTATATTATAAAAAAATATAAATTGTTTCAGTAAAGCTTATCTAAATCGTTGCCAAACGACCAACGGCCATACCTTCCATAAACAATCAACAAGTATAGTTATGCATTGTGACCTCAAATTCCCTCAAATAAGGGGTGAGGCACACCTGTCCCGCGCCCTCGCTGACACGCGACTTTACAAGTTGGCAACACAAACCAACTAATATAGACCTATATAATAAAGTAAATTTCTAAATCATCAAAGCTCATGTTTAAATGGTGACCAGAGCTTAGGGTGCTCCAAAATCTATGCATGTGTAGAGTAATGTGCATTATTATGGATATAGTGCAATGCTTTACAACAAGTTTATAAGGGTCAGAGGGGTGCGATACTTTTATTATTACTGGGTTTGAACTGGATTTGGCAATATCATTCGTTCGCTGTAGAGGTATTCGTTTTGTAGAGATACTGTTCACAAAATTTGATTATGTGATATGATATTTTACACTAAATCATAATCTGTATTCACCGTGATTTTTAGTTGTTGCTATATATTATGTATTTTATAAATCAGAGACATAAATCAAAGACAACCTCCGTAGCGTAGCGGTATTTGGCTCGCTTTAAATCTCGGAGGTCGTGGGTTCGATCCCCACGCCAGACAGAAAATCTTTGTGTAAATTCTAAAATTTATTTCCAGCTCTCACTGGTTGAGGGACTACCCTCCATGCCTCGGAAAGCACGTTAAGCCGTTGATCCCGATTATTATAATATTATCTATAATTATCGTATATCAAGGAACGGGCAGCAGCGTTTCTTGTGTGGTACAACATAATACTGCGGTCACCAACCCGCCTGCCTGACTATGGCAACTACCCTCTCTCGGGAGGAGGCCCATGTTCAGCAGTCGGCGTTATACGGGCTGATGACGATGATGATGATAATTTTATACAAAAAGTTTGCCAAAGACTATTGATATATGTAAATGGCAAAAATGAACTCTAGTGCCTTACAAAACGATCTAGGTTATACTAGCAGGCGCCTGTAACACAGATGTGAAACAATAATTTAATCTGTATTTAAAAATTTGCGAAGTATTGCTGCCAAAAACCACTGGAAAATATAACCCCATCCTCAAAATACGCCACCAAATAAGACTCGTCGCAATAATTTTACAAGTTGTAAACGTAAAAAGTAGAACACATAGTGTTTATATTACAAGTCACCAATGCGAAACGTGATCAATGAAAACACAAGCTCGTACTGACGGTGATCAATCGTCCATTGTCCGTTCTCAAATTGGTAAAATGTCTTTACAACACAGTTTATTGTAGTGCACACGTTTTACAACCAAGCCTACTAGCCGTGACACCTACATCAGTGATAATTCGATAAAATAGTGGCGATCTACCTAGAATTATTGCTGCCTGAAGATCTATTCGGGTAAACGATTTAACATGTGAAAATACGGGCGCGACCGACAATGGTATTTTGCATAAAAACTTTTATTTGCTGAATTTGAAAGTATTTTGTTCGGTTATTTAAAGTAATTTCAGTGATATTATTATTTGAAAATGAAAAATGTTTTATGTATTCGATATCACCTCTAACTAGAATTTACCCAGAATTATAAGTGACCCATTTTAAGGTAAATAGTCTAAGCGACAGCAATTGCTAGAATTACCAAATCATTGCTTTTAGAAATCCACATAGATTGAAGGATTTCAGTTTTTATATAACCGTTGATTTATGGTATATTAAATATCTGGTAGGAATATACCGTATTACTTATTATACGGTAGGTTGGATGAATATCTGTCATTATAATTTGGGTGAAATATTACCAAACCGAATTACCACAGACAATTGCACAATAGGATTTATTACCAAACCGGTTCCACACGTGTCAGTTCAATAAAAAAACAGTTGTATTCTAATGATAATATTGAACAATCAAACGAAATAATAATTGCGGAGGGAATCGCGAGTGACGCGTGGCGTGCGCATGCGCCAGACAGGTGTGCGCCTACCCTAGTCAATCGTAAAAGGGAGGGAAAGAGGGCGAATCGCCGATTTGCATGTAAAGCATAACTATGATAAAATCATTTACTTTGCTTTTACTTTATCAGCTCTATAACGTCCACGGCTGAACATGGACCTCCTTTTACCAAAATTTGGTAAGCAGGTGATTGGTGATTTTGGCAACATCCTTCAACCGCCCTGGTTGAATGATGTTGCCAAAATCACCACGCTAGATAGGTGGATTAATGGTAATAGTAATCTCGAACTGATAGATATTGCTGCCTATCTATGTACTGTATTATCCCTTAATGCCTCTTACAAAACCCAACACCCATGGTAAGACATTGATGGGGTCATAGTTGTCATAAGACGGAAACCACACGGCATCATAACAAGGTGTAAACACTTTTACACTACTAGATCATAAAGTAAAATTGTGTATGTATGTAATGCTTAGTACAATTTCTTCCTAATTCATCCAAATACGTTTTGTAGTTGGTTATTAATAATTCATACACATTCATACGTCCTCACTTACTTTATGATTCTTAATATTGAAATGGTGGTTCTAAATATAATAATCTAGGTACGATTTTGAAAATTTAGACCTCTAGGTACTTGTTGTCATTACAAAATATGTAGGTACTACCTTCACATTTAAATTTCAGCTTAGGATCATGAAGAATAGAATAGAATACAACATGTATTCTATTCCATTCTTCATCATTGTATTGTACACATTTAAGCAAACAGTTCAAAGAAAAACACAAGAAAGAAAGTGTACCTACAACCAAAAATGTTAATTTGTCATAAAGACAAAATTATTCATTTGTAATTGAATATATTCATCTATACTTCTATACTAATAAAGATGAAGTTTTTTTTATTGAACGCGCTAGTCTCAGGAATTACTGGTCCGAAAAAAAACTATTTAGTGTTAAATATCTTTTATCGAGGAAGGATATTTAGTTATGATGTTCCTAAGAGAACGGATTTTACGCGGGTAAAACCGCACGTGGAAGCTCGAAAATCAATATTTTCCAATAAATTGGTAAAACAACAATTACGAGCCGTAACTCCCTTAACTCCTCTTGCGAGCTCGGGATCTTGGCTTTCCATCCACCCTTTTACCTTTTCAATGTAACAGTAAATTTTAAATCATTCACTTAAATACACACAAACGTGACATGGAAGTTTCGCAACTAAAAACTACAATTGTCCCTACTCAAACGGCTGGACATAAGGGCCTTTCTATCCGTTCATTAGCCAAAAACTCGTTGTAAGTGTGTCTTACCGACAATGTAGACAAAAAGCTGTTTATGCATCCGCCGAACGCCACCGGAACACCTCCGCCGAAGGACGACTTCAAAGATTTGATGCAACATTCATGATGTATGTGAGAATAAGACGCACACGTTGATAGCATATTAAAAAGGCTTAAAGTTTTACCGAAATATGAAACTGAAATAGCTGATGATTTTTTTTTGGAAACGGACCAGTAATTCCTGAAATTAGTGCGTTCAAGCAATCGAATAAACAAAGTCTTAAGCTTTTTATAAAAGTATAGATTACCATAGCAATAGAAACCACCACAAAGAGACATTTACCGCAATAACTAAGTAATCTCGAAGTGTCAAATTAATGTTTGAAGTGAATTCGAAAATTACTCAGTCTGCTTTTGACAGTTAACCAAAATAGTTGATCTACTAGCATCGTTAAGTAAGGACTTACAAAAAATAAAAAACCCACTACCCGGTTAAACTAGTGGTTGGTTTCGATAAATCTTAAAAAATAAAGTAAGCAGAGCATCTTCGCTACACGTCTCACATATACAAAAAGAAAAGGTCCCAAAGGAATTAGCATAGCAAATAAACTCCTCATGTCATAATAAGTACTGGGTGCAGTAAATAAATATCTGGTGGTGGCAATCAGTGCAGATATATTAACTGCAACATTAGGCTGCCGCCGCGGGCGCAGTGGACAGCAGTCCGGAGACCGAACGACGTGGGTGGAACGTGGCTTGCATCTACAATACTACTAACTGAGCGCTTAATGAAGCATCATAATAATTCAACATCAGATACCTATCATTCAAATATCTACTATAATCTTTCTTTTTTAAGCGAATATATTAAATGCAAGCTACCCGCGCGTGGGAAATCTATACTAACTAATATATAAAATATATAAAGCTGAAGAGTTTGTTTGTTTGAGTACTTGAACACGCTATTGTCAGGTACTTCTAAACCGATTTGAAAAAACATGGCTACATTTAATTTTGAAGTTCTCACATGAACGGGAGTTACACTAGTATAACATATTGCCTTCCTCGATAAATGGGCTATCTAACACTGAAAATCGGTCAATCTCCAAATCAATTGTTAGACAAACAAACTCTCCAACTATATATATATATTAATATAGATTATATAGAGGCTTTAAGCTATAAATCCCTAAAATCATATTGACATAAATAGTGTCACCATATAATACGACTTCAGAAGTACTTAATTTAAATTTAAACTTATTTTTAAAATACCTACTACTCTAAATCTATACTACATATTTGGCAAGATTCCCAGAATGTAATTTAATTTAAAAAAAACTTTATTGCGTAGGTAAGTGCATATGCTTTACTTGCCGATTTTTATTTCTGCCCAAAAATATTTTTTTTAATTGACAACATGATTTACGTACATCCGTTTCCTCTAGCAAGGATTATTGGCCGTAACAATTAATTGTAGGCTCCCATACAGATTTAAATGTTACTCATAAAACATTTCTCAAAAGCCAACATATAGGCTTAATTGTCGGGATTTAATAATTGCTCTTAATTGAAATGCACTCAGAATATATGTCGGTATAACCTACTGAGACGCAGAACGCCAGAAGCTTGTGCTAACAATTTTTTTGTAATATCTGTATTATACATGTAACGGATTTCGATTTGGTGTACCTACATATTTTGCAAAAAAAAGTATATTCAGTACTACATTTTATCCAACCCATCCGCTTATTTTAGTCCAATGCTGGACATCTGCTAATTTATGCCATAAAACTCGACCCTTCGCCTTCGCCATCCTGCCTATTCCGACTACTCTTTTTAAGTCATAGTCTTTTTTTTCGTAAAAATATTAAATTGGAACTTATGTGTATATTTTGTTTTATTAATTATCATAAAATTAACTTGAAGCAGCAAAAAATATTACGGAAAACATTTAGTACCTAAAATTTTCAATCAATACGCTTTTCATTAAAATGCATAATGCAGAACTTATAAGACAGTTTTTACTTGCAACTTACCATTCAGAAGTGATATAATCGCAGTTAACGATGTTAAAAAAATAAGGTTTACTTAATACGTACAGTAATATATTTCATCTGTACCAAATGAGCCTATATTTCCTATAGGTAATAGGTAAAAATGTAATGGCTAAAAGGAAGCCCACAGAAAAGATATGATGATGACATCAGACAAGTTGCAGGAGTCATATGGAACATAGTGGCTTACGAAAAGAAAGAATAAAGGAGGCCTTTGCCGACTGACTAACAGATCTTGGAAAAATAACCATGCAAACAGATAATAGTTTTAGAATATAATGTTGATTTTTGCAAATTTATAAATAATATTAAGGGATGATCTCAATAAAAGTCTTTTTTATTTGGGTAATAGGACACATGAACTAACCAAATATGATTGTATTCCTATCTTCAAGTGTACATTTTTCATCTTAGATACTCCAAATCCCAGACAAAACATTTTAAAAGCTGACACAAGTCTATAGAGCTGTAATTAAAAAGATGTTGTAGCAATTAGAATGCCATTCGAATGAAATACTGTTTGTTATACACGCGTAATACAGGTGCAGTCCTCTACCAACCAACGGCCGAGATTAAGTTATCAACTTACAATTTATATGCCCAATAAATGTCAAGCTGATGTTCGTATGAAATCAAGAGCTTGGAGTAAACAGGAGATACCAAGAAACATATTAAAAAGTAACGTTAGCTCAGAATCGTTGCCAATTTATAATAACGATGCCACTTATACAACGTGTGTTCAGCAGATAATATAATTTACGTACATGGAGATGGTACTTTGAAACGTGTATAGCTTTAAACCCTGGATGACTTAATCACTAGTTTCAATGCCAACAGCATATTGTCTGGAATTATGTAATTAGCAATATGATAAACGTAATACCCTTAATGGGTTTACTTATAATTACAATTTTTGTGTTTAATTTTGGTTATATTTCAATTTGTACGATCGATGTTTTGTCTTCTTCTCATACCTAAAAACAATGGCCATTAAATTTTGATGTGATTTTGCACCTGTTTTGTGGCCAGTAATCCAATGGTAATTTTTTTATGACGTTTATGCAGATGCTGATCTAAACCAGAATATGAATTGGAATACGTGAGGCCTTTCCGTTTCAGAACTGTTACTTTCATCTAACCAGATGTTACAAAGTCTTATTGGCGCCAATGACAATAAAAAAAAATCATCAGTTTTATTACTTATTATTTTTAATTAAATCTCACAATAAACAGCCTCGTTTAACTTATGACGATAAAACTCATTTAGTGTTAACATACATTATGCCAAACAAATATGTAATTTTAGCAAAATCTATAAAACCGATTGTAGCTTAGACCAATACTTTATATTTTGGATTAAAGAAAACTGAACATCTCGCTATTACCCACTGGAGCTGACCTATTTTCATAAGTATAAAATAAGTTCCATAATTCTGTAAGCTAGAAGGTAAGCATTTCTATTCAAAAAAGCATTCTAGGAACGTTGACAAGATTTAGAATAGTTAGTATTTTAGAAGTTAGTTTTAGTTGAAATTAGCTACTTTTAATACAGCTTAACATATTATTATTATATTTTATAGAATATTAGTCAAATTATTATGATCATACAATGTAGTATTTATTTAATATATTCTATAATAATTACGATACTTAGTAATAGTTTAGTAAAAGTTTATAAGAAAGGTCAGGTAAAAGTATCCTAAACCGTAGGACATGCATGAGGAGATTAATGAATGTAGAAGATGCCAAAGTTGTATGTCAAGATCGTAAGCAAGTGGTCTCTGCTTACCCCTATTGGAAAGAGGCGTGAATATATGAATGTATGTATGTAAGTTATTCCTGTTACTATATTTTTAAGAAACCTGTTTTCTACCGTGAGAAAATGACAGATTCACTTATATCGTACCTTTGCCATGATTGATAGCGGAAGCGTGATCTTTCGTTTTACTACTTTTATTTGTGACTTCCGTTAAATTTATTGAAAACACATACACGGAATCGATTTAATCCAACTTTTTTACTCTTTTAATTTACAAGATTGATGCGATTATAATTATAAGTAACGTGTAAAATGGACGGATATATTATACTCCAAGAGTCATTTTGAATTCGCAGATAATTCATTAATTCATCAATCATAACAATTTCCTTAACTAGGAAAGGAATTTAGGGAAGAAAAAATATTGGCAAGTGTCGTGGGGTGTTGTTGAGGACTCGTTATAAACACATTTCCTAGCCGGTGCGAAACATAGGCGGAGTCAGGGGCGAGGCTCTCTGCGTTATCTAAAATCGAATATTCTTAATGAACAAGATTAATGACCTGTGGCTACCTGTGCTCTTATTAGCATGGTTATATTCTCAGCAGCGAAATGTCACCGACCGACTGTTTCTGTAAATATTATTTATCATCATCTACATATTTGATTGGTTCTGTATCGAAGAAACAACTTTCAGAAGTCTAAATGGTCTCTACCACCTACTTTATAATTAATAATACATATATATCCAGACTTTTAAAGTATAAATTGCAAGTGCTTAAATATATTTTTGAAAGAGATAAAGACTAATATTCTCCAACAAATAAAAACTATTCTTAATTTATAGTATTGGGTAGTGTGCCGAGAATGCTGGCAGGATTACCCCGTTAAATGAGAATACCAGTTGTGTAAAGCAAATTTTAGAATAGTTTATGTTTCCTCTTTATAATATTAGTATAGAAGAAGTAGCAAAAGCCTCCTGGCTAACTATATAATGTCCGTCCAAAAAAAAAAACAATACTTTCAAGTCTCCCTATTAGTATAAATGTAGTATAGCGCATAAACGAATAATCAGATCAATTAATCAATATCTAATTAAAGATCAATGACCTCGTAGTAACGTGTCTCGTTTTCGTCCTAATTGCAATAAGTTTTAAAGCCTATATGCTATACGTACTACATAGAGGTTTTATCTCAATAATTAAAGGCTTATCGTCGAGTCAGAAACGCCGTCAGAACTTTATCGTGCTACGTCCACCCCAACGTTATCTTCATTACGACTCTGCACTGCAACTTTAATTCACATGTCCATTAATTTTAAAAGCTGCCGCATGCGTTTGTTAAACCAATAATTATCTTTACGGTAATATGGCCCTAAGTTTCTTGGGCCGCTATATATCATGGGCAAATCAAACGATGTCGAACTAGTAAAGGATAATCTTCTAGGTAACATGGAGATGGCAGATTTAAGACTCACTTCAGTTAATTGTGGGTTCTCGTTTCACTTTAATAGTGGAAGCGTTTGCTGGTAATTTACGTTCTTCGTCAAATCGTTTTAAGCACCTATGAATTGGTAAAGCGGATCCTCGATAATATTTACCTCTATAATAAGAATATATATTTTATCATTTTAACTAGCTTCCCGTACCCGGTTTCACCCGCTTAACTCCCATTCCCGTGAGAACTTCATTATTAAATATAACTTATAATCTTCCTTGATAAATAGGCTATCTAACACTGAAATAATTTTATAAATCGTACCAGTAGTTCCTGTGATTTGCGCGTCAAGCTAACAAAAACATACAAAATGCTTTTCAGCTTTATATATAAGTACTAGTTTCTCGCGCGCGGTTTCACCCGCATAACTCCCGTTCTCGTGGGAATTTCACTATAAAATATAACATCTAACAATGAAAGAATTTTACGACCTGAAACTAAGAAGTGCAAGCAAATAAACAAAAACATACAAACAAACTCTTCACCTTTATTTAATACGAGCTTCCCGCGCGCGGTTTCACCCGCGTAACTCCCGTTCCCGTGGGAAATTCATAATAAAATATAGCCTATGTTCTTTCTCAGGCTCGAGACTATATCTGTGCCAAATTTCATTTAAATCGCTTCAGTAGTTAAGGCGTGATTGCGTAACAGATAGACAGACAGACAGACACAGAGTTACTTTCACATTTATAATATTAGTAAGGATAGTAAGGATTAGTAAAGAAGTTTAGTTTAAAAAGTTCTTAAGGTATATACTTATTAACCTAAAAATCTACTAAACTCCTCGCGTCTTTGCGACCTTCATTTTCAGGCAACAGCACCTACCTACTATCAAACTTTGAATCGATTTTTATTTTTGTCTCAATTTCTGATAAAACATATGCACATCAAATACACAGTAAATTATTACTGGTAGTTAGGGCTTGAAAAATAAATATAGCCGTAGTCAAACAAACATACTTAGTATTTAAAATATTGAATATATTTTTGTTTTTATTGCGTCTACTGGCGGCACCGCTTGATCTACATATAGCAGTAACAGTGACAGATTACTATCTGCCTCAAGCATTAACTCACTAGTATTTCTCAGCCCAATCTTATAACTTACTTCAACGATAAACCTACTAGTGACCGTGGATTCTATATAATAATTATGTTTTAAAGACGATGTTGCCAGATACTTCGTTATTTTTCCGATCCGTTAATTTAATATTTTGACTTTGTAGAGTTCCGTACCTGAAGGGCAAAAACGGGACCCTATTACTAAGACTTCGCTGTCTGTCTGTCACCAGGCCGTATCTCAAGAACCGCGATAGCTAGACAATTGAAATTTTCACAGATGATGTATTGCTATTGCCGCTATAACAACAAAAACTAAAAATAAAATAAAATAAAAATTTAAAGATGGTATGCAATAAACAGTTTTTTTATTTGCCCCTATTTTGCTTGATATTGATATTTTTTTGTAAGATTACTAGCAGATTTTTTCAGTCTACTAGTATTCTTGTGCTAAGCTAAAATGCTTTTGTTACGAGTGGGTTCACGTTACGTCGGTAGTGCAATGGGTGGCGATCGAACCGGCGACCCCAAGATCACAAGTCCGACCCCCTAACCATTAGGCGACGGCCGTATAAGATAAATAATTCATTTATCTCAAGTAACTGGGATTCAATTGGTTAGTGGTTACTTCAATTTAATAAGACTATGTTAGTATGTACAACATCTTATGTAAGTATCATCATCATCAGCCCGTATAACGTCCACTACTGAACACGGGCCTCCTCCGAAGTAAGGTATTTGCCATAGTCAACACGCTTGGCAGGCGGGTTGGTGATGGTTGGTGGAGTATTATGTTGTACCACACAAGAAAACGCTGCTGCTCGACAACTGACTGCCCAATAATCGGGACCAACGGCTTAACGTACTTTCCGAGGCACGGAGGGTAGTCCCTTAACCAACTAGACCCGGAAAGGAATTTTAGAATTTACACAAAGATTTCCTGCCCGGCGTGGGGATCGAACCCACGACCTCCGTGATTTAAAGCGAGCGAAATACCGCTACACTACGGAGGTTGTCTCATATACACCGTGAAATTTTAATGGTTGTTTTCCCGAAGCAGAACAACTTGCCGTCGGTAGTACTATCGAAACATATTTTTTATTTATTTTTTAGACATGTTTTGGATTTAAAATTATTAAAAATTATTAGACAACTCGAAAGCGTGATAAACAGTAGTAACACTAGACGGACCTTGTAGGTACTACTCGAATCGCACGCGCTGCTGACAAAGTAAAGAACGATCCATAAACGTTTAAAGCAAAATAAGAGCTCAACGCTTTCGAGTTGTCTAATATTTTTTTTAATAATTTTAAATCCAAAACATGTCTAAAAAAAAAAAAAAAATATGTTTCGATAGTACTACCGACGGCAAGTTGTTCTGCTTCGGGAAAACAACCATTAAAATTTCACGGTGTATACCTACAACTAAAAGTAGCTAATCTAAAATAAAACTGAAATTAACTTATAAAATACTAACTATTCTAAATATACCTATACTACTTGGTTCTCAGAATAGTGGCAGCATTACCTGCCAATACATTATTCAATTCATTAAATAAATTGAATTTCACAAGCATTTTTAAACGTATAAAGGAATATTATCAGGTAGGTACCTGATAATAAGATATGTGCAATAAATTGGACATGAGTGGTTGGTAGTTTTTTTTTGGGTTATTCGTTACAAGATTATTATTATATTATGTCGTTAATTTGGGACTTAAAAGGCTTGAGCATAATATTTGTCAAACAATTGGTTTTGTAACATTTTCAAGAAATTACAAAAAATCTTTCTTTATCAGTCTTTGGGTCAAAGTCAAAAAATCCTAATTAACAAATTCTTTATATTTAAACATTTTACTTCAAGAATTAATTAACTTGGCTCAATTAAACTACGGAATTCAATCGAATCAATAAAAAATTAAACCCAGAAATTGTGCCTCGCTACTCTTATGATCGTGTGCACATACTCAGCCCACCCTTAATTGCTTGTCAACAAATTCTTGAATGGACAGCTCCACTGGACACACAAGATTCCTCTTTTTACCTACCAGAATACTTGATAAACAAGTCATCAACTAAAGGACCTTTTCGCACCAACTGCATTCAAACTCTCATCGAACAATATTAGTAAATCATCAATTCGTTACATCGACAAGGTTCCAAGTTTATTAGCGTAATAACGTTATACTTTCGTTTCAATTATAATTTAATAAATTCAACAACCGAACCAGTATTTCTGGACACTGAGGTGCGTTGACCCTATTTCATTGAACTGTATTTTTTCATGCTCTTCCGCATTAATTTTACAGGTGATACTTCCACAAATTGGCATCACCAACTTCTTCCAGCAAAACCATGAAATGAATCATAAAATATTAGTTACATTGATACAAATTGCATGAATATAATTGAAACAAAACAAAACATTATTTACTTATTTGAAGCTCCAGGATAAGGCCTTAGTTGAGGACTTTAAAACCGTTAAAGAAGCAAAAGCTTCATAGCTAACGACATATTATTATGTCCGTGCGTCAAAAAATTTGCTCCAGGCACTTATACCTACCTAACCTGACTGTATATATTCCGCAGTTACTTTGAACAAACTAAATATAGCTCTTAAATGGTTAACTATACCACGAAAAGGTTAACGCATACCTTTAAAATAAATTGCTTGTCTAGTTTTGAATTAGCAAAGGCGTCAGCAGTCAGTACCACTCAATTGAAAATAAGTTGTCTTAATCAAAAAAAAAAAAAAAAAATGAAACTTCATACTTAGCACATAATTACTTTATTGCGATTCTAATGGTTTATAAATGACGTAGGCAGTAATGTTGTACTTATTGTAGTTTTATTACATTTGTTTTATCACCGATACCTAAATCCATGTAAATAAACTTAGAAAATTGCTTCCTATCGCTGTTTTAGTACTTATAGCGTTCCTTAATCATTTTAGTTCGCTGTCAATACAAATTTAGTTTCTGTATCAAGAAATAATAACAACTTCATAATAATACATCCACAATGAAGATTGTTTTGTGATTCTTACAAAAATTAATCATAGATTAACTAATTCCATAATCAAACCTACTAGTTAATCATAATTTAAGTAACTCATTTGATACTCAATCAAAATACTACTTAATTTCAAAGTTATTTAACAGTAATATTTTGTGGGCGTGATTTGAATTTACACTTATTTAGAATTAAATAAACCAGCAGCTTTCAAGTCTGCGTGCTAGGAAATGAACAAAACAAACATTATAAGATTTTTATTAAACACGGAACCTTCAAACCGGGAATAAAAAACAATAAAAAAGTTTTTTCGACATTTATTAATCAGGCACACCTCCTACAGCAGAACTCCATCCTTACAGATAAGAGTTAAACCATTAAATTAATGTAGTCATGCCATTTTCCGTCTTATTGTAAACCAGTCATAGGCATAAATGAAGTTTATTGGCGCGTATGCCAAAGTCATTCAGTTGTCGAGGCGCGGGTGAGCCACGCGCCACGTCGCGCGCCGCTTGCAGTACGCGCGCCTGCGCCGACATGACATATGCAACAGCCTTGTTCATGCCTTTGTCTTATCACATTACATACCAAATGTAGGATTAATAAAGTGTTTAAGTTTATAACACGAAACTTCGTAACTAATGTGTTAGTTCAAACGTTTTTAGGATCACTTCAAACGTTAAGTTGAGTTATGCATAAAATCTATTTCGTTTTGTGGCGTATTTAATATTTAATTATAATAATTACTTATAAAATAAAACAAATAGTTATGTGTTTACTTTCTTAACACAAAGTCGAATATATTAATTACCATGTTTATTGAAACACACAATTAATATTTCAATAACTGCTATTGATAATACTTTTATTATGTCATAAACATTTGTTATGACATATTTTACACTACTAATTCTAGAAAAAAAACTAGTATAAGTATTTGCAATTCAATGAAGCATAGAAACAAACATCAATCATACTTAATACGTCAAAGTTAAATAATAGTCGATTCTACTGCGGCTACTCGGCTAAGTAAGGCTCTATCGGGACAATTAAAATTTCAAATTCCAATTTTGGTGTCGGCCCTTTTTATTGTAACTCGCCGATGCAATTTCTCGATGGTTTTTGTCTTAAGTCAGAAATAGATCATGGTGGAGAATGGGGAGACTAAACTAGGTGGAATCCGTCGACCTTCGATTATTCGATGCCAATGCCAGTTGGCACAATAACCAGCATTCGATAACCACTGCGTCCAATTAAGTTCGGTAGCGCCTCTTAAAGGCGCTCAAGACAAGTTTTTGTCACAGACCATACACTGGCAGACGTTTAATTGGCGGATACTCGTCATTAGGTACGTGCAACGTAACTTTGTGGTTAGATTCACCTTTTTGCATTTTAATTCGAACATTTGTTTAAACATACAATTGAAGATTGGAATCTAGTTTTAATTGCAATAAATAATAAAGACTTGTTATATTTCGTTTATTTGTAACACATGCTCTACTTTAAATTACTTTGTGTCGAAGCACTGACTTTAATTATCTTCGTTTTGTTTAATTGGGTCTGTTAAAAATTCCAATCAAATATTTCTGATATTTAAAATAAGCATTACAAAAACGTGATGCGACGTTTTTGTATTATTATTTCTAAACGGCCGCCATGTATGTTTCGATTTCTATAAAAACATTTTATTGACTGAAGTAACTCAACTATTTACGCTTAACTGTTAATAACTCAAAAGATACTTATTTAATTAACCGTATATCACTTTAATTGTATTTAATAACATCACAATTATTCCAAATAACTTTTAATGGCTCTGCTAATTTGAAAACCAAAAGTAAAATTTTAATTTGATCGAGATCTAAGGTCATTTACCACTTTTACAAGTGCGCATTCATCAAGAGATAAGGATAAAAATATTGCGTGTATAATCTAATAAATATCTTCAGAAATGTAATTACTTTGATTAACTACAGTGGAAATATCGCAGTATCGCAACATAAAACCAATAAAAGATTTTATATGTTATATTTGAAACTTCATTATTAAATTGAAGAAATAAACGATGATTATTTGGAATTAATAAGTCCTAAATCAATCTGCAGCAACTAAGTTGACGACATAAAATTATTAGACAAGTACTGCTTTTTTGCTTATTAGTGTTCATTTTTTAAATAAAGAAAGAAAAACGCATCTATCTGCTATAGAACCGTTTTATGGTCAGGCTGTTTTTATTGGAAATAATGGTAATTGTACAAGTTTGAGTATATTATTTCATTTTGTGTAAGTTTTTTGCATTAGAAAATTAATTAAATGTTGCAGTCCAAGTTTAGTAAGTAACTAAGTACCTTTTTTTCTTAATAACGGTAATTGTAAATAGAACATTTTATTCTTGATATATCTTAATAAGACAACCTCCGAAGCGTAGCGGTATTTGGCTCGCTTTAAGTCTCGGAGGTCGTGGGTTCGATCCCCACACCGGACAAGAAATCTTTGTGTAAATTCTAAGATTTCTTTCTGGGTCTGGTTGGTTGAGGGACTACCCTCCATGCCTCGGAAAGAACGTTATGCCCTTGGTCCCGATTGTTATAACATCATCTATAACAATCGTATACCAGGGAACGGGCAGCAGCGTTTCCCAGTTTATTACAACATAATACTGCAGTCACCGCGTGGTGACTATGGTAAAAACCTTCCCTCGGGAGTTGACCCGTGTTCAGCAGTGGACGTTGTACGAGCTGATAATGATGATGATGATATCTTTATAAAGTACTAGATGTTCCGCGCGGTTTCACCCGCATACTGCTCGTTCTCATGGGATCCTCGTCCCAAGATATAACCCATGACCCATACACTAATAATAAGTTTATATTCCTATTAATTATTATAGGTTTCATACCTTTAATAATTAATAAGAACATAAACTTATTATGAGTAGAGGAATTAATGACAAACGGATGGACGGAGTACATTTTCTGTAGTATCCTACAATTTGCTGCTACCTGTAAATTACATAGTTAGATCATAGAATAAGAATAAAAAGCTACTAATTATATTCTTACATTGTATTTCTGGCTAAAACAAGTGTACCTATATGTAAATACCTAAGCGTCTAATAACTTCATTATTTCATTGGTTTATAATTGGTTAGGAAATATATTTGTGTCTTAACTGTCGCAAAGTGATTTCGAGTTAAGTTTTACCTTACTTATAGATGTTTGACATGCAGTACCTACTTGTCGCAATACTAAATAATATACTAAATATCACCTGCATTAATAGATGTTTTTAAAGAAAACCGACATTCAGTCTTAAAATCGAATTATAACATTCATGACAATCTGCGGTCGTTAAAAATACACTAAATTACATATCAGAGGAGATCTCGAATACTATGAATCAGACAGTAGTTAAACTAAAACTGTTGTAAGTGCATATATCCTCAGGGTAACTAATAGCCGACTAAAAGACATTACAAAGAGACGCAAACTCGAACGCGTGCGTTTGTCGCAGCCACGGGTATTAGCCTGTAATGGATATGATCAAAAACCTGCTGCGGTTACATATTATGTCCATAGCTCCCCGAACTGGTCCCAATATCGCTTATTATGTATCGCCTTTGTGTTAATCATATCTTTCGCTCAGTATGGCAACCGTGGCGGCTACCGGTCGTGGGTCTATTAATAAAAGCCTGCCTTCGGTGGACGGAATGCTCGCAACCTGCTATTGTGCTCTAGTGGTTGAGGGATTTGTCTTTTTAATCTTGCTGCCTCTCCATTGCCCGGAGCCTGTTATTAGGGTTAATTGGAATTATTAAAGTTTTTTTTCACAGCAACTAGAAGTTTTAGCAGATAGTGATGCTCGCGAGATAGCTTTGAGTGAGGCGAGCTTTTAGATTAATGTATGGTTAGAAAGCATGTTATGGAAATTTTAATAGCGCAAGATCTCGGATGTATACCATAATGACTGAACATTTCTTCTGTCTCTGTTGAATATTTATTTTAATATAACAACTGATGTTATAGGTGAGGTATAAAATGTATTACACGCGCAGATTATAAAACCTCCGTGTTGTAGCGGTATAATTCTCGCTTTAAGATTCAGAGGTCGTGGGTTCGGTCCCTAAACAAACATTTTCGTGTGATTTAAGACCACCCTGCCTTCCTAAACCGTTGATTTTAACATCATCTATATCAATCTTATACCGGGGAATGGGCAACAGCGTTTCCCTGCGTGTTATAACATTATAGTGGTCACCAATCCAAGTGGTGACTATAGCGTAACCCTTACTCGAGAGCCGGCGCATGTTGAGTAGTAGACGTTATATAGGCTGATGATAATGTAGATTATAATAAAGCACATGCCTGTCTAGGTGAATGACGGTCACTTCTATGCATAAACCGTTTTGTCCTAAAAACAGGTTTGATATATGCTACTGTTAATATATCAAATTTCTTCACGTGCCTGCATATGCTTGTTAACTATGAAATTACACTTAATGTTACACTTGGCATCTTTTTCGGTTGAATGATTTTCACTTATTATACATGAAGCACATATGTCCACTAAGTATTGGAACAGCGCGTCATTTCCATAATTGTTATTAATTAGGTCATAAGGACCGTGACGGTGTGTAGCGTATAAACTTGCAAGTATTCATCATCAAATTGCCGGCTTGGTGCAACCACCGTACAATTACAGCCAGTTCGGAATGATTCAGTGTCGCCGTTCGTTTTCAGAAACGTTCGAGACTTAAAGGATTTAGCTTAGGTTATATTTTGTTTACCACTGCACTGATATTATTTAATATTAAAAATAATTGTTTGCACGTGATATAATAATAATTAGGTATCTAAATACACTCAGTTTAAACGTTTAAGTTTTTTATGGATAAATGAATATCCTTCTATACTAACTTTTGTGTTAATAATATAAGTCAGAATAATAATAATAAAATTCTTTATTGTAAACATATATAATATATGTATATATAGAATACAAATTTGGGACATAAAAAAAACAAAAGTAGGTACAATGGGCGGTCTTATTGCATAAAGCGGTTTTATCCAGACAACCTTTGGATGGATAGGAGTAACGTGCAGATATAACAGCAGTAGGTGTGCTACAATCATACCATAAATTTACTTGAAAGCTTTATTAACTGATACATACAAAAGCTAATAACAGTTACAATAAGTACAGAACTAATATTATAAACACGAAAGTTGATATGGATGGAATTAAGGATATACATCTGTTCAAACTTTTTTTTTCACGTTTATAACCTGTATGAGTATTTGTATTTGTATCGTTTATAAGCAGAATACTGGAGCAGAGTGTTACTCCCGGGTCTAGTCCAACTCGGGTAAAAGTGTGCAGCACGTAATATATAGGGTGAAAAAATCAGCTGTTCCATACATTCATGTTCACATAACTCGTCAACATGGTAGGGAACAGCAGATTTTTTTTCGCGATTTCAGGGTTGGTGCCATAGTAAAAGTTGTTCGTTATCATGAGCACAATCATGTGTTTAGGTATCGGTCACTAATTACCAGTACCCTATATATTTGATTATGATTGTGTAGGCGTTCGTATTATAGATTTATTGAATTTCTTCTATCCATCTGAATTTTTTCATTTTGATCTTTGTTTGTACCGGTCAGAAAATTTTCACTTTGGTCCAAATTCTAATACTGTTATTCTAATGTGTATATTAACTGTATATAGCAAAAGTAGATTTGGGCATAAAACTGTCTACACTACACATCATAGTAAGTATTATTTTTAAAAGTACACCCGATGCAAGTATCCGTTATAAAAAAAACGTAGGAAATATTGCGTTTTGTTAGTGTTCTTACAATTAAGATATAGATTTATACGCCATAAAATTTCAAAATATTTCATAAATATAAATATTTTATTCATGTGAGTGTAGATTAGAATTGAACACAAAACATTAGAAAACAGGCTGGAGGCGACGAGGCACATGTTATATTATTATCTATTAAATCTATGATGAAAACACTCTATATTATTAACACAATATAAATATTTATTTATCATCAACTGATCCAAAATCTAATTCAGAAGCGATAATGTTAAAGAGCTTTTACACTATACCAAAACAGTTGAGTTGATACCAACAGTAAATATCTAAATTATACAAAAAATAAATACTTATTTCAATATTTCTTATATTCAATTTAAAACCATGCCTTCGAAAACTGTAAAAATTAAACATTTTTATTAGTTCACGGTTCAAAAGACTTCAACGCAGTACCATTATTGTCAGTAACTCAAATACTTGTATTTGAGTTACTGCATGTACGTCTAAATTTAATGTATTCACTCGATTTCATATAATAATTGCAGTAATTACCAAAAAATATACAAAAGCAGTCTAATAATGATAGTTTCTTATTAGAAAATGTATATAATGCCAAAAACGTAATGGCATAAACATTTGGGCCACTATTATAATGTATAGCATTTTAGACTTTTTCTTAAAACTAAATAAATAAATAACATAATTTAATGTAATCAACTGTTATCTTTGCTACGTAGAAGCAATGTGATCTTCTTTCATTAGTATTATATCAGTCTAAAAGCGTATTTAAAATAAAAAAATGCCTCACAGTTAGACTTCCAAAAAGCTAATTAGAATAAGATTTTAAGTATTTCATTTTCATTTGAACAGACTTTATTTTGTAAACAAATAGAAGAATAACTTTTAAAACAATGTACAGTCTTCTTAATAATATTTTAAATTCAACACTTCATTACGTAGACGATGCGCCTGCGGCATTTCCTACCCTCTCGCCACTAAAACAAACATCTCAATTAATTTCTATCCAACTGCTTTAAGGATCTTCTAAGATATTATACTGTGACCAATATCAATCATTGTGACTCCTAAATTTAATCGATATTCAAATATTTCTATTATAAAACCAAAGCACTTTGAAACAGTAAGTTTATTGAAATTGATGATTATTGGAAATAACATCATAATAAGCTCTATATTTGATTTTTTGTTGAATTAATTTTGGTACCTTGGATTTATATTTGTAGTAAGTACTTTAAAGATTGATTTTTCAATTGTTAAATAAAATATACAAGATTACATTTTAGTATAAACAGAATTTGTATGGAACGAAAATAGAGAAGAAGAAGGATACCTTCTGATAATTATTAATTATGAGGATTTAAAAATTTACCCTGAATAATAAGTATTAGTAGGGTCTTTCATTCACTTAATCTCCATTAAATTTATTTAGATTTATTATAAAGGTTTCACATCGATAACCATGATATTGATAAATATGAGAACTCTGTGAGCTTTAGATCTTTCGGTATAGGCAACACCGAATATAAGATGTGTGGTGAATAAAGCATAATTATTTAGTTATATTGGGTAACTGTTATTTGCATTATATCTATACTAATATTATCAAGAGAAAAAAAATGTTTGTATGTTTCCAGTGAATAAAACTCTGCTTTGGAACTAATGGACTGATTTCATTCCAAAATTATTTCTGCATTAAATAGCTACGTTATTCGGGGGTAATATTGGCTATATTTAATTATGAAGTTGCTACGGGAACCGGAGTTACGTGGATTAAACAGCGCGTAAAAAGCTATAGTTTATAAACATTACACAGATACAAGATACATGAAAAAATATAATTAAGTATATAATAGTTAAGAAAAGACTCAAACGCAACGTTAAAAACGCGCGTCGTCGACTTACTAATGCACCCAAAATGTAGTTCAATTTATGATTTCAAAAATAGAACATTGCAGCATTTCTTCCTCTCACATTGTAAACATCGCGATGCATTTAATTTGACACATTATCATAACTATAACTCACTGCTTAGGATCTTTTTAGCATAAAATTATTACTTTATAATGCTACTTTTAAAAGATATTTTATGATGTACTTAGCACAAATCCAATTGTTGGAACTTCTCTGTCGGTATTTTAGTACACACGACCCAAGGAAAGAAATATATGATGCAAAAGGATAAAGTCTTCATTAAAATGTGTTTAGTGTCAGATTTCATGCGACTGAGCTTGATCAACGTACTTTCCATACAGACTTTAATATCATGTCTCAATTCCCTCCCCCTCGCCCTTCCCACCCTTAGTTTGCTAAGAACCTTCCGATGCCCTCGTAGACCCGAAATCCGAGAGGCCCGTGAACTGTAATGTAGAGCGACAGTTGCACAAAATTCCCGTAAAGAAACTAAAAGCCATAATCCCTTAATCTCCCCGTCCGCGACCGCCCTGAGCCGAGGTCCAAATCCCACAGGGGACGCCCTCTTGCGCAGGTTGCTTAGTTTGTAGTGTTTAAACCATTTATCTAGGCTGGAGCTCTGCTCGCCTTTATGCCCTGTGAAGTAGCAAAAGCCTAAGGGCTAATTACATATGTGCGTCGGAAAAAAAAACTCAATTCCCCTGCCAGTAACCGCTCTGAGCCAAGGTCCAAATTCAACAGAGGGTGCACTCTTGTGCGTGTTTATTTAGTTTGTAGTTTTTTAACCATGTAACCTAGGAAGGTCCTGTCTCCTAAAATATAGAGTCAATAGCCTAGTTCAGGAGACAGAGCTTCCATATAGCACGCACCAATTACTTCCTTGAAATAAAGAGTTATTATTTTTATTTACCTAATCAGGTTGAAACAGGCGTCTATTTAAACAAGTTTTAGTTTATAAAATGTATGTGTTATTTTATTAAGTAGAACTAATAACCGAATACTATTTCATATGTAACAATAAAATATTTACATATAAAAGAAAGGTTGCCGCCAAATGATAAATGCATCAAAAGTGGCCCAAAGGCATCTCGCATATCGATATCTCATCCGAACAAATCACTGTTTTATCGTTACTCCCATCGTAAAAAATATTGATATCAACAAAAAAGTGATTCAAAAACAATAGAACGGATGGATTGAAAGGATTGTTGCGTCAGATAACGAGCGGGTTTGAAAAAAGATATATATTAATAATAGCTTTATAGTGGTCATCTCTTGCTGGTCATCCATCGGCGGTAATGGTGTCATTTTAAACTCTATCGTTGAAAGATAGTTTTGACACTTATTATATAGCTTGAGCCCTTATCCATATCTAGAGCTCAAAAGCATAAGGACGGATGATGTTGATATCGGACATTATACGTCAGACACATTCGTCGTATGGGCCTTTATTGTAAACAGGTACTTACCACCAAATGCTTCTGAGGTCTTAACAGGTCTACTAGAATCATTTTTTTATTTTTCGCTTACCGCGCGCGGTTTCACCCGCGTAACTCCCGTTCCCGTAGGAACTTCATAATTTAACATAGTATATAGCCTTCCTCGATTAATGGGCTATCTAACCCTGAAAGTATTATTAAAATCGGTCCAGTAGTTCCTTATATATTAAAATAGATTTAAGAAATATAATAACATAAAAATCACCAGTAACTTAAATAATATTTTAAACAAGGTACTTTAAAGTAAGTACTTTAATAGATTTTGATGAAAGTTAATGAAATCAAAATGAAATTAAATAATGAAATTTATTCAGCACTTAGGTTTTTACATACACTTGTACTTGTCAAAATTACACTGTATAAGACTAAATCTAACAAAAATATCACTTAAGTAGTTAGCTAAAAACATTGTTAAAATTATATGATTTTACAGAATTTTTAATCAGTCTGCCCGTCTGTAGTGCGATGAATGACAATAATGTAATGACAATAAGTTTATACACAGATGGTAAGAAAATAATTATGTTACGCTTTATTTGGTTAAAATTGCATTCCATCACGAAGGTAAGCAGGAGACACTAGAAGATAAGTTAACTATTTAATAATTAGAAGCTAATTTTAAATTGACATAAAAATATTTTAACCACATTCTTAGTACAAATAATTCAACTCATTGTGTGCTACGAGTTAGTATCATCATTTCAGCCGTATGACGTCCACTGCTAGACATAGGCCTCCCTCATACGTCTCCAGTTGTTGCGGTTAGAAGCGGCCTCCATCCACCGTGATCCCGCGAGTTACAATACCCTTATCTAAAGTACAGGTCAAAAGTTGCATAACATTTACAGCCCGCAAACAGATGAGTTGAATTATCTGTAGGATCCGCATAGCTAATATTCTAAATGACATAAGGAAGTCAAATTTGAAATAAAAGTCTAATGCATTCATAACCTTTCGGATTATTTTATTTTCCGCTTATTAAGATTATTTAAAACACAAAAACGTAATGGAAATATTTATTATTTATATGCGACCTGCCTCAATTCATAGAATGTTATTCGTTTTAACAAAGGCTAAGCTATCAATAAACACATAATTTACAATACTTATAGTTTATAACAAAAGTAACTGATTTTACTTTAAAAAATCAATCAACAGGGCTGGTCACGTCTATTGCTGAATATAAGCCTCCTCTTGAAATACCTTGCCATACCGGTCGTTGAGAGATATTGCCATAATAACCACCAGACAGGCGGATTAAACTTACGATATAGGTAAAAGCTTTATGTAAAAATACTATATAATTAAATTCACAATCTATAATAATATTATAAAGAGGAAATGTTAATAAACTCTAAAACTGCTGAACGGATTTCGATAATTCTTTCACCATTAGAATACTACATTATCCCTGAGTAAGATAGTCTTTAAAAGTCCCCCATGCGAAGCCAGAGTGGGCCGCTAGTATAAAATATACAGGTAAAGGAAACTGTAATATTGCTTACATTTGCCTATATCATTAGGAAATATTGGAAAGATTTGATCGTTTGTTTGCATTGAATAGGCTTCAGGATTATTGGACCGATTACAAAAATTGTTTTATCACTAGAAAGCTACGTTATCCAGGAATAACAAAGGTTATATATAATAAAGTTCCTATGGGAACGGGAGCTACGGGGGCGAAATCTTGGCGGGAAGCTAGTTAAAAGACAAACTTTTTGTATCATTTCACCAATCAGAGAATCACTCCAAACATTATTTTTCTACTTCAATGGAGCGAATAGTTAACATCTAAAAACTTTTGCAGCTCAATTTGTTGTATTGAATATTTACATCAGAATGGCCGCGATGTAATCTAATAACTATTTTTCTTGATTGGATTAAGAAATTAAGACGTCAAAGTGTGCTCCCCATTTTACGGTCGGCAGAAAATATCAAATTACTTATCTATGATTTGTAATAGATATTTTTTAGTTATTGTTATAAGTTTATAAATACAAATTTACTTTTACAATAATATTACAAATACAAATTCTCCAAAAAGATTACTAGCAGAGCATGGTTTCGATCCACGGACCTCTGGGTTATGGGCCCAGCACGCTTCCACTGCGCCACTCTGCTTGCGTATTACGTGATAAAATACGTGACCTACTATGATGTATTATTTATTCTAATACATTTTAGTAGACTAGATAGAGAGAGATTATGATTTGCGACCCGACGAGTTACTTAATTAACAACTTCATTTAGTTTTATCGAATAAGAAACTAGTTCGTTAGAATGCAATACTTGAGGTTTTAGAATAGGAATGATCGTATCGTATCTGGTTTAAGCAGAATAATCATTAATTATACTATTAACTATCTATATACCTATAAATACCCTTTAATTTTAAAAATCATATATTACATAAATAATAATTAAAACATATATAAAGCCTTAAAATATCTAAAATATTTTTATTATTATTATATCTTGTTTCTTTTTCTAAAAGAAGGAAATAAATCCCAGTTTAGCAGGGAATTTCACAAACACTCAATTCACGGACTCAAAGTAAAAATAAGTTATTGCCCCGGGTGGGAATCTAACCCAAAAAACTAAACTAAACTATATAACTAATTCTTTAACAATATTTTTGTAAACGCTACTTTGCACCACACAAACTTTTATTAAAGGAAATTCCATATAAATTACTGTGACAAATGATTCGATGTACAATAAAAAGAAAAGTTCACGAAATGACGATTAGATTGTGAACAATCACGCCAATTATCAATTTGTATGCAACGTTTGACATCATATTTGCAATTAGTAGTGAAATATCATTCATTAACACTCGTTAAATATTTAAAACAGCTATTTGCTTATTTCATCAATGACTTAATTCGTATAAATATTTGGCAAAAAATTCTCATTAATACCTATCTAATAACAACAAGTAATCTGTAGGTTGCCTATTAATGTCTGTTTTGGATTCCAAACGTTTTCTTTAAATAAAAAAAGTTATCAAGCTTTGTAGACTGTACATGTGTAATCCAATTTTAACGATCGATACTTTTTTTTTATTTCGGCAAATCTTGTGTTTAAAGAACATTATCTGAAAACAAGAGGCTTATCAGCGTTCCCTTGTTTTGCGGCAGCAATAAATTGCTTAAATATGCCATAATTCTTTGCTTCCTAAGATCAGTCTCCGATAAGTGTTTATTAGAACACGGGAGGTAGGGAACTTGTGCGACACAAAACAGGTGAGTTACAAAAAAATTTGTTTTTTTTATTTGGCAAATCTTAAAAAGTATACCAAACGTTTGTTTGTTGGATCCTTATCGTTTCTTGTATTGTAAATAACATTTGGTTGCTATCTTGTTAGCAAGGTCTGTAAGTTTGTTCATGCCAACACGAGTGTTTGATAATATATCTTTAAGTTTTAAGGCTAGAACCCTGCTCATTTATTTACCTAGTGAAGTAGCAAAACCTTAAAAAGCTAACTAAACACCGTCCGTACGAAAAACAAAAAAAAGTCTTTATGCTTGGAAATCCTTTAATTGTTTTGAACTCTATAAATCGACTACAATTTAACTTTTTTTTTTATAAAGAAAGAGTATAACAACATAATATAGTCAGCTCATCGTATTAAATGAAAGTAAACCGATATTGTTAGTATATATATTAGGTTGACGAAAAAGTCTAATCACATTATACATAGTATAGAACTTGTAATAAAATCTCTTTGCCTACTATTTGTATCTGACTGGTTATGGTACTATTGCAAGTTTAAATTTTAAAGAACATAATTCCAAATTCATATTAAGAAAATTTGTGATTTTCATTTGTTTTTCGTACTGTTAAGATGAGTGAAACTAATGAAGAAATTCGATAGATTTTAAAATTTTACTACAAAAAAGGTAAAAATGCAATGCAAGCCGCGAAAAAAAAGTGCGATGTTTATGGACCTAGTGCAGTGTCTGTGAGAGTAGCACAAATTTGGTTCAAGCGTTTTCAATCCGGAAATGTTGATGTCAAAGATGCACGTCGCTCTGGTCACGCTATTACGTATAAAGTGGATGCCATTTTTGAAAAAGTGGAGCAAGATCGGCATATCGGTAGTTACGACGTAGCTGAAGAACTGGGAATTGACCACAAAACAGTTCTGGCGCATTTGAAAAAAACTGGGTACACAAAAAAGCTCGATATTTGGGTACCGCACGAGCTCACTGAAAGAAACCTAATGAACCGTGTACTCATTTGTGATTCTTTATTACGACGTAATGAAACCGAAGCATTTTTGAAGAAGGTGATAATTGATGAAGAAAAGTGGATCATGAAGGCCGGTCAGGCTTCACAGACTGTGGCGAAACCCGTGTTAACGCGCAACAAGGTGATGCTGTGTGTATGGTGGGACTGGAAGGGCATTATTCATTATGAGCTGTTACCACCAGGCAGGACCATCGATTCTGAACTCTACTGCGAACAACTGATGAGATTAAAGCAAGAAGTTGAGAGAAAGCGGCCGGAATTAATCAACAGAAGGGGTGTGGTTTTTCATCATGATAATGCTAGACCTCACACATCTTTAGCCACTCAGCAAAAATTAAGATAGTTTGGCTGAGAGGTGTTAATGCATCCGCCGTATAGTCCTGACCTTGCACCTTCAGATTTCCACGTGTTTCGGTCTCTTCAGAATTCTTTAGGCAGTGTCAGGTAACATGACGAGAGTACTGCCAAAACCACTTGTCGCGGTATTTTGATCAGAAGTCTCAAAATTTCTATAGCAATGGGACCATGTTCATACCTACAAGATGGCAAAAAGTTATCGAACAAAATAGTACCTACATACTTTAGTTAAATATAAATAAACTATATTAAAAATGTTTTGAATGTTATTAAAAAATACGAAGAAACTTTTTCCCTAACCTATTATTTGCATAACAGATTGGCGGTTGAGCACCGCAATGTGTGTGTGGCATGACTGTCTTCGCGATGTGCCAGCGTTCAACCAAATTGAGGTTTCAAGAACATACGTTAACAGCCGCGAGCATTAAGGTTCTCATTGCAAAGTGTAAATACAAGCAGTGGTTTATGTCAGATTGCGTCATTAACTCTGCCAGTTATAATCTTTTGAAATAGGTATCATTTCCTCTTACCAAGCGAAACAACTATAATAAAGAAATTTAAGAAAAAGTTGAAGTTCCAAATCATGCTCCTATAATTTGTATTCCCATGTCAATTAAGCAAATCTTATTTTACCAGTCCGAATGAAGTTTGCTTGATATATAGCAGAGGCAGTTTTGAATAAATGACATAATAAAGATGAGAATGAATTACGATATCGATATCCAGTACAGTAAATTAACGATGCAGATCGACGCATCCCAAAGATATTTATGAGATAAATTTGTCTCCCGCTTGCGCAGTGTCTCATTACTGTTGCCGACAAAGCTGCGGCCGACCAGCATTTGTCACACGAACAGTTGCAAATAGCAAAATTCTTTATAATTTATAAACTCGTGATTTTTACTCGCTAATTAGGAACGTGGCGTGTTTTGCGCTCAAAAGGAATAACGAGCGAGAAAATTACACGAGATGTGACAATAAATCAGTAAGAAAAAAAAGTTAAATTCGAGTTTTTCGATAACGACATCGATGTTTCCGAGTAGCCAGCAAAGTGGTGTGAGGAATTCGCTTATTAAATGTTGTTGAGATGTCTATCAAGTTTGATGGCAATTGGAGGGGGTGTCGTCTGCGCAGGCGCAGTGTCCTCGGCACGCGTTCTTTAACATTCAGCGCGCGGCCCTTGGGTACCGCCTGCAATGGCTCGTGCGCACTTCCGTGCGACCACTCATTATCGATTGATGAGCTTTCTCATTTTATGCTTTTATTATTCATCAAAGTTATTATACTTAATATTTTGTGACGTTCCTTAATATGTAATAAATGATGCATACAGAATTAAAATATTGGACATTCAGGCAGTTTGTAGATATTCTTTATCACTGAGCAATAATGGTGTGTACAATTCGGTGCAAGCAATTGTCCTTTTTTTGGCTGAGCAAAGTATCTAAAGCTTGTACACTATAATAAGAAAGGACCCAGAAACAAACTGAGAAGTAGGTAGGCACGTCTTGTAGATATAATACCTTCAGTCCACAATGGGATCGAAAAACTATTACCGCCTAAGGCATGAATGTGCGCAAGCGTTCACAACAGTATATTGAGGGCACTTAATGCGGATTCTCTGAGGAGTCTCCAGTAAATAAGGTTTGTTTACGATTAACGTGCTACGCAGGCGGTATGCCATTGTAACAGTGTTCGACGAGCAAACTTTATTGGCTAATTTTATTCAATTAAATTGTTCTCGATGCGCGCCGACACCCGTGCCGGTTCATTTTAACGCCTCGGAAATCATGGCAATAGATAAACATAATACACGGCGGACGTTCGAAGGGAGGTGATTTAAAAGCATTCACGACACTTATGTTTCGCTAACCGCTAGTGCACGCACGGATTTATTGTAACTGCCCTAACATACACTGCTGCTATTAAAACTATTAACATAAAACCAATAAGTTGTTATTGCTATATCGGTCTGTCGACGATCTTCTGCGTATAGGGTTAAAAATGATTATAATATGTTAATTCTGATCAACATTACAAAGCGGGTGGTTGCTTCCAAACAGTAAACGCGACGTCAACCTCATGCTGTGAATCCTTTTAGACGTTTCATCACAATATTGTAAAGGGGACACTATTATTACAACTATGTCTTGTATAAAAAAATGATTTCACTAAACTGCGTTCGCATCACGCTGATAATGCATTTTACAAATCGTTTATAATAGAATTTTATTTTAGCTTGAATGTACGTTTCAACATTCTAGATGATATCAGGATTATGAATGTTGACATATGAATATATCATCAAAGGATTTTATTATCATAACGATAACTGTTATGATCGTAGTCAGTGTACTTATGGTCAAATCAATACGTGTAGGAACGATATAAAAATATTAATATTGGTTCTTAATTCGGGCAGCATTATATTTACAGTACTTAACTTAATTTACTAATTAATACGTTAGTTAATGTTATTTTCTATTTAACTTTTTATTTTGTAACGACGACTCTATCTGTATGTCAGTTATTAGCCTCTTTGAATGTTTTCCATTTCTTCCTATGCTTATATTTATTTCATAGTTGTGTTACATAAAGATAGATGTTTCTATACATTTAATAACATTAACTATCGTAATAATATTAGATTTTATGTCGTAGATACACAAAAAAACCTATATATATTTTTTACTAATGCAAAGTTTTGCTATAAAAAATGGCAACATCACATTTTAACTGCTTTTTGCAAAAAAAAACGTCACAGACCTGCCGCATTATCCTTCCTATAAACACAGTGATGGCGTCTAGTCATAAATCGAAACAAAAACAAATAAAATTATATTTAATAGGCTCGTGAGAACTGTCGCCTACCACCCACTGTGTAAGGTTCGTTAAATATTTTAATTGCGCCGCTAAAAAGATCCCAATTTTATTTGTCGTAAATCAATGCGGTGACCACGGTAGTCCCAGCTATCATTATTTCTCAAATATTTGTCAGAACCATCTGATGAAGTGATACAAAATATTTCTTATAGGCCTTCGTGGACTTTTATCTCGAGTACGTAATACTTTAACTACCTATTTAAAGGAACTAAGTGATCGATCAGATATCGAAATTTGATGATATTATAACCTCGGTTACTGTATTAAATTTGAACGTTATTCGTTTTATTGTACCCAACAACTATATAAAAGATATTTTAGTTTCAAGTCTATAAACAAAAAAGTATATAGGTATATTACACTGGCAGCGTTTATTTTTATTTTCACTGTAACTGTGCAAAAATTTCATACTCATCCCGCAGAATTTACATAAAAAGGGGTACATCGTTTTTTCTATAAATAAATAGGTACCTCCTTGATATACCACAGGTAAAAAGGTTCATGCTACTAAAATTAATTTACTTTTTTAATAAAAAAACTACCTACCTAATAATAACATCATCGGTGAATCGTGAAACTAAATCGTACAGTAGGACATCGATTAGAATCGCTGCCTACGCTCCGTCAGCCCAATTTATTCGCTTCCAAAATTTTAGTTAATTTGATATATACACCGCAAATGGATGAACAGATAACCTTTCATAATGCGGTCCATTTCGGTAAACGTCATATTACATGTAAATAACTAAATTACAGCTATATAAAGGCAGAATCATTTTGGGCATCGAAAATGCCAAGATAAACGGAAGCATAATTCCGTCAAAGGGCGACAGTCATTCAAAATCCATCACTCATTCGCAACTAGATGTTCAAACTTGAATTTTTGAGTTAATAAATGTCTCTGTTTGTTTTTCTAACAGGAAATCTATTTGGTGTTTGTAAAAAGATTGGTAAAAAACAGAAAGGAGCCGTGTGGGTGGCAGTTAGCTGACGACAGTTTAAGTAGTGTAACTCGATACTCTAGTCCAGTAGTTTATTTTTCTAACGCACTCGATATTGTCGGAAACCTACGATACGATAATATTATTTTGCCGAAGACCCGTCTTCGTAGACTTAATGGGTGCTTATGAGCATATTGGCTAAATAGTTGCGGAAGTGGTTTTTTACGATCACTTAACGTGAGCATCATTTTATGATATTAGGGTTAATCGGAGTTAAAATGCATACTTTTATAACTCCTTTAACATAGCTATTCGAGTTTTATGTTGCAATATTTCGAATCAATGAAAAATACGGCTTTGTTTAATTTTAAAAAGACTAAAGTATTGATGTTTATAAGATTGTCTGATTGTTTATACTACAGCTAATTTAAATTCTTTCCATTACCATTTAAAGACTTTTTTCTGGAAGGTTGGTCTCGTGTAATATACACACATCCATAATATAATGGAACTTAATATTAAACATAAAGATTGTATTAGAAAAAGTTAAATAAATATCTAATAATTGCAAATAGAATGAACATTCGAGATTGAAAAAATAAAAATATTTAACTTTATTGATCAAGACTACCTACATCTGATCAATTATAATGCAATATATGTACTTATTTTAACCCAATAGTTTAATTAAACATTGGGAATTCTAACCTTTATTACTGTTAATTACACTTGGCCTGCAAAGGAATTATAAAATACAGAGATTTTTTCTCGCGATCAATAAAAGCATCGAGGGTACCCTACCTTTGTCTGTGTGGGTGCACAACGGGGAGGAGATCACGTGGATAAACCCTCTACACAACCCCTATTTATAATGCTCTCTCGTTTATACACAGGGAATTTTAGGAGTTAGAAAAAGACAGCAAACTTATGTCTGTGTGAGAACCGGCGCGGGCTCAAACATCTGCCTGAGTCCTGATATTTTTTTGTTGGTTGTGAGTTCAATAATAATACCGAATTAAACTTGTATAAATGAAAGTATTTTTGTAACTTGCTGAAAATAATGACTCAGCTAAATATTTATTTGTAATAATGCATTTTCCCAGGAGTGGGACAGCGTAGGCTATTAAAAAAAATGCATTTGGTGACTAATGTTGTAAAGATCAGAAGGCTAATAAGTTAAAATGTATTAATTACTGTAGGGTTATTGTAACGCATTTTCTATGTTATTATTATTGTATTATTTAAGCTACGTTAACATAGTAAATTGACATATTAAAAATATATTTTCATTTTTTAAACATTTTTTCAAAGACATAATTATATCGTTCCGTGATTAGCCTCCTGGGCTACCCGTCTTAAGAGCCGTTACGGTGAATAAATTTGTATAAAATCATCTTGGTTCAATTTGTAATCAGGTGATGCATTCTTAGTTTTGATTCCGATATAATTTTCAAACGGCGCCAATGGACTCTCTTTCTAGACTGCAATCAAGAAACCAATTGTATCGAACTAACATGTGTAATCAAAAGAGTATAATCCAATTTGTTCATTTTAATTATATCTGTTACACTTTTGTATCAATCTTAACATCTTTGCGTCTCAATTTTATATATGACTAGCTATTGCCTACGTCTTCGTATGCGTATAATAAGGATTTTATAATATATCTAAATAAACGAGCACTGGCGGAATACACGGACAAACAAACAGACAGACAAAATAAAAAGTAACCAATAAAATTCGCTATCTACTAGTGAAAGTTCCGTCAAAATCGGTACAGTCGGTACTGAGATTAGCCGACACAAACAGACATAGAGATACAAAAACTTTTTTTAATTGTGTTATTGTTATTAGTAGCTAATAATTTAGTAATAATTTAAAGTAGTAATCTGTTATTTTTCCAATACAGACAGAAACTTCTCTTCTATTTTATTTATTAGTATCACTTGCGCAATTAACCTATATCAAACTTAAATTACTAATAAATCACGAAAGTATTAATGAGACTTATATTAATTAAATATATCTAAATCTTATTACTACTTTGCGACATTTTTCAACGACAATGTTATGCGCATATATTTTAAATTCAACAAATTCTACATACATAAATAAAAACGCGTTTCATTACATGACACTGGCAGAAATTGCTGAAAAGACGGCAGATATAAAAAAAAACGCGTTTAAAATACGAATACTAATACTAAATGAGTAACGGTTCTCCTATAGAAACTTGTGGTCTGTGTTGAGCGGTAAAACTTGATATTCAACCTCGCAAACATTTCATTACAATGATTTTAACATTCACAGCATCAATGTAATGGAAATAAGGGTTAGAGTGCATTAGCACTGAACAGTATGTAATGCAAATGTAATGTTGTAGTGTTATAAGATTTTAGCAACTCGTTCATTGAAAACGAGTGCATTTCATAGGCCTCTTAGGAAGGGGCAGGTCAAAACGTCTCACGAATTGTGTTACCTATATAAAGAAAACGAGAAGTATATTGTGTCTGGGCCTCTATATAGTGAATGCATAAATGATTTCTTTTGTAATAATGATTTCTTTTTTATAAACAAAATTTGTCACGTGTGACGAAAAATGTGTTAAAGAGATGATGTGTTCATGAAAAATGTGTTCGATTTTAATGATCCAAATAATTTGTTAAAATCGATCATTCTTCTGCAGTGATACCTACAGCTGTGCTTCTAAAATAAAGGCGATCCCTTTAAGAGTAAAGAGTATCATAAGTATTAATTATATTGATGAAGAAATGTTATATTATAAAAAAATCTGCATCTCACGAGAATTTATGAATATTTAATTTTATAAATCAAAAAATGTAATAATCCTATTTCGAAACTATTTCTCCAATAACCCTAATTATTGATGCCAATGTCGAATATACTAAATATTATTTTACTCCCTCACATTTTAAACGAATAGCTTTAGAATGCTTCCAAATATTTTGAAGCGGATATGCTTACAACTCCCCTTTGCATTGAAAGGGTCCATTGAATGCCTAGTCTAGTCGTCTAGATGCAGTCTAAGAGCCAGACAGACTCTTTGTTATAACGACCTTAGCTTATTTCATTTTCAAGTTGAAGGTTCCCTTTTCTTATCGGTTCACAACAATGCAGCTAAGCAACAACATCAAAACAGTCTTATATACATTCAAAGCCAATTCAAATTAAGTTCTATTAACTATTGTATACGAATGAATTTGTTTTGAAATTTGTGAGATTTATAGTGCTGATGCCGGGCTGGGGATACCCTGAATAGCCAGCTATTTCAAGGTTTCCTATATTGAGATAGGTTAGCGTTAGAAACTCGGTCGCAGACTATTCAATGGAACTATTTGTGCGGAATGAATGCACAGGTTTGCTATTTACTCGGCGTCAATGTGTCTAGACTGTGATTTATCAAATTACTTGGGAATATCATGCTTAGAAGTGATGATGTTTTATAAGAGAATTGATACTACATAAATGACCCGTACCAACCTAAAGTAAATAGGTCTTTAACAAAACTACTAATTCACGTACACAAAGAACACCGAGCCTGAGAACCATTTATTCGTGGTTCACACAAATAATTATCCCGGGTGAGAATTGAACCCAGAACTTGGTAATTTATATAGCAACTATAGCAACCATATCGTATCGTAGCCAATTTTTGTTCAGAAAAACAACTGTTTTGTCATCATCATCATCAGCCCGTATAATGTCCACTGCTGAACATGGGCCTCCTCCCTGGGGAGAGTTTTTGCCATAGTCACCACGCTTGGCCGGCGGGTTGGTGACAGCAGTATGATTTTACTTAATACACAGGGAAACACAGGGAAACGCTGCTGGTAAAGAGGGAAACGCTACTGTATTGTACATCAGGCTAAATCCGAACCAGAGGTAAATCCGTTTTACTTGATCACTTCGTTTACGACTACTGCTGAAGGCAATCCTGGCAAGTCAGGGAGAAGGATTGGTGAGCACAGTAGGATGGGAGTATATCAGGTGTATAAGAATACCCCGGTCAATTATAAGCCGACCGCATGGCGAAGTTAAAAACCATTTCATTAAAATGATTAAGAAAGTAACCGTAACTTTTAAAAAAATACTTATAATTATCAACTTTAACTTAAAATGGTCTAATATTATGGTGTAGTTTAAGTACAAATTACAATTAATGTATCAATTATGAAGTTGTTTAAACATACACACAAATATTTAAAACCAAAGGGTTCCAATGTTTTGATAAAGCAAAGCACCTCTTCCGAATCCACCGGTGTTCGAATGTTCAAGGCACTTTCCCCTATAAGCCATTACCATATGGTCAGGCTAAATATAACTGGGTTTGTAGGTGCTTAGCACATGTTCGCAACATGCTCTACACTGAGCGGATTGCCGCGAAAAAATGGGACATCTTGAGTTACAGGATGCACTTGGAGAATAAGAATACCAGAAGACTTACCTCAAATTCGGAGACGGTATAAGATTTCGATCTTCACGTTTCATTTTAATTGTGTCTGTTTTGAATGTTTTTAGTTTATGACTATGTAAAATGAGTAAAATATGTTTCCCCCATAATAAGTAAGTATGAGTATCTAACTCTTAAATAATATCTAAAAGACGATTCTCTGATATCCCTCATGATTAATATTTCAATTGATATTAGGTAGGTATAGACTGAGACACTGATTGATTGACTCCAAGTTGGAATCCTATAAATGAATATAAGAAAAATAGTTTACAAGGATAGATTTTTTTTCGTAAGGACATAATTTATGTATTAAGCCACGAGGCTTTTGGTACTTCACTGGACACAAAGACAAGAAAGGTTTATTAAATGGGTTATAAACTATAAACGAAGTAATCTGCGCAAGACAGCGCTCCCTGTGGGACTTGGACCTCGGCTTAGGACGGACTTTCGACTTTCGACTGGCGTAGGGATTGAGGAAAAATAACTTTAGTTTTTTACGGAGCTTTGTGCAACTGTCGCTCTACTTTACAGTTTGTAAGCCTCTCGGACTTTGGGTGTACGAGACGAAATTTCTTTTCGAACTTCGCTCATGAAGGATCAGAGATAGGAGACTGTTGCTCTACTACACAGTTCGTAGGCCACTCAAACTTTGAGTCTGCGAGGGCATCGGAAAGTTCTCTGAGACTTTCAGTCGGGTAGGATTCAGGAAAGCACACGTGGATTTATAGGAAAATTATGTTTAATGAAATGATATGTAAGTACAAAATAGAAATAATAAGTTATAAACTGATAAACAATACCGAAATCTATTAACAACTTTTTATATTATTTACCTACATAATTGCGAAGAAGAAGACAATGAATAATTAATGAAAATAATGTTAAGACCTACTGTTTGTTGATAGCAATACCGACAAGCACGCCAACGCCTAAGGTGTATTCAAGCGAAACGAACAAGGTATCTTTTGCTCCTCTGTTCATACAGGCGCTATAATCTTTGCTTTATTTTATTGATATCTTGTAATAGGTACTTATTAATAGTTTAGTATAAGACTTATACCATATAATTATCATCAACAGCTCGTTTACTTCCAGTCCTCTTAACAGAGCTTGGCATGCCAGTAGCGTTGAGGGATATAATAGCCATAATCACTGTTGGAGTGTTGAAGAAGAGTACCAACCTAACCCGGATCATATTATAAGCTATAAAATACACTGCATGCACCTTGCGCTTAACTATTGAAATCTTATAAATATGATTCCTCTACTCTTAACAGCAGTGCCACAATATATTGTATTCGCCTGAACTGCGAATTATTTATCATCACCTACCATCATACTAGTACTAGTAATATTAAAAATATGATGAATAGATTCCGAAACAAGGTACAAGACCGATTTAAAAAAATCTTACACCATTAGAAACCTACATTTTCTAGGAGTAACATAGGCTTTATTTAATTATGAATATTGTATGTAACTAAAAAACATCATAAGTGAAAACGCATGGCCTGTTGACAGATATACAGACAAGACAGTAGATTAATAGTCTCGTTTTTATTCCTTCGGTACGGAAGGATCTTGTAAGTTAAAGTCTAAATCCGTTGGAAATAAGGCAATTAATTCCAAAAGCAAATTGAAAATCCATGCTGCTACCATTTACCTACAATTGGTAACTTTATATTAATTTGAAGTAATATATCGAATTTTGACCGCTCACTGGTTATAATTTCTCTATTCAAAATGAACCTTATTACGTCGATTTAAAGCTATTTGATAAATAGTTTATTATTACTATAGATATGTACGTAACAATGATCATGGGATAGTGGCGCGTGCCACAGCACAAAAGCTAAAGGGCATGCAGCTGGCGTGGGAGTTACACACACACATACACAACACACACGCGGCCACATGCAATCATTATCTGTACCAGTTGATATAACAGTATTTTTTTTTTTAAGTACTTATTTGAACTAAATTTTTGTTTAGTGTGAGAAAGGATTTTTAAATCAATAATCATATAGTTGAAACATTGTAGTGACTGACTGATTTTGACGTGTAGGTATCTACTACCTAAACCGTTAGACCTAAAAACCTTAAATTTATTGAAATATTATTTAGATACTTAATATGAAGAAAGAAATAAATTAAAGTCAATGCAGCTACTAGGCAAAAGCTAGTTAAGTTAGCTAGTTAATTTAAAACTTATAATTAGGGTACCTTTTGTGGAAGATGAAGATGTATTAACATTTTTAATAAATATAACGTCTTACCATACTTGCAGTGTATCAAAATCTTCTAAAAACATTTTGATATCTCAGTACTTTTTTCAACGACATATTCATCTTACAACCCTTCTGCGATATGATATTAAAATTCTATTGAACCGTACGAACGGTGTAAGCTCGTTTATTTTCTTATGTGTGGTCCTTTACACATGTGTGCTTATACATATAAAAGTAAAGGCTTGAAGTTTACTGCAACTGCAACTCACGCGCACACTAACGTCTTAAATTAGATAGACCGAAATTATAAACAAATTTATAGTAACGCATTTTATGAATAATTTCAATAATAATCAATATATATAATTTATAAAAAAACTAAATATGTATAATAAAATAAATTACATATAATTATTTTAAACGAAGAGACATAATGGTGTATGATTGTGTATAAGCTTAGTTTAATAGAATAGTCTGTGTCTTTAATTATAGTAATTGGTGTGTACTATTCCAATTAAAGTAAAGTAAAAAAAAAATTTTTATAAAATTATATATGAGGACACAGTCATCTTACTATAAGATAATAACTATCCAGAAGTGAAATAAAAATAATTGAATAGTCATGTTATTTTCTACACCACAAATTTACAAAACGTTATATCGTATAAGTAATACGATAGAAACGCACACTACGATACATTTTATAAACAACATTACATTCCACCAGTGACAATAAGCTGTGCCGAAACGCTGCCCCATTCCGCCCTTTGAAAAGAGCATGTGTGCAACTAGTATACGTAAGTACCCCTGTTGATCCCCCCGCGAGTCACCCCAGGTGCGCCCGCGCGGCACGCGCCATTCCTGTCGCGGCCGGCGCCCTGACGCCATCGAATCTTTTTATATCCAGAAAACAGTTATTTTCATCATAAACGTGATCGAATCATCGCTCAACCGCAACTAATACAGCACAAACAATCATAACATGTGAAAACGGCAATTCATCGCATCAAAATGAGTTCCATTGGTGTCGTAGTTTTCCGCAATTCTCCGCTCGGCAAGTCGCAGGTGCTTCAAGAATCCGTGAATAATTCTGTGAATATATCGAACAATGAACTTCATCAAAACGGCAACCGTGAAATAATCATAGTGAGGAAGAAACAGAAGATTCAATCTCCGCCGAATACCGTGTCTGTGACGTCATTAGTTCGTGCTTCGGATCATATCGCGCCAAACTCAGTAGCAAAGAAACCTCGTGTCCGTGAAAATATTCCAGAAGAAGCAGCGCGATCTCCAACTCCACTCGCTGTAGCTCGCCGCAATGCGCGCGAACGGAATAGAGTGCGACAAGTTAATGATGGTTTTGCTGCGCTCCGACGCCATATACCTGAGGAGGTTGCATCTGCATTTGAAAATGCTAACTCCAATCGAGGTCCTAACAAAAAGTTAAGCAAAGTGGAAACGTTACGAATGGCAGTGGAATACATACGTAATTTAGAAAATTTACTAAACATCGGTCACGCTGACAAAGAAAATTCTTCATGTCGGTCAATGGAGTCGTTCCCGTCTCCCGCATCATCTTCACCTAGAGAAAATAGCCAGGAAAGAAATTACTATTCATTGCATTCTCCAACTATTGAAGATGATGATATGGATGAAGATGATTTAGATGGAACTCTGCAAGTTCGTCAGCAACATTATGTAGACTTGCATGCTGCAGAATCATTTCAGCTCATAACTACTCCTCATTTGTACGAGGAAGAAGAAGGTGCTGGCCATCCACTCACCCCGTCTTCGGACTTTCTTGGGCATGAAGACGTGAATTCAAATATTTTGGAGGGAAATTTTGCGTTTCCGAATTCTGCAGAACAGTTCACAGTGATACCTGAAAGGAACTATATAAGTGATAACGATGTGCCTGTGAATGAGCATGATTTTGAAATCAAGTATTCTCAAACAATTAATCAGCAATTACATGGTTTTGATGAATCCACTACTTTGCCTTTGACATCCATCGATCCCAGTTTAATTTTAGTTGAAGATAACTATAAATTTAAAGAAGAAGACAATGAAGCTATTATCAAGGAACAATACAACGATGACATGGACCTGAAGAAGGAACTTCCTGACATCCAAGTTACGCCAGAAGACAGAGAACAATTTGAGGAAAACTTAAAGTGGTGGCAAGAGAACACTCGATTAGCTCGTGAATTGTCTAAACGCAACAGTAATAATTAATGTCTCAGTACTATTATTGTTTGAATGGTGCATTTGTAGATAATTTAGTCGTGTATATTTATAGATCTCTGAATAGATTGTAATGTATTTATAAAACATACAGCTGTTAGTGCCAAAGTCGGTTACCATTGCAGGCGCAAGGTGTGTTGTAACGGTCAACAGACGAGCCTGCACTTCAAGTTTTGTACTATCCTATCGTGTAGTAGTTTTATACTAGGAGTTACTTTCATAGTTAATTGGATTAAAATTATACTAGCTAAAATTCGAGCCATTTTAATGCGTGTAAATAAAGTAATATTTGAAAGGGCACCTTTTATACAAATAGTGTAGTTAACTTAGAACTAAGTGCCTTGTACTTAAATAAATATTGTGATGTTACATTTAAGATTAATTATAACAATAAATAAACATAAATAGTATATTGTCTCCACTTATTGATAACTTCTAAAAACCTATGGTTTTTTTATATATAGGTAACTAAGTAATAATGTAAGTATAATGTAATAGTTTTTTTTTTCTGAACAGCGACAGTTACAATGACAGTTGAACCCCTTAAACTAATGTTACAAAAGCTACTCAAATTATTTCATTCGCCGCTCTGGTTGATTGCACCACTTTTAACTTAACTGCATTCTACTGCTGAACTGAATTATGGCATGTAATTATTATATTTATTAATTGCGTCTTTTTATAATTTTGACTCTTGTTTAGTTGAATTAAACTCAATAATTTAATTTCTTAATCTTTGCCTTGATATTATAATCATTGTAAACATATTTTAATACCGATAGGTAAATAATTATTTCTGTAAATCGCGGGAATATAACTTACATTCTCGTAAATTTTGCGGTGATAAATTAAAGTAGAACCAGAAATTAAACGAAATACCTAGCCTTATCCAGTTTTGTAGAATATCGTAAAGTTAACGCCCGGTTGATTGTGGAGTCAGCCCAAAATCGGGACCGTTAACGGTAAGGCGATAGTGCTATTATGATTGTAATGCGCCGACGGTTATCCCGAACAAAAAATATTAAGGGAGAACCGCTCTTAGGGAATACTTTGATTTAAATATTATATGCAAGTATAGAGCTCATTCAAGTTACGTGTAAAAATTAAAATAAAAACGGTTATATTAGATATATATTTATAAGAATTAGATACTAGAGAAATCATGTTTCATGGGTGTTTATATAGTAAAGATAATATTACACTTAATCAATAGTTATATACATTTAATCAAAAGTTGCTATATATATATCGTACTTTAATAATATTAGAAAGAGGAAAGCGTAGAGGTGGAGGTCATAGCAAGTAGAGGTCCATTGTCTCTGCCTACCCCGCTGGGAAACAGGCGTATGCTTATGTATGTATGTATGTAGAAAGAGTAAAAATACTTACGTAAAGTTCTAAGGTAAATTCTCTTACCAAAAGAAAGCCACATTATTTGTGAGCTACAGTATTATAAGCTATATTTTAAGACGAGTTTCCCACGGGTACGGCATCTATACAGATAAAGCCGCCAGTAAGACAGAAGAGATATTATAATATTAGTATTTTTAAAAGTACTGAACTGATTTATACATGTTTTTCAATTGGAAAGATAAGTTTAATCAATATCAAGTAGCATAGGATAATATTTTCGGGGACTACATGAATTCAATCCGACAAAGAGTGCCGCTGTACTCTTTTCGAGATTCAACAGCCATAATCCCTCAATCTCCCCGTCAGCGACCGCCCTGAGCCGAGGTCCAAGTCCCACAGGGGACGCCCTCTTGCACAGGTGGCTTAGTTTCTAGTGTTTGAACCATTTATCTAGGCTGGAGCTCTTCTCGCCTTTATGCCCGGTGGAGTAGCAAAAGCCTCGGGGCTAACTACATATGTCCGTCTGAAAAAGAAAAATAAAGGACTACATGAAAAAAACAGCGCTACATCAAAGTTTTCATTCTCGGTGACACGTCTACGCAGTTTCGAAATAGGTAATAGAATTTATTTCACGACATTATTTTCTTTTTTTCCGGACTGAATATCGTATGTAGCGACGAAACTTTTGCAGCTTCGCTGAGCTGAAAACCAAGCAGTGCCCCAGCATCAAATTGTCGTTCTCGACAAATTACGGAAGTTTATCTTTCAAAGAATGTGAAAGATTTCTATGTTTGTAAATATGAAATAACTAACTTCGTTCCGCACGCCCGATGTTTCCGGAGTAGCGAGAATGTTAAACTATTTTTTTTTTCATCAAATATCGTCATATTTTACGGGGTAGTTACGCATTTTGGCTTCCATTTAAATATTTTCCGCTTCATTCGTTAGGCACTGTTTCAGATGATTAAATTTTTTGTTCCACGTGAATAGCTATCCATCATAGAGAATAAGAAATTTTACGACTCATAAGCGGCTACGTAACATCGAAACGTAGGTAGGTAGGTACCTAGGTAAGTAGGTGAATTTTGAAGTCGTTGTTAATACTTGTACTATTATGTATTTCTTCTGTGTTACTGTAAATACGCATACACACTCGGTTCCAAAAATAACGGGTCAGTCACAAAAATTGAAATACCTCCAGAACTGTAAAAGTTAGATCAATGAAATAAAAAACAGAATAAAGACTTTTTAGTTGCGCTTCTAATAGCATATTATTTAAGCTGGTTGAAGAAAAAAACTTCATTAGGAAAACAAAATTAAAAAAAATGACTTTTCTTAAAAACAATATTTTTGTTTCATGTCATTATGGATGCTTTCCATTTCTATTCTGTCACAAAAAAAAAATATCGTGAACGTCTTCCACGTGTATAATTATTATTCTGTGAGGTGAAGCATGGCAGTCACGCTAGAGGAATGTACCAGAATCCTAACTTTTTTGGAACTTGGGCGGAGCCAGCGTGAAACAGCCAGAAACATTGGTGTATCTTTGTCGACTGTTCAGCGGGTAGTCCAGCGGTACCAAGAGACCGGATCACACCTAAGAAGACCAGGAAATGGCAGACCAAGATGCACAACGGCCAGGGAAGACAGACAACTGGTGGCTACAATGCTCCGAAATCGTTTTCAAACTGCTGTTGGTCTAAAAACTCACTTTATTCGCTTTGGAGGTGGCAATTTAAGCGCTCAAACAGTAAGAAGACGTCTTGCTGAAGCAAATTTGAAACCATTGAGGCCCGCAAATGGCCCCAAACTGGAACGGGGACATCGAATTGCAAGACAGAGATACGTGCGCGAGCACCTAAACTGGACACTAGACGATTGGTCTAGGGTAAGGTCCACGGACGAGTCTAAATTCATGCTTTATAAGCATGATGGTAGGCAGTTGGTGTACAGAAGACCAGGGGAGCGCTTCCATCAAGCGTGTGTGGAGGAAAAAGTGGCGTACGGTTGAGGCTCCGTACAAGTTTGGGCTGGGATTTCTGCTGAGGCCCGCACCGAGCTGGTACTCATTCAAAATGGAACTCTAAATGCAGAGAGGTACGTGGAAGAGATTCTCAATGAACATGTAGGTCCTTCCATGGCCAGGATGGACCGGCATGGCATATTAATGCATGATAATGCGCGTCCCCATACCGCCAGAATTGTACATGACTACCTTGAAGAGGTCGGTATCGAACTCATGCAGTGACCAGCGCGAAGCCCGGACTTAAACCCCATTGAGCACGCCTGGGACGAGCTTCAGAGATGCGTGAAAGGTCGAAACCCCCCACCAATCACGCTTCCCGAGCTCAAACAAGCACTGGTGGAGGAATGGGAAGGTATTCCTCAGCACCGGCTCCGAAATTTGGTGTACAACATGCCTAATCGCCTGGAAGCTGTCAGAAGAGCTCGTGGAGGCAATACAAAGTATTAAATGAAGAAAGTGATGAAAAACAGCAAAAAAACAATCATAAAAAAATATAATCTTAAGAAAAATATGACTTCTTTAGTTTTTTTATTTTAATTTAGAGATTAACATTGTGGGTGCAACTAAGTTTTATTTTATTTTTTATCTGTATAATTAAATTCTCAATTGAACAGTCTTCGTTTCATTAGGATGGCATACGTAGTTCGGGAGATATTCGGGTTTATGTGACTGACCCGTTATTTTTGGAACCGAGTGTATATTTTTTGCAGAACAATTTAAGGGTACAAGCAAAGACCATGAAATGTAACATTTTTTTTGCTACTAACTAATGAAATAATGAAAAAGATGGTGTGGAAAATACGTTTTTGTTTATGACCGAAACAATAATCTTAATAAAAACGACATACATCCTAACTTTTAGTTGCGTTTTTCTCAAAAGCTATTTATTTGGACATTCCCTGTTCTTTGCCTGTACCCTTCAGTTGATCTATGCGTATACTTTTATGACTTCAAACCTGGTTTAGGCGCGTAGGTAGGGACAACTATGAGTGTTTCAACATAAAGGCGCGGCCCCACCGCGGTGCATGCTGTGCACGGGCGCGCGACCCATTTTAGCTGCGTGTATTAATTAGTATGAAAAACGTCAATTCATGCGTAGCCTCTCCGTGGGTTGCAGTGGACACAACCACATACATTTTCTTCCAAAGCGAAGCTTAATACACGTGCGTAGCCTCTCCGTGCACCGCGGTGGGCCCGCGCCTTAATACTGTGGTGTTTCGTGTCACCAACCCGCTTGCCATGCGTAGTGGCGACCGCAGTATGTAGTATACGTATGTGGCAAATTCCTCCCTCGGAGACCCATATTTAGTAGTTATACGGATTAATGATGAATTATTACTTATATTCATCATTAAAGAAAGATTAGAAGTATAATAATATTGATCATCCATATTATTATACTATCGAAACAAAAAAGATTCTAAAAAAAAATTAACACAGCTTACCTATATCATAAAATCACAAACTTACTGCTGGCTTAGTATCTGTCCTCTAAGACAAGTATCCTTTAACTTTTTTTATTATCTTATCTTCTACTTGCAGGGCATAATTACCTACAACACTTCTACTTACATTATCTATCATTAGTACGCAGTCCTCTTCAATGGTCTCTAAAACAGGATGACATAGGCATATGGTAACAATTTAAAAATACAGTAACAATAAAAAAAATATACGGTTACAAAATATCTTAATAATTCAATGAGTAAGTACCTACCTACAAAAAATGCGAAAATATATATACAATAACGAGTTGATTAGCAAATCTCGTGTAAAATTACAGATAGTGGCTATAAAACGTATAAAATATCAATTCTCATACACCTATTCGTAGGATGATAAAATTACAGACTGCAGCGCGGCGGTTTCACCCTTTGAATAGCTGCTCTAATCTCTATGAGATTTCCGTCAATATTGTTTTGGTAAAAGGAATTAAAAGCATGAATAGGTACAGATTGTCAAACTCGCTAGAAACATAAAAGTAATATATAAATATAATATATAAATAAAATGGCGTCAATTAAAATTTATCCACATCTACAAGCTAATCAGGTTACCTAAACGATGCGTGAGAATGGCGGATCTGTTTGCATGACAAAACTACAAGGAAGATATCCTGATCGATGCCGTTTGTAAAAAACCGTCCGTTACGAGCCGCTATGCCTTTTGTTGTATTGCGTATGCGCAGTTCAGGACAACTTGATACTTTGCTGCAATGGAAACGAAATTTATAGTTTGGCTTGTCATCAAAAACTTATCAAAAATGTTATGGAATTTCAATGTGTTAATAATATAGAAAGATAACTCTTTATTGTACACTAATAACAAGAACACAGAAAACTTACAAACTAATCGGAGAACAGAGTATGTACAATTGGAGGCCTTATCAGAAAATATATTTATATAATTATTTATATAGCGTGATATGAAGCTCATTTAAAAACCGCTACCTACGTGTTTTACGTACGTAGGTAGGTAAGGTAGAAAATATTTTTTTATTTCTTTACCTTAATCGTTATATTAATATATCAAGAAGGTATTTATAGGAAATAAACTACGTAAAGACTTTAACGATTATCGTAATTTATAAATGTAATGTACTTAAATGTAAGTGTCGAAGTGCTCCTAATTCCATGTTTTAAATATTTTAGAGATGCACTCACGGCAGTACGTTATGACGGCACAGCAATTTATCTGCCATAGCATTATATGTTTCATAACATTATTTTACAGAATTACATTTATAAAAGAAATGTGAAAGACCACTAATGAAATAGGTGAAGATGGATTTAGAATAGTTTTATTTAATTGGTTAATTTAATTAACAGATTAAATTAGTCATTTTAGTTATAATTGTGTACGTGAATAGTACTATAAAAAAAATCCCAAACATAAAATATTTAAACCAAGTATCAAGATTATATGAACCAAGCACATGGCAAAGTAAAGTCAAAGAAGCTACCCTATTGTTGAAGAATATTTATTCTTGCGCCGATCTCTACGGAGTCTTTCAGTGAGGTCGACTCCATTGTCCACAGGGTTCATGGGAACGCAAAAAACGGACTGTACCTTAAGGGTATCCAAGGAACTGAATAAACTTTTTTTCGAAGCATAGTTCGCATATCCACGTGTTCGTGATGCTATATTTTGTATTAATAATCTGAACGTCTTATGAAAGCGCTCGGGATGGCCACGGATTAAAAAAAAAAGTTTATTTATATAAATAATTAACAAAATTTGTCATTTCTTACAATGTATCTATACTTAATCTCTTGTATGTTCTTTAGATACAATATAACAAATAAAAATAAACATTTTATTGTAACATTTTTCTTTCTTTCTAGAAACAAATATTAAACCTTGACTGATAAATGAATAACATTGAACCAATTAAAAAGAATTTTACACAACGAGTAATATAATTACAAGCGTTTTATCTTAGTGATACTATCTTGACATTTACTGAGTTCAACTGTTTGAATAAAACAGTTGAACTATATCTATCTATAACTACCTATATCTCTTTAGATTTCCATTATGATTCCCTTTGGAAATATAATTTAAAAGAATATTAAAGCATACTACTTAGGAAACTATTGAATTACAAAATTTTATTCTATCCTATACCTTAGAAGCACAAGGAATGATACTCATTATATTTCAGAAGCATTTACGCAGAATGTTGCTGACGTATAATGGCACATCCGACCTTATGCATCTGAGCTCTAAAATTAGGTAACGGATTTTAAAGAGATATGAAGCTGCTAATTATGACTTTAAATAACACCGAAGTTAATCTTTTATCTCAGTATAAAACACAAAGATCATATAAAATACTGATAAATTTATTACAACGCTCCTCGCCCACTATAAATCTTCCTAAATATAATATACTCGTACTTATATATATATATATATGACATGTTTTATTTAGTAAGTAATTTTGGAGGATAATGGTTTTTTTTTATCTTTTCATTGTACAAGATTTTATAGACATAATCTTTAAATGTATCTACCTGCCAATACTATGTATCTATGAAAATTCAAGGTTGATAGCTCGATAATCTGATTTAAGTTTAAAAGTCTATTTATCATTTACATCCGACAAGAAGCCAGACTGTTTGAGATGGTAGACAGTGAAATTGCGCCATTCCCGATATGCTGCCGCCATACGGCATGCGTATGCGCTGAGCCATATGGCGATACACAGATTCAACAAAAACTACAAATTAACTGAAGATAAAGTTAGAGTCACGGTGGCATATGCTTTTGTTTTTACATAATTAGTGTAATTCGATTTAAACTGAAGCCAAACAAACCATATGGGATCTCGTAATAATATAGAACGCAGAAATTCAAAACAGAATAACATCTTCAATCTTACTAGCAGATTTTTAGTCTACTAGTATACTTGTTAACCCCTTATGCTAAGCTAAAATGCTTGTGTTAAGAGTGGGGTCGGTAGTGCTATGGGTAGGGATCGAACCGGCGACCACAACATCACAAGTCCGACACCATGGGCTACGGCCGCTTCTATAAGTTTCCCTACCATTAATAAATAATATGAACCGTGATTTTTTTATCGTTGCCTATAATTGGCAGGGCTAATTACCATCAGAGTTACTATCGAAACATATCATAAAAATTTTGAAATCGGGATTTGTTAATATTACAAAAGACAAATATACATAAATAAGCTCTACTGCCTTGCAATAGGTACGAGAGTAACACACATACATACATATATCGATTTAAAGCAAATTGTGAGGACGGTGTTTATAAAATATGGCCATTAATTCATCGCCGCTTAATTATGACAAATCAAATCAAATGAAAATATTCTTTATTCATATAGACATGTTTAAAATAGTGTTCTTAATCGAGCGGCCTTTCCTTCTACTACTAGTTCTAAACTCAACTACCTAGTTTTAAATATTATTCAAAATTTATATTTAAACGTAAATATCATAACAAGTTTGTTTTAAAATTGTTTTGCTTGTACAATAATGTGCCTATTACGACCCCCTAACACCGGAATCACGGGTAGTACAGTGCACATGTTAGTTCCGTACACCATGCTTCCTATATTACAACTGCGACTAAATTATTTACGAAACGCGTGCGCATGCCAACAATATGGAAATAAAAATGAATATTTAAATCGACTTCGATAATTTTATTTGCTTCCGTAGGTACGAATGGCAGACTCATGTATTGCATCTATTAAACACATATACTAACTTATCGCACTTGGTTTGGCCCGCATAAGCTGATTGACAACCTCCAACAACCTCACTGACAACCTCCGTATTTGGTTCGCTTTAAATCTCGGAGGTCGTGGCTTCGATCCCCACGCCGGACAGGAAATCTTTGTGTAAATAATTCATAGATTTCTTTCCGGGTCTGGCTGGTTGAGGGACTACCCTCCGTGCCTCGGAAAGCACGTTAAGCCGTTGGTCCCGATTGTTATAACATCATCTATAATAATCGCATATCAAGGAACATACGAAGGCGTTTCCTTATGTGGTACAACATAATACTGCGGTCACCAACCCGCCTGCCAAGCGTGGTGACCATGGCAAATACCGTTCCTCGAGAGGAGGCCCATGTTCAGCAGTGGACGTTGTACGGGCTGATGATGATGATGATGATGATGATGAAGCTGATGGATGCTGCTGCCCATCCATCAGGTGTCTCTTATGACAACCATGGGAAGACATTGGGTAGTCTATTTTAAGCCCGAAACCACACGGCTAACATAATATTCACAAAAAGCATGAAGGCTAAAAAAATCTGCTTAGTCTGTTAGTTCATTAGGTTAAATTACCAAAAAATATTGGACACATATTTTTGTTTTCATTCCTCAAACAAAAAATGATGAAGATACAGCGCGTTTAAATTTCAGGTGACGTCACTTCTACGTTCAATTTTAACTAGTAGTGACGTCACAGCCCTTTTCTGAACTTATAAAGTTCAGGAGAGGGTTGTGACGTCACTTTTGTTTGTTGCTGCTCTGTATCTTTGTATTTTTTTTGTAGATTTGATAAATAAAAAATATGTGTCCAATATTTTTTGTATCTAATCTAACAGACAGACTAAATATACTTTTTTAGTCTTCATACCTATTATTAAAAATCAAAAACAAAACACAACTTATGATGTAACTACATAGTTACATCATAAGTTGTGTTTTAAACATATAATGAGTCAATGTTTCATAATGATTAACTTATCTCAAACTACTTAACACAGTTAATGAGGTTTAAGGTCAAAACCGTACGGCATACCTAGGCATTTGTCCTCTAGACAAAGATCTCTGATGAACAGTCATTTGCTAATAGAAATCACTACTACGTTCAATTATGAAAGAAAACATGGACAATCCATGTTTTGTCTGTTGTTCCTGTTTTCAAAGTTACCAGCTGAAAAATAATACGGTAAATAATAATCACACTTTTTGCGACTGCTTAAATATGTTATTTCCCATTCCTTACATTAACACAATAGCAGATAAATATGATATCTATAGATACTAATATTATATAGAGAAAATATTTGTTGTTTATTTGTATTAAATTGGACTGATTTAAAAAAAACATTAGAAATGGTGAAACAATTTTTGAATTTTATTATAGTCATATAGCTTCATTATATTAGATATACTTACAACATGTAGGTAAAGAACAGGCAAGCTACTAAACATCAGTTAACTTCAGTTATACTTCTGATGAAATTCCTGCGGGAACGGGAACTATGCGATTGAAATTGCGCGCGGAAAGTTAGTAGGTATAAAACAATTTATATACAAACTTACAATTTCAACGAACATGTTTTACAAGTTACAACAATACAAAGACAACCAAAGCACCCTTTCTATTAACTCGTTTTATAATTACAGGGTTATTGTATGTTTTCGCTTTCATTCAATAGGCGACTCCTCCCACTGGCATACCTTCAATAACATTCTAGCCAAGATTTTTTATCTATTCCACTTCTAATTGATTACACGTGCATGGTTTCCGTTTAGCCACGTGTACTATTATAAATTATTAAAATATTCGTTCCGCTTCAACCCGATTATGCCCTTTAATTCTCATGATATGATATGCAAGTAGCATACAAGATAAAGTAAATTAAACAGGAACCACTTGACATAAAAATAGAGGTAATTCAGTGATGAATGCATTATTTTAGAATTTGGTTTAACGGTAGGGTTGATCTCTTTATTGCCTTGCGTTTCAAACAAAACAGTTTGAATATTGCCCGGTATTTCCGATTAAATATCGTTGCATAATCAGATACCGAAATTAGACTGATTTCCTTTTTGATTGTCAATGAAATGTGTTCTGATATCGGTAAGATTTAATTAAACGTATTATTTATTTAACTTAACCTTTTGTTATCGTAATGATTGTGTGATTTTTAAACTATGAATCCTTTTTTTAATGAGTAAAAAGTCTTAAGCAGTAAAATCTACTCCGGAGAAGAGTGCGCCCGCGAACGCGACGCGTCCCCCCTCGCCCTCCCGACCCTTAGTTTGCTAAGAACCTTCCGATGCCCTCGTAGACCCGAAGTCCGAGAGGCCCGCCAAATGTAAAGTAGAGCGACAGTTGCACAAAACTCCCCTAAACTAAAAGCCATAATCCCTCAATCTCCCCGTCAGCGACCGCCCTGAGCCGAGGTCCAAGTCCCACAGGGGACGCCCTCTTGCGCAAGTTGCTTAGTTTGTAGTGTTTAAACCATTTATCTAGGCTGGAGCTCTGCTCGCCTTTATGTCCGGTGAAGTAGCAAAAGCCTCGGGGCTAACTTCATACGTCCGTTGGAAACAAAAAAAAAAGTAGTAAAATCTAATTAATTTGTTTATGTTTATTGTCAATTGAGCATGATAAAAATGAATTACAAAAGGCAGGGGCTAACAACAAGTTAGTGTGGAAATTGATAAAAAAGAACATATTTCAGTCTAAAAATCAAAAACCTTCTCTTGACCTAATAACTACAAATACATGCCCTTTGGAAGTGACGAACGTAGCTAACAACTTTTATGCTAACATGGGCAAAACCCTAGCAGAAAAAAACTTAATTCTACAAAGTTTTATAGCGCAAAATATGTTTTCCACTACTCCTGCGTGCACCCTTAATTCATTTGTCTTGTTAGATACCGATGTCGATGAGGTTTAAAGAATTATTACTAATATGAAAGATGTTTGTGCTATTGGATGGGATAACATACCCAACAATATACTCAAAAGATTTAAGGTCCAACTTGCTCCAGCATTAACACATATTTTTCAATTATGTCTAACAAAGGGAATTTTTCCTAAAGTATTAAAAAAAGCGGTCGTCACTCCAATTTTTCAATCTGGAGATAAAAAAGTTATTAATAACTATAGGCCTATCGCAATTTTATCAGGACTCTCCAAAATTTTAGAAAAAATTATAAATAATAGATTAATTAAATATCTTGAGGATAAAAAGTTACTTTCGGAAGGTCAATTCGGTTTTAGGCCAAAAAAATCCACTGAGCAAGCAGTAAATAACCTGATTGACTATATTACTAACAATTTGGACAGAGGAATGCACTCTATTGGGATCTTCCTGGACCTTGCCAAAGCTTTCGACACAATTCCTTGTTCCATGCTATTGCACAAGCTTGAATCTTTTGGCATACGGGGGACCCAGCTTCAATTAGATCTATGCAACTTGAAACTCCATATGGGTGTCATTATGTCATATGCTGATGATACAGTCTTACTATTCTCAGCTAAAACGCGAGATGAAGTCTACGAATACGCACAACGCGGCTTAAACATTGTATCTAACTGGCTTTGTAATAATCTACTAACCCTTAATTCGGATAAAACAAAATATATCGTATTTACAATGCGTAACAATAACATTACAGTCACTAACAAAAACATTCACGCACACAACTGCAATCCATTTGCCAATACTGCATGTAATTGTCCAACCTTAGCCAAAACAGACAATATAAAATACTTAGGTATTATAATTGACACAAATCTAAATTTCCGCAAACACATCAATTTGTTATCCACAAGAGTGCGAAAACTTATCTTTATTTTTAAAAATTTACGAAATACTGCTGAATATAAATTAATTAAACAGGTCTATTTAGCTTTGTGTCAGTCCATTTTAACCTATTGCATAACTGCATGGGGCGGTAGATGTAGTTGTGCTCCGTGCGCCCCCAAAAGGTGCATTGACTGCTAGGTCATAGGCATCGCCACGGTACCGGATGTATAATAATATGCATTAGCTATTCCTGGTGCTCAATTTACTGGCATTTAGAGGAACATCCTGGGTTAAGTTAAGTAGGTAAACCATCTTCTAGTGATATAATAAGCATAGCATCGCTATAAACAGGGGAGTTCTACATACTTCATACCACCACTGTGGCCGTGGATGCCTAATGCATTTTCAACCGGGAAAAAAATGGTCATTGAACGACAGCGACGAATTTCTTATAGTAGCAACATTTTTTTACGTTTTGACGAATTCAAAGCAATAACTGCAGTAGTTTATATTTTTTTCAAAATGTGGTCACAGTTCACGTCGAACAAAAAGAATTAATAAAACAAAAAACAATTTACTCACAAATTAGAATTATAAATTCGTAATTTCATTAACGCCATCGATTATGGACTTAAGAGAATAATAGAGAGATTTAATAGAGTAAGTTTTCTAGATTTCAATATTACCGCGGAAGAGTTTAAGCAATTGGAAATGACCGAAAGAAGCCAGAATCACAACATGAACTAAGTATATCGTTACTCTTTTCAAAATAAAATTCTGAACCCACCTATAAATATTTGACAATGGTGACAGATCAACTTTCGTCTAGAAATGTACATCTTCTGATTTTAAAATACTATCGACTATCTGTCACTTTTTGGTTGCTCAATCAATCTATGACGGAACAAAACTGTAACGTTTGACAGTTATAGTAATTTGTATGGGAAAATAAAATAAGACTTTTTTTTTAAATATGCTGCTGTCAGTTGCGTTTTGTTATACCATTCTTAACAAATGAACCGCTGACTTATATTTTGACTGAGTTGTTTTGTTATTTCATGTCAGTTGCGTTTTGTTATACCACGTTTTATGTCACGTCACACGGGAACGACGGGAACGGCATAAAAAGTATCCTATGTCCTTCTCCCAGTTCTTAGCTTACCTCCCTACCAATTTTCAGCCAAATCGGTTCAGCCGTTCTTGAGTTATAAATAGTGTAACTAACACGACTTTCTTTTATATATATAGACTAGCTGACCCGGCAGACTTCATCCTGCCTCAATCGATACATAAAAGACCTAAACATTTGTATAAAATAAACTGGGCCGTAGAGACTTCGTTTATGCGGTAGTCCTACCCCTACACTACCCCTACCCTACACTACCCCTACCCTACACTACCCCCACCCTACACTACCCCTACCCTACACTACCCCTACCCTACACTACCCCTACCCTACACTACCCCTACCCTACACTACCCCTACCCTACACTACCCCTACCCTACACTACCCCTACCCTACACTACCCCTACCCTACACTACCCCTACCCTACCTCTACCCTACCCTACCTCTACCCTACCCCTACCCTACACCTACCCCTAATCTACCCCTACCCTACCCTACACCTACCCTACACTACCCCTACCCTACACTACCCCTACCCTACACTACCCCTACCCTACCTCTACCCTACCCCTACCCTACACCTACCCCTAATCTACCCCTACCCTACCCTACACCTACCCTAAAAAATCTTAGCAAAAAAATAAAGCTCAAATTGACTCTACATTTTAGTTAGAAAACGTTTGTATGGGAAAAAGAAAAAGGCTGTTTTAAGGGGTTTTCAGGCAACTACTAATAAATTAAAAATTAATTAAAAAAACATTGTCCAGCGGACAAAATTGTGAATCTAAACCATTCCCAGATCCCCTTGAACACACACAAAAAATTTCATCAAAATCGGTGCAGTCGTTTGAGAGAAGTTCAGTGACATACACACTCACAGAAGAATTATATATATGAAGATTATTTTGTAACTCTTTCGTTACCTTGAAATAAATAAATTATTATTTATTATTATTATTATTATTGTAGACAGGTAATGTAGGGAGGTTACCTATTAATACTATACTAGATTCGCGCGCGCGGTTTTACCCGCGTAGGTCCCGTTCCCGTACTGTACTTACGAAAAATATGTGTACGGTGGTGCAAGAAGGTAGGTTTACTACTTATAAAACGCATTTTTAATTTATATGTCCTCTTTTATGAGAATATTTTACTATTGTGTGCTTTGGAAAGCACGTTAAGCCGTTGGTCCCGATTATAATAAAAAGCAAAACTTCGTAACGGGCAGCAGCGTTTCCCTGTATATTACAACATAATTCTGCGGTCACCAACCCGCCTGCCAAGCGTGGCAAAAACCCTCCCTAGGGAGGAGGCCTATGTTCAGCGGTGGACGTTATACGGACTGATGATAATGATATGATGAACTATTACACGCGATTCCACTAGCACAACCTCGTAATAACTATTCGTCAACATTAAACAATAGTAATGACACTTGATGATCAATTGATCGCCTTGTCAATAACTAAATGATCACTTGATCATGTCCTTGATTTGTGCTTTCATTTATATCCTCCAAACACTTCACTTCATAAACACTGCAGTCTTCTAAAAATAGACAAAACTTGTCCCAGATGTGTTCTTAGCATTTTTTATGAACGGAACATGTCGCGTACCAACGTGGGAACTGGAAATGCAGAAAAAAGTTCTTAGTTCTACACATGTAGCGAATATGTAAGAGTTTGGAGACAGACACCACGTGTCGAAACAGGAAGAATTCATAATTTAACGCCGGAGACGCGTGCCACTTGCCGAGCACTAACGGACCGTGAAATTGACCCATTCTTTCAACACGGAACATTCATGTTGAGACATGGCTACTTGAACATACTTATCAGGTATTTACAAGAATTTATTAGTAGTTTGTTTTAAAACTGCAATTAATTAGTTTTTTTTTCTTTAATTCTGTGAATTAACCTATTTAAGCTGCGGTCGCGAATCTTTAGTTCTGTCTTAGCATTTAGGTAGGTACCCGCGTCTAGTTGCGTGGGTAATGTTACCGTTCCCACGGTAACTATATGTCTTTTCGCAATAAAATAAAAATAAATGTAAAATTAAATAATATCATAGTTCATACATTAAAATTGTATTAATACCTTATGTAGTAACAATGCTAACGCAACGCAGTCCGGCAAGTCTCCACTAGATGGCGCTAAAATGTATTCAAGAATCCAACTGGATATCGATTTAACATAGAGATAGGTACTTTTATAAGATTTGTATAATATTTTGTTGATGTGGGGAGAACCTTCGATAACTTTCGATCAGATCTAATCCAGACAAGAAAATAGTCTTTCGTACTCTGGGTCTACGAAGGCATCTGAAAGTTATTTGCAAGCTAAGAGAAGTTCTACCAACAAAAACTGATAGTACCTAAAGAGTATACCTACCTAATAATATACCTACAAAATGAAATTATGTACAGTCATTATTTAATTGCGTAGAGTCAAGAGAATTTAAATTTTAAATTAAAATGCAAGATTAATTAAGTACTAATTAGACTAGACTACCCCATATCTTCCTATGGCTGTCGTTATTTTTACTGCGATAACTGCCAAACGTGTTGATTATGGCAATATGGATGGCCAAGATCTTGTTTTTTTTTTAAAGACTACTAGCAGAGTTTTGCTGTCTACTAGTATTCTTATATTTCTTAACCCCTCGTGCTAAGCTAAAATGCTTGTGTTACGAGTGGGTTCACGTCGCGTCGGTAGTGCAATGAATGGGGATCGAACCGGCGATTGCCAGCCATTCGGCTACAGTCGCTCTTTCAAAGACGAGACCCATGTTCAGCCGTGGACGTAAACACGCTGATGAAGTAAATACGGAATTTATATTCCAAATATTTAATAGAAAAACTATTTTTGTCAAATAAAACCAGAGTTTAAATACATACAATCGGTCATCAGATTTATAATCATTGTTCAAGTGTAATTTTATCGCGTTGGTATAGCTGCAAAGAGAGTAACTCAATAATCTGATAAGTTATCTTGTATTGGTATAAAAATGGGTAAAGTTTATTGATACACTGACACTAATGATTGCATTATAATCTATATTTATACATATAAATAAAATTGAAGTGATTTTTTGTAGGTAATTGAAAAATTACCGGCAATTTTCTAATGAATTTTGGTATATAGGGTTAATAATAAAAAAAACCGCAATAAAAAAAACTGACGATCATGTCTGATTTTCCGAGACTTTCACTGATAGATAATAATTATAGAATTTTTATTTTGTCTGTATGTTTGTGTGACAATGTACCTATTAATTCCTAACTCCTAATTTCCAAATAAGTAGTGCCGATTTAGACCAATTGGAAAATCACTAGTAGAAAGCTGATATTATAAGGAGTATATTAGACTCTTTTCTCCATAAACAACATTTCCCTCATTTTTCGCTGACAAAGTCGCGGGCAGCAGCTAGTCTAAAATATTTATATTTACTAATACTATCAAGAGGTAAGTTTGTGAGGTTGTACGGTGTCGGTAATATCTGGATCTGCTGAATCGATTTTGCAAATTCTTTTACCAATAAAAAGCCACATTATTTGTGGCTGTATTTTATGTCAAGGTTTCCACGGAAACTAGAACTATGCGTGATAAACCGCGCGAAACAGCTACCTGGTTAAAAAATTGATTAATTTGTTTGAGAAATTAAAATAAGAATACTTTGAATAATACAATATCACAACAACCAATGACACTTAAAGGACCCCACAACACACTTATTTACATTTTAAAAATAGCAATATAAAAGTAAAAAAATAACTAAAGTAACTAAATATCGAGAGCAAGAAAGATTATATATATATGTATACCTCACAATTCTGAACTATAAAGCTGACCCTACATAGGGCATGTACTTTTGTCCAGCATGTCGCATGCAGATGACGGCGGGAGGCAGCGAACGACGCGCGACGGGGACGGGTACTCAGCGATCTCGTTGTTCACAGCGTCCATTATTCACACCCTTGAGCAGGAGTGAGTTCACAAAAATCGATGTTTGGAGAAGAAACTGCTAATACTTATTATATTAATAAAGTTCACATTTATTTTTCATTATTCATTTCGCAAGCAATAAACTAACATCTGCGAGTGCCAGAAATGCAAAATTTTGTAATATAATAAGTATTAGCAGTCTCTTTTCCAAAAATCGATTTCTGTGACTCGAGATATCTGGGATCAGTGGTATCTTTGAATAAAGAATACGGCGTGAAATGCTATCTATTTCTCTCTACACAGTCACAGTGATTTCTATGGATTCAGATATCTAGAAACAATGTTTCTGTCAACAAAGTTTTTGGCGAAACGTGATGTCTACGATTAGAGAGTTCTATTAACTGTGATTTCTGTATAATAATATAGTGGTATCGTACAAGCGTGTTTCTGTCAACCGTTCCACGCTCCTTGAGCAGTGGTTCTTACCCTTTAACCGATGACGGACCATTTTATATGTCTAGCCATGGAATGCATGTAATACTCAATACCTAACGTTAAAATTAACACTTCGCAACAATTTCTGAGTCCTACGTTCAGTAAATAAATATTTTGCTGCAGGGTAGGTAATATTTTCCGTTCTGCTTCATGGACCATTTCGTGTACTGTCAGAGACCACGAGTGGTCCGCGGTTGAGAACCACTGCCCTTGAGGAACGCCCTCCCGACCCTTACTTGCAAATTCGATGGGGATCGAACCGGCAACCACAAGGTCATAAGTCTGACGCCCTTGCCATTGGGCTACGGCCGCTTAGATAAGAAAGTATTATAACGTTATCCGGGCTGATGATGGTGATGACGATTTTTCATTTAATTAAACACACACTGTCTGTTTTACCCGTGGGTTTACTATTAATAATTTTTTAACTATTAATAGTAAAGCAATAGGCTTTCGACTGTTTTGCTATTAATAGTAAAGCAATAAACTCTGTCTGTGTTTAATATTAGATGAAAAATCGTCGTCATCAACTGCCCCGATGACGCCCATGCTGAACATGGGCCTCTCTCTATTTATAGGGGGGTCGACATAGTATGCTTAGCCGGTGGGTTGGTGACCGCAGAATGATGTAAAGCATATACATTTTTTTTTGTCAGGAACGGGAATCAAACCCATATTTAAAGTGCACACTGTACACGTCACGTTTACTTCGTCAAATATACAAAAAATGCTGTATCTTTTTACTGTTAAGTACAGCGGCAGTTGGATAAAACTAATAATCCTAGTAATATTATAAACGCGAAAGTTTGTAAGTATGGATGGATGGCTGTTTGTTACTCTTTCACGCCAAAACTACTGAAGGGAATTGGCTGAAATTTTGGACCGGTATAGGTTATACGCTGGATGCTACAAAACATCACGCTCCGACCCACTGGAGTAGGGTAACGCGGGTAAAACCGCGGTGCACAGCTAGTTCCTCAATAAGAAGCCGAGGCCCAACAACTTCCTGTTGCGAAAGCTGTATTTTTATATAAACAGCATTTATATCTATATATGTACATAGTTTGTAATATTGAAACCGTTTTTTAAGGCTGGCCCTGCTCGCCTTTATGCCCGGTGAAGTAGCAAAAGCCTCGTGGCTAACTACATATTATGTCTTTCCAAAAAAACAGTTTCTCGTCGCCGCCTCAGTATAGTATTCAAATTCTACTTTATAGTGCGTAGCATCATTAATTCATTAGTCCCTCTCTTATAACAAAGTTTTATGATAATACTGTATTAATACTTTTTCTTACTACTTCCAAATATTGCCACAATAATATGCTCTATATAATTCCGTAGCGTAGCGGTATTTGGCTTGCTTTAAATCTCGGAGGTCGTGGGTTCGATCCCCTCGCCAGACAGGAAATCTTTGTGTAAATTCTAAAATTTCTTTTTGGGTCTGGTTGGTTAAGGGACTACCCTCCGTGCCTCGGAAAGCACGTTAAGCCGTTGGTCCCGATTGCTATAACATCACCTATAATAATCGTATATCAAGAAAAGGGCAGCAGCGTTTTCTTGTGTGGTACAACATAATACTTTATATATACATAATACTTTTAAAGGTAGTAGAGCCTTGCTGTGTTTTGCAGCATAAATGAGCCGGCTCGACCGGGGAAGTACTACCCACTCACAGAACATCGACGTAAAGCAGCAGTACGTTAGTTCTGCTGTGTTTCGCTCGGTATGTGAGTGCGCCGGAGGCCCAAGTGTCCCCATCCCACCTAGCCTTCATCCTTCTTCCTTTCTGTGTGCGATGTGGATCTGCTGCTGTGCTCGGGGCTAGTGAGACGGACGTCCCTCTGTGATCCGTTGAACGTGAGGGGCTGAGGCGAGGTACAGGGAGACCCGGTGGAAATGGTTCCGCCGGCCACCTGCCGGTCAGTGGGGGACCCGAACCCAAGTCCATCCTACTCGGGAGGCGGTCCCGCCAATCGGCGAAAATCCTATCTTGTGGTCGTCGCGCCGGAGTGGGAGACCGGAGTGGATCCCGGCGATCATAGGTCGGGGGGCACCGGGGGCCCTTCCGTGTTTCGTATCAGCTCCTCACATAACCCGCCTGTCCATTGAGAACTACGTCTCGCATTTTCCCTAAGTGCAGTTGTGGGTTCTCGTCGCATAATGAACAATCCAGTCTGCTCAAAAAAAAAATGAAGGGAAATAAAAAAGAGTAAGGTCTACCACGGCGGTTACCCTATGCACACTCTCTGTGGACTTTTGCAATGTCAGGGGTTTGCGGAGTAATCTCGATGCCGTCCATCATCACCTTGAGACGGCACGGCCTGCCTTGCTCTTTTTAACGGAGACGCAGATAGGCGTTCCGGACGATATTTTGTACCTGAAATATCCCGGCTACGAATTGGAACACTCCTTCCGACGTAAAGCCGGGGTGTGCGTTTATGTCCGGAGCGATGTCTGCTGTCGACGCCTTCGGGGCCCCGAGCATCGGGACCTGTCAATTTTGTGGCTTCGCGTAGATTATGGGGGCCTCACTCGGTTCTATGCATGCCTCTACAGGTCCCATGCTAGTGATACAGGGTCAACTCAATTGTTTGAGTGCGTCCAAGATGGGATTGATCAAATATTAGAGCAGTGTCCATCAGCGGAAGTGGTGGTCCTTGGAAATTTTAACGCTCACCACAAAGAGTGGTTGGGATCTCGGACCACTGACCTCCCGGGTCGAACGCTGTTCAATATGGTCACGGCCTATGGACTCTCACAACTGGTGACACAACCCACACTTGTCCCAGATATTGAGAGCCATGAACCTTCCTTGCTGGATCTTCTGCTGACTACGAACCCAGGTGGATATAGTGTGGTGGTAGATGCCCCTCTTGGGTCATCCGACCACTGCCTTAGCCGCTCAACAGCTCCTGTTGCGTCTATACATTCCCAACGCCAAAATACCTGTTGGCGGCCGCAGTCACCCCTGGTATAACAACGCCAGCAGGGTGGCTGCGCACCAAAAGCAGTCAGCATACGTGGCCTGGAATAATGCCAGGAAGTGTCGGGACCCGAATGTGAAGGAGGAGAAGCGGTAGTTCAATGCTGCTTCCAGATCCAGCAAAAAGGCTATTGCCGTGGCCAAGGCTGAACACGTTGCCAGAATTGGTGAGCGTCTCAAGAGGAACCCCTCCGGGAGTCGTGCTTTTTGGGCGCTCGCCAAGGCTGCGCAAGGTAACTTCTGCCAGATCAATCACCCACTATTGCGTAAATCCGATGATAGTCTGGCCCACAGCGCTAAAGATAAGGCCAACATCTTGGCCAATCTCTTTGCCTTGAACTCGACTTTGGACGACAAAGGAGCCACACCGCCTACCATCTCTTGGTGTGTGAGCTCACTACCTGAAATCCGCATTACACAACGTGCGGTCAGGCGTGAGCTCAATCTCCTAGACGTCCAAAAGTCGAGTGGGCCGGACGGCATTCCCGCAGTGGTGCTGAAGACGTGCGCCCCAGAGTTGACCCCTGTTTTAACGCGCCTTTACCGTCTTTCCTACGAGTGCAATAGGGTTCCATCTTCATGGAAGGTAGCTAATGTTCACCCTATCCCTAAAAAGGGTGACCGGTCAGACCCGACAAACTACAAGCCAATAGCGGTGACGTCTTTGCTCTGCAAAGTAATGGAGCGTGTCATTAACAACCGACTGCTCCGCCCAACTAGCAAAATAATCCTGGAATGCGATTTTATAATGCTAAGTGGACTTATAACGCTCCGATGAAGGTTTTGGTGGTTGCTACTACGCTTTTTATAGCATAAATACATGCTGTTTTTACTCAAGTACATTGTATCCTATAATTTGTACTTATATCCGTATATAGAATCACATTTCCTGACAAATATAGTATCAAGACTCCTATAAAAGCATGAAATAAGAGAAATTACACTCAAGAGTAATTACTTCGGTAAGTCAGACTTATATGCGCCTATGAGATAACATCTGCGGGCCATTTAAATCTTAATACTCCTGTAGGAGCATGTACCAGGAAGATATGCACTGAGGAGCAATCACTCTTGTTATTTTTACTTATAGCCTCATATAAGCCAATATTTTGTGGCCAATATAAGTAAATTAAAGTTAAATTACTGTAAATCATTGATGTATCTGGTTTGGTTTAACATAAGCTTAAAGTAACCGAAGTAACTATTAAATGAATTTCATATCCACGTTTTAAAAATAATAAATCACCAAGATTATAACAGCACTCGGTAGGATAAAATGATCTCTTTATTTATTTATTTTAGATTTATCTTATGCCGTTTTAAACCTAGACATATTTATATAGGCATTTCACAGTAGTGTTACTATCTAAGTAATCTCAAACGATCCTGGTTAAAACTCTTAAGAAGCCACTTTTGCTTGTAACGACCAGTTTAGGCGAAAACACGCTTTATATAGTTTTGCAAATTCTATTGTAGGATTTGACATCTGCCATTTTGATAACAACCGTTTTTGTCTGCAAATATTGAATAAAAACCGGCCAAGAGCGTGTCGGGCACGCACATGAAATGGTTCCGCAGCCATGCATACCTAAAATGCCTATTTTTTAAATTAATAAAGTTGAATTTCATTTTGCGGTCTACTCCATACATTTTGTTAGGACGACTTGTGTTGTGGGAAGTTGGTCGAGTTGTATTAAAATCACTTTCTATGATACCTAGTCCGCTATAGTTTTAGTTGAAAGAACTTACTTACAAGAATTATTTTAGTAATATTTCAAAAGTTAGGGGGGGGTGCTCTTAACTCTTTTAACTTCTATGCTAGGTTATCTCGAGACTGGGGGGTTTGATCTACATAGTCCCAATGCAGTTTTTTTTGCACTTCAAGAGACCTTTCCAACGATACCCTACACGTTGTATGGGAGGGGGGCTGAAAAATTAATATTTTAATCATTTTAAAAACCAAGTTACGGATCTTCAATATAGTGCAGTGCGGCGGAGTACGAGCCCTGACGGACGGTCACTATAAGGGTTCCTTGTGGACTACGGAACCTAAAAATGGATTTAAATAAGTGGAAGCGGTTTAAAAAAAGTGGATCTTATAAAAGAAAAGTAAAAAAAAAAACATATAAAGAAATGTTAACTGTTTGAAAAATAAATATGTCAATGTTTCTTGTTTACCTAATGAGATTTCTCTAAACATAAATATTGATGGATTACCAGTTTTCAGTAGAACAAACGTTAAAATATTTTTTATTAATCGATTTTCATCTGGGCATTGCGGAACCCTAATCAGTAAAAATGGCGAATCTTCGGTTTTGAGATAACCCAATATAGAACCAATATAATTATTACTTATTAGTACCAATGTATTGGTACTATGTCACACTTGGAAATGCTAAAAATACTTATTTTAGCATTATGTCACACTTGGAAATGCTTACTAAGAAAATGTCAGCTGCAATATTAATTAAATATTAATAAATACAAAAATGTAAATAAACAAATTTCAAGAGGCGCTTAAAAATTGTTATCAAAACCATGCTAGATTTCACAGAAAATTCATGTTCCCCGACGAATAAGCTATAAGACTAACAATTTGACAACAATAACATTTTGTTTTTCTACTTTGGTTGACATTAATAAATTCTGATTCATATAAATACTCAAGATGGTAAAAATATTTTTTTACAGAGCAGAACAGTGTCCGATACACTCACTTCGACTGTTAACAATATATGAGCTTATAGAAGCATTTCTAGGCGCGTATTAATCTATTTTTTTACTATAACTTACTTATATTGATATTAACAGGAGTAATTGCATTGACGTAATTCAATTACAGGAACAATATAGGCATATATGGCATTTCAGCTGTCTAATATAAATACGTTATAAGTAAAAGTAGACTTATAAAGTGGGCCCTTTTCGCGACTTATATGTGGATATAAGTCTCATATAGTCCTCGGGAAATGATGGTTCTAGGATAGTATAAAAACCACTTTTTGCTAGTTGGGCGGTACCTAGAAGACCACGAGCTTCTCAATGACCGTCAGTATGGCTTTCGCCACGGTCGTTCGGCTGGTGATCTTCTAGCGTACCTCACGCACCGCTGGGCGGAGGCCTTGGAGGGCAACGGAGAGGCCCTCGCCGTCAGCCTAGACATCGTCAAGGCATTTGATCGGGTCTGGCACAAAGCCCTTCTATCGAAGCTACCATCATATGGAATCCCCGAGGGACTCTGCAAGTGGATCGCTGGTTTTTTGGACGGTCGGAGCATTAAGGTCGTTGTCGACGGTTCTTGCTCCGGTACCAAAACTATTAACGCTGGCGTTCCGCAAGGTTCGGTGCTCTCGCCTACACTGTTCATTCTGCATATCAATGACCTGTTATCAATTGAGAACATGCATTGCTATGCAGATGACAGCACGGGTGATGCGCAATATACCAGCTATCAGAAAGTCCCTCGGAACGCAATACAACAAAGACGGTTTGACTGAAGTCGAGGGCTTTCTCGGGAGGGCCACAGAATGGGGTGAAAAAAACCTAGTTCATTTCTTTTGAACCCCAAGAAGACCGCGCGTGTACTGCGAAGAAGGACTCGTTTGATATAGCGCCTCAGTTCCAAGGTGTATCTTTTCGTATTTCCGAGAGTATTGGGATCCTCGGCGTCGAAATACGCAGCAAGGTCCAATTCAGGAGTCATGTGGCAGACAAAGCCAAGTTGGCCAGCAAAAAGTTGGGCGTCCTGAACAGAGCTAAGCGATACTTCACACCTGGCCTACGACTTGCACTATACAAAGCGCAGGTCCGGCCACACGGTGAGTATTGCTCTCATTTCTGGGCAGGCGCTCCTAAATACCAGCTTGACCCACTTGACTCAATACAGAGACGGGCTGTGCGTATCGTCGATGGTCTCAATCTCACGGATAGACTGGAGTCGCTAGAGCGACGAAGGGACTTTGGTTCCCTCTGTGTGTTCTACCGGCTTTTCCACGGGGAATGCTCCGAGGAACTGTTCGACCTGGTACCAGCGGCACCCTTCTATCACCGTACCACTCGGCGTCGCAACAGGCTTCATCCTTTTTACCTGGATTCGTTTCCGTCCAGTACGGTACGTTTTCAGCGGTCATTTCTTCCACGGACGTGTAAGCTGCGAAATGATCTCCCTGCTACGGTGTTTCCCTCGTGCTATGACATGTCCTTCTTCAAACGAGGTTTAAAGAGAGCACTCCTATCACGGTAGGCAGCGGCTTGTGCAATGACAGTCTGCTTCCCTGGCATTGCTTGAGTCCATGAGCAGCGGTTAACACTTACCATCGGCCAACATGCCACGGAAGGCAATAAAAAAATAAAAAAAAATTGCTGTCACTAACCCGCCTGCCAAGCGTGGTGACTATGGCATATGCTTCTCTCCGGAGGAGGTCCCTGTTTGGCATTGGACGTTATACGGGCTGATGATGAATAAACCTACTTTGGAATTTAAAGTAGATAGTTTAAATTCCAAAGTAGGTAGACTTTGACAATAATAAATAATTAAATATACAAATATTTCATTTATGAGATGCGATAAACAAAGTCATTAATAAATTCAATAAAATTAACATACGATTCTGTTACAAACATTAATTTCGACACAATGGTTACACGTGGTTGAAATTAAATGAACTGTTATTTTCTATCTATCAATTTTACTTTACACTAGTTTTCTACTACGCGTAGCACATGGGAACTTCTTAATAAAATATAGCCAATCTCTTGGATAACTTAGCTATATAATAGTGAAAGACTGTTTGAAGTTGGTCTAGTAGTTCCGGAGCCTATTCAATGCAAACAAACAATAAAATCTTTCCAATACTATTAAGTTTAAAATACTAGCTGCGCCCCGCGGTTTTACCTGCGTTACTGTGCACCAGTGGGTCGGAGCGTAATATTTTGTAGTATTTATGTTAATCCAGCGTATAACCTATCCCGGTGCAAAATTTCAGCTAATTCCGTTCAGAAGTTTTGGCGTGAAAGAATAACAAACATCCATCCATCCATACTTACAAACTTTCGCGTTTATTTCGTTTGAAATTTATTAAAAACAGTATCGATTTCAACAATACTTTCACTATAAGAAAGCTATTTATGATTAAATTAGTAACGGTCTTTCGTTTCTAATCATAAAATTTGATCCCTAGCGCCTAGCTAACATATTCACAAGAAATCACCTAAGGTGTTAGTGGTGATCTTTTTACTCAAAAATTTGATATTCTTACGAATTATTTAACATAGAAACAGGTAATATAGTAGGGAATATATGGTTGATGAAAGAGTAATAGAATAAAAACAATGCAACGGTTAATGTAGATATAAGTATATACTCTAAACGCAGGCAAGCTGAAGTGGCAATGGGCAAACACATAACTCGAAGAACTGACGGAAGATGGAGCAGAAAGGTTCTCGAGTGGCGACCACGAACTGGCAAGCGCAGCGTAGGACGACCGCCTGCACGATGGACCGACGACCTCATAAAGGTTGCAGGGAGACAGTGGTTGCAGGCCGTTAGCGATCGTTCCCGCTGGAAATCGATGGGGGTGGCCTATTTTCAGTAGTGGACTACAACAGGCTGATGATGATGATGATGTTTAGAGTGTAGGTATATGTATTATTTTAAAGCCCTTGCTAGGCTTTAACATAACACTAAAAACTGTTCTTTTTACGCTAATTCCTCCCAAACTTTCGCTACTAACTAGTTGTAGTGGCGAAATCCTATTTAAAAAAAAACCTGTATATATAGTGACCTATAGCAGTCTATAGGTAAGCCAAAATTAACAGCAGTACACACGGATGTAGGTGTACTCTGTGCTTATAGGCTTAGGCTGATTCATGGACACCTGAAAGTTGAATTTAATGAGAAAGTTTATAAGAATAGTTGTTACCAATTAATTCAAATATTGACGCAATATGGGGACTATTGCCTAATGGCAATATATGGTGTCGTTAGACGCGCCAAGGGAATTACACTTGATGGATGGGCAGCAGCGTCTATTAGCTCAAGGTTACTTGCCATCTTACTGCAATTTTCAATACTCTAAACGATCTTGGCTTGCTAAGGTGTGTTAATAGGAATCTGCAGCAGTGGACGTAAACAGGCGGTTGAAGTGAAGTGATAAGGACAATTAAGTAATGGGATAAAATATAATGACCACCAAAATATATACTTGACACCAGAAAAATAAAGTCTAAAATTATAATAGTACTAGCTATTTTAGTCACGACTGCACTTCAAATTGTATTCGAACACCAAATGTAGTAAATGATCACCAAATCTTAGCGAGCAAATTATTGCGCTATTTCTACCTTAATAAAATCAATGAAAAATGACAATCGGTTAGGTTAGGTTAGAGCTGCGGCCATACAACGCACGAGCCGAGCGAGCGAAGCGAGCGGTGCCGCGGCAGCGGCCGGCGAGTGCCAGAACCGAATAGTAAATTAGTAAAACATTTAGGTACTTTTGGTGATCATTTACTACTTTTGGGTTAAAAATGATTTATTTGGAGTCATTTTGCTTAAATACGATAGCGAAATGTTAAAACTTTGGTTACAATTTTACATTAAAATGCGGGTTTAATTTTGGTGATCATTTTCAATTTTTTTGGTGGTAAGTTAAACATAAGCCTTAAGTAATTATGTAAAATTCGATTAATTCAAGGCAGTTCAATCAAATAACCATGGAATTCAAGGTAGTCTACAATGATAAGGTACTTCGAGGTACATTTTATGATAAAGAACATTATGAAATTGAGGTATTTATTAACATCAAATAATCATTATAATGCATAATACTTTTTGTATCAGTAAAAGATAAAACGTTCACAGAATGTTTTAGATGGATCCAAACTTATTAGATTGTCGTCAATGGAACAATTATTTACAAACGTCGTCTTTTGTTTCGGCTGTAGGTGCAAGTCCAGTTCTCCTATTTCCTATTAATTTATTAAATTATTTAGCTACTTATATCTAATAATTTACATTTTTTATATTATAAATTCTTTATAATATAATTAGACCATTCACACATTTATACAATAATATTTATTCTTTACAAATGTCATAAGCTTTCATAGATAATATATCATGCGTCATTTTTTTATTCGTATTTTCAATCCTTTCTGCTTTTTTTTTTGATTTACTATAAAAAACTAAAATTCCCAGTAACTTAACTTAACTTCAACATATAAATAAATAGTTTTTCAACAAAAATTTTGACAATAAGCATAGATGACAATCACTTATTTCTTTATTCAAAAAGTGATTTTTGACAACATTTTATGAAAGAATCATTATTCTATAACCGTAGATTGTATGGATATGTATTAGATATCATTTTTAATCCATAACTGCCAAATCTAATTTATTTAATACAATGAAATTTGAGTAATTTAAATGTATTGTTAGATATTGATTTATACAAAGAGTTCTTGTTGAAAACCCTTAGTAATTTACATTCGAAACACAATGTTATCTTTGTGTTTCGAATATAAATTACTAAGGGATTTTTGTCGAAATTCTTTTCGACAGCCGCAGGTTAGCTTTCACTACAGTGAAAATTAATGATCAAAGTATTCTAAGCTTTAATTAAGATGGCAACTTCGAGTAGGAACTGCCGCCATGGTGTGGCTTGGCAGCACAATAAACTTAGGCCAATTTTTTGTTCTTATAGTTCAAATACTGTTTAATGATCATCAAATACCCCAATCAGCTCAGGTGCCTTAAACCCGATTTCGTTATTTTCACTCCATAATAGTATGTTGTCAAATAACTACAGATGAGTTTCACTATTTTTATAACAATTATACTGCGGCGTCTATCACAAAACATTGCGGAATAACATTGACTTTGCGTAAAGAGATCAACATTTATTTTCAACATGTAAATATGATAAAACAAAAAACCTAAAATAACCTATTCAAGGTGACTAAACCACAATATTATTGACTGTACTTTTGGTCTCTTTTTTCTTTGAATGTCTAAAATATTCCTCTATTTGCAATAAAGTTTTATTTTTAGTCTCAGGTAAATAGAAGTATAAAAATATTGTTCCAAAAAGAGTAGAAATACCATAAAATAGGTATGCGCCCTCATGTCCTATTCTTAAAAACATCGCAGGTGCAGTTTTAACTACCCCAAAGAAAGCAAAAGATGTCATCATTACACTAATTCCTGAACCTAAGCCCTTAGTTTTCACTGCAAATAGTTCACCGACCATGTTCCATGGTAACGGTGATATTCCTAAATTAGATACAATTATGTAAATTGCCATTAATCCTAAAGATATTAAAGAAGATTTATGTCTAATAACACCAGATTTATAGAGATATAAATATGAGGCTAGCCCTAGTAATGATAACGTTGTAAATACACCACTAAATAAGGCCATGGGCCTTCTTCCAGATTTTCTAAGTAAAACACAAGCCATTGTTAATGCTACACAACGCAACACGTCTATACTTAACATAGCAATGTAGGCGTATGAATGGTGAGAATGATTGCCGAGGAGTTCCTCCATCATATCTGTCGTATACGCGCAAATAACATTGACCCCTGATAGTTGAGTTATAAGAAAGAACGTAACCATTATACACAATGGCTTCCAAAATTCGGGTTTCTGAATATTTTCTGCTAACGCTTTCATTTTACTTCCGGCTTCTTTTGTCTTCGACTGCTCGGATATCATTTTATCTAACTCAGATTTCATTGCCGCACTCCTACCTCGATACCATTGGAAGGCAGTGGTACATTCCTCTGCTCGATTTTGCGACGCTAACCAAGCTGGTGATTCCGGTGCGTAATAAAGTATTATGCCCCCAATAAATGGAAATATTCCACACAGTAATGAGGCCGTACTCCAGTGAAGAAATGTGCCAAACAAATGTGACATGAATACACCTATTGCTATGCCGAGGGATATAGCTGCAAGGAACAGACCTCTGTATGCTGGTGAACTGATTTCTCCCACGAACACAGGACCAAGTGGCCCGAGCCAACCTTGACACAGGCCTGTAATAAATCTTCCTATTAATATGAGATAAATATAGCCGTTCGCCAATCCTATAATGAGCCAGCCGGTCACAAAACAGACTGCTAGTAGTACCTGGGATACTTTTCGTCCCAATCTTTCCATTAAATATCCAGACATCAGGTTACCGAAGAATAAAGCAGACGATGATATGGCAGCTGCAAATAAAAATAAAATTTTACTATAATAATATAGTCTTATATTTGACTAGAATCATTTAGATAATTTTATACATACCAATCCACGACACCATTTCTGTAGAGAGATGTGAACCTTTAACATGCTTTAACTGCGGTATCATGATTGCCGATATCCCCGAAGTAGCGCCAGCTCCAAGTGCAAACATAACGACTCCAAAAGATATAATTGCCTGTAATAAAAGTAGATTTTATTTTTCTCTTTTCTGTGATAAAACATAGATAAATTATGAGGTTTCTTCCTTAATTTGCTACTGATTAATTTTAAATTATTAACCAAGCTACGCCTAGAATCATAAAATTAAGATATTTTATACTAGCGACATCTTTGCTGTTATATTATTATTATTAATTGCACATAACGTGCGACTTATCGTATGGTGTTTGTATTATCATAATCAATAGGTGTATAATGTTAATAAAATAAAAATATCATCACAAAGCTATGCGAATATAGTAACTTAGTCTAATCAAGATAACAAATAAACTATCCATTACGTCATCGATGACGATACTTTTACTCCTGTTTTACATTTCGTGTTTTGTTGGTAAAACTGTAGTTTGCATCAATTATGTGCGCAGCAATGTAAGTCTATACAATGCATAGTACGTAATCAAATGAACTATGACTTTGTACACGTGTATCAAGACATTATCGAATACTAAACAAAAGACGTAAGTTTGTGTCATTTAATAATGTACATGACAAATTGCGTAAGTATTTACTTTTCACGAAAATGTTGTATGAGCTGAATTAAAGTGAATCTCCTTATCTTTCGTCTGATAGTATTAATTGTACATAGTATAAAGATAGATTACATAGTAATATATTCCAGACAGGCTAAGAGAGGTGCCACACGAGCGTTATCTGTGCATTGCGTTGGCGCTGCGTCGACTGAGCGGTTACGCTCCGGCGTTCTACATATAAACCAGAAAGTCACGCCAAACGTTGCGTTAAATTGTTGGATGATATCGCAACGCGCGCGCAACGCTTAGATAAAGGAGGAAGACGAGTTGGGGAAGAGAGCTGCGTTGAAGCGACCGCGACGCGACGGAGCGAAAACGCAGTATTTAATAGCGTATCGAAGATGAGATAGCTGCGTTGACGCAGCCCCGACGCAGAACACAGACAACGCCCGTGTGGCACTTCTCTAAGGATGTCTAAATTCAACTTCTATAATGAAATTATGACCTTACCATATTATGTGTAGTAGGGTCCTCGGATCTTACGAGCTAGAACTGTTATTAGGACACCCGCAAAATAACATCACGGATTTGATCGAATTTTGATAATTATTAAAAGGATTTTTCGTCAAATTTATGAAAGAGTTTATATATAAATACAGTTTTCTTAAGCGGCTTCTAACAATCACAAATTAGTTAACTATTTCAAAATAAATATATGAAATAAAATTACAATACGAAAGTGTTAATCTTGGTCGCCTAGGTGATATTAAAAGGATGTCCATAAGGGTTGTATATCATATGACACGATACTGTAATGAATACAGCATTTCAGTAATTCGTAATATTTAGTAATCCAGTACTTCACCCTTCCACTTTCTTATTGCCCCAAGTTTGTCCATGAAAAAGGCAATTTGATAACAAATAATGTAACTTAAACAGATTTAGGTATTTGCCAGAAAATATGTAAATACCCACCCAATTTAAATTTTTAACGTAAATATAGGGACATCCCTTTTGTGTTTATAAATAAGGATTATAAGTAGCAAAATACAGGTCTCAATTAAGATAAGTTAAAAGTAATTAGTTAATTATGAATAAACAAAACTTTTATGACATCAAAAACTTCATTAAATAAATGTTTTGTATTTCAAAATACCTTTGAAAACCATATCGTGTTCTGACAAAAATTTTAATAAAAGCATACCATTTCTTTATTTATCAGATTTCGAGATTTGCTGTAATGAGAAGTTCTAGACAATTAAATAATTTGTAGTATTTGAATGCTTTGGGCAGTCTGAAAGTCTTTAAACAGACTTCGAACTGATGTTGGGAGATGTCTAGAAATCGTGTTAGGTGATGTTACTCCAAAAACGACTAATGCAAGTGTCGTGTTGTCCAATCAATGAACCACTTATTGTCATGCCCCATGTCCTGCACAATACAAGACCTAGATGAGGCAAATGACCGGGGAATCGCTGTGGCCAAATACTGGTCAAGTTTGATTTAGATTAATGAATAGCCTTTCGACTCGAGAAGAGAAGCCATAGAAAGAGTGTCATGGGACACAGTCTCTGTTCATTTACTCTCGATATCCGATGGGACGTAGTATTTGTACTTATAACACCGCAGGGAGAGATCAGTAGACTTTGATAAAAAAAAATCACATCTCAGAGTTTACTTTGCATGTCAATTTACTAAGTTAATGTAGCTTAAATAATACAATAAGAATTACATATGAAATGTGTTACAGTGGTTTTCAATCTTTTTAATTTCGCGACCCCTTCGTAAATGTTTTTTCAGGAGCCGAACGAAAATGCTCACTACGACTAAGTGTCAGTGACCCACGTCTGTCACCGTCTAGTTCTTCTGCAGAGTTCATAATTCCGAATTTCATCTTGGTACGTAGGTATAGGATTTTGTCAGAGGTCATCAGTTCAATGACACACGAAATAAAAAAAATCGTAGTATGACCAGAAAAGATTACGCAATTTTAAGCAATCCTACCAAATTTTATTTACAATCGACCTACTTCTTGCGTTTACTATCAAAACTACTCGTTCTCTATTACAAATAACTCTTATAGATAATAATATTTATGGTGATATGTATCGAGTAATGAATAGGTATCTTTAAGAGTTGAATTCTTAACAATAGCATCCCTATGACGCGGATCTAACATGTAGGTACTTTTAACAATTCTTAACATCCAGCACAAGGTTGTATGTATAACGTAAGGTAGATTAATAAAAATCCACTAAAAATCTAAAGTCATCAATCCTCAATGCCCCGCCAGCGACCGAGCCGGCGCGGGTTGCTTAATTTGTAGTTTTTAAACCATTTATTAAGGCTGGAGCTCAGCTCGTCTTTTTGCGCGGTGAAGTAGCAAAATCCTCGTGGCCCACTATATATGCCCGTACAAAACACAACTAAATGATTTTCTTCTTATCACTGGGGAAGCACTGGGGTAAATAAACCCTGTGTCGTGGGGAATTTACTAACATTCAATTCACAGACAGAAATATAACGAAATCAAAACATTATTTCAACTGATATTTAGGCTCCAGGTTTTCATGATTGAAATGTCGTTAACCAACAACCACTACCTACATACGGAAGTATATATATTAATATTAAATTAAACCATTTAATACTTAATACGTGTCCGCAATTTTTTATAGTAGTTGTAAAACAGTTGTTCTACTGAAATTAGCTGGTCTGCGAAAGGAAATTGAATATAAACGTAAAACAATTAACTGACGGACGTCCGTTCAGGTACATAATCAATATCTTTGCACACAAATACTAGGTGAGGGTTAAATAATGTAGCTGTTATTACGAGAATTATATATACACTGTTTCCAATGTTAATACGAAAATATAAATAAATATATAATTGACTAAATTAAACATTTTTTTTTAGAATCGCCGATCGTCAACTGTTTTCAAATTTAAAAGAGATAATATAGGTATAAGTAATTGACAAATTAACATACTTTTTTTAGAATCACCGATCGTCATCAAATGTTTTTAAATTTAAAAGAGTTTCCATTTCTAGTCTATCGTTTTCTTTGTTGATAATTTATTTAATTAATAAAAATGAACAAACCTGTCTCCTAAAAGGCAATCCTGGTCTTTCATTAAGGTAGTTTTCACTGATTTCGTCACAATTCCCATTGATATTAATTTTTTCTAACTCCGGTACTTTATCGTCCCCCATCTTGGAAATATTCCGACACACTGCATCACATGTGAACCGAAACTACGATTTTATGAACATCCCAACGCTTTAGCGATATTATATTATCTTATCTTAGCCTCAAGTTAACTAGCACTCGTTATTGTAATGGTATATTTTTAAATGATATAAATTACTATTTAAAATATTCTACGTCTAATAATCGGTTAAGTGGGGATTGTTGACACAAATACTTGTTATGGAAATAGAAGATGTAGATACTGTAATAAAGGTAAGATCAGGTTTGGACAGCTTTATGTAAGGTGCTAATAAAATATATGCCTTACCTACCTTTGATCAGGAGTGTTACGATTACGTTAATTAAGAAATTTACGTAAAAAATAAATGTTATTCCTCTATAAAAATAAAAACAAAATTAATAAAACTAGTGGTAGCCCAGTGGTGGAAATTTGAACATAATCAAAAAAAATTAAGCATTCTGCACTTACCCTTACTAATATTATAAAGGCTTGTACATATGGATGGATGGATGTTTGTCACTCTTTCACGCAAAAACTACTGAATGTATTTGGCTGAAAGTTTGCACGCGGATAGTATATAAGCTGGATTAACATATAGGCTGCAAAATATCACGCTCCGATTTACTGGAGCAGAGTGACGCGGGTAAAACCGCGGGGCGTAGCTAGTTCTCTATATGAATGGTGTTTGAAATGTCATACGCCTCCATCCGCGCAATTTTCGTAAAAAGGCGCACAAAGTCCAAATATTTTAATGCATTCCATGTGTAGGTATTACATAAGGTGTTACAGATAAACCTATCAATTATTTAGATCCAACATGGACCCAGTCGGGCACAGCAAAAATGGAAGAGAGGAAGTAAGACCAACCATTGTCATCAATATAGATTGTATTAAAAAAACACTTTTCTTTTGAAAATAGTCATCCATAAATACTAGTCGCCCGTACATTGTACAGGCCACACCTCGCACACCTATTAGTTGTTTGTTATTTTATTTATGCGGAAAAAAAATGTTATAAAACAACAGAATTTTATTCACTAACGTAATCACTATAAACATCATATTAGGTACAGGGATGGCTTACATTTTAAAAGCACCTTGTATACCTGCAATGGTATTCGATTTGTCCCTTTTGACATTAAAACTAACCAAACACGAATCATTTTAAATAAAAACCTACGTATTTTTACGAGTACTATTTTTATTGTCAGGTAAAGATGAGAGGTACTTATTAAAAAAAAAATGTAATACATTAGTACTAGGTAGTAAATTAGTTTACATTCCAACGACAATATTATTAATTAAAATGTACCAATGTTGTTATGATATTTATAATGTCACATATTATAAAGAAACAAAATCTACCTACGTTGACACCCGGAGAAGAAAGACTATAAGAAACTCCGAGATCAACATCATCATCATCTACATCATCAGCCCGTATAACGTCCACTGGTGAACATGGGCCTCCTCCCAAGGGAGGGTATTTGCCATAGTCACCACGCTTGGCAGGCGGGTTGGTGACCGCAGTAGGTTATCAACCCGCTTGGTGTTATGTTTGTACCACTCAAGGAAACGCTGCTGCCTGTTCCTTGATATTTCAGATTATTATAGATGATGTTCTAACAATCGGGACCAACGGCTTAACGTGCTTTCCGGTACACGGAGGGTAGTCCCTTATCCAACCAGACCCGGTAATATCCGGCTTGGGGATCGAAGCCACTACCTCCTAGATTTAAAGCGAGCCAAATATCACTACGCGACGGAGGTTGTCACTCCGAGATCAATCTTACAAAAATACTATTTATACAGGGTGATTTGTAAAACACCGGTAACCTCTCAGGACTATATTACTAACATCATAAACAACAACTTTTAACTTCATAAATTCTATTCCACTTACACAAAACACCATATTACCAAGACGGTAAAGCCAAGTCACCCAGTATAGGTACATTCATAAGCATTTATTAAAAACCTGTTATTTTTCTAAATATTACAAAGAGACACTTTATTTATAGAAATGTAGATTGGAGATATCGGAATTTTACATTAAATTCGGAAATATTTTTTTTCGATAACTGGTTTAAACGGGAAGCTGATTAACAGGTAGTTTAGGAAATATAACAAAACTTTCCACATTCATTATTATGTTAAATTGAGAGTTAGTATTTAATCAAGTATTTAATTAATCAAAAATCCACAATCCGTTAGTTACCAAAAAATATTTGGCACGTATTCTTTTTTTTGTTCCTAAAACAAAAATTAACGAAGATACAAATGTTAAAATATTGTGTGACGTTACTTCTAGGTACAATTTTACCTAGTAGTGACGTCACAAGCCCCTCTCCTGAACTTTGTAGTTTGTTGTTGCTATACCTGAACTTTGTAGTTTGGCGTTCTAGACGACCCGGACGACGAGATCACAACTTACCAACTAGCAGTACAGAGACTGCAAGAAACTAGCACCACTACACAGAGACCACTCTATCCGACCCGCCGGGGAAGAGTGCGCCCGCGAACGCGACGCGTCCTCCCTCGCCCTCCCAACCCTTAGTTTGCTAAGAACCTTCCGATGCCCTCGTAGACCCGAAGCCCGAGAGGCTCACGAACTGTAAAGTATTCAATTTATTATATATACTATATACGTTATAGTAGACACCACACCCCAGACATTTACTAACAAACTCTCTAAATAACAGAATAACAGGCATCCGCACTATCACGCTCATTCACATACATACTCACTACACAACACACACTCACACACACAAATCAAACTACTAACCTAAACATCACCTTGTAAAATAACAACACAATCTGCTCCTTATTGTTACAAAATGAGAAAAATATCCGGAATGGAGGCCTGGTGACCTGAAACACACCAATTTAGGCATCAGTCCCCCACAACAAACTACTGTTCTATGTTACTTACTTACATTAACCACTCCACGGCCACTGCTGAACATGGGCCTCCTCTTTAACAGACGTTGGCCAGGGTCCTTGAGAGATATTGCCATAATCACACCAAGATGGTAGTATCTTTCAGCTGATAGATGTTGCTGCCCATTCTTCAGGTGTATGTCCCTTAGTCGCCTATTACGACGCCCATAGGAAGATATGAGGTGGTCCATCCTAAGCCGCAAACCACACGGCATACTATAATATAATTTATATACGAAATTTCGCTGCTTTAATGTAATAATGACACAAAATAAGGTTATGGTTCAACATAAATTGATCTGTAATATCATGAGACTAAAACTCATTATCATTAGTTACACATTTGCATTTGTGTCACTTTAATATTAAAGCAGCGATTTGAAGTCAGTCACTACAGTAATGATCATATTACTTACTTATCTAAATTAAACTATGAAATTAAAAAGTTCCTAAAAGCCTGCTAATATTATAAAGAGGAAAGGTTTGATTGTTTGTTTGTATTGAATAGGCTCCGAAACAAAAGGACCGATTTGAAAAATTCTTTCACCGTTGGAAAGCTACACTATCCCCGTATAACATAGGCTATATTTAATTATGAAGTTCCAACGGGAACGGGAGTTACGTGGGTGAAACAGCGCGCGGGAAGCTAGTAATTTATAAGTATGAACGTATCGTTTGGCAATGGAAACAGGTACATAACAGATAATAATGATTGTTCTTAGTAACGCTTGTAGTAACTAATATTCGTTAGTTATACTTCGAGACATATAGTTTCAATTTTTATTAAATTTATGAAAATATATTGATCAGTGTTTACAGGATTGCAAACTACACATAATCATTAGGTAAGTTTAAATTTTTTTGTGGTTGAGGAACTGCCCTTCGTGCCTCGAAAGTTACGTTAAGCTGTTGATAATTCTCGATTGTCATGACATCACATCGCAGCTTCGATCGAACAAGGTCATAATTGCAGAGGCTTAAAGCCGTTAAGACTGAAGCTGGTCCTAGAATACCTAATTGACGCAGATCCCACTTTATGTCTTATTAATTCAATTAGGACGTTTTGATTACTTATTTGAATATAGAAAGGCTTTCTTCTTTAACCGTCACAAGGCGAAATAGCATTTTGGAAGACCTATAACGTCAACACTGCGGCATTATCTAATTGCAACACGTCAAAAAAAATCACGTGTTGGCTAGTTGTGAACTATACACACAATTTATGTTGTTGGTTAATAAGGAGACGTCAAAAATATCTCATTGAAATATCAAAAAGTGACAAGCGTCACTTTTTGATATTTTGCTATTTATTTTGCAAAATTAACGATTTTGTATGTAGCTCGTACGTGTAGACAAGGCGATACTGTATAAAAAATAAATTGGTAAAAATCTCAATAAGTGTGAGCAGTTTATAGGCCGCAGTTTTGCAAAAGTTAATCAAATTCAGTTTCTGCATCATAAGTTACAATAATTCAATTCCAGTAGGTACATCAAAAATTACGTTTTTCATTCCATTATGAAAGATAATTATATTCATAGACTAACTAACTGAATGATCACGTCAAATTAGGTAATCATGTGTTCGGCAAACTAAATGCTTTAACTCATAAGAAGAGTTTTAACAGCGGGTTGTCATTTTCATATTCATCATCATTCATATCATTTCATTAATTATGAATAAATATGGGCAGATTTAGATCTATATGTTCATAAACTATATTCGAAGGATTTCAGGATTCGAAAACATTTTTCAGTTTTAGATAGACCATTTATAGTGAAAGGTAGGTATTGCCTGTATGGTAGGCTATATTTCATTATGAAGCTCTTACGGAAACGGGAGAAACGCGTGTATAACCGCGCACGGGAATTAGTTTCAAATGAACATATCACTAATTAACATTCTAAAATATATTACAAGTTTACTCAAGGGGTATCGCCCTTAGCAATAGATTATTGCTAGCTTGTCATGCCACTTCGTTCGTCTGCATTAATTTCCCTGTTTCATCCCCTTAAGGGATGAATTTTCACCCGAGGCCCTGGGGCCCCACCTAGACCGCTGTGGGAGTGATTCCCACAGTGGTCTAGGAATTCTCTCGGTTTAGGTGGCAGATATTTTTTGCAACGTAGGCATTCTAGAGAATGCCTACGCTGCAAAAAATATCTGCGTGTACCACAGTAAAATTAATTAATTGTTCGAGCTGTGTGTTCGATCATTCAAAAACAGTTCTTTTTAGGGTTCCGTAGCCAAATGGCAAAAAACGGAACCCTTATAGATTCGTCATGTCTGTCTGTCTGTCTGTCTGTCTGTCCGTCCGTATGTCACAGCCACTTTTTTCAGAAACTATAAGAACTATAATGTTGAAACTTGGTAAGTAGATGTATTTTGTGAACCGCATTAAGATTTTTACACAAAAATAGAAAAAAAACAATAAATTTTGGGGTTCCCCTTACATAGAACTGAAACTCAAATATTTTTTTTCATCTAATCCGTACGTGTCGGTATCTATGAATAGGTATTCAAAAATGATGTTGAGGTTTCTTATGTAATTTTTTCTAAACTGAATAGTTTGCGCGAGTGACACTTCCAAAGTGGTAAAATGTGTGTGTCCCTGTGTCCCGTGTGTCCCTGTAACTTCTAAAATAAGATAATGATAAATCTAAAAAAAATATATGATGTATATTACCATGCAAACTTCCACCGAAAATTGGTTTGAACGAGATCTTGTAAGTAGTTTTTTTTTAATACGTTATAAATCGTAAACCGCAATTTACCTTTCATTCAATCAACTCGAATATAAAAATATAAAATAACATTTCATTTCATAAACATATGCTTTTTTATTCTTGATATCAAAAATAGGTACGCACTTGTAACTGATACGGAACCCTTCGTGCGCGAGTCCGACTCGCACTTGGCCGGTTTTTATATTTGTCTTAGCAATCGATTATAGTCTATATAAATCATCATAATATGCTTTGGAAAGTTATGTGTGCAAAACAGCAATTTAAAAAAATGACCTCTATGTACCTGATGTTAAGTGGCATAGAAATCTGAATACATAGCTGGTGCTGTTCAGTAGCTATGTACAGCAACCACCTTTACCCTGTCTGCCATTTCCCCTTCCATGGGTTTTAGCGACCTTATGCACGCAGAAGAACACAAAATTAATCAATATATTGTTATATATGGCTGTCGAATTCTGTGAGATGGAAGTACTTCCTCGGTCGAGCAGCCCATTGAGCGTACTAACGCCATGCATGCCAGCGTATTACGATACAAATTTATACAAAATATGCAAATATAACGCGATAGAAACTGCAGAGTTTCCGGGTATTTTATCGGACAGTAATAAAAAAACAGGTAATTAAAAGTGGACTTATTTAAAAATAAAACAAATATCAAATAGATATGACTTATTATAAAATTTAATCAGTAGTCTAATTTTATCGAGTGCTATAAAAGATATCTTGTAGATACAACAACTACGTCTCACGGTTGCGGTATACATTTACGTAAAAAAATAAAATAATGAAACAAATAATTATTTTAATCCAGCACTTAGGTCTTTACATACACATGTACCAACATGCCAGAATCACAATGTAACAAAAAAATCTGCTAAAAGATTATTGTTGCTCTATCCAATAACTAACAGTAGGTACCTACTTAGTATGGAACAGCAAATGTTACAAATTCAAATTCAATTCAAATTCAAATTGTTTATTTTCTTCAACAAGATTACAGTAATTAGTTTGTGATTGGAGTCTTCTTTTAAGCAAACAATGCCTGTATTAGAAGACTCCGCTCTTCCATAACAAAAGAAAGAAAAATATTAATAACATAATTTATCTTTAGACAAAATTGGCATAAGTATAGTTTGTGTGTATGTGTGTGCGTGTTTATGTATGTGTGTGTTTGTGTGCCTGTGTGAGAGTATAGGTTATGTCGTGGATTTCAAGAGCTCTTCCGTTTCCTTATAAGTAAGTGGTTTAATCCATTTCAGTATTTTTTTTTTGCATTCATGGTATTGGTTTTCATATATACATATTTCTTTATTTATTCTATTATATAACCGAGCAGATCGTGTATTAAATTGCATGGAGGCAACCAAAGTTTTTGTTTGGGGGACTTCTGCAACAGCATGCTTTCTACGTTTTGCTAGTTTAGATGCATCGTAAGGTAGGGTCTTGTGTTTCCTTAATATGGTTTGAACTATGTATAGTTTTCTTACCGAGAGTAATTCGCTTAAGCTATAAAGACTATCTGTGGGATATCTCATCTTCTTAAAATACATAGTTTTTATCATATATACATAGTTTTTATCAGGGCACGTTGTGCACGCTCTACTTCTATTAATTTAGTTTTTGCTGACCCTCCCCAGATGGGAATACAGTAAACTAAGACAGACTGAGCCAAAGCGACGTATATCTCATTAAGGAGATTTCTAGAAGTGTTATTACGACTAATTATATTTTTTGGCACAATATGTCTCAGTGTACTAAATAACCAACACAGTTTTCTAACCCTGTTAGCAACTTGTTCGATATGGGGATACCAAGATAATCTCTGGTCTACTACTACCCCTAAATATTTGATTTGCTTTACTTTATTTATTTTTGGGCAATTACAATTTTTATTCTTTAAGTCCTCACAATCGTGTATTTTAATTTTAAAATCATCCGTCGGTTCAGTTCGTGCACTAATACTGAAACACACGAAATTAGTTTTAGATGTATTCAAGGTTAGTAAATTTGTTTTTAACCATTTGGCTATCTTAGCCATGCCTATTTCAGCTGTGTACTCAACATCCTCCCAAGAGATACCAGAAAAGACAATAGCCGTATCATCGACATACGAGAAAATTTTGGCGTTTTTGATATTTAAATTGCAGAGATCGTTGATATAAATCAAAAACAAAGTCGGACCCAATACGCTTCCTTGCGGTACGCCGTAAGTTACATCCGCGTAGTCACTGGTATACTTTCCAATCCCAACGCTCTGCGTCCTATTATATAGATAGTTTTTTATAAGAGAAAGCGGAGTTCCTCTTATTCCGTATTTTTCTAATTTACTCACCAGGGTTGGAACAGAGACGGTGTCAAACGCTTTTTTTAGGTCTAAGAAGACAGTAACACATTTTTTGCCACTATCCATAGTATCAGCTACTAGTGATATTAGAGCGGTTACTGCATCCTCGGTTGATACTCCTTGTCTGAACCCAAATTGTGTTGGCGACAGTAATTCGTATTTACTTAGATAGTTAATAAGCCTATTATTTATTAGTTTTTCTATTATTTTGGACATTGCTGGTAGGACTGATATTGGTCTATAGTTATTGACATCGTCTCTGTTCCCTCCCTTGTGTACAGGTGTAATAATAGATTTTTTTAGTTCTTCCGGAAAGACGCCTTTATCAAAGCACAGGTTACTCAGGTGAGTTAAGATTGGAACAGCTACCAGTTTTATATATTTTAGAAATTTAGTAGTTATCTTACTATCAGTTTTTAAGCTCATTAAAATTCTATCCACTTCATCACAGTCAGTATCGTAGAAGACAAAAGAATGAGATACTGAAGATTGATTTCCTATTAGGTATTGGGGGTCAGAGTCTAGGTCGAGTTGAATTTGCTGGGCCAATTCCTTACCTATATTAACGAAAAAATTGTTGACATGATTAACTGACTCGGTAGGGGATGGCATTATGTTTAATAATTCCGTATTTTCGGTCTTAGTTTTACAAGAATAGGTAACATTTTTATATTTTTCCAAAGTAATTTATTGTTTTTTACAGAGTTTGCTAATAATTCCTTTTGATATTTCCTTTTCAATTTTTTTAATAGGTTATTGCAATAATTTCTATATCTAATGAATGTAATTTTTAAAATTTCATTGCTAGGATCCCTTCTAAGCGTTTTTTTGCATTTTATTACGATTGTTTATACATTTTAATAAACCGTGAGTTATCCACGGCTTAATTATACGTTTTTTGTTTGGAATTGTCACAGTAGTAGTACTATTATTTATAGAGTTAGTAAGTTTCTGTATGAAAATATTTATAAGTTCAATCGGATCATTGCAAAAGAGTAGTTCCGCTATTTTATTTTTCTGTAAATGTTTTAGCGCACCTTCATAATTCAGACTAGTTTTAGTTTTTGGGGCAACTTGTTTAATTTTTATTTTAGATAGAGATAAGAATGTTGTGTAGTGGTCAGTAATTGTAGTGTGTAGTACACCAACAAAAGCTGATTTCTTGTTGTTATTAAACTTGAGCATAAAATGATCCAAGCAGTTTATTCCTCGCGTGGGAAGTATATGGCCAGGTAGTATGCCGTAAGTCGATAGCATAGTAAGATAATTTATTCTATTTTTACGCTCATAAGATTGTTCTGTATCTTTGGGATTAATATTAATATTTATATCACCCGCTATAATAATACTTTTCTGCGTACCTAAAGCATTGAGTTCTGTACTGAGTGATTCTGTAAAACTGTCACTATTTGTATGCGATGGGGATCGGTAAATACAGTAAAAGCTCCTTATTCGCGCTTCCTTCGTTCGCGCTTTCACTATTCGCGGATTAAAAAATTACGACCCAATTCCTGTATTCGCGGCAAAAAAATCCCGTATTCGCGGAACTAATCAGTACTTCAGTACATATATTAATAGAAAGGATTCGGTATCCTTTGTAAACGAGTCGATCATTAGACTAAAAATATAAGGCCTTATTACGACTACGCCTTAAGTTGTTGTTAAATGCTGCCACATATTAGACGTTCTGTGCTTTATAATGTTGACTAAAAATACGAGATTCGACACGAAAAAAATTGTATATTACCGCTTAACCCTTTAACAGGTAGTAGGTATGATTAGAATTCATTGGTTTTGATCTTTATTACAAGTACATAAAGTTTAAAATATGATGGCAACTATATTGCCACTGCCCATTAAAGGGTTAAAGTGAAAATAATTAATTCACAGCCCAAGAGGCATCGTCACGTTTCCAGTGCATGTGGAACAAACACTGGAAACGGGATTTTTTTAAATGAAAATTGATCTATCTACTGTCTCCTAGGAACGTATCCCCTATAATCCCATATAAATTTCCATTCCATATACACGGTTTCTGTATTCGCGTTATATTTACGGAACGTATACCCCGCGAATAGGGAGCTTTTACTGTACACATAATAATATTATTAAGAATGTCCAAAAATCTACCGACTACATAGCCCGTCCATCCATCCCGTCACATTTATTTATTTTATCTAATTACTAGATTTTACCCGCGGCTTTGCTCGTTCCTTCTAATACCTCCAAGAATATGTGTACAAAGTTTTATAATGGTCGGTTAAGTCGTTTTCGCGTGAAAGCGTAAGAAACAAACTTACATACATTCATCATCATCATCAGCCCGTATAACGTCCATTGCTGAACATGGGCCTCCTCCCGGAGAAGGGTATTTGCCATAGTCACCACGCTTGGCAGGCGGGACCACAGTATTATGTTGTTCCACACAAGGAAACGCTGTTGCCGTTTCTTGATATTAGATTATTATACATGATGTTATAACAGTCGGGCCCAACGTCTTAACGTGCGTTCCGAGGCACGAACCAACCAGACCCGGAAAGAAATCTTAGCATTTACACAAAGATTCCGAGATTTAAAGCGAGCCAAATACCGCTACGCTACGGGGGATGTAGAACTTACATCCACATTTATAATATTAGGAGGATTATAAAGAGTAGATAAAAAGAGGAAAACTTTGTATTTTAGTATGTAGGTATTTTTAATACGAATAAACACAACAAAATTTGGACTGACATATGTAGGACAGCAGTAACATAGTGAGTATCCTTGAGCTGATAGATGGATGCTGCCCATCCATCAGCTGTCCCTCAGTCGAATCTTACGGCACCCATGGGAAGAAATGGGGTGGTTTATTCTTAGCTGAAATACGGCATGAAATCGATTCTATTCCGTTCGTTTTTTTAAGTAGCCACTAGCTATTTTATGTCATTAATATTTCATCTCGGCCGTCGTCGTTGTTCACGTCTAAGTATTTTATACAAGTACTAGGTTTATTTCAAAATTGAGATTAATAAAATTCGACCACCGGCAGGTTTCAAACCTGCATCTTAGGTGAAGCCTTAACCAATTAGGCTACGGTGGAACCACAGCCAGTCATCGAAATTTATTAATCTCTTTGTAACATGTCTCTAAGAAATAGGTATCTACAAGCACCAACACTATTTATGTTGGTAATGTAGTGAGATTAAGGTTTTAATCGCTCACTACATTGATTGACCGGTATGACGTCCTGGCTGCTAAAATATTTATTATTCGATTTAGTCTAATCCAAAATTGAATTTAAACTTTAAAATGTCAAATGTCAATAACATTATATTTTACAGAGAGATTTGTGCTGTCGAGAAGTTGGGACGTGAGCCCGTTATTAATTTATTGTGATAGTAAAATGTGTTGTGTGGTTATGTGTTAATTCTAATATAAAGTTATAAAGTCTTCCTTCTTTCATTTATAAAAGAGTGATAGTGTATAGTGTTCGTACCCCTCACACACCCTCTTCGAGGACCAGAAGCAGCGAGCCCTGCTGAGCTACGCACCCGTAGGCGTTACAGTACCGTTAAGTGATTAAATTACGATGTTGTTTAAACTACTCGAATTTATACATATGAATCAGTTATACAAATGATTAAGTATAAAGATCGGAGCACACTTATGTGACGCCGCTCGCGCATGGTATATGAAAGGATCTATACTAATATATAAAGCTGAAGAGTTTATTTGTTTGTGTGCTTGAACGCGCTAATCAGGAACTACTGGTTTAATTTTATAAAATCTTTAAGTTTTAGATAGCCCACTTATCGAGGAAGGTATAGGCTATATTAAATTATAAAGTTTCTACGGGAACAGGAGTTACGCGGGTGAAACCGCGCCCGGGAAGCTAGTATTTAAATAAAGTCATGTGGTGATACCTACTTGTTACAGTGATAATATGTAATCGGGAACAACGTGTGGTAAGCGAATTCACCGCAATCGATAGTAGACGTTTCTCTTACTGCACGCTGACCACACGCTTAGAGCTGGCGGCCCGCGTAAAGTACGCACGCAGACTAGTTGTCTTGATTACGTTGCTAGCTATAAATGAAAGTGGACAGCGCGTGAGCAGCTGTGTAGTTGACTGCTAGCTGTTGGGACGTAGGTGATGAGTAGTAGTATCTCCGTTGAAGGCGGTGACGTGAGGTTTTTTTTTCGGATGGACATACGTATGTAGCCACGAGGCTTTTCCTACTTCACCGGACATAAAGGCAAGCAGAACTCCAGCCTTAATAAATGGTTTATAAACTACAAACTAAGCAACCTGCGCAAGAGGGCGCTCCCTGTCGGGCTTGAACCTCGGCTCAGGGCGGTCGCTGGCGATGAGATTGAGGGATTATGACTTTAAGTATTTTAGGGGAGTTTTGTGCAACTTTCACTCTACTTTACAATTCGCGGGCCTCTCGGACTTCGGGTCTACGAGGGCATCGGATTGTTCTTTGCAAACTAAGGCTCAGGAGAACGAGGTGGCGAAGTGAGATGAGGGTGCGGTTTTAGAGCGCAGTCGAGTAAGTGAGCTACGACCTTAAACGAGAATTATATTGCGCTTTGCACGGCGATAGTTAATAAGCTCGATTAACAAATAGGCTACAAAAAATCACGCTTCGACCCACTGAAGCAGAGTAACGCGGTTAAAACCGCGGGGCGTAGCTAGTCATTAATAAATAATAGGATAAATAATTCAAAATATCAACACTTCAGATGGTCAACGAATCTGAATGTCACTGATTTATAACGTAAATTTTTTACTTGATCAACACTTTAGAAAATCGATGTTTTACTAAATATCGTGAAATATTAAGTCATAATATTCATTGCAAACATTGTTAAACGCTGCAATTATAGGCAATTTTTTTCAAGAATTCCCGAGGGCGGCGCCTCTAGTGGAACATGGATCTCAGCTCAGGCCGTCGCGTCGCTGGCGGGAACATAAAAAAATCGTTACAGTAAGGTTACAGTAAACTAATACGGAACTAATCTTAGCCTACGAGTCACATCTTCAGATTAGAATATCTTTACAGTTTTGGGATATAATTAAGTGGAGATAAATATAGTTATATAGTTATAATTCTTCTTAAAAAAACGGTTTGAAGCATTTTTGGGATTATGTGGAATAAATCTCTCCTACACATAAACTTTAACTGTTGATTTATGATAGGTACTACATGCAATCCTAATATCTACTTTTCACTCATATAAATTCGGCTGGCAACTAGTAAGTTTTATCGTGTTAAAAATACGACCAAGTATATTAATTTAAATTCAGATTCAATAAAATGTATGAAAACAATTGGAAAACTTTAATATTATACTGCTAAATATACTTAATCTGCACCCACATGTAGTCGATAAATAATTAAATTATTAGGTATACCTACTTTAACAATCCAGCTCTTTGTTGCTAAGCAAATTATAGTAGTAGGTATAATCCATCCTAATCGGTCGAAATCTTATCAAATAAGACATTTATGAATCGGATTCATACCATCGGTACCGCTCCTATTTAATGTCATATAATACAAATAACGGTTAGTAAATTAATACAATAATCATTGATTACAGAAATACAGGTTTTAAACATATTTTGTTCATGTGAGCGCCTGCCCATTTATACACAGCAAAGCATATTAAGTATGTTGCTAGGTTTATTTGTAAGGCACTCATGATTCCTGCAGCGTGGAAGAAAAACTAAATTTCATGCAAGTGACACCGCTGTTAGCATATTTAAATTGGGAATAAAATCTAAAGCCTAGAAGCATACGTTCGGATGTGCCATTATAAGTTAGAAATATTTGTGTGCCTTTATCATAAACTGGCATTTACGACCAAATGCTTCTGAAGTAAATAGTACATCCGTCCTTATGATTCTGATGTCTAGAAATATTTAAAAAGTGTTGTTATTAATTTGGCAACCGCAAATGTCTTTGAACAAGAGGTTCCTGTGACTCATTTGTAAAGTACTTAAGTAAATTCACGTAGGTACCTACAGACCTATGCGATTGTAACTTTTTTCCAAAAATATCTACTGAAAATCCATTGCAATGCCTTTGAAGCGTTTTATACTTGCAGAATCGGAGCCATGTACCTAGTTTATACGGATTTTAGGTCATTATTACCTGCCTAATGTAGGTAATTCATTAATTTATTATTACAATGATTGAATAATTTACGACTAACGTCTAACTAAAATACCTACTACATTACGTTAGTACCTAATGAGATCCTAATTCGTTTAGTTACTTTAGATCCTAAATTATATATGACGATTTCTTATATCTAATGGACATATGTATATTAGTCTCGGAGTTAGATAGTAAATACATATCTGTATTTGTTAACAATCATCAGTTCGAGTAACATGTCACTACGATTGGCAAGTAGGTTGATGACCGCAGTATTATGTTGTAACCTTTTTTCTACATTATAAGCAACCTGCGCAAGAGACTGCACCCATAGCTCAGTGGTTACGGTACTTGCTTCTGAGACCTGGTGATTTGGGTTAGATTCCCACCGGGACAATTATTTGAGTGAACCACGGATAATTTTCTGAGTCTAGGTGTTGTATCACTGTTTATAAGGGTCAGAGCCCACTCGTCTCCTAAAATTCGTCCCCCAGCATAAAAGTTGTAGATTCGGCCCCTATATAGGTGCCCATTGGTCTCCTGGTAGGGGACCAATTAATATTTTAATAAAAAATATTTTTTTAAGGTACCCATTCGTCCCCTCTAATATATATACAATATAAGTTAAAGATTCGGCACCTATTCAGGTGCCTATTGGTCCCCTGAGATAAAATTAGCTATATTTTACATAAGAAACGGTTAACATAGTACACTTGTGAACAGTTTATTAACGGAATTAATTTAATAAATCATAACAGATCATTGAAAAAAGAGCTATGATGAATGATAATCCGTCATGATAATAATATAACCTGTCGATAGGCTTACGATGTAAAATTGTCTCACTACGAATGGCTTGTTAAAAAAACGGGTTATAAATAAGAGATAAGGTGGAATGCCGAAGCGGGAGGGGTAATCTTAGCCATAGTATCTGCGCGCGAGCAAATAACAAAGGCGTAGCCCAAAACAATAGACGCTCGATGAAAGGACTTGCACCTGATTGGCTAACACCAGTACTAGACAACTTCGGCGTATTTATTCCAGGAATGTTACTACATTAAGTTTACTTATAGTTGCAAATCCAAGCGTACTGATTTTTATACTGTCTCGAGTGAAAGTTTTCATTAGCGTATCCTGTAGGATTACTTATTAAATTTAATTAGTGAGTGAAGTGATCAGTGCATGTACGTGAAGGAAAAATACGTAAGTTCTACTATTTACCTATACATCCCTATTTCAAAAGAATTACGTGTATATAATTGGAACGAAGACACAGAAAAAAAAATTCAACTGCTGCTACTTTTTAATAGTTACTATTAAATACTTTATTTTATTTTAAGGTAAAACATAGATTTTTAGTATGCTACTGTGTATGCACTCACATAATTTTCTATTTTGTATGATAAAATATTTATTACTTTTTCTACTTTTTCAGTGAAAAATACGGTGATTTTAGCCAATTTTTATGTAGGTACTTCTAGTTACAATTTATTAGATTTAAGTTATTACGATTTTGCATGTAGTTGGTTAATATACAAAAAAAATTATATGTTGATTTATCTAGTCTTCAATAATTACTGAGATTTTAGTATTTTTTTTGTACTGTTATAATTTTTTAGATTTAAGTTATTATGATTTTGCATGTATGTAGTTGGTAAATATACAAAAAATAAGAAGTGATTATTTACTGTTGATATGTGTTCTATTTTTTTTTTGCATATTTTATATTTAATGTTTATTTATATGATGGTCAATCAAGGCTGATTTTTGTAAAAGAGTTGTATTTCGTTAGTTTCTAGGACATTGTGTTTTTTATGTGTTAATCTTTTTTGAAATAAACATGATATCTACCGAATTACTATATTTTTTATTTTAGCCTTTTCTGCGCGACTGTACCCGGACTACCAAGCTGCAGTATACACATATACATGTACTTATATTAGAATAATGAATAAAAATAAATATTCTTCAGGGGGCGAATGGGCCCCTCAAAAGTTCCAGGAGACGAGTGGGCACAGGGTGCGAATCTTAGGAGACGAGTGGGCTCTGACCCGTTTATAAATACCCCGCGACATGGGGATTTCCAACTCGGTTCAGGGCGGTCGCTGGCAGGGGGGTTACGAAATGATGGGAATCTTTTGTGCAACTATCGTCGCTTAGGTTCTTTACAAAGTAAGACGGGGACGCGTCACGTTTGCAGCGCATTCCTCTCCGGCGAGTTGGATAGTGTGTTCTCTGTGTAATGTTGTTAGCTTCTAGCAGTCTCTTTACTAGTTGATAAGTTGTGATTTCGTCGTCTGGGTCGTGAGCAAATACGGGGCTCACGTGCCTACGTTATATTCAGTCGTTTACACGCCGTTATGTTGTAACACACAGGGAAACTCCCAGCCGTTCCCTGGTATTCAATTGATATGGATGATGTTATAACAACCCTTAACCAAGTACCAGAAAATTAATTTAAGATTTTTACACAAAGATTTCTAGTTCCATTTGTTAATCAGAGAGTTAATTCACGAAATTATGTACTTTATTACTTGTAAATAAACAATTAATTATTTATGTTCGCATTAGTATGCGTTAGGTACAAGTTTAATCTAGCCTGATTAAAACGGTTAGAAACAACATTATCGCACTTATAACCACAATGTACTTGGGTCCTATACAGGGTTGCCGACCGCCAGATCCTCTCTATCGATGGTGTACCATTTAGTTTCCATTAGGTTAGAACTGGGAACAGCTAAATAAAATATTTAGCTAAGGATTTAATTTATTCAAATCGAAATAATCATAGTTTTAAATACCAATACACTGCAAAAAAACACCAACATTTTTGTTTTCGATATTTTGGCAACTGCTCCAATTATTGTAATGAAAAGTACGTGTATGTGGTTATGTATAACACTTAAATCAAAACCAGTTGAAGAAAAGTTTTAGTTTCTGCCGTAACTACACAAACTATGCAGAAAATATATACACCAAAACAAACTGTTTCAACCTTTATGCTTCTATAAATAGGAACCAATAGGATTGCACAAAATCTCCGCTCCGAGATTTTGTGCAATCCTATTGGTTAATATTTCTCAGTTTCTCCACTCCGCAGCCTAGCTCCGCTCCGGTGGACAGGCAGCCTTAAGCTGCCTTTTCTGAGCCTGGGTGTGCTTTGTGTCCGTGAATTATGTTTTTGTATATCCCTGTTTCGCGGTGGACTTTCCCCTGCGAAACAGGGATTATTTTCCCTAGTGCGGGAGAAGTCTTAAAAAAATTATAAGTACTCTTGCTCTCAAAATTCCGGTGGCACGGATTAACCAAACGACTGGTGTGAAACACCGCCAATTTTCTGGCTATCTAGCTCCCGTCCTCGGGGGAACTTTATAATTGAATATGATAATACCTATGTTACCCCGGACACGAATATGTAATTACAAGGAAATGTACCTAATAAAAGAAATTTGAATTTGCACCTTACTATCTACTGCACAATCTGCATGATATTTTTAGGGTTCCGTAGCCAAATGGTAAAAAAGAACCCTTATAGATTCGTCATTTTTTTCTTAACTGAATAGTTTGCGCGAGAGACACTTCCAAAGTGATAAAATGTGTCCCCCCCCCCTGTAACTTCTAAAATAAGAGAATGATAAAACTAAAAAAAATAAATGATGTACATAACCATGCAAAATTCCACCGAAAATTGGTTTGAACGAGATCTAGTAAGCAGTTTTTTTTTAATACGTCATAAATCGTAACTATAAAAATTAAAAAAAAACCATTTAATTTCATAAACATACGTTTTTTTATTGGCAATTGGCACTTGAAATTGGTACGGAACCCTTCGTGCGCGAGTCAGACTCGCACTTGGCCGGTTTTTTTTTGTTTAGCAATCAAATAAACTTGATGATTTATAGTAGGTATACGAACGAAAAATGTGCATTATAAAACAAAATATTAATTATAATAGTGTCATATTTCTTCAAAGTTCATTTATATCAATTTTGCATGTCATCATTGTCTTATGCAATCGTTGAATGACCACGCCTGCTGTAAATTGAATCGAGGGTTATAATAATAAATAGACAGCGGCAAAAGAAATATTGGTTGTGAAAATCATACGCCTTTTTAAAGAGAAGAGAATAGTAAAAAGTATAATAGGAATATTTTAGCGTTATTTAATTCGAACACAATTTTTTTATTAATTGTAGGAATATTGATTATAAAATTTACTCCAGTTTTATATATTTGTCTTAATATTGGCATAGATAACTCTTGCCATCATTTTCATTTAAATATCACTTCATGTGTTGCCATTTTAAAAAAGAATAACCATAGAAAAATCTATAGATTTTGTAGATATAGTTAATGGTTGTGAGTTCTTGTTTTTTTACATTTAACGAAGATGTGCCAATTGGTGGGATGCCAAGGATAGGCAGTATTACCCTACAATGAAAGTCTTAAAATAGTCTGGAGATAGAGACCCGTGTCCCCTATAATATATAAGTTTTTTTTAGTTTATCATAATTTATAATTTATTAAAGTTAAAGTATGTCTTCGTAGCGGCATTTTAATATTCGGTGTGAATTATTGAATGAACATTTGTGTTATGTGTTAAAGTTTTATGTGTCAGTATGTGTGTATTACAATGAAGTACATGTAGGTATGAATAATTAGAACAGCATCGGAATCAGACAGGTTGGTACACTGGGTTTAAATAATATTAATAATAAGTACACTGAATTAATTTAATGTTCATCATCCCGTATAGTGTCCACTGCTGAACATGGGCCTCCTCCTTATTGATGATTTTGCTACAGTATCCACGCTTGCCACAGGTCGGTGACCGCAGGATAATCTATACCAGGGGTGGCCAACATAATACGACCTAAGGATCGACTGTTTATTGTTTTCGATCGACCATATGGTATACATAACGTTAAATCACGTTTCCTATAAGTCAATCTACTGATAAATAGGTTTTTTTTTTTTATTATATTATACGACCAACACTTACTTTATGCGTCTGTGGCATGTATTTGTAGACTAAAATATCACTTTTTATTAAATAAGTTGATCGACTATCATAGCTGGCGGGATCGACAAGTCGATCGCGATTGACCGGTTGGCCACCCCTGATCTATACGAATTAGTGATGTGCCGGATATCCGTATCTGTATCCGCGGATATCCGAGGCAGAAGAAAGATCCGTATCCGTGTCCATATTCGTTGCTTTTTGGCGGATCTTTTACGGATCTATTAACGTTATTAATTTTAAATAGAGACGCTAATTGCCGAGATTCTGACGGTCCACAATTATTTAAAATAGATCCAGTTTAGTAGCTAACAATTTAAAGCAATTGGCGTCGCTAGTGCGCCTTAGTCTTCGCCTTAGATTAGGTAGCAATAAAAAAAAAATGGAAAATCCAAAAGTGCACGACTCATTATGCTCATTCGTTCGACGAAATAAAGAAAATATATATAGGTATATAAGCACTCGTGTATTATTTGTTAAGTAATTTTAGTTTTTCGTTAATAACAATTCAACGACGCTAATAAATAAGATAACCATTTTCAGTACCAATCTCCGCATAGCAGATCTAAAGCTAATAAAAAAAATGATTAGATGAATTAATTTTTACGCCAGCTATCGTGTTTCAAACGAAAAAATGTGTTGATTGAAGGTTTTTTTTTTCTATTTCTATATTTTTTTCCGGTTCTGTTATTTTAAATTAATTTTTACTAGTGACAGAATTATTCTCCATTAATTTATCTATAAAAATATTGAGGAGATTACGTAGATTATCAATCGAGAATTTAATTAAATAGTCGCGGAACCGAGGAAAAACGAATGTTTCGGTAGTAGAGCACTCTCTGATGCTTCGCATTATGAGTCGTGCAATTAATAAATTTTTTTATTTCTTAAAATCAAATATTTGGGTCTTTTATGTTGCAAACTTTGCCGTAGTTAGTTGTCATACCAATATAACTCTAAGATGCTAATGCTAAATCAACTAGCTTTTTATTTAGATCAATATTATAAAAAGTTATAAGATCACTTTTTATTTAGATCAATATTATAAAAAGTTATAAGATCACTTTTTATTTAGATCAATATTATAAAAAGTTATACGATCACTTTTTATTAAGAAAACAAAATTTAGATCTTTGTTATATTTTAAATTCGAATTAAATGATTTTTTAATCAAGTAAACTAGTACTGCGTGACACATACAGTGTTATGTTAGATTATAATCACAATAACACCGATTGTGTAAGAAAGTTAAGATTCGTATCCGTATCCGTATCTGGGGATCTTGACACCAAATATCCGTATTCAGATCCGTATCCGCGGATCTACAGAGACATTTTCGACGATCCGGCACATCACTAATACGAATATTATAAAGAGGTAAAGTTTGTGAGTTTGTGACGTTGTAAAGGACAATCTCTGGATCTACTGAAGTGATTTTGAAAATTCGTTTACCAATAGAAAGCCACGTTATTTGTGGGAACGGGATCTACGCGGGTGAAACTGCGCGGTACAGCAGCAGCTAGTGTTGTATTACAGGGAAACAATGTTCCGATTGTTATAGTTGATGTTATAAAATTTTCTTATTCTTCAACTTGCTTCTACTTTAGTAGTCCATCCGATGCCCTCGTAGACCCGAAGTCCGAGAAGCCCGCGAACTGTAAATTAGAAAGTCATAATCCCTCAATCTCATCGCCAGCGACCGCCCTGAGCCGAGGTCCAAGCCCCACAGGGGGCGCCTTCTTGCGCAGGTTGCTTAGTTTTTAAACAATTTATTAAAGCTGAAGCTCTGCTCCCCTTTATGCCCGGTGAAGTAGCAAAAGCCTCGTGGCTACCTAAATAAGTCCATCAGAAAAAAAAACGTCTTTAGTAGCCACGTAGTAGAGAACAGCGGTGTAAAGTCAAGGCTCTCTACTAATCCTTTCAATCAGAATTCCTCTAGATGTTTGTTTTTGTATGAAAGTAAATAAATAAAGTAAATTAATGAGTCAAAGAGAACACATTAACATTATTCACTTCTGTTATTTATTTAAGAATACATTGTTACACTTCCTTGACAGAGATAATGATCATATCTACTATTATGCTAATGACTTAATTCTGTTGACACTTATGTGTGGGCTGACACCTTCATCTTGTGTGATTATATTATATAAGTATGTTCTAATAATATAATATATCCTACTAATATTATAAACGCGAAAGTTTGTAAGTATGAATGGATGGATGGATGTTTGTTACTCTTTCACGCCAAAACTACTGAACGGAATTGGCTGAAATTTTGCACTGAGATAGGTTATACGCTGGAATAACATATAGGCTACAAAACATCACGCTCTGACCCACTGGAGCACGTTAAGCCGTTGGTACCGATTGCTATAACATCATCTAAAACAAGCGTTTGCCATGGAACTGGTAGCAGCGTGTCCTTGTGTGTTATAATATAATATTGCGATCACCAACCCGCCTGCCAAGCGTGGTGACTATAGCAAAACCCTCCCTCGGGAGGAAGCCCATGTTATACGGGCTGATGACCTACTGTTTCCCGCAGTTTTACAGACGTTATAGTGCTTCTCTAGTGGATCTCGAACCTGTAACCTAGTTAACTCAGCTTTTGAATAATTATGTTTTTGAATTATGAACAATATTACCATAACGACAACTCCTAGCTTCAATTTGTTTGATTGTTTTTTTTTTAATCAATCTTATGATTAGGATTACGTGTGTATTCACGTCGGTAGTACAATGGGCCCCACTCATTGCACTACCGACATGAACCGGCGACCACAACATAACAAATACGACGCTCCTATAGCCATTAGGCGACTGCCGCTTGAACACGAAGATAATATCGACCTATTTTATTAAATAACTAGCTAGCTTTGCTTTTTTAGTCTGTGTGTTTTTAGATACAAGCGAGTGAGTGAGTAAAATCCGTAGTACTCTTAATGATGATGATGCACTTGTTGTATCCTTACGATCATTCTATCAATGTAAAAAATAGGAATTCGATTTAGCTTTGTAATTTTAATTTTGAATTTAATTAATAATTTAATTATTATTTAATTTTTATTTTGACTACCTGTAAGAATGACTGATTTATTTGAATAAGACTTCTATTTTATGCGATATTCAAACATTATTTTGATCTCATTTTACGTGCTGTTGATTTTGCCTGTTCGTATTTTATGACAGTTAATTATTATTTAATATTCTGTGATTTTAGACCTTTGTATACCTGGTCTACCAAATGTTTCTAATTTTGTATGTTAGGTACCTTAAGTTTTTTACATAATATGTTATTTTCCTAATTCTAAAGCTTTATGATTATTATTCTATTTTATGGATAAAGAAAACAAACTTTTTGTATTGTATGTTAGTAGTTGTAGGCTGTTGCTTATTTCAATCCGTAAAAAATAGATATTTAGATTAGACCCGCCCCAGCTTCGCACGGGTACAAGAGAGAATGTCTTTAAACCTCTAACAAAACGGGCGAAATTTAGTCAAAACAAACAGAAACAAATTAATATAGGTACCTACTAAAGCTCAATGAAATAAGTAGGTGGGTATACTTATATCGTATGAAATACCTATACTCTTCAAGACTAACAATACAACAAACACTAAATAAATAGGTATTCAAGTATCCATCCATCATAGTTACAACGAACACAAAACAAAAAAATTGCCCAATAATTCTTAAGGATCGAGCGCGCATAATCGCATTCGGCCTATCTCACTCGCTGCGCTGCGAAAACACGCGCTGTTATTTTGCGATAACTTCTAAGTTATTCATTTAAAGTATATAGTTTAGGGGTAAAATAATCTGCATGAAATGCTTAAGAATATTAACTCATTTAAAACGATAAGGATAAATACTGAATCCGTCTGATTAGCTTTACAATTACCGCACTAGAAATTATAATTTTTCTAAAAGATATAATGGATATAGCAAGTTAACCTTGAAAGATAGACATATGCTATCGCGGACATTTTGGTAGATCTAAAAGAGAAGAATATTTCCGCCATACATTGTTTTGTTATATCTCATAGGGTTTAGGCAGCGTTTTCGTTGAAAGCTCCCAAATGGCTTAATTTTTGAAAATATATCGATATAAATATATTAGTCAAATGTACACAAAAACTAAACAAATTATATACGTAAACCTTCCGGAAGAATCGTTCTATCGTTTCGTAACAACCGCATTAAAATCCATGTAGTAGTTTTTGAGTTTATCGCGAACAGACAGACAGACAGACGCGGCCGGGGACTTTGTTTTATAATACGTAGTGATGTAGTGATAGTGGTCGCCCGCGGCTCCGTGCGGATGTCTACCCAGGAAAGACACGGTCAGGAAAATGATTCCCAGGTCAATTCACAGACACCGACACTGACATCGACGACGCAGTCATTATCCGCAGGCTGCACAGATTGTCTTTCTGTGGACATCCACAGAAAGACAATCTGTGTATTTTAAACAATCTTACCGATTTTCAGCTTGTTGGGAATTTATGTAGCTTCGAATGTCTAAATTGACCGGACTATTCTATCTTTTATAGTTTAGGCAGCGTACGCAAAATAAGTAACATTTCTGGTTGATTTTTTACACCTTGTGTCCGAAAAACCCAAATATCTTACGGAACCCTATTTTTTCCAAAATAAAATTTAGCCTATGTTACTCGTGGATAATGTAGCTTTCGAATGGTGAAAGAATTTTTGAAATCGGTCCAGTACTTTTTGAGCCTATTCATTACAAACAAACAAACATACAAACAAAGTTTTCCTCTTTATAATATTAAGTATAGATTAATATTGAAATTTTAGCTTAAATTATAGCTCTGAAGCTTCTATTCAAATAATGGAGGATGCCCTGTTCAAATTAGCGAATAGTCATAAAACAATTGTTGTTTGTGGAGACTTTAATATAAATATTTTGGAAAAGAATACATTAACCTGTAACTTTTTGAATCTGTTTAAATCTTTTAATTTATTTATTGAGCCTACGAGGATTACTGCCTCTAGTGCTCCATGTATAGATAATATATTTACTAACTTAAAACCTATTCATAAATTTGTAATTAATATGTTACAGTCGGACCATAGCGGACAGTTAGTATCTTTTCCCAAGAAAACCAATAAAATTTAAAGTAAAAAAATAAGTTTTGTACCCATTAGTGAAAGTCGTCTAGAGGCATTTTCAATTTAACTTGTCATATAAATTATCAGGTTGGCAAACCTGATAATTTATATGACAAGTTTCACAATACACACAATAACAAGTTTCACAATACACACAAGATTCACAATAACCCGAATCAGCTGTATAATTTATTTTTTAATATGGTTGTTGCTGAATACAATACTATATTTACATCCAAAACTAAGTTAATCAGTAAGGGCAAGTTAAGTTTCAGTAAATGGGCAACACTTGGTATTTACAAAAGGCTTATGTTTAACTTACCATCAGATATAGTAAAAATGATCACCAAAATTAAACCCGCATTTTAATGTAAAATTGTAACCAAAGTTTTAACATTTCGCTATCGTATTTAAGCAAAATGACTCCAAATAAATCATTGTTAACCCAAAAGTAGTAAATGATCACCAAAAGTACCTAAATGTTTTACTAATTTACTATTCGGTTCTGGCACTCGCCGGCCGCTGCCGCGGCACCGCTCGCTTCGCTCGCTCGGCTCGTGCGTTGTATGGCCGCAGCTCTAACCTAACCTAACCGATTGTCATTTTTCATTGATTTTATTAAGGTAGAAATAGCGCAATAATTTGCTCGCTAAGATTTGGTGATCATTAACTACATTTGGTGTTCGAATACAATTTGAAGTGCAGTCGTGACTAAAATAGCAAGTACTATTATAATTTTAGACTTTATTTTTCTGGTGTCAAGTATATATTTTTGGTGGTCATTATATTTTATCCCTTTACAAAAGTCGTAATAAATTGTATGAACTGTATTATGAGAAGAGTTTTAATAAAAGTACGACTTTTAAGAATCAGGTAACTAGATATTCCAAAGTATTTAAAGAAACCTGTTCTGCCAACTGCCAAATCAATGTATATAAATAATAAAATTAAAAACTCATGTAATAAAATAAAAGAAATATGGAATATTATTAATAATGAAACAGGTAGATTTCATTATTAATAAAATAATCGATCATCATTTAATTTAATTTAAGAATAAAAAAATGTTATTATTGCAGCAGATATGGAAGTTGCAACTGAGTTTGAGAATTTCTTTACTAACGTACCTCTAATAACAACTACAACTCTAAATTCATCTTCAATATCTGCTGAGGCGCTATTAAAAGAAAGTGTTTCTGCATGCGCTACCGATTTTACTTTTAATTTAATAGACTATAAAGATGTAATTAATGCTTTCAATACCGTAGAGAAGAAAAAAACTAAAGACAAATTTAACAGAATGACCCCATGGTCATTCTGTTAAATTTGGTCATTCCATTATTTAAATCCGGTGATAGCACTGATCCCTCGAATTTCCGACCTGTTTCTATATTGCCCACCCTGAGCAAAATTTTTGAAAAATTAATTCTTAGCTAGTTGCTCATCTAATAAATTTAACTTTTTACACAAAAAACAGTTTGGGTTTACGAGGGGTTGCTCAACCATAGATGCGGGAACTGAATTTTTAAAATCTATATTCGTGGCCTGGGAAGATTCGCAGGAATTCTTAGGTATTTTCTGTGATCTGTCTAAGGTATTTGATTGCGTGCACCATGACACTCTTGTCAGGAAATTACGTCGGTATGGCATTAGGAACCAGGCTCTCAATCTTCTAATTTCTTACATGGGCAATAGAATTCAGAAGGAATATCATATTGCTCTGTTGTATCCATGGGCGTCCCGCAAGGCTCAATCCTGGGGCCGTTTTTGTTTTTGGTGTATATAAACGACTTACCTTACTATTTAGGAAATAATCATGAGATAGTATTGTTTGCTGACGATACCTCCTTAACATTTAAAATAAGTAGACAGCTACGCAGCTATGACGAAGTAAACAATGCAATCTCTAAGGTAGTCCATTGGGTTAATGTTAATAATCTACTTTTAAATGGAAACAAAACCAAAGTCATTTTCTTCACCTAATGTGAAATAAATTGATACGAATGTACAAATAAATGGTATTCGGTTGGAGCCAATGGAGTCAATTGTCTTTTTGGGAATAACTATTGACTCTAAATTGCAATAGGGCCCACATGTACATTTAGAAGGCCTTAGCCTTCTAAATCTCCATTATGTGTCATGGTTTTATTTATTGCTTCGCTAGCAATAAACTGTTTCTAAGGGAATGAATTTAGATTTGTGTGACAAATTTAGCAACAACAACAAACAATTTTATAGGCATAAATGTATATATAAAAGAATATAATCATAATTTTGTTACAGCAAAATGAAGACAATTGCCAGTGATTCCCCGGACTTGAACAATGCTCGATTGGTCTTCTATCCTCTGTTGCTACTTGTTTCTGGAGCCTGGATTGTACATAGATGGCAGCAACAATCCAGAAAATATAAGATGGGGAATTTATTACCCGGACCTTACCCGTTGCCGTTCTTTGGGAACGCACTTTTAGCTTTTGGAAAACGGCCGGATGGTAATTATTTTTTTCTCAATCTAGGTAACAAAGTCAAGCATATGGTGCTTGTTTTAACTTATATAAGCTTACCATTCAATAAATCTGTTTCGAAATCAGCATAATGTTTAAATGTACTTGTGTTCAAATAACTACTTTGGTGTAATCGCGCTCGTTCTACAACTAACGCATTACATAGGTACCTATATAATCACGAAAAATCCACAGATAGTAAACTGATGCATATCATCAATATTACTTATTTTTATTCTATTGTTAAATAGGCAGTTAAGTTTAATGGACAGTTACTTATCTGATGGGTTATCGGAGGATTGGAAAAATCGGCCTTAAAGAATATATAACCTGCTTAAAAGTAAGTACAACTATAGTCAGTGGCAAGTTAAGACTAAAATTGTGAGTCAAATACATTTTGGAGACCCCGGAGATGATCTTTTTTACTTAAGCTTTTTTCGCTTTAGGTACTCAAGTCGGATAGAGATGGGCCGGATTGCTGAAGGATTGTCCGGAGGGTTTTAGTGGTGTAGGGCCTCTCATCGTGGTATGAGTTAGCATACCAAGCTATGGAGATGGCGTCCCACATATCTCACTGCCAGGGCGCGAATACGCTCGATCGGCGGTGGGAATTCGTAAATGCATTTCCCCCCGGACAAAAAAAAGGTCGAATAGAGATACTACAAGGTTGCAGCGTTGCTCGTTCTTATGCCCGGTGAAGTAGTAAAAGCCTCGTCGCTGACTACATGTCCGACGGAAAAACAAATCTCTGTGTGTGTGCCTTTGCGGCACGAAGCCCGAAGGCCGCTAGGCTGTCGGTGGCACACGTCATACGCCGCCTCTGGCTATGGTTTCAAAATTGTTTCTTTAACATCTATTAATAATGTTGACTATTTTTTTTCCTTTACTTTACAGTCATCATTGTCAATAACAGCCCGTTTACGTCAACTTCTGAACATGGGCCTCCTCTTTACAAACCTTGGTAATTATGTATGCTTGAGGGATATTGTCATAATCACCACGCTTAGCCGGCGGATTGGTGATCGCAGTAAGATGGTAAGGAACCTTGATCTGATAGATGCTGCTGCCTATATATCAGCTGAATGTCCAGTAGCCTCTTACGACACCCACGGGAAGACATTGAGCGGTCTTTTGTAAGTTGAAAACCACACGGGCTTTACGATCTTTATGTATGATTTCAGATATAGTAACAATTGCAATGGATTACGCTGAGAAGTATGGCTCAGTGGTGCGAGCATGGCTCGGGACCAAGTTGGTGGTGTTCCTCACAGACCCTGCTGACATTGAAGTAATCCTCAACAGTCAAGTGCATATTGATAAGTCTTCCGAGTACAGATTTTTTAAGCCTTGGCTAGGAGACGGTCTACTTATTAGCACAGGTATAACAGATTAATACTTACTTCTATTAGATTTTATTATAGTACATTTTCCATCATCATAAAACCCATTACTAATATCTTAAAGTGAAATCCCTCATGGACGTAAGATTAAACATATAACTTCAAACAATATTTGTGGAATATCTTCTTATAAATATATATCTATAAATAAGTCACATTCTATACATACTTAACCTTAAAATTTATAACAGAATAGTAACGTAACATCCTCCAGGGGTAAGTCACAAAAATCGTGGTGTTACGTGCTTCGGAAAGCACGCTTAGCCGTTAGTCCCGATATCATCATCTATTACAATCATCAAATCAATCAATAATATATTTGAAGGCGCCTTATATATATACATAATACTGAGGTGGCTAACTAGTCTAACAAGTATGGCTAAATACCCTTTTGAAGGCCTTTTGATCAAATCTCACAAAAATCTGTTCTGTCATCTAAACGCCATTGCTTATTCTGCCCACAGGTTCAAAATGGCGTACTCATCGGAAAATGATAGCTCCTACATTCCACATCAATATCTTAAAATCATTTGTTAGTATATTCAACAGGAATAGTAAGAATGTGGTTGAGGTACTGCGCTCTGAAGTAGGAAAGACGTTTGATGTCCATGACCATATGAGCACGGCCACCGTGGACATATTACTAGGTAACTAGAACTTAATTAATCAGCCCGTTTCTGTCCACTGTTGAACATGGGCTTCCTCTCAACAGACCTTGGCTAGTCAGGGTCGTTGAGGGATATTGCCATTATCCACGCTTGCAGGCGAAATGGTGATCGCAGTAAGATGGTAAGTAACCTTGACATGATATATGGTGCTGACTATCTATCAGCTGTATGTCCCTTAGTTGCGTCTTACGACACCCATGAGAAGAAATGGAGTCGTCTATTCTAAGCCGGAAACCACACGGTGATTTAAATATTTATTGTAAACTTTCTAGAGTCTTGGTTTTTCGGTAAGGGGAACCGTGATTGGAATCCATAATTTATTAATAGTTGGGCTTATTCCCAATATTTTTCGCTCCACATGATTTGTCTCAGAATTTGAATAGTTTTTCTACACTAACTTTCATATAAGGGTCTTGGGACGAATTATAGGCATTCAAATCTGATTTTTCTACTGACTATTTTAAGCAACATGTACTTAGGTACTTCTATCTATTTTATATAAGTAGTCCCTGAAGTGGGAAAAACTCCTAGTAAGATTTATTACAAAACTTACTTAATCCTTTTCTCACTTTATTGACAAAAATACGAGTTGCAAACAAATATGTGTTTTTTATTACAATGCACTTGTCTTTAAAAATAGGCAATCATCAAATACAGAAGTACAAATTACGTCGACTTTTCCTTTAGAAATCCTATTTCTAACGTATTTTCAAAGGATTCCCATACTTTTACCAAATACTCAATAATTATTTCAGTCTCATTAACCTTATTTCCAATGACAACATTTTCAGAAACTGCAATGGGAATAACAAGGAAAACCCAAGACCAATCCGGATTTGACTATGCGATGGCCGTTATGAAGTAAGTAATAAGATTATTGAATAATATATTTCTTTCGGTGTAGGTCATGCACATTAATCTACTTATTAACTTAAAGCATTAACCATTTTTTATGTAAGTAAAACATGACAAAGGCTATGAACTCGTGCATTTAAATAATTATTTAGGTGAAAGAATACATATGAAACAAATTTCATTTAATTACAGTCATATTGGACACAGTTTATCATTAAAATTGCATACTTTTGTTATGCAATTTTAATGCATAACAAAATGTTTATATAGCTATTTAATACATGCTTAAATTTATTTAAAATTCAGGCACACCGAAAATTAAAATGCAAGGTTTATAAAGATCAATATTATGTGCAATGGTGCATGTTCGTTTTAACGCTAAATTGTCAGTAAATAAAAACGTTTGGCATGAGACATCATGAGCATCGTTGCAGAACAAATAAAAATCGTTTTGGGCGATAAGCTTATGGACCATGAAAAAACGGATCAAACGAACCTTTGGTACCTACTTCAGCCCACACAGAGCACCCCGAGCATAAGTAGTATGTGAAAAACAATAAATGTACATATTATTTTGGTAATATTTCATTTACTTATGATTGTTTGATAATATGATATGTTTGATAAAGAGTACAGACAAACACACATGCCTGGTACATTGTAATTTTATGAGGATTCGTAAATCTAAGCTACATTATTATTATGTCAAAAATGTTAGTCTAAATAGGTATACACCTTATTAAAACATTTTAAATTTACCAGGATGTGTGACATAATTCACCAAAGACACTACAAGTTCTGGCTAAGAGTTGATACTCTTTTTAATTTGACATCGTTCTACGAAAAACAGAAGAAGTTGTTAAATATTATCCATGGACTTACCTACAAGGTATGTTACGCTTACAATAATAATAATAACAAGTTTCTTCCTTTCCGGCAATATTTTCGTATCTGTGGAGGACTGTCCATTGGTACATCTCAATGGTATATTAATTGATAGACCTTCATAGATGCAGCCATCTCACTTTGATATTAAAAGGTACCAAAGGCCTCTTCAATGTTGGCTTCGGCCCCATGAATGCCTTCGGGCCCGTGGCAGTGAAATGTACCAACATAATAATAATAATTTATTTATTTATCCTCACATAACAACGTAGTACAACCATACGTTTGAACTTTCAGGTAACATAAAGTATGTGAGGAGCTGGTGTCCATGATAGGCCTAAACCTGTATTACAGATCACCAGTCCTCCCCCCACGGTTAAATAATATTAACATCAGAATGTTTACTGGTTTACAGAATAACTACAATAGGAATAACAATAATTATGGAAGGAGTTGAGAAAATACATTAAAAGTTCCTTAGATAAAGTCATTTATAGATTAAATAAAAAAGTTTTTTTATTTTCTATTATTATGTATGTGTTTGACTGTGTGAGTTTGTGTGGGTATGTATGGTTGTGAGAGTTTATGAACCTTAACAAAGTAGATTTTCAGTTGAATCATAATCCAGGACTTGCAACCACTCCCCTACCATATTGTAAGCGTACACGTTGTTTTCGAACACTAAGGGCACATGCCCATATTGTTCGAAAATGTTTATAGCAAACACTTATATCCGTTTTATTTTTATTACTTAGTTAAATCTTTTTTAGAAAAACAGCATTATAATTACTATACATCTCACGATTTTTAGGTTATTAAAAACAAAAAGCAAACTTACTTCGACAACAAAGCCAAAGGAATGATTCCACCAACAATAGATGAGTTAACACGAACGATAGAGAGCGATGACGATGATACCCCAACAAATGATGCAAAATCACTTTCTGATAACGTGTTCAAGGGCTATCGTGACGATTTAGATGATAATGATGAAAATGATGTTGGTAAGTTCATGTTTCCATGCATAAATTACCTTATAGTCACGGTCAAACCAAAATCATATTTTTTAAGCAGTGTTATTGTAATGTGTAAATTAATAATGGTAGATAATTTGATTATGATACTACATTTTTTTTCAGGTGAAAAGAAAAGATTGGCGTTTTTAGACCTTATGATAGAGTCAGCTCAGAATGGAACCCACCAATTAACTGACCGTGAGATTAAGGAAGAGGTCGACACTATTATGTTTGAGGTTAAGTAAAATATCTGTTTAAACATTTAGGATCAACTTATTTCATTGTAATTTAATCATTGAAACCAATGAATGGTTTTACTTTTACAGGGTCATGATACCACAGCAGCTGGGTCTAGTTTTGTTTTGTGTCTACTGGGAGTATATAAAAATATTCAACAGAAGGCTTACAAAGAGCTATACGACATTTTCGGAGATTCGAATAGACCAGCCACATTCGCTGATACTCTGCAAATGAAATATCTTGAAAGAGTTATCTTGGAAAGTTTGCGAATGTATCCGCCTGTTCCTGCTATTGCCAGGAAACTAAACCGAGATGTCAAAATTTGTAAGATACTTCTCTCTTACCTTCAAAACCTTTTTTATGAATTGATTATAATAAACAATAATCAAAACAAAACGCTACCTTAAACTCTGTAATTTAAAGATTATAGAAATTTCATTTAGTGCGTGACTTGGTAGCTATTGGTACACTGCCAAAATATTCAGTACTCAATACTCAGTAAACCCCTCTTTTATAAGTAATTGTTTTACAATATACCTACTAATAATAAAATAAAATTTATTGCCATAATCAAATATTCTGTTTCGTGCACATTATACAACAATATATGCACATCACACTAATGTTGAATATTTAAGATTATAATGCATGAACCTTAAAACTTTTTTTTTGTAGCAACCAACAACTATGTCCTTCCAGCTGGTTGTACTATCGTGATAGGAACTTTTAAGTTACACCGTGATCCTAAGCACTACAAAGACCCTGAGATGTTCAACCCTGACAACTTCCTGCCCGAAAATACTCAGAACAGACACTATTACAGCTACATACCCTTCAGCGCAGGACCCAGAAGTTGCGTAGGTCTGTTTAATTTTACTTATTTATTTATTTAAGAGATTTGGAAAATGGAAACGCCAGGAAAATCTTAATTTTTCCACCTATTTCGTTGATATAATTAATTTAAAAAAGTGTAAGGTTCAAATTTCTAAAGATTTACCACGTCTATGCGCTACGTGAACGTGAACTAAATTCTTATTCTTTGATCGTGCTAGTGAAGTAACAGCGGTTTCGCACTACGTCCGATCCGAATCCGATCTGGACCCGTGTAGCCGTAGAACTATTTCTATGGTAATTTACGCACTAGATCCGATCTCCGTCATCTGATTTCTGTTCGTCATTCTAGAATCTACATTTCGGAGAAGATTTTTGACGGACCGAAGTAGCCATAGTATTATTTGTATGAACGGTCGCGCACTGCGTCCTAGTTGAAGCCGAGCTGCGTACGAGCAGAGAGGCAGCGGGGCGGGCGAGGTATGCGGCTGGGTGACGTGAAGCGGCAGGCATGTATTAGTTCATTGCTGATTGATTTGTATCAGAGCTGGGAGTAGTGCGTAAGCAATATCCGAATTCGGTCCGTAATTTCTAGACCAATATTTTCACGGGTTCGGATCAGATTCGGATCGGACATAGTGCGAAACCGCTCTAAATGATCACACAGATATAAGATCCATTTCGTCTTGACTGAGCTTCGACAAATTATTTATTTCTACTATTTTATTCACTTTCAGGTCGCAAGTACGCGTTATTGAAGTTAAAAATTCTACTGTCAACTATTTTACGAAACTATCAGTGCATATCCGATATACCAGAGAGTGAGTTCAAACTAAAAGCAGACATCATTCTGAAAAGAGGAGATGGATTCAGACTAAGAATTGAGCCCAGAAACAGAGTTCCCGAAACTATAGATTAAGTTTAGTAATTTTATTATTCCATACATAACGTATATGGAACTAATAAAATAGTTAAATGAAGACTTATTTTGCATAATGGGGAAAAAATTGTAATAATTTTTATTTATACTCATTTATGTTAGTAAATATTGTGTAAATAATATGTATCTAGCCCAAGTCCAAGAACAAAGAACAAACAAGACAAAGAAACGAGCGCAATACGGTCATGGATACTATTTATCTGTTCTCTTGTGCACTGAATTAGATCACATCGGTCATAACTTCGTTGCTGTCAACTTAGTAACATATGATTATAAATATTATTTGTACCTTATCGCATATAATAGTGGTGTGTATTGTATAAATTAATATAATTTTATTTATTTATTTTATTTTGTAGTAAAATCTTTATGTAAATAATGATTAAATTTGTGTTGATCCTACTTCTTTCAGTTAGTTAATTTTCGCATATATATGCAAAAGTTTTAATACAATTTGTAACTGGGCACACACATAAACTGCATGTAATTTAGTTTATGTGTGTGCCCAGTTACGTACAAAATGTCCGAATCTTAGGACCACGACCTTTGACCACGAGAACTGGTGGTATATGAAAATGATAATAATATAATATGAACATTACGTACATTGTGCTACTTGTAAGCGACCTTATTTCAAGTTCTTATTTAAGCTTGCACTTGAACCATCAGAGCCATTGTACAGTTCGCTATCCTAGGTTATTTTAGCACACAGAACACCACGAAAAAAGTATTTTGTAGCAGTTTGTATTAAAGGAGTTTATGATTATAAGACCTAAGATAATATTTCGGCATGGCAATGAAATACCCACATCGAAATTTATTGTTGGGATTTCATTTCATTTCTTTCTGTCGTCTTCTGTCTTGAAATTATTCGATATGCGATGCCGGGACTATTTAGTGACATAACTAACACATTACTTTTCATAACTATGTAATTAAGTTATTTTTTGTGAACTTTTCGGTGTTATATAATACTCACTTCGACAAAGGGGTTTTCGGCTATGTGTCGTGTAAAAGCACTAAAAAATTTGGCCTTTCTCTAATATGAGTTTATCATGGACGTTTATCATGGTTCCCAATTCACTATACAATCAAGCCTCGATCAACTTGATTTCTGAAGCAGATCCAAAGGAAAATTCACAAAAAGTATTTTAAGCAGCGAGTAAAGCCCATAAGTATTTCACGTATTCGCTCACGTTCTAATCAGAATTAACGATAGCTCATACAAGTCTTTTTTGCATGACCCTTGGGTCATGTTGGTTTTTTCGCCTAGGTATTTTAACGTATCAGATCACACGTCACATACATTGTAATTTAACTTTTGTTAAAGTAAAATGAAGATACATAATAATATTCCAGCTTATGCAAACAGAAAATTAACATATACATATAATCAATATTAATATGTTCTATACCTAGTGTGATGTCAATCAGTACTTATAAATCTGAAAGGCAATAAATAAAAGTCATTGTGAACATAGATTCATTAATCGACAGCGGACTTGACTGAATAACGTAACTTTAAGGTATTTTTTTTACTTTTTGTTTTCGACTATCTGTTGGAAAATTATAGGCCATAGTGTTGGGTGACATTTTAATTTAAAAGTGATAAATCTGAATCTCTGTTGTTTTCTTTGCTTTTTATGTTATGTGCAGGCTCTTGTGTGCGCATTGACGGGGAATCGGAGTGCATTGATAACTAGCCAAGTTCAGTCTTCGTATACCACCATTTCCGGACTTAATTTTAGTAAAGGTGTTAACATTGGATTATAGTACATTTGCTGTCAAAAATAAATACACTGAGTATTCTTTGTAACCATATTTTGTCTGGCGTATCCCCATAAAAATCATACCTAAAAATACCCAAAAGTATATCAAACTGTGCTGAAAATAATTAAAAAAAAATCATTCTTGTGCGTTAATAATATCTATATATTACAATTAAGAACAGAGAGTAGGTTTATATGAGGCTATTTAATTAAGAGCACAGGGTTTGGCCAATTATTATCGCTTTATTCTCTCTATTTTCATTGTAAAAGTAATATCAATTGATTGGGATTAAACATTTTTTGTATTTGTCAAAAGCAGTACTTAACACTGTAATATCTTCTTACCATGTCCTTTAATATGGAGTTAAGGCTTGACGTTACGTCAATTTTTTATAGAAGCATTAATCAGCATTAATGAATTGTACCTCACTAGCTAGATTATGAAATAATGGCTCATCTTCTACAGCTTTGTTATTTATCAATGTAATAACGTGTCTATTTTTCCCTACGAACTTGTATCGTATCAAAGACCGCGAGTACCGTATTAGTCTATACCGCATTTGGAAATTTGTGCCGCTTATAAACTACTCAAAGTAAATTCACTTGACTGCCCAACTGACTTTCATAAAGCAGTAGATAAATGAGGTATCGAAATACTTAATTAAAGCCGCGACTCAACACCCAAAACCTTTGGTTAGTGCAGCATCCAACTTTTTCATCCAACAGCTAGATTTTGCGCCCCAAGAATCGTAATTAAGGGATTAAGGCCATCCAGATTATAGACGACCAGATTATACAACTTACCAACTAGCATTACAGAGTAATAACACTACACACATAACATTCTACACAACCTGCTGGAGATGCCTTGCCCATAAACGCGACGCGTCGGTCCTCGTTCTCCCGTCCAACGCTCCCGAGATCCGAGAAATCCGCGAATTATATATTATACAGGGTGTCCCAAAAGATTACGTAGCTGGGAAGGGGGGTGATAGGGATGGTCACAAGGGTCACCAGAAAAATATAAAAAATTCCCTCTGGGTGTTTAAAAAAATAAATGGCATTTTTTAAAAGACTAAAAATTTTACACCTTGTGCTAACTGTACCTTCAAATATGGCTGTATTTAAAAAAAATGCTGTTATGTAATCTTCAATAACAACAAGGTCATCAACATCAACATCAAAAATAACAAGGTGTAAAATTTTAAGTTTTTAAAAAAATGCCATTTTTTTTTAAATACCCAGAGCGGATTTTTTTTTTATTTTTCTAGTGACCATTGTGTCCACCCCTGTCACCCCCTTTCCCAGCTACTTAACCTTTTGGGACACCCTGTATATAGAGTAGTGTGACAGTTGCTCAAAACTCTTAAAACTCTTTAATCTTACGCATCTCAGTTCTCATGCTAAGTTGGTGTGTGATAAACCCTTTAATAGGGCTGGTGCTTTGTTTGCTTTTCTCATAGTGGAGTGGCAATAGGCTCCGGGCTAACTACACGGGTCCATCCAATTCAATATACTTTAAAATATAATAATATTTGACTTTGAGACATGTCCTTCTTTTAAGGTGAAACTAAGTTGGGCTTAATGTTACCTGAGCTTCCCAAAAATAGGATTCGATAGAGTTAATATCGAATGGTTTTATTACGATTTTTACTTATGGCAACGTTTTAATAAAAGCTCCTCCATCAGGAGACAGACAAGGTTGTTGTTTGGTATAATGATAAAAAAATTATTGATAATGAAAAAATATTTATCTGTTGTAATTGATAAACTGATGACTTGAAATAAAGTTCTCATGTTTTATTACAGCATCCCCCAACGCAGGGTTATGAGAGTGAAATATTTTATGTTTCTTACTTTTATGAATTGTATGACATTTGATTTTATTAATTGCAGCTCAAAAATGACGTCCGTTGCAGACGAGACGGAAATTCCTAGTTACAATACTAGACTAGTATTTTATCCGCTACTCCTTATCGCATCCAGTATCTGGATTCTGTACAGATGGCAACAAAAATCACGGATGTATCAATTTGCTGAAAAATTACCAGGACCACCGATTGTACCCATATTGGGGAATGCCCTCCTAGTTTTGAGGAAGGCACCAACTGGTAAGACTACATTACAGTCATTATTGTATAATTAGTATGTTTTACAAAAAACAATGCATTCGGCAAACGAAAACTACATTTTTGTAAAATACTTACAGTCTGCTTACTGTAAGTTTACGCAATCTGCTCCGCTCGTCTAGCTGCTCCTGCCCTTTCCGGAGGTTTGGCGACGGACCTCAGTCCACCACCGTGCAATACCCTCCGGGAAGCGGTCGCGGCCAGAAAGCGCCCCCTTACACCTCCACCGGTACGCGGCGGCCAAAACCTCCGCCTCCAGGTCCCACGGAGGGGACCCCACAAGGAGGCAGGCAAACACAATCATGCGGTAGGCGCGGGATGCCCTGGTGGCCATGACCCGCTGCGGGCGTCGCAGCAGGGCCATGTTTCGCCTCTTCAGGGCGTCGACCCAAATGGGGGCGCCGTAGAGCGCCATGGAGCGAATCACTCCAGCGTGCAGCTTGCGGCAGGCGCTCCCGGGTCTGCCAAGATTCGGAAAAAGCCGGCCAAGAACACCCGACGCCGCCACCAGCTTCAGGGCCAGCCGCTGGACATGGGCCCCGAATCTTCTGTCGATCATCTGCTGTCGGGGACTATGCCTAGATAGCGCATATAGTCCCCGACAGCAATAGACCGCCCACAATGAGGTGGGCGCCTGCAGGCGGCGCTCGCCGTGGCCCATGAAAGCAAGGGTCTCGGTTTTACCAAGCGCCACCTGCAGGTCCAAACGGCATATTCGGTCGACCATCTGTGCCACGGGCGCGCGGGCGGTCACCAGGGTGTCGTCAGCGTACGCTATAACGCGGACCCCCCGGACACCGCTTATCCGCAGTGGCCAATCAAATCTGATGTTCCACAGGAGCGGTCCCAATAACGACCCCTGCGGAACACCACGCAAGACTACCCACCTGCCAGTCCCACCCCCGGACCTTAGGGTACTCTACCTTCTGCTTTGAGGGTAGTGTCACACCTGTGCCCGGAGGTACCTGGGCACACCATGGTGCCTGAGGCCGTCCTCAATGCATGCCCAAGGGAGGGTGTTGAACGCGTGGCGGATGTCCAACGACACCGCTAATAACACCTCTCCCCAGCTGGTCGCCTCCTGCGAGAGTTCCCGCAGCCTCGCGATCGCGTCTATGGTCGACCAACCCTATTGGTCCGCGTACACGTCGGGACCGACCTCACCAAGATGTGTGGTATGAACACCCTCTCCCTTAGCTTGCCCAACTCGTTCAAGAGAACGATTGAGCGGTAAGCCGATGGAGACTCCGCCGGTCGCCCAACTGTCTTTTCACCCTGCCTAAGTACTTTGTCTAACTAAGCCTTTTGTACATGAAATGGGGACGAACTAAGCAGGCAACGGGATATGGGATTCTCTAAATAATATTGAATCTTCAACATTAGTCAGAAAAGCAGAAGTTATTGACGTAGATTTAAAAACATCAATTATAATTGCAGAATTAGTGAAAATGGGCCTGGAATACAGCGAAAAGTTCGGCAATGTTGTCCGAATTTGGCTCGGATCCAACTTGATCGTGTTCCTGACAGACCCTAACGACGTCGAAGTTATTTTAAACAGTCAAGTGCACATCGACAAATCTTCTGAATACAGATTTTTCAAACCCTGGCTTGGAGAAGGTTTACTTATTAGCACAGGTTTGTGTTAAAATATTATTAATATTATGAAATGCAAAAGTTTGGATTCATAGAATGATGGATGGATGATTGGAAGTCAGATACTAAATCGGGCCAGAACAGCATTTTATCTAGCACATAAAATAGAAAGTTTTTTTCTTCTTTAAAGTCAAAACATACAAATGTATCAAAAGTATAAAATTACGTAAAAAATGTTTTTTTTTTTAATCCTAATAATATTATAAACGCAAAACTTTGTAAAAATGCATGGTACGAATACATCATACATTCTTAAAAACGGTTGTTTGTTACTCTTTCACGCTAAAACTACTGAATGGATTAAGCTAAGTTATAAGCTGGATTAATATCGCTGCTTTACGAGAAGAAAAATAAATCAAAAAGAGTAAGTGTAGGACAACTTCTTTTAATATCTGAAATCATAACAGCCGTTTTTCCGAAGTTTCTATTTTTGAATCGTGTTGTTTCTTTTCGCAAAGCAGCGATATATAGGCTACAATATCGCTCCGACTGCAGAGTACCAGTGAGTCGGAGAGTAGTAAAGAACATATTGATTATTTTATTAGACAATGTCTTTTTTTAAACAGTTTAATGGAGTCTTTACGCCATCGTAACTTAAACATAGTCATATAATTGTATTTACGATTGGCATATTAAGAAACGTGTTGTTAACGAATTGCTACTTGACCTATCGACGACCTACGGTGGTTAATTATGTTAAATAAGACGACAATGAAAAACACATTTTGCAGAAACAATAGCAAAACCGTATTATTGGTATTTAAATCAGATGCTCGTTTACTATTATCGAAAAAGCAATGACTTAATGTAGACATTGACCTCTATTTGTCTGCTTAAATATTGCCTCTCTCAAAGAGTTTCCATTGTTGCTTGTACGCTTGGCAAACAGATTGGTGATCGACAAGTATCGGCCCGTTTCCTGCTATGCGATTATCGTAGATTACTTGTGACCCGCGGTTTTACCCGCGTTTAAAATATTAAATATATATTTATTGAAATAAGTAGGAAGGATGATCTTATGACAATTGACTACGTTTTTGCCATTATATTGGCACTAATAGCTTACGTGCTATCCTAGGCACGGATGGCTCCTCAATCCAATACCAGACCCGCAAAGACATTTTTGATTTTACGCAAAAGGTTTTTGTCCAGCACGGGTATTGCCTTTAAATTGCTACTCCAACTAAACTAATGTTTGTAATTTTATTTTTAATATTTGCAGGTGAAAAATGGCGTTCACATAGAAAAATGATTGCCCCTACATTCCATATTAATATCTTAAAATCATTTGTTAATATTTTCAACCAAAACAGTAAGAATGTTGTCGAAAAGATGCGACCTGAGATCGGCAAGACTTTTGATGTCCATGACTACATGAGCGGTGTCACTGTCGACATTTTATTAGGTATTATATAAGATTTATTACTTTTCTTCGTAATTTTGAATTCGTTGCTAATAATCGGCAAGACGATTTGCCTCCAGTATTACCATCAAATCGTAAAATTTAAATGTTAAAATACACATATTGATTATTGCAAAAAAGTTTACCAAATGGCAAATTGAGCCTCCAAAGCTTTGCAATATAAGATAATCTATAACACAGGTTTAGATTATTCTCTTATCTTATCAACGTACTAGAGAATATAAAGAGATTATGTTAATAGTACAGTCATTTAGTTGAAAACATAGAGGTTACTTAAAAAGTTTTCGGAGTTTTGAAAATTAGCAATTGAATAGACTTCGACGTGCTCTTTCAGAATTTCAACTTTGCCACCTTCACAATCTTTGCCGCTCGCGCCACCATATTGGGAAAATGGCGCCTAAAGGCAGTCTTTTGATAATAACTCCTTTCCGACTCATTTTACAGTACTATGTTGTATGTTTCATTTTGCAGAAACTGCGATGGGTATCACGAAAAAAACTCAAGATGAATCTGGTTTTGATTACGCCATGGCTGTTATGAAGTAAGTGCAAATTTTTGCTTTCATAATAAAAGCCTTTAAAACTTGTTGTCGTATAAAATTTCAATATAAAATTCCAAATATAGTTCAAATGGAATCGCGCTTCTCCGCGTCTTTGGATGGATGATGCTATTTTTGAGACATACTTTGTATTTGTATATTACCCTTATTTGCAAAGAATAAATAATAATAATAATTAAATGTCATATTTCAGGATGTGCGACATCATTCACCAGAGACATTACAAGCTGTGGTTGCGCTTTGATGCCTTATTCAAATTCACATCGTTCTTTAAACAGCAGAAAAAACTTTTGGACATTATTCACGGACTTACTAACAAAGTGAGTATCACGATCACTATCATAAAAACCTACAATATTTCATATTAACATAATTACGATGAAATGTACTATAATAATTTGGTTAAAACTTAACTAAAATTTTGTACAAATATATTTTAAATAAAAAATATTTCTGTGCAGGTTATTAGGAACAAAAAGGCAACTTACTTGGAAAACAAATCTAAGGGATACATTCCACCCACTTTAGAAGAATTGACCAAATCCGATAATACTGAAGTTCTTGCCAACGGCGACAAGTCTCTCTCAGAAGAAGTGTTCAAGGGTTACCGCGATGATCTCGATTTCAATGACGAAAATGATATTGGTAGGTACTTTTCTTCTTCTTTAATTAATTGATAACCTGCCACCAGGATCCGTGATTTTCCCGATTTGAGAGTGTTTGAAATGTTAGAGCAAAAAATATCAAGCCATTGTGAAGTGTAATATTTTTGTTCCCCATTAAACGCCTCATTTCTTCTACTATTATAATTGGGATATACATGTAGTTGGACTCAAAAATCATGACGACTCTTATTTATGAAGTAAATGACTCAATCAAGGCCTACTAGTACATAGGTTTTACTCATTCAGAGAAGAATCTTTAGCCAATAGATTTTGTTCAACTGGAAAAGATTTTCTCGGAAGAAGAAGTCACACTAATAATGTGCCATTTAACCTTACAAAGTTCACACATATTTTGTGTCATGATTTCTGATGCCCCGCAAACTATAAAGTAGAGCGACAGTTGCACAGAACATTCAAACTTTCGCATTTATAATATTATTAGAACTATACACGTTAATTTCTTTGCATACTTTCATAGGAGAGAAGAAACGTCTGGCATTCTTGGACTTAATGATTGAATCCGCACAAAATGGAACTAACCAAATTAGTGACTATGAAATCAAAGAAGAAGTAGACACCATTATGTTTGAAGTAAGTAACTTTAAATAACATTGCGATGTTCGTTATATTTCGTTTAATGGCATTCATTTTATGACTAGTAAACAAAACACTATCTTATTTTCCAACTGTATGAAAAAAGTTATTTCTAAAACCTGGTGTTGGGTTAGAATGCCACAAAAAAAATCTATTTGTATGAAGTGACATAGTTTTGACTGGGTGTGTTTTATTTCCATAAATTATTTATGTCTGTATATGCTACGTTGCATATACAAACATAAATAATTAATGGACTGGGGTTTATTTTCTTAATCATCTGAATTAATTAAAAAAAGACAGCAATTGAATGCTTTACCTCATTTAACTTCTCAGGGCCATGACACCACGGCTGCTGGCTCCAGCTTCGTGCTGTGCCTGTTGGGTGTCCACAAAGAGATCCAAGCCCGAGTGTATGATGAACTTTACGAGATCTTCGGTGACTCCGACAGGCCTGTCACTTTTGCTGACACTCTGAACATGAAGTACTTGGAAAGAGTCATCCTCGAGTCCTTGAGAATGTACCCACCCGTACCCATTATTGCTAGAAAGCTGAACAGAGACGTTAAAATCGGTAAGCATTGATTCATATTTAATTGATCACAACTTCAGAATTTCTTCAGAAAAGTGTAGGCTTTAAAACGAGGTCTTCGTAAGAATTAACTGATAGTGTATGTTGCTATTGTTTAATCCGCAGATAAAAAATAATATTAGTGGATACTTATTTATTTTGACAGAATATCCATATAAAATCTGTCAAATTTAAAATTGAGGATTAAACAATTAGACGTAAGAATTGTTTTATTATATTAATAAACATCATATTAAAATTTATAATAACTAATTTGCTGGTACTCTATCAAATATGAAGATGTGGTTTATAGTCGCATATTTTTACTTTAAGAATGGCAAACCCCGTTCAGTGGAGGACATAGGCAATAATATATAGGTACTTTCAACTAATAATGAATCAAAGACAAAATAATATGAATACTATCTACATTCCAGTTACCAACAACTACGTCCTCCCAGCCGGTACCACCGTCGTGGTCGGCACATTCAAAGTGCACCGCAACCCGGCGTACTACAAGGACCCCAACACCTTCAACCCTGACAACTTCCTGCCAGAAAACACCCAGAACAGACACTACTACAGCTACATTCCCTTCAGCGCTGGACCCAGGAGTTGCGTAGGTTAGTAAAACTTCACATAATATCTAACGAAAAAAACTTGCCAATGAACTGAGTGTATAGTTGATCGATTTTGCCAAAAAGAAATTGGATAAGATTTATATTAATAAAGGTTTTGGATAAAACCACAAAACATGACATAATTGTTTGACAGCACACACCAAACCAAATAGCTAATTTATTAATTTAAAAGATAATACTAACACTAAAGAAACGAACCTTTGTGTCGCGGTGAACTTTCCAAATACAATTCACGGCGAACAGGGACATTGTATCATAGGCATCATTGATATTGATTGTGGTCAATACCACAATTCAATCTCTACACATATCAATTGAAAGATATCTACCAATAAACAATGATAACTACTACTGTCTACTGTCTTTCTCTCTTTAAGTTCATTTGCTCTACCATTTAGTTCAATTCTAAAAGATAATTATGAAACTAGTCATTGATTTTCTCTTTTAGAATTGAACTAAATTTGTTTAACCCTTAACCAGGCCATAGAAATGTGTAAAATTAATTGAATTTGAACTTTATTACAAACTCATATAGTTTAAAATTTGGCAGAAGCTTTGTGATCACAGCCTGGCTTTGGCTAGGATTAACTAAATCATTTTATTTGAACGAGACAACAAAATCTTGTCGATTAAAATCGAAAGATGCTTTAAATTTATCATTTAATTTATGAATTTCAGGTCGCAAATACGCCATATTGAAATTGAAGGTTCTTCTGGCTACCGTATTGCGTAACTATAAAGTCAACTCGGACGTTTCTGAGAGCGAGTTTGCCTTACAAGCTGATATTATCCTGAAGAGGGCTGATGGATTCAGACTGAAGATCGAACCAAGAAACCGTGTCCCTTCCACCGTGGCATAACAACTCCAAAATATATATAAATAACAACTAAAAATAACGAGTACAAATAAAATTCAGCATTATTTATATATAAAACCGGACAATGGATCGAATGAATGTATCTAAGTGATATACTGAATGACACATTTGCAGTCATTAAAAATTAAGTCTCCTAAGTAAATAAAAACTCCATCACAATATTTAACAACAAGATGTTATTTAAAGTTAATTTATAATTAAATGATTAAATATCGTGTATTTTTTTATTACCTTTACTATTATAATTTGTGTGACCATTGATCTCCACTATACAATATGATTTTTTGACTTTACTTAGCCAAATTATTTTTAATATTTTTCTACCCAAATTAATTTTATTTTTAATGTTATTAAAAAGGTATATCTTATATATAAAATTCTCGTGTCTCGGTGTTTGTAATTATACTCCTCCGAAATGGCTCGACCGATTTTCGTGAAATTTTGCGTGCATATCGGTTAGGTCTGCGAATCGGACAACATCTATTTTTCATCCCCTTTAATGTTGTTAAAAGATTTTTTTTCATTTTGTCATGACTTATATTAAAAAGGATAAGGATCGTAGCAGGTCGCGTTCTGTAGTTTCTGCCTACCCCCATGGAAGACAGACGTGATTATATGTATGTATGTTAGATTAAAAAGTTTCATATTACTCTTAATTTTTCACCCCACTACGATCAAACCCTATTTTTCTTTGCTCCTAAATCACAAAAAAAAACATATGAATCAAAGTATATGATAATAATTAGTGATAATGATATTTATTTTGCAATAATTGTGGTTTCAATTTGAGATGAAATTTTTTAAGTTCAATTTCTTAACAATACACTATTATAAGTTTAATCCAAAATTTTACATGAATTAAAACAAAAACAAATAAAAATATAGGTAATATGCATAACACAAATAAAAACATCTACCTATGTACATACAGACTTTTAAACCATACAATCAATGTGCCCCAAACTGGTTTAATTGCAAGATGTATTCATACTACTAAAACAAAGCATAACATGTGTCACGTTTCTTTAGCCCAGTAGCACCCGTCAAGATCCACTAATCCTTACTTAATATAATAAATGTGAAAGTAACTCTGTCTGTCTGTCTGTCTGTTACGCAATCACGCCTTAACTACTGAAGCGATTTAAATGAAATTTGGCACAGATATAGTCTAGAGCCTGAGAAAGAACATCCTTACTAATAATATTATAAATGTGAAAGTAACTCTGTCTGTCTGTCTGTCTGTTACGCAATCACGCCTTAACTACTGAGGTGATTTAAATGAAATTTGGTACAGATATAGTCTAGAGCCTGAGAAAGAACATAGGCTATATTTTATTATGAATTTCCCACGGGAACGGGAGTTACGCGGGAAGCTAGTAGCCAATAAATGTGTAAATAATCATCCCCAATATATTCAGATGTAATTAGTTTTACCAGTAAACCTGCTTTTTAGAAAAGTAATATTTAGGCTTTTGCTCATGGACACTTTCAACTATAATGCAAAAGCTACATTTTCTGTACATGGAAAATACTGTTTATCTGTTTGTCTGCATATCTGTTTACGTACGTTCCTTTGTGCACGCTTATCTCAGAAACGGCTGATTCAACCAATTTGCGGTTTTAACTAATGCGTTGTGACTTGTGTGTTCGTTTCATCGTAATCGGTTCATCAATATAAAAAATAGCCATCTAAAGAATCACATGACATAAAATAAATAACCGATCAGTTGAATTTGCTGAAACTGTATGAAGGTTATATGAAATAATCATTAAAGTATATCTACAATATAAAAGTGAGTCAAAAGCACGATTGCTTCGATGGCCCTTACGTAACCCTAGGAGGGATAGTGTGGGACCACAATTGGCACAAAAAATGTATCAAGTGCCTCAGTGTTAACAATTTTTACTTGCAGAGTCATCGCCACGCGATTATTTTCAGTCTGATTATTAAAACGACTTTCGTCGTTTAAATAATCAGACACACACATGGAAAAAACAATATTCAAAATATTAGCTTACCCATAATTTGATAAGATTATTTTTGATACCTTAAGATTGTCTTTTCCAAATTCATTAATCCCGGAATTCTTATATGTGCCTAAATAATTCCATCTCCATGAGGAATGAAAGAGATAAATTCATTCACACTCATCACGAAATCTCAGAAACTACAAGTCTCAAATTTGGATAGGGGCTACTTTCAGAACATAGGTGCTCGCTAATAAGGGATTTAGCAAATTTCAACCCCTAAGCTGGAGGCAAAATTTGTATGGGACAACATGATTCCTTGGTCCCATCTACTTAAAATTTTGCATAAGCATTCTTTAACAGAATTGATGGAAGAAATGTTTCGTATTTTATTGAAATTCATCCTCTAATGGTATAAAAAAGGAATAGATTTTGGGTTTTGGACAGTTTTGCTTCGAAGTTAATATTAATCTACACTAATATTATATAGAGGAAAACTTTGTTTGTTTGTTTGGTTGTAATGAATAGGCTCAAAAAGTACTGGACCGATTTCAAAAATTATTTCACCATTCGAAAGCTACATTATCCACGAGTAACATAGGCTAAATTTTATTTTGGAAAAAATAGGGTTCCGTAAGATATTTGGGTTTTTCGGACACAAGGTGTAAAAAATCAACCAGAAAAGTTACTTATTTTGCGTACGCTGCCTAAACTATAAAAGATAGAACCATAAAATGTTCTAATTAATTGTAAATCTTATAAATATCTACAAAAAAGTCCGCAACACACTTTACCTATCTATGCCGAGTAAGGCACAACAACCATATTTTTATTTAGAAATCTTGTTTTTTTTTGGACTACATTTAGAACCGTTTATTTTAATCATGCTATTTATCCTTAACAAAATGACACATTTAAAATATTTTAAATCATGTTCTTCATGATGCGTCCCTTTTCCGACGGTAAAATTATAATAAGCCTTTTTACATAATTCATCTTTGAAATATCGTTTAAACTTGTTTCTAGAAAGATCACTTGCATTATTAGGGAGTTTGTTGTAGTAGTATACATTGCCCCATAAAATAATTGCTAATTTTGTGGAGACGTGTAGCATGTTAAACTCCCTCCACATAAAACTGATATTTATACCCATTCCTTTATTCTTCATGCAGCCAGATTCTGAACATTTGCACCTCTTTATGTATAAACTAGCGACCCGCCCCTGCGTCGCACGGGTGTAATGCTGGTTTATTCCACTTTGAACACCTAGGTGATATCCCCTAGGTGTTCAAAGTGGAATGAAACAGTGTCCTCTGATCACCTACGAATCAAATCACCCAGCCAGTATCACCCAGGTGATTCAAGGAGACTAAATTGGTGTCCTCAGATCACCTGGGAAACAAATCACCTAGGTGATCAGAGGAGACCGTTTCTATTATGTTCTGAACCTTGATCACCCACATAAATCCTGCTGCAAACTTTCAAATAAAATGTTGCAAATTTAAAACTAATATGACAGAATTAAAAAGAACATCTATATCGAATATAATTTAAATATTTCTTACCATGCTGTTAAAGTACGACTAGACAGACTATTAAAAACATCACGTTTTTTGTATAAATACAATTTTTCCTTAATTAATAAAGGACGGGAAAAAGTACTCTGATATAATGGGTACGAATATGTAAAAAAAAAGGTATATAGATCTGGAGCCGTTTGGTGGAGATGCTGTCACCGTAAAAAATAGATGCACAGGATCACTTACAATAAAAGTACTATTCTATATACTTAAATAATAGGTCTTTACCTATGAAATTGCCGTTTTGTATGAAAAAATTTAAACGATTTTTTTTCATGTATTTTTTATTGGTATTAATCGAAGTAATCACCCATACAATCAATGCATCTTTGCCAATGCAGTGGCAGTTTATTGATGCCCTTCTTAAAGAAATCAGCTGGACGGGAGGCAACAAATTCTTCAAAGGCGTTTTGTACTGCCTCTCGGGTATTGAATTTTTTTCCCGCCAAGAAGTTATCCAAATTCTGGATAAAGTAGTAGGCGCAAGGTCTGGTGAGTAGGGCGGATGACGGAAAGCTTCCAACCCCAGTTCTTGCAACTTGGAGACCGTCTGCTGTGCAGTATGAGGTCGCGCGTTGTCGTGCAGGAGCAGCGGAGACGAGCGATTGACCAATGCTAGTTGGAGATGTGCCAGCTTCTCCATCATTGTGTTCAGTTCTTCACAGTACACATCTGCAGTAATGCTCACCCCGTTCGGTAAGAAGCTGTGATGAATCACACCGGCGCTAGACCACCAAACAGTGACCATCACTTTTCTAGGGTTAAGTTTTCGTTTAGGGCATTGTGTAGGTGCTGAACCAGGATCCAACCAATTTGCTGAGCGCTTGCGGTTATCAAACAGAATCCATTTTCATCGCAGGTATCAATGCGGTTCAAAATTCCTTCATTTGTGTGTCTGTTGAGCAGTGCAAGGCACGTCTCGACGCGTACTTTGCGCTGGCGATCATTGAGTTCGTGGGGCACCCATTTGTCAAGCTTTTTTACCTGGCCAATTTGACGCAAATGGACCAATATTGTTTTGACTATATCGTCGAAAGCTACTGCTAATTCAGCCTTAGATTTGTGTATCATCAGCTTACACAATCGCCTTTAATTCGTCATTTTTGACCAAAGCCTTCGGACGACCGCGAGGTTCATTTTTTAGGTCGAAATTTTCAGAACGGAAGCGAGCAAACCAATAACAGGTGGTGCGTTGGTTTGTAATGTTAGCTCCGTTAACGTCGTTGATGTTGCATGCCGCTTGTTCCGCGTTGCTGCCACGACGGTACTCATATTCCATAATTACTCGAATTTTAACGTCCATGATGACGAAAAAGATTGAAATGCGATAAAAATGTAACACTTATCAATAAATAAATGACTACATTTGGAAAAAAAATCCATGTTTTTAAAATAAAATTAATTTGAAATTAGAATTCTTAGCCAAACAAAAATTATTTTGATTTGAAATGGCCAGTACTGCAGAATGGCAATGTCATAGGTAAAGACCTCATATCACAAAGATTGGTTGTATTAGGAATCAATCATCATAAAATAACGTGTTTCGTTTAAAAGAAAATTTAAATAATGACCATGGCGAATGTTCTTCTTCGTCCAAACAAACTCTAGCCATAATTCGTAGTTATCATTTCATAGAAAATTGCCAAATGGCATTGCTCGAAGGGAATATTTCTGTTGGTCATTTCCTCGAAAAATTATGGTAACTTAGAAAAATAAACAGATACGAATATAAAAGCGGATAGGCTAGTTTTCGATTTTATACTTGTACCCGTTCTAATGTGTGTTCAATTTTACTTTAATTATCATTTTTATGTTCTCCAAATAAATATTTTTTTCGCAGGGGATTTAAATAGGGTAAACGAGGATGTGTGAAATAGTCTGTTTTTGTTACATAAAGCATGAAGGAGTGCAATTTTAGTTTAATTATATAAGGGTTTTTGTTGTGATTTAATTCTATTATACAGGGTTACCTCGGAGACAGTGCGTAAATTTTACCTACAGAAAGGTTTTTAAAAATAAAAATACCCGTGTTTTTTTGTTTTACAATGTTTGAACAAAATAATTAAAATGCGCACACCCACGGCGAACGGTAGCGCTGAGCTGACTGATACACACTAGTGATGCCGATCGATAGTCGACTATCGATGATTAATCGATAGTCAAACAATCGCAGAATAATCGATAGACCTATCGATAGTATCGATACTATCGATAGCTCAGAATGAGGCAATACTATCGAATGAGGGAATACTATCGATACTATCGATAGTATTGTATCTCACTAAGAATAAACTATCGATAGTATCATAGTATCGATACTATCGATAGTTTATTCTTAGTGAGATACTATTATTGTTCGCCAAGAATAAACTATCGATAGTATCGATACTATCGATTGTTTAAAACTATCGATAGTTTACCAATTTACAATAGTATTGTTTACAATACTCAGTGATAATAGTCAATAAAATAGTCAATTGCCGTGTGGTCTCCGGCTTAGAATAGACCACCTCATGTCTTCCCATGGGTGTCGTAAAAGGCGACTAAGGGACATATGGCTGATGGATGGGCAGCAGCATCTATTAGCTCAAGGTTTACATGTTACCGCGATCACCAATCCGTCTGCCAAGCGTGGTGATTATGGCAATATCTCTCTACGATCCTGGCTTGCCAAGCACTGTTAAGAATAGGCCCATGTTTAGCAGTGGACGTAAACTTGCTGTTGATGATGATGATGAGTAGTCAAAAATCATATACCCCTATATGCAATTTCAAACAGCTTCGTTTATTTTTCCTTTTAAACAGTAGCAATAGCACAGCTCGGTAGAAATATATATACGTGTTGTTTAATTGGCTCTGTCATTACTGTTATAACATATTCAATACTATTGCAAATTCGCAGACTATCGGTACTCTAAAATAATCGATACTATCGATAGTCCTTTGTTTACCAGAAGCAATACTATCGATAGTATCGATACTATCGATAGTCCTTTGTTTACCAGACACAATACTATCGATAGTATCGATAGTATTGTTCCTCATCCGATAGTATCGGCTTGTTCTGATCTATCGATAGTATCGATACTATCGATAGTATCGATACTATCGATAGTATCGATACTATCGATAGTACTATCGATAGGATGCCCTTTTTCAGATGAAAACTATCGATAGTAAAACAATCGATTATTCGGCAACACTAATACACACACGCGCGCGCGTCCTTGCGCTCGCGCTCTCTCTCCCCCGCCCTTTCCCGCGCTATTACCCCTTTCACTCCCGTGCATAGGGTGAGCGTGGTATTTGAAAATTTCGGTGGATAAACGATAACTAATAAATAGTAAGCAAAAAAATTACATATGATTTTTTTTCGTGAAATGTGTTCTATTAACGATACTGATTACATGGAAAAAATATGCGCACTGTCTCCGAAGTAACCCTGTATTATATGTAAATGAGATACGAATACATACATATTTATATACATACCTACTTGTGCATTTTTTTTTACCAAAAGGACGCTAGAAGCAGTAAGTGGTAAGCGTAGTCTAAGAATACATGCAAGTTGACTCTAATCAAATTATTAGAGAACGATGTTGATTTCGGAAATTATTTGTAATAAAAAATCTAAATACAACTTGTATTTAAATCTATACTATTGAACGCACTAATCTCAGGTCCGATACTGGTCCGATTTCAAAAATTATTTCAGTGTTGAATAGTCCATTTATCGAGGAAGGTTATAGGCTATATTTTATTTTCAAAAAATTAGGGATCCGTAAGAAAATTGCGATTTTGTAACCCAAGGTGTAAAAGCGAAAACCTATTTATGCGTGCGCTGCAAAAACGATTAACAATAGAACAAAATGATGTACTACGTGTTTGTAGGTCTTAATAATATCTACAAAAAATTCCACGAGAGTACATATCTAACTATCATAGTTTAGTCACAATAACCGCTTTTATGTTCATAAAAAAATATTAAATCGTCTGAAGAAAGAAACTACGTTAAATGTGTATCGTAATATTAATCCTTATCCAAATTAAGCATTATGTTATCAAGGGTATTTATGTAGAAGTAAAATACTTTTTGTTTTATTCCAATCGGACATTTCGTTGAGAAATTATCACGAGTAAAAAACCCAAAGAATTCGTACCTAATAATGAGTTATTTGCCATAATAGATAAAGCTGAAGAGTTTGTTTGCTTGAACGCGTTAATCTCAGCAACTACTGGTCAGGATTTGAAAAATTATTTCAGTGTAAAATAGCCCATTTATCGGGAAAGGCTATATTTTATTATAAAGTTTCTACGGGAACGGGAGTTACGCGGGTGAAACCGCGCATGGGAATCTATATACATATAATAGCTAAAGAGTTTGTTTGTATTTTTTGCTTGAAAGCGCTAAACTAAGGAACTACTGGTCTGATATAAAAAAATCTATCAGTGTTAGGTAGCCCATTTATAGAAGAAGGCTATATACTTAATATTTAATTATGAATTCGCACGGGAACGGGAGTTACGCGGGTGAAACCGCGCGCGGAAGCTAGTGGTTGCATAAATTAATTATGCAAGAATATAATATAATAGACACCTAAATTTGTGTGAAAAAATAATAGGTCGATACGGCATCCTCCGATATATTTGTTTGTGGCACGATTTATGTGGGTGAACAAGGTTCAGAACATAATAGAAACGGTCTCCTCTGATCTCCTAGGTGATTTGTTTCCCAGGTGATCAGAGGACACCAATTTAGTCTCCTTGAATCACCTGGGTGATACTGGCTGGGTGATTTGATTCGTAGGTGATCAGAGGACACTGTTTCATTCCACTTTGAACACCTAGGTGATATCACCTGGGTGTTCAAAGTGGAATAAACCGTTCAAAGTGGAATAAACCGTAATGCGTGATGTAATAAACATATAAATCTTCTTCTCAAATCACTCAATTTATTAAAAAAGCCGTATCAAAATCCGTTTCGTAGTTCTAAAGATCTAAGCATACATAGGTACAGACAGACAGCGGGAAGCGACTTTGTTTTACGAGTATACTATGTAGTCAAATGAATCCCTATTTACCTTGACATCACGCGTGAATGGCTAGACCGATTTTCTCAAATACTTTTCTGGTTGTGTTTGTTATTATTCGGATGGTTTTAGAAAAGGAAACAATTAAAAAATTGCGCGGAAAATTAGAAAATTTAAGAATACTTAACCGCCATGTTAAATTTTCTAATGTAATCTTAACGCTTTTGACAATATAAACTTTTTTAATGTAATCTTATGGCGTTTGACATAACATTGACAGAATGCGTGCTGCTCTTAGTGCACATCACGGCTTGTTCAGAGCTATCGCGCCTAATTTAGTTTTAGTTAAGACAAGACAATATCTGTCTGGTCAGCTAGTTTACTAAAAAAGACCGGAATCGTGAGCTCGGCCTGAGGAATGCGTGCTATGTGACAATGGTCACCCAAAGAGCCTAAACTTTTGAAAACTTCTATTATACTACTACAATAGAGACCCATCTCGTCGGTTATACTACAATACCGCGTAAGTGACAATGGCTAATAAGGCTAAAAATCAAATGTAATAAATGGATTTTTTGCGCTTCCAAATACCTACCTTTAAAGAAAATATTTCTTTACAGATGAAATTACACCTTACTGGCGAAATTAAAGATATTCTCGTACTTTTTATGCTGTTGGCTTAATTTTGTTTTGTCACACTAAGATTACTGCAGGCAGCTACGGTTAGAAACAACCTACCTACCTAAATCTTACCGACACGAATTCATGTTAACTAACATTTTTTATTAATTTTTAGAAACATATACATATAGATATCCCTGGATATATGTGTATAACTTCTAGAATCTTTCACAAATAGCATCGGAATTATACAGTATTTCATACGTTTCCAGTAGAATAACAATTATGTGATTTCACTTGACATTCAAGTAAAACAATTGCGCAGTACTGTACAATGTTGTTTCATTAGATTTCTTTTGATGCATATTAATAAATGACTAATGAAAGCTAGGCATTATTAACACTAAAAACGCATAGTTATGAAATTTTACCCATTTTTGCGGTCTTTCTGCCATAATAGGTATATATATATAATAAGGTATGTGATGAATTTAAATCTAATATTGTATTTTCGATATTGTTTTCTAATATGGGTAATAATATCCGAATCACGAGTAATAGCTCGTTCAACTCAAATAAACAATTTGAATCCAACGAGCCATTCTACGTGAAGTGGATAGGTAAATCGAGTAATTTATCCATACTAATATTATAAAGAGTTTGAATTTTTATATTTTTGTATGTTTGTTTCGAATAAACTCAATATATATGTCCACCCGGCATTAAAAGTCCACCCGTGCGAAGCCGCTAGTCTTTACTAATATTATAAAGAGGAAAAGTTTGTATTTTTGTTTCGAATAAACTCAAAAACTACTGAACGGATTTTGGTAATTCTTTCACCATTAAAATAATACATTATTCTTGAGTAGGTAACATAGGATATAAAAGTTATATTTTTACAAGTACTTAGTTATATATTACTAGCTGTTCATGCACTTGAGCCTGTACAGTAGGTATTTTTGGTTACCCCGTAGATTTTTTTTTCTTTACAACTCCGTACTTATAATAAACAAAATTAAAGATATCATAATATGAACTCAAATGGTATTTTTTTTATGGGGTAATAATAATGAATCGTCCAGAAATTATGGTAAAACTAGAATCAAAAACGTACATACAATTCAATGGAGATAAATATTGCAAAAAATATGTACAAAGGTCGGCGTTTAAGTCCATAATCTCATCATCGCGTCGTTTGCCCAGTTTAGCGTTGAAATCCCCCATAATAACGGTGTAGTGGGTCTTAGAGCTATGTATGGCTTTACTAATATACTCATACATAGCTTCCACTTCTTCGTCTGAGTGTGTTGAGGTCGGTGCCTTCCTGGAACCTGTACCTGTATAACCTTCATGGAATATCTTTTTGATATTCTGAGTATAAGGTACGCTACCCTGCTCGACACACCGTCGACGGCCACCAAATTGTTGATGAAGAACTTGCGGATAAACCCTACACCACCTGGTGACCGCTGTTTGCCCTTCCGGCAAAAGAACAAGTTGCCGGAATTCAAGGTCATCGTGTCCTGTCCCGCTCTTCGGAGGTCTAACGAACCCACTTTATCCCAGCGCAACTTGTTCAATTCCTCTTCCAGCTCTACGATCTTCTCGGCTGTCCTCAGAGTGCGTGTGTTGTGTGTTACTAGGGCCAGTTGTCGTGTGGGGTGGTACCCGGATCTCTTCCGGAGATTCTTAGCACCCCTCGCCCCGACGTTACCATGGCTGGTACCGTGGCCAGGACTAGCGGAAAGGCCGGGGACTAGGGGCATGAGGGATGTGTATGCCAATACTCGCCACGCTTGGCAGGCGGGTTGACGAGCGCAGTGCAGTTATTTTGTTTTGTTTTCATCATCACAGGAAACGCTGCTGCCCGTTCCCTGGAATTTCTCTTGGTCGCCTTTTATGACACCCACGAGTAGAATTGGGGGGGCAACATTCTTTGCTGGCACCCCACGGCCGGCAGCCCAGCGCTGGTTGATCTAATTTCATAAACTTATTAAATTATTAATAAGTTTAAAATTTTAAACAGTCAACTCCTACCATTTACTGAATACTTTCTGTAGATTATATCAGAAATATTGTTCTTAAAGTATTAATCCATAGTAAATAACCTAACCTAACAAGCGCGAATTATTATATATTATAGTATACTTATACGTACTTAGTAGTGATTCGTGGCATACATTTTGTCTTACAACATTGCGCAAATGCGAAAAATTCGTCGTACAATTAAACGAAAAAGCTAATAAATAACAATGCAATATTTATTATACTTAAAAGGCTATTTTTAATTTAGAATATGTATGAGTAAGTGTCAATTTAATGAGTAACTGTTTAAAATTGGTGTATAAATATTTGACCAATCTCGTATTTTGTACAAAGTAAGCAAAATACAAAATAGGTTATAATTTGCCCACCCACGTTTGGCTACACGATTTCCACAATTGTAGTGTTGTCTATTACGATCACTAATTAACATACTAAACGTCATTTCAATTATTAGTAGGTATACTCAACGTGGTATGCGGAGTAGGTATACTCGTATAAAGGTAGTGGAGACATTGCATTATTCTGTTTAAAATGCCTTATTGAATAAAAGTGTCATTATTGCAATAATTGCCCAGTGATGTACATTATTTATGTGATACTACATTTTTCGACTTTGGTTTTGGATTGTAAATTTTTATATATTTTTTTTGCTGTAGAATGTCATCATCGGTAGAAATCGAAACTGTTTTTTTACCAACAAAATGGCTGGTGTTCTACATATTACTGTTTGTTGTGACTTCGGTGTGGTTATTCCATCGCTGGCAGCAACATACGAGGTTATACAAGATGGGTAACAAGCTGCCGGGACCAACAGCACTGCCACTATTTGGGAACACATTGTTGGCGCTTTTCACGAGACCTGAAGGTAAATGAAGATGAACTATAATTGACAATATTTCACTCTTATACTAATACTTTTTTATTAAGCCTGCGACTTTGTAGATTTGCATTCTAAATACAAAATTTGCCACATCTGTTTATCCTTTTAGGGGTTGAATGTTTAAAGATCCTTCCTTATAGGATGCCTACGCCTCATATAGTATACACCGACTTAAATTGTACTACTGCACTCATATAATAATAATGAATGTAAAATATATTTAATTTATAGCAGACACGGGTATCAATTGCATTACAATTTTACGTTCTCTAAATTTTCAATATCGACACACGTGAGATTTCTCATAACTGCTCATAAAGAGCATAAATCACTTTTATATATTACAACATTAACTGATAATGCTAGCATAAATATATTAATATCTAATATAATAAGCAGACTTCATATAGATAAGCATCGATACTTTTTTGGGGGGAAATACATTAGACTCAAAACTTACCAAATAGCAGTAGAGAGACTGTAAGTAACCATCACCATAACACAGAAACCACTCTGTCAAGCCAGCTGGCGAAGAGTGCGCCTGTGAACGCGTCCCCTCTCGCCCTCCCGACCCTTAGTTTGAAAATAACCTTCCGATGCCCTCGTAGACCCGAAAGCCAAGAGGCCCGCGAACTGTAAAGTAGAACGACAGTTGCAGAAAACACCCCTAAAAAACTAAAAGGTATAAGTAATCCCTCAATCTCCCCGCCAGCGACCGCCCTTAGCCTAGGTCCAAATCCCACAAACGACGCCCTCTTGCGCAGTGAGCATCATATTTGTAGTTATTAAACCATTTATTAAGGCTAGAGCTCTGCTCGCCTTTATGCCTGTTGAAGTAGCAAAAGCGTCGTTGGCTAAGCCTGTCCCTGACACCAAATTGTTAAAGCAAATTTAAAACTTAATTACATCTTATTGTAACAGTGCGGACTTTATTCATCAGGTATCTCTACCAACAAATTATAATTTTTGTAAATATTCTTTCAGATATCTTAAAAAAAGCTATATATATAAGAGATGAATTCGGATACTTAGTACGGGCTTGGTTCGGTACAAAACTGCTCGTCTTCCTCGCCAACCCTGAAGATGTTGAGGTAGTATTAAACAGTTATGTACACATTGACAAAGCATCGGAATATCAGTTTTTTGAGCCGTGGCTTGGTGAAGGACTACTTATAAGCTCAGGTGAGTCATAATTCTACCAGTTGTAGTTGGTACTTTTACATTGTCATATTCAGCCAACAATTTTGCATTTTGTGTATATCCATCCTTTTAGCTATTATCGTGTATGAAGTTTTTTTGTGAAATATTTTTCTTTTTATTTTACAAACAAAAATTGTTATCAAAGCATTTAAAGTCTTAACATATAAATATTTTTTTTAAATATTAAGACGCTTTTAATATATATTTAAAGCGTCTTAATATATAAGCGCACATTTTTAGTGTTTTTTCGGGGGACATAATGGACGCCCATGAGGCTTTTGGAAGAAAAGCAGCTAACTCCTCATTAGGTCCCTCTATGCTTTTAGGTACGTACTTTATCTTGATGAGATCAAGTTACTAATTGGTTTTCGTTTTATTACTTTCAGGTAAAAAATGGCACTCGCATAGAAAGATGATTGCCCCTGCATTCCACATCAATATATTGAAATCTTTTATGAATGTGTTTAACCAAAACAGTAAACAAGTAGTGGAACGAATGCGAGCAGAAATTGGCAAAACATTTGATGTCCACGACTACATGAGTGGAGTGACGGTTGATATTTTATTAGGTAAGATTTATAATAAACTAGTTCTCGTGGGAACTTCATAATTATATACTACTATCTTCCCACGCGCAGTTTCAACCGCGTAGCTCCCGTTCCCGTGGGAAATTTAACTTTAAATATAGCCTACGACACTCCGAATTGACGTGGCTATCTATTAGTATAAGAATTTTTACAATCGGTTCAGTAGTCCCCTACAACGTCACAAACACAAACTTTACCTCTTTATAATATTAGTATGGATATGTATAATATTAGTATACATATAATAGTAGACAGTAAATTTAGCCGGAATTTAGCTATGCAAGTATAGCAGGATTATCATTGCAATGTATAAAAATCGCTTTTTCAAAGTAGTTTTTTTTTTTGGTAGATAGAGTGATTCACGAGGAAGGTTCTTATATACATAATAATACATCAGCATTCAGCATCAGCAAGACTATCGGAATAGAGAACTCTCCATACCTATAATTTAACGTATACTAAACTTAGCTATTTATTCCAATCTAATACCAAAAAGTATACCAGTGGTAGGTATTTCATCCAATACAAAGAAAGACTTAAGGCGTTAGATAAAAATTACCATCGAAAGACAGTACTCTCCATATTAGAGTAAATCATCCAATATCAAATAGCAGAGCAAGGTATTATTGTATAATTATGTATAATTATGTAATAAGGTATTGCAATACAAAGAAATACCTCTAGTATTCGATCGGAATTCAGAAATGTTAGTAGTACATACATAAGCTCACGCCTGTTTCCCAGCTGGATAAGCAGAGACAATGGACCTCCATTTGCTACGATCCCTACACACATCTTTCGCTTCATTCACTCTCATAACATTCTTCATACAAGCACGTCGGTTTAGGGTGAATCTTATTTGACCTTTTGCGAGGATGTCTCCGATTTGGTCAGAGAACGTTCGTCGAGGTCTTCCCCTTCCGACAGTGCCACTCACACTTGCCATGTATACCTGTTTTGGCCTTCTTTCTTCATCCATTCTTTCCACGTGCCCAAACCATCTCAACATTCACTTCCCTATTTTCGTAATCACATCCTCTTTCATTCCACACCGTTCTCTTATTACGCTATTCCTTATTATGTCATTCAATGTTAACCCACACATACTTCTCAAAGCTCTCATTACCACTGCAATAATTTTACTTTGATCCTTCTTCTGCCATACCCAACTCTCGCTACCATACATCAGTGTCGGAACTAACACTCCCCCATGCACAGCCAACCGAGCCTTTTCAGACACTTTTTGACGGAAAAGGCTCGGTTTATAAATGTTAATAGATCTTTAAAAAATCTAAGTTTACTAATAATTTCAAAATTATTGATGACTTTACTTTTGACACTAAAATATTTTACAGAAACTGCGATGGGTGTCACAAAAGACTGCCAAGATAAATCAGGATTCGATTACGCAATGGCCGTTATGAAGTAAGTTAAAATATCAGTTTCTATAACAATTCCGAGTCAATATATAGGTACCTACTCAATATAGTTTTTAAATGTGCTTAGATTTTCATTGAGCTACTCTTAACTCCTACTTTGACTTTCTACTCTTATAGAATAGAATATTTTAAGCCAGTTAAAGGTGTATGGCTATCTAAAACACCTTTTTTAACTTAATCAATTACATTTAGAATAACTATCCAAGCTCAACAAGATATTAACAGTAAAGCTGGGAGAAAGAAAAGAAAGAAAGATAATACATTTATTTACGGCATATAGGTACAAATACATATAAAATATAAGCTCCTTTAAATTATTTTACACCATCATTTATTATGTTCATAAGTAAGTTATTTAATTCACATTAGCGACAGGTCAACTGTATTACAAGGCCAACATCCATTGTTTTGTCACAAAAATTGCGATTTTCATCGTTATTTGTAACTTAATCAGCATAACGTAACAATTGCCATTTTATTCACTTTAAAAATAATTATTAAGTGGTACGAACGATTTTGGGAATTAACTGTATAAACAATTGACAATTACAATTTGTAAGAAAGGAATACAAGCGATCGAAATTTCGTAATGAAATGTACTTTAAGCTAATGAATCAATCATTAGCTTAAAGTACATTTTATGGTTAAAGCCTTAGTGACACTTTTGTGGCATTTATTCCCTTCTTACAATTTCATCATCATTAGCTTGCATGCCAATGCTGACCTTGAGCTTCCCTCGAATGGAAAGTAGTCACCACGCTTGACTTAGTTTGCTGACTGCAGCACTTTATTTTACTTTATCAGCCCACTTACATCCACTGCTAAAGATAGGCCTCCTCTTAACATGCTATGAAAGCGTGCCAAGGGTAGTTAGGGATTTTACCGAAATCATCACGTTCTGCAGGCGGTTGCTAATGCTGTATGTCAAAGCTGATGGATGGGCAGCAGCATCGCCTTAATCGCCGCTTACGACATCCGTGAATAGACATAGGATGCTCTATTCTAGGGTGGAAACCACACAGCATATACATAGGTTTTCGGAGGTTGATTTTTCGAGTACCTGAAGCCTCTTGCTGCAAGCGAGGCAGACTGTCGTGGAGGGCCGGTGTCCCACGCGCCCTCACCGTCTTTCCCCAAGACGGTGGGAAGTCTATTAAAGATTCCCACCACGTAAAAAAACAAAATAAAAAGTATTTTAGTATTTTAAATGTGTGGTTTCCAACTTAGAATAGACCATCCCATGTCTATTTATAGGTGTGGTAAGAGGCGAATCAAGGACATACATTATCATCTATCAGCTCAAAAATACCATCTTACTGCGATCACCAATCCACCTGCCAAGGGTGGTGATTATGGCTCCCTCAATAATCCTGGCTTACCAAGGTCTGTTAAAGGGAGGCCCATTTTCATTTGGAGAGGTAAACGGGTTGTTGCAGTACAGTATCTTAAATTGCAGAATGTGCGACATAATCCATCAAAGGCATTACAAATTTTGGTTGCGATTGGATTTATTGTTCAATTTACATCCACTTCATAAAACACAGAAGAAACTTCTTGATATTATTCATGGACTCACTAATAAGGTAATATACAACTTACATATAAGGTAAAAGTAGGGCAAAAGTCTAGCCTTAAATCTCGGAGGTCGTGGGTTGCCTGCACAGGCCAAAAAGTCAAAATCAAAGATTTCTTTGCGGGTCTGGTTGATTAAGGGACTACCCTCGATGCCATAACATCATGCATGGCAATGGATTGAAAGGCCGGATTAAAGGAAGGACATCCAGGGCAACTGCCCCGGGGCCTCCACAATAGAGATTTAAAATCTTTTATATTCTGACGAGTAAACTCTACAGCTTTTCTTTTATTTATTTCGGTATTATATCGGTATTGTACATTTACATACAGTACTTTGTGGAATCCTGATTAATGTAATAGTTCTTAAATATTGTAATAACGGTTATTCATCTTAACTTGTTCACTTAAATGAGACTGAAATCGTCCTAAAAGTAGGTACCTACATTCTTAAAATTTTCTATACATTTTGAAAAAAACTAATTTGTAGCCAGGGGTACTCTTCTCCTATGTTGGCCCGGGGTCTCCGGACTTCTAAATCCGGCCCTGATGGGTTGTCATAACATCCAAATAGCAATTGTATACCAGGTCAAGGCAGCAATGTTAACCTGTGTGTATGCTGTACATAATACTACGGTCCCCAAGCATGGTGGCACCCAGGTAAACGGTGCGGCACTGAGACTTAAAGCAAGACCACTCTATATCTACTTTTTAAGACCTTTTTGTTTTCCTATTTCGGATGAATGTAATGTTATTTTATTTCAATCACATGCATTATTCATTTATTTAAATATTAACTTTTTATAAGACAACTTGAGTATTCGAGGTCTTGAACCTTTGCCCAGAATATGTCACTGAGATTGAATTACAAGTGCTGACCGATTTAGTTTTATTACAATATTATTTTTTTACCAGTTTTAAACTATTCTCAAGTAAGTAGGTACTTATATTACGGGTATAAAAATAATACGTACATTCCAAATATTCCCAATGTTGAGAGACGCTCTCAATTCCAGGTTATAAGAAACAAGAAGAAAATATATTATGAAAATAAATTAAAAGGTATAATTCCACCAACCATACAACAGCTAACTGAGTCAATGGAAGTTAAGAATGATGATCTGAAATCTAAAACACTTAGCGATACTGTGTTCAAAGGATACCGTGATGATTTGGACTTTAACGATGAAAATGACGTTGGTAAGTGGTAATTTATTTTAAAAAAGATAACATATGTGAAAATTACTAATTCACTGTATCGTCCTATAAGGAACAACGTAGAAGACTATTAAAATTTTATGACACATCCCATGGAACGAAAATTTGTGGGATGAAACAGTGTCGTGGTGCCATTTGCACACGCAATCTCAGGCCGACCATCTATGCAAACAATTATCCCGGGTAGGAATCAAATCCAGAACAAACTACCGCCACTGATATGCAATGAGCCACCAACGCATTCACTTATCAACAGAACATCTTCCAAAAACAAACGAAATAATTCGCGGCAGTGGAAAACCCGTTTTTTGTAAAAAAAAATAAAACCTGACTTAGCAGTTACGATTTTGTATCTAAATTCTTATATTAGTTCAGTGACATACACACTCACAGAAGAATTATATATATAAAGATTAATGTAATGTATTGGGCGCGATTATTTGATTGTCATAGCATCATCTATGACAATCGTATACCATGAAACTGGAACCCAAATCACGGCCTAAAAATCATTATAATTTACTTGATTTTTTAAGTTCACGACGCATTACGACGAGCTATATATACTTACAAAGCAAGACAGTTATTTTTCATAGGTAAAAGTAGGTATATCACCTTTAAAAAACGATTGTATTTAATTTCACAGGTGAGAAAAAAAGATATGCCTTCTTAGATCTGATGCTCGAATCTGCTCAAAATGGAACTAATGAAATCACTGACCAAGAAATTAAAGAAGAAGTTGACACAATTATGTTTGAGGTAAAATTAGTTAAATATTGTTTCTTTTTCCTAAAGAAATTAATATAGCACGCAACTGAAATCCAAAACCTTGTTTGTGTTTGATGCTGTATTATAAACACTTATTGTGTTTATTTTCTAAAATGAATTGCAACTGCAGTCAATTTTTGCATTCGTTAAAAAAGTCTATACGCATTGGGCAAAGAATCCCTCCACCACCTACATCATTAGGATAGTATCCCTAGAAGGCAGGCCCCATATCCTCAGGGCCTGATTTCCTCAGGGATCCTCAGGGAGGCCCTCAACAACGGCGGACGAAGGAGTGTTCGGGGAGTTTTAGTGGTGTAGGACCCTCTCCTTGTGGTATGACTAACATACCGCGCTATGAAGAGGGCGAGTCCCACATCCAGTCCACATCCCCTTTCGCCGGCGCGGCGCGGGTAAGCTGCAGCGGCGGAGGGGAGGCGTAAATGCATTTTCCCCGAAAAAAAAGGGCCCCGCTGGATTACACCGTGATTTTTAGGGTTCCGTAGCCAAATGGCAAAAAACGGAACCCTTATAGATTCGTCATGTCTGTCTGTCTGTCTGTCCGTCCGTATGTCACAGCCACTTTTTTCCGAAACTATAAGAACTATAATATTGAAACTTGGTAAGTAGATGTATTTTGTGAACCGCATTAAGATTTTCACACAAAAATAGAAAAAAAACAATAAATTTTAGGGTTCCCCTTAAATAGAACTGAAACTCAAATATATTTTTTTCATCGAACCCATACGCGTGGGTTATCTATGGATAGGTCTTCAAAAATGATGTTGAGGTCTCTAATGACATTTTTTTCTTAACTGAATAGTTTGCGCGAGAGACACTTCCAAAGTGATAAAATGTGTCCCCCCCCCCCTGTAACTTCTAAAATAAGAGAATGATTAAACTAAAAAAAATATATGATCTACATAACCATGTAAAATTCCACCGAAAATTGGTTTGAACGAGATCTAGTAAGCAGTTTTTTTTAATACGTCATAAATCGTAAGTATAAAAATTAAAAAAAAATCATTTAATTTCATAAACATACGCTTTTTTATTGGCAATTGGTACTTGAAATTGGTACGGAACCCTTCGTGCGCGAGTCAGACTCGCACTTGGCCGGTTTTTTTTAAACTTACACTGCTTGGCATGATAACATGGCAAAATGAGCTCTAGTGCCTTACAATAAAAGATAATCTAGGTAGCAAAAAAGAGCGCCCCTAACATAATAAATTAATTTAGTCTGTATTTTTTTTGCAATTAAAAAATAAATTTTATTACGACTAAAAATCACTGTGTAGGTTTATATATTTTTCGAAATCATTCCTTAGCATTTCTTTTATTTAACACAAAATACTAACTTTAAATATGTAAATTCATAACAGAAAAAATTATTTCAATCAAGTTTCTTCAGTCGGTACAATCATAATGATTAATCAACCATTTGCAGGGCCACGACACTACCGCAGCCGGATCCAGCTTCGTTCTATGTCTACTGGGAATCTATCAAGACGTTCAAGCTAAAGTTTATGATGAATTGTATGAAATATTTGGTGATTCTGATCGACCAGCTACCTTTAACGATACGGTACAAATGAAATACTTGGAGCGTGTAATTCTCGAAACTTTAAGGCTGTATCCACCAGTACCTTTCATTGCAAGAGAATTAAAACATGACGCTCAGATAGGTGAGTACAAGTGATAACTTTTTATTTTTATTATTTATTTAACGTAACCGGCTTCCAAATTATATGCCATCATTTCAGCAGTCATTCATCGTCAATTAATACATTCTAGTCACAGCACAGAAAGCAATATGTATTTCTATATAATTTTATTTTGTGTTAAAATATATGTATTCGTTTAAACTATTTATTAAAGCACATTATATACGTACTCTGACTGACTTAAAAACAACGTACATAAACCGTTACAATTAATACATACATACATACATAAGCTCACGCCTGTTTCCCAGCTGGGTAAGCAGAGACAATGGACCTCCATTTGCTACGATCCCTACACACATCTTTCGCTTCATTCACTCTCATAACATTCTTCATACAAGCACGTCGGTTTAGGGTGGATCTTATTTGACCTTTTGCGAGGATGTCTCCGATTTGGTCAGAGAACGTTCGTCGAGGTCTTCCCCTTCCGACTGTGCCACTCACACTTGCCATGTATACCTGTTTTGGCCTTCTTTCTTCATCCATTCTTTCCATTTGACCAAACCATCTCAACATTTACTTCTCTATCTTCGTTATCACGTCCTCTTTCACTCCACACCGTTCTCTTATTACGCCATTCCTTATTCTGTCATTCATGTTACCCCACACATACTTCTCAAAGCTCTCATTACCACTGCAATAATTTTACTTTGATCCTTATTCTGCCATACCCAACTCTCGCTACCATACATCAGTGTCGGAACTAACACTCCCCCATGCACAGTCAACCGAGCCTTTTCAGACACTTGTTGACTGCTCATAAAGGAGTGCAGTGCCCCGTTCACCTGATTTCCCTTAATAACCCTCCTTTCAATATCACTTTCACATCTTCCATCTCTCGTAAAAAAAGTTCCCAAGTATACAAACTCTTTTACTTGCTTCACTTTCTCACCTTCAATGATTATGTCACATGGACTCAAACATTCATTCTTTTCAAATACCATTACTTTCGTCTTTTCAACATTCACTTTCATTCCTTTCTCCTTAAACGCTTCGTGCATTCTTGTAACCATCTCTTGCAACTCCAACACTGATGATGCAAGTAATACTTGATCATCAGCGTAAAGAAGACATTTGACTGGCAACCCATTCATTTTTAATCCGTACTCACTCTCTTTCAAATCTTTCAAACAATTGTCTATGGATAGGTTAAATAGCCAAGGCGATGCTACACATCCCTGTCTTACACCCTTTTCAATGTTAAACCAATCAGTGTAGGCCCCATTTACTCTTACACACGCTCTGGAATCCTCATACAGCGATTTCAGAGCGCGGATAAGAGTGCCATCCACCCAATACATAGACAATACCGACCAAAGCTCATTCCTCACCACTCTATCATAGGCCTTTTCTAAGTCTACAAAAGCACAGTAAACCCTTTGACCTGCGGCTAAGGACTCAGCGGCTATGTTTCGCAGAGAAAAGACCTGATCAGTACATCCCATTCCCTTCCGAAAACCTGCTTGTACATCCCATATTTTCTTATCGGTTGCTTTCATTACCCTTTCAATCAACATTTTCGCATATAACTTGCTGACGACGCTTAATAAGCTAATGCCCCTATAGCTTTTGCAGTCTTGTCATGGGCCTTTTCCTTTATACAAAGGTACGATGACAGCCTTGCACCAATCACTTGGTACTCGGCCTGTGGTGAAGCTCATGTTGAAAAGGCGATACAACAGACTTGCTATGACGCCCTGTCCAGCCTTAAGCATCTCGGCAGTTATTCCATCATAACCTCCTGACTTTCCAGACCTCATGCATCTAATAGTTTTCACAATTTCATGCATACTAATTTCATGCACATTTTCTTCTATATTATCCTGCCACTCATCCCTCATTGCGTGCATTACCATCCAAATGTCCTTCAAAAAGGCTTTCAAAATATTCCTTCCATCGCTTTAAGACACATTCTTCTCCATTCACTATATCCCCATTCTGGTCTCTGATCAAGTTCAGTTCTGTGCACTGAGTTTTACCTCGTACTGAACGGACAGCTTTCCAGAAAAATTTGATGTTACTCTGGAAATCTTCAGATAACCTTCGATCAAAATCACTTACCCTTTCCTCCACGGTAGACCCTCGTATCCTTCATACTTTTCCTGAGACTTTCATCAAATATAACAAAATCAATCATACTTTTCCTGACATTCTTCCTCTCCCTTGTATACAAATGTATGTCTTTATGTTCGAACATAGTGTTCGATACACAAAGATCCCATTCCAAAGAAATCTGGAGTAAACTACTACCATTTCCATTTACTCTTTCATCTCCGAATCTCCCTAGCACTCTTTCAAAACCCTCCCGTTTTAGTCCAACCCAGCCATTAAAGTCTCCTAACATTATTATCCTCTTGTTTTCATCCTTTATTCTTAGCACCTTCCTCACACTCTAAGCCACATTACTCTTGCGTTGACATAGCCAACCTCTTTCACACACACAGCCATTTGGGCGGAAAGGATGAGATCCACTCCCTGACAAGCTCTGGCGTTATTTGGCACTCCAGACCAATACGCCGTATAGGATTGGTGGTTTGTGGTTTCGCATCCTTTGCGCTTCGTCTCATTCACACACAGTACATCAATCCGCTTTTCATTCATCATCTCGCATATCGCATCCACTTTGCTTTTCATGCCTCCTGCTACATTCAAAGTAGCAAAACGGCTTTCCACCGCCCACTGTTCGCTTCGCCGGGAAACGTGACGTGATGAGTCGCGAACCACATCGCCGCCATATGTGATACATTTTTTTTCTATCATAGCGTTCCCACGAGTAGCTAGGGAAATCGACGGTCACGACCAACAGAGCCCCGCATGTTGGCCGAAGGGCAAAACTTACTCTCCGGTGTGCCCCGTATCGGAGAGGCACCGTTCGTGACTGGGCTCCCCCCCAGCCATGCAGCCAACGCCACGGCCCGCTTTACAGCTTGGCTTGGGAAGACGGAAGTGGGAAAGATGGATAATATGGAGGAAGAGGATACCACTGCCACGGAAGAGAGGAATGTGACAGTCGTAGCTAGAACAGTCCGGGGTCGCACACCCGTAGCGATTCATGACAGCTATCGGACAGATAGCCGACCGAATCACCCCCTTGGACCATTACAATTAATACTAACCCTAAATTTGAATATAAGAAATAAAAAGACGAGCAATTTCGCAATCCAACTCCTTAATGGGGCCTCGAAGTTTGTATGGAAAAATGCGAACACGACACGTAACAAGTTATACTTATAAAATTAGTCAAAAATGAATAATAAGAATTTGTAACATTCGAACTTGATATGACACTCATTTCCGCATAATAAATAGCAGATAAAACTATATCATTTATAGGTAGTGGCTGTGACAACTTTTAATTATAAAAATAAAATTATAGGTTTCAGTTTTTTTTTTTGGAAATCTGCCCACTTGTACTTTAATTTCTGAGGTATTCATTACATTCATCTTAACCAATAAATCGACGTTGTCCAGAAATTGCAGAAAAAGTCAGCAGATTGCCATAAAAAAAATCGACGTTGAAACGTCACGCAAATTGTGAATTCATAAATTTAGGATTATGAATCAAAAGTATTGCTTTCCTTGTTTTACCTTCAACTAAATTTATTGACAATTTGCGTGATCTGTCAACGTAAATCTATTTGTTATGAATAATTATATTTTAATAATTAAAAATTGTCATAGCCACTCTAAATTCAATAGAGATCATAACGATATTAACATAATAAGATAAAGTGAAAATACTTGGATTGTAAAAAAATACGTCTTTAAACGTTATAATTCCATAAATTTTCAATCTCCGGAAATATGATCACGTGTCTGTTTTCCGTACCCAACTTAACTTGCTGCCCATCCTTTAGCGAAGATGTTCCAGGGCACTAACTACACAGTTCAACTTACTTGACTCCCCTTCATTAGGTGGAAAGTGAACTACTTACATAATTAGCGTGAATAAATAAAAAGTCATAGATGAATAAATAAGAAGAGAGAACTGAAACAGGAGCCCACTTAAGCTTACGGTATACGCCTAATCGTTTGTTTCATTGCCCAAATCGCCATTCCGACTTCGTTCACTCTTCTTTTCTAATTTAGTTAACGAGGTGTAACACCACTGGTTGATGCGACGTACCGCACGGCGCGCTGTAAGGTTGTTACGATGCCGATTAATGTGCTTTTCATTAGGGAATTTCATACATAAAAAACTGAACCTCGCGAGATGATACGTGCTACGACCTTTAGCTTGTGCGATTTCTATAAATCAATCAATCACATTATTATCTATACATATAATAAAACTGTAGAGGTCGAATGTCTGTACATAAATAAATAAAAAAAACTCTAAAAACCGAGTCAGAGGGATGATAGAAGTAAAATAGAACACATCCAGTTTTTTTTTTTTTTTTGTTTTAACAAATTAATCTCCGAAACTGTTACACCAATTTAAATGAAATTTTGCATGGTGGTCCCTTACATCCCCGGTCATCATTTCAAAAAACTTTTAATCACAGAAAATAAATGCGTTCGCGTATGAAAGTTAAAAAACTGAAGGTATAACTAACACCACGCGGACAAAGTCGTGGACATGAGCTAGTCCTGCTAATATTATAAATACGAAAGTTTGTATGTGTGGATGTATGTATGTTTGTTACTCTTTCACGCAAATCTACTAAATGGATTTGGCTAAAATTTTGCACGCGGATAGTTTATAAGCTGGACTAACAAAATATCACGCTCCGACCCACTGGAGCATAGTGACACGGGTAAAACCGGGGCGCAGCTAGTGGTAATTATAGATAACTAGTTTCCCAGAAGCGGTACCTGCGTAAAACACGTGGGAAATTCATCATTAAATATAACTTAGGTACTAACTTACTAACTTATGTTACCTCTGGATAAAGTAGCTTTCTAATGGTAAAATATATTTTTTAATCTGTCCAATAATTCCAGAGCATATTTTAATGCAAACAAACTAACATACAAACCAGCCAATCAAATCTTTCCTCTTTCAATATTTGTTGATGCAGGCTATTGTAAAAAAAAAGTTTAATTCAAGTAACATTACCTTATTATTTGGCAATAATCTCAGAAAAATATTATGCAACCAGGCTTCCAGTTACTTTTTTGTATATGCGACAAAAAATCTAGCACAAAAAAGGCCGTTAGATATTATAAAGACATTTTATTGTGTGAACAATATCAATTATAGCACTTTAGGTGACCCCTTAACCAAGGCGCAATTAATTAAACCTGTTCTAAGAAACCACATCTCGATTATTCAAAGTGACCGAAACTTTGTTTATATACTTACTTCAAAATTTATGAATATTTATAAGCTACAAAGGGTTTGTCAATAATTGGTAAGAAACATGATACAAATACATTGAAATTAACATAGGTACCTAATTACAAAAGTGCCGTCCTTCTTTGTTTACCGACCATGATTTGTACCATTGACTCAAATTGAATACAGTAAAAGCTCCTTATTCGCGCTTCCTTCATTCGCGCTTTCACTATTCGCGGATTAAAAAATTACGACTTAATTCCTGTATTCGCGGCAAAAAAATCCCATATTCGCGGAACTAATCGGTACTTAAGTCAGTAGATATATTAATAGAAAGGATTCGGTATCCTTGAGTGTCGATCATTAGACAAAAAAAATAAGGCCTTATTACGACTACGCCATAAGTTGTTGTTAAATGCTGCCACATATTAGACGTTCTGTGCTTTATAATGTTGGCTAAAAATAGGAGATTCGACACGAAAAAAAATTGTATATTACCGCTTAAAGTGAAAATAATTAATTCACAGCCCAAGAGGCATCGTCACGTTTCCATTGCATGTGGAACAAACACTGGAAGCGGGATTTTTTTAAATGAAAATTGATCTATCTACTGTCTCCTAGGAACGTATCCCCTATAATCCCATATAAATTACCATTCCATATACACGGTTTCTGTATTCGCGGTATATTTACGGAACGTATACCCCGCGAATAGGGAGCTTTTACTGTATTAGGCTTAGACTATTCAATCATAGATATAAAAATAATATTGTAATTTTATATCTCACAGCTTTAGGCTAAACCTATATAAACTATTATAATAAGCAGCAATCAAATAAACTAAATTAATTTTACATAATAAATTGATGAACCAAAATATGTTTTGACTAATTACAAATACTTGTAATAGGTTTTCGTGAATATAAAATCTTGTTTTATTTAATTTATAATATTGCGTTTACCAGTAAAACTATGAAATGTTTACTATTTTACATATTAAAATTGTAGTACACGGCACTTTTGCTATGAACTAACGTCGCCCATCCCGTAGTAACCGTGGATATCCCATAATTATCTTTCATACAAACCGTGTCCCAATAATTACGAAAACAATAAAAAAATTAAGCCACAGTAAACCTAAATTAGTCAAGTCGTTCCTAAGTTATGCGAATATATTATACATTTGGAAAATTAATTTTTATACATATCGTTTTTTTTTTCTATAGTTATACCTCTTTATTTTGTTTATTTAACTATTTCCTTAGAACATGTAAAATAAAAAACCTTGCATATCACCCACAAAACCGTGTTATCGTTTTGATTGTCGGATCGAGATCCGTACAAGAGGAACTTGTGTTTATAACATCAAATGTTTACTCCATTACATATTTTGTAATTAAGAAAACCTGCATTTATTTTTCTCGTAATCTATTTATATGTATTTCAGCCACTAACAACCACATCGTACCAGCCGGTGCTACTGTAGTGATCGGCACATTCGCTATTCACCGTCACAAGGAACACTACAAGAACCCAGACACCTTCGATCCTGATAACTTTTTGCCACAGAATATGCAAAACAGACACTATTACAGTTTTATACCGTTCAGCGCCGGTCCTAGGAGCTGTGTAGGTTAGTAACCAACTCATACATTTATCTTATGATTTCGGAAATAATACTTTTGAGATAACTTTCACACATTGGAGTATCATCATCTTCAGCCCGTACAACGTCCACTGCTGAACAAGGGCCTCCTCCCAAAGGGAGGGTTTCTGCCATAGTCACCACGCTTGGCAGGCGGGTCGGTAACCGCAGTATTATGCTGTAACATACAAGGACACCCTTTTTTTTTTATTTTAAGTCATACCACGAGGAGAGGACCCTACACCACTAAAACCCCCCGGACACTCCTTCGATCCGCCGTTGGCGGGGGTCGGGTACGCATGAGCAATCCGGCCCCCCGACGGCACCCGCGGCCAATATGGTACCGCGGGATCTCCAGGGCCACACTTACAGTGGCCCATTTGCCCAATTATAGGGACGCCCGGAGTGTAGAGGCGTCCCTACTCCTCATGGGTCAGCCTCGAAGGGAGCGGGGCCCATGTTCCCCACTCCCCAAGGCCGAGCCTAGGGCGGTAGGCGGCGGGTATACAAGGACACCCTGCTGCCCGTTTCCTGGTATACTATTATAGGTTGTCATTAAGAAAACCTGCACTGATGTATATACCAATATTGAATTGAGCGGATGATTTTAGACACCAAGAATCATTCAAGCTTAGTTTATTTGGTTTCGTTTCGCCTAAACATTAAAATACCTCAATTTAAGCCAAGAGCCTAAATTGAAGGTTTGTTTGCCAAGGACAGCTAGAATAAAAATAAATAGGCATTCCAATTTATACCCTGTATTGGATCAATATTTTCCATATTTTTTTATCATTTTCCCTCTTAATCGTTTTTTCTTACCAAATGACTTCTTAATTCATATGTTTTGATCGTGGATTCATTTATATAAATGGATCCACGATCAAAATTGAATAATAATAATATTCTTTGAATGTTATTATTATTAAATTTTCATTTGGTCCTCACCTAATTAATAAAAGGATACCTAGTTTTTTGTTCATACCCGTAGTGGTATTCTAAGCTTTTTAATCAGTATGTATCATTAACAAATAATAAAACGTGGCTTACACGCGTTTAACTATGTGTTTATAAAATTTGTGGTAATTTAAATTAATTCTTGACTTTACAGGTCGCAAATATGCACTTTTAAAACTTAAAGTCCTCATATCTACTGTCCTGAGGAACTTCAAATGCATGTCAGATGTACCAGAAAAAGAATTTAAATTAACCGTCGACATTATACTGAAGAGAGCTGACGGTTTCAGACTTAAAGTCGAACCAAGGACAAGGGTTCCATCAAATACCATTTGAAGTGTATTCTTGTTATGAAATAAATTAGTAAAGACTAATGTGACATTATTTTAATGAAATCTGGGGCATTGTTAAGGGACTATTGAAAATTAAATGCATATTAAATTTGGTAAAAAATATTATTTCCTTGTGAAGTTTTATTGCATTTTATGTTACTAAAATTACAATATTAATGACGAGCAATTAAGAAAACCCTAATTACCAACAAAAAAAAACTCGCAGTTTCTTCCTTCCTTTCTTCTCCGGGTCGTCCTCTTAGGTAGCCAGTGAAAGGTTGCAGGTTAGCTAGTGTAGGATCCTCGACGGCATGACCGAGGACCGCGTTGTTGCTTATTCCCCGAACTGTGATCTTGTGCCAGCGATCATCACCACTGTTCGTAAATCTACTCTTTACTCCAGTGGCATGCTGAGCGTTAGTTCTAACCCCTTAACCCTCAGGTGGATGTCGCTTAGACTTGGGCCGGATTCTTGGAATTTTTAGACCTGTCTGACCTTTAAGGCATCTTACTATAATGTGTACATTTGTTGTTATCGCAAAAATTCTGTAAGATCAAATAGTTTTAACAATGTTTTTAGCTACTTAAGTGATACTTTTGTTTGATATAGTCTTATACAGTGTAATTTTGACAAGTACAAGTGTATGTAAATACCTAAGTGCTGAATAAATAAAGCCAGTTGACAAAGCTGAAGAAGGAAGATGGGGTAGTGACGTCGAGCAAGCCAGAAGTTTTACGGGATATAGAGAGGTTCTATAATCAGCTGTATGCCTCAACAGTCAAGCCCGCTGACAGCCAAGCCGAAGACCCCAAGCAAGGCTGACCCGACACAATACGAGATTAGGATGGCCCTTAAACAGCTTAAAAACAGCAAGGCGCCGGGTGATGACGGAATCACATCTGAGCTTCTGAATGCGGGTGGAACACCGATTCTTAAAGTCCTTCAGAAGCTCTTTAACTCCGTCTTACTCGAGGGACAAACGCCAGAATCATGGAGCAGAGGTGTGGTGGTTCTGTTCTTCAAAAAAGGTGACAAAACCATGTTGAAGAATTATAGACCCATCACATTGTTGAGCCATGTTTATAAGCTGTTCTCGAGGGTCGTCACAAATCGTCTCGAACACAAGCTCCATGACTTCCAGCCTCCCGAACAAGCCGGCTTCCGAAAAGGCTTTAGTACCATAGACCACATGCGGCAGATTATACCGAAGATCGAGGAGTATAATCAGCCCCTATGCTTGGCGTTTGTGGACTATGAGAAAGCCTTTGATTCGGTCGAAATTTGGGCGGTTATAAGGTCTCTTCAGCGGTGTCGTATCGACTATCGCTACATTGAAGTGCTGAAGTGCTTGTACAAAAACGCCACAATGTCGGTCCGAGTACAGGGCCAATGTACGAAGGCAATCCCGCTACGGAGAGGCGTAAGACAGGGAGATGTTATATCTCCCAAACTTTTTCGGCTGCTCTGGAGGACGCCTTCAAGCTCCTGGAATGGCAAGGACACGGCATCAACATAAATGGCGAGTACATCACTCACCTTCGATTTGCCGACGACATAGTGATCATGGCAGAATCGCTAAGGACCTTAGACAGATGCTCAATGACCTCGATGGAGTTTCTCAACAAGTTGGGCTTAGAATGAACATGGGCAAGACGAAAGTCATGCATTACGCCCATGTAGTGCCCAGCTCTATAGCCGCTGGGAACTCCATTCTCGAAGTTGTGACCGAATACATATATCTAGGTCAAACGATCCAACTAGGTAGGACCTACTTAGAGAAAGAGGTCAATCGTCGAATCCGACTCGGCTGGGCAGGGTTTCGGAAGCTTCGGAAGTTCTTCTCGTCCAAAATACCTCAGTGCCTGAAGACCAAAGTCTTCAATCAATTTTTATTTATTTACTTTATGTACACACATAACATTAAAAAGAAAAATATTAAAATACAAGAAACATAGTACAAAGGTACTGCTTATTTCTAATGAAATTTCTTCCAGCAGACCCGTGAAAGGAAAAAACAAATAGAGAACAAGAATAGTGTGTAGGGTTAGGAAACCAAAATACAGATGATCATGAAATAATATAGACTATGAAGAATAAATTAATTATAAAAAATAAACTTACATATTAATACATAAACAAATACATAAATAAATACATATAAGGCATCATAGACATACATTCAAATATATAAATACATACTATCATGATATACTTAAATAATGTTCCTTTACTCGTTTCTTGAAGAGGAAAATATTTTTACTATCTCTTATGTTAGTCGGGAGAGAATTCCATAACCTCACTGCATTAACAGTAAAGGAATTTGAGTAGAATCCGGTTTTATGGGGTGGAAATTTAAGGATTGATCTAAGATGCGACCTGCAGGGCTTGTCACTAGTGTAGGTGTAGGAAAAACGCTCCTGCATGTAGGAAGGGGATGTGTGTTACCAATGATGACATATGGATCTGAGACGTGGTCTCTTACTATGTGCCTCATAAGAAAACTCAAAGACGTTCAGCGAGCTATGGAAAGAGCTATGCTCGGCGTTTCCCTGCGTGATCGAGTCAGAAATTAAGAGATCCGTAGGAGAACGAAGGTAACTGACATAGCTCAACGGATTAGCAAGCTGAAGTGGCAATGGGCAGGACACATAGCTCGACGCTCATAGACTGACGGCCGCTGGAGCAAAAAGGTTCTCGAGTGGAAACCACGAACTGGCAAGCGCAGCGTAGGACGGCCGCCTGCACGATGGACCGACGACCTCATAAAGGTCGCAGGGAGTCGGTGGATGCAGGCCGCTAGCGATCGTTCCCGCTGGAAATCGATGTGGGAGGCCTATGTTCAGCAGTGGACTACAACAGGCTGATGATGATGATGATGATAAATAAATTGCATTATTTCATTATTACCTGTCGTATTTTTTATTTTGTCTCTAGAGTTTCATACAATACAATATTAAATCATTAAATAATAGGTAGGTATACTATTTAATACATAACTGAATCTTAAATTATGATGACACTTGACCTAAGCCATTTTATGTTTCATCCTGTTTAATAATTAATATGCAAAAGCAACACTTGAGACTATGAGTTTATGCCCAATGAAGTAGCAAAAGGCTCGTGGCTAATTAAATACGTCCGTCCGAAAAATAAAAAATAGTTTACTTGGCTATGTTAGATGTCACTTTGATGTTTTCCATTACTATAGCAATACCATGACAGAGACACACTGCTTACTCAATTGCTTAGCTTAGCTTAAGGCCCCGGTATTATTCTTGCATACAACTGTAAGTCTAATTTCTAGTGTATAGAATATATTATTATGTATGTATCGTTGATACTTTAATACAAAATACACAGAAGTAAACAAAATTGAACACACAAAAAAATAAAAAAGTACACCAAGACACACAAGAAAGGTATTGCATGGATTTATATTTAATAGTAAAAAACATGTAGTGTGTTCAAATGGCTAGCAGCTCAGCATATTTTTACAGCCGCGAGGCGACTGCAACGCTGATTTTTTCAGCTGCCTGCCCAAGTGAGTCACAGATAAGTTACTAATAAAATAGATAATTGAGTACTTCTTGACCAATTACAATTAAAACGTAATGTTACATTTTCATATAATTAATAAATAAAAAAAATATGTTACCATGAATAAAATTGCTTTTCGTATTTTAGGTGCGGATTAATATTTACTTTAAAATGAACGGAAGCAGAAGGATGATCACATTTGTTATAAGCAAAATAATCATAATAAATATTTTATATAAAAACAATGTATCGCAACAGAATCCTATAATATATCTGCATGGTAAAATTTTCAACCGCCAGATAAATATTATCAGAGGAGTCAATTTTAAATTTGACAGATTTTTTATGGCAATTATATCGAAATTCCACCAATCTTTTTTACTAAAAACTGAAAAATAGCTTTTACCTAATATCAAAGATTATACATACTTAATACTACATACATAATTTAATACTTAAGTAACACTGGAGTGTTTTAAATATTTAGATAAGATTTTTGTACCTAACCCGGCCGCAATGTGACAAAGTGAGCTTATTTTTGTTTTTACATTATTAGGAACTCGTTCTCAAACAAACCTGTTATGTATCACCTTTAAGTAAAAAAATAGATTTACCAAATAAGTATACCAAATACATTAAGGCCGAGGTCATACGAAATGGAATATACGGGTGATACGGAAACAGCGACGCGGCGAGGCGACCCTTCGAACATCAATCAAGCTTACGTCTGTTGTTTCAGGAGACCGGCCAATGTTTTATACATTCACGCATCTTAACCATAGGGGTAGGCAAAAACCACTTCCTACCACTTGCAACGGTCTTGACTTACCAATTACGCCTCCTTCACATTCATTAATCTCCTTATGCATTTCCTTCGTTTAGGGTACTTCTAACCTGGCCTTTCTTAAAAACGTCCCTGATTTGAACGTGGAACATCCCTTGGTCTCGTCGTCCTCCCATTCTACACTTTCGATGACATTCGTCCTATAAATTCTACGTGTTAGTCTCCTTTCATTCATTCTCTCTACGTTACACTACTGGAAATCGTAAAACATATAATATTCATTTGTTTAACATTTCAAAGAGATCAATTCATAGTAAATCACGGAAGGTATCATTTCTTTCAAAGTATTCCTAGTAATTGTTGGTTAAGGAAACATTCATCCAGATACTGATCTTGTTTAAGGTTTTCCCTACATTTGTGGTGGGTTACAGGGTGTCCTTACGATTTTGCAGTAAGCTGTATTTCATATGCCATACTTTTCGGAGGCGAAACAAAAACTAACTTAGGTTTCAACCTAATACTATGTTTTTATAGTTATAGAGCAAAACAATACATATTTCAGCAGATTTAGATTGAAAAATCTTATCTTCTAATATTATAAAAAGGAAAGATTTGACTGTTTGAATAGGCACTGGAACCATTGGACCGATTTCAAAAAAACTTTTACCATTAGAAAGCTTCGCTACAAGGAGTAACATATGTTATATTTAATTATAAAGTTCCCGCGGGAACGGTAGTAATTTTTTAAACTAGTAGTTCGTCCGCGTAGAATATTAGCGTAGATATGTAGCCTCAATAAATGGGCTATCTAAAACTAACAGATTTGTTAGTAAGTTTTGAAATTAGCGCGTTCAAGCAGACAAACAAACTCTTCAGCTTTATAATATTAGTATAGATAAAAAAAAAAAGCAAAACTATCACATCTTTTATCTCTTTCTGCTATTGTTTATCTCCATAACAAATACCTTTATATTATCCCTATCTAACAGCTAAAATTAACAATGATTAATAGCGTGAAATCTACCCTTTGGTTATATAAAGTGTTTATATAAAAAAAAATAACTAACACTATCTCTAGAGATCGAGCTAGAGATATATTACGAGAATGGATATAGTACTTGATGCTCGCTTTCGAACACGGCCATCACTAGACTAATCGATAAATATTATATCGAAGGTACAAATTAATTTATTAATATAATCGACAGATTCTACTGCTGTTAATAGTGTTTACAAACGTTTTATTATACTTAAACATTTACCAACAAATATTAGGTATGAATCGTTAAATGTTTTGAGGGGTCCTACATCGATGAGAAATGTTCACGAAGTTTATAACATATTAAATCATGGAATCGACTGGCAAGAACGGGTCCTGTAGTCATATCCTGCTGTTGCGTCTAATTATATAATTTTTTTATTGGTTTACAATTTTAACAAATTATAACAAACTAAGAATTTTTGTTTAGAATGTAACAATACCTAAAACGAAAATTTTCTTTACTTTTCGATCAAATGTTTGCTAAAACAATATTTACTAATGTTGGTAAACATTTTTAACAACAGTGTGGAAGCACCATATCACACCAATCGATGAATGGTAGACCGGACTAGTGAACACCAGTAATCGAATATACCATTGACGATACGATTTATTTATTAACATCGATCATATAATCTACGTTTATACTACAATACTGCATACGTGAGAATAATTAATAAGGTTGAAAATCAAATGTAGCAAATTGATTTGTTATCATTAACATTGTCTTTAAGAAAATATTTCTTGACAAATGAAATTACATCTTATTTGCAACTGTCACTATTAATTCAATCAGTGACGTTGATCGACGAACATTCGATTGGTGTGGTAACCCTAAGCGAACGTTGTGCTACCAAAACTAATATAGCTCCCTAAATAAATACTTCTAGTGCCTTATAAAATTGCTTGTAAATAATTCAACAGCAATTATCAATTACTTGAATCTTGACAACACATATAGATTCCTTTCAAAACATTCGTCATTACATTTTTCTTCACATCCGTGTCATTTCCACAAGTTATCAGTCAATTTCTTCAATAATTCATTCTTGATTACGTTATTCTAAATTAGTTTTGTATAAAACACGTGATTTCACTATTTATTTTTTACGATTACGATTGACTAGAAACTCGATAGTCCACAGAACCACGCAAATTAAACAACAAAAGCTCATGGCGAAGAAGCAATATATGTAACTTCCCGTAGCTTCATATATGACACCTGTAACGAAAAAGGAACAATGTCACAAAAATGTTGATTAAATATATGTTTATGTGTGATATTAAATGTAACAGTATGGATGGACAACTTCCATGTCTTAGACTTAGGGCTTGTCTTTGACTTATACTGATAGGCTTTATAGATGCGATCCCGCAATGGCCAAAAAATATCTGCATAAAATAAAATATTTCTTGCCTTAATTGCTTGAGGGTTTAGTGTCTTGTAAATTCAAAATTCAAAAACTATTTATTACTTTTATCATGCATGGGTACATTTTTTTTAATAGATACAGTAAGATCGCTTAATCTTAAGCATAAGATTATGCGCGATATTGCTACGACAAAGTAGGAAGAAAAGAATAGTGTTGCTCACACACAATTGAAACAAAAACTAATACATATTATATTAGATAGGTAAGTATAATAGGTGAGTCATCGTGCCTTGGCAATCAGATCATTAATGGTATAATAGGAAAAGGACAACTGAGTTTATTAGTGTAACAGAATACTGCAGACACCGACCCGCCAAACTGATTGGTGAGGCAAGCCTTTATTCAGCAGTGAAGGTTATATACTGGCAAATGATAAGTATAGAAAAAATCTACAAAATAATAACTCTAGGTTTAAAAAATTCCATGGACTTACCAATCAGTGGATCAGCTATCAACATTAGAGTTCCAGAAAAGAGAATGTGTAAAGCTAACGCCGCTGGGAATCTATTTGGTGCTGCTGAAGCCAGAACCAACGGGAACAGCACTTGCACTGAACACCTCACCAGCCCTGATATTGCTGTCACAGCGAACACAAACCACAATGCAGTAGACGTTACTAATCCTAAAACATATAATCAACGATAAATATATAAATTACTTTAAGCAGACAATATTCCAGCCTATTAGGCTGGAATATTGTCTGCTTGAACAAATTTAGTTTTATACAATAAACAGATTGCGAATTTTCAGATTGCATTAGAATGCGGACCAACTGCAGAATAGTTTTTTATTTGGACGGACATATTTTTATGTAGTTAGCCCCGAGGCTTTTGCTACTTTACCAGGGATAAAGGCGAGCAGAGCTCCAGCCTAGATAAATGGTTTCAAAATTACAAACTAAGCAACCTGCACAATAGGGCGTCCCTGTGGGCCCTGAGCCGAGGTCCAAGTATTTCGGCTCAGGGCGGTTGCTGGCGGGGAGATTGAGGGATTATGGTTTTTTTTAGGGCAATATGAAGATAGACAGTACACAGAAAGTTAAGTTAAGTTTTATGAAACAAAAAGGCTTTTTTCCACTGTAAAATTTAAAAAAAAATATAATTATTGAAGATGGTAATTCGTAAAAGTTTAGCAAAGCTGTTTCTGAATTACAGCGACAAATCGATCTTATTGTTACTTTTTGGCATTACGAGTAAATATAATAATACTGTATACTTGTTCTATGATCCTTACCAATACGTAGAAAAACGGTGACGCACGTCCCAATAAAGAATATCATCCGACTGTCCACCGTGAAGAAGTAAGTGAAAACGGCCAAGAATAACCTGGCAAATAAGTCTGATATTGCTCCGATCATCACACATGACGCTACTTCCATCTGCAACCATACCATCAATATTTAAAAACCAGCCATGTGCAAGTCTGACTCTCGCACAAACAGTTCCGCACCATTTTCAAGTGCCTGCATATTGCCGTTATTGATATCGACCAAAAAAAGTGCATAAATCACGTGTGTTGTATAGAAACAATCACGTGTTTTAGTATTTGTTGTAACAGAAAAACATAATTTGTGGCAATTTCAACTGTTTAGCTATTATGGTTCTTGAGATTCAGCCTGTTGACAGACTGACAGACAGCGAAGTCTATATAGGGCCCCGTTTTTACCCTTTGGATACGGAACCCCTTATAACAAATATCAACCCTCCGGCCTTTGGGAGTGAATATAAAAGCCAGCAGCCACCACTGCCAGCAGAAATATAAAATTACCAATATCGATTTTCTAAATCTACTTATTAAAGCTTCTCGCGGGGTTCCACCCCCGAAGCTCTTGTTTCCCTGGGAACTTTATGATCAAGCTAGCTTCCGCTTACGGTTTAATCCGCGTAACTCCCGTTCCCGTTAGAGCTTCATAATGGAACATAGCCTAGATATAGCCTTCCTCGATAAATGGGCTATCTAACGCTGATTAGCGTGTTCAAGCAAACAAACAAACTCATTCCTATATTAGTATATAAAAGTACTTATAACTAGCAAAATCAGTCAAAACTAACCTAACCTAACCTAAAACTACATTTGACTGATTTTGCTAGTTAAAAGTACTTTTGACTGGTAAGAGTGACTGCAACATATCGCACACCTAGATGAAGACTCCGCTAACTCAAAAATTACGAGTTTTGAGTTAGTAGCTTTGATATATTTCTTATATACTCTAAAAACTGTTTTTCATCATTTCTGAAAAATGAGGTTTTTTTGAGTTGCCGGAGTGTTCATCTAGGGGTGCGATATATATAGCTTAAGTAACTACTGGATAACGTAGCATTCTAATAGGCTAGTTGACACTTTTTTGAAATAATTTTTAAATGCTTCAGAATGGTTTTACTAGACCAAGAATAAAATATGATATTTTTTGAAAAAGCCGGTCTAGAAAGCCGTTAAATAAATATTTAAAAATGACGTATCATTTAGAGATGAATACGATGTCAGTCATTTTGGTCTATACATTATCTGTGTCCTGACGTCAATCCTAGATCGATTACGTCATGACTCAGAAAATGTAATTAGCCTTTTTCCTGGGAAGATATAAAAAAGATCCGCTAGGGGTAGCACCGGTGGAGGGGTACATATGTTTTGAATTCTCTATTGACAACAACGTCAAACGTACGTCTTATTATTATTAGAATAAATAATGTGCGTGTGGTATGAGGGCCAATTTGTTAAAACTGTTTGAAAATGTGCTTAGGATTTAGTGAACATTCCAAAAGAATTGTGAAAGTTGAAATCAGATTTTGTGAAACTCAAATAGCCGAGTTATGGACTGTATAGTTGGGCCCTCAGTTCTCACATAGAGGATTGAGGGCCCACCTGAACCTGATAAGCTATGGACACTACAGACAAAGTCTTTATGCCAAAATCAGAAAAGGGGAGGTTGCCACCCCTTCTCATTGGTTTTTTTTTCAAAATCGAGGTTATTTTGAAAAAAAAAAAACCAATGAGAAGGGGTGGCAACCTCCCCTTTTCTATCGATAGAATGCCTAATTTCAACAACTTTTCAAGTTATTGGCAATTGAAAATTCGGAATTTTTCACGTTATTCATCAGTTTTTTTGCAAATATCTCCAAAAATATTCATTTTAACGAAAATTTTATGATGAACAAATTGTAGCAGGTAAAAAACTGAACAAATCAGTTTTTTATAAAGTGTTCTAATAAATAAATATTGTGATAAAAAAATATTAAAAAAAAAATTGTCATGCCTACAAAACATTGTGCATTCGCTAATTATTATTGTACGTTTGATAGTCGATACAAGCAGGATGGTGTAAATTTCATTTGTAAACATGCAAGCCATTGTTTTAAATCCCGGACAAGATGATCTTGCACTTTTGCAAATTTTAGTTTGGCTCCAGGTACATACACGGTCATATGTAGTTAGCCCGGAGGCTTTTGCTACTTCACCGGGCATAAAGGCGAGCAGAGCTCCAGTCCAGGTACATCATCTTCCGTTAATTCCATTATAATTCTATATGTTTGACGTTGTTGTCAATAGCGAATTCAAAACATATGTACCCACCGGTGCTGCACCTAGCGGATCTTTTTAAATCTTCCCAGGAAAAAGGCTAATTGTAATGGAGGTCGTTCTTGATTTCTAGCTAGCCATATGATGTCTCAAAATGGCTGATTGCATTTTCGGAAATAACGACTTACACAATATTTTTTTTTCATATTACGTTTATGCAACCATCTTCATGTTTTTTTATATAAATTATTATATTTAGGTTCCATATGACAAATACTTTCATAAATAAACATCATTGTAACATAATTTCATATGGGTCAACTAGCCTATTGTGATAGAACCTTTTAATTTGATTCAGTAGTTTCTAAGCCTATTCAATGCAAACAAACAATCAAATATGAAAATATTTGATTGATTCTTTACGACACTTAGTTTCGATTTTACAGTCCTACATAATCCTTTAGTGTTATGTAGTAAATTAGAAAAAAAAATTAAACAATGTTTGTTTATTGGTGTATAACCAACAGCTATGACCTTAATGTATAAATCATCATCATCATGGGCCTCCTCCCGACGGAGGGTTTTTGCCATACCACGCTTGGCAGGCGGATTGCTGACCGCAGTGTTATGTTTTAATACACAGTTCCCTGGTTCGTTTTTTAATGTATAAATACCTTAGTAAATCCATAGGAGAACAGAAGCATCGGTTCCATCGCCAAGTAAGTCACGTCTGATACAAAAGCAAATCCTAGACCCACGAGTATGCTTACAAATTTAGGGTCTTTCAACAAATCCAATTCGACGTTTTCGTATATAATCTTCCTGGAAACAATTAATTATAGTATTTACTAGCGACCCGCCCCGGCTCCGCACGGGTGCAATGCTGATGTATCATACATATAAACCTTCCTCTTGAATCACTCTATCTATTAAAAAAAACAGCATCAAAATCCGTTGCGTAGTTTTAAAGATTTAAGCATACATAGAGATATAGGGACAGAGAAAGCGACTTTGTTTTATACAATGTAGTATTCTTATCATCATCAACCCATATAACTTTCATTGCTGAACATGGGTCTCCGTCGAAGTCGGTTTTGCTGTTGTCACCAGGCTAGGCAAGCAAGTTGGTGATCGCGGTATTATGCACAGTATATAGGGTGACTGGTAATTAGTGACCGATACCTAAACACATGATTGTGCCCATGATAACAAACAACTTTTACTATAGCACCAAACCTAAAATCGCGAAAAGAAATCAGCTGTTCCATACATTCATGTTCACATAACTCGTTAACATGGTAGGGAACAGCTGATTTTTATTTCGTGATTTCAGGTTTGTTGCCATAGTAAAAGTTGTTTGTTATCATGAGCACAATTATGTGTTTAGGTATCGGTCACTAATTACCAGTCACCCTATATAGCATATAGCGCGTCACTTGGTATACGATTGTCATACACGATGTTGTGACAATCGGGAGTCGGGACCATCGGCTTAACGTACTTTCCGAGACATGGAGGGTAGTCCCTCAACCAAATAGACCCGGAAAGGAGTTTTTAATTTTACATAAAGACTTGTTGTCTGGAGCGGAAATATGCACACTCATGACCGAAATTTCTATTAGAATAGGACGGTAAACGAAATCTATTAGAAAACAAAAAAATTATATGCACTCTATCTTACATTTTTAAGGCTATTTTTTATTCAATGATTGGACAGATCATACATATTATTATTGTTTACAATTCTTTTTCGCCCGAAACAATAAATTAAATATTTTCAAATAACTAATATAAACATAACAAGATATATAATACATCTAGTTCTTGAGTTAATCAGAAACTAAAAAGGGTGCCCTATTCCACCTCATTTCTTTTACATTTTGGTTCCAGGCAGGCAACCTTATGCATAGGTTATGCATAAGGTTGCCTGGAAGAGATCGCTTTTAGCGATAAGGCCACCGATTGCAATATATCATTAATTAGGATAATTCTCATAATATGTTATTGATGATAAATTTATTGTATTGTTTTATATGTTGCAATAAAGTGTACTTCTTCTTTTTCTTCTTCATACAAACACAATAACTGGAACTGGTAGGTGCTCTTCGGTACCATTTCCACTAACAAAGGATTCTTCGAAATTCAACGCTCGGCGTGAAAGAGGAATCAAAGATGAAGCGACCGTAGCCCAATGGCTAGGGCGTCAGACTTGTGGTCGCCGGTTCGATCCCCACCCATTGTACTACCGATGTGAACCCACTTGTAACACAAGCATTTTAGCTTAGCACGAGGGGTTAAGAAGAATACTTGTAAGTACTAGAAGAATACACTAAGTTGCGGACAAAAGGAAGTTCTTGGTATAAATAACTCAAGAATCAATCTAATTAATTACTATTAAGTAAATAGCGTTAATATTTCGAGAATCAGCGTGAGAATATTTTTTTCCTTAGGTCAACCTCCGCTTTACCAGAATAAACACCATTGCATGTTGACAGTTATCGTTTTTTTAATGAACTTTCCCAATCATTCTATTATTTTATGAAGGCCGTGCCTTCTAAAAAAAATAGAATGATTGGGAAAGTTTCTCACCATTTAATATATTTCAAGTAAAATGGCCGTGGTATTTAATTATAAATAATGCAATGGTTAATGATAATATCATAAATAGTCTCTAAATGCAGCGATAAATACTGTAAACGCTTTTGCATTCATAATTTTAGAAGAAAATCATGCAACTGGAAATTGTATAGGTATTTAGAAAAATATAAGTATCACCTCGAAGTCTGGAAGTTGGGGGTATACCCATGCTTCAGAGAGTACGTAAAGCTATTTGTCCTTCACCCAATCTTTCACCGGTCGTGTCAGTAGAACCGTCCGACCGGATAAGAGAGTGCCAGGTGCATTATATATATAATAAGTCCTGCGCAGATGGCAACATTAATTAGAGACTGAACACCCGCGCCGTGGCCGAAAACGGTCGGGAAGACAATGAATGTAATGTAATGTAATGAATTTATTCAGCACTTAGGTATTTACATACACTTGTACTTATCAAAATCACAATGAAAAAGATTATTCTATAAATAAAACTACTTAGGTAACTATAATTAGCAAGTTCAACCTGTGCTGTTAATTGTAGGACATTACAGACAATGTACTCCGTATGTCTGTGTGTCATTAATTCCTCTACTCATAATAAGTTAATATTTACGTAAAAATTAGAAAGCATACAATTAAGTGACACACACCTGGGGGTACCCTTAGGACCACAACCTACAGGTGCCACAAAATATAATTATTAGCATATTAATAAGTTTCTAAATCTTATCTACCGTATTTAAGTGAAACATTTACGGGTTGGTTACTGCAGTGCAGGTTTATAAACAGGTAAAGGCTGCTGCCCGTTACCCGGTATACGATTGTCGTAGATGATGCTGTGATAATCGGGACCAACGGCCTTAACATGGTTTCCGCGGAACGTAAGGTAGCCCATCCAGACCAGAAAAGCCCAGACCAGAAAAAAGAATTAAAGGCGGTAACATATTGTAAAAACGCGACGCGACCTGACGACACGCGATGCGTGTTGAGTCGAATCAAATGTATTGTTTTCTATAGACCAGAATCACACTATGAACACCCGGGTGTTCATAGTGTGATTCTGGTAATACAAGGTTAATACATTTGATTCGACTCAACACGCGTCGCGTGTCGTTAGGTCGCGTCGCGTTAACAATATGTTTCCGCTTTAAATATATACAAAGATTTCTTTGCCGCATTATAAATGATAGCAGTGTTCCAGGCTTAGTAAATGATTTAAAAACGATAAACTAAGTAACCTGCACAAGAAGGCCCCCTTTGTGGAACGCGCTGATTGGGGGATTGAAGTATGATTATTTTAAGATTTTTGTGGAATTTTATGCAACTCGAGTGTATCCCACATGGCATGATGTTACAGATACTTACACTACGTTTTTATTGAAAGACTCTAAATTTTTTCTCCTCTTCTTTATAGCCTCTCCGTCATCAGTACTGACTGGCAACATTCTCAGAGACACGTCGTCCAAGTGATCACTGTTTTTTTTCTTTACATTTACTACGTTGATGCACGTATCTGCAATAAAAAGGATTGTGTAAAACATCACACCGTATTTTTTATCGTTACTCTTAATTGGCAGGACGATTTCCCATCAAAGTTACTATCGAAAGTACAGAATTAAAATTAAAAATTGGCATATCGATGCTAAAGTTCTACCAACACGTATGTCAGAATTAGTAACTTTTCAGGAGAGTGAAAAAATTATATAAAGTTGCATTTATACTTATAGACACAAGAACAATACCATTTAATTTTGTATTGGACGATTTATTTCCGATTCTCTATCTAATGGCATCTAAATGACAAAATCTTTTAAAAATTAATTAGGTGGTGTTAGAACTTAAACAACGATATGTTTTTTACAAAAAAGTTTCGCGACAGAATACGGCAATGATATGACATATATGTCCAGAATCTGGGTGTATTTTGTTTTCGTGATTTATTTCTCCGTAAAGTCACCCGCGTTTCAGAACGATAGTAATAAAAAATTGTTGATGTTGTATAATTTTAATATTATGAACAATACAAAAAATAGCATCTGTTAGGTACATACTAAAAATCTCCATTTGATAATTTTAGATAAATTCGACTCTTCGATCTTAATGTCCAGTCTCTTAAAATCAAAGAATTTTATACACACATTGGTACCTATATATTAATACTTATAATGCCGTAACTCACGTGCTGTGTCATTGACTTAAGTCAACCAGTTTCGGCTAACTTCACGTTTTAAATAGACTTTTTCGTTGTTCCATTCCACGACTCTTCGTCCCATAGATTGTATGACAGATTTGAATAGATTTTCCACGATGGCTCTCATAGGACGAAAGGTCGTGGGACGAAATAGTAATTAAGTCTTTAGATTAACGAAAAACAAACTTCATTTTTAAGATACATTCAAAGCATATGCCATGACGACCTCCATGGAGAAGAGGTATAAGACTCGCCTTGATTATTTATGGAGGTCTTGGGTTTAAATTCAGTTCCACACATAAAATCTTTGTGTAAAATCAAAGATTTAGTTCAGGTCTGGTTGATTGACGAACTATCTTTCTTGCCCAAAAAAGCACGTAACCCTCGGTTCCAAGTATCATAACATCGTCTTTGACAATACTGTAATAATGACAGCGCTTACCTGTCTATACTCTGCTGTGTTCAAGCAAACCAACTCTTTAGCTTTATATTAGTCTATAGATGATACTACTTGTATCATCTCTTAAATGAATGGTTAGAGAATTTCAGATAACTTATCAGAAATATCTTCTTTAACCATTCCAACCATCAAGTACATTTGTTACTTATCAGTGATAAGTAATAAATGTAATGTTACCATACAAAAAATAAAATATTCATACGATACTATCTACTGGTACAACATTCCTTTAACAGTAGAATCGTGTGTATATTTTACTTTTTGTATGGAAACATAACATATGAAGCATATATCTTCATCATCATCAGCTCGTATAACGTCCAATACTAAACATGGGTCTTCTCCCGAGGGAGGGTATTTTCCATAGTCACCACGCTTGGCAGGCGGTTAGGTGACCGCAGTATAATGTTGTACCACACAAGGAAACGCTGCTGCCCGTTCCTTGATATACGATTATTATAGATGATGTTATAACAATCAGGACCAACAGCTTAACGTCCTTTCCGAGGCACGGAGGGTAGACCCTCAACCAACTGCACCGGTGGCTCAGTGGTTACGGTAGTTGCTTCTGGGACCTGGTGTTCTGGGTTCGATTCCCACCCGGGACAATTATTTGTGTGAACCACAAATAATTGTTCTGAGTCTGGGTGTACTTTGTGTCCGTGAAATATATGTTTGTAAAGTCCCCCGCGACACAGGGATTTATTTCCCTAGTGCGGGAGTTGTCTTTTTACAAAAAAAGAAAAAAAAATAACTAGACCCGGAAAGAAATCTTAGAATTTACACAAAGATTAAAGCGAACCAAATACCGCTACGCTACGGAGCTTATCCATCCTCCATATATCATGGAGATACCTTTTATGTATACCTGTTTCCTCACCTTCATTATCGATAGCATCTGGTGAACTAATTAAATGCCACTCTACTGGATGCATCACTAACATGGCAAACACTAAATGTAGATCCACAGCCATTATGAGGACCAAGGTCATACGGAACCCATATTCAGACAGGAGGAAGGTCACCAACATAGGGAAAGTGATGGAGGCCAGACTGCTCATTGCCTGGTTTGCGCTCATCATGGCCGTACGTTTCTTTGTGAAATAACAATTAAATGCTGTAAAACTAACTGGAATCATAACACCGAAACCTGCACCTGAAATGGAACAAAAAGAAACAAATTATACTTTACTTCTTCACTTCTACATCCCACGTTTACGTCCACTACTGAACATAGGCTTCCAAACCTTGGCAAGTCAGGGTCGTTGAAGGATATTGCCATAATCATAACGCTTGGCAGGCGGATTTGTGATCGTGGTTAGATATTAAGTCACCTTCAGTTATTAGACGCTGATGCTCATCAATGTCTCCGCTTTGCGCTGCAGGGAAGTGGAATTTTATTTTCCAACTCCTATAAACTTTCTGATTAAATTCGATGCGAGATCCAAGACAAATAAGAGCCTCTTCCGTGTTTGCCGCTGTTGATCCATCCTTGTTTACAGGAGTTACGGTGGCGAGAGTGTGGGAAGGATTCGTACCATTAAAAGACGAGGATGCTCATCTATCAGGTGCATGCCCTTTAGTCGCCTCTAAGAACATCCATGGGAAGACATGGGACCACCCCATATCTTCCCATGGCATTCTATTATATTATTTTGTATTGTGTCATCAATATTCTATGAATTTGTTTTTGATTTTAGTCTTCTTTAAGCTATAATGTACGTACATCTACACTAATATTATCCAGCTTATGTTAGTAAAGAAAAAAAAGTATAGGACCGATTTAAAATATCTTATATCGTTAGAGCACTACGTTATCCAGACAAAGGCATTATGATAAAATTCCCAGAGAGCCCGATTGTTTTAATATTGGGATTTAAACTTTTCTAGTGTCAACTATCCCACTCTAACGTAGCCCGTTTTGCAACCATTTTGTTGGAAAATTTAATAGAAGAAAATTTCAATAATTACTAAACTACTAGAATTATTTAAGAAATAGAATCAGAGTTGTTCACAAGAAATAAAAAAGCGAGTGAAACTACACGGGGGACCAATTACTTGCCATAGCCTCGCGACATTTTTTTCTAAATTTGCAGAAAAATATCATGTTGCCATGGCAATTGATTATCAACTATCAATATATTATATGTTGGTGGCCATGACACTAAATAAATGCCGTATTGCCATGACAATGCGTATTTTTCATGATTCGCGATCAATCTACATAATAATTGCTGTCACATTTTTTACGTAATTGGCCTGCCATTAAAAAAGTGCATTTAATATTCAATAAAGTCTATGTTGGGAGATAAGGTTCTTCCATAAACTATGTTAAACCTTTGAGAAATAATTATTTCACAAATGATGTAGCCACAAAAACCACAATGTTAATCTAACCTAGTTACTAATAATATAATTTGCACTTATAGTTGTCTAAATGCGGTTTTTTGTTGAACGTTTATGGGGATTTAACGATTCATCAGCGTTAATTACATTTACATCCGACATAAAATACATAATAATATAGAAAAAAACATTCGTATGTAAATCTTATAAAAACCTGAATAGCAGCAATAAACTTTAATATGTAGATATAGATAATCATTAAGATCGTGTTTATACCATCATATTATTTTCAGAAAATTTAGGCGTAGGTACCTATCTAGTTTCGAATGTGAGATATCTAGTGTTAATTCCACTCAAAAATATGTTTAAATGCTGGGTGCACTCTTACACCGCTCTCTCACCTGAAAAAAATACCAAGTACTAGCTTCCCGCGCGCGGTTTCACCCGCATAGCTCTCGTTCCCGTGGGAGCTTCATCATTAAATATAGCCAATTTTACTCCTGAATAGCGTACCATACTATGGTAAAAGATTTTTTGAAATCGGTCCTGTTGTTCCCGAGAATTTTCAATGCAAACAAGCAATCAAATCTTTCCTCTTTAATATAACAGAAGAACATAGACAATGAAGATTTTCAGCTGGTGATTGTATTGTTGCATGTTTTTTTACTGTCCATGTTTCGTAATATGTAAATGTTTTTAATGCATCCGAGTTTTACAAAAATGTTTTGAACGAAATTTTACATAGGTACATTGACATTTTAATCTAGATTAAAATGGGTATCAGCCAAATAACGCCTGATTCTATTAAATAATGCATTTAATGTTTACGTAGTGAATAAAAAAATACATAATATTACCTCTTATTACGCCAAAAGTAAATACTAGTTGGTAGGTTTTGTATACGAAAATGGTTAGAACATCTCCTAGTACGAAGAGTCCAGCTCCGACTAGCCCCACTTGTCGAAATGAATAGCGTTTCAAGGCTATGCCTCCGAGAAATCCTGCAACCAAAGATAAAATTTTAATAACTGTAAGTATAATTTCATGATGATCACTCTCTATTTTTTTTTTTGCACCAAGCTCCCCATATTCCTAAAAGTAATAATTCCGAGCGGTCGCCCTGAGCTTAAGCCAGCCACATCCCACAAACAACGCCCCCTTACGCAGGTTGCTTAATTTATAGTTTTAAAACCATTTAAAACGGCTAGAGCCATGTTACCTATTTGCCGAGTTAAGTAATAAAAGCCTCGACATATGTCCGTACAAAAAAAAACTCACTTGTTTTAATAGTGTTGTGAGGAGTGTGCCAAAATATGACTTATTGAGTCAATCAATAATGTTTGTAATTTAGTTGCAAATGTGTTGTTTTACTTTTTAAAAGCAAAACTGAATCGTAAGTAGGTACTCCTTTTATGTATTAGATTTCCTAGTTATTCCTAACTAAGCAATTCGATACAACAACAGAACCAATCTAATTAGTAAGTAATTAGTCTAGGGATAATCGGTATGACGTGTGGAATAAAGGATACATCTGTATAAAAAAATGGAAATAATAAATGAAATATTGTAGACTATGTATTTCCACTAAATACAGTAAAATATCTAAGTTTAGTTTCTTTAGAATCACAATATTGCACACACAACTTACATAACAAGTAAACGATCCTCTCGACAAGCAACTCGCGGAAATGGTATTGTTTTCACTTTACTGTCTCAATGATATACGCGTAATATCAACAGTGTAATATTAACTAGATTAGTTCATTCACGTAGATTTAGTTTCTTCTTACAAACTTTTCACTCAGGTATGGCATTCGTAGGTGTCGCATTTAAAAAAATATTTCCTTAGTGCTTATCTTAGATGAGGCGCATATTCTCAATATTCTAAGATTCTAAGTGATTAAGTCTACACAACGAGCTATGGAGAGGGCTATGCTCAGGGTTTATCTACGAGATCGAATCAGAAACGAGGAGATACGAGAACGCGGGTTACCAACATCGCCCAACGGATTAGTTCGTTGAAGTCGCAATGGGCAGGCCATATAGCACGGAGAACAGATGGCCGTTGGGGATGAAAAGTTCTCGAATGGAGACCGCGGATCGGCAAGCATAGCGTAGGACGTCCATAAACTAGGTGGACGGATGACCTGGTACAGGCCGCGGTATCACGGTGGAATGGTGGAAGCAGGCCGCCTCCGACCGTAGTAACTGGAAATCTATGAGGGACATAGGCCTATGTTCAGCAGTGGACGTCCTACGGCTAAAATGATGTTGAATGATAATGAAATGATTAAGAGCGGAACACTTTTTATATACAGGGTGTCCCAAAAGATTACGTAGCTGGGAAGGGGGGTGATAGGGATGGTCATAAGGGTCACCAGAAAAATATAAAAAATTCCCTCTGGGTGTTTAAAAAAATAAATGGCATTTTTTAAAAGACTAAAAATGTTACACCTTGTGCTAACTGTGCTGTAAATATGGCTGTATTTAAAAAAAATGCTGTTATGTAATCTTCAATAACAACAAGGTCATCAACATCAACATCAAAAATAACAAGGTGTAAAATTTTAAGTTTTTAAAAAAATGCCATTTTTTTTTTAAATACCCAGAGCGGATTTTTTTTTTATTTTTCTAGTGACCATTGTGTCCTCCCCTGTCACCCCCTTTCCCAGCTACTTAACCTTTTGGGACACCCTGTATATATTTTTTACTTTATCAGCCTGTAAAGGTCCCTGGCCATCCTCTTAACAGACCTTGGCAAGCTCGAGTCGTTAAGGGTTATTGACATAATCACCATGCTTGGCGACAGTAAGATGGTGAGTATATTAGCTGATAGATGCCACTGCCCATCCACTAGCTGTATCTGGTGACCGCAGTAATATATTGTAAGCTTGTAACACCCAAAGCAAAGTTCATATTAACAATCGGGTCCAACAGCTTTCCGAGGCACGATAATCACCCGACCAACCAGACGAAGTAAAATCGGAAATGAATCTTAAAATTTACACAAAGTCTTCTTGCCCGGCGTGAGGGTCAAACCTAGCAGAGGTTTATAATTACCGAAATGAAAATAAGCGTACGCTTACATTAATGCTGGGTTAATGTCGGACATTCGGTCTCTTTGCTCAATCGCCTTGATTAAACGATAGTGATGTCCTATTTTACTAACGCTCATTGAAATTGGTAACTTGATCTATGATCGATATTTGAACTAGGCGGGAATTAGTGACAGTTCGGTGCATCTGTCTAATGCCAAAATTGGGTTAAGTATGGAACGCACATTCACAGGCCTATACTAAAGCCATTAATTAAGGCAAATATTATTAACAGTCCTTTAGTAATTTATTAAGAATTATTGTGTGGATGTTCCACACAATTATTTTCTATTGAATGTCGGGTTTATATATGGATGGAATTAAAAGTAGAGGTAATGAGTTATGGGATTGGTATACCACCTTGCCATATTTAAGGAATGGAGGAGTTGGCGGGAGTTTAGGATCGAAGGTATTATATGTTTGAATCTGAATGTATTATATCTATAGCATTAGATAAATAGAGTTGTTTTTTAAACTAGTAATTAAGCAACTGCGCAAGAGGGCGTTCCTTTAGGACTTGGACCATGGCTCGGAGCGTCACTGGCGGATTGAGGAATTAGGTATAACTTTCAGTTTTGTACAACTGTCGCTCTACGTTACAGTTCGGGGGCCCCTCAAACTTTGGGTCTACGATGGCATTGGAATGTTCTTTGCTAACTAAGAGTCGTTTGGGGTTCATAATTTTTAACAGCAACAGAGTTTCATTAACGTACCTGCTATTGAAAGTGCTCCGTTGTACACTCCTATGACCAACGGTAGTCCACTGCCACCGCCTTGTTCCATAAAGAAGTTGTGAAACAATATTCCGAAAGCGTTTGATGAACCGAAACCCAACATCTGTAAAGAAAATTAAGTGAAACATACAAAATCTCCATCATTTTAATATAACGTGTGGTCTCCCATATTCAAAATATATAAGCATTTTGCACTGTTTCTCTATACAGGGTTATTTGTAAAACACCGGTAACCTCTCAGGACTATATTACTAACATCATAAACAACAACTTTTGTTCTACGACTTTTTACAAAACATAATACATTTACCAAAAACAAACCTTCAATATTTCGTTGTCCTATCTAACACATTTCAACTCTGTATTCCTCGCTCCCATCGCTATTGTCGGTACTATCGCTATCTTTTGCTTCGCATAGACTTCGTAACATTTAGAGCGTTGAATTTAAATATTTTTTTATTTTTGTGTGTAAATCTGATGAATTAAAATATGAAGAATTTTTAAAAGTCTTAGAATAAAAGTTGTAGATTATGATGTTAGTAACGTAGTCCTAAAAGGTTACCGGTGTTTTACAAATAACCCTGTATAAACAATACATGTGTGAAATTTCATACTCCGTCCGCGCAATTTTCGTAAAAAGGGCTACAAAGATTTTGCTTCACTCATTAATATGTACCTAAATAATTATAATAATAAATCGTTTATTTCTGTAAACACATTTCATAGACATTTATATATAATGGTTTCACATCTAACATAAGTCTTACACAATTATCCGTCCCCCCTCGTCCTCCCAACCCTTAGTTTGCTAAGAACCAAAAAAAAGAAAAAAACATTATCCGTGCAATTGTTTAAATTTCAATTCAAAAATTGCAATTATTGTCTTCAATGAAAACTTCCATTATCCTACTAATAATATAAACGCAAAAGTTTGTAAGTATGGATGGTTGGATGTTTGTTACTCTTTCACGTAAAAACTACTGAACGGAATTGGCTGAAATTTTGCACCGGGATAGCTTATACGCTGGATTAACATATAGGCTACAAAACATCACGCTCCGACCCACTGGAGCAGAGTAAAGCGGACAATACCGTGGGGCGCAGCTAGTTAAAAATAAATTAAAGTAAAAGAGAAAAGTAAGTTATTAATTGGGTTCGTTAGTTAAATAAGAAGCACATGTTTATTTTCCCCTACAAATTCAACTTAATTTTATAATATTAGAGACCGTATTGATTTTTGGAACGAAGTTCCTTATCGCCCGTTGTGAAAGGGGGCTAGACGGAAAAATTTCTTACGAAAAGTTGTCACGACACTTTTTGCTATAGCCACTCAAACGTTCAAGCCGTTTAATGTTTGTTTGAACGCGCTAATCTCAGGAACTACTGGTCCGATTTCAAAAATTCTTTCAGTGTTGGATAGCCCATTTATCGAGGAAGGTTACAGGCTATATTTTATTTTCAAAAAAATAGGGATCCGTAAGAAAATTGCGATTTTGTAACCCAAGGTGTAAAAGCGAAAACCTATTAATGCGTGCGCTGCAAAAAATATTGACAATAGAACAAAATGATGTACTACGGTTTTGTAGGTCTTATTAAGATCTACAAAAAAGTCCGCGAGAGCATATATCTGACTATCATAGTTTAGTCACAATAACCGCTTTTATGTTTATAAAAAAATATTAAATCGTCTGAAGAAAGAAACTACGTTAAATGTATATAATAATATTAATCCGTATCCAAATTAAGCATTTTGTTATCAAGGGTATTTATGTAGAAGTAAAATACTTTTTGTTTTATTCCAATCGGACATTTCGTTGAGAAAATATCACGAGTATAAAAACGCAAAGAATTGGTACCTAATAATGAGTTATTTGCCATAATAGATAAAGCTGAAGAGTTTGTTTACTTGAACGCACTAATCTCAGCAACTACTGGTCCGATTTGAAAAATTATTTCAATGTTAGATAGCCCATTTATCGAGGAAGGTTATAAGCTATATTTTATTATAAAGTTTCAACGGGAACGGGAGTTACGCGGGTGAAACCGGGCGCGGAAAGCTAGTAAATAATAAGGGGCACTATGGTGTTTACAAACAAATACTTTCGAAGGAACTTCGTTCCTACCTGGTGTCCCACGACACCTCTCAAGTTTTAACCTCTGTGGCGAAGCGGTATAAGTTTCGCTTTAAGGCTCGGAGGTCGTGGGTTCGATCCTCACGCCGGATATGAAATCTTCGTGTAAGAATGATAATAGATGAGACGATGTAGGACTATCCTATGTGTTTCAGTAAGCACGTTAAGCCGTTGGTCCCGATTGTTATAACAACCGTATACCAGGGAACGGGCAGCAGCATTTCCGTGTGACAACATAATACTCTTCAACCCACCTGCCACACGTGGTGACTATAGCAGAACCCTTTCTCGGGAGATTTATGTTGCTACGTTATCCTGGCTGGTTATGATGATGGTTGATATTTAAGGCTAAATTAACTAACATACGGGTTAGTCACTATCTGGACATACAAGACTGGGCATGAATGTGTCGAGTTGATGAAACTCGGAATTAGGATCACTTATTATTTCGTCATCTGGACATACCAATATTTATATGTGTGTCCACTTAGTGAAACGTAAATTTAAGCTTTTTTTGTTTTCGTCGACTGGACACACACTCACATTTTACCCGATTTCATGACAAAGTACAGTCACGCAGATATTTTTTTTTTTAATCACATTCATCATTGGCCTTTATTAGGCACGGATCATTTTGTATGTTATGGTAAAATTATTCACCATTTGTGAATTTTCGAAGATAGTCACCGATAGAGATCGAAAGTCACCATGTCACTATGCTTGTCTATAATCGTCATCACGGAACTAGTTTTGTTACACTCTTTTGTATTCCCGAGGTGACCGGTGACTAAAAATGTCGTAGTCTGCTCTAATTCTTGACACAGGTAATAAATCCCAACCCGGTAACCCTTTGGTCATATTAGCTGTTATCAGTTTACTTTATTTTGTGTGTGCATTAAGTGCAGTATTTGTGCCATTAAAAAGTGACGTGGATTTTAATATAGGTAAGTACTCAGTCAATTTAAGATTTAGTACCGTTTTTTTTTCTTTTATCAATGCCACTTTTTTATTTTATTTAATTTTTATAAAAAAAAATCTTATTCAGTTTTTCATGTAAATACAAATATGTCTATAGAAAAAGTCGCAGGCCCGTCAATGGCTAACATAAATACATTTTCATTTATCAAATCACAAAGAAATCGGATAGTTTTATTAAAAGATGGATACAAAATATATATACCTACACCTAAGGACAAATAAAGATAAATCTTCAATGTGGCGTTGTTCGAAAAAGTTAACTTGTCCGGCTGTAATCAAATTAAATTTAACTAACACCATTATATTAAAAACAACTGATCATAATCATGAGGGTGATACAACAAATAACGAGATTCTAATAAATTTAAATGATTGCGAGATAGCTTGTATTTATATTAATAAATCATCTAAGTAATATAAATGTTTGATAGATACACATTGGTTTTATTTCAAAATGTTTCTTACATAAAACTAAAACGATTATTAACCCGACTGTACTTCTTTTTCGCAAAAGAAGTAGGTATGACCAGTTGACGAAAACAAAAAAAGCTTAAATTTAAGTTTCACTAAGTGGACACACATATAAATATTGGTATGTCCAGATGACGAAATAATAAGTGATCCTAATTCCGAGTTTCACCAACTCGACACACTCATGCCCAGTCTCTTATGTCCAGATAGTGACTAACCCCTAACATACAGGCTTTATTTAAACTGTTTGTAGTTTAAATATGCTCTAAAAATGACTAAATTTACATGTTTTGATATTTTATTAATTTACACACGATTTCGGAAAACATGTGTAAATTTTAAATCATTTTTTTTTATAAATACCTATTTTTTTTAAATAATGTGCATATTATTAAAAAAATATTATTGATTATGTCATAAGATCGTCAGAGCCGACAGGTTAGTTTGTAGGACCTGGTCGCCATGTACTGCGGAGGTGTGAGGCGACGCAATCCTTTTCTGGAGGATATGGCATGGTGGCACCTATCTTTTACCTATTTTAGTGTACCTATTTTAAAAGAAAGTACCCCGTCGCGTCTGTAATTCTGTTCGCGACAAAGTCAAAAACCACTGCACCGATTTCCATGCTGCTTTAGTATATAATTTGTTGAGTTACATGTGCGCACGCTAAGTATTATAAGCCCTTTACTATTGGTATGATTAGTAAACCATTGATAAAAGAGAAGGCTAGTCCTAAATATCCCTTCGCTGGCGGAGATGCTACGTGCCTCCCCGCGGCGGAGAGAATGCATTACGTATTTCCTCCTAGAAAAAAGGGTAAAGACAGTTAGTGCAAATACTGTGCACAGTGCTTGTGTGAATCCTTTTTTTTTTTAAGAACTCCCGCGCTAGGTAAATAAATCCCTGTGTCGCGTGGGACTTTACAAACATTCATTTCACGGATACAACGAACACCCAGACTCAGAACAACTATTTGTGGTCCGAATCGAACCCAGAACACCAGGTCTCAGAGGCAACTATCATAACCACTGAGCCACCGGTGCAGAATCCCTTACACAAGCACGAAGTAACTGTTCTTGCATTTGGATACCTTGGCCACATAACACTAAGCTAAAGCCTTAAGAAAAACTTGACCGTAGCTTACGAAACACCTTAAACCCAGAGTGGCCAACCCGGAACATGACATTTCTGAATAATAATTTATCAAATTATTAAATACCATAACAACTCTTTTTTATTAATTACCGAATCTAAGGCCAACTACAATTTTGCAACCGCATTTAAAGCGTGTTAGGTTTTTAGTATTTACATCTGTCCATGTAGACATTTATTAAAATGCAACGGCAATTACAATGCAAATGTTTAAAGAAATATCTAATGTCATTTTTTTATGTTCTAAGTAGATAACTTACAGCTATAGAACTTATTTAAATACACCTTGCAAGAAGAGAGTAAATGATTAAACGTGTTTAAAAGACGTAGGAATGACATGCATCTTACGAAAAGAATGAATATAAAGATGGAGGGATATGTTGGAAGAGGAAGCCATGTGTAATAAAAATGGAAGAGGATGGCAAATAGCGGCGACCCCAAATAATGGGAATGGGGCTGGAAGATGATGGGGATGTTTAAAAACAAAATCTGTGGAATACACATTTCGCGACGGCGGCATGGCGTTACACGGTTCTGTCCGCAGCTCCTTTATAAATATTGATTGTAATTCGTATTTACACGTTTCAATTTCCTTTACCGTATTGCAAAATGCCGTCTCTCCCTTCCCATGAGTTGACATGATTCGTTGTTTATGTGCCTAGCCAAAATGTAACTACAGCGGAGCGATCGTTAGCATATAATCGCTAACGCAAAACGATCAAAGGTGTGGACTGCCTTTGAAGTAGCAAAAACCTGGCGTGGCTAACAAAAAGAAATAAACAATGGTGTCTTCTTTATTGTTGTTTATTATGATTTTGATTTAGGTATTTTTTTAAGACGGAAGATTATTTTGATGATGTTTATGCTAATTCTGTAATGTCAATTTAAAAATAAATCAGTAAGCATGATAGTGTAAGTTTTTTTTTTTTTGTATATATGTATATGGCACTTTGCCGGCTTATTCAGCAATTTCTAAGTTGCAATAGCAACACGATAAACTGTCAAAAAATGTAGCATTGTCGTAGCAATTGGTAGCTATTTGTTAACTACATCTAAATGTTTATTGCTGTGACAACGTAAATCAATGTAGCGTTGTTATGTCAATGCATCCCTTTTTAACGTTTTGCGATTCATTTGCTAATTATTGGATTAAGAAACTACGTCAAATTGTGAAAAGAAACTTGTAATCTTATTTAGTAGTTGATAACTTAATGTCCGAATTTGTAGTAAGTATATAAATTATGAAGTGGTTCTTCAATCCGGACGTCAGAACTCAGGAGACACCTGTTAAAACCGAAAGTACTTACGTAATAAATATCGATAATATCATTGTGTAGTACTATTTACTTAATATATCTTTCAGTTTGTCCACCATTGTTTCATTCTCCACAGTGCAAGCCACATTCTAAATTACCTACTATAAAATTACCATATTGAAATTGAATAAACATTCGCCAATTAGTTCAATGTATCTCATTATTGATTAAGTGTCAATAAAAGTGTTGATTTTTTTTTAAATACCAGTCGAAATTAATCTAGTTTTCTACATAAGGACTAAGTACATAATGATACTAAATAATTATAAATATTTATTTAATACATAACTTTCAGTGCTCCGCAATTCAGACGTCTGGATGATTAGCCATCTGGGCATTGATATAATTTTTTATAGTATAGTATGATTCCATGGGCCACAGCGAGCGCCACCTGCTGGCGCTCGCCTTATGGGGACGTGTCCATTGCTGTTGGGGCCAAAATTCTGTATAATCCTTGTTAGCAGATGGAACTTCGGGGCCCATTTATAATAACTGGCCCCAAAGCCGTTGGCAGCGGCAGGTGCTCTAGGCGGGCTGCTGCCCAATTTTGACAGGGCCGCGGAGCGGGAGAGAGAAGAAGATCCCTCCGCCCATCCGCTCTGCAGACGGCGTGTTGGCCGTCGTCGGCGGGCCGGAACCCGCCGCCTACCGCCCTAGGATCGGCCTCGGGGAGTGGGGCACATGGGCCCCGCTCCCTTCGAGGCTGACCCATGAGGAGTAGGGACGCCTCTACACTCCGGGCGTCCCTATAATTGGGCAAATGGGTCACTGTAAGTGTGGCTCTGGAAATCCCGCGGTGCCACATTGGCCGCGGGTGTCGTCGGGGGGTCAGATCGCTTATGCGTACCCGCCAACGACAAATCGAAGGAGTGTCCGGGGGGTTTAAGTGGTGTAGGGTCCTCTCCTCGTGGTATGAGTTTAGCATACCATGCTATGGAGAGGGCGAGTCCCACATATCCCACCGCCAGCGCGCGAATACTCTGCAGCGGCGGTGGGAATGCAAAAATGCATTTCCCCCTGGACAACAAAAAAAAAGCCGCGCGCGGGAGCCCTGAGTGATCTTGAGAAGTGAGCCGATCGCAAATATGGTGAAGTCAACTACCTCGTTGCATAGGTAGTAGCGGGCCATGGTTGTTTTGGCCACTACCTGTGCAACGTGGCGCATAGAGAGCCGGAGACTCTGGTGTCACCACTGTGACTGCGTCGACGATACAGCACAGCACACGGTGGTGGAGTGTCCGCCGTAGTCAGACTAGCGTGCCGAGCTCGTCGGGGAGGTGGGTTCCGGGATTCTCGCTGCCGACCATCGACTCAAAGATGGTCGAAAGCAAGAGATCGTGATCGAGAGAGAGGCGTCGCATCCGGGCATCCGTGTACGCGTCTGTATGGGCCACAAATATGGCCCAGGAGAGCCCGTGGTGCCATAAGTTCCTGGGCCCCGCATTAACGGCGGACGGAGGAGCACACGGGGGACTTTAGTAGGTCGGGTCCTCTCCTCATGTAATATCACCGCTATGGAGAAGACGAGTCCCACATACCGGGGGATGCCGTAGCGGTGGTGGGGATGCGAAACATATATTGCATTTTCCCCCGGAAAAATGGTATGATACTACAAATTATAAAAGATATTAAATTCAGATTTAAATAACTTTTACCATACAATATTCAATAAATCAATCAATCAATTTTACGTTACTAATCTTAAAAAAATATATAGGTATACGCGAGCAAAGCAGCGGGAAACCCACTTAAATGATAAAATTGTCGTGATTAATTTAGTCTAGGCAACATATCGCTATAAAAATCTGTTCGAATTTCACAACCAGGTAATAAAAAAGTACTTATTAGTCATATTAGCTATTCACTAAAACAAACAGAAAAATTGATGATATCGACATATGACTTATCTACTCAGCATTCTTAAAACCTAGGTACCTTTAGAGAAATAACGATTTATTGATTTATTGAACTATCATAATGAAATTATTAATTTATTTATGAACTAGTTGATTAAACTAGTAGATTATATGAATTGAACTAGGTAGGTAACTAACAGATAGCAGGATATTATAGGATACCTACTACAGACAATATACCTAGGTACTCCTCCGTACGTCCGTTTGTCATTAATTCTTCTACCCATAATAATAATATGTCTACATTCATTATTTATAGGTTAAGTAGTCGATCAATATTGCAAATTTTGAAAAAACATACATAAAAGTGACACACCCTTACTTATTATCCTGGAGCATATCAAATAAGTATTAAATACTAGCTCGTCGGCGTAGAAATTATATTTAGGTTAAATCGCACTTATAATATTAGTCAGGATAGTTATATCTTATCAACATAAAAAAAAATAAGTCTTAAGTTTTTAGCTTTAAAAAATGACTACACTTCCATACAAACTTCATCACCCAATCCCCTACAACCCTTTTTTCGCTATGAAAAGTAGCCTATGTCCTTTTTCAGGTTCTATACTATCTGTGTACCCAATTTCATTTAAATCAATTCAGTCGTTTTGGCGTTAAAGGCCTACATACAGAGTTACTTTCGTATTTCTCGTATTAAAATGCATCGACATTATTTTATTATCGTTCAGAAATGCTCGATTTTAAAATGTTCTCAATTTTTATATACTTTTTAATAACGCCTTACGTTATCAACATTCCTACCATTAAAAAAAACTTACATATATACTTACTTCCTATTTTACTCTAATCATAATTAGTAAACAAAAGTATACCCACAAATGAAAGACTGACAAAGCTGAATGTTCACTCAATTCTTGGGATAAATATACCCACACATCAAAATTAATATGATGTACAAATTGCGATAGAACCTATCAGCAAAGTGTTTGTATTTTAATTTATAGAATAAAACAGAAGTACATATTTACAGATTATAATATAAAGTATAAAAAATATTAGTAACATATCGTATACAATATAAGTTAGGTAGGTAGGTAAGTTTCGTTAGTTTACTGAGATTACAATCACACAATTCAATCTCTAATTGATTCATAAATAAACTGTTGTTTCATAAATTGATTCTTGTTTAAGGCACTCGGCAGGTATTTATGATTCTAGTTTCTGAATATTTAGGATTCAGAAATCAAAGTTGCACAACATGGTTTAATGTGCGGTGGACCTGGTGGATTTAGAAGTTGTGAGTTGCCTTTTTAGTACCTAATAGAACGAGAGGAGAGGCGTGCCAGGCAATACGTACAGGCAAAGGCGCCAGCAAGATCATTTTGAAATAAATAAATACTTACGAAAGTGATTCCAACACCAAGACCGACCATATAGCCCCAACCCCCATCTGGAGGCACAAACCCCTTTCTGCAATTTGGTTTGCCACTATCAATATGCGCGTAAGCTTCATCCATCACGATCCACTTTTTATCAAAATCTTTTATTACACAACAAAACTATTAACTACGTGAACTTTAAAATTATATATATTTTATTGAAACGACTATGTACTGTAATACTGTTTAGCAAAAACGTAAACAATCTAATTTAAACCTACGCGAAGACATCGCCACTTGAGATCGCATTTTATTCAACTATTTATCATTACGTTCGTACACACGTCCCATCCCCACAGAGCCGATCAAGAGAGTAAACTCCGCGGTTGTAATAGGATCACTATGAAGTGTCTCACTAATTATTATCAGTCAAACCTATAAACTATTCTGCTCTACGAACTCTGTTACAAACTGGTTGCTGTGTCAGCATCTTTTTAAACCTTTAAGTTCAAATAGAATTTGCTTATAGAGCTAAATCCTGTAATTGAGTATCTAACAGTTTATCCGTGAATTTAAAATACCTAGGTATGTTGTCTTTGATGTGTTAACATCAAAGACAACATTGTTACGGACCTTGTTGTGCATAAACAGAATAAAGACACCATGCAGGCAACTGTCTGCAGTGGAGGTCCAAACCTCAAAAACCGCGCCCTCTTACGGATGTTGCTTAGTTTGTAATTTTTAAACAATTTAAGAAGCTGAAGAATTGCTACAAATTGTGCGCGGTAGAGTTAAAAAAAAAATTGTTGTCTTTTTTTTTAAATATTACTGGCAGAACTTTGCAGTCTACTAGTATTCTTGTTAAACCCCGTGCTAAGCTAAAATGTGTTACGTGCTTGTGTTACAAGTGGGTTCACGTCAGTAGTGCAATTGGTGGGGTTCGAACCCCACCCATTGCACTACCGACGTGATCCGGCGACCTCAAGATCACTAGTCCGAAGCCATTGGGCTACGGCCGATAAATAAATAAGCGTCCATAAACATAACATTACTACGTGGTATCTGCTCTAAATTGGCTTCCCGCGGTTTCAGCAGCTTAACTCCCGTCTTTAACATATAAACCTTCATCTTGAATCACTCTATTTATAAAAAGAAAAACCGCATCATAATCCGTTTGTTATTAAAAATACAAAGCGACAAACAGACAGTGGGAAGCGAGTATGTTTGCAGTGATAAGTTTAAAGAAATTAAAGGCTTAGGTAGGCTTTTATGCTTTTGCTATACTAGTGGTCAACCAGTGGTCGAAATACGACCATAATTTAAAAAATGTATTCTGCACTCCGTCTCTATAAAAAACTATGCGAAAGATACGAATAGAATACGAAGAAGAAAGAATACGAAGTAACGTAAAAGGGGCACAAGGTTTACCTATGCATTGACTAGCTGTCCGCAACGCTAGTTACGCGGGTGAAACCGCGCAACTCCCGTTCCCGTGGGAACTTCATAATTGAATATACCTAGCTTATCAGTGATAATGTAGCATTCAAATGATGAAAGAATTTTTAAAATCGGTCGAGTACTTTTTGAGCCAATTCGTTACAAACATACAAATCTTTCCTCTTTATTATATTAGTATAGATATATAATGGATCATTGCAAAAAATAATATTTTAACCTGTAAATTGTTATTAATGCATTTAAATATAGGTACCTACGTCTATACTTTATTTGTACAAATATTTACTTATTGAACCATTCAAAACGATTAAAATGAGCTACCTACTCTTTTTTTACCTATCCACTAAGTAGCAGTTATTAAGTCTGAAGGTCGCACCATATTATATAATTATAAATAACGGATTTTACTTGATTTCCGAGACATATAATTTGCAGTAGCACAACTTAATAAATAGTTAAAATAACAGGTTAATACCAATGCATATAAATGTATAGGGTACTCATAGCACAATTTTTAAAAAATGTCTTTGTCTGTGTGCCTGTTTGTTCCCGCTGGATTTTGACGCGAATTTCACTGGTAATATGGCTTATTTTATAAGGTAATTATTTAATAATTACCTGTACTTACGTACTAGCGACCCGCGTAGCTCCCATTCCCGTGGTAAATTCATCAATAAATAACCCTACGTTACTACTGGCTAATGTAGCTTTATAGGCAGAAATACATTTTGAAATCAATTCATTAGTTTTGGAGCCAATTCAATGCAAAAAAACAATCAAATCTTTTCTGTTTATAATATAAGTTTAGATACGGGTACAGGTTACTTTTCATTTTGTCTGTACCTTTGTTTGTTTGTCCGTAGGCAACAGCTAGTACCTACCCAACTAGCAAAACAGTCTCAGAACTCGAACTTTTTAAGAGTGGTAGGCTTAAAGCGCTCTTATATTTGTTTTAGAACATACCATCGATCCTATATTACTTTTAGACAAGCTGGTATGGTCTCAAGAACGCTCAGTCTCATAACCAAATCTCATATATGTATATAAGAGCATTTACTAAGACTGGTTGCACTTGAGAAAAACTTGCTCTTATATGGGTATTTTCTAAGCTCGTTTGATTTTATATTAGACTTGTTAAATGCTAATGTAAGATGTCAGACTAATATCAGCATAGCATAAGAGTACTGTGAGTACGTGCATTTCTGATCTTATTTGAAACTAATATAAGATCAATAGCACTGGATAAGAATGATATTAGAGTGATTTTGGACAACATATTTACAATACAAAAGACAAGACCTATTAAAGAGCGTTTGATCTTAGATCGATTTTGGGAATAACTAATTTTAATAGTTTTAAGAGTAATTTTGCAAACGCGCGGGCACTGCTAGACTGGTGCGCACCGCGCACCACTCCTACGTACGCCGCTCCCCGCGCCACCGCCGCCCCGCCACCGCCACCCGCGCCACGCGCGTCGACTTCGTGTCCGTATAGCCTTAAGATTAAGTTCTTTTTTTTTCTCTCTGTCGATTTAAGGTTTTATGTAAAATTGCGAGGAACCCTAATTTATTCCAATATGGAGTTATCTTTAGTAGTTATACCGAATGCTAAAATTAGAGTAAACAATCTTACATTAGTCTAATAGTGCATTTGTAAAATGCAGCTATACTAATGGCGACACTATCAATACAAATTAACAAATAGTTAAAATAATTTAACGAGAACACGAAATACCTTATTTAACAAGGCGCATGAATTTTGAAGCGTAAAACGAGGTCTAATTAACAGTAAATAATAAATTCCAATATGATTACTGACCGTAAAACTACTTTAACTCGTACTTTTATACTTTTAATATAGTATAAAAATTAACTTCACGCAACTTTAATTTGTTTTATTTTAATTTCCAACACTCACACGAACTTTTAAGTTGGATCAGACGTAAAATTCTCAAAATATTCTAACTTTAGACCAATATAAGCCTATGCAGGCTTATAAGATACTTACGTAAAAGCAATCACACCAAAAACATAAATGTAAAAAAGGAAAGCCAAGTTCAATACAAAAATTAAGCTTGGCTGTGGGCTTCGCCGCAAAAAGAATGGAGATCTGAATGAGTGCCAAGTTCTATGCAAAATCGAAATATGTATTTATAGGAACAAAATAATATTATGAACAAGTATTAAACTCTAATTCTTTGCTTTAATGGATACCTATAACAATTGCTGTTATTTAAAAATGTGAGATTTTAAAGTAGGTTAGATTTGAATTGGCCAGTTTTCATTACATCAGTCATTTTATAAAGTTATTCATCATTTGAATACTGATAAAAACTGGCCAAGTCAGATCTAACCTACTTTAAGATCTCACATTTTTAAATAACAGCAATTGTTATAGGTATCCATTAAAGCAAAGAATTAGAGTTTAGTACTTGTTCATAATGTTATTTTGTTCCTATAAATACATATTTCGATTTTGCATAGAACTTGGCACTCATTCAGATCTCCATTCTTTTTGCGGCGAAGCCCACAGCCAAGCTTAATTTTTGTATTGAACTTGGCTTTCCTTTTTTACATTTATGTTTTTGGTGTGATATCATTACTTTTTGTTAAGAAAACAAGGCAGGTATTGAGATTTAATGTGTTAGTCAAATAAATTTAGTCGAACGACGCAGCATAAAACGCAATCTAATAGGTGGGTTTCCGCTAAACAACCGGGCATAACGATGACGCTGGCGCGAATGAGCGCCGCCGCCGCTAACAGCATACTTTGGTTCGTTCGCATTTTAAGTCGTATAGCGTTTGTGAGCCTCGCGGGCATCGGGCGCGCGTACAAGTGCAAGGCGCGAGCGAGTTCAACCAGCATTCTTAAATTAGTCAATACATACATACCTATATCGGTAACAATAAGACATCGCTATTGCCTTGACCTTGGTATACATACACATTGGACTTTCTTTTAAGTTACAAAGAGTTCGAAATAACAAATTTATACCTTAAAATATTATTTATGAAATATTAAAAAATATTATGTATTAAATATTATTATGACGTCAGTATAGCGTTTTCTCACTGGAACTAGAACTGAGTGAGTGAGACAACGCTAAACGCGTGACAGTTGACAGCGGCAAACTTATAGCGAACGGGTTGTATAAAGTATTTATTTATTCATTGAATCTCATCTATGTACTTCACTTTTATACTGTTATTGGTTTAGGCACGAAGAACGTTTGTGGTTATAGTATGACAATCATTTCATTCACCGTTGAGAAAGAAGCAGGATGAACATAAATGTTATAAAACAATAAATAACTAAATCGGTATTCGTAAGCGATGCCTATGTTTATGTGTTGCTCGGGAGCACTTTTATGTAGATTTACTTTTGTTCTATGTATAATTATGTGGTGCCGCGCGCCGCCGACGACACACCGTTGGTCGGTTTTTTAGAGCGTATTAAAACTTTTTCTATGGGGACAAAACTTTTTTTTATTTTTTGACTTTTTTTGAATTTTTGATTTTTTCCTGGGCTTACACACAATTACTGAGCTGGATTCCAAATTTCATCCTTCTAGGTCATCTGGAAGTAGGTTAGAATTAGGTACTATATGTCAGTCAGTCAGTCAGTGCTAAAATTTATGACTTTTTGACCTTCATATCTTTATAAACGTTTGAGCTAGCTTTATGAAATTTGGGCTTCTACATGTCCTTATGAATATAATTAAACACACGTAGTTTTATTTGTTTACGTTAAAGAGGTTTTGAGTTATAGAAGGGTCAAAAGTGGCACCAAGTGGTTCGTGTAATATTACACTTGGCGCTGGCTAGCCAGTTCTTTGCTTGAACTTGGCTTTGACACGCTGCCGCGTGTCTAGATATTAGCCTAAGTCGGCTTAAATTAATTTTGGCTACATTTCAGTAAGTGCAAACAGCATTCAATTAGACTGATATTAGATCGATATTAAACTAAATATGCTTATAATTAGTGCCCAAACCCAGGCTTATATTATTATATAGGAGCGATGTAAGAGCAAAAAAACAGTAGTCTTGAGATTGTTGTAAGCCTAGTTTTTGCTAGTTGGGTACTTATAAGGTATTATAGTACCTGGCAATAACTTTAAAACTACGCTATTATCATTTATTTTAAGAACTGTATTTTTTTTTTGTTTTAACCTAAAGCTCCGAAATCTTATTCAAATGGTCAAAGCGTAAAATCTTAAAATTCGGAAGACTCAGGCCTCATTCAGGAAGACGCGGTGCGTCGAGCGTGGCGTTGGGCGTCGCTGCCCGCATTAATGTCAATCATATGGCCTCGTACGAGTGCGTTTACGGACAAGCTTTAAATGTGGTCTAAGGCCGGGGCTGCACTGGTACTGCGAAGCTACGAATATATAAATTTCACTTTTTGTTGCTGCAGTACGGCAGCCGACATATCGAATTTGTCTACGTATATATTATATTTTCACGAAGTCGCCTCGTAGTCGCCATACCACTGAGGCCCCGGCCTAAAATTAACATAACATTGTGCAATAGGCTACAATTACGTAACATTCTCAAACAAGTCCGCCACTCATATATATTGATTGAATAAAATGATTATATTATATAAAAATAAATTAGAATAAGTAGTGGCTGCACGAGTACTGACATTATGATATTGTTTTTGTATTTCAATGTTTTACTATTAGCGTGTACTTACATACACAGCCTACCCACACACGCGTATGAAAACTATGCCTTACCTTGTCAGTCGATCAGCTGTCGCAGAGTCATGTGTTTGATGTCATAACTTCATTATTTGTTAACAAAAGTGCCCAATTGTGTACAAATCAAAGCTCAACGTATTTTCTGTGAAAAATCAAAGCATCACTTTTACCCACACTAATGAACCAATAATCATAACCGTAGCCCAATGGCTAGGGCGTCGGAATTGTGAACTTGTGGTCGCCGGTTCGATCCCCACCCATTGCACTACCGACGTGAACCCACTCATAACAAAAACATTTTAGCTTAGCACGAGGGGTTAACAAGAATACTAGTAGACTGCAAAACTCTGCTAGTAATCTTTAAAAAAAACCGTCCAGTGCATTGATAGACAGTTAGTCTGAGGTTTACCATACCACAATACATCAGAACCATCGACCTCGATCTATGAAAATTGGTAATAGAAGGCGGAAGGTAATCAACTCATTGATCTTGTTTACATGTAAGACTTATAAAGTATGGAGTTAATGCGCTCCATTAATACTTATTCCACCAACAACCTCCGTACCGTAGCGGTATTTGGTTCGCTTTAAATCTCGGAGGTCGTGGGTTCGATCACCACGCCGGACATGAAATCTTTGTGTAAATTCTTAGATTTCTTTCCGGGTCCGGTATTGATTAATATAATTTTCCTGGTTAAAAACAACTCGTATCGTATCGGTGATAGGTACCTACTGCAGTACCGCGGAAGTGACAATCTACACTAATATTATAAAGAGGAAAGATTTGATTTGATTTTTGTTTGTTTGCATTGAATAGGCTCCGAAACTACTTGACCGATTTGAAAAATTCGTTCACTGTTGGGAAGTTACACTATCTCCGGTGAACATAGGCTATATTAAATTATCAAAAAAGTTAGGGATCCATACTAAAGCTCCAATAATGTAACCCAAGGTGAGAAAAAATTAGGTACCAAAAAACTTTCTTACATCGCTTGCGCTGCGAAACCTATTGATTATAGAACAAAATAATGTGCTACGTCTTTGCAGAACATATAATTATCTACAAAAAATATCGCGACAGCATATGTCTAACTATTATAGTAATGTCACAAAAAGTGTATTTTCATTTAAAAAAATATATATAAATGCTATAAAAGCTCTTTTATTTATACTTTGCAATTAATCCTTATCAAAATAAATGACTTCATATTTAAGTCTACTTCAAAACCATTATATACCTTTTTGAATTATTCAATTTGGACAATCCATTCGAAAGATATCACAATTTTAAAATTGTAAGTTATTTGAAAAATGACAGTTTTTGAAAAGTTTTATCTGATAAAACTACCAATTGGTAGTTTTAGCATAATTTTTCAAACTAAATAATAGTATTTAAATATATAATAATAACTAAATCTATACTAATATTATAAAGCTGCAGAGTTTGATTGTTTGAACACGCTGCAAAAACTATTGACAATAGAACAAAATGATGTACTACGGGTTTGTAGGTCTTATTAAGATCTACAAAAAAGTCCGCAAAAGCACCTATCTAACTATCATAGTTTAGTCACAATAACCGCTTTTATGTTCATAAAAAAAAACATCTGAAGAAAGAAACTACGTTAAATGTGTATCGTAATATTAATCCTTATCCAAATAAGTATTATGTTATCAAGGGTATTTATGTAGAAGTAAAATACTTTTTGTTTTATTCCAATCGGACATTTCGTTGAGAAATTATCACGAGTATAAAAACGCAAAGAATTGGTACCTAATAATGAGTTATTTGCCAAAGAGTTTTAAATTTCATAATTAAATATAGCCTTCCTCGATAAATGGCATAACTAACACTGAAAGATTTATTCAAATCGGTCTAATAGTTGCTGAGATTAGCGCATTCAAGCAAATAAACTCTCCAGCTTTATACATAATATGACCATGGTTTCAATATGAATTTAAAATTAACTTAAAATATCTGCCTATATAGAAATTGTAGTTAATAAAAATGTTGGGTAAAAGATTTGATATAAAAACCAATGCGGTACCTCAACTCAACTTTCTTTTTTAAATAGGTAAGTAGGTATAATAAGTATATTATACCTACTTACCTGATTAAAAAAAAAGAGTTGAGTTAAGTTTATGATTGGCATTGAAAAATCACCTCACCCGATCCAAGCGGGGGTGCCACAAGGCTCAGTACTTTCGCCACTCCTGTTCTCGCTTTACACAAGTGACATCCCGAAACCCAAGAAGGCCCATCTGGCACTCTTCGCGGACGATACCGCTTTATACTACTCAGGCCGCAGTCCTACTGCAATTCACGACGCTCTACAATCCGCATCAAATGCCTTAGGCAAATGGTTCAGAAAGTGGAGAATCGAAGTCAATCCGACAAAGAGTGCCGCTGTACTCTTCTCGAGATTCAACAGCCCACCGGTCATTCCACCGGTCAAGATGTTTGGCGAACCAATTCCTTGGGAACGGCAAGCAAAGTACTTAGGCGTAATCCTTGACCGAAAGCTAAACTTTAGAGCGCATGTAGAAACCGTTCGTGCACGGGCTTCACTTACGCTCAGTCGACTACACTGTCTTTTAAATTCACGCAGTGAACTATCACTTGAAATAAACTGGCCCGACGAGACTTCGTTAACGCGGTGTCCTACATCTACCCTTCCCCTAGGAAATCCTAATCCTAGATCAAAGTAGACTAATCAATTCCACTTTGTTCACCTGGGTGATATCACCCAGGTGATTTATTTCCGAGGTGATCAAAGTAGACTAATCAATTCCACTTTGTTCACCTAGGTGATATCACCCAGGTGAACAAAGTGGAATAATCCACGTCCAGGCCGTCTCTGCCGCTTCCCGGCAGGACACAGACACGGATGCGGTCGTAGACCCGTGTGTCCATGTCCGCGAGGATGTCGAACGACGGGAATCGCGCTAGGACGGTTGCGGCCTCAGACAAAATCGTCCGATAGCCCCTACCTATTCGAATGCCCATCTGGCGCTGCAGACCATTTAGAAGTGCTCTGCAACGCGAGGCAGCCGTCAGGCGATTAGACCAGACGGGCGCCCCGTAAAGGGGCATCGAACGAATCACGCCACCGTAGAGGCGGCGTATTTCATCCCGAGGTCCCCCGAGGTTGGGCAGCAGCCTTTGAAGAGCGCCTGCCGCCTTGCGGACTCGGGGGACCAGGTGCTCGAAGTGGGCTTATCGTCCGCACCCCTACTCCGTGATGTTTGCTGGATGCGTGGTGACAACGGTAGACACCTGGCGGGGATAACTGATCGATAGATAGTTGATCACTTTTCGACCGCCGAGGGCGGGAGATCAAATAATAATTAAAGGAAATTGAAATTATAAACTCTGAATAAAAAAATATCGTACTACAATGATTATTTTATTCCATTGCCACCTTGCAACCCTATTGCGGATCTGTGGATATAATAAAATTAAAAAAACGGGATGGAAAAAAAATAAAGTTTTTAATTAACAAATAAAAAATAGTGGTTGATCGTAGAGAGGTGAAAATTAAGAGTTGTGTGTATTTTTTATTTTTGTATGCTGTATCATAAAAAAATAAAAACAAAAAAAATGTCTAAAATAAAAAAATAAAAAATAGGGGTGGAACACCCTTAACATTTAAGTGGATGAAAAATAGATGTTGTCCGATTCGCAGACCGAACCGATATGCACACAAAATTTCACGAAAATCGGTCGAGCCATTTCGGAGGAGTATAATTACAAACACCGTGATACTAGAATTTTATATTAAAGATTGGAACGTGACGCAAGTTTACATTTTGAATACGCGTGTTTTCTCTACCACAGAGACCATTATGTATTGTGTGTTAAATAGTTAGGTTTATTAAGAAGGATCTTAAATTGTTTTGAGAATTAGCTCAAATATTCTCAACTCCATTGGTGCTTTTTATTTTGAAGGGCATGCGACGTTTTGAATGCCGTACAAAAACCATAGTAATGAGGCTTTACGGTCAGTCAGAAATGATGACGATATAAGCCTCAATAAACACTGTAAGCTTTATCTCACTTTTACTTTTTTTTTTCATTTACCTTTAAATACCTACTTAAGTGAATCCGTGAAATACTTACTTGTTTTTTTTATCAAGAAGTGATCATTACTCTGGAAATCTTTATCCCGAAGCAAGTCCCACGAATTCACGAACTTGAGAGCAGATTCAAATATTATCACGAAATAGGAATCAAATAATACGTCCACAAACTGTTTGTATAAAAAAAATTGACTGAAATCACATAATTCATGCATTAAATTACTGTCAAAATGTCAATATCCATCTCTGAAAAATCTTTCAAAATACCATCATGTTTAGGAAAATTAAGAAAAATAATTGATTCTAAAGAAGCTTAACATGCCGAAATAGATATTTATCCACACACATTTGTGAAATATAATAAACGACAATTTGACGTAGGTAAGTATTGAGCAGAAAGAACTCAATACACACATTGGTCCATATTGAGTTAAGTGTGCCATCATAGCCTTGAGAGTGGAATCTATCATGTAATGAGAACCCTATTTTGAAAATGCTTTAGGTAAGCTTAGCTTTAAGAGCACACAAAAAATATTTGCTGAACAAACTGAGTCCACTTGAATTGTTTCTAATTAATGTATATATAGGTTTAACGTATGTATAAGAACCTACGTTAAACCTTAAATAGAAGGGGCAATTAAAAAAAAGTTACTTTCTGTTAGAGTAATTACAGCTCAAACTATAAACGCTCATAAGTCAATAGTGACGTTGTCTGTATTGAATCATTTTTGCAAAAATACATCCAATTTCCTTTAAGCTAGACCGCCAAAGGCTAAGGCCGTCATCATGACATTTTCAAAACAAAAGTTTTCACTTAAAAGCTGGGTTAACCACCTAAGGTACTTAGTGAATAATCTATAACGTATCCGATTACTCAACAGAAATGTCACTTGGAGCGTGAACAGCAGGAAACCAATAAAAATGAGTTAATCCGTTCTTAATACTACTAAACTATCACTAACTACCGCAGGCCCACGAAATATCACTTCACTTGAGAACGGTTAAACTAACGTAGGTATTGGGGAATATTATTTGTTTTTGTGATAAAATACCTAAAATTTTAGTGTGAATCCTTTTTTTCGAGGTAGTTAGTTGAAGGCAAATCTCCTGCTTATTAACTTTCCCTCATTTTTTTTTCTTCCCTCGTTTTTTTTAGGCTAGCAGTGTTTTTGCACACACCTAGTATTCTTGTTAACCCCTCGTGCTAAGCTAAAATGCTTGTGTTACGAGTGGGTTGACGTGGGTAGTGCAATGGATGTGGATCAGACCAGCGACCTCGTGATCGCAAGTCCGAAGCCCTAGCCATTGAGGATACGGCCGCTTCGCCAGTGCAGGAGCTGCTTTTGAAAGACAATTCATTTTAAATAAATATATAATAAAGCGCATGCACAGGTTTTTAATTAAAACAAAATATTTCGGTAACCACCGTTTACTTTAAATTCATCCGTCTTTGTAGCATTTCATACAAAATATTTAGTCATAAATTATTTTACACAATATTTTGATTACAATGATTACTAACAAATTAAGCATAACTGCAATGTAAAGGCTTAGTCTCGCACCATTCATTTAACATAGGAAGATGCTCAAACGAGTGTAATATACGTATTTGCTAGCAACAGCCTTTCATGGTCGACATCATCCTCTCGGGTGATAACTGATAAAATGTTAATGAGATTTGTATCATATTTTATTGTTTGAAATGCGTACAGTTACTAACTAGGTAAAATCTTAAATCTGAATCGGGAGGAAATGACAATTTTTTCTACATTCGGCTAAGACAACATACCTACAAAAATACAAATTCCTGAATCATTTTACTAGGTATCCCGATAATGACTGACGAAACAGCTGCTCTCAGACTCGTAACATGCTACCAGCATTCCGGGAATATTTCCAAGTTCTATAGATTATGAATAGTTAGTTTTAAATTAAATTAGCTACGTTTACTTGTACATTATGTATTATAATATGTTTAACGTGTTAACTATTACAGCTATAAAAAAAAACCGGCCAAGTGCGAGTCGGACTCGCGCACGAAGGGTTCCGTTTCAGTTACAAGTGCGTACCTATTTTTGATATCAAGAATAAATAAAAAAGCGTATGTTTATGAAATGAAATGTTATTTTATATTTTTATATTCGAGTTGATTGAATGAAAGCTAAATTGCGGTTTACGATTTTTGACGTATTAAAAAAAACTACTTACAAGATCTCGTTCAAACCAATTTTCGGTGGAAGTTTGCATGGTAATGTACATCATATTTTTTTTTAGATTTATCATTCTCTTATTTTAGAAGTTACAGGGGGGGGGACACACATTTTACCACTTTGGAAGTGTCTCTCGCGCAAACTATTCAGTTTAGAAAAAAATTACATTAGAAACCTCAACATCATTTTTGAAGACCTATTCATAGATGACACGTATGGGTTTGATGAAAAAAATTTTTTTGAGTTTCTGTTCTATGTATGGGGAACCCCAAAATTTATTGTTTTTTTTCTATTTTTGTGTGAAAATCTTAATGCGGTTCACAACATACATCTATTTGCCAAGTTTCAACATTATAGTTCTTATAGTTTCGGAAAAAAGTGGCTGTGACATACGGACGGACAGACAGACAGGCAGACAGACATGACGAATCTATAAGGGTTCCGTTTTTTGCCATTTGGCTACGGAACCCTAATATAGTACACTAGCGACCCGCGCGCGTTTTCACCCGCGTAGCTCCCTACGTATGCGTGAATGTGTGTATGTTTGTTTCACGCAAAAACGACTGAATGGATATGTCTGAAAGTTGGCACGCGGATAGTTTATAAGCTCGATTAACATATAGGCTACAAAATATCACGCTCCGACCAACTGGAGCAGAGTGACGCGGTTATAACCGTGGGGCGCAACTAGTATAAGATAATATGAAAAATGTATCTTTAATTCTCGTATAATACACTCGCATGAACACGATAATTCATATATTTCCACCAACTTAGGCTAATATTAAAACAATAGTAATCAACAACAGTAATAATTATTTCATTACAAAAAATAACAGAATTATTGTCATTTGTTAATGACAATAATTCTGTTATTTTTTGTAATGAATTAATTAAATGAAGATTTTTTCTGACGAGTGACTTTGTGTTACATGAAACTTAGTCATGAGATAATTTAACCACAAAACGTGAAATATAATTTTATTTATATTAGCTAAATAAGTATTTATAAGTGATAGACCAAAAGTAAAATAATATGTCCAAAAATCACTTAAATTTTTTGCTTTTTAATTTAAATGGATTGACCATAAAATTAATAAAACTAAAGTCGTTTAACAACATTTGTCAGGTCATGTCACGTTATCATAACGTACTAATGATGATACCAAAGCAACGCTATTATGCATAATGTTTTACAACTCGTTTACTATACACAAACCTGTTGTCTATCTCATTTGTACACAAAAAAAAAATATATATATAAAAAACAAACTAAAAAAAACGGCTTTTTAAGAGCAACTAGTCGGATAGTGTCGGTTACAAAAATATGTAAGTTACTTTGATTCACACCTCTACATATTATGCTCGCCTAAACGACAATACATCTTAATAACAATTCTAGAACTTAGAAGCATAAGGTCGGATGTGCATTATACGTCAGAAACATTAGCCATATGTGCCTTTACCGTAAACTGGAACTTACGACCAAATGCTTCTGAAGTATAATAGGCATTCGTCCTTATGCTTTTGAGGTCTAGAATTATTACTCCCGTATGCAAGAACAACACCTGAGACTATGAGTTTACTCAGGAATGTCAGTGTTACTTTGAATTATATTACCATAGCAATAGAGACCACAGCAGTGAGACACTACTTGCTCAAGTAAATACTTAAAGCCCAGTATTGTTCTTGCATACTATTAATATTTCTTGTTACGGAACTCCGACATATTCGAATTATTACAAAATAAGACATACAGTCAACAAAAGAGAATAATTAATGTAAATAAATATATTTTGTCAGTACTTAGCCGGTAATTCTTTTTGGGATAAGAGTTCGCTGCTAGCTGTTTACAAATATACATAATAGTGAACTGTTCTATTAAACGTGTACATATAAATTGTAAATGCGTTTCACAGGATGTAAATCTGTCCCTTTTGGTGACTGTACATATTTTATATACTACGAACTAGCGGTTTTTTTTAAACTGCAGCTTAATTTAAGGTCAATAATGAAATCACATAACTATGATGTATTAAATACCTTCAATACTTATTCAAGTCAAACAGTTGAATTTAAATACATTTACAATTTTATTGTAAGGTGTCTCGAAGTAAATGCCGTTTATTGTAAGTTACTCTACGCTGCTCAAAACAAGTTAATGAAACTAAGTTGATTTTAGAATATATCGCACCCCTAGATGAAGACTCCGGCAACTCAAAAAAAACTCATTTTTCAGAAATGATGAAAAACTGTTTTTAGAGTATAAAAGAAATATATCAAAGCTACTAACTCAAAACTCGTACTTTTTGAGTTAGCGGAGTCTTCATCTAGGTGTGCGATATATATAATTTAATTTAAATCAATAAAAACAGTAACCTAAAGTTAAGGTAAGTTTCTAAATAATGTTAACTAAACCGTTTTACCCCTAGCACGGATTTACACACAGATAGTAGGTATACCATCAATGTTAGTGTAACTAACAAACAGTTGGTAATGAATGTTGATCAAATTACATTGATGTCATTGAGTATGTAAAACTGTCTATAGCTATAGCTATGGATATAAAACTCATTTTGAAGTTAGGTAACACCAGAAAGCCTTAGCTCTTAGTAAAAACCCCTGCTAAATACTCTAATATATTGCAAGTATTTCATTGTACTCATTTATTTACTTTTGGCACTACATCACCAAAAATCACTCTAATTTTAATAAAAGCAAAAGATGTCTATCTAATGGCACTTTAAACTTTTACTACAAGAATAGAAAAATATTAGAAATAAGTACAATTGCTTACGATTAGGTTTATTTACCTACTAAGATTTTCATTGTTAATATGTAAGTACTCGATTATTTGGTCAATAAAATCACACATTAAAAGCGCCATGATATAGTAAGATGTATATAGTACATTGGTTTTTGGAAGACCGATATTATGAAAGATGAGTTTGAATGAACATATAGTTTTAAATGGGATCGGTATTTATACGATATACCGAATGTTTAATGTACAGAAATTATGCAGCCTTATTGCAAGTTGGCTGATCGATAGTGCTTACTAATAAGTCCTTACTGCGGGCTGATTCATGGAAAAAATAAAGTAAATTTAAGGGCTAAAAAGCTCTAAAATCATTATTTTAAAAAATAGAGACAAACTAAGTCAGCCATTTTCGTCAATAGATTATATGTGCCGTGACGTCATTGCTACAGTAAAGGACCGCGTACAAATTAATATTATTATACTGAGTTCTTATAATAACTCTTAACTTTTGTTAGAAATACAGTAATTATTATCACTACAGTATCATACGAGGCTGCAATAATAAATCGATAAATAGGAATTGTCGGGCTCAAAATGCTATCAAAGCCAGAACCGAAAACAGCAAATGAAGTTTTTTTATTAAATACTTATTATTTTTTATTAAAATATTATTAAACACATATGACGTCAAAAAATGGCTGTACAACGGTAAGGACTAAATACAAGTCAGTACAAGTAATATCGATATATCTGGAATCATTTATGACCATTATGCTGATTTTCCACCAGAGTCGTGAGACGAGACGAGGCGAGGAGAGAATTGAAATTTGTATGGCAAATTTTTTATCTTCTCACAGCGCTTCCTTGGTGGAAACAGTGTGGCGAGACGAGACGAGGCGTGAATTGAAATATTTGTTTATGTAAAAATGAACCGTATTGCTTCTGATATAGAGTATATATTAACTTTGCAACAAAAACACGCTTCTCACGAGAGGCTTATTGCTGTTCATTGCTACGTATTACCGTGTTATTACCTGAGAATACCGTCATGATAGTACAAGCCTACGGGCGGCGCGGCGGTCACGCGCGAGTTCGCGATGGTTATTTTAAGTGGAAAAGGGTCAGTGCGATTTCAATTCTCTTCTAGCCTCGTCTCTTCTCGCCACTCTGGTGGAATATCAGCATTAGGATCAACTTAAGTTTTATATAAAAATATAATGTCGTCGATGACAGTGTGTTACCGCGTAAGTGACAGAGTCTAATAAGGTATCATTTCATCCACCTGGAAACATTTTCTTTATTCTTGTAGTAAAGGGCGAAATATCAAATTGCTACACTTGATCTTCAACCTTATTAGCTTTTGTCACGCTCTATCACAATATCAGAGACGATATTATAAATCCTTAGCGAAATTACCAAATTAATATACCAGCTACTAGATACGAAAATAGCTTATGACCAAATATTACGGGGGTCACTTTATGGGACTAATCCCCAAACTCCTGTCACTGTAACTCCTGTAAGCCAGGATCAACAGCAGCACACAAGAGAAGAGGCTCTAAGCTGTTAGGCTCAGGCTGGTCCCGGGACTCTTAAATGTCTTGGATCTCGCATCGAATCTAATCAGAAAGTTACAGTAAAGGAATGCTAGGTCACATGTTTATCTCTTATCTATTTATCATTTGACTGCCTCGTTGGTACTGGTAATATGTTTAACCGTAACCACTGAGGTCCCGGGTTCGATTCCGGTGTCGGCCGAACATTTTTGTTACTAGAAATATTCTCTCGACTAAATTCTAAGTACCACCCCGAAGTCAGAAAATTGGTGGCAATTTACCCGTGCCTCAGAGAGCACGTTAAGATTTCGGTGCTGTGCCTGATCTTTCACCGGTGTCGACATAAACGTCGTCACATTTTGAGAGTAAATGAATAGAGTGCACTGGTGTTTGCGCACACACTTGGGCACTACAGTATGTCCGGCGCAAATGGCTAATTTCCTAAGAAAGTCGGAAAGACTATATATTTATCATTTTATACGTTAGTAGGTAGGTAGGTACCCCACTTTAAACCCTACTACAATACGTTTGATAGAAGTGCGACACCTAACACAAGGAATCTGTACGTATATGATATCATATAGAAACTACAAGAATGTATATATTTAACACAAAACTTACTAACTACATATATAAATTAATATTATCTAAAAATACAAACCTACAAAACTTTCCCAAACTACAAACAGCCATCTAAAAATATTATTGTTAAAAGTATTAAAAATTAATGTGTAAGACATACGTTCTATGTAACTACCTGTAATTGTTTACAAAGACACTGGATCTAGCGATTAATACTAAGCTTTGACACGTGTGGAAGATTTAGATATTGATTTTAGTTATATTAAACAAACTATGTTTCATACCATGATTGGATAATACGTCCATTGCTAAAACTCATGTCATATGATAAAGCTAGAAAAAAAAATCACGATTCTTTTTTTTTGTAGTATTCCAAGCAAAGGATTGGCCTGGATTGGGGGAGAGTTGAATGTATATACATATATAAGAAACAATGTAATAAAATTATCAATATTCTCTTCTCTCCTACATTGCTGTCACAGGGTCCAAGATGATCTGAATTGTACCAAAACTACCATTGAAGTTAACCTAGTGGGATGAAATCAATCTAGCTATGTTAATATGAGGCTGTTGACATATATCTATGCCCTTGATCATGATAAAAGTAAAACTGATTTTTTTACTAATATGGGAACGATCCCGTACGTAATACAACACAAAATACATAATACAATAAAACCCCCCTACACTATTGAGTGCATGCTATGTATATTTGAAATTTAAAAATCTATACATCAATAACACATCTGGCTAGGGAAATGAATTCTAGAGGTTAGAAGCATAAAGTTCTATGTGCCATTATACATCAGAATTAATTCGTCGTATATCGTGCGTTTATCGTATCCGGCTAGCCGCAATGCGGCCAGCCGTGCGGCTGACCGTACTCAGAACGAGACTTGTACGAGAAAGTAGTTTTTATTCGCACTGTGATGCGGTAGCCGGTCAACCGCTCCAGTTGCTGCGGCCCGACTGACGGCCACCGCTTGCGAACAAGCGCAACCGCGTCCTGCGGTTAGCCGGACGGCTGACCGCATTCTGCCTATCCGCAAAATGCGTAGGGGGCCTTACGACCAAATGCTTCGGAAATACAATAATACATCCGTCCTTATGCTTCTAAGGCGTAGAATTCTATTTGAATGTGCCAATGTCATGGATTCGTTACCAACGAGAGCATATAAATAAAAATTTGAGAGCTGTATCGTCTTTACATCACGCACAAAATAAATTCGATTTTAGAGAGCTAGTACTAGATAAACAATTTAGTATATCAATCATGGTATGAAACACAGCAACGTGACACACATTCCTCTAGCTTCAAGTATTTTTTTAATTCTAATTCTATATAATAATATATTAGCGTGACATCGCACGTAAATAAAGCAAACGGTACGGTATACGATGTCCAACGCTTGATAAGGCAAGCGCCGATAACTTTTAACAAGTCCTTATATTAACCAACCTCATTTAGACAGTGCAGTAGTTCAATTCCATTCGCGGCAAAATCAACTTTTTTCTGATATGACATCGATATGAAATGTTATTTTACAACAGTTTTAAGATAAAATTCTTGTACGTTCTATATATAGCATCTATTTTTTATTACCACTGCACTGTCTGGTACATATTATCATCGCTCAAGTTCTAACACCATCTATGTCAGTTATAACTTTGCACATATTAAGATTGTTCTGTGTTATTTCTTTGAACGTTATATTGTGGAAATTAATTATTATTACTAATAATAACTTATTAGTAGAGTAAATAAACGATTTAATAGACACTACAATAGGCATGATGAATAAAACATTCTATTTAGTCAGTCAGTTACATTACCAAAACATATTAGGCAAGAATTTTTATTGTCGTTCCTCAAACAAAATATGACCATCCAGCTCGCGTTGATATTTCGTGTCGGCGTTACTCCTAGGTACAATTCTACCTAGTAGTGCCGTCTCCTGAAGTTTATAGTTGCTCTGTATCTTCAATGTGTCAATTTTAATTGATATAATAAATAAAAAAATACGTCTCCAATATATTTTAGTAATCTAACTGACGGACTAATTATTATTTTTTAGTCATTCATACCTATTTTACTTTCATTGAATGATATTGAATAACGTGTCTTGTCATAAAAATATCAAAAACCGCCAAGAAATGACTTAGACCGTAGTGTTAGACCTCAAGCAACCATATCGCTTTAATTTAATAATGACACAAAAAGAAATGTAATATTTTTGGATAATATGTTTTATTGACATGATGTTAAAGATGAATTCCGGTTTAATTTTAATATTATTTTGTACCACTATCAAATTAAAGCAGCGATATGCAAATTCAACACCACATATGAATTCAGTATATTAACTATTTTGTTATAAGATAAATTTGCAACATGTACGATTATAATAGATATTTTAGACATAAACAGGGATACATAATCTAATAATGGCTAAGTACATATTAATATTATGGAAGTTATGTCAAATGCGAGTAGTTTTAAATGTCAAAGTGAGGGCAGACGGTCTTTAATGTCATTGAGAAAGAATAATTTGACTTAAATTTGACTGCACTTTTGGCACAGTGGTTATAGTCGACTTGTGCACCAAGAGTTTATAGTAAGTTCGATAGATCATATTCTATATTAATTATATTAGCCTATATAGTACTTATCTCACGAAGATGCTAAGTGTAAGAATTTTACACGTGAGAGTTACTCTTTCACACAAAAACTACTGAACGGATTAGGCTAAAAGTTTGCTTGGGGATAGTCTATAAGCTGGATTAACATATAGTTTACAAAACATCACGACCAGACCCCAATGGAGCAAAGTAACGCGGGTCGTAGCTAGTTATTATTATTATTATATAAAGGTACAACAAATTTACTGTGTTTTTTAATTATGACAAATAAAACCTATTTTCCATTGCTTTCATAACTTTTAGCAAAATATTTTTCTAAGGTACCAAACAGGTGTTTAAAGACACAAGAACTGTAATATTTAGCTCTACTCAAATAGTCATTCTTTTCAAAAGCTACTTTTCTAGTCATTTTATTATTTCTCAATGTCAATATGTAAACGTAAATACATTATATTTGGACGACTTTCCTGCGGCGAGTGAACGCAAGCGTATACTCTATGCCCCAGACGAGCACACACGACATTATGAGAGCATTCTGTACGTGGATACATATGGCGAAGCTGCCTGTGTAGTCACGCACGTAACCTGAAACAATCACGTAACGAAACAATCATATAATTCATCTTAATCATACTATACTAAATAATACACCACATGTACACCACTTAAGTTTTTTTGATAACACTTTATACAAAATATTAAAGAAACACCATTCTTACCTATGAGGGGTCCAATGGCCACGACGAAAACTCCCTTACTGACCATATGGAGCCCGAATGCCGCGGGCAGTTTCTCTAGCGGGCAGTATTCAGAAATAGTCAGGGTGAAGTTACTTAGACACATGCCTCGGAAGAAGCCGCAGATTGAAAGCCACACCATTAACGGCACCCAGTCAGTTTGTTCAGCAAGCACTAAAAAAATATAAGTCAAATAGTTTTATGATTCATTTACACACAAAAAACATTAAAAAAAATAGGAATTATGATATTCCAAAACTATAATGTATGCAGCAGCAGTAAGGCTTAGCACGAGGGGTCAACAAGAATACTAGTAGACTGCAAAATTCTGCTAGTAATCTTTTTGTTTTAAAAACAGTTCAAAATAGTGAAATAATATTATTATTATACTGCAGCTATTATCTAAATTAACCTAAGGAGCTAAAGTAAATATTATTATTACACTAAATCTGGGTAATTAGTATTTTAATCGTATGTGTTTGTTTCGTATTGTTATAAATGTAAAAGAATTAATATGACCGAAGATGAATTTATTTGTGGGTCCATAAGTTTGTTTTTATCTTTGTTACAATGAATTTGCAGTTTTCTTTAACTAATGAATAGGGCTAGAGTCAAGATCGCCTTGATGCCCAGAGAAGTAGTCGTCGCCCTATACTTGACCAGCTGATTAAGAATCGCCATGCTATCTACAAGGTATATGCAAACGAGAACCGAAAGATTGAATCGATTGTTTAGGGAAACAAAGAATGCTTTTCTATGTCCACAGTTTTTCTTTTTTTACGCCATTTACAACGTGAATAGCGCTAAACACTGAGGCATATTACTCAAATGTTCTACACGGTTTATAAAATAAAATTAACACAATACATGACCATGAAAGTAGAAGACAAACTTTGGTTGGAGATATAATAGCTGAGACAAATCACAAATATGTAAGTCAAAGGAAACCTTTGTCGTTAAATTTAATACACATGATCAGGGGCGGAGCAATCTCTATTTCTAACAATTTTTATATTTACAAGATAATTAACCTATTGCCTACTACTACCCTTCATGCCTTTTCTTATTCGTCTTCATTCCATCCAAAGGTTGTTTGGAAGAGATCGCTGTCTGCGATAAGACCGCCGATTGTTCATTTCTAAATATTACTTCTTACTTTTCTATCTGTGTTGTTATGTTAGTGTGCAATAAGGATTATCTTATCATAGCTTCGTTATCTCTGCCTCACCATAAGGTTGACTGGTAGAGAATGCCTTTTGGCATAAAGTCGGCCTCTGTACACATTGGAAAATCTTTGAAATACAACTGAATATTCTTCAGATGCTTTTTTGTCGTCGGCTTTTAATTTGTATATTACCTACTCTAAAATCTTCTGATTTTTTTTTCTGACGGTACGTTGTTAGCCACCAGGCTTTTGCTACTTCACCGGGCATAGCTTCTGAAGGTCATGACAAAATATGATTAAGTCAAAGATAAAGACTATTCCATAGAATGTTTTGTCACAGCTGATATTTCAAAAATCGAACATTAACTGTAAAGAATTACCAAACAGTACATAATTAACATACAAAAAATATACGAACCAGATCTTGTCGCAGCCAAAAAGAATGAAGAAATAAAGAATATCATTTTCTTTGATATAGTCGTCCTGTCGAATATAGGCGGAAGAATCAACCGCACCAAAATGTCAGTGATCGCGGTCATGGACAGGCAAAAAGCCGTGTCATCCATATTGTAGCCCAAACTCCTTATAAAGAAGGGGGTCAACATCCTAAATTGTAGCTCTCCGCTCCAAAATAACGAGAGCCCAAGTAAAAGATTCAAAAAAGACCAGTCTTTAAGTAAATCTAAGTCCATTAGCGCTATAAACTTCCTTATGAAGCCTTTTTGCTTCTCTTCGGGTTCGGCTTTTTTTATTGGCTTCATTTGTATAGCGTCGTCGTCAACCGTCTGAAAATATAAAGGGATACCTTATAGAAATTTTAAGGAAACAAAAAGTTTGTTGGCAATAACGTGATACTGAAGGAAAAGTACCACCGTTATTTGTTCATATTTCGAATTAAAATTGTAAATGATAAATTTTTAGATGTATGGATGAATGGATTTTAGTTACTCAAACCATTAAACGGATTCGAAAGATAATGATCGAATGATAAAATGGATACAAGATAGATTAGTCTACAATAGCCACAAAAATGGGGCTTACGGACGTTACTTTATTATTAACGTTTAATGTTAGGCAAGTAAAACTGCGTCAGTCAGTAAGTTAGTAATAAATATAATTTGCTAAATTTTGACTGCACCGATGACTCGGTAGTTACGGTAGTTGTTTCTGAGACCTAGTGTTTTAGGTTCGATTCCCTCCCAGGACCAATATTTGTGGGAACCTCAGATAATAATAGACTGGGTATGCTTTGTGTACGTGAATTGAGTGTTTGTAAAGTTCCCGCGATACAGGTGTTATGTTAGCTCCACTAGTACATCCAATTTAGTATATTAAGTTAGATATATAATACATATTTCTTATTCTTATTATTGTAAGCACACTCATTGTTATTGTAAACATACTATTAATCAGTCATCAACTAATAACACAATCCTTAACTTGTTTACCTCTTAAATTTTGAACAGTAATAAATTATTGTCCTAATCACTTTCTCACACTGTTAACGATTGTTGTTTAGTCCTAAGTGCATGTTTATTTACTTAGTCCTAAGTCCTTGTTTATTTACTCATTACGATAATATGTTTCCTTATCGGACCCCTTTAAATACGGTGGTTCCTTCGATTCTAAGTCAGTTACAATTCATAATTCAATCGTGTATTAGCTCTAGTTCTATTATTAAATAAAATATTATTTTTTTAAATCAGTTTTGTCAGTTGCTGTGTAACATTTGGCGCAGTCGGTAGGATAGCAGTTAGTTAGGGAAAACGTGCTAGTGTTCGACAGCAAGACCAGCGCGGTACCTGAAGGGTTTTAACATCCCTACCGAACCGATGTCTATCCACACATTTATTGTGTTACTGTGGTAAGTGGCTCAGACTGATTTGCTCTATTTCCCTGTTTCCTTGTTAAATTATTTCCCATATCCAAAATTGTAACTCACCTCTAAATCTATCTCAAAATCTAACTCAAATTTCAAACTCTCTAAATCAATCTAAAAATTCTAAATCATATTTCAAACTCCCTAAATCTATCGAAATCTATTATTATATAATATTATTATTAAAACACCATCATGTCTCAATCAGACAACAAAAAGCCAGTTAACTTAGAAGTAGACTTAGGCACTCTTTTAAAATTAATACCTGATTTTGACACGACACAAAATACTCAAGTTTATCGATTCATTCGATCATGTGATTCCGCGTTTAATATAGCGTCAATACCGCAACAACAAATATTAATTACGTTCGCACTCAACAAGATATCGGGGCCAGGTTCGTCTGATGTTCACTCTAAACAATTCTCCTTATGGTCGGACCTAAAAACATTTTTAATACAAAAATTCTCCAAAACCAAAACGTTAGCTCACTTATTTATGGAATTACAAGCAATGTTTCAAAAACCCAGTGAGTCTATAACGGAATATTATCTCCGTGTTGATTTATGTAGGAGTAAAATTTTAGAAAAGCTAGCTGCTGAAGTAAGTGATTCGACATTAGAGGGACGCAAAGCAACAGCAGAAGAGACAGCGCTTAACGTATTTATTAACGGTCTTAATTCCGATATTGGCACCATGCTTCGCGTAAACAAATTAACTCAACTCTCCGAAGCGGGTAATTTAGCAATACAAGAAGAAAAGATCCGTAATATGAACATTGCTAGACAAAAATTATTCCGACAAACTCCTTTAACTACATCAACTCAGCCTCGTAGACACACACATAACATACAAAACACTATACCGTATCAAAATCAAAATAATACTCCTCAATACACTAAATCTTGCAATTATTGTAAAAAACCAGGACATCTTATTTCAGAATGCCGAAAGAGAGCCTATAATAATAATAATTATTTCAAAAATAACAATCCAAATCAGCCTCGAATCGAATCAATCAATCCATCTAAATCCAATATAAATAATTTAAACTGGCAAGCGGCCGAAGACCCGAGCACATCTCCGGAAACCGCTTCGATTCCTTGCTCAAACTCCCTAGAAAACTTGCAAATTCAACTTTAATTCCCAATTCTCAAAATCATAATTCACATAGTAATATATCAAATCCAGTCCATCGGGGACAATATATTGCTATAACGAAATCGAATGATTCTGTTAGTAACGCCAATACGCAAACACATTCAGCGTCACACACGCATTCAGTCTATCGGAGACAATGTCGCGACGTTGGCACACAAACAGACATTCAATCTTATCATCATACTAACTCAACACAAGCTCCTAACTCAACCAACTCTTTAACCAAATCGCTACAAAATTCTAACTCCACTGAATCTCTTCAAACTCTCACTAATTCTAATAAACCCAACACTAAATCGAAATCAAAATCTAAATCAAAATCCAATTCTAAATCAAAATCTAATTCTAATTCTAATTCTAGTTCTAATTTTAACTCTAAATCCAATTCTAATTCTAATTCAAACTCTAAATCTAAGACGGTAAGCATCGAAACTAAATCCTATAACATTACATCACTAAACGTACCTCATGAAAATCTATTACACTGCAAATTCCATATCGATGGCCAACCCGTAGTCTTATTAATCGACACAGGCGCAGCTATTTCAGTTTTGCATAAAGACAAAATTGGTAATAATAAAATCAACTCTTCTAATAAAGTATCTATCATAGGTGTTTCTAATTCTAGTTCTACCATACAAACTTATGGCACTTCTGATTTAAATCTAGATCAATTTTACAAACACAAATTCCATATAGCAAATCTCAACATCGCTTCAGACGGTATCTTAGGCAATGATTTCATGTCAAAATTTAATGTTAGTATTTACGTACAGTCAAAAACAATGCGAGTACGTAATCGAACTTATAAACTATTCTTCCTTAACGATAGTAACAAAGATCATAATAACGAACAACAATTAATAAATCAAAGATCAGAAACCGTAATATCTTGTTTCACAACGGATATCACTAATGGCCATGCTATTATCGAGAAACAAATAATTGATAACGATTTAACGATCCCTAATGCCATTGTAAACGTTAAAGATAATAAGTTCTTAGTAACATGCGTAAATTCAAGTGATGAAGATAAATACATTCCCATTCCCACAATTCGTGTAAACAAATTTAATGAATCAACAAACCTCATTAGTTATCCTATCAATTCGGTAAACTCATCTAACTACGGCAACTCGCCAGAACAAATAAACAACCTCATTAGACGCGACCATCTAAACAAAGAAGAATACGAATCTCTTGACAAAATAATTTATGAATTTTCAGACATTTTCTATACGGAAGGTGAACCTCTTACATTTACTAATCACACTAAACACTCTATTCCAACAACATCCGATATACCAATTAATACTAAAACTTATAGATTTCCCTACATTCACCAAAACGAAGTAAAATCACAAATTGATAAAATGCTTAATCAAAATATCATACGTCCTAGTACCTCACCATGGAGTAGCCCAATTTGGGTTGTACCCAAGAAAATAGACGCCTCCGGAAAACAAAAATGGAGAGTCGTTATAGATTATCGTAAGTTAAATGACATAACTGTAGGAGATAGTTATCCTTTACCGAATATTACAGATATTCTAGATAAATTAGGACATTCAATATATTTTACAACACTAGATCTTGCATCAGGTTTTCATCAAATAGAATTAGAACCAAAGGATATTCCTAAGACCGCTTTTAATACTCAATATGGACACTATGAATTCCTTAGAATGCCATTTGGGCTTAAAAATGCACCTGCTACTTTTCAGCGGGCAATGGACAGTGTTCTTTATGGATTACAAGGTGAACGATGCTTTGTTTATCTTGACGATATAGTCGTTTTTGCATCCAGTCTTGAAGAGCACGAATCTAAGCTCAGAGAAGTCTTTAATCGCTTAAAAAAGTACGGTCTCAAAGTTCAACCAGATAAATGCGAATTCCTTAGAAAGGAAGTAGCATATTTAGGTCACATAATTTCTAACGAAGGTGTCAAACCTAACCCAGATAAAGTAAAAGCAGTAAAAGAATTTCCTACTCCAAAATCTTGTAAAGATATAAAATCATTTCTAGGATTAGCCGGTTATTATCGTAGATTTATTTCGAATTTCAGTAAAATAACAAAACCTCTTACTAGTTTATTAAAAAAAGATGTTCCATTCGTTTGGGGTACCCAACAGCAAGAAGCTTTCGATTCCTGTAAAAATATATTAACTACAACTCCTATTTTACAATATCCCGATTTCCACAAAGAATTCGTTCTCACTACCGATGCATCCATACACGCTATTGGAGCGGTATTATCTCAAGGTGAAATTGGTAAAGATTTACCTATCGCATATGCATCTCGCACTCTCAATAAAGCAGAAACTAATTACTCAACCATAGAACGCGAATTATTAGCTATTGTATGGGCTGTAAAACATTTTCGACCATACTTATTTGGTAGAAAATTTAAAATAGTCACAGATCATAAACCCTTAACATGGCTTTTTGCTATAAAAGATCCTGGTAGTCGCCTCGTGCGATGGAGATTAAAACTAGAAGAATATGATTACGAAATCGTGTATAAAGCAGGCAAAATAAACACAAATGCCGATGCTCTTTCTCGTCCACCTATTATGAATTCTAATATAATAGATCTAACTCAAGATACAAATACACATGAAGATCACACAGATTACCTTCAATTAAATTATGAACATTACGTTTCTCAAGAACGTTCATTCGATTCCCCAAAACTTAAATCAATCCCAGATAGACTTTTAGACTCTCGTCATAAACATATATTTATTCCCACTTCTTGCGAAAACGCTACTCAAAACGATATTTACAATCAAGCTTTAGAATTATGTTCTCAAACTAGACCCTATACCGAAAAATCTAAATCCTTATACGATGTAGACCTTCTTATTTCTAACCTTAAACAAAACATTTATTTTTGTTGTACTAGACCTACTCATTATGATCCCTGGAACGAAGAAAACTTTTTCAAATCCCTTTTAGCTTGTCTACAACAGAATGACATTAATGAACTTTATGTGCCTAATCTTAAAATCGATCAAACTTGCCAACTGAAAGGTAACGAACAGTTAAAAATAACTGCATTTCTAGCTGAACTGTATGATTGTAATATATTTATTTGCGAAAACAAAGTACAATATCCAAAACCGGAAGAAATCCCTAATATATTAAAAACATATCACGATGAACCTCTTTCAGGACATCGCGGTATCTTAGAAACTACAAAGAAAATTCACGAGTACTATTTTTGGAAAGGCATGACAAATGATATTAAAAATTATATAGAAGCATGTGTTGTTTGCCAAAAGAATAAAATACAAAGAAAAACATTCCAAGCCCCTATGGTCATTACATCTCAGTCCACAGAACCGTTCGAAAGAGTCTCTATTGATTTAGTATCGTACTCAGAAATTAGTGATAACAATAATAAATATGTTTTGACATTACAAGATGAACTAACAAGATTCGTTCAAGCTTATGCGATACCTAATAAAGAAACTACAACAGTTGCTTCTCAACTAATTCACTTTTGCCAACACTTCGGAGTACCTAAACGATTTCATTCTGATCAAGGCAAAGAATTTATGAATAGCGTAATGAAACAATTTGTCAAATTCTTAGGTTCCAGTCAATCTTTCAATACCGCGTATCATCCTCAAACCAATGGCGCTCTCGAACGTTTCCATGCTACACTTCGTGATCATATCCGCATGTATCACAGTCGCCGCCTGAAAAATTGGGATCAGATAATTCCATTTGCCATCATGTGTCATAACACATCCACGAACAGTTCAACAGGATACACACCACACGAACTACTATTCGGTTATAAACCACGTCCATTCTATTCTTTGAAACTCATTTCTGATTACACTGCATCCGACTATCTTAAAGATTTAAACGAACGCCTCAGAGTAGCTAGGGATTCCGCACTATCTAAAATCCAAATTATGAAAGAGAAAGCCAAAGAAAGATACGATGCAAACATTAAGAACATCGCAGATTTCGCTATTGGAGATAAAGTAATGCTCAAAGTTCCCACACCTAATAACTTAGATCCTAAATGGGATGGTCCTTACGAAGTTATTCGAGTCGGTTTTAACGAAAACTACCTCATTAGAAAAGCTGGTAAAAACCAACTTGTCCATGCTAATAGATTAAGGCCTTTACCAAATTCTAATTTACATTAAACATAAGTTAGTTTTATTAATTAACATTTAAGTTACTTAGCCATTAACATCCTTTTATGTTATTTACAGGGTCTGCCCCTATACATCAGCCCAAAATAGTACCATGTCCCTTATACAAATATTTAGCGATCCTTATTATATCTACAATTACACTATATGTTCTATCATTAAAGTCATAATATGCATCATACTCTATAAATTATATTTATTAATTAAGAAATTAATTTCAACCAAAATACTAAATAAAAACATTACTTCTCTTGCAGGGCAACCACAGGAGCCCTTTCCAATATAAATATATCTCAACCCTTAACCTCGCATTCTGGGTTATTTTTCAAAGAGGAAGGTATCATACTCACCTCAGAGGAATCATGGAAGCTAATTATCTACAAAGAATTAAAGCCCTTGTTTATTTCTCACGAATCGCTTCTCCGCCTCACCGAAAAATTTAATGCTATGTCTACCAAATTCATAAATTTCCCAATAACTCAATCAACTCAATCTTATATAAAAACGAACCTCCTTAAAATCGAAAATCGTCTTGCAGAATTAACAATGTATTTAGGTAAAAATTCACGTCCTAAAAGAGAATTGTTAGACGGTTTTGGTTCCATACTTAAATGGCTTATTGGTACACCCGATGCAAAAGACGCTAAGAGATATGACGACTGTATCAATAAACTTGAGAAACAAGAAATCGATTTAACAGAACTCATGCAACGACAAATCCAAATAACTTCTTCAACTATTAATAATTTTAATGAAACTATATTTAAAATCTCTTTTGATGAACAGGTTATAAACGAAAATATAATTAGGTTAAACAATTTCATGAATAAAACAGATACCTTATTGTTTGATATAAAAGTCAGCGAAGATATCTCTACAATTTCTTTACAAATCCTAGAATTAGTAACTAGTTTAGAAAACGAAATAAATGATTGTTTAACTAGTATCCTTTTCGCCAAATCTAATATTATTCACCCCTCCATAATTACACTAAATAAATTACATGACCAATTATTAAAATCAAACAAAATAAGATCTAACAAACAACTAGTAGTTCCAGTTTCTTTAGATAATATTCATACATTACTAGATTCCTCTTCTCTCTCAGCATACGTATATGCCGACCGTTTGGTATATATCATAGAATTCCCATTAGTACAAAATAACCCTTTAGTATTATATCACCTATACTCTGTTCCTATCCAACATCCCAATTCCTCCTTTTATACAACACTCCTACCAGAGCATATCTTTCTCGCCACCGATCCTAGTGGACAATATTATGTGTCGACAAGTTCATTGGACAAATGCACCACTTTCGCACCAAGAAGAAACATCTGCAGAGACCTCATGATCTACGACTCTTCAGCGCGCCCAATCTGCGAAGTAGACATCCTCTTCAGCAAATCCACGTCGATCCCGAATACCTGTACAACTACAACATTCCCAGCACAATTCAACACATTTCAAGCTTTAGCACAAAACACTTGGCTCTACATTCTGACAAATGAAACAAGTTCAGTTCTTCAATGCAACAACGAGCTCACTAACTACAAATTACAAGGATCAGGCATCCTTAAACTTCCCGAAGAATGCAAACTATATACAGGCTACAGCACCTTGACAGCATTCCACTCCACGGAAGTCAATATCACTTCTCCATTAATTATACCCGACATTAGAAACGAAGACTGTTTCGAAATTTCTAAAAATCCGGAAGCGAACAAATTGATTCCAATTTCCATCAATGAAACACCACTAGATGCTCTGAAAAATATAAAACATAACCTCGATAAATACTCAGAAGACCTAAATAAAATAACATCCAAAAATCAATCATTTATAGAAGAACATCAATCACACTTGACATGGATTTCCCTTTCTATTGGAATGATCTTGCTCATATATCTATCTATGAAAATATGCAACCGATGTCCAAACGGATTAATCAATCACCGAGACCGAGGATGCATTCAAATCTTCAACAACTGCTTCGACAATTCGTCCAGACGCCGAAACACACAAGTCTCAATTCCATTATCACATATTACACATCAAGACACTTCGTGCATATCAGAAGATGAAGAATCCGAGAATCCCTCATCTCTACATTCTCAAAGATCAGGCGCTAACGCCCAATCTTTATTCTAAGAGGGGAGGTGTTATGTTAGCTCCACTAGTACATCCAATTTAGTATATTAAGTTAGATATATAATACATATTTCTTATTCTTATTATTGTAAGCACACTCATTGTTATTGTAAACATACTATTAATCAGTCATCAACTAATAACACAATCCTTAACTTGTTTACCTCTTAAATTTTGAACAGTAATAAATTATTGTCCTAATCACTTTCTCACACTGTTAACGATTGTTGTTTAGTCCTAAGTGCATGTTTATTTACTTAGTCCTAAGTCCTTGTTTATTTACTCATTACGATAATATGTTTCCTTATCGGACCCCTTTAAATACGGTGGTTCCTTCGATTCTAAGTCAGTTACAATTCATAATTCAATCGTGTATTAGCTCTAGTTCTATTATTAAATAAAATATTATTTTTTTAAATCAGTTTTGTCAGTTGCTGTGTAACACAGGAATTAATCACACCAATGCGGCAGTTGTCTTTTTAAAAATAAATAAATATATATATATATATATATATATATATATATATATATATATATATATATATATATATATATATATATATATATATATGTATATTATTAACATAAAAGAAAAATAAATTCATAGAAAACTAACCACACCCAAGTCCGACTCTGAATATTGTTTACATGTTAAAACTACTACCATTGTAACCAGTTTGTACCCAATTGTTTACATGCTACCCCCATTAAAATAATAAGTAAAATAACTCATATTTGTATTTTAATTGTAATGTAGGTAATTTAAGTTCATATTTTGTATATATAAATCAATGTGGTTATCTATTTATAGGCACTAAAAATGTAACTCAAACTTCTTTGTTTATTTAGTATTATGTATAGTATGTATTTTGCATTAATTAATCTAGAATAATACTTTATTCATCAATTAACTGTTCTGTACTAATGTTTTTGAACTAAATCTAAGTATCTATCTATATAACCAAGACAAAGGTTGAATAAAAAAAACATTGAATAAAATGTGTTATAATGGCTATCACATAAAAATGCATTAAGTATATATTTTTGTTTATCTAAAAAAATTACGTATGTACTCCAGTCTCGTGTATAAACTAACAAAACGTTTCAATACAGCATCGATCGAATAATTCATTTGTGTGTCGATCTTTGTACTCATAATATCAACAAAGTATGCACCAATGTGACTCACTAATTGTCCGCCCGTTACACTTTTCATGTATAAACATTATTGTAAGTACCATTGTACTATAATCTCTCTTTAGGTAACTATGTCGAATGAAGTATTGAATTCAGTGTTACTGTAACTTTATGAAAATATATGAATAAAATAATAAAAGTTATTTTTCGCAAATTCGTCCGCGTAGAATCCATTTTCTCCATACAAACTGTGAACCCAAACTCTACCATTTTCAGTAAAATATGTCCCTAGCGGATGCCTACACAATAATAATTGTAAGAGAGCCAAATTTCAGCACAATCCCCAATAGATCATTGAATAACGGTCGCTTAAAACAAAACTTTACCGGTTAATGTAAAATTTAAATGCCATTCGAAAGTATATATAACATAGATCAATTCCCTAAATCAGTGTACCATTAAGTAGCACTTGTTCTTCTGACTAACTGTTCTAACTATTCCACAAAGTTTCAATGGTGTAATGATATTTCCCGCGGAATCCTTACACTTTTTCTAAATTAATAGTAGTTATATTAAGTAGCAATATGTAATTTTAGCGAGCTAATAGTAAAATTCTCATAAAAAATAATTGATTATACAGTAAAAAGTTTGACAGCGTTTTTAAAAGACAAACTGTCAATTTCGAAAGATTTTCCGCGCGTTTTTGTCGATCCCGGAGTGCGGCCGCCGGCATATTTTTAATATGAGTTTGTTTTCGCTAAATCGCCGTCGCGCCGCAGTCCAGTAGAGCCCCAACCTTAGCATACCTATGAAAAATTTAAATAGCACTTACATCAATATATAACTGTAAATAACTGCCCGTGAAATCCATATTCGATATGTTTGATATGACGGACACTTTCCTCTTGCGGGCCGCCTCACTCATGCTACCACTCGAAGTAACCCTCGGCATGGCAGCCACAGAAGCAGCAGTCGTCAACCCTGGGTACAGCCTACTCCTCTTTTCAAACTCCGGGAGTGGTTTATCACAGGTCTTGGCCCGAGGCAACCCTATAGTCCTGACTGAAGGGTGATTCATGTTCGTGTGTGACCGCTGTTTCGTAATCTTTGGCATTGGGTGTGTTACGAGAGGATTTATTTCAAATTTGTCCTCATTTTCTTCGTCACTTTCCATTATACACTCCATTTCCTAAAAATTGTATGGGAATATTAGAAATACAAACATACATTCACGCCTCTTTCCTAAAGAGGTAGACAGAGACGACTTCCTTCCTTGCTACGATCTTGACATACCACTTTCGCCGCTTCTACATTCATCAATCTCCTCATGCATGTCCTATGGTTTAGAGTACTTTTAACCTGGGCTTTCTTAAAAACGGCCTCAATTTGAACGTGCAATCACACACTCAATTTGGGCGTATTAAATACTGCTATTAAAAACTAAATAATATATGATAGTGAAAGATACTGCTAATACGGGGAATATTAGCAGTATCTTTCACTATCATAAATATTATTTAGTTTAGGTAAAGTATTAACTCTTGTAGATTACTTGCCTCCGTGCCTTAGCGGTAAAATGCTCTCTTAAAGTCTCGGAGGTCATGTGTTCGATCGCCAAGCAAGATAATAAATCTAGCTTTTCTTTTTGGGTCTGGTTCTTACAACATAATTACAACTGTAGTCACCAACCAGCCTGCCAAGCGTGGTGTCTATGGCAAATAACCCTTTCGAGGCATGCTGCCAATGCTGAGCAGAGGAATATTACGGGTTGATGATACAGATTTTTTTTTATATTTACACATATTATATAAGTATATGTATGTGTCTAATGAACTCATTCGTTGATTTTTTTGTTATTAACATCACAGTAATTACATATAAGGGTAGCTTCAAATATGATATCTTCAGAAGAACTGAAAATATTAAATTATATATTCTTATATTATTTACCCATTCATATATAATAAATGTACATATTTATTCATTGTTTTCAACCACTTGTGTAAAATAATTGTATTGTAATATAGTTTGTTCTTTAATTTTACTTACACATACAATTACTAAAATGTTTCTGTAATAAAAATTATCTCCAACACCGAAACTTGTTTACTGATATTACAGTCGTTTACTGAACTCTAATATAAATTGAATATACAATTTCAAAAAGGGCAAAGCTCGTATAGCTTGTCTATTGGACTTGTGCCCTTTCGAAATTGATCATTCAAGTTGTGTTGTTCGCACAAAGCTAAAGAAACGGTGCTTAAAGGATGATCCCCAGTTTAAATAACACCTATGGAATGAAATACGTGCTTCCTTTAATAATAAATTATTATAAGTAGAGAAGTTAATGACAAACGGACAGACGGAGTACATTGTCTGTAATGTCCTGCAGCAGCAGCACTCACAGGTTGCACTTGCTAGTTATAGTTACCTAAGTAGTTTAATTCATAGAATAAGAATAATAACCTATTAATTACAGTTCTTTTTTCATTGTGATTATGACAAGTACAGGTGTATGTAAATACCTAAGTGCTGAATAAATTCATTATTATTCCTTAGACATAGAAATTGCATAAGTAGAAAGAAGGCTTGTGACACACTACAACACTTTTTGCATTGCAATTCTTTTTCGGACGCGCGAGGGTATTTTATTTATTTAAAACTGTTACATACCTTTATCGCTTGCATTTCACAGTCGACCGGTACTTCAATGAGATGTCTCTTGATCGGTTGCAACAAACACGATCCCAAGACCGCGTGGAAAGCTAACGCCCCCAATATAACCACGGTCCACCGGAAGCCATACTCCCCTAACAATAATTTGACTAGTTGTGGCATCACCATGAGACCAAAGCCAGTACCGGCCATAGACAACCCCACAGCTTGACCTCGCTTCTTGGTGAAGTAATGGTTAAGTGATACGAAAGAGGATGACGACGCGAGACCCACGCCGAAACCTGCAAAATGTATGCAATCGGGTTAAGGACGACCAATTTTGCCACAAAGATAAATAAATGATAAAAGTAAGTTACAATTATATACTAATAGTATGCTAGGCTGCATGCCCTGCTATATCTCTGGGTGAAGGGTAATGATTAATATTATCTTGAAAAAATATATACATAAATAATACATATATATTATTTCCCAAAAACGCTGCATATGACACTATCTGCTGTTAAAGTGAAAGCATATATTTTGGAAGCACCAAAATCTTTGTACGTCTGTTTAAGTAAATTGCGAGGGAGGAGTATGAAATTTCGTACAGTACTTGGTACTTTATATTGAAAAGGAGTCCAGAATCCCTTTTCTTTTACCACCAGTTCTGGGCATGGCTACTCTGAGAAGAACTGGCCAGAAACTCAGAGGAATCCTTTTTTTTTATTTAGTTAATTCGCTACTTTAGGTATTTATTATACTATTTTTATTATGGGCCCCAACAAGGGATATACACAGTACTGGGTGGGTACGTATTCATAATTACGTTAAAGTTAAAAGAACATTCTGGAAAATGCACGGGAGATGTCAGTACGACGGACGGGCGCCGTCGGGCACGACCAACTAGTATGTATATACTCATAAAGACAGTGACTTGCTATCTTCATAATATCAACAAGGCTAATTGTTTTGTTTAATATTTAGGTTAATGACCCTTAACGTGAATGGTATCCATTTCATATATTAATATTGATACACAAGATATTTTTTTAACTGTTCGAACAAAGTTATTCAGCAAATTATATTATTTGTACTGTAGGTATCGTTTACGTCCGCAGCTGAACATGGGCCTCCTTTTAAGAGGCCATTGCAAACCAGGTTCGTTGAAGGTTATTTCCATAATTACAAAGCTTGGCAGGCGGATTGGTGATCACAGTAAGATGGTGTGTATGTTACATGTAAAATACTGATTGGTACGCACTGGTATTTTTTGTTTTTATTTATCTATACTAATCTATACTAATATTATAAAGCTGCAGAGTTTGTTTGTTTGTTTGTTTGAACGCGCTAATCTCAGGGACTACTGGTCCGATTTAAAAAATTCTTTCGGTGTTGGATAGTCCATTTATCGAGGAAGGTTATAGGCTATATTTTATTTTCAAAAAAGTTGGGGATCCGTAAGAAAATTGCGTTTTTGTAACCCAAGGTGTAAAAGCGAAACCTATTTATGCGTGCGCTGCAAAAACTATTGACAATAGAACAAAATGATGTACTACGGGTTTGTAGGTCTTATTAAGATCTACAAAAAAGTCTGCGAGAGCATATATCTAACTATCATAGTTTAGTCACAATAACCGCTTTTATGTTCATAAAAAAATATTAAATCGTCTGAAGAAAGAAACTACGTTAAATGTATATCGTTATATTAATCCTTATCCAAATTAAGCATAATGTTATTAAGGGTATTTATGTAGAAGTAAAATACTTTTTGTTTTATTCCAATCGGACATTTCGTTGAGAAATTATCACGAGTATAAAAACGCAAGGAATTGGTACCTAATAAAGAGTTATTTGCCGTAATAGATAAAGCTGAAGAGTTTGTTTGCTTGAACGCGCTAATCTCAGCAACTACTGGTCCGATTTGAAAAATTCTTTTAATGTTAGATAGCCCATTTGTCGAGGCTATATTTTATTATAAAGTTTTTATGGGAACGGGAGTTACGCGGGTTAAACCGCGCGCGGAAAGCTAGTTTAAAATAAAGGGCGCTGGTTTGACAACTATTGCCATTTATATTTAAATAGGAAACAAAATGACTGGAAAACAAATGTTATAAGCAGGTTCGGTTCGTTTTTCGTAACGCTGATACTGTACTAATAGTTTTTGTTTCCGAATTGCTATTAACAAAATGTCACTACAAACGTTTTGAAGGATTTGTTGCCATTTCGCTCAATTTCACGTTTTCAACATCGCAACTGAAATATTGCCATTTGCACAAATGCACGGTCTCTACAACCTACGAACCTTTCTGCCAGAGGTAGCTAACCGATCGATTGCGATCAACTGATCAACTTAATATAATATCAAATATATCAAATATGATACGCTCATCATGACCGTATCATATCGATAATTTATTTTGATATCAATATGCAACAACAAACACAAAACAACAGCGCCATTTACTAATGTTTTCTATAAAACCATAAATATAGTTTGTCTGTGTATGTGTGCACATGTTTTTTAATCTGAGCAATAAACAGTTACTTGTTTAACCGACATTCTGAAGTACGAGTATTTGTCATATAATAATCTAAAAACAATCTATTTATTTTTCTAAACGTGTTTAAATAAATAAAATAAAAATCATTTTTATTTACGTAAACCTATTACAGGCACTTGCAAATAGTCAAAACAATAATTTATTATTAATCTATGTATAATTTTAACATTTTTAAATGAGCATATTAAGCAGGTATTTTAGTTATTGTTTTTAATCATTTTAGTCTTAACTTTATTATTTTACTATATTGTGTCCAATAGCTTGTTCTGTCTATATTAAATTATATTTAGAACAATTGTCATTATTTGGGCGGACCATGAGTATATAACGACGGACGCGCTTTAATGCTACCACCGGATCCAATACGCCCCAACTGAGAAGATCCGGCGAAACAAACTCAGTGGGTTATTCTACTGCCGGTTCTAACACGACCCTCATGAGACGGTCCGGCGAAACATCCTCAAATGGGCAGAGCGTAGGTTTTGGTCCAGTTACTTTTATTATTTATTTGGCATACACATTATTTTCCCGAACGGTTGTCTTTATAATATTTGATTATCTATTGATGTTTTTATACTAATAAAAGAAGCTAATTTGAGACAGAACTAGCGGTCTATTAATGTAACTCATTAGGCCGATTACAGATAGTTCACAGAACATCATACTATTATGCTTACTATTTTACTTAGACACAGGGTCTCTAGGAAGTGTTACGCAGGATGGTTCATGAGACCAAACATCTTTATCCTCAATATAGTCCTTAACGCTATAGTAACCTTTAGATACAAGGACACGTTTAATATATGCTTTAAAAGTTGTATCAGGCAAATCAGTAACACGACTAGGGAGTTTGTTATAAAACCTAATACCATTTCCCATAAATGATTTATTGGTTCTACTTACTCTAAAACCGGGTATGGCAATTTTATGTTTATTTCTTGTGTTAACATTATGAATATCACTTTTTTTACTATAATGATCTATATTTTTTCTAACAAAAATGATATTTTGGTATATGTACTCAGAAGGAGCGGTAAGTATATTTATCTCTTTAAACAGAGTACGTAAGGAGTCGCGACTACCTAAACCGTAAATAGCCCTAACTGCTCTTTTCTGTAATATAAAAATACTATTGACATCAGCGGCTGAACCCCAAAGCAGTATTCCATAGGACATAATGCTATGAAAGTACGCGAAATACACTATTCTAGCAGTTGCTTCATCTGACAATTGCCTAATTTTCCAGACAGCATAAGATGCGGAACTGAGTCTACCAGTTAATTTTTCAATATGTTTCAACGTCATGTATGCCATTGGCAGGGGTTATTCACTGACTGGACACAGGAGTGTGTCCAATTGGTCAAACTCGGAATTAGGATCACTAACTATTTCGACAACCTCCGTAGCGTAGCGGTAATAGGCTCGCTTTAAGTCTCGGAGGTCGTGGGTTCGATACCCACACCGGACAAGGAATCATTGTGAAAATTCTAAGATATCTTTCCGGGTTAGGTTGGTTGAGGGACTACCCTCCGTGCCTCGGAATCACTTTAAGCCGTTGGTCCCGCTTGTTATAACATCTTCTACATATAACAAGCGCATACCAGGGAACGGGCAGCAGCGTTTCCATGTGTATTACAACATAATACTGCGATCACCAATCCGCCTGCCAAGCGTGGTGACTATGGCATAAACCCTCCATCGCGAGGAGGCCCATGTTCAGCAGTGGAACGTTGTACGAGCCGATTATGATGATGATGATACTATTTCGTCATCTGGACACACCAAGATATTTATGCGTGTCCACTTAGTGAAACTTAAATTAATTCACTTTTATGTTTTCGTCAACTGGACACAACAAGTTTTTACAAAAAAAAGTACAGTGAGGTAAATAATAGTTTCGTTTTATTTAAGACAAATTTTGAAATACTAGTACTTAACCACACACCGACACAGTAAACAGTCGGTCTTAGGTCTTATTAAGCTTCAGTAATATACCATTTTAATATAATTAATTCTACGCAATAAATGCTATTTATATAATTCCGAAATTCGAACGTCGAGATGACCTAAGTCGAGCCCAAATGATTAAAGCTCTAAATGGATATGAACTTTGATTTACACATATGGTTAAATAGGTAGGTACATGAAAATATAAAATTAATTTACTTAGCTAGTAGGTAATTATATACCTACCTAATTTTTTTTAAATTATTTTATACTGGCTTACGGTAAGAATAGACTATTAACTTGAATAAGAGGATTGCGTAACGATATGCAAGGCCAGAATTAAGGGAGGGTATCCAGGGCAGCTAAAAATATTTCATATTCTGACGAGTAAACTCTACAATTTTTATTATTATTTTCGGTGTTGTACCTTTACAAACAGTTCTAAGTACTTTGTAGAATCATGATTAATGTTACAGTTCTTAAATATTGTAACAACGGTTATTCATCTATACATGTTCACTTCAATTAGACAATCAGTAAAATATAATATTTCAAATCGTAAAGTTGTTAACTACTTCTAATTTTCTACACATTTAGAGGGATACTAATTTGTGGCCATGGGGCCTCTTCTCCTTTGTTGCCCTGGCCGCCAAACTTCTTAATCCGGCCCTGACGATATGTCTATCTATGACTTTGGTAAAAATGTCCTAATTACTGTAGTGTTAGTATATAATATATTTCCTATTTTATTGTTACAGTATTGTTTTAGCTCTGTTAACTAAATAATTAGGTCTGTTATTAAAATATTTTTGCATGAAATGAAATAGTTTATTAGTAACGTAGACGAATAATTCGCGCTTGTTATACGTCATTTACAATGTTTAACACATTTAAGTACTTTTTTTATACTTAATTAAGAACATGCATACTAAACCCTGAATAGCCGAGACATTTTTATCGAAGAACGGTTCTCGTTTAATAGTGGCAAATATATGTTGTTATAGCCTTTTAAGCATTAGTCTTTTGGATATTGTCAGTTCATTCTGTGTGTATATATATTTACCAATTCCTGTAGATTTCCTATGTCTTTCCATAAAGACCTTAACCCCATAATTGAAAATGTATTAAAAAAGATTCAGCCGAAATGATCCTATCATTCTTAAGTGCGTACAGCATATTCATTTCTGCGATTCATCTTTAGGATTCCACACCCAGAGAGTTACAAAAACGGGACCCTATTACTAAGACTTCGCTGTCCGTCTGTCTGTCAATAGGCTGTATTTCATGAACCGTGATAGTTAGCTAGACAGTTGAAATTTTCACAGATTATGTATTTCTGTTGCCGCTTTAACAACAAACAGTAAAATAAATATTTAAGGGATGCTCCTATACCCACCTAAAACAAATGAGCGCTTGAAATAGTTAAAACTCTTGGAAATAATAATGTGTCTACTGTTGTATAAATAATTAAACTGAGCCCTTGGTGTGAAAGTACGTCGGTTTTTATTTTGATAATATATTAAACCTCACACCGAAATATAATTGTCAAAAATACATATTTAAAACCATAAAAAATGTTTAATTGAATTGACTGTTCAACAAATGACTCGGTCATATTTATTTAAAGTATCAACACAACAATTCTAGTTACAAGACCTAAAGGAAATATTAATTACTCGAAATAATTAACGACATTAATTAACCACAGTATAAAACTGTAAATAACCATTCCCCGGTGACGACAAACGGAATCAAGCCAAGTAAATAAAATTACTGAAACATATTATTGTACGTTCCCATAGCCACAAATATGCCCATGATTACTTAGATAAAAAACCGGCCAAGTGCGAGTCGATTTCGCACACGAAGGGGGTTTCGTATCATCTTTAAGTGCCTACCCTTTGCCGTTATTGATATTGCAAAAAAAGTGGCAAAAAAACTCTTATCTCCCTGAATATAAGAATACAATTACCGGAGGGTACGTACCCGTCCGGTATGAACAGTACCTACTACTAATGTTTGTATTTTTATAGAAACCATATTTTGGTAAAGGACACAAACAAATGAACATCTGAAAATATAGTAGAAAATCATTCAATACTATTTTTTTGACTGTCAGCATTAAATAATGTTATTCAAAATCACAAAGGTATGCACAATTATATCCCACGAACCGTTGTAAAACAAACCATATTAATTTGAAGCTGCGTTCTAAACAATTATTTAAAAACTCTTCAGCAAAGTAAATATTGAAAGTAATAATCACAGTGTACTTAAGCTCTTTCATTGCCTATCGGATCGTCGCATCGCATGTCGGTATCAAGTAGCGGGGACTATTGGCAAAACAATTACATTACGCAAAAATACCTAAGGTTGTTGCCACACGAAACGATCGACATGGATCTAAGTTGAACGATTGGTGGTGTCTTTGATTAATCGACGTTTACTGTCCCAAAAAACGTCCACTGACCAATAGACTTTGATCAATTAGACCATCAACCGATCGGTGAGATAGAAATTATCGATCAGCGTCGATATTAGTCGAATATATTAATATTTTAACTTTGATCGCCCATCGATCAATTAGTTAATTAGTTGGTATCACCCTAAAGACGTGTACGAACGAACGAACAACATCATTCAAAATGAATACCGAACCATTTGTTATAACCGCAATTAGCAGGAACTACCAGTTAAATCCGCGGCTAATAACTAATTATCTGGGTTATTGCAATCAATAAATAAAACGTTAAATGCTGACTAACAATATTAGACAACACGTAAAGTGCTGACAAAGCTCTTAGTATTTGTAAAATAAAGATGTGTGATACTAATGAACACCAATCACCGTGAACAAAAAATGTTCGTGGCAAAAATTTGTTCGTGTTCACAATGTTTTGTTCGTTCGTGCGTACAAGGCTTAAGGCGGACGCCTCGGGTCGCTTACGTATGATACCTACTCAAACAAGGTGACTTTTAGCCGCCTAATGTCCTTAAATCATGTGACCGAAAACTGATATAAAGAAGTCCTGCATATGAACTAAATGACGATTCTGACAATGTTTTTCGCAACTTCATACCTACATTTTGTGTAGTTATACTTAAAAAATAAAAAGTTACGCAGAAGTTATGAATCATTTTGGAAGATCAGAATTTTCGAATTTAAGTAAGTAATGCATAACATCAATGAAGTTCTAACACTACGTTAAGTCATTTTTGGCAGTTACAACATATTAATATCATTATCGGGATACTAATCGTTTCAGTCAAATAGAAACATACTAGTGCAGTCATTAAAGCGAAAAATTAGGTCTTACCTCCGAATTTATTCACTGTGAACCGATTTGCATGAAATTTTTGGAATTAGGCTCATCTTACCCTTAACTTCAAAAGTGAAAATGATCTGAGCTCCGCCTATTATTTTTAAGGGGTGTAAACAACCCCTTAATGGAAAAATTTACATTGAGCCATTTTATCGCTAGAATACGATTACTTTTTGAACCATAACTTCTTCAATTCTGATTCTATCACAACTTATAAAAAAACCATTTTAAAGGTAATTAAAAGAGCTACAACTTCTTGAGGGGGGCTTGAGAGAGACAGTGATTGCGCTGCCGCGCGCTCTTTAAACAATCATATCTCCGTCAATTTTCGTGTGACAGAAAAAATAAAAAATAATTATTTTTTGTCAGAAAAAGACCTAAATTTTTTATCTTGTACTTTGATACGTATCATTCATCATTTTTGAGATATTAAGAAAAGAAGGTGGTTTTTGTAAAAAATCGAAAATTATTTTTTTCTTAAAATCGTGATTTTTTTGAAAAATATGTGTCCTAAAGCAGCCACACTGCTAAAATCCATCATACTCTTTATATTAAAGTTAATTCTAGACGGAATACGATTACTTTTAATTTTGGTGGAAATGGCACTTATGAAGCCCATTGATTTTAAAGAAAAAACCATTAGATGTTCCTCTTATTTGCATTACAGCTCACTCATTTTACGTGCAAAAGACTTTTAACAGTGCTCATTTTAAAGCTTATTTCAAGCACTACACTTCATTAGAATGCATAAAATCTATCTGCTAGCCGCTAGAGGGCATTGAATACATCGATTAAATTTCAGACAAAATAAAAACGGCTTTGATCTTTAATATCTAATTTAATATTGCACTTAGAACACTTCATAAATAACCGATTTGTTCAGTTTTTTACCTACTACATTTTGTATACCATAAAATTTTCGTGAAAATGCATATTTTTGGAGATATTTGCAAAAAACCGATGAAAAAAAAACGACAGTTGAAATAAGAAACAGATGTCGTGCATGCATACGAAATGGAGGAGGTCAATTTGAACAAGATTTATAACTTTTTTTTAACTAGCTTATTCTGTCCCACTGCTGGGCAAAGGCCTCCCCCATTACTTTCCACCTCTCCCGGTGTTTTGCCTCCTTTTTTATAACTTTAGTTTAATAAAAACAAAATAACCTTAAAAAGTCTTTTGTTAACCCTGACTCTCCTAACTAGTATTTTGACTACATCATGAATAATTTCTATGACATGTAGCATACAGAAAGGGTATCAACTAAAGAACTTTTTAAAATAAAGCTAAGTTCAAAATGGCTTTTAGTTGTTTTATAATTAATTTAGAAGTTGTAAAGTTTCATTCATTAAATAAAAAAAATAACTTTGGAAGCTTGTAAAGAATTTTCTTGAAACCAGTTGTATAAAAAAATATGTTTTTAAATTTAAAAGACTTTGGAGAATGCAACAAAATTTGTTTTGTGCCACTACACCCACAAACAAAAAAGTTATTACGAATTAAAGGAAACATTTTGGGCATTTTTTTCATTTAAAAAAATCATATTTAACCAACCGTGACATTTGGGACAAAAGATGTATGGGTAGAACCTAGCTAATGACCTCCCAAATCCCTAAAAATTGTGTCGGTCCATGCGCCAAACGGAAAAATGTCCATGCGGAAAACGTAAGATATCTATTAGCTATACAGGGTGTATAGCTAATAGATACCTAAAGTAAAATAGTATTTTTCAACTTTGATAATCATTCCAAAAAATGAGTATAAGCCATGCTATTAAGAGTGAATATAAAAAAAACTCACCTCCTAAAATACTGTACGTTGCTATAATATGACCCATGCTGGCGGCAGGCGCCGTGAAGAGCAAGCCCAGAGCGCATATCGTTGAACCCACAAAGCACACCTTTCTGTACGAGAAAGTTTTTATCACTGGGCCCACGAAGAAACCAGAAAAGTTGACGACAGAGTCCAATGTGCTGGCGATCACGGAGGCACCAGTGGTGTGCACCCCCAGGTCATCCAGTAGGTCCTTGAACAGCAGCCCAAACGACGGTTCTAGAGAACGCGTTGAAAACTGAAATTAATGAACAACGTAAGGAATTATAAAGCGGACGTAGCCCAATGGCTAGGTGCGTTGGAACTGTGATCTTGTGGTCGTCGGTTCGATCCCCACCCATTGCACTACCGACGTGAACCCACTCGCAACACAAGCATTTTAGCTTAACAATAATACTAGTAGACAGAACAACTCTGCTAATAATTGAAAAAAACAAAAAAAAAATCAGCTTGTCTAACTAGGTTACATCAAAATAAAAACCGGCTTTATATGTCATTGTCTGCGTAACGTAACGTCAAATAAAAATAAATCGTATGATAATTTTCGTTTGATTATGTTATATATTATTTCAAGGTCAGAAATAGAATCCGCGGAAACTCGTTATAGCATCTGCCGGCCTTGGAGAAATCACTTGTTGTCACTAGATAGATATAATGTGGGTGAATAGATCAGATATTAATCAAGTGTTAACCACTTCAATTAGAGTACATTTCGTAATAATGGCCTAATGCTCAAACAACATGTCGAACATCTTGTGTGTACCTTGCACTTATTAATGATTTTACGATAAAATTTATTTTTGTAAAAAAATACAAATTAAAATCATTAAACGCACTATCATTAGACACCATAAGTAGGTTAGCATCGTATTTTTACTTATTTTTTGGTACACCTACTTATAAAATACTATATATAAAATAATATACATATAATATCCAATGTCGCTCTTTGCTGATGACAGTACAGTTACTATAAACGCAATTAATAAAAACTTATTTGAAAATGAAATTAATCACACTATTAAATTAATAATTGACTGGATGAATAACAATAACCTAAAAATAAATATGCAAAAAACTAAAATTATGTTCTTCAGCCAACGGATAGAAATGCCAAAACTTGAAGCTGCATATCAGGGAGAAAAATTAAACAATGTCGATACTTCAAAATTTTTAGGCGTAACAGTAGACAAAAGCCTTAATTGGAAACCTCATACGGAACAACTATGCAAAAGAATCAGCTCATCTGCCTATGTACTCTACAGATTAGCTCCTATTATAAATTCTGATTCCTTGCTCACAGCTTATCATGGCATAGTAAATTCTCTGTTAAGATTCGGCATTATATTCTGGGGAAACTCCACCAATAAAGAAGTTGTCTTTAAAGCTCAAAAAAGATGCATTAGGGCTATGTTCGGGTTAAAAAGTACTGATAGCTGTAAACCGTATTTTATAAAATTTAATATTCTAACTCTTCCTTCGTTATTTATCTATGAAGTAGCTATTTTTGTTAAAACAAATCCTAACTCCTTCAGCAAATTATCAGATGTCATCATGCGTAATCGCCGCGATAATACTAAGCTTTGTGTAGTGCGATCCAACACAGCACTAATGCACAAAAGTGTATATTGCTTAGCACCCATAATATATAATAAAATCCCTAGGTCTCTAATACAGTTACCCCTTATGCAATTTAAAAAACAATTTAAGAAGTTTCTTGTCGCTAAATGTTATTACAGTTTAACCGAATTTTTAAATGATTGAATTTTAAATATTATATGTTAGTCTCTTCAATGTTTATTAAATATAATTTCATAACTAGATTTCGTCTCTGTAGTTTATAAGTAAGTATATAATAATAATTTTTGTACGCCATTATTGGCAAAACATGCTGGTCTTATATTACATTTATTGAACATCTTACATGCGGATATTGTAACAAATCCTGTATTGTATACTCATGTTTTACAAAATAAATGTCTTTGTCTTTGTCTTTGTCTTTGTCAATACATATGTATATTATTATTATATCTATATAATAATATATTCTATATGTCTAGGTACTAATATATACCTAAAGCTGAAGAGTTTGTTTGCTTGAACGCTCTAAGCTCAGGAACTATTGATCCGATTTGAAAATTTAAAATTTTCAGTGTTAGACAGCCTCGGTAAATCCGAGGACGGCTAGACTATATTTAATTATGAAATTCCTACGGGAACGGGAGATACACGGGTAAAACCGCGCGCGGGAAGCTAGTTCGAAGTATATAGGTACCTACAATAAAATGTTAATTTATCAAACACAGCATGTTTCCTTCTAGTATTACCTAACACAACACTAATAACAGTAAATACAGCTTTTTTTAAACGAACACAAGTAGCTCAAGTGATAAAGTCTTATGACAGAAGATCATGTGACCGTAGAGTTAGACAATCATAATTATGATTGTGTCGAGAGCGGGCACATAGATAGATCTTGTCACGTACGCTTGCAACGCCCTTCAATAAACAATATGATGTCCAATTACTATCCCACTAATATTATAAACTCGATGGTTGAGGATGGATTCTACTAACAACGCGAAAGTTGGTATGTATGTTAATCTATTGCTGATTTTTCATTGTATTCTAAACAAATATCTTAAAAGGCTTGTTTGCATTGAATAGGCCGAAATCTTCAATGCCGGATTGCTTCTTAACCCGGCCCCCGCTAACGACGGATCGAAGGAGTGTCCGGGGGGTTTTAGTGGTGCAGGGTCCTCTCCTCGTGGTATGAGTTAGCATACCACCGCCAGCGCGCGAATCCGCTGCAGCGGAGGTAGGAATGCGTAAATGTATTTCCAAAAAAAAAAAAAGGGCGATATATTCTGGGACGATAACAAAAATTTCAGTAGTAGAAATAGTAGTAGAAATGATTTCAGTAGTTTTTAAGTTTATTCGAAACAAAAATAAAAACTTTCCCGCTTTATAATATTAGTATAGATATAAATGACGAAGTTACCACGACGGGAACGGAAGCTACGCACGGGAAACCGCACGCGAGAAGTTAGCTTCTTATAAAATTATCGGCATGATTTACTTGGTATTTTCATATGACACATAAGATTCTTAACTAAGTACTTCCGGTAATAGTTAAGTATCTATGATAATAGCAAAGCTGTGGACCTGTCTAGGTTTAGATATTCTACAACAATTAAAAGTGCCAATTCAATATAAAAGCAAAATCGTCAAAATTATGGGAAATCAGGGCTTCAAGACACATTTGTTGACACAGCTGGTGATTGATTTGTTAGAAAGTAAATGTAACCCTTCGTTTTACGACAAAATGCGGTCTGATCAAGGTCACATCATCGCATTTTGAGATGATTTTGAACTTAGATAAAGGCTTCTTCGATAAAAGGGCTATTTAACTTAAAAACGTTATTTATAAATAATCCGGCAGCGGCCGTAACCCAATGGCCAGGGCGTCGGACTTGTGATCTTGTGGTCGCCGGTTTTTGGATCCCCACCCATGTACCCACTCGTAACACAAGCATTTTAGCTTAGCACGGGGGGTTAACAAGAATACTAGTAGACTGTAAAAACTCTGCTCGTAAACGTTTTATGAAAAAAAAAAGTGTTTCCAATCGGATCAGAGTTCTTAAGATTTAAACTAACAGACAAACAAACACTTCAGCTTTAAAATATTAGTTTAGATTTATATTTGGTCGATAAGAAACAATTAAATTTAGTAAATTTTACGAATACACACATAATTCACCCATAATCGTTAATGTAGTTAATTTTTGCTCTAAACATAGCTTAGATTGGAACAAGGTTCACAAAAAAAATACTTTAAATAAAACATTTAATGTGCAATGGAAAATTACTTTATTATAGATACATAAAATGTCTTCAACCGCGCTTAATAAATAAAGTTAGCAGTTGACTCTTTTTTTAATTATAATCTTTCGTTATTAGAAATTACTTCAAAGGCAACGTCGATCAATCGAACTAATTAAAAACTCAACAATACTATTTGATCAACCACGGAAAAGTCGCATCATTGAATGTGGGGCTTCAAAATATATTTTTTAACTTTTAACCAAGTATTTTTTTTACTATAGAAATAAAAATAGGACACGATTAACTATAACAATTGACCTCATTAAGTACTCAAAGTTATAAACTACACTACTTACATTAACTAAGCTGACTCCCAAACACACCATCCACGCCCATCCTCCATCGGGCGCGACCTTTTTGGTCGCCAAGGGATTTTTCACTTCTTCCGTGCCTTTGCTCTTTTCCACGGTCATTTTGGGCCTTTGTCACCTCGTCTGTAACAAAGTTCATTGAGATTGAAAAATATGTAAAAATAAAACACATGAGATCTTTATCCTCCTATAAGGGGCCATCGATAAGGATTTCATGATTTTTTTTTATCTTAAAATTTATAAATTAGACAGCATATTTCCATTGAAAATATATTTTTTTACAAAAACAAAATATAAAAAAAATATTTAAATTTCGCCATGACGACCGACGGGCGACACAGGCGGTAACTGTGCCCGGTGAAGAAGCAAAAAAAAAACATTTATGTATTTGCTTACTAGTCTACGTCTGTAGTCTAGGATATGTGCTAAAACAAGAGTTACTCAAACAGTAGTGTCGGGTAGCAAAGGTTTTAAATGTACAATAAATCGAGAGACAAGACCAGCCACCGAAGCAAAGGGGACTAAAATACAACGAAACCCTTCTGACATTCCAACAGCCGGTAGGTATTTCGTATTTTTAGTTTAAGTCTTGTTTATGGTAAATGGCCTGAGACGTCCTAGAGCAGTGTTTTTCAATACATACTTTAATTTCGCGATTCCTTCACTGGTTGAAAAATTCGGCCGACCTCCTTGTACCACAGAGAGACAACTAAATAATTTAGATGACCATGTAAATGATGTTTTTTTTAAATAAGCCGCGATGCTTCTGAGACTTTTTGGGGGACACGAATCACAAATTGAAAAACACTGTCCTAGAGTATTATTGTTATAAAATAACAATAATACTCCCAATAATGCCATTTACCTATAGTAAACGGCGATCACACCAAATTGTACAACTTCGGATTAGACAGGCCCTAATAGGCTACAACAATATGGATTAAAAACATAAAAAGTCACATTTTAAAGCTTTATTAGACGTATAACTTGAAGCGGCCGTAGCCCAATGGCTGGGGCGTCGGACTTGTGATATTGAGGTACCCGGTTCGAACCCCACCCGTTGCACTACCGACGTGAACCCACTCGTAACACAAGCATTTTAGCTTAGCACGAAGGGTTAACAAGAACACTAGTAGACTGCAAAAAATCTGCTAGTAATCTTTTTAAAAACAATAATAATAATAAGAACAACTAATATGCCTAATGACCTATGTATCCAATAAACTAAAGTTTAGTGTTTGCAGTTATATAGCACTTATCGGAGAAGCAAGCGATAGCAAATATAGCTATATCTAATTGGGTAGGTATGTTTTGGTTTGGTTCACTGAAGCAACGCGACACGCGATCTGTGCTTCAGCAAGTGACACTGTGACACGATAACAAAGATAAAAAGTCGAACTTCATCTGAACTTTCAGATTTAGACATTCTGTACCAAAAGACTTTGTTTCCACGTACGGCCCGTATATTCAAAGCTTCAAACCATAGATTTAGAACACTAGATAGACAAGCGTGGCAACATAACAACAACGCTGTGGACCACAGGCACAAGATATATTTATGTCCAGTGTGATAAGAAGACTTCAATATAAAGTCTCGGAAGTTGTGGGTTCAATCCCCTTGCCGGCCAAAAAATCTTTGTGTAAATTTCTTTACGGGTCAAGTTGGTCGACGGACTAAGCTTCGTGCTTCAGAAAGCACATTAAATCGCAGGCCCCGATTGTTATAACAAGTGTATACCACGAAACGGGTTGCAGTGTTTCTTGTATGTTAGAACATAATAATGCGGTCACTAACTCGCCCGCTAAACGTGGTGACTATAGCCAAACCCCTCCCTCGGGACCCATGCTCAGCTGTGAATACGGGCTGTCGATGATTGGCCGCGCCGCCTACAGCCTCTCATTTTTTCCCTGTCATATGTATGAATATGGACACTGCTTTAACATAAACCATACCTCCATAGACCCAAAGGCCAAGTGGCCCACGTACGGTCATTTATGAAAGCCACGAGGCTTTTGCTACTCTCTGAGCGTAAAGGCGACCAAAGCCTTATTAAATGGTTTATAAATTACAAACTAATCATACTGCGCAAGAGGGCGCCACCTATAGGACTTGGATCTCGGTTCAGACTGTAAAGCAATAGTTGCACAAAATCTAAGTCTTAATAGATATATAAAAGTCCTATAAATAACTCATGTAGGTATTAAATAAAGTGGCTACTACTACGCGCTCACAAAATCAATCAAATCACATACACGCAGAAAAAACGCTATTCTCAAAGCTCTGTAATACCATGTTACCAGCACGTGCAATCGTGAAGTGTGCCACACATGAAACACGTGCGTTTGTCTGATTGTACAACAGTTCAACTACAGTAACAGTAGATATCTAAGTATAGAATTCGACAGATTATTCTGTTAAATAATTATGAAATTAGTTACGTAAATTATGTTGATGTTACATATCTATCTTTTATAATAACAAAAGTGGTAATGTTTTGGTATTAAGGTTATTTATTTAATGGCCGCGACTTCGTCAGCTTTAAATCAGTTTTTTAGAAGTACCTAATACCATTAGTAAATATTAATCTTAATGGTTATATAGTGGGACAGTTCCGTCTAAATCGTTACTAGCGTTTAAGAGATTAGACAGCCAAAAAAGAATAGCCTATATTATACCTTATTAAATTAGCTAATACCAGTGAAAGTCCCATCAAAATCGGTCCAGCCGTTACCAAGATTAACTGTTATTAAGTTGTAAATGTTATTAGTACCCTATATACCAGAGGTGGCCAACCGGTCGATCGCGATCTACATGTCGATCCCGGCAGCTGTGACAGTCGATCAACTTATATAATAAAAAGCGATATTTTAGTCTACAAATACGGTTATCGTCAGAACCCCTGGACCAAGTGTGATATTTTATGTTTGGAAACTATCTAATTTCAGTACCTTTTTGATACTATTTGATACCTTAATTAAATTATTTAGTACCTCTATGAATAGTGAATTAAAAAACGTTATTGTCTTATACGAAACGTGATTTAACGTTAATATACCATTGTGGTCGATCGCAAACAGTAAACAGTCGATTATAGGCCTTATTAAGTTGGCCACCTCTGCTATATACAATAATATGTATGAAATAAAAACATGTTATTGTTTCATTACAAACAGACACTTTAATTATATTTATTTGTATTGATATATACAATATACCTACATAACCAGCTTCCCGCGCGCGATATCACCCGAGTAGCTCCCGTTCCCGAAGGAACTTCATAATTAAATATTCCTATGTTACTCAAGGATAATGCAGCATTTTTATGGTGAAAGAATTATCGAAATCCTTCCGGTAGTTTGTGAGTAATATTCATATGAATCATATATATACAAAAATACACATCTCATAGATTAAATATAGAAAATCGTAAAATCATGTTTCATTTCGGATCCATATAAGGGCAGCATACATAGATTTCTAAGTAAGTAATAATAAAAGCTAAGTCAAACAAACCCACATATTATATAATAAAAATATTCAAATTGTTGCGTAATTTCTCCAAAGACATAAGACATGAAGATCATACATAATGTATTGAAAGAGGTATTCATAATTTCGGCCTACATGCGACTACTGCTGCCTTGAGAGCCTCTCCTATAGACCTCGGATACGATTTATTGCGGCCTACACCTACATCCCCATCTTCCCTGGTTTTATTTGCCTTCCCTGGTTCCCTGTTCGTATGTTTTATATTTCTAATTTATGACAAAACTTTGCATAATTAACAAGTTTATCGATGCATCTATGAATCTGAACCTATTTACACTTTGGATGCAACGTAAAAGGGTTATTTACATAAAAAATACCAATTACTAACACTTTTGGTAAAGTTTTAACTTGTGTATCCAGTATCCACAAAGCTTTTGGCACGAATTTCAAATTATTATAACAAAATGGAACTTCGTTTCAACGCACCAAATTCCAGAACTACCAGTTTTTTTTCTGACGGAAATTATGTAGTTAGCTAGGAGAGTTTTGCTCCTTCACCATCACATAATCGCTAAAGCTAGCCTGGCTAAAGAACTACCAGTCGGTGTCGAAAAATTGTACCGAACGTGTAGTAAAGATAACTAAATCGTACACAATATTTTTATGATTAACTATTTTGTTTATATTATAGTTATTCAAATCAAAACCAAAAGATATAAGTACAATAAATATTTAGACATTAAATCGTATTTACGACTATAAAATAGCCAGAAAATGGCTTATCGATTTAGTTGAAAGGTTCGCACTTCAGGTTGGACCGAACATGGCATTTCTTATCTTTTACTTATACATTATGAGAACATATTTTGCGAATTAAAAACCCATCCATTAAGGATTATTTCTTATTCAGCTTTCACCAGCAGATTGATTTAATCGAGGAAAATATATGGATTATACCATTCGGAGTTCACGAGACCCAAGTCGATTAAAAAAACGATAATTATTTACCTTAAAATTTTACCGTGATTGACACCACTGTCTTCTATAAGTTATGTGTACCTATGGCGTAAGTTTAAAACATTAAGGAAAATAAATTCCTATACAAATTTCCCAATCGCCAGAACGGGTGTGGACTAGTAAAAAAAACAATTAAAATACCAAATGTACCAAATTCTAGTCAGAGTTTTAACATTGGATCGAGTGTAGGGGAACGAATACATAATCAAAAGACATTGCACAGAGTTTCCGACCATGAATTACTAATCGATCGCTATACGTGATTCTGAATTAAAATTGATAAGATCATTGGTCCATTATGTTAGCGATAACCGACATTTTATAAAAGAATATAAATGCATCACATGTAATACCACGCCCAATAGTAATAACTTATTACATTGATTTATTGGTCGGACTGAAAAGCCAAATCTTTTCTTTTTAATATGAATTTTCATATTCAATTAATTAAAAAGTTCATTGCTCAGATTCCGCTCGCAGTCGATAGATATTGTTAATTTTACAATTTGACCAGCTATTATAAACTGCACTTTTGAACATTTGCTGTTCAAAGCCTATATTACTAACGAGTAGCGGCGCAAGAGCTAAATTGGAAGTGGGCGAATTGTATTTTGCGAGGCCCTAGCGCTTGTTGACTGACCTTTTTTTTTTTACTTCTTCCTCTTTTATCGTGGTCTTATAAGAGTGAGCCTGCTGTTATTATTTATTCCGTGGCGCGAGGTCCTCCAACCGCGAGGCCGTAGGCGATGGCCCACGTCGCGCACGCCTTGCGCCGCCTCTGTTCATCATCATCATCATCATCACCAGCCTGTTGTAGTCCACTGCTGAACATAGGCCTCCCCCATCGATTTCCAGCGGGAACGATCGCTAGCGGCCTGCATCCACCGACTTCCTGCGACCTTTATGAGGTCGTCGGTCCATCGTGCAGGCGGTCGTCCTACGCTGCGCTTGCCAGTACGTGGTCTCCACTCGAGAACCTTTTTGCTCCATCGGCCGTCAGTTCTTCGAGCTATGTGTCCTGCCCATTGCCACTTCAGCTTGCTTATCCGTTGAGCTATGTCAGTGACCTTCGTTCTCCTGCGGATCTCTTCATTGCTGATTCGATCACGCAGGGAAACGCCGAGCATAGCTCTTTCCATAGCTCGCTGAGCGACTTTGAGCTTTCGTATGAGGCACACAGTAAGAGACCACGTCTCAGATCCATATGTCATCACTGGTAACACACATTGATTAAAGACTTTGGTCTTCAGGCACTGAGGTATTTTGGACGAGAAGATCTCTCGAAGCTTCCCAAACGCTGCCCAGCCGAGTCGGATTCGACGATTGACCTCTTTCTCTAAGTTGGTCCTACCTAGTTGGATCGTTTGACCTAGATATATGTATTCGGTCACAACTTCGAGAATGGAGTTCCCAACGGCTATAGAGTTGGGCACTACATGGGCGTTATGCATGACTTTCGTCTTGCCCATGTTCATTCTAAGCCCAACTTGTTGAGAAACTCCATCGAGGTCATTGAGCATCTGTCCAAGGTCCTCCAGCGATTCTGCCATGATCACTATGTCGTCGGCAAATCGAAGGTGAGTGATGTACTCGCCATTTATGTTGATGCCGTGTCCTTGCCATTCCAGGAGCTTGAAGGCGTCCTCCAGAGCAGCCGTAAAAAGTTTGGGAGATATAACATCTCCCTGTCTTACGCCTCTCCGTAGCGGGATTGCCTTCGTACATTGGCCCTGTACTCGGACCGACATGGTGGCGTTTTTGTACAAGCACTTCAGCACTTCAATGTACCGATAGTCGATACGACACCGCTGAAGAGACCTTAGAACCGCCCAAGTTTCGACCGAATCAAAGGCTTTTTCATAGTCCACATACGCCAAGCATAGGGGCTGATTATACTCCTCGGTCTTCTGTATAATCTGCCGCAGCGTATGTATGTGGTCTATGGTACTAAAGCCTTTTCGGAAGCCGGCTTGTTCGGGAGGCTGGAAGTCATCGAGCCTGTGATCGAGACGATTTGTGACGACCCTCGAGAACAGCTTATAAACATGGCTCAGCAATGTGATGGGTCTATAATTCTTCAACATGGTTTTGTCACCTTTTTTGAAGAACAGAACCACCACACCTCTGCTCCATGATTCTGGCGTTTGTCCCTCAAGTAAGACGGAGTTAAAGAGCTTCTGAAGGACTTTAAGTATCGGTGTTCCACCCGCATTCAGAAGCTCAGATGTGATTCCGTCATCACCTGGCGCCTTGTTGTTTTTAAGCTGTTTAAGGGCCATCCTAATCTCGTATAGGCTGATGTCCGGGAGATCTTCGGTATTGTGTCGGGTGAGCCTTGCTCTGGGGTCTTTGGCTTGGCTGTTAGCGGGCTTGACTGTTGAGGCATACAGCTGATTATAGAACCTCTCTATCTCCCGTAAAACCTTTGGCTTACTCGACGTCACTACCCCATCTTCCTTCTTCAGCTTTGTCAACTGGCTTTGCCCAATAGAGGTGTCTCTTGCGAACACTTTGGAGCCTTGGTTTCGCTCTATCGTCTCCTTAATACATTTTGTATTATAGGAGCGAATGTCGTGTCGCAATGACGTTAAGATATGTCTATTGAGCTGCCTAAATGACTCCGCATCGTCTGGAGTCTGGAGCATCATCGTACGTCGTTTAGCCATGAGGTCCCGGGTATTAGTGGATAGTTTCTGAGGTCTATTGCTAGGGTGGGGTTTAAAATATTTAAGCCCCACCGTATGCACAGTGTCTACCAGCCCGCTGCTGAGATCGTCCACAGATTCGCAGCTATCTAGACATTCGAAGCGATTACTTAGTTCGATCTGAAAGCTCTCGGGGTTTTGGATGTGTGCTTTTGAAGGTCGGAGCGTAGACTTCATCAGTCGGGATCGTTCCAATTTGACATTAATATTTAACGTGCCTCTAACTATTCGGTGATCACTTCCGGTTTTAACCCTGTGAATCACAGAGACATCATTAAATATTTGTCTTTTGGTTGTCATGATGAAGTCAATCTCATTTTTTGTGGAACCATCAGGGCCCATCCAGGTCCATTTCCTGTGAGGTGGCTTCTGGAAGAAAGAGTTCATCATATAGAGTCCCTCTTTCTCCAGGAAATCAGCCAACCTCTGACCCCTTCGGTTCCGTTGCCCATATCCATGCAACCCCACTCTCATCTCATCATCGCCTCGTTTACCCAGTTTAGCGTTGAAATCCCCCATAACAACGGTGTAGTGGGTCTTGGAGCTATGTATGGCTTTACTAATATCCTCATACATAGCTTCCACTTCTTCGTCCGAGTGTGTTGAGGTCGGTGCGTAAACCTGTATAACCTTCATGGAATATCTTTTAGATATTCTGAGTATAAGGTACGCTACCCTGCTCGACACACTGTCGACGGCCACCAAATTGTTAATGAGGGACTTGCGGACGATAAACCCTACACCACCTTGGGACCGCTGTTCGCCCTCCCGGTAGAAGAACAAGTTGCCGGAATTCAGGGTCATCGTGCCCTGTCCCGCTCTTCGGACTTCTGACAAACCCACTATATCCCAGCGCAACTTGTCCAATTCCTCTTCCAGCTCTACGATCCTCTCGTCTGTCCTCAGAGTGCGTGTGTTGTGTGTTACCAGGGCCAGTTGTCGTGTGGGGTGGTACCCGGATCTCTTCCGGAGATTCTTAGCACCCCGCCTCTGTTACTAACATATTAAGGAGTAAATCAATTTTTGCAATTGATTGTCGTTTCATCATTCTAGTTATTCAATCCTCAGACGTTTTTTAATTAATCTAAATCATCATCATCAGCCCGTTGAACTGCTCCAGAGGAGGGGGATTTTGCTATAGTCACCACGTTTGGCAAACGGTTTGGTGGCCGCAGTGAAATGTGAAATGCTGCTGCCCGTTCCCTGGTATACGATTTTGCTGTTAAAGAACACTATTGGCTTGTTAAAGAACACTGTTTGCGTTTATAAATTGCCCCTTTGTTTTAGTATTTATTTATATATATATATATATATATATATATATATATATATATATATCGCACACCTAGATGAAGACTCCGCTAACTCAAAAATTACGAGTTTTGAGTTAGTAGCTTTGATATATTTCTTATATACTCTAAAAACTGTTTTTCATCATTTCTGAAAAATGAGGTTTTTTTGAGTTGCCGGAGTGTTCATCTAGGGGTGCGATATATATATTTAAGTTTATAATATTATTCAATATTTATAATTTATGTATATTTATCATATATTATTCATTTTAAAGTATCATTGTCTCGAATTGGTGTATATTATATTACGTATTATATTGTATATGTATATTATCATAATTTTATTTATCTGTTTCTTTTCTTCGCACTTAATTATTGGTATTATATTAAAAGGTTAGACTTAAATTTTTAAAATTGCAAACTATTTACGTAATTTACTTAATGAATTCCATTATCCATCCAAAGGTTTTCTGGAAAAAATTGCTTTATGCGATAAGAACGCCCATTGTACTGTGTCTATTATGTTTTCTTTTGTCTTGTTTGCTCATGTGTACAATAAAGAGTATTCAGTTATATTCTATAGTTAGCCACGAAGTTTTTGCTATTTCACCGAACATATAGGGGAGCAGAGCTACAGCCTCAATAATGGCGGAATTTTAATACTACAAACTAAGCAACCTGCGCATGAGGGCATCCCCAGTGGGACTTCGCCCCCGGCACAGGGCGGTCGCTGGCGATGAGATTGAGGGATTATGACTTTAAGTTTTCAAGACAGTTCGCGGGTCTCTCGGACTTCGGGTTTACCAAGACATTGGAGGGTTATGTTGGGACCATTATCATTATCCCTGGCCTTACAATGATAGGGTAAACCGGGGCTGGTGTTAACGGAGGTAAGAATTAACAAGCTTATTCCCGCCAAACGTTAAGTGTTAAAAATATGAGACTCGGTTTAGAATAACTATATACACAGCCGAACGTGTCCGTTCCTGAACTTTTTAGTAATCGACCGGCCGTCGCTAGTGATAGCTGTGCGCAGTAATCTTGGATTATAAGGTATACAAACTTTTCGTACTTCGTGAAAAATTGATTTAAGATTAATTTTATCGCTAAATTGAATCAAAGTTTATCCTAAGTGAAATTCTATTTTATTGACTTTAAAACTATTATACTTGTTTGTTATTATTTTGATTAGATTATTTTCTTTAATTGATGAAGTATAAAAAGTAACCTTGGGGCTAAAATTAACAAATTGAGTTGGGTAAGTATTAACATTTTAATACTTGCCCCATATGGTATGTGATATTAAACGAGTGTTTTTTGTGTTTTTATAGAATGAGAAATTACAAAAGGAAGAGCACAAGGGATTGTTTTAATTACAAAAGGAACAACATGCCTGATATTGACATTAGTATTTCAGAGGTTATTGATCAAATATCACACGTTCCATCAAATAAGCCGGGACCATAAAATGAACAGCGACCGTCAAATGAACCAGGACCATAAAATATAAAGCCTACAGAAAAGTTTAACGTCGGAGCAGTAAAACCGCTTCCAAAAGCCAAATCCAATCAAACAAAAGCGTTCAACGAAATCAACGATTCTCACTGATACTCCCGAAAAATTGGCCTTAGAGGAGGAAGCAAAAGTAAAATCAACAAAAAAGATAAAAACTAGTCTGAAGGAAACTAAAAATAAGGTTTAAGTCAAAGGAAAAGGTAAAAGGTAAAGAAACCGGGAGAGTAGAAGTAGAAAAGGTTAAGAAGCATATTCTGCAGGATGTTAGTGAAGAAGATACCTGCGTCTGTTTAGTTTGCGCTGAGTCTTATAATATAGACACATCTGGACTTGACTGGATACAATGTATTTTATGCAAAGGATGGGCTCAAATCACCTGTATTAGAGGTGATACCAGAAAATTAAATGCCTCAACTGTTTCTCAGATGATGAGAAATCATATTCTGACTTATTATTGCCTGATATGTATTACCTATTTCCTGTCTAGTTTTAAGAACAAATGATATTAAAATTGATTAAACTAGTTACCTTATAAATATACCTAAAGACTGTCTGACACTAAAAAGTATTTACACTGCGACAATTGTTAATAAGTACTAAGTAGATTTAAAATACGGTATTGTTTAATGTAACTCATTGAGATTCGTTAAGACTATTGATACTAAAAAGTTTATGTGACTTATTACTTAATTATTAAGTTTAAACTATTAAATTGTTGTTAATTAGTGCAGATTTATAAGATAGTACTATTTTTTCTACTTAATTTAGAAACTTTAAGACTGTTAAACTGAAAAAGTTTAAGTAACTTAAAACATTAAGATTAATTTCTTTTAGGCTTAAAACTATTCAAACTGTAGCAATGATTGTTATTAAGTGTAGATTTAAAAGAATTTTCTTTCGAAGTCTATCACAAAAAGTACTGATTTGTTTAACATTAAAGACAATAAAACATTTCATTCATTTAAGTGACATTTTATTGAAGTAAAGTTTTTAGTTTAGTCTCTGTTAATAATTGCCCCTTACGTTAATACTTACCCCAGCTCTGTTAATATTTGCCCCAAATGCGGGGTATGTATTAACAAATGGCTTTTTTGGTTTTCATGGCTCTCTTTCTGAAAGCACTTACTTACCTGATGTTTTTTGTTGCTAATATCATAGCTGAATAACCAAAGCACGATTTCAATAAAAAATAAAACGAAAAAGTTGATTATTCATGAAAATATAAACCATAATACAACATTTGTGAGTACCAGCCCCGCTCTCTACTCCAATTTTGAATATAAGGCAGACATCATAATTGGCAATCCTCGACCGTTCCAAAAAATTACAAATAAAATATATAAAAAGGTTGGTTGTGTAGTATTAACATCTATTCTTGCTGTAAATTCATGATATAATCTATTTAAGTAATATTGTCCGCCTTTTCCATGCCACAGTTACTAACTATTTTCATCAAAACAAAGAAATCATTTCAAATTATATTTTATAGGTCAATCTGATGTCTTAATCAATCGTTTAAATCTCGGTCAATGATCTACTAATAAACTCTTATCTTAAACAATAGATAAGTCGATAAAAACAATTGAAGCGTACAGGCAAACATCGCAGAATGTCATATTTTTTTTCTTTTGGAAGCAAATCTTTTCATATATCTATCTATGATAAGTTGGAACTTTAAAAAAAGTAAAATGAGCATAAAGATATTTTTGGTAAAGGCCGAAACGATAAACTCAAAAAAATATATAATAATATGTACGTAGGTACTTCACAACTTTTCTTTGCATCTTTAGCTTATTTCCTATTGTTGCGACTCAAAGGAAACATAGCATGGGACAAATGTATGAAAATGCAAATACCTATTCATCAGAATATGGAAAACAAACAATTGAAGTCATTATGTTACCTTCCAAGTCTCATTGCATTGAATACTTGGAAGGCGTGTCGAAATAATGGATAATGCTCATCCTGTTCAAAATGGACCATCACGACGATAGGTACGTGGATAAGAAGTCAGCTATCATTGTAGCCAAAAAAAATTTTTTAGACAGGGTAATTGGTAGAATTTAAGCAAAATTTGGATGATGGACATTTTTATGTTGTTAACTCAATTCTAGTTACATCTATTTATCGATAGCAGTGCTATGAGTAATGTTGCTCTTAATGTTACGATGCTAAATATTCTGTAATTTTTAATCGGTGCATGATTTTAGAAATATATACTCTCATTTCCTTTCCTTCTTTGTGTAAATAATTCAACATGATTAAATTTTAGAAAGTTATATATATATATTATATTCTTTGAAATAAATTTTCAAAATATCTACATAATTTGGCACATATTTAAATGTCAAATCTTTTGCCGACGAAGTGAAGCCAACGATGCATATCTTATAATATTGACCGATGCCCACATTTTACATGTTCACAGATTCATTTTGATGGTATTATTTATAGTCAAATATACTTTACAGCAGAACGAATTGAAAATCGGACATAAGGACGCAGCTAATCTCTAGTTGACCTTAACTCGTACATAGAGCCGTTGCGGCGCCGCGGTGACATGACGCTACCATCTTTGTAGATCCCAGTATCTTTGTAGGTACCTACTAGACATAGAAGTCTAGGTGCTAAGCTAAGTCGTTGACCTCTCACTACTTTTGTAGTCTGCATTAGCCATTTATGAAAATCGTAAAAGCAATATAAGGTCTGCTAATAAATATGAATTCGCTTCAATAGGCAGTTTGTCCTAGAAGTGCATTACACAGTTTGTTTTGTTGTATGGCAATACGAGTATAAAAAGATACACATTTTTACAATATTTATTTATAGCATAAAATCGATAATTTTATATGGGTTTAGATTTATTCGGTATTCGATAGTTGAGTCACGTCAAAAAAATATTGTACATAAATTTACGTAGTTATAAGTTAATACATTCACTGACATCGCTCTAGATTTAGATCTAGGACTTAACTTTTTAAATTTCTTTTAACATTCACTAGAGTTGCCCAACTATCGATAGTTTCGCTATCGATAGATGACCTCTAAAAATAGTAACAATATCGATAGTGCTATCGATAGTATCGATACTATCGATATCACAAATTAACTAATACTATTGATTGGAAGCAATAGTATCGATAGTATCGATACTATTACATTATAATACTATCGATAGTATCGATACTATCACTAATATCGATACTATCGATACTATTGATATGACGTCAACTATCGATAGACTATCGATAGTATATCGATAGTCGACTATCGCTAGGCAACACTAACTTTCACTCAATGCCGCATTATTACACGCAAATAGGTACTAAGATGTAGGAGTTTCGCGAATTGCCCAGTATACTTACAACTGGTTTTTTCTTGGTCATGTAGTTAAGTGGTCTCTTGGTTGGAGGAACACATGGGGCTTATAGCAAAAAAAACTAAACTTGAGATATTGTTTACACTAATATTGTAAAGAGAAATTATTTATAGTGTTTTTTGTTTGGTAGGGATGAATGGAAAAACAAGTGGAACATTTTCAAAAACTCCTACATAGTATTATTAAAAACTAAACTAAGGCCTATATATATCAATGCAGGAGTAGCATAAGCTTTATTTGATGACTCGTCTGGCACGAGTAGCTCGCTGCCCGCGCGGTTTCACAGAGTTATGTAAAAAATCTATAATTATTCATCTTCTAATGCAGAGGTCCCCAAACTTTGAAGCCTTAGGGCTGTAATGATATTTTCAAGGGCCAAAACAGATTAAAATTTTCTGCCCTTATCTATAGTCGTATTTCTAGCAATAGTAACAACAATAAGACATTGGTTGTCGCGGGCCAGTTTGATGACACTGGCGGGCCGGATTTTGCCCGCGGGTCGTAGTTTGGAGACCCCTGTTCTAATGCAACAAGCAATTGTATTTACAAATTACACTGGAAAATAATTATCTATACTAGTGATGCAACGGATCTCTGTTTCTGTTTCCGCAAGTGCGGAAGTTCCGCGCGCTTTTCAACATTCGTTTATGCTTCCTTTTCCGCAATTTTTATAACGGAGATATTAGTCTAGTCAACAAGTTCAAATTGGTGAAAAAAAAGAGATAAAGCTCCTAAAAATATGAGTGATACCTCATTGGATTCGGAATGACGTGTAGAAAAATGTTTTCGAAGGAATAATTAGCACGCAAAAAATTACAAAAGTTATTAACAAATTAAGTTGCCAAAAAAAAAGGATTTCATTGTTTGTCAATAACTCCGAAACTTTTCATATTTAAGATTTTTTTTTTAAATAGCATCTTAAAGAGGAAGAAATTTCCAGTAAAAAAGTCTTGACTCTCGGAGTTCTATCTCCATTATTTATCATTTTAATTTAACGCTGAAAATAGGACTCCGCGCGGCCGATACGGCATGCGCGCGACACCTCAAAAGTGAGTACCCCACAGAAAATATATTTTTTATAGTATTAAATATCAATAAAAAAAATTGAATTAATTATGGTGTATTTTGAACGCTTGAAGGAAAAAATTTCCGTTGGAAAAAAGTTTACAAAATATTTTTTCAACAAGTTAGGAAATATCCTAACTTGTTGACGAAGTCCCGAAAAAAATATGCTAATAAACAATAGTTTATTAGCATATTTTTTTCGGGACTTCGTCTTCATTGTAGGTAATAAAAAATGTTTAAATAATTGCTCTAAAAATCTTTCGCTTCTTGGAGGCCTTATTATATTATATATACTCAGTAGGATCAAGTTATTAAAGTTTTTGAAAAATGTTTATTTTGTTAATAAACAATTTTTAAAAACTTTGAATTTTTACAAAACTCTGTTTTGTTGTTCACTTAAAAGAATTATAATTAACAAAATAAACAATTTTTGAAAACTTTAATAACTTGATCCTACTGAGTATAAAAATCTTTCGCTTCTTGGAGAAGCGAAAGATTTTTAGAGCAATTATTTAAACATTTTTTATTACCTACAATGAAGACGCAGTCCCGAAAAAAATATGCTAATAAACAATAAAGAAATATATTTGTAATTTTTTTTTTTTTTTCATATTATTTATACTTCCGTTTCTGAATCCGTTTCCGTTTCTACTAAAATTTACTTTTGACATCTGTTTCCGTTTCTGGTTCCGCTAAAACACTTTAGTTGCATCACTAATCTATACCCATAATATACCAATATTGTAATGAGGAAACACTGGACGGATTTCCAAAATTCTTTCTCAATTAGAATGCTACATTACCCCTGAGTAAAATAGGTTATATTTAAGTATGAAGTTCCCACGGGAACGGAAGCTACGCTGAGGTACCTAGTAAGCTAAGCAAGTAATTGAATAAAGTATGAAACGAAGAATAACGATTTTGTAAGAACATGTTGATGTTTATGTAATTAATAAGTATATATTATTATACAGTACCACATAATTCATTGTAAATAATATATTAGCAAGTTAATACAACCCATTCTTATTTAAAAGTAGTTCCCTAGTACATGTCAAGCATGGCAGAATGCAGTCCTACAATACAATTGTCTAGTTATATTGTAGGACTGCATTCTGCAGGACAACATTTCATGATTAAATTTCTTTCTAAGCCTGGTTGGTTGAGGTTCTGCCCACCATACCTCGGAAAGCATCTTAAGCTGCTGATCCCAATTGTTATAACATCATGTGTAAGCAGTTGTATACCAAACAACCGGCAGCAGTATTTTTCTTTGAGCACTATTACATAAAACTGCTGTAACCAACATGCCTGACCAACATAGGGACTATGGACAGAATCCTTCCTTTGGGAGGAGGCCCATATTCAGCAGTATCTGGATTTTGTAGTTAAATATTGAAACTATCAAATAATAACAGATATTAACAGTAAAATATTATATATTGAAAAGATTTAGATATTCAAACCATTAACTTGGAATTTCTCAGAGCTCACTTTTTCGAGATAGTTAATATTAAAAACAAGGTAGTGTTGCACCAAATGCTTAAATTTGTTAATATAATTTAACAGATACAAAGAAAACTATGATGCATGCTAAGGACCAAAGTAAACTATTAGGAAAAAGGGTTAAGACAATGGCCCTTAAAAAAATACCATGAACATACTTTTGATAATCTTACTATAGTTTTTGTGACTATTATGTTGCTATTTGTGTCCAGTTTTGTAGACAAATATAAATAGCTTCAATCTGTAACATAATATGTTGAATAATATATCTCCTTACAAAATGCAATCCATCACCTCTTATATAAGGAAAAATATATAATTTATTTGTAAATGGAATTCTTAATAAAACTTCATAGAAATAATGTTTTGTTATAGCAAATTAAAATGAGCAGTAACTATTTTATGTGTTTATTAATATTGTTACTGCAATTTCAATTATTATAAAAATGACTAAGTAATTTACACAATTTAATTTTACTTGATAACTTCATCAATACTTTCAGTGTCTAGCACCAAGATCCCAAGTTGAATGAAATTTCACTTATGTGCTTGGAGTTGTGGTAGGTCCTGCTCAACAAATGCTAATGGGTTTGCCAAAATTATCTTTTTTTTTTATTAATTATAGGCTTACGTTTGACCATAATCTCGCTTGATGGAAGGCGAAGATAAGGCCTATGATGATTCACGCGTGCCTAGAAAGTGTCTGTTCACTTTAGCTTTGAAGATGTCCAGATTATAGCGTTCCGGAAAAACTAACACCGGCAGAGAATTCCACTCCTTAGCCGTCCGCATTATGAAAGAAGAAGCAAATCGCTTCGTGCGTATTGAAGGAATGTCTACAACATAAGGGTAAAACCGCTAGCCGCGCCTGGTCGTCCGGTGATGGAAGGGTGAAGGGGGTATCAGGTTATGTAGAACCTCCGCACACTCCCCGAAATGTAACCGATAAAAAACCGATAGGCAGGCTACTCTTCTACGGTGTTTGAGGCTCTGAAGACTTGTCTTCGCTCGGCGCTCCAATGAATCCAGCGCATCCAGCTGATATCTAGCAGACCCATCCCAAAGATGAGAACAGTATTCCATTGAGGCGCGAGCTTGAGCCTTGTAGAGACTCAAAAGCTGCTCCGATGTGAAGTACCGCCTCACCTTGGAGAGAATACTAAGTTTTTTGGCTGCAGTGTTTGTAATGGACTCGATGTAACGACCGAAGTTTAGATTAGAAGAGAGGTCAAGCCCTAACAGCTCAAGATGGTCGCTGATCGGAACGGAAAAATTCCGGAAAGTCGGAGTCAGTTGGAATGGACTCCGTTTCGCCGAAAAAAGACAAGCCTGTGTTTTTGAGGGGTTAAACCCAACCAGGTTGGCATCACCCCATAAGGAGACAGCCTCCAAGATCGAGTTCACCTCCTCCATCATCGACTCTCTGAGCGACTGAACCTTTGACCCAGACTTCGCCTCCAACAAGCATCTCATCGAGACTGTGCTGTCGTCTGCGTACCCAAAGATACCGGGAGTAGCTAGCAGGTCGTTGATGTGCAGCAAAAAAAGAGTCGCGGAGAGAACAGATCCCTGAGGGACACCGGCATTACTTAATACCAAGAAGATCGGACGAGGCGCCATCAATGACAACTCGAATCGACCTCCCCCTCAAGAAATCCTGAATCCAGGTACAAAGTCCGGGAGCAATACCGCAAACCTTGAGACTTGCGTGCCAAACCCTGTCAACAGCCTTAGATATATCAAGAGACACGGCAAGAGCCTCACCGTGTCTCTCAATGGCTTCGCTCCAGAACTGAGTAGCATAAATAAGAAGATCCCCAGTAGACCGGCCTCGACGGAATCCGAATTGGCAGTCACAGAGGAGATCGTTATCTTCCAGGTATGCTTGGAGACGGTTGTTTAAAACGCTCCATAACCTTACTGAGTATGGAGGTGATTGCGATTGGTCGGTAGTTGGCAGGGTCGGCACGACTACCTTTCTTGGGGATCGGTTGAACATTGGCAATCTTCCAGGATGCTGAAACTAGTCCAGTCTTCAGGGATAAGCGATAGAGGCGAGTCAAAACAGGAGACAACTCAGGCGCACATGACCGCAAGACAATGGCAGGAATGCCGTCAGGCCCACTAGCCTTATTCACATCTAGAGTGCTGAGAATTTTAAGTACCACTTTTTGCCGAATGTGCACCTCAGGCATAGTGGAAGTGCAATGTGATAGCCTGGGTGGACTTTTACCAGCAGCATCTAGTTGTGAATTGTTCGCAAATAGAGACGCAAACAAGTCTGCTTTCTCTTTGGCGGTGTGAGCTAATGAACCGTTCGGCTTCTGCAGTGGCGGCAAAGAGGACCTACAGAAATTGGCTTAGACCGATTTGGGAAGAGACCAAAAAGCTTTACTCCCAGATGGGTAAGATGCTAGTCTGGCTCCAATGCGGCCAATATGGTCAAAGCGGGCCTTGCGTAGGGCACGTTTGCAAGACTTGGCTAGGTAGGCTTTCTTCAGTTTCCGAATATTTGGCGCTTTGCGGGCTCGAGCATCCGCCCACGCTTGGTAAGCAGAGTGCTTATGTGCCTCAGCACTATCACACTCAGCGTTGAACCATGGGCGGGCTTTGTCTTGGAGTGAGACATCAGAAAACGGAATGAAATACTCCATTGCCTGGCATATCACTCCAGAAACAGCCTCCGCGCAGCGAGCCGGGTCGTCTGAAGAGAAGCATCAGCGCAGCCAACGGTAAGACGCGAAGAAATGCCGCATCTCATCCCAATCTGCTGACTTGTATCGCCATACACGCCTAGTCCCCTTGAGATCGGGATCGGGTGGCGAGTAGACAGACACAGATTTCACCAGACAGTGGTCGGAGCTACCTAACGGTGAGGAAACCGCGACTTGATATCGGTCTGGATCGGTTGTCAGCAGAAGGTCTAAGCAATTGGCCGTATGGCCATCAATGTCGAGCACCCGTGTCGGCCCAGTTACCAGTTGGGAGAGACCAAGCGTCAGAGCAGATGCATACGCTAGTCTCCCCGCAAGGTCGGTGTTCTGGTATGGGTACAGCAACTCCTGGTGGTGGGCGTTGAAGTCCCCCAGAACAAATAGCTGCGCCGATGGGTACCTGAGCTGAGCTAAATCTAGCTGAGTTAGAAAGATAGTGAAACAACCTGGTTGTCTCCATGTTATCGGTTTGCGACCGATAGACACTGGCATAGAGTATCTGCTCCAAGCCAGTGTCCACCAGAACCGACAATACAGAGAAACTGGAATCCTCAATGTTACGGAGACGTCGACAGCAGATGTCATCACGAGCATACACGCAGATGCCAGCGCGTGGCCTGAAATTGTGCTCCAGGGTGTACCCTGGGTAGTGCAAGTATGCTGCGTCGGCTGGACATCTGATTTGCGTCTCCGTGAGAAACAGCAAATGTGGTATTTCGGTCTCAAGGTGGTGATGGACCGGGATGAGATTGGAGTGCAGACCTCGGATGTTAGAAAGGTGCACTTTTAGTGCGAGGGAGTGCAACCGCTGTTTTACCAGTTTCCTATTGTTTTTTATTTTCATTTATTTTTGATGACGAACAGACAAGTAAAAAAGGGACAGTTGGGCGAGGCGTAACATAAACGAGTACCACGCAATACACACATGATGCTGCACCGACGGGAGACTGATCTGGAGCGCGCGGGGACGCCCTAACCCCAGAGATGTTCACCGGGCCCTCGCATCCGGTCGCCAACCGGCACGGTGACGCATCCTGGGATTTTTCGCTAGATGGCGGGGCAGCCTTTCATAGGTGGCTTTCCTACTAATTGGGCCCCCTACTACCTGCGGTCGGCCAGCACAGGTCAGGAAGACCGTGCTTAGGATCCCACTACCCTCCACGAACAGTCACCCAGCACAGACACCACGCAGCACCGGAAGCGGTTCGCAAAGCCACACAACTGCCCAGACTCCCCTTCCACGATGGCTACTCAAGGCAACATGCCGGAACGCGACGAAAGTCACTTGGCGGCATGGCTTTGCCTTGAGGGTGGTGACAAACCGCGGTCGAAACCTACCACCAGATGTGCTGTTCATTTGGCGCTACCCAGGGGACACGTGTGGGTGACTAGAGCTAAAGCCCACGGACGCGAACAGCATTATCCCCCAAAAATCCCATCTATATACAATACTCTTGTGCACTGGTAGGATTAGTTTCTTTTTACTTAAATAATTTAATTTAATAAATGCAAGTTAAACTGTATCTTGCATTTATTTATGAAACAAGAGCAAATTTGTTGTTCATTATTTTATTATTATTTAGTTGGTTGGTTATGTAATGATGTAAAGTTTCTACTTTACATCATTATAGTTTATAATATTGTGCCAACAATATAAATATAATTATTTGTAACACTAGGTATTGAACATCTCTTTACATAGTAATTAAATTATAATAAATTAAAGAAGCGGCCGTAGCCCAATGGCTAGGGTGTTGTGATCTTGAGGTCACCGGTTCGAACCCCACCCATTGCACAGCGATGTGAACCCACTCGTAACACAAGCATTTTAGCTTAGCACAAGGGGTTAACAAAAATACTAGTAGATGGTAAAAAAAATGCTAGTAATCTTTAAAAAAAAAAAAGAAAAACCTTACCTGACTGGCTGAGGGACTGAGGTAATTGATCGATTTAACAGACCATACAAAAATTTTACAGAATGCAGACACACATTATAAGCCGTTTCCAAAAATTTTAGGAAAAAGATTACAATTTCTTTAATGCACAAACATTTTTGGAAACACAAACAACTATCTTAATTAAATACTTCCTTTTTTTTTTAGCATACATTATGTTGTAACCTGCAAGGCTTTTGGTACTTCACCGGGCATACAGGCCTAGATTTAATTAAATACATGAGGTAGTGCTTATTTGTGAGATACCTTAATGCTTAACATAGTCACTGAATCATCATTTCAGACAGAATTGATGTACCTACCTAATTAATTTTGAAAAATTTACATTATATTGTCATTAACAATCTAACACTAAGTAAGTATGTCAGAAATGGAAACTTTTCAGAAGAATGAATAAATTATATACTTTTACATAGATATCAACAATAACAATACCGGTTTACTTTTGACATTATTTTACAGGTCTATTCCACAATGTGTGTTTCTAATTAACTGACTCTGACTTACTGACAACTCTATAGAATAAATCGTTTTATCATCATGTTTAATATAAAGAATATGTTCACATCTCATTTATTCATAATTAATTATACTCATATTAGATTTCTTTCATTATTACAAAAGAAATATAATTCAGTATAAACTTTTATTTCTTAGATGAAGCAACAAAGTACACAAATTATGTTGAAACAATTAAAGTGTATGTTTCAAATTTGTTTGAAACATACATTTTAATTGTTTGAGGTGTATGAACCAAGCACCTCATTGTTGACAGTATTACTATGGTTTCTGACATCTTCTATTTATAGGTACTTATAAATTCACCTAAGTAGGCCAAGAAAAAAGCGTATACTGAAAACAACCTTTGTTCATTAAATTAATTAAATACACTGTAGGTAGATTCATATAAAAAACATAAAAATAATATAAAGTTACATACCTCTTTGGAGATATTTCCCATAAGGCTTTTTCCCTATTATCGCGAAGTTTTATAACATTTACGAGCGTGGAAACAAAGAATTTCACTTGATATAAAAGTTAGAAATATCAAATAAAATATCCGCTAACGGTGGCTATATTAAATTACGGCGCAGAGCGACAGAATTAAAAATAATACGTTTATTAACAAATAAAGCAAAAAAACGAAACGGTAATCTAAAGCACACTTGATATTTTCTCTCAAAACAAATGCAATCGAACGAAACCAAAACCGTAACCACACTGCTTGCCTGGCTGTCGGCCTAACCTGTCAAAATGACATCACTGACACTTCTTTGCACTGACGTTTCTTTTTTTGTTCGATTTATAGATACTTGTGGTATACATCTTTTGAGCCAACTGTTTTAATCTGGGATCTGTCTGTAAAATATTATAAAGTTTAAGGCAAGGTTTAAGGACATTTTTATGTTAGTGTATGTTGCCACTTTAGCTTCAAAGTATACTTTGTAGCTAAAGTGTTTTTTAATACAGCAGTACAAGTACGTTGAGCTTAATATTGATTTTTTACTATCCTGCTTTAATATCGAGTCGTTTCACATAACTCCATAATCCGTACGAAATCGTAAAAAACATCAATCTGTGACCTATAAGCTGAACTCTATCTATCAATAAAAATAAGGTTTTTTGCTGTGCTATGTTAACCCCCTCAGAATTTACCGTGACTATGTTCACGCTAAACATATTATGAGAACGAGACCCATTTATACAACGCCTTAGAGTTAGCATCGAATAAGTACATAACTGGAAACGATGTTAGCGTATACCTTTTGAGATAGCAATATATTCTGCTGGGCTACCAGCATGTGTAATTGTTTCGCCAAGAATATTAATCATTGCGACAATATAATTATTTTAAAATACTAGTTACACCGTTTTTATTTGGTTAATTTTAACTTAATTTACTGTGCATATTGTGGATTGCTAAAGGTATCGAGCAATGGTTGTATGGTTTTTGTTTGTTAATTACTAATTATTATTCTATAGGTACTTGCATTTTTTTATTGATACTTGAATTTACATACCTTATAAATTCAAGTATCAATAAAACTGGTCATTATACGTAGAAATATTAAATAAGGCTGAGGAACCGAAGAAGCGTGTACATGTAGTGTAGCTAGGGCTGCCTACTTTGGATATCGACCAATGTATTAACAGTTATTAACTGCAATAACTCGTCTTGCATACCTACTATTAATAATATTGATTTACATATTTTAAACATAACAGATAAGCGTTAAAAAAACCTAAGGAACCATTTATCATTCGATTACAATCGATGATAAAGGACATTCAAAGAAGGGATTTAGAGCAAAATAAGTTTTCGTGCTTAGTTTATAATTAAGGTTTTTGGTATTGTAAATTTGTTATTTTAAATCAAATTAACAATATTGACTACTTCCAAGAAAAACTTTATAATAAAATGAACGAACGAACAAATGAAAATTGTGAATAATTTTATTAATATAAAAAATATCTTAGAATATTTAGAAAACTATTTTTTTTTCTTACCTTTTCGTTTATAAATTTAATTTCTTCCACTTTAGCCCCTTATTATACGCACACCCATTATATGGGGGAAGGTAAAACTTATCTCCACTGGCTACCCTAAACCTTAGCTGTCAAAGGTTCGTTATGTTGAAACGAACTTTTTAGTGTAAACAGAACCAAATTAATCATTTACAACATAACATATAATATATTGGTATATAATAACAAATAGTAATGTCGTAAATACTTAACAGTTTATAAAAGCGCTACAATAAATTATTACGTGTTAGGTTCTGACTTAACCTAAAACTTTGTGTTGCGGATTATCCGCAGGTACGTATACGCGAAGTGAGATGAGAGATCGATGTTTGCATCCTGTTTCTTCCTACAGGAAGCCGCATAAGTAAATACCACTTCCACAATATGGGGAGGGGGGGGGACAACGACTCCTTTATATTTCCTTTCTCTACGGTTGATAGTAGAGGTAGTCTGTAACAGGAAAAATTAGAAACCTGTTTCACCTATTCCAGTGCCAAGAAAAAAACAGTTCCAAAATAACAGCCTGTTCCATTGCAACCAAAGACTCTTTGATTGCTACAGTTTTTATAGTACCTAGTTTAGCTATCTCTTTCAATTACAATAAGTCAGAAGATAAAAGAGCATATTCCAAACTGTTCCAGACAGGTACTGATTCTATCTCTTTCTATAACAATAAGTTAGAAGAGAAAAGAGCATGTTCCAAACTGTTTCAGACAGAAACAGATGCTATCTCTTTTATTACAATAAGTTGGAAGAGAAAAGAGCTTGTTCCGAACTGTTCCAGGTCAGTTTCGTTTATATCTCTCTCTTTCTAATGTAAATATCCGTAAGCTAGATAGAGAAGACCATACCTCACACACCAGTTATGGCAATGTTGGTCTATTGTAGGTTGTGGAACAGGCGAAACAGGCAGGAACTGTATTTTTGGTTTTGCGATACCTGTTCCATGTTGTTACTTTTAAAACCCTGTTTTTTAAACAATTCCGATAAATACGCCTCACATCAACTTGATAGAGAGCGAATGCATTAACACCGAAGTGTTTGAGAATTTATTATAACACTAGCGGCCCGCCCCGGCTTCGCACGGGTGGACTTAAATACCCTACACCTACCCTAAAAAACCATCGTTCGAATTTCCGTCCACAATTTTTTGGACGGCTCAATTAAAATATCGTGTGTTATTAAAAAATGGATCAGCGTCGGGAACATTGTCGTTCGATGATTTTTTATGATTTCAAATGTGGCCTAAAACCGGGAGAGTCGTTTGTTCGTCTTCAAATAGCTTTTGTGGATGTAGGAACTTCTAAAGCAATTATTTACCGTTGGTACAACGAATTCAAGCGCGGTCGTCTAACTTTGGGGGATGAAGAAAGAAGCAGTCATCCTTCGACGGCTGTTACGGAAAAAAACGTGGTGGTAGAGTAAAGTTGAATTCAAGAAAATAGGCGCATTAAATACGAGTTATTAAGCATACTCTTCAGATTGGTTCGGGAAGCGTTTTTAAGATTCAATACTTATGAATACTTATGAATACCTACCTATTAGTATTATTGAATTCCCTACCGACTCACTAAAATATTTTACTATCTAATTATAATATTTTACTAAAATATTTTACTATCTATTTTACTATCTAATTACCTAGTTTGTAATGATGGCGGCGGCGTTCCAAACCCGTTGTAATTTACCTAAATGTGTTATTTTATCAGCATAGCTGAAATAACTCAGTTATAAATTATACATTCCCCGGTTCCCCGTCCCTGTGAGAACCTGCTCATCATTTTTATAAGTAGGTATCCTTATTTTTATCCTAGATGTCATACGTCTTTAATTAAAAAATTTATATTAAAATCGGACCAGTAGTTTTTCAAATAATTAGTAACTTTTTTTTTACTACAACCCTACAAACCTACTACAAATTCCACCCGTGCGAAGAAGGAGGGGGGGGGGGCCCTCCTTCTTCGCACGGGTGGAATTTTATAACCGATGTTACTCAGGGATAATGTAACATTCTTAAAATTATAGAAAACAGTTCAGTATGTTTTGAGTTTATTCCAAACAAACATACAAAAATATAAAAACACATAAATACAAACTTTTCCTCTTTATAATATTAGTATAGATACCTACAAACAGTTTTTCATTTCTACCAACTTAAGTAGAAAGCTTTCGGGACATCAGTAGGTATGAAGCAGAAATGAAGAGTTTGTCAGACTAGACGGCTCTTCAAGTTTAATCCGGCGCGGCGTCTCAACGACGCCGCGACGACGGTGTGACGCAAGGCAATATCGCGTCCAGTGGCGGCACGACGACGACAAGTCACTATACGACGACTGACTCATATTATCGTCACGCCTTTCTTCCATAGGGGTGGGCAGAGGCAAAAGAACGCCGACGGTCTCGATCCTGGCACACCTCTTATGCTTCCTCCACATTCATCAGTCTTTTCATGTATGCTCACCGGTTATAGGTACCTACTTTAAGTTGAGTAGAATAAACTAGCACCACTACACAGAGACCACTCTATCCGATCCGTCGGAAAAGAGTGCGCCCACGAACGCGACGCGTTCCCCCTCGTCCTCCCGACCCTTAGTTTGCAAAGAACCATCCGATATCCTCGTAGACCCGAAGTCCGAGATGCCCGCGAACTGTAAAGTAGAGTGACAGTTGCACAAAACCCCCTAAAATACTAAAAGTCATAATCCCTCAATCTCATCGCCAGCGACCGCCCTGAGCCGAGGTCCAAGCCCCACAGGGGGCGCCCTCTTACGCAGGTTGCTTAGTTTGTAGTTTTTTTAACCAAATATTAAGGCTGGAGCTCCGCTCGCCTTTATGCCCGGTTTTCACAGTATCTATCAATTTCACTTCACACATACTTATCTCTACGGCATTAATCTTACTTTCATGCTTCTTCTGCCATACTCATGTTTCGCTTCCATACATCAGAGTTGATGATAGAACACCCTGCAGTATGGCAAGTCGAGTTTGGCTCGAATTGCTTGCCATGACACAGTGTAAAGCACCATTAACACTGCTATTATTGTGTAAGTATTTATTGGCAGACGAACCTACCTAAGAAGAAAATATTCATAATAGACATTAACTGTTCCTAGCAAGGCATTACATATTTATAGGTATGTAGGCGGTACGGCCAACTGTAAATAGGAAGGTGCCAAGGGTCTCTTTTTCTGCACGGAATATATTCTATCTATCGATCCATCGACCAGACCCATAATTTATCCGGGCGTAAGGGATCTCCATCGCCATAGCGCGCCAGGTCCCTCTTATCCATTGAGCACTATGGACATTGGACAATTCCCCCAGGCAACGCGAACCAAAAGGGCCCGGCCTGCCTCGAAAAATATTTATTCTTTATTTAATCAACAAATGGAGCAATTAAATAAATTCGATTTGCCAAATATCAAAAAATGTATATGAAATCCCACTGTATCAGTTAGGAATTACTACACAAGCTTAAAAATGTTCCAGAAATACCAAATCTTTTTTTATCGTAATCTGCCGATATCTTAATATTTTTTTAGGCTTAGAGAGAAAATAATTTTTAAATTAAAATTCATTTACAAACAAAAGTGTTTTTATTTGTAGTTACCAGTATAGTACCTAGATACGAGTAGGCAGGTACAATAGCATTTTGCCGGAGTGATCCGCTCCATGGCGCTATACGGCGCCCCCATTTGGGTCGATGCCCTGAAGAGGCGAAACATGGCTCTGCTGCGACGTCCGCAGCGGGTCATAGCCTACCGCACGGTCGTGTTTGACGCGGCCTGCCTCCTTGCCCTCCGTGGGACCTGGAGGCGGAGGTTTTGGCCGCCGCGTACCCGCGGAGGGGTGAGGGGGCGCGTTCTGGCCGCGACCCCTTCCCCGAGGGTGTTGCACGGTGGCGGACTGAGGTCCGTCGCCAAACCCTCCGGAAATGGCAGGAGCGGCTAGAGCGGAATGCGTACGGAGGAGGCGATTCGGCCCCATCTAAAAAAGTGGACCGGTCGCCGTCACGGCGACGTCACCTACCACATTGCACAGGTAGTAACAGGACATGGCTGCTTTGGCCACTACCTGTGCAACGTGGCGCAGAGAGAGCCGGACACTCGCTATCACCACTGTGACTGTGCCGACATTACGGCACAGCACATGGCGGTAGAGAGGCCGGCGTGGGCCAACGAGCGGGAGGAGCTCGTTGGCGTGGTGGGAGACGACCTCTCGCTGCCGACCATCATTTCGAAGATGGTCCAAAGCGAGAGGTGGTTGCCTCCTTCTGTAGACAAGTAATGTCACAGAAGGAAGCCGCGGAGCGGGAGAGGGAAGTAGATCCCTCCGCCCACCCGCTTCGCAGACGGCGTGTTGGCCGTCGGCGGCGGGCCGAAACCCGCCGCCTACCGCCCTAGTCTCGGGGAGTAGGAGACAGGGGCCCCGCTCCCTTCGAGGCTGAACCATGAGGAGTAGGGACGCCTGTACACTCCGGGCGTCCCTATAATTGGGCAAATGGGCCACTGTAAGTGTGGCCCCGTAAATCCCGCGGTACCATATTGGCCGCGGGTGCCATCGGGGGGCCGGATTGCTCATGCGTACCCGGCCCCCGCCAACGGCGGATCGAAGGAGTGTCCGGAGGTTTTAGTGGTAGTAGGGTCCTCTCCTCGTGGTATGAGTTAAGCATACCACGCTATGGAGAGGGCGAGTCCCACATATCCCACCGCTAGCGCGCGAATACGCTGCAGCGGCGGTGGGAATGCGTAAATGCATTTCTTCCGTACAAAAAAAAAAGAAATGGTACAATAGCATTTTCATATAAAAAACAAAACATAACATAACATAAAAAATTAGTTGTTTGTAAGTATGATTTTTTTTTCTGATATTTGGCCTGTCGAACTGTCTTACAGTTTTTGACAAGTGGACAAGTGCATTCGAATATATTTTCTATCTGTGTGTGGATGTACCTAGATGTTAATTTGCCCTGGTGGCTACTGAACCACCATTGTAAATTAACATCTAGGTTACGTTTACATTTAACCACTGGGTTACGGTAGTTGCTCCCGAGACCGAACCATAGATGGTTCTTCTGAGTCTGGGTGTACTTTGTATCCGTGAATTTTGTTGTTTATAAAATCCCCCACAGATTGGCCGTCTTTTGAAAAACAGATTTATTTGAAACATAAGTATTTACATTTGGACTAAGAGCTGACAACCGAAAAGTCAAGGTAATTTGATCATTCATAAAAATGATTTATCAGCTTACCTGGAGCATTCTAAGCATAAAGACGTCGACCTGGCAGGATTCGCGTGGTGGATGTGGGAGTTATGGGGTGGGAAAAAAATAAAAAAAAAAAATAATGTGATCAGGATTACTTTTTATGCCAAATGGTTTGCCTACCTCCCCAAAGCACACAAAAAAAATCTGGCGTCATTTGGTTGGTGGAAAGGTATCGCCAGGCTTAATTAAAGTGAGGAAAAAAAATATTATTTTTAGGTAATAAGAACAAGGCTGGCTTTTTTTGTGATTAAAGTTTATTATTCCCAGAGGCTAGGAAAAAAAAGCCAGCCAATAATAGTAGTGGGAACATGTCGAAAAAAAATAATTAAAAATTTATATTTTAAATTGTATTTTGCTCGAGAAAGAGCTAAGGGGCATGAAAAAGAGCGCGTGGAGGGGATACACGTGACTACGGCGTCCGTGCTCTCTCGGTAATGTGCCTGTAATTGGTTTACGTAAATAAATATGATTTTTATTTTATTTTATTTTATTTAAACAGAATATAAAAACACGTCCACGCGCTGTAAAATAGACGCTAAACTGAAACAGCTGGCGCTCCGGAAACGTTCGGCTCTTTCCGCTCAACGAGTGCGACGAGGCCAGCCAGGCGCGTTCGGTTTACCGAACATGAACGACCCGCCGAGAGAGCACGGACGCTGTCGTCGCGTGTATCCCCTCCACGCGCTCTTTTTCATGCCCCTTAGCTCATTCTCGAGCAAAATACAATTTAAAATATAAATTTTCAATTATTTTTTTCGACATGTTCCCACCAATATTATTGGCTGGCTTTTTTTTCCTAGCCTCTGGGAATAATAAACTTTAAGCACAAAAAAAGCCAGCCTTGTTCTTATTACCTAAAAATAATTTTTTTTTCCTCACTTTAATTAAGCCTGGCGATACCTTTCCACCAACCAAATAGCGCCAGATTTTTTTTGTGTGCTTTGGGGAGGTAGGCAAACAGGCAAATTTGGCATAAAAAGTAATCCTGATCACATTACCTTTTTTTTTATTTTTTTCCCACCCCATAACTCCCACATCCACCACGCGAATCCTGCCAGGTCGACGTCTTTATGCTTAGAATGCTCCAGGTAAGCTGATAAATCATTTTTATGAATGATCAAATTACCTTGCCGTTTCGGTTGTCAGCTCTCCGTCCAATTATAAATTAAACATATTATGTTTAAGTACAATTGAGACAAATTAATACGTTTTGCCATAGATAAGAGTCGCTTTAACCCTCTATATAAAATCATAAAACACGTATCTAAATACATACAATTTAACGTACATATAATATACCGAGACAGATAAGTTATTAGTTGTACTCATAATAATACGCGTTGTTGAGGAACACACTACACTCGCGTGTTCTCACACAATATAGTGCACGTTCTATTTAAATACTGTATAATAAGTCTTTGAGTAATCTTCCTTCAACTATCCTAGGTCAAAATAAAAATAAAATAGATTTTTTTAATTGATATTTTTTATATGTTTTGTTCAGAAGTAAGTAGTATAATAATAAATCATTGATTTTAATGTGAAACTGACAACATCGTTACTGACCGGTATAAGTGCAGTAAGTACCATTTTATTTGTTTATTGCTTTTATCTTTAAGGAGTGGCGATATTATCATTACCTACCTACCTGTAGACAAGTGATTATAAGGCATGTCTTGTTTTGTTCAATTATGTTAAAACTAGCTTTCCGTAGGAACTTTATAATTAAATATAGCCTTCATCTATAAATAGGCTATCTAACACTGATTTTTTTTTCAATTGGACCAGTAGTTCCTGAAATTAGCGAGTTCAAGCAAACAAACTCTTTAGCTTTATATATTAGTATAGATACGAATAAGGGACTACTCAAATTTATTTAGCTTGTTTGTCCGTGGGGAAATGCATTTACGCATTCCCACCGCCGCTGCAGCGTATTCGCGCACTGGCGGTGGGATATGTGGGACTCGCCCTCTCCATAGCGTGGTATGCTAAACTCATACCACGAGGAGAGGACCCTACTACCACTAAAACCTCCCGGACACTCCTTCGATCCGCCGTTGGCGGGGGCCGGGTACGCATGAGCAATCCGGCCCTTAACCGTGCGTAGGCTCTTCAAGCCTACGCATCCTTTCAGCTTTACCGACGCGTACGCATCTCTTCTCTGTTTTCTATTGATATGTGCATACAAAACAACAACTGAATTCAGACATCTGATGTGAATAGTTCCTAACATATGTAAATTAACATTTAATTCATAATTCATCATCATCAGCCCGTAAAGTATCGATTGGTAAACATGGGCCTTGCCCAATCATGGGTGACTATAGTCAAAATTCCTTCAGGCTTCCAGTCTTGAAGACCAGCAGACGGGTCAGAGGGCCTACAGAAAATACCTCTACAATCGCTGATCGCTAGCAGACAAATGTATGGATACTTTACATGGTTTCGTAATTGATAATGGACTAGGACCCCTAATCTATTACTTCAATAATATTTCAATGATGCATACTTTAAATATTATTGACAGTAAAAAAATGGGTTAAATTTGGTATTAGGTCTTTCTTTATTGTGGGAATCTGGTATGGATAATGGATATTTCAACTTACGATACTACCTTAAAAAAATCAAAAAAAAAAAAAAAAAAAGTTTTTATTTACGTAAACCTATTACAGGCATTTGCAAATAGTCAAAACATATTTGGCTCATTAATATAATATATTTAATTTATTAATTTAGTTTAGTTATTATAGTTATAATAATAATAAATAGTTTGTATTAGATTTTTTATAGCTTTAGCGTAAAAGCTGTCAGGTATGAAAATAGAATTTTATTTTTTATCTATAATTTAATAGTCTAAAGTTCTGTCATTTGAGTATGTTATTATTTAGATAGACCATAAGTATATCGTCGGACGCGATTTTATGCTACCACCGGTTCCAATACGCCCCAACTGAGAAGATCCGGCGAAACAAACTCAGTGGGGTATTCTACTGCCGGTTTCATCGCGGCCTCATTGAGACGATCCGGCGAAACATACTCAGATGGGCATGTCAACATTATTTAGGTCCAGTTACTGTCTTTATTTAGTTAATTGGCTTACACAATTTACCAATCGGCTGTCTTTATACAACTTTTATTTTTATTTTGCTAATTTAACAGATCAGAAAAGTTATTTTGAGACAGAACATGTGTTATTTTTATGATTATGATTACAGACAGTACACAGAATACACTATCATGATCTTTTAGTTCACATTTCAATGCTTCATCAGCTATAGGGTATCCGATCTGGTGCACGAGGGTATAGCCTGCCATACATCTTTGTCATCTATATACTCTTTAGTACTATAATAGCCCCTACTCATTAGGATGCGTTTTACATGTGTTTTAAATAATGCATCAGGCATGTCAGTAATATGAAAGGGTAGTTTTTTATAAAATCTAATGCAATTTCCCTTGAATGACTTACTAACTTTGCTGACCCTAAAGCACGGCATAGCTAGTTTGTCCTTACTCCTAGTATTTATATTGTGAAAGTCACTTTTTTTACTAAATGTATCTAGGTTTTTCCTAACAAATAAAATATTCTGGTAGATATACTCAGATGGCACAGTTAATATATTTATATCTTTAAATAGGGTTCGCAAAGAATCGCGGCTACCTAGCCCATAAATAGCTCTGACCGCTCTCTTTTGTTGGATGAAGATAGTATTAACATCAGCAGCTGACCCCCAGAGCAAAATGCCATAAGCCATAGTGCTATGGAAGTAAGCAAAGTATACTAACCTAGCCGTGGATTCATCTGACAATTGTTTTATTTTCCATACGGCATAAGAAGCAGAACTTAATCTACCCGATAATTTCTCAATATGAGGACCCCACTGTAATTTAGAAAATAATGTCACTCCCAAAAATACCGTGGATGAAGCAAGATCCAACGTTTCATTATTCAGTGAAATAGTAGGTGTGACATTATTTACATTTGGTAGCGCAAATTTAACACACTTAGTTTTCCCTGCATTTAACAATAGATTATTAGCTGAGAACCAATTTGAGATTAGGCTAAGTGTATTTGTGTGTCCAATAAAGTCTTTATCTTTTCTATTTACTTTAAATACCAAGGATGTGTCATCCGCTAAAATAACTATATTTGATATTTTATCTACTAAATATGGGAGGTCATTTATATAAACTAAAAACAAAAACGGACCTAGTATTGAACCCTGGGGCACACCCATTTTGATGGGAGAAGCTTCCGAAGTTATTCTGTCTATGGCTACTACTTGTTCGCGGGATAAATAGGATACTACAAGGTCCAAGGACGTACCAGAAATTCCGTAGTATTTTAACTTTACAGCGAGCGTACTGTGATCTACACAATCGAATGCCTCACAAAAGATTCCCAGAGCATCCTGTGATCCCTCCCAAGCCTCTAGTATGGTCTTGATTAGAGTGCTTCCTGCATCTTGCGTAGAACGGCCCTTAGTAAATCCAAATTGTTTGTCGTGTAGTATCCCATTCTCATTGAAGTGCGACAGCATTTGGTTAAGCATAAGGTTAAATTAAAATAAACACGGTCTCTATAATGTATATTTATCGGGAATTAACTTTGAATTCAGGCGCTGAAAAATATGAATCTCGTCTTTAAACATTGCCTATGACATTTACAAATTATGTGGCACCAAAATGCACTTGCTAAAAGAAATTTCTTCAGATTAATCTCTTTGGTATATTCACAATATCTAAGCAGGTCAAGTGCGTGACCTCTTAAAAATAAATACGTATATATTTGATGTGACGCAAAGGAATTTTCAGCGTGATATCCATGAGAATGTGCGAATTATATCATCTACATACCTCATTACAGTTTTTTGATATATATTTCATTATTTGGGTTCCGTAAGTACATTTGAAGGGAGATTTATAAGTAGGTACATGAATATACAAAAACGCAAAAAAAAATTAGTAACTTGCTTTTGCCCGCGATTATTTGCTGCGCATGTATTGAGATTTCTCTGTACAAACTAATAACGCGCGCTTCATACCCTTTATTTCGGAAAATATCTGGTTTGGGGATTCGAATGATTGGATTCCTACGTCAAAATAAATGTCTGCTTGCCAAATTTTAAGGAGAAATCTGTCCAGTGGTTGAGCTGCTTTTAAGAGATAAATTTTATAGGTACACAATCAAATCTTTTTTATTTATAATATAAGCATAGATATACAAGCGTACCGATATCAAAGATTTCCTCTAGATTTTATTTATAAAAATTATAATTGAATTGCTACATATGTGGCTTAGCGATATAAGTCTTAGAGGTCTGGTTGGTAGAGGTACTCACCAACCAGAATGCACGTTAAGCCGTTAGTCCCGATTGTTATAACATCATCTATAAGAAGCATACGCTTCTTCTTCTGGTATACACCAGAACGGGCAGCGGCGTCTCCATCTGTGTTTCAAACTTACAACACAATACTGCGGTCACCAACCCGCCTGCCAAAAGTGGTGACAAGGCAAAATCTTCCCTCGGGAGGGGCCCATGTTCAGCAGTAGAAGTTACACGGGCTTATGATGATGATGAATTAGTGAAATTTATAAATATTTCTATAAGCATATAGACACTATAACTAGCTACGCTATAGCATATTAAAGCTATTATACCCACCTAATCATAATTTACAAGGCCGCGCCGTAGTAAATGCAAGGAAAATTTATAATTCATCTGCACAGTAGGTACATAGTTGTGAACGTGGTGTAATATTCTGTCTCAATTAATTTAAATGATGTCTAGCTAATTACTTAGGGTCCGTTCACACAGACCGGCTCGGAGAGCATCGGCGCGCATTTTTCTTTACAACAGACCGGATCGTATACGCTTGGAGTTGGTCGGAGCGGAGCCGCAAACTATTTCACATAGACCGGCTGGAAGCGATCTGAAAGAAGATGCGCTCGGAGCCGGTCGGATGCGCTCGCAGCCGGTCGGATGCACTCGCAGCCGGTCGGGTGCGCTCGGAGCCGGGTGAATACACTACAAAGGCAGTGCCAGTATTCCACGCAGTCCAAATTTGGAGCCGATCGGTTGCGCGAGCAAAACAGAGCACGCAATCGGAGCCGATTGGCTGCGCGAGCGAGAAAAAGCATGCAATCGGAGCCGAACGCCTGCCCGAACGAGAAAATGTACGAAATCGGAGCCGGTCAGCTTCTCTTATTATTTCACACCAAGCTCTCTTAATGACAAAAGCAGTGCACATGCAAAAATAAACCTTACTACAAATACTAAAAACTCTGTTTTCAACGTGATAAGAATCTGCTCTCCTTTTCGAGCCGGTCTGTGTGAACGGACCCTTAAGGTATTGTGTGACGTGCATATCTATAATGGAAGTACCAAATTTGAAAAAAAAACAAAATTCAACTGATTTACTTAATGACAAGTGCGCTGTTTAAAATTGCTTATTCAATTATAGAATACGTACCTCTTGTATATATTATAAGGTGATTCCAAAGGTGATGACACATATCATCACATGTAGTGTATATAGAATCACGTGTAGTAATGACGTCAGTGAAGAAATTTGAATGAGAATAATATTTCATATTTTATTAAAATAGGTACCTATATTAAAATACAACCGCAAGGTGAGGTCTTAATCTGTGATATACTAGATGTTGCTGCCATTGGCCCATTATTTATTAATTAAAATAATTTTACCTTTGTATGGAATTATATTTATTTTAATTCTGAGCATTTTTACCTAATAATTTACCTATCTTATATTAAAACGATGGTATACATTTTGGTAGTACCTGTTAGATATATATCTTAATAGTTATTATGAAAAGGGGTGTTTGAGCTGTAAAAAATCCAAAAAATCACATGTATTTATACACGGAACCAATCTTACGGGATAACCATCAGAATTGAAGTGATGAAAGTTTAGTATTTGGGACTGATTAGATTAAAATTATTATATGTATTTAATTAGGCTCTTCTTGCACACATAGCCTTTAAAGTAGAGCATACGTGTATGTTATCATTGAGTTTATTTAGTTTGTTTATTATGGTTTTATTTTATATATTTTAGGTATAACTAATTTATTCCGGTAATGCCAAGATTGATAACCTCAATATGTCATAGACACAATATCATCGGCCTATTGAATTAGTAAGTATCACGTTAACGATGAATGTTGATAATAAAAAATATGAACTGTGCTATACAAGTCTAAGCAGTTGTTGCACAATTATCGTTTGATCATTTCCAATTATAATAAACGAAGTGCATCTTATTTTCCGCATTCATTGTTTCTAACCTATTGTATAAAACATACTTATGAATAATAATATGAATACTAGACATAAGCATGACTTAGTTGTACTTGCAACTCGTGTCCCTAGAATAAGCAACTCTTTTATGGGGCAATGAATTCGCTTTTATAATAAACTCCCTAATAATATTAGAGAACTATCTGTTAATAAATTTAAAGCCATTGTTATAGCTAAATTATGTAAAAAGGCATATTATAAAATATTAGACTATGTATATGACAGAATGGCATGGGAGTAACTTGCTCTGGAATGACACTGCTGCTAAACAATATTGTAAAAATAACATAAATTGAGTAATTGAGTTTCTTGGTAGTTCTTTTCAGAGTTGCCACGTCTTGAACTGGTGGTAGTCCTAAAAAGAAATGGACGCATCATAAGAACATATTTTAATTTTTTGAATTGTGTCTATATGAATAAAGAAATTATGACTTTGACTTTGACTAGCTTTTCGGGCGCGACTTCACCCGCGTAGGTCGTGTTTCCGTAAGAACTTCGCAATTTTATTTAGCTTATAGCCTTTCTCGATAAATGGGCTATCTAACAATGAAATATTTTTTTAAATCGGACCAGTAACCTCGTTCCTGCGATGATAGTTGAACGCCCGTTCAAGCAAACAAGCAAACTTTTCAGTTTTATATGAATACTCTTAGGATATGTTGAAAAAGGACTTAATTTCTTAGGTACCTATATAAATATTCCATTTTCTACACCAGACGTTATATTTTGTCACATTCTCTTACTCACTTACAAGAACTGTTCTACGAGCCTAAATATTCACCCGTCGAATTAGATTTACATTTTTACTTAATTATTATCACCCCGTCTTTTGAAGGCAAGTCTTTTAAAGACGCATCAGCAATTGTAAATCACCTGAAGATTCCGTCACTACCATACATCACCTCCATAATTATGACCTGAGAGACTTAGGCGTTCTATGTGAGTATTGTAATGCTATTTCAAAACCGGTTATCAGAGAAAATCTTTTGCAGTGCTTCCCTTACGAAGTACAGGGCAAACAGAGTGGGTGCGAGTAAGTAGGTACGCAACCTAGCTTAGCACCAAAATTGACAGAGAACCTCGACTTTGCCACTGACGTCGAGCATTATCTGTTTAGTATTTTTATCCTTCTCTTATTTATCATTGTTTACAGCGCATTACTAGGTGTATGATCTTTGAAAATTAATGCCATTTAATGAGGTGCGCATTTAGATAACGACGGTGGATATACAATTATACATCACATGAGTGCACAAAACATTGAATGGTACTAAGTACCTACTACTCATTCTAGTTGGTGGGTTTGTACAGTGAACTGGTTTCTTTGTTCCAGGGACATGCCATCATCGCTAAATGATTCATTTGTATATTGATTGAGTGACTTTACAAAAGTTATCAGCTGTTAGTAAAGCAATTATTTACCTGTTGACTTAGTGATACTTTGTGAGAAGAAATATCGAGTGATGGCGAAGTCTAAACAAATTGAATCGAAGGTGAAGAAGGACGAAGATTTCATACCACCTGATGGTGGATGGGGTTGGATGATTGTTGTGGCAGCAGGAGTCTCCAATGTAAGTTTTTTTTTTATACCGTCCCAAGCCACTTGTACATACAGTGTACATACATCCTATATATTACATCTTAAACTTCTTTAACTGGTATATTCATTTTAACCCTGTATTATAATCAGTTTTTAATTTTCTAACTATTATGTGGGTCAATAAATGCGGTGTTTTATTTAACACGTGCCCAATGCCGTCACTTTTTTCTGAACTCTATCGCTGGCTGGCGCTTCCTTCTCCCTGATGTATATGTTACGGCTAATAGCCGAAGTGCGGCTACACCTAGTTTTAGCCGGCTACAACTTACCTAGCCGCATGTGGTCGGCAATAAGTCCCTGTTCAACTCCATTGGTTTAGGTTTAGGTTATTTTTTTTTACCACCCCAACATCTTTTTGTGTCGTGCATAGGTATTGTTTATTTAATTAAAACCTAGTTCTAACCGAAGATAAGTAGTATAGGTACATCTTAGTTTAACCGCATGTGGTCGACTGCACCTAGTTGTAGCCGGTTAAACCTAGGTGTAGCCGCACTTCGGCTATTAGCCGTAACATATATACCTACTTGCACATATCCGGGTTAAAATGTTTGCAAGACCCTACTCCATCGTAATAACTAAAATCATACCAAGTTACATTACAACTTATTTAGTAGTTTAGCCAGACAAAAACAAAATAAATTGCAATTTTCGCTTCATCCATAATACTGTTTCGCTTAATTGACAGCCTTCCTGCTGCCTTCCATTAGACAATTTAAAAATATACATTTGACCTGCATCAGTTTTATTTTAAAATATGTCTAGATAAATCAGGATAAAATTTCTTCACTTCTATCTATTTATACTTATTCAGAGGGCGTAGACAAAATCCTTTTACAGCAGAGCGATTGCTTGCATAAAATAGGTTCATAAAATGTATGGTTCCTGAAATTTGTCACGTGATAAAGCGTTTATTTAAAAACATCATTAGTTGATTAATAAGCCTTGTGGATAGTATAGCGATTTTTAATCAGCTTTTCAAGTTCTGGTAATATTTATTTTGAAAAATACAGTGACAGTTACATAGAAAAACTATATTTTAAGAGAAATTTACCATTAAATTTAAATAATGGTAAACTATATTTAAATAAAGTTTACCATTAAAATCGCTCTGCTATCTACAAAGTTCATGAAACCGAAATCGGAACAAATGAATCACTCGTTTCAAAGAAGAATCTACCAATGAACGTTCGTATTTTATGTTACCGCTCGCTCCGATGTTGTGGCATTTTGTCTACGACCTCAGTTTCCATTTAGCTACCAGCGCGCCCAAAAAAGACACACTGTACCATTTTTTCTGATGCACATATTGATAAACTGTCAGTATTAACGACACGCGCTGCCGCGATGGCATTGAACCCAGGTTCGATAAGATTGCTAATAAGTAGTTACTGATTACTGGAGTAGGTAGGTAAAGAGTTTGTTGGTATAATATTTTATACCGGTTCTATTCTATCATAAAAATTAGGTTCTAATGCATAAGGGTGTTGATTCAAAAAAAAAAAATTGTAAGTGAGGTATCATTCAGCAAAATATTAAAAAAAATACGTTCGAATGGAGTGTAGGATGTTTTCTTATGCAGATCTTACACCATTATTGATAAGCACGCAGTACAGAGTAACTATAAGCACGGGTATGAACTATCCGTGATGCCTAGATCAAAACAATACTTAATTTTAAGTCCGCGAAAATGTACGGTCCCAAATTGCAAAAATATTAAAATAAACTAAACGTCATAATCCCTGAATCCCCTCTCCAGCGACCGCCCTGAGCCGAGACTCAAGCTCTACAGGGGACGCCCTCTTGCACGGGTTGCTTTGTTAGAAATATAGCTGTATGTATACATACTCTTAGTAAAATATTGTCCTCATAATTTCAGCTATGTGCTCTACCGATACTGCAACAGTTTGGGCTCCTGTTCCGGGACAAGTTCACTCGACTGGGCATCAGCAGCTCGGAGACCACAACCATCATCAACATGAACTCAGCTCTGACCTCTTGCGTCGGTGCGTGACGCGCCTCGCATGGTAACTTTTTGATACCATAACGGCCCATTAATAATTATCCACCAGATATAAAACTCTACACCAAATGCAAATGGAATAATTATGTCTATTGGAAGTTAATAACAATATCCATAAAATTTGAATAATATAATACCTACAAAGTTTCGATTCCCATCCCATTTCAAACAACTTTTGTTAGTAAATTAGGACTATGGAACGAGGAAATATTGCTTGAGCAATTTTTATGTTTCAAAGAGCCAGTCTATGCTGCTCTTTATATTATTTACTAGTACCTACTAGTTGCCGCGGTTTCGCGCGCGTATCTCCCGTTCCCGTAGGAACTTCATAATGAAATAAAGCCTTCCTCAATAAATGGGCTATCTAACACTAAAATATTTTTTCAAATAGGACATACTGGTCCTATTTGAATACGAAACATACTTTTTTAAATTAAATGTATTTCAATGATTACAAATCAAGGAACTCCAATAATTTAAATTGAGTTTATCAAGTAACTACATATTTCCATTATAATCTTATACGTGAGTAGGTACATAACCAATATTGTCTACCAATAACAAAGTGTGTGTTATATTGATATTGAACCGATGACCTTATTTTTATACAGCATATTGTAAATCGTTCTTATTCTGATAGCGTAATAAGATTTTTACTATGAAAGATATAAGTATCTCTTGCTAAACATCAACACCGACCTAGAGTGCTTGTTAGGTAAAGAAATACAAGGATATTTATGTTTACAAAAAAAATAGCATCACATGTCTGATGGTCTTATAATGTCATTAAAACATTTAAGAATAATATTGAATAAGCATAACTTACTGTCTTAATTTTCTGTTTCAGGATTAGCCAATGGACCAGTATTCAAGACTTTCAGCTACAGAAAAGTGTCCCTAGCTGGTGCTATCGCTGTTTTCATAGCCCTTATTTTAACTACATTTTCCTATAATTTTGCCTCTTACTTAATTTCGTTCTCGATTTTGTATGGTGAGTAACTTCTTAGGCTGTATGTTACTGATGTGTAAATAATGCAAGATTTAGTTTATTCAGGATTATTATATAATTTTCAGGCGCTGGCTATGGCATAAGTAGTTCAGCAAATGCCCTCGCTTTGAACACTTATTGGAAAAACAGAAGAAGATTAGCCACCGGTCTCTCGTGGACGACTACGGGCCTCGGTCCTATTATGTGGCCACATATTATAACAGGACTATTTGCAGTTTTCGGAGAAACTGGCGCGATTCTTATAATAAGTGGCATATCTTTGCATGCTATTGCATGTTCCCTTTTACTACAGCCAGTAGAATGGCACGCCAAAAAGTCAATAAAAAAGGATGGAGATGAAGAAAAGCTCCTCGGCTCTAATAAAGAAGCTCCTTCTAATGACAAGACAGATAACAAGGCACAAGAGAGTGGCTACTTTAGCCAAGTGTCAAAATTTAAAAATTTAAGTGCATTCTCAAGTCAATATTTATATAATGAAGATGATCTATTCACACCAGGATACGAAATAACAGACCCTGGCATACCTATGATGTTGCGAGCTAATGACGGGTACTTTAGTCAATCTAGGCAATCGAAAAGTAGGGTTTCTTCCAGAGAAGGATCTAATAAAAATTCACAACTAAATTCACGATTAAATTCTAAGAAACCATCCATGACAAATTTACTTGAAAATCGATCACGTAAATCCTCAACTCTGTACTTGAACGAATCCAAAAAAAACTCTTCAGCTAATTTGGGAGCTTTGGTTCAAGAACGTGACACCTTTAAGCCAAAAAGAAAAACTTCCATTACACTAGAGACTCAAATTCCAGAATCAGAGATTGAAGATTGTCCTACTCTTAAGGCACCTCAAGATTTAAAAGCAGATGAAAAGGCTGTAGTTGAAAAAATTGACCCAGCCCAAGCTAAAGTCATAGCCGACAGAGCTGAAAAACATTTTGCAGGGAGTAAAAGCCTTAAATCATTTAAGATGGATCCACAATATGGTGAACAATACAACAAGGACAATCATAGCAACGTGTCACTTAGAAACCAAGAAGAAACGGAGGAACGAAAGTACCTTAAAGATAATCATAGCAACCAATCTTATCGTACTAGACACAGAAGAAAATCCAATAACTTTAATTATGAAAGTGAAGTTCTAAAACAAGCGTCATTAAAACTAGAGCAATATTTGAAAGAAAGTGAAGATAAAGCAGACAAATTTAAATTGCTGATGATGACTCAGATGGAAGATAATACAAATGAAAATGAGATTGAAATAAAAAAGGAGGAACCACTTGACCAAGATGATGACGAAGAAGAGTTAACTTTCTGCCAAAAAGTTGCTTTGTTTTTCGATTTAGATTTATTAAAGGATTACACTTTCATAAACTTAATGTTGGGTATAACACTAGCCAATTTCAATGAACTCAATTTTTCCATTTTAACTCCCTTCATTTTAGGAGATTATGGAAAATCAAAATCTGAAGTCGCTTTCTTTATGTCACTCTTGGCAGGTGTTGACATATGCGTGAGGTTCTGTATACCTTTTGTTGCAGGAAAAATAGGATGGGATAATAATTCATTTTTCCTCTTTGGAGTAGTCATGATGGCACTTGGTAGAGTAGGTATGTAGATAAACGTTTTACTTTATACATTACTAAATTTATATTGTTCAACTTCACAGACAGCTTTGCAGACGTGCATGCTCCACGCGCTACAAAATCTTTGCTTTCTATAGTGTGATTAGTCCCTAAAGCTAACTGACTGTATGAATAATGTGCCCAGTTCGATGTATTAAAAAAAGTAGAAAACCTTTTTGTAACATAATATTACTTCATGATTGTGAGTCATGATCCCTTTTTTAAAATGGTATAATGTACTTTCGACCTTTATAAAATGAAAACTCAAGTTATTGCCCTTTCACGATTTCAAGTTTAGAAAGTTGTTTTTAAACTATATAAGTATCAGAAAAAAATAAAATTAAAAATATTTAATTTTCCGTTCAGTTCTAGCATACTGTCAGACATACTACGTAGTGTTGTTGGTGGCTGTTATGATTGGATTCGGCAAAGGTCTGCGGACGGTATTCATGGCGTTGGTGATACCCACCCATGTCCCCTTGCATAAGTTGCCAGGAGCCTCGGGAATACAACTGCTTACCGCAGGCATTGTTTACCTGTCACTGGGACCAGTTGTTGGTAAGATTCGGTTACATTTACTAAATTGAGTGCCTTATTGGTCCAGCGGTAATATGTTCCACCGTAACTAGCGAGGTCCTGGGTTTTGGATCCCGGATCTCGTTCGGGACCGGTGCCGCATTTGACCAACTTAAGGCCTGAGTTCTTGCTGGTACAACTTTCCCATAGAATGTAGAGAGTAAAGGAACAGAGCCCTCACATTCGTGCAATATAATGGTTAAGGTTGCTGCTTCTGAGATCTGGTGGGTTCGATTCCCGACTGGAACAATGATTTGTGTGAATTAATCTGAGTCTTTGTGGGCATTTTGTCCGTGATATAAGTATTTGTAAAGACAAAGGGGTTCGTCCCCGGCGCGGAGTCTTAAAAAAAATACCGTAATCAGACGGAACTATTATATTCAATGTGGTTATAACTTACTGTATATAAAAGATATCTTACCACGCTACACATATCTACTAATCCGACGTTATGTACTTTGAAAAACGAAAGAAACACAGACGCTAAATATCTTAGAGTCATCTATCTACACTCGAAGAACTAGACAATACCAATAGGATTGACTTTAATATTGGAATATATTCTACAATAAAAAAAGTTTAATACTTTACCCACAGAAATAGTTCCGGTTGTATTAGGCGCAACCGGTGTAGTAGCTAAAAATTTCAACAAGCATTTCGATAAATATGATTCAAAAATACCCGTACACATATTACAGAAACAACATACAGTAACTATAATTAGTAAAGTTCTAGGTGACACAGTATTTGTCAATCGACAGTCTGAAACTACTCTTCCCTGAGGGTCTCGGGGCGGGAATAAGGACGATAAAGAAATACCGAGCTAGCTCGACTTGGTAAACATTCCAAACATACATTATAATAGTTTTTTTTTTCATTATTATTGTAACTTATATATGTCTTATTTTACAGGGTGGATCAAAGACAATGCGTCAACAGCCGTAACGTTGCACTGTTTAAACATATTCACGTGGCTCACCGCCTTATCATGGGGGTTGGAGAAGTTTATCACAGTCCGACGACACAGAACTGAAAGACCAGAAATTGTTAAAGATTAATTAGTTTATTTGTTAGTTAATTAAATAATTATTCTTTGTAGTGTTTCTTTTCGCTGAATATTACCTATTATATTACTCGAAAAGTAGGCACAAAAATAATTGAAGTTTTGTGGAAGATATTACGGTTTGGTTTTAAAATACTGTTACTGTTATATAACATTTTATAATACAAAATACTGTAGAAACTTACCTGTACTTTAAGCATTTGCTCGCAATTATTTTCTATAAAACCTAATAATATCTGCTTTTATGATCGCTAGTACCTAAGTTAGTCTAATTAAACATGTTATTTCATGTGATTCTACTAACACTTACTCCTTACTTATTCCTTGATACTTTTAACTTGTTCCTATTTCTTAAATCTAAGGATTTAATGATATTTAAATTAAGGCACTATATCCTAATTTAACAAAAATATTTCTATTAGAAAATGTAGGTAAGTATCTAATGTCAGTTTAGTGTGTACTATGACTTGGAGAAGAATGTCTTTGCTACCGAGCGAAAAAAAAAAAGTTAATGTAGCTTCAATAATACAGTAAATTTAACATGGGAAATGCGTTACAAACCTTACAGTTATGAAGACATTTTTATCGAATTCAAAGTTATATCGTTTTGTCATTAGCCTCTTTCCTCTCCGTCTTTAAATTTTATTTGACCGATCTAGACGTCAAATTCACATAATTCGTCAAAATCTGAAAGCAATAAGCCACGTTTTTTAGGGTTCCGTAGCCATATGGCAAAAAAAGGAACCCTTATAGATTCGTCATGTCTGTCTGTCTGTCTGTCCGTCCGTATGTCACAGCTACTTTTTTCCGAAACTATAAGAGCTATACTGTTGAAACTTGGTAAATAGATGTATTCTGTGAACCGCATTAAGATTTGTACACAAAAATAAAAAAAAAAACAATATTTTTTTGGGGTTCCTCATACTTAGAACTGAAACTCAAAAAAATTTTTTTCGTCGTACCCATACGTGTGGGGTATCTATGGATAGGTCTTTAAAAATGATATTGAGGTTTCTAATATTATTTTTTTCTGGAATAAATCGTCCGTCGGCAGACAAAAAGCAATTTACGAAAATGTCCTACCATTTGGTCGTACTTCACTTATAGGTGATTCACATTCCTAACCTCATGTCTTTTGTAATTGAGTTACGCGCAGTCAGCGGATATCACCTTTTATAAGGCCTCTATTAACCAATGATACATCATTGGCGTATACGCCCGGAATTTTAGTAGCCCGTGTTGGAGTCATTATGATGGTCGCTAGTCAACACAAAATTTAGTTAGTGTGATGTGACGCTACGCACATGTGCTGTGGATGCAGTTTTTGTTTTGGATGCAGTGTATCATAATAGTGCGTGGAAAAATCGTACAATGTGTCTTATATCAAAAATTTTGAAAAGTTTTTTTTATAGTAGTAGTTTTTTCGTGAAGTGCATTACGATTCATGTATTTATTTGTCTAAATGATATGATAAGATAGGCGCAACATTTTGGGATTAAGGACTCTCTTATGTAATGTAATGACACAAATGTTTACCATACGTTATTTCAGCATCAACCAGCTTTTACTAAAGTTAAACGCAACTGTCTAAAACTTCAAGTAAACATGTTAAAAGCATTAAAAGAATACCCGAGAATTATTAAAATATTTGAATACACGCACTTGCCATAGTTGCAGTAGTAATGACCGCAGGCGCACCTTATCTTAATCGAAGGAAATACATAGATCGACATACATCAGACCCCAAACGGTAACTCGGTAAATAACTTCAGCAACACGAGAAAACAAAACTTACTGCTATTATTTTCTGGTGTTTATATGAAATAACTAAAGCTTGAATCTAACCATAAACAAGCCCGTATCAAAACTGGTTAAAGAGGCTCTGTCTCCTTCTTTCGGGTCTCTATCTACAGCTGAAACGGCGGTAGCGACGCCCATGATTGAATCTTCATAAGCACGAAATTTAAGCGATTAAGTAGCCATAGCTGGACATTAACTCGTTAATCCGTTTATCGTTAATTAACGAAGTCAACATTTCGAGCAACGGATTAACTTTAGTTAACTTTAGTAAAAATATGTAAACGGACTTAATAAAATAAATTCTTAATCTATGAATGAAAAAACCATTGTTTGTCAACATGCTTATATTACACGCTCTAATAATTATACCTATCCGTCTTGTTTTTGTTTCTAACCTGTTAACTTCCAAAACCAACAATTTTTATAAGAAGATGCAATGTTTATCACGTGTTAACGAACAACGTTAACTTGCGTATTTTTTTCTGAAATGTTACTTTTAATGAAGTTAACCTTTTGAGGTATTCCTCGAAGCGCTACCTTTTTGAGGCGGTCCTAATGATGCGCTCCTTTTTTATTCCTCGGAGCGCTCCTTTTAGTACCGCCCCCCGATAGTAATTAAAAATATTAAAATTTTATACCTTGAAGCCATCATCTAAGTTGCTTAACTTTTGGTTAAGCAACTTCAATGATGATGATGCACAATGAGTTTTTAAAAATCATCGATATAATTTATTACGTTTACTAATACACACGTTTAAAAATAGGGAAGAGCATGAGCTCTTCCCTATTTTTAAACGTGGGTGGGCTTCAAGGTTTTCTTCAATTTTAATATTTTTAATTACTATCGGGAGGCGCTACTAGAAGGAGCGCTCCGAGGAATAAAACAGGAGCGCCTGATTAGGAGCGCCTCAAAATGGTAGCGCTTCGAGGAATACCTCAACCTTTTGAGTAACGAATTAGCGATTACCGAAGTTAACTATTTGATTAAAGGTGCCCAGCTATGCAAGTAGCGCAGGTGTCTGCCTTTATTGCGGTTGCACTTTAGTCGTGATGATTTATTTACAACTATAAACTTGCTTACCAGTCGGATTGGTTTTTGATAATCATAATTGTGTAAAACATATGTCTTAAATAACAACTATGAACATAAAATAAAATAAAATTGGATAATAATAAATTTAAATGTAGACAACCCGGTAGGATTCGAATTTGCAAAAAGGAGTCTTGACAAATTATATTCACAATCTCATTTCTAAGTTTTTTAAATCAAACATCATTCACTGTTTTGCGAAAAGAACGAGGCAATTTAAAAAGCAATACATTGAGAAAACGGTTCTTAAGATTTAGACATTAAAGTTTTTTTTCCCATACTTACTCTTTTTGAATTGTACCGTTATTCTCGCAAAGCAGGGAATATATTATTCAGTTAGACGCAGTGCTATTTAAAAAAATATTATTATCTTTAATTCTTCAAGATTTATTAAATTCAATATGAAACTGTGATTATCCCGCTAACTTATTTCCTTGTAATTACGATAATCTATTTAGTATCATAACTACTAATGACATTGCTTATTAAATATCTGTTAAGCCTAAAATAATTATCACGTACAATTAATCTGCAGATAATATTTAATAAGCGCGTTCGAATTATTGAATTATGTCAATGTAAGTTTAATTCTACGTGATATGTCTTAAATACCTAAAGCGTACAATATAGAACACCTGCATTTTCCTCCAAAATTCAAAATTGGATTTGTAGGTTTCTTTAATGGAATTCTGATGCCGATGAGCATTGCACAAAACTTCCTTTTAAAAATGTAAAAACCATTATGCATTACGCAATCTTCGCAACCGTCCTGAGTCGAAGTTACAAGCCCCACAGAGGACGCCCTCTAGTGCTTACTTACTTAGTAGATTATCAACCATGTACCAAGGCTAGCGGCCTTATTACAAATGCCAAAATTTGCTGGTGGTACCTCAGAATGGTGGTACATAAATGTTATTTAAATTTGAAGCGGCCGTAGCCCAATGGGCGTCGGACTTGTGATCTTGAGGTTGCCGGTTCGAACCCCACCCATTGCACTACCGACGTGACCCCACTCGTAACACAAGCATTTTAGCTTAGCACGAGGGGTTAACAAGAATACTAGTAGTCCGCTAAACTCTGCTAGTAATCTATAAAGAAAAAAAACCATGTGTTAATCAATTTCAACATAACTACATGTGTACAAACCTTGATGGTATGTAAATCCGATAAGTATATTTGATTGCACCGGTGGCTCAGTGGTTACGGTAGTTGCTTCTGAGACTTGGTGTTCTGAGTTCGATTCCCAACCCAGAACAATTATTTTGTTCTGAGTCTGGGTATGCTTTGTGTCCGTGAAATGAATGTTTGTGAAGTCCCCCGCGAAACGGGGATTAATTTCCCTAGTGCGGGAATTGGGTTGGTGTGTTGTATGGTGGGAAGAAAAAAGTCACTCCTTATTGTATTGTTTTTTTTTATTTTTACAGTACCATGTTCATACTTTTCGCTATCTACTTAGTCAACATTCAAAACAACTAAAAAGATAAAAACTGATCAAGTGCGAGGCGGACTCGCGCGCGAAGTGTTCCGTACCATTTTCAAGCGTCTACCTTGCCGTTATTAATATCGAGCAAAAAAGGCCAAAAAAAAAGATGGTTGTATGGGAGCCCCCCTCAATATTTATTATATTTTATTTTAAGTATTTGTTGTTATAGCGTTAATAGAAATACATCATCTGTGAAAATTTCAACTGTCTAGCTATCGCGGTTCTCGAGATTCAGCCTGGTGACAGACAAACAGCGAAGTTTTAGTAATAGGGTCCCGTTTTTACCCTTCGGGTACGGAAACCTAAAAAACAAGAGGCGTAACTCAAAATGCAAGTTACCACTATGAGTTGGTTACCTAAACTTAGGTAAATTTTCTTTGAGGTATTCTATTTATCAACGATAATGTTAACATCCTCCAACTGTCAGAAATAAATAATACTTAATAAATGCAAATAGTAAAATTGCTTATTGTATTATATAAGGTGCTTCCAATATGTATACTATCCCTTTAACTGCAGGCAATATCATGTAAAGTGAAAACAATAGTCAAGGCAAGCGTGTAAGACGTCCACCAACTATGATCTGGTAAGGCCGCGGGATCACGGTGGATGCAGTCCGCTTCTAACCGCAACAAATGATGATGATATTGGAAACATTTATAATACAAACATGACCATAAGCACCAACACCCCGCGACATTACGAGGAATGCGGCCAGGAGAGCTAGTATTATTTTTATTTTTCAAACGAAACAAGGACTTTAATAATCATTATATAATTAGTATAGAAAAATAAGTTATATTTCAATAACCTTATCATGATAGTAATATGTATTCTAATCAGGGACCGTACAACCCCGAATATAAGTTAATTCTTTCGAAAGTATTACACATTGTTCACCTACAGCAACGGAAAATGTTACCTCTTGGTAGTGGTATCCCTTTCATAACACTAACGTTAGGGTAACCCTATCAATAAGTTAACTAGTACAAGGTGTTACCGGCTCTTGTATGATTTCCAATTGAAGAAGATAACCCTTTTAAAGGGTTTGTTGGGGTAATTAAAGGGTTTTATATCAAATTATTTTAAATTACGTTGGTGTGTAGGAATAGGTATTGACCTTGGAAGTTTGGAATCGTAATAGAATCATTCATAAGTGTTTCTTACTCGGTTTGATACGGTGCTTTCTTTTTTAAGTTTTAATAACGACTGAATATTGAAAATGAACTTAGCCGCGGGCACGGGCGTAAGAATGTTGCCCCCCATCTCCACCCGTGGGTGCCGTAGGACCCGGCCAAGGGAAATTCAGAAGATGGGCAGCAGCGTCTTCTTTGACTAAAACACCTAATACTGCGCTCGCCAACCCGCATGTCAAGCGTAGCGAGTATTGGCAAAATTCCTCCCATAGAAATTTTAAAAAACACACGGCCACCATTTCCCTGCGGCCCCGCTAGGCCTGGCTACGGTAGCGTCATGGTATCGGCGGGGCTAGGGGTGCTAAGAATCACGGGAGACACGTGGCTACCAATCGCAAAGACAAACCCTGGCCCTGGCAACACACAACGTGCGCACTTTAAGGACCGACGTAAAGATTGTTGAGCTGGAAGAAGAATTGCAGGTTCAGGTGGGATATTTTGGGGTTGTCTGAAGTCCGTAGAGAGGGACAGGACACGATGACCCTGAAATCTGACCTGGCTGAGTCCCGATGGTTCCACGAGAAATGAGATCGACTTCATCATGACCGACAAGCAATGGATTTTCAATGATGTCTCTGTGTTTCACAGGGGGAATACCGGTAGTGATCACTTAATAGTAAGAGGCACATTGAATATGAATGTTAAACGTAAGCGGTCCCATTTGATGAAGTCTACGCTCCGACCTACTCGCGCTCAGATCAATAACCCCGAGAGATTTCAACTCGAGCTCTCAAATCGTTTCGATTGCCTAGATGAGAACGCATCAGTGGATGAGATCAATAACAGGTTGGTAGAGACTTTCCATACGGTCGGGTCTCAGTTCTTTAAGACTCGCCGTACCAGCAGAACCCAGAAGCTCTCCGGATACACCCTTAACATTATGGCTGAACGACGCTCGCTAAGACTGTAATCTCCCGATGACGCTGAGTCACATAGACGAATAAAAACATCCGAGCGGCACGATATCCGTAGCTTTAATACGTCCCGTATTAAAGATACCGTAGAGCAGAACCAGGGCTCCAAGAGGGATGATGGAAGTCTTGCGTTGACAAGAGCGGAAGTGTTAACGGAAGTGGAAAAGTTTTATGGGCAGCTCTACGCTTCAGTCACCAACCCTGTTACCAGTGCGGCTGTAGACCCAAGAGCCAAACTGACCCGACACTATACCGAGGATATCCCGGACATCAGCCTGTACGAGATAAGCATGGCCCTGAAACAGCTAAAGAATAACAAGGCGCCGGGTGAGGACGGAATCACATCAGAGCTCCTGAAAGCGGGTGGATCACCGGTACTCAAAGTCCTTCAGAAGTTCTTCAATTCCACCTTGCTCGGAGGTACCACGCTTGAAGATGGAAAAAGAGTGAGGTGGTGTTGTTCTTTAAGAAAGGTGATACCACTTTATTAAGGAACTATAGGCCCATCTCACTTTTGAGCCATACTTATAAAACTGTTCTCCAGGGTTATTGAAAATCGCCTCGAACGACGGTTTGATGACTTCCAACTATCTAGCTAACTAGCTATCTAACTAGCTATCCATTTTACATTAGAATTTCTAATGTAAAATGGATAGCTTATATTATTGCCGTTCTGCAGTACTTGTCATTTCATATCAAAATAATTTTTCTTTGGCTAAGAATACTAATTTCAAATTAATTTTATTTTAAAACATGGTTTTTTTTCCAAAAGTAGTCATTTGTTTATTGATTAGTGTTACATTTTCATCGCATTTCAATCTTTTTCGTCATCATGGATACGTTAAAAATTCGAGTAATTATGGAATATGAGTACCGTTGTGGCAGCAACGCGGCACAAGCGGCACGCAACATCAATGTTGCGACGTTTACGGAGCTAACACTACAAACCAACGCACCACCTCTTATTGGTTTGCTCGCTTCCGTTCTGGAAATTTCAACCTGAAAAATGAACCTCGCGGTCGTCCGAAGACTTTGGTCGACAATGACGAATTAAAGGCGATTGTGGAAGCTGATGATAAACAATCTACGGCTGAATTAGCAGCAGCTTTCGACGTTAGCGTCAAAACAATATTGGTCCATTTGCGTCAAATTGGCAAGGTAAAAAAGGTTGACAAATGGGTGCCCCACGAACTCAATGATCGCCAGCGCGAAGTACGCGTCGAGACGTGCCTTGTACTGCTCAACAGACACACAAATAAAGGAATTTTGAACCGCATTGTTACCTGCGATGAAAAATGGATTCTGTTTGATAACCGCAAGCGCTCAGCAAGTTGGTTGGATCCTGGTTCAGCACCTAAACAATGCCCTAAACGAAAACTTACCCCTAGAAAAGTGATGGTCACTGTTTGGTGGTCTAGCGCCTTCGGTGTGATTCATCACAGCTTCTTACCAAACGGGGTGAGCATTACTGCAGATGTGTACTGTGAAGAACTGAACACAATGATGGAGAAGCTGACACATCTCCAACCAGCATTGGCCAATCGCTCGTCTCCGCTGCTCCTGCACGACAACGCGCGATCTCATACTGCACAGCAGACGGGACTCCAAGTTGCAAGAATTGGGGTTGGAAGCTCTCCGTCATCCACCCTGCTCACCAGACCTTGCGCCTACAACGACTACTTTTTCCAGAATTTGAATAACTTCTTCGCGGGAAAAAAAATCAATACCCGAGAGGCAGTACAAAATGCCTTTGAAAAATGTGTTGCCTCCCGTCCAGCCGATTTCTTTAAGAAGGGCATCATTAAACTGCCACTGCGTTGGCAAAGATGTATTGATTGCATGGGTGATTACTTAGATTAAAGCAAATAAAAAATACATGAAAAAAAATCGTTTAAATTTTTTCATACAAAACGGCAATTGCATAGGTAAAGACCTATTATTTCGTAAGCACCTTAATTTATTTATTTTTACTGTCTTAAAGGTTGGTTTGATTTTATTGCTACTGACGACATAATTATCACGTCACGTGTTCTGATATAATTTATGTAGTTAGTCGTGAGGCTTTTCTTTTCATCGACCAGGGCCTCAGCTGATTAAAATTGTTTAAAAACTATAAATTAAGAAACCTGTTCACTAGGGCACCCCTGGTGGGGATTGGGCCTCGGCCCAGGGCACGGGGCGGTCGTTGATAGGGAGCATTACGGAATTATGTTTATATAATAATATTATTATTTTTAATAGAGTTAGAATCGAATAATTACGCTTTGAGGACTTTTTTTATCCGGGGGGGAATGCATTTACGCATTCTCACCGCAGCTGCAGCGTATTCGCGCGTTGGCGGTGGGATATGTGGGACTCGCCGTCTCCATAGCGTGGTATGTTAAACTCATACCACGAGGAGAGGACCTTAAACCACTAAAACCCCCCGGACACTCCTTCGAGCCGCCGTTGGCAGGAGCCGGGTACGCATAAGAATGTCCACTTAGACGATATTGGTTTTATATGCGCAAAAGTAATATACAAAATAGGCTTACGAAGTAAGTATTTGCCTTATTACATAATTACAGTTACCTCTTAATGAAGCGATCCTATTCGGTAGGTACAATATGGAACAGTTGTTTAAACAACAAGGCGTATCTTACATAAATACTTATGTAGTTTCAGTTTAATTTGTGTGTCAAATAAGTACTTAATATAGGGTTTTTTTATTAATATTTTAAAATACATAAATACAATACATATAAAAACGGATACATATACGGATAAAGTAAACAATGTTTATAAAACCTGATATATAATATAAAATATATTAGGTATTGTTTTAGGTGTTTAGTATACGTATAGGTATTATTGTATTATCGTATGTAATATTAATAATTAAATATATCATACTTATCTATTTATATCAGCGGTTTATTTTCTCTTTTATAATTTCTGATGCCTTGGTGGTTTCTGTTGACTAGTAGAAAGTGTCTGAGGCATTAAGTCCACTATGCACTTTCGTCGTGATAAAATTATTAAATAAAAAAAGGAACTGACGGATTACCTACATTGTCTGAATTTGTCTGTATATTGTGAGATTTGCTCTTAAAACTATATCCTAGTTGTTACCTAGTTTCATAATTCATACAACAATTACCTATTAGTTATTGTTTTTTACATTCTCATAACGACAAGCATTTTACTACTTCACCAGCCATAAAACGGTTACAAGTACAAATGTATGTGAGTCAGTGCTAAATAAACTTAATTATATGTCATTTATATATTAACATAATAGTATGAGTCATTAAGTCATAGTACTTTTAATAGGTACCTTTATTTTATGTCACTGCTAATTCTGTCTTAAAAAATCTTGTATGTTTTAGATAAAAAGCATTACATTATATCTATGTGGCAGCATATAAAGTTAACATTAGGTACTATTAATGATAACAAGACATTACTAAAGTCAAAGCGATAACGAATGTGAATATTTGTTATGTACCCAACGTTCATTAACAGAATGTGGGGACAGTGCCACCGACGATCACGCATTTAAAACTCCGCTATAAATGAATTATATATTTTGGGGTCAACATTCCATCACTGAAATACATGTTAGTGTATACTTCGGGGTCACTAAACAAAAACAGTTTTGAACACTATTTAAAAATGTGCTTGGTTTGTGACTTGAATTAAATTTTAAGTTACAATTAAATACTTCTGGTTTAGTGAAATGTGATAAGTGATTTTGTGAACAAAATGTCTAACACAGAGAGTCAAAAAGTGCCTCCTGATGGAGGTTATGGATGGGTTGTGACGTGCGCGTACGCATTGAATAATGTAAGTATCAATCATTTTGTTTACATTTACTGTTTAGTCTTGAGAATGAGAAACCTGATGACCTGACTAATCCAAAGTATTAATTCAAATACACTTGCTTGACTTCGTCCACATAGATTTATTAATACAAACCTCGTTTAGGGGATGAATTTTGAAAATTGTTCCTAATATCTCGTTCAGTTCGCATCTCCTATACCTATAATAACTTAGGTATATCTATACTAATATTTGAAAGAGGAAAGATTTGTATGGAAGTATGTTTGTAACGAATTGGTACAAAAAGTATTGTACTGATTTTAAAAATTCTTTCACCATTTGAATGCTACATTATCACTTATTAATATCATCATCATCATCATCAACAGCCCGTTTACGTCCACTGCTGAACATGGGCCTCCTCTTAACAGACATTGGCAAGCCAGGATCGTTGAGGGATATTGCCATAATCACCACGCTTGGCAGACGGATTGGTGATCGCAGTAAGATGTAAACCTTGAGCCAATAGATGCTGCTGCCCACCTATCAGCCATATGTCCCTTAGTCGCCTTTTACGACACCCATGGGAGGACTTGGGGTGGTCTATTCTAAGCCGGAAACCACACGGCAACGGCTTATTAATATAGGCTATATTTAATTATGAAGTTGAAACCGCGTGCGGGAAGCTAGTATCTAATAAAAAGTGTAGACGCACAAAGTTAGTTATTGTCGAATAATAATCTGAAAAAATACTCATTTATTAGATGATTGACTTATATAAAATCTGATTCAACGTTATGATTGCCATTGGTCGATCGCACATAATACCTAAACAATCTATAGATCTTAATAAGAGCTGGGCTCCCCTGGCCAATACCTATGTTGTTCGGGGCGCGACAAATAAGCACGTAAGACTGCATTCAGCTAAGTTATTATGTAATATAGCGTTCCCTATAGAGACGTGCTATTAAAGAGATCGATAAATTTTGATAGTAGGGTTCCACCGTACCCTAATTGGTTAAGGTATTAGGGGCTATACCTAAAATGCATATTCGAATCCTGCCGGTGGTCTAAATTTATTAATTTATATATTGTTTGGCAGACACTATAAATTGTCTGGCAGATGGCTTATCTTCTAATAGATTGCCCGCCAATAGGTTGCACAAGTGTATGAGCAAATACACTTTATGCCTTTCCTCTTAAAATCCGGTGGGACCGGCGGAAGATCAGGCGCAGAACCGATGGATGGCTTCTCGTGCTTCGCGCTTCTGGTTGGTACTTAGACCCGACCCGAGGATCGAACTCGGGAACTCGCTAGTTAGGGTATATTACCGCTAGACAGATTTACAAAATTACAGTCATACTTATCAATATTACGATATGTCAAAATGAAAAAACACATTTTTCCGGACCGACATACACATACTTCACCGGGCATATATAGGTGATTAGGACTCCATAAAGCTGATTTAAATGGTTTAATAAGCACAAAGTAGGCAAACCGCCCGCTCTTGACCTGGGCTCAGGTTGGTCTCTGGCCGGGTTATAGTGGAAATAAGGCTTTAAGTACCTATTTTTAGGCATTTTTTTTTGCTACTGTGGTTCTACACTTCATGCGTTCTCGGTCTGCGGGTCTACAAAGGCATCGGACGGTTCTTTGCAAACTAAGGGTTGGGAGACCTCAATTAACACAAACATCCATTAAAATAGAACACCATATTGGATGTACGAGGTCGTCTATACTCAAAGTGTGCTCCGCGGAGCACTGAGGCTTCGCAAAACCTTTGTTGGGAAGTCCGCGAAAATAAGTAATGATCATATTGTATAAAAATACTACAGCACTATAGGGATCCATAGAAAAGATCCGACAAAAGTATTTAAGGGTTCCGTTAAATGTTACACTTCTCAAAAGAGTTCCATGGTCAAAAAAGTTGGACAACCGCTTTACTCCAGGCAATGTCTTATTAGTTCGTGTTTAGAAACTAAATCAATAAATATAGCCAAGTAAATTATAATATATTAATTCCAATTACTATTTGACTATTTACAAGTATAACTAAAAATATTTTCGTTTTATTTACACGGAATTTTTTGGAGGAGTATTTTGCAAAGCGTACATTTATAAATATTGTCTCATCGGTATAATAATTATAATTGTTATCAATCATGTAGCTTTATTACAGTGTAGGTAAACTACTCAAATAAACTTTCTATCTTACTTTACCTTATCAAACAAATATGTAGGTGAACAAACATAAACATGTCTGTTTATATTAGTGAGTACATAAAAGCAATAGGTAATACGATAAAAACGGAGACAGTTTAACCTCAAGATAAATAGAAAATGGTCCTCTTACCGATTGAGCCTTGACAGAAAATTTCTAACGAGATTTTACATAATGTGTGATGTAGGTGCAGTTTCTATTCGGTTTAGGGACGTTGACGTTGTATTACCATATAACCGTATTAAGGGTACGGGGCTGCAGCCTAGAAGGACCTCGAAAGTGCGTGGAAGATGGTAGGTCCCACAAGTCTTATTACGAAACCCGTCTAGGACTCGGTACCTACGCTACTTGTTCCTTTACTCTCAAAATCTGATGATAGATCATGACAACTTAAGGCACGAGTTAAAATCACCAAATTCGTGACTTCGGTCTGGTATTTAGATTGTTCTCGAGAGTTTTTTTTTGTGCAAAAACTTTACAAGCAAAATTTGTCTATACCTATACCTACTAGTATTCTTGTTAACTTCTCGGGCTAAGCTAAAATGCTTGTGTTTCAAGTGGGTGCAATGGGTGGGTCTCGAACCGGCGACCACAAAATCCGAAGTCCGACGCCCTAGCCATTGCGGCTACGGCCGGTTATTGCACAATTTTTTGGCAAAAAATATACCTACATTATGTCATAATAATACTTATAAATATTCACCTACATATTTTGCTCTAATTATCTAAAGCACCTTGCCTCCTTGTGATAAGCGGATAAGTTTTTTTGTAATCAATATTTTACTGATTACGAAAATAGAAAATATGTGTTGTATGCTTCGAATTATTTTTATCCTGTAGGTAATATTGCATAGGAACAATATTGACACCGAAACAATAATATGTTGTTATATTAAAAAAAACATCACTTTTTTTTGTGTAAGAATAAACAACATAATATTTTAAAATAGAACCATAATTTCAACTCTATTTTACTTCTTTTACGGGCGGACGTAAAACGTAACGGAGATGTTGTGTGAAATTCACGAATTCACTTCACGCTACGTACTTTTTGTATGAAAAAGTTTTAAAGCGACATCATGTCTGTCTTCGCCTTCGTCGTTTGCTCACACGCAAGCAATGTGGGCATCAAGAACTGCTCCAACAACCTCCTCGCCGTTAATTTAAGTAGTCGTGGCCCTTAAGTGACCCGGCCTTTTTTTCGGACGGACCTATGTGGTTAGTCCCGAGGCTTTTGCTACTTCACCGAGCACAAAGGCGAGCGGAGGTCTAGCCCGTTTCCGGCCCCGAATAATAAATCTTTATATAAAAATGACAAAATGCCCTTAGGAGCCGTTAAACCGTTGCGTTGGTCCCGCTGGTAATAACATTATCTATGACTAGGATTGCCAGGTTGCCAAACTTAATAGCCGGATAGACAAACATTATCAAGGATTCAGTCTCAGTAGGTACGACAAAAAAAAGCCGAGGCTGAGCCCTTTTGTCACAAAAGCTGGACACCGTTTATTTTGGCCGGACACGCAACCAAAAAGTCTAACTATGTCCGACTTTATCCGGACGCCTGACAAAGCTATCTAGGGCAATAGTAGGTATACTATGTACCGAACAGCGTTTACCTGTGTATATTATCCTATTTTTTAAATGTTTTTGAATACTTTACGGACAATTTTGAGATTAATAAAATTCGACCACCAGCAGGACTCAAACCTGCATTTTAGGTTAAGCCCATTAGGAGCTTAACCTAAGATGCAGGTTTGAGTCGCCTTAACCAATTAGGCTACAGTCGAACCCTACCGGTCATCGAAATTTATCAATCTCCTTTATAACACGTCTCTAAACGGAGGGCGTTAGTGCCATCTATCGGTAATAATCCGCATTACTTCGACTTATATCTCCAAAGTTGCATTTGGTATTAAATATTAAACGAAAACCCCATTGCATTGCATTGTGCATATGCCTTCACCACCGGCAACATTGCCTTCGAGGCCCGTAGGGCCCATGTTCAGCTGTGGCTGTTATCTGGGCTTATGATGAAAATGATGATGAAAAACTACTGATCCATAACACCTAATACAGATGCATCGCTTTATTCCGAAACAATCACTTCAACTGACCGCTATTTGCAGTAATTTACTTTCGTCTTTATAAATTTATAATATCACTGTTCCACAGTAATAACAGCTGATATTCCTTCTATTTCCCTTAGTTTTATTCTCTTTGGTCTGGGTATTTACGTCTAAGCTTACGCCTAGACATGTACTACTCACACAAGTATAATTTAAAGTATCTCTAATATTAAGACTTATTTTAAGTACTAAGACCTAATCTATGTAAATCTCAATCGCTCAACAGCTATTGTATGCTATATCTACAAAAGGCTGCTACTGCAGGCTGAAAATACTACAAAATATACTTCTTTGATTTCTTGCATCTCTGCAGCAAGTGCTCAAGACAAAATGTATAACAACTGTTTTTGTAGCGATTTGCGGCTGTATCAATTACTCGAAACAATTCCCTGTACTACACTGGTCCGTACTGTAGGCACTTTAATATACCCTACGGAGTACCGTAGGGTATAGTAAAATTTCTTAACAGTTACGTAGGTACAGCAGTATGTAAGTGTGAAGAAATCTAATGATAAACTAATTTCATTTCAGGTTGTCGTTCTCCCGCTCATCACAAGTTTTGGTCTGATATTAATTGAAACGGACCTATCAACAACCCAAATAACTTTAGTATTAGTACTAAATCACAGTATCGGAATGCTCCTATCATTTTTCGGAGGTCCTGTATTGCGTCGCTTCGGATATAGGAAAGTAGCTGTATTTGGTGCTATTTGTATAGCACTCGGACTGATGTTCAGTGCGCTCGCACATCAGTTTTGGCACTTCCTATTTGCCTACAGTATTATTTGTTGTAAGTATTTAAATAAGTCTGGTTATATTAAAAATAAAACATAATTTCTCTGTACCTAACATTCTTATATTCAAATTATGTTTGTTAATTTCAGCCACTGGAATAGCTGCAATAATGGCAGCGTTCACATTAGCAATAAATTCATTTTTTAAAGAAAAAAGAGCGAGAGCAGTGGGATTGGGTATGTCCATCACAGGACTCGGAGGAATAGGCACGCCCCTAGTTATAAGTGCACTAATATCCGATTTTGGATGGAGATACTCTCTATTGATTTTGGGCGCTGTGTGCCTGCATTCCCTAGTAGCAGCTCTTTTACTACGACCAGCTAAATGGTATTTAAAAGATCCTCCTCAATCAGAAGAGATGGTTCCATTAAATACAGAAGTAAATGGTGGACTCAACAATGGCAGTACTACACCATCATCTAACAATATAGGTATGGTCTTTATAGTTTATACAACATTTAAAGTAAACGATTGATTATTCAGTAAAGAGATACTAATATGATGGTAGGGACACAGAATACACAATAGTGTAGGGGATTCCACTCTGCCACTAAACAGTTGTAAATAATTAGAAGTTTTAATACGTTAATGTTATTTTTTTAACTGCTGTTTGTAAAATATTACTTTATATAAAAGAAAACACCTCCATTCTCCGTAGCGGTATTTGGCTCGCTTTAATTCTCGGAGGTCGTGGGTTCAATCCCCATGGCAGGAAATCTTTGTGTAAATTCTAAGATTTCTTTCCGTGTCTGGTTGGCTGAGGGACTACCCTCCGTGTCTCGGAAAGCACATTAAGCCGTTGGTCCCGATTATTATAACATCATCTATAATAATCGTATACAAAGCAACGGGCAGCAGCGTTTCCTTGTGTGGTACAACATAATACTGCGGTCTCCAACCCGCCTACCAAGCGTGGTGACTATGGCAAATACCCTCCCTCGGGAGGAGGCCCATGTTTTGCAGTGGACGTAGTACGGGCTGATGGTTATGACGATATAAAAGAAAAAAGGGCAATTGAGCGTCCAAAATACGTATTGTCTTATCTTTATGTTTATTTCAACAGTGCCATCGTTACCCAATATTGAAGATCAAAACGAGGTTCTTCCCATAAAAAGTTTATCAATGAGATCTTTAACAAGTGACACTAGTATACAATCAAGAAATGCAATTTCACATCCCGATATACGCACGAAATCACCAGAGCTGCCTTTAGCGCAAGCCCGTTACAGATGGTGGGAGTCACAGGAAATCAATCTGGGAAGCTCCATAAATATCTTCGATGAACCCGATAAGGCTTTAAAAAATATCACTGATCTCGAAAAAGAACAAAAGCCAAATAATAAAAAGCCTAATAGCTTTGTGAAATTTTTCGACCTTACTCTGTTGACTGACCCAATTTTCGTCAATATAATACTGGGTGTTTCAATCGCTGCTTGTGTGGAAACTAACTTTTCATTGGTGTTTCCCCTGATTTTGAAGGATATGATGAACTTTGATAACAGTGATAGTGCAAAGCTGATGTCGATTGTGGGCATCTCTGACACGCTATTCAGATTTGTGTCACCATTTATCGGCGAATGGTGCAATAAATCGCCACGTGTTATGTACATGGTCAGTCTGCTGATGATCATATTTACCAGATCTAGTAAGTACACTGTTTTATATTCGAATAGTATTAATCTTTTGATTTGTATTTATTAAGATAACCAATTTTAATAGTTTAACGATATTTAAAAGCATTATTTAGAAGACACGTCGAGTGTTATATTAGAATACTAGCGGCCGGTTCCGGCTCCGCAAGGGTGCACATTTCTTTTAAACATATAGCATAAGTTACTCAGGGATAATGTAGCAGCTGAAAGAATTATCAAAATCCGTACAGTAGTTTTTGAGTTTATTCGAAACAAAATACAAAAATGTAAAAATACAAACATTTCGACTTTATAATATTAGTATAGATAATTTATTCACCAAATATTAATATTACAAAATATACTCGTAAAGTACCTCTTATCAAGACCAACACTTTTAAATTCGTTGTCGATCGATTGTAAAATTTTATAATAAATTTAAATGGGTCCCGGCCGTAGTGGTCCCATTCCGGTGTGCCCACGACCGGGATGTACCCAAAATAAAACATAGACACTTGAGCAAATACTGGGTGCAACCCTACTATCCAATGCCCTCGTAGATACAGATCTCTAGACATAGCTCTACTTTACAGTTCGCGGGCCTCTTGGACTACAGAGTCCAAGAGGCCCGCGAACTGTAAAGTAGAGCGACAGTTGCACAAAACCCCCGTAAATACTAAAGTCATAATCCCTCAATCTCATCGCCAGCGTCCGCCCTGACCTGAGATCCAAGCCCCAGAGGGCGCCCTCTTGCGCAGGTTGATTAGTTTGTAGTTGTTAAATCATTTATTAAGGCTGGAGCTCTGCTCGCCTTTATGCCCGGTGAAATAGCAAAAGACTCGTGGCTAACTACGAAAGGCCTTACGAAAAAAAAAACTTTTTGCAAGCAGGGACTTACCGTGATGGGCCGATAACCGTATAAATATCACCTTCAGTAACTATTGACCCAAAAAAAGAAAAACCAGAATCACTACTTAAAAACTAGGTTCCCGTGCGCGCTTTCAACCGCGTAGCTCCAGTTCCAGTGGGAACTTCATAATAACATTTATCTTTCCTCGATAAATGAGCTATTTAACACTTTAATAATTTTTCAAATCGGATCTGCAGCCGCTGCAATTCGCGCGTTCAAACAAACAAACTCATCGGTTTCATAAAAACCTCGCAGCGGCCCTCATTAGTGCGGCACGTTCACCGAGATCAGGCAAGCATTGCCATTCAAGTGGGTAATGCTGCCATAATTCTGAGAACCTTGCCAAGTAGAATAGATTTAGAATAGTAGTATTTCTTAAGTTAGTTTTATTTTAAGTTAGCTACTTTTAGTTGTACCTATATGGGTGAATTTCCCAAATAACTTTTTTTTTTTGTCTTCGGTGAAATTAGTATTTGAAAAAAGGAATATTGTTCCGAATTATTTTTTTTAGTATTCAGTAGGTAGTTATTTGGTTGTGGCAAAAATATAATTTGCCTAGGACTATATATAAAGGTAGAAATAAATACATAAACCTCTATATTTTTCAAATAGGTGATGTCCCTCTACTTTTATTACAAACAAAAAAGCTTATACATACACTAATAAAAATAAGTAAGTTAAGTATATAACTTATTCTATTTCATAGAATATTAGTTTTATTATTAATATACCTATAGCATATTTTGTTACATAATTAACGTGTATTATTACTGAGAGGCACAAACGTACTTGTCCTGCAAAATGTTCTCATATCGTTGGACAAAAGTAATTAAAACCTAACTTTACATCGACGAGTCCGACAGCGTACCCACCCCAATTTTATTTCCCTCGTAAGTGTGTGCTAGTGCGCAGTCAGGACGGACATGTTTCAAATCGCTGCATATTCCCGTAAATAACGTAAGAACGCCAATTCAGGTGCTCCCGGACAATTATTTTATATTATCGGTGTATGCATTTTTCTAGTGTAATGAGTAGTTTTATTACTGTTGTTTGGTTCTAACAGAAATAGTAAGTGAATTAGCTTCATTGACTGTTATTGAATTTATTCTAGATATTATGCATTTTTTCTAATTTTCAAAATAGTGTGTTATTTCTCACATCGCTGTTCTCATATCGCTGTAATCGGTGGTCTTTATTAACACCGATGTGATAATTTACACCGAAATTATAAGAAAAAATCATTCGGTGTCTTATATCTAATATCGGTGTTTTGATTAATGATCAACGCGCAGTTTTGTCACATCGGTGGATTGCTTTATCATATCGGTAGATCATTTTCTCATCTCGGTGAGTCGTTTTATCATATCGGTAGATCCCGTGTAATTTCGTTAAGTATACAAAAAAACTAAGGAACATACATACATTATGTCATATACATATATACCTACATACAAACATTCATACATACATACATACCTACCTACATGTAAGTCATTATGTATATTATGTTTTTATTCAAAGTACCTACTTACCTATAGTAAATATAATAAAAAAAGAAAAGAAGAAAGTAAATTTAATAAAATAGGTATACAATAAAAAAAAATGTTTTATTTATATTTCTAAGAACTCAGTTCTCGTTGGATGTGATCTACTTACACCTCCCCTCAGTTCAGGTCTTCAGATCTAAGTCAAAAAATATATAGGTACAAGTTGTAAAAATATGTAGGTACCTACTAACTATTTCCTTTTTGATGTTCAAAGTTGGATAGATTATCATATCGCTGGATATGTATATAATTTCGGTGAATAAACTTATCATTTCGGTGGATAAACTTATTATATCGGTGTACAGAAAAAAATATCGGTGCCGGTTTGTCATATCGGTGGAAACCAAAATTCAAACTGAATTTTCTCCTTAAACTTAAATGATACGTTGATGATATTAAATTTGGGGATATTTAATATCCTAAAGATTATATAAAACCTGAAAAATATACAAAAAAAATTAAATGAAATAGTTCACCGATATGACAAAAAAAATGGCATTTGTTGAAATTCACCCATATATGATAGGATAAAAAAAGAGTTTCGTATGTTAGTATAGATTCAAATTGTGTGTAACAGGTAAACCGCTCTATTTTCAAAGTTCATGTTTTCGTTGTGTGTGGAATAATAACATAATCTGTCGGCCCCCGCTCCGACAGATTAATTTTATTATTCCACCATAATTTTTAATTTTTTCATGTGCACTATGAACACCACGTTTTTTAAACGCGCCGTTGAATCGCGTTTGTACCCATACAGACGCGATACGCACGCGAGTCAAAGGCAGCGCAAGCGACAACAAAGTGCTCTGTAGGATAAAAGCGCGCGTGCGTTTTCTAAACGCGCCGTCGATGCTCGATTTTGAAACGCGCGTCGACGGCGCGTATAGAAAACGTGGAGTTCTTAGGCCCTTAGGGCCACCACGTCACATGCACACCACGTTTTTATAACGCGCCGTCGACGCGCGTTTTAGAAACGAAGTACTGACTTGCGTACGTATTGCACCTGTACGGGGACAAACGCGCTTCAACGGCGCGTTTAAAAAACGTGGTGTGCATAGGCCCTTAATCTACATAGTAACGCCGCCAACTAAACCTATAAACATATTATATTTGACCTGCGTTCATTTAAATTATATGTATTTCCAACACGGTAATCTTTATTTGCTATTGTGTCTGTGTAATGTTTAATCAAAAGTCAATGTACTCAGATTGGGACAGTAAGCTAATTAGAATGTTGCTATGTAATTTATTGCACCGAAGTATGAATCTATACTAATATTATAAAGAGGAAAGATTTGATTGTCCGTTTGTATTGCTCCAAAACTACTGGTCCGATTTGAAAGATTATTTCACCGTTGGAAAGCTTCATTATCCCTGGATGACATGAGCATTTAGTTATGAAGTTCCCACGGGAACGGGAGTAACGCGGGTGAAACCGCGCGCGGAAATCTAGTCATTTATAATTTCCGGATTTTATGGGAAACATCTTTAAAAAACTTCACTATTGCAAATTTTTTACAAAAGTGTTATGTTTTCTTAATAACTTTAGTGATTGATTGGCGTCAAAAGGTTGGGATTTACACCGCGTGCATGTGACCAATTACAACGTACGCAGTATTATAAATCCAAAAATAAACAACCTATTTTCGATTGTATAACTGGTTCGTAATCCATACTGTTCCTTTTAGGGTTCCGTACTCAAAGGGACGGGACCCTATTACTAAGACTTCGCAGTCTGTCTGTCACCAGGCTGAATCTCAAGTACCACGATAGCTAGATAGTTGAAATTTTCACAAATTATGTATTTCTGTTGTCGCTATAACAACAAATACTAAAAATAAAATAAAATAAATATTTAAGGGGGTATCCCATACAACAAATCTTTTTATTTCCTCCTTTTTTGCTAGACATCAATAACGGCAACAGGTAGACACTTGAAAATGGTATGGAACGCTTCGTGCGAGAGTCCGACTCGAACTAGGCCGTTTTTTAAATTCCTTAAAAAAGCGTTAACCTATTATTTTTTTTTGTACATTTTTGCTAATGATCGTATTAATTATAATCGTATATTGTTGGTTAATAAACTGTTATTTAAACCAGTGATGCTGTTCACCACATCTTTCACGGGTATGGTGGTGGTGGCACTGGCTCTGGGCATCACTAGGGCGCTGAGGACCGTCTACGTCAACGTGGTCATACCAAGCTATGTGCCCATCCATAGACTGGCTTACGCTTCTGGGATTCAAATGTTCTTTACCGGCATCACTATCTTCACTATTGGATCTCTTTTCAGTAAGTTTTCTCAAACTTTTGTAACATTTTAATCATCATCTGTTGAATTGACAAGTAAATACCACTGTTGCCGCCTTTCGGATTTCCATCTTCTCCAAGTAAATCTGTTATTATATTTCATTGTAATAGTACTTTTATTGAGGCTGTATCGCCACCTACTGCCTTAATATGAAAATCAATAAATGGTAAAACAGCGCCATCTACAACTTTCAACAAACAATAGAAGATCACTCCCGCTACCATTTTCATTAACAGTGCAGGAAAACCAGAGCGCGTCGCTTTACAAGCTCTATTTTTTTACTAGAACATCCCAAAAAAAGTTAACTTACACGTTTTACTAGTTTTTAAATATAGTAACCAGAGTTTTTTACATTACAGCTCGTGTCCGCGAGGCATCGGGATCCTACCAAGTGCCAATAATCGTCCTTAACTTTGTCACACTGTTAACTGTCATATCTTGGAGCGCCGAGTTTATGTACTATAAAATAAAAAACCAATCCAAGTCTGAGCAACAAAGTGGTATCTAGTTACAATGTATATATTGTGTACATATTAAAGATATTTCTTATATTAAGCTATTTAAAAAGGTTTAAATTTGTCGTATTTCCATACATTTTTATTTCGGGTTTGGTTGGATCCTCCCGACCCTTAGTTTGCAAAGAACCATCCGATGCCCTCGTAAACCCGAGCGAGAGGCCCGTGAACTGTAAAGTACAGCGACAGTTGCACAAAACCTCATATAACCCCCAATAATCTCATCGCCAGCGACCGCCCTGAGCCGAGGTCCAAGCACCACAGGGCGCGCCTTGTTGCTTGCAGGTTGCTTAATTTGTAGATTTTAAACCATTTATTAAGGCTAGAGCTCTGCTCGCCTTTATGCCCGGTGAAGTAGCAAAAGCCTCGTGAATAGCTACGTATGTCCGTCCGAAAAAAAAATCAAAAAAGGTTTGGTTGGATTGCTCTACTCGAGTGTGCCGTAGCGATATTTAGTTAATAGCCTAATCTATTAAACCCAGCTTTCAACGATGTCTGTGTACTTGGTCTTTCGTCTCGAGCGTCTCTCGATCAAGCAACGAGAAAACCATCTACTCGCGTCTACGACCGTTTACAATATTTTATTAACTGCTACAAAGCGTAGAAGATAACATTCTTTAATACACGTTCACAATGGTTCAGCAAAAAATGAACACTCCATTTTGATTTCCTTAGGTTAGCGCCATAATATTCTTGCCAGGGTGCCAGTTCCTCTAATGCCGGCACTTTGTCAGTATTGCTATTGAAATCACAAATCGTTCAATAAATGATAAGCAACTACTAAAAATCATAATGTATCAGACAACTCAGACAGTGGGAAAATACTCCCACATCTTCGCCGTTAGTATTATAAACGAAGATTGGAGCCGTTTAGCGCAAATTGGTGGGATTTCTACGATAACAACTCGCCTTAGTCGGGTTGATCTAAGAAAATAAAATAATAATATGCACAGTAGACTCATTTATGACCAAATTGTTGATTAATAATTACAAATATTGTGTCATAACAATTTTTACCTCATAGATCGCAATACAAACTTACACACAAAACGATAAGATTAATCGTACGAATAGCATCATTATTGACGACACTGTAATTTACTTAAACAAATATTTATCCGATACACAATGGAACTGTGTTAAACAACTTATTAATTCTTATTAATATAAATATTGTTTATAAATAAATTAATGTCAGATTGATATTGGATAAAGGTGGTCGTATGGCGAAAGTTGCACAAAACATCCCTTTCAGTAAATATATCCCTGCATCTACAGTTGAAGTAAATTATGACTATTAAAATGACTGAGCAACTGGCCAAGCATTATCTTTTCAAACAGGTCGATAGTTTGAAGGATGAGACTTTTCTCCAGCTTTAAATAACGGAATATATAGGAATTCCATTTTTATTTTCATGAGGTAAAAAAGGAACAGAAATAACCCTAATTCTTTTCATTTATTTACAAATTCATATTTACAAAAAAATATTCAGTTATAATTTCCAACAATGTTTTCTCTGCAGATTGTAAACATATTCATAATATAATTAGAAAAATGTTAGCCAAACTTTGACCAAAAAAATACAATTATTTTTATTTGAATTCAACTAATTTGTCTTATTAGAGACATTAATTTGTCTGACAAAAGAATATATTTTTGACATTGATAACAATCGCAGTATGATTAAGTAATAGAAACTGAACAAAATATCGATTATTATCAATATTCAAGGAACATTACATTATGCCAGATATATTCGAAGTTTTAATTTTAAAGCAAATCAATGAAATTAAAAACATTTTTGAAGAAATAGGACAGTCTATATCTACTTAATAATTATATCAACATTTTGTTCAGTTTCGAGTACAGTACATAAGTATAGAAATAAATGTCTTATTTAAATACATAAAAGTTAAATACACGAACAATTATTCAGATCACGGCATTCTTAAAAGAAGTTTCCTAGTTTAAATGTTTCATGAATATCCGAAAAACATATTAGATTCTAATCAGCTTAAAATATTAGTTTTAACGTTAAATACAACGTTGATGAACGCAATTTATTACTTTTTACACTATTTTTTAATTTCAAACTAAGGAAACTTCTAGGTTGATACAAACACGAATATTTTTATATTTCCACACTTATGTGTTTTGCAATACACTCAAAACTCTATTAAATTATTCAGTTTTTTTTTTAACTTAGTCTCTTAAAAATACAGCCATTCAGCTACAATTCTTTAACATAAACTTGCAGTGCGTTTATCCATCCAATTTCAATTTGATTTAACTCACCCGTCTCTCAAAAGTGCCACGGATTCTATAGGGATAGCCAGAAGTCTTTCCAGGTCCCCGTTATAGGCGACGCGACGATCTACGACGCGACGTCATCAAAATACAAATCCATAGCAGTTTTAGAGTTTAAGTTTAAATCTCATTAGAATAACCAAAAGCTTTTTGTCTTACGATTTCGGTGGGGGGAAAAACGCACAACAGTAACATAATACAATCTCTTTAAATTAAAATAAAGTAACTAAACAGAAAGAGAGTAAGTGTACAATTAATCTATAAACTAATTCAGCCACACTAAAGTTTCACGTTGTCCACTTTGGTAAACATTATGTTAATAAACATGTTCAATATATTCACTAAATTAGTCTTTGTTTGGTCGTACCTCATTTTTATTGATTCATCTGATTTTAGTTTATAATCACTTTGTCAATAAATTCACTGTTACCAGTTTTGATACGTTGATATAATTAGTTCTAGTTTCATCATCACAAATTATTCTCTGTTGGAATCTGTGGTATCTGATTCCTGAAAAAACAGCATATCTTTTAATATTATATTGGTTCATATTTTCAAAACACTTTGGACGAGACGAGAGTCACAAATATCTTCCGGGACAAATGAAGTGTACAGGCAAGGAACAGGAAATATCCTAATACATAGATTTCGAGGGAAACACAACTAAAATCAACTTGTTCCTTAACTTCCTTGTTTTCGTATAAGCCATAAATAAAAACGTTTTTGGCGCCATCTTTTTTACTTTTTATAAAAAGTTTGTGATTGGATATGAAATTACCATAGATAAAGATTTCCGTCCAGTATAAAATATCAATATAAATAAAAAAAAAATTACGCGCATAACTTTAGAAAAGCTTGACCAATTTGGCTCATTCTTTTTTTATTGTGTTTCTAATTATCAGAATGAAGTCTGTATAAATAAAAATATAACCACGGGAAATGTCAGATCTATTGACAGGCGAAGCCGGGAATTAACATTATACTTCGGATTTTTATTATTGAACATTTAATCGGTGAGTTAGATAATACACCGGATCAATTAAATGATATAATATTTAAAAGATAAAGTGACTCGATAAATTTTAATGCTTTCTATTATATAAATACTAGCTGACCCGACAGACGTTGTACTGTCTTAGCTAAAACTATAAATTGAATTGAACTATTAATATAAGGCGTGATAGCAATGAACTAACCGTGATGTGCACTAAGAGTAGCACGCATTGGGTCAATGTGATGTCAGACGCCATAAGATTACAATAAAAAATAAATTACTCTATCCATGATCGATGATATGCCAATGATTTTTAATAACTAATGTTAAGTAGGGTGATACGAAGTTCATCAATGCACTTCGTATCACCTACCTACTAATAGTTATGAAAAAAAATTAAAAAACTGGTTCATGCGATCTAGCCCAAAATGCTAGAATGTTCTGAAAGAAAAGAGGGAGAGTGATCCGGAAACTTAATATCATCAGTCATCACAGCGACAGCACACGGTACATTGGTGCGAGGAGTTTCCGGCTTGGGCGGTGGAGCGAGAATGATGGGATCCGTCCTCTTCATTATCATCATCATCAGCCCGTACAACGTCCACTGCTGAACATGGGCCTCCTCCCGAGGGAGAGTATTTGCCATAGTCACCACGCTTGGCAGGCGGGTTGGTGACCGCAGTAATATGTTGTACTACACAAGGAAACGCTGCTGCCCGTTCCTTGATAAACGATTATTATAGATGATGTTATAACAATCGGAACCAACGGCTTAACGTGCTTTCCGAGGCACGGAGGCTAGTCCCTCAACCAACCAGACCCGGAAAGAAATCTTAGAATTTACACAAAGATTTCCTGTCCGGCGTGGGGATCGAATCCACGACCTCCGAGAGCGACCCAAATACCGCTACGCTACGGAGGTTGTCCGTCCTCTTGCTACCGACCATTGCCCATTCAGTAGTAGTCCACGGAGTGTTTTCAGGAGAGAGATCTCTCCTACCGATTTCACCGAAGGCGCAGAGACAGCAGGCTGTCCCCCGAGCCTCGGCTTCGAGGAGTAGGGAACATAGTCCTAATTTCTTTTAGAGGCCGACCCATGATTCTTAGTGTTGTAGTTGTGCTCCGTGCGCCCCCAAAAGGTGCATTTAATGGACCCAGGAAAGTCCATGACTGCTAGGTCATAGGCATCGCCACGGTACCGGATGTGTAATAATATGCATTAGCTATTCCTGATGCTCAATTTACTGGCATTTAGAGGAATATCCTGGGTTAAGTTAAATAGGTAAACCATCTTCTAGTGATATAATAAGCATATCATCGCTATAAACAGGGGATAAGCATATCATCGCTATAAACAGGGGATAAGCATATCATCGCTATAAACAGCGGATAAGCATATCATCGCTACATACTACATACCACCACTGTGGCCGTGGATGCCTAATGCATTTTCAACCGGGAAAAAAAATGGACATTGAACGACAGCGAAAAATTTCTTATAGTAGCAAAATTTTTTACGTTTTGACGAATTCAAAGCAATAACTGCAGCAGTTTATATTTTGTTCAAAATTTGGTCACAGTTCACGTAGAACAAAAATAATTAATAAAACAAAAAAAAATTCACAAAAATTAGAATTATAAATTCGTAATTTCATTAACGCCATCGATTATGGATAGAGTAATTTTTCTAGATTTCAATATCACCGCGGAAGAGTTTAAGCAATTGGAAATGACCGAAAGAAGCCAGAATCACAACATGAGCAGTGTAGGTACTAAGTATATCGTTACTCTTTTCAAAATAAAATTCTGAACCCACCTATAAATATTTGACAATGGTGACAGATCAACTTTCGTCTAGAAATGTACTTCTTCTGATTTTAAAATACTATTGACTATCTGTCACTTTTTGGTTGCTCAATCAATCTATGACGGAACAAAACTGTAACGTTTGACAGTAATAATAATTTGTATGGGAAAATAAAATAAGACTTTTTTTTTAAATATGCTCAAATGTCAGTTGCGTTTTGTTATACCATTTTTAACAAATGGACCGCTGACTTATTTTTTGACTGAGTTGTTTTGTTATTTCATGTCAGTTGCGTTTTGTTATACCACGTTTTATGTCACGTCACACGGGAACGACGGGAACGGCATAAAAAGTATCCTAGGGAGGTAGGAGGTAGGGAGGTAGCTAAGAACTGGGAGAAGGCTCCCAGTTCTTAGCTACCTCCCTACCAATTTTCAGCCAAATCGGTTCAGCCGTGCTTGAGTTATAAATAGTGTAACTAACACGACTTTCTTTTATATATATAGAAGATATATATTTATATACATAAGTAAAGGATAATCAACATGCAAACCGATAAGCTTTAGCTGATGCTTTATGACAAAACAATCATGGCGACCTCAAAATCACAGCATAATTAATACTCCTTTACGTTATAAATCTCTTGAATATATCAATGACTAGGATCGCCTTATTGCCTACACTATCGCAAATATAAAAATGGTAGTCTAAAATATTATATGTTCTTAAATTACAAAGTGACGATAAACATTCCCATTCAACAGGGCAATGCTGCCAGCATTCTGGGAATGTTGCTCGAAGAGGAGATTTAGAAGAGTGAGTATTTTATAAGTTAGTTTTATTTTGCTATTTTAGTTGTATATCATTTAAATTACTTACACGTATTATACAAGAAATAATGATGATAAGAATACCGATTACGTAAGAACTAAAATTTGCAATATCATAGAATATTAGCCGATAACATAGCAATGTGCGCTAATAAACAGTACGTTCATAAAAGTGCATTATATTATGAAAGATTAATTTTTAATATTTTATCATAAGACCCATATACACCATTTAAAAATTATATAATTATAATTACGGAGTTTATACACCTTAAAATTTTTATGGGTGCTTATACTTGGCCGGTAAATTTAACATTCGTTTTAATATCAAATAGTAAAATTAAAATAAACATACATTTTACAACAACCAACCAACCAGGGGACTGCATTGAGATTGCAAATAATACAAAATAATTTAAGTTGTAAAATTTACAGACTAAAATAACTTCTAACTGTTTTAAAGGTGCTAACGCGGGTTTGGCTGTAATTTTCGATGCTATTAAGAAGTATATACCTAGATTGATCTTACTTCCAAGAATAAATCATTTTGCTGAGTACTATCAACCATTAAAAAATCTTGGTGTATACCTATGAAATTATCTCAATGGTATTTCAATTGCTCAATTTCACATAATAGCAGCTTTTGCTGGATAGTAAAATAAAAAATTAGAAGTTTGGAACTTTGGTACTTAGTTCAATCGAGTCGATCAAGTTAAAGAATCAAGTCAAAATGAGAAAAATAAATTTAAACCTTGTTTGATTCCGTGTATGTTTCTTGCTGGCTAGCTTCTGGCAAGGATGTACTCTTATCTCCCTCGGTCTCCAGCTCGTTTACTGAAAATGAATTGAAAAGTTATTTTCCATTCCAAAAAAGTACAACAAATATTTTTGTCGCACTGTAGAATATAGCACGACCAGACGCACGAATAGATTTCATATTTAGACACTACAAAGTGGTACGCAATGTTACAAAGACACATTACCTTGCATGCTTATTGTACCTCGCAATGCTTATATTAATGGCTGACTTAGCCGTTTAATTTCATGTTTATTACTATCACGACGTATATTCATTAATAAAAAAATTAGTGTCTTTCTATTATTACTTCTAAGCACTATAAACTTATCGACCATTTGAATTATATGAAAAAGACACAACAATGACGTTGAAGACCTATTAAATTTACTCTTTAGTCATACAATTTAAACCAACACATGGTTTACTTACTGTTTTGGTACCAGCTTTTGGAATACCCATAAGATGAATCGGCCTCAATCTTTCCACCTGAAGTAAAGCCAAATGACGGTCGATTCATAAACCTCGGAGATTTAAACGGGAGATTGTCAATGTCGTATTTTGTTTTCTTTGATTCGAAAGGTTCAACTGCATACCAATCCTTGGACGCATTACGTGAATCTTTCCAAGGCTTTGACGTAACGACATAAACTTTTTCTTTAGTTAAAGGTGATATAGATGTCTGTATTTTACCCCATGGTGCTGGTGTTGTAGTACTTGATGTTGTGCGAAAAGACGAAGCCGCCGTATAAATATGTAGTTTTTGAAGATCACTTAATTCCACATTTTTATCACTTATATGATTCGCTTTTGTTCTCTCTATTGCATTATAGTCCTTTCTTGGAATATCAACGGTATTGTTATTCTCGTCGGTTACTGTGTGCTGAATGCTACTAGATCCTTCATGATCGTAAAAATCATAATTATTATCAATAGTTGTTACATAATTAGTTGGTATAGTAGTCGTAAAGTAATCATCAGGAATTTGTTTTGCATATTTTTCACTGTTGCGAGGCTTTTGCGGTGTTCTATACTGTTTTGAATATTCTTGTTCAGTCCAATCGTCTATAGTATGTTGAAGTTTAATTATATCAAAAGGAGGTTCCTTTAGATCGTAAAAAGCTTTTTCCGAATCTACATTACTGTCTTGATCAGAATCATAATTTTCTGTTTCTCTAATTGAATACTCAGTGGTGGTTGTCATAGTATTGGAATTTTCAGTGACAGTTGTAACGCGAGATGAATCTGTATTTGGAGGCACTTTTCTAGCTTGATATTCATCTTTAGGAGTTGAAAACCAATCTTGTGCTATATGTACAACCTCATCATTAACATTCTCATTACCTTTATTTCCAGTGGTATAAGGTACTATTATTTGAACAATTTTAGGTTTGTAGGCATTCTCCTGTGCAGATGGTAATCCTTCATTATAATCACTCCTACTATCATCCCAGCTGGGTGTAGGACTTGCCGCGGTCGTAGGTATGTCATCGTAGATCTCATATTCATTTTCACTATTTGGTATAGGAGTGGATACAGCTAGTATAAAATCACCGTGATTCTTGTGTGGAGCACTGGGTTTTAGATACAATAATGGTGAGTCAATATGTTGTAAATTGCTTTCAGAGCGGTATTTATCAATGTCCTCATCGTTAACTCCTCGTAAATCCGCAAAATTAAGTTTATGGTTAGAAGGTAATTTAGATAATAGTTTAAAGTCTGGAATTATTTCACGATCGTACAAATCATTTCCAACTTCAGTTCCTGTACTTTCAAAGCTAGCATCTGACTTTGTGGCAGAAATATGATCTTCGGATGCTTGTGAAGATATATCTTTAATTTCATCGACTACGTAGCTATTGCCTATATTCCTATAGCCTTTTGTTTGATTAGAAATAGATGGTGGATTTATTTCAATAATTGGTGATTGAATCACAGTAGCAGGATAATCTACCGAATGAGTGAATTCTGCAAGAGGTATACTTTGCTCTATATTAACGTTGTTAGCAGATTGTTGCATCTGATTAATCCCTTGCAATATGTTTGTAGAAAATTGCGACGGTATTGGTCTAAAGGGTCGAGCATTAAAAATTGGTGGCAGTGGTGACACACTGAGATTTGGAAGTGCTACAGGTTGTAGCGTGTGAATATTTCTTCCTCTGTTTAGAGTAAATGGTGCTGGATTTGACAAAGCAAATGACATATTATTTGGCGATGTTGTCGTTTTAATATCATGAGGTAAGACTTGTGTTTTAACTTTGGACGATTCAGCTCCTGTGGCCGATATCGGATATGAAATATCAAACAATTGTGTATTTGTTATAGGTTCGCCATAAGAATTCTTAAATAGCGATGGATAAGTAACTTTTGGCAATTTTTGTTGAGTTTTAGGTGTTATATCATCAAATATTTCCACTTGGTTGGTTGAAGGCAACTCCTGATTAAATGTCACTGGTTCATAAAGAGGTGTCACAGGTTGGAATGTCGTGGTCAATGAGTGTGGGGTTTCATATGCTGATACTGGAGGACCGTATGACGAAGGAGGAGTTCTGTAAGTAGAACTTTGTATATTATACAAATTGGAGCCAATATGATGTGCTGGGGTTGATAAAAAATGAGAGTCAAATGAATTACTGGGTAAAACATACGAAGAACTTGGGACCGCATAAGACGAACTTGGATGAGAGAATGTGGAAGTGGGCGGGTTAATTGATGCAGTATCTAGCGTATGTGTAGCACTAGGAGGGCCATAAGTTGAACCGATAGCATTAACTGCGGGGTTAGTATTAAACGATGAGCTCGGCGGTCCATAATTAGCATGCGGGACACCAGGCGTCAGTTGTGGCGGATTCGGTGAGTTAAACGGCTGAGGTTGATGTTGCACTACTTTTACAAAATCTGCATACGCTGTGGGACTAGGTGGTCCATACGTAGGTAATGAATTTTGATATAAACTTTTAGTACCTAAATTGTATCTAATTACTGGTAACCATGGCACTAAATTGCAAGGATTGCAATCCTTCTTTATAGGAGCTACATTATTGTGATATGAGGTTGTATCAACAGTTGATTGTTGTGACGGAAATAACCACCCCGACACTTTTTGGAACATAGTAGGTGACGGAGTTGTAGAAAAGGGCTGTGGAGGCGGAACAAAGTTGAAATTATATTGTTTATAGAAAGGAGCAGGAAATTTAAATTCACTAGACTGTGGAGGCGGTGGTGGTGCTTCGTAGTGATAGCCGCCATCTGTCTTATGCCGTTGCGTTCTCCCTGCTCCCGCATGAAATGGTACGGGTACTATGTGCGGGAGCGGCGGTGGCGGTGGCGGTTTTAATATGGATCCGAGGTGTAAAGCGCTTCCTCCGCCACGCGAGGTCAACTCGCTGATATGATCACTTCTACATCTCGTGACAACGGCGACAAGCAACACCGGGAATATCTGAAATGCAACAAACAATATTTAAATTTAAATTGTAAAAACGAATTTGCAATAATAATATTAAAGGCAATTAAATAATATTTTCTATGTAAGAAATGTGAGTTTGAAAAAAACGCCTAATAGGACAAAATTGAAGAACCGACCCCTATTAATAGAAGCAAGGCAAAATGATATAAATATATAATAATTATTTTTCTGATTATGATAAAAATGAGGCATATGCTTTGGCGGTTCAAAAAACAAAATTCATTTTTACAAAAAGCTAACTGATTACTGCATTAATGGCTCATTGGTACGGTCTCTTTTGAAAACTAGTACATTGATTTCAAATTCTACACTCTTCTAAGTCTGCAAAGTCCTTTCAAAAATCAATAAATTGAAATTTTAAGCAATATCGCGGTTACAGCAATAGTTTACACTTTCATTTATTTAATTGAGTATTTTCAGTTGGTTCATTGGAATTTCCCGAAAAAAAAGTACCTGATGAATTACATAGATACATTTAATTCAACAATTAGAAAATATAGTGAAACACCCGTCACGACATATCGGGGCCATTGTCGGTGCTTCCCACGAGCTGCCATTCTTTGTTCTTTTCTCTTTTCTCATAACACACCGTCAATGGTCGCGATCGGAAGACACCTCGCCTCCAATTGAATTATGATCTAGATATTTTCTTATTAGAAACTTTTATAATACAATGTAATTTGCGTAAGCAAAGTAGGTAAATGGATAATCATAGGTTTGATCAATGCGTACACCCGTAGTCCTACTCACAGTTCCTCTTGGTTATGGCAATTTACTTAAGGAGAAAGTGTAATAAATTCGAAGAGACTTTATTTACGTCATCATCATAAAGCCGTATAACGTCCACTGCTGCACATGGAACTCCTTCGAAGGAGGTGTTGCCATAGTCACCACGCTTGGCAGGCGGGGTGGTATATACACAGGTAAGCGATGCTGCCAGTTAACTGGTATATGATTATTTTATGACGTTATATTATGACCATCGGTACCAGCTTTATGTGCTTTTCGAGGCACGGAGGTTCTCTCAATCAACCAGATCCGAAAAGAAATATTTGATTCTATACAAATATCCGGAGTGGCAATCGAACACGACCTCCGATAAAAAAGGCGATCCATATACCACTACGCAACGGAGGATTTCAATTAGGGTCGCCAGATGGTCGGGATTCGTCTGGATTGTCCCGACATTTCATATGATGTCCAGGCTTCCGACAAAATACAAAATATCCCGACAGATAAATTCTTGTAAATTGAAATGCCATCAAAAACATAACTTGTAAAAAAGTCTAGTCACGCCACTCATTTCTTTTACAGGTAAAAGTTGTAAGATCATCGATTTATTTGTCCCAACGACAATCCTAAAATCCCGACTTCACGAAATTTTGCCCCGATATTTTAGTTTGTTCATCTAGCAACCCTAACGTCAATGCTAGCGATGACCTCAGGATAGATCATTGTAATACCGCTTGTTAATAAACAAATGTCTGTCGACAGGAGCAGTAGATATCTGCGTTTAATATCATAGTATTCCTAGTTATGTTGTCATTATAGAAGGCCCATGTATTCCCATGAGTGTCGTAAAGGATGATTAAGGGACATACAGCTAATGTAGTAAAAACAAGCTATCGCACTCGAGTCTAGCTATTGCGGTTCTTGAGATTCATCCTGGTGACAGACAAACAGCGAAGTCTTAGTAATAGGGTCCCGTTTTTACCCTTCGGGTACGGAACCTTAATAGGAGGTATAACGTTTTTATTTTACGAAATATATTAGAAGGTTCTGTATTAATTTTCGATTTCAAGTTATCCATAAAGGTCACTGCAGGTAGGATACAAAATAGGCATGACTACTAAAAAAATCTATTAAGTCCTTCAGTTAGATGACCAAAAATATTGAACACGGATTTTTTTTTCCGTTCCGCTAACAAAAAAATCACGAGCATACAACGCGTTGAAATTTCGCGTGACGTCACTTTTAGTTACAATAGGCGTGACGACAGTATCAAAAAATTGAACATTTAATGTTTTTAGGGGAAAGTACACATAAAAATAAATTATTACACTTATTTATTTTTATATATAACCTTGAGATTAATGTGATTTTTAATAAAATAAAAGATTAAAATACTGCAATCGGCCATTTTGACTGAAACACCAATCACGGCGCATGACGTCACGATATTGTAACCATCAAAGAAAATTTAACCACTACGTTAGGTTTGGCGGACTCAATGCCATTTTTTACAATAGCGTGACGTCATAGCCGACGCCATGACACTTGAGGCCTTTTTTCGCGCGCTATTTAAATTTTAATAGAAATATAGCTTAAACTTCGTTTTTAAATTTATTACCGAAATATTGTATTTTTCGTACTTAGAAAATGACTACCCACGTTGCGCAAGAGGATTTCAAAATCTTGCCTCATGCCTATTGTATCTAGTAGTGCCGTCACAAGCCCCTACTATAAAAGGTTATAGTTTGATTGAGTACTTGATAAATAAAAAATAAGTGTCCAGTAGTGTTTAGTAATCTAATTGACAGACTAAATATATTTTTTTAGTCTTCATGCCTATATACAAATAACCTTAACGCCTGGCAAATAATTTAAGTCTGCTATAACTTACACCAAAGTGATTGCTATTCAAATGTAATGATACATAATTGCATATAAAAATGTTATGATATTGATATATGGCTGTACGTCTAAACGCGAATTACTATAGAAATTACGCGAGTATAAATATTTTTTTAATAAAACGTGTCATTTATGCTATAAATTAGAAACAGTTAATTAAACGATAATTAATTATAAAAGACAATAAAATATTTATAGCATACATATGAACTACTAATAGCGATCTAAAGAATAGATAGCTAGCTAGCTATTCTTCAGCTTGGTGGCCTATAATATCATGAAACACACAAACATAGTACTGTACTGTTTCAGCCCATTTATATGCACTGCTGAACATGGGCCTCCTCTTAACACACCATGGGTAACCAGTCTTTCCATAATCACCACGCTTGGAAGGCGGAATGGCGATCGCAGTAAGAGGGTAAGTATCCTTCAAGTGATAGATGCTGCTGCCCATTCATCAGCTGATCCACATACACCCATGGGAATAAATGAGGTGGTATTTTCTAAGGTGGTCTTTTCCGAACTCCACACAGCATACACCAAACATGTAGTAGTATATATAGTAACTATTCATAGTAAGTACCCCGAAAAATCGTTACTTGTTAAATTGTATAGGGTGTACTTTTAATCCAAATAATATAATATCCAGGTAATAAAACAAATAATATATCATGGTAAAATAAACAAATGAAGTAATCATACCTACATATTTAAAAAACATCATTTCTAAGTACCCACTAGAGAGTTTCCACTTCCTGATAGCAAGTTTTTTGGCTGCCCCAACCTTTAGAACAAACAATGATAAAGAATAGAAAAGGAAAGTGAAATAAAGGTCAGAACACACCTTTATCCACATAAAGTAAGTAAGTACATATTCAGTGGTGTAACTATCGGGTTGCAAGCCGGGCAAAATGACGGTCCATGAACATAAAAGAGCAGGAGACGTAATACGATATATTGCGTTCCTAAAAAAAATCATTATATTTTAAATATTGAGACACTGACTAAGAAAAATAAAACGAAACTGAAGGAAAAATGGTTTGATTCAATAATTTTTCTTAGATGTTTTTAAGGAATTAAATACGACCTTACCCACGAGGGTTTTGCGTCACTGGACATAAAACCGAGCAGCTCCTACCTTATTAGCTGAGGACGCCTCCTGTGGGTTTATGACTCAGGACGGTCGCTAGAACACGAATATTTCGTAGAGAATTATTTACAAAATATGTATCAAGTAAACAGCTCTCCTCAGCTCAATGAATTGTCCTCGGACGCCTTTATAGTTACGCCACTGTACACATTATATTACTCGCACCTATTCTTAGTTTATTCTTAAAGGTCATTATCAGAAGAAATTCGGATTAGTTCACACGGTCGCCTACACTTTTACTTAATGGACGGTCAAAACTGAACAATGCTTCATATGACATAAAAATGCAGATGTTTTTGTTCTCACCAACGAAACAAATGAAAGTAAAAATGAACGGCCTACGATAAATTTACTCATGAAGTTGTATTTAACGTTTGATATGAAAGATAATAAAATGTTTATTAAAAGCAATTGGTCCAACTAATTAAATTACTAAACAGTTTCTGTATTGGAGTGATACACCGTATTTTAATTAATTTTTTGTTTACACTATGGGTAAGGTAGTTGCAAAATATATACTAAACTTTTAACAGTAGGTAGATCATGTATAGTAATTGCGTTAGTCAAGAAATTTCTGTGATATTATACTTTTTAAAATTTCCTACTACTATGTAGGCAGGCTAGTATTTTTTTTTGTGACAAATACCACCCTCTCTTCCACAAACGTCTGTATGCCAGGATCAACAGTGGCACATACTGAAAAACGAGACTCGAGTCCCGGGAACTTGTCAAACTGCTTAGAGGTGCCTTAGCAGTTTGGCATGTTTCCGGGACTCGCAATGAATTAAATCGAAAATAGATTAGGAAGATTAAGAAAACAATACCTTAATCCTATGAAAGGGGCCCATAATTTCTGTGACCTTACTCACGCTTAGAAATATCTACATGATAAAGCAATTAATGTAATATAGCTGTGGTATCCTATAAACTCAAAGATACTGCGATCACCAATCCGCATGCCTAGCTTGGTACTGCAATATCCTTCAACGACCCTGGCTAGCCAAGGTCTGTTCTATAGGAAGCCTATGTTCAGCAGTGGATGTAAACGGGCTAAGTGCCCTAATAATGAAAGAGGTTTTGGTGTCCCATTCGAATACATTAAGCAGAATAAAACGTATGTTCTACATAAAATGAATGTGAACGGAAGTGTTAGAAGGGGAAGCAGAGCTCCAGCCTTAATAAATGGTATAAAAACTAGAAACTAAGCAACCTGCGCAAGAGGGCACCTCCTGTGGGGCTTGAACCTCGGCTCAGGGCGGTCGCTGCCGATGAGATTGAGGGATTATGCGTTTTAGTATTTAAGGGGGTTTTGTGCAACTGTCGCTCTAATTTACAGTTCGCGGGCCTCTGGGACTTCGGGTATACGAGGGCATCGGATGGGAAAAGGGAAGACCAAGGCGGAACTTCCATGTTCGAATTGAGGACGTTCTTAAGAAAGGCCAGGTTAAAAGTACCCAAAAATGAAGAACATGCATGAGGAGGTGAATGAATGTAGAAGAAGCGAGAGTGGTATGTCTAGATCGTAACAAGTGGAAGAAATTGGTCTCTGCCTATATAAAAGTCAAAGAAGAAAAAACCGTAATGTCACAAAAAAGCGTAAGATTTTTATGTATAGTCTATGTATGATGGCTATACAGTGTCTAGTGTATATTCTACGTGATGACTGTTATTATTTTATAAATCATTGTAAATAAAATAAAGGTGTTAAGTTAATTTTTTAAAGTAATTTATTTGCTTTTTATTGATAAAAAATAATAATAAAACATGTATACCCAAAATAATTATTTTATTTATACCTCGAATAGAACTTAAAATTTATATTTTTATATTAAGGAACTTCGTTCCTCTCTGGTGTCGCACGACACCACACGACTTTTATGTTTATTTATTAACTTCAGTACAATAAATTTATGTACATGGGCGAACTTAATGCCAAAGGCATTCTCTACCAGACAACCTTTAGATGGCGCAGAGCCAATAATAGTAGGCGAACTAAAATAATTGCATCTAACACAGCTGTTGTCAAACGTGTTTTTACGGTTCAAGCAAGTTAAAGACTGAGCGATACGACAAGATCCGCAATGTGTAGAGAAATTGTGGAATAGCCGCGTCGTAAGGGCAAAGGGCGAGCGCATGCCAGCTTCATACACTCTTAGAAAGAGATGCTACTACCGTTTTATTTGTTCAGATAAACTTATTTAAAGAGATAAGGAATGTTAGTTTTTTTTGGTGAAATTATGTGAAATTCCGTGGAAGGTCCACGGAATTTTACATAACCACCATTTATTTAAGACCATTTGATGCATTGTTCAGATAATGTAGAGGTCGTGGCCTAATGGCCAGGGCAACGAACTTGCGATCATATAGTCGCTGGTTCGATCCCCACCCATTGCACTACCCATGACAACCTATTCAAAACACAAGTAATTTAGCTTATAACGAGGCGTTAACAAGAACAGTAAGACTAGTAGTGTGCAAACGCTCTGCTATTAATGATTATATTTAAAAAAACCAACCTATTCCTACTTCTTTTTTTTACTTAAGACATCTATAATTACGTATCTAGCAAAAGGAATGGAAGAGCCCTCGCGCAATAATTGCTCCTAAATCGCAATTATGTGTCATTTGCCTCTGAAAACTACATTGGAACTATCCGTGGTTCACACAAATAATTGTTCTGCTGGGAATCGAACCCAGAACCCCAGGGCTCAAAAAGCCACTGCCGTACCACGCGACTACAATTTTTAGCTATGTGGTGTTTCTGAACTCATAGTATATATGTAACTACTGATATTTCCTGATAAACGACAGTTAATATGCAATAAATATCAAATTACTCCAGCGCTACCGTGTTTCGTACTGTAAGTACCAAAATACCAATGGAGCCTTACTACGCTATGCTTACATAAAGTAGAAAACAGGTAACGGTTGTACCTAATTATTTCTAATACGTACACAAATAATAACTAACCTAAACCTGACAGAAAACTTAGTTCCTAGAGAAAATTACTGAGTAAAATTATACAAGGAAATGCTTAGCATACTGTTATAATAACTAGATTTTACTCAGCCTTCCATATTTCCTGACATGAAGTTTAAAGTGGAACAACTTTACCTCGCTAGTCTCAACCTACCTACCTATATTCAAGTTTTGTCAGTAGCAATCCTAGTATTACTGGGTAGCGAAGTAGGGACGCTTTCGTGCTCCGGACGTCACTATAAGTGTTAGTATGGGCCTTTAACGGGCCCAGAAGTTGTAGACTCTATTTGAGATCCCAGGTATGACCGCTATAAGCAGCGGGCGCCGCCGGAGCCTTCCCAGAAGCCGCAAGATACCTTGGGCCTTCTTAAAATCGTGTGTTCTAGTGGATGGTACCTATAGTCAATAATTTCTTTATTCATATAGACACAATTCAAAAATTTTAATCATGTTCTTATGATGTGTCCGTTTCTTTTCCTACCACTCCATTCAAGACGTGGAAATTTTGAGAAGAACTGGCAAGAAACTCATTCAAGCAATCCTTTTTTAAATAATCAATTTATCGTTACTTTTACAATATCGTTAAGCAGCAGTGACATTCCATAGCAAGTTACTCTACACTCTATACCATTGATACCGCAAAGAGGGGCCTCGTGGTATGAATGGTATACCATTCATACCACGAGGCCCAATCCTATATAGGTATAGGTACAATCGCTAAATTTGAGGGCTTGGCCTACATACTTCTCCGCAGGAGTGAATGCCTATACATTTCCGTCCAGAAAAAAGATATTACTGGGTAAAGCCATTGATTATTCGGCTACGGGACCTAGCAGGCTATCGACATTGAAAATTCTCATTCCTTCTTTCAAAGCCTACCTACCTATACCCAAGAAACGAAAAAGTCCACGCTTGAAATGTTAAATTTAAAATAAATCTAGAGAACCTACTGTTTAAAAATCCTTGATCCGATTCTTCATATTAATTAACACGTTAAAAAAAATTATGACTGTTTTTAAATGCATGACAATACGAAATTTGCTTATAAAGTTATAATAACACATAATAGCAGTAATAAAAATGTTATATAATTATAAAAAATATCTAAAACATCATCGAGAAATATTATATTATAAAAATAAAATGTTATGTTATATACATTTTTTCGGTAAATTAAAATAAAAGTGAAATCGGATTCAGACTCACGTTCCATTCCGAAATAAAAATAATGCTACGAGCACCTTTTAAACCGGTTACACACGTATTTATCTATACAAATTTATAAATCTGTAGAGTTTGTTTGATTCAACGCTAATCTCAGAAACTAACGGTCTGATTTGAAAAAAAATCAGTATAAGATAGCCCATTTATCGAGGAAGGCTGTAGGCTATATTTTATTATGAAGTTCCAATGGGAACGGAAGTTACGCGGGTGAGACCCCGCGGTGGACAGCTAGTAAAACAATAAAAGATTGGGTAGGCATAATTTCTTTAAAGACTGCTGCAGCGCTGTTAAAAAATGTTTCCCAAACGACAACAATTCGCAGATCACGAAGAGATCGATCATCAAGCCGTAATAATTACTTGTTTGTTAACACAATGTCAACTATTGTTCTTCACTTGAGAGATGACAAAGACTCGTGTGACGGACTATTCCCTATACTTCAGAGGATAGGAAAGGGCGGAGAAAACTAAGAGAAAACAACGTTCGTGACTCATGACTCGGCTAAGGTTAAGTATTCATTAAGCTATGTTACACAAACGGCCACAAATATTAGGCTGTATTTAAAACATGTTGGTGTTTGTATTTATGATAATAATAACTGTTAATATATATTTACGTTATACGTAGGTATTAGCTGTCACTTTCATTGTTAGTTATTACTTTAAAGACAATTCGTAGAATAGTATGGAACTCGTCGAGTCTTGTTCTGAAGGGTCAATGAATTTAGTATTAATGTTTGAGTGTGTATGTGTTTTATGCCTGCTAAACAATTCCTGTCTCGCGGGGACTTTAACCACCGTTAGACTTAGATCAAGTGTCTGTGATTCAGACAAGTCGTTGTCCCGAGTGGGTATCGAACTCAAAACACAATGTGCAGTCATATTTGAGTGTCAGTGAAATTGCAACAACCTCTGTGGCGTATCCATAATGGCATTGAATCTCGGAGGTGGTTTCGATCCCCACGCCGGACCAAAAGTCGTTGTGTACATTCTAAGACTTATATCTTTCCAGGTTTGGTGGTGAGGGAACCGTGCCTCGGAAAGCAGGTTAAGCCGTTGGTCCCGATTGTTATAACATCATCTTTAACAATCGTAGGTATACCAGGGAACAGACTACAGCAAATCTCTGTATGTTACGACACACACGTCTGTCAAGCGTGGTGACTATGGCAAAATCCTCTCGCGGAGGCCCATGTTCTGCAGTGGACGTTATACAAGCTGATGATGATGATAAACGTGCTGACACCACGCCGCGACGCCACGATTTTTATCACTCATAAAAAACATATTCATAATTCGAAAAATCTATCATTTCGAGGAAGCATCCAGCGACTCGACAAAATAACCTGCTGATGCTCAAATAATTATTATAACATACACCGCAATTACTGGAATGGATTCCATAAATTACCGCTCCATTGCGTCAGACGTCGGTGGTTTAGAAAATGAGAGTGACTCTCTCATGTGGCCACAGCACGTGGGTGTTCCAAACCTGTTCCGATCAACATACGAAATTAACATTGAACTTGGTTATAATACAAATTGTGTATGATTGCTACGGGTTACATCTTTATTACAATACAATGATTGACAGGTCCATAGCGCAATCAGACACCTGTAATAGAGGGGATGCCTAAAATATTCTATTTGGTCCGTCAGTCAGATTACCAAAAAATATTGGACACATAAGTATTTTTTTGTTTATTAAATCAATAAAATTTACAAAGATACAGAGCAACAAAGTTCAGGAGAGCCCCCCTCCTCTTGTGACGTCACTCCTATGTAAAATTGTATCTAGAAGTGACGTCACAAGGAATTTCGATGCGCTGTATCTTCGTCAGTTTTTGTTTGCGGAACCAATAAAAAAAATGTATCCAATATGTTTTGGTAATCTAACTGTCGGTGTTTAAGCGTCATTCCTATTTATGTATTGACATTAGGAATGAGGTATTCTGCGATTTAATATATTTTTCTAATGTTTAAAAAGAAACCATGTCTGTGTGTAAGAATATTTTTACAATATTGTTGCTCTAAAAGCGAGCTTTCAAAGAAATGGAGGGTAATCCACCAAGCAGTCAGATCCAGAAATAAATCTTAATTTATTCAAATATTTTTGTATGGCGCGGGAATGGAACACATGACTTCCGAGACGCTAGACCACAGAAGAGGCGATCATGACATATATAATTCGGCCATACATTCAATGATCAGAAACGAAAATCTGCTAACATAGAGATCTTGTTGAATGTAGTATTAAATCATCTTATATTCCCATGGCACCATCCATTTCGTTTCGGTAAGCACTATTAAGATGTAGTTTATAATGTATTGTATCTCCATTACAGTTCCTCGTAAGTCAACAATGAATAATCCAAACATCTTTAGTTGCCGAAGACAAAATAAACTATCGTGTATGGTTCTGAATACTTAAATTAATGGAGTAACATTATCGCATCGTGCGTGAAATATTATGTGAACGATCATTGCCTAATACCAGGTGAAAGGTCCCAACTTTGTTTTGAGATATAATTGTGTGGCAAATTTTATTTTCGTTTAAATTAAGAAACGATTAGATTATAATGTTACGCCTACCGGAGCCGAACAAAAACTGCAATCAGCGTCATCTACAACATTTCAAAACGCAATAAAAGTTCTCATGGACTGAGAGCTGACAACCGAAACGGCCAGGTAATTTGATCATTCATAAAAATGATTTATCAACTTACCTGGAGCACTCTAAGCATAAAAATGTCGACCTGGCAGGATTCGCGTGGTGGATATGGATGTTATGGGGTGGGAAAAAAAATAAAAAAAGGGAATTTGATCAGGATTACTTTTTATGCCAAATGGTTTGCCTTCCTCCCCAAAGCACACAAAAAAAAACTGGCGTCATTTGGTTGGTGGAAAGGTATCGCCAGGCCTAAATATAGTGAGGAAAAAAAATATTATTTTTAGGTAATAAGAACAGAAAGGCTGGCTTTTTTTGTGCTTAAAGTTTATTATTCCCAGAGGCTAGGAAAAAAAAGCCAGCCAATAATCGTGGTGGGAACATGTCGAAAAAAATAATTGGAAATTTATATTTTAAATTGGATTTTGCTCGAGAAAGAGCTAAGGGGCATGAAAAAGAGCGCGTGGAGGGGATACACGCGACTACGGCGTCCGTGCTCTCTCGGCGCGTCGTTGTTGTCGATGTAGCTCAGCCTGGTACGGTGGCAAGTTAGAATTATTGGCGATTTACAAGTCCCTGTAAAGTTTATGTAAATAAAAATGATTTTTATTTTATAATATTTTATTTTAAAAACACGTCCACGCGCTGAAAAATAGACGCTCAACTAAAACAGCTGGCGCTCCGGAAACGTTCGGCTCTTTCCGCTCAAGGAGTGCGACGAAAACAGCTAGGCGTGTTCGGTTTACCGAACATGAACGACGCGCCGGAGAGCACGGAATTTTATTATTTTTTCCCACCCCATAACACCCACATCCACCACGCGAATCCTGCCAGGTCGACGTTTTTATGCTTAGAGTGCTCCAGGTAAGTTGATAAATCATTTTTATGAAAGATCAAATTACCTGGCCGTTTCGGTTGTCAGCTTTCCGTCCATCAAGGTTATTCAGACTTTAAGTACCTACTGACAGAGACTTTATAATATATAGACAGACAATAGCAGTACAAAATAATCGTAGCTGCTAAAAACCCCTGAAATCCAATGGGCGCCACGTTATTAAATTGCCGGTGAGATGTCGATTACACGTACAGTTCTTTAAAAAATGTAAAAAAAAATGATCATTAGATGGCGTTAAAAATTAAAAACTCCGCCTCCGCCGGGTTCACCTTTTCGCGCGACAAAGAAGATCTTCAGAAAGGTGATGGAACATACCCAATCGTTCCCTTACAAAAGTATGTAAGCAGAGAAGTCCAACGTGCTGGTAAGATCGCAGCTACCATTACATATTGCCCCTTTTTTCAGACTCAATATATTTAGTTAGCTTGGAGCCTTCTTCCTTTTTACTTCACCGGCCGTTAAGGCGAGCAGAATTCCAGTCTTAATAAATGACAAACTAAGCAAATTGCGCGAGAGAGCGCCTCTACGTGACTTGGACCTAGGCTTAGGGCGGTCGCTGGCGGGGAGCGATGTTTTTTTTTCGGATTTACATACTCATTTACAACCTGAGGCTTTTGGTACTTCACCAGGCATACCTAAAGGTGAGCAGAGCTCTAGCCTTAATAAATGATGGGGGAGAAATGAGTTACACTCGCGTTGTATACGCTACTACGAGACGTAATACCCATATGTTTTATTAGCCTACCTGTTAATTCTATCTATTTATGTGCATGTTTCATGCAAATGTCACAAAATTTGCATCTATAATAAGATTTCTAATAGAGCGGGATTCAATTCTAAAATTAAATATCGAAAGTGTCTAAATTTAATTGAAGGCTAAGGACTGGGCAATTGTTAATAAATAAATTTTTAACTATATTTGAACTGTAGCTCAAAAACATTCGAACTGTTGATCGCATAATTTTGAAAGTGAAATTGTTATGTTGAGTTATGAATTTTGGTTAATAATAATTTACTGTAAGTAGATTACAATTTGAATTATTGCAATTGTTTAATTTTATTTTCAAATATAAATAGGTATAAAACGACAACTTACCTACTTAAGAACTTGACTTTACTACTCTATATATTTAACTTTATCCTTTTTGTATATACCTATCTAATCCGAAACAACGTTCATTTAATATTTTCCACAAAACTCTGTCTTTTGCGAGTGCCGGCCAGCCCCTACGGTAGGAGGGTACGATTTCCTATATTGCCCTAAATTATTTATTTGTAATTTATTTTAACATTAGTTTGTTTTTCGCGTTAATTTTCTAAATATTTCTGAAGCAAACACATCGTTTTCAAATGTCCATTAAAATTAAATTATAAATCTAAAGAAAGAAATGTCAGATTCTAAATTAATATTTTAATGCCATTAATTAAATGCCCCAACAACTTCTTCAGCTAAAAAATTCCACAGCTGATATAAATGTAATTGAATTATTATTATTACTTGGTATCAATATAGTATACCTAGGTATAAATTTGTTTTTGAATTGAATTGAACTATATTTTATACGAGCTGCGCCCCGCGGTTTTACCCACGGGTCGGAGCGTATTGCCTATATGTTAATTGAGCTTATTAACTATCCCCGCGCAAATCCATTCAGTAGTTTTTGCGTGAAAGAGTAACAAACATTCATCCATTCATACTCACAAACTTTCGCGTTTATAATATCAGTAAGGATGATACATTGTTTGATACTTACAAAACTTTCAATTGAAATATTTTGGGGAATCTTGCACTAAATTGAAAATCCCAGATGTCGATCATAAACTTCACCGCATTATTATGCATTACTGAATACTTATATAATGACACACTTTCCGCATTCACACCTACGACAAAATACGGACAAATGATTCAATACATGATTATAGTGTCGGAAGCGAATGTTAATACATATATTATTATACAAGTGCGTGCTTTAATGCATTAAGTCAAATGTAATGTTGGTGTAATGCACACGGATAATTCACATATATTTTATGTTTTACTAAATACATCAATCGGAAGTTAAAATTGTTATACCTAATTTATTTTACACTTGCTTCCCGCGCGCACTTTCACCCGCGTAACTCCCGTTCCCGTGGGAACTTCATAATTAAATATCTTAGACTAAAATATTTTTATTAAATCGGTCCAGTAGTTTCTGAGATTAGCGCGTTCAAGCAAACAAACTTCAACTTTATATATTACTATAAGATAAGCTGCGGCCCGAGCGGTTTTCTCGTGTTATTTTTCTTCACAGTAACAGTGTGTTGTAGCGAAGATAATTGTAGCCTATACAGGATGTCCCAAAAGATTACGTAGCTGGGAAGGGGGGTGATAGGGATGGTCACAAGGGTCACCAGAAAAATATAAAAAATTCCCTCTGGGTGTTTAAAAAAATAAATGGCATTTTTTAAAAGACTAAAAATTTTACACCTTGAGCTAACTGTACCTACAAATATGGCTGTATTTAAAAAAAATGCTGTTATGTAGGTAATCTTCAATAACAACAAGGTCATCAACATCAACATCAAAAATAACAAGGTGTAAAATTTTAAGTTTTTAAAAAAATGCAATTTTTTTTTTTAAATACCCAGAGCGGATTTTTATTTTATTTTTCTAGTGACCATTGTGTCCACCCCTGTCACCCCCTTTCCCAGCTACTTAACCTTTTGGGACACCCTGTATACATACATACTGTATTAATATTAATACAGCTTATAAACTATCCCCGTCCAAAATTTCAACCAAATCCGTTTAGTACTTCTTGCGTGAAAAAGTAACAACATCCATCCATCCACGCAAAGATTTGCGTTTATTATATGAGTATATATATACTATATTTCTTAAGTAATAAGAATTACTACAATAAGATGCGGCCGTAGCCCAATAGCGTGACATTCGAACATGGGGTCGCCGCGCCGGTTCGATCCCCACCCATTGCACTACCGACGCGACGTGATCCCAATTGTAACACAAGCATATACAATAGTACAATACAAGTACTACCTACTATGTGCTATAACGCTGCTTAAAAACTGTCTTTTACTCAGATTACTTAATAACCGAAATTAAATTAGCTTTAAATATTATATCATATTCATTTTTCCATAAATAACTTTTAACGATATTTTTCGTTGTAGTACGTTGTGTACAAATAAATGAACGATAAAATTGTAGTGGATTATTAGATTGTATGATACCAAATATATTTACGGAACAATGAGTACGTATGCATTAACAACTTGTAATCGCAATTACAGCATAGAAAATTAGTCTGTATCAGTTCCGTGCTTTGTTCTTTGACATCGCGTACCAGTAGACAATTACCGGGAAAAAACTTGGTAAACAACTTTAATTTATTAGTGGATATCTGCTATGATCGAAATTCGACCGCTTTCTTTAAGGTTTTTCAATAAATTTCAGCTCTGTCTTCCTTTTCCATGTAAACTACATTCAAGTCAAATATCATATCCCTCCGTGAGCGTAATATTCTTCAATAACAGCCTAAAATATATCAAAACGTTTTCATTTGACGGTATTAATTAAACTTGGTTTGTTCTTTGGTTTCTTACATAGTTTTTTTGCACGCTACGGTTATGGCGTTTTGAAGGTATATACCTACTCTGAATTTATTTTAATTCAAGACAAATAGTCTGTTGGATTTATTCAATGAATAACGTGATTCTGAAATAAGTATACAATGAACAGATAGTAAATGTCTGTGAAATAAATTTAATAGCTCCTTCATGCCGCACATAAATTTAACTCTAGAATAAAAAAGAACGTGACGTTTAAAATATTATCTTTAAAAATCCTCGGTGTAATGGCACTCATTCTAACTCTAATGCATTATATATAGCACAATGTTAAAGAACTTGAAAATAATAACAGAAAATCTGCAAATAATAAGCTGATGAATAGCACAGTATAGACAAATTGCTTATTTTTATTCTATTGATAAATAGCCAAGTTAACTTTAATGGACAGTTACGTTAACATTCTGTCAAAACTGATTTCATCGGCTCGATAAATCAATTGTTCAGAAAAATTAATAGCGCATTTTCATTATAATTTTAAGTTAAGTAGCTTATACTATAAACAAAAAACAGTAATGATATGAACTTTATGTTGCATAATATTGCCAAGTAAGTAAGTATATTTCCTCAAGAAAACCACAAGCATGATAGCCTAATAACAGTGCCTAGTCCGCTAAACGTGTAACTTATAGTCTATAACCTTCACACATTATCAAGTACACAATATAAAATGGCTTGCTGTGCAACTATGTGAATACAGCATATCTGAAATAATCACCTAAGCATTCAGTAGATAATAAAGTTATATGGTGTATGTCTGTGAGAACTTCGCTTTCTCGCGAAGCTCAGTGCGCGGACGAAACAATGATCGGCGATACTTAGTGCACTGACTTCAGATATGTCGCTCCATTGTTCGCGTTTATAGGTCACTTGGCGCTTCTGAGCTATAAAATTATATATTCCATTTCTAAACGGTGATCATTTTTACATGTGATCGCTTATTTATAAGTTACTTATAATATCTGTATCTACTATTTTTTATAAAGAAGAAAGATTTGATTGTTTGCAGTGAGTAAGCGCCGAAACTATGTGACCAATTTCAAAAATTCTTTCACCATTAGAAAGCTACTTCATCCAGGAGTAACATAGGCTATATTTAATGGTGTTTCTAGCGGAACGGGAGCAATGTAGGTGTATAAATAAAAATCATTTTCATTTACGTAAACATATTACAGGCACTTGCAAAAAGTTAAAACAATAATTTAGTATTAATTATTAAGTATTAATGTCTTATTAAGCTAGTATTGTAATGGTCATCCTAAGGAAGAGCGCTGATGTCTGAGATACAGATATTTTTATCTAGTTCAGACACAGATGCCTTCACTATAAAACTCAGAATATTTTTTAAATTATCCTGTATATTATCTGTCTAAACGTAATAAATTTTGTGAGAAATAAATAAATTATTATTATAATCTATAATTATAACATTTTATAAATTTGCAAATTTTGCAGGTATTTAAGTTAGATATTATTTTTTTATTTTGTCTGTCCGTCTTACTGTCTATTTGATTCTAGATCGCTATCACGTCGAAATCTCGCAATAGATGTTCATGAAACTTAGTATGATTATAATAGATACAATGGATTTTGTATAATTTCTTGGAAGAATGGATGAAAAAAATAGTTATGACTCCTTAACACGTAGTCCAATTTCATCTATTATTATTTTTTTGTTACGCTGAAATAACAAGTAAATAGCCATTCGTTATGACGGATAGGGTTCCTTTCTAAAGGGACCAAGACGTGGGTCCAAAGATTGTACGGTGAAATCGAAATTTACGCGGCAGACGTCGCGGGCAACAGCTAGTGAATAATAATAATGTATACTCACAAAACCCGTCTTTTATCAATATTTGAACATCACATTAAAAAAAAGCGGTGACTAGAGGAAATAAAATGCAAAGAAAAGGAAAGTGAATCACACGCAGCGCACGCGCACCTCGCATAATTTATACTCGTACATTGTTGTTGCAGGCAACAAGTTAAACGATGTGGAGTCTATCAGTTTATCACACTATATTGAACAAATCATATTTTGATATATCCTACACAAGATGGGCTTACTAGGTTTTTACTTTTTTTATGGACACTTCCAAAAAAGTAGACTATTTCCTTCTTGCAGGTAGAAAGAAGATTGGATCAAACCGAGATACTTCGGCGTATATGATATTTGTAAGGAATAGTAATCCTAAAATGTTGAAACGTCTTTTCTCTGTGTGAAGTATAAATTTAAATATATCTTTGAAGAAAGCCCCATTATCTAAATAACATAGCCGTATTTTTCGAAATTTTTCCCACGGGTTTGAGTCTTAGAGCGTCCAATATTAGTTATTTTGTAACAAAAGAGTGCACGCTACTACGATGTGATTTGGCATAGTAAAAGTTTGCAAGTAGATAGAGCAGAATATAGGCATATTTACCTTAACTTTTTGGTGTGAGAATAAAGATAGGTATATCTTTTGTTAATAGAATCATTTAAATTTACTTAGTTCCGATTAGATGAATGATTTTTTTGATTCCAAAGTATGTTTTTTTATGACACCTTCAAGTAATTCTATTTTTCAAAGTCTTATAGTACAGCTTATCTTATAAAAATATCCACGATTTCGGCATGCATCGTTTTGTAATTCAAAAATAATATATAAATTAAAATGTTTTCGCAAAAGAAAGGCCGCGGAGAGTTTAATTCATATAGAAACGGATGTTGTGATGACTCAAGACGTTTAAACCGGTCTGGCAAATTAAAAATATTCTTATGTAATTCTAATACTCAATATGACATTGAAATTAAGCTAACAGCATTGTCCCGTGCAAGATCCTATGATAATAATCATTACTAGTGATCCTGGGGCCCGAGTCTGCTATTTTTACGTTTTTTACTGTTATGATTTAAAATTCGAACTTATAGAAATATATTCCAGTTATTTGGTCTTGTTTGGGATAATGAAATTAACTTGAATACTACATTAAACACGCCTAAATTCCAAGTAATAGCTGAGAAAAAAGAACATTAATTTCAATATACATTTAAAAACATATTAAAACACAATTGACTGCACCTGTGACTCGTGTGGTTACGGTAGTTGCTTCTGAGACCTGGTGTTCGGGGTTCGATTCCCGCTTGGGACAATTATTTTTGTAAAACAGATAGTTGTTCTGAGTCTGGGTGTGCTTTGTGTCGCGGGGGACTTTATAAACACTAAATTCACGAATTTAGTGTTTATAAAGTCCCCCGTGAAATAGGGATTAATTTCACTAGTGCGGGAGTTGTCTTTATAAAGAGAAAAGAGAATTCTTACGCCCTCAACGATGATTGGTAAGAAAAGCAGAGTAAAAGTTATTTAATACGTAAATTTGTAATAACATAACACATCACAAGTGGTATACATACCTACTGGATACTTATGAAAATATCTCACATACTAACATGATGACTTCACTCAAAATAAGATTAACTTAGAGTCACGCCGGTCAACATCTTGACCATCCTCAAGAGCGTTGGCAAATAAAACTGGTTCCGAAATTTCACTTGTACCGGTGTCTTACTATGTTTATAACGACTGGTAAATATCTTAGAGATATTTGTTTAAGTAAATGATCTCTTATCGGTTTGGTATACTTTACATAATATATTGAATTTTAACGCAACTCTCTAGAACAGGTAAAGGGGAGCAACAGTTGCACAAAATTTCCCTAAGAATCTAAGAGTCCTCAATACCTCAATCGATCAATTTTTCTCTATATGTGTGTCACTGCCTCCACGCCAGTGACCACTTTCAACCGAGGTCCAAGCCCCACAGGGGGCGCCCTCTTGTGCTAGGTAGTTTTTACCTATTAATACCTATTAAATGTTTTTCTTTCTAAAAGGGCCGTTAAAGTTGCAAAAGCCTTGTGGTTAAGTAGGTATATCCATTCGAAAAAAAACAACTCCTGGAATAATTTGAATACATATTTTTAGCGATTGATGAATCATTTTGTGACAATGGGTAATTTATAGGCTGTTTCACATAATTAAATGAAATATCAGTATTGATTAAGCGAGTACCTAACACCACAAGACGAAGCTAAAGATTCGTAATAGGTATTGTAACTATAACAATAACTAAAATCACGAATAATAAATATTGAACTTGATGCAAACACTGAACATGGCTCTAATTTACATTTCTTCACTTTAAGCAAGTAACCTTAATATTTAGCCTTAAAAATTTACCTTAGACATTGTATTCGTCTGCCTTCCAACCAACTAAACATTTCCATTAAAAAAGCTCTTACTACAAAAAATCTACATGTGTGCCTAATGCCTCGGCTTATCAATGCAACCGTGGTAAAAGGGTTCCATCCGATACAGTCGTAAAATGCTTTTAAGGTTTATAAACGCAAGTATTATTATCGGAGCTTCTACATCCGTTGGGCTGTCCCAAAAAAGCGTCTAATATTTACTTTGAGATGCCAGTCCACGATCCTTAAGCTTTGTCATCTACCAAGCGATTACGCACCGTGAAATGCCCCATTTAAATAACTTTTACATACTACTTTTATAAATAAGTAATATTTGTTATTCTCATTTTTATTGTTCGATTAAATATAAAACAACATTATATAAGCTTTATAATAACTGGAAATTTCTACGTAAATCGGACAAAGTAATTATTTATAAATATTAAAAACAAAATAAACGTATTCATTTATAAGTTTACACTAAATTTACGTAAGTTATAATAATATCAAATATCTAAACATTACAAATATAGACATAAAACTATCAATATATATACTTCATAAGTTTACCTCGTTGGATACGATAGGCTCATGTATTTCGTGGTGGCAAGCGGATACATAATTCTTAAACGATGGAGCCATGAAATAAATAGTGGCACTTTGAACGGATGCTGGAAAGTCCCTCTGTGGGGTACGTCTCATTTGTTCTGACAAGTTTTTGACAAGTAAAGTATGTGCAAACGAATCTTGCTTTTATTTTTTATTATATAGACTCGTTTTGAATTGCCACTTTATTATTTGTTTTTACTTTAGGAGTAACTAAATAAACTAACCTAACCTAACAATTATACAATTGAGTAACAAACATAATATATCACATTTGATGTCATGTACTCAATTTTATGAGTATCATTAAAAAAAGTAAAGCGGAAGATTTTATTTGTTTGTCTCATCTTCGGAACTAATGGTCCAATTTGAACAATTCTTCAGTGTTAGATAACTCATTTATCGAAGAAGGCTTTATATAGGTTGTATTTTGTTAGGAAATTCCTCCGGGAACGGAAGTTACGCGGGTACAAGATAAAGATACATGCACTTTCTGGAACAGTGATCAAGGTTGAATTGAACAAATCAGGCGAAACTCTTGTTATAAGTAGCAAATGAGTTATCGATTGCTATCAATAACTCATTTGCTAATTCGGTATTGTTATAGTGTTAAGTGACAACCTCCTTAGCGTAGCGGTATTTAGCTCGCTTTAAATCTCGGAGGTCGTGGGATCGATCCCCACGCCGGACAGGAAATCTTTGTGTAAATTCTAAGATTTCTTTCCGTGTCTGATTGGTTGAGGGGCTGCCCTCCGTGCCTCTGAAAGTACGTAAGGCGTATCGTTGGTCCCGATTGTTCATCGTCATCAATAATAATCAGCAGCGAATCCTTGTGTGGTACAACATAATACTGCGGTCACCAACTCGCCTACCAAGCGAGGTGACAATGGCAAATACCCTCCCCGGGAGGAGGCCCATGTTCAGCAGTGGACATAATACGGGCTGATGTTGTTGATAGTGTTAAAGTCATTTTAGATGTACTGAAAGTTTTTCATAGTTCATGTTTCAGAAAATGAATTCGGTTTGCTAGCGAAGTACTTAAAATAAGTTACTTTGTTGGTTGTTGCTCTAATTGATGTTGAAAAACCGAGTGTTAACCGCTTAACACCTAAAGATTAGATAGAAGTTCCAACGCACGACGCACCGTGATGGCGTCACACTCATACTCTTAGCAGTAAAGCGTCGTTAAGTCATAGATTACAGTTTACACAGATATAACTACATACACTGAGCCTATGAGCTACTGGTTTCTGATCAAAGAAAAATAACAGGTTTTTACCTACTAAATGCTTATGAATGTATATAGAGTACTACTCCCAAAATACATCTTTTATCTCGTCTGCCTGTCTGTCTAACTGTTTGTTCCTGCTTATCTTAATAACGTCTGGACTGATTTTATTTTATGTATGGACTGGTATAATGTAAGCTACTTTTATTTTGTCAGTCTCTTTTTGTCTGTATTTTCGCTTAATTTCCAAAACGGTAGTACTAATTTGGACGGTACTTTCATTTTTACAGAGCTTATGAAAGCCATATTTTACGCAGATGAAGTCGCGGGCAGCAGCTAGTTACATATAACTAATAGACGATCTGTGTATTATATAGATGCAATAGACGTATACGAGTATGTAGACCAAACTAAAGTTTTACTTTTCCAAAATCACGATAATCTATACTTAATTAACGTTTTCGTTTACACAGGTAATTTTTAATTTCGAGAAGATTTCCTCCTTGTTGTTTTAGAAATTAAATTAAAAATTTCAGCAAAATTAAGTTTTTTGTTTTAAGACACCACTATTTAAAATAATCCTTGGGTCGCGGGAGACTTTACCAACATTCATTTCAAGGACATAACGCAAACCTAGACTCAAAACAACTATTTGTGGTTCACACCGTTAGTTTGCAAAGAACCTTCCGATGCCCTCGTAGATCCGAAGTCCAAGAAGAGTCCAAGCCCGCGAACTGTAAAGTAGACAGTTGCACAAAACTCCCCTAAAATACAAAAAGTCAAAATCCCTCAATCTCATCGCCAACGACCGCCATGAGCCGAGGTCCAAAACCCACAGGGGACGCCCTCTTGTGCAGGTTGCTTAGTTTGTAGTGTTTAAACTATTTATCTAGGTGCAGTGAAGAGTCAATTATTTTAGCTTTAGCTTTTAAACACATCTCTTAAAGTTAAAAGCTCAACGCAACAAGATAGCGTGGCAGACATAGTAGCGAAACATCGTTTAATCATAGTTAATGTAGGTAGTTAACTACACCCGTGATCATATTCTTTGCCCGTAAGCTACTGCGTTCCGTGGAAAGTGATTCTCGTTAAAGAGTTCTAAAAGCCGATGTTCAAAAGCCGTTTTTAACAGTCGTTACAAAATATTTTTTACTTTATGGTTCAACTTTCTGTCATGATGTTGTAAAGTCGAACTAATTTTTGTTAGTATTTCCTTCTGGAATGAGTTCAGTGCCCCTGATATTGAGTCGAAAATATTTGTAGTTTTAAAGAGTCAAGTTGTAACAGAAAACCGTATAAGTAGGATTTGTGTAAGCAGTTCGTAGGTACTATGATTAATTGTTAAGTAACATGGCAAATAGAGCTAATTATACATTTATCTTTAATTTGTTGAGCTTTATATGGAGCTAGCTGGGCCTGCTAACGCCGACCTTAATATCGGAATCGAAATAAATGCTTGTGTGCTTTGAGAACTTTACTGACGTAGAGAAACACAATATTTTTGTAAGTAAGATAGGTATTATTAAAATAAATACTTTAATAGTATGTAAATTTAATAATAATATTTGGCTTTGTACTGTAGTATTCTATGGATGGAGGTACCTTCTTCCCCAATCGTGCAGCTCATTGAGTGTAGGTTATGCTCTACCTGTTTGTTCTTTTTATTATAATAATATTCCTTTTATTAATATCACTTTTATATTTGCTAGGTATATTATCTTACAACAGCCGAACAATTTATTCAAAACTTTACTTATATATCAACATATTTTAATAAAAAACAATATACAAAGTCAAAATAGGTAGGTATGTAGGTACATACTTATACAACTATGTATGTAATATAAACATACCTAGTGTTTTTGTCAAACATTTTTTAAATTACAAGTGTCTTTCAGATATATTTCCTTGAATGTTTAAGTTACGATTATTTATTTATATGTCTTACGATTACGTAATACGAACTTCATACAAAAAAATATACCCCCAAACAGTTTTAATTATAATAATAGACACATTAAAAAAATATTAAATTTACACTAATGATATATAATATTTAATAAGTATACATAATAACAAAACTACATTTCGGGTTTCATAATGTACTTTTTGTATACCAAATTTAATTATACAATATCTAACAAACACTTACCTCCTTAGTGTATAATACAAATAAGTACCTACCTACTTTATTTACGAACTAAGCTGTAAAGTTTGAGCTAAAAACCAAATACCATAGGCATTTTTAAATCAAATTTAAGTTAAAAAAAATGTAGTAACAGATGGTGAGTCAAAAATCAAAAATCCTAAAAAACACCTCTGAAACCTACTTTACTGTATTAACATAATATGATGAACGTAATAATCATCATATTATGTTAATTGCCATATCAGTACAATACGTAATAGGTGTATAAACATTATAACCACCTAGTTTATGATACATTTATTATGAAAGATAACACTCACCGGCGCGATAGCCATTACTCCTGTAATCTGAGAGCAAGATCCCAATCACTGTGTCTATTTGATCATCACTTAACTTTCACCAGGTAACGTCCCGGAACACTACCCTTCATGCCGATATCCCTCGATACCACCGTCCTTTCATGTCACCGTATTGCGTCAATTACACAAAGCTTCTCGCTCTCGCAAATCGCATTACGTGTGCTCTGTATCGGCGATGCGGATGAATGGCGCTCGAGTAAAGTACGAAGAAGTCGCCGGTTCCCACGTGAGAGAAATGCGCGCGGAACAATGGTGGAGGCTGCGCGTGAGTCGAAAGGTGGGCAAAAAGCGAATGAGCGCAGCGCGACGCGCACCCAGCACGCCGCCCCGCCGCGCTGGCCGCCGCTGTACCTGCTAACCCATTTCAAATGCTCACCGTAATTATTATAGGAATTTAAACCCTTAGCCGATCAGGGTTCGTCCCGGTTGGATCAAAGTTATTGGGATTTTTATATTGAATCCTTTTATTATTATATTCTTATTTTATTTTACCGACATCCGGCTGTCTGTCCCTATGTAGGTATGCAATGGATTTTGATGCGTTTTTTTGTAATGGATAGTGTGATTAAATCAGTCAATCAATCAGGAAGGTTTCTATGTATAACACATTAGCATTGTAGCCGTGTGAAGCCGGTGCGGGTCCTTAGTTGAGTATGATAGCAGCGAATCCACACTGGAATCTTAAAACGATCCCATTTACAAAGTTGCTAAGAGAAAAAAACGATAGCAAAGCATGACAAGATTTAATTTATTTTATTTAAATGTATTGACGTGTTACTTTTTAACTTCATTATTATCAACTCCTCAACTCCTTCCCTGGGAGGGAAGAATTTTTCGTTCAGAATCGCAGCGCTACTAATGCAATTCTTAAGTATCACTATAAAATCATGCATTTATACAGGGTGTCCAAGAACCTGGCGTCCAACTGGATTCCCACGATGCCCCAAGTTCTAACAGTACTCAGAAAAATATTTTAAAAAATCCACCCCATGTACTTACAGAATTATACTGATTTAAAAAAAAAGGGGAAATGAGCACCCTGTGACATACTTTTGAATGCTGTGACTGCTAATGCTGATAATTTCGATATTTCTTGGAGGTTTTGTAATCTAGGGTATTGCTGTGTCTAAATAGAATGTAAAAATAAAGTACTTATTGTACCATTTTAAAATAAAATATTATTTTAACTAAAGGTGATATGGAAAACTATTGAATTTCGCAACTTTGACCGACTGTAGTGTAAAAAAAATGTACCAAAATAGTATGGCAAGTGACGTCAAATTTTGACGCGTTTATTCCTCTTTTTAAAAAGGTATAATACTTACACATTAATTTGAAAAAAAAAATTTTGATAATATTTTTACTCAACAACCCAATTTTTACGATGTCTTACAGAATTCTTAGAAAGAAAAATTTACGACGAATTGAATCTAACCTCTAAAGAATAACTATTGTATGCTCATAAAAATAACAACAGGCCTCTCAAAAAACAGGTTAGACCGTAAGGGACGGTATGTGCATGCATCTCACCATAGTGATTCGTTATTACAACAGGAGGGAGCAAGACAGAAACTATCTTTGCGATTTGCTGGTTCTTCTTTATGGTACCCCATTATTCAGGTAAGAGTGAGGGAGAAAAAGGTTAGAGGTGCGAGTGAGATAGATAGTGACGCTATCTGGGATCGTGCTATTTAGGATAACAGTACGGTCAGTACGCGTCACTGCCTCCTGCCGTTACTACGCACCTCTCTCTTATTGTTACCATTGATCACGTACTACGATTTAAAGCTTTGTTTATTGGACTCGATTACTCTTTGTGCTCTGGACTTTGAAACGAACTCTTTACGACGACCTTTGCCTGTGTTTGGACAGTTTGTGTTTTGTGTGTGCTACCATGGCGACCTACACTCCGCAAGAATACGCAAATATGCACTACATTTATGGAGAATGTAGAGGTAATGGACGAGCTGCAGCGAGACTTTACAGAGAAAGGTATCCGAGGGCTACGCGATATCCCGACCATCGAGTTTTCATTAATGTGCACAGATCACTATGTGACGGGCGGTTCCCCAATCAAGTAGCTGGTGAAGGACGACCCGTAAATGACTTCATACGCGATGAAGTTTTAGAGGCGGTGTCGGCAAATCCAAGCATCTCTGTGCGAGGAATAGAAGCTGATACGGGGATACCGAAGAGCACAGCACACAGTATTCTCCAAAAAGAAGAATATCATCCGTACCACGTACAGCGAGTGCAAAGTCTTTTACCTCGAGACTATCCGAGCCGAGTCGCGTTTTGTGAAACAATCCTGCAAAAACATCGAGAAGACGAAAACTTTATCGACAAAATTTTGTGGTCAGATGAATCAACATTTAAGAAGGATGGCTACATGAACCTACACAACTTGCACGAGTGGCATGTGGAAAATCCGCACTTGATGCGAGAAGATAGATCCCAGTACCGGTTCAAAGTGAACATGTGGACCGGTATTCTCTGTGGGAATATTATTGGTCCATTTGAGATGCCCGAGAATTTGACTGGCGAATCATATTTAAATTTTCTTCAAAATGATTTGCCAAACTTACTAGAAGAGACCCCACCAGATATGTGGTTCCAACACGACGGCTGTCCAGCACATTTTCGCGTATCCGTTAGAGAGTTTTTGGACGAGCAATACCCGAACAGGTGGATTGGGCGATCAGGAACAATCCCGTGGCCAGCCCGCTCACCTGACTTAAATCCGCTGGATTTTTTTTTCTGGGGAACTATGAAGGAGCTCGTTTATGCGAAGCCCATTAATGACATCGCTGACCTTCGTGAGAAGATAACACAAGCAGTGCAGGTGATACGTCAAAAAAGTTACTCGCGAAACATAAAGCGGTCCTTTTTAAGGAGAGTGAGAGCTTGTATTGCCGCGGGTGGTCAACATTTTGAACATTTATTGTAATAAAATATCTTTAAACTAACATTCTTTGCTTTTATTCTACTGGGAACCCATCTACCTGTGTGTATTTCCTTCTTGCTCACTCTTGGAACCGAAGTAAATAATAGTAGTAACATAACAGTTTCTAAGATAAGAAAGGGTCCGACAGTTACCGTTAGTAGGTAGGCACTTCGTAAAAATTGGGTTGTTGAGTAAAAATATTATCAAAATTTTTTTTTCAAATTAATGTGTAAGTATTATACCTTTTTAAAAAGAGGAATAAACGCGTCAAAATTTGACGTCACTTGCCATACTATTTTGGTACATTTTTTTTACACTACAGTCGGTCAAAGTTGCGAAATTCAATAGTTTTCCATATCACCTTTAGTTAAAATAATATTTTATTTTAAAATGGTACAATAAGTACTTTATTTTTACATTCTATTTAGACACAGCAATACCCTAGATTACAAAACCTCCAAGAAATATCGAAATTATCAGCATTAGCAGTCACAGCATTCAAAAGTATGTCACAGGGTGCTCATTTCCCCTTTTTTTTTTAAATCAGTATAATTCTGTAAGTACATGGGGTGGATTTTTTAAAATATTTTTCTGAGTACTGTTAGAACTTGGGGCATCGTGGGAATCCAGTTGGACGCCAGGTTCTTGGACACCCTGTATAATAATATAATTTCTATATTAGATGATTGGCCGTGTGGTTTTCGGCTTAGAATAAACCACCCCATGTCCTCCCATGGGTGTCGTAAAAGGCGACTAAGGGACATAATAGCTGATGGATGGGCAGCAGCATCTATTTGCTCAAGGTTTACATCTTACTGCGATCACCAATCCGCTTGCCAAGCGTGGTGATTATGGCAATATCCCTCAACGATCCTGGCTTGCCAAGGTCTGTTAACAGGAGGCCCATGTTCAGCAGTGGACGTCAACGGGCTGTTGATGATGATGATGATGATTAGATGCTAAATAATCAAACATAAAATAATTATTTGTTTGTTTTCTTGATTTCAAAATCTAAATTTCGAAGATTTTGTCGGACAAGAAACCTTTATTTAAATTCTAAGATTTCGTACCAGATCTGACTTTGTTGATATCATAGCGATTAAATGGTAAACTATATTAAATGTCAAGTACCATACATTTGCGTTAAGGATTTTATGCTCGTGATCGCTCCGCTGTAGTGGCATTTTGTCTGAGTCATTTTGTCTAGGCTAGTTGGTTGAGGGATTACCCTCCGCGACTCGAAAAGCACGTTAAGCCTAGGTTCCGATTGTATTAACATCATCTAAAGTAATTGTATACCAAGTACGTGCAGCAGTGTTGTCCTATATGTGTCATTATTACATTGTACTGCGGACACAAACAAGCCTTTTTTCTTGGTTTTTATTGGACGAATATTATGTAGTTAGCCAGGAAGCGTTTGCTACTTCACCGGACATAAAGGTGAGCAGAGCTCCAGCTTCAATAAATGGTTTAAATACTAAAACTAAGCAACCTGCGCCAGAGGGCAACCCTTCTGGTACTTGGACCTCAGCTCAGGGCGGTCGCTGGCGGGTGGATTGATAAAATTATGACTTTAGATTTTTAGGGGAATTTTGAGCAACTGTCTACTCTACAGTTCACGGGCTCTCGGACTTCGGGTCTACGAGGGCATCGGAAGATTCTTTGCAAACTAAGGGTCGGGAGGGCGAGGGGGACGCGTCGCGTTTGGGGGCGAACTCTTCTCCGGCGGGTTGGATAAAGTAGTCTCTGTATAGAGCCTATAGACAAAAAATTTCTAAGCGTGGTGACTATGGAAAAAACTCTTCCTGGGGAGGAGGCCCTTATTCAGCATTGGACATTATCCAGGCTGATGATCAGTAATGTTATATCTATAATTCCCGATTTATTTAATACTCAGCCAATTAAGACGAGGCCTTTAATAATTTGACCAAATGTGAACTCTTCTCTAGGACTGTGAGTAACCGCAAAGCCGTAACATCGGCTGAGAATTTGAAGAATGCACTATACCCTACTTAGACATGGAAAAAGAGGGGTTAAGAACTTTAAAACCTTCTTATGCGCAACATAAAAAAGTTACCGGCCATTAAAACTAATACAAGGTATTATATGAGGTATTATTTGAATACTGACATATTTTACAATTTTGGAATATTATATTAATGTTGACATCCTAAATTATTCATCATTATCATCATCATCATCATCAGTCAACGTCTATTACTAAACATGAGCCTCCACCGAGGGGGGTTTTGCCATAGTCACCGCGCTTGCCATGTGGGTGGTGACCGCAGTTGCAATTATATTGTTCCAACACTATATATAACTAGCTTCCTGCGCGTGGTCACACCCGCGTAACTCCCGTTCCAGTATAATTAAATATAGCCTATGTAACTCAGGCTGAATGTAGCTTTCCAATGGTGAATGAAGTTTTGAAATCGGCACAGTAATTTTTGAGTTTATTCATTACAAACAAACACACACAAATTCAAATCTTTATAATATTAATATAGACTATCTGATAATCTCTGGCTCAGCGAGACCGAATTTGGCCTACAGGTAGCCAATTTCATAAGTATAAAATTATGTATTTTGTTATATAAGGTACTGTTGTTCCAAATGAATGGATTCTACCTACTGATGGCACAGGGGTTACGAAAGTTGCGACTGGTGTTCAGATTCCTACCCGGGACTAATATTTGTGCAATACACGAATAGCTAATTTATGTTCGTGAGTCGTGTGCTTATAAAGTCCCCCGCGACACAGGGTGTGATTTCTGCTGGAGTCATCTCTTGTTAAGAGAAAAAAAATGGAGTCTATACTTATATTATACTAGCTTCCCGCGCGCGGTTTCACCCGCGTATCTCCCGTTCCCGTGGGAACTTCATAATTAAATATAACCTATATTAATCAGTGATAATGTAGCATTCAAATGGTGAAAGAATTTTTAAAATCGGTCGAGTACTTTTTTATCCAATTCGTTACAAACATACTTACATCCAAACTTTCCTCTTTATAATATTAGTATAGAAAGAGGAAAGATTTAATTGTTTGCATTGAATAGGCTCCGAAACAACTGACTCGATTACGAAAATTCTTTCACCGTTAGAAAGCTACGTTATCCAAGAGTAGCATAAACTATACAAAATTATAAAGTTCCTACGGGAACGGGAACTACGCGGGTGAAACCGCGCGCGTGACGGGAATCGGTGAAAAAATTATCACACAACGACTATTTGGAATAATGCGTTGATATGCTAAATATGAATATAAACTGCAACGTTTTATAAGGAGACATGCAATTAGAATGCGTCCGTTCTAGCAACACATCACTCACAGCTAAACATTGTAAAAGCGTCAACAATATTGTGTATGAAAAAACACATTATGTGTCAATTACTTCATATTACACGTTATTTATGAGACATTGCATTTCCGCAGTAACTCGCGGAAGAACCGAGTGCTGATTAATTTTCTTTAACTACTTGAAAATATTATTAGATACATAAGTTTTATTGTAACAAATATTAACATAATACTTAATATATTACACAATACATTACCTCAGTACATATGTGTTAAATCGAAGCATAATTTCTGAGTTTGGACAATAGTGGGACTACTGCATGGACATTGCGAAACACGTTCAGTCAACTTCAGTCATTGTTCCCGGATGCCAACATCTTGTCTTTCATCTTGTCTTTCCTTAGGTGAATTTGACCTGATAAATGCTGCTGCTCATCTATCATTTATATGACCCTTAGTCCTCTCTTACGACACCCATGGGACGATAAAAGGTGGTGTATTCTAAGCCGGATATTTTCTATGAGAATATACCTACCTACCAGGGAGCGGACAACAGCATTTATTACGTCACTTTTGTTTATCATCATCATCAGCCCGTATAACGTCCACTGCTGAATAAAGGCCTCCGCCCGGGGGAGGGTATTTGCCATAGTCACCACGCTTGGCAGGCGGATTGGCGACCGCAGTATTATGTTGTACCATACAAGGACACGCTGCTGCTTGTTCCTTGATTTACGATTATTATAAATGAGGTTATAACAATCGGGACCAATTGCTTAACGTGCTTTCCGAGGCACGGAGGGTAGTCCCTCAACCAACCAGACCCGGAAAGAAATCTTAGTATTTACACAAAGATTTCCTGTCCAGCATGGGAATCAAACCCACGACCATACCATACCGCTACGCTACGGAGGTTGTCATCACTCACTTTTGTTGCCAAGCGTGGTAACTATGGCAAAACCCTCCATCGGGAGGAGGCCCATGTTCAGTAGTGAACGTCGTATGGGCTGATGATGATGAAACCATATTAGAAAATGTACAGGTAAAGTTGAGCTTACTAATAAATGCTTTGGGACTTATATAAAATATACTTAGTAAATACAGGCGCTAATGACTTAATACATACATGTATCATGTTTCCAGGCTTCATATTCCAATTAAAATGCTAGCAGAACGTTAAGCTATAGCTTTATACATATAATGCACAACTTTATTTTAAGGTATTACATTCATAATCAAATACAAAAATATTGCATGGAACAAGCCCCACTCTCATAACTATTCCTGGTTATCATTATCATCTGAAAATTCATTAACTTTTCATCTGGTTTGTCTAACAATAACCATAGAATAACTTATTCGCCGTCGTGTAGGGACGTGCCCGACTAAATAAAGGTAAGATCTCCTTTTCTGTAGATTTATAAACTCAACTTGGCATCGATGGATCCATCAATACATTACAAACGAATAAAACGAAAAGCGATTTCAAATATTCATATGTTACGAAACATCGTTACTTAGTATTCCATCATTCGACGTTATTCAGTGAAATTGTTAAACTTTGAAGAGCAAGTACGCGTTTTATTTGCTAAACAGTGGCTTTCGCAAACGGTCGAGACGATTCGAACATGCCTTGAATTCGGCCACAGGACTTTTACTCAAATTCACTAATGGAAACATTACACAATATTGATAAATGCTGTTATTAGGTGTTTTAATAATGGTGCTTATAATGATTATATGGTTAGTATAGGTAATCATTACTTTATTGTAGACAATTTTTTTTTAAATCAAAGCGCTATGTATTGTTATTTTTTGTAAAACTAAAAATGGCTTATGTCTATTTTGTCTATTACTAGTCTCTTAGAAGTCATTTCGGACTGTAATTGTTAATTCTCTGCTTTCCATAAACTTTTTGATACAACTTTCAAACATTATAGTGTGAGTAACGTAGTTATGAAATTAATAATTATGAAGAACGGCTGACGTCCTGGACGACGAGTCGGGAATCTTTTACTGCAAATTTTAAGTTGAGTTCTGCACAGTGGACATCTTGATAAATACTTGAACAGATAGTAGAAATGAACCGCACTGAATTTCGCTCTAAACCGCTATAACACTCCTCTATGGATGAGATACGTTTTACTTAGAGCATTGTTCGTTTAATTAACATACATTTGCTAATCAATTAACAATAATGACTTATTTTCATTTGTAATTTTATATGTTATAGTTTTATTATCTGAAAAATCTATAAATCCTTCGTAAATTAAAAAAAATCATATATAACATGTTACGCTTACGTTTTATATATAATACACAGTATTTTCTTTATTATTAGATATTCTGACCACATCTACTTAAATCAATAACAACTAATAAAACCATAGCTTATTTTTAAAGCCGTCACCGTCGTATATGTAATATAATTAGCGAAAACTGATTTTACCACATATAACATCATTTGATTCGTCAAACTATATAACAAGTTAATTTTCTGTAATAGAAATTAACCTTTAGCCTTTAGCTTATTACAGCAAATATTACTCAAATTACATTGGTGTAACATTGTGCGTGACATCGTTAGCGAACAGGAAGGGTGATGCCATAAGAGTTACTACGCTCTCTGTATGGACACCAGACTGTTGCCTAAGATGTTAACAGCGATAGCAATATACAAATAGATATTGCAACAAGCTTGTAAAATTGGGAAGTCCCGAAGCAAATACATAGTTAATAAATGGTTAAAATCTAGTAATTTAACAACTAGCTAAACCGCTATGTGTAACTATTAACTAATATCAATTTTATGCACTTCGTCTGAGTGGAACTTCAACTCTTCCATTAACTTAATATGTTAGCTTGTTGTAAGTTGTTGTCTTATCCAATTAGACGCGAAAAATTGTAGAAAAGCCTATTAGGGCAATGAAAAACAAATTTTACTATTTCATTCGCTAAATTTAATTAAATTAAAGCCGTGCAGGTATATACTAAATTATGGCCATATAGTCGCATAACTACGCCTAAAAATAAATTAAGACGCGTAAAAGGTATTGTACACCTAAGAAGAAAAAGTGCTATTTTCACGATATCCATGAAATTTTATTCAGGTCAAAAATACCAAGCGCCGATGCACGTCGGGTAGATCATTAGAGCGGTCACTTTAAGCGCCTAAAGACTAGTGACAAAATGGATTTAGGAGAAAATAGCTTGAAGTAAATATTTGACTCAAATATTTGTGGCCTTACATTTTTATATCTAGGTATATATTTGTCAAGACCAGTTTTCTTCGCCCTAGATGTGTAACGCCATATTAGATTCTGGCTTCTGGTCGCAGTACTCATCCAACCTAAACCTAGCCATTTCTGTTAAATGATTGCTTATACACTTGCTTCTAATAATCAGGAATTTTTAGGTTTAGCCGAAATTATAAAATTGCGAATACATATGTCTATTAGACTAAACAATAATTGTACTTAAAGAGTTAATGTCAATAAATATCGACCAAACTTACTTACGACAAATTACTTTAGGCTATTCAAATAGCGCCTAAAACATATTTTAGAACTTGCATAGAGCACCAAATACAAATTAATCGTCATAATTTTAATCGTCTAAAAGATATCATAGGAATAAATTTGTATTGACCAAGAATTTCCATACAAAATCTGCCAAATTTCAAAAATTATTCCTTTAATAATTATTAGAACGTACTAGCTAATGCCCGCGACTTTGACCGCGTGGTGTATGTTATTCCTTCGGTTTTATAACTATCCACGGGCACTCAGTCTGTGATTTAAATTGTTGACCGGAGATGTAAGGTACCGCCATGCAAAATTTCATTTAAATCGGTGCAACAGTTTCGGAGATTAGCCCGTACAAACAGACAGACAGACAGAGAAACAAAAAAAATAAAAAAAAATCTGGATGTATTCTATTTTACGTTTAACATCTCCTTGACTAGTTTTTTAGCGAATTTTTTTTGTCTATGGACTTTCGACCTCTACAGTTTAATTATATGTATGTATAGAAGAAGAAGATATGACGATTGAAAAATTGCCTTTAATTAATATAGAAATATGACGTTTGGTAATCGTCTTGTTGTCTCCATTCACAGAGATCGCTCTATCCTAATTAGACTAAACCCAGTACTGAATTAAGCAACAATACACGCTTGTACCTTTATACCTAAACTAGCCGCAACGAATAAAATACTTGTTCTGTTGGTTATACTAGTATGCAACCTTATTATACAATACTACAATTGATGATCTCACTTGTTTGACCGTATCTAAAATGTAATAGTTAGGAATCTCGTCACGCAAGCAATGTTGTTTCTGTTCCAATTGTGTGGCTGAACGAATGTTGAACAGAATGCCCAATGACGGCGACGCGTGTGCGACTCTCTAACCACTGGTTGTTAACAGGTGGTCCAACCACTACCATCAGTGGGAAACTCTTTAGTTTTTTATATATATTGTTTCTTTTAAAATTCCTTTTTGCAAATATATTGACGTCATTTTCATAGATTTATGTTGTGTTACTTTTTGACAGTATCACTAAGTAGGTACCTACCGACTACATTTTACGCAAAACTAATCTATAGCTGACACTAATATATAAAGCTTAAAAGTTTGTTTGTTTGCTTGAAGGCGCTAAGCTCAAGAACTACTGGTCCGATTTGAAAATATTTCAGTGCTAGATAGCCAATTTATCGAGGAAGGCTTATAGTATTTCATCATGAAGTTCCTACGTGGACGTGGGTGAAACCGGGCGCGGAAGCTAGTAATGAAATGACCGCTTATTGGAGGCTGCGGCGCGACGCCTGGCCCAAGACCCAAGCGTCTAATGCAAGCCTTTTTTATGCACAAAAACCACATTACTATACGAAAAAAACACCAAAACAATATAGCATAGGTAAGTAATACAAAAACGTTAAATAATAAAAATAAACAAAAAGTTAAAAAGTAAATGTGATTTCATTTTTATCAATTTGTCCTTGTTTGATGCTACTGGACAGTGGCATCAAACAAGGACAAATAACTAAACTATCCGATATATATACTAATAATTTGAACGACTGAGTGAAAATGCAATAAATTGCGAGTTTTAGACTGATCCAAATGATCAAAAGTTATTTGATAGAAATATGTAGAAATACATCAAATGTTCTATTTTCTAAGTTACACCTATTACAAAATCGTTTAACACTCTACTAGGAACGACCTGGTTCAGCCACTTAATATTACTGCTTCATCCATAGCTATTGTATTGTGATGTATTATGTATGACAATATACATGAGTCATCCATTTACGAACGTCAAAACATATATAATAATATTAGTATCAAAAAATGTGATCCAAGGCAAGATAGACAAAAATAATTTAAGGTAAAGGTTCCTTCTACCTATAAAAGGTTGAGAAACACTGATATAAAGCGTACTTAAGCCATATCACATACATCAGGGACGATAGAGCAATTCTCTACTTACATTTAAACTAATACCACTCGTAGCTGCGCCTGCGCTTTTACTCGCATTAATACTCAGCTCCAGTGGTCGTTGTATTATGTTTTACAGCTTAAATCTTAATCTTTGTAATAAAACTATAATTGGTTCGGTAGTAATTGCGTGAATGAGTTAAAAACATATACCTCCGTCTATCCTAACAAACATCGCGTCTAGGCATATAAACAACAATAAATCGTTTCATATCATATCGCGCATATCATGAGTACTACTTGATTATGTTGATTCTTCTACAGTTTTTGAAATTAGAAGGACAAGGAAAAACAGGTTTATTAAAAAGATTATTTTGAACACCTCGAGCAATATCTGTTTTTTTTTTTGCCGCGTGAAATGGATTTCCTCAAGTCTTCCCATGGGTGTCGTATGAGGCAACTAAGGGACATACAGCTGATGGTTAGGCAGCAGCATCTATTAACACAAGGATTACTCACTTCACTAATCTGACTGCCAAGCATGATGATTATACCAAAATTCCTAGTTTGCCATTGTCAGTTAAGAGGACGTTCAGCACTAAACGTAGACTAGCTGGTAAACACCACGGGAAATAACTGTTTTGTTTTTACAAACTAGACATTCAAGCCTTTTATATTGTTGTTATATTATATTTAATTGTTAGAACGCTATTTTACCTAGAAATAGAGGCTACATTATGTTTCATATTTTAATGTACTTTTCAAACCATTTAATAGGGCTGGAGCCCTGCTAGCCTCAGTGAAGTAACAGAAGCTTCGAGAAGAAAAATCTGAGAAGAAAGCGCAGTTTAATAATTAAGTCCCTGTTTGTCGAAAATTACCATGATAACATCGAGAAAACTTATTTTCAGACATAATATTATGACCTTAGTTAATCGATTCTTAGTCAATCTAACAATATCAATGGTGTTATATAAAAAAGATACGTCATGCTCGTGTTTTGTTAAGACAATATTTGTCCCTAGAGAGTTTGTATTTGAAATGTAAGAGTAAACAGGACAGCATGAAAATCAGCGTGTGCAGAAACGAGGAACATAAACGTTCCAGTGCGCCAATAATAAACTTTGTTAGTTGAAAACAAAAAAATTTACTCAGTTTCGTGGTGCACGTTTTTAAGCCATACATACCTTTTCATTTCAAGCCATACATAGCCATATGATGAACTTTTTTTTTATTATAAATTCATTGATCCAAATCTTTAGAGCCATTGCATTATTTACTGTGAAATCCCAGTTTAAAATACTCAGCCAATATGATCTCCTTAGTGGGGGAAATTTTTGAAAAAAAAGCGATCAAGGTTGAGTGAAAGCACAAATCACAATATATGAGTAAAGCGTAGAAAAAGAAACTGCATAGAGTCGATAAGCAATATAATTTTTTGATTCATATAAGTACTAACTTTGTTGCTGTTTCTTTAACCTCATGTTTTTATCAATTCAAAAGGATCTACCGTTACCAAATGGTATAGGCATTAGGTAGGGAGACCAAAGACCAAAGAGTCGGTTTTAACGTTTTTTTAGAAGTAAAATAGAACACATCCAGATTGTTTTTTTTTATTGTTTCTCTCTCTGTCGTCTGTTTGTACTGGCTAATCTCCGAAACTGTTACACCGATTTAAATTTGTATAGTGGTACCTTACATGCCCGGTCAACATTTTAAATTCTTTTAATCACAGAAAATTTACGGGTGGGCCCGTAGTTAAAAAACCGAAGGAATAACAAACACCACGCGGACTAATTCGCGAGCATCAGTTAGTAAACAATATAATAATTTATATAGGTCAGGATAGACTTCGATCGAATTAGAAATGAGGAGATACGTAGAAGAACGCGGGTTACCGTCATAGCCCAACGGATTAGTTCGTTGAAGTGGCAATGGGCAGGCCATATAACACGGAGAACAGATGGCCGTTTGGGCCGAAAAGTTCTCGAATGGAGACCGCGGATCGGAAAGCGTACCGTAGGACATCCACCTACTAGATGGACGGATGTTTTGGTTAAGGCCGCGGGATTACGGTGGATGCAGGCCGCTTCTAATTCTAATTCGCCCTGAATAGCAGAATACATTTTAAAAACAAAAGAAAGTCGTGTTAGTTACACTATTTATAACTCAAGAACGGCTGAACCGATTTGACTGAAAATTGGTAGGGAAGTAGCTAATAACTGGGAGAAGGACATAGGATACTTTTGGGTAGGGGTAGGGTAGGGTAGGGTAGGGTAGGGGTAGGGTAGGGGTAGGGTAGGGGTAGGGTAGGGTAGGGGTAGGGTAGGGGTAGGGGTAGGGTAGGGGTAGGGTAGGGTAGGGGTAGGGTAGGGTTAGGGTAGGGCAGGGGTAGGGTATAAAAGTGCGAAGGGCCGCTAGTAATAATAATAAAACTTTATTTCCAAAAAATTGCAATTGACACAGTAGTAAATACGGAACCCTAAAAAGTAAGGTTTTTTAAATTGCATAAATCTCTGATTGTACCACTGACACCCAAGCTAAGATTAAACTTGTGTTATGGGTGCCAATATGGCTCTCTCTATTAATATATTTATTCACCTTACATAAACCAGTACGGAGTTACATTTGGATCCATTGTTGAGCATAAACAAAACAAAGTTAATAGAAATATAGAAAAACAAACAGTTAAAATAAACTTAAACTTAAAGATTAATAAAAATAAGAGTAAACAGTTATAGCCTCTCACTAGTAGATACTTAAATAGCTATTTATTAAGTGTTTGTTGTATTGTTAGTCCTGAAGAGTATGTATGGTGGGTATACTTTTATCGTATGAAATACCTAATTTCATACGATAAAAGTATACCCTACTTATTTCATTTAGTTTTAGTAGATACCTATATAATAATTATATAATTTATTTCTGTTTGTTTTGACTAAATTTCGCCCGTTTTGTTAGAGGTTCAAAGATATTCTGTAGAATTATTATAGTATCAGTATTGTACCCGTGCGTAGCCGGGGCGGGTCGCTAGTATATTATAAAATAAAATTATGCATAAATAAATTATATTCCACAGCTCTTCTGTTCATTTACGGAAACGACAATTAAGTAGGCAAGAAACGTAGCTCTGTAGCTAAACAATAACACCATCGGGAACTATCACAGGCTCTTACCTCAGACAATTAAAGCTAAACACAATCAAAATCATACTTAAACAATTAAAACTAAAGCCCATTTTCGTATGCGCTATCGTAATGAGATGTAAAGTGTTAATGTGATTTACCAGACAAATTAATGCCTATGTACATTGGTACCGCCTGGTGTCATAAATTTATGTATTACTAGCTGTCCCACGCGGTTTCGCCCGCGTAGATCCCGTTCCCGTGGAAATTTTAACATAAAATATAGCCGCACTCACAAATGACGTGGCTTTCTATTCGTATAAGAATTTTCCAAATCGGTTCCGTAGATCCAGAGATTACCCCCAACAATTATTACAAACTCACAAAGATTACCTCTTTATAATACCTATTAGTATAGACTAGGTACCCGCGCGTGGTTTCCCCTGCATAGCCCCCGTTCTTTGGGGAATTTCATTTTTAAATATAGCCTAAATAAATTGTCCTTCACTTTAAACAGATATCAAGGTGCTTCTAAAATATATATGCCATCCCTGAATAGTGTATAGTAGGTAGGTATAATGTGTATAGTTAAGAAATGTCTTTGAAAGATTTTATTTATTTACACAAACTGTGTAGTTTTACTAAAAATAAAATAAAATTCATATACATATTACAATCTAGGTGTGACCGGTGACGCGATACGCCGGGAGATGCGTGTGTGTAATATAAATTCAAATTAAATAAGTAGGTATACAAACATATTAGATGGGTACCTATATTATTATATTTTTTTATGGTAATTCCTTTACTAAAAGTGATCGAGCGAGTAGACTGTATTTAAAACTATTTTATTGCTAGCTGCGCCCGCGGTTTTACTCGCGTGACTCTGCTCCAGTGGATCCAACTTATAAACTAGCCGCGTGCAAACTTTCAACCAAATCCATTCAGTAGTTTTGCGTAAAATCTTAAAAAAAAACATTTAAAAAAATGCCTGTACAGATACAATGATGATTTTTTTATATTTTATGTAGGATAATTATTCGGTTAAACCAAACCAAACATGAAATTTTAATAATACAATAAAATAAAAGGAATATATATAAGGTGTCATTCGATTCGGAATATTATGTAGAAAGTTTAAGAAAAAGTTCCAAAAGGGGCCGATAAAAATTGCAAAAGTTATAATCAATTTTTAAAAAAAGTAGGGGTTTGGTTTATTTTGAATATCTCGGAAACTATCAAAGATATTCGAATTTTGAAAAAAGATCTAAAAAGAGGAAGAAATTTCCTAAAAAAAATTCTGCCTCCCGGAACTGTATCTTTAATATTTATAATTTTTACGGAGCCCTGAAAATAGCGCTAAAAGCGGGTAGTCTACAAAAATTTCACCCAAAAAGGTACACGTTGACCAGACTATTAAAAGGTTGGCATATATAGATGGGAATGATCTTATAAAATGACTTATCCATTTATCGATTTTTTCATTCTATGGGCATGTCTACATTCTCTATTTCTTACGATACATCTACACATGTCAATATGACACCTAATTTTCATCAAAAATAATTCCATGGTTGCTATCATTACAAAATATATATTATTTATACAATTGCTTTTTAACTGCTTTACAAAATTTTCTATAAGTGTAAAAACCTATCAAGTACAAAAGATCAATGAAACCAGTTACTTAGTTACCTCTATTCCTGACGTGCAGTATCCAGTCGAAGATCATGGAGCAACTAAGAGCGACCATAATAAAGAAGCCGCTCGCAACGAAGGTTACAAACTTACTGTAGACTCTGTGACAACTCAAAAGACTACAGTAGACGGAAAAATTAAAAAAGTAAAGCAAACAATGTCTCCTGAACTGATAAAACAATACAGAGAAAACTATTTTCGCAACTACTTCACAACGATGCTTTCATCAAATTGCACAATAAGTTTGGTTCCTGATAAATTACAATTGACTTTCCCCTCTGTAATGGAACCCGTTAATGAAAACGGTATTCTTGAAACCAATATTAAACTGAATCTCAATATGATAACGGCTAGAAGACTTGCATCTTTGCTAATACGTGAAATACAAGACCGCAACACCTCGAATACGAAACAAAATAAGTTGAGACGAAAGCGATACCAAGAACTTAAAATCGGATCAAAACGAAGGCGTAGAGGCTTTAGACAAAAAATACTATTTTATTAAATGATATTAAGTTTAAATAATTTTATTTATATTATTGATTTATTCTATTCTCTTTCCTTTCTGACAATTTCGGCATCAGAAGTCAAACTTATAGGAGATTAGCCGTCTCCGAGGGGTATATTATAGTGCAAAAGTGCGTGCAAGCTGCAAAGGCAAGGAGAATGCACATGCTGTTTTTTTACTGTTGTTAAAATCCGTGGAAAGATCAGGCCCAGGACTAACGCGACAACTTAACGTGCTTTCTGAGGCACGGGTGAAACACCACCTACTTCCTGTCTTTGGGCTGTTACGGTATATAGGTAAATACTAGTAAATTGTGTAATATACATTTTCTGCTAATTGGCAATCTAGTAACTTTCTATGTATACAATAACAAATGTTATATCAGCATAATCTCTATTTAATTATATAATTCTTTGTATCTATCATACAAATAAAAAATACACAATTTACGGTGTTTTACTAAATATACCTATACTTACAAAAATTATAACATTGATCATTTATCCATGACCGTTTGCTTAAGGTAGAATGGTTGGAACAATTTTGACAAAAATCTTTTTTCGTTGTAAGATAGGTGATGTTATAAATTATAATAGTTACCTTTATAAGAGCCTTATTAAAGGACAATGAATCCGTTAAAAATATTAGCCTTGCAGTTGCCTATTCATGAGTTGAAGCAATCGGTATATGTACAAATATAAAACGTAAATACATTGCAGGCGCTAAGAAAAAATTAAGATTGCTTTGGTTAATTCGTACGCTCTGTAAGTACTTTCGTTTTTTTGACAACTTCCGTAGCGTAGCGGTATTTGGCTCGCTTTAAATCTCGGAGGTCGTTGGTTCGATCCCCACGCCGGACAGGATATCTGTGAAAATTCTAAGATTTCTGTTCGGGTCTGGTTGGTTGAGGGACTACCCTCCGTGCCTCGGAAAGCATGATAAGCCGTTGGTCCCGATTGTTATAACATCATCTATAATAATCGGGCTGATGATACTTATTATTTTGTTTTGAAAACTGTTTACTTTTTTAAATAAGTATATATTTTTTATATAAAAACTCGACTACGTAAGAGAATTTTGCTTAAAATAAAACAAAATATTGCTTTATAAAAATATATTATATTACTCACTTAATATGTACTAAGGTATATTTTATTAAAATAGGGTATCTAAAATTAAATGTACAAGTTTTATATGGGATAAAATATCATGACCACCAAAAATATATACTTGACACCAGAAAAATAAAGTCTAAAATTATAATAGTACTAGCTATTTTAGTCACGACTGCACTTCAAATTGTATTCGAACACCAAATGTAGTAAATGATCACCAAATGTAGTAAATGATCGCCAAATCTTAGCGAGCAAATGATTGCGCTATTCTACCTTAATAAAATCAATGAAAAATGACAATCGGTTAGGTTAGGTTAGAGCTGCGGCCATACAACGAACCAGAATAGTAAATTAGTAAAACATTTAGGTACTTTTGGTGATCATTTACTACTTTTGGGTTAACAATGATTTATTTGGAGTCATTTTGCTTAAATACGATAGCGAAATGTTAAAACTTTGGTTACCATTTTACATTAAAATGCGGGTTTAATTTTGGTGATCATTTTTACTATATCTGATGGTAAGTTAAACATAAGCCGTTTTATATCACGTTAAAAAAGCAAACCAAATTATAAGTAAGTGGACCTAGTATATATTTAAAAGCCTGCATAGCTTGCTATGGCTTTTCTTTAACCTGGAGGCTAATAACGTTACGATATTAGATACTATGACGTTGATGAAAATGTTTTCGGTCTTTCACTCAGCATTTGCTATGCTTGCAAAAAATATTTTAAATATGTCAATTTACCTATTAAATTAATGTAGCTTCAATAATACAGTGTCAATAACATAAGATATGCGTTAGGTACAATAATCCTATAACACCTATTTAATGAAGACTGATGGTCTTATCGTTATGTGGTTAGCCTCCTTACAAGGCACATAACATTATCCATGTTGAATTCCATAGGGGTGTAAATCATAGATATAAGCAAAAAAATTGAAGATATGTCACTCGCGTCTAGCGCGTGGACCGCATGAATAAGGTCCCCGTCGCGCGTCGCCTAATTGAATTCAGGCTGACACAGTCGCAATCGGCCGAGTAACACAAGCGGACATGTTACGCGAAAAAATAATTTATTGTTTTAAGTGGGGTAACCAAAATGCCTTCGTTTGCTTTTATGCGTTGTACAAAAAAATCTAAAGGAAAAACAAATCTCATGGTATCATATTTCACTCATAAATACATTAAAACTTAAAATTCCAGATATTTATTTAATAATTATTTTGATCGCCATCTTGCGTTTGCGTATACCGTCAGCATAAAAATGTCAAAAAGTGTAATTTCTAAATTTGTAAGAAATAATATTTTATATTTCACTAGCGGCCCGCCCCGGCTTCGCACGGGTGGACTTTTATACCCTACCCCTGCCCTACCCTACCCATACCCTAACCCTACCCTACCCCTACCCTACCCCTACCCCTACCCTACCCCTACCCCTACCCTACCCTATTCCTACCCTACCCCTACCCCTACACTACCCCTACCCTACCCCTACCCTACCCTACCCCTACCCTACCCCTACCATACCCTACCCTAAAACTAGTTTATAGGTAGTTAAATGGTCTTGACCATAAAATAATTTATTTGGATAAGGATTAATATAAACACATAAATAGCATGGTTTGAATTTGGTTAGCATTTTCATTAATGTTTAAAATGAAAAAAGTTGTTGTAGTGACATAACTACAATAGTTGGACATATGCTACCGCGGAGTTTTTTGTAGACATTATGATGTTCTTCAATATTGTTGTACATTATTTTGTTCTATCGCTAATAGTTTCGGCAGCGCATTCGACGAAAGACATTTTAAGACTCATTTTTCTACACCTTCGGTTACATTGTTCAAATTTACCAAGGATCCCTATTTTTTTCAAAATGAAATGTAGCCTATGTCAAATTGGAAAAATGTAACATTCTATTGATGAAAGAATTTTTTAAAGCGGCCCTGTACTTTTTGAGCCTATTCATTACAAACATACAAAAATAGGTACAAATCTTTCCTCTTTATAATATTAGTGTAGATTATTGTTTGTATTTATTACTGTGAAGTAACGAAACAGTGATGTAATGAGAAGCAACTAACTATTAACAAATAAATATATATATACTATACATATACATATTTTCTATTAGTGTTTGTTTTATTTTTCTTATCGTCAATAATATTAAATTATTTCGTTTCGTAATTTAATTATTCGTTTTATTCGCAAATGTTGTCATAGAATTACACGTTTGTTTATTTTAAAGGTTTCCTGGAGATGACCTTCTTAAGGATAAATAGCTTATTGTAGTTCGCAAGCAAAGGCAACCACAAGATTGGACTGGACACCAAATTCGGATAGTCGATCTGATGACATGATCATTCTATTATATTATGATTTATAAATCAGTCATATTACACACATCTTATAATAGCAATTATAGATAAGTACTGAAATGTGAGACTACATAACGTTCATGGGCGTAATCTACTCTCACATTTCAGTACTTTTCTCTTATTAGTCTCGCTTTTTCGACAGTAACGTAAAGACAAACGAGGAACAAAGTGTCCCTATTCGAAGGAAAGTAAATTTTATGTAAAACATGATATTATTATTTATTTATAAATAAGATTTATGATCATTTCGATTATTTTATAAGAATAAATAATTAAACAATTTATTTTATTTGTTTTTGTTTACGCTATTTATTATAGAATTTAACTCCACATTCTGCTTAAATTTTATTCACAACAATCTTTCTGTTCGTTTAATAAATAGTACGTGCTAAATATTTTCCATAATTTGTTTGCTGACGCTCTTTCTGCCTGATGTCAATTTGATATACGTCTTTGTCTCGCTCACACTATCGTCAAAATAAATCGGTTTGTCTCTGTCTTTTAATACCGTACAACGTTATAAAGAATCTCAGAAGTGTGAGTGTGCGTGCATGTAGTTGTGCATCATACCCGTTCACTGATATTACCCGTTCTCAGTTGTCAAATTTAAGATCGTGGCATATCTTCCGTTTTTTTGCTTATATCTATGGTGTAAATACAAGTTTTTTTTTCGGTCACAACATTAATCGAGTCTAGTCATTTATCGTACCTACACGCTATAATACTCTATCTCTTTAAAATTGTTTAGTTACACTTACCTAATAAAAAAAAAGATATTTACTTTACTAGTACATCGTTTTCCTTGGGCATGTTCATTGACGTCTAGTTTACTGGAAGAGGAATAACATACCAGGAGATGAAGTAGATGTTGAAGTAGATGGTGAAGTAGATGTTGAAGTAGATGTTGAAGTAGATGGTGAAGTAGATGTTGAAGTAGATGTTGAAGTAGATGGTGAAGTAGATGTTGAAGTAGATGTTGAAATAGATGATGAAGAAGCCACCGTGGTCGTAGTGGTAGATGTGGTCGTCACTTTACAGGCATAGCTATATGGTGCGGCACACTTATGTGTCAAGGGATTGAACACAGATGTACTAGGGCAGACGAACTTGTAATTCATGTAATTTCCACTAACAGCATTGTAGACGCAAAGAGTATAGTTCTTGCAAGTTGTGTCGTTTGGTTCTGGAAACCGACCTGCCCCCTTCTCTGAACAGTTTACCACACAATATACCTGCCACGCCATGACACTTAAAACCTGAGAAAAAAGAAATACACTATCCTTATCTGACTTATTACAGCACTGTTTGTGCAGTGGTGACGGCGATAGCCTCTGACACCACTTGATTAGGCCATTGGGCAACACTTCTTGGAGGTACAAAAACAGCACTAAAACCAATTATTATTCCGGTTGCGCATATGCCATTAGCCACAAGGCTTTTGTTACTTCATCGCGCATAAAACCTATCAGTACCTACTCCAGCCTTAACAAATATTTGAACGGACGGACATATGTCATTATTATCCACGAGGCTTTTGCAACTTCACCGAGCACGAAGCATTGCTCCAGACTTACCATATATTTGAAACTTCAAAATGCAAGGTGATTTTCTTAACCATTTAGTTATTTGGTTTTTGTTTTAAATTTAATCCGCATTGTTTTTGTCAATTTTATTCTAATGTTTAATTTCTGGTGGGCATGTGTAATGAGCCAAGAGTGGGTACTTTGCTACCTTTACGGGCATAAAGCCAGGCTCTAACTTTATAAAAAGGTTCTCCAATCGATCGGTATGGGGTTATGTGATAAGGTAGTTCACAGTTCACACATTTGACATCAGTTAATAAAAATGTATGTATAAGGTACTCACACAAAACAAAATTTCTTTTTTCAATACCATGTTGATGTCGTACGTGGATTAAATACATATAAAGTCATTTCCACTATTCTTATATAGGTAATTATCATCATAACATATAATACCTACTTACTTGTCTACATACCTCAGGGAGAAATGGGTATTGGGGGCCAATTAGGTACCTAAGCAAGAATTTAATTAAAATAAAATCAACTATTACTACGATACAATTAAAGTTTAACTTAAAGTTTAACTAAAGTTTCAATTAAGATCCACATTATAATCACTACATAGTATAAAACGAAATCGTTTTCTTTGTCCCTATATCCCTATGTATGCTTAAATCTTTAAAACTACGCAACGGATTATTCATGTTTTTCTTGCGTCTTCTGCATCGTCGTTGAAATCATCCTGCTATAACGCATTCGTAAGAATTTTAGTCACCAAACCACCAGTCCGACGATATCGTATAATTATCGTGTAGTTACAGCTATCGTCCAATTTGAATTGAATTTGAATACGCTCATCGGTGTTAAGCTTACGAGCAGTTATGTCGGTATCAGTTGATTTCGTTCGATTTTAGTTATTTTCAGGTGATCGCCATTCCCTACTGACTCTGATTGCCTACATTTCCCCTACATATTAGAAAACACACACACACACACAGTCTACCTAATCCATTTATGCACATCTATCCACGTATAATCCATTAATAGATGGAAAATCCATTCATGTTATTGCAAAATTGTTTTGTTGTGAAACCTACAACTTTAAAAAAAAAAGCGACACTCATAATGTATATGTCATCTGTCATCTGTTTTACGTGCTAACTCTCTTCAAAAAATTTGCAATTCTTTTATGGGGCAATGTTTAATACGCTTCTACAACAAACTTCCAAACAATATAAGAGATTCTATATACATGTTTAAACGATATATCGAAGATAAATTATGTAAAAAACCCTATAAAATCTCAGTTTGTTTAGTAATTGTTTCAGAGCAACTCACTCCCAAGTAGTCCCAAGCAGCGTGAGCAGGAGTGAGTTGCTCTAAAACAATACCTAAGTACTGACCCACTGCTTTATTAATATTTATAACAAAAATAATTAGGTACCTATTAAAGAAAAGTATTAATTTGAGTTAGGTCTGGCAAGTTTATTCAGAGTTACTCGTGTAAGTAAAAAACCAAACCGGTTTTTACCAATGTCAATTTCACCTCCATGTCCGCCAAGGATGTATTATGTCTTCACTTTTGGCAGGACGGAATTGGAAAATCGAATTTTCATAATAGCGTTTGTAATTTATACCTAAGTTAGGCTTGGAATACAAGGTCTATTAGATCTATCTATCCATGAGTGCTGTAAGAGGCAACTAAGGGATACATAGGATATATAGGTATTGAGGCAATATCTCTTAACGACCCAGGCTTGCCAAGGTATGTTAAGAGGAGGCCTAAGTTAAGCAGTGGACGTAAAGGGGCTGTGGAAGAAGCACTAGGGTATCTAATCGTTAAAGCCATTATTGACGGCTAATGTTGAGTAGTCTACTAACGTTAATGTTAACGTGCCTATTAACATTATCAACTAGAATCCATAGCATTATCTATAATTTCCTTTAAAAAAATAAAACGGCGATAAGATTTAGTATAAACTATAAATAGGTAGGTACCGCATAATAAGTATCCCATCTGGTACAAACAGCCGTTAATAAAAATTTTGAAAGAAAAGGCTAAATTTCACAAAAAACATAAAAAGTATGGTAATACCTCCGACTATGAATCGTTTTCTCTATTACGCCAACGAGCTAAGGACCTTGAAATTGACATGTACAATGGCTTTATAGCCAAGACTGAGGACAGTATATCTAAGAACCCAAAAGCCTTCTGGTCCTACGTTAAGTCCAAGCAACAAGTTAATTCCTATCCTTCTTCTTTGAAGTATCAATCTAGAACCTCGAGAGATGGAGACGATATATGCAACATGTTTAGTCACTATTTCTACTCCAACTTCTTAGATAATAGTAATGCATCTGACTCGGGCTTGCAATCTATTGACATCAACACGAACTCTGATGAAATTGTTCCCGATATACATTGTATTGAAATACAGAAATTAGAGGTGTATGAATTGCTAAAAAAGGTTGACCTAAGCAAATCCGCGGGGCCAGATGGAATTCCACCTATCTTTATTGCTAACTGTGCAAAAAGTTTGTGTGTTCCTCTCTCACTGCTGTTTAAAAAATCTTTTTCCTTTGGCACAGTGCCGGAAGTTTGGAAATCGGCATTTATCACTCCTATCCATAAAAAGGGACCCAAAGATCTGGTAGTGAATTATAGGCCCATCTCCAAGCTCTGCATTTTTGCAAAAATCATGGAAAAAATAGTATACAGGCAACTTTATGCTTCCCTAAGCAGTTATATTAGCGTCAATCAACATGGTTTTTATAGAGGCCGGTCGACAACAACCAACCTAGTCCTTTGCGCTGACTACATCACAAGCCATATGTCCCAACGAAGTCAAGTTGATGTAATATACACCGATTACAGCAAAGCTTTTGACCGTTTAGACCACTCACTTCTTCTACGCAAACTTTTGGCCATGGGCATCAGGGGAAATCTCCTCCGTTGGTTCACTTCTTACATTGAAAATAGGTGTCAAACTGTAGTTCTCAATGGTTACACATCCCGATCTGTCTTTGCTCCTTCTGGAATTCCTCAAGGATCTTTATTGGGCCCATTACTTTTCAGTATATTTATCAACGATATATCTCACTGTTTCACTAACTCTAAGATACTACTGTTCGCCGATGATATGAAAATAATGAGTGCAATTGATACAGTCATGGACGCCTCTAATCTCCAAAATGACTTAAATCGGTTCTACCGTTACTGTACAACTAATAAGCTAGATCTTAATATTTCAAAATGCTATGTTTGTTCCTTTACTCGTAAGCCGAATTTCATTAAGTACAATTACTCAGTTTTAGGCACACCCTTAGAAAGAGTTGACACTATCCGTGATCTAGGCATCACCTTCGATTCAAAACTACTTTTTGATACGCACATTAACAATATAACTAAAAAGGCTTCAAAATCCTTGGGCTTTGTGTTGAGACTAAGTGCTGACTTCAAGAACATTAAAACCCTTAAAATACTGTACTGTGCTTTTGTTCGAAGTCATCTCGAATATTGTTCTCAAGTCTGGAATCCTAACTTTAGCGTATACATAAATCGTATTGAAAACATACAAAGGAAATTTTTAAGGTACGTTCAATTTCGAGCCAAAATCTACTTACCTAATTACACGTCTCGTTGCAAAAAATTCCATATACTTCCGTTGCATGAACGAAGAATTATAGCGGATATAGTGTTACTTTACCAGCTAGTGAATGACTCCATCGACTGTTCTGAGCTAATAGATAAGATAGGACTACGTGTCCCTTCAGCTATGTTAAGAAAGCATGATCTGCTATATGTACCGGCAGTACGCACTACCTATAGGCAGAATAGTTATATGGTAAGGGCAATGAGGACATACAACATGACTTGTCGCAGGATTGACATTGACTTGTTCTGCATTAGCACTGGCAAGCTAAAGAAATTCCTAGCAAATGATTTCTTTGGTGTGAATTAATGCTCTAACCTTATGATTCTATTTTTTTTTTCTACTGTCACCTGTCTTTTACTTCTTTGTTTTCTTCGCCTGCTGTCTACCTTCTCTTTTTTCATATTATGTACTAATTTTTATCAGTGAAAACTTTTAATTGGCCTTCATTTACTATTTCATGTTTTATATGTACTCTAGCTGTAAGTTTTCTAAAGCAATAAAATAAAAAAATAAAAAAAAAATAAAGTATATACTATATAACGCCACTAAATATAGGTTACTTCACCTAAGTAGTTAGGTGAAGTAACCTATATTTAGTGGCGTTACCTATATCCGAGCCTAGCCCTCTTCATAGTTCCATTAGGCCTATTGTAAAGCACCACGTTTCGGATCCATATGTCTTCACTGGCAACACACATTGACTTTCGTCTTAAGGCACTGTGGTATTTTGGATGAAAAGACGTTGCGAAGTTTCCCGAACGCTGCCCATCCGAGTTGGATTTGGCTATCTGACCTGACCTCCTTCTTAAAGTTGGATCTACCTAATTGGACTATCTGTCCTAAGTATATAAGTTACGCAGTAGGCGTTACTATTCGTCGCATCTAAGGCTCGCTAAATATTCATTCGGGGGCTTTCAGTAAGAATCATCAAATTGTAATAATATCTTTATAAATCGCTTTCCAACACTAGGTATCACTAATACCTTTTGTTTATACTTTAGTAAATACCATATTTAGTAATACTTTAGTAAATACCGTATTTGGGCATAACTTAATAATGACTGGACCAATTTGATTACCTCTTATTTGTTTGCATTCGTAATTATGGGGACAAGGATTAATATGAATGAAACAGTAACAAGTGAAATAACAAATGGCCGTCAGCCGCCGGGCATGCCACCTTACACGGCAAGGAGATCTTCATTTACAGAGGAGGAACACCAACCGTTCCTATACATACCTAATCATTCTATATAAATCGCTCTATCTATTGGTGATAACCGCATAAATGATACGTTGAGAAGTTTTTTAACTTACATATCACGAACAGATTCGGCCCACTCCGCCCAGAGGCCCTTCGTATTTTAATAGCCTTGTCACCCCATATATACGTCACTGAGTAGGTATATTATCAATGGTGTGCCTACTCAGGTATGTACTTATCGTAAACGTGAGTATTATTGCTTAATAGTATTTACAGAGATTAAGAACAATATCAGAATGATCCAATTAATGGAAAATTATCATTTTCATTTAGATAAAGCATTTATCCGTGCTATACACAACTATTTTTAGAATATGTACTTATTTCGTAGGTACGCTAAAAAGTTGTATGAAAAACATCATGGTAATCAGCCCGTATAGAGTCCACTGCTGTGGGCCTCCTCCCCAGGCGGGTTGGTGACCGTAGTATTTTGTTGTAACACACAAGGAATTGCTGCTGCTCGTTCCATGGTATACGCTTGTTATAGATATAGTTATAAAAATCGGGACTTAACGTGCTTTCCGATGCACAGAGCGCAGTCTCTCAACCAATCAGACTCGGAAAGAAATCATAGCTTTAACACAATTATTTCTTGTCCAGCGTGTCGAACCCACGATCTTCTTAATTTAAAGCGAGACTTATATCGCTACGACACAGAGATTGTGTGAGTAAAACATAGACACTAGTGTACATTGCGAACCTATGTTTTTATATTTCGCCCATTTTCAATTCCTCTATTTTTATATTCTTACGTGCATTCCAACCATATCCGACGCATCAGAGCTATACACAGAGTATAGTATAATTTACTAGTACCTAAGTGTTATACCTATTATGTTTCCGTTTCATATCTGAAGTGGTTCCACAATCCTTACGAACACGTCAATTCGATGTTCGACATTGATATTATCAAATAACTTAAGAGGCTTATCATACTCAGAAGGAAAATAGGAAATGCTAATGACGAATTAATAAACAAAAGTTACAAATCGAAATATGTTTAATGTACGCCATAAACGGGGATAGGTATATATTATACCGAATCAATTTTACCTTTGAGACAAATTTACATTCCAATAAATAACATTACTAGGAACCAAAACATTAAGTAACTTATAAAAAATACAATTTTTAGTAATTACTCTTTCACTAAAACTAAATTTGTCGATAATTATAATTATCAGTGCTCAACTGTTGGTAGATACAAATTAACATTAAATGTACCTATTTTTCCCAATCTTATTTTACATTTTTTTTATAAATAATAGAGAAGTGTAACATAAAAAGGTATGGTGAGGAAATGAATTACTGTCTTTTTTCAACTTGTGTTTTAGTCAATAATTTATTTAGTTACGAGAACTTTACTTTTGTTACACTTTCTACATTAATTAAATACAATAGAAGTAAATAAATAACTTGCCATGGTAACAATAATTTAGTAATTCCAACCAAACTAACTAGAAACGTGAAAAAAATATACATACATCAGAACTGTTTAAATTTTCAATTATTATTTACGTCATAAAACGTAACATAATATTTAAAGTCTTTCGTCGTAAACTCGAATTCAATTAACCTACGTAATTGTGTAATTCAATACTAAGACCATAACGGGGTTTGAGATTAACCTCTGATCTTAAATTATTCTAAATAGTACAGACCTTAATTAACAGTCATAGCTCATCGTGCGTCTCTATTTGAACCTCTCGGCACCAAGTCTGGGTATGGAAATACTCAACTCAACTCAATACTATGAAGAATATATTACAAAATTGTGAGACACTGAAGTGAAAAATCCCTGTCATTATTAGGACAGTGAACTCAGAAGACATTTCTTTGTCAGCTATACAAACATATATATTTACTAGCAGTCGTCCGCGTACATTTCGAATCTTACATACAACTTTGCCACCCCTTTTCATACTTTTAGGGGTGCAGTTTTATAAAAATCCTATCTATCAGATATTGCCGGCCTCATGTAAAAAATACACTCTACAATTTTCAGATATCAAAAGCGTTTTATTGATATAGATAAACTTCAATACCTACATAGACTCGCGCAACAAGACTAACTTGCTCCTCTGTTTTAAGCCAAATTTTATGCCATCTGTGAATCCTGCACTCCTTCTCTATATAAACTATAAGTGTGCGATGTTTCATACTCCTCCGTCCACGCAATTTTCGTAAAAAGGGGTTCGTAAAAAGTTTTTGCTTCACCTATTAATACATAGATTAAGTAATTTATAATATGCGTATAACACCTAAATCATAGATAATATTTCGAAGTAATGAATGAATAAAAAGGAAAATTATCTTAGACTAAGTGAGCAATTCTTTTGTACCGATGGGCGAGTCTATGTACGATAAGCTTATATAGTTTTGTGATGATTAGTAGTTACAAGGCGATCCGGAATATTAGTATTATCCAGTCGGTAATCGGCTTAATGATTTGTAATTAATTCGTGACAATCGTCATGATATGTAGCATAAATCCAACTATCAATCATACCCATCGACCGGTGACATTTTACATTAAAGAAACCACACCAGGTGCCGAGTTAGACGTTAGTACTAAATTTACGCAATATGTCTTATCTCTGACTGCTAATCGCTTAGGTACTCCACATTACAGCTAATTGTTTAAACATTATTATTATTTACATGACTAGTCAGGTGTTTTTATCAATACCATAAGTATTAGGTACATTTTAACTAATAACAACTTACTTTTTATATAACAAAATACTGCTCGTGCGTAATTTCATATCAAATCGCAAACAACATAAATCTGAGTAATATTATTTTTTATCGATAATGTACTAATTGTACTTATTATATTTCAAAAGAAGTCTGATCAGTCATTGCCCATTTTCTCTTGTTATTTTCAATTATGAGTCATACATTTAAATGAGGCGTTGCGTTTTTTCGCACATACATACATTGGGAGATATAATTATTACAATGAAAAGTCAATTAATCTGGCAGTTGACAGAAGTTCAAAATTAATATTTCCTGTTTAAGTACTTTGCATAATCGAAACAGTTAACTGTAAATTAATATAATAGGGTGCTTCGCGGTAATTCCGTGGCGGGTAATAGGGATGGCGACTAAAAAAAAATATTTGGACCGTCAGTAAAAAAAATACGTGTCCAATATATTTTGGTAATCTACACCAAAAATTATTTGACATGTATTTTTTATTTTGTTCTGTCAACATAAATTACGATTATATCGCGCGTTGAACTATCATGTGGAGTCACTTCCAGGTACAATTTTACGAAGGACATTGTATATTTGTTATTTTGTAAAAAAACGTTTACTATATTTTTGGTAATCTGACGGAACCAATATTTTTTAGTCGTCATTCCTATTTCGTTTATTTCAAGTTATTCTTATACTACACATACGATGTTTCTGAAAATTTGACAATTTCAAATTCTGTAATTAAAGCAATAAAAGAAACTAAAAGTTAAGTTTCTTAATAAATTTAACGAAACAGTTTTACTCCTGTACGGACTTACCCCATGATACGATGTTTCTCTAATATTTTCAAAACAATTATGATTTAACTAATATTTGTATATTTTTACTGTTCTAAACTTTAAATAAATAGGTCTGGTATCATTCAATAATAAAAAAACTCTTTTTTTATGAATGACATATAGGGACAACAACTTCGGTATTTGCTTGTGATTAAAAAAATCTTAGATCGATAATTGTTTGGTTTGCATACCTTTAATTTTAATAAAAAGTAGAAATTTCCGAAGCACGGACGACAGTCCCTCAACCAACCAGACCCGGAAATAAATATTTTTACACAATTTTTTTTTGTCCATAGTGGGGATTGAACCCACGACCTGCCAAAGTTACACCGCTACGCCATGGACGCTACTACCAATTTATAAAAGAACCATAGGAAGAAACATGGACTATGTTTATGTAGACTAGCATATTATTTTTGCAAGTTATTAATTAATTCTGAGATTTCACTTTATTTAAATAGGCCTGTGATTTTATACAATTGTTGAGCAGTTAAGGTTTTACCTACTTTTCATCTAGCCTCGCTAAAGATATCAAGTCAAGGCAAACCATTAAAATAAACAAAACTATTTTGTAAGGATTCTTACAAACATATTGCTCTATGGACATTTGCTGATTAGCCCATATATGTATGGAGATAAGGGCACCATGACTCACAGAGCCTTGGAATACCTTGAAAGTAAATATTTCATATAATTATAAGGACCGATATATATACAGAGTAGTTGCGCAATTTTGTAAAAAAATAGCACTACATGTTAGCTTACGGGCCATTAGCTTAAAGACTTTAACGTAATTCAAGACAAAATCTATTGAATTGCAAAATACTCTACCTCAAAATTACGAATATTAGGGGCCGTCCATTAATCACGTGAGGCTTGAAGGATCCCTCTTCAAGGGAGGGGTTTGACAAAAATCACGGAATGTCACAAGGGGGAGGAGGGTGTAGGAAGATATCACGTGTATTTATTTTTGCGATATTATAAGTCCAGCCACACATTTCTTCATTGGCCACATGATCAAACTTCTCATTTCATAACTAAGCAAGGGGAAAATGATATTTAAAATAATATTCTAAAAAAATTAAGATTTTTTGTAGATACTAAAAATACACGTGATGTTGGGTGGGGGGTGGGGGGGTAGTCTTAATCTCACCATGTATCACCAAGGGGGAGGGGGGGTTAAAAAATGCTTTAAAAAAGATCACGTGATTAATGGACAGCCCCTTACAAGTTGAATTTGTTTTTATATTGTTTTGCTTTACCATGCCAAAATCATCATGACTCACTTAACAAAGATTTCAATAACAAAATAAGATTATTTATGACAATAGTTATTGCAATACTAATGAGTAACAAACAATAAGAACTGCTCAGACACACACTATAATAATCACATTTGGTCAATACACACCCAATATATTTTAAATGGTTTTTAAAGCAATACCATTTAATTTAATGTGAACTGATTTGGAAACAATATATTGTGTTTAGTGACAATATTGAATACCAGTTTTTTATTTTATTATAATAGGTATTACTCTCTAGTAATTATAATCAAATTCCAAACATACATAACCAGAAATATAATGCAATATTATCATCCGTAAAGTATTTTGTGCACTTACTGCATATTACAAATAATATAATTATTATAAATATCTAAAGAATCACACTGTAACCACATCCTTGACTTCTTTGTTCACTATATAAAATTTGTGCTTCTTTCCCAACACACCCCAAATGACAGCCACATTTTCAATTATAACATTGAAAGGAATGGTTGCCAGTGCCCCCACAATAAGCAAACAAAATTTAACTGGTCCAAATCTATGAATAGGGAATGATTTGATTACACCAAAAATGTACATATAAATATTTACAGCACCTATAAAACCACATATTAAGTCCAAAAACTGTGGACAAGGGATAGGACACACAGCCGCTAAGAAAATGTTACTTGTAGATAAAGGCAATGTTACCCAGGAGTAACATGATATTGCAAGGAATATTTTATGTAGCAGAGGTATCTGTTTAGAATGTACCACCAAGAGTATTCCTTGTATCCATCTCTTTCTTTGTTGCATGAAATCCCACAGTGTAAATGGTGACTTTTCCCACATTTCTCCTTCCACAAAGTTAAATGTGTAGCCCTGAGTGTAAGCTTTCATTGCAAAATAGCAATCCTCCGCTACAGACCCATCCAGACCATTGTCGAAAGATACATTTTTTTCAGCACCCACCTGTAAAAACATAAACAAATTATTATTAGCTCAAAACTTTGATGAAAATATTAACATATTTAAATATCTGTTAATTATTAATGAATAGGCATGTTTCTTACTTGAGTCACTACATAGGAGCCCTTCCAACTGAATAGAGGTTTATGAAACAAATAAAATTGCAGTCTCAACTTTCCCATGTCATCCGCAACTCGAAAGCTGTCAGCAAGTGTTGTAAGCCAATTTACAATATGCTCATTGGCATAAGTTATCAACCCTTGACCAAACTGATGCTGTCCATCTATAACAAAATTTAATATTCCTCGGACACAGTTGTCAGTCAATAGAGTTTCTTCATCTAAATGCACAATCCAGTCATTGTCTGCCAATATATTGACATTATCCTCTAAGCAATATTGTAAAGCTCTGGATTTAAATAATGCACCGGTTTTAGTTTTATACTCTGATGGTACAACCACTTCTCTCACTCTACGGTGCTTGGGCAAATTAATTACTTTATCAGTAACAACTTCAATCATGAAATTTTCCATTCCAACATCAATACACATGTTCAAGTTTCTTGAAACATTATCTCTGACTAATTTAGGGAAGTCACCTCTAGTCACTACTCTGATACATAGAAAAGGTGCAAGCAGAGGTGATCCTTTTAGCTTTACTTTTCCAGGAAATGCATTAAAAAATGTTAAGCCAGCAAAATTGCACAAAACTTGTGGTATTGTTAACAAAGTAAATAGTCTCAACATGTATAAAATTATTACACCAGGTATGCCATACTGTTCCCAAGGATCTATGTCTTCTTTAACTTTATCATCTAAATTAATAGCTCCAGCAAAGACAAGGAAAAGAAATATAAAAGACATAAAAAATGTGCAGTGCAATAAATGCTTAATTCTTCCACGAATCATCCTGAAACAAAGAAAGTTATTTGAGGCATTCCTAAAATATTTTAGTCCATACAGATGGACATTTATTAAAAAAATATTATTATTTTAATTAGTTACAACATTTTTTTTTAGTTTGGCATGTTTACATTGAATGTTATTTTAGTTATATTTATTTTTTGACTTCTTATGTGAATGAATTTTAAATACAATTTATCAACTAAAATATACATCGCTTTTTTTGTTCCATTTTTCAAATAAAATAACAATATTTCACAAATAATTTTCCTCAACAAGATCGACATTCATATTAGATTCGACGTTAGGGAAAACTTTGCTCGAAGGTATTGTAACTTTCTCATGACAGCTTTTACTCAATAAATAATTTAAGCAGTATTATTATTGCATTATTGTCAAATAATTTCCTAAGGCTAAAAGACCTCAAAAATCGTTACTCGTAATAACTCACCTTGAATCTTTCGTATTACTAAGTAACAAAACCTCACGCCTTTTATTAATACTGATATGAATGCACTCTTCAACAAATTAAATATAAAAATGAAAAATAGTTCTCAAGCAATAAAATATTGTTTTTTAAATTACAAACACGCCCAACATCTCTAGCGATCAATTGACACTTCTGACTTCACACTGACATTAAAAATGACTGTCAGAAATCTGTTTTTTTTTTTTTGGATTTTAATGACCTTGTTACTTGGACCTTTAAGTCAAGACTGTCAGAAATCGCACACAATTAGGGACGGTACGAAGTTTATTTTTGAATCGACTGTAATCAATGTTTATGGAATAAATATATTATTATGTCTGGATTTACATACCATAGAACAGTAGCAGTGAACCAGTGGTCTAGATTCCATTTTAGATCTCTGGTGATCCCTGGAAGAAACTTAAAGGGTCCGCGAACACAAACATGTGTGTATTTAAAGACACCAAAAATATTTCATGGATAAAAAAAAAATGATTTCGAATTATTGGGGATACATATCATCATCAACAGCCCGTTGACGTCCACTGCTGAACATAGGCCTCCTCTTAACAGACCTTGGCAAGCCGGGATCGTAGAGGGATTTTGCCATAATCACCACGCTTGGCAGACGGATTGGTGATCGCAGTAAGATGTAAACCTTGAGCTTATAAATGCTGCTGCGCATCCATCAGCCTTATGTCCCTTAGTCCCTTTTACGACACCCATTGGAGGACATGGAGTGGTCTATTCTAAGCCGGAAACCACACGGGATTACATATTCTACATATAAATCTGTAAATGTATTTGTAAAATACTAAAAAAATACTTTTATTTGTTCATACATTGGGAGTATATAGTGTATTACATATTATACTTCTCCAACAGATTCGATACGACTCGGTCTATGTCAAACTTGTGTTTATTCGGTGTGTGTCGTGACGGTTTGTGGTAATTTCAAGTCAATGCGCACATCACTACTTGAAATCTGTCTGTGACTGTGACATCTGGTGAAATGTGTTGATGTAAAAATCTCTTTAGTTTACCATAATTTGTATTTTATTTAATTATATAGTTATAATTATTACATTGAAAATAAAATGATAAGACGTGATATAATGGTACAAACTTGACCGTTCGCGAAAATCTATTTCCAGTGTACAATGTTAGAACAAAACCTACACAAAGAGCCTGGGAGAGAAAGTGTCGCTAATAGTAAATAACGGGTCGATAGAAATATGTCTGTCGCAGATGTATCCGCTGGATGTCGATTTGCCGATTACTTTGCAATATGTGGTCTCGACTTTGATTCTGGCTTAGAACCTGATAGACTATGTGGTATGTAAAATAAATTACTTTAAAAAATAAATAATAGATAAATGTTGGTAGTAAATATTTTTATTTTTTATAATTTTAGGCGATAATCTACACGTATCTCCCTTGGATCGCTCTTATAAAGGAAAAATTCTTGCTCACTATCCTGAGAATATTAGTAGCAATCCATTTGATGAGCATGCTGTGTGTATGGTGAGTTTATTACAACACAATAAGATTTTTTTTGCCTCAGAGCTAGATCATTTTAATAACTAAGTAAAATGTTTTAAGTGTCTGTTCAAAACTAATAATTTTTTTTTCTTAAAAAAAGTTTGCTCCAGAAATTCATAGAACAAAAAGTCTATGCAACAATTTAATTTGTATAAAGTGTTCCTTTTTGCTTTTTCTGTAAAACTTTTGCGGTTGTTGTTTTATGCGGAGATCACAGCGTCAGATGCATGCGATCAACTGATGCACTCAACTCACGCTGCGCTTGGCGCTGCGTCAACCGCGTAAAACAGTGGTTTGTAATTATATTACCTGATATGAAATTATGTGCGTTAGTGGCATTGCGTGTAACGCAGTGTTTATCGCATAAAACAACCGCGCGCTTAAGAGAGGTAATATTGGGTTTTGATCAAATATGAAGTGTCTTCAATAGAGAATAACTAGAAGTGTCCCTGGAGTGGGGGCCTAGTGATCAGATACAGGTTTTTACCTAGTTTAGACACCAGCCTCTCATTATATTCCATGTCTCTTAACTTTTTTTGTTAAGATGCATAATCATATTTGAGTTGGAAATAAATAAATAAAAATTATTATACTATGTTTCAGTTATGTCTTCCAGCAGGTCTACAATTTAGAACACAAAAACATTCCTTAGAACCCAAATTCCATAGCTTTGTGGTAACAAGAGAAAATGCATCTCGATACTATGGGTTCAGTCTCATATTCTATGAAGAAGTTAGGAATAGAAATATATGTAGTGCCATGCATACTTTACAAGTAAGTACATCTTAACTTAACTATATCCTGCCAATAACAAAGTCCTGAAAATCGTTTATTAGTTAGTTGGGCAAATGAATGACCAAATGAGAAAAGATACTACTCAAATAAGTAAGTCATAGGAATGTTGCACCCTTTTCTAAATTGCATATTCAATATTGGATACCTACATTTAGCTTAATATATTATCTTCTAAGTTCTTAAAAAATAGTTGAGAGTATAAAATATTATGCCAGTAATAGATCCAAGGTTATTATTTAGTATCTATTAAAGATCACATCTACATTAATGTAGTGTAAATTGTCTATGTACATATTACATAAATTATCATGGTACATGATTTCAAACAGCTTTTCCTACTACTTAGCTTACTATTTTAATAGAGAATTTTAAAAAAAATACAGTAAAATTTAAATTGAACAATTTTGTTCATAACAACTAGCTTTAAGTTAAATTTGATACTCATTAGGAAAATATTTACTACATTGACATCAATTTTTATAAAAATTTATTTGGTTAAAATCATGCACTATTTTTTATGAAAAAACAATACATCACTATTCTGAACACCCACTTTATAGTTCAGTCTGTAGCAGTTTATACAGTAATAATTACATATATGTATGTATATATGCATATATTATGTAGGTAAGTAGTATAATAACAATCAGTAATATGTTAATATAACTTTATGCTATTAATTACAGTAGGTTAATATTATTGTGCAATGTTTATGTAAGGAAATACCAAAAGCTATAATAAAATTAGATAGACTAAAAATACATAGGTAAATATAAAAATTATTAGTGATTACATAATAAGGCTACTTTATTTTTAAAATATATAATAATATCTGTATATTTATAATACAAGATTTCTGACCTATGTATCTACATATACATCAGCTCAAATCTGAATCAGAAATTTGCCAAGCAGATCATTATGACATAGAAAAATTAATTATGGCATAATGAATTTTTCAAAGGATAAAAGTTTTTATAAAAGTAAAAAAAGACATGGACATGGCTGCAAACCAAAGCTTCAACAACATTATCTTATACTTATATATAAAGCTTATACTAATATATGAAGAGTTGGTTTTTTTGTTGGCTTGAATCTCATTAACTACTGTCTTAGATAGTTGATTTATCAAGGAAGTCTATTATGAAGTTCCCATGGGAACGGTAGCTACAAAACAAAATAGATTTAGACATAAATTAAAATTATATTATTTAGAAATGTTTTAAGTTTATAATATACTTAAGTATTTAAAACTTAAAACATTTCTTTGTGTGTGTGTTTAGTTTAAATAACATTTAGTTTTAGTACATTTAAATATGTCTAGAGACTCATCAACCCCACAGTCAAACCATTGCAACGGTTTGTGGGGCTAAGCTTATTTATAAGTTACTTACCTTTTTTAAATAAAGATAAATAAATAAATAATATTAATAAGCGAGTGAAACCGCGCGCGGTCAACTACTAAAAAAGAAACTTTAATTATGAGTTAGTTTTGTGCATAACAAAGTATAGCCAGCCCCTTCAAAGTGGTTATTTCCAGTTCTACTGACTTTCATGACCTATTTAATGATTACAATATTTATCTTTATATTGGCACTGCCAATAAATGTGACTGTCTGAATCAAAGTATTTGTTGTTTATTGTTATTTAATTGTCTTTAGCTAGCACATTTTTTTTTAAAGATCACTATCAGAATTTTCCAATCTACTAGTATTCTTGTTAACCCCTCGTGGTAAGCTAAAATGCTTGTGTCCGAGTATCGAACCGGCGACCACAAGATCACAAGTCCGACGCGTCTAGCTATTGAGCTACGGCCGCTTTACAATTGCATATGTATTACATCCACTTCACATTGTCTCTCGGCTCTAGTTGGAAATCCCTTATATAATCATTCTCAATTATTATGAAATACTGCTCTTTGTTAATGATTTATCATTCAGTATATTATCAATGCAAGTTTATAAAATTACACACAGTTCATTGTTTTTATGTGAATAGCAATCTGCAGACTTATTTCGACATTCGCAAAGTACGATCAATGTTTGCAATTACTAACAAGGTGTAGAAAGACTTGTTTAGTGTCTAGTGATATTACAAAAGCATTACCTAATTTGGTTTGATTATTGTGTATAGATTACCTAATCTATGATTAACCTGTTCATTCAGAATTGAATGAGGATCTTTTTTTTTATAAATACTTACTAGCACCTTTTTGCAGTCAACTAGTATTCATGTTAACCCCTCGTACTAAACTAAATGCTTGTATTACGAGTGGGTTCACGTCGGTAGTGCAATGGGTGGGGTTCGAAACGGCGACCTCAAGATCACAAGTCCGACGCTCTAGCCATTGGGCTACAGCCGTTTTTTCTAATTTTACTATGAGAATATAAATTTAATTACTGATATATATTTTTTTTCTTTTACGGACATAGACCTCAGAAGAATGGATGTATTATTATACTTCAGAATCATTTGGGCGTAAGTGCCAGTTTACGATAAAGGCACATACGATGAATGTTTAAGAGTTAAAAGAGATGGGCCAGGAATAATCTTTAATATATTATTGTTTTTTTATTCTAGGCAATGTATATCACAGAACTTTCCAGTGGACAGACTCCTCCCGGCCACAGAAAGTCTTCAGGCAAGGAGAGCTCCAGATCATTGCCAAGATCATTTAAACTGGCTCCACATACCAGTTCAGCACTCACCTACTATGACATAGCCAAAGATAAGCTTTATGTAGCCAAAAGCATAGCTCTCATATGTCAATATCCTTACGTGAGAGTAGCGCATATGTTTTTAGAAAATTTATTTAGGTGAGTTTTAAGTTATTTAGTTGAGATTCACAATTGATAAAACCTATTTATCTCTCGAGCCAATTTGAATAACACAACATCGTCATCATCATCATCACGTATGATGTCTACTGCTGAACATGGGCGTCCACTCGAGGGAGGAATTTTGGCAAAGTCCCACGATAAGTAAGCAGATTGGTGACTGTAGTATAATTTTGTAACACAGGAAAATGCTGATGCCCATTCCCTGGTATACACTTGTTGTATGCTAGATGATGTTATAACAATTGGAACCAACGGCTTAACATGCTTTGCTAGACACGGAGGGTAGTCCTTCAACCAGAAAAGAAATCTTAGATGTGTATTTTTTATTTTTCAGATCTTTACCGCGGCAACCAGGGCCAGGGCTAAGTCCTGAGTCTTATGTTTATAACTTATTATATGAAGTTCCCGTACCTCTTGCAGGCCAAACTTTACGTCTTTATGTACCCCCTTCCGAGCCACATTTGGATCCAATCCCTGTTGTAAGTAATCCTAATAATATTATAAACGCGAAAGTTTGTAAGTATGGATGGATGGATGTTTGTTACTCTTTCACGCCAAAACTACTGAACGGAATTGGCTGAAATTGCACCGGGATAGGTTATACGCTGGATTACCATATAGACTACAAAACATCACGCTCCGAGCTACTGGAGCAGAGTAACGCGGGTAAAACCGCGAGGCGCAGCTAGTCTCTTTCATAAAAAATGTGTGTTAGTTTTTTTTTAAGGCTTAACCTGTACTACGAAAATTCCCTGTGTCATGGTGGACTATACAAACTCATAGCACAGCTAGAGTTAGAACAACAATCTGTACATAAATAGTTGTCCTGGCTGGGACTTGAACCCAGAAACAGTGTGTTTCAGAAGCAACTAAAGACACAAGTGTAATATTTTTTTAAACATTGCAAATAGTAAGCATAATAGTGTGATGTTCTGTGAACTATCTTTAATCGGCCTAATGAGTTAAATTAATAGACCGCTAGTTCTGTCTCAAATTATCTTCTTTTATTAGTATAAAACATTAATAGATAATCAAATATTACAAAGACAACCGTTCGGGAAAATAATGTGTATGCCAAATAAATAATAAAAGTAACTGGACCAAAACCTACGCTCTGCCCATTTGAGTATGTTTCGCCGGACCGTCTTATGTGGGTCGTGTTTAAACCGGCAGTAGAATAACCCACTGAGTTTGTTTCGCCGGATCTTCTCAGTTTTATATCCGTATTGGATCCGGTGGTAGCTTTAAAACGCGTCCGTCATTATATACTCATGGTCCGCCCAAATAATGACAATTGTTCTTAATATAATTTAATATAGACAGAACAAGCTATTAGACACAATATAGTTGAATAATAAAGTTAAGACTGAAACATTATTAAAAACAATAACTAAAATACCTGCTTACCTAATATGCTAATTTATAAATGTTAAAATTATACATAGATTAATAATAAATTATTGTTTTGACTATTTGCAAGTGCCTGTAAATAAAAATGATTTTTATTTCATTTATTTATCCATTTTTTATTTTTATTTTAATATCACAATACATTGGATGATACTATTAATTTAAGTAATATAAGACAACATTGTGTCCACTTATAAACTTAAGGTCTCTTCACAGGTCAGTAAAATTTCGACAGTTGCACATAGCCCCCTAAAATACTAAAAGTCATAATCCCTCAATCTTATCGCCAGCGACCGCCCTGAGCCGAGGTCCAAGCCCCACAGGGGGTGCCCTCTTGCGCAACTTGCTTAGTTTGTAGTTTTTAAACCATTTATTAAGGCTCTGCTCGTCTTTATGCCCGGTGAAGGAAAAAACAAAACAAAAGCCTTGTGGCTAACTACGAACGTCAGTCCAAAAAAAATTATGATACATTTCGCACGTTTTATAGCCCTATAGTTACACACATCTCATATTTATGTTTCAGGTGATAAGCATGCCAAATCTTCCTGAAGAGTTACCACTCCTGGATTACCCCTTAAGAGTTATGTTCGCGACTTTAGGTGTTGAATGTGTTGTGCAACTGTTCGCTTGCGTCTTGTTAGAACACCAAGTGTTGTTAAGATCAAGTGGTAAGTCAATTTATTTACATTAAAAAGTTTGTTCATAATAACCGCCCGACCCGGCAAAGGGGTATGTGGGACTTGTCCTCTCCATAGCGCTGGTATGCTAGTCATACCACGAGGAAAGAATCCTACCTACTAAAACCCCCGGGTACTCCTCCGTCTATCGTTGTTGAGGGGCTCAGGAAATTTGCGCATACTGGGGAAACCTCCAGCGGCATAAGCGGCCAGATTGGCTTTACGCTTTTGATACGCTTAAAGCTAAATGTTAAAATAAATAGAACTGTGCCGAAAAACTGCAATGCAGTTTGGCAATTGATGTTATGTGGTTAAAATGTAAAATGCTTATAAATGAAATTAAAAAAATGTACCCAGAAAGTACTGTATACTTTTTGGTAGGATACTAAATATAGTAAAAAAAATATGTGTTCTTTCTATTCACTATTTGTTACAGATTACAACAAACTAATGCTCGTAGCAGAATGCATAGTGTCATTACTGCTGCCCTTCACGTGGGCTCACGTATATGTGCCCATACTCCCCGCACCCCTCTACCACTTTCTGGACGCGCCTGTACCATTCGTCATGGGTAAGTTCAATATCTCAAAAAGTTACTTAATTATATACAATGAAATGTTTAAGAGTAAGTAGTTTTACTGATACACTATGAAGACGAACCTAAAGACCAAAGCATACTTTACACATCAGCGACGCCTTTCTTATATGACGTTTTTCCTATTTTTCGAGTGGGAGTAGTGCAATACTTGAATCTAAATACAGCGTTAAGCTAACCTATCGGAAGCAAGGGGCATTATATCAATAGCACAAGAACGTTTGCGAAACAAGAAACAACATTCATAGAATCGAGAAATTTATTAAATACTATCTTTTCGCGGTTTCAACCGCGTAACTCCCGTTCCCGTGGGAACTTCATAATTAAATATAGCCTATGGAATAGTGTAGCTTTCCTATGGTGAAAGAATTTTTCAAATCGGTCCAATAGTTTCGGAGCCTATACAATACAAACAAACAATCAAATCTTTCCTCTTTATGATATTAGTATACACTAGCTTCCCACGCACGGTTTCCCCTGCATAGCTCCCATTGCCGTGGGATTTTCATAATTAAATATAACCTATAGTAGTATCTGAGTTCAGCGCGTTCAATCAAACCTACAAACTCTCCAGCTTTATTATTTATCTATATTATTATAAAGCTGAACAGTTTCTTTGTTTGACTGAACGCGCTAATCTCAGGATCTAAAGGTCCGATTTGAAAAATTCTTTCAGTGTTTCATAGTCCATTGAAATGAAATGAAAACGTTTATTGATAATGTAGGCAAATCGACCGTACTTACTATAAGTCAAATACAATCATAAATATATATATACAAAAAAAAAATCTTGAATAATTAATTAGTATACATTTCAACAGTAATGTTATTAAATAGAATTTAAATCTACCAATGTGGCATGTGATAGTCGCGATTGTTGCGAATGATAAATATAATTAGAATCAACCAGCGCGGGCTGGGATTAGGTCAGAAGCATAAAACGCGTCGCGAGCCTCGCCTTGCAAGGACGACCGGACCCTCTCCTAGATTTCTACGAGTCTTTCTCTATCTACCTACATTGTAACACATTTATCGAGAAAGGTCTACATCATTGCGACCAATAGAAGCATATCACCAATAAAGAATGTTTCAAAATCGTAGTTAAACCAAAATAACTATCCCATGCGGACAAAGCCTAATAATTAAAATATTTGTCTAAAAGGTTTACATTCGGACAGTGGAGCCATGAGCAACGGTCCGAACGGTCCCCGTAGTATAGCGCTGGGCTCAGAAGCGGCCCTCTGTTTAGTGGACATAGACAAGCCCGACATACAATTGCCTGAAGAATTGCCGATACTGCCGCATCGGACACCGTTTATTGAGGAATTGAACCATGTATTAGATAAGCATCAGGTAATATAACTATATATACTGGGTGACTCTTTAACCGTCTTGATAATAATATGGTGTGTTGTGTAAGTGGAATAGAATCTATATACCACAGTATATTTCAGTAAGTGAGATTTTCGTAACTCTAATGAGTTTCGAAAATCTCATAAATTACTTAAAAGAAATACACCCTTTATAGCGCATGAATCGCAAATCGATTCGCAATCGATTGAAATCACACATGAATGAAATGAGTGAGTGAAAAAGCGTAACAACCCACTTAGGTACGCATTTTAAACATGACGATTATCACTCAATGTCGGTAAAAAAAAATGCCTTAATCATTTATTTCATATACATATCACGTCCTTTTATTTTCAAGACGGTAATAAACGTCACCCAGTGTTTAAAATATATATAAAACTTAAAAAATGTAAAGTCAACGAATGAATGAGTGAATCAATACATTCATACATACCGAAACCAGCAAAACAAAATGGAGCTATAACCAATTGGATACAAAATAAGTATTCTCTCTTATTTTCAGACTTAAGACCCAATCGTTTTTAAATAGAACAAGTTTATTTAAATATTTTGGACAAAAATTAGCAGTAAAAATTGGCGAGCATAGTGTCAGTACGCTCAATGAGAAGTACCCTCCACCTTGCTGAATATCACAGCCAAATAACTTTATTAAGTAATGTTGATCGGGAAAGGGCCGGCTGAATGTGAGCTGTCTATATCTACTATGCTGGCACTAGTTGTACTTGTTTTTGGACTCCTGTGCCATTTAACGTCTGGTGGATTCTGATCATTTGCCTGGTGAAAAATAACGCTATATTTCCTTATAGATCCAAAGGCCAGAAACAGAACCTACCAAGCTTGGCGTGCCGCTGAACGGGACTTCATACAAACATATGAACGACAGCATGAGCAGTAGCTGTACACTACCATCAGGTATTATATTTATTTAGTCTTTCACTATAGGCTAGTTTACATATATGAAATTATGTTACAATTATGTTTATTTCTAAAAGTATTTGTCATATGGAACCTTAATATAATAATTACTGTTCAAAACACTTGCATATGTTTGTATATATCAATATGAAAATTATTTCTTTTGTCTGTCTTTAACTTCCGAAAACGCTATCAGCTATTTTATGACGTCATACGTCTATGTAAAAAAAACATGAACGCGATCTTTTACTATTACACTTTCTGAGTCATGACGTCATTGATCTCCAACACAGATAATGTATTTAGACCAACATGGCTGACATCGTTTTCATCTCTAAATGTCAAGCCAATTTTAAAATATTTATTTTTGTGCTTTCTAAATCTCAAATAAATGCCATATTTTTTTCTTGATCTAGTAAAACCATTCTTAACCATATAAAAATAATTTCAAAAAAGTGTCAACTAGTGTCATGTACCAGTTTTTTTTTATATGTATAAAGATTACTAGCAGAATTTTTTGCATACTACTAGCATTTTTATTAACCGCTCGCGCTAAGCTAAAATGCTTGTGTTAGGATGAGTTCACGTAAGTAGTGTAATGGGTGGGGATCTAACCAGCGACCACACGATCGCAAGTCCGACACCCTATTATTATTATTATTTTTATTGTGTTTATTATTGGCCAGTAGAAGGATCATATCAAAGAAAAAAATAATAAAGTTAAGCGGAACATTAGAAATTTTAAGAAAGATTAACTACAATATTACTATTATAGTGAAATTGATGTTAGTGTCAGTTGTTTCAAATATCTGACAACCATTGACAGAGAGCCACATTATTCGTGACATAGGCTGTATTTTAAGACGAGACTCCCGCGAGTGAAACCGTTAGCGGCCTTAGCACAATGGCTAGGGGCGTCGTACTTGTGCTCTGGAGGTTAGCTTAGCACGAGGGGTTAACAAGAATACTATAGTATAAATTATATGTAGGTTTCAATTAGTTTGTATCATCTAGGCGGTCTTCGTCGTAAGCATTCGTTCCACGACGTACTGGAGTGGGACGAGAGTCGTCCGCTGAACGCGTCGCTCAACGCGTCCCCGCCCGGCTCGCCCACGCGCCGCGCTCCGCTGCGACTCGACGCGTTGCAACGTATCGTCGACATCGTGAAACGTAGCGGTAACTATAACATTGTATATCTATACTAATATTATAAAGAGGAAAGATTTGTATGTAGATATGTTTGTAACGAATGGGCTCAAAAAGTACTGGACCGATTTAAAAAATTCTTTCACCATTTGAATACTATCACTGATTAATATAGGCTATATGCATCATTATTGTGTGTATAGACCCCCATCATCTGAGTTATTGTTATTCTTGTCCACAATGGAAGACATTCTTAAGAAGTTTAAAAGTAATAAAAAAATTGTTATCTGTGGGGATTTTAATATTAATATATTGGGTCAATCAAATAAAAATATAGTTTTATATCTTTGTTTACTTCTTTTGATTTATATTGTTTATTTGATGAACCAACTAGGATTACTCCATCAACAGCCACTTGCATAGATAACATAATTACTAATTTTGAAGTAGAGGAAAAGTCCTTAATTACTGGGGTCCGCTCTGATCATAAATGCCAATTGGTAAAATTTTGTGATTCTATTGTAAAAGAAAATATTAAAATTAAGATAAGACCTTTGACCCAAAATAATTTAGAAAAGTTTAGTAAAAATGTGAATGCTGCACTATATTCATTAAACTATAGTTATGAAAATCCAAATGATATGTACAGCATGTTGCTTCATAAACTTTGTGAAGAATTCAATAAAGAATGCAAAGTAAAATATAGAAATGTAGATTTTAAAATTAAATTTAGTATGTGGGCAACTAATAGTATTCGCAAATGTAGGGACAAGTTATATGAGTTATATGACATGAGGTCCTTTACACCTGATCCCAATTTTAGAAATTATGTCAGTAAATACTCAAAAATATTTAGAAACGTGTGTGCTCAAGCTAGAGCTGCCTACATTAGCGAAAAAAATTCTACTTCTGATAATAAAATAAAAGCAACCTGGCAAATGATAAATAAGGAAACTGGTAAAAATAGGACTAACGATGGATCAGTAACATTAAATATAAATAATAAATTAGTTTCGGATAAACTCACTGTCGCTGACTTTTTCAATAAATACTTAATACAGATATACCCCTAGAAACGACTAAATGTCTCTCCTCATCAACGAAAATGGCTGAAAAACTGTTGAGGAAAAATGTTACTTTAGACGTATCTCAGTTTTGCTTTAAATTTATAGATCCGGTAGATATTATAAAAGTCTTTAAAACTATCAAACAAAAAAGCACTGAAGATATATGGGGACTGTCAACCAAAGCAATAAACTCGATAATTGACAGTATTGCCCCAATCCTAGCAGATATTTTTAATACTTGTTTAAGAGATGGAATATTTCCAGACCTAATGAAAATAAGCAAGGTAGTTCCCATTTTTAAAGCAGGCTGTTCAAATAATGCTTCAAATTATAGGCCAATTTCCATACTACCAGCGCTAAGTAAAATATTTGAAAAAATAATGTTGAATCAAATGCTGGCATACTTTAACTTAAATAATTTTTTGAACAACAAACAATTTGGGTTCACGAAAGGCCAATCTACTCAAGATGCCGGTTCTAGTCTAATAGAATCTATATTTAAAGCTTGGGAGAAATCGCAGGATGCATTAGGTATTTTCTGCGACCTTTCTAAGGCTTTTGATTGCGTTGATCATAACACGCTTATTATGAAACTAAAATGCTACAGATTCACTGACTCAGCACTTGATCTTGTAACATCGTATTTAACAGATAGAGAACAGAAAGTATCTATTGATAATGTTACTTCTGAAAGTTCTACCGTCAAAATAGGAGTTCCACAGGGGTCTGTCCTAGGTCCATTTTTATTCCTAATCTATGTTAATGATCTTCCAAATGTGGTCAAGAATGAGTGCGATATCGTTTTATTTGCAGATGACACGTCTCTTATATTTAATGTAAACAGAAAAGATAAAAGTGTTACTGAGTTAAATCGCACACTTACCTTAATATCGGAATGGTTCTCCGCCAATAATCTTCTTCTTAATGCAAGTAAAACTAAATGTATTAGATTTTCATTACCAAATGTGTCAAATAGCATTCCTAATGTTGAACTAAATGGGGAGCTATTAAACTTAACTCCATCAACAATATTTTTAGGAATTACTCTGGACTCCAAGTTGCAATGGGGACCACACATTGAAAGATTAGCTGACAAACTTAGCTCTGCATCTTATGCAGTCTGGAAAATCCGACAAATGACTGATGTAGAAACAGCTAGGTTAGTTTACTTCGCTTACTTTCATAGTGTAATGTCATATGGGATCCTATTATGGGGATCGGCCGCCGAAATCTAAACTATTTTTTTATTACAAAAAAGAGCAATCCGAGGTAGGTATTTATAAAAAAGGAAGCCGCGATTCTCTTCGTAGTCTATTTAAAGAAATAAATATACCTGCTGTGCCTTCTGAATATATATACCAAAATATAGTTTACGCCCGTAAAAATATGAATAAATTCAGCAAGAGGAAGGACGTACATAATTTTAATACTAGAAACAAAGATAAGCTCATTACACCTTTTTACAGAGTATCTAAGACAAGTAAATCGTTTCTTGGAAATTGTATAAGATTCTATAATAAACTTCCTCTAAATGTAACAGCTTTGCCGGACCATAAATTCAAAAAATATGTTAAAAAGGTCCTTATGACTCGCGGTTATTACAATATCAAAGAATACATGGAGGATGGAGATGTTTGGCGGATGAGTCCATCGGTTACATTGCGGCAGACTGGCACCTTTTAGCTATCACACCGAATTTGCAACTAAATTAAAAGTCTATTCTATGTAATTAGTCTATTTATAAATTAGTAATTGTTAATCTACATGTAAGACAACTGATCAGACTGTTGGTATGTTCCAATTGTAAAAAAAAAAGAAATGTAAATCTGGATGAGCGCTCCCTATACTCGATACTTACTTACGGCCGTTTTCAATAACCTATCTATCGGTTGTTTTAGTTACTAAAGATATACAAATCTATCCTTTTGTCCTAACTTTCATTTCAATAACCTACGATCGATAGCATTTCCTATCGAAAGTCGCCATCTGTCGCCGGGAGGACGGATAGCCTACTAGAGATAGGGTCGCTCATACAAAACGTGCTTACCTGTGTTTCAATATAAGTTTATAGTTACTCTTGGTTAACGGAAGCTATCTTTTGTAACGTCATTCGCTTATCTGTCAAAATCGGCCGGTAACTGCCTTTTGAAAATATAGATCGCTGTAATTTCTTACCATTTTAATGGAATATATTAGCAGTGACGATAGTGATATGGAATTATTTCAAATGATAATAGATTGTGATGAAGACAGTGACAGTGATACCGAAATCTTACGTTCACAGAAGGAGTATAAGCCACGTGTGAATTTTATGACTAAATTAAATGATTACGAATTTTCTTATAGATTTCGACTGAGCAAAGGTGCTGTGAATGAATTAATTAATTTAATACAACCATATTTGAGTGTAACATCAAAAAGGTGAGCTTAATTGTATAAACATACTATCTAATTTACCAACTTATATTTGTACTAACAGACTTTAATAAAGTTTAAACTTTTTTCAGAAACCACGGTATATCTCCCCTTCATCAGATACTTCTGGCTCTACGATTCTTTGCATTGGGTACTATGCTGGTATCTGTTGCAGATTTTATAGGAGTGTCAATAGCATCTGCTAGTCGTATTGTCTCGGATGTATCTAAAGCCATAGCAAGATTGTACCCAAATTATGTTGTATTACAAAATCACACTCAACAGGATTTTTATAATATTGCTGGATTCCCTAGAGTACACGGCGCCATAGATGGCACTCATATATTAATACAATCACCAAGTATGTTATTCTTATTACTTACTCTACAAATTTATATATGGTAGTTAAGTACCTATATATCACAAACTAGTATGTACCTATATATTTAAAATATAGTTGTTTTTTAGATTCCAACATAGGAGAGGAATTTAGAAATAGAAAAGGAACATTCTCTATAAATGTGCAAGTAGTGTGCAATGCATCATTGTTGTTTCAAAATGTTGTGGCTCGGTGGCCAGGATCCACTCATGATGCAACTATATTTAATCATTCTGATTTAAAAGGTATTTTATTTAATTGTTGATTAAATATGCATTACTATTCTATGGACATAATAGTACTATATAAAAAATTCACTACCAACTTACAGATCATTGTGAACAAGGTGGACTTGGGAGTCGCTGGTTGCTTGGTGATAGTGGTTATCCATGTAAACCTTACCTTTTGACACCATTACTTAACCCAAATAATCGATCTGAACAACTATATAATGAATCACATATAAAAACAAGAAATACTATAGAGAGGTAAGGTTTAGTTAGTTAGGTACCTACCAAAATAGTTTGATACTTCAGTATACTTTAAGTTATTTTTAAACTAGTTATAATGAGCAATTTATCATTGCAGATGCATTGGAGTTTGGAAAAGAAGATTCCCTATACTGGCATTGAAGTGTCGATTGAAACTTGAAAATATGCAAGCAGTTATTATTGCCACTGCTGTGCTACACAATATTGCTAGGAATATGAATTTGGAAGAAATAGAGCCAGAAATATTAGTTCCAGATGCACCACAGGAAAATAGTTTCAACGTTCAGAACTATTTCCCTACAGAACATACATCAGAACGGCAATTACTTATTAATAATTACTTTAACACATAATTGTAAAATAAACAAGATATAATAATTTTACAATCTTTTATTTTTCAAAGTACTAAAACTATGCACACTTGTATATAAAGAAAGAACGAAAGAAAATATATTTATAAAATTATTTAACGTTAATGTCTATTATTTTTTTATTATACTATTCTTTAACTAAACTATATTTAAATCTGCTTTTAATTTTAAATTTTCTAACCTAGCGTTATCTAATTCTAACTTAAGTTTAGCTAATACAATCTCCTTTTCCTCATTCTCTAGGTCTATTTTTTTCTTTTTTGCCAGCAAGTACTCTCCTAGTGCATTTTCTAAATATGCGGGCCTTGCACTTCTCTTCTTCCATCTTGTGTTTCCGCTTGGCTGTAAGAAATAAAAGCCACTATTAATGACCAATCTGTACCACCATCACACCAGCATTCCCTAATGGATTAGGCGAAGGTGTACTGTACATCCACAGTTCCCCAGTAAGACCAACCCATATTGTGGATAAGTAAGTATGGGTATTAAATACTTAGATTTATGAAAACACACAATGAATTTTTATTAGTTGCATAGATAAATTAATCACTATAACTGGTGACTCCGGAGGCAAATACCCTTTATACAAAGTGTTACTATGTCCACCACCAACAGCATGCACACAAATAATGGTTAATGCTAAGTTAAATTGCAGAAATAATAGAGTAAAATAACAACCACCCACCTAAAGTACCACTTCCGCTAGCCCTATTTAAAAAAAGTTCTTATGTTTTGGAGGTGTCTCAATTATTTCTATGTCTTTCAACACCTCCTCCTGACCAACACCTCCACCACAAACACCATCACTATCACCATTACCATCCCCATTTATAGTTACAAGTCCCGCAGCCTCACAGTCACTCATCACAATATTTATATCTAAATTATTGGTGGCATCTCCACCAAACTCCACAGAGAAACCTTCACAAGTGCTACCCAAAAGTGAAGCCACTTTATCTAGCACTTCATCCGGTGAAAAATAGTCCTTACCACCTCCAGTCTGTAAAAAAAGGAATTAATTAAGTACTGTAAATAAGCACTTATTCGGGAAATAACTAAATTCAAATTGTTAATATCAATGAACATTTGTCATGTACAATGGGGTTAAGAATAAAAGTGTAAAGTACATAAGTATTGTAGGTAATGTCACTAACCTTATTACGGCTACTTTTCATGTTTGCGCAGCGTTTGCGAGCTGACTTTTTCAAGTTCTCCCATTTTAAACGAAGCTGTGATGGCATTCGCGGGAAACTTGTGACTGACGAATTAAAATGATTTGTCAAGGTTTGCCAAGCCTGTTCTTTTAATCTATTGTTAGTGGCATTAGTTGCCTTATTATTTATGATTTTATCCGCAGCCACAAGTTGTACTAAAAGCATCGTCTCGTCCTTCGTCATGGGTGCTGCTTTTGTTGACTGAAAAAAAAACATTTCTATCAAACTTTGAACGCAATGTAAAATAAACTATCATCATTGTAGTTTATAGATACTTACAGAATTCATTTTATAACACTTTTCAGAAGAAAACTTGAACACAAAATTATACGTTAGAAACTAGATTATTAAAGTAAACAAATAAACACAACAAACATGGATTCGCGCTTGCCAGAGTTGACGTTTTGTGGTGGTGTCAAAACGTTTCGTTTCATTATTAAGGTTGGTAAAAAACACGGTAAATCAGACGAAAAGAACGTAGAAGAAGTATTAATACTTCGTTTGTATTAACAATAATTTATTATTGTACTTAATATAATAATTAAATAAAAAATAATTAAAAGTATAACAAGTTTTGAATGTGACTTTGTCTCGTAGTTATCGTAGAACGAAACGTTCCAAGAAACTTATAGGTGGGAGGGAAAAAGCTATCTATCGTTGGTTAGAGATAGATAACACTTGTCCTTGATTGTGAAACGCAAACTATAGATAGATACGTTCTTACTGATAATTGGGGATAGCGATATATCCGTAATCTCAGACAGGTTATTGAAAACGGCCGTTAAAGGTTTCATGGTTTCCGTCACAATATCCTGCTGCGAGTACCTACATATCGATGTATGGGGATCACTAACCTAGATACTAAAAATGTTTTTAAAAGATGTACAAATGATTAATCAAAGACTTTAAAAGATGACAAAAGAATGATCTCGGAGTTTCTTATAGTCTTTCTTCTCCGGGTGTCACAACGTAGGTAGATAGAGAAAGACTCGTAGGAAGCTAGGATAGGGTCCGGTCGTCCTAGCAAGGCGAGGCTCGCGACGCGTTCTATGCTTCTGACCGAATCCCAGCCCACGCTGGTTGATTCTGATTATTTTTATAGTACGCGACTATCACATGCCACATTGGTAGATTTAAATTCTATTTAATAACATGCATGACTGTTGAAATGTATACTAATTAATTATTCAAGATTTTTTTTTCTTTTTATATTTGTATCATTGTATTTGACTTATAATAAGTACGATCGATTCGTCTACATTATCAATAAAGTTTTCATTTCATTTTTATTTTCATTTCATTTTCATTTCATTTCATTATATTTAATTATGAAGTTTCCACGGGAACGGGAGTTAAGCGGGTGAAACCGCGCGCGGGAAGCTAGTATTGTATATGTTGTAGACGCGTGATTTTCTTATCGGTGCTTATACTCATCCTGCGTAGCGTAGAGGTATTTGGCTCTCTTTAAATCACGGAGCTCGTGGGTTCGATCCTGACACTGGATAAGAAATATTTGTGTAGATTCTAAGATTTTTCCGGGTTGGCTGAGGTACTACCCTCCGTGCCTCGGAAAGCACTAACGTGCTTGCCGTTGTTCCCGCTTGTTATAACATCATCTATAACAAGGGTATACTCAGCGAAATTTATTTTTGGTTGTAAAATCGATTGGTGTATCAAAAGCATTCATAATTAGTGATTAAAATTACTTTGAATCTTGTGCAACCTAGATTATATTCTATTGCAAGGTACTGGAGCTTATTTTTCCATGTACATTTATGTATAATTGTTGTCACTTAGGATTTTTTTTTTGTAAAATGTAGGTATTATGTGTATTTCAAAATTTGAATTTGACTACTTTTTGATCGTAATACTGATAGCAATTCGGACGAATTAAACTGACAGTAAGTACCTAGGTATATTCAGAATTAATTGGTTTTGAACTTTATAACATTCCAATAGAGTTTAAAATTAAGTGGCAAGCACATAATAATATCCTATTCCATATTAAGGATAAAAAGCTACTAGAAAATTACGGCGTATGTTACATAGTCAGGTGGTCTCGTTACATAATGTCCAGTGTGTGGGACGAATTGTTCGAAAAAGGCAACAAAAGTATTTTTTTTCATAAAGAGATTTTGTTACAGGTGTCAACATAGACGATGTAGACGCCGACACAGTGATGCCAACTGCCAAGAAAAAGATCTTAAACGACGAAGAGCAACACAATGAAGACATCAGGTTCAACAACGCGATCAGAGAAACATTCCTTAACAGATTTGTGCACATGTTCCTTATGTATGAGAACTTCGTCATAATGCCTGACCAGGTAACTAAAATACTAAGCTTTTGTTATTTTTATTTTGACAACCTCCATGGTGTAGCGGTATAAGTCTCGCTTTGAGTCTCGGAGGTCGAAGGTTCAATCCCTACACCGGACAAGAAATCTTAGTGTAAATTCTAAGATTTCTTTCCGCGTCTGGTTGGTTGTATAACTATCCTCTGTGCCGCGGAAAGCACGTTAAGCCGTTGCTCCCGATTGTTATAATATCATCGTAATATAAACGTATACTAGGGAACGGGCAGCAGCGTTTCCCTGTGTGAAAAACACCTTGGGCAGCATCCAAAGGAGTTTGTGACGTCACTATTAGGTAAAATTATACCTAGAAGTGACGTCACACGAAATTTCAAGGCGCTTTATTTTTGTATTTTTTTTTTGAGGAACGAAAAAAAATAACGAGTTTTATTTGGTAATCTATCTGACGGCCAATTTTTTTTTTACTCCTGCCTGTTATCAATCTCTTTCAATTTAATAAAATAAACTTCTAATACAATTCTTCTTCTACCATAGGACCGAGATTCTTGGTTATCATCTCGTGAATCAATGGTGAACTTCGACAAAGCGTCGTTCCTATCAGACCAACCTCAACGCCATAGGCCGTTTCTATCGCGGTTCTTAGAAACACAAATGTTTGCCACACTCGTTGATAACAAGATAATGTCCAACTGGGGTGAATATGACGCCAACCTGCAAGTATTCGAACACCGGATTAAAGCTGTCAAGTAAGTGCCACATTTAAATTTTCTTTAACTCTTAAAGTTACCAGTAGGTATATTTCTAATTCATTGGTCGTGAACTTTATTACAAGCACATAGAGTTCAAAATATGGTGCAGAAAATGACTCCAAACTGGTTGTGAGCGTTCTTCGAGCGTTTCACATGCGGACGACAGCGTTTGTGGTATAGGGGCATGCCCAATGTTGGGTCACAACGTAGGGTCCTAACCACTTGACGATCAGTCGAATGTCTAAAAGCAACCGTTAAGCTACGTACTTACATTCTTACTTAGCGCCTCGAATCTAGGTAGTCACGTGATAAATAACTAAGACTAACGTCTAGAATCATGGCATGTAGCCCGTGTACTAACGACTACTGTAAAATCTTATCACTTACACATATGGCCATATGTAGCCCTTGAGAAGAAAAAAATAACGACCTGGAACTGGAGTAAGTTTATTGTAAAAGTTATTTTATACCGTTGCAATATGGAAGCATTTTGCCGGTGCCGGTACGGTGATTTAGTTTTGTAATATTCGGATTTGTGCCGTAATTTAATTGAATTATTTGCCGGGGCGGGTCACTAGTATGATAAAGATTGGTATGATATCAGCATGTGTGGAACTAACTAATTGCACGCTCATCGCTTACCAATACACTCGAATGAGTTTGTGTATTAACATTAATTTAACCACTGAATATTGCATCTATGGCCACAGCATACTAATTACAGGATTAAATTATAAGACGTTGTGTTATGAAAAATTATCCGAAAATTTTGGGTAGTTGTTATGTAGACAATTACGCCGGCTCTAACAGTGGTGTTTTGTTGTTACTAGTAAAGCGAACGCCCTGAATCCCGCATCGAAAAGTTTTGCATAAAAAATCAGCGCTCGCTGGGTATTACGAGTTTAATCGCGTTGGATTACAGGATGGTGTAACATTTACACTCTATAACTTACCGCATAAGATATCAAATGCATTCATATTTTTGAAGTCTGACTGGAAGTCACATTTCCAATCAAAGACGCAAAGGAGCGCTAGTCTATCGCTTCATTATGTTAGTAAATGTGTGATAATATAGAAACATTGGTGCAAGGTATACATTATTCAGTTGTGTTTTATTGTTGCTAATGACATGGTACGTCCGGTACGTACCTACTTGGTGCTCCGAACAGTTAACGTGTTCAAGAGCGTAACTAAGCGCAAGTACATATTTTATGATAAAAATGTGACGAATCGCCATAATAACTATTTGTTTGGTGCCGGCTCTGGGCTGTTAGCGCATAGGAACGCGGGGCTAAGCCTCTACTGGGGTGTTACAGACGGCGAGCGGGCGAGGCGCTACGAGGATACGCGGTGTGGGCGGGCGCGGGGGCGGGAGCGGGGGGGACGTACGCTGCGGGGGCGGAACTCGAAGTGGGGGCGCCGGCCGAGCGCTTGCCTCACCGCGCCGCGTACTACCGCGCCTTTCCCGCGAGACTCGACGCCACCGCCCTCGCGCGGCCCCCCCCGCCCGACGCCAGGTGACACGCGCCACCGAGTACACCGACCGATCGCAAGCCTACTGGCCCCACTATAACTACTACTGCATTCCATTTTTAACTAGACATGATAGCATATTGTTTTATCGTTTGTTTTTCTAAGTATAACGTTGAGTTCTCTACAATTGAGACTAGCAGCTAGTGTGATTCTTCCATATACCTCTATTAGAGACAATTTTAAGATATATGATTTATATAATTAATTTACATACACGCATGTATGTTGCCGTTTAAGAATATAAATAGGCAAATAAATAGTTATTGACTTACAATGAAATATACCTATAGATAAATAGTAGTAGATCTTAAAATTTGTGCAACTAATTATCTTTCAATGCAATTTAAATGTTGGCAGCTTTGAAGTATAGAAGGCAATTTCCATTTATACTACTCAAATAATAATAAATTGTATTAATAAAATACCTATATATGTGGTATTCTTATATTTTTTGTGTCTAGCTAATATTAAAACTTTGTCTACTCGAGACGATAAAAAGAACTAATTCTTTATTTTATAATAAATATATCTTTCGCGAAAATATAGAACAACCATTTTAGTATAACATACTTATTAATTGTTTTTACCTAATCTTTGTCATGTAATATCTGTCGTTGTTAACTCGGTGAGCATACGAATATGACGATTCTTAACAATATTATAGCATTACCTAAACCATTCATAACAGTTGGAACGAAAAATCTTGTCTATGTGATTCAACACACAATTTACTTTATGTATGTATGTATCGTTCAAATGCAAAGTATGAATGCTCATTAACAAAATTTCTCTAAGGCAAGCCAAACATGATTGGGATTTATGATGCACTACTGTATATTAATTACACACATAAAATTAATGAATTACCAATTTCGAAAAGGATTCAACTCCAATAAATAAGTCATATAAATTGTGTTCTTTACGAAATTTTTTATCAAATGTTTTGGGTGATGAGAAGTTTAAGTTAGACGAAATTTCATAGTTTGATCTTGTTTGAGTTTGAACTAGAAGATTCAAAAACTCATTTCACTTCGGCAAGATTAATCGTCCGAACTGGAATATTCCTATCGCTTAGCAACTTAGCAGAGCTGTTATTTTTTTGGCTTTGCAACATTTGAATGACAACCTTCAGATCCTTAAAAAAAGGTTGGTTTTTTATTGAAAGGAAATTACCATAGGTTCGCAGTAGCATTACTAGTGATACTGGATGTTTAAGGCCTGTGCCGCTTTGTTCATTTGTGTATAGCATGACCCTGACTGTATGTTTTAATGTTCGTTAGTTACAGTTGCTAGGGTAAAACCGTGCCGGGTTAAATCCGTTAAATTCTCATTATTAACTTAAACGCATAGATATTTTTTTAATTAATATCTTTTATTATGTTTGCATGTAGTTTTTTGAATATATTGAAATACAAATACGGCATATTTTATTACCCCCGGTATCCGGTTTTACCCCAAGACAGCTTACTACTACTGTGTAGTATGTGTAATGTAATCGTTAAGCTTTGAATAATCATAGAGTTTAAACTTTTTTTTGCTAAATTATTTGCCTAACGGCATATGTTTGAATCTCATTTATTGAATTTATTTATTTTAATGTTGTAAAAGTTGTTTTGTAATCTTTATTTAGTTATGGCCCGAGATTTCAGGCGTGAAAATTAAACGTTTTAAAATAAAAAGCATGTGTATATCCGTGGGATATGTATAAATGTATTATTCCTTAGTAATAATAATACTATCGTGATGTTTTTAAAACTCATTATAGTATAAAATATGCAATCTTATCTTATACTAGGCAGTGTAGTTTTTTTCCTTCCTAACTAATGTTTACTGAGATTAAATCTGTTACGATATGCTAAAGTGAAAGTATACAAACACTTATAAAAAAAATATAGTTTTTTATCATCAGTCATACAATGTTCAATCGGATTAATATTCCTCTATGATATTCCAAATACCAGACGCTTATCTGAACTGAAATTGTCAATCAATCAATATACTGATATTGATAGATTGATTGACAATTTCATTCCATAAACTTATTTTTAATTATTACTGTAAAACGCTAAGTACGATGATGATGTCGAAGAAGAACGGATTTATTTATTTTTAGATTGATAAAATACTCGATTATAATAGAAACAAGGCTATGTTTTGTACCATAACTTGTCTGTGTGAACTTCAGCACTATTGTGACGATTACATCAAATGATATACAGCCGTGATAAATATAAGGCTCTGAGCCGCGTAAAATAATCTTTAATTATTACGAGGCTGTAGGAATGTATACAACAACTACTAATTTTGCCATAAAAATAAGCGTCGACGCTGAACTAAAATATCAGATAAGACGTTATAGTTTGAATATACTTCCTGAAATGTACACATTTGCGTCGTACGACGTACGTCGACTTCAGTTCTTCCTCTACATTTTTTGCTTAGATGGCGATACAAATTACTTTTGTTTTACATTTGTTTAAATATTAAAATACTTAATAATCCTATTTAATTATAAGCATACAATGTGTGATAAAATAGGCAGACTTGACGAATCATAATTATTTCGCACTGTTATAAATACTTATTTTTATGTTGAAGAAAAATATATATCGTTTACCTATCGGAATTTTTCGAACCTCAGATTAAAATTATCAAAGGAAAAATTGTAATCAGTCAAATTTAAAATTGATTCAGTCTTCAGTCCACCACTTATGTGTAAGAGCTCAATAGACTTATCCTATAAGCATTCTTAATATTACTAGTACCAGCGATAATGAAGTTATGCGTCGCGATTTGGCGATCATTTATTTATGTGATTCGTGCATTGCGATCGTGTCATATTTTTACATTTCAAGATCTTTAATCGCTGTTGCAAATAATATGTGATGTGCTTTTCTCTATCTAAGCTATTGTCAACTTCAACTTCCTAAAAGTACACTATCTTTTGATTTCAATGCATCAACGTTCTATTAAGACTCGAATGATATCTATCAGCTATTAGAATATTATAAGTATCCTAAATTATGCTGGTGCAAATAACAAAAACATAACATAACTTAACAGATTTAATTTCTTATATAAAAATAGGATGCATGTTACTCTCCTCTCGGGATTTCCTACTATCTTGCAAATAGAAAGTACAAATTTGACAATGGCAAACGGGATTAAAGCGCGTCCACGAAAAAAAGATCCTTAATATTGCTACACTTCATTCAGAGTGCTTTCGAAACTAAGCCATATCTGCCATACGTCAGAAACATTCGTCGTATGGTGCCTTTATCGTTAACTGGCACTTACGACTAAATGCTTCTGAACATCTGTCCTTAGCTAATGAGGTCTAGATATATTAAAAGTCGAGGACAGTGCACTATCGCGTAACTTACGCAGCATTGCACTATCCCCGAATATATATAAAGACTATAATATAGTCTTTATATATATTCGGGGATAGTGCAATGCTGCGTAAGTTACGCCATATTAATGCCATATTATGGCAGTACTTTATATAACAGGCTCCTTATAGCAGTAAAACCTATTTATGAATGTTAAATGTGTTGTGATAGTGTTTGTACTCAAAGTGCATGATGTTACTGTGACATTGCATGAATTAAAATAGTTATTACACTGCTTGAGAAGACATACCAAAAAATGAAAAAAAACATACTTGTCGATTTTCGAGAAAGCAGTAATTACTTTTTTTGAATTGCTTTAAAAAATTTAGTAAAAACTAACTTCACTGGGCATTTAAGGCGAGCAGGGATTTTAAAAGGCTTGACCTTTTAAAGTGTAAGAATTTATCAAAAGACAAAAATGAAATTCTCGACATTTTTAATTTGCTATGTCTATTCTAGTGGTGTGTTCCGAATGTATGAAATACATCTTATGTTATAAATATTTCTTGTGATTTGTGATACTCATACATTTTTTTTTTAATAATTATTGTGCTTATATCCCATAGGTTTTAATTGTTCTGTTAGCATTTTAATTTAAAAAAAGATAATAATTGTAATATATGGTCCATAGTATGTGCTCGAATTAATCATTTATAGTGGATACATAAATACACAGGGTTGGTTTATGAGATGGTTCAAAAACAATGAGTGTTTAGCCGAGAACTGGGTGTCGTTTGACGACATGCGGTTTTCATTTTATATTTTGCATCCATGACTGAGAAGACTTTGTTTTTAAAATAATTAATATTACTTTACGGAAATACATATTATTATTAATCTAAATTCTAAAATTCTTTCTTTCTAAATTTAAAAAAAAACCGTTGTGGTAATACCGCTTTAATTTTTAAGCAGTATTAACATTAGACTTTTTTTATATTTTAAGATTGGTATTGTTTTTGCAAACTTAATATCAAACTATTATAATGGTCTTCATATGGTAGTATTTCATAAAATTTTAATATAAATTAATAAATATTTACTAATGAACCGCATGGTATACGGTCCGTGTCTTAATAAATTAACTAGAATTCTGTATTTAAATACGCCTCAATTTTTTCAAGAAATATGAAATAAGTATGCATACTCGTATACGCGTATACATTAACTATTTAAACATTTTGTCAAAGTTGCCTTGAGCTATCTTATTACTGACCCTGTAACGCAATTTCAGATGAAATATCAATAATACTACTATTTAAAGTACATATAACTCCCAGTTAATTTAATCTTTTATGTATGTAAATAAGATTTATCAAATAAAATTATTTATGTTATGATTTGTATTTTGAATGTTTGTGATACCAGTCCTGTAGGTACTAGATTTTATTTATTCTAGGATTTATAATTGAGTGTATTGCTTTATATTTATCTCATCGCTTTCTCTATTTGATTCTCGTACATACCAGAGCTCCTAAAAATGTTCACAAATAAAAAAACCAAAGTATGAAACGTATATGATGCGTGTACGTTACTGCATACTTAGACTTATTCACAAAACACAGTGCACACATTGACAACTGCATGCGCCCGACAAATTTCACGAATTGGGTCCTACATAATATTGCATCTAACATAATATCGATAACACTCTTGTTTTTATAATTAGTACTAAAATATGTTTTAGTTAATATATAGGTTCGTAGAATGTTCAAAATTCCCTATTAATCATATTTTTTATCATGCAATAAATAATATGGTAAAAATTACTGTTTCAAGTTTACATAAATTCCTTTCATTATTGATAATATATAACGAGGTGCAAACGTATTTACGGGGTTCTATACATATCGAGCTTATACGAGTGGTTGCATGATTACTGCATATGCGCAACACATAATAACTCTTACTAAATACTTTCCTGCTTCACTTTCATTTCAATGTATCATTAATAATTTAATACCCAATACTATATAAAATTAACGATCATTTTTATTTCAGGACGAACAGTTTGAAACGCATTAAGAACTCGAAATGGCAAGTGAAAGATTGTCCCCCAGAACATCTGCTTGGAGATATTAGCAGAAGATTGTCTACGGATGTGACACCGGCAGCCATTGCTCAGAACAACAGAACCTTTGTGGAAAAACTTCTGAAGGTATTATCGGGAATTTACACGTTCTTAAATGTTACAAAAAATAATTATCATATTCATAAGTCTTTAAAACGCTATAAATTTCAATAAAATACTACCTACTATTTATGTTGAAATCGTTTTAGGATGCAATACCTCTAACTTGCATACAGCTATAAAGAAAATTATTTGATTTTTTTCTTATAAACATTTTGGGATCATAAATGTAATTTTAAGTTCTCAAATTGAAAGAATCTGTACTTTGAACACACAAAGCAGTGGCGGGGTAGGACTGAAATTGTATATGGGCCAGATACATTTTGCGAGGCCCTCTGGTGCTTGTGTGTATTATATTAAGTGGACGGTGGTATAAAAGTATACCTTTGACATCTTATTTAACCTTATGTGTTAATTACAGGAATGCAAAAGCAAGACGAAAAGAATGCTCCTAGAAAAGATGGGTACAGAAGAATCGGACCTCGGTTTAGGTTGCGAAGTTTCTCTGACTGGCGTAGAAGAGAGCACTATGATAGCGTCCCTCTGTGACTTGTTGGAGAGGTTATGGTCTCATGGACTGCAACACAAAATGGGCAAGTCAGCGCTTTGGATGCATCTCACCAACTACCAAGAGTTGGAGCAATGCAGCAATTCTACTAAGCCCATTGATCCTAATTATCTTACTCCAGGTAATGTAGTATTGCTTTAAGACATTTCTGTATTATATTGCTTAGGTGTAAATATAATTATATTCTATTTGTTAAACTAATTTACAATGAAATTTAGCCAATCTTATTTATAAAGCTGAAGATTTTGTTTGCCTGAACGCGCTAATCACTGAAATTACTGGTCCGTTTTTTAAATCAATTTCAGTGCTAGGTAGCCCATTTGTCGAGGAAGGCTATATGCTATTAATTATGAAGTTCCTACGGGGACGGGAGTTACGCAGGTTTTTATACGATTACATCGTATTAACATTTCTTTAACGACACACTATGCTGAATCTTACCTCCCGAATTGTATGTAACTATAGTTAAACTTAAGCGCGTTTACATATATTGTAGTAAGTTCTAGATAATTATACGGAACTTCAGCATAATAATTTCAACATACATATGATTTACATATACATAAATTCATCAATAACCTTATACCCACATGCAGCATTGGCTTGGTGTGTTTTACGGAAAAGACTTGACTGTAAGTAATATTTTATCTTATACACAAAACGGCGTAACTAAGTTTTTTTTCGGACTGACATTTATATAGTTAGCCAAGAGGCTTTTGCTACTTTACCGGGCATAAAGACGAGCAGAGTTCCAGCTTTATTAAATGGTTTATAAATTAAGCAACCTACGCAAGAGGGCGCCCCCTGTGCGACTTGGACATCGGCTCAGGGTGGTCGATGACGGAGGCATTGACGGATTATGATTTTTGTTTTGACCAACTGTCGCTCTACGTAACAGTTCGAGGACGTCTCGGACTTCAAGTCTACTAGGGCATCAGAAATGTCTTTGCCATCTAAGATTTGGGAGAGATATTATTTGCTAATTACTTTTAAAACTTTCAGATTTATCGTCTGTGGGAGCCGAAGTAGAGGCACAACAGAGTACAATTTCAAGTAGTCGATCTCGAGATAGTTCTCGAGGCGGGTCTCGGGACAGCTCGCGTGACCGACTCAGTAATTCTAGCACTTTGGAAAGAAAGTCAAGCCAGCAACCGAACCCTCTGCGACCGTTACCAGAGAGTTTAACTTTCGATATGAGGTAATCTATAATTCAAATTATGAATTTTACTATAAATTAAATGTGGGAATATTATTATTACCTACGATTATTATTATTGTGAATGTTCAATAATTTAATTATGGTTCTTACTTAATTAATTAATCAAATCAATTGCAAAAAGGAGTTATCCGATTGGAATTAACTTAACATGTATATAGCTTACCTGGCATAAGATACTTTTTCTTTGTGTTAGAAAACAGCACAGTATTATTAATATTATTTTTATATCAGTAGCACTGGGTCGGGGTCCTTACCCCTTAAGGATGCCCCCAGGTGTGTGTTAACTTAGTTGTATGTTTTTACCAAATTGTCAATTTTGATCCACTAGAATTCACTAGATCCTATCATGTGAATGTGAATAAACACTTATTATAAGTAGAGGAATTGATGACAAACTGACGGACCGAGTAGTTTGCTGCTACCTATTAGTTATCTTATTTAATTCATAGAATAAAATAACAATGTAACATTGTGATTCTGACAAATACAAGTGTATGTGAATACCTAAGTGCTGAATAAATTCCGTATTTCATTATTTATAACGGTTAGATACACAGAAAACATTTTTTTTTCACATACTCGGGGTTTGCTGGAAGAAAATTCATAAATGAATTAAGCTCGCCTTTGTGCTATTGTATTTCTGCATAATATATGTATCTTTTTGTGTGCAACAAAGAATAAATAAACGAGGGCATTATAATTTCATTGCATTATAATTTTCCCATTATAATTTTAAAAACCATTTAATATTTCAGGAACGTGCAAGCTATGACCGATATAAAAACCGAGATAGGTTACGCCCGTGCGTGGGTCCGTCTCTCTCTAGAAAAGAAGTTGCTGTCGAAACATCTACGTGAACTCTTGGCTGACACCACTCTGTTACGTTCCCAATACAAGAGGACCGCCTTCTTAAGATCAGAGGAAGAAAGGGAACAGTTTTTGTACCACTTGCTCACGTTGAACGCGGTTGATTACCATTGTTTTACGAACACTTATCCTACTACAAGTAAGTAATACTTTTATTTGATTGGTTGATATAATAACGAAAATAACTCAAGTGTTTTTTTCTGAATCCTACGTTATCTTAATACATAGTTTAATAATATTTGTTCATTTCATATACAATGTTAATTTAGTATTAAAGATTAATAAAATCTTTAGATTATGCTTGAACGTTACAAGCTTGAAACAATACGCTGTGATCTAATTGTACGGAAGTACTGCATTGTCAATAAAACTTGAGATGCTGTTTTTATGTAAACTTCAAACATCTGCATAGCCTGATGCCCTTCATTTATAGCGTTCGTAGGTATACCCGGGATTTTTTTTGGGTCCTTATGAAATCGTCTCCTCGATTAACATATCATCGCTATGACGGGGAGTTTGACATACCCTAATGCATTTGCCTCCGGAAAAAAGGGTAAATCCGTATGAAGGACAATTCAAGGATAAAGTTTAAACCCAAACTTGTGAATAATTTTAATGACCCACTATTCGTTATCCGTAGTAAAGCACATTATATAAAATTTAAAAAGTAACTATTTATTATTTTATTCCACAGAACTTCCATATCGGGTGTACATAATGCCGTCCCGGAAGGCAAGTCAAACCACAGCTAACTGCTGGATCTCAATATCTGGCGCGAACGGCGAGTCCACTCCCAAAATACCTATACCTCGTAATACTAACGAATTTGTCTTCCATGTAAGTCACAAAATACTTTCATGTTTTATTCAATTGTTATCTGTATTATGAAGATAATCAATTGGACGGTATATAATAGGCTAGTTGACGCATAAGAAATAATGTTAAAATGATGTTTATATCTGAAAATATTTCTCATTAGGTTTATTTTATACAACCATCTTCAAGTTTTATGAACAAAAAATATTATATTTAGGTTAATTTTTTGTTGTCTATATCTTTAATTTCCGAAAACGCGATCAGCCATTTTGGAACGTCAGAGGTCTAGTTTAAAAACAAGTACGCAATTCTTTACTATTACATTTTCTGTGTCATGACGTCATCGATCCAGGAATGACGTCAGGACACAGATAATGTATAGACATGCATGTGCTTTTATATTCTCACTTATCGAATTACCTATGTAATGAAACATGTATATAAAAATGTTTATTACCTACCGGTATAATAAAAATGTAACATGTAATGTATTCAAATTTTGCACACCTGTCAAAGACCGATGACAATGCAATAATTCGATTAAAATATCCGATTATCCTGATTAGATTCGCCAGGATTCATCAATTTCTTTCCGAATCCTTTGCATGAGAGAGATAGAGCGAGTGCGCGAACAACGCATGCGTGCAGTTTTAGAGACTTAATTTTAATCAAGCACAGGCGTGTTTTTTAGTATTTTTAAACTATTCTATTTATTTTTGTTTAGCACAAAAACCTAGGAATACTATCCACGCTTCGTATCGGCCACGATAACTCTGGTCTATCGCCGCGTTGGCTACTGGATCAAGTATTCGTCAGAAACGAAGTAACGGGACACACTTACACGTAAGCTGTTTCGTTTTACCATATCTAGAGCTCAGAAGCATGAGGTCGGATGTGCCATTATACGTCAGAAACATTCGTCCTAATTGCCATTATCGTATCCTGGCCAAATGCTTCTGAAGTATAATAGACATCCGTCTTTATGTTTCTGAGGTAGTATTTCTTCAGTTCAATTCTTTTTATTTAGCATTGTTTCTTCTCCATTTTTATATTGCAACCCCAGAAACTTTGATAGTTAACGCGTGTTTTTGGGTGGCAGGTTCCCCTGTAACCGGTGGCTAGGCAGCGGCGTGGATGACGGATCAACAGAGCGGCTGCTGGTGGCGGCCCGGCGTCGAGCCCCCACGCCCCGCACACCCGCCGCCGCCCCGCCCACGCCCACCACGCATCTGTCCACCTCCACCATACAGCATATGATTGGTGAGTTACTATAATATATCTTCATTCAAATAGACACATTTAAAAATATTTTTAAATAATGTTGTTATGATGCGTCCCCTTTGTTGTTTTTTCCTACCACCAGGATATGGCAACTCTGAGAAGAACTGGCAAAAAACTCAGAGGAATCCTTTTTTGCTTTTTCATTATATATGTTAGATATAACACAATAAGTTTAGCAGTGTTTTACAAAAGCAAGTCACTCCCAAGCCGCTTTGTCGTTTACATAATAAGCTATTTTATAATAGACTTGTTCATCGCAAAGAAAGGGTCGCGAAGAATTTTTAAAGTATTTATTAATTGATCTACTGCAAGTTATCCATAGAATTGCTTTCTAACATACAACTTTTTTTATATTTTCAAGGAAAGTCCTCAGCCATCGGTGTACTACGTCTTACAATTGGCCGAGTTTTATATAAAATTAATCTTGGATTATAAGAGAGATTCTCCTGTACCGTGATTTTACGGATGCCTTGTTTATAAAACGTTGGTTTTGTGGAGAAAAATATTTGCAGAACCGCAATCGATGCACTGATTTTTAAACAAAATTTTAACTACGTCAGGTATAAACTTTAGTACAATTCGAATGCGTCCAGTTAAGTACTTTGGTTAGTGTATCGTTGGAATTATTACTTATTTTTCAAAATTACTATTAATGGTGATGTTGGTATGTTTTTTTTTATCAGAAGGACGTTATTATAGCTTTTAGCTACGAGGCTGCTGCTACAACACCGGGCATAAAGGCCTTATTAAAGCCTTATTAAGTGGTTTAAAAACTACAACTGCGATCGCATGCAAGGGAATTGAGGAATTAAGACTTAGATGCTACAACACCGGGCTAGGCCTTATTAAAGCCTTATTAAGTGGTTTAAAAACTACAACTGCGATCGTTTGTGGTTATGCTTACTATAAATATATTTAACGTAAGAGGATGTGGTGCAAACTAACAAATTGACGGCTTTAATTATTGGTTTGCTTATTTTATAAGTAGGTATTTATTGTAAAGAAAGTCATGAATTGAAAAATATTGTTATAGGTGACTGTGTTAATGCTATAGTAAAATGGCACTATCAGACGAAGCGTGAAAAGGATGCCAATTCACTGAGCGTGCTGTTATGTGGTGAGAATGGACTAGTGAAATGCTTGGAGCAAGCGTTTCTTTGCGGCTTCAAGTCCGTCCGACTGTTCGGGAAAAATCTGTTCATATGGGACTATTTCGGTAAGATTTTAAAAATATTACGTTATCAGTCGTTGTTGGGAATTATATTTGCATGGAATAATTAAACAACCATTCAGCAGACATTACAAGACTTAAGTTAATTAGGGTTACTTTTTCAAGAGACAGATGAAACTATCACGGAAATAAATTTTAATTTTGGAATATGGAAGTTCTGTCAAAATTATATGTTTCTAAGAAGATTATTTCATGCGTTATAAAATAATCTCGATAGAAACGTATCTTTTATTTTTATTTGATAAATGTGTTTAATATGCTTTTGCTTTAAATTCTATGTAAATTTGTCCGTCAGTCAAGTATATTTTTCAAATCAATCAAAGTGTATGTGATATGAACTGCGAACAATTAACAGTTATTGAGTTATATGTTTTGTTTTGAAGTTCTAGTTACGTCTGTTAACAATAAAGGTATTAGAACTTGGGAATATTGTATACCTACATACATAACTTATACTTACAAATAAAATATTCCTTACAGCTAAAGTAAAAGACGAGTTCAAAATGAGTCTTTGCGACGAGCCAACCGGTCAAAGCAACAAGAGTTGTGGCGGCATGTCGTATAACTGTCGCCAGGACCAGGAGCACAGAGCCATCTGGCGGTGCTACTGCCATCTCATGGATGAGATTAACTCTGTAGGACGCACGCTCGGCAAGGACGGCAAGTTTCAACTGTTCATCTGTCTTAGCTTGCGGTGAGTCTACTGTATCTAAAATCTTACCACCCCGAAAATTGAATTCTGACTCTTACTGACATTCTTGTATTACTAAGCTATGAATAGCTTTCAACCAAATTTCATTGCATACATAGCGAAAATTGCAATAGAGGAATGGATGATGAATTTCCTCCAGACATAGAAAATATCTGCCTAGCCGTGCGAGATTGAATGTTTGGCGACCACGGTCCCAATTATTCGTGTTGTGAATTGATATAGCCTCAAATCGTGCGAACTTCTATAGCGCAATATGCGTTTCGCGACGTCATATGAATTAATTATTGGTAGATTCTAATAGATAGCGATACACGACCATTTGTGCTTTGGCCGTGTTTCTTAATATTGTCGCTACAATGTCCATTTCGGCCCATTGTTCTGCACTTTTATAGAAATGGATTAATGTTTATTTACAGAGAACACTGGCTTCACCGAATGCTTGTCCCGATGTCGATGACGAGAGTTACAGTCGAGATGTACGAAGAGCAAAGCTTCCTGCGCAAGCGCGGACTACTCACATTCCTCAGGCAAATACTCGAACCATTAGACGAATTTGATATTGTTCTCGAAAATTCTCTCACTCAGGGCATTTAATGATAGTATAAAAAATATGTTCGCATTATTGTCTATTAAAATATTTGTCAATAATTTCAAATTTTAATCTGGAATCAATTATAATTATTTTTCTATTAGGTATAGTCTTAAAAACTTCAATTATATTACGAATCTATTTTATGTAACATCTTTTTGATATTGTTTGTACTTTTATGACAATCTTAATACTCAGTTGTTTGATTTGATATTAGCGTTCAGGGTCTGATTATTTTGTAGATTTGTAGCAATTGTTGTTATTAAGTTTAAATGTGATTATTTTTGTTTGTTAACTTGCCAATGTATCCAAAGATTTTATTTTTATAGAAGCGTTAGTGTCATTGTATAAGTTATTCTCTCTAGGTTATTAGGATTTAATAAGTAAACTATTATTTTAAATGTTGTAACTGTGGAATGCCGTGTTTCTATAATGTAATATCGAGATTTTTGATTACCAACTATTTTATTTTTTTACTGTTCGTAAGGGACCCGTCATTTGAATATAGAAACGCGTCATATGTGAAAGTCAGTTGCTACGTGATTTTATAATGTATGATATGTTAACATTTTTGTTACATTACTAGGTGATTTTGAGATACCGAATGTCAGCTTTTGAACTATCAAAAAACGAAATTGTTCAGCGTTTTTAGACAAAGCATCAAGTTTTGTAGACTCTAGAAATTAGATAAATAACTGCCCTCTATAAAAGCTCAAAAATAGGTCAAGTCCACAAAAACAATAATAAATATTTCATAATGCATTAAATTATTTCAGCATTTGTAATATGAACCATTAGGTCTGGCTCATAATTTACGTTCAGAGGCAAAATATCCAATTCTCAAATGTGTTCGGTGTCAAAATGTCCAATCTTTAAAAATGTTATTCGCCCACAATTCGGTTCTGGCGTCGTATGGCCACAGTTGTAACCTAACCTAACTGATTGTCATTTGTCATTGATTAATAAATTTGCTTCATTCTCAAAGATTTTGGGAGGATATTTTGACCATTAGACAATTGGACATTTTGACACCGTTGGAGATTTTGACAATTGGACATTTTGCCCCTGAACTCATTGTTTAATATATTTAAAGTTGATAAATTTTCTTACATATATAGTTCGGAATAATCAAAACGTTATACCCAAGAATAAAGATACTTATAGCCAAATGATAAAAAGAGATAGCAAATACTGAAACCATCTTACTTAGATGATATTCTAAGAACAAGAATCGGTAATCAAATCTTTAGTATGTTATCATTTCATAAAGTTATACAAATTTGTTATATAAAATCGATAATTTGGTACATACATACATAACTACTATGTACTATACTATACTATAACTTTAAGTAAACATAATATGACAGTGTTATAATATATGTAAACGTAAATTACTTTTAGTAAAGATCTCAGTGAATCATGCAATCTATGTTCCTTAAAGAATAGACCGCCAAAATTTAAATTAAGGTAATTTATTAATACTGGTGTAAATGATTTAGTTGAATGCCGAATGTCGATCAAGCATAAATTATCAATTTCTTTAAGATTCTTGATCAATGAAAATTCAAACGTAGTAAAATGTTAATGGTTGTTTCCCTCGCGGCAGAAAGATTAATTGTTAACAGGCTTATTTTAATGATTGGTCTCGCGCGCAAAAAGTCAAACTCCCTCAATCTCATCGCCAGCGACCGCCCTAAGCCACAGGGGACGCCCTCTAGCGCAGCTTGCTTAGTTTGTAGTCTTTAAATAATTTATTAAGGCTCTGCTCGCCTTTATGCCCGGTGGAATAGCAAAAGCCTCGTGGCTAAACTACGAGCCTGCTACTAACGTAAGTTCTTTAGAAAAAAAAGTTTACTTCGCAAACTGGCATATATATACTTCGATTATAATCAACATTTAATCAAACTTTCGACACGTATTGCTCGCACAGAGCGCGACTGGCTCGGGGATGCCGATTTCGGCGTACTATTCTTTGCCGCATTTGTCAAGTACGACGGTACCTAGTTGAGCGTACCAAACCGACCATTTATATAAGTTAACAAGGTTAAAAATAAGACATCAACTTGTGAAAAACCGCTATAATATTAACGAACACCATAGAAAAATGTAGATGATTCACTAACAAGTTTGAGTTCTTCTGAATTGTAAACTGCCATAACTGATTAACAAATTATACATATCGTCAATGATACTAAAATACCATGTAAGAGACAAAATCTAATAAGGTTGAAAGTCTAATGTAGCAAATTGATTTTCTGCCCTTTAAAACATTTGAAGAAAATATTTCTTGCCTAGAGGTATATGACTTTTTTGAAATTATTTTTATATGGTTTAGAATGGTTTTACTAGATCAAGAAAAATATGGCATCTATTTGAGATCTAGAAAGCACTAAAATAAATATTTTAAAATTGGCTTGAGATATAGATATGAAAACCATGCCAAGCCAGCCATGTTGAGATCAACATGGCTGACATCGTTATACATTATCTGTGTTCAAGATCGATGACATCACGATTCACAGAAAGTGTAATAGTAAAGGATCGCGTTCATGTTTTTTAACAAGATGTATGACGTCACAAAATGGCTGATAGCGTTTTCGGAAATTAAAGATATAGACAAAAGAAATAATTTTCATATTCAGTTTATACAAACTTATTAAAGTTTTTTGAACAGAAATTATTATATTCAGGTGATGATGATAATGACAATGACTTTTAATAATAAACATCATTGTAACATAATTTCATATGTTTCAACTAGCCTGTTACACCTTATTAGCAACTATCACTTACGCGGTATTGCATTATCACCGACGATATCAATCTTACTTTGAAGACATAATCATTCTATTGTTGAAACACTATGAAAATTTCAGTCTGTTTCTTTCTGATATTAAAGTTCCGATTGACGTTACCATACCTAACATCAATGGACCATACCTAACATATTGATGTTAGACTATAGAATGCCATGCTGTCTTACGGGAACTAAAATGAACCGCCGTATTTACTTTATAAAAAGGTACTACTAAATCATGATGTTGTTATTATTATTTTGTGCAATAAACTTCTGAGCATGTGTTATGTACGGGTATTTTTATAGTATTATAATATTCTGCGATCTCGATTTGAATCCGCAACTAATACTACTTTTAATGGAATGTTTTAGCACATAAGTTTACTAAATCGATAAGCCCGAGTGTTGAATTTGAATTGTAAAATATAAACATAGTGAAACGTTATTTTTCAAAGATTACTAAAATAATAATTCCCGAGTTCCTATAGTCTTTCTTCTCCGGATGTCACACCGTAGTTAGATAGAGAAAGACTCGTAGGAAACTAGGATAGTGACGGTGGTCCTCGCGAGGCGAGATTTGCGACGCGTTCCCCGACTTTATACCAGCCCGCGCTGTTTGATCTAATTTCTTTGACTACGCAACTTATTATTATTATTTAGTGTTTAATCATTTTTTTCTCGGTTTAAAATAATACTATACAATACGAGCTACGCCAAGTTTATTAATATGAATGTATTTAAAAATAAGATATTAAAAATATTTTTAGCTATACATATTGTATGAATTGATACACATATAGTTAACTCATACCATCTACTGAAGACTTTTTGTATATAATATCAGAATATACTTAATATGTTCTTAATTAAGTAAATCAAATTAATGTGTTAATGCATTGTAAATGACGTATAACAAGCGCGAATTATTCGTCTACGTTACTAATAAACTATTTCATTTGCAAATAATTTATTGACTGTATAATTTAACTTTTAAATATTAAAACACTACATTAAAAGATATATTGTTCGTGAATAGCCGTGACTATCAGGTATAGTAACAAGCTTGTTGGATTTCGATAGAAACATTTGACGAAAATTTAAATTTGCCATAATTGTACTTATACTATAAAAATACCCAATATATCGATAAGCTTTAAGTTAACGTTTAAGTTTTTAAACAGAAATGTACAATGCGAGAAATGATATACCAAAAAATCTTACTATAAGTTATTAAAGTTAGTGTGGTTTAAGTTATTTTACTAAGGATTTATTTTTATAGGCAACTAATAAATGTAAACCGTATTTTCTAAAAAATACTCAAAATACAAACTTATTATGTTACCTACATTGAGTTGATATAAAAGCATAGGACGGCGATCCTCTCAACAGTCTCAACCAAACCAGTAGTGTAATACTTACAATAAAGAACGATATGTATATCCCTCTACGACGAATATAATCGATTAGACTTGACTTTAGTTTGTTCACTATTTAATTATTAGATCGAATAGAAAAAGTCATAGTTAATTAGCCATTTCGGCTAGCCCATATGTCGATTTGACTAGGCCCTTTGATCAGATACCGATTACTAATACGATAATGTACATCGATAGTAAATGAGACTTATTCTCATGCAAGAACAACATTTGAGACTGAGTTTATTCGGGAATGTCAGGTGTCTCACTTTCATTATTTATATTACCAATAGAGAACACGGCAGTGAGACACTACTTATCCAAGTGAATACTTAAAGCCAAGTATTGTTCTTATATACCACTGCCAGACGAATGAGAAACTCACATAGAGGGTTACTATTAGTAGTGTTTCATTTATCCTTCCTTTTAAGTCTTATGATGTCTTATGATATTTGATGGATTGATGTTTTGCTCCTTTAGTAAATAATCAATAATAATTTATCGTTGACTTACCGTCCCCAAAATTTCAAATCAAATTTAAAACTTGCACAAAAATGTGCCAAAATAGTATTCATATATAAGTACACCCAGTGTTTTTGCACCATTCGCTCATATTATATAATAATATGATATTGACACAATATAAATCTTGATACGTTTATAATTAAACAGTAGTCTAGTATTGCCTTAGTTTATTGCAGATCAACCTCCATTACTATTTGGCAAAACTTGTTAAGGTTAAGGCCAGTGGACTATAAAATGTAGTAATACACAGAAATGTATGTCAAAACGGCTGAATGTCGAGTTTTGTGAGTCTTAAAAGATAAAAAAGATTTTTATAAATTATGTGTTTGATTTCAATATTGTTACCCTTTTTTTCCTTCTGTGGGGGAATGCATTGAGCATCCACAGTTTCACCGCCTCACCTAATGAAATCGATTATTAGTGGGTAAATCGTCGTTTTTAAGAGAAGATTTACTATTAATCGATTTCCAGCGGGAACGACTGCTAAGCAGTAGAGCAATATTTCCGTGTACATCAGGTGGACGGGTGTACCTCAAAAAATAGTGATTCTATACACGTGAAAGCAATGTTCTAGCAATGTGACGAATGTGCGTAAAATTTCAAGCAATGTGCTCTTATGAAACTAGAGTTATTTCAAAAAGTTAGTGAGCCGCCAGCCTGATATCAGAATGACGGGTGTACTTTTAATCTGAACTAAATACTTACTATCTATGTATGAAAACATTAGCGTAGCAATGTGCCGGCAATGTGCTCGAACGTATTAAAAGCATAATCAGATGGGACAAAAGGTTTCCAAGTAATTTCGAAACTGAAATTTAAAAATTTAAGCGCCTGCTTGTTTTATACTGGCAATCACGACGAAATGTATAGAGGAACATTTACATCACAGGGGCTTCCTGCAAATGACACAACTATACTACACTTGAGAGCAATAAAATCGCACACGTTGACTTTTTGTTGTTAAAGCAGTTTTTTTCATGAATGTGAATACATATTAAAATAAAACTTACACTATTTGAATGTTTACTTCAGTACCTTTCTAATGATATCAAATACAGTGTAAAAAAAGTACCCATAGGGAGTTTTAGGGCACAAAACCCAACTTACGGATAAAATTACCCAATTTAGCTTAAGAAAGAATAAAAATAAAACTCAAAATGCTTGATCAAATTGTTTTTTAATAAGGTGTATTCCCTCCCCTAGCCTTGATTACAGCTCTTAATCGGTTTTTCATGGACCGTATTAATTTCACCATGAAATCTTGTGGTATGGCGTTCCACTCCTCTTCAATGGCAAGTTGAAGCTCTTGGAGGCGCGTAGGAGCAGGGCTTCTTGCTCGAACTCTTCTTTTTAGCTCATCCCAGACATGCTCAATCGGATTGAGATCAGGACTACGAGCTGGCCACTCCATCGCGGTGATTCCAACGTCTTCCATGTAGTCGCAAACTGTTCTAGCGACATGCGGTCTGGCGTTGTCGTGCATTAAGAGAAAATCTTCTCCCATAAGCCACGCAAGCGGCCTCACATGTTCTTCGAGCACTTCTTCGACGTATCGTGCAGCCGTCAAACTTCTCGATCTCGGGCCGGTATTCGCCGTAGTGATGAATACAATGTCAGTTTTAGTGTCCAACATTATGCCACCCCAAAACATACACGATCCACCTCCAAAAGCCACACGTTCGCTTATGCAGCATTGTGAAAATCGCTCTGATGACCTTCTGTAGACCCTAGAGCGTCCATCATGACCATGTAAAGTCATTCTGCACTCATCAGAGAACATAACAGCCCGCCATTGGTCATACGTCCAATTTAAATGTTCCCTAGCAAATTGTAGCCGGGCTTGTCGGTGAGCTGTGGTCAATTTGGGACCATTTGCTGGGCGATGTGAAGTCATTCCTGCTTCACCTAGTCTTCTTCGAACTGTCCACCGACTTATACTGACATTGCGAACTTCTCGAAGCTGTTGTCCCAGTTGAACCGCGTTCAGTTGCCGATTTCTCAAAGACCTTGTCACAAGAAAGCGGTCATCAGGCTCTGATGTTGTGCGTCGCCGGCCAGATCCTGGTCGCCGAATGTAGCCACCGGTCTCTTGGAACCTCTGGTATACACGACGAACAGAGTAGCGGCTCAAATTTAGCCGTCGAGCAACTTCACTTTGGTTATGGCCTGCTTCGAGCAAGGCAATAACTTGAGCGGCTTCTGCGGGCGTGGTATCCATATTTTTCCAGTAAATCCGTATGCTTCCAGTATAGATGTTATCACGTTGACCTTCGGTATGCAACTGATTAAAAATTCCAATAAACCGACCTTTTTATACCTGCGGCTAAGGGTGCAAGTAGTGACAACGCAAACGCGTGAATTTGGGGAATTCGGTGTACGGTCGGTTTTTGTAAGTTACGTAAAGGTCAATGATTTTAATTTTATGTTTTTGTAAAGCTAAGCTTGTATGCTTTAATTTTGTCTAATGATTTTTACTCAATATCTTTAGATTTTAGAAAACAATCAGTAATAAACCAAATTACAAGGGGTGTGCGATTTTATTGCTCTCAAGTGTATTTCCATTTCATTATTTTCTCGATGACAGCTCTAATTTGATAGTTATAGTGTTGTGACCATATAAGTAATGATATCGATCGCATATATATTTTTTACTAGCTTCCGCCCGCGACTTCGTACGCGGATCCTGTTGCTCATGGCAGCGACAACGGGGTCGTCAAAATAGAAGATCTGAAACGTCTGATGTCGAAGTCGATCAGAATTCAAACGTTCGTTGTGCTCTTCTTCTGTCTCTTCATGCCCATGCCATACATTGTCCCGAAAACACACAAAACAAAATATTCATAATCCGTTAAAAAGTGAAAGAGAAAGAATTGCTGGAGTACGGCATGAAGAGACAGAAGAAGAGCACAACGAACGTTTGAATTCTGATCGACTTCGACATCAGACGTTTCAGATCTTCTATTTTGACGACCCCGTTGTCGCTGCCATGAGCAACAGGATCCGCGTACGAAGTCGCGGGCGGAAGCTAGTAAAAAATATATATGCGATCGATATCATTACTTATATGGTCACAACACTACAACTATCAAATTAGAGCTGTCATCGAGAAAATAATGAAATGGAAATAGTATAGTTGTGTCATTTGCAGGAAGCCCCTGTGATGTAAATGTTCCTCTATACATTTCGTCGTGATTGCCAGTATAAAACAAGCAGGCGCTTAAATTTTTAAATTTCAGTTTCGAAATTACTTGGAAACCTTTTGTCCCATCTGATTATGCTTTTAATACGTTCGAGCACATTGCCAGCACATTGCTACGCTAATGTTTTCATACATAGATAGTAAGTATTTAGTTCAGATTAAAAGTACACCCGTCATTCTGATATCAGGCTGGCGGCTCACTAACTTTTTGAAATAACTCTAGTATCATAAGAGCACATTGCTTGAAATTTTACGCACATTCGTCACATTGCTAGAACATTGCTTTCACGTGTATAGAATCACTATTTTTTGTGGTACACCCGTCCACCTGATGTACACATATTTCCCGCTGGAAATCGATGGGGGAGGCCTAGGTTCAGCAGTGGACGACAGCAGGCTGAAATGATGATGATGGCCCACTAAAACCTCCCCAGTATTCCTCCAAACGCCTAAAGTGTGGACACTAAGAATAGCAGATCATCATCCTGCACCAGTGCCATAATCATCAATAAAGATTTTATACGTCGCGCGTCGTCTACATGACGGAAGTTATAAGTTTATTGACTCTAACATTATGTACACTTCAAATAATATTAGAGTATTCCTCCGAAATGAGATTTTTTTTTTTATATATTTCCTCAACTAAGTGTTATTAATGCACTACATAGTATATTCATAGTCTCAGTGCCAAAAGCATTCTCTCTCAGTCAACCACAGGGTGGTGCAGAAACATCGTTAGGAAAATAAATACCGCGATGATAAATAAGATATATAATAAAAATATATTATTATATACATACTAAACAACTACATTAAGAAATAATAATGCCTTCTATCAATTTAAAAACGTTGTGACGACTGCCCGATTTGCTATGATAATAATAAGGTATGTTCACATACTTTGTTTTTGAAAGTAAAGCGATACTTAGGCATCCTGACTTGGAGCAGCTTGGAGTCAGGATGCCTAAGTATCGCAATCCAGACACTAAACGAAAAGCGAAGAAAGGATGACCTTGGAACGATGTTGAGATCAATGTAAAACTCGTGGATTATTAATTAGAAAAACGATATTGAAAATGAGATGTTGAGTAGGCAGAAGAGGAATCAAGCTAAGAAAAAAGTGTGGTCAATGCTCTCATACTTCTGCGCTGCCGGTAGGTAGCCACCTAAATTCGACACGACATGCAGAAACGTGGTCATACTTATACAAAGTACAATAATGGAAAATGGCTTGAATGCAGTTATTATTTAGCTTCTGTCAATTATTTAGATTAGCTGCATTCAGATCAAAGTAGCACACATTACCACAGACGGGATAAGACGCTTGAGTGCTTTGCGAAACTGAGCAACATGGTAATATTTCTTTAGACTAGATTTTAAATGTAGGTAAGTAAGTGAAAAGCGATGTTTCAAGTTAAGATAAATCACTAATGTTCACAGTAAATAAATTGTCGACGATTGCTCGTGACATCGTTTCATTATTTTGTAACTTATTTTATATTTTTGTTTATATGTATATATGAAACTAGAAATAACTAAACTAAGTTACGCATTTGTTTTTTACGAAATTATGTTTACTTTTTTATTGAAGTAATGTTTGAATATAAAATTAAAAGTTATCTAGGTTCATTTGAAAAAAGAGCGCCAAATGACGTCACGTTTATAGTTGCCAGTACAAGTACATTGAAACTTTGGCTCTAAAGTTAAAATCATTCAATTTTTTTTTCAAAAGTTAAGCTTGATTACTTTGCATGGATAGTGGACCCCTGACTCGAAACTAAATTGCATAAATATGAAAATAACTTTATTTCCAGTGATCTTATAGAACAGAAAGATTTTATTTGAGAAAAATGTAAACATAAACGGAAAATTACGCATTCTACTGTAGAAAACACTGTCAAGGAATTGCAAGCATTGCACTTCAGAAAGTAATATGAAAATAATAATTAAAATGAAAAATTATATATATTGCCCAATAAGTTGAATAATGCCGACAATAATAATTGTTTTAAGATCACATTTGTAAAGCTGCATATACACTATGAATAACATCGAGAACGGCTTATAAACAATGTGTACTTGTTATTTTTAATTTTCTTGTCGGACTATTACAAACGTACCCACTGTAAAATATTATTTTGTAATTAATATTTTAACGAGATTGAAAACAAATTAATATCGACATTAGTGTAAATCCAGCCTAATTCCATTTGTTATTAAATTTTCTCATATTGAGTTTTACGTTATAATACAATTAAAATTTTCGTTACAATCAACTTTGACATCAAACCTATGAAAATAAATGTTATCTTGGCTGTTTTGTTTAGTCATGTCATATAATCATACCTGTAGCAGCCGTACAAAGTTCACATCTTCAATAAACGCGCCGTTTGTAATAAAGGTATATACACATTAGGTACTTTATTTCATGGAAGCTTAAGTAAGCATTTCAGAAATAAATAGAAGATAGAATAAAGAATTAATGGAAATGTGTAAAATATTTTATTTAAATTTATTTTACCAATAATATTATTAAAATTAAAATATAATTTTTATTTTAGCTTTTGTGATTTTTGTTGTTAATTTATAGATGGCGCTTTGTCGCTTGTTTTGTGCGCGGTTCGTTCGTTCGACCGACCGACAGATCCTCACAGATTTCGACAAGTAAAATGGCGGCGATTAATGTGAAAGGCGAAACGTTGTCTTACTTGTGCTTGTAAATAAAGTGATTAAATCTAAAATTATAACATCACTACATTGAAAACAGAGGATTACATGTTGCCCAGTGTAAAACTATAAGTGACCTTGTGTATAGAACCTACGACTTTAGTTGCATTTCATTTCACAATTGACAAAACCCGTCGCAACGACCACTCGAGGAGCCGAGTCGAGGCCATATTTATGATGTTATCTGTCGTGTGAGCGTCCTCCGAAACTTCATTGATAAATGAATGTGGAAAACCCAGGCGATGGTTCGTATTCCAGCTATAATGTGAACTGAATAGCGTCCAACTTGTAAAACATTCTTCTTTATTGTTCCTTCATCCTGACGCTACGATTGTGTAGAAGCGCCGGAATATTTCGTACGAATCGATGCTTTAATCTGAACTTTTTACTATTGTTTTTATTCTAAACAATGTTTGGAAGGTTCCAATTGAATAAAAGCAAGTAATGCACCTGCCCTTTTATAAATTTTCAATGTATTTTTAAGCTTTGTTTTGATAATAAACTAGCGTTTTTTTTTTGTTTCCAGGGGTGTTTTCTTCAAATAAGTTTTTAATACAAAATGAGATCCAGAGTTTCTAAATAGCAGTAGTAAACACAAATACCTGATTCTGTGACAAACTATGGATGAAAGTGTGGACTTCTATTGACATATTGCATACTTTGATAACTGAGCAACACGGATGTGGTAATGGATCCAGTAGGACCATGGTCAGCATATTCGTACAATCGATTAGCAGGGGTTCAGGCTGGTGCAGCAAGTGGAGATTTCCATCACCACCTAGCAAGTGGAGGATCTGGACTGGGCAGCCAGTCAGTGCCATCAACAACAAGTCAGTTACTTCTACAAGCTGCGCACACTACAGCATCTCTAGCAGGCCAACTAGGCTCATCTACTGCTTCACCATTCAACCCTGCAGGTTTTCTTTCACCACCTGCAGTAGGGTATGATGCAGTATTTTCTCCATTATTTCATCATGCAAATCCTAAACCGGCACATTACAGTTCTTCTCTTCAAGCACAACATAGACAAGTTATAGCTCAGGCCCAAGCTGCTGCTGCGTCCAAGCAAACATCAGTTGAGTCAGAGCTCTCATCTCTAAGAGAAAATTATCAACATCAAACGTTAGCAGCACAAGGAACTTCATTCTTTGATCAAACCTCAACTCCGGGTAGTACAGCCGGCTTGAGTTGGCAAGGGAATAACCAGCTACCCAGCCCATTTGGAATCTTACCTCATGAAAGTGTTGTGCCATCATCTCCAAGTCCGGCTACAACGAAATCATCAGCAACATATGAGAATTTCAATGCGCACTTTGCTGCAGCACAAACTTTGAACAATCATCTCAACTCACAGATCTCTAGTGCTGGGAAACAAACAAACAGGTCTGGTTCACCAGCAACTGCATCCAAGCAACCAGCCACTTCAACATCATCCACATTTTTTCAATCTCCTTCTTTTGGGAATCAGACTGAAAATTCATATAGTACAAGCAGTGCAAAAAGTGGTCCACTCTCATCACAACAGGATTATGCTGGAAGTAAGTCATATTCAAGTTCTGCAAGTTCAACTTCTCATACCCAACAGTCATGTATAGTGTCAACTCCACCCAATACCTGTGCTTCCTCTCCATCCAGTAAAGATTACCGTACTACTACTGCCAGCTCCAGACCGTCAGCTTCAGTCTATAATTCCCAATCTCCAAAAAATTCAAGTAATGACAAACCTAGACCTATCACCAATAGTATTAGTAGTTTTGTATCTCCAACAGTAAAACCTCCACAAGTGCAAACTAAAGCTCAAAGTAAAATTTATCCAGAGATTAGTAGTGAACAAAGAAAAAGTTGTGAAACTAATGATAAAGTCCAGCCACAGTCTTCTCCAATAAGTTATTCAATAATGGATGCTCCGGGTAGATTGAATTATACTAGTAGTAGTGGAACTTCATCTAAGACAAATAGAATAAATAATTCACAGTATTCTACATCTCAAAATTCCAGTTTTAGACATTATCAAAGTGGAAACAACATTGAATCTGATTATCATGTTCGAGCTAAAAGTAGTTCAAGTACAGATACGGGATATTCTAGCAGTAGTTCACAAAATGGTCCTGATTGTGGTGTAAGTGCACCTAGGCGCCCAAGTCCCTCCCAAGCAGCCCCTCAAACTTCTCCCCTAGATCATGGGTCTAGTCCTGCATATCCTATGTATCACAGCCCAATGAATTCAATTAATTCTCCTCAACAACACAATGATCACTATAACAAAGTGAATCCTGCACCTCGATCTCCTTTAGATGCTTCAGTCACAAGATCACCTTCACAAAATACTCAGGTGGCTTACCCTTCTGTAATAACAAGGGCTCTAGGCCTTGAACAAACTAAAATATATAGTGAAAATAGATATGACCGTAATCAGACACAAACTTCCAGCCAAAGTTGTTGGGAAGCTGACAGGCAAGCAACAAGAAAATATTCCAGTACTAATACTAGTAGTAATAATTACAGTAACAGTGGCCTAACTGAAAGCAATACTCAGAGTGAAGAACCAGCTCCTCAGAGTCAGTCCACCAGTAGGTCACATAGCTTAACAGATAAACAACAAACCTATTTTGATAGTAACAATGTTGCACTCCAAGATCTCTCTAGTTGTCGTGGTGATCCTATGAGTATAGTTAAGAATTTGCAAAGTTTACAACAAAGTTGTCAGGTACAGGAAGTTAAATCTAGTAAAATTCAAACTCCTACAACAACCACAGCATCCAAAATCCCATCACGTAGAAAGAGTGTAGAAAAACCCCAAAGTAATATAAGTGAAATATCAAATGTTGTCATGTCTGATTATTTAGCAAGTAGAATTCCTCCTCCCGCTCACAGTTCCACTACAAGCCAACAGCAGAATGGCAGTTACTTTGACTTTGAAAGATGGAATTTGCCGCCTCCCCCTCCCAAAATGTTTCCTGGCACTTCAGCTTTTGGTTCACAAGGTCCTTTACATGCAACAAACTTTGCTAATCAACATCAAGCCCTAACTATGCCTCACAGTCATGCTCTAACCTATTTTCCACCCTTCCATCTTGGACCGCATCCTGATTTCCAATCTTCGGTGGAGTTAACACCACTGTCTTCATTTAGTGAGACACCACCTTCGGCTTCCTCGTCATCTTTTTCGACGCCTGAAACACGTGAAGAGGAACAGCCTAAGGTGGTTGTACCAAATATAGAGGAAGAACTTGGTTTCCTTGCAGAACAACGGGCAAATACTGCATCGTCGGTAGCACCCTCTTCACAGCAGCCGACTATTAACAGCACTTCACAAGACGCTACTTCAAAAATAATGGATAAAAAATTTAATGTTCCTGTCACGGGTCCTGGCTCAGGGTTCATGGCTTCTTATTTGAAATTTTTACAAGGAGAACGCGATACTTCGCCTCCACCGGCCGGCAGAGGCGCCAGGAAATCTACTTGGTCGAGAACCAACACCAATAATACGACAAATAATAAACCTTACGCGCATAATGACCATAATAAAAGTCATTGTGATTCAAATGTTACGCAGCAAAGTGCTAACGGAGCCATGGCGCCTACAAACGTAATAAACACTGGCATGTCACTCAGTAGCCAAGTTATGGGCTCAGCAACGAATATGACAGCAGGCTTGTTGGGTAATAATCAAACAATACATGGTACGTCTAGTCTTCTTAGTTCTCAAACTAAGGAGCTGGATGACCCCCGATACTATAACTTGAATAAAGATAGGAAACGAAAATACGACGGGAGCGAAGAAACTTACGACGCCGAGGAAGAGGCGAGAAGGCTCAACAAGCCCGTTTTAAATGTGCCTAGTACCCCACTAAACGAGAAAGGCAAGAAGGCGGGTCGGGCGGGTATCAACAAGCCGACCCCGAGTGCCGTAGTGTCGCCTCAGCCGGCCGCCACTAAGAAGCCACGACCGCCTGCGCCGCCGCCCGTGACCGCGCTGCAGGCAGCGCCGCAGCAACAGTACTATTACCAACACCAACCCGACGAAGGTGCGTTCAATTTATTAGATTTCCATTTAAGAAGTAGAGCGCGATGGTGAAGAGCTAGCCCTGAAGCTTGTATGACAGGAGCAAGCTAAAGCTCGTGAAAGCTTGTTACATTTTAACTGTGATACTGTAAATTTTTATTAGATGAAATCTATAATTATTTCTTGTATATATTTTCTGTGAAAGAAATGTGATGTACCTATCCTATTAAACGTCAATAATTTAGGGTTACTCTGTAACAAGATTTCACTTAAATTGTTGTTAATGACACAATTTTAGTGCCATTTAATTGTAAATTGTATAATTTGTGACTCTTGTCATACTCGCTACTGAAGGGGTGCTACCATTAATAATTCCAAATTTGTGGTATATTTTTTTATGGAATTCATACCAGTGGGTGTCTGTTGTACATAATATGAAATAATGTATTGTATTTTACAAGATTTGAGAGTAGTTAGTACTTACAGTAAAATTATGTATGCATATTCTATATAGCTGAAAGTGATTTTATATTATAAGGGAAATTAATTGCATAATACATTGACAGCTATAAGTACGAGATAATGTATTATTAGAAGGCCATGCCCTGGATATAAGTTTTTTGTATTTCTATTTAATTGTTATTTGTTTATGCACAATTCTCAATATTTTATGTAAATAATTTTGTATCATAGGAGAAGACATAAAATAAACATGAGTATATTACTGATTATGTGTTAAATAATTTTAATTTGTAATTATTCCTGGTAGCACCCTCTCTTCGCCAAAATAGGGATAACATGTACAATACTGCAATATATCATGTATGGTGTAATAAATTCAAAAACAATTAATACTTTTACTTTTCAAATGGAGTATTGTAGCGAGTACATGTTATCGCTAAGATGATTATTCATCAATTGGCTGTCCTATTCCATTCCCACCCACCTCAATATTATCACCTGTCTTATATTTACTATACAGTATACACCCTCATCCTTGCAATCCACTCCTAGATAATCATACAGCTCATTTACTGCAATAACGTGTTATACCAAAAAAATACAATTTTACAGGACAACTAGTTTTCGAAGTGTCTATAACGTGGTTCTTTCCGAGTTAAGTAAAATCACTACGTATTTACATTAAAAATAATAACATTTTGATATTCTAAATACCACTTTGTTCTGGTAATTGACAGAAACAATAAAATTTATTAACGCTTATAGATAAAAAAAAATATAACAAGATTAAAGATGAATCGTTCGACTATAGATATTTAACAGACAAATTGAACAAACAGCTTTTCTTTCTCTTATTTTGGGACTGTGGAAAGCAATACTAGACAGATGCTTAGTCGTTATTAGGTCAACATTTGGGAATACTTCACATCAAAATTTTATACTGTTGGCATTATATTAGAATTACTAATATAATGCTAACAGTTACAGGCAACTGACTATTAGGAATTAATAAACATAGATTGCCTATTGCCTTTTACATTCCCAAAATAAATAATCAATTTATTTAATACATAAGAAATTGAATTTTCCGTCGAATTGATACATACCTAAAGTACGAACGTGACACCTTGATACACACGTTTCTAATTGTTTTAAATTGAATATTTGTTGCAAAAAAAAAAAAAACTTCTGCATCAAGAGCAGAATCCCTCATCATTTCGCCTTAGTACTTATTACTTTTAATATTAGAATGTTGACAGTAAAATACAGTTTAAAATTAGTTCAACAGTTGCGCAGACTACTCCACACAAACAGACAACCAAAAAAAAACCTTTTTTAGTTAGGGGTGTCTTAAGAAATTAAAGAATACCTATAAATCCATTCATTTAGGTATTTTAATATGTATTAGAAACAAACACTTAAATTTTATTTTGTCGTATTGTAGTCGAAACAAATGATAATGCAACTTCTTAATAGAACCGTATTTTACAATAACGGGCTGATTCGTTTTTTAGCAGTTGCAATAATTTTGTGATAAATTATTTATAAATTACCTACATACCTACTTCATAATTGATACATTATGAAAAAGTATTTTTATCTAACAACTAGCTTCCCGCGCACATATGCAACCGCCTAACTCCCGATCCCGTGGGAACTTTATAATTACATATAGCCTATCGCTTTCCCCGATAAATGGGCTTATATAAACACTGAAATATTTTTTGAAATCGGTCCTGTTGTTCTTGAGATTAGCGCATTCAAACTCTTCAGCTTTATATATTTAATTATGAAGTCCCTACGGAAACAGGATTATCGCGGATGAAACCGCGCGCGGAATCTAGTTATTTAATATTTTGGTAGGTACTTGAATTGATTTTATAAGGAGTGGTATAAGTTGAAATCCTATAGGTATTTGCAGCATCATATATGTCTGAGAAAACATAATTCAATTGGAAAATGATTGATTCATTTTAGTTGCTAAACCCAACATTTTCAGTGGTCCCCAATTTTGTTGGTAACATATTTTTCCAATAGTACAAAATAACGTTCAAAAACTTATTTATTCCTTATCGATTGTCATAATTTGTACAATAATGTATGAGTTGATTTGGCCTACTGATTTGTTTAAAATTAATTGAGTAGGTATAAATCGCCTACATAACAAGCACTTATTTATTTCGTCAACCTTCCTTAGTATTGGAACAGATGGTTGTGCCACAATAAGTATGCTGCTATGCTTATTAACGCCATACATACACATGCAAAGATTTAATTAGCTCAATTCAATTCACACGAGTGTCACGTGACATTAAAACAGCTATAATTTTAAATAAATAAGTACCTAACTAACAACAATTGATAATTTTTGGACAGAAAATTAATTAAGTAAAAATTATTCTTAAACATTGGTCCGTATGATGTAAGGTAGGTGATGATTACTGTCATAGTTGTATTTAACATCAAGTATTTGATATGCCAAGTACTCTTTATTTTAATCGAATAATTAATAATAATTCCCTATTTCAAAATATACAATTTTACAGAAAAACTTAACACTATGGAATAGGTACATTCAGTTATGGCAAATCGATGGAAAATTGTAGGCTACACAGATTGTGTTCCTCTGGCACCCAAAATCAGATTAAACTTGTGTGATGAGTGGAAGGGCTCTCTCTTTAATATTTCATAATTCTGCCGTCCACTAACTAAAAGGCCGTTAACCCACAGTTGGTCGTTTTTCACTTTTTAATGCAGTCTTATACAACTTTCGATGCTCTATCTTTTGGTCTAAGAATCATTTTTCAATGATTAATAGTTTTAGAGATACAAAACATTGCTGAGCAGTTAAACAACATAAATTTCGTTACTTCCTTAATTAAAAAGCGGCAAAGCCACACTACTTCTCTAGAGAGACGTTAACATACTTTAACGGCAAATTGTTGTATATTTTTTTCTAAATTTACTTAACTAAAAATACGTTATCTAGTCATGCTTGACTGAAAAGCAGCTAAGCGTCTTTAACTACCTTCATGTATTGTGTCATACAAATAACCATCTGAACATCGTACCCTAACTATAAAGCAGTTATAAAGAAAAACTACACTAGAAATCAGTTATACGCCAATAGCGGCTTTTAAGTTATGTAATGAAATTAGTATTAGCTAAATATCAATCGCTAGAGAGCAGCTAAACGACAATACTAGACTAAATAGCAGTTAAACGCTTGTGATTTGCGTTAGCGTTTGGCCAGTTCAGGCTATAATTTCTTCCTTTTCACTTCGGGTGCTCGTAGCGGACGGATATGCGGCGCGTCTCTTGCTTTTTGGCGCCAAAATTACGAGAATGGCGCAAAATAGGCAAAGGTAAGCTGACATTATTATTTAATTTATTGTAATAAATAGTTATTTGTAATATTATTATAAATGAGAAAGTATGTTTGGATGTTTGTAACTCTTTTAAGCAAAAACGAATGAATGGTTTTTAATTTATCTAATTTTATAAATACCTGTTTTTGTTACTATACATTTTTCTGTATTCCGCAATATCTGCACAGGTAAAACGCGTGCTGTTAGTTTTCATTATGTACCTACCTATTGCAAAAGGGTTTTTAAGTACCTACTGTTTCTAAGTTCATCGTAATTCACGTTGTAGGTATCTGTTTCGATTGTTGATTATTTTATACCTACTAGTGCGAAAGAGATGTGTCGTATATAATGTTCATTAGATAACTGATTATATTTCATTGTATTTTAGACGTTCCTGTGTATCATCAAGGATCCAAACTATGATGAATAGGTTGTGGTCGGTGGACCAGGAATTTCCAACTGCACAACTCCTTGAAAGTAACAGCATGCCACATACACGCAATTCCACTTGCTCTAATATTAGCCAAAAAGAATCAAAGTACGCCCTCATGAACAATAACGATTTAGTTAATCTTCTCTACCAAGAACCTTACTCGATGACATCACAAGTGTTTCAAAAATTCAATGAAACACAAATCTCATATAATTATAGCCAACCAGAAGAAACTCTGAAGCTTACAATAGAAACATTAACTCAACAGCCTGAGACACATTCTTTATACTGCTACGAATCGATACTCCTTCTCCGATGCCATCTTCTTCTCACTGCATTATACCCGAAATATTAGATTTTGACAGTGATGACTCCGTTGAGGATAAGGACTATCAACCATGTGACGAAGTTTTTAGTGATGATACTGAATATGGTTATGACATGCAAAGACAAAATACAGTTTCAAACCTTAAAAGTAAATAATAAAAAAAAAATATTGAAAAGGAAAACATCAATAACCAACACGTTTCCTAAAAAATTAATAACGCGACGACATACTCAAGAATTTACAAGAACAGAAGAGACTATTGGACATCAGTTACCTGAGAAAAGACGTACATCTTTATCTATTATTGATTGCTCCATTTCTACTGATTTAGTAAATTTAGCACCACCACCATCTTCCACAAGGAGAAAGAAATCATATTTCTGATCAAGTTTTGATCTCCATTATAAGGAAGCTTTTGATGAGGAATATGTGTCTCTTAAATTTTTAAACGATAAATATTTGAAGAACCCGCATTTTGTTTTAACATTTCGTACGCAACCGAAAGGAGTAGATGAGGAGAGAAAGCTTAATCTTTTAACAAAGTTATCGCCAATTATACCTAAACATAAGATGTTATTTTGGCAAAATTTACCGATCATTGAAGGAAATAATATATCTGAATTGAACCAAAAGAAAAACAAAAGGAACGTAACTTTAGAAACTAGGATATGTAGTAAACATAAAGACTGAAAAAGTGCCTTAGAATAATGTTGTTTTTTTTATATTTTATTAAATATTTTTGTTTACTTTATTACTTAATTTTTAAAATACTTACTACACGAGTGTTACTAGGTATAATTGCTCATTTACTTAATCGGATTTACTCATTTTTTTAAAGTTTTTAATTAATATTTAAGCATAAAAATGGCCAATTTTTTTTTTTAATGTAAATTCTAATATTTAATTGATAATGACGTTAAGCGTTACGCACAATTATATTATTTCAACTTTGCAATTATTGATCTCTGATTGTGATATGTTTATTAAGTTTGATTAAACTTGTTTTTTTTTTATATTGTTTAATTAATAATAAATTTAACTACTATTTGCTAAGTTCCAGCGTATAGTAATATTTTATAAAATAAACCATTCAAGTAGGTACTTAAATGGCTTATATTTTACAAAATTATATTAGCTACCTGTATATAAAACTGTAAGGTTAGTTTTATACGTAGGTAGGCATTCATAAGTTATATTTAACGAGACACAATTGACTTTCTATTCTTGAAGCTCATTGAGTTAATGGCATAATCTTATAAAATTAACTACACAATTTAATTAGTCTTACTTATTGTCTATTCTTTTTTAATAAATAAAGTTCTGATTTTCATAAAATAGTTTTTAACTTCTCAACTTTTTACCCGCAAGCGCTTAATTAAAAGGCAGTTAATTGCGAGCGAGATGTCTTTAACTGCCTTCTAGTTAAGCAATAGGAGAATCAGTATAAAAATATGTTTTACAAATACCGAGCTTAAAAGCGTTTAAAATCCCATAACTGCTTTCTAAGTAAGCAATGTTAATCTTCCAAGTGTTAGTTACTAGGCTATAAGTCTGTTAAAATCCTTTAACTGCTTTATAACTAAGTATATTTTGATAACTTTTACTATAAGTACAAGACGTGGCGGCTACAAGAATTTGCTTTGCTATAAAGCAGTTAAGGTATGGTTAGCGGCCTTATAGTGCAGTATATTACGTAGAAATGAAAAAAAATGCTTAGCTAAAAGTTAGAAAATGAATTTAAATAAAATATATGAAATATAAATGAATGAAATATATCACATGTTGTGCACAAAGACTATGCCTACATATATAACTTGCAACCTTGTTCCTAGGTAGCATACTTTTCAACAGACATCAATTCCCACTTATTTTTGTGATTTCTCGAAAACTACTTTTTGCACTTAGCTGCCTTTTAGTTGGTGGACGGCAGAATTAGTACAATTATTAATACGATGTACACAGTTTTACATGCAGGTAGGTATTAAAGTGTGTTTAGATTGATGAATTAGTATTTGTTACTATTGGAAGTACTCTTTGTTGATATCAACAGACAGACATAACCTTGACCTAAGAAAATATCAATGATAAACGTTTTTAAAAGTTTGAACAGATGTATGAAATAAATATATAATCAAGTTTTTGGGTCTTTATAATTTTAGCGGCAACTCATGGGGTCAACATGGGCTACGGGTTATATGGCACCACGGAGAACGATATCAAAGCAAACCGAAATATGCAACACTTGAAATCTCATCATCAAGTTTCATCAACCTCTGGACAATTAGATAATTCAAGACCTATTGAGGAAATGCCTTACCAGGTAAGCATATACTATTTTTATATCTTAATGTCTGTTTACAAGCATACGGCCGGACCCTGATGGTTACTATAGCTGAACACACTTCGAGTGAGGCTCATGTTCAGTTGTAGACGATATGCTGGTGTTGATAGATGTTCCATTCTAACCGTCATCATCTCCCTGCCCTTATCTTAATTTGTTGAGGGTTGGCGCAATGCGTTTTGCTACTGCATTATATACTATCAGCCGCCACGCTATCACTAACCTCCTTTTTCTTTATATCATTTCTCACATAATCCATCCATCCTTTTTTTTGGCCTCCCTCTTCCTCTCCTTTAATCTATATCCGTATTAATTACTCTTTGCGATTCATCCCTCCTCTTCTCATGACCGTATGGTCATGACACAACACAACCGATTCCCTTTCAACTTATCTATCACTGGCGCCATTTTCACACGTCTCCTAATATACTCATTCTCCATTTTGTCTATTCTTGTCAATCCACACATCCACCTCAACATTTTCTAATAATTATTGTATTATGAAACAATATTACAAATGTATAGTAGAAATATCGATTTGTGATCGAAGACAAAATTTACCAAAAAAGCTATCTGATAGATTTTATGAAATTTGAAACATAAGTAGTTTAAAACATAGGCTCATTAGCAGGGCCGTCTTTGACCTGTTGGGGGGCCCTGGGCATAAAAGCGGTTCTTTATTCTGGCGGACGAGGCTTTAACACCTTACCGAGCCTTAAAACGAGGAAGGCTCGGAGGGTAGTACCTCAGCCAAGCAGACCCGTAGTGAAATCTTTAAATTTACACGAAGATTCTAGTCCGACGTGGGGAACGAACCCACGACCTCTGAGACTTAAAGCACAACCTTAGACTAATTCATTTTCAAACTAAATACAAATCTCATATCTATATAATATTAGTTAAGATAATTATTCATTTTATCCTTATTAGGCTTATAATGAACAGACGATCTGGTAAAGGCCGCAGGATCACGGTGGATGCAAGCAGCTTCCAACCTATGTCCAGCAGAGTGCGTCCTATGGCGAAAATTATGAATGATGATGAAACTTATAAAATGTTCATTAACATTGTAATGTACATGTTTTCAGAACGGAGACTTTATAGCAATAAAAACCGAATTGAATGAAATGTGGCCAGCCATATGGAGGGTAGATGGAAAAACTTTACTTCAAAAGTACGAACCTTACGAAGAGAATGGAAAAGTTTTATATCGCAATATATCAACAGTAAGTACATCAATTACGTCAAACATCGAATATAATACTATTATGTATCCACTAACATTATGAAAGAACTATAAAGTTATTACAGTAAAAAATAGCGACCCAATTCCTATATTCGCGGTAAACATTTCTGTATTCGCAGAATTAATCGGTACACTTAGGCGTAATCCTTGACCGAAAGCTAAATTTCAGAGCGCATGTAGAAACCGTTCGTGCACGGGCTTTATTTACGCTCAGTTGACTACACTGTCTTTTAAATTCACGCAGTAAACTACCACTTTATAACAAGGTTAGGATTTATACAACGTGTATACGGCCGATTATGACGTACGCGAGCACCGTATTCGCTCATATAGCGTCTAGCAGTTTGTACCGCTTACAAACTGTTCAAAGTAGACTCACTCGACGTGCCACCGAGGCACCGTAGTTCATCGTAATCGCATCTTGCTTTCTAATCTCCAACTGCCTTTAATCAAGCAGTGAATAAAAGGAGGCGTCGGAACGCTTCTTTGAATCCGCGGCTCAACACCCAAACCCGTTGGTTGTTGCAGCATCCGACTATAGGCCTTTGCCCACAAGGCAAAGGCCTCGGGCCTCGAAGCGTCCTAGATGACCCGGACGACGAGATCACAACTTACCAACTAGTAGTACAGAGACTGCAAGAAAATAGCACCACTACACAGAGACCACTCAATCCGACTCGCCGGAGAAGAGTGCGCCCGCAAACGCGAAGCGTCCCCCCGCCCTCCCGCCCCTTAGTTTGCTAAGAACCTTCCGATGCCCTCGTAGACCCGAAGTCCGAGAGGCCCGCGAACTGAAAAGTAGAGCGACGGATGCACAAACTCCCCTAAAAAAACTAAAAGCCATAATTCCTCAATCTCCCCGTCAGCGACCGCCCTGAGCCGAGGTCTAAGTCCCACAGGGGACGCCCTCTTGCGCAGGTTGCTTAGTTTGTAGTTTTAAAACCATTTGTCTAGACTGGATCTCTGCTCGCCTTTATGCCCTGTGAAGTAGCAAAAGCCGCGGGGATAACTACATAAGTCCGTCCGAAAAAAAAAGATACATCGGTACATACATATATATAATAAGAGAAAGGATTCGGTATCCTTTGTAAACTCGTCGGCAATTAGACCTCTAAAAAAGTAAAACTTATTACAACCACGCTAGTTGTTTTTAAATGCTAGCCACGTATTAGACATTCCGTCCTTTATAATGTCGAATAAAAAAACTAGTTTCTGGAGGCTTTTGCTACTTCACCGGGCATAAAGGCGAAGTAATAAAAGCCGTTTGAGTGGACATCTAAGTTATAATTACAAATTGGTTCGATTTCAGTATACAGTATGGAATCCAGAAAATAAAAAGTTATACACACAAGTCCCGGTCAAAGTGAGGTCACAAACACATTTGGAAACGGTAGTGGAGTTGGTTAGAAGCGAACTTCCATTCGACGACTGCGGCTTCATCGAGAAGAGAATGTTAGAAACACAAATGTATCAAGAAAACTTCGAAGTGTACATCCAGACGTTAATATCACACGCGTTGGACCCAAATTTTCTTACAGAAATATTTCAAGAGCAAGGTAGTTTTTTAATTGTTAAAAATCTTTTAAACGTAAAAGGTCTTTTGAATCTTAGTAGATCAAAGTACGGTACCTTATGTGCTTTGCATATTTCATAAGGTCTAGTCTGACCTTATGAAAAAACAGAGGCTAACTTTAAAGCGACCCCAATGGCTAGGGCGCCGGACGTGTGATCTTGTGGTCGTTGGTGCGATTCCCACCCATTGCACTAGCGACGTGAACCCACTCGTAACACTAGCATTTTAACAAGAATTCTAGTAGGTAGACTGCTAAACTCTGAAAAATAAAGTTTTCAAGGGTTGAAATAGTGGTTAGACGTTTACATGGAAGTTCTCCTTCTAAATAGGTATCTCTTAAGCTTATTGCAGTACACGGCAGTAGCAGATTCTTCATATATATTAATAGGGTTTTAAGCATATTACTGGCTATTAATAATTGTGATGATTATAACTTTTGTTCATTACACTCTTCCGTGTGTGTCACTGTTGATGCTGGTGTACATGAGATGACTATGGCAAGGCTCGTCGGGAGGCCCTATGACCATCGGTGGTATAATATGATTGCATACACATTTCAGACGAGTACTTCCTATCGAACGTGAAGACAGTGGACGAGGTGACGGAGACGATGCGCGCGCGGGTGTCGGGCGCGGGGGGCGCGGGTGGCGGGGCGGGGGCGCGCGCGCTGGACTCGGCGCTGGCCACGTGGCCCGGCCTCAGTGTGGCGGCGGGCGCCGGCGCGTGCAGAGCCTGCGCGCGCGCCGCCGTGGCGCGCCTGCTGCTGTACGGACAGCCCTACAACCCCGCCACGCTCGAGCCCGTGCAACCTGATGCGCGACTCGCATATGAAAAGGTATTTCCTATTAATACCACAAAGACAAATTATAATAGGTACGTACATATGTTACTGTCACTTAAACCTCTTGGGTTTGAGTGTTACAGTTTACATACGCTCGTTTCGGTCGATACACTGACAGGACTTAGCTTATGTTTATTTTATTATACATCTTAGTATAAATATGAAACCAAAATAAACAAGTAGTATTTCCTAGTGTTTAACATTGTTATAATATCCAGATTTATATCTTTACCAGCTTAATTTTTAGAACATGAAGAAAATAAACTTGCAAAAAGAAAATCTTCCTTTATCATCGAACAAGCTGCAGACAAACGAGACTAGCAATAAACTCCTTTATTGATTGGTCCTTCAAGCTGGATAATTCTTTGAAATAAAAAACCGTAGCATACATTTCTATATTGACTAATATAATTGTAATCAGTGATGTGATATGACAATACTTAATAAGTAAATAAGTTAATTTGACATCTGCAGGAATTTCTGGTGTGTGCTGCGTGTTGTAGTCGTGTTCAGCTTTACTCGCGGATATCACATCAAAAGTATCTAATGTATGCGGAATGTAGTAAAAGAGTCGCCGAGAAGAGAATGCAAAACCCTAGTAAAGACACTACCTTGATACTCAACGAGTTATTAGCAGATGAAGTATGGTTATCTCAGGTGAGAATTGTATTATATAATTAAGTCTACCGTTTAGCTACAGGTGTAAGGAACATAGTCTTAAATGCAATACATTATTTCGATGACTGCCTCAAAAAGCTGGGTTATGTTTAAGCTGTAGATCCCTATTGTTATAACATATACATATAATAATCGTATTCAAGCAAATTAACAACCTCCGTAGCGTAGCGGTATTAGGCTCGCTTTAAATCTCGGAGGCTGTGGGTTCGATCCCCACTCCGAACAGGAAATCCTTGTGTAATTCTAAGATTTCTGTCCGGGTCTAGTTGGTTGAGGGACTACCCTCCGTGCCTCGGAAAGCACGTTAAGCCGTTGGTCCCGATTATTATAATAATCGTATATCAAGGAACGGGCAGCAGCGTTTTCTTGTGTGGTACATTATAATACTGCGGTCACCAACCCGCCTGCCAAGCGTGGTTACTATGGCAAATACCCTCCCTCGTGAGGAGGCCCATGTTCAGCAGTGGACGTAATACGGGCTGATCATGATGATGATACAAGGAAACGGGCATAAACGTTTCTCTGTTAGTTACAACATAATACTTCCGTCATCAGCCCGTTTGCCAAGTATGGAGACTATGGCAAAATTCATTCTGAGGCCCATATTTAACAGTGTACGTTATACGGGCTGATGGATGTTATGCTATGGCGAAACTGAACCCACGCCTGGCTGCTTGAACAATGCAGACAAAATAGCAGCTCTGAGTATTATTTAAACGTCTTGACTGCTATTGCTGCATTATTAGTATTGAACAGTAATATAAATTGTGTGAAACGCGGATAGTAATTCTGAGTCTGGGTATATTAAGTTCCTAAATTATGCGTTTTCCCATCTCAAAACGAACCCATCAGTAAAAAGATATTTACTACTGATGATCACACATCCAACTACTAACCGCGCGTAACGTTGCTTAACCCGTACGATCGAACATCGTCGACCACTGCGTAACGATCTCACCAAAATTACACAAACGACCCCTAACCAAATTTCATAATCCTAACTCAATGGTTTTTCCAAAAATGCTCAACGCGCCTCATTATGTGAATGAATTTTTATTCAACACTTAGGTATTTACATTAGAGCTGTAGCAAACCGTATGTATTCGTTACTGAGTAACGGGTGCGCCTCCTAGTGATGAATTAAATAATGAATTTCGTTACTCGCATCTTTCGTATATTCGGTACCTATACAATGTAGGTACCCAATATACGAAAATGCGAGTACCGTTGATGCGTTTATTGAAACGTTTACTGGTTGATCGTATGTTTTACGTACTTGCGCGCTTATTCGGTGTATTTTTTGAAAACGTTCGTAATAAGGAACGATGTCCGTTAATTAAATAAAGTATAATTTGGAAATAATTCGTTAAAGTGTTTTACTGTTTATACAAAGGTATTGTATGTGTAGACAACGTTTGAAATTGAAACAGAAACTAAGTAAGAAAGTATTTTTGTCAAATTACAAATACAAAAAAATATACTAAATTGCGAAAAATGCACCTTACGTAGCTTGGTGTGTTATGTATAAATAAGTAAGTTTTCTATAGAGTACATTGTACGCGTACGTAACACGGCCCGATTCGTTGCTCTAACATAACATATCATGTTGTGAGGTATCAGAAGTAACGAGTAACGTAACGATACGAAAGTAACGAGTACTTATTTTTATAGTAACGAATACATACGGGTACGCATTTTTTCGTTACTTGTACACCTCTAATTTACAAACACTTGCACGTGTCAGAATAACAAGGTAAAAAAATAAAAGAAATGAGTGGCGTGACTAGACTTTTTTACAAGTTATGTTTTTGATGGCATTTCAATTTACAAGAATTTATCTGTCGGGACATTTTGTATTTTGTCGGAAGCCTGGACATCATATGAAATATGAAATCTGTCCTGTGCCATTTATTTCAGTTACCTATCCAATTATTATTATTATAAGAAGAAATTAAAACCGCATCAATATTGCAATTTTGCAAGTGGTCACACTTTATCCCTTCCCTTCAGCAAGTGTTCATGTGCGTTCGCAGTTGTTCCGCGACGTGCGCCACTCGTGGGCGGAGGCGGAGGCGTGGGAGCGCAAGCTGCGCCACGCCGCGCGCCAGATGATATAACGCGCTTGTCCCGAAGTCCCAGGCCTGACGTTCCGGACCCATCGTTGCCCTTGGATCCCGCGTGCGTTTCATATTGCGTACGCGCCTCTGACCACTATATATTTTCGTAATTCTAAATGACTATAGAAATTGAAATTTTTTTATGTGTATTTTATTGGCTGTTACTTAGTGTACGTTTTATACGGGCCGGTGCCATGGTTTATGACTTGTAATTGTATTAAACTTTATAACTTTGTTCCCATTCGTAGTCCTCCGAGACCACAACGTCGAAATGCCGGTCGGAATTAACTATTTTTGAAGTAAAATTTCATTTTATAATGTACATACTAACTAACTAAAGTGATACAGTTATGTTAAAAATGAGTACCTATCTTCAATATTACGTATTAAGAGATTTGTTTTCAATCGTTACATATAATCAGAGGATTAAAGAGATTAATTTTGACAGATATTCCTAACAAAATCTGTCAAATATAATATTTTGTTCCTCATATATTTTTAACTGACATTTGAAAAAAAATTGCTCTAAGTAACATACAACATAGTTATATCGGTATCATCCGATTGACTGGCCCCATTCAATAGAAACCCAGTGTACGTGTACGAAACATAATATGTTCTACTAGAGGTACTTATTTTTGATATAAAGTGTTAATTGTACATGTTTTGTGATATTCGTTATAATAGGGCCTATATTTAATAAATAAATGAAAATTACAATAATAGGTAGTCTTATATATTTCTAAGAAACAACATCTGGGTGGAAATCTCATGTGCTAGTAACTTACGTTAAACAGATGTGCATTTATATACTATTAAATACCATGTATTTTCTATTTTGTATCAATAATATTAATACCGGTTTCATTATAAAAACTGACAAATTCGTATTTGTATTTAATTAAATACGATTTTTTTTCTTATGCTGTAATTTATTCAATTTATTCAAAATTACTATAATACTGCAATTTATATATATAATATATATATACACACTGCACGTCTGACAGTTCAAATTATGCTACAATTGGTAATTAATGTCCTTCTTTAACAATATTATTTTGTAACCTATACAGTTTCGGATCTGAAAATCTGGAACTTCAATAATTTGTTTTGTTTGCCATTATTTACATATGGTTTTGGTTTTTTTTTTGTTTAACTTGGCACGAAAGTTGTTTTTTTTTTAAATGGCTAACTAGTACGTATTTGATTTTAAATTTGAGTTTTGACATTGTCTTGTTTTAATTTCTTCACCTTGTTTTTTTATTGTGATTTTGTTAGAAGATTAGCCTTAACGCCTAGTTGCGGCCCTAGTAAAATGCTATTGAAACTTTGATAGTTAACAAGACATTAAAGACCACTAAACTATAAAAATATGTGTGCTGTCATCACCACAAATGTAATAAATATAGTAATAATTGATATTTTGGTTATATTTCAGACAATTATTATATGTACCTGGTCAATATTTTCCTACTTTTTATATTTTTTCCAATTGCGAGGGTCGTATCCATAGTCCTTTGTTTTGGTTGTTAAGTTAAAATAATTTTATAACGAATTCTGTTTCTTCAACCGGTTAATATCGATTAAGACACTGACTTTTCTATAGAGAGATAAATTTAAAATTGTTGATGCGAATCTTGTATAAAAACCTTAAATTATAGGCTTAACAAAATTTGTATTAAACAACATCTTGTGTGATACCGATGTCAACGCAACGAATTATTCCCGAATGTCCCCTCTAGCCATGTCCTCCGGGGTGACATCTGGGAATTGTCTTCCCAGTTGTCACCAGGGTGACAATTTGTGCCGACTGTTCCCTTTGAAAACTGACTAAAGGGGACAAACGGGAAGTGTTTTTCTCAGTTGTCACCGGGGGGGGGGGGGGGGGGGGTGACATTTGCTACGATTGTTTCTTTTTCAGGAAAAAAATGTAATCACCGTACATTTCAGCTTTTTTTATTTCTTATGTTACATAGAATCAAAAAAAATAATAACACAATGTCAACACGCTTACAACATAGGAAAAATATTAACTTTAATTAATACTATAATCACTGATAATCACTAAGGGTAAAGTTACACGTGCTAATTTAGTAGTATGTTTGTTTGTAAACTTGCTCTTTGATTTTGTGCCTTACGCCGCAGGTAGCATAACACGAAATCGAACTCATTCCTCCATCTCTCTCTAAGCACTCTTGAAATAAGCAAGTCCAAATGAGATTGACGGACTAGTTTGTTACGACAGTTATTTTGTGTCATGATATCTGCGACGCTAGGCATAAAATTAATAAGCAATATTTCAAATAAGCTTGCGACTAATAAGCCCGTGTAACTTTACTCTTAGTTTGATTATACAGGGTGTCCCAAAAGATTACGTAGCTGGAAAGGGGGGTGATAGGGATGGTCACAAGGGTCACCAGAAAAATATAAAAAATTCCCTCTGGGTGTTTAAAAAAATAAATGGCATTTTTTAAAAGACTAAAAATTTTACACCTTGTTATTTTTTATGTTGATGTTGATGACCTTGTTGTTATTGAAGATTACATAACAGCATTTTTTTTAAATACAGCCATATTTGTAGGTACAGTTAGCACAAGGTGTAAAATTTTTAGTCTTTTAAAAAATGCCATTTATTTTTTTAAACACCCAGAGGGAATTTTTTATATTTTTCTGGTGACCCTTGTGACCATCCCTATCACCTCTTTCCCAGCTACGTAATCTTTTGGGACACCCTGTATGTGATTATTGTGATTATACGATTAGTATCAATTAAAGTTCTGTGATTGTACCTATTAACGGAAACATAATGTTGATGATTTTTTATTTGATTCTATATAATTTTTTTGACATTTATATTTAATTACTTAATAGTTAATATTTTACCTATGTTGTAAGCGTGTTGACATTGAGTTATTTTTTTATTTGATTCTATGTAACATAAGAAATAAAAAAAGCTGAAATGTACGGTGATTACATTTTTTTCCTGAAAAAGAAACAATAGTAGCAAATGTCTCCCCCCCCCCCCGGTGACAACTGTGAAAAATAATTCCCGTTTGTCCCCTTTAGTCAGTTTTCAAAGGGAACAGTCGGCACAAATTGTCACCCTGGTGACAACTGCGAAGACAATTCCCAGATGTCACCCCGGAGGACATGGCTAGAGGGGACAATCGGGAATGACTCAACGCAACTCAATACAATAAATGTTATATTTTTATTTATTTTTCTGTTTTCAACATTTATTTAGTATATAGGTATTTATAATCAATGCCTTTTCTATGATAACTGTTTGTGCTTTCATGATTAAGTGTGACCAAACAACCATACCTGAACAAAGCAATAATATACCATACACATATAATGCAGTAATAGTGCATAGTTAGTGCCTTTTGTATTAACGAGTCATACCTAAAATAGGTAGATTACGACGCATTAATTAATTGAAATAGTCGAAACAACATTAGCTTTATACATTAGATGTGGTATTACTATTTCATTATCCACTCTGACTTATATTTATATGAATAAGAGGAGAACCGAGTGATATGGTGCCTAATTATATACACACAAATGATTAAATGGCTCCATTTCTTTTTTTTAACTTCAAGAATCTTTTAAATTTTATGACTTACAAAGACTGATAGACCAGTGTCGAAGCTTTTCAAAATAATTCTTAAAAATGACAAAAAAAATATAGGTAATGTAGGATGAAACCCATTGGAAAAGGAAGAAAATATAACAAAAAATATAGGAAAAATAAATTACGGGCCATCTGAGGTCGAAAAGTAGGAGGGGGTCCCTACCCCCTACCATCCTTTTCAATGGGTTTAATCTTAATATAATTTTATTTGGTTTCAAAAATTTTCGACCCTGGTCTATCTATGATTGATTGAAGAATATATTTTCTAAATCTACCAAATTAAAGGACTTGTCCATCCCTACCGCATTTTATTTTAACATTTTGGTCGGTAAAATTATTGTTTGACAAGTTTCAAATTACTATAACAACCTCATTTAAAATTTGTTGATAACTTCTGGTTGTGGATAATATTAATCAAAGATCTGATGGAGACTACAATAGTAGGTAGGTATTTTCTTCTTTATTAACTAATTTCCTTTTAATGTTTTACCTTATCTCGACGAGACATTAAGGCATAGTCTTTCGCAGTTTAAATGGTATTAGAAAATCAAAACTTTTCTGAGCAAATTTCAAAAGAACAACGTGCAAATCAACAAAGTTTAAAATAACGATGGTCATTTGGTCAAAAGTTCAGCTAACCAAAGTCTGGAATTCTTTGCCGGCCGCTGCCGCGGCACGCTCGCTACGCTCGCTCGGCTCGTGCGTTGTGGTCACAAGCCTAACCTACAGAAGTTGGAATCCTGGGTTGGAGTGTACTACCGTTTGTCGTAAAAACGATGTCGAAGGCGAAAGTATCAGATTCCAGACTTTGGTCAGCTGAACTTTTGATCAAATTACCATCGTTATTTTAAACTTTGTTGATTTGTACGTTGTTCTTTTGAAATTTGCTCAGGAAAGTTTTGATTTTCTTATATGCAACCGTTTAAATTGGTCATATCGATATTGTTTTTAAAGTACGTTCAATCAAAATTAGTCTTAATCGGTTTCGGATTCAGAATGTTGGCTTCAGTGGGGCTTGAAACTTGAATGAAGGTGTTTTATCAAGATAAAGTAAAAAGTATGCATGGACTTAGATGGACTTAAAGGGGGGGTGCCCTTTAGCCCCCAAATCTAAATCCGCTACTGGTCTTAATGATCTCACTCAATACCCCATGGTATCATGGTAACAAATTATGTATACATAGCCATTTGGGACTACAATTGGTCGTTGGTTTTGTTGTATCTTGTTTTTTACACATTCCTTGAACGTGTTTTAAATTGATTTGTATTCTAAAGCCTATTTTAACATTTTAATTTCATTTCAGCACGTCAGGTATTAATTATCTGCCCAATGCTTTGTAAATGAACAAATTGTGACGATATTATATTTCTATTTTAACATAAGTACACTATGAAAAGATATTTTGTATAATTGCTTTAGGTTGTATAGGTTTTAATATAATGACTATTTTAAGATAGTTTTAAAATAGGCGTGTAGCATTGTAAAAATAATATGTTCTGTCTCTGGTAATATTGAAAGTCAAAGAGAACTATTTATTTTGTTCATAATTCGACAAGTATCTATTTGTTTTGAAATAATTTCTTACTTAAGACATAATGGCAATTTTAAGGAATAAAAACCTATTACTAGCAAATTCAGTTTTATTTTCCAAAATGTAGTCCTAACCTCATTTAGTGTGCGTTACTATTGTTGTGTCAAGTTGTCCAAACAAAAAATGATTTTTTTTATACAACTTGGCAGAGCAATCTTAAAGGACACGATCTTACGAGATTTTGATAATAACAAAAAAACCAGTGCAACTACTGACCAATTACAATAAGTAGGACAACTACGAGTCGGATTTGCGCACGAAGGGTTCCGTACCATTTTCAACTGTTGGCGTAATAGACATCGAGCAAAAAGGACAAAAAAAAAATTGTTGTACGAGAGCCCCCCTTGAAAAATATTATATTTTATTTAATTTTGTTGTCGGCAATAGAAATACATACGCGCGCGCGGCTCTTGAGATACAGCCTGGTGACAGACAGACAGACAGCGATGTCTTAGTAATAGGACCCGTTGTGAATGTGCGTTAGGATCACGGGTGTACATCACAGATGAGAACTGCTCCTCTACACAAAGATTGTACCTGCAGTGTACCTCAGTGTACCCTTAATGAAATCCGGTGTACTTCTTTTGATAAAAAGATATATAGTATATATAATATTTTTATATACACAGTAGGTACGTACGTATAATAAAAAAAAAGTTTAATACGCATCTGGTTGCCGAGAAAAAAATGTACACCCGCAGTTCTAACCTTAGAATGGCGGGTGTACCTACATACTTAATTATATAACATTTTATCCGAGAAGGTAAATTGAATTTCATTAAAGGTGTACTAAAACATGTAAAAAAACATATGTAAAATACGCATCTCCTGATGGGAAAAAATGCTCACGCGCAGTCCTAACTTTAGGATAGCGGGTGTACATATTATACTATATATATTTTTATCAAAACAAGTACACCGAATTTCATTAAGGGTACACTGCAGGTACAATCTTTGTGTAGAGAAGCAGTTCACATTTGTGATGTACACCCGTGATCCTAACGCACATCGTTGTTACCTTCCTCTTTAGTTTATCAACTAACTAGTAAGTTGATCTGCTTGACAGTAGTGTACGGGGACAACGGGGGGTATTTATTAAAGTACCGCTGACATGCCCGTGACGCGCCTTTATTTACGTTGGCACTGAACGTGTATATAACACGCCGCGCTCTCGCGACCTACTCGTCGTTCGCACGCTCTAACGCGCACGCCCTATGTCCAACCTAAAAGTTCAGGTCCTTTAGCACTTATGTTACGGAAAGACAAAATCTATAATTAATTTAAACTTGCAGTTAAAATTTAATTTTCATCAAAATTATTGGTTTCGAAATAATAACAAAGTAATTGGTTGTTATAGAATACTTTTAATTTGTTTGCACACAGCCTCTATTGAGAACAATGTTAAGGAATATAAAAAGAAAGCCTGGACAAGACAAACAAAAATAATTCAAGACAACTGATAATTGCAACGCAGCGACATTTAATCAAACTAACGATGTGTCAGCTCCATCTGTGTTATAAATATTTAAAAACAGAACAGTGTAGAGCTTGGACATTACATTTGATCTAAGGGTAATTGTCTTCCGATACATACTTACTTATAAAACTTCAGCATGGATTTATTATGGCTTTTTTACTTTCATAAAATAAGAAATGTCAAGAACTATCATTTATTAAAATTAATAAATGGTGTATACATTTCAAGTACCTTTCAATTCCAATAAATTTAAAAGACACTTGAAATAGTCCCAGTGTGAAAAAATACTGCAATGGAATTATTGAACATAATTGTGTTTCGCAACGCAACATTCAAGTATGATGAAAAACAAAATATGTATATGAAATATTAAAATAATGATATATAATTAAATGTAATAGCTAAACCAACTGTATTAAAAGTACAAATATTAATGAGATTTGGAAATAGGTCCCAGTTGACAGTGTTAAGTCAATTGTGTGCACATTCTGTACTTAAGTTATCACGAGGACGAGGCTCGCCGCCGTCCGGCCACTGGCGCGACACTCGGATGGCGAACTAGAATTACGTAAGTATTAATAACTGCATATATCATACATCTAAACTCAAGTAACTTATTTTTTATTCAGTTTTGAGGTTTTCATATTTTACTTTTTTTTTATTCTTTTTTCCATATTTTTTTATACGATAATCTCTCGTTTGTTAACCACAGCGCGTTGTTGCCGGTGAAATCTGCCTTTCACGAATGAATTTGTCCATCATATAATAATAGGTAGACGAAGCCGCCGGAGATGCGACACGCCACCGAGATCCACGTGAATTATTCAACTTTTTCAGGTTTGCGACCGTAATGTGGCGGGCGCGGGGGCCTGGGCGCCCCCCTCGCCCCGCCCCGCGGGCCCCCTCTGCCGCGCCCCTTGAAGCCGCCGCCGTAGCTCTGCTCGTACCGGTCGCGCCCGTTCTCATTGTGGAACGAGTCGGCCGCGTCGCCGTTGCCGTAGTATCCGTCGCGGTCGTCTCCGCGGGGCTGGTAGCCGTCCTTGTGTCTGTTTTGGTAGCCATCGTACTGTCTGCCCTGGTAGCCATCTTTGTTCTGATAACCGTCCTTTCCTTGGTATCCGTCCTTTCCTTGATAGCCGTCCTTGCCGGAGCGGCCCTGGTAGTCGGCGGGGTGTCGGGGTCGGTAGCCTTCGCCGGGGGGTCGGCTCTGGTAGGAGCCCCGGCCGCGGTGGCCGTTGTGCGGGGGTCTCGCACCACGTCCGTACCGGCGGTAGCGGCCCTGCGCGTCGCCCGCGCCGGCCGGCCGTCGCTCGGCGTCGTCTCTGTCGGGGCTGCCGTCCTTGTGCTCGTCGTCCGGCCCGTCGTCGGCGGGGGACGGCGCCGGCCGCTCGTCGACGGGCGGGGCGGGCGGCGCGTGCAGGGGCGCGGCGGGAGGGGGCGCGGGGGCGGGCGCGTGCGCGAGCACGGGCGCGGGCGCGTAGTGCTCGGGGTGGGGCGCGAAGTGCGGCTGCGGCGGCATGGGCACGGGGCCCGGCTCGCCCACGCGCCCGCCCGGCAGCTGTACGAAGTGCTGGTTGGTGAACGTCTGCGTGGGGATCGGGCCGGAGGGAGAGGGTCGCTCGGGCATGGTCGGCGGCTGCGGGGTCCCGATCGGGCTGTCGATCTCGGACTCTTGCAAGAAGAAGAAGTTCTGGGAGCCGATGACCTCGGCGAGCGGGCGCTGCTGCGGGTACTGGTGCGCGAAGTAGGCGTGCTCCACCTCCTGCAGGGTGATGGGCGGCAGCGGGCGCAGCGGGTAGGCGGGCGCGGGCACCACGCCGGGCGCGGGGGGCACGGGCAGCGCGGGGGGGTAGGGCTCGGGCTCGGGCCCCACCTCACCGACCTCCGCGCACTCCACCTCGGGCTCCGGCTGTGTCGCCTCCTCGGCTTCGGGTGCGATTTCGTCCAGAGAACGATCAAAATAACCGCATTCGTGAACTGAAGTTACAATCTCTTTAATGTGTGTGTAAGTAGTGCCGAGTACTTCTTTTGGTTTCCCATCGATGATAGCGTACAGATGTTCCGCCGCTTTGGTTGTGTGGCTGTGAAAACCAGGTTGGCCCTCCTCATTTATCTCATGTTTGGGAGTTACTTCAGGGTACCTGAAACAAAATAAATAGGCATACTTCATATCTCTTACAATAATATATTTTCTCAGAGGACAGTTAAGCAGAGGTAACTTGATAAAAGTTAAGTACTTTTATCTATCCAGCTTGAAATTCTCAAGTCAGAAAGTAAATACAGCTGGTAATAACATGTATTAAGCTATACTTAACCAATATTTATAATAGACATATATTTCGTAGCTTGACATAATTATTTTAGGCTGACATAATACAGACTAATACTTTTAGACAAACAAAATTTAATTAATAATTTTTGTTAATGTATCACAAAATAAATACAAGTTGCATCAAAATAGTATAATTTGATATTAAATTCAACTTACAAATCATCCAGAATTTTCAGATCCTCTTCTGTCAATTTAACAGCACCATTAGTCCCGGTAAGAAAATCGTTCCTTGCTTCAGAGTTACCCATTTGAACCAGACAATCCAAAATCAGTAACACTTCCCGTATTTTGTATGTTTCAGCCGCATAGCGCACCCAGGCCTCCTAGAATACATAAACAAAATATGAATGGTTTAAAATCAAAATTTCATTATATTATTTTTATGTTGAAAGTAACTATTGCCTATGAACATAGAGCCAGCAGGTATTAAACCTTTGTCATTCAGCTCCAAGATAGACACATCACCGTGTTTAAAGGAGGTGCAACCCAGGAATGCTATGGCAAGAGTGGATACATTTGGCTGTGACAGTCAGCAAGTAGCAATAGGCACAGAAAAATGAGTTTTTTTGTTATAAAGTAATTTTTTTATATCATATTTTGTGAAATATTACTTATTACAAAACTCTTTGTTACATGTTTCAATGTTAAAATATTTACTATAGTATACAAACACATAATTACTATTTCTCTCTATAGGTACTACATAGTATCAATAAAGTTGCTTCCCTCTTGTCTGTCCCTATGTATGCTTAGATCTATAAAAATAGGCAAACAGATTTTGATGCGAGTCCGGGTGGGTTGCTAGTTTGTTGTATAAGTTTTAATAATCTATATAACATTTAATAAATTATTCATTCAAAAGACATGATTATAGCTGTGGGGCTGATTTCAAATAGAAAGAAAGGAAATATAAAAAAAAATCAAAAGACATTAGATATTGCATCAATCTCAACATCAAAAGTCCAAACTCAATCATTATACACTCCCGAATCAGACATTAAAGAATAATTTCTTATCAAACATGAAATTGTATTCTATTGTATAATTGTTAAAAAGAAAAAACAATTTTCTTAAAAACTTAATTATGTTTATAAGAAAATATAACTATATTCAAAATTTTATGATACTAACCTTTTTAGCTTGTTTCTTGGCCTCACGCTCAGCAGATGTAGCAATTCCACAGACCTGTTTTGATAAGTCTCTTGCAAACTCAAGAGTTTGGGCGACCTCATCATACTTGGCCACAGCCACTTTTTGGTCAGCATTTAACTCTTTGCCAGCTTTTTGCAGGTCTCGGTATGATGTTAGCTTACTCTAAAATAGACATTTTTTTTAATAATTTAGATTGAAATTAAATATATAGTTAAATGCATAACATAGACAAATTAATTACTCCAGCATTAGGTACAGTAACAGTAAAATAAAAATGAATCTTCATGTACACTAAACTTGAGTATGAAATGTCAGTTTTGGTTAATTCCTTTTTTCATATTATTTGTAATTATGGGAACAAAAGAAAATTTTGGAAAATCCATGGGAAATGTCAGTGCAATGGATAGGTGGCGCTGCGCACAAACAGCTAGAATTAAATAACAAAGCAAATACAAATTTAATAGCAATTGAACAAACTTAAAATTATAATGATAATGTTACGGACCATAAATTAACTCAACATGATACTTGAACCATTTACAAATACATAAATATTTGAGATAATATAGCATCATGTAGCTTCTTTCTTTGTATTGTAAACAATACATGTATGTTAAATTAATTAATGTGAATTTTTAATCATTTCAGATTTATTGGAATCTTAGCAAGTCAAATAAGCATTTCAATGACAAATTAATATTATTATTAAAAGGATTTAACACCAAGGGGCATAATTAAATTAAGAAACAATTTTAGCATATTTCATAACTATAAATAATTAAAAGTTGTGATATATAACTTAAATATAACTTTACACCATTTTTTTATTTATATTATACAATACTAAACTCTTAATAAATAAATGATAAAAGTACGTATTTTATAAGACATTGCATTGCTTGTCATATTTTTATAGAAACAAAAAGATAAATATTGATATAAAAGATACATAGAACCTACTTTTTAGTGTTACAAGTCATATTTTAATAATATAACATGAAAGTGTAAGACTCCAATATAATTTGCCGCAAAGTAGTAAATCATACTGATCTTTATATATAAACACTTGATATGCTTTCTTTGCACCATAAAATGATATCGCATCATAGTATAACACTAAAAGTGAACTAGATTTCTTATTTTCCATGGTAAATAACATTGTAAACTTTACAGCGTCATTGTATTGTATCGTCAACATTCCATGAGCACATGTGTGAAAATGGCGTCAAGTTTGCAGGAATTATATCCTTGCAAATTACCAAAACGCATTAAAGTCTCAGCATAATCAAGCCGCAAAGTCCCACATAACTTAGTCTTCTACGCACTGAAAATTCGCCACAATCAGTCAGAGCTGAAACTTATGATTACTTACCTTTCGTTTTTCCAAATTACGGATTTTGTGTTCTATAATGGTTATAATCTGTCGTATTGGTGAGTTATCCATAGCCTCCGAAGAGGCTGGTTTCTCAGACTTTCCATTCGCAGCTGAAGGCATCCTTCACAGGCAACAACTCTTCCCGGATTGTGTATGGTGGTGGTTGATTGAGGAGATAGAGATAGAATTTTCTATCTTTATAACCACAAACCAACTGTCATTTTGAGGCTGAGGTCGGCTTTTTTTTTTGTCGTTTGTTTTAGCATTGGCTTTATAAATTGGCTATGGTTCCGAAAAGTTGCCCGGACAAAAATATAAAATAAAATTTATTTTATATTTTTGTCCGGGCAACTTAAACGTTACCGAGTTCGGAATAGGGATGTCGATTCTTTCCAAAAAAGATCGATTTTTAAATCGATTCGAATCGTGACCTAATGAATCGATCCACAAAAAAATCGAGGCCAAAAAGATCGATTTCTGAAAAATCGATCTTTTCTTCAAGTTTTTGTTTATAATGTTAAATTAAATTATTTTTTTGTAAATAAATCTATTTTATTAAAAACATGACACATATTATAATTTAACGATCTCTTATCAGTAAAATCAGGTGATTCGATGATAAAAAATATTTTTATTACCATATCAAAAGATCAGATCAGGTATAAAATAAGACATTTATTTTTTTATGTATTGGTTTACAAAGTTAAGAAAATAGATAGTGTAGCTTATAGTTCCCAATGCTTAATTTCTAAACTTTTTAAAAACAACAGTCTGTCATAAAATCGAATGTCGATTTTTAAGGGTGAAATATCGATTCACTGAATCGATTCAGTACTACATATCGATTTAAAAAATCGATCTTTTTGGCTCCAAAAATCGATTCTTCGATTAATCGATCTCAGATCGCCATCCCTAGTTCGGAATCTTTCAAGATGAAGTCTAGGTTCGGTCCATTTGAGGGTCCATTCATACAAAAAATAGATCAGACACCTTAAGTGTTTCAAAATTCAAGACTTAGGAAGTTGCGAAGGCCTTGTCTGGCCTTTATTATAGATGGTGTAGGGGAGCTTTAATATATTACAGCCTCGCTACATTTATGGAAACTTTAAAAAAAAAAAAAAAAGAAAAAAAAATACATATAACGAAACTGTTAACGTTTCTTAACGATTGATTTATCGATTATATGAAATAAAAGATACTTTCGTAATATTATTGTATTCAGACAGTTACAAGACAACCACCGTACTTTTCTTTATCGATGATTAATATATTGACACGATGGTAACCGGCCAGTAGGAACCATAGAAAAATGCGGAAATGAGGAAAGCTTCACATTACTGTATACAAACTCTAATCGAAACTGAATCACACTCAAAGATTTGAAATAATTATAGATGATGTAATTTTTCTCTGATCAATCCGCACAGTAATATTGTTCGGTAAATACCCTTTTGGAACTTAGTAAGTAAATATATTATTACTATCTAAGTTTATAAGAGTACCTGTAAAAACGATTACATTTTTTAATTTGTTTCATGAAAACTAATTAAAACTATTAAATTGTTCTTAAAAATTAAAAACGATGAACTATTATACTGGACCATAAGCCAATAGGTACAGTCCCACCCACTGTCCCACCAACTTATCTGTGAAATGCCAAAAGTAGGAACTACGGCCGCCATGTTGAAATGTCATTCGATTGTCAGTATCTATCTACTACAATGACTACAATCGGGTTCTCTGTGATTTCTGTTGCTAAATTGCTATATTTACAACGTTAATTATGCCGAAAGCGATTAAAAGTGATGCTCGAAGCATTATTCTAAAGGTTAAATCCTTTTTTGAAGAAGAAGCTCGGGCGGAGGCTCCGATTATACCATTTAATAGTCTTGTGTAGTTCGTGAACGATGAACGAATAGGAGCCGTATCTTCGTACTGTACTAGAAGAAACGTTTCCGAACGCTGATTTGTAATCGGTCTAATAGGTCAAATAGCTCTTTTCGTACTTCGTACATTGTAAACCGCGAGATCGTATAAGTGCGAGCGAGAACGAATAATGAAACTGACTGATTGTTTTTGACAAGTACGTCATACGAATTCATTTATAATAATGTAGGCGGTTGATCCGAATGACAGTTCTTGAGTCCTAAGCCTGTTCAAGTATGAAGGAAAATCAAATAATTATGTTAAATTATTACAATAGTAACCATAATTTGGTCACCGTGGTGATTTGATGGCTGCTCTGTGGTCCGCAAATACGCTATAAGTACTTAACAATGTTCCTAGAGAACGTATTTACTCTGTGATCCGCGCTGTCCTATATGGAAATGCTGACCGAGCGCAAAGACCGAATAGAGCTGTTAGAGCTTATAGAACGAACTAGTTCACTGTCCGAAATGAACTAGTACGGAGCGATCTTGAAAATGACCGAGCAGGCACAAGACTACCATTTAATCAAATATACAAACGAATTTCGGCAGCTACAGGTTAGTGTTCCCAACTTTCTTTTTGTAAATTTCCCGATATTTATGAATTTGATTGATGTAAGAGTCAACTAACCCGCAACAAGAAATAGGTACATATCTACTGATATTTACTTTTAATATTGCCACTATTCATTCGTACTTACATATAGCAAACATTGTGTGTGTGACGTTAAGGGGTTGATGATGATAATGTGTTATTTATTTCAGGTGTGAGTCAAGGGCTCATATCTAAAATAGTAAAAGAAGGGCATGTAGCAGAAGAGACTGGTACAAAAATTCGGGCCCCAGGCAAGGAGAGGCAGCGTAAAACGGGATTTATACATGTTGATGATTTTGACATGGGAGTTATTCGAAGAAAAGTTCATGAGTTTTATTCCAATAAAAAGGAGCTACCAACTATCAAGAAGCTTCTAGAGGTCTTAAAGACAGAAATTAATTACACAGGACAAAGAGAAAATCTTCGAAAACTGCTTCACAAGATGGGTTTTCGTTTTAAAAAGTCTCAGAGTAACCGTAAGTTACTAATGGAGCGTAATGAAGTATCAGCTTGGAGAGCAAAGTACTTGCATGCAGTGGAAAAAAATAATAAAGGTCCACAACCTCAGCCGCTAATTTATTTAGACGAGACATATATTCACTCATCGCATACATTAGGCAAATGTTGGCAAGGAGAGGATGTAGACGGAGTATTAGAGCCTGTATCAAAAGGACAAAGGTATATTATTGTACACGCAGGAGGGGACACTTGATTTGTTAATAATGCACTTCTCGTTTTCAAGTCTAATACTAAAAGTGGTGATTATCACGATGAAATGAACAGTACTAATTTTAAAAAGTAGGTTATTGAAAAACTGGTGCCTAACTTACAGCAGCCATCAATAATTGTAATGGATTATGCTCCCTATCACCGTGTTTGCATAAATAAGGCTCCAAATACGAATTCTTTAAAAAGAGATATGCAACTATGGTTGACACAAAATAATGTTGACTTTGGAGAAGAGTTCACAAAACCTCAGCTGTTAGAAATAATAAAAAGAAAAAAGCATGAACCTGAATATGAAATTGAAAACATATTAGAACAAAATGGACACAAATGCTTGTACTTACCTCCCTATCACTGTGATCTTAACCCCATTGAATTCATTTGGAGCACAATGAAAAGAAAAGTAGCTGAAGTAAATATTGACCATAAAAATGCTGAGATTCCCCGCCTGGTTCAAAAAGCCTTTGAAACCATTACAGTTAATGAGTGGGCACAGCATTGCAAACATGTTCACAAGTTAGAAGAAGAATATTTGAAACAAGATTCGTATTTGGATAAGCCTTATAATAGAAGTAAGAAGTGACACAGAAACAGAAAGTGATAGTGATGATGATGATGGTTGCATGGAAATAGGAGGTATATTTCCTCACAGCCTGGATGAAGTTGGGCGTGCAGGTTGTTCAAAAGACTATAATTATTGTAAACCTGGTTTCAATAAATGAATTATTCTAAAACTCATGTTTTATTATATCCAATTGCTAGGTCAGCTCCTGTATCTATCCTGTAGATATGAAACTAGCCGACCGCCAGCGACCTCGTCCACTGACAACTTTGTCTGCCCTATCCCGTCGCTCCTATTGGTCGCAGCGTGTTGTTATATAGCCTAAAGCCTTCCTCTAAAAATGAACTGTCCAACAGCAGGTAACATGAATTTTAGGTTACAGTTACAGGTTATCTACCCTTAATCAATTGGACGTAGTTAAGCAAAAAGGATCCAATCCACAACTGGGTCAAAAATGAGTTAAGTGCACCAAACTGATAAAAAAAATATATATACTTAGGGTCAGTAAAAACAATCCAGCTAAACATAGCTCTATTTTTCGTATACTTAAACTTCAGAACCAGTCCACATGTATAGCGCTACTTATTTTTTTTTTTTTTTTTTTTAACCATAAATAAGCTCAAAAGTAACTGGGTGTGGATTGGATCCTTTTTGCTTAACTACGTCCAATTCATCTTTGCCATTTTTTCGAAAAATTTTTACACACTTAATGAATGTATCAATGTGTAGACATAGATAATAAAGTACTAATTTATATAGATTACCTTAATAACGTATCTAATTTATTACTACGCTAAATACTAGGCAAATATGCCCAATTCTGGGAAATCTATATTAACTTGCAACACTATGTCGATGGTGTCGCCGCCACTCAGTTCACAGATAAGTTATAAGACCGTGGATCGCAGATAGTTTACTATAAAACGGCAACATTATATTCTACCCAACTATTAATTATCATTTGTTTATTTATTATTTTAATTATTATGTGTGTATCCTGTATAAAATTTATTTTTTATTTTTTAAGTGTATGATTATTTATTTTAATGTTTAGCATATTTTAGCGCAATATTGCTAGGCCTGTTACCATAGACTGTTATATTGTATACAAGCTAGTCAAGTAAAGTAATCCATAAAATACCCCTAAATCGTTGGAAAAAAGTTGCTTAAAAAAGTGCTTCTATTCAATAGTAATCAAATCAAATCTAATGTAAAAGATACTTAATAAATAACAAAGCGATCGTTCACGGTTATAGGTGGTTTAAGGATAAAAATTTGATAAATGTAATATTTTAATAAAAAATTTAAAAGGTGTTCGGTTTACTTTTTAGACATTAAAGCATCATACAAGGGAAAATCGCAGTTTTGCTTGGCAACCCTAATAATAACCTCTTTCTCTAGCCGTCAAGCTTTGTAACACAAGGTGATAAATTTTAAATTATTTTTTAATATTAAAAACGTGTTTTACAGTTTTAAATCTGTATTATTACTAGAAAATAATCTTCGATCAGTGTTTTCAGCTTGAGTTTTAATATTTTGGTTGACTTTTTTTGTATGAGTTTACGTCCACGTGTTGTATGACCGACAGTGTTATAGGCATCGCTTTATTTCAGGCACCAAAATGACGAACTCCAAGGGTTACCGTCGTGGCACCAGGGATCTGTTTGCCCGCAGGTTCCGCACACATGGAACTATCCCTCTTTCCACGTACATGAAAGTGTACAAAGTCGGCGACATCGTTGACATCAGGGTAAGTGTCTTACTACAACTTGTCATTCAGCAATGAAAAATCACATTAGTAAAAAGATCTTGTTTCTTTGAGCAACGATAAACATAAGTCTTGCATTGATGAGCCATTTTCGTTGCAGATTGCTCATAAATTCTCATTACATATAAATTTTATGGTTTATAATAATGTAGGTGTTAATGAATGAAGGTCTTGAAACATCCTGGTGTTAAATCCCTTTTTAATTGATTAATTGAGTTTTTATAGTTTACATTACCTAGGTACATTTAAATATTTATGTACTTCGTATTTCAACATTATGTTATTATATCCCAGGTACCAAAATGTTACACTGATAAATTAATATCTTTACTAAATTTTATGATGCGGAATAACATTTTTGAACTTACAATTGACTGATAGTAATTTTTTTCTCAGGGAAATGGTGCAGTTCAAAAAGGTATGCCACACAAAGTGTACCACGGCAAGACTGGTCGTATTTACAATGTCACACAACACGCTCTTGGTGTGATTGTAAACAAGAGGGTGCGTGGCAGAATCCTACCCAAGCGCATCAATATCCGCATTGAGCATGTTAAGCACTCCAAGTGCAGAGAAGACTTCCTCAAGAGGGTGAAGGAAAACGAAAGGCTCTTGAAGGAAGCTAAGGCTGCTGGCAAAATTGCCAACCTGAAGAGACAGCCTATTGGACCCAAGCCAGCACATATTGTCAGCGGAACAGAAAAACCAGTGCAACTGGCACCCATCCCCTATGAATTTGTTGCCTAAAAAGGGAAATAAATAATTTTAAGGATTTCTGAATTTTTTTTAAGTTTCCTGTTTACAACTTATATACATAATTTTAAGCTCATTAACTGGTGGACCAAAGTCTATTAGTTGGATCGTGGTCCCAAGTACCTTAGGTACTTCAAAAAGCCCTATGACAACATGGACATACCTATAGACCTGTTCAAAAGACGAATATGCTAACTATACCTCCTTGGTACTCTTAATTCTATGTGAAAAACCCATTTCTGTCAGCAATTTTAGGTAATTTCATCTTAACATTGACAATAATAATTCTATTGCACATACTGAATGGCACTTGACTAAATTGTTGACTTCATTGTATTGGATAGGTCTGTCCAATCTTCGAATATTCCCAATCGCCCCCGCGGGGATTGCCACCGGAGGCAAATGGGAATAAAAAATCATTGCCCCCACTTCAGTTTCGCTGTACTTTGCTTTCTCAATCGTAGAGAATAAAAGGATGAGGCAACTTATGATTAACCTGCCTCTAATCTTAAAAAAAAACCGGCCAAGTGCGAGTCGGACTCGCGCACGACAGGTTCCGTATCAGTTACAAGTGCGTACCTATTTTTGATATTAAGAATAAAAAAGCGTATGTTTATGAAATTAAATATTATTTTTATAATCGAGTTGATTGAATGAAACGTATTAAAAAAAAACTACTTGCAAGATCTCGTTCAAACCAATTTTCGGTGGAAGTTTGTATGGCAATGTGCATCATATATTTCTTTTCAGTTTTATCATTCTCTTATTTTAGAAGTTACATGGGAGGGGACACATTTTACCACTTTTGAAATGTCTCTCGCGCAAACTATTCAGTTTAGAAAAAATATATAATTATTAAAAACCTCAATATCATTTTTGAAGACCTATCCATAGATAACCTACACGAATGGGTTTAATGAAAAAAAAAATTGAGTTTCAGTTCTAAGATTGGGAACCCCCAAAAATTTTTTTTTTTATATTTTTGTGTGAAAATCTCAATGCAGTGAGGTCTCACAAAATACATCCACGTACCAAGTTTCAACATTATAGTTCTTAAAGTTTCGGAAAAAAGTGGCTGTGACATACGGATGGACGGAAGAAAGCAATGTACAGCGAAACTGAAGTGGGGGCAATGACTTCCCAGTTGCCACCGGTGGCGACTGGGAATTTTTATTCCCATTTACCTCCGGTGGCAATCCTCGCAAGGACGACTGGGAATATTCGCCAATCTTGACGTTATATAATTTTCTGCTAAAAACATATTGAAGACATCAGGCCAGTATCATTTTATTGTACCGCTTGCTGCTGCAGCGGCATTACAGAGACCGTTAGCCTGTGAGTCGCACAAGCATCGTCCTCGGGCCGCAGGTTGACGACTATGGGTGTAGACAGTAACGAGTAGGACACTCTGTTGTCTTTCCTTGACGTCTTTGCAGCCTTTATAAGTTCCACGGAACATAATTACCCCAAAAGTCGTAATCGCGGGGTGATGAACTTTCGGGATAGGTGATTGGCGAGGGTTTCGGGAAAATCTTATAGATACTTAGCGCTAACTGTGAGGATTAGTCTTACGCTATATAAGTGTAGACATTATATAGGCCTATCCTTATATCCTTTTTATTGCGAAAACAAGCTTTAACGGGCTAAAAGTATATGGAAATTCGTCATCAATATTCCATGCGGGCAAAAGTAGCTAATAAAACACAAACTGATTGATCACAACTTTTTAATTTGAAATTAATTACGTGGTATATTTACAATCATAAAATGACCAAAGATGAATAATATTATATCATATATAATCATCAATTATTGTAATTAAACATTTTTTTCACTAAATATATGCCTTCTCAACTTTAACAAATGCGGCATAATAACATTATTTATTATTATCGCTATTTTTAAATAATTTAAATTACTAAATAAATGAATAAACTTAACAACTAGCATCTCTAGATTGATAAAATAAAATATATCCTGTTTCAGATGATTTCTGTATATCTGAAGTTAGGCCGTAGAAGTCTTCTATAGCTGAGGCGTCAATTTTCTGTTAACAAAATTAATGTATATAAATATTACTAAATAATATAATTTTATAACGGCAACATCTCGTTTACGTCCACAGTTGATCATGGGCCTCCTATTTACAGACCTTGGTCGGCCAGGGTCGTTGAGGGATTATGCCATAATCACCACGCTTGGCAGGTAGATTGGTGATCAGCATTTGTAACTCAATATACCGCAATCCGCACTGCGGCTACTAGCTTCCCGCGCGCGGTTTCACCCGCGTAGCTTCCGTTCCCGTAGGAACTTCATAATTAAATATAGCCTATTCCACTCAGGGTAAACGTAATCCAATGGTGAAAGAATTTTTGAAATCGGCACAGTTATTTTTGAGTTTATTCATTACAAACATACACAGAAAAATAAAAATCTTTCCTCTTTATAATATTAGTATAGCTTGAAAGATTGTTTTTATCGGACCAAATTGGTTTCTCAAATTGGCGCGTTAAAGGAAACAAACAAATTGATCAGCTTTATATGGTAACTACTATAATGAAACATATGGCTGAACCCTATAAAGATACAGGTCTAACCTAGTTTAAGACATAGTAAGTAGTGTACTAAACTGTGACGAATTTGCTGTAGGTAAATGTATTCTGTGCACAATGTCAATTATTTACGAAACTAAACATTATTATTATTATTATTTGTATATATAAGTATATATTTAGATATACTTACATCTACCATATCATCATCGAACAGCAACCAGAATCCATGGCTCTTCACAATACTGATGTAGTGTCCCCGGTTGGGCCCCGACCCGCAGTGCACCACCACGGCCACGAGATCATACAGCCTGTCCGGATTCACCGCGTCGTCTGACTGCAACACATACAAAAAAAATACTATAAGCTTTCTTATTTTCTAATCTTATTTATTAATTATACATTCGTATGGATGATAGTATCTAAAAGCACGCACAATATCACTCTACGACTCACTCAATTGAACTGTACGTTACGATATTTGGAATTAATATACCTGCCCATTCTCACGCATGGGCCCACGCCTTTTCTTATTCTAATTCAAAGTACCGTCAAAAATGGCCGCTAAAAAAGTGTGCATTTCGAAAGATGACGGTGTTCACCAGCATCAAGGCGCAGGAGGGTGCCATTTTACAAATTCAGCGCCAAAATGATACTTAGGCTGCAGACTCTCACCTTCCACCATTAATGTGTACGGGGCATCACAAAGTTATATTACTTGGGCTTAAATGTAACCTCGGGTCGGCACTGCCTTTTTCAGTGGATTCCCTTTCTCTGCTATTGTGTTTGTGTTTTTATAATGGGGAGAAACAAATTAGGCAAGCCCTCCTCCGCGGGGGGTGACTCCTCACCTTCCGTATCCTACATACGCTAGCCGTCTCATGTAGCGGTGGTATGCTATTCATACCACGAGGGTGCTCTTTCGAATTCGCCAATAAAATAAAAATAAAATAAAGCAAGAGTTACAATTTGGCAAGAGTACCTTAAGACTTCTGGTAACTGTGCTTGCCTGGTAACCATTTCCTGATAATATTATATTTTCACCTTAAAAATCTATAGTCAGTTCAAAGTTCAGTTCAAACTATCTGTCCTAACCTAAGAAATAAAGGAAGGAGGTCGTGGTCGTGTCTGGTTGGTGGAAGGACTAGCCACCGTGTCTCGGACGTTAAACCATTGGTCCCGATTGTTATAACATCATCTATAACAATCATATACCAGGGAACGGGCAGCTTAATACTGCAGTAAACAGTCGCTTGCAAAGCGTGGTGACTATGGCAAAACCTCGGAATGAGGCCCATGTTCAGCAGCGAACGTTATAAGGGCAGATGATTAATCAAAACCACTTACCGTATTAAATAACCTTAGTTCCAAAGGGAATACAACTCTGTGCGACACTTTTATATGTCTATTGTATTGTTCCATATATTTAAATCTTTTAAGGTGCAACGCTAAGATTAAGGGTAATTTCTTCACTCTCATACGCTTCTGCGCCTCTTGATAGCTGCTACAGTTGTCACATTTGAACTTGTTATCGTTGCAAAGAGTTTCTGTATCACTGAAGCACTTTAGACAGTGAGTTATGCTAGTATTCTGACCTACATCTACCTGTAAATGAAAAAACAAACACAGATAAGTTTATGTAGGGTACCTGTGAAATTACTTACATAGTATTTATACGAAATCTAATTGAGATCGCTTACTCCCGTGTGCAATAATAATACTTAAGATTATGGTTTTACTTGGGTATGTCAGGCGGCTCTTTGATGATTTCAGGAGGTTTATCAGGTAACGTTATTACTATGACTTTGTAGAGGAACGGTTGGTGATGTTCCTTCACAGAAAATGAAGATCTTCTTTGCCGGGCGAGGTGGTATACCCGGAGACCGACGGCCATTTGTTACTATTCGGAACTTGTATATGTTGGAATTAGCTTGCGAACTTGTATTGCGCGATACACGTTAGTTGGAAAGCTAGGTGGTAGATGGCGCTGTCTTCTTGTAGTTTTTGTGCGGCTATTAAAGATGTCGCTACGACTTTAAAACAAATATCTTCGCTACTCAGCGCTTACAATGCAAGCAAAAAATATTTTAAATTATGTCCATATATTAAGTTAATGTAGCTTCAAAAATACAGTAACAATAAAATAGTTAATAAGTTGCAATAACCCTCCAGTAATTAATACATTTTTATCGAAGTTATAGTCAAATCGTTACGTTACTAGTCCCCTGTTACCATAGAAATAGAGACCAAGACAAGACAGTAAGACACCACTTTCTCAAAGTGAATACTTAAAGCCAAGTATGGGTGGGATAAGTCCAAAAAAAACAAATAGTAATCATATAATTTTTTCCATCTGAATTTCCAGGAGGTTCCCAAATTTCACACACTTGCCCTTCCTTAGCACATCCCTGCATTTCCTGATATAATATGATATTTACTCAGTCAATGTGTAAGTGGGAGATTGGTGATCTCTACAGCTAAAAATCCAGTTGGAGCTTGTGCATGTAAAGGATCTTTGATCGTGAAATTTTTCGACATAATCATCTGCAACGAACTTCGATACCTACCTATGTTCTTTACAGATGTGAGCGCAAAAAAGGTACCAATTAATATTTGTAGTTTCGGATAATGATAGGATCGACTCACGGGGCCGTCCTTTACTTTCTACGGCGCATACTTTAGGTACCCCTGTCTTATGTTACTAACCTGCAAATCAAAGAAGTGTTCATCTTTGCTGCTAACTGTCTCACAGTTGAGGCAGCGGGTCTCACTAGTGAGGGTACCCTGAAATATCTCATGCACCCAAGTAGGCTCCGTGTTCTGTGGAGCTGCCGTCCCATTGCACGTCACGTTCTCGCCTGACGCGTTCTTTTGTACTTTTAGAGTGCTTTGATTGCGTTCGGCTACAACATTTTAAAAATATATTAATGTGGAAAATCATATATTTTCCAAATTTTGTACAAATCTTGTCCTCATCATGAAAACAATAAAATAAATTGGTCGCGCCAAATTCGTAATGTTCAAGTCAAGTTTTTTTTTCTATAGATTTATAGACTAGATGTAGTAGTTGCCCCACGTAGATCTCATTCTTATGGGAATCTCGTTTTAAAATGTACCCTATCACACTGAACACAAATAATGTGGCTTACTATTGGTAAAATAATTTTCTTAATTGGTTCAGTAGATAAAAAAATTACCTCCTACACCCTCACAAAACTATACCTTTTTATAAAATTATTATAGATTGATTGTATAGTTAAAGGAATGCCTACAACAAATCCCGAAAATATAATATAATCCAAGATTTTAGAATAATATTGTTGCCACAAAATAAATTATTAAGTTAATGCTATTTTCTGTTAAATTATCTTTATTTATTATAACATTTTCTATACAATAAATACATAAAGTGCGAACGGTTCACCTTAAACTAAAATTAGTAAATTATAATAAAAAACAAAACACAAGAGAGAAATACTTACCTAAAATAATTTCATTAATGTGATTAACCAGAAAATTTAAAAACTCATGTGCATCCTGTTGCATATAGTTATCAAACTCCTCTGAAATATCAAGAAAATTTTAATGTTACGATTATAAAATAATATTACATCAAAAAATATGTATACTTATATATCATTCAGTTCAATTAAGAGTAGCTTTCAATGCGCATTTGCAGGCAAAATTTTGTTGAGAGAAGTCTACACACATTTTTCGGTCAAATAAAATCAAAGGTATTGGTTTTTCATCAGACAGGATTGATTTAAAGGGGTTACTTGTGTACCTGTGCGTGAGAAAGGTTGCCCGAGCTCATGGTAAGGGGAAAGGGCTGGTAGGATATGGGTGTCTAGTGCTGTACATCTGCTATATTGGCACTAGCTATCCTATTATTAAGGAGGATTGGATAGCCGAGCTTCTAAAAATAAAGATCTACCAAGTATGACACAGTGCAGCAGATGGGGAAGCTTGACAAACTGCAATATAACAACTGACCAAGTGAAGGGGACAATCTTTAGCATTGAATAAACAAATGAGAAGAAGGAATTTGATCCTAGTATTTGGAGCCCCTCATTATAGTATTTGGCAACTTAACATCAGATGGATAGGGGTTTTGTATATTTGCAAGGTCAGGAATAAAGAAAAATCTGGTGGTCCCCATTTATGTTACTCAAATTAAAAATTAACATGTTGTGAAGAAATAGTGTCTAGAATCAAGATAATTTAAGACTGCATTTGTTGCTAAGCAGTAAATTTAAAATAATGAGGGGACAATTTCATTCATAGACCAATCATCCTCTTTAAATTATGGCTGTTATCCAGAGACTATCTATATTTATGTTAGAGAAGAAATAATGTTTTCTAGGTTCATTAATTGCTCCAAGAAGATTAGCTTTTATTATAGCTAGCCTTTTATTATACATTGAATGTACTCTGAATCAATGCTGTTGCTATAACAATAGGTAGACTAATCAATCAATAGATAAGCCATGTATATTATCAATTGAGATTATTAGTTAAGGAAGGCAAGTCATAAACACAACAAACTGAATAAAAATCTTAAGAATATAAAAGAAATGATGTTAACACGGAAACTATAATAATTTATAATAAGTAAAATGAGGTAGATTTATAAAAATAAAAATAAATTCAACAACGAAAAAAGAAACCATACTGTTTCATTTTATCAACATTGAACAGGCAATTGGCGCCACATGGTGGAATGGTCAAGTATTAGAGATGTAGGTAGTTTCTAAGTAGGCAGAGACAGCCTACAGAAAATCACAGCCAAACAACATTATTGATTGCTGTTGTTGCCATAGCTGACAGGTGGAAGGGGAGGGCTTGGTAGGATAAAGGTTGCTATTGTTGTTGTTACATGTACTATAAGGTTGCTATCCTGTATTTGGACCTCTATCCTACATAGTATCAGATGGATATGGAATATTTGCTTGGTAAGGAATAAAAGAAATATTACCAATGGTCAATGGTCAGAATCAAGGTAACTCATGAATGAAATGGTTTCCTTGATAAGCAGTTATTTAAAAATCTGTAATAGTAGATACATAGTATATAGTCAATCTTATTTTCAGTAGGCTGGACACAAATCTAAGCCAAAATCTGTTATCTATTTCCACAAGACAAGGTCTTTACATGATATAGATTATAAAAATACTAATTATAGTATACAGTATTTTGAAAGATATAAGCTGGGTATTTTACCTTTTTCTTTTCTCAATCTCGCAATAAACTTTTTAGGTGCTATGGATCCCACTTTTTTCTTCTGTGTAGCAATGCTATAAAATAAATCTGCAAGGCATGTTAATAAGGTTTCCTTAGTCCTTTTGTTTTTAGCCTTATATTCTAATACCTTCTCTCTGAATGGGCGGCAGAAATATAGTGCTTGTAACACCGAGTTACTGTAGCAAGTGTTGCCAAACTGTAAGTATAATAAATATATATAAAATAAATACATATTATTGTCAATAGAATTATTAATAGATAGCCTTTGCCTGTCACTTCATTAGCAGAATAGTTATTTTGTTCAACTTTTGTGATAAAATGTTGTGCTATTTCAATGTTAAGTCTATCTATACCTATATATATCAAATTTTATCCATCAGTTCGACAAATGGAAAAGCCAGGTAACTTTGTCAATCAGTCTGTAAAAGACTGGGATTTTGTTGTATCATCTTCTTTAATCATGTAGTCTTTTCTAGCAGCTGGACAGATGATGCACAGGTTTTATGTATTGTTTTAATTATATTGCAGGCAGTTCAGTTAAGAAGAACACAATACTGTAATAACAAATTTCCTAATCCTAGCACAGTACGTAAGGCAAAACATGTTTTGGTGAAGCAGTTGATCTTATAAACTGATGATGGTGATTATTGGTGATGCATGGTCCAATTTTTCATGGTCAAATTATTTTATTCAACTTCATCACTGACTTCATCACCTTTGCATGGCAAATGTTACTTCAATAATCACAATTATTATTCATTAAATTTGAATGTATATTAGTAACCTTTGATAATAATCTGCTTATTTGAATAGATAAGGCACATTTTATAGATTTGTATTGAGTGATCTCACTAATATTTCTATATGCAGTAGAGTAACTAAGTAGGGGTGGCAAGGCTGGCTTAATATAAAGAGCTCCAGAACACCAGCACCATATATCTTTAAGTATACATTACAATAATGTGAACAGTCCAATAATTTGAGATACTTCACCTTAAAAAGTACTGAATAAGAGCCTATATTTAATAAGAAATTGGTGTCATGTAACCTGTATTGACATACATATTATTATTTCATAGAATGAGATTTTTTTAAACACACAAAATTTATTTTAAAAGACATTTAAGCCTGATAGGCTTAAGATTTTTAAATAAAAATTGCACTAATACGTTTATCACATTGCACCATTCTATGTAAAAATAATCTTCAGACATCCTATTATAATAAGTATTTGTATCAGAAAAATAAATAAAAATTTACAGTTACAATTTATGATAAATAATTAAATGATCTATATAGTGCAAGTTATAAGCAATAAATTATGGAAGAGTACTTACATTAACTAAACCAAAATAATGCTCATTTGGTGGGAATTGTTCTGACCCAATATCTCTTTCCAGTTGTGATATATTTGCGCCCTGTAATACAATTAAATTTGCAGATAATATACTATGCAGCGATAGAAAATGCCGATAAGAATACTAACCAAATTAAATGTTTAACAATTGACAATATAATAATGGCAAAACTATGAATTATAATACGAACTGTAATTTACAGAAGATTATTTATGAATCATTAGAAAACGATCTAAAACTTGTATTTTACTTACCATTCTATGTTGGAAATTAAGGCCGAGATCCTGACATATTGACATTTGCAATTCTGTTGTAGCGACTTATGGCCCGAATATATGGTTGATAACGCTTATAGTTATAAATTTACAATTAGTCCTGAAATAATTTCGAGAAACATAATTGGAATAATTTCTTTTGCAAAAGAGCAAAATATCCATAGGCAGGCACAACTTGTGACCACAGAGTAAATTAAATTTTGTAAATGACAGAGTTCATAGAATATAAATATATTAGAGTATATGCTGACATTAAATTTTTGAGATAGATTAAATAAAGGCTGGAGTCTGTGCGGTTAGAGAATAGTTTATTATAATAGCTCTGTACGCGGACCACGAACGAATTCCTTTTGCATTCGACTGTCAATATAAAATTGCTCTCTTAATATCAACTTAGTGAGATAAATAAAGTTCAAAATATTTGGTTATTAGCGAATCGTAACGTCATTTTGAAAAAAATATAGTTTAGAATAGGAATACTGCTGTATTATGTTAAAATTAATTACTGTAAAAAATGTGATTGCATTAATAATTTAAAGAATTGAGGTAGGTTTATTGAAATCGAGTCGTGTGTTAAAACAATACCTAAACTATATTATTTTATTGTTGAACTAGCAATCTTATGTTAAGTACATAATATTTAAATTATCAAAGCTATACGATAATATAGACGTACATGTTTACTATAATATGTAGCGTCTATTCTATATTATCCATATTCTATGTGAACTACACATATTTTCTAAGTAATTACAACACCAGTCACAGAATTAATTTTGAAAGGAAATTCTATTAGATCATTGGCAACACTACTTATTTGCCGCCCGCCTCCTGGCCGGCGAGATTTCTTCCCACTTTTTACTCGTTGCCATTCCGTGTTGTGACAGTAGATATTCTAACTTACAACATCACATCCCGGATGATAAATCTGGAACAATTACAATAGTGTCGACGTGGCTGGAAACAACACCACAGTGTTATTTGTATCGACAGCGGCAGCTAAGGTAAGGTATCGTAGTGAAATATTAATAAAAAAAAGTACTGAATGTATGTTTACTTACCACATTTAATATGAATATTAATTATATGTTGTTGTAGATTGCAGTTATAGGATGTTGAGATCATTGTTTATTGCTTTGGCCGTAACGGCGGTGTTTGCCGGAGTTCCAACACCGGAGGAATCTAAGCGGCTTGTGGACCGGTTATCTGAGACAGAACATTTCAAGAACGAACATCATAATAAGCAGTTTGATCATGATGCGTTTTTGGGTGAAGACCAGGCCAAAACCTTTGATCAGTTACCCCCGGAGGAGAGTAAAAAGAGATTAGGGTAAGTTCTATTATATGTAGTAGTCAGTCTAGAGTAATATGATCTGCTTACAAAAGTCTTAAAAATCGTTCTTTCAAAAAAAATCGTTTATTCTGATGAAATAAAAAAAATATCAAATATTTTATTTCATCTTTGAAGTAAAAAAATAAAAACTAGCTAAGCTCCTGATCCTAGCTTTTGATATAAATTCATTCTTCAGTTATTTGTTTATTTGGAAAAAACTTGAAAGCTTTCAGCAAGCGAGATGAAAAATAATATTAAGTAATAGCTCAATTTAAATAAATTTTATTTAATTTATCATTATAATCTATATTCATATGTCCATATTCAAATGATGCTAAATAAATGTATCTAATAGATTTTTCTAGAATGGCTGTCTATCTCAATTGTTTTAATTTCCTGCCTCTTGAGATAATCTGAGCATGTCATTGATCCCGCCTACACATGATATGTGGGTTAGTTAACTTTGAGATAACACCTCTCCATCTGTGTACACAGTCTGTTACTTTTAAAACAACCATTCTTATCACTATATTATGTGTAGCTTGAATAATGCTCTTGATTACATAGTAGGTACATATTTAAATTGCAAATATCTGTGTCTGTACAATTTTATGGGTCAGTAGAATTATAGCTTAATTGTTATTTCATGTGAAGAAAAAAACAAAATAAAGTGGCATGTTTTAAATTAATGGTAACAGGGTGATAACTACTAACCCAATTTTATAAAGGGCTTCTTGAATCTAACATGGTTGGTTAAATGTGTGATTAAATTTTTTATGCTATTTTTTTTTCACATTTCTTTCACAAGTTCACTAATCCCATAATCGCTCTAGTATCATGTCAATCTTAAAACATATACTTATTAATTTGTCTTCTAGAATGATCGTTGACAAGATTGACGCAGATAAAGATGGGTTAGTAACTCTAGTGGAACTTAAGGACTGGATCAGATACACACAGAAACGGTACATCACCGAGGATGTGGACAGACATTGGAGGCAACACAATCCTGACAATAACAATGATATCAGTTGGGAGGTAAGTTGTATAGTTTAATAAGTTTTGAGTCCTGAGTTACAGATATTTTGTCACCCTAATCTTATTAGAAAAGATAGATAAGATGAAAGAAATCAAAAGGATGGCACTATATCAATATAGACTAAAAAACTCACAGGCATACCACTCTTCACTTTCAACATTGCAACCAAAATAACTACTTTAGGCCCCTAGTAGGTAAAAAATACTGAAAAAAATAACTATTAGAGAAATCATAATCCATGTCAACAACACATGCAATTGATGAAATATGCAACCTGAAACAAAAGCAAGTGGGGAAAAATGTGACTGGAAGTTTCATAACGCAGAACTAATCTAGCTACAAGCCATAGTCTATAAAGTAGACTGGAGTTGTTAGTTAAAAATTAAGCCTTAACCCAATTTAAGAAGATTGACCTAACTGTCATTATAAATATTGGCACTAATGGTATAAAACTGTACAGTGATCTTTTTTTTTTATACTGAGGAAGTAATGTTGACAATTCTTTGAGAATAAGTTTTTTTTCCATATTAATTTTTCCCAGAAGAAAAGACGAACCTCAAAAGAAATAAACATAATTTCATGTTCTCAAATGATTTGTTTTATGAATGAGAGACCAGAAAGTTATTTATTAAATATCCATATTCATTTTTCGTGGAAGAAAAAACATACCTTTAAATAAATATAAACATAATTCCAGCCGCTATGATGGCTCTTTCACCATATGTGCAGTACGCCTTTGTAACTCTCTTCCCCATTCCATTCGTGCCAGTTCATCTATTAATGTTTTAAAAAAAAGAACAAAATAACATTATCTCTTATCTCATTAGTAGTTTTTATTACATGTGTTTACCCCGTTTTCACATACCAATTGTTATTGTATTAATTTATGTATGTATTGTATTTATATATATTATTATGTATTAGCATTAGTTTAATATACTCAACATTTTTACTATTGTTGTGTACACTGTTCTCGCCCGTTTATCACAAATCTCACTCTGAATATAGTTTGCTGGAAGAAAACTCATAAATGAGTTAAGCTCGCCATTGGACATCATCTTTAATTGTTGAACTCTCATAACTTGTTTTCATGTGTACAATAAAGAATAAATAAATAAAATAATTTGATTTGAGCTAATAATAACTAAGTAAATAATAACTTAATAAATTATTATTTACTTAGTATATATTATTATATACTAGCTGACCCGGCAAACTTCGTACTGCCTCAATCGATAAATAAAAGACCTAAACTTTTGTGTAAAATAAATTGGCCCGGCGAGACTTCGTTTACGCGGTGTACTAAATCTACCCTTCCCCTACCTTACTCCTACCCTAGTCCTACCCGCGAATGGTCGCTCCATCCATGCCTCGAAGCTGGGCAGGACGGCACCGACGCGCGGCAAATTGAGCCGCTCGTGCCATAGATTGAACGCGCGTCGATGATTGTCCGGGCCGTCCCCGCCGCTTCCCGGCAGGACACAGACACGGATCCGGTCGTAGACCCGTCCGCCGTCCGCCAGGGTGCCGAACGACGGGAATCGCGCTAGGACGGTTGCGGCCTCAGACGAAATCGTCCGATAGCCCCTAGCTATTCGAATGTCTATCTGGCGCTGCCTATTTAGAAGTGCTCTGCAACGCGAGGCAGCCGTCACGCGATTAGACCAGACGGGCGCCCCGAAAAAGGGGCATCGAACGAATCACGCCACAACGAGGTCCCCCGAGTTTGGGCAGCAGCCTTTGAAGAGCGCCTGCCGCCTTGCGGACTCGGGGAACCAGGTGCTCGAAGTGCACTTCTCGTCCTCACCCCAACTCCGTGATGTTTGCTGGATGAGTGGTGACAACGGTAGACACCTGGCGGGGATAACTGATCGATAGATAGTTGATCAGTTTTAGACCGCCGAGGGCGGGGGATCAAATTGAATTGAAAAAAAAAAACATAATTACAGGAAATTGAAATTATAAACTCTGAATAAAAATGTATCGTACTACAATGATTATTATATTCCATTGCCACCTTGCAACCCTATTGCGGATCTGTGGATATAATAAAATTAAAAAAACTGGATGGAAAAATAGGGGTTGATCGTAGAGGCGTGAAAAATTAAGAGTAATATGAAAGTTTTTAATCTAACATACATCTATATCTATATCTATCTATATCTATATCTATATATCTATATCTATATCTATATATATATATATAAAAGAAAGTCGTGTTTGTTACAACACTTATAACTCGAGAACGGCTGGACCGATTGCCATGGTTTTTGATTTGTTGGATTTTTTTCCGTCCCGAATAGCAGAATACATTTTAAAAACAAAAGAAAGTCGTGTTAGTTACACTATTTATAACTCAAGAACGGCTGAACCGATGTGGCTGAAAATTGGTAGGGAGGTAGCTAAGAACTGGGAGAAGGACATAGGATACTTTTGGGTAGGGGTAGGGTAGGGTAGGGTAGGGTAGGGTAGGGTAGGGTAGGGTAGGGGTAGGGTAGGGGTAGGGTAGGGGTAGGGTAGGGTAGGGGTAGGGTAGGGGTATGGTAGGGGTAGGGGTAGGGTAGGGGTAGGGTAGGGTAGGGGTAGGGTAGGGTAGGGGTAGGGGTAGGGTAGGGTTAGGGTAGGGGTAGGGTAGGGCAGGGGAAGGGTATAAAAGTCCACCCGTGCGAAGCCGGGGCGGGCCGCTAGTCTATATATATAAAACAAAGACGGGTTTGTTACAACACTTATAACTCGAGATCGGCTGGATCGATTTTCATGGTTTTTGTTTCGTTGGATTTGTCTACGCCCTGAATAGCAGAATACATTAAAAACAAAAGAAAGTCGTGTTAGTTACACTATTTATAACTCAAGAACGGCTGAACCGATTTGGCTGAAAATTGGTAGGGAGGTAGCTAAGAACTGGGAGAAGGACATAGGATACTTTTGGGTAGGGGTAGGGTATAAACTATAAATAGGTAGGTATATACCTACTTAGGTGAAGTAACCTATATTTAGTGGCGTTACCTATATCCGAGCCTAGCCCTCTTCATAGTTCCATTAGGCCTATTGTAAAGCACCACGTTTCGGATCCATATGTCTTCACTGGCAACACACATTGACTTTCGTCTTAAGGCACTGGTATTTTGGATGAAAAGACGTTGCGAAGTTTCCCGAACGCTGCCCATCCGAGTTGGATTTGGCTATTGACCTCCTTCTTAAAGTTGGATCTACCTAATTGGACTATCTGTCCTAAGTATATAAGTTACGCAGTAGGCGTTACTATTCGTCGCATCTAAGGCTCGCTAAATATTCATTCGGGGGCTTTCAGTAAGAATCATCAAATTGTAATAATCTATATATATAAAAGAAAGTCGTGTTTGTTACAACACTTATAACTCGAGAACGGCTGGACAGATTGCCATGGTTTTTGATTTGTTGGATTTGTTTCCGTCCCGAATAGCAGAATACATTTTAAAAACAAAAGAAAGTCGTGTTAGTTACACTATTTATAACTCAAGAACGGCTGAACCGATTTGGCTGAAAATTGGTGGGGAGGTAGCTAAGAACTGGGAGAAGGACATAGGATACTTTTGGGTAGGGGTAGGGTAGGGTAGGGTAGGGTAGGGTAGGGTAGGGTAGGGTAGGGTAGGGGTAGGGTAGGGGTAGGGTAGGGGTAGGGTAGGGTTAGGGTAGGGCAGGGGTAGGGTATAAAAGTCCACCCGTGCGAAGCAAGGGCGGGCCGCTAGTACATACATATAATCACGCAATCATGGGGGTAGGCAGACACTACAAACCGCCACCTGCTACGATCCTCATCCTTTTTAATCTAAGTCATGACAAAATGATAAAAAATGCGGTGGATCACCCTTAACATTTAAGGGGATAAAAAATAGATATTGGCCGATTCGCAGACCTAACCGATATGACAGTCGAGCCATTGCGGAGGAGTAGAATTACAAACACCGTGACACGAGAATTTTATATATAAGACGAGAATTTTATATATAAGATACATACATATTTATATAGTTTATAAACGGAATAAGTGCTGATAGTCAAATTATTTCGTTTATCGCTACTGTGCGTTATCGATATTAGGTACGCATTTGCTGTGGCATCATCTTTTATTCGTTTTATTTAGTTAGCGTGGCGCGTCGACAGTGGGCCACGTCATATCTCCATTATGATAATGTGCTATAGTTCTGGATGCGCGATGTGAATTCTGGAACTTTTATAGATTGTTCATAATATGTATCTAGGTCGCAGTCGGATTGATAAAAAAAACCAAGATTGGTTTTGTAGTGTCATTTGTTATAGGGCGGACCATGTTTAGCTGGGGAAGTTTTGTTAGGTTTGCTAGTTTTTTATATTTTCCGGTGTCCCCGTTAATATTAAGATGTATTTTTTCCGAGGGTTGGGGAATGCCCACCGCTGTCGCCGAGTATGTGGGACATCCCTATCCTGAGTAATGATAATACTAAGCATATAATGCTAATCATACTACGAGGAAAGGAACCTAGTAAAACCCCCTTGGAGCTCCTCTGAATGTACCGATAACTGCTAAGGTCTTGGTGCGATATGAAGATGTCTAATACGATTCTTTAATGTAATAAAAGGTTCGGTAGTTTCCTTCAGATCACGGGCGTTAATATAATAATAATTGGAAATAGAAAGTTACGGAGAATTAGCAAGTAAACTATTAAGTATATCGTAAGGTTAAATAAATTATTTACTCGTAATATGAAATCGTCCTAATGTAAATTGTTGAACTCTACGTTTCACCAGATAGGTACATTTTTATGAATATTAGTTTGTTATGAATCCACTATTATTACTAACTAGGTAGCTTTTTGCCTGTAAAATATTCTGACACTTTTTTTTCAAAAAATTTCTTTTTACTACTTTTCTTCAGAATTTTCAACACAATCAAAAATTTAACAGCCAAATCTATCAATTTTTTCTCATGTTAGGAGTACATACATTTTAGCGTATCACTTTTATTTTTAAAGATAGATAGGTATAAAATAAAAATATCGCATTTATATTTGTAGTAACGAATTGATAATCAGGATTTAAAAAAAAAACGAAAATACTTAAATCCTCAATTATTTTTTTTTATCAATAAGTAAGTATATAAAAAACCTTTGAACTGAAAGTAGCTGCCATTTATGGCAGTACACAGTTGACTAAAAAACTTTGTTCAAAAGTTTGTCAAATTTTGAATGCATATTGATAGTTGAGAAACATCTTAGTATTATAAGTAGTTCAGTACGACATCGAGGTATTATTAATACCTCGATGTCGTACTGGCTGAACATCGAGATATTATCTTTACCTGCGTTGATGAATCGCTAAGAATGCATAGGCGTGTTGAGGGAGTTACTAAAAACAATACTAAACACGACCACTTTTATAAGGAGCTCAAAAGTATTGAATGGAAAAAGACAAAAAGTATGAAATCTCCTAACGACATTTTAAGTTTTATTTATAATTCTTTTGATAATGCAAACAAATATGCAAATAGTCACAAAACGGGTAAAATAGCAAATAAGCGTTTTAAGCGATTTAGTATGCCATGGATCGATGACAACGTTACTCGGCCTTGCGACAAAAGGGATAAACTTTATTCTGACTGGAAAAATAAATTAAACGATCCAAAACTAAAATTAGAATACAATAAAATTAGAAATAAAATTCACAAAATTCTGGAAAATAAAAGAAATAAATACTATACAGGGTGTCCGGTAATTAATGGATAACCTTAAAATGGGTCATGGTAAAACTAATGGCCATTCAGAAAAAAAATACAAATAAAAAAAAAAACAGTTGGTACCAAAGATATTATTTTTTTAATAATAATCGGTGTTTTTTGTTACCTTATTTCACATTTTTATACACCACGGCCACAAATTAAGGAATTCTATCGGTTTTTTTTTGTTATAGTAATTTACGTTAACTAAGCTGATAGATAGGCAATAAATAGTATGACTATTATTACACGGTTTTTTTTTAAACAATTTGAATGTTTGTTCTGGGGAAAATTTGTGAAAAATATTCAATTTGACAAAGTTTGAGCAACCGTAACTTTAAAAAAAAGTATCCAGACACAAGTGACCAATTATTTTAAAATATTATGTGCTTCAAGCCAATTTCAAAATGGTATCATTCATTATTGTATCTAATGTAAATTCTGAATTATGGCTATATTATGGCGAAAACGATAGGTGATAGTATATCTAGCTCAATTGATAACCTAATTAATCGTAGTGTTGAAACTGGCATATATCCGGATGCCCTAAAAGTAGGTAGCGTAAGACCAATCCATAAAAGAGGTAAAAGAAATGATTACTTGAATTATCGCCCAATAACACTCCTTTCATCTATTGATAAAATAGTTGAAAAATATGTATGTAAGCAAATACACGCATTTTATAAAAAACATAATGTAATTAACCGGCACCAGTTTAGCTTCCAGTCTGGTAAAAGCACTATGGCCCTTCTGTCAGATTTCACCGATGAAGTCAATAAACATCTAAACGAGAAAAAACATGTTCTTACTCTCTTTATTGACTTTTCTCGTGCCTTTGACACATTAGTGCATAATCAGATAGTTGACAGATTGGATGACTGCGGAGTGTGTGGCCCATTACGGACATGGTGCGCAGATTATTTAAAAAACCGAACTTTCACTGTAAATATTGATAAGATCTGTAGTGAACCTATGTCTGTAACGGAGGGCACAGCCCAAGGTTCCGTATTGGGGCCCCTACACTTTCTGTCCTATGTTAATGACATAGGTAATTGTATTACTAACACATAACTATTTTAGAAAAATATCAAATTTAAGTTAAAAATATATTTTTGGGCTCCATTTAAAAGTGTTTGACAATGGGTGCGTTCCACTAAGCGCCCACAACGATCAAAATGCTCCTTTAGTCGTTCCACATAACGACCGCGGTCGTTGTGGTCGCGGCGAAAACGTCACTTATGACGTCATGACTTACGCTCACGCGAAGCTCACGATGAGCCATCTAAAAAGGTGGGTCGAAGTGATCGTTGAGAAAATGAGCGGCGAGCAAAACTCAAAACATCAAAAATGGCGACCGTTAAGCTTACGTTATTTCATGCGGAAAGATATATTTTAGTAGAAGTGAATGTTTCTGCAGCGTAAACGTAAATTAATTAAATACACCACTAATATTAAATATATAAAAAAATAACTATAATTTTTTTCAATATAAATCGATTCAAACAATAATTAATTGTTTATTTTCTAGGCTTACAGATTATAACCTAACCTCTTAAATCTTTTGCATTCTTTTTATTAACTCGCCGTTTGTATTATTTACCTCCACGCTCATAACGCTCTATTATCCATTCCACTTGAGTATACGACAGTAAAGCTCACAAGCAAGTGGAACGGGAAAATCTGCGGTCGTGAGCGTGATCGTTGTGAACGCTTAGTGGAACGCACCCAATAATAATTATAAGTATGTGTAGTGTGTAAAATATTTTAATTGGTTTGTAATTTAATATATAATTTATAATTTACTTACACACATTTGCGACTTTGAACTTTTATATATATTTGTATTAGAGATAGACTCTTAATAGCACAGGTTTAAACCTTTGTGGTTTTTAGTGGCTATTTTTGTATGTTATTTTATCTATGTAATTTAAGTTGTAAAAAAAAAACAGAAGTATTCATATTAAAACTTTTAACTAAAAATATCTGCCATAAGACAGTTTTAAAGATCCGAAGACTCTAGTTAAAAAAACTCTCTTCAAAGGTTTGTCAAATTTCGAATGCGAATTGAGAGTTTAGAAACTATATTATATCCATTTTATGAGCATTATTGCAAATGTACAGTAATGAACACATTTATTGCAGACATACAGGAAGAATGTTTACGGTTTCATTGATGATATGGACGCTAAAGAAATTCAGATGCCCAACAGTGAGGGCTTCACCTACAACAGCTTGTTGAAGAGAGATCGCAGGAGATGGACTTATGCAGGTTTGTATTTTGAGTTAAGTTAGGAGTTAAAGTTAAGTACACAATAAAAACATTAAAAAGTTTAAGTACCGAATAAAAAACATAACAAACGAAATTAAAGACTGGCTCTCTGTTAGGCTGACCCCACATTGGGTGTGTTTTCCTTCAGTGTGCGTCACAAGAGGAAGTTGGTCGGGTTAGCGGGTGATGAGGAAGGAAGCTAAGCGCATGCGTTGTTCGTTGATTGTTTACACGTTCGAGGAACGCGCACACCCAATGTAGGGTCAGCCTCAGCATGGCGAGTGCATATACCGTATTCTTCAGCAGCGGGTCGAATACAGTGGTTTCAGAGTAGGCTAGCCTAGCATGGCGTCGACTGAAATATTTATATTTTTGTATGTTTTTCTGTTTTTATATTTTTGTTTATTTCTCATGTTTTGTATTTGAAAAAAAAATGCTTTTTTGTTCAATTGCTATAGAATAAGGAATAGTATATTTACGTCTAATTGAAATTTCAGATGCGGATGAGAACGACGCGCTGAACCACACTGAGTTTGCAGCGTTCTTACACCCTGAGGACCATTCCGAGATGCGTGATGTCGTAGTTTTGGAGACACTCGAAGATATTGACAAAGACAAGGTATGTTTTGTCTTTTTTTTTGCTCTTTTTTTTTCGTCATCAATCAATCAATAATGGCAACAGGTAGACGCTTGAAAATGGTACGAAACCCTTTGTGCGCGATTCCGACTCCCACTTGACCAGTTTTTTTTTAACCAACATTTTATCAGTTCAGTCAGTACTTAGTGACCAACCTCCGTGGCGTAGTGGTATAAGTCTACCTTTAGGTTTTGTAGGTCATGTAATGTTATTTGTGTAAATTCTAAGATTTATTTCCGGATCTGGTTGGTTAAAGGACTACACATTAAGCTGCGATCCTATAATAACATTATCTATAACTTGCGTATACCATGAATCGACCGTGTGTGTTATAACATAGTACTGCGGTCACCAACCCGCTAGCCAAGCGTGGTGACTATGGCAAAACCATCCCTCGGGAAGAGGCACATTTTTAACAGTTGGAAGTTATACGAGGGATGATGATGGTGACTATCGTTACCGCTAGGGCCAATACATGGACATTAAAGGCATATTAACATTGACCCCCACTGACTATGTTTCGCCGGGTCTTCTAAGTTGGGACGTATTGGATCCGGTAGCATAAAATCGCGTCCGTCGATATACTTATGGTCCATCTAAATAATAATATACTCAAAGGACAGAACTTAGACTATCAAATCATAGATAAAAAAATAAAATTGTATTTTCATACCTGACAGCTTTTAGGCTAAAGCTATATAAACTATTTATTATTATAATAACTAAACCGAATTAATTAATCACTACATAGTATAAAACAAAGTCGCTTTCGCTGTCCCTATATCCCTATGTCCCTATGTATGCTTAAATCTTTAAAACTACGCAACGGATTTTGATGCGGTTTTTTTTAATAGATAGAGGGATTCAAGAGGAAGTTTTATATGTATAAAACATCAGCATTGTACCCGTGCGGAGCCGGGGCGGGTCGTTAGTTTAATATATTATATTAATAAGCCAAAATATGTTTTGACTATTTGATAATACCTGTAATAGGCTTTCATAAATAAAAACTTTTTTATTTATTGTAGGACGGCAAGTTGTCGTTGGAAGAATACATTGGCGACATGTACACAGCCGAAGAAGGCGAAGGTGATGAAGAACCTGACTGGGTTAAACAGGAGAGAGAACAGTTCGCCGCGTACAGGTCAGTAATGTACTATTTCATCTCTTTTTTTTTAGAACAGTCAACAGGCAAGTCGCTTTTAGTCTAGGAGGTCGGGGGTCAATCCCCACAAGAAATCTTTTTGTGTACATTTTTAGATTTCTTTCCGGGTCTGGTTGTATGAGGGACTTCCCTCCGTGTATCGGAAAGCACGTTAAGCCGTTGGTTCCGAGTGTTATAGCGTCAACTAAAGGAGGGCTATGTTCAGCTATGGACTGAGAAAGGCTCATGCATTGGGTTTAGAGTTGCCATCCGTCCGATATTCCCCGGATTTGTCCTAGTTTAGAGGGCGTCCGGACCTGACTTCATTTGTAGTCCGGGCTTAACAATTTAAAGGCTTAGGCCACCGCGACACACGCACTGCGCCCGAGCCCCAATGTTTAAAAAAACTTGATAAGTCCGCGTTCTAGGCTCTAAAATCCAGGGTTTTCACGCGTCTTGTCCTTGCCAAATTTTCCACAAAATTTGGCAACCAGAACCGACCTAATTGGGTTGGATAATTGTGGTTAAAAATATTTTATTTTGTCTACGATTTCTTTTATTTTGTCGTAAAAACATGAATTTTATTTCAAATTACAAAGCTGAACGTCGAACTCTGTTACTTGAGCAATATGATTGCCGAAACGAATACTATACATAGTGTTACGATATAACCTTTCACACTGGTTTATTATAATGTTCAATAAATTATGTAACTACCAATTAAGGTCTATTTAAGATCGTTGTTGCGATGCATACAATAACGGACCGTACTTTTTAATGTAATCACCAGTTTACATGCGAAAGGTACTTTCTTTATTTAAAATAGCTGTCCCGCGCGGTTTCAGATCCCGTTCCCGTGGAAACTTTTAACTTTAAATACAGCCTATGACACTCACAAATTACTACTTTCTGTTGGTAAAAGAATTTTTATAATCGGTTCATTAGATCCAGAAATAAGCCGCTACAACACCACAAGCTCACAAACTTTACCCCTTTATAATATTACTAGCTTCCCGCGTGCGGTTTCACCGTTTACCGTGAGAACTTCATAATTAAATAAAGCCTGTGTCACGCAGAGTGAATGTAGCTTTCCAATGGTGAAATATTTTTTGAAATCGGCGCAGTTGTTTTTGAGTTTATTCATTACAAATATACACACACACACAAAAATACAAAACAGATAAATAGTTGTAATGGCCGTGTCATCTTGGTTGGTTACATATTTTGTGGTTGCAAAATCTGCTATAGTCCTACTATAGCAGATTTTGATGAAAACAGACAATTATAATCGTAATTATTAGCTCATAAATATTGTCCACTGTTGAACAATGGGCCTTTCTCGATGGGAAGCTTGCCACAGTCACGACGCTGTGCAGGTGCGTTTGTGGCGCAGTATTACGAATAGATATATACATAGGCGATCAAAGGCTAGTTACCAATTATACAGAAAAAAAAGTAAAAAAAAAAACTATGACTCGTATGGTTTATTTTGGCAATAAAAAAGGAAAACAAAAATGGGTCTTGACGCAGAATGTCACTTCCGCAAAATGTCATCGTGAAAAATTTGTCACTTTAGCACAATGTTACTTTCGAAAAAATGTCACTTTCTTAGAATGTCACCTTCTCAAAAATGTCACTTTCGCAAAAAATTATATAATTATTTATTAATAAAAACTTTAAACTTTGAATGTCATTTTTGCGAAAGTGACGTTCTGCGTCAAGACCCAAAAATGTTTGTATAAGTCAACTAAAAAGTTATTTTTTATTACTAGCAGATTACTACTAGAGTTTTTGCACATTACTAGGATTCTTGTTAAACCCTCGTGCTGAGCTAAAATGCTTGTGTTACGAGTGGGTTCACGTAAGTTGAGTTTGTGGTTTCAGAAGTCGAATTCTGCTTAAGAGTGCGGCATATTTAGACAGGTGGTGTATTATTTTGTATTGGAAAGGATATCGCGAAATGCCTTGAACACTAAATGCCAGTAAAAAAAAACAATACAACAATATTTGTTTTTTTATTTTACGGACATTTAGTGTTAAAGGCCTCTGATATTCTCGAGGAATGGACTGAATATATATATTATATAAAATATATTTATTTATTTACTTACAGAGACTCAAACAAGGACGGTTTCATGGATGCCCACGAAGTTAAAGACTGGATCGCTCCCCCCGAGTTCGACCACGCGGAGGCCGAGGCCCGGCATTTGGTGTTCGAAGCCGACACTGATGCAGATGAGAAGCTGACCAAGGAAGAAATACTGAACAAATACGATCTGTTCGTAGGATCCCAAGCCACTGACTTCGGAGAGGCTCTAGCTCGCCATGATGAGTTCTAGTTTACACGTAAACTAACGCGGTGTACCAAATTATCTTATAAAAGTCGTGGGTGGAATGTAAGATGTATCCTAAATTCAATAGAATGCCAGTTAAATGTGTTTTACTGATTGAAGATACGATAAAATAACGACTTATAAATCAATTCAGTTGCTATGTCGATTGTAAAAACTTTGCCATAGAATAATGACTGCCTCTAACGTACACATTCTTAAAGCTTCAACGCGCTTTTTTTAGCGAGATATATTTTATGCCTATGGCAATATAAATGGCATGCATTTCTGTTATATATTCTAGCGGTGTGCAGTTTTTGTATCAATATTTTTTTTGAGTCCGTCTTAATATAAGGTGATGGGCCATAAACATATGGAAAGCATCCAAGATAAAAGTATATTTTCATAATTTAACTAACATTTATTTTTCTAATGTACAATTGCTTCGGCCATTACGGAATCTCTGTGGCATTATTTTTAAGAAAATATATTCGATTAATTCTAGGTTTAGTTCTTTAGTTTCTAATAACCAGACCAAAGGTGCATTAATATCTCGTAAATAACTATTCCATATTTATATATTCTATAATTATTGTAACTTTACTGCTACTATTGATATGCATTTATTATGTTATGATATTCATATTTATGTTATATTTGTATTCATTCCAAGAGAATTTATGTTTGATTTTTAAATAATTGAACAAGATTTGATCCTTTACTGGGAGCCTGTAGTTGCTCCAATATTTAGAATTATATGTTCTTGTAATAAAATTCAAAACCAGTCGATTCTAACTGTTAAAGGGATAAAGAGTAACAAATGAGTGATGCGGCGTACATATATACTTAAAATTGAAATTACTTATTGGAAATTCAAGTACTTGATAGAAATTCTCGTTCTCAATAAGGAATGCAACAATGTTTTACCAGTAGAGGCGCCACTTGCACTATACATATACAAATAAATTTTAGTCATGCACTGAAGCGTTTTGGAGTCAGTTATTTTTTTTTTTAAACCTGAATTAGTAGCAATTATTAATAAATCGTCTCCGGTCACCCTTAAAATGACGTTTTTCTTCTAGATTACGATGGAAGCAATTATTTGAGAATAGGAAGCAAATAGAAGCAATAGGGAAGCAATTCTTGGGCATAAAGTTCAACGCTAAATACGCCTCGTGACCGGCCATCCTGATGGAGACAATAAATCAATGCTGTGTATTCGGATGATGTGTATGTTCAAAAATGACGTTTCGTTTTTTGTTTATGGACTGTTCCGGTGGCGCCATCTACGCAACTCTTGACGTCTTATGTTCTATTCATTGAACTTTTGTTGTTCGTTTTCTCATAGTACGTCGATAATAAGTATTCTTAATATATGACCGGCTTTTTTTAAAGGAAAAACGGTAGGGTACTTACTACTAAAATGCTTTTATTGATTTGTATTTCCCTAACGTGAGCTTATGTTCATTATGTGGTCATCGTAACAAGTACAATAATGTATTAATAATAGACTAAACGGTCGCTTTGTTCTATTGAAATAAAATACTATTTTCGAGTTATTGGTGTTTTTTTAATCTTTACTATCTTATACCAATATGTTTACAGCTGAAGAGTTTGTTTGTTTGCTTGAACGCCTTAATCTCAGGAATTACTGGTCCGATTTGAAGAAATATTTTAGTGTTAAAAAGCCCATTTATTGAGGAAGGCTATAAGAAACTATAGCCTTCAGTTATAGTATAGGTTATATTTCATTAACATTCTCACGGGAAAGGAAAGCTACGCGGGTGAAATCGTACGCGGGAATCTAGTTAATGAATAAAAGTTTATGTTTAAGAGTAAAAGCCCTTACAACGACCTCGGAAGAATTCCCGAAAGAGCACGGCTAGCTAGAGACGAATAACCATTATAAACCGCAGTTTGATATCTGTTTTCGATACATGATGTGAGCTATTAGAATAGATTTCCCCTAATATAGGTATTCAACGCACATTTCTCTTAGTTTTGGCGCCCAACAACAACCCATTGCAACGTCCAACGTGACCCACTCGTAACACAAGCATTTTATCCTAGCACAAGGGTGCAGCGATATCTACAGTAGACGGCTACTGTAGATATCGCTGCACCCTTGTGCTAAACTACAAGAATACGAGTAGCGCTATCTGACACCTAGCATCCGAACTAACCTGTATCGCGCAATACAAGTTCGCAAGCCAATTCGAACAGATCGTCGGCCGTCGGACACACCACCTCGCCCGGCAATGAGACGGTCATTTGTTGATATTCAGAACTTTTAGTAGTGATCAAGAACTCTGCTAGTAATCTTTGAAAAAGAAAAGAAAAAAGGAAGGAAAAGGAACTTATAGACATCATTTCCACTATCTTGAAGTTGCCCAGATATACAGGGTTACCTCGGAGACAGTGCGCAAATTTTACCTACAGAAAGGTTTTAAAAAATAAAAATACCCGTGTTTTTTTTGTTTTACCATGCTTCGAAAAAAATAATTAAAATGCGCACACCCACGGCGAACTGACTGATACACGCGCGCGCGTCCTTGCGCCCGCGCTCTCCCTTTCCCTTTCCCGCACCCCTTGCACTCCCGTGCATAGGGTGAGCGTGGTATTTTAAAATTTCGGTGGATAAACGATAACTAATAAATAGTTAGCAAAAAAATTACATATGATTTTTTTTCGTGAAATGTGTTCTATTAACGATACTGATTACATGGAAAAAATATGCGCACTGTCTCCGAAGTAACCCTGTATATTAAAATATCACTTGATTCGATTTATTTCGTCTCAAAACAAGAAGATCAATCATCAATCATTTAAAAAGTTGACTGCTGCTATTGACATTGATTCACTTTAAATAATACAAGTATATATTTTCCAAAATTTTATTTCCATAATAATATTGGTATAATATAGGTTAACGGAAATGTAGGTAATCCTTCATTGTATATGTTACAGTCAAAACTTATAATCGGTCAAAACCACTATTGACTGCAAAAATCTGGCAAAAGTAGTTTTGATGGGTCTATATTGGCTCACATAAAATCCAGAAACGAGATGCTCGCAGGTCGAAGGTTAAAAAAAACACCAGGATTCCAACTTCTGTAGGTTAGGTTAAGTTAGAACTGTGACCACAACGTCAGATCCAAATTCCATACAAATTATTATTGCAGTTAAAAGTGGTTTTGACCGATTATAAGTATTGGCTGTAACATATACAATTCCTAGGAAACATACCTACTGACATAATTCCTAAGACAAACTATGTTAGACTAATTTCTTATATAGCATTGACATATATTTTTATTACATTCGACTTTCGAGTACTTTTTAATTATAACTCAGTCATAAAATTTAACCCAATATTTTATACATTTCCTAGGTATTGTATGCAATATACCTAAGTTTCGTACATTTCCTGTTACAGGTAAAAAATGATTACAAGATTTTTCTATACTACTACCATTATATTTGGTTAATTTTATTACATAATTGATATTTTCAGTTTTGTATCTCCCGACTCAAAATTCCGAAACTTTGTTATTTTCTCCCGATAATATGGTTATTCGATCTGGCAGCCCTTTATATAAAGGATGATGCGAAAAAATTACGGGCATGTGACGGGCAAATGGTTGATTCTCCTTTGACAAAAGCGATTTGATCGTTCGGATTTTGGTTTCATAAACCTTGTAGATCTAATAGAATTGATCTAATCGCTTGTCGCGCATTCCGCTGTAATGGAATTTTATCAAGGCGCTCTGTTTTCTGAGGCATGTGTGGAAACTCTCCAACTCCCTGTTTTCGGACTGGTATCTACCAAGATTTATCTCGAAAGAAAAACAATTGTTTTTGCTCGACCCGGGACCTCGCTAAATTGATCATATTATCGCATGACCAGAAAGGCAGTTAAATATAGAAACTTTAAGATCAGCCACAGGCAGTATAACTAAATTACGAGTATTTAAAGTAGTATATCGTCGATGATCGACTGACAGTTGGTAATAAGGTATAATTTCAGCTGTCAAGAAATATTTTCTTTGTTTGTATTGTAAAGGGCAACATATCAATTTGCTGCATTAAATCTTCAACTTTATTAGCTAAGATAAATGATTGGTTTCGCGCGCTCGTCTAGATATCTACCGCCGTCGTAGTTACTTATCGACGTACCCGAGTCGGTCACGCTCTGTGCGAAGAATACTTGCGTTCTTAGTAATATGCCAGTTTGCGTAGTAAACTGTGTCAAAATAACACTACAGTAACATCGGAATCACATACCTACTATCGGTACACGGTCTTACACACTACAATATTGATTTGCCGCATTTACGGAGCCTATAGTTTTAAGGCAGCGCGGAATATAGGTAATAGTGCGCGCGAGACCAATCATTTTATTTAAGCTTATTAGCTATTGTCACCATCATCATCATGATGACAATAATTCTATAGCTCAGAAGCATAAAGCAGAAGGATGTGCCATTTTACGTCAGAAACATTCGTCATAATTATGTGCCTTTATCGGAAGATTGTAGTATATCCGTCTTTATGCTTCAGTGGTCTAGAAATTTCACTTACACGTTATTACGGTATTACCAACAATATGTAATATTATTAAAATTATCTCCTAAATCTACAAGATAATAAGCCTCAGACCGAATAAAAAGTAAAGTTGGACCGCTGTCGACTGAAGCCGATTTTTAGTGCATTAGTGTGGGTAAAATTGTTATGATTTTTCACGGTACAAGAATAAGCTTTTATTTGAATACCCTTTCATAACACAATTCGGAAGTTTTGTTAACAAATAATGAAGTTTGTTAAGAAACCAAGCACTTGACGCTGCGACAGATCGACTTACAAGGTAAGGCATAGGTGTATGCGTAAGCTGTGTAAGTACCTACACCCCAAGGCACCCCAAGACAGGAGGTTAACCGGCTTCAGTACTTCATGATCTGAGATAATAGCAATGACTTAGTTATATACAAGTAAGTCATTGTACGACACAAATCTGTAGAACACCTGTTGAAACCGCATAAATCGATGCCATACATTTCAAAGGCAGTGGCTATTAGGTTTATATTGGCATTCCGTCTGTATCGGGTTACAGAAAATTAAGAAGCAATGCAGTAAGCGAGCTGGAAAGGTATCCTTTGAACGGGAATGTTCTCTGAAAATCGTGGTTCAGCTCGCAATACTATTGCCGTGCCGAATGCCGCCGCCCACCGAAACCAATTAGGTAGGTACATGGCTTTTTTATAACGTGGATGTAAAGGACATTGGCTCTTCTCAAGATATTAAGATAAATCAAAATACTATCAACCGTAAAACGAAACGAGCATCGTTTTAAGCGCCAGGTAAAGCACGCCAAATTGGTTTATAGTAATGTAATACATAAGCAGTCACATTTTTCTTGCAGTAAGCGCAACGATGGTGAAACTATAGGGTGGCGCTACGGGCAAAATACCACGGGCCCTCAGCCTGTGGGGGTGCCAATTTATCGTAGCAGATATAATTTTATGGCCCTGGATTATGCAGTTACGCCACTGAAGGGCGCATAAATTTGTCTTTATAGAACTTGTTATACCTCTATCAAGGGTCGAGGCATAAGAGACAGCAATGTGACTGTATCTTTATTCGTTTTTTTCAATATAACATACGTATTGCCATTTTGTTATCTCATCAACACTCAAAAGAATAGGTAGATATCCACAAATATTGGCTGATGAAGTTATAAGCATCTGTGTATATATGTCATAGTAGATTGGAGTACCTACATTACGTCTACGATTAAAATTTCGTTAACGTCAACGATTTTGACGAACGGTGGAATTAAAAACAATCGCTTAGCAAAATACATTGAAATTTTTATAGTAAGAAAGTTATTCAATAAGCATTAATAAAATATCTGTAGTTTTTTGGGAAATCACTTTTTTTCAATAAGCGGATTATCGTAGTTGTATTGTACTCAATCAATTATTTAATTAACGCAACCCTAGATAATGACTGATACTACTAAATCGTAGTTATATTTAACAATTTAGAAATTATGTTAAAAATAATAAATATTTGGAATAATAGTGTTACAGAAAAAAAGCTAAAGGTAGTGAAAAAGGTTTGCGTTCATTAACTAAAAAAAAACATGTCACTTTTTTTTCGTCGCTCCCATCTGGTATTTTTTGGCTTGCACTTTCTGTGCATCTGCCACATTCAAGAACATGTCTTTTCAACAACGGATCTATGACAATATACGTCAGAACTATTTGTTACATCTCGTAGGACAGAGGAACGATTAGCGTCTGCATCATTTGAACGCAGACTTGCTTATTTTCATTGGCTTTTTTTTTGTGGGGAACTCTTTATGGACACCCTCCGCCCGAAGGCGAAGAGCATGTCGGACTTTGACCGACTAAAACCCAGACTAACAGGCCTTTGATAAGTAACTAGTAGTTAGAAACCACTAGCACCAATCAAAAGGCTCCATCTGTTAATTAGGTGTGATTTTTCGAACCATATTGGTAATATGGTCGTCAAATTTTGCACAGTGATGGTTCGTTAAACGCTCTTAAAGTGGAGAAACTACGCGTTGGGCCGAATTCGTTGAGTTGATAGTAGCAGTAGTCTTCTTATTGGGCAAGCTGAGGCAAATTAGTCCATTCACTGAAAAATAATTTAGAAATATATTAATATAGTTACTTATTGCATTATTTTACATTCTTAATAACAACATGATGTTGGTATAAAAAAAATAGCACATGCAGATTGGACACAAGCAGATATAGACAAATGTAGCGAATATCTGTCTATATCTGCTTGTAAATTTTAAAATTGAGAAACGTTCTCCCTAGACACGTGGAGGATATATCTTGGTTAGGATTCACCAGGCTGCATGGTCAAGGTTGATACTTCGCATCGCATCCGTTTCTTTTTAAGAAAACTTATCTTTGATATATTCTTTTTATTGATTTAATTAAAAATAATAATACAATCGACAGATTTCGACAGGAATATGTTGTGTGTACCTGTGTACCTAGTTAAAGATTAAAATGAAGTAAACGGATTAAGTAAGCAAGAAGGTGTCGCGACAGACCCCGTAGAATATGGCGGGACGAGCTGGATAAAACAAACGACCAGTGGCCTCCTTTAGCCCTGGATCGAAAGAGCTGGAAGTTATGGGGAGAGGCCTTTGCCCAGCAGTAGGATGATGCAGGCTAACAGTAATAGTAAACGGATTAACCCCGAGACACCTTTATTCTAATAATGCTAGCTTTTATTATTCTCAAAATTTAAATAAAGTAGCAATTTAATTTAACTAAGTCTACAAAATGTCGCAAGGAAATTTGTAAAGTGTAAAACAAATTAAAATTGTGAATACCACACACTGTCTCGCCGGGTATGGAATTATCGCGCCAACGTTACCGCTATCATAAGTCAAATTCCTTAGCAACAGAGACAAACACATCGTTTGCTTAACAGTAACATAAGCAACTATTCGTAGAATGCTAACAGCCTTCCGTTTGTTGGTTTCAATGGTGAAAATTATCGTATACGCTTTCACGATGGAGTTGGCAATTAATATCGATACCTAGAAGCTCAAGTTGCTTTTAGGGTGGACAGTGGCTCAAGTCTGTATACCTACTACTGTCGCAATGGTGCTAGAACTATAGCTGATATTTCGATTGTGAGTTTTTGACACATTTGGTAGTGCACTTTATACGATAGCCGAATTATATCATTATGACGAAGTCGCAGTGGTAACAGCTGTTATTGTTTAGTTATATTTGGTTGCCTAATCAAGCTAAATCTATTCTAATATATAAAGTTAAAGAATTTGTTTGTTTTGTTTGACCTCGCTAATCTTAGTTACTACTGGTCCGATTTGAAAAATTCTTTCAAAGTTAGGTAGCCCATTTATCGGGGAAGGCTTAGGCTATATTGAATTGTGAAGTTGCGGGAACCTAGTATAATATTCCTTTAGTAGTTACTAGTGTACAAAAATTTGCAAACTTTCTGTATTTTTTTTCGGAAGGACTTACGTAGTTAGCCACGAGGCTTTTGCTACTTCACTGGGCATAACTGTGCCCGAATGTAGCTAGGGGTAGGTAGTAAGCAACCCTACTTTACCTATCAAAATATGCATTGAATCAATTTATATAACTTGAAAGATTTTTTGCTTACCAATCAGAAGACCACCAAAGAGATAAAATCCAGCGCCACAGTTGATATCCAGAAATAAGCCAATTACATAGGATCCCACCATAGAACCACATCGACCAGACATCATTGATAAACAAATCGCCATGGCCCTGTACAGGAAAAATAACATAATAATTTTAAATAGTTATAGGTAGATTTTTTCGTTGTATTTTTTTAAGATTACTTGCAGAGTTCTTGCACATTACTAGTATTCTTGTTAACCCCTCGTGCTGAGCTAAAATGCTTGTGTTACGAGTGGATTCACGTCGGTAATGCATTGGGTGGGGATCGAACCGGCAACCACATGATCGCAACTCCGAAATCCTAGCCATTGGGCTACGGCCGCATTCTGAACTGTTACTTAAGGTCCTTCACTTTTCACGTAAGTATATACTTCACTCATCACTACTAATAACAATATTTTACGCAACTCTTGTTTATACAAAAGTGAAAAAACCACATAACCACGGCGCGGCGTCAGTCCAATGGCTCTGTGGTTGTAACTCAATTATGTGGTTAGAAGTTAAGTTTTCTGAATTAAGATTTTTTTTTACTTTACCATAAAGTTTAGTTAAATATTCTTTATTGCACACCACGAACACTTATATACCTATGTCACCGGAAAATTATAAGATCGTAAGTTGATCAACTTAACTTCTTATTTTTGGATCCCACCATTGAACCATATCGACCGGACATTATTAATTAACAAATTGCCATGGCCCTGTATAAAAAAAATTACATACCTAATAATTTTAACTAGATTATAGGTAGATTTTATTTTGTATATTTTTTTAACAAGAGATAGATTTTATGCACCTCACTAGTATTCTTGTTAACCCCTCGTGCTAAGCTAAAATGCTAGTGTTACGAGTGGGTTCACGTCGGTAGTGCAATGGGTGGGGATCGATCCGTTATACAGTACCTGTATCTTGTGGGAAACAACTCTACAGCAACTGCATTGATCAATCCAATACAAGCTCCTGACATTTGGAAGACAGCGAAAAGCACCACGGCGATATGTTGGTTGTACGCCAGATGAGCTCCGATGGCGGCTAATCCAGTACAGCAAAGTGTGACCGTAAGAATGGGCTTCTTGCCCACATAGTCTACTAGCACACCCACTATGAGATACATAGAACTGAACACAAGGCCAATGTAGACGGAACGTTCGTAAGTGGAGGTGTGGATCGAGTCATCACATACAATCTGTCAAACAAAATTATTATAAGATATAAGTGATACAAGGTGTTTCTAACATATCGCTGCTTTAATGGGCTAGTGACATAAAATATGGTTTATTATTATTTTTTATATTTCAACTTGTTGCATAATAATTGTACATTATTATGCATCAAGTTTAAATAAAAAAAATGGGACGGACTCAAGGCCATGCGGCATTTTCTGCAAGTCAAACTTAGGGTGATGCACAGAAAAATAAATGTAGCAGTTAGTACTGTGTGAAGTGAGGGATGTAAAAAAAAGAGTATAAAATACAATTTATAGTAATTAGAATAATATAAATTAGAATAATAAATAATAGAATATTAGAAGTCTATTCTAAGGCAAAAACAACACATTCACCTCAATATTATACGTAATTTCCCTGTTGACAATAAATAAGTGAGCAATTTTTATGTGCACAACGCCCAGTTTATATACAGCAGCCATTATGTTCAGTGCATTGAGATATTTACCGTAACATTTGTGTTGGCAGCGGCTGCCGCAACGCTGCCCTTACTGGCATCAAGTACATCACAAATCTTAGCATTGAGGCTTTCCTCGTTGGCTATCGAGTTTAGAATAAACGGGAACCATATATAAAAGCCGTTGGTGCTGAAAGCAACAAAAAAAATACACGGACTTTAATTGAATGACCAATTCTGAAAAGGGTCCAACACCAATATACAGGCCGTATGGATTGTTTTGTTTGCATATTCAATAGGCGCTTAATTTCAAAACATTTATTGTATATTAAAGTCGCATCGACAATTGAAAATTGAATGAAATTTTCTATTGAAAAATGAATGAAATTTTCAATTGAAAATTGAATGAAATTTTCAATTGAAAATTAAATGAAATTTTCAATTATCGATGCGACTGCCGCGTAATATAAGGATTTTATAACAATGCAAAATTTCATGAAACACGCACTCACAAAAAGACACAAAATTCTACGTTTACGTCCGTAATATCAACATTGTGCCATTTACTAAAGGTTCAATTAAAATATTTGGTTACTATCAAAACGTAAAGGACTGATAATAACTAATGAAAAATATTATACCTACATAAACATGATGATTAGTTTTAAAACTACAACTACGATTTATTTTCTTATTTGTTTAAGATTGTTTTTTAATTTGTTTGTAGTAATATTTTTTTATATATCATATGATATTATTAAGTTAAATTTCATAGTTTATTGCATATTTAACATTTTATGGTTTTGTTTATAAAGGTGGCGTCATCAATGGGGCCAACTAAATTACCAGCGCTTGCGCTACCATACAGACTTAATTTTGTGGATGAAGGATAAAGCTGTAGCTAGTACCTTTTTATGGTGCACACAATGTATCTTGTCAGTTACCTATTTTATAACATGTTATTCGAAAATCAGTGCATTATGAATATTTTTTTTTATTTGTTTCTATCTTTCAAAAAATAGTTTTATAATAGGAGTAGGTACTAAAAACACTGACGTAGCTACCGAAGGGCTGGGCGGGGCAGTGCCACAAAACCTTATTAGCAATCCACTTATTGCCTTTTTGAAAATAGGTATATATATTGATAAAACTTAAACAGTTTAAGGGCACCAGTTTTTTCCCCAGGGCCCTTGATCAGCTATCTACGCCACTGACTAAATCATAATATGTGCATTACGTTACGAATGGGAACTGGATCTACGTTATGTTATGCGGGTGGCAGACGCAAGTATTTGAACAAATACTTTGAAAGATTTTGCTCGCATTCAACACGTTTGCTGCACCTGTCAGGTATGCTTTATGTACAGAAACATCCGCTTTATATTCAAATAGACTAAAAACAGAAGGGTCGATTATTTAGGGTATATTAGGTTTAGTTATTATTATTTAAGCATATAGTATTTGATTACTTAAATGTACAAAACAATGAAGTAAAAAAGCTGATGACTTGTTAACGAAATAAAAATGTTACGGGTTCTTTTGTTAGGCATCTACCCGCAACAAGCAATGAAGGTTTTCTAAAATGGCGACTACGAGGTGGCAGTACTGAGGCGTCAGGTGTAGGCACCTGTCAAAAAGCTTTCAATCTTTGGTAATTGGGTAATATACCAATTACCAAAAATGAAGTATTGATTTCTTATTGTAGAATTAAAAAATTGCATTATTATTTTACAATCAAAATGCCGCAATGTTGCGCAATGCCCATGTGCTCAAATATACACAGTAAAGCAAGCGTAAGTATGAGAATATGCGTAAAATTTTTGAACATTTCACGTAAATTAAACATTAAAATTTGCGAAATGAACACTGAAAAAGGTTTGTAGAGCAAGAATAATCTATTTGTTTTGACAGCGCTGTCAAAAAGATCTTTCACCTAAGTGGCGCCAACTGGTAGCGTAAACATCATTGCTACGCGACAGCACATAGATCGTGATAATTGCTCCTGCATCGCATTTAGATTATGTAACACTACCTAGCGCGTGGTTTCACTCGCGTAGATCCCGTTTCCGTGGCAACTTAAAATATAGCTCACAAATGACGTGGCTTTCTATTGGTAAAAAGATTTTCAAAATCGGTTCAGTACATCCAGGGATGGCTCCCTACATCGTCATAACTTACAAACTTTACCTCTTTAGTATATTAGTATAGATTATAGGTGTCCGATCTTTTAGGTCCGCAATATCGATCTTTTAGTTTTAGGATAGGGAGTAATATTTTTTTAGTATGTTTACGAGTTCCAGAATTTGGTCTTTGCGGTTCGGCAGCATAATTTGTTCTCATTACACAGAGAACTAGGTTAGATTCGCAGTAACCTTTTATAGTGCCATTACCAGGCGTTAATCATTGGGTTCCTAAACGTTAATAAAACGTATTTTCTTGTTAAAAATATCTCAAAAGTCGGCATTAAAAAACTTACGCGGCAAATATTCCAAATTGAACGAAGCAGGTTAAAAGGAACCAGGGCAAAAGCGGCATCTTGAAAAGAGGCAAAGTTTGATCCTTCATGGAAATAAATATCGCCGCTAAGCCATTGCTCCTATTAGTTTTTGTGGTACAGTCATCTACTTTCAGTGATTTGACCTGAAAGATAAAAGAAACATCCGTATTTATTGATTTAATAAATAAAAAAATACGTGTCCACTAACCATCTAACTGACGGACTTATTATATTTATTTAGTCCAACCTTCGGCTAACCGAAGGTTGCCTAGAAGAGTTGTAGTTACATTACATATTTAATTTAATTTTAATTTAATCTCCGCGGTATAGCGATAGAAGTCTCGATGCAAGCTCTGACTTTGACTTCTTTCCGGATCTGTTTGTTTAAGTGTCTGTCTCCAAAAGCAGGTTAAACCGTTAGTGCCAATCGTCATAACATCATCTTTTACAATCATGTATCGGGTGTAGTAGTAAGCAACGGGCACTTAATACAACAAAATACGGTCGACACCTCTCCTGCCAAGAGTGATGACTAAGGAAATATCTCCTTGAAGGGAGGGCCATGTTCAGCAGATGTGTATATATATATGGTGATGATGACAAATACATTGTAACCCAAATTACTTACTGGAAAAGTATCCTTAGGCTTTCTCGTGTTAATGGAATACATAGTTTTAACAACTTCCAAGGATTCAATAGGTTGGCCGTTGGAGTAAAGAAATTTTGGGCTTTCTGGAGATGTGAACATAAATATGGTGCCAAGCGCAAAAGGTAACGTACAAGCTACCAACATTAAACGCCAAGATCGATATGTAATGTTCAAGAAGCCGATTGGGTATGAGAAATCGAGTGGTAGAATCAACCAAGCAATACCTGAAAAAGAAATTTATTCGGCAATTTTAATGGAGCACCAGACTTCTTAATGTTAAATGTAAAATCATGGTTTCTTTTTTTTCTTTATTTCTTATTAGCTAGTACCTATAAGAAATAAACAAAAAAAAAGTAAGAGGATGTCCTGTAAACAGAAGATTCTACTTTTTACCAGACGGCACTAGAAAGAGTGTTAAAATGTTTAAGTTATTATTTTATTCTTTCTTATCTTCTATACATTTTATACCTGTAGCGACTATTATGTATTCTGTGCCTGTTACGGCTTTTGCAACTGTGTCAAAGAAGAATCATTATCTACATAGCATAAATACATATTCGCTTCCCACCATCAGTCTGTACCTACGTATACTAAAACATATGATTGTGTGTGATTCAAGAGGAAGGTTGATATATGTATTTCTGCTAATACATCAGCATTGCAGCCGTGCGAAGCCGGGGTGGATCGCTAGTAACCATTTTTTAATCAGAACATACCATAATTTGGTGGTAGCGAAACGAAAGGACGCATCATAAGAACATGATTTTAATATACTTAAACGTATGTATATCAGAAAAGAATGTTTATATTTTTCATAATTATAATTTCAGATAAAAAATCGCTGGCCTGTGATCATTAGGCAGGTATACTCACAAGGTAAAACCACGGTGCCGATGCCAATGAAGGAAGAACCAAAAGCCACCATCTTGTCTCTATGACGGAGATTGTTGAACTCTCCCAAATATGTGTAAACGACAGCTGAAGATCCCGCCATACTATAGGTAAATATATAAATAAGAAATATCTTAAAACATCTTTAAAAAAACATTGCGGCGGAACAACAATTAAAGGAACTAGCATTTAATTATAATGATGATTGCAAGACAGCAAGAAAAAGGGCAATGTTAATATCGAGCTGTTCGATTGTTTAACAATCGAATCAAATTCGTTATACATATCTTTAAAGGCTCTTTTGGGAGAACACAAAATATGATGCTTTAAGCTGGCTTCATATTTTTTTTACAATTTTACGGATATTTTAACAATTTAAAAACGTTGGCAAAATTACCGTTAAGCGCGGTGACAGACCGTTAATTGACGAAAATGAAGGGGCTCGTTTGACACTTAATAAGAGTTTTGACAACTGATTACTTAGTTTTAGCTTTGATCATATATTCAAAATCTGGTTACTATTTTACATTGTAAACAGTTATACTCACAATATAGCAGATAGGAACTGAAGGACTGCAAAAGACACTAGTTCAGGCGCAAAACTTGACAGCGCAGATAGAATTGTAGACAATACCATTGAGATAAGCATCACTGGTCTTCTGCCTTTCGTGTCGGCAATCCATCCCCAGAAATACGACGTTATAATTATAGCTGTAAAATAAATATACGATGTGTAATATCTCTCTTTTATTATATGGATCATAGAACCCCATGTTTAGGTACTACTAACTTAAAAAGGAATACGTAATTATTATTCTCTGTTCACTTTACTTTAAAAAGAAATTGGCGACCACGGCCTTAAATTTTTAGGTTTATGTTAAAAGTAGGGACCATAATAATTGCATTAATTGTATTAATAACATTTTAAGGTAAGGTAAAGTCGGTTTTTTTAACCTAACCTTTTCAATATTGTTACCTCTATGACCTATTAGGAGATACAGGTAACAAATTTCAAAAGGTTAGGAAACACTGCTGGTGTAAGAGGTGTTTTGTTGTAATTTTTTCTTATCGGATGCCCGATTACTTATATAAATAATACATCTTCCAAGTTTCAGGTCGCTATGATCTGCGTCTTATGCTGTACAGTGTTTCAGTGCTAGAACCCATTTAGCGAGGTAGGCTATAGGCTATATTTGATAAAGAAGTTCTTACGGGACAGGAGTTACAGGAAGCTAGTTCAGTATAAAGGATGTTATTAATACAGATGATATAAATACCTGAGAAGGGGAGCGCTGACAACCATCCTCTCTGCTGCATACTAAGGTGTAGGTCGCACTGGGCGGCCGGTATGATGTAGCCGAGGACAAGGCACTGCATGATCATACCCATCAGGACCAACCCAGAGGTCAGCATGTGCAGAATGTTGTACACTCCGAAACCTTGAAATAAATGTATATTTCATTGAGAAAGTCCGTAATACAGTTAATTTGTAATTCTTTATTTTGTAAAAGATTACTAGCAGGTATTTGCAGTCCTCTGGTATTATTTTTATACCCCCGTGCTAAGCTAAAATGCTTGTTTTACGAGTGGGTTCACGTTATTAGTGCAATGGGTGGGGATCGAACGGGCGCGGCGACCACAAGATCAGCGGCCGCTTACATGCATCGATATAATATATGTCGACAATCACCGATTTAAGTTAAATTTAATAACAGTTTTTGAGTTACACTCAAAAACTGTTATTAAATTTAATTTAAATCGGACATAAATAAATGTAAAACATACACAGAGCAGATACAGTGAATCTTAGGTTCAGCGATTTACAATTTGTGTAAATGTTAACAAACGTCAGTATTGGTTCGAAAAGCGAGAAAGTCATATACTGCTCTCTCTTTCTATTGTCAAAGATGCTTTAATAATGATAATGATTATATATACCTATATATAATCATTATCATTATTAAAGCATTATATATACCTATATATAATAATATAATCATTATCTATAATAAATAGTTAAAGTATGTATGTACCTACATACATACTTTAACTATTTATTTTTCGTTGTAACGTACGGTTTGCAAACAAGGTAAACGATATTTTACGAGAATTATGTAATATTTACACCTCACACTTTGCCGAATCTAATCCTCTCGTAAGCTCATATAGGGGAGGAGGACTAGGTTCGGCAATACCTACTACTTATTTGGCTATGGTTTTATGTAAGGTTTGAGCAGTTCAGTGACTGTACTAACGCAACGCTCTCAAGAACTGATGGTCCGATTTGAAAAATTATATCAGTCATAGATAACCCATTTATCGGGGAAGGCTATATTTATTAATGAATTTCCTACGGAGGTTTGAGTTACGCGATTGAAACCTGCTAGCTAACAGGTTAACAATAAAATGTGTGTCCTTAATCGTCAAAAACATCTATATATAGGGTGACTGGTAATTAGGGACCGATACCTAAACACATGATTGTGCTCATGATAACAAACAACTTTTACTATGGGACCAAACCTGAAATCGAGAAAAAAAAAATCAGCTGCTCCCTACCATGCAGACGAGTTATGTGAACATGAATGTGTGGAACAGCTGATTTTTTTTCACGATTTCAGGTTTGGTCCCATAGTAAAATTTGTTTGTATATTCTACACTTTTTTAACAGATAGAAATAAAGTAAAAAATAAACGAACAACTCGTTTTAATGCAGGTTCATTTTATTCGTATGTACGCCTGCACATCACGCTCGAAAACGCGTTCCAATTTTAGTAATATCTCCCCGTATGTTTGTCCATTTTCAAATAACAGGTGGTCTTGATTTATAACAGTATTTTTTAATATGTTGTAGTATGTTCTGCTCTTTAAATTTGTTCGTTATCTAAAATGTTATTTATCGTTGTGATAAAGAGGAGAGTAAAGAGTTGACAAGGTATTTATAATGCTTACGTGAGTTGATTGTGTCTCATGTATTTATATATTATTATTATTATAACACTAGTTTCCGCGCGCGGTTTAGCCCGGGTAACGCCTGTTCCTGTAAGAACTTTTTAATTGAATATAACCTGCCTTCCTCAATAAATGTGCTGTATAACATTAAAAGAGTGTTTCTAATCAGAGCAGTAGTTCTTTAGAAAACTACGTTCAAGCAAACAAACAAACTCTCAAGCTTTATATGATAGTATAAATTTCTGCTTATGTCTGCGAGAGAAAAAATACTGCATAACATAAGGTTTTTTAAAAAGGATTCTTTGTGGCAACTCTGAGCAGAACAATACATTGAATGTCTTGTTCTGCTCAGAGTTGCCACAACCAACGCATCATGTTTGTAGTAGTGTTAGTACCTACAGATTTTGTGGCTGAGTCACACACACAAAACACAATATTCCAATGACTTTTTCTTATTTTTTTTTTCAGGGCTTCATTATTGTCTATCGTCTAGCCAGACTTTACAACTAAGTAAATAGACATTGAATACTAATAAGTCTAGCTACAATTATAATACATTATTTTATAGAGGTTTCGCCGTAATGATTAAATGTAGCATTGGTTATTAACCTAGTTGTTTTCTACTTTACCTTGTTGCTCTAATTGTATTGTTATTTAGTACCTTCCTTTTTATGTAATTACCTGATTGCAACATTGCATCATCTAGGGAAGCGATGTTTTCACGGATCCCGTTTTCTTTATCCTGGCCATTGAATTCTCGCGTAGCCACCATTGTGTAGATCTAAGTGAAAAAAAACAACGAATTTTAAATAAGAATCAGACAAATAGTACATAGCAGAGGCGGATTATCCTTAAGGCAAACTAGGCACGTGCTTAGGGGCGCGCGGGCAAAGTAGACGTTCGAACAGTAACTTTAGTTGAGGCTACTTCAAGTCGGAATGAAGAAATGTCAGCTTCAAATTGGAGTGCCCTCTACGACACATGTAGTAACGCCAACTACAGTGATAAAATTTTACTAGTATTATAGTTATTTATAAAATAGGGTTCGTACTCTCAACGTTTAATCCGCCTATGGCAGATAGTTATTATCATCATTAGCCCGACGTATAACGCTCACAGCTGAACGGCTGATCCCTCGAAGGGGGTATTGCCTTAGTCACAAAGGCGGGCGGGCGGGTTGTCCGGAGTAGGAATCGAACCTACGATCTCCGAAATTTAAGGTGAACCTTATACTTATAGGTATAGGTACATGCCTATTCATTTGTAACTAGCCACCAATATGAATGAAAATAACATTTCGTCTCCACGAAATCCAGATATATATATATTTTGGACGGACATTAGTTAGCCCCGAGGCTTTTGCTACTTCACCGGGCACATACAATCTGTATTTGTATGAGAAATGTGTTATTAGGTATATTTTGTTCAGTCCAACAAACAACCCAACAAACAAACTAAGCTTATAAAATTAAGTATATAAGGTCTAAACTCTTATACTTGTTATAAAAGAGCATTTATTATATCAATGTTCCTTATAGTGGCACATTATTAGATAATTTGGCAAATATTACCTTTATTTTTATAATTTGGCTGGGTAAACGTTAATAAATCCAATTAATACGACTACAATAAGGGTTCGAAACGTATTCTTCTTATAGAGGCCAGTTACATTATTTTTTAGCCATATAATATTCAAAGTCATATAAAGGCTTTTAATATGGTAAATTATTCTTAGAAAAGTAATGCACAAGATAATTATGATGCTTTTTAACTTATAGGGGCAATTGATAAGACGTCTATCTAACAAACGAATTCTAACTTTGTATATGATCTTTACAAGGATGAAAGCAATTCGTATTTCCTTATACAGTGATTATAAAGATATTATTCTCTACATGGTTATATTAAAATGTTTTACATAACTAGATCCACCATTTCGAAGGTACAGCAGATTGTGTGAATTATTACGGAGTGGAATTAACATTTAAAAAATGGATTCAAAAGACTGGAAGAAGTTTAAAAGGAGCGGTGGTTACAGAAGAAAAGTTAAAAAAGTCTACGAAAACATGGTTGGGAGCATTAAACCCACCACCTCTACTCCTATGATGCTACAAAATGACCAAGCCGATACCAACGAATCAGCCAGTGGTTCCGCAAAGCATTATTTTATAGAAAATGAAAAGGAAACCAGAGAGGAAGAATATAATTGTAGCGATAGTGATAGTGATATAGACCTATTTTTAAATGAAGAGTTGAAAAATATTGATATTCGTAGTGACATCAGAGAATGGGCAGTGAAATTCAACATTTCCCATATCGCTTTAAGTGACTTATTAAAAATATTAAATAATGTTATGCCAAACCAAATGCCATTGGATGCACGTACATTGCTCAAAACAAATAAAGTAGAAATATGCATTACTGAAATTGGTACTGGACATTACTGGCATAATGGATTGCTTAAACAATTAGAAAAAACCTTCCAAAACTATGAAGTGCCCAAGAAAATAACCTTGAATTTTAATATAGATGGTTTACCGATACATAAAAGCTCAAATCATCAACTCTGGCCAGTACTGTGCAACATTACTGAATTTAAAAATATGTCACCTTTCGTGGTGGGAATATATGAAGGGAAATCAAAACCTGCCGATTTAAACCTATATTTGAATCCTTTTGTTAATGAAATGAAGCAAATTGAGAATGGTTTCACAATTACTACATTAACTGGAGAGCAAGAGACGATTGACGTTAGTATAAGAGCATTTATATGCGATTCACCCGCGAGGGCTCTTATAAAAGGTGATGTTTACCTAAATTTCATGTGTATCTCAAATATAAACAAAAATTATACTGTTTATAAGTGGGATGACATTCATTTATACTGTTCTTCTTTTTTTGCAGGTGTTTCTAATTTCAACAGTAAACACAGATGTTTAAAATGTACTGTAGTTGGTGATTACTCACATTTGTCACATACAGTAATATTCCCGAAAATAGATTGTCCTAAAAGAAACGATGATGACTTTCGTAATAAAAAGTATGGGCTACATCATAAAGTTGATTCACCTCTACTTCAATTGAAAATTGATATGATCGAAAATTTTCCGGTTGGTGATTCACTGCATCTTATAGACCTCGGAGTTATGAAACGTTTATTAATGGGATGGCGAGATGGAAATTTTATTAATAAACGTACTAAGTGGTGTAATCGTGATATTGAAAAAGTGAACAAGTTTTTAGTTACTATTAAGTTACCCAAAGAAATACACAGATCTGTTCGGACTGTTGATGTTCTATCACATTGGAAAGCTTCTGAATACCGCACTTTTTTATTATACCTGAGTTGGGTAATACTGAAGAATGTTTTAGATTCTGACGCATACAAACACTTCCTTTGTTTATTCTGTGCCATCACAATTTGTTCTAACGAAAATCATTTTAAGTTTTTACGTCTAGCACAGGCGTTATTAAATTCATTTATAAAAAATTATGCAAAATATTATGGAAAGGATTATATTACAAGTAATGTGCATAATTTATCACATCTCGTTGATGAGGTCCGAAAATTTGGCACTTTACAAAGTTTTAATGCTTACCCTTTTGAGAATAAACTCCAAATTATCAAACATATGTTAAGACAGGGAAATAAGCCTCTAGCACAAGTAGCTCGAAGGTTACACGAAAGAAGTGAAGTCGAGATTGAGACTTACAGTAAAAATAAAATGAAATATCCGTTTGCAAAACAATGCAACAGCAAAGATGGATTTATATTGGTACTGCATTTTGAATCTTTTATTTTATCTTCCCAAAAACACGATAAATGGTTTTTGACAACAGACGAACAAGTTATAGAAATAAGAGCAGTACACATTAATGAAACTGAAGACATACGACTAGAAGGATACCGCATAGATAATTTAGTTGACGCCTTTGACTACCCCTTAAAGTCTTCATTAATTTATATTTATAAATGTGAAGATTACATCTCTAGTAAATCAAAAAATATATATGACTTTTCATGCGCTGACATTAAATGTAAATTATTAAATGTAGAATATAATTCGGTATTGTATTTTACCCCATTAATACATACTTTGTAAAATAAAACAATTAATTTGAAAATCACGTATTTTTATTAAAGTCACCATTTTTTATAGGCTATCATGCTGCCAATTTTTTTATAGGCTATCAAAATCCAGAGGAATAGTAGCTTTGAGTCTTAGAGACTTCAATCATCAGTCTTTTAACAACAATTTAAACATGAAATACTTATTATTACCTTAGCAATTAACGTAAGCGAACAAGGTCGCGGGAAACAGCTAGTTTAATAATAAAACAGTAGTGTAACTAAGCATGTTGTTACATAGTAATTAGAATATAGTTTTACTTATATACTAGTAGGAAAATGATCAACCATCATCAATAGATAGATCGATTCAGTGTTTACAACTAAAAAACCCTCTTCTGATGTGTTTTGAACACAATAGTATTTAAGAAAATAGTACAAAATCAGTCTCTTTAAATAAAACTAGTAACTTATCAAGCTATTAAATACTAACCTTCTTACTTCTAAGAAGTAGAAACCTAATCATTACTCAGTCATAAAATTATTACAATAAGAAACACTTTTCGTACATTCAAATATCGAAATCGATTCAAATTGCAGGAAATAAAGTTATCAGTATGATTATTTTGTGATTGTGGCTTTATTCCCCGCAACCATCGATGTACAAAAATCAAAATAAAATAAAAAATAAATGTCTTTAGGTAGAACAGACTAACAACTACAATAAGTCTTTGGTAATTTTAGTTTTAGGTGTTATTAAAGACTAGCTAATAATGGTAATAGTCTTAGTAAGTATTAAACGTATCAAAATAATAAGTAGATAAAAAAGGTTCTTTATATAGATGTTTCAAGTGGCTTAGTGCGTATTCCGGCAACGGATGCAGATGGCATCGGGTCATCATCATCATTGTCTGAACCAGACTTTTCAACAACTGGCTCCGAGTGTTTTTTTGAATCAGAACCTGACGTCCCAGCAACTGGTAATGTCACCTCTGAGCTGTTTTCTGGTGCAGAAGTTCCGGTGATGGGTAAATATGGCTGTGTTTCGTTACACAAGTTCTTACGCTGTGCTTTTATTTTTGGTCGATTTTTGGTTCTAGATGTTCTTTCTTGTTTGCTTTCGTTGCGCTGACGTGAGTTTTTCAGGATATTTTTGAAGAATTTATGGTAGTCTAATAAGGAAAATGAACTATCCGACTCATGAATAATTTCAAAAAAAAACGTTATGATTTTAATGTGGCTTTTAAAGCAAATCTTTTGTTCAGACGTTCGAGATCCTCCAGCCCAGCTACACTGGAGTAAAAAGCATCTGCTAAACATTGAATCGACCAATGCGTACGCGTTATTTACCCCTCGACCTTTACCTTTCCCACAAATCATTGAAAAAATCTTTTTCCATTCTTCTTCTGTCTCTGGATTTTCCAATACTTTTTCAAAATTGTTTAGCTCGTGTTCACTTGTAATAGTTTGTATGTTTGATTTTTGTTTATTATTTTCCGCACGGCTAAACTGATTCATTACATGTTCAAACTGAACACTAATATTGGATAAGCCGAACAAAATAGATTGTACGCTTTCATTGATAAATTTCCTTTCATCTTGTTGGGCTTTGATATTTTGAGTAATTCTTTCGTTAAGAGTCCTGTAATTTTCTTGCAAAGTTTCTAATTTTGCCAAAACCATTAAATTTAAGGAGGCGGCGTTATCAATTTGTATTTCGGAAGTGACATTTTGTTGAGCGTTGGAATCAGTACCAGTTGCTGAAGGTTGAATCACTAATAGTGCGTGTCCTATATTTGTTGCTTCATCAGGTTGAGTCACATTTTGTAGAGCGTTGGAATCTGTATTGATGGCTGGAGATTGAATTGCTATCAGTGAGTTTTCTGAATTTCTTGCTTGAAAAGGTTGACACAATACATCTTTTTCATTCATTTCAACTGCTCCGACTTTGTTATTCAATGCTACTGACGAGATATTTTCATACTGCAAGAAAAATACAAACCAACGAGTTAAAAATCGTAGTAGAAAGCAATCACATGGTTGTGAAAGCGTAGTAGCATGGAGGCATGTTAGTGCCAACACTAATGTACGGCATTAAAGTTGGGTAAAGCAGAAGATGCATGAGATTAGAATACATGCAGTAGAAATGAGAGCGTTGAGGAGTATGATTGGTGTAAAAGTGAGTGACAGGATTAGAAATAGTGTGATAAGAGAACGTTGTGGAATAAAGGAAGATGTAGTGACTAAAATTGATAAAGAAATGGTGGGATGGTTTGGTCAAGTAGAAAGGATGAATGAAAGAAGACTTACAAAAAAAATCTGCAAGGAGATAGTGAGTCGGAACGTTGGAAGGGGAAAGCCTAGGCCTAGCCTACGTTAATGGACCAAATGCAAGACGTTTTAAATAAAGGCCTGGTCAAGAGTGCCCTAAGCCGACGAGCATGTATGATTAGATTGATGAGAGTAGAAGTAGCGCGGGAAGTATGTCAAGATCGTAGCAAGTGGAAGGATGTGGTCCCTGCCTGCCAAATTTATTCGTGCATTTAAAGAAGCTTTATTACTTTGAGATAAGTTCCAAATTTCCTTAAACTAACATTTTTTTTACACAGTAAGCATGTTTATGTGTGTTTATCATACCATCATAGAATTACAAATTTTAAAATTAAATAAAATATATTTTTTAAATAAAATATATATTTCTGTAATAAAATATTTTTTCGTGAAAAATTAACATAATATATAAATTACGACGGAAATCGATTCTGAGCAAACTATTTTCAGGTCTTGCGCTTATTCTGTTACACGTTGTATAAAAATCTCGTGTCACAAATTATGTCCAGTCCGAGGTCAACTCCGAAACTACCGATTTTGATATAATTTGGCAACCAACTGTAATTTGGTCCAACTTAAGAGATAGGATAGTTTTTATCTCAATTATTGACCATTATAATGTTTTTCATTGCAAATTAAATTTTCGCTTGACGACAGTGACTGTAGTTCGCATTGATTACTTAGTTCTTTAAATGTATAATAGGTGGCGCTAAAATTGCTTGATTACAAGGTTGCGTAGACACCCCCGGTAGATGGCGCTGTGTTTCGATTTCTAGATATTATTATACATTCTATATAATAATATCTAGAAATCGAAACATCGAATCGAAATATGACAATCGATTCATGTCATATTTTCTTATCAGAACGGAACGCGGGCGAACCTGCGGGCGGGCCGCTAGTATATAATAAAATCGCAACGAGGTCAATTCCGTAAATTGAAAATTATTAGGATATATTATTAGGATTAATTAGCTACTTTATACTGAAGCTAAAATACCTACATACTTATTTAGAAACAAAACTACTAAACTGATGTCGATAAAGTATGACATACTCAAAGCTCCCCACTGTGTCGGGGATGCCACGAACACACACAAACACGTACACAAAGACATCCAGTCTCAAGAACAGAAATGTAAGTTCATCATTCAAATATCTGTATTTCTGTGAAAGTTTACTTACCATACTGCAATCTTGAACAAGTTGATTAAACGTCATTTCTGTTTGGTTTGTCACATAATATTGCTCAGTGTCGGTTTCTGTATCAGACTTCTTACACATTTTGTCTAATTCATGTTCCGCTTCAAGAAAAGTAATCAAATTAGATCTCTTCACTTTGCAATTAATTTTTCGCCAGTTATATTCAGGATACGAATTTTCAACTCTTATTAATTTGTTTTCGTTATATCTGGGCCAGTGCAGAACGCCATCTTTTTCCCAATTACTTGGTACTGCCGATAGTTTTGAGTTCCCCTTTTCAAACGTCTTTACAATTTTGTATGGCATTGTTAAAGAATCTGAAAAGAAAAAAAACAACCTAAAACAACATACTACCTGCATAATAATGTCTCATAGGTACACACGTGGCTTCATGCAATGATCTTCTGCTCACTGTAGATGGCATTAACTATTGGTAGATGTTAAAAATACGCCTCGCCTCTCATACGGTACTGTACATAAAGTACAATACATGTTATAGTTATTACAGAACAATATTCGTTGGACGATACTGTACTTCCTAATAGGATAAATAACCTAAGATTCGAAAGAAATACCTATTTAGCATAGGACACCGTCAAGACAAGATTGCTTACGCGTTCGCATACGCCCGTCTGGCGCCAGCTCGTGAGCGATACTGCATAAACAAACACACGCTGACTGATTTCGTACCGTAGTTTTGGGGGAAGGAGATGGATATATCTCAACTGGTTTTGCACAAAGTGCAAGCTACTAAACTTATATAAATATTTATCAACTTACACTTACCTAGTAATAATGATCGTAATGTTTTATTGAGATATACTATTAACAATTAATTAAGGATTACAATACTCGCATTCATCTTCAATAAAGTGGTCGTAAATCAAATACTCTTTACAATTTTGGCAAAAAATGAAAGTGAATTGTTGCAAAACCTTGATGTTTTCACGACCTATCACAAAGTGAAAAGGTAAACTAGAAAGGGTTGGATATGTACAATTAAAACATTCCTTTCTTAGAATAAAATGTGTCCACTTCCATGGCCATCGTATATTATATAAATTAAGATCATTTCTTTGTAGAAATTTGTCAACATTTGCCAATATGTATACTACCATTGCAATATCTGCGGACAAACATATAATACATAACAATTTTATTCTTTATTGTGTACTTACAATTATAATTATATTTCAAACTTAAAATTAGTGCACAAAAGCAAGCTTAACCCTATAAAGAGATCTTTTCCAGCCAACCCAACCATAGTGAAACATAAATTTTATACAAGGGAATTAGACTAGCAAGATACAGGATTTTGTTCGTGAGAAAGGAACCCTAACAGTATGTAAAATGGCGATAGCATAAGCAACAAATGTTGCCATTATAAAGTCTTCAGTCTCATATACTCCTTGTAGACGATGTGCGAATCGTTTTGCTCTCATAATAGCACTATTCATAAAATTACTAAATCATTAATAACGTTTGTGGCATAAAAACAGCTTTAATTCTAGGGCGGGTTGTTACTACAACACACAGCGTACCACATTTTATCATGCATTTGAATTCCCATACACTTTTCACTATAAACGAGCACATAAATCAATTAAATAAACAACATAAAATAATAACTTACCGTTCACTTTTCAGTAAAATGGTTGACGTTTCTCTTTTTCTTCAAACTGTTGCGAAAATATAAATCACTAAGAAAAAAACTTATTGCAGAATCATAAACAGACGGCTATAAGGGCCTACGGCTTTTTAAGAGCCTTTGATTAGCCGCAATTAGTTAAACTCCCTTGTATCGGACCATAATAAAACACGTATAAGGGTGATCGCCCGTATTAACGTTTTCTATATGTTTATTACAAGTGTTTTGGCTTTTTAAGACCTTTTTCAAGCCATTATAAGTTTAACTTCCTTGTTCCTTGTCATAATATAACACGTATAAAGAAAAAAAGCGGACAATAAATCAACTATAAGGGGGGTTTAAGGTTATTGTCTTTATAAAACGTGCCCAAACGCACCCTTATTAGCGATAATGCGGCTCCTATAAGAATATTATTTTTGGCAATATAAGCCACTACAAGAGCAATTTTTGTTTGTTGGGAATCCATTACGTTATAAACTTGACTTAACTTGACCTAATTCAGTAATTTTATTATAGCTATACACAATATTCTTAACCTAGTTTAGTATTTAAACAATAATAGCGACTCGGGTTTAAACAGTCTTACTAAGCGAAACGTTTAAAATTAATTACAATTACAAATGTATTTAGGGCGCCACAGTTCACATTGATTTCTTATTGTCTTTCATTATTATTAGCTTTTAAATGTTTGTTACAAAAATATATTAAAGTATGCCCTAAGTATGTTTGTCACATTCAGTTGAATACTGACTTGATATGCAATAATAAATTAAAAGTTTCTTGAACTTAGATACTGTTGAAAATTACGATATCGAACTTTTTAGTAACATATTTTAGTAGTTTGTATGTTAGTATGAAGGTTCGTAGTAGCAAAACTACTAAAATATGTTGGTGCTAAATGCATTGTTTTAGTTGAAAACTACATTATTTTCAATTTTATTACCACGTACACTACCGTTCAAATGCATTATCATTCAACTATACTTCTATTCGTAGAATGTAATCATTTAAAATAACCAACAAAATTTAAATTAAACATTATTTCAGATTATATCATACGTATTATACGTTAAATTAATTATGACTATTCTGTCGAACTCTGATTATCTTAATTATTGCATATTGTTTTAATTGTAACATAGTTTATAGATTATTTAACAAGAATTTAACGTATAATGTATAATAATAACACCATAGTTTGTTATTAAAATGTTTTGTAATTTTAATTTAAAAACTAAGTAACCGCAATAAGTACATTTCAATATGAATTATATGATTTTGACTTACAATAAAATACAGTTGATCGCAATAAACACGTCACGCTCATTCAATGAACTGTAAAATTGTAGTAGTTATTTCTCCTTATCGGCATTCTTATTTTATTGAGACTACTCTCCAGTGACGAAATGACGTAATTAACTCAAAACATATTTGCACAAGGTTATCGTTATCTGTTTATACGAATAGCGAAATAAGATAATTTATTTCTATGTGGAGTATGGTACAAAATATGGTGCCATTATTAAGTTGCTTGCATCATTTAACGATTATTCAGACTAGGCATGTAGTGAAAATTGCATATTGTTGCTATCACTACTATGTGTGATTCTGATAAGGTACGATCCCCCTCCTGGAACAGGCAGTTGTTCAGCTATGAACTTTTACAGGTTGATGATTGTGATGATGATGCTGTCATATTGGGTCATACTGAAGTGTAGTTCATTAACCGGGTCTCGGGAATCTACGTCTACTGTTTAGGTTTTTTTTAGACAAAAATAATCATTGATAGCCTGAAATTAGGAAGCTGGTAATGTTTTGACCCATGATTCGGAAAAATATGCTAGAGTTGATTTATATCGTTTTAATTTTTAAATAAAAAGCCTTTTTTTGGACTTGTTACAGATTTAGTGTTAGTTTTTTTTTTAATTTTTAGATGTGGTTTATTTTACATTAGTTAACATTAGTTAAATTTGTATTTTTACATCAATTTATTTTCTCTTTTAATTCCATTATTCTAGCTAGCAGTCCAGATATCTCATATCTTTCAATAGGTGTTTTTTGGCCAACAAGTAGGTAGTAGTTAAAAATACTGTGTCATCTGCGTATCTTGTCGTTAGTAACAGCTTTTGATATCTACAAGATTGTTCAATGCTCTCTAGAATATATTAGAACATAGATTAAGCGTCCTTAGAGATAGTATATCCAACCTTGACGCACTTTCTAGAACATAATGCGCTCAATGAGCTGTTTAAGATTACTATAAGAGTTTTGCAGTCTACTAGTATTCTTGTTAACCCCTCGGGCTAAGCTAAAATGCTTGTGCTACGAGTGGGTTCACGTCGGTAGTCCGGTGGGGATCGAAGTGGCGACCTAAAGCTCACAAGTCCAACGCTCCTAGCCATTGTTGCCATGGCTATGTTGTGTTCCTGTTCGTTAATAAGATATTTAAAGCTCACGAGGGATTTGAAAAATGTTAGCAGGATATGGGCGGCTAGTGTTAGTGTAGCTGTCCTTGTATTTAGACCCCATCTGCCACTAAACATCAGGATAGGGGTCATTTGTCCTGTCAGTGTAGTTGCAAGACCAAGTCGACTAACTAAGTAAGTTTGTGCGACGATCGTTTCTGTATTATGATTTTCGAGGCTTTACTGCCGATATCAATGTTGATTTAGAACTTCCAGTTGCTTTTAATTTACATTATCATTTTCAAAGTCCATAAAGTTAATATATACTTTTTTTTACAGTATCAAACAATAATGTTCTATTATCTGTATTGCGGTCGGAGATTTCGGTTACCAAGACCATTTATAAATCTAAATTATGTAATTGGTGCCGCCTTTATTGCTAGTTTTGTTATTTAAATATTTAAGGAACAAACTTCAGATAAAAACAAAGGAACATTTTATATCATTTAATGTTTTTTTAAAAAATTAAATATAGGCTTACGTTTAACCATAATCTCGCTTGATGGAAGGCGAAGATAAGGCCTAAGATGATACACGCGTGCCTAGAAAGTGTCTGTTCACTTTAGCTTTAGCTTTAAAGATGTAATTACTGCCTAAATTAATATATAATTATAATTACTATCTACTTTTTATTAAGATGAATAATTTGAAGGAGATTAAAAGTAAAAAACGTATAACAAATTAATTTTAAGGTCATGACACCCCACGGACTTTTACTGTGATCTAGGGTAATCTCCTAACTTACTTCCTAATAAAAAATATTTGGCAATAAGCTACCTAATAATGTAATTTACATGTGTTGAGTTTTATTAACAATAATTTATTTGTAGAAGGCACTTTCTGTATTATTATTTGAGCTCCTAAATATAAATTACTTATAGAATAAATATTTTCCGGATTTTTTAAAAACATCCCCAGTGATAGTAAAATATGGGCTCATAGTTTGTATGGATAAAAAGAAAAAAATATTATTTGCATTGAATAGGCTCCGGAACTACTGAAGCGAGTTCAAAAATTCTTTCTTCATTAGAAAGCTATGTTATCCAGGTGAAACACAGAGTAGGTATATTTTATTATGAAGTTCCCACGGAAACGGGAGATACGCGGGTGAAACTGCGCGCGAGAAGCTAGTTTAATTATAAATAAAACCGAATTGTTGAATACGACAAAATGGTGTTCAACCCGTTCGTTGTTCACGGCGGAAAACCACAAACATAGGATGTATGCTGAATTATTTTTGAATTATAATTATCATTTAAATATCATGAATCATGATTGTTTTCACACAGCCAGAGGCGACTGCCGCAGGGGAATGGGGTTCAAAGGGATCATGATCGAACCCTGCGAGAATGAGAAGATCATTTTTTTGTTGTACAATAAGTGTTTGTTTTATTATCCTTTTTGTCCCCCCACAAATCTTAAGCTGCATCCTGACGTTGATAGTTAATAAAAATAAATACGTTAACCGAGTACATTTTAAGCGAGTCAAATTTTCAGTAATTGCTTGAAATCGTTTCTTAACCTGTGGGGTCGCAATTTTATCAAAAAGCGCTTACTTTTATATAATTGCAATAGTGATAACACTGAAACAAAAGATAACGTAATTTTACTTTTTTTTTGTATATTTACGTTACTTTTATTTTTTCCAATATAGAATTGTAATTATTAACGTTACCTGCTACGACAGGTATCTACACATACGTAAAAAACAGAATGTAAAAGTTTCAGGACGCTATATAAAGAACGATCCTTCTTAAAACCGTTTCCAGCAAGATGGAGTTTTCTTTAAGAAACTACATACCTAATATTATAGTATAGGTAAAGTAAGTGAAAAACACATTTTGGCGTCGAAATCTATACTAACACTAGCTGACCCGGCAGACTTCGTACTGCCTCAATCGATACATACCCTACACTACCCCTACCCTACACTACCCCCACCCTACACTACCCCTACCCTACACTACCCCTACCCTACACTACCCCTACGCTACACTACCCCTACCCTACACTACCCCTACCCTACACTACCCCTACCCTACCTCTACCCTACCCCTACCCTACACCTACCTCTAATCTACCCCTAACTTTGTCTGAAAAATAAAAATAAAAATTTAGGGGTGGACTACCCCTAACATTTAGGGGGATGAAAAATAGATGTTGGCCGATTCTCATAGATACCGGATAAGCACAAAAAATTTCATCAAAATCGGTTAAGCCGTTTCGGAGGAGTATGGCAACGAAAACTGTGACACGAGAATTTTATATATTAGAAGATATAAAGCTGAAGAATGTTTTGTTTATTTTGTTTTGCATTTGAACACGCTAATCTCAGGAACTACTGGACCGATTTCAAAAATTATTTTATTGTTCGATAGCCCATTTGTCGAGGAAGGCGATATAATATTTTATAACAAAGTTCGTACGGGAACGGCAGTAAACGCGAGCGAAACGGCACGCGGGAAGCATTATTCATTTATAAAATGCTCGCAGGGGCCGCCATCTTTAGTACCTACGGCACGTTTCCCGAGTGCTGGTATTTACTCTACACAGCACATAAGCATTCCCATTCAACGGAGCAATGCTGCAAGCATTCTGCTACTTTTAGTGAAATACTTACAATTTTTTTATCATCATGTAGTAGCATTCACATAAATATTATAATTGGGTTATTTGTGAGAGTGTATGTATATGTTACGGGCAACGTGATTAACTGGGCATTATTAATAAGGACCGGCCATTATTAATAATGCCCAAGAGCGATGGGCAATGTGATTAATTTATCACTTTTACCGGCAATTATTAATAATGCCCGACGGCCCGTGGTCCATGTAATAAGTCAGTGTTTGAGATAGCTTGAATTTATCACTTGGACCGGGCAGTATGAATAATTCCCTACTTGTAGCCGGGCAATGTGATTAATTGGTTTAGGTTTAGGTTAATTTTTTTTACCACCCAAAAACCTTTTGCGCTGCTCATATAAAATTTTGTAAATTTTGTAAGTTTAATTTCATTTAATAAACAAAACACACTACAGTTTACCTATTTTATTACTTTGCCCAAGATAGGGTGGGCATTATTCATAATGGCCGGGCAAAGTGATTAATCAGTGAATTAAAAAAATTAGATAAAATTATTCTTAAAAGAGCCGAGCGTATAACCTTAACATAATTTAGAAAATGTTTTGAGTTATGTATAGATAAAGAAATGAGTTGCCAATTTGTATGTACGCGCATAACTTAACAGAGGCTTAACCGATTTGGCTGATTATTGTTTTATTGTGTCTACTAGAAGGAAAAGGTTTGTGAAAAAGAACATTTCGGGGAAATTGTCGTGTATAAAGTACCTCACTTTACTGTATTATTCATATTAAATATACACGTAAGAATTAAAATGTAAGATTTTCTTGACGGGCGATGCCGGGCGCGTACATTGAATAAACTATTATTTTGTTTTATAGTGTATATTTTATTAGACCGAGAATAAACCATTATCATCTGATTCTAGTACCTACATTTACCTCTTTCTCTGTTATCTACACTTGTTTACATTCGTATTCATGAAGATGACTTAGTACAATATAGGAAAATCCATATCCACCTACATATTTTCCTAGTAAATGTTTCGTAGTATTGTAGTATGTATGGTCGAAAGGAACGGGAGCGGACGTAACCGCGCGCGGGAAAATAGTTTCATATACATATTTTTATAAAATTAAACTTTTTAAAAGTAATCTTATGGCGTTCGACATACATTGACAGAATGTTGTTGTTGCAAATATCATGAAAGAGGATGTAATAAAACTGAACACAGTTTAAAACAAATGTTTCGCTCGGAGTTATCAATAAATAAAATAAAAATCATTTTTATTTACGTAAACCAATTACAGGCACATGTAAATTGTCAAACATTAATTATTTTTATATTATCATATATTTATATGTTATTTTTATAATTTATTTATTTATATTGTTCTTAGCGACGCAAAATGCTTGTTCTGTCTATATTATGTCAAAACAATTGTCATTATTTCGGTGGACCATGAACATATAACGACGGACGCGCTTTAATGCTACCACCGGATCCAATGCGCCCCAACTGAGAAGATCCGGCGAAACAAACTTAGTAGGTTACTTTACTACCGGTTTCAACACGGCCCACATGAGACGGTCCGGCGAAACATACTCAAATGGACAAAACGCGGGGCTTTGGTCCAATTATTATCATTTATTTTTAGTAGGCATACACATTTATTGCCCAAACGGTTGTCGCTTTATAATTTATCTTAGTTTTACTCAATAAGATTGAATGATATTGAGACAGAACTAGCGGTATTTATAATTAAAGTACACCTTGAAATCAATTACAGACAGTTCACAGAATAAGATACAGTTCTAATTACAACTACTGTACTTGGCTGTATGGTCCTCAGGGAGGTAGGTGCAAGATGGTACCGATAGCCAAACGTCTTTATCTTCAATATAATCCTGAATACTATAGTAACCTTTCGATATGAGAACAGTTTTAACATGTGTTTTAAATCTAGTATCAGGCAAGTCTGTGATATAACTAGGGAGTTTATTATAGAACCTAATACCATTTCCCATAAATGTTTTATTAGTTTTGCTAACTTTAAATCCTGGATCAGCAAGTTTGTGCTTATTTCTTGTGTTAATATTATGAATGTCACTTTTTTTACTATATATATTGTAAAATTTTTTCCAATAAAAATTATATTTTGGTATATATATTCAGAGGGCACGGTAAGTATATTTATATTTTTAAAAAGGTTACGTAGGGAGTCGCGACTACCTAATCCATATAATATGGCCCCGACCGCTCGTTTTTGTAATACGAATATACGATAATAGATACCAATTCGAATTCAATAGTTTATAGTTCACACAGGAGAACGTCTGTCGGGTCAGCTAGTTCATGATAATTCTAATAACTTGTCATGCGCCGCTAATGATACAAAAAGCGTTAATTGCAGTTCTTGCACTCACATATAAATCAGTATTACGCTGAGGTTTATCATCACATGGTCCGCACAACAGGGACATCTGGGATCAAAGTCTAAGTTTTCGCCCACTGTGCGGCCGGCGGCGTTGGTTACGCTTGACTGGCGCACGCGCAGTTATCAGCCCGGACGTAATTTAACGTCGTCGTTCGCATGTGATAAATATTTTCCACATTGTCGACGAGGAAAGAAAAACTATTCACTTTTTACAATTTCCGAAGACGGTCGTCAAAGCGGCAGCTAAGACGAATGGCTCGACCGTGGCCGTCCAATAAAAGACCAAATTTTAATATTCATCATACATATTTTTTTTCTATATTTAAAAAGATTACTAGCAGAGTTTTGCAGTAAACTGGTAGATATTCTTGTTAACCGCTCGTGCTAATTTTAAAATGCTTGTGTTACGAGTGAGTTCACGTCGGTAGTGCAGTGGGTGGCAATCGAACCGGCGCGGCGACCACAACATCACAAGTCCGACGACGACGCCACCTAGTCATTTTGCTACGGTCTCTTCAAACACACACAACAACTAACTGCTAATAATATTTGTTACATTATATAAGTTACTTAGTAGGCTTTTTTAAAATTATTTATTCTGTTATTATTGATACCTAAGTATCAATAGGAATAATACAATTAAATTTTAGCCTACAACAAACATATAACTATTTCTTTTTCAATAAAAAAATAGAATTAAAACATCAAGAGTTTTTTTGTTAATGTTACCTATTTATAATTAATATGTATTGTACGAATTGTGAATGTTATTCACATACGTAGGTACTTACAAGTGTATGTAAATACCTAAGTGATGAATAAATTTCGTTTTTTTTCTGGAATATATAATAATTATTTCAGAATAATGGAACTCTGTAATCTCTAGTTTAGTTCAGTTTTAATGATTAATTTTGATATTGGTACCTATATTATACTAATATGTATATAAAGCTGAAGAGTTTGTTTGTATGTTTGTTTGCTTGAGCGAACTCAGGAACTACAGGACTGATTTGAAAAATTCTTGCAGTGTTACAAGCCTATTTATTGAGGATGGCCCTATTTAATTATGAAGTTGCCACGGGAACGGGGGTTGCGCGGGGAAACCGCGCGCGAGATTTTATAGTTTATTATAAAATATATCAATTATGGCACAAAATTGTAGTGGCAGTAAATTAGTGAATTCTAATATAATTATTTTTTTAAAACGCCTCCGCATGTAAATAACAACCTCCTGAACCTGAATGACAACCTCCGTAGCGTAGCGGTATTTGGCTCGCTTTAAGTCTCGGTGGTCGTGGGTTCGATCCCCACACCGGACTAGAAATCTTTGTGTAAATTCTAAGATTTATATCCGGGTCTGGTTGGTTGAGCGACTACCCTCCGTGCCTCGGAAAACACGTTAAGCCGTTGGTCCCGATTGTTTTAACATCATCTATAACAAGCGTATATCAGGGAACGGGCAGCAGCGTTTCCCTGTGTATTTCAACATAATCTGCGGTCACCATTCCGCCTGCCAAGCGTGGTGACTATGGCAAAACCCTCCTTCGGGATGGGGGCTCGGGGCTGATGATGTGAATAACACGAAAGCAGAATGTTCATTCAATAAACAATAGCCTTGAGTTTTGTTTAAGAAGACAATTATTTGTTATTTGACAATCCCACGAAAAGTAAAAGTATCATATATGTATAATTAACTATTACGTTAATGAGACGAATATGATACTTTTCCAGGATTAAGCATATTTCCCGGAGTTAATGTAGTAATATTTTGTGAAAATACCGAATATAATCCTAAACAACTTGATAGTAAGATAATAACTATCAGTATGATTAAATTAAATTACGATGTTTATTCAGAAATGCAATGTATACGGTTCTACAACAAACTTCCCAATAGTATAACAGAATTGTCTATAAATAAGTTTAAAAAGCCAAATTGTGCAGCAGGGCTTATTATAAAATTTCTGATTGTGACAAAAATGCTTGGGATTAAATCGCTCTAATCTCAATGTAAAATAAAGTATATTGTAATTAGGTTAATAAAATATTGTGATAATAACATATTTTTTTTAAAAGAGGGTTCTACTGAGTTTTTTGGCAGTGTTTCTCAGTAGTCGCCACGTCACACACTGCACGGTAGGGAAAAAATATGACGATTCCAAACAAATGTAAACATTTTTACGGAATAAATGAATTTTGAATTTTTTTTTTGAAATATTTTAATTCTGACAAGTACAAGTGTATGTGAACCTTATATATTAACATTTTAAGACCTAATTAATGTACATACAGATTACCATGGAAGCAATAAAGATTTGAATTTGAATTATGTAAATACCTAAGTGTTGAAAAAAAATGATTTACTTATTTAATTTATTATTAAGATTCCGCTCTCCGTCTGTCTGTCCGTCCGTCACTAGAATGTATCTCATAAACCATGATAGCTAGACAATAGAAAAATAAATTATATATTATATTTATGTAAAAACAGAATAAAATTAATGTTTTAGGGAGGTAGACGTTGAAATGGTTCCTCATTTTACAACCTTAATCTAATAGGTATAGTGTCTTCCGTCCTATAAATCTTCGTGTGCGAACTTGCGATTCGCCGGTTATTTTATTTTTGTGCGGAACCCCATTAATTTTTATTTTTTGTTAAATAAATTTTATATTCCCGTTAACTCTCAGTTATATTCCCGTTAACAATGGTTGCTATGCCTGTTATCGAAAGATGACCAATTTTCTAAAGGGATGTCATCATCCATATAAAATGTATGAAAAAAATATTTATATATGAACTTTTACAATGTTTTTATATAGCCAATCAATTTTATGATGTTATTCCGGACGCAAATTAAAAAAATATAAGACCACTAAATTAAATCTGTCCCGCCGTTCTCTAGTTATAAATGGTGTAAACCATTTTCACCATTAGAATGCTACATTATCCCTGAGTAACATCCTTACTAATATTATAAATGTGAAAGTAATTCTGTCTGTCTGTTACGCAATCACGCCTTAACTACTGAAGCGATTTAAATGAAATTTGGTACAGATATAGTCTAGAGCCTGAGAAAGAACATAGGCTATATTTTATTATGAATTTCCCACGGGAACGGGAGTTACGCGGGTGAAACCGCGCGCGGGATGCTAGTAGGCTATAAAGTCCACCCGTGCAAAGCCAGGGCGGGCCGCTAGTATTATATAAAACCTAGAATTCTTATGCAGTGGTTCGGAACTATGTCATTGAGCGCATACTTAGGTTATTTTCAATACATACATGCGTTTTTGCAACGCTTAGAAATAGGTACCCTTTCCCTTCTACTCAAGGCTATTAACTGGCTGACTCTAGTTCATATGAACGTAAAAAGCAATATATCAGACCCAGTTTGTACTTTACCTACATGCTTGGAAAGCCTAAGTACATGTTCACGTTGGAACGCGCGGGCGCGGCGGCGTGTACGAGCGTGGAGACGCTAGAAGTGGCGAGTTCGTGTTCACATTAGCCGCCTTTTTTTTCGGACCAACAAACTTAGTTAGTCACGAGGCTTTTGCTACTTGACCGGGTATAAAGACAAGCAGAGCGCCAGCCTTAATAAATGGTTTAAAAATTACAAACTAAGCAATCTGCGCAAGAGGCCGCCCCTTGTGGTGCTTGGACCTCGGCTCAGGGCGGTCGCTGGTGGGCCGGATTGCTTATGTGTACCCGGCCCCCGCCAACGGCGGATCTAAATAGTGTCCGGGGGGTTTTAGTGGTGTAGGGTCCTCTCCTCGCGGTATGAGTGTAGCATACCACGCTATGGAGAGGTCGAGTCCCATATATTCCACCGCCAGCGCGCGAATACGCTGCAGCGGCGGTGGGAATGCGTAAATGCATTTCCCCCCGGACAAAAAAAACAAAAAAAAAGGGCAGTAACTGGCGATGAGATTGAGGGATTATGACTTTTAGTATTTAAGGGAGTTTTGTGTCTCTCGGACTTCAGGTCTACAAGGGCATCGGATGGTTCTTTGCAAACTAAGGGTCGGGAGGACGAACATAGGCCGCCAGACGTTTGCGCTAGTGTGACGTGTTGTCAGCAGAAGGAAATTGAAATTATGGAGTTCTAGCATGAACTGCACTAATAAACTCTTCTGTATTGAAAGACATGATAAAAACGATCTACGATAAACGATATTTTCTTAGCTTTCCCGCTACTTAGACTGCACGTGCGTTTTGTACGTGAACACTTGGATATTACGCCATATGTTTAATATTTCGTGATCGCGCCCGCCACCGCGCCCGAGAGTCTACGTGAATGAGTATTAAGGATAAGGATTATGTAAGAAATTGCACAATTTTTAAATGTATTACCACTATGACCTTTAGCTTATTACTACTTAGTAGTTATAAGCTAAACTACTAAGTAGTAATAAGCGCGCGGAAAGCTTGTGCTTACCGCGCGCGTTTTTACCCGCGGCCGCGTAGCTGTCGTTCCCGTGAGAATCGTCGCTCCAGTTATAATCTATAATTATTCAATGCTAACAAACAGAACAATTAAATCTTTCCTCATTATAATATCAGTACAAATATTATATACGCTTAAGTTTGTAAGGCTGTATGGATGTATGTTTGTTACTCTTTAATAACTACTGAATGGACTTAGCTGACAGTTTGCAAGAGAATAGCTAATAAGCTCGATTAACATATCTGGCTGCAAAAAATCACACTCCAACCCACTGGCGCAGAGTTATGCGGCTAAAACCACGAGGCTCAGCTAGTATGGTATAGTTTAATAGGTACGATGCGTGTTACCTGATATATGGATATGACTCATGGTGTGCCTTATCAGAAAGCTCATAGTCACTTAGGGAGCTAAAGAAAGAGCTTTGCTTTGCATTTCCCTGCGTGATCGAATCAGAAATGAAGATATCCGCAGAAAACGCAGGTCGCTAACATAAGTCAATGAATTAGCAAGCTGAAATAGCTTTGGAGAGGGCACATAGCTCGACAAACTGACGGCTGATTGAGCTGAAAGGTTCTCCAGTGAAAACCACGAACTGGCAAGGGCAGCGTCATGGTACAACCGCCTGCACGATGGAGCGCTGATCTAATAGATACTTTATTAGATCAGCGGTCCATCGTGCAGGGAGCCAGTGGATGCAGGCCGCTAGCAATAGTTCCCGCTGAAAATCAATGAGGGACAAAAGGCTGAAATGATTATGTTGACTACTAGAACAATTGCTGTCGGTTGTCATTGTGAAAATAATGTATTAACCAGTCGCAGCAATATACCACCAAACAATATAAAAACCAGATGCACAAAAAAATATTCTTATGATACTAAGGATCATGTCCATTATTTTAGCTTAATTAATAAGCAATAAAATCGCATCAAAATCGATCATGTTACACACCCACTTTAAGGCACCTGTTTTTGGAAGATGTAATTTTATTAGCTCATTGGTTTGCCGCGCGCGTTCTCCCACTTAGCTCCCGTTCTCATGGGAACTTCAAAACAAAATATTGCCTTCCTCAACAAATGGGCTATGTAACACTGAAAAGATTTTTCAAATCGGATATAAGCGCGTTCAAGCAAACTAGAAATTCTTCAGCTTCATAAAATAACAAGTTTTGTAGAATTTTATTAAAAAAGCTATGTCCACCTGCCATTGAACGTCGACTAGGTATAAGTTCCGCCAGAAGCTATAAGCTCCTTAAAAATAATTGACTAGGATTTATATTCTGAAGCTTGTTTGTATTGTGCACCAACAATTTTTATTATCCTACTAATATTATAAACGCGAAAGTTTGTAAGTATGGATGGATGGATGTTTGTTACTCTTTCACGCCAAAACTACTGAACGGAATTGGCTGACATTTTGCACCAGGATACGCTGGAACATAAAGGCTACCAAACATCACGCTCCGACTGAAGCAGAGTAACGCGGGTAAAACCGCGGGGTGAAGCTAGTATACATATATATATATATATATTTATTACTACCCATGTCTCAGTAATGGGACGGAGATGCGAATGCTGTGATGGATGTGCGGAGTATATAAGAAGAAGTCTGAAAGTGGCGTTAGTGACAGAGAAATTGAGAGGAAATCGCTAAGGATGGCATGGACACGTTATGCGTAGAAATGACATGCATATGATGAAAGAATGCTCAATATGAAGATGGAGGGATAAGATATTATTATGTTGGAAGAGAAAGGCCAAATAAAAGATGGATGAATTGTGTGAAAGTTGACTACACTTTGATCTTAGCCAAAAGGCCGAGAAGCGATAAGAAAGATGACATGTTTAAGAAAGGTGTGAGTATAGAATAGACATCTAATAGGGAAAAATGGAAGAAAGTGATATTGCGCCGACCCCAAATAATTGGAGCACGGCAGGAAGGTGATGATGACGATGATGTAAGTCTCAGTAAATATAAACAATGAAGACAGTGTTACGTGCATGTTTATGTTTAAGCATCGGTATCTCTGTAACATGTGTAATACCTACATTAAATTTAAAGTACACGTGCATACAATTTACTTAACAATTATACAATATAGCACATAAATAAAACCGAATCGCAATACATTCATATTTGTTATATAATGAGTTACGTTACTTGTTTATACAGTGTGATTTTTAGTCGTAGCTAATACTTAACATTGGTAGTAGGTACATACAATCAATCTATGTTAGGGTTGCCATAAATGCTTCGGCACTGACCGGGACAATGGTCAGAGCGTGGGGGAGGGGGAAGATGAATCAATAACACTTCACACAGAGTCGAGGGGTTGTTCTCTCATTGCGCACGTAGGACGATAAGACAAACAGGAGCGTGTATTGCGAACGACGCAGGATTCTTATTTTTATAAGTTAGCGCGCCCACCGGGAATATTGTCTTGTTGGCCGCGACACCGCGACATTTACCGGCGTACCGGGACGTATGGCAACACTAATCTATGTATATGTTGCAGCCAACTGGTCAAAATAGCCGTTTAAACTTTAATTGGCACAGCAATAGTAATAATCATCATCAGCCTGTGTAACGTCCACTGCTGAATATAGGCATCCTCTCAAAGGAGATATTTTGCCATAGTCACAACGCTTGGCAGACGAATTGGTATTCGCAGTAAGATGGTGAGTATACTTGAGCTAATAAATGTTATTGCCTCTCTATCAGCTGTATGTCCCTTAATTGCCTCTTATGACAGCCATGGGAAGATATGGGTGGTCTATTCTAAGCCGGACATCACACAGGATCTATATTATATTATGTCAAATAATGTACAATTATAAAAAACATATTATGTTTGGTTATATAACATTATGTACATAACTAATAACTTTACATAACAGTTTTACTATTACATATACCTACTGTAGATAACAATTTATCAGTAAATTTATTTAAGATGAAAAGTAAATAAATTTAAGACCAACAATACGGAAAAGAGGAGACCTTATAGAAACATTTAAGATACTCAATGACCACTACAATGTGAGGAACATAAAGGATTTGTTCAAAATGATTATTTAAAGTTAACCAAACTTCCATGTGCTAGCAACCCCTTAACTCGCTTCTTGCCATTTCGCGTGATGAAATTGTGGAACGCTCTCCCAGAAACAGTTATAAGTGCTCCAACAGTGAAAAGTTTTAAAAACAGACTCGACAAACATCTCACAAATAAAAAGACACAAGTGTAGTGATATACACGCATCAGCTCGTAGAGCTGATAGTGTATTAACAAATAATAATAATAATGCGGGTAAGTCTGCAGCATAGAATGTGCCGCGAGCCGCGCCTGTTGAGCACGACCGACGCGCGACGACCCTATCCTAGCTTCCTATGAGTCTTTCTCTATCTACCTATTTTGTGACACCCGTAAAATAACGACTCCGAGATTTTTATTCCAGTCTTCCCAAAATCTTTTTATATCCATTACTAATCCTTTGAATTTGAATTTGAAGTGGCCGTAGCCCAATGGCTAGGGCGTCGGACTTGTGATCTTGAGGTCGCTGGTTCGAACCCCACCCATTGCACTACCGACGTGAACCCACTCGTAACACAAGCATTTTAGCGTAGCACGAGGGTTTAACAAGAGTACATACTAGTAGAATGCAAAATATTGCTAGTAATACTATTAAAAAAAAAATCCTTTACTAAACTTTTTTATGCCCTTCAAGACCAGATGCCCTAAATTATAAATTGCTTATAGCAACCAGGTAATAACTTAAAGCCGTAGTCCAATGGCTAGCGGCGTCGGATTTGTGCTCTTGTGGTCGTCGGTTCGATCATCACCCATTGGCCTCATCTGAATGACCGCCTAGTAACGGGGCATCCTGATGGAGACACCCATATTGCTCTACCTAGTAACACAAGCATTTTAGCTTAGCACGAGGGTTTTACAAGAATACTGGTAGTGCAAAAGACGGCTAGAAACTTTATAAACAAAAATGGAATTTTAATTTAACTGTAATCAAGCTATATACTAAAGGTACATAAGTAATCATTGTGTATAATCTTAGTTAAAAATCAAATTAAACACAGATGGAGTGTTATAAGTTTTATTACAAAGTTAAATGTGAAAGTTTACAAAGTTGTTTCGATCTTTGTTATTCAATAAGTAATTTGTTTTCGTAATACGGTCCCTAATGAAATTACCGTGTAAAATTTTTAAATACCATTATGACGATATTTGTAAATCTCTTTAATGGTTTCTTAACAATCTATAAATGTCGACGTTTCTATTTTCAGAAACACAGAATATGTCGCAAAATCATGTTCTATTTCTATATTGGGAATTCTATTGGTGATTTGAATATATACTATTATGTACAGAATAGTATTATATCAATACATGGTATAAAACAAAGTTGCTTCCCACTGTCTGTCTGTTCCTATGTATAATTAGATCTTTACGACTACGCAACGGATTTTGATGCGGTTTTTTAATAGATCGAGTAAATTCAAGAGGGGGAGCATTGCACCCGTTCAAAACGGGGGTGTGTCTCTTACTGCCTTCCATGTCGAATTAATCAACATGGATGATCTTTGTTTGTCTATACTAATATTATTATTATTATAAAGAGAAAAGATTTGATTAAGTATTATTTTAAATATTATGATGCCAGTATTTCTGTGTTACTTCTGAGACCTGGGGGTTAATCATGTAACGATATTATAAAAATATAAACGATTTTGATTTAAAAAAAAAATGATGTCTTCGCTACTTAGCGTTAACTATGCATGCAATAAATACTTATTGTAAATATATAATATTGAGTTAATGTAGCTTTAATTATACATCACTAAATAGTATAAAACAAAGTCGCTTGCCGATGTCTGTCCCGACCCTATGTGCTTAGATCTTTAAAACTACGCAACAGATTTTGATGCGGTTTTTTTTAATAGATAGAGTGATTCTAGAGGAAGGTTTATATGTATGATACATCAGCATTGCACCCGTGCGGAGCCGCGGCGGATCGCTAGTTAACAATAATATGGGAAATGCGTTATAATTAATGAAGGCTCTATTTATTAAAACCCTAAATTAATGAATATTTTATTTATCAACGTCATAGTTTTATCGTTACGTGATTATCAACCAGGTGTTATGTGTTCGGATCTACGGATACCCACTTCGTATTTTAAGATTTACCGTTGTTTGATAGCCATAAGTGTACTCTCAAAATGTCAACCTAATTACTTTAATAGGGTCTAAAGTTTCTGCTTATGTATCAATAACAATCATTTTGTAAGCGGCCGCAACCCAATGGCTAGGGCGTCGGACTTGTGATCTTGTGGTCGCCGGTTCGATCCCCACCCATTACATTACCGACGTTATACCCGTTATAATTTTTTGTGTTGTCCACGACTAGATGTTTTGAGTTTGGGTGTGCTCTATGTTCGTAAATTATGGATATAAAGTCCCCTGCGATTAGGGTTGCTATTTCCAAAATTTGGCAACTAGGACAAGACGCGTGAAAATCCTGGATTAACCCGGACATGTCAAAAGGTTTTTTAAAACGGGCATAATGTGTGAGTCGCAGGTGACCTAAGAATTAAAAAAAATTAAACCTAAATTACAAATGAAGTCCGGCCCGGACGCTACCCGGACGTCCCTCTAAACTAGGACAAATCCAGGAAAAACTAGGACGGATTGCAACCCTGTGACATAGGGATTTTTTTCTCTAGTAAGGGAGTTGTAAAAAACCCTTATTAATTTTGATTATAAAAAAGTCTAATTGATAGTAATTAAAACCATTACACCCCGGGAATATAAACATAAAATTATATTCTACGAATACAATTCCAAACCAGCCACGAGCAAATAAATTGGCAATAATATTATTATGATTTTACAAGGTAGGTAATAATCAGTAGTTTAATTTAAGCAGGTAAGCATTTTATAATGGATATTCCTTTTGTAAATACCGATTATCCAGGTTTATCACGCCAGTTTTAATTTTCATTTACGTTTTGAGGTAGTGTTTTAAGTACATTACTAAATTGTTAATTAAATGAAATCTTAAAATTTAAGTATTTACTAGGACACACATAAAGATAAAATATTTTGTGTTTGTTTTACAAAAAAAAAACCACGGCATGACCATTATGATGATTACGCCAATAAGTAGAAAAGATATCAACAACAACAAACACTCAACGATGCCAATAGAGAACATCAAGAGTATAGCTTGCTCCAGAAGGAATCATGCAGTCTGTGAACCAGCTGCAGCAAATACCTCTTTTGCTCAATTTTTTTTCTATTTTCGGAGCAGCTTGTTATATAATAGGATAAATAAAATATTAAAAATATCAAATGAAACAAAATACAAGTTCAAAGACAAAGTTTCTAAATGGTTATTAACTTTAGATTATAATAATAATGAAAAGACTTTTGATATATTGGTATAGTCAAGTCATTATTATCTTATATGGAGTAATTATATATATACACGATTACACACACATACACATCTACGCACACACCTCTACACATAACCTCGCACACACAACCCAAATGTAAATAATTATATAAGCCTTATTTGTCAATGTCAAATAATAATTATGTGAAATATGTTTTGTTAGGGGGGCCTGGAGCTCCAAGATACAGGCCTAGGCTTAGTTTGGATTCCAGATCTCCTACAAATTACATTATGTTACCTTGACTGTTTATAAGTAACCAAATTATTTATTGAAACAAATTGTAATTTTGTGGAGATGAAAATAAAAAATATTATTAAATATTATTATTCTATCGCATCAATTAAAAAAAAAAAAATTACTACACATTGTTTTTAAAGTGTGTGAGCCTTTTCTTTTAAGTTTATTAGAAAATACCCCTCTCTGTACATCAATATCGCTTTAGTTACATATAGGTAGTTACTAGTACTGCAGAGTCTTACTTTTTTTTTAAACAACTTAAATTAATAATAACAATAATATAAGTGCATTCTTTATGGCACAAATTAAATATCTTTGTTTGTTATTTTTTTGGAACGGGATCCACCAAGGTTTAATGGGACCGCTACTTTATTACAAATCGGTAGTTTAAGGCTTTGTGGTAATGTTTTAGTGACACGTATTATTTTGAACACTATCTGTATAAATACCGGTATCGTAGACAATAGAAGGCATGTCCATATTGTGATATCGCCATGAAAATTGCGTTCGGTACTCAAAAACTCTACCTTTAAATAATATAAACAGTTATATTAACAACTCGTACCTACCTAATCGTATTAACGCAGAGCATTAAACTTAAAGCAAATTGTAAATTCATAATATAACTTCAGTAAAATATAAGTTTTATCTTTTACATAAGCTCTTGCTTGTTTTGTTCAGAAAGTTGACGTAACCCTGAATTTAGTTGATAAAACAATAATAAACAACCGGTGTAACTTTGAAGGCGGAAAATGCGGGGAAACTCGCTTGCTCGTTGGCCCGTGAACAACAGAAAGCGTCGGCAATTATACACATATAATACTTCATTATGATTTTCCAACGCACTGATGTAATGCCTGTTAAACAATGTTTTAATTATAGACATAATGTAAAGGATAGACATCATTTTCTTTCAAATAATCTTGGTTAGATGGTTTTGATTAATGCGTCTTAATCTTTGTAAAAATGTATTATACTAGCTTTCCAAGCGCGGTTTCACCCGAGTAGCTCTCGTTTCCGCGGTGATCCCCATAATTAAATATAGCCTATGTCATCCGGCGATAGTGTAGTTCCTAAGAGCGGTTTCGCACTACGTCCGATCCGAACCCGTGAAAATATTTGTCTAGAAATTTGGAAAGAAATCGGATGACGGATCGCGGATCTAGTGCGTAAATTACCATAGAAATAGTTCTACGGCTACTACGGACCATATTTTCACGGGTTCGGATCGGATTCGGATCGGACGTAGTGCGAAACCGCTCTAACGGTGAAAGATTTTTCAAAATGGTCAAGTAGTTTCAGAGCCTTTTTCGATACAAACAAACAATCAAATCTTTGCTCATTATAATATTATATCAGTATAGAAAATAGAATGCAATGCAATGTTTAAAAGCGGAACTAAAAATATATCAAATGGATTTTTATAAGGAGTTCATCAATGGACAGGTGGATTTATGTGGAAGTCCTTACTTTGAATGTTAGAAAAACAGATTCTTATAATATATATATATATATAGTCCTCTTTACGGCAAATGTTGATCAGGCTGAAATATGCATTAAATGTTGATCCACCTTTAGAGGCTTGTAGCTAAGATAATTTTGATAATATCGTGCCATACTTCGAATATAACAATTCCCCTCATTGCGACCCAGTGCCTAACTACGCCGTAAACACTCTAGCTCGTCACCAACTCACACGGCAATTGTTGATTTTATAACCGCCATTTATTTTACACTTTGTGTGACTTTGTTGATCAATATAAACGTTGGGAGATCAACAAATGCCGCGGAAATGTACACCGATGATGCGGAGCGGCAACATCGCAAGCGAAACAAAAGATAGACAATAGATGAGATAGACGCTAGCGGCTAGATTGCCGGTTCAGTCAGCGCTTGAGTTTTCTGCTGTGAATATGTGCTTGTCGTGCATTTGACGTGATTTCAAGAAAAATATTGTGATTGTGACAAATTAGTGTTGTAATATTCCTTAAAAATGGACGACATGGGTAAGTAACTACATACTGTACCTCCTTCTGTTAGTAATAATATATGGTAGCGACAACCTCCGTAGCGTAGCGGTATTTGGCTCGCTTTAAATCTCGGAGGTCGTGGGTTCGATCCCCACTCCGGACAAGAAATCTTTGTGTAAATTCTAAGATTTCTTGCCGGGTCTGGTTGGTTGAGGGACTACCCTCCGTGCCTCGGAAAGCACGTTAAGCCGTTGGTCCCGATTATTATAACATCATCTATAATAATCGTATATCAAGGAACGGGCAGCAGCGTTTCCTTGTGTTGTACAACATAATATTGCGGTCACCAAACCGCCTGCCAAGCGTGGTGACTATGGCAAATACCCTCCCTCGGGAGGAGGCCCATGTTCAGCAGTGGACGTTATACGGGCTGATGATGATGATGTGGATCTCGACTGGCCTACAGGTCTTTTTTGGTTTTGCTCAATAGATAGTTTAGTTGAATGTATAGCCAATAACGTAATGAAGCTATTGTATCAATAGAAATATAAAACTGTTTACGTTTTTTAGCGCCCACCACTAGGACGGCCATTCGTCATTCTGGCCAAACGACTTCACTTTTGTATGGTGTGCAAAAAAAGGTTATTAGGAGATTAAACATTCGGCGCGCGTTCCTTTTGTAACCTATAAGTGTAGGTACGTGTTGACTGAGCGAATGATGAATGATGACGTGTTTAAATGCAAACAATATTTATTCATCAAAAGACAATATTTTTTATGTTTGTATGCAACTGATGAGAACAAAAATAAACATCCAGCGTTGTTACAAACATTTTTTATTTATTGCTCTGTAATGCACCTAAGCGATGTAGATGTTAAATACAATATACCTACTTATTATTTACAACTTAACTATACTTATGAAACAAAATAAGATATTATTTTTGACACTATGCTTTTTTTGCACACGGTGCAAGATTCGAGCGAAGTTCGTACAATCCAATGGTATTGCTATTTGAACGCATTGCACCGCACCGCTGCCGGAGTTATCGAATCATCCAAATATAGTGTTCGTTCAATATTCTTAGAAGGTTAACATACTATAAGTCCCAACGTCTAGGAAAGCCTAAGTATCCTCAACATGTTTCTGAAGAAATCGCTAAGTTACTTCCTTAAGTTAGTACAAGGTTTATTTTTATTTTTTTAGACTGTGGATACTTACTTGATTAAAAAAACTGATAATTAATTTAATTGAAGAAAATAATACATAAAATTAAAGTATTAAGAAGTTTATTTTTGTTATTGTTTATGTTTCTTTGTTAGTTTTATCTTGGATAAAGTTTGTAAAACTTTAATAAAAATATAAGCACGTTACACCTTCTTTATTATTTCTCTTGCCGTCAAAATACCTATATAACACGCTTCTATTAAAAAATAAATTTGGTTACAATGTACCTATTAAATATAATACTCGTATTTCTCATCAAAATTAAATTATTTTTAACCTTTTAGTTCCTTTTATGAACAAGTAATAAAAGCTAATAAAAAAAAACATTTTGTTTCTTTACTTTTTAGTATTTATGTTTCGGGATTTACTACGGCGTAGTTCCCCCCAGAGGTCCATTGTAGGGGGAAGAGGGCTACAACAGGGTTCGCCCGTGTACCCTGAGGCGCAACATTAGTGATATTATGACATGTTTATACACCCTCATACCATTCAGCTTTCTGCACTTGCTCACATTGGCATTGGATCACCCATCTAATCAAATATAATTTACATTCAGTCATAACAAATGGAACGAGCTTATTTTATTAAATCTGATGGAGTTGCATATGGATATTATCTAGGACGAAAGTACTCGTCAAGACTAATCAAACGAGCCCAAACTCGATGGGGTTGTGTCGTTTTATTACGGACTTCCTATGGCCACCTTCCAGCTCCATCATCAGACCCTGGATACCATTTAGGACCAAAGTACTCGTCAAGACTAATCAAACGAGCCCAAACTCGATGGGGTTGTGTCGTTTTATTACGGACTTCCTATGGCCACCTTCCAGCTCCATCATCAGGCCCTGGATACCATTTAGGACCAAATTACTCGTAAAGACTAATCAAACGAGCCCAAACTCGATGGGATTGTGTCGTTTTATTACGGAATTCCTACGGCCACTTTCCAGCTCCATCATCAGACCCTGGATACCATTTAGGGCCAAAGTACTCGTCAAGACTAATCAAACGAGCCCAAACTCGATGGGATTGTGTCGTTTTATTACGGACTTCCTACGGCCACCTTTCAGCTCCATCATCAGACCCTGGATACCATTTAGAACCAACGTACTCGTCAAGACTAATCAAACGAGCCCAAGCTCGATGGGATTGTGTCGTTTTATTACGGACTTCCTATGGCCACCTTCCAGCTCCATCATCAGACCCTGGATACCATCTACAGACAAAGTACTCATCGAGACGAATCAAACGAGCCCAAACTCGATGGGTTTGTGTCAGGAGAAAGAAAAAAATAAAAGGTTGTAATAAAAAAAAAGTTTGTCGAATCTTATGGAGAACCAAGCTTCAAAGTCCTACTCTGCATGCCCTAACTTAACACTGTCTTGCTTTCATCATAGCGTATAGATTGCGAAACGAAGTGGCAACAGCGCATAACAAAACCAACCAATCGTGGCAAAGGTGACCTCTGATTGGTCCATTTGAATCAGATCAACAATGGATGGAGCGGATTTGTATAAATAATGCAATGAATAGTTCTTATTTGTGTCGCTAGAGGGTCAGCAATTGTTGATCAAATTGGAGCCACATTTGTATGCCGAATCATACATTAGATCAACAAAAACTGTTTTGATCAACAATTGCTAACTGATCAACAATTAACTGATGCTACAAGCCGTCTGATCAACATTTGCCGAATGGGTATATCTATATATATATATATATATATATATATATACATCTTGAAGGACATGTTGCGTCGTACATGGCGTTATTTACCAATGATGCTGCGTCCGACTGACTTTGTGCGTCCGGAATACGGACGCAAGATTGACCGACCCTCATTTTTAGCCCAAGTGTCCCTTATGATCATTAGAACGCAAGGGCGAAAAATTGGCATGGACGTAATTCCATCACTACAATGCCTTTTAGCGTATAATATAGTTCCGCCATCGTCCGAATGAAATTTGGAGGGCACTAGTGTTCAGCGTATAATTTACCACGTATACTTTGAGTTCAATTCACCGATCTTATCGTGTCCATTGAATATCGTACTTAATATGTAAAGTTTTTATCATGTTTTCTTGACAACAATCTTGCGTCTCTTAAATATCCTTAAACGGGCACTAGGTACGGTGTCTGAGGGGCCCATTCGGGGTACACGAGGGACGCATGGCGCGGGGCGCGGGGCGGCGGGCTTCAGCGCGCTCGCGTGCCGAAGTTTGTTAACAAACAGACATGTGCCGGCCGTGATGTAAGCTTGTCACCAAAGTGAATTATTTGCAAGTGTGTTAAAAATGGTTATTTATTCAAAGGTATTAACTTCAAAGAATTACAGTGCACGATTATTTAGAAAGCGACAAAATTAAACATTAAATGTTTTATATTACGATATGCCTTTTATTCCGTATATTCACCTGCATAAATATGACTAGGTACTATTATATTATTCGTACCATGAAACTTCCTCTTTCTACCTTTGAACCTACATGTTCACACCAGCCTGTGCATCTGAGCTAACCTGTTTATACATACTTACCTGTCCAATTCCGAACTTACCTGTTCACACCAGCCTATGCCTCTGAGCTTACCTGTTTATACATACTTACCTGTCCAACTCCGGACTTACCTGTTCACACCAGCCTGTGCCTCTGAGCTTACCTGTCCAACTCCGGACTTACCTGTTCACACCAGCCTGTGCCTCTGAGCTTACCTGTTTATACATACTTACCTATCCAACTCCGAACTTACCTGTTCACACCAGCCTGTGCCTCTGAGCTTACTTGTTTATACATACTTACCTGTCCAACTCCGGACTTACCTCTTTCTAGGCTTGACACTAGACAAGAAACTTCAATGGAGTCCCCATATTTCTTGTCTCGCTGGAAAATTAAACTCAGCTGCTTACGCGGTTAGAAAAGTACGGGAACTCACTAATGTAGAAACTGCATGTTTAGTCTACTTTAGTTATTTTCACAGTATTATGTCCTATGGCATTCTGCTTTGGGGTAAAACTGCTAATATTCAAAGCATTTTTATACTACAAAACGTGCAGTTCGTTCTATTTATCAACTAAGTACGAGATTCTCCTTAAGAGACTTTTTTAAGGACATAGATATACTAACAGTCGCCAATATAATCTATGTCCGGCAAAATATTAACCTTTTAAACAAAAGAAGTGACATACACACAATAAACACTAGATATAAGCATAAACTTTGCGCCGAATACCATCGCCTACAAAAAGTACACTCATCTTTTGTGGGATTAGGAGTCCGTATGAATAACAGAATACCTGTACACCTACAAGAGTTACCTTATGATAGGTTCAAGTCAACTGTTAAGAGGATTCTAATAAAAAGGGCTTATTATTCAGTAAACGACTATTTAAACGACAATAACGCTTGGTTGATCAGAGAAACACAGACAACACTGTAAACTCAGTTATTGAAACAGTTTAAACATTGTTCAACTAAAGGTTTAATATTAATAGACTTGTAGATATCCCCACTTTAGTTCGTCATGCTCGCGGTGGCGGTGTGGGGCGGGTCGTCACCTTCCCTCTAATATGGCGAGGGAGGCGATGGCTGCGTCACACGTCATACTCATGAACGGGTGCTGCTTGTGGTGACTGGTCGGCTGTTGTCGGGGATATGTTATGTTAATTTTTATTTTATATTTTGTTAATTCTTTTGTTTATAATTATTATTATAGGTATATCCTTTGATTGACCTTGTGTAAATTGTTATTTTGTAAATGTGTGTGAATGCATCCGCCATTAGGTTTCTTTGTAGATTGTCTGTGCCTGAGTAAACTTTAATATCTACATTATGGTATTTACTGTATTAATATTATTTCTTTCTTGTCTTATTGAACACCTGGTCGGTATAAATTGACCAGGTAATAAATGGTAATGAACGTGCATTCGCTTACATCATATACACGCTGAAATTTAAATGGTTGTTTTCCCGCAGCGAAAAGATTTGGTCTTAGTTAAACATTCAATTTATACAAAAACTAAATATTATAAACAAAAAATGGCCGATTAACAATCGTGAAAAACCAAACTCGAAAGTGACATCGAACCGATAGTAATACCTCGCGATACCTAGCGCTCGCGTCGATTGGTCGCGCGTTCGTTGACCCGGGTGTTAGTCAATCAGCTGATACCTACACCTTAGGTAATGTAACACAGTACCCAATCATAATAATAAGCTTTATCCAATACCTTTTTAGCTACAACTTACAGAAAACGTAACTTAAAACAAGTTTATTATCTAAGAACAATAATTTTCTGAATTAGATTATAAAGTATTTAAGGCGTATTTAAAAAAATTGAAAAATTAAATGACCTGCGCGGTAATGATATGGATGCAGTCCTTCTGAGTTGAGTAGTTTCCAGACGTAGTATTGGCTTACGCCAAACTTAGCTGCCGCCATTCGCGTACTTCGGCGAGGATCGCGTTCGAAGTACTCGATGATCTCCTCGTCGAGCTCTGGCGAAAGAACGGCCGATCGACCTCTGCCCTGTGCATGTGCTGGCACCTGGAACTGCCCATGATCGAGTAGCCGTCGCCGCTACGATCGTCCGGTCCTGTATAACTTGAGGGTTCAGAACTCCGCGAAGACGGAGTGACGCCAAGTGATGCAGCTCGGCGTAAAGACGCCGGGCAGTATGGGAATTATAATTAGCCCTAGCGTACAGTTGCACCATAGCGACGTACTCTAAATTACTAAAAATGTAATGTCGATCCATAATACTAATAAAGTAATAAGATAACGCGTGCTGCGCTTCCGACGTTCACGTGACAACTTAGGAAGGAGGGAGTCGAAGGAGAGCGCGGGGCGTTCCGGCGTCGGCGCCGCCGCGCGGTGAATTACAAAGGGAGCCGGCTCGTTTGTAATTCTTGCGTGCAGGCTATTTTATGCCGTATAACTACCATTGAGCTCTTATTTTGCTTTGAACGTTTATGGATCGTTCTTTACTTTGTCAGCAGCGCGTGCGATTCGAGTAGTACCTACAAGGTCCGTCTTGTGTTACTACTGTTTATCACGCTTTCGAGTTGTCTAATATTTTTTTTAATAATTTTAAATCCAAAACATGTCTAAAAAAAAAAATATATGTTTCGATAGTACTACCGACGGCAAGTTGTTCTGCTTCGGGAAAACAACCATTAAAATTTCACGGTGTATACATTGTTTGTACAATATTACATGATTGTGATAAAAGACATGACATAAAAAAAGGAAACAGAGCAAAAGAGACAAAAAAAATAATCTCGGAGTTTCTTTCTTCCTTTCTTCTCCGGATCGTCCACTTAGGTAGCTAGTGAAAGGTTGCAGGCTAGCTAGGGTAGGATCCTCGACGGCATGGCCGAGGACCGCGTTGTAGCTTATTCCCTGAACTGTGATCTCGTGCCAGCGATCATCACCACTGTTCGTAAATCTACTCTTTACTCCAGTGGCACCCTGAGCGTTGGTCCTAACCCCTTAAGGGTGTCCTCAGGTGGATGTCGCTTAGACTTTGGCCGGATTCTTGGAAGTTAATTTTAATTTTAGACCTGTTACCTTTAAGGCATCTTACTATACCTAATGTGTACATTTGTCATTTAGCGCTCGACAGACGGACAGACTGATTAAAAATTCTGTAAGATCAAATAATTATAACAATGTTTTTAGCTACTTAAGTGATACTTTTGTTACACTTGTACTTGTCAAAATTACACTGTATAAGATTTATCTTATAAAGTGTAATTTTGACAAGTACAAGTGTATGTAAATACCTAAGTGCTGAATAAATTTCATTATTTCATTATTTCGCACCAGCCTGTGCCTCAGAGCTTACCTGTTTATACATACTTACCTGTCCAACTCCAAAATTACCTGTTCACACCAGCCTGTGCCTCTGAGCTTATCTGTTTATACATACTTACCTGTCCAACTCCGGACTTACCTGTTCACACCAGCCTGTGCCTCTGAGCGTACCTGTTTATACATACTTACCTGTCCAACTCCGAACTTACCTGTCCACAGCAGCCTGTACCTCTGAGCTTACCTGTTTATACATACTTACCTGTTCAACTCCGGACTTACCTGTCCACGCCAGCCTGTGCCTCTGAACTTACCTGTTTATACATACAAACTTACCTGTCACTCGTCAAAAATGATTATATTGCTTTTTAAGATTTTGTAGACCACCAAAGTGAAAATACCTGAATACCTACGCTATACATAGATATTGTCACTTTTGTATGCTAACTATCAATTATTTATTATCTGTGCCTGGAGTCATTATAAGCCCTTATATAGTTGGAAGCCTCTTGGCTGATAAGTTGGATACAATAATTCAAAAACAGTATTCGGAACCAATCTGAATTCAATAGTAGATGGATGTCATTTAGTCATTATAATCATGATGATATATGCAGAGCATTATACGGAATTGATTTAAACATACAGTTGGATGGAGGCGGGAATGTGCATGCAGTGTTTTGAACGTATACGGAGATATTCAGTGTGCAAGAAAGATTTAAGAGTGAACGGACGCACTAATTCAGTTATTCGGAACCAATCTGCATTCAATAGTAGATGGATGTAATTTTGTTATTATAATCATTATGATATATGCAGAGCATTATACGGAATTGATTTAAAAGTACATTCGGATGGAGGCGGAAATGTGCATGCAGTGTTTAGTAGGTATACGCAGGTATTCAGTGTGCAAGAAAGATTTAAGAGTGAACAGACGCACAAATTCAGCTAGAAATATTTAATTTGAATATCACCATTTAACGTTTAAATGAAATTTGACGTCGACTACTGATATGATACTGATTAAAACATCTTACATACGCATTGAAAACATTAAAAATCTCACTACATTCAGTGGACGCCGCAGGGTGGTAGTTTGTAAAGACGCAAGAAGTCCTTCGCGATTTATATATATATATATATATTATTAGCAGAGCAGGTGAAGCAAATTGTACATTGAAAAAAAAAAGTTTTGAGATTCAGAATCACCCAGGATAATGATAATTCTCCCTCTGTGCAACTATCACTTTTTCTATGGTTGACTGGTAGATAATTCCTATGGAATTAAGTCCGCCATGTACGTCATTGTACAAAGATTAAATTAATTAATAAATAATTCGGGGTTGTCACTGGCGGGAGGATTGGTCAATTACTGAATAAATCCTCCTGATAGCGAACGCCTTGAGCCGATGTCCATGTCCCATAGCATTGGGGGCACTCTTGCGCTGGTTACTTAATTTGTAGTCTTAAAACCATTTATTAGGTTGGAGTTCTGTTCGACTGTATGACCGGTGAAATGGCTAACTACTTATATAGGTATGTTTATCCGAATCAACATTTAAAAAAGCATAAAAAATGAGATAACGACTTTTACTTTTACTCTGACTATTTAATTGATATAACGATAATGCTAAATCTATTACGTACAAATTAAGCATGGATATGAAGGTTAGTTAATTACGGACAATACAGCATTCGGTTAATTAGTTAATCCCTCAAATGTTACCGCCGCACATATGCACGCTTGGGTAAGCCCGGGAGAGCTTATTCCTTGTGGAAAAACATTGGGCTTATTAAACGAAATAAACAGGTATGATGGAATAATTTTACTAAAATTATCAAAGTAATGACGTCACAGACGTATTATTTAGGGCCGCTTCAATAAATTATGTATACTATAATTTTATACGTAAATTACCATAAAACGTACTTCGGTTACGTACGGTCGTACGGTCCCGCTACCGGCACCGATAAAAAATCCACTGTAGTACACTCATGGGTGCCAAAGTGGAACTTTTACTAGGGTGCCGTAGGAGAATCATTCCATAGCGGAACTAACTGATTACGGTGTATTAAAAGAATCCTGAAATTCACGTATAATTCTGATATTATTTAGACAAGTTTTTTGTATTAAGAAATATACAAAAAAAACTTGTCTAAATAATTCATTAAGTCAGCTCTTATAGTTTTGATTTCTAGTATATGTGGTTGGACATACGAGGCTTTTGCTACTTCACTGGGCATAAAGGCGAGCAGAGCTCCAACCTTAATAAATGGTTAAATAAAAGACTATTCGTCTACGAAATAGTTTACTATATTTAGACACTTCAGATGAAAGAATTCAAATAATATTTGAAGTGTTTCATATAGTGAAACCAAAAATAAAATAGGCCCCCTTAAATATGTACACTGTGATGTTTTAGTCTTTGGACCAACCATTGTTAAAACCCTTTAGTGTGTGCGCCCATAGTACATAATACACGACATATGATAGGATTCTACTAAGCACTTTACTGTTAGATGTGATTCTCGTTCGGGCTTGATCCCGTCGGTCTGGAAAACCACCGTTATCGGGAATCACACAAAATGTTACCGCTATTTTGTGGCCGCTATCAACTCCCTCACGTACATTTTCAGGTAAATGTATGTCCGCGGGGGTTTTGAGCGATCGATAACCTCGATTGATGGAAGCACCCTGAGGATGTACGTGCGCTGATGACCGAGAAGAATGCGGCCAACAGAGGCTACGACTCGTATCACAACGAGAAAAACATGCGCATGCGATCCCTTCAGCGCGCTACGAAATGCAAAACTCCAGATGAATACAATGTTGAGTGAACTTAAACCGTCACCTTTGGCCTTTTGGGACCTTGCACGCTACGAAATGCGAACTCCAGATGGATACAATGTTGAGTGAAAACCGTCACCTTTGGCTTTTTGGGACCTTTATAAGAAGCTCAAATCCATAAACTGTTCCTCAATGCCCCCTCGCAATCGCCCGTATCAACGCCCTGAGTTCGACGACGATGGAATGGCTGAATCCCTAGCTGATAGTCTAGAAACCCAATGTTCACCCAGCACTCTACCTGTAGATCCAATCCAGCTCGCAGAGCTCGACGCTGAGGTCGATCGTAAAGCCGCAATTCCTCCGCGACCCGCGATACGTATCAGTCACTATCAGTGCCGCCGACGTGCCGTCGGCCAATGGGGAGGACGACGATAATGACTGATGGAATAATTATGTGACTGTAAAGCTCCTGGCGATAAAGGGATTTGTTTCACTAGTGTTGGATCTTGGTGTTTTTTTTTCGGGGCGGACATTTATGTAGTGTCATGTCATTCACTAGGTTTTTGCTACTACATTGAGCATAAAGGTGAGCAGAGCTTGGTTTTATATAGGGTAAAGGGTTCCACATCTTATATCATTTTCGGAATAATATTGTGATGAGTTATTCATCTTAACTTTCGAAATAATATTGATTGAATGTGAGTTCCGCTCGGCCAAGCGCACTATATTCAGCACAGCAATTAATGTTATAAGCTAGTCAACTAAATATCTATATTCTATTTTAGATAATGGAAAATGGTGACTTGCGGCTAGACACTTCAATTCCAATTAGATTTAACATTGCACTGACGTTCATATCGCAAAATTGTCTAGTGGATTCAGTTACATCGTCCCTCATTTAAACTGAGTCTGGGTTTAATTTAATAATCTAGTCCGCTTAAATATTACGGCGTACCTACCTAATCGTATACCTAATCAGCGACGGCGAGATGAAGAGGTTGTTGTGACTTAGGTATCAGCGAAAGAAAAAAAACGAAATTAGATTTAAAATATCAATAAACGTAAGCGGCACATTTATAATAAGTTAAAAAAGAAGGTATAAGATTTAAATTTATCAATGCTTAGAATACTATATTATCTATAAATATGAAGTAAAACTTTTACCCCTTTTTGCAATCACGCTATGGTAGGGTTACTTTTTGAATAAATTTAGTTTAGAACTCGGTAGTATCTTTCAAATTTGAACAGTTCTTTTACTTAATTAAAATACAGTTTTAATTTTAAAACTATATACTCTCCAGACTCTTTCTTAACTAGGACAAATTTGGGAAATTCGGGTGGATGGCAATCCTCTAAATAGCGCTATGACTACAGAATATAAAAGTTAGGAAATCAATAATGGAATTCAGCCATAATATAGTATTAAACACCCCTATAGGTTGACATTGACGGCCGTAATTGATATTGATATTTTTCATTGGAAATAAGAAAAGAGAATAAAAAATATCAAGTTTCAAGACATCGTATTTTAAGTAGTCCAACCATTTTGAGAGTTTTACATGATATCGTAACGGTATCAATAATATTTTTTTCTTACGAATCACTATCCTGAGATAAAAATGGTTCAACACCTGTTTGTGGATAATGCATGGTAGACAAATAAATATATTTTTCCGTGATATGTGATAACGATATCCGTTATCGTTCACTATAACAAAGACAATCTTATTTGTTTTTTTCCTATTGAACGGTATTTATTTAAAAATAAAGGTGTTTATAACACCTTGATTTTTTTAATACACTTTTAAACAATAAAGGTGTTTATAACACCTTGATTTTTTGAATACACTTTTAAACAATGGTCTCCAATCTTTATTCAGTCAAAAGTCAAAGTCAAAAAATATATGTTCTAAAGTGTAGACCGTATATTAATGTACGGATATGCAATACTATACTATAATTTAATTAAAATATTAAACTAAAGTTACAAAAATTAAAAAAAAAGCGGTGAGAGCAAAAACTGCCGATTTAATATTAAAAAGAAAGTGTCTATCGGCTTATAATACTAGTAGTACTTTCAATGTCGTCAATGTTATAGTGGAATAAGCAAAATCAAAAATGAACAATATAAATCTTTAAGGAGTAAGACAATATTATCACAAAAACAAAAGAATATTGTATACTTTTAAGACTATAATACCTCAAAGTGTTAAGTTTGTATGTAGGCCACTTTTGTTTCGCTGCCTCAGTTATCGTAATTATCAGGTTCCAAATTTTATTTACCGTAACAAACTGAAGCATTAAGTATAAATAGTTACAGTATAATTTAATGTTTTTAATGTTCGAATTAAGTAGAGTGTATTCTTAAACGTTGATCAGCGTATCCAACGTAAACATTCATGAACTAACTGCTACTGCAGAAAACCTACTTTAATACAATAACTAACAATGTATATGCCAATGAAATAGAAAGTTTGATACAGGAAGGTAAAATATATTTTAGGCAACTGTACCATTAAACACAACAGGTCTTTGACCACATATTAACAAACTTCAACCCTACCATTGGTTCATATTAGTGGGGAGATTACCTTTGCCACTCACTTCTACATTAAGTTACAACGAGTGTTAGCGTTCAGTTAGTTTTGAAGTTTTTTGGAAGTATTTTATTCATATCACTTTTTTATTCAAGTATTTTTTTCGTATTACTTTTTATTTCATTATTTAGTTCATATCACTATGTGCGGGGCAATGGGTAAAGCCGTGCTGGGAGCATTGACTGCGGCCGTCTTGTGTGGACTGGTGTCTGATGCGGCATATTTGCAGGTAACTATTTAAATAGCACTTTTTGGGTTATTAAGTCTTCCCGTGTGATTTCGTCCCGCGCCTCTTTAGTTTATTTGTCATTTTTTTATCCTTATACACCTAAACCTTTCTGATGAATCCCACTTGGTAACTATAATAAAATTTATATTAGTTTTTAACGTTTAGCTGACTAAACACTGAAAACTCATATATATACTACAAATGGATTTTGTATGGGCATAATCAAGTCCTTTTTTTAAAAAATAACATCCGTAAATATTATTTACTATTGTAAATAATTTAACAGTAAGCCAAATGTTTTCAGGCGCATAACTAAAGAACGTCTTGAAAAATTAGGTTAATTGGTAATTCCTCTTTAGGGTTCCGTACCCGAAGGATAAAAACGGGACCCTATTACTAAGACTTCGCTGTCGTTTGTCACCAGGCTGTATCTCAAGAACCGCGATAGATAGACAGTTGAAATTTTCACAGATCACCATCTGTGAAAATTTCAACTCAACTATTTCTGCTATAAAACAAACACAAAAAATAAAATAGGTATAATAAATGTGTAACGGGGGCTCCCATAAAAAAAAAATACTTTTTTGTCCTTTTTTTTTTTGCTCGACATCAATAACACTTGCAAAACCCTTCGTGCGCGAGTCCGACTCGCACTTGACCCATTTTTGTTCGTATTCGTGAATTGAGGAAAAGTTTTATATATGTAAAAACAATTGAGAAAATCCACGGGAATTTTCAATACGACGGACGGGCGACGCCGGGCACCAACAGCTATTTTACAATAAACGTATTTTTTTTTATTTATCTTCCTTAGTCTTGGGATGTTTTAAAAAGTTTACATATGACTGATTTGTCCTCTATGGGACAAATACCTACTAATCATTCCTATCGTTTTTACGTGAGTTGTTAACTACTGTTTAAGGTTGGAGGACTTTTAGTTCGGTTGGATGCGGTGCAAAGGTTTAGTAAGTTTGACTTATCCCAAGCTTATGCCCAGTGTTTATTACATGATTCCAATAAATACACGGTTACTCGTAGTTATAATCGCCTTGTTTATTACTTGGCATCAAATCCTGGGATTTTCCAACGCAATTTGGTCATTTTTTAACGTAATTATAACGGGATCATCAGATAGACACTAACTTACGTAATTTACATGAAATTTTCAACTCTGTAGAACTATGGAATAAAAGTAATGGAATGGAACAGTGTACTTTACGAAAACAATAAGTTACTTTGCATATTATTATAAAATTACACAAAATTATGTCTTTATATTTGACCTAATTAAGTTAAACTTATTTCAGATAAGACCGCCCCCGTAAACGTAGTAGAGTAACGATCTTTTATAATATGCATAGGCATAATTATTTATTACTCTTAAGTTTATCAATAAAATCAGTACAATACCTGTAAAATCAGTACAATACCGGCGTACTTATACGGTCTATTAAGGGCGGGTTCTTAAACTTTTAAATATGTTTGGTACTCAATGTTATAGGGCAGGGGTAGCAAACTTTTAATCATAAACATGCCATTATTGTAAAGAAATGCTTTATGGAACCATAGGTGTGCTATTCAATAATTTCGAAATTATTGGAACAATAATAATTCATATTATATAGTATTAGCAGCGTGTTCAAAATATTACGTTACGTGCCATCAGTGGCACGCGTGCCATTGATTCAGCGTCCCTGTTACAGGGCATTTGTAAATGTAGAATGGGTGCTAGTAATTTTTTTTCTTTTAAAGATTACAAGCAGAGTTTTGCTGGCTACTAGTATTCTTAGTATTAACCCCCCGTGCTAAAATGCTTGTGTTACGAGTGGGTTCACGTCGGTACTGAAAGGGATGGGGATCGAATCGGCGAACACGAGGTTTTGATGCACCATTCGGCCGAACTACCATTAGTGCAGTCATCGGACGCGAGCAGTGTCGGAGTGAGTGCGATTCTGTCGCTGACGGCAGCGAGTGAGCGGCTCGTCGCATATGCCTCGAGGTCGCTTACAGCGTCTGAGTGTTACTTGAAAATTGATATTCTATGGCGTCGTTAGCAACTATTTCTAGAGTACGGAAATGTCAACCAAATAGTTATTTTACGGAAAAATTATCCGTTAAGAACAGGCGTCGGTCGGTATACCAGTTATGTGGGCTTCTCGATTGCAATAATGGGCGGTCCTGTTATCAGGGTAGGTAGATATAATATTGAGTAGGTAGGTACTTGGGTGTCATGCAAAAATAATTGCGCTGACGCTTTCATTATCGCGTTTGCCGTCTAGTGTTGCGCTTAAGAGTGAGTTTGATTAAAGAAGTAACATAAAAATATGTTAATTTAACATACCTATGATTTTTTTCCCTTGACCAACTGGGTGGGATCTACTTTATTTTTAGTAAAGTAATAGTTTGCATAGAATTCGGTTGGCCACATTTCTGTAACTATAGGTTTCATTTGTTCTAGCTGCCAGACGTGCATTCTCAAGGTCAAGGCCAAGATTGCTCGTTTATTAGTATTTAGTGAATTACTAAATTTTTTAAGTTTCTCACCTCTTTATCATCCATCTTCAAATGATGCTCCAGAGGATGCGGTGAAATTGTGCAAGCGCGATATTAAAAAGGCGTACCTATAGGGATAAAGTCAACAAAGACGGGACGAAGTAATTAAAACAACGTCTTTTAGGCGCGCCACGTGTATTAGAACTAACGGTAAGCACACTCTATGGTTCGACGACCATAGAGCTTTTATTTGACCATAGAGCTTTTAGTTGACATGACATCCATAGAGTGTGTAATCGATATACATACATAACATGAAACAAATAAATACAAAAATAAAAAATAAGAACAAAAGCATAAAACATGAAGTAGGTTATTATTATATTCTCTCAATGGGTTAACTCTTGCTTATTACTTGGAGTATACTGAACTGTTGCAACTATTATGGTTTTATTTTAATAGTGACGACAAAAAGGACGGGATTCCTATTTTAATAGACGTTACACTATGAATCAAACGGGAGATTGTTGATAGAAGCAGGCACGTGCCCCAAACGCGAGCGCAGGGTCGTTGCCCGTATTTCAGTGACCTAAATAGAGTTAAACAATGCAACTAATGTATCTATTGCTCGAAAAGTATTTCTTGCACAATATGGGCTAACGACCATAATATATGTAATTGTGCCTTTATTCAATTTTCACCTATTCTCTTAATGATGTAGGTAAGTAGTAAAAGTAATATGAAGCTGATTTTAAATAAAACGCTTATCAGAATTGTTAAATATTTTTTATCGGCCCTTTTTAATTGATAATTTGTAAATTCATTTTTAATTTATGCTAAAAGTATCAATTGAAACATAACATGTTTAAACTTAGGTACACTCTATGGAATTTTTGTATATATCTATGTAGGTAGTTCAATGCTGTACTGAAACATTTTTTTGAATTTTTACGTTCAGAATGGATAGCGAACAAATACTTTGAATCTTACTTCAATAACATTAGGTTGATATTATTAGAGTAGGTACCTACTTTTTATTTTATTAGTTGAAAGTAATCGTCAGCGTACACGATGATATGATATGATTATCTTGTCACCATAAAAAAACAAATAGCTGTAATAATTTAAATGTTATGTCACTGCTGGTTATTTTATAACCATTAAAATGATGGTTATAACAAAAATCGGTTAATTATCGTAACAACCTACAGGCCGACCTGCTTGGTTTCACTCTTGTAGCCACTTAATATGAGATAATGAATTTGCTTATTACCTAATTATGTTTTTTGTGAAATTTTACGATGTCCAAATAGTATGTATATCTTAACTCCCGTTCCCGTGGGAACATCCTAATAAAAGATTACCTATAGCCTTCCTTGATAATAAGACTATCTAACAGTGAAAGAATTTTTCGGACCAGTAGTTCCTGAGATTAGCGCATTAAAGCAAACAAACACACACTGTTTAGCTTGATATTTTAGTACAAGATTTAAAAAAATCTGATTTGCATACGAAATTAGAAAATATAAGATCATGGATGATCGCTCTCGAGATCTTTCATTTTCTCGTTAGATATCTCGGATATGTCTGTATAATACCTAGAAAACCGCGTAATAGGTAGGTAATATATAAAATTACCTAATTTATGATTTTGATCTTTCTAAGGAATATCAAAGCACGTAAACTTATCATCGAGTGTACTATAGTTTCTGCAGGAATGTTTGGTTTTAGGCTTGCGACATAACCTACCCAGAAGTGAGAGGTTGTTTGTCTAGTAGCTAACAGAAAACCTTATACCTATCTTCCTACGAAGTTAACTTTTGTATAATTCGGTTAGTTTTGGTTTCAATGCAAATTTATTATAGGGTAAAAGCCGGATAGTTGCCCTACTTTTCAATAAAGCTGTTTCATTTTAAAATAAAAACCGGCCAAGTGCGAGTCGGACTCTCGCAGGAAGGGTTCCGTACCTACTAGTTGCAAGTGCCTACCTATTTTTGATATCAAGAATACAACAAGTAACATAGTATAAACGTTCTTGTAGTTCGTTGTAACTCTGATCGATGTTAATAATAGTTGATTGAATGAAAGGTAAATTGCGGTTTACGGTTTATGACGTATTAAAAAAAAAATACTTACTTGATCTCGTTCAAACCAATTTTCGGTGGAAGTTTGCATGATTATGTACATCATATATTTTTTTTAGTTTTATCATTCTCTTATTTTAGAAGATACAGGGGGGGGGACACACATTTTACCACTTTGGAAGTGTCTCTCGCGCAAACTATTCAGTTTAGAAAAAAATGACATTAGAAACCTCATCATCATTTTTGAAGACCTATTCATAGATACCACACACGTATGGGTTCGATGAAAAAATTTTTTTTAAGTTTTAGTTTTATGTATGGGGAACCCCAAAATTTATTGTTTTTTTTCTATTTTTGTGTGAAAATCTTAATGCGGTTCACAAAATACATCTACCAACCAAGTTTCACCATTATAGTTCATATAGTTTTGGAAAAAAGTGGCTGTGACATACGGACGGACAGACAGACAGACAGACAGACAGACAGACAGACAGACAGACAGACATGACGAATCTATAAGGGTTCCGTTTTTTGCCATTTGGCTACGGAACCCTAAAAAGTACTTATTAATAATATTTCGAGGTGTATATCGAAACATAGGTCTTTGATCTTTCATAATAGCCCATTTTTGTTTACATAATTAATATTCGTTTCGAATAATTCATGTTTTATTAGACCTCTGAAAAAAGGGATAGTTGCCTACTATAGCGGATTGTAGCCAAACGTTAAAAATTCTTAGGGGGATACTCGCCTCGTGTAAGAATAGAGGCCTCTCTATTTATTTATTTTCAGATAAGTTTCAAGTAATTTCAATTTATCAGTCTTTCGTTTTCCGTACATTGGAGATATTTCGTTAATTCCATTTTGCTTCTTCTTTGCTTGTTCTAATGCAAGTTTAAACTTTCTTCCGTTTAGTTGATGGCTGAGGCATTTAATTTACCTATAATAATTGCAATGAAACAAGTTATAGTTACTATAAGTTAGAAAAACGCTAAAACAAAAAAAAACTCTTTATATTCTTAATTATCTTTATTACTCGTTCAAAATACTATAGTGGCTCTATGGGCAACTATCCGCCAAAGTAAGTTCTAGGAGTTCTAACACCTCCAACATTTATAACATAGAGTATTCGAAACCGAGGCATGTATCCGTCTGAGGCAACTATCCGGCTTTTACCCTATAACTATTATTATTTATAACTAGTTTAATAACTTTTTAGGGAGATTTTGAAGGGTAAAAGTTAAAAGCAGAACAAATGACAAAAATATTTAAATCTATACTAATATTAGCTGCTAGTGTTAGATAGCCAGCAGTCAGCTGTATCCTTATTTATCTTGTCTCATATTGTTTGTGTGTACATAAATTATTAAATAAATAAATAACCCTATTACGAAGAAAGGATATAAGGATATACCTATTAAATTGAAGTTCCTACAGAAACGGGGGTAAATCCGCGCGCTAGTAAATAATAAAATCCTTCGAAAAATACGAACAATAATATCTTATTCTAAGGAGTCATCATCGGTTATGACAGAAATACAGTGATTACATTTATTTTATGTCTATCTATAGTACTACATCGTAAAATTGTTAATGTTAGATACATGGCTTTTCTTTTTAATATCTCATGACAAAATATTTTATTGAGTAAGACATTTTTTGATGGACACGACGCGTCAGAAAATGTCTTACGAAAATATTTTGTCTTATAAAATGCAAACATCAATCATAAAAATAATATATATAGTAAAATATGTAGCTGCAATCGTACGTCATCTATAGCAAAGGTATGTACAGTCGTAAACATTCTCGAATATTCCCTCAAATTCGCACTCCTCGCGTAACGGGGTGAAATTGACGCTTCCGGCCGCGGATGTACCCAAATTGGTTCCAAGGAGGTTCATTTGTATTGTTCATGGAGTATGTCAGAATTCAAACGTACATTTTTATGAAAAATAGTTGTGAAAAAAGGATAGTTGATAAACTGGATAGGTATAGCAAAATGTTTTATTATTGATAGTAAAATCGATCTATATTAATACATGACGTGTACTTTTTAGATAGCCTTTATTCACTTCGAACTTGTGTGCGGGAATCTCTTATTGCTCTATGTACATTTATTGGTAAATTTTCTCCTTGAGGGAACTGAACGTCATTCACTCACTGTGAGTGACTCAAAATTGAGTTTCACACATCACTTCTATTCAGACATTTGCTGTACTTAACTTTGTTGTTATATTTTCTGTGTACAATAAAGAAATAACAGCTTAGATGACAATAAAAAAAACGTATTAAAGTTAAAGTTTTTTCAGCATTCAAAATAAACGGATTTCAAAATCAGTGCGAAAAATGTTTCAAAAATTGTAACGATCTAACATAATTTACAAATAAAATACTGATTAAAGCTGATTAAGAAAAAAGTGTAGTGTTATCCAGAAATAATGTAAGTAAGCTGTAGTAACATAAGACTCCCATGGTATTTGAGATCGAAACCCGCGCGGAAGGCTAGCAGGTACGTTATGTAAGTAAATATTACCCTAGAGTATTATCGAAATGGAGTCATAATATGTTTCCCTAGAGCTGATACAGATAGTTATATCACTCTCACATAGTGTTGTCTAGTTTACTTAACGGTTTCTCAAATATCGTACAAATAACAGCTGTTAACGTAACTTCGTTGTCAAATAAAATTCAGTTTCTGAAACATAAATTAAGAAAAAACTATTTTTTTTTATTATATTTATCTATATGAAGTTCTTTTTTTCATTACTTTTGTTTAAAAACAAACTTCCATAACGTGTGCATAAATTATTTATTTTTATTTATTCGATTTTGAACGTAAATCACACCACAGATCAAACAAAATTACCTAATCACGCTTCCGGAAACTCATTTGACATTTACCAGGAGTTTTGAAAGACTGATTTGTTGTTCATAATTTTCTAAACTGGTTCTTGTGCTATTGTGTTTTCTGAATCTGGGTGTTGGATTTACTTGGAATAAACAAAAAGAAGAAGAAATAAAATAGTATTTTTTATAAGGAAGATAATAGAGAAACCTTAATTAGTTGTTTCGCAGTAAAGATTGGCAAGAAATTATTTTTTCATATTAGATGCTATCGAAAACAAACTGACTACTTTGTTTTAAATTACTAATTAATTAATTAAGTTACTTAGGGGTAAAAAGTTGTTAATCTTTCCCGCGGAAATCTTATATCTTTTCGGCATTTGTGCTAATCAAGTTGTGATAATCTATGCACCAAATTTCATATATATATACCTTCTATTCTAGGGTGATTGACCTACAAACACTTCTCCATACTTTCATTCATCTACCAATCCATCCCACCATTGAAACTTTGCATTTATGTTTTTAGTATAGTTAGTTGTCAACTAGTTGCGCAGGACATTCCGAGTTGCACTTTCGGTGGTATTGCCCAACGCCGGGCGTCCGTGACAACGCGCATGCGTGCTTCCCCACTCACCGGCCACCGGTCTGCGGAACTCTTACGAAATGTCCACGATAGAATGGTATTAATATCTAACGGATTATTAATCTATATTTAACTAACCCCGTTAGACATAGAAAGCTGTAATTTAGAGTAGGGCTCTCTGAGTAGCTAGACGCTCTGGGGCATCAAGGCAATTTCCAAACTTTAGCCTCTGTTTTAGGTATGCCTAAAAATGCAAGCACATCATTCTTATTAGTAGCCATTCAAAAAAGTTGAATAAATATCTCTCATAATTTTCATTCTTGTTTTGTTTTTATTCTTATTTAAAAAAAAAAATTAAAGTTATTTGGAATTTTTCGGATATCCTATTACAAGGCTAGGAATGAGAACTACAAATGGTGGTTTTGGTTCGGTGCGCATTTCGCTTAAAATAACAAGTTCTCAAGGGTGGTGTGTAAAAAATAAGTTTGGAAAGCCCTCATTTAGAGAACATATTCCTACGGCACTCAAAACAGGCCCCAAGAAAGAAATAATCAAACCCTGAGGCAATCAAAGGTTGGTTGTCAAAGTGGAAGAAACTGAAATTTAAGCAGATGAAGAAGCGGGTAAAGATTTTTAGATCATCATCAGCCCGTATAACGTCCCCCGCTGAACATCACTCCCGACGGAGGGTATTTGCCATAGTCACCACGCTTGCCAGACGGGTTGGTGACCATAGCATTATGTTGTACCATACAAGGAAACGCTGCTGCCCGTTCCTTAATATACGATTATTATAGATAATGGTATAACGATTGGGACCAACGGCTTTACGTGCTTTCCGAGGCACGGACGGTAGTCCCTCAACCGGCCTCCTGTCCTCCTGTCCGGCATTGGGATGGAAGCCACGACCTCCGAGATTTAAAGCTAGCCAAAAACCGCTACGCTGCAGAGGTTATCATTGATATCTTAGATATCATAATATTAGGTATCATAAAACGTTAAGCACTTTGTTCCAATTATTGTACTTGTTATACGATCGCATGTGTGTTGAGTGTGAAGGTGATAGGTATTCGTAACTTTTATTACCTCTTAAATAACAAAACAACGAGCATTGAGTACATAATAATATTTCGCAATCACGGTAAAAGTAGTAATAATTTAACATTTTGTTTCCAAGTTGGCTGCATAATTTTTTGTGTAATATTTTGTATCAGTAATTACAGAAGTAGGTAATTGCATCATATAAAATATTACACACATGACTTATATGTTATAAGCAATAAATTAATATGTGTAACGTGTTATATTGTTAAACAATATATATGTTGAAGGCTAAACGAAAAATTATATTGTTTAAATTAAAGAAAAACCTTTTTTAATTAATTCTAATACGTCAAGTATCGCGAGATGTGGACAGTTGGACACGATAATAGATATGTTTAGTATGCTTGAAAATTATGTACCTATTATATTTAGTCAACTTTCACGCTTTTTAATTTTAACGTACTCCATTACATATGCAAAGTACTTATATCAGAGAATAGTCATGGTGCTATTACCTCATACGCCCCGCAAGATTGGCCTCGTATTAGGTTTATTCATCACTAAGGGTGTTTGGAATCATATTTTACAAATTTTCTTTTATCTATTGATGGAATCAATCTTGGTGCATATGGACTCTATACCAAAATGGTCATCTTCTGTTTTACTTCGTCGTAGTCGAGTTAAAACCGGGTAAAAATGAAAGAAATTATTGACGACGCTTGCACTTTAATTACGAATACAATCTATATACAGTATGTAACTATACTAAGTCCAGTAGTTTTTAAAATTATTTTTAACAGACATACGTATTTATAAAAATACAAATGTTTCCTCTTTATAATTTTAGTATAAGTTTAAATTTATCATTCACAGGACTGTTTTATACTTGACCTTAGAGTATCTCGACAATAATAATGTGACGTCCCATTACTGTTCATTTTCAAAACATGTAATATTTATACATTACACTTCACTTCGCCCTCTTGGATTTGATCTTTCTTAAGTAGAATTCAAGTTCTTTGCCTTCCAAAATGTAGCCGTCGGCGCGACCGCACTGGCCAGGCCGGCTGGCCACACAAGCCAACAGACGTCCGATATGGAACTGTTCTTCCAAAGCACTCTCAACTTTGGACGGGCGCTGCCTTGCTATGTATTTCTTAGCGGTCATCTTGCTGCGCTTCTTGTTGATGATAGCATCTTCTGCCTCTGTCAACTTAGCGCCCTTCTTCCTTCCAAGGGGTAGCAGGTAGTGGGACTCATACCACTGCCTGAAGGGAGAAGCATCCACCACAACAATGGCATTCTTCACCAGTGTCTTGGTACGCACCAACTAATTGTTGGATGCGTTGTAGACCACATCAATGATTCTGATCCCCATGAGAAGTTGCCAGTGTCAAGACGTAGTGCACGGTATTTCACGGTAGACGTAGTGGCATGAAACGCTATGCGACCATATACATAAGATATATATTTTATATCTTAGGAATATATTTTCTAACCACCACCCACCCCACTTTTTCAAAATTTACCTTTTTAGGAGTTGAACGGGAGATCGAAGTTAGTGAGTTTTTTTTGAGACAATCCAATGCCCTCCCATTTTGAATTAAATCCTGTCTCGCGGAGGACATTACAAATAAAAGCAAAAGATATAAATGTCGTACATTCATTAGTAACACACCAAACATGGTGAAAGTGATTTTGAATCCTATCTTTCGCCTTGATAATGCTATGAAGGCTAATTATAAGAAAAGCAAAAGTTGTCAGTGCACACTATAACATTAACACTGTGCTTGTGTAAGTATGTTACATATAGTAAGTGTTGCAAGTCACATGTTGATCGGTGTCACGGCCGGCCATTGCATGTGGTTCTTGACTTACTCTCGTTATGTAATACATCACTTTTATGTTAAGTACATACTTAATCAGAGATTATAACATTACTAGATCAATCTAGTTAAAATAAATGTGTCCATAGATAAGTAGGTACATGAAGATTTGTGTGTTTTTAAGTTTTTGAATTTATCCGTAAATTCAAAAACTTAAAAAAAAATGGTTAGAAAGTTTAATGCTCAGCTCGTAACTATACTGTAGGTACTGTACTTCGTTTACGTCCACTGCTGAACATGGGCCTCCTTGGCAAGCTACGGTCGTTGAGGGATATTGCTATAATCACAACGCTTAGCAGATTGCAGTAAGATGATGTCTTTATTATCCTGAGTATCCTTGAGCTAATAGATGCAATCCATCCATCTGAGTAACATAAGCTATGTTTGATAGGATCTGAAGTGACGAGTGTGAACTGCTGCAGGACTGCTATAAGGTAGAGTTTGAGCTTTTCTACAGTCGAAGTATTAATCATTTTAATCTACATAAATATAAATGGAATGGATGGATGGAGTGGAAAATGTAAGTACGCGCATAACTTGAGAACATGACCAATTAGGGTGATTTGTTTTTTATCAGGTTGATAATTCTGATGACAAGGTTTGTATGAAAGAAAATGTAAGAAAAAATCACGGGAAGTGTCTGAATATTTGACGGGCAATGCTGAGCGCATAAAGCTTGTTGAATATTACTAAGAAATAAAAAAAACATCCAACGCTTTCGAGTCGTGAAACAAATATAGAGACATACCCCACTTCTGCATTTCAGTCAGACGTCAGACTGAAATGCAGAATTAGGGATGTCAGACGGACCGTCTGACATCCCTATTTCTGGCCTCCCTGATTGCCATGGAGCAAATTATAGGGAGAAATCTATTTTGAAAAGTGAACAGAGAGAGGCCGATGCTGTAATATGAATAGTTATGTAATAAACCAATTTAAGTATAAAATAGTAATCTTACGCAAAAATAGCATCGTTACCAAGAAGAGTCCAAAATTGTTAAAATAGTATTGTTAAGGCTGAGAACATTCGCTCTTAAATTATAAAACACAAGCTGTCTCACTCACATCGTATTTTTTTTTTGTCAAAACCTCAATACCTTTTCTAAGTCAAAATAAAGCATACTTATTTTACTAACTATAATATAATCATATACTATCATTACTTTTATGTGTTCCACTCAAGAACTCAATTATTATCAATATTATTACCAACTCGTACACAGCAAAATGACATACATAACGGTTATTGATATTTATGATAACCATCATCATCATCATCAGCCCGTATAACGTCCACAGATGAACAAGGGCCTCCTTCCGGGGTAGGGACTATGCCATATTAACGCTGACAGGCGGGTTGGTGACCGCAGTATTACGTTGTAACATACAAGGAAATGCTGCTGCCCGTTCCCTAGTAGGTGATGTTATAACAATCGGGACTAACGGCTTAACGTGCTTTTCGAGGCACGGAGGGTAGTCCCTCAGCCAATCTGACCCGGAACAACTCTTAGAATCTACACAAAGATCATCTTGGATCGAACGCACGACCTCCAAGATTATATATCCATTTAATCCAATAAGTTAATCGTTACATAACTACAGTGATTATGGCAATATCCCTCAACTACCCTGGATTGCCAAGATTTGTTAAGAGGTGTTCAGCAGTGCAGCGTAATTTTTTTTTAATCGGACCCGTGTTTCTTATTAGAACCGGAGTCCGAGTGGGGGGTTGCGCGTCAAGCAAACAAACAAACAAACTCTTCAACTGTACATATTAGTACAGATTTCTTTATCGTCATATGATTCACCCACTTCTTTACAAAAATCCTTACTACTATAAGGATTTTTACACAATTAAATATATGAACAGGCAGACAGACCCTTTCTGTTTTATAGTATGTAAGTAGGTCGTGCCGTGTGTGATATATCTTTATATTTTGTTAGTAACTTTCCACCAAAATTGATTGAACCAAATTGATAGCAATAAAATTGATTGATTGACTTAAAATCAACCCGTCCGTCGCGGCCGTCGTACATATTGGCCTAAATAACCATTTATAAAATAAATATATAAATAACTCGTAATGATGTAATAGGAAAAGTGATACTTTTTTGAAATAGGTTTTTACCATTATTAATTGGTTAATTAAACGAGTAATAATTTATTGCAATTTTTTCAGCGCTAGAAAGCTATAAAATAATTGTTTTAAAATAGACATCTCACGAACGCACGAATACACTGTCGGCCACTCTATACCTAAGTACCGAATATATATTTATCTATGTCATGCTGTCACTAGGCTTATCTATATATATAAAAGAAAGTCGTGTTTGTTACAACACTTATAACTCGAGAACGGCTGGACCGATTGCCATGGTTTTTGATTTGTTGGATTTGTTTCCGTCCCGAATAGCAGAATACATTTTAAAAACAAAAGAAAGTCAGAAACGGCTGAACCGATTTGGCTGAAAATTGGTAGGGAGGTAGCTAAGAACTGGGAGAAGAACATAGGATACTTTTGGGTAGGGGTAGGGTAGGGTAGGGTAGGGTAGGGTAGGGTAGGGTAGGGTAGGGGTAGGGTAGGGTAGGGTAGGGGTAGGGTAGGGGTAGGGTAGGGTAGGGGTAGGGTATGGGTAGGGTAGGGGTAGGGTAGGGGTAGGGTAGGGGTAGAGTAGGGGTAGGGTAGGGGTAGGGGTAGGGTAGGGTAGGGGTAGGGGTAGGGTAGGGGTAGGGTAGGGCAGGGGTAGGGTATAAAAGTCCACCCGTGCGAAGCCGGGGCGGGTCGCTAGTTACTAGATAAATATAATAGTTACTACAATCATTATTGTACAAAAATGCTAGAATTAAATGTTACATTAACATTTAAAGTTTTTTTTCGGACGGACATAGTTGTCTAATTAGCGTCGATGCTTTTGCTACTAAGCGAAAGCCTCAGCAAGAGCTCCAGCCTAGATAAATGATTTAAAAACTACGAATTAAGCAACCTGCGCAAGAGGGCGTCCCCTGTGGGACTTGGACCTCAGCTCTGGGCGGTTGCCGACTAATCTACTGTGACGTAACTACGTCACAGATAATTTTTAGGCTATGTTTTTGTTTAGTTAAATGGCGGTTTTTTTTTTTGAAATACATTTATGAACCAAAAATCTTCGACTTTTATGATTTGAAATTTTTATATTTAGGTTACTTTAAGCAACAATTTTTGTAAAAAATATATAGTTTATTTTAATATACTTTTTGATATGTATATTGATTACGCTACTGTATGTTATTCCTGTTATTATATAAAAGTTTTATCAGGTAAGCATTGCCATTCAACGGGGTAATGCTGCTAGCATTCTTAGAACCTTGCCAAGTAGAATAGATTTAGAATGCTATAGTATTTTATAAGTTAAATTTATTTTAAATTAGCATCTTTTAGTTCTATTTGTGTATTTTTTTCATTAATATAAAATGTTATTTCATATATTTGTCTCTAAACGCACACAACCAGATTTTTTTTATATACTAGGTATTGGTGATCGCTTCATATTTGGGCTTTCGTAAGAGATAATTTGTAATTGTTTTTAAGTGTCACTCATTTACTTTTGTTGGGACATAAATGCATTGGCCTTTCTAACACTGCGTGTAATTAAAAAGTTTCCTTGTTTTCCCTAGCTCATGCTAGAGAAAATAAGGAAACTACTGAAATTTGCTCACTATTAAAAGTCAATGTCATGAATATTTTCCTCGCTTCGCTGTGCCTTACTCCAGTATTTAATTTCCGTACTTTCTGCGTTTTTTTAAACATAAAAACTCAGTCACGATACACGTTCCTTCCTCGATTCAGGATGAAGGAACGCATATTCTTACAATGATAGTAATATATCATTATAATCATTAAGTAAACTTAAATTTGTTAGTTAAAAGATTTAATCATCATCATATCATTGATATGACTTGACAATACAGTAAGTACGATCGATTCGTCTGCATTGTCAATAAACGTTTTAATTTTCAAGACATATCTAAGTATGCTGAGGTAGCGCATCTAGTACCAAAAGATTTAGACAGAAAGTTGGTAAACTATTTATTGATTCTCTGTCACCTCAAAATTAGGAACAATAATAATATGTATAGTCTATACAGGCACTAAGATATTAAACTTTAATTTTAAAAAAATCTATACCTCATTGTAATTTTCTATTACAGCGTTACCAACCTTATCCCGAACAATACGAGCAGGCAGTGATTAGACATAAGCCTCTGCGTGAACACGAAAAACCCCAGGACCTGCGCAACGTACCCGGAACTCCAGGAATTGACTTCCCAATCTACCATGCGGTGCCAGAGACAGGGTTCTCTTGTCACCATGTGCCAGTGAGGCCGGGAATGTACGCCAATGTTGAAACTGGCTGTCAGGTGAGAGATTTTAATCGTTTTTTTAACTTATTTTTAATGATGGTGTATTTAGTCTCCGTAGCAAAGCGGAATAAGTCGCGCATTAAGGAAATTTTAAAATTTATTTCCTGGTTTTGTTGGTTGGGGCAGCAGCGTTTCCCTGTGTATTACGTTATAATACTGCGGTCTCCAACCTGCCTGCCAAGCGTGGTGACTATGGCAACAAGCCCTCCTTCGGTAGGAGGGACATGTTCATCAGTGGATGTTTTACGGGCTGATAATGATGGTGTACTTAACCACGTTACCGGGTTTGAAGGAGAATAGGGCTCCAGCCTTATTTATTTATTTGACTCTTTAGCACTAAAAAGTACATAGGCGGACTTAATGCCAAAGGAATTCTCTCCCAGTCAACCATTGGATGGTGCAGAATCAAAGCATTGGTTATTAAATAGTTTAATTAAAAACTATTAATTTTGCAATCTGGACACCAACTGGAACTTTGAACTTGGAACTCTGCCCATGACAGCTGCTGATGGGGGATTTGAGGAAATATGAATTTTATATTTTCAGGGTAGTTGTGGGAAATTACTTACAGATTTGTTTACGATGCTCATGCCCGAAAACGTAATTAATCATTTCACTTAATTAAAATATCCAAAGTCAATATTAACTGCGACCGCCGCGCCGAAAGAGTGAGCAAATATACTTTTGTCGATGGTTGCTATTGTATAATAAGCAGGAAATTTTGCGTTTAATGTTTCCAGAGCTCAGAAGCATAAAGTCGGATGTGCCATTCTACGTCAGAAACATTCGTGGTACGTGTATGTGCCTTTATCTTACTTACGACCATTTTTTCTGAAGATCCGTACATCCGTCCTTATGCTTCTGAAGTCTATATTTCTGTTTATTCTTATGTCGATTCGTAAAGATACAGCACTAGGGAAAATTATCCCTAAGTCGCGGAGGACTTTATAAACTTTAAATTCACGGACATAAAGTACACCTACTCTCAGACCAACTATCTATGGTTCACACTAATAATTGTCCCGGATGGAAATCGAACAGAAGCAACTACCGTAATCACTGAGTCACCGGTGCAGTTGTTATTTTAAAAGTTAGTTTTAATTGAAATATGCAGGAAAACAAGAAGTAGACCAAAGAAATCCACTGTATAACACCACAGCTTCTGAGAGTAGATTGAAAAGCCGTAAATGCTTCCTTCGATCGCCGTCATCAGCTATGGTTAACCGAGGAGACGTAAAGTTTTCTCCTCCTCCAAATTACATTGAGCCTGCAGAAAAACTTCCCAGTGGTCATGACCTGCCGTGGCCAACATGGAAAACGCTAAATAGGCTTAGAACACAAATTGGCCGCTGCAGGCTCAATCTGCACAAGTGGGGCATGATCGACGACAACGACATACAATGTCACTGTGGTACCCAACCACTGTCTATGTCGCACACGTTGGCCTACCCTACATGCCCTAACAGCTGCACGATGGAAGATTAGATGGCGGGAACGACAGAGGCCATTCGAGTGGCGACTTACTGGTCACAATGGCTTTAAATATAGTATAAAAACTAATAAGTTGAAACTGCGACACGAAAGAAGAAGAAACTACTTTTAATAGTATAAATCTATTTTTGATATGTCTACTATATTGCAATGTATGTACCTACTATAAATGAAGTCAAATAATTATTATAATATAATAATCCCTTATAATCCTAGAATACAAACAAAATTTTAAGTAAACCACACCATTTTTCTCGTAAACTACTCTTAAGGTACTTCTTTAATCGTAATGGAGTTGTTTGCAATAGCAAGCCATAATTGCAATGTTGTAATAGCGGTTCTACGGTAATAGGTTTTGTAAATTAACGTCTTGGTAGCGTTGCAATGAATTAAAAAACGTGTTTTATAGTGTATTTTGTATCTACCAAATATCTACACTTCGTGGCGCAGCGGTAATAATTTAAGTCTCAAAAGTCGTGGGTTCGATCACTAATTCCCCACGCCGGACAGTCTTCGTGTCAATTTTTAAATTTTTTTACGGGTCTGATTTGTTGGGGGACTGCCCTCCGTGCCCCGGAAAGCACATTAAGCCGTTGATCCTGATTGTTATAACATCATCTTTAACAATGTATATTAGGGAACGGGCTGCACGTTTCCTTGTGTGTTACAACATAATACTGCGGTCATCAACTCGACTATGGCGCAACCCACCCCTTAGAGAAAGCTTATATTCAGGCGTGGACGTTATACGCACTGATGATGAAGAAATACCTATAATACATCGGTAGGAAATTAATTTAATTTGGGCGTTATTACCGAGGTGTTGTGGCAAAAATTGAATAGAGGGTGCCCATATGTTGGTGCCAACAATTGTACATTATAATTTAACAGGCGCCGATGGCCATTCGCCATAGTATTTTGGAAAACCGAAATTGGTTGTTATAAAAGTAGAATGTAAGTAGAATTAACCTTATTTCATGGTTAAACATGGTGCCTAATTTTATTTAATCCAAAATAAATGAACATACAAATATATCATCATCAACAGCCCGTATTACGTCCACTGCTTAACATGGGCCCCTCCTAAGGGAGAGTATTTGGCATAGTCACCACGCTTGGCAGGCTGGTTGGTGAACGCAGTATTATGTTGTACCACAAAAGGAAACGCTGTCGCCAGTTCCTTGCTATACGATTATTATAGATGATTTTATAATAATCAGTACCAACGGCTTAATGTACTTTCCGAGGCACGGAGGGTAGCCTCTCAACCAACCAGACCCGGAAAGAAATATTAGAATTTACACAAAGATTTCTTGTCCGGCGTGGGGATCGAATCCACGACCTCCGAGATTTAAAGCGAGCCAAATACCGCTACGCTACGGAGGTTGTCACAAATAAATCATCATCAACACTCCGTTTACGTCCACTGCTGAACATGGGCCTCCTCTTAACAGACCTTGGCAAGCCAGGATCGTTGAGGGATATTGCCATAATCACCACGCTTGGCAGACGGATTGGTGATCGCAGTAAGTTGTAAACCTTGAGCGAATAGATGCTGCTGCCCATCCATCAGCCATAAGTCCCTTAGTCGCCTTTTACGACACCCATGGGAAGACATGGGGTGGTTCATTCTAACCAGGAAACCACACGGCTAAATAAATGGGTGACTTTATTTACCGTCTTGATAATAATATGGTGTGTTGTGTAAGTGAAATAGAATATATAGACCACAGTAAATTTGTACTAGTATTTCGGTAATAATTAGTGTTTTGAAAATCTCATAAATTACTTAAAAGATTACACCATACATAGCGCGTTTTAAAACGTGCGTGTTCTGAATACATGGCATTACATTTATTTTTAATACTAAGTTAACATTATATATGATACCTACTAGCGACCCGGCTCCGCGGCTCAGCATTGTACCCGCACGGGTACAATGCTGATGTATTATACATATAAACCTTCCTCTTGAATCCCTCTGTCTATTAAAAAAAACCGCATCAATATCCGTTGCGTAGTTTTAAAGGTTTAAGCATATATAGGGTTATAGGGACAGAGAAAGCGACTTTGTTTTATACTATGTAGTGATGATATATAATAAAATTATTATTATTATTTATTTATTATAGCATATAGCCGTCGGCCGCCGAGCACTTCACCCAGCAAATAATATTTTTATTTTCTGTCGAGGAATACCCACCACAAACCGTTTCTCTCTACATATTACAAATGTGATCAATCTTCAACATTTTCGTTTTATAACTTAGCCCTCTAAAGCAATTCAGTACGAATAAGGCAGGGACTCCACCAAAGCGGAGATGTGTGAGGTGTGCTGTGTGCTGTGCGAGAAGAGATGTTTTTCAGCCCGGGTGAATCCACCAAAGCTGTGCGGAAATTTGTAGTGTAGCAGAGATGTGTGCTGGCTAGCCTTGTGAGTGTGCGAGGCATTGAGTGCTCAGTACGCATTCTGACACGAAAGGTAGACCATGTCGCTATTATGACAAAGAAAGTATCTTCTTTTACTTGAAGAAGAAGAACTACAGTCTGAAGAAGCAGAATTGATAGCTTTATACTACCTAAACAAAAGAAGGAGAGGGTGACATCGATCACTGGGCGCCGCTCTTATCTCTCGTCTCCGCCAACATATCTCCGCAATTCTATCCGTTTGTTTTGTTTAAAAAATATCTCCTCTCCGCTCGTCTCGTCTCCGCTTTGGTGGATACCCGGCCTTACGAACCGATATAACGTCACTATAGCACTAACAGGGATTACAATTTACAGGAGTTCGTATTGGAGCTTCCTATTGTCTGATCTACGACTGTTGACCGCAATGAACGTTGTATCAAGTGACCATCTGTACATTTGTAACGCAATTCGAATACCTACGTCCAATAAAATACTTCTAGGCGATAATTATCTAATGATCAATGACAAAATTTTGTCGATTATGCCAATTTGTTCAGTTTATGTATAAAGCTCAATTTTTTTTTATTTATTCTTTATAACACACAAATAATACTTAACATAACGTTTATACAACAGAAACAACATGTACAAAGGCGAGTTTAATTCGATAATGAATTCACTTCTAGCAAACATTTACAAACGATGCATTTGATTAAAAGTGTACAACGGACGAATTGATCTTACACTAAAAAGTAAAAATGACATGATCAGGGAAGGCTTACATGTCGTATACACACAAACACTCATGCAACCGTTACTCATCAAGAAAATTATTATATTACCACTTCATGCGCGCGGTTTCACCTGCGTAACTCCCGTTCCCGAAGGAATTTCATAATAATGTAGCCTATATTCTTCCGCGATAAATGGGCTATCAAACACTGAAATCATTTTTCAGGTCGTATCAGTAGTTTGCGAGATTAGCGCTTATTAGTTGTCAAAACCATATTTTTACATACCCTATCACTTTTCCGAAGGGAAATGGAAGTTATCATTATATGAAATTGGAGTTAGCTAGCATAATAGTTTAGTATAAAATGCCTGTTAGAATCCCTATCCATTAGTAGTAATATGCTTTCCATACCCCGAGGATGCGTTATAGATTCATAGATCTTGAAATTTCAGATCAGTTTTATTGGTTTCAATTAAGTAATGTGTGTTCTTTTATTCAGGCTTACCACGTGTGCCACGACGGTCGCGAGGGAGAGCAGGGAGCTTCCTTCCTCTGCACAAACGGAACTCTCTTTGACCAGGCCAAGTTTGCATGCGACTGGTGGTACAATGTGGACTGTTCCCAGGCCATATCTCTGTACAGGTTTGTGAAAAGGAAATCAAAAAAGAAAAATCAAAGCTTGCTTACTTAATACTTTTACCTTGCTTAAATACAATAAAAATTAATGAAATCTAAAAAAATATATATAAAAAAATGGTTTTACTAGTTTCACTCTCGTAACTCCCGTTGCCGTGGGAACTTCATAATTAAATATAACCTTCCTCAATAAATGGGCTATCTAACACTCTTTTCTTCTTCGTGTCGTTGGCACGACTGAATTTTAAATCCCGTTGGCCCAAAACTTAGCCACTTCCACGGCGTCATCAGTGGCAGCGCAGAGGTCACCTTGACTGCATGTAACACTGAAAGATTTTTAAATCAACTGATTTACAGAAGTTATATAAATAGAAATAGAAATATTTTATTGTCAAGTGTGGTAAAAAAGATGTTTACATTAAATTATATGATCCAATACACTTTGTCAATATCATGACGTGACATACAGCAGTTAGTTAAATTGAATAACATTGTCCAATCATTATTATTAGCATTACTTATATAAATTTATATTAACATTTATTTATTGATCTTATTCTTTGCACATTTAAAGTTCATCAACTGAATATAATATTTTATTTAAAAGCCATTTCCGTAATTAACGATTAAATCGTTGAATGGGTACTTGTTTTATGTCATTCTGAATTCTATTGTAAATTTTTACACACATTGCATAGCAATTTTTTGTAAATAGAGTTGTCCTGGGAGCAGTTTCTAATACAAGTCTATCAGGATTTTCTCGTATTTATTGGGTATACATCGGAGGCTTTTTTAAACCAGTTTTGGTTCTGTTTGACGAAACTACATATTTCCAAGACGTACATGCCAGGAAGAGTAAGTATTCCCAATTCTTTAAAAGCTGGCTTACACGACTGAAACGGTGGAATTCCAAACATAGCACGTACGCATTTTTTTTGCACAATAAAAGCTTTGCTCATATTAGTAGCATACCCAAAACTATAGTCCATATCTCAGGACTGAGGCTTCATATCCGTGGTAGGCGGCGAGCAATGTCTTGCGTTCAGTACTATTTTTTAATCTATATAAAACATACACAAACCTATTCAATTTATCACACACTTTCTCAACATGTGCTTTCCAATTAAAGTTTCTATCAACTAGAATACCGAGGAAGTTAGTTCTAGACGTTTCCTTTATTATTTCATTATTAAATTGTACGTTAATAATACTATTTGCTCTATTATTACACGTATAGTTAATGTAATTAGTTTTGCTAATATTTATTTGGAGGCTGTTATCAGTTAACCATGATATTACCGATCGAATTACCTGATTAATTTTGTGTTCTGCCTCAATTAGGTTTTTACACGTTACTATGATTGAAATATCATCAGCAAACAATGTACATTCATATTCAGTTATTTTAGGAAGGTCATTGATATAAAATAAGAATAAAAGAGGTCCTAGTACACTCCCTTGAGGGACTCCACACTTATTTATTTGAAATTTAGATCTGTACTGTGTCAATTAATGTTTATCATTTAAGTTTGTTATTTCTATACCTTGCGTTCCGTGTTCTAAATATGATTCAATCCATTTTGAAGCTGGTCCTCTAATACCGTAGTCATTGAATTTTTGCAATAACAATTCATGTGACACATAGTGAAATGCTTTTGTCATATAGAAGAATACAGCATAGGTTATATATGATTTTTGTCTATACTGTTTATAATTTTCGATACTAGATTATAACATGCCATTGTTTTGGACTTATTTTTTTGGAATGCATATTGATGGCTATTAATTATTTTAAATTTGTTTAAGTAGCTGGTATCCATATATGCATAGCTTTTTCAAAAAAAAAAAATGGCTATGATAGGTGTCAGTGTAATTGGACGATAGTTGTCTAGCTTTTTTTATCTCCCTTTTTAAATAAAGGCTTTATTACTGAAATTTTTTGTAAGTCAGGGAAACACCCTTTTTCAATTGAAAGATTAATCAAATAAGTGAGTATTTCAGCTAGTTCACTGCTGCATGGCTTTATTACTGTACTAGAAATTTCATCGTATCCTACAGCAGAGGTATGATTAAGACTATTAATGATATTAGATAACTATTTCTCTAGGGTTAAATGGCCTTAGGAATATACTGTTTAATGTACAGTTATTATTGGTATTTATTATATTAATTATTAATTAGGACTCACGAATAGCTGCCTATTCGTGAGTCCTAATTAATAATTATTGAAAGCATTAGCTATATCAATAGAATTAGTTATTTCATTTTCTTTGTCATCTACTCTGTCTATAAAATTAATACATCCTTTTTGTTCTGTTTAGTTCCCTATTATATTCCATGCAGCTTTGCATTTATTTTTCGCTGAACTGACAATTCTATCATTGCTTTGTTTTTGAGCTGTATCGAAACAACGACGTAGCAATCTGGAATAAGTTTTATATTAATTTTTAGTTGTGTCTGATTTATCTAAGTACCACTTAAACCGAAGATTTCTTTTTACGCTACAGCTAACTTCTTTAAGACCTTTAGTTATCCACTTAGGTGAGAAATTTCTGCGTTTGATTTTAATTTTTAGTTAAGGATAACACAAGTCATACAACATTTTTAATATATCATGAAATATTCCAAAAGCTATATTTACGTCGGATTCATTATATATGTCATAGTAAGTAAAACTCTTTAGATAACCCTTAAATTTACTGATATTTTCAGAACTGTAACATCTTTTGAATACATAATAACCTTTTGCAATAGTTTATATTTTTAAGTTAGGTATATTTAATATTTGAGCTGTATTATGGTCAGAAAGATAGAAATGGCGTCGTTCGCCAGATGCGCTTTCTACGTTACTTAGTATGTGGTCAATGCAGTTGTTTCTAGTTCCTGAGATTAACGCGTTCAAGCAAATTAACAAACAAACCAACAATCAAACTCTTCTGTTTTGTATATTAGTGAAATAATGCTGTTTTAGATAACCCCTACTTTTCCAATAGTGCCGACTTTTAGTCAATGCATCGGGTATTAATTTATTAATATTATTTTACTGTCTGTATTACAGATTGAACGCTGATCCTGAACACAACCCTTACTACCCCAAGCCAAAGCCCGAAGAAGAACAACACCACGGAATCTTCTACAAGAAGCTATAAATAGAACATAAATAAACTAAGTTAATACTTGCCATTACATAGAAAATATAAATTTAGATCAAGTCGATATAACTTCGGCCAATTGTCGCGTCTCATTCTCATTATTAAACGTAAGTGTAGATATTACATTAAATGATGTCTGCCTCTGAAGTATACCATGGTTCATTATATCTCGTACAACTACTTAAAATAAATACAATACTTTAGAACAAAAAAACTATTGTTTTGGCACATAAAGTATCTAACATAATAGTTCTAGTTTGTGTTTAATTTCCATATAAGATTATCAATAAGTTTTATTAGTCTCATCGTACATTTGATTCCGATACTCGCCATCCTGATTATATACATTTATTTATTCATTTTTAAATTAGCGTATTTATTATTGACTTATTCATCGGAGTTTATTTCTACAAGAAGCGCACAATATCGTGCAAAACTATATGTTATGGATACCTAATATTAATGTTTCTTTAAATGTAGCACTAGGTGCACCTGTGTATATATTTTATTAAGGTTCATTAAAACAATTACCATATTTTAAAAAATGGTTTATTTCGTTAAGTCCTTGTATATTTCTATTTCTTCATACAAAACTTTGACTCAACCCCTCTTAGGCCCACCATACATGGACTGCTTGAAGCAGTCAGGATCGATTTCTTGAAGCAACGACTTCATAGTGAACTTCTCGTACGCACGTACATACAGGAACCGCTTAAGCAGTTGCAATTGCTTCGGGGCGGTTGGCAGCACGGTGAAATTTCATCATGCGGTCAAGCAGTCGCTGGGCATACACTGACTGCTCGAGCTGTCGACTGATATCGCGCAGTTACCTCCACCCGCGCTCTTCAGTCCACGTCAAAATCCATAATGCTACTGATTTCAAATTGCCAACTGCTCGAGCAGTTAGTTTAACTGCTCGAGCAGTTATCAATAACAGCCTCAAGCTGTTGACTCTTTACTGCAAGAGCGGTCCGTGTATGTTGATTAATGGCTAACTGGCTAACTGCTCGAGCGGTCCGTGTATAGCCGGCCTTAGGGGTGAATTTTGAAGTAGTCGTCGTGGTGAACTACGTCTAGCTGCGACTGCATAGGGAATTTCATTCTACTACATACACACGTAAATGCAACCGTTCGACCAGTTCTAACGGCTTTTGGCGGTTGGAAGCGCGTTGTCATTTTATTGTGCAGTCAAGCAGTCGCTGAGAATTATTTATGACAGCTAGCCCTAGCTGATACACGGACCGCCCGGTCCGTGTATGTTAGAGTTAACAACCACAATTTAAAAAAAAGTAGTACTTGAAGTTGCAACACCCACGACAATTCGTTTTATAATCGGGACGCAGTAAAAGAGTAGCAAAATTTAGATGAATGAATAATTTAAAAAATGTAGAATTTGGTTAAGTATCTCAATTAAATTCAAGTAATAATAATATTGGCGAGCGAATGAACTTATAATGCCGCTTTAAAAACCCAGGACGCTGTTTAAAACTATCCAGGACTTCAACTTCAGGTTGGCAACTCTAGTGTATGTTGATCACTGGCTAACTGCTCAAGCAGTCCGTGTATGGTTGGCCTACGTCATATAGATAATATACCACCCAAGTTGCTGGGCTGTACGATCATTGGTTTGGACTGTTGATTTGTCAGTCAGTTAGGACATCATCATCATCAGCCCGAATAACAGCCACTGCTGAACATGGGCCTCCCTTCGAGGAAGAATATTTGCCATACGCTTGGCAGGCGGGTTAGTGACCGCAGTATTATGTTGTACCACACAAGGAAACACTACTGCTGGTTCCTTGATGTACGATTATTATAGATGTAGTATAACAATCGGGACCAGCGGCTTAACGTGCTTTCCGAACATAGATTTCTATAATTATAGAGAATAGTAAAATAATATTCGGAAACAAACATAATACATAATATATATATATAATTAATTACAATTTATTTAATAATCCGGAATATCATTTATAGAAATTCGTGCTATCACTCGATGTTAAGGCGCTACCTCGCTAACATTTAGCAGTTAATACTATTAGCAAACGATTTTTTTTCATGTATTTTTTATTCACTTCTACCCCACCGACCAACTAGCATGCACAACTAGTTGTGCGGTTATTTGTATTAATCGAAGTAATCACCCATGCAATCAATGCATCTTTGGCAACGCAGTGGCAGTTTATTGATACCCTTAAAGAAATCAGCTAGACGGAAGGCAACTAATTCTTCAAAGGCATTTTGTACTGCCTCTCGGGTATTGAATTTTTTTCCCGCCAAGAAGTTATCCAAATTCTGGAAAAAGTAATAGTCTGAAGGCGCAAGGTCTGGTGAGTAGGGCGGATGACGGAGAGCTTCCAACCCCAGTTCTTGCAACTTGGAGACCGTCTGCTGTGCAGTATGAGGTCGCGCGTTGTCGTGCAGGAGCACCGGAGACGAGCGATTGACCAATGCTGGTTGGAGATGTGCCAGCTTCTCCATCATTGTGTTCAGTTCTTCACAGTACACATCTGCAGTAATGCTCACCCCGTTTGGTAAGAAGCTGTGATAAATCACACCGGCGCTAGACCACCAAACAGTGACCATCACTTTTCTAGGGGTAAGTTTTCGTTAAGGGCATTGTTTAGGTGCTGAACCAACCAACTTGCTGAGCGCTTGCGGTTATCAAACAGAATCCATTTTTCATCGCAGGTAACAATGCGGTTCAAAATTCCTTCATTTGTGTGTTTGCTGAGCAGTGCAAGGCACGTCTCGACTTCCTTCGTACTTCGCGTTGGCGATCATTGAGTTCGTGGGGCACCCATTTGTCAAGCTTTTTTACCTTGCCAATTTGACGCAAATGGACCAATATTGTTTTGACGCTAACGTCAAAAGCTGCTGCTAATTCAGCCGTAGATTGTGTATCATCAGCTTCCACTTCCTTTAATTCGTCATTGTCGACCAGTCTTCGGACGACCGCGAGGTACATTTTTCAGTTCGAAATTTCCAGAACGGAAGCGAGCAAACCAATAACAGGTGTTGCGTTGGTTTGTAGTGTTAGCTCCGTAAACGTCGTTGATGTTGCGTGCCGCTTGTGCCGCGTTGCTGCCACGACGCGCGACGGTACTCATATTACATAATTACTCGAATTTTTAACGTATCCATGATGACGAAAAAGATTGAAATGCGATGAAAATGTAACACTAATCAATAAATAAATTACTACTTTTGGAAAAAAAATCCATGTTTTTAAAATAAAATTAATTTGAAATTAGAATTCTTAGCCAAACCAAAATTATTTTGATTTGAAATGGCCATTACTGCAGAACGGCAATTTCATAGGTAAAGACCTAATATTAATGTTGCTATATTGTTTTCAAAATAATTAAAATAACGGATGAATTAAACAAATATCACATAACACACACAAAAATAAAGTCTAAATCTATACTAATACTATAAATAGGAAAGATTTGATTGTTTGTTTGTATTGATAAGGCTTTGAAACTACTGGACCAATTTTAAACATTCTTTCACCGTTGGCAGCCTACACTATATCAAATATAGCCTTTGTCATCCGGGCTATATTTAATTAAGAAGTTCCCACGGGACCGGAAACCATTTTGTTCAATAATCTTTTACCTAAAACATGAAGCGCATATGCAATATAGTCGTCTTTTTTCTTACGTTGCGAAGTCGGATTGTTTAATGACCTGGCACTTAGGCACTTAGTCAAAAAGTAGTTCGCGAGGTATTGCCTTAATTGGGAATATAATCGAATTGTTAAATATTTGTTTAATTTAATCGTTTTAACTATATGAATTACATTTTCCAATTTCGATAGCACGTGCATAATATCGTCATTATTCAAAGGCATTAGACCGTTCAGCCATAAATTCAATTGTACTAATAATTTTATTTCCGAGTCGTTTTCATTGTACTTACACATCACAATATTTCCAATTTATTATTAAACTTTTTCTTTTTAAATTTTAAGTTTTTATTTATTTTGAGATCGTTATATAACTTTATATACACACTGACTGAGGTAGAATATATGCATATAATAAAACTGTAGAGGTCAAATGTCTGTACATACAAGAAAAATGGGCAAACTATGGTACTGCATCAAATAAATAGTGATAGTGAACATATCCGAATATAATAATATAGCAACATCCAAAATGATCATAAATATTGACGCATCAGTGATCAAATAGGTGAGAGCATCCTCCGTGTTCAAATATACCGGAACCCACAACGCCTAATACTTCGTCACAACTACGCCAACTAAAAGCAAGTAACAGTTAGAACGCCGCGCCGTCGGTATCTAAGCAAAGTCCAAAGTAGGTATACAATATTATGGTACACACTAGAAAAATCAACTTAAAATGTGTGATTAGTACATTTTTTGATTAGCTACTTAAGTGATGCTTTTTTAGTTTTAGTCTTAAACATTATGATGACAAGTACGTAAATACCCAAGTGCTAAATAAATTTCATTATTTCATTATACGCGGCGTACGTATTCGAGTGAAAAGTTGTTAGCCGGGTCAATTTACCATAGAACAATTTGCTCAGAGCACTGGGAACGTTGCATTATCATGGGATTCGACGTGATTTCCCATGCCATCAAATTGTTGTGGGAGCTACATTCCATATTTTTTAGGGGTAAAATGAAACCTCGTAATATTTATTTTTATTTTTATTTTATTTATTAATATGAATCATAATAAAGGTATATATAGGCCTATATTGAACAGAAGATTGAGATTGAATGGATTATAGACTACGCACACGTCGAGACTACCTACCTATTTAAAAACTTGAAATTTCTAGAATGTATAGCTTACGTACCCAAGATAATGGAAAAATTTTCAGAATTCTCCTCCTAAAGGAGTGTAATGGGAATCAAAGTTTGTAGGGAATCGATATCTACGCGTAAGTCGCAGGTAAAAGTTAGATTTCAGTTATGTTCATGTCTTTGATAATAGCTTCAAGGAATCGCAAGAAATAATTAAAATGAATCAACAAAATGTATGTATCTATCTACGCGCAATACTTGAGAACAACTTGACCGATTGAGCTGATTATTTTTTAGTATGTTAATGATTTTGAAGACAGGCTTTTGTATGAATCAAATAGCAAGGCCGGGCACATACAGCTAGTATTTGATATAACATGGCTTCTCTCGATATGTTTTTAAAATAAGCTCTTCATTTATGTCTTGTTGTCAGATCTATATATACGATTTATAAATATATTTAATGCTAATGCAAATGCACATCCATCAGGTATATGCCCTTACTCGCCTCTTACAACACCCATGGGAACAAATGGGGTGGTCTATTCGAAGCCGGAAAACACACGGCGTTTTTCGAATTAAACTGCACATGTTCCTGAAATACGTACAGACACTATAACATATAGAAACATCCATCCTCTACGACTTTCGCTTTTATAATTTGGTAAGTAAACGTATAATTGATGATGATAACGTGAAAATGATGATGATGATAAGAAAAAAAGCAGAGAACCATGGATTCTGAATTTTAATTCATAACATGAGTTCATAACTCTTATAGAAACTCGCATAATATGTTTTTTCTTCGTTTTAATTAGAGGGGTTTTGTAAAAAAAAAAACCTAAATTTAAAATACATTTTATTAATAAGACTAGATAAATCTTATCTTTGGAATGTAAGAATAAAAATATCTTCATCTGAAACATATTCTTATATAAGTACAGTTGACCACGGAGATCGGTTTACACTTTATGTATTAATTAATTTAAATATATCGTAGCCATCTAGTTAAAAAACCCATTTTATTGAAGGGTAGCCCGCTAACTAGACGCAAAAATTTAATTGAATGCCTAGGCCAATCGCTGATTGAACTAGCATCACTTAACGTTTAACTAGTTGGCTAATAATAAACCTAGCCCTTTGGCTGACGTAAAATCAGGCTGGTGATTTAAATTTAGTTCTTTTTTGCATCATCGATCTAAACTTGAACTCCATTACTGTAGGTTGAAAATCGTTTAAAGTTATATTAAACGATTAGCTCGGTGTCCTTTAGCCATTTCATAGAATGACGCAGTTTAATAAACGGACTAGCCGTCCCATTGAATGGCTGATTTAACTAGATGTCTGCGATATTTATACATTTATGTCAGTTGTTAAGTATTTATGGGTGAAGAGGTCGCTGCTGTTTACAAATACACCTAACAGTGAACTCTTCTCATAAACGTGGTCATATAAATTTAAAATACGTTTTACAATGTGCAAACCTATCTCTTTGGACGACTGTACATAGATTTTTATAAATTGTTTATAATTTTCTATACCATACATAATATACACAAAAAGGAAACCCTATTTATTCTGAAAAATACATATATGAATATATTGACGCATTGTAATCGACCTAAAAAAATACCTAAGTTAATTTTAAGTGCAATATATACAGCATAATAATATAAAATAGAACATGATTACATGAGTGATTCATATCTTATATTAATTACCTAATTATTATTTGTATAACAAAAAGTCGATAATTATGAAAGAAGATACGATAATTTACGTATAATATATAGATTTTGCTAGTTGTCCTTTAGCCATTTCATTGAATGTCAGCGTCCAATTAACGTGATAGCCGTCCCATTGAATGGCCGATTCAACTAAATGGCTCAGATGCGACGATATTTACGTCGCATCTGAGCCATTTAGTTGAATCGTAAATCCCTTTGTCTAACACTCAGTTTATGAAAGAATGATCAGCGTCAAAATTCACTTATTGGTCAAGTTAAATAAGTTTTTAAAATGATTGATGGCTACGAGAGCCACTTCGAGAACTTCTAGCGAGAATTAGGGGTTCACGGATTTGTCCTTTTTGAAATACTATGAACAAGACAAAGGAACTATTGCATTCTAGCAATGTGACACCGGTGTCCTTTGAGCTGGGCATATGAAACATTGCATTGTAAAATTAAAAGATATAAAATAATATCACTTATTCTATGTATAATTAATATATGACTTTTCTATTCTATTCTTATTAGTTAATTATTTATCTTATAATATAGATTTATTTATGTCTGTTTTTAAGAAATACAACACAAAGTCACTCTACATTACAAACAAATCCGTTTTGTGCACTTCTCTTTTGTTTTTTACCTACTCCTATTATGAACTAATAAATTATAGATTTAATTTTAATTTATATACTGAATTATTATTTACATTACTTACAGATAAATAATTTTTAACGTATAAAATTTTATTTTTATGTAAATTACATAAATATTAGGCTAAGAAATTCGATACACTATCTTCAGGTACTATACAGCTTTACTGTAAAGTATTCTTTTTTCTTCTCTCATCATTTATTAAATATTCTGTAATCTATAATACGTTATGTGTATATTATCAAGTTTCTTGTAATCTCAGGAACATAATAGCTATACACACGTAGACCAGCAAATTGGTGAATATTGTTTGACATCCTGCAAATAGAAAATAAATTATGATTTTTTTTTAAAGTCACGGATGTCGTCTGATAAGTCTCTTTAAGACTTGGAAGTTGTGGGTTTAATCCCCACACAACAAGGAATCTTTGTGTAAAATCTGAGATAACCTTTAACCAAGCATTGCTCCAATTTAACCCGCCTGCCCAGCGTGGTGAATTGATGACTGTGACATAAACCCTTAATCGGGACGAGACCCATGATGAGCTGTAGATATCATCAAATCTGTCAAACAAAAATGCAAAATGCGTCGTTTTATTATATACCACCGTCCCGCTTTCATAATTAAATTATATGGCATCTGGGGATAGAGTAATTAATTTAATTTCTTTAAAAAGACCACTCCTGTACTAAGGAAATAAATCCCTGTGTCGCGGGGGACTTTACAAACATTCATTTCACGGACACAAAGAACACCCAGACTCAGAACAACTATTTGTAGTTCACACAAATAATTGTCCCGGGTGGGAATCGAACCCAGAACACCAGATCTCATAAGCAACTACCGTAACCACTGAGCCACCGGTGCAGTCTAAAGAGTAGCTTCCCAACAGTAAAAGATTTTTACAAATCACTCACGATCTCCGAGACCTAGAGTGACATAGATCCATTTAGGCCACGGAATTAAAATTAAATATGTGTTTTTAGTATATATACTTACGAGTCGAAGGCGCCCCTGAATCCGAACTTGGCATTTCAGATGAAGACGGCGGCGGTTCTGTAGACAATAAAATGTTAATATACTAAAGATGAGAAATGAATTATTCATAAATTACAAGAATATATCTCATTTAAATTTTTACCAAAAGTAGAAAAAAATATTTTTTATATATTTAAACTGTCTGACCTTAATTCCTTAACTCAAATTTCCCATTATTCTGTCAAGCTTTTTTTTTTGTTTTCCGGTGGCAAAAGCATTTACGCATTCCCATCGCCGTAGCAGCGTATCCGCGCGCTGGCGGCGGGATATGTGGGACTCGCCCTCTCCATAGTGGTGGTATGCTAACTCATACGACGAGGAGAGGACCCTACACCACTAAAACCCTCCTTCGATCCGTCGTTGGCGGGGGCCGGGTATGCACGAAGCAATGCGGCCCAGGTGATGTCACCCCTGACCAAAGACATTCGTAAGTGACTGTTTATGTATGACCGAACACCTCCTTAAATAATCTAAGTATGTATATGTATAATCCTTGTATTAGAATATCTCAGATAGTTAATGCATATATAACAGATCTAAGATATTTTATTTATAACAATGGTGCCCATGTTGGGCGTCTTTGTTATAAATGCGTATGCACATGTCAGTCGGGACCAACATATAGGCCTAGGTGGTACTTCTGACTCTTATAAAGGTTTTTCGCTTATTGGTAATTATAAATTTCAATAGCAACAAACAACAAGTGAATATTTTTATTTATTACACCGGCGCCCAACCCAAATATGGTATTTTTAGAGTAAAAGTCTTCAAATATACCTAATTTCAATTGCATCAGGCAGCAACAAAACACTTTCAACGGTAAAATTAATACTGAAAATTTCGTTGCAATGTTTGTTTATCATTAATCCTGAAAACCTGGCCTTGCATACAAAATTGAAAATACTAACGAAAGTGAGTTTTGAGCGAATTGAAAATATAAAACAGTGGCATTTAAGTAATTACTTTAAAACTCATAAAACAACACGGCTTACATCTGAAAACAAGCAGTGGTGATGATTATGTAGGATTTTAACACTGACTTATTTTAAATAAGCACTTAAATATTTGTATAAAAAAAAAAATAGTTTAATAAATACAGGTACTCTTTCTGCCATGTTCACATTCAGTATTATTTTATAAATTTTGTCATGCACTAATATTGCAGTAATCTGAGGACAAGGAAATGGCCTTAACGTCCTTTTTCGACGCCATTCGCGCCATTTTTGACCCCTTGTAAGTTCATTATGGTAAGATCTTGGTTTCAAAATTGCATTTCAAAACTTTTTACGGCAGAATTGTTGCGCTGTGCATGTTATATTTTGAAGGGGCTTCTTTTTCATAGTCCTTCTTTACAAACTGAATGCTACATTCGAGTTATTTTTGGTTCTACTTACCTCTATAAAATATATCTCTTTTCCTGCTATAGTAATTCGCTAGGGGCACTTGCATATCACAAAGGATTTCCACTGTAGGAGGCAATGAGTCGATCTTTACTACTGAACTCGTCAACGCCGTGTAACGCCCATTGATCATTTTGAGCGACGACTTGGCGTTCAGCGGTCTGCAAAATTAAATATAAAAAGGAATTAACAATCAAGTAAAGTGTAGTTGTTAAAGGGTAAACATCTTACAGTCTAACTTTAACGCTTAAACTAGCTTTAATTTTCCTATAGCAAAAGCGTCGTGGCCAGCATAAATAAATAATAAATTTTTAAAACTATTAGCTATCTTGGGCTTGCTCAATCTGAGTCTTGGTCCAAACATACGCTCAGATTTTTTTTGCAACAACCGCTCTGCCTCTATAGTACGCGGACCTTTCAGATTTCGTGTCTGCGAAGGTATCGGAAGGATTAATGCCAACTATGGACCGGGAAGGGTAAATGCCAACTATGGATCGGGAAGGGTAAATGTGCAGAGATATCTTATTTATTTGTATATTATTGGTATGTCTTACCTGTTGCCGGCTAATATGACAAGTTCTGGCTCGGGGTACACACCTTCCACAGAACAGATGATGTTTAGATATTTATCATCCAGCCTGTCTTGAATCATATCAAACTTTGTTTCAGGCACTGCAAAAAATAAATAAAAATGTTACTATATTTATATTATAAAAACTACAAACCTAACCTAACCCGTGCAAGAAGTCACTCCATGTGAGACTTGAATTTAGGCTCAGAGCGGTCGCTGGCGAGAGAATTAGGACGTTTTAATTTTTTTGGGGAGTTTGTGCCCCGCCGCTTTTCTTACAGTTTTGGTCTTTGTTATATTTACAGTTCAGGAGTTTGATATTTTTATATTCCGTTCAAACACCGTAGACAAAAATGTTCGTGGCAATTTGTTCGTTGCTCATATATTTAGTTTATTCGCGCATACTTTGACGTCGGCAGCTGCAGACGTAATCCCCGCGAATAAGAAGCACCTGCATTTCTATCTAGTCTGTATGCATTTGAAGGTTTGCAACTTACCAAATATCGTCATGGGTCTAGTCTTAACGTCTTCAGCTAGGAAGGTAGAGACTACACAAGTATAGTTTCCAGTAAGCTCTGGCACCACCTCCGTGATGTGTATAGCTCGGTGTTGCGTGTACGGGTCGTACGATGCCCTATATGATAAGTCAACCTGAAATAGAAAAAAATATTAGACTTACAATAAGTAATGAATAAATATTTGAGGTTTATTTGAAATTATTTGTTGTGTATTCTTGCTTACGCCCGCTATTATGTCAAACCGAATTTTGATAAATCTTTCTTGCATGGCACGGCTATTGTGTTATGTTTAATGATAATCGGTCAGTTATTAATTCTGTCACTTACGTTGCCTATATATATAAAAATGGATGTTTGTCTGTATGTCCTTTATAGTATCGTAAACGGCTGAACCAATTCGAATGATTTTTTGTATGTTGTTGTATATATATTTTTTTTTTATTCACGTAAACCTATTACAGGCATTTGTAAATAGTCAAAACATATTTGGCTTATTTTCGATTTAATTAATCAATTTTATTTGTTTATTGCTACGTATAATAATAGTTTATATAACTTTAGCCTAAAAGCTGTCAGGTATGAAAGTACAATATTATTTTATATCTATGATTAAATCTAAGTTCTGTCCTTTGAGTATGTTATTATTTAGACGGACCATAAGTATCTCGACGAACGCGCTTTAGTGCTACCACCGGATCCAATACGCCCCAACTGAGAAGATCCGGCGAAACAAACTCAGTGGGGTTATCCTACTGCCGGTTTCAGCGCGGCCTCATCGAGACGATCCGGCGAAACATACTCAGATGGGCATGTCCAAGAAGTTTAGGTCCAGTTACTTTTATTATTTAGTTGGCATTCACAATTTACCAATCGGTTGTCTTTAAGTATACGAATTTTATTTACATTTTCATTAAAAAACAGATTAAATAATTTATTTAAAGACAGAACTGAATAAATATATTTGGTAGTATTATTTTTATTATTACAGATAGTACACAGAATAGCTTTATACAGAATACATTATCTTGGTCTTTCAATGCTTCAACAGCTATAGGGTTACGATCTAGTGCAAGGAGGTATAACTTCCCATACATCTTTATCATCTACATACTCTTTAATACTATAGTAGCCTCTAGTCATTAGGATTCGTTTGACGTGCGTCTTAAATAATGAATCAGGCATGTCAGTAATATAAGAAATCAATCAAATCAAATCAAATCAAATCAAATCAAATCATTTATTCGCATAAATATGTGTTCACAGAGTTCTTACAAAAAATACAGTCCATTTCATATTAGCCTTTCGGCGTGCAAATTTTTACAGCTATAATACAGATTTATTATTTAACAATTATATAAACTTAAAAGTGGTCATTAAAATATTCATCTAAGGTATAATACGCTTTTTTAACTAAAATACCTTTTAATATAGCTTTGAAAACGCTATGTTTTTCTGTATTCTGTAGTTTTGTAGGTAGTTTGTTATAAACCCTTGGGGCCATACAGAATACACTTTTGTCATACAGTGCAGTTTTATGTGGAGGCATGCATACTTTATTTTGATGTCGTCTACTATTTAATTTCTCAAACATGTCTTTATTAAACCTGACGAATACAATTAATTCATAAATATATAAGCAAGGCAGTGTCAATATCTCATATTTTATGAAAAGGGACTTACAAGAATCTGTCGGTTCTAAATTAAATACTGCTCTTAAACATTTTTTCTGCGCTCTAAATACCCTATTTACGTCCGTTGAATTCCCCCAAAATATGATGCCATATCTGATAACGGAGGTAACATATGCATGGTATGACATCAGTACAGTAGTATGGTTTACTACTTTATTTAACATGTATAATGCATAAGAAGATCTACTTAATTTCTTACATATAAAGTCAACTTGTGTTCTCCAATTTAAATTTTCGTCAATAATTATTCCTAAGAACTTTGTTTCCTTTACGTTCTGTATTTCATTATTTCCATATTTTACTTGAATGTCATTTATATTAGTTCTATAGTTATTTTTAAATGTCATTAGAATAGTTTTGTCAAAATTAATTATTAAATTGTTTATTTTTAACCATTCAATTATTTTTATTAAATTATCGTTAATATCTTTTTCCATGGTCTTATATTTATCAGAAAAAACTGCTGTACTATCGTCTGCAAATAATATAATAGGATGGTCAATTACCTTTGGAAAGTCATTTATATATAAAATAAATAATAGAGGACCCAGTACACTTCCCTGAGGTACTCCGTACACTACCTCACGAGTGTCGGAAACGTATTTATGTTTTATTCGAGACTTCTGACATATTTTACTTGTTTGTGTCATTTGGTATCTATTGCATAAATAAGATTTTATTAAATTGAGACCGTTCCCTCTTATTCCATATGTATCCAACTTACATAGTAACTTATCATGATCAACAAAGTCAAAAGCTTTTGTGAGATCCATGAAAAGAGCACTTACTTTCACTTTTTTATCCACATTACTCATAACATTGTCTAAAAAATTATGTATTGCCATGTTTATATTTTTATTTTTCCTAAATCCCACTTGTTCGTCACATAATATTTTATTTATTTCCAAATAATCATGTATGCGTTGGTGAATATATTTTTCTAAAATTTTTGAAAAAATTGTACATAGAGCAACTGGTCTATAGTTTTTCATATTTTCTTTATCATCTTTTTTAAATACGGGTAAAACTACAGTGTACTTTAATTTATCCGGATATTCACCTTTATCTATAGAGCAATTCATAATATGGCTAAGAATGGGTGCCAAAGATAAAGAATTAAATTTAATTACATTGGTACAAATGTCATCATAACCGGTGCTTTTAGAATTTTTGAGGTTATTTATTATTGTATATAAATCTTGTGGAGTAGCTGGTTTCATAAACATAGAATTAGATTTATTCCATATTATTTTATTTTTGTTTGTTGTATGTTTACTACAATTTTGTTTTACTTCATCAATAAAATAATTATTAAAATGCTGTGCCATCTCTTTCGGATCCCTAATTATATTATTATTTACTTTTATATATTCAATGTCATCTTTATTGTTAATATTCTGATTGTCATTAATTATTTTCCATGATGCCTTAACTTTATTTGTAGCTGTTTTTATTGTGTAATCATTTTGTACCTTTTTAGTTAGTTTAATTATTTTCTTTAGTCTCCCATTATATAGTCTGAATTTATTTTTGTTGGTTTTATTTGGATAATTTTGATATTGAAGTAGAAGCTGTCTTTTACGTTTTGAACACGTCTTAATCCCTCTAGTGATCCATCTTTGTTTCCTATTTGCCATTATTTTAGTTTTGATTATAGGAAAACAAAGATCGTAAAATAGTTTAAATGTTTCTATAAAATTGTTGTACGCCATGTTTGGATCATTAGTGTCATATACATCATTAAAACTTAAACTATCTATACATTCTTTAAATTTAGTCATGTTTTGTTTGCTATAGTCACGTTTCATTACATACCAATACGTATACGATTGTTCCTTTTTAGCTGGACAATGTAAAATCTGTGCTGTATGATCAGAGATTGCTAATTCTACTACTTCAGAAGTACATCCCCTCATACTATAAAAGAAATTGTCAATGCACGTATTACTAATTATCCTAGTAGGTGTAGAGATACCTAATTTTAAATTATAGGACAGCAAAGGAAGCTTGTTGTAAAATCGAATGCAATTTCCCATGAATGACTTACTAACTTTGCTAACCCTAAAGCACGGCATAGCTATTTTGTTCTTATTTCTAGTATTTATATTGTGAAAGTCACTTTTCTTACTAAAAGTATCTATATTTTTTCGAACAAATAAAATATTCTGGTAGATATACTCAGATGGCACAGTTAATATATTTATATCTTTAAATAAGGTTCGCAGAGAATCGCGGCTACCTAGTCCATAAATAGCCCTGACCGCTCTCTTTTGTTGAATGAAGATAGTATTAATATCAGCAGCTGACCCCCAGAGCAGGATGCCATAAGACATGATGCTATGGAAGTAAGCAAAGTATACTAACCTAGCCGTGGCTTCATCCGACAATTGTTTTATTTTCCATACGGCATAAGAAGCAGAACTTAATTTACCCGATAATTTCTCAATGTGAGGACCCCACTGTAATTTAGAATCTAATGTTACACCCAAAAATACCGTGGAAGGAACAAGATCCAACGTTTCATTATTGAGTGAAATGGTAGGTGTGACATTATTTACATTTGGAAGTGCAAATTTAACACACTTCGTTTTCCCAGCATTTAACAAAAGGTTATTAGCTGAGAACCAATTCGATATTAAGCTAAGTGTGTTTGTATGTTCAGTATAGTCTTTATCTTTTCTATTTACTTTAAATATCAAGGATGTGTCATCAGCAAAAAGAACTATATTTGATATTTTATCTACTAAATATGGGAGGTCATTTATATATATTAAAAACAAAAACGGACCTAGTATTGAACCCTGGGGGTAGTATTTTGATGGGGGAAGCTTCCGAAGTTATTCCATTTATGGCTACTACCTGTTCGCGACCAGATAAATAGGATACTACTAGGTCCAAGGATGTACCAGTAATTCCGTAGTATTTTAACTTGACAGCGAGCGTTCTGTGGTCTACACAATCGAATGCCTTGGAAAGATCACAAAAGATTCCCAAAGCATCTTGTGATCCCTCCCAAGCCTCTAGGATGGTCTTGATTAGAGTGCTTCCTGCATCTTGCGTAGAACGGCCCTTAGTAAATCCAAATTGTTTGTCATGTAGTATCCCATTCTTATTGAAGTGCGACAGCATTTGGTTGAGCATAATTTTTTCAAATATTTTACTTAAAGTAGGTAGTATAGATATTGGCCTATAATTTGTAGCATTGTTTGCACAGCCTGATTTAAAAATGGGAACTTCCTTACTTATCTTCATTAAATCAGGAAAGACTCCATCAATTGTACAGCCATTGAAGATGGCTGCTAGGATTGGAGCTATATTCTGTATAATTGGTTCAACAGCCTTTACGGACAGTCCCCATAGATCTTCTGTACCTTTGATTTTAATGGTCTTAAAAGCTTTTATTACATCTATATCTGTTATTAATTGAAAAAAAAATTTGAAAATTATTGTATTAGTAATGCTTTTCATTAGAAGTCGTTCAGCTTCGTCAGTGGACGATGCAAGACTCTTGGTGGTATCTATGGGAATATTTGAAAAAAAATTGACAAAATAATTAGCAATGGTAAATTTGTTTGAAACGAGTTCGTCATTAATATTTAAGTGAACTGATCTGTCTATGATTTTATTTTTCCCAGTTTCGGTATTAATCATTTTCCAAGTAGATTTTATCTTATTATCTGATTTTTTAATTATTTCGCTTACATGTAAGGCCTTAGCTTGTATACAAACTTTCTTAAATATATTTGAGTAGTTTCTAACACGAACTTTAAAACTGTCATCAGGTGTATAGGACCTAATGTCATATAGTTCAAAAAGAAAATCTCTACTCTTTCTTATACCCTTAGTTGCCCACATACTAAACTTTAATTTATTTGGGTCGATCTTAATGTTTTTTACTTTACAACATTTGCAAAATTCTTCGTAAATACTGTTGAACAATGCATTATACAAAACATTCGGATTGTGAGTTGTCGTTGGCAGATAACACAGTTTTGCCATTAAACGCTCATTAAATTTGCTCAGAATTTTCTTAGAGAGCGGCCTGAAATTAAGTATGGGGTTTTCTATTTGAGCTACAGTGTTTAGTTTTACTATTTGACATTTATGGTCCGAGCGAACGCCGGTTACCAAACACTTATCTGCAACTTCAAAATTTGTGAAAATATTGTCAATACAAGTAGCTGTAGTCAACGTGATTCTAGTAGGTTCATAAAATAAACTATTTAGATTAAATGAACTAAACACTGCTAAAAAGCTATTTTTTTCCGGCGAATTTACTAATAAATTAATATTAAAGTCACCACAGACTAATATTTTCTTGGTACTTTTTAATTTTTTAAGAATATCCTCTATAGTGGACATAAAATGTAATATATTTGACGAGGGTGGCCTATAGATACATAGTATGTGGTACAATTCAGTCTCAATGCAAGCCACCTCACATACTCGTTCCACAGAAAGGCAGGTAATATCCTTCCGTTCTTTAAATTTAATAGTCTCACGCACTAATATGAGTACGCCGCCACCTTCAGCTGTAACCCTATTATATAAACTAGCGACCCCATAGCCGTTTACATTAAAAGCCATCTTGTGCGCCTTGAGCCAAGTCTCAGTGAAACATATTATATCCGGACTATACTTTTCATTAAATAATTCTATATCTAATATTTTGCCAGAGAAGCGGTTTATATTTTGATGAGATAATATCAGAAAGTTTTCACACTTCTCTATTGTCACACTTAGATGTTTAAATTATTTACAAGATTAATTTTAGTAACATTACTAAAAGATGTAAAAATAGACTTAGTCATACTATCTATGACTGTGTTAAAAAGTGATGCTAGCAAAGTAGCAATTGTATATAAAGATTTTTTCTGAATACACACTGTATTCCTGGTCACCCTACCTCTATCTATAAAGGTATTTGTGTCAAAAAATATAAATTTGTCACTATAATGACTTACTAAAAACTGAACATGCATATTTAACATATGAATATAATTATTAGTACTGTCAGGTACACCACTAAGATATGGGAAGGCACACAATATTATCTTATTACAGTCTAACCGTAGCATTCTAGTGAAACTATCTGTAATTATATTTTTTGTTAAATTCTTACAATTTCCTACCAGCACAGTTATACATGATTTGCTATTGTGTTTTTCATGAATTATTTTATCTATTAGATCCATGTAATGTACCCCCGGCATACAGTGATTGATAGTGGGGCTGATCAGTTTATTACTGAGCAAAGACCCCAAACCCTTCACTATTCATACAAAAAAATCATTCGAATTGCGAATCATTCGCACTGGATGGTTTTAAGCTATAAAAAATCACGCTCCGACCCATCGGAGCAGATTAACGCGTGTAAAACCGCGGGGCGCAGTTAGTACAAGTACAGCAACAAAATATTCTGCCCAAAATCAGCGTTCCTTTTAAGAACTATTAACTAGTAGCTAAAAGCTATTCCGTATTCTGCGAAGAGCTGAACTCTAGTTTAGAATAAAACGAAGTGGCTTTATTAAAGTTTACTCGCTTTAGGGTTAAGTTATTTCGCCGGATTTCCATGAATTAAAGATTTTATATTTTAACAGATTACTAGCAGAGTTTTGCAGTCTACTAGTTCTTGTTAACCCCCCGTGCTAAGCTAAAATGCTTGTGTTACGAGTGGGTTCACGTCGGTAGTGCAACGGGTGTGAATTGAACCGGCGACCACAATATCACAAGTCCGACACCCTAGCCATTGGGCTACGGCCGCTTTACATCAAGCTTTGTATTAAGGGAGAAAAGGTATTCCTGATTGAAAAGCAACCAAAACAATTGTTCAATGGATATTTTAGAGACAGAAAATATCACAATCTTATGTAAAAATGCAAACTTCATTTATTGGGGTCACTTGGAAAACAAGTTAGTAGTTACCCGCGAGGCTTTTGCTACTTCACCATGCATAAAGACGAGCAGAGCTCCAGCCTTAATAAATGGTTTAAAAACTACAAACCAAGCAACCTGCGCATGAGGGCGCCCCCTGTGGGGCTTGGACCTCGACTCAGGGCGGTCGCTGGCGATGAGATTGAGTGATTATGACTTTTAGTATTTTAGGGGAGTTTTGTGCAATTGTCGTTCTACTTTACAGTTCGCGGGCCTCTTGGACTTCGGGTCTACGAGGGCATCGGATGGTTCTTTGCAATCTAAGGGTCAGGAGGACGTGGGGTTAGGCATTGGAATATAGATGTAGTTTGGTATCCTAGAGGAGAAGGCGGAAGACCATTCGGCCACGGGGATTCCAATTCGTTGTCCAAATTTATATGTATATATACATATTTTTTTATAACACGTATATCTCTTAGAGGAAGGTAGGTGTTATCTATTTGACAAATTATAATTAATTTAGTATGCGTTAATCTTTGCTGTAAATTGTTAAAAAAAGTAACATACTTGACATTATGTTTGTTTGTGTGTTACCGTCTATATATTTATTTTTTCTTGTTGAAATTCGAGTAATATCTAATTGGTGTATTGTTTCATTTGTTACTTTATCACGGAGGATGAAATATTAGATATTATGATCCCGAACAACTTCGCCGCCAGAAATTTTCAATTATCTGGCGTTGGAAGCTTCATTTCTTGATTATAGTAATTTATCTAGGCAGGCAAATTTAAAAATGTTTTATTTTTGTTTCTTTTGCGATACCTAAATCAACTTTACTTCAATGAATCTTTTGCTATCATAGTCATTATGTCAGTGTCAGAGTATGTTTTTTTTAAATCAAAATTTATATATTTAATTCTACTGTACGTGTGTATGTCACTGAACTTCTCCTAAACGGCTGGACCGATTTGTATGATTTTTTTATGCGTTTGGTTGTCACCCTATTTTAATATATTATTATGCAGGACAACCTATGTCGGGTCCGCTAGTTTATTTATATAAATAGATTTATTTAAATGAATCGCCAAAATGTATGTATATGACGAGGAAGGACGAGCATCGTTGTTTTTAATAAGGTGTGACGTCATCATTGCTGACGTCACATTCATCAGGATGGTTCTCTATCGAGGGTTGTTGATCCATAGTAACAGCAAAACTCCATAATATGGTTTTCAAGTTTATTCCAGTAAATTGAGGAGCTCCGTACGGTTCGGCAGCTCGAGCGAGACTCAATTGCAATCGGTCCGCCGGCCGTATTTATACTAAACGAGCGGCTCACAAACAGTAAACAATTTAGTTTGATAATTTTCAAACTATGTGAACAGATAATTATTTCTACAAATATTTCAACGATTTACAAATCATAATTTGATCCTGAATACTTATTTATTAGTCTAGTATTTTATGAACATATTTGTGTTTCTATCAAATCATGCATTGATTCACAATTTATTTATTTTGATGAGACGAGTAATTGTATTTATGTGTTTATCATTAATGAAGTGTTGTTGCTATGCTTATTTTATGTGGTTGCGCCGATATATATCATAACCTGAGAGCGACTTGATTAATTTGATTTTTTTTATTGTATTCGTTATTATGGGGACAAGGTTTGTATGAAATAATTTTATAGTTATGATGACAAGTTACCTCGGAAATTTTACGGGAAATTTCATTCGTCATCGTAATGATATTTCCCGTAAAATTTATCATGATGCAATTATGAATTGTTGGAAAATGATGAAGAGCAATAATAAAACATAAATAAATAGTCAAAATATATAATTTTCACTTACTTTATCTCTTAATATTCCTAATGCTTGAGGTTTGTATGGCGGGATCCACTGGTAGACTAGGGTAGTTCTGTCCATATAAAACCACTTGACCACTAGACCTGTCACATTGTTTGCTACAAAATCGCAGTCCAATGTCACAGAGTCTTTGGTGCCGTACTGTATTACGTCTGGTACTCGGATGTTGATAATACGAACTGAATGAACACCTGAAAAAGTTTTATCATTACTATGTGTTTTCTAAGTCAAAAGAAAATAATACAATATCGTCAAGCAGAAATATGTATCCAGTTTCTGTAAGTGATGCAATTATCTCTTTATTTTTCTATATTCCTTAATAGGAATATAGGAGGAATAGGAAATAGCCCTTTAGTAAAGCATCATTTATTAGGAGTCGACCCAATCAAGGCTACTGTATTCATTTATATGATTGTAGCTGACAATTTCGGTGTATACAAAACACCACAGCGCATAGTTTTTTTTATTTCGGACGGACATGTAGTTAGCCGCGTGGCTTTAGCTAGGTACATCACCGGGCATAGGCCACACATAAAGGAAACGCGCTGCCCTTTTCCTGGTATACTCTTGTCATAGATGATGATATAGCAATCTGGACCAACGGCTTAACGTGCTTTCCGAGGCATGGAGGATAATCCCTCAACCAACCAGATCCGGAAATTAATCTTATAATTTACACTAAAATATTGTCTGGCGTGGGGATTGAACCCTTGAACTCCGAGACTTAAAGTGAGACTAATACTGATACGTCACTGAACTTGTCCTATTTACACGTTTTATTTTCCATTGTAAAATGCCGTGTGGCCCGGGCCGATCTTCAGATAGTCGGTCTGAATCGCATTATATTTATCTTTTTCTTATTCTATAGTAGGTATACCTCTATATGACGTAACATGTCCTGACTGACTCATCAACGCCGAAGCAAAACTACTAAACTACGTCTAGTTCAGTGATATTCAGACCTTGGCTTCCTTTTGTGACGTATAGACCCACTAAGGAAGGATTTTGTGAAATTCAACCCCTAAGGGGGTGAAAATTTAATTCTAAAATACAGAGCTTTGATTTAAAAGATATTTAAAAGTAAAAGGTGCACCGTGTAAGCAAGTAAGCTGCGGCAGCTCGGCGATGCCATATTGCATAGAACCAACGGCGGAGGTGCTCATTATCAAAATTACAGGCCGTAACAACTGTACCATTGTGCATGTCGGCGAAAACAACGCATTTCTATTACGTTGTCTTGTTAGAAGATAAATAGATTATGCTTTGACTACTGCAGGTGCAATATTATCAGTGACTATCATAATATTATAAAATCTGTAATGATCAAATAATGTGAGTAGATACTTAACTGATACTTTTGTTAGGTTTAGTCTTACACATTGTAATTTGGACTAGTACTAGTAAGTAGTGTATGTAATTACCTAAGTGTAAATAATACTAAAGTTAATAGTTAGAGATCATTTTTTGTGTTGTCTTTTTCAACTTATCACAGCTATAGTAACAACAATAAGACATTGGTTGTCGCGGGCCAAGATTGATGACACTAGTCTTAAGCTGTCGCGGGCCGGATTGTTGTCACTAGCGGGCCGTAGTTTGGAGACCTCTGTTCTAGTCCAGTGATTCCCAAAGTGGACCCCCAGGAGTCCACGGGAGACTTGATGGGGGTTTACGTAGACGTAAATCAGGTTCCCAAGTTGTTATTGTAATATGATAGAAGAGGAGCAACTTGGCTGCCTCTGTTCGAGCCTTATAAATTAATTTTAGTGATGTTGTTACATGCTTAGCGCTGTTTAAAAACTAAAGAGCCACTAATCAGAAACAAACGAAATGCAAAAATCGTAACAGTTCAGCCAACATTATTGGTACAATTTTTGAACTTCACTTCCTTTCCATTTGTGGCTCTTTTGTTTTTAAGCAGCGCTTAGGAGCAAGTGATATTAATCACTGAACAAGATAGTAGTTAAGCCACCTGTCAGCGTCCAAGCGAAAATAGGACAATGTGAGCGTCGTTTGAAGTAAAATATCGAATGTTTATAAACAATAAATTACAAAACTTCATTCATAATTGTATTAAAACCATTTATTTAAAAAAGGATTCCTGTCAGTTTCTTGCCTAGTGGTACTAAAGAAAGAGAACGCATCAGAATAACATAATTTAAAATGTTGTAAATGTGTGTTTATAGTATAAAGAATATTTGACCTTAAATTAGAACAATACGACCAACTCGCGCGCGGCTTCACAGGCGTCCTCCCTTTCCCGTCGGAATGTTATAATTAAATAATAATAATAATAAAAAGTAGTAAAAGTATATATTTCCAAAAGTTTGTACATAGTTAACAATACAACAAGAATGCAACCAGGCTTAGCACTAAAGTACCATTATATAATATTAGACACAAAGGTAAGGGTACAATGTACTTGATATAAATTTGCAAATTACAACTATGCTCACAAATATTATTAAACCTTGTCACTTAAACTAATAATAATATAATAATAATTTTATTCATCAACATACAGGATTGTAGTAGGTACAGAGGTTTAGCTTAGATTAGTTAGTAGGTATACTAAAATGTGTCTACAATCAAGTTGGTCAAGCGAACTGTTCTCCTAGCTAGTTTAATAAAATTAATCTTTATTAAGGAGTAACAATGCCTTTCCATCCTAAAGTAAGGGTGAGGTTGTTTAGTATTCAAACTCTATTTTTAGGACAAAATTATAGTAAGTAGGAAGATGAATTATAGAAAAATCAATTTAAAACAATTTAGCGAGAGTGTGTGTGTGTGGGTGTGCGTGCGTGCGTGCGTACGTGCGTGCGCGCGTGTGTCTGTGTGTGTGTGTGTGTGTGTTTGTTGTGGTACAAGTTTGGATGAGTGTGTGAGCCTGTGCGGACATGAAATTAATATAATATGTATGACAACGTTTAAGTTTATTATTAAATATATGTATGTGTAGGAATTAGCTAAGGTATGTTTCTGTTTCGTCGTAGGTATAGTTTTGAAGAATAGATAAAACTTTCTTTTTACATTCGTGGTGCGTTAGGTCATAAATCGAGCATATCGCGCTTATTTTATTATACAGCGATGGACCCAAGAAGTAAAAGAAGCGTTTAGCAAAGGTGGTTCGTACATGAGGAATTTTGAAAACTTTATCTTGTCGTCTCTTATTTATGGGTTGATGCGGTTGTGTATGGTGTTGTAATAAAAAGGTTTTGAGGATGTACAGTTGACGAACATTTAATACATTACAGTTTCTGTATAGTTCAGTGGTAGGGAACAAAATGGAGCGAAATGTAGCTACTTTAAGAATTGCTCTGTGCGCAATTTCAAGTGGCTTTATAATAGTTTTGGCTGCTCCACCCCAGGTGGAGATGCAGTATGTTATCACCTATTGGCAGAGAGCAAAATAAACGTTCCGTATTATGTTAGGACTGGCGACGGTTCTTAGCGTAAACTAGGAAGACCTGTTTGTTAAGTGACAGTGTTCGGTTAACTAGATATCAGTTTTTTTTTAGGTTTTATGCTAGCAAGTGTAACCCTGTCGATCGATGCAACAATCTATATACGAGTGTGAATGTGTAGAATGATGTGTAATGTTAATGTAAATTAGGTTAAAAAATAACTCATCATGAAATTAAATTAAGATGTGACTCTGTAGCCAAAAAGATCAGTTTAAGAAACCAATCGGTCATTTTAGTTTAAGGTTATATGTGTTTAGATCTATTATTATTATTATTTTTTTAATTTGTTTGTAGATGTGTGTACTTAATAGATTGAATTGGTGTTTATCAAAAGAGGTTTTATGCGGAACTGCTGGCGGAAGATTAGACCTTTTGTTTGGATTTGATGGAATAACACTACCAAGTTTTTTTAAAGTTGATAGGAGAACATAAAGCTGCCTGACTGACAGCACTTTAGAGTCTGAGTAAACCTGTGTGGTTGGGAATCTATAGGACTTTTTCAGGATCACTTTAAGAACAGCTCTCTGAGCTCTTTCAACTCTAAGAATTTTTATGGTCTCCACCCCAAACTGTGATACAATAACCAACGATCGACTGGCACAGTGCAAAGTACGTCATTTTTAGTGTGTAGATATAGATATGTGGATTAGGCGTATTATTCTACCCACTAAGGTGTTGGTGTGTAGATCCGACGTAAGACCGTCGTCAATCTGAATGCCTATGTATTTTATAGATTCTGTTCTGGTCAGAGGAACAAAAGAACAATACAAGGAGCCTATGATTGGACACGTGTGGGCCATTATTGTTGACGAGTTGAAAGGAAAATCTTTACGACGGATTGCGAAGGGAATATATGCAGTTTTGCTGATAATTAGGGTCCAAATGTTTAATTTCAGCCATTCCATATTTTTTTTATTGCATACTCAGCTTTTAATTTTGTGTCTTCCCATGTAGTACCAGTAACAATAATCGCAGTATCGTCATAAAAAAAAATATATAAAAAAATATATAGGTATATATATATTTTTTAATATAAAAAAAACAATTTGGAAGTTTTATCTTACCTTTGTAAGATAAAACTTCCAAATTGTTTTTGTTTACGTATATTTGAAACAAGGTTGGTCCCAAAATACTTCCTTGGGGCACACCATATTCAATAGTATTTTCGTCACTCGAGTATCTGTCAATTTTTACCAACTGTTTACGATCACTAATGTAGTCTTTGAATATATCTAAGGCAGTCCCTCGGACACCAATACCGTTAAGCTTTTCAATAAGTAAATGATAGCTTATGTTACTTATAACTTATGTTACTTATGGGTAACATAGCATTCTAATGGTGAAAAAAAATTGAAATCGGTCCCGTAGTTTCGGAGGTCAACCAGTACAAACAGATAATAAAATCTTTCCATTTAATATTATAAGTAAAGAAAAGATGTAAGTGACGTATATCTTAATGATAATAAATGTCTTTAAACCTAACCTAACGTAAACGTGCCATATTACATATGGCAAAAAGGGCTTACAATTTGACATCGGCAAAAGGTCAGTCAAAATCAGGCTTCAGAATATAAGTAGGTACAATATTTTAATAAGCTTTAAGTGATAACGAAAAGTGTCTGGCGGTGTTGAATATAATTAGACTCTTCTCATATTAAAAGCAACTGGCAAAGATTCAAAGTGTCAACAATTTAGTGCGAAGGTTTTTAATGTTTAAAAATATTAAATAATCATTTCATATATTCAAATATAAATAAAAGTAGCTACAAAGCTCCAGAAGCAAATTTGTTTGCCCTACCTGTTAACCGTGTAATCCTCAACAAAATACATCAAACAGAGGAGACGTTCCAGGTGAAAAAGAACCAAGGCAAGCTGTTTCATCCCCACTAAGTTCTAAAGCGATTAATAAAAATGAAATTCTTGATGCTATTAGTACACTGCGAGTTGAAATGAATAACAAGTTTGATGAACAGAATCAAGTGTTTTCAACGATTAATGCTACTTTAGTAAAAGTGCAGGGGGATATTGCCAATCTATCGTCCAAGTTTACCTATATAAATAAGGAATTACAAGACCTGAAAGAGTCAGTTATTTTTTTATCTGATGCACATGACACCCAAGTTGCCTTAAATAGTACTAATAGCGCACCTATAACCAACATTATGAAAAGAAATGAAAGCCTAACAGATCAAGTGAGGGAGTTGGATGCAAAAATACAGCAATTTGAACAAATTTCAAGAGAAAGTAACGTCGAGATACAGTGTGTAACGTCGAGATACAGTGTGTATCTAAACTTTTATCTTAGTGATTACGATATTTTGAACGAAAAACTGTCAAGAATTGATTGGGACTCAGAATGGGACCAGGTCGCGTCCGTGGATGACAGATTAAATTCTATCACATTTTAATGCACCTAATTAAAGAACATACACCTATCAGAAAACCAAAAGACGAACGTTATCCTGTTTGGTATAATAGAGCTCTATTAAAGTACTAAAGGAGAAAGCAAAGTATCATAGATTGTACAAAAAATATGAAAACCCTAGGGATAAAATAACATATGACTGCCTCCGGACGCGTAGTGAGACTCTGATCCGAAACTGTTATGCTGTTTTAAATTTTCAATCAATTTCAATTTCAATATGTCTGAGCATCTTAAGGATAATCCAAAATATTTGTGGAAATATCTAAAAAGTAAACATGCAACTAGCTACTCCATACCAAACAAATTGCACATCATTAACACCAAATATGCTAAAGGTGGACAAGAAATTAGTAATTTATTTTCTGAACATTTGCAATAAGTATACAGCTCTAAGGGAGTTAGTGTCTCTAAGTTATGTGGCAAGGTCAATAATAATGTAACTTCATTAAGTGGATGTTCTATTCTAACAGAAGAAGTGTATAATTGTTTGTCGTGTAATTATTTGTTGTTGTATTGTTGATGAAATAGCCCCAATATTCTTGAGAAAATGTGCGAAATATCTAACCGGGCCGCTAGCCGCGCTTTATAATTATTCTTTATCAGTTGGGCTGTTTCCAAGTGAATGGAAAACTGCATAATTATTACCCCAATTTTTAAATCTGGTTCAATAAAGAACGTTGCAAACTACCGGCCGATTTCTATTCTTTCTGCTTGCGGTAAAATGTTGGAGTATTTAGTTCACAAAAAAATTTATAATCCCGCCAAGAAATTTTTACATGACAATCAACACGGTTTTCGACCAAAAAAGTCAACTGCTTCCAACTTGATAGAGTACATCTCTGATATATCTACTGCTTTAGACAAAGGCCATGAAGTTTATTCAATTTATACAGATTTCAAAAAGGCCAGGTCAAATGCCTTTTTGAAATCTGTATAAATTGAATGAACTTCATGGCCTTTGTCTAAATCACGATTTATTGTTACTTAAATTAGAAAATATGGGTATTCATGGAAGCTTATTGAGATGGTGTGAGTCGTATTTAAAAAAATCTTTCGCAACTAATTAGACGTTAGAGTGTAAAATAACTTCCGGTGTACCACAAGGCTTGGGTCACTGGGGACCGCTTTTCTTTCTTATATTTATTAATGATTTATGTTCTAAAATTAAATCTAATTTTTCTTTGCTGACGATTTAAAAGTATATCGCATCATCTTTAATGACTCAGACGTAACAGAACTCCAGACGGACATAAATTGTATTTATTCATGGTGCTTACAAAATGATAAGCAATTAAATCAAGCTAAATGTTTCGTCATTAAATTTAGTAAAAAAAATAACCATAGCAATTCTGTTTATTCCATAAACAAACATCAAATACAATTAAAGATCTATGTATTATATTAGATAGTAGACTGACTTTTTGCAATCATTATGACTACATAATAGCAAAAACTTCAAAATTATCGGGCTTTATATCAAGAGAAATGAAAATTCTTAAAAATCCACTGCTTTCAATAACTATGTTCCATAGTATTACAAGGAGCATACTGGAGTACTGTTGCGGCGTATGGAGTCCGTTTTACCAAGTACACTCAGATAGCATAGAACGTATTCAAAAAAGGTTCCTTATCATCTAAGTTATACTGAACAAAAGTGCCTCTAATTAAATTCTTATGAAAAGAGATTAGCGCATTATAAGCTAACTCCTTTGAAAACACGTTGAAATAGACTCACTCCAATTGTTGCAAAAAATTGACATAAATATACCACGTCCTGGTAGCCGTCTCATAAATCGGAAAACATTTTCATTACCTTATTGTAGATATAGGTCAAAATTCGCCTATATATCGCATACTAACATTGGCCAACTTTATCCGCAATGATGTGGACATATTCGCTGGTTCTGTAGTCTCTTTTAGGAGCAAACTTGTTATTTTTTTTTTAATTCTCACCATACTCTTAATTTGTAATTTTAATTTTAACTTTTAGTACTTATTTAATTTAGTTAATATTAATTTGTATTCTATCTGTAAAACTTTGTAACTATGAATGCTGTAGTCACATCGAGTAGATGTCAATCGTAAATTGTTTATTATGTAAGTTTATTTGAATGTAAGTGATTGAACATCGGTTTTGTGAATAACAAATAAAAAAATAAAAAATATTACAAAATATATAACAAAGACGGTTATCTATTTTTACATAAAAAAATTATGTCATAATTTAACATGGCATATTGCTAATTGTCCTTACATTTGTTACGCATAATACTAATTTGCCATAACTTTTTAACCACAATTTTTTAAGTCATAACTACTATAAGCATAATTATTATTAAGCATACGGTCCCAAGCCATAAATTTACTTACGCATAATGACGTATAAGCATAACAAATGCACACCTAAAATTTACTACTAAAGTATTATGTGGTTTTTATTTCCCTGTAAAAAGCAAGCAATCAAGCATGCAGCGTATCTGCCACGGCTTCAGGGCTGCGTGGCTACGGCGTGCGGCGGTTCGGCAATTCGGTTCTGGCGTTGTATGGCCGCAGTTCTAACCTAACCTAACCGATTGTCATTTGCACTCGATTCGGTTCTGCGGTTCGTGACAGACTCGCCGGCCGCGTCATCACTATGCCAAATAACAATACCTATGCCTTACAACTTTATGCATATCAAAGTTATGAATAAAAAAAATAGGATAAACTATATTTATGCTAAATAAAACAGTATGCCAAAAACCATTTATGGCACATTATTATTATGCCAAAGAAAAATATGTTAAATATTAGTTCAAAAAAAGCGATCTCAAAAAAGACACATCAAAAGAACCTATAACCGGCGAGCTTCTTCACAATAGGCCTTATGAATAGACTCAAGAGCCGCTCGTTCTCGAGAGGTCTATGTTCGGGGTTTCTTAACGAGAGCGAATCAAAAATGAGGAGATACGTAGAAGAACACGGGTTGCTCAAATATCCAAACTGTTCGTTGCAGTGGCAGTGGGCACGCCATATAGGCCGTTGGGCCGAAAAGTTTTCGAATGGAGACGGTGGATCGGCAAACGTAGCGTAGGACATCCACCAACTACATGGATGGATGATCTGGTAAAGGCCGCGGGATCGCGGTGGACGCAGGCCACTTCCAACCGTAGTACCTGGAAACCTATGAGGGAGGCTTATACCCAGTGTACCAGGATCAAGACAGGTGGCGTTTCATTATATCTGCCTACCATTGGGGAAAAAAGCGTGAAGCACCAATAATTTACAATTAACCTAATGTTATTTGGCTGTGGTATTCTGAAAGGTTGCAGGTACTTCCCTAGTCGAGCAGCTCACTGAGCATATTTTCGCTCGTCTCTATCTCTCTAAAAATGTAATATAAACATTTATAATGTAATATTTCAAAATTTATTTGTGATAAGTACTATTCAAAAATGGATTTGCCATGGATTACAAAGGATTAACATACAGACAAATTGACATTATTGTACGTTCGAAAATTCTGCGGCCTATATTTAACCACACCGTAATCAGGGTGAATTATACACCCTACAATACTCCTTGATTACAATGCGGCAATACCACACAATACCTACTAACCGAAACGAAATAATTAATCGCAAATTTAAAATAGTGAAAACACGAATTTCATTAAGTGTTAGCGGAGTTGATGAGCAATATTTTAATAGAAAATTTGAAAAAAGGTTAATAATTTATATAATTTTACTGTGCAGTGTGCAAACCTTATCTATACCAATATTATAAAGCTGAAGGATTTATTTGTCAATGTCTCAGAAGATAATTTGTTTATAAGTGTTGCAATTTGGACGAACATCAGTCAATAAAAGCATTATATTTTGCTGTTCTTCTTATGTGATGGGATCATAACGAAGGTATTGCGTACACAGGTCAATTTACTAAGAACTAGCAAACAACACAATATGTACATGTTTTGCAAGAAAGCATCAACAAGTATAGCACAGGCCGTTGCTCCGCGCATCGCTCCGCTGCCCACCCTCGTCACGGCACGCGCACCATCATGTTAGCATAAGTCATACCTAAATCTATGGCATATTCAAGATGTTTTTACCTTCATAGTAGCACAGTAGAGTAAAAAATTAAGCGATATCATATTTTACTTTACAACGAAATTTTGTGAACGGATGCTGGAAGCTGATTTCTAATGTTACCTACATTATAAATATTATATATAATTGGTGTATTAATTTGAAACGTTGCAATGAAGAGTATTTCATGCTTATATTTGGTGCGTTAGCGTAAATCGTTTGATCGAAAGGCTGTTACTAAAATTTGGCCTCAATAGGTGCCAAATTTTAGTAAAACCATATACTTAATCCTAAAACACATTTTTGTTTTAGGCATTAAACGAATCCAACCTATAGGCAACCCAAATCGTTACATTTGTTTTTAGAACAAGGAATCCAAAAATTACGTATAGGTACATACTGCGTGTAGGAAGTTGCCAGTTGTAATTCAATATCTTTAGTTAAAGTGTTAGTATCTAGTTGGTCAGAAACCGTGAAAATAAAAGGTAGCGTTAAACGCTACCTTTTATTTTCACGGTTTCTGACCAGATAAGAAATAATAAAGTAATCTATGGAAAACTGTTACATTAAATGTGAGAGTTTGTGTGGTGTACGTATGGTTATAATAAAATGATAAGCTACTTCAGCGACTTCAGAAACCATCAGATAAGATATCAATAGAAAAAAGGATTTTGTGACTGATAATATGAATAATTTTCCGAACCCAACTTTTCGTCGACCCTGAGAGGGATTTTAGTCTATAATCTGTCTAGCTCTCATGCCATAAGTTGTAAGTATGCCCTTGAATAAACCTAATAAACTTGAAATGAACGGATTTTTTCTACATTAAATAAATGTTTGACACATAATAAATGTTTCAAACATTTATTTAATGTAGAAAAAATCCGTGTTTAATAAAAATTGTTTAATTAAATTCTATAACTTAAATCTATCATTTTCGGTGGTATTAGGTAGATTTAGATCGACCAACCAACAGTAGGACGTCCACTGTTGGACAAAGGCCTCCCTCATAGATCTCCAATTGTTGCGGTTAGAAGCGGCCTGCATCCACCGTAATCCTGCAGCCTTAACCAGATCGTTCGTGCATCTAGTAGGTGGACGTCCTACGCTACGCTTGCCGATCCGCGGTGTTCTTTCGAGAACTTTTCGACCCCAACGGCCATCTGTTCTCCGTGCTATATAGCCTGCCCATTACCACTTTCATCGCCCATTGAGGTGGCAGTGGCAAATACATTCACAAAATAAATATACTTTTAATAAACTCTTTACGTAATGTTTGTTAATAATAAATTGTTAACAAACATTAGTAAACTTGACTGACTATCAAGTGTGTATTATAAAATTGCAGGAAGGGGATGGGACAGCATTATTTAGTATTGCCATAGGATTGAGTGAGATGGGTATATGAAGTCTGCTATCGGAATAGTCGGGTGTGACGAGCGCGTGCGCAACCTATTAATCCGAAGGTGATAGGGAACGCGATAGTAAGTGTGCATAACTTATGAGGTAACTGTGACTACAAGTATTGTTACATTTAAAATATAAAGTCGTTAAATACTTGTTGTATTGTTGGGGGATAGAATAGAATTTAAAGCAGAACTTTGTCGACAGCAGGTACACTTATTCTAAAAAAAAAATGGCAACTTTAAGTTACGAATCGATAGTGACTAAATATTTTGAATCTTATTCTAATAATATCATTAGAGAGTATTTTTTTATTTGAAAGTCCGAAGTAACAATAATATATTAGTTCGTGATCTCCTTACAGGTGTGTGAGTGGGGAAGTAAAGATAAGATTTTTTGACTCTATCAGAATAGGTACCAAAGTAAGTTAAAAAAAATTTTATTCCCGATATATCATAATCTACCTTGACCACCGATAAATCGAACTCGTTTATTTGCTATTGAACTAAAACTGTTGATTTGCCATGTTTAACTCATTCATAAACGACGAGTCTTCTAGAACAATCACGTTTCGACCGTAAATTTAAATTAAATAAAAAAAAGCGTTGACATCAGCGTTTTTGGAACTTATTTTTTATTGAATTGATTTACTTCTAAATTCGAAGCTGTAAGCCGAATACTACTACACTATAGAATGCTTAAGTCACTAGATTAGTCTATAATAGGGGTCCACAAACGTTGAAGCCATAGGGCCATATTATTTTCAATATGTTCTAGGGCCAAAACAGTTGTTATTTTTCTGCCTTTAACTATACTCGTTTTTCTAGACTAGTCCCAAAGTAGGGTAGACCGGGGACAATTGAAACAATTTTACTTAAACTGTGTGCAGTGAAGTATCTACAATACCTACATCCCTCGTTTTTATATCGTTGAAAGGGTCGTTATATAGTTCTTAAATTAAACATAATCTATATCTCTATTTCGAATAGTTAGAAGCCTACAATCACATATTAAAGATAACCGGGCACAGTGGTTCTATTGACCCCATTCCAAAGACGGTTAAAACAGTATGTAGGGATAATTGAAACACTGAATTATTTTAGTAACTACTGAAGGTTTTTAATTAGTCTTAACAATGTAACTTACCAATTTTTTTAGTCTTCTGAAAAGTTATTATGTCTAATAAACCTCTACATGGTGTTAGAGCTTAAGCAAGCTACGAAATGACCGTTGCATAAAAATTGTTTGTTTTTTTTATCTTAGTCAGATGCTAAAGGAGGCGAGAATTATGGATCAGTTAATATCGAAGCCTTATATTGGTTGTGGCGTTCTTCCGGAGATCGTGTGGTCGGATGTTATGTTTTCTGTGTTTATTTATCATCGACAGATGGGATGCCTACGTGACACGGAGATAGTGAACCTAATAAGCAATGAAATAAATTAAAAAACTCTATTTTACTTCAATAAGCGTGTTAGCTGTAAATACATAAAATTAACAGTTTCTTATTTATTTATGCTTCACTTGTTTATGAGTCACTTAGTGTCTCACGAAAAAATAATCATATTAAATAAAAAATACGGCAAAACATCAACACCTTAAATATTTGTTTTATTCCTATTTAATTATTTACATTAATTAAATAATGAAATTTATTCAGCACTTAGGTATTTAGTATGTACATACACTTGTACTTGTCAAAATTACACTGTGTAAGACTAAATATAACAAAAGAATCACTTAAGTAGCTAAAACAATGTTCACATTATTTGATCTTACAGATTTATTAAACCGTCTGTCCGTCTGTCGTACGATAAATGACAATTGTAGGATGTCTAAAGGATGATTTAAAGTAACAAGCACAAAATGAATATACAAGAATTTAAAGAGAATAAACAACGAAATATTCTGTAAATATTTCAAGCGTCTACCTATTGCCGTTAACAATATAATATAGGCAGGTTCTATACTTTAAATAGATCTGTCAGTGCATAAAATATAATCGGACAGTTACAACATTATGACAAGTTGGTATAGTAAATATTTATAATTTTGTTAAATACCTATCTTTACAATATTCCCGTTTACAAAATATTTTCTTAACGTTCTAAGTACTTGTAGGTGCACATCGCGTCGTTCAAACTCACTTTTGATGTAATGTAGAGTGGCTTATGAATTAAAGCTTTGAATATTTTATATTTGGACGTTTTATTTATCGTGAAATGTTAGTTAAACATATTCACTTATACCTACATGGTTAAGACCTTTAAAATATAATTTATTAGAAAAGGGAACGGTCGGTGGTGTCTTTGCGCAGAAAATAAAGATGAATGGCGTGGCCGCTTGATAGTGCATAAAAGTTGTATATGTTGCGAATTGCCTAGCGAACCTGTATTGCGCGATGTATGAAGTTTAAATGTTTGATTCTAGGTGGCGCTGGTTATCATATATTGTATCAATAGTGCCCGTACTAAATAAAGTTAACAAAATTGCTGGGCAGCTTTATGCCCGGTGAAGTAGAAAAAGCCTCGCCTACATATATTCGAACGAAAATTGTGCTTCACCACAGCTATGAACGGAATCTCTTTCAAATCTTCTATTATCTTTATAAATTACCGAATTAAAGTAACGGCCTTTACTATTGCTTCTTAGGGGTCAACTCCCCTATATTTTTAAACGGAGCGTAAAAAGCGGCTCGTGTAAGGCACGCGCTAAGACGTGTGTTCACGGTCTGCTGCTTTAAGTCTTAAAAGAAAAAGATAATTTTTATGGTAAAAAAAAGACAGGAATCCCGCTCCCGTGCACACGTGCAGTTTTTAAATAACAAATGCTGAACATATTGTTATAGCGTAAGTTACTGGTACTGGTTGTTAATTTACCATTTAATGAAATAGTTTCGACATTGCGTTACACATTATTGGACTTCGAATATTTGAAACGTTATAGTGAAATTGTGTACATGGCAATGGACTGATGTTTTCAATTGTGCTGCAGCATTGAGCATACAATCGAAATTCCAGTGACACTACTGAGGTAACGATTGTTATGTCCGTATCAGTGATTGTGACATATTTGGTATTCTGCTATAATTTTTCTACGATGCACCGTGATTTTCGTTTTCGTATTAGCAAATAATTGGCTAGACGATTTACCTTGCAAAACCAGGTAATGTGCCTACTTTGAATCGGCCGTAGCCCAATGGCTAGGGCTAGGGCGTCCGACTTGTGATCTTGAGGTCGCCGGTTCAAGTCCCACCCATTGCACTACCGACGTGAACCCAATGTTTTTAGCTTAGCACGAGGGGTTAACAAGAATACTAGAAGACTGCAAAATTCTTCAAGGAATAAAAAAAAAACTTACAAAAAGAAACATTTTGCTGAATATTTGCTACGACTCAAAAAATCCGTGTATATTGATACCACATTAGTAGTTTGTCATAAGGAAAATTGCATTATCCCACTACTCTAAAACGTCATATTTTGTAATACAATTGTCTGTGGGCTCAGTTGGGTTTCCTTTTAGAGGTTCGTCTGAATGGTTTTGTTCTACATAATAGATAGTGATAACATTATTTTTTTTGGAGGGACATATGTAGTGAGCCACGTACTTTTGCTATTAGGAATAAAGAGGAGCAGGGCTATAGCCTAATGAAATAGTTTTAAAATGACAAATTAAGCAACCTGCGCCAGAGGCCCTCGACTGTGTGGACCTCGGCTCGGGGCGGTCGCTGGCGGGGATTGTGAAATTATCACATAAGTACGTCTGTTTTTGTATTTTCATTAATTCTTTCGGTTTTTAGATCATTTTTGCTTTGCAGTAGGTATAAGATACGATATAGAACAGAGGAGTTGGAATAAAGAATTTATTGCATGTACGATATAATCTAGATCCCTGTCTATATTATTTATACATATTAACTAAGATTTTAGTAAAATAGGTAGTCATTCTAAAACGATGATAACTATACGCAAAGCTTTTCCCTGACGAATAATATGGCTGAAAGTTACTCTTTATTCCTCTAAAAACTGAAATCAGCAGCTCGTCCACTAACCATCCGATGCCCTCGTAGACCCGAAGTCCGAGAGGCCCGCAAACTTTAAAGTAGAGCGACAGTTGCACAAAACTCCCCTAAAATACTAAAAGTCATAATCCCTCAATATCATCGCCAGCAACCGCCCTGAGCCGAGGTCCAAGCCCCCCAGGGGGCGCCCTCTTGCGCAGGTTGCTTAGTTTGTAGTTTTTAAACCATTTATTAAGGCTGGAGCACTGCTCGCCTGCTCGCCCGGTGAAGTAGCAAAAGCCTCGTGGCCACCTACGTAAGTAAAACCAAAAAAAAAAACACTCGTCCACTACTGAACATGTGCCTACTCTGAACAGACCTTGGCACGCCAGGGTCATTTTAGGGGTATTGCCATAATCACTATGTTTGGCTGATTGGTGATCACAGTAAAATGGAAAGTAACTTTGAGCTCATAGATGCTGCTGGCCATACCTTAGTCGCCTCTTACGACACCAATGCTAAGATATGGGTGGTGTATTCTAAGTCGGAAACCAGAGGGTAACATTAATCTATACAGGGTTATTTTTAAAACACCAACAACCTTTTTGGGAATAGAAGTACTCATGATTATGAACTACTTTTACTATGGGACAAACACTGAAATCGCGAAAAAAAAATCAGCTGTTCCATAAATTTATGTTTACTTACCTCGACAAAATGTATGGAACAGCTGATTTTATTTTCGCAATTTCAGGGTTGGTCCCATAGTAAAAGTTGTTTACAATCATGAGTACTTTCATCCTCTAAAAGGTTATTGGTGTTTTAAAATAACCCTGTATATTAATTCGTGAAGCAAAAGCTTTGTTCCATTTTTTACGAACATTATGCGGACGGAGTAGAATGAAATTTCGCACACTTATTACTAATATTATAAAGAGAAAAGATTTGATAAGCAATCAAATCTTTTTTCTTTAAAATATTGAGTTCGTATTGAATAGGCTCCGAAAATACTGGACCGATTAAAAAAAATCTTTCACCGGTGGAAAGCTGCACTATCCGCAAATGACATAGGCTATATTTAATTATGTAGTTCCCACGGGAACGGGAGTTACGCGAGTGAAACATGCACGCGGGAATCTAGTAGTTTATATAGAGATGGAGTGCAAAATGCGAATGGTCGAAATTCAACCTTAATGTTAAGCATGAATTTTGATCATTGGTCAGCTCCTAGTAACAGTAAATTAACTATCATATTTTTTCATATTTTTGCGCAATATACAGAATCAAATAAGATCGCATATGAATGTCCTTCGCGATTGAAGTCAATGTTATTTGGCGCGGAGAACAAAGAAATCATCAACAATTTTATTATAAACAATCGTTTTATTCGCAGGCTTGTATACATATTTCCGGGACACATATTAGTAGGTACCTAGGTAGCTATGTGCTGTTCCAGATACGTCTATGCCATCCAGCTCCGTTGTCCCGTTCCCGGTGTAATTGAAAAATAAGCAACCATTTTTCGCATTTTAAGTAGGACGTACTGGAAGCTTATCACGTAACGATATGACTTCGATAAAAACGTCTTCATTACTGTAGAGTATCATTCACTAGCTTTCGCGCGCGGTTTCACCCACGTAACTCCCGTTCCCGTTGGAACTTCATAATGAAATAAAGTCTATAGCCTTCCTTAATAAAATTAATTTTGAAATCGGACCGGTAGTTTCTGAGATCACTGCGTTCAGGCAAACAAACAATTTCTTCAGACTTATATATTATTATGGATAATACATAGTATATGTATTCACTACGAAATAGTACTTACATTGCAATACGACAGACAATAACAACCACCACATTATCGCCTAATTATATCGGACACAACACTTCGTAGATACACTGTATTTCACAATAATCCGTCCAGTTTTTCTTTTCAAACTTTATTAAAACAATTTTTTTACGTAAAGCAATAAATGTGCATTCCCCACGTGTGAGGGGTTCGAACCTGGGTTGAAAACTAACCGCCGAAGCCAACTGGTATCCGGTGGCTACCGGAGCATATCGGAAGCACTCGGTGTATTGGGTTAATTTATTCTAATACTCCACGTAAGTGGAACTATGAGTGTAAGATATAAGTAAGTCAAATTATTTGTTTAATATTATGTAGGTACAAAATGAATGCAAGTTTTAGGTATTTGAAGGGTACATACGTGCAATGAATTTGTTTGGACGAATCAGGTCTTTGCAAACAGCAGGATATCAAGTAACGATGTTACTTTTACTTTGATAAGAATGTCTTCGCAATTCATCGTTTGCTATGCATGCAAAAAATATTTTAAATAGGTATGTCAATTTCTTAAGTTGATGTAGCTTAAATAATAAAGTAGGTATAACACTTGTACTATTGTTTACTCTATGGTATAACATAGGACCTTTTACCCGCGGCTTTGCTCGCATTGAAGCCAATGTTAATGATACTTTTATTACACGCGCACGAAGGGTTCCGTACCAGTTTCAAGTGCCAATTGCCAATAAAAAAGCGACTGTTGATGAAATTAAATGTTTTTTTTTTTAAATTTTTATATTTACGATTTATGACGTATTAAAAAAAACTACAAACAAGTACCTAATACTTGATTTCGTTCAAACCAATTTTCGGTGGAAGTTTGCATGGTAATGTACATCATATATTTTTTTTAGTTTTTTTTTGGTCGACAATGACGAATTAAAGGCGATTGGGGAAGCTGATGATGCACAATCTACGGCTGAATTAGCAGCAGCTTTCGACGTTAGCATCAAAACAATATAGGTCCATTTGCGTCAAATTGGCAAGGTAAAAAACCTTGACAAATGGGTGCCCCATGAACTCAATGATCGCCAGCGCGAAGTACGCGTCGAGACGTGCCTTGCACTGCTCAACAGACACTCAAATGAAGGAATTTTGAACCGCATTGTTACCTGCGATGAAAAATGGTCGCAAGCGCTCAGCAAGTTCGTTGGATCCTGGTTCAGCACCTACACAATGCCCTAAACGAAAACTTACCCCTAGAAAAGAGGTACCGGCTACCGGAGGCTACCGGCCCTAGACCACCAATCAGTGACTTGATAGTCACTGTTTGGTGGTCTAGCGCCGGTGTGATTCATCACAGCTTCTTATACATACTGCACAGCAGACGGTCTTCAAGTTGCAAGAACTGGGGTTGGAAGCTCTCCGTTATCCGCCCTACTCACCAGACTTGCGCCTACAGACTACAACTTTTTCCAGAATTTGGATAACTTCTTGGCGGGAAAAAATATCAATACCGGAGAGGCAGTACAAAATGCCTTTGAAGAATTTGTTGCCTCCCGTCCAGCTGATTTCTTTAAGAAGGGCATCAATAAACTGCCACTGCGTTGGCAAAGATGCATTGATTGCATGGGTGATTACTTCTTCCTCTTCTTTTGTGTCGCTGTTTCAACTTATTAGTTTTAATACTTTGTTTAAAGCCATTCTGACCAGTAAGTCGCCACTCCAATGGCCTCTGTCGTTCCCGCCATCAAATCCTCCATCGTGCAACTATTAGGGCATGAAGGGCAGGCCAACGTGTGCGACATAGACTGTGGTTGGATACCACAGTGACATTGTATGTCGTTGTCGTCAATCATACCCCACTTGTGCAGATTGAGCCTGCAGCGGCCAACTTGTGTTCTAAGCCTGTTTAGCGTTTTCCATGTTGGCCACGGCAGGTCATGACCATTGGGAAGTTTTTCTGCAGGCTCAATGTAATTTGGAGGAGGAGGAAACTTTACGGGCCACAGTTTTAGTCTAGCGTCTCCTGGGTTAACCATAGCTGATGACGTCGATCGAAGGAAGCTTTTACGGCTTTTCAGTCTGCTCTCAGAAGCCGTGATGTTGTACATTGGATGTCTTTGGTCTACTTCTTGTTTTCCTTTTTCGATGGCACATGCAACTTCTCTTCGGACATAAGGAGGAGCAATTCCAGCTAGGGGAAACATCTTGTTTAAAGCAGTTGGCTTAAGACAGCCAGTTATTAGATGACATGTCTCGTTAAGTGCCGTGTCTACTTCTCGAGAATGGATTGTGCGATGCCACACTTGGTATGCGTACTCCCCAGCTGAGAAGCAGAGGGACAGCCTTGAAGTTCGAAGGACTGTTGGTGAAGCTCCCCAAGATGTACATGTGAGACGCCGCAACAAATTATTTCTGGCTCCAACTTTTTCCTTGGTTTTCAGGCAGTGACTTTTAAAACTCAGAGTCATGTCCAGAGTGACTCCGAGGTAGCACGGATTTGGACTATGGTCTTTTTTGGTACCCCGCCATTTTATGTTTAAGGGGCGACTAGAGTGCGCATTTTTAAGATGGAAAGTACTCGACTGAGTCTAGGGTATAGGGTAGGCCGCAGAGAGTTTACATCGTAGTAAGCACCCAGCTCTTCTAAAGCCTGCGTAAGGTGTTGTTCGGCTATATTAAAGTTGGTCGTTTGTGTCGTTAATGCTAGGTCATCAGCGCAAATGAAGCTCCGTGTAAACGGGGGCTGAGGCTGGTCATTTGTATAGACATTTAAAAGTATTGGTGCCAATACACTCCCCTGCGGTAAACCATTTTTTAGGCATCGCCATCTACTTTTGTCTCTGTGTAGGTGCACTTGAAAGCGGCGGTTTCGGAGTATTTCTCCGAGGAGTTTAGTGAGCCCAGGTTCTTTAGTGATTTTACCGATTTTGAAAACAAGATTGTTAATATGAACTGTGTCATATGCTGCAGTCAAATCGACGAACACGACACCCGTTATTTTATTTCCTTCATACCCGTTCTCGATATGTTCTGTGAGGCTAAGTATTTGTCCGGTACATGATTTGCCTGGCCTTAATCCAGCTTGTTGTGGAATTAAGTGTGGTTCAAGTAGCGGACTGATACGATCGAGAAGCAGTCTTTCAAAGAGTTTGAAGGTATGGCAGGTGCTTTACCGGGCTTGAGTAGGGCTAACACCTTGGCTTTTCTCCATAGTTTGGGGATTTGGCAGTTAGAAAGGCACTGATTATATAGTGTTAGGAGCCAAGACACAGCTGCAGGACCTAAGTTTTTGAGCTGATCTACCGTACGGTCATCCACCCCAGCAGCTTTACCATTCTTTAGTTGCTGTATCGCTGGGATCAAATCGGAAAGACAGAAAGGCTGGCAAAGACTAGTGGAACTAGATGTAACCCCTTTTATTTTCTTTGTTTTGGGTAGTTTGCGGGTAGGCTTGCTATTTAGGAGTATTTGGTGAGCCACTTGATTGGCAGTGACTTTTCTTGGGTTTGTGGGTGGCTGGGGCTCCCCTGTGAGTTTTCTGAGTGTTGACCAAGCCTTCTTACTATTGTGGGTCAGGTCAATGTTAGATACCACTTTTACCCAGTGATCCTTCCGGTTCTCTTTCAACCTTATCATCAGCTCTTCCCCAGTATTGATGGTTTGGGTTTGGATTGATGGGCAAATGGGTTTTTGGTATATAACTTTTGGTACTCCGTGTATAATTTGGCTAGGTTCGGATTCAAGCCGGGCACGTGGTGGGATCGACAACCTCTAGGTATGCATCTTCGAGATACCGACCATACAGCGTTAACAAATCTGGAGTAGTTATCAGGTGTTGGCTTACGTTACGGCGGCTTTTATATGGCATGCGATTGGTCTGTGTTGCGTATTAGGGATGGTGGCACACACAGTTTTCGTGCATAGAGATTTCAGATTTTCGGAGACAAATATCAAATCTGGGTTATAACCGCGTCTCCATCGACGACTATTTAATGATGCGGGTAGTTTGGCATCGTGTATCAGGGATAGGTCTTCGTTCTCAGCCCATTTTTCAACATTCGCGCCATCCGTATTATTTTGGTCGTACCCCCAAGAAGTACTGTGGCTGTTAAAGTGACTTACAACTATTTTCAAGTTATGGTTATTAAAGTTTGCGGTTTTGGTGAAATTGAAAGGGGTTGGCGGAGGTTTGTAGACTGAGGTAACAGTAGAGGAGCCAGTATCTAGGGTTATTACTTCCATGACATTTTGTGAACAAGTGCAAGCAGAGACATTGATATGTTAGGTTTGGCAAAGATCGCGCTCCCGTGTTTAGGGTGTGGTATTTCAGCGATAAGGTTCAGGCCAGGAATCTGTGGCCTCGGCTGATTAAGGTCACGATGCGTTTCTTGGATGCACAGAATATCGCATGGTATGGTGTTCACCAGTTGAGACAAAAGTTGAGCTTTGTTTGTGGAAAAACAAACTCGATATTAAGGGAAACGACACTTAGAGCCGGTTCTAAGAATTTGCTTTGGATGTTATAAGCGTGAGTCATCTGTTTTTTGTTCTGGCCCTTACAAGCGCTGTTGGATTGTTGAAACATCGTGTTGACGGGATTAGTCAGCCTAGATCCTGCGTTACCGGATCTAGCTGCTTCCAGAGTGCGCCACGGGAAGGCTCCTGTCTTGCACTCCCATTAATACAAATAAAACCCATTACTTCGATTAATACAAATAAAAAATACATGAAAAAAATTCGTTTATATTTTTTAATACAAAACGGCAATTTCATACGTAAAGACCTATTGCGTATTTCATACATATAGATAACTCTTTTAGTAAATAGCGTTTATATTTTTATTAGTGTCATCCTACTTTTATAAGTTTTAAAGTAAGTCCATCAGTGTCTCTTTTTTGTGATCAATTCCGCGACTACATGAGTTCTAAAATCAGTAATCAAGTACCTAAACCAAAACGTCTATTATATTTTTTTTAAAGACTAGGTAGGTCGTGTTACTGTAACTTCCACAATTAATAAGATGGCGCTTTGAAGTGTGTGAATTTAACTCGCAAAAATTTAAAACTCTTGATTGTACACATTCACAAAGAGAATAATACAGAAATGGACTTAAAACTAAACTTAAAGTTATATAGGTAAAATTGGCGGCCTTATCACAAAATGTGATATTAGTAGTAAGAAATACATACGCAGCCCATAAAGCAGAAATATTGATATATTCCGGAGAGCTAGCCCATATTATAATAATCTTTCCTGTGCTACTGACGTACGCAAATGAGAATTCGCTCTGCATAGAATACAAATTAATATGCGGCAGCTTCAACTGGGAAAGTTACCAATATCTATATATAGGGAGACCCCCAAACCGATTTCGGCTAATCTTTAACGACATTGCTGTTGCCAACTCTTTAATTTACTAACTCTTTTTCTGTTTCTGACTGTGTCAAGGAAAAACTTTGGTTCGGATTTCATCCTAAATAAATAATTTAATATTTCCATCGTTCCTCATCTTATCAACTCCTCAACAAGCGCAGATGCGCAGGACAGGACAAAGGTGAACTGTCTGTCTATTCTGTCTAACTCTTAAAATTCGGTGGGACAGTTCTGCCTATAAGCCAGTGGGAGATCAAGCGCAGATCGACGTGCTTTCCGACGCACGGATGAATCAACATCACCTTCCATACTTCGGGCAGGTATCCACTTCGATTTTTTAAATATATTTATTTTAGTAAGTTACATTTATGGCCGACTTGGAGATCAAACCCATGAACTCGTCACGTGATAACAATCGGAACTAACAGCCTAACGTGCTTTATGAGGCACAAGAAAGAATTCCTGGATGAATATTTAGAATTTATATGAAGATTTCTTGTCCGGCGCGGAGATTGAATCGACGAACGCCGAGATTAACAGGCATGTTTTATTTTATTTTGTTTTATTTAAATTTTACCGCTACATTTATCTAAGGACAAAATGTAATTTATGCAAGATATGCAAGAAACGTTGTTTGTCAAGTTAAAATAGCAAATTAAGTTGACATTCATAAATTAAGTGATGAAGGAGCTGCTTTAACTTTACTAGTAGGTAGTACTCAAATGCATTTTGTTTTTTCTTTGATTTTAGACAAGATTTTTTTTCTGGCGCAACCATATTCAAATTCTGAACTCGAGTGCAATAGATAAGTTTTTAATTAAACTTTCAGAAAATAATAAACACCTATCAATTAAAAGCACTTTTCATTACGATTTAAATAATTTCATCCATTTGCGTCATTCAATAACTGTCCAATTAACTTGAAGCTGCTAAGTTTTAACGATGTTAAAATACAATAGAGTAATTGGCTACTTCTGACTATTCAATCCAAGCCGCAATAGAGTACTATCTGAACAGTTTAGGGGCGTCCATAAATTACGCAAGGTCATTTAGACGATTACGAAACAATACGATTTTTATTTAAAAGTGACTTCTACTTGTAAGTTGCCGCGACATTTGGCTCAAGTTTTTTTAAAAGTACTTAAGAAGAAAATAATTCAAACACACAAAGAAAAATTAGACTTGTTATTTGTTATATAAAAAAATATAAATCGAACCTTATTTTAATTATGTAGGTACTTTGAAGATGGTTTTATAACACCATAATTAATAACCAAAACAAACAAAAAGATATATGTACATATATCTGCATTGGGATACGATCCTGTAAAAGTAGCTGTAAGTTTGGATATAAAATAAATAAATGTATAAAAAGTCAATTATTTTTTAGTGTATAGGCTATATTTTAAGAGGTTCTCATAGGAACGGGATTATCATTAAGTGTTTTTACTTTTAACCCATGGCACTACTGGAATCGAACGGTTCTGTATAGATTTTATTCGTAGCTCACGTGCCATTAGTTAGCCATCCCCGGCCTATGTAATTTACTGATATTGGAGTTTTCAATAGGCGGTAGGTTTTAAGTATTTTTGAGTTTATTTTTCAATAGCAGTCCTGCGATCTCACGCGGTCTTACGTCTCTATGAGAACCTCTTAAAATATTGCCTATACACTCAAAAATAATGGGGCTTTCAATTGGTAAATCAATTTTCACAATCGGTATCAAACCGCCGCATACTTCACCTTATTATAATATTATTAGAATAGACAAACAATGTACATGTCACCGGAATAAAATACGAATCGTAAGTTGATCAACTTTCATGCCTCCCATATTGTTAAATTTGGTTGCCAGTTTCAGTGAACGCGCATAATTATTATATTATTTATCTTCTAAATTATTATGACACTTAACCTAACCCAACCATACAAGACTATGCTACTGTTGTAACAAAACAAAAAAAAAAAAAAACTACAATAAGTCCTGTTGAACTCCATTGGCTTACCTTTAGTTTTTTTTTAACCGCCCGTTTTCGTAAGTTTATTAAATAAGTAGGAAGTTGATCAACTTACGATTCTTATTACTTTCCGGTGACATATAGGTACAAATCTGTTCTCTTTGTAACATTATTGTAGATTAGTAAATAAGCATCATGAGTCGTGTGAACTCCCGGTAATGTCGTATCAATAAAGCTCAAAGCCCCTGTCGTAGCTAAGTAGCGTGACGTAACGGAAGCGGCCATGTGCGGACTTCCGGATTGGTCGAGCGGAACGCGATCCACATTCCGATAGGGCAATGCGTCAAATATGCGATTATTCAATATTACTCTTTTAAGACCTAGACAAACTATTATAACACTGTATGTGTGTGTTTTTATGTGTACCGGAAAAGAATACCAATCGTAAGTTTATTTATTTATTCGGTTAACCAACAATTACTTACACTATCACATAATTATAATATACACACATTACAAGAAATTGACATTTTGAGTGTAGTTAATTACTTATAGGCTAACACCACATGCACAAGTATTTACGGTCTAGACATAGGAAAAAAGAATAAAGATATGAATTAACAGTTTAAAAAATAAAATAAAATCATTAATAATAATAATAATAAAATTTTAGTAATGAAGTTATATTAAATTGTAATATTTATCAATTAAATTCAAAATAATTAAAAAAACAATAAAAAATAAAATAAAAATATTACTCGGGAAAAAATATGTTTGTTAAATGGACTGTATTTAATTAATAAGTTGTACGAAGTACCGACATGCGAGATTTTAAATTTGAAGCTGGATTCAACAAGACTTACTTGGTTTCGCTTGCAGTGATGTTTGTATCGGTTCACGTGATAGTTTCAGGCTTCAGGACCTAATGGCTCGTCCAGACTTACCTTCAAACCCTTTCAACCTTACCACACAACACGTTCAACCGATAAACTGCTGCCCGAAGAGACTTGCTCGAAACCAGCTTCAATGCGATAGACGACACTGATTTTATAGTTCTAATGCACTAAAATGTGGATAACCACCGAAAACAAGGTTTAGTGACTTATGAACTGCGAAACGATATGAAAATTTAGCACGAGATGTACAACGAACTTACGACAAGACGATACGAAAGAAGAAAACTTTTTTATATGTTAATGTTGCCAGATTAAATTTAAATTTTACTACTATTCTTAACAATGTTAAACATGATATTTAAATTTAAAACATAATTCGATTTATACAATACATTAAATAATTAGGTGTAATATATTATAATATATTAAACTATGTTGATAAGTTGATCATACTATTTTAGTTATTATACTAATTACTTAATTATTATGGCACGTGACCTAACCTCACCTAACGCGACTGTGCTACAGTTGTAACAAAACAGAAAAACGTCAACTTTAATAAGTACTGTTCATCTCCATTGATTTAGGTTTAGGTTATTTTTATGAACTTACTGGAAAGTTGATCAACCAAGGATTCTTACTATTTTCCGGGACATACCTATTACCTATATACAAATGATCCCGGTAATGATGCTGGTAGAATAAATGTCTGTGAAAATGCTCCTAATATCCAAAGGGAAAAAGAACTATTGTGTAAGTTATATAAAATGTAGTTTTAAAACTATTTGATAAGGGAGGATCCCTGCTGCAGTACCAAATGTTTGCTCGATCAAGTATTTAAAGTTTTGTGGCTAAATATTTAGAGAATGTAGGTACTAACAATGCTCTATGGCTGTTATTTTGTGCATTAATGTCTTTAATGTGGGTGACAGTATTGCGATGATTATTCATAGTACCCGAATGTTATAAAATAACGTTACAAAAACATTATTTAATTATTCTTGAAAAACAGATTGTTTAAATACTGTTTAACATTTTCTTTAGACGATGCAACCTTTTTAGGGTTTAAAGTGACTAGAACATACTACACTGCTCGAAATTAGTTGCCAAAACGTTTGCTATGTCCTCAGACCAAATATAAGAACCTTCCGAAGCCCGACTTCCAAGAGGCCCGCGAACTTTAAAGTAGAGCGACAGTTGCACTAAATTCCTCTTAACATCTAAAGTCATCATTCCTCAATCGACTCCTCATTTTTAACCTATTGTGAACCAAAGCAACAAAAACAAAATCAAAGCAACACCCACACTTTCATCATCATCATCATCAGCCCATATGACGTCCACTGCTGAACATGGGCCGCATCCCGGGGAGGGTATTTGCCATAATCACCACGCTTAGCAGGCGGGTTGGTGACCGAAGTATTTCGTTGTACCACACAAGGAAATGCTGCTGTCCGTTCCTTGATATACGATTATTATAGATGATGTTATAACAATCGGGACCAACGGCTTAACGTTATAGTATAATTGAATTGCAAATACCGTGGCCTTAATGCCCTTATAAATGTTTAACATATTTCAGTTACTTGCAGTCCCTTAGGGTTAGTAACTGCATTACTATAGTACGGATACATTCTACCTAAAGGAGAAATTAAAACGAGAAAACTTGCTTCTTAAAATTTTGCTAAGTATACAAAAAGAAGATCAAGAACTATGAACAACGCTGATTTATTCTATAATAGCAATATAATGTCAAAATATGATGCTGCTGCGTACCTAGAAGAATATTTCAAGAGAAAAGAAAGGTGGAAGTTAAATAATATTACAATAATTGATATCGGTTCCGGGGATGGCAGTGTCAGTTGCTTGTTGAAAAAATACATTTCTCCTGAAACTACATTACTGGGTATTGATAAAAGTGAAAAAATGGTGAACTTTGCAAATCATCGCTACGGTAGCAAGGATATGTTATTTATGTTGTTAGATATAGAAAAAGAACTGCCGGTAGATTTTAAATGTAAATTCGACATTGTATTTTCTTCCTACACTCTACATTGGATAATGAATCAAGAGTAAGTTGCAATTTTCTTTTATCAAAGTTTATGTGACTAACTACTTTTTTTGCTACATTAATAATCTAATATTCTAATCTAAAATATGAAACTGAAGAGTTAGTTTGCTTGAACGCGCAAGTCTTACGAACTACGGGTCTGAGTTGAATTTTTTTCCAGTGTTAAATAGCCCATTAAAATTGATTAACAATGACCACCTCCGTTTCCGTAGAGTAGTGGTATAAATTCTAAGATTTCTTTCCGGGTCTGGTTGGTTGAGGGACTACCCTCCGTGCCTTGGAAAGCACGTTAAGCCGTTGGTCCCGATTGTTAAAACATCATCTATAATAATTGTATATCAAGGAACCGGCAGCATCGTTTCCTTGTGTGGTACCACATAATTCTGCGGTCGCCAACCCGCCTGCCAAGCGTGGCGACTATGGCAAATACCCTCCCCCGGAAGGAGGCCCATGTTCAACAGTGGACGTTATACGGGCTGATGATGATGATGATTAACAATGGCTATTTGTCTAATCTTATTATGAAGTTCTTACGGCAACGGAAGATACACGGGCGAGTCCGCGCGCGTGAATCTGGTAATACACAAACAAATAATACATCAGCATTTACTATTCTATATTGCGAGGATGTCTCCGATTTGGTCAGAGAACGTTCGTCGAGGTCCTCCCCTTCCGACTGTGCCACTCACACTTGCCATGTCAACCTGTTTTGTCAATCTTTTTTTATCCATTATAGATAATATATATATCTATACTAATATTATAAAGAGGAAAACTTTGTTTGTTTGTTTGTTTGGTTGTAATGAATAGGCTCAAAAAGTACTGGACCGATTTCAAAAATTCTTTCACCATTCGAAAGCCACATTATCCACGAGTAACATAGGCTAAATTTTATTTTGGAAAAAAATAGGGTTCCGTAAGATATTTGAGTTTTTCGGACACAAGGTGTAAAAAATCAACCAGAAAAGTTACTTATTTTGCGTACGCTGCCTAAACTATAAAAGATAGAACCATAAAATGCTCTAATTAATTGTAGATCTTATAAATATCTACAAAACAATCCGCGACATACTATACCTATCTATGTCGAGTGGGGCACAACATCCATGTTTTTATTTAGAAATCTTGAATTTTTTTTGGACTACATTTAAACGCGTTTATTTTACTCATGCTATTAATCCTTATCAAAATAAGATAGTTCATCACTAAGTACAGTGTATGTAGATAATATTTGGTCTGTGAATGATTAAATTTGGACGTTTGGTTTTAAAAATGTGGCGAAATTATAATATTACGATTTCTGCTAAATTCATGGACACCGTCACTAACATCGAGGACGCAGTGCACTACCCCCAGGAATTTTTAAATTCTCTGAACCCCGCTGGGCTATCACCTCATGAACTGTCGTTAAAAGTTGGCACGCCGATAATGCTTCTCAGAAATTTAAGCCCCCCTAACATGGCACGAGACTTCTTATAAAGAAGCTAAAAGATAATTTAATAGTAGCGAAGATTATCACCGGCCCTGCAGCTGGTGAATTAGCTCATATACCAAGAATACCCATGATCCCTACTGATTTGCCTATACCCTTCAAAAGGCTCCAATTTCCAGTAAAATTTCTTTCGCAATAAGGATGAACAAATCCCAGGGCCAAACATTCAAATTAGTAGGAATTGATTTACGCAAAGAATATTTTACGCATGGGCGTATAGTTACGTTGCCATATCACGGGTCGGGGTTCCCGACCATCAGTATATTTTGTTACCTGAAAATAATTTAACGTCAAATGTTGTTTATAGAGAAGCTCTACAATAATCGCTTTAGTTATCTATCCTAAAACAACGGGTTGCACTCCGGGACTGCCGGCAGAAGTGAAAACTTAGTATTAATTACATTTAAATATTTTCATCATTAACAACTTTAACATCCACAGAAAGACAATCTGTGCAGCCTGCGGATAATGACTGCGTCGTCGATTTTAGTGTCGGTGTTTGTGAATTGACCTGGGAATCATTTTGCTGACCGGGTCTTTCCTGGGTAGGCTTTTTGCAGCGGTAACCGACATCCGCACGGAGCCGCGGGCGACCGCTATCACTACATCACTACATATTAGAAAACAAAGTCCCCGGCCGCGTCTGTCTGTATGTCTGTCTGTTCGCGATAAACTCAAAAACTACTACATGGATTTTCATGCGGTTGTTACCAATCAATAGAACGATTCTTCCGGAAGGTTTACGTATATGATTTGTTTAGTTTATGTGTACATTTGACTTATATATATTGATATTTGTCAGAGGTGTCGGAAAAAATTAAGCCATTTGGGAGCTTTCAACGAAAACGCTGCCTAAACCCTATGAGATATAACAAAACAATGTATGGCGAAATATTCTTCTCTTTAAGATCTACAAAAAATCTACAATAGCATATGTCTATCTTTCAAGGTTAACTTGCTATATCCATTATATCTTTTAGAAAAATGATCATTTCTAATGCGGTAATTGTAAAGCTAATCAGACGGATTCAGTATTTATCCTTATCATTTTAAATGAGTTAATATTCTTAAGCATTTCATGCAGATTATTTGACCACTACACAATATACTTTAAATGAATAACTTAGAAGTTATCGCAAAATAACAGCGCGTGTTTTCGCAGCGCAGCGAGTGAGGTAGGCCGAATGCGATTATGCGCGCCCTATCCTTAAGATTTATAAGGCAAATTTTTGGTTTGTGTTCGTTGTAACTATAATGGATATCTATCCATCATAGTTACAACGAACACAAAACATAAAAAATAGGTATTCAAGTATCTACTTGAATACCTATTTATTTAGTGTTTGTTGTATTGTTAGTCCTGAAGAGTATAGGTAGGTATTTCATACGATAAAAGTATACCCACCTACTTATTTCACTGAATTTTAGTAGGTATCCATATTAATTTGTTTCTGTTTGTTTTGACCAAATTTCGCCCGTTTGTTAGAGGTTTAAAGACATTCTGTAGTATAAGTATCAGTATTGTACCCGTGCGAAGCCGGGGCGGGTCGCTAGTATATTATATATATAACATTATGTATAGATTTATGAAATCAAATGATTTATTTGCTAGAATATGGTATAAAAGTCGCATATTAAAATTTATTTGTTTTTACATATTGTGCATTTGATGGCTGCATATAACAAAATGTATTGGAATTGTTAGTATAGAATTCAATTTAAAACTATCATCTACTCTTATTATTTCAGAAATTTAAAATTATAATAACTTTTATTTAGTAACATGTTGAAAAACTATTTTTTGAATAATGTCATGCGTAGGTTAATCACCTTTTCTGGTAATATTATTATATTAAATATTACCGCATGTCATTTACATTGCACTTATATAACTCCAGAATGTATTCGTGGTTAACGTAATTTACTTTAGTGTCGTGTACGGCTATTAGTCCATCCGATGCCCTCGTAGACCCGAAGTCCGAAAGGTCCGCGAACTGTAAAGTAGACCGACAGTTGCACAAAACTAAAAAACCTCTAAAATACTAAAAGTCATAATCCCTCAATCTCATCGCCAGCGACCGCCCTGAGCCGAGGTCTAAGCCCCACAAGGGGCCTTCTTGCGCAGGTTTCTTTGTTTGTATTTTCAAACCATTTATTAAGGCTGGAGCTCTGCTCGCCTTAATACCCGGTGAAGTAGCAAAAGCATATACATTTACTGTTTTGAGTTGAGTATCTTTGCAACAGATTTGCGGATGCGAGTTATATGTTTGAAATTCTACGATATTTGTAATTAGCACGATAATTTTATTATTATAATACTCCTGCAGCAATAATCCGTTCTTCTATATTTTTAAATTTCTACAAGAAGTATAGAACTATGCGCATTGTATTAGGATAGTTTATAAATAAAATATAGTTCGTATAATACAGAGTATTGTTTATTTTTAGTGTTTGTAAATGTTTTGAATACTTTACGGAAAAGTTTACCATATACTATGTTTCAAAATTGAGATTAATAAAATTCACCACGGGCGGGACTCGAACCCGCATTTTAGGTTAAGGCCCTAATGCCTTAACCAATTAGGCTACGGTGGAATCCTACTGGTCATCGATATTTATCAATCTCTTTTATAGCACGTCTCTAATGGGGACGTTAGTGCCATCTATCGGTAATTATCCGCATTACTTCGACTAATATCTTCAAAGTAGCATTTGGTGTTAAATATTAAACGATGATACCGCCCGTATATCACACTTTTTGAAGTGATATACGGGCGTGTTATTTTATTAATCTCAATTTTGAAACGGAGTATTTTTGTAACATCGTACACATTTTAAAATGTGAAATCATTTCTAGAGCTTAGATCCATAAGGTCGTATGTGATATTATACGTCGGGAACGTTCATCGTATGTGCCTTTATCGTAAATGACACATTATACTAGACCAAATCCTTCTGAAGTATAATTGTACATTCGTCCGTATGCTTCTGAGGTATATATTTGTATCCGGCACTGGCGCTAGTTATGACTGTATTAAAACGAGTAACTAGATCAGTTTCCCAAACTCGTTAGTTCCGCAAAGCAAAATTTACAGTCCCATTTTTTTTCACTCCTATTTGTGCTATTCGCGAAGGTATTTCTTCAAACGTTTATTCCTTTGTAAGATTTTCCACTCGTTATTTTTTTTCAGACATGCAGCAAACACCGCCCGTTTAGTGTATTTTATTTTCTGTATTTTTATATGATTACTATCTATATTAATTAAACGCTTTGTCTTTAATGACTGACTGAATGACGACGCCTGATTGTTTGGTAAGTTCATCGTTTCGCTAATTCGAACACCAAACTTGTTCAAAAGGACTGCCGCTATTTGAAATGTCTGCATCAGGTTTGGTAGAGAACGATGAAGGTATTTTTGCCTAAAAAGTTTAAGATCTTGTTTATAGTGGCCATTGGTCACAGCCTCTATCTACCATCCATCGGCACACAGCTACTTGGATTTACTTAAGCTGTAGTTAATTGGTGTACGCCTTCTACAGTGTTCGCCTTTTACAAGTGATTCTTGCATACATGTTCTAACGCTACAAGCCTTTTGTTAGACCTATCCAATTTTCGATAATGCTATCGTCCATTTCTTGCATATTCTCAAAGTCTAGCGTTGGATGGAATGCATTTACATGTTGTACCTGCTGAGCAGTGAATGTATACATGCTGAATGGAATAGTGTCGCCCATCATTAACTGTTCTGAGCAAATTCGAGCTAGGTTTGGCAAGTAATATTTATGATTACTTTAAAGTTGCTCGCAAATTATCCGATATACAGTGCAGTATGGTACTAGTACAATTTGGATATACGCAATGATGGTTAGCATTAGCTGTTCGTCTATACTCTGGTAAAACTATGCTTTGTACGTCCGCTTGACGATGAGGACATGGGTCCAATGGATTAGATCCAGAAGGCTGATCATCCTCTTAAGCTGGGTGGGAACTACTAGGTAGGGATCTATTATATATAGATAGGAATATATAAACGTTATTCATCGTTATTGATGAATAACGTTTCCACGCCATGCTTCTCTTTGAGAGCGCAACCATCTTAGCGGTACTTAGTAAACAACTAGTTAACTAATAAATAATGCAAATAATGAGGCAAGATCGGTGTCCAGTAATGAAAAATCTTTTTCCAGTAATGAATTGAAAGTATTCATTTTTTTTTACACTACAATATTTATACCACCCTACAAAGAACACTTCCACTTAGAAATAAACATAATTGTTAATTAATTTACTCCTTTTCGTTACAATTACAATAGTCTAAGATCCGACTGCCAAATTAGTGCGTTCATCGAGTGTTTGCTAAAAACCATTTTTTTTACGGTTAGTAGAATATAGATATTTATGGTTAGTTGAATATAGGTTAGCAATCAAAATGTCACTGCTAGTATTTTTAAAGAAATTATTATTAATTGATATTCCGTAAGTAAATCATTGAAATGTTCTTTTCAATAAAATATCGTCCACTTCACGGTAATATATATAAAGACTCTGAAACACTATTAAAACCCCCCGGCCTCCGCCAACGACGGATCAAAGATCGTGTTCCTTCGATCCGACGTTGGCGGGAGCCGGGTACGCACGAAGCAATCCGGCCTCCCGACGGTACCCGCTGCCAATATGGCGCCGCGGGGTCTCCTGGGCTGGGACTAACTGTGGCCCATTTGCCCAGGCGGTGGCGGATGTCCTCCAGTCTTACCACCAGCTCCCTCCCCGCTTGCGCCTTCAGAAGGCGCTGCTCCGTTTCCAGTGCAGCCTCCTTTGCTTTCTGGAGGCCAACGTAGTTGCCCGTGGTAGGCGGGCGACGGGCGGTGGAGGCTCTGCTCTGCAACACCTCAGAGCTAGCCGACTCCTCCGACCCCGACTCCTTCACTTCCTTTGGGGAGAGGTCAACCTGCGCCCGCTATCATAGGAGTGCATCGACACCAGCAAGCTGGTAGAGTAAACACCCGAAAGGCGACCTTCCAACAGGTCCAGGCTCTTTGGGCCGACCATGGGACTCCCTGACATGTCCCTTCGCAGGTGGTATGGTGCGGCCTGTTGACCCGCGCCTCGACCGGGCTTTTGCTCTCTCCGCGGGGGCTTGCGATCCCGCCTCTCCTCTCCTAGCTCACACGTCGTTGGTTTTTTTTAAGGTCGATTTCATATCCCACGAGTAGGGTCGATGTATAAGGTCAACTGTGGGGTGAAGCCCATTCCCGCAGCAAGACAAATACCCAGCCAGCTCGACGCTCGACTGGTTGGCACCGTTTGCGACGGAATAACTCCTCCGCAATTCATCCCTCGCCACGGTGCAACAGCTTGGATTGGGGCATTTCTTAAAGAGGTTTGCATCCTCGCGGCCTGAGCGGTTAACCCAAGGCCCCCGGTCTCCAACACATGACTGTAGGATTACGGGTTGGGAACACGTGCCCCGACCGGCAGTTAGGCCGGTCCCCCAAAAACCGGTCACCCGCAAAAAACGGGAAGCACAACAACGTATGCGGGGGGGCCAATAAGACTCACCCGCCATTGGGGCCCAAACAGACCCCACTTTTAACAATCAGTGGGCCCCAAAAGAGACCCACCTGCCGCTGAAGCCCAAAAAAACTCCAGCGACGAAAACAACAAAACAATAAAAATGTTTAATAATAATAAAATAATAACAAATAAAATTAAAAATAACACAGAAAACTTGACGGGGGTGCCCAATAAGCCTCCTGTCGCAAAACGAGGCCCCCTACATCTGGCCAGCTGTTAGCCGCCGACCACCAACAAAAGACTGGTGGCCGACGTTGCCCAGGGTGCACCACGAGGAGGTCGCTGAAGCTATCGCACCCTACACTGATTGCCCTGATCTAATGACATTCATGAAACAAGGAAAATGTCAAAGTGAAAATATTAGACCCATAGAAGTTTGCTTTGGTTTGGCTGAAATTGCAAAAATAATTCTGCGTTATAAATCGAAAATACTGAAAAAGACCTAAAATGCTTTTCTGAAAAAACACCCTTACAGAAAAAGATAACGGGACACATAGGCCGAGCTGATACTTCGTATCCGCAAGACATCACAATCAAATATATCCGAAGAGTGCCTACAATCGTCCAAAATCATAAAAAATCCGCATAAAAAATTATATCAATTTTTGATTTTAAAATTTGTTATTTTTATACTAAAGATATTACTTTTAGAGTAATTATTAAATTAAGTCGTTCAACCAATCTACCGGTTCAACTTTTGTTTTAACCGTTGGAGACGCATGCGCAATGGCTTTAAAGCAGCTGGCAATCGCTATATTCTTCTGACTGGTGATATTACGCGCTAGCTCTCTTTCACTCTACCTTTAATATTTACCATATTTAACAGCCAGCAACTCTTATTTGCGGCCAGATTTAATTAAACAAACATATATCATAATAAACAGAAAAAAATAGCTTTAATTTGATATATAAATTATAATAAATGTATGTCATGAGCGTGTAAATTTAACAAAATCATACCTGTATTCACCTGGCTGCGAAGAGATGCTGAAAAATCACGGTTGCCTTTGCGCACGGCCAAGTGCGCAAAGACAACCGTGATTTTTCATTCTTTATACCTAAATATATTGCCGTGAAGTGGACGATATTTAATTGTAAAAACATTTCAATGATTCTTTACGGAATATCAATTAATAATAATTTATTTAAAAATACTTACTTTATAGGTTGCAACCTAGTAGATCAATATTCTACTAATTATAAATATGCGTAAACACATGGTTTTTAGCAAACACTTACTATTGTGTTAATGTCCTAATCTGTATATATCGGTGGATCTCAAGAACAAAGTTGCATGTTTACAATATTATTTATTCTGTTCCCTTGTGTTACCTATAATTTTATTGTTATACTAGCAACACGCCCGGCTTCCCACGGGTGCAATGCTTAAGTATTATACTATATATTATATTGAGCCTTTCTTTTGAATCACTCTATCTATTAAAAAACCGCATAAAAATCCGCTGCGTAATTTTATAGATCAGGACGGACAGACTACACAGTTATTTTTTTCGAAATATGGGTACGGGTATCAATATGGGTACTTGTTTTTACGAAATTGATCCGTTAATTTATTTTCTATTTCATTTATTTATCATGATTCCTAAATTGTATAGAATATCTCAAAAGATAATAATATTAAAGGAAAATAAGTAAACAGTAATGTGATAATAAATCTTTGTTACTATTCGCTGGGTGCCAAGTAGGTGGAGGGGGAACCACGAATCGGTCGCAGCGCGCGCGGTGGCCCAACAAGGAACTAACGGCTGAACATTTTCCATTTTATACTAGTTCAATTTACGTATCCGTGCATTATTAGGCATAAATAAATAAATATGCGTCACGAAACCTGCCGTGTTGTTAACTGCAAGAACATGGCAAAAAATCTTGGAACAAATTCATTCATTTTTATCCATCTTTAAGTCGAACTGAAACCACGGCTCAAATAGTTCATCAAGAGGTCATAACTAAAATTCCTATTATAAGGACCCTAAACTGGATAAAGCATTGGCTATTTGATAGAATTTGGAGAATGTACTAATAAGGATCCACGCATGGTGGAATTCACAAAGGGCCTGTGTCAAATACGGCTTGTGAGCACCTGTACAAATGTGCTGGTATTTTAACTCTTAAAAAAGCTCAGTGAGCTACGGAAAGGGCTACGCTCGGCATTTCTTTGCGTGATCGAATAAGAAATGAAGAAATCCGCAGGAGAAATCCGAAGGTCGCTGTAGGACATAGCTGACGGCCGATGGAGCAAAAAAGTCCTCCAGTGGAGACCACGAACTAGCAAGCACAGCGTGGGCTTGCACTATGGACCGACCTCATGAACATCGCAGGGAGTCAGTGGATGCAGGCCGCTAGCAATCGTTACCGCTGCAAATCGATGGGGAGGCTTATGTTCAGCATTTGACGACAACAGGCCGGCTGTTATGATAAATAAATAGACACTCTTGCGTTGATTTTCTCAGGACATTTTTATACCAAACGCAATATTGAATTGGAAATAATAAAACAATAGCCCTTCACAAATGGGGAAATGGGGAAACTGGTGAGGCGCTTTTGAGAGACTTGACGGCTTTGGTAGCTCTCATGTTGTCAGGGCAAGTCAATACCGATATCACGGAGCTTCTGTATGGAGCTAAGCATTACGCTTTAAAAAAAAAAAGACGGTGGCATAAGACGAATTGCCATTGGTATGACATACCGCCGTCTTGCGGCTAAAATTTGTTGCAAAAAAATTTCGCCACAACTTGCCAATCTTTTTCAGCCCCTTCAACTAGGTTTTGGATCTCGGGGTGGCTGTGAGGCTGCCGTCCATTCAGTACGGACATATCTCAGCAACGACAAAATTCTGGAGAGGTGCTGTTGAAAGCGGATGTAAAAAACGCTTTCAATTCGGTGGACAGGGGAGCCCTTTTGACTCAAGTAAGAGATAAAATACCTGACTTTTACAATTTTATTTGGCAGTGTTATAGTTCAAATTCAAAATTAACTTATCTCGGCAAAGAAATTTCCTCCGTGGTTGGATGTCAGCACGGAGCCCGGAGACCCTCTCGGGCCAGCTATTTTTAGCCTTGCTATTCATCCTATTATCCATCGCCTTCAATCAAAACTTAATATTTGGTACTTGGATGATGGGACAATTGCTGGCAATGTAGATACTGTTTGCGATGACCTTCGCTTAATTATAAAAGAGTTCCACGAAATTGGGTTGGAACTCAATTTTTCCAAATGCGAACTATAGGTACATTGCAGACAATTGTCCTTCCAAAGATTTGGCTAAAGAAAAAATTAATAGTTTGGCCCCCAATATCAAAATGATTAATAAATCTTCACTGTGTCTGCTGGGCTCTTCTATCTTTGACGAATCAATACCTGCCTTTGTTGACAACCAAATTCTGATCGACTATCTAAAATTAGCCCTCACATTGCTTTTACTATTTTAAAATTTTGCCTTTTTGTCCCTAAATTCACCTACACATTGCGATGTTGTCAGTTGTGGAAACATATTAATATTCTAAAAAATATAGACAACATCGTCAAAACCAGTTTAGAATCAATTTTGAACATACGTTTTGAAGAAAGGACTTGATCACAGGCTTCACTTCCAGTTCGATTAGGGGGTCTGGGCGTTAGAGCCATTTCAGACGTTGCTCTCCCCGCTTTTTTGTCTTCTGTCCATAGTACCCAAAATTTTTCACATAAAATTCTCTCGGCTAGTCTAAATAGTTATAATATTTCTTATATGAAGGAAGCTGAGTCTGAATGGCTTTTGGCTTGCCCCAACTCTGCCTTGCCATGTAATACATCTGTTCAGCGGCAATGGGATGGGCCGCTCTGTGAGCTAACGCGGAATAATTTGTTACAAACGTGTTGCAGCTCTGCAGATCGTGCCCGTCTTTTAGCCGTTGCGGAATGGGAGTCAGGCTTGTAGCTGCATGCGCTGCTGCACCTTAATGGATGCAAATACGTTTCGTGTGGCAGTATCATTGCGCCTGGATGCGCCGTGCTGTGCTCCCTGCGCTGCGAGTGGGGCGCCAATGTGACCCAACTCGGTCACCACGGCCTGTGTTGTAGTAAAAGTGCTGGACGTCTGTCCCGTCATGCCACTATTAATGATATAATACGTCGGGCCTTTAGCTCGGCAAATATGCCAGCCGTTTTAGAGCCTAATGGCCTTATGCGCGATGATGGTAAAAGGCCCGACGGAATGACTCTGGTGCCTTGGAGGATGGGACGGCCTTTGGTGTGGGACGCTACGTGCGTCGACACCCTCGCGCCGTCTCATCTTTTCGGGACTCAGGGTAGGGCTGGCATGGCGGCTGAATTATGTTACGTATTTGTGCCTTTTGGTGTCGAAACATTGGGGCCGTGGGGACCGGGAGCCAAATTAATTTATAAATACCTCGCAGCGGCCCTCTTAAGTGCGGCACTTTCTCCGAGTGCTGGTTTCTACTTTGCAAAGCAGGTAAGCATTGCCATTCAACGAGGTAATGCTGCCAGCATTCTGGGAACCTTGCCAAGTAGAATAGATTTAGAATAGTAGTATATAAGTTAGTTTTATTTTTAATTAGTTACTTTTAGTTTGTATTTTATTCATCATTATTAAATGTACGTTTATAATATTATATTACATAGCCCTTCAAGACAGCAACAACATTTATCTATATTTATCGTGACATAGAATTAATATATACAAAGTTCGCATTTCGAACATATGTACGTGTTTAGTTAATGAATATACAATAGCTTACTATACTGTTTATTAATCAAGTATCCAAAACTATAAAATGGTTTCATTCTGTGGAGTTAAATAACGTAACTCTCAAACTAAAAACAGTTTAAATTATACTTAAGACTTGGACTATGGACAACGCCGAGTTATTCAGTAAAAACAATACAATATCAAACCACGACGCTTTCTTGTGCCTCGAAGAATATTCTAAGAAAGTTAATTGGAAGCGAAATAATAAAATAATTGATATCGGTTCCGGGGATGGTACCGTCACATGTATGATGACGAAATATATTCCGACTAAGTTTAAATTACTGGGTACTGATAAAAGTGAAAAAATGGTAAACTTTGCAAATCACCGCTACGCTACCAAAGATATCCTATTTACCTTGTTAGACATTGAAGCGGTGCTACCGGAAGAAATAAAGGGAAATTTTGATATTGTATTTTCATGTTACACTCTACACTGGGTCAGGGATCAATGGTAAGTGGAAGTTTTCGTTTAATATATATTAGGTTGGGGAAAAGTCTTTTCGCATTATAGTATGTATGAACTTGTAATAAAATCTCTTTGGCTATACTATTCGTATCTGGCTGGTTTTGGTATCATTGAAAGTTAAAATTTTAAAGAACATAATTCCAAATTCCAATTAGGAAAATGTGTGATTTTTATTTGTTTTTCGTACTGTCAATATGAGTCTAATGAATCTAATGAATAAATTCGATTAATTTTAAAATTTTACTAGAAATAAGGTAAAACGCAAGCCGCGAAAAAAATTTGCGGTGTTTATGGACCTAGTGCAGTGTCTGTGAGTGTAGCCCAAATTTGGTTTAAGCGTTTTCAATCAGTAAATTTTAATGTCTAAGATGCACGTCGCTCTGGTCGCCCTATTACGGATAAAATGGATGCCATTTTTGAAAAAGTGGAGCAAGATCGGCATATCAGTTGTTAAGACGTAGCTGAAGAACTGAGAATTGACCACAAAACAGTTTTGGCGCATTTGACAAAACTGGGTACACAAAAAAGCTCGATATTTGGGTACCTAACGAGCTCACCGAAAGAAACCTAATGAACTATGTACTCATTTCTGATTCTTTATTACGACGTAATGAAACCAAACTATTTTTGAATAAGCTGATAATTGGTGATGAAAAGTGGATCAAATTCGTCAAGAACGTGCGAAAAAGGTCTTGGTCAAAGGCCGGTCAGGCTTCACAGACTGTGGCGAAACCTGGGTTAACTCGCAACATGGTGATGCTGTGTGTGTGGTGGGATTGGAAGGGCATTATTCATTATGAGCTGTTACCACCAGGCAGGACCATCGATTCTGAACTCTACTGTGAACAACTGATGAGATTAAAGTAAGAAGTTGAGAGAAAGCGGCCGGAATTAATCAACAGAAGAGGTGTGGTTTTTCCTCATGATAACGATAAATAGATCTCACACATCTTTAGCCACTCAGCAAAAATTAAGAGAGTTTGGCTGGGAGGTGTTAATGCATCCGCCATATAGTCCTGACCTTGCACCTTCAGATTTCCACCTGTTTCGGTCTCTTCAGAATTCTTTAGGCAGTGTCAGGTTAACATCACGAGGGGACTGCCTAAACCACGTGTCGTGGTATTTTGATCAGAAGTCTCAAAATTTCTATAGCAATGGGATCATGTCCCTACCTACAAGATGGCAAAAAGTTATAGAACAAAATGGTACCTACATACTTTAGTTAAATGTAAATAAACTATATTAAAAAATGTTTTGTATTTTCTTAAAAAATGCGAAGAAACTTTTTCCCCAACCTATTATTTAGGAGGCTACTAAGGGTGCTTGTGCTAAATCTATACTTATAGTCAATATTCTAATCCATATTGAAATTATTATATTCTAGTATACAACAGTTAAGATCTTTCCTTGTGTTATAAACTAACCAAGGTTTTAAGACCAAAATCGATCTGCCGATTTCCAAGTTCAAAATGTATTTCATCAAGGGATTTAATTTAATTACCGAAAAGAGTTGGACGAGATCGCATTTAAGTGTGGGGGTAGCACCCATGCCCCTCAGGGAATACCCACTAAATACCCGGGGATATTTAGTTGGTATTCCCTTCTTCGTGGTATGATTAACGTACCATGGAGCGGCGAGTCCCACATAGCCCACTGCCAGCGCGTAGATGCCGCAGCGGAGGTATGCGCAGGGCGTTTCTTCTCGGTTCTTAAAACTCGGTACAAAAAGGCATAGCTACCGCTGTAATGATACGGGACAACGGAGCTATAAAGACGCCGAAAGTGTGTGGTGTGTCTTGGGACCATGAACAGAAATTGGAGGATCTAGATCCTCCCCGCGGTGTGCAGGTAAAACCATTATGTTCTACTCAACCTCTTTTTTACACCATTAGTGAGTTGCGACTTTTAGGAATATTTACAAACGCCATCTATAATCTATCTTCTGATCTGTTATTTTACTGTCAGGTCGCAATCGTTTTATTACACCGTCACACGTACCTAAATAAGACCCGTAAATCAAATCAAATTCCATGTTTGGAATTAGTTTTATCTGGATCAATTGCTATGAATCACCGTTGAAGACGCCTGAAATAAGGTCAATGCATAATGAAATTCCAAAGCTAAGCAATGGCTGCACTGATAGTGGCTTTATCATAACTTAAACCAAATTGCTGGTGGCGAATCTTTAGACGTTTTGAAAGAAATCGAAGGAAGTCGTCGGGGGACGACAAAAGTTGGGTATATGACTTCAGCTCTCTTTGGGTCATTTTTGAGAATAATTCAAATTTAATATATATGCAGGTATACTAAATTAATTTTCTATTGTAATTCTACCACCCCGACTATATATATGAACTAAAACTACCCGTTTATAGTTGAAATAAAATAAAAACGAAACCAAATTTAAAAGTTACATCCAATACTTGTCTGGCACCACAAGGCTGTCTTTGGAAGCCAGCTATAGTTAATAACTATTCATTCAATCGATTAAAACGAAAGACGCAATGCATTGCATCGGTATGCAATTAAAATGCATAAAGTATAATTATGGTGTTGTTTAATTCAAAATGTACCTACGCGACGTGGTGTAGATGTGGTACAGGCGTCACGCGTCTCCACTAAGCCACTGCTTCGTGTTCAACTTACGTCTTATCCATTCACGCCTGTGGCCACGATGTGTCTATAAGCCAATGCAAAGAAAATATTTACTCCGTACTGTAATCCTTTAATTATTCCTTGTTTTCTTTACCAGTGCATTTAAATGAATTGGTAAATTTTGCACTCAAATCTATTTGCTTAAATATTTCGAGTTACTAATTGTTCCTTTTATCTTCAGTATATTTTTATTTAACTTATCGATTTCATTAATGCGCCTGTATTTGCTAGCTACGAGAGTTTTGCTACTTCACCGGGCATGAAGGCGAGCATGACTCCAGCTTTACAATATGTTTTAGATACTACCTACAAATAAGAGGAACTTAAGATTATATTCTGACTTAGTGCGAGTTATAGTTAATGGACCGCTTGATCATAGGGTCTATGAGAGAATCGACATAAGAAATTCTCGGTGTCCCCTATCCTGCGGTACCATCCCGTGAAAAGGTAACGCACCGTATTTGAGAAAATCAGATATTTGTAACCTAATCTCAAAACACTAAAATCACCTATTATGGTCGGGAAAAATCATGTGCGGGTCTAAATTTGCTTCCAATCAATAGTAACAAAGGCGTCATCGACGGACTACTTCTGCATGTTAAAAAAAAACCACGAAGAGGATGGCGGGGTCTGAAGACCTCGCCATCCCCTTCTAACCTAACCTATCCAAGTCGGCGTGCCCCAAGTTCCAAGCTCACTCTTGCATACTAAAGAGGAGTAACACTGTAGTAGACTCCACATCTTTCTAGGTTGTTATAAAAATAAAACAATAACACAAATGACACAACGCAAATACCATAGACAGTTTTTTTTTGCGCTCCGTTTCTCCAATTTGATATGACATTGTACGCCACAGACACAGACACTAGAACACATTCAGTTGTAAATCGTCCATTTTAACTTTACGTTTCACGTTATAACGTTGACAGTTCAGATTTTATCTGATTTGAGGTTAGAAACTATTTTTGAAAATTTCTCGAAAAATATCCATTACCTTTGAATAAGAGTGGTAACGTTATAATCGGGGGCCTACCCTATACCAGATTTAACCCCCTCCGCTAACCCAAAATTTGCGCTTACGCTCGATTGTGAACTATAAAAAAAGTCTAAAAAAGCCGGGCCCAATAAAAAATCTGTCTATGTCCGGCTTCATCCGGACGCCGGGATGCACGTCAGTGTTATTCAAAATGATGCAATTAAGTAAAAAAAATATTTTATAACTCAAAACAATGGGATACGATTTCGTTTTCACTGGTGTTATCCATATACGTGATACTATCTGCTGTTAGATGGCTGGCATATCTTTTGTAAGCCCCGTATATATTATTCTGTTATACTTACCAAACTTAATCAATGATTATTGTGCGTCATCTGATGACCTTTGGTGTAAATATATGTACATAAATTAATTTGTGTTTGGTGTATGTTAAATATTAATGAAGTTACTACTACTTCATTAATATTTAAGGAAGCAGGAAACTTAAATAATAATAGACTTTTATAGACTGTCTATAGACGTTATGATCTATTGAATTGTATAAGTATTAGATACAATTCAGTTCAAGTCGATTACGGTTAATCTGAAACAATAAATCTACAAAATATTTTACTGACCTTTTAGGAATGTTGATGGTAAATAGAGTGACGTCAAATGTAATGTAACGAGAGCATGCATACAGCAACGAATCACCGTTAACAAATTACTTTTGAGTTACCTTGTGTTTATAAATTTCGTTGTGTTGTATCCTGACTGTTCAAGAAAAATAATATAATCTTATGTAAATTAAAACTATTAAATTGTTCGTATTTGGTTTTAGGCGTGCATTCAGCAACATTTACGATCTGATGAACGAAGACAGTGATTGTCTTTTGATATTCTTAGCTGACAATTTGTTCGTGGGTGAAGTGTATAGAAGACTTGCACGCAACAACAAGTGGACTGCTTTACTACATGACAAGGATCGTTTTATATCTCCCTACATTGATTGTCAGGTGTTGTATTTTCATTGTCTTTGTAATGGAATGGGTGTTGTTATTCTTTCACTCCACTCTACACAACATCCTGCCCAGGCAAGTGGTGTCTGTACTTTCAATCTACCTATTGTATTTGTGATGTTAGAAGTATATTCGTAGATAGACGAATAGTATATATGAAATCGAATATCCTGACCACAATATAATAGAATAGAATACTCATTATTGTATACACACATTGTTAAATATATAATTTGATAAACTTTAGTAGAATCTTATAATGTAAACACCCATACAACTTAACTACTGGACGGAGAGCTGACAACCGAAACGGCCAGGTAATTTGATCATTCATAAAAATGATTTATCAACTTACCTGGAGCACTCTAAGCATAAAAACGTCGACCTGGCAGGATTCGAGTGGTGGATGTGGATGTTGGGGGTTGGGGTGGGAAAAAATAAAAAAAAGGAATTTGATCAGGATTACTTTTTATGCCAAATGGTTTGCCTACCTCCCCAAAGAACACAAAAAAAATCTGGCGTCAGTTGGTTGGTGGAACGGTATCGCCAGGCTTAATTATAGTGAGGAAAAAAATAATTATTTTTAGGTAACAAGAACAAGGCTGGCTTTTTTTGTGCTTAAAGTTTATTATTCCCAGAGGCTAGGAAAAAAAGCCAGCCAATAATAGTGGTGGGAACATGTCGACAAAAATAATTGAAAATTTATATTTCAAATTGGATTTTGTTCGAGAAAGAGCTAAGGGGCATGAAAAAGAGCGCGTGGAGGGGATACACGCGACAACGGCGTCCGTGCTCTCTCGGCGCGTCGTTCATGTTCGGTAAACCGAACACGCCTGGCTGTCCTCGTCGCACTCCTTGAGCGGCAAGAGCCGAACGTTTCCGGAGCGCCAGCTGTTTTAGTTGAGCGTCTATTTCTCAGCGCGTGGACGTGTTTTAATATTCTGTTAAAAAAAAATAATTAAATATAAATCATTTTTATTCACGTAAACCAATTACAGGGATTTGTAAATCGCCAATAATTCTAATTTGCCACCGTACCAGGCTGAGCTACATCGACAACAACGACGCGCCGAGAGAGCACGGACGCCGTAGTCGCGTGTATCCCCTCCACGCGCTCTTTTTCATGCCCCTTAGCTCTTTCTCGAACAAAATCCAATTTAAAATATAAATTTTTAATTATTTTTGTCGACATGTTTCCACCACTATTATTGGCTGGCTTTTTTTCCTAGCCTCTGGGAATAATAAACTTTAAGCTCAAAAAAAGCCAGCCTTGTTCTTGTTACCTAAAAATAATTTTTTTTTCCTCACTATAATTAAGCCTGGCGATACCTTTCCACCAACCAAATGACGCCAGATTTATTTTGTGTGCTTTGGGGAGGTAGGCCAACCATTTGGCATAAAAAGTAATCCTGATCAAATTACCTTTTTTATTTTTTTTCCCACCCCATAACACCACATCCACCACGCGAATCCTGCCAGGTCGACGTTTTTATGCTTAGAGTGCTCCAGGTAAGTTGATAAATCATTTTTATGAATGATCGAATGATTGTGGAGACTTTAATATAAATATTTTGGAAAAGAATACATTAACCTGTAACTTCTTGAATTTGTTTAAATCTTTCAATTTGTATAATTTATTTATTGAGCCTACGAGGATTACTGCCTCTAGTGCTACTTGTATAGATAATATATTTTCTAACTTAAAACCTATTCATAAATTTGTAATTAATATGTTACAGTCGGACCATTGTGGACAGTTAGTATCTTTTCCCAAGAAAATCAATAAAATCCAAAGTAAAAAAATAAGTTTTGTACCCATTAGTGAAAGTCGTATAGAGGCATTTCAATTTAACTTGTCATACAAATTATCAGGTTTGCCAATTCACAATAACCCAAATCAGCAGTATAATTTATTTTTTAATATGGTTATTGCTGAATATAATACAATATTTACATCTAAAACAAAGTTGATCAGTAACGGTAAGTTAAGTTTCAGTGAATGGGCAACTCCTGGTATTTACAAAAGTCGTAATAAATTGTATGAATTGTATTATGAGCAGACTTTTGATAAAAGTACGAATTTTAAAAACCAGGTAGCTAGATATTCCAAAGTATTTAAAGAAGCCTGCTCCACTGCCAAATCAATGTATATAAATAATAAAATTAAAAACTCATCCAATAAAATAAAAGAAATATGGCATATTATTAATAACGAAACAGGTAGAGCCATAGATTGTAATAGAGATTTTAATCTAAAAATAAAAAATGGTAATATTTCAGCAGATATGGAAGTTGCAACTGAGTTTGAGAATTTCTTCACTAACGTACCTTTAATAACAACTAAAACTCTAAATTCATCTTCAATATTTGCTGAGGCGCTATTAAAAGAAAGTGTTTCTGCTTGTGTTACCGATTTTACTTTTACTTTAATAGACTATAAAGATGTAATTAATGCTTTCAATACCATAGAGAAGAAAAAAACTAAAGACCTATGGGGTCATTCTGTTAAATTTATATCTAATATTATTGAAATAATAGCGCCTTACCTAGCAAACATATTTAATAGTTGTGTTTATTCTGGTGTATTTCCTGACTTGATGAAACATAGTAAGGTTATACCATTATTTAAATCCGGTGATAGTACTGATCCCTCGAATTTCCGACCTGTTTCTATATTGCCCACTCTGAGCAAAATTTTTGAAAAATTAATTCTTAGCCAATTGCTCAGACACTTTAATAAATTTAATCTATTACATAAAAAGCAGTTTGGGTTTACGAGGGGTTGCTCAACCATAGATGCGGGAACTGAATTATTAAAAACTATATTCGCGGCCTGGGAAGATTCGAAGGAATCCTTAGGTATTTTCTGTGATCTGTCTAAGGCATTTGATTGCGTTCACCATGACACTCTGGTCAGGAAATTACACCGGTATGGCATTAGGAACCAGGCTCTCAATCTTCTGATTTCTTACATGGGCAGTAGAATTCAGAAGGTTGATATAAACGGTAAAATATCATCAGGCTCTGTTGTATCCATGGGCGTCCCGCAAGGCTCAATCCTGGGGCCATTTTTGTTTTTGGTGTATATAAATGACTTACCTTACTATGTAGGAAATAATCATGAGATAGTATTGTTTGCTGACGATACCTCCCTAACTTTTAAAATAAATAGACAGTTACGCAACTATGAAGAAGTAAACAATGCAATCTCGAAGGTAGTCCATTGGTTTAATGTTAATAATTTACTTTTAAATGAAAACAAAACCAAAGTCATTAAATTTTCTACACCTAATGTAAAACAAATTGACACGAATGTAAAAATAAATGGTATTCGGTTGGAGCCAGTGGAGTCAACTGTTTTTTTGGGAATAACTATTGACTCCAAATTACAATGGGGCCCACATATTGCGAAACTGTCAGAGAAACTTAGCTCTGCGGCCTATGCTGTTAAAACAATGAGACGACTCACTGATGTGGATACTGCTAGAATGGTTTACTTTAGTTATTTTCATAGTGTAATGTCTTATGGGATTCTTCTATGGGGAAACTGTGCGGACATTGACACCATTTTTGTACTACAGAAAAGAGCTGTACGGTCCATATATAAACTTGGTCCGCGAGTTTCCCTACGGGAGAAATTCAAAGAGACTAATATTCTTACAGTCGCATCACAATATGTATATGAAAACCTTTTATATGTTCATAAGAATATTGATAGTTTTAAGAAAAAAAGCGACACTCATAATATTAATACTAGAACTAAGCATAATCTTGTTTTACATGCTACACGTCTCCACAAAATAAGCAATTCTTTTATGGGGCAATGTATACGCTTCTACAACAAACTTCCTAGTAATGTTAGAGATCTGTCTATAAACAAGTTTAAACGATATGTGAAAGATAAATTATGTAAAAAAGCTTATTACAAAATTTCAGATTATGTCAATGACAAAACAGCTTGGGAATAGTTGGGAGTGAGTTGCTCTAAAACAATACTGCTTTATTAATAATTGTAAAATCAAATTTATTTAAAAAAGGATTCCTCTGAGTTTCTTGCCAGTTCTTCTCAGAGTTGCCACGTCCAAAACTGGTGGTAGTAAAAGAAAGGGACGCATCATAAGAACATGATTTAAAATATTTTAAATGTGTCTATATGAATAAAGAATTTTTGACTTTGACTTTGACTTTGATCAAGTTACCTGGCCGTTTCGGTTGTCAGCTCTCAGTCTATACAGACGTCTGGCTTTTTAATGACATACGAGGACATAAAGGTTCACTACTTAAATAAATGTATAGATTTCAATGACATTTTGTATAAATCTAACTATAAACCCCACTTGAAAATAGACATGTAGGTTATAAGTTATAAGACATGTCGCTGATGCATGATTACGTAACTTTAAAGTTTAATGCACTTCAGAAAAAAATATTTACTATTTTGGGTATGCTTAGCATGCAAAAGGTATTTTAAATGTGGCACAAAAACGAAATAAGGGAAAACTGACTGGACAGATTTTAGACGAGAAGACATTTTTTGAACTCAATTAAATGCTGCCATCGCGTAATTCTGTAAAAAACTTCATAGATTATTATAAAACTTACACTTTATTTGCTTTTATTTCTAGGAACCTGAAAAAAATATAAGGGAAATGATGGAAACTATTGGATTTGTAGACATTGACGTGACGTGTAAAAATAAGAAATATCGATTTAGCACCGTAGATATAATGAGAAGTATGTATCTAATTTATAATTTTTATTTTTATTATGCGACAGATTCGGCCATGTCTTCTAATTCTAAGAAGATAAGCAATCTGGGTATGATACAGTGCAATCTTTGTTACTTTTCTGTCATAATCCGATTGCACGGTTTTATAAATACGACCAGTTAAACATAGCATGACGAGTAACGAGCTCTCCAACCTTATTGATAGAATTGTAGATTTCAGAGAATATTTCTAGAAACACAACTTGTCTGACTTGAATTTGTTGTATAATATGTTCTACTGAATATTTCATTTCATAAAATAGGTACAAATAACACAGTACGTAAACTTACACAGGACTTTTTTTTAACGACATTATTTCTATTTTCGCATGATTTGCGTGTAGCGTAATCCTTCAAAGTTACTTTTTATATACTGTTGAACTGATTTGTTTAGTGCTGTTTGACATGATTTGATTTCTTCAATCATTTTGATTAATTATTTATTATGTCAAAGCATTATTTTGTCAAAGCTCGTTCGCAACTTTATTAAATTCAGGAGTCTTTTTTATAACCACTGCCGTGTTGTCGACAACTCCTAAAATAACAAGCACACGAGTTGTTACACAATTTATGGATGCGATTTCTATCTTCCGAAAGATTTATGAATGGATGTTTGGCTGTATTAGATTGCTATGCTGCTCAATGTGCTGTAATATAAAGCCTAACCTAATTTGTTAATGCAGGTTGTTGATACAAATGTATCATCAAGGTTTTATTGTAATCCAAACGCTTATATTATTTCCTATTTTTATGTTCATTGGTAATTGACATAAAAAATTGTTACGGAATTTTTCTTTTTCTTTTTACAACTTACTTCTGGTCTCATAACATTTATCAGTGTATTTTTTTCGATAAAAATACTGAAGCTGAAAGCCAAAAAAATGTAACAGCATTGACAAAGTATTTGTCAATGAAGGCGTAAAAAAAAATCAAATAAAATTATCCCTTCTATATAAATGTGAATGTAAGTTTGTCTGTTATGCCACAGTTACGGGTAAACTACTTAACCGATCATCATTAAACTTTGTTCACATATTTTTGAAAGTATTAGAAGTAATATAGGGAGATTGGCTTCAATGCGTGCGAAGCCGCGGGTAAACGCTAGAACTTATATGAAATAAAATGATAATACCTAATTACCTACCTACATACAATAAGTTTATTATATTCTAGAGAAGGTAGGTACGTAGAAATTACTTAGTTAATTTTATATTTTGTTTCAGATCTTTTAATAGCAATCAATCCTTTCAACATCCCAGAAAACCTAAGTGATGATTTTATGATGGATTACTTCGAAATATTATTGGAAATGGGAGTCGTGAACAAAATCAATAACAATTATGAACTGGGCCCTCCATTTGACTACCGTTTAATAGTAGTTCATGCTTCGAAACGAATAACTCACAATACAGGAAAAACAAGAAATGTATTATAATTATATATTATATAATTATAATCCAATGTTTCGATGGAAGAACTATTTAATAAAGGCAGCTCAACCTAGCGTTGTTATCTCTAAACTATTTCAGTCAGATCAAGGAGTGTGAATACTCCGGATTTGGAAGCTTACCATTCAGCGAAATAAAATAAAAGCACCGCACCCAACGACAAAAAATTCGGACTACAATTTAAATCTTGCCCGTACGCACACTCGCCGGATGCCTTTTAAACTAGGACAAATCCGGAAAACCATTTCAGGATAGCAGCTATAGCCCAATCAGACTTTCGTTTATAAAGCTCAAACAGCGAAATAAAAAGCAGACATTTTTTTGATGGACGATCTCCACTTCACTACATAGTATAAAACAAAGTCGCTATCTCTGTCCCTATATCCCTATGTCCCTATGTATGCTTAAATCTTTAAAACTACGCAACGGATTTTGATGCGGTTATTTTTAATAGATAGAGGGATTCAAGAGGAAGCTTTAAATGTATGATACATCAGCATTGCACCCGTGCGAAGCCGGGGCGGGTCGCTAATTTACCCATAATTGATATAATATTGTATAATTTATGTCAAGGGATGACAATGTGTTTATGTTAAATTGATATACCTTTAACGAAATGAAAAATTACTTAAGATGTAATTACAGTATGATGGTAATATTAATCAAATTATATTGATATTAAGTATAAGCAAGGGTTAGGATCAATGAGGGAGGTCTATGTCCAGATGTGGACGTTCTACGGCTGAAATGGTGAAGGGTGTCTTGCGCGGTTTCATCCACGTAGATCCCGTTTCGTGGGAACCTCGTCTTAAAATACAGAAAATAATGTGGGATCCTGTCAATCGTTGACAGTTATTGCAGACAGTCATATTAATTCCATTGGAAAAATAATATTGCAGTTAAGTTTCCTTAAAATTTCAAATTTATTTTCCGCTTAATTTTTTTTGTTTATATTTACCGTCTACTGGCAAAGCTAAAATAAACACAAAAAAGAAATGCGAAATGTGTCCATCCGTTTGCGCTCGATGCGATGACCAAACAAGATAGGGATTCATTTGTATATATAGAGGTAGGTATATACATATACTACATATTAAACAATGTTAGTCACTTTAATATATATTGACATATTACATCACCATATTTAAAAGTGTGTGAACCATTTACTATGAAAAATAATTCATAGTAAATAATACATAAATAACAGTCATGATTTGTGGGTAGATACCTACTTACTTCCTTTGTTTTTAAATTATGGAATGGCCTTACTAGACTTTTTTGAGATCTTTAAAGCGCTAAAATAAATAGTTTAAAACTGACGTGACATATAGAGATGAAAACGATGTCATTAATGTTGTCATTCCTAGATCGATGACGTCATGAGTTATTTTAAACTAATTATTATTACAACCTCCGTAGCGTAGCGGTATTTGGCTTTAAATCTTGGAGATCGCGATCGATCGCCGGACAGGAAATCTTAGTGTAAATTCTAAGATTTCTTTCCGGGTCTGGTGGTTGAGGGACTACCCTCCGTGCCTCGGAAAGCACGTTAAGCCGTTGGTCCCGATTGTTATAACATCATCTATAATAATCGTATATCAAGAAAAGGGCAGCAGCGTTTTCTTGTGTGGTACAACCTAATACTGCGGTCTCCAATCCGCCTGCCAAGCGTGGTGACCATGGCAAATACCCTCCCGGGATACGGGCTGATGATGATGATGATGAATTCTTTTTAAACTAGACCTATGACGTCTCAACAGAAATTATTATATTTAGGTTCCTTATGACAAATACTTTCAGAAATAAACATCATTGTAACATAATTTCATATAAGTAGGTCAAATAGCCTATTGTATAATCATCATTTATATCTTATTTTTAGGGTTCCGTACCTGAAGGGTAAAAACGGCACCCTATTACTAAGACTTCGCTGTCTGTCTGTCTGTCACCAGGCAGTTGAAATCTTCACAGATGATGTATTTCTATTGCCTGTTGTTATACTAACAACAAATACTAAAAATAAAATAAAATAAATATTTAAGGGGGACTTCCATATAACAAACTTCTTTTTTGCCCTTTTTTGCTCGATATCAATAACGGCAACAGTAGTGGACGCTTGAAAATTATACGGAATTATTCGCGCGCGAGTTCGACTCGCACTTAACTAGTTTTTTTTATTTAAACAGAATGAAGCTTCCGTGGTCGCCGGTACGATGCCCACCTATTGCACTACCGACGTGAACCCTCTTGTAAGACAAGCATTTAAGCTTAGCACGGGGTTAACAAGAATACTGTAGTGAGCAAAAACTCTGCAAGTAATAAGTATATTGTTTTATATACACTATGTTTACTACTGATTTGTGTCTTCGCGATAAAGGCTTACCTATTGTTTATATCACAAAAATAATAGTTTTTATATCAATCATTGACTTGTTTGAACCAATTTTAATTTTACTTTGGATGATACATTCATCGATGGATGTTTTTAAATCAATCTCTGCAGAAGAAATGGATTTGGATCAAGTTACAGATACAGGTACAGAAACAACAACAAAAAGCTGGCAAAAGCTGAATTTCACTAATTTGGCGAAACCTGTGCGAAATCGAAAACAATTCTCGTATTTTTTTAGTTCACCGCATATTTTTTAGTATAAACTCAGTGGAGACTTTGTTTAATAAGACTACAGAGGGTGTTCATTAATGAATAAAAGCTGAATTACCGTAAGACTCAAAAACTCAATCTCAAAACTAAATATATATATTTATGATGTTGCCGTTCTCAGCCAAATAATTTGTACTATGTAATATGCAACGTCAAACTACGTAACTTTTAAGGTAGTATTATAAGTATGTACTTGAAACATTTTACCTACAATTGTTCATCTTAGACGATTGATTCGTCCAAGTCAACTATCCAATTTTACCGTTCTCGTAGGAACTTCATAATTAAATATAGCCTATGTCATCCGGGGAGAGTATTTCCCAACGGTGAAAGAATTTTTAAAAACTGTTTGATTGATTGTAATAAATAGGCTCCGAAAGGGACTATTCAACACAAACAATCAAATCTTTCCTCTTGGGAAAATAAAAACTTCATTGAACCGAATAGAAAGTTAACATATATATTATGCGTTTATCTTCACGTCATCATCATCCCTAGATCAAAATCTAATAGATACTCAAATTTCATATAAGTTTTTCAAGAATTTTAGATTGCGTAAATTCAATCTATAAATACCCGGTTCAGTACCCATTCCGTCATTCGTTCCGTGAACTTTTTGACCTCCCTCGTACCAACAAACAAAGGCACACAGAAATAGACTTCAAATTAAAGTTTTAAACAGAGCTGAGATTTGTAAATGTACAATTCCGACTTCAAAGCCAAAGTAAAAAAAAAAAGCATGTTGCTTTATTTTTACTGAATTTATTTTGGATAATTAACTGGTAAATTTCTGACCAGTGACATTCAAGCGTTGAAATTTTAATGGTGGGGAGGCTACGCCAGTTAGAATGAAAATATCTGATCACATTGGCTACAGTTACTACGTCACAACCACTGAGAGGTCACATTAAACAGTACATCACTTATTCATCGTCTCTTTTTCTAATTAGTCTCCAGCCGTATTTAGTAGATATTTTTTCAGATTCGTCCAACACATGTGTACAGTCTTAGCACAACATATTAGCTAGTATACTGGGTGACTTCTTTTACCATAGTGAAAATAATAGGGCGTGATATTTATATAACATAGATGTCTAAGGAATAGTTATTTTATCTATTTTTTTTATAGTCAGATGCTGCAACAACCAACGGGTTTGGGTGTTGCACCTCGGATTCGAAGAAGCGTTCCGACGTCTTTTACATTCACTGCTTGATGGAAGGCAGTTGGAGATCAGAATGTAAATTGCGATTACGAATGAACGACGGTGCCCCCAGTGGCTCGTCGAGTGAATCTACTTTGAACAATCTGTAAGCGGTACAAACTGCTAGACGCGGTATGAGCAAATACGGTACTCGCGTACGTCTTCGCATAGGTGAAAGAATTTTTCAAATCGGTCAATTAATTTTATTGCCTATTCAATACAAACAATTAATCAAAACTTTCCTCTTTATAATATTAGTATAGATTGGCATTTTTTTTTTGTCCGAGGGCAAATGCATTGACGCATTCCCATCACCGCTGCAGCGTATTCGCGCGCTGGCAGTGGGATATGTGGGACTCGCCCTCTCCATAGCGTGGTATGCTAAAGTCATACCACGAGGAGAGGACCCTACACCACTAAAACCTCCCGGACACTCCTTCGATCCGCCGTTGGCGGGGGTCGGGTACGCATGAGCAATCCGGCCCCCCGACAGCACCCGCGGCCAATATGGTACCGCGGGATCTCCAGAGTATAGATTGGCCTACAAAAACATGAATGAAAACATCCAGTATAATAATATGACACTATTAATCATTTGTTGATTATATTGCACTATAATAATAATTTGTTTAACATACATACGTATGACTTCGCCTGATGTTATTTCTATAGCAACATACAGGACACAGTGCTATTATATTGCTCGTTGAATTGTCAAGGAGTATCGGCACTTTATATTTGAAAATCAATTATTTATTTTTGTATAAGGATAAAAATTACCTACGTATTTTTACATATTACTTATATCTTTCTCTTTGTGTGCGACATGTGACCTGATAACTAAATATTGACAAATTATTATACACTTCGAAGAAATACACATTTTCAAGACTACTACCTACTTGGTTTTTATTGAGCGTCCAAACTCCAGTGTCTGAGGAACAGATGTAGTTAGTTTGATTGATACCTACATTTTATATATTGTATATATTTTAAGCTATACTTTGGAGGAATAGATAGATGAATCATTCCAGAACGGATGAAGTTACAGATAAAGAAAAAGCGGGCATAAGCGGAATTTCGTTTTATATTGGCGAAATCTGTACCAGAATCGGTTCCGTAATTTTTGAGTTATATAAAAAGACAAATCAACTTTGCAGGGATTCTGTTAAATAAAAGACTACATATGATGTACATTACTTATTAATAATAATACTCACTTTTATTTTGTTTGTGTCATAATGTACCTACAATGGGTGCCGTAATGTCTTGATTACAAATTATACCTATACGCTTATAAATGTATAAAATTTCGTCAGTCGGTATCATACGAATGGTTTTTATATTCGCTGGAGAATTTCTTTTTGTTAGTAAGATAAGAAATCTTAATTTTGACGGCATTTCGTTCTAAGTATAACAAAGAAAGTCTACGTCTAAGAAATGTCTTCCCTTGAAATTATTCATGGTTATGATTTTAATAATAGGCTTTTTAAAAATAAGACGGCGCGGGCGGTGTGTTTGGTACCTATTGGACGATGCTTCTAGTGAGATATTTAGCATATTATACATATAACATTATTATTGAAGACATAAATGGATGACGAAATGAAGATTAGTCACGATACCAATATAATTGTAGTAGGTTTTACTTTACTTTAAGGTCGAATATACCTATATAATATAATAATATTTTTTTTTTGGAAAGTATTCCTCTCTGAGCCAATATGTGTCTCCATGACCACCTGTACAACAGCCAACGTGGGCAGCGCATGCTCATTACTAGCATGCTCTCATGCTACTATTGAGTTATTGCTACTTTATAGCATGTGTGTCGAACCATTGCTTATAACGAGCATGCTTATTCCGAGTTTTCTTAAAACTCGACAGCCGTGTAAATTTTGAGCATGGTACCTGCCGCGCGGGAAGAAAGGGGCGTGCCTTTAGCGCGTCTGAATAGGTTTGCTTATTGAGATGCTAGTTTCGATCAGTCGTGACTCGTGCTGCTTATTTAAAAGTACCAATGCTAAAAAAATATCATGCTAAATCAAAGCAAATGTGTCAGTTTGATAAGCATGCTCGTTTTAAGCATGCCATTTTATGAGCATTTGTAACTGTACCTCACATTTTGTGCTCCAACGTAGCTCAAACAGTCGCTACGAGTTAATTGGAGCGTAGAACGTAAGACAGAATTACGCTTGAACGATGCCACTATATAAATAATCAAAGTCAATATAAATCTCTATTTCTAGACATCACGTTTCACCGAAAACTTTGTTGGACGTCCAGAGCATTAATGCGTCCTTCCTGCTCACGGGTCAGCCATTAGATTAAGCGGCCGTAGCTTAATGGCTGGGGGCGTCGGACTTGTGATCTTGAGGTCGCCGGTTTGATCCCCACCCATTGCACTACCGACGTGAACCCACGCGTAACACAAGCATTTTACCCACTCGTTAAATGTTGTGTTACGAGTTCTTCTGTTAACAAGAATATTAGTAGACTATTCTGCCGAGCCTGGGTACGTGGCGGGTCTCTGCCCTCCGTCTTTAGACGATACGCTGTCTCCAGAGCGGATTTACGGTGAGATCTTCTTCACGGAGGGTAATCCCTCAGCCAACTAGATCCGGAATAATAACACAAAGATTTTTTTCGGCGATGGTAAGTATAGAGCCCACTACCTCTCAAATTTTAAGGCGGGACTGCGGGTCATAAATTAAACCTTTATTACGTTTTATCAATCCAAATATGTAATATGTTTCATTATTTGTTTTCATTCAATATCTGAAACTCAAAATGCACTATTGTCCTGTTTAATGAAACACAATAACGGCTGTCAATGTTGACTAAACTAAAATCTCTTTTGTTACTCAAGTTAATTCACACAACCAACACATTCACATTGATTCTTTTGAACAAAAAGAAGAGCCAAGCTGATAAACTAGCAGTCTATTTATTTATATTTCTAATTTTAAATTGAAACTATGTTCATTCTTACTTTTATTATTATATTTGCAATATTAGAGTGTCATTCAGAAAGGATTCATTTAAGAGAGAATTTAAAAACACAATCTAGAAACAATAGACCTTCTAAATGGATTAACAGTGCTATGGATGTATGGCTCGGTAACAAAAGTATGGTTGATATTATATCCCGGGAATTTTCTGATATTTTGTACAAATTAACATCAAAAAAGTGTAAGTCCCAATAATTTATCTAAGTGTTTAATAACAATAATATGTTCGAATTAAAATACTTAGTTTAATTTAAAAAATATTATATGACTTATTACAAATGGGTGGTCTTCCCCTTTCCCCTAATATGAGGAAGGAGAAAATGGCTGTGTAAGTAAGATGTGTTACTCGTAAATGACTGCTTCTAGGAAGATCAGTCTTGTTCACTCGTGAAAACCTCCGTAGCGTAGCGGTATTTAGCTCGCTTTAAATCTCGGAGGTGATGGGTTCGATCCCCACACCTGACAGGAAATCTTTGTGTAAATTCTAAGATTTTTTGCGGGTCTGGTTGTTTGAGTTTGACAATCCATGCCTGGGAAAGCACCTTAAGCCGTTGGTCCCGATTGTTATAACATCATCTATAATAATCGTATATCAAGGAACGGGCAGCAGCGTTCCCTTGTCAACATAATACTGCGGTCACTAATCCACCTGCCAAACGTGGTGACTATGGCAAATACCCTCCCCCGGGAGGAGGCCCATGTTCAGCAGTGGACGTTATACGGGCTGATGATGATGATGATGATGAGTCGTAGATATAAATTTTAAACCATTTACTTAATCAAAAAAAAATGTTTACAGAAAATGTATACGTTGACAAGTTGACCATAGAAGATTTCTACGGGGCAACAGAAATATGATTCAGTAAATCTATGTACAAATCAGGGTGTTTATTCATTCGGGGTGTGAAAACGATAATTATTATTCATAAGTTTTAAGTGATGTGTTTCAGAGGTGTACATTTTTTTTTGTAAGGAATTATTTTACTTATTTTGAAATTTAAGTTTATTAAAAAATTGTATGTTTTTTTGTCATGTATCATACACTATCTGGATTGTTATGTATACTTGCATTATTGTACAATAAACTGGTAATGACTAATATTTCTAGTGTATTTCAAAAGCAGATATTCATCATTCGAGCAATTGATTAAGTTTGTCAGATATGGTATGCCATCTATTGTCGCTAGCATTAAACAAATAATCAATAATATAAAATGGCAATGTCATGCGTTTCTTTTTATTTTTCGTGATTTATGCAGCAGCGTTTCCCTGTGTATTATAACATAATACTGCGGTCACCAATCCGCCTACCAAGCGTGGTGACTATGGCAAAAACCCACCCTCGGGAGGAGGCCCATGTTCAGCAGTGGATGTTGTAGGGGCTGATGATGATGATGATCTATATATGGAATATGTAATTGGTTGTAACGAAAAACTATATTTAATTATTTATTCCTATGTACAATAAGAAGATAGTTAAAATGAAATAGTGGGAACAGTTTTTTTAAATAAATTATAATTATTTATTAAAATAATTACTATAAATAATTAGTAGTAGCGGTATAACGCGGGTTAGTACGAGTAGTTGCATGAGTTTTGTATCGCATTTCCCCATGGTAAACCTTATTTGTGAATTGCAATTTATTGTCTATTAAAATAAATGAATTAAAAAACAAAAGTGTCATGTTTGAAAGAAAAATAAATATTTATAGTCTCGAGTGAATAACTTAACCAGATTTCATTTCTATTTTTTATTAATAATTTACTCAAAATGTCTACTAAACTAATACCTACGAAGCGTCACTTACCAAAATTAATGGCATGTATGACTAAATCTAGTGTGGAAAACTTACGAAATGAGAAGCTATTTAATTTAAAGTGTCTGGATGCAAGAGGAATAAGAAGGTTAGGATATTTTATTATTTTTACACTTCGATTAAACCATAATAGAGCGAGTGACCTATCTTCCGCTATTTTGATTATATTTTAATTTGGGACAAATTTGCCTCGGTTTTTGCTACAACTGGAATAAAGGCGAGCGGGGCCAGCCTTAGAAAAATGAAAAAAAAAACCAGAAAGCTAACTGCGGTAAAACAACTGCGAAAATTTCAAAGACTATTTTGAAGATGTTTTTTTGGGTTTGCATTAAATTTATTTATACAATTTTATTGTACATAAAATTTTATAGTCTATAAAATTTTCTCTCTTGCTCTTAGGATTAGTAGTTTTTTTTAGTTCAGACAGATATTTATGTAATCGAGTATTTATGGAATCGACAAAATTGAGTATTTTGTTACTTCGAGGGTTCCAGCTTTATTCAATGGTTAAAAACTACAAATTAAGCCACCTGCGCAAGAAGGCGCCTCCTGAAAGACTTATCTTGGCTCTAGGCGCTTGCTGGGGGAGTTAAGGAATTATGACTAAGTTTTTTAGGGTAGTTTTTGGGCAACTGTCGCTCTACTGTAAAGATCGCGGGTTTCTCCAACTTCAACAACAACTCCAACAAAGGATCTGCGAAATCATCAGAAAGTTCTTAGCAAATAAAGGGTCGGGAGGCGAAGGGAGACTTTGACTTTTAGCGTTGCATTTTATCCTTTTAGGCTTTTAAGCTAAAATGCTAGTAGTGTGACAAATCAATCAATGGGTTAAAAAAGACTAGTAGTATGACAAATCTTAAAAAAATAGTTCGAGCGAGCATTGTCAAATTTTGGATTTTGATTTTAGATAACCTTATTTATTGCTCCATTTTTTTTCGGACGGACATACTTAGTTTGCCGAGGTTTTTGCTACTTCACCGGGCATAAAGGCAAGCAGAGCTCCAGCCTTATTAAATGGTTGCTTCAAATTTTTTGTTTTGTTTATATTTAATAAGTACAAAATGGTATTCTTGTATAGAATAGAGAGAAAATTACGGTGTAGCCAATTCGAACAACTCAAAGTTGTGCCGGAACTACCACCTAATTTTAATATCCTTGTTAAAACGAGTTGACTCGATTTTAGTAACATAAGTATGTGTTCCTTCTAGGCACAGGCTTCCAATACACAAATGTTTTATTCTAGAATTAAAAGATGCAGGTTATGTGGAATCCTCAAAGTATCTTGAAGATGTAATCTACGATAACGAACAACTTTTAAAAGAAGATGACATCGGCATTGTTGTGGATCTGAGAAAACGACCTGATTATTTGGAATTATTTTGCAAAGGTTTGCAAGAAGCGGAGACGTCGAGAGATGACGGTAGATACTTACTTATCTTTGTGTTAATGGTACTTCTTAATTGGGAAACTGGTTAAAATAGTTTTCCAATACTTTATGGAAATGTGTCGTGTAAATTGTATCCAATAATTAGCTTTATGACGAAAAATAGTGGAAGCGTAAAGAGGCGTGGCTTACTCTTATCAAGTGCAGGATAGTATAATATACTAATTCGTGTGAAAGAATGAGATAGATGCGCACGCGAAATTAAAGTTAATTTATTTTACATGTGTATTTTACATATCGCACACCTAGATGAAGACTCCGCTAACTCAAAAATTACGAGTTTTGAGTTAGTAGCTTTGATATATTTCTTATATACTCTAAAAACTGTTTTTCATCATTTCTGAAAAATGAGGTTTTTTTGAGTTGCCGGAGTGTTCATCTAGGGGTGCGATATGTAAAATTGTAGATATGAAAAATATAAAAAAAACCTATATCTTTTTTCCAAACTAAATTCCGTTTTTCAAAGTTCAGTAGTTATAGGCATTAAAAAAAATCTTAGTCGTGTTATATGGCCCTTGATAATTTCTAAATTTTTCATCTAACATAATATATCTAAAAATCATATATAGATATACAAGGCGTAGAAGAATAAATAAATATTCACATGTCACACACGAGTACACGCTCGAAGAAATTGCAGGCCCAATGTATGCTAAGCTAACATAAGGCTAACTAAGTCAATATCAATACAAGTGTAAGCTTATTGAGTTAACTAAATGTCGATGCTTTTTTAAATTTAAATTGGTAATTTACAAACCTTAACTCTATCACTACATAGTAAAGTTGCTTCCCGCTGTCTGTCTGTCCCTATGTATGAGGAAGGTATATTATTATGTATTAGCATTGCACCCGTGCGAAGCCGGGGCGGGTCGCCACTTATAGAAATAATTATTTACAGGTAACAATAAAAAGGAATGTTTGGCGTTTTTAAAATTAGCGTTGTTTTATATGGATAAAGAAAAAGGAATAATGTGGTTGGCTGATAAGATGTTTTTAGTTGCTATTGCGATATCTACCCAGTATTCCATTGATGGCGGTCGTCTGAAAGCTTGTTGCAAATATCACTATGGGAAATTTCTTTTAGACAAATGTAAGTATTTTTCTTTTTATGTGCGTACCTACAACGTTGCTGCTTGAAATCGATCTTATTTTTCAATTGCATTAAAGATAAAAGATTTAAATGACCTATGACAATGTCAGATGCGTAACGGTATTTGGCACGCTTAAAATTTCGGTGGTCGTGGGTTCGTTTCGGGGGGCCGGATTACTTATGCGTGTCCGGGGGGTTTAAGTGGTTTAGGGTCCTCTCCTCGTGGCTTAGCTTAGTTAGCATGCCACGCTATGGAGAGGGCGAGTCCCACATATCCCACCGCCAGCACGCGAAAACGCTGCAGCGGTGGCGGTGAAATGCGTGCATGCATGTCCATCCGGACAAAAAAAAAGTTCGTGGGTTCGATCCCCACGCCGTACCTGTCCGGCGTGGGGATCGAACCCACGAACTTCTTTTTTGTCCGGATGGACATGCATGCATTTTTGTGTAAATTCTAAGATTTCTTTCCGGGTCTTGTTGGTTGAGCTCGGAAAGCACGTTGGTCCCGATCATCTATAATAATCGTATATCAAGGAACGGGCAGCAGCGTTTCCTTGTACGTTACAACATAATATATTAATACTGCGGTCGTGACTATAGCAAATAACCTCCCCCGGGAGGAGGTACATGTTCAGCTGTGGACGTTATACGGGCTGATGATGATGATGATAATGATGAACCTATGTTAGAGGTGCCCGTGTACGTGTGCTGGTAAACTAGTTCGCATTGCTAGGCATTAGAGATCATTTTGCCATGTAATTTTATCATTACAGTCTCGTTGAGGGAATCTGTTTTCGTAAAAGACTCGTTTATTTTACATTGTTATGTTACGTTTCCATAGTAATATTGCTGGTTAATCGATCTGTTAATGCTGAAGTAAACTGATTCCGACCTCATTATTTTATTTATTTTATCTCGCCATCGCTGATTGCGTCAGATTATTCGGCTCCACAATATTGTTTTATTTAAGGTAAGATTACGATATTCTCATTCAAAACTGCTAAATCTATGATTCCGTGATTGACCATCAAATGCAAATATAAAAACTAGCTTCCCGCGCGCGGTTTCGCCCACGTAACTCCCGTTCCCGTGGGAACTGCATAATTAAATATACCATATAGCCTTCCTCGATATCTATCGAGGAAGGCTATCTGGGCTATCTAACAATGAAATCTTTTTTTGTCAGACCAGTAATTCTTGAGATTAGCGAATAAGCAAACAATCTCTTCAGCTTTATATGTTAGTATAAAATGTGAGAACGACGTGGCCTTGTGTAAGTATATACCTAAGAATCGCGCGGTCAATTTTTTTTTAATAAAACCCAATATTTCGTTTTTGTGTCTCGTTGGCACGTTAAGCCGTAGTTGACGATTATTATAACATAGATAATAATACCAGGTAGCGGGCAGCAATGTTTACCTATCTACTAATACTAGTCATAATAACGCGACTATGTCAAAATCCTCCATCGAAGTTAACACATCTAGCATAAGGATTTATTGTCTCAGTTTAATCCGGTTATACATCTCATGATAGATAATTTTACGCAATTCAATAAATTCGTTGTTGTTACGAAATTAAAGAAAATATTCCGTGACAACTTTTCAGTTTTCATGAAAAAAATGGTGGCTGACATGTGTTTTTATGAGATTCCCATCAGCTTTATAAAAGCTGAAAATAAACAAAACTGGCTCAAATTGTAATATAAATCCTAGTTGCTGGCATATTTCTGCATTTATTTGATTGCCTTGTGTGAGCATATGTTAACTTCGAGTATGATATTTTATTTCATTTAAAAAAGACCTAACTACATCTTTGGCCATTGACCAATGAGCTGTATAAGCTCATCAGTGGTATACCTTCTCCCAACGGCCACCACCAAAGCCGGCACTCCTGAAGGCGAATGAGACAACATATTATTTGTATATCAAACAGCCACAAGTGCTAGCAGTTTTATCGAGTAACAGAAGTACGTAACGTGTTGTTATTACGTAACAATGTTATACTATGACTTTGATAAAAATGTATTTGCTACTCAGCGTTTATGCCTTGAGCACACCGGATGCGTATGCGTAGACGTAAGCGTAGACGTGCACGTACCACTGAGTTGTAATGTATGGAACCGTATGAGACAGGTCACACCGCTTGCGTAACGTAGACGTGCGCGTAGACGTAATGCGTAGCCCTACGCAATGCAGCTCCCAAGGCACAAACTGACTGCGTGACTTACGCCGTACCTGACGCAGAGCAGAACGGCAACGTTGCATGATGACGTTGTATTCAATGGCGCGCCTTATTAGACGTCACACCGAACAATTTTGTACACGCACGTACCTTTGCTGTGCGTAGCCCTACGCACGTAACTTGCAGTCAGTTGTATATTTTTACAGATATACTGGCACGTAGTGATGTTTTGTATTGTTTTTGTAATGAATAGAGATAAGAAAGAAAAACTTATTGAAATTGTGCGTATTTATGAATGTATCTACAATCCAAAAAGTAAATTCTACAAAAATGCATCGTATAAATATATATATTCCGCAGGATTATTCTGGCACAATAGTATTAATATTGCTTCTTCCTCGTCATTTCAGACATCGTGCACAACACAACCTTCGAAAACAGAATAAAATATGGCTGCCGCAGCCGGGTACGCAAAAGGCCTTGTGCGTTGCGTACTCGGCTCGGATGCGTAAGCGTATGCGTAGCCCGGTGTGACATCGGGTTACGCCGTAACTACGCGCGTGTCTACGGCGTGATTACGCCGTAGTCACGCATACGCATTTGGTGTGCTTGAGCCTTAATTATGCATGCACAAAATATTTTTAAATAATATGTCAATTTATTAAACTAATGTAGCTTCAATAAATTCAATAATACAGTATCAATAACATATGCATTACAATAATAACCATACAGTAATGAAGACGTTTTTATCGAAGTCATAATCATATCTTATAAACAGCCTCAATATTTTAAAGATGCGAATCGAACGTGGCGAAACCTGATGTCTAGGAATGGAGATTTCTATAAACTAACTATTTCTGTGTTTAGTGATACCGTACTAGAGTGTTTCTGTCTAACGTTCTACGCTCGTACGTCGATCCGTCAGTCAGTCAATCATTAAGGCCAAATTTTTTTATTAATATAATTCACTAAAATAAAATATAAACGTCATACAAGGTGACTTCAACTGATTTTAGTCGCATTATTTATGTACATTGTTTACATTTGTGTATTCGCTGCAGGAGTGAATAATTTTAACAATTTTGCGACGAAAATAAATTAAATTACAATTATTGTAGGTATATGTTGTAGATTATAACTAAAAAAATGTCGTGTGTTATTAAAGGATGCGTTTCACATTCCGGAAAGAAGGAAAATTATCCTATTTGTGTAACATTTCATCGGTAAGGTTTTATCTTTATTATTTGGTAAATGTATGATATAAAGTCAAAAAATCTTATATCTTATAATAATATAATATTTAAAGTTTCAACATGTAAAACATAGCTTAGATGGGATTTTTAGCACTTAATACGTATATTTGATTCGAAATGTTTTTAGGTTACTAGTGATGTAGGTATCGAAAGTATCGATATGGTAATAATTAAAAACTCTAAATAAGTGAATAGCTTAGATTAAATCAAAATAGCGGTAACCGCTATATTGATTAATCTAATGGTAGAAAGTAGAAAATTTTATTTGTTAAGATTTTGTCACTTTATTATTTAACAGGCAGTAAGTAGGAAAGGTGTAAAAATGTATAGAGAAGTTATAATGGTGGTTTATGTTTTAATACAGATTTCTCCAGAACTAAAATTATAGAAATGAATGGATACGACGTGTTGCTACTGTTGCTAGACAGGATTGGAAATGGAAAAAACACAGTCGAATTTGTTCAACCATTTTACGTGAATTAATTTATCTCTAACACAAATGTTTAAAGGAGGCGATTAAAAAATAATGCTTTGCCTACATTACACTTGCCCATTTCAAATTCAAGGGTAAAAGAATAGATCACTTGATAAAATTATTTATTATTTATTTAGATGGGGCCGAATTGCCTCCACCAAACGCAATCCGCTCCGCGGCGCGGCCTCTAGCCGCGATCCCTTCCCGGAGGCTTTACACCCTCCGGGAAGGGATCGCGGCCAGAACGCGCCCCCTCACACCTCCACCGGAACGCGGCGGCCAAAACCTCCGCCTCAAGGTCCCACGGATGGGACCCCGCAAGGAGGCAGGCCGCGTCAAACGCGACCGTGCGGTAGGCGCGCTATTGAAAGTTACTTAGTTGCTTAATTTATAAATTGAGCAAGAATACTCTAAGCTATAGTTTTTACATTGTGATTCTGACAAGTATAAATAACTAAGCGCTGAATAAAATCATTTATGTCGTTTATATAGTTTTTCTTATTTATATCTATGTCACATTCCCGTGCGAATTCGCTCGCGTAGCTACCGTCCCCTTAGGGACTTTTTAATTCAATTATTGTAACCTATTATTGTAACGATGAGATATTTCTGTAAATCGTAAAAATAGTTTCGAAACAATAGCAGGTTAATGATTAAAATTTGAAATAAAACGAAACTTTTCATTAATAATGTTGACGCATCGATCGTACCGATGATGGGTCAATTACAGTGATATTAAAAATAAAAAATACGTGTGGCACTCGGGGACTGCATTTTTTATCAATTTATGCAATTTTTTTTTCTTTGATTTTAATACAAGTTATGTACTTTTTGAGCGTGGTGACCGATAAGATAACAATTTTTTTCACCATTTTTTTCAAATTCGGGGTGTTAGGTTTTTTCGTTACGGAGTTTCTTTATTCGGTCGCCGCGCTCAAAGCCTGCGATAAAAGCTATGCAATAGCTTAATAAATTAACATTTAATTCAAATAAGTGATCGATTGATACTTGGATCGATTAATCTTTGAAATCGAGTTCTAGTTCTATCGATGTATAAATTATCGACTATCGCATACTTAAACTTGTGACGACCTACAAATTTACGAAAGGGGCGCCATATATGCATCCTTTTCTGGTATTCTATGAAGGTATAAGGTAATATGTAAGAATAGCGTGATATAACTCCATCTATGTTAGTACTATATCAGTGATTGTAACATAATTTCATATGTATTGTGTCAACCATAGATATAAGCAAAAAAACGGAAGATATGCCACGTCCTTATATGGCAAATGAAAACGGGTATGATGCACAACTACATGCACGCACACTCACACTGCTGTGATTCTTTATAACGTTGTACGGTAATATAAGACAGAGATAACCCGATTTATTTAGATGATAGTGTGAGCGAGACAAAGACGTATGTCAAAATGACATGAGGCAGAAAGAGCGTCAGCAAATAAATTATGGAAAATATTAGTACGTACTATTTATTTAACGAACAGAAAGATTGTTGTGAATAAAAACCAAGCAGAATGTGGAGTTAAATTCTGTAATAAATAACGTAAACAAAAAATATACAATTGTTTAATTAAATTTTATTATTATAACAATCGAAATGATCATAAATCTTATTTATAAATAAATAATGATATCATGTGTTACATAAAATTTACTTTCCTTCGAATAGGGACACTTTGTTCCTCGTTTGTCTTTACGTTACTGGCGAAAAAGCGAGATCAATAAGAGATAAGTACTGCAATATGATAAGTAATACATAACGCCCATGAACATTATGTAGTCTCACATTTCAGTACTTATCTATAATTGCTATTAAAAGATGTGTGTAATATGTGCGAACTACATGCTATTAATTTATCCTTAATAAGGTCATCTCCAGGAAACTTTAAAATAAACAAACTGGTAATTCTATGACAACGGTTGCGAATAAAACGAATGATTAAATTATTGACGATAAGACTTCGATCAAGTATACAACTAGATACACAATCCACGACAGAAAAGCGTCCTAACCAAATGACCGCCCACTTGACGTTGTAGGTTGCCTTTTCATTCAGTAGCATTCGTCCGTTCCGAGCGTAAACATGCCACAGTGCTCAGTGAAAAATTGTAAAAATCACACGTCCAGAACGTTAAAGGAATATGGAGTGTCATTTTTTAGGTAAGTACTTTTGTTATTATTATCTACAATATGCATGAAATTCCCTTAATATTTGACCAAGAAAATATAATAAAACATTTTTTTAGTTTACATTAATGACATTCGGCGAGAGTATAACCTTTGAAATTGAATAGACACTAGCCGAACCTACAATCCCATACCATTGTTTTTCAACATAATTTGTTTGGGTTATTCGATAACTCTGTTCTAAAATTAATACAGACGCGTATATTTTTATTTTTTATTATAAGCTTTTATTTAACTTGCAATGTTTATGTAATATGTATGTATGTTATTATGTAGGTTCGGCTGGAATTTTGCAACTCAATTGCAAATATCTTTAACCGATTGGACTGAAATTTTGTGTGCATTTGCATATGTATATCGTATGTATTTTTGTATGTACTTTGAAACAATTGACAGGTTTAATTATTTCAGTGAATTCGACGAAAGATAACACGAACTATCTATTAATATTAGATAGATTCTTGGAAAGCACGCTGACCGTAGGTATATCAATCCTTTCTTTCCACGAAGCACAGGTAACAATTATGGTCATTTCTTACTTAACAAGATATTAATGTCAACCTAAACAATTTCTATAACTAGTGTCTTTAAATTTTTACGAAGACTTTTTGTGTGGTATCGACCCAGGCAAAATATTTTTAAAATTACCAAAGGCAACTCCACTCCTCCCTTGTTCGACGTGGCATCGAGTGTCGTAAAAATGTATTGCTTTATCCTGTGTTCAAAACCAAAGGTGATATGTAACAAATTAAACAGGTTTTATTTTCAACCTTACTTTACGTAGATAAGGTTTAAATTTGATTAAACTTTTGACTCTTTAGGACATTTATCGTAATACTTGAAGTGACATACAAATGTCTAAGTACGTATTGCAGTTCGGACACGATTTTATTCCATTTTGCATGGAACTGTGTATCTAGTTGTATACTTGATCGAAGCGATAAGAAAAATAAAACAAACAATCATACAAAATATATGTATATATTTATATTTATTTCTTAATGCACTCGGTTGGTTCCAAAAATAACGGGTCAGTCACAAAAATTGAAATTCCTCCAGAACTGTAAAAGTTAGATCAATGAAATAAAAAACAGAATAAAGACTTTTTAGTTGCGCTTCTAATAGCAATATAATTATTTAAACTGGTTGAAACTTCATTAGAAAAACAAAATTAAAAAAAATGACTATTTTATAAAACAATATTTTTGTTTCATGTCATTATGGATGCTTTCCATTTCTATTCTGTCACAAAAAAAATATCGTGAACGTCTTCCACGTGCATAATTATTATTCTGTGAGGTGAAGCATGGCAGTCACGCTAGAGGAATGTACCAGAATCCTAACTTTTTTGGAACTTGGGCGGAGCCAGCGTGAAACAGCCAGAAACATTGGTGTATCTTTGTCGACTTTTCAGCGGGTAGTCCAGCGGTACCAAGAGACCGGATCACACCTTAGAAGACCAGGAAATGGCAGACCAAGATGCACAACGGCCAGGGAAGACAGACAACTGGTGGCTACAATGCTCCAAAATCGTTTTCAAACTGCTGTTGGTCTAAAAACTCACTTTATTCGCTTTAGAGGTGGCAATTTAAGCGCTCAAACAGTAAGAAGACGTCTTGCTGAAGCAAATTTGAAACCATTGAGGCCTGCAAATGGCCCCAAACTGGAACGGGGACATCGAATTGCAAGACAGAGATACGTGCGCGAGCACCTAAACTGGACATTAGACGATTGGTCTAGGGTAATGTTCACGGACGAGTCTAAATTCATGCTTTATAAGCATGATGGTAGGCAGTTGGTGTACAGAAGACCAGGGGAGCGCTTCCATCAAGCGTGTGTGGAGGAAAAAGTGGCGTACGGTGGAGGCTCCGTACAAGTTTGGGCTGGGATTTCTGCTGAGGCCCGCACCGAGGTGGTACTCATTCAAAATGGAACTCTAAATGCAGAGAGGTACGTGGAAGAGATCCTCAATGAACATGTAGGTCCTTTCATGGCCAGGATGGACCGGCATGACATATTAGGCCCGGCGCACATTATGAGCATCGTCACGGCTAAGGATTTTAGGTGGCAAATAGCATTATACATTAACTTCATGGCAATAAAGTCGAAATTTCCATGATATATGGTCGTAGTAACAAAAATACCGCTTCGGTATGCTTGAGACTGCTGCATCGGCAGCCTTGAGGATATTTCGGCATCCTTCGGCGGCGCCGAGGCATCACTCGGGGGTGGGTCTCTTATCTCTATCTTGCCCTGCTGGGCGAGGGGAGGCATCTGCCATTTGAATCATTTGACTCACACACAACACAATCGAAGTAACCGCTGTGTGTACCGGTTGTTTGCCGTCACATCGAAAATTTTCTTGTAACAACGATGGCCGAAGAAAAGCTAATTAATTAAGTTCGTCAACATGAGTGTGCTTAAGGACGCCTCGTCATCCCTGAGAACGTTGCAGCATGCCAAAGCATAGTTTCCGACAGTGTGCGCTTGCATGTAGGGGTGCCGAAGGATCTCTTTCCTTGCCGATGCCGATAATGGGCGCCGGGCCTTAATGCATGATAATGCGCGTCCCCATACCGCCAGTATTGTACATGACTACCTTGAAGAGGTCGGTATCGAACTCATGCCAGCGCGAAGCCCGGACTTAAACCCCATCGAGCACGCCTGGGACGAGCTTCAGAGATGCGTGAAAGGTCGTAACCCCCCACCAATCACGCTTCCCGAGCTCAAACAAGCACTGGTGGAGGAATGGGAAGGTATTCCTCAGCACCGGCTCCGAAATTTGGTGTACAGCATGCCTAATCGCCTGGAAGCTGTCAGAAGAGCTCGTGGAGGCAATACAAAGTATTAAATGAAGAAAGTGATGAAAAACAGCAAAAAAACAATCATAAAAAAATGTAATCTTAAGAAAAATATGACTACTTTAGTTTTTTTTAATTTAGAGATTAATATTGTGGGTGCAACTAAGTTTTATTTTATTTTTTATCTGTATAATTAAATTCTCAATTGAACAGTCTTCGTTTCATTAGGATGGCATACGTAGTTCGGGAGATATTCGGGTTTATGTGACTGACCCGTTATTTTTGGAACCGAGTGTAGTTAGTTGTTTCTCATCACATCACTGGTTCGTTGCATCACAGTAATAAATACAAACAATAATGAAATATAGATATAAAATAATATTTCTTACAAATTTTTTTTTGTGGGTAGCCCAAGTGACAACAGCTAAAATTGTGCTCCAACATTTGATTAAATAAATAAAATATTAACATTGAGTAGAGTATGATAAATTAGTATTTATTATAAAGTTATACTCCCACGTCACTCATTTCACTAGTTTAAATCACACATTTATTAACGGTTCACACACTATCTTGAAATGGACCTATACTCGAAGCTATCTCAACAAGTTGAGCAACTGGCAGAATCCCTCTCCAGTAGGATGGCTCAACACGAGGAGGATTTGAAGACTGCAACCACAGCTGAGGTGCCGCACAAATCTCTTGCCAGTTTGTCCAAGGAGTTTGCAGAGTTTCGAAGTTTTGTATACAAAACACTTACCACTTTAAGGACTCAAATTGAGCTCTTGATCTTAGGAATGGACAGACATGAAATGGCATCTCGTCGGAAGGTGCTGCTGCTTCATGGGGTCAAAGGAGAAGATGATCCAGTAGCTATGGTCGTTAGCATACTACGCGACCAAATGAAAATGTCGGAAGTAGCCAGTAGTGATATTGCCGCTTGCCATCGTTTGGGAGCTAACAAAAGTAAGCCGCGACCTCTTCTGATCCGCTTCAGACAGTACACTGTCAGGAGCGACGTATGGAAAGCTAAGACCAATCTCAAAGGCACTGGCTATACTATGTCGGAATTCCTCACGAAGCCGCGACACGACCTCTTTATGAAATGTCGTAAACACTTCGGCGAACGTAACTCCTGGACGTCAGAAGGTAAAGTAGTGATTCTGCTTCCGGACAAGTCGCGGCGGAAGATAGAAACGGCTGGTGAGCTTGATCGTCTCATATCGCAGTTTCCCACAGCACAAACAAGCAGCGATCCCGGCCACAAGCTACCTGGTGGCGGAGGGACTTCGGTAACTACAGACAAGGCGTTGACGTCGACCTCAACATCCGAGAAGAGGACCCGCAGGCAGGCCAAGTGATGTTTTGACCTCTTAGATTTAGCTTCGTAATACTCTTTCCGTATGCATATTTTATTAGTTTAATTGTAGGTGTTTGAACATTGGTCATATTATGTTATTTTGATTAGTGACATTACGTATTCACTTACAAACTGACATTCCAAGAGAGTGTAATACTTTGTTGTCACTAGTCGATACTTACATACTTCTTTGATCTTTTTGCCAATTATATTTAATTTTGTTAATTTTGTATTTTAAGTAAATATTTAATCTGAGTGTACGGGGGGTTAATGTATAATTAATTAACCTTCAGTCAATTTTTAATTTTAATATTTGTATTTGTTTTATGTAATTATTTTAATTTATATTTATATGTCCATCGATTCTGAGGAAAACTTATTTTTTTCTTGTTCTTCATCTATTAATTCTTTTGCTAGTGCGTCTGATGATGATGAATCTCTCCAATTGCGCGACCTTTTATATTCCAATCTTTCTTTTTCTTCTATCAAATGTTTTAATGTAGTCCATATCAATGCCCAAAGCGTTCATGCTCACTATCCCGATATTCTGTCCTCGTTTGATCCTGATCTCATTCATGCTGTTCTAATTTCCGAGACATTTCTCAACCCCACACTTCCTTCTGCACAGTATGTTTCACCAGGGTACAAACTATTACGCAATGATAGGACCGGGAAAGGTGGCGGGGGTGTTGCCATATATCTCCGTGCGGATCTTAAACATAAGATTCTTGATCAGTCTCCAAGTGTGTACTCAAAATCAAGTGAACATCTTTTTATAGAAGTGAATGTCAATCACAATAAATTGATTTTAGGTGTGTTCTATAGTCCATCGTGCCTCATTGATTACTTCTCCACACTCGAAAATAAACTAGAACATCTGTCGGCTCTATATGAACATATAGTTATCCTTGGAGACTTCAATACTTGTTTGTTGAAAAATGACGCACGGAGTCAACGACTGCACTCTCTCGTTTCCTCCGTCAATATGCACATCCTCCCACTTGGTTCTACTCACCATGCTCCAAATTGTAAACCCTCTCTCTTAGATCTTATTCTTGTCTCCGATCTCGCCAAAGTTTCTACTCATGGGCAGTTGCCCGCCTCTTTCTCTTATCATGATCTAATCTTTCTATCTTACAAAATCTGTTGTCCTCGGCGTAAGTCTAAATTTTTCTTCCTTCGAAGTTTTAAAAACATTTCTCTGGAACGTTTAAGGATGGAAGCGGCCAGTACTGATTGGTCACCTGTTTACACCTGCAACGATATTAATTCAAAAGTAGCCATATTTAATCAATTAGTGCTTGGAATATACGACATCCATGCCCCGATCAAAAGGGTGCGTGTTAAACATGCTCCTGCTCCATGGTTAACCGCCGAAATCAAAAAGTAGATGTCTACCAGGGATAAAGCGAAAAGGAGATATAAAAAGTCGGGCACCGATGAAAACTGGGAAGAATATAAAAAGCTTCGAAACCGTTGCAGTCGAATGTGTAGAGATGCTAAAAGACGCCACATTCATCATTCTATTAGTAATCTCAATACAGCACAGGTATGGCAATTCTTGAAATCTCTTGGTGTCGGCAAGAGTAGTGGCGATGGGGCTTCATCAGTGGATATTAATAAACTCAATACCCACTTTGCAATACCACCGCTTCGTGTAAATGCCGATACCAAAATGTCTTCTCTTGAGTATCTTTTAAATCTTCCCAAGCCATTTTGTGCTCCGTTCTCATTTACAGCAATCACGGAAAAAGACATTTTGAAATCCATCAAATCCATCTCCACTAAAGCGGTAGGGCATGACGGACTACAACTACAAATGATTGATCTTTTATTAGAGGAACTGACTCCTATTATAACTCACCTTATAAATTTCTCTCTTGAGTCGAACTCCTTCCCGTCAGCCTGGAAAAAGGCTCATGTTCTACCGCTTCCCAAGACCACTAATCCTACTTCCACATCCCATTACCGTCCAATCTCCATCCTTCCTATCCTGTCTAAGGTGCTTGAGAGTGTTGTGCACTCACAACTCTCGTCTTATCTCTCCTCTAACAACCTCTTAAGTCCTTTCCAGTCCGGCTTCCGTCCCAGCCACAGCACTGTTACTGCACTTGTTAAGGTTACTGACGACATCCGCTTGGCTATGGAACAGAAGCTATTAACTGTCTTAGTCCTACTGGATTTTAGCAGTGCTTTTAACTCAGTGGACTTTGATATCCTTCTTGGCATCCTCACTTCCTTGAATGTCTCGGCTCCAGTGGTTGCTTGGTTTGATTCATATCTTAGGGGTCGCTCGCAGGCTGTTCGTGCCAATGAGACTTTCTCTCAGTGGTGTGATCTTACTGCGGGCGTTCCTCAGGGTGGCGTCCTCTCTCCTCTTCTATTTTCTGTTTTTATTAACGCAGTCACTCCAATATTATCTTCTAATTACCATCTCTACGCAGACGATTTGCAACTTTATCGGCATTTTAAGGTCACAGAAGCTAGGAATGCCATTGCTGCTATCAATACTGACCTTGGAAACATTAGCGCGTGGGCAAATGCTTTTGGCCTTCTGGTCAACCCCTCTAAGTCACAAGCTCTCATTATTGGTAGCAGATACATGTATAACTCCATTGACCTCAATTCATTATCACCAGTTATCTTTAATAATGAAATAATAGCTTTTACCAAATGTGCAAAGAATTTAGGTGTCCTTATAGATTGCAATCTAGCTTGGAGCAATCAAGTTGCAGAGGTAAGCAGGAGAGTGTATTGTCCATTTCAGTCCCTTAAACGTCTCCAGAAATTTCTACCCTTTCAGACAAAAGTCACCCTCGCTCAATCGCTTCTTCTTCCTCTCTTAGACTACACTGACATTTGCTTCTTAGATGCAACGGAAGAACTTTTGGATAAACTCGAACGCCTTCAGAATCTGTGTATCCGCTTCATTTTCGGCCTCAGAAAGTATGACCATGTGTCAGAGTTTCGGTTGCAGTTGAAGTGGCTGCCTATTCGACGGCGTCGGGACTGTCATATCTTGTCTCTTCTGTTCTCTATCCTTCACAATCCCAATGCCCCTAAATATCTTCGCGAACGCTTTGAGTATTTAATACCTAGAGACAAATCCTGTCGTACTGCCACTTCTCTCCTTTTAAAAAACCCTCCCCGTGTCTCTAGCAAATATGACAACTCTTTCACCGTCCGTGCAGTGCGTCTATGGAATTCACTTCCACATCCTATACGCGCTTGCCAGTCTCTTGATACTTTCAAAAAAAGAACAAGGGAGTACTTTTTCTCTCAATAATTTATTATGTAATATGGACATATAAGTTAGTAGGTATATGTAGTTTATTAAAAATAGTAGGCATATTTATTTGTATGTATATGTATGTAGTTGTATATGTAACTATTAGTGTGTATGTTTATAGATATGTATTTACCAATTTGGTAACAATTATTTTAAATCTGTTGTACACTTGTTATGCACTCATTATCATGTATCTCTTTCCTAAAGGTTTACTGGAAGAGAATTCATAATTGAATTAAGCTCGCCTTTGTACATGTTGTTTCCAATTTATAACATTTATTTCATGTAATTTTTTGTGTGCAATGAAGTATAAATAAATAAATTTAGAAATTACACTTTTTGACATTTTTATGCTGACGGTATACGCAAACGCAAGATGGCAATCAAAACATTGAATAAATATCTGAAATTTTAAGTTTTCATGTTATTATGAGTGAAATATGATTTCATGAGATCTGTTTTTCTTTTTAGATTTTTTTGTACAACGCATAAAAGCAAACGAAGGCATTTTGGTAAACTTTATCCCTCTTAAAACAATAAATTATCTTTTCGCGTAACATGTCCGCTTGTGTCACTTGGCCGATTGCAACTGTGTCAGACTGAATTCAATTAGGCGACGGGGACCTAATTCATGCGGTCCACGCGCTAGACGCGAGTTACATATCCTCCGTTTTTTTTGCTTATATCTATGGTGTCAACTAGTCTATATTGCGAATAGTTTGGCATGATGATTTATGGGAAATCATCTGGAACCCAAGCCATCTGTCATGGCGTGAAATTGTCTTGTGCACTGGAGGCGGCGGACCGGGATGCAGCAGCGGTGGATAGAAACGCAGTGGGCGTTAGTGCCGTGTCAGGGGAGACATCGAGCACTTTCCATGCGCTGACGTCATCCGGTGACAACGGGGATCGCTATAGGCACAACGGCAGGTCGGGCGGTCATTTCAGCAATGAAGGTAGAAGCGGAAGGAAAAAATATTGCTGTGCATGCGGGTCGCAGGAACACAGTAATAACGAGTGCCCTTATTAAAAGTACATTTGCGGCAAGTGCAAGGAACGAGGCCACCTACGACGTGTATGCTCGAAGAACAGGGCTCAACTCGAGATGAAAAGAAGGTCAGAAAGAAGGAGAGTACGTCATGTCGATACGACGTTAATCAGCGGCGAAGCGTCACCAGTAGAGGATGAATCACCTACGGATGATGAGAGGTTGGACGAAGACTTGCACCAATTGTGTCTAAACGGCTATAAACCGGAAAGTTTATTATTAGATATTGATAATGTTAGGTTGACTATGGAAGTAGATACTGGTTTTGCCATATAATGTATTAGCAAAATAACTTATGAAAAATATTTTAATGCGAGAAAATTAGGCAGTTATGATTTGCGGTTAACATTAAATGATGGAAGTCAAATTAAGCCGGTAGGGGTCATTAGAACTGTTGTTAAGTATGGTAGTATTAAAAAAAACATTGGAATTATTTGTTATAGAGGGAGGCACGACATCCTTATTGGGGCGACATTGGCTCTCAGAACTAAAAATAAAAATACCGATGTTTCATTATATTAATTAATTGTATAATATAGGTTGTAATGATTGGCGAACACTGGTCGACAGGTATAAAGAACTATTTTCTGGTGGTCTGGGGCGGTTCACGTGTGGCAAGGCGCGTCGCCTTGCCACACGTGAACCGCCCCAGAGCGGTTGCGCGAGCGGTTGCGCGAGCGGTTGCGCGAGCGGTTGCGCGAGCGGTTGCGGTTGCGCAAGGGTGCGGTACCGGTATTTTGCAGAGCACGGCCTTTACCCTACGCCCTCAAGACCCGTGTAGATGAGGAGTTGGACAACATGCTACGGGAAGGAATCATCGAGCCGGTAGACTCCTCGGACTGGGCGACCCCTCTAGTGCCCGTACGTAAGGCGGACGGGGGACTTCGGATTTGTGCTGATTACAAGGTCACTCTTAATCCCGTTTTACTGGTTGATAGGTAACCTCTACCCAGAATCGATGATCTGTTAGTCAACCTGAATGGAGCAAAAGTATTTAAAAAAAAAGACCTATCACAAGCAGATTGAATAAGACGATTCAAAATACTTAACGGTAGTAAACACTGGTTTATTTAGGTACAATAGGCTTCTTTTTCGGATTATCGTCGAGTCCTGGTATTTTTCAGCGCATAGTGTCGAATCATTCAATGATATCCCGCACGTAGAAGTATTTTTAGATGATATCATCATAGGAACAGCCATTTGAAAAATAACATTTAATTACATATGTTAAACGAAGTATTTTATTTAGGCTATATGATTACGAAAGATGGTATTAAGGTAGACCCAAAGAAAGTGGAAGCTATCGCTAAACTTCCAATACCTAATGATGTAACGGTAATAAGAGCATTCTTAGGTATGATTAATTTTTACGCGAAATTTGTAAATAATATTAGCACAATTTTGGCTTCGCTGTAAGATTTGTTAAAAAAAGGCGCTAATTGGTACTGGTCTAAAGAATGCGATAACTTGTTTAAGAAAATCAAAATAGTATTATTAAGTGTAGTCGTTCTTATACATTATGACAGCGAAAAACCGGTCGTGGTTACCTGTGACGCGAGCTCACGGGGCGTGGGGGGTGTTCTCACTCAACTTACTAAATTTGGTGAGCGGCCCGTGGTTTACGTTTCGCGCTCTTTGAATGAAGCGAAAAACACTATTCTCAGATTGATAGGGAAGCACTCGCGATAGTGTTCACTTTGCAAAAGTTACATCAGTATTTATGTAGTAGGCATTTCGTTTTGAGAACTAATCACAAAATTTTGGTAAGTTTGTTTGGCCCGAAACATGGAAATCCGGCGATGGGGGCAAGTAGGATGCAGCGCTGGGCGGTAATATTGTCGTCTTACACTTACGATATCGAATATATTAACACTAAAGATAATTGCGCAGATGGACTATCGCGTTTACCTATACAGAGCCAGGCAAAAGATGTTTTAAAAATGACTGAACAGATCTATTTGCACTTTGCCTAGTACGAAAAGCTATTAAATTATAAAGACGTTAAAAAAGAAATTATTCGGGAGCCCTTGGTAGGTAGAATTTTATCATATATCAGAGACGGCTGGCCTACAGACAGTGAAGTACAGACTTTACGCCCGTATTTTAATCGTAAAAATGAACTGTACGAAAAACTCGGTTGCGTTATGTGGGGTCATCGCGTGGTAATTCCAGAGGCACTTAGAAAAATTCATGAAACTCACATGGGCATCGTGAAATGTAAGGCGATCGCGCGTAGCTATGTGTGATGGCCGGGCGTTGACGAAGCGCTAGAAGCCGCTTGCCGCGATTGTACGGTATGCGCGGGAGACGGGGAGAGGCAGACGCACCACCGCAGCATGGACTTACGGTATGGCCCTGGCTCACCAAGCCGTGGTCACGAGTGCATGTAGACTTTTTAGGTCAAATATTCAACCAGCTATACTAAGTAATTGTCGATGCGAAAACGAAATGGTTAGAGGTATTTCCTGTACTAAGCACCGTTGCAGTTCATACCATCAATAAAATGAATTAATTATTTTCTAGGTGAGGTATTCCCTGACAGTTGGTATCTGATAACGGACCCCCGTTTACAAGTCAGGAATTTTCATAATATTTAGAAAGGAACGACGGTATTGATCACTTATTCTCCGCTCCTCATCATCCGGCACCCAACGGGGCTGCCGATAATGCGGTACGAACTATAAAAAAAGTTATTAAAAAAGCTCATATAGAAAACCGAGACTTGAACACGAGATTGAATACCTTTCTTTTACATTATCGGAACACGGAACATTGTGCAACTGGCGTAAGTCCGGCTTCACTCATGTTAGGACGAAAATTGAGAAACAGGTTAGATATACCTATAATTATATAGATAGAGAAAATTTAGTACAAAAAGCACAATAACGACAGTTGAGGAATGGACCGACGGGCAATCGTAATTTTCTGCCCGGAAAAAGTTTGGTAGCGTGAATATCAACACGGTAAGAAAAGATGGAGTCCGGGTGTATTTACTGAATGATTAGGTATCACTGATTACCGGGTTAAACGATTCTGATAGGCAGGTCCATCGCCACATACACCAGTTAAAGCAGAAATCTAGAGGTTCACTAGTTTGCCCTTCCGTATTATCGAAAGACACTCTGGAGGAGCCGCCCGGTGCGGGAAGTCCGTGCTCGGTGGCACATAGAGAGGGGAGTGAGATGGATGTGTGGGAAGAGTGTGAGGAGAGTGTACCAGAGAACAGGCAAGGGGTCGAGGCAGTGCCAGTTATTGAGAATGTTGGTGGGCGCACGCCGCCGGGGCCTCAACCATACGTGGGTTTGCCCCATTCACCACCACCGCCATCGCGAACGCCGCGACCAGTGCGCGCTTGTCGTTTGGAAAACTAGCTAAATATGTGTTTTAGTTTGTAATCATTATTTTATAGAAGTTATCTTATATGTGTCCCTAACTATGCAGTTCTGTTTAACAGTTTATATTCTAATAAGTGGTTGAAAACCTTGTGTGGGTTAATGATAAATTCCTAATAGCGTGATTAGTTTAACCTAGCCTTTAGACCATAATTAATATTGTTTTAGTGCCATTTATATGTGTATTTAAGGGGGAGAATTGTGATGTTAGTTGTCATAGATAACCTTAATGTACTTCAGTCCGGATTAAACTGTTGACCGTGTTATTGTGTTTCATTCAATAGCTCAGTAGTGAAAGTCAGCAAATAATATATTCGAAATTAATATTCAATTTTGTTAAATAAATGGGAGCTTTAGCCTAATTGGATTATCGCCTTAATTGATTTATGTATTTTATTATTTAGTTCCAGATATGGACACCGATGGACCATATGAAATACTTGCATCAGTCAGAGATATGGCACTTGGGAAGGTAAAGATGTTTACATTTTCTTATAAATTATTAGAAATTATGCAATTAAATCAGCTGACACTTCAGTTTTAGGCGAAGCGACTTACCTAGGTAATTATAGAGTTAAAAAATTAAATGCCAACTTTCTAAAATAATTAGCATTGTCGTGGTAACGGGACTAAACATAAAGCCTGTTAAGGTAAGACAATACTATAAAAACAATTTAAAAAAAAATGACTTGTTCCCAGAATGCTGGGTATGGGTACTTTGTCCAACAAATAAGCGTTGCTAGCATTCTGGGAACGATGGCCCGTGGCGCCATTTTAGAATAGATTTGAATTATAGTTTAGTTTTTAGAATTATTTATTCTGTTATTTTAATGATTGTGTAATTGTAATTACTATATTAAATAATTATATATTATTTTGAATATATTTAGTAACAAAATATGAATATACTTTACAATTAAGTATAAGTCTATTAAGGGCTCTATTTCCTCTGTATATGCACGATCAGTGTAGAAGTGTGTGTCTGTGAGGTCTGACATGTCTAGCAAATAACTAAACCAGCATTGAAACAGTGAACATAACACGTTGCAGTTGCATAGATAACATTTTTCCAAAGATACGGTCGTTAGTTCTCTAGGTACTAGGACGCATTCGGAACAGTTATAACCGACCATTGGATAGACGTTTTATGGTTTTTTGGTGTGCCACAGTGTAGAATGATAACGTTAAAATGGATTTGTTGCTCAAAACTATCGGACCGATTTAAATGACGACGAATTATATTTTTTGGCAAAAAATTAAACAAAGTAAATTAAATGCAATGAGTAAATTAAATGCAATCAGTAAATTAAATAATAATGTACATAGGTATTGGTTAAAAGATAGTCTAGTCAACAAGTTTAAATTGGTGAAAAATAGAGTTAAAGCTCCTAAAAATATGAGTGATACCTCATTGGATTCGGAATGACGTGTAGAAAAATGTTTTCGAAGGAATAATTAGCACGCAAAAAATTACAAAAGTTATTAACAAATTAAGTTGCCAAAAAAAAAAAGGATTTCATTGTTTGTCAATAACTCCGAAACTTTTCATATTTAAGATTTTTTTAAAAAAGCGTCTTAAACAAGAAGAAATTTCCAATAAAAAAGTCTTAACTCTCGGAGTTCTATCTCCATTATTTATAATTTTAATTTAACGCTAAAAATAGGACTCCGCGCGGCCGATACGGCATGCGCGCGCCACCTCAAAAGTGAGTACTCCACAGAAAATATATTTTTTATACTATTAAATATCAATAAACAAAATTGAATTAATTATGGTGTATTTTGAACGCTTGAATGAAAAAAAAACCGTTGGATTTAAAATTCATTTTTCAACAAGTTAGGATATTGTTTATTAGCATATTTTTTTCGGGCCTTCGTCTTCGAATATAGATTTTAACAATTCAGTTCCCGCATCTATGGTTGAGCATCCCCTCGTAAACCCAAACTGTTTTTTGTTTAAAAGGTTACATTTATTAAAGTGTCTGAGTAACTGATTTAGAATTCGTTTTTCAAAAATTTTGCTCAGAGTGGGCAATGTAGAAACAGTTCGGAAATTCGAGGGATCAGTACTATCACCGGATTTAAATAATGGTAAAACCTTACTATGCTTCATCAAGTCAGGAAATACACCAGAATCAACAACTATTAAATATGTAAGCTAGGCAAGGCGCTATTATTTCAATAATATTAGATACAAATTTAACAGAATGACCCCATAGGTCTTTAGTTTTTTTTCTTCGCTATGGTATTGGAAGCATTAATTACATCTTTATTGTCTATTAAATTAAATGTAAAATCGGTAATGCATGCAGAAACACTTTCTTTTAATAGCGCCTCAGCAGATATTGAAGATGGATTTAGACTTTTGGTTGTTATTAGAGGTACGTTAGTAAATAAATTTTCAAACTCAGTTGCAACTTCCATATCTGCTGAAATGTGTGTGGAGTGCCTACCAGATTCGCCTCTCTGACGAGGCCGTCGCACGTACTTACGTTATCGATACAGACAGACACGTATGTATGTAACATATAAACTAGGCAAATATTTTAAAATTATGAAGAAATAAGTTATCCTACTCTTTTTATAAATTACTAGCGGCCCGCCCCGGCTTCGCACGGGTGGCCTTTTATACCCTACCCCTGCCCTACCCTACCCATACCCTAACCCTACCCTACCCTACCCCTACCCCTACCCCTACCCTACCCTACCCCTACCCTACCCTACCCCTACCCTACCCCTACCCCTACCCTACCCCTACCCTACCCCTACCCTACCCCTACCCTAACCCTACCCTACCCCTACCCTACCCCTACCCTACCCCTACCCTACCCCTACCCTACCCCTACCCTACCCCTACCCTACCCCTACCCTACCCCTACCCTACCCCTACCCAACCCCTACCCTACCCCTACCCTACCCCTGCCCTACCCCTACCCTACCCCTACCCTACCCCTACCCTACCCCTACCCTACCCCTACCCTACCCCTACCCTACCCCTACCCTACCCCTACCCCTACCCTACCCCTACCCTACCCCTACCCTACCCCTACCCTACCCCTACCCTACCCCTACCCTACCCCTACCCTACCCCTACCCTACCCCTACCCTACCCCTACCCTACCCCTACCCTACCCCTACCCTACCCCTACCCTACCCCTACCCTACCCCTACCCTACCCCTACCCTACCCCTACCCTACCCCTACCCTACCCCTACCCTACCCCTACCCTACCCCTACCCTACCCCTACCCTACCCCTACCCTACCCCTACCCTACCCCTACCCTACCCCTACCCTACCCCTACCCTACCCCTACCCTACCCCTACCCTACCCCTACCCTACCCCTACCCTACCCCTACCCTACCCCTACCCTACCCCTACCCTACCCCTACCCTACCCCTACCCTACCCCTACCCTACCCCTACCCCTACCCTACCCCTACCCTACCCCTACCCTACCCCTACCCTACCCCTACCCTACCCCTACCCTACCCCTACCCTACCCCTACCCTACCCCTACCCTACCCCTACCCTACCCCTACCCTACCCCTACCCTACCCCTACCCTACCCCTACCCTACCCCTACCCTACCCCTACCCTACCCCTACCCTACCCCTACCCTACCCCTACCCTACCCCTACCCTACCCCTACCCTACCCCTACCCTACCCCTACCCTACCCCTACCCTACCCCTACCCTACCCCTACCCTACCCCTACCCTACCCCTACCCTACCCCTACCCTACCCCTACCCTACCCCTACCCTACCCCTACCCTACCCCTACCCTACCCCTACCCTACCCCTACCCTACCCCTACCCTACCCCTACCCTACCCCTACCCTACCCCTACCCTACCCCTACCCTACCCCTACCCTACCCCTACCCTACCCCTACCCTACCCCTACCCTACCCCTACCCTACCCCTACCCTACCCCTACCCTACCCCTACCCTACCCCTACCCTACCCCTACCCTACCCCTACCCTACCCCTACCCTACCCCTACCCTACCCCTACCCTACCCCTACCCTACCCCTACCCTACCCCTACCCTACCCCTACCCTACCCCTACCCTACCCCTACCCTACCCCTACCCTACCCCTACCCTACCCCTACCCTACCCCTACCCTACCCCTACCCTACCCCTACCCTACCCCTACCCTACCCCTACCCTACCCCTACCCTACCCCTACCCTACCCCTACCCTACCCCTACCCTACCCCTACCCTACCCCTACCCTACCCCTACCCTACCCCTACCCTACCCCTACCCTACCCCTACCCTACCCCTACCCTACCCCTACCCTACCCCTACCCTACCCCTACCCTACCCCTACCCTACCCCTACCCTACCCCTACCCTACCCCTACCCTACCCCTACCCTACCCCTACCCTACCCCTACCCTACCCCTACCCTACCCCTACCCTACCCCTACCCTACCCCTACCCTACCCCTACCCTACCCCTACCCTACCCCTACCCTACCCCTACCCTACCCCTACCCTACCCCTACCCTACCCCTACCCTACCCCTACCCTACCCCTACCCTACCCCTACCCTACCCCTACCCTACCCCTACCCTACCCCTACCCTACCCCTACCCTACCCCTACCCTACCCCTACCCTACCCCTACCCTACCCCTACCCTACCCCTACCCTACCCCTACCCTACCCCTACCCTACCCCTACCCTACCCCTACCCTACCCCTACCCTACCCCTACCCTACCCCTACCCTACCCCTACCCTACCCCTACCCTACCCCTACCCTACCCCTACCCTACCCCTACCCTACCCCTACCCTACCCCTACCCTACCCCTACCCTACCCCTACCCTACCCCTACCCTACCCCTACCCTACCCCTACCCTACCCCTACCCTACCCCTACCCTACCCCTACCCTACCCCTACCCTACCCCTACCCTACCCCTACCCTACCCCTACCCTACCCCTACCCTACCCCTACCCTACCCCTACCCTACCCCTACCCTACCCCTACCCTACCCCTACCCTACCCCTACCCTACCCCTACCCTACCCCTACCCTACCCCTACCCTACCCCTACCCTACCCCTACCCTACCCCTACCCTACCCCTACCCTACCCCTACCCTACCCCTACCCTACCCCTACCCTACCCCTACCCTACCCCTACCCTACCCCTACCCTACCCCTACCCTACCCCTACCCTACCCCTACCCTACCCCTACCCTACCCCTACCCTACCCCTACCCTACCCCTACCCTACCCCTACCCTACCCCTACCCTACCCCTACCCTACCCCTACCCTACCCCTACCCTACCCCTACCCTACCCCTACCCTACCCCTACCCTACCCCTACCCTACCCCTACCCTACCCCTACCCTACCCCTACCCTACCCCTACCCTACCCCTACCCTACCCCTACCCTACCCCTACCCTACCCCTACCCTACCCCTACCCTACCCCTACCCTACCCCTACCCTACCCCTACCCTACCCCTACCCTACCCCTACCCTACCCCTACCCTACCCCTACCCTACCCCTACCCTACCCCTACCCTACCCCTACCCTACCCCTACCCTACCCCTACCCATTAGCATTCTATTGGTGAAAGAATTTTTTAAATCGGCCCAGTACTTTTTGATCCTATTCATTACAAACATACAAAAATAGGTACAAATCTTTCCTCTTTATAATATTAGTGTAGATTATTTAACTACAACTACTAACTTATCTGTATCCTCGTAAGAAATAGGTTTTAAGCTGTGAAATTACTTTGATAAATGTTTGCTATATCATTTAATCTATTATATACTAGAGGACCAACGGCGCAATGTGTAAAAAGTATTTATCGATGAATATGTCGAAATAGGGAATTTTTAACTGTTATACTAAAATAATTGTTTATTTTGCAAATATGGAAATCAACAACGGGTCTATCGTTAATAAGCCTTAAAAGTTCATAGCATCACTAAACTAAGCAATTTCAATAAAATGACAAAATAAAGAATTAAGATATTCACAGGGCTTTTTCTATATTTTTGACCTAATTATGACTGTCTGTTATTGCCACTTACTTTCGCAAAATAAATAATCTTTAAATATAGATATATCTATCATGTAAGGAATGCCATTTTCCGAAAATTTATCCGTAAAATACCCGAAGTGCGAACGTTGCGCCTTATGGCAACAAATTATACAAACATACTTAATTTATATTACTTTTATTTGTCTATAGACTTGGCTGATGTCTGAACCTGATGTTAATGAAGATAATACAAAAGTTTCCGCAGCTAAACAAGAAACAGTACTCACAGCTACTGCGCTTCAGTTATTTCGAGTGTTGCTGTGTAAATCTAGAGCAGTCCGTAAAACTGATCCTGCTAAGAGCGAAAGCTTGGCCCGTCTAGCAGAAAGGAGAGCTAAGGACGGTAAATTTATTTTCAACTAGCTTCCCTGGCGGTTTAACCCGCGTAACCCCCCTTTCTGTAGCAACTTCATAATTAAATATAGCATATAACCTTCATCAATAAAAGGGCTACCTAATACTATTTTTCTTTAAATCGCACCAGTAGTTCCTGAGATCGCGTGTTGCGTGTTCAAGCAAAAAACTTACTTCAACTTTATAGCATCATTATCATCATCATAGCCCGTCCGCTGCTGAACATAGGCCTCTTCCCACGGGAGGGTATTTGCCATAGTCACCATGCTTGGCAGGTGGGTTGGTGACCGCATTATTATGTTGTAAGACACAAGGAAATGCTGCTGCCCGTTCCCTCATATACGATTATTATAGATGATGTCATAACAATCGAGAGTAACAGCTTAACGTGCTTTCCGATACACGGAGGGTAGTCCCTCTAACAGCCAGACCCGGAAAGAAATCTTAGAATTTACACAAAGATTTCTTATCCTGCGTGGGGATTGAACCTACGACCTCTGTGATTTTTTAAAGTGAGCTAAATACCGCTACATTACAGATGTTATCTTTATATAATAATATTAGTATTGATATAGGTTTAACATTTTATTTAGGTTAAAGGTCAATTATTGTTAACCTGTGATTCGTTACAAGGTAATTTTACGGCAAATTCCGACTTATTTAGATAATGAATTAGTTTGATACCTTACATCTTAATTATCTATCACATCTTATTTAAATCTATTATCTATTATTTATTAGTTTTTTCATTGATAACACATTTTTTTTCACTATTTCATAATAATAAATGCAGTGGCCTAGCGGTATAAGCCTTGGAGGTCGTGTTATCATCTTTGTGAAATGTCTTAAGATTTATTTTCGGGTCTGATTGGTACAGGGACTGCCCGCCGTACCTACCTCGGAACGTTAATCAGTTCATTCCATTGTAACTTCACTATAACAAGCTTATACCAGAGAGGACGGGCAGCAGCGGCTCCTTGTGTGTTACAATATAATAATGCAGTCACCAAACCGCCTGCCAAGTGCGGCAAGTATTACTAAATCTTCCCTTGGCACAAGGCCCATATTTTAGCATTGTACGTTATATACTACTACTATCTTTTACTGTCTTGAAAATAATAGGGCGTGATAAAATATATACATATGAAATAGGTGTCTAAGGCATATTTATTTTATCATTTTATTTTTTTACTGACATAGAGTGAAAATAGTAACGGTAAAAATGCGTACATGAGTAGGTAGTAACGCTATTTCACTCACTCTTTTTATTCATGTGCGATTGCGGCCTAGGTATTATAGGCACCTATTATGCACGCGCTATGTTGGGCGTACTTATTTCTTTTAAGTAATTTATTAGGTTTTCGAAAGTCTAATTACCGAAATACTAGTACAAATATACTGTGGTCTATAGATTCTATTCCACTTACACAACACACCATATTATTATCAAGACGGTAAAAAAGTCACCCTGTATAAATGACATTTGATTATACTAACGCAATTCTACATACATTCTATGTCAAAGCAAGTGGAATGATTGTTCGGGAACTGGAGGTATTCCACATCATTCAGCTTAGTCGCCGGAGTCAACCCTTTGACGGCCAGTTAGAGTACCTACAATTAATTGGTTTTAAATTTTAATGCAAGTCAGTAGAGTTCATAATATGATGGGCACTATCATACAATAGGTAAGACAAATCGGTAGAATATATATGGATGCAATTCGCACACTGATAGTTTGGATAAACATAGGTTTGTAACCTGTAGTTAGGTTGCACACCGCGCCTTGCCGTCCCTTGCAAGTAGTATACAATTAAGCAATGTCACTGTGACATTTGACTTGAACCTACGTGACCTAGCGGCATTGGTCACGCCTTATGTCTTGAACATCGTGGGCAATATAGAAGCGGCCGTTCGTACTTGCAGCGATCATGTGGTAGCCGGTACAATCCCCATCCATTGCTCTACCGACATGGATACACTCGTAATACAAACATTTTAGCGTAGCACGAGGAATTAAAAAAAATACTAGCAGTGTGCAAAAACTTTGCAAGTTATCTTTAAAAAAAACCGCGTTTGAAAAAAAAATCCGGCGAAGTGGAGTCGATATTTACACACGAAGGGTTTCGTAACAATATTTATACAACAGCATACGCTATATTATTTTAAGTTGTCGTTATTCATAATGAGCAAAAATGGCAAAAAACCCCGTTTGTTGGGAACCAGAAATAAATATTTATTTTGTTCTATTCTGTTTTTAGTATCTGTTGTTATAAGGGCAACAGAAATACATAATTTGTGAAAGTTTCGACTGACCGACGGACGGACAGACGAATGGACGGAAAGCGGAGTCTTAGTAAAATTATTCTATTTTTACCCTTTGGATACGGAACCATAAAAACGTATAATGTAAAATTTAACTTTTTTCCGGTCGGGTTAGCCGAAGGACTCCTAAGATAGCACGTTGAACCGTTAGCCCATGATCATGAGTAGGCGTTACGCGCTTAAGTTAACGAAGACTCTGACATTAGTACTTAAGATAAAAATACCGTATTCCATTTTCAGCTGGTGAGGATGAGAAAACTGCTGAGGCAATCGTGGAAATTGGCCTGAGTCAATTGTTAATGAAGAATTTAAATAATGCACAGAAAAGTTTCGACAGAGCTTTAAAAATATATGAAAAATGCTGCAATATTCAGGGAGTCTGTGAAGCAAAAATGCACCAAGCGGTAGTAATGCAAAGGTCAGCAATTTAAGTATTAATTATAAATCGAATATGGTGAAGATGCGGTCCCATGAATTCTGGTATTACTTTTACTTCTTCAACTTCCTTTAAAAACGCTTGGTAAGCCAATATTGTCGAGGGATTTTTCTGTAATCAAAAAAAGAATTAGCAACACGTGATGGAAACACGTGATGGAAACACGTGATGGAAACACGTGATGGAAACACGTAATGCCGTGACCAAGGGAAAAATTGTACAGGTAATCAAGGGCGGAATGTTCATTTCATTAGTTAACATGATCACTAATGGAACGAACATGACTGTATTACCTCCTCCCGACCCTTAGTTAGCAAATAACCATCCGATGCCCTCGCAGACGTAACTGTAAAGTAGAGCAACAGTTGCACAAAACTCCGTTAAATAGTAAATGTCATAATCCCTCAATTTCATCGCCAGCGACCGCCCGAGGCGAGGTTCCAGCCCCAAAGAGGGCGCCCTCCTGCGCAGGTTTCTAAGTTTGTAGTTTTTGTACCATTTATTAAGGCTGCAGCTGAGTCTGTTCACCTTTATGCTCGGTGAAGTCGCAAAAGCCTCGTGGCTAACAACGTATGTCCATCCGAAAAAACGGAAAACTTCATTACCGTACTAGAAATTTTATCGTATTTCACAGCAGAGGTATTATTAAGGCTATAATAGTATTAACTATTTGTCTAAGGTAAAATTGCCTTAGGAATCTTTTCAATGTACAGTTCTTAGTATAAATACCATCTCTAAAAATCTTACTTCTTCTTACCATCTTTATGCAGACGATCTCCAAATCTACACGCTTTCAGCACATAATAAATTATCGGAGGTAATCGCCTTTATTAACGACGATTTGGCATAAATAGGGGAGTGGAGTTGTAAGTTCGGTCTTAAAATCAACGCGTCAAAGACACAGGCGATCGTAATAGGAAGCTCGCGAATGGTTTCTAGAATAGATTGGCCCCAACTTCCTCAAGTCAAATTCAATGGATCTATAATACCATTCAAAGATAGTGTTAAGAATTTGGGCGTTATTTTTGACGCCACTTTGTCCTGGGGTCCACAATTGAAATCTGTGAGCCAAAAAATATTTGCTTCCGTAGGTTCTCTTAGACGCCTTCATAACTTTTTACCCATTACCACTAAAGTTGCCCTTGCTCAATCTCTGCTGTTGCCAATTCTTACTACTACTATCTCCAGACGCCAGCTATCTCGACCTCACCGAAGAGCAACTGAATAAACTTGAGCGACTCCAAAACGTTTGCATTAGATTTATATTTGGACTTCGCAAATATGATCATGTCTCATTATTTCGTAATAAGCTTAAGTGGTTGCCAATTCGCCTTAGCCGTAATGCTCATATTCTTTCTTTATTATATATCGGCGCAACCACATAAAATAAGCATAGCAACAACACTTCATTAATGATAAACACATAAATACAATTACTCGTCTCATCAAAATAAATAAATTGTGAATCAATGCATGATTTGATAGAAGCACAAATATGTTCATAAAATACTAGACTAATAAATAAGTATTCAGGATCAAATTATGATTTGTAAATCGTTGAAATATTTGTAGAAATAATTATCTGTTCACATAGTTTGAAAATTATCAAACTAAATTGTTTACTGTTTGTGAGCCGCTCGTTTGGTATAAATACGGCCGGCGGACCGATTGCAATTCAGTCTCGCTCGAGCTGCCGGACTGTACGGAGCTCCTCAATTTACTGGAATAAAACTTGAAAACCATATTATGGAGTTTTGCTGTTACTATGGATCAACAACCCTCGATAGAGAACCATCCTGATGAATGTGACGTCAGCAATGATGACGTCACACCTTATTAAAAACAACGATGCTCGTCCTTCCTCGTCATCAGAAGTGGGACTCGAAGTGATCCTTGGAACTGCTTCATCACGACCTGTTGCGACTCAACCTTGGCTTCAAGCAATGGGGTCTACGCAACAGAGGCAACAGCCGATGATCAATGTACCTATGTCGAATACGTCCATGGGTGGGGTGCCACCTTAATTCTTCATGCACATGATGCAAATGACTCAGCAAATGTTCGAGCGTTTATGCAAGAGTTGTGGGAAGAGGGCGAACACGAAAAGTCGCTCATGATCAAAAAAAAAAAAATGCACCTCTCTAACATCCGAGGTCTGCACTCCGATCTCATACCGGTCCATCACCACCATGAGACCGAAAAACCACATCTGCTGTTCCTCATGGAGACGCAAATCAGATGTCCGGCTGACGCAGCATGCTTGCGCCGCCCGGGGTACACCCTGGAGCACAGTTTTAAGCCACGCGCTGGCGCCTGCGTGTGTGCTCGCGATGACATCTGCTGTCGGTGTCTCCGTAACATTGAGGATTCCAGTTTCTCGCTTGGAGCAGATACTCTATGCTGGTGTCTATCGGTCGCACACCGACAACATGGGGACAACCAGGTTGTTTCACTATCTTTCGGACTCGGCTGAACTGGCTCAGCTCAGGTGCCCATCGGCGCAGCTGGTTGTTCTGGGGGACTTCAATGCCCACCACCAGGAGTGGCTGTGCCCATGCCGGAGCACCGGCCATGCTGGGGGATTGGCGTGTGCATTCGCACTGACGCTTGGTCTCTCCCAACTGGTGACTGGACTGACACGGGTGCCCGACATTGATGGCCATGCGGCCGGTTGCTTGGACCTTCTGCTGACAACTGATCCAGACCCATGTCAAGTCGCGGTTTCCTCGCCGTTGGGTGGCTCCGACCACTGTCTGGTGAAATCTGTGTCTGTCTGCTCGCCACCCGATCCCGATCTCAAGGGGACTAGGCGAGTATGGCGATACAAGTCAGCAGATTGGGATGGGATGCGGTATTTCTTCGCGTCTTACCCTTGGCTGCGCTTATGCTTCTCTTCAGACGACCCAACTTGCTGCGCGGAGGCTGTTTCTGGGGTGATATGCCAGACTATGGAATATTTCGTTCCATTTTCTGATGTCTCACTCCGAGACAAGGCCCGTTCATGGTTCGGCGCTGAGTGTGATAGTACTGAAGCATATAAGCACTCTGCTTGCCGAGCGTGGGCGGATGCTCGAGCCCGCAAAGCGCGAAATGTTCGGGGGCTGAAGAGAGCCTTCAATGGTGCTGCCAAGTCTTGCAAACGTGCGCTACGCAGGGCCCGCTTTGACCATATTGGACGCATTGGAGCCACACTAGCATCTTACCCATCTGGGAGTAAAGCTTTTTGGTTTCTTGCCAAATCGGTCGAAGCCTATTTCTGTCGGTCCTCTTTTCCGCCACTGCAGGAGCCGAACGGTTCATTAGCTCACACCGCCAAGGAGAAAGCAGACTTATTTGCATCTCTATTTACTAAGAATTCACAACTAGATGCTGCTGGTAAAAGTCCACCCAGGTTACCTCATTGGACTTCTACATTCGGCAAAAAGTGGTACTTAAACATTCTTTGCACTCTGGATGTGAATAAGGCTGGTGGTCCTGACGACATTCCTCTCCAGGGTGGGGCGGTACTTCACATCTTTCTATCTATCTTCAGATATTAGCTGGATGCTCTGGATGCATTGGGGCGTCGAGCGAAGAGTCATAGGCAATGGCTCACTTGTGGAGGCAAGTCTTCGGAGCCTCGAGTGGCCTGCCTATCGGTTTTTTATCGGTTACATTTCAGGGAGTGTGCGGAGGTTCTACATAACCTGATGCCCCCTTCACCCTTCCATCACCGGACGACTGGGTGCGGCGAGCGGTTTCACCCTTTTGTTGTTGACATTCCTTCGATACGCACGAGGCGATTTGCTTCCTCTTTCGTGGTGCGGACGGCTGAGGAGTGGAGTTCTCCTGCCGGGGTCAGTTTTTCCGGAGCGCTATGTTCTGGAGGTAAGCCTAAATTTAAACTTCGTCGTGCATCACAACCTGGTGATCAGGTAACCGTATCGGCAAAAGATGAGCCACTACCATCACCTGAAATAGAAATAGAGCCCCGTACCAAGCACATCAAGTGACGGGTTGCCTCAGCAAAAACTACGAGATCAAAGTGAAGAAGATTCATTGCCACAATAAACTGTGAGTTGAACATATTTACAAAATATTACCTTGAATTTAACTCTTTTAGAACCTGTGTATAAACACCTTCAACCTAGTTCCATACTCCCAGTAGAGCCTCTGTGTACCACGGCGAACAGGACCGCCCAGAGCACAGCATCATTCCATCCCCTACGAGAATCTCCGAGAACCCTACGAGAACCTCCGAGAACCCTACGAGAACCTCCGAGAACCCTACGAGAACCCTACGAGAACCTCCGAGAACTCTACGAGAACCTCCGAGAACTCTTCGAGAACTTCCAACACCTTACACACCTTATTAGCATTGATATTCCTAGACTAACATAGAAATGCATGTTTTTGCATAACAACAACAAGTTGCTCACAGATACCCAACTCAGAGAAAGTTATTTCTAGTATTGCAGATTTCGCGAAGAACCCTACGAGAACCTCCGAGAACCCTACGAGAACCTCCGAGAACTCTACGAGAACCTCCGAGAACTCGTCGAGAACTTCCAACACCTTATTAGCATTGATATTCCTAGACTTACACAGAAATTACTATCTGTAATAATAAAAATAATAATCCCAAATATTTATTCAGTTCTGTCTTTAAATAAATTATTTAATCTGTTTTTTAATGAAAACGTAAATAAAATTCGTATAAAGACAACCGATTGGTAAATTGTGAATACCAACTAAATAATAAAAGTAACTGGACCAAAACTTCTTGGACATGCCTATCTGAGTATGTTTCGCCGGATCGTCTCGATGAGGCCGCGTTGAAACCGGCAGTAGAATAACTCCACTGAGTTTGTTTCGCCGGATCTTCTCAGTTGGAGCGTATTGGATCCGGTGGTAGCACTAAAGCGCGTTCGTTGAGATACTTATGGTCCGTCTAAATAATAACATACTCAAAGGACAGAACTTAGATTTAATCATAGATGCAAAATAATAAAATAAAATTGTACAATTACGCGACGAGAATCAACGAGGCTGGTGCAGAGCGCGCACCGCCTGTCAGAATGGCCGTATCGGCGCAACCACATAAAATAAGCATAGCAACAACACTTCATTAATGATAAACACATAAATACAATTACTCGTCTCATCAAAATAAATAAATTGTGAATCAATGCATGATTTGATAGAAGCACAAATATGTTCATAAAATACTAGACTAATAAATAAGTATTCAGGATCAAATTATGATTTGTAAATCGTTGAAATATTTGTAGAAATAATTATCTGTTCACATAGTTTGAAAATTATCAAACTAAATTGTTTACTGTTTGTGAGCCGCTCGTTTGGTATAAATACGGCCGGCGGACCGATTGCAATTCAGTCTCGCTCGAGCTGCCGGACTGTACGGAGCTCCTCAATTTACTGGAATAAAACTTGAAAACCATATTATGGAGTTTTGCTGTTACTATGGATCAACAACCCTCGATAGAGAACCATCCTGATGAATGTGACGTCAGCAATGATGACGTCACACCTTATTAAAAACAACGATGCTCGTCCTTCCTCGTCATATATAATATTCTATTTAATCCTACACCTATCTACCTTAAAAACCGTTTCAAATTCCTTTGTGATACACATTCGCGATCTCTAAGATCGTCACAAGACTTAAAGCTGCATATTCCCGTGCATTCCTCAAATTTTATGGACAAATCATTTAGCGTCACAGCAGTTCGTCTATGGAATGCCCTGCCAGTAAGAATAAGAAGTGCTCAGACTCACTCAACATTTAACAAACTAATCAAAGAACACTATTTGCGTTTATAAATTGTCCCTTTGTTGTATACATTTACATAATATTTATATTTATTATTTATAATACATATATTTATCATATGTTGTTTATAGTATCTATTATTATATTTATTTTGTGTATAATAACATAATCTTATGTACCTACTATATATTTATACCAATATATTGGTATTAAATTAAAAGATGTGAAATTTTTAATTACACACTATCTACCTACGTCATTTACCTAGTGAATTCCATTATCCATCCAAAGGTTGTCTGGAAGAAATTGCTTTATGCGATAAGACCGCCCATTGTACAGTCAGCATCAAAAGTTGATGACCACATTTAGATTTCCAAAACCGCTGAACACCGTATTATACCTAAATCGCTCAACATGACAAGCGCCAGAAATGAATGATTATCATAAAAGGCCATAAGTAGGTGACCATCACTTTTCAAAAGTCGCTAAACAAAATTATAGTAAAAATAGCATAACATTCTTCGCCCCTAAAGTCTCTGAACAACATTTTGACAAAAATAACATACCATCGTTTATCTCATAAGTCCCTGAACTAAATGAAAAAAAAAATGGGTTTAATATGTGTGTGTATTTTACAAGCTTTTATTTAACTTGCAATGTATGTATGTAATTTTTTCGGGTGGAATCTTGCAAGCATATGTATATTGCGTGACAATGCAATAATATGGTACCTTGAGCTTATCTGATGATGGAGTTGGAAGGTGGTCATAGGAACTCACTTCTGTAACGAATAAAATAGTCCAGTTTGGGCTCGTTTGTTTTGTGTTTATGAGTACCTACTTTCCATTGCATATGATGACCGGATGGCATCGACCGTGCGTGACCCGCTGTAAATAGGGTTACAAGCTTAAGTCTAAAAAGTCAAAAATTTTATAAAAATTAAAAAAATATTTATTAAAACAGGCTTTTATTAAAAAATAATGTGTACTCATAGTACAATTTCAAATATCAAAATATATAGATTGTAATAGCTTGAGGCACTGAAATATAGTAATGAACGCCTATTAATACATATAATAAAACAGTAAAAAACTGTGTCTATACATTGAATATATTAAAAAAAAAAAAAATTGAGGGGGGTTTAGAAAAAGTAATTGAGCACGAATCCAAAAAAAAATCTGTTTGTCTGTTTGTTTGTACACGCTAATCTTCGGAACTACACGACGGATTTGAATGATTTTTTTGTTGTATAGGTATTAATTCTGGGTAACATATGGGCTATAATTTATCTTGGAAACTTGAACACCTGATGCAGAACCGCAACTGACCAGCCAAACTATAAGAGATACAAAAATGGTACATAGCAAAAATTGTTCCACGTGATGAGCATTTTCTGCTGAGACAATAAATTATTTATTTTATTTATTTAAAAGACAACTCCCGCACTAGGGAAATAAATCCCTGTGTCGCGGGGGACTTTACAAACATTCATTTCACAGACACACAGAACACCCAGACTCAGAACTACTATTTGTGGTTCACACAAATAATTGTCCCGGGTGGGAATCGAACCCAGAACACCAGGTCTCAGAGGCAACTATTGTAACCACTGAGCCACCGGTGCAGTCGAAAGATTTGAAGATCTGGAACACCTGATGTGGAACTCCAAGAGCCCAGCTACACTATAACATATATAGGAATGACGTCTTAGCAAGTTGTTCAGCATTTTTTTTTGTTATCCGTTGGAAGTGCATTTACGCATATACATATACACATACACTATAAAACATATAGGAATGACGTCTAAGCAAAAGTTTTTTGGTCTGATGGGCATTTCCTGTTGACTTATTAAAATCGAAGATCAAAAACATCTGATTTGGAAATCAAAGCTATCACTTATTTCACTATATAATTATAAAATAACATAAGCTGGGTGTACGTCCACGCGGTGACAGTTTAGGACTAATTTTCGATGAAAATGAATCAATGAAAACTATACTGGACAAAACTCCCATTTTTTTTATCGAATTAATATGCCTTCGGACTTATGTGTTTAATTTCCTTTTCCATTTATCTTAGTGACACGCACATCTTAGTAAAGCACTTAAGCTCAGTCAACTACATTGTCTTCTAAATTCACGCAGCAAACTTTCACATGATAACAAGGTTAAGATTTACACCACGTGTGTACGACCGATTACGACGTACGCAAGCACCAGTGGTAAAGTGCCTGCTCCTCATTATACCCCCCTTATCATGTGCAATGGACAATACTCACTAACACAAAACAAACGATCCTGAACTCGACTATTCTAGCGCTTGCATTAAGGGTGTACCAGTGGTAATGTTCCTGCTCTTCATCAGACCCTCGTCATCATGTGCAATGGAAAGTACTCCTAAACACAAAACAAACGAGCCCAAACTCGACTATCTTAGCGCTTGCATTAAGGGCGTACCAGTGGTAATGTTCCTACTCCTCATCAGACCCTCGTCATCATGTGCAATGGAAAGTGCTCATAAACCCAAAACAAACGAGCCCAAACTCGACTATCTTAGCGCGTGCATTAAGGGCGTACCAGTGGTGATGTTCCTGCTCCTCATCAAACCCCCGTCATCATGTGCAATGGAAAATACTCACTAACTCAAAACAAACGAGCCCAAACTCGAACATCTTAGCGCTTGCATTAAGGGCGTACCAGTGGTAATGTTCCTGCTCCTCATCAGACCCTCGTCATCATGTGCAATGGAAAGTGCTCATAAACCCAAAACAAACGAGCCCAAACTCGATTATCTTATTCAGTAGGTACAGGAGTTCCTATGGCCACCTTCCGACTCCATCATCAGATCAGCTCCATGGTACTATTGCATTGTCACGCGATATACATATGCTTGCAAAATTTCAGCTCAATCGGTTGAGGGTATGTGCTTCAAAATTTAGTTGCAAGATTCCACCCGAACAAATTACATACAAAGCAAGTTAAATAAAAAAGTTCAGTAACTTTTGTTATTTTATTATGTTAAGTTATTTTTGGACATTGCCGTGATTATATCACGCACTAGATAACTAAAATAAGCATTTTATATTGTTCAGTGACTTTTGTAAAAGTGAATGTTATGATATTTTCGGGTATTATAACGATTAGCGATTTTTGACAAAATGGTGTTCAGTGACCTTTGACGAGTAGTGTTCAGTTAATTTTGAACTTTAATGATGTTCATTCAATACTGGCGCCTATTTCGTTCAGCGATTTATGGGTGTAAAGTGTTCAGCGGTTTTGGAAATCTAAATGTGGTCATCAACTTTTGATGCTGACTGTACTGTGTCTATTATATTTTCTTTATCCTGTTTACTTATGTGTGTACAATAAAGAGTATTCTATTCTATTCTATTCTTATTGGTATTTATTCTACTCAGGCAGTTATTCGTTATTGAAATTATTAGCTGCATCAAGAGTCAGTTATTTGTATTTCATTGTCAGCTACTCCTTTTATAAAATGAATACCTCCTCTTATTATTCGGTTTCATTCTTTATTATATTCAATGCAGCTTTGTATTTATTTTACGCCGGAGTGAAAATTCTATCATTGCTTTGTTTTTTAACTGTATCGAAACACCGATGTAGCAATTTGGAGAAAGTTTTATATTCAGTTGTTCTTATTTATTTAAGTACCACTTATAACGCAGAATTATTTTTACTCTACAACTAACTATAAGACCTTTAGGTATCCACTTGGGCGAGAAACTACTGCATTTGATTTTAATTTTTAGTATAGGAAAACACAAGTTAAAAACATTTTTTTATCGACCATCCAAAAGCTTAATTTACGTCGCATTTATTAAATATGTCTTACTATTTTAAAATTATTCATAATGACGGCAGGCTTGCACGCTTTGAAAAATTATAATGGATATAGTTATTAAAATGTTATGCATTGAGTAGATAGTTAAATGCACATATTAAATCTGACAATCAGATGTAAAAAAGAGTAACCATATACTTTATGTACATTTTGCTCTTCAGAAAATCGGAACTCCATCAAAATAAATATCCTGTCAGGGCTGAGGCCCGAGGCAAGAAAATTGTTGTATTTTGTTTGACTGAAAGAATTGCTGTGTATATTGTTTAATTCTCTATACAATTAGATGTGTACTTAGAAGTTTGAATTGCTTGTTACACGAGTACATAACTCGTGTAATCTCCTTCTAGGTTCCGTGATTCCAAACCTGGGGACTCCCCCTCGGAGTAAATGAGCTTTTACGTGGGGTAATAAATAACATAATAATTTGTATTTGCTTGTATTGTTTACAAGAACCTATGTCCTATAAAGAAACCCGATTTTAGGGTAACTATTTAGAAAAGGTTAAAAACCACTGTTCTTCACGATAACTAATAAATAATCTTCCCGCAATATAGCTTATAAATTAAGCCAGTGTGCCAGACTTTGTCAAACGCTTTAGCTACGTCGAAGAAGAGTATCCTGTGTAATTTGTATTCGCATGATTTAACAAGAATCTGATTAAATAATGCACTCAGAAATGTTAAGCTCGAAAGCCGAACACCTCCGAAAGATAATACATAATGAATGAGTTGGCTACCCGTAGTATATGCACTAGTAAATTTTACCCCATAGTTGACACTTTTTTGAAATTATTTTTATAAGGTTAAGAATAGTTCAAGACCAAGAAATAAATATGGTATTATTTTGAGATCTATAAAGCGGTAAAATAAATATTTTAAAATTGTCGTGACATTTAGAGATGAAAACGATGTCAGTCATTTTGGTTCTGTGTCTTGACGTCAACCCTAGATAGATGACGTCATGGCTCAGAAAATGTAATAGTAAAGGATCGCGTTCTTGTTTTTTTAACTAGATCTATGACGACTTAAAATGGCTGATCGCGTTTTCGGAAATTAAAGAGATAGACCAAAAAATATTTTCATATTAAGTTTTTACAACCATCTTCAAGTTTTTTTAACAAACATTTATTATATTTAGGTTCCATATGAGAACTACTTTCGGAAATAAACATAATTGTAACATAATTTCATATGGGTCAACTAGCCTATTATTTGAGAAGACTAATAGAGCGATAAGTGGGTTCCTGTTTTAGCTTGCAAGGGCCATGAATACCAATCACTGTTCCGGCTTCTTCCACACATATGGAAATACGTTGTTGGCTGAAGCCGCGTTGATAATTGTGGTCAAGAGCAAAGGAACCAAAAATTGCTTTAGCACTCGACACCTAAATGTCTTGGATCCCGGAGTTATTCCTAGCAGATATAAACGCCAAAATATCATCAGGCTCTGTTGTATCCATGGGCATCCCGCAAGGCTCAATCCTGTGGCCATTTTTATTTTTGGTGTATATAAACGACTTACCATACTATGTAGTAAATAATCATGAGATAGTATTGTTTGCTGACCTCCTACCTCATAAAAATTTATTCTGTTCAATAAGTTTAGTATCTTTTCTACTGACTTTAAATATAAACGAGGTATCGTCAGCAAAAAGAACTATATCTGACAGTTTATTTAAGATGTATGGCAAATCATTTATGTAGACTAAGAACAGAAAAGGACCCAGAATAGATCCTTGGGGCACGCCCATTTTTATAAAATGCTCTTTTGAAGCAACGCCGTCTACGTATACTATTTGTTTCCGTTCAGATAAATAGGATATAACAAGATCAAGCGATTTTTCAGTAATTTCATAATATTTTAACTTAAGAACGAGCGTCTGTAAAGTATAAAATTTCAATATTATACTTTTCATTAAAAAGTTTTACATCTAGTATTTTGCCAGAGAAGCGGTTTATATTTTGGTGCGATAAGACCAAAAACTTATTACACTTCTCCATTGTCATACTTAATGGTTTAAATTACTAACTAGACTTATTTTAGTAACATTACTAAGACAGTGTAAAATATAGGCTTTGTCATACTATGTATGACTGTGTTAATATTTGATGCTAATAATTTAGCAATAAAACTTAATGATTTTTTCAGGACATACACAGTATTCCTGGTCGCCCTACAACTAATTGTAAAACTATTTACATCAAAAAATGTAAACTTGTCACTATAATGACTAACCAAAAATTGAATATGATTATTCAACATGTGAATATAATTATTAGTCTTGTCAGACATATTATTTAAATAAGGGAAGGCACACAGTATTATTTTATTGCACTTTAAGTCAGAGAGCCCAGACCTACACCTACATCATCTGAATACAGGACTGATGTAGTATCACATACATTGTACAATGAGTCAGAGCACCTCGTTGGGGTCTTGGGCTCAGAGGGTATTGTTGATTCTATTGTACTAGGTAGTAAATTGCTTGTTTCACTAGAACAATCATTACATAAATGAGCTAAATCTTGCATTTTAATTTTAAAAGATTTATATTTACTATATCTGACTGCCAACGATTTTTCTAATGTTTTTATCTCGTTAAGCAAGTCCTTAGTGTCTTTTTCATAAATATTTTTACTGTCCTCCAATTTAATCTCATAATTCTCAAGTTTATTCAACAAATTCTTGCGTTCGTTTGACAATTTTATGATATACTTTTTTAATTGACAATTATTTAGGGACCTAATATTTGGTTGATAGTCAACGAAGTTATCTCCAGTCAGATCAATTGTTATTGCTGTTTGAGCAGGAGTGTGCTCCGAACCACACCTTGTATATCTTTTTTGACATTTTTATTTACTTACTTAATAGTTAATATTTTTCTAAGGTTGTAAGCGTGTTAACATTGTGTTAATTTTTTTATTTGATTCTATGTGGCATAACAAATAAAGAATCTGAAATCTATGTAGTTACATTTTTCCTGGGAATGATTCGTAGCAATTGTCACCCCCCTCGGTGACAACTGAGAAACAGACTTTCCATTTGTCCCCACAAGTCAGCTTTTTTAGAAAAAGAAAAAGGACCTAAGATTGATCCTGGGGCACCCCCATTTTAACAAAATACCCTTCAGAATTCACGCCGTCTATAGATACTATTTGTTTCCTATCTGATAAATAGGATATTACAAGATCAAGTGATTTATCACAAACACCATAATATTTCAACTTTAGCACGAGCGTTTCGTGATTTACACAATCGAATGCCTTGGAGAGGTCACAAAAGACTCCCAGAGCATCCTGCGAACCCTCCCAAGCCTCCAATATTGATTTAATCAAAGTACTTCCCGCGTCTTGAGTTGAACGACCCTTCGTGAATCCAAACTGCTTGTCGTGCAATATCCCATTCACATTAAAATGAGTCAACATTTGGCCAAGCATTATTTTTTCAAAGATTTTGCTTAAAGTTGGTAGTATTGAAATAGGCCTATAATTAGTCGCATTATTAGAGTAACCTGACTTAAATATAGGAACAATTTTGCTTAATTTCATTAGGTCAGGAAAAACACCATCAGTTATAGACTTATTGAAGATAGCCGCTAGAATTGGAGCAATATTTTGTATAATGGTATCAATAACTTTTACTGCGAGTCCCCACAAGTCTTCAGTACCTTTTATTTTAATAGTCCGAAACGCCTTTACGATATCTATATCTAATATTTGCTTTAAGGAGTTCTTCAGCATCTTTCGGGGATGATGAAAGATACTTGGTAGTTTCAATCGGAATATCAGTAAAAAATTTGGCAAAGAAATTGACAACCGTATCCTTGTCTGATACCAGATTGTCGTTTATATCTAACGTTATTGATCTATCTTTAATTTTATTCTTACCAGTTTCAGTATTAATCATTTGCCAAGTAGACTTTATTTTATTATCTGATTTTTGTATTTTGTCTCTTATATATATTGACTTAGCATGTATACATACTTCTTTAAAAATACTTGAATATTTCCTAACATAATTTGGAAAATTTTCATCATGTGTAAAGGACCTTATGTCATACAGTTCAAACAAAAAAGGCTTAATGCCTTTAGTTGCCCAAGTACTAAATTTCAACTTATTTGGGTCAATTTCTATATGCTTAATTTTGCAAACCCTCTCAAATTCCTCATGTATACATTGCAATAATGTATTATACATAATATTACAGCCACTTGAATCTAAGGTAACTTTATTTAATCTTAATTTTAAATTATTGCTAAATTGGTCTAGATTTTTCTTTGAAACTGATCTGAAACGAATAATTGACTTGTCAAAAGTAACTTTATTATTTAATTTAACTATTTGACATTTATGGTCAGAACGAACACCAGATACCAGGCATTTATCAACTACTTCAAAGTTTGTGACTATGTTATCAATGCAGGTAGCTGTTGTCGATGTGACCCTAATGGGCTCAGAATATAAAACACTAAGATTAAAAGACCTAAACAGACAGAGAAGATTATTTTTCTCTAGTGAATCCGATATAATATTTGTATTAAAATCACCGCAAATAATAACTTTTTTATTGCTTTTAACTAACTTTTTTAAAATATCTTCCATAGTTTTAATAAATAGCTGAAAGTCTGATGATGGAGGTCTATATACACATATAATATAATAAAACTGTATTTCAGTACAAGCTATCTCACATATTCGTTCCACGGATAAATTACTGATGTCTTTCCGTTCCTTAAATTTTACATTGTTCCGTATTAAAATAAGTGCACCCCCTCCCTCAGCCGATACCCTATTATAGAAGCTAGCAACTGTATAGCCATTCACATTAAAACCCATTTTGTGTGCCTTCAACCAGGTTTCTGTAAAACATAAAACATCATTATTGAACTTTTCTGTAAAAAGTTCTATATCTAGTATTTTGCCAGAGAAGCGGTTAATGTTCTGGTGAGATAAAACCAAAAAATTATCACACTCCTCCATTGTCTCACTTAAAGGTTTAAATTACTATCTAAATTGATTTTAGTAACATTACTAAAGTATTGTAAAAATATAGGCTTTGTCATACTATGTATGACTGTGTTAATATGAGTTTCTTATAAAGTAGCAATTACTGTTAATGACTTTTTCAGGACATACACTGTATTCCTGGTCACCTTACAACTAATCATAAAGCTATTTATATCAAAAAATATAAATTTTGTCACTATAATGACTGACCAAAAATTGTATGTGGTTATTCAACATATGAATATATTTATTGGTACTGTCAGGCATGTTATCTATATAAGGGAAGGCACACAATACTATCTTACTGCAATTCAAATCTAACATCCTAGTAAAACTGTCTGTAATGTCTTTCTTCGTGAGGTTTTTACAATTTCCTACTAATAATGTTACGCAGGACTTATCACTATGTTTTTTATCAATTATTTTATCTACTAAATCTTTGAAGTGCAATCCCGGAATACAACAATTATATGAGGGGAGACTTAGCTTGTTATTTAGCAGTGACCCCAGGCCTTTACCTATGTCATCTGTATACAAAACTGATGTGTAATCACATTCAGTATGTACCGGAGAGGTACAGTTTGAGTTAGTTAATCTTTGAAGTGTGTGAGGATTGAGAACCAATTTTGTACGAAGATATACAAAGTAGTACAGTGTTTTGCGATAATATCTTGTAATCACAAATTTTGTTTGGCATTACCGTAGATTTTGGCATAAAGACTTTTTCTGTAGTGTCCATAGCTTATAAGGTTCAGGCGGGCCCTCAATCCTCTATGTGAGAACTGAGGGCCCAACTGTACAGTCCATAACTCGGTTATTTGAGTTTCAAAAAATCTGATTCCAACTTCCACAATTCTTTTGGAATTTTCTCTAAATCTTAAGCACATTTTCAAAGAGTTTTAACAAAGTGGCCCTCACACCACACGCACATTACAAACAAATCTTTCCTCTTTATAATATTACAAGTAGATTACAAATGCAACGGTCAGTGGGGGGTAGTCTTAGGGGTGGATTTTTAGGAGTTGGAGTATACGCTTAAGGGCACAATGAGAAGCAAAGAAAAGAACAAAAAAAAATGTTTTGTTTTTTTTTTCGATCTTAGAATTTTTTCTTAAAAAAAAAACGAAAAATTTTTTAAGTCTTGGTCGAGTTTCAGCTTAAGTAGCCTTGCAAAGGACTTAGAAAAAGTCCTTTGCCCTCAAGGCTTTTTTTTTCAAAATTTCCTTGTTTATTTGACGTCTGCGGATGGTGTTTGATTAGAGCAAGAATTTATTTACTCAAAAGATTTTGATTTAGGCTACCGTTTTGGAAATACAGACGTATTTGTAAAAAATATGAAAACTTTGAAAGCTCATAACTCGGAAACGGTGCGTCGGAAGGCGATGGTTCTCAGAGGCTAAATGGTTTCTCTGGTCAAAATTATCATAATTCTGCCAAAAAACATGAAAATTTCGAAAAAAAAACTGGATTTTTTTTAAGTATTTTTTCCATAGCGCCCCTATGGCTACACTCCAACCAACTTATTTTACGCTGACGAAGTCGCGGGCAGCAGCTAGTTTAAATTATAATTTATTTATTTATAGAATAAAACTATAAATTTGATGCAAGATTTTTTAGTGAACCACATTTTTCTCTGCCATTTTAATAAGGTAGGTGTAAAATAGACATTAAAATTGCTTGGAGCGAATGGAATAAAATACAATTTTATTCGGTTAGGACGAAAGGTGCAGCTTCGTACACGGCTTTTACGTTCAATAATCGGAAAATTTATAAATATTCGCAATATATATTGGCAGACTGACAGTGAAAAAATTGTTCATTTATTTTTCGTTCTCAACAAATTTAAATACACATATGACGGCTCGCCGTCTTAGGCCATCTCGCGACACGAGCCCGCACTAAGATGCACCAAATACGTAATATTTATTCAAGCAAACGTTCAATTTATACAAAAAGTTTTCAGTATAGACAAAGGATGGCGGTGTAAAGAAATTTATAAAAATAAATAAACCAGTTAAAAAATATGTCGCCAACAACTAATATACATTTTTCATCAGAAAAATCTAAACACTTTGCAAGTTTTTGTTTTGAATATACGTCAAATGTCATTTAATAGTTAATAATATGAGTGCGTAAATCACAGGGATTATATTTGTGCAATTTTGATTAGAATTGACGTAAGTATTCATTTCAACACCCATTTTTTCTTTTATATAGTAAAAAAAGCGCTCGTACGTACTTTGACTTTGATTAGGTAATAGTAAGTAAATCACAGGGATTATATTTGTGCAATTTTGATTAGAATTGACGTCCATGTGTAGCACATAGAATTAATAGAACGGGTCGGGACATGGCTTGAAGGTTCCGTCTGCATAGTAGTCACCTCGTTTGTTCTGGATCACTCTTCTAGCTAATTTTGTAGCAAATATTATAATTTTATCTACAGCACCGTCTTCACATACAATTTTTTTCCCTAATCTTTCGGGTATTTTAACTGTTGCTGTATTTGTGTGCAATGTTACAATGTGTCCTTCAGTGATTCAAATGTAGGCAATGCGTCTTCAATGTCAGGAAAATTTTCGTTCCAAACCGTAGATCCGTTTTAAAAAAAAATCTTTTACAGTACAAACATTTTTGCAAGTTTTGTTTTAAAGACCTTATACACTTCACTTTTATAGCGATTAAAACCATATTTATGGTCCGTGTTTTTTGTTATAACTTGATTTGAGTCGTCAAGGTAATTAAAGCAGTACAGTATTTTTATTTACACACCGCCATACAGTCATCTTTATTCCTTTGACATATCTTTGTTTATTGTACCTATGATCGCCACAAATCAGAGATTTATATCCCTTTTGATTACAAACAATCTTAAACACTGGATCCATTTTAAATCGTAAATAATTATTAAACAGTATATAAATCAACACAAATAGAATAACAAATAGTCTAATTGTCATTACACTGATTTTATTTTCCTTGTGAGTAAACTATTTTTTTTTATTGGATGTACCCACCTTCGCTCATTTTCAATTTTTTTTAAACTTTTTAAATAGATATTAGTAATGATGAGATGCAAATGTAACAATGATATATCATACATATAATTAATGTCAGAAGAATTATGACGTTGAAATAACTTTATAACGTGAATAAAATACATAATATATGTATAACTAAAAGTAGCTAATTTAAAATAAAACTAACTTATAAAATACTACTATTCTAAATCTATTCTACTCGGCAAGGTTCCCAGAATGCTGGCAACATTACCCCGAAGAATAATTAGAATTATGATTCAATAAAAGTATTTTTCCGCATGTGCGATCTATTGTCAGTGTACCTTGAGGGTTAATTGATTTGCAGCATTGATTACAAGATTTGCTTAATCAAGTCTTTCTTAAAATTATAGCTAGATGGTGTTATTCATAAAAACATTTAACGTCTAAATATTAAAAAAAAAATACTACTGTCCCAAGTGACATTGACATTGTGCAAAATTAATTGTATTTTGTCATAAAGCATTTTGCGAAAATGACATTGAAAAAATGGCATTATGCTAATGTGACTTTTAGCGATGTGGTGTTTTCGGAATATGACAATTTGAGAATGTGACATTTTACGAAATTTCAATGTGTCATTTTGCAAATATGGCTTTGTGCGTCTTATCCGAAAAATTTATAAGAAACGTTTATTTAATAACTTGTATTCCCTCCCAGAACACTTACTACGATTTTTCTGATGAGAAGTGTATAAAGCTTCAGAGTTTGTTTATTTGTTTGCTTGAACGAGCTAATCTCAAGAATTACTGGTCCGATTTGAAAAATTCTTCCAGTTTAAGAAGTTAATGCCATTTATTTTAGAAGGAAATAGGCTATATTTTGAGAAGAAGTTCCTACGGGAACGGGAGCTACGCAGGTGAAACCGCGCGCGGCAATCCAGAAGTTTATTTCAGGCAGAGATCCAGCTCTTAAAATTAAGGTTCTGTGTGTCTACCCACAAATCAGTCCAGAGCGAGTGGAAGTATGAACTCGCCCATTAAATAATATGACAAACGACTTTTGAATACCTATGTTTATTTCCTTTTTGCTACGTAACAGGACATGACGTAACAAGTCTAGGGTTGTGGGACAAAACCAAAAATCTAAACACAATGGGCATGCCCATTGCATGGATTTTGTATGAGTTGCAGACACTATTTTGATTTTTTTTATTTATACCATAAATCATAGTAAATCCGTAAGCTCATTTACCGATTAAATATTTTATTGAATTTTGGAGATATGATTTACTTACCACTACTCGTTTTTATTTATTTTTTATGTTTTATTAGTTATCTACATTACTAAAAACAGCCTGTTAATTATAATTTATGATCGACTAACTACCATAAATAGCATAAAAACGATGATAAAAATAAAGGAATTAGATTGGATACCTTTGCTGTACAATAACGGTTTTTTCCATTTGTTAATCTACTAATTACCAAATGAAAAAAAAAACGACCATTGAACTGTCATTCTTAGTTCATGGACACGCCATTACGATAATAGACTCGGGGCCCTGATGATTCTACCCCGTGCTCGGCGAAATAAGTCAAGAATAAGCATGAAGAATAAAAAAAATCTATGTAGTCCGTCAGTTAGATCAACGAAAAATATTGGAAATGTCTTTTTTGTTTCAGTCCTTAAACAAAAAATGACGAAGGTACAGCGCGTTGAAGTTTCGTGTGACGTCACTTATAGGTACAATTTTACCTAGTAGTGACGTCACAAGCCCCCCTCTCCTGAACTTTATAGTTTGTTGTTGCTTTGTATCTTTATCAATTTTGATTGATTTGATAAATAAAAAAATACGTGTCCAATATTTTTTAGTAATGCAATCGACGGAATAATTATTTTTTTTGTCTTTATTCCTATTGTTGTTTTGCGATCGTATTTAACTTGTGTGGTGCTTCCGATCGTAAGGCAATATTTGTTCGGACAACATTCCTATAGGTAATGGGCTACGGTTAACACGCAGATGGGTACTGTGACATGTTATCACCAAGTCGCGGCACCATAAGCATCTTGTTGGAGCATTCATTCTCTTAGAAGTCTACGACATGCATTTTTATCTATCTAGCAGTGGAAGTCCCATCAAAATCGGTTCTGCCCGTGAAATAAATATTTGTAAAGTCCCCCGCGACACAAAATTTTCAGATTGCGGGAGTTGTCTTAAAAAATAAACTAGTTGGATGTGTTGTTCTATGACACCTTATTCATCTATATAATCAAGTAATATAATTTAATCTCTAAAATAATTTAGGTCAAGTTTAGTAATTACGTCAAGTGCTATTCTACAATTTTCACCAAGTGCTCCTCGACTGTTTCGAATCCCCTGCCGACGCCATGATAAACATTGCCAATCTGTCATCTTTGTTACACTGAATTAAATTTATTTCAGTCTGTAGCCGGTGTATAAGGCGCTTACAAAATAAAACCTTCCTTTTAACAGTACAGTAGTATAATTGTTATGTCTACATATAAAATATTTTGTTATTATTATTTTTATTGAATTACAGCGGTTTCGCACTAAGTCCGATCCGAAACCGATTAGGACTCGTGAAAATATGGTCCGTAATAGTCGTAGAACTATTTCTATGGTAATTTACGCACTTGATCCGATCTCCATGATCTGATTTCTTTGCGATTTCTTTCTGACTTTTAGACCAATATTTTCACGGGTTCGGATCGGATTTTTTATTTTTATTTATTTAACCTTTTGCACAATGACAGTACATGGCGGATTTAATGCCATAGGCATTTTCTACCAGTCAACCATAGGGTGGTGCAGAGAAAAAGTGATAGGTGCACGGAAGTAGTGGATAGGTAATTAATTAGCTACCGTACTGGTAGGAAAAAATAATAATAACGTAACATCTATGACTATATTCTAATAATACACATATAATATAAATACTATACTAAAAGGTGATACTATACTTATTATAGGTTTATAATAATACTATACTTTACATAATCATAAAGAGAACTCATCGCTGAAACGACTCTGAAAGTTGTTTACTGATATGTAAGCGTACTTTTGTTTGTGTACGTGTGGTTTCCGGCTTAGAATAGACCACCCCATGTCCTCCCATGGGTGTCGTAAAAGGCGACTAAGGGACATATGGCTGATGGATGGGCAGCAGCATTTATTAGCTCAAGGCTAACATCTTACTGCGATCACCAATCCGTCTGCCAAGCGTGGTGATTATGGCAATATCCCTCAACGATCCTGGCTTGCCAGGTTCTGTTAAGACGAGGCCCATGTTCAGCAGTGGACGTAAACGGGCTGTTGATGATGAAGCGTACTTTACGCTTAAATGAGATACGATTATTAGCCATCCTGACTTCAAGAGGTAACTCATTCCATAGAAGTATAGATTGCACAAAGAAAGAGGAATGAATAAAATCGGAACGGTGTGGAGGACAATGAAGAAGTCGATTGTGCACAGAGCGCGTAGATCTATTACGACTGGAAGAACGAAATTGAAATTGAGAGGTTAAGTAAGTTGGAGTAGTGGGAGAATCTAATAAAGAAAAGAGAGTTGTTAGTGCTCTCATATTACGGCGTTGTCGAATGGGCAGCCTATTAAGTTTAGCCCGATAGGCAGAAACATGGTCGTACTTGCGGAGATTGAAAATGAATCGAATGCAATTATTGAGAAGCCGGTCCAACTTATTGAGCTGATCTGCATTCAGGTCAAAGTAGCACACATCACCATAGTCAATTATGGGGAATACTAAAGCTTGCACTAGCATTACTTTTGTTTTGGAGGGGAGAAAATTCTTCAAGCGATAGAGTGCTCGCAAAATACTGGTTACTCTACGACATATACAAGCCATTTGACTTTGCCAGCTGAGTGAAGAATCGATAAACAAACCAAGATCCTTAACGCTCGGGCTAAATGGAATGACTGTCTGGTTAAGAATAATTGGTGGCAACGAGCTCATATCGACAACAATCTGGAGCTACCCACCAGCATGGCTTGGCATTTTAATGGGTTTACCATCAAGCCAAATTTCCCCGACCAATCATTCAGAGCTTCAAGATCCCGATTCAATTTACCGGTTACTTCTGGCAGACTATCAGTATTTCCCTGGGAATATAACTGTAGATCATCGGTATATAGATGATACGCACACTGAAGATTATTAGTGACGAGGTTTATAAAAACAGAAAAAAGAAGAGGAGAAAGAATGCCGCCTTGGGGTACACCAGCGTCTAAATTGCACCAGTCTGATGAAGAATCACCAACGCGAACAGACTGCTGACGACCCCGAAGATACGAAGAAAACCACTCCAGCGCTTCGTCAGAGATCATATGGTAAGACAGGATGGATAGTAGGATGTCGTGACTGACGGTATTGAAGGCACTGGAAAAATCAATCAGCACCAACACTGTGAGATTAGTATCTTCCATGCCCCTTCTAATATCGCCAGTCACTTTTAGGAGAGCAGTTGTGGTACTGTGACCCGGCCAGAAACCATATTGGAGAGGACTAATTAGGTTATTGGTTAGAATAAAATGGGACAGTTGTCGGATTCGGATCGGACATAGTGCAAAACCACGTAAAGTCTTAAAATTAAAATCTTATTTATTTAATTATTTGTTTAATATTTTAAAATCGTAGTTTTAGTAGATGATAAATTAATTATCTATTATTATTTTATTTTTTAAAGTAAAAATTGATATTATTATTTTCGAATGTAGTGATTGATTTTGTTTTTGTTTGCTTATAAACGTGGCATCATCAAATAGAATACCAGCACTGCATTCATACAAAAATGTGTGGATGTGGCGTAAAGCTGAAGTACGTGCCTATTTATGGTGCATTAGTAACAGCAAGCATAATGTATGACGTTCAGAAACAAGTTTGTACAAATACCTACCTATGCAGTTCCTATTTGTCAATCAAACCCAAATCAGATGGAAAGAAGAATAAAATATAACTTGGAATCATTTTGGAGACTGGCAATCTTCAAATCAAACGTATTACTAAAACTAAAGCAGGTAATGGACTCCTGCATACTTGCGAGTCTTATATACCTATGGCTTACAGGCATACACTTTCAACAATGGTATAAAAGTTAAAATACAATGTCAACGTTCTATGAAAAGGAGAATGAGATAATTATAACGACGTCTCATTAGTAGATTTGGAATGATACTCGTAAAGGTACAGTCAGCATCAAAAGTTGATGACCACATTTAGATTTCCAAAACCGCTGAACACTTTACACCCATAAATCGCTGAACGAAATAGGCGCCAGTATAGAATGAACATCATTAAAGTTCAAAATTAACTGAACACTACTCGTCAAAGGTCACTGAACACCATTTTGTCAAAAATCGCTGATCGTTATAATTAGAGATGCGCCGAATACAGGTTTCACCGAATAACCGAATACCGAATAGTATTCGGTTTAACCTTTACCGAACCGAATATTCGGCCGAATTATTCGGTTTACCATTTCATTGTTTTGCCGCGTAAACAGGTTCTTACGTGTCGCTGCTGGCTAGCTAACGAGCGAGCCGTACCTCACCGCCCGCTACCCGCGCGCACACAGCGCTGTCACTTTGCTTTAAAACATCGCACGATTACGTTATAATCAAAAAGAAAGGTGCTAATAATTACGAAAATTTACATAATATTGACTGAACTGTTTGCAATATGAGTGGGCGTAAAAGATCACGTGCTTGGGACTTTTTTGACGAATTGGAAGACGATAAAACAAAAGTTAAGTGCACTTTGTGTAGTTGTGTTATTTCTCGCGGCGGAACAGGGCGCAGTGCTTCGACCAGTGGTATGACAAATCATTTGAAGCTGAAGAACAAAGAACAACTGCCAGAAACCACGTCTACTTCTGTAAGTGCTTCTGAACATAGCTCATATACTTCACCTACAACTTCGAGTGTAAGATCCAGTATGGACCGGTCTCATTCACAAAGTACACAACAAACTCTAGAGGAGGCTTTCATTACAAATTGGAACATAACAGATTCTCGAGCAAAGGAAATCCATAACGCCATCGCTGAAATGATCGCAACAGATAATCAGCCTATTTCAATTGTGGAAAACAAAGGCTTTACCAAATTATTGCATTTATTGAAGCCTAAATACAAGGTTCCTGGTAGAAAATATATGAGTGAAGTGGTAATTCCGGAAATTTACGAGAGAGTGAAAAATTTGATCAAAGAAGAAATCTCAAGAGCCAAGGCTGTTTCGACTACATCTGATATGTGGACCTGCTCGAACAACATGCTTAGTTTTCTAAGCTTCACAGCACACTGGCTTGATGAAGACTTTGTTCTACAACATAGAGTTCTACAAATGAAACATTTCTCTGGGTCTCACTCAGGTGATCATATACGTTCTGTATTGGAAGAGTTAGCTTCGACTTGGGACATAGCTTCGCTTATCCACGTGATTATGAGAGATAATGGCCCCAATATGGTTAAAGCCATAAATGAGAGTTCATTTGTAGGCAAGGGATGTTTCATACATACGCTGCAGTTAGCAATTAAAGCTTCATTACAAATTGGAAACGTAAGTGATGCTTTGACTTCGGCTAGAAGAATAGTGACACATTTCAACCACTCCAGCACGGCGCAAGAAAAACTGAAAAATATCCAGAGAGAACTTAATCTACCCGAGCATCAGCTTGTACAGGACGTCACAACGAGGTGGAACAGCACCTATTATATGTTGGAAAGAATAGTTGAACAAAAACGTGCGATTTCGCTTTACATTTCGGACAATTCTGGCTCAGTTAATATTCAAAATTGTACTGAAAGACAGTGGATGATTCTCAAAGAATGTTTAATTCTATTGAAACCATTTGAAGAAGTCACCAAAATTACCAGTTCTACATTCTCTTCAATTTCTGAAGTTATTCCCCACAGTAACACTCTGATCAAATATTTAACAAAGCCCGAAATTTTAGAAATATGTCCAAATATACCAGAAATGGTACAGAAGCTACAAGAAGAAGTGCAGAGTCGTTTCCTAAATTTGGAAGAAGATAAATACTACTGCCTGTCTACATTGTTGGACCCCCGATTTAGAATGAGATTTTTTGCTCCCGAAAATTGCGAACTGATAAGGAGAAGGCTTTTTCTAGAAGCTATTCAAAGAAGCGACCTTGATGCTGAAAGTTCAAGCGAAGATGAAACTGTGACAAACAGGGGTCCTCTACAAAACGTTACAAATTTTTTACAGGAATCACATGTAGCATTTTGGAACTGTTATAAAGAACTTGCCTCGACGAATCCTGTAATTTCGGATGATCCTAAAAGCCCAATAGCCGTGGAATTGGACAGCTATATAGCTGAAAGTCTTCTTTCAAGAACCCAAAGCCCTTTCGATTGGTGGGCAAAGAATAAGTCGAAATATGCACATTTGGCTAATTTAGCTAGAGCGTTTCTCAGTACCCCCGGTAGTAGTGTGTATAGCGAACGGTTATTTTCAGAAGCAGGGAACTTATACGAAGAAAAACGCAACAGACTTTTGCCGGAGAGGGCCGAGAGCTTGGTGTTTCTGCACCACAATTTACCATTAATTAATTACAAATATTAGAATGTGTACCTATGTTTCTTTTTGTTTGTCTGTTATGTTATTTCTAATCTTTAGTTGTTCCTACCTATAGGTACATATTAGACTCTGTTATGATGACTATTATTGTCAATTTGCCACTTAAGTGTGTTCATTAAAAAATAATAATGTTGATAATATGTATAAGCTTTAAAATGTGGGTTAAGGTTTAAAAAAATTTTGTTTGATGTCTAATAAATGTTGATCTAATTAAAGTTTAAAGATAAATATTGTTCTGAAGCCCAAAAATTAATGTTAATTTCATTAAAGTTTAAAAATAAATGTTGATTTGAAGTTAAATTGTATTATTTTATTAGCTGTATTCAACATAATATTCATTATAGGATTTTTTTCACTTGTAATGATATAACATAAGAAGTTATGTCTTTTAGTTCTATAACTGTATAGCCAAGAAGATATAAATAGTTAAATACTAGAACCGAATATATTCGGCATCAAAACCGAATAATTCGGCCGAATACAAATGGTGGAAAAGGTGCCGAATACACCGAATACCGAATATTGACCGAATATTCGGCGCATCTCTAGTTATAATACCCGAAAATATCATAACATTTAGTTTTACAAAAGTCACTGAACAATATAAAATGCTTGTTTTAGTTATCTAGTATAATCACGGCAATGTCCAAAAATAACTTAACATAATAAAACAAAAGTTACTGAACTTTTTTATTTAACTTGCTTTGTATGTAATTTGTTCGGGTGGTTCGAGCTGATCTGATGATGGAGTCGGAAGGTGGCCATAGGAACTCCTGTAACTACTGAATAAGATAGTCGAGTTTGGGCTCGTTTGTTTTGGGTTTATGAGCACTTTCCATTGCACATGATGACGAGGGTCTGATGAGGAGCAGGAACATTACCACTGGTACGCCCTTAATGCAAGCGCTAAGATGTTCGAGTTTGGTCTCGTTTGTTTTGAGTTAGTGAGTATTTTCCATTGCACATGATGACGGGGGTTTTATGAGGAGCAGGAACATCACCACTGGTACGCCCTTAATGCAAGCGCTAAGATAGTCGAGTTTGGGCTCGTTTGTTTTGTGTTTAGGAGTACTTTCCATTGCACATGATGACGAGGGTCTGATGAGGAGCAGGAACATTACCACTGGTACGCCCTTAATGCAAGCGCTAAGATGTTCGAGTTTGGTCTCGTTTGTTTTGAGTTAGTGAGTATTTTCCATTGCACATGATGACGGGGGTTTTATGAGGAGCAGGAACATCACCAATGGTACGCCCTTAATGCAAGCGCTAAGATAGTCGAGTTTGGGCTCGTTTGTTTTGTGTTTAGGAGTACTTTCCATTGCACATGATGACGAGGGTCTGATGAGGAGCAGGAACATTACCACTGGTACACCCTTAATGCAAGCGCTAAGATAATCGAGTTCAGGATCGTTTGTTTTGTGTTAGTGAGTATTGTCCATTGCACATGATGAGGGGGGTCTAATAAGGAGCAGGCACTTTACCACTGGTGCTTGCGTACGTCGTAATCGGTCGGGTCGGCATCGGCGTCGTAATCGGGTAAATCGTACACGTGGTGTAAATCTTAACCTTGTTATCATGTGAAAGTTTGCTGCGTAAATTTAGAAGACAATGTAATTGACTGAGCTTAAGTGCTTTACTAAGATGTGCGTGTCACTAAGATAAATGTAAAAGGAAATTAAACACATAAGTCCGAGGGCATATTTATTCGATAAAAAAAAAATCGGAGTTTTGGCCAGTATAGTTTTCATTGATTCATTTTCATCGAAAATTAGTCCTAAATTGTCACCGCGTGGACGTACACCCAGCTTATGTTATTTTATAATTATAAAGTGAAATTAGTGATAGCTTTGATTTCCAAATCAGATGTTTTTGATCTTCGATTTTTATAAGTCAACAGGAAATGCCCATCAGACCGAAAAACTTTTGCTAAGACGTCATTCCTATATGTTTTATAGTGTATGTGTATATGTATATGCGTAAATGCTCTTCCAACGGATAACAAAAAAAATGCTGAACAACTTGCTAAGTCGTCATTCTTATACAACGTTGATATGACAGAGGGGCATTAAATTAGGCTACGTTTACTATACGTATTTTTTATTAATATGATACGGTATAAAAATAAAAAGCAACCAAATTGAGATTTTTTTTCTTTCAAACAAACTAAATAGCTTACAAATCAGAGTAAAACGTAACCACCCTTTGTAAATAAATTTCACTGACCTAGCAAAGCGGCAACGTCGTGCGCACGCCGGTGCGGGATGTTTTGCAATGATTTGCGTCAGAGCGGCAACAACGCATCGTAGGTTATACTCAGATTTATCGTTTTAAGATACATCGTGTTCAAACGGCGCAAAAACTTAAAAAATCATTTGCGACTAAACTACTGCTCCTATTTAGCAGAGCATAACATTTACAGAGCTTGGAAATGGTACCTAGTATAGGCAGTTTAAAGGAAAGCCCCTCTGTCGTATCAACTTTGTATATGTTATAGTGTAGCTGGGCTCTTCAGAGTTCCACAGCAAGTGTTCCAGATCTTCAATTTTAATACGTCAACAGAGAGTTCTCATCAGTCTGAACAACTCTTGCAAAGACGTCATTCCTATATATGTTATAGTGTAGCTGGACTCTTGGAGTTCCACATCAGGTGTTCCAGATCTTCAAATTTATTGTCTCAGCAGAAAATGCTCATCACTTGGAACAATTTTTGCTATGTACCATTTTTGTATCTCTTATAGTTTGGCTGGTCAGTTGCGGTTCTGCATCAGGTGTTCAAGTTTCCAAGATAAATATATGTTACCCAGAATTAATACCTATACAACAAAAAAATCATTCAAATCCGTCGAGTAGTTCCGAAGATTAGCGTGTACAAACAAACAGACAAACAGACAGTTTTTTTTTTGGATTCGTGCTCAATTACTTTTTCTAAACCCCCCTCAATTTTTTTTTTAATATATTCAATGTATAGACACAGTTTTTTACTGTTTTATTATATGTATAGATATATATAAATTATAAAAGCTTGAGGCGTTCATTACTATATTTCAGTGCCTCAAGCTATTACAATTTATATATTTTGATATTTGAAATTGTACTATGAGTACACATTATTTTTTAATAAAAGCCTGTTTTAAAAAATATTTTTTTAAATTTTTATTTAATTTTTGATTTTTTAGACTTAAACTTGTAACCCTATTTACAGCGGGTCACGCACGGTCGATGCCATCCGGTCATCATATGCAATGGAAAGTAGGTACTCATAAACACAAAACAAACGAGCCCAAACTGGACTATTTTATTCAGTACAGAAGTGAGTTCCTATGACCACCTTCCGACTCCATCATCAGATAAGCTCAAGGTACCATATTATTGCATTGTCACGCAATATACATATGCTTGCAAGATTCCACCCGAACAAATTACATACATACATTGCAAGTTAAATAAAAGCTTGTAAAATACACACACATATTCAACCCAATTTTTTTTTCAGTTTGTTTAGGGACTTATGAGATAAACGATGGTATGCTATTTTTGTCAAAAAGTTGTTCAGAGACTTTGGAGACGAAGAATGTTATGCTATTTTTACTATAATTTTGTTTAGCGACTTTTGAAAAGTGATGGTCACCTACTTATGGCCTTGTATGATAATCATTCATTTCTGGCGTTTGTCATGTTGAGCGATTTAGGTATAATACGGTGTTCAGCGGTTTTGGAAATCTAAATGTGGTCATCAACTTTTGATGCTGACTGTACAGTTACACATGCTCAAAAAAGGCATGTTTATTAGTAAGCTTAAAGCGAGCATGCTTTTTATCGGTAGATTTACTCGAAGGGCCACGGGAGCACCGTGGTTCATTCGTAATTGCAACTTGCATTCTGATCTCAAACTGTCGTCCATCAAGCAGTGGAGGAAAGAGGCGACGGAAGGCTTCTTCGAATCCTATCGAAAATCGATAGTTCAATTAACATGGTAGTGACATCAAATATAATTTAGCTGTTGGGTATTGAGATACGTAGAAGAACGCGGCTTACCGACATAGCCCAACGGATTAGTTCGTTGAAGTGGCAATGGGCAGGCCATATAGCACGGAGAACAGATGGCCGTCGGGGCCGAAAAGTTCTCGAATGGAGACCGCGGATCGGCAAGCGTAGCGTAGGACGTCCACCTACTAGATGGACGGACGATCTGGTTAAGGCCGCAGGATCACTGTGGATGCAGGCCGCTTCTAACCGAAACAACTGGAGATCTATGGGGGAGGCCTATGTCCAGCAGTGGACGTCCTACGGCTGAAATAATGATGATGATGATGTTGGGTATTTGTTATTGGTGTATGGCATTTATGAATTAAATTTTTTTTAGAAATTATAACACTCACGCAGTACATTAATTCGTGTGTGCCATCTATTTAAATAAAAATGATTCTCCTAATGATGTACCTATTTACGCGCATAACTTGATAACGATTTTACCGATTTGGTTTGTTCTCTTTAGGGTTCCGTACCTGAAGGGTAAAATAACGGGACCCTATTTCTAAGACTTCACTGTATGTCTGTCCGTCACCAGGCTGGATCTCAGGAACTGCGATAGCTAGACAGTTAAAATTTTCACAAATTATGTTTTTTTCTGTTGCCGCTGTAATAATAAATACTTAAAACAAAATATAATAAATATTGAAGACGAACGTATTTTTTCCCCTTTCGCTCATTATAAATAACGGCATCATGTAGGCACTTTAAAATGATACGGAATCCTTCGTGCGCCAGTCGGACTCGTACTTGGTCGGTTTATTTATTGTATTCGTAACTATAGCGATAAGTTGTGTATGAAAGAAAAACTTTTCGAAAATTTACGTGAAATGTCAATACGATCGCCGGGCATTAACGGCTAGTATATTTTGTCATTAACAGAACAAAAGTTGCAGATGTTCGTAATTAGTTTGGCTTGAACAAATTGTTTTTTAATTGTCTTGAAAATCACACCAAATTATCAAAACCGCCATAATATTCTAACGTGGCGTGGTGTTAGGACTTAAACAAAATTCAAATATTTGTAGTGACATCTACAGTAGCCGTACACAAACTACTAGTAAACGAGCAGCGCCATCTACCATCTAGCATCCCAACTAACCTGTATCTCGCAATACAAGTTCGCAAGCCAATTCGAACATATACTTACAAGTTCCGAACAGTAACAAATAGCCGTCGGCCGCCGGACAATTCGCCCGGCAAAGAAGATCTCCATTTTCTGTGGAGGAACACCACCAACCGTTCCTCTACATATTAATCTAAACAAATATAAAAAGGAAATTAATAACAATATGTGGTTGGGACAATGTGTGGGATAAAATCACGCTAAGTATTTATTCACGTAAAATTCTCCCATTATCTTGAATAATGGGCATGAAGACTAAAAAAATCTATTTAATCTGTCAGTAAGATTACTAAAAAATATGGAACAGAGATTTTTTCATTTATCAAATCAATCAATATTTACAAATATACAGAGCAAAAACAAACTATAAAGTTGAGGAGAGCCCCCTCTCCTCAACTATATAGTTTGCTTGTGACGTCACTATTAGGTAAAATTGTACCTAGAAGTGACGTCACTAGAAATTCCAACGCGCTGTATCTTCGTCATTTTGGCTAACTGACGGACCAAATCATCTACACATTTCCTGACAAGGTGTTAAGAAAGCTTGATACCATTGGTTAATTTTGACGTGCTTCAATGTGCCCCAATGAAACAGGGTTCTTTGTACCCTAGACATGAGGCACGGCGGAACAAAGGAAGGGGTTAACAAAATCAAAGATAAATAGGTTCAAGTTGGATTATTGATATCTTTATATTGTTAAAGTTATTGTTGATTTTTGTAAACAGATATTATAAAAAGATTAAACACTGTTTTTTACAAATAAAAATAACTTTTATGTACCATTTTACCATACTCAATAGGGATACTGAGTGTACCTGTATTTCGTGCCAGCGGTAATCACCACTGTTCGTAAATCTACTCTTTACTCCAGTGGCACCCTGAGCGTTGGTCCAACCCTGAGCGTTGGTGGAAAAGAATCCTAACCCGTTAAGGGGTTAGGATTCTTTTGTTAGATTTAGTCTTACACATCGTAATTTTAAAAAGTACAAGTGTATGTAAACACCTAAGTGCTGAATAAATTTAATTTCATTATATACAAAAAGTAGTTTAACCCATATAATTCCTGAAAATACAACAACGAAATGAGTGTATAATCCACGAGCATACATTAAGCAAAATATACTGCCTACTGAACCGGAATTTTAAAATTCTTTCACTATCAGCAAGCTTAGTTATTCAGGTGGACTGTATCACACTATCTACATATCGACGGCTAAAAGGTAATAGGGAATAAGCGACATAAATCAAATTGTTCAGGAGAGCATTTTAAAGTTTTTGAAAGTTGAAAAATCGACATAACTTTTTCATTTAGGCGATTAACACACGGCACCGCGCATTTAATAGAAACCAATGCGACATGAGATCCGCTTCACCGCCTACCGCGGCGGTGCGCGGTGCCGTGTGTTAATCGCCTTATTGGCATATTGTGAAAATGCAAACAATTCATTATCGTCAGAACACCTGGACCAAGTGTGATATTTTATGTTTGGAAACTATCTTTTAAATTATAGGTTTATATATATTATAGGTTTACATACATTTTGTTGGTAAATATGTGGTAACGTGAATTTAACTATACATCCTAAAAATAATTATTATATTCACAATCAACACGCTTCTCCTTTAAAATGTTACCCATCATCATTTATAAGGTTATAAAAATATCAAATCGATGGATTTAACAAAAAAAATGATAATCATCATTCATCATAATTTTAGCCGTAGGACGTCCACTGCTGGACATAGGCCTCCCTCAAAGATCTCCAGTTACTACGGTTGGAGGGCGGCCTGCATCCATCGTGATCCCGCGGCCTTTACAAGGTCATCCATCCATCTAGTTAGTGGACGTTCTACGCTACGCTTGCCGATCCGCGGTCTCCATCACTGGCAACATATACTGGTTAAAGTCTTTCATCTTTAGGCATTGAGGTATTTTGGACGAAAACCTTGCAAAGTTTCCCGAACGCTGCCAATCCGAGTTGGATTCGGCGATTGACCTTCTCGAAGTTGGACCTATCTAATTGGACTGTCTGTCCTCAGTATACATACGCGTCAACAACTTCAAGAACCGTATAGGTACTCAACCATAAAAGGGTTAGGCACAACATGGACGTTAGACATGATTTAAGTCTCTTCCATGTTCAATTTAAGACCTACCTGTTGGGAGACTCGGTTGAGGTCTTCGAGCATTGTACTGAGTTCTTCCATCGACTTTACCATAACCACGATATCATCAGCGAATAGAAAGATGTATTAGCCGTTGATGTCGATGCCTAGTGCTTTCCAATTCAGAAGTTGGAAGGTGTCTTCTAAAGTGTTCGTAAACAGTTACGGATAAATAATGTCACCCTGTCTGTCCTTCGAACTCTGTTCTTCTACTCGTAACGACATTGTGGCGTTTCGATACAAGCACTTCAACGCTTCGATATACCGATAGTCGATACGGCATCGATGGAGCGACTCAAGTACGGCCCATGTTTCGACCGAATCAAAGGCTTCCTCGTAGTCGACAAACGCTAAACAGAGCGGCAAGTTATACTCTTCGGTCTTCAGCATAGTTTGCCGCAGCGTATGTATGTGGTCCATGATACTATTGCCTTTTCGGAACCCGGCTTGTTCGGGAGATTGAAAGTTATCAAGCCGTCGTTCGAAGTGATTTGCAATAAGCCTGGAGAACAGCTTATAAACATGACTCCAAAGCGAGATGGGCCTGTAGTTCCTTAATAAGGTGGTATCACCTTTCTTAAATAGCAACACCACCTTTTGTTCCATTATTCAGGCGTGGTACCTCCGAGCAAGGTGCTTCTGAAGGACAACACTAAAATGATTACATTGCTGAGGTTGAATAAATTGAGATAGTTTAATACTTACTACATTACTAAATTATATTATGCTCAAAACAAAAACACGTTTTATTTACAATTTATAATGAAATAAAACAGGCAAGTAGTGCCTGGCATCTATGAACTAACAGTAATAAAATAGTAAATTAATGAAATAACATAATGTACCCATAATGTACACATAACCTACCTAGGTATGAAGTAGGTAGTAGGTAGCATTATTATAGAAATGTAGGACTTTAAATACCGGTGATTCACCCGCTTTCAGGAGCTCTGACGTGATTCCGTCCTCACCCGGCGCCTTGTTGTTCTTTAATTGTTTCAGGGCAATGCTTATCTCGAACAGGCTGATGTCCAGGATATCGTCGGTACAGTGTCGGGTCAGTTTGGCTCTTGGGTACAGACCCAAGCCTGTTTCCAGTGCGGTTCTGTAGCCGCAGGCTTGGTGACTGAAGCGTAGAGTTGAACTTTTCCGTTAACACTTCCAGTTTTGTCGACGCAAGACTTCCATTATTCCTCTTTAGCTTTGCCATCTGGCTTTGCCCAATAGACATATATCTTGCAAACACTTTGGAGTCCTGATTCTGTTCTATCATATCTTTAATACGGGACGTATTAAAGCTTCGAATATCGTGGATCCACAAGGATTTTTTATTTATCTGTTCAGCTGCCTCTATGACTCAGCATCATCGGGAGATTGTAGTCTTAGCGACCGTCGTTCAGCCATACTGTTAAGGGTGTATTCGGAGAGCTTCTGGGTTCTACGAGTACGGCGAGTCTTGAAGAACTTAGACTCGACCGTATGGACAGTCTCTACGAAACTGTTATTGATCTCGTCCACTGATGCGTTCTCATATAGTCAATCGAAACGATTTGAGAGCTCGAGTTGAAATCTCTCGGGATTCGATCTGAGCGCGAGTAGATCGGAGACTTCATCAAACGGGACCGTTCACGTTTTACATTCATATTCAATGTGCCTCTTACTATTAAGTGATCACTACCGGTTTTCACCCTGTGAATCACAGAGACATCCGAAAATCCATTTCTTGTCGGTCATGATGAAGTCGATCTTATTTCTCGTGAAACCATCGGGTCTCGGCCAGGTCCATTCCATGTGAGGTGGCTTCTGAAAGAAAGAATTCATCATATAGAGTCCTTCTTTCTTCAGAAAGTCAACCAGCCTCTGTCCCCTAGGGTTCCGTTGCCCATAACCGAAACTCTCCCCTATCAACTCATAATAGCTTCTCTTGCCCAGTTTCTAACTCTTTTTTTTTGTTGTCCGGGGGGACATGCTTTTACGCGTATTCGCGCGCTGGCGATAGGATATGTGAGACTCGCCCTCTCCATAGAGTGGTATGCTAAACTCATACCACGAGGAGAGTACACTACACCACTAAAACCCCCCGGAAACTCCTTTGATCCGCCGTTGGCGGGGGCCGGGTACGCATGAGCAATCCGGCCCCCAGTTGCTAACCCTGTTATACTTAAGACTCAAGAGTATCTTTTAGATACTGCCATACTTATTAGTTATGCCACCCTGCTAGACACACTGTCGATGGTAATTATGTTGTTAACGAGGGACTTGTGTACGAGAAACCCGACACCACCTTGGGACAACCCCAAAATATCCCACCTGAACCTGCTCAATTCTTCTTCCAGCTCACCAAGCTTTTTGTTAGTCCTTAAAGTGCGCACGTTGTGTGTTGCCAGGACCAGGGTTCGTCTTTGGGATTGGTAGCCACGCGTCTCCCGGGGATCTTAAACACCCCTAGCCCCGGCGATACCATGACGGGAGTAGATGGGAGGCAACATTCTTACGCCGGTCGTGGGCACCGGCGTAAGAATGTTGCCCCCCATGTCATGGAATAGAATTTGGTAATATTACTAATTAATGAGTATTGGGTCATGGGTATAGGTCTGGTAAAATGATTACATTGCTGAGGTTGAATAAATTGAGATAGTTTAATACTTACTACATTACTAAATTATATTATGCTCAAAACAAAAACACGTTTTATTTACAATTTATAATGAAATAAAACAGGCAAGTAGTGCCTGGCATCTATGAACTAACAGTAATAAAATAGTAAATTAATGAAATAACATAATGTACCCATAATGTACACATAACCTACCTAGGTATGAAGTAGGTAGTAGGTAGCATTATTATAGAAATGTAAGTTGTTAATTGTAAAAGGCGCTTTCAAAAATAAAAAGTTTTTGAAACTTAATACAACATAGCACTACATTATCATATATAATTAATACCATATTTACAGAGGTATAAGCGCCCTTTTGATAAAAAAGGCCTCAAATTCGGACGGTTATAACAAAATGACACTATGAAAAATCAGTTTTTTGATTGGGCATAAGTGACAAAAAAGTAATCGTAGAGCCATGGGAGTAAGAGCATTCGAAAGAGCGGGAAATTTGAAGTAGGATGGCATTCATAACTCAATTTGGAAAAAAATATCGCTTATGCCCTATTGCCCTTTGAACCGTCGATATATAGACATTAGACATGCGCAAAATGTGTCATTGAAGTGAAAAGAGTGATATACTTCATTTGAACTAAGTGAACTATATCACTCATTTACTTAACTAGTTCAGTTTATGAATTAAGATTCAATTGAGTCAGTTTTCGCATGTCTTTCAAACGAACCTTCCGATGCCCTCGTAGACCCGAAGTCCGAGAGGCCCGCGAACTGTAAAGTAGAGCGACAGTTGCACAAAACTCCCCTAAACTAAAAGCCATAATTCCTCAATCTCCCCGTCAGCGACCGCCCTGAGCCGAGGTCCAAGTCCCACAGGGGACGCCCTCTTGCGCAGGTTGCTTAGTTTGTAGTGTTTAAACCATTTATCTAGGCTGGAGCTCTGCTCGCCTTTGTGCCCGGTGAAGTAGCAAAAGCCTCAGGGCTAACTACATAAATGTCCGTCCGAAAAAAAAAAAATGTTTCAAACGATCATTGATCGTGCAATGAACTTATAACGAGAATTCAATGTTTATTTTGTATTTGTTCTTTAGGAAAGGTTTGTATGAAAAGTATCGCTTTCATTTAAAATCATTAAGTAATATTGTGTACGTATAATATTGCATATAAATATTTTAACACTGTGAACTAAATGGACTTAACTGAACTATTGAAGTAAATGAATCTGTACTGAACGAAAGAGATATAGAGTGATTCCAACTGAAGTACTTCAATTGAAGGATTCATTCGCGAACTACACATCTCTAATAGACATTTTATAAAGGCACGAAAAGACGAGTTTATAATGTTTATCTTTGTTAAAAAAACTTAAGAAAAGGCATATGGGATGCTTTTTCTTAAGTCTCGCTTTCATGACATTTTGATTTTAATTATTTTTGAGGATACAAATATATTAAAAAAATAAACATAGAAACTAAAGTGTTGTGTTGTGTTAAATTTTAAAAGAATCTACTTGATTTTGTAGGTATATTTTTTTATGAAAATGTCGAAGGAAAAAATCAGTTTATTTGGAATATAGGGTAGGGTCCTCTCCTCGTGGTATGACTAGCATACCACGCAATGCAGAGGGCGAGTCCCACATACCCCTTCGCCGGCGCGGAAACGCTGCAGTGGCGGAGGGGATGCGTAAATGCATTTCCCCGCGGAAAATACCCTTTTGTCAAACCACCCACCAAAAGTAAAAACTATCCTATCACTAAAAACTATTCCAAAATGGCGCAATTGGGCATCGTTCCCAAAATGCTGGTAGCATTGCCACGCTGAATGGTATAATGGAATAAAATAAGTAAATTAATTAGCTGTCAGGTCGAGCCCTGTAGGGTCACTTATAAAATATCAACCAAATAAATAGATATGTTAAGATTTGCGCACATGAATAGTTTACGTGAAATGTTAGTATGACCGACGGAAGGACGAACTTTATTCAAAAGAAACATGTATTTTTACATTCATTTTACCATTTCATATAATAATATGTGACTTGAAAACACCTTATATTGTATTTATTGGTTTAGATAAATGAATATCGCTTTACTGGCAAAATAATTATTTTGTACAAAGCATACTTAACTAACTTATTGTACTGTGCTCTCCTCAGTAATTTAATTTGAATATTATAAAAAACATTGTAAATTGCTTTTCTCACGAAACACAATTTAGTTACGTAATACTGAGAATAAACTCTGAACGCTCGTGCAGTTAATGTTAAAATTTCTGTTTCTACATTATACCATCATTCTTATGCATAGATTTTGATAGATAATTAAACATAATTATTTTGTGTTATGTGGAATTTTAAACATTCATTATAATTTATGACTTTTTAATAGTTTTGATATTAATGTTTTTCTATTTTTAATATTTATAATTATATCATCAACCACTATAGCCTCCACTGCTGAACGTGGGCCTCCTAACGAGGCAGGGTTTAGCTTGACATCACGCTTGGCAAGCGGGTTGACTTATGTTGTAACATACATGGAAACGCTGCTGCCGTTCCATAGTTGTCATAGATGGTTTAATATCAAAAAGGACTAGGCTGAGTACCTACCCCCCGGTCTCAACAAACAAGACCCGGAAAGAAACCTTAGATTTCACATAGTTTTCTTGACCGGCGTGGAGATCGACTATACGACATCTAATACTTCAAGCGAGACTTATATCGCTTCGTCACCGAGATCGAATTAAGACGCTTTCCACAAATAAAATGTACCTAACATCTTATCTTTTAGAAAAGGACGAACAACATGAGGCTTCTGGTGACAGGGAAAATTGAATGTTAACAACCACTGTTTGTTTTATGCTTGTTGCCTGTGTAATTTGGTAAATTAAAGTTACGTTTCATAGGTTGGGCGAATATGAAACTGCGGCAAAATTGCTTACGGACATGGGTACGGTGGCGCTCGAGAATAACTTGAGACGACACCTCGGCCGAGCCCTACATCTGCTAGGGGAGCTACATCTGAGAAGCGAGAAACCTGAATTGGGCACTCATCATCTAGCTGAAGCTTTTCTTTGTTTTATGGGATTTAGATTTCAACTTGTAAGTTTCAAAAATACTACTTACAGGATCTATATAGCTTCACCCCGTGTATAACAGTGACGCGAAATTGATAATTAAGTCTTATTTCTTTATTGTTGCAATGTTGCATTCATTCAGCCATACAAACTTTCGCGTTTTTAATACCTGTCGGACTCGTTGATACGTGAATATGCACGTGCAATAATATAAATATAATTCAAGTAAACATAAAATTGATAAACTACGCTATTTGGTTGCGCAATTCTATAGCGTGAAGGAGTAGTTCCCCATTTGGGCAGTTAATTGAGCATTATAATGCATTACCACTTAATTGATTACCGGTATCTGATTGTAACTACATGCAACACTAAGTGGAGTGGTCCGCCGAACGCCAGTTTGGTGGCACCGAGAATTGTAGACATGTTTTTCTCCCTCTTTTCCAAATCATGGACAGGGTTCATCATGATCAGCCCGTATAACGTCCACAGTTGAACCTCCCTAGAACAACAACAACTAGGGAACATCCCCCGAGGCCTCGTAGGAAAAAAGGTGTTTATATTCAGCCTGATTAGGTATAATGATTTATTTTAGATCTCCTTTTTCTAGATTAAATCTGATATGGATTCGAATGCCAAGTTGCCCGATTTAGACGAGTCTACGGTATCGGCGGATAATTTAATGCACCTAGAAAATATATACGTTCCCGATAAAAAGGAAGCATACTTAGACGAGGCGGAGCAGTCGAGACTCATGGCAAGTATTTCTGCAGGTGAGTGAGTGTAACAATTTTTCCTATAAACCCGAACTTTTTTGAATCATTGTTGTTTATTGACAAGCCAACAACAGTATTTTGTAACATCAATGTAAGGCAATCTATTTTATATTGATGTATTTTAGAATCTAGCTGCAACAATAGTAAAAAAAACATTGAATATCAATGTGCAAAACCGCACAAACTTTTTGTATTTATATTGTCTATGTGTTATACCTTTTCTTTTATTTGCCATTAGCTAGTGAAAGGTTGCAGGTTAGCTAGTGTAGGATCCACGACGGCATGACCGAGGAGCGCGTTGTTGCTTATTCCCCGAACTGTGATCTCGTGCCAGCGATCATCACCACTGTTCGTAAATCTACTCTTTACTCCAGTGGCATCCTGTGCGTTGGTCCTAACCCCTTAAGGGTGGATGTCGCTTAGAATTGAGCCGGATTCTTGGAATTTTTAGACCTGTTACCTTTAAGGCATCTTACTATAGTGTGTACATTTGTTGTGATCGCACGACAGACGGACAGACTGATTGAAAATTATGTAAGATCAAATAATTTTTACAATATTTTTAGCTACTTAAGTGATACTTTTGTTTGATATAGTCTTATACAGTGTAATTTTGACAAGTACTAGTGTATGTAAATACCTAAGTGCTGAATAAATTTCATTATTTCATTGATATATATTTTTTTTCGAAACCAACTGCGTTTTTATCGTTCCTTAACAATCACAGTTATAATTATGTACAATATTTACTTCCATGTTATGTGGGTTTATTGAAAGCCGTTATTTGTATATTAACATCAGTTATTTCAATGAATTTACTGAATATGTATTCGAGTTCCATGATTTTAATATGTCTGGAATATAAAATACTGCACATACAACTGCAAAATTATAATTTTGATTGGCATTTTATAGTTAAAATAAAAAATTAAAGGATAATCTTCGTTAGTTATAATTAAGTATATAATTAATTTCAAACAGGTCAAGAATTAATGAATTCATATTTTAATCTACTGCGGGAAGCGAATACGTGTACAATAGCCAAAATGAAAATAATTGAGTGGAAATTGACAAAAATTGGTTGGTGGGTTGACAGGAAATACCATGATTTTATTCCATGTTTGTGTCCCCTGCATAATCGACGTCCACTGGATGCTATAAGGTAATCTGTATATTATTACGTGTAAAAAAATCTTTCTGTCTCTTTTTTTACCAAAAGAGGGGTTTGAAATTTTTCACACTTATAGTTTATATAGAATGCTTATATTTTTATTGTTTTATTTTTTCTAGTATTCATTAAATTCAGGTTTACCTCCGTAGCGTAGTGATATTTGGCTTTGAGATTTGGACAGGAAATCTTTGTGTAAATTCTAAGATTTTTTTCCGGGTCTGATAGTGGACCACCCTCCGTGTCTCGGAAAGCACGTTAAGCGGTTGGTCCCGATTGTTATAACATCTTCTATAATAATCGTATATCAAGGAACGGGCAGCAGCGTTTTCTTGTCTGGTACAACATTATACTGCGGTCACCAACCCGTCTGCTAAGCGTGGTGACTATGGCAAATACCCTCTCTCTCGGGAGGTGGCCCATGTTCAGCAGTGGACGTTGTACGGGCTGATGATGATGATGATTCATTAAATTCAAATAAAATTAAGTACGTTTAATCTATTTATTAACTAGCGGCCCGCCCCGGCTTCGCACGGGTGGACTTTTATACCCTACCCCTGCCCTACCCTACCCCTACCCTAACCCTACCCTACTCCTACCCTACCCCTACCCTTCCCCTACCCCTACCCCTACCCTACCCTACCCCTACCCTACCCCTACCCTACCCTACACCTACCATACCCCTACCCTACCCCTACCCTACCCCTACCCTACCCTACCCTACCCCTACCCTACCCCTACCCTACCCCTACCCTACCCTACCCTACCCTACCCTACCCTATCCCTACCCAAAAGTATCCTACGTCCTTCTCCCAGTTCTTAGCTACCTCCCTACCAATTTTCAGCCAAATCGGTTCAGCCGTTCTTGAGTTATAAATAGTGTAACTAACACGACTTTCTTTTGTTTTTAAAATGTATTCTGCTATTCGGGACGGAAACAAATCCAACAAATCAAAAACCATGGCAATCGGTCCAGCCGTTCTCGAGTTATAAGTGTTGTAACAAACACGACTTTCTTTTATATATATAGATAGAAGATAGAAGATAGACTAGCTGACCCGACAGACGTTGTACTGTCTTAGCTAAAACTATAAATTGAATTGGACTTTTAATATAAGGCGTGATAGCAATGAACTAACCATGATGTGCACTAAGAGTAGCACGCATTCTGTCAATGTTATGTCAAACGCCATAAGACTAAAATAAAAAAATAAAAAAAAAATTACTCTATCCATGATCGACGATATGCCAATGATTTTTAATAACTAATGTTAAGTAGGGTGATACGAAGTTCATCGATGCACTTCGTATCACCTACCTACTATTAGTTATGAAAAAAAACTTCAAAAACTGGTGCAAGCGATCTAGCCCAAAATGTTAGAATGTTCTGAAAGAAAACAGGGAGGGTGATCCGGAAACTTATGGACTGAGAGCAGACGACCGAAACGGCCAGGTAATTTGATCATTCATAAAAATGATTTATCAGCATAACTGGAGCATTCTTAACATAAAAACGTCGACCTGGCAGGATTCGAGTGGTGGATGTCAGAGTTATGGGGTGGGAAAAAAAATAAAAAAAGGTAATATGATCAGGATTATTGGTTTGCCTACCTCCCCAAAGCACACAAAAAAAATCTGGCGTCATTTGGTTGGTAGAAAGGTATCGCCAAAAAAATATTTTTAGGTAATAAGAACAAGGCTGGCTTTTTTGTGCTTTAAGTTTATTATTCCCAGAGGCTAGGAAAAAAAAGCCAGCCAATAATAATGGTGGGAACATGTCGAAAAAAATTATAGAAAATTTATATTTAAATTGTATTTTGCTCGAGAAAGAGCTAAAGAGCATGAAAAAGAGCGCGTGGAGGGGATACACGCGACGACGGCGTCCGTGCTCTCTCGGCGCGTCGTTCATGTTCAGTAAACCGAACGCGTCTGGCTGTCTTCGTTCGCGGAAAGAGCCGAACGTTTCCGGAGCGCCAGCTGTTTCAGTTGCCTGGCCGTTTCGGTCGTCAGCTCTCCGTCCATTAATGTCATCAGTCATCACAGCGACAGCACACGGTACATTGGTGCGAGGAGTTTTCGTTTCCGGCTTGGGCCGTGGAGCGAGAGTGATCGGATCCGTCCTCTTGCTACCGACCATTGCCCATTCAGTAGAAGTCCGCGGAGTGTTTTCAGGAGAAAGATCTCTCCTACCCATTTCACCGAAGGCGCACAGACAGCAGGCTGTCCCCCGAGCCTCGGCTTCGAGGAGTAGGGAACATAGTCCTAATTTCTTTTAGAGGCCGACCCATGATGCGTAGAGTTGTAGTTGTGCTCCGTGCGACCCCAAAAGGGCATTGAATGGACCCAGGAGAGTTCATGACTGCTAGGTCATAGGCATCGCCACGGTACCGGATGTATACTAATATGCATTAGCTATTCCTGGTGCTCAATTTACTGGCATTTATTTAGAGGAACATCCTGGGTTAAATTAAGTAGGTAAACCATATTCTTGTGATATAATAAGCATATCATTGCTATAAACAGGGGAGTTCTACATACAACATACCACCACTGTGGCCGTGGATGCCTAATGCATTTTCAACCGGGAAAAAAATGGACATTGAACGACAGCGGCGAATTTCTTATAGTAGCAACAATTTTTTACGTTTTGACAAATTCAAAGCAAGAACTGCAGCAGTTTTTATTTTGTTCAAAATGTGGTCACAGTTCACGTCGAACAAAAAGAATTAATAAAACAAAAAAAAAAAAACAATTCACACACAATTTAGAATTATAAATTCGTAATTTTATTTACGCCATCGATTATGGATTGAGTAAGTTTTCTAGATTTCAATATCACCGCGGAAGAGTTTAAGCAATTGGAAATGACCGAAAGAAGCCAGAAGCACAACATGAACGGTGTACTAAGTATATCGTTACTCTTTTCAAAATAAAATTCTGAACCCACCAATAAATATTTGACAATGGTGACAGATCAACTTTCGTCTAGAAATGTACTTCTTCTGATTTTAAAATACTACCGACTTCCTGTCACTTTTTGGTTGCTCAATCAATCTATGACGGAACAAAACTGTAACGTTTGACAGTTATCATAATTTGTATGGGAAAATAAAATTATCATTTTTACTATTTCCGTTTCAATTTTTCCATATTTTCTCACCGTTTAAACCTTCCCTGGACCACGGCAAACATTTCAAAACCAAAATCAGCTAAATTGGCACAGCAGTTCTCGAGTTTTAGCGAGACTAACGAACAGCAATTGATTTTTATATATTTATATATACAACGTGTTTTTTTTGATATCCCATAACTCTAGGGTATGATTGAGACCATATCAAAGAATCAACTGGCATATGAATTATGTTTCAATTACCCTTTTTTTTTATTTTTCATCTTTCATACAAATTAATTCGGTAAAATCACGATTATTAATGTAAAACACCCTTACGTGAAATATGACAACGTCGCATTTCTTAGCTTTAAATATGAATGATTGGTTTGAATTACTCGTATTTATCAATGAAACTAAGATACCTAGACACATCGAGGGTCTATTTAGTACGGTAAGCAACCAAAATTATGTAGGTGAACTTTATAAGATATTTTAATTTCATCAAATTAAGCTTTGAGTGTTTTTAAAGGACGCAACCAAGACATCACTAGGATGATGGATAGGATAATTTGAAATAAGTTAAGTGAAAACAAACTGACCTAAATGTTATCACTTCATTGTTTAATTAAGTTTTAAAAACTTATGAAACCTTTTATGAAGGTTTGATTGTCCAGCACAGTGCGATTTGGAAATCGACGCTGGTATTCCCTCACAGCTTCCATGGAATTTCCATTACAATATCCATACACAAAATGAATATCTGCTTGATGTTCTGGCGGATAGTTTTGCCTCAGCATTGTAACTGAGTTAACACCCAAAAAACAATTCAACGTCAAAGTTCAACAAAAACAAATGAACAAGAGAACTTAATAAAAATCAACAATTAAACTTAACAGCAAAACCGTTACAATTTTACGCGACACCGAAACTTGTAAGCAAGACGAAAGTCAGGGAACAAGTGTTAAACAAAGGGCTTGCTAATTAAAGTAAGAATAATTTCATTTTTTGCTAACGCTATGAGTTCTATGTGTGCGTTCATTGTATGCGGTACCTAACAGGTCGGTGTCGGATAAAAGAATTAGTAGGGTTGTCAATATTTATGTAGGTAATTGAGTCATAAACTAGTTGTGAAAGTGAGATTTGACATTATGATGTTAAATGGTTGAGTAACATTAAATACTAGTATCTAATTTGCGTAGCTAAACTTTAGTCATGTTTAGCCACGCAAACTAGATACTATCCCTGTAAAATGTCGTCATTTTAACTTTGCACATTGGAATGAAAAACTTTTTAGTGTTTAAGAAAAGTAAACAGCTAAAATAACATAAACATTTAAAAAAAACTCATGAAAACCAACATAAACATTTTAAAATTCGTTTATTGATTTGTACCTACATATTAAATTCCAAAAAAGTCTTCTCCAGTTACTTAATTGGAATATCTAATTCATATTCATAGGCACATGTGCTGTGGCTATCCAGGCCGTTCGTTTTGCTTAGAAGAATTAACTTAGGAAAAATCAGAAAACAGCGAATGACTCCTAATGAATGACAGACTAAAAAATCTTACGTACCTAACTACGTACGCATTATAAACTCGTAGGTGATAATCCTGGTATTCCGAGCTCTACACACACATAGAACTCATTGTTTAGCTTAATGTCCGCCCGATTGAGCCCGTGACGCCACGCAAGAACCTACTTAATAGCTCTATCTTACTTACACAAAGCGACAAGCGCTAATGAGAGAGTGAAAAATCCGAGTCGTAGCAGGTGCACTTCACCAAGTTATCACTGTAAATATTTAGGCAACTCTTGCGCGCCGCGCGCTAGCGTATGTTGTCCTGTCGTAACTTTCTAATGAAATCGATATCGATTAAACCCGTACTTAGACACTTACTTTGATTTAACGCACATAATTATTTAATGAAGATTACGAATACTCTAGTCAAGCAAAAGTGCGAATATTACTAAGGTGGCTCAAATTACTTAATTTAAACTTTAGCCATAGGTTACAAACCTTAATTAATTATGCTTATTGGTAGTTAGTTTAGGTAGCATAATTGGCCTTGGCACCATAATTATTGTGACGACAATTACTTTAAAAAAAGACTGCAAATTAATTTCTATCTTGTTAATGTAAGTAATTTTCATATTTGTGCATGAAGTCACAATATGGCGTCAAGGTCATCCTATTCTTAGTTGAAACGCATACTAAATAAGATGGAATATCATTTGAATTTTGCTTCGTAATTTAGATACTCAAACTACTTGAGGTTTCATCGATATCGACGAGGTGGCTTTCCCTCCACTAGCTGCCGCCGGTAGGTCCCGATACCAAGAATTACTTTACTATTTATTTACTACACTACTGCGAAGTTTGGTAACCTCGTAAAAGTAAAGATTCGTCATAATGGTCACAATTTTTGACCTAATTTAATTATGATTGATGATATCTCCGAAACTATGCATTTTTGGACCACCTATTCTAGGAGTTTTAGTATTATTTTTACCTACAGAATATAACCCTAGAGTTATGGGATATCAAAAAAAACACGTTGTATAGATAAGTGTTTTTTTTTTTTTTTTTTTTTACTTCATGTAGACTTACATTTGACCATAATCTCGCTTGATGGAAGGCGAAGATAAGGCCTAAGATGATACACGCTTGCCTAGAAAGTGTCTGTTCACTTTAGCCTTGTGATATATGTAATAATAGGTTTGAGAAAAAAATGTGTTTCGTTAAGACCTTTATTAATCCATCTAAGCGGGTGATTTATTTTGTAGATCTATACTAATATCGTTAAGAAGAAAAGTTTGTATTTGTTTCAAATAAACTCAAAAATTACTGAATGGATTTTGATAATTCTTTCACCATTAGAATCCACATTATCCCCGAGTAACATAGACTTACAAGTTTTTTTACATACATATTAGTATCACTCTGTTGTATTAGAAATTGTAGAACAAACAAGATTTGGACCTCTGGCAACCAATCTAAGATCAAGCTTGTGTTATGGGTGCAAGGGCTTCCTTTTTTACAGTTTTAAGGAGTTCCAGGAGTCCAGGAGTTTATAGACTTGGTACACGAGGATAAATTAAGTAAAAAAAAAAAAATCATCATATTTACAGGAAAGACAAATTAAAGTAGCTGCGGTCTACCCACTTAATTTTTTTTTCTTTTATACTATGATTCTATTATATGTAAATGATGCACGGTTAAACTTGAAGGAGTTTATGTGGCATCATATATCTTCAACTTGTTTTTGTTTAAATTACTAATTGCCTTTTCTGATGTATATAAAAATATAAGAAGCAATCATTGCATATGATTATAAAGTTTTGCATCTTAAATATGAGCAAAAGTCAAGGCCATTGGGTGGGTAAGTACAGACAAAATACTGGAATTCCACTATTCCAGTATATTGTTTACACAGGGATAGCCTAGGCGCGAAGCTTGCTATAACATAATCTACGATAACTAATATTCCTACCACGATAAGGAGTTTTAAACTTGAGCTTCCTGAGCACAAGAAAAGAAGTTTATTGTTTTTTGGACGGACATGCGCTGTAACATTATAGTAATCTACATAAAAGGACGATCGATGTATAACCCAAAATTTCAATCTGTTTTATTAAAAATTTAAACTAAATCCAGTCTCAATAACATGAAAGATAGTCATTAAAAAAAATTGACCATGTCCCCGAAACTGTTTTACAAACAACCATGAGGCTTTTGCTACTTTACCGGCCATAAAGGGGAGCACAGCTCCAAAGAAAAAAAGTAAAACGATTAAGGAACTATTAGACTTGCGGGTACTTATTTTGAGGTTCCCACGTCCTATAGAAAGCGATACGTCTGGAAATTAATTTTAGAATTTACATACATATTTTTAGTTCGGAAAGCACTTTAAGCCGTTGTTCCCGATTGAGATAACATTATTTGTAACAAGCGTATAACAGGTAACGGGCAGCAGCGTTTACCACTATGTACCTAAACTAAACCTAATGATCGGTGGTCACCAACCCGCCTACCAAGCGAGGTGATTATGGTAAAACTTGACCTCGATTTGAAATTCATGTTCGGCAGTGGACGTGTTACGGACTGTTAATGATAATTTTAATTAGGTCTCTTCCTAACATGCCCCATAATTAAACGGCAAATTTGGTTCGCAACTTCGGAAACAACTAGATACTGTGGTGCGCTATTATTCATCGCTTTCAAACTATGTTTCCGGATTTAAGTTCCAGTACGTTAATTATAAGCCACAAATGTTTAACTTTATTCAAATTCAAATTTTATATATACGTATAATGTTTTATACTAATTCTCAGGTACTAATAGAAACTTATTACATAATTTATTATGTAATAAGTACCTATTACGTAATACTAATTGCTTATGAACTTACATTACATACGCAAATTATGTAATATGTAGATATAAATAAAATAAAAATGTTTTTTTTTTGTTTATAATTCACAAAACCGATGGCCAATCATTTACTTGCATAATAAATTATTTACGATTGACATTCTCTATTCGTACTGTAGGGACCACACTATATGGGTCGTAGTTTTTAATATATTTGCTTACAAATTCCCAGATTCATTCTACAATTGTTTTAAGTCTTCTACTTAATCCTAGAATTTTCCCCCTATTCCACATATCCCTACTGACATATCCCCACTGGTAGGGATACTAGGATTTGTTTTCCAATTATAGCCACCGGTAGGGATATATGGAATATTTTGCTCCAGATATCTCCACCGATTTGGACTGGTTGGGATAGTTGGATTTTTATTTCCATTTATCGCTACCAGTAGGGATATTTTTTAGGGTTGTTTGTTGCAAACTTTATTTGATATTTGCCATGCCCAATATATATGAAAAGGAAAAATGCTAGTAAAACTTGCACAAAACTTATTTACTTACTATTAAAAAATGGGGGAATGATGGGGAACTTTCAAATTTTATTTTTCATTGTATTTTAAACAATCTTACCGATTTTCAGCTTGTTGGGAATTTATGTAGTTTCGAATGTCTAAATTGACCGGACTACTACCTACTCTTCAGAAATCTCTATTATTATGCAAAGAAAATTGACAATGTCATAAAACAATTTACTTTTTTAGCTATGTTAATAGTAAAAAAATTTGTGCAAGTTTGACTAGCATTTGTTACAAATTTGCCTTTTCATATATATTTGGCGTGGCAAATATCAAATAAAGTTTGCAACAAACAACCCTAAAAAAAATATATCCCTACTGGTAGCGATTAATGGAAATAAATATCCAACTATCCCAACCAGTCCAAATCGGTGGAGATATCTAGAGCAAAATATTCCATATATCCCTACCGGTGGCTATAATTGGAAAAAAAATCCTAGTATCCCTACCAGTGAGGATATGTCAGTAGGGATATGTGGAATAGGGGGAATTTTCGACGATTGACGACGTCACGCCGTATTTACATTTCCCATTCCGAAATCTACGTAACAAGCTGTTGGTTGTTCATCTCGTTAACAGTCCACTGTTGAAAGATAGACCTTGGCAAGCCAGGATCGTTGAGGGATATTGCCATTATCACCAGGCTTGGCAGGCGGATTGGCTATTATTGCGTCACAAATCGGTATTGTGCCATAATGAGATATGATCGTTGTAGTTCAAACTGACGATATATGAGAATCGTGTCGGTGTCATTATCGTCTACTGTGAATAGGTCCCGTCTTTGACACCCTCGAGTAACGCGCATGCCCAATACAGGGTCAACTTAATTAAACCAAAAACGTCCCAGAAGCAGCCGTCACCAATGCATTTAGATTATGCTTATAGACTTATTATATTTTCCTTTGTAGGTTGAAAATGGATGCGATGCTGCAAAGTACAATGACGGTTGGTTCTCAATGGTCGTCTCTAGGCCGAGAAAGCACTTTGCACGATATTAGACTATTAAGAAGTAGCTACCGGAACGTAACAAAGGATCGCAATTGATTTTATAATTTTACTTACCTTCATTAAAAGTATGCATACAATTTTAAATGTGATAACACTGTTTTATTTTGTTAGAATTTAGTCATCTACATAAATACAATGATCTATACATATCTCTGTTAATATCATAAATGTAACTGTAAGTTTATCTGTTACGCTTTTACGCGAAAACTGCTAGTACAGTAGTAGTAGTAATAAATAAAATTAAAGTGTCTGTATTTCTATGCTAATATTATAAGGGGTATTATTAGTAAGTTAAATTTAACAATTTTTAGTATCTTATAGGATTTTAAACAGTAGCTGTAAGTTGATGATTTCATTTTATTTGCGTAACAAACTTTGACGTGTGTGAGGATTGATTGTGTGAATTTTGTACGAAGATATACAAAGTAGTACAGTGTTTTGCGATAATATCTTGTGATCACAAATTTTGTTTGGCATTAGCTTAGATTTTGGCCTAAAGACTTTGTCTGTAGTGTCCATAGCTTATCAGGTTCAGGTGGGCCCTCAATCCTCTATGTGAGAACTGAGGGCCCAACTGTACAGTCCATAACTCGGTTATTTGAGTTACTCAAAATCTGATTCCAACTTTCACAATTCTTTTGGAATGTTCACTTAATCCAAAGCACATTTTTAAAGAGTTTTAACAAAGTGGCCCGCACCACACGCACATAGTGACGTGCTGTATTTCCAGCTCGGTCAGTGACCACAATTTTTGCCATTTGCTTTGTTGCCAAAAGATCCTTTGTTTCAACTTATGACGACGTCACACGCCCCATGCGCGGCGAAGGATTGCGCACGCGCATGGGGCGTGTGACGTCGTCGTAAGTTGAAACAAAGGATCTCGGTACGGGCGACGGGCGAAACGCTGGTTCGATGTCTCACGACATTATATTCGCCCGTCATGTCAATATTAATGACGGACGAATATCGTGACATGTTAAATAATAAATATTAATGTTATAAATAATTTGTGTTTTTGTAATGTAATGTGTACCTAGAATGAATATTTGTATATATTTTAATTGTTATTATATTATAGTTATAAAGTTGTAAATATGTAATTATGTAAATATTGTTAATTATAATATATATAGTGTGAATTTAAGTTTAAATATATGTGTATTGTGTAAGTTTAATATTAACAATGTGATTATTATGTGAGTCACCCACATGTTTGTGTCAGTATAACAGGCGTTAATTTTTCACGAGAGAGAAATAATCAAATTAGCATACCTAATAGTAGACTCGTTGCCTAAACACAAAACCCTTCTTCAATCATACAAATAAGGAAGTCCCCCAGCAATTGTTTTTTATTAAATCAAACTAGATAATATCAATATCTTTATTCATGAAAATGTTGTGTTTATAACTACAAAGTTAGAAATATTAAGTTTCATTCCAAGAATGAATACGTATTATGATTGAGTGTAGTTTATTTATTGTATAAACCGAGATTTATTTAAGTTTCTTAATAATAATTTTGCTATTATGTTGAAGTCCCAAAACTAGGGAGTAGCTAGATCAGTTTTACAAACTTATTAGTTTCTCTTAGTATTTTTATTTTTTATTATTACTAAGACTTCGCTGTCTGTTTGTCTGTCAAGAATCGCGATAGCTAGACAGTTGAAATTAAGTATTTACGTTGCTGCTTTAACAAAAAATATAATAAATATTTAAGGGGGGCTCCCATATACAAACTTTTATTATTGCAAATTTTTGATCGTTATCAATAACGGCAGCAGGCAGGCACTTGAAAATGGTATGGAAACCTTCGTGCGTGAGTCCGACTCGTACTAGGCCGGTTTTATTTTCAATGATTTAGCCAAACCTTATAAAACCTGTAATCACTAACTTGAAGTATTAAGAAGCCTTGACATAATTCCTTATTGAATTTGTTGGTTTGTATAAAAAACACGAATGTTTAAATTGTTGTATTTAACTTTGAGGTCTTTCCATATTATTTCTATTGAATGAGTTGACACACGATTTTATTAAATTACATTGTTTTTTACATACATACATACATTGTTTTTTATATAAATATTTGGCTGAAATTGAAATATTCCCCAGATTTTACTCGCTTTAAAAATTCTGCCGCCAGCGGCATAATTTTTACCTGCATTTTTTACGAGTAAGCCGCTTATATTTTGTCTAATTCAGCCACGGTGTGATTCTATAAAAAAATCTGCTAGGGAAAGCAACATGTGTCAACCCATGCGATTGGTGAAATAAGCGAACTTTAAAAAAAGGCGAGCTGGAAATAATGAAACTGGGAATTTTACTATACGGAAATTTACTATACTAATAGTACGAGAGCTGGCACTAATTTTTGGGTAGGTATTTGAGGCAAGCTGAAACCTTGTCACCCACCTCTCCTACTATACCCCAACACGGAAATGCTGACCTGGATGGTGAGTAGTGAGGTTAACTCGCCCCCTAACCTGTATATTAAACAGGGTTATTTTTAAAACATTTACAACGTTTCAGGGGGTGAAAGTACTGATAATTATAAGCAACTCTTACTATGGAACCAACACAGAAATTGCGAAAAACAATCAGGTGTTCCATAGATTTATTTTTACTTACTTCGACAAAATGTCGAGTTTCAGGGTTGGTCATCATTTTTCCAAAAAAATATTTTAGGCAAAGACAATTTTTTTTCGAGAATGTTCATTTTTGTTATGAATTGCTTTTGAAATTTCAAGTTGTCTCAAATGCATTTTTTTATATATTTGAAAAATATCTTTGCATGCGTTTGGCAATGTTAAAAACCCGACTACATCGTCTGGATATTTTTTATTTATTCATGAAAGTACAACATATAAAAAATCATATTGCCTCAAAAATATTTTTCATACTTTAAACATTAAAAAAAAATTAGGGTCCTTGCCCGTTATCGTCAGAACCCCTGGACCAAGTGTGATATTTTATGTTTGGAAACTATCTAATTTCAGTACCTTTTTTTGATACTATTTGATACCTTAATTAAATTATTTAGTACCTCTATGAATAGTAAAAAAACATGAAAAGAAAGTGGCCAGACATTCTGACGTCTTGTCTGGACCACATTTTTTTTTAATAGTTAGATACAGTATAACTTAATAATTTCTTTGTAAATATTTAGTACCTTTTTAGTACCTTTACATACTTTTTTCACAAAACTTTAATAGTTCCAGAAAAAAAACTACAGAGGTATGAAAATTTTATAGGAACAAAATTTATTTGCAGCATACATAATATACTACTGGTAGAACAGGATGAAGATAACTCAGGGTGGGGTTCGTTGGTGAGTTTTGGGAGAGGCCTATGTCCAACTATGAACACTGTACAGGATTATGATCATATTTAAATTATGCAGTTTGGAATATACAGGGTGTTAGTCTAAATACCGTTATCCTTGAAACCAGTGGTTTGGTTTCACTTTTAGAACGCAAATTCAATGAAAAAAACATTTTTTGTAATACATTTGCCGCCGCCGTCCGCGTGCTCTGTAGTGTGTAGTGATTATGTCGTACAAAAACTTACAGTGAACCGATATGGTTCGGGCATATGCCGCGGCTGGTGATAACCTGAACAAGGCTCAAAGAATGTACGCATAGTTATTCCCTGGACAACCTGTGCCAAACCGAGAAATGATGGTGGCGGCTACTCCAAGGTTACGTACCTACACCAGTTTAGGTCAGTTCACCGTGCCGGCAAAAATGTGATTAACTTTTAAATACGCCTAAAATACCTACCCAGTCGTTTGTTTTTTTTTGACTGCAGCGGTGGCTCAGTGGTTACGATAGTTGCTTCTGAGACCTGGTGTTCTGGGTTCGATTCCCACCCGGGACAATTATTTGTGTGAACCACAAATAGTTGTTCTGAGTCTGGGTGTTCTTTGTGTCCGTGAAATGAATGTTTGTAAAGTCCCCCGCGACACAGGGATTTATATCCCTAGTGCGGGAGTTGTCTTTTATAAAAAAAAAAAGTATCCATGAATTTACGGACGGTGTCGGACAGATTTTTTTTTAAATTTTGGATAAAAAAACGTTTTCTTTTCATTGAATTTGCGTTTTGTAAGTGAAACCAAACCACTGGTTTCAAGGATAACGGTGTTTAGACTAACACCCTGTATATTCCAAACTGCATAATTTAAATATGATCATCATCCTGTACAGTGTTCATAGTTGGACATAGGCCTCTCCCAAAACTCACCAACGAACCCCACCCTGAGTTATCTTCATCCAGTTCTACCAGTAGTATATTATGTATGCTGCAAATAAATTTTGTTCCTATAAAATTTTCATACCTCTGTAATTTATTTTCTGGAACGATTAAAGTTTTGTGAAAAAAGTATGTAAAGGTACTAAAAAGGTTCTAAAAAGGTACTAAATATTTACAAAGAAATTATGAAGTTATACTGTATCTAACTATTAAAAAAAATGTGGTCCAGACAACCTGACTTCAGAATGTCTGGCCACTTTCTTTTCATGTTTTTTCACTATTCATAGAGGTACTAAATAATTTAATTAAGGTATCAAATAGTATCAAAAAGGTACTGAAATTAGATAGTTTCCAAACATAAAATATCACACTTGGTTCAGGGGTTCTGATGATAACCCTTGCCCCGCTACTTACCAGCCAGGTCTGCAGTTCCGTGTTGGGGTTATAATAGGAGAGGCATGTGACAAGTTTTCAGCTTGCCTCAAATACTACCTCTCCTACTATAACGAATATCGGGAACTGATCTAGCCCCTCGTATGAGGTGTTATAACATAACCTTTACTTGTTTCCTACGTTGCAGCACTTAATAGTCTAGTAATCTTTCTTATTTGCAGCACAGTATTCTGCAGTAAATTTCGAATGTTGTCATGGTTTTGGTCCCGTTGGTGATGCATCCATATTCGTGATTCGAGTTCAAAATAAAGTAAGTTTTATATCTTCGAACCTGAAAATAAAAAATTCAAACTCGATCTCAAATGTTGATAATGAAAATGAAAATGGCTTTTAATTATTGAAATAATAAAGTTTTGTAAAGGTCCGATTTAGAAATTATTTCGGTGTTACAGTCAAAAGCTTTTCGCAGCAGCAGGTTCTCTGAGACGGCTTCAGAACTTTCTACCCATTACCACTAAAACTGCGCTTGCACAGTCACTGCTATTACCAATTCTCGACTATGCCGACGCCAGCTATTTAGATCTCACTGAAGAGCAACTCAATAAACTTGATCGACTCCAAAATCTTTGCATAAGATTCATATTTGGCCTCCGAAAATATGATCACGTTTCCTTATTTCGCACAAAGCTCAAGTGGTTGCCAATTCCATTCCTTAACCATGGTACCATCAGATTGTACCATCAATGGTACCACGGCAAATAATGTTTGCCGTGGTTCCATGGGACTACGGCTAATATTATTTTTTGTTAGCCATGGTACTGGAAAATGGAGAATTTGGTATTCACCTAACAGTCATGTGGGTAATGGTTAATTTAAGACCACTTATAACAAAAAAAAAACAAGCAAAAAGATGCAAGTCCACAAAACAAATTTTTAATTATTCATGCCTATGGATGACACTGTAGTGTGTATTAAAAGAATTGCACTCCGCATAACGCTGACAATGTCTTCCGTATGAGCTAGACTGAAGTGCTCGCGCAGACATTTGGTGCCTCCGTCAGAACTTCCCACGTGCCAACATTACATTTATACATTCATTACATTACATGCATTTTTCATGGAGCTCGAGGCACAGAAAATAGATAAGTACAGAAATTAAAAGTTTAGGTCTAGACTCGCAACTTCTCCAAGGCATGACCAACTTCAATCTCACCATTAATCAATTCCATCTGTACAAATGTTATGTATTCGTCATTTAAAATATTCCCTTTTTTACGCTTATTTAGTTTAATTTCTTTATTTACATTTTCAAATTGTGCTATAACATTCAATAGACGAAGTAATGTGACAATATGCAACGCAATGGTACTAAGTAGTAAACATTTATTTTTCCGTATTACCATCAATGGTACCAGGGCAATAAAATACTTCGGTTGTACCATTAATGGAACCACGGCAAACATTATTTGCCGTAGTACCATTAATGGTACAATCTGATGGTACCACGGTTAAGGAAGGGCCAATTCGCCTTCGTCGGAATGCCCATATTCTCTCTTTACTCTATAATATTCTTTTTAATCCTTCCACACCCGTATATCTTAAAAGCCGATTTCGGTTTCTTTTTGATTCACATTCGCGATTTCTAAGATCATCACAAAACTTAATGCTGCAAATTCCCTCCCACTCATCTAACTTCTTGGACAATTCTTTTTCGGTTCGAGCAGCGCGTCTATGGAACACCTTACCAGTGACAATTAGAAGCGCCCAAACTCTTTCTACATTCAAAAAATTAGTTATAGAACACTTTTTGCGTGTATGAATTGCTCACAATACTGTTTATGACGTATGGATGTATTTATTTAGATATTTATTAATTATTTTGATTTACATTACTTATTTATTATTATTATTTTATTTTTCATTTTATTACTTTTTGTACGTATCAGTTTATATAGCTTTCAAGTAAATTTATGATTGTTGCACACCTACTGCTGCTAATCTGCACGTTACTCCTATCCATCCAAAGGTTGTCTGGAAGAAATCGCTTCATGCGATAAGACCGCCCATTGTACCTACTTTTGTTATTTGTTTTTTATGTTCCAAAATTTGTTTTCTTTATATATGTGTGTACAATAAAGAATTTTTATTATTATTATTATTACATAGCTCATTTAATGAGGAAGGCTTAAAGACTATATTTTCTTTAAAAGTTTCCACGGAACCGGGAGCTACGCGGGTTTTTTTGCTGTTGCATTTTTATGTATTTGGCCTGCGGTTTAGTTTATTGCTAATAAAGACTTTACGATGAAAGTCTAATATCTAAATTAATTCAAAATAATAAAAGTAATAATTATCTTTAAAGTACTTGTTACACAGCTAAATTTTGCCTTTAACACTACTATTTCAAATTGTAAGAGAGAAACGGGAATAGAACGATAAATTTGGCCATTTTAAAATTATTAATAATAATATTTGGAGTTCAATCACAAAGGTTTAGGCTCGTGTTCATGCTACGATTTATATTTGAGTATAATACTGGGTGACTATTTTGATAATAATATGGTGTGTTGTGTAAGTGCAATAGAATCTATAGACCACAGAATATTTGTACTAGTATTTCGGTAACAAGAAATACACCCTACATAGCGCGTGCATAATAATAAAATAGGTGCCTATAATACCTTGGCCGCAATCACACATGAATGAAAAGAGTGAGCGAAATAGCGTATCAACTACCTACTTGGGTACGCATTTTTACCGTTACAATTTTATCTTAGTAAATAAAATAAAATGATAAAATACATCTATTTAACATACATATCACGCCCTATTATTTTCAAGACGTTAAAAAAGGGCTTATGTTTAACTTACCATCAGATATAGTCAAAATGATCACCAAAATTAAACCCGCATTTTAATGTAAAATTGTAACCAAAGTTTTAACATTTCGCTATCGTATTTAAGCAAAATGACTCCAAATAAATCATTGTTAACCCAAAAGTAGTAAATGATCACCAAAAGTACCTAAATGTTTTACTAATTTACTATTCGGTTCTGGCGTTGTATGGCCGCAGCTCTAACCTAACCTAACCGATTGTCATTTTTCATTGATTTTATTGAGGTAGAAATAGCGCAATAATTTGCTCGCTAAGATTTGGTGATCATTAACTACATTTGGTGTTCGAATACAATTTGAAGTGCAGTCGTGACTAAAATAGCTAGTACTATTATAATTTTAGACTTTATTTTTCTGGTGTCAAGTATATATTTTTGGTGGTCATTATATTTTATCCCTTAAAAAAGTCACCCAGTATATATGGTTACAGGTTATACCTACTTAAGGATTTCGCTGAATTACATTTGAACTTGCTCTTAAAGCTGGAAATACAGGGTTATTTTTAAAACACCAACAACCTTTCAGGGGGTGAAAGTACTGATGATTATAAACAACTTTTACTATGGGATCAACCATGAAATCGCGAAAAAAAAATCAGCAGTTCCATACATTTGTGTTCACTTACCTCGACAAAATGTATGGAATATGTGATTTTTTTTTCGCGATTTCATGGTTGGTTCCATAGTAAAAGTTGTTTATAATCATCAGTACTTTCACCCCCTGAAAGGTTGTTGGTGTTCTAAAAATAACCCTGTATGTGCAGTCAGCATCAAAAGTTGATGACCACATTTAGGTTTTCAAAATCGCTGTGCACCGTATTATAACTAAATCGCTCAACATGACAAGCGCCAGAAATGAATGATTAACATAAAAGGCCATACTTGACCATCACTTTTCAAAAGTCGCTAAACAAATATTTACTTTTTTATCACTATCGAATTTATACTTTTCGCTGTCTGTGTCGTTGTATGTAAACACTAGTTGTCAAGCGAAATGTCAAGTGACAACAGCGTTTCGTTTCACGCTTAGTTAATGTGTATCTGATTAGGTTTTGGTTTTTATTGAACAAGATTGGATATATAACTTTGATGATAGTAACGGGCACTTTTTTAGTTTGCAGTTTAGATGCTTTTGATAGTTTAATCAGTTTACACGCTACGTATCCGAAACAAAGTAATGTTCAGTAACTTTGGTTATCTTATGATGTTTAGTTATTTTTGGACATTGCCGTGACACTAGATAACAAAAACAAGCATTTTATATTGTTCAGTGACTTTTGTTAAACTGAATGTTATGATGTTTTCGGATATTATAAAGATTAGTTATTTTTGAAAAAATGGTATTCAGTGACGTTTGACGAGTAGTGTTCAGTTTATATTGAACTTTAACTGATGTTCATTCAATACCGGCGCCAATTTTGTTGAGCGATTTATGGGTGATATAGATTATTATATAGATTATGAAAATCTGAATGTGGTCATCAACTTTTGATGCTGCCTGTACGTTAACGATTTAATGATACCTAAGCTATTACCTAAGCGCTCGGATCATTCTCACTAGTCCCACCAGCAATTAGTTCCATGGAACTAGTGAGACTTTGTTTTATCAATAGTTCCATGCAATCCCATCCACTTTGATAATGGAACAAATGAAACAAAACTTAGTCGAACTGGTCTCGCTAGTTCCATCGAAGTTGTTCCATGGAACTAGTGAATTTTTTTTTCTCAGTAGTCCCATGGGTCTTCTTAATGGAACAAGTGAAACTAAAGTTAATCAACATCATTCTCATTAGTTCCACTTTCTAAAAAATATCATCAAATATGAATAAATAAAGAAAACGCACAAAAAATATTAAAAAAATCATGTAATTAAATGCAAATCAAGTAAGGTTTTTTTTTTATTTTCTTTAATTTTTAGGTACAATTTTATGATTTCAAGCACTTAATAGAATAGAGTACCTACTTATGATACCTATGGTAATCAGGCTCATTTTCGTTAAAAAAAATACGATACGTATGTTATCGTAATTTGTCAAAAAAATGGGCAATGCTAATATACGTGTCTATATTCAACGGGAACACTTGTCCTATAGGCCTAAGTTCCTATAGGTAATATGCCTGTATATTTGGGCTATCAAATAGTAATAGACTTGGAATTTGTTCCGTATTATTTTCAGAATAATAAATGATAGTTGAAACGAAACCTCCAGCCAGCAGCCAGATTTTTTTATTACGAAGTTGATCGCGCTGAAATGTTGTTCTACAATTAGGGCTATGCTATGTCAAAAGCATAAAAGCCAAAACAGACATGGGTTTCATTCATGAAATACATATAAAACACGTTAAGAAAACATCTCTATTCAGCGGAAAACTTTTTATTTAAGTCAAAAACAAAATCATAAAGCATATCATAAATTAGTGAGACTAAAGTTAATCAACTTTAGTTTCACTTGTTCCATTAAGAAGACCCATGGGACTATTGAGAAAAAAAAAAGTCTCACTAGTTCCATGGAACAACTTCGATGATTCCACTAAGTTTTGTTTCATTTGTTCCATTATTAAAGTGGATGGGATTGCATGGAACTATTGAGAAAACAAAGTCTCACTAGTTCCATGGAACTAATTGCTGGTGGAACTAGTGAGAATGATCCAAGCGCTCCACTAATCCAATATTCCAATCACACACACACACACACAACACAAGTTCTAACAATATTTTGGTACCATTTTTCACACACACATTCTATAACATCAGTGGCAACGATAGATGTACTAAACGACGACAAACCTCGAAACGTCGACGAGTCGCTAACGACTGACGAGTGACGTAGGCTCTGTGGCGTTCTGTTGTAAGACCTCTAAATCTAAAGTTATCTTCTACACTAAACTTTAAGATTAAGTGAATATTTGACTGTTCTTTTCAAACAAATTGCTCCTTTTTTGACTACCTCTTTAAAAAAACCGAATCTCCATTTAAGACAAATATATAAAAATTCAGTATTTTTACTGAAACTATTCTTAAATAACTGATGGTAAAGTACATATTAACGATCTAGAATATAGGACGATGTATACGAAAAATACAATAGCTTTCAACTCACCCGGTTTATGTCCCTTTTCTGTTAAGTCCACAATTCTATCGATAGCTCTCGATCCAATATTCCACAGCTCTCGAGCAATTAAGCTCATTACCGTTTTATTGGAGTAAATAAAGTCCATTGCCTTTCCGACCATTACATCAGACGACCTATGCTCCTTGTTCTCGAGTTCGTCTATCTGTTTCTTTAGCTCTGGTAAAGTTTTGTATGGATTCGTCACAATAGTATTTAAAACTAGCACCATTAATATAATTTTATGAATCTCTGCCATGATGACAGAAAGTGTTGCTTTGGAAAATAATAGTCTCCGGAAAATGTGTCAGTTGCCGTTTTAACCAGAAATAAAGGTAACAATGAGACATTATGTTCTTTGTTTTCTGCCATCAATGTTTGTAGGTACTGTGAACAAAACACAGGCCAAACACCATACAATTTTGTCAATCATAATTTCCATGTATTGGGTACCAGCACCGGTAAATGTAGGTTTTAAACAATTAATATAATTTTGTTTGATATTATTTTAATTAAAAATCTGTCAAATTGATAATTAAAATGTATTCCAATAAATTTTATAGGGATTGAATAGGGATGACAGTATAAATGAATTTGTATTTGAAAAAATACAGGTGTTTTAGTGAATGCATTTAAATGTAAGTGAAAGCAAATAGGGTATTAATAACAAAAACACTTTTTTTTGTCTATTTGTTCTCCATAATTTCATTAGCGGCTGGACCGATTTTGACGGGGCTTTCACAGGTGTTAACCTTATTTTTTAAGGTATAATAAGGCTTAGGGTTAATTTGTATGTGTGTTTGTTTGCATTGATAAGGCTATGCAACTACTGGATAAATTTGAAAAAAATCTTTCATCATTAGAATTCTACATTATGCCTAGTAAACATAGGCTATTAAAAGTATCAATCATTTAAGGTTCCGTATGAAAACTTCGATAATGTAAGGTCTTATGTTATCATAAGACCTTACATTATCGGAGTTTTCATGACGAAATGTCAAACTTTAATTGGAAACTCTACTACTACTATACTAAGATTTTGCGAAATTTGACCCATAAGGACTAAGTTAGTAGGAAACTTCTTATTTTGTATGGAAAACCTTTCACTTAAAAGTTATCGACTCCATCCACATATAGAAAGAAAAAAGAGAAAGAAAAATATTTATTCATAATGCACTGTTTTATGAAAAAATAGAATATCAAACTAATAAATAGACAGATTCCATGTGCACCATAAATAGGCACGAACTTCATCTTTATGCTACATCCAAACATTTGTGGACTAAAACTACTAAACTGGTATTCTAGTTGGCCCCATTGATGACGCCACGTTTATTAGCAAACAAAAATAAATAAATCATTTAATTATGGACGTTCGCAAATAATAATATGAATTTTTACTTATTCATTTTAAGCATGGATATAAGCACGGGGGGAGGGGGGTTGACATGGGTGCAGGATCGGGATAGCACGTAATTAGGTTAGGTACGTAAAAAGGATTAGGTTAAAAGTCAGAGAGATTCATTATTTTTTTGTTCATCATCATAATCATCAGCCCGTATAACGTCCACTGCTGAACATGGGCCTCCTCCCGAGGGAGGATATTAGCCATAGTCACCACGCTTGGCAGGCGGTTGGTGACCAAAGTATTATGTTGTACCACACAAGGAAACGCTGCTGCTCGTTCCTTGATATACGATTATTGCAGATGATTTTATAATAATCGGGATCAACGGCTTAACGTGCTTTCCGAGCCAAGGAGGAAGTCCCTCAACCAACCAGACCCGGAAAGAAATCTTAGAATTTACACAAAGATTTCTTGTCCGACGTGGGAATCGAACTTGCGGCGTCCGAGATTTAAAGCAAGCCAGATACCGCTACTATACGGATGTTGTAATTTTTTTGTTAGAAAGGGAGAAATCGAAATTCACGCGAACAATGTCGCGGGTAAAAGTAGTAAATATAAAACACACTCAACAAATGAGCTCTTCAAATCTGTTAATCCTCTCTGTTAAATGACTATTAACTACAGATTTGGATATTAATTTGTAGTCACGTTTTATTATCAAAATTAGGTAATAAATTAAATATATCAAATGAGGTTTAATTAAGCACTGACCACTGCGCTGTAAACATAGCTAATCTCCCTATAATTAAGTAGTCGTTTGTTTCCCGGCCATGAATAACGGCCAACAATTGGGAATTAAAGCAATTCGTATTTACAAAAGTTATACTAAAATGAGAATCAAAATACGTAGGTTTAAAATAAAATTACACATAAAGTCACATTAATTTAATTATCGTCAGTTTTAGCACGACTATGGTTTTCAAGTGTCGTATTCAGGTATTCGAGAAATGTGGGCAATTTATTTTATAGCCAAAAACTGCTTCAATTACATTAAAAAACTAGCAGGAGTATTCGTGAAGTATTGAGTAGGTAAGTATTAATTAGACATTTCATTCACACAATACATCAATCACAAAAAAAAATAAAAAAAATGTTACCTATATTAAATTTAACTTTAATTAAATGTTTTATGCTATAGTGTTTTAGTTATAAGCGTAAATTTGTAAACTATAGAGTAACGTTTTATTTTTATATAAATTTTATATTGTAGAAAATGCAGTGCCCTAACGGTGTTCATGTCTGGTTCTGTTACTTTAATATAACATCTTTGTAAAACCCATGAAAGCAATAAATAAATAAATAAATAAAAATAAAAAATACAGTTACATGAATAGCTATCGCGGTTTTATTTATCTGAAGTTTTGCCGTGGATTTCATCTCCCGTGACCACGGACAGACTGTTGAATGTCTTCGACTTTGAGCAGCGCCGGTGTTGGCATTTAGTGATACCAGGATTCCAAGATTTTGTGCTATGCGTTATTTAGATATTGTTGTCAGCGGTAGGTGGAGTTTCTTGGGCCGAAAGAAAATATGGTGAAGTCCCTACAAAGTTGAGCTGGTAGGTTTAGGCCCGTTTAGGCCATGGTGGATTTGGCCACTATCTATGCAAAGTGGCTAAATCCACTAGATTGCGCAGAGAGAAAAACACTTGGTGCCACCATTGTGACTGTGTTGATGATAACGTGAGCGTTTGATGACCGTGGAGTGCGGATAGCTTGCCGTCCAGGTGGGATCCAGCCGCTCGCTGCCAACCTCCATCTCCTAGATGGCCGAAAGCAAAAGATCGAAAGACACGGTGATCTCCTACTGTGGGCGAGTCGTGTCACAGACGGAGGTCACAGAGTGGGCGATAAAGGAGGAGGCTCCGCAGGTTGCGCGTTGGCCGATGATGGTGGTTCAAAACCGCCGCATGCCGCCCTAGGCTCGACTCTAGTGATTTGTGCTTTCACCTTCTCTGCGTTTGATCTTTTGGTTTGAGTAAAAGACGAATTTTTTTCTTTTATGTATCCTGTCTAATGTTGCTCCACTCCGCCTGATGGAAAGCGGCTAGTGAAGCCCACTAATGAGGTCGACCACCACAGCGAGCACCATTGCGGTGGTCGGCCTCACCTTGACAGCCTACAAAATGCTTTTTTACGCCACGCTTAAAGGCCCCAGGATCGTAGGAAGGAGGGAACACGTGCGCTGGTAATAAATTCCACAACGTAATTGTGCGGCACAGATAGGATTTGCCAAACCTTTTTGTGCGGGACGGTATGGCTTCCACCGTTTGAGGATGGCATCTCAGGCCTGCCCATGTTGTTTTAGAAAGGAAAGGGGAGGGTGGTATTAGAACGAGGCTGAAATATGGTATTAGAAGAGAGGCTGAAATAGCTCGTTAGAACACTCCCCGTGATAGATGCGGTAGAAGGCAGCCAGGGAGGCAATGTCTCTACGCATTTGCAGAGGCTTTAAGGTGTTAGTGACCTCTGTACATCCAATAATACGGATAGTTCGTCGCTGCAGCCTGTCCAGGGCATCTCCTAAAGTACCTGTTACTTTGCGGAGTCATTCCAGAGATGAGAGCAGTACTCCATGCTCGAGCGCACCTGGGTTTTGTACAAAAGACAAAGTTGCCCAGGCGTGAAGAACCGTCTCACCCTGTTCAGGACTCCGAGTTTTCTAGATGATGGCATCACCATGGGGTGATGACGACCTCAATATATTTTTTGGGATTCAGATCGCAGCGTAAATCCATACCGAGTATGCTTACACACATACAACACACCTAAGACATGCCGTCTTAGGTGTGTTCTAAAGAGAGGGAGGGATATACTTTTGCTGTAAACGCGCACACCTGGGTTTTATTGGCATCGAACTCGACAAGGTTATCTGATCCCCATTGCGAGATGCGATTCAGAACCCCGTCGAGCTCAATGTCCGCTTTGCTGCGTGGTGTCCGAAATGCCGCCCGTGCACTGTGCTGTCGTCTGCATAGCAATGAATGTTAACATGTCATTGATATGCAGAAGAAACAGAGTGGGCGATAGGACGGATCCCTGGGGCACTCCGGCATTCACTTGCAGAAAGCAAGAAGCACGTCATTCACAAAGGACGCGAATTTTGCGGTCCTGCAAGAAGCCGGCAACCCAGTTGCAAAGGCGGAGAGGCAGACCGTATGCCGGGAGCTTGGATTCGCCGTACTTATCCGTAGCCTCGCCCCAGAGGTGCGTGACGTACGCTAGAAGATCACCAGTCGACCGTTTCGGTCTAAATCCGTATTGACGGTCATTGATAAGCGAGTGATCTTCCAGGTACCGGACAAGTTGGTTATTTATTATGCGCTCAAGCACCTTACATAGCACTGAGGTTACAGCTATGGGTCGATAGTTGGCAGGATTCGAACGGTCCCCCTTTTTTGGGACTGGCTGAACGTTCGCCTCTCTCCCTTGGCAGAATACCCGAGATGTAAGATAGACGGTATAAACGCGTTAACAGAGGAGACAGCTCTGCTGCGCACTTCTTAAAAACAGACAGGGCCGCTAGTTTTCCGTATATCAAGCGACCCCAGTTCCGCACGTACATCACACTGGCTGATTTTGACATCGGACATTGAGAGGCCACAGTCTGTGATGGTTGGCGGCTGTTCACTACAGTCGTTGACGTGGGAGTTAGTCGCGATGAGGTCTGCCAAAAGGTCGCATTTCTCTTGTGGCTCGTGAGTAGAGTTCCATCCGGATATCTCAGCAGTGGCAGCGAAGGTTGTCAGAAATTAGCTTGCACAGCTTTGGCCAGTCACCAGTAGCTACGGCTACCCGTAGGATGCGAAAGAAGTTCTTGGCCAACTCGCGCAACGCACTGGGCATCCGCTCTATTGTAAGACCGCTTACAAGCCTTGGTGGCTTTATTATCGGCTGCTTTTAGGGAGTCGGCTCTAGGGTCGCGGTCGGAGCAGGCCTTTATCCAGGAGCAATACGCCATCTGTTTCTTTGCAACAGCATCGGCGCATTCGTTATTGAACCAGGGGCGTGCCCTGCCCCCACTGACGACATCGTTGAATGAATATAGTATTCCATTCCTAAAATGATTTTGACAGCTATGGCCGATGCACATTCCGAAGGATCTTCCTCCCTAAAGCAACGCTGCCCCCAAGGCACGGACGCGAAGTACTCCCGCAGTCCATCCCAGTCTGCCGATGAGTAATGCCATAATCGTCGCTTCATCTCCACGGGATGTGAAGGAGTGGCAAGATGCACTGTGGTGCCAATCAGACAGTGGTCGGAGGAGCCCAAGGGAGCAAGCACCGATACCTTATACCCGGCCGGGTGACTCGTCGGCACAAGGTCAAGTAAAGAGGGCGCTTGACCCACGATGTCTGGTATCCTAGTGGTCTGGAGTACTAGCTGTGTTAGGTCGTGCGTTAGAGCGAACGCGTGGACGGTTCGCCCCGCATGGTCAGTTTTCGCGGAGTCAAACAGTCGAGAAGTCTCAGTAGCATAATCGACTTACTGAGCCAGGATCAACATGCACCCAAAGGATTGAAAAGGAAGGATCCTCAAAGCAGCGCAGACGGCGACAGCAGACATCCGCCCTTACGAACAAGCATACACCGGCTTTCGCAAGGAAACGTTCCTCAAGCACATATCCGGGATAATGAAGGTATGCTCGGTCCGCAGGTCGGCTTATCTGGGTCTCACCGAGAAAAAGCAAGCGGGCCTAACCGTCTCGAGGTGTTGATGGACGGCGTGGAGGTTAGCATGGAGCCCGCGGCTGTTAGCGAGTTCCACCTCAAAAGGTGTATCGGTGGGATAAGAAGACGCCGCTGTAAAGCCTATAATTCTGCGTGTAGTCATGGTGATATTAAGTAAAGGTGGCATGAAAAAGAGAAAGTGGACTCATCCCCACAATGAAGGACAAAGTGTGGTGGCCTGTTTCAGCATTTTACTGCACGGCAGTGATCACCTGAACGCATGGAATCCATTCGCGCCATCCACACAATGCTTTCACGGAAGCCCCAGAGGTACCCCATTTCCTTCCAGACCGACTGAACAGTACTGATCACGAAACGAGATCTAACAGAGATCATATCCCTTGGCGGGTGTAACGTAGCTGCCCAACCCGGGCGACAAAGTCTACCAAGTCATGTGTTAACGTTTAGCGCTACCTAGGGCTCATGTGTAGGGTCTCTAGAATTAATGAACTAACATTGTCAGTGAAAAAATAAATATATAGCCGCTGCGGTGGTGGAGATGCCTGATGCACATCACCCCGACAAAAAAGAAAACTAAAGTTGCTTTCGCAGATGTAAACAAATCTGAAGCCTAAAGGTGATAGCTCCTAGCCTAGGCTTGATCCTATTATGTATGAACATAAATTTAAAGCGGTTCTTCGTCAAACAGTCAAAAGAAAATGGACTAATACCTATACAATACCTATGGATATTCTAACGGTTTACTAGGGATGTTGAAAATAACCCTAAAACTCTTGACCTTCTTACCTCTATCAACCTTAGCCATGTTATCTTTACCAAATGTATAAAAACAGGTATTCAGCTATTTCGATTTAGGAGTGAATATGTACTCCTAAAAAAAAATCTATCAAGTTGAACGATTTAAGGCCATTAGTATTGTCGTTTTTTTATCTATAAAAAAGTTACTATTCATAATATTCAACTAACGAAGTTGCCTGAGAGAAGTAAATTTGACCCAAAGTTGAGTTTGAAATTAGGAGAGGCCGTAGGGTGACTATTAGACGAAATATTAACTGCTCAAGATGAGAGTGTTCGCATTTTGTTAGTATTAATAGGCATTTTCAGGGCGTTCGCCTCAATTAAATGGACTTTACTACTCCCTCAGATGTTTTTATGGTTTTATTTGGAGCACTACGGATACGATAGTTAGATATTTATCTAAGTCTTCCGTAAATTAATCAAGGCATATATTTCACATAGTGGCGTGAAGTTCCTTGACTAGAGCATCTCATAGGGCTTGATATTAGTGTGTCGCAGAGGGAGTCGGACACTCGGTGCCACCATAATATTGCGGCTGCGCCGACGACACGGCAGCACACTATGGAAGCTTGCCCGTCGTGGTCCGACGGGGGCAGAGCTCGTCGCAGTTGTCGGTTCGGACCTTTCGTTTCCGACCGTCATCTCTAAGATGGTTAAAAGCGAGAGGTCGTAGGCGGCGGTCGTCTCCTTCTGTGGGCGAGTCATGTCCCAGAAGGAGGCCGCGGAGCGGGAAAGGGAAGAAGATCTCACTGCACATCCGCAGGTGGCGGGCAGAGACCCGTCACATGCCACCCTAGGCTCGGCCCCGGGGAGTAGGGAACATGAGCCCTGCTTCCTATAAAGGCCGACCCGTGAGGAGGAAGGACGCCTGTGTACTCCGGGCGTCCCTAAATTGGGTATACGGGCCACACACTCAAATGGCCTAGGAGAGCCCGCGGCACCCTTACCTCGGGGGAGTTTCACTAGAAAAGTGCGCGCAGCAGTACCCAGTGGCCTCCCATTTAAGGCGGAAGGAGGAATGGGTATTCCTCCTTCCGCCGAGGGAAAATAGTAGTGTAGGGTCCTCTCAGGCGAGTCTCACATATCCCACCGCCAGCACGTGAACGCCGCAGTGGCGGTGGGAATGCGTAAATGCATTTCCCCCCGGACAACAAACTCTTGACGGTTTACAAACATAATTTAACCAAGTTAAGCTGCAGCAATGACCTAATGGCTGAAAACCTTTAACGACATAGATAATTGGGCTAGCCGTAATTCTATTACGGCAACAAAATACAATTAGAAATTACAAAGCACAACTATTCTTATATTTTTATAGCACCATGTATCGATAATTAACCTTATTATAAGTCATATTGCAAAGTATATAGAATACATTTCTAGGGACTTGACTGAAAAATGTATTTAAACTGAGACCCCACTTATGCGAAATATTGTGGATAGGTACAACTTGTATACTCAGTTGTTTTAACAAAACATAACTACGCCGCGTGCCGGCACAAAGTTTGGCCCACGGCTACTTTCGTGAACTGAAAAGTTACTACAAAATGCCTGTGTGCTTCTACTTCAATATACCACGGATGTTTCAGCGTATTTGAGCCAACATTATTTTGAAAATGAACCTTCTTCATAAGAATGATTTCTGAAGAGGACTTAATAATTAAGTCCTCTTCAGAAATCATTCTATCACATCTCGACAGAAAATTCGCACGGTAAAAACAGAGCGACATCACGAAATATCATCCAAATTGAGATGGTTATCATTGGATTATTTCAGACTAGCTTTCCGCGCGCGGTTTCACCCGCGTGTCTTCCGTGCCCGTGGGAACTTCGTAATAACATATAACCTATAACCTATAAGAAGAGAGAGATCCCGAAAAATTAGGGATCCGTAAGAACATTGCGATTTTGTAACCCAAGGTGTAAAAGCGAAAACCTATTAATGCGTGCGCTGCAAAAACTATTGACAATAGAACAAAATGATGTACTACGGGTTTGTAGGTAACTTTCCCAAGGCGGGCCGACGGACGCGCGACGGCGAGCGAGACTCGGTCGAGTGTCGAGCCCCGACGGAGCGCGTGCGAGTAGCCGTATAAAATACGACGCAAATTGTGTCGATTCTACATTAGCCGAAGGAACTTCGTTCCTACCTGGTGTCCCGTGGGACTATGGTGGTGTCGTGACACCACCATAGTTTTTTTTTGTTAACCGGGGGGAAATGCACTTACGCATTCGATCACCGCCGTTGTAAAACCGGCGGTGGGATATGTGGGGACTCGCCCTCTCCAGTGCGTGGTATGCTGCTCATACCACAAGGAGAGGACCCTACCGCCACTAAAACCCCCGGGTACCTACTCCTCCTTCCGCCTAGAGTGTGAGAAACGCTGAGAAGCGCTTTCATTTCCAGTGAAACCCCCACGGCGGCCGTCCGCAGCTAGAGTGGTGCCGCGGACTCATTGACGGGACGCCGGGTCGGCCTCTATAGGGAGCAGGGCCCATGTTCCCTACTCCCCGAGGCCGAGCCTAAGACGGCATGCGACGGGTCTCGGCCCACCGCCTGCGGCCAACACGCCGCCTGCGGAGCGGGTGTGCACTGGGATCTTCCTCCCTTACCCACTCCGCGGCCAAAACAGCCATGGCCTGATACCACCTGTGCAATGTGGTAGGACATCTCGCCCCATTTGCGACCGGCCCACTTTAAAAGGCTCCCTAATGCGGCTTCCAGCCGCTCGTGCCAACTCCGGAGGGTCTGGCGACGGACTTCACTCCGCCACCGTGCAATGCCCTCCGGTAAGGGGTCGCGACCAGAACGCGCCTCCTCACACCTCCGCCGGTACGCGGCGGCCAACGCCTGCGCCTCCTCCTCACACCTCCGCCGGTACGCGGCGGCCAACGCCTGCGCCTCCAGGTCCCACGGAGGGGAACCCGCCAAGAGGCAGGCCGCATTGAAGGCGACCGTGCGGTAGGCGCGGGACGCCCTGATAGCCATGACCCGCTGCGGACGTCGCAGCAGGGCCACGTTACGCCTATCCAGGGCGTCGACCCAAATGGGGGCGCCATATAACGCCATGGAGCGGATCACGCCCGAATACAATCTTCTGCAGATGCTCCCGAGCTTGCCAAGATTTGGCAACAAACCTCCAAGAGCACCTGCTGTCGCCACCAACTTCGGGGCCAACTGTTCGAAGTGGCCCCTAAAATTCCATCTGCTGTCGAGGACACTGCCGAGGTAACGCATTTTGTCCCCGACAGCGATGGTCTCACCCCCAACTACGAGGTGGGAGCCTGCCGGCGGCGATGTCGAGTGACACCGCCAACAACACCTCTCCCCGGCTGGTCGCCTCCTCCGACAACTCCCGCACCCTAGCAATTGCGTCCACGGTCGACCGACCCTGGCGGAACCCGTACTGGTCCGCGTATAGGTCGGGACCGACCTCACCGAGATGTTTGGTGAGGCGGGACGCGATCACTCTCTCCATCAGTTTGCCCACCTCGCTCAACAGGACGATTGGGCGGTAGGCTGATGGAGACTCCGCAGGCCGCCCGACCTTAGGAAGAAGGACGAGACGACCGGACAGTGCTCCACCAATACACCCGCCGCCTCGGTGGACACGGGCAAACACGGGGCATGGAAAAGTCGCACACGCGAACCATGGCCTCTCCGAGCTCACCCGCAACAGCGTCCACGTCGGAGGTCGGGTCGCAAGGACTTGCGACCCACGCCTGCAGAATTGCCGCCTCCTTCAAGAGCTCGCGGTCGAGCCGACCGAGCGCCCAACGCGGACTCTCACTTCTGGGAGCTGGAACAGGGCGGGCGGTCAAAGCCGCAGAGGATGCGGAGATGCCGAAGCCTATTTATCGGTGATCGGACAAAGTCTCCACATCCTCGAGAACTCTCCAATCCTGGACACGGCGGGCAAGAGCGGGAGACGCAAACGAAACGTCCACAATAGATCCGCCCTGTTGCCTCACGCACATGTCCACGGAGCCACGGTTGAGGACCACCAGGCCCTGCTCCACCGCCCAGTCTTCCAGCAGGCGACCTCGAGGATCCGACGCAGGACAGCTCCAGGCCACCGACTTAGCGTTGAGGTCACCCACCACCAACACGTCGGTGCCACACCTCCTCAACAGGCGACCGACCTCGCCGAGGAACACCTCGAACTCGGCCAACCCGCGATTCGGTGAGAAATAGGCACCGACTACGGTGAGTGACCCCAAAGCGGCCTTCACAAACCCCCGCCCTCTGACGATGTTAGAAAAGGGCGGGGCGCCGAGTGACGACGACGAAACGATGGCTACCAAGCCGTCCCGATCCCCGACAAAATTGGGTCTGTCAGGGACCAAATACGGCTCGGCAGCGACAGCGACGTAGATCAACCACTCCGCCATGGACTGCAGGAAGAGTTCCTGAGCCCTGGCGCAGTGGTTGAGGTTGCTCTGAAGGAGATGGATCACGGACCTATCCATTACGGGCCGTGTCCATCTCCTCCTCAACTGACTGTGTTGAAGCCTCCTGCCTCACAGGGGCCCCAGACCTTGGCGTCCCCTTCTTGGGCGGCGCCTTGCACAATTTCGAGCCGACGCTATGTTCGGCCCGTCTACCATCCGAAATGCAGAGGACGCACTTCGGCTTTTCAGCGGTGCAGGACGCCGTCCGGTGTCCCGGCAAGGAGCACCTGTAGCACAGACCACTCCTGTCCTCATCAGCACACCTGCAGCCAACATGGCCAGGGACGAGGCAGCGGTAACATCGTAGCGGCCGAGGCTGCAAAACATGGCCCTGGGCCGACACCATCCCCACCAAGAAGCGCTCTGCCCGCTGCAGCTTGATGGCTGCAGGCACCGGGACAGCACACACAATTGTGCCGAAGCCGGACTGCCCCCGGCGAACTTCGCCCGCCCTGATACTGGCGACGGGGCACTCGCCAACTCTCGCCAGAGCCTCAGCAGCCTCTTCTGCGGACACGCACACATTTCTCCGGGATTGAGACCCTTGCCAGTGCCGGATCCATATGCTTCGACTACTTTGCGGCAAGGGCCTCCGCCTTCGCCCGGCTCTCCGCTCCTGGGATCTCGAAAACGCGACCTCCAGTTAGAGCCACTCTGCCCCGCACGTCAGTGATGCCCAGGTCCGCCATCTTGACATTCTGGCGAGCCTGGTACATCACCTCCGCATAGGTGGTGCCACTCTTCTCCGCCTCTGGAGAGAGAGTGACCACCACCACCGACAAACGAGGAGGACGGAGCCTCCCGCTGCGCTTCTTTTTGCGGCACGGAGCTGAAGGCACCGCAGCAGCGCGCTCGCGCTGGCGCCTCTTCCTCCTGGCACTTGCGCTCTATTCCGTCTGCCAGCCTTTTGTATCGGGGCTGGGCTGGACCGGTGCAGGAGCAGCGGGAGCAGCAGGTGCGGGCAGGCGCAGTCGCAGAAGACTGCTCCGTCTTCTTGCCCTTGCCCTTACCCTTGGATTGGATTGCTTGGGCAGGGGCCGCAGGTCCAGCTGATTTTTGAACAGATTTGGATGCCCAAGACACAGGTGCAGACCGCTTTACAGTGGCGGCGTAGCTGGTGGAGGCCACCGGCTCGGCCAACGCTGCCTCTCTTCTCTTATCCGCAGCCAAAGGTGGCCGCGGCATCGGCTGTACCGGAGGGAGCCGGAAGGTACACATTGTTTCATTTGCTCCATGAGCATCCTGGTAGCAAAATAGGGCGGAAGCTCTGCCTCACCCGATGCAGCCGCCGACGTTGTTGGCGGCGCTTGCGCCTTTTTGCTGCGGGCCTTGTCGGCCACCAACTCCTCCGTTCGCCGCTCCAGAGCAGCAATGCGCCCTTTTAGAGAGCGGTTCTGCTCTCTGAGCAGCCGTACCTCTTCCGAGGCAGTCCGAGTCTGATATCCCTCCAGGACATCCTGGAGGCCTCGGGCAGCAATCTTAAGGGCCTTTTGACATGTGCCCTTAAGATTTGATGATTTCTTCGCCACGTCGAGGATGGTTTCAACGTGGCGAGCAGCCAGCTCCTGGGGGTCCAGGTCGACCCCACCTGAAACTGGAGAGACAGGGATGGATCGCTGTCTCGCCTCCAGCTCTTCGGCAAGCTGCCTTTCAGCCTGCAGCTTCATGAGCTCGCGCTCTGCTCTGGCCAGCTCCTGTTTGGCCTTAGCCAAACCAACGAACTCTACCGTCGTGGGAGGGCGGCCTCTTCCCCGCTTCCCCAGAAGCTTGGGAGCCTTCGATTGGCCAGGGGCAGGCCCACCATCCGAGTCGAACTCCAACGACTCCGACAAAGACAGATTTGGGCTAGGCCGCTCCTTGCTTCGCTTTCTTCCTATTGGGGAGGAGACTCTCTCCTCACCCTCTGTCACCGTCACCAGCGAGCTGGTGGATGACGCACCGGATAACGTGTCCATCCGCGGAATGCGGACAACGGGAACACGTTCCCCGACCGACAGTTGGTCGTCGATCCTCATGGGGCTTACACCCCGCGCGGCGTCACTGACGCTCGCCCTCTTCTCCTTGCTTCCTCCTCCTCTCGTCATTGGTTTTGTGGTTAAATGTGATTCCATAATACGTCCCACGAGTAGGGTCAAACTAAAAGGTCCACCGCGGGGTGATGCCCATTCCCGCGGTAAGGCAACTACGCCCGGCCAGCGCCACGCTCGACCGGGGTTGCACCGTTTGCCACGGAGTAACGCCTCCGCCATCCACCTCTCGCCACGGTACAACAGCTTAGGTTGCGGCATTTTTTAAAGAGGTTTGCATCCTCGCGACCCGGGCGGTTAAGCCAAGGCCCCCGTCCCCAAAACATGACTGGGGATTACGGGTTGGGAGCAAGCTCCCCGACCGACGGTTAGGCCGGTCCGCCGAACCATCAAAGGTTCTCCCACAAAACGGGGAGCAAAAAAATCGTATGTGGGGGCCCAAAAAGGCCCACCCACCAATGAGGACCAACAGGATCCCCATTATAAACAACGGATGGGCCTCAATAGAGACCCACCTGCCGCTGAAGCCCAAAAAGACTCCAGCGATGACAAATAACAACAATAAATATTTGTGAGGCCCAATAGGACCCCACCCCAACAACACAAATAAAAACAACTGTATAAATAAAATATCACAGTAATTACAACATGCAGGGGTGCTTAATCCGCCACACCTGCCGCGCGTCTACAGTATTAAAACGAGACCCGTTCCGTCTGGCCAGCTGTTAGCCGCCGACCACCAACAAAGGATTGGTGGTTGCCCAGGGTGCACCACGAGGAGGTCGCTGAAGCCATCGCACCCCCCCTAACCTTTACTATTCAACACTTTAGTGGAGATGAAGATAGAAAATTTAGTTGAACGGTCATTGAAGTTATGACAGCAGCACTCAACCTTCGATTAGTAAGATGCCGTTCATATATAACACCCAAAAAACTTACAAGAAGAATCTAATTAATATGTAACTAAAATTGTTGAAAAAGTTGCTTGTACATTTTTTTTTTCGGACATTATTATTTCGCCCCAAAGCTTTTCCTACTTTACCGGGCATAAGTTGCTTGTACTTGTCGCAGATATTTAACGGCGAAATCCATAATGGTATTTTCATATTACTAGGTACCTACTGATTTATTTGGGGTTGGTGAAATGGATTTGTTAATTATAGGAGTTAAAAGTATTTTTATCATTTACTTCAGAAGAGTCACTGTTTTTCAGGTAATAGTCATATACAAATAACGACACTGTTACGGAATCGCGAATGCCTCGTGCTGGAATCACGCTATCCCAAATATTTTTGACCCAAAATCCAAATCTAATCAAAAAAATATTATCAAATAAGCCGTGATGAATCATGACGATGGGTTTTTCAGACATGTTTCACAAGTTAGTCTTCTAAAATTCATCAACTATAACTCTTAAAATCTATTTAGCTGTGATAGTTTTACATTTTAGTTTATATTATAAATGTGTGTGAGAATATGGACGTAGTTACTCTTTTATGTAAAACTGTACAACTGAAGGATTTGGCTGCGTTTTTTTTTACAGAAACAGTAGAGAAACTAGATTAAAATGGGCTGTATAACCACACCACACACAGGTGTGGTGAGAGGTCACGCACATCACGTAGTCATAAGAATTAGACACATTCTAGCACGTAAGATAGATATAATTATTAGCTTTATCGTCACGTAATAATACGTTTAAAACCTCATGTTGTACGACTAATAAAGAAACAATACAGACGAGATTATCATCGTTTTACTACCATCCCTCCAACCGTCTACATCACATGGCGACCCTGCTGTTCGAACGAATGGCGTAAGCTACTGGGAGCTGCTGGCTGAAATCGTGTGACGTCGAAATTCACCACCTTGCCACGGTTACTCCACGGTGTGCATAGTTCATGGGCAGTTTGTGTGGAAGATATGGGCAGTACCACATCAAAGGAAGAGGTGGTCATCGCGCAAGTGGCCTCAGGAGGATCAAACAGCGCTTCGGTGGTGCAGGAACAAGTATCTGCTATCAATACGGCGGTTATGTTTATGGCGACATGCATGGGCATCGTCATCATTGGCGGAGCACTCTACCTATATAGAAGGTGCCATCACGGGTGGATTCAACAGGAGATGAACCGAAGAGAGGTACAGCGTGCGGTGCAGACAGCTTGACGGAGTACATATAGAAGGCAAGTGGTTAAATGTTGTGATAAGTTATGTGCGCGTGTATCTATTACCTAAAGTAAAGTAGAGACAATAAGTATAGATTAATTTTATAAATGGAAGTGGAGCTAACTGCAATTTATGTTCACCTAAAGTCAATAAGAGAGTCCATAGTTAAATTAGGACCTAGCAGACGGGTTGGAAATAATTTTAACACTAAGATTGCTGAAGCAAAGGCTCTATATAATAAGTTTAAAATAATAATATCAGGCGTGTCTAATTTCTCTGAAGAGTTAACGCAGTTAATTAGTAAAATAAAAGATTTATACGTAAGAACAATTAGTTTTGAAAGCGAGAGCAAAATGGAATCGGGAAATTCAGAGAGATTTTGTTTAAAAACGGCGGTTAGTTTGCTTCCGAAGATGAACGGTGATGAGCGTGTCACCCAAGATTTAATAGAGGCCATAGATTTATATAGTTCCATGATAGGAGAACTAGGTAGTCAGCTTTTAATAAAATTCGTGCTTACCACACGGTTAACTCAGGGTGCTAAGATGCGGTTGTCTTCACGTTATGACACGGTGGATAGTCTTCTAGCGGATATGAAGAAACACCTTTTAACTGTAAAATCGGACGTCGCTATACAGGCTAAGTTAGCTCGGGTTAAACAAGAAAATAGATCTATTGAACAGTTCGGGGCTGAAATAGAGAGGTTAATGGTAGACTTGACTATTTCACAAACTGGGGATAGTCAGGAAGCATATAAGGTTTTGCAGCCTTTGAATGAGAAGTACGCGGTTAGGAAATTCGCGGACGGGCTACGTAATCACCGACTGGGAACCATTATTACGGCGAGAAATTTAACTTCATTGAAAGATGCGGTTAGAGTGGCGGAAGACGAAAATTGTGCGTCGTCGGGACAAATTATGAATTTTCAGCGCCAGTCTAGACCAAATAATCATCCGAAAAGTCATAATAGAGGTAGCGGTAGTACTTACGGCCACAATGTTCGGAATAATCGCGAACAACAAAAATCAGCTGGCGCGCGTACACATTGGAGGAGCAATAATGCTTACGTAAATAATAAAAACAATAGTACGCAAGGTCGGGGCGCGAGGAATACTACATATCATAGTCAGCAAAACCGGAGGCGTGCGCATATAGCATATTATGAACAGATGACGGATGACCGTGACTCAGGCGCAATGTCAAGGTCGCAGCTCAGTAATAGTGAACACTCGAATAGAAATCAGTTTTTTCGAGACTAAGCATATTTTAGCGTGTAATAGTATTAACTGGGTTAATTTCAAAGTAGGTAATATACATACTGAGTGGTTGGTTGACACGGGGGCATCGTTGTCAGCCATCAAAGATGATTTTTTAAAGGATAATGAGGTGCGTTGTAAGATTATTAAGGACGAGTTAGTTATTAATGGCGTAGGTGGTAATTTAAAGTCTGTCGGTTATGTTTATTTAAGTTTAAAATACGGCGAACATTTATTCCTGCATAAGTTCTATATTTTTGAAGATTTGCCGTGTAAGTCAATAGGCATAGTAGGCCAGGATTTTTTACAAAAGTATAATGGTATTATAGATTTCTCAGAGAACCGATTAACTCTTAGGGAGTGTAATAGAATGGTTTCGATACCTCTTAAGTTTTATAAGTATTCGTTAAATATTTCTCCGCGTTGTGAAGTGATACGGTATTTTCCTGTTAATAGAGCGGACGATTGCGTAGTGTTTAGGAAAGAGTTACAGAAGGGTGTTTTCTTAGCTAATGTAATAGCTAGGCCAATGAATGGTATGATACCCATTAGGATACTGAATACAACGTCTGAGGAAGTTGTTTGTAGTTTGAGTGACGTAGAGGTGAATCCGTTAGTTGATTATGATTATTGTTATTTTACGGAGTCGGAGAAAAGCGTAAGACGAGTTAAGGAAATATTTTCTTTACTTAAACTGGACTATTTGAATGATGAAGAGCGGTTGAGCATTGAACAGATATGTGCCAAGTATCCGGATATATTTCATATACCAGGAGATAAATTAGCTATCACGAACGTGTATAAACAATCTATAAGATTGAAGGACAATGTTACTCCAGTCTATAGGAGGCAATATAAAATACCATATGCACAGAAAAAGGAGGTTGATAAGCAGGTGAAGGAAATGCTAAAGAATGGTATAATTGAAGAGTCAGTTAGTGAGCGGTCCAGTCCTGTGGCGTGTTGTTGTAGACTATAGGCAGTTAAATGAGAGAATACAAGATGATAAGTTTCCTTTGCCGAATATAACAGAAATTTTAGATTCGTTATCGGGTGCAATGTATTTCAGTCATTGCGATTTATCTCAATCGTATTATCAGTGTAGTTTGAATGAGGATAGTAGGAAGTATACGGCGTTTACTACAGATAAAGGACAGTATCAAATGTGTAGGCTACCAATGGGATTAAAAATAAGCCCAAGTTCGTTTAGTAGGATGATGACAGTGGCTATGTCCGGGTTGAATTATGATAGGTGTTTGATTTATTTGGATGATTTGATAATATTTGGAAGGAATTTGGATGAACATAATAGGAATCTAATGTCAGTATTTTCACGGTTAAGGAAAGTTAATTTAAAGTTAAATCCATCAAAGTGTGAGTTTTTGAAAAAGCAAATACTTTATTTAGGACACGTTATTTCATCAGAAGGCATTTCACCGGATCCAGAGAAGGTTTCAGTGATAAAAAAGTATCCACGTCCTACAACTAGTGATGAAGTAAAGCGTTTTGTAGCGTTTGCAAATTATTATAGAAAATTCATTCCTAACTTTGCTAGGATGGTTGTTCCAATGAATAAGTTGTGTAAAAGAGATGTAGTGTTTGATTGGACGAATGAATGCGAAGAATCATTTTTGTTACTGAAGAAAGCATTGGTAAACCCACCAGTGTTGGATTATCCAGATTTTTCCGATAGCAACACTTTTACATTACAGACCGATAGTTCGGGGTTTGCTGTGGGTAGTGTCTTGTGCAATGGGAATGGAAAACCAGTTGCATATGCTAGTAGGGCATTGGGAAAGAGCGAATTAAATTATCCTATAATAGAGAAGGAGCTATTGGCTATTGTTTGGTCAGTAAAATATTTTAGACCATATTTATATGGGAGAAAGTTCGTTGTGAAAACGGATCATCGACCACTTTTGTATTTGTTTAATATGACGGATCCTTCAAGTAGATTAACTAAGTTTCGTTTGTGTTTGGAAGAATACGACTTTGAGGTCGAATATGTGAAAGGAAAGGAAAATGTGTTAGCCGATGCGTTGTCTAGAATTGTGATTTCATGTGAAGAATTAAAATCCATGCGTGAAAAAGCTATAGCTGTAATGACCAGAGCACAGTGTAAACGGTTAAATGATTTAGATATACATAGTAAAGACTTTGCGATTAACAGGACTGATCACCCTGGTATCGTAGAAGTTCTTAAGAAACGGGAGAATGATATTGAAGTACTTCAAGTAGGTGTAAATAAATGGGAAAAGTTGTTAAGGAACAAGAGCTCTTGTACGAAAATAATATCTAAGTCGCGCAAATTAATGTATATGCCAGAAAACTCGAGTATTTATATAAACTATGAATCTTTATCGACATCATCGCGAGACGAGTTGTCGAAAGATCTAGTTTCGTTTTGTATAGAAAACGGCATAAAAGAGATAGTTATTATGAAAAATAGTTGCAACAGTGGCATTATAAAAGAAATGACAGAGTACCTAAAAGGGAACGGTAAGTCAATGTGTAAGGATTTAAAAATTTGTATAGTACCAGATGTACGGAGAGTGGAAGAAAATGATGAAAGGAAGGTTATTATGAATGATTTTCATATTTTACCCACGAGTGGGCATACGGGAATACGTAGAATGATAAATAATATAAAAAAGTATTTCTATTGGCCATCTATGGAACAAGATGTAGTTAAATATGTCCATAGGTGTGAGAAATGTCAAAAACAAAAGTATCATAGAAATGTAAAGGAACCAATGACAATAACAAGCACAGCATCATCATCTTTTGAGAAAATATATTTAGATGTGGTAGGACCTTTTGATAAGGACGAATGTGGAAACGTATACATATTAACTTTGCAATGTGAGCTTACAAAGTTTGTGGAAGCTTACCCGTTAAAAAATAAATCTGCAAATGAGGTAGCAAAGGCGTTGGCAGAAAATTTTATTTTAAGATATGGGATACCTAAAAGTATAGCTACGGATAGGGGTTCAGAATTTATTTCAAAAGTTATGGTAGAGCTTTGTAGTATCTTAGGGATTAGTAAAACAACATCAACAGCATATCATCACGAAAGTATAGGGTCATTAGAAAACGTTCATAAGACGTTAGGTGCATACTTGAGGATACAAACAAATAACAATACATCGACATGGAGTTCTTGGATTCCGTATTGGTGTTTTTCATATAATACATCAGTAAATACCGTAACCAAGTATACACCGTATGAGTTAGTTTTCGGTAAGATATGCAGATTACCAAGTAATTTACAAGGTGAAAATGTTGAACCGTTGTATAATTTTGATAATTTTCCATTAGAATTTAAGTACCGATTACAAAGAGCACAAGCTGATGCAAGAAAAAATGTAATGTTAAGTAAAATTAAAAGGAAAGAGTGTTATGACAAAAGCAGTAATCCAATAAGCTACAAAGAGGGAGATTTAGTGTTAATAAAAAATGAAACTGGAAGTAAATTGGATTGTATTTATGATGGACCTTTTGTAGTTATTAAAGATGAATCCCTAAATGTTGTCATACAATGTAAAAATAAGATTGATATAGTACATAAAAATAGGACTAAGTTATACTATAATAATTAAGAAAAAAAAATATATATTTTTCATATATTTTTTTTTTCCTCTAGGAAGGGTGATGTGGTGAGAGGTCACGCACATCACGTAGTCATAAGAATTAGACACATTCTAGCACGTAAGATAGATATAATTATTAGCTTTATCGTCACGTAATAATACGTTTAAAACCTCATGTTGTACGACTAATAAAGAAACAATACAGACGAGATTATCATCGTTTTACTACCATCCCTCCAACCGTCTACATCACACAGGAACAGAATAGCTCTAACGAGTAAAACTAATATTTCACAAACTAAAAACCAATTATTTTGCAACAAAAAAATGTTCTTTAAATTTATACCCACAACATTTTTCAACGACTTATCCAACAACAGATCCGGAATTCCTTTTATATGTAAAAAAATATTCTAACACTTTTAAAAATGTTTGTCATTTAGCCAAGGCAATTTTTTATAGTAATAAAATTAAAAAGGCTGATAATAAAATTAAAGCTACCTGGAATTTAATTCATAAAGAAAGTGGTAAGTTTGTTTCACATGACAAACAAATAGAACTTAAAGTAAATAATAAAATAATAAATAAAAATGCGGACATAGCTAAAGTTTTTAATGATTTTTTTTCTTACATAGCTGTAACTACCACTAGCTCGCTGAACTCCTCTGAAGTCGACGCTCAAGTGCTACTTAGCAACAGTGTACCTAAGTGCAAAGAATCTTTTAATTTTGAGTATGTAACTGTATCGGATATAATTAATATAACTAAGTCCCTCGAATCCAAAACTACAGGTGATTTGTGGGGAATTTCAGTAAAAATTATGAATAGTGTAATTGATGTTTTAGCTCCATATTTAATGATCATTTACAATGAATGTATAGATGCTGGTACTTTCCCAGATCTAATGAAATGTAGTAAGATAATCCCCCTGTTTAAATCAGGCCTTAAAGGCGATCCCACAAATTTTCGCCCTATTTCAATTTTACCTGCTTTTAGTAAAATATTCGAAAAACTCCTACTCAAGCAGCTTCTTAGGCATTTCAATAAAAACAACATCTTGCACAACAACCAGTACTGTTTTGCAAAAGGGCGTTCAACTACCGACGCTGGGGTTGCATTGATCAAGTACATATTTGATGCGTGGGAGAGATCGCAGAACGCTATCGGAATATTCTGCGATCTGTCGAAGGCATTTGATTGCGTCCATCACGACACACTCTTACTAAAACTTCAGCACTATAGTGTGGGGGGAGTGGCACTTGATATATTGACCTCTTATCTTTATCACAGAGTTCAGTGTGTTGATGTAGGTGGAGTAAGATCTCAGGATTTACCCGTTAAATTAGGCGTTCCGCAAGGGTCTATTTTAGGCCCTTTTTTATTCTTAGTTAACATTAATGATTTGCCGTATTATTTGGAAAAGATGTGTGATGTAGTACTTTTTGCAGATGACACTTCACTTATCTTCAAAGTGGATCGAAATAGACATGATTTTGACGAAGTAAATAGTGCTCTTACACGATTAACCAAATGGTTTACGGTAAATAATTTGGTCCTTAACACCAAGAAAACTAAGTGTGTAAAGTTTACGACGCCGAATATCAGGAATAAGGGACCCGAAGTAATAATAAACAACGAGGTTTTAGAGACCGTCAAATCTACAGTCTTTCTGGGTGTAACGCTAGATGACAAATTACAATGGGGCTCCCATATATCGAGCTTAACTGGTAAATTAAGCTCCGCTGCCTACGCTGTCAGAAAAGTAAGGCAGCTGACCAATGTGGAAACTGCTCGTCTTGTTTACTTCAGCTATTTCCACAGTGTCATGTCTTACGGAATCCTGCTCTGGGGCAAGGCAGCTGACTTTAAAAGTATATTTATTTTACAAAAACGAGCGATTCGATCAATTTATCAGTTAAGTGCGAGATTTTCCCTTAGAGAATTCTTTAAAGATATAGACATATTAACAGTCGCTGCCCAATACATATATTCTTGTATTCTTTACGTTAGACAAAACATAAGCTCTTTTAAAAAAAGAAGTGACGTGCATAATTTAAACTCTAGAAATAATCATAAATTATGTGCCGAATATCATCGTTTACAAAGAGTGCATTTTTCTTTTGTGGGTCTGGCTATTCGCATTTACAATAAAATACCGAAATGCTTACAAGATCTTTCTTTTGCTAAATTTAAATTAGAAATTAAGAAAATTTCAATGAGAAAGGCTTATTACGCTCTGAATGATTTTTTAAATGATAATAACGCTTGGTCGCTTGGCTAACCAGGAAGACGTAAAAAAGTATTGAAGTCTTTAAGAATAGACGTTTAAGTATGACATTTTAATGTACCTATTTTATTTTGTATGATTTTATCTATCATAAGATTTAATGTAATGATTCATTTTGTATTTGACATTGCATATTATTTTTATATATTTTACTGAAACATTCTACACAATGGTCAATCCAGATGTCACATACTAGATTCTGATACTCAAAACTGTAAGATCGTCATGCTCCCAATGAAAGTCATTTCTTGCGGCGGCGATGTGGGACGGGTCGCCAAGAAGACGGAAAAGAATAAACCGGAGTTTCTTTCTGAGTTTCTTCTCCGGGCCGTCCACTTAGGTAGCTAGAGAAACCTGCAGGTTAGCTAGGCTAGGATCCTCGCCGGACAGACCGAGGACCGCGTTGATCCCTGCCCCTGTCGTGTGATCCAGTGCCTGTAGTCCGTGCCAGTGATCACGTCCTCTTTATTTCTCTTTACTTCTCGCTTTTAGCGGCGCCCTGAGTCGTGGTCCTTACCCCTTAAGGGTGCCCGCAGGCGTGTGTCGCTTAAATTTTAATGGAATTTGGCTGAGGACGTCTGATCTCGCCACTTGACCGGTCATTGCACTCTAAAATATGCTTTAATATATTTTTTTATTTTTATTCATAAAATGTTTGAATGAAATAAATATAGTAAATAGATATTAACGTTGATATTAAGAGCTTATTTACTAACACAGGACTGACAGACTTCTAGCACACCTGAAATAAATTTAAACATAATTTAATAGTAAATGTTACCTATTTATAATTAATGTTATATGCATTGTTAATTTTCTTGACAAGTACAAGTGTATGTAAATACCTAAGTGCTGAATAAAAATCGTTTATTTCGTTTATTTCGTTTAACACTTCCTCACCATGGGATCACAAAAACTATTATTTTTTTGACGCTCCTTTTTGCTACTGCACCTGGCGTAAAGGCGAGCAGAGCTCCAGCCTAGATAAATGGTTTAAACAATACAAACCTGCGCAAGAGGGGAGGCCCCTGTGGGACTTGGACCTCGGCTCAGGGCGGTCGCTGGCGGTGAGATTGAGGAATTATGACTTTTTATATTTTAGGGAAGTTTTGTGCAACTTTCGCTCACTAAAGAACGTTAAAATTGTTATTCCTCCCTAAAAAGCAAAATAATTCAACCATTAACTTCAGTGACTTATGTTATGCAAGTATACATTCCGCTATCTGTGGCCAAACTTTCCTAGTTAGAGCATTTGTTATTCAAATATCCTGTTGCTAATGGAGATTTATAGCACCCGTGTTATTTCTACAGATTCAATTTTGCGTCCAGTTCATTAATATTTTGGGACCATTAATTTTATCTAGTCTTTAATGATAAAATATTGTAATGGATTCCGGACTTATGTACTTTGATAAAATAGAATCGTGTATTTTATATTTGAAATAAAAAAATACTTATGCTTCTATATATAGTGCTTTGATTATTTATGCCATCCCTGTAAAATTAGACAGTACAATGTATGATCACATAAAATTGCATTAAAATAATACAAGTGCTAGATAAAGCCCTCTTACTTGACAAAATGCCGGGAAATACGGTTAACATAGCACAGTACTGTGCTCACTATTTACATTAATGTATAAATATACCTAGTAAACAATAGTCAAAAATTATGTACAGTACGGTAAAAGATAAAATAATAATTATATTTCTTTTAAGCGAGAAAATTAATCTTGCTTAAAACAAAATACTATTTTGACACAACTAGCGCACTGACGCAGAGCCTCCTCCTCCGCAAATAGCGCGATGCAAAAAGTTTTTATACCTAATAATATAAAACAATTAAATAATTAGTTAGATGCGGTCTCTGGTGGGGGGCGATGTGCCGTTAAACGCGCCCAACCAGAGACCTTCCCTACGGGCGATTAAAGTCGAGAAATGTACCCTACGACCTGATCGAGTCAACCTGATTTCAGGTCTCCAGGTTCAAGTAACTTGGTGATATATGGTGAATAGGGATGACGACTAAACAATTATATTTTGTCCGTCAGTTGAATAACTACAAAATATTGGACAGGTATTTTATGTTTTCGTTCCGTAAACAAAAACTGACAAAGATTGAATGGGTTGAAATTTCATGTGATGTCACTTCTATTTTCAAATTTACCTAGGAGTGACGTCATAAGCCTCCTGAACTTTGCTCCGTATCTTTGTAATTTTTTATTGATGTAATAAATTTTAAAAATAATATGTGTCTGATATTTAATCTATCTAACGAAGCAAATATATTTATTTAGTCGACATCCCTATTCAATAGTGTGTTTTGAGTTGTGAAAGATTGTTATAGTTGTTCCATTGACAAGAATTAGAAAAGTCTTTTCACCTCGCTTTAGAACGTCATGAGATCCGGCGTAAGCGGGTTGAAAGTAGAGTAGCTTTTCTTTAAGAAAAATATGGCTAGTCGTCCCTAAATCTTTAAATACGAAAGCCGTATGATACCTATGACAAGAACAACCGTTTGGCAAACATCCTTAAGCGTACCACATAGCAGACATTTCGATTGTGTCATTATATGTATTTCAAGCTGGAATAAATCACCAGGCAACCGGAACGTTTCACCATACAAATATTTTGAAAGCACATTATATATTTGTTTTTTTTTCGGTTATACCAGCAACATCAAGGAAGAATGTAATCCGCTTTGTCGGTGGTCGCATTTGTGGTGATAAAACCGCGATTGTGTTTGACGAAATTAACTTTAAATTAATACTTTGCTTGAGACCATCTATGTTATTGTAATAAATCTTCAAAATATTTATTCTATTAAACCTTTTTAAATGTCAATTAAAACGAGGTCTTTCAGACTTCTCTCATAAACTAGTAATATATTTAAAAACATCGTATTTAGCTTAACAAGGCTCTTAATAGTAAGTGGATATTAACACTTTCGAATAGAGCATTTAAAATGGGGTTGGACTGGACTATGCAACGCTGCAAAATAAACAAATGGAGCAAACAAGTAACCTTATGGTACCCAAGAGAGGACACCAGAAGTAAAGGGCGTCCGAAAACAAGGTGGAAAGACGATATCCGCCTAACCTTGGGGCCTTACTGTACCAGAGTTGCAGAAGACAGAGCTCAGTGGAGAGAGCGGGTGGAGGCCTATATCAGGGGGCACGCCGAATTGCGAGACGTATTATAGTAAACAGGACTAAAAAATATGTATTACCAAATCAATCAAAGGGCTTTATTATTATTAACACTTTTTTATTATGTCCCAGAACGACTCTTTTCCTTTTTCTATTAGAAGAGTATATGAATGTTGAAGTACATATTAAAGGTCAAACATGAATAAAGAATTACTAATAAATAAATAGTAGATGAATTTTGGACCTTTCCCTTGTCCTTCATCCTCATTGCGACGTTTATCGTGGGAACCTCGTCAATATTATTCCTGTATAATGTAACTTTCTAGTGGGTAACTACTTAAGCGGTTTTAAAAAAGTATCAGTTTCACAAAACTACAGCGTTAGTACTAAAGTTCTAATTATGACCTATTTCTCTAAAGTTCTTCGACAAATTCTTCAAATAAAAGAAATTAGCAATAGAATCTTATTAAAGGCTCTTGCGTGGTAAAATTTGTAATTTGCGAATCAATTTTATTTAACTATAATTTACAAATTAGTGTAGTTTTAGAATAATGGTGATGTATGTGTTTTTATTTAAGAAGGACGATCGGCAGGTACTTGTTGTACAGCAGGAAGGGGCAGCTACCCTATCCAGCTGCCCCTGTCGGTACGCCCATTTGTTAGGGTGGTTAAGGTGTGAATGTAATCACCGGATGTCATGCATTAGCAGTTCTACTAATGTATGACTTTATTGGCGTTTGGAAAAGAACCTGGGGGGTTTTAGTGCGTAGACCTATCTCCTCGTGGTATGATTAGCATAACATTGCTGTGTGTCGCCTATTAAGGTGGGGACTATAATCTGGGTCTCTTCAAGTCAAGAGTGAATAAGAGTCTTCTAGACCTTTGAGATCCATCGTCAGCCACATCTTCGCTTACCATCAGGTGAGACTGTGGTTAAACAAAGGTATATCCAGAATTAAAAAAAAAAGACTTTTTCGGCAGAACATGCAAGACGACTTATTGTTTTCTACATTTAACGAAAGGTTTTCTGTAATATCTTGAGTGTTGTGATGAATTAAATGTATTTTCTTTCTTTCTATGGAGAGGGGCGCATTGCATTTCCCTCCGGAAAAGGATTTTAATATAAAATACGATAGGAAACGTAGAAATACTAACAGAAATAACACACTTTATAACTCTAATGCAGAACTATTTACACTTAATACCCCGAGGGAATTCAGAAATTTCCTGAACACATTTCGTGTAGTGTTGTAAATATTTGGACAATTGCGCTGCTTACTCGGCCAAGCGTAACGTAAAGTTTATCATTTAAGGGAAAGCCCATGAAGCACGGCCAGCGGAGTTTAAAAGAAACTGACACTTCGATATCGAACCATCGCCATTTTTTATATGAGTATATTTTGCTTCCAAAATAAATATTTAACTAGAGAAATGAAAGAAAAAAAAAACTGTGAAGTTATTTTAATTTTATTTTTCCACAAAAAAAAATGGTGAGTTTAGCATACACGTTTTTTTTTATAATGTCGCCCCCCCACTAGGAGTGCTAGCCGCACCTCGCGCTTTTATAGAATTTAATGAAATATAATTAAAATTAAAAATCTTAGTTTCGTAACAAAAAAAAAATAAACATAATACTACAATATTTAATGATTTCATTGACATAATATATTATTACTATGATAATATTGTTTCTTTTAAAGGGAAGGGCAGGGATGGCATATATTTTGGAATATATCTTATAACCAAAATTTAAGGTAACTAACTTATAAATTACTGACTATTCTAAATCTATACTACTTCGCAACGTTTTCAGAAAGCTGGAAGCATTGCCCCGTTGAATAGAATTGCTTATCTACTGTTCAAAGTTTATACCACCAGCAATTATGGTTATAAATTTTAGGACGTCTACCGGTCGTACCTCTCGGCATAACAGGCTTGATTCATTTCGGTGCTAAAACAATATCATCATAATTTCAGCCGTAAGACACCAACAGTATCTATTATTCATAGAGTTCTTCCCTAGTGTTTCCGCTATAAACAATCTAGAATATACATCTACCTGCATTCAGCGATTCTCTGCAAATAACCAAGTTTCGCTACAGTAAATCATCTTTTAGGCCAGTTAGTAGACACAAATTGAACATTGGACTCATGTGTTTTACATAATTTCTTCTAAGAAAATTTCTCTCGGGTTATTCTATTTACATTCCATATTTCGAGTTCCGTCCCTTAGTCTTCACGACGCCAAAATCGGCCAGCAAACAAAATTATTACGCCCTTGAACGCACCTGTATTTTACACAATGCCCAGTATTTTAATATCCCTGACTCAGCACGCCACGCGATATTGCTCCTATCACACCCATAAAACGTGCGAATTGAATGTTCATATTCCCTTGTACCAAAGGGGTGGGGTCGGGAATATAAGTTTCAAGTAATATTTTTCTTACAATACCGATACATATTTTTATGAGGGATCAGCTATGTCATGATACAGCCAATAAACTTTCTTTTCCAAATAAGTTTTCGTCGTTTCATTTTACGATGTTCACGTTGATCTGGTCGGCCATTATTATACTTGTTTACTTGGTACTTTCCAAAATGGATTTTATAATCAAATTTAGATATTGAAGATTGCAATAAAAAAGTTACTTAATATAATTGTTGTTTACGATTTGTGTTTTGTTACTTTTACAAAAAATAAGAATTTCGATTGATTTGGCATTTTTTTACGGCTATAAAAATCTAATTACATATATGTATATTATGAATTCAGTACCTAACTTAGTTTTGGATGTTATTTCGATTCATCATCAACAGCCCGTTTACGTCCACAGCTGAACATGGGCCTCCTCTTAACATACCTTGGCAAGCCAGGATCGTTGAGGGATATTGCCATAATCACCACGCTCGGCAGACGGATTAGTGATCGCGAAAGATGTAAACCTTGAGCTAATAGATGCTGCGGCCCATCCATCAGCGATATATACATTAGTCGCCTTATACGACACCCATGGAAGGACATGGGGTGGTCTATTCTAAGCCGTAAACCACACGGCAGCATTTCGATTACCTTTTCATAATTGAGTGTCAATTCACATGATTTTGTTAATATGTTAACTGTTATGTATACAGAAGCCCGCGACCTCGATCTCGATCGCATGAATAGTTACTTAAGGCTAACCCCGATTTTAAAACATTGGTGTATGGTCTCAGTGTGATGATATCATCTATAGCCTTCCTCTATAAATGGACAATTTAACACAGTTTTTTTTATAAATCTAATCAATAGTTCCTGAGATTATCGAGTTTAAGTAGACAACCAAACAAATAAATAAAATATATATCATAATATATTATTATGAAATTAGTACGGGTACTACGTTATGTAGATGCGCGCGCGGGAAGCTATTTTGGCATTTGTTGATAACGCGATCAAACAAACAAACAAAACTTTACAGCCTTTATAATTGGTTGTCTATATTCATTAATACATTAATTTGTATTTAAATTTTATAGACCTATGTATTTTATGTATCTACGAATAATAATAACGCTGAAGACGTACATTAATGTATACCTAAAGCATGAATATGATCATTTATAAAAAATAAAATATTTTTTATTAAGTTCAGAGAACAAACTTCTGTACCGCGCCGCCATTGGTATGCGCGGAGCGAGACTGCTTCGTTCCATTAGTTCGCAGTCAACGCTGAACTCATGCTCCTTCTTCCCCGGCCCCCACTTCGCCTCGCTTTCCTAAGGCGCGGTAAAATGGTTTCGGGAAAACTATGACGCAGATCGGTAGTTTACTGCATTCCGTTCCGTTTTATTTAATGGTCTTACAGTGGTATTGATGAAAAATACTGAAAGTCAATACTTTGTTTACTAAGTAATGTTATTCACTGTCGTAGTCTCTATTGCAAAAGTAATAATGAGAGTGACACATTATATTCCCAAGTAAACTCAAAATACCAGATGTTGTTTTTTTATAGAGAGATATAAATTAAATACAGGATATAATGTGTGTATCCGCCAAATGTCATCTAAATCGAACAATCCGTATTAATTGCGTTTTTGTATTAGTACAAATTTAAAATGTTAAGCAGTGCATTGTTTAATTTATCACATCAAATCTAAATGAATAATACGAAATTTCGAATTTATTCACAAACATTCACGATTCAGATTCCCAGCGGAATAACTTTAAGTGTCCCGAGATAATTCGGGCGTTGTCATGACAACTGCAACCGCCACAGAACAAATTCAATTTAGTTCGTTGTCGTGTTTGCCCAGTTCATTTTAGTATTGTCAGATAATCAATGGAGACCAGGAAAATATGAAATACTTTCGAGTTATTATGTACTACAAACTCAAAAATAGAAATCCAATTTCGATAGATGGATCCACAAAATTTAATCTGATGAAATCGAACATACAAAACCTATTCTATTTAATTTAATTTATCTCGCTACGACCTACGTCGTTCATAGTTAACTTTTATATTCATAGAATTAAACATCCTGAAATTCATGTTTACATATGAATGGTAAACGGTAAGCGGATCTCCGTTTTGTGAGCGTTTGTGAGCTTAACGAGTAAAAACGTGATTTTTAAATCTAAATCTTAAATTTATTCTTATTGTAATAGTTTTATTCTTTAAATTTATATTTATTTTATATTTTTTTAATTCGTGTTTAATCCCTCAGGGTGAATGAAAATGATAAACTTACATGGAAAAAAATATTCTAGTGACTTGCAGTCTATATCTATACTAATATAAAGAGGAAAGATTTGTATTTTTGTGTGCACGTTTGCAATGAATAAACTCAAAAACTACTGTGCCGATTTCAAAAATTCTTTCACCATTGCAAAGCTACATTCACCTTGAGTGATATAGGCTATATTTAATTATGAAGTTCCCACGGGAACGAGAGTTGCGCGGATAAACCGCGCGCGGGAAGCTAGTGAAAGATAATCTAGGTTGTAATAACGGACGTCCCTAGCGGAGGTTCGAAGTTATTTCAATATATAACTTTTTACGCTATCTTAAAAGTATAATATATCAAAAGTATATCGATTGTACTATCAGAACGAAATAATTTCGCAACGACTAACAATCATGGTGTATAATATTGTTAGAATCTTCATAAAGACCAAAAACTAAAAAATCTGAAATATGAAACGTAAACAAAATTATTTCTCTAGCGTACTTTTAGACCATACTACAAAGTTAGTGGAAGTAAAGTGCTCGGTCTTTGAGTAAATACTTAGTCAGCTCCTTTGTAAGACACGGAGATTCGCACGCCCTCTGCCTCTTGTTTTTGTTCTCAGTTTGTTTTAAAGTGAATACTCACATAATTTTATAGGATAATTCCAAATGTAAATGTTTTATAACAGAAAACATTTAAAATGTTGTATTTAGTTTGTTTACTGAAGCTAAATCTGTTGAGTGAACTCATTGAAATAGATAATATTTTGACGTTATTAAGTATCACTCTTGTATCAGCCGACCATACGATGCCCTCGTAGAACAGAAGTCCGAGAGGCCCGCAAAAACTGCACAAAACCCCCTAAAATACTAAAAGTCATAATCCCTCAATCTCATCGCCAGCCATCACCGCCCTGAGCCGAGGTCCAAGCCGCACACGGGGCGCCCTCTTGCGCAGCTTGCTTAGTTTGTAGATTTAACACCATTTATTAAGGCTGGAGCTCAGCTCGCCTTTATACCTGGTGAAATAGCAAAAGCCTCGTTAACCACGAACGAGGCTTCACCGGGTATCTGGATACTACGCAGGACCATCCGCAAAAAAAAATCTGCCGATTGGTTTTCTTCATCGGCCCGTTTATGTTCACTCCTACGGTTATTGCCATACTCACCACACCTGGCAGGCGGATCTATCAGCTCAAGGCCAGCTGCTGGCCATTCATCAGCTGTACGCCCCTTAGTCGCATATTACGACACCTATGGGAAGACATGGGGTGGTCTTTTCTATGCCGGAAAGCCGTATATTATAATAAAGGTACACGATACTGTCTCGGTACCATGGGGAACCGATTATTTGAAAGACAGCCAAATGGAGCCGAAGCCAACAATGATAAAATAAGATTTTATTTAAAATAAAATCTTATTTTATCATTTAAAATTAGATTTTATATACGTAAACCTATTATAGGCACTTGCAAATAGTCAAAACAATAATTTAGTCTTTATCATCATCATCATCATCGGCCTGTTGTAGTCCACTGTTGAACATAGACCTCCCCCATGTTCATTCTAAGCCCAACTTGTTGCGGAACTCCATCATGGTCGTTGAGTCTTAATTTACCTAACCTAACCTGCTTAATTTGCAAATTTATAAAATGTTATCAAAATTTTATAAATTTGCAAATTAAGCAGGTTTGTGAGTTATTTTTGTCAATAATATTTTAGTTTTTACTTTATTCATTACTTAATTATATTATGTCTAATAGCTTGTTCTGTCATAGTAGGTTAAAATAATTGGGCGGACTATGAGTATATAACGACAGACGCGTTTTAATGCTACCACTGGATCTAATGCGCCCCAACTGAGAAAACCCGGCGATATAAACTCAGCGGGTTATCCTACTGCCGTTTGTACCACGACCCATATGAGACGGTCCGGCGAAACAGACTCAAATGGGCTGAACGTGGATTTTGGTCTAGTTACTTTCATTATTTATTAAGCCATCATATTATTTGCCCGAACGGTTGTCTTTTGAATATTTGTTTATTAGTGTTGAGATTAAGCTATTAAATGACTGCATCTTAGGCATATTTTAGACAGAGTTAAATCTGTCATCCGGTATACCGCTGGCACATCTAATTGCGAATCGTATGCTGTATTTGTGTACATGGCTCTGACGGTCGCAGGTATTGCAGTATTCCTGACGTAAATTTAGAATACGTATACCGCAAAGCTAGCAATGGTTCTAACCAATTATTTGGCGATTGCAGCTTGCTTGGGCAAAAATAGAAGCTTATATTTAAAGCCTAGCTTATGGAAATAAAATTAATGTTACACATTATAATATATGTGTTATTTCGTGACTTTCTCGTGAAACAGTAAGAACAAGTATAATGATACATATGCACATAGTTTTGCTTTTTATATTCGAGTTGATTGAATGATTGCGAACTAACAACTACTTACAAGATCTCGTTCAAACCAATTTTCGGTGGAAGTTTGCATGGTAATGTCATCATATATTTTTTTTAGTTTCATCATTCTCTTATTTTAGAAGTTATAGTCCCCCCCCCCCCTTATACAGGGTGAAATGTTAGTCACCAGCCAAATTTTTTCTAGGCATTAGGTATCATTCACTAACACCAATTTTGAAAAAAAAACGATACCTAAAATTTTCATAATTTATAATTTACTCGAAGGAATTATCCGCTCTGCGTGGTCACCAAGTAAAATGTTAATAATACTACGTGCCGCGCGAACATCAATGAGAGCGCACGTCGTTACCCCCGCCCCCACTACCCCTGAGCGGCACTACCTATGATCTAGTCGGCCACGCGCACCCCTTCGCGGGCCTTTGTGACGTGATTTCTCAATATTTTTGTATTGAGTGATACTAAATGAAAAAACACGTATTCAATGATTTTTACTAAAGATTAACATATCAAAATTTGGCTGGTGATTAAAATTTCACCCTGTATACAGGGTGTCCCAAAAGATTACGTAGCTGGGAAGGGGGGTGATAGGGATGGTCACAAGGGTCACCAGAAAAATATAAAAAATTCCCTCTGGGTGTTTAAAAAAAATAAATGGCATTTTTTAAAAGACTAAAAATTTTACACCTTGTGCTAACGGTACCTACAAATATGGCTGTATTTAAAAAAAATGCTGTTATGTAATCTTCAATAACAACAAGGTCATCAACATCAACATCAAAAATAACAAGGTGTAAAATTTTAAGTTTTAAAAAAAATGCCATTTTTTTTTAAATACCCAGAGCGGATTTTTTTTTATTTTTCTAGTGACCATTGTGTCCACCCCTGTCACCCCCTTTCCCAGCTACTTAACCTTTTGGGACACCCTGTATATTATAACTTCTACGCATTTTACCACTTTGGACGTGTCTCTCGCGCAAACTATTCAGTTTAGAAGAAAATGATATTGGAAAACTCAATATCATTCTTATTTTTGACTAGCGACCCGCCCCGGCTCCGCTGATGAATGCTGATGTATTATACATATAAACCTTCCTCTTGAATCCCTCTATCTATTAAAAAACCGCATCAAAATCCGTTGCGTAGTTTTAAAGATTTAAGCATACATAGGGACATAGGGATATAGGGACGGAGAAAGCGTCTTTGTTTTATACTATGTAGTAAAGACCTATCCATTAGTATCCATAGATATCACAAACGAATGGGTGACATGGAAAAACAATTGAGTTTCAGTTATTAGTATGGGGATACCATACTTAGAACTGAACTGTTTTTTTTATTTTTTTGTGAAAATATTAATGCGGTTCACAAAATACATCTACTTACCAAGTTTCAATATTATAGATCTTAAAGTTTCGGAAAAAAAGTGGCTGTGATATACGGACGGACAGACAGACATGACGAATCCATAAGGGTTCCGTTTTCTGCTATTTGGCTACGGAACTCTAAAAAAGCATCATGTTCACTAAGGTATGTTTATGGTTATTAATGCTGTGGAAGTAACTATAAAATGTAGAAGTGTTTTAGTCCGTTGCATTCTTTCGTTACGTACCGTAAACGACTAACGTTCATATTATTCATCTCATTTTTCGAGAAACAACGTTTCAATAGACAAAATGGACTAAAGTTGATTTGAAGATTAGGATAGCTTTAAACGTATTATGATCGGGGGGCACGGCAGTGCTCCCGCCAAGTCGAGCGCGAAGCAAACACTACCAGCCGTACCATCCTTAAATGGAACCATTACGCCGCATTTTCAGGCCCCTATTTGAGCACCTCTGGATAAAACCAGAACGCAGTAATTTTTGTTATCCAGTAAGCTGTAATCATATACTTAAAATCCAAAATTTCAAGTCTGTAAGTCATTTAGTTCTGAAGTTAAGCGAAAACAAAGTTTTACATTTATGACACTCACTCACTCACTCACTCATGATCATCAAAATAGAACTAGTACTTCCCATAAACTCAGAGAGCTGAAATTTGGTACAGAGTTTAATGGCCACATAAAGGAAAAACTATAAAAATTAGGATAATCGAAGATCTGGAGTACGTGGTGACCCTGATTAGAAAACACAAGAGCCCAACCGAGTATTAGAGATCGACATACCGCCTTTACAAAAAATATTCAACTTGGTGGGCCGCTTCATTTGATGTTAAAATCGAAGGTCTGAAGTATCTGATGAAGAACCCTCAGGTGGCCTCAGCTGTATTAGAGATATGGTAACGCTCCCTTCTACTTTTGGTACATATAAAAATCGACTGTCATTGCAAAAATCCAGCGTAGTGGGACACTTCTTCTAACTGAATCTAGCCTATAGCGTCCCACTGCTGGGCGAATGCCTCCCCTTCTGCTTTTAATACGCATATAAATAAAATTAAAGGAAACCTCTGGATAAGGCTAGACTGGCTTTATATTTATACTTACAAGTTTACAAGAAGAAATAGTCGAACGATTAACTTTATTCTACTCGAACATTACACAAATTAAATAAACAAATTACACTAAAATATTAATTTCGCTCAAAATTTGGTCAAAATATAATGCATTGGACTAAGAGTGGCGGTGATACCCGCACACGTCGCTAGATGGCGCTGACTGTATTTTAAAACGCGCTAATGTTTGTTTTTCCGATTACCTTATATGGCGAAATGGCAACCGGCCGCGTTACAGTCGTTTGCGACATTCTTCTACTGCGCTTGAAAACGTTTGCTAGGGATTAGGAGGGATTATTTGCATTTCGTTGATTTCGCTTATTATTTCGTGAGGTTTGCTAACGTTAATTAGCAGCGATCACCGAATACAACCGGCTTAGGCGTAAATACCGCGCCGATCTTTCAGAAATTTAACCGCCTAAATCCACTAAAAGAATAAATAATAAACGTGAATGGACAATACGAAAAACTGTTGCTACTGTACAAGAATCAGAACCGGAAAAAAAGAAAAGAAAGATTTTTAATAATAAAAAAAAACTACTCTTAAAAAGAAAAAAACTGTGTCATATAAGAAAATCTAATAAAATAAATTAATATGCCCACGTTTCTACAAAAAGAAGTGAAATCCCACCAAAAACATTCTGTAAAAAACTCGATGGAGCTGCTTTTTTATCTCTTAAAAGTAATGAAATCTAGACAAAGTCGTGCCAAGTCTAAGGTTCCTTAATGCGATTTCTTTATTATTATAGTTAATGTTGTGTGACTTGGCCGTTGTAAGGTACACAAGGGTACAAAACCAGGTGCTCCATGACACCATTGCACCAATCTGTCGTCAGAACCGCTACCCATTGACGATGGAAAATTGCAACTTGGAAAACGTTGATTCAATAACCAGTCAATTGTAGGTTTGATAAAGCTGCGTATTTCAATAATACTTATGTATAGGCGAGCCTGAAACAAAAAGTATAAAAAAATATTTCCAGTACAGACGGACTTCTAATCATTGATAGAAGTCCGTCTGTACGACTATTTTATGTTAGATCGGTGGTCGATTTGACGCTCCAAAAAAAGAGAGCAAGTAAAGTATAAGATATGGATTTTTGCTATGTGTCCGTTTATGAATGGTCTTAACTATCTGCTTCTGAACCAGATAGTTCAGACCATTCATTAAACGGTCGATATTAGACAACTAAATCCCACTAAAAACAGTCTGTAGAAAACTAGCCAAGTCTCGATGGAGCTGCTTGTTTATCTTTAAAAAGTAATGAAATCTAGACAAAGTCGTGCCAAGTCTAAGGTTCCTTACTGCGATTTCTTTATTATTATAGTTAATGTTCTGTGACTTGGCCGTTGAATATTCTTTATACGTTGGTGGGTACAAGTCAATTTTGTTTACACGTAATGTCACATCTGTTGTAACTACCTATGTTTGTTAAGCGAGATAATAGCTCATACTGGTATTGGTAATTGGACGCTAGTGTCTCATTTTAGGCTGTTGTTGATTGTGCAACACATGCTTTCAGCATTGATAATGCTGACTTCTGCTCTCTTTTTTTGGAGCGTCAAATCGACCACCGATCTAACATAAAATAGTCGTACAGACGGACTTCTATCAATGATTAGAAGTCCGTCTGTACTGGAAATATTTTTTTATACTTTTTGTTTCAGGCTCGCCTATACATAAGTATTATTGAAATACGCAGCTTTATCAAACCTACAATTGACTGGTTATTGAATCAACGTTTTCCAAGTTGCAATTTTCCATCGTCAATGGGTAGCGGTTTTGACGACAGATTGGTGCAATGGTGTCATGGAGCACCTGGTTTTGTACCCTTGTGTACCTTACAACGGCCAAGTCACACAACATTAACTATAATAATAAAGAAATCGCATTAAGGAACCTTAGACTTGGCACGACTTTGTCTAGATTTCATTACTTTTAAGAGATAAAAAAGCAGCTCCATCGAGTTTTTTACAGAATGTTTTTGGTGGGATTTCACTTCTTTTTGTAGAAACGTGGGCATATTAATTTATTTTATTAGATTTTCTTATATGACACAGTTTTTTTCTTTTTAAGAGTAGTTTTTTTTATTATATAGCGCGCAAGTACATGGAGTGACGGAGGCCTGGCAATACCGCGTATGTGATAGTTGCTACTAAGGTGTGATTTCATATGTCAAGAAATATGTTTTTTCTTTACCTTTTAGGGCAAAAAATATAATTTGCTATATTTGATTTCAACCTTATAAGCTATTGTCACTTACGCGGTATTGCAATATCACCGACGACTGTGGGAGACTGGTGCCTAAACTAAATGACTTTTAACAACTTTTAACAATATAAATATAGCTACTAAATTTGTCTGTCAACACAAAATATGAAACTTTACTTAAAATATTGTAGGCATTATCTGAAAATTGTATGATATTTAGGAACCTGGGGATGTGTGCTATAAGTATAAATTAATAAAGCATTAAGAATCATTCTAAATCTAAACGTTCCCTTGCACTAAATGAAAGCAAACGTTATAAATAACTGCTTTAACAGTTTGGAACATTGCCTAAAAGTAGCTTTTCGTGTAGCTGACAAAGTATTATTCTCTTCTATTTTCTTGTTTTTTTTTAACTTACTAGTTTGATACACACTTGACTCCAAAATACAAATTACTCACGTTGCTCAAAAAGTCGCTAAGCTGAAGTGGGAATGGGCTGGCCACGTCTGCCGTATGCCCAATAAGCTGTGGGCCAAAATAACCACGTGGAGCCCCGACACAGTAAGAAGGCGTCGCGGCAGACCCCGTAGATAATGGCGGGACGAGCTGGACAAAACAAACGACCAGTGGCCTACTTTATTCCTGGATCGAAAGAGCTGGAAGTCATGGGGAGAGGCCTTTGCCCAGCAGTGGGATGATGCAGGCTAGCAGTAGCAGTAACAGTAACTAATTTGATAAAATTGCAAGTGAAAAATATTATTTATAAAACTTATTTAGGTTCTTTGAAATTATCCTCGTCCTTATTCTTTTTCATAATTCCAAATCTAATGGTTGGATTATTCATAACATATATAACAATCAAAACAATGATGAAACTAAAGAACTCCCCAACAACAATGTTGTTGTGACAATTTCTACACGAGTGGGTACATAAATACATCAACAATGTAGAATTAGCAATTTGTCCCTTTACCTAACAGCTATCTACTATATTTTGAACTACGAGTAAGTTCTGATTATGTTTGTTAAAAGCAATTAAAACCGCAATCAGGATTAAGCCAAAGACTGAATTTTCCAATAGAAATGGTGGAAGTAAACGTTGCTCGACGGAAATCCGATCATGAGTGTGTTTATCTAAGCTTAGAAGCTTTTAATCTACATTGTTGTGTTTGCACCGCTTTGTGTATTGGAAGGTTTTACGGGAATCAAATTATTTTATGTGACTATCGGTCTACGTAACTCTTTATATTATTTTGTTCCCGTAAAATTAAACGTCACTACGTGGGTGAAATTTGGCTGAATACTATTCAGCCAGCTTTGTAGCTGTACTTTAATTTGACGTTTACTTACAGTTTAGAATTTTTAATGGTTATATTTCCTTGTTTCGCTATTAAATTTCCAATTAATAACTGCCAAGAGAGCAACAAAATGTAATAGCGAAAGAATGCACCGCACTAATACACTTCAACATTTTATAGTTGCTTCCACAGCATTATGTCTTACGACATTCTTCTATGCAGAAAAACTGCTGATATTCAAAGTATTTTTATATTATCAGTTATTCATCCGATTCTCATACTACATTAAAATTTATTGTTGAAAGGGTTCTAATAAAAAGCACTTTTGATGCTGTCAAACTGAACATTAGCATAATTTACTAGACATCAATCAGAATTCCTTTGACAATGATTAACATTAACATTACAAAATTATACGAAATGAACTGCTTTTGAGTGTTATGTTACATTGTTCAATTAAAATCGAACATGTTTTTATTTCTACACAAATTTGTTTGTTGTGTCGATATTTGATATTTGGTTCGTAATCATATTTAATTTAAATGTAAAATGTAATTATACTTACAGGTATAGTTACAAAAATAAACACAGTTATGACAAATATGAACATCCTAAATAATTGGTTTTTTGTTTATTACGTATTGCACGTTTATTTCTTAGAAAAGCGTTCATAATAAATGTACTTTTCACTGCCATATTTTCTCAGTTCGACAACTTGCATTTGGAGTACCATTACGTAGCGAACCTAGCTCTTATCTCCAACTAAAATGTTACTTGGGTATGTCATGTGCCAGTTACATGAGAGCTTATGTAGTGCTGTTTTATAAATATAATCCCACCAAAAACATACTGTAAAAAAATAGCCAAGTCTCGATGGAGCTGTTTGTTTATCTCTTAAAAGTAATGAAATCTAGACAAAGTCTAAGGTTCCTTACTGCGATTTCTTTATTATTTTATTTTATGTTGTGTGACTTGGCCGTTTAACATTCTTTATACGTTAGTGGGTACAAGTCAATTTTGTTTACACGTAATGTTATATCTGTTGTAACCAGGGACCGGCCGGGTACTCGTTAAAGGGGTTTTTGAAGGGGTTTTTTTAAGCGCTTAAAAAAAACCCTACGATACATGGTACACCCTCGAACGGGTGTCATGTAACTGCTTCCGAACAGCTAGACATCATTCCGAATCGAATGAGCTATGGCACATATTTTTAGGAGCTTTATTTTAAAACATTTAAGATAATTGATATTTTATTATATATTGGTTTAGGTTTTTTTTTTGTAACCACTCGACACCTCTTTAGTGTATCAACTAACTAGTATGGTGATCAACTTACGGTTCTTATTAATTTCCGGTAAAATATGTTAACAGAGAACAATATAAGTTAATAGATATAGAGAACTTTAATCAGTAAGATAATATAAAGTCATTATATTTTACTGTATGATTGTTACCTGATTGTCTCAATGAGTGCATTAATGAAAAATATTATTCTCGTTATAACAACGTGGTCTATTACAAAAGGCATTCTTTTTATACATGTTCTTATATGATAATGGAATTATATACAATTCCTAGGAAATTTATACATTTCCCAGGATATGAATGTATTAAATAATTTTTAAAACAATATTTTATGCATTTCCTAAATAGCTTCGGAATTGTATACATTTCCTAGGAATTGTATAAAATTCCATTATCATATATTACTCAATATGTTCTTTATTGCGTTTCACAATGTGTTTACAGGTGTTTGAACATTATAGTGGTATAAGGAAATGTATAAAAAGAATGCCTTCTATTATAGTGCAATTCCTAGATTTCATACATTTCCGGTAACATATATAACAATATAGACTACGGATTTAAAAAAAATCTAAGGGAATTGTGATCATTATGAACTGTGAGTGCACAGATGAGTACACAGTGATAAACGAGTCGACGACGTGATGGATGAACTAACTATTTTAAAGACAAATGAACTTGTAACAATGACATGAATAAATATTCAATAAGCACTTTGCATGACACATTATTATTTAGTTAACATTAGCATGTTAAACAAAATAGCGCCGGTTGCGGTGCAACTTTAAAATAGTATTTAAGTAAAATATTTTGATATCTGGACATATCAAGCTAGACACTGACAACAGCTACAGTTGTCCAGGACGGTTGGCTATCAAACTACTAGGTAAACTTAATTTTATTGCGCCATCTTACAAGTGTAAGTTGACGCAATAAAAAAAATCTGAAGTTCTAGAAGCAATAAAATTATTTTAAATTAGATAAGGTTTTACCGGTGACATAGCCACCTATAGATTATATGAGATTCCAAGTTAAATATCGGTATCCATATCTAAGGTTTCTTTGAAGAATCTCTTGTTAGCATTACTATCGTTCAAACTTATCTTGTTTCATATAACAAACAGTTGGTGCTTCTTCTACACGATTTTTTAAATTTATCCAATCTCTAGTTAGCGTTATTTTGCTAATTTAAAATCACTAATGATTAATCATAATGACAACCTCTATGGCATAGCGAAGCGGTATAAGCCTCGCTTTAAGTCTCGGAGTTCGGTTTGATCTCCACCTCGGACAAGAAATCGTAGTGTAAATTCTAATATTCCTTTTCGGGTTTGGTTGGTTGAGGAATCGGGAGTCGGAAAGCACTTTAAGCCGTTGGTAAAATTGGTATAACGGAACGGGCAACAGCGTTTTCTTATGTTTTACAATGTAATACTGCGCTCACAGAGCCGCCTGCCGAACGTGGCGACTATGGTGAAATTCTACTAAGGGAGACTGAAACTGCCCATGTTCATGATTGATCAAATTGGAAGAAGTGTTGCAATTAGTGGATTTTATAAAACCTTGATTATTTACCGGAAAAAAATATAATAAGAATCGTAAGTTGATCAACTTACTAGTTGGTTGATCAACTTACTAGTTGGTTGATCAACTTTCTAGTTAGTTGATGAACTAACGATGTTTCAGGTGGTAAAAAAATAGAACCTAAACATAAACCAATGTTGTCAACAGGACTTATTGAAGTTGAAGTTTTTTGTTTTTTTACAATAGTACAGTCTTGTTTGGTTAGTCCCCACATATCCCACCGCCGGTTTCATAACGGCGGTGGTTGAATGCGTCAGTGCATTTCCCCCCGGTCAAAAAATAAAGAGGTTAGGTCAAGTATCGTAACAATTAAGTAAATAATATAATAATTATGTGCGTCCAGTGAAACTGGCAACTAAATTTAACAATATGAGTGGCACGAAAGTTGATCAACTTACGATTCCTATTATTTTCCGGTGACATATCTAAATCTCGAACGAAAATGCAAGCCAAATTTAGTATACACAATGTTTCAGTTAAAGCAATCAGTATTTATATCAAAGCCAAGTACAAATTGGTAAAGCTATAAATTTGTACAAACTTGTGCAATTGAAACAACAATATTATAATGTTGGTGGCAATGTCTCCGTTTTTGCCCATTAAACGTGTATCTCGGTGAAACACTCTACAAACTCTGTAGTTTATTTACGCCCAGTTAGCTATACTACCGATACTATTAGTAGACCGCAGCTGGTAGAACTATACATTATGAGAACTGGCTTTACTCCGAGATTTTGCCCGCATAGGATACTTTTGTCTACTGAAAGCACCTTAAACTAACCTTGGTCTCTATAACAATCGTATACCAGGGAAAGGGCAGCAGCGTTTTCTTGTGTGTTACAACATAATACTGCGGTCACCAACCCGCCTGCCAAGCATAGTGACTATGGCAGAAACCCTCCCTTGGGAGGAGGCACATGTTCAGCAGTGGATTTTATACAGATTATATGTAAATAAAGAAATTGAATAAAAAATATTATTTAAGAATCCTTTGAATATCGTCGCCGTCGTCGAGGTTGGTCGCGGCGCGCTTGTTTTACGCGTATTTTATTATGCTTGTGAAAAAAAGAACCCAATTATGTTTCACCGAATACAATCACTTGACATGATCTGCAATAAAAAAAAAATATTTTAGAAGCACCTCAGCGGTCCGAAACTACTGAACTATTTTCAAAAAATCTTTTTTTTGGACGCTACGTTATTCAGGATTAAGAAAACCGTGAGTAGAAAGCGTTTTTAAATCGGCGTTGGACGTCCAACTCCGATGGGTAATTTTATAACATGAATATGATAAACCGGTTTCACCTGCATAACTCCCGTTCTCGTAAGAAATTTATTAATAAATATAACCTATAGCCTCCCTTGATATATGGGCTATAGATCTGACACTGAAGAATTTTTAAAGTTTCAAGCAAACAAACAAACTCTTCAGCTTTATATACTAGTACTAGCTTCCCGCGTGCGGTTTTACCCGCGTTACTCCCGTTCCCGTGAGAACTTCATAATTAAATATAGCCTATGTCACTCAAGGTGAATGTAGCTTTCCAATGGTGAAAGAATTTTAGAAATCGGCACAGTAGTTTTTTTGTTTATACATTACAAACATACACACAAAAATACAAATCTTTCGTCTTTATAATATTTGTATGGAAGTATAGATAGATGACGATAAAAGATTCCGGAATACCGATAAATTCTACGCAATAAGATCTGGTTCTAAAGATGAAAGATTGTTCGAAAGAAATGTTGAATGTTTTAATGAAATTGTAGTAAATTTTAGTTTAGTATAATTTAATTTAGACTTAAACAAAACTATATGGAAGGGTACACAGACGTAAAGCCAATGCCTTGCGGGCACGAATAAAACTTTTACTCTCGGAACTTGCCTTCAAGAATACCATATTTACCTTCTAGTGAAAATTTGCTTAACAATAATTGTAATACCATGGACGTTTAACGGCCGGTTCCAAGAAAGTACTAGGTACTATCGCCAATTTGTGAGGAAAGAGTATAATGCCACGAATACATATTACTTTAAAACATAGCGTTTTATGTTTTAAAGTAATATGTATGACTACCCTACGTGCCTCGGAAAGCACAGCAAGCCTTTGGTCTCGATTATTATAACATCATCTATAACAATCGTATACTAGGGAAAGGGCAGCAGCGTTTCTTTGAGTGGTACAACCAAATACTGCTACCAACCCGCCTGTCAAGCGAGGTGACTATGGCAAACCCCTCCCTCGGGAGAAGGCCCATGTTCAGCAGTAGTGGGTGGAAGGTACGGGTAGAGGATGAAGAAGCAAAAAAAAAAAAGCCCCTTCCCTCACTCTCACTGCCACGCCACGCCGGGTTGTGTCCCATGAGTCCCATCCTCGAGATATTTTAGTATGTTCATCTGGACACCCTAGGGAACTTTTTCAGCAGATTTAATTAATGTTACCATGCTATTCATATTTTTATCTATGTCAATGGATGAAATTCAATTAATATTTACTTGGCCCTATTTGAGAGGGCTGCAACTGTGGTTACATTCAATTGATTGGTTATTCGATAAATTGAATCCTCAGAACCAACTGAGAGCAAGCTATTGTGTAAAGTGGATACACAAATATAGATATCGATTTTTGGCTCAGCTTGCTGTTAGTATTTTAATCTTTATATTTTATTACTGAATAGGTAAAAAACATTTAAACAAAGTCCCCGAGAAGGAAACATAATGTTCTATTCTTTTTTAAATCTTAGTGTATATTATTATTATAAAAAATAACCAATAGTATTATAAAATAAACTAAACTAAGCTATATAAATAATACAAAATTTGTCTTTCTATATAAAAATAGGTTGCCAAAATAATGTATGTTACACGCAACTTTGGTGACCATTGCTGATTTTAATTTTAATTATGAAGTCAAGGTAGAAAAAAAAGCTAAAACACAAGCAATGCCTGAATGCAATGGCACCAAAAAGGCTAATATCACGACATAGTATTAAACAAAGTCACTTGCCGCTGTCTGTCCGTCCCGGTATGCTTAGATCTTTAAAACTACGCAACGCAACTACGCAAATAGATAGAGTGATTCAAGAGGATGGTTTATATGTATGATACATCAGCAGTGCACCCGTGCGAAGCCGGGGCGGGTCGCTAGTTACATTATATAAAGTGTGAGATTAGGCATATTATCTTGCATCGTTTGCCTAACCTAAGCGAAAAAGTCACATGTCAGTTTTATGGCCCCAATTACAAAATTGACACATGCCTCAAGTAATTACTTAAGTACCCTTAAGTAGCAATGTCTTGGTAACCTCTTATGTCACGAGTGCTGGCATTTTTAAGATAAGCGTTGCCATTCAAAGAGTCCATCATAGATTTTTTTAATAATAGTTGAATTTTGTTATTTTTACTTGTATGTGTGTATAATAATTAAAGTTGTATCATTTTTATTGCTCTAGCATCAGTTATGTAGCTTACATAAATAATAATAAACATTCTAACGAGTTTTTTCGTTCCTCAAACAAAAAATGACGAAGATACACAGCGCGTTGAAATTTCATGTGACGTCACTTCTAGATACAATTTTACCTAGTAGTTATGTTACAAGCCTCCTGTCTCCTAAACTTTATAGTTTGGTTTTGTTCAAAACTTTGAAAAATAAATAAAAAAGTGTCGAATATTTTTTAGTAACTGACGGACTCAATAGAATGTTTTAGTCGTTATCCCTATTGTTCAATAATGCGAGTGCGAGAGTTATACACAGACATAAAAGATGCTGTTTAAATTACAGGCTAAGCAAATCGAAACCATTACTAAAACAAAACCTCCATCTTACCATAAACACACAAATAGAAGCTGAAACGGGCTGTGAGTCAGATTTATATGGGCGTTACAAAGAGCCCGGAGGAAAATTGGCCAGAAAAAGGGTCGCGAAAATATTTCAATATGCCATTCACATTTTTTACGATCGTCATGTGTGTCGCCTTACGATTGTATGGAACCGCAATATCGCCCTATATACTTTGGTTTCCATTTCTTTCAGATAGTTTTGCCAATATTTAAACTGTTGAGCAAATGTATTTAATCGATTTGGTAATGTAAAAGATTTCTTAAAGCAGTAGTACCTATTTACGTAGCTTCATCTTATCTATCATATTGTTTCCTATGTACACAAAACTATTGTCATAGATTTAATCAAACTAAGAGTAACTGAAGGAATATACCTACCTATATAAAATTAATATGGGTCATCTGAATTGTTAGCTTAATAAAATTCTGTGAACAAAAGATGATATTTTATATATAAGTATACTGTAGTGAGGTTGAGATTTTAATCCCTAATTACATTGGCTATTATGACGTTGACTTAAGAAGGATTTGTATATTGAAAAAAAAACAGAAGGACTTTATGACTGATTTTTAATCTGAGTTAGCTGTATTAATTACCCCTAAATTCTTCAGATGGGCCCTCAATCCTCTTTGTGAGAACTGAGGGCCCAACTTTACAGTCCATAGCTCGGTTATTTGACTTTCACAAAATCTGATTCCAACTTTCACAATTCTTTGGGAATGTTCACTAAATCCTAAGCACGTTTTCAAAGAGTTTTAACAAAGTGGCCCTCACACCACACGCACATTAATTAATTAATAGAATTAGAAAATCCATACATTAACTAAATTAAAAATAAAACAATTAATTAACAACAATGGTGTTAATTGCGCTCAAAATGTGCCTAAATGTTGGAATGTACTTTGCAATGCCCGACCTTCTTGCCTGCAAAAAATATGCACTATCTGCTGAAATTAAAATATGCAGGAAGGTAATATTAGCCAGTTTTTGGCGGCATTAGCACTGGGTATGTTGTGTTTTTTTGTAATTTTGACTGCACCGGTGGCTCGGTACTTAAGGTAGAGCCTCTGAGACTTGGTGTTCTGGGCTCGATTCCCGCCCGGGTCAATTATTTGTGTGAACAACGAATAGTGTGCTTTGTGTCCGTGAATTATGTGTATGTAAAGTCCCATATGGTTTTAATTCCCCGTGCGGGCGTTTTCTTAAAAAAAGTAGATAAAATATATAATATTAATTGCTATTATTATTATTATTGCTTATTGCTGCAACTGCCGGCTAATCATATGCTTGCTCTTAGTATATGAAAAATTATAGTAATCACAGCTTTCACTCAATTCAAATTCAAATGCCCATTAATACAACGCAACTGCGGTCCTTTTATGAGCTATCATTACCTCCTGTTTGTTTTAGTTCGTAGTGTTGTCCGTCGATGGTGTGTAACGTTCCCCTCGGGACGCATATGTAACGATCCACACCTATGTACATCGAGCGACTAACTCCAATGTCTTTATTTGCCTTTTACAATTAGTTAGAGTGGAGACGTAAGAGAATGACCGGTGGTACCGCTGCAACTGTTTGGTTCCAATTCTCTGGATTATTTTGACTTTTGCAATATGTTAATAATAATATTATAAAGAGAAAGTATTTTTGAGTTTTTGTATTTTTACTTTTGTATGTTTCTTTTGAATAAACTAAAAACTACTTAACTGATTTGGATAATTCTTTCACCATTAGAATGCTATATTATCCCTTAGTAACATAGGCTATGAATGTCCACTAGTGCGAAACCGGGGCCGCTAGTGTAAAATAAAAGTTTAACTTAAAAAAAAGTCACCGTTTTAATTAATGCAATGCTTATTAATGTTACTATTCATGAATTACCCTCTGTTAGTTTTAGTTTATAGTAAGGTTTGTCAATAGTAGCCTATTGTAAAAAGTTGACATTTTTTTGAAATTATTTTTATATGGTTAATAATGGTTTTACTAGATCAAGAAAAAAATGTTGCATTTATTTAAGATCTAACTTAAATAAATATTTTAAAATTGACTTGACATTTAGAGATGAAGACGATGTCAGCCATGTTGGTCTTTATACGTTATCTGTGTTCAAGATCGATGACGTCATGACTCAGAAAGTGTAAGAGTAAAGGATCGCGTTCATGTTTTTTAACAAGATGTATGACTTCACAAAATGGCTGATAGTGTTTTCGGAAGTTAAAGACATCGACAAAAGAAATAATTTTCATATTGAGTTTATACATATTTAAGTTTTATGAACAGAAATTATTATATTTAGGTTCCATATGATAAATACTTTTAGAAATAAGCAGCATTGTAACATAATTTAATATGTGTCAACTAGCCTATTGTGTGTATCGTCCCCCGCGGGACGTATATGTAACGAGCCACACTTATGTAGGTATATTGAGTGACAGATCTTCCATCTCTATTTACTAGGCTCATTGAACAACTCGACTCTGAGAGTTCTGCAAGCACACCTTGCAGAATAACACAGCCGAACCTCATTACCTATGGATAAGTTTCAAAGTTGTGTTTTCCTTACAAAGTAAAGGAACGATAGCTATACTTATTGGGGCTGTGTTTTTATCGGCCAAAACTAAAGTTCTGGCTCAAGTAGTTTGTCCTAGGCCGAATAAATTTATTATAAGCGTTTCAGAATTATTCATTAAAATTTATCTGGTGGATAATCTTCTCGCGGATGCAGCGCGAAGTATAAAGAGGAGATCACCACCGCGATGCGGTTGAGGCGCTGGTTCAAATAGGCGTTTATGTCTGAGTGTTCCAATCTCACATTGCATAACAATGGCAGTCAAATAAAAAAGGAAGCTCACGTACCTTGGAAAACCAATATTTGTCCAGCAATGAGTACTCGCGCTTGCCTCCACTGCTTTACTGGCGCCAGTTCACGATGGTAACAGGATCTCGTCTCGTTGAACAATCCTCCATAGTACACCTCATCATCCTCCGTAGAAACTTCATCTGTAATGATTCAATAACTCCGGCCTAGGCAAAACTAGTTTAGATTTTACTGACATGCTTAGAATAAACTGGCTGGGCTCGGATAAACAAAAAATGGGTTACATATATTTTTTTGCAAAAAGACCCGCACTATTAAACAAAATTCTAATTTGCGGTGGACGTTACAAATAAATACTTAATGGACACAGAACACACACAGACTTTTTTCATTAAGCGTTCAAAATACACCATAATAAATTCAAATTTTTTAATTGATATTTAATACTATAAATAATATATTTTCTGTGGGGTACTCACTTTTGAGGTGGCGCGCGCATGCCGTAGCGGCCGCGCGGAGTCCTATTTTCAGCGTTAAATTAAAATTATAAATAATGGAGATAGAAATCCTTAATCCTGGAAGTAAGGACTTTTTATTGGAAATTTCCTCTTTAAGATGCTTTTTTTAAAAAATCTTAAATATGAATAGTTTCGGAGTTATTGACAAACAATGACATCCTTTTTTTTGCAACTTAATTTGTTAATAACTTTTGTAATTTTTTGCGTGCAAATTATTCCTTCGAATACATTTTTCTAGGCGTCATTCCGAATCCAATGAGGTATCACTCATATTTTTAGGAGGTTTATTACTATTTTTCACCAATTTGAACTTGTTGACTAGACTATAGGATGGGTTTGACCTCAGAAGCAATTAACATAATATATTATACTGCTTGGGCATATGACCTGTATGTAGAGAAACGGGTGTTGGAATTCCTTTTACACAAAGGTTCAATATTCCTAGCCAGGCGAGGTGGTATATTCGGTGACCCCGGTTTAATTGTTCGTATATCCAGTAAAGTTGTATTGATGAAATAATAAAACTACAAATATAAACTCAAACACTGAATTGTTTTAAATATCACTGCTGCAATTTTTACTTTAAATGGTATGCTTTATATGAAATTGCTTTCATATAAAGCATAACAAAAGATAAAATCGAATTATCCGAGTGCTTTTTTATGGAATTGTTATTATTATTGATTTGGTTATTTAACCGGAATATGAAATCGCTACAGTACATACATAAACGGCCTATGTAGTCTTAAATTTAATAAAGGAAAAATAATTTCCTTGGCCGATGATACTGCACTGCTTTTCAGCGCTGATACCTGGGAAGATGTATACAGTTGCGCTCAGGAAGGCTTCGACATGGTATATAAATGGCTTATTGCAAATATTCTGACTTTGAATGTTAATAAGACTAAATATATCACTTTTGCCTTTAGGTCCAACCATCTTCCATCCTCGGTCTATACAATTAAGGCACACATTTGTGATCATATTAACATCACCTGCACATGTCCTTGCCTAGATAGAACGAATACTATAAAATATCTTGGCATCTATATAGACCATACCCTAACTTTTAAGCCCCACATTGAAATATTTGTCAATAGGCTAAGAAAATTAATATATATAAGGTGCTATAAAAATATCTGCCACGGCTTTAATGGGAGGTAGTATTATGTTTAAAGATTACAATAGTGAAGAAAAATTATTGATAATGTGTCATATTTTTTTTCATACAAAAAATTGTACGTATAAATTTGAATTGATTTATTGGCATAACACCATTCTGTAGACTTAATAAGCTGTTGCCGCACCGCACGCCGCGCGCCGCACCGAATTCATAGGTACGCTGTTGCCATTCTTATCGCGCGGCGGTTGTCAAAGGAAAGGACAGCCCCGCGCGCCCGCACCCGCACCCGCACTACCCCGTTCGTCGCACGCGCTAGCCGATCGCCGCCGGGCGCTCGCCAGTCGCCCCTCGTCCCCCCGGTCCCCCGGCCGCGCCGCTCGGAAGATAGTTTTAGCGGTCAGCGACGGGAATATCGCGCGCCTTTATTAAAAATGCCTCCCAGACGACGGTATTCTAATCAAGAATACCTTGAAATGGTATTGTGCTACCGCGAGTGTAACTCCGTAACTGCACATGCCGTGAACTTATACCAGCAGAGGTTTGGTGTGCGAGTTAGTCATCATACCATTCTGGATGCCGTGTACAGGTTTAGAGACCACGGCCGCTTTGACCCGCCTCCGGTTGTCGCAGTCAGGCCTCCATACTAGTGTACTCCGACGTAGTGTTGTGCGGCCTGACCATTTTCAGACTCGGTTTAGTGTTAATGTGCGTGTAATTAACACTAGATACTGGGGAACAGAATACTAGGACCAGTGTTCTTGGACAGACTGGACGGAGAGTCGTATCTGCGTTTACTACGAACCCGTGTGAGAAGAATGTTGGAACGTATTCCTCTTGAAGAGATAAGAGGGCTGCACTTCAAACATGATGGAGCACCACCTCATTTCGCCATCAACGTACGGGAATTTTTAAACGGTGTGTGGTACGGCGGTGAAAGTTGGATAGGCCCGGGCCGAGGAGGGCCAGTGCCGTGGCCTAATCGCTCGCCGGATTTAACCCCTCTAGACTTTTTTTTTGTGGGGTCGTGTAAAGGACCTAGTGTACGGCTGAACCGGACATGATATCAGAAGTGTGGTAGAACTAATAAGGCGAATCAAACGCGCATTTAGACAATTAAAAAGTGAAACGGATGTCACATTAAACAAAGTTAAGAGACACGTATGTAAGCGTGCCTACATTTGTGTGCAACGCGGACTAGTGCAACAGTTTTGTAGATAAGTAGGTAGGGAGTGTGTAAATAACTGTAAATACGGTGCAATTGTTGTAAATAACCTAAGGCCCACTGACCGATTAACTTTTAAACACGCCAAGTTACTGTAATTTATCGTTATTGGATATCAATCTAAGTACCTACCTATTGTTTAAAAATAATAAGAAAAAAATTGCGATTCTTACACTAACTTGACAGTCCAAAGCCTGTTTTAAGTGTCATGGGAAGTTTATCATCTTATTTACGTAAGTTTTTTGGAAGAATGCAGAAGCTGGTAAGTAATTGCACTTTTAAAACACTTGTTTGACAGCGTATTATTGCGTACCTACACGTACAGATAGTGATTTCAGTTTTCATTCACGGAACAGATGGAAAGAGATAGCAGTTGTTTTCATTGACGATGCGACACATCGCGCGTAATTTGTGAACGGCTTTATGCAGAGTATAGTCAATGTTTATTTAACTTATATATTTTCTCAAATTGAAATAACTGTTCCGGGGTACGAAAGCTCTTCACTATTGTAATCTTTAAACATAATACTACCTCCCATTAAAGCCGTGGCAGATATTTTTATAGCACCTTATATATTTAAAACGCTTAAATCAACAGCCGATTATAAAACAATTAGAATGGTGTATTTTGCTCTGTGTCAGTCTGTAATTGAGTACTGTATTACTTCGTGGGGAGGGGCAGCCAAAAGTCACATTATTGAATTGGAAAGAGCACAACGAACAATTCTCAAAGTTGCTGCTGGTCTCCCTTACCGATTTCCTACAGTAGACCTTTACGCTAAATGGAACATTCTCACTGTAAGACAGACATTCATAGTAAACACGGTGTTGAAACAACATTCTGCATTACCATACAACTCCGACCTCCTAATGGATAAGCGACGTAAGGGTACCGTGTGTGTCCCGAATAAAACCAACTCTAGCTTATCCAGTAATTTTTTTTACTATTTCGGACCTTACTTATATAATAAGATTAATAAAATCTTGAAAATTTATCCTACATCTAAGCAGAATTGTAAAATAAAAGTGAGTAAATGGCTTAAATCACTTAATTATAATGAGTCCGAAGGCTTGCTTCGTCCTGTAATTTAATTTTAAAGACTTAATTTTTAATGATTTTGTACTAATTTTATTTAATTTTATTGTTTTTTCCAATTTAATGATTATCATGTCTTTTATTCCATAATAATTTATTTATTAATTTGTCATTTTAATTTATTTTGTAAGCAGTTTTGTTTTTAATTTAACTTAATGTTATTTTGATCTGTTTGTTATTGTAATTCTAATTGAATTTGAGTCAAAGTCTGGTTTTGTTTGCTTGGATTTTTTTTTGTCTTTTAGTTTTTATTGTTGATTTGATTTTGTTTTTGATTTGATTCTGATAAAAAAAAAATCTATTAATTATTCCTCAACCCAGGTTTATATCATCGCGATTCTACTTATTGCACATTATTCTTTGTCCTACCACTATTATTGTTATTTTTTCCTATACGTAAGCCCCATAGGCACATATCAAAATCATACACTATAAACAAAATACACAATCATACCACTAACACACACGTTCACAACATTTAAAATTAAATACTTTTGTTTTTTTTGTTTTTTGTTTACTTTTTGTTTTACAGCTACTTTATGATTTCTGCCATTTGATTTTCTTTTTTTACTTTTAAAATCAATATTGTATAGCTTATAACTTGGCATGCAACCCGGGGACTGGGGCACTGGTGACCTGTAATACAGGTTTCCCAAACCTAGCTCAGGCACCAGTCTCTCACGAATCTGGTCGCATTTCAAACTGCCTAAATGTACTCAAATGAAATGTATACAAGTAAGCAAATGCACTAAATTATGTGATGAGAAAAATAAATGCATATTTTATTCTATTCTATTCTATATGAATATACGGTTTGAATTGTTTTGTTGACGAGTTCATACCCGTTCAATGACACGCCGCACGTGCCGACTATGAGCCCTTTAACTAATGCCGCCAAACGCACATCACGCGCGACCTCGCGCGATTTCATTGTTTCTATTACATTCGAAAATTGATTTTAATTAAACAAGTTGAAAAAGAACAAAAAGATAGATATAGGTAATCTTTACCGTAAACTGTATATAACTTACAGTGCAACTTACGCTGATAAAAAACAGCATATATACAAGAAGAAGTTAATACTTTATGGAAAATTTTGAAAAGTAGTGAAAATATTGAAGGTGAAGTGCAATCTAAAATAAAAGAGCTGCAGTTACAAAGGACGAAAAAAAAGACTGTTTTGTTTTTTTTTCGAAATAAAACGAATTATGGAACTGTTGTTTTAATTTAAAATTTTTAGATGTAAAATTGCAAATTTGTGACGTCACACTAGGGAGGGGGGGGTCGCACAAATGTGACCACCTGTGACAAGGAGGGGGGTCTAAAAATCATGAAATACGTGTGACGTACTTTATGGATGGCCCCTTATACATTTTACGTTACTCGAAATTGAAGGCAGGACTTTGTTGAGTAAACTTGAAAATTATCAGATTAAACTTGAAGATAGTAAACATATCTATGAAAAAGATACTCAGGACTTGCTAACTGAGATTAAAACATTAGAAAAATCCTTAGCAGTCACCTAAAGCAAATACAAATCTTATAAAAGTAAAATGCAAGATTTGGCTAATGTGTGTAATACCTCAATAATCAACAGTGAAGTACCATTGAAACTATGTACAAACCCAGAGCTTACACCTTAAATCAACTCGAACTGTACCTCTCCATTACAGACTGAATGCGATTACACATCAGTTTTGTATACAGATGACATAGGTAAAGGCTTGGGTTCACTGTTATACAACAAGCTAAGTGTTCCCTTATACAACTGTTTTATTCCAGGATTGAACTTTAAAGATTTAGTTGATAAAATAATGAATAAAAAACATAATGATAAGTCCTGCGTTACATTGTTAGTAGGAAATTGCAAAAACCTCACAAAGAAGGATATTACAGACAGTTTAACAAGAATGTTAGATTTAAGTTGTAGTAAGATTATATTGTGTGCCTTATCTTATATAAATAATATGACTGACAGTACCAATAGTTATATTCATATGTTGAATAACCATATACAATTTTTGGTCCAAATTTATATTTTTTGATATAAATAGTTTTAGGATTAGTTGTAAGGTGACCAGGAATACACTGTATGTCCTGAAAAAGTCATTAAATGTAATTGCTACTTTATTAGCAACACAGTCATACATAGTATGACAAAGCAATTTTTTTACAATATTTTAGTAATGTTACTAAAATTAATTAAGATAGTAATTTAAACCATTAAGTGAGACAATGAGAAGTATGAAAATTTGTTGGTCTTATCTCACCAGAACATTAACCGATTCTCTTGCAAAATACTAGATATAGAACTTTTTAGTGAAAAATTTAATAATGATATTTTATGTTTTACTGAAACTTGGTTGAAGGCACACAAAATGGCTTTTAGTGTAAATGGTTATACAGTTGCTAGCTTTTATAATAGAGTTTCGGCTAAGGGCGCCCACACAAAACGGCGATGCGATGCGATACGACGCCGCATGCAGCAAATATCTACGTGCAAGCTCGCAGATATTTGCGATGCATTGCGAATTCGCAGTTTTGTGTGGGCGCCCTAAGGGTGGGGGTGCACTCATTCTAATGCGGAACAGTATAAAATTTAAGGAACGGAAAGATATTAGTAATTTATCTGTGGAACGAATTTGCGAGGTAGCCTGTACTGAAATACAATCTTATTATATTATATGTGTATATAGACCTCCATCATCAGATTTTCAGCTATGTATTTATTAAAACTATGGAATATTCTTAAAAAATTAGTTAAAAGCAATAAAAAAATCATTATATGTGGCGATTTTAATATCAATTTACTATCTGATTCACACTGACTTTGACTTGACTTTGACTTGACAGGATAAAAATAATCTTCTGTGTCTGTTTAGGTCTTTTAATCTTAGCTGTTTATATTCTGAGCCCACTAGAGTCACATCGACAACAGCTACCTGCATCGATAACATAGTCACAAACTTTGAAGTAATTGATAAATGCTTGGTATCTGGTGTTCGTTCTGACCACAAATGTCAAATTGTTAAATTAAATAATAAAATTACATTAGAGAAGTCTATAATTCGTTTCAGATCAGTATCAAAGAAAAATCTAGACCAGTTTAGCAAAAATTTAAAATTAAGACTATGCAATGTTACTTTAGATTCAATTAGCTGTAATATTATGTATAATACCTTATTCCAATGTATACATGAGGAATTTGAGAGGGTTTGCAAAATTAAACATATAGAGATTGACCCAAATAAGTTGAAATTGAATACTTGGGCGACTAAAGGCATAAAGCGGAGTAGAGATGTTTTATATGAACTATATGACATAAGGTCCTTTACACTTGATGAGAACTTTCCAAACTATGTTAGGAAATATTCAAGTATTTTTATAGAAGTATGTAATGAAATAATAATAATGAAATAATGAATTTATTCAGCACTTAGGTATTTACATACACTTGTACTTGTCAAAATCACAATAACAAAGAAATATAATTAATAGGTTATTATTCTTATTCTATGAATAGAACTACTTAGGTAACTATAACTAACAAATGCAACCTGTGAGTGCTGCTAATTGTAGGACATTACAGACAATTTACTCCGTCTGTCCGTGTGTCATTAATTCCTCTACTCATAATTAGTTAATATTTACATAAAAAAAATTTGAAAGCATACAATTAAGTGACACACACTTGGGGGCACCCTTATGGGGTTAGGACCACAACCCAGAGGTGCCACTGATATTAAAGTCAGATTTGTATGGATTGGATATAAGAGGAAGTGATCGCTGGCACGGCCTACAGGCGCTGGATCACAGGGCAGGGGTAGGGGTACAACGCGGTCCTCGCCGGCGAGAATCCTACCCTAGCTAACCTGCAACCTTTCACTAGCTACCTAGGTGGACGACCCGGAGAAGAAAGGGAGAAAGAAACTCCGGGATTTTTTTTTTTTCGTCATCTTTTTTATCACAGTGTGTCCATTTTTTTTTTAAATATATGTTTTCTTTACAATATTTCATTTAAAGTATAATATGAACCATGTGCGCTAATGCACGCTCTAGACGTTTTCATAGATATAACTAAATAGTGATTAAAAATCCTCAAGCAAAAAGCAAGCAAAAGCCTCATAAACCTCTAGCACTTGAAAACGGAGGGCGCATCCACACACATTACCAAAGAACAAGCCATGTGAGAAAATTATCGTCTTAAGCGGTCACACACTAATGTTTTAACAATCATCTCAAATACAACCACCAGCAAGCCGACCAGCCACCGCAAGCAGCACCCGTTCACGAGTATGACGTGTGAGCACACAGCCATCGTCTCCCTCGCCATATTAGAGGGAAGGAGGCGACCCGACTCACATCGCCACCGCAAGCAATGACAAACAATGGGAGCATGACGAGCACACTGATAGCAACATTTGAGGAATCACGTTTAAAAGGAGAGGCAAAAGTTAGACTCAGCATAGCATGTTCCGAAGTACATCAGAGTATACAATAATAACATTGGCAATAAAATAATAAAAAATACAAAACATCCAATAATGTAAGTTTGCGTGTGTTACACCGCTAGCACCATGCAGGCTATATGTATACAGGCTAAGTCAATATATATAAGGGATAAAATACAAAAATCGGATAATAAAATAAAGTCTACGTGGCAAATGATAAATACTGAAACTGGTAAAAATAAAATTAGAAATAGATCAATAACGCTAGATTTTAACGATAATCTGGTTTCATGTAAGCATACGGTTGCCAATTTCCTCGCTAATTTTTTACTGACATTCCTATAGATACTACCAAGTATCTTTCATCATCACCGATGGATGCTGAAAATCTTCTTAAAACAAATATAAGTTTTAATATTTCCAAATTCACTTATCAACAAGTTAATCATAAACACATCATAAAGGCGTTTCGGACAATTAAACTGAAGGGTACTGAACTGACTTATGGGGACTCTCAGTAAAAGCTATAGACACAGTTATACAAAATATTTCTCCAATTCTAGCGGCTATCTTCAATAAGTCTATAACTGATGGAGTTTTTCCTGACCTTATGAAATTAAGTAAAATTGTTCCTATATTTAAATCGGATAGCTCTAATAACGCGACTAATTATAGGCCTATTTCCAACTTTGAGCAAAATCTTTGAAAAAATTATGCTCGGCCAAATGTTGGCTCATTTTAATACAAATGGGATATTGCACGACAAGCAGTTCGGATTCACAAAGGGTCGTTCAACTCAAGATGCGGGATGCGTTTTGATTAAGTCCATATTGGAGGCTTGAGAGGGATCGCAAGATGCCCTAGGAGTCTTCTGTGACCTCTCCAAGGCATTTGATTGTGTATATCATGAAACGCTTTTGCTAAAGTTAAAATATTATGGTATTTGTGATAAATCACTTGAACTTGTAGTATCCTATTTATCAGATAGGAAACAGATAGTATCTAAAGACGGCGTGAATTCTGAGGGACATGTTGTTAAAATGGGGGTGCCCCAGAGATCAATCTTAGGTCCTTTCCTGTTTCTTGTTTTTATAAATGATCTCCCATACCCAATTAATGAACTATCAGACATTGTTCTGTTTGCCGATGATACTTCATTGATTTTTAAAGTTAAAAGAAAAGTTACCGATTCAATTGACCATAATAGAACACTCGGTTTAATTGCAAACTGGTTTTCTGCAAATAATCTTTTACTAAATGCAGGAAAAACCAAATGTGTTAAATTTGTACTACCTAATGTTATAAATTCTACGCCTGAAGTTTCATTAAATGGAGAAACATTAGATTTAGTCACGTCCACCGTATTTTTAGGAATTACCTTAGATTTTAAACTACAATGGGGCCCTCATATTGAGAAACTCGCTGGTAGATTAAGTTCAGCTTCTTATGCTGTGTGGAAAATTAGACAGTTGTCCGATGAAGCCACCGCTAAGCTAGTGTATTTCGCGTACTTTCATAGCATTATGTCTAATGGAATTCTACAGTGGGGGTCAGCCGCCGATGTAAATACTATATTCGTATTACAAAAACGAGCGGTCAGGGCCATATATGGATTAGGTAGTCGCGACTCCCTACGTAACCTTTTTAAAAATATAAATATACTTACCGTGCCCTCTGAATATATGTATATATATTAGAAAAAAATATAGTATAAAAAGTGCCATCCATAATATTAACACAAGAAATAAGCACAAACTTGCTGTTCCCGGATTTAGAGTTAGCAAAACTAATAAAACATTTATGGGAAATGGTATTAGGTTCTATAATAAACTCCCTAGTTATGTCACAGACTTGCCTGATACTAGATTTAAAACACATGTTAAAACTGTTCTCATATCAAAAGGTTACTATAGTATTCATTGAAGATAAAGACGTTTGGCTATCGGTACCATCTTGCACCTACCTCCCTGAGGACCATACAGCCAAGTACAGTAGTTGTAATTAGAACTGTATCTTATTCTGTGAACTATCTGTAATTGATTTCATGGTGTACTTTAATTATAAATACCGCTAGTTCTGTCTCAATATCATTCAATCTTATTGAGTAAAACTTAAATAAATTATAACAAGACAACCGTTTGGGCAATAAATGTGTATGCCTACTAAAAATAAATGATAATAATTGGACCAAAACCCCGCGTATTTGTCCATTTGAGTATGTTTCGCCGGACCGTCTCATGTGGGCCGTGTTGAAACCGGTAGTAAAGTAACCCACTGAGTTTGTTTCGCCGGATCTTCTCAGTTGGGGCGCATTGGATCCGGTGGTAGCATTAAAGCGCGTCCGTCGTTATATGCCCATGGTCCACCCAAATAATGACAATTGTTTTGACATAATATAGACAGAACAAGCATTTTGCGTCGCTAAGAACAATATTAATAAATACATTATAATAATAACATATAAATATATGATAATATAAAAATAATTAATTTTATAGATATAAATAAATAACAAATATAATTAATATTTTTTTCTAATTAATGTTTGACTATTTACAAGTGCCTGTAATTGGTTTACGTAAATAAAAATGATTTTTATTTATTTTATTTTAAAGCATAATTTTGTTATTTTTTAGTTTCATCTAGAACATACTATATCCACAACCTCCGTAGCGTACCTAGCGATATTTGGCTCGCTTTAAATCTCGGAGTTCGTGGGTTCGATCCCTTCGCCGGTCAGGAAATCTTTGTGTAAATTCTAAGATTTCTTTCCGGGTCCGGTTGGTTGGGGGTCTACCATCCGTGCCTCGGAAAGCCGTTGGTCCCGTTTGTTATAACATCATATATAATAATCGTATATCAAGGAACGGGCAGCAGCGTTTCCTTGTGTGGTACAACATAATACCGCGGTCACCAACCCGCCTGCCAAGCGTGCTAACTATGGCAAATACCGTCCCTCGAGAAGAGGCCCACGTTCAGCAGTGGACGTAATACGGGCTGATGCTGATGATAATACTATATCAATAGATTTAAAATATATTTTTAACTATTAAACAGTCATAATTAATTTAAATCCCATTTTAATCATCACTGCATATTATAAAACAAAGTCGCTTTCTCTGTCCCTATATCCCTATGTATGCTTAAATCTTTAAAATTACGGAACGGATTTTGATGCGGTTTTTTTTAATACATACAGTGGTTAAAGAGGAAGGTTAATATGTAGGTATAATACATCAGCATTGCGCCCGTGCGGAGCCGGGGCGGGTCGCTAGTATTGTATAAAACGTAATAGGGTAATTTTGGTAATAAAATCTCATATAAATATTTAAATGTAGTGTTATATAAAAGCAATTGTCCATAAAAGCAATTGTTAAATAAATGCTGACAACTAAAATATAGATATAAAAATTGATGTTAGCACATCAATTTTTATTTATTAATTATGTAATGATGTATCCTTATTATATTATTGTTATTATATTCCATTCGAATATTTTATATTGTACTTTTATTATTATTTTTAAATGTTTTTAATAGTTTACGGAAAAGCTTACCATATTATTTATTTTTTAATTGAGATTAATAAAACTCGACCACCGGCAGGACTTGAACCAATCTAAGGGAGACGTGTTATAAAAGAATGTTGATGATTAATGAATTTCTTGAATTAGATTAATAATTCAGGAATCGTACTTGGACCTAAACATTGGCGGATATATTTATGGTAGGTATAACAGCCATCATGAAAGTATTTTTAATCATACTAAAATGTATTAATTCATTCTAATTTAATTAAATGATAATTATGTAATAATATTAATAGTTGCGTTATGTTTCCTTAATAACAAACAACGCCAGTTATCAAAGTAGCAGCAACGTTATACTGCCATAACTTCAAAACATTTCGGTGTTATTTCCCTCTGTGGGCTCTTTTAATTACTGTCTGCCCCTACATGTATCATAAATTCTAATGGAGTTCAGTCCTGCACGCTTCATCCTCACAAATTGCATTTTAGAACATACACTCTACTCTACATTACTAAAATTATGCTTTTGATAAAAATTCAAGAAGATGTAGGTAGGTAAGTATATGATTGATAAATTGATAATGCTTTAATATGATTGATAATTTGAGTTAGCTACGAGACTTGTGGCTAAATACCAACGTAACGTCCGTCGGAACGAAAAGTAATCGAAATTCTCATTAAGTTCAGTATAACTAACCAAATACATACTGATTCTCTTATAGGTGTGTGATCATCATCATCAGCCCGTACAACGTCCACTGCTAAACATGAATCTCCTCCCGAGGGAGGGTTTTGCCATGTCCCCACGCTAGCTAGACGTTAGACTTGTGGCTAACTACCAACGTTTCAACTTTTATTTTAAAATTAAAAATATTACAGCAGTGAATATGAATTCTTGGATTTTACATACATACATAAGCTCACGCCTGTTTCCCAGCGAGGTAGGCAGAGACAATGGACCTCCACTTGCTACAATCCCTACACACATCATTCGCTTCATTCACTCTCATAACATTCTTCATACAAGCACGTCGGTTTAGGGTGGATCTTATTTGACCTTTTGCGAGGATGTCTCCGATTTGGTCAGAGAACGTTCGTCGAGGTCTTCCCCTTCCGATTGTGCCACTCACACTTGCCTTGGATTGGATTGTAATTATTCACGTATTCTACGTACTAATTTTCAGTAAATATACGCAAATTTCTCGAATAGTGTAACACGTTAAGCGTGTTGTGTAGGTACTAAGACTACAAATTCGTTTATGTCATTGTATTACGATAATACGATACTATACTACTGTGTAATACGACATGTTATTGCGTACCCTGGGATTTGATGAACCGGTAGTAAATATAGCTCTAAAACCTTGCACTCCACGTATTACCGAGGGATAACTAAAGCCTCTATTTTTCAAAGGATTACTAAAAGATTTTTAGGATTTTATAAGAAATAGTTGAAAATCCGTTGATATCTTATATATAAAATTCTCGTGTCACGGTGTTTGTAATAATACTCCTCCGATTTTCGTGAAATTTTGTGTGCATATCGGTTAGGTCTGCGAATCGGACAACATCTATTTTTCATTCCCTTAAATGTTAAGGGTGTTCCACACCAATTTTTTTTTTATATGTTAGACATTTTTTTTGTTTTTATTTCTTTATGATACAGCATACAAAAATACATACAACTCTTAATTTTCGCCTCTCTACGATCAACCACTATTTTTTATTTGTTAACTAGCTGACCCGACAGACGTTGTACTGTCTTAGCTAAAACTCTAAATTAAATTGAACTTTTAATATAAAGCGTGATAGCACTGAACTAACCGTGATGTGCACTAAGAGTAGCACGCATTCTGTCAATGTTATGTCAAACGTCATAAGATTACAATAAAAAAGATTAAAAAATTTACTCTATCCATGATCGATGATATGCCAATTATGTCAAGATAAGATGGTTTACCCACTTGAACCCAGGGTGTTCCCCTAAATTTAAATGCCACTTAATGGAGCACCGGTAATAGCTAATCCGTACACGGTACCTACATCTGGTACCGTCCGATACCTATGACCTAGCTGTCATGGACTCTCCCGAAGCTTTTATTTTAGGGTTCATTAAATGCAAATTTGGGGGCGCATGGAGCACCACTACGTCTCTATAATACCTACACATCACGGGTCAGGCTTTAAAAGAAAGTGGGGCTATGTTCCCCACTCCTCAAGGCCGAGGCTCGGGGGACAGCCTGCGATTTCTGCCCCTGTAGTGAAATGGGTAGGAGAGATCTTTCTCCTGAACACGCTCCGGGCTCTTCTACAAACTGGACATTGGTCGGTAGCAAGAGGACTGATACCATCACTATTGCTCAACTGCCCAAACCCTCGACCAGTGTGCAGTGTGCTGCCGCGTGATGACTTATGAAATTGAGTCCTCCTTCTTTTTTTTTTTAGGCGATTCCGTTATTTTGGGATTTTCCAGTTTTTTAAGATTGGATCAATCTAGCTGACCTGACAGAAATTGTACTGTCTTAGTTAAATCTCTAAATTAAATTGAACTTTTAATATAAGGCGTGATAGCACTGAACTAACCGTAATGTGCACTAAGAGAAGCGCGCATTCTGTCAATGTTATGTCAAACTGGTGTTGGTTGGTTTTTTTATTCTTTTTTATTGTAACCTTATGGTTAAGATTACAATAAAAAAGATTAAAAAAATGTACTCTATCCATGATTGATGCCAATGATTTTTAATAACTAATACAAGGTAGGTGAAACGAAGTTCATCGGGTCATCGAAGACCCGATGAACTTCGTATTAGCTACTTACTATTAGTTATGAAAAAAAAAAACATTTTAAAATATCAATGCGATACACTTAAAATATTTTTTTATTTTGATCCAATCTTCAAAAACTGGTTCAAGCGATCTAGCCCAAAATGCTAGAATGTTCTGAAAGAAAAGAGGAAGAGTGATCCGGAAACTCAATGTCATCACTGCGACAGCACACGGCAAATTGGTGCGATTAGTTTCCGGCTTGGGCGGTGGAGCGAGAGTGATGGGATCCGTCCTCTTGCTACCGACCATTATCCATACAGTAGAAGGCTGAGTGATTTCAGGAGAAAGATCTCTCCTGCCCATTCCACCGAAGGCGCACAGACAGCAGGCTCCCCCGGAGCCTCGGCTTCGAGGAGTAGGGAACATTGTTCAAAATTTCTTTTAGAGGCCGACCCATGATGAGTAGAGTTGTAGTTGTGCTCCGTGCGCCCCCAAAAGGTGCATTGAATGGACCCTAAAATAAAAGATTCAGGAGAGTCCATGACTGCTAGGTCATAGGCATCGCCACGGTACCGGATGTATACCTATGTATTAGCTATTCCTGGTGCTCAATTTACTGGCATTTAGAGGAACATCCTGAGTTTAAGTGGGTAAATCATCTTTTAGTGATATAATAAGCATATCATCGCTATAAACAGGGGAGTTCTGCATACCCCGCCACTGTGGCCGTGGAAGCCTAATGCATTTTCAACCGGGAAAAAAATGGACATTGAACGACAGCGACGAATTTATTATAGTAGCAACATTTTTTAACGTTTTGACGAATTCAAAGCAATAACTGCAGCAGTTATTATTTTTTATATTGTTCAAAATGTGGCCACAGTTCATATCGAACAAAAATAATTAATAAAACAATTCACATACAAATTGAAAATTGAAATAGAATTATAAATTCGTAATTTCATTAACGTCATCGATCATGGATAGATTAAGTTTTCTAGATTTCAATATCACCGCGAAAGAGTTTAACGAATTGGAAATGACCAAAATAAGCCAGAAGCACAACATGAACGGTGTACGTTCGTAAGTATATCGTTAACTCTTTTCAAAATAAAATTCTGAACCCACCTATAAATATTTGACAATGGTGACAATCAACTTTCGTCTGGAAATGTACTTCTTCTGATTTTAAAATATTATCGACTACTATGCGTGCCAACTAAGAATAGGACCGCGCTTGCTGCCAACTTCACACGGTAACAGTCAAATACTAATTTGACAGTTATCGAGTGACCAGCAAAAAAAAAAATGCGCAAAAGAAATTTCATCTAATTATTTTTTTTTGTTCATAGATTTTATTATTGTATAAACATTATGTTCATTAAAGCAAAATACAATTTATTTTTGACGCGAAATGTATAAGAAATACCAAAAAAGAGTACATTAATTATTTAAACTGAATATAATCTATTTATTGATTTTTCTGCACACCATACGCTTTGGTAATGAAGTTTGTGCGTATTACTGAACAAAATGACGTCTTGACAGTCCTATTCTTATTTGGCACGCATAGTATATGTCGCTTTTTGGTTTGTCAATCAATCTTTGACGGGACCAAACAGTAACATTTGACAGGTATAATAATTAGTATGGGAAAATAAAATTATAATTTTTAGTATTTCCATCTCAATTTTTCCATATTTTCTCACCGTTTAAACCTTCCCTGGACCACGACAAACATTTCAAAACCAAAATCAGCTAAATTCACCCAGCCGTTCTCGAATTTTAGCGAGACTAACGAACAGCAATTGATTTTTATATACAGGGTGTCCGGTAATTAATGGATAACCTTAAAATGGGTAATGGTAAAACTAATGACCATTCAGAAAAAAAATACAAATAAAAAAAAATACAGTTGGTACCAAAGATATGATTTTTTTAATAATAATCGGTGTTTTTTGTTACCTTATTTCACATTTTTATACACCACGGCCACAAATTAAGGAATTCTATCGGTTTTTTTTGTTATAGTAATTTACGTTAACTGAGCTGATAGATAGGTAATAAATAGTATGACTACTATTACACGGTTTTTTTTTAAACAACTTGAATGTTTGTTCTGGGGAAAATTTGTGAAAAATATTCAATTTGACAAAGTTTGAGCAACCGTAACTTAAAAAAAAAGTATCCAGACACAAGTGACCAATTATTTTAAAATATTATGTGCTTCAAGCCAATTTCAAAATGGTATCATTCATTATTGTATCTAATGTAAATTCTGAATTATGGCTATTTGTGTAGAAAAGGTGTGAATTTTGGATAAACATCAAAATTTGCAATATTGGAATATTTATTTACATTGAATGTACCTGACCATTCGGGGTTAATAAAAACATTAATAGACGTAAGTAATGAATAGTAATAATTAAATAAAGTCTCTTTAAAACCAGAAATATTTTAACAAATACAAATTGGCTTTGCAATAAATGTCGTGTGTGTAAGTCGTGTGACCGCCATACTAGCTACCTGCGCGCACCCTGCACCACCCGTCTTTTGTTCATGTTAGACAAAGAGGATATGAGTTGGATGAGTGCGAGCGAGATAGTAAATGTAAAAAAACCGGTAGGGGACTAACAGAACTTACAGGAACAGGGACTTAGACTTAGTGCGTCACTCGACTTGCTCGACTTCGCATGTGTTTATTTCGTTTCCGGTTGCAATTGTTGCTAGTTACTGTGAATCAGTGTTAAAACGACGACCTGGCTATTTTACTGGACTATTCGTTTTGTTTACCGATTTGGACTTGTTTTGTGTGGTGATATTTGCGACGACTTGGCTTGTAACTGGATTGTTTATTTTGTGAATCAACATGCCACGTGTTGAGTATACGCCACAAGAATATGCATTTTATTTATGGGGAATGCAGAGGCAATGGAAACGCAGCCGCAGCTCTTTATAGGGAAAGATACCCTAATGCGCGTCATCCAGATTACCGCGTATTTATAAGAGTCCACGGTTGTTACTCAGAAGGAAGAATCCCTGGTACTGGTGTTGGTGGTACTAGTGGTGGAAGAAGCGCTCGTGCTGATGTAGAAGACGTGGTACTTGAGGAAATTGCGCAAGATCCTTCAATTTCTACGCGATCAATAGCTCGACGCACGGGTATAGGGAAATCGACTGTGCATGATATCTTAAAAAAGAACAAATTTTACCCGTTCCACGTTACGCGCGTGCAGACCCTTCAACCAAGAGATTATAATGCAAGATTGCGTTTCTGCCGAAAAATGCTGGGGAAGATGGAAGCAGACCCGCAGTTTTTTAATAAAATTCTATGGAGTGATGAATCAACATTGAAAAGAGATGGCTACATGAATTTACACAATCTCCATAGCTGGCAACTAACGATCCCTCGTGCTATGCGTGAAGACAGGTCACAGTACCAATTTAAAATAAATTATTGGACTGGAATATTAAACGGAAAAATAATAGGCCCATTTGAATTACCGGGGAACCTAACTGGCCAAAGTTATTTAGAATTCCTTGAAAATGATCTTCCAAACTTATTGCAAGAGGTGCCCGAGGTGGAGAGAGAATCATATTGGTTGCAAAATGACGGCTGTCCTGCGCATTATGCTGTATCTGTTCGTGCATACTTAAATAGAACATACCCAAACAGATGGATTGGCCGCCTGGGGCCAATTTTGTGGCCCCCACGTTCACCAGATCTAAATCCACTTGATTTTTTTTACTGGGGCTGTCTTAAGGAAGAAGTTTACGCAAAGCCGATCCGTTCCTTGGAAGATTTACGTAGCCGTCTCCGGGCAGCCGCATCGAAAATAAGCGATCGACGCTATACGCGACTGCTCAGGAGAGCATTCATTCGTAGATGTAGAGCCTGTATCAGAGTGGGTGGCAGACAATTTGAACATTTATTGTAATTAATAACGAATACAGTTTTACTAATGTCAAATGTTGTTTTTTATTAAACTCCAATGGTCAGGTACATTCAATGTAAATAAATATTCCAATATTGCAAATTTTGATGTTTATCCAAAATTCACACCTTTTCTACACAAATAGCCATAATTCAGAATTTACATTAGATACAATAATGAATGATACCATTTTGAAATTGGCTTGAAGCACATAATATTTTAAAATAATTGGTCACTTGTGTCTGGATACTTTTTTTTTAAGTTACGGTTGCTCAAACTTTGTCAAATTGAATATTTTTCACAAATTTTCCCCAGAACAAACATTCAAGTTGTTTAAAAAAAAACCGTGTAATAGTAGTCATACTATTTATTACCTATCTATCAGCTCAGTTAACGTAAATTACTATAACAAAAAAAAACCGATAGAATTCCTTAATTTGTGGCCGTGGTGTATAAAAATGTGAAATAAGGTAACAAAAAACACCGATTATTATTAAAAAAATCATATCTTTGGTACCAACTGTATTTTTTTTTATTTGTATTTTTTTTCTGAATGGTCATTAGTTTTACCATTACCCATTTTAAGGTTATCCATTAATTACCGGACACCCTGTATATAGATTAAAAACTTTAATTTTTTTGACAAGATTTTTATCATTTTGTCATGACTAAGATTAAAAAGGATGAGTATCGTAGCAGGTGGCGTTCTGTAGTTTTTGTCTACCCCCATGGGAGAAAGGTATGATTATATGTATGTATGTCATCATCATCATCATCAACAGCCCGTTAACGTCCACTGCTGAACATGGGCCTCCTCTTAACAGACCTTGGCAAGCCAGGATCGTAGAGGGATTTTGCCATAATCACCACGCTTGGCAGATGGATTGGTGATTGCAGTAAGATGTAAACCTTGAGCAAATAGATGCTGCTGCCCATCCATCAGCCATGTGGCCCTTAGTCGCCTTTTACGACACCCATGGGAGGACATGAGGTGGTCTATTCTAAGCTGGAAACCACACGGCATGTATGTATGTTAGATTAAAAACTTTCATTTCTCTCATTTCAGATTAAAAACTCTTAATATTTCGCCCCTCTACGATCAACACCTATTTTTCCATCCCGTTTTTTTAATTTTATTATATCCACCGATCCGCAATAGGGTTGCAAGGTGGCAATGGAATATAATAATCATTGTAGTACGATACATTTTTATTCAGAGTTTATAATTTCAATTTCTTTATGATTTTTTTTTTATTCAATTTGATCTCCCGCCCTTGGCGGTCGAAAAGTGATCAACTATCTATCGATCAGTTATCCCCGCCAGGTGTCTACCATTGTCACCACTCATCCAGCAAACTTCACGGAGTAGGGGTGAGGACGACAAGCGCACTTCGAGCACCTGGTAACCCGAGTCCGTAAGGCGGCAGGCGCTCTTCAAAGGCTGCTGTCCAACCTCGGGGGACCTCGGGATGAAATACGCCACCTCTACGGTGGCGTGATTCGTTCGATGCCCCTTTACGGGGCGCCTGTCTGGTCTAATTGCCTGACGGCTGCCTCGCGTTGCGGAGCACTTCTAAATGGTCTGCAGCGCCAGATGGGCATTCGAATAGCTAGGGGCTGTCGAACGATTTCGTCTGAGGCCGCAACCGTCCTAGCGGGATTCCCGTCGTTCGACATCCCGCGAGGATGTCGAACGACAAGCGGCGGCTCATTCTATGGCGCGAGCGGCTCAATTTGACGCGAAACTCGCGTTAATGTTCTGTGAAACTGGTTTTGGTTGGTTTTTTTATTCTTTTTTATTGTAACCTTATGGTTAAGATTACAATAAAAAAGATTTAAAAAATGTACTCTATCCATGATTGATGCCAATGATTTTCAATAACTAATACAAGGTAGGTGAAACGAAGTTCATCGGGTCACCGAAGACCCGATGAACTTCGTATTAGCTACTTACTATTAGTTATGAAAAAAAAACATTTTAAAATATCAATGCGATACACTTAAAATATTTTTGTATTTTGATCCAATCTTCAAAAACTGGTTCAAGCGATCTAGCCCAAAATGCTAGAATGTTCTGAAAGAAAAGAGGGAGAGTGATCCGGAAACTCAATGTCATCACTGCGACAGCACACGGCAAATTGGTGCAATTAGTTTCCGGCTTGGGCGGTGGAGCGAGAGTGATGGGATCCGTCCTCTTGCTACCGACCATTGTCCATACAGTAGAAGGCTGAGTGATTTCAGGAGAAAGATCTCTCCTGCCCATTCCACCGAAGGCGCACAGACAGCAGGCACCCCCGGAGCCTCGGCTTCGAGGAGTAGGAAACATTGTTCAAAAGTTCAAAATTTCGTTCAAAATTTCTTTTAATGCGCCGTCGGTGCCATCCTGCCCAGCTTCGAGGCATGGATGTAGCGATCATTCGCCCGTGTCTCAATATACTCACCGGACACAACATGGTGTTTCGGTGATGTGTGCCGGCCACGGACTCGGCTCAGCATACCTTGGAGGAGTGCCTGGCGTGGGCCTTCGAACTTGCTGAGTCATGACCCTAAGGTTCGGAACGGACCCCTCGCCGCATTCATTAGTTTCGGCTATGCTGGCAGCGAGAGAGTCCTGGATGGCCGTCGTCTCCTTCTGCGAAGTAGTCATGCTCCGGAAGGAGACGGCAAAACGCACACGAGAGCGCAGCGACCCCGCGCGGCAAGGAACGCAGGGCCGAGGCCGGCGCTAGGGTAGAGGTAGCTTAGGGTAGGGGTAGGGTAGGGGTAGCGTAGGATAGGGTTAGGGTAGGGATAGGGTAGGGGTAGGGTAGGAGTAGGGTAGGGGAAGGGTAGATATAGGTCACCGTGTAAACGAAATTTCGCCGGGCCAGTTTATTTTATACAAAAGTTTAGGTCTTTTATTTATCGATTGAGGCAGTATGAAGTCTGCCGGGTCAGCTAGTATTTGACATAAAATTGTGATTGCTCTAAAAATGTTCTTGTTTTTAGTTTCAGTTAATTTGATTGTTTGTATTTATATTTCTCAACCTATTGCGTTGTCGTTTAATGACATGCCTAGCTGTTTTACTAAATCGTTATTTAGTAAAACAGCTATGCTAGACCGATGCCGTTGCATCGGGGTAAGACCCCGATGCAACGGCATCAATTCAAGGACATCTAGTGAACAGATATGTACAGCACTAGCCAGGCGTCACATTAATCAGCTTCACTTTTCATTGTTTTTATGCAAATAAAATAATCAAAATATTTCCTAAGTTCCCAGTGTCAAGTCACAATTATTAATGAAGTCAGCTTCAAAAGAGAATATGATGGGATCCAACTTTCAATCATTTGATAAGCTATCGGCACTTTTAATGTAAACAGTAATTTTATTTAGGTCATTAAATATTTCCCTCCAATATGTTATGGTTATGAATGTTAATTTAATAATTTGGCAAATAACAGTACTTCGACGGGTCATACGTATGCTAGTAGGTACAAGTGCAAAAACACAACTGTTCAGGAAAGCGGTTTAAAGGTTCATAAGCTTGTAATTTTGTCATGAATCAATGGAAATACTTGGAATTATGATATTATGTTATATTTAAATATCTAAGAAAAAAAATGGCATTATTGGTTTTTCTTATTTTTTATACTTTGGAAAATAGCATCACTTGCATGTAGCTTGCTTTCTTTACTATGCTATGGTAGAACCTGTAAACTGATACAAGTGGCCACTTATACCAGAATATAGTATACTTATGCATAGTGTACTTATAATAAAGGAAACATGAAGGATTTTGCTTAAATTTTAACATGCTATTTCCAATCTTTTGATTAATATGAGGCTACCACTACTTACTCAAGACAAACAAAATCTGAATAGTTTTTAACAAATGAATACGTACGAATGAATGAACACGTAACTGTAAAACGCATCGCAGTTATACCAGTGTTTAACGTGCTCCCTTCTCCGTCGCCGCGCGCATAGTAGAGTGAATGACATGCAGTACGCTGACGTGTCGCGTCGCACGACTACACTACTGGTGCAAGAGACTTACACCAGTGTAGATGGTCGTATGGCTGAAAATGATGTCATATAATATTAGTTTACAAGTTTGTATCTTTGAAAATACTTGATAATTTAATTTAATTTATACAGGATTTAAAGTTAAGGTAATTTTAAGGCTTTTAGTGCAAAAAAAACGTATTTTGCTGTTTGCGTAAAAACGTATTTCACGAGTATACGTACGATTCGTCGACTTCATCTAAGTAGTTTATTGTTGATCGTTAGGTTACGTTTTTTTTTTGGCTAATCGACGTTTAGCCAATTGTTGAATGTTGTTGATCAATAAATATGACTTGATGTGTAATTAAATGGCTATTAGTTACTAGAGTAGTTTATAATTACAAAATAAGGTTTCAAACTGAAGAAACGCACTCGGCGTTTCTTCAGTGTTATGTCGACATGACGTATGTTTACAATGTTAGTGTTCTTACAAAATATTTATACATGTCGATTTAAAATGGGTACCTACGCTGCGAGAAAACAACCACTTAAACTCATGCAATAGGAAAAAATACGATATCAGGTGCACTCGTATGTCTGAATAAATTCATATCTATACTAATACTAGCTGGCCCGGCAAACTTCGTACCGCCTCAAAATCTACGCGGTGTCCTACATCTACCCTACCCTACCCCTACTCTACCTCTACCCTACCCCTACCCTACCCCTACACTACCCCTAACCTACTTCAAAAAATCTTTCAGTGTTGGATAGTCCATTTATTGAGGAAGGTTATAGGCTATAATTTATTACGAAATTCTCACGGGCACAGGAGCTACGCGGGTGAAACCGCGCGCGGGAAGATTGTTTCATATATATTTTTATGTGGAACCATTCACCCACTCATTCTTTTGCTGAAATAAATATAGTTAATGTCGTATTTTCTCCTATTAAATGCTCATCGCCAGCCTGATGGAAACGTGACATTAGTAGTCAATTTCGAAAGATGGGAGATTTTGAAACTTAATAACAAAAAAGTTGAAAACATTGGTAAAAGGCTTTGTTCTCATTCCCTTGGGAACACATTTATTCATTGCTACTCAAGGGTAAAGTAGCTTTCTAATGGTGAAGAATTATTGAAATCTTTCCTGCGGTGATTAGGTATTGCCAGTACACATGAAAAATGTACCTAATATCATAATCTAATGTATAAAATTTTAAATTTAATTTTAAGTTATTAGACTAAAATACTTTACATTAATCTTGACACAGTCAACTCTGTCGCAAATAAGTATTACTATACTTATTTGTGATTTATATTTATATTACGGATAATATCTCCATTATTCCAGCTTAGTGGAAATAAGTTCGATCAAATTGTGTTACTTACCTACTTCAGTTCTTTCTCGATAATAATCTTAGTAGGTAGCCGAAAATATGGCAACACATGGACTTTTAATGTTGACCTGAATTCCTTAGGAGTAAATTAGTATTATGCCAAATAACAACCAATAACAGCTCTCCAACTCGCCTAACAAACTAAGCAATGGAGCCTAACGGCAATGTTTGCAACGCGTTAATCTCTCCCAAACCCATAACAGTGACAACTAAGCTCTTAGGACGTATTGGTGCAGTTTACTACCCGCTGTAGATCAACGGCGACCGTGCTAGGGATTTGTTCAATTTATTCGAACGACCCGACATACCTTACCGTGGAGCTACGAAGAGTTAGGACAAACTAGATATGTAATTTTTATGCATAATAAACTCATGCAATGCTTAAGCGGCGGTAGCCCAATGGCTAGGGCCTCGGACTTCTGATCTTGAGGTTACCGGTTCGAACCCCACACATTGCACTACCGACGTGAACCCACCCGTAACACAAGCATTTTAGGTTAGCACGAGGGGTTTACAAGAATACTAGTAGACTGATAAACTCTGCTAGTAATCTTTAAAAAAAAAAAAGAGATTGGCTCGTCTTCCTTCAGGCACACGTGCTTTTTGGTCTCTCGCTAAGGCTGTCGAAGGGAATTTCTGTCGGCCATCTTTTCCACCTCTGCGCAGGGAAGGTGATACGTTGGCTCACGATGCAAAAGAGAAAGCCGATCTTCTGGGCTCTCTTTTTGCATCCAATTCCACTTTGGATGACGGGGAGAAACCACCGCCAACCATCCCACGGTGTGACAGTACTCTAGTAGACATTCGGTTTACTCAAAAATCCGTCCGAAAAGTACTTTTCTCTCTGAACATCCACAAGTCCAGTGGGCCAGATGCTATCCCTCTTATTGTGCTGAAAACATGTGCTCCAGAGTTGGCTCCTGTGTTAACGCGCCTTTTCCGACTTTCCTACAATACAGGGGTAGTCCCGCAAGCGTGGAAAGCGGCTTTAGTGCACCCCATCCCTAAAAAAGGCGATCGCTCTGATCCGGGTAACTACCGGCCAATTGCCATCACCTCCTTGTTCTCAAAAATAATGGAAACCATTATTAATCGCCAACTTCTACGGTATCTAGAGGAACACCAGCTAATTAGTGACCGCCAATATGGATTCCGTCAGGGTCGGTCAGCTGGTGATCTTCTAGCCTACCTGACCCATCGTTGGGCGTTGGCGATTGAGAGCAAGGGGGAGGCCATGGCTGTGAGTCTGGACATTGCGAAAGCCTTCGATCGGGTGTGGCACAAGGCGCTTCTTTCCAAGCTTCCTTCTTACGGGCTGCCCGAGAAACTTTGCAGATGGATTGCCAGCTTCCTCATGGAGCGCAGCATCAAGGTCGTTGTCGACGGTTCATGCTCTGACTCTATGCCCGTGAATGCTGGCATCCCACAAGGCTGTGTGCTTTCGCCAACCCTGTTTCTTCTGCACATCAATGACATGTTACAATCAGATAACATTCATTGCTATGCAGATGACATTACGGTAGATGCCTCCTACTTTGGCCGCTCCAACATTTCTCGGGCACACGTCCTTGAGGGTCGGAACAAACTTGTGTCTGAAATTGAGACTACCCTAGACCAAGTCTCAAATTGGGGCCATCGTAACTTGGTCAAGTTCAATCCCCAAAAGACTTAATATCAGCCAGAGTATTGGGATTCTCGGCGTCGACGTCGAGAGTGACGTCAAATTTCGCGGTCATCTGGAAGACAAGGCTAAATTAGCCTCCAAAAAGCTGGGTGTCCTCGGCAAAGCCAGGCAGTATTTCACGTCGGCGCATCGCCTTCAATTGTATAAAGCGCAAATACGGCCGCATATGGAATACTGCTGCCATCTCTGGTCCGGGGCACCACAATATCAGCTTCTTCCTTTTGATCGCGGTCAACGTCGCGCAGCTCGAATCATCGCCGGCGACGAGGTTCCCACTAATCGGCTGGATCCTCTTACCTTGCGGAGAGACGTAGCGTCTCTTTGTATTCTCTACCGCATTTATCACGGGGAGTGCTCTGAGGAATTGTTCGAACTCATACCTGCCGCTGCTTTCCGCCTTAGATCCACTCGCCAGAACTTCCACCAACATCACCTGGATGAATGGTTGTCCTCCACCGTGCGTTTCTCGAGAAACTTTTTACCGCGCACGACCTCTCTGTGGAATCAATTAAAAGCGGAGGTATTTCCGATCCGGTATGACATGGCAACCTTCAAGAAGCGAGCCTATTCCTTTCTTAAAGGCCGGCAACGCACTTGCGACTCCTCCGGTGTTGCGAGTGTACATGGGCGGCGGTGATCACTTACCATCAGTTGACCCACTTGCTCGTCTGCCTTCCTCATCAATAAAAAAAAAAAAAAAAAAAACTAAGAAATAACAAAAAAGGTAATGCTTGTAAAATGGAAAAGATGAATACTTTAAAACTTATAGTATTGCCTCAACGCCTGCTGCCATCGCCAGCACCATCTGCCTTATCCACCCGTCTTTATTGACTTTTATCCTTATAGATTATATATATATGTACTAGTGGACCCGTCAGACGTTGTACTGCGTATTGATGGTTGTTTTATTTAATTTAAACACATTGTTTATAATAGCCTAAAAGGCTCATGTAATGAATCATCATGTGACAATGTTGTCATTTATAAAACGACCATTCAGAGCAGAGCACGTCACACGTGTCTCGAGTGAGGTATGGGCGCCATCTTGAACGTGTTGAGGTTCATAGTGTAGGCGTAGTAACTATTCAGTAATCTGTGGTGTAGGCATAAGAGTTTTGGCGGTATAGTTGAAAATAACGACTGATCAAGTTGGATCGTTGATTGTATTTATTCGCTGGTTAAAGTAAAGTCGGTGTCCTGAACTTGCTGCTCTCTCCTTAAAGTTTAATGGCTTTGATAATATTGTTAACTTAATTAAAATTGTGCGAAAACCGTAATAAGTATGTTTTGTGCTCGCATTCTATCCTAATGACGCCCGCGAAGCCAATGATTTCCAATAACGATGGTGTTAGCAATGTTTTTCTCCGACATTAGAAGCGGGATCGTTGCAGGCCCAAAATGGGAGGAGGGGCGAGTCCCACATGTCCCACCGCCAGCGCGCGAATACGCTGCAGCGGCGGTGGGAAATGGGTAAATGCATTTGCCACCGGACAAAAAAAAATGCCACAATGTGCGAGAGAATTGACAGCGGCAAATGACGGATGGCGCGCTATATTTGAACCACAACAAAACAGCATGAGACTACTCGTAGCGACGCTCGGGCCTGCTTATCGGATCGTAACATACAGGAAAGTAAATTTATTCTTATACTTAGTAAAGCTATGAGGTGCTCGGCTGTAAAATTGTTTTTCTCAGATAGCTTTTCACAATATTTTTTTCTGAACAAATAACTACGCGCTGTAAAATGCAACGGGAACTAATAAACGGCTTATTCTTATCGCAAGCGAAGTTTCTAAGAAACCGTGGCAAGCGCTAGGCAAGATACTGAACGTCCTAGGTTAAGATCTGTTTCGATAAAATGTTACATTTGTGAAAATCTTTTGAATATTTCAAGTCAGACGCTAAACAAACAGCAAACATCTGCGACTTCTAAGCATACCAACACGGCCGTTGCTACGCGGTACTCTGTAACTTGCTACAAGTGTGGTATTGAGGGTCATGTAGCATCACATACACACGTCCAGTAGAATTATATATATACAGATTATATTGAATTATAAATTAACGTTTAAAAATATAACGATATCTAGGTCCAACGGCAAAATAGGTTATATTTTATCAAAGGCAAAATAAGTTATACTTATTCTGTTAGAAATCGGAGCTAAAATTCTGTTTAATAAACTCACAAATGTAATCAAATTTTTGGTAATAGTCTGTGAGGGTTTTACCTATTTTAGGCAAACAAAATAAATACAAAGCCTTCGATTTCCCTCTTTATATTATTAGCATACAAGTACTCAGATAAGCTGACTGTATCTATCATACATGAAATGATGTCAATCGGGTGGTCGTGGAACCCTATCAGATAAACTTATTTTTGTTATTCACCAAAAAGGTTTGTATTCTATTTTTATGTCGAGTTTTCTTAGGAAGGTCTCTAATAACAATGTTTGAAGCGGTGCGGTATAACAGAAAATTACAGTGCACCTTCGTGTCGGTGTAAATATTTTCAATGCAGTCTTGCTATCTAAAATATCCATACTGATAGTATATCATACGAGTTAAAAATAAAATTGCCTTCCAATCTATACTAATATTATAAAGCTGCAGAGTTTGTTTGTTTGTTTGTTTGTTTGTTTGAACGCGCTAATTTTAGGAACTACAGGTCCGGTTTCAAAAATTCTTTCAGTGTTGGATAGTCCATTTATCGAGGAAGGTTATAGGCTATATTTTATTTTCGAAAATGTTTGGGATCCGTAAGAAAATTGCGTTTTTGTAACCCAAGGTGTAAAAGCGGAAACCTATTTAAGCGTGCGCTGCAAAAACTATTGACAATAGAACAAAATGATGTACTACGGGTTTGTAGGTCTTATTAAGATCTACAAAAAGGTCCGCGAGAGCACATATCTAACTATCATAGTTTATTCACAATAACCGCTTTTATGTTCATAAAAAAATATTAAATCGTTCGAAGAAAGAAACTACGTTAAATGTATATCGTTATATTAATCCTTATCCAAATTAAGCATGATGTTATCAAGGGTATTTATGTAGAAGTAAAATACTTTTTGTTTTATTCCAATCGGACATTTCGTTGAGAAATTATCACGAGTATAACAACGCAAAGAATTGGTACCTAAAATGAGTTATTTGCCATAATAGATAAAGCTGAAGAGTTTGTTTGCTTGAACGCGCTAATCCCATCAACTACTGGTCCGATTTGAAAAATTCTTTCAATGTTAGATAGCCCATTTATCGAGGAAGGTTATAAGCTATATATTATTATAAAGTTTCTACGGGAACGGGCATTACGCGGGTGAAACCGCGCGCGGAAGCTAGTCTATATATATAAAACAAAGACGGGTTTGTTACAACACTTATAACTCGAGATCGGCTGGATCAATTTTCATGGTTTTTGTTTCGTTGGATTTGTCTCCGCCCTGAATAGCAGAATACATTTTAAAAACAAAAGAAAGTCGTGTTAGTAACACTATTTATAACCCAAGAACGGCTGAACCGATTTGGCTGAAAATTGGTAGCTAAGAACTGGGAGAAGGATATAGGATACTTTTGGGTAGGGGTAGGGTAGGGTAGGGCAGGGTAGGGTAGGGTAGGGTAGGGTAGGGGTAGGGTAGGGGTAGGGTAGGGGTAGGGTAGGGTAGGGGTAGGGTAGGGGTAGGGTAGAGGTAGGGTAGGGGTATGGTAGAGGTAGGGTAGGGGTAGGGTAGGGGTAGGGTAGGGTAGGGGTAGGGTAGGGGTAGGGTAGGGGTAGGGTAGGGGTAGGGTAGGAGTAGGGTAGGGGTAGGGGTAGGGTAGGGGTAGGGTAGGGTAGGGGTAGGGGTAGGGTAGGGCAGGGGTAGGGTATAAAAGTCCACCCGTGCGAAGCCGGGGCGGGCCGCTAGTTCTTTTTATAATTTAACAAGCTCTCCGCGTATGGTTTCACCCCCATAACTCCCGTTCTCGTAGGAACTTCAAAATTAAAAGTAGGCTATAGACTTCTTCGATAAATGGGCTATCTAACGCTGAAAGATTTTTTCAAATCGGACCAGTTCGTAATGAAACTAGCGCGTTCAAGCAAACAAACTTTTTAGATTTATATATCTATAGGAACTTATTACTTATTAATACGTGAAGCAAAAACTTTGCACTTCCTTTTTACGAAAACTGCGCGGACGGAAGAGTTTGAAATTTCGCACACTTATATTATATATAGAGGAGGAATGCAGAATGCTAATATTTTTTTTTTATTATGGTCAATTTTCGACCATTGGGCGACCACTAGCTGGTACAGATATGGTACCAGTTTATCCAAACATAGGAAGATGCTCGAATCTATCGAAAATCCCGCCCAAAAGTGACCCGACATGGGATGGCGTGGTGTTTCGCGCCACCCTAAAATGAAAACGACAGAAGGTTCTGTCCTCGTATTCTAGTATACGACGGGATAAAAAGACTCAATGTACAAGGTGCAAGCTGTTTTGTTTTTATTTTCTTATGATTTATCTATATCTAATTATGCCTAATAAGAATGAATCCCTATTTCCATTGGTCACGGCATCATACGTGAACGGCTGGATTGATTACGCTAATTATTTTTTGTTGTACTTGTTATTGTCAGGAGAGGGCTCTTATGAAAGAAAAAATAAGGAAATTGCGTGCTTAATTAGAAAAATTAAGAATATTTTACCACCATATAAAAAATTCTAATGTAACTTTAGCGTCTTTGACAATATAAACTTTTTTACTGTAATCTTATAGCGTTTGACAAAATATTGGAAGAATGCGTGCTTCTCTTAGCACGCATTCTTCCAATTGTTGCACATCACGGTTAGTTCATCATAAAAAGTTACTATAAAAAGTTCAATTTAGTTGAGAGTTTTAGTTAAGACAGTACAACGTCTGTCGGGTCAGCTATTTTTATATAAAGGTCGAAAACCACTATTTTTAGAATAGGTAACTTCCTTACCAAACATCTACACGGATCGATTCCCGGCATATTTAAGAGTACCCACCTGAACGGAAGCTTTGCCAATGTTCTTCATATTACTAACCTGAATTTCACAATTCTTTCACCATTCATCTCCATCCATTTTTTTTAATATTACTTGCAGAATTTTTGCAGTCTACTAGTATTCTTGCTAACCCCTCGTGCTAAGCTAAAATGCTTGTGTTCTGAGTAGGCTCACGTCGGTAGTGCAATTGGTGGGGATTGAACCGGAGACCACAAGATCACAAGTCCGATGCCCTAGTCATTAGGCTATGGCAGCTTCAAAAATATAGATATCCTGATCAAAATAGGCTGTATTATATAGGTATATTTGCTACGCGAATAAACCTCGTAAGAAAGCTTATACTCTTGCGGTGACAGAATACATTAGGTATATTTAAGCAAAGGTACAATATATAAAAATACTTACGCAAATAACACAACAAATTGCCTTTGTAATGTTGTTGTTACCACAACAGATTAAAGCATATCAAAGGCTGTAGCCTAAAATGGCTAGGCCGTAAATGCCAATATAAACAATGTAGTATTGTGAGCCCAACATCTCTGTAATCCCTTTTGTTCTCCGAATGTCATACAAACATAGCCTCAATTCAAGCTAATTTACAAACTCTCTAAGGGAATTACAATTATGTGTCGATAAAACATTTTCAGAATATCTGGCTTAGAGGTATAAGGCTCGCTGTATGTATAGGAGGTCGTTAGTTCGATCTCCTAGCCGGACAAGTAATCTTTGTCTAGGTTTAAAAGCTATTCGTTTTATTTACTAGTCTGATTTGTTCGGATGGTTCCCTTCATGTCTCTAAAAGCACGTTAAGCTATTGCTTCCGATTGCTGTTAACAATCCGCCTGCCAAGCGTGGTGACTATGGCAAAAGCCTCCTTCGAGAGGAGATCCATCCAGCAGTGGACGTTATATGGGTTGATGATGATCATGATGGCAACATTATTAGCATTTGGAATACTGATGAATTTACTATCCGTTTAATTTTCCTAGTGGAAAGCATAATAACTGTTTGATCTAAGCTGTATAGTCCAAACTTGTGTCGTCGTATTACAGGATTACGTTCTGTCTGTATTTAATAGTTGGAAAACTTTTATCATTGATAAACTCAAAGGGCTTCACGTATCCGCTTGTTCGCGCCAAGCGTCGAAATTCTCTGCATAATTCTTTAAATTGTGAAAAATGTTCCTTATTTTTTGTATGAAAAAATATTTTTTATTTTTTTACATAAATTTCTTGACCAACATTATATTTGACACTATCTCCTGTTCAAGGGTAACATATACTTTGAAAGCTACATATAGAACTACAGATTTCAGGATTCATCTAACATTTACAGTTAAATTATGACTTAATAAAGAATTTAAAGTAAATAACAGTTATTTAAAGTAAATACTTAATAGAGAACAGAAAGAAAGACAAAGGAGCTTTTTACAAAGACAACAATAACCCTATTGAGCAAAGATTAATTCCTCCAACGTCAAGGGGGAACGTTATCAGAATACTGGAGCATTGTTACATTGGATTGCAATAAAGATTTTGTGACACAAGAACAAAACAGCCGGGCAGGCAGGCCATTATGTCAATGTAATTAAAGTTTTCCGTCGATAATTGTTTCATTTTGTATCCAAAACCAGATGCGAGTATGACTAGCGCACCGAGGGTTACATCTTAAAACAACAAGTCAAAATATATTCTTTCTTCACTTCAACTTCAACAAGCCGTTTACTACGCGAATAAAATCTGAAACATATTGGTGGATAATCTCCTAGCGGATGCGGCGAGAAATATGATGAGGAGATCACCACCGCGATGCGGTTGAGGCGCTGGTTCAAATCTGCGCTTATGTCTAGGTGTTCAAATCTCACATTGCATATCAATGGCAGCCAAACAGAAAAGGAAGCTCACGTACCTTGGAAAACCAATATTCATCCAGCAATGAGTACCCGCGCTTTCCTCCACTGCTTTACTGGCGCCAGTTCACGACGATAACAGGATCCGTCTCGTTGCACAATCCTCCACAGTACACAGGCGAAGTTATATAGCGATTTCTTGATATGTTTCTCAAAAACGGCGGTAAAATATGCGATGCGTTGTAAAAGATGTTTACAGTAAGAGCGATGTTAGCGAAGAGAAGAGAGCGACGCGAATGTATACACGGCAATAATGCGTTCCATCTTCAAATTGCGCGGGAATTATACCTTCTTAATATTGGCATTACAATTCACGCGCGCCGCCAATTCTATCAGACTGACCATAAATAAGCAATGTGAAATATTTTTTTTATATTATTATTTGAAATACGCGAAGATAAAAACGATACTGTCCACATATTGTTAAAACGCGACGCGACCTGACAACACGCGACGCGTGTGCCTTAAACCTATGTACTTAGTCTGGCCATAAATACTGTTACAATTAAAAATAAATAAGATATTTGAATTTGGACTCTGTCATTTTTATTGCTTCCTCATTTTCGCGCCATTACATTGTCAAATAATTTGTGATATTAAAAATGGAGTGCGGTGATAAAGAGAACCGAATTGCTGTGATTGCAATCACAAAGTAGGTATGGAGCAAGTCAGTCGTTAAGGGATATTGCCATTATCACCACGCATCAGAGGATTAGTGATATCAGTAAAATAGGAGTACCTTAGAGCTGATAGATGCGTCGGCCCATCCATCACATATATGTCCCTTAGTGTCACTCTTACGACACCCATGGGATGGTCTATTCTAAGCCGGAAACTACACTTTCTTTATTGTTTACCAAAAAAAAAAAAAAATTCAATAAAACTTCCAACGAAATAAAAAAAATATGAACATAATATAATAAGCGCACGTGTACTTTCATAGGGCCGGTTGGGTGAGGAGAGGACTAAGTTTGTCATCGAAGTCAGCGATTTATTTTAGACATCCTTTTATCAACATAATAAAGTAATTAAATAGTAAAACAAAGTTCATTTTGAATTTATTGTTTTATATAACCTTCTGCGAACTTGTTCTCGGAATCACCTGGAATATTGTAGTCAGTTGTAGAATGACGGTATAAATATTAATATTATAGCAAACAAGCAACATTTTCAAATCAAACAAGATACCAAACACAATTACCTGCCTACAATGTCGCTGCAAAATAGTTTTCATACTTTCTCTGTCTGAGAAGGGGAAATAGTAGATATACTTATAATACATTCTTAAATATGACTTCAAAGGCTGTACAGAACTTACCTACAGCGTTAAGTTGGTCATGTTTTCCACTGTTCATGCAGCCTAAAGGCAAAACATTTTCTTTAAAAGCGCGAGTAAAACTTTCAACATGAAGTGTTATGTTATAAAGTGGTATTTATTTTGTTACTGAGGTAAACAATTATGTGGAGTGAACTATAGTTTGGAGACCTTTCTTACACGTGTGAATGTGCGTATGTGTGTGTTTATGCTGTAGTACGAGTGGACTGTGTCTATTTATAAAATACTAGCGGCCCGCCCCGGCTTCGCACGGGTGGACTTTTATACCCTACCCCTGCCCTACCCTACCCCTACCCCTACCCTACCCTACCCCTACCCTAACCCTACCCTACCCCTACCCCTACCCTACCCCTACCCCTAACCTACCCTACCCCTACCCCTACCCTACCCCTACCCTACCCTACCCCTACCCTACCCCTACCCTACCCCTACCCTACCCCTACCCTACCCCTACCATACCCCTACCATACCCCTACCCTAACCCTACCCTATCCCTACCCTACCCCTATCCCTACCCTACCCTACCCTACCCTACCCTACACTACCCTACCCTACCCTACCCTACCCTACCCTACCCTACCCTACCCTACCCTACCCTACCCCTACCCTACCCTACCCTACCCTACCCTACCCCTACCCAAAAGTATCCTATGTCCTTCTCCCAGTTCTTAGCTACCTCCCTACCAATTTTCAGCCAAATCGGTTCAGCCGTTCTTGAGTTATAAATAGTGTAACTAACACGACTTTCTTTTGTTTTTAAAATGTATTCTGCTATTCGGGACGGAAACAAATCCAACAAATCAAAAACCATGGCAATCGGTCCAGCCGTTCTCGAGTTATAAGTGTTGTAACAAACACGACTTTCTTTTATATATATAGATAGATTAAGAATCTATCTCAACGCCTTCTTAATCCCCCGGGTGTTCCTCCAGACGCCAATAATAGGGGCACCGGGAACGGCTTATATATGATATCCGGTGGCCCCTGATGATGCCCTCGACCCAGCTGTCACATGCTCACCTGGGTTTTCGTTAAGGCCCGTTTAACGCAGGTTTATGTTCGCAGGTGTAGCACCAGTGCATCTCTATTTCATTCCGAGCCTAGGGTGGCAGACGGCGGTATTCTGCCCGCCGTCTACGGCATGTGCGCTTTCAGCGAAGCGGGTGGCAGGAAAGAATTATACAACGGCCAATTCCACTGCTAGACCTGGAGATGTTTCCCCTAATTTGCAGTCCTGCTATCCATCTCAAGTCATCCGTCCAGACGCGTCTGTTCCTCCGGCTGTCCTTGTGCCTTGCCTTGCCAATCCAACTTGCTTATTCGCTTCAGTTACGGTTGCTTTAGTTTTCTGACGGATAACCTCATTGATCATTCTGAGAAACCCCTACAGTTTGTCATTACTCATTATAATAGCGCTAATTTGTAAAAACAAAGATCGTTAACTAAAAAAGCAAATGATCAGCAAAAACAAATTCAGGTGTGATCTTGAACTTTGGTTTACATAGCTTCTGAAATCAAGGACAAACTGAAGACAAATAAACATTTAAGTATCTTTGATCTGTAGGCAACGTTTTATTATTATTTGTTAGACTTATTTGTTATTTAGCGTGGATTATGAAGTTTCTGTGATACGATATTATCAAAGCCTTGTTAAGCTTCTATTATTATGTAATCAGTTCTTTACTTTTGTGAATTAATTTATCATTGTCGTTAAATTATCGTTGGGACTTTTAAGTATAAAGTGTTTAACCTAATGAAATGTTCATTGACGACTTTTAATGCATTCGTTGAATTATTTCACCTGTTAAACATAGCGTAAAAATATTAGTAAAACACTAATATAATGTTTATTTGCTATGTTTTGGACCCGGAACGTATTAAAAATGGGTGCGCCAAAGTTCACCTAAATTTTTAACTCCGATAATTATTGGAAATCCGAAAATGTTCTTCCTAACATTTTTCATCCTAACAATCACAATTCCTAAATAGTTTGTCTCTAATGTTCATAATTCCGAAGCATTCAACTTCATAATGTCAGTAGCAATACACATTTATTATACTTTTATTTGTTTTCCTATATTTTCTCAACATAACCATCTTTTACACTATTATTCAAAGTCATGTCGTTTTTGTTTAGATTTCTTTTTATTCATAATAATCAGTATTATATACATTAATTTTGCGTAACTTTTACAGTTTTAGTTATTAAGTTATTTTCCTAATATATACCACGGTACTATTTTAGTCAATGGTTTAAGTTAAGTTATAACGCACGAGCCGAGCGAGCGAAGCCATACTCCCGCTCCAGTCATTCAGTCAAGTTCCAGAAACGAATAGGTCCTATTCATAATTATTGGTTTAGGTTAGGTTAAAACTAAAAACGATAAGTGTTTATCTTATGTTACATTTTCTATTATTTTCTTTTCAGTATAAACCTTTCATGTTAATGAACAATACACGTCAATTAGCTACCAAGTCCCTTCGGTACCGTAGCATAACACGCATTGTTCTATTTCATTTACAAATATAGCTAATACGCGCAAAGCTAGGCCAAAACAGGAATATAATGTGTCGATAGTTATATTATGAGTTGCTGCCAAACTATATCCCTTCCTTTTAATTATTTTTAATAACGTAATTGTCAAAATGCTGTTGATGATTAATAATATAAGAATAAATCGTACCGTGAATGACGGATTTATAAACAAGGCATAACCTAGCCTTTGACTTTCTGTTCAAGGTCGAAGTCTAAATTAGGAAGTTTGGAAGCAGAGGCTATGACACCTGGGTACTAATTAAAAATACAGTTAGGATGTTACTAAACCGGGAGTGATTAGCTCTTTTAACATAAAATAAAATGGTCTCTCATAAAAAAAAATCGAGAAGGTTATTAAATGGCGAAGAATGTCAATAGAGACTTATAACTCATTTGTAATAACGCCATCTATTGACACTGTTATGAACTAAAATCACATGTACTACTTATGTCCGTGAACACTTAGAAACCTGAAATTTTTAGATTCTATGCGTTAAGTAGTCAAGACGAGCAAGAAATGAAACTGTGTATCAAGTTTGTTTGGAGGAATTGGAAAAATATATACATAATATATACCTACTAGCTCTAGTAACTAGTATGTACAGACATTTCATGACTTACAATAGTCAGAAGTTACAATAGTGAAAACAAAATAACATTTTTATTATGAATTTTTATATCTATTGTGTCTTTAATTATAAAAAGTTCAATATATTTATATTAATCTAACTAACACTACTAAAACGTATTATTTGGTGGTTACAATTTGTGCATATTTTTTTATGAGAATAAGCTTGGATCGCGGCCTAACAATTCTTGACATGTTAAGTAAGGACTATAGCACCAAGAAACAACAAAAGCCGAATAGTAAGCACATTATAGTAACTACATGAACGATTTAAGTGATAGTATAGTGTATAACAAATACACTATACTATCAACATAAAATAAAATTGGTACCTTCATAGAATCTCTGCCTGTGTACATAAGAACTAAATGTAAAAATGTCAGTATTCAATAACATTATAGCATCATTCCATACAAATCCAATGAACTGTTTGTTAGTCGGTGCTGTCAATTCAGGCTCATTCACTTACCTACTTTGTTGTTTTCTGATGAACAAAAGGTTTTGTTTGTCTTGTTTTTGTTACTTCTGCTATTATGCAATGCCTTATCTACAAGTACGAGTAGTGACGTCGTCTCTTTATGCATATACACTTCAATATTTTCGTATCATAACTATACAATATAATTTTTAAATGATCTAAATTAATTTATAAAAACATCGCAGCCTGCTTTAGCATCTTCCCCGAGTGCTGGTATTTACTTTGCACAGCAGGAAATAATTGCCATTCAACGCGGCAATGCTGCCCGCATTCTGAATACTTTGTCCTTTGGGTACTACACCTATAGATGCAGAATCTAGATGCAGTAGTATCTCATATAATTAATAGAATCAGGCGTCATTTTGCGGAAATCCATATTAATCTTAATTAAAAAGACAAACATATCAGGTTTTTTAAAACATATATTTTTTTATTACTATTAATATTGCCGTTTTATAATTATAATGGCGTTTTTATTTCCTCAAGGCAGAAGGCTCATAACATATTTTGCGTATTCATGCGAAAAAAGAACGAAACAAACTAAAGTGAAACAACTGCTATATATACAAATACTATAATTGCGATAATAAATACGTTTTCAATTAAGTTTAAATAATATTTACATATGCGCTAGTCTTTATGCCTGGGGGAAGTAGGAAAAGCCTCTGGGACAGCTAGGTACTTATTAGTACGACCGTAAAAACAAACCGTTTCTAATCAAAAACATGGTTAATCAATGCGATATTTGATTAAAGTAATTGCAATATTTGATTTAATTAAACTAATATAATACTATTTTCTAGTCATAATATGGCTACAAAATAGTATTTTTAAACTCGACAAAGGGAAAGCTCGGCGCTCTCAGATTATTATTAATTATGTTAAAAAATATAAAGTAGCTCTCGACATGCAAAACTTCCAGAAAATATTTCAGTGCTGTACCTACTTTACGTTATTAACATAGAGAGAAGATTTTCTAGTAGAAAAACAACTTTAAATTAATTATAATACTAAGAGCTCTTATACAATATGTTACAAAAACCCTGTCCGATCCAATACAGGCGTATTCCTGGTTCAAAATACGTACTAGAAAAAATGATTATAAAAATGTAACTCATAAAAACCAAAAGTTATTGAGTTTTTATTTTTATAATCCATGCGAAATTTACCACTGAATATGGGAAATTTTCATAAGTTGACAACACTCTTCTTTGACAAAAAACTGTAGGTAGTAAACACGTGAACTTTGTCAGCGATCAGTGTTGCCGTTGATCAGTTTTTATTTTTTATTTTTATTTTATTATATTCACTGAGAACTGGGCAAAATAAATATCTCAAATCCATTAAATGGTTACGTATATGGGTACGCAGTACGATGCTGAATAATACCCTTAAGGATCGGACAGGGGTTTTGTTACATGTTGTATAGGCAATGGCAACGAAATTGATCGCCATACGACTATAAACCAATTTACCAACGAAATTGATCGACACGCGACAACCGCCATCAACGTGGTGCTGTAAGATGGTAATTGATAACATTCATTTTTTTTACATGTATTTTTTATGTAACTAGATCAAAAATTAAGAAACCGATATATTTTTTCTTTTTTCGAAATTCAAAGTTATTTATAGAAAAAAATATACCTATGTTTGGCTCATTCAAATGTTGTCAGTTGTCGCCGCATACCGACCGCTGCCGCCTGCCATCGCGTCGATACGCCGACGGCACACCAACAACAGCTGCACACGAGAGGCAATCGTCGAAATTTCTTTGTAGCGATGTTAAAATGTTAAATCGTCAAAATTACTTCGAAACAATGTTAAGAGTTGGTTTTAAAATGGATTGTTTGAACTTATAAAATTCGTATAAGTACACCGTGATATTTTTGTCATTTATAATAATTGGCAGGACAATTTGCCATCAGTAGTTATTACTATCGAAAGGTTATATAAAATATTACAATAGACATATTATGCTTTTTGCAAAAAATAGTTGCGACCGAAGATTAACTTTTGTCATTTAGATTGTACGGGGGGCCCCTAACTAGCCCCAACAGTAATTCAAAGTCATTATAATCATCACATCACCAAAATGGGGAAATTTTACGCGTAGATATTATTATAGTGTCAACCATATCTACGCGTCAAATTTCCCCCATAGAATTCCCCACTTTAATTCACATTATCATAAATATTCAAATGTATGTTCTAATGTTGAAATTGTTTACCGGTAGTGTCGTCCCAATAAGTTAACGATAAAAATACATTCACATAATTATAATCTTTAAACATAACATGACTTCTTCGAACAGAACTTGACTATTGACACTAATAACAAAGTTTCGAAATCGCATACAAATGAGGCGCTAGGATGTTTGACAACATCACGTCTAATCCACCTTCTTGAATATTCAAATAGCAATTACATTAATGGTGGATATCTAAATCAACGGCGCGTGTTATTTCTCCGAGAACACGATGCGGTAAGTCTTAGTTCCCCCTACATCGTGATGTGTTGAAAGTAAGGCTCGGTTAACTGCTTATAATATTCACAAAGGGGGTAAACTGCTCACGTGTGAATTGCTCTTAAATGTACACAATGGAAGACTTTGAATCGTAATGAATTTACGATGTTTCTATTTCTGTGTGCAAATAATTTTTCTAAGTAGTTGTTATGCCACCAAAGCACTTATAAGACATCTGGAACCAATTATAGGAATTATGATTATAGCTGCATTAGAAATCTATAGTCTTTTTTAGGGTTCCGTAGCCAAATGGCAAAAAACGGAACCCTTATAGATTCGTCATGTCTGTCTGTCTGTCTGTCTGTCTGTCTGTCTGTCTGTCTGTCTGTCCGTCCGTATGTCACAGCCACTTTTTTCCGAAACTATAAGAACTATAATGTTGAAACTTGGCAAGTAGATGTATGTTGTGAACCGCATTAAGATTTTCACACAAAAATAGAAAAAATACAATAAATTTTGGGGTTCCCCATACATAGAACTGAAACTCAAAAAATTTTTTTCGTCATACCCATACGTGTGGGGTCTTTGAATAGGTCTTCAAAAATGATGTTGAGGTTTCTAATGTAATTTTTTTCTAAACTGAATAGTTTGCGCGAGAGACACTTCCAAAGTGGTAAAATGTGTCCCCCCCCCCTGTAACTTCTAAAATGAGAGAATGATAAATCTAAAAAAAATATATAATGTACATTACCATGCAAACTTTCACCGAAAATTGGTTTGAACGAGATCTTGTAAGTAGTTTTTTTTTAATACGTCAAAAATCGTAAACCGCAATTTAGCTTTCATTCAATGAACTCGAATATAAAAATATAAAATAACATTTCATTTCATAAACATACGCTTTTTTATTTATTCTTGATATCAAAAATCGCACTTGTAAATGAAACGGAACCCTTCGTGCGCGAGTCCGACTCGCACTTGTTTAAATACCAATTAATAGCATTGCTATTAATCGGTATTTACCTACCTATATGTTTTTTACAAAGAAAAATCCCTCAACAAGGCGGTAATGAAAATAAAAACATATTACATAATGGGATGCAGTGCCATGCGATACATGATAATTTGGATCTTAAGAACGGGCGTCGTTTTTTAAGCAATTGAAAAAAGTATATTATTATATACTTTTTTCGATCAAAATTGGACCATTTCGATAAGTATTAGCCATGACTAAGAAAACACGGTATAAAAGACTCCTATGCACCTGATGTGGCTAGGATTCCTTCAATACGCACGAAGCGATTTGCTTCTTCTTTCATAATGCGGAAGGCTAAGGAGTGGAATTCTCTGCCGGGGTCAGTTTTTCCGGAACGCTATAATCTGGACATCTTTAAAGCTAAAGTGAACAGACACTTTCTAGGCACGCGTGTATCATCTTAGGCCTTATCTTCGCCTTCCATCAAGCGAGATTATGGTCAAACGTAAGCCTATATTTAATAAAAAATAAAAAAATGTCAGTGGTTCATCACCATCAGATTAGAGAAGAGCCTTCATATTGGTCCACATGAGTTCAGCGACTTCAAGTACCTTTAGAATCAACATTTTAATTAAATTCGATTTGGAAAAAATAAATAAAAGTAATTTAACGTTTAGTTATTATATTCACTTCTTACAATTTGTAGTTCAATTAATAATAATAATATTTGGTTGTGGCATTATATTATAAGACATGTATATTCCGTTGTGCTTTACCTCTCCTAATATGGAATATCTGAAGATTGCTGATTGAGTAAATCAAAACTCAAGATGTAATTTTGCGATATTCCTCATACATTTAACAAGATTAAATAGAGGTATGATTTCAATGAAAAAAGTGTTCATTGCTGATATTGTTACGCAATAAGTAAATGAAAATAAAATTACACAAAAATAAATATAAAAGTCCTACAAAAAAAGGTATGATTGCTGCGAATGATTTTTTGAAATAATCCATAACAATATATATAAATAGATATTGTACTTTCTTCTCTTAATGTCTCACAACCAGTGATTGCTTGGTTCAATTCATATCTTAGAGGTCGCTCACAGTGTGTCCATGCCAATGAGACCTTTTCTCAGTGGTGTGATCTAGCTGCGGGCGTTCCTCAGGGTGGCGTCCTATCTCCTCTTCTTTTCTCTGTTTTTATCAACTCTATATCTAATATATTATCTTCTCATTATCATCTCTATGCAGACGACTTGCAGATATATCGACACTTTAAGGTCACTGATACTAGGGAAGCTATAGCTGCTATCAATACTGATCTTGGAAACATTAGCAAGTGGGCGGAATCGTTTGGCCTCTTGGTCAACCCCTCTAAATCACAAGCTCTCATTATTGGTAGCAGATATATGTATAATTCAATACAATGGAGTACAGTTCCTCCCATTATATTTGATAACAAGACTATAGAACTATCCAGATGCGCCAAAAACTTGGGTTTTTTTATAGACAACAATCTTTCTTGGACAAACCATATTGCCGAAGTAAGCAGGAGATTGTTCAGTTCGTTTCAATCGCTAAAACGTCTCCAGAAATTCTTACCGTTTCAGACGAAAGTCACTCTTGCTCATTCGCTTCTTCTTCCTCTATTAGACTACGCTGACGTTTGTTTCTTAGATGCAACAGAAGAACTCTTCGATAAGCTCGAACGTCTGCAGAATTTATGCATCCGCTTTATCTTCGGCCTCCGGAAATACGACCATGTGTCGGAGTTTCGGCTGCGGTTAGGGTGGCTGCCTGTTCGGCGGCGTCGAGATTGTCATATATTATCTCTCCTCTTCTCTGTTCTTCACAACTCTAATGCCCCCTCTTACCTCAGTGAACGCTTTGAGTATTTGGTACCTAGGGATAAGCCATGTCGTACTGCTACTTCACTTCTTCTTAAAAATCATCCTCATGTTTCCAGTCGATATGATGGCTCTTTTTCTGTTCGTGCAGTGCGGCTATGGAATTACCTACCACAAGCTATTCGTTCTAGCTCATCTATAAATGCTTTTAAAAGAAGAACGAAGGAATATTTCCTATCTCTGTAATGTAATGTATAAATATATAAGTAGTCTATTATAAATATGTATGTATTTTATTTAAGTATGGTATGTAAGTATTAGGGTGTATGTTTATCTTATTTTTATTGATTTTTTCATTTTATTTTATATACCGTTCAGGTATACATAAATTGTTGTTGGTTGTACACGGTAATGCCCTATGTTCACAATTTTTTTCTCATACTCGGGGTTTGCTGGAAGAAAATTCATAAATGAATTAAGCTCGCCTTTTTGCTATTTGTATTTCTGCATAATGTATGTATCTTTTGTGTTTCTATGTGTGCAATAAAGAATAATAATAAAAGAATAATAATACAATGAAAGACTAAATACATTTGCTGATAAGCATTTATTTCAAGAAGTAATACACATATCTTAACAGTAACGATATGTCAAAAAGTCTTTGGAAAATCACTAAAATCAACAATAGGAGTTCACAAACAAATACCTATAATATACATATTTGTAAATTGTATAGTTCTTAATTACGAAACATGTTTAACTGAATCAGTGCTTTTCTGTAAGATTAGGTTCGCATTGAAATATGTTATTACAACATTAATTTATAAACGGTTCTTTAGATACATTACGAAGCAAACTTAAATTCAATTTACAATAAGGAAAATACATTGTATTTATAAATAAACCAGTGTCATATAAAACACATATATTTTTTTGGGTAATGGCTGACTATGTCAAAATGTCAACAAAGTCAATACGTATTCGGGACAAAAAAATATATAACAATATTAAAAAGAGAAAAACATTTGATTGTTTATTGACATTGAATAGGCTCCGCAACTACTAAACCGATTTTAAAAATTCTTTCAATATTCGGAAGATACGTTGTGCAGGAGCAACTTAGGCTATATTTAATGATTTTAAGTTCAAATCGCTCGCGCGGTATTATCTAGCCACCTAAAGCGACATAAATTTGTTGATAGCCAGACTACGTATAAATTCATAGTTGTTGGCATTTAACGTTTTGTTATTTTATTGTTGTGTCCCTGTCGTAACAAAAGGGCACCAAAAATATTGATTTTTTTATCATCAAATTATAGTGTTTAGAGAATGTCGTATTTCCATTACTTAAAAGTTTATGTCTTAGAAAATAAACAAGAATAGAATCACAAAGTACAAAATAGCGTTTTATCAACGTTTAGTTTCTTTTATTTATATCACAATAATATAATATTATAAGTTTAATTAGGTATAATCTAATTATATTATAGAAAAAGCACTGTTTATCAATGTTTTCGTTATGATTTTGAAAAAGAAAAATCTTTCTTGATTTTATTTACAAAGAAAACAAAGTCGACATGTATTAAAAAAAAATAACTAAGTTATAATAAATAAGTTTTCTTAAAAAATACATTTAAAATAAAACATCAAGTACAAACAATAACAAGTAATGTAGCAAAAGAAATGAGCGGAGTTTTCTTAAACAGTAACATTTAATATTTTCTTATTCATTTAATGTTTTCACATTTAGGTATAACATACATAATAAGTAGTAATATTAATGTGATACGATAGTTAAATAACTACCCTGGGGCCGACAACACTTACATAACATTTACATACACAAAATTTACTAGGTAAATCACGCCCAGATAATTGTAAGTTTATTTATATTTAATTTCTTTAAATATATGTTTTCATATAGGCCAGTGTTTTAAATCTTTTTTTCATCAATCTGGGTAGTTTCTAGTAACTTGTATGTATGCTTACAATTACGATTATCATAATTTAGACAGTTATAAATTTATAGCATCACAGTGATTGTTTTATTAAATTTATGAATAGTACTTTAATTTGATTTAAATAAGTACCTTACATACTAAAACCATTCAGAATGGGATGTACATACTAAGGTTGAGATAAAGTATGACTTGTTAATCTAAATCAACATAACTAATTATTATAAAATTATCTACAATTTTGCATTAGATTATCGTTGAGCAAAAATTATATATTAAATTTACTTATACTAAAAAAACAAGTCGTTTATTTCAAAGGTTCGAATAACAATTCGTCATATTGACGGATATCACACTCTGACGTCACAACCCCGGGTACCGCCGCGCTCCGTGGCTAATATGACGGTTTGTCATTAGAATCATTGCAACGTACAATAATTTAATCTAAATAATCAAATGATTTAAATCAGACGTGTTGATATAATATTATATTTAAGTTTCATTTTAATTCAAGTTTCTCTATTGTAAACATAATTAAATATGACCGGTTCACACACGCAAGTATTAAGTTAGAGCTTACTAATTTATCATGTACTGTCGCACTGCGGCAATATGGAATTATACAGTAAACATCAGTTTCCTTACATTGAATTAGATTGATCTCATTACCTTGTAACAACAACAGCAACGGGAATATAATACTAAGAGCCGAGACTGTGTGAGAAAATTTCAATTTTTTACTAAGTATTCTATACTACACATATAACATTTTGTAATAATTAGAAAATGAACATATAATAACTAGAAAACATCATATTACATATGTTTTCATGTTCTAGATAATTTCAGAGTTTCAAAGAAAAGGTTAGACAGAATAACGATAGAAAGATAGAAAGAATCATATTCGGGGTGAACTTTCCCTTTAAATAATTATCGAATTAAAATATAACATTCTCATAAATGAAAACAAGAATAGGTACACACACACAAGTACATTTACCTACACATAGTATTAAATTCTATTGTCTACTCATTCCTTAAACTCTTCGATTTGCTTTGCCAAAAAAACTATCTTCTTATAGTATATTACACCTATTTTTTCGGGTTTTTTTTACTTTTTTTAAACATTAAGTGTTATCAGTAAGTATATTGAGCTTGTTCCTAGAAGTATAAATAGTAATTTTTATTTCACAGCTTCATAGACATAATTGTACGTAATCGTTAGTCTTGCCAGTACTGAAGAGATATACCTACCTAATAAGGGACAGTTAAAACACGTGTGTTAATGCGAATTTTATGTTTTTTTTTTATGATTTGAATAATTCATATGAGCTCTCTAAGCTGATCGATGACTGTCGTGGACAGTCGTCGATCCTTCGGAGCGGATTTGGAGCCTTCGGAGCGTCGACTGAAAGATGTTTTTATGTGTATGTGTTTAAAGGCAAATCGACTAAGCACCCAGGCTGACGGTATTTCGACGGTATAATTCGACATTTACGGAAACGGAAAAAAAAAATTCTTTACAACACGGCAAAGGTTGGTCAACAAACCCATTGGACGATGCGTTTATTTTGTGGGCTGAAACTAAGCTAACGTATAAATATTATAACCGGTTGTATTTGCGTATTGAAACGTAATCTGATTTTAATTTCAGCCATTTTCGGACCTAAATAAACTTGATGTAGGTTGATATTTATTTTCATTGTCTATTATTATAAAGAGGAAATGTTTTAATTTTTTGTATGTTTTTAACTCAAAAACTACAGAACGGATTTCGATAATGCTTTCACCATTAGAATGCTACATTATCCTTGAGTAACATAAGCTAGGCTAAAAGTCCACCCGTGCGAAGCCGGGGCGGGCGCTGTTATAAATAATTTGGCATAGTATAAAAGTGGAATTCGCCAAGATATGTATAAGTAAGTATGCCATGCCGTGCCATTATTCAGAAAACATTGCCCCTCATCATTACCGCTGAAATTTTAATGGTTGATTTCCCGCAGTGAAATATTTTTGTTTCAGCGGTAAATACAATGGCGAAAAACAAATATGTTAACGTTCGAGTACGACTAGTAATACCTACTTAAATATCATGAAAGTCCCTCTAATCAGCTAATAACTAGTTGTGGTGTACGATCTGGCCAAGTCTGCTAAGCCGCGCCGCAAGACTCAGCTTGCTGCGCGAAACCAGAACGCATGTCACTGAAACGGCGCGGCGTAGAATTGTGTTCAGTGAAATGTAGCAACGCAAATTCGCGACGCCCACACGTTGCCCGATGTGTTTGTGACAGTTTGCCACGTTGCCGCTGACTTCGTGATCGGCACAATGAGGTTGAACCATACGTACCACCACCGCATCACATTGCAGTGACAGATTGAAGTCACAGTTTCCCCAGAAAAATGTGGTACGGCTAAATAATACTTTTAATTTTAAATACAAAATATGCCCAAGTGTTGTGGATGTGGTCTGTGTGTCGATCCTTAAATAAGCATTATAACGCGCAGGTGCCGCCATTGCCACGCTTGAAGCAAAGTTCGTGGTCGCAGTCTTTAAAGTTGTGTATACGTAGTACGCAGCGGCGCGGCAGCCTATTGTTAGATGAACCTTTAAAAATATTATTTTTTAAGTTCTTTCTTTTGATAGTATCTACCACTGAGATTTTTTTTTTACTTTGGTTAACAACAACTGAAATTGCTATGATAATAGTAAACGTTAATATGTGGACCAGCGGTTTTTTTTCGCTTGTTTAAGGTAACACACGATATGCATATTGATAAGTGTCTGTTGCGGTATTCACAGTACTGTCCCTTATGTAAGTAAATGTTATATGTCTACTTTATGATTAAATTCAATTTACTGGGTTGTTCAGATAGTATATATAGAACTTTTATCCGAGTTATAGAGATATTTAATAAATATTTTACTTCTCTATTTTTATATAAATAACCAATAAAACAGGATAAAGTATACATATGTATAATGATTATCTAAGAGTTTTGGTAAAACAATATTTCTAAGAAATTTAAATAGTGCTATTTAAATAGTGTAGGTACATTTATAAAGTTACATAGAGTTTATGTAAGTATGTCACCGGAAAATTGTAAACATCAATTTGTAATAAAATTAATTTATTAAATATGTTGATAAATTGCAAACATTGCATATGCTCATTTAAGGAAAGAGGCAAGTTTGCCGAAAAGAACTAGAACATCAAAGAACCAAACCTATATATGTAATAAGATCTTATGGTAAAATAAACGCAGATTAGTTGTAATATGTATACTTTTAAAATATTTTATAGCTTTGTTCGCAACGATTCAACAATTTACGATCTTTCGCAACTACCAATGTTTACACCCATCTGGTGACGTAACCATATAAACAAGTAAATTCATTTTTATTACATCAGTTTATGAAACATTATATAAATATGTTAGGAATAGTAAAATTTGCGAATAATTTAATGGAAACTACATATATTTTAAGAAGGGCACTTAGTTTTAGGGACAACTAAAGTAAGAATCATTTTCATCTCTGTGGTTTTCATAAATATATTGTAGCTATAAACACTCAAGGTATGTCCTATATTAATTAACCTTTAGTAAAAATATTTTTTGCCTAGTATTCCTAAGCCTAATATCAGATTTTTTTATGAAAATTATTTTTAACCTTTGTCTGCGGTATTAATTTGATATAATCATTAAATTACACGCCATTATGCATATCTCGACCGCGTAATTTTCAAATAATAACGGCGCTATTTGAAGTGTCAAATTTCCGAATTGCCACTTAATATTTATGAAGGTCTCATAGATATACATGTACAGATGATACTTTAGAACGAGAGGATACAATTTCAAATGGAAACTAAACTTAATCTAAGCTTTCGATAGCAACGCTTGGCGGCAACGTACGATTGCTACTTTTTGTGATACGTTTCATCAATAGCTACAATCTAATTGAGTTTTCACATAGGTTTTTGTCAATGTATATTTTTTTGATGAACGATACTAAATTCTTCTTTTATCTTATTAAAAATTAAATGGACTTTTATATACTTTTGATATTATTTTATTTGTCTAAATACTTTATATAGTGTAATGTACTCTTGAGTTAATAAAACACACTTTGACCAGATCATACAGGTGAAGTAGTATATGCGTCTAGCGCACGTCCGCTCTCGCTCACGGTTAGCCACAGACTCCCCGCGCGCCGCCCAGGCGCATACACTACATCCCTTCTTTATTTTATAAATAATTAAGTTACAATAACTTGAACAACAATATCAACAATGAAAGAACAGAATAGATTTAGTAATATATAAACTAGTGGATCAGGCATACAACATTATACGATTAACATCAACAAAGTGACAGACAGATAATCATTTTAATTGCATAAAGGTATATTGCAATAATTTAGTCCTCATTGTTCAATGACCCTGTGTCCTTATTATCATTGTCCACAACTTGCCAAGAATCGTTAATTTTCTTTAAATGTACTATATTCCGACGATACTCTTTACCTGTTTCGTCGTTCCGCACATGAATGTCACCATCGGTGACTCCCGTCACTTTTCCCCTATTCCTAAACTAGAATCAGTAGCTCTTCTTTTTCTATCCCCATATTCTTTCCCTTTTTCTTTCATTAGCATATCCCTATCTCTCACATCGGAATCTATGAGTTTATGTTCTACATCTGGAGCGAAAGGAACTTTATCTCGGAAGCGTCTTTTAAAAAATAACTCAGATGGCGATGTACCTGTAACAGAGTGGGGTGTACTATTATACATCATTAAATAATTTAAAATATCCTCTTTCCAGTCCTTATTTTCAGCTTGGCTAATTTTAAGTCTCTTTAGTACATCTCGATTTTGTCTTTCGACTTCCCCATTAATTTGTGGCCAATAGGGAATAGTATTATTTACAACGATACCGCATTCTTTGCAGAAGTTGCGGAACACATCGCTCGTAAATTGATTCCCGTTGTCACATGTTATAGTTGCGGGATAACCTAGCCTTGAAAACATTTCTTTTAGGACTTTAATAGTGTCAAGTGCAGTGATACTTCTCATAACCTTAATTTCTTTATACCGGCTATAATAGTCAACAAGAATTAGTATGTAGTCTCGACTCGGAAGTGGCCCTAGAAAGTCAACGGCCACATCTACCCATGGCTCTTTAGGTAATGATCGCCTTTTCATCGGGTGTGGTGGATTAGGAGCCGATACAAGAGTGCATCCGCGACAACCTTTCACTACACGCTCAGCATCCCCATCGATCCTAGGCCACCACACTTTTGTCCTTAGGCGACCTTTCATCGCGACTATACCAGGGTGCCCTTCGTGAGCAGCTTCTAACACCCTCTGGCGTAGATCTTTTGGTATGACTATCCTAGTACCCCGCAGCAAAATATCTCCGCAAAAACAAAGCTCGCTTCTTATGATTTTGAAACAATTTACGGATTCGTGCCAATCTTCACTGAAAATACCCCTTTTTACCTTTGAGACTTCGTCATCTTTTGATGATGATGCCCCTATTTCATTTAGGGACACAGCGACAGGTCGAGAATATGTCACAATTTGGTTTATATAATTTTCGCTATCAAATGGCTTCGTTGGAACTATTTGACATAGTCTAGAAATGGGGTCGGCAATATTTGACTTACCAGGACGGTAGATAACTTTGAATCTGTATGCTTGAAGCCTGAGTACCCACCGTTCAATTCTCGCGCAAGGTTTGGAATGTCGTCCGAAAATCGTTTCTAACGGTTTGTGATCGCTTATGAGCTCAAAGTCCTTGCCAAAAAGGTATATTTTAAAATGCTCAACAGCCCAAACTAATGCCAATGCTTCCTTTTCAGTTTGGCAATACCTTTTTTCACAATCAGTCAGAGCTTTGTTTCCATAAGCGATAACTCTAGGACCTTCCGTATCTATTTGGACAAGGACAGCACCCAGTCCCACCGGTGATGCGTCAGCAATAACCTGCGTTTGGTCGCTGGGATTGTAGTAACCAAGACATTTTATATTGGTTAAGCTAAGCTTTAGAGCTTCAAAAGATTTATTTTGTTTGGAAGTCCAAAATTTGTCGACAGTTGCCGATTTCCCAAGCCCTAATCTCAACATCTGTCTAAGGGGGTCGGCAAGTGTTGCCAAATTTGGAATCCATTTCCCCACAAAATTGACTAAACCGAGAAAACTTTGTACTTCTTCAATCGTGTTTGGGCGTCTACTAGTTTTAATAGAGGTTAAGTATTTTGCAAGGGGTTTTATTCCATTTTCTGTAAGTTCGTGACCGAGAAATTCGATTTTGTTTGTTTTATATATACATTTCCTTCCGTTTAAAAGAACATCATTTTCTTTTAAAACCCTTTGCACCTTACTCAACCGCTCATCGTGTTCTTTCTCTGTTGCCCCATACACAATAATATCATCAATAAAATTGAATGTACCTTCACATCCCAACAACATTTTTTCAAGAATTTTTTGGAACATTTCCGGAGCACAAGATATACCAAACATTAATCTTTTATAACGGAATAGTCCCTTGCTAGTACTAAAAGTAGTTATGTATCTACAATCCTCATTAATTTCAAGCTGATGGAATGCTTGTTTAATATCGAGCCTAGAGAACCATTTAGCTTGTCGAAAATTTGGAAGCATCTGGTTCATCGTTGGAAGTGGGTGATTTTCCCTTATAATAGCTTCATTGGCTCTCCGCATGTCTATACAGATACGTACCTCATCATCTTCTTTAAGTACAGGTACCATGGGTGAAACCCACGGTGATGGCTCGTCCACTTCTTCTATGATGTCGGCTTCCTTGAGTTCGTTTAACTTCTTGGCAACCTTTTCTTCTAAAGGAATAGGCACCCTTCTATACGGTTGAACTACGGCCTTTATCGTTTTGTCGATTGGGATTTGGACAGTTACCCCTTTGAACTTGGGAAAGACTGCTGGAGTCTTGTTTTCAACTGTGTTAATGTGGAGGCCTATCTGGAGCACTCCCAATTCGATCGCGGTAGCTTTACCCAATAGATCGCGCGAACCATTTCTGATGACGTAGACAGTGGATTCTTTATTTCTTTCACCCACTGATATAATCGCGTTGAATGAGCCTATGACGTCTAAAGGCTTCTTGTTGCCATAAGGAACTAAAATTTTGTTTGGTTTCCGGATTTGGTTAGTGACATAAATCTTACTTTCTTTTAAAAACTGCCAGGTCTTATCTGTGATTACGTTGCATTTACTCCCGGAGTCTATCAACATGTCTAAGTCTACTCCGCCTATATTGCAATTAATTACGCTGTCTTCATCTAAATGGAAAATGTAGTCAATTTCAGATTTTTGGTTTCGCGTCGAGTCTAATCTTTGTTTTTTATTTGCTGGATCCGTGGTCTTATTATTTGTAAATCGTCTTTTCCGCCTAGTCCGGCAACATTCTCGGAAGTGACCAACAAAGTCGCATTTTAAACATCTTTTGTCTTTAGCTGGGCACTTAGCATCATTTGATTGGTGATTTACGCTACCACAACGGCTACATCCGAGATCTTTATTTAGTTTAAGGTTTTTATTGAAGGGTTTCTTGGAATCAATTTTATTTATTTCAATTTTTTTTGCTGTCAGTTTGGTTGTTGGAGTTACCGAACTGCTCAAGTTGTCTAGTAACAACTTCTAAGGCATTTGCCTTAGAAGTGATTTTATCTAATGTAATTGAATCTCCAATTTCTAAAATATTTTTCCTCAAATCAACAAGTCTACATTTTTCTGTGATTTGGTCTATCAAATGTTCATCTTTATTTGTGAAGTTACATTTTCCAGCCTGATTCCTTAACCTCAATAGAAACTTTTCGAATTTTTCACCTTCTTCCTGCTGCATGAGCCGGAAAAGGTATCTTTCATAAATATGGCTTTGCTTTGGGGAAAAATAATCGTTAAGTTTTCCCAGTGCAATTTTATACACATCTAAGTCTTTGCCATCATCATCTTTACCTTCCTCTGCATGGGCCCCGGGCAAATTGTAGTAAATCTCCTGTAGTGCTAATCCACCAACATGGAGAAGAGTAGCTCGCTTTTTATTAGGGGAATCAATATTAGCAGCTAAAAGATAAATTTCGAGGGCCCGTTTCCATTTCTCCCATCGGGTACCAACCGATGTCGTGTCACCCTCACAATCAAAGTGATCTAAAGTTGTCAACATTGAAGTTGCGTGAGCCATTTTATGGGGCGACCTGTAACAGGATTTTGAGACTCGTATGCGTGGCCTTTTATCTTTTATAAAGATAACATTAACACTACTGCATAGCCTTAGGATACTTGTTAGTATTGCGTGCCCATTAGAGCATTTCGGATTAAGCATGACCTTTGACGTAAGCGTAAGTATGACTAACTAAATATACTAAATAACTTTATTCAATAACGTTACTTTACTATTATTATGGAAATTGACTGATAATAACCTTTATCTATTAACAAATTAGGTTTACTAACTGGTTAGCAACAAATAGGTATGCTAGTAATTAACCCATTATCGATGCTTACACTAACGTTTCCCGGTCTTTTCTCACATTTATTATTTAAGCATGGTCGTATGTGCGAATAGTGTTTGCGTGACCTTGATATTTTTGTGTCGAAATGCAAACAATTGATCATAGCAAAACCAGTTACCTGATTAAAATACAATCTACTGATTTTGTTTTATATTTACAATAAGTGGGTATGTAGGTTATTCACAGAAGAAAAGTTAAGTATGTCCAAGTAACCAATTATGTCCATTTATGATAATAATTAGTTATTATTTTTATTTAAACTGAGTAGCGTGCAAATAACTCAATTATCTTTATATTTAAATGAAAGCACTTACTCAATAATAATAATTATCAACAATTTACTGTTTGCATAACAACACATTTAAAATAATTGCGTACTATTCAGGCATGGCCCTTTGTTTTGTTGTAAACAACATTAACTGCATGGCCTTTGTAACATTTACGCTTATCAGTTGTTTACCTCAATCGAAGCAGAACTTATTTTTTGTTACTTAATCATACGAAACTGAGGCAACAAAGCAGTCATTAGATGTAACCATCTACCTTGGTAACGATTTATTTACGTGTAGGTAGGTAGGTTCAGCTTGACTACGTTCTGTTTTCACTTTAGTATCCAAACTACTAACGATCCTTATCGAAATATAGTCGCTTAATTGATCGTAAACAACTTTCAAAGTGCATTATTTTTTAGCGTGCATTCTTCCCCCTTTTTTTTTTTGGTAAATGTTTTCAGTACTTACTTTTATCCTCGTCGCCACTTGTAATGTACTCTTGAGTTAATAAAACACACTTTGACCAGATCATACAGGTGAAGTAGTATATGCGTCTAGCGCACGTCCGCTCTCGCTCACGGTTAGCCACAGACTCCCCGCGCGCCGCCCAGGCGCATACACTACATATAGGTAATTATTATATAATCAAAATAAACTATTATCATACTCGCAAATGATGGGTGGTATGTTGTTTGTGTTGAACGGTAATTATATTAGGTATTTTAATTGGACTGATTAACCAATTTAAACTATCATTTGAACTTTAGATTATAGCAGATCAACTGTGTAATTAGAAATAAAATAATTCGCTTTTAGCAAATAAAATATATGGTTTTAATGTATTATTTTTATCACGTTTAAATAAACTGACAATGGCTACAAGCCTATGCCACTAGTCTATTATTACAAATACCGTTCTTAAACTTAGTTTTATTCGTTTCTAGTTTAAAAAGTAATATGGTTTTAACTACGAAATAGATTATATAGAACATACCTTGAAAGCTAGGTGTCTCATATTATTATTTTATCTATATTTCTTTTTGATTCTGACAACAGTATCAATTTAAAAGTTATGTACAACAAGATGGTGCTTGTATTTAGCGAAATTATTCAAAACGAACAATTTCACTTTAAGCCCTGTTATATTCTTAAAAATCTTGTAATTCATCCAATGTTTTTTCTGTCATTTAATTCAATATACAATAGTTTATATTTGAGTCAACAATGCCTCTCTGTATTATTTTTAGTAGTAACAAAGGGAACGTGTCCTACGCAGTCTTTTATAATTTTTTCGATGTTCACTTATTACGATACATACACAAAAATAGAGATAATTATTTTGCCTAGTATAATACAGTTAATAGATATGTTATAAAATTAATCCAGCCTGAAATAAAATTGAAAATAATGTCTCAGACAACATTATAAAATTCCTACATATTGCCTCAATTGTGCGTCAACGAAAAAATCTACTCGGTAGATTTCATTTCGTCGGGGACAGTGTAATGCCACATAAGTGACACTTGCTAAAAAGTTGCAATTTCATCCATCGATAAATATTTTCTTTATTGTTTTGTGAAGGGTGAAATATCAATTTGCTACATTGGATCTTCAACCTTATTGTTAGCTTATGACACTAACGCGATATTGCAATATCACCAACGACTTATAATTGAATATAAGTATTGCTAACAATTGTTGTTAGCATGACATGACATTAGTAAGTTTAGCAGAATTATAAAATTTATTTTAAAATACGAGCACCGTCTCATTATGCAGTGAGTAATCACTTTCTTTTACAATATAAATATAATTAAATATTTTTAGACTTTTTAAATAATATTATTTTTATATTACGCAAGGGCGTGACCCTTTTAATGTTGAAATTAATATCAAAGTGAAAATCTGTTTTAATTTACATCCACTTCCTTAATGGCAAATGCAGTCGAAGTACAAAATATATGAAAATACATTGATCAATTAAACGTAAATAGTAAAATGAACATCACATTTTCAAAATATGAGTTAAAATCTAAAATGGAATAGACAAACAGAAACATACAAGAACCATCCGACACATCATCACCCATAACACAGCACAAGGCAAATTACAGACCTAATACTTATATATAAAAAAAATTCTAGAAAATAATCGATCCTCACGTTCCCTTTGTAAAAGTCTTAGTATAAAGATTATCAGCTTACACTCGACTTTCTCGAGTATTACTGAGAAGTGGTGTTTTCGTGGTGACAATTTCTCTCCGTCGTCGGTTGAACGTTCCGCTTGACAAACTTTGACGATTGTCTGCGAGGGGTCCAACGATGTTCTAAACGTAACAATTAGTGAGTTACATTAATATGTATGAATTTGCAAATTGTCATGATATATTATATAGGTATAGTTAGCTGACAATGTGCGTAATAATTGTCGTGGTTTAAATGGAAGCTTGGGGCATAGCCAAATAATTGGCACGTTATTTTTTTACACAGAGCATATTCGCTAAATGTTCATGATTTTTTAAATTTTTATAATAATAGTTTCAGTTTTTTAAGGAATCAAAAAACCAAGAAGAAGAAAATACAACTTTAGCAATTTATTTGACGAATGGCAAGTATTTTTGTCACTTAATAACTTTTGCATTATGTGTCAATATGGTAACTCCCATTGTGGTAGACCTATGTACAACAGCAGACCTTATACGGGCTGATGATGATGATAATAAAGCAAAATTTAGAAAGCTATTCATAAGTTTCGTGAAAAATTTAGGTTATGATTGTGTAAAAGAAAAAAAAAGATAATATCTACATACAAACATATTAAGCGATACTAATTCGTGTAATGGCCATATTAATGACAAAAGTACCAAATTTCGAAATTTGTGTCGTTAATAGCCATATGCAATATGCGTTGCGTCAATGCGTTACTTGTACGTTCGTCAACATCTGAGAACTAAGAAGTATAGGTATGGCCCTCCAAACTGATTTCGGCTACGGTGTCCATTTTCTAAAAAGATTAGCCATCAGCGCGGGACACATTATTGTGCACAAGTGTTTCCGCAATCACAGTTGCACTCTCAATTTCTTTACTTATATTCAATTATTTTTAATTAAACCATAGATGATGAAGTAAGGAGTTATACAATTCAGAATATTTTGTTTACATGTAACAGAAAACATAACTCTTCGTGGAAATTTTGATCAGATTAAGCAGCCTAAATTAAATAAAAAACACATTGGACATGAAACGGTGCATATACACATCATCATCACCCCTAGAATAAACATTCAATTATTCGTTTCAATTTTAATAAAGATATTTTTTATATTCTCTTTCATAAAGGAGTTTTGCACATTTCCAGCTGAAATACTAAATAACTACTAAATTCCAAACTTTTTGATTGATATTAAAAGCGCTACACAGAATTTTCTGTGTAGCGCTATAAGTTTCAGGACACAAATTTCGCTATGTGGTTATTCTGTGATTGCAACAATGCTTTGCTATACTGACTATAATACAATTTCACGATGTGGATGTTGATCAGCAGTTTTAGACCTTTTTTATATTCAATTAGATATTTTGCTGTTGAATCAAATTCCAGTGTTTGGACTGTAAATAATAAAATGAGAAATATTTGATGAACAGTTATAGAGAGAGAGAGGTAGACCAAAACAAATATGGATTGACTTATGAGCTGACTTCATTTAGATAACTGAGAATGAAGAAGTCAAACCCCGATAATGGATGATAAACTAAAGAAAAGGTAGTCTGGACTGATTTTAATTCTTAATCACGCAATCATCAAATTCGATACATATCGAATATGTAGATTCGCTTTCATATGTGTATAGATTCGCACTTATTCCATCTAAATTATTGGGGAGTATATATTAACCAAACTTACATGTCTTTCAGAAGCAGCAGGAGGTGCCGTCTGTCCGTTCCACGATCGCTGATCTTGACGTGATAAACTTTGTGTACTGTCCGACGTTGGTACAATAGCCGCCATCACCGCACCGTACGGAGGTGGTTCTGGAGGACGCTGGCCTGACACTGTATTAAAATCTAAAATGTTTAATACATTATACCATGTTGAAATTTGATAAGAGATCGTTTTTATTTCTAGACCTCAGAAGCATAAGGACGTACCAGTGCCAGTTTACCTTAAAGGCACATATGACAAATGTTTCTGACGCGAAAAATAGACCTTATGCTTTTGAGCTTCAGTTTTATTAATTCAAGTATATTCGTTTGTTATGTGAATGTTATTCACAAAGTAAATAAATATTATTTTGCTATCAAAAATGCAATGGCATTTAATTGTTTAACAAAGATTTTATTTAGAAATTTGTCATCTGTCAATAATTTATCGGTCAGTAGATTGGTAGTTGATAGCATTTTTCACATTGTTGAAGAGTATACAAGCTCCTTTCCCATTCCACTATTGCGATCAGGCGATCTAAGTAAAATCGTAAAACATCTATGAATACCACTAATAAAGTAATTTTTTAGCAGAACGTTAAAGAAAACAATAAGTAGCTATAAAAGAAAAGGCTGTACCTGTATTACCTTTCCCAAGGGGCACCACATCAGGATTTTTATCGTCCGGTTGCGTTGGTGAATTGTCTGCACAGTCTATATCACCTTTGTCTGCCTTCACAGAGTGCAGTGGTGCTAAAATAAAATTGTTAAGTAGGTATAAAAGTTGGTAACAATAGACTCAATGCAACATTTATTGAAGAATTTTTAACATTTTGTGTTTTTTTATTGATGCTTCCTATATAATAGAATATTTTTATGACGGACTTAAATGTATTAAGTCGAAGTTTTCGTAACTGCAACGACAAAAATCACGGTGTGGAGACAGACGGACTACGAGTTACAAACATCGAGGATGAACGGGATTTAAGTGATTGTATTATACTTATAGGTATATCTACAACTGGGAAACTAAGATAAACATTACATCAAGGAAATAAACAGTTTAATTCTTATCACGATTCTGGATCTATCATAAAAATCTACCTGAACTGTATGGAACTTTGCTGTAGACTCTTACTATCACAGATACCGTATATATTTAACATTTATAAAATAATTTTGAAGTTGATATTCATAAATCTAGACCGGTGGCAAGATTCTAACCTGAATTTAAGTACAGCCCCTAATGCCTTAAGAATAAAAATAATATTTGTAACCATGAAAAAAATGATGATAAAGCAAAAGAACATAAATAACATTAAAGCTCACAATTGTGCCGTCCAAGGCTTTCAAAAATTCCAGTCACGCGACAGAATTCACCACCGTTCGCCAGTAAACCTGCCCACTGAAGCAATTTCAAATTATTTGTGGTCGAAAATAGGATCCTCCATATTTCTAGAAAATACTACTTCACAGGCGTTAGGTAGCAAAAGGACAGAACTTAAAAATAAATAGTATCGGAAAAATATGTTTAATCGAACATACCTATAAGCAGGCACGAACGAAAAACCCGAAGTAATTATGGATTTATTTTTTAAGACCATGGCAAATTTATGAAAAATATACACTCAAATAAATCACTTTCGACTGCACCGGTGGCTCAGTGGTTACGGTAGTTGCTTCTGGGACCTGGTGTTCTGGGTTCGATTCCCACCCGGGACAATTATTTGTGTGAACCACAAATAATTGTTCTATTGTTCTGAGTCTGGGTGTACTTTGTGTCCGTGAAATGTATGTTTGTAAAGTCCCCCGCGACACAGGGATTTATTGCACAAGTGCGGGAGAAAAAAAAAAAAAAAAAAACTAATCCATTTAAACTGTCGTTATCCCCTGCGGTTTCAATTGCGTAGATCCTGGTCCCGTAGGAACCTCGACTTTAAAAATTGCCTATGGCACTCGCAAATAATGAGAATTTGGTAGAAATAATCAAAATCTATGAAGTAAATACAGATGTTACCCCTTAAAACTAGCTTTGCCTCTTTATATAAGTATGGGTTTTGATTTGTTTGATTTATGAGTTTAAAAGTGTAATATCATCACTATGATATGTATCAAATAGCTTACCGCGTAACTATCGTTCCCATAGATGCCTTATAACTAAATATAGCTCATGGCCTTCCTCGATTAATAGGCTATCTAATATTAAGACATTTTTTCAAATCGAAACAGTAGTTCTTGAGATAAGCAAACAAACTCTTCAAGATTATATTAGTAAAGAAGTATTGAACATACTTGTTATGCCTACCCGTCACCACCCTATTTATAATTAAATAAGGATTGTGTTAGACAATACCAATGTGATCTCCAAGCAAATAAGAACAAGATAAATAAAAATTTATAATTATAACATTAGTAAGTGCCTAGAAATAAACTGTTCATACAAGAAATATTTAATGTCTAATATATCCCTAATGCCTAGACTAATCGTATTCAACCTTATTTTTATAGGGGCCACACTCACGTTTTACTTTTGGTGTCGCGGGCCACAAACAAAAAATATTTAAGTGGTAATAAGAACATGAAGCCAAATAATTAAAAAAATATTTACGAGGTAGGTAAATAGGAAAATCGGAAAATTTTAATACTACATAAAAGCTCAAAATATTCAAAGAACACGTATAATTATAATAACCCTAGGTTACTCAAAAGACCCGGTGGGCGAGGCGAGTTGAGTATAGCTAGCCTAGAGCATTATCAATCAATCAACCTCTTTATAACACGTCTCTAAGGTCTAAGGTCCTCTACAATAATATTTAATACTTTGCTAAAAGTATTAAATATTATTGTCTGTTACTTTCATATATCAAAACAACGTTATTAAGTATATAACTATGTTAAAACCAATACAATGCAACAATAAAGGTTAAACGAAAATATCAGAACATAATAACTAATACAAATGAAATCTAGCAAAAATGCTGATTTATTTGATAAAGGTAACTAACCGAGACTGGCTTTTACTAATTAATCAAACTGGAGTATTGCGTAAACATTATTCAGATAGTTTAGGTAGCTAATATTGTATAAGCTCATAATAAGTTCGAATTGTTGCGCAGTCGGAAACTATACCCTTAAAACTTATTTGTTTACACGGAAATCTAATAACTTTATTAACATATAAATCATACATTTAAATAAAGCTATTTGATTTCCGTGTGGGCAATTTCAATTCGATCAGTCCTGTAAATAATATATTGGCCATGACTCTTTTTTTACTACGAAAGCTCTAAAGTTTGTTAACTCCATAGATCGTTCAAAATTGTGGATTGGTCGTTCTAAAGTATGCATGATCGAATATACAGGTAATAAAAAGAAAAAAAACCCTGAGAAATTAGGCTTTTTCACAAGTTGGACTAGGATGAACTACCTAACCCGTGGGGAGAAAGAGGCTTAGTGCTCTGGGCGTCACTATAAATGGGTTCTATATCGGCAACTAACCTAAAAGAGACCGACGCAGGTACCGCTGGAGTGAAATGTATGTAAAAGAACAGTTCTCATAGCAGAACCAAGTACTCCCACTTATCGTAGAAGTACCCGTGAGGTTTTAGTGTGTAATTTCTTTCCTAAAAATAGGGCGGCGGGGTATACCTGGGCCTGGCGTATCTAGAAACAGAGACAACTGAAGAAACTTTCATAAGATACGTGGAGATATGCATGGCAGGTGCTGACAACCATGAAGGAAGAATAACTGAACCAGGACTGGAACAAAAGCTCCGAAGTCGAAATTTATGTAAGCCTGATCAAATTATGATAAGATATACTCGTGACATTTGTCAGCTAATATTCTCGAATCCAGCTCATATCTATAATATTCCGATGCAAGATTAATATTAATACAAATGGAGTAGGCCACACGTGGTCCATAATTATGCGTTACATATTGATAGTGTACATCCACATAATGGAGCTATTTTAATCTACTTTGCAAGATTGGGTTGTGGTGCCTGTAGCAAAGGGTACAAAATATAGAGAAAAAACACGGAAGGGCGTCACATATTTAAAAGGGATTTTGTTAAAAGGGAAGTGAACCTGAAAGAAGCTCTCAGTCAAAATATAGCAAAATTGAAAGAGTCCGGAACTTGCAGAGAACTTGTCAGAATATCATCAATGTTTTCTGTGTTTTAAAAAATAGGCTAGTCAAAGGCATGGTATTTGAAGAGAAAAAATTAAAATAAGTAATGAAATGAACAACTGTCTCAGTATTATTTATTTTATCTAATAATACACATAACTTAACTCTCACTGTGTCATATTTTTAGACAAACTAACTAAAAGAAATTCCACTTCAGCTGAAAGTAAGTAAATATAAATAATTTATTTATAAACAAGAACAAAGCGCAGATTGAGCACCTGAAGCACAAATTTTATAACAAAATTTGAAGGTATCTTCTCTAATCTAAGCTCAACAGGCATGACTTGAAAGTTATAAATTGACAATCATTCATATATTAAATTCAAATAAATAATTAATTCAAATAACAAACGTTCGAAAAGGAATAAGAAAAGAAATAAAATAAGACCTGTAGGCCTGATATACAAAGATGTTGGGCTGGATTGCTTATGCGTGCCCGGCCCCCGCCAACGGTGGATCGAAGGAGTGTCCGGGGGATTTTAGTGGTGTAGGGTCCTCTCCTCGTGGTATGAGTTAGCAGGTATGCTAACTCCATAGTGTAATAACGCTATGGTGATGGCGAGTAAATGCATATCCCCCCGGATAAAAAAAATGACTGATATACAAAGATGTTAACACAATAGGGCTTACATATCTCCGGCGAAGTAGCAAAAACCTCCTGGCTAACTACATATATGTCAATCCGAAAAAAAAACAATGGAGCTTATTTCTGTATTTGATGCGGAAAAATTGCAAAACTGTAAACAAAATAGCATAACTAACTATAAAACAAACTTGTTTATTTAACTTTTAAAATTAACATTTTGTAGCTCCGTAATACATTTTACGTATACATTGAAAATCTTAGGTCTTAAAGTAGTTTAGTTGGTTCGGTGGCTTAGGCGTGAAAGCGAATGATTGGCTAATCAAAAAATAGTAAATTGCTTCTTTATGCGTACTCATTTATTTTCATACCGACTTTAATCATTTCATCGTCTCATCTGACAACTAAAAAACATAAGAAACTATTTCTTTTTAATTAGAACAAATCAACTACAAACGACAACAAACTACGAAAAACTACTTATTCCCAAATACAACTATGTTTATTTTCGTGGATATGTATACGTAACGTAAATAGAAACATAAAATGTTTTAATCCGAAAGAATTGGAATCGTCCAATTTGCAAGATATTCGAAGTAGTAAAGCTGGAGCTCCACTCGCCTATTAGCCTGGTGAAGTAGCAAAAGCCATACACATGGCAAAAAACTCGTAATTGCTGTGTATATTACTATCTACTACTATCTAGTATATTCAAATATCATTGGATCCGAATTTTCAATAGGTTATTTGGAATCGTTATATTTTTTCCCCTGACTTAAAAAGCATGACGTGGCGACTAATGAGAAGCACTGCCAGAAAACTCAGTAAAATACAAAAAAAAAAACAAAATGATGTAAAATATTATTTTTTAAAAGAGGGTTTATTAATATTTTACTTCATTTTGCATTTTATATAGTAGTTGGAGCGACTCAATACCATATATTTAAGTCACTATAATCAGAAGCAGGAATAAACATAATAATATATCATATTTTATTGACATAAATATATACGTACCAGCATATTCGATGACCGGCTCACTGTTCTTTCGGACCACAATTGTAACAATAACGATGATCACAAATATTCCAGCCAGTCCAAAAATGATAAGTAACGTCCATACATCTACGCCACTATTTATTGTATCTCTATCATCTGAAAAAAAAAAAATGTAGATACTAAATTTATTTGTACAACAAATGAAAGTATTTGTCAATATTATTCTTACGTTGCAACAGATTAGGATAGCATAGACTAATATCCCGTGCGGAGGAGGGACGCCTGAGTACTCCGGGCGCACTATGGGACCAAACAGTGTTTTCCATCTCAAAAATGGTTTTGTCGAAAGTCGTAAATCCATAGATTGTTTTATGGTTTTATACTCTCAAAAGATGGAACTTACGAATAAATTACAAAATATAAAAAAATATAAAGTTTTACGTTTATAAAATGAACCTCAAACATTGGGCATAAATATTTTCATGCCAATTAAATTACCGTTAAGGGAGTTCAACACATAATTATTCGGAAGTTTTCCAAGGAAACATATTAGTGTTATACATCATTAGATAGCTTAGAATATACACTTTGCAACCACGTTCAGTTTTTGTAAAAAAAATATTTTTATTTAATTTTTTAATATTTTTTTAGTGAAGTAAAGAAAATTTAGTTTTTGTTAATTTCAATTGGAGTTTTCGTTGTTGCCGAAAGCAGCCGGTGTCAAGTTAATTACTCTATTAGAGACCTTATCTACTCAGTAATATGAGGATTTAAAAAAAACTTGCGCGTTTTTTGCGCCAGAGGTGATTTTGAAGCAATAATGTCAATCGGGGAAAAATCCTCGAAAATTACGGTTCTTCTTTTTTATTATGAAATATTATATTTAGTTATTATCCTTTGATGTCTATATTGTTTTTTTCTATTTCTATGATAAAAACATACATTTGCAAATTAAAAAAACTGCTATTATATTTGAAAGAATCTTCCCATGGCAATTTTGTTTGGGGTGGTCACCTTAACCACAAGTATGATAAACTATATTGCTGCGGAAGTTCTATTTATCTGTTGTGGTAAATAATTACAATCAGTACTGATTACACTATTTCGATGAGAACTGTTATAATCAATTGTCCCATGGTTTTTGCACAAGGCACTAAAATATTAGTCCTTTAAATACCCGTGTATGTTCAGCATACGATTCATCAAAGTGTTCAGATACTTCTTTTCAATAACAATTAACGCATAAAAAACATTATTATCTAACAATGAGTGAATTCGTTTGTGTTCGACGCGATCTTTGTGATCAAATAATAAAAGGGAAAAGTACTTCAGACCTCAAAAAATATTTATTGGAAAATTTTCAACTATCGGAAACTGACGTTAATACTGTAATAGAGTGTATTCAAAAAAATCTAACATCGAGTTGCAACCAGAAATGGACCAAAGCTCAAAGAAAGCCGGACCGGTTCGAGAGCCTATACTCAAATTGGTTAAATGGTGAGTTTAAAGTATCATTGAATTCTTGCAGTACCTCAACCACTGTAAATTCTGGTTTGAATACTTCTGGTGAACGTGGAAGACCAACAAAACAATATGACGAGTGCTCGGAAAACACAAAGAAACGAAAAAATATGGAGCTGGTCCAGGAGTATGGAATGGGACATGTCCGTAACGCTTATGTGCAAGGTTTAAGATCCATGGGGGAAAATGACGAAGCGTCGATTGTGACTATTATCAGAAATAAGGAAAAAGAAGAGAAAAAAGTTATTCTACAAAACATACTCAATCCAGATAACGCACTTTCCTTTACAAAAGAGGAAGCATTGAGTATATGCATTGAAACTGATTTAACCAAAGCACAATATGCGTACCTGAGAAAAAGGCTCGTTGATAAGAATTTAAGTTCTGTATTGCCTTCGTATCAAACACTAAGTGAAGCAAAAAAGGCTTGCTATCCGCCTGCATCCAGCATTACGGTGACAAATATAAGCGCAAAAATCAACCTGCAAGATCTCTTAGACCATACAGTCTGCCGTATTATAAGGATAAAGTCAGGATCGACTTACAATCGTCTCAAGCTTTTCACTAAATGGGGATGTGATGGATCCTCCGGGCAAAGTGAGTATAAACAAACTCTACCGGAAGAAAACGAACAAATATCGGACGCTAATTTGTTTATAGTGTCACTTGTACCACTGCGACTAGTAGACGAAGAAACTTCTACGGTCATATGGAAAAACCCTACTTGCTCATCTGTTAGATATTGCAGACCAATTTCATTAGAATTTGCAAAAGAAACTCCCGAAAAAACTACAGCGGTTGTCAGTGAAATTGAAGCCAAAATTAATCAATTGATTCCAACTCTTGTGTCAATAGAAGACAAAGTCATCGAAGTTAAACATCAACTGTTTATGACAATGATTGATGGGAAAGTTGCTCAAGTGTTGACAAACACATCATCCAGTGCTACCTGCACTGTTTGTGGAGCAACTCCCAGACAAATGAATGATCTTTTAAAAGTTACAACGAGAGTTGAAAATGAAAATGCGTTTAAATACGGATTGTCGACGCTACACGCATGGATAAGATTTATGGAAATGATCCTCCATATTTCTTACAATTTAGGTTTTGAGAAGTGGTCTGCAACAGCTCCAGAAAACAAGCAACTTAAAGAAGACAAGAAAAAATTTGTCCAAAAACGTTTCCGAGAAGTGCTTGGCTTGCATATTGATAAACCACGTCAAGGTTCCGGTAATAGCAATGACGGTAATACGGCAAGGAGATTTTTCCAAAATTACCAATGTTCTGCAGAGATAACCGGAATTGATGAAGAATTAATCAAGAGACTATATGTAATTCTTCAAACTATGTCATCGGGATTTCCTATAAACGCAGAAAAATTTGGTCAGTATACATTGGTAACCGCGCAATTATATGTAAGCAAATATAACTGGTACTACATGCCATCTTCGGTCCATAAAGTACTTATACATGGTGCTAAAATAATAGAGCATTATGCAGTTTTGCCTATAGGACAATTATCCGAAGATCTCGGAATAAAGGAAGCTCGAAATAAAGATTATAAGAAATATAGGTTACATCACGCTAGGAAGTGTTCCAGATCAGCAACAAACGAAGACGTTCTGCATATTTTGTTATATACATCTGATCCTTATATATCTAGCTTAAATAAACCAAGTTTTCTAATATCCAAAGAATTATTTGACGAAGCTAAAGAATTGTTGGAAATAGAAAGTGATGAGTAGGATAAGTTAGTAATAATTTTTTTTTGTCATGTAACTGTTTTTTTAATAATAATAATTTAGTTTTAAACTTATTTTAAGCATAAGTGTAACTTTTATTGCTATTTTAATATAACTGTATGATTTTTTGTATGAAATTTCGTATAACTTTATCTTTGTCATTTTTTTTTCGGAAAAAATATTTTTTTTAGAATGATGATGTTTGATTTCTTTTATTGCCTAGATATTCACAAATACGTGAAAAAAAAATCAAGGAGATAAATCACAAAACAACAGAGTTATCGATTTTTGAGATGGAAAATACCGGTTGGTCCCATAGTGGGGCGTCCCGTTAATGGTTATACGGGCCACATACAAAGTGGCCCCGGAGAGTCCGCGGCACCATCCAAACTGCGGACGGCCGCCGTGGGGGTTCACCGGAAATGCAAGCGCTTCTCAGCGATACCCGGTGGCCCTCACACTCATGGCGGAAGAAGGAGTACCCGGGGGGTTTTAGTGGCGGTAGGGTCCTCTCCTCGTGGTATGAGCAGCATACCACGCACTGGAGAGGGCGAGCCCCCACATATCCCACCGCCGTTGTTTTCACAACGGCGGTGGTCGAATGCGTAAGTGCATTTCCCCCGGTTAACAAAAAAAAAAAAAAACATAGACTAATATAGTGTTTTATAGACACTGCATAAAATTGTGTAAAAAATCATGGACGGAATCTAAATCCATATATGTGCTTTATATAGATTTAGATTCCGTCCATGATTTTTTACACAATTTTATGCAGTGTCTATAAAACACTATATTAGTCTATGCTACATGTTACACTCTTTGAGATAACATGAATCCTAAATCTAAAATCTTGAAGTATATAATAATATAAATACTGTTCAAACGTCAATTATTATATTCATGTTTGTAGGGTTGGGGTTGAATGAAATCATTCGTTGAAGCGGCGCCATTGGATGCCGTAAAATATAAATTGGTATTGGATCGTAAAGGACTTTGGCTAAAACAGCCTATGAACAAATTCGTAAGCAAGTTACATTAAAATTCCTATTTTATTTAATATAGGGTAGAATTGTAGTGAAAACCACTTTTTAATTGTTTACGAGAAGCTGAAGTGTCCGTTGAAATGTAATATATGGTCCATAGGTCCACTGGTAGATTTAATATTTAATACTACGAATTATATTTTAATTGTTTCAATGCTTTTTTTTTCGGACGGACATATGTAGTTAGCTCTGAGGCTTTTGCTACTTCACCGGCATAAAGACGAGCAGAGTTCCAGCCTAGATGAATGGTTTAAAAACTACAAACTAAGCAACCTGCGCAAGAGGGCGTACCCTGTGGGACTTGGCTCCTCGGCTCAGGGCGGTCGCTGACGGAAAGATTGAGGGATTATGGCTTTTAGTTTCTTTAGGGGAGTTTTGTGCAACTGTCGCTCTACTTTAAAGTTCGCAGGCCTCTCGGACTTCGGGTCTATGAGGGCATCGGAAGGTTCTTAGCAAAAAGCGAAGGTTCTCATCACATGTTTTAGTATGAGTTTAGATAAAGACAGTTTGTGAAAACTTTGGCTACTTATCTTTGATGTAGTGCCACTGCTATGATTCTATAATATATAATAAAGTAAAAGTAAATTTTACAGTACAAAAAGTCATACGTACTTAATAATGGTGCTCGGTCCAAAGTATTTAACATCAACGAAATTGCGTCGGACCTTCCTCTTGCGTTATGTGAATAAAGTATCAATTTATACTGTTTTCCTTTGCCCAGTCCCCGTAGAAGCCACGATGGAGCCGCAGTTGAAATATTTGCAATATTTTTTTTAAGATCCCATACTTCCACGCTGTATGAAGTAGGCATGCCACCGTCATAACCTAAAAGAAGGATGTACATATTTGGTGTAATTTGGGTCCTTATAAAACATAAACAAATCGCGCATTGTTTGTCGTAAGAAAGAGTGCGATGTCGTCTTAATCATCTTCAGCCCTTAAAACGTCCAGTGCACTATGAGCCACGCTCGATGATGCTCGAATCAAGGCCACGAACTCCGAAACTCAAAGCAGCACTTACTGTATGTGTTTTTTCAACGGAGGTTGTTTGTGCTAAGATACGAAACATAAAATGAAACAATTGTTTTTTATATTCTATGAATTTGAAATATTTTTTCTTCCAAAACAATTGGATTGATTTTATTTTATAAAAACAAAAGAAAGAAAACACAAACAGTTAAATATTTCTTTTTTAATAATATTTGCATGAAAGATGAAACTTGAGGATTCAATAAAGTTACAAGAAAGTTTACAGTCAATTTCGGAATAAATAAATTATTTATTTTCCTTATTTAAACTTTACTGGAAACGAATAAGAGATACAAAAAATATAAATATAGCGATGTAATTTTATCAGATAGAATCAGTGTATTGTTGTATCACCTATATAAGTATTTTTGAAACAATCCGTTTCACACTTTTTGTATCGCAAAAATGGATCGATTGCCAATCCATGTCATTGATTGAAGTTGAAGAAGAATCGAACAGGCTTAGGTGGAATATTTTGGGGTTTTCCGAAGTCCGTAGAGAGGACAGGACGCGATAACTCTGAAATCTGGCAACCTAATCTTTTACCAGGAGCGCGATCAACAGTCCCAAGGTGGTGACGAGTTTCTCATACACAAGTTGCTTGTTTCTCAACAACATCGTGGCATGCCTAACAATAAGAGTATTTAAAATGTACGTGCTAAAGGTCGTTCAGGTCTATGCACTGACCTCGATACACCCAGATGAAGAAGTTGAGTGTATGTATGAGGACATTATTATGGGGGATTTTAATGCGGAACTAGACGAGAGTAGCAATACTCATCATAATGAGTTGATAGTGGGTAACTTCGGTTATCAGTATTCGGTTTTCGGGTGGCAACTGAACCCTAAGGGACCGAGGCAGGTTAATTTTTTGGAGAAAGAAGTAGTTGACAAGACGATTAGATGGAAAAACTATACGACTTACTATACGACTTACTATACGACAAGATGACAGGCCTTATGAACAGACTTAGAGTCGCACATCGAGCTATGGAGAGGGCTATACTCGGGGTTGATCTAGAGATCGAATTGGAAATTATAAGAACACGAATTAACACCCCCATTGAGCTTCGTCCGTAATTCGTTGGATCCATCCCATGCCATCTATTATATGTGCTATTTCAATAAACTAATCCAACGGATTAGTTTATCACCGATTACCTAAAACTGGACAGAAGTTTTGTTATAATATTGACTGCACCGGTGGCCCAGTGGTTACGGTAGTTGCTTCTGGGACCTGGTGTTCTGGGTTCGATTCCCACCCGGGACAATTATTTGTGTGAACCACAAATCATTGTTCTGAGTCCGGGTGTACTTTGTGTCCGTGAAATGTATGTTTGTAAAGTCCCCCGCGACACAGGGATTTAATTCCCTAGTGCGGGAGTTGACTTAAAAAAAAAAAATATGAACAACCATGGATTCATGATTAAAATGTGAATTTCAAGTATTAACATACTAGGGTTAATTGTACAATTGCCACACAATAATTATCAAAGGAATTAGTTAATTAAAATTCTGCCATTTATTTTTATCTTCACAACACTTAAAACGGTATTTTTGCATTTACAAGTATGACAAATAAATATATTCGTATAACTAATTTATAACAAGTGACGCCATGCAGATATATAAAATTAACTAACACAAATTACAATACCTTTAACTTAACAAAAACTATAGCTGATTAATTAATTTTGACGTTGATTATTCTTTTAGAAATTGGGTGTACGGAAAGAAGGGATAAAAATAAACACTTACCTGCTATACACTTTATTTCTGCAGAATTTTCAGTAGGGTTAACAGAACTGCAGTTGATTAGCGGGTCTGGTCTTACTCCTGGCACTAAAAGGTATCGACAGGGTTGAACCTGCTGACCAGCCAAGTTTGTAGCTCTGCAGGATAACGTCCCGTAGTCGCGATCAGTCAGAGGAGTGTACGACAATACTGATCGACCATTTTCATCGAACGAATACTTTTCCTGAGAATAAAGTTAAAGTTCGAATAAATGAGTTGAGTTAGTCGATAGAACTAAGTTTTTAAGAGAAACAGTTATGATAACGTACTAGACAGAATAGTAATAATAAAGTTCAATGACTAAGAAAATGTTTCTTAATTCAAATTGTCTAATTTAATAATGTTAATTAATTTACTTTATCAATTATGTTGCCTATTATTTTATGGTATGTCAAATTTTTCGTATAATTAATGCATGTGATGTTAACCTGTAAGTGATTGTTACATAGTAAGTCTGAAAACTTTATATATGTACTCTTCTAGACGTAACATTAATCTAAACAATCGTTGGTTGACCTAATGACAAAAATGTTACTCATTCCTCAACATCCCAGAAAATTTAATAACATTTTCTCAGTAACCTGGGCCAAGGTCTTTTAGTATCTCAAATCTAGTGTGGTGGCTTGTGGTAAATATCAATTTGTATTACAAATACATCTTCTTAAAATTAATAATAAAAAAAATACACCTTAATATTGTTACTTAATATTGTAACACCTATTAACAATCGAAAATAAACATAATTTATATTGCAATACAATTGAATAAGCATCTGTTTGAGGAGACATGGGGTGTTCTATTCTAAACCGAAACCACACACCACTTTGATAAACATAAAAACAAATCACAAGACGATTATACATTATGGTGTAACTAAGAGAAATAGGGATTTCATATTTGATCAGATTAAACATGATCATTAAGATTGAAATATGTCGAAGAATACTCACGGATTCAATTTCTGTAGTTCCTATAGAATTGTTTAGAAGCCATTGGAAGTTTCTTGGTGGAGGATACCCTTCTACTTCACATATAATTGTTGTAGGTTCGTTAAGCGCCACACCAACTAAGGCAGTCATCGTCATAACGCACTCTGGTTTATCTACAAATATATTTATCTTACCTTAAATACTGATATATTTTTTTAAATAAGAATAATCACATTGCCGTCATTCGTGTCAATTCGCATCAACTTTTTATGTTAGAGAAATATAAAGTTTTATTTAAAATATTTCTCCAACAATTTTTGCGAGTTTCGTAGGTCGCAGGGACTTGGACTTTTTAAATATTTGATGCGATTATAACCAATAAATTTGATTTATTTTGCTTTAAATCAAAACGTATAAATATAATTCTATTTTTAGGTCTTTCTTTTGAGTCAACAACCAGACAACAGTTTTGAAAGACTTTCCACCCATTCAATTCAACATACAAATATTATACCTTTGATATTTGTATGTTGAATTGAATGGGTTTACACTCGCCAATTTAACTTTTAGTGTTGTTTTTATGCCATCGCCAAGAAATCAGTAAAAAAACATAATTTTCGATTAAAACTTTCAGTTTCAGTGAAAAAACTTTTTGGGAACAAGAACGATGAAAAAATCTAGTTAGTTAAAACTTCGGACGTCGAGGTCTTGTTATGATTTCGCAAATATAGAAACCACCCGAAACGAGGCTGCCTCAACTGGCCAAATACAATGTGCGATTTAGTCATATTTCAGCTATGTCATACATAACATTTTTTTGAAAGTACCTTTCGAAGAATGACAAAATCTCTATTACTATAAATAAGATATCTATTTTACTTTTATATATTCTTTTCAATTTACCTTAGTTGTTTTTGATAACGTAACTAGATTTTATATACGTTCTCTACACATCTACGCTTAAGCAAGCTCAAGTAAATAACAAAAATAGCATGAAACCATACGATTGAAAAGTGATTGGCGTAGGCTTCATATGATAAAGCATAAACCCACTAAAGCGACTCCATCGAGTCGTAGCACAATTGTCAGTTATTCTGCCAGTTATACAATCGGTTCATTCAAGCCATCAATACAGATTGTCAAGTGCGTGACAGATTGCTTACAAAACACGATCAAGTACAAAATTAAACTGAATATTTTCTGATTTATGATACCATTATAATGATTTTTAAAAACAAAACAACTTTATGTGAATTAATTATTGAAAAAACATAACAGCACTTTTATCCTACTAGCCAAACTATTCAATACTCACAAAGTATTTCAAGATTAATGGGTTCCGATCTCCCATCGCCCTCCACGTTAGATGCTATACACACATACACGCCTGCATGATGTTTCTTCGCGCTCTGCAAGGCTAAGTGTGCTGATCCAGCAATGACACCTGCTCTTTGATTGTGTGATAATATTTGGCCCTAAAATTAACAGAATTTTATAATGATTTGAAAAAAAGATATGTAGGGAACTGGAATTTATAGATTTCAATGAGTTTCAATGTCTAAAACTCACTATCGTTAAAAGAACTATGAAATAATGCTTCATAATTATAATGTCGAGTACATTGGTGATTTGGAACGGTATACCAACAAGTAATCACAGGTCCGGCAGTGAGATTACGTAAAAGCGACGAAAGCGATAACGGAGCAAATAAAAAGCAATCAATCGCAAAACGTGAAAAATGGTTCAACATTCGAATGCCGGAATAAATATTAGCTACTATTGACAATTACCGAGTGAAAGTCATATTTAGATGTTTTGCGATTAATAACTTGTTATTTGCGACATAATCTGGCTCCTGCGATACATTATTTACTAGTATAGGAGTCAGGGAATTCTAAAACTGTATGTTACTTATTTGTGTCAATAAAATAATTTAATTTAAATCACGGACTTTTTTTACGCAAAACGTTAACATCAAACATTATTTTAATACTCACATTATGTTCCCAAACTACTTTATAAACTGGAGGATATGAATCTACATTGCATTGAAAATAAACATCATCTCCTTCTTCTATGTCATTAGGATTCAGTTTAGCACCAAATTGTAAGGTCACATTTGGGGGATCTGTAAGAAATATCATTATAAAAAACTGTTTACTAAAGATAAAATAAATCTAAAAATTATTTATTAAATGCAATTCTAAAACGGCGCAACTGGGCAACAATCCCACTCTCAATGGCAATGCTTATTTCTACAAATTATATGCCAGCACTTTACGAACATGTAACGTTATAAAACATATAGATTAAAATTTGTTAACTGTGTATTATCATAATACGTAGTTAATGTGCTCATGGCGAAAATTATTTTGAGTATTTATTTTGTTAATAAATGATGCTCGATTACTGCAGGGTAATTTAACTTTCTAATGAATCAATCATTAACTCCTTGGCTATTCTTAAAACAGAATAAGATATTATACGTAATGTTTCTTATTCTTTCTTTTTTACTGTTTATTATCCACCCATTGATACCTATACTACAATGTAAGACTAGGTACACAAGGACTTACAATGTAAGTTCAGCTTCACACTTGTTTCAATAGTCGTATCGTCAATAAAGACATGCATCGCTCTGCATGTTAGTCTGCGATGATTGTCCTCCATCCGGGGGGTCCAACGAAGATACGATACAGTTTCGTTATTGTCCTCCGTTTCCTGAACCGCAAAATTATTTTAAGTTAGCAAAATAGTGGCGATAATCCAACTATTAGTTATATTATATTAAAAGAGTCCGTTTCTACACAGGAGGACAGCGGTTAGATGTTTGATAAGCAATATGATCTACGTAAAAGTTATTGTCTTGAGTTGCTCTAAAGCAGCTTATCAAACGGTCCATAAGCCAATGCCCTAATGCGGTCTGATTCAACAGTTCTTATTCGGTATTGCCCGACAAACCGTTGTGTCATTTTCGGTAGATTTTTCCAAAATCCATTACCCGACTGCGCCAGAAGAAGGGTAATTTAAAACTTTGTCTTCATAAACACTAGCGACAAAGAAATCTAAAACTCGTTCGCAAACTGAACCGCAACAAGACTAACATTTACAAGACAACAAGACTAACAAGACTAACATTTAATTTTATATAAGGTCTTTACCTATGAAATTGCCGTTCTGCAGTACTGGCCATCTCAAATCAAAATAATTTTTGTTTGGCTAAGAATTCTAATTTCAAATTAATTTTATTTTAAAAACATGATTTTTTATTCCAAAAGTAGTCATTTGTTTATTGATTAGTGTTACATTTTCATCGCATTTCTATCTTTTTCGTCATCATGGATACGTTATAAATTCATGTAATTATGGAATATGAGAACCGTCGTGGCAGCAACGCGGCACAAGCGGCATGCAACATCAACGACGTTTACGGAGCTAACACTACAAACCAACGCATCACCTGTTATTGGTTTGCTCGCTTCCGTTCTGGAAATTTCGGCCTGAAAATGAACCTCGCGGTCGTCCGAAGACTTTGGTCGACAATGACGAATTAAAGGCGATTGTGGAAGCTGGTGATACACAATCTACGGCTGAATTAGCAGCAGCTTTCGACGTTAGCGTCAAAACAATATTGGTCCATTTGCGTCAAATTGGCAAGGTAAAAAAGCTTGACAAATGGGTGCCCCACGAATTCAATGATCGCCAGCACGAAGTACGCGTCGAGACGTGCCTTGCACTGCTCAACAGACACACAAATGAAGGAATTTTGAACCGCATTGTTACCTGCGATGAAAAATGGATTCTGTTTGATAACCGCAAGCGCTCAGCAAGTTGGTTGGATCCTGGTTCAGCACCTGTAACAATGCCCTTAACGAAAACTTACCCCTAGAAAAGTGATGGTCACTGTTTGGTGGTCTAGCGCCGGTGTGATTCATCACAGCTTCTTACCAAACGGGCTGAGCATTACTGCAGATGTGAACTGTGAAGAACTGAACACAATGATGGAGAATATGGCACATCTCCAACCAGCATTGGTCAATCGCTCGTCTCCGCTGCTCCTGCACGACAACGCGCGTCCTCATACTGCACAACAGACGGTCTCCAAGTTGCAAGAACTGGGGTTGGAAGCTCTCCGTCATCCGTCCTACTCACCAGACCTTGCGCCTACAGACTACTACTTTTTCCAGAATTTGGATAACTTCTTGGCGGGAAAAAAAATCAATACCCGAGAGGCAGTACAAAATGCCTTTGAAGAATTTGTTGCCTCCCGTCCAGCTGATTTCTTTAAGAAGGGCATCAATAAGGCATCAATAAACTGCCACTGCGTTGGCAAAGATGCATTGATTGCATGGGTGATTACGTCGATTAAAACAAATAAAAAATACATGAAAAAAAATCGTTTAATTTTTTTCATACAAAACCGCAATTTCATAGTTAAGTTTTTTAAAAAGAAGAGGACTTTTAATTTGATATACTACTAACCTCATATGGATGGCGTTTCATTCGAAAATGCACTTAAAATACTTGTTTTAATCAAATTAACTGTAGTAATTTGTTCGAATGCAACAGTTAATTACTGAAATAGTAAATAATAGGCAGTCCTGAACTGAATCCCGATCTGTCAACCAATCGTCGACCAGTTAAACAATACAATTAGTGTTCGCACAATTAAAGACTAGATTAAAAAAAATATAGATCATTATAGTAAAAAAAGTGATATTCATAATGTTAACACAAGAAATAAACATAAAATTGACATACCCAGTTTTAGAGTAAGTAGAACCAATAAATCATTTATGGAAAATGGTATTAGGTTTTATAACAAGCCTATCAGTAACCTAGTCGTGTTACTGATTTGCCTGATACAACTTTTAAAGCATATATTAAACGTGTCCTTGTATCTAAAGGTTACTATAGCGTTAAGGACTATATTGAGGATAAGATGTTTGGTCTCATGAACCATCCTGCGTAACACTTCCTAGAGACCCTGTATCTAAGTTAAATAGTAAGCATAATAGTGTGATGTTCTGTGAACTATCTGTAATCGGCCTAATGAGTTACATTAATAGACCGCTAGTTCTGTCTCAAATTAGCTTCTTTCATTAGTATAAAAACATTAATAGATAATAAAATATTATAAATAAAACCGTTCGGGAAAATAATGTGTATGCCAAATATACAATAAAAGTAACTGGACCAAAACCTACGCTCTGCCCATTTGAGTATGTTTCGCCGGACCGTCTCATGTGGGTCGTGTTAAAACCGGCAGTAGAATAACCCACTGAGTTTGTTTCGCCGGATCTTCTCAGTTGGGGCGTATTGGATCCGGTGGTAGCATTAAAGCGCGTCCGTCGTTATATACTCATGGTCCGCCCAAATAATGACAATTGTTCTTAATATAATTTAATATAGACAGAACAAGCTATTAGACACTATACTGTAGTAAAATAATAAAGTTAAGACTAAAATATTAAAAGCAAATACTAAAATACCTGCTTAATATGCTCATTTAAAAATGTTAAAATTATACATAGATTAATAATAAATTATTGTTTTGACTATTTGCAAGTGCCTGTAATAGGTTTACGTAAATAAAAATGATTTTTATTTTTTATTTTATTTTATCTTGCTGTCATGCTACACTATAGAGCTGTAATATGAAAGTGTAGTCATATTGAATGGTTGTGGCTCAGTCACTGATATTTAACTGAATTCACAAATAAACATAGGTATTATGAAAAACGTGGTCCATGTGTTTTATATTTTTACTAGCTGACCCGACAGACGTTGTACTGTCTTAGCTAAAACTATAAATTGAATTAAACTTTTAATATAAGGCGTGATAGCAATGCACTAACCGTGATGTGCACTAAGAGTAGCACGCATTCTATGTTATGTAATATGTCTATGTTATATAATATTACAATAAATAAGATTAAAAAATTACTCTATTCATGATCGATGATATGCCAATTATGTCACGATAAGATGGTTTACCCACTTGAACCCAGGGTGTTCCCCTAAATGCCAGTAAATGGAGCACCGGTAATAGCTAATCCATACACGGTACATCCATTACCGTCCGATGCCTATGACCTAGCTGTCATGGACTCTCCCGAGGATTTTATTTAAGGGTTTATTAAATGCATCTTTTGCGGGCGCACGGAGTACCACTACGTCTCTACACATCACGGGTCAGGCTCTAAAAGAAAGTAGGGCTATGCTCCCCACTCCTCAAAGCCGAGGCTCGGGGGACAGCCTGCGATTTCTGCGCCTCCGGTGAAATGGGTAGGAGAGATCTTTCTCCTGAATACGCTCCGGGGTCTTCTACAAACTGGACAATGGTCGGTAGAAAGAAACCAAACCGGACACTCCTCGATCAGTGTCCAGTGTGCTGCCGCGTGATGACTGATGAAATTGAGTTTCCGCCTCTCGAATCACCCTCCTTTTTTTCTTTTATGCCATTCCATTATTTTGAGATTTTCCAGTTTTTGAAGATTAGATCAATGTAACTGACCCAACATGCGTTGTACTGTCTAAACTCAAACTCTAAATTAAATTGAACTTTTAATATAAAGCGTGATAGCACTGAACTAACCGTGATGTGCACTAAGAGTAGCACGCATTCTGTCAATGTTATGTCAAACGCCATAAGATTGCAACAAAAGACATTAAAAAATTTACTTATCCATGATCGATGATATGCCAATGATTTTTAAAAACGAATGTTAAGTAGGATGATACGAAGTTCATCGATGAACTTCCTATCACCTACCTACTATTAGTTATGAAAAAAAAAACATTTTAAAATATCAATGCGATACACTTCTAATATTTTTGTATTTTGATCCAATCTTCAAAAGCTGGTTCAAGCGATCTAGCCCAAAATGCTAGAATGTTCTGAAAGAAAAGAGGGAGGGTGATGCGGAAACTAAATGTCATCAGTCATCACTGCGACAGCACATGGCACATTGGTGCGAGGAGTTTCCGGCTTGGGCGGTGGAGCGAGAGTGATGGGATCCGTCCTCTTGCTACCGACCATTGCCCATTCAGTAGAAGTCCGCGGAGTGTTTTTAGGAGAAAGATCTCTCTTATGCATTTCACCGAAGGCGCACAGACAGCAAGCTGTCCCCGGGGCCTCGGCTTCGAGAAGTAGGGAACACAGTCCAAATTTATTTTAGAGGCCGACCCATGATGAGTAGAGTTGTAGTTGTGCTCCGTGTGCCCCTAAAAGGTCATAGGCATCGCCACGGTACCGGATGTATATGCATTAGCTATTCCTGGTGATCAATTAACTGACATTTAGAGGAACATCCTGGGTTTAAGTAGGTAAACCATCCTTAGTGATAATGAGCATATCATCGGGGAGTTCTACATAACCCGCCACTGTGGCCGTGGGTGCCTGATGCATTTTCAACCGAGAAAAAAATTGACATTGAACGACTGCGACGAATTTCTTATAGTAGCAACAATCTTTACGTTTTGACTTTGAAGAATTCAAAGCAATAACTGTTGCAGTTTTTATTTTGTTCAAATTGTGGTCACAGTTCATGTCGAACAAAAAGAATTAATAAAACAAAAAAAAAAACAATTCACACACAAATTAGAATTATAAATTCGTTATTTCAGTAACGCCATCAATTATGGATAGAGTAAGTTTTCTATATTTCAATATCACCGTGGAAGAGTTTAAGCAATTGGATATGACCGAAAGAAGCCAGAAGCACAACGGTGTACTTGTAAGTACCTATATCACGATTCCAAATTAAATATAACGATTCCAAACAAATGTAACCATTTTTACGGAATAAATTAATTTTGAATTTGAATATCGTTTCTCTTTACAAAATAAAATTCTCAACCCACTTATAAATATTTGACAATGGTGACATATCAACTTTCGTCTGGATATGTACTTTTTGGTTTCTCAATCAATCTATGGCGGGAACAAAACTGTAAAGTTTGACAGTTATAATCATTTGTATGGGAAAATTAAATTATCATTTTTAGTATTTCCATCTCAATTTTTCCATATTTTCTCACCGTTTAAACCGTCCCTGGACCACGGCAAACATTTCAAAACCAACATCTAAATTGGTCCCGCCGTTCTCGAGTTTTAGCGAGACTAACGAACAGCAATTGATTTTTATATATCTATATATATAAAAGAAAGTCGTGTTTGTTACAACACTTATAACTCGAGAACGGCTGGACCGATTGCCATGGTTTTTGATTTGTTGGATTTGTTTCCGTCCCGAATAGCAGAATACATTTTAAAAACAAAAGAAAGTCGTGTTAGTTACACTATTTATAACTCAAGAACGGCTGAACCGATTTGGCTGAAAATTGGTAGGGAGGTAGCTAAGAACTTTTGGGTAGGCGTAGGGTAGGGTAGGGGTAGGGTAGGGTAGGGGTAGGGTAGGGGTAGGGTAGGGGTAGGGTAGGGGTAGGGTAGGGGTAGGGTAGGGGTAGGGTAGGGGTAGGGTAGGGGTAGGGTAGGGGTAGGGTAGGGGTAGGGTAGGGGTAGGGTAGGGGTAGGGTAGGGGTAGGGTAGGGGTAGGGTAGGGGTAGGGTAGGGGTAGGGTAGGGGTAGGGTAGGGGTAGGGTAGGGGTAGGGTAGGGGTAGGGTAGGGGTAGGGTAGGGGTAGGGTAGGGGTAGGGTAGGGGTAGGGTAGGGGTAGGGTAGGGGTAGGGTAGGGGTAGGGTAGGGGTAGGGTAGGGGTAGGGTAGGGGTAGGGTAGGGGTAGGGTAGGGGTAGGGTAGGGGTAGGGTAGGGGTAGGGTAGGGGTAGGGTAGGGGTAGGGTAGGGGTAGGGTAGGGGTAGGGTAGGGGTAGGGTAGGGGTAGGGTAGGGGTAGGGTAGGGGTAGGGTAGGGGTAGGGTAGGGGTAGGGTAGGGGTAGGGTAGGGGTAGGGTAGGGGTAGGGTAGGGGTAGGGTAGGGGTAGGGTAGGGGTAGGGTAGGGGTAGGGTAGGGGTAGGGTAGGGGTAGGGTAGGGGTAGGGTAGGGGTAGGGTAGGGGTAGGGTAGGGGTAGGGTAGGGGTAGGGTAGGGGTAGGGTAGGGGTAGGGTAGGGGTAGGGTAGGGGTAGGGTAGGGGTAGGGTAGGGGTAGGGTAGGGGTAGGGTAGGGGTAGGGTAGGGGTAGGGGTAGGGTAGGGGTAGGGTAGGGGTAGGGTAGGGGTAGGGTAGGGGTAGGGTAGGGGTAGGGTAGGGGTAGGGTAGGGGTAGGGTAGGGGTAGGGTAGGGGTAGGGTAGGGGTAGGGTAGGGGTAGGGTAGGGGTAGGGTAGGGGTAGGGTAGGGGTAGGGTAGGGGTAGGGTAGGGGTAGGGTAGGGGTAGGGTAGGGGTAGGGTAGGGGTAGGGTAGGGGTAGGGTAGGGGTAGGGTAGGGGTAGGGTAGGGGTAGGGTAGGGGTAGGGTAGGGGTAGGGTAGGGGTAGGGTAGGGGTAGGGTAGGGGTAGGGTAGGGGTAGGGTAGGGGTAGGGTAGGGGTAGGGTAGGGGTAGGGTAGGGGTAGGGTAGGGGTAGGGTAGGGGTAGGGTAGGGGTAGGGTAGGGGTAGGGTAGGGGTAGGGTAGGGGTAGGGTAGGGGTAGGGTAGGGGTAGGGTAGGGGTAGGGTAGGGGTAGGGTAGGGGTAGGGTAGGGGTAGGGTAGGGGTAGGGTAGGGGTAGGGTAGGGGTAGGGTAGGGGTAGGGTAGGGGTAGGGTAGGGGTAGGGTAGGGGTAGGGTAGGGGTAGGGTAGGGGTAGGGTAGGGGTAGGGTAGGGGTAGGGTAGGGGTAGGGTAGGGGTAGGGTAGGGGTAGGGTAGGGGTAGGGTAGGGGTAGGGTAGGGGTAGGGTAGGGGTAGGGTAGGGGTAGGGTAGGGGTAGGGTAGGGGTAGGGTAGGGGTAGGGTAGGGGTAGGGTAGGGGTAGGGTAGGGGTAGGGTAGGGGTAGGGTAGGGGTAGGGTAGGGGTAGGGTAGGGGTAGGGTAGGGGTAGGGTAGGGGTAGGGTAGGGGTAGGGTAGGGGTAGGGTAGGGGTAGGGTAGGGGTAGGGTAGGGGTAGGGTAGGGGTAGGGTAGGGGTAGGGTAGGGGTAGGGTAGGGGTAGGGTAGGGGTAGGGTAGGGGTAGGGTAGGGGTAGGGTAGGGGTAGGGTAGGGGTAGGGTAGGGGTAGGGTAGGGGTAGGGTAGGGGTAGGGTAGGGGTAGGGTAGGGGTAGGGTAGGGGTAGGGTAGGGGTAGGGTAGGGGTAGGGTAGGGGTAGGGTAGGGGTAGGGTAGGGGTAGGGTAGGGGTAGGGTAGAGGTAGGGTAGGGGTAGGGTAGGGGTAGGGTAGGGGTAGGGGTAGGGGTAGGGTAGGGGTAGGGGTAGGGTAGGGGTAGGGTAGGGGTAGGGTAGGGGTAGGGTAGGGGTAGGGTAGGGGTAGGGTAGGGGTAGGATAGGGGTAGGGGTAGGGTAGGGGTAGGGTAGGGGTAGGGTAATACAATATTAGATATTTTGAAGTTGAAGTTTGCTTTGTGGCTTTTTATTAGAAACAGAGAGTATTTATATTCCTTGCTTTAAACGAATGCATCAACCGTTAAGACTTTTTTTTTAAATATGCTCAGCTGTCAGTTGCGTTTTGTTATACCATTTTTAACAAATGAACCGCTGACTTATATTTTGACTGAGTTGACTACACAAATGTAATCAGCGACAAAGGTATGCATTAAGTTCATCTGACTGCGGAAAAAATGATGTTTTTAAGCTTTTTTTTATAGATGTCGGTTAGTAATGGAAATTGGAAAACCTCATTTCGTTAGTAGTTAAATAAAACAAATCAACCAGTCGTTTCAAAAAAAGTATTTATATAATATATATATAAATACTATTTTTACTATTTCTAATAGAAAATTGTAAGTAGTGCCTTATAATGTGTTCTATGAAAAACATTTTGAGTATTAAGATATAGTTTAAAGGCTCGAGCACACCGAATGCGTTTGCGTGACTACGGCGTAATCACGTCGTAGTCACACGCGTAGTTACGGCGTAACCCGATGTCACACCGGGTTACGCATGCGCTTACGCATCCGAGCTGAGTACGCAACGCACACGGCCTATTGCGTACCCGTCTGCGGCAGCCATATTTTATTTTGTTTTCGAAGGTTGTGTTGTGCACGATATCTGACGAAGATTGAGTATATGGATCAAGTCGTTCATCTGACGAGGAAGAAGCAATATTACTACTATTTTGCTAGAATAATCCTGCGGAATATATATATTTATACAATGCATTTTTGTAGTCTTCACTTTTTGGATTGTAGATACATTCATATTTACGCAAAATTTCAATAAGTTTTTCTTTCTCGTCGCTATTCAACACCACTACGTGCTAGTATATTTGTTTAAAAATAAAACTGACTGCAAGTTACGCGTGTAGGGCAACGCACAGCAAAGGTACTTGCGTGTACAAACTTGTTCGGTGTGACATCCAATAAGGCGCGCCATTGAATACAACGTTGCCGTTCTGCTCTGCGTAAGGTACGGCGTAATTACGCCGTAGTCACGCATACGCATTCGGTGTGCTAGAGCCTTAATTCATTAAAAAACAATACACGTTGACAAATAACAACGTCACCTCCGTAGATGTTTCTTGTCTAGTTTGTAGTATAGTTGAACATTGCAGTCTCACCAAACTTTATCAAAATGCATTTTTAACAAGGTTTGACTAAATTCTTCCAAGTAGGACTATCCGGTTGCTACAAACATTGAAACTGATGAAGTTTATCACCAAAATGATCAAATTTAGGTTAAGGTTATGTTTTTTATTTATTTATCGACTAACGAAATGAGGTTTACTACTAACCGTACAAAAAAGTTAAGCAAACAGAATTTGTTTCACGGTCAGGTACTAACTTCATGCACGTAGGTTTTTGCTACTCCACCGGGTATAAAAGCGAGCAGGTACAAAGTTGATACGTGCTTAATTTTGTACAAATAGTCAATTTTTTTTGGTTTACTTATTCGACATGTAATGAAAATATTTTAGTATCATGAAGACTCTTTGATTGTATAAAACTGAAAAAAACAAGAGTAGGTATTTAAATAAAATTAAACCCGTTCATTCCTAACAAATAAAATTCTTTTTTACATTCCAACTATTTATAAATAAAAGGTTTATTGCTTCTAAAATATCCCATCTATCCTTTTTTAAATGTATCAACAATGTATAGTGTCTACGTATGTGAAAAAATCTGTGATATAATTATTATTTTTACAATATTGATATTACTTTAAAATACATAAAATATGCTTGGCACCTGGCGGCCAGCTGAGCCACCTCAGCTAGTATTGAAGGGCGTCTTTATAAAAATAAATATTAAGTGAAAGTAGTTTTTTTTTTGTATAAATAAATAAAATTCGATATTTTGTCATGAATTAGATACAGTACTTACTTCATTATACACAATTTACTACTTTTATTTAAAAATAATTAACGTTATCAAACAATCTCTTCATTTTAATATTTTACAATTTTTTTCTAGAATTTTCATTTTATTATGTATTTTTATTTGTGATTTGTGATTTTATATGTATTTGTCGTGACTGACTCATGGATTACAGCACATCCTCAAAATCAGGGGGTGGCTATATGACATTTCCGACACAAAAGTAGTCCACCACTAAGCCGCTAAGTGAAAAGTTATATATCAATTATAATCAAAGCGGAAGAAATCGTAAGCAACAGTTAGTATCTATGTGATTGAATGGTGCCGTTTAACATATAAATTAAATTAATTACCTTTTGTGATGTTGTTGGCCGCAACTGTCGGTCGTCTAACCACCATGAGATTACAGCAGGTGGCCTGGCCCCAACCGCCCGGCAACCTAGATCTGCGGGCTGATCCACGGTCAAAGGTTGCTCCCTAGGAAGAAACTCCACAAACATTGGTCTCACTAAAACAAAATAAGACGATGATATTCACTTCAAATGGTCGTAGAGCCGGATACTTAAATACTTAAAGCACATTTAAAGTAAAAATATTATGTGGCGAACGCACGAGAGACACAAGATTGACATGGAAAAAACACTACGAGTATTGCAATATATTAAATCGCAAACAGAGAAAGGAGGAAGGAAGAGGGAAGGAGTAACTTTAAAAAAAACCAAAGAAACCAATCGCTAAAGAATATACTATTTATAAAATATAGATAGGGTTAGATTTATTATAACAAAATTTTAAACGACTATGAAATCACTTTAAGTATCTATTTTAACCTATCTAGATTTAGGTTAAGCTTGTGAAGAGAATATAATGTATTTTTGAATATTAACAATTAAGTTACAATTAAAATTATATGTATTTGCATAAAAAGTCACTGAATACCCAAAAATGTCTGTAGTAAAGTGTCTCAAGTAATTTAATATGTTGATAACCCTTTTCATAGTAACTTTGAGCTAAGCATTTTATGGAATATTTCGTTCACTTAAAACAAAACTTCTTAGAATAGAAACTTCACAGAGACGAAATAATCAAGTTCTATTTGTATTTATTTAAACAATTTAAAAAGTTAGAAATTGGAAATTAGATCTATGCAAAAACTGTTGAGGATACACAAAGGAGACACAAGATTGATATTTTATCATATGAATTTTTTATAAACTTTAAATAATAAGCTGTACGGAAATTATTTGTAATCCGTGAAAGACTTATATTTTTCCTACGAACTCATTGTCTGTTCAACATAATATAAAGGTAGCAACAATAGTGCAAAATAACACTTTATAGTATTGTAAAAGCTATTGTCGTGAATAGGACATTAAAATATTTTATAAGAAAGCTATTCATTTCTCCAAAGGGATTTGTCTTTGACTTTTGCATAGCAAACAGGTACTATGCAAAGACTCCGACAAAAGTCATACAACGTACAAAAGTATAAACCGACAACATTCTAAATATAAAGTTAGAAAAGTTTCATAACATTCGTATTACATGGCGACAAACGCTCATTCTCTGTTATTGCAAAACTCAATCCACGTAAATCCTTACGATTAACGTATATCAAACTAGCTGGAGTCGGAGATTATCTCGGAATATGACATTCCGCTAGCAGACAGGATTCTTTTGTCATAGCGTACACCTAAGGGGCCATTAGTTTTTGTTTGTGTCGCATTGTCCTGTCGGGACGCTATTCCGGAGGCGAACAGGAAATTATTCTCCATTATAATAACCCATGATGGCATTACTTTAGTAATGTACGTTAAGCTTACCTTTTACCAACAAAGCTTTTAGTGGACTATCTTATTTTTGTTTTCAAACACTACTTATGTTCAAGAATATAAACAGCATATGTGCGTTTCAAGAACGTTGAATTTTGAGTTTTGTTACTTTAGTAATAACGTATATTGTCAATTAAATTTTGATAGGTCAAAGACTAATATTATAATGGTGACATTTTACTTTCGCTAACAATTGTTATGGTTTGTTATCACGCTACCGCGTCTCAAAATTTATTGTCATTTTGATATTTTTGATATACCTAATTCTTAAAATTATCGTAAAAGTTAGAGTAATATAGTGATTTAAGTGTATTTATTGCTCTATTTTTTATAGACCGGAGTTGGACCATTCAACTTTTATACAGAACTTGCCAAGTTTTATAAAGGGCCTTTAAGCTGCTTCTCATAAGCAGCTTAAAGGCCCTTTATAAAACGAGACCGGTAAATAGCTGATTTTATATGTAGGTATAAAATAAAGGAAAGAAAAAAAAAACAAATATGCTCCCAGGACTTAAATAACGCTTACATTTTAGGCCTAATATTCTTAGTTATAACTATATATAGATATAGGTAAAATTTACTTAAATCGAATTCTTTTGTCAGTATGTCGTCTTCACGACCATCTCCGGCTAATGCTTTTTTTCTTGAATGTGAGATGCATAAAAAATATAGTGGGATCATACATTGGCTTTCTGAATCAATGTCTTATATTTAAAATCACAACATAATTTAAGGCGGAAACATATTATTAAAACGCCACGCCACCCGACGACACGCCATGTGTGTTGAGTCGAATTAAATGAATTGTTTTCTATAGACCAGAAACACACTAAGAACACCCGACACGACGCCACGCCCGTACTGATGCACAGGTGTTGACACGTGGCGTGGCGTGGCGTTGCATTGTAGTAATGTGTTTTCGCCTTAAGTTGTGTGGAAACCGGTTGCCATGGTATGGGCATGTGTTATGGAAAAATGAGGAAAATGTGGTGATGAAAGTTTTGACTGTGAATGTCGATGAATATAAGAGTAGAGGAAGAAGCGATGGATGGACTGGGTGAACGATGATATGGTTAGAATGGGGGTGACTATCAAGATGGAGGCTAATAGGAGAATGGAAGAAAAAGACATGATGCACCGACCCCAAATAAATTGGGATAAGGGCAGGAGAATGATGATGATGACTATCGATACTTTTATAAATGTTTATACAAATGGAGAAAAAGTTATAAAGACATCTGAATAGGTCTAAAAAAACTAGTAAAACAAACGCAATATACATTCAATTGAAATGTTAATTCACAAAGCAAAGCGAATAACTTCTATATTTAGACTGGCATCCGGAACATAAAAATTGCTCACCGAGTTGGGGCTAAATGTCATAATTCATTCATTCGCATGTTCAATCGTCCGTGACGATTGACAGATTATGTTGTTTGTGTCACAAAATTGCGATCATGAAATTACCGAGGATTTAAGTATTGTACCAACGCATATTATAATTTATAGAAGCTTTGTATTTATTTGGCTGTTCAACTCAGTTGATTTACCTACCTACACATTAGTTTGATATACCTAACTAATAAATTGATCATTTAAATTTTTCATTCATTTTCAACATTGATTTTATGAGTTGGGAGTACTAATAGACTAACTCCAGAAAGTATGGACCTTAAGGTTGACTTTTTACTAATAGTATTTTTTATTTGAGTGTCCCAGGAGTGGCAACGCTCAAGAAGGATCTTAACTGAATATCATTCTTTTACTTTTAAAAATAATCCAGGGAAGCTGAGAGTAAGACAAGACTAGTAAAATATTATTGGTCTTCCAACTACTATCCCTGGAGCCTTTTGTCGATTTACTTTTAGCCCTTGTACCCGGCTCTAGTCATTAATGTTGATTAACTCAGAGTTTATTGTATTGATTGTTTATGATAGTTAGGCAGTAATTGAATGTATAAAAATGCAAAATAGTAACAGTCCTAACATATTGAAGAAAAGTACTTTAGGAGATGGAGATATTCAGGCTGTGATATTCAAAAATAAGGATTTGCTCAAAGATGGGAAGGATCGATAAGATTTTTTAATACCATCAGCCAAAAACAAACAAAACTACAAATAAATATTTATATACACAAGTCAGGTCAATTTGATTTCTGTCATTTTGTAATAAAATTATTGGTAGTTTTCGGTATTTTACTACGCGCAACCTTAACCTGGGCCACGGCCGTGTTATCTATAATACGCGATGTGCCAACATCAACTAACCGCACGATACCGAAGCATTTACTACGATTAATGTACGGTGCCATGATCGTTGGGTGGTGCAGTGAGCAGAATTTTAATCAGTGCATATATGAATTCGGTTTCATCGTAGCACCGCAGTGTATACAGTGCACTTAAAAACTTTTCACATTTTTTCTGACAACCGTACGAGTTGTGTAGTATGTGAGGCACATTTTTCAACAGATCAATATGTATGCCGTACGTACCAACAGTAAACGTTCAAAAGTGAAATGTAAATTGTCTTTAAAGATGGTATCATAAGCAGAACTGGTAATGACAGTATAGTTTTCTCAGAATGTTGTTTTTACTGACTAGACTACTGGACTGTTTTATTTTTATGAAAGAGACAGAAGTTTAATATCTTAGTAGTCATCAACATCATCATCATCATCATCTCCAGCCCGTTTAACGTCCACTGGTCATGGCAAATATGGAATGTCAGGCGCCTGCATAAATTGAAAGGATTGCTGCAATAGTTACAGCACTTGCAAGGTAGGTTGGTAACCGCAGTATCATGGATGTAACAATCGTGAGCAAACACGTACTTTCCAAGGCTGGATCGTAGTCCCTCAACCAAACATATTCGGCAGGCCAACTATGCAAAAAATGCGACAACGATAATTTAGCTAATTAATTATTGCAAGACATCAAACATTAATTGTGATACCATATTAATTGGTGGCAAGTTCAGGCAAGTCCCCTAACCGCTATAAGAACGTAAAACGTAACGTTTCTTTGTCAACGCAACATTTTTGACGCGAATTCAAAACCATCGTTGGCGCATATTTAACGGAATTGTTTTGGCAGTCAAAATCATTATTTTCTAAAAATAATTTGCATGTGTAAATAAGTAATTAAAAGCCAACACAAAACAAATATACTTACAATACATTTGAATTTGAACGATGGCCCTTACAGGAGGGACAAGTAATGTGTTGTCTGCAGTACAAGTGTAAATGGCTTCGAAATAGTCCCTCGTTAACTTGGGTATTTTGAGTTCCAGTACACTGAGCTGAGTCTCATCGGTCAGAGGAGCGAGAGATGTGATCACTTTATCATCACGCCACCATCGAAGCCGCGGCATTGGTTTACCTAGATGAATAAAATTATAACGTTATAATATCGAGGCGTAAATGACTAATTAATCTAAGTGAGACCATGGGCGATATTTAATTAAATACTTTATGAAGGAATATATTAAAAAAAAAATTGTATAAATATAACAGATTTAGTAAATGCATATTTGGTAGATAGCTAATTTTGTACGGTATAATTAATATAGACTTTTTATTTTGTCTTTCTGATTGTTAGCACCCGTGTATCCCTCTACCTTCAAAACGCTAGTATCGATTTAAACAGGACTTGATAGACCTTACACATCAGCTAGTAAAACATACAATTTAAAATTGCCCATGTCGCTTGGTTAGTTTTTCAACCATCGATATAATATCAGATTTACAAAACATTTTGTAGGCACAGACACTACAGAGCTTGCATTTGGAACCTTCTGCTACATAACATTAGGTAGATAGAGGTAATTTGTCTGCAAATCTGAATCAGAATCTGAATGTATTAAGCCTCGTATTCATGGTAAACATTTGTTTAGCAACAGAGTTGAATCAGAGTTGCTGGCAACACTACGTGTTGCAGGGTTGACAACGGCATGTTGATAAGCTCTCGCCCAACGAGCGTAAACATCAGTTTAGCAACAAATGTTGACTTGTGTGAACTTATTTGCAACAGTTTATAAACATGGCAGTAGTTTGGAGCAATGATAAAATTATGCATTTCCTTCCTCGGGCAACATTTTAACGCAGACTGGCGTGTGGACAACCTTTAGTGATTTAAATAAAGTTTAATCAGCATTCGGCGGCGGCCGGCGGCCAGCGTAGCCTAGTTGGTAGTGCTCCTGCCTACGAAGCTGGTGGTCCTGGGTTCGAATCCCGGTAAGTGCAAATATTTGTGTGATGACCACGAATATTTGTTTCTGAGTCATGGATGTTTTCTATGTATTTATCTATCTATATAAGTATGTATATCGTCGCCTGGTACCCATAGTACAAGCTTTGCTTAGTTTGGGGCTAGGATGATCTGTGTGACACTGTCCCTAGATATTATTATTATTATTATTATTATTCTCCCCGTTTCATCAACAATGTTTATCAACTGTTGCTCAACAAATGTTTACCGTGAATACGAGGCTTTAACATTCGAAAAAAAGCATTTTACTCTATCGCCGACATTATTTAACCTTGTTCTACTAACCGATTTCGGCTACGGCAGCAAATTTCTAAGGAAATTGGCCATTTGCACAGGACATAGTTCAGAACAGGAATAGTGCGCAATAAATTTTGATTCCAATTTTGAAATGAAAACTATATTTTCACTATAACTAGCGTGACCCAAAAATACTTAATCACATTAAAGGGGAATTCCAGTCGTAAATTTTAAATATTATATTAATAGGCAAAAATAACATGCGATACCTCCGCTTACTATGCACGTGAGCTTGAAATCCATTCTGTCCTCAGTGTAAGGTCCAGCTACGCTTACAATTTCTGCGTCTGATTCATCAAAAATTTTAGGTTTCTCCGGCAGCTCTGGAAAGAAAAAAAAGGAAATATTAACTGTACATTTAAGCTCAATTAAAATATAATACACGATTATGCTGGCCCCACATTTTGTGGATTCGTTCCCTGTAGAAACCCTTGATTTACCGTGACTGAAAGGTCACGGCATAAAAAGAAAATAAAATAAAAAAGTTTTTATTCACTTAAACCTATTACATGTATTTGTAAATAGTCAAAACATATTTTGGTTTTTAAATTACGTCATTTTATTTGATTATAATATGTAGTTTACATAGCTTTAGCATATGAGTATTTTATACATTAAATTGCAGGTTCGCAGCCTGGTCGTGGTATAAATGTAATTTTTTATTTTTATTTATTTTTATTTACACACACACACACACAAAAATTAACATATTTTCAATACACAAAATCTTAGTTTAATTATTTAAACATAGCATATAAAATGTGATGTCATTCACTGGTATTGCTCCTGTGTGATATCATAGGTTATTTTTAACATTATGGTTCCGTACCTCCTGAACTAGTTGCAACTGTATCTCAGGAGGTAGCTGTTCATTAGTGCTAATAATATCCTAAGTAATAAGGTATGGAGATGGTGTAAATTACGTGTATTAATTTATAGTTATTGCATGTGTCGACTTTTTCTATTTATTTTAGTCGTAAAGGAAAAGAAGAAGAAAAAATTACATAAATACATTAGTGAAAATGTGATAAGAGGGATCCATTAAAGATTCAGTTTCATTTAGTTAGTAGTATAGATTTAATCATGTTAATAACCAAAACATACAATTATTTTATCCAAGCCACAAAACATTGATCAAATGTGAACAGTCTAAAGCTAACTTCGTTACAAAATTTTAATTCCCGATTAATAGAAGTAATCAATCATCTGGTTTAAATTGAACAATAACTAAACAATGCAACATCGTAATACATTTTCCATCATTCCTAAATTAATTTTCCGGGTAATCAAGTCACTTACACGGCGCGAAGCAAAATTAATTAAATTATGAAGTTAACTAAGAATTACTTACTGAAGTTATGGTAGATGTTGGAATTTGAGAGTTGAAAACATACGATATGAATTTTAGATTACAACATGTGCGTGGATGTAAGATTGATTTAAGTTGTACCTTCTCGCAGAGCCTTGAAAGTTGAAGTAATTGTACCTACTTACTCTGAACACACTAGAAGCTGCCCGCGAGTTCGACCGCGTAAAATATGGATTTTATGAGCTATCTGACTATGGAAGACCCTTCTAAATCGGTGTTACCATTTTAGAGATAAGGCGGTATACACGGACACACGAACAGACAGACAAAATAAAATGTAGCCTATATTATACCTTATAAAATTAGCTAGCTATCAGTTTACAGCCTAAACAAACATACACACAGGCACATTTTTTTTTGTGTATACACTGTTAGGCATTTTATAAAATAAAAATATATTATCTACTAACAGACACTTAAAGTTCATTTATTTGTTTATATCATCATCATCAACAGCCCGTTTACGTCCACTGCTGAACATGGGCCTACATCTGTTGAGATGTTGAGAGATATTGCCATAATCATCACGCTTGGCAGATGGATGGTGATCGCAGTAAGGCGTAAACCTTGAGCTATTATTAAAATGTTCAATTTTGAACTGTAGTTCTTTGGCGCTTGAATAATTATAGAATGTTCAGTAGCAAAGTAATATAAGTACGGTTTTAAAAATATTTCTACATCAGAAACTAAGGTTTTAGCTTGCGAGTCGGAATCTCACTTCAATTTTATATAAACCTTTACTAAAATATGTTTCATGCATTGAGTTTCACGTCATTTCTGTGGCATCTATGTCAAAATTAAATGGAGAAATTCATTTTTGTTCCATTCCAGTTTCGATGCCGAATATAATATTCTAATAAAAAAACCGGCCAAGAGCGTTTCGGGCACGCACATGAAATGGTTCCGTAGTCACAAATATCTAATATGCCTATTATTTAAAAAAATATATAAAGTTAAATTTTATTTTAGGACGACGTAACTACATAAGTTGGTAGAGTTGTATAAAAATAACTATCTTTGATACTGAGTCCGCTATAATTTTATTTCTTATTGTAGTATCCATTAATACACGAATTATGTCACATAATTAATAATTTAAAGTATATATTAAACGGGTCCTCATATCTAAATGCTATTATAGCATTAAGGACTATATTGAGGATAAAGACGTTTGGCTTCATAAACCTACTTGCGTAACACTTCCTAGAGACCCTGTACCCAAATAAAATAGTAGTACGCATAATAGTGTGATGTTCTGTGAACTATCTGTAATTGACCTACTTACATAATAATATATTATATTCATAGACCGCTAGTTCTGTCTCAATATCTTTTATTTTTCTATTAGTATAAAAACACAATAAACAAATATTTCAAACACAACCGTTTGGGCAAAAAATGTGTATGCCAATAAATAGTTAAAGTAACTGGACCAAAACCTACATTCTGCCCATTTGAGTATGTTTCGCCGGACCGTCTCATGTGGGTCGTGTTAAAACCGGCAGTAGAATAACCCAATGAGTTTGTTTCGCCGGATCTTCTCAGTTGGGGCGTATTGGATCCGGTGGTAGCATTAAAGCGCGTCCGTCGTTATATACTCATGGTCCACCTAAATAATGACAATTGTTCTAACCTAACAACAGCAAGCAACAAGAACCTTGAATGCGAACTCTAAACCTATCAATCTGTAAAAAAAAACAAAAAAAAAACTAAGACGTTCAGACCAAAATATTATTAAAATAATAACTTAAATACTAGTTTAATTTGAAAATTTATAAAATATGATAATTATAGATAATAATACTAAATACAAAATTATTGTTTTGACTATTTGCAGGTGCCTGTAATAGGTTTACGTAAATAAAAATGATTTTTATTTTTTATTTTATTTATTTATTAGGAATATTATGTCATTTTAAGCGACCGTAGCCTAATGGCTAGGGGCGTTGGACTTGCAATCTTGTGGTCGCCGGATCGATCCCTACCCATTGCACTACTGACGTGACTCGTAATACAAGCATTTTAGCGTAGCATGAGGAGTTAACAAGAATACTAGTAGATTGCAAAAATCTCCTAGTACAAGAAGATGAATATATTTGTATATATAGTATAAAACATGTGCGTGTCTCACTGTCCCTGTAGCTCCCATAATTGATTTAGTCGTGTTAGGGATGAAAATGATCCCTAACACTATTGACTGGAGAACCGACGACGCCGTTCACTATCTCAACCGTGTTTGAATTAAAAAAATATACCTATTGTGACTCAACTCCCACTAATAATGCACGAATGAAATTAAAACATATTGTCAATTATTGACGAAATAAAAAATGAAAAATATTAAAACACTTTAAAACATAAAAAATAAAATGGTATGTGTGCTTATTTATTAGGTACTTACTCTAATTTAAACTTAGTTGGGTCAATAAGAAAAATGCAAGACTTGTCCTATTTTATTATTTTCCATTGTAAATACATACATACATACATACATATAATCACGCCTTTCTCCCATGGAGGTAGGCAGATACTACAGCACGCCACCTGCTACGATCCTTACACACTCCCTTTGCCTCGTCCACGTTCATACATCTGGTCATACACGCACGCCGGTTGCGAGTACTACGCACCTGACCTTTCTGAAGAACATCACCTATGAGGTCAGTGTATGTAAATACCTTTTATTACTCGCCTTTCATTCATCCTTTCCACATGACCAAACCACCTAAGCATACTCTTTTCAATTCTTGTCACTACATCTTCTTGTAACCGCAACGTTTTCTAATTATATCATTCCTCAATCTATCATTTAGAGTTACACCACATATACTTCGTAAAGAACGCATCTCTACAGCATTTATCCTACTTTCAGGTCTCTTTTGCCACACCCAACATTCACTTCCATACATAAGCGTAGGCACCAGAACACCATTGTGAACAGCCAATCAAGCCTTTGTAGACATCGACTGGTTGGTCGTAACCGCGTGTATAGCACCATTAACTTTATTTCCCGCATTTGCTCTTCTTTCCACATCGGCATCAATCTTTCCATCTCTTCTTTTCTTTTTAAAAAAGACAACTCCCGCACTAGGGAAATAAATCCCTGTGTCGCGGGGGACTTTACAAACATACATTTCACGGACACAACGTACACCCGACTCAGAACAACTATTTGTGGTTCACACAAATAATTATCCCGGGTGGGAATCGAACCCAGAACACCAGGTCTCAGAAGCAACTTCCGTAACCACTGAGCCACCGGTGCAGTCAAATCTCTTGTAAACATGCTTCCTAAATACATTAATTAATAATTTTCACATCACACACAGATACAACCTCTTCTCGTTCAAACACTATTACTTTCGTCTTGCTTACATTTTTATTCATCCCTTTCCTTTTAAAAGCTTCATACATCATCATCTATTGTAAATGTACAGAGTTATTCATAATTTTAATAATAAAATCGAAATGTGTGTAGTTAACATTGTAAAGACGTTCAGTGTTCTATTAGAAATTACTTATTTTATAATTAACTATAACTAATTAACCATTCTAAATATAAGAATCCAGGCGGTCATCCCACGCTGCGCTTGCCACTTCATGGTCTCCACTCGAGATCCTTTTTGCTCCGTCGGCCATTAGTTCTTCGAGCTATGTGTCGTGCCCATTGCCATTACAGCTTGCTAATCCATTGAGCTATGTCAGCAACCTCCGTTCTCTTGCGGATCTCTACATTTCTGATTCGATCACGCAGGGAAATGCTGAGCATAGCTCTTTCCATAACTCGCTGAGCGACTTTGAGCTTTCTTATGAGGCACACAGTGAGAGATCCCATCTCAGATCCATAAAGCATCACTGGTAATACACATTTAGATTTAAGCAATAACTTATTAAAGCTTATTTACAATTCCTACGCCCCGGGTACTTTTCATCTCAACGCTTACTTAAATTGTTTGTCTGTTTGTATTTGTAAAAGTTAATAAAACATCCATTATGAATATTAAGAATTAACCTTAATGTTGAATTATTAAGCGCTTTTCAGCAATTAATATTTGAGGGACTTTAACACCGGGACATAACTAAACGTTATTTAGTTATGCCCCTGTGTAATTAAAACCAAAACTAACTTATAAAATAGTAACAATTCTAAATCTACAACTCTACTTGGCAAGGATCCCAGAATGCTGGCAACATTACCTCGATGAATGACAATGCTTATCTACGATCTAACCTGTCTTAGCTTTTGACTGTGTATTTTATACTACCTATTGACTAACTACTCAGCTCTCAGACAGTTATAGGTATTCAAGAGAATCATATTGCGTCTTCAATGTTTAAGGAACTTTCAGTCGTTTTACGTTTGAATAATGCGACAGGCTCAGCTTGAATGCTAGGCGAGGTGTCATTTTGATTGTCTAAGAGCCCAGGTGATCCTGTGACATGCATCATGCATTAACAGGTCCCGGAGCTCCGATTATTGGCATTTGGAACAGTACCCGGGGGGCTATAGTGGGTATGAGACGGAACGAGGTCATTCCTACATACCCTGCTGCTGCGGTGGTAGGCTAAAGGATTTCCCCCCGAAAAAATAAGAAAAAGGTTATGAATTACTACCGGTGCCGAATTTTATCCAAACCGGTGAAGCTGTTTAAAATGTATACAGAACCTATATTCATGGATCCATTGCCTCCTGAATATTTCAGGGTGTAATGCCAATTATACATGATTTAAATAGATACAGCTGTTCTTTTTAAATTTGTACATAGACTGCTAGGTACCATCGTGATTCTCCTTTGAAATTTTGTCACAAGTACCACCGTAACTATGGCAATGAATATCAACGATAGAACGACGTATTTCGAAGTTCAGAAAACGTTTGTCAAGTTTATCATTTCAGAAATTCTGAACTACATGAATACCAATGACGCATTTATCGAGTTTCATGAACTTTAATCATTGTTTTATAACTTTTGAATTTCTGGAATACATGTATTATAATTTAATGAAAGCACAAGATATATTTAATACTAGCTTTCCGCGCGCGGTTTCACCCGCGTAACTCCCGTTCCCATAAAAACTTTATAATAAAATATAGCCTCGATAAATGGGCTATCTAACATTGAAAGAATTTTTCAAATCGGACCAGTAGTTGCTGAGATTAGCGCGTTCAAGCAAACAAACTCTTCAGCTTTATCTATTACGGCAAATAACTCTTTATTAGGTACCAATTCCTTGCGTTTTTATACTCGTGATAATTTCTCAACGAAATTTCCGATTGGAATAAAACAAAAAGTATTTTACTTCTACATAAATACCCTTAATAACATTATGCTTAATTTGGATAAGGATTAATATAGCGATATACATTTAACGTAGTTTCTTTCTTCAGACGATTTAATATTTTTTTATGAACATAAAAGCGGTTATTGTGACTAAACTATGATAGTTAGATATATGCTCTCGCAGACTTTTTTGTAGATCTTAATAAGACCTACAAACCCGTAGTACATCATTTTGTTCTATTGTCAATAGTTTTTGCAGCGCACGCATAAATAGGTTTTCGCTTTTACACCTTGGGTTACAAAAACGCAATTTTCTTACGGATCCCCAACTTTTTTGACAATAAAATATAGCCTATAACCTTCCTCGATAAATGGACTATCCAACACTGAAAGATTTTTTTAAATCGGACCAGTAGTCCCTGAGATTAGCGCGTTTAAACAAACAAACTAACAAACTCTGCAGCTGTATAATATTAGTATAGATGTATGGTTGAGACTTTTTACAACTAGAGCTAGTTCGATATTTCTTTATAGTCCAAGTTCCCGCACCGAGACCATCAGGGAAAAGGAGGTCCGGGAAAAAGAGTTATTGATAAATACGGTGTCACTGAAAACTTGATTTATTATAGTTACTAGATGCAATGCTGCTTGTGCTTTGCAATATGTGTTCTTCTATTTTCGAACTATAATTTTTGCATATCATACTTTAGCATAATATAAAATATATAAGGTGCTTACAAAATATATGACTCAATCACAATTTTTCTGATGGAAAATTGTAATTCGTGCTTAGAAAATTACAATCCCGATGAAACGTTGAAGAATAGGCATTCGTCGTCATTTTTATTAATAACGTAAGTAAGTTTTGTAGCTAAAAACTTGCAAAAGAAGTAGCAGTTTATATTTCTGTTGCGACGTCCGTCAAGAGCCATTCGCAACCGTCCAGAACCGAACTGTTGTCGCAGAGTGTGAACATGCCAGAAAAAATGATAAGTTATTCACCTAATAATTTTATCTGAAGATTGAAAACTTAAGTTATTATATCATTCATTATTCGATATCTGTATCTATATTAATATTATATAATTAGTTACTTTTAGTTTGTATTTTATTCATGTTTGTTAATTATAATAAAAGGACCCTAATGAAAGTGAAATTAAAAAAATATTATATATAGGTAAAGTTTGTGAGTTTGTGGCGTTGTAGGGGGTAATCTCTGGATCTACTGAACCTATTGTTTTAAATTTAGTTAGACGTAGTTCCATCAACAATTTTTCTAGGTATAACATTAGATTTAAAACTGCAATGGGGCCCTCATATTGAGAAATTAACCGGTAGACTGAGCTCCGCATCTTATGCTGTCTGGAAAATTAGGCAATTGTCAGATGAAGCAACTGCTAGACTAGTGTTTTTCTCGTACTTTCATAGCATTATTTCCTATGGAATACTGCTTTGGGGGTCAGCCGTTGAAGTCAATAGTATTTTTATATTACAAAAAAGAGCAGTTTATTTACGGTTTAGGAAGTCGCGACTCCTTGCGTACCCTGTTTAAAGAGATTAATATACTTACCGTTCCCTCTGATTACATATACCAAAATATCATTTTTGTTAGAAAAAATATAGATCAATATAGCAAAAAAAGTGATATTCATAATGTTAACACGAGAAATAAACATAAAATTGCCATACCGGGTTTTAGAGTTAGTAGAAACAATAAATCATTTATGTGAAATTGTATTAGATTTTATAACAAACTCCCTAGTCATGTAACTGATTTGCCTGATACAACATTTAAAGTAGGTATATATTAAACGTGTCCTCATATCTAAGGGCTATTAAAGTATTAAGGACTATATTGAGGATAAAGACGTTTGCCTTCATAAACCTGCTTGCGTAACACTTCCTGGAAACCCTGTATCCAAATAAAATAGGAGTGTGATGTTCTGTGAAATATCTATAATTGACCTACTTACATATATTATATTCATAGACCGCTAGTTCAGTCTCAAATTAGTTTATTTTTCTATTAGTATAAAAACACAATAAACAAATATTACAAAGACAACCGTTCGGGCAAAAAATGTGTATGCCAATAAATAGTTAAAGTAACTGGACCAAAACCCACGTTCTGCTCATTTGAGTATGTTTCGCCGGACCGTCTCATGTGGGTCGTGTTTAAACCGGCAGTAGAATAACCCACTGAGTTTGTTTCGCCGGGTCTTCTAAGTTGGGGCGTATTAGATCCGGTGGTAGCATTAAAGCGCGTCCGTCGTTATATACTCATGATCCACTTAAATAATGATAATTGTTCTAACCTAATATAGACAGAACAAACTATTTGACACAATATAAAAATATAAATAAAATAACAAACTAAGACGTTAAGACTAAAATATTATTAAAATAATAACGTAAATAATTGTTTAATTTTGAAAATTTATAAAACATGATAAATATAGATAATAATACTGAATACAAAATTATTGTTTTGACTATTTGCAAGTGCCTGTAATAGGTTTACGTAAATAAAAATGATTTTTATTTTATTTATTTAAAATTCTTTTACCAATTGAAAGCCACGTCATTTGTAAGTGTTATAGACTACATTTTAAGATAAAGTTTCCAGGGGAACGGGATCTATGCAGGTGAAACCGCGCGGGACAGCTAGTATCTGAGTCCTCTAAGTCGTCGAAATTCAGGCTTTATTCACAATGGAATTACAAAGCGGGATGAAATACTAGATTGTTTATCTAGGGAGCAAACAACTATTTTAAAGGCGAGAGTGTTTTTTTTAATCCAGAGCGGAGCGAAGGATTCTAGAGTAGATTCTAGAGTACTTTTTATCACCCTCTATGAGAAAATAATTCAGTGCAACTTATGAACAAGAATTTATTTACGTACAATGAGGAACCATAAGACATAAAATATAATTTTCATCAACTTTTTTAAATTTGGCGCGCTCGCAGTTTTTCAGTCAGTCACATATTCAATACATTGTTCCCGCATGGTTTGTGATTCACCTCTTTGCTGATTGAAAAATTATTTACAATATGCACATTCCAAATTCAAATCAATTTTGGTCCCTAAGGGATTAATGAGCTATTTTGGTCCCTGTTTACGAGGAATAAACTAGCTCTTTTTGAATAGATGTGATAAAAATAAAATCATAAACCTTTCAGAATAGGATGGCGTGACTTTAGTTTCCTAAAAGCTACATTTCAAAAGAATATATTTTATAGATATCATAATTAAAAGCAAAGCTTTTAAACATATGTATATAACATAATAATCATGAAAAAAAGAACGGTTATTAATGATTAGTATGATTAGTTTCATTTTTTGCCGGTTTTAATTTTAACATCCGGCAATCAATTACGTTGAAGGGAAGGGTTTCGGTTAGTCTCGGGTAAATGACCGAAACTTTGATTACGTTTTTAATAAACTCCTTGATCAACTCTAAAGCTATAGAGTTAATGGACTAGTACTCGAGTGGTTCAAGACATGAAGGTGAATCTGAAATTTGAAGAGGCCGTTGCCAAATGGCTTCGGGCGTCGGACTTGTGATCTTGCGGTCGCCGTTTCGATACCCACTCAATGCACTATCAACGTAACACAAGCATTTTAGCTTAGCAAGAGGAGTTAACAAGAATACAATTAGACTAAAACTACGCACACGGTTCGCACTTCCATACGTGCCAGGTATACCACATGGTGTAGTGTCCTCGCCTCGTGGTATGAGTAGCATATATCCTACCGCCAGCGCGCGGAAACGCTGCAGCGGCGCGCGGCATTAGGAATGAGTAAATGCATTTCCCCCGGACAAAAAAAAAAGTATACCTACCCCATGAACATTTGCACCAACAAAGTAGTTGTCGCAAAAAAGAAAAACTTTACTTTTTATACCTATACACTAATTCTTCCAGCTTTGGCGTCTCCGACAACAAAAGCTTGTGATACCTGTGACTGTGGTTAGCCTTCCGTTGGAGAGATACATATTCATGCGTACCCTTCGGGTACTTTAAATTTGAGACCATTACAATATCGTTTTTCTTTATTTTACGAGTTTTATTTTTCTTATTGTTGAAATAGGTAACCTATTGAAATATCGAATTTCTGTTACCCGAATCTTAAAACCCCGAAAACGGTTGGTAGAACTTTTAAAAGACAGATGTAATGGATGACAACTTTCTATAATTCCGTTTTTAATTTCCCAGATGAATCAATTTACAGGTGCACTAAAACCAAATTTTCAAATAGTATTTTTTTGTTTCCCATATTGTCATAATCCAAATATAGTTATACCAGATTCTTAGAATATTTTTTTTTGTTTCCCATCGTACCATTTTCTAAATAAACTATTACCAAATTTTCATTATATTTTTATTAGGTTCCCATACAATTGTGTTCCAACTAAACTATATATATACGTTAGGTTAGGTTAGAACTGCGACCCCCGAACCAGAACAGACTCCCACTCTGCCAGAACCTACTCGCTATTGTTTTACTTGCCCATTACAGACAGGTTAAGGTTAAGTACCTACCTTGTAATTTTTCCAATAGTTTATGGAAATAATGTGGAAAATAAAAATTGCCAGTCAGTAAATTTATTGTTTTAGTTGCCTATTACAGATAGGTTTAAGTGTCAAATTCGACTCAGTAGGTTAGGTTAGGTTAGAACTGCGACCCCCGCACGCACGAGCCGAGCGAGCGAAGCGAGCGTGCCGCGGTAGCGGCCGGCGAGTGGCAGAACCTACTCGCTATTGTTTTACTTGCCCATTACAGACAGGTTAATATACAATTTATTTAAAATAAAAGGATTTAGTTTTTCTGGATATCGTTTATTTTAATTTAAAAAATCTTGGTTTTCATTGGTTGCATTTCAGAAATTTGTTTTTTAAAAATTCGGCTTTCGTGCATATGGATTACGGTCATCTGGATTTTGTGCATTTAGATTTTGTGTGTCTGGAACTCGTTCGTCTGGATTATAAAACGTCGTACAAATGAAAAAATGGGCAAATGAAATTCGGAGTTGCGATTATATGGCAAATAAAACTTCGGAATTTGAAAAAACGGGATTATGAAAAAATGGCCAAACGTTTTCGGGATTATGATATTCGGAATATTAAAATTCGGTATTAAGATAGGTAACCGTTGAAATAATGTGTCTGATTCTCTAAGAATTTCTTTAAAAATCACCATAATCCGGTATTGCAATTTCAATTCAGAAAGGATTTAATGCAACAATGGCTCTGAAATCCTGAAAGCTGCTCTGAAAGCATGGTTTCTGTTTTAGCATGTATAAAAGCTATTAATTCAGATTCAAATCGGAAAAAATTTCGATATGTTTTCATTAATATTAACTAATGACTAAAATTATTTAGTCAAATAAATATTTGAAAACACATTGTGCTTATGTTTTGTGCATACGTAGTAGATTGAGCATGATATTCTTATATATTCTTTGATTTATTTTTATTCCTCCTCAAATACAAATGATGGCCATCGCGACAATGCACTTCAACTTGTTTAAGAAGAAGTCAAAGAATATATATAAAAGAGTATCTTGTTGACTAAAAATCCTTCAGCTACAAATATTATGCTACACTTTGCCCTATGATTATTATGGTATACTGAATGTTTATACTTATGCTTTCAACTTATCCATAAAATTTGAGCGCATTTAGCATAGAATATAGATGATGAATAAATCTTAAGCATAACATATATACATATATTTAATATATTATCTAATAATATAATATATCTAATAATACATAATATATCTAAAGCAAACAAAACAACATCATCTGATATTCCAATTTCAATTCAGAAAGGATTTAATGCAACAATGGTTATAACAATCTGCTAATTAAACGTCATCATTAAACGTCAGCTACACTTCTGGCACCATAACTATGTTCTATGATCCAAGTTTGAACCTAAATTAAACATTTAACAAGGTTACTTTTATGTTTAATTTTGGATTAGCGCGTCTGAACACAGTTTCACTGAACTGCATCAGCCCGTTTACGTCCACTGCTGAACATAGGCCTCCTCTTAACTTGGCAAGCCAGGGTCATTAAGGGTTATTGCCAAAATTACCACGCTTGGCAGGTGAATTGGCGATCACAGTTTGTAAGATGGTGAGTATCTTTGAGCTGATTGATGCTGCTGCACATCCATCTGGTGTGTCCCTTAGTCGCCTCTTACATCACATGGAACATGGAAAAACATGGGGTAGTCTATTCTAAGCCGAATACCACACAGCTACAACGCAGTACTGTTTATATTCTATGATATTCTACGAGTACGATTAATAAATTCAGGTATAACATGACACACACCTAAAAAAAAACTACAAAGTATGTAAAAAAGTTGTTTAGTGTTGCACCTATTTTATTTTAACAATGTAAATACAATTTTACTTTGAAATGTTACTGTTGGTAATTTTATCAAATAATCCAACAAGATAGTAAAATCTAAAAGAAATATTACTCAATAAAACTGAATTGGCTGTATGCCAACATGTAGCGTTATGTTGTATTCACAAACGGAAAAGGAAAATGGCCGCACAGTTAGTCTCGAATCTACTTAGGTAGGTAGAACTACCTTACTTACACAGCAGGACCATGTAAGTTATTGGTTAATAAAAGGCGTTAGTGATAAACATTTCCTACCTCATATTTTCTTAGTACAGTCAACATCAAAAGTCGATGACCACATTCAGATTTTCAAAATCACTGTACACTATATCACTTATAAATCGCCCAACAAAATAGGCGCCACTATTGAATGAACATCATTAAAGATCAAAATAAACTGAACACTCCTTGTTAAAGGTCTCTGAATACCATTTTGTCAAAAATTGCTGATCAGCAATTTCAGTTTAACAAAAGGTAGAACTACCTTACTTACACAGCAGGACCATGTAAGTTAATGGTTAATAAAAGGCGTTAGTGATAAACACTTCCTACCTCATATTTTCTTAGTACAGTCAACATCAAAAGTCGATGACCACATTCAGATTTTCAAAATCACTGTACACTATATCACTTATAAATCGCCCAACAAAATAGGCGCCAGTATTGAATGAACATCATTAAAAATCAAAATAAACTGAACACTACTTGTCAAAGTTCTCTGAATACCATTTTGTCAAAAATTGCTGATCAGCAATTTCAGTTTAACAAAAGTCACTGAACAATATAAAATTCTTGTTTTGCTTATCTAGTGTAATCACGGCAGTGTCCAAAAATAACTAAACTTCATAAAATAACAAAAGTTACTGAACATTACTTTGTTTTGGATACGTAGCGTGACCAAAAACCAAAATACAAATCAGATACACATTAACTAAGCGTGAAACGAATCGCAGCTGTCACTTGACATTTCGCTTGACAACTAATGTTGACAACATCACAGACAGCGAAATCAAAGTATGAAGTCTTAGTGATAAAAAAGTTAATATTAGTTTAGCAACTTTTGCAAAGTGATGGTCACCTACTTATGGCCTTTTATGTTAATCATTCATTTCTGGCGCTTGTCATGTTGAGCGATTTAGGTATAATACGGTTTGCAGCGATTTTGAAAATCTAAATGTGGTCATTAACTTTTGATGCTGACTGTACCTACATTTTGTAATAAACAGTTTCTGAACTGCTTTTGTCAACTGTTTATGTTCTTGTAAGGTTCACGATCTAATAAAGGTAATGAAGACATCAAATATTGATAAATAAACCCCAAAAATCGGGAAGAGAGCGTACCAACTAATTTTAAAGTATTCCCAGCACTTAGTGAGGTTTCTACAATTTAGTGACTAGCTTCCCGCGCGCGGTTTTTCACTCGCAACTCCCGTTCCCGTAGGAACTTCATAATAAAATATAGCCTATGTTATCCGGGGATAGTGTACCTTCCCAACGGTGAAATAATTTTTCAAATCGGTCCAGTAGTATCGCAGACCATTCAATACAAACAACCAATCAAATCTTTACTCTTTATAATATTAGTAATGATGATTGAAGGACAGCTACTTTATACATTAAGATGAATATGTCAATAAGGTAAATTTGTAATCGCATTACCACCTTCCGATTTAATAAATAGGAGGGAGAATTTAATTAGGTCTGTCTACTGTTAGTATAAGTATGTATTTTTCCTTGCTTTTAAAGAATGGCATATATTATTATACTGTAATTTTATAATGAAAAGTAATTTTGTAGTCTTTGTAAATTTCGTTCGTTTAAAAAGATATAATATTCGAATGTATATTTGATTTTAGGAATAAAACGCTTTTTCCAAATAAAATGATTTGGTAGGTAATAGATCCCTACTTTAAGCAAAATTGTTCAACATTTAAAACTTAATGTTTGTAGTCGAATTTTGAGTCCTGTCTTAACACGCCTCTTTTGGCTCTCTCTAGAGACTGGACTGGTGCCGAAGTCTTGAAAGCTAGCAAATGTGCAACTCGTGCCCAAAAAAGGTAGTCGTGCTGACCCTTCAAACTACATGCCTATCTCCATCACCTCCATACTCTGCAAGAGCATGGAGCGTGATATCAACACCAGGCTGCTGGCGTACCTTGAAGATATCAATCTCCTCAGCGACCGATAATACGGTTTCCACCGGTCCACTGGGGATCTTCTAGCGTACGCTACTTACATCTGGAGTGAGGCCATCGAGAGACACGGGGCAGCGCTTGCCATTTCTCTGGGCATCTCGAAGGCCTTTGACAGGGTGTGGCACGATAGCCATATTGCCAAGCTTCCTGCATACGGTCTACCTGCTGCATTTTGGGCTTGGATTTCGGATTTTCTGAGGGATCGGTCATTACGAGTGGTCGTTGACGGCTGCTCGTCTGAGCAAATGGCTGTCAATGCCGGTGTTCCCCAGGGGTCTGTACTCTCTGCAACGCTTTTCCTGCTGCATATCAACGATCTACTGAAGCCCGGTACCTTTGGGTATGTAGACCACGGCACGGTCGTGGAGAGCTACACTTCCAATGCGCGGGCCAGTGGGCCGGATATAGAGTTTCTCAGAGAGGCCATAGTTGAGCGCTTAAACTTGTCCCTTAAGGCAGTCTCCGATTGGGGGGATGCCAACCGGGTCCAGTTTAACGCTAATAAAACCCAGGCGTGTTTGTTCTCCGCAAAGAAGAGGCCGTTTCGACTGTCTCCTTCTTTCCGAGATGTATCCGTGCAGTTAGCTGCCAAGCTTGAGCTGTTAGGGGTCGCTCTTTCTTCGACTCTAAATTTTGGCTCATATATTGAGTCGAAGGCCCAAATAGCCTCTAAAAAGCTTGGCATCCTCTCGAAGGTGAGAAAGTACTTCACACCAAATCAGCTGCTCACTTTGTATAAAGCCCAAGTTAGAGCATGTATGGAGCATTGTTCTCATCTTTGGGATGGTTCCGCCAAGTATCAACTAGAGGTACTGGAGTCGATTGAGAGGCGCGCCAAAAAGTTAATAGGTAACGTAGCTCTGGCCGAGTCTCAGCTGCAAAGCCTTGAGCACCGACGAAGGGTTGCCAGTTTGTCGGTTTTTTATCGAATACATTTCGGAGAGTGTGCTGAGAAACTGCACAACTTAGTTATGCCTTCCCCTTTCTTCTATCGGACAACACGACACTCGGAGAGGCGCCATCAGTACATGGTCGATATTCCCAAAATACGTACGAAGCACTTCGGGTCCACGTTTTTTGTACGTACTGCGAAGAGGTGGAACTCCTTGCCGGGGTCTATATTTCCCGATAAGTACAATATGGGTCTCTTCAAATCAAGAGTAAACCGGTTCCTTCTAGGTAAGCGTGCTCCATCCTAGGCTATGCCGATGCTTAATATCAGGCAGGATGTAGTCAAACGCTAACCTATTTCAAATAAAAAATAAAAAAGTAGTCTAACATAGGCTATATTTAATACAATTAAGGCTATGTTCCCACGGGAACGCCATCTTACCAGTTAAAACTGTGCGCAGAAGGCTAGTTATTCATAATTCGAATACTGTGGTGTGTAGTGAAATAATGTTACTATGGTCATACGGTCGGTAATCATAAATAGATCTTAATGAATTCTGCTTACTAATGAAAAGGCATTAAATCCTACTAATATTATAAATGCGAAAGTTTGTATATATGTGGGTGTATGTATGTTTGTTACTCTTTTACGCTCCCTCTGAAAGTTTGCACAGTTTGTATAGTTTATAAGCTGGATTAACAGATAGTCTACAAAATATCACGCTCCAACCTTAAGGAGCAGATTGATGCGAGTAAAACCGCGGGGAGCGCGAGTCTGACATAAATGTGTGTCAAATTAGACCAAAAAATAAGAGTGAAGGTACATAAATTCCCAACAAGCTGTAAGTGAGTGAAATGGTTAAAAACATAATTAAAAACAACATTTCAAAATTCCCCATCATTACGGTACATGGAAAAAAAAAACTAGAGTACAAATGTCAAAGATCTTTGACATTTGAACGCATAATTACTTGGATAAACTTTATCGCAAAATTACTGAAATAAAAATTGTAGATCATAAAATTATCTGTAAATAAGTATCAATATTTTTTTCCTAAAAGCCACCGTTTCTTAGATATAACGATTCAAAAAGTTGTAAGCATAAGCACGTCACGTATATATCTGTGGCTGAATTATAAATAAATATATTTTCTATCGGTGATTCATTATCATAAATCACAACAGACCTGTGGAATAGGCCTCCTGGGGAAACCTCGTTAAGAAACGTCCTAAGTACACCTTACGCTGACAATATTTTGAATCGTTATTAATATCTGAGAAACGATGGCTTTTGAGAAAAAAATATTGATACCTTTTTACAGATAATTTTATAATCTACAATTTTTATTTGAGTAATTTTGCGATAAAGTTTAGCTTTTTGAAGAAAATCGCGAAAAACCCAGTTCTTTGACATTTGAACTCTAGTATATTTTTTTATATGTACCGGAACGATGGGGACTTTTGAAATGTTGTTTTTAATTATTTTTTGAACCATTTTATTCACTTTCAGCTTGTTGGGAATTGGGACTGTGCCACTCTCGTATGTTGTTACAGATTGAAACTCAACACTGACCAATTCTATCTCGATGTCACATGACAGCTGGTTGACGTCAAATATCAGCTTTCCACTCAATAAATTTTGCCGAGTTTGTATGTGTGGGATGGTGCACGTCGATGCCTCTACTTCCTGAAGGCTGTTGTTATGAGTTAACATGTTTGTGATTCTTAATTTATGTTTATTAAAAATAATTATTGCATTTGCTGATGTCTCAATACCAAACAGTCGAAAACTTTAGATATTTTGCAAAGGCTAAATGCTGCTTCAATTTCCTTTCATCAAGTTATTTTTCTATTTTTTTTATTCAGATAATAAATATTTATTACATCATTACACTTTGAGTCTTATTTGATGACATGCTGTAATTTCTATTTGCCAAAATAAAATAAAAAACTCAAATTAAGGACTGGTTTAAAATGATTTTATTAGTAAGTATCAAAGGACATTACTCTGCGCCCATACATTGTTCCTCCTGGAACCAAAAGCATAGATATATTTAAAAAAAGTATCAAATTTTGAGGTTATAATAACCGAACCATAATTAACGAATATTAGGTATTGTTTTACATAGCTCTGAGTTTAACTGAAAACAATATCATAATTCATTTAGCTATTTTGAGTACCTACTACCTAACTAACTAACTAATATAATATACTACCTAATATAATTAACAGTGAGAGCACAGGCTAACAGTTACTGACAGTGACAGGTGACCATTTAGTGATGTCAAAAAAAGAGGGGCAAATAAGATTTATCGATATTTTATATTGCTATTGGCCATACGTTACAAACCGTATTACATCAACTTTTGTCATACGATAATTTTAATACCATTAATCTGTATCTAGTCTGCAATATTGTTTTCTTTTTAAAACAACATTTATATATTCTGTAACGATCAGTATTTTTATCCGACTGCGGCGAAGCCCAGAAGGAGGGTTTACATGAATTGTCGTAAATTATCGTTTAGTTAGAAGTAAACCACTCACTTTTCCAAACGATCATTAGAAAACCCTGAATTGAACTGTTTTTTTTCACTTTAGCATTATTCTAAGTACCTAATATATTTAATTATTAACTTAAAAATGAATCATACTTTTAGGGAATAATAATATGTGGAATGGTGATTCAATGTTATTATCGTAGGTTCTATTTGCACTTTATTCGAAATGTATTCAAAATGTGATTCTGATTTAAAAAAATGGAATTGTTAAATAAAAATCAATCTAATCGCTAATCTTTTTCGGTACGACATGACGTTTCGCAAAGATGGCGGCGATTAATGTTATTAGTCGCGTAAAATACTTTTCATTGTTCATTTTAGCATGAAGCTAGTCCGTTTTACAAAAGTATTTGTAACTAATATATTAAAAAAGGTAATTAATTATCGTGTATGTCCCATACTTTTGTTGTGCAGGGCGAATCTGGACATTGTCCTTTGAAAGTGGAGTATTATATCTACCTATATACGTAAAGAAAACACCTTGACTTGTTTGTTCGAAAACAGGGCAACCATTTGAAAAAAAAAACTTCAATTTTAATTTTGATTACAAATAAATATGAATAACGGTGCTTTGCGTTAGTAAAATTTTCTTTTAATGTTCGTTTCTTATTATATCCATAATTATATACGAATATCTGTTATATTTGTCAATGATTCCCGTATTACAGTTGTTGATTTATCCAGTAATTTTATCTATTGTTTCGTAAGTTTATTTTATTTATGTATACACTACAAGTTAAAAGTGTATACATAAATAAATAATGTGAAGGTATGCAAGTGTATATGTGTATCAGTGTGGTGCGTGTGTGTGCGTGTGTTGGTGTGATGGACGAGTGAATGTATTATTTATTTATTTATTTATGCGTGTCTAAACATAAAATACTATTGTTTCAGGTAATGCTGTGTTAAAGAAATGGACTGGTATTAAAGATAACTATGCCAAGTACGTAAAAAAACTTAAAGAAATAAATAAATCTGGAGCAGGCGCAAACAAACATAAAGAATATCATTTATATAAACAGCTCCTTTTTTTAAAAAGAAATGATCAAAATGAAACCGATGATAGTATACTAGATCTAGAAACAAACAATCAGAACACACAAAAGGAAAGTCCAAAAAGAAAATTTAAAAGTCCATCTCTCCCTCAGCCATCACGAAAAAGGAGAAATGTCGATACATTTGAAGAAGAGATTATGGCAAAATTAGAAGAGCCCGAAAACAGACATTTATCTTTTTTTAAAGCGATATTACCATCATTAAATAAACTAAATGATCATCAAACGTTAATTTTCCAAAGTCGGGTCTTACAAGTTTTAACGGATCTATACGAACAATCACAGCAACATACCTCTATATATTATTCTCAGAGCAATTGTCCATCTTCGTACCAGGGTAACTATGAAACACAAAGACCCCAAAGTTCATGGCCAAGTTCTCACCACGGTGGTTACCAAACAGCCGGAAGTTCGACACAGTCTACCCGAGAAGCAGCATTGTCACCAGCTGCCAAGCAAGGCCAAAGCGATGAGAGCGAATCTAATGATTATTCGAATACATCACGTGAACCAATAGCATCACCCCTATCGCTTTACGACTTTTCTTAAAAAAAGGAATCCAAAGGTGTAATGTTGATTTAATATCTGTGAATTTGAGGTGAAGCTTTCTTTGTTAAAACTTAATTTTCATAAATTGTTGTTTAGTGTCGTTGATTTGTGGAATGAAAAAATATGAGAAAGTTGTTGTTTCATTTGCCTTATAGTTAATCCCAGCATCTCGAGAGGTTCGATGGGTGGTCTGCCTCTGCCATATTTTCCTGCTATATGTGGCGTTATCCAATGAAGTAACTCTTCGAAACTTGATGCACTCATTCTAAAGTAATCAAAAAACTTGTTGTGGTCTATTTTTAAGGCATTGTACTTCTTTATAAAGTGACTCCCGTTATTCATGTTTGAAAGAAATGGGTGAACCCAATATCTTCTGAGTATCTGTCTTTTCTTTCTTCGTCTTCTTATTAACAGCAGAAGCAGAATGCGTCTAGAGCGGTCCATTTTTCGGAATGAACTAACCCCACTGTATCGACGGCATCGTGCCGTGTATCGTGCGTGGCACATTACGTACATATGTCGTGTTATTTTACGATGCGCATCGTAGATTTCCACGACGCGACGTCGTATCGTGAAACGACGCCGCATCGTTGTACGACGCGACGTCGTATCGTGTTTATGTGTGGGAGCCCTAAAACTGATGATATTTACAAAAATATTTTGCTGACTAACTATGATGTAATAGAATTTACTGAAACTTGGTTAAACCCAAACGTAACCAATGGAGAGTTCGTTGACTCGCGATATGTGGTGTATCGTAGAGATAGATTAAGTTCAAAGACATCCAAAAAAGATGGCGGTGGGGTTATGGTCGCAGTTAGTAATAAAATTAAATCTATAAGAATGGAAAACTGGGAAAGTGATTTTGAAGATTTATGGTTGTCAGTTGAGTTAAAAGTTAACAATAATATTAAGAAAATATCCATCTGTGTCAAATAATCAAACTGGATTTGCTTCTTAAATAATGTTAACAACATACTAAATAATGTCGACGATGTTGTGATTGTAGGAGATTTTAACTAGGGCTTTATTGATTGGAACATGAATAATGACGATCTACATCTATCGCCGTCAAATTATGAAAATTCTTTGGGCTACACATTTGTAGACTTTTTATCAATCAATTTAACTCTATTCTAAATGCTGAATGCAGAATTTTACATCTAGTATTGAGTAACATATCGGATGTAACAGTTACTAAGCCCAACGACCTGCTTAGTAAATTAGAAGAGAAAGAAATAAAAAACATTTAATGAACACACAAAATGAAAACAAAATAGTAAATTACAGTCATTAAAAAAAATAAAATAAGAACATAGATAAGGACAACACTTGAGGCTCGGACGCCAAACATATAAAACACAAACATGGATAAAGAGAGAGAAAAAATACAATAATACATACACATTAAACATTAACAACAGTAGGCAGCGAGGTGCGGGGCGGGGGCGCGAACGAGACTCATTATAACATCATATCAGAACGCAGACCGCTCGCGCGCCGGCCGTAGGTTCGCCAGAAGTGCTATTTACCTACCTTCAGCGGCGAGACAAGCTAATTTATAAAAAAAAAACAAAATAATGTGTGATCTATCCGTCAAGTCCTAACAACAAATTACCCAGTGAGAAAACCTAATAGCAGCTATTTAAGGGTTTAGTGCATAGATGCTTAGTTGTTACGGCAAGATCCAAAGGTAAGTTATTGAGCATAGTTGATGTACTGTAAATTGGAAGGTGAAAATATTATGATATGATAAAATAATATGAAGGTAGACTCCCACCACCCGAATTTATATCTATCTATTCCGCTTTCAAACTTAAAACAGTTAAAAACAAAATATCGTTCAGGTTACAACTTTTTTAAAGCAGATTATACCCAAATCAAAACCTATCTTAAAAATACAAATTGGCATGATGCCTTTCATGAATGTATGGATGCTAACGAAAGGGTTAATGCCTTCTACAGTGTACTACAGATCGCTATTGAAAACTTTGTATCGAAATATGTAATAAAAAAAATCTATATATCCCTCTTGGTATTCAGACTCACTTAAGTGAGTCTGAATACCAAGAGGGATATATAGATTTTTTTTATTACATATTTGGGTTCTAATAAGAACCCTATCTGAAAAAGAGAAATTTAGAAAAAAATACCGTAAATACAATAATCCACGAGATAATCTTACTTTTGAGTTACTTCGTAGTCGTTGTCATATTTTAATAAATCATTGTTATAATACATATAAATGTAAAATTGAAAACGACATTCCCAAAAACCCTAAAGCATTCTGGCGATTCATTAAAGATAAACGTCGCGGAGAATCTTGCATACCTGCTGACATGTTTATGAATGGTAAGGTAGCTAACAATGGTCCAGAAATTGCTAACCTCTTCGCTGATCAATTTGTTTCTGTTTTTAATCAAAACCCAGCCACTTCTTATAACACTACCAATGGATTTTCTGGTATTGACTCTATCTTAAGCACTATTAGGTTAACGGAAAAACAAATTGTCAATAAGCTCAAACTCATAGATGCTTCCAAAGGTGCTGGACCTGATTGTATACCACCCTTGTTTGTAAAACGCTGCTACCATGTACTCGCTCTACCGTTGCAGATTATTTTTAATTCCTCCCTTGCTGAAGGAATATTCCCTGATGTATGGAAAAACGCAAGAATTTTCCCGGTTTTTAAGAAAGGTAATCCTGATAATGTTCAAAACTACCGCCCTATTTCAATATTGTCATGTTTTTCTAAGATATTCGAGTCTCTCGTTTGTCCAGTAATTACTCGCCACATTGATAAAATTATTTCACCAAGTCAGCATGGCTTTAAAGCTGGACGCAGCGTAGAAACAAACCTCATCGAGTTTGTGTCGGATGTAACTCTAGCACTTGACAAAAGACTAGCAGTAGATGCCGTTTACACGGACTTAGAGTCCGTTTACAAGTTAGAGTATAATGGCATACATGGCTCACTTCTAAACTGGTTCAAGTCTTATTTGTTGCATAGATCGCAAACTCTTGTTGTTAATGGTTACGAATCTTATTCATATTATGCCGACTCAGGAGTACCTCAGGGTTCTAATCTTGCACCGGTTTTGTTTTTATTGTTCATCAACGACATTAGTGCCCAAATCCATAAATGTAAATATCTTATGTTTGCCGACGATCTCAAAATATATAAAGTTATAACTTCAAATGAAGATACTAACTTAATTCAGAAAGATTTGGATAGAATAGAACACTGGTGCAACCTTAATCGCATGAAACTTAATGTACATAAATGTAGCCATATACGATTCACGAGGAAAAAGCAATCCAATTCTGTCTCATATAATGTAAACGGAGCGTTATAAGAAACTGTAAATGAGGTTCGCGATCTTGGCATCATTATGGACAGTAAACTCAACTTCATAAATCGATAACATCGTTACGAAATCGGCACGGCTACTAGGATTTCTTAAGAGAAGCACTAAAGGATTTAAGCTGGTAAGAACGAAAATTGTGTTATATAATACCTTAGTTCGCAGCCACCTCGAATTTGCCAGCGTAGTGTGGAACCCGCACTACGCAGTACACTCACAAAGAGTAGAAAGCATCCAAAGGGCCTTCACAAAACACCTAGCATATCCCTTCGGTGGTGTATCTCCCCGGTGTCCATACGAGCAACGTATTTAATACTACAAAATGATAACACTGCGCGACCGTCGACTGGTACAAGATCGTATGTTTTTTTTCAAATTAGTTAACAATAAATTAGACTGTGTTGAATTGATTGATCACATTGGGATAAAAGTCCCCAATAGAATACCCAGATATCCCATTACCCATTTATTCCACACTAAAGCTTCCAAAACAAATATAGGAGAAAATTCACCTCTCAAAAGGCTCAGCAAAGAGATGAATTGTTATACAAAATCAAACCCAGATGTTGACATATACCACAGCACAGAGAAAATCTTTAAAGCCCATATTCTGAGTCAGAAAGCTCCAAAAGATTATTTGTATTAACTGAATTTATTTGTATCTAGATATATTTTGCAACCTCTTTCTTTATAATTATGTAAGTCTTTTAAGTTTTAGTCTGATTTTTGATCTCAATAATTTAATTTTGATCTCAAGTTTGTTTTTGTTTAATTGTTTAATTTTGTTTTATTGTTTAATTTTAATATAGGATTTCTATTTTTACAAGCATAATTCTAACCTTTGTATAGTTAATAAACTATACAAAGGTTAGAATTCCACTCAACATTAGTACATTTATTTAGTTTAAGTTACCACTTATGTTAGTTAATGTTGGTTCATCTGTTATTGGCAACTGTATAGCCTTTTACTCGTAAATACTCTATTTGTTAATTCTATATACAGAAGCTGTTGGTGTACCTTTATTAATAAATAAATAAATGAATAAATATATACTCTGATTTTCACAATATGTTTGTAGTGAGCTGTTATTTTTACAGATTGATTTTGACGCTACTACTACTGACATTCGTCACAATGAAATGAAAATATTTTCAAAGGACTTCCTGGTCGATCTTTTCTCATATTTTATAAAATAAAATGATGAGAAAAGTCGCCAAATTATAAACAACGTAAAAAAAATATTTAACAACTAGCTTCCGGCGCGCGGTTTCACCCGCGCAACACACGTTTCCGTGGGAACTTCATAATTAAATATAGCCTATGTCATCCGGGAATAGTGTAACTTTCCAACGGTAAAAGAATTTTTTATTTTATTTTTTATTTAATTAATTTTTTAAGTCGGTCCAGTAGTTTCAGAGCCTATTCAATACAAACAATAAATCAAATCGTTCCTCTTTATAATATTAGTACAGACATAGGATAAATTCAAGAACGCTGTACCTCTTAAGGCTCAGATATTATTTAAGATGAAAGCCAAATGAAACTTTGCAACGACAAAGACCAACTGTGTTGCCAGTTGCTGATTAAATGTTTGCATTTCATGTGTTTTGTTAATACTGCTTGTTTCTGTTTTTGTCTGGCCAATATTGTGATTTTTCCCATGGAATTTCAAAACAAAACCTGTCATTTATCATGACAATTGACAAAATATAAAGTTGATTTTATAAAAATTGTTGGTTTATTTTTATTTACCTGAAGCGTAAATAATAAAATTTAATGTCTGGTAACTTTTCAGTATTCGGAATATTTTTTTATCAATAACAATAAAATGTTACGGTGATATTGTGAAAAAATGAAAATAATAAATACAACTGAGTTTACTTAATAGTGCTAATGTTATTTTAATTCGTATCGCATTTTCTCTTGCGTGTCTGCTGGAAGAGATTTCTTTTGAAATAAGCAGTACCTTTGTTCAATTTCTTTCCTTATTAAATAAGTTTTTCATTTTTGTTTAATTTTGTGTGTCGTACATAAATTAAATTAATAATTATCCTTATTGTACTGCCGAATGGAATTCGGACAAAAGCATAAACATTATTTTGGTGTGTTACTGTGTTTATATATAACTAGCGACCCGCCCCGGCTTCGCACGGGTACAATACTGATACTTATACTATAGAATGTCTTTAAAGCTCCAACAAACGGGCAAAATTTGGTCAAAACAAACAGAAACAAATTGATATAGGTACCTACTAAAACTCAGTGAAATAAGTAGGTGGGTATACTTTTATCGTATGAAACACCTATACTCTTTAGGACTAACAATACAACAAACACTAAATAAAAAGGTATTCAAGTATCTATCCATCATAGTTACAACGAACACAAAACAAAAAATATGCCCTATAATTCTTAAGGATCGAGCGCGCATAATCGCATTCGGACTACCTCACTCGCTGCGCTGCGTAAAACACGCGCTGTTATTTTCCGATAACTTTCTAGTAATTTATTTAAAGTATATAGTGTAGGGGTAACTTATAAGTAATTCATTTAAAATAATCTGCATGAAATGCTTAAGAATATTAACTCATTTAAAATGATAAGTTCTTGTTCTGTCTCTCTGTAATTATTTTTTAGTTTACTTTTATATAGTTTTAATTCTTAGTTTTAGTTATGCAGATTGATGCAGTGCCTACAGAGATTATGCTGTATTTGCCTATAATTATTCGTTACATTTAGTTCATTTTTATATTAGTAATAATACCTACCTATGTAACAATTTTAACGAATGTTGGTGAATCTAAATAAATAAATAAGGATAAATACTGAATCCATCTGATTAGCTTTACAATTACCGCATTAGAAATGATCATTTTTCTAAAAGATATAATGGATATAGCAAGTTAAACTTAAAAGATAGACATATGCTATCGCAGACTTTTTTGTAGATCTAAAAGAGAAGAATATTTCCGCCATACATTGTTTTGTTATATCTCATAGGGTTTAGGCAGCGTTTTCGTTGAAAGCTCCCAAATGGCTTAATTTTTTCCTACACCTCTGACAAATATCAATATAATTATATTAGTCAAATGTACACATAAACTAAACAAACCATATATGTAAACCTTTCGGAAGAATCGTTCTATCGATTGGTAACAACCGCATGAAAATCCATGTAGTAGTTTTTGAGTTTATCGCGAACAGACAGACAGACGTGGCCGGGGACTTTGTTTTATAATATGTAGTGATGTAGTGATAGCGGTCGCCCGCGGCTCCTTGCAGATGTCGGTTACCGCTGCAAAAAGCCTACCCAGGAAAGACACGGTCAGCAAAATGATTCCCAGGTCAATTCACAGACACCGACACAAACATCGACGACGCAGTCATTATCCGCAGGCTGCACAGATTGTCTTTCTGTGGATGTTAAAGTTGTTAATGATGAAAATATTTTAATGTAATTAAAAGGCATTTTAGGCATTAGGCATTTTAGGCATTTTCAAATGTTCAAGAAAATATTAATAGCGTGTAATATTCTAGCTCTGAAAAGAACTGTTGTTTAGCCCTGAAAAGAACTGTTGGTTAGCCCTGAAAAGAACTGTTGGTTAGCCCTGAAAAGAACTGTTGTTTACCTCTGAGAAGAATTGTTGATTAGCTCTGAGAAGAACTTTTGCGTAGGTGTAGTTTTAAGAACGAAATCTAAAAAAATTGCACGAAAATTATTAGACTTCGCAACGGGCCGTGCAGCAGAAATCGTAATATTTTAATTTCGCCGTAACTTCAAAACCAAACGTCCAATTTTAATCATTCACAGACCAAATATTATCTAAATAAATTGTACTTAGTGGTGAAATAATTTATTTTGATAAGGATTAAAAGCTTGAGTAAATAAACGCGTTTAAATGTAGTCAAAAAAAAAACAAGGTTTCTAAATAAAAGAATGGTTGTTGTGCCTCACTCGACATAGGTAGGTATAGTGTGTTGCGGACTTTTTTGTAGATATTTATAAAATCTACAATTAATTATAACATTTTATATCTTTTATAGTTTAGGCAGCGTACGCAAAATAAGTAACTTTTCTGGTTGATTTTTTACACCTTGTGTCCGAAAAACCAAAAAATCTTACGGAACTCTATTTTTTTATGTTACTCGTGGATAATGTAGCTTTCGAATGGTGAAAGAATTTTTGAAATCGGTCCAATACTTTTTGAGCCTATTCATTACAACCAAACAAACAAACAAACAAAGTTTTCCTCTTTATAATATTAGTGTAGATGTAGATAACTCAAAGTAAATAAAAACGGTTTTACTCCGGTCTTAAGCTGAACCCACATTGGGCGTTCGTGTTCCTCGAGCGTATGTTACATGCAGACGATTGCGGGGGTAGCGTGTGCACACGGGATCAAGCTTAACGGTTTATTTTATAAAGTTGTTTTTATCCGACTCTATATAAAAAAAATGATTTATTTATTATATTTAAATTTTCACTATAATATATACAATGTATGTATATATGATGTATCTATATATTAGATATTATAGTATATGATGAATACTAATAAACAATTGTTTTTTTTAAGAAACATTTGTGTGTTAGAAACACGTTTCTCACACACATTTTATAACCATAATTTGGTAATTAAATAAATACATTGTATAAATTATAGTGAACATATAATAACTAGCGAATATTGTCTTAACTTGCTTTATCAATGCTGTAAACAAAAGAAGAGCCTCCCCCAAGAAAACTTTGCAAGGTCGATAATTTACAGTTTTATTACAATATTGTTAGCTAATTGTAAACTACCAACGCGATGTGACCAAATTAAATAGAATATACAAAATAAATTTATCGATATAAATAAATAAAATAGAAGTGTCTGTTTGTAATGGAAAAAATAATCTATTTCAAATACATATCACGCTCTATTATTTTCAAGACGGTAAAAAAAGTCACCCAGTATACTTTGTTGATGTACCCCTACTAATGTCATGTGAATGTTAGTTTGGTTGTTACGCTTTCACGCAAAACCTTCTTAATCTTTAATAGTGAACCTTTGTACACAAATTCTTGGAGGTATTAGAAGTAACATAGGATAATTTTTACTAAAAAAAAGCAATGCGAACGAAGATATGACTAAAAGCTAGCATTTAATAAAAGGGATAGTAAATTCAATGTAATATACTCGTAGTTGTTAGTTAGTGTCACAGAAAAAAACCAGACGAATACAAATTGTACTAGCGCATAAAGTGTGTATCATACTACATCATCATCATCCCCTATAACGTCCACTGCTGACATGACTGAGTGAGCATGGGCCTCCTACCGGGGGAGGGTATTTGCCATAGTCACCACGATTGACAGGCGGCTTGGTGGCCGCAGTATTATGTTGTTCCTTGATATACGATTATTATAGATGATGTTATAACAATTGGGACCAACGGCTTAACGTACTTTCCGAGGCACGGAGAGTAGTCCCGCAACCATCCAGACCCGGAAAGAAATCTTAGAATATACACAAAGATTTCCTGTCCAGCGTGGGGATCGAGCCCACGACCTCCGAGATTAAAAGCGAGCCAAATACCGCTACTCTACGGAGGTATCATACTACAGTAAATACAAAAATACATCATCTGTGAAAATTTTAACTGTCTTGCTGTCACGGGTCATGAAATACTTCTTTGACGAGTCTTAGAAATAGGGCCCCGTTTTACCATTTTGTTAGGGAACCCTAAAAGTGCTATAAATTGCTAGACTTTTTACAGAGTTAATGTATTTTATGTTTTTAATATTTCTACTTGAGGAAATAGGGTTTCTATCCGTTTATCTTACGTAACATTAGAACTATATTATGTTATCTTGTATCGCTGTTGCTTTAATGGACATGTAATAAACAAATATAAATAATAAAATACAAATAGACCTTTTTGGGAAAACATGCAAGATTACTTGTTGTTGTTTTTGTATATTTAGGTTTCATTTGTATTATCTTGTGTGTTGTGCTGAATTAAATGTATTTTCTTTCTTTCTTTCAAATAAATAATATTCCAGAATAATATTGAGCTTATCGGCTGCTCGTAACATTACAATATATATGTATAGATAATGTGAACCGAAGATCATTATTTATTTAAAATTTTGGTTTGTTGGTGGCAATGTTTTGTAACAAATCAACATCATACATCTGGTTTATTTAACACAAGTGACCTGTCTCGTTTTACTCGGGTGCAATGCTGATGTATCATTCATATAAATCAGAGTTTTTCGATCTTTTTGATTTCGTGACCCCTTTACAGGTTAAAAATTCTGGCAACCACTTTGTGCCACAGACAACATAATTAGAAAACGGATTAAATGTTTTTTTACTAATTGAAAGTTTTGAAAATAAGCACGACGTATGTTGACGAGCTTTGCGAGCCCCCTGGGGGTCGAGACCCACATATTTCATCGTTTTCACTCATACCGCGTCTCACAGTTTGTAATGCTTACAAACTGTTCAAAGTAAATTCACTCGAAGTGCCACCGGGGCACCGTGGTTTATTCGTAATCGCATCTTACATTCTGATCAGATTCTGAGCCGAAGTCCAAGTCCCACATGGGGCGTCCTCTTGCGCTGGTTGCTTATTTTGTAGTATTTAAACCATTTATTGAGGCTGAAGCTGTACTTGCCTTTATGTCCGATAAAGCAAAAGCCTTCTGGCTAGCTACATAAGATCCGTCCGAATAAGACCCACAGACTGATATTAACCTTCATCTTGAATTGCTCTATTAATTCATCCGTATTTCTAGCGCAACGTAACGTTATTTTTTAAATAGTAACTTTCAAATGCTTTAACAATAAAAAGAAGCCTAGAAGAATGATGATAAATGCACAACGATAAAATTTGCTATACAAGATAATCTAGGTTGTACAAACTGGCATTATTACACAAGGTTGAAGTCATTTTTAATGTTATTGAAAGAGTATCTACATCATCATGAGCCCGTCCACAGCTGAACATGGGCCTCCACCTGAAGGGAGTTTTGCCATAGTCACCACGCTTGGCAGGCGTGTTTGGTGACCGCAGTATTATTTTGTAAAACACAGGGAAACGCCGCTGCCCGTTCCCTATTATACGATTGTTAAAGATGATGTTATAACAATCGGGACAAACGGCTTAACGTGCTTTCCGAGGCATGGAGGGTAGTCCCTCAACCATTCAGACCCGGAAAGAAATCTTAGAATATACACAAATATTTCTTGTCCGGTGTGGGGATCGAACCCACAAATTCCGAGATTTAAAGTGAGCCAAATACCGCTACACTATGGAGGTTGTCAGTATCTAGATAGATCGATTTTATAACCAAAAATTAATTGTTACTAACGACGAAATATCACGTGGTATCATAATTCATAATCTTGGTAATTTGAATATGCAAGCTGCTTTTACGTAAATTCAACGTAAGCTTTTCATTTAAATTTACAACGGCTAAAACATTACTTCATCACAGCTGACAGCGACAAGGTCTCCAGCAATAACCAGCTACTATTTGGCACGTTCCGATACCACACATAAATTTATAACAAACATGGGGACCAGGTGACTAAAATAGTGATAAAATATTGATAGATATAAGCATTTCTGTAAGACCCCATTAGTTATGATAAGTAAGATGAAATTTGAACAAGACGCATAAATCTTGCTTAATGAAAATGATATGGAGCTTATAAATAATGTGACAAGGTGGTAAATTTATAGGATACAAGGCGCCAATTTAATATAGTTTATATAATAATAATATACATTAAATTAACTTGTAAATTTAAAATCTTAGCGAATTTTAGATAACGATGTTCTTATTTATATACTAGGTTTCGCGGGCGGATTCACCCGCGTAGCTTTCCTCGCTGGGATAAACTTGACTATTCAATCTCACAACTGAAAACTAAGAAACTACTTAGAAATGGAGAAAGTATGCAACGAACATTTTAAAATTTAATTTTTTATTTCTTTTTCGGTTTGATTAATTGAGGAGCCACTTTAAATCCAAAGGGGATCCTCAAAACATACTTAAATAAAATAATTAAATATATGCTTACGTTTGAACATAATGTCGCTTGATGGAAGGCGAAGATAAGGCCTAAGATGATACACGCTTGCCTAGAAAGTGTCTGTTCACTTTAGCCTTAAAGATGTCCAGATTATAGCGTTCCGGAAAAACTGACCCCGGCAGAGAATTCCACTCCTTAGCCGTCCGCATTACGAAAGAAGAAGCAAATCGCTTCGTGCGTATTGAAGGAATGTCTACAACAAAAGGGTGAAACCGCTCGCCGCGCCTAGTCTTCCGGTAATGGAAGGGTGAAGGGGGTATCAGGTTATGTAGAACCTCCGCACACTCCCGAAATGTAACCGATAAAAAACCGATAGGCAGGCTACTCGTCTACGCGGTGTTCGAGGCTCTGAAAACTTGCCTCCACAAGTGAGTTATTGCCTATGACTCCCTTTGCTCGGCACTCCAATGAGTCCAGAGCATCCAGCTGATATCTAGCAGACCCATCCCAAAGATGAGAACAGTATTCCATTGAGGAGCGAACTTGAGCTCTGTAAAGACTTAGGAGCTGCTCCGATGTGAATGCCAAGTTTTTTGGCTGCAGTGTTTGCAATGGACTCGATGTAGTGACCGAAGTTTAGATTAGAAGAGAGGTCAAGCCCTAAGAACTCAAGATGGTCGCTGATCGGAACGGAGCCATTCCGGAAAGTCGGAGTCAGTTGGAATGGACACCGTTTCGCCGAAAAAAGGCACGCCTGTGTTTTTGAGGGGTTAAACCCAACCAGCTTGGCATCACCCCATAAGGAGACAGCCTCCAAGATCGAGTTCACCCCCTCAATCATCGACTCTCTGAACGACTGGACCTTTGTCTCAGACTTCGCATCAGACAAGTATCTCACCGAGACTACGTTGTCGTCTGAATATCCAAAGATACCGGGAGAAACTAGGAGGTCGTTTATGTGCAGCAAAAAAAGAGTCGCAGAGAGAACAGATCCCTGAGGGACCAATGAGACTTACCAATGAGACCGGAACCGGAACCGGAAGCTTACCAATGAGACTTGCGTGCCATACCCTGTCAAAAGCCTTAGAGATATCAAGAGACACGGCAAGAGCCTCACCGTGTCTCTCAATAGCTTCGCTCCAGAAGTGAGTAGCATAAACAAGAAGATTCCCAGTAGACCGGCCTCGACGGAATCCGAATTGACGGTCACAGAGGAGGTCGTTGTCTTCCAGGTATGCTAGGAGACGGTTGTTTAAAACACGCTCCATAACCTTACAGAGTATGGAGGTGATTGCGATTGGTCGGTAGTTGGCAGGGTCGGTACGACTACCTTTCTTGGGAACCGGTTGAACATTGGCAATCTTCCAGGATACTGGAACTCAGCCAGTCTTCAGGGACAAGCGATAGAGGCGAGTTAAAACAGAAAACAACTAAGGCGCACATGACCGCAAGACAATGGCAGGAATGCCGTCAGGCCCACTAGCCTTATTAACATCTAGAGTGCTAAGAATTTTAAGTACCACCTTTTGCCGAAGCATCTCAGGCATAGTTGACGTGCAATGAGGTAGCCTGGGTGGACTTTTACCAGCAGCATCTAGTTGTGAATTCTTCGCAAATAGAGATGCAAACAAGTCTGCTTTCTCTTTGGCGGTGTGAGCTAATGAGCCGTTCGGCTACTGCAGTGGCGGCAAAGAGGACCGACAGAAATTGGCTTCAACCGATTTGGCAAGAGACCAAAAAGCTTTACTCCCAGATGGGTAAGATGCTAATCTAGCTCCAATACACCTCAATATGGTCAAAGCAGGCCTTGCGTAGGGCACGTTTGCAAGACTTGGCAGCACTATTGAAGGTTCTCTTCAGTTTCCGAACATTTGGCGCTTTGCGGGCTCGAGCATCTGCTTCAGCACTATCACACTCAGCGTTGAACCATGGACGGGCTTTGTCTTGGAGTGAGACGTCAGGAAATAGAATGAAATATTCCATAGCCTTACACATAGCTTCAGAAACAGCCTCCGCGCAGCGAGTCGGGTCGTCTGAAGAGAAGCATAAGCGCAGCCAAGAGTAAGACGCGAAGAAATGTCACATCTCATCCCAATCTGCTGACTTGAATCGCCATACTCGCCTATTCCCCTTGAGATCGGGATCGGGTGGCGAGTAGACAGACACAGATTTCACCAGACAGTGGTCGGAGCTACCCAACGGTGAGGAAACCGCGACTTGATATCGGTCTGGATCGGTTGTCAGCAGAAGTTCTAAGCAATTGGCCGTATGGCCATCAATGTCGGGCACCCGTGTCGGCCCAGTCACTAGTTGGGAGAGACCAAGCGTCAGTGCAGATGCATACGCTAATCTCCAAGCATGGTCGGTGCACCAGCATACGGACATAAATACCCTCTTCTTTAATTAATTAAGTGGATTTAAAATTTCTGGATAATATTATTCATTTTATCTATCTTTGCTTCGACGATCCGAGGTTAGAGACGTATTTAAAACGCGTTTACGGTATTAACATAAAATCAATGAACTTACAATGATATCAGGTATGAATAGTCAATATTAAAAAGAAAGAAAAGTTACTTTACTTTAACCAGAGGCAAAATATTAAACGTGAAATCGTCACAGAAAGTTAGGGTTCTGTAGTAGGAATAGTACCTATACGTAAGTATACTATTATTACTACAGAACCCTACATCATCATTCAAACGTAAGATGGCTGTAATATCTAAGCATCAACGTAAGTTATTACAGCCATCTGTAATAACTTACGCTGATACTTAGCAATGATCTGTTAACACAATTAAATCTTCAAGAAGCGAGCCTATTCCTTTCTTTAAGGCCGGCAACGCACTTGCGACTCATCCGGTGTTGCGAGTGTACATGGGCGGCGGTGATCACTTACCATCAGGTGACCCACGTGTTCGTTTGCCTCCCACTTCTATAAAAAAAAATCGAAAAATCCCTAACCCAAAAACATAGCATACAAAAAATAATTTCAAAAAGGAAATAAAATATTCAGTTCTTCACCCCTGATTTCACCCCTTTAATATTACACATTATTATTTGAATATTTTGATATCAGTTTTATAAAGTGCGAATCATCTCCTTTCATTGCGATATTTGGCCAATTGGCATATTTGCAAACATTCGGTTGTTTATTACCAATTTCATCCCGTATACCTTATAATCGGCTAAACTGATTTTGATAAAACATAACAAAGAATCGCCTCAATCAACTAACCTTTCAAACAAGAAAAAAATACATACCTATCTAAATTGCTTCACTTGTACGGGAGTTATGATGTCACATTTGGCGGCGGAGTGAAAAATAATAGCGTATGAATAAATTTGTACTGTAACTACGACTGCATGTTTCGATTCAGAATAATTAATTTTTGACACTATTATATTGTCACTTGCCCGCGACTAGACTAGATTTCAATTCTCCATTTAACTTTACCACTCATTTTCATCCTCTCAGGGATGGATTTTTATGATATCTTCATCCTTTCTTATCTTATGCCGTCATATAGAGAATACACCATCAAAGTTTTAATGTATCCACGATCAGCGGTCTAGGCTGACCGTCGATCAGATAATCAGTCAGTTTTTCAAGACAAAGTGTTTTACTAATATCGAAATTTAATTAATATTTTACTAGGTATGTCAGACACCTGAGATAGCTATATATTAATAAATATTGAGGATCTACACAAATTGGGGTCGTAGACACGCGTAAATACCGATACAGATGCTATACGCCTATCAATTAATCGTGTTTATCAATAAGTTTAGGGTATTAAAATTACCATAAATACTTGTGATGTTGCTGTGTACGAAAGATACGCTTACCTAAGAAACTTATAACAAATACATACAAACGATTTGTGTTACGGTCGGTGACGATGCTTATACCTGACGGGAATGTTATAGAAAATTTGTATCTCTGTCCACCAACGGAAATGATTATAAAGTTATGTGTCACCGTCCCTTAGGGGTGGGCAGCTACTTTTAGTGGGTAGGATTCTCTCCTCGTGGTATGACTAGCATGCCACCACTATGGAGAGGATGAGTCCCACATACCCCTCCGCCGGTGTCACATACTGAATTTCCCCCAGGACAAAAAAAAAGGAGTGGACAGTGAGTTTTTTTTTATCATGTCAATGTCCACAAAAATTGGAGAAGGAGACGCAAGGGTGTACGCAACGGGAATGAGTGATGAAAAAAACAGAAAGCAATGTTTACGAGGAGTATTTTAAAAGTTTTTCCGCTCTAAGAATCAAACCACAAAGTACAATAGTTTTTACCCCACTACAGGCTTGTCGTAACATTTACACCATAACATCAATTCTACAGCAAACTTAGTTGTGTTTTCGTGTTGTTCTTGTATTCAACTTTAGCTTTTTAGGTTCTAGATAGAATAGTGTTGCGAAATCTTTAGTTTTTAAATATTATCTTTTTAATTCATTTTGTAAATCTTCTGTCGTAGTTTTTATAGCTTAATATTTTAGTAGTTTTTGACCCTGTCACCAGATTAACATAGATTTCTTAATTAAAATAATTAATTAAATATTACTATCGTCATTCTTATCAATTCCTCAACAGTCATTGTTTTTCAAATCAAATTTATATATATACTTATACAAATGAACATTTAAATTTACACCAGAATATTTTGCCAATAAACAGATCTTAACAGTGCTTGCTTTCTTTTAAGTATTCCCTCATTTGTCCGGAATGTCACATGTTTATTATATTAGTAGGATAAACGAAGGTAAATCATATCGTATTAAAAAATACTATTTGTAAAGCTGTTTTAATCGAGTTAGCACATAAATTAAATGCTATTTTGATTCCTAAGCATTGCAGAATAAACCTCTTTATTTAGGTGTAATAATTATTATACTTTGGTAAACATTGGCATCTGGTACAGAACAAGTACTATCAAAGTTGGAGGCTTGTTTCGATATGACTTCCCGTTTTCATCCGTGGTTGCTAAGTTTGGATTGAAAAAATTAGCCTCGCGATTTTTCTTGGAAAATGTTGTACTGAAATAGTATCTATAAGTACTTTGTATTTTGCATTGTCCTCGGTCTAGTTGTAATTATTTGATTTAACTTCTTTGAGGTTAATACATACATACATACATAAGCTCACGCCTGTTTCCCAGCGGGATAGGCAGAAACAACCTCCACTTCGGTTTCACGTCGGTTTAGGGTGGATATTATTTGAACTTTTGCGAGGATGTCTCCGATTTGGTCAGAGAACGTTCGTTGGTTAGAGGTTAATTGTAAAATATGCGGGGAAAATGTGTTTTTGCTTTTAATAGGAAATGGGCTTCGGCAGACGACGCCTGTAGAATGTCACATGGTCGATGAGGTACCAACAGGAATGGTCTTTCTCTCTTGGCTAAAAAGAAGGATACACATTTGTTTCAGGTGTGTTGAATTCTATATTGGTAGTAAAAATAGTATGTTCGAAGAAATTCAAGTCAGTTCATAATTTATTTCAAAATTGTTTACTGATATCGACATAAATATATAAGAAACAGTTGATGTAAAACTTGAATACGTAGTCTATTCTACTATTATAAAGAGGAAAGATTTGATTGTTGGTATTAAATAGGCTCCGTAACTACTGGACCGATTTGAAAAAATCTATTACCGTTACAAAGCTATACTATCCCCGGACGACATAGGCTATATTTAATTATAAAGTTCCCACGGGAACGGGAGTTACGCGGGTGAATTCGCATGCGGGAAGCTTGCTGTGTAAGAGGTAACTTTGAAAAAGGTTACTAGTAATTAGTGGGCTACTACATCAGACGAATCGTATTTTCGTAAAATACAGCCAGTTGATATTCAATTCATTAATCGTATTTGAACACAAATCGACGAAACAGCATTTCTAGACAGTGCTTTTTAAAATTCGAACTCAAATAGATACTATAAATGAATCATTCTGGTCGGTGCAAAACTATATCGAGAAACGTTATAAATTATACAGATCACATTCCTCGGGAACTTTATACGTAAATACGGTATTAAGTATTTATATATATTTATAGCTCAAGAAAACCAAAATTCACGACTATTTATTTTACTAAGATTTTCAAGTTATTTTTGTTGATAGAAGTCCTATAAATTGAATCAATTTTTGATTTCTAGGCGCATATAGAATTTTCTGGTTAAAATAACCAATTTATGGGAGTCGTTTGCCGTGTGGTTTCCCCATGTCTTACCATAGACCTAGTCTTTCCATAGGTGTCGTAAAAGGCGACTAAGGGACATATGGCTGATGGATGGGCAGCAGCATCTATTAGCTCAAGGTTTACATCTTACTGCGATCACCAATCCGTCTGCCAAGCGTGGTGATTATGGCAATATCCCTCTACGATCCTGGCTTGCCAAGGTCTGTAAAGAGGAGGCCCATGTTCAGCAGTGGACGTAAACGGGCTGTTGATGATGATGATGATGGGAGTCGAAGAACAAGGTTTATTTAAATGAGTGTTCATTTTATCGCACCTATGTTCTGATAAAGACGAAATCTATTTTACATACTTTGCAATATGAAAGAATTGTCTACTAATAGGTTATAGAACTAGAAAGCATGGAACTCGTACCCTGAATAGCAATACAAGAGTTTGCCTTCAATATAACAGAAACTCGGATGGCAACATAAACTAGATGTATTGATTGTAACTTATTTTAACGTATTGAGAACTATTTTAAAAGTTTCTTTACTATTTTACTAAATACAATTCCCGTTTAAGTCGTCCATGGTCGTTGAGTAATATTGCCTTAACCATCACGCTTAGCAGGCGGATTGGTGATTGCATTACGGTGGTAAGAAACCTTCAGCTGATTATTGTTGCTGCACATCCATCAACTGTTACAGATCCATTGGAACACATCAGGTGGTCTATTGAAATTATTAGCGGCGATAAATTAATTTAATTCAAATAAGTGAATTAGCAGAGGAGCAGAACAATATATTAAATATGACTATTTATTACTGAAATCGAAGTTAGAACTAAACTAAGTAAAGGTACTTGTACTATTGTGTGTTCTGTGGTATAGGTATAATTTAAACGGCAGTATGCAACTAGTTAAAATCGTTATCAATAATATCTAATCATAATAATTAACTTACCAATTACTTCCAGCATAACTTTGTAATTCTTGGTGGGTGAGAGTTTGAAGTCTACTCTGCATTGATAGACGGCTCGATCAGTCGGCAGCACATTTTGAATTCTCAATCCTGAGGGATGCGCGGCATGCCAATTACCCCGGCCGGTTAATGCATCATCCGACCAGTGTGCTTCTGAACTATCCTTGCGTCCGTCAAAGCTGCAGACAAACGGAAAATGTTACAAAATATTTTTGTCGTCATAATTATTTCCAGACCTCAGAAGCATATCGACGAAGAGGATGTACTATATACTTTAGAATCATTTGATCGTAAGTGCCAGTTTCCGATAAAAGCACATACAAAGAATGTTTCGGACGTATACTGGCACATCCGGCATTATGCTTCTGAGCTGTAGAGTTATATTCTTCGAAACAAGTTTCGATTGTAAAACTAACTACTGATCTCAGTAATCTAACAAACGACCAGGGTCAAATTAAATGTGGACCTGTCTTATAAAACCTGTAATAAATGTTTCATCGTCTTTAAGTATGTGTTTTGTTATTAAGGAGAGTAACATATAAACTGAGATACATATCTAGACCTCAGAAGCATAAGGTTGGATGTCTCATTATACTTCAGAATTCAGAAACATTCGTCGTATGTGTCTTTATCGTAAACTGGCACTTACGACCAAATGCTTTTGATGATAATAATAATCCGTCCTTATGCTTATTCTAGATATAAAATGAGCACTTAAATTGGGAAAATGTTGAATTTTCCGATAAAACTAAATCATATCTACATATAAATATATATACGAGCATAGGCTCGGCGTCGTTCGCATACGACAACTATAGAGTAGTTAAGCTGTTACACGCAATGACTCCTTAACTAGTAGGTATCCCTAAATTTTATCTATATCTATACTAATATTATAAAGAGGAAAGATTTGTATTTTTGTGTGTATGTTTGTAATAAATAATCTCAAAAACTACAGTGCCGATTTCAAAAATTCTTTCACCATTGGAAAGTTACATTCACATTGAGTGGCATAGACTCCGACGGGAACGGAAGTTACTCGGGTTAAACCGCGCGCGGGAAGCTAGTTAAAAATATATTGAAAAATGAGTTATAAATAAAGTGGCTGACTGACCAAATATGTAAACGTATAGATTGATTAGAAAAATATATTGATACCAGGATTTGTGTCATAAAAAAAAGCGATCGGGCGCTTCAATATTTTTGATGTTGAATACAAACGCTTTCGAATATTTTATAGAAGTAATGTATAGTAAAATCGCTAAGTAAATGTTGGTAAATTGAATTGAGCTATTGATTAGATTAAGAAACAACAATATTTAGGTTTTTTATAAATTTAATGTTATCAATTAAATTTGTTTATCTGCTTACCTTACGATTTCATCTAAACCACTGAACCAATTGTGTTAAAATTTGGTGTATAAATCAGATTATATATAAATCAGATAGGGAAGGTGTATCGACTACCATTCATGGTAAAAAAAGTCCACAGTAAATTTTCTACGCGGACTAAGAAGCTGGCAAAAACGAATTGTTTTCGGACGGACATTATGTAGCTAGCCAGGAGGCTTTTGCTACTTCACCGGCCATAAGGCAAAAACAAGATGCCGATAACGCTTATTTATACCAACGTTTCTTACTTAGATTACTTAGATGTGTAGCGTCACTTAGTTATGATTAATCATCATCATCATCAGCCCGTACAGCGTCCACTGCTGAACATGGGCCTTTTACCGAGGGAGGGTTTTCGCCATAGTCACCACGCTTGGCACGCGGGTTGGTGACCGCAGTATTATAATGTAATATACAAGGAAACGCTGCTGCCCGTTTCCTGGTATACGATTATTATAGATGATGTTATAACAATCGGGACCAACGGCTTATCGTGCTTTCCGAGGCACGGAAGGTAGTCTCTCAGCCAACCACACCCGGGAAGAAATCTTAGAATTTGCACAAAGAATGTCCGGTGTGGGGATCGAACCCATGACCTCCGAGATTTGAAGCGAGCAAAATACCGATACGCGTACGGAGGTATGATAAATACATTATACATTTAAACATTTAAAATGGATTGCGTTTTTAATAACTTTTTTGCTTTTCGCCGTATCCTTGGTTCTTGGTTAGAATGTAGGTACAAATGATGGAACATTAAACGGACCGCGGCAGTCACACGTGACGTCTACTCTGTAGGTATAAATAACATCTCACAGGCTGCAATAGAAAACACAGATATGCAACTTGCTAGAAAATCAGTAAACGACACAAAACGAGATCAAATAAACCATATAAATGCATAGGTGGCATCCAATATTGCCACGGTTACTATCAGCTGTCACGCAACGAATAGATAAAATAGTTTGTATGGAATATTTTCAAATAGATTTGGATTGCTTGTAAATTACTTAGATGGACGGACGATCTGGTTAAGGTCGCAGGATCACGGTGGATGCAGGCCGCTTCTAACCGCAACAACTGGTTCTGGATCTATGAGGGAGGCCTATGTCCAACAGTGGACGTCCTACGGCTGAAATGATGATGATGATGAAAGTTAAACGAGCAATGCTTATAAACAAACATAAATAAAAAATACCCACACGGACAAGAAAAAATTGTATAAATTCTAAAATTTCTTACCGGGTCTAAACGTACCTATAAAATATGTATATATCTAAACTACTTTCGACATAACTACGGTTGATTCACCTTTTTGATGTTGATGTTGATTCATCATTTTGAACTGGGTGAAATAGGTTAGGTTATGTTAGAACTGCGACCAAGCGCATGCAGCCGAGCGAGCGAAGCGAGCGGTGCCGCGGCAGCGGCCGGCGAGCGCTACTTCCCTAAAGCCCTAAGCCCCGCAAAGCATTGCTCCGACTACGCTATTTAGGCAACTTTACAGTATTAATAATCCGTAGGCGAGTCGTCCGTTACTTCAATCAACATTAGGCTAATTAATTGTAGTTGAATAAACCGTAGCTGAATTGTTCTTTATGGATTTCGTTCATTAGTTATAACAAAAATCTGTCTGACGATCTTTAGGTATTTTAAACATTAAGTTTTTTGACCGTAGTTATATCGAAAATAGTTAAAATACGTTTAGATATTATAATATGTAACTGGTTGGTTGAGGGGACTTCCCCTTCGTGCCTACAAGCACGTTAAGCCGTTGGTCCCGATCGTTATAACATCATCTATAACAATCGTTTACCAGGGAACGGGCAGCAGCGTTTCCCTGTGTATTACAACATAATACTGCGGTCGCCAATCCGCCTGCCAAGCGGGGTGACTGGCAAAAACTCTCCCGAGGGAGAAGGCCCATGTTCAGCAGTGGACGTTATACGGGCTCATGATGGTGACTGTAAGCTCAGTGGTAACTGTTAGCTTAGCAGCGATTTCCACTCGGGACAACTATTTGTATAAACAGATACGAGTTTAGGTACCTAAGTCTCTCAGTGTCCATAAATGTAGCGTTTGTAAAGTTTCCTGCGACACATGAAATCAATTCCACACGGCATACTTATTTTTGAAATAAAAAAATGCAGCAAACTCACTCACTCTAATCTCTTGAGAAAGTTAGTAAAGAACTTAAGCAATAATTCTCTATTTTTTTTACTTTGTTGAACATGTAAGACAATGTTAGCACACACTAAATTTAAAAACTTCTACGTTCCCCTTAGTGACGTGGTAAAAAGATATTGATAAAATTCGAGGATAAACTTGTTTGAAGTCAACATAGCCGACTAGTCTAGCTAGACAAGCTTATGGGCTTTACCTAAGATCAGATTCCTAAGATCACCGGCTGTGGATCAAGTTTATTAATATAATTTATTTTTGTGGTGTTATTATTTTATTTATAATACATAATAAAACTTGCTTCTCGCGATTTTACTCGTATAACTCCCGTTTCGATTACAATTTCTTCATTAATTTTAGCCCAAGATACACTTGGATAATTAATTGTAAAAGATATCCATTTAATATCGATCCAGTAGTTTGGGAGCCTATTCAATGAGCAAAACAAAGAAACAATAAAATCTTTCCTGTGTATAATTTTAACTTTAAGATATTTTATATTCTAAGATCGTTATTTTTCTATGTAAGAAGATTTCCAACATTAATAATATCGTAGTTTTTCCTACGGTAGCGCTTACAATTTTATATTACAATAGTAATGACGATAGTTCCATGATAATCCATATTAGAAAACTTTCATGAAAACGTTTTAGACTTTTCTAAAGATACGAAATAACTAAACTATAGAAATATTACTTATCTTAATAGAAATTGTTATTATTTTGCCATTAGATCTATTTTTTCTTTCTTCTATCTTGTTTAATGCTTTAACAATGTTGTAGGGACTTATTCCTGTCAATATTATATTTTGAAAATGTTTATTTTATGTTTATAAAACTCACAACTTGAGGTAAGAGTCAAAGTGTCGAGTCATCATCAGCCCTTATATTAACTTAACATCCACTAGTCCCTCAGCCAACCAGACCCGGGGAGAAATCTTAGAATTTGCGCAAAGATATCTTGTCTGGTGTGAGGATCGAACCCACGTCCTCCTAAACTCAAAACGATACTTATACCGCTACACCACTGGTTGTTCATAGTGTGGAGTGCTTTTTGGTATAACTTAATTTATAAATATGCTGTTACCGTCGAATGAAATAATCTACCGTATATAACATATGGTTTCACGGTACACGTACATAATCTTTTACTTTGAACTTAGAAAAGTGAAATGTTTTCACAACGTGCTTGGAATTCAAAACGGCTTTTCTGATTAATATTTCATACCTTACCAGCGGCTTAACGTTCAAACGTTCTGGAATATTTTTAATGAAGATGAATACGGTATCAAAATTAGTTGTGTTGTATCAAATACTCTTCTTAGTTTCCATTGAACATTCTGATGCACTTGTAATTTCGAATTTTAAGAAGCCTGCAAACTGTTTTTGTAGAGCGATGGTGGTATAAAACTTAACTAAAAAAATGTGTACACTGTTCTTACCCGTTTATCACAAATCTTACTCTGAATATGGTTTCCTATTAGAAAATCTTACAAATGAATTAAACTTGCCATCATACATCATCTTAATAGGCATGGAGTCTTAAAATTATGTTTAGTCCTTTAGTTAGATAACTAAAAAAGATAAGACACGTATTCTTTTATTTATGAAATCAATAAAAAGTTACAAAGATACAGAGCAACAATAAACTTTAAAGTTCAGGATAGGGAGGCTAATGCCGACTACAAGGTAAAATATTATTTATTACATAAATAAATTAAATAATATATAACTAAAAGTAGCTAATTTAAAATAAAACTAACTTATGAAATACTACTATTGTAAATCTATTCTACGTACAAGAATGCTGGCAGCATTACCCCGTTGAATGGCAATGCTTACCTGAAAAATTACCTAGATGTGATGTCACACGAAATTTCAACGCGCTGTATCTTCGCATCGTCATTATTTGTGTACGGATCGAAAAAAAAAATAAGTCCAATTTTTGTTAATCTAACCGACGTACTAAATAGATTTTTTTAGTCTTCATGCCTATTTTTGTACTTTCATATGTACTGTAAATAATAAATTAAAATCTAAATCATAATTCCAGTATCACCCTACCAACTACCGCCCTGAGTTGAGATCCAAGCCCAATTCAATTGCACCTATGCACAGATTTCTTAACTACAGACGGCACCGGATTTGGTGACCCCAACATTAAAGTTTGAATTTAGTGCGTAGATCCCTCTCTCTCCTCGTGGTATGATTAGCATATCATCGTTTTTGGGAGGAGAGCTCCACATACCGCGCAGTTGCGGCGGTAGCGATGCCTAATGCATTACAATCAGGAATAAAAAGGTGGCTTAGCTTGTAATTTTGAAATAATTAATTGCGAACCCGTTCCCTGTTTTCAACGAACAAAGTAGCAAAACACTTTGCAGCTAATTTAATGTATAGGTACGTCCGAAAAAAATGTTTATAAAAAGCATAGAAACAAAATAGAGACCATCAGCTCCTAAAGAAGACATTAAGTTTATGATTGTGATAAATTAAACAACGCGAACGTTACTTGCTTAGACTGACATTTATTTAACGAACGATCGAAAGATTAGTACATTAGGAAACAAGCCGTATGCCACTTGTATGTAGATACACCCTATTTAACAATGATTCAGTAAACTAGTTAAGCTTTTATATGTGTACTAGCGGCCCGCCCCGGCTTCGCACGGGTGGACTTTTATACCCTACCCCTGCCCTACCCTACCCCTGCCCTACCCTACCCCTACCCTAACCCTACCCTACTCCTACCCTACCCCTACCCTACCCCTACCCCTACCCTACCCTACCCTACCCCTACCCCTACCCTACCCTACGCCTACCCTACCCCTACCATACCCCTACCCTACCCCTACCCTACCCTACCCCTACCCTACCCCTACCCTACCCCTACCCTACCCTACCCCTACCCCTACCCCTACCCTACCCTACCCTACCCTACCCTACCCTACCCTACCCTACCCTACCCCTACCCAAAAGTATCCTATGTCCTTCTCCCAGTTCTTAGCTACCTCCCTACCAATTTTCAGCCAAATCGGTTCAGCCGTTCTTGAGTTGTCAATAGTGTAACTAACACGACTTTCTTTTGTTTTTAAAATGTATTCTACTATTCGGGGCGGAAACAAATCCAACAAATCAAAAACCATGGCAATCGGTCCAGCCGTTCTCGAGTTATAAGTGTTGTAACAAACACGACTTTTTTTTATATATATAAGACTAGCGGCCCGCCCCGGCTTCGCACGGATGGACTTTTATACCCTACCCCTGCCTACCCTACCCCTGCCCTACCCTACCCCTACCCTAACCCTACCCTACCCTACCCCTACCCTACCCCTACCCTACCCCTACCCTACCCCTACCCTACCCCTACCCTACCCCTACCCTACCCCTACCCCTACCCTACCCCTACCCTACCCCTACCCCTACCCCTACCCTACCCCTACCCTACCCCTACCCTACCCCTACCCCTACCCCTACCCTACCCTACCCCTACCCTACCCCTACCATACCCCTACCCTACCCCTACCCTACCCTACCCCTACCCTACCCCTACCCTACCCCTACCCTTCCCTACCCTACCCTACCCCTACCCAAAAGTATCCTATGTCCTTCTCCCAGTTCTTAGCTACCTCCCTACCAATTTTCAGCCAAATCGGTTCAGCCGTTCTTGAGTTATAAATAGTGTAACTAACACGACTTTCTTTTGTTTTTAAAATTCTGCTATTCAGGGCGGAGACAAATCCAACGAAACAAAAACCATGAAAATTGATCCAGCCGATCTCGAGTTATAAGTGTTGTAACAAACCCGTCTTTGTTTTATATATAGATAGACTAGCGGCCCGCCCCGGCTTCGCACGGGTGGACTTTTATATCCTACCCCTGCCCTACCCTACCCCTACCCTACCCTACCCCTGCCCTACCCTACCCCTGCCCTACCCTACCCTACCCCTACCCTACCCTACCCCTACCCTACCCTACCCCTACCCTACCCTACCCCTACCCTACCACTACCCCTACCCTAAACCTACCCTACACCTACCCTACCCTACCCCTACCCTACCCTACCCCTACCCTACCCCTACCATACCCCTACCCTACCCCTACCCTACCCTACCCCTACCCTACCCCTACCCTACCCTACCCTACCCTACCCTACCCCTACCCAAAAGTATCCTATGTCCTTCTCCCAGTTCTTAGCTACCTCCCTACCAATTTTCAGCCAAATCGGTTCAGCCGTTCTTGAGTTATAAATAGTGTAACTAACACGACTTTCTTTTGTTTTTAAAATGTATTCTGCTATTCGGGACGGAAACAAATCCAACAAATCAAAAACCATGGCAATCGGTCCAGCCGTTCTCGAGTTATAAGTGTTGTAACAAACACGACTTTCTTTTATATATATAGATAACTAGCTGACCCGGCAGACTTCGTACTGCCTCAATCGATACATAAAAGACCTAAACATTTGTATAAAATAAACTAGGCCGTAGAGACTTCGTTTATGCGGTACTCCTACCCCTACACTACCCCTACCCTACACTACCCCTACCCTAAAAAATCTTGGCAAAAAAATTCAAGTTTTTAATTAACAAAATAAAGCTCAACTTGACTCTACATTTTAGTTAGAAAACGTTTGTATGGGAAAAAGAAAAAGGCTGTTTTAAGGGGTTTTCAGGCAACTATTCGAATTTTTCTCGCCGTAAAAACCATCCTTGAACTTCCACGAACATTAAAAAAAAAAGAATTAGCGAAATCGGTTCAGCTGTTCTCGAGATTTGCGCTTAGCAACACATTCAGCGATTCATTTTTAGGGTTCCGTAGCCAAATGGCAAAAAACGGAACCCTTATAGATTCGTCATGTCTGTCTGTCTGTCTGTCTGTCCGTCCGTATGTCACAGCCACTTTTTTCCGAAACTATATGAACTATAATGGTGAAACTTGGTTAGTAGAAGTATTTTGTGAACCGCATTAAGATTTTCACACAAAAATAGAAAAAAAAACAATAAATTTTGGGGTTCCCCATACATAGAACTGAAACTCAAAAAAAATTTTTTCGTCGAACCCATACGTGTGGGGTATCTATGAATAGGTCTTCAAAAATGATGTTGAGGTTTCTAATGTCATTTTTTTCTAAACTGAATAGTTTGCGCGAGAGACACTTCCAAAGTGGTAAAATGTGTGTCCCCCCCCTGTATCTTCTTAAATAAGATAATGATAAATCTAAAAAAAATATATGATGTACATAGCCATGCAAACTTCCACCGAAAATTGGTTTGAACGAGATCAAGTAAGTAGTTTTTTTTTAATACGTCATAAACCGTAAACCGCAATTTACCTTTCATTCAATCAACTATTATTAACATCGATCAGAGTTACAACGAGCTACAAGAACGTTTATACTATGTTACTTGTTGTATTCTTGATATCAAAAATAGGTAGGCACTTGCAACTAGTAGGTACGGAACCCTTCGTGCGAGAGTCCGACTCGCACTTGGCCGGTTTTTTTATATTATAGATATGCTGTTCAGCGTTTACTTGTGTACATAATACTGTGCACACAAACCTACATGCCAAGTGTGGTTACTATGGCAACACCTTCGAGACAAGACCACGTTCAACTGTAATTGTTATCAGGAATGATGATGATACTAACACATAGTCGAAAGTGTCGGCAACGTAGACAATGTCAATGCGAATTCCACAACAGCCTAGTGAGTGGAGGCCTTGTTCGGACGGACGAAATATCGTCGTGTAAGTTCAAACATTACCTAAATAATTTTTGGCGAGTTTGACATTCTGATACCATTTGCTAGAGAATGGAAATACACGTTGTTACGCCAATTAAAAACACACATCGTCAACACAATGCCATTTTAGTGCAGTTCTTATTTTTTTTAAATAAACTGTTAAATTTGAATTATGTTTTCACTTAGTATTTTTAATAAAATGTATGTGAAAGATGTATTTTAATGTGTATTTTTAAAGCTCTTAAAAGGTTATAGGTACACTAGACATAGATTGATTTTACTACCAAAATTGGAAATTTACACGGATGCACAAATCCATGCAGCTACTAGTTTAGGTTCCCAACAGTACGTTAATAGTAACGTTTAAATTAGTAGCCATTCGATCGATCATTCGGTCTACTAATTACGTAATTGCGTATAGCTACGTCGGTTTTAATTGATAGCCCTTTGTTATTTATGCTTCATTTTTATAAATTGAAAATTTTAACTTGTTAAGCTGTTCATATTCATATATATTGTGATAATAAATAAATGTGCTATATTTTTATACTTGAATAGAATCGGGCGTTAATTTGCGGAAATCGATATTAATCTATATTAAAAAGACAAAAATACCTAGTGTTAATTCCGCTAAAAAAATGTGTCTATATGCTGTAATGCTATTTTTGCACTACACTCAAGCCCGCAAAAATGTGACGTGATGGTGATGTTGACGACTCGAACGCTTCTCATTTTTTTGCGCAGTAGCGTTCGAATCGTCAACATCACCCTAATGATGTTCCGCGGAGGAGCAAAACACGTGTCGGGTCATTGGCTAGTGATTGAATTTTTGCATGTTGCTACTATTCTGCATTTTGTGTTTTTAATTTAGATACATAAATAGCTTTGCAAAGTTTAAATTCTAAATTTATAAATAAGAAAATTATAAATAACAAAACGCTAGTGGAGCATCATTTAAATATATGTGTGAGTACAATACATAATAATTATTAATAGGTCTTTACCTATGAAATTGCCGTTTCGTATGAAAAAATTTAAACGATTTTTTTTCATGTATATTTTATTTGTATTAATCGAAGTAATCACCCATGCAATCAATGCATCTTTGCCAACGCAGTGGCAGTTTATTGATGCCCTTCTTAAAGAAATCAGCTGGACGGGAGGCAACAAATTCTTCAAAGGCATTTTGTACTGCCTCTCGGGTATTGAATTTTTTTCCCGCCAAGAAGTTATCCAAATTCTGGAAAAAGTAGTAGTCTGTAGGCGCAAGGTCTGGTGAGTAGTGCGGATGACGGAGAGCTTCCAACCCCAGTTCTTGCAACTTGGAGACCGTCTGCTGTGCAGTATCAGGTCGCGCGTTGTCGTGCAGGAGCAGCGGAGACGAGCGATTGACCAATGCTGGTTAGAGATGTGCCAGCTTCTCCATCATTGTGTTCAGTTCTTCAAAGTTCACATCTGCAGTAATGCTCAGCCCGTTTGGTAAGAAGCTGTGATGAATCACACCGGCGCGGCGCTAGACCACCAAACGTGACCTTTTTTAGGGGTAAGTTTTCGTTTAGGGCATTGTTTAGGTGCTGAACCAGGATCCAACCAACTTGCTGAGCGCTTGCGGTTATCAAACAAAGTTCTTTTAATCTACTGTGATAAATTGGCTACAAACATTAACTTATGATATTAGTTGTCCACTAGAGGTAGGTAAATACACATACACACATTTGCTTTGTCTCACACAGTAATAAGCTAATAAGTTGATAAATAAACATAATTACATATATACTCATATATGTATATATATATATATATTGTCCGCTCTACGGCAAATGTTGATCAGGCCGAAATATGCATTAAATGTTGATCCACCTTTAGAGGTTTGTAGCTTAGATAATTTTGATAATAATAATAATAATAATTGTACTATGGGTACCAGGCGACGATATACATACTTATATAGATAAATAAATACTTAAATACATAGAAAACATCCATGACTCAGAAACAAATATTCGTGCTCATCACACAAATATTTGCACTTACCGGGATTCGAACCCAGGACCACCAGCTTTGTAGGCAGGAGCACTACCAACTAGGCTACGGTAATATCGTGCCAAACTTCGAATATAAGAATTCCCCTCATTGCGACCCAGTGCCTAACTACGCCGCAAACACTCTAGCTCGTCACCAACTCACACGGCAATTGTTGATTTTATAACCGCCATTTATTTTACACTTTGTGTGACTTTGTTGATCAATATAAACGTTGGGAGATCAACAAATGCTGCGGAAATGTACACCAATGCTGCGGAGCGGCAACATTGCAAGCGAAACAAAAGATAGACGTTTTCAAGACTAATGTCTTTAGTAAGGATTAACGTGTGGTAGGTACTTAGTTTTGACAGCCAGTGTATTTTGATCTTATTAAGGAAATGTCAACAAAGACAAAAATCAAAGTTTAGTTTTAAGTAAAAACAAATAGTGCATAATTACGGCAATTATGTTTTTTAATACCTTTTCCTTGGATAAAGGTTTAAGTTCATAAATTTTGTTAAATGTTTATGCTTTATTTTGAGACTGTGGATAATTAAAAATTAATAGGTAGTAGATACTCATTTAGCGGATACCAAAATAATAGTTAATTCGTGGTTAAAGAAAAGAATACTAAGGGCCTGTTTCACAATTTACAAGTAAGTGTAGAGTAACCCAATCGTAAGTCACTTGACTTATGTCAGAAATGACCAAACTTACGATATCGACACTTACTTGAAGATTGTGAAACAGGCCCTTAATATTCTTTTCTTTAACCATGGATTAAGTGTTATTTTGGTATCCGCTTATTAATTATTTAGAATACAATTTTGATGTTTTTTTATAATGTTAATAAGAAAGTTGTAGAGTGCGCTAAGCAGTAACTCAACGATTTCTTCAGAAACATGTTTGTGTTGTTCTTAGAAGGTTAACTTTCTATAAGTCCCAACGTCTAGGAGAGCCTAAGTATCCTCAACATGTTTCTGAAGATATCGCTTAGTTACTTCCTTAAGTTGGTACAAGGTTTATTTTTATTTTTTTAGACTGTGGATACCTACTTGATTAAAAAAACTGATACTTAATTTAATTGAAGAAAATAATACATAAAATTAAAGTATTAAGTAGAAGTTTTTTTTTTGTTATTGTTTATGTTTCATTGTTAGTTTTATCTTGGATAAATCTTGAAGTTTGTAAAAAAATAATAAAAATAAAAGCACGTTACACTTTCTTTATTATTTCTTTTGCCGTCAAAATAGCTGTATAACAGCTTATATCAAAAAATAAATTTGATTATAATGTACCTATAAAATATAATTTTAACCTTTTAGTTCATTTTATGAACAAGTTATAAAAGCTAATTAAAAAAAAACATTTTGTTTCTTTACTTTTTAGTATTTATGATTCGGGATTTACTACGGCTTAGTTCCCCCCACAGGTACATTGTAGGGGGAAGAGGGCTACAACAGGGTTCGCCCTGGTACCCTGAGGCGCAACATTAGTGATATTATGACATGTTTATACACCCTCATACCATTCAGCTTTCGGCACGTGCTCACCTTGGCATTGGGTCATCCATCTAATCAAATATAATTTACATTCAGTCATAACCAATGGAACGAACTTATTTCATTAAATCTGATGAAGTTACATATGGATATTATCTAGGACGAAAGTACTTGTCAAGACTAATCAAACGAGCCCACACTCGATGGGATTGTGTCGTTTTATTACGGACTTCCTACGGCCACCTTTCAGCTCCATCATCAGACCCTGGATACCATTTAGGTCCAAAGTACTCGTCAAGACTAATCAAACGAGTCCAAACTTGATGGGATTGTGTCGTTTTATTACGGACTTCCTATGGCTACCTTCCAGCTACATCATCAGACCCTGGATACCATTTAGGACCAAAGTACTCGTCAAGACTAATCAAACGAGCCAAAACTAGATGGTATTGTGTCGTTTTATTACGGACTTCCTATAGCCACCTTCCAGCTCCATCATCAGACCCTGGATACCACTTAGGACCAAAGTACTCGTCAAGACTAATCAAATGAGCCCAAACTCGATGGGATTATGTGTCGTTTTATTACGGACTTCCTATGGCCACCTTCCACCTTCATCATCAGACCCTGGATACCATTTAGGACCAAAGTACTCGTCAAGACTAATCAAACGAGCCCAAACTCGATGGGATTGTGTCGTTTTATTCCGGACTTCCTATGGCCACCTTCCAGCTCCATCATGAGACCCTGGATACCATCTACAGACAAAGTACTCATCGAGACGAATCATACGAGCCCAGACTCGATAGGGTTATATCGTATTATAACGGAGTTCCTATGGCCACCTTCCAGCTCCATCATTAGATTAGCTCCATGTCATCATAATATTGCATTGTCACGCAATATACATATTATGCGTGCAAAATTTTTACTCAATCGGAAACCGGAAAGTGTGTCAAATTTAACTTGCAAGATTTGATTACAGACAATGAAAGAAAAAAAAAGTTGTCAAATCTTATGGAAAACCAAGCTCCTAAGTCCTACTCTACGTGCCCTAACTCAACACTGTCTTGCTTTCATCATTGCGTATAGATTGCGAAGCGAAGTGGCAACAGCGCATAACAAAACCAACCAATCATGGCAAAGGTGACCTCTGATTGGTCCATTTGAATCAGATCAACAATAGATGGAGCGGATTTGTATAAATAATGCAATGAATAGTTCTTATTTGTGTCGCTAGAGGTTCAGCAATTGTTGATCAAATTGGAGCCACAATTGTATGCCGAATCATACATTAGATCAACAAAAACTGTTTGGATCAACAATTGTTGATCCAAACAGCAGTATTTTTGTAGTCTACTAGTATTCTTGTTAACACCTCGTGCCATGCTAAAATGCTTATGTTACGAGTAGGTTCACGTCGGTAGTGCAATGGGTGGGGTTCAAACCGGCGACCTCAAGATCACATATTAGTACGAATATATGATAATTATACATATATTTGCGTTAAGCAACATGTCTTAAGTAAATTATTTACAGAGTTCGTTCCACCATTAACACAAACTCTATTCAACCTGATAACATTCAGTACATTGACGCCAAAACTAATTTAGGTCTCACGTTCATGCGAGAACATTCATGCATAACAAATCCATACTCGGGTGATTTATAAAATATGCACCTGTGGTAGATTGTGATTTCGCTTTGATTCTCGGTTTATGAAGGTTTGCGTTTAATTTGTATCTTATTATGAAATTCATGGCTACGCGTCGCTGTAGTTTTAACTGAGTAGATGAAATAAATAAAAAAATAGGTGTTAATATAAAATTTTGTAGGTCAGTTTAATATAAAACTTAGTATATTGTAAAGTATAAAAGACTGCACCAGTTGTTCAAAAGTTATGGTAATAGCTTTTGAGAGGCGTTGTTCCAGGTTCGAATTTGATACCGCCCGCCCTGTTCCGGCTCCCAGAAGGGAGGGTCCGCGTTGGGCGCTCGGTCGGCTCGACCGCGAGCTCCTGAAGGATAGGAGCAATACTGCAGGCGTGGGTCGCAAGTCCCTGTGACCCGACCTCCGACGTGGACGCTGTTGCGGGTGAGCTCAGAGTGGCTATGGTTCGCGTGTGCGACGCCTCCATGTCCCGAGTTCGCCCGTGTCCACCGAGGCGGCGGGTGTATTGGTGGAGCGCCGCCATTGCGCAGTTGCGCACTGAGTGCACTGCGGCGCGGCGCGTCTACACCCGCACTAACCGTCGGAGGCCGAGGGATGAGGCCCGCGTTGCAGAGGCCTACGCCCAATACCGGGAGTGCCGGCGCCAGCTGAGCGCGGCCATAGGCCAGGCAAAGGATGATGGCTGGGCGAGCACGCTGGAGGCTATCGACAGGGATCCGTGGGGGCGTCCTTACAAAGGGGTGCGCCGTAAACTGCGCCCCTGGGTGCCTCCAGTAACGGAGAGCCTCCAGCCGGAGCTCCTCCAGTCTGTTGTGGAGGAGTTGTTCCCCAGCCAAGGAGAGTTTTCGCCGCCATCTATGGCCGGGCCGGCTGGTGCCGGGCGGGCTGACGACGACGATGGAGAAGAGACTCCGCCTGACGTAACACAGGCGGAGTTGGGGGCGGCTGTGGCCAGACTGGCCGTCAAGAACACCGCCCCCGGGCCGGATGGAGTGCCCGGACGTGCCTGGGCACTTGCAATCGAGGAGTTGGAGCCCGTGGTGCTTGCCCTTTTCACGGCTTGCCTGCGGCAGGGTCGCTTTCCCGCGCCCTGGAAGTCCGGTCGTCTCGTCCTTCTTCCTAAGGACGGGCGGCCTGCGGAGTCTCCATCAGCCTATCGCCCAATCGTCTTGTTGAGCGAGGTGGGCAAGCTGATGGAGAGGGTGATCGCGTCCCGCCTCACCAAACCTCTCGGTGAGGTCGGTCCCGACCTATATGCGGACCAGTACGGGTTCCGCCAGGGTCGGTCGACCGTGGACGCGATTGCTAGGGTGCGGGAGTTGTCGGAGGAGGCGACCAGCCGGGGAGAGGTGTTGTTGGCGGTGTCACTCGACATCAAGAACGCCTTCAACACCCTCCCGTGGGCCTGTATACTGGAGGGCCTTAGGCACCACGGGGTGCCCAGGTATCTCCGGGTATTAGTGGGTCACTACCTTCAGGATAGGGAGGTAGTGTACCCGATGTCCGGCGGAGGGACGGGTTGTTGGGCTGTCTCTCGCGGTGTTCCACAGGGGTCGGTATTGGGGCCGCTCCTGTGGAACATCGGGTTTGATTGGGCGCTGCGGGGGCGCGTTCATCGGGGTGTCAGCGTAATTGCATACGCTGACGACACCCTCGTGACCGCCCGCGGCGCCGACCATCGGCGGGCGACTATCCTGGCCACTGCTGGAGTGGCGCAGGTGGTCGCCCGAATTCGTTGTTTGGGCCTGCAGGTGGCACTCAATAAAACCGAGGCCCTTGTTTTCCATGGGCCTCGGCGGGCGCCGCCCGCAGGCACTCACCTTGTAATTGGTGGTGAAACCATCGCTGTCGGGGACAAAATGCGTTACCTTGGCATTGTCCTCGACAGCAGATGGAATTTTAGGGGCCACTTTGGACAGTTGCTCTCGGGGGTTTGCTGCCAAATCTTGGCAAGCCCGGGAGCATCTGCCGACGGTTGTATTCGGGCGTGATCCGCTCCATGGCTCTATACGGCGCCCCCATTTGGGTTGACGCCCTGGATAGGCGAAACGTGGCCCTGCTGCGACGTCCGCAGCGGGTCATGGCCATCAGGGCGTCCCGAGCCTACCGCACGGTCGCCTTCAATGCGGCCTGCCTCTTGGCGGGTTCCCCTCCGTGGGACCTGGAGGCGCAGGCGTTGGCCGCCGCGTACCGGCGGAGGTGTGAGGGGGCGCGTTCTGGCCGCGACCCCTTCCCGGAGGGCATTGCACGGTGGCGGAGTGAAGTCCGTCGCCAGACCCTCCGGAGTTGGCAAGAGCGGCTGGAAGCCGCGTCTGGGATCGGATCACGCGTCATTGAGGCGATCCGGCCCCACCTTTCAAAGTGGGCAAGTCGCAAATGGGGTGATGTGACCTACCACATTGCACAGGTGGTATCAGGCCATGGCTGTTTTGGTCACTACCTGTGCAATGTGGCACAGAGGGAGCCGGACACTCGGTGCCACCACTGCGGGGGCACCGACGATACGGCGCAACACACCGTCGAGGTGTGTCCGGGGTGGTCCGATGAGCGTACTGAGCTCATCGGAGTTGTGGGTTCCGACCTCTCGCTACCGACCATCATCTCTAAGATGGTCGAAAGTGAGGGGTCGTGGGCGGCGGTTGCCTCCTTCTGTGGACGTGTCATGTCGCAGAAGGAGGTTGCGGAGCGGGCAAGGGAGGAAGATCCCGGAGCACACCCGCTTCGCAGGCGGCGTGTTGGCCGCAGGCGGCGGGCTGAGACCCGTCGCATGCCGCCTTAGGCTCGGCCTCGGGGAGTAGGGAACATGGGCCCTGCTCCCTATAGAGGCTGACCCGTGCGGAGGAGGGACGCCTGAGTACTCCGGGCGTCCTGTTAATGGTTATACGGGCCACATACAAAGTGGCCCCGGAGAGTCCGCGGCACCATCCAAACGGCGGACGGCCGCCGTGGGGGTTCACCGGAAATGCAAGCGCTTCTCAGCGATACCCGGTGGCCCTCACACTCATGGCGGAAGAAGGAGTACCCGGGGGGTTTTAGTGGCGGTAGGGTCCTCTCCTCGTGGTATGAGCAGCATACTACGCACTGGAGAGGGCGAGTCCCCACATATCCTACCGCCGTTGTTTTCACAACGGCGGTGGTCGAATGCGTAAGTGCAATTCCCACCGGTCAAAAAAAAAAAAAAAAAGGTTCGAATTTGATGGCGAACTTGTACTGCGCGATACAGGTTAGTTGGGATGCTAGGTGCTAGATGGCGTTACTCGTATTCTTGTAGTTTGTGCAGTGTAGATATCGCCACAAAGTCTTTGTGAAAATTGCAGCGACACAGGAATTGTGTCCAGATGAATAATAATGTAAACGTTCTTTTCTTTTTATATACAGCCTTAAATATTATTTTACCGTAGTAGATTTATTTTATCTTGTTTAGTTAAGATTAACTGAAACGCATTTTCGGTGTTGCCCGAAATAAATATTTACATCGTGTCTTAGAATACACGTATATTTTATTCATTTTGAAAATCCTATTTTAAAGTACAAATTAACGTTACTGGGTTTGTACGCATTTTGAACCAGATATATACTTTAAAATACGATTTCCAATGTTATGTTATTACATATAATTTATAATATGAATGTAAAATTATGGTGATAAACAAATTATTATTACAATAATATATTTTGCTATCACCTATTGTTTATTAGGTATTTTATGTGGTTTGTATTTTCTATTCAATTTGGAATCATACGTAGTCCGGTCAATACTAAATTGCTTTTTGTTTTTGCTTTTTGTTAAATTTAACATAACATGTTTGTAATAACATTAAACACGAATTGTATTTTAGTAAAAGGGATACAAATTTAAGTGCGATCGAAACGTTAACATTAACAATAAGCCATTTCATTTCATTGCATGACTGTATCGTCACAAGCTTTTATAGGTCATTGTTCTAGCGACACACGCGACCGCACCTTACACTTGGTAAAAGGAAAAAAGTAAATAAAAGCTACACGATGGGGTTCAATACGAAAGTCAATTTACTTTTTCAGTAAAAATGTAAAAAATTAACTTGATGCGGAGTTGTTTTACAGTTAACGGACTGTAACTAAATTCTGCGTGTTTATCATCTGGTTTCGCTAGGAAATATTTATCATTCATTAAAGTATATTGTCATAATTAACACGTTTGGCAGGCGGATTGGATATCGCAGTAAATTGGTTAATAGTTTTCGGCTGATAGTTGATGCTTCCCTTCCATCAGGTGTATTACCCTTAGAACGGTTTCGCACTACGTCCGTTCCGAATCCGATCCGAACCCGATCCAAACCCGTGAAAATATTGGTCTAGAAATTTGGAAAGAAATCGGATGACGGATCTCGGATCTAGTGCGTAAATTACCATAGAAATAGTTCTACGGCTACTACGGACCATATTTTCACGGGTTCGGATCGGATTCGGATCGGACTTAGTGCGAAATCGGTCTTAGTCGCCTCTTGCGACACCCATAAGACAAGAGTTCTAGTCCAATCTACGTGGGAAACCGCACGGCAAGAATTGCTTATTTATGTAAAATGACATGTAATTGACAGTCCAGCAACAGAGTATTGATGTTGCATAGCCATTCTCACACATAGTATATTCATATATGTATTCATAGCTGGTTGTTTCTCAAAGGAAATTGTGACTTGGTCAACCCAAAAAATAGATAACATACTAACTCTCTAAAAAAGTAGTTATTTGACATCAGAATAATACATCAGTGGAAAAATACGTTATATGAATAGGTATCAGTAAAAAAATGCCCGATAGTCGTAGTTTGAAACTCCGTTGCTAATTTCTTGGAAGGTTTTCAAACTAACAAATAAACAGATTTTGAGGCCCAAATGTTTCAAAATTGAGATTAATAAAATTCGACAACCGGCAGGTTTTGAACCTGTATCTTAGGTAAAGCCAAATGACTACCAAATGCAACTTTGGAAATATTAGCCGAAGTAATGCGCATCATTACCGATGGATGGCACTGACGTCCTCCTCAGAGACGTGTTATGAAGGGATTGATAAAGGAGATCGGCGAGTCATGGCCTCGATAGACAAAGTATTAGATCATTCGAAAAATATTTAAATAATAATAAGCCCTACTATATTTTATCATTTCCCGAAAAAACCTCGGAATAAGGAATTAATAAAAAAGAAAAGTCAGTTGATGCATTCCTCGCGTTGCAGTTGTTAATAACAACCGATGTTACCATATTAAGCCATTTTGAAATAAAAATATTTTTCAGTAAAAGATTTGGTATTATACTTAATGTTCGATTTATATTTATTTTCACCCAAAAAAGTATGTTTATAAGTTTATTGCGAAACAATGATTAAAGATAAAGTATTTTTTGTTGTATTAACATATTTTAATGATTTTTTAGAAAAATCGATTTGCATTTTTGAGCACTGCAACACTCGATACGGCTGTCATTTGTCAATCAATCGGTTGTCAACAACAGATTGCCGGATAGTGTCATAACGTCATACGTCATAACGTCACAATTAACTTGAATTTGTTTTTTTTTCTTTAAAATCCCGGACATGTGCAGCTGAGGAATTTAAATTGAACATTCTGTAAGTTTCACCTCTTATTAAAATCACTAAAACTCATAACCTAATAAAAGAGCGGAAACAAATATGTTAATGGGACTTATTGACTACTGTCTGAAATAAAGTTTTTATTTTTAATATCCCATGTTATATCAAAAAACTAATTGCACAGGATTATAGACTAACATTACTCTTTGAAAACCCAAATTGTTTCATTTTTGTTTATTGAGGCCTAATTTATTAGGACTATTTGCGGATCTCCTTTCAACGACCGGTGTGGTTTGACCGTAGCCTAATTGGTTAAGGCATTAGGGGCTTTACCTAAGATGCAGGTTCGAAACCTGCCGGTGGTCGAATTTTATTAATCTCAATTTTGAAACATTTGGGCCTCAAAATCTGTTTATTTGTTAGTTTGAAAACCTTCCAAGAAATTAGCAACGGAGTTTCAAACTACGGCTATCGGGCATTTTTTTACTGATACCTATTCATATAACGTATTTTTCCACTGATGTATTATTCTGATGTCAAATAACTACTTTTTTAGAGAGTTAGTATGTTATCTATTTTTTGGGTTGACCAAGTCACAATTTCCTTTGAGAACCTGCCTTTCGAAACCTGCCGGTGGTCGAATTTTATTAATCTCAATTTTGAAACATAGTATTATTATGGTAAACTTTTCCGTAAAGTATTTAAAAACATTTAAAAATGCCCAAAATGATGTACACGTAGCTTGTTGCACTTTGTTAAATTAAAGCTTTATCAACGGAGGTAAATTCAATCTATAAAGTCCTTCTAACCGATTTAGCAACGACTGCCAATTTCTAAGAGGAATGGCCTGTGCACTATAATATCTCATATGCTTATGCGTGTGCGAAACACACACAGGTGAACTCTCAAAATTTCTAGTCACAAAAATGTTTGCCCGATGGTCGCACATACTGCCGCTAGACTAATAAGGTTTGCCGCAGACGAATTTATGGCAGAAAATTTGATGTAGGTGCTAGGCCTCGTTTACGGAGGCTTGCGGCGCGATGAGCGGCGCGGCCTTTTTTTTCGAACGGACATATCGCACCCCTAGATGAAAACTCCGGCAACTCAAAAAACCTCATTTTTCAGAAATTACGAAAAACTGTTTCTAGAGTATATAAGAAATATATCAAAGCTACTAACTCAAAACTCGTACTTTTTTGAGTTAGCGGAGTCTTCATCTAGGTGTGCGATATATGTAATTAGCCCCGAGGCTTTTGCTACTTCACCGGGCATAAACGGCGCGCCCCGTACTGAAATCAAACATAGGGCGTTGTATGAGTGCGAGTGAGATGCGAGATGGCACGTAGCACGTGACGCGCGACGCGCGACGCCCGCGCGTCTCTGTAAACGAGGCCTTATCGATACGAGAGGAGACTGATGAAGTAAAAAAATATTAAAGTTACCTGTACAGTGGTTTATTGTTTTTGTACCACACTACCAACTGCAGCACGTCTGCCTTAGACTTGGGTAAAGTCTCACAAGGAAGAACTGCGTCACCACCCACCACGGCCGACACCTTGACCAAATCCATTGACTCCCCGTTGACATTCAACAACGGACGAACACCTGTCGACAAACAAAGCTAAATTTTAATCTCATATATTTTTAAGGACAATGCCTGCACACAATACCTTACAAACACAGTCATCATCCGCGGACACAAAGTATTCAGACTCAGAACACCGGGTCCGAAGCTACTACCGTAATCACTAAGCTATCAGTGCAGTCTAGTTTAATTAAGAATTGTCACTTATCTTAATTAAGTAATTCAAAATTAGCTCAAAAATTGTTGTCTTGTGTTTTTTTAGTTAGTATTTGGCCGCCGCTTTTCTCGCGAAGAAAGTTATTTATCTTAAAAGAATATTTATTTTTTAAGTAAAAATTAGCACAATTATGTATGTGTTACTTCCAAACTATAATTAATTTAATCTCGATCCATTCATGTCTTTAAACTTTTGACATCTTTACTAATATAACATAATGGTAAAGTTTGTGAGTTTGACGTTGTTGGGGGTAACCTCTCTGACTGTGTCTTCGTATGAGGCGGCGGGCGGATACCCGCTGTTTACCGCCATAAATATAGCCTAGTCTAGAGAGTAGGGGTAATGGGCCCATAGTCACGGTGTAGAGAATAGTACAGAGACCCAGCTCCATAGAACCGTGCCAATCGGTTGCACTACTACAAGCATGTGTGCATGACCACTAACCGCCTGTCACGTATACGGCGAGACTGGATAAAACCGGTTTACGCTCGCGCAGCCAGTTGACAAACTCAGGGATAGCGCGACGCGCGTTCTTTGTTTTGTTAATTGAAAGTTTTAATAATTTAATGTAAACATGTGGTAATATACAATAAGAAATGGTTTATCATCATACTTTGTGTATCAATATTAATAGAACAGTTAAAAATATATCATGCTTTAACCATCCCAAGGTGTAAAATAGGTAAGTACCTATGCTGTAATAAAAGGTGGTTCACATAAACAACAACATACCATATACACTTCCCCTAAAAAAATAAAAAAAATAAAATCCAAACAATCGATGAAAAACTTAATCACTTTGGGACATAAATCCCAAAATTGAATTGTTATTCTATACTGCGAGTGACAGTAGAGTATGGGAGGTGAGTATTGCAACAAGTACCTTGTCCACTATCTTTACTTACTAGTAAGGTACTAGTACTTTCTGAATTCTGAGAACCAGTATTAGGTATATTTAATAATATGTCGATCATCATGATAAATGCCATTTTTGTTTCTTACAATATAAGATCGTGATGCTGAAGCCCTACCTACAACTGTGCCATGAGGTCGCTCATTATTACGTTCTAAGTAGTTCTAACATAATTAAATTATCGCCGACATCTAATTCCGGTAATGATTTGGACACTCGATCATAATATTATTTATTTCCACTTTGCTTACATAATAATTCTCTATATTGTATTTTGTGATCAAATGTCGGAAAAGTATTACGTAATAAATCAGGATGAACTGGTAATCGACAGTTCAATCGAAGACGACGATCCCATCATAAATTGTGCCGGAGATTTTAAATTATCCCTCGGAGCATTACGGTAACTTAATAAGCCCAAATAAAAATCTTCATTACTATCAATAGACTTCCGTAAAATGTTTTTAACTGTTTGAACTGCCCTTTCACTCTTTCCATTCGATTGAGCATAACATGGAGAAGATGTCACATGTTTGAATCCCCATTCATTAGAAAAAATTACAAAAGCCCTGCAAGAATACTGTGGACCATTATCACTTACAACTGTTTCTGGAATACCATACCGAGCAAAATTTTGTTTCAAAGCATTAATTACACTGTTTGCAGAAGTGTCCCTCAAATATTCTACCTCAATAAAACCAGAATAATAATCGACCAAAATTAAGAAATTCTTTTTTCCGTATTCAAAAAGATCAGTTCCTGTCGATTGCCAGCGACAGTTCAACCAACGTTCCATCAAAGTTGTGCGGGAAATTTCGAATTATGCCTCATTACGGTAACTTAATAAAAATAAAAATCTTCATTACTATTTATTTATTTATTTGGCTCTTCAACAATGAGTACACTGTTACATTAAAAAAACAATTACAATGTGAACTTAAGTCTAAATGTCTCACTACTTACAGAAGAGCACTGCATGCACTATAATATGAGCAAAAACAATTATTATAAAATTTCAATACAAATATATTTAACTATGTTGGATAAAATTGTCTTACAAATAAAATTAAAATAAAATATTGAATAGATAATAATAATAATTAATTAGATTACAATATGATTAAAAAAAAATTACAATATACCTTTACATTAAATAAGTTAATTCAATTACAATTTATTATTAGATTACTATTACCATTTGAATACTTATATCAATTATATTGTGGGTGATAAAGAGTTTAAAATAATTACGATTATTATTAACAATTGGTCAGAAGTAAAATTTTCTTTTTTAGAGCTGGCACAGAATCGTGGAACAAATCGATATCCATGTCCAGTTCTTTGTATATGTTATACATTCTTGAAAGTGAACAGTTTTGCTTTAAGTTAGTTCGACTGAATGGCTGACAAAAGAGCTTTTTATTGGTGGTTCTTGGGATAGATCGTGGTACATTAAAAGACATTTTACTAAGCAGTTGTGGGCAGTCTAAGGAGCCAATAACAAGTTTTTTAAGAAATACTAGATCCAACATATCTCTGCGTGTCTCCAAAGACACCATCCTGAAATATTGCAACCTATCTTTGTAAGATGTTAGCTTTTTTGCTAAATTGCTGCTATATGTTAAGTGACGTACAACTATCAAAAGACTTCCGTAAAATGTTTTTAACTGTTAACATTTTCCTAATAATAGTTATTATCATTTTTTTAACACCACCGCTGTCACCATGTTGTAATAAAGGATGGTTCTCTTGACAATTGTTTATTTTTTAGAAGCACGGGGAAATAGGTAAAATGACTACACTGTGCTCACTATTTAAATTATTATATTTACAAAAATCAAAATTATTATGCAAAACGGTTAGACATTCATTTAAAATAATGAATATACATATTATATTCTTTTATCATTGACAAAATTTTTGTCCCGAAAAACAAAAGAAGACTCTGGCATCTCTCACGCATCAGTTACATTGATATTAATTTATAATTAATATTTCACACATACCTACAATACCAATTAAATGAAAAATAAATTCAATAATAAATATGATGGGTTGTAAGGTTGTAACGCTACAATTTCTTAAAATGACGTAACATCCAAATCATAATAAAACCTCATTATACTTCAACCTATATAACTGATTATTACATCTTCACAAGAAAAAGTAAAGTACGTGTACTAAATTGGCATTTCTACAAAGAGAATAAGTACCTACTTAGAGTGAGACTGGGCTTTTTAATTATACCTCCTGATAATTTTATCATATTTGTTGAATTGATCGAGCAAAAGTTGGAACTGAAATACTTAAACGTACCTACGTATAAGTATTTCAGTATTAAAATTGGTAAACTTGATATCCCGTTGTATTATTTGAAAAAAACTATTAAGTTAGATTCAGAATTTACCACACCATTAAAAGAAACAATTAATTATTAAAAATGATGACAAGAAAATTATTAGAGTAAGTAATTTGTAAAGTAATCTGTCATATTGAATAATGAAACTATTAAGCAAATTTTTTCTTTAATTTGTCTTAACCTATTGTGTCAACCATTTTTTTTTTTTTTTTTCTCCGGGGGGAAATGCATTTACGCATTCCCACCGCCGATGCAGCGTATTCGCGCGCTGGCGGTGGGATATGTGGGACTCGCCCTCTCCATAGCGTGGTATGCTAAACTCATACCACGAGGAGAGTACCCTACCAACCACTAAAACCTCCCGGACACTCCTTCGATCAGCCGTTGGTGGGGGCCGGGTACGCATGAGCAATCCGGAATATTGTGTCAACCCTACGAAAATAGGTAATTATAATGCACGTTCTTAAGAAGCTGGCACTCAGTTCCTTATCCCTACTCCGTGCCATTGTAACACAACCTCCGTAACAACCTCCGTGACGTAGCGGTGTAAGTCTCGCTTTGAGTCTTGGAGGTCGTGGGTTCCATTTCCACACTAAACTGAAATCTTTGTGTAAATTTTAAGATTTATTTCCGGGTCTTGTTGGTTGAGTGAGGAACTAACCGCCGTGGCTCAGAAAGCTCGTTAAGCTGTTGGTCCCGATTGTTATAACATCATCTATAACAATCGTATAAAAGGGAACGGGCAGCGGCGTTTCCCTGTGTATCATGATACTCATGATACTGCGGTCACCAACCCGCCTGCCGGGCGTGGTGACTAATAGAAAACCCTCCTTCGGGAGGAGGCCCATTTTCAGCAGTGTTCGGTGTACAGGCCGATGATGATGATGATACTATCGTTAAGGAAAAGGGTTAGTTCTACATCTCCCGCCGCCGCGGCCGGCACGAAGACGTTATACTTTCCGCGGCGGCGCGGCGGACGGAATACGTAATGCATTTTAGCCCAGTATAAAAGATAAAGGATCTTAGTATTTACTGAAACGATAAGAAAAAATATTTCACATTATTTACTAGTATAATTTAAAGACGAGGTTGTGGTGACGGGATGTACGCTTTAAGTACAGATTCAAACAAAAACTTTTTTAATATTTTAATGGCAGTCATTGACTCGTATATTCTTGTCGTTCAAATCTATTAATATTACATATTTGTAGTTCTTCGTGTTGTTATCAAGCTTAATATTACTTAGTAAAGATCTTAAATAATGCACGACACTTATTTCAATATTTAAAACCAATTTCACCATTTTTTATTTCAAAAGATTACTAGCAGAATTTTGCTGTTTAGTAGTATTATTGTTAACCCCTCGTGCTAAGCTAAAATGCTTGTGTTACGAGTAGGTTCACGTAGAAAGTGCAATGGGTGGGGATCGAACCGGCGACCCCAAAATCACAAGTCTGACGTCCGTAGCCATTGGGCTTCGGCCGCTTTCAGAGCGACAGAGCATATCCAATACTACACTACAAAAATACTGATATATTAAATAAGAGTCATGATTAGCTGCTAGCTACTCGATTTCCTTTAGAAATCGTTCGCGAAATTCGAATTGTTCGTTCTCAGTGAATACTAAGCGTGATCGTGACAAATGGCCCGATTAACAATGCTGACTCGTTGAAGAAGAGATGGTGCGACTAACGATGCTATATATCAAAGGATTTTTCTTAACGCCGAATCAAATTATTTGATTTTAACAATGACTCGTAGTAAATAAATAATTGTGTACATTTTTGTTTGATTAAGAAGCACCTTATTGATATTGTAGCGATTACCTACGTCACGAATCATAAAGTCATTCCGCAAGGTCCCCCCATTATAGCAGATTTTTTGGCTAATTATTTAGCATAGCTTTCTATGGCATAAACTTTATTCCGCAGATAATCGTCTGGCAGACCATCTTTAACATACAACTAAAACAGATAATTTTGTAAATTCGAAACATTTTCAGGCATCAATTTATTATTCAAAGTAAAACTATCATATCGCAGAAAGTTATCAGTCATAATCCTCTTTTAGCATATATTTTATAGCGATATTCATTAAAAGACAGAATCATCGTACCTCAGAAAGTTTACAGTTAGAATATTTTTTTGGCATAAATTCCCTACAGTTGCGTCGCAAATATTGCGTCGACCCCAAATAGCTGGGGAAATGGGAGCAGAGCAGGAAAATGATGATAATGTTATTACAATATATAAATTAAATAATATTTAGATAATTATTCAATTAATTATCTTTATGCATGTACCTATATCATTTAGTAAAATAATTCATCACTACATAATAATAATATAAAGTCGCTTCCGGCTGCCTGTCTGTCTAGCTATGCTTAGATCTCTAAAACTACGCAACAAATTTGGATGCGGTTTAGGCAGAGTAATTTAAAAGGAAGGTTTTTATATATAATACATCAACGTTGCACCAGTACAATGCCGGGGCGGGTCGCTAGTTGTAAATAAATTAGATTTATTTTCCTTTTCTTCACGTCGTCCACGTAAAATATAGATTTCATAAGCTATTTTTTAACAATGGAAGTTCATTCTGAATCGATACCACAATTTTAGGAAAATAGGCCGACTGATAAAGTCTGGGAATCGTTAGGGTACAAAATTTGCGTTTTTTCATTTTATTCATGACATGCTCGTGGATCATATATGCGTCATTTTTATTCAACGTTAAAAGTACGTTTATGTTACGACTGTATGAGAAACACTAAAGTAGAATTTTACAAAATTTGATGAAAGAATGGACATACTGTGACCTTGGTTGCGGTAAACATTTATCAGATATCAACATTCCTAAATGCCAAACCTTACTTATTTAAAACAATAAAAAATTTAATCAATAATATCTAAATTTATTGCTGTATTTTCATTTATGAATCAAAGTCCTTGTTTATTATCTGATTTAAGAAATTCTTTCACCATTAGATAGTAATGTTTTGTTTTAAGGCGGAAACGAGATCTACGCTGCATAACTCTTCGGATTTTACTCTTTTTTTTAAAAGCTGAAAATCATAATAAACTTTTTCGTTTTTCTTAATTAGAATAAACAATAATCAATGACGAAAAAGTACATTGTATCCTCTACTTAAAGTCTTGAAAAATTTATGTATTAGTAACAATAAACACAATCGCGTTAATAAAATACATAAGATCCGCCATTTGGTAACAAAAATCTTGATTGACTTTACCCAACACAAAAAACAACTCGCTTATCAATAAATTTCAGAATGTATACACACATGAATAATAGAATCGCAAAGTCCGTGGAGCAACGAATTGACATTTTTTATCTTGGGACAGTACTGCAATCAACCGGTTCACTGAACAGGTTAATTAATGAAAATCTATTAACTTGCCCACTCTTTTGGGACACAAATTGCGGATTCTTTTGCTCGACTGTAACCAATTTCAAACTCTATCTCAAACAGTTGTTGACGGTTAGCGACAAATTTATTATTAAAAGTAATTTGTCTCAGCAATCATAGCTGAGTTCGAAAACAGAGTATTGTAAGATTTTATTATGAAAGTAGTCCCGTCACACGGTTGCGATTGTCTATTTCTTCAGTCGGAGATGTATTGTTAATGTACCATCTTAGATATATTATTTAAAAACATACTTTATTTTACTAGTCTTGTCTTCGCACTATTGGAAAATTATAAACATTTTGGGATAAACGTATACGGATTGGCTCAAACTAATTATAGTTTTAAAAATCTTCTAGCCATGATTCAAATCCGAAATCGACTTACAGAAAGAAATGTCTTCTGTTGCAGTGTCACGGCTTAAAAATGACGGAATCGAATGAACCATGCATTTTCTTAATATTACGAATAAAAAAGTAAGTTCTTTAATGTGGTGTAATAAATAGTTGATTTAAAATGAACGAAATTTTCAAGATCGGTTTAGTAGATCCAGCTATTACTCCACTCTACTACTCTACAACCTCAGAAACTCACAAATTTTACTTCTTTGTAATATTATAGTAGGTATAGATAATTTGATATTCAAACTTAAAAGTCGCTTTCCCAACTGAAACTTATCGATACAGCTACGTCTGGAGTTACAAAAAGTTAGTCGTAGTATTCCAACTAAAGATGGAAGAAAAATGAATTATTTCAATGAGATAGTTAAAAGTACCTTCCTAAGGTAAAAAAATATTTTCGGTTGGTATTAAAACTCAAATAGCCATTAGATACTACTTCAAATGGCTGCCTTGTTGATAGTATTGTCATCAGCATCATCATAATCATCATCAAACCGTATAATGTCCACCGCTGAAAAGGAGTTTCTTCCCGGAGGAAGGATTTTGCCCTAGACCCCGCTAGGCACACGGGTTGGTGATTGCAGTATTATATTGAAACACACGAGGAAACGCTGTTACCTGATATACGCTTGGTATTTATGATGTAACTACAATCGGGATCAACGGCTTAACGCGGTTTCCAAGCACAGTGGTTAAGGGTATTATGTGCAACCATATAAGCTGTAAACCTGAGTTCGAATATGGCCAGAAAATAGTGTTACTTGGAATTTCAATCGAGAAAAATCGAATTATGTTTCGGAGAACAAGGAAATTCCTGCGGTTTATTTCTAACCAGTTAGTTTAGAGCACCATCTCACCAAATTTTGGGAGTAAAGAGTAAAAGTACATGTGTTTTGTTTAACAGGGTATATCTATCTACAATAATGATTTCTAATGTCATACAAGTGGCACCATCTCGGGTTCTGTCCTAATGTACAAATATTTAGTTCGTTTTAATAAATGCCAGTCTAAGCAAGTAACGTTCACGTGTTTAATTAATCGCAGGAAAAGCCCATAAGGCTTTTATTCTGGACATAAATTGCATTAGATTTGTTAAATAGTAGCAAAATAGTATTTGGACTCATAGTGGACTGTTACAAGATATTTTCTAATAACAAAAAAGTGCAAGTCGGGACGGATCGTCGATATTTTTTCGTGAGGTGCAAGGTTGCAGTGCGTGACTGATAAAATTCAAAAATGTCTGCAAACTATCTTGTGAATGTTGCGAAACTGAAGGGACGCGAATATTATAGCGAGTGGTGTTTCGCAGCAGAGAATTTACTAATCCTCGAGGGCGTAAAACACTGTGTGAAGCCAAAACCCGGGGTGACTATAGAATCTGCAGATGACATGAAAACCAAGGCCAAGCTAATAATGACAATAGACCCGGCTTTATATGTGCACATAAATAATGTAACTACGTCAGCATTACTATGGGATACATTGAAAAATCTGTTCGATGATAGTGGATTCTCCAGGAGGATTACCCTACTGCGGAGTTAATTTCTATACGTCTAGAATATTGCGGTTCAATGACAGCATGCGTAACTCATGATCATTGATACAACACAGAAATTAAGTGGTACAGGGTTTCAAATAAATGAAAAATGGATTGGTTCATTGCTACTAGCTGGTTTAGCGGAACGATTTTCACCAATGATTATGGCAATAGAACATTCTGGAATATCGATTACGTCAGATTCCATCAAAACGAAGTTGATGGAATGGAAGGGGTAGAATCGAATGAAGTCAACAATGCTTTTGCAGCCTACCCGAAACACGCTAGAAAAAAATAATTATCTATGCATGATAATGTTAACGTTTCTTAACGATTGATTTATCGATTATATGAAATAAAAGATACTTTCGTAATATTATTGTATTCAGTGACAGTTACAAGACAACCACCGTACTTTTCTTTTTATTTAAAATACAGTTCTACCATCGATGATTAATATATTGACACGATGGTAACCGGCCAGTAGGAACCATAGCTTCACATTACATACAAACTCTAATATCTTCTCTTGAAGCTCATGGTCATCAGCATAACTTTCTTAGAATCAAGCATTAAGTCCAATCTGCCGACATACTAGCAACAGCCTTGGTTTATACAGTGCCTTTGTGAGCATATCTGCAATTTGGTCTTCAGTTCCAATCTTTGCTACCTCCATGTTAGAGAAGCCATAGCTGATGGGGACATCAGCTATGGCTTCTCTAACAAAGTAATGTCTTATTTTTATGTGCTTTGTTCTATTGTGGAACTCATATGGCGGATTCTGTGCCAGCTTGAGAGCGGACTCGTTATCTACATATAGCACAGGAATCTTCTCTGATTGCTCTATGTTTCCAATTATTCATTTAAGCCATATAATTTCTCTAGCTGTTTCACTGGCAGCTACAATTTCAGCTTCAGTGTTTGAGATCGCGACTGATGGATGATGGACAAAAGGTTGACACTTGTTTGTTAAATAATGGTTATGGAAGATCCAAAATTGAGCCATGTATATGTATTTTAAGAATGTAAACAAATTTAAAACTATAGTAACAGTATATGTAGATGATTTTTTCATATTCTTAAACAATAAAAGTGAAACCTGTAATATAAAAAGGATTTTGTCAAATGAGGGATTATGGCTTTTCTTTAGGGGAGTTTTGTGCAACTGTCGCTCTACTTTACAGTTCGCGGGCCTCACGGACTTCGGGTCTACGAGAGCATCGGAAGGTTCATAGCATACTAAGGGTCGGGAAGGCGAGGGGAAAGACTTAGAAGAGGAAAAGCAATGCCTTGGCATAAATGTGACATTTAATAAGAAAGAAGGTTCTGTTACTTTAAGTCAAGAAAATTATGTAAATGAATTGTTGAACAATTTTAATTTAACGGATTGTTAAACAGTAGCTACTCCAATGGAGACTAGATTGAATATGATGATGTACTACGTGTTTCTGTAGGAACTTTATAATTAAATATAGCCTATAGCCTTCCCCGATAAATGGGTCTATCTAACACCAAAATAATTATCCAAATCGGACCTGAGATTAGCGCATTCAAGCTAACAAACAAAATCTTCAGCTTTTCAATTTTATATATTAAGTAATAGAAGTATAGATTGATGTAGATGTACTTCGTTTTCATTAATTTATTTAGCAAAAAACATCGGTTCTAAGAAGACTGAATACTACTAGATCACAAAATCAGTTGAAAAACAACAAAGTTCATTAAAAAACTTTGCAATATTAGTAGGTAACTTCGCAATAAAAATGCTGGGTTCTCGGAATCCGCAACGTTATTAACGAAGGCGATATCGGAGACATCGAAGAAAAATATGATATGGTTTTAAGTAAATCTGACATCTGCTGACCTATTTGAAACCAGCTGTAGCAAATTTCGACTGCACCAGTGGCTCAGTGGTTATGGCTTCTGGGACATTGTTTTTTTTTTTTACGTCTGGTTAGTTATTCTGCTTGTGCTTCGTGTCCATAAATGATTGTGCGAAGTTGTCTAAAAAAAAAGATTACGTCTGTTTAATGTGTTTTTATTAAGAACAAGCTGATGCCCACTACTTTGTACTCATAGATTTATGAGCTTTCCATACAAACTTTGCCTTTTAGTACTAAGCGAATTATTAATAGAGTTTGGTATAAGTGTTCCTTCACCCCACCAGCCGATATCCAAACGGCAGAGGGGGAGCACTTTTGCAAGGGCGGATCCCCCTTTGTGGGCACGATGAGTATGCCCACAATCCTAATATACTTCTGGCGTCTAGTCCTGATACGCGGAAAAAAAGAAAAAATCTAATTCAAGAGTCATGATTGCTAATGAGTGAGTTTCAACTACGTGAGTCGTAGTTCAAAATCGGTCATGTGTGAGTCACTTGACCGATTTTTGGACGGCTGTGACCACAACCTTTTTTAAGATGGATCCGCGCTTGCAAATTTGCACAGGTTGCTTACTTAGTAGAATATAATAGAATAGAATCTATATTTGTCTTAAAACGTGGTGTACATAGAAGATAGTAGTTCAACCATTTAATAAGACTGCTATTCCACATAGAAGGCAAATAGTACTGGGCTAGGTGGTATGCCCGGTGGTGATGATCCCAACTATTCGTGTTGAGAACTTGTATATGGCCTCTAGTGGCGTGAAAACTTGTATGACAAAGGATTTTTGGACTTCTTGAATGCTGTTAGTAGAAACTCTTGTACTTCTTCTGTGTTTGTTGTAGAAGTTACAGGGGGGGGGGACACACATTTTACCACTTTGGAAGTGTATCTCGCGCAAACTATTCATCTTAGAAAAATATTATATTAGAAACCTCAATACCATTTTTGAAGACCTATCCATAGATATCCAACACGTATGGGTTTGATGAAAATATTTTTTTCTGAGTTTCAGTTCTAAGTATGGGGATCCCCCAAAATTTATCGTTTTTTTTTTTCAATTTTTGTGTGCCGTGTGATTTCCGGCTTAGAATAGACCACCCCATGTCCTCCCATGGGTGTCGTAAAAGGCGACTAAGGGACATATGGCTGATGGATGGGCAGCAGCATCTATTAGCTCAAGGTTTACATCTTACTGCGATCACCAATCCGTCTGCCAAGCGTGGTGATTATGGCAATATCCGTCTACGATCCTGGCTGGCCAAGGTCTGTTCAGAGGAAGCCCATGTTCAGCAGTGGACGTAAACGGGCTGTTGATGATGATGATGATGATTTTTGTGTGAAAATCTTAATGCGGTTCACAGAATACGTCTTACCAAGTTTCAAAAGTATAGCTCTTATAGTTTGGGAAAAAGTGGCTGTGACATACGGACGGACAGACAGATAGACAGACAGTCATGACGAATCCATAAGGGTAGCGTTTTTTGCCATTTGGCTACGGAACCTTAAAAATACCGTGGGATGGTTAAAAAACCGATGGAATAACAACTATATACCTATAATAATTTCATTCACACAGCACAAATCCTATTAGAACGCAGAAATTATATTCTAAAAATGAAATTATTTTCCACATAAATTTAGCACCCTTGCAAGTGTACAAAAAAATCATACGTTAAAAATACGAAACACCGTTATCTTTGCGACGAACCCTTATTGCATGGCGACCTGCTAAAAGAAATGAAACTTGTTAAAAAACGTAAAATATATTCATGTAAATGCAACATAATCTTTCCGGAAAAACATTTCTATTAAGACTTTTTATCCATTTTTTATCAAGACGTTTCCGTATTTTTTACTTTTTTATATTAAACATCTACTTATACTAATACATAAAGCTGAATAGTTTGTTTGGTTTCTTGAATGCGCTAATCTCACGATCTACTGATCCTATTTGAAAAAATCTTTCAGTGTTAGATAGTCCAGTTATAGAGGAATAATGGCTCCATTTAATCATGAAGTTATTACAAGATCGGAAGTTACGTGGGTGCTAATTGGGGAGGGTAGTGGGGAGAAGCTAGTTTTAAATATGTTTACTAGATTCCTAAATATATGCTTCCAACGGTTTATAAGAAAAAAATGTACTGCCTTAAGACCTTAACAGATTATAAAAGCGCTAGAATGAATTTTAACGCGATATTTATTTTTTCTTTACCAAAAATGTATTATTACTTATGATAACTTTTTTTTATCTCGTTTCTTCCCATAAGAAACGGCATAAGTTGCTTCTCCTTCCTCCATTTATGGGTATGTCCATAACTTTTCGGACGGCCATACGAAGTTAGCTACGAGGCTTTTGCTACTTCACCGGGCATAAAGGCGAGCAGAACTCCAGCCTTAATAAATGGTTTAAAAACTACAAACTAACCAACCTTTGCAAGAGGGCGCCCCCTGTGGGACTTGGACCTTAGCTCGAGGCGGTCGCTGGCGATGGGATTGAGGTAGTATGTCTTTTAGTATTTTAGGGCGGTTTTGTGCAACTGTCACTCTACTTTACAGTTCGCGGGCCAATTCCCTTCGTAGCGTCGCTAGCTTCATGTCGCTAACTAAGGAAATTCATAGAAATACATAGAAACCAGTAGTGTCGCTGCGACACGTCGTTTGCTGCAGCTTCATGTCGTCCGCTACCAACTTATACCTTTAGTGTCCACCTATACGTAGGTAGGTACCGTTACCTGGTATACGAATGTCATAGATGATATTATGATAATCGGCACCAATGGCTTAACGTGTTTTCCGAGGCACGGAGGGTAATCTCTTACCCAACCAGACCCAGAATTTTATATTTGAAGGACGACATTTTATGAATTCAAAAATTTCCTGCCAGCTCCCGGATCGGGAATGAAACCTGCGACTTCCGAGATTTAAGGCAGGAATTATCTCTACGCTATGCGACAAAGGTTGCCACATATCTAGGCTTGTTAAATAAATCTAAATCCACTGCCATAATATACTATTAAGAATTATCTTCCGTAAATTATTTAATATTCTTTCGTCGTTCCGTTACAATAACATGGAGATACGGGTCGTACAAAAGGTGAATAACAATGTAAATGAGATAAGAACATGACAATTAAAAATAAAGACCACCCTCGCGTCAAATTCTACGGTTAGGTACTGATGGGATGAATGTATAAATATTCATGATAGAGACAAAAGGCAACACGACGCGACGTGTAGCATAAACTGACGGCTTAAAATATAACAAACACAAGTATGTTATTTTTTGTCCACAAATTAATTTAATTTTAATAATATATATAATAGAAAGCCTCCGTAGCGTAGCGGTATTTGGCTCGCTTTAAATCTCGGAGGTCGTGGGTTCGATCCCCACGCCGGATATGGCATGCCGGTCTGGTTGGTTGAGGCACTACCCTCCGTGCCTCGGTAAGGACGTTAAGCCGTGTTGGTCTTGATTGTTATAACATCATCTATAATAATCATACATCAAGGAACGGGCAGCAGTTGTGTGGTACAACATAATACTGCGGTCACCAATCCGCCTGCCAAGCGTGGTGACTATGGCAAATACCCACCCCCGGGAGGAGGCCCGTGTTCAGAAGTGGACGTTAAACGGATCCACCGCCTACCGCCCTAGGCTCGGCCTCGGGGAGTGGGGGACATGGGCCCCACTCCCTTCGAGGCTGCTCCATGAGGAGTAGGGACGCCTCTACACTCCGGGCGTCCCTATGATTGGGCAAATGGGCCACTGTAAGTGTGGCCTCGGAGATCCCGCGGTACCATATACGCCGCTGGTGCCGTCGGGGGGCCGGATTGCTCATGCATACCCGGCCCCCGCCAACGGCGGATCGAAGGAGTGTTCGGGAGTTTTTAGTGGTGTAGGGTCCTCTCCTCGTGGTATGAGTATTTAGCAAATAAGTACCAAGCTATGGAGAGGGCGAGTCCCACATACCCCACCGCCAGCGCGCGAATATGCTGCAGCGGCGGTGGGACTGCGTAAAAGCATTTCACCCCGGAAAAAAATAAAAACTGGACGTTATACAGGCTTATGGTGAATATATATAATAAGTTCAGTTTTATCATAGAATAAAGACACATTCAAACTTATTTCTCTTTTTAACGAAATACAAGAAATAAGGCACGCATTGTAACAATATGAAGCAATAATACTCGAGATGCTAAGCGGCTAATTTTCGCAATTTCTACTAAGTAGGTACAACTATTTTAAATATGCTGCATCTACATCACGGGATGCTCACAAATATTTCTAAAGAGGTGCTGAAAATGCTAATCCTTCGTTTAAACGGCGCACAACTGAAGGCATCCAAAGAAAAAAAAAACACGGTGCTTACCTATTGTACCTACTTTGCTTTACTATTTCGCACTTAAGCCAAAGCAGTAAACAAAGCAGCGACACCCGCTTTAAAAAATAAAGCACTCGAAATTGTTAGATGGTTTTTTACAGCCGTCCTCGAGTATGTCCTCTAAAGAATATCATAAATCCCTTTTTCATATTCGTTAATCTTTGGAAGAGTAGTATTTTATTTAAACTGTAATTAATTTACATTATTGTATAAATTGTATCGAGGGGTGAAAGGCTATTTGTTTGAAGCGACATTTTGGACGATATGGAGTTATATACATATTCGGATTCAGCGAATTTTTCTGCGTCGTCTGAGCCGGGTTTCGTACAATTCTGAGCACTTTTATGGCGCTTAAAACAATGCCATTTTAGTGCATAATTCTCAAACATGATGTATGATCAGACTTCAAATTTGCCATATTTTTTTAGTATATCATTTAAGCTGTATACAAAAACAGAGAATCGGATCATAAGCCGTTATTCCCTTCCTAAAATTTTAGTTCGATGGTAGATAAATCGTTTTTCGATGTAGCTATCTTTAGATGAAAAGTCCCTTCAAACATTTTGCTTACGACTACTTACTCTGTGCAATGTCGCTTCAACCAATTTGCCGTCAGCCAAATTCATTAAGACATGTCGTCGGTTCAACCCTTTCGCTACAACTGTTTTTCACTCTGTTTAGAACAACCAAGTTATATAACTCCTTTCAAAATCTGAGACATCAAACAACTCTTTAAGAATGTTCATTGTTGCTTAAGCCAACTCTCCTGAACCGTTAACAAAACCCAAAACCCAAACCCAAATTGGTAGTAAAACAAAATAGCCTATTCCTATTATTATTGAGTAACGTCGATTCAATCATTTTGCTTTCTCCTGCATAAGTACTGTAAAGTCACTTAAACCATTTTGCCTGCTGCTGATTAGTGACAATGTTGGAAGTTGAATCATTTTTCTTTACTCTAAAAATAAGGCGATACAGATCATTTTGTATTAAGCGACAATTTATCTTATACTCATAACTGTTTTTTAATTGAAAATTATACCAAAACATTCAGGGATTTTTTTTCAATAAAAATTTGCGATCCCCATTATAGAAAGAGCACTAGTGTTTTCATAACGATTTTTTTTCCAAATTTTAAATCTTTAAATGGCTCTCCTGTAAAGTTTGTAAAATGTCGCTTCAAACAAATAGCCTTTCACCCCTCGGTATGTTATTAATGAGAGTTACATTTACTTATCATCCTGCTTCGTGCTTATTCCAATAAGTATGTCATCATCATCAGCCCGTATAACGTCTACTGCTGAGCATGGGCCTGCTCCCGAGGTGGGGGCGGGTTAGTGACCGCAGTATTATGTCGTAATACACAGGGAAACGCTGCTGCCCGTTCCTTGGTATATAATTGTTATAGATGATGTTATAACAATCAAGACCAACGGCTTAACGTGCTTTCCGAGGCACGGAGGATATTGGGTAGTCCTTCAACCAACCAGACCCGGAAAGAAATCTTAGAATTTATACAAAGATTTCTTGACTGGTGTGGGGATCAAACCCACTACCTAAACCTAAAGCTAGATATATACAACTACGACACGGAAGCTGTCAATACGTATGTAAAGCTGTGTTAATCATCATTATGATTGTTCTGCCGTTGTAAGTATCGATCATACCGCAATTTACCTATGTATTTTTTGTTTTTGAACAGAGGAACATTTAGCACGTATAAGATAAGATAAACTGAGAGCAATCTACTGTGTATACAATGAGTTCTTCCCATTCTATAGCAGTACAGTATTTCTTACTAACAATTGCGTACGTGCTACCAAGTTGCACGTGGCGGTAATAATGGAGGATGGCACGCGACGTTTTATTTAACCCTAGGCAAAGAGATCTTACATTACCAAAGCTAATTTAATATTTAACAAACGTAGATTTAAGAAACCTCCGTAGCATTTAGTATTTGGCTCGCTTTAAATCTCGGAGGTCGTGGGTTTGATCCCCACGCCGAACAGGAAATCTTTGTGTAAATTCTAAGATTTATTTCCGGTTCTGGCTGGTTGAGGGACTTCCCTCCGTGTCTCGGAAAGCTTGTTAAGCGGTTGGTCCCGATTGTAACAACATCATCTATAATAATCGTATATCAAGGAGCACCGTTTCCTTGTGAGATACAACACAATACTGAGGTGACCAACCCTGGTGGGCTGGGCCTGCCAAGCGTGGTGACTATGGCAAATACCTTCTCCCGGGAGGAGGCCCACGATCAGTGGACGTTATAGGGACTGATTATGATGATGATGATGAGATTTATAGAGAGATGAGATATTTTTAGAGAGATGAGATGAGAATCATAATGTATTGTGGAATCAAATTATTTTGATTCGGTAAATTATGCAGAGTAGGTACACAGAGATGTTTGGGTTTGGACGTTTTTAACCACACAAGGATCTAAAAGGGACAATTTTTAAAGTAAATCTAATGCTTTTAGATTATTTATTATTGCAGTAGGGAATATATCAAATGTTTTAACAATATAGGTATAGAATTTTGAGTAACGTTGAAACTACTATAAATATAGATTAATATACTGTTAACCTTATTCCTATATTAAAACATGTAAAACAAAAGGGACAAACGCTCCACATTTTTTTACGGGAAAGCGCATTCAATTTATGAATAACCGTTACTAGACATTGTTAAAAATGCAATACGAGCTGTAACTACAATTGTTAGTTTTTTTTATTTGTTGGAATATTCTATCGCGGCTAGGAATTATGAAATACCAATGCAATTCATTTGCTGACTCAATTATTGAGATTGCTGTTCATTAAAAATAGTGCTTGTGGGTATATCATTAAAATTTATTTAATGATGCGCTGTTTTCACTTGATCACTGACGGTAATACCTACTTGTTATCGAAAGAAGTGGAAATATGGCGAAACATTTTTTGTACTCGATATTCTAATATACAACTCGATTTTTTTTTAATATGGTATGTACCTACTTAATACCTAGAAAAAACGCCTAGCTATTTGAACCAAGTTGTAAGGTCTAGATTTTGTGAAGACAGTTTTTTAAATTATTTTTGATATTCCCATAAACAGTTAATTTGAGACATAAATTGTTATCTATTAAATTCACAGTAAATGATTTATTAGTATATCAACTATTCTGGCGTTAAACAGCGTTTAAAAATACAAAAAAAAAAACAAAAATCAGAACCATCTTGCGTAGGTTGCTTAGGAACTAAATACACTTATTAAGCTCAATTAAGCTTGCGCATGCGTTCAGCTGAACAGGCGCGAACGCATCCCCTACAAAACTGGCGTTTTCTATGGACATAAGCTGAATAAGGGTATTTAGTCCTTTGATTGGTAGTTTGTAAGTGATTTAATAAAGACATTGTGTAACAATATTTTATTTAGGAGCTCAAGTTCTTAATGCATTTCTAAACTTGCGTTACGACAAAATAGTCCCTTAATTTTAGGGTCTAGAAAAGCCTGAGATAGACCGACTTGGTCGCGGGGCTCTGGATGAGACTACCGCAGTACCCGTGCAATTGACAAAATGTAATTTTTTCAACATGTATTTTTTTAATTTTTTCATGAAACTAGATCACAAATCAAGGAACCCATTTGTTCTTTTTTCGAAATTCAAGGATTTTATACAAAAACAAATTGTTTTAGTTTGGCTCATTCTAAATAGATGTAAGCGCTAGCTGACGTCAATATTACGGTTGTTTCACAAAATTTCTAACTCAGAGCTCAAAATAAAATAAAACAACTGACGTTAGCTAATTTGAAACGCTTGTTGCCAAATTAAGAATGTTTTAATTGTTTTAAATTTTAAATAGGCAAAGGTAATAATTCAGTCCACCGTAGTGATGACGGCAGCATGCATTTATCAGTTTTTTTTTTATCAAAAAATTGCCGACAGAAAAAAAATTGTTTTGGCGTAATCAGAATTCGAAAATAAACATCACCAAGAGAAGGTTCTCCTGGTGATCTTACAAAAATGAGTTTGTATTCAATTCCTTTTTTCTAGTTTTACATGATATTAGATTAGATTAGATTATTGTAAAGAACATTGCATTTTCAAAGCTCGACAAAGTTTCGATAGCACTACAAAGAACAAATTATTTGCCCGTTGGAAACAATCATTAACATTTTACGTTGTATTGGTAGCTCTAGTGAAAGTCAATATTAATTAACCGATACAAATTTGGAACAGAGCCAAAAGAATTTATTGGAATAGTTTTTGTAAATTTCAGAACTACAGATTTAGGCTGACCTAAATGATCTCACCGAGGTAAAATAATAATATTTAAAAACCTGCAATCAAACGCTCTCTGTAATCACGCTTTGAAAATGCGGACGGCCAATGTGGGTTTAGCCTTAAATCACCAACACGAGTGAAATCTATCCCAAATACCTGGACATTATAGGTATTGACTATGTAGTGCAGTCATTGAAGCGTTATTGGTCCGAATTTTTTTACTGTGAACCGATTTGCATGAAATTTTGGAATTTGGTTCATTACCCTTAACTTTAAAAGTAAAAATGATCTGAACTCCGCACCCACCCTGGGGGAGGTTGCCACCCCTTCTCGTTGGTGTATTTTTTTTTTCAAATTACCTCGGATATCCGTGGAAAAAATGTCCTAAATTTTTTTCAAAAAACCCAATACTTTTCAAGTTATTGGCAATTGAAAATTCGGAATTATTCACGTTTTTCATCGGTTTTTTGTAAATATCTCCAAAAATATTCATTTTAACGAAAATTTTATGATGAACAAATTGTAGCAGGTTAAACTGAACAAATCAGTTTTTTATAAAGTGCTCTAAGTGCAATAATAAGCTAGTTATTAAAGATCAAAGCCGTTTTTTATTATGTCTGAAATTTTATCGATATTCAATGCCATCTAGCGGCGAGCACATACATTTTATGCATTCTACTGAAAAAGAGTTTTATAGTGCTTGAAATAAGCTTTAAAATGAGCACTGTTTAAAAGTCTTTTGCACGTAAAATGAGTGAGCTGTAATGCAAATAAGGGGACATCTAATGGTTTTTTCTTAAGCGGAGTTCTGATCATTTTCACTTTTGAAGTTAAGGGTAAGATGAGCCTAATTCCAAAATTTCATGCAAATCGGTTCACAGTGAAAAAAATCGGAGGTTACACTCTATTTTTCGCTTCAATGCCTGCACTAATACTTGACTTTGACTTACTGCAATGGCTTTAAGAAATGATTGCAGAAGATCGTGAAATAAATATTATGTTATTTCCAGTAGTTTTTACCTAAGTCGTTTCTAAAATACTTTTTCCTTATTAATAAAATATATAAAAGTTAATAGATTTGTCCAATGACAAAGAATCTAATACAGGATTAATAAAGTAATAAATAAATTTCACCATTACATTTATTCTACACTAGCTTCCCGCGCGCGGTTTCACCCGTGTTGCTTCCGTTTCCGTAGGATCTTCATAATTACATATAGCCTATGTCATCAAGGGATAGTGTAGTTGCCAACACTGAAAGAATTTTTCAAATTGGTCGAGTAATTTTGTAGCCTATTCAATATAAACAATCAAATCTTTCCTCTTTATAATATGATTTATTTTACATTTACATAGGTACAACAAATAAACCACAAACACCAAGTATGGTTTAACAGTTTATTTTAGTTAAATAAACATTAAGTACTTTTGAATTTGTAATTAATAAAATCAGTCAAAAATTACAAAATGCAGCCTGTATTTGATTTACTTTAAACAACATCTGACAACACGGTGTCGATTTTACCATTTTACCCGTCACGTAGATCGTGACGGGTAAAATTAGGGCTGCCACCCGTACTATATTATATAGTATCGTACTATATTTCAGTCAAATGTACTATATGTTGTACAAAAATAAAATAGTTCAAAAAGTACAATATTTTTTTGTTAAACTAAAAATCACCCCATTTAAAAATTTTGACCGCACCCTCAGCACGGCATATGATAACAATGAAAAATGAAACTTCACAATAGGTGGAGGCCTACAAAAAAGTTGCTGGAGCGGCACTGTGTGGATCATACGTGTGGAAAAATTATTTAAAATAAATGTGTACTATTTTTCTTTCATGAATTTCCCAAAAGGATATTTAGCAGCTTTTTGTAAAAAGTGCTGTATAAAACAAAAAAAAGGTGTTAACCCTCGGTAAAATCGACACCGTGCGCGATTTTGAAATAATTATGTATTCAGATTTCAGATTATATAATTCAGATTTTAGTATCGATAATGGTGACGCTTCGCTTAATTAGCCTTTTACCGTTCGATATAATAGGCATGATGACTTAAAAAATATAATTAGTCGGTCAGTTAGATTACTAAGTAATTTTGGACTTGTATTTTTTTATTTATAAAATCATTAAAAATTTACAAAGATACAAGGCAACACCAAACTATAAAATTCAGGACAAGATTGTGACGTCTTTACTAGGTAAAATTGTACCTAAAAGTGACGTCACACAAAATTTCAACTCGCTGTTCTCTCTTCTTCGTTATTTTTTTTTTTGTTTGTGCAACGAAAACAAAATACATGTCCAATATTTTCTGGTTATCTAACTGACGAACTAAATATATTTTTTTATTCTTCAAATAGCCATCTACAATATAAAAATATTGAGTACCTAATATATATGGGTAAGAACAAAAAAAAATCGTTCAAAATTCTCAAGGAGTAGTCGACTAGACGGCGCGGCGCCGTCGAGTCAACTACTCCTTGAGAGAGGGTGAGACAACCGGCTGAATAATATAATAATGTGTGCCACTCACGAAAGTTTTAATTCTTCCAATTACATTTTTTTAGAAAATATTTTAGTTTTACCTATTTATATTAATCAAAAAAGTTATATAAATTCTCAGTCTGGAATGCGGTGCAGCATTCTGTTCTTAGTTATCCTATTTTAAATAACTAAAAGTTTGTACTTAAGTACATTGTAAGTTCAAACTGTACCTGTAAGTCAGACTATTAAAAAAACAGGATGAGATTGCGGTAGTATGTCTTTGTATGTGATGTTAATTGCTCTGAGCTTTGTGTGTCTCTTGCTCGTGTTAACAATTGCAGGAAACTTCATGCTTTACTCCCTAGAGTGCATACATGTTATATAATATATACAGAGAAACATTACTATAAGTTACTAAGTGTTACAATAATAGAACGGCATCAAGTTAAGGTAAATAATACTGACTTGTATCACATTTGATAAAACTACATATAAACGTAATAAACAGAAGTCCACGCAAACATTGACGACGAGTCATTGTAAAATTTTTACTTTTTTTTTTCTGATGGAAACAGAAAAGCTTCCTGGCTAACTGCATATAATATATGTAGTTAGCCAGGAAGCTTTTGCTACTTCACCGGGCATAAATAACTTAACATTTACGTTTATTTAACGTGTTGATTGCAATTTATTTAAATTGTTGTTATTATTTTATTATGCATTTAATGTTAAACAATTTCATTATCTCCATTATATGAAGGTGAAATTAAATTACGTGCACTAACTAACAGGTATATATGTCACCGGAAAATAATACGAATCGTTAGTAGATCAACTTTCGTGCCATTAATATTGTTAAATTTAGTTGCCAGTTTTATTGAACGCGCATAATTATTATATTATTTATTTAATTATTATGACACTTGACCTAACCTAACTAAACGAGACTATGCCACTGTTGTAACAAAACAAAAAAACTTGAACTTTAATAAGTCTTATTGAACTCAATTGGTTTAGGTTCTATTTTGGGTAACCACCCTAAACCTCGTTAACTTATCAACTAACTAGAAAGTGGACCAACTAACGATTCTTATTATTTTCCGGTGACATATCTTCGTTAATAGTGCAATTTCATATCTTAAGAAATATTTTCTTTATACATGTTTTAAAGGACAAAAGATTAATATTCTATATTTGATTTACATCCATATTAACTATTGTTACTTCTACGGTATTGCAGTATCACCAACGATATATTAAAGCACGTTTACCCTTGTCAAAAAGAATTTGCTCCTAGATTGTTATTTACTATGATTAGAATGTAATTATTAACTTTAAAAATTACTTCTACTTTAATACCATTCATCAAATTGAGAGCAACCATAGTCTATAATTTATTAGACAGAAAATGCAGAGTGAAGAAGATTCCCTAAGGTCCAGAGCAAAATATTGTCTTGAGCATCTAGTTTAAAAGAGACTTCATTGTAAATTTATTTATCAAGTAACTATTTAGTATATTTTCTTTAAGGAAATATTATCACCTGCAAGCACATAGCAACTACGTCAGTATTTACTCGTGCCTGCGACTCAAATCGATGTATTCAATCTTTATTTAAAAGGTATTTTACTGTGTCAGCTATAGATGTCATGGAGGAGAGGGCGCTATGAAAGGGGCCCAAATACCCCTTCGCCGGCGCGGGACCGCTGCAGCGGCTCGAGATTAACAGTCCACCGGTCATTCCATTGGTCAAGATGTTCGGCGAACCAATCCCTTGGGAACGGCAAGCCAAGTACTTAGGCGTAATCCTTGACCAAAAGCTAAACTTTAGAGCGCAAGTAGAAACCGTTCGTGCACGGGCTTTACTTGTCTTTTAAATTCACGCAGTAAACTATCACTTGATAACAAGGTTAGGATTTATTCCAAGTGCATACGGCCGTTATGACGTACGTAAGCACCGTATTCGCTCATACAGCGTCTAGCAGTTTGTACCGCTTACAAACTGTCCAAAGTAGATTCAATCGACGTGCCACCGGGGCACCGTGGTTCATTCGTAATCGCAACTTGCATTCTGATCTTCAACTGCCTTCTATGAAGCAGTGGATGAAATAGGCATCGAAACGCTTCTTCGAATCCGCGGCTCAACACCCAAACCTGTTGGTCGTTGCAGCATCCGACTACAGCCTTTTGCCTACAAAGCGTCGTAAACACCATCGGCTTCGGGGCGTCTTAGACAACCCGGACGACGAGTTCACAACTTACCAACTAACAGTACAGAGACTGCAAGAAACTAGCACCACTACACATAGACCACTCTATCCGACCCGCAATAGAAGAGTGCGCCCGCGAACGCGACGCGTCCCTCCTCGCCCTCCCGACCCTTAGTTTGCTTAGAACCTTCCGATGCCCTTGTAGACCCGAAGTCCGAGAGGCCCGCGAACTGTAAAGTAGGGCGACAGTTGCACAAAACTCCCCTAAAGAAACTAAAAGCCAATAATCCCTCAATCTCTCCGTCAGCGACCGCCCTGAGCCGAGGTCCGAGTCCCACAGGGGACGCCCTCTTGCGCAGGTTGCTTAGTTTGTGGTGTTTTTAAACCATTTATCTAGGCTGGAGCTCTGCTCGCCTTTATGTCCGGTAAAGTAGCAAAAGCCTCAGGGCTAACTACATATTATTTCCGTCCGAAAAAAAAACTGCAGCGACGGAGGGGATGCGTAAATGCATTTCCCTCCGGACAAAAAAGAAAATAAAAGGTACCTACTTACAATATTCGTAGGTGCGTAACCCTGAAATGGAACAAAGGTCTTCCGGGATATTTATTAGACGGAGGTAGGTAAGTATTATAAATGAAGTACATGGGCGACCGAGAGAAGAGATTTTTCGGGAAATGAGACGACGAGTCACAGGGATGAGTTTATCCCTTAAAAACACATAAAGAATAATAAATGTAAAAATATGAATTACCCTTTTTACCTTTAAGATTACAAGCAGAGTTTTTGCCCTCTACTAGTATTCTTGTTAACCCCTCGTGCTAAGCTAAAATGCTTGTGTTACGAGTGGTACAATTTTTTCATGATTCAAAATTCAGCATGTAGACAGGTGTGGTAGCCTTAACTAACAAGATTAGACTAGAAAGCAATCTTTGATTTCACACAAAAGTATTTCGTGCTAAAAAATTATATACTAGGATAATGAAATATGCGAAAGGGAGGTTGGATTCTGAGCACGACCACACGTTCCACGTCAAATATTTCTGAGAGTCAAGTCATTCGTTTTATTGGACTCCAGTACCCGTTTCTACATAATTCAATGGTTATTTATGGATAATTATTTATAAATTTTCAACTGTCATTGAACGCCAAAGATGTAAGCGAAATTATATAAAAGGCGCCCACATTACCGGTTATTTCTATAAGTCTTGTTTTATTATACTTCGAGTATTTTTATATGTTTACACGTGCCGTGTAACTTTGCTAAGTTACGATCCAAAGTAGGTATTTCTGAAATTTCTTCGTATCCGGCTCGAAGAACCAAATAAGTTTTATTTTATGGGAATAAAAGTGCTATATAATTATATTTAAAAAAAATAGGCAAATGTATTATCATCATCAGTCCGTATAATGTCCACCGCTGAACATGGAAGATACCCGAGAGAGGGTTGTTGCCATAGGCACTACGCTTGGCAGGCGGATTGGTTGGACCGCAGTGTTATTTTGTAACATTAAGAATTAGTATACTCTTGTTTTATATTATTTTACAACAGTCAAGAATAACGGCTTAATGAGCATTCCGAGACACGATAGGAAGTCCTTCAAACAACCAGACCAGGAAAGAAATCATAGAATTTACACAAAGATCTGGTGTAGGGATTTATTCCACGACTTCCAAGACTTAAAGCTAGACTTATATAGCTACGTCACAGATGTTATGTAAAAAAATAGATAAAATATGAAAAGATTGTGTGAACTTGCACTTACACTTGAAATATAAATAAGCAAGTTCACGTTATCTGTTTAGGACACATCGACTTAATAGAACGTATTAATATCTCTTAACATTATATGCTTCGTTCATTTATTGTCGACTTCATTTAGTAACATAATACAGCTTTACAAAGTTATTCCAAGTTTAGTAAAAGCCGGTCCTGTTGATAATACGACGGTACTAATCCCGATATATCTAAGGAAGCTTCGACTTCAATTTATTGCCTTGTGAGACCGCAGCTTAAGCGCGGTGACAATTTGTTAGCAACATTATATAAATTTCGAAGCGAATATATCTTAAAACGATTTGTATTCTGTAACGGATACTTTACAGTTACTGTCTTTTAATAGGTAAGATTTAAATAAGGGATGAATTAAATAAGTGAAAAGGAACAGTTAGTGGTGTTCCTCAGCAGAATTTATGAAGTTATTCTTTGCCGGGCGAAACGGTACTTATGCCCAGCGGCCGTTTGATGATATTGAGAACTTGTCTTTGTTCGAATAAGCTTGCGCACTTATATTGCGCGATACAGGTTAGTTGGGATGCTAGTTGCTAGATGGCGCTGCTAGTTATCTTTTGATTTGTGCGGCTACTGTAGATGTCGCTACATTAGTAAAGATGGATTTCAGGTATATTGTGAATTTAAAATTTCAAAATTTGCTCAACAGTTTAACAAGTTGTGCGAAAAAAGTTTGATTAACTAGCAATTTAATAAAATACATTAATGTCATGATAGCGTGTTCGAAATCAGAATCAGAATTTATATTTTTTTAAGTTTCGGTAGGTATATTATATTACAATATTTAAGTTGTGTAGCAGCAAATATTCGCACACAAAGATCAAAAGTGAAGCTTTCAAGTACTTTTCAATAAAATAGGTTTCAAATTATATCTCCCTTCTTTTGGAAACGACCATTAACAATTGAATACCGAACTCTTAATGTTTCATAATAATCTATACTAACATATAATTACAACGCCTATTTATTTACGCTATATATTATGATGAATTTTCCACAATATGTCTGCTACGCGGGTGAACCGCGCCTGGTTGGCTAAGTATTCTAAGATAATGTTAATTTGAGCATGAAAACTATAACTATATCTATCTATAATAAATCTAATTTCTACACAATTATATTTGAAATGTATCGCAGGAAATCTATTTTGACATATTTATAGGTTCTTATTATATCTGTTGGTGTAATTACTAGCAATAATATTACTTGCTAGAGGTCAAAATACCCTTGGGGATTGAGTTTAACTTTTTTAGTTTGATGGAAAGAGACACTGTTTTATATTAAGTTACGGAAATTTGAATATGATTATAATGCTTTTAGAGTAAGTATTCTGTTTTAAATCAGTTGCTATCTATACTAATATATAAAGCTGAAGAGCTTGTTTGTTTGCTTGAATGCGTTTCAATCTCAGGAAATACTGGCCAATTGGTTACAATTTTTTTACAAAAAAGTAAAAAGTTCGTTGTCCTGCAATTATTTTTCAAACCTATTTAATTGCCAACCTTTCATATTACTCGTGCAATAAATTTTACCAAATTCTACAAACCATATCTCTTTCTACATGTTCTGAATTTACAAAGAGTTAAAATGTAAAAGGGAGTAATCTGCGGCGGGATATTGGAATGGATTCCTGATCACATTATTAAAAAGTATTGATACCGTACATTTCAAATATGGTACCTACAGAGTTTACTTACACAATAAAAATAGCAAATAGAAAATCAAACTAGCGTATAACATGCTTATTATTCAAAATCTATGGCAATACCTGGCAATGTTAACATATTGCTGGCAGCAGTGACCCGGCGAATGGCAATGCTTATCTGCTGTGCATTTATCAAGGCTGGAGCTCTGCTCGCCTTTTTGCCCGGAAGTAGGAAAAATCTCAGGCAAAACACAATACGAATAGAATAGAATACTCTTTATTGTACACACATAAGTATACGGGATAATGAATAATGATAAGAAAATATAAAAGACGCAGTACAATGGGCGGTCTTATCGCACAAAGCAATTTCTTCCAGACAACCTTTCGATGGATAATGGAATTCACTAGGTAAATGACGTAGGTAGTAATGTAATTCAAAATTTATGATCTTTGAATTGTCCGACGAATGTCCGTCCGAAAACAAAATCTCCTGTGCAAAACCTAAATACTAACAGTTGGCATTCATTCGTGTCGCATTTACTTGAGCCGCTGCGGCTGTTTTTAATGAATTTGGCTTCCGGTCCTCAATTTAAAATTGAGCGATTATTGCGACAACCACGGTATTTTTCAAATTGAAATATATTTTTTTATTATACGTACAGTACATTTTGGAATAAAAATGCACTCCTATTTTCAACGATGACGTGGCAAAGGATTATACTAACGAGCACGCGGTACTCATTTATCAAAATCCATTCGAATATCAAATTCTAATATCATTTTGATTGTTATTGTTTGTAGTCATACTTGCATAATGTTTAAACAGACAGCATTTTCTTTTTAACTATAAAAATACTCGTGTCACTGTACCAATAACTTACCATCCTTATAATTTGCTTAATTTAAAAGTAAGCAGTTTATTTTATTATAGACGCAGGTTGATTATAAAAATTGAATTATTAATTTAAATCTTAATTTCATTAAAGTTTTATTTAATTGTGTAGTATCTACATATTTGATTTTGATTGATTTGACATTTACAGAATAGTTCTAGCAACTAGAAAATATACGCATTGTGTTTACTATCAGGCTTCTATATAAACCGTTTTTAAAACAGCTTATTCAACAATCATGATTGAAACATATAAGCCGCCTAAATATATGCCATCCCTTTTACAGAAAATAGAATAATCTGTAGTTATAACGTTAGTAAAGAAATTTCTGTAAGTTCACAAATTTTATTTTACCAAAAATATTGTTTACATAACTAGTCGTAACCTACTTTTGAACCACCCAAATTTATGTCATAATGTAGTTGTAGAAATAAAATAATAATAAAGCATTTAATTCAATTCTTATTTACACAAACTAACTCAAACTGTACTACTCCGGTACATACTGAATGTGATTACACATCAGTTTTGTATACAGATGACATAGGTAAAGGCCTGGGGTCACTGCTAAATAACAAGCTAAGTCTCCCCTCATATAATTGTTGTATTCCGGGATTGCACTTCAAAGATTTAGTAGATAAAATAATTGATAAAAAACATAGTGATAAGTCCTGCGTAACATTATTAGTAGGAAATTGTAAAAACCTCACCAAGAAAGACATTACAGACAGTTTTACTAGGATGTTAGATTTGAATTGCAGTAAGATAGTATTGTGTGCCTTCCCTTATATAGATAACATGCCTGACAGTACCAATAAATATATTCATATGTTGAATAACCACATACAATTTTTGGTCAGTCATTATAGTGACAAATTTATATTTTGTGATATAAATAGCTTTATGATTAGTTGTAAGGTGACCAGGAATACAGTGTATGTCCTGAAAAAGTCATTAAAAGTAATTGCTACTTTATTAGCAACTCATATTAACACAGTCATACATAGTATGACAAAGCCTATATTTTTACAATACTTTAGTAATGTTACTAAAATCAATTTAGGTAGTAATTTAAACCTTTAAGTGAGACAATGGAGGAGTGTGATAATTTTTTGGTTTTATCTCACCAGAACATTAACCGCTTCTCTGGCAAAATACTAGATATAGAACTTTTTACAGAAAAGTTCAATAATGATGTTTTATGTTTTACAGAAACCTGGTTGAAGGCACACAAAATGGGTTTTAATGTGAATGGCTATACAGTTGCTAGCTTCTATAATAGGGTATCGGCTGGGGGAGGGGGTGCACTTATTCTAATACGGAACAATGTAAAATTTAAGGAACGGAAAGACATCAGTAATTTATCCGTGGAACGAATATGTGAGATAGCTTGTACTGAAATACAGTTTTATTATATTATATGTGTATATAGACCTCCATCATCAGACTTTCAGCTATTTATTAAAACTATGGAAGATATTTTAAAAAAGTTAGTTAAAAGCAATAAAAAAGTTATCATTTGCGGTGATTTTAATATAAATATTCTATCGGATTCACTAGAGAAAAATAATCTTCTCTGTCTGTTTAGGTCTTTTAATCTTAGTGTTTTATATTCGGAGCCCACTAGGGTCACATCGACAACAGCTACCTGCATTGATAACATAGTCACAAACTTTGAAGTAGTTGATAAATGCCTGGTATCTGGTGTTCGTTCTGACCATAAATGTCAAATAGTTAAATTAAATAATAAAGTTACTTTTGACAAGTCAATTATTCGTTTCAGATCAGTTTCAAAGAAAAATCTAGACCAATTTAGCAATAATTTAAAATTAAGATTAAATAAAGTTACCTTAGATTCAAGTTGCTGTAATATTATGTATAATACATTATTCCAATGTATACATGAGGAATTTGAAAGGGTTTGCAAAATTAAGCATATAGAGATTGACCCAAATAAGTTGAAATTTAGTACTTGGGCAACTAAAGGCATAAAGCGGAGTAGAGATGTTTTGTTTGAACTGTATGACATAAGGTCCTTTACACCTGATGAAAATTTTCCAAATTATGTTAGGAAATATTCAAGTATTTTTAAAGAAGTATGTATACATGCTAAGTCAATATATATAAGAGACAAAATACAAAAATCAGATAATAAAATAAAGTCTACTTGGCAAATGATAAATACTGAAACTGGTAAGAATAAAATTAAAGATAGATCAATAACGTTAGATATAAACGACAATCTGGTATCAGACAAGGATACGGTTGTCAATTTCTTTGCCAAATTTTTTACTGATATTCCGATTGAAACTACCAAGTATCTTTCATCATCCCCGAAAGATGCTGAAGAACTCCTTAAAGCAAATATTAATTTAAATGTTCCCAAATTCAGTTACCAACTAGTCAATGATATAGATATCGTAAAGGCGTTTCGGACTATTAAAATAAAAGGTACTGAAGACTTGTGGGGACTCTCAGTAAAAGTTATTGATACCGTTATACAAAATATTGCTCCAATTCTAGCGGCTATCTTCAATAAGTCTATAACTGATGGTGTTTTCCTGACCTAATGAAATTAAGCAAAATTGTTCCTATATTTAAGTCAGGTTGCTCTAATAATGCGACTAATTATAGGCCTATTTCAATACTACCAACATTAAGCAAAATCTTTGAAAAAATAATGCTTGGCCAAATGTTGACTCATTTTAATGTGAATGGGATATTGCACGACAAGCAGTTTGGATTCACGAAGGGTCGTTCAACTCAAGACGCGGGAAGTACTTTGATTAAATCAATATTGGAGGCTTGGGAGGGTTCGCAGGATGCTCTGGGAGTCTTTTGTGACCTCTCCAAGGCATTCGATTGTGTAAATCACGAAACGCTCGTGCTAAAGTTGAAATATTATGGTGTTTGTGATAAATCACTTGATCTTGTAATATCCTATTTATCAGATAGGAAACAAATAGTATCTATAGACGGCGTGAATTCTGAAGGGCATTTTGTTAAAATGGGGGTGCCCCAGGGATCAATCTTAGGTCCTTTTCTTTTTCTAGTTTATATAAATGATCTCCCATACCTAATTAATGAATTATCAGACATTGTTCTGTTTGCCGATGACACATCATTGATTTTTAAAGTTAAAAGAAAAAATACTGATCTAATTGAACATAATCGAACACTCGGTTTAATTGCAAACTGGTTTTCCGCAAATAATCTTTTGCTTAATGCAGGAAAAACCAAATGTGTCAAATTCGTTCTACCAAATGTAATCAATTCCATCCCAGTAGTTTCATTGAATGGAGAAACATTAGATTTGGTCACTTCAACCATATTTTTAGGAATTACCTTAGATTCTAAACTACAATGGGGCCCTCATATTGAGAAACTCGCTGGTAGATTAAGTTCAGCTTCGTATGCTGTGTGGAAAATCAGACAGTTGTCCGATTTAGCCACGGCTAGGCTAGTGTATTTCGCGTATTTTCATAGCATTATGTCTTATGGAATTCTGCTGTGGGGGTCAGCCGCCGATGTAAATACTATATTCGTATTACAAAAACGAGCGGTCAGGGCCATGTATGGATTAGGTAGTCGCGACTCCCTACGTAACCTTTTTAAAAATATTAATATACTTACCGTGCCCTCTGAGTATATATACCAAAATATTCTTTTTATTAGAAAAAATATTGATAAATATAGTAAAAAAAGTGACATTCATAATATTAATACTAGAAATAAACATAAACTTGCTGTTCCAGGATTTAGAGTTAGCAAAACGAATAAATCATTTATGGGAAATTGTATTAGGTTCTATAATAAACTCCCTAATTATATTACAGACTTGCCTGATACAAGATTTAAATCACATGTCAAAACTGTTCTCATGTCAAAAGGTTACTATAGTATTCAGAACTATATTGAAGATAAAGACGTTTGGGTTTCGGTACCATCTTTGCACCTACCTCACTGAAGACCATAATAATATAGCCAAGTGCAATAGTTGTGACTAGAACTGTGTATTATCCTGTGAACTGTCTGTAATTGACTTTTTTACATACCTTAACTATTAATTAACGCTAGTTCTGTCTCAATATCATTCAATCTTATTGAGCAAAAATAAACAAATAATAACAAGACAACCGTTAGGGCAATAAATGTGTGTGCCTACTAAAATATAAATTAAATAACTGGACCTAAACCCCACGTAATTGCCCATTTGAGTATGTTTCGCCGGACCGCCTCATGTGGGCCGTGTTGAAACCGGTGGTAGAGTAACCCACTGAGTTTGTTTCGCCGGATCTTCTCAGTTGGGGCGCATTGGATCCGGTGGTAGCATTAAAGCGCGTCCGTCGTTATATGCTCATGGTCCACCCAAATAATGACAATTGTTTTGGCATAATATAGACAGAACAAGCATTTTGCCTCCTAGCGACAATATACATTAATTATAATAATTAATTTAATCAAGCAAATGTAATTTAAGATAAATAATAATTAATTTTCAAATAATGTTTGACGATTTACAAGTGCCTGTAATTGGTTTACGTAAATAAAAATGATTTTTATTTTATTTTATTTTATTTACAAAAACATACAATTTGGATAATATACAAAGAAATAGGTCGAAAATATAATTTTGCTTGAACTAGGTACCAATTGTTGTGGTTCAGTCTAGTAGACCTTAATAATAACTATCTAACTAAATAGGAAACTTAGTGAATATTTTTTTGTGGGTACTTTTAACGATTTTTTTTTAGTAAGGGCTGAAATTCCAGAATGGCGGAAAAACGCAGGAAAATTACCTACTAAACAGAGCCTACACAAACTACGCAAGAAATAAACATTAAAGCATATAATCAATACCTTGTTGTACTTTATATTAAACATAAACAAAAACGCATACTTATCAGTAAATACCAATGAAACGGGCCCAAATCCTGACAAATTAAGGGATAAAATTAAGTTGCATAATATTACCGCCAAAGTGATGTTCCTCTAAGTCCACGATATAGCGTCACACTTACAGTCAGGTACGGCTTAGTATTAAAAAAGAAAGACTTTGGTCAAAAGAAACATTTATTTATATTTATATATATGTATATGTGTATATACATAGATATAAGCAAAATTGCGGAATATACGCCACGTCCTTATATTCGTCAAACGAAAAACGGGTTGATGCACAACTACATGCGCACACTCACACCGCACATTTTTAATAAAATTTTTAAAGACAGAGACGAACCGTTTCTTTTTGACGATAGCGTGAGCAAGACAGAGCGCTACTGATGTACGTCAAATTGACATTAGAATGAATGAAGTAAGGTAAGTGACCCATACTTCGTGCGTGCTATTTTTTTAGGTAATTCAGTTAATTTTGTTCTGTCACTGACAGTTAATTCTGTCACTGTCCCCATATCATTGCCGTCTAATATCATATCATTGACTTGGATTAAGATTACGAGTATTACTGCCATCAAAATTTACCGTTTTATGCAAAAACACATATTTCATACGGCACGCAACAGCCCACAGAGCACCGATTTATTTTCAAAAGAAATAATGCGAAACAATAAAAAGTGTGGAACGTGCCACCGTCGGCTTCACATCGCGTGACCTTTGTGTAATAAGAATACAGCTTAGCACCACTTTCATGCATTTATTCTTTTATGTTATATGAGAAAGTTTTAGATTTTGTGTTTTTTTCGTTTGTCAATTATGTTGTTTATAATTAATAGGATCAGGCGTTATTTTTGTGAAAAACCATACTAATCTAAATTAAAAAGACAAATTGTCTTGTAATAATCCTTAAAAAAGAATTAACTAATATAATAATATTCAATAACATAAATAAAGAAATATTACAACTATTAAATATTATAAATAGGAAAGATTTGTATTTTTGTATAAATATATTATGAATAACTGATGGACGCATTTTGATAATTCCTTCAACATGAGAATGCTACACTATCCGTGAGTATCATAAGGTACATTTAATAATAGGTATAGTTCCCATGGGGACATGTAAAGCTGATTTATAATATAGTATTAAGAGAACTAACTACTATATAAGTATATAGCACACTCGAGATTTTTTAAAGCATGTATAACGACTGCATGACGTCCTCATATCAAGCGGTAGAGTGTCTTTTTTAATAAATAATAATGTTAATAGATTATAAGCGGCAATACGTGTAGTTGATTTAATTAAATATTAAAATTTACTATTTATTTTGGGTACGTATAAAAGCATACCTATAATTTATTTGCTCCTGATTTTGTCGTTGATGCGTTAAGAATATCTAGACTGAAAAAAATAATTTTAAGACTCCTGGGATGGAAAAAGTATAAATGATCATCTTTTTTTGAAGCGTGTTTAAAACTAATGGCAATAAAGAATTATTTAAAAAAATCTAAGATGAAAAAAAAACTGCACGCAACCTTGACATAACGTATTTATCCTTTATTTATCCTCCTAGGGATGCAATAGGATAAATAAGTTGCGTCGTTTAGCTTAAGGAATCTTTTTTTATTTTTTGTTGGGGGGAAATTTATTTACGCATTCCCCCCGCCGCTGCAGCGTATCTTCGCGCCGGCGGCGGAATATGTGGGACTCGCCCTCTCCATAGCGGTGGTATGCTTTACTCATACCACGAGGAGAGGAGCCTACACCAATAAAACCCCCCAGACACTCCTTCGATCCGTCGTGGGCGGGGGCTGGGTACGCACGAAGCAATCCGGCCCCAGAGCCCAAGGACCTGCCCGTATTACCTAATGGTCAGCGATAGTGCCGACTACCCACCACTCTCCGCACCTTACCTAGACCTAGGGGTGTGTCAGATAACTCTGTTGTACAGCCCACAAAAGAGATAGGTTTACACCGTCAGTATCACAAAATGTTAATGTCACTACGATAGCCGGTCATTCTATATGGGTTAAGAGTTCGCTGTTAGCTGAGTACAATAATAGTAAACTCTTCTCATAAGCGTGTGTGCATATAAATTTAAAATGAGTTTCACAAGGTGTATAATTATCTCTTTTGTTGACTGTACATGTCTGACGTCATAATATGTAATCAATACGTTACTTTTTAAAGCTACACAATTTTTTTTAACCTACTAATGTTTTTACACTTTCGCGATTTGTTCACATAATTTATAGTAGATACGGGTCTAACAATTTTAAGAAAATCATTACCTTTATAAATTAGCAGCTGGAACTCGCGTTGTTCGAAGACGCTTATCAGTCTTTAAGAGACTACGACAAGCTCATGTCGAAACGTCAGGTTAATCAAAAAGTACCTAATGATTAGACATAAAATTAAACCAAGCTAAGGCATGAAGACTAAAACATTATATTAAGCTCGTCAGTTAAATTACCAAAAAATTATTGGACACGTACTTTTTTTCGTTCCTTAAACAAAAAATTACGAAGACTATACTAAAGTCACTACTTGGTAAAATTGTACCTAGAAGTGACTTTATAGTTTGTTATTCCTCTGTATCTTTGTAATTTCTTATTGATTTGATAAATAAAAATATAAATGTCCAATATTTTTTGGTAATATAACTGACGGACTAAACTTAGTCTTCATTCCTATTATGTTGTTTATGCAAACAAATAGCCGGATGAAAAAAAATTACCGTTACTATCGTGTTGCGGATTAGTCAGAATACACTAACAAACATAAAAAATAAAATCCTTATAAAATTTGCTATCAACATGTAAAAATCCAGAATCACCAAAAAAAAATTTTGGATGATTCTTTTTTTGATATATTCTTTTTTTTTTTTCAAATATGGAATTTTTTTGAGATCTAAAATGGCTAACATAAATATTTTAAAATTGACGTGACATTTAGAGATGAAAACGATGTTGGTCATTTTGGCCTTTTTACACTATCTGTGTCCTGATGTCAATACTAGATTGATGACGTCATGACTCAGAAAATGTAATGGTAAAGGACCGCGTTCTTGTTTACATAACACTAGAATTAAGACGTCTCAAAATGACTTATCGAGTTTTCGGAAATTAAAAACAAAGACAAAAAAAAACATGTTATGTTTATACAATCATTATCCAGTTTTTTGAACATACATTATTATATTTAAGTAAGTTCTTTGTGACAATTATTTTCAGAAATAAATATCATTGTCACATAATTTCATATGGGTCAACTAGCCTATTGTTTAGTAATTTTTAAATGAAAGTCAGTTTATTTAATGTATATTGTAATAAGTAATGCTATTATAAATCTGTTCGTTGAAAACATTTCCTACAGTAAAGGTTTTGATACTTAAAGTTATCAAAGTGGTGCTTCACATCACGTCAGCTTACATATACTTTAACTACTTTGTACGGGCTCTTTCAGACGAGCGATAAGGTTCTGTGTAGTCAGTACTAAGATTTAACTACCTAAGTATCTTTATATACTAAGCTGTCCCTCTCAGTTTCACGTTGTCACTATTAATTTCTTGTCGTACGGAACTTTTGTTTCTATATTTTAGCGGCCGTAGCCCTATGGTTAGGGGCATCGGACTTGTAATCTTGTGGTCGCCGGTTCGATCCCTACCCATTGCATTACCAACGTGACACAAGAATACTAGCGACTAGTAGAAGGAAAAACTCTGCTTGTAATCGTAAAAAAAAATCTATACTAATGTATTGAGCTGATAAGTTTGTTTTTTGCTTGCTTAAACGTGCTAATCTATGGAACTACTGGCCCGATATGAAAGATTCTTTTCAAATCGGACATGATCGATCGGGACTAAAGTGTCGTCCATTTTTCGAGGCTGTATTCAATTATGAAGTCCATACGAGAATAGGAGTAAAGCGGGTGAAGCCGCGCTCTGGAAGCTAACAAATAATAAAAGTAGTTTGTTATGACAAACTCTGTGGCATTGTAAGTCTCTTTTTGTTTCTTTTATAATGTGCAAGGTAAATTGTAAATTTTATATAAGGATAATGTTTAGTAATTATATATTAGTTTGTATCATCATCAGCACGTATGATTCGACTGCTGAATATGGGCCTCCTCCCGAGGGAGGGTATTTGCCATAGTCACCACGCTTGGCAGGCGAGTTGGTGACCGCAGTATTATGTTGAACCACACAAGGAAACGCTGCTGCCCGTTCCTTGATATACGATTATTACAGATGATGTTATAACAATCGGGAACAACGGCTTAATGTGCTTTCCGAGGCAAGGAGAGCACATTAATGCTGGCTATCCACTAAAAAAGGGTAATGAGCGGAAGCGGACCTAGCGAACTGAGCGGAGCGGAGGAAATTAGCTGTGCACTTTCACTAAAAAAGAGTTTCGGCATTTGTCTTCCACTGCCAGCGAGTAGCGGAGCGAGCGAGGCTGGAAATGAGGCTGAGGGAGTTTTATGCCCGCCTTCCACTGCGAGCGGAGCGGACTCCGTTTAACTCGCAATGGCGAATGGCATATAAGTGCTTCCACTGATTAAAAATGAGCGGAGCGGACAAAACGAGTTCAAAGAGTCACAAAAGTGGTCGAAGAGTCGAGCGGATTCCGAGCGGACTCCGCTCAACTCGCAATACTGATTTTCACACAAGTACATCCACCGCGAGCGACTAAACGGAGCGGACTGAGCGAGTTAAAATGGGTCCGCTGCGTCATGGCGTCGCGCGCTAGTTTTGAACGGAATCCGCTCACAGCCCCGCCCCCTCCAGCCACCGCTACCCCTTTCACGTCCTTGAACGGTCTAGTAATAGATCGCCTTTGACAGCTCTTTGTCTTATATGGTTGCTCATCCAGAATCTGGGTTTGATACGCTTTCCTTTTTTTTTCTTCTTATAGTGGTAAAGAAGCAAACATTTCATTAATGTTTCATAAAAATCATCATCACTTGAATCGTCCGACATCGTGCACATGACTTGTTTCTATCAAGGCTGTCTGTATACTGGCTAGCAGGCCTCCAAGTCCGCTTCTAATGGAATATTAGTATTGCGAGTCGAGCGGAGTCCGCTCGGAATCTGCTCGACTCTTCGACTACTTTTGTGACTCTTTGAACTCGTTTTGTCCGCTCCGCTCATTTTTAATCAGTGGAAGCACTTATATGCCATTCGCCATTGCGAGTTAAACAGACTCTAAACGGAGTCCGCTCCGCTCGCAGTGGAAGGCGGGCATTAGCCTCAACCAACCAGACTCGGAAAAAAATCTTAGAATTTATACAAAGATTTCTTGTCCGGCGCGCGGCGTGGGGAACAAACCCGCGACCTCCGAGATTGAAAGCGAGCCAAATACCGCTACGCTACAGAGGTTGTTTAGTTTGAATGTCATGATTTAAAGGTGGCAAAAGTGTGAAACATATTTATCTGTATCGGTGGGTACTCCATACACCACCTTTTTTGCATAAAAAATTACGATTTATGATTTATAATAATAATTATGATGAATGATTTTAGGTCTGGGAGGTCGAAAGTTCAATCCCCTTGCCGTAAAAGGTATATTTGTGTAATTTTAAAGATTTTTCTACGGGTCAGGTTGATTGAGGGACTATCTCCGTGCTTTGGAAAGCATGTAAAGCCGTAGGTTCTGATTGTCATAACATCATCTACTTATAACAAGCGTATACCAGGGAACGTAGCAGAGTTTCGAACGCTAACGGAGTTCCAATAATAAAAATGGAAAAAGGCAAGTTTGTCGAGCGTTATATTTTTTCTTTTATTCGCGATAAAATATAGTCTTACGTTTATGTGTGGGTGTGGGATTGTTCGTGAAAATAGGCGTGAACTTGCAGGTGGGCCAGGGCGTGGGTATAGGTGCCGGATTGCTTATGCGTACCCGGCCCCCGCCATCGGCGGATCGAAGGAATGTCCGGGAGGTTTTATTGGTAGTAGGGTCCTCTCCTCGTGGTATGAGTTTAGCATATCACGCTATGGAGAGGGCGAGTCCCACATATCCCACCGCTAGCGCGCGAATACGCTGCAGCGGCGGTGGGAATGCGAAAATGCATTTACCACCGGACAACAAAAAAAAAGGGCGTGGGTATAGGTGAGGATTTTGACATAAATATCGACACCATACACAATGGTCAGAAGAGGCATAGTGCATTAACACAATACATATTAAATTGAAGAGAGGGATCAGTTTCAACAACTCATCTTTGATTTATAAAATTTTATATTTATCTTTACTAATATTCAATTCCATTCAATTCATTTTTATTTTGAAAAGGGGAGCCGAACTCACTCATGATGGTTCTGTTAAAAGCGTCATAAAGGAAAATATGTAGTAGGGTGGAACAAACACGTTTGCGAGGCGCACCGTGATGCCGGACTGTTTTATCAAACGTACCTTTATTTATGAAAATATGTGTACATCGCGAAATCTCTTTAAAACTCAATTAAAATATTGTCAGAACAATCAAGAGAAAATTTAAATGGATATGTTAGCATCTTGTCATGAAAGTAAACAATTTAACTACATAGTTTTGGAAATTAACTAAGAAATTAAATCATAGATCGGGGATACCGGTGAGCTTCGCGGGTGTGAGCGACCCCACGGATATAGCTAATGCTTTTCAAAAGTGTGGCTATAGCGAACCGTTAAATAGAGGCGCAGGGGTGGCCGTGGCCGTGGCTCCTCCTCTAAGATTCTCCGCTAAAGAAGTTGCGAGAAGTATGCAGAACATGGCGAGGGAAAAGTCCCCTGGTCACGACAGCCTCAGGATCGAACATCTTAAATACGCTGGGGTACAATAATCGCGAGTGCTTGCTATGATTTTTTACCAATGTCTGAGTCATGGTTACTTACCTGTAGAACTTAACAATACGATCGTTGTGCCAGTAATAAAGAATAAGACTGGTGACGCCTCCGATATCTCCAACTATAGGCCGATATCGCTTGCCACTGTCTGTGCCAAGGTATTGGATAGTCTGCTTGATAATATTCTAGCTAAGCATATTGTTCTCGAGGTTGGTCAGTGTGGTTTTAGACCTAACTTATCACCGGATAGTGCAATTTTATGCCTTAAGCAGACTGTCCAACATTATACAGACAGAAAGGCTCCTGTAATGGCATGTTTCCTGGTTTTACCGAAGGCTTTCGATCTGGTCAATTATAACCTGCTTTGGCATAAGCTCACTCACGACACTACTGTCCCGGCTGATTTGATATCACTGTTTCGATATTGGTACAGTAGTCAAAAGAATACAGTTAAGTAAGCTGGCTCATATTCTGATATGTATAGGCTGGAATGTGGGGTGAGGCAGGGGGGCTGAGCTCCCCCTGTCTCTTTAACCTATACATAAACAAACTTATAGGTGGGCTCAGTAGCACTAAAATCAGTTGTCACGTAGACGGTGTCTGTGTGAACAACATCAACTACGCTGATGATATGGTGCTGCTGAGACCATCTATCGGTGCAATGAGGAGACTTCTAAAAATCTGTAAAAGTTATGCAGTGGCTCACGGGCTCAAATACAACTCCTTTAGTTCGTGTGTCGGGTTTAAGTATTTGGGCCACTGGGTCACTGATGACTTAAAAGACATTGTAGACATAGACAGGGAGCGTAGGTCACTGGCTGTCCGTTGCAACATGCTGGCCCGCAGGTTCGCACTCTGTAGTGAATCAGTAACAATAACGCTTTTTTAAGGCTTTCTGTCAGTCGTTTTACACGTGCAACCTGTGGACCAAGTATACCTAGCATACACGCAGCGCTATACAGCGACCTGCGCGTACATTACAAAAACGCATTCAGGGTACTTTTGGGGTTGCCGTGGCGATGTAGCGCGTCAGGTATGTTCGCGTGCGTCTACGGGTTCGCCGCATGCGAAAGCGGTGCGCTTGCGCTCCTCCTCCATTGGCATCCTGAATGTCTTTGCAGACCGGTGGAACTCTCAACTCTTACTAAGGTGGGTTTGTGTTCAGACACACTTATCCAATTAAACTGGTTGAATTGAATGAACAGTTCAATAGCACACTAGTTGTTTATTATTGTAAATTTAATTTAATACTAATATTAGGCTAAGTTGTACTACTACTAACAATAGTAGTAATAGTATAATAAAATATTTGAATTTGAAAAATTATATATTATAAAGAGGAGAAACAAGTTAAAAAGTTTGTATTTTTGTATGTTTGTTTCGAATAAACTCAAAAACTATTGAACGGATTTCGATAATACTTTCACCATTAGAATGCTGCATCATTCCTGTGTAATATAGGCTATAAAAGACCACCCGTGCGAAGCCGGGGCGGGCTGCTAGTTTACGTATAAAAGGTTTGTTGAAATATTTTATAACTATTTGAATTTTGTTTTCATTTAAATCAAGTCATTAAACCTTTGTTTGAATAGTAGTATTTTAGAAGCTAGTTTTATATCGCATTGAAGCCAAAGCCCCTTTGCTACTTCTTATACCTCCAAGAATATGTTAAGTAGGTAATCAGTTAAGTAGGTTTCGAGTAAAAGCGTAACAAACAAACTTATATTCACATTTTAAAATGAGTAGGGACTAGCTACTTTTAATTGTATCTATGTATTTTATTTATTAATGTGAAATGTTATTTAATAAAGAGTCAATAATGAATATTTCAATACTTGTGATATTAACCGACAACAACATTTAAATATAGCTGAGATTTAAAATCTACGAGGTAAAATATTTTTAAAACGGCTCTGCTATAGGTAAATATTTTGTTTGAAGCTTCTATAAACTTGGTATATATGAAAATTCGATTTCAATTGTTGTAGTTCATTCCTTCATATTTTATTTTTCATTTTAAAGGCATCAAATATGTTGGGTATCACTAAAAGAAATGGCAGGGTGTTCCGGGAACCCCGCACCAAAGTTCTGTACAATGCTCTGGTTCGTAGTATTTAAGAGTAATGTACAATAGAAAGGAGGCCGCATTATGCTACACATGCTTAACATATACAGAGACTATTAAGAATACAAAAAAGGTTTCTGTGGCACCTTGCTTATGCTACTAATAAAGCTAAAAAGTACAAGTCCAACGAAGAGAGACTAGAATATTTTAAATTGGCATCTTTAGAAAGTCCGAGAGCAAAATCAGATCTCATATTTATAATTAAAGTCCTAAAACACGAAGTAGAGTGCCCCCAGATACTGGAGAGACTCAGTTTTAATGTTCCTCGTAAGACAATTCAGCTGATGGTGCCACCATTACGTAGGACAGTTTTAGGTTACAACTCCCCTATACCCAGATTATGTAGGTCATTTAATGAATACTGTGGATCAGTAGACGTTTTTGCAAAGACAATTAAAAATAATGGTTTTAATTAATTTTTGTGTTTTGTTTTGGTTAACAGTTTTTTTTTCTGTCTTTTTGTTGCTGCTTTTTATTTATGGTTTTTGTTTGTTTTATATTTATCGTCATATTTAAATTTATAATTGTTTTGTCAAATAAATAAGTACTAAATAAGCATGCGGTGTTCACCTATAATTGGAAGTGCAATTCGTTTAAGAAATGTTGTAAACTGTTTATCTAAATGAAATATTGTAACTTCTGTTTAAATAAATAAATAAAAATATTTTTTATTTACGTAAACCAACCTTTGTAGGGCACTTATAACAAAAACACAATTCTATAAGTCCGAGAGGCCAGCGAACTGTAAAGAAGAGTGACAGTTGCACAAAACTCACGTAAAAAAAACTAAAAGCCCATAATCCCTCAATCTCCCCGCCAGCGATCGCCCTGCGCCGAGGTCCAAGTCCCACAGGGGACGCCCTCTTGCGCAGGTTGTGTAGTTTGTAGTTTTTAAGCTATTTATCTACACTAAACACATAAATCGGCTGATGATAGATAGCTTTCCGCGCGCGGTTCAACCGTGTAACTCCCGTTCCTGTTGGAACTTAATAATTAAATATAGCCTATGTCATCCGGGGATAGTGTGCGTTTCCAACGGTGAAATATTTTTTTAAATCGGTCCATTAAACAAACAATCAAATCTTTCCTCTTTATAATATTATATAGTATACTTAGATAGTATATATAAAATTTTATTTCGTCGGTTTGTTTTCCGTGTATTTAGCCAAATCGTTAAAAGAGCCGTAGTGTTGATTTAGAAGTAACTTTCAGTCTTAGATAGCTTATAAAATTCTTATTTTACACAGACTTAGTCGTAGCTATTACAAAATATCTCTAAACTTACTTATTTAACCATTCCTTAACGAAAACACACGATTGTAAATTTAAGTATTTCACCTTTGAAATTCTTGTTTGCATTTAAGTAATGATAAAATTTAATATTAAAATTTATTTTAGTTACAAAATACGAGTGTATGGTCGAGCAAATAACTTCAATAATATCGGGGGAAATTTAAATGTTAATTTCGCGGATCTACCAAAGTTATAAATAATGTAATAATCAGGCCGTATAACGTCCAATGCTGGGCATGGGTCAGTTTTGCCATAGTGGGCCTGTTAATTTGGCATGTGGAACGAAAACCCCAGTATTATGTTTTTAAACACAGTAAACGCTGCTGCCCATTCCCTGGTATAATAATAATAATAATATAATTATTTATTTCTCCTTACAATGACACGCTTATTGTAGGTAAGTATATAACATTAGCTATAAAATAAAATACTTGAATAGTTATTTTCAATGTGAGGAGCTGGTATACAATGGTTATAGATGAGTTTATAACAATCAGGACCAACTTGCTTCCGAGGCACGGAGAGTAATTCCTCAACCAAACAAACCCTGAAAGAAATCTTAGAGTTTACAAAATTTTCTTGTCTGTTGTGGGGCTCGAACAGATCGAACTATTATTTGGACGTAAATTGTACGTCCAAATAATAGTGACATAATATATTTTACGTTTACTAGTCCAGGACATTCTTATGACTATATAAATTTAAATACAAAGGTAAAATGGATAAAAGAGTAAGTATAAACGGAAAATATCATCAAAGAAAATAACCACTGCTTTGAGGTCTCAATATGTTTCTGAAACTCCAGCCATAACTTTTAATAATATCGTCTTCCGTGCTATGTGAGTCTTTTAAAATTCATAAAAATATTACCGAAGCGTTATGTTGGCACAAAATAATCCACAAATGTAGACGTAATAAACGTGAAATGTAGGGGAAGTCGTCCAATACCGCGCGAGGCAGTTCGTAGACACTAAATTAACATAAATAAGCTCAGAGCCCAAGGGATGAATTTTGTTGAAATAGACTGGTACTGTATGGCGTTGAATTAACCAATTTCTGTGTATTGTTGGTGAATGGTGAAAATGTCTTTGTTAATTTATTAACTGTGTTTAGTTTGTCCGCGCGTTGTGCAAAATAACATTAATAATTGCGATAATTTCAATGCATTATTTAACTTTATGTTGCAGCCTGTGTATTTAATTCTTATTCGTGAATTTAAGCACTGAGTTAAGCGTAACTGTGTCCTAGTTAAAATATATAATGTTATACAGGGTGTTTGGTGCATCGTGTGCCAAATTGAAATGGTCGTCAGGGGGGGTTATCTGCTATCCTTTTAGACCCCTTACCACTATTCATGCCCTGTCGATTTTTTTTCATCGACTTTTTATTATTTAATTTAAAAAGTACCCAAATTTTACATTCAAATACAAATTTAAAAAAAAGTATAAGTCGTAGACTCTGTATTTTAATTTTTTTTAGATGTGTATTGTATGACTTTATTTTTTATATCAAAGTTAGTGACATTAGCCATCTAGTTTTTTTTTATTTACTCGCAAAGTTTCGGACTTCAATTAAAGATGTCCATGAGTATTTTGTGACTCGATTCACAATTCTAGCGAATTCACAAAGTTGTAAAAAGATTTTTATGGCATGTGGCACATCACTAGCAAGAGGATAGACTAGAGAATGTTTGAAGGAGTTCGAAGATCACGGTCGCTTTTGGTTTATTTTTATAGCCATGTAAATAGCTCTAACATGGACATCTTTAATTGAAGTCCGAAACTTTGCGAGTAAATAAAAAAAAAACTAGATGGCTAATGTCACTAATTTCGATATCAAAAATACTGTCATACAATACACATCTAAACAAAATTAAAATTCAGAGTCTACGACTTATATATACTTTATTTAAAATTTGTATTTGAATGTAAAAATTGGGTATTTTTGTAATAACATAATAAAAAGTCGATGAAAAAAAATCGACAGGGCATGAATAGTGTTAAGGGGTCTGAAAGGATAGCAGATGACCCCCCCTGTCGACCATTTGAATTTGGCACACGATGCACCAAACACCCTTTATAGTGTCTGTTTATACAAATAAATTACTATTATGAGTCTTTGTCATAAAGTTTAACTTATTATCTAAAAATGGTATAGTAGGTACTCTCCGCCGATTTCCTAGCAGTTTGGACGCCGCCGTGGACTATTGGCGGCGTCCAAACTGGTCCTGAACCTTGGCTCAGGGTAGTCGCTAGCGATGAGATTAAGGGATTATGAATATTATTTTTTTTAGCGGAGTTTTGTGCAACTGTCGCTCTACTTTACAGTTAGCGGGTCTCTCGGACTTCGGGCCTACGACGGCATCGGAGGGTTGCAATATGGGACCCATACGAATCGTTACATGGCCAGCTTTAGTGCGCAATCGATGATAGTGGTTTAGATTGACAAAGTCGAAGGAGCAGATGAATTTACTGAAAACCACGTACATATCTGTGTGGTGTCTGGCTTAAAATAGACCTTCCCATGTCTTCCCATGTGTCGTAAGAGGCGAATAAGGGATATACATCTAATGAATGGGCAACGGCATCTATCAGCCCCAGATAGATGCCGCTATTACTGCGATCACCAATCCTTCTGCCAAGCGTGGTGATTATGGCAATATCACTGTGATTTTATCCACAATCAGTACCTACAGTTTTAAAGAATAGACGGAATACACGGACAAACAAACACACAGACAATTTTTTTTATTGTGCCTTTTTAATTACAAAAATCAAATTCATTTATTTTTAAGTACTCAAACTTCATTTCGAATTCGTACCCTTGGTAGACCAAGGGTAGGAAGGGTACTTGGTAGAACTAGAGTTCTCATTAGAGATAGTATTATTGGTGGTGATTCAGATTCGGAATAGAGATCGGTCTATTTATCCGATTCGACCTAGAGTTATAATATTGTTTGAGCTAGTTAGAGACCGAGCTTTGGTTCGGGTTAGAGTAGGACTGCTAATTAGCGTTTGAGTTGGCTTCGGGCTTAAACTCAAACTCAAGCTCGATCTCGGGTTCGGGTTTTCATATCGATATAAAAATGTTTTTATGACTATATTCTCCTACACCTAAATAACGAGTCTTTTATAAAACACTTTATCCGTATGTTAGGTATGCCACGTTCAAGTTAGTTTCCAAAAGTTATATTATGCCTGAGTAAATTTAAACGTGGAAGTTAGTGTAACCATGTTTCACTAAAATCTGCTCCCTCGCCCCCATTCGACTTCCATACCTGCTCTTCCCGTCCTAACAACAACATTATGTATTGGATAAAATAATAACGGATACTTTCCGTTATTATTTTATCCAATATTCATTTGAATGAATATTAATTACTTAGATATTGTTGTAATTGGTATCGTATAAATTTAGTTTATTTACAAGACATATTTAAAACTAATAAACAAAATTAAAACTCAAATAAGATAAAAAGGGGGGATATTAGTGGGCGTCAAGAAATCGCTCCGCATAGATGTCTATCGGAAGAGTACCCAGAAGGCTGGCAGCGATGCCATGTTGAATGGCAATGCTTATTCATTGTGCTAAATACAAGCCAGCCCTCTGATCACGGGTGGCGTCCTTTTGAAAGTTCTTTAAAAAGTTTGTGAGCGCTGGGACCCCATGGCTCCAACGTTTCGACCCCAAAAGGCTTAAATATGTAGTCTCCGCTGAAGCCGCTGCAGCGCCTGCAGAACCCGAAGTATGTGGAAGCGTAGCGTTCCAGACCAAGCGCCTACCCATCTTCCACGGCAGCAGTGACATCCCGACAGGCCTCTTCCCATCGTCACGTGTCAGGCCATTGGGTTCCAGTATAGCACACAGGCAGCGGAATTCTACCAGCACTTCTGTAGCAGCCAGTAAGCAGCTCAGGGTTCGAACTTGTGTTAATTGCAGTTTTACGGACTAAGTCACAAAGCGGCTGGTCCAACTGACTTCGGCTAGCTGGCTAGGTCAGAGGGCGATCTGTGTTTGGACAGGCCATCCTCCAAGCACTAATGGCCTCCGTGAGACACATTACCTCTGAAGTAACCCGTGTAGGAGAGAGAATTTTCTGGGTTAATGCTTTAGTGCTGTGTACGGAGGACAAAAATGCCGGGAGGCTTACAATAGAAATTTTAATTAAAATTAACTTATAAAATACTACTATTCCATACTACTTGACAAGTTTTCCATGACGCTTAAAGCATTTTTTTTTAGGATTACTAGCAGATTTTTGCAGTCCACTAGTATTCTTGTTAACCCCTCGTGCTAAACTAAAATGCTTGTGTTACTAGTGGGTTCACGTCGGTAGTGCAATGGGTGGGGATCGAGGCAACTACAAGATTACAAGTCCGACGCTAATAGTAATTGGGCTACGGCCGTATTGCCCCGATTAAATGATTATAGTATTTACTTGGCACAGCAGAAAAGCATTCCATTTCAACGCGGCAATGCTGCCAGCATTCTGAGAATTTTGTCAAGTAGTTTAGATTTAGAATAGTAGTATAATCTACTTGGATTCATTACTCCATCGCCGGGTCAACAGCTAGCAGCTATGTAAGCGTAGATTGAGTTAGCGAAATTTCCAAAACGGAAGCCAAACCAATAACGCGTTGTGCGTTTGTGTTTAGTGTTCACTTCATAAAAGTTATTGTCGATGCATTTTTCAAAAACAATGTTATTACAATTAGGATTAACTGTTTGACGAGTTTTAGGTATCAAAGCACTATAATAGTTTTATGGGCTACCAGGCCCAGAAAGTAATCTTCTTTTGGATACCGTGATAGTGTCAATGTGAACATCAGTCTAAGGTGCTGCGGCCAGATTTCACAACTTATCTAAACACTATTTGTTTAATAAATTATTATAGAAATACACGGACATTTTACACATTTATAGTTTTTTTTTATAGAAGGAGTGAACTCCTTCTTAATATAAAGTATGTGTTAATAAATAATGCTAACACTAACGCTAATATTTATTGAAACGCTTTGTCCTGAATGACTGACTGGCGCATGGATGTAAAGCTTTCTGATTACTTTGTGATCAGAAGGCAGGTGTATGCTTTTTATGACGACTGTATGGCATCTGATAAGGGTGTTTTAAAATTCCACCCATAAGCGGATAAGAAGGGCGAAAAAGTTCGCATAGGGGAATTAAAATCTACACGAACTAACCGAATATAGGTAGGTATAAAAGGATAGAATAGCTGTTCATCCGTGTATTGTATAAAAGCAAAAACAGTCTGCCTGATCGATCAACGCACAGCTGCAACCGCTGGGTCTAGAACCATACAATTATGCACAAATATTTTTCAATACTAATATACTAATTCAAATTTGAATTCAAAAATGCTTCCTTAGTGCATAACTTTGCACTAAGGAAGCATTTTTGAATTCAAATTCAACCTCTAAGGCGGTGTTAAAGAGATCACGAAGTTTTTTTTATGGAGAAATCGAAAAATAGCTAGTTATATATAAAAGTTACTTAAATGGAATTACAAAAACAGTAAGAAAAATTCAAGTCTGGAATACAAAATGAAGTGAGAATAATCGACGAATGTAAATTGAAAAACCGAGAAAGTTTCCGTATGTTAGTATAAAATACTGGAACCACCTGGTGACATTATGTTACGGTTCTTCGATATTCGGAAATATTCAACCGTTACGTGATTTGAATTTGGAATATTATTTGCCGACTAAGAAACAGTACCTTGTAACTTGTATGATATTACTACAATATTAACTGTAGAGGTTTTGTTGTAATAATAACAGTGGTATTTTAGGTATTCGTTTGAGCATACTGTAATGTCTCACTGTGTTGGTCTCCATTGGCGTGGAAATATAAAACCACCTAAGTGACAGCTGAAATTATAACACAAGCTCAAGTATTGTTCTTGTATACATAAGTTACTTAAGGTTATTACAAAAATATATAAATAGAATTGTTTTTTTTTTAATGAATTGTTTGTTAGTTAATCATTAAAATTTGCCAAGTGTAACAGTCAAAGTCAAAGTGCAAATAATATATAGGTACAATGTCAATACTGGAATTGCTTATTTTTACTTAATTTCACAACATGGACTTAAGCTTGTTTATGAATAATTTATTACAGTCATCTAACAATATAAGCCTAAACAATATATATACCTATATAGATAATATAATCCTTAATGTTGTAAATAAATATTTAATCTCTGACTCCGTTCGGCCTCCGAAATTTTCAATTGTAGCACTTTTAAAATTCCTATTGAGAATATTGTTATAGTTACCATAACCCTCTATTAGACTAACAAAGTTTAATATTTAAACTGTGTTTCAGGGATTTTGTAAAGTTAAACACTAATTTCAACGAATATTGCCAATTTACTATGTTTATAGGTATAGCGATAGACGGAATACGCGCTATAGAAGTTCGCAAGCCGCTTAAGGATATATTCAAGTTTTGAATCATCAATTTCTTTGGAGGAACACCACCAACCGTTCCTCTACAATTGGTGACCATCGACAGAACATATAGCCTTCAAGTTCATAATGGCCCTCTCCACAGCTGACCTATTAATCAATCAACCCGCAGCACCTTCAACCTCATCATGTGACACATCTTTGGCTCCTAACCAACGACACCAGCAACTGCAGCATCAGCATATACCGCCTCAAACATCAGTCTACGCAGTCACGCCAACTCCACGCATTCAAGTCACAGCAAGGAATGAGTTCGACTTAAAGGACTCGCAACCAATCCCGACTCACTGGGACTAGCATCCGCAACTCAACTTCTACTCACAGAAACTAAAACTGGCACTGGCCATCTCAGCGGCATTTACAATGAAGATCAAGCACACTATCGAATTTCAGTCTCGGAGAGGGTAACGATAGACGAAATACGTCAGATGACGTCACGAATCCTATATCGCGCTATAGAAGTTCGCAAGCCGCTTAAAAATATATACAAGTTCTGAACAGAAAGAAATGGCCGTCGGCCGCACGTCACCTAGCTCGGCAAAGAAGATCTTCATTTCATGTGGAGGAACACCACTAACCGTTCCTCTACACAGGCATTTCATCGTTTTATTCGAATACACTTTTCCGTTAACAATAAAACATTGTTAATAGCTTTAGGAAATTCACGTACAAGGAAGTGAAGCCACTTAGTCATAGTAGAATTGTACTTCAGTTACACATAAGGGAAGCTTAGGCTCTTTTTTTATTGTATTTTTTTTAAATGATCATCTTTGTTTTTATTTTATACTTTTAGATTTTAAAGTCCATTTGATCGACTTTGGCGCGATTTTTTCGGTTTCGGTTTAGTTGGAAGGTGCTATTACGAAGCTTGTTGACTAGTTTGCATGTCAAACTCGTAAACCCATGTCTCGTCACCAGTAACAATGCGTTTCATGAATGTTGGGTCGGAATTGACTCGTTAAATTTTTTGGCGAAAATTCAGGTCTTTTGGTACTAGCCGAGCGGTAGCATGTTTTATACACATATGATTAGTTAAATGGTACGGATCGACTCATGAGATACAGAAAGTTAGGCGGCTATCTCTCTCAAAGTTAAATTTTAAGCCACTATTTCCTTTCCTTTTGCGATGTCAACTTCAGTTGCAGACGTTGATGGCCTACCAGAGCGAGGCAAATCTTCCATCACATCTCGACCGCTTTGGAACGCTTTGTACCTCTTTGTACTCATAAGCACGTGTTTTTGATAAAGTTGATACACCGTAAACCTTCTGTAACATTTTCATTGACTCTGAACACGAAATTCCATTGGCGATGCAAAATTTAAGTCAAAATCTTTGTTCGTTGTTTTTGTCAATTATGAAGTTCGTTACACATAATACACGCTAGATATGATATAACTAAAATCAGTCCTATATTAAATATTAATAACAGATGCAACTAAAACTCCGCACCAGAATGTAAAAGAGTTGTGCCAATCAAACAAAAATAAAAAAAAAACAAAAATTTGAATTTGGAACCATGAACAAATCACCCATTCCCAAAACTTTTTTGACTGAATGCATACGAAGTGCTGTGTGATTTTAAGGTCTCGTTGACAATATAATCAACACCTTTGACAAGAATGTTAATTATTGTCAAGTCAGGGTCAGTCAATTTAAGGAGTGGGGTATTATAACTCCGATGACAAGCTCATCCTCCCATTCCCCAGATAATTATTTCGTAGCAAAGGTTTTACTGTTTATTCAAATACACAAAACACAAATTTGAAGTGCGTTCCATTCTTCTTCTTCAATCTTCTTTCTACAATATAACGTTTTCATTTTAGACATTACGTAAAACATATACGATACAACATATTTTCTTGCCTGCAATTAACCGCTTTCGTTGTATTGTCGCACGGTACAGCAGAACGCTCGCGTTGTGACCTAAGTACGCGTTGAAAAACTGTGATACGTTAACACATTATGGATCCGCATTGCAGTAAATACATTTATGTAGCGTGCTCGTCAATTACGTTGGGTACAACTTGTCAACTTGTTATTTTACTCCCTAACAGATTACACAGCGAATGTTTTTAATTATAGAGTAAAGAGTCAATTTATTAGCTCTGCTCTCTTCGTGCAATTAGACGTCGAACTGTAGTGTATTCGTTTGTTTCATAACAATTACTCATATCTTTTAGAAGATTCGTATCGGGCAAATATAGGGGTCGTGAGGCTTTTAGGACCGGGACCGCGGTCCAGGATTCCACCTATAAATGAAATATTTATTTTTCAGTAGTATTTTAGGACCACAAATAAAAAAAGTAAAGTATGTCTTACGAAGTACGGTCAACAAAAAAATGTTGAATAAGTATAAATAAAACTATTTTTATTAAATTATATATTGTCTTTTATTTTCTATTATAGCTTTCTATTGGAATAAAAAAATATGTAGGTACTTATTAAGAAATATAATTACTATACTATATTAATATGATAATATGTTTAAAAATTAAACATAACATTTCAATTAAAAATATTTATGTTTTTATGACTTACATCTACGCAATTGCACATAACAATATCCTACCTAAAATAGTTTTATTTATACTTATTTAAGTTTTTTGGTTGACTGTACTTTTGTAAGACATACTTAACTTTTTTTAATTGTGGTCCCAAAATACTACTGAAAAATAAATATTTCGTTTAAAGGTGGAATCCGGGACCGCGGTCCCGGTGCAAAAAGCCCCACGACCCAATATAGTAGGGTATAGAATATAATACGCTAATTATTAAATTTCCAAAAATAAATCTAACTTATCCAAAAATAAACCGTTTTCAGGAGATTTATACGCGGCCATTTTGGCGCGCTTATTCTGTGACGTCAGATTACACACGATCGATGTCAACAACAAAGTGTTTGGTTCACAAAGTAACTGAAAGTTAAAAAGTTTGCATAATAATCTAATAACATATACTAATTAATATTTTCCATATTGCACTGAAAACCCTATTATTAATATTGTGTCGTTCTTATGTGCCTAAATAATATAAAAACTACACCTGACAAAGTACGTGTGCAGGTATAAGGAAAAAGGGGTGCAAGGCGATTAGAAGGGAGTATGTATCGTGTTCGAGCTGTTTATATTGTTTGTAAGTAAGGACATACAAAAGTGATAGAATACATATAACAATCATTTTCACTTTCTTTTTTATCTGATTGAGCTTTGACTAAACCGGTTTGTCCTCCTACATTCCCTGCCGTTGCGGCGGTAGAGATTCCTAATGCATTTCTCCTTGGAAACAATTAATACATATATATATACAGGGTGTCCGGTAATTAATGGATAACCTTAAAATGGGTAATGGTAAAACTAATGACCATTCAGAAAAAAAATACAAATAAAAAAAAATACAGTTGGTACCAAAGATATGATTTTTTTAATAATAATCGGTGTTTTTTGTTACCTTATTTCACATTTTTATACACCACGGCCACAAATTAAGGAATTCTATCGGTTTTTTTTTGTTATAGTAATTTACGTTAACTGAGCTGATAGATAGGTAATAAATAGTATGACTACTATTACACGGTTTTTTTTTTAAACAACTTGAATGTTTGTTCTGGGGAAAATTTGTGAAAAATATTCAATTTGACAAAGTTTGAGCAACCGTAACTTAAAAAAAAAGTATCCAGACACAAGTGACCAATTATTTTAAAATATTATGTGCTTCAAGCCAATTTCAAAATGGTATCATTCATTATTGTATCTAATGTAAATTCTGAATTATGGCTATTTGTGTAGAAAAGGTGTGAATTTTGGATAAACATCAAAATTTGCAATATTGGAATATTTATTTACATTGAATGTACCTGACCGTTGGAGTTTAATAAAAAACAACATTTGACATTAGTAAAACTGTATTCGTTATTAATTACAATAAATGTTCAAATTGTCTGCCACCCACTCTGATACAGGCTCTACATCTACGAATGAATGCTCTCCTGAGCAGTCGCGTATAGCGTCGATCGCTTATTTTCGATGCGGCTGCCCGGACACGGCTACGTAAATCTTCCAAGGAACGGATCGGCTTTGCGTAAACTTCTTCCTTAAGACAGCCCCAGTAAAAAAAATCAAGTGGATTTAGATCTGGTGAACGTGGGGGCCACAAAATTGGCCCCAGGCGGCCAATCCATCTGTTTGGGTATGTTCTATTTAAGTATGCACGAACAGATACAGCATAATGCGCAGGACAGCCGTCATTTTGCAACCAATATGATTCTCTCTCCACCTCGGGCACCTCTTGCAATAAGTTTGGAAGATCATTTTCAAGGAATTCTAAATAACTTTGGCCAGTTAGGTTCCCCGGTAATTCAAATGGGCCTATTATTTTTCCGTTTAATATTCCAGTCCAATAATTTATTTTAAATTGGTACTGTGACCTGTCTTCACGCATAGCACGAGGGTTCGTTAGTTGCCAGCTATGGAGATTGTGTAAATTCATGTAGCCATCTCTTTTCAATGTTGATTCATCACTCCATAGAATTTTATTAAAAAACTGCGGGTCTGCTTCCATCTTCCCCAGCATTTTTCGGCAGAAACGCAATCTTGCATTATAATCTCTTGGTTGAAGGGTCTGCACGCGCGTAACGTGGAACGGGTGAAATTTGTTCTTTTTTAAGATATCATGCACAGTTGATTTCCCTATACCCGTGCGTCGAGCTATTGATCGCGTAGAAATTGAAGGATCTTGCGCAATTTCCTCAAGTACCACGTCTTCTACATCAGCACGAGCGCTTCTTCCACCACTAGTACCACCAACACCAGTACCAGGGATTCTTCCTTCTGAGTAACAACCGTGGACTCTTATAAATACGCGGTAATCTGGATGACGCGCATTAGGGTATCTTTCCCTATAAAGAGCTGCGGCTGCGTTTCCATTGCCTCTGCATTCCCCATAAATAAAATGCATGTTTGCATATTCTTGTGGCGTATACTCAACACGTGGCATGTTGATTCACAAAATAAACAATCCAGTTACAAGCCAAGTCGTCGCAAATATCACCACACAAAACAAGTCCAAATCGGTAAACAAAACGAATAGTCCAGTAAAATAGCCAGGTCGTCGTTTTAACACTGATTCACAGTAACTAGCAACAATTGCAACCGGAAACGAAATAAACACATGCGAAGTCGAGCAAGTCGAGTGACGCACTAAGTCTAAGTCCCTGTTCCTGTAAGTTCTGTTAGTCCCCTACCGGTTTTTTTACATTTACTATCTCGCTCGCACTCATCCAACTCATATCCTCTTTGTCTAACATGAACAAAAGACGGGTGGTGCAGGGTGCGCGCAGGTAGCTAGTATGGCGGTCACACGACTTACACACACGACATTTATTGCAAAGCCAATTTGTATTTGTTAAAATATTTCTGGTTTTAAAGAGACTTTATTTAATTATTACTATTCATTACTTACGTCTATTAATGTTTTTATTAACCCCGAATGGTCAGGTACATTCAATGTAAATAAATATTCCAATATTGCAAATTTTGTTGTTTATCCAAAATTCACACATTTTCTACACTAATAGCAATAATTCAGAATTTACATTAGATACAATAATGAATGATACCATTTTGAAATTGGCTTGAAGCACATAATATTTTAAAATAATTGGTCACTTGTGTCTGGATACTTTTTTTTAAAGTTACGGTTGCTCAAACTTTGTCAAATTGAATATTTTTTACAAATTTTCCCCAGAACAAACATTCAAATTGTTTAAAAAAAAAACCATGTAATAATAGTCATACTATTTATTGCCTATCTATCAGCTTAGTTAACGTGAATTACTATAACAAAAAAAAACCGATAGAATTCCTTAATTTGTGGCCGTGGTGTATAAAAATGTGAAATATGGTAACAAAAAACACCGATTATTATTAAAAAAATAATATCTTTGGTACCAACTGTATTTTTTTTTATTTGTATTTTTTTTCTGAATGGCCATTAGTTTTACCATGACCCATTTTAAGGTTATCCATTAATTACCGGACACCCTGTATATAAAGGGCTCCAACGTTATCGATGGGTAAAAACATACATATATAGGGCTTGGACCGCCGGCAGCTCAAGGCTAAGAGCTGGCGGAGAGATTAATTAATGTTTAGCTAGTCAACCTAATATTGCCACGAATCAATTCAATAAAGTTGAACTTTGACTGCACCGGTGGCTCAGTGGTTACGGTAGTTGCTCTGAGACCTGGTGTTCTGGGTTCGATTCCCATCCGGGACAATTATTTGTGTGAACCACAAATTAGTTCTGAGTCTGGGTGTACTTTGTGTCTGTGAAATGTATGTTTGTAAAGTCCCCCGCGACACAGGGATTTATTTCCCTAGATATCAAAAGCCAATTTTCCTATAATAAAGTTAGACCTTAAAGTAAAGGATATAATGAAAAGAAATATATCATATTATCACTTTATTATTAATTATTTAACAGACTATCAGTGTTATAAAAAACAGTCTTCAAAGTACAGAGTTTTTTCTTAGGTACTACAAAAACACAACTAAAACATTTTTTTTCTTCTAAAAAACAAAAATAAACTTTTACATTTAAAAACACTTAATAAACTAATAAAAAATCACAACTTGACTTAGTTTTTTAGTCTCACCATAATAATCAGGACATACCATATCAGCATGTTCCAAACGAAAATATTTTTTGGCAAGTTGCACAATTGTAACGTGTTTTGCGGTTTTTTTTTTGGATGAAAAATATCCACAACGACTAATTTTATTATGATTAGATGTCGCTAAAGACTCGGGACCATCTAACTGACAAATTTCAGCGAGCCTAAGTCTTATGGTTTTAAGCAAAGATGTATTCAGAGCTCGTCGACGGAAATGCGAATTTATGAGTTGGTATGACAAGGCTTCAAGAAATAATCTGCGGCAAATTTTCTTATCAGGATTGTTCTGCATAAATATAATATACGTATTTAAACCTGCTACATTCATTAGACTATAAAAAATTACCATCGGCCACCTATTTGTGCCTCGAGCTACGTTATAAGTCTCACACATTTTGTCTATTACAGTATCAACGCCTCCTTTGGTTTTATTGTACTTTATTATGATTTCAGGTTTTCACAAACTCTGGAAAAAATCTTTGGAACTTTGACGGTCTTCCTCCTCAGCCAAAACCTCAATCTCGTCTTCTTCATCACCTTGCTCTGTGTGATAGGCTTCCTCTTGTGTCTCAACTGCGTCTTCCACCTCGCTGTCATTTCCATCTTCATTATCAGTGTCAGAACTTTCTTCTTCCAACAGTGACCTGATTCGCTCTTTATCCATTCTGACGCAGAATATAATCTGTAAAATAATAAAATTGGTCAAAATAAACATACACAATTACATATATAATAAACAATTACATACACAGTAAAAAAAACCTGATAAATAATAATTTTATACTTACATAAAAAGTTACACCTATGCCTGCGTCGGTCTCACAGACCGATTGGCGCGAAATACGCACACACGTGCGTTCCCCACAAGCGCATGGCGAGCACTGACTGGCGCGTTACAAATCCGGCATATATTAAATAAATTAGAAAAATCATCCCGTCGGTCTCACAGACCAACGCGCGGGTATAGGAAGGTTAAATAAATGGATGGAATGTTGTTAAATTCCGTTCAGTCCGGACCGCCTCACATAGGTCCGGGCTGAATGGAATTTTACATAGCAATCAAGGAAATCGAAACGTATAAACTGGAAGTTCAGTATGTATTTCTGTTGTGGAGTCCGTCAGAAGCCATTCAGAGCCGCTCGGAGCCGTACGGCTTTCAAGGAATATGCATCTGACAAAAAAAATGAACTGTAATTCCTATTCCCATGTTTCAATTTTCGTAACGCGTAAAATCGGACGGATGCTTGGTGATCGGCCTGAATCGTACCTTAAACTTACAACCGTAGAGGTAATTTTAGTAAAATAAATGGTGAGTCTTGGCAAGGTCAAAAACAACAAAATTAATAAAGGTTTTGTTTTTCCATGTGCTTTCATTTGGTTAAAGGAATTAATTTTTGCAACAATGTTTTCATACATAATCAAATATACATATTTCGTATGCTAATTTAGCTACATATTTGCATCCTTTAAGCTATATCCTGAGAGATTTTATTTTCTTTCTGACCAGGAAAATAGATCTTTAATTAAAAAAAATCCAAAGTATATACGGATCCCATTTATTATCGTATACGGTCTATATTTCGATTTCTGACGGAGACTTTCTCTTGAGCTTATACTACGTTAGTTCACTGTGGTATGCTTATATCAAATCCGTATGTTGCGTCTGCAAGGGCCATAACTAGAGAATAGCCATGAAATACAATTTTACAAAAATCGTCATTATTGTCATCAGCCCGTATAGCGTCCACTGCTGAACATGGGCCTCCCGAGGGAGGGTATTTGCCATAGTCACTACGCTTGGCAGGCGGGTTGATGACCGCAGTAATATGTTACCACACAACAAAACGCTGCTGCCTGTTCATTGATATACGATTATTAATCTTAGAATTTACACAAAGATCGAACCCACGACCTCCGAGATTTAAAGCGAGCCAAATACCGCTAAGCTACGGAGGTAGTCTTTTTTAGTTACTTAGTTACTTAGGGCTATTTACGGTTTAGGTAGTCGCGATCCTTGCGTACCCTGTTTAAACTTACTTACCGCTCCTTCTGAGTACATATACCAAAATATCATTTTTGTTAGAAAATATATTAATCAATATAGCAAAAAAAGTGATATTCATAATTGCCATACCCGGTTTTAGAGTAAGTCGAACCAATAAGTCATTTATGGGAAATGGTATTAGGTTTTATATCAAACTCCCTAGTCGTGTTACTGATTTGCCTGATACAACTTTTAAAGCATATGTCAAACGTGACCTTGTATCTAAGGCGTTAAGGACTATATTGAGGATAAAGATGTTCTGTCTCATGAACCATCCTGCGTAACACTTCCTAGAGATCCTGTATCTAAGTAAAATAGTAAGCATAATAGTGTGATGTTCTGTGAACTATCTGTAATTGGCCTAATGAGTTACATTAATAGAGTGCTAGTTCTGTCTCAAATTAGCTTCTTTTATTGGTATAAAACATTAATAGATAATGAAATATTACAAAGACAACCGTTCGGGAAAATAATGTGTTTGCCAAATAAATAATAAAAGTAACTGGACCAAAATCTACGCTCTGCCCATTTGAGTATGTTTCGCCGGACCGTCTCATGTGGGTCGTGTTAAAACCGGCAGTAGAATAACCCACTGAGTTTGTTTCGCCGGATCTTCTCAGTTGGGGCGTATTGGATTCGGTGCGCGCCGCCGGGGATGATTGCGGAGGTATACATCACGTCCTAAGCAACACATAAATGGTTGTAACCCAACCTTCAGCATAACAGTATGACTACCTTCTTTGATATTCCACAGGGAACACCAAACGTGGAAAGAGTTCACATAGTTTAACATTCTAACTTTGCTTTAGTAAATTTGCTTCAGTAAAAATGTACCTAATTGTAGCGAACAATGCTACAATTAGGTACATTAATGATAATTTAACCTACCGATAAAGGAAGAAACTGATCCAGATGACAAAAACAGATTCGATACAACACACTACAACCGTACTGGATATTATATACCACAGAAATTTGCCAATAAACAACACCAGATACGCCAACAAACTTGCCGCACAGGCCTATTCTGTTAGTAAAAACACCTCACGTTATACACAAGAACTTGGAACGTCTATCAGCCTCGGCTTTGTTCACCATGTGGCGATCAAAGTCAGGATATTAACGTGCAAATGCTCTCATCGATAGATTCTTACCGTAGCAGCAGATTAAAACACCTCCAGCAAACGAATAAACAGACTTTCGGCAACAATCAGCTTGCGGACGCTGGAACGATCCGGCTTGCACCATAACCTCCCAGGCAAGGGCTTTGACCGCGTTCCCAAATACAAGACACTACTCGCCGCCAAAGTTCCAATCTATGCTAAAAAGTACTTACACCCCAAACCAATACAACATGACACCCACGAATTTACCAACAAAATATCCGTACGACCATACTTTTTATTACTTTATTTTCATGGACAAATGCTGCTGAGCGCGTCAATCTGTGGAGTACGGAAACTAGTTGCTCAGTGTGAGGCGTATGCTAGGTTACATGGCCTAGCGTATAATGTGAAGAAGTCAAAAATCATGGTTTTTAAGGCTGGGGGTAGGAGCCCTAACAAGGTACTACCAGTTTTACTTTATGGCACGCCTTTAAACAGGGTACATAAGTATAAATATCTATGTCACCCCCAACCTTAAAGACGATGACGACATTGAACGGGAGCGGAGCGTTGTCGGTTAGAGCGAATAGGCTGGCTCGCAGGTTTGCACAAGCAGCCTCTAGATGGCTAGATATACGCAAAGGTCGTACAACGCTCTCCGCGTTCAGTATAATAACGCGTTTAGGATGCTGGTGGGGCAGCCCCGCTTCTGTAGCGCATCCGGGATTTTCGCGCGGATGCGCCTGTAAATTGTTTCTACACAATTATGCGCAAAAGTGTGCGTCCATGGTGCGCAGGGTGTGGGGTGACTCCTGTGTTTTCGTGGGTCACTGTTATGCCATCTCACACGGGTTGCCACCACGGTGATCCACTATTATTTTTTAAACATAGTAACATTTTTTTAAACTACCAGTAAAGCAGAAATTATAAGCGACTTACAATTTAGTCCACTGATGATAGTATGAGGTTTTGAATTGAATCATGACTTGTAACACGTTAAGCCACGTTAAGTCGTTGCCCCCACTGTTAGAACATCATTTATGGTATGATAATCTTTTACCAGAACACAGGCAGCAGCGTTTCGACTGAATCGCGTTCATTGAATACATAAATATACTTAATAGTAAAATAAATTACATTATATCACTGAAACCGCATTTCCATTAAATGTTAGCTAAATTATGACAGTAACATAGTGTAATACAAAAGCTTTTTAAAAATCATGTAATTGATTAGAATTATAGTAGGTACCTATTATAATGGTTGCGGCCTCCAATTATTTTATTTTCGTATATTACTTTTCGTTTATGTGTTGCTTTCACGTGCAATTTATTTCACCATCAAATTTACGAAACCTTTATTAACTATGTAGTTGCTTTTGTCATTTTTGGTATCAGCAAATTGATCTGTATAATGTGCACAGGTAATAATTGGTGATGCGCTTACATTGGCCAGCCAATAAGTGGTTGATGGTCGTACCGGCAATAACGCCTTCTTTATAAATAAATATTCATATTTTCAATATCTATATTACATTCGATTCATTGACGCCGTATTGTAAATAACCTTAACCCTTAACCTTCCTCGATAAAAATCCGTATTCATATAAAGATTTTTCAAATCGGACCAGTAGTTCATGAGATTAGCGCGTTTAAGCTAAACCTCTTCAGCTTATTATAGATACATAGTATTATAGACAAACTCCATAGCGTAGCAGTATTTGGCTCGCTTAAATCTCGGAGGTCGTGGGTTCGATCCCCACGCCGGACAGGAAATCTTTGTGTAAATTCTAAGATTTAATTCCGGGTCTGGTTGGTTGTGGGACTACCCTCCGTGCCTCGGAAAGCACGATAAACCGTTGGTCCCGATTGTATATCAAGTAACGGACAGCAGCATTTCCTTGTGTGGTACAACGCAATACTGCCACCCACCCGCCCGCCTGCCAAGCGTGGTGGCCATGGCGTGGCCCATGTTCAGCAGTGGACGTTATACGGGCTGATGATGATAGATACGTAGGCAAATGCTTCTACCTTTTCCCTGTTTAACTAGTGATGATGTCAAAACACTTAGGGCCGGCTTAACGTCCGGATTGCTCATGCGTACCCGACCCCCGCCAACGGCGGATCGAAGGAGTGTCCGGGGGGTTTTAGTGGTGTAGGGTCCTCTCCTCGTGGTATGACTTTAGCATACCACGCTATGGAGAGGACGAGTCCCACATATCCCACCGCCAGCGCGCAAATACGCTGCAACGGTGGTGGGAATGCGTCAATGCATTTCCCCCCGGACAACAAAAAAAAAAAAAAAGGGCCGGCTTAACGTGCTTTTCGAGACAAAGAGGGTTTTTATGATATTCTTATAATAATTGCCTATCAACCGACAAAACCCGGATAGATTATTGTTGGAATAGGTAATTGAACACACAATCTTCGAACTTCAAAGTTATATCGGGTTGCGGAAGTAGTCCGATTTTCGGATTGTATTTATATAATAATAATGAATACATAGGTAAGTGAATAATAAGGTGAAATATGTAAAGGTCTGCCGTGTTTAATCATAGTCGTCTTATTGAGGTCACAGAAATCATAAGGATTTATGGCGGCTATTATTCTATGATAATAATTCATTCATACCGATGCTAATAACGGGTCTACTCGTGAAGTCCGACACTCGCTGACCCCCGGGAATGTACTAAGTAGTTGAAAGGTTAACTGCGGTACAAATGAAGCACAGACATACATTGTACACGTTTAGGATTATATTGTAGGTGTATGATGGACACACAACAAAGAAGAAGAAGACAAGCTTTTATCATTATTAATCAATATTATAAATGCTAAAGTAACTCTGTCTGTAACTCCTATACCTAGATTTATTAGGTAATCTGTAGTCTATAGTAATATGTAACATTTTAATTTTACATATAACTATAGACCAGAGATTCCCAAAATGGTCGATATGGGGTCGATATCGTTCTATTGACCTAAGTCAGAATGAAAAATAACACACTGTAGCAGCTGTTTTAAGTTAGCAGACCATTATGAATAAGGGGGTTGATCTTTAAAGTAGGTAACGTGGAAAAGGGGTCACTCTTCCAAAATAGTTTGGGGATCCCTGCTATAGACTTTTCCAACTTAATTCTCAGGAACAACTAGTCTGATTAAAAAAAAATATTTCTGTGTTACGTTGCTCATTTGTCAATATTATATTTAATTATGAAGAACTAACGCACGAAAAGCTACTTTAATACATAATATCGATCAATTAACATATTTGCAATAACGTTGGGGAATACCAAAATTGTTTTTAAATCATTCTTTTTAACTCCTATTTCTAGAGAAACATTCGCCGTATGTGCCTTTATCGTAAACTGGCACTTACGACCAAATACTTCTGAAGTATAATTGACATTCGTCCTTATACTTCTGAGATCTAGATTTTTGTTATTTGCTTGCTTTCTATATACTATTTGCCTGTTTGCTTTGTATTTTTCCCGTTTAATTGTCCCTAATTAGTTATGGTAGAATTAATTTTTGTTTCGTCCAATTAATAATCTACTAAATAAACATACACCGCGACACCGTATGTTTAACCTTTAGTTTAAAGGTTATGTTGTTAACTTCTCTTGAATAACGTTCTTATTAAAACCGGTACAAATATATAAAATTTTATGATAGAAAAATACAACTCTTTACTAAATGTATATATGGAAGTAATAACTAAAACTTGACTGTCTGTCTGATTGTTCCGGCTAATCTCAGTAACGACTAGATCGATTTAAATTGGACTCACGGCAGATGTAAGGTATAATATACCTAAGTCAAAGTCAAATATCATTTATTTCGTAAAAAATATTATATAGGGTGACTGGTAATTAGTGACCGATACCTAAACACATCATTGTGCTCATGATAACAAACAACTTGAAATAAGTAAAAACCTTGGGAATTAAAGGTTTTAATAAGCTAAAAATTTCAGTTTACATGACAAACAGTAATGACAACAGAATAGACAATAAAACGATAAAGAAGAAAATAATATAAGAAATGAGGTTAATATCATTCTCCCGTGCTAGTTTTCCAAATATAGTCGTTAAGTTTTACGGGTGGATGGCGTTGTCGATTTGACCTTCGTGGAGATTGGAGATTTCTATCAATTGTAGGTGGCGACAGTGTTGAGGCTGGCCTTTCATAATTTTTGCTAGAACCTGACGGTAGTAGTACGTCAGTGCAGTCACCAGTAGGTATTTGTTCTGCTTCGGCTACTGGTTCTTCTACCACTGACTCTGGCACGGGATTATCTCCTTCAGTATTCATTTTATCTCCAAGAGTTTCTAATGGAGCCAAGTGGCGGTTGGATATTGTAGTTTCACGTCCGTCGGGAAGTTTAACATAAGAAAAGTCCGGATTACTTTGTATTAATTCTACTTCCTCTACAATTGGCTCATATTTATTTGTACGATTAAATTTCTTTAGTAGAACATGCCCCGACTCTGTTAGCCAACTAGGTGCCGATTCGCCATTTGTGGATCTTCGTGGATGGACAAACATTCTTTCATGAGGTGTACAGTTAGTCGCTGTGCACAAAAGAGAACGAATGCTGTGCAGAGATTGAGGTAAGACCTTCTCCCAGTTTTCAACTGACAAGTTCTTTGTTTTCAAAGCCAGAAGAATGGTTCTCCATAACGTATGGTTCAGTTTTTCCACTTGACCGTTTCCTTGAGGATTATATGCAGTAGTGCGATTTGTAGCTATACCTCTTGAATGTAGGAATTCCTGCACATCATGTGAAAGGAATGACGTTCCTCTGTCTGAATGAATGTAAGCAGGCATTCCAAATATCATGAAAAGATTGTTGAGATTAGTGATGACAGATTGTGCACTGATGTCAGAACAAGGGAATGCAAAAGGAAAACGCGAATATTCGTCGATAACTGTAAGTAAATATTTGTTTCTTGTATTTGAGGGAACTGGTCCTCAAATACAAGAAACAAATATTTCAATAATATAATAAATAATAATAAAGTCAATGCTCAAGCGTTCAAAGGGTTTTGTTGCTTTTATTAAATGTCTAAATGTCTTTTCCGATTTAAAGAATCTAAGTTTAATTTCCGAACAGATTCTACATGAAGCTGTCATGTTTCTGATATCTTCTATTGAGTATGGTAAGTTCTTAGATTTTATCCAGTGATACATTCTTGTTACACCTGGATGACATAGGGCTTCGTGAAGCGAAAGTAGTTTTGCACTTTGTGTGCCAATCACGGCGCATACACGAGAGAGTGCATCTGCAGCTTGATTATCTTTACCCGGTCTATAAATTATATCATATTTGTATGGAGAAAGTTCTAAGCGCCATCTTAATATTTTCTCATTTTTTATTTTGCTAGCATTCTTATTGGTAAACATGAATGATACAGACCTTTGGTCCGTTATGAGGTTAAAATGTTTACCAATTAGGTAATGGCGCCATTTCTTAAAGATTCGACTATTGCGTAAGCCTCTTTTTCGATTGCAGAATGGTTCTTCTCACTCGCATTTAATGTTCTAGAGTAGAAAGCTATTGGTTTTGAAACTTGTGTCAATACAGCAGTAATGGCATAGTCGGAAGCATCAGTTTCAACGGTGAAATAAATTTTGTCATCTATGGCATATACGGAAGACTTGGCAATGTCCGATTTTAACTTTTGAAAACATTGTATTTCTTCAGTTTTTAATGGAAATGAGCCAGCGCGAGCAAGTAGATGTATTTTTTCTGAAAAATTCGGTATCCATTTAGAGTAATGGGCGAACATCCCTAATGCCCGTTTCAACGAAGACAAGTCATGTGGTGGTGGTAAATTTTGTAGAGGCTTAAGATGCTCAGTGTCAGGTGTGATCACGTGAACCTTTATTTGATATCCAAGTATATTAATGAAATTTTGTGTAAAATTACATTTTTGAAGACTTAAGGTAAGGTTATATTTCTTGACAGCATTTAAGAATTTTTGGAGGTTTTGATCATGTTCATCTTTCGACTCTCCGCAAATGGTAATGTCATCGAGATACGCGTATGTTTTAACCAATTTCTCTTGCCTGATGACCCAATCTATCGTTCTTTGAAAGCTGGAAACACCGTTCTTTACTCCAAAAGGAATACGCTTGAATTGGTACAAATTTCCAAGAGCTTCAAAGGCAGTGTATTTCTTTTCTTCAGGAAGTATAGGACTTGGTGGTATGCACTTTTTAAATCAAAAGCGCTAAAAAAAGAATTCTTGGCTATCCTTGATACTAAATCTTCGATATTAGGCAAAGGGTATGCGTCAAGTTGAGTGTAACGATTGATCGTCTAAGAATAATCTATCACTAGCCGCTTCCTATGTGTTTCACTCTTTGTTATAAGGACTTGAGCTCTCCAAGGTGATTGGCTTTTCTCTATTACACCTTCAGCAAGAAGTGTTTCGATCTCGGATTTGATGAATTGTCTGTCTTCATCATTGTGTCTGCGAGACTTGATAGCGATAGGTCTGCAATCTTTGCAGAGATAAGAAAAAAGTGGAACAGCTGGGACTGAAGCAGCAGTTACATTGCATACTTGCAGTGGTTTTTTGGGTCCACCGAAAGATAGTTCGAATTTGGAGTGTTCTTTAAGTACGTCATGACCAATAACCATGTCGGCGCATAGGTTTCGCACGATGAGGAGATTAACATTTTTGTAAACATGCTTGCCTATAGTTACTGTTTGGCAAGTTAGGCCATTAACAACTGAGGTTTGCGAAAGAGAAGCCTAGGAAATAGTTTGGTTACATGATCTTCTTTTAAATCCACATAACTTTGCAAATTCATCATCGATGAAACTCACAGAACTGCCAGTGTCCAGCAGCGCTTCTGCTTTTACCCCTCGCACTAGTGCAATTACAGTGGCTTTTCTTAAAGACGCAGGAGATGCAGCAGTAATTCAGGCGAGTAAGTCTTCGTTTGTTGTTGTTACTGAATTTATATTTTTAGATGACCGACATACTTTAGCTAAGTGGCCTTTCTTTTGACATAACTGACAAGTTTGTTCTTAAGCTGGACAATTTCTACGATTATGTATTTGTCCTCCACAGAAGTAACATTTTCGTTTATAAGGTGTGGTGGCAGCATTATTTTGTAGTTCTCTACTTGACTGTTTTTCTCTCTGTATTGTTTCTTTTAAACGAAATAAACGATTTTTATTCAGCACTTAGGTATTTACATACACTTGTACTTGTCAAGAAAATTTACAATGCATATATAATTAATAATAAATAGGTAACATTTACTATTACATTATGTTTAATTTACTTCAGGTGTGCTAGAAGTCTGTCAGTCTTGTGTTAGTAAACAAGCTCTTAATATTAACGTTAATATCTATTTACTTTATTTATTTTATTTTTGTGTGGCGTTAACAGATACTGTATTATAGCTATTAGAATTTTCTTCAGCCGTTTCTAGAGAAAGAGCTTGATTGTAAGCCTGGTCCAAGGTAAGAGTAAGGTTCTCCAGAAGACGTTGCCTTATTTTATTTGAATTTAAGTCAGATATAAACGCGTCTCTTATACTGTTATTTTTATAAGTTTCTGCATCTACAGACGTAAAGTCACAGTCTTTAGACAATAACTTGAGTTTCTGAATGTAAGTACTAATGTCTTCACCGGCACTCTGTTTTCTAGTAGCGAGTAAGTGTCTTGCATATATAATATTCTTCGGCTTTATATATATATTGTTTAGTAGTGTAATTGCTTCAGAGTACGTACCAGTTTCACTGATGTAATTGTATACCTTAGGCGAGATGTGATTTATTAACAGCTGTAATTGTATCGTAGTGTCAGGTTGAGCACCAAGGAAACTTTCAAAAGTCTTCCGCCAATGACGCCAGGCACCAGCCGCGTCACTATCAGCCGGGTCCTTGTCAAATCGTTCCGGTCGTAAATATTTTTCCATTTTAAATATTCATTTAAATTATGTTTTGCTTATTAAATTGAAATTAGTAAAAACCTTGGGAATTAAAGGTTTTAATAAGCTAAAAATTTCAGTTTACATGACAAACAGTAATGACAACAGAATAGACAATAAAACGATAAAGAAGAAAATAATATATGAAATGAGGTTTATATCACAACTTTTACTATGGCACCAAACCTGAAATCGCGAAAAAAAATCAGCTGCTCCCTACCATGTTGACGAGTTATGTGAACATAAATGTATGGAACAGCTGATTTTTTTTTCGCGATTTCAGGGTTCGTGCACAAGCACAATCATGTGTTTAGGTATCGGTCACTAATTACCAGTCACCCTATATTTATTTGGAATCGATACTTTTTAGGATAGTTTAATGGGATACTTTTTTTTAATAGGATACTTTTTATTTTGTCTTTCCATTTTATTGTCCGTGTATTCCGCCTCATATCCAAAACGGTAGTACCAATTGGGGCGGAATTTTCATTGTTTCATACATACACACATATCACGCCTTTATCTCATAGAGGTAAGCAGAGTCAAAGGAATGCCACCTGTCTCGGTCTTGGCATTCCTCTTTTGCTTCTTCCGCATTTATGGGTCTTTTCATACAAGAGGCAAGAAGCCTAGCAAATAAATATAAACTCTTGACTATACTGCTAGATTATAATTATACTTCGCATCTCATCCTCGTGATCACTATAATTACATGTAGTCGTGCTCTTCTGGAGTACCACGCTGCACAAAGTTCAACAATAAAAAACGAAACGCCGTCCTATCTATGCCCATGTCATCTGTCAACTTAAACGTCATTGTGTTTTTTGTGCTCCCGCGCTGCAGTGAATTTATCTGGTGTTTTAACAATTTTTTGATATTAAATCAAATCGTTTTCAATTACTATTTAAAATGAGTAGTAAAATAAGTGCTGAAGACCCAGATGGAGTGGAAAAATTAAGAAAAAACCCAAAAAATTACAGAAAAAGTTGTCAAAAATTACGAACAAAGCCAAGGATTCCGGTAAGAAAAAAATTATGTTTTTTACGTGTTGTTTTAATATGAAAACCAGTATTAATGTACCACAGATAATCTTAAAACTTTCTCACTAGAGAATAGGTAGGTTCTTCGTTTCTGCCCACTAGAGTCTTCACGAGAGGTTGACCTGGGAAAAATAAGTAGCTAAATACTAAAAGTATGTATCCTAGAGTTTTCACGAGAGGTTGACCATGGAGTACTCACTACTTATAACATGACATCTTTTTTCTTTATCTAAAAGTATGCAAATTGAGTCTTCACGTGAGGTTGACCTTGCAGTACTTACAAGTGGCCTAAAATATACTTTCTACTTCTTTGTAGAGCGTGAGGTCCCTGTTCCGAGCCGAGACGTCTCAATACTGAATGATGACCCTGTTCCAGAGAATGAAGATTATTTTCTTGAAAACACAGCAGAAGATTTAGATGAGTCTATCATTAACCTTTTAGGGGAAGAAGGGGAAGAAAAGGAAAATTCAACCATACTACATAGTGAAATAAAAAAGAGATGGCAAACTATCCTTAAAGATGGCTTAAGCAAGGAAGCCCGGGAAACTCTTATGAAAAAATATCACATCCTCAAAAACTGTACTGAGTTAACACCTCATTTACTGAATGACCTCATAAAAGAAGTACTAAACGAAGCTGGCTTAAACAGGGACAAAAGGATTGTAGAAAAACAAAAGAAGCTTGGCTTAGCTATTTCAGCTTTGGGTACAACTCTGTCTTAACTCTTAGACAACAATTCACAGGAGAATAAAGAAACTATTGAGGCTCTTAGTGATTCTTGCCGCTTACTATGTGATATTTTTCATTCAGATTCAATAACAAGAAGATTGCTTATCATACCAGGTCTTAACAAAGATATGAAAGGGCTCATAAATAATGTTAATACAACTGAATATCTCTTTGGTAATGATTTGCAATAGAAAGTAAAGGCTTGTAAAGCCACAAAGAGCTCAGCAAAGGATTTAAAAATAACTCCTCCAACCAGACCTTCAGCCCCTCTTAGCAAAGGCCCAATGACTTTAAGCTCCAGGGGCCCGCTCCGATCAACAGCTCCACCTCGTCCGAGTGGGACTCCGTTCCGGGCTGCAGCACAACCACGGTTCCCGCTGCCGCCACAGAGGCAGCAACCCAGAACAAACTACTATCGCCCGCAGCAGCAGCGCAGCAGTCAACCACAGAGGCGTCGCTAGAGACAGGCAGGCTTTCATTTTTTCTTAATAAGTGAGAGGCTATAACCTCAGACCCTGAAATCTTATCGTGGGTTTTTATGAAAAACCCCCAGTACAATCAACAATTCCAAATAATAATACCTTTACTAAAGAAGAAACAAACATTATTTCCGAGGAAATTAAGAAACTTTTAGCTTTAGGGGCTATAGAAAAATGTACACCATGTGAAAGCCAATATCTTTCAAGTATTTTCCTTGTACCAAAACCAGATGGATCAAAAAGATTTATTCTCAACCTTAAAAATTTAAATCACTTTATACGTACTAACCACTTTAAATTGGAGGATATTAGAACAGTTTTAAAATTAATAAACCCTGGTTTTTATATGGGGAAAATTGATTTAAAAAATGCATATTTTCTGATACCAGTCTATAGAGAAGACAGGAAATACCTCGGCTTCCTCTTTCAGGATAAGATATACGAGTTTACTTGTTTACCTTTTGGGCTAAACACAGCCCCGTATGTCTTGTCACTTGCGTTCACAGGGATTCATTTCTTGTATTTATTTAGATGACATTTTGTGTCTAGGGGCTACCTTTAGTATGTGCCAAGATAATATACAGTGTACATTGAATTTTTTAAAAGAACTAGGTTTCATTATAAATTTTACTAAAAGCTCATTACAGCCATCACAACAGTGTCAGTATCTAGGTTTTATATTTAATTCGGCAAAAATGACAGTAGAATTACCTTCAAATAAAAGGCAAAAAACTTTATTAGAATTGCAAAAATTCTCTTAAATGGAAAGAATTAAAATTAGAGACTTTGTAAGTTAGTAGGTTTACTAATTTCCATTTGCCCAGCAATCCCTTATGGCCTTCTGTACACAAAAGTGTTTAAAAGGTTTAAAACTAAAGCTTTAGATAAAAATAATGGTAATTTTGAAAGCTTTATGCATATGAACACATATATTTATCAAGATATCGAATGGTGGAAGAAAAGCATTGTAAAAACAGTTAATTCTATTAAAACATTTAATTTTGCCACAGAAATTTACAGTGATGCCTCTACGACAGGATGGGGTTTACATTGTTGAGACCAAACAGCAAGCGGGTTTTGGTCTGAATCTGAAAGGAAACAACATATCAATTACCTGAAGCTTTTGGCTGCTTTTATAGGTCTTAAAACATTTGCATCTGATCTGCATGACTGTGAGGTCTTACTCAGAATTGATAACACAACCGCAACCGCATATGTTAATAAAATGGGCGGTACAAGGTTTCCACACTTAAATAATTTAGCTTGCGACTTGTGGATGTGGTGTGAGACAAAAAATATCTGGATTTATGCATCATACATTCCATCAAAAGAAAATAAAGCCGACAAGGAGTCGAGACGTCCTTGTCCTGAAGTTGATTGGGAATTATCACAGCAAGCTTTTAACAAAATTATTTCTGTGTTTGGAACGCCTGAAATAGATTTATTTGCTACCAGATCTAACACGAAGTGTAGAATTTACGTATCATGGCATAGAGATCCAGATGCTAAATATATAGATGCCTTTACAATTAATTGGTCCAAACATTACTTTTATGCTTTTCCACCATTCGCACTTATTTTAAGGGCTATTTTATAACATTATTAAAGATGAGGCCCGAGGAATAATGGTTGTACCAGACTGGCTATCTCAGCCATGGTACCTATTATTTACTCGATTAATCGTAAAATCTAATAATAATTTATTACTTTCTCCTTTTAGGGAGCGCCATCCTCTCGACAAATATCTCACGTTGATTGCAGCAGTCTTATGCGGGAATCTCTGCGTCGAAGAGGAATCATAGAGCATGCTGTAAATGTGATGTTGGCCTCAATTTCAGTTAACACTTTCAAACAATATAATACGGCTGTTAAACTTTGGGTAAAGTTTTGTGGGGAGAATTGCGTTGAACCTTTAAATGGTTCAATTCCCATAGTTATTTCATTTTTTAACATCACAATTTAAAAAGGGTCTGGGCTATGGGTCCCTTAATAGTTTCAGATCTGCTCTGGCATTAATATTAGGACCACATGTGGGCACTGATGATAGAGTCAAACGATTTTTTAAGGGTGTGTCAAAACTGAGACCACCTGCCCCAAAATATAACTTCGTGTGGGATACCAATATTGTGCTAAACTACATGGAATCCCAATTCCCAAATGATAATCTTAGTCTGGAACTACTTACAAAAAAGTTAGTAACACTAATTGCTCTATGTACTGGACATAGAGTCCAAACAATAGCTTTAATAAAAGTTTCAAATATTAATTTTTCAAATAGTGAGGTCATTATTAAAGTCCCAGATAATAGCGTTTGCGCAGCTCCGTGTTAATATTACATTCGTGAATTGCGCGGTTGTAGCCACTGCCCGGATTCCGCTATGAGTACTCAAACTCTCATAGCCAATGAAGTTCTGGCATTTATAAAACATACCATCGACTACATGGACGAGGTCAGCATCTTGCAGATCTGCAAGTCATCTTTTAAGGAGGATGAGATTAGCAGTGCCAAGTTGCTGCTGTTCACGACGCTCGGCAAACTCAGCCAGATGCCGTCTCGGCGAAGGGATGGCACCGAGAAGAGTATCCAGGACATCGTAACGCTGATGAAGGAGACCGATCCGGATGACATGCCTGAATTTGTGGCGAAGGATCTGCACAAGCTGCCTCCCGTCACGTTCGACCACGTAGATGTCACCAGGCTGCTGAAGGATATCACACTCCTGAAGAAAAGCCAGGTCGAGATGCAGCATCAGCTGGAGGTGTCCAACAACACCATCAGTGAACTACGGGCAGAAGTAGTGTTATTGCGCAATGCAATTTCTGCAAGTAGGTCACCTATCGACGCCGCAAAAGTGAACACGCTTCGCGGGGCACAAAACGCCTCCATCTGCAGTTTCGAGTCGGCGGGCTCGAATGCGTCACCAGCTGCCGATAATGCATGCGTTGCAACGTGTGCCGCGGCCGTCCCTGCCTCGACACCGGTGGAGACGACGACATGTGTAGGTTCAGCGACCCCGAAACGAGCCTATGCAGCAATAGTAGCCGCCGCTAAAAAGTCTGTTGAGCCACTAAACTCACAGGTTAAAATAGCGGACAAAGTGAAAGGGGGTAAGCGGAGCCTGATAAAACCAAAACAGGTTCTGAAAAGGCAGGCTCCAGTGAAGGACACGGGCGACAGCGATGGTTTCATAATGGTGGAGAAGAGGAAGAAGAAGAAGCCTCCTTGTCAGAACCAATGTGGTACTGCGCTGGCAGGACCCAACATACTGTTGCGTCCAGCCGTACCGACAACGCTGATGTACGTGTGAAGACTGCATCATTCCACGAAAGTTGAAGAGGTCGTGGAGTCCATACAGGTGAAGACCAACTGGACTTTGAGGGTCGAGATGTTGGAGCCGCGTCACAAAACGAACTTCAAGTCGTTCGTGGTGCGTGTTCCGACGCAGTATCTCGAGAAGGTCCTCAAAGAAGAGTTTTGGCCGAAGGGTGTTATGTTCCGCCGGTTTCGTGGCCAGCTACGTGACACCAGTCAGCGAAACACGACGCCGATACTTCGTGTACATTAGTATTAAGTTTTTTATTCTCAAAATATGTATTAGTTTATTACTGTTTAAGATTATTGTATGTATTGTATTCTATGGGCCTCCGATGCCTGAAATAAAATGATTATTATTATTATTATTATATCAAAACATCAGCTCCTGGCAGGTCTCAACCTTTACTACTCTTACCAATCTATGATAAAAATCCAAAGATATGTCCAGTTACAGCATTGCGCTGCTACTTACAAGCTACTGAACATTCCAGGGGGGAAAACGATAGTTTGTTCCTTACATTTAAAAAACCTTACCATGCTGCTTCGTCTGATACTATCAGCAGATGGATAAAAGGAACTCTTAAAGCTAGTGGCGTTGATATTTCAATGTTTAGTTCTCATAGTACGCGTCATGCGTCTACATCAAAAGCAGCTTGTCAGGGTGTAAGCATTGATATTTTAAGACAATCAGCGGGTTGGTCGCATAATTCAACTGCTTTTGCAAGGTTTTATAACAGACCCATAAAAAGTAATTGTTCTGCTTTTTCTACAGCCATTCTTGACAATTACTAAATTAATGATTAATTAGATATAAGTAGACACTGGCTGATTACTAAATAATTTGTTACGTTCATTTATGTTACTAAATGTAATGAATGTCTTTAATTGTCTTAAATTGTCACATTGAATAAATGTTACATACTTTGTTTTCTCAGCAATTTTATAGTTTCTTTAAACATGTAATTATAGTGATTATAGTGATAGTACCAGTAGGAAATGTGAAATGTGATGTGAAATTGACTTTATTATATTTAAGAACTTTGTGAACCTTTGTGTTTGTTATATCTTTGAAAATAAATAATTTATTTTATTTGCTCTTACACTCGATTTGGCTCCAATAATTAAACATATTGTATACATAAACACAAAAGACACGAAAAATAAAAACAATTCAACGTATAGATAAGAATAAAGATTAACTGTAGGAACTAATTAGAAAACTACTGTTTCAATGCCTATTGACAGCAGTGAATGTTCACAGTAAACGAGTTAATCAATGAGCCAGGAGCCAACAGTCAGCAAATAATTTACTAGTCTGCGTTTTCTAGCTCCCTCTCATACAAACAATACAGAAACGGACTAACTAATCTCAATGGTAGCAGGTAATTTTGAGTTTAAAAATCAGACCAAGTTCGTAACACAGAAATAACATTCTGTGTTACAAACTCGGTTATTTATTAACAAAGGTACCATTTGTGCATTTATATTAGTAGGCACTGTTGTTAAAAAATAATAATGTGAGTTAATAAATGAAATTATGTTGACAATTGAGTTATAGAGGCTGATTCTGAGCTGGTGTTTTGAGTTTGATTTCCACTCAGGAAAATTATTTGTGTGAATCACAGAAATCTTTTTAGAGTCTGGGTGTGTTTTATGTCTATGAATAAGGATTTATTATCGGCATGAGGGAGATGTCTTTAAAAAAAGCTGCTTTTTGTGGTTTCGTACCCAAAGGGTAAAAAAGGGACTCTTTTACTAAGAATCTGCAATCTGTCTGACACCAGGCTGCTTCTACCTACCTACCTATACCTACTTATTTTGCAACAGCTTTGATTTTTTTTAAGTTGGCTTTGTCAATCAAGAATTAATACAAGACATGTAGCACCTTGTAATCAAATATAATATTAATTAATAAATTTGTTCAAGTTTCTTACACTTTGTAAAAAAATATCGGGTCTGTTATTGTGTTACTTTTATCGATAGCCCTCCCAGCAATAGGAATAGCGATAACACTCCCTATCGGTTTCGGTTCGGTATAACCTTGTACGTATGTAAGCGTCATATTTTTATAAAATAATAATGCATACATATTGTAAAAAAAACGCCCATTTAAGTTTTCCACAGGAGCTGTCATCAAGAAAATAAAGAAATGGAAATAGTACCTATAGACAGCTGAAATGTAGACAAATGCTGTAGTTTTGTTGCTTCTAATACAAGTAGGTACTAAAAACAGAATAAAATAAATATTAAAGGGAGGGCTCCTATACAACAGACATGTTTTTTTTTTTTTTTTTCTCAATAGCAATAATGGAAACAGAAACGTGAGTTTTCAACATAAGTGAAAATAAAATATTATAGTGTCTACATTTACTATAATAGTGTCGTACGAAACCCTTTATGCGCAAGTCTGACTCTCACTTTACTTGGTAGATTTACACAATAGATATTAATCAACAATTATTATTAGTTTAATATGATTATTAAAGAGTATTATTTTAATGTTATTGTTACAGTTGCCATAGCAACCTGAATATTCTTGGTACGGTTCAATCCATTGACACTACCTTTCGATTCATCGAATATCATGTTTACAACCATCTTCTAATAATTTTATAAATGTTTTTTAATTTTATATATTTGTTAAATTTCAATAGTCTATAATCAAATTGTAAATATGAACAAAATACAAAAATACCTTACATTGGAATAATGTTTCGAAACTTAGGTTAAGTACTTATATATAAATGTTTGCTACACCCTAACAGGGTTCATGTTGATACCTATCATTGTAAATGAACAACTTTGTACACATGAATGCAATAAAACTTACTAACTTACTTACTTTACCACGGTACTATTTATAGTCATTGGTTTAAGTTAAGTTAGAACTGCGACCATAAAGCATGAGCCGAGCGAGCGAAGCCAGAGTCCCGCTCCAGTCATTTAGTCAAGTTCCAGAAACGAATCGGTCCTATTCATAATTATTGGTTTAGGTTAGGTTAGAACTGTGACCACAACGTACGAGCCGAGCGAGCGAAGCGAGCGTGCCGCGGCAGCGGCCGGCGAAGTGCCAGAACCGAATCGGTCTTATAGTTATTGGTTTAGGTACGGTTAAAACTGCGGTATAAACTCCCAGGCCATAAACATAACCTTAAATGAGTCGTGTTTTATGAATTTAAATGTGCGTGTCGTGTGAAAGTGGCCCACTTTGTTAAAACTATTTGAAAATGTGCTTAGGATTTAGAGAAAATTCCAAAAGAATTGTGGAAGTAGGAATCAGATTTTGTGAAACTCAAATAACCGAGTTATGGACTGTACAGTTGGGCCCTCAGTTCTTACATAGAGGATGGAGGGCCCACCTGAACCTGATAAGCTATGGACACTACAGAAAAAGTCTTTATGCCAAAATCTAAGGTAATGCCAAACAAAATTTGTGATCACAAGATATTATCGCAAAACACTGTACTACTTTGTATATCTTTGTACAAAATTGGCCCTCAATCCTCACACACGTCAAAGTTTATTACGCAAATAAAATGAAATCATTAACTTACAGCTACTGTCTAAAATCCTATAAGATACTAAATAAATAATGAAGACGTGAGTGGATGAAGGTGATAAGTCACAAAATCACAATTTCGAGTAAATCGAGTTTAAAGTTTCACTTTTATTTTTTAAGATAAGTCGCTACGAAACAGATTTATTAATAAAACTATGATGCCAAGTTGTGTAAACAACCTGAAATATTAATGGTACGTAAGCAATTAAACAAATTAATATTTTTTATTATATAACTTCTAAAAAAACTACACATAACTCCTTCTTCCATAAACAAAAGTCAACTTTTCTGCACGTTTAGTTAGGTATTAAAGTAGGAATGTAAGTTGTACTGTCTTAATTATAATATAAATATTATATTTTACTTTACTTATATAATATTATATTGTTTTAGACACTTTTTGGTATATCCCACAAATGTAAGAAATTTCTTTAGTGATTCCTCCGATTTTTACGTTGCACTTATTAGCGTTACTGCGTATTTCTAAGGTGTTTTTTCGATTTGTTTTGGTTTGTTATATATTAATATCTCAGAATCTTCACGTTCGTGTTGGTTACTAGTAGAAAGAACAATAAGGTAATTTTGCCTTGTACTGCTTGCTCACTTACATTACAAGAACTACAGATCGAAAGGCATTCCGCAAATAAAATATCATCACTACCCAAAGGAATGTTCAAGCATGACCGAATGGTTAAGGTATTAGGGGCTATACATAAGATGCAGGTTCGAATCCTGTCGGTAGTCTAAATATATTAGGCTCAATTCAAAATATTCTAAAATTTAAAAACGTAAATACGGGGGCCGTGTCATCGTTTAAAAATGTAATTCCAAGGCAACTTTGGACATGTTTGTCTTGTTAACTATTATCAATAGATGGCATCTGATCTACGTGTTACCGTGTTAGACGTGTTACAAAGAGGTTGATAAATTTCAACTACCGGTTGGGTTCCACTGTGGCCAAATGGTCTAGGCATTAGAGGCTAAGTATACCTAACATGCAAGTTCAACTCCTGTACTACTCCTGGTCGTGTAAATTTATTAATGTTTTAACTTTTAATTTTAACTTAAAGAAACTAACACTTAACGCCATGGTTTTAAGCTTATCCTTGTAATCATCATTGATATTTTTTCCGTTACTGGGTGACCATCAGCAGTATTTTAACAATATGTTTTAGTATTTTTTGTTAAAGCGGCAACAGTAATACAATATTTCTTAACATTTCAACTGTCTAGCTATCGCGGTTCTTGAGATACAGCCTTGTGACAAACAAATAGACAGCAAAGTCTTAGAAACAGGGTCCCGTTTTTACCCTTCGGGTACGGAACCCTAAACATGCGCGATAATGTGACAGAATGAGAATTAAAATAACTAAATGTCGTGAATAAATGTATGTGATATGCCTTCATTCACGAAAAAGTGACATCGCGTCTTTCAATCATCGTAAGCTGAGTGGAAGAAGGTGTTATGTACGTACATATCACTTTCTTCCACGAAAGAAAAACAAAGTCTTTACTTTATTTATCTGGAAGAAGGTGATATGGGCCCATATCTCTTTCATCCAGTGCCATTTTCAAAGTTAACTGTACATAACACCTTTTTCAACATATTATTTTGAAAAATAAGCCTTAATTCGACGGTTTAAGGCTAGTAGTCTGTAGTCATCGACATTTCAAGCTCATCTATGCAAAAAAACACAAAACCTCCAAAATGCGACATATCACCTTCATCAACTCACGTCTTTAATTGTTAAATTTTGTGAAAGCAAGAACAGGTCACCAATTCTTGTTGTATGGAAGTTATGACCTTGATAAATTTCGGGCCCTCAGTTCTCCCATTTATTTTGCTATCGTTTAATTACGCGTAGCGTATGAAAGATAAGACAAAAACAAAATTGCCTCTTTTTGTGAAAAAAATTGTGCAACAAATTGGTGTCATATGTTACAAATAAGAATTATGATAAAACTACAAATCTTAATAGAAACCGAAATCAACTATTTTTAAGTTATGTATGTGAGTAGGGTGACAATAATTTATTTTTAACCTCATTTTATATACTTTGTTAGTAGCGTTACTGAGTGATATTTTTTAGTTCCATCCGCTGTTGCAAAGTAATCATACCTATGAAAATATTTTATTGTTTACATAAATGCACAATAGTTGTAATATTTAGCGTAGTTACTAAACAATAGATTATGATAGTGCAGCGGAAGTTGTAGGTAATAAAGCATTAAGACGAATTAGATTATTTAGAATTTCACACCGACGAAATCGCGGGCATAAGCTAGTACCTAATAAAGGACTGAGTTCCTGGAGGACTTTTTTTATTCCTAGGCCTACCTCTGTTATTGTGCAAGTACCTATACTTGCACAATAACAAATATGTTTTCTAGAATATGATTTAATAAATATATTTTACTTTAAATTTTTTTATTTATAAATAGAAGAAATTAAATTAAAAAATTCTAATAGTGACTATTTAAGAAGACAACCGTTAGTAGATCATTCATGTCATTAACCAAAATGTAATATAATACAATATATCAATATAATAGTTATTCTTGAACAGTTAGTCATAGCGCTACAGTCCAACTTAAAGGAAATTTTACTAAAATATTAGGTACTTATTAAATTATAAGTACCTATGTATCAAAACAAACATTGGTTTGTTTTATAAGTACCTAATATTTTAATAAAATTTCCTTTAATATTTAATTTTCTATTTAATATTCCGCTATGATAATTGTTCAAGAATAACTATTATACCGTACCTTAAATGTTTGATATCTTGACCAAAGACGAGCGATGGCGTATTAAATAAAATTAATATAAAAAAATATTATTATTATTGTTCTTCACAATAACTGTTTCATAAAACTCGCCTTAATGCTTTATCACCGACAACTTCCGCTGCACTATCATAATATATTGTTTAGTAACTACGCTAAATATTACAACTATTGTGCATTTATGTAAACAATAAAATATTTTCTTAGGTATGATTACTTTGCAACAGCAGATGGAACTAAAAAATAACACTCAGAAACGCTACTAACAAAGTATATAAAATGAGGTTAAAAAGAAATTATTGTCACCCTACTCACATACATAACTTAAAAATAGTTGATTTCGGTTTCTATTAAGATTTGTAGTTTTATCATAATTCTTATTTGTAACATATGACACCAATTTGTTGCACATTTTTTTCACAAAAAGAGGCAATTTTGTTTATGTCTTATCTTTCATACGCTACGCGTAACAAAACGAAAGCAAAATAAATGGGAGGACTAAGGTCCCGATTTACAGATACAGAATCACGCAATCTGCTAACAGGTTTTTAGTCTTCAGGCGACTAACTGCTGTTCGAGATAAACATACATTGTCCCGAACACACACATAAAAAAATATTCATAATCCATCCGAAAGTGAGAGAGAAAGAATTGCTGGAGTACGGCATGAAGAAGAGCGCAACGAACGTTTGAATTCTGATCGACTTTGATATTCTCTGAATAGCTGTCCCGGGCATTTGAATTCGACATCAGACGTTTTAGATCTTCGATTTTGACGACCCTGTTCTCGCTGGCATAAGCAACAGGATCCGCGTAACAAGTAACGGAAGCTAGTATTTTAATAAAATTGTACCATAAAAAATTAGGCTTAAATTCGTAATTTCAAAAATCGACACTTTAAGCATTTGTATGTTAACCCGCACCGAACTAGTTTTGAGTAATCAGTCGTTTAAGTTTAAACAAAATAGAAACCTTCATATAGGACATAAGCGAATAGGAAATGAACCATTTTTGTATTCTGGAATATTCTGCGATAATTTTTCAATTAAATAGATTGCACCATCTGATCTACCTTATGCTCTAAAGCGTTAGACTGCATTCATAACTTAATATTCGATTTTTTGTGGGTTCACACACGAATGCTCAGCAGCGTCCAAATAATAATTAATTCTATAGAATAAGTAAAAGGTGGGAACTTTTTACTTCTGGAAGTTTTTTATTCATATAAAATTAATACAATATTTGAGTTGATATAAATCCAGCTTCACTTCCTCTAAATAATTATGTTAATTAACCTCCTACCGAGAGCTTTATTTTAAAAGCTAAATGCCAGTTAATGCCTAGTTTGTTTGCTATGCGTACACAGTCGTTAATAAAGAAAATCTAGAGTCGATAAGAAAAAATCGTTTTTTCCTATATTTTCACCCTTTTTTATAATATGTACATTGTATGAAGATGCACACAGTAGGTATTTATACCTTCATATGAAAAACATTGTTGAGTTTCAATGTTTGTACCATAATACCGTAGGTAACAACTGTTTAAAAGGTTTGCTGTTTTTCATTTGTTATAACCAGAACGTCCAAATACTAGTGACAATGTATATAGGTATACAACACTAGACAACTTATTGCGCGTAGATTTTTTTTTTAAATATTTGTACAGGAAAATTATCCTTATCCACATGATGTTAAGTCCAAATACCAGGATAGTTCACTTGCTATCGCTATCAATACACAGCATTGGACTTTATATTAAGCTAACTAATACTATACTCATCATCATCAGCCCGTTTATCGTCCACTGCTGAACTAATCCTCCCGAGGGACGGTATTTGCCATAGTCACCACGCTTGGCAGGCGGGTGGGTGACCGCAGTATTGCGTTGTACAACACAAGGAAATGCTGCTGTCCGTTACTTGATATACGACTATTATAGATGATGTTATAACAATCGGGACCAACGGTTTATCATGCTTTCCGAGGCACGGAGGGTAGTCCCACAACCAACCAGACCCGGAATTAAATCTAAGAATTTACACAAAGATTTCCTGTCCGGCGTGGGGATCGAACCCACGACCTCCGAGATTTAAAGTTAGCCAAACACCGCTACGTTACAACATACACTCTTTAACGTAGAGCAACAATTGAAGGCGCTTCGCTTTCGCTTTTGTAATATAATTTTTTTTAAATAAATATTAATGGATTATTGGCACTAACCTGCGATACTGAAGTATGTAATCAGGGAAGTCCACAGGGTACGCAGACGAAAACATCCGGCGCGGATTGGTCGTGGCATTTTACACTTTCAACACATTTGTATCCCTCAAGTTTAGGTACTCACTTTACAGTACTATTTGTACTGTTCAAATACATTCCAGTACAACTTTCATCACCACGATCACCATATTTTACTCGAAATCTGTAACAAAGGAGATTTAATTAAATGAAATACATCTGTTTTATTTGATAACATGTACATGATGTAACATTAAGGTTCATAAGTAAGTAATTTTTGGAGGTTACGACATTTTGATGCCACTTCATAGAGAATCGGTATACCAATCGTATTAGCCAATTGGAAACATACATTTTCAAATAGATACCTGTAAAATTATGCTTCAAGTAAAATGGTATTGCAGTATCCGCTAAATTAAGTGGATGTTGATCACCAGGAGAGTGAAAAATCTACATAATAAGTATAATATTAAAAATAATACTAAAAATAATTATAAATAGGTAACATTTACTATTCATTTATGTTTAAATTTATTTCAGGTGTGCTAGAAGTCTGTCAGTCTTGTGTTAGTAAATAATATGCTCTTAATATTATTGTTAATATCTATATTTAATTTATATACTTTATTCAAACATTTAACAAAATAGGTATTATAGCAAATTTTAGAGTGCAATGAACGGTCAATAATTTGGCAGAGGACGTCCGATCTCGCCAAGATCGGAGATGAGGACGTCCTCAGCCGAATTCTATTAAATTTAAGCGAAACACGCCTACGGACATCCTTAAGGGGTAAGGACCACGACTAGCTAGAAAGCTAGAAGTAAAGAGAAAAAAAAGAGGACGTAGGACGTAGTGTTAGAACTTCAATTACGATAAGTCATTTTACACTAATGATGAAGCAACTATTAAATTTGCTTGACTGCACCGGTGGCTCAGTTGTTGCTTCTGAGACCTGGTGTTCTGGGTTCGATTCCCGCCCGGGACAATTATTTGCGTGAACCACAAATAGTTGTTCTGAGTCTGGGTGTTCTTTGTGTCCGTGAAATGAATGTCTGTAAAGTCCACTGCGACACAGGGATTTATTTCCCTAGTGCGGGAGATGGCTTTTTTAAAAGAAAAAAAAAAAAACATAATCTTATTGTTACCATTTCATTTAGGTATCCTTCCGTCCCTCCGAACCTCAACATTATAAAGTTTATTTTGTAGTTTAAAACAGTGTGAAGGTATGGAATGTGTATCTGTATATAATATCTGTGTCTCTAGAGATGAAGCAAATAAGTCTATTATGGATTACAATATACCTGCACCTAAATCCTACCTTGCACTATGTTCCTTAGAAGTAATGTTAGGAATGTTCGATACCCTAATATATTGCACGTATTAGTTGCATCAATAGACAGGCATGCATTCTGAGAACCATAATATGTGTATTGTTCTGTCTATGTGTAATAATTTAATGACTTATATTTATATATTACTAGCTGACCAGACAGACGTTGCACTGTCTTAGCTAAAACTCTATATTAAATTGAACTTTTAATATAAAGCGTGATAGCACTGAACTAACCGTGATGTGCACTAAGAGAAGCACGCATTCTGTCAATATTATGTCAAACGTCATAAGATTACAATAAAAAAGATTAAAAAATTTACTCTATCCATGATCGATGATATGCCAATTATGTCAAGATAAGATGGTTTACCCACTTGAACCCAGGGTATTCCCCTAAATTTAAATGCCACTTAATGGAGCACCGGTAATAGCTAATCCGTACACGGTACATCCGGTACCGTCCGATACCTATGACCTAGCTGTTATGGACTCTCCCGAAGATTTTATTTTAGGGTTCATTAAATGCAAATTTGGGGGCGCATGGAGCACCACTACGTCTCTATAATACCTACACATCACGGGTCAGGCTTTAAAAGAAAGTGGGGCTATGTTCCCCACTCCTCAAGGCCGAGGCTCGGGGGCAGCCTGCGATTTCTGCCCCTGTAGTGAAATGGGTAGGAGAGATCTTTCTCCTGAACACGCTCCGGGCTCTTCAACAAACTGGACAATGGAAAAAGATAAGCAAATCCATTGTTCTACTAGGATAAAATTATTAAGCAGCGCATCATTAAAATTTAGCTTGTTTAATTGGCGGTCGTCTGCAGCTTAAGGATAATAAAATATAAGTTCGAAAGAATAAAGCTAAAATACGTGTTATTTATTAAAATATAGATTGAATAAACTGTATAGCGTTTTATGTTACTCTAAAACAAAACTTGTCGACCTCGTCCTGGCTAAAAACTGTCGTGGAAAAATCTTATAGATTATCTTATAAGATCTCACCTGTTATGGGACCGCAGCCTAGTTAGTCATGCACCGGATGTCATATATTTGCAGTACTTGGTATCACAATTACTGGCGTTCGGAGGAGCATCGGAGAGGTTTTAGTAGACCGTCTCCTCGTAATTGATGCTTAGTATATCATCACATTGGAGAGAAGAGTCCTACATACTTCTCCGTTGGATCGGAGACATGTAGGACTCTTCTCGCAATTGCGATGATATGATAAAAAAAGAAATAAGGGAAAGGGTTCATCCCTCCGAAAAAAGGTTAAGTAGTAAATTTATAAAACGAGTCAAGGAGTAGGTACTATCTCTTGATCTCATCCTAAGTTGAAGTAAAGAACATATTGTATGTAATTTATATTTACCTGTATATTTATGTATCTACATGTAAACATTGTAAATATATTAGTATGTTTATTTTAGACCTTTGCACATTCTCCGTCTTTTCTTTTTCACTTTTCCTCTTTTGGGTCTGGGGGAAGAGATTTCTTTTGAAATAAGCAGTACCTTTTTATATTTTCATTCTTTGTATTTGTTTTGTTGTGTGATTATACTTAAATAAATAATTAATTAAGATGTTTTTTAACTTAATCTAAATCTTTGTACATAATCATTGCTTCAACTGTAGATGACCTTGTTAATTAATGCGTATTTATAGTTTTGTTACTAAGAAAGCCGGAAATTTGTTAGGAGCCAAAATTTCAAAATAAGAAAATGATCATTCTGATAAAACTTAGTTAAAGAAGTGATGCTTGGCTATAATTTAAGACAGTTGTTCGACTTTCCACCAGTAGTGGACAATTAAAATATTTTCTAAAAGTTTTGTCTTTGTCCACCAGGTGTGTCCAACTAAAATGTTTTACAAAATCGTATCACTGTCAATCCCCGACATAATGAAATGTGGCCAAGGGGAATGGTTCAAAAGTTTGAATCACTGTTCCCCAGGGGTGGTTAGAGCAAATTATTTTTATATACGATAATACCAATAACCATAAAAAAGACTTAATTTAAGTTTCACTAAGTGGACACACATATAAATATTGGCGTGTCCAGATGACGATATAATAAGTGATCCTTATACCGAGTTTCACCAACTCGACACACTCATGCCCAGTCTCGTATGTCCAGATAGTGACTAACCCATTTCTTTCCACCTGGGCCTTAACATTTTTCTTATTGTCATTCACATTGTGGGGGTAGAAAAACGAGAATGATATAACGTAAATTATATGTTTATTCAATCGTAACTATCTATTAAACATAGTATTACACAACTACCACGCAGAGTTTTATTTAAGAACTGAAGAAACGGAAAATTCCATATATATTGTCCATTAACATTGGAAAGCACATCTGTTGTGTGTTTAAGCTGGAGTTTTTAGAATTATAATATTACTTTAATGTTTTTTCTTATCTCCTCCTTTTGTTACTCGATAATTTTGTTACCACCTGGTAAAATTTACGTCAAATGGCTATGGCAACAATCTCTCAAGTTCAAAGATTGTCTGAGTTTCAAACCAAACTAATACCTAAAACATTAATAACAAAAAAAAATACAATTTTTTAAAACAAGTTTCTAGTTAAATGCTCTAATAAGTATAAAATAGTACTTTAATTTAATGTAACCCATCCGTATTACTCAATTTACATGAAATAAAAGTTTGTCGGGAGATTTAAAAAAGGCCCGACAGTACATTCGCCGCACGGTGGGTTGAAAATCGCGTTAGAGTTAGACTTGTTTGAATTTTTAAGGGTAACTTTTTGACTTAAAATGGGTTTTGCTAATCATAAAACATGCTAAATATTTCGTGTGAGACAATTGAATGAAATATCAAAATATTTCTGGAATCGCAAGCTTAGCAAATATCCTTACCCACGGCTAAACTACTAATTAGTTATTTAAGTTTTTTTTTTCTGAAAATTCGTCTACATGTTCAATATCATTTGATATGTATGTATTAAGTCTAGTTTACAATAATTTTATGCCCTAGGCCAAAACCGACAAAGAAATCACAAAAAAGTTCGTATTATACTTATGTGGGAATAATGGGAGATTATGAGATACCTATTATGAATAATAAATCTAGTGCCTACTTTCATTCGTTGAATTGTGTAATTAAAAACAGTTGTAATATTTAATTTATAATTAGTTATACAATCTAAATAAAAATAAAACTAACTTATAAATTACTACTATTCTAAATCTATTCTACTTGGCAAGGTTCCCAGAATTCTGGCAGCATTACCCCGTTGAATGGCAACGCTTTTCTGCTGTGCAAAGTAGAAACCAGCACTCGGAGAACGTGCCGCATTTAAGAGGGCCGCTGCGAGGTATTATAAAATTAATTTGGCTTCCGGTCCCCACGGCCCCAATGTTTCGACACCAAAAGTTATCGTTTAGTTTTATTTTTAATTAGTTATGTACCTATCTAAATAATAATATAAAAATAAACGAAATCAAATAGAGGAAAACTAAACTAAATAGAAAATTATTTACTGCTCTGCAGGGAAATAACATGTGTGTGAGGGGAGGAGGGATTCACAAGCACATAACGCTAAGTGTGTGTGTTACAAAAACATAATTTATGACAAAAATCATTCCAATATTTGTACAATTAGGTACCCTTAGTTAGTTGTGATTTGAAACCGAAACACCAGGTATCAGAAGCAATTTTAATCTAAAGTACAAGTTCACAAGCCGTTCACTTAACGTAAATGTTACCTAACAGGTAACTTATGTAGGCACCTACCTAGTGCGACTCACGTAAACAGCCCTTTTACTGAGCTAGACCTTAACATAGGCTACTTATGTAGCCTAGCCTAGCTAGGTAATTTGGTGTTCCAGCTAAACTACTTTACTTTTATCGTGTTATTTGTATGTAATTGCTTGTAACCCATGTTGTGTAACATTTATTGTAACTGTGTAATATTTCAATAATAAAAACGTATAGTCAGCTTTAATTATTGAAAAAAATAAATAAAAAAATAAAATCAATCAAAAGTCTCTAATTATCTCTCATTAATTAATAAATGAAATTTCTGTTTTGTACTGTACATCAATCAAAAAGATGAAAATAATGCCAAATTTCAACGAATCTTGATTAGGTATGTGTACAACCTTATCAATTAATCAGTCTTCAATCAACTAATTACTACTTAATCCTCTAACAAAGGTCTTTTATCACAAAACGAAAACTTACAAAGAACATGGAATCATTATGTTATAAGATTAATTAACATTTCAAGCTTTCAGTTTGACTAAATTCTATTAACGTTTCATATTTCAAAACAGAACTCGCTGCTCACAACTTTTATTTTAAATTCACAAGTATTCTGTAACAAACCTAGTCATGTTTTAACTGTCATACTTGGAGAACTTTTTTCTTTTGTTGATTATGCATTTTTATCACGGGTATGGTGGGAACACGTTAAGTGTACCGTCGCGGAACCCAGTTGGGAAATCGCCGCGTTTTCTTGAATTTTTAACATCGCCTTAATGCTTTTGTGGTATTTATAAGCCGCGCGTTGTCAGTTTATAATGCACTTTACGCCTTAATTTTTAGAGTGTAGAATGCAACAACATGACCATGTTCTAGCTATTGTAACGAATTTTGGTAAAATTTCATAATATTAAGGTAAGAAGAAATACTTACAGACAGATTAATGATTAAAAGAAACCTTAAAGAGGTACAGGATCAAAGACTAGTTGTCTTGTATATGCTTAAAGTGTTAGTGTTATGTTTATGTTGACATTAATTTGTTACTCTTAGTTCGTTTTTAGAAAAATCTACCTTTTTATACATTTTTAGTTCGGTCGCCGACAGTTAGGTACTTGATGATTGTTTGAAACTCAGAACTAGTTTGTGTTTTACAGAATTCACAATTCAATTGCAGTTTTCGGACAGCATAACGTTTTTGCTTAAGCAATCATCATCATCATCATCGGCTTGTATAACCTGACATTCTCCCGAGGGACGGTTTTGCCATAGTCAACACACTTGGCAGGCGGTTGGTGACTGCCAAGCGTGGTGAAGGAAACGCTGCTGCCCGTGTACTGGTATATGCTTGTTATAGATGATGTTATAACAATAGGGACCAACGGTTTAATGTGCTTCCCGAGGCACGGATGGAAGTCCCTCAACCAACCAGACCCGGAAAGATTTTTTTTTTATTTACACCAAGATATTTTGGCTAACCGTTAAACGGCTAAAGGTTGGCGCCTAGGCAATGGATTTATGTATTAAAAAAAAAGATTATATCATATTATATAGGATTATATCTACAGTTATGCAAAACCTTTAATTAGATTACTAGCTTTTGCCCGCGACTTCGTCCGCTATTTTAATTGCTTTATACATATTTCAGACATGTTTTCGAAAAATCCTTGTTTATTAATACGACATTTACGTCATGATAATATTCTGGTAACCATTTTTTTGTGGTACCCCTTCAGTGATTTAATCTATTTAGATTAGTTAATAACTTGAATAACGATATGCAAAATAAAGACGAAGCTTGTATAGCTCTGACGTACTGAACATTAGGAGTTGGTAACCGCGCGGCAACTTACGAGCCACGCCGTCGGCAGCGTAATTATTTTCTGACATTCTGTCAATTTTGCAGTAAACCTTTCTCAATAATCGTTACGTCTATTGGTGAAACCTCATTAATATCCGTTTGTCAGTACTTTTAGACTTGATTGCGTTCAAACAGATGTTGCAAAATGATGTCGTCGTTCTTAGCAATTTGTTCTAGAACATTTAATGATACTTACATTTTGAAAGATTTTGTAATAGAATGTTTAATATCTAACAAATTCGGACATGTACTCATTTCTTAGACCTTAAGTTCTGTTTCTATAAATTAGCGATATAAATTATATTATTTGTTTTATTTTCCGAACCAAGTATTTGTATTACTTGAAACTTGAATAACAAAATAAGAAGTTTATAAACACCTTCCATATATATTTTAGTTTTTTTAATACTTTACGAAAAAGTTACCGTTTACCGCTTACAAAATTTCAATATTGATATTAATCAATTTTGACCACCGGCAGGACTCGAACCTATCTTAGGTTTAGCACCTAATGCCTTCCACCAGTACGGCTACGGTGGAACCCGACCGGTCATCGTAATTTATTAATATCTTTTATAACACGACATTTCTTAAAAAACTTGTTATTGGCTTCTTAGACTGCCCACAACTGCTTAGTAAAATTTCTTTTAATGTCCCACGAATTATCCCAAGAACCACCAATAAAAAGCTCTTTTGTCAGCCATTCAGTCAAGCTAACTTAAGGCAAAATTGGTCACTTTCAAGAATGTATAACATATACAAAGAACTGGACATGGATATCGATTTGTTCCACGATTGTGTGCCAGCTCTAAAAAAGAAAATTTTACTTCTGACCAATTGTTAATAATAATCGTAATTATTTTAAACTCTTTATCACCTACAATATTGATATAAGTATTCAAATGGTAATAGTAATCTTATAATAAATTGTAATTGAATTAACTTATTTAATGTAAAGGTATATTGTAATATTTTTTTTAAATCATATTGTAATCTAATTTAATTATTATTATTATCTATTCAATATTTTATTTTAATTTTATTTGTAAGACAATTTTATCCAACATAGTTAAATATAATTGTATTGAAATTTTATAATAATTGTATTGAAATTTTATTATAATTGTTTTGCTCATATTATAGTGCATGCAGTGCTCTTTTGTAAGTAGTGAGACATTTAGACTTAGGTTCACATTGTAATTGTTTTTTTTAATGTAACATTGTACTCATTGTTGAAGAGCCAAATTAATTAATAAATAAACACGCCTCTAAGTACCTAATTATAAAATAGATAAAAATATGTTAAATTCTTTATTCTTTAACTCCGTTAACGAAGCCTAAGCCTAAGCCTAAAATTTTCTACACCTAATGTGAAACAAATTGATACGAATGTGCAAATAAATGGTATTCGGTTGGAGCCAGTGGAGTCAACTGTCTTTTTGGGAATAACTATTGACTCCAAATTGCAATGGGGCCCACATATTGAGAAACTATCAGGAAAACTTAGCTCTGCGGCCTATGCTGTTAAAACTATGAGACGACTCACTGATTTGGATACTGCTAGAATGGTTTACTTTAGTTATTTTCATAGCGTAATGTCTTATGGAATTCTTCTGTGGGGAAACTGTGCGGACATTGACACCATTTTTGTACTACAGAAACGAGCTGTAAGGTCTATATATAAACTTGGTCCGCGGGTTTCCCTACGGGAGAAATTCAAAGAGACTAATATTCTTACAGTCGCATCACAATATGTCTATGAAAACCTTTTATATGTTCATAAGAATATAGATAGTTTTAAGAAAAAAAGCGACACTCATAATGTTAATACTAGATCTAAGCATAATCTCGTTTTACATGCTACACGTCTCCACAGAATTAGCAATTCTTTTATGGGGCAATGTATACGCTTCTACAACAAACTTCCTAATAATGTTAGAGATCTTTCAACAAACAAGTTTAAACGATATGTCAAAGATAAATTATGTAAAAAGGCTTATTATAAAATTTCTGATTATGTTAATGACAAAACTGCTTGGGAGTGAGTTGCTCTGAAACAATACTGCTTTAATCATTGTAAAATATAATTTATTTAAAAAAAAGGATTCCTCTGAGTTTCTTGCCAGTTCTTCTCAGAGTGCCACGTCCAGAACTGGTGGTAGTAAAAGAATGGGACGCATCATAAGAACATGATTTAAAATATTTTAAATGTGTCTATTTGAATAAAGAATTTTTGACTTTGACTTTGACTTTAAGGCCTTATTTACGGAGAAGCAGGGCGTCGCGCGACGCGTTTTGCGGCGCGGCCCGCAGTGAGCAAAAACATACGGCGTTGTATGAGTGCGAGTGATATACGAGACGCCACACTCAGTCTCAGTAAACGAGGCCTGAAGATGTTATGAGCATGAATTATATATATCACGATACTTAGCTATGGTTTTAACATAGATTAACAATTAACTTAATATAATACTATTTATTAGTACAATTTAATGCCACAAATAAATTGTGCATGGAATTCATTAAATATCAATCACAATGATATTTTTCGTCGTAGGTACTATTATTTTATCAATTTCGAGCATGTTATTTAATTGGTAGTTTATTTTTATTTGTACACTACATTTTTTTCAGTTTTGTAAAATGGATATCAAATAAATCATTCATTTAATTTATGGTAATAGATTTATCATATTTTTATTTGACAATAAATCGCGAGTTATGTACTTGCGGTCACGTTTAAAGGATTTTGTTACTGGCTTTTAAAATTTCTTTTACACTTATGTCGGATAACCTGATTGAATAGGTTGTCTTAAGAGAAAGCATACCTTTACAAATATAGCTCGGTTTTTAACATTCGATTTGTGCACTAGCAAAGTTATGTCCATAAAGCGTCTATATCTCAGTACCATAGCAGGACGAACACATGGATCGTGCACTTAGGTCTTTAGGCATAGCGGTGCAAACGAAGAGAAAACTCTACGGAGTTTGCTAAATGCCGCAGTTAGTGTAGAGATACTACACTAACTGCGGCAGAGATCTACGCGGATATATGTAGATATTGCAGTCAAAACCAGTTAAAAGTACTTTTGATTGGTTAAGAGTTTTGACTGCAACATAGAGATTTATACCGACGAAGTCGTGGGCAATAGCTTGTTTAACAAGCATGCTGTAGGCTGAGTGAAGTAAAGCGGTTAGCATTTATAGAAAATGCTTGCTATGCAAAAAATATCAGTCACACTTTGGCAACCCCAATCCCGTTATTCCTCATATGATTATAATTCAGATAAGATTTGTTTCTTAAAAAAATCGTTTCATATCAATAACAGGTAACAGAGCCAAAATTTAGCTTCCTTTTCAGAAATTTAATTATTTTTATTCACGACTTCTAAAGTTTAGAGCCTTAAAAATAAGATGAGCTATCGTAAAATTTATCTTAATAGGTACCTGCATAAAAATACATTGGAATGAAACCTTTTTTAGATAGCAAAGACTGTTCGCCCGCTCCTCTCCGTATTATCACCAAGTAGAATCTCTTTATAGGTGGCAGCTATCTATGCGTTTAATCCACTTTCTCTTTTAATCTTAAGACAAGTGGAACGAGTCCGTCCTTTGTCCACGACCCTTGATAACAACGTGACCTTTTTTCAGCTTAGGTTTATTAAACAAAATACACCTGTGCAGAGTTGAAACACAATTGCGGAGATTTCATTAATTTCAATGGAGGGTACCGTAATTGAAGTTTTCTTTTTTCTTTTTTGATAGAAACGACTCTCGGCGCTCTTCATAGAGCAACACAGTACAAAAAGTCACTTTGTGAATTCCATTAGCAACTTTAACATTTTTATTGTCATGTCGGACTTTCGCCAAAATAATAACTTAACAAAGGTACCTATATTGTAATTTAAAATGTTTGTTTGTATTTGCAGAAACAGAAGATTTTAAATAGTTACTAATATTAAAAAAAAAAAGATTTATTTTTGGTAGTACAATGCTAATCTTGTGTACATGTTTTTAATGATATTAAAAATTACAGACAAAGTGACTTCTAATTTCGAACTTCGAAACTGTGTTTGCCCTTTCATCTCGAGTATAAGTCTCGCTTTGAGTCTCGGAGGTCGTGGGTTCGATCCCCACACCGGACAAGAAATCTTAGTCTACATGTTTTCCGGGTCGTTACGCCCTTGGTCCCGATTGTTATAACATCATCTATAACAAGTGTATACTAGGGAACGGGCAGCAGCGTTTCCCTGTGTATTGCAACATAACACTGCGGTCACTCATCCGCCTGCCATGCGTGGTAACTATGGCAAAACCCTCCCTCGGGTGGAGGGATGTTGAGCAGTGGACGTTATACGGGCCGATGATGATGATGACAACCTTGATTATATTTAAGTGCAAAGCACTAGAGCTCATTTTGCTTTGTACATTTATAATAATTTAATGTCTCCTTGATTTTTTTTTCTAAAATATAAATCTTTTTGTCGATTGTTTATATGAACATATTTTCTAAATCTGTTCAAATTAACGTTAACTACGTTACCAGGAATGACTGCTTTTACAGCGCTTTTAGCCTTTTTTTTTGTGTTCGTACATGTTTGCTTTGATTAGCGCCTATTGGTGACTATTCTCCATCACGTTAACACGGTTCCAAGCAAAGTGAAAAGCCTTTTCTAAATGCAGTAAAATGATGCAAAAAGCCATATTTCAGCTCTAGGACGATACAGAGACGCGGCAAAAAGATACGATTACAATTACGAAGACAGGCTAGGTGCCGATACTGTATACGTCATAAATTGTATACCGCTGTTTACCTTTCACTCAATCAACTCAACTATATAAAAAAAACATTTAATTTTATAAACATACGCTTTTTTATTCTTGATATCAAAAATTGTTAGGCACTTGAAACTGGTACGGAACTCTTTGTGCGCGACCCCGACTCGCACTTGGCCGTTTTTTTTAAATTAATGTAAACAGGGTAAAAAGGGCTTTGCTACTCCACACGGCATAAAAGTGAGCAGGGCTCCGGCTTCATTGAATGGTTAAAAAAGACTTGTAGGTACCTTGTATCTATATTTTAAACATTGAAGATTACATAAATTACATTCGTCCAACCAATAAAACCAAACGACATTGTATTTATTATTCTCGAATTTATATATGAATTCAATATAAATACTTGAGAATTTTGTCGGTATGGCTGCTTTAAAGCGTTCCAGACTTCTCAGAATCTTGGTTTTGATACGCGCATGGAGTCACATCCATTCGCTTTTGTACCGTATGTAACGTTGTATGAATGCACGCAGTGATCAGCAAAGTATTCAATAAAAAAAAAACAAAATGAATACGCCTGCGCCTTCTGTAAGTGATAAACTTCGACACAAAATAGCAAAGTGCACTAAAGTGATGCAAAAATGTATATTTCACCTCTAGGACGAAAGTGCGACGCGACAAACAGAGACCATTACAATAACAAAGACAGACTAAACGCCGGTTCGTGTTGTATGCAGATTGTGACGTAGTCAGTCAGAAATTCTATCGGTTATCAATTGTATCTACATTTTAAAACTGGTGGATTACGAGACATGATATTTGTTCGAGTTTCGACCAATAAAATTAAACGTACTTATTAGTCTTTTTTCATTAACATTTCTTACCCCCACATAATTGCTTCAGAAAATTGTCACTCACGCGGTATTTTTTTTTTTGGACTGACATTTTTACTTATCCCCGAGGCTTTTGCTACTTCACCGGGCATTAAGGCGAGCAGTGCTGCAGCCTAGATAAATGGTTAAAATACTACAAAATAGGCAACCTGCACGGCGTCCTCTGTGGGACTTGGACCTCGGCTCAGGGCGTTCGCTGGCGATGAGATTGAGGGATTATGACTTTTAATATTTTAGGGGGTTTTGTGCAACTGTCGCTCTACTTTACAGTGCGCGGGCCTCTCGGACTTCGGGTCTACGAGGGCATCGGAAGGATCTTATCAAACTAAGGGTCGGGAGGGCGAGGGGGGACGCGTCGCGTTCGCGGGCGCACTCTTCTCCAGCGGGTCGGATAGAGGTATTGCAATATCACCGAAAATAGATACTTAGTTTCTGAAAAGCATGATCAAAGTTGCAATGAACTAAACACCTAATAAAAAAAACTATTTACAAAACGAAGAGGTGACAAATGTCGGTTATTTCTTTTTACAATAATATCCATATAGCCTCATCGTTTCTTTTTACTTTAGTATATCAGCTCGTTTATGTCCACTGCTGAACATGGGCCTCCTATTTAACGGACCTTGAGGGATATTGCCGTAATCACCCCGCTTAGCAGGCAGATTCACCAATCTGTCACCAGAATCACCATCACAGTAAGATCAGAGTATCTTTGTGCTGATAGATACTGTTACCCATCCATCAGGTTTATGTCCCATAGTCGCCTCTTACGGCACACACAGGAATATATGGGGTGTTCTATTCAAAGCCGGAAACCACACTGCAAATAAAATTCAGTTAAAATGTTTTATTATAAATATATTATGGGTATATTGTTTGATATTACGCGTATATTATATTTTACCAGAGTAACTGTAATTTTCATTTACAAATGAATGATTTCGAATATATTATTCATTTGTAAATGAAAATTACAGTTATTCTGGTAAAATATAATATACGCGTAATATCAAACAATCCTATTTACGTTTAATAAAATACTCGTGACATTTAGTTTATTCATTCGGAAATTTTAAATAATAACTGAGAGCATATAATAGGTCTTTACCTATGAAATTACCGTTTTGTATGAAAAAATTTAAACGATTTATTTTCATGTATTTTTTATTTGTATTAATCGAAGTAATCACCCATGCAATCAATGCATCTTTGCCAACGCAGTGGCAGTTTATTGATGCCCTTCTTAAAGAAATCAGCTGGACGGGAGGCAACAAATTCTTCAAAGGCATTTTGTACTGCCTTTCGGGTATTGAATTTTTTTTCCCGCAAGGAATTTATCCAAATTCTGGAAATAGTAGTTGTCTGTAGGCGCAAGGTCTGGTGAGTAGGACGGATGACGGAGAGCTTGCAACTTGGAGACACTCGCGCGTTGTCGTGCAGGAGCAGCGGAGACGAGCGATTGACCAATGCTGGTTGGAGATGTGCCAGCTTCTCCATCATTGTGTTCAGTTCTTTACAGTAAACATCTGCAGTAATGCTCACCCCGTTTGATAAGAAGCTGTGATGAATCACACCGGCGCTAGACCACCAAACAGTGACCATCACTTTTCTAGGGGTAAGTTTTCGTTTAGGGCATTGTTTAGGTGCTGAACCAAGATGCAACCAACTTGCTGAGCGCTTGCGGTTATCAAACAGAATCCATTTTTCATCGCAGGTAACAATGCGGTTCAAATTCCTTCATTTGTGTGTCTGTTGAGCAGTGCAAGGCACGTCTCGACGCGTACTTTGCGCTGGCGATCATTGAGTTCGTGGGGCACCCATTTTTCAAGCTTTTTTACCTTGCCAATTTAACGCAAATGGACCAATATTGTTTTAACGCTAAAGTCGAAAGCTGCTGCTAATTCAGCCGTAGATTGTGTATCATCAGCTTCCCCAATCGCCTTTAATTCGTCATTGTCGACCAAAGTCTCCGGACGACCGCGAGGTTCATTTTTCAGGTCGAAATTTCCAGAACGGAAGCGAGCAAACCAATAACAGGTGGTGCGTTGGTTTGTAGTGTTAGCTCCGTAAACGTCGTTGATGTTGCGTGCCGCTTGTGCCACGTTGCCGCCACGACGGTACTTATATTCCATAATTACTCGAATTTTTTACGTATCCATGATGACGAAAAAGATTGAAATGCGATAAAAATTTAACACTAATCAATAAACAAATAACTACTTTTGGAAAAAAAACATGTTTTTAAAATAAAATTAATTTGAAATTAGAATTCTTAGCCAAACAAAAATTATTTTGATTTGAAATGGCCAGTACTGCAGAACGGCAATTTCATAGGTAAAGACCTAATATAAAATACCAAAATAGTTTTAATGTTCTGTTGGTATTAGGGTCTATGAGGTCATTTGCCAAACTAAGGAGCTGAAGAAATTCGTTTCATGAACGCACATTCCCGTAGCCTTGTGCCGTAAACAAACCTGGCTGCGTCTGACAGGCTCATTTATACCCCAGAATTGAAAACTAAGACCAATTTGTTACTCAATGCACTGATAAATAAGACTATAACTATGACTCGCATCTGGTTATTAACAACGTCTCTTTAAATATAATTAACGTGTTATATCGTTTTATAGAAACCCCAATACCAAATTCCCAAAATCATTTATCTCTACTCTGGAGATAAATGTTTTTGGGAACTTGGTATTCTGATAATGAATAAAGTAGGTAATCATGAAATGTATTCAGAATTTATTTTAACATTCACTTGTACTTGTCAGAATTACAGAAGTGTAAGACTAAATCTACTTAAAGTATCACTTAAGTACCTAAAACAATGTTTACAATATTAGAATGAGGCAGATCAGGGTAGACGTTTCGTTGGAGCTGAAAAGGAATTGTTGGTGGCTTGGCAAGAAGCAAGTTTGAACTTTAAGAAGGATAAAGCAAATAAATGGGCACAATATGATACTATTAATAGTAGTATTTAAAACGAGTGTCAACAACCAATCTCACCTTTGAAGAGATGACTACTTTTGTGTCAGGTTGTGGTATTTCTTAACTCATGACCATTATGCCCATTTGATGACAATGATACAGAGTCTGCTGAACCTTTGACATCGGGATATTTTTTATTTCAAGAAGCTCCTATTGTGGTTCCTTTATCTGATTTTAAAGATCTCAATATTAATAATCTCTCAAGATTCCAATATCCACAAAAACTTGTTGGTGATTATTAGACTACAGTACAATCCGTTTTGAATTAACAAAAATAAACAATTTGATGAAGTTGATATAGTTCTTATAATAACTCATGGCAAACCGACTGACAAATGGGCATTAGCTATATAATAATATAATGGGCTTTAACAATCACTCTCACAAAACTGAACTTTGTATCATTTAGCTTGTTCAATTTACACAATTATTTCTTATCCGACGTGGGGATAGAACCCACACGCTCCGAGAAAATCAATCGAGACTTAAACCACTATGGCACGGAGATTACTCCAAATAAATAGTTGTTTTCCTCAATCTGATTAAAACATTCACGAACCTATTTAATTTATTGTGCTTTCCAATTACAATGTCTATCTACTAAAATAGTGAGGAAGTAGGTTCTAGGCGCATCCTTTATTATTTAACTAGCTTCCGTCCGCGACTTCGTACGCGGATCCTGTTGCTTATGGCAGCGACAACGGGGTCATCAAAATCGAAGATCTGAAACGTCTGATGTCGAATTCTAAAGCCCGGGACAGCTGTTCAGAGAATGTCGAAGTCGATCAGAATTCAAACGTTCGTTGCGCTCTTCTTCTGTCTCTTCATGCCGTACTCCAGCAATTCTTTCTCTCTCTCTTTCTAACGGATTATGAATATTTTGTTGTGTGTGTGTTCGGGACAACATATTATTTATTTTATTTATTTATTTATTAAACAAAGATAAATTATTGCTAATTTTATTACAATGGACACCACAAAACTGTGGACTATGTTAAACTATGTTAATCTCGATCAGCAGTTAGTCGCCTGAAGACTAAACACCTGTTAGTAGATGTGCGAATACGCTTAGAACTCAAGCGTGATTCTGTATCGGTAAACGTTTCCGACTCGCGAAACAATGCGTGTCGTTCACGATCAGCGGACGGCCGCGCAACATGTTCCGCACTTGTCTCTAGAGACCTAGAAGCAGTTGCGTAGATACGCTGAGAACTAAAGCATAATTCTCTATCAGTGAACTTCTCTGATTTGTTAGACAATGCGTGACGTTCATGATCAACGGACAGTCGCGCATCACGTTCCGTACTTGTCTCTAGAGACCTAGAAGCAGATGCGTAGATACGCTGTGAACTCAAGCGCAATTTTCTATCAGTGAACGTCTCCAACTCGCGAGACAATGCGTGACGTTCAGGATCAGCAGTCAGTCTTGGATCATATTCTTCACTGGTCTCTAGAGACCTTGATGTAGATGCGTAAATTCGCTGAGAACGCAGACGTGCTTAGCGATCCGAAGAGGTTTCCACGGAGCGAGTTGCAGCCTAATGTTTTGGAACAGCATCAAGTCTCTCCTGACGCTCTACGGTACATTCTTGGGATCTCATGAATCTCCATTTTTTAGCTCCTTTGGAACATTGGGAAAGATTTGACGTCTTTCTAGGCATGGTAATTTCATCATGGTTAGTTTTATTCTGAAGCAGATACCTGATCAATTAAAATCTAAGTGATTGCTAACGCAGGGGGCGTTAGGGTACCGTACCCGCGCCGGGTAGGCTACCGTGTTACTAAGATAAATGAAAAAGGAAATTAAACACTCAAATAACATAAGCCCGAAGGCATATTTATTCGATAAAATAAAAAAATAAATGGGAGTTTTGGCCAGTATAGTCAAATTTTCATTGATTCATCGAATTTTCATCGCAAATGAGTCCTAAACTGTTACCACGTGGAGGTACACCCAGCTTATGTTATTTTATATTTATATAGTGTTATTAGTGTAGTAGTTTCTGAAATTCGAGTTTTTTAAATCAACAGGAAATGCCCATCAGACCGAACAACTTTTGCTAAGACGTCATTCCTATATGTGTTATGGTGTAGCTGGGTGTTTGGAATTCCATAACAGATGTTACAGATCTTCCATTTTCATACGTCAACAGAGAGTTCTCATCAGGCTGAACAACTCTTGCTAAGACGATGACTCCTATATATGTTAAAGTATAGCTGGGCTCTTGGAGTTTTACAGCAAGTGTTCCAGATCTTCAATTTTTACACGTCAACAGAGAGTGCTCATTAGTCTGAACAACTCTTGCTAAGACGTCATTCCTATATAATGTTATAGTGTAGCTGGGCTTTTGGAGTTCCACAGCAAGTGTTCCAGATCTTCAATTTTTACACGTCAACAGAGAGTGCTCATTAGTCTGAACAACTCTTGCTAAGACGTCATTCCTATATATGTTATAGTGTAGCTGGGCTTTTGGAGTTCCACAGCAAGTGTTCCAGATCTTCAATTTTTATACGTCAACAAAGAGTGCTCATCAGGCTGAACAACTCTTGCTGAGCCGTCATTCCTATATATGTTATAGTGTAGCTGGGCTCTTGGAGTTCCACATCAGGTGTTCCAGATCTTCAAATTTTTTGTCTCAGCAGAAAATGCTCGTCACGTGGAACGATTTTTGCTATGGTACCATTTTTGTATCTCTTATAGTTTAGCTGGTCAGTTGCGGTTCTGCATCAGGTGTTCAAGTTTCCAAGATAAATTATAGCCTATATGTTGCCCAGAATTAATATCTATACAACAAAAAAAAAACATTCAAATCCGTCCAGTAATTCCGAAGATTAGCATGTACAAACAAACAGACAAACAGACAGATTTTTTTTTGGATTCGTGCTTAATTACTGTTTCTAAACCCCCCCTTAATTATTATTTTTTTAATATATTCAATGTACAGACACAGTTTTTTTACTGTTTTATTATATGTATAGATATATTATTGAATTTCACGACTATATTTGCCGTGTGGATTCCGGCTAAGAAACCCCATATCTTCCCATGGTTTCGTTAGAGGCGACTTAGAAACACACAGCTGATGGATGAGCAGCAGCATTTATCACGATATATAAAGCGAGCCAAATACCGCCACACTACAGAGGTTGTCTATTGAATTATTTGTTAAGTTGTTATAAAATATTTTATGGTGTTATAAATAAGTTTTGTTGGCCGTGTGGTTTCCGGCTTAGAATTGAACACCCCATATCTTCCTATGGGTGTCGTAAGCGATGGCTGAGGGGGCAGGGACAGATGGGCAGCAGCATCTGTCAGCTCAATGTTACCTACCATCTTACTGCGATTACCAATCTGCCTTCCTGCCTGCCGTGGTAGTTATTACATTATCGCCCAACAATTTTTGCTGTGCCAAGGTCTGTTAAGAAGAGGCCCTTGTTGAAGAGTGGACCTTTGTTTTTGATCAGCCATTTCTAACTTGGCTCTCATTTCAATAACAAAAATAAGGAAAAGAAAAATGCGACTTGTCTTTCTTTTATATAAAAATTGTATCTATTATCATAACCGATCCCATCCATCATCAATTTATTGATACTTTACTGAATTGAGCTCACGGGAAAAAATAATCCTCTAAATATCTTATGCTCTACTAAGTACTGCTAACACATATAAGAACAAATATAATATTAAAAGTGTTTAAAATATTGTTTCACTAATAGCCATTAATGAAATAAATTAATGTTATTCAGCACTTAGGTATTTACATACACTTATATTTGTCAGAATTATAATTATACTAGCGACCAGCCCCGGCTCCGCACGGGTACAATGCTGATGTACTATACATATAAACCTCCCTCTATCTATTAAAAAAAAACCGCATCAAAATCCGTTGCGTAGTTTAAAGATTTAAGCATACATAGGGACATAGGGATATAGGGACAGAGAAAGAGAATTTGTTTTTTACTATGTAGTGATAAGAAAAAAACTATAACTAACAGATAATTCTTACTAAGACCACGCTGTCCGTCTGGCTATCACCAGGCTCTACCTCATGAAATTAGATAGTTTGATAATTTTCATCTTTTTTGATGATTTATTTATCTATAAAAATACTAACCACATAATAAATTAAATATTTTGGGTTAAGAGCTGCAGTTAGACGCTGGAAATATACAAAAAATATTTAGTTGTTTATTCACTTTTGTAATGTCTCTACTCGCATTCGAAGGGTACCTACAATTGTTTGTGTAACAATTGTAGGTACCCTTCGAATGCGAGTCCGACTCGCACTTGACAGGTATTTTTTATATTCATTAACCATTACATTTTTTTCTGTCAAAAAATTAATATATAATAAATATCCAAACGAAAATAATACAGCTAAAATTCATCAGTCCTATTGTAGTAATGTGTATACATTACATTAAACCAAAACAAATGCAAAAATGCCTAAATAGTTTTATCTCTTTCTTTTAAAAAACCGAATGAGAAATCTAATTAGGTACTGAAAACATTTCAAAATAGCTAAGGCCCTTAACCAAATCAAGCGTTTCTTGACATACGTGCCTTGAATTCCATTACTTTTCAGAATGTAAAAGATTTCGAAAAAAAAAGAATAGTGTGCAATGACATACTTGTTTGGAAAAATGAATGTTTATCTTCACTTCTGTTTACACTATGTTTTTAGTATCGACTTTAGAAGGACTAGATTAAATGACTAAAAGGTTGTCTTATACTTTGTAATAACTGTATTTGACAAAAAAATAAACATTAATTTTACAAAAATACTCGTTACGTTACATTACGTTTTTTTTTATTTCGGTAACTAAGAATCTTTTTTCAAAAATGAAAGGCTTAATCTTGACTGACAATGACAAATTTGAAACATGCTGCCACGTCCTTTACACACCCTTTCGTCATTTGAGTTTTCGAAACCCAGATGCACCAATTGTAAAGCCTTTTAACCACCAATTTTAGAAAAGCCAATAAATTCATGCCATTTTTCTCCAAAACTACCATCGAAACTACGCTCAAACGTTTCTCTAAAAGCTACGACATATTTCGCAGCCATTACTTAAACCAGCGTTATCCTGTTTCGGTCTTTTTCATTTCCCAAAATACGGTTGAGTATTAGGTAGCGTAGCACCGACTTTTCAAGACAAATGGGCGTGTCAGCCGCAGCGTCTCTGCTTGACGAGCGTGAATTGCTTTGATTTTCTAACAAATTCGCGGAGAAACTGTTGCTTTTATATAGAGATATACCGATTAACTGTACTTGTTGTGTTAGAACAAGACCGTACTGCGTTGGATATTGAATAATCAAGGATCATGAATTAGTTCGGTAGGTATGTCAGTGTTGTCTTTTGACAGTAAATTAAAAGTGTTTTATGTTTATGTTTAATAGTATACATTACGTCTTTAAATATTGTCTGTAAAATTACAAACGCCTTTTAACATTATTATAATGAAATTTATTGTGCAACCGTATTAGTGCATAAATTGGAATTCCAGGTTCAGTGCTGGGATGGAGCCGTGCTATTGCCGAGTCGGTATAGTGTCTGATGACTATATAGGGATACAGTTACCCATCAGTAGGTTCATGGCCTTGCAACGAGAATTATTTTTATTAATATTTGCACCTGCTTTTATGGAGGAGTAGAAATCGTAGCAATTTCACCATTAAGCAATACATAATAATCTAGCTCAGCATGACTTGAATGTCATATACATTGGTATGAAACAAATATAGGTACAAATAAACACGTGAATTAAATTACGCGTTGACATGGCATATTCCACTTAGCACTCACCCGGGAGAATTAGATAGAATATACCCGTGACAAGTGAAGGACTGCTAGAGTTTCTAATTTTGTCTAGACACTAAATTTGAACTAGTTTATTTAATTTTAGAAAACCGCCAGAATAACATGAATAACCAATATAAAAGTCAGGTTTTATAAAACAATTATACATTATCTTTGTGCATTAATAAGCCACTTATCCAGCAGGAGCTAAACAAAATTCTAATTATTTAATAGTTAGGAAGATGAAAGGTTTTATTCTAGTACCTACAACTATCATTCAACATTTTTGTTTCGAGATAAAGATAAAGATAAAGATATATTTATTTGCGAAAAACATGTGTGGTTTACAGGAAATACATCCTAAAGAACAGTTGTACAGGGTTAAATTGTGTCAACATGTCTTGCCATAATCGGCTTGCAAATTGAACTTCGACTCTTCAAGAGCCCCAATACGCGGTGATTGAAGAATGGGAAATGGAATCTTATCCCTCAAGAAGACCTCCTATAGTTGGTGAGGTCTATGAGGGACCGTATGGAAGCCGTCATCAGGGCAAGGGGGAGTAACACTAGATTTTAAGTTAATTGAAAGCTACTTTTTATTCATTGTTTTTGTAAATTATGAGTTGTTAATTAGGACTTAATTAAGGATATTAATTTATATTATATACCTATTACAGTACATAATGTAATCTTTATTGCACACCAAAATAAAAAAGAAAACAACATACATAAATATAATAGCGGTGTTATCACAGTAGCTAAGCGATTTCTTCCAGACAAGCTTACGAGATAAAATATCTAATACTTAGAATGGGTAGCAATAAACAAGAAAAAAGTATGACAAGGGAAGAAGGGCGTGATTTAAAAAAAATTAAAAGTGAAATACTCAAAATATAACGTATAATATGATATCAATAACTGCAACAACACTTGAAAATGGTACGAAACCCTTCATGCGCGAGTCCGACTTGCACTTGGGCGGTTTTTAAATTTTAGAACACTTCACGAAACATAGACATATACATCCTAATAATATTAAAAATGCGAAAGTTTGTATGTGTGGATGTGTTGCGGGTTGTGTGTGTGGCGAGAAATAAGCAGAGGCGGATTGACGTTCAAAAGGGTATAATTATGCAAAGAATGAGCTTTACAAAAATGTTGGTATTTTTCTGAGAAGGTATATAATACTAGTTGCAATTAGGGTTAAGGATGGAATGAACGGGCCACGCGCCCTATGCAAATCTAAATCGTAATGACGCGACACTGCCGCACTGTGATTGGCTCACGATGACCCGACAGAACTCGCTGATTGGTCGGCGGCTCCGCGGGCAGACGCGATGTGCAGGCGCAGGTGCGCTCCTGGTGCCATCTGGCGGAAGTTGCTGAACTATTTGATTTGATGTCTTAACAGATGTATGTATGTTTGTTACTCTGTCACGGAAAAACTACTTAATGGATTTGGCTAAAAGTTTGCACGCGGATAAGTTATAAGCTGGATTAACATAAGGTTATAAAATATTATGCTCCGGCCCACTGGAGCAGAGTGACGCGGGTAAAACCGCGGGGCGCAGCTAGTACATAAATAAATACATACATACACTCCTAAATTAAAATGAAATAAATATTAAATTCACTAATCTAACAGCAACAATATAAAATAGAATTTTGTTGCTGTTAGATTGCAGTACATTTAATTTTTTTTATACAGTACACAATGTCAATTTGTATTTGACAGTAAACAACAACAATTACATTCAAATTATATTTTCATTTGCACGGTTGCATATGTGGAAATAACGTATACCTGCTTACTAGTTTTATGTTTTTCTATTTAACTTTCAATTTTTGTGTGTTTGCAAAGGTAAAAATTTGCATCGAATTAAAATTAAAACCACTTTTTCGTATTCAACGGAGTTGGTTTTTTACGTGTTGGCTTAGTGCTGATAACAATGCATTTTTATGGTAAGCGTGCTCCAAATTAACATTCTAAATTAGCTTCAGAAGAAATTATTCAATGTTGTACACGGGAGTTTTTTTTTTGTTAACTTATGCATTTCTTTATACATTACTTACGGTGCACAAATATTGAATTTGTTTTTTTAGCAGATATCCGAAACCCCAGTATTAATTCAAATCATGATATGTTACACATTATGATCATCATCATCAGCCCGTATAACGTCCACTGCTGAACAAGGGCCACCTCCTGAGGGAGGGATTTTGCCATAGCCACCACGCTTGGCAGGCGGGTTGGTGACTGCAGTATTATGTTGTACCACACAACAATTATTACAGATGTGGTTATAACAATCGGGACCAACAGCTTAACCTGCTTTCTGAGGCACGTAGGGTAGTCCCTAAACCAAGCAGACCCGGAAAGAAATCATAGAATTTACATAAAAATTTAATGTCCGGCGAGGGGATCGAACCCACCACCTCCGAGATTTAAAACGAGCCAAATACCAGTACTACGCTACAGAGTTTGTCATCTTTGTCGTTATTATAAATGTTATACAATTATTTAATAATAAAGACACCAAGAATTCATATAGCTGTCAATAAAATATGATGTTTCTTTGAGTTAGTAGTAGTAGTAGAAATAACAAGAGAAGCAGTGCATCATTCCCACGAATGAAAAAATAACCTGAGACAAGGAATAAATGTATGTTTTATAAATAAATATAGTAAAACTTTATTACCTACTGCATTTCGTAGTTTTTCTTTTATTGGTTAATATAATATATTTTTATTGCTACACTCACAACGATGTGTTAGCTTGACTCGAAGAAAAGCGAAGGAACCAACCATAAGTTTCAGGCTTTTGGCTTTCTTATCTATACTAATATTTTAAGAGGAAATATTTGTATTTTTATGTCTATATGTAATAATAATAATAATGTACCTAACGACAAAGAAGAAGAATAACCTTTAGTAACGTCCACGCCCGCGCTGCCAAGAATTTATTTAACGACAATAAAGAAGAATAACATTTAGTAACAACCACGACCGCTCAGCCAAGAATGTACCTAACCACCACTCTGCCAAGATTGTACCTAACGAAAAAGAAGTAGAATAACCTTTAATAACGATCACTAACGACAAAGAAGAAGAATAACCTTTAGTAGCGACCACTACCGCTCTGCCTGGAATGCACCTCACGAAAAAGAAGAAGAATAATCATTTTTTATGTTTACACTTGCCATCTATTGTAATTATGTGTTTTATAAATTTTAAACCAACTCCGTCTTATTCAAGTTTCTTTTAACACACAAGACAAGACACTGACGTCCAAATATTCCGTCTTTGAAAATTACGCTTAATTTTAACTCAAGAAGTTAAAACATACACGATTTTTGTATCGTAATTAGGAACAAAGTGCATTTATAAAAGAAACGGACGTCATTTCGTTCCCTATAAAAGCGTAATGATATTCCAAGTTCCCAATTGTTCGTACATCAGTACTTAAAAGTTAATAATGTAGAACTCCACGCCGCGCGCCGCACCGCTCTGCTGCATAGCAAGTCCTACGTTTGATCCATAATAAACTAAAGGCCGGTTCAACCAGCGCAAATTAAAAATGAGTATTACCTACCTACGAACCTAGTGCTTAGAAACTGAGGTAATCTATGGGTTCAAAAAATGTACGTTTAAACATCCGCTTACCGTTTTTCATTTATTGCTTGTAGGTTTATCTTTGTAAATAAAAAAAATTGCGCTCAATATGTACTACTCGTATGCACACGCATACCTCGAGAGTGTATTCCGTTTTAAGTTTTCCGTACCAAATGCTAATGCACCAGTGATATTTTTCCAGATCAAATAAAGACTAATTGGTTTTTGGTATTAAAACTGAATCGATCAATAAATTATTAATTTGGTAGTAGAAATAAATGAATTTTTGAACTAGTTAATTGGTTTTATTGGTGTTTGTTCGAACAATTTATATTCATTAAACACAAAAATCTCCTATGCTCGTTATATACTTTGAAAACATCCAACATATGTGCCTCAAATCGAATGGCTATAAATGAGACGATGGTTTCAGACCACAAAAAAATGCACGAAATATATTTATTTTTTGAGTCACACACTCGCCGGATATCTGAGCGTGTTGGCATTAATGAACTTCTTGAAAAAAATATATAACAAAAATGTCTGTATATTCTATCGGACAAAACTGAACACAATTTCAGACAGTAATAATAGAAGAAGTTGTGACCGGCTCAATAACGCAGTGCCGTCTACGACAGCTTTAAATGTTAAAGTTTCTTAGAAAGTTTTTTGGAATACATATGTCAGAAAATATTATAATTTTTGACCCGTGTATTTCATAAAACTTTCTAAGGTGTTTAAGCGAAACACTAGGTACCTAAAGTAAGTCTTTATTTTTCAACTAAAAAAAACTGTTAAAAACAGTAAAGATTCTACAACTTCTCGTAATTAAATAACGGACACATCACACCCAAACCCAAAACAACTTTTTATTCCCTACAGAGATTTTTTTATTTTTTATTAAAAAAATAAGATTATTTTTTCCGAACCGGAATGGATAAGTTAGCAGAAAAACTGAAGCGGATAACAGTTAGCTATAGCTTAAAGTATTATCTCTAATCGATGTGTACTAAACAGACTTTGCTGTACTTAGTTATAAAAATCACTTTCCGACTCATACGGTTTTACCTTCGTTGTTTTAGTTAACATGAGAATCTTTGTCACTATACCTCTGAATCTTTCAAGTATGGACAACTATTTTGTGTGAACTACATACGTTTGTTCTGGATCGAAGTGAGCTTTGAGTTTATTAGAATGATATGTGATAGCAAACCCCCGGGACAAGGTTATTCATTTTATTAAAATAATTAAAAAATCCACTACCGAATATTTCGCAACTGAACATAAGGGCTCTCTAGAACAGCTGAACAAGGAAGTTTACCTACGACAGACTAAAAATAAGAACTCAACTTAGTAATTGAGTTATATTTCAGTCTTAGAGTTATAGCGGACAGACTGTGTCAGCTGTAGACAGCGAACTACAACACAACTGTGGACAGCGAAGTCTTAGTAATAGGGTTATTACTGAGACTTCGCTGTCCGTCTGTCTGTCACCAGGCTGTAACTCAAAAACCACGATAGCTAGAAAGTTGAAATTTTCATAAATTATTTACTTTTAATTACATATGGCGACATAGTCTAGACGATTATTTCACCTGAACCTTCCAATTCTCTTGAACTATAGGTTACGTATGTGCCTATACTCCAAAGAGTCTTATAATTCGGCCATGTAATAATATACAAGACATAGCCAAATTACAAGACTATAATAACAACAACAAATAACATACAAATATTACACTACTGATATCAGATTGGAGTATTGTAATCATATTAGTTTAGATTATTGTAATTTGGCATTGTAGTTGGTTATGTGCTATTTATATTATAACGTACGAAGTGAACTTTCGTAGTTCCAGAGATCCCTTTTTGTGTAGTTCTGAAATTATTTTTTCATATTTAAACAATTGCGTGTTAAACGAATTGTTAAAAGGTTTAAAATTTATTGAGTAAATAATGAAAAGAATGCATGAAAATTGGAAGCTTTATTTTTGTCATTGTTACCATAAAGTATTACATATTTTTAACAAAAACAAAAAAACCGCTGCAAAACTCTGCAGCTGTTTGGTTTGTTTATAGCAGGATGACATTTATTGAAAACTTGTTTTGTGGTTTATTTATTGATTGTCTTTCTTTCAAATTAAAATGCATATCGTCGGTGATAGTGTACTGTAACGCCTACGGGTGCGTAGCTCAGCAGGGCTCGCTGCTGCTGGTCCTCGAAGAGGGTGTGTGAGGGGTACGAACACTATACACTAACACTTTCATAAATGAAAGAAGGAAGACTTTATAACTTTATATTAGAATTAACACATAATCACACAACACATTTTACAATCACAATAAATTAATAACGGGCTCACGTCCCAACTTCTCGACAGCTCAAATCTCTCCATCAAATATAATGTTATTGACATTTGACATTTTAAAGTTTAAATTCAATTTTGGATTAGACTAAATCGAATAATAAATATTTTAGCAGCCAGAACGCCATACCGGTCAATCAATGTAGTGAGCGATTAAAACCTTAATCTCACTACATTACTCCCCCCCTAAGAAAAATTTTGGACAACCTGCGAAGGCTTGTTCCAAAATCCTTCCATACCTATCTAACTTAATGACTACCTGCCTCATGTGGAAAAATTATCAAATACATTGTATTTATATAAAATAATAGCATTGGACCAAGGACCTAGCTAAGGTCTAGCAGGTGGGACAGAGTCCGACATGCTCCAGAAGCAAAAAACCACACAAAAAGTACTTCCACAGGGCCTCAACACTACCGTTCCTAATACTAGCTAAGATCCTGCCTAACTATTTTAATCCTAGCTAACGAATACAACAATCTTTCATCACACTCGAGCATTATCAAAATATTAAATTTTCAAATAAAATAATCAAATCTCAATTAAAGCTAGCTCTCTTAATCTTTTAATCAAAACAAGAAAAATAATATTAATGTTTAAAAAAATTTAGAATCAGAATAAGAGGCCTAAATGAATTGAAAATTTGCATTAGGTGTGTGAAAATCGAACCTAAAACAAATAAAGCAACGCTCCTTATATTAAAATAAAAAGATATTAATAACATCAAACAAATTCCAAATTCCACAAATGAACATATCCACTAAGATCCAAAACTATCTCTCAAGGTCTTAAAAGATACTAATGCATCGGTAGAGAGTGGTGTTCCAATTTTATTTAATGGAAATTGTCTTGAAGAATCAAAAATATCTCTTTCCTTAAAATTACCTAGATCCACAGACAAGAAAACAAAAATGACTGCTAGAAAATAGACTCTTTACGCCATGGAAATCATAAGGATATTCCTACATCAAGAGCTACTATGTGCTAGATGTATGACGAAAGCAAACTATGATCCAAAAACCATTTTGTCCTACCTCGACGAAAACCAAACTTCTATGCTCCCCCGTTACTTAAAATTAAATAAATTTAAACCTTAAATTAATCCATGGCATTTCTTAATTTATGGGGATCGTCTTCTTTTTTCTATATTGAAACACCAATCTCCGGCCAAGCTCCACTCGTACATCGCAGCATTTCATGAAAAATATAATAAAAAACATTAGTTTATCACCAAATAAAAATTATTACAACTATTTATATCTTTTTTTTTTAAATTAATTCATGCTAATTTATAACTAAATAAATAATAATTATAATTTTTTTATTAATTATTTCTTTCGCCTGTTTAAAGTTCATCATCCGGCTGGACCGATTTGCATAAATTCAAAGAAAAGTCAAATTTATAATCTAACTCATTAATTAAAATTAAGGGAATAATATAGGAGAATTAATATAAATATAGAATATTTAAATCTAAATAATTAATCTCAATACAAGACAAATATTAATTTAAAAATTTGTAATTCTACTATTTAACATTAAAATATATTTTAACCTCCCATCGACACAGGTAATAATGTAGTTTTATTTTTACCAGTCGTATAAAAATAATCGTATTTTTTACGACTTGGTCGATTGTCCCACAACTTAGAAACTTTTATTATATTATCCGTTATTGCACCTGATTCCCTTAAAACATGGAATGTTTTACCTGGTTCAGGTCCAAGTTTTTGAGGTAATTTTGTCACCTCCGCTTGGAACCCTCGTCTCGTGGTTCTCCTCGTGTGCAGCCTTGAATGTAGTGAAGACTGCTTATTAATCATAACAAGCTTTATTTGTTTTGTATCCTTCTTAATTCTGAAACTTTTTTGTAAATTATCTTTCTGCAATTTTTGACGAGATTTAATAATAACATTTCCATTCAATGATTCATTGGTATTGTTAATATTTTTATTATAAACATAATCAAATTTGGCCAAATTAGAAAAAATGTCTGACAATTTGTCATTAATGACAATTTCAGAATTTTTATTTTTCTTTGACTCTGATACGTCTTTATTTATGGAACAGAAATATGGTTTGGAAAGCTTTTTATCATTACAAAAATAAACTTCAAAATCATTCAAAACTATTTTAAGATTATTAAAATCAATGATGGCCTTATTGTTAATTAAAAAATCTTGTCCTAAAATAAAATTTCCGTCTAAGCCTGCAATGACATGGACATCGACAGTAAATAAATGTTTAGCTATAAAAAAATTTAAGTGACCTATGCCTTTCACACAAACTCGTTCGCCTTCCACACTCTTCAAAATTCTCTTAGTAGGAGAATAATTCAAATTAATACGACGCGCTACTGTCTCTGAAATGCAAGAGACAGATGCACCTGTGTCAATGAGCGCTGGAAAACAATAATTATTAATATTAATAAAAATATTTGGTCCTTCATTAACACTATTGATACTCCCCTCCGATTTCTCTGTTTTTCTGTAGGATTTCTTAGGGGTCACGATATCAGCTACCATAATGTTGCAAAGCCGCTTGCCCTCTCCATGTGCCATTTCGTTTGAACCGATAGCTTGTTGCTGTGGTAATACGTCAATTTTTCTATCACCACTAAGATCATCTTGTTGAGAATCGGATACTGACATTTGAACAGCATTTTTCGACTTGGGTGGCTTCTGGGCCATAAAAATCTCGACCACAAGCCGAGTTGCCACCTTCTAAAAAATGGTAGTGGTCAGGTCGGCCACTCGACCAAGCTCAACTCGGCTCATGGTCCAGTTGCCACCTTTTCAAATCTGTTAGTGGTCCAGTCGACCTAATATCTCATTTGTATTTGGTCGATGTCCTGACATACATATATAACGTCACGCCTTATTCCCACAGGGGTAAGCAGTAAACACGGAACGCCACTACTTATTATATTAGTGGTAAAAAGACTTGTACATTTTTTCAAGGGTGAAAAAACACTAGTGCTAGAAAGACTTGTACGTTTTTTCAAGGGTGAAAAAACACTAGTGCTAGAAAGACTTGTACATTTGTCAAGAGTGAAAAAACATAGATATAGGTAGAAAGACTGTTTGAAAAAATTAAAAGCCCTGAATCAATGTCCTGAATAATGTATAATCCAAAATAGAGTTAAATAAAAAAAATGTTTAATCAAAAATAAAGTACGATCAAAAAAATTCTGGAATGTAGATTTTAAATCAATTATAAAATATTGTAATGTGAAATTTTGCTTCTAACTTTTAACTTAATTTAAAACTAGATGGCGCTGTGTATCTTATGTATTCTATAATATTATTTATTATTAATAATTTATTTATTCCTTTGCACACTAATTTAACTATACATATATAATTGATAAATATGTTATCAAATTAAATACCTACTTATAGCTAAATAAAAATATTTTGGTTTTTAATGAAGTGATGAGGGTATTTTTATAAAACATTTGACAGCGAAGCATAGTTTGCAGCGAATTCAATAGTGTATATTCTCCATCTAGTAACAATTATAGGAAGCATAGGATTTGTTGGGAACAGGGAAAACAGTATAAGTACTTACATATTACACGGAAGAACTATTTATAATTATCATTCTATATGGAAGAAAAAGGTGAGATCACATAAATTGTTAAAGTAGGTACAAACTATTTTATTTGAATTATACAAACACGTAGTACATTAATTTGTGGTAGAACATAAATTTATCTATACTTATATTTTAAAGCTAAAGAGTTTTGTTTGCTTTTTTGTTTGTTTGCTTGTTTTAAGCGTAAATCTCAGAAAATACTGATCCGATTTCGAAAATTCTTTTATGTGATGGAAAAGTTCATTTATCAAGGGAAGATATTATGTTATATCTATTTATTCTATTCGTTGTTAACTTTTACAGATATAGAAATGAATGATAGTTCTACCACCATTACCCATTGTGGTAGTCCTCCTCGGATTATAACATCCCAAAGAGGTGGTAAAATTCTCCTTAAAGAAGGCTACCGCTATAATAAAAAGAGGGAAAATACTAATGGACATACAACATGGCTATGTACAAACAGAAAATCTTGTCGCGCTGTGATGATTACGAATTCGGACGGGGTTATAATCAAACAGCAGTTACACAATTGTAATTCAAATGCAATAAGAAATGAATTAAAATTAACTGTTGACAAATGTGTACAGAGGGCAAAGGCTGAGAGCACACCCATGCCCACAATATACGCAGATGTCGTAGAAGAGATGCAAAGTACCGGTTTAGATTTGATAGTAAAATTACCTAAATATAATAATATGAAAAAAAATCTATACAAACACAGAAATAAATCCTAAGAAGCTAAAAAAACAAGTTTTTCCAAATTACAGGACGTTGAAGTGCCTGGTATATTTAAAAAATTCGTACTTGCAGACTACACATTTGAGAAAACAAATTTTATTATTTGCATCTGTACAAGGTAGACAGATTTTAAAAGACGCTAAAGAAATATTTCTTGATGGAACTTTTAAGGCTGCTGCTCCACCTTTTGTACAATTATATACCTTACATGTAGATCTGGGTAGCACAGATGAATATACAAACATTGTCCCTGTAGTGTACGCATTAATGCCTGGTAAAAAGAAGTTACATTATGATATATTTTTTGATTTGATCAAAAGCCAGGTACCTGATTTTAACCCTACAACCATAACTTCAGATTTTGAAAGTAGTGCTATGCTAGCAGCTCAAAAAGCTTTTCCGAAGGCGACCTTGCGTGGATGTATCTTCCATTTCAAACAGGCCGTGCAAAGAAAAGCAAAGAAACTGGGGTTAACCAAGAAATCTAACATTTCGCGAGGTCACGTTAAGCGTTGTATGGCGCTAGCATATTTACCAATTACCTGCAGAGCAGATGGCTGGCTTTATGTTTTAAGTCAATGTATCAAGATCAACGATAATGTTGCGGAATTTAATATGTATTTTGAAAATACTTGGCTACTGTCTTCTTTGAGTGATAAATGGTGTTTCTACAACGTCCGCCACAAAACCAATAATTCAATCGAAAGCTGGAATTCCAGGTTAAATAAAAAGATTCGTAACAAACCTAATCTAGCTTTTCTCATAAAGGTATTATTGAAGGACAGTAATTATTATAATTTTTTATGGAATAATAATGGTTACATTTCAAAGAGGTGTGAAGAAACCATATTGACAGAAAAAAGGATCAAAGATAGTACAAGAGAATTAGTTGATCAGGAAATAAGTATTGGCCATTGCATTGATAGACTATCGTATTAATAATTATATTACTGGATAACAAGTAACATTATTTTTGACCACACTTTATTTTTAATTATAGATTATTTTTGATTTAGCATTATTTTATTGTACTCTATTTTGGATTATAAATTATTCAGGACATTGAATCAGGGCTTTTCATTTTTTCGAAGTCTTTTCTTTTTTAACAGGTAGAAACCTATAACTATGTTTTTTCACCCTTGACAAATGTACAAGTCTTTCTAGCACTAGTGTTTTTTCACCCTTGAAAAAATATACAAGTCTTTCTAGCACTAGTGTTTCACCCTTGAAAAAATGTACAAGTCTTTCTAGCACTAGTGTTTCACCCTTGAAAAAATGTACAAGTCTTTCTAGCACTAGTGTTTTTTCACCCTTGAAAAAATGTACAAGTCTTTTTACCACTAATATAATAAGTAGTGGCGTTCCGTGTTTACTGCTTACCCCTGTGGGAATAAGGCGTGACTTTATATATGTATGTCAGGACATCGACCAAATACAAATGAGATATTAGGTCGACTGGACCACTAACAGATTTGAAAAGGTGGCAACTGGACCATGAGCCGAGTTGAGCTTGGTCGAGTGGCCGACCTGACCACTACCATTTTTTAGAAGGTGGCAACTCGGCTTGTGGTCGAGATTTTTATGGCCCAGAAGCCACCCAAGTCCATTTTTCTGAGGTTCCGATACCTCATATATGTCGATCAATTGATATAATATTTTCTTCAATTGGACCTTGTTTTCAATTAAACACAATGCTAACTTGAACTTAAAAAAAGGTACCACCGACTTTATGAACTTCCTTATAAATATGTCGTCCGGTATGTTGGCTTTGGCAGCAAGTTCATATAGTCTATAATAGTAATTTAATATATATTCATTTTCTTCCTGTCTCGCCCTGTAAAATCTTTCCGCATAGTCCGTATTGAAAGGAAACTCTTCTCGAAATAAAGATTCGATCGCAGTGAAATCCAATGTTTCACTTTCAAGGCTTCTATAAAATATCAGAGCGGATCCTTCTAAATAATATGGCAAAACGAATACCTTTTCTGCTGCCGTGTATCGCTTCAATATGCAAAATCTATTAAAATCTTTAAAAAATTCTTTGACGTCTTGTCGTAACCCATTGAACTTATAAAGTTTAAACATTTCCATTTTGATGCGTTCGTAGTTAAAATAACAACACTCTTTCCTTCTCCTTCGGTATATTCAATTACCGTTTGCGCCGGTTTTGGCGCCTCCACCATGTAACGCCTACGGGTGCGTAGCTCAGCAGGGCTCGCTGCTGCTGGTCCTCGAAGAGGGTGTGTGAGGGGTACGAACACTATACACTAACACTTTCATAAATGAAAGAAGGAAGACTTTATAACTTTATATTAGAATTAACACATAATCACACAACACATTTTACAATCACAATAAATTAATAACGGGCTCACGTCCCAACTTCTCGACAGCTCAAATCTCTCCATCAAATATAATGTTATTGACATTTGACATTTTAAAGTTTAAATTCAATTTTGGATTAGACTAAATCGAATAATAAATATTTTAGCAGCTAGAACGCCATACCGGTCAATCAATGTAGTGAGCGATTAAAACCTTAATCTCACTACAGTACATACATACATACCTACACATCGTCACGCGTTTCTGCCATATGGGTAAGCAGAGACAAAGGAACGCCTCCTGTCGGGATCTAGAAACACACACCTCTTTTGTTTCTTCAAAATAATTCATAAGTCTCTTCATGCCGGTTATTGGTTCTTGTATGGGAAAGAGCACAATTTGAATTTGTTACATAGATCTTCATTTTATACCTAATTGAGCTGAGCGTCTACATGAGCCATATCCTTCTAATATTATAAACGCGAAAGCTTGTAAATAGGGATGGATGGATATTTGTTACTCTTTTACGCAAAAACTACTTAATGGATTTGGCTGCACGGGGATAGATAATCTCATCTCTGTCCTTGCCAATAGTTTACCAGTCCTTCCCTATAAATTCCGTAATGTCGTCGACCCATCGTCTTCTCGGTCTCCCTGCCTTTCTTTTGCCGATTGGCCCTTTCCACCTTGTAGTACGGATTGTCCACCTGTTGTCTGTATATCTCGATACGTGACCTGTCCACTGCCATTTCAATTTTAGAGCTTGTGTGAGGGCATCTGTTATCTTTGTTTTATGTCTGATTACCTTGCTCCTGACTTTTTGTATTTTTCTTATGTTAAGGATACTTCTCTCCATAGCTCTTTGTGTTGTTGTGATTCTTTGTTTTGCTTTTGTCGTGTATATCCAAGTTTGGCAGCCATACAGTAGACAAGGCAGTATGCAGGTGTCTAATACCGTTTTCTTAAGATTAATCGAGTAGTCTCCTTTTAGAATTTCTTTGAGTGACTAAAATTTCTTCCAGGCTATGTTTGTTCTTCTTTCAATTTCATCTATATTGTGCGTTTTCAATAATGATATTTGTTTGCCTAGGTAGATGTAACTGTGGACATATTCTATAGATTTCTCTTTTACATTGATGGGCCGTTCTATGCTGTTTGTCATGATTTTAGTTTTTGTAGCATTCATCTCTAATCCTACTTGTGAGCTTGCTTTGGCAAGGGAGCGGAGCATGTCTTGTAATTCATTTGATGTTTCAGACAGTATTACTATGTCATCCGCAAATCTAAGATGGCTTAGATAGCTGTTGTTTATTCTTATTCCTCTAGTTTTCCAGTCTGTGTTTCGAAATACATCTTCTAAAACTGCAATAAACAATTTAGGTGACAAGGGGTCCCCCTGCCTGACTCCTCTTTCGATGTTAATTGCATCACCTCTTGATTCAAGCATTACATTACTTATGCTGTTGTTGTATATGTATTTTATAATATTTATATATTTCGAATTTATGTTTAATTTTATCAGTGATTTCCATATAGAGTTGTGGCTTATGCTATCAAATGCTTTGCTGTAGTCGATAAAACCTAGATAGAGTGGCTTATTAAACTCTTCGTATTTTTCTATTACTTGTTCCAGTGCTTGTATATGGTCTAGTGTGCTAAACCCAGAGCGAAAGCCTGCTTGTTCTATTGGTTGAGCATTTTCAATGTCTTGTGTTAAACGTTTAAGAATTATAGAGGAGAAGATTTTGTATATATTTGCCAGTAAACTAATTGGTCTATAATTGTTGATATCGAGAGGGTTTCCTTTTTTATATAGTAGTATGATGTCTGACGTGCACCATTGGATTGGTACGATTTCGGTTTCTAGTATGAGGTTAAATAATTCTGTGAGAGGTTTAAGTAAGACTGGCGCGCCTATTTTCAAAGCTTCATTTGTTATTCCATCGGGACCAGGACTTTTATCTGATTTTAGTTGTTTCAGCTGGGCGTATGTATCTTTTTCTTCTATCGGTCTGATTGTTTCCGTGTTATAACAGTTGTGTGATTCGTTGCCTCGATGGTTTTATTTTTGTTTTTGTATAGTTCTTGGTAGAAAGCGGTTGCCTGCTGAATGATTTCTTTTCTTGATTTAGTTTCGTTATGTTGCCTTTCTAATTTTTGTATTCAAGTTTTTCTTAAGTTTAATTCTTTAAATGCTTTCTTTGTGCTTCTTAATTTGTTTAGGCTTTCTGTTATTATCCTTTGTCTGTGCTTACTATAGTCTCTTTGTATTGCTTTGCCAGTTTCCTTATATAGTTTGCTTAGTTCTTTCTTTGTATCAGCGTCTTTGTTTTTTCTTATAGTTAGTTCACTGCGTTTGTTAATTAGGGCTATTGTTTCTTCGCTAAATACTTTGTGTCTTTTTTCTTTTTTAGGATATTTTTGGCTAGTCAACGGTGTATCTTTTAGAGCTTTTTTGCCTTTTAGGATGTCGATCTTCTTACCAAGTGTTGTGAACGTAATAACTATCGGCCGTGGCCTTTCAGTCTTCTTCCCTATTCTTCTAATAGCTTGTTAGTCTCTATGGTCTATTTGTATTGGGAAGTACTTATGTACAAAGTCTACTATTAAATTTTCTAAATTTGAGTAGCATTTTTCGTGTTCCTCCAGCCCAAAGAAGACTAAATTGCGTTGTCTAGATTGTCTCTCCATATAGTATAATCTTTGCTCTTGATTTTCCACCCTCGACTTAAGGTTTTCATGTTTTTCTTCTAAATTTTTTAATTTTTCTTCCAATATTTTATTTATATTTAATGTTACCTTTTCTGTCACCTCTTCCCCTTTACTGTGTATGAGTTTTTTCTGTTCATCGAGATCTTTTTGAATAGAAGAAAGTGCGGCCATTACCTGCTCCATTGTAATGAATAATAAATTTTAAAAGTATTAATTCTTTGTTTACCATACAGGTAATGACCCCTATTGATACTCTTCGGGACTTGGTAGGAGGACAATATCGTTGATAAATCCTTTATTAGTGACCTCTTATGCCAACTACCGGAACTTTGTACGAAGGTTTATTTAGTCGAGTTTGACAGATACCGCTACTCGTTAATAGATGGCGTTAGTGTACGATGACTTCGGAGATTTTATTGTATGTATTTGTTTTTAGGTTATGTATTGTAGAATTTTCACTAAATCACTGTATCGAGTTTTTCTAGTCAATGATTAATTATTTCACAGCCACTCGTAGTTCAATGATGAGTAAAGTTGCATAAACTTCTCTATTTTCACTGTTTAGTCACGAAAAGTCAATGGGTACGTGAATTATGCGAGCACTGTTTTTTGCACTGCTAAGTAGACTATTATTGCTATTTTTGATTTTGTTCTTGAATTATGCACACCAATGTTCTTTTTTAATAGTAATTTCACTGTCACTTCTCGTTTTTATATTTAATTTCGCAAGATAAATACAGAGCCGATGTTGACAGTTGCTCAGTAGCGCAGACAATCACAATTCCTAAATACACTGTCTCTAATGTTCATAATTCCGAAGCATTCAACTTCAGTAGCAATAAACATCTATTATACTTTTTTTTGTTTTCCTACATTTTCTCAACATAACCATCTTTTACACTATTATTCAGTCTTATATTTTTTGTTTACATTTTTTTCATTCATAATAATCAGTATTATATACATTAATTTTGCGTAACTTTTACACTTTTAGTTATGAAGTTATTTTCACATAGGTATCTATATATACCACGGTACTATTTATAGTGATTGGTTTAAGTTAAGTTTGAACTGCGACCTTATAGCACGAGCCGAGCGAGCGAAGCCAGAGTCCCGCTCCAGTCATTTAGTCAAATTCCAGAAACGAATCGGTCCTATTCATAAAAAAATATTGGTTTAGGTTAGGTTAGAACTGTGACCACAACGAATCAGTCTTATAGTTATTGGTTTAGGTACGGTTAAAACTGCGGTATAAACTCCCAGGCCATAAACATAACCGTATATGAGTCGTGTTTTATGAATTTCATTCATTTAAGACAAAAATCTGTGAAACGAACTTTAATCACTCTAAACATATATTTTTTATTACACTTGGTAAATGTTTCTTTCTGAGTATGAGTGAAAATATTATGGTTATTATGTTTAGGGATAAAAGCGTTATGATAAAAAACAGTAGGAGTTTAAATATATTTACAATTATGATATTATTAATTAAAATTTTCGGAAACATAATTGTTATGAACATAGCCGGTAGCACTACAAATAGTATGAATGAAAACTTTAGGATGAAAAATTTTAGGAAGAGTGATCATTCGGATTACAAATCGTTAGGAAGAACAATTTCGGGTAAAGAACTTTAGGTGAGCCAATATGGACCCTTCGCCAATATGTATGGACTCGCATAATCTGATACCGACTTTACGAATTTGTCAATACGACTGACACGGGCACGGGCAACGCCGGGCATGAACAACTAGTAATATATATAATTCTATGTTGCTCATGTAGTCGCACAGTTTAATTAACCTTTTACCCGTCGTTCAAATGAATAAAGTACAAACAATTTGGCCTCCAAAGCGTTTGCGATAAGTAAGCGATCGATCCACAGTAATGTTTTTTTAGTCTAAGCCCACACTTATATCACAAAATAACCTAAAATGTACCTAAAACCTTTTAAGTATCAAAAAAATAATATAATTGGCAGTTTTTGTACTCGTAATATTATTCCAGTATTTACATAACATTAGCTTCCTGCGCGCGGTTTCATCCGCGTAACACCGGTTTATCTGAAATAATTTTTCAAATCGGACCCGTACCTAATTCCTGAGATAAGCGCGTTTATCTAAACAAAGCAACTCTTTAGCTTCAGATATAAGCATAGTTTAAACACAAGTAAACAATATTTTTGTTTATGTGAGATTTGCACTGGTTTCAAAATCATTGAAATGTTGGTTCAAAAAGTTGGTAACTAACCAAAACCCAGTAGTCTGAAACGCTCGGCGAATCGGATATAATCCGCAAAAAAAATTTCACTATGCACCTTCACCAGTACCCAGTCCTTCAGGAGTACAATATGGATGACGTTATGTAAGATAAAGCTATTCGTGTATAACATCGATGACTTTATGAAAGACGAAGTCATCATGATGTAGAGAAGTAGCTTTATACTTGAGCGTATTGTTGAAACTCCGACCTTTTTACAGAGTAATAGGCACGCAGTATTTTTACCGCGATTAAATTATATTTAGCTTTGCCCAAGAGCCATGTCCGAGACGTGATATTACTACAAATCAAAAATCATTAAGTAGACTCTCGTAGACTCCTTAAAAGGCAAACGAGTCAAACAATAATAATATAGATTTTGCGTGATTATTTATTTATAAGTAAATCACGAAAAAGCTACTCTATGGATTTGAATGGATTTTGGACACAAAAATAACCTGCAATAACACTAAAGCAGTGAAAGAAAATAATAAAACCTTAGATTACAACAAGTCGGAGCGGCATTACAATAATCTAACCCGGGTGAAACGGCAAAATGCCACTTATGATTAATAAACTACTAATCCACAATCGAAGGAGCAGAAGTAATTATTGAACCGCAGCAAAACGCCCGTGTGTGCCCGTGTGTGTGATAAAATCCATAGTTGTAAATTGGCAGTTATCCACGAACGAAGTTAAACGTTTTCCATCTTTAATCCAAGGCTGTAGAAGCTGAAGGATCAGAGTTATCCCTTAGAAGCCACTGGAATCGAAGTCACCCCTACATCACGATGAAGTGTTGTAAAAGAGGCTGTATCATCTGGTCTCGTCCTGGGAAAAGCCCAAGGAGGTTTGGAGGTTTCCCCAAGATCAATTAAATGGATATCTCTTTTGAAAGTCCCTTGTCTTTCATAACAGAATATAAAACTTACTTACAGGATAGAATACTAAAGTTAGGTTGAGGTTTTAATCCCTCAGTACATTGTCTATTATGACGTACTGGCCGTTTTAAGTATAATAAAGAACGGTTTTTATCTACACTAATATTATAAAGAGGAAAACTTTGTTTGTTTGTTTGGTTGTAATGAATAGGCTCAAAAAGTACTGGACCAATTTCAAAAATTCTTTCACCATTCGAAAGCTACATTATCCCCGAGTAACATAGGCTAAATTTTATTTTGCAAAAAAATAGGGTTCCGTAAGATATTTCGGTCTTTCGGACACAAGGTGTAAAAAATCAACCAGAAAAGTTACTTATTTTCCGCACGCTGCCTAAACTATAAAAGATAGTACCATAAAATGTTCTAATTAGTTGTAGATCTTATAAATATCTACAAAAAAGACAACGACACGCTATACCTATCTATGTCGAGTAAGGCACAACAACCATTTTTTATTTAGAAATCTTAAATTTTTTTTGGACTACCTTTAACCGCGTTTATTTTACTCATGCTATTAATCCTTATCAAAATAAATTATTTCATCACTAAGTAAAGTTTATGTAGATAATATTTGGTCTTTAAATGATTAAAATTGGACGGTTGGTTTTAAAGATATGGCGAAATTAAAATATTACGATTTCTGCTAAATTCATGGACACCGTCACTAACATCGAGGACGCAGTGCACTACCCCCAGGAATTTTTAAATTCTCTGAACCCCGCTGGGCTACCACCTCATGAACTGTCGTTTAAAGTTGGCACGCCGATAATGCTTCTCAGAAATTTAAGCCCCCAAACATGGCACGAGACTTCTTATAAAGAAGCTAAAAGATAATTTAATAGTAGCGAAGATTATCACCGATTAGCTCATTTACCAAGAATACCCATGATCCCTACTGATATGCCTATACCCTTCAAAACGCTCCAATTTCCAGTAAAAATTTCTTTCGCACTAACGATAAACAAATCCCAGGGCCAAACATTCAAATTAGTAGGAATTGATTTACGCAAAGAATATTTTGCGCATGGGCAACTTTACGTTGCCCTATCACGGGTCGGGGCTCCCGACCATCAGTATATTTTGTTACCTGAAAATAATTTAACGTCGAATGTTGTTTATAGAGAAGCTCTACAATAATCGCTTTAGTTATCTATCCTAAAACCACGGGTTGCACTCCGGGACTGCCGGCAGAAGTGAAAACTTAGTATTAATTACATTTAAATATTTTCATCATTAACAACTTTAACATCCACAGAAATACAATCTGTGCAGCCTGCGGATAATGACTGCGTCGTCGATGTTAGTGTCGGTGTCTGTGAATTGACCTGGGAATCATTTTGCTGACCGTGTCTTTCCTGGGTAGGCTTTTTGCAGCGGTAACCGACATCCGCACGGAGCCACGGGCGACTGCTATCACTACATATTATTAAACAAAGTCCCCGGCCGCGTCTGTCTGTCTGTTCGCGATAAACTCAAAAACTACTACATGGATTTTCATGCGGTTGTTACCAATCGATAGAACGATTCTTCCGGAAGGCTTACGTATATAATTTGTTTAGTTTTTGTGTACATTTGACTAATATATATTGTCAGAGGTGTCGGAAAAAATTGAGCTATTTGGGAGCTTTCAACGAAAACGCTGCTTTAACCCTATGAGATATGACAAAACAATGTATAGCGGAAATATTCTTCTTTTTTAGATCTACAAAAAAGTCCAGGATAGCATATGTCTATCTTTCAAGGTTAACTTGCTATATCCATTATATCTTTTAGAAAAATTATCATTTCTAATGCGGTAATTGTAAAGCTTATCAGACGAATTCAGCATGTATCCTTACCATTTTAAATTAGTTAATATTCTCAAGCATTTCATGCAGATTATTTTACCTTACCTTACCTTAGAAGTTATCGCAAAATAACAGCGCGTGTTTTCGCAGCGCAGCGAGTGAGTTAGGCCGAATGCGATTATGCGCGCTCGATCCTTAAGAATTATCGGGCAAATTTTTCGTTTTGTGTTCGTTGTAACTATGAGGGATAGATACTTGAATACCTATTTATTTAGTGTTTGTTGTATTGTTAGTCCTGAAGAGTATAGGTATTTCATACGATAAAAGTGTTTCCACCTACTTATTACATTGAGTTTTAGTAGGTACCTATATTAATTTGTTTCTGTTGATTTGACTAAATTTCGCCCGTTTTGTTAGAGGTTTAAAGACATTCTGTCGTATTATTATAGTATCGGTATTATACCCGTGCGAAGCCGGGGCGGGTCGCTAGTATTTAATAAAAGAATAAAGAGACTGCAATAATCAGATGAAATAAATATTTGAAAAAATATACAAGTGAAAATAATATTTATACTTGATAAATAGATTATGATTTCACTGTATGTATGTGTGTTTGTGTTGAAAAGTCAATTAGGTATATTTTATTTAAAAGAGTGTCATATTTTTTTTATTTCAGTGCATGGTGATAGTGCCCTCTCACACCCTCTTGGACAAGGAACTGAGCTACGACCCCCCAGTCGCGAGCTGATAAGCAATCGCAGGCGTTATAATTCTTTGAATCTATGTTCAGTATTTCAATAAGTGTGCTACTGTTACTAGGGTATAAAATGCTGGTAATAGCAAAAATTATAACGAATACTTGTGCTTTATGGTACAATAGGTTTCAATATGTCCTTGACGTATCACGCAGCGACTCCGTAAATTTCTTCGTACCCAAGAAATGAAGCGGCCTTATTTTAGCTGGCAAAATCAAATTTCGTCTTGGGCGCGGTTACGAATTGCATTGGAGTACTTACTCAACTAGGTATTTGTCGTTAGTCGAATTTGTTGATTTTTATCAAGGATTTGGGTCGCTTATGTTAGTATTGATTCACATTGTTGTTTACACATTCGATGCAGTGCAAGTTCCTGCGACGATCGCTCAGTACGCCGAAAGCTTTGTGGTGGCATTTTAGAAGGTTTTTGAGATATTTGGTCCCTTGCATTCGTTCGCTGAATACAAGCACCGAGTGCTGTCTTGAGCATAGTATACTTCGTATATATTCGCTGACTTAGCGATTTTACGTCTGTCTGACTGAATATCACTACAGCAGAGATTTCAACTTCTTAGCTTTTGTATCAATAAAGTTAGTTTTAAATTCACTGCTAAAGTGATAAAAAAAAAATTGAATTTAATACAGCCACAGCCGTTTATAGCCAACAGCCAACTACTTTAAGCGGACTTTCATATTACAGCTGTCGTTGTCATCATACATGTTAAACTAAGAGATATTATGATGGTACAAACTTTCTTTGGAATATACGTACTTCGCTTTGCTTAAACGAAATTGTTGTTAATGATATTTGATTATACATATTTGAAAATTCGGAATTAATTATTGCAAATTATTGTTTTACGATTGTAAAACGCATACCTTAGTATATATATTTTTGTCCGGCGTTTATTTACTTGTGTGACTGTCAAGTATAAATACTACTGCAACTCAAAAAATTACACAACAAACTGTATGTAACGAACCCAAGACCTCCAGTGCAACTTAAAGTGAAACTTATACAGCGTCGCCACGCATTTGAAAATGTATACGTATCAGTTAACGGCTACTAATTGCCTCGTTGGTGTTGCTACACCAACGAGGCGTTTAGTAGCCTCTAAAACATATACATTATTATATTAATTTATATATATATCATAATTTATATGACTTTTGGTTGCCTCTGAACACCGATTAAACAAAAATTTGTTAAGCTTATAAATAAAGTCTTACACAATTTAATAAAAAAATAAACGTTATTCAGAACAATCTCTAGATTAATTTATTCAGTGTTCAGAGGCAACCAAAAGAGAATAAATTAAAAACTCTACTATTGCCTTTATTGGTACCAAATAGATGGTGCTATAGGTCGCCACTAAATCACGCCACACCGGCAACGTGAAAATCCATACGAAGGGAAAACTGGTTGATTTATTAGAAATTAGTTTCAGTCAGTGAACGTAATTTCTGGATCTGCTCACGAATCACATTATGGTTTTACTGTATTATTACATTTATATTGGATTAAAAATGTTAGTATAGGAAATGAGGTGCATAAATCAAATATTTTCTGTGCAAGACCGCACAACCTTTTTATATATTAATATTGTCTATGTTTTTATACATTTTCTATTTCCTGTCATTTTGATACTTATTATTATTAGACTTTTGTTTCCAACGAACCAACGGCTTTTTATTATTTCAGTCCTAAACATTTGGTCCTTTCACCGGAATAATTATAACTATGGAAACCCGTCCCAAAAGAGTGTTGGGCAAGTGTCTGGAGCATGCAGACTCGGTTTCTGCGGGAGGGAGTGTGACGGTTGCGGCGAGGGAGTGCCCCGTCCGCGCTACAGAGCGCGGGCTCGCCACCTCCCGCCGCGCTCGCGGTCGCACCGCCCCGGCACCCTCTCGCGCGGCTAGTATTACGTCCTCGTGTTCTTCTGCCACCATAGTGGCGCGTCAGCTAGCGGCACAAGCGCAACACGCGCGCCGCCTGGCTGAGTTGGAGAGTGACAGAGAGCGTAAAGCTGCGGAAAGAGAGCGGCAGGTTGCTCAGCTTGAACTGCAAGCAGAGCGTAAAGCTGCGGAAAGAGAGCGGCAGGTTGCTCAGCTTGAACTGCAGGCAGAGCTTGCAGCTATCGAAACAAGCGCTAGTCAACGCGGTAGTCGCAGCACGCGTAGTGTTCAGGATTGGGTAGATAATTTAGTAAGTATACCTAATGAACGTGATTTACTCAGTGACAACCAAGTTTTCAGAAAGGGTGATGCTACGGCACATCGTGATTCGTCGCAAACGAGAGTACTACACGGCCCTGGTGCCAAAACTATGGGTCAGCGCTCTCGCGAACGAGATCGCTCTGAAGACGGAGTGGCGCGGCTTGTAAACTCACTAGAGAAGTTGGTAAATAAAGTTAATACTCAACCACATTCCATTAAAACGGACTTGCCTATATTTGACGGTAAGTCCCACTTAGATTGGTTAGCCTTAAAAAGAGTATACGAAAATACAGCTAAAAGCTTTTCGGTTGTTGATAACTTGGCAAGGCTAGCATGTGCCCTACGCGGTGCGGCGCGCGATGCCGTGGCAGGATTGCTGGCAGCGGCGCGCACGCCTGACGTGGTAGTGGCAGCGCTCGACATGCGTTTCGGCCGCCCTGAGCTTATCGTAATGCACGAGATATCGGCGGTACGTGCGCTACCCAGGGTGAGTAACGATGGGAAAGACCTTGTTGTTTTTGCTGGCCGTATACGTAATTGTGTAGAGGTAATCCGTCTACTAAATCAACCGGACCACTTGCGATCCCCTGAACTATTTCAAGTTCTATGGAGCAAGCTGCCTCCACTGCTCCGTCCACGGTGGTTAGATTATGCTAATTCGTGTGATGGTAGCCTATCAAAAATTGAGATGCTGGCAGACTTCCTATCTCGCGAAATAGACCTACAGTTTAAGTACGGAGGGACGTTTGATTTTTATTCGTCACCCCATACTTCCCGTTCTAGTGACAATAGAGCGTATAGGGATAGAATAAATGTTGTTGCTGAAAATAATACTGATAATAACATTCCCACTCCAAACAGCTCCGTAACTATTTCGAACATTAGTCATTGTTTGCTTTGTAAACAAAGCCATAATTTGAACGATTGTGACAAATTTGTGAAAATGACACTCAATGACAGGTGGCATTTCATAAAGAAAAATAAAATTTGTAATAGATGTCTCAAAAAAGGTTGGCATAGAAATAGAACCGCTTGTATGAATCGGACTTGTACCGTAGCAGGTTGTGACAAGGGCCACCATGTTTTGTTGCACGGGTTAAATTTCGAGCATGCTGTAAACGCACACATCGAAGTAGAAGATAACAACGAGGAGCCCGCACTTGCGATGTCTACACAAGCGGCGTGTAGTGTACCAGTGACGGCGCCTACTGACGATTTGAACCATGAAATTTTAACCCATGCAACGTCTTTGTCTTTCACGGAACCTTATGTGCGTCCATTGTTAAAAGTAGTTGCGGTGACCGTGTCAGGGCCTGCCGGTAGTGTTGATACATATGCGTTATTGGATGACGGTTCTACTGCCACGTTTATTGATTCTAAGATTTCCACTCAAATTGGTTCTAAAGGACCCGAAAAACAAATTCATTTAGACTGTGTGGGTGGTCTAGGAAAGGACGTTAACGTCCAATATATTGATTTCAGTATACAAGGCCGTCACTCTAGCGAAATTCATTTTGTTAAAAAAGCTAGGGCTATTAGTGGTTTAGATGCTGCGAGGCAGTCTGCACATTACGAAAGTGTGCGTAAATATTCATATTTATCTAAAATTGCTAGTGAATTTTGTTATGGTGATGTAAAGCCAATGGTAATTATCGGTATTGATAACTGGCATCTGTCCTTTGCCAAAGCCACTCGGAAGGGATCCAAATCTCAACCCGTGGCTATTTTAACTGCTTTAGGGTGGGTTTTGTTTGGTTTTGGCTGTAGTAAGACTAAGCGGGTTGACGCTGTCAATCACATCACGGTTGTTGATTCAGATGTAGATGAACATTTTGCTTTAGAACGTCTTATTAGAGAGCAGTTTAAAATCGATTCAACTGGGATTTCTAAAAAAGAAGCTCGTAGCGCTGACGACAATCGCGCCGTACAAATAGTCAAGCGCACAGCCAACCGTTTACCGAGTGGCCGTTTTGAGGTAGGCTTGCTGTGGAAAGCTGATAAATTAAATATTCCTGACAGTTATAACTTAGCTTTATCTAGATTTCTTAGCTTGGAAAATAAAATGTTAAGAGATCCTATGTTTGCACATCGGTATAGACGCAACATACAAGATATGTTATCTAAAGATTACGCTGAATTATGTTTTTCTCATCCCGCTTCAGATTCTCCGGTATGGTACTTGCCTCATTTTGGTGTGACAAACGCGAATAAACCTAATAAGCTAAGAACGGTACATGACGCAGCCGCCAAGTCTCGTGGTGTATCATTGAACTCATTATTATTGACTGGTCCAGATCTATTACAATCTTTACTGGGCATTCTTATGCGGTTCCGAGAAGGTAAAGTTGCATTAACGGCTGATATTCGTGAAATGTTTCCTCAAATTAAAATTATCGAAAAAGATAGGGATGCCCAAAGATTTCTGTGGCGCGACACACCTAACGAACCTGTAAGGATATATCGCATGTCGTCAATGATTTTCGGAGCTGCTTCTAGCCCTTTTACAGCCATTCACATTAAAAACCAAAATGCATTCGATTATCAGAATACCTTCCCGGACGCAGCTCGAGTAATCATTTACGACCATTATATGGACGATTGCATTACTAGTTTAGATGAAGTCGATAAAGCTGCTAAGCTTGCTTCTGATATATATACTGTCCATGCCTATGCTGGCTTTGAGATGCGCGGTTGGGCATCTAATAATCCTATGGCACTGTCGTCACTGCCCAAAGAATCTTTGCTTGAAATCCCACCTGCAAGCGGCGTAGACGTCGATTTGGGTCATTTGGCTTCATCCGTCCGTACCCTCGGTCTTATATGGCAACCCTCTAACGATGTCATTGGTTTTAATACCGGAGTTAAAAGAGGTACCGTGTTTCCAAATAAACTCACAAAACGTGAGATATTAGCCCATGTGATGAGAATCTATGACCCACTTGGGATCCTGGCGCCAATCGTTGTTCGTGGCCGCATCATGTTCCAGGATGCATGGCGCAGGGGTCTTAGTTGGGACGAAGAGCTCTCTCAAGATTATAGCGCTGAGTGGAGATTGTGGTTTCATGATTTATCTTTAATTTCTGATTTAAAAATACCACGGAGCTATAACTTGTGTGATCTCGAGGTTGTGGAACGCGAACTTCACATTTTTTCGGACGCGAGTGAGTCTGCGTTTGCTGCAGTTGCCTACTGGCGCTTTTTATACATAAATGGTGACGTTAGACTCGCTCTCATCTGTAGTAAAGCTCGTGTATCGCCTCTTAAGCCTATTTCAATACCTCGTTTGGAGCTCCAAGGAGCTTTGATGGCTGCTCGTCTTGCGTCGTCAATATGCGAAGCTCACCGTCAAAAGCCTACGAGGCGCGTTTTCTGGTGTGATTCAATGACTGCTATCGGTTGGCTTCGTAGTGATGCCCGCACATTTAAGCCATTTGTCTCTTATCGAGTAGGCGAGATACTGGAGCTCACGAATGTCAACGAGTGGCACTGGGTACCCAGCAATTTAAACGTTGCAGATGAAGCAACGCGCGTAAAACGATCTCAACTATCTCCAGAATCTCGTTGGATCTCAGGACCGTATTTCCTCTTATCGTCGAACTGGCCCACTGAACCTATAATCGACTTCAGTGGACTAGGTCGTGAAGAGTGTAAGCTTCATCTAATCACCGACACCGACTTGCCCGCACCACTTTCTGCGAACCCAGCCCGTTTTAGTTCATGGCTGAGAATGGTGCGAGCAACAGCTAAAGCGCATCAATTCATTACAACATTGCGTATGCGTACTTTACAACGACGAGGTTCTGACTTAAATCTAACTCATCTCAAAGGAACTTTATGTTCCTTCGTTCTTGCTACTTGCACATCCTCTCCAACAGTCCCCAATTTATCGGCAAGAATAACTGTGACTGATTTACTTTTGGCCGAAGGTCATATTGTTCGACAGAGCCAACTCGATTCCTTCAAAGAAGATTTACTGATCATCAAAAACCACGAACAACTGCCCCAAAGTAGTCGTCTCTACAATTTGTCACCCTTCTTTGACAATAACAACCAGCTGCGAATGTCCAGTAGAATAGTTGCTGCAACCGGTGTTATGGATGAAACTAAACATCCACTAATTTTGGACGGAAAGCATCCAGCTGTACGTTTAATGATAACTCATTACCATCAGAAGGCCGCACATAGTTATCTGGAACTGGTTATCAATGAATTGAAGCAGAGTTACTGGATTATAGGGCTGAGAAATGCTGTCCGATCTATAACTCGTAATTGTCAATTTTGCAAAATTCGTCGTGCCAGAACATTTCAACCGCCCATGGGAAATCTACCCGATTGTCGTTTGGCTCATCACCGAAGACCTTTTTCGTTTGTCGGACTTGATTATTTTGGGCCCATCAATGTATGCGTGGGACGAAGGAGAGAAAAGCGATATGTGGCACTCTTTACATGCTTAGTTGTCCGCGCCATACACCTTGAGGTAGTGCACAGTTTATCGACAGATGCGGCCATTATGTGTCTTCGTCGCTTTGTAGCTAGACGAGGAACACCGGAAGAGATCTGGTCTGATAATGGTACAGCTTTTGTTGGAGCGAGCAGAGAATTGCGTCTTCTCTATGGAAATGCAGTAGAAGAATATGCTACCAACGAAATGATAAATTGGCGTTTCATACCTCCGTCAGCGCCATTTATGGGAGGAGCATGGGAACGACTGGTGCGGAGTGTCAAACAAGCCCTCAAAATATCACTTCGCGAACGGGCCCCCTGCGACGAGGTTTTGAGCACAGTTTTATTGGAAGCCGAAATGTTAGTCAATTCGAGACCTCTTACGCATGTTTCTCTAGAGTCTGACGCTGATGAGGCACTGACTCCGAACCACTTTCTTCTAGGGACTTCATCTGGACGCCCTATACCAGGCTGTGTCACCGAGTCCGACCTTCTCAGCAGATTAAAGTGGCGAAGAGCGGTTAGACTGACGGACCACTTCTGGCGGCGATGGATAACGGAATATTTGCCCTCATTGGTTTTAAGAAGAGGTCCGGGTTCTGTTCCAGTTCTCGCCGAAGGTGATGTAGTCATCGTGTGTGACAATAACATGCCACGAGGCACGTGGCCGAAAGGTCGTATTACTGCACTCTACCCTGGTCGAGATGGAGTTGTCCGAGTGGCAGATGTGGCTACCGCAGCTGGGACATTTCGAAGACCCCTAAAGAAGCTGGCTAAACTTTCCCTAGCTTAAAAAAAGGGGAGAATGTGCAAGACCGCACAACCTTTTTATATATTAATATTGTCTATGTTTTTATACCTTTTCTATTTCCTGTCATTTTGATACTTATTATTATTAGACTTTTGTTTCCAACGAACCAACGGCTTTTTATTATTTCAGTCCTAAACATTTTCTATAAGGTGAAAAGAAAACTTTAGAAAAACATCACAAGGTTTATTGCGCCTTCATCGATATGAAAAAGGCGTATGACAGTAGTGAGATATGAATTGTGGTCAACTTTCTCCATGTATGGGGTAAGGGGCCAACTGGTAGGGGCACTCCAATCTTTATATAGGCATTCGAGTGCTTATGTCAGATTAAATAGGTTCAGAATAGTTTGACGGACTGGTCTAATAGACAAGACGGTGTAGTATCTCCTCGGCTGTTCAACCTATTCATGGATACCTGTTACAGCGATCTGAAAGATTGTGATTGTGGATTGAGAATGAGTGAAACTTTCCGACGCCTCTTTCACTTACTGCTTGATGGAATATTAGAATGTAATTTTCGATAACGAATGAACCCAGGTGCCCCGGAGGCACGTCGAGTGAATCTAATTTGAACAGTTTGTAAGCGGTAAAAAATGCTAAAGTACGTATTACATTGCGAACGTCATAATTGATCGTACGCACACGATGTACGTACGGTTTCCACATACGCTTTGTAGTTAAGCTATCGGCCAAGAATTACTCCTAAGTACTTGGCTTGCAGTTCCCAAGGGATTGGTTCGTCGAACATCTTGACTGGAAGCATGATCTGGAGACTCCATACGTAAAAGTACCTACAGTACACGCAAAAAGTAATTTTACTTAAACAAGTCCTGTTTTTGCCGGTAATGGAAAAACATAACAAGAACATTGAAATTTAGTAAAAGCGTCATTTATTTATTTATTTATTTATTTATTTAAAAATAAGCACACCAACTGCATAATCACACAAAATCGTACATACTATTATAATACTAACAATGTATAACATAGAAGTAATTACACAAATCATAGGTATGCATAACATTCTCATAATTTCAATTTGCTAGGAGACTACAAATTGCGCAGATTCTAGTTTAATTTTAAAAAGAAAAATAGAAAATGTGCAAATAATTAATTCAAATGACTGAAAATTTAAATAAGTTACAAAATTATACATCATCCTTTGCAATTGAACCACTGTAGTTTTTAATCAAGAACTGCCTGTATGACGTAAATTTCATGGAAAAAACATCTATGAGACTATTTGACCTGATAGATATCTCATTATATAGCCTTGACATACGTGTTAGGGGACTATTGAATGTGGTATTCAGCGTGGAAGTGGGTACAATAAATGTTCGATGATGCCTCATGACTCGTTGATTAGATCTAAAGTTGAATAAGTTAATTAATTGAGCATCTATGGATCCACTAATGATTTTATGAAGAACCAACAAATCAGCAATGACACGTCTTTCCTTTAAGCTTATCATTTTATAATGTTTTAACCTAGCTGAATACTCGGGGATAGTATTGCGTACACCATTTCTTATGCTTAAATATCTGACAAAACGAGCCTGTATGGATTCGATACTCTCTGCATATGTCGAATAGAATGGCGACCAAATAGTGGAGCAATATTCCAGACCACTTCTTACTAGAGCATTATAAAGTAACATGATAGTATAGTTGTCACGAAATGGTTTAGATATACGTATTATGAAGCCTAAAGTTTTTTTAGCTTTCAGTACTATACCATCGACATGTTGACGGAAAGATAGAGATGTATCAAACGTGACTCCCAAATCGCGAACAACTGTCAATCTTTCTAGCGGAGCTCCATCTATGTGGTATTCAAAATCAATATAACTTAGTTTATTTGTGAATGTTATATAATTGCATTTTTTCACATTAAGGGTCATTCTGTTCTCTAAGCACCAATGCTGGAGCAGATCTAAATCATTTTGGAGCTTTATACAGTCGTTAACTTCAGTTATTCTACAATATATTTTCAGATCATCAGCGTAAGCTAAACAGTGACATTTTAAAATATCCAATAGATCATTAATGAACACTAGGAATAGCAAAGGTCCTAATTTCGAACCCTGCGGAACACCAGAGCTAGGTGTAATTGGTGTAGATTCATAGCCAGCAAGCGCCACAAGCTGTGAGCGATATTGTAGATAACTCTCAAACCATCGTAACAAGCTACCATGGACTCCAACATTGTTCAGCTTAGTCGAGAGCAAATAATGATCCACGCGGTCAAAGGCCTTCGCGAAATCAGTGTATATTGCGTCAACTTGACCTCTATCCTCAAAAGTATCAGTAATAAATGCAGTGTAAATAAGCAAATTTGAAGTAGTTGAACGATTGGACACGAAACCATGCTGTCGAGGACTTAATATGTGTCGGAGGTGGGAATAGACTACGTTATAAATAAGGCCTTCAAACATTTTTGCAAACTGTGATATTATGATAGATATTGGTCTATAATTGGTAACATCGTTCAGACTACCTGATTTATGAATAGGAATGACATGAGAAATTTTCCAAAGATCAGGGAATATTCCATCTTTAAGAGATTTGTTATAAATTATATAGAGAGGTTTGATTAGTGCGTCCATACATAAACGTATAAAAATTGGAGGCAGACCGTCAGGTCCTGCTCCTTTACATAAATCTAACTTTTTAATACTTTCCTTTATATCATTCTCTGAAATATGTAATGAGGTAAGACAGTAACTGGACGTGATACAAGGTGAAAAATTATTATTGGGTATAGTATTAGCCCCATACACAGAAGCAAAATACTCTGCAAATAGATTTACCACATGACTCCCCCCCTCTACCACACGATTGCCGTATTTTACTTGGTTAGGAATTCCCCTAAATGTTTTTTTTGATTTGGTATACCTCCAAAAGGACTTAACATTAGTTTTAATATCTTGTTCAATCTTTGAAATATAACATTTAAAACAAATTTCTGTAGCAATAATGGCTTTCTTACGAAGAATATCGAAGGTGTCATAATCGCGAGGATTTTTATATTTTTTGAACCGGATTCGATATTTGTACTTTTCCTTAAGTGTTTTAATCAATGAGGGAGAGAACCAAACCGGATAATTACTCTTCCTAGGCTTTACTTTAGGAGTGTGTTTTTCAATTGCTTCCCACAATATGTTATAAAATCTTTGGACGAATTCATTGCAGTCTAAATTAACAAACTGATTCCAGGAGACCTGACGAAGGTCAGAAACACAAGATTCATAGTCGGTTTTATTAAAATTAAATTTAAAATTTGATGTATTACTGTTCAAATTAAAGTGAGTAGAGTTTTGGAGTATCAATTCCAGCGGCGGATGATGAATATCAGTTTTACTAAGTGGAGGTGCTATAGAGACAGAAGCGCAGATATTTTCATCCACCATAATGAGATCAAGAATATTATTATTTTCATTAGATATTTTCTTAATTTGACTAAAGCCAGTAAAATGTAGAAACTCCCTCAGTGACAATGATTTAGAATCAACAACTTCTTTGAATGGATCAACTTGATGAAGCCATTTAATATTGGGTAAATTAAAATCACCCAAAATTAACATAGGAGAATCGGCATTATGTAAATAGATATCCTCAACCCTAACCAAGAACTCTTTAAATGTATCAATAGGTATATAAGAAGGCAGATAAACAAGACATAAATTCATACAGACACTTCCGAGTCTTACACGTAGCCATACATCTTCAACACCGGTTTGCCAATCAAGTTTGTTCACAAACGTGATTTTTTTATTAATAGCAATTAAGATCCCACCACCATAAGATTTAGAGTACAAATGCTTAAATGTAGTACTACGATCACGTCGTACCACAGTGTACCTTTCATCAATATACTCTGAGGAATAAAATGAGTCATCCAACCACGTCTCCGTGAAACAAATAATGTCATAGTTTGAGTTTAAAATTGATTTATAAATATCTTGAGACTTCGTTTTCATTCCTCTTACATTCTGATAAAAGACAGATACAACCATTACGCTTCAATTAAAATTTTACATGACATATTGGTAGGTAGGTTAAAGGTAAGGTTACTATTTATTACACAATTTTATTCAAGCATTGGATATCCTTAATTAAGACGCTTCCTGAATTTTCATCCTTGGCAACGTATATTTTACCATATCTAACCCAAACGAATTTGTAAGATTTTTCCCTAGCCCTTAAGCGAGCGGCAGCATGTAATGACTTGTAAGCAGGAGAAAGATGTTCGGACACATAAATAGGCTCCTTGTGTCCCCCGTAACCCAGAAGTGACGTATTCAGCTTATCATCCTTATGTGATTTGTTAAACCTCGTTACTGCTGAGTAAAATTCATCTCGACACCTAGGACTGCGCAGTTTCACTACCACGGTTCGTGGACGTGCCTTATTGTTGTTGATACTCGCGACTCGGGTGCATTTCATTATATCACAGTCCTTTAGTTCATAAGAAACCACTCTTGACAACTGAGTCACAATATTAGGCAATAATTCATTTTTATTTTCTGGTAAGCCATTAATTTCCAGGTTAGCATCTCGCATGTGTTGGTCGATATTGTTAACCCGAGTTCCCAATAAAGAAATCATATCCCGCATATCAGCATTCTGTGAACGTAGTTCATTATTTTCGTTTTGCAGTTTTTTAAAGTCGGACTTCAATTCATTATGTTGTGAGATATCAAATGTTCCTGATAGTTTTAAGTCTTCAAGTTGTTTTCTGATGTCATCCATTTCGTTTCTAAGTTCACGGACCATAATTTTAACTTCTGAACGCATTGTATTTCGAATTTCCTGTCTGATGATTCTCCGAATGTCGCTATCCCTCTCATTTACGTCATCCGAATCAGCATCTGTAGTGTCAGCCAACTCTTGTTCTTTTTTATTCAAGCAACTTGTACAGGCCCATGTTGACCGTGCGATTTTACTAAGTCTTTTAAACTTAGAAACGCTCATATGAACACAAAGGTGATGGTAACTTTTACTACAAGTTGAACAATTTATTTGCTCAGATTTTTGTACCAATGTTCCACATACATCACAGTCTGACATTATGATATTAAATGAGCAAATTAGAAATTCACAAAAAGACGATGCTGACCGTAGGCTCGAACTCACGACCACCGGCCGGCGAGAACGTGTAGCTCGACACGTTACGAACCGCGCTGTCGGTGCTTGGAGATTTTGCGCGAAATAGTAGGGCAGTATGTAGTGTGACATACAATCCCTAATAGTGAATTAAGGGTGGATTGAAAATAATTGTTAATATGAACTCAGAGTAATTTTGTTCACCTTCACTGTTTACTTAAAATATTTTATTTTAATACAATATGCGCTTCCATCCAAATTATTCCACGTCTTCTATGTTTCTATATGTAATAAAGTAATCCTACCATGTGTTAACAAACACGTACGTAACCACATACTCAGGTTTTTTTTTTAATTTCATGAATTCTAATAATACCGCGGCGTAGGTAGGTAAACGCGGGGAGGTTACAGTGGAAATTTAATGGGGTCAGTCCAATCATGCTAATGAAAACAAGCCATGCGATATACCGTTGTTTAACTCCTGAATATTCAACAGGGTTATTTTCTTAACGGCACTCCAGATTTTGAACGTGGCGTCTAAATTCAACTGCATGAACATATAATAGTGCGTGAACAATTGAGAACTATTTGTAATTGCCATATTTAATTATTGTGGGGTCACTTATGGAGGAATCACATTCTCATATTGAGATGAAAATGGGATTTACGCTGGTGAAAGCAAGCAAGACAGCCATTAGTAGTAGTAAAGCGATTTCTTTTTATTAGAACTGTGAAGGCAAGTTTTTGAAACCCAAATTTTTGTCACGCGCTTACGACTGGACCGATTCCGCTAATTGTTTTTAGTTGTGTTTGTTATTCTCAGGAGAAAGTTCGGTCAGTGGGTAGTCTTAAGGGCGGATTTAGTTCTTATAAAATAAAATAAGTAAATCGCACGGAAAATTTGAAAATATAATAATAAAACCACCATATAACATTTTCTTATGTAACAAAGCGCTTTTGACAATTTATTACACTTTTTCAATGAACCTTACAACGTTTGACATAAAATTTACAAAATGCTTGTTGCAAATATCGTCAAAGATAGTTAATTGAATCGAATTATTCAACAAACTAAACAAATTTGATCTTAATGGAAGCTTTTTTAATCATCGCGTGTATATTTCTATAATAATAGCAATTAACAATAGCATTCAATGTGATTAAATATATTGTATAAAACCATGTTAACAGCACCTAAGTGCTTTTTCCAATAATGGACACACATTCCATTTATAAACAATCCGTTTGAATGACAAATGATTTTTAATTAAATAAAAAAAAACATAGTAGGTAATACTTTTATTTACGAATATATTATTATATTTTACTATTTCTGGTGTAGCGGTATAAATCTTGAAGATCGTGGGTACGACGCTGGACAAACACTTTTGTGAAAAATTTAAGATTTCTTTACGATTTCTTCCGTGCTCTTGAAAGTACATTAAGCCGTGGATGGCCGGATTTTTTATAAGATCATCTATTACACTCGTAAACCAGGGAACGGAAAGCAGCGTTACCCTGTGTGTTACAACTGCCATCACATCACCCACGATCGGGAGAATGAAATAATGAATTTTATTCAGCACTTAGGTATTTACATACCTACACTTGTACTTGTCAGAATTACAATGTAAGTATATAAATTTATAAAAAACTATAACTAACAGATAATTATGCTTATTATATAAAATATCTGACTAAGTAACTGACACGTGCTGACGTAAACGTGCTGTTGATGATAAAGCAACTAAGGTTTAGTTTAATGGCAATCGCATAAAAAATGATTCAATACGCGTTTAATTTATTTTTATCTTTATTAATATTATAAAAAGATAAGATTTGTGAAGTTGTAGCGGCACATTTCTGGACCTATTGAACCGATAAAAAAAACCTTTTTTAAAAGAAATCCACTTTGTTTGTGCCACGAGAACTATATCAACGCGGGTTAAACCACGTGCGTCAGCTCCTATAATATTATTATGAAATATTACAATATTTACATCATTAATAAAATTTATTAGTTCTATCAAGTAAAAACAAAGACAATCAAAAAATAATATAAAGGAACATCAATTGAGAATATCAATCAAATACAAATAGATAATTGTGAAGGTAATTGTATAAAACTCATTTCATTATAGGGTAAGTCGGTAAAAAGTGCACCACTGTTAAGACTGTTGTATTGCGGAAGTGCATGTCGCATCTATGCACGGATCGAGCGTACCTACCAGTAATTTAATCTAATTTAATGTATTCTTTATAAAAAATGTACCTACTAATTTTGCAACTCCTTAACTATAAAAAATCTTAGTTAAGTCAAGATTATACATAGTTAAGTAATATATAATGTATGCATGATTGTTGAAATAAACAGATTTTATATTATATATATATACCCAAAAATGTCTGCATTCAAATAAATAAGGCAACTAGGATGCCCGAAGCTTTCCATTTACCAGGAGCGATATAAACTTTTATTAATAAAAGAATAAGTAGCTGAAAGCTAAAGAAACATCCGCACCTCGGCGTGGGTATAATAAAAAGTAAGAGAAATTGATGAGCCAGCAAACTGCGCCACACGGCGCCTCCAGACCGGTTAAAAGTTTTCCGCTCAATATTCGTTGTAAAAGAAATTGCGCATATTGGCACAGGGGCAAAATGGTAATACACAAACTAGATAGGTATGAAACTGTTGAGTAAGTAGTTAATAATGATAAAAAACATATTATTTAATGATTAATTTTAATGAAAAATCAAGGTAATACTGTTAAGGAGTAATATTATTTGAAACTATATAAGTCTAGTTATATAGTTTCAATATAAGTCTAGGTCTGTCGGGTCACTAGCGGACCCGACAGACCGTGTCCTGCATGATAATATATTATATATGATTTGTGAATCTAAACCATCCAGGGCACACCCAAACGCATACAAAAAAAACCATTCAAATCGGTCCAGCCATTTAGGAGTACAGTGTCATACACACGTAAAGTAGAATCATATATATATAAAATTAAGTAATAAAAAAATGATTTTTAAACATTTAAAAACAAAATAAAAAAATAAAAATGTTCGCAAATTTAAAGGTAAATCATAAAATATAGATCATACATTGATGCTAATTTCATATTGAAATCAGTACCTATAATCTCGTGCCGTAATGATGCCGGAATGGAAAAAAAAGACCGTTAAATGACAAAGATTTATGCGTGACCATCAAATTGGTTTCTTAAGATTACCAAATGTGTCAAGTACCGATTGTTGATGTGTCTGTTATACGAAGCACTATTAAAATAGTACATTTGAACCCCTAAATAAATTTGACATTGATAAATTAAACTTTGGAATCCATTTGATGTATACAAATAATGAAGTTAATGGAAATCCATTGAATATTGTACAAAGTTTCAAAATCAGTTTTTGTAAAAAATTAAGAAAGTAACTAGATAAACAATAAATCTGAGCCATATTTTCAAAATCAGTTCCAGTACCTACAAATTAAATTTTACGAATAAAAAACTTGTTATCCTCAAAGCCATTTTAAATCATCGCAAAAATACCAAAGCTGCTGAAACTTTATTAGGTATAACACAGAGAAATGTAAGGCTGCTGAAGCGAGCCATTATTAAAATTCCCATGGCCGACAGAAGCCATAACAATATTTTCGGGCCAGTAAGCTCGAAAGAAAAACTGCGCTTAAATGGGCTTAGCATATTTTATGATAATATTAAGACGTACAAACGGTCTTAAAAAATTCAGAGTTTAATCATTTAGTCTGACAACGGTTTACAGGAAATATACCCGCAAATTACTTGCTATTCATTCATGTTCCGTTATTTATGGGTGAGTTTACAATGTAATTTAGCATATTAGTAAACTAATAAAGATGTCAATTTAATTATTTTATGTCTTGGGAAAATACAAGAATCTTATTGACTAATAGTCTTAGGTATAAACAAATCGGCATCAAGCATTTACTTGGGAACTATTGACCCATAAGTAAATTCATTATTATTTTATCAATAGCAACCATCATATTGACAAATATTATATATGTTATCCAACTGATATTAAGTGGCATATGGATCCAAATATATGAACAGGTAGTGCTTTTTTTTCGGAAGGACCTTTATGTAGTTACCTAGGAGGATTTTGCTACTTCACCGGAAATAAAAGCGAGCAGAGCTCAATCTTCAATAAATGGTTTAAATAGTACAAACTAAACAACCTGCGCAAGAGGGAGGCCCCTGAGGGACTTGGATTGCGACACTGGCGGTCTCTGGCGAGGGGATTGGGGAATGATGACTTAAGTTTTTTAGGGGACTTTTGTGCAACTGTCACTCTATTTTACAGTTCGCGGGCTTCTCGGGTCGGGTTAGGTAGAAGTTGGGTCTACAAGGGCATCTGAAGGATCTTTGCAAACTAAGGGTCGGGAGGGACCTAGGGTTGGGAGGGCAGGTCGTAGTGCTAGTAGTAGTTTCCCGCCGCCTACCGCCCTAGGCTCGGTCTCGGTGAGTGGGGCACATGGGCCCCGCTCCCTTCGAGGCTGACTCATGAGGAGTAGGGACGCCTCTACACTCCGTGCGTCCCTATAATTGGGCAAATGGGCCACTGTGTGGCCCAGGATATCCTACGGTACCATATTGGCCGCGGGTGCCATCGGGGGGCCGAATTGCTCATGCGTTCCTGGCCCCACCATCGCCGGGTCGAAGGAGTGTCCGGGGGGTTTTAGTGGTGTAAGGTCCTCTCCTCGTGGTATGAGTTTAGCATACTACGCTATGGAAAGGGCGAGTCCCACATATCCCATCGAATCGAATACGCTGAGGCGGCGGTGGGAATGCGTAAATGCATTTCCCTCCGGACAACAAAAAAATAAATAGAAAAAGGTAGTGCTAGTACAGAAGATTTGTACAGCAAAAGACATACTTGTCCTGCCGGTCCTTTATCTGCCCCCGTGAGCACAGCTTAACATTATTCAATAATGTAATTTGGCTATGGTATTTTGTAAGGTGCAGATACTCCCCCAGTGGTGGGATAAAAAAATACGAAATATGGTAGTATGGTGAGCTATAGTGTTGTAGGAGTTTATATATATTTAAACATATATTATAATGTGTAGCTTCCCGAGTGTGGTTACACCCGCGTAGTTCACGTTTCCGTGGGAACTTCATAATATAATATAGCTTAAAACTTTCCTCGAGAAATGGGCTATCGAACACTAAGAGAATTAATAAAACTCACTAGTATTTTCTGAGGTTAGCAAACAAGCAAACAAACTCTTTAGCTTTATATATTAATAGATAAGATAGTTAATCTTCCCGTGCTCAAAACATAATTATATTCTAGGAAACTTCTGAATAATGAGCTGATAAAATTCTATGAACTAAAAATATTTTAATAATAAAAAAATATCTGAGAATATTTCTGTACATTGTTAGTCAAGAAACAATACCCTTATAAGTTCTTAGTTAAATTTTAAAATAGAACTGATCTGATAAAAGAATTAACAAATATTTTTTCTATGATAAACGCACGAACAATTTTATAGCAAGTGACGCAGTTAATATATTATAATGATTGATTTATCTTCCTCCCCTCTCAGATGGATTCTCGAGCACAGGGAACTTCAGGGAAGAGGTGTAAACTGAAGAGATACTTGAATCCGGCTTGTTGAAGGAGTTCATGATGTGAGACGTCATTACTACCCGTCACTCACACGATCCGACGCGCGACGGAGGTTTGTGTAAAACGTACATTATTATCATAAGTGTTGCAGGACTTTTTATTATACTTAATACCTACCAATAAAAAGTTGACTTGAGTTTTGATATTTCCTATCACTGAAGCTGTGAGTTTTGCAGTGTACTAGTATTTTGGTTAACTCCTTGTGCTAAGCTAAAAATGCTTGTGTGGTTTCACGTCGGTAGTGCAATGGGTGCGGATCGAACCGACGACCAAAAGATCCCAAGTCAATACGTGATTTTAGTATTTACTATTAAAACTGGTCTTGATTTTTTTAATAAAGCTACGAGTATCTGGCCACTTACGAGTACGCTATCAAAAACATAATTTATATCCATAAGGCGATTTTCTCATTTCACCGCACCCCGTCGCGTAGCGGATTTAAACTTTGTATATAAATATGTCAGTTTGTATAGAAAATCTTTTTGGCACAGCACAATGACGAAGCGTCATCGCGAGGTGTCGGGTTTCGCGCGCATTATCTGACGGCCTGCTCGGAGGCGCGGTGCGTCCCGCGGTATAACACACACTTCGCTGTAACGCGCTAGTTTTTATGCGTAAGGTGATCGACTGTGTGAAGTAGAGGTTTCATTGATTGCGAAGCCGATACGATGTTCTCCGTTCTCTGTTACTATTACTCTATCTAACGTTATCTGTTGCTCCGTCACTGAGTGTGTTTTCTCCCCAACGCCAACGACAACGCGACGGGAAGCGTTCCTTACTCAGATGATTTGATGGATGTTTATGTGAAGAAAACATTACTATCATAAGTGTTGTAGGAGTTTTTATTATTCTTAATACCGCCCAATAAATATGTATCAGTTAGTAACAGTTTCCTTGTATACGTACGTAAGATAATTCTACTGAGATGTTAACTATAAATTTATAACTAAACGTTACTGAAAACGGCAGCATCTCATAACACATCTATATCTATAGTCTTATAAAATCCTATTACATATTTTTAAAACAGACACAACCAGACATAGATCGTAGGCATTTTAGATAAATAAACGGAAAACTTGGCCCTTCCCTTGAAACCTTTGGTCCATTAGTGAAAACAGTAAATAAAAATCCATTTGGTAGTATTAATTTGTAATTCAGACAAACAGCGTCCTTTGTTTTAAAATATAAAGTTATGTTTTGCTCATAACAATACAACAATTATTACAAACAACATGCACTTTACAGTATACATACAAATTTCATTACATTTCTTGACAAAATGGCGGTGGTTTTACACCCAAGTTGTAAATTGAAGTGCCTATTTGGATACGTTAGGAACAAATTTGGTCGCGTTTGCTGTAAATATAATAATAACTCAAAAATCTTAGAACAGAAAGTTTTCAGAGCAAAAATTTTAGGTCAAGGTAAATATTGTTTTTAGATGCATCCATTTTTTATATTAGTGGATGTAAAAATCAGTTTACTTACAATATCTTCTATAAAAGGTTTATATAAAATCAACCAGTCAGTCATTTTTTCAGAAATAGTACTGCGTGATATTTGTAGAATATATTTCTTAGTTACCCAAGTAGAGAAAAAAAGTAGCTGAGGAAGGATTTTCCAAATTTCAATCCCCGGACATAAAACGGGGCAGGAAAATGTATATAAAGAAATCAAAATCTGCGTAAAAGTTGCGGACGCTTACTTTTATACATATGCTTCATTTTCGGTTAATGAATACAAAATTCCATTGATTTACAACCTGAAGATAATATTTAAAAAACACACAAACAATATTTGAAATACTAAACAAAGTTTCGAAGTGCGTAAATAGCAATATTGACCTAAGTCTTATCGAACTTAGTGTTATAATGGTTCGATAAGGTATTTATATTATAAATAATCCAATAATAATAGGTTTAATTTTTCTTGGGCATACAACTCGACTTTTCGTTCTGTAAGTAGATTAAGCGAAATGGCAAACCACACTTTGCAAAGTCTAATAGGAAATGTAGAAATAATTATAATTAATCATATTATACTTTAAATGAAATATTGTAAAGAAAACATATTATATTTAAAAAAAAATGGACACACTGTGATAAAAAAGATGACGAAAAAAAAAATCCCGGAGTTTCTTTCTCCCTTTCTTCTCCGGGTCGTCCACCTAGGTAGCTAGTGAAAGGTTGCAGGTTAGCTAGGGTAGGATTCTCGCCGGCGAGGACCGCGTTGTACCCCTACCCCTGCCCTGTGATCCAGCGCCTGTAGGCCGTGCCAGCGATCACTTCCTCTTATATCCACAAATCTGACTTTAATATCAGTGGCACCTCTGGGTTGTGGTCCTAACCCCATAAGGGTGCCCCCAAGTGTGTGTCACTTAATTGTATGCTTTCAAATTTTTTTTATGTAAATATTAACTAATTATGAGTAGAGGAATTAATGACACACGGACAGACGGAGTAAATTGTCTGTAATGTCCTACAATTAGCAGCACTCACAGGTTGCATTTGTTAGTTATAGTTACCTAAATAGTTCTATTCATAGAATAAGAATAATAACCTATTAATTATATTTCTTTGTTATTGTGATTTTGACAAGTACAAGTGTATGTAAATACCTAAGTGCTGAATAAATTCATTATTTCATTATTATTATCAAATGCATACATTTATGAAAATTATAGATGATTAAATGATAGATAAAAAGACTTATTATTAATTAATTTGTACGTCTTCGTTTCTATCAGTTTATTTATATCTGACCCTAATATCTGACCCTATATCTATCAGAAAAGTTGTTTACAGTTACATTCTGATTCACATTCTCGATTTCTAAAATTATCTCAATATTTTAAGCTACAAATTCCCTTGCTCAGCTAAATTCATCGACTACGCTTTTTCGGTCCAAGCAGCACATTTGTGGAACAAAGTCTACTCTAGTGTCAATTAGAAATGCTTAAACTAATTCGACATTCAAAAACTTATTTAAAGAACACTAAGCACTTGTAAAATGTTATTTGCAAAATAAAAATATTTATATTGTAAGCACAATATTTGTTCTTTGTTCATTCACACCTATTGGTATGCTGGTATGCTAATTTAGCACATGTCTATCGAAAGGTTGTGTGAAAGAAATCGCTTAATGCAATCAGACCGTATTATACTATGTTTAACATTGATAAGTTTCTATTTTGCGTTCTGCGTTTAAAGAATGATTATCATTATAATTAGAAAGCAATAACATTCATTAAATTAATTAATAAGCAGACATAAGCCGATACTTCCAATAATTTTAAGATTGCTACTTAACCGTAGATAGATAACCTATGTCGAACCGACGTGTCCGATTTTGAAAAATCGTTGTTTCTCGTTTGTCATTCGCGATACTGCACTGACCGTTCGTGCCATCTCAGCTAGCGCGTAGAGCTAGCCGAGGACACACATGTCACTCAGGTAAGTGCAATACTTTCTTCAATATTTACCTACAACACGTTATCTTTAGTGTAACTTTTTGGACTAGAGTGACGGTGGGGTATTATAGCTTATGTATGTCAAAAGTGTAGATTTTTTATAAGATTTTATATTCGTTTTTTGATTTGATAAAACAATATTATGGCGGTATATAAACAAGCTTAAGACGAAAAATTTTCTCCGTTATTGCTGGAAACAAGTGACGAAGAGTCTTTAGGGTCGGATAACGCATTTTATGACAACTTACTGCAAGACAAAGCACAAAGTAATGTCCAGGACACCGAGGTGAGTCTTTCAGAATTTCCAAATACTGAGGTTGATCTTGGCAGGCGTTCAGGATCATCCTAAACATCTGAAAGTCCTCTGACCAGTGTACTGAATTTAGTTCTAGTACCGAATATAGCGTCTAGGTCCCAAATGTAAAGATGGTCATCGCTGGACGGCAACTGAGGGACGATCTTGAGATAGTGTGTCCTCTTTTTATATTATACGTCATCAAATGACCCTAACAGGATAAATAAATGTGTTTATGAACTGATACAGCGCTTCAGTATATTAATTTCCGATGATATTGTGGAGGAAATTTTGTGTACGATGGACCTCTGACATTTGTGTCATACAAATTCTAACCGAGCGAGATGGTTTACCTTCTTTCCGAAGAAGAGGGGACGGTTCATTTGATGACAGTAAAACCAACACATATATAATACATTTCTATAGCGAAAGGTGGGCTCGATAGATTCGACCAAATGTGCTTGAATTTGTCGGTAAGTCGTAAAAAACAGATGGCTATTCTATGGCGTAATGAATAATATGGTGTTACTTAACGCATAAGTTATTCATTGTGATAATTTCATATCACAAACAAAAAAGGAAAACCCAATAGGACGATTTTTATTCTCAAAAACTGAGGAAACGCTTGATGGCTCTGTATTAAGAGACACGAAAAGAAATGCCTATTCTGCATGAACCTAAGAGAAAAAAAGTCGAAGCATACCGTAAAAACACACGCTGAAATTATGGAACAAGGTGAGGCAACACCTCAGCCAAATAAATGAGAGTATAGTGCCTTTTGTTCTTCAAAAATTAGAAGTATGGCAAACATAATGTGCAACCGCTGCAAAAAATATATTTTTGGAGATCACAAAGACAGCTAGGCAAGGCGGTACTTGCCTAACTGCTTTTGAGGCCTAAATCGATAAAAAATATTAATATTTAGGGTTTCTTATATTGTTAACAGTACAAAACCTTGGTTTTTATAAGATTTATTCTCAAATTATTAGACTAATATAGAGATTACCGAACGGTTAAGTTTGTTTTTACGTTATAATTACCATGTTTAGTTTTTTCAAGATATTTTAATAAATGTAGTATTCAAATTTAATATTTTCCATTTATTCTGTAAACACTTAAGTAAAATTAACAAATAATATCCGTTATAAAACTTAATATGCACAAAAGTTGAAATTAGGGCTATCCAAAAATGCACACGGACTGAGAGCTGACAACCTCAACGGCCAGGTAATTTGATCATTCATAAAAATGATTTATCAACTTACCTGGAGCACTCTAAGCATAAAAACGTCGACATGGCAGGATTCACGTGGTGGATGTGGGTGTTATGGGGTGGGAAACAAATAAAAAAAGGTAATTTGATCAGGATTACTTTATATGCCAATTGGGTTGCCTACCTCCCCAAAGCACACAAAAAAAAACTAGCGTCATTTGGTTGGTGGAAAGGTATCGCCAGGTTTAATTATAGTGAGGAAAAAAATAATTATTTTTAGGTAAAAATTCCCAGAGGCTAGGAAAAAAAAGCAGCCAATAATAGTGGTGGGAACATATCGAAAAAAAATATTGAAAATTTATATTTTAAATTGGATTTTGCTCGAGACTGAGCTAAGGGACATTAAAAGAGCGCGTGGACGCCGTAGTCGCGTGTATCCCACACGCGACTACGGCGTCCATGCTCTCTTGGCGCAATCCTGCCAGTTCGACGTTTTTATGCTGAGAGTGCTCCATGTAAGTTCATAAATCATTTTTATGAATTATCAAATTACCTGGCCGTTTCGGATCTTTAGTGTATGGACAAATAAGGTTATCTTTCTAGGGTTAAATAAATATTTCAAGAATCTATTACAGAAATACAAAGAAAACTGATAATTAAAATATGGAACCCACCTTAACCTCAAAGGAAGATTGCTTACTTTGGTAACCAAAGAAAGCAATCGTCCTGTGAGGTGATTACTGCACAATAATGAATGAACTTTAGAGATACCTTATGTTTTAAGGTATTTATAAAGACACCACTACTTTCGAGTTATTGACAAAAAATATGAAGAAAAGAAAGAAAGAAAAACAATTAATGAACACACAAAACGAATAGAAAATAGTAATTACAGTCATTAACAATAAAAAAATAGGTACATAAGTAAGGACAACACTTGAAGCTCGTACGTCATACATATATAGCTCTAATACTTTTTGTTTTATGTCAATTACTCGACTTACGACCTTGACCCCATCTAGTTACAGTAGGTACACAATTATTAAATATTAAAAAGCTTCATTAAGTCGTACTTTATTTGTAATATTGCATTGAATGTTTTAGGCACATCATTGGATTAAAAACACGATCACTATACAAAATTCATGTTAATCCATTGTGCCACTTGGACGTGATTGCAGTGAATGAGTAACTAACATCCATCCAAATTTTACATACCTAAACCGAGATATGAAATACACATAATTTTTTGTAGACGCGGGTCTCAATCGCGGTACAAATTTAAGGCAAATAATTACTTACAAGACGCGGGTCTCAATCACAAGTCTCAAAAAAATATTTTTTGAGACTTGTGATTGAGACCCGCGTCTACTAAAAATTATGTGTACAAATCGCGAAAGTTTAAAAACATTTATGAAATACACAGTCTTTAATTGTAGATACCTACATTTAATTTTATCAGTTAATCCTTATGTGTGTTTGGTAGCGCGCAAAGTAAAAGCTGTTAACTCTGTGTGTAGGAATTTGTAATATTATCCTTTATGATTCTTATTTATCTTAGTTCCAATGTACTCTGTTGCTAGCAGGCCTTTAGCTAGTCGCACCTAATACCACTATTATGCGCGTGGAGTCCGTACGGACCGCAGGATTTACTTTTGATAATGAAACAGATAAAATATTTATTTGATATAAGAACTTCAAAAAGAACATTTAAATTAACAAAAAAAGTAAGGCTTCTGTATATCAACATAAAGCTTCTAAAACAGCAATCAAAATGTTCTTAATTTGTAAGCACATCACATACTTTTCTAAGGTGTTTATTACAAATGACATGAATCTGTTACATTTGATTTTTGTTTTCCTATCAACGGCCGTGGCAGAGTTATGATTTCAGCTCTCTTAGGCTATCTTTTGGTTCGTCTTGCAACGTTATAAGTTGCATACAATTTATCGTTGACGTCAACACCGTCCTTGGTTTTATTATAAAACCTTATCTTCACGAACAGCTTTATCATGGTGCATAGTAGACAATACCATATGAAACGAGAATCAGTTCTTTATTTTATAATCAAATTTTGCTATCGTGTTCGTTTAAAAAATAATTTTGGTACAAAAAACAACAATATGCATAAAAAATTTAAACAAAAAACACAATATCTGCCAATAACTTCCGTATGTCATTTGCGAAGGACGCCGCGGCTCGCAGACACTAACGCTAAGAAATCACGGAGCGGTTTGCACCCGCGCCCGCCGTGGTCGTTGAACTGCGGTTTTATTTATATACTAACGAGACCGGTGATTTGCGCGGTCGCGGTTTTTATTTTGTTTTTATTTATTTGAATATAAATCTACATACTACAGAAGCTGCGGGCCCGCAATCGCGGCGGGCGCGGGTGGAAACCGCTCCGTGGGTTCTTAGCCTGAGAAACGAGATGCGTGAGTAAGGAAGCTACTAAAACATACGGCTGCATAAATGTAATATTTTCCGAATCATGACACAAACTAATTTGCTTGAGGTCCAATGGTCTCCACGCGACTAATTAAATACTTACTAGAGAAATCTGGTATTTGTGAAATGTTGTTTGTTTTCAAAGTGAATTATTTTCGTTTTCTGTTTAAGCATGTAGTAAAATACCGTGATTTTTTAGTGGTTGCTATGTTTTAGTAGCACCCATGGTTTAGTAGTCTAATGCCTACTAAACCCACGACCTCCGAGATTTAAAGATAGCCAAATACCGCTACGCTACAGAAGTTGCAAATAGAAGCATAGCGTGAAATAATAAAATTGTATTTAATAAAAGAATAATACCAACAACAAATAATTATACATATAATTACTACTATCACATATTTTATTTATATGAAAATACAAACTTAAATATTATTTATGGTTTAGTAGTCTATAACAATATAAATACTAATAACATAAACATACATAAACATACATTTAAGAACGTAGAAAATGAATTATCACAAGTGAAAGTTTAGTATAAATTACAGTGATAAGTAGTAACTATTGACGCGCGTCTTAAAAATATTTTGAGTCTGAGACCGTCTTTTTGATAATGGCAACGCATTCCAATGACGTGCAACTTAAACGGTAAAAGATGTTGTGTGGAATGCGTTGGTAAACGAAAATTAAGGTTTTCCTATGATCGCTGAGATCATAGGAAAACCTAAATTTATGTTTCCATTTCGTGTGGGTGTCATGCAGAAACTTAAAACGTTCTCTGTGATAATTTGAGGTGGCCGGACTGAATAAAATATTGTAAAGAAGGGACAATATATGCAAATTCCGGCAATGTCGAATGGGAAGCCACAGGAGTGAGGAGTGTAATTCGGAAACATTACGTAGACCAAGTAAGAAGTTTTAAGTCACTCAAGTTTATCTAGCTGTTCGTCTGTTAAGATAGCTGGCATCGGCAAAGTCAAGTACAGGAAGAAGTAGAGATAGCGCTAGTAGCAGTTTTGGTGGCAGCTGGTGAGAAGTTACAGAGTTGAAAGATATATCAGATCATGATAGGAAAATCTATCAGCTGAACATTGTCCGTGCTTAATTGGAATGGCAGAAACTATCATGAGGTCTAGAAGAGAGGAAACAGAGTTAGGAAATATATGGATATCACTTAGTGGTAAGACAGTCCAGTTCTTAGGCTGTGTGATAAGAGGGTGTCAGAAGAGATGAAACACGGGAGTCTCGGGAGATAAGAAGGCAGGTGTCGAAGTCAACCATTATTTTTTGTAAGAGGAAATCAGTTTGACAAGAATATTTTCAAAAAAAGGAAAGAATCTAAATTTGCCAGCATTTCAGGAAAATGCGCCGGAATACTTCGGGCATTAAAATGAACCTCCAAGAATACTAGAAAACTGGCATTTTAATGTATAACTGAGCGTGGGAATGCTTTCAAAACTCTGATTGTCACTAAACGAAAATAATTCATTATCACTGTCATTTGAGCTATAGATGGACATATTAAAAATAAATAAATATGCTCTAAAATATACTAAAATTATATTAATAATAAAATTGCAATATATATGTATAATAAGTATTTAAAAGTGTAAACAACAAAAATAGACACTTCATAAATACCATCTGCCAGTTGTGCCTGTAGGGAGATCCGAAACAAATATATTTAAGTTAAAAAAAATTGCGTCCAAAAATAATTTAATTTAGTAACAGGACCGCAACCGATTGCGATTGTTGTATCTGTGACAAGAATATCTACGATTTTTATTCTCTTGTACCAGGTGACATTTGACAGTTAAAATAAATGTAATGTGCGGTATACCTACACTGACCTACAGGCATAAATAACAAAACGTGAAACAGTGGGTGCAATACTATAAGATATGTAAAGTTAAAACTACGTTTATTGTATAATATTAAGATCTAGCTGACCCGATAGACGTTCTCCTGTATTAACTAAAAATCTATAAAAAAAATTTATTTTAATATAAGTAAATGAATGCTCTTAACTAACCGTGATGTGCACCAAGAAATTCAGTTTTTAAATCCTCTTCGTAAAAAATAATAAATTTATTATTATGTGTATTTTATCAATATAACTCTGACCGAAGCATGTTTTAAAAGTTATTAATTATTTTTTATATTCTCTTTGACGATATTAGCAGTACGCATTCTGTCAATGTTAGATCAAATGCCATAACGTTACATCAAAAACGTTTGGATTGTCAAAGCGCAAAAATTACACTTTTTTTAAAATATAGTATTGTGACCACGGGAAATAGGGATTCATATATTTTATTTCGTTGGTAATAAAATAAAATAAATTTCATCATAATACAGCGAGCTATCCTTGGAAAACAGAAGATTAGATAAACTTAAAATATTGGATCGAATTTAAAACTAAATAAAACGACTCATTTAACCGAGACTAGGGAAATAAATCCCAGTTTCGCGTTGGACTAAACATACAATTCATGGACAAAGTACACCCAGAGTTGGAAACGCACAAATAGTGTGAGTCCCTCGCATCGTACTCGCACGGAATATTTTTGTTTTTGTTTATCCTACGAGTATATAATGTCGTTAGATACGCCGCGGCTGCCCGTAAATGTTGCAAATCTGTTAAAAACTATTTTTCGTTTTTGAGATTTAATTTACAGCAGTGCAGTAAAAAATATAAAGTTTTAACTGAGTCATGTCTTTTACGGCTAAATATAGCGTACAGGCGACTAAGCTATGGATCGGCACCAGCATTTATCAGCTCAAAGCTACTCATCATCTTATTACAATCACCAATCCGCCTGCCAAGCGTGGTGTTTATGGCAATCTATCTTTACTAAAATATAAAGTAGAAGAGAACTGCGGGGAAGCTAGTATAATATAATCCTCTTCTTAACAGTAAGATGATGTCCATGTTTAGGAGTGAAGTGAACGGGCTGCTGAAATAAATAAAAAACGATAAGCTTGCACATTTACTATAATATCTATATGATTATTGTTTATTAGCTTCCTCGCTCGGTTTCACCCGCGTAACTCCTGTTTCTTTCTAGATAAATAGTCTGTACAGACATTATGTAGTTAGCCACGAGGTTTTCCTACTTCACCGGACATAAAGGCGAGCAGAGCTCTTCAGCCTTAATAAATAAATTAAATAGTATAAGCTGAGTAACCTGCGCAAGAGGGCGCACCCTGTGGGACATAGCTGTCTTTAGATTTTTATTGCAATTTTGTGCTACTGTCGCTCTACTTTACAGTTCGCGGGCCTCTCGGATTTCGGGCTACGAGGGCATCGGAAAGTTAGGGTCGGGAAAGGTGAGGGGTGACGCGTCGCGTTCGCGGGCGCAGTCTTCTCCGGCAGGTCGGATAGAGCGTGCGTCAGCCGAACACGATTGATGGACGAAAATGAACTTAGAAACTTAAAAATGTGTTTTACATAAGTACTTGATTTTTTAAAGCAAGCGTAGCTCATCATAATATTAATATAAACAGGTTTCAACTGACTTGGACACGAGATCTCACAACTTTTTGTGACGTTGGGATTACGTTGTCTGAATTTTTGTACATGTTATGTTTTTGAAAGGTTCTCATTTCTGTTTGTTAGTAGTCCTCCCTTATTTTTATCAAATAAATTAACGATGTTGCATTGTTTTCTAAATTTTGATGCATAATCTCGGGTCACCCGACGTATCAATAAGGCGTCTGGTTAGTTTCCGGACTAACACCCGTGCATCAGGCCCCCACGGACCCACGGTTACAACCTCAAACGGTAAAAATACGTAACCGTCACCAAGAAAATCGTATTTCCTCCGATTGAGGCCCTCCGCTTGAGGCCCTCCGCTACTGCAGCAGCATAACCGGCAGCCCTGGAACTGTTGGAAAGTAAATTGTATAATAATAATAATAAAAAAATCAAAACTACTGATTAGTTGCTTCAAACACTTGATAATAATGGAATACACTATCAACGCCCCGACTCAGAATAAGGTGTGTGCCACTTGCAATTTGGATGCGGTTTTAATTTCTTCTTATAATAATAATATTGGTAAATTGAAAAAATGTCACAGGACAGACGGACGGACTTTGCAGTCTGTATGATTTGCTATTGTCTACCTACTACTGTTAGTTACCTAATCGGATATTTTATAAAGTAAGAATTATCTGTTAGTTATAGTATTTTTTAAATTAATTTATCTTTTTACATTGTAATTCTGACAAGTACAAGTGTATGTAAATACCTAAGTGCTGAATAAAAATTCTTTATTTAATTATTTCATTATAAGTAGTCTATTAAATATAATAAAGACGAGGTAAAAGAAAGGAGCAAAGAATGAAGCTCCCTCGTAAAGTGTTAATCGTATGATGCATCTTAATATTCATAACGACCACACAACATAATTAGAAAATGAAACTTAAACAATCAAGTTCATGACGTAGTTGCCTGAGAAAACAAAAGGAAGTGTAAAATCGTTATCTTCTCGTATATTACTTTGCTCCATCGCTGTATCAGCAGTTTATAAACACATTAAATGTCTATTATCACGGTAAAAGTTCCCTTAACTTAAAACCCTTTCTACACACACGAACAGTTTTTCTTATCAAATTAATAATAAAAATAATTGGGTTGCTCTTGTAGCTCTTATTGTTAAAGTATTATCAACCATATGCCTTTACACTATAAGATACATTATTGTGTGTGTTGATAAGGGAGGTATATCATTTTCAGTTGCGGGTACAGTTTCGAGTATAAGGTAGTTAAGATTGTACGATAACGGTTTTAATATGAGCCGGAAGTACCGGGCTTGGCTTCCAACAGGCCACTAACGAAAATAGTGCAATTTGTTTTGGTTTTCTGCTCGATCTTGCCGTATTTTGAACTATATACGAGCTATTATAAAGAACAATTGAGTTACTTAGAACTGTAGGAGCTACAGCAGAGCATTTAGTGTCAAAATACTGACATCGTGTAGTTTGGTACGTGTTTCTATATTTTATACAAAATTATATCTAAGTTGGGACACTTCCCCTAAAATCAGTCAGTCGTCGAAACTTGTAAGTACTACAAACGATTCTACTTACTCACCGTATTTTCACCAAAATGATTCAGATTATTGAAATTCATTAACTTCGACCCCTTGACGGCTTAAGGCAGCCGTTTACCAGCACCCAAGTTCAACAACAAAAGTTTTCTATGGGAAATGAAGGGATGAAAGAAATGCCAAATTACAATTTAAGCAACATAAATAACCGTAACTTAGTTTTTAGGCCTACAGAATATCAAATAAATAAATTAAATGGTCTACATTTAATTTGCTCGCGGAAGTAATGCAACAGCTTCTTTGTAAAAATTACCAGTTAAAGCGGATAAATAATATTAAAGATGCACAAGTTAATGAACATAACTAATGTGTTCGTAAATATTTGCATCTTTTATATTGTACTTGTTGCGAACTCTTTAGTTTTTATATATTTTCTATTTATAATTCATTCTATAAACATAGTAACGTAGTTTCCATATAAATTATCTGTATTACCAGAAACACATTAATTTCTCAATACCTACATTAAATAATTAACGATGTACATATGGGACTAATTTGAGTAAGAATGTATATAGAAACATTACAAAATAGTTTCGATACAAGTGTAACAACTAGCATACCAGGTATCAGTCGAGGTGCTAAGTAGGTACCACTTGTTGCGACTCAAGGAGATAAAACACGATAGCAGATTTATCCTTTATTATGTACTAAAAGTCCAGTGTTAAATCAATTCTCTTTAATTTTCTCATAATCAAATTTTCGTATGCCTAATAGATTTGTTAGAACAATTTATACCTGCAATATCCACTACTGCAACAAAATATATTTACAAAACTCCATATTTTTAAGGTTTGCTTAAAGCAATATGAAACTAGTCTAGATTTTTTAGACAAGATAAATAAGATGTATTTCCCGTGGTCACATTGGTGTGCGCGAGGTGCACCGTATTCCTGTGGCTTATACCAGTGTAACCATCAAGAATACCCGATGTTAGGCATTCCTCGTGGCCACATCAATAGTGACATGGTATGGCTAAAAGGAATACGGTGGACACATCGATTAATACAGTGGTGTAATCCAAAAGGAACACTTTAATAATAGCATTGTGTTCCATTATTATTTTACTTTATTAAATATACGTAATAGCGATCCCGACAGACGTTGTCCTGCATGATAATATATTTATATGTTTTGTGAATCTAAAATATCCAGAGCGCCACCCAAACGCATACAAAAAAAACATTCAAATCGGTCCAGCCGTTTCGGAGGAGTTTAGTGACATACACACGTACAGTAGAATTATATAGGTATAAAATAAGGAGAAGGTTACAAGCTTCGTTAACACTCTCGAGCAATGTGAAGTCAGTCTAAGAAAATCCCTCCAAAGCAATGTCAGATTTCAGAAGGAATGTAATGTGCTTATACTTATCTACATATAATTAACCTACCTCAGCTGAATCTGACGCACTCGAGTCAATTCATATTAGCCCCGTCGTTTCGCGTACTATACAGTTTATATTTATATCGCTTTTAGATGCATACGTTGACGACACGCATCTCAATCGGGTTACACCAATCGTGGTCACAGATAGGCTGTGTCTATCGACTGTCGACTCGTCGACTAACCTGATGAATATTTGCTTTAAAATTGCACCGCGACTGAGACCCGTGTCTACTATAAATTATGTGTTTAAAAACATTGAAGTTGTAACTTGTAAACCATAACAAAATATATGTAATAGTGCAATAATATAATTTTAACGTAATTCTATAACATGCGTCGCATAGCTTGAGAACGAACTTGACCAATGTGGTTAATACTTTTTTTATTGTCTTAGTAACTCTGGTGTTTGCACCAGAGTTACAAAGATAAAAAGATAATTTTAATAAACCTACAGAAAATGTCAGTCGACGGACGGTCGACGCCGGCCAAAAATTAAATGAAACAATTAAAATGTTAAGTACGTAATGTTAAGCAAAAGCATTTATTCATCATTTCAGCCGTAGGACGTCCACTGGTGGACATTGGCCTCCCTCATAGAATTCCAGTTACTACGGTTGAAAGCGGCCTGCATCCACCGTGATCCCGCGGCCTTTACTAGGTCATCCGTCCATCTAGTTGGTGGACGTCCTACGCTACGCTTGCCGGTCCGTGATCTCCATCCGAGAATTTTTGGCCCCAACGGTAATCTTCTTTGTTCTATATAGCCTACCCATTGTCACTTCAACGAGCTAATCCGTTAAGCTATGTCGGTAACCCGCGTTTTTTTACGTATCTCCTCGTTTCAGATTCGATCTCGTAGAGAAACCCCGAGCATAGCCCTCTCCTTAGCTCGATGAGCGACTCTGAGTCTGTTCATAAGGCCTATAGTGAAGCACCACGTTTCGGATTAATAGGTCACTGGCAACACATGGCATCTTTAGGCATTGAGGTATTTTGGACTAAAAAAAGTTTCCCGAATGCTGACCATCCGAGTTGGATTCGGCGATTGAACTCCTTCTCGAAGTTAGACCTACCTAATCGGACTGTCTGTCCTAGGTCCTACATATAATACATACGCGTAAACAACTTCAAGAACCGTATTCTCAACTATTACATGGGTAGGCACAACATGGACGTTACGCATGACTTTCATCATGTCCATGTTCATTTGACTACCTTGAACAGGTAGGCTGTTAGGAGGCTCGGTTGAGGTCTTCGAGCATTGTACTGAGTTTTTCCATCGACTTTGCCATAACCACGATATCATCAGCGAATCGAATGTGTTTTCATCGTTAATGTTGATGCCCAGCTCTTTCCAATCCAAAAGTTTAAAGGCGTCTTCTAAAGTGGTCGTAAATAGTTTCGGAGAAATAACGTCTCCCTGTTTTACGCCTCTTTTCAGTGGAATCGCCTTCGAACTCTGTTCTTGTACTCTGACCGACATCGTGACGTTTCTAAACAAGCACTTCAACACTTCGTTATACCGATAGTCAATACGGCATCACTGGAGAGGCTCAAGTACGGCCCATGTTTCGACCAAATCAAAGCCTTTCTCGTAGTCCACAATCGTTAAACAGAGCGGCACGTTATACTATTCGGTCTTCTATATAACTAGCCGCAGCGTTCGTATGTGGTCCACGGTACTAAAGCCTAGCTAAGGATATCCTCGGTATATTGTTGGGTCAGTTTGGCTCTTGGGTCAGTAGTCGCACTGGAAACAGGCTTGGTGAATGAAGCGTAGAGCTGCCCATAGAACTTTCCCTTAACACTTACGCTTTTGTCGACGCAAGACTTCCATCCCTCTTCAGCTTTGTCATCAGTATGGAAGTCTGATGACTCATCAGGCTTTGCCCAATAGACATATATATCTTGCAAACACTTTGTAGCACTGTGTCGGCTCTATCGTATCTTTAATAGGAAGTAATAAAGCTTCGCATTATAGCATTTATTAAAAAAGAAAACTATTTTTCCAGTAAATAACGTTTGATTCAATTAATTAATTTACTGTTTTAGGTTTACATTTCACTAACAAGGAAACACCTGGTATAAAAATGCAACCTGATCGTAAATTCCGTCTAACGACTTATTCGTATTAATTATACGAGTATTTAAAAGTTTTATATATGACGAGGAAGGACGAGCATCGTTGTTTTTAATAAGGTGTGACGTCATCATTGCTGACGTCACATTCATCAGGATGGTTCTCTATCGAGGGTTGTTGATCCATAGTAACAGCAAAACTCCATAATATGGTTTTCAAGTTTTATTCCAGTAAATTGAGGAGCTCCGTACAGTCCGGCAGCTCGAGCGAGACTGAATTGCAATCGGTCCGCCGGCCGTATTTATACTAAACGAGCGGCTCACAAACAGTAAACAATTTAGTTTGATAATTTTCAAACTATGTGAACAGATAATTATTTCTACAAATATTTCAACGATTTACAAATCATAATTTGATCCTGAATACTTATTTATTAGTCTAGTATTTTATGAACATATTTGTGTTTCTATCAAATCATGCATTGATTCACAATTTATTTATTTTGATGAGACGAGTAATTGTATTTATGTGTTTATCATTAATGAAGTGTTGTTGCTATGCTTATTTTATGTGGTTGCGCCGATACGGCCATTCTGACAGGCGGTGCGCGCTCTGCACCAGCCTCGTTGATTCTCGTCGCGTAATTGTACAATTTTATTTTATTATTTTGCATCTATGATTAAATCTAAGTTCTGTCCTTTGAGTATGTTATTATTTAGACGGACCATAAGTATCTCAACGAACGCGCTTTAGTGCTACCACCGGATCCAATACGCCCCAACTGAGAAGATCCGGCGAAACAAACTCAGTGGAGTTATTCTACTGCCGGTTTCAACGCGGCCTCATCGAGACGATCCGGCGAAACATACTCAGATAGGCATGTCCAAGAAGTTTTGGTCCAGTTACTTTTATTATTTAGTTGGCATTCACAATTTACCAATCGGTTGTCTTTATACGAATTTTATTTACGTTTTCATTAAAAAACAGATTAAATAATTTATTTAAAGACAGAACTGAATAAATATTTGGGAGTATTATTTTTATTATTACAGATAGTAATTTCTGTGTAAGTCTAGGAATATCAATGCTAATAAGGTGTTGGAAGTTCTCGACGAGTTCTCGGAGGTTCTCGTAGAGTTCTCGGAGGTTCTCGTAGGGTTCTCGTAGGGTTCTCGGAGGTTCTCGTAGGGTTCTTCGCGAAATCTGCAATACTAGAAATAACTTTCTCTGAGTTGGGTATCTGTGAGCAACTTGTTGTTGTTATGCAAAAACATGCATGTCTATGTTAGTCTAGGAATATCAATGCTAATAAGGTGTGTAAGGTGTTGGAAGTTCTCGGAGGTTCTCGTAGAGTTCTCGGAGGTTCTCGTAGGGTTCTCGTAGGGTTCTCGTAGGGTTCTCGGAGGTTCTCGTAGGGTTCTCGGAGGTTCTCGTAGGGTTCTCGGAGATTCTCGTAGGGGATGGAATGATGCTGTGCTCTGGGCGGTCCTGTTCGCCGTGGTACACAGAGGCTCTACTGGGAGTATGGAACTAGGTTGAAGGTGTTTATACACAGGTTCTAAAAGAGTTAAATTCAAGGTAATATTTTGTAAATATGTTCAACTCACAGTTTATTGTGGCAATGAATCTTCTTCACTTTGATCTCGTAGTTTTTGCTGAGGCAACCCGTCACTTGATGTGCTTGGTACGGGGCTCTATTTCTATTTCAGGTGATGGTAGTGGCTCATCTTCTGCCGATACGGTTACCTGATCACCAGGTTGTGATGCACGACGAAGTTTAAATTTAGGCTTACCTCCAGAACATAGCGCTCCGGAAAAACTGACCCCGGCAGGAGAACTCCACTCCTCAGCTGTCCGCACCACGAAAGAGGAAGCAAATCGCCTCGTGCGTATCGAAGGAATGTCAACAACAAAAGGGTGAAACCGCTCGCCGCACCCAGTCGTCCGGTGATGGAAGGGTGAAGGGGGCATCAGGTTATGTAGAACCTCCGCACACTCCCTGAAATGTAACCGATAAAAAACCGATAGGCAGGCCACTCGAGGCTCCGAAGACTTGCCTCCACAAGTGAGCCATTGCCTATGACTCTTCGCTCGACTCCCCAATGCATCCAGAGCATCCAGCTAATATCTGAAGATAGATAGAAAGATGTGAAGTACCGCCCCACCCTGGAGAGGAATGCCGTCAGGACCACCAGCCTTATTCACATCCAGAGTGCAAAGAATGTTTAAGTACCACTTTTTGCCGAATGTAGAAGTCCAATGAGGTAACCTGGGTGGACTTCCACCAGCAGCATCTAGTTGTGAATTCTTAGTAAATAGAGATGTAAATAAGTCTGCTTTCTCCTTGGCGGTGTGAGCTAATGAACCGTTCGGCTCCTGCAGTGGCGGAAAAGAGAACCGACAGAAATAGGCTTCGACCGATTTGGCAAGAAACCAAAAAGCTTTACTCCCAGATGGGTAAGATGCTAGTGTGGCTCCAATGCGTCCAATATGGTCAAAGCGGGCCCTGCGTAGCGCACGTTTGCAAGACTTGGCAGCACCATTGAAGGCTCTCTTCAGCCCCCGAACATTTCGCGCTTTGCGGGCTCGAGCATCCGCCCACGCTCGGCAAGCAGAGTGCTTATGTGCTTCAGTACTATCACACTCAGCGCCGAACCATGAACGGGCCTTGTCTCGGAGTGAGACATCAGAAAATGGAACGAAATATTCCATAGTCTGGCATATCACCCCAGAAACAGCCTCCGCGCAGCAAGTTGGGTTGTCTGAAGAGAAGCATAAGCGCAGCCAAGGGTAAGACGCGAAGAAATACCGCATCCCATCCCAATCTGCTGACTTGTATCGCCATACTCGCCTAGTCCCCTTGAGATCGGGATCGGGTGGCGAGCAGACAGACACAGATTTCACCAGACAGTGGTCGGAGCCACCCAACGGCGAGGAAACCGCGACTTGACATGGGTCTGGATCAGTTGTCAGCAGAAGGTCCAAGCAACCGGCCGCATGGCCATCAATGTCGGGCACCCGGGTCAGTCCAGTCACCAGTTGGGAGAGACCAAGCGTCAGTGCGAATGCACATGCCAACCCCCAGCATGGCCGGTGCTCCGGCATGGGCACAGCCACTCCTGGTGGTGGGCATTGAAGTCCCCCAGAACAACCAGCTGCGCCGATGGGCACCTGAGCTGAGCCAGTTCAGCCGAGTCCGAAAGATAGTGAAACAACCTGGTTGTCCCCATGTTGTCGGTGTGTGACCGATAGACACCAGCATAGAGTATCTGCTCCAAGCCAGTGTCCACCAGAACCCACAATACAGAGAAACTGGAATCCTCAATGTTACGGAGACGCCGACAGCAGATGTCATCGCGAGCACACACGCAGGCGCCAGCGCGTGACTTAAAACTGTGCTCCAGGGTGTACCCCGGGCGGCGCAAGCATGCCGCGTCAGCCGGACATCTGATTTGCGTCTCCATGAGGAACAGCAGATGTGGTTTTTCGGTCTCATGGTGGTGATGGACCGGTATGAGATCGGAGTGCAGACCTCGGATGTTAGAGAGGTGCATTTTTTTTTTTTGATCATGAGCGACTTTTCATGTTCGCCCTCTTCCCACAACTCTTGCATAAACGCTGGAACATTTGCTGATTCATTTGCATGAAGAATTAAGGTGGCACCCCACCCATGGACGTATTCGGCATAGGTACATTGATCATCGGCTGTTGCCCCTGTTGCGTAAACCCCATTGCTTGAAGCCAAGGTTGAGTCGCAACAGGTCGTGATGAAGCAGTTCCAAGGATCACTTCGTATCCCACTTCTGATGACGAGGAAGGTCGAGCATCGTTGTTTTTAATAAGGTGTGACGTCATCATTGCTGACGTCACATTCATCAGGATGGTTCTCTATCGAGGGTTGTTGATCCATAGTAACAGCAAAACTCCATAATATGGTTTTCAAGTTTTATTCCAGTAAATTGAGGAGCTCCGTACAGTCCGGCAGCTCGAGCGAGACTGAATTGCAAGCGGTCCGCCGGCCGTATTTATACTAAACGAGCGGCTCACAAACAGTAAACAATTTAGTTTGATAATTTTCAAACTATGTGAACAGATAATTATTTCTACAAATATTTCAACGATTTACAAATCATAATTTGATCCTGAATACTTATTTATTAGTCTAGTATTTTATGAACATATTTGTGTTTCTATCAAATCATGCATTGATTCACAATTTATTTATTTTGATGAGACGAGTAATTGTATTTATGTGTTTATCATTAATGAAGTGTTGTTGCTATGCTTATTTTATGTGGTTGCGCCGATATATAATATACGAAATGTTAATAGTTATTAATGACATTTCAAACAACTTTAATTTATTCAGTTTATATTTTTTACAATGAAAAATAATAAATAAAATATAACAAGAAATAAATAAAATAATAAATCTTTCTAATATGATTTAGAATTGTTAGTATTTTATAAATGAGTTTTAGTTTGAATAAGCTACTTTAAATTGTTTATATGTATTATTATTTATCTTCCTATGGGTGTCACTAGAAGCGACTAAGGAATGGATGCGCAGCAGCATCAATCAGGTCAAAGATGGAATATCTTAAGGCGAACACCAATCCGTGTGGCACGCGTGGCATTGTGGAAATTCAATGATTAGTGCAATATCTCTCAACGACCCTAGCTTGCCAAGGCCTGTTAAAGAGGAGGCGCTTGTTAAGCATTGGACGTAAATGATAAAGAAAATTACAGCATTTTTTGCGTAATTGACGTACCTACACTATTTGCTACCGTTGACCATTTTCTAAGAGAAATCTGTAGTAAATCAAATAACAGGATAACAGGTCCCATAGAAACGTATTATTGTATAATACATATTGATATATGGGGCCTGTTATCGTGTTATTTGCTTTTCTACAGTTTTCTCTCTCTTACTTGGTATTTTATGGAAAAAAAATAGCAGTAGTCTATAGGTAAATTCAGAAATTCTTGTAACTCAATACGTTCGTGAATGAATTAAATACACTCACCTAGTACCTATAACTACCTACGTTTCTACTTATTTTTGTAACCTACATTTTTTTTCCTTTCACAATGTATTTATTTTCTCAACACAATATTAGGTTACAAACAATTACAGTTTGAACTTAAGTTCTGGTATATAATAACCTAAGTATATTAAGTAGGTACCTATTATGAATTACTATTTCATAGTAATAATAACCGTTTTAAAGATATCTTCAGGTTCCTTAGGAAGCTGAAATAATGCTAAATTTGGATCGCAATTCTTGTCCAAACAATTAATCACTGCACAGTATTTTTTGCCTTTTTTCGTTTGTCCATTTTAAACCAACACAGTCCGTGCGTGCGTCACTGCTGGCTTGTGATACAAGTATTAAGGCCTCGTCCTGGACGCCATCGGGCGGAGCGGGCGGCGCGTGCGGTGCCTAAGGAAAACCTGCCGCCCGCACCGCTGTCGTCGAGAACAGCTTCACACAAATCTATGAACTTTGATAAAGACGCGCGTGCCGTCGCCCGCTCCGCCCGCACCGCCCGCTGGCGTCCCGGACGCGGCCTTATAGTTTCACTACCTACACGCGGAGTGAAACAGCCTTGGCTATTATAAGAATGTATTTACCTTCTGTCGCGGTAAAGCGACAGAAGACATACGTAGATCACGTTCCTGTGGAAACCTCATCAAAAATATAACTTATGACACTCGCAAATAATGTTGTTGTCTATTGGTAATAGAATTTTCAACATCGGTACAGTAGATCCATAAATTTCCCCCTACACCTTCATGAACTTTTAGATATTTATAATATTAGTAAAAACATACTGTAGAAACGTTGTTAATAACGTGTTTCGCTTATCAATCTACGATTCTGTATCTGTCTACCTACTTTTTGTTTACAACACATATTGCACACTCCACTATAACGAACAAATTTTAGAATTGAGTTTAGAAACATTTGTATTGTGTTTGCGTTATTTATTTTGGTGCAGAAAACTTAATAAAACAAGATAAATAATTCTAAGTAAAATTACATTCTTAAACGAATGTTGATTTTTTTAATAAAAATAAATTACTATGACGCTGGAAAATAAGCTATAATGGTTCACGAGGCCTAGCCTAGTATCGGACAGCAAACAATAGATTTTTAGTTGGTTATAAGATCCATTTTTTACCTTTTGGATACGGAAGCCTAACAAACACATTACAGACACTAAAAATAGACTCGGAAAAAGTTTGTGTGGATTGGACAAAGTTGTGAGAGTGGAACCCATAACAGAAGGTCTTAGTACTTTCCGTAACCAGTAAGTAGACAGTAAAAAAGTATTGATATGCTGCACTTTTTTTTTGTTATACTTTCAACATCCCGTTTACGTCCATCGTCCAGTCATAATAGGCCTGGGTAAACCAAGGTGGTTAAGGGATATCTCATAATCACCACGCTTAACAGGCGGATTGGTGATCGCAAGAAGATGGTAAGTAACCTAGAGCTGATAAATGCTCCAGCCCTAGGTAGCCCTAAGTTAGTCCCTTAGTCACTATAATAATGTTCAATATTTTACGGTCCAGACTTAAAAAATGTTTCAAAATTATCCACAACCTCATGAGTAAACGAGAAACGTCCTTAAACTTAGTATGGATTGTGAAACGCGACGTAACATGTCACGATAAAGTGCCACTTATTTTTTCCACAATGCCACTGTAAACGCAGACCGGTCGCGTGAGGTAAGTTCGCCGCGAGACGTAGGTACTACCTATATTCTGTATGAACACGCACGAAACAAAACGGAGGGTGGGGCTCTCTGACAAGCCATTTCAAGGGCAGTAAGGCAATAATAATAAATTGTTTTTTTTTTAATACCGGAACTTGAAAAGCAGTTTTTTGTTTTAACATTTTGATGGATCATGGAATGTTATTAAGATTCATTTAACACTTTAGTGAAGGATTTCTAGGATACCTAAATTAGCGTATTAACACAAATTGAGTTGAGGGCATTATTTTGTTTGCATTAGTTTCTTAAACAATTCAGTATATTCAAAAGGGGTAAGCGAAAACTTAAATGCCTCCAAAGATCTTTGAACTTTGTTAGAATGAGCCACTTTGACCTATATTAATGCATAATACTTCTAAAGTAATTTATTGAAGGCTGAAAATTTGTATTTCTATTACGCTACATTTTATGACAGAGATTCCAGTTTTTTACGGAACTGGCACTACGAGGTGAAAACGATTCGAGCGTTTAAAACGTTCTTTCCACTATTTTCGGTTTGAAACATTGCCATTTTTCGAATTCAACTAATTGGTGACCTAGCATCTAGTTTTGGCCGAATTTCAAAATGAGTAAACCACTTTTATTTAAAAAAAAAGGTATAAGTCGCAAAATAAAAAAGAAGGCTAATCACGTAATATTACCATGGCTTTAATTAATAAATAAATAATAATACACGGCTGAAATTTATTAAGTTATTGAATATGTTACGGCTAATAGCCGAAGTGCGGCTACACCTAGTTTTAGCCGGCTACAACTAGTTGTAGCCGGCTAAAACTAGGTGTAGCCGCACTTCGAATACCTATGCATGACACAAAAAGAAGTTGGGGTGGTTAAAAAAAAAAAAACCTAATCCAATGGAGTTGAACAGGGACTTATTCAGGTTGGTCTGAGTTTAACCGCATGTGGTCGGCTGGACCGGTAGTTGTTGTAGCCGGCTAAAACTAGGTGAAGCCGCACTTCGGCTATTAGCCGTAACATATATATATATATATATATATATAATAGCCGTGTCTGCAAGTTCAATGCTTGCCTGGACTTCGGTTTTACTTTTATCGCCAATACGTCGTTGGTGAATAATCTCTTCGCGGATGCAGCGCTAAATATAAAGAGCGAATGAAGCGCTCGTTCAAATCTGCGTATAAGTCTAGGTGTTATTCACATTGCATATAAGTGGCAGCCAAATAGAAAGGCAAGCCCACGTACCTTGGAAACCCAATATTCATCCAGCAATCAGCACCCGCGCTTTTCTCCACGGCTTTACTGGCGCCAGTTCACGCAGTTATCATGATCGGTCTCGATGCACAATCCTCGAAAGTCCACAGACGGAGTATATTGCGGCTTAATAATATTAGTTTATAAAATATTCGATGCGTTATAATAGATGGTTACGAGAGCGATGTTAGCTAAGAGAGTAGAAAATAATGCGTTCCGTGTTAAAAATGCGCGGGAATTATATTATTTTTTAAATATTGGAATTACAATTCACGCGCGCCGCCAATTCTATCAGGCTGGTCATAGACAAACATTGTTATTTTTTTATTTATACACGAAGATATAAACGATAGTCGCCTTATTATCATAATTTAATATTCATAAAATAAGCCCACATTTACAAATTTGGAACAGTATTACTTATTCGGTTTAGTCCTATGGTTGAACTAGGTTTTAAATAATCTTGTATTTCAGACTAAAAGCACCAATGACTTTTATACTTATTTAAGTCTTAAATAACACTTAAATGAAGAAGCTTATAGTAATATTGCCATTAATACTATATTATGTATAACTACATCAGGGAATAAAGCATAGTTTCCTGGAATGAACAGAGTCATGCGGGAGCTTTCGGTACAATGAATACTTGAAATACTTAGTGTTCGCGTTTAGCCCCAGAGGGCTTACATTTATTTGTATGTTTTAAATACTAATAAATCGATCCCCTCACCCCCCGGAGATTGGATTACTGAGGGAATAAGCCAATTTTTTGACAATTACACAAAACTGTCCTGAAAACCATACTTTTTTTTGTCCGGGCGGATAATTATGCTTTAATGTATTCCCAACGCCGTTGCAGTATATTCCCGCGCTGGCGGTGGGATATGTGGGACTCGCCATCTCCGCGTGGTATGCTAACTCATACGCGAGGAGAGGACCCTACACCACTAAAACCCCTTGGACACGCTCCGGTTGGCAGGGGCCGGGTAAGCACGACCCGCCGGCCCTCTTCTTCAATACCCTGCTAGCCCACAAAAGGGATGTGAGACATGTATCCTCTTACCAAAATGGCTAAGTTTGTAGTTTTAAAACCAACAAATAAGACTGGAGCACTAGGTGCAATAATTCCCAGTGGAATAACAGGCCTAAAGCCTAAGTAGTAAGCCTCGTAACTAACGTCATCCTCGTCACAGTATATAAAAGATTCAAATGACGCCAAACTTCTAATAGATAGAAAATTGTTCAGTTCCTTAGTGGGAAATACTACGTGCGCCGCCGCACCCTTTTATAAAAATCAATTTCTAGTTAAGTGTCCGGAAAACAAAATGTACAATAATTAATTAATGAAAGCAAAATGCAAAATGTATATAACAAGTTTTCCTTGTTTCTATATAAACATTTTACCAACTAACTGATGCTCGCGACTTTGTCCGCGTGGTGTTTGTTATTGCTTCGGTTATTTAGCTATTCCACGGTAACTCATTAATTTTCTGTGATTAAAAGTATTTAAAATATTGACATGTTTCATTTAAATCAGTGTAACAGTTTCGGAGATAAGCCCGTACAAACAGACAAATAAATAGAGAAACAAGAAGCGTTTTTTGTTTTTAAATTTTAAAACATAAATTCTCCAATTTGCGTCGCATATTTATTGTTGAAACTGAAATTCCTTAGTACTATACAAAAGCAAAAGTTTGTATGTGTGGATGGATATGTTCTACTCTTTCACGAAAAAACTACTGAACGGATTTAGCTCAAAGGTTGCCCCGAGAAAGTTTATAAGCTGCATTAATTTTATTCATAGAATCAGGCGTTACTTTGCCGAAATCCATATTAATATAAAGTAAAAAGACAAGTTCTAGTGTTAATTCCAAAAATAAGTATGTCTTTATGCTGATTTTTTTTTTGCAGGCAATATTATTATTTTGTGTTTATGGAGTTCATATTATAAATATTCTACAGGTGTTTTTACAATCAATACTCGAGAAAAGTTTGTCTTGTGCTATAACGGTTTCGTTGTTTTTAAAGTGAAACCTACCACGGACCAACAACGTTAAAAAATAAAACATTTTGTACTTGATCGACTGATTTTGAAATATCTTTGCAAAGTTTATTCTTTATTAGTTTTAATTTAATTGACTCCGTCCCTTTGGTAACAAATATTAATTACTTGACCGAGTTCGTATTTAAAAGAAAATTTTCAGAGTTTTTGCACACTACTAGTATTCTTGTTAAACCCTCGTGCTAAGCTAAAATGATTATATTACTAGTGGGTTCACGACGCACGTCGCTAGTGCAATGGGTGGCGATCGTATCCGCGACCACAAGATCGCAAGTCCGACGCCCTAGCCATTGGGCTTTGGCCACTATTTATATATTGTATATTTACATATTATCACAGTACACTATAAATATCGATAATAACTGTTCTCGTATTTACCCAGTTAAAACGAGACTTAATAAAAAGTTTGATATTTTTCGAACCTTCTTTTGTAATAAAATAAAAACTTATCCTCAAAGCCACTCATTGTGACGGACCGACGCGCGACGCTATATTTAGAGAAACCCAATAATTACGTTGCTAGTTATTATTTTGCTATTGAAATTTACTACGCCGTAGCGAGTGTATAATTGTAGTTACAGATGCTACGTGACACGTGACGCACTGTGTGCGTAGCATCTGTAGCTACGATTATACGATCGCTACGGCGTATCTGTAGCTAGAATGTATTCTTTAAATATTTTTTTCAGCAACTGTTCGGGATCCTACGGTGGGATGTATAATAAAAGAGTGGACTTAATTTTTACACGGTAAATTCCGAAAAGAGAAACAATATGTAATAAGATAGTACATATGTGTCACGGGTGGAGGTGCGTCGCGGAGTGTGTGTCGCGCAGTGTGCCGCGCGAGGGCGGCCCCTTCTCGCGCAGCGCGCCGCCGGCCATCCTTCGCGATGTTTGGTGCGCTTGCACCGACAGCAACAGAATAAATATTGACGAGTACAAGGCTAATTGAAATTAAAAACCTTATGAAGGGATTACATTAAATTTATATTTTAATATCGCCTACGATGGCTTAGCACAATTTAGCCTTTTACCTATCGATATAATGACTTGATTTATAATATAAAGAATCACATCACTATTTTAAGAAAAAGTTATTCTGAAAGTGGAATTTTAGGTTGCGGTTTAACGCGGATCAAATGCTTAAACGCGCTAATATCAGGCGCTTAAAGGTCCGATTAAAAAAATATATTTCAGTTTTAAATAGCCGATTTATCGAGAAAGGCTATAGGTTATTTTATTATGAAATACCGACAGGAAGAGGAGCTACGCGGGCGAAACCACGCGCGATAAACTATGCATAGTATAAAAGTATAAGAATCAATAACAACGTCAATAAATAAGTAGTTTGAAAAATGACTACCTAATCTAAGCGATAGAATGCTTTTTTTTGGCAACGTTGGCAAATGAGCTAGCGGCTCACCTGTTGGTAAGTGATACCGCTTCTCATGGACTTAAGCAAAGCAATACCAGGGGCCTACCTACACAGCCAGTTAGGAGGAAGTGACACCCCGGGAAGGAATATTATGGCGCACTTAAGGAAATCAAATTAGAGTGTTTATTTTTTGCTGAACCATTGTGAACGTGTATAAAGAATGTTATCTTTCTGCCCTTTGTAGCAATTATAATATTGTAAACAGTCGTAGGCGCGAGTTGACGGTTTCCTCGTTGCTTGATCGAGAGGCGTTCGAGACGAAAGACCAAGTAGGTACATAAATCGGCGATCTCGCACCACTTTCGAAGCTTTAGCTAACCCAACCATCCGACACGCTTCTTCTTCTAGTTTGGCGGAAGCATCCTACCCTCACCAATCGCCCCCTCAAATTTGGCACCCTGGGCCGTTGCCCCATCGCGCTCCCCTTAACACCGGCACTGAACACAGCCTGCCAAACCGCTGCCTACCATGACATTATATATCATGATATTTATTTATTTAGATTAATTCAAAAAATATCATAAGACATATTCAACCTCTTACTTGTTCAACATGAATAAAATACATAACTAAAAGTAACTAATTAAAAATAAAACTAACTTATATACTACTATTCTAAATCTATTCTACTTGGCAAGGTTCCCAGAATGCTGGCAGCATTACCACGTTGAATGGCAATGCTTACCTGCTATGCAAAGTAGAAACCAGCACTCGGAGAACGTGCCGCACTTAAGGTGGCCGCTGCGAGGTATTTATGAATTAATTTGGCTCCCGGTCCCCACGGCCACAATGTTTCGACACCAAAAGGCACATATATATAACCACTATCAAGGATACTATATTTGCTTAGATTCTCCGCGGATTCAGCCGCCATGCCAGCCCTACTCTGAGTCTCGGAAAGATGAGACGGCGCGAGGGTGTCGACGCACGTAGCGTCCCACACCAAAGGCCGTCCCATCCTCCAAGGCACCAGAGTCATTCCGTCGGGCCTTTTACCATCGTCGCGCATAAGGCCATTAGGCTCTAAAACGGCTGGCATATTTGCCGAGCTGAAGGCCCTACGGATTATACTTACTTATTTCGGAATGGTTGAATAGTTATTAAGCTACACATTACTTCCTATTATTTATCCTGAAATTCTTATATACATGTTAATATGTATTAATAAAATACAATATACGGTTTTATCGTTAATCCAATTTATTCCAGAACCACTTAGCTTAATACATTATTCAATTTGCTCATCTTAGTCCACCAAATATAATGTATATTGTATATAATACAATAATATACTAGCTGTCCCGCGCGGTTTTACTCGCGTAGATCCCGTTCCTTTGGAAACCTTGACTTTAAATATAGCCTATGCCAAAGACGTGGCTTGCTATTGGTAAAAGAATTTTCAAAATTGGTTTGGTAGATCCAGATATTACCCCCTACAACATCACAAACTTACAAACTTTACGTATTTATAATATTAGTATAGATATATTATATACTTGAGCTTCGGAGAGCGACCGAGCTATCTGGTATTATAGAAGCCAAAGGTAAGTAGGAAGTGACCCAGTACACGTAATTTTACGGCAGTCGCTTATTATATGAAGTATACCTAAATAATAATATAAGGTAAGATGAAATCTTCCTTAGGGATAGGAACGAAAAGACGATCTGTTTATGTTTAATATCACGGAAAATTAGTTATGAGAATAGCTGTACATCTATTATAAAAATCAATTGCTGTTCGTTAGTCTCGCTAAAACTCGAGATCGGCTGGGCGAATTTAGCTGATTTTGGTTTTGAAATGTTTGTCGTGGTCCAGGGAAGGTTTAAACGGTGAGAAAATATGGAAACATTGAGATAGAAATACTAAAAATGATAATTTTATTTTCCTATACTAATTATGATAACTGTCAAACGTTACAGTTTGGTCCCGTCAGAAGCACAACATGAACGGTGTACTCGTAAGAATATCGTTACTCTTTTCAAAATAAAATTCTGAACCCACCTATAAATATTTGACAATGGTGGCGGATCAACTTTCCTCTGGAAATGTACTTCTTCTGATTTAAAAATACTATCAACTATGTGTCACTTTTTGGTTTCTCAATCAATCTATGACGGGACCAAACTGTAACGTTTGACAGTTATCATAATTAGTTTAGGAAAATAAAATTATCATTTTTAGTATTTCTATCTCAATGTTTCCATATTTTCTCACCGTTTAAACCTTTCCTGGACCACGACAAACATTTCAAAACCAAAATCAGCTAAATTCGCCCAGTCAATCTCGAGTTTTAACGAGACAAACGAACAGCAATTGATTTTTATATATATAGATAGATAATACGATTGGAAAATAAAAAGTTTTCCTTTCTACAGCAGTTAACGTCAGCGCAACCTATATATGTCTTCTCTTTACTATACTACACATGTAATCGATACAGATGGCATATATCGGCTTTTATTATAAGCATAGGATTACGATATGTAGCTCCATATTGTTAACTAATAACAAGAAACATGGTACAGTGCGATATTATCTACCTAAATGTAGCCGTACAACTAATAATTGACGGTTTTATCAAGATAACCAAGCATATCAAGTGTTGTGTGCCGTCATAATCAGTGCCCTGGTAATAACGTATCTGTAAATACATATTTGAATTACATCATAGCCAAAGTATAACAATATTTTCAGTTTGCTATCACGTACATTGACACCTGGACATCTAACTCAACAAAAAAAAATGCAGACGATGATCATAAGAAGTATTATTATTAGGATTCGAACACTTTGTGCCTCATCAGAAAGCACAGAGTCGTTTAACGTGTTAGGGCTTTCCCTAACACGTTGAACAACTCTGAGCTTTCATGGAAATGCATTTCCATGCGTGATCGAATAAGCAAAGAACGAATGTTGCTGATATAGCTCAACAGACAAGCGAGCTGAATTGGCAATGGGTAGGGCACATAGCTTGAAGAACTCACAAGCGCAGCTTAGGAAGACTGCCTGCACGATGGACCGATGACCTAAAAAGGTTCGTAAGCAATCGCTCTTGTTATAAATCGAGCATAGGTCCAGATGATGATGATAATGAAATAATACTTCGGTCTAATCGTTCGCAATTTGTTTTTTTTATTGAATAAGTTGCATTTCAAAACGGTCATGGTTAAACTACAAAGTTATACTCAGACAGCATTTCTGTTTGTTTACTTTTGTATGTGTCTTTTTATAGGACTTTACTTCAAACACGTAACAGATTCCATAAGGGCATCAAACGCATGAACTGAACATGTTCAGTTTTAGATTTCCTAGAACCTGAAACATATTGCTTGTGTGCGACTTGAAATATTTCTTAAGATTAACTGGGGAGCATAACTTAAGATGTCAGCATTTCGAAGAAGCGGATCGGAAGCCATTACATTATTTTGCAGTGTTTTAGTATTTATAGAAAGGGTATTTGAACCCTTATAAAGACATTTTGAAGACGTTTTGGTTTACTTATTTGTGGTTCGGTGAAATCAAGCCAATTTGTTATTAGCATTGTATAGATCGGAAGGAGATACCATGCAATTGCAGCACTTCACTTACTTTACATTTAATAGGTAGTGGATAAACAAAATATGCTTATAAATAATAGAGAAGTGTCATGCTTATAAATATTTGAGTTTATTATACAATCTTTTACCAATACAATGTTAAGTTCTCACACAGGCTAGGTATAATAGATTGATTTTCAAAGGAATGAACTAATTCTTATATAATTATGTAAAGCTCCGCGAGTGAGATCTCGCGGATATGAAAGCACTTCATAAATACAATGATGTGAAGAAAGTTTAGATGTGCTTTATGGATGTGAATTATGGCATTGTTAGAAAATTCCCCGCTTTACGATATAATAAAAACAGTCAATAAAAAGTTCAACGCAGGTCGGATCAAGACTTCTACATGCCCTCAAGTCATCCTTTTCACAAGTAAATATCTCGATTCAAGATTTTCATAGAGAGGGAAATTCATTATTTTTTGTTCCCGTTACAGATAAACCAATTTCATTTGATTTTTTAATATCTATACTAATAATGTTTTCAAACCAGTAGTTCCTATTAGCGTGTTCAAGCAAACAAACAACATATAGATATAGATTCTGTTAAATAATTGCTACTCATAAATATATTATTGCTAAGCAGCACTGTTGAAGGCCAAGCGCTGTCCTCAACAGTGTTGTTTCTGAAGCCCGAAACTAGGCACATTTTACACTGTTAGAATCAAATAATGTAAATAAATATGTTTAGGTCACACCGACAGCCAGTAATCCTTTATGAATGAAAAGTTTGCTTCTAGCTATTAAATAACATAGTAAACTCGTCTCATAAAAGTGTGCATATAAATTTAAAACGCGTTTCACAATGTGTAAAAGTGATAGGCACTTTTGTTGACTGAGAGATCAATTACACCAATGGAGATCGAGATTCAGGTGGTAGACTGTTATAGAGACTTTTGAACTTTGACTTTTTAAAGACTTTTGAACGAGAGGTACGCTGATGAAACTCTGCGGGATGGCTGGGCTAATACAATTGGCACCAGACGACTTGCATCTGCAGTTTCAGGTGGGTATCATTACTGGCCATTGAGAGGAGCAATCGCGGAGTTTTAGTAAGTAATCCCGCTTCTTCTCAGCCTGATGATTATGATGTTAATTTAATCCGGAAAATTTGTAAGGCCCTAGCAGAGGTGCATATAGGATTCTTCTCTTCATAGATCATCACTATGAAGAGAGGAATCCTACATATACCTCTACTAAGGCCTTACAAATTTCCGGATAAAATAAACATCATCATCATTATCCTGTATATACTTCCACTGCTGAACATGGGCCTTCTCCCGAGGGAAGGTTTTGCTATAGTAACTACGCTTGGCAGGCAGGTTTTTGACCGCAGTATTATGTTGCAATATACAATAGAACGCTGCTGTCCGTTTCCTGGTATACGATAATAATATATAAAATTTACATAAAGTCGAACACACGACCTCCGAGACTTAAATCAAGACATATACCACTACGCCACAGAGGTAATACCTACAGTTAATTAATACGAAACGAGAATACGGCTTGAACCCAGCAGGTTGTATAAATAGTTAATGTTTTTATACAGACTACTAGACATTTATTACTAGTTCGGGGAATCTATAAAATGTACTCAACCCTTTTCACTTAAATTTTATAGTCGATTATTAGAGTATAGTAGTAAACAGTGAATAGTGTGATAATACAAATGTACTTCTATATTATAATACTAGATCTCAGAAGCATTAGGATGAATGTACTATTATCTTGAAAAGCATTTGGTCGTAAGTGACAGTTTACGGTAAAGGTACATACGATAAATGTTCCTGACGTATAGTGGCACATCTGACCTTATCGTTCTGAGCTCTAGAATTATTTAATTTAATATTCTCCATGGCGTTAGCATGTAGGTCTCGTTTACGTCTCGGATTGTTCTTGCACCGAGCTAAAGGAGTTCTGTCAAATCAAATATTTATTGTCCCGTCTGGTTGGTTGAAGTACTATACCGGCCGTACCTCAGAAGCACTTTAAACCATAGGTTAGTATAAGATCATATTATATGAAAATCGTATGCCAGGTAGGTAACTATGCTGCGATCATCACCTAAACGGCTTAAGAATTTATTCTTAATTTGAATAGACTAAGATTTTTCTTCTCCTTTTTCATATAAATGGTCGAAAATTTCATAATCTCCTTTGAACATGTAGAGTTCCGTAGTGTTGCAACAAACTCCGTGACCTTTGATCCCCATGCTAGACTGGTCTGGTTATCTGGGGTAATCCGCGGGTCTAGAACATTGTGAGACTACCTTCCGTGCCTTAAAAAGCACAAGATTGTTATAAACATCATCTAAAAAAGCGTATACCAGGGAACGGGCAGCAGCGTTTCACTGTATATTACCTAAACATAACACTACAGTCACCAACTCGCCTGCCAAGCGTGGTGACTATGGCAAAAATCCTCTCTCGGGAGTATGACCACGGGCTTACCCGGTGTGTCCAGTAGTGATAGCCCCTAGAGTTCGGAGGAGAATGTGCAGTTATAGTTATGCCTTAATTTTAACTTGTTTTGTTTTTCAGTTTGTCGTAGATACTCGTGTTATTATGTAAGAGTATGTTATTTACTTTTTAAATTCAGAACAGTTTTTGTGCACCCTAAGCCCAAAGCTTGCAACACATCCAATGCTATTTATTGAATGTAAGTGATAATTAATTAAAACATGTAAGTGCGTTAGTTGAAAAATTATGGTCGTCTATTCCAAATTTTAAAACAGAAAAAATAAGGAAAACTCTCGTTGCTTCCAGGCGTTGATCTTCTTCACCTTGTTATGCAAAGTTAAATTTAAGTAGGTACTTTTTTATTTTATTTTCCAATACTTTTCTTAAACAATACTTTCAAAAGATTTGTTAATAAGAACTCGCACTACTGGCCATCTCTTCCGGACTTATCCTAAAAAGGAGTTACTCTATACAATATTTCATCAACAGCCCGTTGACGTCCACTGCTGAACATGGGCCACCTCTTAACAGACCTTGACAAGCCAGGATCGTAGAGGGATTTTGCCATAATCACCACGCTTGGCAGACGGATTGGTGATCGCAGTAAGATGTAAACCTTGAGCTAATAGATGCTGCTGCCCATCCATCAGCCATATGTCCCTTAGTCGCCTTTTACGACACCCATGGGAGGACATGGGGCGGTCTATTCTAAGCCGGAAACTACACGACATAATACAATATTTACCTCTTTATAATATTCGAATAAGAGTATTATAATCATAAATCAAAAGATTGATTGAATACAACATTACCCATTGGTATTAAAAAAAAACAACTTATTTCCGATACAAGTTTAATAATTATGACATTTTCAATTTTAGTGTTCCAAAACTCGTATGTATATGTATATATATTTTTTTAAAATATGTTAACATGATAAATCCCGTAACGCAGCAGCAGTCTCTTTTTAAGCCTCGGCCTTTGTGAGTTTATACAAAATTTAAAAAAGGATTTCTCTGAGTTTCTTGCCAGTTCTTCTCATAGGTGTCAAGTCCTGAACTGGCGGTAGGAAAAGAAATGGACGCATCATAAGAACATGATTTAAAGCATAAGTATTATGTCTTTATGAAAAAATAAAGTTTGACTTGGAAAATTCTCTATATTAAGTCAAAAATGTCACCCCTGGTTAAGTCAAGTCATATTTTTGGTCCCAGTACAAATAAGACAATGTCAGGGTTTTTTACGGTGCACACCTATTCCAAAAAAGTGCATTTCAGTAAACTGTTGGAAATAAAAATGGAGCAAACTTTGTGTTAATAGCTGTACGATTTTTTTTACACCACCACGCATTTTTAAGATATTGTACCTATTCAACAACATGAATATACACCTACTACGAAAAAAATAACCATAGATAAAACAAAAAACACAGACAATTGTCTACATTCCGCCTAAATTGTGAGTTTTGTAATTATACCTGGTGCTTCAAATCAATAAGTTCTTATCGACGGTGTTTTTAATTAGACTGATATAAGTTTTTAGGAATCTAAGTTACAGGAATATCAACTAATCATGTTTAATTGGTACCGAATATAAACGAAAACTTTACGCCTGCTTATTAAAACGACCCAACAACAATACTTTATACCTATTTATTTACAATATTTGTAACATTAAATAAATACTCACAACATCCAAAATACTATTCTGAGGCACAACAACTAATATAAAGTAAGTAATATGAACTAATTTATCCTGTAATTATTCTGTCTCATTAATTTATTTAGTACACTTATATGTTATAGTTTATGGTTATTAATATTGTGTACCTTATTTACTTACAAGTTGACAAGTTGGTTATTCTCCAATTGTATTGTTATTAATATTGTTTGTTCAATCAATCTAAATAAAACAAAAGTTATGTTGTTAATTAATAAATATTGGACGAAGTTGTTATTAATATTCTTAACTCTATTATTATAGGCGCACTTCAAAAATAAAAGAAATAACAACAATATTACACTTTAATTAATACAGAAAATTCATATTTAAACGAAACTTTAAACTCATAAACTTATAGCAAATATCTTACCTTTTATTTAGTCCATCATTATTAGTTTTTAATGCACAAATACACAAAAAACACAACTTCAAATCCCAACACCATTTACCTTCTAACTAAAATTGATTAAACTAACTCAAATTTTATGGAACAGACTAATTAAATAAACGTGGTGTTAATTACTGTACGACAATAAAGAGCACTTAAACGGAGCGGTAACTGTTCGTTCGATAAGCACGATTTTCCAAACTACCCCTGACGACGGGGCGAGGAAAACTGGTTCTCGCGACACGACGAACGGCCAATTACTGAGAAAGGCGGGCAAGCGTTGAAACAACGACTGCGCATGATCCAACTGAATTGACACTGCGATAACCTGATATACTAAAGAAGTATGTAATAAAAGTTAAAGTAAATTTATAAATAAAAAAAAAAACAAAAAACAAAAATATATGAATAGAGCGTAGAGCAAAGTTAGCGAATAAAACAAACCCGATAAATAATGTGGCAGAGCTTGTTGGGAATTTATGCAAAGCGCGGCATAAGTTTCGAAATACTTTGGGGACTTTTACACTACGTGAATATAAAATTACCGAAACGAAACTACGTTTATTAGAGACTAAGAGTAGGATACTTTTACACTAATGTATAAATAATAATAATAATAATCATTTATTTGCAGACATTGAAGCCCAAAGCTGAAGACTTTGTTTGTTTATGCCCGGTGAAGTAGCAAAAGCCTCAGAACTAACTACATATGTCCGTACGAAAAAATAAAAATTTGTTTGTTTGCATGAACGTGCTAATTGCAATTTTTTTGAACTGGTCCCATTTGAAACATGATTTCAGTGTCAGATAGCATTTATTGAGAAAGTGTGTAGACTATATTCGCTTTTGAAATTGCTTTGGAAACGTGGATGAAAACGCGCGCGGAAAGCTAGTTATCTCTATACAGGTAATCACTGTCGCCAGGTAGGGGCAATAGAAATACATCATCTGTGAAAATTTCAACTGTCAAGCTATCGCGGTTCTTGAGATACACCCTGGTGACAGACAGACAGACAGCGAAGTCTTAGTAATAGGGTCCCGTTTTTACCCTTAGAGTACGGAACCCAAAAAAATCGTTATACGTAAAGCAGAATTGCGCCCTTTTTACGAAAATTGCGCGGACGGATGAGTATAAAATTTCGCACACTTATGGCTTATACTGAGAAAGGATGTTATTTTTTTTTAAACTGTGTTCGAATTTCGAGCTCTTAGCGACCATTAGTACACTTATATACTAGCTTTAGTATAGGGAAATATTATAACTGGTTGCATTAACTATCTGTTTTTGTTCTTTTAGAATTAACTAGGGTTTATTTTTAATAAAAATGGAAAATATTATAGTGAATTAGTCCATCTTTAAATCTTTGAAAGTATATTTCCTTTTATCAGATTGATTGTACTACGCACTCAACCCTTTTAAACCCCAATCTGAAGAGCGTCCGGTCGTTAGCAGACATTAATGGAATCTAACCGGTTATTGTGCCGTAAAAATAACAAGGCGTAGGTATTTCGTAGTACAATCTGTTCTTCAAACATCAATACAATTGGAAAACCTATTTTGTAAGATAAAAACATAAATACTTATCAATCTTTTGGTTTAGACTAAGGGCCAATTTTTCAATCCACAAATAAAAATTATTACAGGAATGAAATTTTATTTTGACGTAATGTCCATACAAAATATTATGTCAAATTTTAATATTTGTTCTTCCGATATTTTTTATCTGATGATTGAAAAATCGGCCAAAAATCAAAAAAAAATATTTAGTGTTTGTTTCGACAACCTCCGTCACGTAACGTTATAAGTCTTGCTTTAAGTATTGGAGGTCACGGGTTCGATCTCGGCCACGGGATCCTATTTCCGGGTCTGGTTAAGGGACTAACCTCCGTACCTCGAAAAGCACGTTAAATCGTTCGCGTTGGTCCCGATCCTTATAAGATAACACAGGTCAACAAAATTTTACTTTTTTCGAGGTGCAGAACTACTATTTTAATTTTTGTATTAATCAGTATGAATTAAAAACTGAACAATAATTACAATTTATATATTGCTTCACATTTTTGACATATATGCTTGTCTGTATCTATATATATATATAGTGTAACTAAAACGACTTTCTTTTATATGAAAGAAAGTCGTGTTAGTTACACTATTTATAACTCAAGAACGGCTGAACCGATTTGGCTGAAAATTGGTAGGGAGGTAGCTAAGAACTGGGAGAAGGACATAGGATACTTGACGTGTCATAAAACGTGGTATAACAAAATGCAACTGACAGCTGAGCATATTTAAAAAAAAAGTCTTACCGGTTAATGCATTCGCTTAAAGCAAGGAATATAAATACTCTCTGCCGGTTTAAAGTTTCTAATAAAAAGCCACATAGCAAACTTCAACTTCAAAATATGACTACAATATCGCATCAGAACGCAGACCGCTCGCGAGCCGTAGGTTCAGCAGACGTGCTATTTACCTACCTTCAGCGACGAGAAAAAGAATGCGCGATCTACCCGTCAAGTCCTAACAACAAAGGTTTCGTGCGTAGAAGTTGTTACGGCAAGATGTTATGGTGTCAAGTGTGGTCAAGATGGTATGTACCTAGTTAATGTACCGTAAGTTGTAAGGTGAAAATAATATGAAGGTAGGTAAAATGCAGCGTAATGTTAACACAATTAATTGTTGCAGTGCGGAGTTTCTACAGATCACACTGTACTAACTGTAACTTGTCGAACGAGCAGTTCCAGCGGTAGGAGGCCGCACAAGCTCTGGTTACGCCATACCGCCGACTGCGATTCACTCACAAGTCCTCTTAAGGGAGCCAAACCTAAGGGTAAGTAGATAGTTTGGAATAAGTTTGTAATGGGTAGCCATCCCTTGCATGGAAGCTAGGTTTCTTATAACAGTATTTACCCTTTTAGGCTCGAGGGATGAGTGCAACGCGGTGAAGTCGCAACAGCGGCGTGGCGGCCCAGGGTCGACACACATCATGCTACCTAACATCAAAGGATCGACGGGCGCCCGAGGTTCGATCAAAAATATACATGTATTTATAACTTACTAGCGGCCCGCCCCGGCTTCGCACGGGTGGACTTTTATACCCTACCCCTGCCCTACCCTACCCCTACCCTAACCCTACCCTACCCCTACCCTACCCCTACCCTACCCCTACCCTACCCCTACCCTACCCCTACCCTACCCCTACCCTACCCCTACCCCTACCCTACCCTACCCCTACCCCTACCCTACCCCTACCCTACCCCTACCCTACACCTACCCTACCCTACCCCTACCCTACTCTACCCCTACCCTACCCCTACCATACCCCTACCCTACCCCTACCCTACCCTACCCCTACCCTACCCTACCCTACCCTACCCCTACCCTACCCTACCCTACCCTACCCTACCCTACCCTACCCTACCCTACCCTACCCCTACCCAAAAGTATCCTATGTCCTTCTCCCAGTTCTTAGCTACCTCCCTACCAATTTTCAGCCAAATCGGTTTAGCCGTTCTTGAGTTATAAATAGTGTAACTAACACGACTTTCTTTTGTTTTTAAAATGTATTCTGCTATTCGGGACGGAAACAAATCCAACAAATCAAAAACCATGGCAATCGGTACAGCCGTTCTCGAGTTATAAGTGTTGTAACAAACACGACTTTCTTTTATATATATAGATTTGTAACGAACATAATTACAGACGGCGATGTGAACATGTAGTGTGTTCATATGGCTAGCAGCTCAGCATATTGTTACAGTCGCGAGGCGAACGTAACGCTGATTTTCAGCTGCCTGCCAAAGTGAGTCACAGATAGGTAAATATATGCACAGTTAAGCTTATCTAGAGAAATAAAAATTAAGATAAATTTTTATAAAACGTATTCATTTTACAAAGATAAAATACTATCAACTTAAGTACCTACTCAAAACATTTATATACACAATTTAATATAACCTGACATCATGACCACTGTTGCAACCAGCGCACGTATATTAGAAATTTTGTTGATCTTTATTTTTCTCATACATTTCAATGTTGTATGGAGTTTTTACTGATGGCACTCAAATGTTAATATTTTCATAAAAGAACATTACATCAACAAAGTAATAAATGTTAATTGGATTTCAGAATAGCTAAGCAGAATAGCAAAACCAGTCATTATATAATTTTACTAATAGATTTATTAGTATATTTACATATGTTTAAAAAATACTTAAATGCCAATATTCTACTTTTTTATTTTCAAGTATCTCTAAAATTTGACGTGACAGAATATTTTTAATGATGAAACAATATAAATCCTTCTCTGAAATAACAAATAAATGTGTTTTTTTTTCTGTGCACCAAAAACCTTGACGACCTGTGTAATCGACAAGCGTGTACCAGGAAACGGGCAGCAGCGTTTCCTTATGTGTTACAACATAATACTACGGTCAAGAACCCGTCTTACAAGTGACTATGGCAAATCCCTGCCTTCTGCAGGAGGCCCAAGTTCAATAGTGGACGTTATAGACGGGTTGAGTTAACAACTTGTTGAATTTAACATTCTCAATTCGAAGATATAGATAGTTACATCATAAACTTCATACGTGGGCGACCTCAATAAATCCCTTCGCGTGTACTTTTAGTGCGATGAAAGAAACTTCGAGAACTATTACAGTTCCGCGTAAAATCTTAAGACGTACGCGGTAAAGATTGATGCTAAACCTATATTATAGAAAGCCTATGTCCCATACGGTTATGGTGTATAGTTTTAATAGATGTCCGCACGCGGTTTCCGTTCCCGTGGGAACTTCATAGTTAAATATAGCTTATAGCCTCCTCAATAAACGGGTTTATAATTATACTATATATACTATACCTCGTATACTGGAAGAATTTTTCAAATCGGTCCATATAGTTCCTAGGATTAGAACGTTCAAGCAAACAAACAAACTTTTCAGCTTTATATATTAGTATAAGATATTATTATGCTCTGTGATATTAAAAAATGAGCTCTTTAAAAATATATTTTATATACGCTCAATGTAGGAATTGATGATCTTACCTAGGTATACGTTGACAACCTCTGTGGCGTATTGGTAAAAGGCTAGCCTTAAATTTCAAAGGTCGTGGGTTTGATCCCCACGCCGGACAATTAATCTTTGTGTTAACAGTAACCAACCAGACAAGAGAAGAAATCCTATGATTTCTCTCCGGGTCTGGTTGGTTGAGGGACTATCCTTCGAGCCTCGGATATCACGTTAAGTTGTTGATCGTCATGAACATCATCTTTAACAATCATATACCAGGGCAGCCGCGTTCCCCTGTGTGTTACAAGATACATCATTATAACTGAGGTCACCAACCCATCTGCCAAGCGTGGTGAGTATGCCCAAATTTCCCGTCGAGCACGTGTTCAGCAGTGAACGTTACACAAGTTGATGATGATACGTTCAAAATTTGAAGCTCTTCCTTTTTTTACGATCATATGGCGTTATAACGATTTTAACCAGTATCGGGGCCATAACAACAATTACTTTTATACTGTAGGTACTGTAATGGGATCGATTCACACATCGCTTGCACAATGAAACGTTATGTTGGCGATCGTTCATATTTAAAAGGCAAAGTTTAATGTTCACGTGCTTATTGCCCGCCTGTTGAAGCATTCGTAAACGAAATATTCAGTCGGCGGCTCATTCAAAACCAGTCTGTTGAAGGTAATTTTAACCATCGTTATATAAATTTTACCGCTTCTTTGTAGTTATAGATACTCTCATTCTATATTCAGACTTTTCTAATATTATTTTTTTATAAAATCACCAGAAATGCAGGGTTACTGGAAATGTGATGTGCGTATTAGTAGGATTAGACTATAACGATACCGACACGTTACACATAAATCGTTAGTTAGGCCAACAACGATAAAAATCGGAAATAACCAACAGCTTGTTAAGTGGTTATTTCAGAATTCGAAAATGTAAAATTTAACTGCAGGCGATGCGCGTCGTCGCCGTCGCCGCGTCGTCGGTCGTCCAGCCAGCGCCGCCAGCCCATTTCACTAACCCCGCAATCTTGCTTCACCTGCACTGTGTAATCACCCGATATGGGCACGACTATCCGTCGGCATCAAGACTTTAACGACGAGGACACGATGTGAAAACATAGTAAGAGTAATGATAAATCGGAGTTGTTATATTCGGAATTTTGAACCATTCGGGATTATGAAAATCGGTATTTTGAAATTCGTATTTGTAACTGACGGAATACCTTCTTCTTCCCTTTCATTCGAAGACATACATTTTTGTACTATGCTTCTGGCTAGCGTTCTGCCACCATCTGGCCAAAATTGTTCTCTGAAGGAACTAAGGAGCAATTGAGGATCTGCGTGAAATAAGCGTTTATGCTCACTATACATTAATATTTTTGTAAAGTGATGTTTGCATGTAATATTTACTTACTATATTACTTGAAAAGGTTTTAAGAATGCTGGCAGCATTACCCCGTTGAATGGCAACGCTTACCCTTTTTAGAGCGGCACATTCTCCGAGTGCTAGATTTTATTTTGCACAGCAGGTAAGCATTGCCACTTAACGGGGTAATGCTGCTAGCATTCTGGGAACCTTGCCAAGTAGAATAGATTTAGAATAGTAGTATTTTATTAGTTATTTTTATTTTAAATTTGCTACTTTTAGTTGTATATTATGTATTTTATTGATGTAATAAAAAAATATTTAAGATAAAATAGAAGTTGCTTAAGACCTCCAACATCTCGACCTCTAGAACATCCTAACATAAATACGTCACATATCCGGTTACCCTGTATAATATTTTAACGCAAAAGTCTGATTTAAGAATACTTATTTTATATTTTTTTTTGACTTTCGCGATTTGTACACATAATTTTTAGTAGACGCGGGTCTCAATCGCGATACAATTTTAAGGCAAATAATTACCTTTTTAATAATCCGACGTTTCGACATGGGTTACACCAGTCGTGGTCACGGATAGACTGATATTTTATATGCCCACGACTGTAACAGAATTCGCCGACCCTTTAAAAATAGAATTTATGAACCACCAAAAAACACATAAATTCTAGAGTCTCATATACATATTTACTAGTCGGTTTATGGATGTTACTTCTTGTTTAGAATAATTATACAGAACCCCAATACATGCGCTCACTTTGAAGCCAACACATTTGAATACGGAAATATAGCTTGAAGGCAGAAACCGTGTGCCCGCCTCCAACTTAAAAATAAACGCTATTCAGATAAATACTTAATTAAGTCTTCGTGCCCTATTCAATAAAGATCAAAGAGGCGACCACACTCAAAAAAAAAGAGAATTCGAATAGAAATTAAGGACTTTCGACGTCTAATATCTCTGTATATATAATTAGGAAAAATACATTTATATTTAGATTCGCTCGTTTGTAGTATGTTTACAATGAAGAAAGGCGAAGCAGTCATGTTCTTGGGTTGTGGAAACGTTAGATAATTTTACGTTGGCCGTTATATACCTACATGTTTTTAATGATTTTTTCTTTTATTTTTAAAGAATCTACACAGCACATTTCCATCGCTTTCATGACTTTTATTCACGATTTTCTTAATGAAATAATAATGAAATTGACGAACTGATTAATCAATAATGTAAATTAGCCGTGGAAATCTATAAGCTTGAGGTACTCCCCCACTCGTGCAGCTCACTGACCGTAGTAGCACCAAATCTTTAAAATGAATACTGAAAACAAAATTGTTACATTCTTTAGAAAACGAAACTTATTAAGTTCATTCCGTCATTTACCGTTGTACCTTGTACAAACATTTCATAAACCAGCGAAATTTTAATAGTTTTACTTAATTAAAAAAACAAAAGGAATGGTTGGCTTAATCTTTTTTGTGAACGCCTTTATTTATTAATTAAAACTTGCAAAGGAACAAGAAAACAATGGATCGTCTATTATATCCTTGTCTTTTCAATCTCTTAAGTAAGTAAGATGTATTAAAATCTGTCCATTTAGTAATTTAATGCCCCTGTTTTTGAGGGAATTAACAAGGTATATTTTAAGTGCCTTCGCTATATAACGGTTTCGTGAATTATGGTGATTTATTTTTTTCCTCTGTCTATTAATGTGGGGCATCGTTATAAAGGACGTTCAAATGTTGTGGATATGTTTCCGAAATATTTAGCATTAAAGAGCACTTAGAAACCCTTTTTTATGAAAAAGGTATTTTTACAAAATGCGATGTACGGATGTGTCGATTCGGTTGATTAAAAAAAAACACCATTAGAATTCATCACTTTATCTAGGGGTAACATTAGTAATGAAACGCATTCCACTACTAGGAGAGAGTTCATAATTTATCATCGTTTAGCCATAGGACGTCCACTGCTGAACATAGGCCTTTATCCATAAATGTCCAGTTACAACGGTTGGAAGTGGTCTGCATCTGCTGTAATACCGCGGCTTTTACCAGGTCAATCGTTCATTGAGTTAGTGAACGTCCTACGCTACGCTTGCCGATCCGCGATCTCTATTCGAGAACTTTTTGCTATATGGCCTGCCCACTGCGACTTCAACGAACTAATCCGTCGGGTTATGTCGGCAACCTGCGTTCTTCTACGCAATCTTCTCATTTCTGACTCGATATATATATCTCCAACTATGGAGAGCCATAGCTGGAGAGAGAATTACTTGAATGAAACAAAAAAATAGTGGACCGATGTTTTATCTATTTAATAATAAACGTTTATTAAAAGAATACACTTTATAAAGGAAACATATATTTTCATACGAAGGAGCTGCACAGATAGGTAAGCCTGCATATGGATGATATATTTCCGTCAAAAATCTGTCATTTTCATGGATTTTTGCAAAAAATCTTGTATAAAAACCTTGTGCCATTAATTACAAACACAATAAAAAAAATGATCGCATATAAAATTTGGCGATTTATTTTTATTTATACCGCGCGCCAATTCACCCGTGGAGGTCCGTCCCTGTGGAAACATAATGATATATTTGAAAAATCATAAACCACAAATTTGACAAACTGTAAACTACGTAGGTATTGAATAAACTGCAAATTAGATCAGAAAGCAGCTAAAGGGGTCGAAATCAGCAAAAAAAATCACAAATAACATATGTTCCTCCTGAACAGCGTAACTTTTTAATTAAGAAAGAACTAACAATGAAACCTTCTTCTTAATAATATTAGTATCATGATCATCATCAGCCTGATCAACACAGGCCTCCCCCATCGATTTCCAGCGGGAACGATCTCTAGCGGCCTGCATCCACCGACTCCCTGCGATCTTAATGAGGTCGTCGGTCCATCGTGCAGGCGGTCGTCCTACACTGCGCTTGTCAGTTCGTGGTCTCCACTCGAGAACCTTTTTGCTCCATCGTCCGTCAGTTCTTCGATCTATGTGTCCTGCCCATTGCCACTTCAGCTTGCTAATCCGTTGAGCTATGTCAGTGACCTTCGTTCTCCTGCAGATCTCTTCATTTCTGATTCGATCACGATCAATATTAGTATAGAAGAGTACATATCGAATTAACATATGGTCAAGTCTGATAACACCAGTAAACCCAATCTCAAGATGAACGAATCCATGTATAATAAATTTGAATTGCGTTTATCTACCTAAATAAAAGAGAATGTTCATTCCGTCTCCACACAATTTGTTTCCCAACGCTCACTACTTTATTGCATATAAGCCAACCGACGCAGATGTCCCGCTCTCTGTAATTGCCAGTATTCCTGTCCGCACTCTCAGACGTGGCAGATGTTTACAAGTACAGTCTTGTAAGACATTGTCGGCTTAGTGTTCTTTATATTATTTTTTGAGTTCTGAGTTCCAACGTAGGGAAACAAAATCTTGAGGAAATATGAACAGGTATTAAATCACTTTGCTGGTTTATTGAATAGTTTTTTACGTGGGATTGAAGAAGAAGTAGACTAGAATGCAAAGGGCATTGTTTGCCAATCAAGAGCAACGCGGAGAGGCTTAATCTATATATTAATATGTGAACAAAAATGTTGTATCCCTTTTTGGCAAAAATTGTGCGGACGGAGGAGTGTGAAATTTTGACCACTTATCTAAACTAATATTATAAAGAGGAAAGATTTAGTTGTTTGTTGGTTTGTTTGTTTGAATTGAATAGGCTCCGAAACTTCTAGACGGATTTGAAAAAATATTTCAACGTTGGGAAGCTTATTATTAAGTTCCTGCGCGCGGAAACCTAGTAGATTATATAGAGAATTTATAAACTATCATAAGTGCAGAATGCAATTTTTTTATGATGATGGTACCACCGAAACCACTGGTACATAATAAAAAAAAAATAGAATGATTAGTCGTACGAAGATCTTTTAATAACAGACATGCAACAATTTCGTTATGAGAGCGCATTCCACATTTTTTGTTCATTATTACCGCAGCACGCGACACAGTTTCAGTAATGGCTACCATAAAAAATGTGAACACTCTTCTATTTCATACTTCCAAAATATATTCGGAAATATGTTCTTTTGACATGGGTGGAAAAGTATCTTGCGGGCCAGCGAGGTGAAACATGAAAAAGAATTATCCAAAATCAAAGGAATGACTAAGAATGTAGCTTATTACAACCATTGGTTGTTCTGTGTAGATTATAGAGTCCAAGTTTATGTACTTGAAATAACCGTGGTCGCTCATACAGCAACTAGAAGTTTGTACCGCTTAAAAACTGTTCAAATTAAATTTATTTACTCGACATAATATTGGGGTAACATTAAAGAACGAAAGTAATAAGTTCATATTGTATGTACATATATAGAAAAATAAAGATGCTCAATGGATATAAACAGAGATAAAAAGTAACTAACAACAATACCATACAATACCAACTTAACCTATCTAAAGTTTTATTGATTATATGGGATCGTACCTATATGTATATCTAAATGGCTATAAGGTCAGTTAAAGCAACTGAGTTTCAACCAAATCAAGATTAACCCTGGATAAGCTGACGGATAAAAAAATAATGGACTAAATCATAAAAAAACCCACATTTCAATCTCCTACTACCTTCCACCATGCGTTGGATTTGAGACCAGTCGGAACATTTCTTTGAAATACGCAAAAACCTTTGATTGTTACGATATCTGACGGCCTTTGTCACTTAGCGTTGTTACCTCAGTTTTAGGAGACCCGGGCGACGAGATCACAATCTATCAACTAGTAGTTCAGTCACAACAGTCTATAGATATGACTACACATATGCCACTCTTGAAAAGCCCATTACGTATAATATGATAAATATTTACAACTAAAAGTAGTTAATTTAAGGTAAATTAATACAACAAATACTAACTATTCTAAATCTATGACTAGGCAACGTTCCCAGATTGCCCAGTTGCTGACAGCATTGCCTCGTTGTATGACAATACTTATCTGCTGTGCAAAGTAAATACTAGGTCTCAGGGAACGCATTAAAAGCCTATCGGTTTTTTACAAGCTTATATTTAAGTTACTTTAGTAATGAGCAAAGTAAGATTGAGCTAAAAATGAATATAGGTGCGTTCGGTTTAGATAACAAAACTTTTTTTGTGATAAGTGAAATAAGTAAGATATTTAATTTTATCATATTTTGTCCCATCGTAAAACGACGATATATATATATATATATATATATATATATATACGGGTCAGCGCAATATGTCATCCTCTTCCATTTCTCTATTGGATGTCTCTTCCATACTCACACCATTCTTACACATGTCTTCTTTTACACAGTCCATCCTTATCTTTTTTTTAAGCCTTCTTCTTCCAACATATCTCTCCATCTTCATATTCAGTATTCGTTTCGTCACATCATGCCATCCCTACGCATAACGTCCACACGATGAGAAGCAATTTTCTCTAAATTTATCTGTCACTGGCGCCACTTTCATTTTCATTCAATGCTAGTCCATCTTAAAACGACCGTAAATAATAATTGAAATTTTTATTACATTTATAACCAACGCTGGAACTATTATAAGTAAAATACCAATAATATAATATAATACGTACTTTTCGGTTAAGCTATAAATATATTACTATCAAACAGTCATCGCTCAAAGTTCAGTGAGTATAATAACGTCATACATTAATCTCAAATCTCCAACATCATTATCCGCGTATGGTACAAAAGACGAAACGATCGATCGTTCTTCGTTTATCCCCATCCAAAGCGACTGTAAATAATGATAATGGATAACTTTGTTTTCTTTTTTATTAACCGACAGCAGATTAGGAGAGAAAAAACGATATCCCGTTGTTTTTCAACGACCGGCACAATGGTCGAATTCCCATTAACATTTTCTGTCGAATGAACCGGCGTTCCCCCCGACGAGTCGTGACCCTTTTCCAATATTGTTAACCTTAATTTTTTTAAACGAGTGTAGCCAGTTAAAGGATTGAGATAATTCTTTATGTTCATAATCCTTTGGTAGTGTATTAAATTTAGAAAACCTTTAGTTTCTGAGACATAAACAAATTTAGTAATCAACTAAGTAGTAGTAGTACACAGTACTTCGATACATACACAGAAACAAAAAAGAAATAAAAAAGTCGTCAAAGTCAGTAACTCAGAAAGAGGAACATAACCACGTAAATGAAATGAAAACTTGAAACTTGAAAATAATAAAAACCGGCCCAGAGAGCATCACGTCAACCATATTATATTTTTCTTTGGTTAAAACCTTAATTATTTTAATTGTATTAATAATAATACAAGTTTCAATGTTATCCTAAAAGTAACATTACTTACAGGAGAACATTGAAACTTGACGACGACATCGTCGTCATCATGATCATGACAACATCTGTTAAGGTTTTGTGTAATCCGTGAGACGTCTCGGACTACACAAAACCTCAACAGTCATATTTTTACAAATATATAACCTACATAATATATGTCTAACTTAGAGCCCCTTCATTAAAATAATTCATTTCATTAGCGACACGCAACCTTGTTAGAACAATTAAATTATATATAGTCCGTCAACTCAGGACGTCGCCGCGTCGCGTCGTGACTCGCAACGTCGCTAAATAAACAACAAAACAAATTTAGAGAGTAACGTTACAATTTTAAGGTTCACGGTATTTTTTTGTTTCCCTTCTCTGAGATTATGTAAATGAAGGCAGGGAAAATAAATTATTAATTTGTTCTCGGTGCGAACGAAGCTAGTGATTTATTTTTTTATTTTATTTTGTTAACATGATTTTTGGCCCAAATATTTGTATATTTATTAAAAGAGCGTAAGCACGCTTACGGAGCTGCTCGACTGGGCTTGCAGAATACCACAAGCAAATAATTTAGCTGATTAATGTTGAATGCCTGTGTTTGAACAAGATTAAATGAGTTCGTATGTGAGACTAGATAAGATACGGACCTCTAGTATTACAAGCCTTTATAGGCTACGGAAATTGCTTACCGTTAGATTGTTTGTCAACCTTATGATATAAAAAACCATGTTTTTGAATGCCCTTGATCTCTTCCGTATCATGTTCTCTAATTCGTGACAACATCCACTTATAGTCCTACTAAGTATCACTGTCTAGTCCTACAACATAATTAAACTGCAGTATGTTTCTGACAAGACTGCCACCAACATCCTACTTTATGTTAATAGGATGGAGTTTTGTTAGTGTATAAGTGTCATAGAGTTTCAGTGATAGAGTAGTTACAAGTATGACTTCAAGTCTTTGCAAAATTTGCAGAGTAATGTAGAGTATCGCTAGACCTAAACTTTTAACTGGTTAAACATAGGAAAACAAAATAGGTACACGATTTATAAAATTTGTTTTGAAGTAGTTCAGAGGTTCCTAACTTTACAGGGAAAAAATCGTAATACATAGTTACATAATAATTCGATGACGATTACGAATTAAAATGTATCTTGCAATCAGCTTTCAGCATATCAAAATACCTTTAAATTTCCCGATTTAGCACTCATCATTATATCTATCACGGTGGGTCTTTTTGAAGGTGCCATAGTGGGACCATATCATAGTGGAACTAACTGGCAATTTTATGTGTCTATTATTAATAAAACAGTATTTCACTTTCTTTCTCACACAACGTTTTATTAACATTATTATAACTTACCTATAACTTAACCAACAAAACTATCCTTTGGATCGAGGGTGATTGCAATGGCCCCCGCAAATAGCTCCAGCGCCCACGAGGAGGCGGTATTACCCCGTTCAGAACTTATTCACTACCTGCTTATTTTTACTGAATGAAAATAAGCTGCTGGTATTGAATAGTACCTTAAGACAAAGAATTATCTTGATGAAAAGACCTCTGCGCGTGAGAATATTTCTATTTGTGTCAGCTGTAAAACATTATAATCAGCAGCAAATCAACAGCTGATTTAGACTTAAGAACGCTTTTATAAAGTTAGAAAAACAGCAGCTTGGAGCAAATGACGAGTGAAACAAACTTAATCGCGATATATTCAACGCAAGCAAGCATGCGCGCGCGACAAAAAATATTTTACTCTCCATCACTCGGTACAACACGACAGCAAACATTTAATTTTATTTTTAAAAATAAAAACTTTTAAATAGTATGAAGAAATCGGCTCATTCAATTATCGAATCCCGGCACACATTACAACATCATCCGACAAAGAATAAAACTTAATGCAACTATTTTATCCAACTAATTAACAAGTATTTCTATATATATAAAAATCAATTGCTGTTCGTTAGTCTCGCTAAAACTCGATATCCGCTGGGCCAATTTAGCTGATTTTGGTTTTTTAATGTCTGTCGCGGTCCAGGGAAGGTTTAAACGGTGAGAAAACATGGAAAAATTGAGATGGAAAAACTAAAAATGATAATTTTATTTTCCTATACAAATTATGATAACTGTCAAACGTTACAGTTTGGTCCCGTCATAGATTGATTGAGAAACCAAAAAGTGACAGATAGTCGATAGTATTTTAAAATCAGAAGTACATTTCCAGACGAAAGTTGATCTGTTCCCATTGTCAAATATTTATAGGTGGGTTCAGAATTTTATTTTGAAAAGAGTAACGATATACTTACGAGTACACCGTTCCTGTTGTGCTTCTGGCTTCTTTCGGTCATTTCCAATTGCTTAAACTCTTCCGCGGTGATATTGAAATCTAGAAAACTTACTCTATCCATGATCGATGGCGTTAATGAAATTACGAATTTGTAATTCTAATTTGTGTGTGAATTGTTTTTTTGTTTTATTAATTCTTTTTGTTCGAAATGAACTGTGACTGTTCGATAATAACTGTTGCAGGAGGGTGATTCGAGAGCCGAAAACTCAATGTCATCAGTCATCACTGCGACAGCACACGGCACATTGGTGCGGGGAGTTTCCGGCTTAGGCGGTGGAGCGAGAATGATGGGATCCGTCCTCTTGCTACCGACATTGCCCATTCAGTAGAAGGCCGCGGAGTGTTTTCAGGAGAAAGATCTCTCCTGCCTATTTCACCGAAGGCGCACAGACAGCAGGCTGTCCCCCGAGCCTCGGCTTCGAGGAGTAGGGCCACGGTACCGGATGTCTATGCATCAGCAATTCCTGGTGCTCAATTTACTGTGATTTAAGCCGGAAACTCCTCGCACCAATGTGCCGTGTGCTGTCGCAGTGATGACTGATGACCATTGAGTTTCCGGATCACACTCCCTCTTTTCTTTCAGAACATTCTAGCATTTTAGACTAGATCGCTTGAACCAGTTTTTGAAGATTGGATCAAAATATTTGAAGTGTATCGCATTGATATTTCAAAAAGGTTTTTTTTCATACCTAACAGTAAGTAAGGCAAAATTTACTCTATCTGACTCGATAAACTTCGTATCATTGGCATATCATCTATCAGTTTTATTGTAATCTTATGGTGTTTGACATAACATTGACGGAACCGAACCGAACCGAAATTTCACCGAAGGCGCAGAAATCGCAGGCTGTCTCCCGAGCCTCGGCTTTGAGGAGTGGGAACATAGCCCCATTTTCTGTTAGAGCCTGACCTGTGATGTGTAGAGACGTAGTTGTGCTCCATGCGCCCCCGAAAGAACCATTTAATGAACTACAAAATAAAAGCCTCGGGAGAGTCCATGACAGCTAGGTCATAGGCATCGGACGGTACCGTGTATGGATTAGCTATTACCGGTGCTCCATTTATTGGCATTTAGGGGAACACCCTGGGTTCAAGTGGTAAACCATCTTATTTTTATTTTTATCGTGAGATAATTGGCATATCATCCATCATGGATAGAGTAAATTTTTAATCTTTTTTATTGTAATCTTATGGCGTTTGACATAATATTGACAAAATGCGTGCTACTCTTAGTGCACATCACGGCTAGTTCAGAGCTATCACGCCTTATATTAATAGTTCAATTTAATTGAGAGTTTTAGCTAAGACAGTACAGCGTCTGTCGGGTCAGCTAGTTGATAATAAAATATCAAGAAAAATAGAAATTCAAGATTCCCACTTTAGTCATTTCTATAAAGCTTTTATGTATTTTGATTATTTTGTTACATTTTTGTCCAAAAATAGTAGTGTATTAGTTAGTGTAGTCGCAATTAACTGGAACGCAGCTCTTCTTAAAATATTAGTCATAATTATTGAAAACCCAAGCCGTCGCCACTCCGCCTTGAGCCGACACGGTACCAACGCCTTCTTGCACAGGTTGCTTAGTTAGACCTTATATAAACATTAAAATTTAATAAAGCAGCTTACCTTTCTGCCCAGTAAAATAGCTAAAACCTCGTGGCTAACTACATAAATCCGTCCGTTACTACATAAGTACATAAGACCGTCCGTAGTAGTAGAAAAAGGATTGTTGGGCACCTATTTTCTGCTTGCATTTTATATTATTCTCCTAGATAGAAATCGGCTCACATTACTATTAAGCTAGATACGTAGGTAGGTATGTTATAGTTTGCTTATACGAATGAAATCTTACAAGCTCGGATAGTTAACGTGGCGTCAGGGTTTCACTAACAGATTTACTGAGATTATCCTATATAAAATAGCCCTGTATGGTATACCTATATATACAGGGTGTCCGGTAATTAATGGATAACCTTAAAATGGGTAATGGTAAAACTAATGACCATTCAGAAAAAAAATACAAATAAATAAAAATACAGTTGGTACCAAAGATATGATTTTTTTAATAATAATCGGTGTTTTTTGTTACCTTATTTCACATTTTTATACACCACGGCCACAAATTAAGGAATTCTATCGGTTTTTTTTTGTTATAGTAATTTACGTTAACTGAGCTGATAGATAGGTAATAAATAGTATGACTACTATTACACGGTTTTTTTTTTAAACAACTTGAATGTTTGTTCTGGGGAAAATTTGTGAAAAATATTCAATTTGACAAAGTTTGAGCAACCGTAACTTTAAAAAAAAGTATCCAGACACAAGTGACCAATTATTTTAAAATATTATGTGCTTCAAGCCAATTTCAAAATGGTATCATTCATTATTGTATCTAATGTAAATTCTGAATTATGGCTATTTGTGTAGAAAAGGTGTGAATTTTGGATAAACATCAAAATTTGCAATATTGGAATATTTATTTACATTGAATGTACCTGACCATTGGAGTTTAATAAAAAACAACATTTGACATTAGTAAAACTGTATTCGTTATTAATTACAATAAATGTTCAAATTGTCTGCCACCCACTCTGATACAGGCTCTACATCTACGAATGAATGCTCTCCTGAGCAGTCGCGTATAGCTTCGATCGCTTATTTTCGATGCGGCTGCCCGGACACGGCTACGTAAATCTTCCAAGGAACGGATCGGCTTTGCGTAAACTTCTTCCTTAAGACAGCCCCAGTAAAAAAAATCAAGTGGATTTAGATCTGGTGAACGTGGGGGCCACAAAATTGGCCCCAGGCGGCCAATCCATCTGTTTGGGTATGTTCTATTTAAGTATGCACGAACAGATACAGCATAATGCGCAGGACAGCCGTCATTTTGCAACCAATATGATTCTCTCTCCACCTCGGGCACCTCTTGCAATAAGTTTGGAAGATCATTTTCAAGGAATTCTAAATAACTTTGGCCAGTTAGGTTCCCCGGTAATTCAAATGGGCCTATTATTTTTCCGTTTAATATTCCAGTCCAATAATTTATTTTAAATTGGTACTGTGACCTGTCTTCACGCATAGCACGAGGGTTCGTTAGTTGCCAGCTATGGAGATTGTGTAAATTCATGTAGCCATCTCTTTTCAATGTTGATTCATCACTCCATAGAATTTTATTAAAAAACTGCGGGTCTGCTTCCATCTTCCCCAGCATTTTTCGGCAGAAACGCAATCTTGCATTATAATCTCTTGGTTGAAGGGTCTGCACGCGCGTAACGTGGAACGGGTGAAATTTGTTCTTTTTTAATATATCATGCACAGTCAATTTCCCTATACCCGTGCGTCGAGCTATTGATCGCGTAGAAATTGAAGGATCTTGCGCAATTTCCTCAAGTACCACGTCTTCTACATTAGCACGAGCGCTTCTTCCACCACTAGTACCACCAACACCAGTACCAGGGATTCTTCCTTCTGAGTAACAACCGTGGACTCTTATAAATACGCGGTAATCTGGATGACGCGCATTAGGGTATCTTTCCCTATAAAGAGCTGCGGCTGCGTTTCCATTGCCTCTGCATTCCCCATAAATAAAATGCATGTTTGCATATTCTTGTGGCGTATACTCAACACGTGGCATGTTGATTCACAAAATAAACAATCCAGTTACAAGCCAAGTCGTCGCAAATATCACCACACAAAACAAGTCCAAATCGGTAAACAAAACGAATAGTCCAGTAAAATAGCCAGGTCGTCGTTTTAACACTGATTCACAGTAACTAGCAACAATTGCAACCGGAAACGAAATAAACACATGCGAAGTCGAGCAAGTCGAGTGACGCACTAAGTCTAAGTCCCTGTTCCTGTAAGTTCTGTTAGTCCCCTACCGGTTTTTTTACATTTACTATCTCGCTCGCACTCATCCAACTCATATCCTCTTTGTCTAACATGAACAAAAGACGGGTGGTGCAGGATGCGCGCAGGTAGCTAGTATGGCGGTCACACGACTTACACACACGACATTTATTGCAAAGCCAATTTGTATTTGTTAAAATATTTCTGGTTTTAAAGAGACTATATTTAATTATTACTATTCATTACTTACGTCTATTAATGTTTTTATTAACCCCGAATGGTCAGGTACATTCAATGTAAATAAATATTCCAATATTGCAAATTTTGTTGTTTATCCAAAATTCACACATTTTCTACACTAATAGCAATAATTCAGAATTTACATTAGATACAATAATGAATGATACCATTTTGAAATTGGCTTGAAGCACATAATATTTTAAAATAATTGGTCACTTGTGTCTGGATACTTTTTTTTAAAGTTACGGTTGCTCAAACTTTGTCAAATTGAATATTTTTCACAAATTTTCCCCAGAACAAACATTCAAATTGTTTAAAAAAAAAACCGTGTAATAATAGTCATACTATTTATTGCCTATCTATCAGCTTAGTTAACGTAAATTACTATAACAAAAAAAAACCGATAGAATTCCTTAATTTGTGGCCGTGGTGTATAAAAATGTGAAATATGGTAACAAAAAACACCGATTATTATTAAAAAAATAATATCTTTGGTACCAACTGTATTTTTTTTTTATTTGTATTTTTTTTCTGAATGGCCATTAGTTTTACCATGACCCATTTTAAGGTTATCCATTAATTACCGGACACCCTGTATAACTTTAATTAACATACATTACGGTTATTACTTTACAACATCTAAATTTCGATACAGACATTTTATTGGTTTTTTCTGGAAATGAAAAAAAATCCACTGCATATCAAAATATGATCTATAGATCAAGATTATTGAACAGAAAGATTTGATTGTTTGTTGGCATTGAAAAGCCTCCGGACAAAGCTGCATAGGGTATCTTTAATGATAACCGTTGCCACGGGAAGTGGAGCTATACTGGTGAAACCGCGCGCGGGCAATTAGTAGTAAAATAAAATGGCGTAAGAGTTTTTTGAAAATAAAAAAAAGATATATTCACGGGAAACAATCGAAATAATTTACAAAGACGTTATTTTTGTACATTCCATGTAGGCGAGTTAAGGCACAATCAAACATATAAAATGTAGCCGATTCACTTAGAGCAGGCATCTTCAAACCTTAACCTTAATAATAATATTTACAGTATGTTCCAAGGCCAAAACAGTTTAATAACTAAAAACTACTACCAGCTTAATAAAATCTGTTTAAGTCTACAAGTAAATAAAACCGAGTACTTAATTATAATTTTGTGTTTTCTTCTTCAACTTTTCACTGCAATAGTAACAACAATTAGACATAGGTTTTTTTTTTTTTTTTTTTTTTTTTTTTTTTTTTCTCCCCTGCCTTGAGCAAGGACCTTGTGTATCTAACTTCTAATCTTATTTAACTCATTCATACTAGTTCTCGCTAGTATTCCTCTCGTACTTTTATTCCTCATACTTTGTCTTTCTTTCATTCATCTCATTCATTCTATGGGTGGGATACCCATATACTAAATTTAAGTAACTAGCTAGGCATGTGTGTAGGATTCGGGTTCTAAGCACAGGTTTATTTTTATTTATTTTAGTTCTCAAAGTTTTTACATTTTATTTCTATTTTTCATTTCGTTTTTATTAATATTTTTTGTTGACAATATTCTTATGATTAAATTTAGAATTCACCTTAATATTACAAAACTTATAAGCTTATACGTTTTACATAATTATTATTTTACATTTAACATTTAGACACAGTGACTTTAATAAGAAATTTATGTTGACATAATTCTTATAATTAAATTTAGAGTTTTAACTTAATATTAGAAACTTATGAATAACTACTTTTTGTTTATTTATTTTACCTTTAACGGTTAGACAAAGCAACGATTTCCATTAAGTTACAGTTGTTGTACATATCAACGGATGGCGTAAGCGGTGTATTATGTTTGTGAATTTATCAATCTCTTAAATGGGTTAATGATATTTCGGCCATCAGCCTTACTATCTTCATCATCATTCATCTTTAATCCTGTAGCTTACATTTTGCTATCCATTCGTTGTTTTTATAGGTGTTTTATAATATAATGTGTTAGTGCGTGTATGTTTCATGCTGTTGGTGTGTAAATGTTATTTTAAGTGTTTTATTATTTTATTTTGTTTGTATGGTTGATGAATGTGTGTTATTAATGTTTTAATAAAGCAATGGACCGACCGGCCGGCCCGCATGCGCCCGGCGTCACCGTAATATGTGCTTTATGCTTACAGCATAAGGTTAACAATCCGGCGCACGCCGGGGAAATGTGTCGACTGATCGAGCGGGTGCGCCGCTCGATCAGTCGACACATTTCCTTATATTTATTGTTTTGTTATGGTGTGTATTATAAAATTTTGTATTGGTAGTGTTTATGTGTATGTATGTGTGTATGTATATATTTATGTTATAATTTATTTGTATTTGTGGTCAGTACGTAGTTTGTATGTATGGCAGGCGATTGTGTGCTCTATGTGGTAGCACACAGGGTCCACTTCCGCCCGACATCTCATAACTTGTACCGGTTTATTGTGTCATATATACTTTTAATTTTGTTTATTAATATTGAATTAACTTTGTATATAGTTTATTATTATTGTTTATGTTTATTATAATGATATTGTTATATAAACGTAATGGTATATTTTAATTTAATTTAATTTATAATTTAGCTGGTGTGGTATAATGTAATAAAAGGTGTTTTTTACATTATACCAGGTGTTTGTATTATATATATATTTGTGTTATTATTTATCTGTATGTGCAAGCAATCTGTAGTGTGGTTTGTTTATATGTGTATGTCTTGTTTTAGTGTTTTGATTTAGAATTTTTATTTTACTGCTAACGATTTTGATACTTGTGCGCTACCAAATAAGGTCGACTATGGCCCGACATCATGTGGTACCGCGCATGTTTTTTACTTTTACGATTTTTTATTATCGAGTTTGTTTGTAGCTAATATGTATTATCTAAGTATAATATTAATATAAGTATTTTCAGAATTTTATTTTAATTTAGTTGATGTTTGTGTTTCGTGTGTGTTTATTTGGTGTGTTTATAATGTGGTTTGTTTGTAGATAGTGATTTGGTATATGTATGTGAAAGTATCATGAATATATATTCTTGTTATTTTATGTTAACTGAGTGTCTTCTAATGATGTGTACAAGGGTTCTATTCTACTTGTGGTGAGTATGTGATATACCACAAATGCGACTCACTTACTCACCACCAGATTAGACATAGGTTGTCGCAGGCCTCGTGATGACACTAGTCTTAAGCTGTCGCGGACCGCATTGATGGCGCTGGCGGGTGGGAATTTGCCCGCGGGGCATAGTATGGAGGCCCCCTGACAAAGAGCAAAGCAAGCTCACGTGCGTAGAGTACCTACGAGAGTGTTTTTACAATTTCAAATGAAACGGTTTCAATTGCAGTAACAGTTATAGTTCTAGAATAGCAAAGTGATCATCTGTGATTTACGTTTACATTCTCATTTTAATAAATGTGATTTGGGAATATTGTAGTTCAATGTAATTTTCTTTAATATATCTGAATCGGACGTCATCTTTATCTTTTTCGAGGACTAATAGTATATAAACAATTTCATTTTTATTTTATCATATTCTATATTTTAACCTATTATCTCATTATATTTTTGTTATTACTATTACTATCTTTAAACTCAACGAAACTACAAAAAAATACGAAATTTATGTTTAGTATTTTTCTAATAACCTGCAGGTAGATGAATATTTAATGAAGACGTTAACACATTTTATAACTTTGTGTTCTCTGTGGTAAATGCCCGGCTACACGACTAAATAAATTGTAGACGAACACACAGTATAACAACGTCTAGGAAAGATAACGATCTTAGTGAGTCAAATCAAACGCTCACCTTTGTGTTCTTATGTTTTTTTTTTGCCGCATATTGTAATAAATCTAATTGAGTATTAGCAACGATTTACACCATGTGAATTATGCAAAGTTTATATAAATACCCAAGAGAAACTTGTAAGTACACAACAATGTCCAAGTCATTTATGACCGATTAAAACGTTACTACTGAAAGCGCGCGTTTGCTACACAACCTTTCAATTTGTGTAAGATAAATGAGAGCAACTTTAAATATTACTTTACAGCAAACGGTATTAAATTGAGCTGTGTGAGCTTAGCGAGGGACGAGCAGCAAGCTTAACGGGAAGACAAACGACTGAAAAAAGACCATTCAAATAACGCAACATTGCAAACAACGAGACGCGTGCACAAAACAACTTCAAAGGAGAACTTTCAACGAAAACACCACACAGGAATAACAGGCGCTTTTAGCTGTTGATATTAAAACGCGAAACGTAATGTGAGTTCCATTTAAAATATTCTTTATCAATGTTTATTGTGTGAAATATCTTAAAAAGTGGTATATTTCAAAGTTAAATAAGTCGTGCAAATATTATTGAATTTGACTGCGTTGGTGCCTTCAGTAAAGGCAGATATTTTGGATAATTGTATCCAAAATATCTACCGTTACCGTAAGGATTTCATTATTATTTTTAAAGACCGCTAGCAGAGTTTTACAGTCTACTAGTATTATTTTCAACCGCCGTGCTAAGCTGGGTGGGTGGGGATCGAACCGGCAACAACAAAATCACAAGTCCGACGCGTTAGTCATTGGGCTACGGCCGCATCTAGGCCGGGTTGGATCCCTATCCAGAGTAATTATTTGTGTTAACCACGGATGGTTGTTCTGAGTCTGGCTGTGCTTTATGACCATGATTACGATGTAAAAAAATAAAATGGATCGCGCGTTCTTTAGTTCATATGACCTTATTGTTTAACACCTAAATCTTACTACATAAATCCCTTTGTCCATGGAAATAATATGAAAATCCGTGCTCGTAGTTTTTGGATTGCGTTCTTCACGCAGACAGCAGCTTGGGTTTTTGCGACATAATTAATCAGCATTTGGTTATTTAAGTCACATGGATGTGTCGAAAATAATGCTGAATATGAAGATGAATGGATATGTAGAAAGAAGAATGCCAAGAAGAAAGATGGATGTACTGAGTGAATGACATGTCTCCTTCACTCAGTCCATCCATCCTCCACACCTTTCTTAGGTGTGATAATGGAGGAGACGTCTAATAGGGAAAAATGGAAGAGGATGACATATTGCACCGACTCCAAATAATGGGAGCAGGGCAGTAAGATGATGGGCCGGATTGCTGCGTGCATACCCGATCCCGCCAACGACGGATCGAAGGAGTTTTCGGGAGGTTTTAGTGGTGTAGGGTCCTCTCCTCGTGGTATGAGTAAAGCAAACCACCGCTATGGAGAGGGCGAGTCCCACACATCCCGCCGCCAGCGCGCGGATACGCTGCAGGCGTGCGGCGGTGGTAATGCAAAAAGGCATTGCACGCCGTTCAAAAAAATTACAAATGTTATTTAAGTTCTAACACCACGTATTTAATTTTTTGGCTATTATATTGTTTATTAATTATACTTAGCCTATGTTACTCCTGAATAACATAGTTCTGTAATTGTCAAAGCATTTTTAAAATCGGTCCCGTAGCCTATTCAATAAAATACAAACAAACCGTTAAATGTTTGTTCTCGTCGTTAAACGATTGTTTGGCGAGTTTAAAACTATTGTAAAATATCTATGTATCATAATAAAGTAAATAAAATAAAACAAATTAACTTCCAAAAGAAAAAATCAAAGGTCTTTGTGTGTAATCTTTATAGGTTATATCATCAAAATATTCATTTTGGTGTGGAAAATAGATTATTAAAATATCCAAGTGTAGTGTAGTATTAAGTTAAAGTTTAGTTTATTAAGTTAAATTCTTAGAAAGTTTTCTTCTTCTTTTAATAGTTGTTTAGCTCCATTAAATATAGAAACGATATAAGTTTTTGTAGATGAGGTTTTTTCATGTAAAATAAAATTAATTTCTCTATTTTAAAAGGGCTCAAGATAAAATTAATTAATTAATACACAATTGAAACATATGTACACCATTAAATTAAATTATTTAATTAATACACAATTTAAAAATAATGTACACCATGATTTTGTAATAGTTACTTATATATACTTTGCAGTAATTTCCCATTACGTTCATTACATTCTAACAAAATTAGACTCCCGTGCGCGGTGAGAACTTCTTAATTAAATAAAGCCTATATCCTTGATCGATAAATGGGCTACCTATAAATGCAAAATATGTCCAGTAGTTACTGAGATTAGCGAGTTCAAGCGCAAACAAACAACACTTGAAATTTTAATATAAGCACCATAGGTAGTGTTTCTTTTGTTAATATTTTATTGATATTAATATCAGAATAAATTTCTTCTTTGTTTGTTTACATATCATAAAGATAATTTTGATAATAATAATATTAGAATGTATTTCTCCTGCCACACTGTCTCTGCATCAGCCAATGGTAGACTGGGAGAAAATGCTGCATAATATACACCGCTGACAACAATAATGTGAAGTATCATTTATTAGTTAACTAATATTATAATGAGAAAATATTTGCATTTTTATATTATTTATACAAAACGAAGGAACTCAAATACTACTGGACGCATTTCTTTCACCGTTAGAATGCTACATCATCCCTCAGTAATAAAGACTATATTTAATTATGAAGTTTCCACGGGAGCTATGCAGGTGAAACCACCCGTGGAAAGCTGTATATTATTAGACTTCCCTTCCCCTCTTGTCTGTGTGCAAGATTGTTCTCACATAAACTTTCTTAATTTGTGCTGGAATTGTTGTTAAACAACGTAAAGTTTCCTTATTAATGAGAAACTATTTATATTAAATTATATTCTTGAAAATAATTTAAAATGAACTACAGCCAAAGAGAACTTCTAATTGGTTATTACGAACTATATTTGCTATTTTAATCATCATCATCAGCTCGTATAATATTCACTACTAAACATGGCCTCCATAATTATATTTTTTCCATAGTCACAACGCTTGGCAGGTGAGTTGATGACCGCAGATAAGATTATTTAATACGCATGGTAACCCTGCTAAATTTCCTGGTAAACAGTTGCTATAGACAATTTATCGAATCGAGTTAATTTTAGATTTTACACAAAGATTTTTTAGTCTGGCGTGGGGATCGAACCAACGATATGCGAGACTTAAACCGAAACTTACGTCGCGATACCACGGAGATTTTCAATGTTCCTTATATTTGTAATATACACCTACATACCTACAAAAGAAATCATTCGTAACTATAGAACAAGAGGTCATTAAGTATTAATTATTTATTTTGCTATTCCACCAAAAACTTAATGATTTGGATGAAACAATAAGATAAAACCTCGGTGAAATAATGATATATTCGTAGAAATATTTGAAAATACAAGTATGTATGATAGATATTATTATGTAGATAATTTTTATTTGTATAGGTACTTCTTTTATGAAAAAAAAAGATATTGACAGTGTTAAAACGTTTGTTTGGTAAAAACCTAAACAGCATGCAGAGAAGAAAAAAAAGGGTTGAAAAATACAGCAACCTACTTGTATTGAGAATAATTTTCATACAACACATAATAAGGGTATAAAAAAACAAGTGAAAGCAAGACTTGCTTTCACTTGTTTTTTTTATTGTTGTATGAAAATTACTTTTCTTACTCCTCCTATTCTCTTTCTAGTTAAATTCGTTGCGGGTCCCAACGCAGTTTTATTCCTGGGATTTGTCTAGCCTCGGTGCTCATTGCTATTTCCAATGTGTGCCACTGTTGATCCTGGTTTACAGGAGTTGCAAATGTTGCAATGGTGGGAGTGTGGGTGGGATTAGTCCCAATAAAAAAATATAAGAAAATATAATTCTAGAGATATAATAAAAAAATATAAATTTAGTATAAAATTATGGTTACATAAATTACGCACAGAGACAGCATAATTTTACAAAAGAACAACTTAACTAGATGTGCTTTATTTATCAAGCATTAGATGTGCTAGATTCAAGAAACAACTGATAAAAACAAAATTCTCATTTAATTTAATCAAGAACAAAATAAAACAAATAGTGTATAATAGATGTAGAATAGATAAGTCAATTTCTAGTACCAGGGGCCTGAGTCTATTATCGTAATGGTGTATCGTAATGGTGTGTGAACTATCACTGACCTCTCGATGGTCGGTTTTCTTTGTCTTTTGGATTAGTAGATTATTAAATGTGCAAAAAACCGACTATCGGACTTCAGTGACTGTTTCATTTTTATTTTCGGACGGGCATATTTAATTAGCCACGTGGCTGTTGCTACTTCACCGGGCTTATAGGCGAACAGAGCTCCAGCCTAGATAAATGGTTTAAACACTACAAACTAAGCAACCTGCGCAAGTGGGCGTCCCCTGTGAGACTTGGACTTCGGCTCAGGACGGTCGCTAGCGATGAGATTGAGCGATTTTGGCTTTTTTGTATTTTAGGGAAGTGTTGTGCAACTGTCGCCCTACATTCAGTTTGCGGGCCTCTCGGACTTCGGGTCTACGAGGGCATCGGAAGGTTCTTTGCAAACTAAGGGTCGAGAGGGCGAGGGGGGACGCGTTGCGTTCGCGGGCGCACTCTTCTCCGGCGGGTTGGTCTCTGTGTAGTGGTGCTAGTTTCTTGCAGTCTCTGCACTGCTAGTTGGAAAGTTGTGATCTCGTTGTCCGGGTCGTCTAAGACGCCCCGAGTCCGACGGTGTTTAAGACGCTTTGTGGGCAATTGCTTCCGAAATTTGTACCTGGATTCAGGATTTCTTGAGGGGATTTATTTTCGACCGATCTTCTTGGTATTAATGCCAGTGTCCCTCAGGGATCTGTTCTCTCCGCCACTCTTTTTTGCTGCACATCAACGACCTGCTAGTTACTCCCGGTATCTTTGAGTATGCAGACGACAGCACAGTCTCGGTGAGATACTTGTCTGATGCGAAGTCTGGGTCAAAGGTCCAGTTGTTCAGGAAGTCGATAATTGAGGGGGTGAACTCGATCTTGGAGGTTGTGTCTTTATGGGGTGATGCCAACCTGGTTGGGTTTAACCTCTCTAAAACACAGGCGTGACTTTTTTCAGCGAAACGGAGTCCATTCTAACCGACTTTCCGAAATGTCTCCGTTCCGATCAGTGACCATCTTGATCTGGCACAGTAATTTTTACCCCGCACCGGAGGAAATATGGGCATTGGATAAAATCAACCCGATACCGCACCGAACGTGTTAAATGGCTGACAAATAACACTCACAAACAGTAGCTTGTCTTCTAAAACTCCCGCAACAAAATTTGATTAACAAACCAGCAACGTATGTTATACGGTACAATTTATTTCAGAAACTAAATAAAAATACCCGCGCGTTTCAACGATTTGTCCCGTTTAATATTGGCGTCAATAGAAACCTTTAGGGTGTGACTAGGGTAAGTTACGACTTGACTTGATATATTTATGTGTGAAAAACTAAAATTTAAGAGGGTGAAATATAAGGATCCTTATTTATTTGGAATTTAATAATGTAGCCGCTTACATCAATAGAAAAAATACGATGTTATTTGTAACTTACAATAAGAATAGATGTAAATAAAAATGTTCTTACCAAAAACTAGATTCGATTTTTAAAATGTTTTTACCATTAGATTAGCTTTAAAGGACTATTACATACGCTTTATTTTAAGACGAAATTCCATCGGGAACAGTATCTACCCAGCACATCTAGTTATTTAATTATACTTCGGGTCACAGCCCGACACAGTCACAATTTAGATAAATCTATACACCTAGAAATAGCAACATTTAGCCCTATCTCTTTCTCACCCTCCCGTTCGGCGCACAAGCACTAAGTAGTCATTACGTGTTTTAGTGTTGTAGAAGTCATACGTGTTAGCCTCAATTTAACAAATTTAATTTATATTTATTATTTTTAACCATGGGAAAGCGAAAGCGTTCGCATTCTAGGCACAGTGAAAGTGATATTAGTGCTATTATGAAAAAAGTGATAAATTTGCTCAGTGGTTAGTCTTAGGGCTTAAACGTCAAAAAATGTTGTCCAGTGACAAATTCTGAAAATCCTTAAAACTTTGGTAAGTTAGTAAATTTAACCTTTAAGTATGGACGTGGAGTCTCACAGGCTACTCGATGTTTTCGTTTTCTTAGTTTCGCCTAATTCCCCCCACTCCCCGCGATTGAGCGGCTCAGTAGCTTTTGTTTTAGTTGTAAAACTACCAACTAGGGAGGAGGTTTCATTTTCCGATGAATATTACGTAAGTAATGACCATCAAAATATTGACCGGAGCCTGTCAGGCTACACGTCGATTGTTGCCCTATTATATATTTTATAAGGGCTATTATTTTGGTTTCAGATTTTGTAGTACAAAATGTCAAAAAACTATTATGTATATTATGTATTATTATGTTTATTATGTATTATAACTCAACTAAAGGTGGCGTCGATGAGGCTGAAAAAAAATGCTCGATTTACTCCAGTCTCTCATCTCCTCGCCATCGAAGATGATGATGATGATGAGAGATGCCTATGGTGTTGCTATATCGTGTCCTAGACTTGAGTGTCATGAATGCATACATTTTACATAACATGTCCCGCGAAAAAATATAGAATGACTACCCATGTTTGTGTAGGGTGCAACAAACCTGTGTGTCTCCAATGTTCCAGACCTTTGTGCACTGACTGCTAATAAGTTTACGTTATTAGACTGTTGTCAATATTTTTTATATTTGTTACCTGAAGTAGGTGTTTTGTGTTTTTGGTTTGTCATATATTATTTTTTGAGAAAAAAACTCATTTTATTATAGAAATAAGTTTGGCTGTTTTTAATAGCTAAAAATGTAACCTAGGAAGATTTAGACTGAAAAGTGCCATCATTTTCGATTATTAAAATTTCTATAATTTTTGAGATAAAAGTTGATTATATTAGCATAATATTTTATTGCTAAATCCCATAACTTTAATATTCAATCAGTTTTAAAGCCATCTTATATTAAATACCCAAAAAAAAAGTGTATGTAGGTATATAGGAGCCTGTAAGACTCCACGTCCACAGTAGTGTTAAGAAAAAATTACGTCCATTCTTAAAGGTTTACATTTATTTCTAGCTATCAATCTGCATCTATCCACTTTACGTCGATTACATATATATTTTTCCTACATCGGTCTATTTTGTTTGAAAACGAATTGTTTTGTCAATAAATGATACAGGACCTATGTTAATCTTTATGATAAATTGTTGTAGCTATATATTAATGTTTGCAGCCTATATGACTGCTAATAATCAAGAACAATCTATATGATTAGTTCGTCTTATTGACTATCTATATGATTTGTCCAAAATGCGACAGCCTATATGGCTTGTCTTAAAATATATACTCTATATTTATACGAGTTATTACGTATATTACAAGTACCTAAATGGTATTGAGCCACCTTGCTATCGCTTGTTTAATGCTTATTGCAGATCAATATCCAGTATCTAAAGAGCAATTATTGCTACCTAATGACGTCAGCGACGTGAATACACAATACAAAAGTCAATATTTAGAAATTATTTATTCTAACAAAGATATTATTGATAACGATTTAGACCCTGAAATATACATAATAATTCAATAAATAATTGATTAACAAATACGAGAAGATCTACCAAATGAAAATATTTACGGAGATGCCCTTCATAAAGACATAACCCCAAGATCGGTAAATATTTTGAAATTACGGCTTACCTGAGGACATTATATCTGAATTTAGAAATACCCAATACCAGAAAGTTGTAAAAATATTAAAGCGCCAAAATTGAATTTAGAAATAAAAGCTGCATTAAATGAAATATTTAAAGAAAGAAATTTATACTGAAAATAAACAAAAGCAGTTAGGAAGTTGCCTTGCTGCCCTGGGAAAACATTAATTCTACACTGATAAAAATAATATTTTTTTTACCAAATACGCCATGTATTTAGCCTGTACGCATTTGGGTCAATTGAAAGTCGATTGAGTCAAAAAGACAGTATTCGAGACAATAACATTGAAAAATTTGAGCAGAGGTAGGTACGAGGTGCAGTTTAGGGTAGAAATATTTTAGTTAGAAATCTAAGGTTCGTTCAGGCAAATAAGAGATGGTGCTAAGTACGTCCGCTAAGTACGCTAAGTATTTATCAGAAAAAAATATAAACTTTAAATAAATACTATATTAAGTTGATGTAAGTAAACATGTCTATATTTTTCAATTGAATTGAATTGCAAGAAAAATCTTTATTATATTAACTCAATCAGGTATATTGTGTTGACTTAGGGCCGATTTTCAAAATTATCAGTGGAATAAATTTGAATTTTGACATAATTTCCATACGAAATCTGTCAAATTTTAAATTTACTCCTCACCTTTATCTGACAATTGAAAAATAAAAATAAAAAAATAATATAAGTGCTTAGTTGCATAAGAAGTTTCGTTAAATACTACCTCAATCATTGTAAGTACACCGTGTATTTGAGGGAACAATTCCCTTCAAGTACGTGCGGTACCTAAACCTAAGTCGTACCGTACTTCGCCGTATTTAAATACGTGGCGTATTTGATATAACTGAAACCATAAAATCATTAAGCAATGCAGGGCGCCTATTCTGTGATTATCGCTACAGGGAATCACAGTCGCGGCGGTATGCGATTATTAAGACGCTAAATAAGAAAGTACGGGATACAGTAAAAAGCACCAAAATTTACGAGATTATTTTCGGAACTGATTTGACAGAACACTTGAATCTGCAAAAGCTATTTACAAATCTAGCACGGATTTCAATCAGCGCCACCGGTGCGGTCACAATACAGGACGGTGAGAACGGCGACTCAACCGCAACGTGGTACTTTAAGCTCGAGGGAGGCTACACGAGTAGTGGCCTCAGAGTCGCGAGCGAACCCAATAACCCGGAGGTCAGCTGTTCCAGCGTCTGCATCGAAGGATTAAAATAAAAATCATTTTTATTTATGTAAACCTATAACAGGCACTTGCAAAACAATAAACCATGACCATGAGTATATAACGACGTATGCGCCTTAATGCTACCCCCGGATCCAAAACTCCCCAACTGAGAAGATCCGGCGAAACAAACTCAGTGGGTTATTCTACTGCCAGTTTTAACACGACCCACATGAGACAGTCCGGCGAAACATACTCAAATGGGCAGAACGTAGGTTTTGGTCTAGTTACTTTTATTATTCCCGAACGGTTGTCTTTGTAAATTTAATTATCTATTAATGTTTTTATACTAATATAGAAGAAGTTAATTTGAGACAAAACTAGCGGTCTATTAATGTAACTCATGTAATTAGGCTGATTACAGATAGTTCACAGAACATTGTAACTAATAAAGCTCGAGAATAGTTTTTAGCAGACTGACATTTAATAACCTTTATAGTAACACAACAGTTTCACCCACAGGTGGCGCTAGTTTGTACATAGACAATGTTTTGATACCACAGATTAAATATAATATAATTTTTACACCCCCACTTAACAAAATAATGTCTACTTAAGTGTGTGGATCAAGTATACGCAGAAGGCCTACAACGCTCTTCGTATTCAATATAATAACGCCTTCCGGGTGCTGCTGGGGCTTCCACGATTCTGTAGCGCGTCGGGCATGTTTGCTGAGGCAGGCACTGATAGTTTTGAGGCTATCATGCGTAAAAGGGCGGCCTCCTTGATGCGTAGGATACGTGGGAGTTCCAACAGCATCCTAAGCGTTATTGCTGAGAGACCAGACTGCCCTTTCCTTGCGCACTGGTCACGTAGGCATGCCTGCAGGCCCGGCGCAGAGGGAAGGTTTATGAATTAATGTTGTTTTTTCTTTTTATTAATTTATTTTGCTTAAGGTTACTAACATAGTTGTAAGTTTTTTATGTTACTAACTCATTATGGATTTTTAATTATGTCCGAATTAAATGATTATTATTATTATTTTTATTATTAAGTTTACAAATAACAAAACAAATATATCAAATCAACAAATTTATGACAATCCCAGCATCTTAATAAATTTATAATGTTTTGCACTGCAGAGACTTTTAGTCAAGATATCAGCAGGCATCTCGGCTGTAGGTAAATAATTTATATTAACTAACCCCTTAACTATACATTCTCTGATGAAATGATGCCGAACGTCAATATGTTTTGTTCTTCTATGATACAAGGGATTACATGCTAATTTCTGCGAACTCTGGTTATCACTTAATAAATCAACAGGTACATTATGAGTTTGACTACCATCAATTTCATATTTTTTTTTTTAAATAGATTGCCTCTTTACATGCTTCTGAGAGAGCCATATATTCAGCTTCTATACTTGACAAAGCTACAGTCTTTTGTTTCCTACATTCCTAGGATATGGCACCTCCAGACAATTTAAAAATCCCTGTGTAAGATTTCCTATCTAATGAACAAGATGGCCAGTCTGCATCTACAAAACCTACCAAAAAACTATCAGCCTTTACATATTTCAACCCATATTCTTTAGTTTTACTTAAATATTTCAACACTCTTTTTAAATGTTTCCAATGTGTCTTATCATAACAGTTATTATACTGTAACGTAGACCCCACTATCACGTTGGGCCACTGTAACGTAATACGTGTTGGTGTAGCCAACCACGTGTTACATTAATGAAAAGAGATGAGTTTTATATAAAGAGAGGAAGTAAACACAGATCACTCAGTACACTATAGTTTATTTAAATTATAAGTAAGATTAACAATATTTAGAGCAGGGGGCAGGTTCTTAGACTCGGTTTGAGTAGGTGACCAGTAGGTAGTCACAATTAACACTTAGCTTGTTAGGAAGCTGGATGGTAGAAGTCTCGCTGACGCCTTATGTAGATAGTAGCGGCAGCGAGGGAAGCAGGTCTCGTCTCCACGTCTCGTCCAGTCCGGATGATAGTAGTCGGCTGGTGTAGGGTGTCGACCGCAGCGTAAATAGTAGTGAGGTAGAAGAAGAGAGCGCGGCATCAGTGCGCGCCCTTTTATAGTCCCAGCCACCGGTCGGCGGCAGGGCTACGGGGTAAGGGGTACGGCGACGAAGACGCATCGTCACACACCCCCCTCGATAGGCCAGAATTTTCCCTCGCGGAAAATTCGCGAAGACCTGCTGGAGCTGGTCAGCAGCTCAGGATGTAGACAGGCGAAGCTGGTCAGCAGCACAGGCAGCTGGCAGGCGAGCCCTGAAAAAAAAATAAAAGAAAAGTATATATATAAAGTTCAATAAACATCCATAGTACCTGGGAGTATTGAATTAAAAGATTAGGTAGAAATTAAGTGAACCGGACCGAGTAACAAACAGGTGTTCAACAAATAAAATGATTCATCAAACAACATCATGCGATAAGCAATAATGCCTATTCACAAAGTTATGCAGGTAAGTTAGATATCTATAAAAAGTAGGCACGTATAAATGTATTAGGACCGGCGCGCGACAAGATGCGAGCCGCTATACAGAACGATTGAGCACCCATGTAGGTAGGTACATACTTAGACGTAAAAGAATAATATAGGAACAGTTTAATAAGTTAGACAGAACTATCGTAGGTAGATACGTAGTTGCGTTGAAAGTTAACATCATTAGTAGATGTAAAAATTAAAATAGAAATCGAAACTGTATACTAGTTTTAATATTAGCCATTTTACCACTGAACCATTGGGTAAAATATTTTTTATTTTGTTGTTAGATTTAATTAGCACTTGAAATGATTAGTATTTATTTCTTCAAATAGTTTTTTTTTTTTTATAAATTTTTTTATTGTCTATAATTAATTTGTTTTATATCTTTTATATGCCATTCACCAAGCGGCTTCCCGGACATATCAGATAGTTTATAGATTAAAGGAGACTTTTTTGATACAATTTTACATTTAATAAATTTAGGAGCTAATTTTTTAGAAAAATATTTATTTTTGTCACTTAGATAAAATGTTCGTCTCCATACTATATCACCAACATTGAATTCTGCCGGCTTACGGCGAAGATTATAAGTTTGACAATTACGACTATGTGCTGATAGCGAATTGTATTTTTTTTTCTTACGAAGTAAGTACGAGAAGTAAGTAAATTTGTTCAATGGGGCAGCCAATGAACTAAAGTTAGGTATACATCGCCTATACCAAGAAGCAGCTCCTAAACAACGACGAACCTCCTTTTTATTAGTAGGAGTCGAGTTATTAGCAATAGAAGATATTTTATCGGGATCGGGGGGTAGACCATCCGCATCCACAATATTATTAGCCGTGGCTCTCGGATTGACCGTTAGATGATCAAACGAGACCACGTGACCGACGGCGTTGGAGTGTAGCTCCGTAACGCAAGCGTCGTAAACATTCGGGATTAGAACCGATTCCAATTGCTTGGGAAATAACCCAAAACCTCTCCAAAAATCCATACCAAGAATCAAAGAGTTTTTAATTTCTGGTACTATGTGAGTCACAAGAGTAAACATTTTATTTTGAAACTCAAAAGGAAGTAAGATTGAGCCAAGCGAAGAATATTTCTCCCCGCCGGCAGTAACGAAGTCAAATGGTTGAGAAGGAATTAAGTTATAATTCTTGTTAAGAAAATAAGTATGTGAATTATTACCTAAAATAGTCACACACGAACCAGAGTCTAGTAGACCGACAGTATTTATTCCATTTACCACAACCGGTACATGAGGAATATTTGTAGTATTAACATTTGAATTGCGGACTGAAGAATTATTTAGAAAAAAATTTGAAACGTAGTTGAGCCAATTATTCCACTCTGTTTCGTTAGTTTTAGAATTTCTCCAATCCTTGTTTATTAGATTTATTGAAATTATTTTATTATTTTTAATCTGACAGTTAGGACAATCAGAAACGCGAACACCTTTTAACCCGCATTTGAAGCATATTAGGTAGCGAGGCTGCTTACAAACATTTAAAGAATGCGAATTAGTTCGGCATCTCGGACAGTATTTATTATTATTAGAAGTGTTTACAATAGCATTAATTTTTGGTTCCGAATCTTTTTTTTGATAAGTATTCGTATAAGTTGGTTTTAAATGCTTATTAGTATTAGAAAAAAAATTACCAGTTTTTTTATTAGAATTAGGAATATAATAATTATTCGCATATTTATAAGCGAATTCAGGTGCCAATGTGTCGGCAGAAACCATAGGTGGTTCAGAAAATACCTTATTGCGACTATGATATTTCTCGAAGTTTCGACAAACATTAATTAAAGTAGAAATATCTTTAATTTCCGATATAAGAAGAGCATTAGTGTAACAAGGCCTGATATTATTTAGTAATATTTCAAGCTTCACACACTCACTGACAGACACGTCAAGACGAGAAAACAATCCTTGCATTTTAGATACATATAATGTTATGTTCTCGTTTGCACCTTGAGAACGACGTCTTATCTCCGACATTAACTTATAGTCGTAGTTATGCGGACTAAAATCACGTTTAAGTAATTGACACAGTTCACTCCAAGACTTAATATTTTGTTTATTAGAACGATACCAATGTAATGCATCGTCCGAAAATATTTCGAAAGTGAAAGAAATTATTTTATCTTCAGATATACCCCTACCAGACATAAATTCCTCAACCGTCTGTATAAAGGCACGGACACATGTTTTTCCGTTGTATTTGAATTTAGATAATTCGGAAAATAATTTACGATCGTATAGGCATTCAGCGGACAACGATTCGCGACTGGCGTTGGCATCTGTTTGTTTATCGGCCGAGCTCGGTAGCATAAGGGACTTAAGTGTTGTATAAAGCGAATGGAATTTATTCCAAGAAGTTTCTATTAAATTAAAATCGACAAGTGCAGTAATATCTATGCGATTTAATCTGTGAAATATATGATGTAGCACTGATTCGGTTCTATTAAAAAGATTTTTATCAAATTTGGCCTTAAGGACCGATAAATTATTAGAAGCACGAAATAAAGAAGCATTAATAGCAGATATATCCTCATTCGGCGATAGATAAGAGGTTAAGATCTCTTCCGAAGGATATCCAGGCGAAAGCTTAGTAATTTGCTTGCGCAATTCCTCCACTGTATCGGACTTATCACCGCCTCGAAGGCAAACCTCGTATTCGAGTTCGGCTTTGTGCAAGCATGAGAATTTAATTTGGTATGACATAGTTAGAACGAATAGCGAAAGATATTCTTAAAATAAAAAAATAAGCCAACACAGCAGAGCAATAAGCAATTATAGCTAGAAATGAAATAATTCCGTTCAAAAGGTATACAGAAATAGGCCTATATAGGTAGGTATATAGGTTAGCAGCGTGGTTAGTGGCCACGTCGCGCGCGCGGTTTGTAGTAAACAACATACGCTTTGCACGTGAGCGTAAGTAGGTACACTTATGGAATGCAGCGTAGTAAGGTGAATAGAATGACAATTAATATTTTAGCACTTAAGTAACATAAACACTGTACGTACCTTTTGAACGAATTTTCACACAAAAATACACCAAAAATAAAGAAAATTTAGCGGTATCCCTACTCAAACCTTGTCCTGCCTTAGAAAATTGGGCGCCACTGTAACGTAGACCCCACTATCACGTTGGGCCACTGTAACGTAATACGTGTTGGTGTAGCCAACCACGTGTTACATTAATGAAAAGAGATGAGTTTTATATAAAGAGAGGAAGTAAACACAGATCACTCAGTACACTATAGTTTATTTAAATTATAAGTAAGATTAACAATATTTAGAGCAGGGGGCAGGTTCTTAGACTCGGTTTGAGTAGGTGACCAGTAGGTAGTCACAATTAACACTTAGCTTGTTAGGAAGCTGGATGGTAGAAGTCTCGCTGACGCCTTATGTAGATAGTAGCGGCAGCGAGGGAAGCAGGTCTCGTCTCCACGTCTCGTCCAGTCCGGATGATAGTAGTCGGCTGGTGTAGGGTGTCGACCGCAGCGTAAGTAGTAGTGAGGTAGAAGAAGAGAGCGCGGCATCAGTGCGCGCCCTTTTATAGTCCCAGCCACCGGTCGGCGGCAGGGCTACGGGGTAAGGGGTACGGCGACGAAGACGCATCGTCACAATACTGACTGAGAAAACTCATTGCATAAGCTATATCAGGTCTTGTTAAGACACATAAATACATTAGCGCCCCTAGTAACTGCTGATATGGATATTCCTGACAAATAGATTTTGCTTTATCTAATTTTAAATTATTTTCCATTGGAGTATCTGAACTTTTACAATTTACCATATTAAATCTTTTTAAAATAACATCTACAAAATCTTTCTGATCTTTAGTTATTGAATCTTCTTTGACAGTTACATTCATACCTAGACAAACCTTTATTTGGCCTAAATTTTTAATATTAAATTTATCTTTTAATTCACTTATCAGTTTATCACACATTTCCTTACTATTATAAAATACAAAAAATCATCAACAAATAATGCTATATATATCCTAGAATGTTCATTACAATTCATAAACAAACATGGCTCATACTGAGACTTGGTGTAACCTAGTTCTAACAAACAAATTTCAATTCTTTGATACCAAGCTCTAACAGATTGTTTTAAGCCATATATAGCTCTTTTTAATTTGAATACTTTATTTTTACTATTAGGCATATTTGAACAAGCTAGTATTTCCATGTAAATACATTCATCTAACACACCATTTAGAAATGCAGTAGGCACATCAAGATGTATTAAATCTAAGTTCTTATCTACACTCATGGCAAATAAAAGTCTCAAATTTGAATACCTGAGTACTGGTGAGAAAGTCTCTTTGTAGTCCATACCCTTCTTTTGTGTGAAGCCTTTCGCCACCAACCTCACTCTATACTTACCGCACTTTGTTTTCACTGTTGTATTTAATTTTGAATACCCACTTACACTTAACTATTGTTTTGTTCACTGGCCTATCCTCAAGTTCCCAGGCATATCTGTCATTGAATGACTGCAACTCTTCTTTGATTGCTTGCTGCCATTGTTCACTATCCGGTCCATTGATGGCATCACTCAATTAAATGTCATCACTTGACACCTCGTCAATACATATGTTAGCTATACCATAGTAATCTGGCTTTTTCCTTACACGTTTTTCTCTATTTTCAACGCCAATGGAAGGATACTTAGCAATCTCTATGTCATCTGACATAAATGAAGTTGATTCCTGGAAGCTGTCCTCTGATTCTGTATTTGATTTCTCTGGTATATAGGTCTCATCATGATCATTTCTCTGATCCTCTTTAGTATCTGAACTAAAATTATCTAACTGTTTCACTGCTCTCTTGCACTGGTATCTGTGTTGTCATTTTGTCATATTTTGGTTCCAAAACCACAACATCTCTTGCCACTGAAACAAACCGTGATTCAGGATAAAACAATCTATACCCCTTTACATTCTCAGAGTATCCAACCAAAAATAGTTTTTTCGCTTTCTTATCCCACTTCAACCGCTTTTCTTTAGGTATATGTGTCATGACTAAGCTACCAAAGACACGTATGTGGCTGACATCTGGTCTTTTACCAGTCCACAGTTCAAATGGGGTGCGATATTGAATACCCGCAGCTGGGGATCCATTCTTTCAATATACTGCAGTTTGTACTGCTTCTGCCCATAACATTTTGTCAAATTTTGCATCAAATAGAAGACATTTGGCTTTTTCTACTATCGTTCTATTATACCTCTCACAAAGCCCATTTGGTTATGGTGTGTATGGGTTTGTTCTCTGATGTATAATTCCAGTCTGCTTTAAATAATTTTCCATTTGTGCTGAACAAAACTCTCCACCATTGTCTGTTCTTAATATCTTTATTTTAGAGGATTTTTGATTTTCCACTAAGCTTTTAAACTGTCTGAAATAGTTGAAAGTTTCATCTTTAGATTTCAGGAAATACACAAAAGCCATGCGACTGTAATCATCCACCAATAGACTCTATCCGAGCGACTTATTCTGCATTGGACCACAAAGGTCGGCATGTACAATGTTTAGACTATTTTCACTCCGTGATGTACTAACGGGGAAGGGCAGTTTGGTTTGCTTACCCTCGCAGCACACTGTACAATTACCTTTGCTTATATCTGCCTTATCTTGGAATAATAAGCCTTCCACTGCTCCATCTCTCATGATCTTTAGGTCGTTAATGTTAATGTGGCCAAGCCGTCTGTGCCATGTCCAGCTATTAGTCACTGCGCTTGCTGCTAACAGTTGTTCTGACTTTACAATGTTCAACTTATACGCACCATTTGTTAAGTTAGCTTCTCCAATGCATTCATTTAGTTGATTATAAATGTGAAAAACATTTTCTTTGAAAATAACTCTGTTGCCACTAGTTATCACCTTACGGATAGAAGGTTTGTGGTGAGATTATGTATGCATAAGACATTGTTAACATTTACCTTATGTTCCCGATTTCGGACTCTCGTTGTAATTTCCATGTCACCGGAACATACAGGGTGTCCCAAAAGGTTAAGTAGCTGGGAAAGGGGGTGACAGGGGTGGACACAATGGTCACTAGAAAAATAAAAAATAAATCCGCTCTGGGTATTTAAAAAAAAAAATGGCATTTTTTTAAAAACTTAAAATTTTACACCTTGTTATTTTTGATGTTGATGTTGATGACCTTGTTGTTATTGAAGATTACATAACAGCATTTTTTTTAAATACAGCCATATTTGTAGGTACAGTTAGCACAAGGTGTAAAATTTTTAGTCTTTTCAAAAATGCCATTTATTTTTTTAAACACCCAGAGGGATTTTTTTATATTTGTCTGGTGACCCTTGTGACCATCCTTATCACCCCCCATCCCAGCTACGTAATCTTTTGGGACACCCTGTATAACTGGCACAATCTCCTTATTTGCCACTACTTTTTCTCGAGGCCCGGTGTTGTACAATAAATTCTTAAGCATATTTCTGCTCGACTCAGAAACCATGTGCGTACTCGCACCCGAGTCGACATACCAATCCTTGTCACTAAACTCACCCGAGAAGAACATAGCACTAAATGCATTTACTTGCTTGTCTTTTACAACCAACTTCATTGCACTTATAACACCGAATATTTTTCACCGGCTTTACGTCATTTGAATGGCTGCCATTTTGGCTCGACGCGTTTTGTTCGTTTCCCGCCATTTCTTTGTTTTTTGTATGACCTTTTTGAAAAGAATGCTCCTTCGGTTTTTACTTCTGTATCTGCACTCATATCCAACAATTTGGTCTTAATTGCATCTGCACTTATTTTCATGCCGGAGTGCTTAATAGCCATTATCATTGGCGCGAACTTATCGGGTAGTCCGGCTAACAAAAGTGAACCGACCCACTCATCGTTGATTTCGAAACTCGTACCTTTTAACTTTTGGGCTGTATCTACCACCTGGGTGACATACGCAGTCATTGACTCCGAGTTTTCGAGACGAATGGAAATCAAAGTTCTGAGTAGGCTGATGCGTCGTGTGAACGCTAAATGTTGATTTTTCTAGGTGTATAGATTTATCTAAAGTGTGACGGAGACAGCAAATTAGAAGTCGTCTTCGGTTGTGACCCTCGCATAATTGGAATCGATTTTCACAGGTAAGTTCGTTTAATTCAAAAATATAGGTAGTTATGACATCCATGTACTATGTAGTTAATATGTATAAAATAAACGTAGGTCCATTACAATTTTTTAAAAGATGAACCAGAAAAGTAAATTTTAATATGGATACAAAACAAATGTACTCGAATTATAGAGTCAAACAAAATTCCATAAATATTGCTCGAGCAGTGCAAACCAAACCAAACGTATGAAAGAAGAAAGAAAGAAAATACGTTTATTTATTGCACATACAAGAAAATAAAACATAAAAAAGATTAATAGTATATGTATATGTAATTACAAGTATATGTACCATAAACGGGAACTGGCTTCAGCATTAAGCTACATCAAAAATCTAAAAGATCATTGCGCAGCGCTGGTATTCTAGCCTTTCTGTATATAAATTAGAAATATTGATTTTAATTAAGTAAATCAAAATTATGTTCTTGAATGTGTAAATGCATTGTCAATGACGTATAACAAGCGCGAATTATTCGTCTACGTTACTAATAAACTATTTAATTTCATTTCTGCATTAAGAGCTATAATTTAAGCAAAATCACTATGATTGGTATGAACGATGGTATAAAATATGAATCTAATTAGTCAGTAGATGCGTCTAAAATAAGCATAGCTCGTAAATAATGTAAGATAGGTACCTACAGCGGAAACTATTGAGGCATTAATCAACTCGATCTAAGGTAGTCTCAGCCAATAAGTTTGTTATAACTCAGAGAAATCTAATTTAGCTCGCTCGACCCGCGCCGGCATCGCAGGGTTAAACGGGTTATATTTAGGTGTTAATATTGCGAATCTTCGACACTATTGTTAGTATTTGCCGTTAAGTTATTTAATTTTCCGAACTAGCATTAACATTTTCATGTTATTAATACTAATAGGTATTATAAATGAAGAAAATTTGTGCGTTTGTTTATTTTTGTCTTACTAATGTTTATAATAAAGACTAGTTTCACGCGCGCGGTTTCACCCACGTAGCTCTATTCCCCGTGGGAACATCATAATATAGCTTATGTTGTTTATGCTTATATGCTGAAATATTTTTTCAAAACATTCAAATCTTTCCTCTTTATAATATGTATTTGTACAGACAAACGACAAAACAGAAAAGATTTCATTGTCAGTTGGCATTAAATAAGCTCCGGAACTACTGAACTGATTAAAAAAATATTCATCATCATTAAATTTCTAGATAACGTAGCTTTCTTTATTTATTTATTTCATACTTTATTGCTCATACAAAATTACATGAAATAATTTCAATATATTGGAAACAACATGTACAAAGGCGAGCTTAATTTAAATATGAATTCTCTTCCAGCAAACCCGTAGGAACGAGATAGGTACTTGATAATTAGTGCATAGCAAGGGTACAACAGATTTAATATAAATTATTTTTACCAAATTGGTAGATACATAATTTATCTATAAACATAAACTCTAATAGTTACACAAACAACTACATACTAATATATATATGCCTGCTATTTATAATTAACAACATAAATACTTATATGTCCATATTGATCAATAACAACAAGTAGCTCTCAACGGACTGAATTTTATTTAAGTTTTTAAACATAAGACATAGACAATAAATATTAGATATTGCATAGACTATACTAAAAGTAGATGGTGCCACACAATGTTCTTATTATTTTAATATAATTTAATACCACCACTTATTAAAATAAACCAAAAAACATCTACAAACTACTTTATGTTAACAATACCTATCTCTTGCATAAACTTCTTATGTTTAATTTTACATAGGCTTTTGGTAAATATATCAGCAGGCATTTCTGATGTTTTCAAGAATGAAATTTTAACTAATTTTCTTTCTACAGCCTCTCTTATGAAATGAAATCTGACATCTATATGTTTAGTTCTTTTATGAAACATACAATTTTCTGATAATTTCTGTGCACTTTGGTTGTCATTATACAATAATATTGGCACATTATCTCTATTTATAAGTTCAGATAATAGATGCTTCAGAAATACAGCTTCCTTACTAGCTTCACAGACGGCCATGTATTCGGCTTCTGTGCTGGATAAAGCTACTGTCTGCTGCTTTTTACATTCATGAGAAATTACACATCCTGAATATACAAAACAATAACCGGTATAGGACCTTCTGTCCACAACATCTGATGCCCAATCTGCATCAACAAATCCTACTATATCTAAATTATTTTTAACAAACATTAAACCAAAGGATTTTGTATAACTTAAATACTTCAAGACTCTTTTTGCATGTTTCCAATGAGTTTCAGTATTACAATTGTTAAACTGGCTCAAGTAACTTACACAATATGAAATATCAGGTCTTGTTAGAACTGACAGATACAACAGACTCCCTATTAATTGTTGATAAGGGTATTTACTACATACATTATTGCCTTTTTCAAGTTTCAAATTTACTTCCATAGGGGTATCAATACTATTACAATTTTTCATATTGAATTTATACAATAATCTGTCAATAAATTGTTCCTGATCAATGCAGATCTTATTTTTCTCTATTTTAACATTCATTCCTAAACATTTCCTTAATTGACCCAAATCTTTCAATTTAAAATTAGTACTTAACTGGCTCTTTAAATAATCTACTTCTTTACTGCAATTAGAAAAAACAAAAAAATCATCAACAAATAAAGCTATAAAGGTTTTTACAGTTCCAGATGATTTTACAAACAAACATGGTTCATAAGCAGATTTCTTATATCCTAATCCAAGTAAACAACTTTCTGCCTTTTTATACCAGGCCCTAGCTGACTGCTTCAGACCATAAATGGCCTTTTTTAACTTTAGGACTTTACACATATTATTTTCACTTTTAAAATTTTTAGGTAATTGCATGTACACAGTTTCATCAAGCTGACCATTTAAAAATGCTGTGGTTACATCAAGATGGGTTATCTTTAAATCTAAATTCACACTAATGGCAAACAATAATTTTAATGTAGAATATTTAAGTACTGGAGAAAAGGTTTCTTTATAGTCTATACCTTCACGTTGGGTAAAACCTTTTGCTACCAACCTGGCCCTATATCTCACAGTATTGTCGCAATTTAGTTTCTTTTTATACACCCACTTGCACTGAACAACTCGAGCATCACTAGGTCTGTCCACTACTTCCCATGCATCATTGTCTTGGAATGATTGTAGTTCTTCTGCCATTGCATTGCACCACTGCTCTTGTTCCGAGCTGCTCATCACATCTTCATAAGTAAGACTATCATCACTTACATATTCATCTGTCACACATGCATTACTGTAACCATACCTTTCTGGTGGTCTTCTCTCCCGTTTTTCTTTACTAGGCCTGTCAACTGGCCCTAACTGATGCAATTCATTGTCTGACACTGTATCACAAAACTCTTCAGAACATGAGTCTTGGCTTTCCTCACTCTCTGGAACATATGTGTCATCTGTCAGGTCTGCCACTGATAGGTCTTGCTTTTCTACTTGGGTAAGAGATTCATTCTCATTCTCATCCACCACTGTGTGTCTCATGTCTGAGTCTCGATGCACCTCCATGATGACAACATCCCTACTGGTGATTATTCTCTTGGTAGCAGGATTATATAACCTATAACCTTTTGTATTCTCTGCATATCCAAGATGAATATATTGTTCTGCCTTCTTGTCCCATTTTAGTCTCTTTATTTTGGGAACATGAGCCATTGCAGTACTGCCAAACAGTCTTATGTGGCCTAGATGTGGTTTCTGTCCAGTCCACAGTTCATACGGGGTTTTCTGTAAGCCTGATGCTAATGTTCTATTTCTTAAGTAGACGGTAGTGTTTACGGCTTCTGCCCAAAACCTTTTGTCTAGATTAGCATCAAACAAAAGACACCTTGCCCTTTCCACGACTGTCCTATTCAGGCGCTCGCACATGCCATTCTGCTCTGGCGTGTATGGGTTAGTTTTTTGATGCATAATACCAGCTTTCTTCAAAAAAACTTCCATTTCTGAGGCACAAAATTCTCCACCATTGTCTGTTCTAAGTATCTTGATGTACTTTCCTGTCTGCTTTTCCACCATAGCTTTAAATTCTTTAAAGTACATCGCAACTTCACTTTTCGCTTTCAAGAAATACACAAAGGACATTCTGCTGTAGTCATCAATAAAGAGTAGAAAATACTTTGACATACCTAAGGAAACAGTCTCCATGGGACCGCAAACATCTGCATGAACCAAATCTAGAAGGCTGTTACTTCTCGTGCCCTTGTGGGAGAATGGTTTTCTTGCCAATTTTCCTTCACAACAAGTAACACACTGGGATATGTCAATTTCTGCCTTATCTGGATATGATATACCCATCACAGCGCCATTTTTCATTTTGTTCAGGTCCTGACTGTTTATGTGGCCCAACCTTCTATGCCACAAAGTACTGGTTTCTGCCATTGCTGAGCCTACCAACATACATTCCTGCTTGATGTCAAGCTTGTACACTCCATTAATTAAACGGGCTCTTGCCACAAGTACATTGTTGCAATTTTGTATATTGCACACACCTTTCTCAAATGTCACTTTGTTTCCATTTCGGATCAACTCACTAACCGACAGTAGGTTAGTTCTCAGATCAGGAACGCACAAGACATTTTTCACAGTAATATCGAATTCTGAACCATCCACTGTTGTCGTCAGTTTTGTATTTCCTGAGCATAATACTGGTACCGTTGATTGATTCGCTACTAAAATCTGTTTTATTTCCATGTTGTGGGATACATCTGTCAATGACTGTTTGTCGGATATCATATGAGTGCTGGCGCCTGAATCAACATACCAATCTGTCTTCTTATATGTCGAATTCGTAAAGAAAACACTAAACACTGCGGTTTCTTTGTCTTTGCCAACATAATTACACTGGTTCTTATAGTGTCCAATTTGTTTACATTTGTAGCAACGAATTGTTTTGACAGTTTTAGGTGACGTTGACGTTGACATTTTCTTGTCATTTGACTTTGACATTTCTGCAGTGCTACCAACATGTTTATGTTTTTTCCGGTGCTGCCAACCTCTAGACAAAAATGCGCCTTCAGTAGTGCCAACCTCTGCACTCATATCCAACAATTTTGATTTGATGACGTCGGTACTAACGGTTATGCCCGAATGTTCGATTGCCATTATCATGGGGGCAAACTTTTCTGTCAATCCCGCCAACAATAAACAGCCAATCCACTCGTCTGTTATTTGGAATCCTGTCCCTTTTAATTTATGCGCCGTATCTACGATCTGAGTCACATAGAAAGTCATAGATTCGCAATCCTCCAATCGAATAGATATTAGGTGACGAAGTAAACTGATCTTCCGTTGAAATCCTGAATCATCGAAGAGTGATTTCAGGCGATGCCACACATTCTGGACTGTTTTCTCATTCTTGATATGGACATACAAAGAAGAATCTATCGTCATAATTAACTTAGCCTTCGCCTTTTGCGCTTCGGTTCCTGAAGTTTCGGCTTCCTCTGGCTTCTTATTTATGTCCACTCCCTCTAGGATGAGAAAGTTTTCCGCCGCAAACGCCCACTCATCGTAATTCTCACGGCCTTTCAGTTTCGGCACGTTAACGATGTAGCTGCCGGCCATTGTTCAAACACGTGTAACACAAAATGTTCTTATGCACCACACAGTATTTAATCTGAACAGTTTTTGGTTGACCAATACAGTTCACGTATGGGACACTCAATATTTTTCAGTTCTGATAGGAAATATAACTTTTACTTTGAATTAATGAGCTGGGCCCATAACCTGATCAATAACAACAAGTAGCTCTCAACGGACTGAATTTTATTTAAGTTTTTAAACATAAGACATAGACAATAAATATTAGATATTGCATAGACTATACTAAAAGTAGATGGTGCCACACAATGTTCTTATTATTTTAATATAATTTAATACATATGACATAGTAAATTACTGAGACAAAAAATACTTCTTTGTTCTTCTTTTGAATACATTAAGTGACTGGCAAGCGCGTCTAGGATGTGGAAGGGAATTCCATAACACTTCCAACTAAGACAGGGAGTAGCTTTGCTCAGGGAACTATGGAAAGAGCTATGATTGACATTTTGAATCGCGTGATCGGCGTGATCGAATCAGAAATGAGAAGTCCGCCGGAGAACGAAGGTTTCTGACATAGCCTAACGGATTAGCAAGCTAAAATGGCAATGGGCATGACACGAGCATGAAGCAGAAAGGTTCTTGAGTGGAAACCACGAGCTGGCAAGCTCTACCCCTAAAACGGTTGATCGTTTTAAAAAAAGGTTCAAGCTAAAGTTGTAGAGAATTTTATACTCTACAAGGTTAATATAGCTGCAAATCTCATTTAAGCAAAAAAGCGAGATATTCGCGAATAATTGATTTTTATGACCTTCAATATCTTAAGATGCGGACACGATAGCATTTGTGACTTTAGAGACAACATTTACAACGACAAAAAAAAGGTTTTAACCAATTTACAGCTTATTATCTTTCATTTCGAGGTTGACCCCATTTTTCATCTAATATGACTGGACAAAAAACTACTTCAAAGAACCATATATCGTGTCGTGTATTGCGTTTTTCAATTATTCGTGTAGTCCATTTTTTTTTAACATTTCTAGCTTTTTAGCTACATTTCTTTCTTCATTTTGTTTTTGCTATGCTAAAATGCTTGTGTTACGAGTAGGTTCACGTTGGTAGTACAATAGGTGGGGATGAACCTGGCGACCACATGATCGCAAGTCCGACGACCTAGCCATTGATTGGGCTACAGCCCGTTTAATTTTTTGTATGAGATTTCCGTGATAAAGTTGCGGATATGAGTAACTGTTAAAATAAATTAAATGCTTAAATGAGTGTCTCTTCTACTGCGTTCCACTCTTTTTAAGCCGTTGTGGTCCTCTTTATATTCTATAATAGCGACCCGCCCCGGCTTTGCACGGGTACAATACTGATACTAATACTACAGAATGTGTTTGAACCTCTAACAAAACGGGCGAAATTTAGTCAAAACAAACAGAAACAAATTAATATACGTACCTACTAAAACTCCTAGACTAGAGAAATACCTATACTCTTCAGGACTAACAATACAACAAACACTAAATAAATAGGTATTCAAGTATCTATCCATCATATTTACAACGAACACAAAACAAAAAATTTGCCCAATAATTCTTAAGGATCGAATGCGCATAATCGCATTCGGCCTAACTCACTCGCTGCGACAACACGCGCTGTTATTTTGATATAACTTCTAAGTTATTCATTTAAAGTATATAGTGTAGGGGTAAAATAATCTGCATGAAACGCTTTAGAATATTAACTCATTTAAGATTATAAGGATAAATACTGAATCCGTCTGATTAGGTTTACAATTACCGCATTAGAAATGATCATTTCTCTAAAATATATAATGGATATAGCAAATTAACCTTGAAAGATAGACATTATGCTATCATGGACTGTTTTGTAGATCTAAAAGAGAAGAATATTTCCGCCATACATTGTTTTGTTTTATCTCATAGGGTTAAGGCAGCGTTTTCGTTGAAAGCTCCCAAATGGCTTACTTTTCAATATATTATATTAGACCAATGTACACAAAAACTAAACAAATTATATACGTAAACCTTCCGGAAGAATCGTTCTATCGATTGGTAATAACCGCATGAAAATCTATGTAGTGGTTTTTGAGTTTATCGCGAACAGACAGACAGACGCGGCCGGGGACTTTGTTTTATAATATGTAGTGATGTAGTGATAGCGGTCGCCCGCGGCTACGTGCGGATGTCGGTTACCGCTGCAAAAAGCCTACCCAGGAAAGACACGGTAAGCAAAATGATTCCCAGGTCAATGCACAGACACCGACACTAACATCGACGACGCGACGCAGTCATTATCCGCAGGCTGCACTGCTTTCTGTGGATGTTAAAGACGTACGTGCAGTAGAAATTGTAATATTTTAATTTCGCCATAACTTCAAAACCAAAAGTCCAATTTTAATCATTCACAGACCAAATATTATCTACATAAACTGTACTTAGTGATGAAATAATTTATTTTGATAAGGATTAATAGCATGAGTAAAATAAACGGGTTTAAATGTAGTAAAAAACAATCAAGATTTCTAAATAAATAAATGGTTGTTGTGCCTCACTCGACATAGATAGGTATAATGTGTCGGGGACTTTTTTGTAGATATTTATAAGATCTACAATTAATTAGAACATGTTATGGTTCTATCTTTTATAGTTTAGGCAGCGTACGCAAAATAAGAAAATTTTCTGGTTGAATTTTTACACCTTGTGTCCGAAAAACCCAAATATCTTACGGAACCCAATTTTTTTCCAAAATAAAATTTAGTATATGTGACTCGTGGATAATGTAGCTTTCGAATGGTGAAATAATTTTTGAACAACAAACAAACATACAAACAAAGTTTTCCTCTTTTTTAATATTAGTGTAGATATGTTCGCATCTTATCTAAATTCAAGTTGGAATTAATCAGGGCGCCAAAATTGTCTATGGTTAAGTCAACAGACAATTTTTTCACCTGTACGACGAAAACAAAACAAAAACTTTCAAAACAATTTAATCCATTTTGCGTGAAATCGTAAGTTATGCCGTTATAGGTATTTTATAATTTTAATCTGTTTACTTTCATCAAAATGTTGAATTATCGCATCTTGCAGCGATAAAGCAGCATTTAGCTCATAAAAATAAAACGCTTTTGCGACTCTTAATCTTCAGGTATCGTAAATGACAGAAGTTTTACAGACTTTCCGGTACCTAAAGATTAAGGTGCAGTGCTGGCCATGAAATATTATAACCCGTACTGAAACTTCACTCGTAAAGACAGACGTAATCGATAGGTCAATAATCTGTCAATACAGTGTTTACCAAACAATTAGTTTGCATACAGGATCACAAAGAGAAAGCAGTTAATTAAGGGTTCCACGTCTTCTTTCGAGATTATTGAGAGCATTATGTTATATAATAATAAATAATATAATCTAAATGAGTGCATATATTTGAAGATAACTGTACAGTGTACATATGCCATTGGGATGCTGTTTATACTATGACTTTAGCATAAAAAACAACTAAATAATCTTGGGAAACGATAAAAAGTTTCTTTCACCATTTCTATATTAGTATTTTTTTCACAAAAGTGTTAATATTAATTCAGAATTTTTAGATTACGATTTCAAACGTTTATTTGAAACCGATTATATCACCTATTTCTTCCCGTCAAATTCTGACTATAAATGCAGAGCTAGCAAAATATACAAATCTAGTATTATTTAATTTCAAATATCCGGGACAAGTAAAAACTTCTGCGGTAAAGTTTTCTGAAGCGTAAGGCAGCACAATCAAAACAATAAGCTCTAAGTACTTCGTCCCGTTTGCTGGTTCATTCATTTCGTATTCAGATAGTTTAATTGCGACGCTGTCTTGCATTAAGAATGCAAGGAACATCTCACTTTAGCAAAACGCGAGCTTCACTATTGGCGGAATGTAAAGGACTTGATTAAGCTATAGTAAACTTTTGTTTATCCTTTTGTAATAAAATGAGTTGAGGCTTGGTTATTGAATCGGCTTTCGAAAATTAATCGTAATATTAGCGCCACTGCTAATTTTAATGACGCTTCCAATATGATATAATTTATACCAAAATTGACTTTTCAGTTAGCTTACTGACTTGAATAGCCTTTGAAGCGGCCTTGTGATCTTGTGGTCTCCGCTTCGATCCCCACCCATTGCACTACCGACGTGAGCCCACCCGTAATACATTTTAGCTTAGTACGAGGGGTTAACAAGGATACTATTAGATTGCAAAACTGTGCTAGTAATCTTCAAGAGAATCCTTGGAGGGTTTTCCCACCAGAACTGGTGCTTGTGCAAGGCTTCTGGCCTTTTTTTATGTAATGTTTTAATTTTTTTTGTACTATTTAGCAGATTTTCAATATGGAATCTGGCAACACATTTTTCAAAGGCGAATCCCCTGCGGTATCAGAATTTTATAATGTTTTATGCTTACACATCATTTGGTTATTTGGTCTTTAATTTTAGCTATATATTTTTTTAATGATTTATCTTAACCCGCCACTTGTGACGTGAATTTGACTTACATCTTTGGTGACGCCGGTCCTACGCACCGGGTTTTTCAACCTAAGATTTTCTTAATAAGCAATAGGTACTCCATGCTACTTTTACTCGGCCAAATATTAAAAAGACATGTTTTTTTATCAATAAAACAAATATGTATCATAAAAAAAATACGTTTATTAATCTTTACTGTATTACACTTATAACACTGAAAATAATCGATTTTTTCTCTAGACTTACGTTAAAATATAGAAATTGTAACAAAAAAATATTTTTTATGGCTAAATCAGCCTTTGGCAGTCTTATGACAATTGGAACTATAAAATTAAAACAAAAAACGCACTCCTTCCAACAAAAAAATACAAAAAAAGTCCCCTCAAAAATTTGTCTGTTTCAAGAGCCAAGCAGCTAGTGCATCTTGGCACTACATGCTCTAAACATAAATATTTCCTGCAATGGTACCTAGCAAGTATACCTTGTTTTTCGGTTTTTCTGCGTGTTTTCTGCATCTAGTAAGTATAAGAGCTTCAAAACGACGAGTTTCACGTTCGTAAGATATGCTAAAACAAAGTTATAAATTAGAAAATAAATTCCTAAAATACTAAGTATTTTAGTGAATAATTCATAGAATTATGCAAAAAGTTTACTGATTACAGAATAATAATAATCACAATAATTATACTATCAAAATAAATACATAAACTTAGCAAAAAGTCACAATTCAAAAAATTAAGCTTTGACTTACGTAGTCTGTAACCCCGGTCTCACGCACCGGGTTAGCGCCAAAACCCCAAGATGTCGTCTCGCGTCGCCGGCGCAGGGTGGACTAACGGTATGCGCAATGAGGAAAGTACACGAAATCACTACTCGATTCTATAGCGGATAAAAAAGTTATACGACTTTTTTGAACTACCCGGTCTTACAGACATACACGTCACAAATGGCGGGTTAATGTTTACTCAATTGATTAAATAAATACCAAATTAACATATTTATGTGATAAACGAAATTAAGGATATTTATTCTGTTGTACTTATCAAGAAAATTTACAATCCATACCTATAATATTAATTGTAAATAGGTAACAATATTCATATTTTAAAAAAACATGGAGAAATAAAAATATAAGATTGAATGCGCTCTACGCAACAGTATTAATATCATGCAGTTAGTACAACTTGCGTGGTATAACGGTATCACGTATCTCCGTGGTAGAACGTTGCTTTTATTATGATTGAAGTGCTCCAACGCGCACATGTCTATGGCATAGAAGCGTACCTAATGCAGCTACAACACCGATGGCGTGGATATGTTTAATTAATGGCAAAAGGCAACGTTCTTTTCTGAACTCCAGAATAGGCGTTAACAAGGCAGCCAGTTCTTGCGTTTTAGAGACACATGAAGAAGTGCAATATTGGTCCCTAGTAATAGGAGAAAAAAGCCAGATGCCACTCTGAGTGGCGACGCTTTGTTAATGATAAAGTCAATGATTTTGAAGAGCAGAGGAAATCCAACGTGGATAAGAAACGCTACGCTCTTACGGCCGGACTTGCATTTTGGCCCTCGGCGCGTGCGGACGTGTTCCGTGTGCGCTCCGCCAATTTACAAGCTTACGTACGCTTGCCGTGCGTTTCAGTCGCTTGCGACCATCATTACATCAGAGGGGTGGCGTCTTTTTAAAGACAGCATCTCTCTGATAATTCTGTTTCTAGACTCTTTGCCCCTTCAGGGAAAAGCCACTTTGTGGTCCTTGGTGGAAACGTAACCGTGCCAACGAAGCCAAGTGGGGTGTTGACCCGATACACCCGGCTTTGTCCCATCAGGACAAAGCAGTAAATTGGAAGGGACTAGAACCACCGGCCTTGGGGGCTCCCCTAGTCGACGCTAGTTATCTCCTCATTCCCACCCTACCCTTTCCCTATAAATCCCATCCTTAAGTGTCGTTTGGGTGCTGACGGCTTCGGCCCATATCACCCTCTGCACTTAAGCCGATAGGAACCCTTAGCACATTAAGATTGGCGAAGGGATTACAAGCTTAGGGCTCACCCATAGGCACTCAAACCTCCTCGCTTATACCCGGCGAGGAGGGTTACACATTCTTACTCATCCCCGGGCCCATCCAACTCGGGGACTAGGCAACATAATAAGATAGGAGCGACAGCCGAGAAGTTTGTTGTGGGTTCTTCTTCTCGGAACGCTACGCGAGGAACCCTCGTAAGTTCGTCGTAGTCAACCTGACATTGGACGTCAAAGATGTTGGAGCACTCCACCCAAGGGTCGGTAGACTACTTCTCACGTGCAGGCCAAATTATTGGATCGCGAGATCCAACACTTTGGCTGGAACTATGTGAGAAGTACGGATTGCCGAAACCAGGGGAAAGTGACTACACTTTGTCCTCCGATGAAAGGCTCGGCACAGTAAATACGGCCCTTTGTTCATTGCCTGATAAGGAAATGAACAATACTAATTCCGACAACCATTGTTCGTCACTTGCACCTGCAAGTAGTAAAACGAACAATGGGGCTAAATCCCTTTGTTCACGAATGACCGCCGCCGAGTTAATTAGGTACAAAGAGACCGCGAGGACAAAAGCCGCGCGTAAATCCGCCAAACGGGTCCAATCGCGGCCGACATCAGGTAGTGACCGCGATCGCTCGCCGAAAACGCGAAAAACGTATTCGCGGTCACCCTCACCTTCCGCTTCGTCCGTTATGTCAACGGACGAACTCCCTTGCGGAGGAAGCTCTCGGCCGTCTGAGTTTTCAGACTCGGATGACAATGGTACGGGAGCTCCATGGCAAGTGGCAGGTAAAGGGGGAAAGGCAAAGAGGAAATCTGAGTCCGGTTCGGATTTGGAGTCAAGATCTCCTCAGCCAAAAAAGCTTCTCGCCTCAGAAGCTAAATCACCTTCCCCTCTACCAGGTGCATCGACAAACTCGCAAGTTCGCCCTGAATCGTCTTTGATCAAAGAGAAAAGACCGCCACCGATTATGATCCAAGACATCCCGAGATGGATGCAAATTAAATCATACTTTCCGGCTAAGGGCTTAACCGTTGATGATTTTAGGGCGACGTCTATTCAAAGACAGGGCGTAATCCGCCTCCAGCTCAAATCATCACGTCATTTTCGCTCAATAACTTCGCTTTTAGACAACGAAAAAGTGAAATACTTTACTTACGGACTCCCGGGCGAGCAACCCTTACGTGTGGTTATTCGCCGTGTACCACGTCACCTCGAGATTGATGATATTAAGGCATCGATCTTTAACCAGGGATTCCCTGTGCGCGAAGTGCACCGTATGCGCAAAGCAAATGGGGAATCATTCGACATGATTCTTGTCCATCTCGACAAATCTGCGGAGGGTCAAAAGATCTTCGCTATCAAATCCATCTGTGATTTAGATGGACTGATCGTTGAACCTCCCAGGCGCAACGCTACCATAGGACAGTGTCACAATTGTCAGCAATTTGGGCACTCATCTAGATATTGTCATATCGAACCGAGGTGCGTGAAATGCCTCACCCCCGGTCACCATACGTCTGAATGTAGTCGGCCCAAGGACCGAAACGATAGTTCTGATCCGCCTGGCTGTGTAAACTGCCAGGAAATAGGTCACCCAGCCAACTATCGGGGGTGTCCTAAAGCCCCGAACAAAGGACTTCACAGTAAAAGGGGATCCAGGAGCACACGAGGCAGGTCCAAGGTCGCTCGGAACCCCGCTGTTTCCGTCCCAGTTCCCGAACCCAACCCTAACATACCTCATATCGACTCCACCCAAGTCCGGGGTAACAGCCTAGGACCGGTGTGGCCGCTCCCTATATGGCATAAGTCACAATCCACCAATGAAGTCACTATGACATCGCAGGTGGTGGCCCCAGTGAGAACTGCCGCTTCCATAACTCAGGTTTCTCAAGCCTCGCAGGCCCCCCAGGCCCAAAAGGCCAAGACCCTTCAGGTCGCTCAGGCCCCTCAGGCTCAAAAGGCCAGGACCCCTCAGGTCTCTCAGGCCCCTCAGTCCCAAAAACCTAGGGCCCCTCAGGCCGTAAAACCAACCCAGGCCCAACCCATGACAGTCCGGGCCCCAAAGCCCAAACAGCTTATGCTTAAATCACGTACCGCTTTTCCTAAAATCGATATCATTGCTAATTATATAGCCTCTATCGATATCGACGCCATTATGGAGCTCGCTGATCTCGTTGAGATGAAAAACGAGAACCCTAATGACCAGGAAATCGCTCTTCAGACCGCGCTTCAAACAGCAAAGGTCCTTCGCTCGTTTATTAATCGCAACTAACTATGGATAGTGTTAGACAAGTAGGAATGAGTAAAGTCTCTTGTAGGATTAAACCTAGATCCCTCCGGATAGGGTTCTTTAACGCGGACGGTATACTAAAGCAGCGTGATGAAATTGGAGAATTTCTCCGTGACCATCAATTAGACCTGTTTTTAGTTCAAGAGACATTCCTCAAGCCGTCCAATCGGAGAAGTCCTGGAATCGCGAATTACCGCGTAGTTAGAAATGACCGGACTAATTCTGCAAAAGGTGGCACTTTGATATATTTCAAAAGGTCATTGCATTGCATACCGTTGGACCCACCAGTCAATCTTATAAACATTGAAGTTTCCGTCTGTCGGCTAGGCATGACAGGTCATCAGCCAATCACAATCGTTTCGGCTTACCTTCCTCCGGACAAGGAGTTGCTTCGGAGCGATATTCAAATCCTTCATGATTTAGGGGGAGCGGTCATCGTCGCCGGCGACCTCAATGCTAAGCATGTGACATGGAGCTGCAACACGAATAACTCGAGAGGCACCTCACTGTCACAATGCTTGGAATTAATTCCCTTCGATCCTATCATTCCATTCGAACCTACTCATTTCCCTTATACTCCTGGCCACCGACCGGACATACTCGACTTTGCACTTGTAAAGAACGTAAACTTACGTTTATCTTCTGTACAGGTGCATCACGAGCTTTGTTCGGACCACAGGCCCGTCATCATAGATCTACTATCTCCCAGTAGTCACTCAGATCCTTCTCAGACCAAGACTGTTACTGACTGGAAAAAGCTCGGGTCCCGACTCGAGTCTGCTTCCTCAGAATATCTTGACTCCATACCCTCTCATATTCAAACCCCCGAGCAAACACTTAACGCTATCGACTCTCTCACAGCTCACGTACATTGTCAGGTGAATGAATGTTCACGGGAGGTACCAACAATCGATAACCTCGATCGATGGAAGCTCCCTGATGATGTGCGTGCGCTGATGACCGAGAAGAATGCGGCCATCAGAGCCTACGACTCGTATCACACCGAGGAAAACCGCTTGCGCATGCGATCTCTTCAGCGCGCTGTAAGAGATCGTATCAACGAAATGCGAAACTCCAGATGGGATACAATGTTGAGTGACCTTAAACCGTCACATTTGGCCTTTTGGGATCTTTGTAAGAAGCTCAAATCCATTACCTGTTCCTCCATGCCCCCTCTCAATCGCCCAAATCAACGCCCCGCGTTTGACGACGATGAGAAGGCCGAATGCCTAGCTAATAGTCTAGAGACCCAATGTACGCCTAGTACTCTACCTGTAGACCCAGTCCACCTCGCAGAGGTCGACGCCGAGGTTGAACGTAGATCAGCAATTCCCTTACCCGCGATACCCGTCCGTTCCGCCGACGGCCCCCCCGCAAATGGGGAGGACGACGACAATGACGTGCTACCGGCAGTTACCGTAGACGAAGTGAAATCTTTGATCAAGGACTTACATCCTAGAAAGGCCCCAGGTCCCGACGGGATTACCAATCGAGTGCTTAAGCAATTCTCGATCCCTCTGCTGTGCCTCTTGACCGCAATTTTTAATGCGGCTCTAACAAATAACATATTTCCACACCAGTGGAAAGAAGCCACCGTGATTGGTATTCCGAAGCCTGGCAAGCCAAAGCAGGATCCCACTTCTTATCGCCCTATAAGTCTTCTCAAATCATTGGGAAAACTTTACGAGCGCATAATATATGCCCGACTTCTAACATTCACTATGAATAATAACCTTCTTCCAGATGAGCAGTTTGGTTTTCGAGCCAAACACTCTTGTGTTCACCAAGTGCACCGCATTGTTGAACACATCCTTGTTAAATCAGGCAAACACAAATGTCATACTGGAGCACTCTTCTTTGACGTAGCTAAAGCGTTCGACAAAGTTTGGCACAATGGCTTAATTTATAAGCTCTACCAACTCAAAGTGCCGGACCGTCTCGTGCACATCATACGAGACTACCTCTCGGGGAGAACCTTTAGGTATCGTGTAGAAGGAGATTACTCTTCTCCTCACCCGATCCAAGCAGGGGTGCCACAAGGCTCAGTACTTTCGCCACTCCTGTTCTCGCTTTACACAAGTGACATCCCGAAACCCAAGAAGGCCCATCTGGCACTCTTCGCGGACGATACCGCTTTATACTACTCGGGCCGCAGTCCTACTGCAATTCACGACGCTCTACAATCCGCATCAAATGCCTTAGGCAAATGGTTCAGAAAGTGGAGAATCGAAGTCAATCCGACAAAGAGTGCCGCTGTACTCTTCTCGAGATTCAACAGCCCACCGGTCATTCCACCGGTCACGATGTTTGGCGAACCAATCCCTTGGGAACGGCAAGCCAAGTACTTAGGCGTAATCCTTGACCGAAAGCTAAACTTTAGAGCGCATGTAGAAACCGTTCGTGCACGGGCTTCACTTACGCTCAGTCGACTACACTGTCTCTTAAATTCACGCAGTAAACTATCACTTGATAACAAGGTTAGGATTTATACCACGTGTATACGGCCGATTATGACGTACGCGAGCACTGTATTCGCTCATACAGCGTCTAGCAGTTTGTACCGCTTACAAACTGTCCAAAGTAGATTCACTCGACGTGCCACCGGGGCACCGTGGTTCATTCGTAATCGCAACCTGCATTCTGATCTCCAACTGCCTTCCATCAAGCAGTGGATGAAAGAGGCGTCGGAACGCTTCTTTGAATCCGCGGCTCAACATCCAAACCCGTTGGTTGTTGCAGCATCCGACTACAAGCTTTTGCCTACAAAGCGTCGTAAACACCGTCGGCCTCGGGGCGTCCTAGACGACCCGGACGACGAGATCACAACTTACCAACTAGCAGTACAGAGACTGCAAGAAACTAGCACCACTACACAGAGACCACTCTATCCGACCCGCCGGAGAAGAGTGCGTCCGCGAACGCGACGCGTCCCCCCTCGCCCTCCCGACCCTTAGTTTGCTAAGAACCTTCCGATGCCCTCGTAGACTCGAAGTCCGAGAGGCCCGCGAACTGTAAAGTAGAGCGACAGTTGCACAAAACTCCCCTAAATAAACTAAAAGCCACAATTCCTCAATCTCCCCGTCAGCGACCGCCCTGAGCCGAGGTCCAAGTCCCACAGGGGACGCCCTCTTGCGCAGGTTGCTTAGTTTGTAGTGTTTAAACCATTTATCTAGGCTGGAGCTCTGCTCGCCTTTATGCCCGGTGAAGTAGCAAAAGCCTCCTGGCTAACTACATATGTCCGTCCGAAAAAAAAAAAAAAAAAAAAAAAAAAAAAAAAAAAAAAAAAAAAAAGCTCTTACGGCCCCCTTTTATAACTATTCCGACGGTGTCCACGTGCATGTGTAGCAAATGCTTGAGCACGTTTACTCACAAGATTATAAGTAGACCTCATAAGCATAAGGATGGATATACTATTTACTTTAGACGCATTTGGTCGTAAGTGCCAGTTTACGATAAAATCGCACCCATAATGGCACATCCGACCTTATGCTTCTGAGCTCTAGACATAATTTCATCAAAGGGCACATGTGAAAACTGCTTGTTTGACACCCAAACTTCTATATTGATAACTAGCGACCCGCCCCGGCTTCGCACGGGTGAATTGCGGCTGTATCATACATATAAACCTTCCTCTTGAATCACTATTAAAAAAAAACGGCATCAAAATCCGTTGCGTAGTTTCAAAGGTTTAAGCATACATAGGGATATAGGGACAGAGAAAGCGACTTTGTTTTATACTATGTAGTGATTAGTAGTGGTCACTATAACCGAAATTTTATGCAATTATCATAGATTGTATTATATTGTGAAACTCTGCTCACTCTGCTGGCCAAAACCTAACCAATCGACATACCATGTGACAAGCTACCTGCGAAGGAGTTGTATTATACCTAACTGAAACCCTGCTCACTTTGCCCGAAAAATAACCAATTGACATACCAAGTGACGAGCAAAGAACACACGTTATACGTACGTACACATTATAAGGGCTAAAGATGACGTTACAATCATACGAAAATCTCTTATACTGTACGTTAAGTGAAGCTGAGAATGATGGTAACTGAAAAACATAGAAGTAGGTAGCTACTATGAGAACAAAGCGTGCCGGGAAATGCAAACCGAGACAAACCAGCTCATTACGAGCGCGGTAAACCGATCGAGAGTAGTGTGTTACTCATCAGAAGGTAGCAGTCTCTATACAGTAATATACAGGGTGTTTGGTGCATCGTGTGCGAAATTGAAATGGTCGACAGAGGGGGTCATCTGCTATCCTTTTAGACCACTAAACACTATTCATGCCCTGTCGATTTTTTTAATCGACTTTTTATTATTTTACTGAAAAAATACCCAAATGTTACATTCAAATACAAATTTTTTTAAAAAGTATAAGTCGTAGACTCTGAATTTTAATTTTGTTTAGATGTGTATTTTATGACAGTATTTTTGATATCAAAACATTAGCCATTTAGTTTTTTTTTTATTTACTCGCAAAGTTTCGGACTTCAATTAAAGATGATCATGTTAGAGCTATTACTACATGTCTATAAAAAAAAACCCAAAAGCGACCGGGATCTTCAAACTCCCTCAAAAATTATCTAGTCTATCTTCTTGCTAGTGATGTGCCACATGCCATAAAAATATTTTTACAACTTTGTGAATTCGCTAGAATTGTGAATCGAGTCACAAAATACTACAATTCCAAATTCTAAAGAAAAACAGTATTTTTGCGTAATTGTTAATTGAGACACATGTAAAATTCGTTTTCTCACTCTCGCAAAGTAAAATCTATCTTCTATCTCTTTCTTGCATAGCGTAAACTAGTTTGAACAAACGACGAACTGCGGCCGACGCCGTTAATCCGTCATAATTTTAGTCGAGACATCACTGCCTCTGCTACGTGACTTTTGTGCTTAGTTCACCGTACTCCGCGTTTTTTTCATTTTGTTACTTTGTTTTGTTGGTTTTTGTGACGTTTTAACTTTTGGTGTTATTGTTAAACTTTGTTGACTTTTTGTTGCTGCAATGGCGACGTTTTCTAACGAAGAATATGCTGACATTATGATGGCTTATGGAGCCGCCCATGGTGTCACTCGTGCAGCGCAACGACTTTACCAGGAACGCTTTCCTGGTAGACGATTACCTGGCCGCAGAGTCTTCCAAGACACATATCGACGCATACGCGAGACTGGCAGTGTCACTTTTCATGAACCAAGGGGCCATATTGTGCGACAATGTTGAAGTGGACAAGAGAATACTGGCACTTTTTGAGGAAGACCCTACAAGAAGTATTAGAAAAGTGGCAGCACATCTTGATATTTCATTATGGAAAGTTCCTCAGCAAAACGAAAAGCATCCATTCCATTACACTCCGGTGCAAGGTACGTAATTTTAAACTAACTTTAAACCCGTACACGCTTTTTTTGACGATGCCTTTGTTTAGCAGGTAATGGGTATAGGATGACGTCACTTCCAGGTAGTGAATGATTTAGCCCATACAGGCGGTCCTTAAAAATCTTATTGTGCAATTATTTACTGCTCAACAGAAATTTAAGAGTTCTTTGTTTGTAGGTCTTGAGGGTGAGACGAGTGGAATTCTGTCTCTTTATATTTCACACGGATGTGGATGATCCTAATTTTTTAAAAGAATACTGTGGACAGATGAATCCAAATTTACCAAAGAAGGAATTCTCAATCTTCACAATCTGCACCACTGGACAAACAAAACGGAAAACCCACGTGTTAAAAGACAGAAATCATTTCAAAGGAGGTTTAGTGTAAACTTTTGGGCAGGAGTGATTGGGAATCAGGTAGTTGGACCGCATTACCTGCCCGATAACCTCAATGGCGATAACTATTTGGAGTTCCTTCAAAAAGACCTGCCCGAATTAGTGGCCCTTTTGCATGGCCGGCACGTTTCCCAGACCTAACTCCGCTAGACTTTTATGTCTGGGGACGTGCCAAAGAGTTAGTATACGCCACGGAGGTTCCGACTAGAGAGGTACTACTTCAACGCATTGAAACGGCGTTCAATAAAATTAAGGAGGAAATGCGACTGCGTACAACAACTGTGGAAATACGAAATAGATGTCGGGCCTGCATTCGCAATAGAGGCGAGCAATTTGAACAGAATATGTGAAAAATAAATAAATATTAACAATACTTTTTTTTAAATTTCTTTTAACCCTTCCCCCCCCCCAAGAGTGGTACGAGACAGATTTTAACCTTATAAGAGTGAGATAACAGATTTAATAAGTATTTTAGGTGATATTTCAGGTCAGGACAAAGATATTTAAGCAAGAATATTTTTTTAAATCATGATTTTGAATTGTAGTATTTTGTGACTCGATTCAAAATTCTAGCGAATTCACAAACTTGTAAAAATATTTTTATGGCATGTGGCACATCACTAGCAACACGATAGACTAGAGAATTTTTGAGGGAGTTCAAAAATCCCGGTCGCTTTTTGTTTTTTTTTTTTATAGCCATGTAGCCAAATAGCTATAACATGCACATCTTTAATTGAAGTCCGAAATATACGAGTAAATAAAAAAAAAGATGGCTAATCTCACTAATTTTGATATCATAAATACTGTCATACAATACACATCTAAACAAAATTAAAATTCAGAGTCTACGACTTATACTTATTTTTAAATTTGTATTTGAATGTAAATTTTTAAAATAAAATAATAAAAAGTCGATGAAAAAAAAATCGACAGGGCATGAATAGTGTTTAGGGGTTCTGAAAGGATAGCAGATGACCCCCCCTGACGACCATTTCAATTTGGCACACGATGCACCAAACACCCTGTATACCTTCTACCTTCACAGTTCAATAGACAACATTTTGTAATTCACGACAAAAATGATTAAGATTAAAAATTATATATATAAATGGCATAGGCCACTTGATATCAGGTGAATATGTGTGATTTATTTGTACAGGAATCAAAAATAACAAAGTCCCCTATACTTCTGAGGTTCTGACTTCTGAAAAAAGTGCCAGTATCCTTAAGTAATAATAAGTACCCTTATCCTGCCGGTTAATTTTTTTTTCCGGGGGGAAAGGAACACATAACTGCCCTCTCCAAGGCGATGATGATGATCGTGTTAATTGACGAGGACGTTTGTCTGACGGTAAACACGACTCAAATGTAACGGGTTATCCTAGACCCTTTAATTTAGGACCCGTTAAACACAGTTTTAGGGACGTGCAAGGCACCAGTGCGTTCCTACTTACCATGAAAGGCGCTAAAAATACTACTATTTACTTTTAAATAATTTTTAATATAAATTAGTTTGATAAAATAAAATTAATGCAAGTGTTACCTTACGTAAGGTAAGGTGTTTAAGAGAACAGGCAGCAGCGTTTTCTTGTTGTTACAACATAATACTGCGGTCACCAACACGCCTGCCAAGCGTGGTGACTATGGCAAATACCCTCCCACGGGAGGAGGCCCACGTTCAGCAGTGGACCTTATACGGGCTGATGATGTAACACGTAAGTTAGGAACAAAAAAGTAGACAAACTGTGGCTATCACAAAGATTAATCAAACCCTGGATAAGTTTACGAAAGAACAACCGTAATGGCTTAGCGACAAGTTGCAGCATTTACGCATCATCATCAACATCAAAAGCTGTATTTAACTGCAATAGTTAAAAAACCTTTTTGGAATAGTGAAATATTGAGGACAAAAAGAATAGACAAATAAAGACATGAAGTTAATGATTTAGTAACCCGGAGATTATTTTTAACGGTTCGGCGTTGGCTAGCTCTGGCAATAAGACACTCGAGACATATAAAACGTTTTGAATATAAAATTTCTAGTTCATTGCTTGCTTGTAGATTACAGAAAAACCTATAAGAATTCTATCAATTGAAAACAACTTGGTAATATAATATACGTTTACTTACAAAATCATTAAATAAGAGTACCTATTGTAAAGCATACCACAATTGAATAAAAATTGTGAATTGCCTTTGAATTATGTACAATAATGGCAAATTATTGAAAATATTTGCAGCAAATTTGCGTTGGCTGGATTGTGTATGAGTAGTTCATGATATTTGAATAGTTTCGCACATACGCTAATAACACTTAGTTAATTTGAGGCATGAGAATGTAGTTTCGGATACATTTGAGCAATTGTCATTCCATTGCTTGATATATGCCGTATTTGTGTATTTATTGAAATACACACACATACATGAATAAGCCAATTGGAGTAAGCCATTGGGCTTATTCCAATTTCAAGTATATTAGAATGAACTTTGCCTATTCAATTTAGAATGCTCTTCTTAAATAAATAATATTGTATTTAAATATGTTTTGTTTGGTATCTTAGTATTTGACAAATACTTTTTCTGATAAGATACTTTTAGTAATAAGTAAGAAGAATTCATAAAATACATTGATAGATGGCGACTTTTTCTTTCTAATCTAATAAATTTGAAGTCGGTCATTTCTGGTATATTATCAACAAATACCTTTTGAGATATTCGAAATCGTTGAGCTCAAGCTGAGCGACTCTTTTCTTTTGGGGCTATGATTTTAAGGCCTCCTCAACCTTCGTAGCGGTATTTGGCTCGCTTTAAATCTCAGAGGTTGTGGGTTCGATCCTCACGCCGAACAGGAAATCTCTGTGTAAATTCTAAGATTTCTTTCCGGGTCTGGTTGGTTGAGGGAATACCCTCCGTACCTCGGAAAGCACGTTAAGCCATATCAAGGAACGGGCAGCAGCGTTTCCTTGTGTGGTACAACGTAATACTGCGGACACCAACCCGCCTGTCAACCATGGTGGCTATGGCAAATACTCTCCCCCGGGAGGATGCCCAATATTTTAGTATTTTCATCTTAAGAAGTATTCAGAAGATACGTATTTTGTATCTAGTATTTCTACGCCAGATTTTTTTTGTGTGCTTTGGGGAGGTAGACAAACCATTTGGTATAAAAAGTAATCCTGATCACATTACCGTTTTTTTTATTTTTTTTTCCACCTTGTAACTCCCACATCCACCACGCGAATCCTGCCAGGTCGACGTCTTTATGCTTAGAATGCTCCAGGTAAGCTGATCAAATTACCTTGCCGTTTCGGTTGTCAGCTCTTAGTCCATAGGTATACTACATTAGAAACTATAACGATTAAGGTAAAAACGTATATATTTGAAAACATTATCTTCAGATCATCCATATACCTACTTTCTTTAGAGGCTACTATTAAATAATCAAATACTTTCATCATAAAAATGCAGTTGCTTATAATATACCCGTAATACAAGCCTTTGTTGGTATGCGAGGTCATAGCTCAAACGGTAAGATATGAAAATTTGCGTTCCCGGAATATTGAGGACAAAAGTTGTCAGTACTATGTCAGCAATCAAACTTGGTTTGATATCCAACATAGTTTTCGCATCAAATTTACTCTAGTTACCTCTTTTAAGTATTTCTCGGGTGGAATTTGGTTGAAACTTGTCTTAAATTCTATGACGTTATTAATAAAATGACTTGCTAAATGTTCAATTATGAGGGTCAATTAATAACTTACTAAGACGTCACAAAGCAAAAGCAGAGTGGTTAATTTTATTCATAATTTTCTGCTGGTCTTATCGGTATCTAACTTAGTAATATATAGGTATTTGCATGATGAATTCATTAATATCATTGTCCCAAGGTTGGTCCCTCTTGGGTTACAAGCGTTAGTGGTCGCAGGTTGATGAATTAATTCGTTTTTGTACTACATTTTAGTGTTGGTTACTATCAAATTATTATTTATTTGTTGGTCGGGAAAGTCTGCGGAAGTGCTTGTATTGACAGTAAGTCTCCTATCTGGATTCAAACTTGCTGCAAATGAATCGGGGCGTTTGCTGCTAGAAAGCATGTTTGTGTGTAATTTCCTTAAGAGCGCTGTCTTGGGTAGTTTACGATTGAGAATCTATCTCTAAAAAAAACCGGCCAAGTGCGAGTCGGACTCGCGCACGAAGGGTTCCGTATCAGTTACAAGTGCGTACCTATTTTTGATATCAAGAATAAAAAAGCGTATGTTTATGAAATGAAATGTTATTTTATATTTGTATATTCGAGTTGATTGAATGAAAGGTAAATTGCGGTTTACGATTTATGACGTATTAAAAAAAAAACTACTTACAAGATCTCGTTCAAACCAATTTTCGGTGGAAGTTTACATGGTAATGTACATCATATATTTTTTTTAGATTTATCATTCTCTTATTTTAGAAGTTACAGGGGGGGGACACACATTTTACCACTTTGGAAGTGTCTCTCGCGCAAACTATTCAGTTTAGAAAAAAATTACATTAGAAACCTCAACATCATTTTTGAAGACCTATTCATAATTTTTTTTTGAGTTTCAGTTCTATGTATGGGGAACCCCAAAATTTATTGTTTTTTTTCTTTTTTTGTGTGAAAATCTTAATTCGGTTCACAACATACATCTACTTGCCAAGTTTTAACATTATAGTTCTTATAGTTTCGGAAAAAAGTGGCTGTGACATACGGACGGACAGACAGACAGACAGACAGACATGACGAATCTATAAGGGTTCCGTTTTTTGCCATTTGGCTACGGAACCCTAAAAAGAGACTGATAAAGGTTTTGATAATCTGGACATACCGGTGATGGTATAAAAGATGGTGTAGATGGGCTATGGATTTGATATGGATAGGGTTCTATTATAACAGGGCTGCTGTGGACTTAAGCTACAAACTTTTTGAAAGTGAATAAGTGTCTGAGGAACGTTGCCAAACGCAGAGTACGATGGGCTGCCCAAGCTATGCTCAGGGTGGGAGCAGTTTTACTGCTGGTACCTCCAGGAAGGACATCGTTTCTTTGTTTGTTCTATTGTTAAACCGCAGAAGGAGTTGCCTTTCCCTTGGTAGCCGCGTAAATTTAAAATGTACGTTTCCGTCCCTACATGGCCAGATGTTTGGTCCGGACGTAACGTAGGTCTTTGGGGATTTATTAGGTATTATTATAATATTATTTGACTGATTCGTAAAAATAGCTAACTAACAACAGTCAAAAGGCATCGAATTCTATAAAATAGAAAAATAAGAACAACTAAAGTTTTTCATACCAGTGTGACATTTATCTACGGTAAAGTTAAAGGAACTGGAATTAAAATTATATACTAAATTGGTTCGGACAAACAGAATGAAAGGAGACTTACGAGTAGAATTTATAGGGCGAATGTCAACGGAAGTGATGAAAGGGGAAGACCAAGGCGAACGAAGGCCAGGTTTAAAGTACCTTAATCAATCAAATATATATAAAAAATCAATATATTCCATCGTAGTCCAAAGTCGTCACCTAATCCAATTTTGATGAATGAGGTGTCAATGAATTTGTTATTTGATCATTCTAAAAAAATAACACGAGTTTAAAAATATTTTGATTAAATCATTTTAAAATGTTTTTGATGAAAATCGATGACTGTGTTCCATCGCACCGAGACCAAGTCCTTCGGGAGACTTCTCCGGTCAAGGGAACGAGTGTGTTGAAGCGCTATGGTTCTTAGGTGGTACTATGACATCCGCTCGGCCAGGTGCGCGAGGAACTCGTCGAGGGTCTCCATCTTGAGGTTTGTCTCGATAGTCGTGTTGAAAGTGGAAAGACGAACGCTCACACTTGTTTACATTTCTACCTGCAATGTCATAACAATAAACAATCTCACCGGGTACATAATATATTGTACATTAGAAGTAGAAATGTAAACAAGTACAAAATATAATCACGAAAATAACTTAACAGCACGCCATATGAACTATTCTAAACTTAAAATATAACTGGCAGAAGTCAACTGGTGTACGTTGACGATATTTGTGTTTGTTTTGTTGAAGGGCAGTCGATACTGCAGATATAATTTAATTAATTAACGTCTGTCTATCTGATTCTTTGAACACGTATCAAGCTGAAACTATTGAGTGCTACCTGATATTTGGAACATTTACCGTTAATATGGCGTAAGAATCATAACACAATCTGCTAAGAAAACTTTCTTAAAAAGTAATCTACTATCGCGGTTCTTGAGATACAGCCTGGTGACAGACAGACATACAGTGAAGTCTTAGTGATAGGGTCCCGATTTTAACTTAGGTTACAGAACCCTAATAAATGAATAATAAATACTAATATCGAATCATCTGTTTAGCTTACTATAACTAATTTGATTATCGTTCAAGCATCAATCGTGCTATCTGGAACAATAAGCGATTTCACACATGAATACTTTCAGATATAATTGCTACATTTTATTAATATTTAAATAAGCAGATAATAAATGTATAACTATCAACTGACAGCAATGTTAATTAACACATTTATAAAAAAGAAATCATAACAATAATTTGAAATATTTAATAACTAAAAAGTAAAATAAAAAATCTTTGGTTTTTCAGTATAACAGTCCAATTCAGTTTAAAGAAACAAAAATCAAAATAACCTCCCACGCGCGGCTCCATAGGATTTTTTTATTTAAATATATCCTTCCTCAATAAATAGGCTATCTAACATTGAAATATTTTTATCGTGTTATCGATTTGCGAGTTCAGACAAATAAGAATTCAGCTTTATAAAGTATTTTAATATAATTATGTAATATTCAATTTATGGTTAAACTAATTAGCTCTCAGCTTCCTACAATTTTATACGAAATACGGTGATTATTTTTGCCCCTACATATTTTTTTGCGGTTATGTAATATTGCATACTTAACATTTTACTTAAGTGTATAAAAAACATAAATACAACTAAAACAAGTTAATTTAAAATAAAAGTAACTTATCATCATCATCATCATCAGCCGGTATAACGTCCACTGCTGAACATGGGCCTCCTCCCGAGGAGTGTATTTGCCATATTCACCACGCTTGGGAGGCGAGTTAGTGACCGCAGTATAATGTTGTACCACACAAAGAAACGCTGCTGCCCGTTCCTTGATATACGATTGTTATAGAGGATATTATTACAATCGTAAAGTAACTTATAAAATACTACTACTACTATATTATATTAATAATTTAATTTATTTAAATAAAAAAAGATTATATTATACAAGGTGTAACGGAAAGGGTATATACATAGAAAGAGCAAGGCTTCTTTGGATCATAACAAACGATATGGCAAGGGTTTCAACTCAAAATGACATAAAAAAGTCAGTATTATTTTGCAAACAAAAAATAAAAATGCGGAACCCTTTATTCAGAAATACCAGGAGTAAGAGGTTTATTTTTACTTGCAAATAGTTCGTTAACATCAATCAGATATCGTATGTTATCATCCAAAAAAGCCTTGCTCTTTCCATGTATATACCTTTTCCGTTACACCTTGTATATAATAATATTATAAAGAGGAAATATTTGTATTTTTGTGTGTAAGTTTGTAATGAATAAACTAAAAATCTGTTGTGCCGATTTCAAAAAAAAAAATCACGATTGGTAGGCTACATTCACCCAGGCGGAGGTTTTGGCCGCCGCGTACCGGCGGAGGTGTGAGGGGGCGCGTTCTGGCCGCGACCCCTTCCCGGAGGGTGTTGCACGGTGGCGGACTGAGATCCGTCGCCAAACCCTCCGGAAATGGCAGGAGCGGCTAGAGGCCGCGCCGCGGAGCGGATTGCGTACGGTGGAGGCGATTCGGCCCCATCTAAAAAAGTGGGCCGGTCGCCGTCACGGCGACGTCACCTTCCACGTTGCACAGGTAGTAACAGGTCATGGCTGCTTCGGCCACTACCTGTGCAACGTGGCGCAGAGAGAGCCGGACACTCGCTGTCACCACTGTGATTGTGCCGACGATACGGCGCAGCACACGGTGGTGGAGTGTCCGGCATGGGCCAACGAGCGGGAGGAGCTGGTTGGCGTGGTGGGAGACGACCTCTCGCTGCCGACCATCATTTCGAAGATGGTCCAAAGCGCAAAGTTATTATAATGCAAAGTTATGTCACAGAAGGAGGCCGCGGAGCGGGAGAGGGAAGTAGATCCCTCTGCCCACCCGCTTCGCAGACGGCGTGTTGGCCGTCGGCGGCGGGCCGAAACCCGCCGCCTACCACCCTAGGCTCGGCCTTGGGGAGTGGGGAACATGGGCCCCGCTCCCTTCGAGGCTGACCCATGAGGAGTAGTGACGCCTCTACACTCCGGGCGTCCCTATAATTGGGCAAATGGGCCACTATAAGTGTGGCCCTGGAGATCCTGCGGTACCATATTGGCCGCGGGTGCCGTCGGGGGGCCGGATTGCTCATGCGTACCCGGCCCCCGCCAACGGCGGATCGAAGGAGTGTCCGGGAGGTTTTAGTGGCGTAGGGTCCTCTCCTCGTGGTATGAGTTAAGCATACCACGCTATGGAGAGGGCGAGTCCCACATATCCCGCCGCCAGCGCGCGAATACGCTGCAGAGGCGGTGGGAATGCGTCAATGGATTTACCCCCGGACAAAAAAAAAAAAAAAGGCTACATTCACCCTGAGTAACATGGGCTATATTTAATTATGAAATTCTCACGGGAACGGGAGTTACGCGGGTGAAACTGCGCGCCGGAAGCTAGTATATGATATAAATATTTATTTTTAATTATATCCGAATTAAGTGTGAATCCTTCAATTATTTATTACAAATTGCTTATAACTTATTCAGTATTCTATACTATATTTTTAAAAGGAAAGATTTTTTTGTGTGTATGTTTGTAATGAATATAAATCACAAACTGCTGCCGATTTCCAAAATTCTTTGACTATTGGAAAGCTACATTCACCCTGAGTGATATATAGTTTAATTATGAAGTTCCCACGGGAACGGGTGAAACTGCGCGCGGGAAGCTAGTTATAAATAAAACACAAAAACTAAATACATATAACAAAATACTCAGTTAATTGTTAGTTATAACTTTATAAATGATATCTTTAGTTCATATAAAGTTAATGAGGCTAACTTTTGTTGCCAGAAATACCTATAATAAAAATATCTGACATTCAAACATTTAATTCACTACAGCAATAAAATAACTAACATAAAATAATACAATATGGCTCTTGAAAATATAAGTACAAATTTAACTAAATAAATTTATTTTAATTTAATATTATAATAAGATAGCGAACCATGTCTTGAAAGCTAAGATTACAGCTGTGAAAATGCGCGCAGAATTACGTTGCTCTAACCATAATACCTACCTGAATGTACACATATGTCAAGTGATGTAAGACCTCAATGCAATATGTCGACATTTGCACCAAGCGGAATTCCGAATTACTCCACAATGGGAATGGCTGACTGTCTCCCATTTTAATCTAACTCTCGGTTGATGTTTATCACTCTTGGCCTGCGATATGAGGTATTTTAATTCTATTTACGAAGTTTCCGTATACGGAACTAATTAAATCTCAAATCCTTCACGATACATCAATTATTTTCGAGGAAATAATAATAACTAAGGTTATAATTACATATATAACTTCAAGAGCCCGTTTACATCCGCTACAAACTTGGATCTTCTTTTAATAGACCTTGGAATACCAGGGTCGTTAAGATATTGCCATAAGCACCGCGCTTGGCATAAGTGGATTAGTGTTCGCAGTAAGATGGTGCGTAACCTGGAGCTGATAGACGCTGCAGCCCATCATTCAGGTATATGTCCTTACGATAACCATTAGGCCATTCTAAGCCGAAAACCGCACGGAAAATATAAATTAATAGTTTTCTATTTAATTAAAAAACAAACAATACAGGCTTATCTGTGCAGTTGACTTCACAATCCAAAATGACCTGGTGTAGTTCAACATTTATTATTTAAACAGTTCAAAACAAGTCAAACAATTGAGCACTTTTCTGGACTATTTTAAAATATAAATCTGAGATGCAAACAATGCTAAACTGGTCTGAATGGTAATTTCGATGCTATATCACCTCACGAGAACTTACGAAAATCTTGATTTAAACTTTGTCAATAGAACGTGTCTTCGTAGTACTTTGTCAATATATACTATTGTTTGTGTCTGTTTTCAGTTTGTTAATTTTTCATTATTTACAAAACATTCTTGTTCGGTGTGGGTCTGAGTTTAACTATTATAATGCTTCCTACGAGTGCAATTAATCCTTCTGCTACGAGAAAATGAATTAAAATGCTAGCTAATTGCTTGTTTACTTTCTTAATTTATACGTCCCGCAACTAAATTAAAATAGTTAAATTTAGTTTTCACCGAAGATTAAAAATATACTATCATCATGAAATTATGACAATATTATCTACTTGCTTCGTCAAAGAGCATTCTATCATTTTGTAACTAATTGTTTAAAGAACATTTTGAATACTTAATAAAACTTTACATAAAGCAGCTCTGGTGGCCGCTACAACTTTGATTACCTTGTTCTGTGGCAAAGTTTTCATATTTAATAACTTGAGAAAATTTCCTTTGTACTACACTATAGTTTATCAACAAGAAACCGACTGAAATATAATCAACATAAAAATGCATATAATCAAGAAATTATCTATTACTTTTCATGGACTGTGATACCTGGTTTGATTAATGATATGTGTAATTATTCAAAATAATGTTCATAAACATAGATTTTAACTAAGCTTTAATAAGCAATAGGCTACAATCTCAAAAGTTTGGGTATACTTCAAAAACTATTAACTCTAGGCTATTGCCCAATAGTCGGCTAGTAAACGCTACACTCGCAAGCTGAGCTGAAACTGCAGTTGTTAGTAATGGAACTTGAAAACAAGTAAACTATTATATTGCAAGTTCTGTCAAACATATTAACCAAATTGAAAATAAACTTTGGCGGAACTACAAAATAACTGCCAGCATGTTTTTATAGCTCTTAAAGTTACTAAACCCCACACGCTGCCATATATTTTCGTTTTTTTTAAACTAGATTTCGTTTCGATAACTATTTATTTAGGTAGGCGACGCTTGGCATGTAAGCCATTAAATAACAATCAACAACATTATATGTTTATTAAATTACCGAATTGAAATCTAATCATAATATAACAGATTGAACTCTAAAAACTAAAGAACATTTTGTTCGGAGTCAAATATTTTTTCTGTAATTTCTGTCGGAAATTGATTATTTTTTAATCAATTTAAATAAACAAATTATGGAGGAAAATCATTTGCCAGTACCACCTTTAGAACCAGCAAGCGTTGTTGTTACCTTATCTTGTTTATTCAAAAATTGATTTGATACTTCAAATTTATTTCAAGTTGATTACTATCAACTTTCTTTGAATGTATAATATAATAATATCTTAAAACGACTCCCGCGTTGCGCTGTTCTTACGCCTGGGTGCATCGTGTTGTGCTCTGTGTAGTGTGGCGCTTAATTATGTCCGTTCTGTTCTTTTGTAGAAGATTTTTGGGCGTCAAGCCTTGAGTTTCATAAATTATGTAGTTCGAAGTACTGAGCCCATAGATCATTTTGAAATGTTGTCAATTATCTTTTACAATTTATTTATATAACTACACCAAATTGACACCAATAAATACAGACGCTCTATAAGAATCATTATCTACTGGTGAAAACCGTATGAAAACACAGACGCCCCGCGGAGAACTTTACTTTATAATATTTATACAATGATATAGGTACATAAATAATGGTTACTCGCTAACATTTTCAGTGTTGTTATTTAAATCAATCTAACCATTATATTTAAAAAGAAGACGGATCATTTTTTTCTATTCACGATTGATATTCATGAGAATATATCATACGGATGATTGATCACTGTATTCATGAAAATGACCAAATTATAATCTACAAATAATTTCATATTAAAGGGTCTTCACAACAAAGGTATACTTAAAGTTCCTAGGTAAAAATATGGGGCACTGGATTTCATGAATAAGCCCCAGTACCCGGTATCTTTACTGCTGATCCCGGAGCCACCCGGGGGGTTTCATTGGTTTAACACGAGGGGACGTGGTGTGACTAGCACATCACCGTTATCGAGAGAGGGGAGCCGTACATACTTCGCTACTACGGCGGCGCTGAGTACCTGCGGAAAAAATACGAACTATAAGCATATTTTAGTTACGTTAGAGTTACGACATTTTAAAAAATAAAACAATAACATCAAACTAGAGTACATTTTACTCTGTGCTAAAACTATTTTGAGAAACGTGTAAACTTAAATGTCGCCATTTCGTGTGTATCAGAATGGCGGGTGTAATTTCCAGATTTGCCTAAATTTATTACAGTTATTTGGTACCTTCTGTGTACCTTTACGTACCTCTCTTGAAAATCTGTGTACCTACACCCGTATGATGATATTTTAAAAATTAGGTACACCCGCCATCTTGATGTCAGAACCGCGGGTGTACTGCTAACCAATATATGTAGCCAAGCGTACTGTTTATGTAAATTTGGTACCTCTTGTGTACCTGCAGATAAAAGTATTAAATAAACGAAATACTGCAAGGTTGCTGCAAAAATAAAAAATAAAAATTTCTCGTAAAACGTATCTTTTAAAATAACAATCTACGTATTGATAACTTATCTTATTAAAAAAAACTATATGTATACATAATTACAAAAACAACATATTGCCCATTTTAGAATTGTGAAGGATTTATAGAATTAGGATGTTTGTCTATCAGTGTTTCCAGAATCAAAATGAAACAAGAGACAGTTTTAAAGGATATATTAATTCATTTTCACGATAACGAAATAAGAAAGGATTAATATATGAATAACGCACTGATTCCATGTGCATTTAACTCGGCCTTATAATTTGTTACAAAACTATAATCAATGTAATAAAAATTGGACTAGTATACAGGGTGGAAAGATAAGTCGGGCGTTGAAGGCAAAGTACCTTAAATCCTTAAGTTAGCTTATTTTACTTAAAGGAAACATTCCTTTATTTTTAAAAAGAAACATAACAGCATTCAAAGATTTTCTAAAAGTTTTTTGCTTAGCCCGGGACTCCAACCAACTAAAATTAAAAAAACAAACACTCGCTATTTTATTATCCTAATCGTAAGGATTATTATTCAGGATAAAATTTCTTTAACAAACATTTGGTCTTACTCTCGTCTGTCGTACCACAAATCCCTGAAGATTACCAATCTAGTACAAAAGTTTGTTAAAGAAATTTTTAATAAAATAAAGTTAATGTTAGATTTTACGATCATTTTTATTTTTAAGACCAAATGTTTCTTAGAGAAATTTTACCTTGACTAATACCTTATCGATTAGTAAAATAAAATAGCGACTTTGTTTTTTTAAATTTTAGTTGGTTCGAGAGTCCCGGGCTGGGCAAGCAACTTTTAGAAAATCTTTGAAGGCGGTTATGTTTCTTTTTAAAAATAAAGGAATGTTTCCTTTAAGTAAAATAAGCTAACTTAAGGATTTAAGGTACTTTGCCTTCAACGCCCGACTTATCTTTCCACCCTGTATACTAGTCCAATTTTTATTACATTGATTATAGTTTTGTAACAAATTATAAGGCCGAGTTAAATGCACATGGAATCAGTGCGTTATTCATATATTAATCCTTTCTTATTTCGTTATCGTGAAAATTAATTAATATATCCTTTAAAACTGTCTCTTGTTTCATTTTGATTCTGGAAACACTGATAGACAAACATCCTAATTCTATAAATCCTTCACAATTCTAAAATGGGCAATATGTTGTTTTTGTAATTATGTATACATATAGTTTTTTTAGGGTTCCGTAGCCAAATGGCAAAAAACGGAACCCTTATAGATTCGTCATGTCTGTCTGTCTGTCTGTCTGTCTGTCTGTCTGTCCGTCCGTATGTCACAGCCACTTTTTTCCGAAACTATAAGAACTATAATGTTGAAACTTGGCAAGTAGATGTATGTTGTGAACCGCATTAAGATTTTCACACAAAAATAGAAAAAAAAACAATAAATTTTGGGGTTCCCCATACATAGAACTGAAACTCAAAAAAATTTTTTTCATCGAACCCATACGTGTGGGGTATCTATGAATAGGTCTTCAAAAATGATGTTGAGGTTTCTAATGTAATTTTTTTCTAAACTGAATAGTTTGCGCGAGAGACACTTCCAAAGTGGTAAAATGTGTGTCCCCCCCCCTGTAACTTCTAAAATAAGAGAATGATAAATCTAAAAAAAATATATGATGTACATTACCATGTAAACTTCCACCGAAAATTGGTTTGAACGAGATCTTGTAAGTAGTTTTTTTTTAATACGTCAAAAATCGTAAACCGCAATTTAGCTTTCATTCAATCAACTCGAATATAAAAATATAAAATAACATTTCATTTCATAAACATACGCTTTTTTATTTATTCTTGATAACAAAAATAGGTACGCACTTGTAACTGAAACGGAACCCTTCGTGCGCGAGTCCGACTCGCACTTGGCCGGTTTTTTAATATTTAAGATAAGTTATCAATACGTAGATTGTTATTTTAAAAGATACGTTTTACGAGAAATTTTTATTTTTTATTTTTGCAGCAACCTTGCAGTATTTCGTTTATTTAATACTTTTATTTGCAGGTACACAAGAGGTACCAAATTTACATAAACAGTACGCTTGGCTACATATATTGGTTAGCAGTACACCCGCGGTTCTGACATCAGGATGGCGGGTGTACCTAATTTTTAAAATATCATCATACGGGTGTAGGTACACAGATTTTCAAGAGAGGTACGTAAAGGTACACAGAAGGTACCAAATAACTGTAATAAATTTAGGCAAATCTGGAAATTACACCCGCCATTCTGATACACACGCCATTTCGCGTACCTGAAATAGCTTTTAACATATTTTAGCAACTCATATTCGGCTTCGCTCCGGCTTCTGCTGAGGATCTTTTTGTAAAGTAGCTACATTTTATATTGAAATATGCTGCTGTATTTTATGTATTAGTCGTGTGTTAAGCTGTCAAATCTGCACCTAATCTCTCAACGGTTGTGTCGGTACAAACCGCCACACCACCCGATTTAAAGCGCAAAGATATTGAGAGTGCGCCAGCGTTTGTGCACACTCTTGTGCACTGTAATGTGTCCAATGCAGATGGTTAATTTCCTAAGAAATTTACCGCCTTGATTAAAAACGGTCGGAAAAAATATAATTATGTTAAGTATACTTTAATTTTTAACTTAATTCTCAATATCATAATTCGATAGATCAACAATTGATACGTTTCACATTTTTTTGTGACTAATAGCTTCCCGCGCGCAGTTTTATCCGCGTAAATCCAGTATCGTAAGAACTTCATAATTAAATGTGGCCTATAGCCTTCCTCAACAAACAAACTTTGCAGCTTAATACATATATTCTATATATTATTATATTATCTACATATATTAAAATACAAAATTGTTGCTTCTAGCAATCAGAAAATATTGAAACATTTTTTATATTTTGCCTTAAAATTACTAGGTTGGTTGTTACTAGTAGGTTTGTAAAAACTTGGGTGCTTTTAAACTAAAACTTTTACTGGAATTGTTTAGGTAAAGTAAGTATTGACTGAATAACTAAATAAGTATGTATTTTTTATGCTTTTAAAGTTATCTATACGAGTAGTATCTATTCAGTGTTATACGTATATAAAATTGAACAGTTTGTTTTGTTAGGTCGTTTGCTCGAACGCGTTTCTCAAAATGCGGTTCTAATCTTAGTTTAGTTCCGTTCCATGATGACAACAATAATAATAATGCATCATGAAGGTATTAATACCGTGTAAAGCAGTTTATGAAAGGGACGAGGAATATTTTTAATGTAGGTACTTATACGAAGACAACATTTATGTATTCGACTTACACAAATTCATTCGGTTGGACTCCTTTGACTAGTCGCATCCAAAACTTATACGAAGATACGACTGTGTCCCCTCCGATCACTTTTTATTTCCAAGATAGGTAAGCACTTAAGTTTGCTGCACTCTAGCAGTCTTTAAAGTCGCGAGTTTTCATACAAGGTAAAGCTCAGAAGCCGGTGCCTGTCAACCACAACCTTCGTTTCTTCAGCGCTTTATGCCTTGACAAGCTCTACATCACGTCTCGACGGATATTGTAATAAAAAAACGTCTACCTTATGGACGCAATTAATGCTTCTAGGCCTTAGATAAATACCTGAATAGATTCACAACAGTTTAGGTTATGACGCATAGTTCGGTTCGTTTCATCCTAGTGACAAAAGTGTAGTCATGTGTCAATTTAAAGGTTTAAGTAGGAAACGTACTTGACTTCACAAGGAAGGCGCACGTATTTGCGAGTCTACCAGCGACCTGCGCTAATTGATGCAGATTCACATGGACTTAAGCGTGAGAGGCGCTTCAAAACATTAGTCAGGTTCCAACTAGTGCTTTTTCAAGACTACTTATCATACCGCTACCAAAGTCACTGCGCTTGGCAGGTGCGTAAATGCTGCTGCCCTTTCCGTGGTATACTTACTCAAACACAAACTCAGGTTAACGTGCTTTTCGAGGCACAGAACTTTCCTTCCACAGAACTATCCATAAACTACCCACAATAACTCAAAAATGTTTTGTCCTGCACGATTATCCAAACCAAGACTTAATGCTTCGGTCGCGGTGGTGATATAATAGAGGTTGTTTTATAAATACTACTCAAAAACCATGACGACATTTTCTAAATGTAATAGCCGCAAAAAAAAAAAAAACTATCTTTCTATACTAGCGCCCCGCCCCGGCTTTGTACGGGTAGACTTTTATAGCCTATGTTACTCAGGGATGATGTAGCATTCTAATGGTGAAAGAATTATCGAAATACGTTCGAAATAATCTCAGGAACTGCTAGACCGATTTGAAAAAAATCTTTAAGTGTTAGATAAAACACCTAAAGAATATAATAAATGTATCAAAAATGTTCTTAATATTAACGCAAATCATATAGAAAATTGTTATTCTTTATTAGATGTTAAAAATAATAGTTCAGAAATATTTACAGATGCCAATAAAACTGGTTGGGGTGCCTTCTGTAATAAAAAAAGATGTGCACAATCACAGTGACACAAAGCTTCATTTAAATGAATTAGAATTAAATGCTGCATTTCTAGCTCTTTAGTTTTTTTGCAAATAAATTTTACAAAACAGGAATTTTATCACGAATAATTGCGAATTCGTGCAGAAATAGAATGGGCAGTGCTTAACATCAACACTTAAATATTATTACTAGGGATATTTGGCAATGGTGCGAATCGCGTAATTTTGAGGCTGACCGATTATCATGAAAACAGTGCCTCTACATAATTTAACTCTCATTCAGTAGAAATTATAAAGTTTATGATGGAGTCACTCGGCGAAGTAGACATTCAGAGACTGAACTTTTTACTAGTGGCTTTAATGCAAAGAGCTCCATTTACGTTTCAAGGAAAAGCGATCCTGGGGCATGGACCGTCGATGCTTTTGCCGTCTCTTATAATAATAGTTTATTTTACACATTCCCTCCATTCTGTAAAATATTCATAATTAAAATTCAATGCATAAAATAATAAAAGACAAACCCGAGGGTATTATTGTAACATCATGTAATACCACTATTCATGTTGGCCAACTCAACTCTGGTTTCCCTTATTTCACTTTATTTGGTAAGTTCGTGTGATTTTCATGTATATTTTGTAAATCAGGTTCTTTGTTTATGTACATATTTAAAAGTGTATTTTTATAGTACAAATTCACTTAATATTTAACAATACCAAACCATTCGTGCATTTTTTTGCTCAGTTGACATTCCAACCTCGTTCAGAATGCGGACAAATTTAATTCAGTATGACACGGCTCGTGTTAGGATTGTGCCATTAGTATGTCCGTAGGTAACATTACTTAATGTGTGCACATTAAGTAAGGTGACCTACGCTACCCGTTAATGATTTGGATACGGGCCAAGGCAGTTCACGTAAATTTTGTTCCGAAATTGAACAGTACGAGATAAGGTTAAAAGTTTAATGCAAACAGGTGAAGTATATCATTGATTTATTGTTAACTAACTAAGCCCGCGACTTAGTCCGCGTAGAATGGTGAATTTGAATAGCAGTTTTTATTATTTAGGCTTAAAAAATGACGATACTTCCATATGATCTTCATCCCCCCCTTTACACCCCCTTCAACCAATTTTCGCTATTATAAGTCGCCAACAACCTTTCTCAGGTTCTAAACTATCTGTGTACCAAATTTCATTGAAATTGATTCAGTAATTTTGGCGTGAAAGGCCGACAGACAGACAGATAGAGTTACTTTCGTATTTATAACATTATTAAGGAAGTAAGGATAATAAACTGAGTATGATTAATGGGTAATATACACGTATTAAGCTTAATATTAAACGTGTAAATATTAAGCCACCAACCACTTGCACCATCGACCTCCAGGAGCTTGTTAAATGGCGACTAATATTATATGGAGTCGACATGCTAGGCGAATTAAAAAATATTTTTACCAGTTTACATAACCATATTAGATATAAGAAAATTTGTTTGACCGTCTATGCCTATAAACATACTAGTAAGTACCTTGTCTATTAATTAATATCCTGCATTTTTTACATTTCGCATGAAAAAGAAACCTCGGCCATTTAACAATAAGAACTGTTATGGTTTGTGTATTTTTTTAATCATGATCTTCCTCCCATGCTCCCATTATTTGGGAAATTTTAAAAAAATATAAATAAATAACAATATGTCATCCACTTCCATTTTTCCCTAGAAGACGTCTCTTCCATACTCACACCTTTCTTAGACATGTAACCTGTCGAGTATTTTTATTAAATCTAATACATAATTAATAGATACCTAATCTCGAATTCAATTATAATTTCTGTTTTTATTATATAGGCTTAGGTACCTACCGATTTATCAGGCCGTCCTCGAAGAAATAAAATTTATTGCATAAACAAAACAACAATTCATAATTTTAACTTGATGCCATACAAAATAACATAGAATTACCTTCTATAACTTACTGCTATTTGAAAATCGTTTTAGTCGAAAATTGTATGAAGGCCAAAGTCTCTTGTAGCACTGACGTTTTCACGAATTGATTGAACGAGGCTTACCTGCCTAAATGCAGTTTATTACAAAATCCAGGGCTCGGAAAACGAAATCTTTTTCGGAACGGTTCTCACTTAAAATACCTAAAGAACGAAATGTTTCGGTTACGTTCGAACAGAACGTTAAAAATAACGTTTTTGAAGAAGATCAAAATTATATCGTTCTTGGTTTTTTTAACGTTTAAAACCGTTTTATTTCATTCATTTCTTATTCTCATTTAGTTAGTAGGTTATTACATATTTAACTGCCACGCTCGTGGTCGAGTGTCTTCGTTTGCTATTGTTTATGTGTAATACTTAGCTGTTTACATAGGTAAATAAAGTTCAATAATAATCGAGTAAGAGAGAGAACTATGGATAATTCAGGAAGGACTTACTTGTAATGTTTTTCTAAATAGTCGAATATTTTTAAATCTTTACAAAATACGCTCTAAATTTCGTATAATTATATTCTGTTAATTGATTTAATTTTTTTTAGATCTTAATAAGACCTACAAACCCGTAGTACATCATTTTGTTCTATTGTTAATAGTTATGCAGTGCACGCACAAATAGGTTTTCGATTTTACACCTTGGGTTACAAAATCGCAATTTTCTTACGGATCCCAATTTTTTTTAGTATAAAGTATAGCCTTATAACCTTCCTCGATAAATGGACTAACCAACACTGACAGATTATTTGAAATCAGACCAGTAGTTCCTGACATTAGCGCGTTCAAACAAACAAACAAACAAACTCTGCAGCTTTATAATATTAGGTATAAGTATAGATAGGACTTGATAACTTGGCTGGGCGGGTTACAGTTAATCGCTTTAGTTATGCCAAATCTCACGCTTCTCCGTGCCCGCAGTATTAAGATTTCGCTTAGCGTTTTAATATTATACAAGGTGTAACGGGAAGGGTATATACATAGAAAGAGCAAGGCTTCTTTGGATCATAACAAACGATATGGCAAGGGTTATTTAATGCTATCTCTACAAGTCCGGAAGTAATGAAATTTCTGTAAACCAGGCTATAATTAACAAACTTTATTCAGATCACTCCGGTCAGTTAGTTTCTTTTACCAATACTGTAAGTACACAAAAAAAACTTATAAATTATATACCATTTAGTGAAACCCGCTTAGAGAGATTTAAAGAAAATATAGTTCAAAGAATAGATTCACTGCCCTATCACGGAATTCCGGATCTTATGTATAACACCTTATTTAATTTAATCAATAATGAGTTTAGGTCCATTTTTACTCCAAAACAACTTTCTATAACTGACCGTCTGACGTTCAGTGATTGGGCAACTCCTGGTATTTACAGAAGTAGGAGTAAATTGTTTGAACTATATGAGGAAAGGACTTATAACCACAGTCCGACTTTTCAAGAACATGTAAAAAAATATTCTAGATTATTTAAAGAAGCCTGTTCCACTGCTAAGTCTATACACATAAGAAATAAAATTAAATGTTCAGCCAATATTATTAAATCTGTTTGGAATATGATAAATAGTGAGACTGGTAGAGCAAAACTACGCAATCGTGATTTTCATTTAAAAATTAATGATGTAGACGTCAAAAAGGATATAGAGGTGGCGGCAGAGTTTGAATTTTATTTTTCTAACATTCCAATTATTGCTACAAAATCTCTGTCGTCTTCTTCTATATCTGCAGAACTGCTTCTCAAGCAGGTTGTAGGAGAGTGTGGCACAGTATTTGAATTTTCAGCAGTAAGCCCTAAGGATATTTTGAACGCTTTTAAATCGATTAATATGAAAAACACCAAGGATTTGTGGGGTCTATCTGTAAAAACAATTTCCTCAATTATTACTGAAATAGCTCCGCATCTAGGTACCTTATTCAATTGCTGTGTCGCATCTGGTGAGTTTCCTGACTTGATGAAACATAGTAAAATAATTCCATTATTTAAAGCTGGTGATAGCTCAGATCCTTCCAATTTTAGACCTATTTCCGTACTACCCACTCTTAGTAAGATATTTGAAAAGTTAATGCTTAGCCAGTTGCTCAGTCATTTTAATAAACATAATTTACTTCATAAGAAACAGTTTGGATTTACGAGGGGTTGCTCCACTATTGACGCGGGTATACATTTACTGAAAAGTATATTTGCAGCTTGGGAGGATTCGCAGGATGCTTTGGGAATATTTTGCGATTTGTCCAAAGCTTTCGATTGCGTACACCATGACACTCTGGTCAGGAAACTACACCACTACGGTATTAGGAACAAGGCACTCGAACTTCTAACTTCTTACCTAGGAAACAGAATTCAGAAGGTCGATATTAATGGTATAACATCTTCGGGTTCACCAGTTGTTATGGGAGTTCCACAGGGATCAATTCTGGGTCCATTTTTATTTTTAATATACGTTAATGACTTACCTTACTACGTAAGGGATAAACATGAGATTGTATTGTTCGCGGATGACACTTCATTGACATTTAAAATTAATAGACAATTAAGTAATTATAACGAAGTCAACGATGCACTCTCTAAAGTAGTTCATTGGTTTAATATTAATAATCTGTGCTTAAATGATAAAAAAACTAAAGTTATCAAGTTTTCAACCCCGAATGTTAGACAGGTTTCCACCGATGTGCATATTAATGGAAATGGCTTAGACCCTGTGGATACCACTGTGTTCTTAGGTGTCACTATTGACTCTAAACTACAATGGGGACCACAAATTGAAAAGTTATCTGGAAAACTAAGTTCTGCAGCATATGCAGTAAAAACTATTAGACGGCTAACTGATGTTGATACGGCTAGAATAGTTTATTTCAGCTACTTTCATAGCATAATGTCATACGGCATTCTTCTTTGGGGTAGCTGCGCGGATATTAACAGCATTTTTATATTACAAAAGAGAGCCGTGAGGGCTATTTACAAACTGGGTCCCAGAGATAGCTTGAGAGAAAAATTTAAAGACATAAATATTCTAACCGTAGCATCACAATATATTTATGAGAATTTGTTATATGTCCATAAAAATATTGACTCATTTTGTAAAAAAAGCGACACACATAGTATAAATACTAGATATAAGCATAATCTTGTGGTTCATGCTAGCCGTCTCCGCAAAATAAGTAATTCTTTTATGGGGCAATGTATACGGTTCTATAACAAACTTCCCAATAGTATAAGAGAATTGTCTATAAATAAATTTAAAATGACTATTAAAGCCAAATTGTGCAGCAGGGCTTATTATAAAATTTCCGATTATCTTTGTGACAAAAATGCTTGGGATTAAATCGCTCCAATCTCAATGTAAAATAAAGTATTTTGTTATTAGGTTAATAAAAAATTGTTATGTATTATTAGATTTTAAAAGAGGGTTCTACTGAGTTTTTTGGCAGTGTTTCTCAGTAGTCGCCACGTCACGCACTGCACGGTAGGAAAAAAATTATGACGATTCCAAACAAATGTAACCATTTTTACGGAATAAATGAATTTTGAATTTGAATTTGAATTTGAATGATTTTTTAAATTCATAGGTACCAGAAACCAAACTTTTCAAATTGAAATAAATACATCACTAGCACTCAATCAGCTGATCGATGTCAACAAACTATTTGCAAGTAAAAATAAACCACTTACTCCTGGTAATTCGGAATAAAGAGTTCCGCATTTTTATTTTTTGTTTGCAAAATAAAAAATTCTTGTAGTATTTTATTTTGAGTTGAAACCCTTGCCATATCGTTTGTTATGATCCAAAGCCTTGCTCTTTCTATGTATATACCCTTTCCGTTACACCTTGTATAGATTCGAATAATTGCTTTAACAGTCAACAAACCATAGCGGACGTTAATGATGATAAGGTGTATTTAATTTAGAATAATATGATAGGGTTTTAAGTAAATTGAATATTTCAGATGTTAATCCCTTTACAGATTTACCATACAGTCTACCAGTGTTTACTGAAGCAGAGGATGTAAATCCAATTACAGATTTACCAGACAGTCAACCAGTGTATTGTGAAGTAGAGGATGTAAATCCCTTTACAGATTTACGAGTCAGTCAACCAGTGTATACTGAAGTAGAAGATGTAAATCCAATCACAGACTTACCATACAGCCAACCAGTGTTTACTGAAGTAGAGGATGTAAATCCGATTACCGATTTACCAGATAGTCAACCATTTTTTATTAAAAATGGGGAGGAAATATTCACCAAAAAATTTTTTCCAGTGTTGGCTATTATTGGATTATTGCATGGAAGCGTCGATATATTTTATATATATATTGACGCTTCCTTATATTTGACATTTATTTTATACTAGCTTCCGCCCGCGACTTCGTACGCGAATCCTGTTGCTTATGCCAGCGACAACGGGATCGTCAAAATCAAAGATCTGAAACGTCTGTTGTCGAATTCAAAGGCCCGGGACAGTTATTCAGAGAATGTCGAAGTCGATCAGAATTCAAACGTTCGTTGCGCTCTTCTTCTGTCTCTTCATGCCTTACTCCAGAAATTCTTTCTCTCTCACTTTCTAACGGATTATGAATATTTTGATGAGTGCGTGTTCGGGACAATGTATGATAATCTCGATCAGCAGTTAGTCGCCTGAAGACTAAAGACCTGTAAATAGATGTGCTAATACGCTAAGAACTCAATAAAGAAATTAAACACTTACACACAGCGTGATTCTGTATCGGTAAACGTTTCCGACTCGCGAGACAATGCGTGACGTTCACGATCAGCGGACAGTCGCACATCACGTTCCTTACTTGTCTCTAGAGACCTAGAAGCAGGAGCGTAGATACGCTGAGAACTCAAGCGCAATTCTCTATCCGTGAACGTCTCTGACTCGCGAGACAATGCGTGACGTTCACGATTAGCGGCCAGTCGCGCATCACGTTCCGCACTTGTCTCTAGAGACCTAGAAGCAGATGCGTAGATACGCTGAGATCTCAAGCGCAATTCTCTATCAGCGAACGTCGCCGACTCGCGAGACAATGCGTGAAGTTCACGATCAGCGGACAGGTGCGCATCACGTTCCGCACTTGCCTCTAGACACCTAGAAGCAGATGCGTATATACGCTGAGAACTCAAGCGCCATTCTCTATCAGTCAACGTCTCCGACTCGCGAGGACCTAGAAGCAGATGCGTAAATACGATGAGAACTCAAGCGCAATTCTCTATCCGTGAACGTCTCTGACTCGCGAGACTATGCGTGACGTTCACGATCAGCGGACAGTCTCGCATCACGTTCCGCACTTGTCTCTAGAGACCTAGAAGCAGATTCGTCGATACGCTGAGAACTCAAGCGCAATTCTCTATCCGTGAACGTCTGCAACTCGCGAGACAATGTATGATGTTCACGATCAGCAGTCAGTCGCCCATTATATTCTTCACTGGTCTCTAGAGACCTGGATATAGATACGTAAATACGCTGAGAACGCAGACGTGCTTTGCGATCCGAAGAGGTTTCCATGGAGCGAGTTGCAGCCTGATGTTTTCGAACAGCATCAAGTCTCTCCTGACGCTCTTCGGGAGATTCTTGGGATCTTAATGATCCTCAATCGTTTAGCTCCTTTGGAACATTGGGAAAAATTTGACCTATTTCTAAGCATGGTTAAAGTTTTATTCTGAAGATACCTGATCAATTAAAATTTAAGTGACTGCTCCCCTGCGTTGCCGGGTAGGCTACCGTGTCACGAAGATAAATGGAAAAGGAAATTAAACACTCAAATAACATAAGCCCGAAGGCATATTTATTCGACAAAATAAAAAAATGAATGGGAGTTTTGGTCAGAAGAGTCAAATTTTCAATGATTCATCGAAAATCAGTCCTAAACTGTTACCGCCTTCACCGCGTCGAGGTACTCCCAGCTTGTGTTATTTTATAATTATACAGTGAAATTAGTGATAGGTTTGATTTCCTGATGTGAAAATCATGTTTCTGATCTTCGATTTTTATAAGTTAACAGGAAATGCCCATCAGACCAAACAACTTTTGCTAAGACGTCATTCCTATATGTGTTATGGTGTAGCTGGGCGCTTCGAATTCCACAACAGGTGTTCCAGATCTTCAATTTTTATACGTCTACAGAGAGTGCTCATCAGACTGAACAACTCTTGCTAAGACGTCATTCCTATAAATGTTATAGTGTAGCTGGGCGCTTGGAATTCCACAGCAGGTGTTCCAGAACTTCAATTTTTATGCGTCAACAGAGAGTGCTCATCAGGCTGAACAACTCTTGCTAAGACGTCATTCTTATATATGTTATATATATAGCTGGGCTCTTGGAGTTCAACATCGGGTATTCCAGATCTTCAAATTTATTCTTTCAGCAGAAATTGCTCATCACATGGAACAATTTTTGCTATAGTACCATTTTTGTATCTCTTATAGTTTAGCTGGTCTGTTACGGTTCTGCATCAGGTGCTCAAGCGACCAAGATAAATTATAGCCTATATGTTGCCCAGACTTAATACCTATACAACAAAAAAAAATCATTCAAATCCGTTCAGTAGTTCCGAAGATTAGCGTGTACAAACAAACAGACAAACAGACAGATAATTTTTTTTGGATTCGTGCTCTATTACTGTTTCTAAACCCCCCTCAATTATTATTTTTTTAATATATTCAATGTACAGACACAGTATTTTTACTGTTTTATTTCATACGCACAAACACAACCAAGGTACTAAAGTATTAACAATATATATCTTTAATATGAAGGAAAGTAAACGAACTTGGCCTAAGCGTCCGGCGTCCTCAGTAAACAAGCGCATCGGGATGAATGATAGAATCAAATCAAATAAGCTAAAATAAACATGTCAAGCTAGCGCGTACGCCGCTCGCGGCGCACGCCATACGGCTTGCGCGGGGCGGTGCGGAATAAACCGGTTTTCGATAACGTTCTCATTTCGTTTTCGTTTGAACACAATGTTGTGCAAGTAACGGTTGGAAACGTTTTAAGAACGTTATTTTAAATAACGTTTCCGAGCCCTGGACAAAATCTATCACTCTTTAAGCAGCCATGTTAGGGGCGACGGACTTGTGATCTTGTGATCGCCGGTTCGATCCCCACCTGCATCGCACATTGCACTACCGACGTGAACCCACTCGTAATACAAGCATTTTAGCTTTAGGTTAACAAGAATACTAGTAGACTTCAAAACTCTGTTAGTAATCTTTTTTTTTAAACAAAACAAAACAAATTAGGAGTTTGTTACAATTGACTACCTAATATAGAAGGTGCGGTATCATTGTTGATTGTTAACTAAAAAATGCTTCAATTATTTCTAGCCAGATAAAGCAATCAGTCTCCGCAGAACAGCTTGTGGCGGGCTGTTGATGAATGGCGACACCACGAACTACACTCCACCCACATATACTCCTAGACACATTTACAAGTTAAACATTGTACTATGGTGTATTCTGTGGTTAATCTTGATTAGTTTACATAAACTGGTCACCTTATGCTCTTGGTTGAAAAGAAAAAAGTATAAGATAATCGCCTTTTTATCAGCCTCAATTGCGAGTCCTGTTTCGAATCTGGACAAAAACAAACCGATCGTAACTCTAAAAAAAAATTTGTTGTTTTTGTCACTTCATGTGACACATGGAAATCTGTCACTAAGAACTAGCTTAATAGGTGGATTTCCAAAGATCACCTGCATAGGTTTGCTCCAAGTAGCCGTCATTGTCTGCCAAAATATAATTTGTCTAAGATTTTGCTCGGCATTCCCATCAATAGTTTTCTGCATTTTGCATCTGAATGTTATAAGAATGGATACACAAAACAAAAGTTCATAGACACGAAACCAATTATTTAATAACAATAAATTCATGTTGTTTTATAATAACTATCAACAACAACTAGTTGTTATTTTAATTTAATCTATTTATGTTGAGGCCACTCAAGCGCCTGACATTTATCGTCCGCAATCGTCACTCCATCGCATCATCGACGAGTAAGGCAAGGCGACGGCGGTTGGCGGGAAGCGACGTGAAACCGCGCGAAACGGCACAACAGTGCGCCATGATTGTTCGAGCTGTTAACATTATTTTTTACCTTCTTATATTATTTTATGTACCAAATACACCCAAGTTGATTATACTAAGCTCGGAGTATCATTTCTAAGTCCTCAAGAGATTGAAGACCTGCGCATTCATTTTGGTGACCCCGACGTGATCAATTCCAGCGTGAACATCGACCTATCTTCAGTTGGTTCAAATAAAACCAGCGGTCATCACGGAGATCCAGCTATCCAGCCTTACCTAAGGATTTCGCCAGTGCCAAGCTGCAGCAACCAGTTCCTAGGGAAGTGCAATCCTATCCTTATTACCTATATCCTATTCATTGCTAAGATTTGCGTAAATAAAGTTGAATCTTTGTTTCTAATCACCCGCAAGCGAAAAATATTTTCTATTTTTCGTTTAAATTCGTTTCATTTCTAAAAAACTATACGTTAAATGGTGTTTCGCAGTCATACAATAGCATTAACACATCAATTATAACATTATTATCGAAATAATAAAGAAATAAAATATCAATTTCGTACTGGGTTCGTAATATCAATACTGTGATCTTTGATTATATACACGTCTAGATGGAGCAATGCAAACAAACGACGCGCAAAAAACGTCTCCAATTCCGCAATTAGTGTGAGTACCGCTTGCGTACTTATTGTAGTAAAACTGTCAAAGTGTGCGTGTTTAGGGATGCCTACCCAACCTGTTACAACTTCCTTTCCTCGAGTATTTAATTAGATGAAGGTTACACAAAATAGGTTTAATAACGTAATTGTTTTGTAGATAAGTGTTTTATTTAATAAAAAAATTACAAAAATACAAGAAAAAAATAACAGGAATAACAGTAACTTCAAAACCCATCTCTTTGGGTTTGTTTTCGGAATAGTTTTCTCTTTGACTTTAATGTCTGGGCTACGTTATCTGATTTACAAATATGGTGACATCTTATTTGTAAATATTTTTCTATTATTAATTTTAGCAGGCTTGTTTGGTGAAGTTGACCGCAATCACCGATATTTTTGAAATAAGCATGACCGACAAACTAATTATTTTATGACTTATCTGTTCATAATCAGAGGACGATGTAACTATATAACCCTGTTTTATAAAATCTCTAATTACGTACTCAGAAGCTTTACAAATTTTGAATGCATGTAAGTATTTAATTTATTTTATGTAAATAGGTATTTAAGCTATCATTTTCGACATTTTCTGATCAAATAACTTAATATGCAGGTTGTATGGCATCATTTTATAATTTACGAAGATATAATGCCATTGTAATTGGTCTCCCATGGTTTCGGCAAATCTCCCCTGTAATTAACTTGCAACACCGGCCAATCTGTCAAACCTACAAAATAATCGAATAAATAAATTATAGTTATGTTAAAAATAGTGGTTAATAAACAAAACTTACCGATGAAATGTGATCTTGGTGTTACTACCTACACAGTTTTCCCACATAATTGCGGCACAATTTGACTGCACAAACCGGCATAATTAATTATTTTTCGGGAGCACGTTACCACTAAGTGATCGAAATGACACTAGCGTAGGTGAGAATCGAGTCTACTAATTTTAGTAGACTTTATTTGCGCCGTTCTGTACGGCCAATGCGGCATCTAGACGTGTATATAATCAAAGACTGTGATTTTAAAATCATATCTTTTTCAGATCATCCTATAATAATCACATCTAAATCTTATTCTAACGTAAATTTAAAACTAATTACAGGCAAAATTAAGTAGTGTCATTAAATAAGTGCTGTCCAGACCCATTGTGTGCAGACTACGTGCTTTCCAACAAGCCGACACAGTGTGCCTCCGTGTCATACACAAAGTACGGGCGTGGGCGGCCGGCCGGCTGACTGCAGAACCGGTTTGAGGCGGTTTAAAACGTAACGTTGAAATTACTTATTTATTTTATTGCATCTATTGACTGTTATTACTTATTTTTGCATTTATATCGTGATCTTAATATTTGAACCGACAAAATGTGTGATTTAAAAGAGTTAATAAAACAAAGAGGGCATATTAAAGCTAGAATAACTATGTTTGAAAAGTATTTAACACCATTATTGGATTGCAAGGAGACTAGTTCGGTTAAATTAAATGAGCTTCGTTTGCGTTCCAATAAAATACGCGACTTGTCGTGTAACTTCGACGATATTCAGTCACAGATTGAAATGTTAGATGAAGATACCACTAAACAAATGCAAGAGCGTGAGTCGACTGAAAATTTATTTTTTCATTTAATTGCGGAGGCTCAATCATTGTTAGAAATATTAGAGAATACAAACAAAATGGAATGTTCATCTAACACTAGTCGTAAGGGCAGTCATTTGAAGTTGCCGCCAATAAAAATTCCGTCCTTTAATGGTGATATAAACAAGTGGCTTTCATTTAGAGATACATATATTTCGTTAATACATAGTAATGAAAGTATTGATGACATTAACAAATTCCATTATTTAAAAACTTATTTAGAAGGTCCGGCCTGTGCGGTAATTAATTCTGTTACGGTATCATCCGATAATTATAGCATAGCTTGGCAGCTACTTTGCGAGCGATATAACAATAAACGTCTTCTTATAAATGAACACCTAAAGTGCTTGTTTTCGATCGAACCGCTGACTAGGGAATCCCACAGTGGCATTCGTAATTTAATCGACACACTATCTAAACATTTAAGTTCATTGAATACACTAGGCGAGCCTACTGACAAGTGGGACACTATAATTATTTACATGGCATCGGCGAAGTTAGACAGTGTCACATCTCGTAATTGGGAGGAGCATAGGAGCATGAATACCTCGCCCACTCTAGAAGAATTTTACACATTTTTACGTCAACGGGCTACAATTTTAGAAACTTGTAATGTAAATAAAAATTACAAAGTCGATAAACGCCGTAGTTTGCCAAACATGAATTCATTTATTACGTCATCATCCGAAATTTTACCTTCTTTGCAGTGTCCTATCTGTAAAAATAATCATAAGTTATACGAATGTGCAACGTTTAAGAAGTTGCCAGTACCTGATAGAATTTCCAAAATTACATTATTAAAATTATGCAATAATTGTTTTCGCAAGGGACATCAGTCATATCAATGTAAATTAGGAGGTTGTAGAATATGTCATAAAAAACACAACACTTTGTTACATAAACAAAATATCAACAAAAAACTAACATGCCAGGCGCAAATTTTCAAAATTGTATAGACGATTGTAACAAGCAGGGAAATTCATTTATTTTGATGGACACTAATGAACAAGAAATTGAACGAATTATAAATAGCCTAAAAATAGATAGTGCAGCGGGTTGTGATAAGATTAGTAGTAAATTTATAAAAATGCATAAGAATATTATTATCCCTCCTATCACAAAAATTATTAACGATTGCTTACAGTCAGGTTTATTCCCTGATTGTCTGAAAAAGTCAGAAGTGTGCCCCATCTACAAGAGCGGTGACAGAAATCGTATCAATAATTACAGACCGATATCCATACTACCAGCAATATCTAAAGTATTCGAAAAAATTATAAATAACCGTCTAGTAAATTATCTGGAAAAAAAGAACCTGCTATCTAAGAACCAGTATGGATTTCGGCATGGTAAGTCCACAGAAGAAGCAGTGAACAAACTCATCAGTTTTATAAGTACAAATTTGGATAAAGGCAAAAAATGTCTTTCAATATTTTTAGACCTAGCAAAGGCATTTGATACAATTTCTGTTTCCCTCTTGCTGGATAAACTCGAGAAGATAGGAATCAGAGGTACCCAACTGGAACTATTCAAAAATTACTTGTCTGGTCGAAAACAGTGTGTTCGTGTAGATAAATATAAAAGTACCTATCTTCCAGTTACACATGGTGTACCACAGGGCAGCATCCTAGGTCCCACCTTATTTCTCGTTTATATAAACGAACTTACGAGTCTTAAACTCAGCCAAGGCGAAATTATCTCGTTCGCGGATGACACTGCTTTAGTGTTTGCCGCCAACACTTGGGATGAAGTATTTGATGTTGCTCAGCAGGGCTATAATATCACTAGAAGCTGGCTCCAGACGAATATTCTGACTTTAAATTTGGAAAAAACCAAGTATATTTCATTTAGTATTAAAAAATATCCAAGTCTTAGTAATAACCATGAAATCATATCTCATGAATGTACCCTGGAAGAAACCTGCTCATGCTCATCATTAGAACGTGTACAGACCATGAGGTACTTAGGTGTGACTATAGACAGTAATCTAAATTTCAAAGAACATATCAGGCTGCTTGGCGCACGAGTACGCAAACTCATATATGTTTTCAAAAACTTACGGCACATTGCCGAGCCTCATCTCCTTAAACAAATTTATTATGCCCTAGTTCAGTCATTACTTAATTATTGTATTTCATCCTGGGGGGGTTCATACAAAACCACTATGAAATGCATCGAAATCGCTCAACGCGCAATCTTAAAAGTGTCAATTTTCAAACCATTCTATTTCCCTACAGTCTCTCTATATCAGATTTGTGATGTTCTGACAGTTAGACAACTTTTTATCCTCAACATTATTCTAAAACAACATGTAAAACTAGCCTACGACCCCTTAGCACAAACACGTCGAATGCATAAAGTATGTCTACAACGAACCACCTGTAAAACCAAGTTTATCGGAAAATTTATTGAATTTTTGGGTCCGTTCCTTTATAACAAAATTAATAAGGACTTAAATATTTACCCTCTCACAAAACTAAAATGTAAACAAAAAGTAAGTGAATATTTACGTCATCTAAATTATGAAGAAACGGAGCTATTACTTAACGTTTTACAGTAATTAGAATGTTAGGTATCAATCAATAATTACTCAACAAAAGATAATAAATCACGCTCATGCACCCACACTCACACACACCCACATTCTAACACACAAACACACCCTCATACCGACACATTTTCTCAAACTCCACATAAATCTCCCACTAGTCCACACACACACACACAAAAATAGTATAACATATATATACATATTCAGGTATTTCTTCAACATCCAAATAAAACTAATAAGTATTACAACCTACCATGTTTGCTCTGTCGGCAATTAGTATTATAGTTAATAATTCGAGGGAAACGGCACTGATAACCGAAATACAGGCACTGCCTAGTTCGGTTACGGTAGCTATATCCATTTTGTTTGAAATTAATATTGCCAAAATATCTGTAACATAGTACTAAGTTTTTTGGGAAATAAATTATTATTATTATTATTATTTTAGAAATATCATCAACTGAACAGGATTCTCATAATAATAGTAATGACGGCGCGGAGTTACCTACGGCTGTCGCCAACTCGGGCGCATCAACATCCTCCGCTTCCGTTACCATGGCTGCTACGCTTACAAATAAAGCACTTCTATCTACTGCGTTGGTCAAGGTGGCGTGTAACGGAAATACGTATGTTTTAAGAGCACTATTAGACTGTGGTAGTCAAACATCTTTCATTAGTGACCGGGCTCAACGAGAAACTGGTTTACAAAAATATAACCACGACTATCACTGCGTTTCGGGGATAGGCAGCACTGTAATAAACGTCACAGAACATTGTTATTTAGATATTAAATCAGTAAACTATAATAATTCGTTTAGTAGTCGCGTCAAATGTTTTGTTTTACCCCGCATTACTGATAAGCTACCCCATGTTGCAGTGCGTATACAAGATTTAGGCATTCCACAACATGTCCAACTGGCCGATCCCAAGTTTTATAAACCTTCCGATATTGATCTTCTCTTGGGCGCTGATATATTTTGGGACCTTGTGGGACCTAATCGAAATAATCTAGGGCCTCAAAGGCCGATTTTACAAGAGACTCATTTGGGATGGATAGTGGCGGGTCCGACTACGTTCCATAGTGATCAAAATAATTCCAAAATACATTGTAATTTTTCTAAGGACATAAGTAAACAACTTAGTAAGTTTTGGGAACTGGAGGAGGTACCTACTACTTTTCAACCTAGTACAAATGATGATTATTGCGAACAATTATTTTCTAATACTACTCGACGAGAAGTCGACGGTAGATTTTGCGTACAAATTCCTTTTAAGGATTCTATTGAAACTTTGGGTGATTCATATAATATTGCTGAAAAAAGATTATTACATCTAGAGCGGAAATTGAAAAATAATACAGTGCTTAAGCAGCAATATCACGAATATGAACGCTTAGGGCACATGACACCTATTTCTAGACCGGTGTTTGGTTGTTATCTACCTCACCACGCCGTCATAAGGGAATCTAGTGAGACTACAAAGCTACGCGTCGTCTTCGATGCATCTTCAAAAACCACTAGTAACATCTCATTGAACGATATTCAATATATCGGACCAGTGGTCCAGGACGATTTATTTTCCATTCTTTTGCGATTTCGACAGCATAGGTTTGTAGTGTCAGCCGATATAGAGAAGATGTACCGACAAATATTGGTGGATTCTCCACAGCGGCATTTACAATTAATTTTGTGGCGCGATGCACCAACTGATCCAATTAAAATATATCAATTAAATACCGTGACCTATGGAACCGCATCCGCACCATATCTTAGTACTAGATGTCTGCTTCAATTGTCAAAAGAATGTGATAACAACTTAATAGCACAGGTGATTAAGGAGGACTTTTACATAGATGACTTTTTAACCGGGTGCGAAACGGAGGGTGACTTACTGCATCTTATAAATTGTGTCACTTCTACTCTTAACTCTGCTTGTCTTCCGTTACGCAAGTGGCGTTCTAACTTACCATCGCTCTTTCAAAATGAATCGAGCACTTCTCAACTTAAACCTTTAGACCATATGTCTAATTCTACTATTTTGGGTCTAGGTTGGGATCCGTCCAAGGACGTTTTACAATTTTCTTCTAATATAGATTTAAACCATAAAGTCACTAAACGTACTATCTTATCTAATTCAGCTAAGCTGTTTGATCCTTTAGGCTTACTTAGTCCATGCACCATTATACCTAAAATGATTTTACAAAGGCTATGGCTATCAAAAAAGGACTGGGACGATCCGGTAGATGGTCCTATACTTAAGCAATGGATGGGGTTCGCATCTAATTTGAGCTCCATTTCATATAATGAGATACCGAGATGTGCATTGATCCCTGAAGCAGTGAAAATAGGACTACAACATTCTACAGAACCCTATTAAAAGAAACATCCATTTTTAATAGATACTAATCATATTCTTTCTAAGTTATTATTTACACATTTTCATATAAAGCTCCTACATTGCGGTCCACAACTTTTATTAAATGATTTACGAAATAGTTTTTGGCCCTTAAGAGGCAGAGTGTTAGCTAGGAGTACGGTCAATAATTGCAAGGTATGTAAAATTATGAAGGCGAAAAGTTTTAATCCCAAAATGGGAAACTTACCTTCTAGTAGGATAACGCCACATCATCCCTTCCATATCAGCGGTGTCGATTTCGCCGGTCCATTTTACATCACCGATCGGAAAGGTCGCGGTTGTCGTATAACAAAGTGCTATATGTGTTTATTCGTATGTTTTAGCACAAAGGCCGTACATCTCGAAGTAGCTGCCGATCTAAGCACGGACAGCTTTATATTGTGTCTGCGTCGCTTCATAGCGCGTAGAGGTAAACCATTAGAAATTTATTGCGATAATGGCACTAATTTTGTCGGTGCAAATAATGAGATCACAAATTTCTTGCAGTCAAATAAGCACAACGTTACGGGTTTGACTGCCGGGGAAGGGATACGGTTCAAATTTTCCCCTGCTTATTCTCCACATTTTGGGGGACTTTGGGAAGCTGGGGTTAAATCTGCGAAACATCATTTAACGCGTATATTAGGCGATAGGCATCTCACGTTTGAGGAATTGACAACTTTATTTGCGCAAGTTGAGGCGATCCTTAACTCCCCTTTCATCGGATCCCAATGATCTCAATCCTTTGACTCCTGCGCACTTCCTGATAGGCAAACCACTAACTTCATTACCTTCTGAAGACTTAATGAATATCAATCCAAATCGACTAGACCGATACAAACTTCTTGAGAAGATACGACAACATTTTTGGGACCGGTGGCGACATGAATATTTATGCGAACTACAACAGAAGTCTAAGTGGAGGATCCAGCAAAGAGGATTCCAGAAAGGCGATTTGGTCATCATTAAGGAACCGAATAGCCCACCTCTCAAATGGCGAATGGGGCGAATACAACAACTTTACCCTGGTTCCGATGGAACCGTGAGAGTGGCAGATATCTTCACATCAAAGGGCGTCGTCCGCAGAGCTGTCCATAATATCTGCTCTTTGGAAGACACAACAGTAACTCGAAGCTCTAACGATTTCGAGGGGGGGAAGATGTTGAGGCCACTCAAGCGCCTGACATTTATCGTCCGCAATCGTCACTCCATCGCATCATCGACGAGTAAGGCAAGGCGACGGCGGTTGGCGGGAAGCGACGTGAAACCGCGCGAAACGGCACAACAGTGCGCCATGATTGTTCGAGCTGTTAACATTATTTTTTACCTTCTTATATTATTTTATGTACCAAATACACCCAAGTTGATTATACTAAGCTCGGAGTATCGTTTCTAAGTCCTCAAGAGATTGAAGACCTGCGCATTCAATTTATGTTTTAGGTATCATTATTTATATGTATCTTAACTCTTTATTATATGTATATTTTATTCTCTACTAGCTGACCCGGCAGACTTCGTACTGCCTCAATCGATACATAAAAGACCTAAACATTTGTATAAAATAAACTGGGCCGTAGAGACTTCGTTTATGCGGTACTCCTACCCCTACACTACCCCTACCCTACACTACCTCTACCCTACACTACCCCTACCCTACACTACCTCTACCCTACACTACCCCTACCCTACACTACCCCTACCCTACACTACCCCTACCCTACACTACCCCTACCCTACACTACCCCTACCCTACACTACCCCTACCCTACACTACCCCTACCCTACACTACCCCTACCCTACACTACCCCTACCCTACACTACCCCTACCCTACACTACCCCTACCCTACACTACCCCTACCCTACACTACCCCTACCCTAAAAAATCTTGGCAAAAAAATTCAAGTTTTTAATTAACAAAATAAAGCTCAAATTGACTCTACATTTTAGTTAGAAAACGTTTGTATGGGAAAAAGAAAAAGGCTGTTTTAAGGGGTTTTCAGGCAATTATTCGAATTTTTCTCGCCGTAAAAACCATCCTTGAACTTCCACGAACATTAAAAAAAAAGAATTGGCCAAATTGGTCCAGGCTTTGTAGAGTTATGCGCTTACCAACACATTTTGCGATTCATTTTTATATTATAGATTCCTCAAGTTATATTGAAAGAATCTAAAACTTTGTTGATGTATACTACCTACTCAAAAACTCGTACAAAGGAGTTTTTGACTCAATTACTTCTTCGTCTGGGTTCCTTGGAAGAGATCACATTTTGTGATAAGGTCATCAGTTGTACCTTTATTATCATAATATGTTGTGTTCTTCTTTTTTCTTTGTTTTTGTGTATTCATTATGTGTACTATCTAGTAATCCATCGAACTGTATTTTGTCATCAACCAAATAAAATCATCGTGCCAATAAATAACGGGCAGCGGTAAACAAATCGAACGAGCTATAAAATTTCAATGGTTGCTCCTAAATATCAGTCGTAATAACAATACCGTCGTTAAAACAGAAAAGAAAAAACCAACGGTTGCGATATGAAACCAAAAACTAATTCAAAGTTCTGTCATTGTTTTCTGTCGCGGAGCCCAGTGAAGGAATAAAAAGCACCTCGTCGCCAAACGATATCGAGTTTCTTGAAGCAATTAAGATAAAACTGACGATAAAAGTCCCTGACTTGCTTACAGAGCTCGCCTTTTGTCAAGATTGTGGTAGTAATTAAAGAGCCAGGGCTTTGAAGCTGACTGCCCGCATAGGTGAGTACTGAAGAGTTTATACATGACTAGATCCAGCGTGCGGTTTCATGAGATCTTCATAATTAAAATATAGCTTATGTCATTCGGGAATAGTGTAGCTTCCCAATGGTGAAAGATTTTTTATAACGGTCGATTAGTTTATCAATACCAACAAACAAATAATCAAACCTTTCCTCTTTATAATATTAGTAACAGTAAGTTAAAACTAATAAAAAACGCTAAAACGAAATATTCCATGTGCATTTCTGTTTGTGATTCTTAACTTCATTTAGGGTATTTCCGGGAGATGGACCAGTAGGTGAGACGGACCACTTCAAAAAAACTACCAAAAATATTTTATTTCTTTAAAATGAGAATACTGCAATGCATCTGTCAACCATTCCGACCGTTTGCTTGGAAAAACTATGTGCTTTTCTTATTGTTTTTATTCAAAAAAATTGATTAAAATTATTGGTAGTCTCTGTTTTAATTAGTGGGAGTTTGTTACTGACAGGTATGTATTATTATTTATAGCTTTCAACAGTAGTAATGACTTTTTTGTGTCATTTTGTTTACAAAGTTGTGTTATAAGTTAAAAAATATTCATTCCATCTACATAGTTTTTTTGAGTGGCTGGTCCATCCCTCCTAGAACATTCAGGAGAGTTGGACCACTGCAGTTTGGGTGACATAGACCATTTTAAGGTAACTAATAGTTGTGGTCTTACGAGCAATTTATGTATTTAAATCCTTAATTTTCATATTACTTACAAGAAAAATACTTTTTATGTATGTTTAGGATCTTTTTTAGTTATTTCCAGCCATGTCATTGCAATACAAGACAAAGTAAAGTCTCAAGGGGAGATTGGACTGAAAACGAGTTTAAAAATGCTGTTCAAGCTCATGCAGACGGCTTGGAGGTCAGTGAGGCAGCTAATATTTCTCATATACCGAAAGTTTAAAAGAAATCTGAATAAAAACCAGCTAACTTAATCAAATGATCTTGGCCCTCCAAGAGTTTACAGAAAACGAAAAAAAAATCGCACACATTTTTAAAGATGAAGAAACAGATGGATGATTCTGTCACCTGAACTAATTTAGAGGTTATGGACTCTTCATGACATTTCTGAAATAGAAGATTGGGATGACAACGATTGTGCAGGGTGTGGAGAAAACTATGAAGAAACACTTCGAGCCGTGAAGAAATGCTGTAATGTACAATTTGCGAATGCTGGTTCCACGAAACTTGCACATGTCCAAAAATATGTATGATAGGTGTGAAAATACCATCACCAATTAATAAAACATGCTGTTTATCTAATAAGACATTTTTCAAATTTTAACCTTGTTACTAATTCATAGACTGTTAGATCCATCTCTCCTAATCACGTGGTCCGTCTCACCCACACAGTGCGGGATAGATGGACTTCTTAGACATTTATAAAATGACCAATAACTAAGGACAATAGTTATATTTTTTTCAGAAAAGTGATATTAATATGTGAACTAGTAATACTAAAATTATATAAAATATAATTTGTCATTTTATTTATTTTCTATCAAAAGTTATGGGTCGCCAACAAAATGTGGTCCATCTCTGCCGGAATTACCTTACACAAACTTACATTAAAATCTGACTCTCTAACAAGTAGTAATTTTCCCCCTTCGTTGCGATTATATGCTAGATATACCAAAATCAATTATTGAAAAAAAAAAAAAACGATTGCGTTCCGAGGGCGGGATGCTTCTCGGCACGCAAATGTTGAGGACACCGCGAATTGGAGTTATAATTATTATTTTGACTCCCGTGTCACCTGATAGCAAGTGCAGATATAATTAATAAAGAACCAACATTAAAAATGGATAGATGGAGTAGATGTTTAGTCGCAAAACATTCCATTCGCATATATTCTCACGTATGAGGCTGTGTAAAACAAATAAAAAGCAATTACTTTTTACGTTTTGCGCCTATGGGTATATTTTGGTTTTACAATTAAGTCAATATATTCAACACTACTATACTGCTTCTCAATGTATCTTTCAGTTAATAGATTGGGGTTAAGATAATTATCATATAACTAAAAAATAACGCGACTAATATTTTATTATTTCCTCAGTTATAAATTAAACCATTGAGCCAGACTTCGCCGATTGCTTTAGATACGAGCACGTCGAAGAAGCGAAATACAAATGTCATAGGGAGCACCCTATGACATTTGTATTTACCTGATTTAACAAAGATGTGTTCAACACCAATACAAAAACACTACCTTCGAGTTATGAAAAGTAAGTATGTTTCATATATCTTTATTTTAAGGGTTATCCAAGTGTTATGATGGCGAATATTAATTAAAACGCCTAACCAACTAAGATGAAAAGTTATGCATTGGCTTAGTTAGTTATTCATGATTCCTTTTGACATTTGGATTGGTTATACCTACTGCGAAAAGCCAATTAATTACGCAAAATTGTTGAGTAGTTTTCATTGAGTTTCCCTGAGTACCCCAATGCCTGTGGCCTCCATCCCGAAGGCCGAATTATTTTTATCTTATTGAACTCAATTAACCTTTAAGTACACGCGTACTTTATGGTAACGTTTCATCACGCGTGGGGTCCGGAAGTACCCCATATAAAAAAATGAATTTATACTCAGATTTTTTTTATTCATTTGATTATTTTTGATTCATTTTAAATAATAATTAAGATTTTCATAAAAGACATGTTATTACATAAGATAAATATTTATTATTCGTAAAATAATCAGTATGTTTATCAGACACTTTTGAAAAAGGAACATCGCGTATATAGTTTTCTTATACTTCCATAACTAATGTACTAAAATTTTACAAAATAGTCAACTTCTGAGAAACGTAAACATAAATTTCTAATAAAATATAAATAAAAATTACGTAATCACAAGGAATAATAACAATAACCGAAAAAATAAAAAAAATTACAACGCCTCAATGTTATCATTGTGCCCTAACGATAAAAATTTATGCTTTATCTTGGCATGGCGAACAACAAGTAATTGCTACTTAGTCTACTTAGTCTAGTCTTATTTCAAGATTTACAGACAATAGTACTCTCTTTATCCTTGGATATAGTACAATAAAACCACCTTCGCTTCATTTTTGGGGCACTAGGACCAGCTTCATCCGTACTAGGTAAAGGTTGCTCTTTGTCGACCAACTTGCACATGATTGCTCTTATATCTTTCAAGTTAGGATTATTCGCTGTCAGAGTCACTAAAATTCTATACAATGGCGTCCTCTGATAGTTAGTGACTCATTATTGCAATAAAATAACATTAATTCTGAAAAAGACACAAATTAAAATTATGTATGATGTGAAAAAGATTCTACGTAAAATCACGGGTGGGGTCCACAGGTATCCCCACATAAGTAAAAATTGTGTTTACCTTAGAACAACGCGTGGGGTCTGCTTAGACCCCGCCCGTGACGTTAAAGGTTAAGAGTCAGTTTAGCACAATGCCAAGGTAACGCATTTTGTCCCCGACAGCGGTGGTCTCACCCCCAACGACAAGGTGAGTGTCTGCGGGTGGCGCCCGCCAAAGCCCATGGAAAACAAGGGCCTCGGTTTTATTGAGTGCCACCTGCAGGCCCAAACAACAAATTCGAGCGTTGACGAAACGAATTCGGTCGACCTGCGAAGTCTACGAAGTCTCTCTGGGCAAGTTTATTTTATACAAATGTTTAGGTCTTTTATTTATCAATTGAGGCAGTACTATATGTTCTCATACAACGTCCGTAGCGTAGCGGTATTTGGCTCGCTTTAAATCTCGGAGGTCGTAGGTTCGATCCCCACTCCGGACAGGAAATCGTTGTGTAAATTCTAAGATTTCTTTCCAGGTCTGGTTGGTTGAGGGACTACCCTCCGTGCCCCGGAAAGCACGTTAAGCCGTTGGTCTCGATTATTATAACATCATCTATAATAATCGTATATAAAGGAACGGGTAGCAGCGTTTTCTTGTGTGGCACAACATAATACTGCGGTCACCATTCCGCCTGCCAAGCGTGGTGTCTATGGCAAATACCCTCCCCCTCGAGAGGAGGCCCATTTTCAGCAGTGGAAGTTGTACGGGCTGTGATGATGATGATGAAGTTTTTATATATTATGTATATTATATTGTAATTTAATGTTATTGATAATATCACTTGTCTGTTATTATCTTGTTTTATTATTTACTTTTTTAAATTTCGGAATATTTCTCGACAGCAACGAAGCACATCATATTGTTTAAGTAATCTGTGGGGGTGGGGGCCTGATGTCCTTAAGATACAGGCCTCGGCTTAGTTTAGGCATCAGTGTCCTACAAATAATTTAACTTTTTGTAAATAACCTTATGCTGTAAACAGCTGTTTAATAATTTGTGAAAAAGAGAAAATAACTACATGTTTTGATTATTGTTATTCTTTTTAATCTTGAACAGGCAAATCGCCCATATCCACTTGATGTAATGTTACAGATCTAAATAGGTACAAGGACATTGTATTTAAAAGCCATTTTAAGTTTCAGCACCACGAACATTTTAAAATCCGGGCAGATCGCGTAAGCTGTCATTATACTTAACTCCATGTCTTTGAGACTTGATTTATTTTCTTGTGCGGTGATGGAATTCTTGATAATATTGTATAATTCAGTATAAGGGGAAAACTTCGCTTCTTTTTCTCGATAAAATTGTCTCTAGGATTTCAAAAACAACCGACAGTATTTTAAACCTAGAGGTACCTACACATTTTGATTTTAGTGATGGAATATGTACTTACCTAATTTAAAATTTCACAAAAATTATCAAAATTTTCAAATTAATATAACGTACGTACAGAATTTACATGATATAAAACATTGTTGAAGATTATGGCATTTTGATTTTTTTTTCAACATGCCAAGATCAGATCAAAAACGTTTAACATTCAAAATTGTTATTTGTATTTTAAGTTAATCTTGCAAAATGCTTTAATATCATGTAAATAATGCTTTGATCTGGACGGATTTATTATTTGTATTTTTCTCAAGGGATCATTAATAGTTACAGAAGTATTTGTAACAAACATAATATAGTTGTTTTTTTTTTTCCTTTTAATAATTAAGATCTTTATTCTGGGAGAAATGCATGACTTTGGCACTGCCAAGGCGTATGTAAGAAATGGGTCTCCTACATACTAGCATTATAGAAAATTAAATCTAGCAGGTAAGTTTGATTCCCAGACAAAAATATTTGTGTAAAATCATAGGATCTAAAATAGGATCTAGTTAGTTGAGGGATTACCCACCGTCCTTCGGAATGCACATGAAGAGTTAGTCCCGCTTCTCATAACATCTTTCTTGAAAATCGTTTACTAGGTAACGGGTAGCTGTATATATGCTGTAGGTACATAATGCTGCGGTCCAACCAACCAACCTGCCCAACGTGGTGACTATGGCAACATCCCCTTCGAGGGAGATCCATGTTCAGCAGTGTATGTTATGTGGGTTCATGATGATGTGTACTACTTAAATATTCTCCTAAAGTTAACATTTCTAATAGCTCTAATCGGTTATTTGAAACGCTATGAATTACTCCAGAAAAACAACCATCTACAATATTTAGCACTCAATTTAGTATTTCACTTCACAATTATATTATTTTCCGTAACATTCAAACACTGCATCGCTATTCAACGTTCACATTCAAATGGCGGGCTGTCCAACGGTTATGTTTGATACTGACTGATACTTTTCATATTTGTCAGTGTCAAATGTCGAGCTGTCACAGTTGTTTTATTTAATTACCCACAAAAATATGCAAGATATATTCATTCAATTTATAATTGTATCAGTTTCAAAAATAGCACTCGTTTAGCAACGAATTAACAGTAAATATAAGCATTCACTATCATATATATCAAAGAATAATATCAAAATCTAAATTTAGAGCACATAATACTGCATAATAATAATCTTTATTATCAACATGCTACACGTACTAAGCCAACGAGCCAGTGCGGGCTAATTTAATGAGTTGACCCGTTAATTGGTGAACAGCTGGTTCCTACGGCCAATGTTTAAATTAACTGCCTTTTGTGTACGGCTGTTTCAATAAATTTGGAGTAGTAAGTATCCATTATTTTAAATAATTATGTATAATCAAGGGTCAAAAGTCTTAAGCCTACAAAAGTTTGTGTATTTTGTGCCATAGCTATTAGTAGGTAATTCAAATTATTAACATTGACCTTCTGTTTACTATTCATGTAATATCGGTTGTAACATAGGTACTGGTTATATTCTTCATATATTTAAATTAGCTTCCCGCGCGCGGCTTACCACCCGCGTAATTCCTGTTCCCGTAGAAACTTCATAATAAAGTATAGTCTTCATTGATAATTGGGCTATTTAAGGGGACTACATCGCTCAAATCCCAAAACCACCGCATGTTTAAAGTAATTTTTAGATGAATCCTTTTATGCGATTACCATATAAAAAATAGATGTTATAGTTAAGGTCATTACAAATAGATTGTATTATTTAAAATTGTAATAAACTTTCCCAAATTTTTAGACAAAAATCGTAGTATAAAGGTGCTTTTACAACCTAAATTGTAAATTTTCTCACAATTGCACAATAGTTTGGTATGGTTTTTTTACCAAAAAATATGTAATGACGTATTTAACAATTTGTATTGATTATTTTTTCTTAACCTGAAATATCACCAGTACCCCGCGAGGAGCATCCCCCGCAAGGCCTATGACGCGTACTCGGGACGACACATTCAGTGTCTGTATGACACTTGCGACGGGTGGACTATACGCGTGTTATTTTTTTCAAATTAAACCTAAACCGTCTTATTAATAAACGTGGACTAAAGAAAGATTAACTTTATTCTAAGCACTAACCCGGTACTAACAAATTTCACTATTAATAAACACGGACTAAGGAGTGATTAAGCTAATTCGACTCTAGTCTCGGTGTAAAAGTTAAACCATAGGTATACCTTGTTTAAGGACGGATTAAGCATAGAGTAACTATCTTTGACATCTGTTTTTACTTTTTAGGTTAGATTGTAATATTGTTTGGTAAAAGTTAATTAAAATGAATAGACTATTTAGAGACGACTTATGGCTGATAGACGAAATTGATTAGGTTCAGAATCAGATGGACTACATTCCAACATTAAGGCGTGTTAAATTATACAAAATTCGTAAGAATCCACTTGAAGAACTTGTAGCTGAATTTAAATCGAAATAAAGGGTTCCTCGATCTACGGCTGTTTTTATCATTGATATGATAAACAATGATTTAGCTGGTGATGCGAGAGGTGGTTTCATACCGCCCCATATGAAAGTTTTAAGTGCAATAAGATCTTGGGCACGCGGAGAGGTAAGAATTTGACAATCAATACAATGATATTCAACAATCTTTGCTTTTTCAATCTTCTGGGTATTTGTTATCTTATAAATCTTTTATATTTTGTGAATTCAACAGATTCAAGATGACGCAGGAGATATAAGTGGTAAGCGGTATCGGCCAACAATATCACTTGTATGCAAACAAGTTGCTTTATCATTGGTGGCAAAAAGTGCTCAATGGATCAAAATTCCATAAAATGATGCAGAACAGAGCAATGTGATAGAAGAATTTTATTCGATATGTGGATTTAGACAAGTGATTGGAGCCATTGACTGCACACATATTAGAATACCAAAAGTCAGTGGAAATATTGGACAATATTTAGGATATAGTTTAATAAAATTAATGTACAAGTGTGTGGTATGAAGCCCAACTGTAGCAATATATGTATTAAGTTTCTATATAATTTGTCTTTTAATAAATTTTACTCATATTATATCATTTGTTCTTATTTAAATAGGTATTATACCTATATTATTATTATTTTGTAACAAAATAATCGAAATCTCACAATTCACATCCAAACGTCCTTATCATAGATAATAGAAACAAACATCGTATGTCATCTGTCACTGTCATTTGTTATATTTCATTCGCTAGTTCATTCTTTTTATTTTTAATTTCAACGGTGTTGCCATAGATTGTCCGTTAAACCAGGCGTAACGAATGTATAGCTAGTCCGAGCTTAGTCCACGTTTATTAATAACGTTATGAAAACGAAGTTAATACTTAGTTACACCAGAATTAGCTAAACCAAACGTAACTTCGGATTAAGCAAGAAGTAGGCCATTTTTATTAATAAGACGGAAAAAGTTCACCTTTTAAGTGATTTTTGAATGAAATCATATTGTAAATAGTACAAATATAAATATTTCGTAAAATAAGAATAGAAATAAAGGTTGTAAATATATATAAAGTTGATTGTAATTTCGTTTTGTTTTTTGAACCTATCATAGAATAAGCCCGACTATGCCTAAATACAAGAATAAATGTAAAGTAAAGCGAGGCCGAGCTCTCCAAAACTATTTGTAAGTAACTACCTATCCACTTAGTAAATAAATTATTTTCATGGTGCTTACTTTTTATCGTTTTCGCTATAGCTATCTTGAGAATTTCGTTCGATTAAGGATGGAGACTTAGGTGACTGATGGATGATGTCACCTACCTGATGGTGGACTCTGAAGGTGGGTATAGTATCTCAGTGACGGTAATGCGTAGAACCATCGTGTTTGGACTCATTTGAAAGGGCTCATGGAGACCTTGGTGACTGTTGATGTCACTTCCTGATGGTGGATCCGAAAGTGGGTATAGGGTCTCAGTGACGGTACAATGTAGAACCATCGTGTTTGGACTCATTTGAAAGGGCTCATGGAGACCATGGTGACTGATGATGTCACTTACCTGATAGTGGACTCCGAAGGTGGGTATAGGATCTCAGTGACGGTACTACGTAGAACCATCGTGTTTGGACTCATTTGAAAGGACTCATGGAAACCTTGGTGACTGATGATGTCACTTACCTGATGGTGGACTCCGAAGGTCGGTATAGGATCTTAGTAACGGTACTACGTAGAACCATCGTGTTGGGACTCATTTGAAAGGGCTCATGGAGACCTTGGTGACTGATGATGTCACTTACCTGATGCTGGATCCGAAGGTGGGTATAGGGTCTCAGTGACGGTACAATGTAGAACCATCGTGTTTGGACTCATTTGAAAGGGCTCATGGAGACCTTGGTGACTGATGATATCATCTACTTGATGGTGAACTCCGAAGGTGGGTATAGGATCTCAGTGACGGTACTACGTAGAACCATCATGTTTGGACTCATTTAGAAGGCTCATGGAGACCTTGGTGACTGATGATTGTCACTTACCTGATGGTGGACTCGTAGGTCATAACTCATAAGTCTTATACTGCATTGATAACACGGATTTAGATATACCTAGATAACACAAGAGCAACTACTTCGCGTGCCTAGCTTACGTACAAAAACCGTAAGTGGCCACTTTCGCGCTCAGTCTGTATCGGTGTACAGCGCTAGTAGGTACTCAGTTAAAAATATTAAAATGGTAAATTTTGCTGTTATTAATTGTAAAAACTGCACAAATGCGAGGAGAAAAAATAAAGTAAACTTTTCCTTCCATCGGTAAGTCATTTTGTGATTAATATTATGCGTAATTAATTTAAAAAACAATTATTTTTACCAATTTTAGGCTACTACCCTCAGTTATACCTGATAATACTAAATTTGAGAAGAACAAAACTTTCGTATTACATTGCGGCTTTTACTTGGAGCTGTTGATGAGAGGTTTTGTTTTAACAAGTGATGAATATCGAACAAGCGATACTATCGTATATCGCTTTGGTTTTATAGTACAAAATTGACTGACTTTTGTCAATTTTAGCGTTTAGTGCTGTTCATCATATGCAACTCAAATCGATTTTCGAGTTGTTTTGTATTATATAAGTACTTATTATGTAGAGAATTTTAATAAATAATCGTACCATTTCGTTAATTTTTTAGCTTTCCCCATATAATCAATGATGAACAAGTAATATGCTCAAAACAACCAACGTTACAACTCAAGAAATTTATTTTAGACAGTTGAACAACAAAAACAGTCACAGATAGTAGTCAGTACGTCGAAGTATACACCAGCATTACGAAATACTAACAATTTTGTAAAAAATATATATTCCTAACAGCCTTATAAGCCGATCAGGAATTTTATTTTCCTCTGTTTATTTCATTCCTCTGTCTATCTCATTACTCTGCGCTCTGTCATAAGATCATACATAAATCGATTTGAACGATTCTTAATAATTCTTTACTGTACACAATTACTCAATAAATGTTTATCCGTGCAGTAACAATGATTTATATGTGTCTTACACTGGTATGCTATAAGGTCAGTATAAGTTTTTAGTGATCTTACTAATGCCGTTAAAAGAGTAATTCCCCTTATATTGCTCTCTGTGATGTCAGTTTGAGCGTATATCACAACTTGTCGAAAAAGCAAAAAGAGTGTAGTGGGCGGTGTGTAAAAAATTTAAATTGGAGTAACAAATATAAGTAGGTACCTTTATTTTCATACTTTATATTTACTACTTTGTATCTTTGGCAGTGTATCTTGCTATTATGGATAAACAACTTGCGCAATACATTTCATCGAAAGTTTTATAATATAAATAACAATATTTTTATGGGCCCCTTCTGAAATGAGTCTAAAATATTGATAGTTTATTTAATTATTTTTCCAATATAAATGTGAATCTTAGGACATACTTTGTGAAAAGGTATTAAGTCTAATTGCTCTTCTTTAAGATAAGCGTAAGACGATTAAGTCTTATGTCACACTTGATAAGTGAACTATAAGCTTTTCGCTCTTGTTAAACACTGATCTAAGGCAATTTAACTGTAGCCATGTTTATCATTTAGGGTTCCATAAGAAAGAACAAATCATACATTTTAGTATGAATACCTATGTAATTAGGTTAGTAAAGATAATTATTAATTGTTTTAGACTAACCTGAGCCGTATCAAGATGGTTTTCGTAATGGATGTCGACTGCTTTATTGATAAGAAAAAAATCCAAATGCTTAAAAAAGAAAAGTGGCCTTGGAATACAACGCTCTGACATACGCTCTGACAAATGTATCGCTTGTGGATATGCTACATCATACAACGCTGACGTCTCTCAAAAGCCTTCTCATTTTATAATAATAAAAAAATAAATAAAATAATAACTTAACTAACTTACCTATCACCAGTGGGGTAACCAGGGCATTTCAAAAATACTACAAAGTATTGGCCAAAATTGTTGTCGCGAGCTCTTGTAAAGCGGCAAACCATCAATATTGATAGTAAGTGAAATATTATTTGGTAAAGGAACAACGTCGTGTTCAAAAACCTTTGCCAGTACTTTTTGTAAGCCATTGTGCCAATAGTGTCCAGTCCCCAATGCAACAATCTGTACTTCTTGTTTGGTTCTTTGAAAAAGTGTACGGGCATCCTTAGGTAACATGTGTTTGATTCTTTTATTCAAAATCACATAAAAGTGCATTATACGCTGAGAGCGATGTGTTATATTTGATGGCCCATATTTTAATTTCTTCCCGCAACTCTAAATCTTTTTCATAATCCATTTTGTCGACGTCCGATTCATTTTCCTATTCATCACTAGTTGCACTATTATTTGAAAAATTTATCTCTTCAAAGACTTCAGAAATAATATTATTTTCTGGTAGTACGGAACCATCAAATAAATTGTTAATTTCCGATCTCGTAGAAACTTGTACCGATTTTGGTATACACTCTGGCTATTGTACTAACTCAGAGTATGTTTTATGCACTTTTTGTCGGTATGCCCCACTTCTTTTGAATCTCTTCCATTTATTTATATCCATTTTTTTAAATGACTTTATCTACACTCGGTTCCATAAAAAACGGGTCAGTCACATAAACCCGAATATCTCCCGACCTACGTATGCCATCCTAATGAAACGAAGACTGTTCAATTGAGAATTTAATTACACAGATAAAAATAAAATAAAACTTAGTTGCACCCACAATATTAATCTCTAAATTAAAAACAAAACTAAAGTAGTCATATTTTTCTTAAGATGACATTTTTTTTATGATTGTTTTTTTGCTGTTTTTCATCACTTTCTTCATTTAATACTTTGTATTGCCTCCACGAGCTCTTCTGACAGCTTCCAGGCATTTAGGCATGCTGTACACCAAATTTCGGAGCCGGTGCTGAGGAATACCTTCCCATTCCTCCACCAGTGCTTGTTTGAGCTCGGGAAGCGACGGACGCCGTAGTCACGTGTATCCCCTCCACGCGCTCTTTTTCATGCCCCTTAGCTCTTTCTCGAGCAAAATACAATTTAAAATATAAATTTTCAATTATTTTTTTCGACATGTTCCCACCACTATTATTGGCTGGCTTTTTTTTCCTAGCCTCTGGGAATAATAAACTTTAAGCACAAAAAAAGCCAGCCTTGTTCTTATTAGGTACCTAAACATAATTTTTTTTCCTCACTTTAATTAAGCCTGGCGATACCTTTCCACCAACCAAATGACGCCAGATTTTTTTTGTGTGCTTTGAGGAGGTAGGCAAACCATTTGGCATAAAAAGTAATCCTGATCACATTACCTTTTTTTTTATTTTTTTCCCACCCCATAACTCCCACATCCACCACGCGAATCCTGCCAGGTCGACGTCTATATGCTTAGAATGCTCCAGGTAAGCTGATAAATCATTTTTATGAATGATCAAATTACCTTGCCTTTTCGGTTGTCAGCTCTTAGTCCATTAGCCTTTTAATGTTTAAAGGCATATTAGCAGACTGCTTGAATTTTTGTTTAGCTTATTCTACTTAATTAACTACTTACTAAGCTCAAGCCGCGCCGCGCCGGTAAAATTATATGGGCTTTATTTTAAACGTTTCCTTTCATATTTCATAGCAACCATTCTCCATCACGACCACACCTTGAGTTACCATATAAGATTACGCTATTATTATTACCTAGCTAACACGACAGACGTTGTCTTGCCCTAACTAAAACTCTATATTAAATTCAACTTTTAATATTAGGCGTGATAGCTCTGCAACAACAGGGAAGTGCAGCACGCATTTTGTCAAAGTTATGTCAAACGCCATGAGGTCACATTAAAGAAGGTCATATTGTCAAAAGCGGTTACATTTAAAAAATTATATTGAGGTTAAGTTTTCTTAAATTTTCTAATTTTCCGCGCAATTTTCTTATTTTTTTCTTACATAAGAACCTTCTCCTGACAAACACAACAAAAAACAAAATTAGCGAAATCGGTTCAGCTGTTCTCGAGATTTGCACTCAGCAACACATTTAGCGATTTATTTTTGTATTATTGATAAAAGATTTTATTTTAAAAATATACAACACACAAAAACAAACACAAAAGAGATCATTTAAAATGCAAAGAGGATAATTTATCATCCATCAATTTTAAAGAGACATCGAATTTATAGCCCTTAGGGGATTTTGCGAAAGCCGTTTGGCAGTTAGATTGGTGATTGTCATGGATGATGCTGTCAATTTCGTGACCAACGGCTTAAAATGCTTTTCGGAGTGTTGTTACATCCTGTTTAACTTAGCACGTACATATATATCAGCAATATACTAGATTTTCTTTACGTCCTTGCAGGCTTAAGGTGAAATTAATGCCGTTAGTATATTTTGGTGCCTTGAGGTTTCCCACTCAGAAAATACCAACAAATGCCTTCTCATGTGTGTCGCAAGAGACGATTAATACAGTTTAAAGAAGGGCTGCAACATCTATCAGCCAAATGCTATTTGCCATACTTCGATCTTCAATCTGCCTGCCAAGCGGGGTGATTTTCGCGATACTAACAAAACTAGCAATATAGGCCAGCAGTCCATGAGGACTGCTGGCTTATATTTAGCTCTGGACCTTAACGAGCTGTAAAAGCGTAGTAAAGATACAGGAGCGAGGGACCACACGCGATGACCGCTGATGACCGTGGACTAAACAGTATTTTAATATACATTTGTCATGTGAAGTAAAAATGCTAAATATATATTTTTTTCGGTTTCACCGTACAATGACGGTGGTTATAATATAACATTGTGACCTAAATAATGTTGTGGAACCGTTGATACTGTGATCAATAGCAATCTTTTCAAATGGACAGTACAATTATTTCAAAAGAAAACTTTGACACAGATCATTTAAGTTTTTGGTCAAGTCTCCAATTTATTTTTATCGAAGCATTTTTTTATTTCATTTTAGCACATAACATTGTACTTTTTATGCCACAGGAATGATCTATTAGTCGACCTAAGGGTAGTACAGACACAACATGGTAGGTGCGATATGTATACTGCTAACAGAAAAAAAGTATACGTTATAATAAAGTAAGATACGATATTTATTCAATAAATTGATAGGTTTATATTATACAACCGGTTGTACTCACGGTTTTAAATCATCGGATATGTCCGACTAGTTTCAGTTAGTCGCTCGGCGCCGCGCCGTCGAGTCGACTACTCCTTGAGAATGGACCTCGGGATGGTCTCGAAACTAGTCGGACATATCCGATGATTTAAAACCGTGAGTACAACCGGTTGTATAATATAAATATGTGTACCACTCACGAAAGTTTAAAAAAAAAAAAAATTGATAGGTTTTACCGGCATATAACCCATTCCCGTATGAACCTCTTTATCTATTAAACCAAAAAAGACTGAAGCTAAATCAATTTATATAATATCAGTATAGATAAACTTATTATATACTATTATAAACAAGTGCGAAATGTTTAATCAATACACAAAGCAGGACACGATTCTGGAAATAAAAAGAGGAAGGTAAAGAGAGAATGGAATACATTATTTCTCGTGGAAACCGGCGTTCTAAAAACAATGAAATTAAAACACTTTACTAATGAGATGTTGATTGCAGCTAGTACGCCGTTAGCCGCGCATTTCCATTAAATCGTATCATCATCAACAGCCCGTATAACGTCCCCTGCTAAACATGGGCCTCCCCGAGGGAGGGTATTTGCCATAGTCACAACGCTTGGCAGGCGGGTTGGTGATCGCAGTATTATGTTGTAACACACAAGGAAACGCTGCTGCCCTTTCCCTTGTATACTATTGATATAGATGATGTTATAACAATCAGGACCAACGGTTTAACGTACTTTTCTAGGCACGCAGGGTAGTCCCTCAGCCAACCAGACCCGGAAAGAAATGTTAGGATTTACAAAGATTTCTTGTCCGGCGTGGGGAACCACGAACTCCGAGATGTAAATCGAGCCAAATACCGGGATTGAACTTGTTACTTGTTGGAAGAAAAACTTCAATCTTATATTCTTCATCAAGTGTTTTACGTGCCTTGGGATTAGTATCCAATCATAACTAATTATGTATCTTTTTAAAAAACCTTGACATTAAAATGGGTGACATTGTATGTACATTTGAATCTAAATTAATTAGACAAAATGTCGTGTCTGGATGGCGTGAGAGATAACTGAATAGTCACAAAATTGCACCAAATTACTGTACCTAAACTGTACAAAACTGTACTTAAGTGGAAAAAACCTGTACCTCAAGCAATTAAATAGATAGTGATATAGACACGTCGTTCTGACGTCAGCTTGGCGCGCATACTCATGTATTGCCCCAACGTTTGGGAACTATATTTTGTCATGCTTTTTTACCTTGCCAATTTGACGCAAATGGACCAATATTGTTTTGACGCTAACGTCGAAAGCTGCTGCTAATTCAGCCGTAGATTGTGTTTCATCAGCCACAATCGCGTTTAATTCGTCATTGTCGACCAAAGTCTTCGGACGACCGCGAGGTTCATTTTTCAGGTCGAAATTTCCAGAACGGAGGCGAGCAAACCAATGACAGGTGGTGCGTTGGTTTGTAGTGTTAGCTCCGTAAACGTCGTTGATGTTGCGTGCCGCTTGTGCCGCGTTGCTGCCGCGACGGTACTCATATTCCATAATTACTCGAATTTTTAACGTATCCATGATGACGAAAAAGATTGAAATGCGATGAAAATGTTACACTAATCAATAAACAAATGACTACTTTTGGAAAAAAAATCCATGTTTTTATAATAAAATTAATTTAAAATTAGAATTCTTAGCCAAACAAAAATTATTTTGATTTGAAATGGCCAGTACTGCAGAACGGCAATTTCATATGTAAAGACCTAATATTAAATTGCTTAAGGTACAATATTTTTCCACTTAGGTACAGTTTTTGGTGCAAATTTAGTGATTATTCAGAAATTTCTCACGCCATTCTGACAGACACAAAATATCTAGTGTCAATTCCGAAAAAAAAAGTGTTTATATGATGTAATGCATTTTTTGCACGGTTATCCCGCCCGCAAACATTATGCCCAACATGCAGGAAAGATAGTAGCAACATGCTGTAACTAATAAAATAGCAGGGAAGGTAAGAAAAAAAATTTTGAGTCAAAAAAATAATTTTGTCAAGAACAAAGTTTATTTTACAAACAGCAACAGTTATAATTAAAGAAAGGATAGAGGGGACGGCTGCTCTGTTTGGCTGGAATTGACACCTTACATATTAAAAAACTTTAAATTAATTAAAAATTAAAAAAGTAAACCCTGCCCGACCATCGGCTCAGGCTAAGGCCAATGCCAGTCGGCTCCAATCCAACCGTACAACTGGACCATTCACCATACATCATACATCCGGACCGTTCACCCGGACTGTACAAGTTGAGTGTACATCATACAACCGGACCGTTCACCCGGACCGTACACCCCCGGTAGAGGAGGTAACTGTTCCAGGTAACAGAAACAGACATAATGCAACACACTGCACACGTGTTGAGTATATTACACTTGCTAAAAGCACCAAACGTAGGTAGACACGCCAACAAACTTGCTACACAAGGCTATTCGTAGCAGCTGATTCAGACTCCTCCAGACAGCAACAGATCAACCAACCGACTACAGCATCTCTGATCGTGGCCGCTGAGAGGACCGGCTTACGCCGTCGCCCTCCAGCTGAGCCGACCTCTGCACTAAAACCCTGACTCGAGGTTTGTTCAGACAAAACCTCTCGACACCGTTCCAATCCACGCAAAACGTACTCACACCTTAAACCCATACAATTCAATTTCAGGGACACTTAATACATTTTTCACCGTCATTTCCCTACAGAACCAATAAAATTAAAAATAATTTAAATCTATTAATACGAATAATAAACATAAAACGGAACACAATGACAAAGCATTACGAAATCCATTTCTTCTAAAGGTTCGCCAGGTTCGATCATTAGTCTTTCGAGCCATAAATACATTGCGTTTACAGTTAATTTTAATTTACACTAAAACACTTAATTATTCAGAAACGTGGATTTAAAATAGGGAATATTGAATTAAAAGAATTTAATTTATAGAAACAAGAAACGAAATACCATAGATAAAAGAAACGGGGCTACCAGAAACACCAATCAGAACTGTCATACTTCATTCATGAGTAAATGTCAACAAATAAACGTCAAATATCGTAATTGTTTTGATTACAATTAAAGAATAATTGCGAATAAAATCTTATTTAAAGTAACTACAGCTATTGTGTGAACAGCGTTAAAGTCAGGAAAACAAAAAGGTTATTGGAATGAGCACCCACCAAACAACACCAAATGCCAAGGTTTGTTTCGGATGCCGGTAAAAATCTTAAAACCACGAAAAAAACAGTGTTAAAAAGCAAAAATACTATCACCAGCCGAAGACCCATCTTCAAACCCAAATGGCTTTGCAGCATTCATATATATTTTGTCTTATTAATTTAGATTAATATGGATTTTCGCAAAGTAACGCCTGATTCTATTAATTATAAAGTTTCGGAATTTAACTCCTCATGTTTTTCTAAACTAAACAATTTACTTGTAGATAATATTTGCATTTGTTCTGAAAGTAGAAAATTTAGCGATCGTAGAAATACAATAATTAATGCCTTATCTCCTAAAATGTAGATATTCTTGGTCATATGTTCAAACATATTACCAAGAATATCTAATCGCTTTACGTCATTTTAGTTACATACTAACATACCACAGCACTTATCATGATCAATGCATGGCTTAGTGTAGTGTTACCTATTTCCACTTTAGTTCCGAGTTTTGCATGTCGAAACGCGATAAGCGCGCATTGTACGTGAAAATGTTTTGGTAATGTGAAAATTTGTAGTGTGACATTATTACCATAAAATTTCTGAGTAAATTAATAGCCCCCAGGATTTGAGTTCAATGGTACTTGTATAGTTAAGTCATGGTAATTTATGCAAATTATCGACTTCCATTTCAATATAATTTAAAGAGTACTAGTTATTATTTCGCGGTTTTGCCTGAACAGTTTTATTTCAATTGGTTTTTAATGCAGTTTGTTTAGGATAAAACAACATTTAATCTATAGGTACTTACTAAAATATAAACCTGAAGAGATTGTTTGTTTGGACGCACTTATCTCAGGAACTACAGGTCCTATTTTAAAAACTATTCAGTGTTAGCCCATTTATCGAGAAAGAAACAGGAGTTTGGCCCTATTTACGGAGACACGGGGCGTCGCGTAGTGTTCAGGTGACGTCTTGCATCTCACTCGCACTCACACAATGCCATATTTTCGAATTAAGTGCGGGAAGCGGCTAACAACGCGACGCGTGACGCCCCGCGTCACTGTAAATGAGGCCTCACGCAGGTGAAACCGCGCGCGGGAAGCTAGTAACAATATAGTAAAAGTAAAATTCACATAATAATATGTAATTGATACATAGTATTAGTTTATATGCTCTTATGTATTTATATGATTAGCAGGAAAGTAAAAAATATTACTTTAGGGATAGAAAGAAAAAATAGAGGTACAAGATACTATCAAATAGTTTTATCCGAATACAAATATTTAGATGAAAACAAACGGGATTTATTATTAATTAAATTTGAATGTTTATTTATTTATGAATGTAACGCTATGGCATCTGCGCAAAATAAACACTATGTAAAATTTTAATGTTACTAATTAATATTAATCAAAATAACTAATTAGATTACGCTACATTGGTACCTATATTTAAATTAAAATATTTGTAATTGTCATATTAATTTATATTTATCCATTAAAGCAATTTCAATAATCAGTTTTATTAAATGAAATATGCGAAACAAAAATTAACATAAAAAGGTATAATGTACTAATATTCGAAATTCAAAAAGTATCGTAAACTCTTATACCTATTTCTAGTCACACTCGAGGAAAATACAAGCTGATATAAAACCGTTAAGGGTACCGAAGAAGCGGACAGCGGGACAGCTTGCATGCCAGACACGTATGTTGACCATCTTTGCCGGCGAAACACGCTCGCTCAACGTAGAGGAAGAGCCTTATAAACTACACAACTAATATTGTTATGTCATGAAAGTGAAAGACAAAGATTTTTCATACTTCCAACATATTTCATCCTTTTTAAGTTTCCTATACTGGTTTTATAAACAGGGAACATTTTGAGTTGTATATTTAAGTTTGTAACGTAGAGCTGGATTTAACTATGAAGCGGCCGTAGTCCAATGTCTAGGCCCCTATTTTATAAATATCATGGTACTAATAAAATGTTATCACTGTAGTTGGCGTTACTACGTGTGTGGTAGAGGTTACTCCAATTCGGAGCTGGAATTTCTTTATTCCGACTTGTAGTAGCCTCAATTACAGTTGCTGTTCCTATGTGTCTATTCCGCCCGCGCAACTTCGTGCCTAGTTGAAGGCGTACCTAGTTTGCCTTATGGATAATCCACCTATGTTTACATAGGTGGATAAATATCGCTTAAACATAAAAACTACGAGACAGGGATTTAAGAAAATCTTTCATATGAATACGTGACAATGGAGCATCTTCTTTCGTGACGATTTTTCAACTTATTAATTTTTAGACTTTTATTAGAGCCATTTTGATCAGAAAGTCGGCACTCCAATGGCCTCTGTGGTTCCCGCCATCAGCTCCACCATCGTGCAGCTGTAAGAGTATGAAGGGCAGGCCAACGTGTCGACGTAGATTGTAGTTGTATGTCACATTGTATGTCGTTGTCGTCAATCATGCCCCACTTGTGCAGATTGAGCCTGCACCGGCCAACTTGGGTTCTTAGCCTGTTAAGCGTTTTCATTATTGGCCACGGTAGGTCATGACCAGTAGGAAGTTCTTCTGCAGGCTCAATGTAATTTGGAGGATATTTACTTACTTACATGGATTTCTTTCATTTAAGTTTTGTTCAAATTCGTTTCTTTTTGTATTAGTATAAAACCACTTATAAACAAATATTACAAAAACAACCGTGCGGTTAAATTATGTGTATGACTAATAAATAATAAAACCTACCTACTGAGCATTTGAGTAATTTTTGTCGGACCGTCTCATGTTGGTAGTCTAAAAACGGTGGTAGAATAACCCACTGAGTTTGTTTTGCCGGGTCTTGTTGGATGAGGCGTATTGGATCCGGTGGTAGCATTAAAGTACGTCCGTCGTTATATACCTAGTCAGGTCATAAGTATTGTCACACAGTAAAAACTTTTCTTTTAGAATGCTGGCCACATAAAAGTTTATAGAATTCGAATTTCGAATTGTTCATGAAAATAAATATGTATACTTTTTACAATTTTACTCATTTTTAAATATGGAGTGGACGCTTAAAGAAGACCGTGTTGCAGTTATTGCGTTGCATCGTTGCGGTTACGCGCCAATTAAAATTTTTGACATACTCAAAAATTTTAATATAACCAAAAGATTCGTTTATCGCACCATCAAACGATACAATGAAGACTCTAGTGTAGATGACAGGTCAAGAAGTGGTCACCCTTGTTCTGTTAGGACTCCAGCAGTGATAAAAGCTGTGAAGGCGCGAATTCAAAGAAATCTCTAACGTAAGCAGAAACTGTTGGCCCTTCAGATGGGGTTAAGCAGAACCACGGTGAAAAGGGTGTTAAATGAAGACTTAGGGCTTCGGGCATATCGAGAAAAAACAGCACATCGTTTGAATGCTCTCTAATTGACATGAGACTGAAGATATGCCGCACTTTGTTGAAGCGGTAGGCGGAAAAAAAAAATCGGGAAATTCTTTTTTCGGATGAAAAAAATTTTACCGTAGAAGAGAGCTACAACAAACAAAATGATAAGGTGTACGCACACAGTAGTGAAGAAGCGAGCAACCGCATTCCGCGTGTCCAACGAGGTCATTTTCCATCCTCGCTCATGGTATGGTTGGGAGTTTCTTATTGGGGCTTAACAGAGGTACATTTTTGTGAGAAAGGTGTAAAAACGAATGCAGTTGTGTATCAAAATACAGTCCTGACGAACCTTGTGGAACCTGTTTCTCATACCATGTTCAATAACAGGCACTGGGTATTCCAACAAGATTCGGCGCCAGCTCATAGAGCGAAGAGCACACAAGACTGGCTGGCGGCGCGTGAAATCGACTCCATCCGGCACGAAGATTGTCCCTCCTCCAGTCCAGATTTGAATCCGTTAGAATCCGAAAAGGCGTGCTCAAAGCCTCATCCCAATTTGGAGTCACTCAAGACATCCTTGATTAAGGCAGCCGCGATATTGACATGAAACTCGTTCGTGCTGCGATAGACGACTGGCCGCGCAGATTGAAGGCCTGTATTCAAAATCACGGAGGTCGTTTTGAATAAACTTTAGTGTCATAAGAATCTATGTTTTGTTAAGTTCATTTTGGTATATAAATGGTTACATAATGAATAAACTTGTTTCAATTATTTTATATTAAACATGTGACAGAATTTATGACCTAACTAGGTATTATATACTCATGGTCCGATTAAATAATGACAACTATTCTAAAACAACATAAGTGTGGCGTAACAAGTACAAGCTATGAGACACAATTCAATTTAATAATAAATTTAAGACTAACATATATATTTTTTAATATATCTCAAAAGTCTGCTCAATTTTGAAATTTATAAAATATAATCAAATTATAAATAAATTAATACTTAATTACCGTTTTGACTATTTGCAAGTTCCTGTAATAGGTTTACGTAAATAAAAATGGGTTTTATTTCATAGAAAGCTTTGTTAACGTTGAATAAAAGAGGTTTCTATGAGAACTTCAAGATATAGCACATTTAATAATTTTGATGACATTTTCACTTAATGGGTACGTGAAAACAAAAATAAGTATGGGATGGGCGTGGGAGTGAAAGTGGGTATGGGCATGACGCGGAAAAACTAGTCACTCATTTTTTTTTACACTGAATGTGTAATCACTACATGTTCCTAATAATACTTCCGATTGCTTCATGTATACTTGTGTATATTGTGTATATTTTTTGCTTAATTACGGTCGTTTAGTCGTAAGTAATGTATCATCCCGTTTACGTCCTCTTCTGAACATGGGCCTCCTCTTAACAGACCTTGGCAATCTTTGAGGGATATTGCCATAATCACCACGCTTGGCAGGTGGATTGGTGATCGCAGGAAGATGGTAACTAACTTCGTGCTGATAGAATCCTGGAAAGGCTTCAGTGGAAAAAAACTTAACTATGCCGGCTAGCCGGGAGAGGCCAACTGTAAGACTTGTCTTTTAAATATTAATAGGTAAAATAATAAAACAAAATAACAGCCATAAAAGGTGAATCAAAATATATCAAGGGTAATTTTTCAATTATTACCAGATATTAATAATGAGTGGTATAAATTAAAATTTTGTCAAAATTTCCATAGACACATATTGCATTTTAAATTACTCTTCTGATATTTTTTATGAAGATCACAACTTTAGCCCTTAGTCCCTTATTAACTCTTTATAATATTAGCTATTTATCAGTAAATGAAAAGAAAAAGCATTTATTCACAGCAAAAAGTATTTTTACAATATAGTTATATTTAAATTAAAATGAGTATATGTCTAATACTAAATACATAATACTATAGGAGAGCAGTCGTTTCAAATAAATAATAAACGTTATGACAAAATAAATTATTATTTATCATAACGGTTTCCAACGATTTATCTACGTAAAATGATCGCAGTAACGCAAGTTAAAGCCCCGCTTGCTACCTATTTTTATAGGTAGGTACATGAAAGTTCTACATTACACAAAATAAATGGCAAGCTAGTTTAATCTTTCTCGATGGAACGATGTATCGTACATTGAAGGTATACTTACTATTAGTACTTACTTTTATTTATAAACCTATAGTTACTTAAGTTCAGGAGAGTGAAATAACTATATAATTTTACTAAGGCACCAGGAAAAATACCAGTTTCCTTTTTTACGAGTTTATAATGGACGACGTATGTTTCTAAGATTGGCCAAACAACGTGTATTATTTAATTCTCTAGCAAATGGAATCAACATAATATCCAAAACCGCCAAAAAATGATTTAGGCGGTGTTAGAACTTACTTGTGACCACTTACTTGTCACCCCATCGCATGGATTTCAAAATACAACTGGCAAATAATGTAAGTTCGTAAACCATCTTCACTTATTTATCGGGGACTGGGATGCGATTATTTTTTTACGTGAATATAAATTAATTATTAAAATTTCATATGATAAACCTCCCGTGGAAAAATGTAACTGATGATGAAAACCGAACCAAAATCCGTAGTTTAGAAGGTAGGCGTTATGTACAGAACACAGATACGGAAACCGACTTAGTTTTATTCTATGTATTGATTTGGGACCACCGTATCCGGTCTAAACTGAAATAGCTCTTATTCTGATCACGTATTCCATTGTCTTAACATCTGGATTGTTTTGTAACATGTTGTGATAGTCTGCTTCTCTAAGTTTGTTTTTAAACTGACATCTGTCTAGTCTGAGTCTTAAAACTTATTTTAAGGCATTTACGTGGCCAAGTTGAACAACTTGCCGAACAACTAACGTTAACATTAAAGTCGATGTAAGTCCATTTTATGAAACTGTTTTACTATTTTTCAATTTGCAATCTTTTAGAGTGGTTAAAAAGCCTTTAATATAAAAAAGGCAATTAAAAATGATGAGCATTAAATAATAAACTTATCTTACATTAAACGAGTTCATAATCATTGTCTAGTCTTTGTTATAATCTCTTTATAATAGAATAAAACATAGACGAGAACGCTAATTGAATCTCAAAATAAATATTAACAAAACTGAAAAGGCATGAAAAGAAAAAGGCATTAACGTTGTGAAAAATAAAACATTTTGAATGAGTCCATTGTCCTTCGTACAAGAGCTTATTTTTGAGAGGAATCTGGCAGGGATAGTGCATTCCAACAAATATTTATGATAAAGATCATGAGCCATGGGAAAACATGAGGTAGTCTATAACTTAAGCGGAATTAAGTATAGACTATCTCATGTCTTCCCATGCCTGCCATTAGAGGCACTTAGGTACATATAGCTAATGGATAGGCAGCAGCTTCTACCAGCTCAAGGTTACGTACCCTAATGGTACGTAACCTGGAGCTGGCAGATGCTGCGTGTACTGATACTGCTGGTGCGTACTGCGATTACCAATCCGCCAGCCAATCATGGTACTTATGGTATGTAATTTTAAAAATATACTTATAAATAGCGTTTGGAAAGTCTCCTTTTATATGATTCCGTTAGCTTGACGGTAGCTCGGGCAAAAGTGGTGCATCCATTGCTCGACGTTGACTTTGACATCTACCGTACAGATTGATAGACGTCAAACTCAACTGACAGCTAGAAGACAATGGCAAAAGTGGCGCTGTATAATGCCTTGCTGAAATATAATTATAGTTGAATAAAATAATCAATACCTATGAAATAATTTATAATAAAATCTGTATATAATTGCAAAAAAGTGCACGCCGAAAGGACTCAATCATTATTATTTGATTTGATTTGAAATAATAGGTAATTGTTTTTATTTGGCTTTTTATTTTACAAATACGCTCATTTCTCAGTATCTGTTGTTAGTGTACTATAACCTCATCTACATTTTTATGCACAAAATATAAATTATTTTTCTGAGTTTTGATGTGCAGTCACTTTTCACCAATGTGCCCATTCAGGAGTGTCTGAACATCGAGAGAAAGCTATCCGAGAACAACCTACCGAGTGAATACGTAGTTCTACTGAAAAATTGTCTACAAGGCAGTTATTTTCTGTACCGAGGACAATATTATCTCCAGGTTGAAGGAGTGGCCATGGGCAGCCCGGTGGCACCGGTAATGGCCAACATCTGGATGGAACATTTTGTAGAAATGATCATGCCACAGTTTTCCCAGGTGAAAGTATGGAAAAGGTACGTGGATGATATTTTTTGTATCATGAAAGACGGTACCTCTGAAGTTGAACTACTTGTTTCCTACCTGAACTCCATACACAGGAACATCAGTTTCACTTTTGAAATGGAGGTAGAAGGAACGATAGCTTTTCTCGACGTTAAATTGATGGTGAGATCGAATGGTACCCTTGCACATACCGTATACAGGATACCTACACACACGGACAGGTACCTACACGCCGACTTGCATCATCACCCGCGACACCTGTTATCCGTTGCAGCGTCACTTACAAATATAAAGAGCATACGACATTTGTGACCCTGAACATTTGCATAGCGAGCTGAAACATGTTCAGGAGTTTGGAAGTTTGCATGGTTATGTACATCATATATTTTTTTTAGTTTTATCATTCTCTTATTTTAGAAGTTACAGGGGGGGGGACACATATTTTACCACTTCGGAAGTGTCTCTCGCGCAAACTATTCAGTTTAGAAAAAAATGACATTAGAAACCTCAATATCATTTTTGAAGAGCTATCCATAGATACCCCACACGGGTATGATGAAATTATTTTTTTTTATTTTCTATTCTAAGTACTGGAAGCCCCAAAATTTTTTTTTGTTTTTTTTTCTATTTTTGTGTGAAAATCTTAATGCGGTTCACAACATAAATCTACTTGCCAAGTTTCAACATTATAGTTCCTAAAGTTTCGGAAAAAAGTGGCTGTGACATAAGGACGGACAGACAGACAGACATGACGAATCTATAAGGGTTCCGTTTTTTGTCATTTGGCTACGGAACCCTAAAAAGTAACGCTCGAGCGTTTGTAGTCAACCTATGAGTGATACTTTTTTATTGTAAGTATACATAGTCTACGGTAATCACTTAACATCGCAACAGTTGCATAATTACGCTATAACACATTTTTCTAGTTGTTGGCTGTCGTTCCATTTTATTAAGTAAATATTTTTGGTTTATGAACATGAATGTCAGTTGTATCATGAACATGATAATTTTTATTATATATATTTCTTATTATATGTTAATATTAACATCTCTGAGGCACCAACCTTCCTAAAACAAGTAAGATGCGAAGAAATGCCGCATCTTATCCCAATCTGCTGACTTGTATCGCCATACACGCCTAGTCTCCTTGAGATCGGGATCGGGTGGCGAGTAGACAGACACAGATTTCACCAGACAGTAGTCGGAGCTACCTAACGGTCAGGAAACCGCGACTTGATATCGGTCTGGATCGGTTGTCAGCAGAAGGTCTAAGCAATTGGCCGTATGGCCATCAATGTCGGTCACCCGTGTCGGCCGAGTCACCAGTTGGGAGAGACCAAGCGTCAGAGCAGATGCGTACGCTTATCACCCAGCAAGGTCGGTATGGGTACAGCCACTCCTGGTGGTGGGCGTTGAAGTCCCCCAAAACAACTAGCTGTACCGATAGCTGAGCTGAGCTTATTCAGCTGAGTCAGAAATATACTGAAACAACCTGGTTGTCTCCATGTTCTCGGTGTGCGAACGATAGACTCTGGCATACACTATCTGCTCCAAGTCAGTGTCCACCAGAACCCACAATACAGATAAACTAGAATCCGCAATGTTGCGGAGACGTCGACAGCAGATGTCATCGCGAGCATACACGCAGGTGCCAGCGCGTGGCTTGAAATTGTGCTCCAGGGTGCACCCTGGGTAGTGCAAATATGCTGCGTCAGCTGGATCTGATTTGCGTCTCCATGAGGAACAGCAGATGTGGTTTTTCGGTCTCAAGGTAGTGATGGACCGGGTTGAGATTGGAGTGCAGACCTCGGATGTTAGAGAGGTGCACTTTTAGTGCGAGGGAGTGCAACCGCTACTTTACCAGTTTTCTATTGTTTTTTAATTTCATTTCTTTTTGATGGCGAACAGACATGCAGAAAAGGGACAGTTGGTCGAGGCGTACAAACAAGAACGTGTACCACGCAATACACACATAATGCTGCACCGACGGGAGACTGATCTAGAGCGCGCGGGGACGCCCCCAGAGATGTTCACCGGGCCCTCGCATCCGGTCGCCAACCGGCACGGTGACGCATCCTGGGATTTTTCGCTAGTTAGCGGGGCAGCCTTTCATAGGTGGCTTAATTTCCTACTAATTGGGCCCCCTACTAACTGCGGTCGGCCAGCGGAAGACCGTGCTTAGGATCCCGCTATCCTCCGCGAACAGTCAACCAGCACAGACACCACGCAGCACCGGAACCGGTTCGCAAAGCCACACAACTGCCCAGACTCCCCATCTACGGTGGCTACACAAGGCATCATGCCGGAATGCGACAAAAATCACTTGGCGGCAAGACTTTGCCTTGAGGGTGGTGACAAACCGCGGTCGAAACCTACCACCAGATAATGTACTGTTCATTTGGCGCTACCCAGGGGACACGTGTTGGTGACTAGAGCTAAAGCCCAAAAGAGTAAAGGTAAAATGAGCTCTAGCCTTGCAATACCAGATAGTCTAGGTTGCACGAACGGGCAGGTTCTAAAAGTATGTAGGTAGATTGTGCTACTAATAATTTATAATCATGGAGTATTAGGAACAACAAAAACTCACGGTATATGTCTTGTTAAATCATAATTGAACGAATTTTTGGAATCAAAGCAACTTTTTTCATCGTGGTTTATTCAAAACAAAGTTAGAACCAATAATATATTTATTAAAAAACGCGAATACTACTATTAAATATAAGTTGTCGTTCTTTAAATATCTACTAAAGAGTTTTGGTGAGTGCATGTACGTCCCTCAATCCGACAAAGAGTACCGCTGTACTCTTCTCGAGATTTAACAGTCCACCGGTCATTCCACCGGTCAAGATGTTCGGCGAACCAATCCCTTGGGAACGGCAAGCCATGTACTTAGGCGTAATCCTTGACCGAAAACGAAACTTCAGAGCGCATGTAGAAACCTTTGTGCACGGGCTTTACTTACGCTTAGTCAACTACACTGTCTTTTAAATTCACGCAGTAAACTATCACTTGATAACAAGGTTAGGATTTATACCACGTGTATAAGGCCGATTGTGACGTTCGCGAGCACCGTATTCGCTCATACAGCGTCTAGCAGTTGGTACCGCTTAAGGAAGACAATGTGTTGATTATTATTACTGCTCGTGCACACACAGCCACCAAACCGTCGGGAGCTGCGCGCATATTGCCAGTATAGTTTATTTTTTTTCCTGGGCTAGGCACCAACAACAAGTCAAAGCCCCTGCGGTATTTTTAGATGAAATCACATTAGATATTGATCACGCCGAATAAATAATGTGAATATAAATAAGTTTTTCTTCAATATTCCCTCTGCCTACAAGAAAGCGACCCTTACCATGATAAACTAGAGACATTTATCTGTATATCCTCACAATTTAATTTCTGTTTGCCGTGGGTTTATCTCCCATACTATTTGCCCATTGACAACCACAACCACCTTTGGCTGCAGAACTACTACCTATGGCGTACCTCAAGGTAGCATTTTAGGGCCACTTCTATTCAGCAGCTACTTCAGTGTATCTGCTTAAGGTATCAAATTGTGTCACTGTTTACAGATGATAGTACCATCACTGTAAATACAATAACAATCCGTGAATAAATATTCATAAAGCTAAATTATTGTTATTCAAACAAACACAATAAATATTAATAGTCAATGTACATTACGACAATAAAGTCTATTCAGTTACTAAAATGCATGCAAATATATCAGTACTGCTTTTATCTTTTAGTCGGTTTCGTATATCTAATTATAATTAAATATACGAAAGCTTTAGATTATCACTAAGTTTAAGACAACCAAATTTCAATTTCTTTATTTTGTTTGTAAAGGTAAAGTACCTTTTAAAACAACCAAAAAGAAAAAACTCATTCTAATCCTTTCATACCATATAATTTGTAAACGTTATAGAAACAAGTTCAATTTACTTTTTAGTTTTATTTTTACTTGTTATAGCGAACTTAATTACTATCGGTGTAAAAGGCGTCAAAGATATTAATGACAGATTGCCGCTTTTTGACTCTTTACTCTTCTCATATTATGTTCTTTTGAACTTGCATAACTATCGACTGGTCATATCCCGGACTAATCCTAATTACATAAGGTATATATTTTTCATAATTTAGTTAAATTTCATTTAGATTCTATTAAATAATCCGAAAGGCAAAACTAATAATATTACAAAGTTCTACAACTACTGATTGCACAACACGAAATAAATGGTGCTACATTTACATAAAAAAGGTATCCGGTAAACTTTTAACATGGTATTCCACTGAAGCGGCTTAAATTTGCCATGGGGAAAGTGACTAATAATGTGAAAATGAAAGTTGGGCCTGTTACAGGCACCCATCTAGTCTCCAAAGCTATTCAAGCGTTGGCTCTGTAGAGTTTTTAATTTTGTTCCACAGCCACTCGTCGCAAACCTCGTTACAAGTTTAAATTGGCATTTCTCGGAGTAATGGTTAAACGCCAAGGGGTAACTTCCTCTCGGTCTATCCTTTACTTGCGCGGAAAAGTCTCATTTAAAATGTATGAGAGATTTCTTACGATAAGTAGTACTTGTATTTAAGTGGCTAGATCATGTATTAACATGAATAGAATAAACAATAAGTGTATGTATTTACATATTGTTTAAAGTATGTTTAGGAGTTAGAAATTTGGGAAAATTTTAGTTTATATGGAGAGGTTTGGAAAGCCAGAACTTACTTTTAGATTAACCCTTTATTGGTCGCTTTACACGAACGACGTGAGTGCCACTCTCGGGGCCTCGTTACTAACTCTGGAGATAATAGTAGTTAACTCTTAACGGCAGTTATCTCAAAAGTTGCATTCGGATGTGAATATTTCAACATTGTCTTGACCATTCAGATATGGAAGTTGGCATTTGTCATTGTTTTACGACTTTTCTAAGCGCAAAGTGTTCTTGGAAAACATCGAATAAAGCGTACGCCCAATGTGGTGAGATCACATTGGTCGCGCGCTTTCTTCGATTTTCTATCAAAATAAATTTTAAAGTAGACTCATTTATATTAGAATAATACGAAGTATTCATCCATAATGCTTAGCATTATATGGCTTATTATTATATTGCGACCAGTTTTCACTATAGTATACCCCTAACATTTTGTAAAAAAAACAAAGTGTATTTTAAGTGAGTAAATAAGTGTAGAGCTCAGTTTAGGGATATTCGATATACATCGATACATCAAACTTACTTAATGTTTACTATGCCAAGCATCGAATCGATACGATGTTTTGCATTACAGATCGATGTATTGATGTATTTTCTCAAACTGATTAGGTAGGTATTCTTATTATATTTAGGATAACATTTTAAGCTTTTATTTTAGTAGTCGAAAGTAACAAGATATTTTTCTTCTAATGATGAAATAATAAAATAATAAATGAAATAATGAATTTGTATTCAGCACTACTTGTCAGAATTACAAAGTTATAAGATAAATAAAAAATAAAAAGCTATAATTAACAGATCATTCTTACTCACTAAAATATCTGACTAGGTAACTAACAGAAGTAGGCAATAACAAATCTACAGACTACACAGTCCGTCAAAATCCGTATGTCCTGTGACAATTATTTCCGTTATCTATACTAATATTATAAAGCTGCAGAGTTTGTTTGTTTGTTTGTTAGAATCTCAGGAACTACTAGTCCGATTTCAAAAATTATTTCAATGTTAGACAGTCCATTTATCGTGGAAGGTTATAAGCTGTATTTTATTATCAAGTTTATATGGGAACGGGAGTTACGCGGGTGAAACCGCGCGCGGAAAGCTAGTAATTAAATAAAGTCCGCTGCGCCCCGCCGTTTTGCCCTCGTTACTCTGCTCCAGTGGGTTGGAGCGTGATTTTTTGTAGCTTACATGTTAATTCAGCGTATAGCCTATACTGGTGCAATATTATAAACGCGAAAGTTTGTAAGTATGAATGGATGGATGGATGGATGTTTGTTACTCTTTCACGCCAAAACTACTATACGGAATTAGCTGAAATTTTGCACTGGGATAGGTTATACGCTGGATTAACATATTGGCTACAAAGCATCACGCTCCGGCCCACTGGAGCAGAGTAACGCGGGTAAAACCGCGGGGCTCAGCTAGTATTATAAGAAGAAATTAAAATCCATCAAAATTGCAAGTGGTCACACTATATCTAAGTGACACACCTGAGGGCACCCTTATGGGGTTTAGAACCACGACCCAGGGTGGCACTGAAGAAAAAAAGGCAGATACATAAATGATGTGATCACTGGCGCGGCCTACAGGCGACCCAGTACGACCAGCCACTACAAGCAGCACCCGTTCACGAGTATGACGTGTGAGCACATAGCCATCGCCTCCCTCGCCATATTAGAGGGAAGGAGGCGATCCGACTCACATCGCCACCGCAAGCAATGACATACAAAGGGAGCATGACGAACTCACTGACAGTAGTATTTGTGGAGTCAATAATAATAAAAATATCTAAACTTTAACTCATCAAAGCATGTTCCAATACAAGTAAATTTATACAAATTAAAATATGTAACCATTTTATGAATACTTTTAAAAATAAATATAATTATAACAGATAGGTACTTATTGTGAGAATGACTTCGCTTTACTGCTTGCACCATGCAGTTTTATCATTAATATAGTAATTGATTGAGTAATAACCCTTTTTCATTAGGGTATTCTTAACCTCGATTTTAAATTTATTAAGAGGTAAATCAAGCACCTATTCTGGGATCTTATTATACATGCGCACACTACGTCCCACAACTGAAGAATGAACTCGCTGTAAACGGTGGTATTCAGCACACAATTTATGTTTATTTCTAGTATTTATTGTGTGCAAAGCACTTCTCATTTGATATTTATTTAAATTATGACTAACATGCATTATATTTTCATAAATAAATTGATTTAACTTTTAGTAAGTTATTATTTTAGGAGTAACACATTATTTTTATTTCTACAATAGGAAATTATTTTACTCTTAAGCAGAATAGTATAGTTTTCTATTTGTTTTGCTTGCCACTAAATATATAAATCATCATATTTTGCATTAAAAGTTTCGTAGTCGTTTTATTTTTTATTTATATCTGTTGCATATTTTCGAATGAGAATAGTGATGTTGTAGAAATAATGACTTTGAAATGTTATGTTAACAAAAATATTGAGCAAATATTCTAGTTTTTAACCAATTCATTGGAACATATATGTATGTACGATGATTCCTAAATGGACATAGCATTAGCGATGCCCTGAGCCGTGGTCCTAGCCCATTAAGGGTGCCCTCAGGGGTGTGTCGATTATACGTAAATATATTGTTTAAAGACGTTCCCCTTTCTATAGAGCTAAATTATATTAAGTTTTTAATAATATAAATAATTATTATTATTCAAATCAAATCATTTATTAGTTTACAAACATGGGTAAAAAATTGGTACATAGTGATGAGGTTAATATACTTTGTCTATTGTTGTAATAATAAAAGTAATGGCTGGTAGGTGTAAAATATATACGTCATATCAGGTTTGTCATGTTGGAGTTAATTGATTTCGTGGAATTGAATAAATATGGTTTAATATAGTAAATATTCGTATTATTCACAGTTTAAATAGATATGGTGATTTCCACATAATATTAGAGTTCTAATAGGTTATGGGCCGCCCCATATTCTGTACTCTGTGAATTATCGGGTTAAATAAAAGATAAATAGAATAGAAAATAACAGAAAAATATGGCTTCCGTGAAAATACACGACGTGATACCTGGGTTGGAAAATGGAAATATTTTTTCTAACTGGAAATTCAGATTGGAGCTACTAATGGAAGAAAAAGGTCTAGGTGGTATAATTAAATGTGTTATTGTAAAAGAAGAAGAAAAATGCACACAACCACATTATATTAGAGTTCTAATACATAGATGTTGTCTTATAAGTTAGCTCTCCATGTTCTGCCGTCACATGGGCATGCAAAACATATTCAATTAAATATAATTCATTTCAGATAACAATCAATAATGTTAGAAATTTATAAAAATCCATTATTACAAATTACATGTCAAAACATTTGAAACACAATAAATAAAAAAAAGGCAAAAATATTACATCAAATGTCACTGGTTACAAATAGTAAGTATGTCAATACAAGCACGTCAATTTAAATAAGAAGAATAACAAGTAAAGAAATAATTCATTTGGTCAATCAATTTATATTTTAATTGTTATGTGCATGTCAGAAATAATAATAAATAACAAAAATAATACCAAAAAGTCTAACATAAAGCCATTACAATATTGCGACAAAACATAGATATTAGATCCCATTTAGGTCCCACAGTTTTTTTCCGATAGGAACTCCGAAATTGTATAATATGATTTACAGATCAGGAACTTTTTTAGGTGGCTTTTAAACAAATTAACATTTAAGGTTTTAATTGACTCTGGTATGTGATCATATATAATTGGTGCCATGCAGTAAACACTTTTATGCATCATAGCTGTCTTAGACTGTCTTGCACATAACATATTGGCGTGTCGTCTACTTCGGTTATTAAAGTCTGATAACTTGGGAAATAATTGTGAGTTGGTTTTCACAAATACCGCAAACTCAAATATGTACAGAGAGGGCAGTGTCAATATTTTATACCGAATAAAAAATGGTTTACAAGTGTCTGTGCATTTCAAACCGAACATCGCCCTAATACACTTTTTTGACATTTAAATATTAGTTCGTTATTGGTTGAGTTTCCCCAAAACATAACGCCATATCTTAATATTGACCCCACTATTCCATGGTATGCTGTCACAAGAGCATCCGTTCCCATGACTGAAGCGAGTTTATATAACGCATACGTCGATTTACTAAGTCGCTTTGCCAATTCTTCTGTGAGTGCTTTCCAGTCCAACCGTTGGTCTATTGCTAACCCTAAGAATTTGGAAGTGCTGACTTGATTTATTTTATTATTTTCGTACTGAATATTCATCGTCATATTTTTGCGTTGACTGAAAGCCATTATTTTGGTTTTATCAATATTTATTTTGAGATTATTATTGTCGAGCCATTTTATTATTGAATTAATAGTATTAGTTATGTCATTATTATAATTTTATTACTATACATATGACGTAATACTAGACTGACAGACAGATCATAAGCTAATCCGCAATAGATTTCAGTTGCGATTTGTATATAATTATGCTAATCATATTTCATTGTGTATAACTGACAAGTACAATTGTATGTTAATACCTAAGTGCTGAATAAATATCGTTTAATTCGACACTCATAGCAAAATTAAATATATAGACAAAACCTCGTATAAAATAATCATATCAAAATGTTTTGGTCTTTGATTTAATATTAAGCATAGACTAAATGTATTCATAACCAAAAATATATAAATAAAATATTTTAAACACGTCATACAACTCTCTATTTCATACGAGGACATAATGTTTGTTACATTTTTATAAAATGGGTCACAGGGTGGTACGAACGTGTGGCCCTAATGTGGCTCGTTTATTCTTATAGCATACCCTACTTATCCGCTTTGTAAATAGTTACTTAGATTATACCTTAAAAAATATTAACGAGATATAAGTGAAACAGATTTACTAAGTCCTGTGCTTTAATGTGATATTTTTATAATTAATGCTGTACGATCATGTTCCGAACTAAATCATCAGCCCGTACAACATAATTTACTCAACTTGGGAATCGAACGAGGGAGGGTTTTTGCCATAGTCACCAAGCTCCTTAGGTGGGTTTGTAACCACAGTATTATTTAATCACAAACACAGGGAAACGCTGTTGCCCATTCCCTGGAATACGATTATGTTAGGTGATGTTTGGGATCAACGACTTAACGTGCTTAATAGCCCCCCAACCAAGCAGACCCAGATCTCTGATTTATCACATTTTTTTCTTGTCCGACGTGAGGATCATCGAGAGGTAAAGCGAGACTCATACCACTACATCACGAAGGTTTCAGTATGTTTGCTTTTGACACAAAGTGCACTATGAAATATCTTACTTTATGTATCAGTTTGATGCTAGTCAACAGAATTAGAGCGCAATCTAGATGGCCTAGATTTAACGAATTGAACGGTTAGGTAGCAAAATAAACATCATTGGAGTCTCGAGCATTCCGTTTACACCAGTCCGTCATTTAGGTTAGGATAGCTGGTTATTTCTTATTTTTGGGCCCCGTGTTGGCTCAGAAGTTTAGGTAGACTCTTACCCTTATAGGAGACCAAGAGTACACGTGACAGTTTGGTTGCCCCTGCCCCACCGTAAGGGATCTGCCAGAAGCTGTAAGCCTGGGTAAAAGGAGAGCCCAGGGGCTTTTAAGTGGGTACCTATGCCCTCTCCGCAGTACAACTAGCGCGCTGTGATCTTCTTTTGTAGAGTGGGACTCGCACCCTCGTATCCTACGGTCAGGTGGGGAACACAAAAAAAAATCTTGTTCCCTGCAAGAGCGGAGGAAAGTCTGATGCATTTTACTCCGGTAACAAAAGTTTAAAAAAGCTGGTAATAGATTTTCTATAACCGTTCATATTAATCAGGAAGGAGAACCTTTCGTATGTAGCTTCATTTACCTTTCACCCAGTCTGAATTGAAAACAAAATAAGTAGTGTTCATCAAAATGAGTCTAAATGCTAGGATGCACGTTAAAAACTTGCAAAAAGACAATCACCAACCAGCGTTTGGTTGGACATATTATGGCCCAGGATTAAGAAGAAGTGCATCCCAGAATTAACACAATCTTTAAAAAAAATGAATTTAGATTACTATGGATTTCAGAAAAGACTACCTTATTTTATAAACTATATTTCTACAATTATACTCTCTACAAGCAATGGTTTATCAATTCCAGAAAAAGTTGTCACATAGGAAAATAGGCTAAAAGTTTGAACAGTATATTATGTATGGTCGCTCGAGTTCTTGTACAACAAAGTTTGTCATACATAATAACTTTGCAGGAGAATGAAATTACTATTTGATTTTACACACGTTCCAATACCATTTTACTTTAATTTTTGGTTTTCTCATAAACGATTCGAAAATTATGTGCAACTAAAACAACGAGTCTTTTGATTCTTTAGTAAATAGCAATTTGGGGTGTTGTGGAAACGTAGAGGTAAGAAGTTTCCTTTGTCGGTCTCTAGTACGGAGACAGGAAACCAAATCTACTGCGACCCACGATCTCTCATCAGTGGCTCCAAGAAGCTGCATGCACGCAACGGCCACACCCCGGTAAACCACGTCGACTCGTGGGCTAAACCTGGTTAAGGGGGACTTGCAGTCCTAAGCAAGTCTATTGCGGCTACTCCCCGTATTGTGCGCAAAGCCTGTCCAGGTGGTGAATATTGAATTGACAGATAACAAGTTTCATTAAAAAAAATATTGACAGTTTTATGAGGTACAGTTAATTGATCTATGTTCCAGAACATAGTTCCCACACGTTAGGGCGATACAAGACTATGCGCGCCAGCCTGACGTCAGAACGGCGTGTCTATATCACTATCTATTTAATATGTAATTGCTTGAGGTACAGTTTTTTTCCACATAGGTACAGTTTAGGTACAGTTATTTGGTGCACATTTTGTGACTATTCAGACATCTCTCACGCCATCCTGACACACACGTGTTTTTAGTGGTTTTAAGATTCTTACCGGCAACCAATACAACCTTGGTATTTGGTGTTGTTTCTGAAAGAATATGGTCATATCTCCTTGGGGAGTGATCATTTCAATAACCTTTCCGTTTTCCTGACTTTAACGCTGTTCACACAAAAGCTAAGTAAGTAATTACTTTAAATTAGATTTTATTCGCATTTATTCTTTGATTGTAATCAAAACAATAACGATATTTGACGTTAATTTGTTGACATTGACTCATGAATGAAGTATGACAGTTCTGATTCTTTCTGGTCGCCTTGTTTTCTTTTATCTATGGTATTTCATATTTTTTTATAAATTAAATTATTTTAATTCATTATTCCCTATTTTAAATTCACGTTTCTGGATAATTAAGTGTTTTTGTGTAAATTAAAATTAACTGTAAACGCAATGTATTTATGGCTCAAAAGATTAGTCGTCGAACCTGGCGAACCTTCAGTGTGAAATTACAGTGGGAGCGGCGCGGGTAGCGGAATCCGCTGACGTGTAAGACAAGCACATACTTGTGTACCAAGGTGCACCAAGTACGGGCGGGGCGGGCGAGCGGGTATCGCGGCGGGAGAAGCGAGTGTCGCGGGCGGGGCGGGTGGACGCAAGTCAGTTTGCGCTCGGTTTGTTCAGACGTCATGCCGTTGTCGACAGAAGATTTGATAAGTGCCGTATTGGCTCGGCCACCTTTGTGGAATAGTAGCGATTCAAATCATTCGAATCGTCAAATAACACTGGTCAACAAAATTTATTTATTTTTATGTAACAGAAATATTATTTTGATTCTTTTGTAATTCAGTATAAGTTAAAAACTAAACAGGAATTAGAATTTATATATCACGTCACATTTTTGAGATATTTGCTTGTAAACATAAAACAATATGCTGATTTATTTGAAAATGTATTTAGAATAGTTAAATATTTTTATGATTATATTTTATATATAAAATTGATAGTCATAAATCTAATATTTTTAAACCAATTTACTTAAAGTTTTTATGATTTTCTAATGCAAAGATATTAAATATTTTGTTGAACTATATTTTTCTCATACATTTTAATAGAGTCATTTTGTGTGGAGTTTTTGTCTTTGATACTAAAATGTTAATATTTATATATAGAAACAGTACAGCAACAAAATCATAAATGTTAATTAGAATTTAGAATAGTCACTTGCCAAAACGGTCGAAATACAATTTTACTAATAGATTTATTAATTTATTTACCTAAATTGAAAACAGGTCTATGCGCCATTTTTGTAATGTTTATTCTCAAATATCTCCAAAATTAGACTTGATAGAATATTTTTAATTATTAAATGGTACTCTCATTTATTGACAATGCCAGATAAATGTATTTCTTTTTCTGTGGCAAAAACTTTGTCGAGTGTAATTAAAAAACTATGGGAAGAAATACAAGTAATAAGCGGAGATTCTGATGGTAAATAAAATTTATTGGTTATCTTGATGGTAATTATTAAAGTAATCTTTAAAGTCATTTCGTATTGCTCTAGCTCTCACCGTGGAACTATTGTTTTGTATTTTACTTGATTCTAAGTTTTGTGAAGCTATTTGATTGATTAAATGAAAATGGCGATCGGCGTAAACATCTTTGGCCATAGTAATGTTATGAAGCAAACAAGCAGTTTTTATTATTAAACGTGCATGTTTGACATTTGTTTCTATAGATTTATTAAGTATTCGCCATTTAGCACATAGAATTCCTAATGCACATTCAATGCACTTTCTGGCCCTTGACAGCCTCTTGTTAAATGTGTCTTTGTTCTGGTCAATATTTCGTTGGGGATATGGGCGCATGAGATATTCTTTTAATGGGTAAGCTTCATCGCCAATTAAGACCATGGGTAGCTGCTTGTCGGTGCTTGGAAGCACTTGAGGAGGTGGCATATTGAACGTTTTGTTTTCTAGTTGTCTATTTAATCTCGAGTAGTGAAACGTGCCACCATCACTTTGTTTGCCTCGACCACCAACTTCAATAACGATGAATTTTTTATCAGCATCAGCAACTGCTTGAAGCACTAAAGAAAAAAACTTTCGGTAGTTAAAGTATTCAGATCCTGAATGTTTAGGTTTCTTTATACGACAGTGCTTCCCGTCAATTGACCCAATGCAGTTAGGAAATTGCCATTTTTCATTATAGTCATTTGCAATTTTCTTCAAATGTTCCATTGTAGGTTGAGGCATGTGTATATGTACTAACTGATCCCAGATTGCTTCACATGTAGTATATATAATATTTCCAACGGTAGTAGCTCCTAGTCGGAAGGAAAAAGTTAGTGATTTGAATGACATCCCTGTAGACAAGTACCTGCAAATAAAACGTATAGTTAGTTACAGACTAAATCATATTCACTTTACCATTTTTTTTTACAGTTAATGTGTTGAAGAGTAAATGGAAGAACATTAAGGACCACTACAGAAAGGAACTAAAAAAAAATCCACCAACTCGATCTGGGGATGCAGCTACTGATTGTGTATCTACTTGGAAACATTTCCGCCAAATGTCTTTTATGAAAGATCAAATACAGCCTAGCCGAAGTGAATCTAATATCACTACTCATCTAACTAGTGACAGTGACGAAAATGACGACACGCAAGACTCCATTATAAGTGATATAAATGTGGCATCGCCTTTATCGAGCATATCAGTATCTTCACCAACACCATCAACATCGGCTCCATCAACATCCAGTCGAGGAAAAAAGAGGAAATCAGCTACCGAACTGCGCTCTGAATTCTAGGAAATAGAAAAAAAAGGCTTTTACTACTTCAGAACAAAGAAAGGACGCCTGCACAAGAACCTCCAAATTCAGATGATTATCATTATTTGATGAGTTTACTCCCACAAATGGAACAGTTCAAAGGAATCCAAAAGATGCGAGTGCGAAACAAAATAAATTCAATTATAATGGCCGAGATGCAAGCAGGCAGTATTTCAGATCCAGATATTAAGACACAATATGGTTATCACAGTGCACCTCCAGATAATATAGATAATTATTGATTACTTTTTATGTCTGGCATTGTTGATTAATAATAAAAATTCATTGATGATTATTATAGTTTTGATTTCTTACCTCAGAGTCAACAAAAATTTCTGCGCAGGAGATATTGTTAAGGCAATGAAGTTAGTTTCGGGTTTCGATAACTGTGTTTGTACAGCATTTAATATGTAGTCAAAAGTTGTTACGGTCATTCGAGTGTATTCATAAAATTGATCTTCATGGTTTCGTAGCCTTTCGTATAAAGTATAAAATTCACCATGTCTATACCGATCACTATTAATATCGTGACGATTGCTTTTAGAAAAAAAAGGTCCCACTTTATGTTGCCGCTAGCTTCCAAATAATCGGACATTTTAATTTAAGCAAATATTAATTGCACACGAAACATAGAGAAACGTCCAAACCGCTCAAACGCTCCGTTGCTACTGTGTTCATCTATTGAAATGAGCGTTTTCCGCTCGACGCGTCTCCCGCTCATCCGCCCCGCCCGCTGCCACTGTAATTTCACACTCAGAAAAAATGGATTTCGTTATGATTCGTAATTTCGTTCCGTTTTATGTTTTTTTATTCGTATTAATCGATATCAAATTATTTTTAATTTTATTAATTCTGTAGGGAAATGACAGGTAAAAATGTATTAAGTGTCCCTGAAATTAATAGTTATAAAGGTATGGTCGTACGGATATTTTATTCGTAAATTCATCTTATATGAGTTTGAGGTGTGAGTGTGACGTTTTGCATGGATTGTAACGGTGTCGAGAGTGACTTGATGAGGGGACGCGGTCAGGTCTTGTTGTCTGTGAAAGGCGCCGGCTTACGCCGGATGCTCTCCGCGGCCATGAATCTGTTGCTGTTCCTAGAGCAGTCTGTTGCTGTCTGAAAGAGTCTGAGTCAGGATACGACAAGCCATGTGCGGCTAGTTGTTGGCGTGTCTGTCATGTGGTGCTATTAGCAAATGTGCTAAACTGCATGTTTGAAATATGTTGCATCTGTTTCTGTTGCCTGGAACAGTTACCTCCTCTACGTATGTTAATTTATCATTATTGTACCTACTTGTAGTACTGTTCGCTGTTAGGAATCTACTACAGTAAAGTCTGAATGTTAAAATTTGTAAACCCTTTCCCCGTTTGATGTTCCTCGTGGAATATCAAAAAGGGTAGTCTTACTATTGTGCTGAAGGTTGAGTTACAACTTTTTATGTAGGTAGTGTACGCCCCTGCAAACAGCCCCGGTGGCGATCTCTAAAGACGCTCCGAGCGCTGGCTACTGCGGTGTGTATTGAAACAATGTATTGTTTTCATAGTTTCTGATAGTAGTCTAGAACCTTTCCTTTAGTAAGTTCCATAATTGCAGTCTTGATTTATCTACTGTTTTGGAGGTTAAGTAGCTATAGATTTACAAACTTCCATTAGTAATTTAGTACCTTTTCAATTTAATTTAATTTAGTTGTTGTTTCTATATAAGTTACCGCTGATTATTTAGAACCTTTCTTTTTTGTTGAGATTCTGTAGTAGTGAATTTACTAGATGTAGATATTTTTTCTGTAGTTTGATTATGAGGTTCTAAGACCTTCTTTTTATGTTAACTACAGGAGGTGTACCGTCCGGGTGAATGGTCCCGATGTAAGGTGTAAGATGTACAGTCCGGGTGAACGGTCTGGATGTCTGATCAAGGTGTACGGTCCGGGTGAACGGTCCGGTTGTGTGGTGTATGGTCCAGATGTATGGTCCGCGTGTACACCAAAAATTTGTGCCAATGACGATTGGTTTGGAGCCGACTGGCATTGGCCTTAGTCTGAGCCGATGGTCGGGCGGGGTCTTCTAACTTGGGCCGGATTGCTCATGCGTACCCGGCCCCCGCCAACGACGAGTCGAAGGAGTGTCCGGGAGGTTTTAGTGGTAGTAGGGTCCACTCCTTGTGGTATGAGTTTAGCATACCACGCTATGGAGAGGGCGAGTCCCACATATCCCACCGCGCGAATACGCTGCAGCGGCGGTGGGAATGCGTAAATGCATTCCCCACGGACAAAAAAAAAAAAACAAAAAACTTCTAACTTTTTTTTTTGTATTTTAATTAATTTTAAGTTTTTTAGTACATTATAAGGTGTCAAGTTCAGCCAAGCTAATCAGCCGTCCCCTTTATCTTCTCAGTAATTGTACTGATGCTGTGTGAAAAATAAACTTTGTTCTTGACTTTTTTTTTTCTAACTTTAACTTTTTTTTTTACCTAATTTTATTAGTTACAGTTTGTAGTGTTCCTCCACAAAAAACGAAGATCTTCTTTGCCTGCCCGGTGGTATAAATATAAAGTATTATAACCTGCCACCGCCGCGGAGACTAATGTATGGGGAGAAAAAATGCTAAGAAAACAAAATGAATAAAGAGCAATTATTTTAAAGCCATTGCACTACCGACGTGAAGTCACTCAATATACAAGTCTTAGCTTCTTAGCTTAGCACGAGGGGTTAACAAGGATACTAGTAGACTGCAAAATTCTGCTAGTAAACTTAAAAAATAATAATAAGTTTATTTGCATTGAATAGGCTCAGTAACTACTTGACCAATTTAAAAAAAACCTTCATCATTGGAAAGCTACGTTATATAGCGGTAGCATTGAATATATTTAATGATGAAGTACAATGATCTTTAAATAATTATAAATACCGCTAGTTCTGTCTCAATATCATTCAATCTCATTGAGTAAAACTAAAATAAATTATAGCAAGACAATCGTTTGGGCAATAAATGTGTATGCCTTCTAAAAATAAATGATAATAATTGGACCAAAACCATGGGCCGTGTTGAACCCGGTAGTAAAGTAACCTACTGAGTTTGTTTCGCCGGATCTTCTCAGTTGGGGCGCATTGGATCCAGTGGTAGCATTAAAGCGCGTCCGTCGTTATATGCTCATGGTCCACCCAAATAATGACAATTGTTTTGACATAATATAGACAGAACAAGCATTTTGCGTCGCTAAGAGCAATATAAAAAAATAAATTATAATAATAACATATAAATATATGATAATATAAAAATAATTAATTTTATAGATATAAATAAATAACAAATATAATGAATAAATTTTTAAATAAAAATGATTCTTTTTATTTATTTTATTTTATCGACACGATTCTTGAGCGCTGACCTTGACCTGCGCAGAAGTGATTGGGTCCCTTTGGTGGTATGAACTTCCACTCGGGATTGGTTCTTTACTCCTGTTGCACGTACCTCACGACGAGTAGAATTCCGGTCAATTTAATTGACACCAATTTTTATAAAATACTAGCGACCCGCCCCGGCTCCGCACGGGTACAATGCTGATGTATTATACATATACACCAAAGTCAAAGTCAAAATTTCTTTATACATATAGACACAATTCAAAAAAAAAATTATCATGTTCTTATGATGCGTCCATTTCTTTTCCTACCATCAGCCTTTCCTACGTCTTGAACCCCTCTATCTATTAAAAAAAACTGCATCAAAATCCGTTGAAGTTTTAAGTTTTAAAGATTTAAGCATACATAGGGACATAGGGATATAGGGACAGAGAAAGCGACTTTGTTTTATACTATGTAGTGATATTTTTCTTTTTTATAAAAATGTTTCTCATTTCATTAATGAACAAATGAAATTCGAGGTCAAAAATGTTAACAAAAAAAAGTACGTAGGTACGTAGTAGTTACTTTTAGGAATTTTTGACAAACTACAAGAACTAAGTTATGGTTTTAAATTAAAAACACTTGTTAATTACTTCTTTGATCTCAATTTCCAACAAATCATTATTTAATCTTTCTTTCAACCATAGAACCAGTAAGAAATTACGTAGGTAGGTAGGTAAATTAAAACTTAAAACAAAAAAAAAAAACGGATGTGCATTTTATTTGTCATAAGTGTACGATGCGCAAAGCGATCCCCACTCTTGCGCCGAGCGCTTAAGAACCGTGCCGGTATTTATACCAATGTAAAAGGATGAAATCACGCGCGGGAAATTAATATAAAAAATATCAAGGAGTCATTCAAAAGGATGATACAAAGTACATAAAAAAATGAAAACAAAATTGCAGCGTTACTATAAACTTGTGAATATTGAGAAAAATGATTAGGGTCAACTATCGAAGAGATAGTCGCAACATCTCACTACCCCTGTCAATTTACGCCTGTATTTATGTCCGCCCATGTCAACTTTACACTCGGACTATTAGCGCAATAAATCAGGTGCCACCGTATGTCTTCATGTATATAAACTGAATGCGGCATTATCTTATTTTTAATTTATCGTTTTATAATAGTCAAACTACGTTTGTAGCAATTATACAATGGGTATATAATTAATAAGTAAAAACTGATATTATTTATTTATAATTTATAATTGGAAACAACATGTACAAAGGCGAGCTTAATTCATTAATGAATTCTCTTCAAGCAAACCTTTCGGAAAGAGATACATGATAATTAGTGAATAGGAAGTGTACAACAGATTTAATTTAACTACTTGGTAAAATACTACATACCATAAATATACACACTAATAGTAACATATACATATACAATTACATACTAATAAATATGTCTGCTATATATAATAAACTACATACACTAACTAATATGTCCATATTACACAATAAATTACTGAGACAAAAAATACTCCTTTGTTCTTCTTTTAAATGCATCAGGAGACTGGCAAGCGCGTATGGGATGTGGAAGGGAATTCCATAACCGCACCGCACGGACGGTGAAAGAGTGGTCATATTTGCTAGAGACGTGAGGAGGGTTCTTTAAAAGGAGAAAAGTGACGGTACGACAGGGTTTGTCTCTAGGTATTAAATACTCAAAGCGTTCGTGAAGATAAGTAGGGGCATTGGGATTGTGGAGGTTAGAAAACAGAAGAGACAAGATGTGACAGTCCCGACGCCGTCGAATAGGCAGCCACTTCAACTGCAACCGAAACTCTGACACATGGTCATACTTTCGCTGGCCGAAAATGAAGCGGATACACAAATTCTGAAGGCGTTCGAGTTTGTCCAAAAGTTCTTCTGTTGCATCATCTAGAAAGCAAACGTCAGCGTAGACTAAGAGAGGAAGTAGAAGCCATTGAGCAAGGGTGACTTTTGTCTGAAAGGGTAGGAATTTCTGGAGACGTTTATGCGACTGAAACGAACCGTACACCCTCCTGCTTACCTCTGCAACTTGACTGCTCCAAGAGAGATTTCAATCTATGATGACACCTAAATTCTTTATATACTTGGAGAAAGCTATTATTTTATTGTCAAATATAACAGGTGGTAACAAATTGAGGTTAATGGAGTTATACATGTATCTGCTACCAATAATGAGAGTTTGTGACTTAGAGGGGTTGACCAAAAGGCCAAAAGCATTTGCCCACGTACTAATGTTTACAAGGTTAGTATTGATAGCAGCAATGGCTTCCTTAGCATCTGTAACCTTAAAATACCGATATAGTTGCAAATCGTCTGCGTAGAGATGGTAATTAGAAGATAATACTTTAGTGACTGCGTTTATAAAAACAGAAAACAGAAGAGGAGAGAGAACGCCACCCTGAGGAACGCCCGTAGTTAGATCACACCACTGAGAGAAAGTCTCATTGGCACGAACAGCCTGCGAGCGACCTCTAAAATAAGAATCAAACCAAGCAACCACTGGAGCCGAGACATTCGGGACATTCGAGACATTTGGTGTATATAAACGACTTACCTTACTATGTAGGAAAGAATCATGAGATAGTATTGTTTGCTGACGATACATCCTTGACATTTAAAATAAGTAGACAGCTACGCAGCTATGACGAAGTAAACAATGCAATCTCGAAGGTAGTCCATTGGTTTAATGTTAATAATCTACTTTTAAACGAAAACAAAACCAAAGTCATTAAATTTTCTACACCTAATGTGAAACAAATTGATACGAATGTGCAAATAAATGGTATTCGGTTGGAGCCAGTGGAGTCAACTGTCTTTTTGGGAATAACTATTGACTCCAAATTGCAATGGGGCCCACATATTGCGAAACTATCAGGAAAACTTAGCTCTGCGGCCTATGCTGTTAAAACTATGAGACGACTCACTGATTTGGATACTGCTAGAATGGTTTACTTTAGTTATTTTCATAGCGTAATGTCTTATGGAATTCTTCTGTGGGGAAACTGTGCGGACATTGACACCATTTTTGTACTACAGAAACGAGCTGTAAGGTCTATATATAAACTTGGTCCGCGGGTTTCCCTACGGGAGAAATTCAAAGAGACTAATATTCTTACAGTCGCATCACAATATGTCTATGAAAACCTTTTATATGTTCATAAGAATATAGATAGTTTTAAGAAAAAAAGCGACACTCATAATGTTAATACTAGATCTAAGCATAATCTCGTTTTACATGCTACACGTCTCCACAAAATTAGCAATTCTTTTATGGGGCAATGTATACGCTTCTACAACAAACTTCCTAATAATGTAAGAGATCTTTCAACAAACTTGGGGAGCTGGAGCTGGAGCTTGGGAGTGAGTTGCTCTGAAACAATACTGCTTTATTAATCATTGTAAAATATAATTTATTTAAAAAAAAAGAATTCCTCTGAGTTTCTTGCCAGTTCTTCTCAGAGTTGCCACGTCCAGAACTGGTGGTAGTAAAAGAATGGGACGCATCATAAGAACATGATTTAAAATATTTTAAATGTGTCTATATGAATAAAGAATTTTTGACTTTGACTTTGACTTTATTCAAGGAAGTGAGGATGCCAAGAAGGATATCAAAATTTAGACTTACGCCGAGGGCAACAGATTTTGTTAGATAGAAATATAAGATCATGATAAGAGAAAGAGGCGGGCAACTGCCCATGAGTAGAAACTTTGGAAAGATCGGAGACAAGAACAAGATCTAAAAGAGAGGGTTTACAATTAGGAGCATGGTGAGTCGATGGACTATAGAACACACCCAAAATTATTTTGTTGTGATTAATATTCACTTGTATAAAAAGATGTTTACTTGATTTTGTGTACACACTTGGAGACTGATCAAGAATCTTATGTTTAAGATCTGCACGGAGATATATGGCAACACCCCCGCCACCCTTCCTGGTCCTATCATTACGTAATAATTTATACCCTGGTAAAGCATACAGTGCAGAGGGAAGTGTGGGTTTAAGAAATGTCTCAGAAATGAGTACAGCATGAATGAGATCAGGGTCAAACGAAGACAGAATATCGGGATAGTGAGCATGAACGCTTTGGGCATTAATATGAACAACATTAAAACATTTCATAGAGGAAAAAGAAAGATTAGAATCTAAAAGGTCGCGCAATTGGAGACTCATCATCATCAGATGCACTAGCAAACGAATCACTGGAAGAAGAACAAGAAAAGAATAAGTTATCTTCAGTATCGATGGACATTATAAATTATAATGAATACATAAAAAATAATATATATATATTAATATGAAAATAACAAAACAAAAATTGTCTGAAGGTTACTTATTACATTAACCCCCTGGACACTCAGAATAAACAATAACTTAAAATATAGAATTAACAATACGAAATTAAATTGGCTAAAAGATCAAAGAAGTACGGGCCTAAAGTATCGACTAGTGACGACAAAGTATTACATTCTCTTGGAATGTCAGTTGTAGGTGAATGTAATGTCACTAGTATAATTACATTAAGAATAATGTTCAAACACCTACAATTAAAAGAACGAAATTGCATACCGAAAAGTATAACGATACTGAGTTTAAGAGTTCAAAACATCACTTGGCCTGTCCGCGGGTCCTCTTGTCGGATGTTGAGGTCGACGTCGACGGCTTTTGAGTAACTGAAGTCCCTCCGACACCCGGTTGCTTTCGGCCGGCATCGCTGCTTGTTTGTGTGGTGGGAAACTGCGATATGAGAAGATCAAGCTCACCAGCCGTTTCTATCTTCCGCCGCGACTTTTCCGGAAGCAGAATCACCACTTTACCTTCTGATGTCCAGGAGTTACGTTCGCCGAAGTGTTTACGACATTTCATAAACACATCATGTCGCGGCTTCGTAAGGAATTCCGACAGAGTATAGCCAGTGCCTTTAAGATTGGTTTTAGTCTTCCATACGTCGCTCCTGACAGTGTACTGCCTAAAGCGGATCAGAACTGGTCGTGGCTTACTTTTGTTACCACCCAAACGATGACAATTTTACTGTAGAGGTTGGCAAAAAAATATAAATGTCACTATTTTGAAAAGTATATAATTATATAACCTAACATGCTAAATATTGCAGATTAAAATCCTGCCGATTATCTTTTATTTTTGAAGAATAATAAAAGAGGACCGATTGCTAGTCACAATAAATTGTTGTTAAATATCTTATTTAAATATTATTACTAGCGGACCCAAAAGACGTTGCCCTGCATGATAATATATTAACACTTCGTGTACATTAGTATTAAGTTTTTGTTTATTAAAATATGTATTAGTTTATTACTGTTTAAGATTATTGTATGTATTTTTTTTCTATGGGCCTCCGATGCCTGAAATAAAATTATTATTATTATTATAATATGATTTCTGAATCTAAACCATCCAGGGCGCCGCCATTCACGCATACAAAAAAAATCATTTTATCGCTCCAGGCGCCTAGTAGGAGTTCATGTCATGTACTGTACGTGTGACATACACACGTACAGTAGAATTATACAGGGTGTGGCGTAAGAAGTGGTCCACCATCGATGAACCAGATAATTAACTATAACAATTAAAAATTTTAACCATTTTTACCCAAGGGTTCCGAAAATATTTCCTTTTTGTTTTTTATTTACGAAATTTCTACCTTTTATTACAAATTTGTTTGTAGTTTCAACAAATACCATTATTTTTTCATTTTGATTTCTGTTAATTACTGCTGAATACTAGAGCTATCATGATAAATTATATTTTTTTATGTAAATTCACCTCTTTCGAAGAAAAAGTAAGTTCTTCTCTAATTTTAACCCGAATTTTTAACATACCATCCAAGTTCAAGGGCGATTTTTGTAAAAAAAACGTACTACACTGTCAGTGCCCATTTATTTAATAATATGCTTACTAAATACCAATTTCAAAATGGTATCACTCTATCAAGTCCTATAATTTAACAAAAAGATATTCTATTTTAATTGAAGCAAAGAAGATTTTCATTAAACTACATTTTTAAACTTTATTGCGTAAATACTATTACAAAACGTATTAAAACTTAAAAAACTGATACAATGTAACTTTTTACATTTCAAATGTGATTTGTTTTTAAGCACAAACATGTCAGGTAAAAGAACCCTGACCCTTTTTTTACCTGAGACATGTTTGTTAACAAAAACCCGTTGAAGCTCTCGCAGTCGAGTTACGCACAAAAGGAGTGATAAGGAAAAGATATGGTAGAGTATTGCTATCTCCTTCATTACTAACGTTGAAATCTCCAAATATCTCGAAATGATTTAGTACGATCTCGTCACTCGTGTCGTGCGTCGAATGCGTTTTGTTGTTTTGGTGATCTCTGCGATATTGGCTACGTGTACTAGTGACTTTGGCATGCTCAACGATTTGGACAAACGTGCAGTGCAGTGACAATTAAAAAATGTCTCGGTACACACCGCGCGAATATGCTGACATACATTTTATTTATAGCAGAGAAGCAGCTCGACTTTATCGGGAGAGATATCCCGATCGAAGACATCCAGACCACCGAGTTTTTGTAAGAGTGCATAACGCATACACCGAGGGAAGGATACCCGGCACAGGCGTAGGCGGTGCAGGTGAAGGACGACCGCGACGTCACAACGATGAAGAGGTTATGAATTTAGTTGCAGAAGATCCTTCAACATCGGTCCGTGTCTTAAGTCGCAGAACTGGCATATCAACTAAAACTAAGTTCATCGAATCCTGAACGGTGGACCACTACTTACGCCACACCCTGTATAATATAAAGAAGATGTGAAGCAAAAACTTTGTACTTTCCACAGAATAAACAAAAGTATTATGAAATTTAGCACACTTGTAGTTTATATAAAATAGGAGGACAGCATGCTAATACTTTTTTAATCATGGTCGAATTTCGACCACTGGGCCATCACTAGTTATAAAAAAAAAATATTACAGTAAATCCTGTGTTTTACTTTAATGTGTCGTGACATTGTTCAGGCGTTCAGTAAACAAACTTTTTGTTCGAATGTGCATCAGTTGCGACGTATTTGTGAAACAGATTCCATATAAAAAATATATTTTTACTCCTATTTCCAAATGAAATTCATTCTATAATAATGGTCATTATTATGATGATTGAAAATAGCTATATGTCTTATCAATTATGGCGTTTTTTTAAGCAAATACAATCCAAAACCGCATCTCATTAATCAGTTAGTGTCACCATTTGTTACTATCAATCACTATTATGCTTTTCTTATACCTACTATCAACGATACGGACCGTGTAATAATTATTTTTGTTCGTTTAAACAAAATTAAAATTAATTTCAAATAGTAAATATTTGATTAAAAAAAGAACGATTAGCTATTAGAATCGATTCTAGATTCTTCTTAGATTCTATTCCTATCTTTATTTATGATCAACCTTCCTTTAAAATAAACTAAATATTTTATAATAGTGGTTAATATTAAATCCATTGGTCTGTTACTATTGTTAAGACGTAACATAAAACGTTACGCTATATCCCAATCATATTAGGAAAAATCACATCCAAAATATTTTGTAGTTTTTCCGTGAAAGATTCACAACATCATCCATCCACAAACTTTCGCAAAACTAGTAAGACCATCATTGTATAATTTCATAATGACTAAAACCGTAATATCAACTTGCTTTTGTCGCACACCTCTGTCCTTTTCTGCTCACATTTATCATAGGATTAAGCTGATCCTCATATATATTATTTTTATTTGTCCCTTGGGGTGCACGGTATCCATTACCCGGGATCAGTTTATATGATACTAGCCGTCCCGTGTGGTTTCAGCAACACGGCTTCAGTTTTCGTGTGAATCTCCTCATAAAATATGGCTTATGTTACATGAAATTTGCGAACCGTGACAAATTTTTAAATTAGTTTACATTTTTTGGCTGAGATTTAATTGGATGAGTGATTGAAAAAAATGGGATTAATTAAAAAAAGATAATATTTATTTACCATAATGTTCCTGAGATTAGCGCGTTCAAGCAAACAAACTCTTCAGATTTATATATTAGTATATATAGTATAGTAAAGTGGTGCTGATGATGGAGGTGGGGTGGTCTATTCCTTGCTGTGTTATTTAGATAACATGTACGACATGTATCAAAGATACACACATTATACGCATAAGACGGTGAGACAGAATCAGACAATTTATTTTTTTAACATAGGTGAAAGGAATAAATAAAATATTATGTCACAACTTAATTGAATTAAGAAATAATATAAAAGAATATATGAGTCTTTACATAGGTATCAAATAAAAATTACCTTTATTAAGTCTTTTTTTTCCTGTGGGGAAATGCATTTACGAATTCCAAATGCCGCTGCAGCGTATTCGCGCGCTGGCGGTGGGATATGTGGGACTCGCCCTCTCCATAGCGTGCATGCTAAACTCATACCACGAGGAGAGGACCCTACTACCACTAATTCGATTTGGGGTAGTACACCCCCCGGACACTCCTTCGATCCGCCGTTGGCGGGGGCCGGGTACGCATGAGCAATCCGGCCCCCCGACGGTACCCGCGGCCAATATGGTACCGCGGGATCTCCGGGGCACCTTTATTAAGCCTAAGAATGAAAATTAACAGAAATAAAAACTAACCAGTAACTCAAACTTTTTTAAATGGCGCCACTGGGCAGAATTTCCAAAATTCTGGCAGCATCGCCGGAAGGGCGATCCCACATACCCCTTCGCCGGCGCGTGAACGCTGCAGCGGCGGAGGGTATGCCTAAACACGTTTCCCCCGGAAAATTATTATATGAAAAACAGAATGTCTAGCTACTCGTACCTTTAGATTCGTTAAGGGGTATTTTCATAATCAGTATGCTTGGCATGACCTTAATTTAACTAATAGATTATACTACCCATCTAAACATATTTCCCTTAGTCGCTGCTTAGAAAACACATGGGAAGACTTTTAACATTACCACAGAGTTTTGTAGTCTGCTAGTATTCTTGTGTTCCGATTGGGTTCACGTCGGTAGTGCAATGGATGGGGTTCGAACCAGTGTCCTCAATATCACAAGTCAGACGTGTATCGCAGCCATTGGGCTACTTTCGCTTCAAATATATTTTAAGCTAGAAATATGAATAGAGGGTTATGAAAGAAGAAAATTGTGCAAATTCCATTAAAAGTTTAACTTATTCCATATATTACGACGGATCAATTTAAAACCCTGAATTTTACATGGTTCAACATGGATTTGGTCGGTTTTTATTTAACTCTGCCACGTCTGCAGAGCTAGAAAATTTACAGGTATTGATTTTAATTCAATGCGACAAGTATACTACACATACTTTTATATACATAGGAAGTAAACTTATTAAGGAATCATATTCTTTTGGATTTTTTAAATGCATCTCTCTTCATATACTCTATATTATACAATAAGTTAATAATGTACGAAGAACTAAAAGGTATCAGGTATCCTAGGTAGAACCCCTAATGCTATTTTTTATTGCTCTTTGTAATTTAGAACATTATTAGTATGTGACGCTCAGTCAGCCGATTGTATGACCGAGCGGAATGACCTGACCTGGACTACCAGTATACAACGTAGGTACTAGCAGGAATTACTGAGGTCCATTCAGTCAGTAAGATAGTATCAGTACTACTTAGATCAATAGTAAGATATCTATATCTGTATATGTAGTCAATCACCAAAATGTACGTACGGGCATAATTGGAGGACGACTTGGCCAATTTGGTTTATTACATTTGATTGTATTTATCGTTAATTATGGGGAAAAGGTGTATATATTTGTTTTTGGAAAATCAACACTAATGACAGTACAGTAGAAAAAATATCTTAATACTTTGGTTCATAATACTTTCTACTTCAATTGTGGACTTGAAAGTAAAAAAAAAACTTTTAGCATAACAAAAGGAACTGAGCAGCCAGGAACAGAATGTAAATTAATTATTTTATTGAAGGTATAGGTATACGGATTCACTTCAACTGCTGTTGTGCTTCATTTAGTGTACGAGCACGCACAATACACAAATATTTAACCTAGTCTGGTAGGATGGCTTAATATCAAACAGTGGTACTATTAGAGAAAGCTACTTTCCTACTAATTTGCTCCCTCATTTCGATGTTTATGTTTTATCGTCTACCGATACCACAAATTTGATGTGCCCATGACCCAACAATCTGTTTATTAACCTTTCAACACAAAATCCTGTTTATTAACTTTTATTATTATCTCCGTAATTCAATCATAATAAAGCGCACGAAGAGTGAGAGGAGCTTTTATCAGCGGCCTCACAATGGGTCCTATTCTAAGCGGTTATCGAATAGCCTCCGTCGACCTTTTTAGATGGGGTGAACTCGAATTTATATCGCTACAATGCCAAGTACTAATATTAGTAGATGCACAATAATGATATTAATATTATCAATGCAAAATTTTGTGCATTTATTTGATTAATATCAATTATTGGCACAATATTAATATACCAAAAACATGGTGAACACACAGAGTACAAAATATTACGCTTTGGTAGATCAGCTGTTTTTACGCGGATAAAGTTTTCTAATCATTATTAGCCCATATTATAGCATCTACAACTGGACATAGGCCTCCTTCGGGGAAAGAATTTTAACCTTAGTTGCTTGGTAGGGGGGTCGGTGACCGCAGTATTATGTAATAACACATAGGAAATCCTGGTATAACATTGTGATATTGGATGTTATTAACCCGCCATTGGTGTCGTATATGTCTGTGAGACCGGGTAGTTCAAAAACGAAGAATATTTTTTACACCCTTTATCGAATTGCGTTGCGATTTCGAGTAGCTGCCTGAATGCACGCCCCCTACAATTAATCCACCCCGCGACCACGACGCGGGCGCACGTTTCTGAGTTTTGGCGCCAACCCGGTGCATGAAACCGGGGTTACAGACTACGTAAGTCAAATAGTCATAGCTTAATTTTTTGAATTGTGACTTTTTGCTAATTTTATGTATTTATTTTGATGAATATAATTATTGTGATTATTATTATTCTGTAATCAGTAAACTTTTTGCATAATTCTATAAATTTTTCACTAAAATACTTAATATTTTTGGAATTTGTTTTCTAATTTATAACTTTGTTTTAGCATGTCTTACGAACGTGAAACTCTTCGTCTCGAAGCTCTTATACCTACTAGATGCAGAAAACATGCAGAAAAACCGAAAAACAAGGTATACTTACTAGGTACCATTGCAGGAAATATTTATGTTTAGAGCATGTAGTGCCAAAATACACTAGCTGCTTGGCTCTTGAAACAGATACATTTTTGAGGGGACTTTTTTGTATTTTTTTGTTGGAAGGAGTTCCTTTTTTCTTTTAATTTTATAGTTCCTATTGTCATAAGACTACCAAAGGCTGATTTAGACATAAAAAATATTTTTTTGTTACAATTTCTAATTTTAACGTAAGTCTAGAAAAAAAAGGCTTATGTTTAACTTACCATCAGATATAGTAACATATAACAGAAAAAAATTGAAAATGATCACCAAAATTAAACCCGCATTTTAATGTAAAATTGTAACCTAAGTTTTTACATTTCGCTATCGTATTTAAGCAAAATGACTCCAAATAAATCATTGTTAACCCAAAAGTAGTAAATGATCACCAAAAGTACCTAAATGTTTTACTAATTTACTATTCGGTTCTGGCACTCGCCGGCCGCTGTATGGCCGCAGCTCTAACCTAACCTAACCGATTGTCATTTTTCATTGATTTTATTAAGGTAGAAATAGCGCAATAATTTGCTCGCTAAGATTTGGTGATCATTAACTACATTTAGTGTTCGAATACAATTTGAAGTGCAGTCGTGACTAAAATAGCTAGTACTATTATAATTTTAGACTTTATTTTTCTGGTGTCAAGTATATATTTTTGGTGGTCATTATATTTTATCCCGAAAAAAAATCGATTATTTTTCGTGTTATAAGTGTAATACAGTAAAGATTAATAAACGTAATTTTTTTATGATACATCTTTGTTTTATTGATAAAAAAAACATGTCTTTTTGATATTTGGCCGAGTAAAAGTAGCATGGAGTATTGCTTATTAAGAAAATCTTAGGTTGAAAAACCCGGTGCGTGGGACCGGCGTCACCAAAGATGTAAGTCAAATTCACGTCACCAGTGGCGGGTTAATATCGGGATAATTGGATTTACATTAAAATTATACACTAATGTTAATCCGATATTTATCCAGTATTGTAGTAAAATATTTAATATTATTAAGTATTGAATCCGATGTAACCCTATTCACAACTTCAATTCATTTGGAAATATTTTTATACAAATAAGCAGAATGATTTTATCAATTAAGAGGTTTCTATTTAAAAAATAATAAGTAATATATAAACTTTACCTAAATAAAGGTAGGTATACAATACTAAAATAGATAGATAGAGATAGAAATAGATCAAAGTCAAAGTCAATGATATCTTTAATCATATAGACACAATTCAAACAAAATCAAATCATGTTCTTATGATGCGTCCATTTCTTTTCCTAGTCCAGTTCAAAGACGTGGCAACTCTGAGAAGAACTGGCAAGAAACTCAGAGGAATTCCTTTTTAAATAATCAATTTATCATTTATATTGTTAAGCAGCAGTGTCATTCCAGAGCAAGTTACTCCCAAGCCATTCTGTCATTTACATAATCTGATATTTTATAATATACCTTTAACATTATTTAGCTTTGACAGTGGCTTTAAATTTGTTAACAGATAATTCTCTAATATTATTTGGGAGTTTATTATAGAAGCGAATACATTGCCCCATAAAAGAGTTGCAAGTACTACTAAGTCATGCTTATGTCTAGTATTGATATTATTATTATGTATATCCCTTTTTTTCTGAAACTTATCTATATTCGTACGTATCGTACGATCGTACGTATAACAAATTTTCATAAACATATTGCGAAGCTAGAGTAAGAAGAGATAGGAGGAATCCTAGTTCGTTATACGGTTTTATAATAAGCTTCTTTCATTAGTCATCAACGGTTTGATGTCGATTTTTATAGCCAATTAAAAGCAGATATACTGAGATCACCTATTACGTCGCACCGTCGCGACCGCGATTTTTTTCACAAATGAGGTCTTCTTCTTGGATTACATTAATTATAACCAGTAGGTTCCGTTAGAACTCCCGGTAAACAATAAATGCATGCTCAAATATTGGAAGAAAACACAACGAGATGTCTCTAAAGAAAACATAATAAAATTTAAAGAATGTTTAAAAAAATTATCTTTCACAGATATTTATGAAACAGATGACCCTAACGTAGCTTACAATTTGTTCATAAATCAATTCTTGCTTTTTTATAACCTCTGTTTCCCTATAAGACGAATAACTGTGCAGGTCAATAAAAAATCGAAATGGATATCCAACGGTATCAAAACCTGTAGCAAACGGAAACGACAACTCTTGTGGACGTATCGACTCAAAAGAACTAAATTAAACTGTACTAAATACATCAAATATGGAAAGCTTTTAAAAAAAATAATTCACCTGACAAAACGAGCCCAAAATTGCTATAAGATTAAGACATCTGACAATAAAAATAAGACTACATGGCAAATTATAAATAATTCTAAACAAAATATACCCAAAGACATCATAAACAAAATAAAGATTGACAACAAACAAATTACGGACCCATTGACTATAGCAAACAGTTTTAATGATTACTTTGTAGATAAAGTCATACCTATGCACGGCTCTAAAACACAACCTACATCAAATATAAATAACAGCAGAGACTCAATGTTCATGCACCCAAGTATACCGTTAGATATCTTAAGCATTATAAATAACCTTAAAAACACAAATTCTATGGGTCATGATGAGATCTCTACTAAAATAGTTAAATCTGTGGGATGTCTGATATGCCATCATATAAGTCACATTATAAACTTGTGCATCATCAGTGGTGTCTTCCCCGAAAATTTAAAAGTGTCGATAGTGAAACCATTACACAAAAAGGACTCTAAAGAACATATCCATAATTACAGACCAATTGCACTTCTTTCAGTTATTTCAAAAATATTTGAAAAATATTTCTATAACCAAATATATAAATATCTAGAAATTAATAAAATACTTTGCCATGAACAAAAGGGGTTTAGACAGAATATGACTATAAATTTGGCAATCTTTGACTTTCTTCGGAATATAATGACGAATATGGACAATAGAACACCTGTTGCTGCTATTTATTGTGACATGACCCAAGCTTTTGACTACGTTGACCACACCATACTATTAAATAAGCTTGAATGTTACGGCATAAGGGGAAACACTCTAAAACTACTTGAGTCCTATCTATCAAATAGGAAACAAATTGTGTCAATCTCAAATATAGATACAATATCTAAAACTGAAATAAAATATGCGTCAGGACAGCGCAATGTTAAATTTGGGGTCCCCCAGGGAAGCGTTCTCGGGCCACTTTTATTTCTTATCTACATTAATGACTTGCCGAAATCAATTGACCAACCTATGACACTTTTTGCCGATGACAGTACAATAACTATAAAATGTAATGACTTAGAAACCTATGAATATGACATTAATAATTCCATATCATCTATAATTTCGTGGTTAATTGATAATAATTTAAAAATAAATTTAGACAAAACGAATATAATGCACTTTAGCCAACGTACAGAAACTGCATCAAATATGAATATAAAACATAACGATACCAAAATACAAGAGGTAGATAATACAAAATTTCTTGGTCTGACAATTGACAAAAAATTAAACTGGAAATCGCATATTGAATTGTTATGCAAACGAATTAGTAAGTCATCCTATGCACTTTACAAACTGGCCCCTACCGTAAATACCGAGACGTTGATCACTGCGTACCATGGTCTAGTATCGTCAATATTAAGGTATGGAATAATATTCTGGGGTAACTCGACAGACAAGGATGTGGCTTTCAAAGTTCAAAAACGATGCATTAGAGCCATGTTTGGCCTCAAAGTTACTGATAGTTGTAAGCCTCTCTTTATAAAACACAAAATACTCACGCTGCCTTGCTTATACGTTTTAGAATTATGTATGTTTGTTAAATCCAACCCCGGACTTTTCCCTCGGGTGTCAGATTTCGTCACACGTAATAGACGAGACAATAACAGACTATGTTTGCATACCGCCAAAACTGCACATATGGGAAATAGTATATTTTGCATGGCACCTAAACTGTACAACAAATTACCAAAGGAATTCAGAGACTCAAATATTAACTTGTTTAAAATCAGAATTAAAAATATGTTAAGTACTAAGGCCTATTATAATATTAATGAATTTTTGACTGATAAATTATAAATTGTTTTTAATATTATTCATTGTTATTTTTAAGATATTGACATCCAAAATCCATTAGAAATTTTTGACATTTAGTGACTATAAATGAATGATTATATTTTGTACACCTATTAAGGTAGAACATGTTGAAACAATATTGTATTTGACATCTTTGTAACTACACATGTTTCTGACAAATAAAATTATCTTTATCTATCTTTCCTGAACGGTTTATATTATGTTCTTCGAGTTTACGTACCTTCAAGATATAGTAATTTGATATAACATACTTTTAAACCCGCGTAATGCGATTTCATGTAGGTACTTTATGAGTACTGTACAACGACGGCATTCAAAACTTCGATATTCTGTAACACAGTCGGTGAATGAATTACTTAAAAATCATATACTACAAGCACTTGAAAATTCAACTCTAGATGAGTTTAAGCCAATTAATTTAAGTTCGATAAGACATTTGATGAATGGGCTTATAATGTTGTAGTGACATCTACAGTAGCCGTACAAACCACACGAAGACGAGCAGTACTATCAGCACTTAGCATCACAACAAAACTTTTTTTTTGTTGTCTGGGGTGAAATTCATTTACGCATTCCGATCGCCGCTGCAGCGTATTCGCGCTGGCGGTGGGAATTGTGGGACTCGCCCTCTCCATAGCTGATGCTAAACTCCAAAATACCAAGAGGAGAGGACCCTACACCACAAAACACTCCTTCGATCCGCCTTTGGCGGGGGCCGAGTACGCATTAGCAATCCAGCACCCCGACGGCACCCTCGGTCAATATGGTACCGCGGGATCTCCTGGGCCATACTTAAAATGGCCCATATGCCCACTTATAGGGACGCCCGGAGTGTAGAGGCGTCCCTACTCCTCATGGGTCAGCCTCGAAGGGAGCTTGGCCCATGTGCCCCACTTCCCGAGGCCGAGCCTTGGGCGGAAAGCGGCAGGATCCCTACTAACCTGTATAACGAAATAAAAGTTCGCAAGCCAATTCAAACATATACAAGTTTTGAACAGTAACAATCGGGCGTCGGCCGCCGGGCCTTCATAGAAAGACAAAGAAGATCTTCATATAATGTGGAGGAACACCACCAACCGTTCTTCTACAATATTAAGTAAAGATCAACAAAAAACTTGAAACAAAGAACAAATATGTGTCATTAGAAAAATTAAGTAATATAAATTAACAACACTTTCAATTCAATTATCATGATCTCTTAAGCCCATAAATGTATCGCTAATATAACGCCCCGAACCTTACTCTAAGATTTTTCCATTTCGAAGAAGTACTTGCGTCATTGTATATTGAAGTTCATGATTCATCGGGTGCACAGCAAGTAACCATATATTTATTTTCAAAACTAATAGCGTCGACAACAAAGCTATGAGAAACAAGTTTTTAAGCCAATATAATAAAGTTTCACTGTCACAACCAACTTTCCGTATAATGTATCGACCAATGTGCCTGACAATTTTCGAAGTTTTGTGGCTAATAAAAGACAAAAGTTAGCACAAGTTGTTTCTATCTCACAGTCTGTATGTGTTTTGGACTGTTATTAATTTTACCAACATTGTTTCGGATGTGGTGTGAATATTGGGGTGCTCAGTTGATCCTGCTAATCCTATTATATTATCAATATTAATGTTTTGTTGTTGGGACAGTATTGATGTTCGTTATTCAATTATGTAGAAACCTTTGAAAGTCGCCACGAATTTGTATTAATATTCACAGCAAAATTAGCTTTCATGGGTAAACAGTTTACAAGTAAACTTTTTGCAATATTAATTTCACATCAAATATTCTTTATTCATAAAGATGTTTTTTAAATAGGTATATTGTTCCTATAAGGCGTCCTTTTTTTACTACGACCTGTTCTGGAAGTGGCAACCCTGAGAAGAACTAGCAAGTAACTCAAATGGCATTCTTTTCATTTTGAATGTATTTTATTTTAGTTTGTGAGTGAATTAGAAGTCAAAAAATATATAATGAGTTTTCTACATAATTATCTTCAACATATTGTTTGAACTTATTGACATAAATATCGCTCACATTAATTGAAAGTTTGTTATAGGATTTCATTGCAATATAAAATTATATTACGAACCTACAAAAGCTTATCATATAATAATGTCTCTATGAATTTCTCTCGTAAGGAAGCTCGCGGACCAAGTTTATATATTTATATATTGCTCTTACAGCTCGTTTCTGTAGTACAAAGATGGTATCAATGTCTGCAGCTTCCCTGGAGAAAAAATCCATAAGACATTATATTGTTATCCTTATATTGTTTATATATCCATAAGGCTATGGAAACAATATAAGGATTAACTGATTAAATTAAGTAGCCTTAAAAATTCTTGGCAAAACTTTATTTTCTGTAGCACTTCTTTTTCACGTTACTTTTGCGCTATAAGAATTTTTTCAAACAATACCTTAATGCTTACTGAAGAGACACTACACAAAACCGAAAACTAAGGACTTCTACACTAATACCTGTAATTCCGCAGGATAACTCAACTGCTGCATTTGCCGTAGGATATTTAATACAAAGTCTGATTTAGGGTTGTCAACCACAATTTAAAAAAAATAGCTCTTAAAGTTGGGAAAACCAGGAAAATTCGTTTTAGAAACAGGACGCAGTAGCAACATTTCAATTAATATCAAGAAAAAGTAGATGAAGTTAATTAATTCCAAGTAATATAAAGTAAGTGCTTTTAAAAGCCCAGAACGCTGTTTAAAAACTATTCAGGACTTCTCAGGACATTAATAAAATTAGGACATATCCTGAGAAAACAGGACGATTGGGTTTCAATAGAAGAATTAATCTATACTAATATAAAAAGCAGTTGTTTACTTGAACGCGCTTTAATGTAAAACTACTGGACCGATCGGGAAAAAAAAATCAGTGTTAGATAGCCCATTTATCGAGGAGGGCTATAGGTTATATTTAATTATGAAGTTTCCACGGGAACGAGAGCTACGCGGCTGAGACCGCGCGCGGAGGCTAGTAAAATAAATACATTTAATTTTACATCATCATAAAAAAAAACACCGCAGTCCTAATATCGAAACATCTGCTACAAAAAGAAAAAAGTTTACTTTCGTTATGACTTTTTATGGGAACACCGCACTTTCAAACATAAAGTACTGAAAGTGTTTTTGATTCTCGCACACTTGGGATCATAATTTCAATATTTATTGTTATTGCTCTTTATTATAATGACACTTTTGCCTTCTACCTTTTTACGAACTTTGTTAATGTTTTGTACATTCTTAACTTAGGAATAATGATATTCCACAACACGAACTTAACCCTAGAAAGATAGTCAGCGTAAAATTTACTCTAATTTTCATCCTCCTGACCCTAAGTTTGCAAAGAACCTTCCGATTCCCTCGTAGACCCGAAGTCCGAGAGGCCCGCGAACAAACAAAATTCTCCTAAAAATCTAAAGTTATCATTGCTCAATCCTCTCGGCAACGACCGCCCTGACCTACAGCGGTTAGTTTGTAATATTTTAGCCATTTATTGAGACTGCAGCTCTGTTAGCCTTTATGTCCGGTGAAGTAGCAAAAACCTTCTAACTAATTATTTAATTTCCGTTTGAAAAAGAAAGGAGCTGCCGTGATCATGTACCCGATGTAGTTTTATTATATTTGTAGCTGCTGCCCGCGACTTATGCACAAAATAAGGAAAATTTCGTTTTCGGAAAATATGCCAGTTTGTCCGTGTATTATTAGGTAGAATACACGTTCAAACTAACAGCATTTATTATCACAACATAGTATAAAATAAAGTCGCTTTCTCTGTCCCTATATCCCTATGTATGCTTAAATCTTTAAAACTACGCAACGGATTTTGATGCTGTTTTAAAGATTAAAGCATACAAAGGGATATAGGGACAGAGAAAGCGACTTTGTTTTATACTATGTAGTGATGATTTAGCCGTTACTGAGATAAGCCGAAACAAATACACTGACAGACTAAAAATATAAATATATACTTGTGTCTTCGTTATTCGTGTCTTAAATATTTAAATGCGTTTAGTAAAAATATATTACTTTTCGATTACGAACAGATACTTCAATTTTATTTATTTGTATAGATTTTATTATGTAGATATGTTAGTCTGTAAGTTATATGTCTATTGTATAGATAATATTTTTTTGTTATGTGGACAAAAAATTGTTTATTATTAATATTATTAATACTGGTGGAGTACATAAAATGCGATGGCTTGATAGAAAAATAGTATAATAATATAATCTTTCGTTTCCAACATTCTTTTCTAGAAGCAATTTATCTGAAATATGAAATCCTCTTAATAAAAGTAACAGAACCAAGAATTGGAAAAAAAACAGGCAACTTTAAAGCTTTTTTTCTTAACATAACAGTTTATAGTATAACTAGCAACAAAATAATTTTAATTCTACACCAAATAATGGCTCCTAAATCTTATTTTGTGTAATGTTTTTGTACACCTAAGAAGGTAATATACAAGACATTGGTAAAAACGTATTTACGACTTATAAATGTCTAGTAAATACGACCATTGGTCTGGAAAATAACTTGCGCTGCTATCCTTCGAATGTTTACGGTCTTTCCCACATTTTCCCGTAAAAATATTGTAAAAACTAGAATGAACATGTACGAAGTTGGACACAAAAGATGTTTCTTTTTTAAAATTCCTTTTCCATTTTTATATATTAACAAGGAAACTTTATTTCTAAAATAGATATTATTACACTAGCTTATTGGGGGATAATGCTGTTCGCGTCCGTGGGCTTTAGCTCTAGTCACCCACACGTGTCCCCTGGGTAGCGCCCAATAAACAGCACATCTGGTGGTAGGTTTCGATCGCGGTTTGTCACAAGGCAAAGTCTTGCCGCCAAGTGATTTTTGTCGCGTTCCGGCATGATGACTTGAGTAGCCATCGTGGAAGGAGATTCTGGGCAGTTGTGTGGCTTTTTCGAACCGGTTCCAGTGCTGCGTGGTGTCTGTGCTGGGTGACTGTTCGCGGAGGGTAGCGGGATCCTAAGAACGGTCTTTCGCTGGCCGACCGCAGGTAGTAGGGGCCCAATTAGTAGGAAAGCCACCTATGAAAGGCTGCCCCGCCAACTAGCGAAAAATCCCAGGATGCGTCACCGTGCCGGTTGGCGACCGGATGCGAGGGCCCGGTGAACATCCCTGGGGAGGTTACGGCGTCCCCGCGCGCTCCAGATTAGTCTCCCGTCGGTGCAGCATTAGGTGTGTATTGCGTGGTGCTCGTTCTTGTTACGCCTCTCCCAACTGTCCCTTTTCTGCATGTCTGTTCGCCATCAAAAAGAAATGAAAATAAAAAACAATAGGAAACTGGCAAAACAGCGGTTGCACTCCCTCGCACTAAAAGTGCACCTCTCTAACATCCGAGGTCTGCACTCCAATCTCATCCCGGTCCATCACCACCTTGAGACCGAAAAACCACATCTGCTGTTCCTCACGAAGACGCAAATCAGATGTCCAGCTGACGCAGCATACTTGCACTACCCAGGGTACACCCTGGAGCACAATTTCAACCCTGCGCTGGCACCTGCGTGTATGCTCGCGATGACATCTGCTGTCAACGTCTCCGTAACATTGAGGATTCCAGTTGCACTGTATTGTGGGTTCTGGTGGACACTGGCTTGGAGCAGATACTCTATGCCAGTGTCTATCGGTTGCACACCGACAACATGGAGACAACCAGGTTGTTTCAGTATATTTCTGACTCAGCTGAATTAGCTCGGCTTAGGTACCCATCGGCGCAGCTAGTTGTTCTGGGGGACTTCAACGCCCACCACCAGGAGTGGCTGTACGCATACCGGAACACCGACCTTGCATTGGGAGATTAGCGTACGCATCTGCTCTCTCCCAACTGGTGACTGGGCCGACGCGGGTGCCCGACATTGATGGCCATACGGCCAATTGCTTAGACCTTCTGCTGACAACCGATCCAGACCGATATCAAGTCGCGGTTTCCCCACCGTTAGGTAGCTCCGACCCCTGTCTGTTGAAATCTGTGTCTGTCTACTCGCCACCCGATCCCGATCTCAAGGGGACTAGGCGTGTATGGCGATACAAGTCAGCAGATTGGGATGAGATGCGGCATTTCTTCGCGTCTTACCCTTGGCTGCGTTTATGCTTCTCTTTAGGTGACCCAGCTCGTTGCGCGGAGGCTGTTTCTGGAGTGATATGCCAGGCTATGGAATATTTCATTCCATTTTCTGATGTCTCACTCCAAGACAAAGCCAAGCAAGCCCGTCCATGGTTCAACGCTGAGTGTGATAGTGCTGAGGCACATAAGCACTCTGCTTACCAAGCGTGGGCGGATGCTCGAGCCCGCGAAGCGCCAAATGTTCGAAAGCTGAAGAGAGCCTTCAGTAGTGCTGCCAAGCCTTGCAAACGTGCCCTACGCAAGGCCTGCTTTGACCATATTGGCCGCATTGGAGCCAGACTAGCATCTTACCCATCTGGGAGTAAAGCTTTTTGGTCTCTTGCCAAATTGGTAGAAGCCAATTTCTGTCGGTCCTCTTTGCCGCCACTGCAGAAGCCGAACGGTTCATTAGCTCACACCGCCAAAGAGAAAGCAGACTTGTCTGCGTCTCTTTTTGCGAAGAATTCACAACTAGATGCTGCTGGTAAAAGTCCACTCAGGCTAACTCATTGCACTTCCACTATGCCTGAGGTACACATTCGGCAAAAAGTGGTACATAAAATTCTTAGCACTCTAGAAGTAAATAAGGTTAGTCGGCCTGACGGCATTCCTGCCATTGTCTTGCGGTCATGTGCGCCTGAGTTGTCTCCTGTTTTGACTCGCCTCTAACGTTTATCCCTGAAGCGGCTGGTCAAGTTTCGAGATCCTGGAAGATTGCCAATGTTCAACCGGTGCCCAAGAAAGGTAGCCGTGCCGACCCTGCCAACTACCGACCAATCCCAATCACCTCCATACTCTGTAAGGTTATGGAGCGTGTTTTAAATAACCGTCTCCTAGCATACCTGGAAGACAACGATCTCCTCAGTGACCGTCAATACGGATTCCGTCGAGGCCGGTCTACTGGGGATCTTCTTGTTTATGCTACTCACCTCTGGAGCGAAGCCATTGAGAGACACGGTGAGGCTCTTGCCGTGTCTCTTGATATCTCTAAGGCTTTTGACAGGGTTTGGCACGCAAGTCTCATTGGTAAGCTTCCGGTTTACGGTATTGCTCCAGGACTTTGTACCTGGGTTCAAGATTTCTTGAGGGGGAGGTCGATTCGAGTTGTCATTGATGTTGCCTCATCCGATCTTCTGGGTATTAATGCCGGTGTCCCTCAGAGATCTGTTCTCTCCGTTACTCTTTTGTTGCTGCACATCAACGACCTGCTAGTTACTCCCGGTATCTTTGGGTATGCAAACGACAGCACAGTATCGGTGAGATACTTGTCTGATGCAAAGTCTGGGTCAAAGGTCCAGTCGTTCAGGAAATCGATGATGGAGGGGGTGAACTCGATCTTGGAGGCTGCCTCATTATGGGGTGATGCCTACCTGGTCGGGTATAACTCCTCTAAAACACAGGCGTGTCTTTTTTCGGCGAAACGGAGTCCATTTCAACTGACTCCGACTTTCCGGAATGTTTCCGTTCCAATTAGCGACCATCTTGAGCTCTTAGGGCTTGATCTCTCTTCTAATCTAAACTTCGGTCGCTACATCGAGTCCATTGCAAACACTGCAGCCAAAAAACTTGGCATTCTCTCCAAGGTGAGGCGGTACTTCACATCGGAGCAGCTCTTTAGTCTTTACTGAGCTCAAGTTCACTCCTCAATGGAATACTGTTCTCATCTTTGGGATGGGTCTGCTACAGAATATTTTGTGGCTCAGTATTAATAATAAAAAAAAAATTGTAAGCTTTTGGTATTATTACCTGTGCAGGTGGTGGCTTTGCGAAATGTAAAGAGCCTAAAAAAAGCCTAACAAGCCGGACACTGTTAATTTTGGCCAATCAAAAGCGTAACTATGTCCGGCTTTATTCTGACTCGATAACGCTAGATGCAACAGACAAACGAAAATGCTATTATGACAGTATTACGAGAGCACTCAATAATGTAAGTATAATGTATTTTCATCAACGTTAACCTTACCTACTACCTACTCAGTAAGCAAACCGAGAGAAATTCTGTCAAATGTTGATATTACCGTCCCATAGGACACCAACATATTCCCGATATTCAATAAAAGGAACTAAAATGTTCGCCAATACTTAACTCCCCTGTGCATTGCTGTAATATTAAAAAGCCGATACCTACCTCCTACAGTCTATTATGTGTTCTGATGGTATAAAACGCATTTAGACTGACCCGTTTGTGTTCCTCGAGCGTGTGTCACATGCAGATGATGGCGGGGGGATTGCGTATCGGGAATGACAAAACAAACACAAAAATTAAAGCTTTTTTATATGGAGAGAAATTGCTCAAAGGAACTGCTTTTCAATTTACAAAGTAATATTTACATGTTTACTTAAACTGTTACTAAATTCAAATTCGACCCCTTAGAGGATAAATAGGAGTGCCAAAGTTTGTTTGATTTTTTTTTAATTAATAAAAAGAAATAACAGTGTAGTTAGCTATTTTTCTAAACATAAGGTTGTTTAGAAAGGGGTATAAGTTTGTTTGGAAAATCGACTCCAAACTATTTATAAATTGTTAGTCTAACTTCTGTTATAATATAGTACATAAATAACTATATTATTTATGTACTATATTATAACAGAAGTTAGACATAGGCATAGAAACAGGGCAGAAGACATGGCGCAGTCAAGTCGTAAACACTGAGGCTACGATACGAGGACGTTGGCATAAAACTGCAGTTCAATACCCTTTCGCCTGTGAAACCGCGCGAGATTTCAAGTTCTACCACGCAATCTACAGCTTGTTATTACTCGTATTTTTTCCTTTTGAAATTCTTGACAAAATATCCGACTAAAAGCGCGTGATATAGCTTTCAATTTCGTAAATGTTCCGAACCTAATAATAAAAAGAAACGTAGGCTCGTCGCGCGTTCACACCCACGTGAATCCTATTTCCGTAAAAACCTTATGATTTAATATATATTTAGCTCTCTAATGGTAAAAATTATTTTAAAATGAATTCCGCGCATACATTTGTCCAAATGCTAGGATGCAATTTTTGCACCGCCCGCAAAAAAATGTGCACAATATGCAGGAAGTACAATAAAAACGTGCAAAATACAATAACTAGCCGAAGACACAGCATTTAGTCATATTTGTGAGCAAAACCAACACTAAATATTTCATCTTTTACATTTTTGAAGCGGCCGTAGTACAATGGCTACTGCGTCGGACTTGTGATCTTGTGGTCACCGGATCGATCCCCACCCATTGCACTACCGTCGTGAACCCATTCGTAACACAATCATTTTAACTTAGCAAGAATACTAGTAGACTGCAAAACTGTGCTAGTAACCTTCATAAAAAAGAGGTTAATAGGGATTTCCGCAAAGAAACGCCTGATTCTATTAACTATGGTAAATAAATTGAGTTTATTCATTTACAAACAATAATACAGAAAAAGAATTGCTTGTTATAAAAGAAAGTTTTCAGATGGCCACGATTTTGTTACAAGCGTTAAAAGAGTTTGTAGGGTTTTTCCATACGTAAAAATTGTAACCTTTGAATACAATTCTCTATATAAAATTTATGTAAATCCCAAAATCAGTAGTAGATTGCGGGCCCTCGCGGCTTTGGTTGGATCTATCACATAAGATCTGTTTTAATCAAATACTAATACTAGCTGACCCGACAGACGTTGTACTGTCTTAGCTAAAACTATAAATTGAATTGAACTTATAATATAAGGCGTGATAGCAATGAACTAACCGTGATGTGCACTAAGAGTAACACGCATTGGGTCAATGTTATGTCAAACGCCATAAGATAACAATAAAAAAAAATACTCTATCCATGATCGATGATTTGCCAATGATTTTTAATAACTAATGTTAAGTAGGGTGATGCACTTCGTATCACCTACCTACTATTGGTTATGAAAAATCTTCAAAAACTGGTTCAAGCGATCTAGCCCAAAATGCTAGAATGTTCTGAAAGAAAAGAGGGAGGGTGATCCGGAAACTTAATGTCATCAGTAATCACAGCGACAGCACACGGTACATTGGTGCGAGGAGTTTCCGGCTTGGGCGGTGGAGCGAGAGTGATGGGATCCGTCCTCTTGCTACCGACCATTGCCCATTCATTAGAAGTCCGCGGAGTGTTTTCGAGAGAAAGATCTCTCCTACCCATTTCACCGAAGGCGCACAGACAGCAAGCTGTCCCCCAAGCCTCGGATTCGAGGAGTAGGGAACATAGTCCTAATTTCTTTTAGAGGCCGACCCATGATGCGTAGATTTGTAGTTGTGCTCCATGCGCCCCCAAAAGGTGCATTGAATGGACCCAGGAGAGTCCATGACTGCTAGGTCATAGGCATCGCCACGGTACCGGATGTATAATAATATGAATAAGCTATTCCTGGTGCTCAATTTACTGGCATTTAGAGGAACATCCTGGGTTAAGTTAAGTAGGTAAACCATCTTCTAGTGATATAATTAGCATATCATCGCTATAAACAGGGGAGTTCTACATACTACATACCACCACTGTGGCCGTGGATGCCTAATGCATTTTCAACCAAGAAAAAAATGGACATTGAACGACAGCGACGAATTTATTATATTACTAGCTACTTAGCAACATTTTTTACGTTTTGACGAATTCAAAGCAATAACTGCAGCAGTTTATATTTTGTTCAAAATGTGGTACCAGTTAACGTCGAAAAAAAATAATAAATATAAAAAATACAATTCACACACAAATTAGAATTATAAATTCGTCATTTCATTAACGCCATCGATTATGGATAGAGTAAGTTTTGTAGATTTAAATATAGCAACATTTTTTTACGTTTTGACGAATTCAAAGCAATAACTGCAGCAGTTTATATTTGTTCAAAATGTGGCCACAGTTCACGTCGAACAAAAAGAATTAATGAAAAAAAAAAACAATTCACACACAAATTAGAATTATAAATTCGTCATTTCATTAACGCCATCGATTATGGATAGAGTAAGTTTTCTAGATTTCAATATCACCACGGAACAGTTTAAGCAATTGGAAATGACCGAAAGAAGCCAGAATCACAACATGAACGGTGTACTAAGTATATCGTTACTCTTTTCAAAATAAAATTCTGAACCCACCTAGAAATATTTGACAATGGTGACAGATCAACTTTCGTCTAGAAATGTACTTCTTCTGATTTAAAAATACTATCGACTATCTGTCACTTTTTGGTTGCTCATCAATCTAAGACGGGACATAACTATAACGTTTGACAGTTATAATAATTTGCATGGGAAAATAAAATAAGACTTTTTTTTTAAATATGCTCAGCTGTCAGTTGCGATTTGTTATACCATTTTTAACAAATGAACCGCTGACTTATATTTTGACTGAATTGTTTTGATATTTCATGTCAGTTGCGTTTTGTTATACCACGTTTTATGTCACGTCACACGGGAACGACGGGAACGGCATAAAAAGTATCCTTCTCCCAGTTCTTAGCTACCTCCCTACCAATTTTCAGCCAAATCGGTTCAGCCGTTCTTGAGTTATAAATAGTGTAACTAACACGACTTTCTTTTATATATATAGATTATAAAGAGGAAAGTTTGTATTTTTGTATGTTTGTTTCGAATAAAATCTTTCACCATTAGAATGCTATGTTATCCCTGAGTAACCTAGGCTATAAAAGACTCCCGTGCAAAGCCGGGGCGGGTCGCTAGTTAAATATACGATAAGATAAGAAATTATTTTTGGCACAGTTTATATGGAGAAATCTACGCGAACGAAGTTGCGGGCAACGGCTAGTTGGAATAGAATTATTTTAAATGAATCACATCTCAATTCAATTGGAATGAGAGCAATTATTGATTTCGATCAAAGCAATATTAGGTGAAATGTATTTAGGTCTAACTAAGCTAACTTTGATGAGATACAATTAAATATCAAAATTGGAAATAGTTTCCGGAATCAAAATGGCCAGAGTAAATTCCCTGAATGCAATTGAAATTGCTGTACGTACGTAAATATTGCGAAACAATTCACATGAAATTGTCAAAATCAATGTAGTGCCAACTAAGTAGGTCTGTACAAACTGCAAACGGTATTTTTAAAGCTTATATTGATGCATATTAATATACATTGTGATTTTAAAACTCTGAGTCTTACTTTAAATGTCGGAGATCATGGGTTCAATCCCTACGCAGGACAAGAAATCTTTATGTAAATCTAAAAAATTATTTCCGGGTCCAGTTGGCTGAAGTACCTACCTACTACCTACTATACTTCGTGCCTCAGAAATCACGTTAAGCCGTGCTGGTCACGGTCGTTATAACATCATCTTTAACAATCGTATAAGTAGCAGAAACGGGCAGCAGCGTTTCCCGTCGTGTTGAAACGTAATACCGTGGTCACCAACCCGCCTGCCAAGCGTGGTGATAATGGCAAAACAGTCCATCGGGATGTTAAGCATATATAAGAATTAATCCCTATTTCCCTGGCTGGACCGATTTCGCTCATACTTTTTATGTTGTGTTTGTTGTCTGGAAAAGGTTTTACTAATAAATATTATAAAGAGGATTGTTTGTTTGTTTGTAATGAGTAGGCTCCGAAACTAATGGACCGATTTAAACAAATATTTTACCGTTGGAAAGCTACACTATCTCCGGATGACAAAGGCTATATTTAATTATAACGTTCCCACGAGAACGGGAGTTAAGCGGGTGAAACCGCGCGCGGGAAGCTAGTATGTAATAAAAAAAATGGTCGGAAAATTATAAAATTCAAGAATATTTAACCACCTAACATTTATCTTATTTAACTTTAGCGCTTTTGACAGAACTTTTACTGTGTAACGCACTGATATAGTACTTATTCTGAGATGTAACGCTTGTGGTGTGTGTCATAAAACATTGACAGAATACGTGCTGCAAATATCGTCAAAGAGGATCTACAACAATGAATTTCGTTTTAAATAGATACTTCAGTGTGAGTAATCAATGTCAATTAATTTTTTGCTTAATTACTAGCAGAATATGCAGTCTACTAGTATTCTTGTTAACCCCTCGTGCTAAGCTAAAATGCTTGTGTTACAGCCCTCCCGACCCTTAGTTCGCTAAGAACCTTCCGATGCCCTCGTAGACCCGAAGTCCGAGAGGCCGGCGAACTGTAAAGTAGAGCGTAAGTTGCACAAAACTCCCCTAAAGAAACTAAAAGCCATAATCCCTCAATCTCCCCGTCAGCGACCGCCCTGAGCCGCGGTTCAAGTCCCACAGGGGACGCCCTCTTGCGCATGTTGGTTAGTTTGTAGTGTTTAAACCATTTATCTAGGCTGGAGCTCTGCTCGCCTTTATGCCCGGTGAAGTAGCAAAAGCCTTAGAGCTAATTAAATATGTCCATCCGACAAAAACAAAAAAAAAACATTGTGTTACAAATGACTTCACGTATGCAGTGCAATGGGTGGGTGGGTATCGAACCGGCGCGGCGACTACATGCTCACAAGTCCGACGCCCTAGCCATTGGGCCGCTTTCAATATTGAACGAATTCAATATTCATAGTACCTAACACTGGTATATTAATTTTTGTCATTTCTACCAAGAGTAAAATGAATACCAACATTTTAATCGAGTGTTATTAAAAAGTATCATTCACAGTATCTCAAAAGAAGAACAAATTGACAAACTGAACAAAAAAGAAATGTTCACCCATTACAGAATGAAAGCTCAGTTCTATTGGGAAATAAATTGAAAAATCTATCAAACACGAGTACTTACTTTTAATCAAGATTTAAACTGTCTAAAATATAAAACGAAGTCGAAATGAAAGCAAAACGGTTTTATAAAAAAGTTGTATTATTCTTATGGCTACAATTTTTTTTTAAACATTTGAAGTTTCAGATCAACCAACAATTATTGTTTTTGTAAACAAGCTGCAGTTTTATAATTCCATTTAAAGGTACCTTAAAAGTATTCAGAGACTGTTGTATTTATTGACGTGATTGTATTTATAAAAAATATCTTCCTCACGGGGAGTGATGTGGCGACATGTTGAGTAAAATTATTTGGTTTAAAAATTGATGTTCTTTTAGTTAATTAAAAAACAAATAAACTCAAAGCGATAAGTCACGCCGACAATATAAAAAATAACATACACCTTTATACTTACTTTACATTACCACATGTAAAGAAAATCGAGCACATTTTTCGGATACATAAAACAGAACTTTCTAGTAGTTCATAAATTTCAGTTACTGCTCACCGATGCTGTTGAAATAACGATTACTACTGCTCTATCAAGTGTGCAATTATTTCTTAAAGAAACATACATTCAAGACTCTTTTCCATAAAGAAGAAAAAAAAACAATAATTGCAATCATTATGGTACCAATAATAACCTTTTCTACCTTACCATCATTAAATAATGCAAGAATCCAAGAATCCATAATACAAGTATCTTATTACAGTTCTTATTCTGATCACCTTATTCTGTTATGGTCTCTTAGCAATTGAAACATTACTATATACATCAAGGGTCATGTTTGAAAGCAAAACAATAATACATTTGCCCCAATAATGGGCAACGGGAACTAGGTAGGCAAAGTTTGGGAAACAATAACTGTAGCCATATTTCATTTCATTTTCTCGTATTGAATTCGCGCCTACAAGTTTGCTGTTTCAAATATTTGTACAAAACACATTTGTATTAGTTAGGAAGTTTATACATGATACCCCAGATGGTATGTTTACGTTTAAGTGCTTATGAGTTCCTATTAACCCTTAATCACAATCTAATTACATTTATTACACCGGTGTGGTTGAACTTTCGGAATAATACTTTGTTATAGTGATTGTATAAGTAATTATAATTATAATTTGGTTCAAAAAAAAAAGTTTATATTATACCTTATAAGATATCTATAATAGAATTAAAATTTCCGTGAGTGGTACACATATTTACATTAACTAACCGATTGTGTACTCACGATTTGTCATCATCGGATATTCGTCCGACTAGTTTCGAGATCATCCCGAGGTCCATTCTCAAGGAGTAGTCGACTACTCCCTGACACACCCGGCTTGAGTACAACCGATTAGTTCATATAAATAAGTATGTATAATATATATATTTTTAAATTTTAGATCACTTTACGGCAAAGTTTACAAAAAAATGTAGATTAATAAATTTCGAGTAATGTTTACCATTATTGAAATATAGCATCTACATTTATTACATGACACTGCCAGAAATTGCTGAATAAGTCGGCAGACTGCCATATATTAAAAAAGCATCTACGTTCTGCCCTTAGAGACGTGTTTTAAAGAGATTGATAATTTTCGACGAGTGGCCAAATGCTTTAGGCATTAGCGACAAATCCTATAAAGTATTTAAAAACTAATAGTTATGTCATAAAGAAACAGTCGCAGATTTTTGTAATTAAACTCTATTTTATAATGTAGGCATACATTTTACAACCTCCGTAGCGGTATTTGGCTCGCTTTTTTCTCGGAGGTCGAGGAACATCCCCACGCCGAACAAGAAATCTTTGTGTAAATTCTTTCCGGGTCTGGTTGGTTGAGGGACTACCCTCCGTGCCTCGTAAAGCATTGGTCGTCCGTTGGTGTCGGTTGGTCCTGATTGTTATGAAATCATCTATAATAATCGTTTATCAAAAAACGGGCAGCAGCGTTTCCTTATGTGGTAACATTACACTGTGGTCACGAATCCGCCTGCCAAGCGTGGTGATTTTGGCAAATACTTTCCATCGGGATGAGGCCAATGTTCAGCAGTGGACGTTATACGGGCTAATGATGATGATGATGATGTATACATTTTATTTTTTGTTTTTTTGTATATTATTTAGCCTAGTACCTACACGATACGAAACATTGTAATGCATAATACCATCTAGCGTTAAAGCCCGCTTGTGTCTAAAAAATCAAAGCAAAACTGACTCGGTCTCGTACATCTGATATCCAATAAAGAGAGGTCACATTTTTATAGATCATTCAAAGGGTCGGCCTTTTTCTGAATTCTTCAACTTTGCTGTAATTTCACATAATATTTTACCTGCGGCCAAAGTTTTTCAATTACATAGATCTCCGTTATATAGATAGCTGACAGCAGGTCACCATGATTATTTATACCTAAACGTCAGAAGCATAACGACGGATGTCCTTTTATACTTCAGAAGCAATTCGTCGTAAGTGCCAGTTTACGGTAAAGGCACATTGTTTACGACCAATGTTTATGACGTATGGCACATCCGACCTTATGCTTCTGAGCTCTAGATATTTAATTTATTCAGTATTCAGTTCTCATTTAATTATGAATGATGTAGACATTTTATCATCAACCTTGCATGATTTTTAAAAATAACGTTTCCTATTTTGGTATTTTTCTATTAAATTTGTTGATTATTTACTTAGTGAATGTATAAGGGAAAGTGAATCTGCGGTTGACACTATTATTAAACGATTTTAATTCAGAACTTAGGTATTTACATACACCTGTACTTGTCAAGAAAATTTACAATGCATATAAAATTAATTATAAATAGGTAACATTTACTATTAAATTATGTTTAATTTATTTAGGTGTGCTAGAAGTCTGTCAGTCTTGTGTCAGTAAACAAGCTCTTAATATTAACGTTAATATCTATTTACTATATTTATTTTATACAAACATTTTATGAATAAGAATTAAAAAAAATATAAAATATTATAACACATTTTAGAGTGCAATGACCGGTCAAGTGGCGAGATCAGATGTCCTTAGCCAAATTCTATTAAATTTAAGCGACAGACGCCTGCGGGCACTTACGGGGTAAGGACCACGACTCAGGGCGCCGCTGAAGCTAAAGGTAAAGAAAAATAAAGAGGACGTGATCACTGGCACGGACTACAGGCACTGGATCACACGACAGGGGGTCAACGCGGTCCTCGGTCTGTCCGGCGAGGATCCTATTAGGTCCATATCTTGAAAAAGGTTTTGTCAATGTCACCAATCAGAATTCTATACATCCTAACAGGATTGCAGTGTAATTACAATTAATTAATTGACATAGGACATTTTATTGCAATTTCATTTGACACCTAATAAATGCCAAGTTGTTCTTAGTTAGTTTAATTATAGGCAATTTAGTGGGTATGTTTAGTTTTTAGAATGATCTATTCTGATGAGGTTATCATTTCGCACACATGTAGTTTATATTATGCAGAATGGACTTCACTTCGAAGAACATGTGTACCTTAAGTAATCAAATTGTGTACAATTTGATTACTCAAGGTAGACAATCAAAATAAAAAAGACCGACCAATTGCGAGTCGGACTCATGCACCGAGGTTTCCGAACAAACCTGTTTTTATTATAAGATGTTACGCATTTTTTCCTTTTTTTTTTTTTTTTGTATTTATATCTATATTTATTATAATTAACAAACATGAATAAAATACAAACTAAAAGTAACTAATTAAAAATAAAACTAACTTATATACACTTATTCTAAATCTATACTACTTGGCAAGGTTCCCAGAATGCTGGCAGCATTACCACGTTGAATGGCAATGCTTACCTGCTGTGCAAAGTAGAAACCAGCACTTTTTTCCTTTATCTATGGTATGAGATGTTGTTTCGTACCAAATTTCAAGATTCTGAGGTCACTTTTTTTTTTTTTTTTACTACCTATAGGCTTACGTTTGACCATAATCTCGCTTGATGGAAGGCGAAGATAAGGCCTAAGATGATACACACTTGCCTAGAAAGTGTCTGTTCACTTTAGCCTTAAAGATGTCCAGATTATAGCGTTCCGGAAAAACTGACGCCGGCAGAGAATTCCACTCCTTAGCCGTCCGCATTATGAAAGAAGAAGCAAATCGCTTCGTGCGTATTGAAGGAATATCTACAACAAAAGGGTGAAACCGCTCGCCGCGCCTAGTTATCCCGTGATGGAAGGGTGAAGGGGGTATCAGGTTATGTAGAACCTCCGCACACTCCCCGAAATGCAACCGATAAAAAACTGATAGGCAGGCCACTCGTCTACGGTGTTCGAGGCTCTGAGGACTTGCCTCCAGCAGTGAGTTATTGCCTATGACTCTCTTCGCTCGGCGTTCCAATGAGTCCAGAGCATCCAGCTGATATCCAGCAGACCCATCCCAAAGATGAGAACAGTATTCAATTGAGGAGCGAACTTGAGCTCTGTAAAGACTTAAGAGCTGCTCCGATGTGAAGTACCGCCTCACCTTGGAGAGAATGCCAAGTTTTTTGGCTGCAGTGTTTGCAATGGACTCGATGTAGTGACCGAAGTTTAGATTAGAAGAGAGGTCAAGCCCTAGGAGCTCAAGATGGTCGCTGATCGGAACGGAGACATTCCGGAAAGATAGAGTCAGTTGGAATGGACTCCGTTTCGCCGAAAAAAGACACGCCTGTGTTTTTGAGGGGTTAAACCCAACCAGGTTGGCATCACCCCATCAGGAGACAGCCTCCAAGATCGAGTTCACCCCCTCAATCATCGACTCCCTGAACGACTGGACCATTGACCCAGACTTCGCATCAGACAAGTATCTCACCGAGACTGTGCTGTCGTCTGCATACCCAAAGATACCGGGAGTAACTAGCAGGTCGTTTATGTGCAGCAAAAAAAGAGTCGCGGAGAGAACAGATCCTGAGGGACACCGGCATTAATACCAAGAAGATCGGACGAGGCGCCATCAATGACAACTCGAATCGACCTTCCCCTCAAGAAATCCTGAATCCAAGTACAAAGTACGGGAGCAATACCGTAAACCAGAAGCTTACTAATGAGACTTGCGTGCCAAACTCTATCAAAAGCCTTAGAGATATCAAGAGACACGGCAAGAGCCTCACCGTGTCTCTCAATGGCTTCGCTCCAGAAGTGAGTAGCATAAACAAGAAGATCCCCAGTAGACCGGCCTCGACGCAATCCGAATTGACGGTCACTGAGGAGGTCGTTGTCTTCCAGGTATGCCAGGAGACGGTTGTTTAAAACACGCTCCATAACCTTACAGAGTATGGAGGTGATTGCGATTGGTCGGTAGTTGGCAGGGTCGGCACGACTACCTTTCTTGGTGATCGGTTGAACATTGGCAATCTTCCAGGATGCTGGAACTAGACCAGTTTTCAGGGATAAACGATAGAGGCGAGTCAAAACAGGAGACAACTCAGGCGCTCATGCCGAAAGACAATGGCAGGAATGCCGTCAGGCCCACTACTAGCCTTATTCACATCTAGAGTGCTGAGAATTTTAAAAGAAGTTGAAGTTTCCGAATATTTGGCGCCTTGCGGGCTCGAGCATCCGCCCACGCTTGGTAAGCAGAGTGCTTATGTGCTTTAGCACTAACACACTCAGCGTTGAACCATGGACGGGCTTTGTCTTGGAGTGATACGTCAGAAAATGGAATGCAATATTCCATAGCCTGGCATATCACCTCAGAAACAGCCTCCGCGCAGCGAGTCGGATCATCTGAAGAGAAGCATAAGCGCAGCCAAGGGTAAGACGCGAAGAAATGCCGCATCTCATCCCAATCTGCTGACTTGTATTGCCATACTCGCCTAATCCCCTTGAGATCGGGATCGGGTGGCGAGTAGACAGACACAGATTTCACCAGACAGTGGTCGGAGCTACCCAACGGTGAGGAAACCGCGACTTGATATCGGTCTGGATCGGTTGTCAGCAGAAGGTCTAAGCAATTAGCCGTATGGCCATCAATGTCAGGCACCCGTGTCGGCCCAGTCACCAGTTGTTAGAGACCAAGCGTCATTGCAGATGCATACGCTAATCTCCCAGCATGGTCGGTGTTCTGGTATGGGTACAGCCACTCCTGGTGGTGGGCATTGAAGTCGCCCAGAAAAACTAGCTGCGCCGATGGGGAGCTGAGCTAATTCAGCCGAGTCCGAAAAGTACTGAAACAACCTGGTTGTCTCCATGTTGTCGGTGTGCGACCGATAGATGCTAGCATAGAGTATCTGCTCCAAGCCAGTGTCCACCAGAACCCTCAATACGGAGAAACTGGAATCCTCAATGTTACGGAGACGTCGAAAGCAGATGTCATCGCGAGCATACACGCAGGTGCCAGCGCGTGGCTTAAAATTGTGCTCCAGGGTGTACCCTGGGTAGCACAAGTATGCTGCATCAGCTGGATATCTGATTTGTGTCTCCGTGAGGAACAGCAGATGTGGTTTTTCGGTCTCAAGGTGGTGATGGACCGGGATGAGATTGGAGTGCAGACCTGGGATGTTAGAGAGGTGCACTTTTAGTGCGAGCGAGTGCAACCGCTGTTTTACCAGTTTCCTATTTTTTGTATTCATTTAATTTTTGATGGCGAACAGACAAGCAGGAAAGGGACAGTTGGGCGAGGTATAGCAAGAGCGAGTACCGCGCAATACATTCGTAATACTGCACCGACGGGAGACTGATATGGAGCGCGCGGGGACGCCCTACCCCCCCAGAGATGTTCACCGGGCCCTCGCATCCGGTCGCCAACCGGCACGGTGACGCATCCTGGAATTTTTCGCTAATTGGCAGGGCAGCCTTTCATAGGTGGCTTTTCTACTAATTGGGCCCCCTACTACCTGCGGTCGGCCAGCGGAAGACCGTGCTTAGGATCCCGCTACCCTCCGCTAACAGTCACCCAGCACAGACACCACGCAGCACCGGAACCGGTTCGCAATACCACACAACTGCCCAGACTCCCCTTCCACGATGGCTACTCAAGGCAACATGCCGGAACGCGACGAAAAATCACTTGGCGGCATGGCTTTGCCTTGAGGGTGGTGACAAACCGCGGTCGAAACCTACCACCAGATGTGCTGTTCATTTGGCGCTACCCAGGGGACACGTGTGGGTGACTAGAGCTAAAGCCCACGGACGCGAACAGCATTATCCCCCAAAATAACCTACCTACCTACCTCACTAGGGAGGTAGGTAGGTTTTGATTCCCTTACGAGTGTCCAAAATTTGCGGCATAAACGGCTGTATCTTTTGATTGCATTGGCATTGATTTTTTACAGCACAGCTCCAAGAGACAGTAGACTTGAATATTTGCTATAAATTTCAGCTTGATACCTCCACGCGTTCTTGATAAAAAGGGTCTTGACAGACAACGAGACTGACGAACGGACGGACAACAAAGTGATACTATAAGGGTTCCGTTTTTTTCTTTCGAGGTACGGAACCTTAAAAATGACATTCATTCTTTATTTTTTATAATTCATGCTTGATGCCGTTGCTACACGTCTTCATTCTATCAAGTTTTGACAATTTATCAATCTGCATTATAAATGAAAACCCAGTTCAAAATAACTTAGTGTTAAATACACAGCTTGTTTCCACACTTAATCACTTGAACATGGAATTTTCGAAAAGGAAGAAAGATATAACGGATTATCGCTTAATTGGATCTTTAGATACACCATTTGTTTTTTAAAATTTTTTTTAAATTTTTAATAGACTCCTGACGAATTTTAATCCTTCTGAAGTTGTCCATTTCAAAGTTATCTCTTATTTTATCGGAAAATTTCTCCCAATCAAACTTAGCTTCTATCTATGTTATCATGTATAAAATGAATTATTTTTCTGATCTTTTCTTACATCTTAACTATTCGAGTATCATTATAATATCTTCTGTTTCCGATTTTTTTTTGCTTATACATTTCGATGACATACTTACTTGTCCTAGATCTTATATGTATTTTTTTTGCTTTTAGAACACTTACCTATACAATTATACATATTATACAATTATAAAATTAAAGAGTCTGTTCGTAATGGAAATATAACAGGTTTTAACTAAATGTATTAAATGGATATTAATAATAAAAACATAATAAAAAAAAATTCTGCCTAATCGATTGTCCATGTATTCTGAGTAATATCCAAAACAGTTCTATCGATTTAGACGTGACTTTCAGTGTTAAAGGGGCAATGTAATTAGTTTTAAGAAATTTTAAGTGAAATAAAGCGTTCATTCATTCATTCATTCAAATAGTTTATAAAACCCTTCTCTGTCATAAAGTCGCGGGCAACAGCTAATCATAATTGTAACATTAGAATCGTAAGTATTTAAATTGCTTAATACGTGGTACACAATTTAATCTATACATATAATAAAACTGTAGAGGTCGAATGTATGTAAATAGGTAAAAAGCGATAAAAACCGAGTAAGGGGATGTAAGAAGTAAAATAGAAAGTAAATAAAAAAATCTGGGTGTGTTCTACACCCAGATTTTTTTATTTATTTTTTGTTTCTCTTTCAGTTTGTCTGTTTGTACGGGCTAAATCTCCGATACTGTTACACTGATTTAAATGAAATTTTCCATGGTGGTACCTTACATTACAGGTCAACATTTTAATCACAGAAAATTAATGAGTACCCGTGGGATAGTTAAAAAACCGAAGGAATAACAAACACCACGCGGACAAAGACGCGGGCATCAGCTAGTTTATATATGTATAAAGCTGAAGAGAATGTTTGTCTATTTGATTTGAAATTTATTAATTAATGGCTATAGGCTGTTTTTTATTAAGAAGATCTCAGGGGAGCGAACGCTACGCGGGTGAAACTGCTGAAAACCGATGAAAAAGCTAGTATTATATAACATACTAGCTTTCCGCGTAGCTTTTACTCCCCTCAATAAATAAGATATATAGCACTAAAAGATTTTTCCAAATTGGACTAGTAGTTTCTGAGATAGCGCGTTCAAGTAAACAAACAAACTCTTAAACTTTATACATTCGATATGCACAATATATTTTAATGGAATTTAAAAACAATAGTTTTACAACGTGAAGTGTTACTTATATTTTGTTACTGCTATTTCAGTGATCCCTTAATTATTTCTTTCACGCACTTAATATTAATTTTATTTATTCATGTACAAACACACAACAAAACAAAAATAAAACTTAAATATAAGTAAAGAAATTGTACAAAGGTACTGCTTATTTCAAAAGAAATCTCTTCCAGTAGACCACCAAGAGGAAATGTGAAAAAGAAAATAAGTATTGAATATTGTCAATTGCCCAAACTTACATATATAATGCTTCGCAAGCAATATACTCATAGTTACATTTAAAATACATTTTATTTTCCATTACATTATTAGATATTGTTGGTAACTGACTGAGGTTCTATCTCTTTTTTCTCTATACACTCTTTGAATCTTTATAGAGTTATTATTCCATTTTATTTTATTTTCTTTCTTGTCATAGGAAAGAAAATAATATAATTAATAGAATCTGGCATTATTTTGCGAAAATCCATATTAATCCTGTTTAAAGGACAAAATATTTGGTGTTAATTCCGCAAAAAAATGTGTCTTTATGCTGAAATGCAATTTTTGCACCGCACTCCCGCCCGCAAAAATTATGCACATGCAAGAAGGAAAAATAAAACGTGCAAAAATTCAATCACCAGCCGAAGACCCGACACATGTTTCGCTTCTCCACGGAGCATCATCAGGGTGATGTTGACTGCTTGAACGCTACTGTGCAGTAGCGTAAATTTTCTTTGAGTAGTGTTGTCATTTTTCAGGTCATTGAGTTAAAATACCTTTTATAGTAAAACTAGCTTCCCACGCGAGGTTTCACCCGCGTAACTCCCGATCCCATCAGAACTTCAATATTACCCTCGTTACTCTGCTTCAGTAGATCGGAGTGTGATTTTTTGTAGCCTATATGTTAAGCGAGCTTATTAACTACTAGCTTCTGCCCGCGGCTTCGCACGCGTGGCCTACAAGAAACAAAATACAATATTTTTATCCAGAAACTATTGTTAAAAGCCCTCACAATTGAATGAAGTCCAGTCAGTGGCTTACTGGGCGGCTTAAACAACTCTGACACCATTGTAGCCACTATATTTACGATAAAAAGAGAGGAATTAAATATACAAATGGACAATATGCCAAACAAAGCAGTAAGGACGAAGTTGTCCGTAAAATTTCTTTGGGATGAGAATACTATGGTTTTAACAGAACTTAAGGCGTGTTTGAAAATATGTAATTAGGTGACAACCAGAAGTGGATAATAAGTAACTTATACTGGTAACAACGAAATACTGTGACTACCTATTGCAGTATTTCTTTGTAAACAATATTTCTTGTTTTACCTTGAGGTGCTATAATCACCAGGCTGCTCCGTGAGCTTACTCTGGAGCAAGCCATGTATAACAGACCATGTGAAAAGCAGTTCTCCCTTAAGTCTACCCCTGCTAAATCAAGAGTTTGGCCCTGAGATTTGTTTATGGTCATGGCAAAGCAGACTTTGAGGGGAAATTGCACTCTTTTGAACTCGAAGGGGTAGTTCGATGGAGTTAGAGGGATTTTCGGAATAAACACAGACTCCCCTCGGGAACAACCGGTCAGTTTAGTTGCCTCGATAACATTTCGTTGCAATGTTTTCACGCGTAACCTGGTGCCATTGCATAATTTTGGCGGGTTTAAATTACGCAGCAACATAACTGGGGCGCCAACTTTCAATTTTAATATGTGAGTTGGGAGACCGCTGAAGTTGTTTAACTAAGCCTGGTTTAACATCAGGAAAATTTGAGTACCTCAATTTCAGTTCTCCGCCATCTTCACTCACGAATTAAATTTGCAAAAATTTTGGTTCTTCATGTGATGGCGGCAATAAACTCCCAATTAAATGGTGTACCTGTCCTTGTACTTTAAAAGTTGGCATAAACCATGCGGATGTCGTTTGTTTACCACCAAAAGACGTCATTTGAAAGGAACTATTATATTTACGAATGAGATTCATAAAATGCTCATGATCAGGGTGAAGATCTGTAACTAAACTGTATAATAAATCAGGTAAACGTTCATAGGGCTCAAGTTGGACTTTTCCTGCATCGCAACACATGCCAGGTGTTTCCTCCTTCCACTTTAAAGCTTTACACTACTGACACTTGAATGTCATAGTTCCCAAGGCAATGGTTTTGTCATCTTCATACGTAATATTGGCGTCATATTTCATACCTGATTTAGCTTTTAAGGTCCATGGCCGCGCACGTCTAGCTATTCGCTGTTCTTCATTTCTCTGTTCATATCGAGATTGTGTTACTCGGTGCTGTTCAGGATGCGCGTGCTGATAATTGCCTGCTGCTTCTCTATGTACTTCAGGGTGAGTCTGTTGGTACTGAGATGTAGCTTGCCTATGAACTTCAGGGTGAGTATGTTGGTAATGAGATGCAGCTTGCCTTTGAACTTCAGGGTGAGTCTGTTGGTACTGAGATGCAGCTTGCCAGGAACTTCAGGGTGAGTCTGTTGGTACTGAGATGCAGTTTGCCTTTGAACTTCAGGGTGAGTCTGTTGGTACTGAGATGTAGCTTGCCTATGAACTTCAGGATGTATTTCAAGGTGAGTCTGTTGGTACTGAGATACAGCTTGCCTATGTAGTTGAGCATGCGTCCGCTGATATTTAGCTGAGGCTTTACGTTGTACTGTAGGTCTGGTTTTTTTATATTTCTTTAATGTGTTTTTAAGCTGACTTTTTCTAGCTAGGCCAGTGAATCTAGCCCTACGCTTCTTTTTTAATGAAAGAGGCTCTTTGCAGTCGGTCATAGTCGGCGTAGAAATGTCCTCCGAATTTAAAGCAACGGTTTATTCAGTCTCAGACTGCTGAATAGTGAAAGTGAGTTTCTCCATAAACGTTTGTATTTAATGTAATGGGCAGGGAAAAATTAAATGACTCAGATTTCTGCGTGGTGAAAGTAAGAGAGCCTTCATAACATTCTTCTGTATTTAAAAGTAGGGGTATGGACGAAACTAAGGTTAAATACCTTATGTATAAACTAAATGACACACTTACCTCCTGAATTAACAGAGTAAGATGGTAGTGCGTAAATTAATATAGTAGGTATGTGCCCAATTTTTTTTTACTGTTGAATATATAATAAAAAATATTTAGTGTAAGTATTTAATTTTATTTAATACAGAAACAAACGCTTTTTTACCATTACGCATTTAAACTTTAAGTTTCTGGCGAGTTTCAAGTCAATTAACTCAAGGAATAAGATTTTTCATAGATTCATTTAGAGGGTAGTTTAGAAAATTAAAAATTACAATCTTTATAATTTATTTAGATAAGTATTCGTGCCAAGTTTCAAGTCTTTTAGCTCAAAAAATAAGATTTTTCATAGAAACTTTCATCCCCTTATTACCCCCTTGAGAGGGTAGTTTAGGAAAAATAAAAATGACAATTTTTATCATTCGTTTCGATTAGTATTCGTGCCAAGTTTCAAGTCCATTAACTCAAGGAATACGAATTTTAATAGAAACTTTCATCTCCATTTTTACCCCTATTAGGGGGTAGTTTAGGAAAAATATAAATGTCAAATTGTATAATTTGTTTAGTTAAGTATTCGTGCGAAGTTTCAATTCTATTAACTCAAGGAATAAGATTTTTTATACAACATTTTATCTCCTTTTTTACCCCCTTAGGGGTAGAATTTCGAAAAATTCTTTCTTAGTACATACCTACTCTTTACAAAGAATATACCCTCCAATTTTCATGTCTCTAGGACCAGTGGTTTAGGCTGTGCGTTGATATATCAGTCAGTCAGTCAGTCAGGACTTTGAATTTTATATTAACTATATATATATTAAATCCATTCAGTAGTTTTTGCGTAAAGGTACAACAAACATCCATCCATCCATACTTACAAACTTTTGCGTTAATAATATAAGTAGGATAGCCTATAGCCTTTTTCAATTAATAGGCTATCTACTACCGAAAGACTTTTTTTATTAAATCAGTAGTACGTCTGACATTAGCGCGTTCAAGCAAACGGGCCCTTTAGCTTTATAATATGTTAGTATCATCATCAGCCCGTATAACGTCCATTGCTAAATAAATAAATAAATAAAATAAATTTCTTTTTATTTCAGACTTGTGCATGTACACTACTGTCCATATTGTTTTGTTAGTTTTAGCATTAGCATTAGTAACAATAGTGCTTATAACTAGGTTAGTATTATTAGTTTTATACTAGATACATTTTAATATTATTTATTCAGACCTATGACTGTTCCCACCCAGTGTCTCTGGAAGGGACAGTCTGGTCTGGCAGCAATCATTTTTAGAACGCTGTTGTCACTACCATGCAGGCGCTGTAGTAAGGAGGCTGCTTTCTTTCGCATAATTGCGTAGAAATCATCTGTGCGAGCCTCCGCAAACATACCCGACGCACTACAGCGCCATGGCAGTCCCAACAACATCCTAAAAGCATTATTAAATTGAACACGCAGGACATTGTATGCTCGTCGCGTGTATGACACCCACAGGCCGCTCGTGTAAAATGATTGACAGAACGCCTTAAAAAGAGTTATTTTAACGTCTGTAGTACAACAAGCGAACCTGCGGGCAAGCATATTGCTTCTCACAGACAATGCCCTGCGCTCCCTCTCTATATCTCCGTCATCCCTTAGGTCGCTCGTGACAATGTGGCCGAGGTACTTAAAGCTATTAACAATATTTAGTGCTACGCCGTTAAGACTTATGGGCGGAACAGTGCGCGGCTGTTGCTTAGGCGCTTTAAATGCTAAACATGGGCCTCCTCCGGAGGTGTGTAGTACAACGTAATACTGCGGTCACCAACCCGCCTGCCAAGCGTGGTGACTATGGCTTCACTCCTACAAAAGAAGCCAATTATTAGCAGTAGACGTTATAAGAACTGATGATGATGATAAATTATTTTTATTATACTTGCCGTCAAACGTTACTTTTTATATGAATACCGAAATACTTTAAAATCGACTTCTAATCGTTATCAGCTTACATTTTCTTTCAAATTGCCAGACCTTACTTTTATTAACCCCTATTATAAAAATGTCAATCATTGCCATATAAGTTTTAGTTCTTATTGCCCGCATGCTTAATACGTTAAATATTAATAATGCAACCAACACAATGTTACGTACAATAAAATAGAGATATATTTTTATCACAAGTTTCATACATTAATACACTTATATGCAAATAATAAAAACTCAATAGTATAAAATATCTTGCTATTGTATAATAATTCAAATAATAAGTATTACTAGACACTGGAATACAAACTAAGAGCATTTACTTGCCAGGCACTAAGATTACTAGGAATGCAAACAAGGAGCAGAGGTAGAGTGAACCGAGAGGTTTGAATACCATCGAATCGTGTGAATTAAAGATAGTCCTCGTATCAAAATAAACCTTATCGAAAAGGTATAGAGTTGAAATTTTAATATCATTGTTAAACATTTAGTCGTGTTGAATAATGTGTAAAGTAACTTTTGGTATGCGACTTTTCCATGATATGTAAAACAAAAGCAGAGCAAACGAATTGGAAGCAGCTCAAAAGAGGCGCTCAAACAAAACGTTCTTTTAAAGGTTAAACGAAAAGAACACTTTATACCACAATAAAACATTGCATGTGAAAATTGCAAAACAAAACTACAGTAATGCAATTTGTGTTTTTATACCACGTTATATTAATACGGATATAGGGAAATGCATATAACAAAAATAATGCAGAATATGAAGATGGAGGAATATGTTAGAAGAGGTAGGCCAAAATGGATAGATTGACTGTGTGAATGATGATGTGTAAGAAACGTGTGAGTAAGGAAGATACGTTTTATGGGGAAAAATGGAAGAGGATAACATATTGCGCCAACCTCAAATATTAGGAGCAGGGCAGGAAGATGATAAATGATGATACCGAATTTTAGGTTCATAAAATTAATTTTAAATAAATTACTTACGTGTATATGTTACGGCTAATAGCCGAAGTGCGGCTACACTTTAGAGTTTACTTAGAGGAACTAGGAACTTATTAAGGTTGACCTAAGTTTAACCGCAAGTTGTCGGCTGCACCTAGTTGTAGCCGGCTAAAACTAGGTGTAGCCGCACTTCGGCTATTAGCCGTAACATATACATCAATAACTCGCATATAATTTTGAGATATACAGGGTGTGGCGTAAGTAGTGGTCCACCATTCAGGATTCGATGAACCAGATAATTAAATATAACAATTAAAAATTTTAACCATTTTTACCCACGGGTTCCGAAAATATTTCCTTTTTGTTTTTTATTTACGAAATTTCTACCTTTTATTACAAATTTGTTTGCAGTTTCAACAAAAACCATTATTTTTTCATTTTGATTTCTGTTAATTACTGCTGAATACTAGAGCTATCATGATAAATTATGATTTTTTATGTAAATTCACCTCTTTTGAAGAAAAAGTTAGTTCTTCTCTAATTTTAACCCGAATTTTTAACATACCATCCAAGTTCAAGGGCAATTTTTGTAAAAAAAACGTACTACACTGTCAGTGCCCATTTATTTAATAATATGCTTACTAAATACCGATTTTAAAATGGTATCATTCTATCAAATCCTATAATTTAACAAAAAGATATTCAATTTTAATTGAAGCAAAGAAGATTTTCATTAAGCTACTTTTTTAAACTTTATTGCGTAAATACTATTACAAAACGTATTAAAACTTAAAAAACTGATACAATGTAACTTTTTACATTTCAAATGTGATTTGTTTTTAAGCACAAACATGTCAGGTAAAAAAACCCTTACCCTTTTTTTACCTGAGACATGTTTGTTAACAAAAACCCGTTGAAGCTCTCGCAGTCGAGTTACACACAATAGGAGTGATAAGGAAAAGATATGGTAGGGTATTGCTATCTCCTTCATTACTAACGTTGAAATCTCCAGATATCTCGAAATGATTTAGTACGATCTCGTCACTCGTGTCGTGCGTCGTATGCGTTTTGTTTTTATTCTGCCTGTGTTTACCTCCGCCATTTCTTTACCCCTGCCTGACCCCGGACTCTGTTTAATTTGCCTACTGATTGGACTTGTTGTTTTGGTGATCTCTGCGATATTGGCTACGTGTACTGGTGACTTTGGCTTGCTCAACGATTTGGACAAACGTGCAGTGCAGTGACAATTAAAAAATGTCTCGGTACACACCGCGCGAATATGCTGACATGCATTTTATTTATAGCAGAGAAGCAGCTCGACTTTATCGGGAGAGATATCCCGATCGAAGACATCCAGACCACCGAGTTTTTGTAAGAGTGCATAACGCATACACCGAGGGAAGGATACCCGGCACAGACGTAGGCGGTGCAGGTGAAGGACGACCGCGACGACACAACGATGAAGAGGTTATGAATTTAGTTGCAGAAGATCCTTCAACATCGGTCCGTGTCTTAAGTCGCAGAACTGGCATATCAACTAGATCTGAACATAGACATGAACTGTACCCATACCACTATCAAAGGGTGCAGTCATTGCTACCAAGAGATTATCAATTGAGAGTAACATTTTGTAGAGTAATGCTACGCAGAATAAGAGAAGACCCGCAGTTTTATAATAATATAATATGGAGCGACGAGTCATCCTGCAAAAAAGATGGATATTTAAATCTACACAATTTGCATTACTGGCAGCTAGAAAACCCGCATCTCATAAGGCAAGACAGATCACAGTACCAATTTAAAATAAACCTTTGGACCGGAATCATTAACGGACACATAATCGGTCCACACGAGCTACCAGAAACATTAAATGCAGAAAGATATTTAAGTTTTTTGCGAATCGACTTGCCCTTGCTTCTGGAAGGTGTCGTTCCTGAAGTCCAAGAAGACATGTGGCTGCAGAACGATGGCTGTCCCGCTCACTATACTTTTAGAGTACGAGAGCACCTTGATACAACGTATCCAAATAGGTGGATTGGGCGGTTAGGTCCAATATTGTGGCCACCACGCTCGCCAGATCTAAATCCCCTAGATTTCTTTTATTAGGGTTGCCTAAAAGAAAAAGTCTATAGCAAAGAAATCACAAGTATTGATCAATTGAGGACTAGAATCCAGGCAGCAGCTAGAGAAATCAGCGAAAGCGGGTTTGCCCGACGACTAAAACGGTCGTTTATTAGACGTTGCAGAGCGTGTATAGCTGCGAATGGGGGCCATTTTGAACATTTCGTTTAATTTTAATGATTGTAATCATGACAAAGATTAATAATAAATGATAAATTATGTCATTTGTTTTTTTTTATTCTTTGTTCAAATACCTACCTAGTAACAAGTTGGGTCTAGATAACTCTGCAAAAGATTTTTTTTTAACAAATTGGCACTGACACTGTAGTGCATTTTTTTGCAAATATCGTAAGTATTAACGCAATAAAGTTTAAAAAAGTAGTTTAATGAAAATCTTCTTTGCTTCAATTAAAATTGAATATCTTTTTGTTAAATAATAGTATCTGTTATAGTGATACCATTTTCGGTTCCAAATCGGTATTTAGTAAGCCTATTATTAAATAAATGGGCACTGACAGTGTAGTAAGTTTTTTTTACAAAAATCGCCTTTGAACTTGGATGGTATGTTAAAAATTCGGGTTAAAATTAGAGAAGAACTAACTTGTTCTTCAAAAGAGGTGAATTCACATAGAAAATCATAATTTATCGTGATAGCTCTAGTATTCAGCAGTAATTAACAGAAATCAAAATAAAAAAAAATATGGTTTTTGTTGAAACTACAAACAAATTTGTAATAAAAGGTAGAAATTTCGTAAATAAAAGACAAAAAGGAAATATTTTCGGAACCCTTGGGTAAAAATGGTTAAAAATTTTAATTGTTATAGTTAATTATCTGGTTCATCGAATCCTGAACGGTGGACCACTACTTACGCCACACCCTGTATACGGCCATCGGAAAGGATTGTACCTACACTATGAAGTTAGGTAGTGTGCTTTGTACCAAGCGTCACCGCGTCGTCGTGTGTTTTTATTTTTATTTTTTACGATTACTACCAGATCTTTGCATTCTACTAGTATTATTGTTAACCCCTCGTGCTAAGCTAAAATGTTTGTGTTACGAATGGGTTCACATCAGTAGTGCAATGGGTGGGGTTCGAACCTGTGACCTCAAGATCACAAGTCCGACGCCCTAGCCATTGGGCTACGGCCGCTTAAATTTATTAATTTAATATTTGGGAATCACTTTGTAGTATGCATGTTGCTAGGCGACCTTGCGACATGTTACGTTGCGACGTTGTTTCATATGTTTGTGTTATGAACATCAAAGTAATGATGATGAAAAGGTAGATATAGACGAAATAATCACTGAGAAATTAAATACCAATTAGCTGAATAGCTTAACGCAGCTTTCAACAATAAAATGCACAGCTAGATAACGATCAATTGCCAGTTAAATATCAATTTACTTAGCGGACATTTTGTAAAACAATACATAGTTGTGTTGAAGGAAAAAAAAAACAACTGAGTAGGTAAATAATATTCGAAAATCAAATTGATTTATTGTTTCATTATAAGAGCTCCAAGTTAAATAGCTAATGTAATGTTATAAAATAATTATGCTACGAGACTAGTGCTACGACGCAACACCGAGTAATACACATACATACATAGTCGTGAGACACGTTGTCTGCGTAAATCTGATGTCTATTCAAAAAAGATCATTTTTTAATTTTAAAACATGCTTTCCATGCGCGTCGTTGCCTGTATCACTGCCGTTCCCGTAGGAACTTCATAATTAAATATAGCCTATGTTACTCCTATTAAATAAAACGACCGTTTGCATTCCGACCACCGACAAACTTCAAGTTTATTGAAATCTAACATGCCATACATAGTTACAGTATATGAGCACAAGTTACCCCACTTGTAGCATATATGAACAAATTATAATATATTGATATCCTAATAAATTACATAATATTAATACCCCCACTATAATATTCAAATATTATACAGTAATTACAACATACACAGTTACTAAATTAATTACAAATAAATCTGCAACCATATCAGCTATTGGTAGGTACTGTACTTTAACAATGTTATTATTAACACATTCTGTTCCTAAATGATATCTAATGTCTACATGTTTTCATTTACAATGAAAAACGGTGTTATACAGGGTTATTTGTAAAACACCGGTAACCTCTCAGGACTAAGTTACTAACATCATAATCAACAACTTTTGTTCTATGACTTTTAAAAATTCATTATATTTTAATTCATCAGATTTACACACAAAAATAAAAATATTTAAATTCAACGCTCTAAATGTTACGAAGTCTATGCGAAGCAAAAGAAAGCGATAGCTTACCGACAATAGCGAGGGGAACGGGGAATACAGAGTTGAAATGTGTTAGATAGGACAACGGAATATTGAAGATTTGTTTTTGGTAAATGTATTATGTTTTGTAAAAAGTCTTAGAACACAAGTTGTTGTTTATGATGTTAGTAATATAGTCCTGAGAGGTTACCGGTGTTTTACATATAACCCTGTATAATAATTAAATATAAGAATAGAATCAGAACTACCAGTTATTTTTTTATACAAATTTCTTAAGTAAATAGGTTCCTTACAACTTTCAGAGATACCAATATATTCTGCTTCTGTGCTAGAAAGAGCTATATTATTGTGCTTTTTACTACTTTAACGAATTACACCTTTTTTTGTTGTTGTCCGAGGTGAAATGCATTTACGCATTCTCACCGCCGCCGCTGCAGCGTATTCGCGCGCTGGCGATGGGTTATGTGGGACTCGCCCTCTCCATAGCGTGGTATGCTAACTCATACCACGAGGAGAGGACCCTACCCGACTAAAACCCCCCGGACACTCCTTCGATCCGCCGTTGTCAGGGGCCAGGCATGCATAAGCAATCTGGCCTCCAACAAATTACAATTCCTGATAGACTGAAACAAAATCTGGTGTATGACTTTCTATCTTAAATATCACTGCCCCAATCTGCATCTACATAACCAATTATATTTTTATTACCTGTACCACAATATTTACTACTATAGCAATTGTCATCTTAGGTATCCTACTGAGAATGCAATATCCGGACGAATGAGAGAGAAGGATGGGCAATGTATATTAAACAACCAATTAACCGCTGGTATGGTAAATTGTTATCATAATTACTATGTTGAGCCAACTTCAGTCCAATTTCCATAGGACTATTCCATAACATACTGGCATTGTTTTATTTGGCCTAAATCTATAATCTTAAATTGAATCTAATATGTACTCATTTTAGCTTATTAGTTTCATAAGAACAATTTAAAAAAATGAAAAAGTCATCGATTATTATAGTCATATTTTTATCATCATTCTTACATTGCATGTAGCAAACAAGGTTCATATTTAGATTTTAACCCGTCATTTGTGACGTGTATGTCTGTAAGACCGGGTAGTTCAAAAAAGTCGTATAACTTTTTTATCCGCTATAGAATCGAGTATTGATTTCGTGTACTTTCCTCATTACGCGTCCCTTACCGTTAGTCCACCCTGCGCCGGCGACGCAAGACGACGTCTTGGGGTTTTGGCGCCAACCTATGTCTTAGCTTAATTTTAATTTTTAAATTGTGACTTTTTGCTAAGTTTATTTATTTATTTTGATAGTATAATTATTGTGATTATTATTGTTCTGTAATCAGTAAACTTTTTGCATAATTCTATCAATTTTTCACTAAAATACTTAGTATTTTAGGAATTTATTTTTTAATTTATGACTTTGTTTTAGCATGTCTTACGAACGTGAAACTCGTCGTCTCGAAGCTCTTATACCTACTAGATGCAGAAAACATGCAGAAAAACCGAAAAACAAGGTATACTTGCTAGGTACCATTGCAGGAAATATTAATGTTTAGAGCATGTAGTGCCAAAATACACTAGCTGCTTGGCTCTTGAAACAGATAAATTTTTGAGGGGACTTTTTTTGTATTTTTTTGTTGGAAGGAGTTCGTTTTTTGTTTTAATTTTATAGTTCCTATTGTCATAAGACTGCCAAAGGCTGATTTAGACATAAAAATATTTTTTTTGTTACAATTTCTATATTTTAACGTAAGTCTAGAAAAAAAATAGATTATTTTCAGTGTTATAAGTGTAATACAGTAAAGATTAATAAACGTAATTTTATTATGATACTTCTTCGTTTTATTGATAAAAAAACATGTCTTTTTAATATTTGGCCGAGTAAAAGTAACATGGAGTATTGCTTATTAAGAAAATCTTAGGTTGAAAAACCCGGTGCGTAGGACCGGCGTCACCAAAGATGTAAGTCAAATTCACGTCACGAGTGGCGGGTTAAATACAGTTTTTTGTTTAACAAATATCTACTTTATTATACCACATTCTAGATGCTTCAATCCAGTTTAATTTAAGAACTTTATTAGAATCTGAACTATCAAAACCATTTTCATGAAGTTCGCCATTTAGGAATGCAGTTACCACATTAAAATGTTTAATATCAAGTCCTAGTTTTACTGACAAAAAATTGAAAAATTAATCCTTCAGAACAATTGCACCACTGGTAAAAATGACACTGTATAGTCAATACCCGGTTGGTAAATTAAAATAATGAAACGACCGTTTGCGGTCTGACCATAGACTAATTTCAAGTTATTGAAATCTAAGAACTCCTAACGTTCCACGCAAACAATAATGAGAGCTTTACCCTTTATAATATTCGTAAAGATTAATATTGTTAATACATCAAATTCAGAACGACAACTTATTTTATTCAATCATCACAGTACACACCCTGATCTAATCTATTGGTCCATAATAAATAACATAAGTCCTACAAGTAAAAGCCCGACCCATTGTCCCGTTATGAAAAACAGCCCCATTATGTGACTTTTAACACTAGGAAATGATTGCGACTTTCCGACAAAATAACTCGCAACTTTTAAAAAACCGGCCAAGTGCGAGTCGGAATCGCGCACAATGGATTCCGTACCATTTTTAAGTGCCGTTATTGATACCGACATTGATGGCCAATTGCTTAGACCTTCTGCTGACAACCGATCCAGACCGATATCAAGTCGCGGTTTCCTCACCGTTAGGTATCTCTGACCACTGCCTGGTGAAATCTGTGTCTGTTTACTCGCCACCCGATCCCGATCTCAAGGGTACTAGGCGTGTATGGCGATACAAGTCAGCAGATTGGGATGAGATGCGGCATTTCTTCGCATCTTACCCTTGGCTGCGCTTATGCTTCTCTTCAGGTGACCCAGCTCGCTGCGTGAAGGCTGTTTCTGGAGTGATATGCCAGGCTATGGAATATTTCATTCCATTTTCTGATGTCTCACTCCAAGACAAAGCCAAGCAAGCCCGTCCATGGTTCAACGCTGAGTGTGATAGTGCTGAGGCACATAAGCACTCTGCTTACCAAGCGTGGGCGGATGCTCGAGCCCGCGAAGCGCCAAATGTTCGAAAACTGAAGAGCGCCTTCAATAGTGCTGCCAAGTCTTGCAAACGTGCCCTACGCAAGGCCCGCTTTGACCATATTGGCCGCATTGGAGCCAGACTGGCATCTTACCCATATGGGAGTAAAGCTTTTTGGTCTCTTGCCAAATCGGTCGAAGCCAATTTCTGTCGGTCCTCTTTGCCGCCACTACAGAAGTCCAACGGTTCAATAGCTTACACCGCCAAAGAAAAAGCAGACTTATTTGCGTCTCTTTTTGCGAAGAATTCACAACTAGAAGCTGCCGGTAAAAGTCCACCCAGGCTAACTCATTGCCCTTCCACTATGCCTGAGCTACACATTCGGCAAGATGTGAATAAGGCTAGTGGGCCTGACGGCATTCCTGCCATTGTCTTGCGGTCATGTGCGCCTGAGTTGTCTCCTGTTTTGACTCGCCTCTATCGTTTATACCTGAGGACTGGTCAAGTTCCGGGATCCTGGAAGATTGCCAATGTTCAACCGGTATCCAAGAAAGGTAGCCGTGCCGACCCTGCCAACTACCGACCAATCGCAATCACCTCCATACTCTGTAAGGTTATGGAGCGTGTTTTAAGCAACCGTCTCCTAGCATACAAGAAGACAACGACCTTCTCAGTGACCGTCGTCGGATTCCGTCGAGGCCGGTCTACTGGGGATCTTCTTGTTTATGCTACTCATTTATGGAGTGAAGCCATTGAGAGACACGGTGAGGCTCTTGCCGTGTCTCTTGATATCTCTAAGGCTTTTGACAGGGTTTGGCACGCAAGTCTCATTGGTAAGCTTCCGGTTTACGGTATTGCTCCCGGACTTTGAACCTGGATTCAGATTCTTTACAGAGCTCAAGTTTGCTCCTCAATGGAATACTGTTCTCATCATTGGGATGGGCCTGCTAGATATCAGCTGGATGCTCGTGACTCATTGGAGCGCCGAGCGAAGAGACTCATAGGCAATAACTCACTTGTGGAGGCAAGTCTTCATAGCCTCGAAAACCGTAGACGAGTAGCCTATCGGTTTTTTATCGGTTACATTCCGGGAAGTGTGCGGAGGTTCTGCATAACCTGATACCCCCTTCACCTTTCCATCACCGGACGACTAGGCGCGGCGAGCGGTTTCACCGTTTTGTTGTAGACATTCCTACTAATACGCACGAAGCGATTTGCTTCTTCTTTCATAATGCGGACGGCTAAGGAGTGGAATGCTCTACCTGGGTCAGTTTTTCCGGAACGCTATAATCTGGACATCTTTAAAACTAAATTGTACAGACACTTTCTAGGCAAGCGTGTATCATCTTAGGCCTTATTGTCTTTCTATTGCCTTCTATTGCCTTCCATCAAGCGAGATTATGGTCAAACGTAAGCCTATATTTAGTTAAACAAAAAACAATTGGAAAAAAAATGGGAGCTCCCACTAAATATTTATTTTATTTTATTTTTAGTATTTGTTGTTATAGCGGCAACAGAACTACATTATTTATGAAAATTTCCCCTGTCTAGCTATTCAGTATTATGGCCTCATAATACAACCAACATGTTGAATGTTTCAATCGGTTTAATGATCTAATTAGTTGAGTAGTTGAAAGCATTAAAAATGTTAGTGAAATTGTATGGCTTTTATAAAGAAGGAATAATTTATTTGTCGGAATATATTGACGTTGATAGGTGATATAAAGTACAAGTAACAGTTCCGACATACTACGTTTAAATTTCACATCAAATTATATAATAAATCAATTGCTGTTATTTTCCACATTTTGTATTATTGTCTATTTAAATGTCTAATCGTCTAAGTATTCCTAGGTGGTCCTTAATTCCTGGTTTGTAATTTAATTTTTTATGTTATGGAAGATGATTGTATCATCGAATTGCCATACAGTACGCTTTTTAAATTTTTATTTTATTGATACATATGCATGGTAGACAACGAGTAAGGCACTTGTATTTACTGTCTGTCTAAACATACACAAATCAATCTATTTTATTTACAACCTTTCCAATATGAGCCACATATTGAATTGGTTGTACATAAAATAGATCGATTTGTGTCCAACTACAATATTTGTCAAGAGTATTACCCAAAATACGCATTCATTCGTAATGCTAATTTGAGTACTGAATGTTGTGTGTACATTTCATACATACAGTATGCAATGTATGAAAACATTCAGTACAGTCAAAGGGCCATCTGCTATTAGCTTTGTAGGTTTGGAATTGTATAATATAGGTTTGAGTTTATCATATTTATTTTTAAGTTGTTTTGGTTTAACCAGGTATCGTCCTAAGTGTTATTCAAGTTTTCGTCTAGCTGCGTGTTATTTGTGTCTTTGATTATTAAAGATGTGTCATCTGCAAAAAGTATAGAGTCATTTGTTATCATGTTTGGGAGGTTATTGATATACAATAGAAATAGGAGTGGGGCTAAAATGCTTCTCTGTGATCTACCGTAATTGTTTTGTTTATAGGAAGATCTGTAGCATTTTTGTAAATTTGTATATGAGTTATAATTATTTCTACGCACTGAGATCGATTTCTTAATTAACTTCTTATTCACTCAAACGCATTTCTTTGAAGTTTGTTTTCTTGAATGCGCTTATCTAAGTGCAAATCGAGTCTGATTTGAAATAATCTTCCATTGTTAGATAGCTCATTTTTTATTATGAAGTTCCTACGGAAACGGGAGCTACGGGGTCAAAACAGCGCACGGGAGGCTAGTATAAATACATAATAGAATCACACAACGGTTTCAAAGACGACACCGGGCTTTATAACTGTTCGATCGTAGATCTGCATATTATCATAACAGCATCAGCATTATAATATTTCCAAACAAACTACGACATTTATCAAGACTTTGAAAGTAACTTCATTTTCAAATCAAGTGGTGTGTCAGCACAATCACCGAGTAAGTTTCTTGACGCAGATTTATTCATGACTTAGCCAAATATTTGATTGATTACCGTGTCGAAAGCAATCGGGGCGTTCAATAAACTTGCCGACCACTTCATTTTATGAAAAAGGCTCTTGTTTAAACTTCCTTAAGCAGAAAGTGATATTGCTATTTTATAAGTGGGTGCAGCCTGTTAGGAAAACATCAAATCATTTTTGTTTCAAAAAAGGTACTAAAATAACTTAAACAATTTATTAAATTTTATTCAATTTACTGAACTTTACTATACTTACCCTAATAATTCTCTGTGTAGGTGTCCCGAGGTTAAATTTACCAATAAAATTAAATATCTAGGCATTTTAATAGATGGAAACCTTACATTTAAACACTATATTAGAATTCTAAGTAACAGAATACGTAAATTGATACTCGTATTCAAAACATTGCGTCACATTGCTGACTCAAACATAATAAGGCAAACATATTTCGCCATGTGTCAATCTCTAATAACTTATTGTATTACTACTTAGGTGTAGGTAAAACATTGTTACTAAGCATTCTAATTACTCCGGAGGAAGGGTTTTTGCAATACATATATTATTTATTAAGCAATATATATATTATAGTAGTATATTTCGACATGAAACGTTTTGTTTATAAATTTAACCTGGAATATTAGTATAAATTTTATTAAATAGGTCATAATTGTACATTAAGAAAAAAAAAAGTATTTTGCATTTTATGAAAAATTTACAGGAGTTATGTAATTTTTTTTATACCATTAAAAAGTAGAGATTTAAACGAAAAAAAAGCGTACCACCTTTTTAAAAAAAGCAGATATTTTGACGTGAGAATTTTCGATTGAAAATGAGGGTGATTTTTCGATTTTTGAGTTAAAATAAGGAGAAAAAATACAATTTTTGAATAAAAAAAAATCTTGTATATTGGACATATTCAGGTAAGTTTTCAGCAAATTTCGTGAAAAAAAATCAAAATTTGTAAAAGATAAAAATAAAAAACTCGTTTTTTTAGTTTTCTACATGATTTTGCAGGTTAAGTTAAAAAGTGTAAATATAAAAGTTGTAGATCTTTTTATTACCTACAACTTTGCTATTTAACTTTTTTCCATAGGACTTGTAGATTTGTCAAAAATCGAGAGTAACCTTTTTTCACCCTTAAAAACCCACCTTTTACCACTTCCCAACCTCAGATCGCCCGTAATTTATTTGTCCTATAATTTTTGTTATATTCTCTTCCTTTTCCAATGGGTTTCATACAACTATTTTTTTTTCATTTTTAACCATTTTCAAAGGCTTCGGCACTGGTCTACATAAACATGCTATCATCATTTTTTTGTCAAATCGATTCTAACTTATATGCAGGTCAAAAATGGCCCGAAATGGGTCGTGTAATAAAACCTCCGGCATGTGTCGCATTTTTTGCTTTATTGCCTTGGCTGACACACTGCCGTTTAGATAATAGAGAGTCACAGTGAGTCATCGATGCTACGTGGTATCTTCGAAATGACAAACAAAACGCCTAAACGTCCACAAAAATAATGGTGGTAACAAAAAACAACATATAATAATATAATGTTCTTTAGATGAATTCTATGACAGCTTTAGTAACAATTTACTAAACGTAGCATGACTCTATACTCTAACTTTTAAGTGTTATTACTTATACAATTGTTTGGCGTTTAATAAATATGGCAAGCACAGCAAGGTATCGAAGTAGTAAATAGTAGTATTTTATTTCGGGTCATTGTTTATACAAGTGGCTTACAATTTATCAATATTTTATGATACAAACCTTTTCTAGATTTAGATTCGAATAAAACAAATGAAATATTTTTACGCTTGCAAATCAAACCGTTCTAACGTAAAAATAAAACCACATAATTTAGTAGAAACTATACAAACATGATTTTATTATAACAAGGATTACTTTAGGTTTTTTAGTATGTTAATGTTTAGTGACTAACGAAATTTTGCCTTGGGGTCGTTTCTTGTCTTTATCGCGGAGTAAATTCTTCTCCGAGCCATAAACCGAGTAATAAGGCAGTGGAATCACGGTGGACGAGACTGGTAATAGATCTGAAACAGACATGATACATATTTTAAGTTATTGATTGAATCTCTCCTATCCTAAATCTACATATACATAAAATAAATTACCGGAGTTTACAAACTACTTAAACTGAAGCAGCTATTGCAAACAAAAACAAGTTGACTTTGACTGATATACAAAAAGAATCGTACGACCCAACTACCTAGGTTCAGTCAACGGCTAGGTCCAAAAAGTGGTACTTTTGGAGACGACAATATTATGCGATGGTTCTTCTCTCTGGGGACCTAACCACCGGCAGCATGGACCACACTCCTACTACCGGGTTATTCACTGACTGGACACACGAGGTGGACCCTTGGTGAAACTCGGAATTAGGATCATTTATTATTTCGTCATCTGGACACGCGAAGATATTTATTTGTGTCCACGTAGTGAAACTTATATAAAATTACTTTTATGTAACTGGTTGGGATCCTTCATTTTGTATTTCAAATAATACCTATATATAATTTATAGATAGTAATAGAAAGAATAACAGTTGAAACAACAATTTCGAGCTTTGCTGTAGTGAAGGTACACCTCCACTACATCAGAAGGGAGGTTTTGCTGGATTCGTTTCGTGGAAATTTCGATGTTCGACAGCACTGGATTAGTATTGACTGCAACTGGTGATTTTTGTCCGTGTTTATTCGCACGGCAAAAATCCTGATGTTGATCCACATTCATTAAATAAAAGGCATGTATCTTTATAAAGGTTTGATATTTAATATTAACTAGTCTTGTCTCAGTTTTATCATGGTCAGCTAGTCTTAAATAGGAAGTTACTTTTTTGTTTATATCGAATGAATTTTTTATATTATATTTATCTAATATATAAAATTCTCGTGTCACGGTGTTTATAATTGAACTCCTCCGAAATGGCTAGACCGATTTTCGTGAAATTTTGCGTGCATATCGGTTAGGTCTGCGAATCGGACAACATCAATTTTTAAATGTTTAGGGTCCGTCCCCAAATTTATTTTTTAGTCAATTTTTTTGTTTTATTTTTTTTGTGATACAGCATACAAAAATACATACAACTCTTAATTTTCAACCCACTACGATCAACCAATATTTTTTATTTGTTAATTAAAAACATTATTTTTATTTTGTCATGACTTAGAACAAAAAAAAATCGTTTTACTCTTAATTTTTCACCCCTCTACAATTAAACCCAATTTTTCCATCGTGACTTAATTTTTTTTAATTCTATCCACAGATCCGCAATAGGATTGCAAGATGGCAATAGAATAAAATAATTGTAGTACGATAAAATCTTATTCTTTAACATATAAAATTAAAAAAATGTTTATTTGGTTATTGCTACGTATTACGATTATATAACTTTAGCCTAAGATCTGTCAGGTATGAAAATACAATATTATTCTATTTGTTTATATCTATGATGAAATATAAGTTCTGTCCTTTGAGAATGTTATATTTAGACGGACCATAAGTATCTCGACGAACGCGCTTTAGTGCTACCACCGGATCCAATACGCCTCAACTGAGAAGACCCGGCGAAACAAACTCAGTGGGGTTATTCTACTACCGGTTTCAGCGCGGCCTCATCGATACGATCCACCGAAACATACTCAGGTGGGCATGTCCAAGAAGTTTTGATGCAGTTTATAATTTCAATTGCCTTTAACTATGATTTTTTTTCTCAATTCAATTTGATCCCTCGCCGGTCTATAACTGATCAACTATCAATCGATCGGTTATCTCGCCTGGTGTCTACCGTTGTCACCACTCATCCAGCAAACATCATGAACGGTGAGGGCGAAACAGGTCACCTGTCTTACTCACTATATAAATCCGTTTATATATATAAAAAAGAATCCCTATTTCCCTTGGCCACGGCATCACGCGTGATCGCCTAGACCGATTTCGCAAATTATTTTTTTGTTGTGTTCTTTATAGTCAGGGGAAGGTTCTTATGAAAGAAAAAAAAACCGGTAAGTGCGAGTCTGACTCACGCACGAAGGGTTCCGTACCATATTCAAGTGCCTACCTGTTGCGGTTATTGATATCAAATAAATATTTAAAAAGTAAAAAAAAAAAAAACAATTAAGTAACATGTTTGTTGAGGATGTAAAAAATGGGTATTATTTTTTAATCTTTATTTAAAAATAAAAGAGGTCACGCAGTGACAAGCCACCCTCTTGGGAGAAGAACGAAATAATATAAAATTAATTGAACTATACACTTCTATAGCTTAAAGCAAATAATGCTAGTGTGTATAACATACTTGCTTCTTCCAATGAATTTCTTAGTGTGCGATAGGCATCTCATGGTTAGATTAAAGCTTTCACGCCTAATATTAAAAGTTTAATTTAATATAGAGTCTTAGTTAAGGCAGGACAACGTCTGTCGGGTCAGCTTGTTATTATATATTATATATACACTTCATTTTTGTTTCAAAATCGTTTCAAACTAACATTTTCCAAAATAATTTTAGCGGATGATTCTATTGAAAAATAAATTTGGTTCGGAATTCAAACATCAGATTTTGTACTTTAAGAAGTTTTTATAATCATACAAAAGAAATTATATTTATGTCAGGATTTTTAGGGTTCCGTAGCCAAATGGCAAAAAACGGAACCCTTATAGATTCGTCATGTCTGTCTGTCTGTCTGTCTGTCTGTCTGTCTGTCCGTCCGTATGTCACAGCCACTTTTTTCCGAAACTATAAGAACTATAATGTTGAAACTTGGCAAGTAGATGTATGTTGTGAACCGCATTAAGATTTTCACACAAAAATAGAAAAAAAAACAATAAATTTTGGGGTTCCCCATACATAGAACTGAAACTCAAAAAAATTTTTTTCATCGAACCCATACGTGTGGGGTATCTATGAATAGGTCTTCAAAAATGATGTTGAGGTTTCTAATGTAATTTTTTTCTAAACTGAATAGTTTGCGCGAGAGACACTTCCAAAGTGGTAAAATGTGTGTCCCCCCCCCTGTAACTTCTAAAATAAGAGAATGATAAATCTAAAAAAAATATATGATGTACATTACCATGTAAACTTCCACCGAAAATTGGTTTGAACGAGATCTTGTAAGTAGTTTTTTTTTAATACGTCAAAAATCGTAAACCGCAATTTAGCTTTCATTCAATCAACTCGAATATAAAAATATAAAATAACATTTCATTTCATAAACATACGCTTTTTTATTTATTCTTGATAACAAAAATAGGTACGCACTTGTAACTGAAACGGAACCCTTCGTGCGCGAGTCCGACTCGCACTTGGCCGGTTTTTTTATTAACTCTGGTAGCTCTGAATTTCGGCCAAGGAGAACATCATTTACTCTCAGCTGCGAGATGAGGCTAAGGAGCGACGCATAACGTGCTCTCCGATTGAAAATCCGACAACTTCCAGACTTCGGGCTGGTATGTACTTAGATTCTAAAAGGACATTTCTATTGACACAATTTTTTTTTTGCCCAACCCGAGGATCAATCTCGAGACCTTGCTATTTACGTTCGAACATATAACTGCTACCAAGGAGACAGTCAGAATATTAATATTACTATCATGATTGGTGAGAAGTCAAATCTATGTATTTATTTCATTACATGTTGATATGGCTGATATCCAAAAATACTCATCAATATCATCACATAACAGCTCTAATAAAATATTAACGAAGCCGTGGACTACATACTGAACTTACTACAACCCACACCGGCTTTGCACGGATGCAATATAGTTATGTATTATACATATAATAAACCTTTCCCTTAAATCACTCCATCTAATAAAAAAAATGCATTAAAATCCGTTGCGTAGTTTTTAAGATCTTAAGCATACATAGGGACAGACAGACAACGGGAAGCAACTTTGTGTTATAATATATAGTGATGTATGTTTATGTTATAACAACCGGAAGCTATGGGACCCATACCCAACCAGATCTAGAAAACATCTGTGATTTTACACAAACATTTGACCCAGCGCAAAATTCCAATATTATAACCTTCTTATCACACACTCGTTTACAAACGTACCGTTCTCTTAAAATAGTTTGAAAGTGCAGTAATACTATAAAGCAAGGTTGGCCAAGGTTACATAGTGCAACCTGATTTGCACAACACTATATACTTTTACGATCACAAGTGGCTGTTATATTTTTAATATTAAGTATTTTATTATAAATAATTTGAATAAATGAATAAACATTCTTGTCTTTAACTTACCTAAGACAAGCGTAATTTTAGGTAATAAGTGTACAAGGTGAGTTTATTTTGGGATTATTATATTCTTAATTGTTTATATTAATTAATAAAATACATATATACAACTAAAAGTAGCATATTTAAAATGAAACTAACTTATAAAATACTACTATTCTAAATCTATTCTACTTGGCAAGGTTCCCAGAATGCTGGCAGCATTATCCCGTTGAATGGATGAATACCCATTCTTAAATTAATTTACTTATTATACTACGTATGTATGATACAAATTTTATGGTACTGTTTAGTGTTAAGTATTATTAAAATTGGAAGAACAGACGGTGCGTTATTTTGTAGTCACGAACAGAAATCAAAATAAACGGGTCTTGCACCTGATCCCTTCTTGGGATTAGATCGTAATATAATATGGAATACACATTATTTATGTTCTACGTTACTGAGAAGGTACCTAGTTGGGAAATTGAGTCAAACTTGAACTACTTTCGGCAAGCGCATAAATATATATTTAATAAACTGTAACCTGTAACCAAATAAAATATCTACAAGTATATATTTATTATGAAAAAAATGTCTTATCAATAACTAATTTACCAACAGTTCACATTAAACAGACGAATAATACTGACCTTATATTTTAAATATTTACTACTAAAATATTTAAATAAATTCAGAACTTACCAGGTTTTAAAATATTTTCGGAGTCTCTATGATATAACATGCCGGAGCTCCACGTCAAAAAATATCCGAACACCACGAAAACCAAACAAAAATTCATTGTTTAAATGGCACAAATATAGTAGGATCACTGAGTACGACAGGCGATATATTTCAACCTGTATTTATTTGACACTCTTCCGTGTCGCGGGCGCTCTCGAGCTCACTCGAATAAAGTATCGAATGTATTGGTGACATTCTCGATACGGCTGGCTGGCATTGGGAGCTTGAAAATCTAATATGAATACGCTTTTGGTAAATAAGTTCTAGAAACGGAGGAGTATACCGTTGCCGTTGGCAGGGATCACTGATTTCATTGTAAATAATGTGAGACATGAGCTCAATGACATAGAGACTTTCAAATTTGGAAGTGCATTTTATATTAGGTATATGCGTATATTATGTATTTGATAACCTAGGTACGTATGTGTTATATTTTAATATATTACATTTGCTGCGTATAAGAATTAATGTGAGGTTGAGGCTTAGTGTAGACCATCTCATTTCTTCCCATATGCGTTGTATGATGCGACTAAAGGACAAACACCGGATAGCAGCATTAATCTCAAAGTTACTTCCCAGTTTACAACAATCAATAATCGGCCTGCCAAGCGTGGTGTTATGGCATTATCCCTCAACGACTCTGGCTAGCCAAGGTTCGTAAGAGGACGGTGGATATTGGACATAAACGGGTTATCGAAGACATAATTATTAATAGAATTTTATATCCGTGATATTTTACTAGGTAAGAAATTTTTTGACTTCGCTTTTTAATCTCGTTTATATTATCAAGTATAAGGATAAGGTTGATGTTGTTTATACAGCGGGGCATACACTGTGGACTACGGACTGTGGACGACACATATGGACTAATCATAAAAAAAACTGGTCAAGTGCGAGTCGGAATCGCGCAAAAAGGGTTCCGTACAATTTTCAAGTGTCTACTTGTTGCCGTTATTGATATCGAGTAAAAAAGGACTAAAAAAATGGTTTGTTGTATGGGAGCCCCCTGAAATTGAAATAATAATATGACAGTTCGAATTGACAGTTGAAATTGTGCAATTTCAGCCGTCTAGCTATCGCGGTACTTGAGATACAGCCTGGTGACAGACAGACAGACAGCGAAGTCTTAGTAATAGGGTCCCGTTTTTACGCTTCGGCTAAGGAACCCTAAAAAAAATTGAGAATCACGACATTGAAATGTAATAATTTTGTTATCGAGGCACTCGTCCTTACATTTTTTTTAACTATTTCACTTAAATATTGTCATTTTATTATAAAATTAAAAAACATTATAGCGCCGATGATCTTCTTGTCTTACCATGACGCATTCATACACAAAAACTACTGGTTTCCATATTAAGTTATAACAGATGACATCATTCCAATGTTTATAACTCTATGACACATTGCGGGGGTGTCAATGATGACACGAGCCTTACTTATCTTAAATTAATTGGCTTCGTTATATGCGCAAGTATGTTAACCGCCCGATGTATAAAAATAACTCACTGGTGTATTCTTCATATGGCATCAAGCTGAGCATTGTCAATTATTATATCACTAAGGCAACATCTAAGCACGGGGACTTATACGTAAAATATTTATCATCATCATCAGCCCGTTTACGTCCACTGCTGAACATGGGCCTCCTCTTAACAGAACTTGGCAAGCCAGGATCGGAGAGGGATTTTACCATAATCACCACGCTTGGCAGACGGATTGGTGATCGCAGTAAGATGTAAACCTTGAGCTAATAGATGCTGCTGCCCATCCATCAGCCATATGTCCCTTAGTCGCCTTGGGTGTCGTATCCATGGAAGGACATGGGGTTGTTTATTCTAAGCCGGAAGCCACACGGCAATATTTATAATGACTATGGAAATCATCTTTTATAATCAAAATAATACTATAATTTATTTTAACATTAAAGTTATACATTGAAAATGACAACCCCCGTAGCGTAGCGGTATAAGTATCGTTTAGGAGGTCGTAGGTTTGAGCCCCACGCCGGACCAGAATTCTTAGTGTAAATTCTAAGGTTTATTTTCTGGTCTGGTTGGTTGAGGGTCGACCCTCCATGCTTCGGAAAGCACGTTAAGCCGTTGGTCCCGAATGTTATAACACCATCTGTAATTATAATCGTATATCAAGGAACGGGCAGCAGCATTTCCTTGTGTGGTACAAAATAATACTGTAGTCACCAACCCGCATGCTAAGCGTGGTGATTATGGCAAGTACCCTCCCACAGGAGGAGGCTCATGTTTAACAGTGGACGTTATACGGGCTGTTGATGGTGATGGTGACACTCATTTTGGCCACATACCCCAACTCGCGTAAACATAAGTAATTATAATAATGCAAAACCAACATCAGTTAATTTACACACTACATCCTGATACGTCTCATTAGATATTTCTATACATCGTAAAAATAAACCTTGGAAATGGATATCTCAATCAATACAAATACAAAAATAGAAACACATGAAGGATGATTTATTTGATTGTCATGAAGAAGATTCGTCAGTATGTCTGTTTAAAATATATTCCAGGCTATGAGAGTTTTTTGTGTTCCAGAACAGCTAATAACTAATCAAAATAGTTACATATTTAGGTTAAAAGATAATTATTTAACAACGGTCAGATTTTTAAAATATAATAATAATTATATACGATTTAACCTTTTTATTGTGAACTTTAATAGTTAATATATTTTGATAATAATACTAAAACTAGCTAATCTAACCTAACACTAACTTATAAAATGCTTAATTTATGCTACGTGGCAACGTTCCCAGAATGCTGCCAGCATTGCCTGGTTGTATGGCAATGCTTGTCTGCTGTGCAAAGTAAATACACTAGATTTTATAAATGAACTAGCGGCTTTGCACGAGTGGACTTCTAATAGAGCAAGAATTATTGAAATCCGTTCAGTAGTCCTTGAGTTTATTCCAAACAAATTTCCAATTCAATTTCCTCTTTATTATATTAGTAAAGATTTTGCTCATGAATTTATTATACTGATATAATATATTTTTTTAATTATATATTATACTATGACTGCACCGGTGGCTCAGGGGTTACGGTAGTTGCTTCTGGGACCTGGTGTTCTGGGTTCGATTCCCACCCGGGACAATAATTTGTGTGAACCACAAATAATTGTTCTGAGTCTGGGTGTACTTTGTGTCCGTGAAATGTATGTTTGTAAAGTCCCCCGCGACACAGGGATTTATTTCCCTAGTGCGGGAGTTGTCTTTTTAAAAAAAAAAAAAAAAAAAAAAAAAAAAAAATAATTGCCACGTGCTGAAGGTTGCTAAGTAAGCCCGTCTTAATAAAAAAATATCGTGTAGAGACCTACACGATATTTTTTCTTTAGTTTATATAAGTATATTAGGTTCCCGCGCGCGGTTTTCATAGATTTCATAATAATAATATATATAGCCTATAGCCTATGGCCTTCCTCAATAGATATTTATTATTTACATCCTAAGAGTTTTGCGATAAGACCGCTAATTGTACATTAATATGTTCGATAGGCGGCATTTTCGTTACTGGCTTGATTATGTTTTATCTATTTCTATTTACAAATTATTTATGTTTATTATTGTACTTGATTATCACACCAGATAGTAATCAGGATTTCAACACATTTAGTTATGGTGTAAATGATCGAAAAGAGACCCGTCTTAAAAGTGATCTGTTTAGATGAACTAAAACTTAAGTAAATAATAATTGCTGGAAGATATATAATAATGTTCCAGCCAAACTTGGGGTTAAGAACGTTAAAAACGTTTATGGTCTAGATACATTTTCGGCATATCGGCGATAAATTTGTGTTTCAATTATTTAAAAATATAATAATATTTAACTAAAATATACTATGAATGTGATTCGCGATTTCAAACGCGTTGAATAGATGAAGTATTGATAACTTTTCACCCGAATCCATTCATGTGTTCAATTCTATTCATGCGCTCAAACCACTTCATTACGGAATGAATCGTAATAGCAACATTTTCAAATACATATTTGTCATACAAAGGTATTTATTAAATATAAGTTCAAACTAGTACCAAATATAATAAGAATAATAAGCCTGACGCTTTAGTCGTGGTCTTACTGTGCCAGACGTAAGCAAAAATATATAAAAAATGTATTTAAGTCAATTTGAAAATTTAAAATAAGATTATCGAAAAGAAAATGCCGTTGCCTCAAATATATTTTTGGAAAAAAAACGACTAAAAAAAAAACAAAAAAAAAATTAGAAGTCCCGTTAGCCCCGCTACTCACCAGCCAGGTCAGCAGTGTTGGGGTACAGTACGAGAGGTATGTAACAAGTTTTCAGCTTGCTTCAAATACCTTCCTAAAAATTGGTGCTAGTTCTCGGACTAATTAGTTTATCATCTGTCTGTCAGTCTAGTATCACGTCATAGGTACCTAGAGGTATAGTAATAACAATAATTAATTCAATGATTAAAATCTTAATAGCTTAGCTAAATAGCTACTTAATAATTTAGCTACAATTATTTACAATATTTTACGTATAAGCGACATACGCCTGAGGGGACCCTTAAGAGGCTAGGCCTAAGGCTCAGGACATCGCTACAAGATAGTAGCGATATCTTACATTACTATATAAACCGGACAAGTTTAACCTTTATGTAATATCTTAGTTTCTCGCTTGGTCTAGTTGTTTTAGGAACTACACCGCGTGTCTCGGAAAGCACGTTAAGCCATTGTTATAACATCATTATAATGTATACCAGAGAAGAGACAGCCTTCCTTGTGTCTTACAACATAATTCTGTGGACACCAACCCGCTTGCCAAGCATGCATTAGATTCACGTTAACATATTATTTTAAACTATGTTTCGCTTGCTCTGCGGAGAAATTCGCCACCTCAATATTTCCTTAATTGAAACCTAGCGCGGGTTTTCAGTTTCAAATCCCTATAGTGACTCACGAAAGAAGGACAAAAATTCGACAACTTTAAATGACAATTAAAAAAAACCATAGCTGTTACTAAACACTATTAATTATTTAACGTGAAACGTAATATTGAAAATTTTGATTTTATAAATCGTGCACTCACACAGATAACTTATTGGTTTACTGTAAATAAATTTACTACGCCCAATGTGAAAAATATTGAACCTAAAGTAATAATGAAATGCTAGAAACTGTAAACTCCACAGTTTTCTCAGGTATAACGTTGGATAAAAAATTAAAATGGAATGCTCATGTATCGAACTTGGCCAAAAAGTTGACATCTGCTGCTTACGCTGTAAGGAAATTCAGACAGCTGACCAACATTATTATTTTAGTTATTTCCAAAGCATTTTATCATATGAAATTTTACTTCGGGGCAATTCTGCTGATATCCAAAGCATATTTATTTTACAGAAACGGGAAATAAGATCAATTTACCAACTAAGTACCCGATCTTCCTTAAAAGGTTTGATTAAAAATATTAATATATTAACGGTGGTTTCTAACCTTAATCTATATCAAAAGAGAAGCGCCTTGCACATTATAAAAACATAAATTGCGTGCTGTATACCACCATCTGCAGAGAGTCCATGCTTTGTTTGTATGGCCTAAGCCCTGTGCATACGCACAGATTTAAGAAAATACCAGAATGTGTGGAAAAGTAACACCTAAATAAATTCAAATGCGGTGGCGATGTGAGTCGGGTCGCCTCCTTCCCCCCAATATGGCGAGGGAGGCGATGACAGTGTGCTCACACATTATACTCGTGATCGTGTGTTGCTTGTGGTGACTGGTCGGCTGTCTGATGGATGTGTCCTTTGCGACGATAGTTCCTTGGAAATGTGCGTTTATGATCCTTCCATTTTCAAAGTGCAAGAGGTTTCTGTTCTGATCTTTCTGTTTGAGGATTTTAAATAGTTTTTTTTTTGTAAATTTAAAATGATTATTAGTAGAGGAATTAATGACAAGCTAACGGACGGACTACTTTGTCTGTAATATTCTACAATTTGCTTCCTGGTAGTTATCTAGTTTAATTCATAACATAAGAACAATAGCGTAGCATTGTGATTCTGACAAGTACAAGTGTATTTAAATACCTAAGTGCTGAATAACTTCATTATTTAATTAATTAGCGTGGTATTTATTTATGTACATTACAATACGGTCTACTTCGTCGGATACGCAAACATTTCATTTATAAGAAAATCATACCTATCATCATTTGCAATTCGCAATGCTAATTTTAAAAAATAAAGAATAAGTAATATTCTTTAAAGGCATGAACAGTGTTGTCCACTTGAAAGTTAACCTATTTGTCTGTTACTACTTATATAAACACACAAATAAACCAGCAAAAAAAAAAGAAGTAATTAAAACAAAAGGAATAAATTATTTTATTTATTTATTAAAATTCATGCACAGTACATTATACAATGGCGGACTTAATGCCAGGCCAGGAGCATTATCTACCAGTTTACCTTTGGGTGATGCAGATATATTTTTGGTAGGGTGCATATTAAACTATTATATAATAAATATTATAACTTATCCGTAAAATAATGAATATAATAATTAAACTATATAAATATATAAATACACGTCAACTACTAGCTGAACATGGCTCCCTAAGGAGGGTTTTTGCCATAGTCACCACGCTTGGCAGGCGGGTTGTTATGTTGACCGCAGTATTATGTTGTTACACACATGGAAACGCTGCTGCCTGTTTCCTGGTATACGATTGTTATAGAATATGTTATAACAATCGGGACCAACGTGCTTTCCGTGGCACGGAGGGTAGTCTCTCAACCATCCAGACCCGGAAAGAAACTTAGAATTTACACAAAGATTTATTGTCCGTCGTGGGGATCAAAGACACGACCTCCGAGATTTAAAGCGAGGCAAATACCGCTACGCCACGGACGTTGTTATATCTTACTGTAACATAAATATAACATTTTAAAACCTGCTTATAAGTCTACTAATTTCATTCAAAAGCATTCCATAAAAATCGATGACACATTAAATATACTGTTCAGTTTCAAATTATATAAATGTCGCATTACATACCTACATGTGTGATTACAGGTGTAATTTATAACGTAGCGGCATATAAAACCCTTGTATCTCGAAAGTTGTAACCAATTAACGATGACCCGCAGTCCGCTTCTCAACAGAGTATATATAGTGACTCATTTTTAACTTAAGTAGAGGGGTAGAAAGGCCCATTTAGATTGGTGGCAAGTTTTAGTAATATGGCTGTCAAGGGAAATAACAGGGCGGCATGAACACGAGGGGAGCTATATTGCTACGTAAGATAGTTCGTGGAGTAGCGACAAACTGTTAGGTTGGACATTTATTTTGATTTCAACATTAAACTTACCATTGAAACAAAAAACCATTTATTGATAATGGACTAAAGTCAAATTAATTTCTGGCTACTAAACTGGTCATATTGTAATTAATAAATCTATTAGATCCAAACGGTACCCGAGTGTGAGTATGAATGTGAATTATAAAAACAAGGTGTAAAAGTATGTATTAATATATTTATTATTGATTATACAACATCATCTTCCTGCCCTATGATTGTATGACATCATCTTCCTGCCCTGCTCCCATTATTTTGTGTCGGCACAATATGTAATTCTTTTCCATTTTTCCTTATTAGCTGCTTTTTCATACTAACACCTTTCTTAGTATAAATTCAAAATTAAGAACGGTATACAAGATATTCTAGGTTTTCCAAGTTCACTAAAAAAGTGTGTGGTTTAAAGAAAAAAGAAAAGCAAAAGGTTGCACATTGCGAAGAGGTGGCATTGGCTTATGTTCACTGCATTCCCCACCAACCTCCAGCGATGGGTGGTACTCCCAACGCCCAAGCCAAACATTCCATCGGAAACAGTTCGTACACTATACTTACCCGTACTAAACGTACGGCGAAATACTTCCTGTGGTAAGGTACCTACTTCACAGGGAGAACATATATAACATAATTCGCAAATTGATAAAACTAGGTACCAAATACCCTAAAAGATCAAGTTAGAAGTCACAATTAAAAATAATAAGCGTTATTATATTTATAATTACTACGAATATAGTGTGTGTTATTATAATATACACTTGACATTATTTTCTGCTCATAATTATATAAGCTTTTTTTTTAGGTGGACATGTAGTAAGCCATGAGGTTTTTGGTGATGCAGTAAAAGCCTCATGTGTATAAAAGTGATCAGGGATCCAGCTTTATTCATTATTTTAGTCATAGGCTAAACAAATTGTAATAAAATAAGTTTTTACCAATATATAAGGGTCTGTGATACACACCTCGCAGCTGGTGTAATAATTTTTCAACTTATTCACGCCGGCTTAATACTTTTTATAGTAAGTTTGCTTGATATTAAACTTTAATTAACTGGGTGCTTAAAACAGCTTTGTGTAAATCACCAATCCATCATTTAATAAACTAATATTTGAGTTAGAAGTTGACTCGTTATATCGATACCCAAAATATTATTTAATTTATTTACGATTAAGACAAATTAGATATTTAGCGGTGGACTGGATTAAATGAAATGAGTTAATAAAAAATATTTTATTTTAATATAAATAATAATTTTACACAACCTTAATGATAACTTGTCATCACTGACTAATACAATGTTTGGTGACTAATACAAAAACAACAATGAATTGCATAAAAACAATCATTTGGAAAGAATAGCAAGCAGCAAGTCTACTTAAACTTCACAACTCAAATGTAAGTATATTTTTTAATGTATGACGTAACTTTGGTTTTGAAATACTAAAATTAATTGAAACATTGTCTAGTTTTAACTACATGTTCGTTAACAACCGACTCGGGGGAGAGACATTTAACTTTGAGGCGGCCGCTTGCAGAAATTTAAACACCGGGCGCCGCCACTGATTCATTACTAAATAAAGCAAATGCGAACATACTACCGAAGTTGTGAAATGCATATATATCAATTGCAAATGTTGGTTCTTATATGTAAAGTTTTATTGATATTAATATAATAAAGAATTTAAATAATCTATGAAGTGACAACAATTATTACGTTAATGTATCATCATCATTTGGAAAACTAACTTAACAGCATTTTTATATTACAAAAGAGAGCCGTGTTACAAACTTGGCCCCAGAGATAGCTTGAGAGAAAAAATTAAAGAGATAAATATTCTAAACGTTGCCTCACAATATATTTATGAGAATGTGTTATATGTACCTACATAAAAATACTGACTCATTTTGTAAAAAAAGTGACACACATAATATAAAAGAAAGTCTTGTTAGTTACACTATTTATATCTCAAGAACGGCTGAACCGATTTGGCTGAAGATTGGTAAGGAGGTAGCTAAGAACTGGGAGAAAGACATGGTAGGGGGGTAGGGGTAGGGTAGGTGTAGGGTAGAGATAGGGGTAGGGTAGGGTAGAGGTAGAGTAGGGGTAGGGTAGGGTAGATGTAGGACACCGCGTAGATTTTGAGGCGGTACGAAGTTTGCCGGGCCAGCTAGTACTAGATATAAGTAACTCTTTTATGAGACAATGAATACGGTTCTATAACAAACTTCCCAATAGTATAAGAGAATTGTCCATAAATAAGATTAAAATGACTATTAAAGCCAAATTGTGCAGCAGTTATTAGAAAATTTCTGATTATCTTTGTGACAAAATGCTTGGGATTAAATTGCTCCAATCTCAATGTTAAATAAAGTATTTTGTAATTAGGTTAATAAAATATTGTGATATATTATTATTTTTTAAAAGCGGGTTCTACTGAGTTTTTTGGCAGTGTTTCTCAGTAGTCGCCGCGTCAGGCACTGCCCGATTCCAAACAAAGTAACCATTTTTACGGAATAAATGAATTTTGAATTTGAATAATTACTAGAAAAACAAAAGATTTAAATGTGCTAAGGTAAAATGAATAGTATTAAATTACTTTTATACTAAACATAAAGTGCTTGAATAATTGTTATCAATTGTACATTATTATTTTGCAATTTTAATAGATGAATGTTCTATATCTTTTCATTGATCATTAGGTACTAGCAGAGCTTTTTCTGTCTACTAGTATTCTTCTTAACCCCCCGTACTAAGCTAAAATGCTTGTGTTACGAGTGGGTTTACGTCGGTAGTGCAATGGGTGGGCATCGAACCGGCGACCACAAGATCGCAAGTCCGACGCTCTAGCCATTTGCAAAATATATTTAAGTATTATAAAGAATACTTATGAAATACCATATCCAGTAATGATGAAATTAATGAAGTTATGCCTAGGTTAGTGTTTTACTAATACATCGGGATTAAGTTACAGTTGATTTCTTAACACGTTCAAAGCGAAGCTCAAAAGCACAATATTTCAACCGGGAGGTAAATCTTTCGATTTTCACTTCTTTCGCCGAATTTACTAGTATTATTTTTCTTATCTTCTTCGAAAACACACGCCAGCATTTTACGGAAGCGCTTCATTATGAATTTTATTTTATATTTATTACGTAAGTAAAACACAAGAACAAATAATATCGACAAACGTGTAATTATTAACAAGGTCGGATTGCCACTAATACATTAAGCCCTCTCGGCCAGTGCGGTACCGGACAATCAAATTCAAGTCGTATTCGTCCGGTAACGCACGGAATGCAAAAATTTTGCGTTCTGTGCGTACATGGCAACATCTTTCTTTTTTTTTATTAAAATAAGACCGTCTTAATGTAAGAAACAATATTATTATTGGACTCTTTTCAAAGCACTGAATATCGTACCTAAATTAACGCCGCACGAGCGAGACAACCTAGTTTTTTGACGTCCGCACCGCGGTAAAGTCCACTATCGGCTATATATATATGTCCGGTACCGCATTTAACGTGTTAACAAGTTGGTGCAAAATTTATATTAGAAAAATTAGCAATCATCAAATCAGTCCAGAATTTCAGACCTGATTCTACTACAAGCAAACAATTTTTAAACCTGTCTTTTATACCTACTACATTCACACATAGTGTCACATTGATAAAAGTGTAGTTTCTCACACACTCGACAAACCCTTTATATAAAAGGTCACTCCAAAGGAAAATCGGCCAAGATATAGCGAAGACCCCGGCCAAATAATAACCAAGCCGGTACCCACATGTCGACGTAATACCAGCTACTGATGGCTCGTAAAAAGTAAGAAAATGACCCGCAAAATACTATAACATTCCCCTGTATGTTGAAAAAAATGGAAATACATTTGCTCGAGACCAAAATTGAACTGTGTGTTTTGGGTACTTCCAGCTTTATGACTTTTAGAAACGTTATTTATACTTTATCTTTTATTTTTTAATATAAAATATCAAAATGTGTTTGTTTGCTTTTCCTTATTCCATATAAAAAAAATTATGTAATTATTAGATTAAAGTAGTCGATTTTAGAGACTTACGTTTAATTTTGGTCTACATCAAAATTTTATTTTTATCCAAGAAATAAGAGTTATATTACTTTCTTATTTAACTAAATAGGAGGCATAGTGTCAGAGATAGACATATTTTTCAAAATCAAATCAGATAAAAAATATCAGAAATCAATTTAAATTTTGACAGCATTCTAATACAATGTCTGTCAAAATAAAATAATTGTTATATATTTAATAATTTATGAAAGACGTGATTCATTTCAATACATATATTTTTACAAGTGACACATCAAAATAATAACGTTGGTATCATGGCAACCGCCATAGAGTATTATCTATAACACGCCTCCGCCGTGATTCCCGTGATCCTTGGAGCAGGGAGTAGCTGGTTCAGGTGACGAATCCATGTACGTCCGTCGTCCATTTCAATCTCATAATGAAGGTTACCCAGACGTTGTGTTATAGTGCCAAACTCCCATTTCTTTCCTGACATAGAGTAGTTCCGTGCTTGTACTCTGCTACCTAGGTTAAATTGTCTGCCGGTATAAGGTGGTGCTGGTCGTGTCGAGGACTTCGGAGGCGCTCGAATCTTGGCTACCAGTCTTGTTCTCACCTCTCTCCCGAACATTAGGATATATGGTGAGACTGTCGAGTTTAGTGGTGTAGCTCGGAGTAGGTATTTTACCTTTCGGACTTTTAGTAATATCCCGCCACTCTCCCCCTCTAATTTGTGAAGTGTGCGTTTTATAGTCTGAACAAAGCGTTCGGCTTGTCCATTTGTAGCGGGATGGTATGGGGCTATGGTTTTGTGTACAATTCCATTAATTTTTAAGAAATTTTCAAATTCATGTGAAATAAATTGTCGTCCGTTATCAGATACGAGAGTGTAAGGTAATCCAAATGTGTCGAATAATTCATCTAATTTTTTAATGCAAAATGAGCTCGTAGTTAATTTTGTAGGTATAATCTCTACCCATTTGGAAAAAGCGTCTACGATGATCAGTAATTGATAGCCGGATATGGGTCCGGCAAAGTCGATGTGTACTCTTTGCCAAGGGCCCGTAGGTTCCTCCCAATGATGAATAGGTGCTTTTGGAGGTTCGTTCTGTTCTAATCTACATGTTCGACATGCTTTCACTTTTTCTTCGATATCGTTGTCAATATTTTTCCAATACACGAAACTTCGTGCAAGTAGTTTCATTTTTAGGATTCCAATGTGTCCGGTGTGCAGTTCATCTAATATTTGTTTACGTAATTTGTAAGGTATCATTACTCGTGTTCCTTTTAAAATGCAATCGTTTTGTATCGTCAGTTCATTGTCCTTATATCCCGATTCTTTCAATGATGTGCCTGATTGTAATGTTCTAAGCAAAAGTCGTAATTCAGGGTCTTCTTTTGTTTCTTTGGCAATGGATTCCGGTGAAATATTAAGGGAATTAATTTGTTTCATTTGAAATATACTATGTTGGTCTATCTTGTCTTCGTTTATTCTGTCAACTGGGAAACGTGAGAGGTAATCAGCATTAGCGTTCTTCGTGGAGCTTTTATATTCAATATTGTAGTCAAATCCGGAAAGGAAATGAGCATAATGGAACAGTCTCATCGTGCTGAGGGTAGGTAACGTTTGATGTGGATGGAAAATTGATGTGAGAGGTTTGTGGTCGGTGATAAGTGTAAATTTTCGGCCATAGCAATAATGAAAGAATTTCTTTAGTCCCCAGAAGATAGCTGTTGCTTCTTTGTCAATTTGGCTGTATTTCTTTTCGCTGGTAGTTAATGATCTAGAGGCAAATGCAATGGGTCGTTCAGTACCGTCTGGTAGTCTGTGGCTGAGGACTGCCCCAAGGCCTGTAGGAGAGGCATCTGTAGCGAGTATAAGTGGTTTATTCTGATCGAAATGTATTAAGATTCTTTCGCTTAGTATTTCTTTCTTTATGTTTTGGAAACTTTCCTCACATTTGGTGGACCAAGTAAACTTTATGCCTTTCTTCAATAATTTATTTAATGGATTAGTTATAGATGCCAGGTTGGGTATAAACTTATTGTAGTAATTTGCCATACCTAAGAAGGTGCGTAGTTCATTGACGTTAGTTGGTTGTTGTGAATTAGTAATAGCCCTGATTTTATCCGGGTTCTTATGTAATCCATCTTTATCTATCGTGTGTCCCAGGTAATTGATAGATTGTTTGAAGAAGTGGCATTTTTCTTTGTTGACTCTAAGATTACTTTCTTTAAGTTTCTGTAAGACTTGTTTAAGTCTGATGAGCATTTGTTTTTCTGAAGAGCCTTGAATTATTATATCGTCGAAAAAGCATTTTACCCCTTCGAGGCCCAGCAGTAATTGGTCCATGAATTTCTGCCACAGGCTCGGAGCCACTTTGACTCCAAACATAAGTCGGTTTACTTTAAATGTCCCTTTGTGCGTGCTCAAGGTTTGCATCAGGGCACTTTCTTCATCCATCACCATGTTCAAGTAGGCTTGGGTAATGTCTAAGGTGCAAAAAAGTTGTCCGCCGTTCATTTCGGCTAATATATCTTCAATTATAGGAATCGGGTATTGTTCATCTTTTATTACCTTATTGAGGGTTATTTTGTAGTCGGCGCATAGTCTAATGGTTCCGTTTGGTTTCACTATTGGTACGACAGGAGTACCCCAGTCTGAATGGTCGATTTTTGTAATAATACCTTGTTTTTCTAATCGTTCTATTTCAACGTCTACTTTGGGTCGTAAAGCATATGGAATTCTGCGTGGTTTTATGAAAATGGGTTGTGTATCTTCTTTAAGTGTTAGGTGGCCTCGAACATTTGGTATCTCACCGACGTTTGAGCTGAAGACGGTGCTATCGAATTCTTCAAGCAATTTTTGTAGTTTCGGTTCTTTCAATGGTTGTATGTTTCTCATGTCAGCGAGTTTTATGTCGAATTCCTTCATCCAGTTTCTACCTAGAATTGGTTCGACATCCTTATCGATTATAAATAATTGGCCGTAAAATACTTGTTTTTTGTATGTACATCTAACATAAGTCACACCGATTGGTCGAAAGACTTCTCCAGTGTAAGTTCGTAGTTTCATGTTTGTTTTGTCAATCTTATTTTTGATGTTGAGTTTCTCGTAATCTTTAAGAGAAATTGTCGAGAGGGTAGCCCCAGTATCAAATTCCATATCCACTTTCTTGCCTTCAATATCAATATTGATTATATATTTGTCACACATTTCGCTCTTTATGAGGTTAATGTCTCCGGTACTGGCACTAAGACTACTTGAAGAGTTTCCCAGTAGGTTGGTTTCATAGCGTTTAGGTCTTTGTAAACAGACTCTGGCTAAATGTCCTTCCTTATTGCACTTACGGCATGTACTTTTTATAGCTCCACATTCGTTCGCTCTATGATCGTCTTTACCGCAACGGAAGCATTTACCTTTGAGATCTCTTATCGTTATTGGTAATTTATTGATATTTTTACTCGGTGATTGTCGTGTTTCTTTGTGTCTGTGTGATATTTTATTTATATGGTCGATAGGTATTTTCTGAATGGATGTGGAGATTGCTGAATTTTCGTTTTTACCGGTTTCCATCAAAGTTGCAGTATGAACTAATTCAGAAAATGGTGTTGTTTCACTTTCTTGTAAAACTTTGGTACGTATTTCTCCATCTCTTAGTCCACGTATGAATTGTAAAGAAAGGAATGAGTCTATAGTAGGTTTTCTGCAATGTTTGCACTTAAAGTCACAGTTAAGAGACAGTCTTTTTAATTCTGATGCGTAAACCGGAATTGATTCTTCATTATGTTGTAGTCGAGATACAAAGGTGTGCTGTGATGCCCATATGCTAGGTTTTGGGTCAATATAATCATCTAAAACTGTTGAAAGTTCTTCGAACGTCTTGTCTAATGGATCATCTGGAGAACATAAGTCGTAGATCCTTGCATGTAAATCTGGAGGTAATGTTGACAGCAGCATGTAGACTTTAATTTTGAGGTCAGTTACGTTGCTCAACGTGAAGTACACTGACAGTCTCCTAATAAAATTTTTAAATGATTCCTTCTCATCAAACGGTGAAAAATTGAGTTTAGGTCCCGGTTCACGTTGATTACTTACTGCATCTTCAAAGTTTTTGTCGTGATGTGACGTTATTGTTCGAGTGGATGTCTCATTATTTGTAGGCGCAGGGCGTAATTCTTGTAGCTTACACTTTAATTGTACTATTAGTTCTTCGGTTGTATAACGTTGTTCTATTTCGTTTTCAATGTCGTCAGTTTGGGTTTCTATAGTAGTTTGTACGTTGTCAAATTTATTTTTGTAATTTTCTAAACTTGACATCCTTTGATCGATTTCGAATGCTGTTGTGGGTTGCAAATTTTGTAGTTGTGTTTGTAGTTTAGTTAGTTGGCCGCGTATGGAGGCCCGTAGTTTAATGCAACGGTTAATTTATTCCGTCATCGTCGCCATTTGTTATATATTTAATAATTTATGAAAGACGTGATTCATTTCAATACATATATTTTTACAAGTGACACATCAAAATAATAACGTTGGTATCATGGCAACCGCCATAGAGTATTATCTATAACAATAATAATTTAATTCCCCTTATAATTTAACTGAAGATTCAAAGATAGCCCTTAATGATATGGAACGTTTCCACTATAATATGAAAATTATACTAAATTTAAAAGGGCATTACCTCAATATAAGTGATAGTCGGAATCATCAAAACTTGAGGATAGTTTACCTAAACGCTGATTTAAGGCGAAAACACATTATTAAAAGCCACGCCACGCCACGTGTCAACACCTGTGCATCAGTACGCGCGTGGCGTCGTGTCGGGTGTACATAATGTGTTTATGGTCTATAGAAAACAATACATTTGATTCGACTCAACACGCTTGGCGTGTCGTCGGGTGGCGTGGCGTTTTAATAATATGTTTCCGCCTTAACACATATTCCCAGGAATTGAAAGCTTAAAAAGATACTACCGAAGTAGACAATTATTTCATATCTAAAATTAGTCATTTATTTCATAGTTCCCAGAATATCCCAAATTCAGTAAGCCGATGAGCAATATTCAATACCACGTTATTAGCTATCGTGTGTATTTGCTACCTTTCAATATGTTCATCGATGAACCTGCAAAATCAAAAGTGCACAACAATAATTAACGAATGTAAGCAGAACAGCCAGAAAAACATTTTTGAGTAAGCAAAACTCGTACGGATTTATGCCTGCATTGATAGCTGTCACTTTTGCAGGAAGCAATGAACTGTTAATGAACGACAGGCCTAAAATTGGCGCAAGTCACATACATTATGAAAACTCACTTCCAGTCGAAACCAAATGAAATGCAGCAAAAGTGTATTAGGTACCTATTTTTCACTATGATGCTCGTTGATTATATATAATTGTCTGAATGTTCATATAGGCAATTATGTAGTCAGTTAGTACTAAAAGATGTCGTGACAGAACATCGTTTTTTTTTCGTAATAATTAAAACTCCGAGCAGCAGAATGTTATGATCTTTATTTTTTATTATTTTGTGCTAAAGTTTCAACATTTTGTTTTGCTTAGAGCTATTTTAGTCAATAAATAGTCGCGCTGAAGGCATTAGTGGAACTCACCACCAAGTTCTCTATAATGCAGGTATCAAGACATTACGGACACGTCAGTATAAGTGGCCACAGAAGCACTGCGTTTCGTGCCCCATTTATGGAGATTTTCCTGAAACTGAACTGACTAAACAGTTGAAACTGGCATAGTAAACTAACGCTTTTAACTATTTCAACGAGTAGCTACGTCAGTTTGTACGCGCTACACTCCGATTATGGGACTCAGTCACAAAATGCGGACGTGGAAACATTGCCCGCGGCATGCCTTTGATCCCAGCTCAACTCAGTCTAATTTTACTCACTAGGTCACCTTTGCCGCAGTTTTGTTCTCATTTCTTTTTATTCAATTACTTCCCTCAATGGGAAAAGGTAAAGTATGTAGTGTTAAATTTAACCTTATTATAGGTAAGACTAGCTTCCCATTGGCGGTATTTTTTGTATTGGCGCTTTTTTAGCTTCCTTTCCAGTGACAACTAATACACAATAAAATATAGCCTTCCTCAATATATGGGCTATTTAACACTGACAGGTTTTTTGAAATCGGACCAGTTGTTGCTGAGATTAGCACGTTCAAGCAAACAAACAAATTCTTCAGATTTATTAGAACAGATTTTCGTTGTACTGCAAAAAAGTTATTTATAACAGTGTTTAATATTTGACAACCGTGTTTCCACCTTAATCACTGTTGTGCGGATCAATGCTATTGTGATTGTCAACGCACGATCTAACTCGCACACATGAACATTAAGTGAATCAATCGGTTTAATTGGCTGAGGTATTCTTAAGGTAATGATACATGCCAAATTGAGCAGCTAATTTGGCGTAGGTACACTACAGCCGTTTAATATCCGAACTGAACCAAAATCGAATAATCAAACTTCTCCAATGTAAACATTTAAGTTACTTGTACAAATTGTACTAAATTTTATTTAGAATTCCTCAATAAATTCTGGTTACGATATACATACTCAAAAGATTATGTATATGTATTTTAATTAGAATAATGACAACATCCCTAGCGAAGCGGTATTTAGCTCGTTTTCAATCTCGGAGAACGTGGGTTAGATATATAGATAAATTCTAAGATTTCTTTCCGTGTCTGGTCTAGAGGGACTACCCTCCGTGCCTCGGAAAGCACTTTAAGCCGTTGGTCCCGATTGTTATAACATCATCTGTAATAATCGTATATCAATGAATGGGCAGCAGCGTTTCCTTGTGTGGTACAACATATTACTACGATCAAAAACATGTTCAGCTGTGGACGTTATACAGGCTGACGGTGATGATGACGACGATTTATAAAATATAGTGAGCTCTGAATCGTGTAAAATTTATCTATATACACATATTTATTTGTACCAATCTAATCCTCTTTGATATTTTATTCGTTCACCTTGTTCCCTTTAAATATTCATTACGATCTATAATTATTATTATGAGACCATACGTCAAAACTGCCCTACCTTTTTCACTTAATACATTTCCGCAAGCCACAGGTACTCAACAGCGACGCATGCTCAATATTATTGTCGACTAGGTACTCGCGGCTTTATCCGCGTGGTTTTTGTTATTCCTTCGGTTTTTTAATTATCCCAAGGGAACTCATTAATTTTCTGTGATTAAATATATTTAAAATATTGACTGGGGATGTAAGGTAATACCATGCAACATTTCATTTAAATAGGTGCAACAATTTTGGAAATTAGCCCGTACAAACAGACAAACACAGAGAAACAAATAAAATAAAAATATCTGGATGTGTTCTATTTTACGTCTAACATCTCCCTGAATTGGTTTCTCGACAGTCGACCTCTACAGTTTTATTATAAGTATAGATACAGAATTAGTGGTTGTTCTTCCCAATTAGCTTATAAATAATATACTTTTATCCTATTAGAAATAGCTTGACCTGATAGATACTCATCCATGTTCTTCTTACGACACCCATGAGAAGCCTTGAGGTGGTCTTTCTAAGCCGGAAACTGGTTTATTCCTCGATTGTCCCGATATATTGTCCCACATTCCAAAAAATTCCTCCTACGTCCCTCTGGTTAATTTCATTCCCCGAACGTCCCGATCAACTACTCACGTTTATGTACAGTCAACAATAATAGTGTTCAAAATTTTGTAGTTATTGATTTTTTATTTGTTTTCTAAAAAGGTTCTCAGTTCAACTCTATTTATTTTTATGTATATAGGGGTACAAAGGGTCCAACTGTATGTTTTGTGGGTATTCTGTCGTTTTGTAAATTTACCATCATAAATAAAATATGAGTATTACCTATTTAGAAAATAATTATTGTCTAGTTTTAAATTATGAGTAATCAAAATTGCAGTACTATCATTTAATTTACCGTAATCACAGTTCAGTAAACATCTATGCTAAATACAAATATTAAATTACTTTAACCAAATCGATTCTAAGAAAAAAACATGAAATTCATGTTGTTCATGCGAAAATGTTCATCAATATAAGCATAATTTGCTCTATATATGTCTTCAAAAACATCCCATTCTCCTTTGACATACTCGTTGTCCAGCCACGACGAAATATAATAGTCATTAAACTTATTCAAATTTTTTGGACAATCTTGTACAACCAACGATCACTTTTGATTATAGATGGGAGCATGGCCAATGTTGAGCATAGAGCGATATGCTTTTTTAAAGATTCTTCTTTTATTAACTTTTAACGAATTTGCTCTCTTCCAAATAGCTTGCGTAAAATGTGAGTAGTATCGTTTGCATATTACGACTGGAAAGATATTCCGGATGGCATTCATTGCTGCCTTTTCATAATCCGTTCTAAACGTAATCGGATTCCAATCTCAGGAATATCAGGGAATATGAATACAGTTTCATATGTAGACTCGGTTTTCTACATTAACAAGATATAAAATATTTAACTTATGTTTACATAACTCTTTTTTGGTTGACTGTACTAAAATGTACTAAAAATAGAAATTAATTTTATACTTATGAAGACTAGGCCGTAGCAGGAATAGCGATCGGGACAAACTAGGAAAAATAATAGAAATATAAATTTAGGGACAATCAAGGCATACAGACCGGGACAAACGGGGAATTTTTTTGGTGGGACAGAACGCAGTGGGCCTTTCGAGGAACAAATCCGGAAACTACATGTCATAAAATAATTTATAGTTCAAATTCTTTTCCAAGAATTATAATTTCTTGTCGTTTCATAAAATATCTTTGTTTACCTTACTTAATAAATAAGGTTAATTTTTATACATAATTAGTATTTATTGACTAGCCAGCTTTAAACATCTACTATGTTAACCCGTTTCGGACAAGGAAAGTTCTATCTTAATAATACGAACCTCCTTGTCCGAAACGGCAGTCCCTATTACCCTTTTGGTTTTATTTACTTTTTTAAACTTTTAATTTTAGTGTTATAAATAAACGCATGCATATGGATACAAGATGGACTAAAACTCTCATCAAATATAAGGTTTTCAGCAATAACCACCCAATATCCTGCTTGAAGAGGTAAAGGCAATTTTTTAAAATATCCGTAAAGAAATGCAAAAGACTTATCTTATCAGATAGTGATTGAAAATTTCCTCACCAGATTGCAGCGGCGTCAACATAATAACATGAGGGTGATGTTATTTTTAAGAAATAAATATCCGTCTACTTTTATGACTTGACTTCTCCCTCCTTAATGCAAACGCAGTACTTGCAAAATCGCAATTTCGAGAAAAACGCGGCAAATACATTTTTTTGTATCGAAAACAGGAAGTCATATATATAAATAAAGTATATTATATGAAGTATATTCCATGACTTTTAAAGTGAACCTAAAAAATAAGAAAAAAACATTAATAAATTAATTGTTTTATTGGATGTTTTAGGTTGAGAATCGATTTCAGAAATCGAGTAATGTATTTTTGTAGCCATTGTAATAGTAATGCTCATTCTGTTGTAGACTTGCGAAGAGAACGTTTCATTTCTGTCCACGCTACCTTGCTGCCTGTGAATTAATTAACATATTTTTCCGAGAAATTTCTACGGTAATATAGGGAGAACAATACAAATATACGCCGTACCACCCTTTTTTCTAAATGAGAAGGATATTTACGACTCTCTGTCATGTCAATCAATCATGAAAAAGGCTAGAAAATTAAAAGTAATTGCCAGTAAATAAAAAAATCAAGAGCCCTTAATTTTGAGACATACAATAGTTGTCAACTTAGGTTTTGATAGTAAATCATCCTTAACACTGAAGAAAGAAGCAACCTGATGCAGGCCTGATGAGTTGTTTGTACTGCTTGCCTGTTCTCCTACATACTAATAATAAAATAAACAAATTAATTAATTCTACTATTAAATAATTGAAGTCTTATCGACGGCCACCGTAGCCTAGTTGGTAGTGCTCCTGCCTACGAAGCTGGTGGTCCTGGGTTCGAATCCCGGTAAGTGCAAATATTTGTGTGATGGGCACGAATATTTGTTTCTGAGTCATGGATGTTTTCTATGTACTTAAGTATTTATCTATCTATATAAGTATGTATATCGTCGCCTGGTACCCATAGTACAAGCTTTGCTTAGTTTGGGGCTAGGATGACCTGTGTGACATTGTCCCTAGATATTATTATTATTATAGTGAATGATAATATTTCCTTTCATTGATACGTGTCTGTTTTGATACAGAACTGTTTTTTTTTTCTAAACAGACAAGATACGCATGACATGTTCGCCAAAGATTGATAGCTATTCGGTTAACTGATAAATAACCCTCACTCGGTCCCTTTCATTGGTAATTCAAACACGGCTGGTACTACGATTTATGTACAAATGCGGCCAGTCAAGTCGGCCATATTTATTTTTCCATGTCCTAATGCCACTCGTGAAATATTCATGCGTTGACCGCGCCATCTGTCTTGCTGATGTCTCTTAGAATAATCGTATTAACATAATATATTCATTGCAACATATTTGTGAAGTAAACATTACATTATCAAAATGTCTCTCACTACTTACTTTCTTTGTTGGCTCAGTGACTCAAAGAGGATCTTATTCTTTGACGCCAGAAGCTTCCATATTTGCTTTCTGTCTTCCGCCACTTCTCACCGATTATCATAACGTCTTTAAGATGTATTAATAGAAGAAAATAAAAAACAAACATAACATAACGACTTGTCTAGAATGAGGAGGAATGAGCACCCACGGAACTTGGACCTCGGCTCAGGGCGGTCGCTGGCGGGGAGATTGAGGAATTATGGCTTTTAGTTTTTAAGGAGAGTTTTGTGAAACTGTCACTCAACTTTACAGTTCGCGGACATCGGGTCTACGAGGGCATCGGAGGGTTCATTGAAAACTTATGGTCGAGAGGGCGAGGGGGGCGCACTGTTCTCCGGCGGTTCGGATAGAGTGGTCTCTGGCTGTGTAGTAGTGCTAGTTTCTTGCGCCAAAGTAGATGACGATTGTTATTATCAACCTACAATACAATAGAAGCATACAGTTTGTAAATAATAGATATACTTACTTCGTTAAAAAGGCCGTAAAGTCCGCACGTAAAATGAAGAATTCTACATGATGGCTAATATATCGCAAGTCGAAAACCACTTGATAGCAAAGTATTTGACCAGTATGTTTTTCACAATGCCATTATTGTGATGCAAACGTTGATATGTAGTAGAAATATTTATACGTATTTATAATGAATACCATTTTGATTTTGTACAGCTCATTTGATTGCAGCGTTTATATACCAATGTACATCATAATGTTGTTACGGCAGGTTTGTGAATTCGATGCATCGAATAAATACATCGATTTCTTTAACAAAGCTATATTTTATTGAAGTTTAATATGTGTCATGTAACATATGTGAACATGTAAACCAAAACTGAACACGAAACTTGAAGCTATCGTTATTAAAATAAAAAATCCTTATACCTAATGCTTTGTTTTGCTAATTGTGTCTTGTATAAAGTAACTACTCATCACATGGACGTATTTTCCTAGTTCGGGAGCTGTCTTAAAAAATAAGGCGACATCGTGATCGTGATCTGTTGTTCACAAAAATAGAGGTACCGGGTAGATATCAAACTCAGAACCAGAAAAGTCTAGGCCTGGGTAGTAATTATTTACCACTAAGCTAGCAGTTTAGTAATAAACGATATTTATTCAGCACTTCGATATTTACCTATATTTGTACTTGTCATAAATTAACGATATCTATAAAATCTTATATTTAATATATGTAATAATAAAGCTGAAGAGTGTGTATGTTTGTTTGTTTGCTCGAACGCGCTTATCTCAGGAACTACGACACCGATTTAAAAAAAATCTTTCAGTGTTAGATAGCCCATTTATCGAGGAAGGCTTTATTCAATTATAAAGTTCCCTCGGGAGTTACGCGGGTGAAACCGCATGCGGAAAGTTAGTTAATTTTACTTAAGTAACATTTACTAATAAACTATATCAAAGTTTATTGCAGATTTGCTAGAAGTCTGGCAGTCTTGTGTCATAAAATAAATTCTTTATATCAATTCTAGTAGTAACTTTTTTACTATTCGTTTTAATATAGCATTTCAGAGATATTCACAACATTATTTACAGTAGTCACACACGTTTTTGCTACAGTATGTTATTAAAACAGCAATGTTTACGCGATATGTCAATTCGTTGAAACGTATCATGTTAGCATTTTTATGACTTCTGCGGCTTTCATGGATCCAGAAGTAATAAAGTGCCCAATAAATCACTATTAAATTTTATGATACGTATCTACTTTCATGTATGAAACTCATAATATTATTTTAGGAAATTAACAAAAGTCTTGATTCATAGGTACCTACATTTTCTTGTTAGAAATATTGATTTAGTTCGAGAACAAACTAGAAAAGGAACGCACACCACCTTTTTTAAAATTGTATTTCTTTTTGTATCACAGGAGTACGTATTTAATAAAAAAATATATAGGGGAGCATTGAAGCAGTAATTTTAATACTTGGTACCTTTTATAAATGAAAATAAAAATGCAATGACATTTTTTTTTGTGTATTGGTAGTTTTCCTCGTCAAAGAAAACATTTTCAGATTGGCAAGTCCCGGCCAGCGCAGTCCGCGTTACTAAGAAGCTCAATAATTAAAGCCTAAACGCAAATGTCATAGTCATAACTATGTCATTCGTTGGTCACCACACTAAGCAAATATTAATTTATCTAATACAGCACAGTTAACCCTAGATCCGTCGCGTGGATCGTTTCAAAGCCTTGGTTCAAGTAAATAGCGAAATATGTATACTTCAAATATGTTCACGGATCTGCGACTTTAGGTAGCCTCTGCGAAAGGAAATACGCTTGGCACACACGCCATCAAAGCTTAGCCTGCATGCGCGTGCAGGTATGGACGTGTGTTTGTGCGCAAGGCTACGACTGGGCTTAGTAAACTTTTCACCGTCCAAGACCTACAGATAGGTAATTCAAGACAATTTGTTATTTCTGCTAAGACTAGACAAATATTACCCAAATCATACCAACGCCTTATTCACTGATTGTCCAAAGAAATAATTAGGGTCACTTACATTCACTAAAAGTTTATATTTTAGTTGATTCATAGTTTAATTTAATCTTTAGTTCATTGATCTCAAATTATTATTAAAGAAGAAGGCTGTACTTTTTGTTTTTACTTTAATAATTTTAAAACAATTAAGCTAAAAAAAAATACAAATTATTTGCTGTTTACTTTTGTGGTCACCGAAGACCCCACGCGAACCCCCTCTCGTCATAAAATTCGGATCCGATTATATTTAAATATGTTTTGTATTTACAGCCATCATCACCAACTATACTACTCTAAATTTTAATAATATTGACTAAAAAGAAATTTAGTGAGTTGCCGTTGTCATTTTGATATATAAAAATAGTCATCATTTTCGTCATCATTTCAGCCGTAGGACATCCACTGCTGCACCGCCTAGGTGCAGCAGTGGATGTCCCTTCCCTCATAGATCTCAAGTTACTGCGGTTAGAAGCAGCCTGCATCCACCGTGATCCCAGGCCTTAACCACAACTTTCGTCCATCCAGTTGGTGGACGTCCTACGCTACGCTTGCCGATATGCGGTCTCCATTCGAGAACTTTTCAGCCCCAACGGCCATCTGTTCTCCGTGCTATATGGCCTGCCCATTGCGACTTGACGAACTAATCCATTGGACTATGTCGGTTATACCCTCGTTCTTCTACGTATCTCCTCATTTTTTATTAGATCCCGAAGAGAAACCCCAAGCATATCCCTCTCTATAGCTTGTTAAGCGAATCTGAGTCTGTTCATAAGGCCTATAGAGAAGGACCACGTTTGGGATCTATTAGTCATCACTGGCAGCACACACTGGTTACAAAAACCGAAAAAAGTGGCGTGTGTTAAACAATAAAAAATTGTGATTTTCTAAGTTTCAAATTGAGTTAATGCAAGTATCTATAATATAATTCGGCGTTTTTTATAGCATTTATGCTGATAAAATTAATGTTTAATAAATCATTTTAATAACATAAGTACCGTTTCTTATACTATTAGTAAATTAAGCTGTTATTATGTCGTTAGGCTTATTTAATATTCTTTTCATCTAACAATCTTAGTAGACATAATTCTCCGACTCTCAGAACTTTTATAAGAATACTAAATGATCCTCTTATTTATATAATTGAAGACAAAATACGTTTCCATATTGGATAATCATTTTTACAAATTTCAAGTTGTTACTCCACTCAATTTGACAGAAGATTAGCCGGAGGCGGAAGCCAGTCGTGAACGTAACAACTGAGTTTCAGAAACTTCCAATCAAAGTTTGTTCTAAAAGGCCGTAGGCAAATACAAGTTTATACATTTAATTAGTAATCATCAGTTTTGTTTCCTCTAAAGTTTGATTATTATGCCTAAAGAAATAATATTTAATATTAGAACAAGGGTAGGTACTATATATTTATCCTGCTCCTCGATTTCTCCGTTTAAAGTAGTGCTGGAATAGCAAATATATTCGGTTGCATCGAAAACAATTTTTTAACCTTTCATTATTTCATTTTATTGGCGTTGCCTTGATATTTTCTTTAACTGATATTTAAATCCTTATCAACATTAATATTTACATTAATTAAATTTTGTGTATGAATGTGTTATTTCCAATTAAATACAACACATACATACACAAATGTTATGTGTGTGTGTTTGTGTGTCACACAACTTATCAACTTATTAAGCGTTGTTACCACTTTTTCTGGGTAGGTACCTAAGTTTCTGTATGGTAAAGTATGATAATGGGATCCGCTGGATAAACTTGTTATTAAGAACCAAAAAATTAACCTTGGTCGTATTAATTGATAGGTACTTTTACAAACTACCAGTTTGTCTAAATAATGTAGTTGATATAATTACATCATTTAATGAATTCATTTAAAAGCGGATATTGTATTGTCTTGATTGTAAATCGTATTAATATTCAGAGCTCGTACGAAATATAAATCGAATTTAAAATCAAGGGTCGGCAAAACTTACAGAGGCCCAATTCATTCTAAATACCAATTTCATTTCAAACACGGACCGCATTCCGCCAAATTTGGTTACAAAACGACTAAGACAACACAGAGAAGTAGACCGTGAACAAAACAACAGAGCATACGAAATTAGATAACTCAATAAACAGCGAAGTCATTTCTTTATATACTTTACCGGAAAATATTAAGAATCGTAAGTTGATCAACTTTCAACTTAGTTGATAAACTTATGAGGTTTCAGGTGGTTTAAAAAAAATTAAACCTAAACCAATGGAGTTCAAAAGGACTTATTGAAGTTTTTTTTATTCTGTTACAACAGTAGCATAGTCGTTTTGTTAGGTTAGGTCAAGTGACGTAATAATTAAGTAAATAATATACTAATTGTGCGCGTTCATTAAAACTGGCAACTTATTTTAAAAATATGAGTGGCACGTAAGTTGATCAACTTACGATTCGTATTATTTTTCGGTGGCATATAGGTACATACTCAATTTGATATGATAGACAATAACGTCTTTAACAGCCAGTTAACGTCCATTGTTGAATATGGGCCATTGGCATTGAGGGATATTGCCTTAATCACCAAGTTTGGCAGGCGGATCGGTGATCGCAGAAAAATGGTAAGTAACATTGAACTGATAGTTATATGTCTCTATATGTGTCCTTACTTGTTTCTTCAAATCCGGCAACCATACGGCAAAAATAAACGTAATTAGTATAACTGAAAATTTGTTTACTGCATAATATATCGTGCTACCTTCAAAAAACCATTGGCAACTTCCGATCTCTATGACTTTGAACTTTTCTATCCATATTTTTCCATTTAGTTCAATCATTAATGAATACATGATTTTGCTACTTCATCGGGCATTACAACTGGTTAACGATCACTAAATTTTTGAGTTAATGACCAGTCTAGCAATTACGTGCTTTCTCAAAAAAATCTCAGTTTTTGTCCTAAAACTCTTTCAGAGTTGAAACTGCGGGAATGTAGTACCAAGTTAACTGCATACAATAATGCAAGTTACCAATAAGCACTCATTTTCTTGCTAGTCGCGTATCCACTTAAGATAAGCGGGCCAATAGTCAACCATTTCCATTAGAGTAGCGGCCGCCATTACCCGCGATTTGTTTCAGCTGTTGCAAGCTTTCAAGAACGTTTTAAAGTACATTTCTCTTTATTTCATAATTCTGAGTTATATCCAAGTTGAGTGCAATAGTGCCCAGCAATGTTACGTACATTTGATTTATTTATACGAGCAGAATATAAGTATGTCTGTGTTACGGTTAAAAGCCGAATGCGGTTATACCTACGAACAGTCATTTAAGCCCAAAATGGAGTTGACCTCGATATTAAATATAAAAGGTAAACTGCAAACATGTATACTAGACCAGTGCCAAAACCTTTGAAAATGGTTAAAAATGAAAAAAAAAAATAGTTGTATGAAAATGTTGTTGTGTGAGTTATGGTGTAATTCTTTGGGGTAACAGCTGCGAAGTCCAAAAAATATTTATATTACAGAAAAAATGCATAAGGATTCTGTCAAATATAGGCGCAAGAGATAGTTGCAAACGATACTTTACGGAGCTGAACATATTGACTCTAACCTCTTTATATATCTTAGAACTTTGTAAATTCGTAAGGAAAAATTCCCACCTATTCAAACAAGCTAAAGATAACTACTCTCGACCTCTAAACCTAAGACATAAAAACAGACTTGCATTACCTATATCAAAACTAAATTTACATAAAACAGGGCCGTATGTTAGTGCGATCACCATCTATAACAAGATTCCTAAAGATATACAAGACGAAAAACTGTGTAGTTTTTTTATTAGAAAACTTAAGGATTATTTAATAAAAAAAAGCTCTTGCAGTGTATAAAACACTGCAAGAGTTTTACCTTGACAAGTAACCTAGTTAATGTAATAATGTTAGGAATGAAATTTTTAGAGTTTATTACTTTCTAATATTATGCATGCAAATTGTAATTTATTGTATGACTGCCTATAATTTATTTAAAATATTAATACCTTTTGTCAATTATAATTAAATGAACTGTATGAATTATCCTAGCATGTAATGTAACAAATTATAATATTATTGTATTTAATGTTGCTGTGCCCTAACAGGGTGTCATGTTGAAGCTTATATTTTTGTAACACCATTGTCACTCATGATTTGCAATAAACGAATTGAATTGAATTGAATTAACCCATTGGAAAATCCTTCCGATGCCTTCGTAGACCCGAAGTCCGAGAGGCCCGCGAACTGTAAAGTAGAGCGACAGTTGCACAAAACTCCCCTAAAGAAACTAAAAGCCATAATCCCTCAATCTCCCCGTCAGCGACCGCCCTGAGCCGAGGTCCAAGTCCCACAGGGGACGCCCTCTTGCGCAGGTTGCTTAGTTTGTAGTGTTTAAACCATTTATGTAGGCTGGAGCTCTGCTCGCCTTTATGCCCGGTAAAGTAGCAAAAGCCTCAGGGCTAATTACAAAGGTCCGTCCGAAAAAAAAAAAAAAAAAACCTTTGTAAAAGGAAGAGAATATAACAAAAATTAAAGGAAAAATAAATTACGGGCGATCTGAGGTTGGGAAGTGTTGAGGGTGTTGAGGGTTTTAAGGGTAAAAAAAGGTTACCCTCGATTTCCGACAAAACTACAAGTCCTATGGAAAAAAGTTAAATAGCAAAGTTGTAGGTAATAAAAGGATCTACAACTTTTATATTTACACTTTTTACCTTAACCTCCAAAATCACACATCCACAGAGGGAGGCAACCGCCGCCCACGACCCGCTCACTTTCGACCATCTTAGAGATGATGGTCGGCAGCGAGAGGTCGGAACCCACAACTCCGATGAGCTCAGTACGCTCATCGGACCACCCCGGACACACCTCGACGGTGTGTTACGCCGTATCGTCGGTGCACCCGCAGTGGTGGCACCGAGTTTCCGGCTCCCTCTGTGCCACATTGCACAGGTAGTGACCAAAACAACCATGGCCTGATACCACCTGTGCAATGTGGTAGGTTGTCGAAAATCTTTTTTTTTTTCATTTTTTTTTTTTTTTTTTGACCGGGCGGATATGCACTGACGCATTTAACCACCGCCGTAATGAAACCGGCGGTGGGATATGTGGGGACTCGTCCTCTCCAGTGCGTGATATGCTGCTCATACCACGAGCTCATACCGCCACTAAAACCCCCCGGGTACTCTTTCTTCCGTCATGAGTGTGAGGACCACCGGGTATCGCTGAGAAGCGCTTGCATTTCCGGTGAACCCCCACGGCGGCCGTCCGCAGTATGGATGGTGCAGCGGACTCTCCGGGGCCACTTTGTGTGTGGCCCGTATAACCATTGACGGGACGCCCGGAGTACTCAGGCGTCCCTCCTCCGCACGGGTCGGCCTCTATTGGGAGCAGGGCCCATGTTCCCTACTCCCCGAGGCCGAGCCTAAGGCGGCATGCGACGGGTCTAAGCCCGCCGCCTGCGGGGCGGGTGTGCACCGGGTCACTCAGGTATACAAGTATATTCTTAAAATAGCAATAAAGAGGCATCTACGAATATAATTTAAAGAAGCTTCTACAACTTAATCAACTTTAGTTACTTATTTGGTTGTTGATTATAGTAGTATATTTCGATTAAATAGGTCATAATCTATATATATAAAAGAAAGTCGTGTTTGTTACAACACTTATAACTCGAGAACGGCTGGACCGATTGCCATGGTTTTTGATTTGTTGGATTTGTTTCCGTCCCGAATAGCAGAATACATTTTAAAAACAAAAGAAAGTCGTGTTAGTTACACTATTTATAACTCAAGAACGGCTGAACCGATTTGGCTGAAAATTGGTAGGGAGGTAGCTAAGAACTGGGAGAAGCACATAGGATACTTTTGAATAGGGGTAGGGTAGGGTAGGGTAGGGTAGGGTAAGGTAGGGTAGGGTAGGGGTAGGGTAGGGTAGGGGTAGGGTAGGGGTAGGGTAGGGGTAGGGTAGGGGTAGGGTAGGGGTAGGGTAGGGTAGGGGTATGGTAGGGATAGGGTAGGGGTAGGTTAGGGTAGGGGTAGGGTAGGGTAGGTGTAGGGTAGGGGTAGGGTAGGGATAGGGGTAGGGTAGGGGTAGGGTAGGGTAGTGGTAGGGGTAGGGTAGGGGTAGGGTAGGGGTAGGGTAGGGGTAGGGTAGGGGTAGGGTAGGAGTAGGGTAGGGTTAGGGTAGGGGTAGGGTAGGGCAGGGATAGGGTATAAAGTCCACCCGTGCGAAGCCGGGGCGGGCCGCTAGTTATACATAAAGTAAAAAAAATCGAAATCGAATATTTTTAGTTTTTTGAATTTCATGAAAAAATTTACAAGAGTAATGTACATTTTTTTATACCATTAAAAAGAAGAGATTTCAACAAACAAAAAGCGTACCGACTTTTTTAAAAAAGCAGATATTTTGACGTGAGAATTTTCGATTGAAAATCAGGGTGATTTTTAATATAAAAAATATTTTATGTTTAGGACATACTCAGGTAAGTTTTCAGAAAATTTCGTGAAAAAAAAAACAAAATTTGTAAAAGATAAAAATAAAAAACCAAAAACTCGGTTTTTTGAGTTTTTCACATGATTTTGGAGGTAAAAATGTAAATATAAAAGTTGTAGATCTTTTTATTACCTACAACTTTGCTATTTAACTTTTTTCCATAGCACTTGTAGTTTTGTCGGAAATCTAGGGTAACCTTTTTTTACCCTTAAAAACCCATTTTTTACCACTTCCCAACCTCAGATCGCCCTTAATTTATTTTTCCTTTAATTTTTGTTATATTTTCTTCCTTTTCTAATAGGTTTCATACTACTATAATTTTTTTTGGTTTCAAACATTATCTACCCTGGTCTATACCTACAACTCTCAGGGTTATTTTTAAAACATTAACAGCCTTTCAGGGGGTGAAAGTACTGATAATTATAAGCAACTTTTACTATTGATTTTGTTTGATAGCGATTTTGTCGAGGTAAGCGAACATAAATGTATGGAACAACTGTTTTTTTTCAGCTTCTAAACGGCTGGACCGATTTGAATTTTTTTTTGTATTCGTTTGGGTGACGCCCTGGATCGCTTAGATTCACAAATCATATAGTATATATTAATATATTATCAAGCACGACAACGTCTGTCGGGTCCGCTAGTATAATTATAATTATGGAATTATATTAATCAAATAACAGGCGAATACTAATGTTAAATTAATAAAAACTTTCGATTCCATTGGTTATTAAAAATGAAAGCATATTTTCTTTAGCACACTGCATTTTTTAAATACATTTTTTAAACATTAATATCATGCTAAGTGCTAATGGCGAGAATAACTGTAGAAACGAAAAAGTGCAAAACTTAAGCTTACTTTAACAAATTTGCATAAATGTACATACTTTTCTTTCCACTTTAATTGGGATGATTAACTTTTTGTATTTACCATTTAAGGCGTACATTTTTCATAAACGATACTTGGGAGTATCGAAATGATGAAAAGTCTATTCATGGTCGGTGATGATTTGCAGGAATGCTTAGATATGTTACCAGACTAAGCCATTTGATTTTGTTCACCATGACACTCTGGTCAGAAAATTAAATCGGTATGGCACGAGAAACCTGGATGTCACTCTTGCTTTTTTACTGAGAAAAAAAAAGTTGATATAAACAACATAATATCACCAGTCTCTATTTTAACCACGGGGCCCAGGATTAATCCTGGCCCAAAATTCTGGGGGCTTTTAGGCTAACTTATTAATATATTGAAACAGGTTGCAACTAAGACAAAGTGAATAAGTCTTGAACGTTCAGACTTATTCACTTTACTTATAAATAAAAACAAAAATGAAGTCATTACATTTTCTGCACATAAAGTTAAACCAATCAAAACGAGTACAATGTACAAATAAATGGTTTAGAGTTGTATTCAACTATCTTTTTAGGACACCAAATTGCAATCGGGGTCACATATTGCGAAATAACCTAATGTGATATAGGATTCATTTCTAGGGAAACTGTGAGGACATTGACACCATCTTTGAACTACAGAAAAGAGCCGTAAGTGCTTTATATAAATTTAGAACGCTAGTTTTCCAACGAAAGAAATTCAAGGAGAAAAATATTCTTACAGCCACAACACAATATTTCATATAGAAATGCAATAAAGTATTAATCCTCATATTAGACGTACCCATCTTCAAAACGAATTAAACGTGAATTCGTAAGATATCATATAAACAAGACCGCCAGTAAAACTGTCCCAATCCCATAATCCAGTGCCTGTAGTCCGTGCCAGTGATCACTCTCTCTTTTTTAAAATATAATTAGTGTCACAGTAATATTTCTCATAGCATTAGCGATGCCCTGAGCCCATTAAAGGTGCCCTTAGACGTGTGTCGCTTATACGTAAAAATATTGTTTAATGACGTTCCTCTTTATATAGAACTACCTACATTATAATAAGATTTTAATTATAGAATTAATAATTGTTATTACTATACATATGACATTATACTAGACTGGCAGACAGACTATTAGCTAATCCACAATAGATTTTAGTTGCGATATTTTGTATTTAATTATATTTATCAAAAGGTTACTATAGTATTCAGGACTATATTGAAGATAAAGACGTTTGGGTTTCGGTACCATCTTTGCACCTACCTCACTGAAGACCATAATAATATAGCCAAGTACAATAGTTGTGACTAGAACTGTGTCTTATCCTGTGAACTGTCTGTAATTGACTTCTTTACATACCTTAACTATTAATACCGCTAGTTTCGTCTCAATATCATTCAATCTTATTGAGCAAAAATAAACAAATAATAACAAGACAACCGTTTGGGCAATAAATGTGTGTGCCTACTAAAATATAAATTAAAATAACTGGACCTAAACCCCGCGTAATTGCCCATTTGAGTATGTTTCGCCGGACCGCATCATGTGGGCCGTGTTGAAACCGGTGGTAGAGTAACCCACTGAGTATGTTTCGCTGGATCTTCTCAGTTGGGGCGCCTTGGATCCGGTGGTAGCATTAAAGCGCGTCCGTCGTTATAATGCTCATGGTCCACCCAAATAATGACAATTGTTTTGGCATAACATAGACAGAACAAGCATTTTGCTTCTCTAGCGACAATATACATTAATCATAATAATTAATTTCATTATAAATAAGTAATTTTAATAGGTTTATAAATAAACAACAAATATAATTTAAGATAAATAATAATTAATTCACAAATAATGTTTGACGATTTACAAGTGCCTGTAATTGGTTTACGTAAATAAAAATGTTTTTTTTTTATTAATCATATTTAACTGTGTATAATTGACCAGTACTAATGTTTGTAATACCTAAGTGCTGAATAAATATCGTTTAATTCGTTTAATATTAATTATTTATTTTTTTATTACAAACTTGAAATTTCAATGTATCGGTGATGAATATTTCTTACAAGACGTTCATGACCAATATAAAAAAAACGAGGGCAATTAAGTAATTCGTCATAGCAAACATTCAAAGTACATACGTACATATGTACATATGACCTCAAGTAATTGGTACTAGCAAACTATGAGAAATTAAGTAATTCGTATACTTTCTAACTCGCATTATTCGATTTATGGAACTCTATGAATACTGCATCACATAATAATATATATAATAAAAGAGAAATCCACAGTAACCAAAACTGTTGGTTACGGTGGACGTCTGAAATTATTAATAAATTTAAAACTAGCTGATGCTTGCGACTTCGTGCGGGTTAAACAATTTTAAAAAGCCATTAGCCAGGCTCTTACACAACAAACCTGATTATTTTGCCATGGTTTACTCGATATCACGGCAATAGGTAGACGTTTGAAATATTCATAAAATATTTAGTAGTATATTCACTATTATAATGTTGTATCCTAAATGGATCCGAACCCTTTGTGCGCGAGTCCTACTTTTCTAATGTCAGAAAACAAACCGTTTACTATTAATTTGACCAGAAGTAAATAATTATATTTAAATACTAGCTGACCCGACTATAAATATACTATAAATTGAATTGAACTTTTAATATAAGGCGTCATAGCAATGAACTAACCGTGATGTGCACTAAGAGTAGCACGCATTCTGTCAATGTTATGTCAAACGCCATAATATTACAAATAATAAGATTAAAAAATAACTCTATTCATGATCGATGATATGCCAATTATCACGATAAGATGGTTTACCCACTTGAACCCCGGGTGTTCCCCTAAATGCCAGTAAATGGAGCACCGGTAATAGCTAATCCATACACGGTACTTTCGTTACCGTCCGATGCCTATGACCTAGCTGTCATGGACTCTCCCGAGGATTTTATTTTAGGGTTCATTAAATGCATCTTTTGCGGGCGCACGGAACACCACTACGTCTCTACACATCACGGGTCAGGCTCTAAAAGAAAGTGGGGCTATGCTCTCTACTTCTCAAAGCCGAGGCTCTGGGGACAGCCTACGATTTCTGCACCTTCGGTGAAATGAAGCACGCTCCGGGGTATTCTACAAACTGGACAATGGTCGGTAGCAAGAGGACTGATACCATGACTCTCGCTCAATTGCCCAAACCGGACACTCCTCAACCAGTGTGCAGTGTGCTGCCGCGTGATGACTGATGAAATTGAGTTTCCGGCTCATGAATCACTTTTTTTATGTTGTCCGGGGTGAAATGCATTAACGCATTCCTACTGCCGCTGCAGCGTATTCGCGCGCTGCCGATTGGATATGTGGGACTCACCCTCTCCATAGCGTGGTATGCTAAACTCATACCACGAGGAAAGGACCCTACACCACTAAAACCCCCCGGACACTCCTTCGATCCGCCGTTGGCGGGGGCCGGGTACGCATGAACAATCCGACCCCTCTCGAATCACCCTCCTTTTTTTTATTTTATGCGATAACATTATTTTGGGATTTTCCAGTTTTTGAAGATTGGATCAATGTAGCTGACCCGTCAGAGTTTGTACTATCTTAGCTAAAACTCTAAATTAAATTGAACATTTAAAATAAGGCGCGATAGCACTAAACTAACCGTAATGTGCACTAAGAGTAGCACGCCTTCGGTCAATGTTATGTCAAACGCCATAAGATAATAATAAAAAAAAAATACTCTATCCATGATCGATGATATGCCAATGATTTTTAATAACTAATGTTAAGTAGGGTGATACGAAGTTCATCGATGCACTTCGTATCACCTACCTACTATTAGTTATGAAAAAAAACTTCAAAAACTGGTTCAAGCCATCTAGCCCAAAATGCTAGAATGTTTTGAAAGAAAAGAGGGGTGATCCGGAAACTTAATGTCATCAGTCATCACAGCGACAGCACACGGTACATTGGTGCGAGGAGTTTCCGGCTTGGGCGGTGGAGCGAGAGTAAAGGGATCCGTCCTCTTGCTACCGACCATTGCCCATTCAGTAGAAGTCTGCGGAGTGTTTTCAGGAGAAAGATCTCTCCTACCCATTTCACCGAAGACGCACAGACAGCAGGCTGTCCCCCGAGCCTCGGCTTGGAGGAGTAGGGAACATAGTCCTAATTTCTTATAGAGGCCGACCCATGATGCGTAGAGTTGTAGTTGTGCTCCGAGCGCCCCCAAAAGGTTCATTGAATGGACCCAGGAGAGTCCATGACTGCTAGGTCATAGGCATCGCCACGGTACCAGATGTATAATAATATGCATTAGCTATTCCTGGTGCTCAATTTACTGGCATTTAGAGGAACATCCTGGGTTAATTGCAATTTTGTCTAAATTGCTGCCTAATGCATTTTCAACCGGGAATAAAATGGACATTAAACGACAGCGACGAATTTCTTATATTAGTAACAATTTTTCACGTTTTGACGAATTCAAAGCAATAACTTTAGCAGTTTATATTTTGTTCAAAATGTGGTCACAGTTCACGTCGAACAAAAAGAGTTAATAAAACAAAAAAACAATTCACACACAAATTAGAATTATAAATTCGTCATTTCATTAACGCCATCGATTATGGATAGAGTAAGTTTTCTAGATTTCAATATCACCGCGGAAGAGTTTAAGCAATTGGAAATGACTGTATGAATGTACTAAGTATATCGTTACTCTTTTCAAAATAAAATTCTGAACCCACCTATATTTGACAATGGTGACAGATCAACTTTCGTCTAGAAATGTACTTCTTCTGATTTTAAAATACTTTTTGGTTGCTCAATCAATCTATGACGGAACAAAACTAACGTTTGACAGTTATAATAATTTGTATGGGAAAATTAAAATTATAATTTTTACGATTTTCATCTCAACTTTTCCACATTTTCACACCGTTTAAACCTTTCCTGGACCACGGCAGACATTTCAAAACCAAAATCAGCTAAATTGGCCCAGCCGTTCTCGAGTTTTAGCGAGACTAACGAACGGCAATTGATTTTTATATCGAGGGGTGAAAGGCTATTTGTTTGAAGCGACATTTTACGAACTTTACAGGAGAGCCATTTAAAGATTCAAAATTTGGAAAAAAAATCGTTATGAAAAAACTAGTGCTCTCTCTATAATGGGGATCGCAAATTTTTATTGAAAAAAAATCCCTGCATGTTTTGGAATAATTTTCAATTAAAAAACAGTTATGAGTATAAGATAAATTGTCGCTTAATACAAAATGATCTGTATCGCCTTATTTTTAGAGTAAAGAAAAATGATTCAACTTCCAACATTGTCACTAATCAGCAGCAGGCAAAATGGTTTAAGTGACTTTACAGTACTTATGCAGGAGAAAGCAAAATGATTGAATCGACGTTACTCAATAATAATAGGAATAGGCTATTTTGTTTAACTACCAATTTGGGTTTGGGTTTTGGGTTTTGTTAACGATTCAGGAAGGTTGGCTTAAGCAACGATGAACATTCTTAAAGAGTTGTTTGATGTCTCAGATTTTGAAAGGAGTTATATAACTTGGTTGTTCTAAACAGAGTGAAAAACAGTTGTAGCGAAAGGGTTGAACCGACGACATGTCTTAATGAATTTGGCTGACGGCAAATTGGTTGAAGCGACATTGCACAGAGTAAGTAGTCGTAAGCAAAATGTTTGAAGGGACTTTTCATCTAAAGATAGCTACATCGAAAAACGATTTATCTGCCATCGAACTAAAATTTTAGGAACGGAATAACGGCTTATGATCCGATTCTCTGTTTTTGTATACAGCTTAAATTATATACTAAAAAAATATGGCAAATTTGAAGTCTGATCATACATCATGTTTGAGAATTATGCACTAAAATGGCATTGTTTTAAGCGCCATAAAAGTGCTCAGAATTGTACGAAACCCGGCTCAGACGACGCAGAAAAATTCGCTGAATCCGAATATGTATATAACTCCATATCGTCCAAAATGTCGCTTCAAACAAATAGCCTTTCACCCCTCGATATATATAGATTGACGTTTAAACGATATAGGCATTACGTGAAGTGGTCAATTTACATATACAAGGTGTAACGCAAAGGGTATATATATGTTACGGCTAAAGGTAGGTGTAAACATAAACTTAAGATTAGCCGGCTAAACTTAGGTTTATCTTCGAGAAGCAGCTAAAGTTCGATAACATGTTAGTTTGCGTCGTGATATTCTAGGTTTTGATTAAATTAAACAATACCTATGCACGGCACAAAAAGGTGTTGGGGAGGTTAAAAAAATAAAATAAAACCTAAACCTAAACCAATGGAGTTGAACAGGGACTTATTCAGGTTGATCTAAGTTTAACCGCATGCGGTCGGCTAGACCTAGGTTTAGCCGGCTAATCTTAATATTTATCTTAGTATTTCCGAATAAAGGGTTCCGCATTTTTATTTTTTGATTGCAAAATACAAAAATCTTGGAGTATTTTATTTTGAGTTGTAACCATTGCCATATCGTTTGTTATGATCCAAAGAAGCCTTGCTCTTTCTATGTATATACCCTTTCCGTTACACCTTGTATACATTACGCAAAGTGTATTAAGCATTTATTGTTTATTGATATGGTATTTACTGACGCTAGATAATACAACAGTTATCTATTTTCCTAACAAAAATATAACAGCGTTTTACTAAATAAATTTTATAAACTTCTTTTTAAAACCATTGCACCATATTTTTTTAATATTCATTGAAGGAGCTTAGTCAGTAATAATTTCAAGAAAATAGCACTGGCAGGTAGATGTTATAAAAGATAACTTCGATATAAAAAATATTAAAATTTACTGGAGCAACCACGTAACACAAAAAGACACCATGCTGATTAATAAGTTTTAAACGATAAGGTACATACAAAAGTAATGAGAACCGTTCAGCGTCTTATATAGCAATACAAGGGGCTCTTTCAAATGGTAATTTGATTGTACCCAGTTTGCTGCTTCAAAAGAGTGAAATATTCTGTTCAAAGCCTTCGGATGCTCAAGAGAATTATTAATGGCCTGTGAAACTTTTTCAGAGTTTACAACTACGCGCAAGTCAGAAATATCGGATGACTAAGTAAAAATGCATTCTGCCAGAAAATACTGAGAGTTTAAGTGACCAGAACACAAATATACTTGGGAGTCCAAAATTACAATAAAAGATAGTTATAGTTTTTGATTATTTTTCGTTTTGCTTGTTTATGCTGGCTCTGGTGATTTTTGGTGGCAAAAAGGTTAATATATTTTATATATCATCATATCTACTTATACTAATATTAAAGCCGATCAGTTCGTTTGTTTGCTTGAGCGCCCTTATTTCAGGAACTTCTGGTAACAGTTTAAAAATTATTTCAGTGTATAATGAAGTTGGACGGTAACGGGAGCTAGGCGGGTGAAACCGCGCGTGAGAAGCTAGTTCAATATACTAGACTACTGTAGACTACTCATCAAAAATACTGAACGCCCATCAAATTAAGGGAAGTTAGTTTTTTATACCCACCCAGAAGCCCCACTATCTTATCTTATTGTGGTATGCAATAAGTATTTTATGTGCATGTTGTTAAGCTTTTGAGTTATCTATTTTGGTGTGTAAGTACTATTTTCGATAGCAAGTGGGGTAAATCGGGGGGCACGATAGTGCCCCCGCCAATTTGAGCGCGAAGCAAACACTGCCGTACCATCCTTTACTGGAACCATTTCGCCGCATTTTCAGGCCTCTATTTAAGAACCTCGTATATCGTGGCGTATGGGTATACGCCACACAACAATTCACAAGAGCCAAGGTCTAAGTCTAAAAAATGCCCTCATGGACATAGGCACCTTGATATTCTCTTGTGGCCAAGCCTACGTGGCCCTTTCACGAGTAACCAATCTTCATGGGGCGCACCTCATAAATGTAGACTTCAAGAGTATAAAAGCTCAAGCTTCAGCGATCACCGAATACAACCGGCTTAGGCGTAAATACCGCGCCGATCTTTCAGAAATTAAACTTTCTAAACCGTCTAAAAGAATAAATAATTAACGTGAATGGGCAATACGAAAAACTGTTGCTACTGTACAAGAATCAGAACCGGAAAAAAAGAAAAGAAAGATTTGTAATAATAAAAAAACTACTCCTAAAAAGAAAAAATCTGTGTCAAATAAGAAAATCGAATAAAATAAATCAATATGCCCACGTTTCTACAAAAATAAGTGTAATCTCACCAAAAAAATTTTGTATAAAACTAGCCAAGTCTCGATGGAGCTGCTTGTTTATCTCTAAAAATAATGAAAATCTAGACTAAGTCGTGCCAAGTCTAAGGTTCCTTACTGCGATTTCTTTATTTATTTATTATAGTTAATGTAGTGTGACTTGGCCGTTGAAGGGTACACAAGGTTACGTTTAGGTTACAAAACCAGGTGCTCCATGTCTCCATTGCACCAATCTGTCGCCAGAACCGCTACCCATTGACGATGGTAAATTACCACTTGGAAAACGTTGATTCAATAACCAGTCAATTGTAGGCTTGATAAAGCTGCGTATTTCAATAATACTTATGTATAGGAGAGCCTGAAACAAACAGTATAGAAAAAAATTCCGGTACAGACGGACTTCTAATCATTGATAGAAGTCCGTCTGTACGTCTATTTCATGTTAGATCGGTGGTCGATTTGACGCTCCAAAAAGAAGAGAGCAGAAGTCAGCATTGCCAATGCTGAATACATGTGTTGCACAATCAACAACAGCCTTAAATAAGACACTAGCGTCCAATAACCAATACCAGTATGAGCTATTATCTCGCTTAACAAACATAGGTAGTTACAACAGATGTGACATTACGTGTAAACAAAATTGACTTGTACCCACCAACGTATAAAGAATATTCAACGGCCAAGTCACAGAACATTAACTATAATAATAAAGAAATCGCAGTAAGGAACCTTAGACTTGGCACGACTTTGTCTAGATTTCATTACTTTTTAAAGATAAACAAGCAGCTCCATCGAGACTTGGCTAGTTTTCTACAGACTGTTTTTAGTGGGATTTAGTTGTCTAATATCGACCGTTTAATGAATGGTCTGAACTATCTGGTTCAGAAGCAGATAGTTAAGACCATTCATAAACGGACACATAGCAAAAATCCATATCTTATACTCTTGTACTAATATATAAAGCTGAAGAGTTTGTTTGTTTGCTTGAATGCGCTAATATTTGGAACTACTACCGGTATAAAAAAATATTTCAGTGTTAGATAGCCCATTTATCAAGGTTTTTTTTTTCTGTTTGACTTACGTAGGTAGTCACGAGGCTTTTGCTACTTCACCTGGCATAAACCCCGAGCAGAGCTCTAGCCTTAATAAATGGTTCAAAAACTACAAACTACGCAACCTGCGCAAGAGGGCGTCCCCTGTGGGGCTTGGACCTCGGCTCAGGGCGGTCGCTGGCGATGAGATTGAGGGATTATGACTTCTAATATTTTAGGGGAGCTTTTTGCAACTGTCGCTCTACTTTACAGTTCGCGGGCATCTCGGACTTCGGGTCTACGAGGGCATCGGATGGTAATTTATCGAGGAAGGCTGCATTTAATTATGGAGTTCCCTACGGAAACGGGAGCTACGCGGATGAAATCACGCGCAGGGAGTTAGTAGGTATAATATAATCAACAATACATGTAACAAGCACATACATGTATGTACTTAGTCAAGTATTGTGAAAAAAGAAATTAAAAAGTTTACAAATTTAATTATTAGGAGCTTCCAGAGCTACATGAATAAAGCTCCATAACGATTTTTCTACATGTAATACTGTCTAAGAAATATTGTGTTAATAAAAGTCAGCGGGATAATATTGTACCTTCCATTTATTTACAAGAAAGCCACGAATGTATAAAATTTGTAAGAAGACAGAGTGACGACGTGACGACTGAACACAAAGTTTACAAAATTTGCGTGGTTTACTCGCGCAATGAACTTTTTACGAGATACAATAAATTTCATCTCATCGACTGAAGAAGGCATTACATAGAACATTTTTATGCGAAAAATACTGAACGGCATCTCAGCTTGGTTATTAGTGTTAGTGATATATAGAGAGTAACGCCTCCGCCATTCACCTCTCGCCACGGTACGACAGCTTAGGTTGCGGCATTTTTTATAGAGGATTGCATCCTCGCGACCCGGGCGGTTAAGCCAAGGCCCCCGGTCCCCAAAACATGACTGGGGATTACGGGTTGGGAGCAAGCTCCCCAACCGGCGGTTAGGCCGGCCCCCCTTACCCTACCGTTCCCCGCTGAAGGCGGGAAACAAACTAACAGTCCCGAGGGGCCCAAAAAGACCCCCCGGCAACGAGACCCAAAAGGGGTCCCGCTGATTAACAACGATGGGCCTCAAAAGAGACCCACCAAGAGCCCAAAAGGGACTCCAGCAACGACAACTAAATAAAATAAAAATAAACAATCATCCTATTCTAGCGGAGTCCAAAAAGACCCCGCTCTAACTGCAAAATAAAATAATAAAATTAATACATTGATTTAATAAATTAATAAATTACTTAACTATTAGCGGGGCGCCCAAAAAGACGACCCGCTCACGGACCTCCAGTCGTTGCTACGACGAGGCCCGCTCCACTTGGCCAGCTGCTAGCCGCCGGTCACCAATTGAAGTTTGGTGACCTTCGTTGCCCAGGGTGCACCACGAGGAGGTCGCTGCGCCATCGCACCCCAGTCAAATCTAACCTACTTTAAGATCTCATATTTTTAAATAACAGCAATTGTTATAGGTATCCAATAAAGCAAACAAATAGAGTTTAATACTTGTTCATAATGTTATTTTGTTCCTATAAATACATATTTCGATTTTGCATAGAACTTGGCACTCATTCAGATCTCCATTCTTTTTGCGGCGAAGCCCACAACCAAGTATAATTTTTGTATTGAACTTGGCTCTTCTTTTTTTAGATTTATGTTTTTGGTGGGATCGTACTTAATGGAATTGGTTAATTGATCTAAAAGGAATGAAAGGATTTGGGTGTAGCGAATTTTATTGGTTATCGCCAAAGGCATAAATTTCAACTATGTATTTTGTGTTTTTTTTTTTTTTTTGTTCACTAGCTATTTTTTATTTTAGTCGTCCGTCTATTGTAATGATATTTTTCATGGATTGTTCAACATTTTCGTTCATACCCATAATAGGTTTAAATTTCATGTGACGTCACTTCTAGGTCCAACTTTACCTAGCAGTGACGTCTCAATCTCTCAAGACTCCTGAAATTTATAGTTTGTTGTTGCTCAGTATTTTTGTAAATTTTTATTGATTTGATAAATAAAAAATACGTGTCCAATATTTTTTTGTAATCTAACTGACGGACTTATTATATTTTTTTAATGTTCATGCCTATTACGAATGCTGTAAAAAGAAAAAGTTACCAACACTTTATTTGTTTTTATAAATATAGATTGTGTTAACTATGCCCTGGCTAACTCGCGTATAATTTGATTTATCTGTACTAATATTATAAAGAATACCACTTGTGAGTTAGGAAGGATTTAGGGGGTATTATCTAAAAGCACTGAATCGATTTTGAAAATTCTTTTCCCAACAGAAAGCTATAAGTTTGAGTGTCATAGGCCTTTTTAGACGAAATTCCCACTGAAACAGAATTTGCACGAGATAGCTTATAAAATACGAATGTGAATTATTACAAACGGTATCCTACAAAACAGCATATCTATATTTATAAAAATGAATCCTTATTTCCCTTAGTCACGGCATCAAGCGTGAATGGCTGGACCGATTTCACTACTTATTTTTTTGTTGTGTTTGTTATTGTCAGGAGAAGGTTCTTATGAAAGAAAAGAATAAGAAAATTAGAAAAAATAAGAATACCTTAACCACCATATTTAAAAATTCTAATGTAACCTTTGTGCTTTTGACAGTACAAACTTTTTTAATGTAATCTTTTGTCGTTTGACATAACATTGACAGAATGCTGCTCTTAGTGCACATCACAGTTAGTTCATATCACACCTAATATTTAAAGTTCAATTTCAGTTAAGACAGTACAACGTCTGTCGGGTCAGCTAGTTTCAAATAAATATTTGTTTTGCCTGAGAAAGTAATTATCGTCACTCGTCACTCGTTGATAAACAGTATATGTTTAACATGCTTATGTCTAGTTTGTGATTTTAATAAGTTTTATTATTATGAATTACAAAGTAGCAAACTAAACCGAATTGACAAATCTTTAAACGTTAAATGTGTGCAAGTACTGTGCAAGTAGGTAAACATTGGAAACTAACTAGTTTTTTCTGAAAAGCATTCTGTCAATGTTATCTCAAACGACAAAAGATTACATTAAAAAAGTTTGTACTGTCAAAAGCAAAAAGGTTACATTAGAATTTTTAAATATGGTGGTGAAGGTATTCTTAATTTTTCTAATTTTCTTTCATAAGAACCTTCTCCTGACAATAACAAACACAACAAAAAATAATTAGTGAAATCGGTCCAGCCATTCACGCTTGATGCCGTGACTAAGGGAAATAAGTAGTGTTGTAACGTTGTATCTCCTCAACCAGACCCGGAAAACAAACTTGGAATCCATACAAAGATTTCGCGTCCGGTGTCGGGATTGAATCCCAACCCTAATAACACTACTCCACGGTGGTGACGGACTAAATTCCTGAATATGGACTCGACAAAGAAAAATATTCCATTTTTTTTAAATGACTTCTCCAGATATAAGTTTATTTTTCCCAACTATGGAACAACCTCCATCCATCTACATTCATGCTAAAAATACTATTTAAGGCACAAACTGACACTTTATTATTATTATATACATGTATAACTGTTATATTTATTAAATTAAAGTAACATTTTAGGACTGTTAATAGGATTTCAGGTACGAGTACGAGTTTAACAGGTCAGCAGAGCAGAATGCTCGCCGGCAAATACCGCGTGGCATTCGTATTCTAAAATCCTGTACGTCCATATCGGCGACCACACTCCTTTCATAAATCAGAAGTTTTATCCCAAAACCGTACGCAAAGGTGTTTTTTTTATTTGGGATATAGTCTAAAAAATTACAACACAATAACTTTATATACTAAAATAGTAATAAATACACTATATCTCCCTACATTGCCAATATTATTCAAGGTTTCACATATTATTTGTTCTTTATTATGTTAAGTAATATCATGCAATAAAAACAATAATTGGTCTGCTTTTGGTAGGAATGGGAATCATTACGATAATTACTCCCAGCACTTGTTTCAATTCTACCATCTATTGGAGATATACTCGTACTAAACACTTAACACGTCGATATCCGTCCTTAAACTTCTGAGGTATAGAATTAATATCATTAAATATTAACTGTCTTAACTACCAAGGCTTCTCTTCTCTCCGTAATAATTACATATATGAAACTTCTCTTCTTCTTTAATTTAAGAGCTCAGCTCTTGTCGGTGGAGCAATCGCCACAGCTCTCTATCTTCAGCCTTCATTTAAACCTCTGGATACGACTTGACACCCACTTTCTCCTTCACTTGTTGCATAGAAGTTCGTCTAGGTCTTCCCCTTCCTCTCTTTCCTTCTATTTTCCCTTCTAAGAATGTTTTAAAAAGCTTGTCATGTCGTATCAAGTGGCCAATCATCTTCCCTCTCCTTCTAGAAACTTCTACTGAAACATAATCTCTATTATCGCCATTAATTTCGTTTATCTTAGGTTCTGTATGACAAGGATATACGACTCTATATGCTTCGACAAAATGTTCTAAATATTGGACAATTAAAGGAGAATGTCTAACATCGTTAAAATAAGGGCGACAGTCGTTAAAATCTTCTGTAGGTATGTGATACTTGTTCTAAAATATGTATTAATACCCTTTGTGTCCATAAAAAAGGGTTGAGCATTAATGAGTTTTGTCTCACAGCCACGTCGTGTGGTATGCCTACACCCCCAGGGGAGGTCATTAAAAACTTCACTTAGGCAGGTACGGGCACTGTGGTCGTGAAATGTGTACATATTCAATGTGTACTCATGAAATTCTGTGCATTACATTTGAATGAAGATAAACACGACAATGAGAACCTAATTTTAGTATTACAAAAATTAAGATAACCTAGATTTTAGTCAAACGATAAATAAAAAGATTTTTTATATTAATAAGGTAAGCCATTGACTTATTTAAATGAGCCTTTAATAACAATAATGATATATTTTAGTTTAACTTTATTGACTTTTTCTTTTTCAAAGTTATCTGCCCACGGTCATGAACATTCGCTTATAAGTAATCCGGCTGGCAAACTTCCGCAGTTTCGTACATCGAGACTGCATATATTCGGGTTAAGTAATTCGACATAACAAACTTACTAACTCGTGTAATTCAATTTCATGTTCTTTATAAATACCATACTTCGATGTTCAGGACGTCAATATTCCGTAAGACAATCTTTTCATGTACCTAATATTATTTAAAATAAAGACACAATTTCTACACCGGCAAAATAAAATAAAAAATAAAATTCATTTTTAATTACGTAAACCTGTTTCAGGCACTTGCAAATAGTCAAATAGTTATTTAGTATTAATCTATGTATAACTTTATCATTTTTTTATAAATTAGCATATTAAGCAGGTATTTTAGTTGTTGTTTTTAATAATGTTTTAGTCTCAACTATATTGTGTCCAATAGTTTTTTCTGTCTATATTAAGTTAGAACAATTGTCATTATTTGGACGGATCATGAGTATATAACAACGTACGCGCTTTAATGCTACCAATATCCAATACGCCCCAACTGAGAAGATCCGGCGAAACAAACTCAGTGGGTTATTCTCTACTGCTGGTAGAATGACCCACACGTACCACATGAGACGGTCCGGCGAAACATACTCAAATGGGCAGAACGGTGGCTCAGTAGTTACGTTAGTTATTTTTGAGACCTGGGTGGGTTCTATTCCCATCCGGAACAATTATTTGGGAGAACCACGGATAGTTGTTGTGGGTCTGAATGTATGTGAAAATTCTGTGTATGTAAAGTCCCTCGAGACATAGGAATTTATTTTTCAAGTACCTTAAGAAAAAAAACAACAAGAATCCTGTCTCGACTATAAAACAGACAAAGATCACTTGATTATAAGCTATTTTAATTATGAAGTTCCCTCGGGAGAGTTAGCTACGCCAGGTAAACCGCGTTCACCTGGCGTAGTCGGAAAAACTTGCTCTTTATGAAATATGAACAACGCGACGTAATGACGACGTTTTGTTATCGTCATCATCGTACTACTTATATATGTACGAGTATTGTGAATTGTGACTTGTGTGATTGCAACGCGCGACGGCTGTCTTACACACAGTATAGCTTGAACGATGATCAACGTAAACATCAACTAAACAGTATTCAGAATTCTTGTTAAGTTTTTATGAGTTTCTGTAATCATGACTATTGTATTGTTTTAATTACTGTAAAATGGAATCTATGATTATGCAGAATCCAATGGTACATACAAAATCACACGACATACAGAAAATATTTATGTAAAATCTAAAATTCAAAAGCGTCTGCTTAGTTACTTTGAGGGCCTTCTGAAAGCACGTTGAGCCGTTGGTTCCGATTGTTGTAACATCACCTGTAACAATCGTATACCAGGGCACGGTCAGTTTGCGTGCCAACCTTGGTGGCTATGGCATTTAATTGCTGATGATGATAGTACAAAATTAAAACTATTCTAGAATAAGGTATACCCGTTTGTAACGGCGACCACCCCCATATATTATTAATATTTACGTACAAAATCGAAAGTAAGATATAGTGTTTTATTTCGGGATTCTGGGTTTAATATGCAATTAGAAGGAAGCTGGTACCTACTTATAGTACAGGATATCCTATTTTATGTAGCAGCAGAACATTATAATTAAGACTTTCTGTACCTATATTTAGTTTCTACCTCCATAACTACTAACTTCTATTTGCTACCAATAAAGATTTTTTTATTAATATGACAGCGAACTGATGTTGCTATAATTAACTAACATTGTTAATTGTTGCTTAACAGATAACGTCAAAGACAATGTGATGACCCTAAGTGTATTTGTTTTTTCGCTTTAATCTTCTCATATAAGCCTACATGTATGTTACATGGTTAAAACAATAGCGAATGTACCAAAATACAAATACAAATGTGCATTACAAGTACTTCCATAATATGTACCGTACAAAGATAAACGGAACAATAGAAACTTAGTAAGAATTGCCTTCGATGTCGAGCGGCGAATTCTTGCTCAGAAATGAAATGCAAATATTGAAATTGGTAACAGTGCAATGAAAGCTTTTTATGCGTTTGCACGATTTTACTAACATAGATACATAGAATAGAATAGAAACATAGAACATACATACACTTTGGATTTAGGTTTTAAATAAAATTCAACACAGAAAGTTTTATTTCAATTCTACATTTGTTGATATCTTCTTAAGTAAGCTTAAACATACAGAATTCATTATTATACATAGGTTTATTTCAAGAATGTTATGATAAAATAAAATTAAAATTATTGTATTAAATTATACTTATATAATTAAAATTAATTTTATTTCATTTATAATATTTATATTTACTAAAATTTTGCCTATGCACAAAACCTCATAGTTTTCAAAATGACGAACGAACCTTTGGCTTAGATACAGGTTATTAATTATTCTGAAGACGGAGCTGGTGATAACTTAAAATTAATAATAATAATAAAATTCTTTATTGTACACACATATATATAGAATACAAATTTGGAACATAAAAAAAAAACAAAAGTAGGTACAATGGGCGGTCTTATCGCATAAAGGTCATTTGGGAGTCGAAGCAGCTCGCGTCCGTAGGTTTACCCTCGAGACCCTACACGTGACTCCTCGGTGGTGCTAAACGAGCTGCACTTACTGGTGGTAGGCTTCGGCCGCGGCTAGTGACCACCCACCGAACAAAGCCACGCCGCCAAACGACTTTGTCGTGTTCCGGCGTGTTGTTTGGTGATGCCATTTGAAAGTCGAGTCAGGACAGCAGCGTCCCATTGCAAACCGAACATTAAACACAACGAACTGCCGCATTGAGAGACAAGTCGCGGAGGGTAGCAGGATCCGAGGCACGGCGCACCGCTGGCCGACCGCAGTCAGTAGGGGGCCCAATTGTGACCCAGCCACTCATGAGAGGCTGCCCCGCCAACTGTCGAAAAATCCCAGGGATGTGCCATCGTGCCGGTTGGCAACCGGGCGAGAGGGCATGATGGTAGTCTTTGGGGGGGCTCGGGCGTCCCCGCAGTCTCCAGACTAGTCCCCCTGTTGTTCGTTTAGTTTTTGTGTGTGTTTTTTCTGGAAAAGCAATGCGTGATGCCTCGTCCTACTGTCGACTTTCGACCCTTTTTACTCCCAACACCATGCAGAGAAACAATAAAAAGAGAAAGGTTTCACAGCGGCTGCACTCCCTCTCACTGAAAGTGCACCTTTGTAACATAAGGGGTTTGCACTCAAATCTCGTTCCTGTCCATCACCACCTTGAGACTGAAAAACTTCACCTCTTGTTTCTCTCGGAGACGCAGATTGGTCGTCCTTCCGACGTGTCGTACCTTAGTTACCCAGGGTATACCCTGGAACACAACTTCAAACCACGTGCGGGAGTATGTGTATATGCTCGGGACGACATCGATCGTCGATTCGAGGACCCCACCTTCTCCGTACTCTGGGCTTTGGTTGACAACAAAGCCCAGAGTACGGAGTTTGGCTTTGGTTGGAGGCATTGATAAGATTCTGTATGCCTGTGTTTACCGCTCGCACACCGGGGATCCGGCGACAATTTGGCTCGCTGAATACCTCTGTGAGGTGGCAGACGCAGCGCAACAAAAGTACCCATCCGCTCAAATGGTGTTACTGGGAGATTTCAATGGCCATCACCAGGATTGGCTGTTCCCATACCGGGACACCGACCACGCTGGGAGAGAGACGCGTAAGCTTTCTTTAGCGTTAAATCTCACCCAGATGGTCCAAGGAGCTACACGGATACCAGACGTTGACTCGCATACAGCCTATTGCTTGGACCTTCTGCTGACAACTGATCCAGACCGCTACTCAGTGTCGGTCTCTTCACCTTTAGGTAGTTCCGACCGCTGTCTGGTGAAATCTGTATCTGTCTACTCCCCGCCCAATCCCTGCCCAAAAGGCACTCGGCGGATGTGGCGATACAAGTCAGCAGATTGGGATGAGATGCGGTCCTTCTTTGCATCTTATCCTTGGCAACCTGTCTGCTTATCTTCTGGTGATCCTACCACCTGCGCCAATGCTGTGACCGATGTGTTACGATTAGCGATGGAATATTTTATTCCGTTCACTGACGTACCGTCGTCTGGCAGAGATCGCCCATGGTTCGGGGCTGAATGTGGACGCGCTGAGGCGCGCAAACATCAGGCATACCTGGCTTGGGTCGATGCTCGTAGGCGCAAGGCAAAGGATATACACGCAAAGAAGAGAATTTTTAACAAAGCTGCCAAGTCCTGCAAAAAGGCTCTACAGAAGGCTCGTTTTGACCATATTAGCCGAATAGGGAACAAACTGGCGGGTAGTAAAGCGTTTTGGTCCCTAGCTAAATAATTCGAAGCAAACTTCTGCCGCCCCTCACTGCCTCCACTGCAGAAGCCTGATGGAACACTGGCTCACACTGCTGAAGAGAAAGCCAACTTGTTTGCTTCTCTGTTTGCGGAATCTTCACGACTAGATGCTGGAAGCGCGATTCCTCCTAACGTTCCAGGAAGCGAGATAGTCATGAATGACATTTACATTCGCCAAAAGGAAGTTCGCAAAACGCTTCGTAATCTTGACGTGAATAAAGCCAGTGGCCCTGATGGTATATCTGACATTATGTTGAGGACATGTGCACCCGAGTTGACTCCTGTCTTGACACGCCTCTTTCGCCTCTCTCTAGAGACTGGACTGGTGCCGAAGTCTTGGAAGCTAGCAAATGTGCAACCCGTGCCCAAAAAAGGTAGTCGTGCTGACCCTTCAAACTACAGGCCTATCTCCATCACCTCCATACTCTGCAAGAGCATGGAGCGTGTTATCAACACCAGGCTTTTAGCGTACCTAGAAGCTAACAACCTCCTCAGCGATCGACAATACGGTTTCCGCCGAAACCGGTCCACTGGGGATCTTCTAGCGTACGCTACCTACATCTGGAGTGAGGCCATCGAGAGACACGGGGAAGCGCTTGCCGTTTCTCTGGACATCTCGAAGGCCTTTGACAGGGTTTGGCACGAGCCTTATTGGCAAGCTTCCTGCATACCTGCTGCATTTTGCGCTTGGATTTCGGATTTCCTGAGGGATCGGTCATTACGAGTGGTCGTTGACGGCTGCTCGTCTGAGCAAATGGCTATCAATGCCGGTGTTCCCCAGGGGTCTGTACTCTCTGCGACGCTTTTCCTGCTGCATATCAACGATCTGCTGAAGCCCGGTACCTTTGGGTATGCAGATGACAGCACGGTCGTGGAGAGCTACACTTCCAATGCGCGGGCCAGTGGGCCGGATATAGAGTTGCTCAGAGAGGCCATGGTTGAACGCTTAAACTTGTCCCTTAAGGCAGTCTCCGATTGGGGCGATGCCAACCTGGTTCAGTTTAACGCTAGTAAAACCCAGGCGTGTTTGTTCTCCGCAAAGAAGAGGCCGTTTCGACTGTCTCCTTCTTTCCGAGATGTATCCGTGCAGTTAACTGACAAGCTTGAGCTGTTAGGCGTTGCTCTTTCGTCGACTCTAAATTTTGGCTCATATATTGAGTCGAAGGCCCAAATAGCCTCCAAAAAGCTTGGCATCCTCTCGAAGGTGAGAAAGTACTTCACACCAAATCAGCTGCTCACATTATACAAAGCCCAAGTTAGAGCATGTATGGAGTACTGTTCTCATCTTTGGGATGGTTCCGCCAAGTATCAACTAGAGGCACTGGAGTCGATTGAGAGGCGCGCCAAAAAGTTAATAGGCAGCGTAGCCGAGTCTCAGCTGCAAAGCCTTGCGCACCGACGAAGGGTTGCCAGTTTGTCGGTTTTTTATCGGATACATTTCGGAGAGTGTGCTGAGGAACTGCACAACTTAGTTCTGCCTTCCCCTTTCTTCTATCGGACAACAAGACACTCGGAGAGGCGCCATCAGTACATGGTCGATATTCCCAAAATACGTACGAAGCGCTTCGAGTCCACGTTTTTTGTACGTACTGCGAAGATGTGGAACTCCTCGCCGGGGTCTATATTTCCCGATAAGTACGATATGGGTCTCTTCAAATCAAGAGTAAACCGGTTCCTTCTAGGTAAGCGTGCTCCATCCTAGGCTATTCCGATGCTTAACATCAGGCAGGGTGTAGTCAAACGCTAACCTATTTCTAATAAAAAAAAAAAAAAAAGCGATTTCTTCCAGACAACCTTAGGATGGATAGGAGTAAAGTGCAAATTAGCAGCAGTAGGTGTGCAAACAATCAAACCATAAATTTACTCGAAATATTACTATAATATTAACTGATGCGTACAAAATGTAATAAAATGGAAATTAAAATAATAATAATAAATAATGAAAAATCAATAAATAATAAATACCATATATCTACTTACACAGATACATAATAAAACACATACATAAATACCTAAATAAATACTACAAAAATACATACATACCTCATAAAAAGTATTGTGAGCAATTCATACACTCAAAAAGTGTACTTTTACTAGTTTTTTGAACGTAGATTGAGTTTGGGCGCTTCTAATTGTCACTGGTAACGTGTTCCATAGACGCGCTGCTCGAACCGAAAAAGAATTGTCCAAGAAGTTTGATGAGTGGGAGGGAATTTGCAGCTTAAAGTTTTGTGATGATCTTAGGAATCGCGAATGTGAATCAAAAAGAAACCGAAAGCGGCTTTTAAGATATATGGGTGTAGAAGGATTAAAAAGAATATTATAAAGTAAAGATAGAATATGAGCATTCCGACGACGGCGAATTGGCAACCACTTGAGCTTTGTGCGAAATAAAGAAACGCGATCATATTTTCGGAGACCAAATATGAATCTTATGCAAAGATTTTGGAGTCGATCAAGTTTATTGAGTTGCTCTTCAGTGAGATCAAGATAGCTGGCGTCGGCATAGTCGAGAATTGGTAACAGAAGAGACTGTGCAAGCGCAGTTTTAGTGGTAATGGGTAGAAAGTTCTGGAGCCGTCTCAGAGAACCTGCAGCTGCGAAAAGCTTTTGACTGACAGTCTTTAGTTGAACATCCCAAGACAATTTACTATCGAATATAAGACCCAGATTCTTAACTCTGTCTCGAAAAGTTATAATAGTACCATCAAAAGTAACTTGTGGGATCAGGGACCAGTTCACTCTAGATAGCATACGTGAGCTACCAATTACTATGGCCTGAGTCTTGGAGGGGTTGATTTTAAGACCGAACGCACGACTCCACTCCCCTATGCGAGCTAGATCATCGTTAATAGTCAAGACGGCTTGTGATAAGTTCGTTACCGTTGCATGGTTATAAATTTGCAGATCGTCTGCGTAAAGATGGTAGGCGGAAAAAAGATTATTGAAAATAGTATTTATAAAAATAGCGAATAGCAATGGAGATAGCATACCACCCTGCGGCACGCCAGCCAGTGTGTTAGACCATGTTGAGAACAAATCTACAATACGGATTCTTTACCGGCGGCCTGAAAGTTACGAACGAAACCAATCAATTGCCGAGAGTGCCAAGAATGATGTCAAAGTCCACAGTGTTGAATGCATTGCTAAAGTCTAAAAGGAGAAGAACAGTGAGTTTTCCCTCCTCCATGGCACCTCTGGCACCATCTCTTCCGTAATATGGACCAGGGCTGTGACAGTGCTATGGCCAGGTCGGAAACCGGATTGCAGAGGATTGAGGAGATTATTTTTGCAAATAAATGAATGAAGTTGAGTGTGGATAAGACGTTCAAGGACTTTGGATAAAAATGGAAGAATGGAAATAGGACGGTAATCGGAAAAAGAAGTAGGAGATCTAGTTTTAGGTAAGGGAATAACTTCGGCATCTTTCCATAACGAAGGAAAGGAACCATGGTTTATGGAAAAGTTCAGAATATGGGAAATTATGGGTAGGATTTCATCAAGGATAGGAATGACCATATTACGGCTGATATTATCACTTCCAGTTGCGTTGGAAGAAATTGACAATATGCTCTTTTTAACATCACAGACGGAAAATTACTTAAAAGAGAAAGAAGGATGACCGGCAGGTGGAAGAGATGAAAGATAATTCAAAGTGTGAGCCTTAGACGACGCATTGCTCGAAGATAAAGAAGTGAAGTGCAGATTAAGCGAATTAATATCGAGAGAATTAGGAAGCTTGTCCTGAGTTCTCCCAACTCCTAAAGTTCTAAGGAATTTCCATATTTTAGCCAGGTCACCATTTTCAACGGGCTTGTGAATATTTTGGCGTTGTGCGTTCCTACACATCTTATTGCAACGGTTACGAATAGATATGTACTTATATCGCGTGTAATTTTTTATTATGTAATTATCTTACCGTAATTTGAAGTAAAATGGCTTAAAATCCGGGCTTAACAAGGACTAGACTTCAGTTCTTCGAAACGTTGGCTTTAAGCCAGTATTTGTGCCTTGCTTTTACAGTATGGCTAAGTTTTATTTAAAAAAATATATAGTTAATTTTACCACAAAATCTTAACTGGTCTCTGGATACATTTATACTGAGGTCTGCTCTCCTTTTCGCTTCAGCTTTGTCACACAATGCTTGATATTTGTAACAAACTCTAACCTTTGTTTTAATCTGGATGATAATCATGTTGTACCTTACTGACCTATTATAATCATGCAGATAACTGAAATATGGGTGGACTGTAAATGGCAGAACTCTCATTCAAATGAAAGCCGCGGTGGATAAGCTGGGGTCGTGTCCATTATGATATATTATTAGGTACACATTATAAACGCGACCGTAGGCACAGCGTATACTTCGTAATTTTGTAATTTTATAATTTTTATTTAAATACTCTTTGATTGGTGGTTTAGGGTTCCGTGCTATAATTTACCCTTATATGATGCACTCATGCGTCTGTCTGTCGTAGCCAATTTGTTGCGAATGTATGGTGAAATTCTGTAGGATGGTATGATCCTATGACCCGAACACAGATGTGCAAAGTATAGATATGTTTTCAAAATAAACAAATTGGAAAAAAGTTTTGCTAACCTCACTGTGTTGCATATCAAAAGAAAATGATTGTTACCAGGATCTCAAATATATCCTATCTTCTTATTTTGTTTTGATTGTATTTACGAAAGAAGACAATAATTGCCTCTTATTAACGTATCTGAATATTTTTATTTCTTGCACTTTTAAAATTTCTAACTTTTTTTTTTCTTTTTTTTTAAGGGTTTTATCGCACAGCAGTTAATGTCACCCCATTAAGTAACAAAATACATATTATTTACATTTACAAATTTTAACCACTTAAACCTTCTAAAACTAGCTTATACAATATCCTCGCTTTATTACTTAAAGGAGATGCCAATATCGTGTTACACATACCAATATTATAACCATCCAAGACTTCATTACGACTTCTCCTGTTTCGGACACACTCCATCAAAACATGTTGCAGATCTTCAATAACACCACAATCAACACAGTTTGGGCTCGCAGATTTTGTCATTAACCATGCAAAATGTTTTGATGGAATGTGTCCAGAACGCGATCTCTAAGCAACTACCAATTCCCGTCTTGAAAATTTACAAAAATCAATCCAAGGATAATGTAAGGGTTGAGTTTGTATTGTTTTAAACCAAATGCCTTTCTCCTTAGAACGCTCATCAAAATATTCATTCCAGATCTCGGCATATTTTTTTTTTTACAAATTTAATACACTGATTTCTAACTTAAATAGCCTTTGCAGTTGGTGCAGCGGTTACCCGACCCGCGTGGTGTATTTGTACCTATATCAGTGCAATACATGAGCATACGTCTCGAAAGTTAAGTATAACTCTTTTTAAGTAAGTACTAAGTCTCCGCGGTATGTCCGTCTGTCCGTCTGTAGTTTTGAACCCAAAGAGGAACTAATTACTAAGACTCCGCTGTCCGTCTGTCTGTCTGACACCAGTATGTTTGTCAAGAACCGTGATAGCTACACAATTGATATTTCCATAGATGATGTATTTATGTTGCCGCTATAATAAAACACGGTCAGTTTTTTTCTTCCAGGCACAAATGCATTGTGCTCCTCTGTTACAACTATGGCTTGTGGATTAGTGGGGCTTTCCTTCTATTGCAATGGTACATGAGTACCGCTCATACCGTAGTCGCTCATGCAACGAGAGGATTTACTCATTAAAACCCCCAGGGTGAGCTTTCAAACGCCAGTGACGGAGACACCGGGAAATGCATTAGTTAGTACCTAGCACCGGATTTCATTGTGATCAATCATGAAATCTGGGTGGGTTCTTAGTACGTCGGTAATTTTCAAAGTAGTGCTCGAAACTCAAATGTCCTATTTGTTCTATATTCACTATACTGTATGTACTACAGTAGTAAGTTACTAACTATTCTCAGTTCCGAAGTACTATAGCTCAAAGTTAAGTTTTCGATCACAGTCGTGGAAGTTCTGTAGAATCAATTTAGTTGACTCTAATGTTCCGTCTATTTATTACTGAAATATAATGATTAACACAAAAAAGCTCTTTATTTTTATTAAGTGAACAAGGTATATAAATCTTATAATTATTTTTAAGATTTTTTTATACAGATATTTTTTGTGGTTCGTTATATTTTTTCCGTTCTCTGTTCTATTTAAAGGATATTTTCCACATAAAATGTGCGAATACCTATAACGAAATTAGTTCGCCTCGTAATTCAAAATTATAATACAATAATAATTTAAATAAAAATATATCTATGCATATTTATATATCATTTACCTCTTTAACTTACCTTATTTCATTATATCCCACTAGGTTTTTCCCGACACTTTTTCCACGTGAAATTCGATTGAATTAGTATTAATTAATTAAGATTGAAACCTAGTATCAAAATCGACGAACATCCTTATTTTAGTACTCGGTTTGAGTACTTAAGTTCGCTAAGGAATAAATTCTCCAACCTTAAAGTTTTAAATGTCAAAGTAAACCGATAGTATTGAACCGATAGTAGAAAATAAAAAGGTAAGTTTTAGAAATAAACTGAAAAGGAAAAAGAACATGACGAATTATTTTATTATATTTTGGTTCCTATAGGAACGAAACAATAAATTAAATAAAGTGAATACTTTCTTTTAAATTTTAATAATGGAATTTTAATTATTGTGATCGAATAGTCGACTTTCTCAACTTTTGGGTGCATGGTTTTAACTTTACTTTGGTACAGGGTAAGGAATTAATTGTTTTGTATTCAACATATTAGACATCAATACACATAACCGTTTCTAGCGAGAATTTGAGTTCGATTCACCGTGCGTGCAAAAACATATTTAACTAGAAATTTTAAAATATAGCCTGAAGTCAGGATCTTCCTGACTTCAGGCTGTAATTTTAAATTTCTAGGTAATAGTGTGTCACTCATGCCGTTCAGAAAGCACGTAAGCTCGGTATGATCGGTCCTGCACTTTATCTCTCACCAATCGTGTAGTTCTAGATTCTGTTTCTGAGAGTAAATAAATACAGAGTACATCTGTGTCACCCACACACGTATATACGTCCGCAGATGCCTCAACTTTTAGATACGGGCCGCTGCGCACCGTGGTCGAAACGAAATTGATCAGGAAGACCAAACCATATAATTAAAAAAAGGCTACGTTCCTTCAACCTTTTTTAAGTCGTTATTAAGTCACAAACATAAATTAATTACTTAATTAAGTCAAAAGGAAAACAATAGAGTTAATTTAATTAATTTCGCCACAAACCAAATAAACTGTGTTAAAAAAGGAATATTATTCTTATAAGACGTCAACAAAAGACTATCTTGGATAAATCTTGCTGTTTTATCGGCGTTGAAATACTACCTACTCTGTACCAACCAGTTCTTGCCTTATGTTTAATCTCGTTATATTCCTCGTGAAATAAGCTATCAAATTCAGAAACGCTTATTGAAATACACTCATTTCCAAAACAAAAACAATATAATATGCGAGTACAGACAGCACTAAATTTAATTTTCTTAGTTTGTTTATCTAAAACAATAAATGTTATTTGAAAGTAGTATTCGAACAACTTTATTATATAAATACACACTACAAATTGATTAGAATTCGGCCCACAAGGCTAAAGCGAATTAAATGAAAACGTGCAATAAAAAGTTTATCTCTGTATGGACCTAATGCCATTTTGGGAGAAGGTTTTAACCCTGAAGACGCTGACGATATCCATTACCATTTAATACCCACCCCAATAAGAATAAAAAAGCTCGAAAAATAAAAGACTGGGTAATTGAATCCCCATAATGGCATGGGTAGAGAAATATATGTAGATTACGGTATTCGGATGCGAGAACATTGGGTGGTATACTGAGATTTTACACTTCGCCGATAGCTGCCAATCCCTCTAATATTATTATGGTAATACGGCCAATTTCAATAAAAGCGTTCGTCGCAAAAGCCATTTTCTTTTAGACTCTATGTATAAATCTGGTAGACATGTGCCGGTTACGTAGACACGGGTCTGAATTTGTAGCTCATATTATTACATGGTTGGTGAAATAATATTTGGGTAGATCGGTAATTCAATTGGAAATCTACGTTTGTTCTCTTTTCGTTGCACATTTTTCAATTATTTCCATGTGACAACGCTTTTCATGCTTACTTATTTTCGTTTAAATGCTTTCCATGTTATTATGACATCAATATGAAACCATGCAAAGGCATTTTTTTACGACATAATCATCGAGTCTTTTTACGCCGTGACCGTACTATCTCAACCTCATCTCTCTTTATTATTGTACTAGCGGCCCGCCCCGGCTTCGCACGGGTGGACTTTTTTACCCTACCCCTGCCCTACCCTACCCCTACCCTAACCCTACCCTACTCCTACACTACCCCTACCCTACCCCTACCCCTACCCTACCCTACCCTACCCCTACCCTACCCTACCCCTACCCCTACCCCTACCCCTACCCCACCCCTACCCTACACCTACCCTACCCTACCCCTACCCTACCCTACCCCTACCCTACCCCTACCCTACCCTACCCCTACCCTACCCCTACCCTACCCCTACCCTACCCTATCCTACCCTACCCTACCCTACCCCTACCCAAAAGTATCCTATGTCCTTCTCCCAGTTCTTAGCTACCTCCCTACCAATTTTCAGCCAAATCGGTTCAGCCGTTCTTGAGTTATAAATAGTGTAACTAACACGACTTTCTTTTGTTTTTAAAATGTATTCTGCTATTCGGGACGGAAACAAATCCAACAAATCAAAAATCATGGCAATCGGTCCAGCCGTTCTCGAGTTATAAGTGTTGTAACAAACACGACTTTCTTTTATATATATAGATAATGTTTTATTAATGAAAAATCTGAGTCCGATATACAGCTGCTAACAATGACATGTTTGTTCATTTGCATGTTAAAAGTCACGTTCAAATAAATAAACACATACTAATTTCGAAATAATAAAAAAAGAGTGTAAAATAAAATTAGGTAGGTAAACCTACCTAGGCATTTTTTACGTAAATTATGTTAACTAATTAATTGTCTGTTACCTAATGTAAGCTTATACCCTTTATATAAAACAAAAAAAATTTTGGTTAATAGATAATTTACAGTCTGGATTATACCACAAAGTTGTTATTATACAAAGTCTACACAAAATTTTATTTATAAAAAAAACTTCCTTTATTCAGTCCTAGCTACAATCTCTGCTGTATTGTAAACGTATTTCATGTCAAGGGCCGACCGTTTAAGTCACTCGTGCTCCAACCCTCCATTACTCATAACCAACCAAAAAGGATCCTGGAAAAGAAAAAGAATAAACACAACTTACAAGCGAACAAATGGTAACACTTTACGTGTCTCACAACTTAAATGTCCTACGAGAAATGTTATACTATGTAATGCTGCCATCTGTCTCAGCTTAATGCGATATTATATCTCTCCTTTCAAAAAAACTGAGATGTCTCGTATGTTACTTAGTGGACGTGGACGTGTGTAACGGTTAGATTAATGTTCTTGAAACGGACTGGTTCGTGTCTAGGATTTTCTAGTTTCCGACCCGCTGTTATTGTAGGAATTTTTCAATTTCTTTTAGGAAAAAGAAAAGTTTGGCCATCAGTTTTGGTCACGGTACACGAAGTCAATTGGTACTATTTATTCAAATGTAAATTATTATTAAAACAACTGGGTTTTCAAACATTAGTACTGTATAGACTTGTATGCTGATGCAAACATGTCCGTAAGGTTTGTGAAAACAACAAGGAATTATAGTTTGTAAAATTACCTGAGCGTTTGTTGATATCCTTTATATGGAAAGAAACCAAATAAAGAAACATAACGCTTCCACAACCCCGTTTCATGGTTGCGACAAACAAATATGCGACATATGTAAGGGTGGCATATTACGACATTCCGACCATCAGTGGCGCGACAGCACATTATCTCGACGAACGCTAGCCCGACAGATTGTTTTTAAGGCAAACGAAAAGGCGCCAAAACTTTGATTTACAAACGAAACCGCGACACAAGCTTAGCTCTACAAACTAAACTGATAGGTAACATGAAAATCAGCGACGCTGAAAACATAATTTTTCACCAAACTTCTGAATCAGCATTTCTTCCACTACACAACTATTATCGTGTGAGGATCTATTAGAAAATAATAGCTAGCTTAATAATTATGTAGCGCTTAAAACATTTATGAACTGGTATTTAAGGTAAATATTTTCGCCATAAATTTGAGCCTAAAGTACATTATATAATATGTATATTTAACTATTTTTTCTGTTTCTGGAAAGAATCCAAATATGCAAGTCTATCAATCGTTATTACACCGAACAATAATAATAATACTAAGAAAAATACCTCATACCTATGTGCATAAGTAGGTACTTAACATGACTGCTCGTGAATATTATGTAAAAATGTAGGATATATTTTTTGTTGTAGAAAGTATTGCATTTAAAGTGGTGTTGTTATTTGTAGAATCGTAGTACTAAATAAAGGAAGAAAACATATTTATTTACTAGTTAACATAATTACAAAATGGCCTGGTTACAAGAACTTAGTTAGTCTGGTCGAACAAAACAATGAACGAATTGCAACGTAGAATATTACACTAGCAAATGTTGGATATCTTTTAAATCTTCTCACAAATGTTAAGTCCAACTACTAAAGAGGAATTTGTCCATTTCAATGTTACAATAAAGCTTTAAGAAAATGCAAAGTTAAGTTTGTCTCGACGTTGTCCGGTTGTGACAAAGGAATAATGGCTGACCCGGATATTTAAAAGAGAGTAGTGTTGTCTGAATTTTGGCTTACGCTTGTTCTACTTTTGCCTTGAATATCGATGCTGCATAAATACTCATTTGTTGCATTACCTAATGAGATTAACATATTCTCTTTAAGATTCATATAGACTGTTAATTTTAGTGAATGTCAACTTCCGGATGCATACCCAAAATTTCGTACTCGATTAATTTATAATCGAATCGATGTAAATATTGAACATAATGAAGAATTTACAGGGAAAAAAACAAATGTAAATTTTACATTAGCATTTTTTTTATTTGGACAACAAAGACAGCTAATTAAAAATTATTCCAAAAGCTCACAAAAATGCAATAAGCAAAGATATTTCAAATGGACCTTATAATTCCACATCCTTATAAATATCTTCGCCAACTAACCTCAGGAATTTGTATATTTATGCATTAATGATTTACAGGCAAACTGAAGAATTATATGTTGGAAGACCATTTATAAAATATTTATGACGGACCCGCAAATTATGAAGAGGAAACTGTAGTATTTATTTGTTGCTATAGTGCTCTTCAAAATATCATATGGCAATACCTGTAATAAAGGATAGCTCGCTCGTACTCGAATGATACTCGTACGTGTGCAATTAATTATGCACACTTATCATTAGCCTGCATTAATGATATTATGTAAAATCATTTAGTTCAAGATAAATGATTTTACAAATAATTGCATCAACACAGATTTCAGATAATTTTACATTAAAGAGTTAGGTGGCTTTCTAGTATTAGTTTAATAAACAGTTGTCAACCCGATTTGAAACATGATTGCCATAATTTTAAATAAAAAAAGAAAATTAGGTCGTAAGTTACAACTTACAAGCTTGATACTTGCTCTACATTTTCAAAATAAATCGTCTAAATCAGCTATTCAAATATACTTTAAGTTCTCTGGCTGACCCCTGGTTCTTCACGAAGTTTCTGTGAGAGCTCCGATTTTATTATGACTAGTATATTAAATACTATCGCCAATACTATTGGGAATAAGTGATCATGAAAAATTTGTGAACAAAAAAAAAAAAAAAGAAATACTTATCTTTAAGCAAATAGTGAAATTGAATGCATTAAATTTTTGGATTTAAATATTTTTAGATTTTATTTTTTATTGTTCACTATTTTTTAATGTTCACTAATTTAAACGCACGTTGTATTTTTTTTATGAATGAAGTTTGAGAACACCGACGACGCGACAAGCTAATATGTGAAATATGAAACCAAGTTCCGTATTATAAAGCTAACGCATTTAAAATTCATTTAAAATTAAAAGGTAGCACTATTTAGTCAAGCGTTTTAATAGAGATGCAAAATTGTTTACATGATATTTAAAAAGACATACCTAACTGTCAAATTTACTCTCATATCCCTTCAGGGAATCCCTTTTAATTTCAGACATTAAAATAAAATTTAATCACAGAAAATTAAAAGCTAAGCAAATTTGCAACTCGAGATTTACCCAAAAAGCGGGTACAATGAGAACTACAAAGAAAATTTAGCAAACAACTGAAACGTCAAAATTCCTTGTTATCCCGACGAATCATGTTAAGAATGTCATAAACCCGCTAGGTCACGTACCGAGGGTCTGTTTGACTCACATATTTAAAACATTCTGTGTATTATTTGCTTGCTAAACAGACGTGGGAATTTTCTGTGGTGGACATTTTTACGTTGTCTATAAGACGAATGAAGAACCCACAGTTACGGTACCCACGCGGTTTCACCCGTACTTGTGTTTCTGGAATTATTTATGTTATTCCTTTTACCATTTGCTATGTCAAATTAAAAACCTGGACAAGTGCGAGTCGGACTCGCACACGAAGGGTTCCGTACCATTTTCAAGCTGTTGTCGTTATTGATAGCGAGCAAAAAAGGGCAAATATTTATTTTATTTTATTTTTGGTATTTGTTGTTAGAGCGGCAATAGAAATACATCATCTATGAAAATTTCAACTGTCTAGCTATCGCGGTTCTTGAGGTACATTCTGGTGACAGACAGACAGTCAGCGAAGTCTTAGTCGGTAATATGGTCCCGTTTTTACCCTTCGGGTACGGAACCCTAAAAAGGGCCCAGAAGGGTTAAAAATAATAACCATATTGGGATATAGTATTAAAACAAAGGTAAGTTAATTAATAGTACCTATTTATTTCGATGTTACAAAAATATACTTCAATTTAGTCTATATATATAAAAATCGATTGCTGTTCGTTAGTCTCGCTAAAACTCGAGAACGGCTGGGCCAATTTAGCTGATTTTGGTTTTGAAATGTTTGTCGTGGTCCAGGGAAGGTTTAAACGGTGAGAAAATGTGGAGAAAATTGAGATGGAAATAGTAAAAATGATAATTTTATTTTCCCATACAAATTATTATAACTGTCAAACGTTACAATTTTGTTCCGTCATAGATTGATTGAGCAACCAAAAAGTGACAGATAGTCGATAGTATTTTAAAATCAGAAGAAGTACATTTCTAGACGAAAGTTGATCTGTCACTATTGTCAAATATTTATAGGTGGGTTCAGAATTTTATTTAAAAAAAAAACGACATCTCCCGCACTAGGGAAATAAATCCCTGTGTCGCGGGGGACTTTACAAACATTCATTTCACGGACACACAGAACACCCAGACTCAGAACAACTATTTGTGGTCCACACAAATAATTGTCCCGGGTGGGAATCGAACCCAGAACACCAGGTCTCAGAGGCAACTATCGTAACCACCGAGCCACCGGTGCAGTCAAAAAGTTATTGCTTTGAATTCGTCAAAACGTAAAAAAATGTTGCTACTATAAGAAATTCGTCGCTGTCGTTCAATGTCCATTTTTTTTCCGGTTGAAAATGCATTAGGCATCCACAGTGGTGGTATGTTGTATGTTGAACTCCCCTGTTTATAGCGATGATATGCTTATTATATCACTAGAAGATGGTTTACCTACTTAACTTAACCCAGGATGTTGCTCTAAATGCCAGTAAATTGAGCACCAGGAATTGCTAATGTATATTATTATACATCAGGTACCGAGGCGATGCATTTTTTTTTTGTGGTTTGATTTACGTAGTTCGCCATGAGGCTTTAGCTACTTCACCGGACATAAAGGCGAGCAGAGCTCCAGCCTTAATAAATGGTTTAAAAACTAGAAACTAAGCAACCTGCGCAAGAGGGCGCCCCCTGTGGGGCTTGGACCTCGGCTCAGGGCGGTCGCTGGCGATGACATTTAGGGATTATGACTTTTAGTATTTAAGGGGAGTTTTGTGCAACTGTCGCTCTACTTTACAGTTCGCGGGCCTCTCGGACTTCGGGTCTACGAGGGCATCGGATGGTTCTTTACAAACTAAGGGTCAGGAGGACAAGGGGGAGCCCCCGTGGCGATGCCTATGACCTAGCAGTCATGGACTCTCCTGGGTCCATTCAATGCACCTTTTGGGGGCGCACGGAGCACAACTACAACTTTACGCATCATGGGTCGGCCTCTAAAAGAAATTAGGACTATGTTTCCTACTCCTCGAAGCCGAGGCTCGGAGGACAGCCTGCTGTCTGTGCGCCTTCGGTGAAATGGGTAGGAGAGATCTTTCTCCTGAAAACACTCCGCGGATTTCTACTGAATGGGCAAGAGGACGGATCCCATCACTCTCGCTCCACCGCCCAAGCCGGAAACTCCTCGCACCAATGTACCGTGTGCTGTTGCTGTGATGACTGATGACATTAAGTTTCCGGATCACCCTCCCTCTTTTCTTACAGAACATTCTAGCATTTTGGGCATTTTCATAACTAATAGTAGGTAGGTGATACGAAGTGCATCGATGAACTTCGTACCACCCTACATAACATTAGTTATTAAAAATCATTGGCCTATCATCGATTATGGATAGAGTAAATGTTTTTTTTTTAATTGTAATATTGTGGTGTTTGTCATAACATTGACAGAATGCGTGCTACTCTTAGTGCACATCACGGTTAGTTCATTGCTATCACGCCTTATATTAAAAGTTCAATTCAATTTATAGTTTTAGCTAAGACAGCACAACGTTTGTCGGGTCAGCTACTTATTATATATAAGTGAAATTCAAAGGAAAAGTCAATGATTTAGTTAAACATTCAAACATAATATGTAAAATCAGAAAAAAATTGAATAATTTGAAATGTTTTTGTGCCTGGCTTAACACCTCAGCATAAATACTTTTTATAATGAAAACATATAAACATGTTGTATGTCTGTAATAACATAATCATAATTTGGATAAAATTATTATCTATATTTTTATGATTGAAGTTTCGTTGAAAATATCATACTGACTTTGCTAGCCAATAATTACCCATTCTGACAGTAGCAACAAGAGAGTTTTGATAACATTTTAATTGTTAACAGCAGTTAACAATTAATGCAACAAAGTTATCTGGTTTTTACCAACAAGGTCCATGCCATATTTCAATATTTTTTTATTAGCGTAATTAAGCAGTTTCTGGGTGAGTAAATTTTACAAAGAATCTTCTAAAATAAATAACTCCGGACTCCAATGATTAATAACTATTCATAATTTTTTTGTTCAACGAAGCACTAGATATTTCAAAGCATTTACTAAGACGTTCTGCGCGTTAGTATTATTATAATGAAATACAGGGTGCATGTAACTACGAACCTGCGTAGTGTGCCACGAGGCTTTTGCTTCTTTATTGAGTAAAAAGGAAAAGTAGGACTTCAGCCTGATTCGGGGGGCCGGATTGCTCATGCGTACCCGACCCCCACCAACGGCGGATCGAAGGAGTGTCCGGGAGGTTTTAGTGGTGTAGGGTCCTCTCCTCGTGGTATGACTTTAGCATACCACGCTATGGAGAGGGCGAGTCCCACATATCCCACCGCCAGCGTGCAAATACGCTGCAACGGTGGTGGGAATACGTCAAGGCATTTCCCCCCGGACAAAAAAAAAAAAAAAAAAAAAAGTACTTCAGCCTGATAACTGATAATGAGTAACATTCACAAAGCATGCCGGTTTCGATTCGGAGTTATCGCTTTTAACTGCGAGATGATGACTTTTGAAACTGATCACTTTTATAGTTTTATTTTACTGCCGTTCTATGTGAGGTTGCGAAATCTATCGGAATGGAAATTTCTTATGTTTTGAGTTGTATTGGTTGCGTATGCTGTGTGTGTCTGTCACAACATCATATGTCAAAAATTTTATGCTATCTGCGATAGACAACGATCAAATGGGTTTGAACATCATAATCCTATTATGCACTTTTATTTTCAAACACTGGCTTGTCTTAAATTATTTGTTTACATTTTTCTACTAACAACTTGTTCCAGGGGACTGTTATATTATACTTACATATATATAACTAATATAAAAAACCAATCTCTAATTGATTGTCCTGTAAGCTAGCGGTTTTTTATTGACAATGTAACCTAAACATTATAAAAAACATCGTATCTGAATCATGATATAATTAATTGAGATTTTATTATCTGAAAGACCATGTTTTGGTCCTCCTCCCCAGGGAGGGTTTTTGCCACAGTCACCACGCTTGACAGGCAACCTGATGACCGGAGTATTATGTTGAAACATACAAGGCAACGCTGCTGCCCGCTCCCTGGTATACGATTGTTATAGATGATGTTATAACAATAGGGACCAATGGCTTAGCATGTTTTCCGAGGCACGGAGGGTATACAAGGTGTAACGGAAAGGGTATATACATAGAAAGAGCAAGGCTTCTTTGGATCATAAAAAACGATATGGCAAGGGTTTTGATGAAAATAGGAACGCCTAACGTTTTTATTATAGCAATGATACTGCAATCGTGTTGCTTTTATTTTATCTGTCTCTCGCGTCTACTAAATAGAACTGTCAACGTGTTACTCTGTAATAATTATTCGTAATAAATTGATTTACAAGTATTTCTCCGTGTTCTCTATTCTATCAGGTTATGGGCCGCTTCATAACTGTTGTGTAACGTTATCTTTGCCAAAAAAGCAGTATTTTACGAAAAGTACGAAATCAATCGCGAATATAGCCCCACTTTCGAACGGTACCGGCTCGCGAGTGTTTTTTGTTTTTTCAGCTATTTTCAGGTTGGAAAAAAATGTCTAGTAATAATGCGATGATGTCAATTCCTAAATTAACGGGTCGAGACAATTGGGCAACTTGTAGTTTCGCTGTCAAGGCATACCTTCAACATGAAGAACTGTATGATTGTGTATTGACTGCACCAGATGCTAATGACCCGAAATCAGTGAAGCAAGACATCAAGGCCAAGTCTAAGTTAATATTATTAATTGACCCAATACTGTACGTACACATACAAGATGCTGAAAATGCAATGCAAGTGTGGCAAAACTTAGCTAAGTCATTTGAAGACAGTGGATTATTAAGAGAACTAGTTAACACAAACTTGGAAACCAGTTTATCGGTCGAGGATTATGTGAATAAAATCATGACAGCAGCACATAAATTGAGAAATATTAAATTCAGTGTAGACGATGAGTGGCTAGGTACTCTGATGCTGGCTGGCTTGCCTGACACATACAAGCCGATGATTATGGGCTTAGAAAGCTCAAGTATGAAAATTAGTGCTGATCTAGTGAAAAATAAGTTGTTGCAAGAAGTAAAATCAACAGAATCAGACACTACCGCATTCTATACCAAAAATAATTATTCAAAAAATAGCCAGCAAAGTACTAAAAAGGGTCCAAGATGTTTTACCTGCAACAAGTACGGCCATCTAAGTAAGAACTGTTGGCACAAAAAAAGTAAAGGAAAATCAGACAAAAACACTGGCTTTGCAGCAGCTTTTTCTGCAACCACAGTTAGTGACTCAATGAATTGGTATGTAGACTCTGGTGCCTCCATGCACATGACGATGCACCGGGAGTGGCTCAGTGAAATCAGACCTCCACCTGTACCGAGTATTAGAATTGCTGATAATAAATCATTAATAGTTGAAGGATGTGGCAATGTAATATTAAAAACAATTGCAACAGATGGCAGCACAGAAACTATACAGGTAAGATAAGTTTTGTATGTACCAGAACTAAAAACAAATTTATTATCTGTTGGAAAAATTATTAAAAGTGGTTATAAAGTTACATTTGATGAAAATGGATGTCAGATATATAACAATAATAATAAATTGGTTGCAAATGCGAAGCTGATTAGTGACACCTACCAGTTAAATTTTTGCAAGGATTTAGAAATGTATGCAATGAGAGCCAATACCCATGATGATGTGTATCTGTGGCATCAAAGAATGGGTCACTTGAACTTCACCGACATTCATAAATTGCCTAACTGTACCGAAGGAGTGACATTAACACAGAAAATAAATAAGTGTATTTGTATTACATGTCTCGAGGGCAAGCAGATAAGACAATCCTTTCCTCAAGACGGCTCCCGGGCAACTGACTTGTTACAGCTTATACATAGTGATGTGTGTGGGCCAATGAATCACATGTCCATTGGAGGTACTCGGTATTTTGTCACCTTCATTGATGATTTTTCAAGAAGAGTTCATGTATATTTTATTAAAACAAAAGCTGAAGTTTTTGAAAAATTTATGGAATTTAAAAGCCGAGTGGAGAATGAACTTAACAAGAAAATTAAAATGTTAAGAACAGACAACGGTACAGAATATTAAAATAAAAAGTTTGACATGTATCTGAAAATGCATGGTATTTTGCATCAGAAATCCACTCCGTATACCCCTGAACAGAATGGTCTCAGTGAGAGAATGAATAGAACACTAATAGAAAGAGCCAAATGCTTGATATTAAATGCTGATTTACAGGATGTATTTTGGGCTGAGGCAGTGGCCACGGCTGCATATATCATAAATCGGTCACCAACTCGAGCTCTCTCTGACATAACACCACATGAAGTATGGACTGGACAAAAACCTAATTTAAATCATATGAAGATTTTTGGATGCAAGGCCATGGTTACAAAACTTGATGCAAAATTTCGTCAATTGATTTTTGTTGGATACAGTGATTGTTCCAAAGGATATAGATTCATAGATCCTGCAACAAAGAATGTAGTTGTAAGTCGAGATGTTGTATTTCTAGAAGAAACAATACACAAAAACAAAGTTGATGGTGTATCTGAAAAAGAGACAAAAATTAGTGAACAGATAAAAGAAAGTTCTATAAAAAATAATGAAAATGAAGAAAGTAAAATAAATAAAATAAACTTACCTTTATTTAAAGAAAATGTTGAACCTGAAAAAGAAAATAATAATGTGATGTCAAATATACCTAACCCGCCTTGTAGTGATTTCTTTTCAGATGACTCTGAAGAATTTGTAGATGTTCATGATGACACATACATACCAGATGAAACATCTAACTCTCCGATCAGGCATAATATGCAATTAAGATCACGTCGTCGAGCAGAAATTCATGAAAGTGAGCAGTCTCCTACATCTTTTATATGTATGAATGGTGAATTAACAGTAAGTTTACTTAATAAAGATCCACAAAGCTTAAAGGAAGCTTTAAGCAGTGAGAAAGCTAATGAATGGCAAAAAGCTATGGATGAGGAGTATCAGTCATTGTTAAGAAATAACACATGGAAAGCAGTTTCTTTACCTGAAGGCAAAGTCGCAATTCCCTGCAAATGGGTTTTTAAAACGAAGACGAATGAAAATGGAATTATAACACGTTATAAAGCAAGACTTGTTGTAAAAGGGTACAGACAAGTGAAGGGTATTGATTACCACGAAACATATGCCCCTGTAGTTCGTTATTGTTCAATACGATATCTAATGAGTCTAGCGGCAAAATATAATCTTCAGATTCATCAAATGGATGCTGTAACCGCTTTTTTACAGGGTGAAATTGTAGAAGAGATTTATATGACATCACCACCTGGTTATGAAGAGAAAGACAAAGTGTTGAAACTAAATAAGTCTATATATGGATTAAAACAATCAAGCAGACAATGGAATAAAAAATTGAATACTGCAATGTTGGACATTGGAATGACTCGTTCGAAGATAGATCCATGCATATATTATCAAATATCAAATGAAAATGATATTCTTTTCATTGCAGTCTATGTTGATGATTTATTATTTTTGTTTAATAATGAAAAAACAGCCTATTGTATAAAATCCAAATTGAAAGAAAAATTTTGCATGAATGACTTTGGGATTGCAAGACAATGCATCGGATTGAGAATAAAACACAGACAAAAGATGAGATTTCTATAGATCAATCACTATACATCGAAATTATACTTACTCGTTTTGATATGCAAAACTGTAAACCAGTATGTACACCATGTGATCCAAATCTAAAGCTCAAAAAGGCTGAAAATCAAGAAGCTATTTTAAAAAATATACCATATCAAGAAGTGATTGGTTGCTTGTTGTACTTGTCCCAAGGGACGAGACCTGACATAACTTTTATAGTCAATTCCCTAAGTAGATATAATAATCAACCTACGACTGAACATTGGTCAGCTGTGAAAAGAGTGTTGAGATACCTGAAGGGTACATCTGACATGAAACTTACTTACAAAAAAATTGAATGAAAATAAGAATTGCACAAATTTTAACTATAGAAATATATTTTGTTTACTAAAACATTGTACATGTAAAGTTCTGGTCAATGCTTGACGTAGTCTGTAGTCACGTTGTCGCTGAGCATTCGTTCTGGCGGTAGAGGTGGTGTGTGGAACAACGAAAGGTACTGCAGACGTTGACGGCACGATATCCTCCGTCTCCATTGATGTACTGGAAGTTGAAGGCATTTGCTCGTCCGTTTCCATTGTTTTGAGAGTGGTGATTCCTGTTGAACATTTGAAATTGAATGGATGAATTTTTAATTTTAAAGAATCAATTTGAAAATCAAAACACTTATTCAGATCGAAGGTTCAAATTTTTGCTAAATAAATTTGAAATTAATTAAAATTTGTAATTGTAAATGATGAAGTTGAAAATTAAAACATTTACTTAAATTAGATGTTAAAATTCTTGCTCAACACAGTTTAAATCAAGTTTTCTTATATCTGCCACTTTTTCTTAATATTTGTAATTTTAAAGAATCAATTCGAAAATCAAAACATTTATTCAGATCGAAGGTTCAAATTTTTGCTAAATAAATTTGAAATTAATGAAAATTTGTAAAATAATAATTAATTAATTAATTAATTTTAAACTAATAATTTACTTAACACTATCAACATTTATCAATAGTATGACATAACCTATAAACTCAGTTTCTCAACTTTTGTGTCAATCTAACAATTAATCAATCAATCATAGTTTACGATAATGAAATATCAGTGTACAATTATTTACCTTTATTGTTGTAGTTGTTGTAAATGACGAATCTAAGCACTCCACATTTTCACTACAGACACAGCTGACGATACTTTAACAACACGTGTGAACTTGTATTATCCACTTGAACGTCCGGGCGATGACAGCCGCCTACCCCTTGAACGTCCGAGCGCGAACCGCGAAGCGAACCGCGTCGAGCGTTCGCGCCGTTACTGATTCAAAGTGTATTTACTAGCAAACTATTGCAGCTATAGCAAAGTAAAACCTACCAGTATCAAGCTGAATTATTAAGGAATCAAAATATGTACTAATTAAAGTTCAACAATTAATCTGCTATTCACAAAAAAATAATTAACTTAACAATACGGGTTAAATTTACGCAAAATATTTCTTTTAACAAGTTTTAACGAATCATTTTTTAATTATTCGCAATGTTTTTTAATAATAATTAAACTAGATTAAATAATCTTTTTTTTGACACCAATATCTTATTACTTAAAATGAACAGTGTAGCCCATTAAACCAAAATAAAAAACGCGTTCCTGAAGTAAACTAGATCGACCTAGATTTCGTCTCCGATAACGAAATTACGGCAAGATGGCCGCCCGCCTAAGGATTTTACACACGACTTTAGGATTTGTTTTAAAATAAATTATTTTTATTCTAAATTTAGGTGATAGTCAATTATTGTAGATATGTTTTATAATTCTTAAATAAGTAATATAAAATAATAAAAAGTTTTTTTTTTTTTTTTTATAATGTTATTTTGTAGGTAGGCGTTATTATACTCGTGATAATATCTAAACTAAATGTCCGATTGGAATAAAACAAAAAGTATTTTACTTCTACATAAATACCCTTGATAACATAATGATTAATTTTACGATACATATTTTACGTAGTTTCTTTCTTCAGGCGATTTAATATTTTTTATTAACATAAAAGCGGTTATTGTGACTAAACTATGATAGTTAGATATGTGCTCTCGCGGAGTTTTTTGTAGATCTTAATAAGACCTACAAACCCGTAGTACATCATTTTGTTCTATTGTCAATAGTTTTTGCAGCGCACGCATAAATAGGTTATCGATTTTACACCTTGGGTTACAAAATTGCAATTATCGTACGGATTCCTAATTTTTTTGAAAATAAAATATCGCCTATAACCTTCCTCGATAAATGGACTATCCAACACTGAAAGATTTTTTGAAATCGAACCAGTAGTTCCTGAGTTTAGCCAAATAAAATAAGCGGGCCTCTCTCTCGTTCGGTGACTCATCGTAACGTTACCGAGCGTTACACTTTTTCATAAGTGCCTCCCAGTCACAACCTAATTTAAGACGTTGTCACGTCAAAAAGTCAGTATTATTTTGCAAACAAAAAATAAAAATGCGGAACCCTTTATTCAGAAATAATAGGAGTAAGAGGTATTTTTACCTTCAAATAGTTCGTTGACATCGATCAGCTGATTGAGTGCTAGTGATGTATTTATTTCAATTTGAAAAGTTTGGTTTCGGGTATTGTATTGAATATGAATTTAAAAAAATCATTACTTCCGGATCCAAAGAAGCCTTGCTCTTTCTATGTATATACCCTTTCCGTTACGCCTTGTAAAGTCCTTAAACCATCCAGACCCGAAACGAAAACTTAGAATTTACACAAAGATTTCTTGTCCGGCGTGGTGATCTAACCCACGACCTCCGGTTACCTCCGTACCTCACGCTACGGAGGTAATAGTGGTATCATGGATCAGTAATCCATGACAATTGTATACCATGTGGTTTCCGGCTTAGAATAAACCACCCTATTCTACCTTGGTTGTCGTAAGAAGCGACTAAGGATATGGGCAGCAGGATATATCAGCTCTAGCTTACTATTATCTAACTACTATCACCAATCCAACTGCCAAGCGTGGTAATTATGGCAATATCCCTCAAAGACACTGCCTTGTCAAGGTCTATGAAGAGGAGGCCTATGTTCAGCAGTGGACGTAAACGTGATATTCACTTGTGTGTCAGATTATGCAGTCACCAATCGTCATGCCAAGCGCGGTAATAGCCCGTATTGCTGTGAATATAACTTATGTTTTTACTTCACATATGTTCGTATTTGTGTAACGTATTTGACTGTTTTTCATTTAGTTACATCCTGTAATAAACTTTTTAGAAAACCTTTTGAATCAAAATGTTTTCGAAGTATCCTACTATAAGTTTACTATGTCGTTAAACACTGGTCGTAGGTACGGTCTGGAACTAAAATGTCACGTCCCTAACATTTAAAGCTCTCGCTATTCTCAAGTATGTGCTATAATTTTGTCATAATGTTTTAATATGAAATCCCTTTCTACGACTAACGAGTGTGTGAACATCTTTATAAGCTTGTACCGAAATTATTCTGGCTCTAAAGGACTGAACATTGTATGTGAACAAATTACGGGTTTAATTTGAACGAGGGATACGTCGATACTTATACATTGCTATTATCTTACTTATATTAAAATGCGATGGCTTTTGTTTAAATACCAAAAAGTATTGAAATAATTTAGCAAAAATTGGCGCATAGATAAGTTAATCTTTTGTCCTTGATAAAAGACTGTGGGAGCTGCGTCTTAAAATAAAATCTAACGAACACCCAGAGTCATAAACTTTACCTATTTATAATATTAGTAAAAGTTTATTTTTTTTTTGAAAATGGAACGCATTTTTTTTCTCTCTTATTCCATTTGCATCTTTGTCTACGCTTATGCCCGGTGAAGTAGCAAAAGCCACTTATCCACGATTCTTTTGCTACTTCACCGGGCATACATAATGTCTGTCAGAAAAAAAATATCGATGCTGGATGAATATAGATTTTGCAAGCTACGTGGGCTTCCTTTTACGCACGAACGAGGTTAGGCGTAGGACCGATGTCTTAACATCTTCACCAAGGCACGGATTAAACACCCACACTCTACAATTTCTCCCAATTATTATTTTACTTTACTTTGTCTGACAGACAGATTATTTTCTTTGAGGTAGCTTTACAAAAGCTGGAATTATAGGGTATTTTAATAAATGTTTTTCTTTGAGAGGAGAATTAAAAAAAACAAATTCTCAAATAACCATTTAGTTTAGGGCACAACATTATAGGACAAAATCTGTTGAAGCCTCATCTGTAACATCCTAACAGTAAGTAGCAATTATATATATTTTTTTGTTATATTAATATTGTTATTGCCCTTTAGATGTACTTTCTTTTTAGTAGAAAAGACGGAAGATCGACTTTCACCCAACTGAGAACCAGACAAAAAACATTTTTATCAAATATAAAGGCGGAAACATATTGTTAAAACGCCACGCGACCTGACGACACGCGACGCGTGTTGAGTCGAATCAAATGTATTGACCGTGTATTACCAGAACCTATGAACACCCGACGCGACATCGCGTCGGGTGTTCATAGTGTAATTCTGGTCTATAGAAAACAATATATTTGATTCGACTTAACACGCGTCGCATATAGTCAGGTCGCGTGGCGTTTTAACAATATGTTTCCGCCATTATTCATGAACAAACATGCCTATCGAAGCGAAGGAAAATGGTCAAGATTTCCACGGAAACGAAATTCACGCGAGTGAAACCGCGCGGGACAGATAAAATAATTTCGTCGTGTATACCGAAAATTTCCAAATATCTCTCTTTATTAGTGGATAATTTAAACTAGGAAATAACAGTTACTTTAACGTAAAATAACTGGAAATTTATTCATATAAAAAAGGCCAGCAATAAAATTTTAATAAGACCAGCTGTCTTATTTTGCCATGCACTTTTGGTCATACTATAAATAATAATATAGTATACGGCGCTTCCAAAATATATCTCATCTCTTTGTTGATACCATCATAAAGTGATTACGTTCCGTAAAAAAAAGACGGTAAATATTTTTTTTATTGCTGAATACAAAAGAAAAATATATAATAAAAGCGCGAGGTAGTTGAGATCAGGGTGCAGCCAGCGCAGCATCGCGCATTCTTAAGCTAGTAAGCTGATTACGAGTTTATTCCAAAGAAACCGCGCGCGGGAAGCCAGTATGAAATAATTTGTAAAAAATTATTATTTCACAAAAAATCTTGAGTAACACGTAAGTACAATACATTTGACTATCTATTGTTAAAAGCACCTTATAAATGTGAGACAAACTACTATTACATTATTAGACGAATAAAAATATAACCAATGTGTTAATACAGATAATTAAATATTTTTTTTAACTTTTCTAGAACTATGTTGTCCTCGTTAATTTAAAACGAAATTATGTGGAGATAAATGAAAAATTATTCAAAAAATCCTAGGCGTATTTTATATATCAAGGCGAAGGGGGGGGGGAGTCCAGGAGATACAGGGTATGCACACACCGCGGCGCGTCGCGTATACACATACCCCGCGCTGACAGGGGGATCACAAATTTTACCCCGGTTAAGGCGCAACGTTCGAACTTCGGGTATTTAACGGAAAATTGCCGGAAAAGGCATTTCTTATCTGATATATTTAAAAATTATTTATTTGGCGAAAGTAAGTGGCAATAACAGACCCATGTTAAGTCATCATTAGGTCAAAACCATAGAAAAAAACTTGTGAAATTCTGTAAGCTAAATTGTGTACTTTTACCATTGTAACGAAATTCCTTGGTCTACTGATGCTAATTACTTTTAAGGCTTATTAACAATATACCCGTTGTTGATTTTTATATTCGAAAAATAAACAAATATTTTAGTATTATAGTTAAAAATGTCATATTCCGACATATTCATCGATAAATACTTAAAGTGCGAACGTTGCGCCTTAAAAAAAGGTCTATTTTATATATGCACTTAATAATGATTCCAACAAGTGAAGGCGGTAATGAGACCGTTATCATTTTGTTTACGAACCCGAAGCGTCCCGTCTCATTGCTTGCCAACAAAATTTATTGTCTCCGACAAAGTTTTACAAGGCAATTTACCGTTACCACAAAACGTAAGCTATGGCTGCGATAGAACGATTTTCTGCAATATAAAGCTGCGTTGATAGCGGATGTTACGAAACATACAACGTACATTATTATATTCGTAAATTTGTAGTAAAAATATAATGGAGAATGTTATGTACAGTCCACAAATGAGATAGGTTTACACTGTCGGTATCAAATAATGTAAATTTATATGTTTATGTCATAACGACAGCCGGTAATTCTTTATGGGTGAAGAGTTCGCTGCTGGCTGTACTTCTCATAATCGTGTTAATTTTAAATGCGTTCCTGAATGTTTAAACCCATCACTTCTGTTATCATCCTGCCTGCCCGTTGTCGTCCAATGCTGAACATAGACCTTTTTTTTTTCCTGGAGTAAATGCATTTACTCATTCCCACCGCCGCTGCAGCATATTTGCGCGCTTGCGGAGGGATATGTTGGACTCGCCATCTCTATCGCGTAGTATGCTAACTCATACCACAAGGAGAGAATCCTACACTATTAAAACCCCCCGGACACTTCTTCTTATTTCCAGCGGGAACGATTGCTATCGGTCTGCATCCGCTGACTCCCTGCGATCTTTATGAGGTCGTCGGTCCATCGTATAGGCGGTCGTCCCACGCTGCACTTGCCAGTTCGTGGTCTCCACCCGAGAACCTTTCCGCTCCATCGGCCATCAGTTCTTCGAGTTATGTGTCCTGCCCATTGCCGCTTCAGCTTGCTTATCCGTTAAGCTATTTCAGCCACCTTGTTGTCCTGCGGATCTCTTCATTTCTGATTCGATCAAGCAGGGAAACGCCGAGCATAGCTCTTTCCATAGCTCGCTGAGCGACTTTGAGCTTTCTTATGAGGCACACATTAAGGGACCACGCCTTAAATCCATATTTCAACTCTTTTGTTAACTGTACCGTAGTCAATTACATGTCATATATAACATGTTTAAAAACATGAAATGTGAGCTTTATTTTTGTAGCTTTAGAATTTAATAAGAAAATTTTTGGAAGAAAAATGAAAATGTCTTCCGTCCGATGTTCACAAAAAATCTGAGGTTACAAATCTTTATCGACTGTATTTAAACTATAATAATATAGCAAAAGTAGGAATTATAAGCTATTTAACAATAAAAGTAAAAAACTATCCAGCCGTCACTGAGATTCGCCGGAATGAACATACATGAAGACAGACGGACAGTCAAAGTCAATATATTTTTATTCAGATAGACACATTACAAAATATTTTTAAATTATGCATAATGATGCAGTGTTTTTGTTTTTAATATCCTTTTAATAAACGCTATTATTTTTCCGCTACAAACAGACACAACAATTTAATTTATTTGTATAATATAAATTTTACCAATATATTTTGATTCGGGGTTGATCAGGTAAAAATAAAAACTTAAGATGATTTAATAATTAGTTAATAAATATTTTTTCATATATATTTAAAGTAGACAATATTTTTACTTTTGAAATCATGGTCAATTATATATCATCATCATAGCATAAAATGATAATGGTTATTTATTCGCAAAAAAAGAAAATTGGGAGCGAAATAACATCTTCAATTTCGTTCGGTAACATGTCATTCCAAATTGGGAGGCAAAATTAGGCGGCTCACATTTAGAACGGCGACTATGCTGTGAGCGGTAGGTACTGAGACTGGCTGAACAACTAAAGCATTTTTTTTTATTTCGTCCATGTAGTACCGACTGCTGCTTGGTTTCCGGCTAAGACCACCTATTTTTTTCCGGTGGGTGTCGTAGGAGGTGACTAAGGGATACAGATGATGGATGTGGTGATTATGGCAATATTCCTCAGCAACGTTGCCAAAGTCTGTAAGATCCTGTAGGAGCCACTGCTGAACATGGGCCCATGTTCAGCTGTGGCCGTAAACGGGCTGTTGATAATGATGATGACGAATACCGACTGCAGTGGTAGTTCCAAGAAAATGAAACGTGCAAAGAGAAATGATATTACAATTGATGTGAATTCACGTACGATAAACCGAATCATAAAAAGCTATACGTACACTTCATTGTTTGTCAACTTGTGTTGGTTCTTCGTTTGTATTACGAAATAATTTTAATAATATTCTTGGCAAAATGAGACTTCGCTGAGTCTCCTTTTTAGTATAAAAATACTACTGTTTGAGTTGGGTCCCGTACGTCGCGCGTCGCTTCGCTAGATGACCTACAAAACCGAACTCAAACAGCAGTTTTCTGTTTGGCATCATCCCGCATACTGCCAACTTCTTACTACACATATATTTTAAAATTTAGTAAACGCTTTTGTTGAAACGTATTCATTTTCAGCTTTTGAACAATAAATTAACGATCAGTGCTCATTAAATTACGCCAGTGAAAATTTACTGGCGATTAAAAAGTAAATAACTTATCTTTTACAACTTTTTTACATTATTGCTTTAGTTTGACACTGAAAAAAAATATTTTTACTCAGTTTAAGTATCTTCTGTTTCCCTACATTTAAGGTTTATGTTAACATTCTCAGAAATATTTATTTGACTTATCAAATAGTTACAAGCAAAGCAATTTCAACAGAAAATTATATTTAGGAATGTATGATATGTATTCACATTAATATATTACATTGATATCACTTGAGTCTGATGTTCATTTTGTGAGGAGAGAATAAATTATTTTTTATCACATCTTTTCAAAAAGAGGACTTTTTTGTAGATATTTATAAGATCTACAGTTAATTATGTAGAGGAACCGTTGGTGGTGTTTATCCATATAAACTGCAGATCTTCTTTTCCGGGCGAGGTGGTATGCCCGGCGGCCGACGACCATTTGGTACTGTTCGGAACTTGTATATGTTCTAATTGGCTTGCGAACTTGTATTGCGCGATACAGGTTAGTTAGGATGCTAGGTGGTCGATGGCGCTGCTCGTCTACTAGTAGTTTGTGTGCAGCTACTGTAGATGTCGCTACAGTACTCCCCTCCGAGACTGTAAGTCGTTCTGCTGAGTTGGAGTTCCAGTGAGTCGGAACTGATTCCAGTGAGTCGGAATCGATGCGGGTCCCAGTGAGTCGGGACGGGTCCCAGTGAGTCGGGACGGGTCCCAGTGAGTCAGGACCGTTGTGGCTGTGGCTGCGTGCTGGCAGTGCTGCGCAGAGCGGTGCGTGTGAGGTCATGTGCGCAGTGCCGTGGTGCTGTAGCCTGAGTCGGTCGAGCCGTGTTGCGGAAAGCGAGTTACTTTGTTGGTTGTGGTTGAGATTGATGAGGAGTAGCTTGCTGGAGTAGCCGGTTGCGTGTTCATATCACGTCGGCGTCACCAATTGTAGAGGAACCGTTGGTGGTGTTCCTCCATAGAAACTGCAGATCTTCTTTGCCGGGCGAGGTGGTATGCCCGGCGGCCGACGGTCATTTGGTACTGTTCGGAACTTGTATATGTTCTAATTGGCTTGCGAACTTGTATTGCGCGATACAGGTTAGTTAGGATGCTAGGTGGTAGATGGCGCTGCTCGTCTACTAGTAGTTTGTGTGCAGCTACTGTAGATCTCGCTACAATTAGAACATTTTATGGTTCTATCTTTTATAGTTTAGGCAGCGTACGCAAAATAAGTAACTTTTCTGGTTGATTTTTTACACCTTGTGTCCGAAAAACTCAAATATCTTACGAAATCCTATTTTTTTCTTAAATAAAATTTAGCCTATGTTACTTGTGGATAATGTGGCTTTCCAATGGTGAAAAATTTTTTGAAATCGGTCCAGTACTTTTTGAGACTATTCATTACAACCAAACAAACAAACAAACAAAGTATTCCTCTTTATAATATTAGTATAGGTAAACATTGAGGTAGGTTTCATTATTTCCACTCGTTATAATTTTTTTCGGGAATCTTTGCGGTAGGTATAATAGAAATAGGGCTTCTACTTTATGGTTGTTCAAGCTACTTACTAATTATTAAGACATGTCATTTCACCGTACAAATTTCATTATTTAATCACTTAAGATGTTTTTATTGCGACTAAAGATCCGGAAAATTAGTTTTCATCAAGACGATGCCTCGTTGAGAAAATTGTCGTTGATAAGGCTTAAACCGAGATCAATTTCAGTATGTTGCGTGATTACTTAATTCCACGGCTAGTGGGCAGAGACCCTCATAAAGATAAGACAGGAATGAGTGGACTTCTTAATTTATGATCACGTGTAGCCTCGGGGGCTACTTTATATACCCATTCTCTTATGTACTACTGGGAAATAGTGGTTGTTTTATAAGTTTTTCTTAAATTTCATAAAAATATGACACAAAAACAAAAAATATGTTTTGAACTTTTACATTCAAATTAACCTTTTAGTGAATTTTGTAGTAGATAATAAATTAAAAAAGCTTCGTAATTATAAGTAAGTAAGAGTTTCTCGCAGAAGAAATATATAAACTTAAAGTTAAGTTAAATAAAAAAATGTAGAAGAAATTGTTATGTAGGTATATGATACCTAAATAAATATAATCATACCACTTCTTTTTCTTTCTTCTTTGACTTGAAAATTGGACATAAATTATGCTAATTATATTCGATACTTTCAGCTTTTAGTGACAAAAATATTGTGATGATCAGATAATAGTGAATGTTTCCGTGATAGCTTTGGCTTGCAAAATCTATTATATTACGAGTTTTAATATGATTTAATTTGGAAATATACCAAACTATGCTATATTTGCTCGGTCACTACAGAACCGGGTTTTCAAATACAGCAATAGGTACTTTCAAGAGTTGATGATGCCCGACTTTCAAGTTTTTTTTGAAGTCTTTGATATGCTAGTAGGTATCTTTTACTTACGGTAGCCCTAAGAAATTGTCTCAAATAAAACAATATCTTAGGGCTACCTAAAATGCGTTGAATGACGTAGATAACAGCAATGTTATTCATAAAGTTATAAAAAAATGGTTGCAATGTAGACAATAGGCATGAGGACTAAAATACTATAATTAGTCCCTCAGTTAGATAACTAAAAAATATTGGACACGTATTTTTTTATTTATCAAATAAATAAAAATTGTCAAAGATACAGAGCAACAGCAAACTATAAAGTTCAGGAGAGAGGGACTTGTGACTTCACTACTAGGTAAAATATTACCCAGCAGTGACGTCGTTTTTTGTTTGTTGAACCAACAAAAAAAACGTGTTCAATATCTTTTGGTAATCTAACTGACGGACTTAATAGTTTTTTTTATTATTCATGCCTATTGCGTTAAATATGTAGTTGTAAGTCATCGAAGCCTCACCGTTTGTCAACTAAAATCCAAGACGACAGTCGGCATAGTGGCGAATTTAAGGATATTTTACGTTGCTAAATGCCGATTTCCATACATTTAGAACCGTAATGTAATTCTACGTTACGCCCCAGATATCGGAGCGGCTCATGTTGCACTTATCTTAGCGAATACCGATTCGATTTGCTGCGAAGAAACCTAACACTTGTTATTTTTAGAAATATTTTTTACACCTTAGTGAATAATATTGCAAAATGTTACGTGCATTGGCGACGGTGATCTTCTTTTTTGTTAGAATGTCAGTGAAACTTCCGTGTTACAGGATTTCGTATATATATTGCGTTCGCAGTTAATTAGTTTTAGGTAAAATATGCTTTATGCCTCTTGATTCATTAAACTCAATCTATAGAAAACCTCTTTGAAAAAATATTTAAATTGATTTTAGTAGAATATAAAGTTGTTGATGAGGCACAGAACATCTACTAGAATATCAAAATTTAGAATACCTCTTTTTTTCCGGGGGGAAATGCATTTACGCATTCCCACCGCCGCTGCAGCGTATTCGCGCGCTGTCGGTGTGATATGTGGGACTCGCCATCTCTATAGCATGGTATGCTAACTCATACCACGAGGAGAGGACCCTATACCACTAAAACCCCCGGACACTCCTTCGATCCGCCGTTGGCGGGGTCCGGGCACGCATAAGCAATCCGGCTCCCCGACGGCACCCGCGGCCAATATGGCATCGCGGGAGACCGGGGATAGGCGGCGGGTTTCGGCTCGCCACTGACGACCAACACGCCGCCTGCAAAAGCGGGTGGGCGGAGGGATCTAATTCCCTCTCCCGCTCCGCGGCCTCCATCTGTGGCATTACTTGTCTACAGAAGGAGGCAACCGCCTCCCACGACCTCTTGCTTTGGACCATCTTCGAAATGATGATCGGCAACGAGAGGTCGTCTCCCACCATGCCAACGAGCTCCTCCCGCTCGTTGGCCCACGCCGGGCACTCCACCACCGTGTGCTGTGCCGTATCGTCGGCACAGTCACAGTGGTGACAGCGAGTGTCCGGCTCTCTGTGCCACGTTGCACAGGTAATGGCCGAAGCAGCCATGGCCTGTTACTACCTCTGCAACGTGGTAGGTGTCGTCGCCGTGACGGCGACCGGCCCACTTTTTTAGATGGGGCCAAATCGCCTTCACCGTGGCCAACGCGATGCCTACGTCGTGGATGAGAGCTGGAATCATTTACTCTCATCCGCTCCGCGGCCCCCTTCTGTTGAAATACTGTCTCACAGAAAGAAGCCCTCGATTCCTGCGATCCCTCGCTCTCGAGCATCTTCTTAGTGATGGTCGAAAGCGATAGATTGTCCCCGGCGACGAGCGCACTGCGCTCAGACGCCTAATCCGGACACTCGGAAAGCGTGTGTTGCGCCGTGTCGTCGACGCAATTACAATGGTGGTAACGAGCGTCCGGCTCTCTCCGCCGTGCGAGCGAAGCGAGCGGTGCCGCGACAGCGGCCGGCCGGCGAAAGCTACGACCAAGTTGCTTACAGATTTTGTTCGGTTCACTAATGATTCATTTCTGTCACAAAATTACCCTGTGCCATACATAATAAATAAATATCGATATTAAGGACATTCGAAACTTTGTACTTTCGATTTACTTAATTATTATGACACTTGACCAAACCTAACCTAACGAGACTATGCCATTGTTGTAACAAAACAAAAAACTGGTCAAGTGCGAGTCGGGCTGGAGCACGAATGGTTCCGTCCCATTTTCAAACGTCTACCTGATGCCATTATTTATATAAGTAGAGCAACAAAAGGGCAAAAAAAAGTTTGTTGTATGGGAGGCCCCCTTAAATATTATTTATTTTATTTTATTTTCAGTATTTGTTGTTATAGCGGCAATTATAATAGGTATACATCATCTGTGAAATTTCAACTGTCTAGCTATCGCGGTTCTTGAGATACAGCCTGGTGACAGACAGACAGACAGCGAAGTCTTAGTAATAGGATCCCATTTTTACCATTCGGGTACGGAACCCTAAAAAGCACCTTCAATAAGTCCTACTGAAATCTATAGGATTCGTTTATTTTTAAATTTTAACCACCTGAAATCAACTGTTTATCAACTAACTAGAAAGTTGATCAATTTACGATTCTTATTATTTTCCGGCAACATATACATTATTATCAAAATAATTTTCCTAAAACATAAACAGAGTGTATATGTATTTACCTAAGTTATATGTATAAAGAAAAAAGAATAGTATAGACTATTTATTACGTTCTGTTTTAAAAGGTCGTGTAGCTCCAGATCAATGTAATGTTCTCATGTTTGTAGGTTTTCTGGATCGCCAAAACTCATATATGGAAGATTAAGGTCGGCAATGCGTGCATAGCCGTAATAATACTGGGTATCACTAAAGCGTTCATAAGCTACAAGTATTGTAAAAAAAACAAGCAGTATGTGCTAAGTATACGAACTTAAAAATATTAGTTAACAATTTTTGTTTTAAATGAATCGCATCGTCTATATTTACTAATATTACAAAAAGAGTTTGTATTTTTAGATTTACGTATGTTTGATTCGAATAAACGCAAAAACGAGTGGACGGATGTTGATAATGCTTTCACCATTAGAATGCTACATTATCCCTGAGTAACATAGGCTATAATTTTTACGAGAAAGGTGCACTCGTCCGAAGCCGGGACAGGCCAATCTCTTATAAAAATTTAGTAAAAAAGCAGCAAAACAAAAATAGCTAGGTACTTTACACTTGCAGCGACATCTAGAGTAGCCGGACAAACCACAAGAAGGCAAGCAGCGCCATCTAGCACCTAGCATCCCAACTAACCTGTATCGCGCAATACAAGTTCGCAAGCCAATTCGAACAGAAACAAGTTCTGAATATCAACAAATGGCTGCCGGCCGCCGAGCATACCACCTCGCTCGGCAAAGAAGGTCTTCATTTTCTGTGGAGGAACACCACCAACCGTTCCTTCACACACAGTTTAGCGATCTCTTATTAAATTATACGCTTAAGATATAATATCAGTCGTTCAAATTTTAAATGAACCTATCTTTAGGTGCTCATTTAATTATCTAATCCAATTAGGTAGTTGATGTCATCTTTCACGGCCCGTTTAAATGGATTAAGTGTGACGCTACGGTTGGGATCCGGTTATGACCAGTTATTACCAGTAAAGCTTGTCTCGCCTTGTCGGCTTATAGAGGTAGTGCTGTTAATTGAAGCCCCCCTTTATTTCTTTGTTATATTTTCATTAGCTCTCGTATATAATCTCGTATATTATGACGCAATATGTAATTTTATTATGGAATAAGATTCCTACGCGCGATATCACCCGCGTAGCTCCCGTTCCCGTGGGAACTTCTTAATTACGTATAGCCTTCCTCAATAAATGGGTTATCTAATATTGAAATATTTTTCCAAATCAGTCTAGTAGTGTCTGAGATTAGCGCGTTCAAGCAAACAAACAAACAAACTCTTCAGCTTCATATATTAGTATACTAGATATATTTTGATGTAGATTTTCACTGCGTTTTATCACTTTTGCTTATCTTTTTATCAAAAATGCACTGAGTATCTTCTCAACCGAATATTAAACTGTCAATGACGTATTAATGACTTGCGTGTATCAATTTCCGCGGACGGATATTGTCGTACAAACGATGTCCGTTTCTGGAAATGGACGAACGCAGAGCATTCTTATACAAACAATCTTGTTTTTTTAGGCGTGATGGATTCCCGATGCTTTTTTGTGAATTGTAATGATAAAATATACGTTAATTTCTATGTATATTTTTTCTTTCTATAAAACAGCATTATTAATTAGATATCGTGTATTTTTAGCAAAATAATCCATAAAAAACGGTCTGAGTGCCTGTAGGTACAATAGGCACGAAGACCTAAAATAATATAACTAGTCCGTCAGTTAGATTACTAAAAAAAATTGGACACATATTTTTTTAATTATCAAATCAAAAAAAAATGACAAAGATACAGAGCAACAACAAACTATAACGTTCAGGAGTGGGGGGCTAGTGACGTCACTAATAGGTAAAATAGCGACCTAAAAGCGACCTCACACAAAATTTCAACATCTGTATCTTCGCCTTTTTTTGTTTGAGGAACGAAAAAAAAAATGCGTGTCCAATATTTTTTGGTAATTTAACTGACGGGCTAAATAGATTTTTTTATTCTTCATGCCTATTGTTTTTTTTCCTGTATTTTTAAGTAAGAGAGATTCTAAGCAGACTCCATAATATCAATAGAAGAAAAGTCATATCTGATTATAGTATCGAAAGAGTTATCTTACATTTTTTGCTCATGACATGCTATATTCTACCATGTTTTACTTAGCTACATTGTTGTTGTAAAATGTGTTACAGAAAACAAAATAACCATACCGATGTTCTCTTAAACAAAAATGAACTACACAATGTTTAATTTAATTAATATGACACCAGTTTTGCCTATAAAGCGTTGTTTTATGCAAATATTGCGACTATTGCGCTCCTGATTTAAACCTGCAACACTAGACATTACTTAAAATGGTCGTGAAAAGTGTTCCAGATTAAACTAACTAGCATTTGTGTCACATAAAAGGCTAATAGCGGTTGTAAATATTATTACAATCCGTACACAATCTTTGGGTCATTTGAACTCAGATGTGGCCGAGTTTATCTTGCATACAATTGCTTTTACATCCATTTTCAACAAGAACAAGAGTTATATTTACCAGCGCAGTTCGTGCTAGCGTAGAATCATTTTGAAATAAATAATAATATTACTTTGAACCATTCAATGTTCCGACGCTACGTAATCGGTTGTCTTAATCGGTATACTTACGCTTTTGTAGCTAACGTTATAAAGAATAGAATATTTTTTTCTTTAAAAATGTGGCTAGTAGTTATTCCAAAGGTGACGGGGTAGTTGCCATAGTCACCACGCTTGGCAAGCGGGATGGTGACCGCAGTATTATGTTGTACCACACAAGGAAACGCTGCGGCCCGTTCCTTGATTTACGATTATTATAGATGATGTTATATCAATCGGGACGAACGACTTAACGTGCTTTCCGAGGCACGAAGGGTAGTCCCTCAACCAACCAGACCCGGAAAGAATTCTTAGAATCTACACAAAGATGATCTGTCCGGCATGGGGATCGAACTCACGGCCTCTGAGATTTAAAGCGAGCCAAATACCGCTACGCTACGGAGGTTGTCTAAGTAGGTACTAAGTGAATTTAGATTTAGAAAACTTACGGCTACAATAAAATACATATGTTATTGGTCTGAACTTAAACATTGAATGTTTAAGTTCAGACCACTAAGTTTATTCCAATTTCAGTATTAACGACATAATATTATTATAACGACATTTCTGTTTTCTTCCGTCTAGTAAAGGAAGTAGGTGGGGTTTTCAAATGCAATACTAATATTATAAAGAGGTAAAGTTTGTGAGTTTGTGACATTGTAGGGGGTAATGTTTGGATGTACAGAACCGGTTTAAAAAACATATTTTACTAATATAAAGCCACGAATTTTATAAGTGTCACAGGCAATATTTTAAGTTAGTTTCTACGGGGACGTGATCTATGCGGGTGAAACCGCCCGGGACAGCTATCCCTGATAATGTTAGTCTTGGGAATAACCCAAGCAGGTAGATTGTAGTTAAGTTTTCAACAGGATTGAGCTTACGCATGAGAAAGCATACCTAAATAGCAATTAAATGATTGTTGATACAACCAATAAAAAATTACAATTACCTACTTGTTGAACCAAGGTTTAAATTATTTAATATACGATAACATCAACCTCCGTAGCGTAGCGGTGTTTGGCTCAACCTCCGTAGCGTAGTGGTATTTGGCTCGCTTTAAATCTCGGAGGTCGTGGGTTCGATCTCCACGCGTGCCTCATAAAGCACGTTAAGCCGTTGGTCCCGATTGTTTTATCATCATCTATAATAATCGTAAATCAAGGAACCGGCAGCAGCGTTACCTTGTGTGGTACAACATAATACTGCGGTCACCAACCCGCCTGCCAATCGTGGTTACTATGGCAACTACCTTCTTAGAGAAGGCCCATTTCAGCAGCCAGGTTCAGCAGTGGACGTTATACGGGCTAATGATGATGATGATGAGGATAACAAGTCCTCAATATACCTTTAAGCAATTATTGTCATGGTTGGGTTATTGAGTGAGTGAATGGTTGAGTTACCTACCAGTTCTCTTGGATCTCCATTCTGAGATATATACCGAGAAATCCAAAGTCTTATTGGTCCAAAAAAATTATCTAAACCATGCAACAAGTTGGGGCTTGTTCATGATGAGATCTGTTATGTATTTCTGTATGTTCCTTATTGCTGGTTCTCATAAGGGTTGGGGCCTTATAAAGCCTTGTCGGCCAACTTAGATCCTGTGTGATGCCGGCTCTGGTAAAATACTCTGCGGACTAACCGCACTAATTTTGGTAGTGGAGTTAGTTAGTGGGTCTATAAAATTCATCAAATAAATAATCTAATCTACTTTTGGAGACCCACGTTGCGTAACGGTGCGCGACTACCGAGCTGTAAGTAATTATTGTTTCATTCTTAATAAGCTTGCGTTATAGAAATCTCAAATAACTTGATCTTATTTATACTATCGCATTAAAGCTTTAAATCTGCACCATTAACCTTTACTTTTTAATTGCGACATTGATGTTTCACAAAATACGTTATGAACAACATGAAGCTCAAATAATTTATTACAGAAATATCTTCAAGAAGAATTTATCGGACCTGAAATGAAACAAATAAATGAATTGTTTGTTTGTACAGAAAAAATGTTTAAAGCACAGATTGTACATAAAAACCTTTATCCTGTTTTTTAATTAAATCACAAAAAAAGGAAACTATAGGTAATGCTGCCAGCATTACCTATTGATTCTAAAAACCAATTTATTGGCGCTAGTATCAATAAATTGGTTTCATCACATTGGCACCCATGCGAAAAATAGGACACATCTAGAAATAATGATCAATCAGTTGGCATTCCATTTTTAAACTCAACCAGAAAACAAATCAGAAAAATATTGGATAAGATTGATTGCAATTTGTCAAGATTCTACAAGGGATTTCCCTTTTAAAATAATCTCTATGATATGTGCACTGCCGTTGTTAGAGTTTAAAGTCTTGCCACCATTTCCATTAAAATATAACATCACTTCAAATGTTGCCATTTGAAAAACAATAACGATAGAAAAATTGATTTTTCTATGGTTATTATTTTTTGTAGACAGCTTTGATGGTTGTGAGTTCTTGTTTTTTTTTCATTCATCGTAGCTGTGCCAATATTTGGTGGAGTGTCAAGAATAGGCAGGCATTACCCTACATGAATATTCTGATATTTGGCATTGGTTTCGCAAAACCATAATGAAACGAGATACTAAATCAAACGTTTTATGGTTAGATACAGTATTCGCTGTAACAAGTCCTGCGTTAAACGGCAACGAGAGCTGACCGAGTTGCGGTCGCATTGAGCTAGCTGTGCTTAGTTGTTATTGTTAGTGATCGAGTCAATTTAGCAACGAGCCAAATCGACATAACCGCTACTCAACGTTCACTGCATTGCTTTATATGAGGTTAAAAGTTGCATAATTGAACGTTTACCGTTATCGTAAATGTACTAAGTTGATTTTTTTAATAGCACGTTTGAGGCTGAATTAAATGAAATTGGAAGGTGAAAAAATATCCCAATATTTTATTAATTTTGTGGTATTGATAGGAAAAGCTGGAGCTGAATTTAAACCGATATAACAAAATAAAGCAGAAAATAAGTTGTTCTGCTTTTGCTGCAAACGTATTTAGGTAACGTCAACAACCCTCTGGGGTAACAGGAAAATTTAAATTTTCAGATTTATACAGTAGAAAAAATAGAAAAGCCTTTATGTCCTGAAACTTGTATATGTCGCGGGAAATTTGTTTAATTCGTCTTATTGTATTACGACAAGTTTAAAAAATAGAGCTGTATTACTCTACAAAACGGCTCATTCAAGTAAAAACCGCCTTTTTAACTAGATCTATAAAGTTATATAATTCGTTCTTAAACTCGCGCCACAATTGCTAATAATATTCATTAACAATTGCGATACTGCCTGCCTTAACGACAGCGATTTACAGAAACTACTGTACAAAAAAGTACAAAGAAAATGTATCCAAACCACTGCTTTATTGTTTCATGCTGGAATATTATTAAAATTTAGGGAGTATTACGACATTTACGAAAATCGTCAGGATTGATTAGATAGAAAGGTGACGCGACGTCTCGATTAGTTCCTATTCTTGCACATGTTTCACTATAATTTCTTTCATTTGTGTTTAAGAGACCCCTACAGCGCCACGTCTTTAGAGCGTCGACGTCGTGCTAGCGTCGCGTCGTTTGCGCAGCGTCGACGCCGTGGCTGCGCGACACCAGCGCTCGCTGGCTGTCGAACACTGGGCAGCCACTAATGGTTAAGACGAAATAGCGTTTCAGCATCAAAGTTGTACAAAACATGGTGAATAAGGGCTTAATAGTAATCATTCAACCTTAGTCGTTGTGTGTCAACAAGTAAATTTTAAATACTGACTACCTAACGAGAAAGGGAAGAGTGTAAAAGAGTAGTAGGCTTAGAATTGCATACAATACCTACAAGTTGTATACAATTCCTGGTTTCATACTCTTCTGATAACATAAATCAAAAACACGTGTTATGTGTTTTAGGGTTCCATAGTCTACAAGGAACCCTTATAGCTTCGTCATATCAGTCCATCTGACCGTCCGTCTGTTCGTCTGTCCGTCTGGGCTCATACTCCACCGTTACTGCAACCATTGTCAAAAGAAAATTGGTGGAAAGATTTACATTGAAGTACAAGTACAATCCAAAATGCAGTTTTTAAAATTTTGGAAACATATTTGTTTTTAGCCCTCCTTTACCTATAGCGAAAAGTGATTTTAATTCGACTAACCCCAACTGTAGGGTATCCTTGGAAAGGTCTTTCGAAATGCCACAAAAACTGCTTAGAACTATGTAGATCAACCCCCCAGTCTCGAGATAACCTAATACAAAGTTAACATTAGAGCGTCCCCCCCTTAACTTTGAAATAATTTAAAAAAAAATGTGATATATTAACTAAGTAAGTACTTTCAACTAAAACTATAGCGGACTCGGTATCATACATAGTTATTTTTTAACAACTCGACCAACTTATGTAAATACAGTTGTCCGAACAAAAGGTATGGAATCGACCGCAAAATGAAATTTAACTTTATTAATTTAAAAATAGGTATTTTAGTTATACCTACATACCTACGAAACCCTCATGTGCGTATCCGACACGTTCTTGGCCGGTTTTTATAAGTAACATTCATTTGACTTGGCATGTTTTCTGTTATTATAAATAAGGACAATTTAATTAAGACAGAAATTAAAGCTCTGAAATAAATCACAATATGAGCATACTCAAATATTAAATTGCATTACATAAACAACATGAACATTACATGAACGTATCCCTAAACTCTAACCATTTTAGGTAGTTACCGTCAAATGAAGGCAAGTTGATGGTTGGTAATTTGACGAAATTTTGCTGAATGCAGGCGTCTGAACACTGTGAAGATGTGTGTAGCATGGTTTCTAGTTCAGTAGGTTTTGTGTTTTTATCGATAATGGTCTGAGCTAGAGATGTGGCTTGGTAGAAAGTATTCTCAAAACTAACTATCTCATTTTCATCCTCATTCCCTAAAATCATTTCGATTTCAAATTGAATCTCATTAAATTCCGCCAAAGCATTTTCTACCTTACCTAAACGTAGAATTAATTATTTTATTTGAACGTTGCTTATTGATTCAGATTGTTTATTTAATGTAAACACATAGTCCTTGAATCTCGTTAAACGACCCTTAATTGTTCCACGGCAACACACTAGTGTTTTCAATATAATTTTCTCGTTAGAAGATTCATCGCTATGAGATGGACCGGCTAGTATATTGTCTACGTCGTTGGGCATTTTGAATTAGAGAATAAAAATATTATGAGTTAGGTAAAGTAAATGTGCATCAAACCCGTTTGGAGTTCAAGCAGCAGTTGACTGAAGCACAGTTACAGTGGGATGCGGTGTAGCAGCACAGTTCACCGGTACCTCGAGGCCCAGCGAGCGATGACTGCACCTGCTGTCCTACTGCAAGTTGTTCACTTGTTGAGTGTTCGTGCTGAAATAGTCGGCAAAATTTGTTTGAGAAACTGTAAGTACTGTTTAAGAATATAGAGGATGTGCAATTAAGTTACTTAATTAAGACCTAGGTCATTTATATGTTTTTGTAAGTATGCATTCACTTGTAGTTTGACACTATGAGGGCATAAAACTCATTAGAAATCTAATTGTGCAAAAGGTTAAGTGCATTTAGCAAGCTTGGGTGCATTAAGCGACTCGTTGGATGAGTGGTGTGTAAAATAACTTTGATATTGTGCACAATGAGCATAAGTTAGGTACTGACCTACATACAGTATTTAAAACTGCAGTAATATATTGATGTTTATCAATGTTAAGACTTAAATAATAGCTATGCGCTGTGCTGTGAGCAACACCGTTTATAAATGTGAATAAATAGCCTCAAAAGATGCTCAGGCAAGCCATTCGGTTAAGGTATTACCTAGTATGAACATGCGCGTAAGAAACACAAGTAAATGGTAAAAAAAACATACACTAAATGCCGTCTATTTAATGTAGGTATCCTTAGTTTGAGCAAAACCGATTTATTTGATGTGAAATAACTGCTCGGAAGTAGGTACGCAAAGTTTAAGCGGTAGGCATTAAAATTAAATTAGAAATATGGTTATTGTGCATTTAACATTGGGTCTCTGCCCTATTTTACCCTAGATTTAGCAGTGAATAGCCAGGGCCAGGCACATCCCGACGGGCAAAGCATCAGTGAATAACATCCCGACGGGCAAAGCAATTAAAGGAAAGAGCACTCCCCTGGTTTATCATTGGACGTGTCCCGCTACGCAGTTGCCACGTGTAACCGCACTCGCTGCGACGCCGCCGCGTCGCCATAAATTTTCTCCCGCCTTATGGATGCAGCGCCGAGACGAGATGACGCGCCGCTCGGGAATATCGGGGCTGCAGTACCGCACCGGAGTGCCACTCCGCCTTGCGCAACAGTCTTGCTACAACCCTGATGAGCACGAAAAAGAATTTGTGAAAATGGTGTCGTTCAATAGCTTCTTGGTGAGGGCGTCGCCACGTGCGTCGTCGGGTCGCTCACTCGTCGCGTCGCGTCGTCTTATTTCCCGCCGCTTTATTTGTTCGTCACTGGTCGCCAATTTGATGCCGTGTAGAATTAATAACACCGTTTCTAGGTAAAGAACTTTTTAATGTTCGTAATTATTGTATGATTATAATGGTAGTTACATTGTGCTTCTGTATTGAACGGCTGGCACTCAGTTTTGTGTGTGTCGCTCTCATGCCACTATATAATGATTGATTTTATTACATGAATAAAATACATGTATAAAACTAAAAGTAGCTAATTTAAAATAAAACTAACTTAGAAAATACTACTATTCTACTTGGCAAGGTTCCCAGAATGCTGGCAGCATTACTCCGTTGAATGGCAATGCTTACCTGCTGTGCAAAAACCGCTGCTAGTTTTTTTTTTTAATTAATTTGGCCCCCAGTCCCCCCGGCCCCAATGTGCTTTATAGTGCTTGTAATAAATATTGATGATTGATGACGGACTTACGTATTTACCGTAGTCTACCTGTAGTCTAATAAATAAATGTTTTTTTTTGTATTGTATCTTGTTATTTATTAATTGGGGCAACAAAAAATTACCTTAACCTAAACTTCATTGAAATGGCGAGGTAATAAAGTTTTTCCTAAAGCCAAGTGTAAACCTAGTACAAAATAAAACTGGTTGGGGTCCAAATGTAATGTAGATTTAACAACAAAAAGTATGAAAAAAAAAAACAACTGGGTAGGTATTTTAGGCGTAATTAAAAGTTAATCACAATCACGCGCTCCGTACTCTTTGCTCATGCGTATAGGGTGAAATAATATTGAGGAAAAATTAAATTTACTTAAAAAAATGTTGTTGTTTGTTGAATATGCGTTCTATAAGTGAAACCAAACCACTGGTTTCAAGGATAACGGCGTTTACACTAACACCCAGTATATAAATTTATTGCACGAGAGATAATTATAGTCTTGTGTCAAGAAACACGTTCTTCATACATATTAATGTGGGCGCCGCTGAAGGTATATACACAGTATTTTGAATTAAATTAATAGGACTTTGATAACTAACACGGACTATAAGCACTGAACCACGACGAAAAAGACTGGGGCCACCGCGGTCCTAGGTTCGGCGAGGATCTTAACCTGGCAAACCTGCAGGTTTTTTTAGTACATACATTAAGAAAAACGACATGTCACCCCTTCCCTAATTAAAGTTAAAATAAACTAACTAAGAGGTTAACTAGTATTTACTACTAAAGTCAAACAGATCGTTGAAAATAAAATAGTTTTTCGGATGCGAATCTTTTTATTATAACATTAAATGCTTAAAATTCATAAACAAGTAATTTAATCTATACATTAGGTGCATAAAAACAATGATAAAATATTCAATATTCAAAATAATTTAATATTAAATTGACACAATTTGAAATGAAATATTAATATGCTTTGAAATAAATAAATCATAAATAAAATAAATAAAAATCATTTTTATTTACGTAAACCTATTACAGGCACTTGCAAATAGTCAAAACAATAATTTATTATTAATCTATGTATAATTTTAACATTTTTAAATGAGCATATTAAGCAGGTATTTTAGTTATTGTTTTTAATCATTTTAGTCTTAACTTTATTATTTTACTATATTGTGTCCGATAGCTTGTTCTGTCTATATTAAATTATATTAAGAACAATTGTCATTATTTGGGCGGACCATGAGTATATAACGACGGACGCGCTTTAATGCTACCACCGGATCCAATACGCCCCAACTGAGAAGATCCGGCGAAACAAACTCAGTGGGTTATTCTACTGCCGGTTTTAACACGACCCACATGAGACGGTCCGGCGAAACATCCTCAAATGGGCAGAGCGTGGGTTTTGGTCCAGTTACTTTTATTATTTATTTGGCATACACATTATTTTCCCGAACGGTTGTCTTTATAATATTTGATTATCTATTAATGTTTTTATACTAATAAAAGAAGCTAATTTGAGACAGAACTAGCGGTCTATTAATGTAACTCATTAGGCCGATTACAGATAGTTCACAGAACATCACACTATTATGCTTACTATTTTACTTAGATACAGGGTCTCTAGGAAGTGTTACGCAGGATGGTTCATGAGACCAAACATCTTTATCCTCAATATAGTCCTTAACGCTATAGTAACCTTTAGATACAAGGACACGTTTAATATATGCTTTAAAAGTTGTATCAGGCAAATCAGTAACACGACTAGGGAGTTTGTTATAAAACCTAATACCATTTCCCATAAATGATTTATTGGTTCTACTTACTCTAAAACCGGGTATGGCAATTTTATGTTTATTTCTTGTGTTAACATTATGAATATCACTTTTTTACTATAATGATCTATATTTTTTCTAACAAAAATGATATTTTGGTATATGTACTCAGAAGGAGCGGTAAGTATATTTATCTCTTTAAACAGGGTACGTAAGGAGTCGCGACTACCTAAACCGTAAATAGCCCTAACTGCTCTTTTCTGTAATATAAAAATACTATTGACATCAGCGGCTGAACCCCAAAGCAGTATTCCATAGGACATAATGCTATGAAAGTACGCGAAATACACTAGTCTAGCAGTTGCTTCATCTGACAATTGCCTAATTTTCCAGACAGCATAAGATGCGGAACTGAGTCTACCAGTTAATTTTTCAATATGAGGGCCCCATTGCAGTTTTGAATCTGCATGATGAATGAAATACATAACGATATTTTATTTTAACTAACGCCATCTAATGAGTTTCCCATGCAGTTTAGGAATAATAAACAGCACATAGCAACATAATATCAGAGTCAACAGTAACAACTTGAAACCATACTTAGTTACTATCCGTGCCGCTAGTTGCCAAAAGAAATGTGTACAACGCCATCTAGCTAAATAGCCCCGAACCAGTAAAGCACGTGTTGACGTTGGGATGCTAGCCTTACCTATTACTTTGCTACGCCGAATAGATAGCACCATGTGTGTCAATCTATTAAAAGTTTTGCTGATTAAAAGTTAGCAAATGAGCACAATGGGTATGATATAAAATTTTTTTGCATAATTTGGATTTGACTAAATAATTTACCTTTATACCCTTATGCAATAAGCTGTCTCAGCTTGTAGCATTAATTATGATGTCCTGTTTACTACAATAGTAAACTAGTTTTGATATTTTCAGTTATAACGTCTTATCATAGTAGACTAGTAGACTTAATAAATTTGATCGTGTGAGTGGAAACCACCACAGGAACTTCTGTAAATCTAAAAAAACCGAGGACCAATAAGTTCTAGGATAAAAAAACTTTTAGAGGAAGATATTGAATTTGATTTACTGACTTTATTAAGATTGCTAACAAAGTTAAAATAAATAACGCAATGACTTATGTATTTAACTTAAAAACCCATTCTTAGAAGTGGCCGGAAAAACCACGTAAAAGTAATTTAACTGTCACCTGGAGCTTTTCGCTCAGATGGAACCCGATGTCTCGCTGCCAATAATGTATTCAAATACTTCAATTACAATCTGTATCTGTAGTGCAGGCGCCGTATTAAGTTTAGTATGCAAAATACTAAACTTAGTTCAATTGAGAGGACGGGCAATTATGCTCAAATTCTATTAACTGAGATACCAAAAACAAACAAACACATGTCGCCGGGAGCTGTGCCGGTCCCTTTCCCTTTTCCTTGCCCCCCTTTCTCCGTTCTGCGTGTCGATGTTTCATTACGCTCGTAAGAGTCAGTAGTAACTAATTCTTAGTGCGTAGCAGCTTATACTATCGTATTTAAACAAAATTATTGGAATTTGAAATTATATTAAGTATTTTTTAAGCTTTTGGCTCGCTTTAAATCTCGGAGGTCGTGGGTTCGATCCCCACGCCGTACAGTAAATCTTTGTGTTAATTCTAAGATTTCTTTTCGGGTCTGGTTGGTTATGGGACTACCCTCCGTGCCTCGGAAAGCACGTTAAGCCATTGGTCCCGATTATTATAACATCATCTATAATAATCGTATATAAAGGAACGGGCAGCAGCGTTTTCTTGTGTGGTACAACATAATACTGCGGTCACCGCTATCCGCCAGCCAAGTGCAGTGACTATGGCAAATACCCTCCCCCGGGAGGAGGCCCATGTTCAGCAGTGGACGTTGACGGGCTGATGACGATGATGATTTTTTAAGCAGAAGATACTTTGACTTTTTGTAGTACAAACACGTAGTAAGAAGTTTTAAATTTACAAACTTCGAAAGTTTATATTGTTGATGTTATGGTAATTGTTCATCGAATCCAATTATTCAAAAGTACAAATATTTTCTCGCAACTAAATGTAAAACGTATAGAAATAGTATTTGACAGCTATTATGACATTTCAATGAAATATTTAGAGTCAACTTTACGGCGTGAAGGTTAAATTATAAAAAAAAATTTAATTACAATTTATCATACAAGAATTCCAACTAAACATAATATTTCTTTTCAAGCTTTGAAAAGAAGTGAGTTGTAACTCGTTCGATTTATCTGTCTGCTGCCCCTGGATATACAAGAAAAAGGAGATAGCGAACTATATATATATAAATATATATGTAAGATTCGATGATCCAACTAAATGATTTAAATTACAAGGCTCTTACTTTTATGTAGTACCTGACTTAAATTCTAACCATTTCGAAGCCGATTCAAGGGTATTTTCTCACATACTTCACGTAGTAAAAATTCAATCTGCTCATATTATAATCAGGTTTTTATCTTGTAAACTTTCGGCTATGAGTCCACCATACGGCCAACACATTTAAAACATTAAATATAAATTGCATAGTTGCTCAATTGTCTACAAGTTTTAGAAACAACAAAGTATTATCAGCACCCAAGGATGGCACTTTAGAGTGAACAATAAATGCCACCGAAAGAGAACCACTCTTATTGTTCTTCGTAGTGAGGCTATCAATAGTATTTTCGAGTTTAATAGAGCTGGGATATATTATAAGGAAAAAAAAAATCGTAGAAAATGCGCAGACGAAAATGACCAACGAATAAGAAATATAGGTGAAGACTTCCTGCGGTATAAGGTCATAAGATCACACTTGAGCAATACTTAAAACGCCTTTCTTGTGTTAGAGTTTGATAATAAGATTAATAATAAAATAATATATTATATTTTGTTGTTAATTGTACGTACTTTTCTATTAAACGCAATTGTATACGAATTGCGCTGTTCACAAATATCTAATCTAACGCAATAGTGGGCGAATCGCGCCTGTTTACAAAACAAAGAAGCAGGCAGACCACTCGTACTCCATAAATCTCGTGATAGTGACTTATATCATCACTACATAGTATAAAACAAAGTCGCTTTCTCTGTCCCTATACACCTATGTATGCTTAAATCTTTAAAACAACGCAACGGATTTTGATGAGAATTTTTTTAATAGATAGAGGGATTCAAGAGGAAGGTTTGTATGTATAATACATCAGCATTGTACCCGTGCGGAGCCGGGGAGGGTCGCTAGTTTGTTTATAAAAAAAAAACAAAATAAAACTCATTTTGTAATAAAACTCATTTACGTAAACCAACTACAGGCACTTGTAAATAGTCAAAAATTATTCATTATATTTGTTATTTATTTATATATTATTATATATTTATATGTTATTATTATAATTTATTTATATTGTTATTAGCGACGCAAAATGCTTGTTCTGTCTATATTATGCCAAAACAATTGTCATTATTTGGGTGGGCCATGAACATATACCTAACGATGGACGCGCTTTAATGCTACCACCGGATCCAATGCGCCCCAACTGAGAAGATCCAATTATGTTTTTTCTGTTCTCCGATTATTTTTTAAACACTAGTCGTATAGGGTCTTTCCTTCTTTCTTCTTCTTCTTTTATTATAGACTACAAAATATATACTTAAAAAAATCTCTCATATATTATTAAGAAACCTGATATATGTATAATAATGATTGAGTAGGTAATGCAAGAAAACATTTGAAATTAACAACAATAGGGAAAACCAACCGTTCGTTAATTTGTTCAAGTAAATACTTTACAGAGAGGTTTCGGTTTTAGATATATTTGAACCCATATCCAATATTTGATATGAGGTCAACCACAACCAATTATTCAAAATGTATTATTGCAAAAGTCATTACTTTGCAAGTATTTGAAACTCAAGATATATATATTAAATTAAATAATAGAAGGCGCATATAAACATTAGTTAGGGTATAAGTTGTATCTATGTAGTTTAAAAAAAGTTTTTTTTTATAAGAAAATGAAATTCAATATTTTTAGCAGTGCGCGATAACATGCAATATCAATATGATGATAACCAGAAGAAACTCAGATTATGTTTGTCATATAAATTTAAAATCAGGTGCATTACGTTATGGTTTATGAAACAGAGAATTATGTAACAAAAGAATTACCTTAAAATACACATACACTTTTGTCCATTGCTGCTGTAGCTTTACAACGCATCATATTAATTATTGAATTTAGGTATTTCATTTAATTGATTTAAAAACTTTTAGCATTGCGCACTGCGTAGAGGCGGAGGCTCTGCGTTAGTGCGCGAGATATGTCAGTGTCTTTTCTTTTACTTCACAATTATTAATTAATGTTTATTAATTATTTAAAATAAATTTGTAACCGTATTGAATATTTATTTTGACTTTTGTAAATATATAAATCTAAATAGTGAGGAGAACGGGGAAATAAATAAAATGACTACACTGTGTAGTAATTTTATTTTTGCCATAAAACTGCCGTTACTGAAAGCGAATTCATTTATGTTGCAAACCTACAGTTATTCGAACATCATTAATGAATTGCTCATTCATAGCATTATGGCACCCAACATTATTGTTTAGTATTTACTTTGTTTGTATTATATTACTAGCTGACCCGACAGACGTTGTACTGTCTTAGCTAAAACTATAAATTGAATTGAACTATTAGGCGTGATAGCAATGAACTAACCGTGATGTGCACTAAGAGTAGCACGCATTCGGTAAATGTTATGTCAAACGCCATAACATTACAATAAAAAAAAATAAAAAAATTTACTCTATCCATGATCGATGATATGCCAATGATTTTTAATAACTAATCTTAAGTAGGGTGATACGAAGTTCATCGATGCACTTCGTGTCACCTACCTACTATTAGTTATGAAAAAAAACTTCAAAAACTGGTTCAAGCGATCTAGCCCAAAATGCTAGAATGTTCTGAAAGAAAAGAGAGAGGGTGATCCGGAAACTTAATGTCATCAGTCATCACAGCGTCAGCACATGGTACATTGGTGCGAGATTTCCGGCTTGGGCGGTGGAGCGAGAGTGATGGGATCCGTCCTCTTTCTACCGACCATTGCCCATTCAGTAGAAGTCCGCGGAGTGTTTTCAGGAGAAACATCTCTCCTACCCATTTCACCGAAGGCGCACAGACAGCAGGCTGTCCCCCGAGCCTCGGCTTCGAGGAGTAGGGAACATAGTCCTAATTCCTTTTAGAGGCCGACCCATGATGCGTAGAGTTGTAGTTATGCTCCGTGCGCCCCCAAAAGGTGCATTGAATGGACCCAGGAGAGTCCATGACTGCTAGGTCATAGGCATCGCCACGATACCGAATGTATAATAATATTCATTAGCTTTTCCTGGTGCTCAATTTACTGGTATTTAGAGGAACATCCTGGCTTAAGTTAAGTAGGTAAACCATCTTCTAGTGATATACTAAGCATATCATCGCTATAAACAGGGGAGTTCTACATACTACATACCACCACTGTGACCGTGGATGCCTAATGCATTTTCAACCGGGAATAAAATGGACATTAAACGACAGCGACGAATTTCTTATAGTAGTAACAATTTTTTACGTTTTGTCGAATTCAAAGCAATAACTTTAGCAGTTTATATTTTGTTCAAAATGTGGTCACAGTTCACGTCGAACAAAAAGAGTTAATAAAACAAAAAAACAATTCACACACAAATTAGAATTATAAATTCGTAATTTCATTAACGCCATCGATTATGGATAGAATAAGTTTTCTAGATTTCAATATCACCGCGGAAGAGTTTAAGCAATTGGAAATGACCGAAAGAAGCCAGAATCACAACATGAACGGTGTACTAAGTATATCGTTACTCTTTTCAAAATAAAATTCTGAACCCACCTATAAATATTTGACAGTGGTGACAGGTCACTTTTTGGTTGCTCAATCAATCTATGACGGAACAAAACTGTAACGTTTGACAGTTATAATAATTTGTATGGGAAAATAAAATAAGACTTTTTTTTTTAATATGCTCAGCTGTCAGTTGCGTTTTGTTATACCATTTTTAACAAATGAACCGCTGACTTATGTTTTGACTAAGTTGTTTTGTTATTCCATGTCAGTTGCGTTTTGTTATACCACGTTTTATGTCACGTCACACGGGAACGACGGGAAAGGCATAAAAAGTATCCTATATCCTTCTCCCAGTTCTTAGCTACCTCCCTACCAATTTTCAGCCAAATCGGTTGAGCCGTTCTTGAGTTATAAATAGTGTAACTAACACGACTTTCTTTTACATATATAGATTATACGTAGATATATATATATTAGTGCTTACAAAATATTGCCATCCCTTTACCTGTAGAAATAATATTATTGTTCTATGCTAATATTATAAAGAGGAAAGATTTGATTGTTTGTATTGAATAGACTCCGAAACTACTGGACCGATTTGAAAAATTATTTAAACAATGTTTTTTTTTTACATGCCGTTGCATTCTACTAGTATTGTTGTGAACCCCTCAGGCTAAGCTCAAATGCTTGTGTTAAGAGTGGGTTCACGTCAAAAGTGAAGTTTAGGTGGGGTTCGAACCGGCGACCTCAAGATCACAAGTCCGACGCCCTAGCCGTTGGGCTACGGCCGCGCCGCTTCGAATTATATAATCAGGGATAGTTACACTATCCCTGATGACACAGGCTATATTTTATTAGGAATTTCCCATGGGAACTGGAGTTACGCGGACGAAAACGTGCGCGGGAGGCTAGTGAATAAATATATTGAATTAAAATACTTACATTTTAATTTTCCATACTATGATACTAAAATACATGTTTTTTTTGGAAATACCTCCTCAAATACTAGCTGTGCTGTGTGATGCGCTAACATTTTAATCGTTTCTTTAATCACGTGACATACGTCAATCCCATAATATATTTTATTACGATTCTTGTCGATTGATGATTCAGAAAGCAATTTCTCTAGGTCGCAAGCCCTGGTATATGGCCGGGTGCCTTCCCTCCGGATTGCTCATGCGTACCCGGTAGGCATGGGTAAACTGAATCAGAGGCATTAAAAAGAATCGTTTCACTACGGTGACGCGTTAGCTTAACTATTCCCTCTAAACCTTAACGATTCACTGATTCACCGATTCATCGAGTGTCCGCCGAGTGCTGAAGTGCCGACTGCGAGAGTTCGGAATCGTTCGGGTGATGTCGGGCGATTTCCGTTTCACAGACTACTCCTCTCTCACTTGGAATTAGAGTCTCTCTATCCAAAGATGATACTATACTCTATGGCCGACATTACACGCTCAATCTGGATCGAGATCCGTGATCGAGATCAATGATCTCAATCCACACTGACTGTTTAATGTGTGTGATTGACGGATCGCAAATTATCAAATATTTTGAAATCCATGATCTCGATCTGTTTATCGCAATCCAGATTGAGCGTCTAATGTGCAACATATGATTCGAAATATACTATTAAAATTACTAGTAGTAATAAGAGAATAAAAAAAATATATTAAAATTAATTACTACACATGCTTTTTTTGTTCAGATCCATTTTGCAATTCGTCATCATCAGCCCGTATAACGTCCACTGCTGAACATGGGCCTCCTCCCGGGGAGGGTATTCGCCATAGTCACCACACTTGGCAGGCGGGTTGATGACCGCAGTATTATGTTGTACCACACAAGGAAAGGCTGCTGCCCGTTCCTTGATATACGATTATTATAGATGATTTTATAACAATCGGCCAACGGCTTAACGTGCTTTCCGAGGCACGGAGGGTAGTCCCTCAATCAACCAGACCCGGAAGGATATCTTAGAATTTACACAAAGATTTACTGCCCGGTGTGGGAATCGAATCCACGACCTCCTAGATTTAAAGTGAGTCAAATACCGCTACGCTACGGAGGCTTTCACGATTGTGAACACACAATCTTCATATTTTTTTATTTATTGGCAATCAGAATCCCCTGAGCACACGTCTTCATGTGATCATTGCGAACAGTGGACTGACGTCACGTCAGTCCGACGTGATCTGGATTGACTGTGTAATGTGACAACAATCCTAATCAGTTTATATCAATCTACCGCGATCACGGATCTCGATCCAGATTGAGCGTGTAATGTCGGCCATTGAATCTGAGCTGTATGAGCATTGATACGGATAGTTGACTATTTTTTTGTTTGGGTTATACTTTAAAAGTACTTTGGTTGGGGATTTCCCCTTGTTTAGTTTGGCTGTTGAATTGTTGTTGTCTAAGATAATTCGTTTTGAATTGTTTTTATCCTAAATCCTGTTGAATATTAGCCATTTCATGTGATAATGAGTGACCGTGTAAATAGTGTAAAACACCGGAAGAAACGCAGTGCAATATGGGACCATTTCGATCAAATAGACAATAAAAAGGCCAAATGTAAATATTGTTTAGTGTTATTGAGTGTAGGACCAGGCTGTGGCGGTAATTTACTAAGACATTTAAAAACAAAGCATCCAACTTTACCCCTTGAAACGGAAAGACAACAAGTGCACGGGGATATCACTCCAGTAGCACCATCTTCTGATTCAGTTCCGAGTACTTCACAGACTTCACACAGCATTATCCCGGACCCGGACGTGTTAACTGATTTAACAACAGCACCCAGGACCACCACATTAGCTGATAGGCAACAACCTGGACTTTCTTCGCAAAATGTATCAATTCAACAATATTTTTATTCAAAAAAACCGTTGAATGTTCGAAGAAATAACGAAATTGACCGTCAATTACTAAAGCTCATTACCAAAGAATATCAGCCTTTTAGTATAGTAGAAGACATAGAATTCAGAAAATTTGTTCATATATTGAATCCAGCGTATAGTCTACCAACAAGAAAAACATTATCAGAAAGCTTGCTGCCAAAGACATACCACGAAATTTACGAAATAGTTAAAGAGGACATAAAGACTGCTGAAGCTGTATGTGTTACTACAGACGGATGGACGTCAATAAACAATGACTCGTTTATTGCAGTTACAGCACACTTCATAGATAAAAATATGAAGTTGAAGTCTTATCTATTAGGGTGCGTAGAATACACCAAAAACCACACGGCTCGTAACCTTGCAAGTTTTTTGCAAAATGTATTTATAGAGTGGGGGATAGAGCACAGAATAAGTGCAGTTGTTTCAGATAATGCAGCTAACATTTTAGCTGCCGTTAAAGAAGGCGGATGGAGATCTATTGGATGTTTTGCACACAAAATAAATTTGTTAGTCCAAGATGCCCTCGGTATGAAAAAAGATACGCCGCCAGCACCGAACTCAATAGCGGAGACTATTAATAAGGTAAAGAGCATTGTGCAATATTTTAAAAAAAGTTCTCAAGCCAAAGCCAAACTTACTGAAATGCAGAAAAATCTGGGTACAACTCAGCTGAAGTTAAAACAGGACGTTCCAACTAGATGGAACAGTACATATGACATGCTAGACAGAGTTTTACAGACCAAAGACAGTTTAATTTCCACTATTGCGCTCCTACGCAGTGAGCTAGCATTGACGAATGACGAATGGAGTATTATTGAAATGGCGGTACCTATATTAAAAATATTCTACGAAGTGACAAAAGAAGTAAGCGGCGAAAAATATGTAACATTATCGAAGGTTATTATATACTGTCGAATAATGAAGAACAACGTTAATAAGTTGTCAATGGACACAGATGTTATTCCATTACAAATTGCAATGCTTATAGAGGACTTGAAAACAGGACTAGATGACAAATTTAAAAATATAGAAAACGAACATTTACACTCTGAAGCCACAGTTCTCGATCCTAGATTTAAAAGTAAAGGCTTCCAAAATGAGAGACATTATAACAGTGCAGTGAATCGCATAAGAGATCGATTAAACTATGTGAGAAGTGAAACAATCATCGAACAGCCCTCTACATCTACTGAAAACAGTGCAAATATCAGCAACTTTTCCATTTGGGATGATTTCGACAATGAAATTAAAAGACTTGTCCCTGAAAACCCAACGGCAGCTAGGATTCGCGAATTAGATAAATATCTAGAAGAAGATATTTTGAATAGGAGTAGCGACCCACTTATTTGGTGGGAAGAACGAAAGACCATATACCCAATGTTGTATGCATATATGAAAAAAAGATTGTGCCTCTTAGCGACATCAGTGCCCTGCGAAAGGATATTCTCTAAGGCAGGAGGCATTTTGACAGAAAAAAGATCACGGATAACATCATCGAAGGTTAACCAAATCTTATTTTTAAATCATAATATGTAGATTACTACATTGTATGTAGATGATTATTATAGATGCCAAATTATTGTAAATAAATATATTGATTTTTCAATCTTACGTATTTTATTTTACTACAGTTTGACTGACAGCCCTAAGCCTATTTGCCGTATTACTATTTAATTTAGCCTATTGGAAATTGTTAATGACCACTTGCACCTAAAAGTAATTATTAATTTCTGTTAGTTGTATTATAGTATATTTGGTCTGTTGTGATTGAACTACTCACTATATTTTAAAGCAGTTAAATACAAAGGAATCCCTAAGACAGACCACATTTCAGAATCGCTAAGGATATTATTAAATCTCATTCAGCGAGTCAGTCAGCGACTAAATACCTACTCTTATTCTGAATTATAACACTAGCGATTAGTGAATAGTTAAGGTGAATAGAGAATACTTAGGGTGAATTAATTCAGTCTAGTGAATCAGACTCAGTGAATCGTTTCAGACAACTGAATCAAGACTACCCATGTCTAGTACCCGGCCCCCGCCAAAAAGTGATGCCTTACGTTGTATTATAATTTAATCTTTTACTAATATAATCATTAAACATGATACTAATAATGTTAAAGCGATAGCACATACTTGAAAGTATATCAGAAAAGCTATATAATTATGAGTACGGTAGCTGGAGCAACGCACATTAACCGCTCCAAATCTATTTACAACTAAAATAAAAGGATAATAAAACATAATAAGTAGTTAAGTAACGACAACCTCCGTAGCGAAGCGGCATTTGGCTCGCTTTAAGCCTTGGAGGTCGTGGGATCGATCCCCTCTCCGGACAGGTAATCTTTGTGTAAATTCTAAAGATTTCTATCCGGGTCTGGTTGGTTGTGGGACTACCCTTCGAGCCTCAGAAAGCACGTTAAACGGTTGGTCCCGATTGTTATAACATGAACTATAATAATCGTACATCAAGGAACGGGCAGCAGCGTTTCCATGTGTGGTACAACATAATACTGCGGCCAGCAACCCGCCAGGCAAGGGTGGTGACGCCGTGGACGTTATACGGGCTGATGATGAAGTTACGTAACATTGTTCTTCCTAACAACGAAAAGTACGATACGACCAGTAATCATCATTATCTTAAATGTTCGACGCAAAAGGATATTTTGTAATAAATACGAAAGTATGGGGAATATAATTAAAATATTTAATTGTAAACAGACGCCACTTATGGCGTAAGCATAAAAAAAGGAATATTTATAACAGTGTATGGGCAAAGTGCTTTTACGTGTTGCACGTGAATATATTTTAATACAATGAATATATATGACGTATGTCTGTATTTTATAAATCACTAATATCGACGCTCTCGACATAACATTTTACTTCTCGTCAATGCTTAAGAGCATTTATTTTCTTTATTTTGCTATCACATAATATTAAAACGCTTTTTAATATTAAATTAAGAAAATTATTCGCGAATGACGGGACGCCAAACAAATTGGTCCTAAGTTAGTAGGTATATCCAAACTAGTTTAGTCTAGGCGGTTTTGATTTAGGATTATTGTAATTTAAACCTAAGAAGCTGTCCTGATACTCATGTTAAATTGTGTCTGGATCTATAATAATATGCCAATCATAACCTTTAGAAAAAGCTGAAAGGACAGATGCAAGTGTAAAATTTCTCAATTTAACATTTGCATTATTTTACAATGGGCCTCTCGAACAATAGGAAAAATGAACACTGATAAAAAAATATTCGTCAACGTTGGATAACTTTTTAAAATGTTTCATTAAGTTTTATTAATTTTACTGGGCAGAAAAGCAAGGGAATATAATAATATAACAGTATTATAGTTAGCTCACAAAGTATATAAATTTAACAGATACGTAGTTCACTAACATTTAGGTTCTTAATATAAATGCACTTTTTGGGGGATAATGCTGTTCGCGTCCGTGGGCTTTAGCTCTAGTCACCCACACGTGTCCCCTGGGTAGCGCTAAACGAACAGCACATCTAGTGGTAGGCAAAGCCTTGCCGCCAAGTGACTTTTGTCGCGTTCCGGCATGTTGCCTTGAGTAGCCATCGTGGAAGGGGAATCTGGGCAGTTATGTGGCTTTGCGAACCGGTTCGGGAGATCAGTCTCCGTCGGTGCAGCATAATGTGTGTATTGCGTGGTACTCGTCCATGTTACGCCTCACCCAACTGTCCCTTTTCTGCTTGTCTATTCGTCATCGAAAAATAATGAAAAGTAAACATAGGAAACCGATAAAACAGCGGTTGTACTCCCTCTCACTAAAAGTGCACCTATCTAACATCCGAGGTCTGCACTCCAATCTCATCCCGGTACATCACCACATTAAGACCTGAAAACCAACATCTGCTGTTCCTCACGGAGACGCAAATCAGATGTCCAGCTGACGCAGCATACTTGCACCACCCTGGAGCACAATTTCAGGCCACGCGCTGGCACCTGCGTGTATGCTCGTGATGACATCTGCTGTCGACGTCTCCGTAACATTGAGGATTCCAGTTTCTCTGTATTGTGGGTTCTGGTGGACACTGGCTTGGAGCAGATACTCTATGCTAGTGTCTATCGGTCGCACACCGACAACATGGAGACAACCAGGTTGTTTCAGTATCTTTCTGACTCAGCCGATTAAATCAGCTCAGGTACCCATCGGCGCAGCTAGTTGTTTTGGGGTCTTCAACGCCCACCACCAGGAGTGGCTGTACCCATACCAGAACACCGACCTTGCTGGGAGACTAGCGTATGCATCTGCTCTGACGCTTGGTCTCTCCCATCTGGTGACTGGGCCGACACGGGTGCCCGACATTGATGGCCATACGGCCAATTGCTTAGACCTTCTGCTGACAACCGATCCAGACCGATATCAAGTCGCGGTTTCCTCACCGTAAGGTAGCTCCGACCACTGTCTGGTGAAATTTGTGTCTGTCTACTCGCCACCCGATCCCGATCTCAAGGGGACTAGGCGTGGATGGCGATACAAGTCAGCAGATTGGGATGAGATGCGGCATTTCTTCGCGTCTTACCATTGGCTGCGCTTATGCTTCTCTTCAGACGACCCGGCTCGCTGCGCGGAGGCTGTTTCTGGAGTGATATGCCAGGCAATGGAGTATTTCATTCCATTTTCTGATGTCTAACTACAAGACAAAGCCCGTCCATGGTTCAACGCTGAGTGTGAAAGTGCTGAGGCACATAAGCACTCTGCTTACCAAGCGTGGGCGGATGCTCGAGCCCGCAAAGCGCCAAATGTTCGGAAACTGAAGAAAGCCTTCAATAGTGCTGCCAAGTCTTGCAAACGTGCCCTACGCAAGGCCCGCTTTGACCATATTGGCCGCATTGGAGCCAGACTAGCATCTTACCAATCTGGGAGTAAAGCTTTTTGGTTTCTTGCCAAAGCGGTCGAAGCCAATTTCTGTCGGTCCTCTTTGCCGCCACTGCAGAAGCTGAACGGTTCATTAGCTCATACCGCCAAAGAGAAAGCAGAATTATTTGCGTCTCTATTTGCGAAGAATTCACAACTAGATGCTGCTGGTAAAAGTTCACCCAGACTACCACATTGCACTTCCACTATGCCTGAGGTGCTCATTCGGCAAAAAGTGGTACTTAAAATTCTCAGCACTCTAGATGTGAATAAGTCTAGTGGGCCTGACGGCATTCCTGCCATTGTCTTGCGGTCATGTGCGCCTGAGTTGTCTCCTGGTTTGACTCGCCTCTATCGCTTATCCCTGAAGACTGGTCTAGTTCCAGCATCTTGGAAGATTGCCAATGTTCAACCGATCCCCAAGAAAGGTAGTCGTGCCGACCTCGATACTCTGTAAGGTTTTGGAGCGTGTTTTAAACAACCGTCTCCTAGCATACCTGGAAGACAACGATCTCCTCTGTGACCGCCAATTCGGATTCCGTCGAGGCTGGTCTACTGGGGATCTTCTTGTTTATGCTACTCACTTCTGGAGCGAAGCCATTTAGAGATACGGTGAGGCTCTTGCCGTGTCTCTTGATATATCTAAGGCTTTTGACAGGGTTTGGCACGCAAGTCTCAATGGTAAGCTTCCGGTTTACGGTATTGCTCCCGGACTTTGTACCTGGATTCAGGATTTCTTGAGGGGAGGTCGATTCGAGTTGTCATTGATGGCGCCTCGTCCGATATTGTTGGTTTTAATGCCGGTGTCCCTCAGGGATCTGTTCTCTCCGCGACTCTGTTTTTGCTGCACATCAACGACCTGCTAGCTACTTTGGGTTCGCAGACGACAGCACAGTCTCGGTGAGATACTTGTCTGATGCAAAGTCTGGGTCAAAGGTTCAGTCGTTCAGGGAGTCGATGATGGAGGGGGCGAACTCGATCTTGGAGGCTGTCTCCTTATGGGGTGATGCCAACCTGGTTTGGTTTAACCCCTCAAAAACACAGGCTTGTCTTTTTTTGGCAAAACGGAGTCCATTCCAACTGACTCTAACTTTCCGGAATGTTTCCATTCCGATCAGCGACCATCTTGAGCTCTTAGGGCTTGACCTCTCTTCTAATTTAAACTTCGGTCACTTCATCGAGGCCATTACAAATACTGCAGCCAAAAAACTTGGCATTCTCTCCAAGGTGAGGCGGTACTTCACATCGGAGCAGCTCTTAAGTCTCTACAAGGCTCAAGTTCGCTCCATAATGGAATACTGTTCTCATATTTGGGATGGGTCTGCTAGATATCAGCTGAATGCTCTGGACTCATCTGAGCGCCGAGCGAAGAGAGTCATAGGCAATAACTCACTTGTGGAGGCAAGTCTTCAGAGCCTCGAACACCCGCGTAGACGAGTAGCCTGCCTTTCGGTTTTTTATCGGTTACATTTCGGGGAGTGTGCGGAGGTTCTACATAGCCTGATACCCCCTTCACCCTTCCATCACCGGACGACCAGGCGCGGCGAGCGGTTTCACCCTTATGTCGTAGATATTTCTTCAATACGCACGAAGCGATTTGCTTCTTATTTCATAATGCGGATGGCTAAGGAGTGGAATTCTCTGCCGGGGTTAGTTTTTCTGGAACGCTATAATCTGGACATCTTTAAAGCTAAAGTGAACAGACACTTTCTAGGCACGCGTGTATCATCTTAGGCCTTATCTTCGCCTTCCATCAAGCGAGATTATGGTCAAACGTATGCCTATATATTTAATAAAAAAAAAACTTAAAAAGTTCATAAGCTAGTATTATTTGACATACAGTAGAGTACAAAATATTCTAGCTAAAATTGTTTTCTTAATATTTTCATGTTTATGTCCTAGCGCTTGTACCGGCAAAGTTAAGACTTCAGGTAACAAAAGTATATTAAAGTTCCGCCGAAGTCTGCTTTACGAAAATGAAGATAGGCATCAGCAATTAACACTTGAGCCCGTCATTTCACTTGAGCTTTGAACCGCCACCGGTGAATATCGTTGTCTCAATGAAAGTACATCGTTATTTTGGTAACAAGTTCCGAGAAAGCTATTTAAATTAATTTATCTTAAAGCGAAAGGTCACTCACTCACTCATTACGTAGCCTCAAAGCAAAATAATACCTCTAAGTGGTTAAAGTTAAAGATTTTCAATGTTTGTATGAAATTTCTATAATTGTATATATTAATTTATAATAGGGTTTCAAATCATTAGTAATTACAAAGGGGTGAAATAAGCAGTGTAAATTTGTATAAAAAATCTTCTTTTTATCTTTTCTTTTTATAGCTATCGACTCCAAACTCATAAACTTCCGATGCACTCGTAGACCCGAAGTCCGAGAGGCCCGCGAACTGTAAAGTAGAGCGACATAATATACACCCATTAATAAAATTAATTAGAAATTATATTTTTAAACTTAGAAGCTGCCTTAAGTAAGTGGTAATATTTGTAAGTGGGTTGCAAGCTTATGCGAAATTTCATGAGTTTTAGTGATAGTAATTTCAAATTGGGGTTATTTTGGTCCAAAATGACTAAATTCCTTCGGGAACAAGGAAGTCCTTTGTGACCACAAGTTTTATTAAATGTGCCTCCTTTCGTCAGACGTAGTAGCATCAAATTACACTATTAGGTTGAGCCATTTCGTGTACAAATAATAAAAAGTAATTCCAACAGTTTAAAATATATTTTCAAAAATAATGACTAAGAGATGAATTAGACGAAATAATAAAAAAATGCTTTATTCACAAAATATTTATGCAGTTTTTTATAATAGTTACAATAAGAAATCGGTTATTGAGAAGAACATGGGGTTATATGCATATATGCATGTGAAAGCTTAGAAATATTATTATTAGGTGGTGACTTTAGTGGTGTCCAAACACCACTGAAGTTCTGAAGTGGAAGGATGATCCAAAGTGAAATGTTTAAAAAATACTATAGCTGAAAGTGTTTCCAGTGCTTTGTATGCAAATTGGATATCTACATTCAGGTGTCCTTCTACATGTTCTATAACATGGCGAAAAGACAAGAAATAACTAAAATCCGCACAACTGCATACCTAAAGTAAAAGTAAGTAAATGTAAGTCGTGCAGTATAATTAAGCTTGCAAGCCAGCATATGAGATGACACTAACGTGTCGCCAGCCGATCTAGTATATGCTATGATCCTGAAACTTCTAGGAGATTTTTTTGAGCCGACAACTGAAATTTCTCTTGAAATCGATACTTTTTTACACAATCTACGAGAACGTATTAACAATTTGGCTGTCGTTCCAAACAGACAACAAAAGCATTTTTGTGCACCCATCCTTAGATTAAGTACATTTGTGTTTATTTGTTTCGATCAAATCATAAAACTATTTATAACACCCTACTATGAGCCACATAGAAACAGGAGACACATTTTTCGAAATAATGATGTTAGATAATATTAAAATTATTTCAAAAGAGCGTAGATTTACAGCTCAGAGTGACATAGCAATACAAACTATTCCGACAAATAAAGCTGTGCAATGTTTAACATAGTTCGACGCATATGAAGACAACTTAAATGGAAATCTAAGTAAACACAAAAAACTCGGTCCGGGTGACTTATAAAGTCAATAGTGCGACTTATGCCCACTTAATATTTTGAGAAAAACTAAAAGATGGGAAAATTGAAATGTGAAGATTGCAAACTGGAGCAGGCAATTCAGCTGGCACCTGCTTGCTTCACGAAATACCCATGAAAAGTTAAACATTCTGACAATGTTCATCATCGCAATGCTTTTAATCGTTCTATATTATCTAGAGATACTGCAAGAAGAGGTACACCGAACACCGAAGACAAGAGTTACAAGGAGCTCAGGTTAATTGCAAAATGGAACCACAGCATGCAATACCTACAAATTCTGTTGCCTGATGCTGCAGAATGATTCATATATTCGTTCGATTAAGCTAAAAGCTAAAAGTGGCGTGAAGCGATGTGCATCTTTATCTACCCAATGTGTAACCGTATGTTTCTTAAATAGATTACCCATTTAAGAAACATACGGTTACACATTACGTGTTTATCTATTAGTAAGTAGGATAGTGTACTCCTATTTTATTGTATTTTTAATAACTTTTATATTATTTTTAAGAAGTGGGAGTACTATGCCAAGCTTTTTTTTTGGCTGGGGGTAAATTTATTTACGCATGCCCACCGTCGCTGGAGCGTATTCTCGCGCTGGCGATGGGATATGTGGGACTCGCCCTCTCCATAGCGTGGTATGCTAACTCATACCACGAGGAGAGGACCCTACACCACTAAAACCCCCCGGACACTCCTTCGATCCGCCGTTGGCGGGGGCCGGGTACGCATAAGCAATCCGACCCCCCCGGCACCACGGGATCTCCTGGGCCACACTTACAGTGGTCCATTTGCCCAATTATAGGGACGCCCGGAGTGTAGAGGCGTCCCTACTCCTCAAGAATCACTTTGCACAATAATATTTGATACTTATTATACAATATTTTTACTTCGAAATAATAGTAGTCACTATGTATGTGTTCAGTGGTGGACTTTATACGGGCTGATGATCACAGCCGTAACCGCTAATGGTAGAAATGTAAAATTTTAACAGGTATGTTAATTAAATTGGACGGACACTAATAAGAGATTAAAAAGAAAATAACCCTAATGGGATGAAACGATGAAAGGGTTGTTAGTTTGTATGAAAATCTTTAAATTAGCAACGATTTTGATAAAACATAAAGCTCTTAAAAACATTTAATTAATACGTGTGTCATGCTTCATTGGAATTCTTTTCGTAAGGGTGCAAAATAGGGGTTGCATGTTTGAATGGAAAAATATTTAAATTAGCAACGATTTGATAGTAATTGAGAATCTTTTTCTTTAAAAGATTTTATTAAATACATTTTTAATGGTTTATTGGAATTCTCCCCTTAATGATGCAAAATAAAGGTTGAAAGTTTCTATAGAAAATATTAAAAATATGTTCCAATTTCTATGAAATTTATTACCAGAGCTCCCGATCACCACGGGTAGTAAAATAGGGGTTCGCAATTTGAATATTTAAAAACTTTGATTGTTTGTTTGTATGGAATAGACTATATTTCACTATTAAAAAGCTGCATTATTCAGTAACATTAGCTATTTATTTATGAATTACCTACGGAAACACCCGCGTGTATCCCATACATGGGTTAAGCGTGGGAAACTATTAATAATATCTATAGCTCAGAAGCATTTGGTCGTAAGTGCCATGCCAGTGTATGGTAAAGGCGCATACGACGAATGTTTTTGACGTATAATGGTATATACGACCTTATATAAACATCTAAGTGTGACAATAAAGAATTGTGAAAACTTTCTGATATTATCTCATCAAAATATAAACCACTTCTCTGGCAAAATATTAGATATAGAATTATTTAATGAAAAGTATAGTCCGGATATAGTATGCTTCACTGAGACTTGGCTCAAGGCGCACACGATGACTTTTAATGTAAACGGCTATGGGGTCGCTAGTTTGTATAATAGGGTTACAGCTGAAGGTGGCGGCGGCGTACTCATCTTAGTGCGTGAGACCATTAAATTTAAAGAACGGAAGGATATTACCAGTCTTTCTGTGGAACTAGTATGTGAGGTGGCTTGCATTGAGACTGAAATGTACCACATGCTATGTATCTTTAGGCCACCCTCGTCAAATATATTACATTTTATGTCCACTATAGAGGATATTCTTAAAAAGTACCAAGAAAATATTAGTCTGTGGTGACTTAAACTTTGTAACGTAGACCCCACTATAACGTTGGGCCACTGTAACGTAGTACGTGTTGGTGTAGCCAACCACGTGTTACATAAATGAAAAAGAGATGAGTTTTATATAAAGAGAGGAAATAAACACAGATCACTCAGTACACTATAGTTTATTTAAAATAAGAATTAAAGATTTACAACAGTTAGAATAGCGGGCAGGTTCTAGGACTCGGTTTGAGTACATTAACAGTAGCTAGTCACAATACACTTAGCTTTTAAGGAAACTGGATGGTAGTAGTCTCGCTGACGCCTTAGGTAGATGGTAGCGGCAGCGAGGGAAGCAGGGCTTGTCTCCACGTCTCGTCCAGTCCGGATGGTAGTAGCCGGCTGGTGTAGGGTGTCGACCGCAGCGTGAGGTTGTAGTGAGGTAAAAGAGATCGCGGCATCAGTGCGCGCCCTTTTATAGTCACAGCCACCGGTCGGTGGCAGGGCTACGGGGTAAGGGGTACGGCGACGAAGACACATCGTCACAACTTAATTAGTAAATTCGCCGGAAAAAAATAGCTTTTTAGCAGTGTTTAGTTCATTTAATTTCAATAGTTTATTTTATGAACCTACTAGAATCAAGAATTTGTGAACTTGTATTGACAATATTTTCACAAATTTTGAAGTAGCAGATAAGTGTTCGGTAACCGGCGTTCGCTCGGACTATAAATGTCAAATAGTAAAACTAAACACTGTAGCTCACATAGAAAAACCTATACTTAATTTCAGGCCGCTCTCTCAGAAAAATCTAAGAAAAATTAATGAGCGTTTAATGGCAAAACTGTATTATTTTCCAACGCAACTCATAATCCGAATGTTTTGTATAATGCATTGTTCAACAGTATTTACGACGAATTTTGCAAATGTTGTAAAGTAAAAAATATTAAGATCGACCCAAATAAATTAAAGTTTAACATGTGGGCGACTAAGGGTATAAGAAAGACTAGAGATTGTTTATTTGAACTATATGACATTAGGTCCTATACATCTGATGACATTTTTAAGGTTCGTGTTAGAAACTACTCAAACATATTTAACCTTTAGCTGCCGACCTGGTATAAACGTAGCACTTACGCCGACGTGACGACTGAGAGACGTCAAACTTAAAGTACTGAAATAAAATGTGTATTTGCATGCTACATTTTTCTATTTTATACATTAAAAGATTTGTGTTTGAGGTAACAAACCACAGAGTTAAAAAAAAAGACAAGCTATTTTTCAGGTAAAATAAACATTTATTCGGGAGATCACATTTATTTGGCACTAAATTTTAAGGACTTACTTCAGTCTCATTTTTCTCTAAAATTAAGTAATTAACAAAAAATGAACTTAAAATATGTTATCTTCTATAAACTATTATCAAAATAAAACATAAATCTTACTTCTTAGTTAAAAAATAAAAATAATGACAGCACTCAAATATTTGGTACATTTACTACGTACGTTTGCAGTCAATGCATATTTGTAGGCAGCAAGTAAGGCACATTGGTTTCTTACATTTGCAGCAACAGTACTTCGTTCGCCTTTTCAACCGACTGGGACAGATGGCACATGTCTTTCTAACACCTGAATCGGGATTCTGATAAGTTTTTGGTGGTGGAGGCTCGGGCATATCGGCGGGTCCAATAACTCGCTCGATACTTAGCCGCAATTCTCGTGGGATCCTATCATTGTAGACGCGTAATTTCATTTCCGGGAGGACTAATTCACGTGCCAGCAGGAGTAAAAATCGGCCACGACTGATGTCGCCCTTGTTTGTGCACTTGTTGTACAATACATAAGTATTAACACCGCTCATATCTATCAACCTGTAAAACAAAGTCATAGGCCAACGTCGAGTTCTTCGAGAGCACGAGTAATTCGAGCATTTCTTGTCCACTTCATCCACCCCTCCTTTTGTCTTGTTATAATAGGCTTATTAGTTGCAGAATCAGTCTCTTTGATATGGTGCATAGACGAAACCAGTAAAACAGCTTTTTTAGGCTTAGGCACGTAAGACAGAATAGTATTGTCTTTGGTGAATCCGTATAACGAAGAACCAACCACTCTATCTTTGTGAGGTTGAAATTCTGGTGGGATCTCCCTCTTGTTTTTTTTCATAGTGCCCAAGTAAGTAAATCCACGATCTTTCAGTGCTTGCAGTAGTTCTATCGAGGTAAACCAGTTATCTGCTGTTATATTTCGGTTACAGCCCTCGATCCCTTTACAAAGATGTAGAACAGATTGTGTGGGAATTGAGAAGCGTTTCTCTGCATCACTAAGACCATTGCCATCAGATCCTGTGCCATAATATACGTAAGCATTGTATATATAAAAACTTTGGGCGTCAACCAGCAGGAGAACTTTTAATCCATATTTATTTGGCTTGTTTGGCATATATATTCTAAATTTGCAGCGCCCTCTAAAAGCTACAAGCATTTCATCTATACAAATGTAAGGACCCAAAGTGTAATTTTTCTGGCAATTACTGATGAACTCTTGAAATACCTCTGAAATAGCGGCAAGTTTGTCGTCTTTTAGTCGTTCAGATCTTGTTTGAGTATCATCGAAACGCAAACAGTTTAACAAGACCAGAAATCTGTTTTTGGACATAACGCAGCGAAAAATATCCCGTCCTGTGCCATCAATTGCAAAAAAAAAGTCTGAATTTTCGTGATTTGATTGGAATACTGATGTATAAAACAATAGCCCAATTAAAGCCTTTATTTCTGTCTCATTCGTTGAGCCTAGTTCAGATCTGCTACTGTCTTTATACTTAGCCCTATAGCTATCTAGTTTCTTGTTTGTGTAAGTTACTATCATTTCAATCATGCGATCACTAAACATCAGTTTCCATAATTCCGTGAAAGATTCGAATTCAATCGGACTTACTTGAGATGGTGCATTGACAATATTGTGCGCGCGTACTCGACTTGTTCGGGATGGTTCCGCCGATGCCCATTTGTACCTATTCTTCCCGTAAAAGTAGCGCGGCAGCTCTCCTGTTGATTCTTCATTTGGCTCCTGATCTGTTCTAAGATCTTCACTACCCTGGTCATTTCGCGTCTCTACTTCGCTATTCTGCTCCTCTCCGATCTCTTCAGTTCTAGTCTCTGCTGCGCCATGGTGTTCCTCTCTGACTATTGTCTCCTCTTCGATCTGTTCTGTAAAGTCCTGGCTTCCATGAGCTCGTACTTCTCTTTCTTGTTCTTCACTGTCGTGATTATGGTTGATTTCTCCGTGGTAAACTTCCTCAACATAGGGATACGCGACCTCAACATCATCCTCATCGGATTGTTCGGATTCCGTGTTGTGATCGCTCTCTAAAATAAAATCAGGATCGCCTACATCGTCGTCAAAATCACTACAGTTGTCGTCACTCTCGTTTATGAGATTTTCAGATATCTCTTTATCTTCTAAACGCCTATTCTGTTTTCGCAGTTTCGGAGGCTTCTCGGGAACTGAACCGTCATCATTTGCAGGTTTTTTCCGCTCACTAGACGTGATGTTTCTCCTTTTAGGCATTCTGCAATTAAAAGTATAATTTTAAAGCCGATGTGACGTCAATCAGACACTATAAGCTACCACACATGACTACCGAGGTGACGACCAAGAGACGTACGAAATTTAGTACATAAACACCGTACTTACGTCTGTGAGACGTCGATCGCTTCAATACGGAGACGTGTGCACTCGCCGCGGGCGCAGCGTCGACTGATGGCTTGCGACGCGGAGGGAGGAAGGTAGCGGGAAGGGAGACGCTAAAGGTGGCGTGATTTTATAAATATTTCAAAATTAAAAGTTATGACGTCTGTGAGACGTATAGGTCGGTAGTTAAAGGTTAAGAAAGTTTGTATACAAGCTAAGGCTTTATATGTAAGCGAAATAATTAAAAAATCAGATAATAAGATAAAATCTACTTGTAAAATGATTAATACCGAAACTAGGAAAAATAAAATATCATAGACAGATCAATTCACTTAAATATTTATGACGAACTTGTTTCAAACAAATTTACTATTACCAATTTGCTTTCAAATATTCCCATAGATACCACCAAGAAGTCTTGCATCGTCCACTGACGAAGCTGAACGACTTCTTAAGAAAAGCATCACTAATACAATAATTCCCAAATTTAGTTTTCAATCAATAACAGATATTGATGTAATAAAAGCTTTTAAGACCATTCAAATCAAAGGTACAGAAGATCTATGGGGACTGTCCGTAAATGCTGTTGAACCAATTATACAGAATATAGCTCCAATCCTAGCAGCCATCTTCAATGGCTGTATAATTGATGGAGTCTTTCCTGATTTAATGAAGATAAGTAAGGTAGTTTCCATTTTTAAACAGGCTGTGCCAAAAATTCTACAAATTATAGGCCAATATATCTATACTACCTACTTTAAGTAAAATATTTGAAAAAAATATGCTCAACCAAATGATGTCGCACTTCAATAAGAATGGGATACTACATGACAAACAATTTGGATTTACTAAGGGCTGTTCTACGCAAGATGCAGGAAGCACTCTAATCAAGACCATACTAGAGGCTTGGGAGGGATCACAAGATGCTTTGGGAATCTTTTGTGATCTTTCCAAGGCATTCGATTGTGTAGACCACAGAACGCTCGGTGTAAAGTTAAAATACTACGGAATTTCCGTTACATCCTTGGACCTTGTAGTATCCTATTTATCTGGTCGCGAACAAGTAGTAGCCATAGACGGAATAACTTCGGAAGCTTCCCCCATCAAAATGGGGGTACCCCAGGGTTCAATACTAGGTAGAGAGAGCCGGACAATCGCTGTCACCACTGTGACTGTGCCGACGATACGGCGCAGCACACGGTGGTGGAGTGTCCGGCGTGGGCCAACGAGCGGGAGGAGCTCGTTGGCGTGGTGGGAGACGACCTCTCGCTGCCGACCATCATTTCGAAGATGGTTCAAAGCGAGAGGTCGTGGGAGGCGGTTGCCTCCTTCTGTAGACAAGTTATGTCACAGAAGGAGGCCGCGGAGCGGGAGAGGGAAGTAGATCCCTCTGCCCACCCGCTTCGCAGACGGCGTGTTGGCCGTCGGCGGCGGGCCGAAACCCGCCGCCTACCGCCCTAGGCTCGGCCTTGGGGAGTGGGGAACATGGGCCCCGCTCCCTTCGAGGCTGACCCATCAGGAGTAGGGACGCCTCTACACTCCGGGCGTCCCTATAATTGGGCAAATGGGCCACTGTAAGTGTGGCCCTGGAGATCCCGCGGTACCATATTGGCCGCGGGTGCCGTCGGGGGGCCGGATTGCTCATGCGTACCCGACCCCCGCCAACGGCGGATCGAAGGAGTGTCCGGGAGGTTTTAGTGGTGTAGGGTCCTCTCCTCGTGGTATGACTTTAGCATACCACGCTATGGAGAGGGCGAGTCCCACATATCCCACCGCCAGCGCGCAAATACGCTGCAACGGTGCTGCAACGCAAAAAAGGGTTCAATACTAGGTCCGTTTATTTTTTTAATATATACAGGGTGTCCGGTAATTAATGGATAACCTTAAAATGGGTCATGGTAAAACTAATGGCCATTCAGAAAAAAAATACAAATAAAAAAAAAATACAGTTGGTACCAAAGATATTATTTTTTTAATAATAATCGGTGTTTTTTGTTACCATATTTCACATTTTTATACACCACGGCCACAAATTAAGGAATTCTATCGGTTTTTTTTTGTTATAGTAATTTACGTTAACTAAGCTGATAGATAGGCAATAAATAGTATGACTATTATTACACGGTTTTTTTTTTTAACAATTTGAATGTTTGTTCTGGGGAAAATTTGTGAAAAATATTCAATTTGACAAAGTTTGAGCAACCGTAACTTTAAAAAAAAGTATCCAGACACAAGTGACCAATTATTTTAAAATATTATGTGCTTCAAGCCAATTTCAAAATGGTATCATTCATTATTGTATCTAATGTAAATTCTGAATTATTGCTATTAGTGTAGAAAATGTGTGAATTTTGGATAAACAACAAAATTTGCAATATTGGAATATTTATTTACATTGAATGTACCTGACCATTCGGGGTTAATAAAAACATTAATAGACGTAAGTAATGAATAGTAATAATTAAATAAAGTCTCTTTAAAACCAGAAATATTTTAACAAATACAAATTGGCTTTGCAATAAATGTCGTGTGTGTAAGTCGTGTGACCGCCATACTAGCTACCTGCGCGCACCCTGCACCACCCGTCTTTTGTTCATGTTAGACAAAGAGGATATGAGTTGGATGAGTGCGAGCGAGATAGTAAATGTAAAAAAACCGGTAGGGGACTAACAGAACTTACAGGAACAGGGACTTAGACTTAGTGCGTCACTCGACTTGCTCGACTTCGCATGTGTTTATTTCGTTTCCGGTTGCAATTGTTGCTAGTTACTGTGAATCAGTGTTAAAACGACGACCTGGCTATTTTACTGGACTATTCGTTTTGTTTACCGATTTGGACTTGTTTTGTGTGGTGATATTTGCGACGACTTGGCTTGTAACTGGATTGTTTATTTTGTGAATCAACATGCCACGTGTTGAGTATACGCCACAAGAATATGCAAACATGCATTTTATTTATGGGGAATGCAGAGGCAATGGAAACGCAGCCGCAGCTCTTTATAGGGAAAGATACCCTAATGCGCGTCATCCAGATTACCGCGTATTTATAAGAGTCCACGGTTGTTACTCAGAAGGAAGAATCCCTGGTACTGGTGTTGGTGGTACTAGTGGTGGAAGAAGCGCTCGTGCTGATGTAGAAGACGTGGTACTTGAGGAAATTGCGCAAGATCCTTCAATTTCTACGCGATCAATAGCTCGACGCACGGGTATAGGGAAATCGACTGTGCATGATATCTTAAAAAAGAACATATTTCACCCGTTCCACGTTACGCGCGTGCAGACCCTTCAACCAAGAGATTATAATGCAAGATTGCGTTTCTGCCGAAAAATGCTGGGGAAGATGGAAGCAGACCCGCAGTTTTTTAATAAAATTCTATGGAGTGATGAATCAACATTGAAAAGAGATGGCTACATGAATTTACACAATCTCCATAGCTGGCAACTAACGAACCCTCGTGCTATGCGTGAAGACAGGTCACAGTACCAATTTAAAATAAATTATTGGACTGGAATATTAAACGGAAAAATAATAGGCCCATTTGAATTACCGGGGAACCTAACTGGCCAAAGTTATTTAGAATTCCTTGAAAATGATCTTCCAAACTTATTACAAGAGGTGCCCGAGGTGGAGAGAGAATCATATTGGTTGCAAAATGACGGCTGTCCTGCGCATTATGCTGTATCTGTTCGTGCATACTTAAATAGAACATACCCAAACAGATGGATTGGCCGCCTGGGACCAATTTTGTGGCCCCCACGTTCACCAGATCTAAATCCACTTGATTTTTTTTACTGGGGCTGTCTTAAGGAAGAAGTTTACGCAAAGCCGATCCGTTCCTTGGAAGATTTACGTAGCCGTGTCCGGGCAGCCGCATCGAAAATAAGCGATCGACGCTATACGCGACTGCTCAGGAGAGCATTCATTCGTAGATGTAGAGCCTGTATCAGAGTGGGTGGCAGACAATTTGGACATTTATTGTAATTAATAACGAATACAGTTTTACTAATGTCAAATGTTGTTTTTTATTAAACTCCAATGGTCAGGTACATTCAATGTAAATAAATATTCCAATATTGCAAATTTTGATGTTTATCCAAAATTCACACCTTTTCTACACAAATAGCCATAATTCAGAATTTACATTAGATACAATAATGAATGATACCATTTTGAAATTGGCTTGAAGCACATAATATTTTAAAATAATTGGTCACTTGTGTCTGGATACTTTTTTTTTAAGTTACGGTTGCTCAAACTTTGTCAAATTGAATATTTTTCACAAATTTTCCCCAGAACAAACATTCAAGTTGTTTAAAAAAAAACCGTGTAATAGTAGTCATACTATTTATTACCTATCTATCAGCTCAGTTAACGTAAATTACTATAACAAAAAAAAACCGATAGAATTCCTTAATTTGTGGCCGTGGTGTATAAAAATGTGAAATAAGGTAACAAAAAACACCGATTATTATTAAAAAAATCATATCTTTGGTACCAACTGTATTTTTTTTTATTTGTATTTTTTTTCTGAATGGTCATTAGTTTTACCATTACCCATTTTAAGGTTATCCATTAATTACCGGACACCCTGTATAAATGACTCCCCATATTTAGTAGATAAGATATCGAATATGGTTATTTTTGCTGATGACAAATCCTTGATATTTAAAGTAAATAGGAAAGAACGACTATACTGAACATACAAACACACTTAGTCTAATCTCGAATTGGTTCTCGTCCAACCTAGGTAAGTATACTTTGCTGACAGCTTTTAGGCTAAAGTTATATAAACTATTTTTATACGTAGCAATAACTAAATAAAATTAATTAACTAAATCAAAAATAAGCCAAATATATTTTAACTATTTACAAATACCTGTAATAGGTTTACGTAAATAAAAACTTTTTTATTTGTTTTATTTTATTTAGTTATGCTTCTTTTTATGCTTCTGAGGTCTAGATAATATAATCTTTATATCAGGCAATAAACACTACAATCATTACGTTTTAAGCCAGAGAGCCATATTTATAAATACTTTATAGGCATACATAAAATATTAAGTATTTTAAGACATAAGGATTTGACTCACTTCAATAGTTTAATTAAATTTGTATGTGTAAATGACAGATTATGTCATTCCATCGTCCACGGTCGCCCTGTCAAAAGTGTGTTTCGTCTGTGGTTGATAAATGAAATAGTTTTATTCATTTTAAATGTATTTATTTATTTACTTTGTACAGCATTCTGGGAACCTTGCCAAGTAGAATAGATTTAGAATAGTAGTATTTTATAAGTTAGTTTTAATTTAAATAAGCTACTTATAGTTGTATATTATGTATTTTTTCGATGTAAATAAATTTCTAATATTTATTTAATATAATTACATAAGCTTATTTAACTAAGATCACAATCACGACTGTTGCAGCATTCATTTTTCTAAACACTCAGAATTCTTTATAAGCTTCTTATTAAGACGCTTTCACCAAGAAGCATTAGTAAACATTTAATGCTTCTTAGTGTAATGTGTAGTGTAGTAGTATATATATGTTTACTCCAGAACAAATCAATTCGCGGTAGTGCATTATAAATTGGCCGCACAGATTAGGTAACGTATGGCTCACATCTGTACTACCGACCACTGCAGGTCCGATGAAAACACACGAGTTCGAATTTAGCTGCATTGTTTTACGCTCATACTTATTTAAACTTTAACCATGTAGGTCCTATCCTTAATAAAATTCGCTTAGAGGACCACAATCTTTTAGTTTTTCAACTAGGATATTATGTTTTAAAGTATTTAATGCACTACATTAATCAATAAATACTATGAAAATATGGTCATTAGTATTGAGGTGTTTATAAACTTGAAAATAAAAATATTGAAAGCAATTGTGTGGCATTTTTTCTTGGTTGGAAACCAAATTGTTTCACACTGATTATTTTGTTAGTATTATACAACTTATGTATTTGGATAAGGAATAGCGTGATAACAGAACGGTGTGCAGTGAAAGAGGACTTGATTACGAAGATAGAGAAGGGAATGTTGAGATGGTTTGGTCACGTGGAAAGAATGGATGAAGAAAGATTAACAAAACAGGTATACATGGGAAGTGTGAGTGGCACAGTCGGAAGGGAAAGACCTCGACGAACGTTTTTTGACCAAAACGGAGACATCCTCGCAGAAGTTCCACCCTAAACCGACGTGCTTGTATGAAGAATGTTATGAGAGTGAATGAAGCGAAAGATGTGTGTAGGGATCGTAGCAATTGGAGTTCCATTGTCTCTGCATATCCCACTGGGAAACAGGCGTGAGATTATGTATGTATGTATTTATTTGTTTAGATATTTCCTTTCAAATTTCAATATTATCAATTACCGAGAGTAAAGTTGTTGCATACGTCGTACATCTTTTGTTATGGATAGGCCTAACTTACTGTACCTGTTTTCAGTTTTTGAGAATATGTACCCTGCTTTAATGATGCGTTCATAAAGTGAGCTATTACGTCTGCAATGTCATTAGAAATCTTTTTCAAGTCTTATGCCCTAATACCATTTATAACCGGTTCTTTATGGTTACTTATTAATTCCATTTCATATAATATAGATTTTTTGGAGGTTCGTTGATATCGTTATCTATCACAAATGCCTAATTTTGTTACAAATTCAAACCCAACTTTTCAGCCACCGCGACAGATGCAAAGCCTAACAGCGTGCGTTACGTGACAAGTTTAGAATTCTCTACTAGGGGTTAACTGGTAGAATTTTTTTTAATTAATTAAATTCGCCTTTGTGCTAATTGTATTTCTGCATAGTATTTGTATTTTATGTGTGCAATTAAGAATGAATCTGGAAAACAAAACAACAATAAAGTTGGAAAATAATTTTTAAACATCTCCTGTCCAAATTGTTTACTAATAGCATTGTATTGAAATTCATTAGTTGTACTGCAATTAACTTATAGGATAACAATCAACATTGATCTGTTTATTTAAAATATATCTGTTTTTAACGGGTCCATATTGGCTCTTCCTAACGATTTGTAATGCGAATGATCACTCTTCCTAAAATTTTTTATCCTAAAGTTTTCATTCATACAATTTGTAGTGCTACCGGCTATGTTCATAACACTTATGTTTCCGAAAATTGTAATTAATAATATCATTAATATAAATAATTTAAACTCCTACTGTTTTTTATCATAACGCTTTTATCCCTAAACATAATTACCATAATATTTTCATTCATACTCAGAAAGAAACATTTACCAAGTGCAATCAAAAATATATGTTTAGAATGATTAAAGGTCGTTTCACAGACTTTTGTCTGAAATGAATGAAATTCATAAAAATACGACTCATTTACGGTTATGTTTATGGCCTGGGAGTTTATACCGCAGCTTTAACCGTACCTAAACCAATAACTATAAGGCCGATTCGGTTCTGGCCGTTCGGTTTGTGGTCACAGTTCTAACCTAACCTAAACCATAAATTATGAATAGGACCGATTTGTTTCTGGAACTTGACTGAATGACTGGAACGGGACTCTGGCTTCGCTCGCTCAGCTCGTGCGTTATGGTCACAGTTCTAACTTAACTTAAACCAATGACTATAAATAGTACATTTATTTCAAAATGCTACTATACGACATGAACTTCACGATTTCATGAATGACAGATTTTAAGTTAAAATAATAATTATACTTAATTTATATTTTTTTATCTACTATAATAAAATAATGAATAGTATGCACAAAATATTAAAATTGTAAACATATTTAATAATTTCAATTGATTTAATGTTATTTAATTAATTGTTTCCCTCTCTCCGACTTTTACTTTGCTGTGCCCGACAGGGTCCACATTGAACAGAATTTGTAATAATACCACCTAAAAACACTGTGGAATGCAATAAATGATTGAGTACTCAATACTCAATTGAGTACCATGGTATATATATGTGAAAATAACTTAATAACTAAAACTGTACCAGTTACGCAAAATTATGGTATATAATACTGATTATTATGAATAAAAATAAATCTAAACAAAAACGATATGACTTTGAATAATAGTGTAAAAGATGGTTATGTTGAGAAAATATAGGAAAACAAATAAAAGTATAATAGATGTTTATTGCTACTGACATTATGAAGTTGAATGCTTCGGAATTATGAACATTAGAGATAAAGTAGTTAGGAATTGTGATTGTTAGAATGAAAAATGTAAGAAGGACATTTTCGGATTTCCAATTATCGGATTTAAAAAAATAAGGTGAACTTAGGCGCACCCGTTTTTAACAATTTGTATTTAAAAAAATGCTATTGCCCGCCAAAATAAATACCTTTGCAACATTTTTTTACATCTCATATTCCCCTGAATTTACTTATTTGTTCGTTGGTATAATTTTTTTACAGGCAATAATGAACACAAAAAAAAAATTGCAAAATTGGTCTATCCGGTCACGCGTGACGCGATGAATAAGGTAAACAGGGATTCATGTTGATATATAAATAGATTAATGTATATTTTGTAAAGGAATTCAAATATTATAATAAAAACTTATTTAAATAAATATATTATGATCGACTGCCAAGTATACATTACTATACCAGTAAATATGCTAGCCACTATCAATATACAAAAAAAAACTAACTGTTCACTGCGACTTTGTCCGCGTATATTTCAATTTCTGCATACGGTTACTTTGAAGTATCTCTAGGCATATATAAGGTAACTTTGTTCGTGTATAGTTTGAAATCACATCTCTCCTTTTTCGGGGCAAATAGTGTAAGAAAACATTAGTAATGTATACCTCCCCTGCAATTAAGTTTTGCCCCCGCAAGAAATTGCAAAGTTGTTTAACTTACATTAGCTTTGTCCCAGTGAATGTCGCGTCAAATTTGAAGTCTCGTCTTAAGTCCCATTTTAACATGAAACCATTTCACAGTCAAGTCTCTTAAAAGTTAGTCAATCGTTTCGTACACGTTTTCTTGTTCGTTCCGTTATTTGAAATCCTGTTCCCGTATGAAAATAAAAAGTCGTCTAGATGAATCCTTGTAATATCATCCGTCAGTGAAAGTCCAATCGAAATTTGTTTTGTCGTTTCGGAGAAGCCATAAATTTGGAATTGCTACCACTAAAACTGATGGAAGTTTCAAATAACTTGCAACCCTATTTTTCTCCACAGGGTATTTTCTGAATGTAAAGAAATAATTTAGTAGAGTGTATGTATTAAGCGAGCTTAGAATCCATAGCTTCAATAATAAAAGGTTTTCTATACGAACTTATACCTCCTACTTCACCGATTTGTGAATATTATACGTATATATTAGTTGACTAAAGAATCACGCTGTTGCATACTAACTTGCCACTTCTTTTCATCGTCTTACAGCACAAATGGATGCCTACGTAATACGTTATATAAAAAATACATCCTGTTAGTTTACTATGAGAGGTTTAGGCTGTGCAGAGGCCCGTCTGTCAGTCAATTACTATGGACAAAGCGTTTTATTAAAGATGGATATAAATAAAAAATTTAAAACACGATGTTATCATGAACATGATTTTCATCTCATATATAACCCACAGAAGACATTCACCATTAGTTGATATATACAGTATTGAATAGAGATTCACCACCTTACCGTTTGATTAATCGAAGATAGGAACGCTCAGAATTGATCGAATACCTCCCAGTCAATAGCTGTAAGATAAATAGCTTCGTTGGGCGACTATTGAATACGTAACAAATGGCTATATCATTTTCTGCGTCTCTAACGGGGTTCGTCTGTATTGTAGTTAGGTGAATAAAGCTGGTTATTAAGCATCGACCTATTCTTATATACTTACATAGTTTTGGTAGTTCTTATATTTTAAGATTACTAGCAGACTTTTTTGAACACTACTAGTATTCTTGTTAACCCCTCGTGCGAAGCTAAAATGCATGTGTTACGGTGGGTTCACGGCGGTAGTGCAATGGGTGGGGATCGAACCGGCGACCACATAATCGCAAGTCTGAGGTACTAGCCATTGGGCTACGGCCGATTCGATTACATATTTTTGGTGAAAATAAAGATAACAACTTCAATTTATTCGTACTGAACATCAATTTCATAAAATATTAAAATCCGCATAAAATTTGTAAGCTTTTCAATAATAATATGTATTTATTGTAAGTATGTGGTTCACATTGTTCATATCTGGTAAATAAATGCTATGTTTTAAAACCTTAAAGTATAGGTATCTGAATTTTTTTTATAACAAACACCCTAGTCATGTAACTGATTCGCCTGATCCAACTTTTAAAGTATATATTTAACGTGTCGTCATATCTAAAGGCTATTATAGCATTAAGGACTTGTTGAGGATAAAGACTTTTGGCTTCATAAAGCTGCTTGCATAACACTTTCTAGAGACCCTGTATCCAAATAAAATAGTTGTAAGCATAATTATAGTGTGATGTTCTTTCAACTATCTGTAATTGACCTACTTACATATTATTATATTATATTGACTGCACCGGTGGCTCAGTGGTTACGATAGTTGCCTCTGAGACCTGGTGTTCTGGGTTCGATTCCCACCCGGGACAATTATTTGTGTGAACCACAAATAGTTGTTCTGAGTCTGGTTGTTCTGTGTGTCCGTGAAATGAATGTTTGTAAAGTCCCCCGCGACACAGGGATTTATTTCCCTAGTGCGGGAGTTGTCTTTAAATATAACAATAACAAATAACATTCATAGACCGCTAGTACTGTCTCAAATTCGTTTATTTTTCTATTAGTATAAAAACAATAAACAAATATTACAAAGACAACCGTTTGGTCAAATAATGTGTATACCAATAAATAGTTAAAGTAACTAGACCAAAACCTACATTCTGCCCATTTGAGTATGTTTAAAACCTACGTTCTGACCGTCTCATGTGGGTCGTGTTAAAAACCGGCAGTAGAATAACCCACTGAGTTTGATTCGCCGCGTCTTCTCAATTAAGCGCGTTATATATTCGTGGTCCACCTAAATAATGACAATTGTTCTAACCAAATAAAGACAGAACAAGCTATTTGAAACAATATAGTTAAATAATAAATTAAGACGTTAAGACTAAAATAATAACTTAAATACTTGTTTAATTTGAAAATTTATAAAATATGATAATAATAGATAATAATACTTACTTAATACTAAATTATTGTTTTGACTATTTGCAAGTGCCTGTAATAGGTATGCGTAAATAAAAATGATTTTTATTTGTTTTATTTTATTTATTGTGATACTGGGAATCCTGTAGTTATATTACTTCAAAATAGGTAATATAATACGTTTGTTATTTACTACAAACTCAATTTTCTTTTTCATGTTCAGTTCAATCCTAATCTGTGCCTAACCGCCAACCTACGACTTTAATTAAGAGTCCTTTTACTCGGCTTTTACTACGCTGTTACGCTTACATATTACAGGAACAAAGTTCGTGTAGAATTTATTTAATTTCCTATTTATTTTGGAATACTCTTTGCTTGTAGATAGGAACTACCGTTTGGGCTTAGGTCACAATTACTGGGGTTAAAATCAACTCAGGGAATATTTTTGATAAGAAAAGTTTGCTGGCAAAGAGTTAGGAGTAACTGGCAATTAGAGGTGAAGGGTTGTCCGAGTGCAGGGGATCACTATTGACTTGAACTTGTTTTGGTCACAGCTTTTACTGACTTTGAAGCACTTTTCATGTAATTTTCTAATACAATTATTCAGTTGTTCTTTTAGTAAATATTAACTTTAGTAAATTGTTCCTAATTCTTCCAACTTAAGTTTTGCGTGATTCTTCCAATATAGGTTTCTATTATATTTGAGGCCTATCTTGTTTTAAAATTACCCATAAAATTTGTTATTTCTTCGTGTCAATTTATGACTTTTAACATTTTGTTACGACTTTAGTTTATTATAGTGGTCCAATTGACTCTTATGTTTACGTTGTTGTTTTATTTTTGTGATAGTAACTTAATTTTATATGTGTGAGCTACTATTGTAAGGTTTGTCAACGTTTCCCCAATAACACTGTCTAATAGTTTGATTAACAAAGGAATAATATTTTCTGTGATAATTAAACATCTACGATCTCTGATATCTGTTTTATGTGCGACTTTATTAAACTTTATTAAATGTGCGACGAAATTAAAGGCAGGCACTATAACAGCGATATAATGGAGTCGTCATTTTGCTTTATATATTTCATGACAAAGAAAAATACAGTTTAACGGTTAAAAGATCTATTCTAAAGCCCAACATTGGTTTTGAAAACAATCCAGCTAAAAGAGTTCGTAGCATTGTAACTGGTACAAAAATATCGCAGCTGATCTCAAGATAATAGCATTCATATATGCTTGCACTTAATTCATTCCGTAGGACGTCCACAGCTAAACATGGGCCTTCCGAGGAAGGGAAGTTGCCATAGTCACCACGCTTGGCAGGCGGGTTGGTGACCGCAGGATTATGTTGTTACACACAAGGAAACGCTCGTTCTCTGATATACGATTATTATAAATGATGTTATAACAATTGGGACCAACGGCATAACGTGCTTTCCGAGGCACGGAAGGTAGTCGCTCAACCAACCAGACCCAGAAAAAATCTTAGAATTTACTCAAAGATTTCTTGTTCAGCGTGGGGTTCGAACCCACGGCCTCCGAGATTTAAAGCGAGCGAAATACCGCTACGCTCCGGAGGTTGTCCCACACTTATTAACAAAGACATAAACAAAGTGATAACGTTGATGACGGCACACTGCATTATGGTTCAACGATTTGGGGAGGATAAGGCCTATGTAAGATTTAATCAATTACTGATCGGGGGCTAATCTGATAAAATTTGAAGGTCAGTTTAACTGAAGAATATCCAAAGGCTGCCTTTTATGTCGTCTGCATTGTATGTTTTAAACAAGCCATAAAAAAATATTAATTTGTTAGGTATACGTCTTTGATAATTCAAAAATATCAATGAGTTATTGGCGTTATGGTTTACTGTTTTATTTGCCTATACATCATAAAATAATAAATAAATGAAATGATTTTATTTATGATGAAATAAACATTTCATCATAAATAATGTGATCATACAAAAATTGAGGCGGCTCCAGGAAGCTACCAAAAGTACTTGTAAAGGAACCGTCTCGCTGCTTCTCTTAGATATTACCTACTTACATATTAATAAAATAAGAGTAACAAAAATATACAAAATTTAGAAAAGAAAAATAAAACATACTTATATCAAAACTTTAAAACATGAAACTTTATGAAAATAATGTTGAAGGTGGGTGTGTGTGCGTGTGTGTGTGTATGGGCTTTAGGAGTGATAACAGATTTGAATGGTTGAGAAAAAGTGTTTTTTTTTCATTTGTGATATTATAGACACATTCTAGCTTATTCTTATTAAAATACTAGCTGACCCGACAGACGTTGTACTGTCTTAGCTAAAACTATAAATTGAATTGAACTTTTAATATTAGGCGTGATAGCAATGAACTAACCGTGATGTGCACTAAGAGTAGCACGCATTCGGTCAATGTTATGTCAAACGCCATAAGAATAAAATTAAAAAAAATTAAAAAATTTACTCTATCCATGATCGATGATATGCCAAAGATTTTTAATAATTAATGTTAAGTAGGGTGATACGAAGTTCATCGATGCACTTCGTGTCGAGTCCCGTACGGTATATCGAATTACCCTTGAACGATATAACTGTCTACAGAAAGCATGGTTCACCGAAGAACGGTAATACGAGAAAACTATTAGTCGATACCATTATTTAGCGACAGCACGTTTCGCCGAATAACGCTACATAGAATGAATGGTTGGCCGATACCAAGATTTGCCGATGTCATGGTTCGCCGGAACACGCTTGAACTAAATAATCCTTTATCGATAGCAGTTTGCATCGAAAACACCTTTTCTTACACCGCCTACCCAAAATAATTGTCTTTAGTTTCTCGCTTGGACAATTTTGACAGACATCGATTAAATTGCATTAACTGCTATTTTCATGCGTTTATCTTAGTAATTCAATAAAAATAAATGTAAAGAAAATAATAAAACAGCAAATTTGAATATTTTTATAATTAAATGGTAAATCACAAAAATAAAGGTTGCAAACTGCACAATCATAAAAAACATGTTAGAAAACAATCAATTTTGAAAAAAAAAATCTACCAGTTATGTGTTATATTAATTATTTTTGATGTACATGATGTGAGCTAGCCCACCTAAGAAACTTTCTATGCTCATCTCACTCTTTAGGGACAAGTGCTTTTCTAGTCTCTTTTCATATTCAATCTGCGACGAACGACGACGCTTTGGCATTGGCTCAGAATCTGAGCCAATGCCAAAGCGTCTCTGCGAATCTGAGCAAAGCGAATCTGAGCCTCAGATGCAGTGATGCGCTCGATTTCGCAGTCGGTATATTTTTGTTCTTTAGCAAACTCCTTAATAGTGTTGAAGACATTCCACTTCTTGCGATTTAAAAGTGTGTTCCACCGGTTATGCCATGATTCCAGAGCATGTTGTGTTTTCGGAATAGAATAAGTACGATTAGACACTGACCACATAGCTGGTGGGAACAATGGTGGATTTTTGCTCAGAATTAACTTCGTCCCTGGGCAGGATTTTTTTGTAAATACTCCAGATACATAATACTTATTGAACCATTGTGCCAATCCTTCGGCTTCAGTTGGCAATACTAAGTACCATTACCATAAGTACCATTTAATTATAAAAATAATCAAATTTGCTGTTTTATTATTTTCTTTGCATTTATTTTTATTGAATTACTAAGATAAACGCATGAAAATAGCAGTTAATGCAATTTAATCGATGTCTGTCAAAATTGTCCAAGCGAGAAACTAAAGAATAGAAGAAGAATAGAATACATTTATTTGCCAGAAACACGGTAGGTACATGGTTGTTAAAATTATATAGATCAACATGTTTCGCCGACACAGCGGCATGCAAAGGGTTACATAACAACATAAGATATTAATAAATTAGTGAAATTGGATTTTATTTTATTTATTTATTTATAATTTATTATGAATAATTACCTGTAACATTAAAATTTAGTTTCAAAAAATTCTTTCATGGAATAGAAAGTATGTTCTGTCAACCATTTTTTTAGCACGCCTTTCATTTTTATTAGAGGCAGCTCACGAATTGCTTTTGGAACCCTGTTGAATACTCTTATACACATAAAGTAGCAGTTATTTCTAAAAAGTGAAGTCCTGCAAGCAGGCATCAATAACCTGGTTGGGTCTCTTTTACCTATGATAGAATTGTCACGGGCACTGATAAATTCATTAGGAAAATTCTTAACGTGAGTGCATATTTCTAATATATATAGTCCTGTAAGCGTGAGTAAGTTATTATATTTGAATAAAGGCCTACATGATTCTAGAGGCCCAACATTGAATAATGCCCGTATGCATTTTTTTTGGGTAAGACAATTGACATTAAAGACAATCATTTTGGATAGGCGGTGTAAGAAAAGGTGTTTTCGATGCAAACTGCTATCGATAAAGGATTATTTAGTTCAAGCGTGTTCCGGCGAACCATGACATCGGCAAATCTTGGTATCGGCCAACCATTCATTCTATGTAGCGTTATTCGGCGAATCGTGCTGTCGCTAAATAATGGTATCGACTAATAGTTTTCTCGTATTACCGTTCGTCGGTGAACCATGCTTTCTGTAGACAGTTATATCGTTCAAGGGTAATTCGATATACCGTACGGGACTCCTTCGTGTCACCTACCTACTATTAGTTATGAGAAAAAACTGCAAAAACTGGTTCAAGCGATCTAGCCCAAAATGCTAGAATGTTCTGAAAGAAAAGAGAGAGGGTGATCCGGAAACTTAATGTCATCAGTCATCACAGCGTCAGCACATGGTACATTGGTGCGAGGTTTCCGGCTTGGGCGGTGGAGCGAGAGTGATGGGATCCGTCCTCTTTCTACCGACCATTGCCCTTTCAGTAGAAGTCCGCGGAGTGTTTTCAGGAGAAATATCTCTCCTACCCATTTCACCGAAGGCGCACAAACAGCAGGCTGTCCCCCGAGCCTCGGCTTCGAGGAGTAGGGAACATAGTCCTAATTTCTTTTAGAGGCCGACCCATGATGCGTAGATTTGTAGTTATGCTCCGTGCGCCCCCAAAAGGTGCATTGAATGGACCAAGGAGAGTCCATGACTGCTAGGTCATAGGCATCGCCACGATACCGAATGTATAATAATATTCATTAGCTTTTCCTGGTGCTCAATTTGCTGGCATTTAGAGGAACATCCTGGGTTAAGTTAAGTAGGTAAACCATCTTCTAGTGATATACTAAGCATATCATCGCTATAATACGGGACGCGGGGTGAACGGACGCGTCGGTTTCGTTAGCTCCGTGTATTTTTGTGATAAAAGTGGTACAAAATGTGTTTATAATTGTAAAACTATTATGTTTGCGTGTGTTTATAATTGAACATTCCAATAAAGTTTGAATGGATCAAATCCGTTCAGAGACGATGAAGTTATAAGTGAAAAACTGTTTAAAATTTTAATAACTGTCGCGCGCTTGCGTCCTTGAACAATATCGCTTGCTTCGTGTGTTGTCGGCCGTGCCGAGTGCCGCGCGGCTCGTGTTGTTTACACAGCGCTAGCGCGCGCTTTGTATTTAATGCTTGCTGGACGCCCGCTTACTTTCACACTACGCTGTACTCGCTTTATACGCCAATATGGATTGCGCTGCATGTTGCCGTACTATAATTCCCAAAAATGATTTTTTGGAATGCATTAGAGAAAAATGCCATAAATATTATCACCTCACTTGCATATCAGATAAAAACATTGTTAATACTGAAACCTGGATTTGCCCGGAATGTCGATGCGCAACAAAAAAAGGTGGCGATAACAGTCTCACCCCCGTTGGTATTTCTTCAGACGATTACGCCCATAATGTCACACATCGTAAGAAGAATTCTTGGGCCCGAACCGAATCCACGAATCGCAACTGTAATTGTGAATTCTCTGCTGAAGTTCGTACTTGGCGAGAAGAGATGAAAGTTTTAACGGAACAGTTAACAAATGCAGTAACGCTGATAACAAAGTATGAAACAAAGTTGGCGAGCTATTCCTTGCAGGTCAATGACCTTAGTAAGAAACTGGAAAAATATGAACTAGAAAAGGTAACTGATGTAGCAAATCTATCTCAACCCTCTCGGCAACGACCCAAACATCAAAAACGGTCCACTACAGTACAAACGACTGTATCTACGGGGAGGAGCGATGAGGCTTCAACTAAATCTACCTTTTTGAAGGCCTCAACTGAATCTTCTTCTATCGTACCCATCATACCCGTACAATGTGAGGAGCGAAAAGATAATGAAACAACTCGTCGATCTGAGACCTCTGTAAACGAGAGTGAATCTCTGGTAACCAGCGTACCTAGCAACCGTCAATACGAGGAAACCGTCTCTAATACATCTAAGGGTCAATGTGCTTCTACTTCTATTCAAAGTGTTGACGAAGGACAATGGATTGAAGTGAAAAAGAAGAGCCGTCATAACTTCTTATATGGCACGGCCGGACCCAACGCCACATCTCTAAGAGCAGTAGAGGCACGTAGGCACTTTCACCTTTGGAACATGGAATCCAGTATCGAGGAAATACGTGCCTACCTCCGTCAACTGTTTCCTGATGTTTCCTGCACTGTAGAGGAGTTGACACCGAAAGGCAATTACAAGTCTTATAAAATTGGAGTCCCTGAGGATTACTACGAAAAGTGTTTCTCAGCTAAGATATGGCCACTAAATGCGCGCATCAAGCCGTGGTTCTCAAACAAAAGAACACCGCGCAATAATTATTCAGACAGACCGGCTCCCTCACAGCAGTCCTTTCGTGAATAGTCGTGTAAAGAAAGTTACCATGATAAGTATTTTTTATCAGAATGTGCGTGGTCTTAAGACTAAACTGAATATTTGGCGAAATAATTTGTCTATACTTGACAATAATCTGATAGCTGCAACAGAAACGTTCCTAGACAAGTCCGTGGAAGATGCAGAACTCACCTGTGACGGCTGGAATGTATTAAGACGTGATCGGAATACACCTTGCGGAGGAGTACTTCTAGCTGCGCGAGATATCACTCTTACAAGGCGCAGTGAGCTTGAAACAGTTGGGGGCGAAGACCTGTGGGCTACTTTATCATTTGGTGGACAAACTTTTCATATTTGTGTTGTTTATATCAAACCAAGTGCCACAGATGAGGACTATATGCGATGGTTCTGTAAAGTTGAAAGCTTTATTCATGATATTAAGGGCAATGTTATTATCTTGGGTGACTTAAATTTGAATAGTGCTTCTAATAATATAAAAAGTTATTATTGTTATTTTTTAAAATTTTGTAGTTTGAATGAGAAGAATGAGGTGGTGAATTCGTATGGAGGTGTGCTAGACGTGGTTTTGGTTCAGGAAAACGGAAACATAAACAACGCACAGGTTGTGGAGACTGAGGGTATTGTACCCCCCGACGCATACCATCCAGCTCTAGATATTGCAACAGAAATAGGTACACCACGCCGATTGCCTGCTCTTGAACCGACAAACATCAACCCGGATCTTGATTGGAATTTCCGTAAGTGTGACTTCGACCAAATCTTCTCTTTATTTTCTGAGGCATCGTGGGACACTGTTCTTGATAGTAAAGACATTCATTTAGCTACCGCACATTTTTACAATATAGCATATAATATATTTAATACTTGTATTCCTAAAAAGAGACGGCGGCGTCAAAACAAAAGTAGACGATATCCGGTTTGGTTCACTTCAGAAATTATAAAAGATTCAAAACTCAAACTTAAACTCCATTCCAACTGGAAACGAAGTAAATCAACGGATGACTATCAGATTTTCGCTGACCATAGATCAACCTTAAAATTACGTATTAAGGAAGCGTACCGATCACACTTGAGTCAAATTGATAGTGATATTAAACACAAACCAAAAGAATTCTGGAATTACGTCACAAGCTTGCGTTCAAAAGGTGGATTTGAACCAACTATTACCTTCCAGGGTGAACCTGTGACCGGAATCGCAGCTGCAGAGGCTTTTGCGACTTTTTTCTCAAGTGTTTCTTTAAATGAAGTTCCACATCTTAATATAGAATTACTTAGACACAATAACAGTTATAATTCATCTGATAGTTGCCTAGTTAATATATATGAATTTTTACCACAAGACGTAGAATACGGAATAAAAAAATTAGAAATTGATAGTTCCATAGGCCCAGATAACATACCACCTTACATACTAAAGAGCATGGCAAAAATTTTAGTGACTCCATTATGCCACATTTTTAACATAGCTTTGCAACAAGGAGAATATCCTCAGCAATGGAAGCTTTCCAGGGTTACCCCTATACCTAAAAGCTCTAACAAAACCATTGCTGAAGAATATCGCCCCATAGCCATCCTACCTACACTAGCAAAAGTTTTTGAACACATTTTGCACAAACATATTTACAGACAAGTAGAAGTTAGTTTGTGTAATGAACAGCACGGTTTCCGGAGTAAAAGATCAGTAGACACGAACCTTTTGACTCTTGTAGATTACATTTCTACCAGTCTTGACAGGGGATGCCAAGTTGACGTGTTGCATATTCCATATATATATATATTGTCTAGTAGGACATACTGGTGCCATTAATTAAAACAATTTTGATTTATTTTATAAGACACAAGTGTATTCGTAGGCACTGAGCGTAAGAAGTATTTTTACAAAGTAAATGGTGGTGGAAGGAAAAAATAATAATATTTGGTATCAAGGTAACTCCTTGCGTTACAATTTGTTGCACTCGCTGTGCGGAATATATTCTGCAGGCGCTACGCCGGAACATCTTCCCGCCTCGTTGAAATCATGCAATTTCAACTGTCGTAGTCCTCTTCATTAGGCAATGGACACAGCCGGACGAAAGGTCTGCGGACGGTTCCTTTAGAAGTGTTGACTTCAGCCACTCTGGCTATACCATCTGAACCAGGAAATAGCTGAGTCACGCGACCGAGACGCCAATTCAAGGGTGGTATGTTGTCTTCTTGCAGCAGAACAAGGTCCCCAAGATTCAATCTTGCAGTGTTGCTTCGCCATTTAGAACGTTGCTGCAGCTCTGAGATATATTCCCTTGACCATCTGCTCCAAAAATATTGTCTGATTTGCTGTAATCGCGCGTAACGCTTCAAACTATGCTCTTTGACGTTCTTTAGATCTGATTCTGGTAATGCATTAAGGGGTCTTCCTATAAGATAGTGCCCAGGAGTAAGAGGTAGGAGATCGTTAGGAGAAGCGGATAGGGGACACAAAGGACGGCTGTTCAAAATAGCTTCCACCTGTGTAAACAGCGTGGAAATTTCTTCATAGGTTAAATGACATGGTATCATGGTATCATCATGGTAGGTTAAATGACATGGTATTTAGCGGATTTTACGCCGGCCTCCCAGATGCCGCCAAAGTGAGGAGAATAGGTTGGTGTGAATAAAAATTTAATGCCTTCTTGATTTGCAAAGTTAGACAGAGGCCCTATATTGGCCTTTAAAAATATACCTACTTCCTTAGCGGCAGCTACAAAATTGCGGCCGTTGTCGCAAAATATTTCTCTAGGCTTTCCTCTACGCGAGATGAAACGCTTTAGTGTCAAAAGAAAAGCTTCCTTAGATAAATCAGTTACACATTCCAAATGAATGCATTTATATCGCATACAAACAAATAAACACATGTAACATTTTGTTAATTTACTTCCTCTACCCCTACGATTTAGAATATAGAATGGGCCAGCAAAGTCGATGCCAACGGACAAAAATGGAAAATCTGTAGTAACACGCTGAGCTGGAAGGTTACCCATTTTAGGGCACAGCGTGCTTCCTCGCATTCGTCTACACCGTACACACTTGTTTACAGTACGTCTTGCTAAAAACCTACCGTTTACTGGCCAAATTGTGTCACGTACAGCAGCTAGCAATAATTGAGGCCCCGCATGTAAGTTACGGAGATGTTCCCTCTCAAATATGAGTTTTGTCCAATGGTGGGATGCATGAAGTAAAATAGGATGTTTCTTTTCATATGTACAAAAAGATGCATCAATTCTCCCCCCGACTCGAATGAGACCTTTGCTGTCCATAAATGGAGACAATGATAATATTTTGCATTTACTACTCAAAGTCCCTTGCTTATGAAGTATATCATACTCCAATTTAAATGATTGCCTTTGCGCTAATTTACAAAGTATATTAAATGATTCATTAAGTTCCTCTAACGTTAAATTTCCTAACTGTTTATTAGTGGGATTTCTTGTATTATAAATAAAACGCTTAATGTAAGCTAAAGCTCTCTGAATTATAGATAATTTTGAATATTTTTCGAAATTAATGAAGTTTTCCGATATTACGGCTGCACTTACCTTAATTTCTGGCAACACCTCAGTGTCCCTTTGTATATTTTGATTTAAAACTGGCCACACTGAACTCGATTTCAATAAAAATCTAGGACCAGACCACCACAAAGTCTTATCTAAAATTTGACTACCATCAACTCCTCGTGATATTAAATCAGCAGGGTTGTCAGTAGTTGGGACATATCGCCAAGATGCCGCCTTTGTATTTTCCAATATTTCGTTAATGCGATTGGCCACAAAACATTTTAAATTCTTAAGATCACTACTAACCCAGGCTAACACTATGCTAGAATCACTCCAATGATAAATGCTGTCTGGAGTATACCTAAGCGAATCTATCACTGCTTTGCTCAATTTACTCGCTAATACCGCCGCGCAAAGCTCAAGACGCGGTATAGTGGTGGGTTTTAAGGGTGCAACCTTTGATTTGGAACAAAGCAACCTGACTGTAATTTCACCATTGGTATTAATGGATCTAATGTAACTGCATGCTCCATATGAATGGGTTGAAGCATCACAGAAAGTGTGTATCTCTATTCGATTTGGAGATTCAGTAAGAACTGATCTTGGAATTTTTATATTTGATAGATTTGATAGACCCTTTGCAAATTTTATCCACTCTGACTGGATTTTAGATGGCACAGGTTGATCCCAATCAACCTTTTGTTGCCATAGCTGTTGTTGTAACATTTTGGATACAATAGTACATGGAGTTAATATACCTAGTGGATCAAATATCTTAAATGAATTTGACATTATAAAACGCTTAGTAATTTTATCACATTCAGGAGGATGTGTAATAGGAAAATACAAATTGTCAGAAGATGGAATCCAACCAAGCCCAAGGGTGCTTGATGACTCACTTATAGTTAGATTGTCAAATGTTTCTAGGTTAGAATTTTCAAATAAATTTGGTAAGTTGGTTTTGTATTTTCTGAGGTTGAAACAACCTGACTTTAATGCTGTAGCTACTTCTCGTTGTATATATCGCAGATTATCTTTGTCGTTAGAGCCCGTAATTAGATCATCTACATAGAAATCTCTTTGTATTATAGTTTTTATGTGTTCGTCCCCTTGTTCCTCTCCGATTTGGTATAAACATCTGGTACTCAAATAACTCGCGCTTGCTGTACCGTAAGTAAGAGTATTTAATCTTAGTGTTTTGATTGGCTCGGACTCCTCTTCTCTCCATAAAATAAGTTGCAAATTGCAATCTTCTTCAGACACTTGTACTTGGCGGTACATTTTCTCAATGTCGCCCGTCAACAGATATTTATATTGCCTTGCCCTTATCAAAATGGAGAAAAGAGAATCCTGTATACTTGGGCCTGTCATTAACAGGTCATTTAAAGATACTCCAGAGGATGAAGGGGCCGAACCATCGAATACCACCCTAAGCTTGGTGGATTCACTGCCTTCCTTTAATACGGCATGATGACATAAGAAGTAATTTATGTATGGCTTAATTACTTCGGATGGAGAAAGATGACCTAACTCGGCGTACTCCGTAATAAATTGAGAATATTCTGTTTTTAGTTTAGGATTCTTCTTGAATCTTTTTTCTAGGTTAATGAATCGTCTTTTGGCCATATTGTACGAGTCGCCTAAGCAGTCCGGGGTGTCAATTAATGGTAATTTAACGCAAAACCTGCCGGTGCTTAGCCTATAAGTATGAGTTAAAAAATACTCCTCGCATGCCTTTTCTTTTTCACTAAATTGCGGCCTCTTTGGGACCTCTTCTAACTCCCAGAATTTTGTTAGCAAGCTATCTATATCGTTAGCATTAGACGATAATGTTAAAGCTTGGTTGCTGTATATACCAGACTTAGAATATTTTGTAGGTACTGGGCCCGATATCAACCAACCTAATTTTGAATTTAATAACTTAGGGCTAGATTTACCTAGAGAACGTTGCTCAGTTCCTAGTAAATGCCAAAATATATCGGCTCCAATTAAAATATCGATTGGAGCTGGTTGATCAAATGTAGGGTCTGCCAGTTTTATGTATGTAGGTATATTTAATATTGTTTTATTGATTGGAGTTTTTGGTAGTTCACTAGTTAGTTCGTTTAATACCAAACATGATAATTCGATTTGAAACTCACTATGGATTGATTGTATTTTAGCAGTACAAATTTCTTGTACATTGTTTGAACAATTGTTACCAATCCCGATAATCTTTAGACGACTAATCGGAGTTGTGTCTAAGTTTAGGTAGTTTTTTAATGAAGTTGTAATGAATGTAGATTGACTTCCACAATCCATCAAAGCTCTTACTACTTTTTTGTCACCTGTGTTAGGATTAGAGACTTCAATCATTGCTGTAGATAGAAGTACCTGAGTATGCAACTGTTTGGAAAAATTAACTATAGAATCTGATTCAGTAGAAACGTTATTATTGACTATTGCTGTTGTTGGGTTATGAAGTAAAGAGTTGTGACGTTTTTTACACTCTCGACAAGGACCTAACCTACAATCTTTCACAGAATGTCCCTGCCGGAGACAGTTCATGCATAACTTATACTTAGTTACATCGTTTAACCTCTCTTGAATACTCTTATTTTTGAAAGTACTACAATCATAAATTTTATGTGTATCATTACAAATTACACACAAGTAATTTTTAGGTTGACTAGTAGTAGCAAACGATTTAGTGTACGACGGTTTTTCGTATTTGTATTGAGGCGCTGAAGGCGGTGCTCTAGAATTTAAAATAAATTTATTATTAGTGCTATCTACTTTGCCTCGATTTATGGACTCCAAAATGTCTGCTCGATCAATTAAAACTTTATAAAATTGTGCAAGTGATGGACTGTCACTGATTGTATTTCGAAACTCTTCCCATTTTAAAAGTGTGCGACTATCAAGTTTAGAAGAAACCATAAATATGATCAGAGTGTCCCATTTGTCGGTTGGCTCCCCTAAGCTGGACAAAGCTCGCAAATTTTTCGTTACGTGGTCAACGATAAACCGTAATGATCTTTCGGAATCAGAATTAATTTTATCAATATTGAATAAAGATTTAAGATGCTGATTAATAAGTAGTCTTTTATTATTATATCTCTCGCAAAGTAGATTCCAACCCACATCGTAGTTGGCAGTTGATACCTCGAGATTAGAAAGTAATCTTGCGGCATCTCCCTCTAGGTACGATAGTAAGTAATGAAATTTTTGTATGGGTAAAATGCGTTCATTTTTATGTATTAGATTTTCAAAGGTGTCGTGAAATTCAAGCCATTTAAAAAAAGCTCCATCAAATTTAGATATTTGAATTTGTGGTAATTTGATACCAACATCTTGGTGGTCACGAATGCATTGAACCTCATGATGAGCGATTGAACTACGACGCTGCTCATTTTCTAACTGACGCTGCTCAAGCAACGTTTTCGCTACCGCTATATTGCTTATTATATCGGTCTCAATGCCTTCGCGCTCATCAATCTCCACTGATATGTTATCCGAATTTAAAACCTCTATCTCACTTTGCAAATCTTCGAATTTGGCAGATAACAATTCAAACTTCGTTAACTTAAGACCTAGCTCTGCTATATCCATAGAAGATAATGAAGTTTGTAATTTAAGATTGGTTAAATAATTTTTAAATTTCGTTATTTGTCCTTTCACAGAGCTACGCCTTGCGTTTAAAGCCTTTAATTGCATTTTGTAGTTTTCCGAAGTATATTTAGATAAATCAGACGTTACGGACATTATTATAAATTAAATATGCAAATTATTAAAAAAGTAGGTATGTAAAAAATAAAATAATGAATATGCTCACGTTCCTCACTTTGACCGCATTTGCCGCCCGGGAAGTCGATTGCGCAGGCACAGCAATGTCGCAAATATTGAAAACAATACCTCAGAAATGACGCTGTGCAGCGCGGTAACGGTCACCTGGAATGTTCGGCAAACAAATAAATAGCTGTGTGTGATCGTGAAATAACGCCGGTAAAATACCTATAACATAAAACTGTAACTATATTCACTTATTAGTTATCGCTGTCTACCCTTTAAAATAGCAGGATTTAAGTTTATACTCGTATAATACTTATAGGTATAACTGACAATGTCCAACTGTAATAATAATTAAATAGGTAACAATGCTAAAGAAGTTGCTAACTATATAGTATTGCAGTGATATAATCGATTAACGACTGGCTTAATACAATATTAACTCGACCGACGAAATAAAATTTCTTATGAATTATTTTGCAAATAAATTGCAAAAACGTGTTATTTTTAACAATAGAAAATGAAGATTATGCTGTACGCTGTTCACACAGTTTTAACTATTTTGAATGATTAAGACGTAAAATCAAGGAATTTATAGGAAAGGTGTAACGGGACACATGTGCTTAGATAGGACAAAGAAAGGGCACTTATCTTAGTTTGCGCTGCGGTGTGGTGCTTTAGCGGCGTCACTGATCCGGTCAAACTCGGTGATAAGTTGTTCTCCAGCCTTTGTCTAGTATAACACCTTCAATCTTCAGCTCCGTTACTCTGATGACGCATGGTGCGATTGTACTCGAAGTGTGAATTTGGCAATTATTGTTTAATTTTCTTGATATTATTTAGTATTTCGATAGTTCCCCTCATGGGCCACCAAAATATGTCTAGTAGGACATACTGGTGCCATTAATTAAAACAATTTTGATTTATTTTATAAGACACAACTGTATTCGTAGGCACTGAGCGTAAGAAGTATTTTTACAAAGTAAATGGTGGTGGAAGGAAAAAATAATAATATTTGGTATCAAGGTAACTCCTTGCGTTACAATTAATCTAATTTGTTGCACTCGCTGTGCGGAATATATTCTGCAGGCGCTACGCCGGAACATATATATATATATATATATTCCATATATGGAAATGCAATACGCAGTTATAGACTGAGCTAAAGCGGTATAAACCTGATTAAGAAGCTGTGGCGGCATGAAATGACGTAGAGACTTAAATATACATCAATGCACAATACTCAGTAATTTCGGTCAAGTAAATACATTTCACGGACGTTTCGTAAAACCCTAAAGTGACATACTTAGGGTCATGGAGAGTACATGTTCACTTAGCAGCGGGTATGGACATTTATATTCCTACTACGAGGGTGGTTTATATAGAAACACAAGACTATTTTTACAACATTTTATTGATTCACAAATATTTCAAAAACTGCTCATGAACATTAATTCACACTATTCGCTTTAACATAATATTCTGTTATGTTCCATATACTTCAGTGAGCAAACATCAAAGTTTCTAAATACATTTATAATTAACAACATGTTCAAGACAAATCTAACTATGAGTGTGTTAGAGGGATGTTGGTTTATATTTAAAATGAAACAAAACAATCATCCTCAAAATAGCTTAATAATTAAAATGTATGTACTTTAATTTGACAATATATGTGTGTTTGTTAAGTTAAAATTATTGATATGCATATGGGACCGAACATTAACCAACCACCAGAAGTATAACATTCAAAGTTTAGATCAATAATTGAAGGGTACAGGCAAAGAACAGTGAGCGTCCAAATAAATAGATTATGAGAAAAACGCAATTAAAGTTAGCATGTATGCTATTTTTATTCAGAGTTTCGTTTCAGCCATGAACAAAAAAGTCTTTTCAGCGTGTTAACTGTTTTTAAAAGTTTTTGATTGAACTACCATAGATAAAAATACATTTTCAATAAAACATAGAACAAATGCTGGCATTCCCTGTTCTTTGCTTGCACCCTTGGAATGTAATTAACGATACTTAATAATATCTAATGATAAAAGTTATTCTTCATAAATGAAAAAATAAGCTATGTAGACATCTCATTGTAATTGACTTAAGAGACTAATTATATTAGTATTTAACCTTTGCAATTGCCGTTCTGCAGTATTGAACGTACTGTATCTGAATAAAATAAATAGCTAAATATGCACGTCTCTGAATAAAACTTGTCCTGATGAGTGGTTCTTCTTTCGTGGTATTCGCAATCATATAATATTTTTGTATGAAATAAAATAATAGAAAAATCCTCAAATAAAAAAAATTGTTTATCACGTCTTTAAAAACTGATGAATAGAAACAGATTAAACTAAATTTTATAAAATTATTGGCTGACCCGGCAAATAGATGTTGGCCGATTCTCAGACCTACTCAATATGCTCACAAAATTTCATGAGAATCGTTCAAGCCGTTTCGGAGGAGTACGGGAACGAACATTGTGACACAAGAATTTTATATATAAGATGAAAGTATCTCTTTCATCTTTCGAGAACTAAAGAAGGGCTGGCAAATCTGCAAAGAATCTCAAGAACACAAACACATTAGACACATGATCACTATGGTGTCTTATGTCTTCGAAATATTGGGGCCGTGGGGACCGAGAGCCAATTAGGCTCTCGGTCCCCACCCCCCATAATTAAATTAAGTGGCTCTCGTTAGTGCAGCACGAATGCTGGTATATCATTTGTACAGTAGATAATTGCTATGCATTAGGACAATGCTGTAATAAGCAATCTGGAAACGTTGCAAAATAGCATAGATTTAGTTTTTATTTAAATTTGTTACTTTTGTATGTATGTACTATATTTTAAATTATTTAATATAAGAACAGTATGATTCGTCATAGACATAATTTATAATACACTAAAAGTATTGTATAATAATATTAGTTTTCAATTACTCCAATCATAGCATTATTAACTTCTACAAGAATTACTGCTTCAATAATTAAAGGACACAGCTCGTTATAAGGCTCCGTTTCCTTTCTGGCAAATTTGGAGCTGGTAAATTGACCTAGTGATTTTCAGAAATCATTATTCAACTATAACTTAGTAAAGATGATTGTTAAGAGGAAAAAACAAATTAGACATGAGTATATCAGAGGAAGTCTAAAAATGGCACCGGTAACTGAGAAACTGTATGTATGTGATGTGAAAGGATGAAGAATATGTTATGAGTTGGATTGGTGATACGATGATTAAAGGAAAGGAAGACCAAAGAAATAATGGAAGGATTGCGTAAAAGACGACATGGCTACAAGTATGGTAGAAGAAGACATGCTGCCAACCCCATATAGCTTTGGGCTAAGGTAAGGAAAATTATGAGGATGATGAATGAATAAACAATTTCGGACTAAAGATTGCGAAAGTTGATGATATTCAGGCTACAATTGAATAAACAGCATTTTTCGACGTTAAACAATATGAATACACTTCAGCAGTTTGACATTGTCAATGGACATAATGGATAATCAAAAATATAAACGCGTCAAGCCTAAGACCATGTTATGCTCCTTAACAGAAATTTTTAACTGAAATATTGGATTGCTACCAACTTAATTGATGCTCTAAACCAAAAAGCGCTGATAGAATGAAAGTTGCTATATGGTAGTCTAGTACCCTAGGTACTCAATATTGTTTGCTATGGAACCGTATATTATTAAGCATTACTATAAATGTTTAAAATGAAAATTTCCAAAAAATAATAATGACGAGCTTTTCCCCTTTGCAACCGGCATTGGGTACCCTCTCTCCCACAGCCTTGCATGACAACATATGATCGACAAGCTGAGCTCTCTGATATTCGCTATACTTGCAACTAAAGATTTATTTAACTATTTTTTTCAGAATTTGCTTAAAAAGTTATTGGTATAAGTTCTTTTTTAACCTTTTTATCTATATTCGTATGTTATCAACGAATATAGATAAAAAGGTTAAAAAAGAATTTTTATTCATTAAGCAGAACACGGCAATTTCAAAGGCAAAGGGTTAGTATGTTAAAAATGTTTATGGAATTTATTTTTTTGCTACTTGGCTATTAATATAACACTTTGATATTTATTTATATATGAAATCAGTTTAATTAAAAGGAATTTAATCACAACTCAACATATAACATTTTAAATTTGTCAAAGATATGAATAGTTTAATAACAATATTTTAAAATGTTAATTTCTCAAAATTTCTTGAATTAAATAGCTTAAAGTTCAAATCTTTAAGCAAACAATTATGTCCGATAGTGAGTGGTATATAATTTTTACATAATTAATAATAATAATTGTAAAATTTCAGTCAGATACCTAATCCATAGCTCAATACTAACTTAATTCATAGAATTCTCTAAAACAGCGGTTCCCAAAAATAAGCAATTCAGTTTAAGGAACCGACTTAAAAATATCTGCAATTTTTATTCCGATATTCTGAATCTTTGATGATTAAAAAAAACACTTTAGGAATCGCTGCTCTAGAATTTATAATACATTATCAATAATACTAAAATGTATGGAGGGATTCGATTCAAATAAAGGTTCTTATAGAGGGTCTACTAAATTACGATTAATTAATAATAATCTTTGGTTTTTAATTTTACAAGTAATATAACATTGTCAATATAACATTGTCAATATAACAATTATAAAAATGTACATCTCGTTAATAATTAGAAACTATAATTTGGTATCTACGAACACAAAACAGTTAAAGATTCTACTTACATCACAATACAGTATATTCTCACTTTTCAGGGTGAATGTTTAACCTAGGCGTCGATGGCCAAATTTAGAACTATGAAGAAGAGCAAAAATAATGATTCCACAATTTGGAATAAAAACATATTACTGTATCATTAAACCACACTCGATAATGTCGATAGTAGTATTGTTTGAGAAATTGAATCATTTTAAATACTAATATTCTCAAACCACATTTGGAGAACATATGATTATTATAATATATAAGTATAAGTCTCGATTTAAGTCTCAAACGTTGTGGGTTCGATTCTCACACCGGAAAAAATATCTGTGCTTGAAAATATTTAGGCCTAGTTGGTTGAAGGACTACGTGCAGTCATCTTATCATATTCTATATTAGAACGTGTGATCCAGACCGCCTGCGAATGCGGCAAAAACACCCTTCCGGGGAACACAAGCCTCGTGTTAAACCGTTGACCTTATGTTGATGGCCCCACCATAACCTACCAAATAATACGTTTGTATTTATTAATATTAACATATATTTATAACGAATTGCAATTGATACAATATCCATGCAATAACTTTTACATCTATTCTTATTCAAAAAACCTATCTTTTCTCTCAAAGAGTGCGACTTTCAATATTTTCAGAATAATAATTTAATATTTACCTAACAGTATATTTAATTTTTATAATTTTTTTTTCATCAGTCGATTTCTTATTCTTAAATATGCAAAATGCATGTATAGTTAAAAAATACAGACACAGTAAATAGTAAATTATTTCCCTTCAAATTTACTAGGAAATAATTTATAATTGTATATTGATAATTAATATATCATACAAATTCGCAAGGGAGTCTTTATCCATTTTCTTTGGTAACATTGAGAATTGAGTCGTAATTTTAAAAAATCGTTGCCTTTTCGTCTTTTTTAAACACAGCTTTCTTGTTGCGAAGACATTAGGGGTCTTCTAGTGGTGACTATTTCTCTTCGAGGCCGCATATGAGCGATCGGGATGTAGTTTTGACTCGAGTCAAGCTGAAACAAAAATATACAGTAACGTAATTGGCATTCTGATATTCAATTCCCGCTGTTTACTTTAAATTGTTTAAGATCAAAAACTGTGAAATTTCTGATTCGTATATTTCAGAATTATAATTTTTAACCAAGCGGGGTGTTTGTATTTTTGTGTTTTACTAAGATATTTAAAACAAGAACGGTTTCTGAAATATTCTATCCTCAATTTGTCACGACAAAACTTCCTGTCATATTATTCTGAGAGTTTTAAGGAATTCAAAGCCTTTGTGCCTTTGTTAGTAGTTAGGAAATATACGAATAGAAATAAAAAATTTATGAGTGCATACAGCATAGGTACCTATCGTGAGACATATTTTGGTATGCTTATGGCGGTCATTCTAAGACACCATAACCATATAACATATTAAGTTTAATTTAGTTTCGCCGCAAATTAGCCTCGAGGTGGTTAGTACAAGAATGTAGTAATTTAACAAGTCCAAAACGGTTTGATAATACTGTTTTAAGACACCTAAAAATACCATTGTTTTTTTGCGTCTTGTCCAAAACTTAATATGTAATATTGTCTGTATAAAGTACGTTTCAATACAAATTTACTTTGAACTTACTTTGAAATTAATACTTAATGTTTTGGTAGGTTTAAAAACAAGAAGCTCTGTCTGTATTTATTTGTCAATAGCTAAAGCTCTCTTTATTTTCTACTTGCCCTTTATATTTGAATATTCTCGTAAACCAGTACTGAACTTGTTCTGAATCCGAGAAAATGAAATATATTTTCAGCGTACTTTGCTGTTCGTACTTTTTGCTTCACAAGATAGGAATTTTGCTCGCTTACAGTCTTCTGTCATTTAACAAAAATATTTTTTCCGCTTTATGTGAGAGGAAACTACCATTATTTAGCTTGACTAAAAAAAGATAAAATATTACCTAGCCGGTAAATAACTGAACTCCGATAAATAAAAATGTGAAAATAATTTGAATAATACAAGCACAAACATACGCCAATTATACCTACATTTATTTAATGAAATGAAATAGAAATGCTGAACGTAACGCAGTACTGTTTTATTCATTTTATTATATCATGTCTTCTTGTATATTGTGTTCTTAGAGAATACATGAAATTATAGAATGCGGATATCGCTGCGGTCCTTTGCGTTGGTTGTAAGCAGATGTAAAGTATGGCATGACGCTTTTGCAGGAAATAAATATTTATATTTATTTTTCATAACGTTAATAACTCTTTTTGGGCTTGGTGCTGTAGATCTTATGATTTATAATCATTAAAATATAAGTCGCTGACTTAACATGTTCTCGATCAAGACACCATGATGATGTCGTACACGTGCCATCAGTTCACACTCTGCCTATATAACATATTTCCAGATTGCCAAAAATAAACAAAACATATTTTAATTACTTAGAAAACAAATATTAAAAGAGTTAACAACACCATCTAAAATTATGTTTAAAAGACTTCTTTAACTTTAATATAAACTATATCATTTTTTTTTCCAACCTGCATTTCCATATAATAAGTGTTAGTAACAGGGGCCAGTCGTGATTGAGTTCCTTGCAAACTACGTGCACTGGTTACTGCCGAGTACGATGGTGGGTCAGGAGGGCCGTTCGATCCTAGGAGTAAATTTATAAATAAAGATTAGGACAAACATATAGATAATGACATATTACATGAATATATTCTATATTATACATAATAAAAAATACTTCTTTTCTTCTACGATATAATTTCAAATTCTACAAGAAAATACTGATCAAGACCTCAAGTACACTAAAGTTATGCAGCAAAGAATGGCAACCATGTCTGAATAGGCTACCACTACTACCGCGTCTTATCCTATGCAGTCCTTTCCCATACAAAATAACTGGCTTCTCCGTGCCCGCAATATCATCATCATCATCATCATTTCAGCCGTAGGACGTCCATTGCTGGACATAGGCCTCCCTCATAAATCTCCAGTTGTTGCGGTTAGAAGCGGCCTGAATCCACCGTGATCCGAGGCCTTAACCAGATCATCCGTCCATCTAGTAGGTGGACGTCCTACGCTACGCTTGCCGATCCGCGGTCTCCATTCGAGAACTTTTCGGCCCCAACAACCATCTGTTCTCCGTGCTATATGGCCTGCCCATTGCCACTTCAACGAACTAATCCGTTGTACTGAGTTAGCATTGTACTGAATTCTTCCATCGACTTTGCCATGACCACGATATCATCAGCGAATCGAAGGTGAGTGATGTATTCGCCGTTGATGTTGATGCCTAGTCCTTTCCAATTCAGAAGTTTGAAGGTGTCTTCCAAAGTGGTCGTAAACAGTTTCGGAGAAATGACGTCTCCCTGTCTTGCGCCTCTTTTTAGTGGAATCGCCTTCGTACTCTGTTCTTATACTCGAACTGACATTGTGGCGTTTCTATACAAGCACTTCAACACTTCGATATACCGATAGTCAATACGGCTGAATACGGCATCGCTGGAGAGACTCAAGTACGGCCCATGTTTCGACCGAATCAAAGGCTTTCTCGTAGTCCACAAACGCTAAAGCGGCAAGTTATACTTTTCCGTCTTCTGTATTACTTGCCGCAGCGTATGTATGTGGTCTACGGTACTATAACCTTTTCGGAATCCGGCTTGTTCGGGAGGCTGAAAGTCATCAAGCCTTCGTTCGAGACGATTCGCAATAACCCTGGAGAACAGCTTATAGACATGACTCAAAAGCGAGATGGGCCTGTAGTTCCTTAGTAAGGTGTTATCGCTTTTCTTAAAGAACAACACCACCTCGCTTTTGTTCCATGCTTTAGGCGTGGTGCCTCTGAGCAAGGCGAAATTGAAGAGCTTCTGAAGGACTTTAAGTACAGGTAATCCACCCGCTTTCAGGACTTCTGATGTGATTCCGTCCTCACCCGGCGCCTTGTTGTTCTTTAGCTGTTTCAGGGCCATGCTTATCTCGTACAGGCTGATGTCCGGGATATCCTCGGTATAGTGTCGGGTCAGTTTGGCTCTTGGGTCTGTAGCCGCACTGAAATCAAGCTTGGTGATAGAAGCGTAGAGCTGTCCGTAGAACTTTTCGACTTCCCTTAACACTTCCGCTTTTGTCGACGCAAGACTGCCATCATCTCTCTTCAGCTTTGTCATCTGGCTTTGCCCAATAGACATATCTCTTGCAAACACTTTGGAGCCCTGGTTCCGCTCTATCGTATCTTTAATACGGGACGTATTAAAGCTACGGATGTCGTGTCGCAAGGATTTTTTAATTCGTCTATTAAGCTGCCTATGTGACTTATCATCAACTGAACGATAATACTTTCACAATAATAGTAATATTATATTTGAATTTAGGTATGTTAATACAATTAAAAATATTATAACTATTTTTATAATATCATATCCAAACACTGACTGATGAATGAAACTAATTATTATAATGTTATAATAATTAGTTTCATTCATCAGTCATTTAAAATCGCTTATAAGAGTGCAGGAACACTTGCGAACATGATCCGCGGTGCTCAAAAAGGTATTCGGCATCACCTATCACATTCAAAACATTAGTACGCACGAGTATGTATCACACCATTACCGCAGATACAAAACATTATAAAATTATACATAGTACAGTCGGAATGAAAAATCTTTGTCATCAAATGAATAATATAAATAAAAGAAAACAATTGGTCATTAAGAATAGTTAACATATAACATTTTTTAACCAGAAAGCTCTGTTATATCAAATATTTAATTAAAAATGACATAGGTCACAAATTCATGGATTCCATACTGTGCCGTGGTCTTGGCAATACAGTGGGTACTATTTCACATGACAGGATACTTATCCTGACGGGATATCTGTTGACACGAACCCAGAATGGTCGAAGTCTTTTCTATTCCAGGCCAGGCGCTGCCGACGCCGTAACGTGGCAGGCCTGGCATGATCGCCATGTATTGTTGGGAGTCGATGTATATTAGAATCCTATATAATCTTACATACTAATAACATAAATAGAGAGACGGCGTAATGCACACTACAATGGTAATAATGTTGTTAATGAGGGACTCGTGAACGAGAAACCCGACACCACCTTGGGACTGTTGGTCGCTCTCCCGGTAGAAGAGCAGGTTGCCAGATTTCAGGGTCATCGTGTCCTGTCCCTCTCTACGGACTTCAGACAACCCCAGAATATCCCATCTGAGCCTGCTAAGTTCTTCTTCCAGCTCAACAATCTTTTCCTCGGTCCGCAAAGTGCGCACGTTATGTGCTGCTAGGGCCAGTGTTCGTCGTTGAAATTTGTAGCCACTCCCGGGGATTCTTAGCACCCCTAGCCCCGCCGATGCCATGACCGCTACCGTAGCCAGGCCTAGCGGGGCCGCCGGGGACTCGGACGTGTGTTTTTTGTATTATCCATTGAGGGGGATTTGCCAATACTCGCCACGCTTGGCAGGCGGGTTGGCGAGCGCAGTATTAGATGTTATAATTCGAGAAGACGCTGCTGCGCATCTTCCGGTGTATTTCCCTTGGCCGGGTCCTACGGCGCACACGGGAAAAGATGGGGGGCATCATTCTTACGCCGGTGCCCGTGGCAGCCCGCAATATATCAGTAGTATATATCAGTGTTTAAGATGTTTAGTTAGAAGTTTATGTAATAAGCCGTGAGAATTTTGAAAATACGCACGATAAACGTTGACATAATTTTTTGCTGGCAAGTCTGGCTTCGCGAGCCACAAATTGAAAAACACTGCCTATATGTTACTCATGAATATAGGAATATCGCTGCCAACTGGTTAAAATAGCCATGAACAATGTATCAATCAAACTGTCTAAGCTCGACTGGATAATATAGTCTTTTTATAATTTCACTTAATGTTGCCCTTTATTTAACAATGACTGCTACATAAGGGTGCGCATCACCGCGGTCCACATCAGCCGTAAGTGTTACCACATCTGTGACTTAGTTACTAGATCTTGTGATTTTTAGAGGTAAACAGCGATTTTCTGATATCTTTGCTCGCTATAGAATATTTTAGTGACTTTTATTATTATGTTGGTACATTTTACTGCCACGGGCTCATGGGGACCCGGCCATTTGAAAGGCATTCATGGGGCTGAAGCCAACATTGAAGAGGTCATTAGTACCTTTTAATATCAAAGTGAGATGGATGCATCTATTAAGTTCTATCCATTGACATACCATTGAGATGTACCAATGGACAGTCCTCCACAGATACGGATGTTAAAAGTACTGGAATACTGGGCTATGTAGTGAGATCGGACATTTGCCTCAAAAACTCAACAACATATTTTATATTGGCAGACGGTGACGCTAACCTACGAGTTAGCTTCGGTGGGCCCCCTATCAAAAGCAAAGTGTAAACAGCTAAGGTTGTCGAGTGAGACTGTGGGGCGCAAGATCTTTATACAGTCAAGTGCCCCCGGCGTTATGACATTTTACACTTCCAACCTGGAGCATAGGTTCCGCTCTTGCAACTCCACTCTGGCCGGCCAGTTAAGGCAAGCTCATAGGCAGGGGATGTGTCACTGTGTGTATGTGTGTGTAGTGTGCATGTCTGTATGTGTCTCTGGGAGATAGGGCCCGTGGTGTTGCCACTCACCAACAGCTCGCCAGAAGCTGCCCTGCGGTGACTGATTGCACTGGATAAACCAGTGGGCGATGGGGTCGTCACATCCCGACGCCGTTATTATTATTATCCATTTATAAGGCTTACAATAAATTTTAATATTATTCATGGCCCGCTCACTGCTTTTTATTACATATTGGTCAAAAAAAGGCTAGAAATATATTTTTTATTTTATATATGCTAGCATATATAAAAGAAAAAATATATTTCTAGCCTTTAGAAACTAGTTTCATTATTGTTATTTTACAGCTGTGTTCATACGATTACGACTAAATTACAAGTTCTTTCGATCTCGAAAATAAAAATCACCACTTTAAAATATATATAATATATCGTCTGCGATTTCTAGGTCTTTTTTTTACAAAATTTCTGAAATCTAGCGACTTTTGAAACCGGTTCTTGTGACATTTGTTTGCGGGGTGGAAACACTGCCGGTCGTTGGTGACACTCACAGACCAACGCTTCCTGAGCCAACTTAAATGCACCGTTATTCACTTTTTTTAATCCTCGCGACGCGTCCGCACTTTCTATCGTTTTTAAGTAACGTTTTATACTTTTGTACGAGTATTCCGGTAAAGTCTGTGTCTGTGTCTGTGTGTGTTTGATACCCTCAAATATCAAAGTAAACCAAGCCCTTTGTATTGGTTTATTTTGACGATAGGTATTACTCTACTATATATCAATCGTGTATTTAAAACCACAAAATATTAAAAGTCACGTAGTGTCATATTGCAACAAGCCAAAACTTTAAAAAAATTATCATTTTACTTCACAAAATCGTCAATTTGACGACTTTGGTCTTTCTAGTGTTAACTCTATGTAACTTAACACTTTCAAAATAATTAAAGAGTGAGAATTGCCTGCGTTCTTTTTTATTAAAGTTTTTTTACTTTCAACTAAGAACGGCAATCTCAATCTTTTTCCACGGTTATTAAAGCTTACTATCAAGCTTTCGAATTTATACTGGTTTTGCATAAGTTGTATTCTTCTGCTAACTTCGCCTAGCATGCAGAGTTCTTTTTTAATCAGCTTTTAATTGACAGACATGACAATGCTGTCTATTCATTCTTATGGCAATTTTTTTAATCCCCAGATAAAAATTATCAGAGAAATATCTGAATATTAAACTAATATACTTACTAACGGCTGATAGTTTTTTAGTTAAGGATTCAGTTAAGGTTTACAAATATCTTAAAATGAGAATAAAAAAAGTATGAAATATTTTTTTCACTATATGATCTACATTGGTTAAAAAGTATGATTTTTTTTCATTATTATGATCTACATTGGTGCTATGATCTACATTATTATGATCTCAATATAACAAAACATAATTTTCCAACGTATTAATTTGACGAATAGTCAAGACAGCAGTGTAGTCCACTTATCTATGTAGCTCGCTATAGACCGAGCTAAGCGAGCTTGCTTTAAGTTTAAGCCTAACTGTCACAATAATAGAAAGAAAGAAAGAAATAACATTAAACTCAGCACAACACACAAGATATTACATAGAACATTTAGCTAAATGTACAAAACAATAAGACGCCTTGTATGTTCTGCCGAAAAAGTCGCCACCTCAGCACAGGCTAGGCGATACCTAGCGCTGGTTTTCAGTTGGCAACTCGTGTATTGACGCACAGACAAGGAATGCTACATTTAAACAGTATAGGTAGGTATATTCATGCATATTTATAGGGCAAACCAAACAAAAAAAAGTAATAAATGAATAGAATACGTATTAAATATTATTTTATACTTATAAATCATAAATATATATTTGGTAAAAAAAACTTTATTATATACGCTATAATTATACTGCATATTCCAAAATGACACCATAACAGTGACGGCTGCTTCCGGTGCAACTGTCAGCGTGACATTTGGGTGAACTGCCGATTAATTTTATTGTTGCATTAACTCAACATGTTTAAACGTGTGGCTTTTTACTAAAAGTTAGGAAGCGTCAATTAAAACTCAGATCCTCTTATTTTTGCTTCACAACTAGAACCTACAACTATTTTTACCAAAAATATTGATTTAGTGACCAGTTAATGAGTGTTAAGAGCTAGACATTATTAGGCATGTCCTTATCGTAGAGAAGTTAATTTTAAAAAGTTTAAGAAGTAAATTGCTTTTTATATACATATTATGTGAGAGTGAATATTTAGTAGTTCCAGAAATATTTACCTTTTATTAAATAAAGACCTACCTTTATTCAGCGGGATCAAATCCGGATTTTTATCGTCAATACTTTGCGGAGAATTTCTTTTTTGAACGATAACTTTCTGATTTTTTAATGTTGGAAGGGATACTGAAAATGAAGAGAAATGTTAAGTACAAGCTAAAACTAGAATGGTAGTTGTTGCCGCAACAGATTTTGTTTTACATTTAAGTAACTACATCGATTTTTTATGAAGATGCAAAACAGAATTGTGTATGAATGACTAAATGTTTACCTATCACATGATTATCTCTCAAACATACAAAGTACGGTTTACAATCTTTCCGAGAAAAACTAGTTACTAGTGTATTTCTTCGAAATTTTATAATGTTCTTCTTTTATTTCACAAAATAACATTGTTTTTTTATCCATATTGATTGTAAGCATATTTAATGATTTATAATTAATCATTAAATATGCTTACAATCAAAACACAAAAGATCAAAACTATAAATTATAATTATATTTTATCTATATATAATTGTGACAAAATGAAAAAATACCTTCGTTTAAAATATTTAGGTATTTTACGTTTTAAACAAGCAAAATACACATATAATTCATATATGGTGGTTTGAACACTAAATACAAACTTTAAACCAAATTTTAAGAGGCAACTAATTTCACCTAATTATATATTGATAATCACATATTTTAAAATAGTGAAGGACTTGTCGATAACTGAAAGAAAAGAAAGAAATAAAGAAAAACATTTAATGAACACACAATACAAAATACAAAATAGCAATTACATTAATTAAAAAATAAAAAGAGAAGTACAACACTCGCAGCTCGGACGCCATACATATAAAACACAAACATTATAAAGAGGAGAAGTTTGTATTTTTGTATGTTTGTTTCGAATAAAATAAAAAAATACTAAACATATTTCGCTAATTCTTTCACTATTATAATGCTATATTCTCTGAGTAACAAAGGCTGCATAAGTCCACCCGTGCGAAGCGGGAGCAGGCCGCTAGTTTTTTAATAAAAAACGTGGTCATATATTGTATTAACGATATTCTTTCCTATAATCTCAACCTTAGTTTAAAGCGGAAATGTCGCTTAAATAAAAACATTAAAGAACAATGATGAGTTAACACAATTACTCAGGGCTCATGAAATAAAAGCCTGGGGGAAATAACTAATGTTAATAATTTGATAACGTTGTAAAAACTGTGCTGTGAAATTGTAAACCCCATGATTTTGTAGCATTCAATGCCTCCGTAATTTTGCGGTGACCAACCCTCCCTCGAGAGGAGGCCCATGTTCAGCAGTGGCCGTTGTACGGGCTGATATTAATTAATGCTACCAAATCTGCACTTACTGGTGGTAGGCTTCGGCCGCGGCTAGTGACCACCCACCGAACAAAGCCACGCCGCCAAACGACTTTGTAGTGTTCCGGCGTGTTGTTTGGTGATGCTATTTGAAAGTCGGTCGTTGAAAGTTGCAATGGGACGCTGCTGTCCAGCAGCGTCCCATTGCAAACCGAACATTAAACACAACGAACTGCCGCATTGAGAGACTAGTCGCGGAGGGTAGCGGGATCCGAGGCACGGTGCACCGCTGGCCGACCGCAGTCAGTAGGGGGCCCAATTGTGACCCAGCCACTCATGACTATTGCTTGGACCTTCTGCTGACAACTGATCCAGACCGCTACTCAGTGTCGGTCTCTTCACCTTTAGGTAATTCCGACCACTGTCTGGTGAAATCTGTATCTGTCTACTCCCCGCCCGATCCCTGCCCAAAAGGCACTCGGCGGATGTGGCGATACAAGTCAGCAGATTGGGATGAGATGCGGTCCTTCTTTGCATCTTATCCTTGGCAACCTGTCTGCTTCTCTTCTGATGATCCTACCACCTGCGCCAATGACGATGCCAGACGACGAACCGTCGTCTGGCAGAGATCGCCCATGGTTAGGGGCTGAATGTGGACGCGCTGAGGCGCGCAAACATCAGGCATACCTGGCTTGGGTTGATGCTCGTAGGCGCAAGGCAAAGGATATACACGCAAAGAAGAGAATTTTTAACAAGGCTGCCAAGTCCTGCGAAAAGGATCTACAGAAGGCTCGCTTTGACCATATTAGCCGAATAGGGAACAAACTGGCTTCGTACCCCGCGGTTAGTAAAGCGTTTTGGTCCCTAGCTAAATCAGTCGAAGCAAACTTCTGCCGCCCCTCACTGCCTCCACTGCAGAAGCCTGATGGAACACTGGCTCACACTGCTGAAGAGAAAGCCAACTTGTTTGCTTCTCTGTTTGCGGAATCTTCACGACTAGATGCTGGAAGCGCGATTCCTCCTAACGTTCCAGGAAGCGAGATAGTCATGAATGCAAGAGCATGGAGCGTGTTATCAACACCAGGCTTTTAGCGTTCCTAGAAGCTAACAACCTCCTCAGCGATCGACAGTACGGTTTCCGCCGAAACCGGTCCACTGGGGATCTTCTAGCGTACGCTACCTACATCTGGAGTGAGGCCATCGAGAGACACGGGGAAGCGCTTGCCGTTTCTCTGGACATCTCGAAGGCCTTTGACAGGGTTTGGCACAATAGCCTTATTGGCAAGCTTCCTGCATACGGTCTACCTGCTGCATTTTGCGCTTGGATTTCGGATTTCCTGAGGGATCAGTCATTACGAGTGGTCGTTGACGGCTGCTCGTCTGAACAAATGGCTGTCAATGCCGGTGTTCCCCAGGGGTCTGTACTCTCTGCGACGCTTTTCCTGCTGCATATCAACGATCTGCTGAAGCCTTTGTACCTTTGGGTATGCAGACGACAGCACGGTCGTGGAGAGCTACACTTCCAATGCGCGGGCCAGTGGGCCGGATATAGAGTTGCTCAGAGAGGCCATGGTTGAACGCTTAAACTTGTCCCTTAAGGCAGTCTCCGATTGGGGCGATGCCAACCTGGTTCAGTTTAACGCTAGTAAAACCCAGGCGTGTTTGTTCTCTGCAAAGAAGAGGCCGTTTCGACTGTCTCCTTCTTTCCGAGATGTATCGGTGCAGTTAACTGACAAGCTTGAGCTGTTAGGCGTTGCTCTTTCATGGACTCTAAATTTTGGCTCATATATTGAGTCGAAGGCCCAAATAGCCTCCAAAAAGCTTGGCATCCTCTCGAAGGTGAGAAAGTACTTCACACCAAATCAGCTGCTCACTTTGTATAAAGCCCAAGTTAGAGCATGTATGGAGTACTGTTCTCATCTTTGGGATGGTTCCGCCAAGTATCAACTAGAGCCACTGGAGTCGATTGAGAGGCGCGCCAAAAAGTTAATAGGCAACGTAGCCGAGTCTCAGCTGCAAAGCCTTGCGCACCGACGAAGGGTTGCCAGTTTGTCGGTTTTTTATCGGATACATTTCGGAGAGTGTGCTGAGGAACTGCACAACTTAGTTCTGCCTTCCCCTTTCTTCTATCGGACAACAAGACACTCGGAGAGGCGCCATCAGTACATGGTCGATATTCCCAAAATACGTACGAAGCGCTTCGAGTCCACGTTTTTTGTACGTACTGCGAAGATGTGGAACTCCTCGCCGGGGTCAATATTTCCCGGTAAGTACGATATGGGTCTCTTCAAATCAAGAGTAAACCGGTTCCTTCTAGGTAAGCGTGCTCCATCCTAGGCTATTCCGATGCTTAACATCAGGCAGGATGTAGTCAAACGCTAACCTATAGCTAATAAAAAAATAAAAAATAAAAAACTATAAATACTAAGGCCAGTTTGAAGACAATATTATGACTTATAATGTATAATAATAATAATACCTACTCATTACCACAGATTTCTGATTTAAAAAAGATAAGTTTGTTGAAGTGGCAATGAAGTATATCTTCAGTATTAATTATTAAGTTCCCACTGCAACGGGAGCTTGTACCTATTAGTATACATTTCACAGAAATTTCTTCACTATCGTAATCAATACTCTTATAAAGGATGGCATATATTTTAGAAGCATATATTCCTTATATAATCCTTACCTTCATAATCTCTGGAACTGTTTCGAAATCTGTACAAGATGGACGCACAACAGAATATTAGGAGAATAGTGACGACAGTTGCCATTACCACGCCAATCGCCCAACTTGTTTCCCAGGCATTATGTGGTTCTAAAAAAAAATACATTTAAAAACAACATTAATAGATACATGCACATTATTTTTGTTTACGCATGAAATGTGAAAAAAAAACTGGTCAAGTGCGAGTCGGACTCACGTACAAAGGGTTCCGTACTATTTTGAAGCGTCCTCAACCAACCTGTTGCCGTTATTGATATCGAGCAAAATCCGAATTATTTGTGATATTAAAATCAGCCTTTTCTATCCAGAGAGGAGTCAAACAAGGTGACCCGCTGTCTCCCAAACTTTTTACAGCCACGCTGGAAGAGGTATTTCAAGGGATAAACCCTCTCTGGCAGGACAAAGGAGTTGTCGTCGGCGAAAGGAAGGCCTTTTTTTTTCTTCTGCAGCTGACTTAGGCATAATGCTCGAACAACTTAGCCACGCGAGTCTTCAAGTCGGACTATCCATGAATATGACTAAAACGAAGGTGATGACGAACAGCACCGAAAGCTACATTGAAATTAGGGATGAGGCGATTGAATATGTCCATGAGTACATATATCTCGGCCAAGTAGTCTCTTTCCAGGCACGACAAGATAAAGAAGTTGCAAGACGCACCGAGAATGCCTGGAAGAGCTATTGGTCGATGAAATACTTTATGAAGGGCACACTCCCTCTTTCACTGAAACGAAAGCTCATGGACATGTGCATTCTCTCTACCCTCACCTATGGAGCACAAACATGGTCACTCACACAGTGTCAGAAGTCCGCACTTGGAGTCTGCCAACGAGCTATGGAGCGAAGTATATTGGGTGTCAAACTTTCGGACCTCATCAGAAATTCCATGCTTCGCTCCAAAACCCAAATAGCTGATGTTGGCCTCACAGCTGCAAGATTGAAGTGGAACTGGGCTGGTCATATATGCCGCATGCCGGAGGAGCACTGGGCTAAAATTACTACTCTATGGAGCCCAACTGGCAGGAAACGTCAACTAGGCAGGCCCAGAAGAAGATGGCGAGATGAGCTGGACTCATTTTTAAAGGATTGGCCTACAATCGCATCACATCGTGAGAGATGGAAGGAGGGAAGGGAGGTCTTTGCCCTGCAGTGGGACAACGTAGGCTCTTAATAATAATAATAATTAAAATGGAGTGGGGTGATAAAGAGAACCGAATCGCTGTGTTTGCATTATATAAATGTATGGTGTGGAGCCAATATCATTTTTTTTAACTCTCCATACGCTTAGTATAAGTAAATGTTTGTGTATCGGGCTATTCATAGGTACAATGAAACCCCTTCTGTTTGTGACAGAAAGTGATCTGGCCATCCAAGAAGTGTTTGTACAAAAAAGTCGATCAGAGCAGTAAGGGAAAGAATTGTAAGAAATCCTGACCGAAAGCAATAGATTTTATCTCGGATGATGAAAATGGCACCTAAAACCATGTCGCGTATTTTAAAAGATGTTTTAGGACTTGCAGCCTATAAGAAACGCACTGGTCATATCTTAAATGATAATTTAAAAAAAATAGGTTGTTGAAATCGACACAACTACTTAAGAAGTATGAAAAGAAGGTCACAAAAAAAATTGGTTTACGGATGAGATTTTTTTTTACAATCCAGCAATATTTTAACAAACAAAATGACCCTGTCTATGCTTAAAGAAGCTTTCCAATTGGGGAGCTTTTTTAGAACTAATTAGTCAACAGAGTATAACGTGAGCATTATCCGACTTCAGTAATGGTTTGGTGGGATATTAGCTATGAAGGAGTAACTGAGCCATATTTTTGTGAAAAAAGTATAAAAACATCGGTAAACGTGTATAAAGATACCATTCTTGAGAGAGTAGTTAAGCCCCCTTAACACACCATATTGAATAACCAAGAATGGCCCTTTCAGCAAGACTCAACGCTGGGTCATAAAGCTCGATCCACTCAATCTTGGTTAGACACGAACGCTCCGGACTTCAACAGAGCTGAAGACTGGCCATCATCTACGCCCGATCTCAATCCGCTAAATTATGATTTATGGTCAGTTTTAGAGAGCATGGCTGGCTATAAACGCCATGATAATTTGGAGTCCCTAAAACAATCCATACGATTGGAACTGACGAACGGAACAATTTTCTCATGAAAAGAGTGCCTGCTTCTATAGATAACTGGCCTCAACATTTAAGTACAGTATTGAAGCCAATAGAGACCATTTCGAATAACCTTTATATATTTTAAATGACTTTATATTTATGTATTAAACTAAAATACTGTAAAAGTGAAATGTTACGTACAATAGAAAAAAAATTGTCACAATATTTATGAAAAGGCTAAATGTATCTAAAAGAAGCAAATTTAAAATAAAATTAACTTATAAAATACTATTACTCTAAATCTACTCTAATTGGCAAGGTTACTAGAATGCTGGCAGCATCACCAAGTTGAATGACAATGCTTACACGCTGTGACAAGTAAATACCAGCATTCGAGGAACGTGCCGCACTAAAGAGGTCCGCTGTGAGGTTCTTATAAAATAATTTGGCTTCCGGCCCCCTGTTTCAACGCCAAAAGGCACAAACACATAACCACTATCAAGGGTACTGTATTTGCATCTCTTGAGATTCTACGCGGATTCAGCCGACATGTCAGCTCTAGTCTGAGTTCCGGAAAATGAAACGGTGCGATTAAGTTAGAGTTTGTGCTGAGATATTGTATGCCTTTAATTGGTTTAGATTCTGAGCTCATTATTATCTGGTAGTATGGTCTATCCACTAACTACTCTGTTGCTAAGAATGTTTTTATGAGGGTCGTCGTGGGAAAACGTGACACATATATCATGGCAGTGACTTTTACGGGGTGTTTTTACTACGTAGGACAATTTTATTATCAAAAACTTTAGTAAAGATATTGAATGTCTCAATGAGATCTCCATGTTCCAGTGGCCTTTTTATTATCATAGCTTTAGGATTTGAAAACGTTCTTCGGGTGAACATTGTTTTAGTTAGGGTATGATATTTTGCTGAAATGGCTTTGTATAATCTCCAAAGGATTTTTATATCATATGGACTATTTATTAGAAATATATTTTCTAAAATTTGACTGGTATTTCCAGCATATTTAGATGTAATTACAATATTTTTGCTATAAAATAATTAATAATCATAGATTAATTATATTGAAATTCTTTATTTTACGTTTTATATGATTCGTGTTTTTTTTTGTACGTACAGTTTTAGCCTAAGCTAAGTCACCATATTATTTAAATAACAACTAAGCTAGTAATGAAACATATTAAGAAACGAAGTATTCTTAAGAAAGCAAAATAGTTTTATGGGGTATTTTGACGTGAACTTAAAGGATCCGTCTAAATATTATGTACGGATATTGACCTAAACCTTGTGTTTAGGTTCATCATAAAAAACCGGCCAAGTGCGAGTCGGACTCGCGCACGAAGGGTTCCGTATCAGTTACAAGTGCGTACCTATTTTTGTTATTAAGAATAAAAAAAGCGTATGTTTATGAAATGAAATGTTATTTTTTATTTTTATATTCGAGTTAATTGAATGAAAGGTAAATTACGGTTTTCGATTTATGACGTATTAAAAAAAACTACTAACAAGAACTCGTTCAAACCAATTTCCGGTGGAAGTTTGCATGGTAATGTACATCATATATTTTTTTTAGTTTTATTATTCTCTTATTTTAGAAGTTACAGGGGTGGGGACACACATTTTACCACTTTGGAAGTGTCTCTCGCGCAAACTATTCAGTTTAGAAAAAAAATGACATTAGAAACCTCAATATCATTTTTGAAGACCTATCCATAGATACGCCAAAAGTTGGGTGTGTCGAAAAATTTGGCTACGGAACCCAAATAAAAAGTTATATACTTATAACTTTTCGTTATGATTTTGACGTTTACCAGTTGCTGTCTTTATTTTATCTTTTTTCGTTTTTAATAAAGAAAACACATTTTTTTTCTAAAACTTTATACGAAAAGAAACCTCACTCACTACTATATTTTGTTCCGTTTCCCCAACGTGTGTTTAATTGCAAAATGTACCATTATTAATTTATTTTGTATTGAAATTAGAATTCATACCCATTTTCGGCGTCAATTTTATTGGGGTTTTGACTCTGAGTTCTACTTGCTCCGATCTTCCTCGAGCATTTGCTGCATAGACAACAAGCTTCAGTAGCTTATTATTCCCCAGTCGCCGCAAGTTCCAATGAGCGATGTCATTACTTGCATTCACAACAAGCCCTGCATGAGCCCATACTTCTGCTATGTAAACACAATGAAGACCGCCTTCGTAACCTAAAACAAAAATGAGTATACCAATGTGAATCTATAGTATGGATTTTTTGTTATCCATGAAAATCATATAAGTATCTAAGACCACCTTAAAAATAAATGTATTTAGTTCCTAGCAAAGTTATATTGATAACTTTGCATGGAACTAAATGTTAATGTTTAGTTTATTCAATGCTCCGGCCCCCGGTTATTAAAAAAATAGTATCACGTAAAAATGATAACTTAACTATCAAAAAATCGTAGAAATCGGTATCCACTGATCTTATAATATAATTCATAACTACTTTATTTTTATCTCATGCTGACATGGTGTAGCTTACAAAGACGGACGGAATAAGTAGCTTTTCATGTTTGTAGAAGTTCCGATTAAAGTAAAACCTTTGCACGTTAGGTATTTATCAAATATGGCTTTTCTTATATGTTAAATTATTTAGTTTGCGAATGTAAAAAGAAAATGATAGACCTATTGTCATAATTAAGTCAAAAACTTGAAAAGGACTTTATGAATATCTCTAATCTAAGTTTTACACGGTTTGCATAGTATTGAAATCCCTTAGTATACTACTGCCATTAACTTACCCGTTATTGCTTTTTACAATCGGAATATGTATAAATAATAATAATCTATTAATATAACACGTAAAACATCCCTTTGTCTGTCAAGTTCGCCGTTAAATACCTAAAGTGCGAACAATGCATCTCAATGAAGAAATATTTCGAATTGATTTGGGAATATATTATTTCAAATCGATTCACAAGTAAGCTCGCGTTCTCTTAATTAACGTGGAACGTTGCGCTTGGCGTTGGGCGACGCTAGACTTCGCACACATTATTAATGGTATTGTATGAGTACGTTTATGGAAAAGCGCTTTTACACGAGTCTCTTTTCATTACAAATACTACTACTATTTCACCGCCATTCGAGTCTCGCAGCTTTATAAACGACATCGTAAATTGTAATATGTTTGAGTTTACGCGTGAGATGACAAGAGCCGCTTTACGATGCGCCAAACACAACGCACCACACCCTCGCGTCTCTATATAAATCCTAAGAATCATGACGGTCTGTGTGAACGCAGTAAACTTAAAAGAGAAAGAGAGCTAAATGAAAATGCTCTAAAATGAGCGATTTATGGGATACAGAACAAGACATCGGACACTGAAACTTCGTTAGGAGGAGGAAATATTTATTTTTTCGTCTTCTTATGCTATTGATACATGAATTTTCGTAATCGGCTCTTTAGCTTGAGACATTATTTATTACTAACACAAGCAAATGTTATTTAAAACTTACCAGCTTGACATAGCAGATCCAGTGAGTTATCAGTTAAATTGTAAATTAAGCAATCAGTTGGAGCGTCAGGTTTGGTAGCCGGCAACAATGTATACACGCACGGAACCTTTTGCTGGCCAGCCATATTTGTTGCTCGACAAGCCAATGTTCCGTAGTCAATTTCGGATACAGGGATGTAGGTTAGTACTGATTTCCCTTCCATAGTGTTCACAGTGTATCGATCCTGACAATCAAACAACAAAAATATCTATTAGGTTTATGGTTTATATACAGCGCAAATATTAAGTGAGTCATTCAGAAAATATCGTTCGCTTATATGAATTATTTACTGGTTTTGCTCAAATAGATCAAAAGCAGTCAAATATTAGCGATTCATCACATAAAACCCGAGTGCGTCACCGTTATTTGGTTAACTGTAAAATTTACGTTATTGCTTTGGTTCCCAAATAATTGCATAGGGAATAACAGTTTCCAGTTGACTTTCAGCACATCTCATGATTTAATGTACTTTCAATGTGGCATTACTTTCGCGTATGTTGGACTGCAATGTTTTATAACCATTTTGAATCTTTTCATCATGTTGACACCAATCACTTAAGAGCCAACATGGGCCACGTAGACATAAGAGTAAGATCTCTAAAAAGGGTAAAAAACGTAAAAGAGTCGCCATGTCAAGCAGAAGTAAATTATCAACACCTAACAATAGGCTCTGGCTGAATAAAATATAAAATTGTCACTAAACTACAAACGTATATCTTCTGCCGAACTGAATGATAAATATTCGTATAATCTAGATAGACTTTACGAATATTTAGCATAGAAAATTGATATCTTCTATGTTCACAGTCACAATGGATAAAACTATCCGTGACAAGCAATTTCTTGTCCACGTGGCCAGTGCTTTTTTTTGCATATATTAAAAATAACAATGTTGAAGTAGTAAATACAAAAATAATAAGTTGCATATTTCTATATCGTCTAAAGATGTAGATCTTTATATTTTTGCAACAATTTCACATGTTTAATTATGCTTAAATCTTTTAAAAACATCCCGCATCATACTAGTACTATACTCACGGGATCGATAGCGATGTGACCCGCCGAATTATTAAGTGTCCACTGAAATTTGTCCGGGAGAGGGAATGCAGTAACTTCACACATAATAGATGTTGGTTCTTGTACAGCAGCTCCGATTACTTTCATTGTCATCATTTGGCATAACGGACGGTCTGCATAAAAACATGCATAAAAATTTGATATGAATATATTTCATTATATTAAAATATTTTTGTAATTGCACTAAGCTAATAATTACTTAGAAAGAAACATAAACGACAGAGCAAGTGAAATTTTTGAAATTGAAATTGAATCAGTATTTTTAATATTAAAAATTACTAGATATATCCATTCTAAACTATATAAACGAACTGATAGTTATTGCTGGATTTGCAAGACATTAGCAATGCATTCAAATGTAGCGTACCAGAGGTAACGCCGGGACAGCGTGCATGGCTAATCCATTCAGGCTCCTCCAGGAGCGAATAACGTGTAAATGGAAGAACCTGCCAAAATCCCTGTATCCATCCTGTGTACCCTCATAGCATACTATTGAAGCTCCAATAGCTATCCCGCTAGAAGTGCCCTAGGGAGACCCGTTTTTGCACATTTGTGTATAAAAGTCGTCGGTGCACGCCTATGCAAACATTCCTGATGCAAAATGTACTACTATTATAATTGGCAAACAAATTTTAAGAAGAGATAACCACTCATTGTGGTGGTTTTGATACCTCAACAATTTCTTGTCAATTTTGAAACTAGTACTGATTTCAGTGAAACAACCTAGCGGGTTCAAATTTTGTTAAACTGCATAAATTAACTTACAAATAACTTGCATATGCAAATTTTGTGATCTGCTGTCTCCTTCAACATTCGATGCCGTGCAAGAATATAGCCCAGTTTGGAAACGTGACACGTTGCGAAGTGCCAAGTTGTTAGTTTCCGTCACTATAATGCCATGTGAGCGATTGTTTTTTATTACCATCCCCTGGGGGCAAAAAAATGAAATCATAAGGGTACGTAACTGAATGGACATCAATCTGATTTTATTTTAAAACAAGGTTTTTTGATTGTTTGGTTCGTCTATCATGAGAAATATAAGTATTTTAAAAACAATATTTTTAGAGATATTTCACTCAAAACCCATTATATAATATGGTTTCACAGTTATTGGTTTCACAGAAACCAATATCGTGTTTATATTGTTGTGAAAATTTTTTCAATTGAAATTATAGTTAAGTGTAAATTGGCCAGTAAATTTTATACTTATAAGTAATTTTAATTGTGATAATAACTGTCTTTCATCTTCCAACCATTAAGTAACTATTTATTTTTAAGCCAGATTTCAATATATTTGTCGATTTACTATAGATTGAGGATGACAGTATAAACTATGGTACTAAACAACATCATCAGCTAGATTAACCGACCGTCTTGAAACCATTAAAAGTCATTTCACATTTTTCTTCCTAACACGAGCCGCACAGTATATAATATCAACGCTAAGACACGCCACGTGACGTCAATAACGAGTATTTTTAGAAATTTGAACTTCCCCTGATTATTGAGTAGTTTCTTATAAATATTTTGTGCATTTAAATACAATGAAATAATGGTTTAAGAGTATATCTAACTCAGTTTTTTTTTCATAATTGTTATTCGTCATTAGTTATTAGAATCTACAGATGATGGTTACATAACAATTGATACTTATCCTGAATAGTAACTCTTGTCCTACGTTCTTTAACAAAGTAAATATTAAACTGACAGTAATACACAAAGTCTATACAAGTATGGTTTGTTACAAATTTCTTACGTTGTGTTGCCAAGTAATTTTGTAGGCAGGTGGATGGGCATCTACTTTACATTCAAAGTAAACATCATCACCCTCTTCAATGTCTTTCGGGTTAATTGTATTTCCGAAGTATATTGTTGCTTCTGGTATATCTGCAAATAGTTAGAAATATTAATAATTGATAGAATATTATGTGAACGGAAAAGTATGGCATCTGTTCTTGTATACAGTTTCAAGGAAAAGTGTTAAATCAAAATGTAAGTATTCATCATTCATTGAAGATATAGTTTCATGGGTTTCCTAGTATCATCTCAGAATTGCATACATTTTCTAAGAATCGTGTGTAATTCCCAGAACATATTTCTCCGGTAACCTCGTATCACTTTTTTATTACTATTTGTATTTATAAATAGGAAAAAACGCCTAGTAAAATTTTGTATATATTAGTTTTGCTATAGTAACAATTTAGTTGAGTTACAAAAAAAATAACTTTGATAGGAAATATTGCAAAGTTTGCACATGTAACCCCTTGGGCATATTCTGCATTATTAATTTATAAGTTATTTGTTTTAAAGGGTGGTTTCTAGAAGTCCACGAGTATTATTTTTTCTCTTTTTTTCAACGAGTCCATGGTAAATAAGTTTTTTTCGACGGGTCCACGACATTTGTTCAATGTTAAAACGCTACAAAAGCATTCCGCCGGGAATTGAATATCATTTAGTTGTTTATTTACGATGATTATATATGTCTGTGTATTTAATGCTTAAGCCTACGAAATTCTAAAACAGCAACTGTGATTTTTAAAGCTAACCTGCATATTAATATATGTTTAATATGTGTTTTTATCTGCTATTTGTTTGTATATTTTACTAGATACTATAAACTTGTGATCATCAAATGTAAAAGACATTGAAACTCTAAGGTGCCTTCAAAATTAAGCTTAAGTTAATCTTTAGAATTGACGAATGTTGACTTAGATTAATTAATTTAACATTCTAGTCTAGTTGCTACTGTTTGCGGATGTCTCGACTTCGGTCATTTGATAGTAAAAAAAAACTTAAGTAAAAATCTTTTTTTCCCATACAAAAATAATCCATGGACCCGTTATTTGTAGTGGACCCTTTGGGGATACATTTATAAACTTTTTTTTTTGACAATAAAAGGATTGTAAACCTCTTGGACCAACCCGTTTTAAACAAAGACAGTGCTTACTTACAGAATATATCGAGAGTTTTCTTTATCTCTATTGTGTAGTGATTGAAGTGTGTGTGTTCAGCGCGGCATATTATATTTTTGCCATTTTGTTCTTTTTTCGGCCACCACTCTAACAGAGACTCCGTCTGATTATCTTGTTTAACCTAAGATAAAATATACATAATTTAAAATACTATAGAAAAGGTAAATAATCACATTTATTCGTTAAAACATAACGAACTAGTGTTCTGTACAGATTTTAATAGTAATAATAATTATATAATAAATGGAAAGTTACAAATTCAAAATTTCAGTTATATAATATGATATGATATTGAGAAATGGACATAAAATCAAATTATACAACTTAATGTTTCTAGTAGAATGATACCTACCTTAATTAAACCTTTTTACCTTTGCATAAAATATTGGATTTTAATAAAGTTCAAAACGAATGATTTTGAAACATATCTCTTGGCCGTTAAGGGGTCCAACTATCGCGTTTACCCTAGAATCCTAATCTATTTCGGAAGTACACAGCCTTAACCTACGTCTCAGAGTCTTACACATATAAATTACTAACTGTACGCAAAAATAGCCCTATTTTAGAAACATTATTTAGCGGGAATTTAAATTTGAAGTATAAACAAGCAATAAAACACTGTTATGAATTTAATCACAGTTACTTATTACAAAAAAAAAATGCATAAATTGGAACCAAAAAGAAGTAACTTCTACAAAATCAACAGAAACATTTTTTTTAAATAAATCCTTTTTTTACGATAATTATTTATTTATGAAGTAATTATTAAAACTAATAGGATTTTAAAAAACTAGGTCAACTTAAAGAGAAATCTACACACATATCAACCATGTGCTCGCCGCACACAGATTTTTACGTTTATCACACACACATTTTAACATTCTTCTTTTTTATAAAATCAAAAGGTGCATTATTAAAGTTCTTTAGCTTGGAATCTTCTTCTCAATTTTTATTATTTAAAAGTAGGTTATAAAATACAATATATAAAATTATATCACTTAAAAAATTAAATTATAAATGAAAATTTGCGCGGGATGAAAAGCTTTGTTGCACATGCAAACTGGACCTTTTAGAGGTGCAGACTATGTTAATAGCTGGTGTTCTGTGAGATGTTTGTGCTGTTCATCGTCAGCCTGTATAACGTCCACTGCTGAACATGGTCCTCCTCTCGAGGGAGGGTATTTGCCATAGTCACCACGCTTGGCAGGCGGATTGGTGACGGCAGAATTATGTTGTACCACACAAGGAAACGCTGCTGCCCATTCCTTGATATACGATATGATTTCTTGTCCGGCGTGGGAATCGAACCCACGACCTCCGAGATTTAAAGCGAGCCAAATACCGCTACGCTACGGAGGTTGTCGTCACGGTCAGCGTCACGGTCAACAAGAGCTGGGTCAGTTTCTTTAAAAGGACCAGATTCTAGAAAAGATAAAACGCTTTCATTCTCAAAAAAAAAAACGTTTAAATTTTCAGTAATCTTCGCTTTGATCGGCGTCGATAATTTGGTCATCCTAAACTTCAGAATCTCAATCTCCTTTCATCTCCCTGCCCTTACGAAATAATACCAATGTTTAAAATGCCTTAAATATTTTCTTCGTGTAATAGTTTAGAATATAACATGATTATACCTGAAAATACACTGAAAAAAGATATAATGACATAAAATCTTACAAACTTAGTTAAAAGCAACAAAGCCTAAACATACGTCTCGCAGGCGTGCTATACTTTGATAAATCAAAAAAATGGCGGGACTTACCTTAATGATATAAGCACCATCCGCTAGCTCTTGCCGGCCACTGAGTTGGCGAAAGAGCACGACACCCTAGCTTCAACCGTTAGAAATATACAAACAAAATTCGGATTTGTGTACGTCTCGCAGGGGTAGATTAGGCTTTTAGGGTTAAAAAGTATACGTTTAGATTACAAAATCAATTCGATGGGATAGTAGGAGATGACTTAGGTTTACTTCGGTTACTACGTGATCACTATTCCATTCGTTAAACCAGAGGCGTCTCTAGTGTGCCCGTGTGCAAACATTAGCCCTACCGCCCCCTCTAAAGTGTTGGGCTCCCCCCGGCGCCCCCTAGGACCGATGCGCCCGCGTGCAACGCACACCTTTTACTACTGGTAAAGACGCCTCTGCATCAGTATAATTCTATTAAAATTTAAAACCATTCAATCAATATGTCATTTGTTTATTGTAATTTAAATTATTTGATTTAATTATTTTACTCAAAACAGTTCAGATTCAAAGTAGGTCACAATTTGATCTTATTAAAATCTTTGCAATCAGTGGCAATATAATCGGCACATTATTTTACTGAAAGCGAGGGGCGTTTCTTTTGATATAGATTTAAATTCTATCTAACATGAATTAGATATATTTGCATAAATGTATTCAGAGGCAGCCCGTATTACATTTATATTCTTAAATAAATCCTATAAAGATGATCCGTCGCTTAACTGTTAAATCGATCCTTTTTCGTAAAATCGTTTGGATATCGGCAGATTACATTACAGTTACTACAAATATCACTGACAGTTCTTAAATGAGTGATTTGGCACTGCGGTGGAGTAGTAAATTAAAAATTGAGAAAAAAATGTTAATGTTTCTGTCAGATTTCTTTTGTCGTATTAACGAAATTGTGGCTAGGAACGCCGAAAAACTTGATTAAAAATATTTCAGGCGTATGAAAACTCTAAAAGTGCTATTTAAACAGAAGTTTAACACAAAAATAAAAAGTAGATAAAAATAATCGTTTGACATGGGCAAAGAAAATTAATTTTCATCAAAAATCCAGATTTTTATGAAGTAATAATAGCAAAAAACACTTCTTCTTCTTCTGAGTCTTCACGCTGATATGATGATGATGAGCTCCTGACCGGTTTCGGCCACGGCTATGAAATTACATGGCTGACTAGACTAGACTACTATGGTAGTGTGGTAGGTGCAATAAAGTGGAGAAGATTATAAAATAGAAAAAGATACCATTCAGTTCACGCGTGAACTTGAGCGAGTGATGGAGGCTGACGATATGAAGAGACATGGTCGTACATGCAGAGATTAAAAACGAATCGAATGCAGTTTTCAATCAAATAAATTCAGAAGCCGGTCTCACTACATAAAGCTTTGCCTATAGAAGGTAAAGGCAAAGCTTTAAATTCATTAAAGCTTGGTATTCAACCAACAAAAACTCAAGAAAAAATAATAAACGGATATAAACGTACAACATGTTAAAGCTTTAAAATTAATTGGCTACTGCTTTTATCATCATAACTTGACCGATTTGGCTGATCCTTTTTAGATATGTTCGCAAATTTTGAATTTTGAAAGTTTAGGTATACTATGTTAAAATCATTTTATCTTTTCGGGGTAATGACAACTCCGTTCACAAACAGTTAGAGTTTTTTATAAATATTTCCCCATTTTGAATACAGGTCACAAGAACCATCTCAATGTGTGCAGGGCCACGAACAATGCAGTGTGCAGGGTTCTGTATATATGGACTTAGCTTAAGTCTTTACGTTTAATTACCATTGAGTACAAGGTTTTCGGTCGTAAGTTGAAATTAAGGTTGTGACGTCATAACTTCATACGAGTAGGTACATGTACTTTCCATTTTAAAACGTCACCTTACGTTGTTTTCTAGAGGTTTTGCATAAATACACGAAGTTTTTCAAAATTAATTTACTTAACATTGTCTAACTTGGTCAACTTAATAAATGTTTAGTAAATTTTACAAGTTTGATGACTACTTATTTTGTGCTAACAACACTAGGTTAATTAGGATAGTTTTCAGTGATGATTGAAAAGTAGTGTTTTATGCTTTATTTAACCACTATAGGGTATAATAATCTATGCAAACTTTCTTGTACTAATATTCTCAAAACGAAATAGAGGACAGACAAGACAGGCGTGGTAAAGCTATAAAAGCTTGTTAGCTCTACGGAACACAAGAAATGTCGTTGATTTCTTCAACGTAACAATTGTGGAATCCATTATTCGGCAAGTTGCCAAAGCTTTTAGCAGGCTAAGTGAACCTGAGTAGTCAAATACAGTTTAAAAATTAAATGAGGATAATTCAACCAAAAACTAACAACAGAACACCTTATGTCGAAAATTGCAGTAACAAGGACAAAAGTAACATTTATAAATCAAAAGAAATTATTTACCATTTGGTGAACCACGCCGTCCATTTGTTTTCCTTCCAGCCACCAGGTTATGTTAGCATGAGGGCGAGAACCGTGTGTTCTACATCGTAGGTCAGCTTTTCTATCCACAGATATTGGCAGCTCTCTTGCCATTATCTCGACGTTGAGTGGCTTCACTGAAAATCGTTGGATATGTTAAAATATGTCAAGTTTACGTTAAAACCTAACTTTAATAGCATCAGTTCGTCGATCAGTATCTTGAAAGGATGAATGTAACTAAAAAATAATTATAATATTTTACGTCGTATTTGACGTTGTTGCAGGACTTTCAAAGCTTGATGAATTTGAGGTTAGTAGGTAGTATCAAATCTTTTCTACATGGGCCGTAATTAAACAGTTTTCAACATTAGCAAACTTAAGTTTTGAAATGCTTAATTTTCTTTCGTAAGTTGTTGTTTGTATTATATTGAACTACACTTTTTTAACAGAAAGCAAATAAAAAGAACGTTAATTAAAATAGATTTGAAATTTTGGAATCAATTAATTTGCAATTTATTTAAATAAAAATAATTTTCATTTGCGTGACCGATTCCAATTCAGCAATTTACAAAATTTTAATTCAAATTGAAAAAAATATATAAATTGAATTCGATACTATTAACAAATATACATCCAAAGTTGGTAAATAATTATGGGCCGAATGGATTTTTTCATCAGATTTTGCATTTGATATTTCTAAAGTTTGTAGACACAACTTAGGTGTACAAAGCTCAAAAAATATTTAATCCTTTTAGGACTAACAACATAGTAAATTGTCATGGAAACAGCATATTGAAATAATTGCATATTTGCCTACGCTTTATACAAGTTGTCTTAATGTGTCAATCGGGATGTGGTACTTATTGCTTATCATAGCTATGTGTCATCTTCTTGTCATCGTCAATCTATCTTAAGATACGGAGTTGTTTTTTGGGGTAACTCTACGGATAAAAAGGATGTGCTTTATAGCTCAAAAAAAATGTATACGAGAAAGCCGTGAACAAGTTTTCAAAACTCACAAACTTCTTACTTTCGCTTCACTGTATATTTACGAGATAACAGTGTTTGTTAAATCTCATCCTCATTTATTCGAAATTAGACCTCCAGCAGACCCGCGACTGAGAAAAAGAGATTCTAATACTTTTTTTATAGGTAAAAGTAATACAGCTTTTCTTCAGAAAAGCATTTATAGAAAGGGACCAATATTTTTTAACAAAATTCCTTGAGTCTTTAAATTTAGCTCTGTTAAAAAATAAATTAAAAAGTTACCTCATCAATAATTGTTTCTACTCCACTAAATATTTCCTAGAGATGTAAGATAACGATGTATGGTCAGATGTATTTTAATAACTAGATGTTTTTATTTTAAATGTTTCAATAGAAGTGTTATCCCATAAAATTTGTACACATTAAAAAAAAAGTATAATGTAGTGAATTTAAATATTATTGTAACAACTATTGTAATTATATACCAAAATTAACAAATAAACTATTTGTATTTGTAGAAACGTTAACAGCTATTTTTTTTCAGGTTTATCATTTAATATTTTGATGGAGTTATTTTTTCGCGGCTAGATTTATTAGCGAAATCGGTGTACCTACTTTATGGACGTGATAGCGTCCATTGTACGAGTGACAAGTGGACAAGGCGGCTTTTATAAAAGTACAACCGAAAGAACTAATATAAAAAGACAAATAATGTACCTATACGCCGAATGCCGATGCGTACAATTCCGAGATGAAATTAAATAATAGGTTTTTTAGAATAATAGGTCTTTACCCATGAAATTGCCGTTTTGTATGAAAAAAATTAAACGATTTTTTTTCATGTATTTTTTATTTGTATTAATCGAAGTAATTACCCATGCAATCAATGCATCTTTGCCAACGCAGTGGCAGTTTATTGATGCCCTTCTTAAAGAAATCAGCTGGACGGGAGGCAACAATTGATTTTTTTTCCCGCCAAGAAGTTATAGTTAAAAAAGTAGTAGTCTGTAGTCGCAAGGTGTGGTGAGTGGGGCGAATGACGGAGAGCTTCCAACCCCAGTTCTTGCAACTTGGAGACCGTCTGCTGTGCAGTATGAAGTCGCGCCTTGTCGTGCAGGAGCAGCGACTGAGACGAGCGATTGACCAATGCTGGTTGGAGATGTGCCAGCTTCTCCATTATTGTGTTCAATTCTTCATAGTACACATCTGCAGTAATGCTCACCCCGATTGGTAAGAAGCTGTGATGAATCACACCGGCGCTAGACCACCAAACAGTGACCATCACTTTTCTAGGGGTAAGTTTTCGTTTAGGAAATTGTTTAGGTGCTGAACCAGGATCCAACCAACTTGCTGAGCGCTTGCGGTTATCAAACAGAATCGATTTTTCATCGCAGGCAACAATGCGGTTCAAAATTTATTCATTTGTGTGTCTGTTGAGCAGTGCAAGGCACGTCTCGACGCGTACTTCGCGCTGGCGATCATTGAGTTCGTGGGGCACCCATTTGTCAAGCTTTTTTACCTTGCCAATTTGACGCAAATTGACCAATATTGTTTTGACGCTAACGTCGAAAGCTGCTGCTAATTCAGCCGTAGATTGTGTATCATCAGCTTCCACAATCGCCTTAAATTCGTCATTGTCGAACAAAGTCTTCGGACGACCGCGAGGTTCATTTTCAGGTCGAAATTTCCAGAACGGATGCGAGCAAACCAATAACAGGTGGTGCGTTGGTTTGTAGAGTAGCTCCGTAAACGTCGTTGATGTTGCGTGCCGCTTGTGCCGCGTTGCTGCCACGACGGTACTCATATTCCATAATTACTCAAATTTTTAACGTATCCATGATGACGAATGAATGCGATGAAAATGTAAAACTAATCAATTAACAAATGACTACTTTAGGAAAAAAAAAAATCAATAAAATTAATTTGAAATTAGTATTCTTAGCCAAACAAAAATTATTTTGATTTGAAATGGCCAGTACTGCAGAACGGCAATTTCATAGGTAAAGACCTAATATAGAACAAGAACAACATTCAAGTTTACGCTAGGGGCAGGAATTACAACTGCAGTTGGATGTTGAGAGAATTGATGCAGCCCTATAAACGAAAGGAATACACATTTCATGTAATGTCCGAAGTCCGGCTCCCTTTGCTCGATAAAGATCGCAGCCACACAAAGGACGATAGTTGATTTCTTGTATTATGCTGAAGACAGCTATCTTTACTTAACAGAGCAACGGCAAGATACAATTGAGTAACTTCTGTATTAGATTCATATTAGGTTTGCGTAAATATGATCATGTTTCCAAGTTTTACTTCCTGCTTAAGTGGGTTCCCATTATAATATTCTGTTCAGTCCTTCCACCCCAATTTATCTCAGATATTGTTTTTAATAACATTATATAACACCCACACAAAATTGCTGAGATCATTAGGAAACCTAAATTTATGTTTACCAACACATTCCACACAGTTTTGTAATATTTTTTTTTACCGTCCAAGCTGTTCGCCTTTGGAATGCGTTCTGACAGACTCTCTCTGACACTCATCAAAGACTTTAAAAGATGATAAAAAGAATGATCTCGGTGTGTCTTATAGTCTTTCTTCTCCGGGCGTCACACCGTAGGTAGATAGAGAAAGACTAGTACTACGGTCGTCCTCGCATGGCAAATTCAATTTTATAACATTGTTGAAATTTAAAGTAATTTTTGCCATTATCATTGTATTGGACTTATAATTATCAATAAATGTTTTAATTTTAATTTAATTTTCAATATTTTTTAAAACCTATCCTATCCTATGTATATAATTGTATTATTTCACGCTATGCTTCCATTTTCGTATCACCTACTACTACCGTTCTTGCTACTTTTTATTCATCTGTGAAAAGATTGCCGCTGATTGTTCTTTTTCCTTTTTTTTACTATTACTTGTTACTATATATGTATTGTTATATCGGTGTGCTTCTCGATCTTATTTTATCTATGTTTAATATAGATAAGATATGACCGAGTTCAAAACAATGGATTGTGGATGTAAATATTCTTATAAGTTTAGACTAAAATTAGCAGCTTAGCCAAATAATGTTATTACCAGGCGCCAAAACAGGAAAAATATGAAATGTAACCATTGGTGAGCATTATTAACTTTATTTTTATTTTATTGAATCGTATTACATTGCAAAATACTTATTTCTATGAGTGATGCAAACATAAACTCCTTCGAGTTTAACCATGCATGAAAGTCATTGACAACTTTTTTCATTAACAATGATAACAAACAACTTAATAAGTTACTTACATTATTTATTTTATAATGACGGAATGTAGATATTAAATAAACAATCAGTTTGAATGAATATGCGTCGCTAACTGAGTTGGATGCTATTGTATTGCTTATTAAGTGATGGGGTAAAGGGCTTGGATATACGAGCTGTTTTTTTAAAGTACATACTTTTAACGTGTCTGCTTACAGAGACAATATTATAATTTAAAGTACAAAATGACATGAGTATGAGTTTGGGTTCTTGGAAAGATATATCCACAATCCTATACATATTTACGGAACGCAATCTGAACTTATATTATATTATCTGTATTTAATTTTATTGATTTTAAAGAATTTGAGAACACTTTTGATTACTTATATCAAACATAATCTTGTGCCAGTCTTTTCTTCAAAGATCTAAAAATATGTTATTCTATTTGTGAACAATATTAAAGCTTATGTAGCTACATTTATTTATTTTGTATAGTCAGTTATTGTTTTTATATTATATTGATAATAATATTCTACCCCGTTAATACATATATATATGTAGAACCATTTCGTAATATTTCGTTCCTGAATAAAATACAAACTAAAAGTAACTAATTAAAAATAAAACTAACTTATATACTACTATTCTAAATCTATTCTACTTGGCAAGGTTCCCAGAATGCTGGCAGCATTACCACGTTGAATGGCAATGCTTACCTGCTGTGCAAAGTAGAAACTAGCACTCGGAGAACGTGCCGCACTTAAGAGGGCCGCTGCGAGATATTTATAAATTAATTTGGCTCCCGGTCCCCACGGCCCCAATGTTTCGACATCAAAAGGCACAAATACATAACCACTATCAAGAGTACTATATTTGCGCCTCTTGAGATTCTCCGCGGATTTTGTTTGGTGTCCGACTACAGCTAAGAATAATTTAAGCAAGCTGTTAAAAACAGCTTAATATTGATTGTTAGTTAAATTTAAACTAGCATTGAGTTTAGATAAATGGCTTTATTGTCAAGCTAACACTCGATGGCAGTTAAAACGTAAAAAATAACTCTAGCTCGCTAAAAAGTCTACGAGCCTTACGGTAATAAAAATAACAAAAGAAGCTCCGCTATGTTCCGCTCCCATTTAAAGTTTCTAACAGAACCAATCCAAATCAGGCCGCTCTAAGTAGGGCCTGCTATAACGTCACCTTAAGTATTTTTATTTTATTTGTACCTGTAATATATTCACTGCCTTCATAATTTTTTTATAACTCCTTGCATTTTGGGATTGGTAGCCACGCGTCTCCCGGGGATTCTTAGCACCCCTAGCCCCGCTGACATGGAGAGCAACATTCTTACGCCTTTATTTTTAAGTCTTTAAGTTTTTGCCGGTGATGATCTATGGATTCGAAACGTAGTGCTTCACTAAAGGCCTCATGAATAGACTCCAGAGTCGCTCAACGAGCTATGCTCGAGGTTTCTCCACGAGATCGAATCAAAAATAAGGAGCACGGAGAACAGATGGCCGTTGGAAAGTTCTCGAATGGAGACCGCTGATCGGCAAGCGTAGGACGTGTGTCCTACGCTACCTTGCCGACCAACCCCATGGACAGAAGGCCACGGAATCATGTATCGGTGGATGCAGACCGCCTCCAACCATAGTAACTGGAAATCTATTTGAGAGGCCTATGTCCAGCAGTGGACGTCCTACGGCTGAAACGATGATGACATTTCGAAGCCCGTCTAATATAATCGTTTTTAAAATATAACATAGGTGTCACGATACCTTTAATAGCAATTAGTGGTCCTTAATGTAATTAATATTACACAAAGAATATAAATTATATGGCATTGTAAATAATTCGCCTAGATACACTTGTTTGTGATTTTGTATGTTTACGATGTTATATGTTTTGCAGATGATATTTCACATCTATAATATAAAAATGAATCGCTGAATGTGTTGCTAAGCGCAAATCTCGAGAACAGCTGAACCGATTTCGCTAATTCTTTTTTTTTAATGTTCGTGGAAGTTCTAGGATGGTTTTTACGGCGAGAAAAATTCGAATATTGCCTGAAAACCCCTTTAAACAGCCTTTTTCTTTTTCCCATACAAACGTTTTCTAACTAAAATGTAGAGTCAATTTGAGCTTTATTTTGTTAATTAAAAACTTGAATTTTTTTGCCAAGATTTTTTAGGGTAGGGGTAGTGTAGGGTAGGGGTAGTGTAGGGTAGGGGTAGTGTAGGGTAGGGGTAGTGTAGGGTAGGGGTAGTGTAGGGGTAGGAGTACCGCATAAACGAAGTCTCTACGGCCCAGTTTATTTTATACAAATGTTTAGGTCTTTTATGTATCGATTGAGGCAGTACGAAGTCTGCCGGGTCAGCTAGTTTAAAATAAATGGATCGAAATAGAAGTAAAACAAGCAGAACGGTACTTGACTAATCAAATTATGGTAAACAGAAAATAATTTCGTACTTGTTAACTCCAAGAAAACTTAATTAATCAAATATCAAAATGCCATACAACTTTACAACGTCAGTTACGTAGAAAGAACCAGATCTAATAATAAACGATACAATTTTAGAGACCGTTATATTATAATATTATAACGTTAGATAACATACTATAATGGTTGCAATTCACTATTTTGTTGATACAACCTGCCTGTCTTCTGTCATGTTAATTCAGTTATTTTCACAGTATCACGTCCGCGTCATTCCGAATTCTACTCTGGTTGCTGACGTAAGCGAGGGGTTATGTCTACTTACCCTAAGATAAATGTTCAAGTAGGTAATATTTTAACAAAGTTTTCAAATGGACTTTATGTTCCATTATTAAGGATGAATAAAATACATAACTAAAAGTAGCTCATTTAAAATAAAACTAACTTATAAAATACTACTATTCTAAATATATTCTACTTGGAAAGGTTCCCAGAATGCTGGCAGCATTACCCCGTTGAATGGCAATGTTTACCTGCTGTGCAAAGTAGAAACCAGCACTCGGAGAACGTGCCGCACTTAAGAGGGCCGCTGCGAGGTATTTATAAATTAATTTGGCTCACGGTCCCCACGGCCCCAATGTTTCGACACCAAAGGGCACAAATACATAACCACTATTTAGGGTACTATATTTGCGCCTCCTGAGATTCTCCGCGGATTCAGTTAACAAAGTTGGTTCTCAATGCGATATTCTGGTTCAACAGAATATTAACTGGTTGCAAAATGCAGCACTATGCATATTTTTTATCTTGTAATCATTAAACATTATATACAAAATTACATAGTTTGTAGAGAACGCAATCTTGTTTCGTGGGCCTGACTGCACATCTATAATGAAAATAGTAACGACTTGCTGTTTTGCCCCAGTTAAAATGTTACACCGCCTCTAACTTGTTCTAGCGTAAGGCGCATCTTATTAATCTAGATTGCCTGTGTCAAACATTATCCAAACACTTTATATTTATAATATTTGTTTTAAATAGGATACCTGAGGCATTTTATTTTGTTAAATTGAAACTATTCTGTAAAATTAAATTAAATGCATTTTTTTCATTCCAACCGCCGCGCGCCGCTGCAGCGTATCCGCGCGCTGGCGGTGGGATATGTGGGACTCGCCCTCTCCATAGCGGTGGTATGTTTTACTCATACCACCAGGAGAGGACCCTACACCACTTAAAGCCCCCGGACACTCCTTCGATTCGTCCTTGGCGGGGGCCGGGTACGCACGAAGCAATCCGCGCCTAGACAAATGACACCTGTCCACCGGATGTTAAGCGGCATAGAGTCCAAATACAAGGACAACTAGTGGTGTACACCCTTTGCCCTGCCGAACCTTAAATTTATCTAAAGTCCTTAATTCAGCACAGATACACTTATTGACGTTCCTGACCTCCCCGATCTTGTAGGGTTGCCGTAAATTAATATAAGTGCTGAATTTACATAAAATGTACATATTATGATATCTTGCGTAAATTTTTCTTATATAAGTTTCAATTCTACCGCTTTCAAAGAAAAACCCACCAAATGCGAGTCAGACTCAAGCACCGAGGTATACAAACCTGGTATATGTGTAAAAGTTTACTTATATATCTACAAGTTTATTTAGTAAGAGTCATAGTTATGGTATTTTTTGGAAAGAACGCGTACCTGAAAAAAAGGCTCTTGACAGACAGACGGACAACAAAGTGATCCTATAAGGGTTCCGTTTTTACTTTTAAGGTACAGAATGCTAAAAATAATAAGTATAGGAAATTAGATTGAAGGAGGTCCTCAATTTGGTTTCCTCAAATAATGAAAAATTTAAATTTCCTGCTATAGCCTGCCTCTAGCAGACAATAAGTAATTTTTAATGAAAGCCGAGATATTAGAGAAAATGTCATAATATTGAAATACTTTAAATTCAAATTGTTTTTGTTGTTGTAGAAGTAGATTATTAATTACTATGGAACACTGGGTATATAATTGATAGTAATCTAGTCCGCGTTAATTATGTAATGGGATTGGATTTTTGATTAAAATATTTAGTACAAATACACCGATAAAATTTTCTGTTAGAATATGGTGTTTTCATTGATTTTATTGCCAGCTGGTTTCTGTTTGCGTTGCAATGCAATCGCTTAAGTGTTCGTATATGTAGTAGTGTCGTCGATAGAATGTCTAAATTGGTTTATCAACTTCAGCGGTATACTGCCTCTGTCGCATTTTTGTGCCTTTGGCTTTGGTCCTGTACTAGGCGTTCTACCTCTACGTTGCAGTATATTTCCGAAAAGAAAAACTCTTTTTTTTAGGAGATAAAATACCACATCTCAAGGATATTGATGTATTTTATAATAACGTTTTGTAGAGCCAAAGATATGTCTCAATAGCATATATTAAAATGTTTAATGAATGTAAAATCGGAACTTGGAGAAGTTGCATATATTGGCACCAAGTAATAGATTTTGATATAAAGAATCGTTTTGTAGTTGTCGTAGTCTTTTCCCATGTATCCTAACTATTGGTTGCTCGCTAACAGCGTGCTTTGAATGGATTAAAATAACTTTCTGCACTAAATATATTATTTCAGATTTTGTTTAGATTTAGAGACTGCTGCAACTTCATCTGACAAGTTGTTTAATCAGTTACCAAATATCAAAAGTTTCGTCTCTTAGATAAGGTACCTGCCATCTATCTAAGTTCATTAAATAGGACAAAAGATTATTCCTTGTTGGCTAGGATGCATACAGACAACCACGGGATCCCTAGAACCTCTGTAAAAGACCGGTCCACGATTATTAGTTATTTGCAGAAAACTTCGCATGGATTCTGTTTGTCTACCACACATACCCATAATGATGTTCTGAATGATTACCACATAGCATATAATATTTAAATAACATCATGGTAATAGCTAAACTACTTGTTATTATGTTGTTGCAAGTATGTTGTGTTTTGTAAACCAAATTTATATATTTCAATGTATTTATTTCACACTTATATATTATTTTATGTATAATATATGACACATTAGCTTAGAAGTGACTTGCTCTAAAATAATAAACTATTCTTATTGTAGTTAATAAAAAACCAAAGCCTTAACGAAAAAACAAAAGAAGCTCCTTTATTTACTATACTGTATTTATGGAATAGATACATTGCCTTGCAATTAAAATCCTTTTAGCATTTATTTAACTTTAAGTAATAATTAAAACGCACTTTAAAGTACCTACCTGCGGCGTTGAACTCAAGATAGCATAATATAACTTCTATTGATGTTTGACGATTTACAAGTGCCTGTAATTGGTTTACGTAAATAAAAATGATTTTTATTTATTTATTTATTATTGCCAAGAAGAACTTTCGTCGACTTTTTTGTCGGATTGTTGTACTGTTAAAACTCAATTGCAAACCGTAACATCGCAATAACGATTTTCAGATAACATTCCTCTTTGCTTTACGCCAACACCTGAACCTAGTGAAGATCGATACATTTTTGATTGTTTTTCTTTCAACAATTTTCTTTTTAAGGGAATTGAGCGAATTCTTATGTATTTTAAACGCCTGTGTTGTACTAGAACTTACTAATTAGCTTAAAAAGGGTGGAATAAAAGTGATCGTAAGGTGAGTGATAAAGCATTCCTTTCATTCTTTTTTTAGGCCGATTCTTAAAAATCGTGGTTTGATAACAAATTTGTTGTATTTCTTCTTCTACTTATTACGTTATAATTATACAACACTCTCACTATAAAATAAAAGTTAATTGAACTTTTTTCGCTAATCAAATTTTTCTTAGTACGGCCATGTTTCTTAGTACCTGAATATTTCATAAATATGTCTTAAATTTACGGCAGTAATCTATAAGTATTTTTGATCTGAATCGAATATTTATAATTAAATGTTTATTTTAATGTTTTTGTTCAAAGAATTAAAAGGAGGAGGAATAAAAATTCAGTTAAAGTAGATATTTTAAAGTCAGTTTTAAGTTAAACGACTAACTTCTTAATTCGACCTTACAATGAGCTTTGTATTTATGACTCACTCGTCATTTCGTCGAGTGTTATAAACTAAATTAGTTAATTATAAAAAATGAAATAAAATAGATTGAATAAATACTCGCTCGGTTGACAAGGTTAAGAGGAGGGGCATATTCATCAGCTGTAAACGTAAACGAGATTTTGAAAAAGTATAATACCTACCTACTCTGACTAATATAACATCCAGACGCTTTCACAGTACACTCCTTAAACTTTATATGCAGTACTCGAAGTGGTACTACTCAAACGATTGCTTTTGTCGCCTTTTTCGATTTTGTTTTAATTTATCTACGAAATTTATATTTGAATTTCATGAAAGTCATAATTACATAATCCCAAAAATATGACATTTAGGGTAACGATCATGCATTTTTTTTATAATACTTATTTATATATGTATAGACTTTAGATTGGTGACAATATAGTTTATTTTTCAAAAAAATGTTGCTGATTCTATTTGTTATGAATATTTGTGATAATTCTAATAGAAAAGTTATCTCTTTAATAAATTTCATGATTGAATATTTTGTGTACTAAGCTGAAAAACGCTTGAACAGAAAACCACGTTACAACATCAACTCATTGTGACCTGCTTTTCCGGTCAAGTGTTTTTGGTCTTTCAGCTTAATATTTAGATAAAAATCCTGTAATAAAAAAATATTTTGACTACCAGAACTCGCATCTAGAATGAATAGGTACGGTAAAACTACCTGTGCTTGTTATACTCGCACTCATCAGTTTTTACAAACGCTAACTTGCACACATGGAGTCGGGTTCGTCCATAAGTGCGAAATATTTCTGCGAAAGTATCAGAGGTGCAACAGTCGGATGGTTGGACAACAGCTGATTTTGTTATCTAAACTGTTTTCGGCCTACGACCTTAAAGTGAGTGATAAAAGAAAATGCGAAAGATATAATTATGATGAATAAAAAAAAGACAATGTTAAGAACAGATAGTCATCGTTAATAAAACGGTTAACGGTGTATAACAATTGAATTATGAATTATTTAAATTAACAGTGTCAGTTTACTCTGCAACCGACGAACAGAAAGACTTTCACGCCAACTTTGATAAGAGTACATCCAAAGGCTTGCCTTACGCATACGATAAGAATCGCACTACTTGTAGTGCGATTCTTATAGTAAAATCAACAACAGCCCGTTTACGTCCACTGTTGAACATGGGCCTCCTCTTACAGACCCTGGCAAGCCAGGATCGCAGAGGGATATTGCCATAATCACCACGCTTGGCAGACGGATTGGTGATCGTAGTAAGATGTCAACCTTGAGCTAATAGATGCTGCTGCCCATCTATCAACCATATGTCCCTTAGTTGCCTTTTACGACACCCATGGGAAGACATATATATATATATATGTGTATATAGTAAAATGATACTTACAATACATATCAATTTTCACCGAAGTTTTTTGTGGTGGTGCTAAGGCCGTGTTATCTGCTTTACATGTGTATGTTAATCCAAGATAAGACCTCGATGCATTAAGAATTACCAACGGTAGTGTTCTTACTGTTGGCAAATATTCTGATGCACTTAACGTAGATATCACCTTATCACCTTGAATCCATTGAATTGTTGGTATCGGATACCCTAAAACAAATTAGAATTAATTAGATACTTTAACAAAACAGAATCCTACCAGTATTAATAATCATAGTAAGAAGAAAGTTGTTGTTTGTTATTTTTAAGGAAAAAACCTACTACACATTTGTTACTACTGACAAGTATTCATTATAAAGAAAATGTATACTGAAGCATTGTTATGGATAGACTCGTAACAATGCTTTTATATACATTCTGAGCCACAAAACTACATAAAATATAGGAACGCGACATGCATTTTGTTAACGATATACCAGTAGTTAATATTTAAGTATGCTGTTGTTGTTACAGCGCCATATGCCAAATCGCTGCCTACTACGCCAGTTATCTTTTTTGATCTTATTTAATTCAATCCGAAATAGCTTTTAGAAGCGGTTTATTTTTTAATACAATGCTTTATTGTTGATTTAAAGGATCGTGTATCTATCATGGTCAATTCTGACGTCAATAGCATTTTAATATTTGGAATTGGTTTGGTTTTCATAATTAGATAGGTAGTAGATATTTTCAAATGTAAACATATTTTTTAGCAGATCGAAGAATTATTCACATTGGCATTAGCATTATCGATCAATGCCTAGTTTGAAACATGTTGCATCTACCTACATCAATTGATTACTATGTTTCGTGGATTTATGTATTTTACGCATCGTTTGTGTGATGTAGGTTATAAACTAACTTTATGTCAATAATTGTATTATTATTTATTATATGTATATGTATTTATACCCGTTAGTAGCGATTAATAAAAATAATATTATTTTCATAACTATCGTGGTTGCGCGTGCCAAATTCCATTTATGTGCATTTTTTATTTAGATATTATGTGTAATTTTTAACTTAAAAAACAAAGCTTCCAAAATAACAATATGTGTGTGTTTTCAACAGCTGTCATTCCAACAACAAAAGCCTGATGAGTACATGATTTTCCCGCGTTATTTTTGAACCTGTTTTGAGTAGCAGTTATTGTGGGTTTAATCCTTTATTGGACAGTTTCAATATAGTCGTTATTTTATAATAAACCCATACAGTTATGTTTGGGTTTATTATAAAATTAAATAACAATAAATTGCAAACATACGTAATACCCGTTAATATCATTATATTTCACATGTATTCAATGCGTGTCTATCAATATTTTGTATTGAAGAGTGAAATATTGCATTTAATGTGAATAACATACTCACCTCCTTTGACGGAGCACATAAGACTAAATTCTCCGTTTTCACGATAGGGACCAGCGAAATCATTAATTTCCTTTCCATGTTCATCAAAAATTACTGGTTTGTGAGGTATTTCTGTAAAAAAAATATCATTATTTTCGTTTCCATGATCATCAAAAATTACTGGTTTGTGAGGTATTTCTGTATAAAAAATGACTATATCGTATAAAATGACTTTAAGAAATCTCAGAAACTAGATGTGCTTATAGTCCCAAATTTTGCATAGGGGTGCCATTTAGAACATACGTAGATGCTCACTTATACGCGATTTTGTAAAATTCAACCGCAAAGGCAAGGGAGTAAAAAGGGGTGTCAGTGTTTGTATGAAATTTTTAGTTTTATTTTATTCTGTAGTAGTTTTAGTAAAGAATAGTTTCAAATTTTTCTAATTAATCTTTCTTACACAGGGGTAGTATAAGGGAAGTAAGTTTGTATGGAAAATCCTTTTGAACCTATCGACTCCAAATTTACACAATATTCTCTTTTTAAAATTAATTTGGGATTTTTTTATATATCTTTATTAAGTGGGAAAATTGTGGTTGCAAGGTTTTACGAAACTTCGTTATTTTTAGTGATAGCAGTTACGGTAATAAATTACTATCAGGCAAGCATTGTTTTTATATATCCACCACATTGTAACAGCTACTCTATTAATAATGTTACTCATGAAATGATCTAACGGACCACTACGATACATTGCGCGTGGTCGTATATTATTCTTTGCATAGCCCATTTATCGAGGAAGGCTATAGGCTATATTTAATGATAAAGACACAGGAGTTGCGCGGGTGAAACCGCACTCGGAAAGCTAGTATTGAAATTATTTCGTTCTTTGAGAAGGCAGACACGACAGTCTCATTTACGGGAGTTTCTTGCAACTCCCGCTTTAGTGCGTTTGGCCGATAAGCAAACTTAGGGTCGAGAGGGCGAGGAGGGACAAATCGCATTCGCAGGCGTACGTATCATAGGCGGATAGGATATAGTGGTCTCAGTGCAGTATTATTAGTCTTGCAGTATCTGTACTGCAGTTTCAAAGATGCTTGCCTACGCTTCTTTCATAGTAATGTACTGCTTGAAAGAAAACGGTTATACCGTTCAAAATAAAATGCTATTACGTGTAACGGTTCTTTGGTCGTATATCGAATGAATCTCGTTTAATGTTTGTAAGCGGTATGAATTTCTAGAGATGATCATAATCTATCGTAGATTATGATTCAGTGCTGCCGTATCATTCATAATCGATTGCACATCTGAGTACTGTCGAATACACGGTTTAGTTCTATTTTTATTATCAATGGGCCATTTTCTGCATAATACGGATAATGTTATTTTATTTGTAGAAATTTTATGATAAGTACAATAATAAATGAACTATATGTATAAATATAAAGAAGTTCCCTCTGACATAAAGACGCACGCACAGCCGTAACTGCTAATATTAACAGTTGTTTTAATTCAAAATGCGGGCGCACAATAAGATGGAATTTTAAAATGTTTTTTGATAAAATTTGAGATTCGTACTTTTAAAAACATTGTAAATACGTGTTTCATGGTTTATTGGAATGTACCCTTAGGGTGCATTAAGCGGTTGAAAGATTCCTGGAAAAATATTAAAAAAACTGCTCCAATAATCTGAGCTCTAAAATATAAATAACAAGTGCTTTCCGGTATTTTGTAAAATATTTCCAGGGGTAGTGAAATAGAGTTCATAGTTTGTATGGATAGTATTTGAACATTTTGATTATTTGTTTGCATTGAATAGGCTCCAGACTACTGCAGTGATTTATTTGGAAAGCTACGTTATCCAGGAGTACCATAAGTTATATTAAATTTTGAAGTTCCCACGGGAGCGGGAGGTATGCCGCTAAAACCGCGCGCGGGAACTTCGTGGTATATAAATGGCCTGGAAAAATAACATTCATATTTATAATGTGGATCTTGCTTTCATTTACCATTCATTATTGTTACTTTTATTAATAAAACGGTTTGTTTTGATTGGCTGAAGGAAGGCAACACACAAACTACACTAAACCGCTTATCGTAATATCTGAAACTTATTATCTATATGAAGAAGGCATACGATGATATAGGATTTTTTTAAATTTCGAAGGGTAACCAAAATTTACGCGGATGAAGTCACGGTTAACAGGTAGTTCAAGCTCTTACTTTGCTCATCTCAAAACTTAATTTCAACGTAATTTCAACGAACCCATGTTATTACTGTCAGCGTAGGAAAGTATATCATTGGGCGTATTTCGACTTTCGTTAAACTTTCCGTGTTGATTTTACCAGGATAAGGAAGGGTCAAGTTTACGATCGTACTCGTTTTTATCAAGATCGTTGGCTGGTACGTAAGTCTCATAGCTTTTGTGAGGCCGTCGTTTCAAGGTAAATTATTTTATTAAAAAAAACAAAGGGGAAACGGAGATACGAGTGTAAGATTATGTTACAATTTAAGAGTTTTATCCATGAAGGAGATCTTATTGTGATGAAAGATAATATTGTTACTTAGGAAATTTGAGGAATATTAAATCGGACAGACTGACAAAAAAAAAATATGATGGAATTATCGTGGTATTGTTGCGGTATAGACAAGCTTGGTTCATTCTACAATTTTCGCTATCTGTCTATGCAGTGGTCAAACAGTTTAAATTGTTGTGGGGTGCGCAACCCACCTCCCAAAATTTCACCCCCTCAAACACTCGGTTAAATACTGAACGATAGTGATGAAAAAAATATATTGCATCGTATTTACCACTTTAATTATAACATTGACGCCAATATAACTTTTTCCAATGTTCCAAAGGATATAACAATATTTGGAAACAAGATGAATATTATTTATAAAATTAATAAAAGTTATGTTTGATAAGTTAGATGATATTTAGAAATGTTCCTATTATAGTAAGGTAATTATATGTTTGTTATAAGATCTACGAGAGAGGACGAGCTCATACGGATAGGAGAGCGGAAAAGCTAAGAACATATCATAATTTATGTCATAATTGCATCACTCTCTATTTCAACCATTCAAAGATCATTTACATACTCATTTCGTCGTTAATACTGCAATACTGCGTAAGTGACAGTAGCTAATAAGGTGTAATTTCATCTGTCAAGAAATATTTTCGTTTTATATATTTTAAAGAGTTTTTTTTTATGTTACATTTGATTTTCATTTGATCATCGCAGAACTAAAACATTTTTTGACAAATTATTCGGAATTCATAAAAAATCAGTGACATAGAGGTATGTTTTTTCAAAGTTATTGCGCTGCTGTACGAATATATTCTTTGACATGCATTGCACCAAAAATAATGTATACCTACATAAATATTTAAAAAAAACAAGATTAAAGTCTGGTCAATCTAGACATTTATAGGTACTTAAATTTCATTGATAACACTTAACACGATTTGGTGAAAATCGCGAAACACCCATTTTTTTCGTTAGTTTTCAAGTATTTTTCGTTCCAAATTCCCCATAATTGCAGTAATGATGGGGAATTTTAAAAAGTTATTTTTTATTATGTTTTTTATGATGATTTTTTATGGGAATTTGTGTAACTTCACTCTTGTTATTAGGAGTACTTTCTTTTTTTGTGCTTTTTGTGTATTTTCAACATTTGTTAATCAGAACTATTATTTATATTTAGGACGAATTTATCAATACTCAGATGAAAACTTAACATAAGTTCCATACAAAATACGTCAATATTCAAACTAACTCCTCTGATATTTTGCTTTTACCAAGGTATTTGGTATCCATATATACCATTGATTCCGTTACCAGTCAATCACCATTGATTAGTAGTATGTATTATCATAGGTATGACCAAATGTCAGTCGTAATTAGAATTGTTATCACAACGATTTTCTTTGGTTTCATTTTTAAAAGCACCTGGGCAAACGAGCTTATTACGCGGTTAGTATTTTTTTCCATAAAGGTCTCTGCCCACTATCCCGTAGCATACTATGACCGTGCCAGGAACGTATCGGGCACGGAAAGTAATCCGCCTTGCGGACGTTTTCCGTGTGCGCTCCGCCAATTTACAAGGATACGTACGCTTGCCGTACGTTTCAGTCGTTTACGACTATCACTTTATCAGAGGGGTGGCGTCTTTTTCAAGACTGCATTTCTCTGAGTTTTTCTGTTTCTAGATTCATTGCCCCTTCAGGGAAAAGCCACATTGTGGTCCTTGGTGGAAACGTAACCGTGCTAACGAAGCCAAGTGGGGTGTGACCCCATTCACCCAGCTTTGTCCGCTCAGGACAACGCAATCAATTGGAAGGGACTACAACTACCGGCCTTGGGGGCTCCCCTAGTCGACGCTAGTTTTCTCCTCATTCCCACCCTACCTCTTCCCTATCCATCCCATTCTTTAGAGTTGTTTGGGTGCTGACGGCTTCGGCCCCCTATCACCCATGACACTAAAGCTGATAGGAACCATTCGCACATTGAGATTGGCGAAGGGAACACTAGCTTAGGGCTCACTTATAGGCACTCAAACCTCCTCGCTTATACCCGGCGAGGAGGGTTACACATACTTACACATCCTTGGGCCCATCCAACCCAAGGACTAGGCATCGTAACAAATAGGAGCGATAGCCGAAGATTTTGTTGTGGGTTCTTCTCCTCGGAACGCTACGCGAGGAACCCCTGTAATTTCGTGGTAGTAAATTTAACATCCTGCGCGAAACATGTCGGAAAATTTCTCCCAGGGGCCGTCTGACTACTTCTCACGTGCAGGCCAAATTATTAGATCGCGTGATCTAAAAATTTGGCTGAAGCTATGTGAGAAGTATGGAATTCCACAACCAGGGGAAAGCGACCTCACGTTGTCGCCCGATGAAAGGCTCGGTATTGTTAAACCAGGCCTTTGTTCAATGCCTAATAAGGCAGCGAACAAAATAAATCCCGACGACCATTGTTCGTTACTTGCACCTGCAAGTAATAAAACTAAAGCCGCGCGTGATTCCGCGAAGGATCAGATGAGGCCGTGTTCAGATAGCGACCGCGATCGCTCTCCTATTCATTCGCGAATAAACCAAACACGGTCCCCCTTGCACTCTGCCTCGTCCGTCATGTCAACGGATGAACTCCCTTGCGGAGGAAACTCTCGGTCGTCTGAGTCTTCGGACTCGGATGATAATGACTCGGGAGCTCCATGGCAAGTGGCAGGCAAAAGGGGAAAGGTTAAAAGGAAGTCCGAGACCGGTTCGGACTCTGAGACAAGATCTCCAAAGCCAAAGAGGACTCCTGCCTCTGACGCTAAATTATCCTCACCTCGCCCAGGGGCATCGGCGAACTCGCAGCTACTATCCCAATCGGCTTCCGGTAAATCCGACAAACCGACGCCGATCATGATTAAAGATATGCACAAATGGTCGCAGATTAAAAGTTACCTTCCGGCTAAAGGTATAACTGATTTCAGGGCTACACCCATTCTTAAAATGGCTGTTATTCGCCAACAACTGAAATCGTCACATGACCATCGATCAATTACCGCACTTTTGGATAATGAAAAAAGTGCAGTTTCCCTTCGATCCTATTATTCCTTTCGAACCTACCCATTTCCCTCATACTTCTGGCCATCGACCGGACATACTCGACTTTGTATTTGTAAAGAACGTAAACTTATGTTTATCTTCTGTACAGGTGCATCACGAGCTATGTTACGACCACAGGCCCGTTACCTTAGAACTACTGTGTCCCAGTGGATCACTCAGATTCTTCTACGAAAAAGCTCGGGTCCCGACTCGAGTCTGCTTCCTCAGAATATCTTGACTCCATACCCTCTCACTTCCAATTACTCTACGGAGATTACTCTTCCCCTCACCCGATCCAAGCAGGAGTGCCACAAGGCTCAGTACTTTCGCCACTCCTGTTCTCGCTTTACACAAGTTGTAGCGGGGTATTGCACAGAACGTAGAATAATAAAATACGGAAAATATAAATAGGAAATGTATATTATAAGAAAACGGTAGTCATGACAGGATAGACAAAAAAGGTGACATGGAAGATATTTTTTTTTAAAATATTCCAAACTAATATATTTCTACCAAACCGTTAATAGTCAGCCAGATATAATTTACATTAAATTAAACCTATTTCAACACGCCCCCTTAAATTATATCTCGCACACGAATTAAAAACCCTTATATTTAGATAATGCCCAAACCCTCCATACAATAATAATGCTTTTCTTTAGGCAAAGGTTTGGTAAGTATATCTCCCAACATCATATCAGTAGAAATATACCGTAACACAATATTCTTATTATTTCTCAAAGTATCGCGCAGAAAATGATAAGTAATATCTATGTGCTTGCTGCGAGAATGGAAGACTGGATCCTTTGATAAAGCAATCGCTCCCTGATTATCCGCATGTAATACAATTTTGCCGATATTTTCTAAACCGATTTCAGTAAGTAAACTATTTAAATAAATAGCTTCCTTCATACTTAATGCTAAACTTACATACTCGGCTTCACATGTGGAAGTCGCAACGCATTTCTGTTTTTGCGATTTCCATGAAATGGCTGCACCAGCCAAAAGAAATGCGTGACCCGAGAAACTTTTTTCTATCTCTAGAACAATTTCCCCAATCACTATCCGAATATCCATTTATACTCTTACCGGTTTTCCTATAGACAAGGCCACGATCACGGGTCTTTTTGAGGTATCGAAGAAGATCTAACACCGGGATGGAACTCATCTTACCACGAATACATGTTTCGCAACAATTTAGCCTATTGATGTTCGTCATATCAATATTCGCATCTAAATTGCAATGTTTCATGAGTTTTACTAAATCTTTCGCATTGAGATGACCTAAACGCTCATGCCAAACCTGAATGTCAACATTGTCATTTGATATTGCAGAGGCTTGAGCACACTGTTCCTTTATACAATACAAATTTCCCTTACGATAAGCTACTAACTTTACGATACCTTTGCAATCAGTCACTAGAGCCCTATCATCCCTAAATGTGACCACATGCCCACTATCGGTCATTTTTGCAACTGAAATCAAGTTAGTTCGCAAATCAGGAACATATAATGTATCTGTAAGTTGAACTACACTTTTAGAGTCGTCATTACATGCGGAAAATCTAACCGTACCTTTACCTTGTACAACAGTGCTTTGATTAGTCGCCAAATTCAATTTTCTACAAGAGGGTAGTAATGTATTTCCAAAATATTTTGTATCGCTACACAAGTGACTTGTACAACCACTATCAATGATCCAGTTTCCATTCCCGCAGTTTGCAGCATGACATTCATCTGAAACACAGGAAAATGTTACAAAACTAGAATCAGAATAGGTCTCACTTGTTTCTAGCACACATTTCACTAACCCTTGTTTATTGAACTTTTTACACTCCGAAGCTATGTGACCTTTTTTGTGACATTTGAAGCATTTTATAACTTTCTGGCTTGATTCAGTTTCATTATCTCCAATCGTTTTGGTAAAATTAGATCTACGAGCATTCCGCTTTTTATAGTAGCCCTTGTTCTCAGCTATTAAAGCGTTTTCACCACCGGCATTTCTAGATTTGCTTTCATCGAGGATTTTAATCTTCAAAGACTCGGGGTCTGGAAATGTATCCCTTGACTCGATCGCACATCTGAAGTTCTCGAAACTTTGTGGCAAAGGTGTAGAGCAGCATTATTGACGCTAGATCGTCATGTATTTCTACACCCATGTCGTGCAGTTTATGCTTTGCATCAAAAAATTTGGATAAATGCTCCTGAACATCATCGCCTTCGCTCATCTTGTGTATAGTGAGCTGCTTCAGTAAGGCAGCCTTTCTCACAGGTCCTTTTGAAGCATATGTGTACTCCAATTTTGTCCATACCTCTCGGGACGTCTTGCACCCTCTGACGTACTGTAGTTCGCTCGGGCTCATAACTAAAGTTAGTTCTGCCTTCGCCTTCGCGTCCTTAGACTCCCATAACGCCGCCTCTGGGACTGTGGCAGGCTTAGGTTTTCTACCGTCAACATATTCCCATAAGTCGTTCTTTATTAGGATCGCCTCGGCCTGAATCTTCCATGATTCGAAATTATTCTTATCAAGTAACTCAATTCTTACCGTAGTCATGGTGTTACTCCTCGCAGGACCCACCTACAGAAGAACTTTGGCCGCGATCACAAGAACACAGAAAACAAGTACTCTTTTCGTACTGTTTCTTCAATTCCGTATTTTTCTCATCTACTCCGATCTGGGCCCATAACCAGTGTAGCGGGGTATTGCACAGAACGTAGAATAATAAAATACGGAAAATATAAATAGGAAATGTATATTATAAGAAAACGGTAGTCATGACAGGATAGACAAAAAAGGTGACATGGAAGATTTTTTTTTTTTAAATATTACAAACTAATATATTTCTACCAAACCGTTAATAGTCAGCCAGATATAATTTACATTAAATTAAACCTATTTCAACACAAGTGACATCCCGAAACCCAAGAAAGCCCATCTGGCTTTATTCGCGGACGATACCGCTTTATACTACTCGGGCCGCAGCCCTGCCACCTTTCACGACGCTCTACAATCCGCATCAAATTCTTTAGGCTAAATTAACTAAATTCACGCTGTAAACTATCACTTGATAACAAGGTTAGGATTTATACCACGTGTAATACGGCCGATTATGACGTACGCGAGCACCGTATTCGCTCATACAGCGTTTAGCAGTTTGTACCGCTTACAAACTGTCCAAAGTGGTTCATTCGTAATCGCAACTTGCATTCTGATCTCCAACTACCTTTCATTAAGCAGTGGATGAAAGAGGCGTCGGAACGCCCCTTTGAATCCGCGGCTCAACACCCAAACCCGTTGGTTGTTGCAGCATCCGACTACAGGCCCTTGCCTATCAAGCGTCGTAAACACCGTCGGCCTCGGGGCGTCCTAGACGACCCGGACGACGAGATCACAACTTACCAACTAGCAGTACAGAGACTGCAAGAAACTAGCACCACTACACAGAGACCACTCTATCCGACCCGCCGGAGAAGAGTGCGCCCGCGAACGCGACGCGTCCCCCCTCGCCCTCCCGACCCTTAGTTTGCTAAGAACCTTCCAATGCCCTCGTAGACCCAAAATCCGAGAAGCCCACGAACTGTAAGGTAGAGCGACAGTTGCACAAAACTCCCTTAAAGAAACTAACAGCCATAATCCCTCAATCTCCCCGTCAGCGACCGCCCTGAGACGAGGTCCAAGTCCCACAGTCTTGCGCAGGTTGTTTAGTTTATAGTGCTTAAACCATTTATCTAGGCTGGAACTCTGCTCGCCTTTATGCCCCGGTGAAGTAGCAAAAGCCTCAGGGCTAACTACACATGTCCGTCCAAACAAAAAAGAAATTAAAAAACGGATTTTAATGACGGGAGCGTTTGTATATCATTTCTCAATTTAATATATCATTAATTAATCTTTCTTTCAACCAGTAAGAAATTACGTAGGTAACTTAAATAAAATATAAATAATAAACGGGTGTTTTGTTATAAGTGTACGATGCGCAAAGCGATCCCCACTCTTGCGCCGAGCGCTCAAGAACCGTGCCGGTTTCTGTACGCGGTTATAACCTGCCTGCGCACCGGTGTGGCAACGTCGCGTGCCATGCATGGAGCGTTTCGCCACCGGCAAAATATTCTCGCCCACAATTCTTGACGCTCCGTTTATAGTATGTGACGGTGTCGGTCGGTGACGGAACGGTCTAGTGGGCATAGTCTCATACTTTTCAATACAAAGAATATTTTTTTGGTTGTTACGTTCCTAGCACGGTCATGGTATGGTACGGGATAGTGGGCAGAGTCCTTTAGACGAGTAATCTGTTTAAATTTAAATCAATGAAACTACTGGTACGAGATCGAATCAGAAATGAGGAGATACGCGAAGAACGCTGGTTGCTGACATAGTTCAACCGATTAGTTCGTTGGAGTGGCAATGGGCAGGCCATACAACACGGAGAAAAGTACTCGAATGAAGACCGTGGATCGGCAAGCGTAGGATGCAGGCCGCTTCTAACCGCAACAACTGGAGATCTTTGATGGAGGCCAATGTTCAGCAGTTGTCGTCCTATGGCTGATAGGATGATGATGAAACGACTGGAAAAATAACTTACCTATAACATTAAGCACCATCTTATAATTTCTGGTTTGAGCAAGCTTAAAGTCGATACGGCACATATACCACGTCCGATCTTCAGACTTTAGATGATGAATTCTGAATCCAGGTGTTGGTTTTTCATGCCAAGTTAATCTTTCTTCAAAAGCATTATCAATCCAAGGAGTGGAACTTGGTTTTCTGGTGTCATAACTGTAGAACAAAAGTTAAAGGATTGTAACTTATAGTTATTGAGGTTCCTTAACTTTCCCTATTTAGCATCCTCCTCGCACAACGTCAATGAACGCAGTAAGTTAAAAAATCTAGGGAATTGTTATAAATTGTGCTTCCCACCAAAATGCAATTATCGATTATACATAAGAACTGCAAAATATTAAACCTTGCGATTAGAGGTGCGAAAGGAGAAAATACGAATTGGTTTATTAATATCAATTCATATTTGACTTGAATTGATTTTTATAAAGAATATATTTTCTACATCAACAGCCCGTTTAAGTCCACCGCTGAACATGAGCCTCCTCTTAACTGACCTTGGCAAGCCAGAGTCGTTGAGAGACATTGCCGCTCGACAGGCGAAGTGGTGATCGCAGTAAGATGGGAGTATCTTTGAGCTGATAGATGCAGCAGCCCATCCATTATGTATATGTCACTAATGTAGTCTATTCTAAGCCGGGCAAAGAATATATTTTATATTACCTTCTTCCGTTCGTTTATAAATTACTATTGCCAGCTGCATATTAGATAACTTTTATATATACATTAATATAAATAGATATGAGCAATAAGGCATCTGTGTTAAAGATGACATATCCAAGAAAGGTGAGTATGCAGAAGTCTAATAGGAAAAAATGGATGAGGATATTATTACGATAAAGTATATTATGGTTTTTAGTTAATGCCTTACGCATCATCATCTTTCTGTCCGGCTCCCATTATTTGGGGTTGGCGCAATATATACTTCTCCCTTAATATATTTACTGCACTTTAATCATACTCAAGATAAATAGTACATAATCCATTGTTCATGTACTTAATATTCCTAATTTTTCACCTAAAATTATATTGCTGTGGAGCCATGTAATTAATTGGCTTAGAATATATTAATGTATAATTGAGGTACCACGTTCAAAAGCTGTAGATTTCGTAAATAAATAAATAAATATGTCGCCAGCAAAAAGGGTAATCAGATCAGGGATGATATTATATAAGTAATATTAGATAAGTAATAGCAGAAATAGGAGCGGTCCTATCTCACGGCCTGTGGGACACCTGCTTTGTTAACTTATGACGGTTGGAAAGTTGCGGATACTACTCGCAGATCAGTGGAATTTACTAGGGTATACATATTGTGTTGATAAATTCAATATAATTATCAGTGACATGAATATCTTAGTGTTTTGATAGCAAAATATGGATAAGACAGCTTTTTTCGAATACCACATATTTTATTTCAGATTTTTTTGGATAATAATATCATGTTTTTGCATTCCATTTTTGCTCCAAATGGAATAAAATATAAATAAAACCAATCAATCAAAATATAAAATGTTCTTATTAAATACAACATGGTTCTAACATCTGAAATATACTCGTAAATCATAATATGATTTACGAGTATATTTCAGATGTTAGAACCATGTTGTATTTAATAAGAACATTTTATATTTTGATGAATCAATTTCACTTCAGATTTTGATGACTACTTATTAACCTACTTGACTTTTGCAAATTTTGTAGTTTCGTGAATATTGAATACTTACTGAAAAATATATCATAATAATATATATCTTTATTTACATAGACACATACAAAAATATTTTTTAAATAATGTTCCCATGTTGGGTCTTCTTTGTTTTATCCCTATTGCAATGTTAGAAATTTGAACTAAAATAGTTTAGTATTTCATAACAACAAATAAAACAGGTAGGGTATATAAATATATTCGGACAGGCAAAATATTAATGCGAGCTGAAAGGGAGCTGAATGGAGACATGCAGCGTAAAACTAAAGGAAAATGTACTGAAAAATAAATAAGAAATTAATTTATTAAACACTTAATCCCTTCCTATACTTATTTGTTTTCGATATAGTGATTGACAAAACATTCAACTTTGTACAGTTTATTTCCAAACACAATGTATATACGGCCACGTTAAACAAGCACGACCGATTAGTCTAGGTTACCAATAAACTGTCATAAGTGTGAAGAAGATGAATAGAAACCAATCCATACCTTTCATGATCATTGAAAGATAGCGAAGTCATCATGATATACTTACGATGAACCTCGCCCATCTATATATGTATTTATTTAACAACTTACTGCTTTGTAAACTTTCTACATCTATGTAACTATCTTACTATAAAATCTTAATACTATTATTACGATTATAGGGCCTACGTAAAATATTAATTTTAAATATAATTAGACAAAGATGAACAGAACATCTAAACGAAGTCAATATTTTAAATAAAAAATATTGACTTCAAATTTAAAATTCGCTGTTGCTGTTGCAAAATTAGCATAATTTTCTTTAGATTATTATTAATGCATATAAAAGTTAATTAGCATATTACATTATAAAAAGAAACATAGTATTCAAGGAGCAAAGAATATCATAGCATTACCGGTAAATGGGTGTGACTTTAGCAATAAAACTAAACGAAATCGTATCCAAGTTTTGTCACGCAATGATGAGTTTACCAATTTTCTAGGTAGGTAAGAGTGCAATAGAGAGAGTCACAGTTTCTACTACTGACATTTCATAACTTTGGATAGAAATATTTTTTTGCGGAATTAACACTTATTATTTTGTCTTCTTAATTTAGATTAATATGGATTTCCGCAAAGTAACGCCTGATTCTATTAATTAAGTTAATATCTATACTAATCGTCAACCCTATATCCTTTGACACAAATGTAGCTAGTTAAGAGAAGGCTGATCAGTAATACTAGCCATAACGAGAACAGAAAGAGATTTACTTAAACACTATGATAATCTTTTTTAAGATAAAGTAAATAGTTCAGCGTCTAAGAAGTAACAGATGAATAAATAAAATGAAATCTAAAAAGTAACTCTATTTAATGTAGTTTCGTTTTATCATAATTATTACTTCTTTTACACTGAAATAACTAGGTAATTAATGTTTCTTTGAAATATGTCGAGAATCGAGAATAATGTATAATGCTCTCATTATTTACTTTAATTTGACTCTAATCTTACCTAAAAATCATATGAAAGAGAGTGAGTAGACCTATACTCGATACTAATATTATAAAGCGGAAAGATTTGATTGTTTGTTTGTATTGAATAGGCTCCGAAACAGCTGGACCAATTTGAAAAATTATTTTGCCGTTGGTGAGCTACACTATCCTCGGATGCTTTAACGCGATATATTACTATTTTTATATAAGGGTAATATAAAAAAGGTATTATATCGCGTTAATACCTGTGTGCTATATATTATAATTATGATACGCGAAAGTTTAAAAGTTTATATTGCTATAAACTATATTTAAATATGAAGTTCCCACGGAAACGGGAGTTACGGCGGTAAAACCGCGCGATTTATAAGGCTGATGCGGATGCTCGTGAATTATAAGGCGATTCGGTGTAGCGAGTGATGAGCGCCAGTCAAAAAATGCCTGCATCCACTCCGGGCGTAGGCCAGAGAGAATGAGAATTATCCGTATAGTGACTAAATTCTCATATGAACTAGGGCTTCGCTGGTACAAAAGGTGCCACAAAACTTGACTGATAACTGATTAGTTGTCTCCACCTTGTGTTATGAACACTCACTATACAACATGTCTGGGTTCTGACTGTACAAACTTTAGGGCTGATTTTGTGCTCTATTTTATCACTAAAACTATTGTAATTGTGGGGTCTAAACCCAACGCCAATTTTGTATTTTGGTTGACTTTTTCGTAGCGTGCACATTATCGTAAAAAAAAGCTTCCCATAATGACTTAAATAATTAATTACATATATTTGATATGGTTTAGAAAAAGTGCCGGACATTAGTAGTTGTTTGCTTGATTTTGTAATTTTCTGTTAGGTACAATGGCAGTATTTATAATGGAAGAGAGATGTTACTTTAACTTAAACTGTCGTTTGACGAGTGCGGCAGATATCAATTAATAAAAAAGTACACGACGTATTATGATGAGTGTTGGCTACGTAAGTCATAAGTGAGTATTCACATGTGCGTAAGTTATCCTATAAATAACGGCACAGAGTTATAGTCTGAGCGGTTTACATCTAATTAAATTCGACATTAGATATATAAAAAAAAACTTTTTACTCTAAAAGAACTGCGTTACGAGACTTGGGCTTTTTACAAATTATGTTTTTGATGGCATTATAATTACCTACTGACTGAAAGCTGAGAATTGCAAACAAGTTTTTATACGGTCATACGCAATACAACTTACTAATTAACAGAAACATGATTGTAGTGTGAATTGACGGCAGTACTTTCAACTAGCGTACTCGTACATACACTATTCAGCGAAATTTGCTGTCCACTTTCCAACGCACAATTTCCAATAATATTAATACTAATTACATTAACAGTATATAAACAGTATATCAGTCTCAGTCAGTTTGGATACAGTTTGAATTGTTTTAGGTAATGCGTATTCCAAATGGCATGTGAAATAACAGAAAATTAAAGTTGACTGCAGTCTTCTTCAAGGTTTAGATAGTTTCAAACTGTCCAAATTTTCTTTTCCGTTTAACAATATTTGTCAGTTGTGCCGCAATGCGCCGCGTCACACGAACAACTTTCGAGGTTTTATGTAAAATTTAGAAATTTCGCGCATGTGCAATGTAGGCCGAACAGAACAACAGTACCTACAAAGTTAACAGGGCTCTGTGGGATCCAGATTGTTGTGTTAAAGTTGATTTCAATTTGTCCGCGGTAGTTGTAGCGTATTTGAGGTTTAATTATTTCATGTTTTTTGGCAATGTTTTTCAGTAGTCACCAAGTCACGCACTACACAATAGGAGAAAAAAATATAGCGATTCCAAACAAATGTAACCATTTTTACGGAATAAATGAATTTGGTGATAATTATATTTTTTGTGTTACAAAAAATATATTTCGAGAATCATAACGCGTCCATAATATATTTTATTTGAATAATTGTATATTTATAGATCTGTTTTCTTTAAAAACTTTTTGTTTATTTATATTTTCATATTTATAATATGAAAATATAAATGAGCTAAAACTTGCATTTTAATCTAATGACGCCTAACAACGATTTTTGTAGTGTGGCATTATTAATTCTTAGACATCATTTCAAATAAATTAATCAAATTCTACTTTTGGTGTATTTCCGAAAACAAACTGAATGGGTATGTTTACACAATAAACTTAAGTAATCAATGTAGTTCGTTCAATGGTATATTTCCTAAAAACTCGACATATTTGCCGGTTATCGGTCACCGTAGCCTAGTTGGTAGTGCTCCTGCCTACGAAGCTGGTGGTCCTGGGTTCGAATCCCGGTAAGTGCAAATATTTGTGTGATGAGCACGAATATTTGTTTCTGAGTCATGGATGTTTTCTATGTATTTAAGTATTTATCTATCTATATAAGTATGTATATCGTCGCCTGGTACCCATAGTACAAGCTTTGCTTAGTTTGGGGCTAGGATGATCTGTGTGACATTGTCCCTAGATATTATTATTATTATTATTATTATTATTTCTGACATGTTATTTTAATAATTTATCATAAATTTGGTATTTCAACGTATCTTTATCTTACAGTTTTTCCGAAAACATCAAACTAATTTATTTTACCAATTTGTAATAAATAACTTTTTAATAAATATACGAGAATAATATTTTTATTATAAATAAAATTGGAATAAAATTTTATTTTATTTCTAACAATGGTTCTTCGATAGGCTATAATGAAATAAATTTTACAACTCACCTATAAACTGTATCATTCTCTCTATACAACACAATAAGTAGAAGGACATCATCCTTTGTTTCTAAATTAGTATTACATGGTAGATCTGCTTCACCTTCAGCTATGGCTTCTACATGGGTCGTTTTGAGTGCTACAGCTGAAAACATTGAACCTGCGGAAATAAACAACCATTACTTTTGTTTTGAAGTTCGTTTGCTAAAAATCTTACACCAGAAGTTTTATTCGTATTTATTTTTATACATTTATAGACCAATGTTTTACGGTTGAAACAGTAACCTTTTGATAAGATTTACCATTTCCGCGAGACGTACAGCCAAACTTGCCAGTTATATTATTATCTACTATGCAGTATAACAAGTAAAACATATTATCATATGGTTCTTATATTTGAGTAAATATTTATTTAAAGTTAACAACTATTGTGTGACGTCCCACGTTGGTTTATACGTCACTCACGTTAGAGCGAACACTGGGTGTGGTTCGTGTCACTCATTAATTTCAATGAAGCGTGCAAAGTTAAGGCTTTTTTAAACATCGTTTTATAAATAATTAAAATAAATAATCAGGCTCACAAAAAGTAAAAAACTCTCACTTTAACACTTGCTAAATATCATAAAATTATCAGAAATCTCATAATCACTTTTAGTGCAGTCATTGAAGCGAAAAATTAGGTCTTGTCTCCGATTTTTTTTACTGTGAACCGATTTGCATGAAATTTTTGGAATTATCTTACCCTTAACTTCAAAAGTTAAAATGATCTGAGCTCCGCCTATTATTTTTAAGGGGTGTAAACAACCCCTTAATGGAAAAATTTACATTGAGCCATTTTATCGCTAGAATACGATTACTTCAATTCTGATGCTATCACAACTTATAAAAAAACATTTTAAAGGTAATTAAAAGAGCTATAACTTAAGATTACAATATATAGTGAAAAACCTTTCATTTTAAAACGGTGAAGGGTCAAACGTCTCGAGAGAGACTGTGATTGCGCTGCCGCGCGCTCTTTAAACAATCATATCTACGTCAATTTTTATGTGACAGAAAAAATAAAAAAATTATATTTTTTGTCAGAAAAAGACCTAAATTTTTTATCTACTTTGATACGTATCATTCATCATTTTTGAGATATTAAGAAAAGAAGGTGGTTTTTGTAAAAATTCGAAAATTATTTTTTTCTTAAAATCGTAATTTTTAAAAAAAATATGTGTCTTAAAGCAGCCAAACTGCTAGAATCCATCAAACTCTTTATGTTACAGTTAATTCTAGACGGAATGAAACCCATTGATTTAAAAGAAAAAGCAATTAGATGTTCCTCTTATTTGCATTACAGCTCACTCATTTTACGTGCAAAAGACTTTTAACAGTGCTCATTTTAAAGCTTATTTCAAGCAGGCATATGTATATAAATCTATATATAATTAAATAAATATATTATATACTAGCTGGCCCGGCAAACTTCGTACCGCCTCAAAATCTACGCGGTGTCCTACATCTACCCTACCCTACCCCTACTCTACCTCTACCCTACCCCTACCACGTTTAATGTCGCGTCACACGGGAACGGCGGGAACGGCATAAAAGTATCCTATGTCCTTGTCCCAGTTCTTAGCTACCTCCCTACCAATTTTCAGCCAAATCGGTTCAGCCGTTCTTGAGTTATAAATAGTGTAACTAAACCTAAGTGTAGCCGCAATTCGGCTATTAGCCGTAACATATATAATAGATGCATTCTAATGAAATAGGGTTCTGTAAAGCCCTTTTTCATTAGAATGCATAAAATGTATCTGCTAGCTGTATCAGCTAGTATCTGCGAGGGCATTGAATACATCGATTAAATTTCAGACAAAATAAAAAACGGCTTTGATCTTTAAGGCGCAGTGAATAGACGACTTTTACGTATTAGTTTTGTCACTGTTGCTCCGCGTAGAAATGAAAGAGAAGCGAAGAGACGCCGCGATGGCGCAACGTCTCGTTCGACTCGTTCGAGTTATTTAATACATTAATCCTTGCAAATATCTTATTCCAATCGATAAATAAAAACAACAGTTCCCTTTATTATTATATAAGGTGCTATAAAAATATCTGCCACGGCTTTAATGGGAGGTAGTATTATGTTTATAGATTACAATAGTGAAGAAAAATTATTGATAATGTGTTATATTTTTTTTCATACAAAAAATTGTACGTATAAATTTGAATTGATTTATTGGCATAACACCATTCTGTAGACTTAATAAGCTGTTGCCGCACCGCACGCCGCGCGTCGCACCGAATTCATAGGTACGCTGTTGCCATTCTTATCAAACGATGCCGCCGCGCGGTGGTTGTCAAAGGCCCCGCGTGCCCCCCCCCCCCCCCCCCGCACCCGCACTACCCCGTTCGTCGCACGCGCTAGCCGATCGCCGGCCGGGCGCTCGCCAGTCGCTGCTCGTTCCGGCCGCTCGGAACATAGTTTTAGCGGTCAGCGACGAGAATATCGCGCGCCTTTATTAAAAATGCCTCCCAGACGACGGTATTCCAATCAAGAATACCTTGAAATGGTATTGTGCTACCGCGAGTGTAACTCCGTAACTGCGCATGCCGTAAACTTATACCAGCAGAGATTTGGTGTGCGAGTTAGCCATCATACCATACTGGATGCCGTGTACAGGTTTAGAGACCACGGCCGCTTTGACCCGCCTCCGGTTGACGCAGGCAGGCCTCCATATTCTGCCGAGCTCGAAGAGGAAGCGTTGGATTTCTTTCGACGTCATCCTCTTGCGAGCACCAGGGATGCTGCTCGAGTCTTTGACGTGAGCGAAAACTACGTGTGGCGACTTCTAAATCGGGAAGGGCTCCATCCTTACCACTTCACGAGAGTCCAAGAACTGCATCCACATGATTACGCGGCTCGCCTCACCTTTTGTAATTGGCTTCGAGAAGAACGACGCAACATTCTGTGGACTGACGAGTCCACATTCACACGGGTTGGTATGTTCAACATACACAATGCGCATTACTGGACTGAGGAGAATCCTCGTGTTGTGCGGCCTGACCATTTTCAGACTCGGTTTAGTGTTAATGTGTGGGCTGGGATACTGGGGAACAGAATATTAGGACCAGTGTTCTTGGACAGACTGGACGGAGAGTCGTATCTGCATCTACTACGAACCCGTGTGAGAAGAATGTTGGAACGTATTCCTCTTGAAGACATAAGAGGGCTGCACTTCCAACATGATGGAGCACCACCTCATTTCGCCATCAACGTACGGCAATTTTTAAACGATGTGTGGTACGGCGGTGAAAGTTGGATAGGCCGAGCAGGGCCAGTGCCGTGGCCACCGCGCTCGCCGGATTTAACCCCTCTAGACTTTTTTTTGTGGGGTCGTGTAAAGGACCTAGTGTACGGCCAAACCGGACACGATATCAGAAGTGTGGTAGAACTAAAAAGGCGAATCAAACGCGCATTTAGACAAGTAAAAAGTGAAACGGACACATTAAATAAAGTTAAAAGACACGTACGTAAGCGTGCCTACATTTGTGTGCAGCGTGATGGCGGACTAGTGCAACAGTTTTGTAGATAAGTAGGTAGGGAGTGTGTAAATAACTGTAAATACGGTGCAATTGATGTAAATAAGATGATTAACTTTTAAACACGCCAAGTTACTGTAATTTATCGTTATTTGATATGAATCTAAGTACCTACCTATTGTTTGAAAAATAATAAGAAAAAAATTGCGATTCTTACACTAACTTGACTGTCCAAAGCCTGTTTTAAGTGTGATGGGAAGTTTATCATCTTATTTACGTAAGTTTTTTGGAAGAATGCAGAAGCTGGTAAGTAATTGCACTTTTAAAACACTTGTTTGACAGCGTATTATTGCGTACCTACACGTACAGATAGTGATTTCAGTTTTCATTCACGGAACAGATGGAAAGAAATAGCAGTTGTTTTCATTGACGATGCGACACATCGCGCGTAATTTGTGAACGGCTTTATGCAGAGTATAGTCAATGTTTATTTAACTTATTTATTTTCTCAAATTGAAATAACTGTTCCGGGGTACGAAATCTCTTCACTATTGTAATCTTTAAACATAATACTACCTCCCATTAAAGCCGTGGCAGATATTTTTATAGCACCTTATATATTACATCACTGTTATTAATATTATCAAGATTTGTTTATAAATAATACAGTTACAATTGCTACAATTTCAATTTAAATGGTTATTTTGTTTTTTTTTTTATCGAGAAAATTTACCGAAAACGTGTTTTGAACACAATGGTCCCCCCATAAATATGATCAAGATTAACATATATTTTTTTAGCTGCTCTAAAATGTAAACATTTGGCTAAAAAACTGTTTTGTGAAGTCTATATTGACTAAGTACAGCGCCTTAATATCTTATTTAATATTGCATTTAGAACACTTTATAAATAACCGATTTGTTCAGATTTTTACTTGTTACATTTTGTGTATCATAAAATTTTTCGTGAAAATGCATATTTTTGGAGATATATGCAAAAAACCGATGAAAAACGTATAATATATGCAAAAAACGGCAATAACTTGAGAAGTAGGTATTGGGTTTTTTGAAAAACTTTACGGATGTTTTTTTTTAAACTTTACGGGTGCGGAGTTCAGATCATTTTCTCTTTTGAAGTTAAGATGAGCCTAATTCCAAAATTTCATGCAAATCGGTTCACAGTAAAAAACATCGGACCTATAACGCTTCAATGACTGCACTATTTTTGGTGTCATTTTAATGTTCTTTGGAGTTCCAAACCACCGTCCTTTTTTTTCCGGAAGAACTTTATATGTTTCGAGGCCTTTATACTTTGTCGAGTATATAGGCGAACAGCCATATTAAATAGATAAAAGTCTACCGTTTAGGAGCATAACGTCAAAAGCGCAAAATGACAAACGATCGCAAATCTACTAGCTAGGTAACCTGCGCAAGAAGTCGTCCCCTGTGGGACTTGGACCTATGCTCAGCGGTCGCTGGCAGTGGAGGATTTAAATAAAGTTTTGTGTAACTGGCGCTCTACTTTACAATTCACGGGCCTCTCGGACTTCGAGGCATGGAGAAACCATTGTATTTTCGATCCACCGTTCATCAAGAACAGTGATTATGGTGGCAGAAGTATGATTGTTATGGACACATTCTTACTCGTCGTTGCTTAGTTGTGTGTTAGATTTTTTCAAAATGACAGTAATATGTAGTTCTCACTTCAAGTCAATAGTTATAACTACACCCAGGTCTTTTTATGATTCTACTAGTGCAAATGTAGCGGTTTTAATAAATATACCATCAGTTATAATTATTGATTTATGTTAAGATGTAGGTTAATTATGAACATAGTGTGTAGTACGCTAATTGAGCGGCTCGACAACGTAAGTGACTCTATAATAGAATACCACAGCCAAATAATATGATTGACTTACGTGTGTGCTATGCTCTACCTTTATTAAAGTTATAAAATATTATGATAAGTTTGTATTAATAAGTCAATTATGCAATAAATACAGTGGTATTGCTAGTCTCTATACAATTATTTTATACACAACAGAAACCATTGATAAAGGAGCAATGGTTTCTGTTGTGTTTAAGTTGCCAAAAAAAATAAAAAGCGTTATTTTTCTTGGCATTTTGTCTAGGTCCTCTGTAGCTATTTTATATTTCACAGCGAAAAAATCCTGTTCATCTGGAAAAGGTTTAAAACTATGGTCGTTATAACCGCCGGTATACGAGAGAACCCTACTATCGATAATTTGTACGGAAAGGGTATAATTAAACAAATTTTATATTTATGAAGTAGATATTATATATTTCGTGGTATTATAACACTCGGTTGAAGCAAATGGGATATACGCAGGCAAAACTGCCCGTACCTGCTACCTGGTATGGTTCAAACAAGAAACACTATTAATTATTATGTAACAAGTTTGTATATCGCATAATGAAAACGTACCTGAAACAAATTTCTTCACGATGAATGAAGGTGCATGGGTTAAGAGCAAGATAAAAAATATAACTGTCTTTCGAAGATGAAGCACTTTAAACATTTTTATTGATTGTCTATCTAATTATGTATTCACAGTTCCAGTGTCTGTTTGCTTGTTAAAACATCGCCCCAATCTGTAACAAAAAGAAATTGCAACTATAAGAGGTTTAGTTTAAGTAATTTCTTGATATAATTAAAAAAAAATACAAAGTAAAATATTGCAAAATAAATACTGTCATGAAGGGGATGAAAATTTCGGAGTTTTCCAGCAAATGAATACCTAGTTCTAATTAAAAACGGCTCTGCAAATATTTACAAAGAGATAAATCCAGCTTATGTTTGTATTTATCAATTTAACAGTACACTGACGGTGGCGTGTAGTGCGATCGGGATAAGCCGTTGTCCGAATTCGGTATAGCATCGCATGTTTACGAGTGTGCCTTCGCCCAGCAAAAAGTATCGCCTTTTCAAGAATTGAATGATGCAGATAATTAGTGCCTTATATCGTGTAAATGTGCCCGAAATTTTATATTAGTGCGTCCAACGGCTTTAGAGTTATTTAAGAAAAACGGATTCTGCTGCACGAAAGTTCGCCCAGCAATTTTTTTTAACTGATGTGTCTAGTTGTATATTAAATATGCAAAAAGATAGCTTAAATACGAGCATAAATGTGCCGTAAAAGCCAAATTTGTGGCTCTTAAAATTTCAGAGATATTTAATTTTTTGCTGGGCAAACGTTTTAGCGATTGCTATATATCAGTATATATTTTATACAGATACAGTAAATTTGTGCATATTTGTGCCGGAATTTTGATTAACCTCAAAAAAAAGACAGAATCGTTAAGATCTCGCCAACGATATGTAGTAGGCCGGTGAAACTTTACCAATCGGCACTAACGCGAAGTCCTTCCTCTTGTTAGTTCGAGAGCCAGAGCATTTTTCCATTTCCTAGGAAATAGAATAATAGCTCCTGAACCATGCTAGTTACGTTAATCAAAATTCCGGCACAAATATGCACAAATTTACTGTATCTGTATAAAAAAATCATAACTGTGCGTTCAGCCGTTTCTGTTATTTAATAATAATATCTAGGGACAATGTCACACAGATCATCCTAGCCCCAAACTAAGCAAAGCTTGTACTATGGGTACCAGGCGACGATATACATACTTATATAGATAGATAAATACTTAAATACATAGAAAACATCCATGACTCAGAAACAAATATTCGTGCTCATCACACAAATATTTGCACTTACCGGGATTCGAACCCAGGACCACCAGCTTCGTAGGCAGGAGCACTACCAACTAGGCTACGGTGACCGTCGTATATAGCAATCGCCAAAACGTTCGCCCAGCAAAAAATTAAATATTTCTGAAATCTTAAGAGGCACAAATTTGGCTTTTACTGCACATTTATGCTCTTATTTAAGCTATCTTTTTGCATTAAATATGCAAACAGCTAGAACCAACAGATAAAAAAAAAATGCTGGGCGAACGTTCATGCAGCAGAATCCGTTTTTCTTAAATAACTCTGAAGCCGTTGGACGCACAAATATAAAATTTCGGGCACATTTACACGATATAAGGCACTAATTATCTGCATCATTCAATTCTTGAAAAAGCGATACTTTTTGCTGGGCGAACGCACACTGCTTACGAAGCGCTTAATAGCTGTTGTGCATGCATTTCTTAGTTCTCGTATTTGGACTAAAAAAATAGAGATCGAGAATCACATTTTAATTCTATAAGCATCTACATAATCCTAACACAGGCCAAATACAGCTAAGAGACAACCCTCATCTCGTTGCCGTTTGTGAGCAAGAGTCCGGGTACTGGCTACAGGCTACACGCTCGTCCAACATCGGGACTCTGATGGATAACATCAGCTTCTCCGCCGCCGATAGCCTGCGGCTGGGCTTCTTCTGCACGGTACCACATACTTGCCACTGCGGCGGTGAGGTCGATAGATTCGGTAAACATGGCCTTTCCTGCCGCCGCAGTTCCGGGCGCCTCCCGTGCCACGCCTCCCTCAATGACGTTATAGCTATCGCACCCATGTCACCGTTAACGTGCCGGCTACATTAGAGCTGAACGGTATCTCACATGACGATGGCAAGAGGCTCGACAGACCTCGATTGATGGGTCAGGGTATGTCCCTCAGGGTAGGTCTAGTTACCGTTTGGGGACAAAGGAACATCTGCCTGCGACGACTATTATTATTATACGTAGGGTCAGCTGTTTCTTCTAACTCATTTTATTCTCTGTTGTGCTGTATATTTTTAAGACATTGACATTCTTGTATTGCTCACGGCATTAGGAACAAGACAGCCTAACATTTATTTTTCAAAACCTTCAAAAGGGCGCACATCTGCTCAGTTGTATAGCCCTTAAAGTTTTATGTAAGGAGATCTCATAACACAGAATTTGCTGTTTCTTTATGCTTTTTCAGGATGTGATACAACATAAGCAGCCTTTAATATAGGGAAATTAAAATTTACAAAAATTATGGAGAAACATCCTGAATTAGCTGGTGGTACCGCGCTATTCCTAAGTGAGAAAGTCGATCCATCTTTGCTCACTCTTGTTGGCGAACGTTTTTTCATAGCTTTATACGGCGGTAATAAAGACGACACACTAGACGGCTTGCGATAGAAACGATTTGTCAAGACAGTGACTAAAACTTCATTTAATATATCATCGCTGCCTCCAACACAAGATGCTGCTCGTTTTTACAGTCTCCGAGTATATCACAAGGTCCAGTCATGGCTCGGAAGATATCAAAATCCTGGAGATTGGGGCTGGAAAAAACATGCAAACATTTGGATGCCAATACAAGCTTCCAAGCCTCCAGCACCCCCCGATCTCATGAAATTTATTTTCTGCAGATGCAAAGGAAACTGTGGAAGCATGTGTGGCTGCAGAAAAGCAGGCCTGAAATGCTCTACAGTATGCCTCCATTGTTCTGGCGAAACATGCAGCAACATTATGGAAATATCAAAGTTAATGGAAGAAAATGAATTTGAGGATGAACTTCCAACTATGACTCCAATTTTAACTCCTGTCATTCCTCAAACTTTCACATTTGACGTTGATTAAGATTCTGAGCCACAGCCTCGACCATCGAAGAAAAGTCGATTAGAGTAGCTAGCTAATAAGTGACCTTTAGTCGCATTTGGTCCAATTCGCAATTAGTCCAATTGTCAAAAATAGGGAGAAATCACGGTTGGTCCCATTTGCCGTTGGTCCAATTCGCGGTTGGCCAATTCTCGTTTAGTCCAATTCGCGGTTGGTCCAATTCGCGGTTGGTCCAATTCGCGTTTAGTCCAATTCGCGGTTGGTCCAATTCACGTTTAGTCCAGTGCGCTATTGGTCCAATTCGCGATTGGTCCAGGGCGCTATAGGTCCAATTTGAGGTTTTATTAAATAAAACGAAGTTGTACCATACAATAATAATCAGTTGTCCAGACAAATAAAAAAAAAAAAAAAAATATACTTAAGTAGATAAAAGGTTATTTTTTTGGAATTAAAATACACTATTATTTAATGAAACATCTGTTCATGGGTTGATATGATGATAATTCTTCGATTCCCACATAGGACAGTCCAAAAATATTATTATTACTATAACTTTTTAACAACTTTTACATAATGATAGACGTAAGTAGATAAGTTTATTAAAAAATGTGTTTATTGTTAAGGATCCATTTTCAAATTTGTTGAGTAATTTTTTATACTTCTTATCAAAAAGAATATCACTTGTACTTTGGAATAACGATTGTGTTATTCTAGCATATTGATATTTGCTTTCCGTATGCAATTTGTATAAAAACAAAAACAAATTGGGTTTTATGGGGATACGCCGATTCAGCCGTGAATGCCAACCCTCTAATGCATTGGTTGTTTTATGGCGTTGATGAGCGCAGCTTAGTATGGTAGGTGAAAGTATTGGGTACCACTCTTTTTCAAAATATTAACGAAATTTGGACATTTCTTGACAGTCTGGAGCTGTTTCTAATATATTTCGCCAAGCTTTCGGAATGTGACTAGCTGGAAACAATGGGATTATCGAGGTCTTTCTAGTTATATTTCGACCCTCCCTACTCTTATTCAGTTTAATTTTTTTTGAGTGCCTCCATATCATTAAAATGGTGGTAGCATCCACTTACTTGCGCTTGAGGGAAGACGATAGAAGCGGGATTCATCTGCGCCTTCTCATAGTCGCATTTAAAATATTTAATGATGACTCCCAGTTTTTCCTTCAATACTGTGAAAACACGTTGGTAAGTTTTTTGTGTTTTATTGGCTAACAGGATATAAAAAATAGGTACAATGTGTGTCTGTGTTTGAGTTGAATTTAAGTCCAAATGTATCACATAAAGTTGGTAGAATGGTTTAGGTACTGATTTGAAGGTACCATCCGCAAAGTAACAATGGTGTTTCTTAACCAATTTTCTAGCTAATCTTGTCCCGAATATAAAAAAAATTGTCTTCGTCTTCCCCGTCTTCAATCAGTAATTTTTTTTTTGTAAATGCTTCAGGTAATCTCAGGTTATAACACAAGGAATTGGTTTCTAAATACTTCTTGCGAGCTCTGTATAATGAATCTCTTATACTCCTAAATTTTGGAACAATTGTGGGATCCAAACCTTCGATTTTCTTGTCATAATTTTTTTGCACTGGGCTTAAATCACTGCATACCGCTTTTTTTAATAACGTAATAAACTTCATTGATTCACTTGAAGCACTGTTTCGTTTACACGTATGTCCTGTTTTAGATTTCCTTATAATTGTTTTCCTTGTTGCATCAATGGTGAGAGAAGCACTACAATTTTTTTTTGCTTCATCTCCACAACGGACTTCCAGTTCTATTGTTTATATTTAGGTTATACCGATATCCATTATGAATAAGTGTATCACTGCCACGTTTATTTTTTGAAAATTCTAAAGTTTCACTGGTTTCGTCCATTTCAAATAGCAGATTATTTATTTGTAGTAACAATTTCGAAATCAATGAACTACACAAACGCGAACAAAAGCCAATGAACTAATCAAACGTTTTTTTTTTAAACGATATAAATATAGTTTTAATAAGTATGTAAAGAAAATCTCTTTCTCCTACGAACGCTTTTCTTTAGTGTATTAAAATTCCATTTAATATAATAGACAATACATATGAAATGTCAAAAGTGAATATTTTTGTTATTAGATTATTTTATTATATAAATATTGTATATAAATAAGATATAAATAGGTGTTGAAATAAAAACTATGATTTTTTTCAGAGAAACGCAATTGACGTTTTTATTTCTTTATTGACCTACCTAATATCATTATATGTATGTAGTTATAATTATGTATATATATTTAAATATTGTGTTGTTTCATGTAATCATTACATGAAACAACACAATATTTTGATATACGTCATCCATTACTTTGTAGAGTGTAAGTAGAGTGATTGTTCATAGCGATAAGGTTGAATTTTGCTCGGTAGGATAACTGTATTAAAAACAACGTGTGGACAGTTTGATGGTTTATTTTTAACTAACAAAGTTAATGTAATGTGGACTGTAGATACATGCATAGGTACATATGAATAGCTATGTATAGACAACTAAACATCGTATGATTTGAGCTTGGACATTCCGCCCACCAAAGGGAATATCCCTTAAAAAATAAAAACTAATTATAAAAACAAAGCAATACAATAAAGCTTGTACAATGTTGATTAAGGTGCATAACGCACTTAACGACACAAAAAAAACAAAGTAACATTTTCTAAATAGGTACAAAAAAAAAATACAAGGATTATGAAAGGTAAGTAACTAAACGCAAGTAGGTATTATTATAGCTAACTATATCTTAGGACTAGGTTTACATACAATTAAGCTACATCATTGGTAAGAAGCGATGCTGCGCACTAAACAATGATAGGTAGGTAAGTATAGATAGATTATAGTTCAAACGTAAGCACATACCATACTCGTAATCAACTAAATTATTTTTATAATAATAAGTGGGTACATTGTTTGTTGCATTCGTAACGTCCAACCGCCCACCGATATATTTTAATTTAATAATGTTTTGTAACTTAGTAAAATGTAGGTACCTAGTGTACATATAGGTAGGTTGTTAGAAGTTAGGAATGCCTATTTTGAGTTAATTCACTACATACAGAGAGGTAATTAAGTAAATTCTTAAAATGTATTGGTATAAACATAATATGAACGGAAGGTAAGTATACAACAATAAGTAGGTACGTAAATAGGCAAACAATAACAAAGTGAAGTTAATGAGTCGGTTGACTAGTAAGATACATTTGGTTTATGCTTCCCTTTTATTTATGTGTTTTTAAACTGTATTTAAACTTATTTTGACTTTTGTGTAGGTAGGATATATAATTTACTCGTAGGTCGTTTATAAATACCGTTCTTACATTTAACTGACACTACACGAGTAATACCATCAGGACCCACATGTTTTTCAATTATTTTACCCAATATCCACATACTTGGAGGAATATTGTCTTCTTTTAAAATCACTACGTCATCGATTTCTGGCTCAGTATTTTTGGTATTCCACTTATGTCTTTGGTTCAAATTTGTAAGGTATTCCTTGTGCCATCTGTTCCAGAAATCGTTGACCATTTTCTGAGTTAACCTCCATCTATCTAAACTAGATATATTACAGTTTGTATAATTTTCGTCACTTAAATTTAACAAAGGTTCACCGATCAGAAAGTGGCCCGGTGTTAGTGGAAGAGGGTCATTAGGGTCATCACTTAGCACAGTTATGGGCCGTGAATTTAAACACGCCTCGATTTGTGCCAATACTGTAGCTAGCTCCTCGTAAGTGAGGGTAGCATCACCAATCACTTTTTTAAGGTGAGTTTTTGTGCTGCGCACACCAGCCTCCCATAAACCGCCAAAGTTGGGTGCATGAGGAGGTATGAAATGCCATGTAGTACGCGCTAGGGCTAACAACTCTGCTACTTCACCAGGAATCGAAGATGTGGCACTGTTGAACATGTCCCTTAGCTGCTTATCTGCTCCCACAAAGTTAGTGCCATTATCACTATAAATATCATAACAATGGCCTCGTCTCGATGTGAATCGCCGAAAGGCTGCGATGAATCCTTTTGCAGTCATGTCGGTGACAGCCTCCAGATGTATGGCACGCGTTATCATACAGATGAACAAACATATGTAGCCCTTGTACGATTTAGCTCCTCTACCTGGTGAGAAACGAATATTGATGGGACCTGCATAGTCCACACCCGCTGATTTAAAGGCTCGATCAGGTTTTACACGCACTTCTGGCAACTGACCCATCAGTTGCGTGGTATTCTTTTTTGAATACCTAATACAATTGACACATTCTCGGTATATTTTCTTTGTTAGGTCTTTAGCTCGTAATACCCAGTATTTAGATCTCAAATAATTAGACATTACTTGAGGACCACCATGTAATGTCCTATGATGAGCATCCTGAATTATTAGCCTGCTAAGATGGCTCTTAGCGGGTAAAATTATAGGGTGCTGAGTATCGTAGGCTGTTTGAGATTTTTGAATGCGCCCGCCAACTCTTAGAATCCCGTTATTATCAATAATAGGACAAAGGTTGCGAAGCTTACTACTTTTAGGTACATAGCCGCGAGATTTTATCTGCTTTATCTCCTCTTTGAAATCTATAGCTTGGACTTGTTTAATGCAATTGTTTAACGTTGTCGTTACTTCTTTAGGCGTAATAATTTTAGAAAAACATTTACGTTTGTCTTGAGGTAATTTAAAATTAAGAAATCGTCTGCAATATGAAATAATTCTCAACATTTTTGATAAAGAAGAATATTTAGTCCAAATAAATTCCTCTTTAATATCATTTATAGCAGTCAACGACCTCAAACGTTCCTCCTCTCGTGTATCTTCTATATTAGGAGCACTGATATTTAGGTTTACGCTAGATAACCAAACCGGTCCATTCCACCATAGTGAATGGTTCGACAACTCTGGACCTTGTAAGCCACGTGACGCACAATCAGCTGGGTTCGTATCTGTAGATACGTGCCCCCACTGCTCATAATCTATAATGTTCAGTATGTCTGAAACTCGGTTGCTCACGAATGTGCTCCACCGACTTGGCCCGCCTCTCAACCAAGCCAAAACAATGGTGGAATCGGTCCACGCAAATAAACTATCTTTAGGTACTTCTAACACTTGAGATGTCTCTGAAATCAGTTTTGCTGCCAATACAGCACCACAAAGTTCTAGTCTAGGGATGGAAACTTGCTTCTCGATTGGAGCTACCTTTGTTTTGGAGGATATAAGGCTGACATACACTTGCTCGTTATTAACGACTCGCAAGTATACTACTGCTCCGTACGCCGCCTGCGATGCATCTGCGAAGACGTGCAACTCAAGTCTTGATTCACGTGTGTAGTGCAACCATCGTGGTATGCTTAGGCCTTTAATGCAAGTCAAGTTTTCTCGATATCGTAACCACTCTGCTTGCAAAACACCGCCAATAGGCTCATCCCATTCTAGACCTGTCTTCCACAGCTTCTGCATGATAATCTTTGCTATTATCACAATAGGAGCTATCCATCCTAAAGGATCATAAAGTTTAGCTATTTCGGAAAGGATATGTCGTTTGGTTATGGGTTGCTTAGGTTCTGGTAAATTCACAGTATATTCGAAGATGTCGGCTTCCCTATTCCATCTCAACCCTAATACTTTAACAACACTATTAACCTTAAAAGGCAACTCATTATCATCCCGCATGTTCTTTCCAATGTACTGTAACAAAGCCTCACAATTACTGCTCCATTTTTGAAGTTGAAATCCTCCTGAACTCATAAGGTTATTCATTTCATTGTAAATATCCGCAGCTTCTTCTACTGTCTCGCATCCTGTGAGGAGATCGTCCATATAGTAATCAGTTTTAGTAACTTTTGCAGCAATAGGGTACTTTAATTTTTCGTCATTGGCAAGAGTCTGAAGTGATTTTACCGCAAGGTACGGTGCACATGCTGTACCGAAGGTCAGCCTCAGAAGTTTAAAGTGCTTTATTGGCTCATTAGGTGCAGATCTCCACAGTAGTCTCTGGTAGTCCGTATCTTCTTCCGCTACACGTACCATTCTGTACATTTTAATTATGTCTGCTGTAATGCAGATTCTGTGTGTCCTCCATCTCATTAATATATGACGTAATTCCTGCTGTAGCTGAGGACCAACACATAAATTGTCATTTAAAGAAACATTATTAGAACCCTTGCACGAAGCGTCGAAGACCACGCGAAGCTTTGTGGTAGTCTTGTCTTCTCGAACGACGGCATGGTGAGGAAGATAGACAGCCTTAGGGTTATCAATCTCAGAAGAATTGACTTGTACCATGTGATTTAAACTGATGTATTCTTCCATAACCTTATGATATTCCTCCCGAAGCTTAGGATCTTTTGACAACCTTTTCTCTAAGTAATTAAACCTTTTAGTGGCTATCTCCCTCCACCCACCATATTGACATTCTGGTTCTTTATTTTGAAATGGTAACCTTACCACGAATCTCCCTTCTTCGTCTCTGACTGTTGTGGCTTCATAAAATTCTTCGCACCTTTCTTCCTCCTTTGAAAACTTCTTGCGTATGCTGTTAGGTACCTTTTCTATCTCCCAAAATTGACGAAGTAGCTCATCTTCCCTTACTTGAACGTGAAGGGTTGTAATGTGTGTCTTTGCTGAGGTAAATGCTTGTGACATCCTTCCAGAGATCACCCACCCGAGGGTTGTATTTTGTGCCAATAGATTTCCCTTGGGGTGCTTAATAACACCGTCTAACAATACGTCGCTGTAGACCTCAGCTCCGAGCAGAATATCTATTCTGCCTGGTGTTGTAAACCCTGGATCAGCCAATTCCAGTTCCTGTAGTTTGGACCAATCAGGCAATTTGAGATTAATGGTGGGTAGCAGTGTTGTTAGTGTACGCAATACATACGCATTAACTCGAACTGACTCTCTGGGATTGTGGCGTGATTTCACGCAGAGTGAAACCATGTGTTTGATTCTCGTTTGCCCCTCTCCCACACCGGACACCCAACCACTCACTGATTTACGCGTTAGATTTAATAACTGAACGGTTGCCTCAGATATGAATGATGCTTGTGAGCCTTGGTCTAACAAGGCCCTAATGATACGTTTGCAACCGTTCTTACTACTTACTAATACCTTAGCAGTAGCTAATAACACAGAATTTGTTTGTATGTGCTCACAATGACAAGAAACAACATGTGCATCAGTTGAAGAAGGAGTGGACTTACCTTTAAACTTCTCACTAACGGTACCTGTAGCCATATTTTCTCCTTCCTTTGATTTCTCCGTGTTTTGCTCTCTCTCGAAGTGAAGCAGGGAGTGATGTCGCCGGCCACACCTTTTGCAACACGTTGACTGACGACATTTGTTTACCGAGTGTGATGCTGCAAGGCAGTTGAAACATAATTTGTTCCTCTGAACATACTCCTGTCGTTCCTTGGTAGTCATGTCGGCGAATGTTTTGCAATGGTAAATATAATGCTCACTGTTACATAACGCACACTTAATTTCGCGTTCTTTTCCATCCTTGTTGACATTTGAATGAAAGGCCTTAGGTTTAACTGCTGGTTTCGTTTGCGAAGATTTTATCTTGTTACTCTCGATCATTTCCAGCGATCTGAACCTTGACTCCAGAAAGTCTCTTAAATCTTGCCAAGTGGGCAGGTCGCAATTGGTTGTACAAAGTTGTTGTTCCCATTGCTTCATTGTTTCTGGATCCAGTTTGGACACAACTAGATAGTTGATAATCATGTCCCATTTGTCAGATTCAATTCCTAAGTTTTTCAATGCCTTTAAGCAAGTCGATGTCGTATCCACCAGGTGTTTAATTGAACTCGCCGACTCAGTATGTACATATTTTTGTGTAAAGAGAACTCTTAAAATAGCGTTACAATTGAACCTCTTGTTGTTATAACGTTTCACCAATTCGTTCCAGGCGTCATCATAATTCGCATCTGTCGTAGTGAAATTTCGCAATATTACTTCTGGTTCTCCTGATAAATTGCTCTTTAAATAATGCAGCTTCTGTACTGGTGACAGTTTTGTATTTCTATGAATTAAGGAAGAAAACAAGTCAAAAAATGTCTGCCATTCCTCATATTTGCCGCTGAAGGTAGGTATTTTAATTTTTGGCAATTTAATTTCGTTGCTGTCGGATGACCTTTGACCTTCAGCAGTACCAAGCATTGAAACCTGAACCGTTGCATCGAGAAACGGCTGAAGAGCTTCCTTTATAGCTGACTTATATTGCACATACAATTCTAGAAACATATCGTATGTCTTGTCTTTAAAGTACGGATCTCTTCTTTCTTGATCTTTTGCCAAACTCACAATAATACTTTTGTGTCCATCCTTAAAGTTCTTCCAAAGCTCTTCTAGCAATTCTAACCTTGTTTCTAAGTAAGGTCTTTTAATCCTATCTTTAGGCGACTTTTTAAAGTTCTTTTCTGCATTCTTTAAGTTTTCTAGTAATTCATATTGATAAGGCAAAAGATCTTCCATAGTAAATTAGTATTTTCAATAATTATATGCTTCGCACAACAGTAAAACTTGAATATTCAACGAATTTTTATCCACGGAAAAATAATGTTCACAATATCCACAAGTAGAAGGTATGTTGCACTTTTTGTTAACTACGCACTTATTTGTTACTTTTCGTAATCCGATCACTCACAGAATAGTTATAAGTACTTAGTTATGTCCGTATTATTATAATACGGTTCATAAAACCACGAGTTCACAACAGTTTTTATTCACTTAATATAGCAATAAAAAACTTCCATTGAATCCTTATCGCTTTCTTTTGTTCTCGCGACGCGCTCGTCCACTACCGGTAAGAGGTAAGTATCCGCTCGAATTAGGACCAAATGTTCATAGCGATAAGGTTGAATTTTGCTCGGTAGGATAACTGTATTAAAAACAACGTGTGGACAGTTTGATGGTTTATTTTTAACTAACAAAGTTAATGTAATGTGGACTGTAGATACATGCATAGGTACATATGAATAGCTATGTATAGACAACTAAACATCGTATGATTTGAGCTTGGACAGTGATTATGTATAAAATACAGTAAATATAGTACAATATGTAGGTAGGTATATAAAATAAGTTATTTTGTTTAATTTTGAAAATGCTATTTATATTAGACCAACCGCGAATTGGACTAAATGCGAATTGGATTAAACGCGAATTGGACCAACCGCGAATTGGACTAAATTGGACCAACCGCGAATAAGGTGAATTGGACTAATTGCGAATTGGACCAAACGCGACTAAAGGATAATTTTCCGCGAAATGGACTAAACGCGAATTGGACCAACCGAGAATTGGATCAATCGCGAATAAGGTGAATTGGACTAATTGCGAATTGGACCAAACGCGACTAAAGAATTACATAGATACATTAGATAGATATTTAGTCCGATATCGGTATTTTGAAATGCGGAATTTTGAAATCTAAGATAATAAATTAGTATTTAAAATTTCGGAATTAGACGGATTAAGGTAGTGTAAAGCCTCGAGGTGCGTAGCTCAGCAGGGCTCACTGTTGTTGGTCCTCGAATAGGGTGTGTGAGGGGTACGAACACTATTCACAATCACTCTTTATAAATGAAAGATGGTAAACTTTATAACTTTGTATTATTGAATTAACACACAAACACACAAGACCTTTTATTATAACGGGCTCACGTCCCAACTTCTCGACAGCACAAATATCTCTGTGTAATATAAATATTATTTCGTTTTTATAATATTAATAATCTTTTATTCATCTAACTTTCAACAACATTCAGATTGAAGAATTGATTCATTTCTTTTTATTTATTTAAATATAAAAATAGTTCTTTATTCGAATGCGGCCAGTACGGCATTTAGTGAGGGATTAAAACCTTAATCTCACTACATTACTCCCCCCTTAAGAAAAAATTTGGGCAACCTGTGAGGGCTTGTCCAAAGGTCCCTAGGGTCTAGCAGGTGGGACAGAGTCTGAACTGCTCCAGAAGCAAAAAACCACACAAAAAGTACTTCCACAGGGCCTCAACACTACCGTTCTTAATACTAGCTGAGATCCTGCTTAAATATTTTAATCCTAGCTTACGAATACAACAATCTTTCATCACACTCGAGCATTATCTTTCTAAATATTAAAATTTCAAATAAAATAAACAAATCTCAATTAAAGCTAGCTCTCTTAATCATTTAATCAAACCAAAAAAAATACATAAATGTTTTTCTAAAATTTAGAATCAGAATAAGAGGCCTAAGTGAATTAAACATTTGCATTAGGTGTGTGAAAATCGAACCTTAGACAAATAAAGCAACGCCCCTTATCCTTACTAATATTATAAATGTGAAAGTAACTCTGTCTGTCTGTCTGTCTGTCTGTTACGCGATCACGCCTTAACTACTGATGCGATTTAACCCTAGAGTGGTTGCGTGGATTACATATGTAATCCACACTTACTAAATTGTAAAATTCTCAAAAACGGCGACCGTAAATTACGCGCTCTTCTAGGTACTCTAAGTTAAATAGTTGACGAACGCGCTCAGTGCTGCGCGAGCGCCGGTCGCACGCGGTTGTGTTATAGGGGGGCCGCAAAGTCGGTGGATTACAACTGTACGCCGCGCGACCAATTACGTAAGTATTTTGAATGTAATAATATAGTCTATTTTTTTGTTTTTATCGTTAATTCTGGGTTACAAATGTAGTTGTGTGATTGTTGGTAAGCGCTATAATTGTTAGACATTAAAAAATATTTTCCTTTTTTTAGATTAACTATGAATAATCGGGAGACTGCTCAGATTGAGACGTGGCTGGCCGAAGATGATGGCGAAGACGTTTCTTACGATGATCGTTCGAGGTCAAATGCTGAAGAAGATCATTTAGCAGAGCAAGAACATTTATCAGAATCCGAGCAAGGCGAAGAAGTTCCAGGTGAGCCTTTAGAATATAGTTCGGAATCGGAAGATGACGAGCCACCTCGGCGCAATCGACGCGCAGACTTTTACAGCGGTGTAGATAACACCATCTGGACAAAAACGGCTCCTTTGAATATTGGAAGAACTCGGCAACACAATATTGTCTTTGTTGCCCCTGGTCCTAAAGGAATAGTCCGTACAAAAACTACTCTAGAAGACTGCATGTCTCTTTTCCTGGATGAAAATATTATTGATCTCCTCACAAAGTATACAAATATAAAAATCGACTACATCAGGAATAAATAAGCAAGAGAAAGAGATGCCAAACATACAAACGCAATAGAAATAAGAGGCTACATTGGAATTTTACTCATGGCTGGTGTATTGAAAATAGGAAGATTGAGCGTTGACCAAATATTTGAGCATGTAAAACATACAGGAATCGATGCTATTTATTTGACTATGTCTCAACATAGATTTAAATCGAGTATTAATAAACTGGCTCCAATAAAAGAGTTTTTGTACTTGTTTTTGAAGAACTTTCAGAACTATTTTGTTCCGAGCGCAGAGATGACCCTGGATGAGCAATTGTTGGCTTTTAGAGAACGCTGTTCTTTTAGGCAGTACATTCCAAGCAAACCAGCGAAGTATGGAGTAAAAGTTTTTGCTCTCGTGGACGTGCATTACCCGTACACATTCAACTTAGAAATATATGCAGGTCAACAACCTGAAGGCCCGTTTCGTTTGAGCAATGAGAGACACGATGTGGTTATGAGGATGGCACGTCCTGTGCTGGGTAAAAACATCAACATTACGATAGATAACTGGTTTTCTTCTCTGCGCGTAGCTAAAGAACTCTTTGAAAATCGAACCACAATGGTTGCTACAGTGCGAAAGGATAAAAGAGAGATACCACGAGAATTTCGTGTTGCAAGAGGTAACCCATTATGCTCTTCAAAATTTGGCTTCCATGAACAATGTACGCTAGTTTCATATGTACCTAAGCCTAACAAAGTTGTAATTTTGATGTCAACGATGCATAACGATGCTGCAATTGATTCGGAGTCAGGAGACCAGCGCAAGCCAGAAATAATTACGTACTATAATCGAACAAAAAATGGCGTCGACCTGGTGGACAAGATGTGCTCCGTCTATGATACGTCCCGAAATTCATGAAGATGGCCCCTCACTGTTTTTTTTTGACTTGCTCAATCTCAGCGCACTAAACGCATTATGCATTTACACTGCAAATAAAAATTATGAGGGTGTTCGCCGACGTAACTTCCTCATTGACCTTTCTCTGGCTTGGATGAAACCTCTTGCTCAACGAAGATTGGACAGTAAATTACCAAGAAGTCTAGTATTTAAAATAAAAGACTTTCTTGGCATAACCCAGGCAGAAACTACAGCAACAACGTCAGCACAAACACCTACTCGATCCATAGGTCGCTGCCACGACTGCGGAAGAAGCCGCAATAAAAGCACTAGAAAACTGTGCAACACGTGCAAAAAGTTTATTTGTGGCGATCATTCCAGGATTGTATGTCTGTCTTGTTTAGAAAACACGAATTAGAATTTAGTATTTTTGCTTAGAATTTTTGTGATCTCAATCATACCAAACTATGTGATTTTTTGTGCCATTTTAGAGGTTTTTTTGTTTTGTTGATTATTTTTAATAAGACAATACTTTAATAATACTATTACAATAAGAATTAAACATAGTTGAAGCTCAATATGTATTTTTATTTGAATTTATAAATGGCATACAATAGTAATCCACGCGACCAATCAGGTCAGGTTTGGTACGCGACCACTGTAGGGTTAAATGAAATTTGGTACAGATATAGTCTAGAGCCTGAGAAACCGCGCGCGGGAAGCTAGTATTAAAATGAAAATATATTAATAACATCAAGCATATTCACAATTCCACAAATGAACGTATCCACTAAGATTCAAAACTATCTCTTAAGATCTTAAAAGATACTAATTAATGCATCGGTAGAGAGTGGTGTTCCAACTTTATTTAATGGAAATTTCCTTGAAGTATCAAAAATATCTCTTTCCTTAAAATTACCTAGATCCCCAGACAAGAAAACAAAAAAGACTGCTCTTAGACTCTTTACGCCATGGAAATCATAAGGATATTCCTACATCAAGAGCTACTATGTGCTAGATGTATGACGAAAGGGCTCAGGCGCAAAACGTCTCTTTCACAAAATGTCCCCTGGTCGTAAAACGTCTCTTTCGCAGAATGTCTCTTTCGCAGAATGTCTCTTTCGCAGAATGTCTCTTTCGTAAAATGTCTCTTTCGCAGAATGTCTCTTTCGCAAAATGTCGCGCCAGGGACTTAAGAATAAAATTTTAATTTTCAAAACAAAAAATCATTAATTAAAATTATAGTGCAATTGGGTGTTTTTCAAAAAACATGACCCTAGCAAAATCGGACTGTCTCACTACTTCAAACATTTTTATTTTTGTTTTTTTAGATAGCACATGTAGATGTGAAATTTTATATGATTAAGGCAGACATTTTAAAATCAAGTTAAATAATAATAAGTTAAATAACTACAAAAACACCATAAAATAACGATAGATATATTTATATTTTTTAAAAAAGCACCACAGGAGGTGAAGATTTCGTGTGTCCCACGGTACACTCGGAGATTTCGAATACTTCTTGCTTGTAGACTATTGAACTTTTAGTATGTTTAGGTGTTCGAACATAATGTCTTTATGTCTAAAAGTGTGTTTTTGGTCTTTATGTGATTAATTTATAGTTATGTTTAAGAAATATCATTCAATTAACGTTGTCCTACGAAAACCATAGTACCGGAAATTCCGGTATCGTCACGGTAAATTTGATATCTTACATAAGACAAAATCTACTAATTTGTGTTTTTTCTACTTTCCTGGCAGCATTGCGATCGTATTTTGATACCACCATTACTGTTTAAACGTCAGTTGCGACAAAATCTGTAACGAAAGTGTTGGTGTTTTCGGCGTGCAGAAAGTTTTCTGGATAGTGACAGTATTTAAAAGGTAAATAAACTCATTTTCTTTACTTTGGCATATTGTATTTAAAACATAAACTAACCTTTATTAGATTAATAAAGCTAAACACAAGTTAATTTAACAGAGTATTAGTTATTTTTAATTTTAAAAGTTTCGTCGTATGAATATGTCACCTCCTTTGCGTCATGTGACATACTAACGGAATAAAATCGTGACGAACTTGAATTATAAAGCTTAGTATACAACGAAATATTTAATCTTATAATAGATACTTGCCTACGTGTTACCTAATTTTGATAAGAGATAAAATTTGTATTGTTTGTTTGTACGCACGTAATACCTGTGACGACTCATTGGATTTGAATCTAAATTGACTTTAAAAATCGCTATAGCCTACTTGTTATCCAATTTTACTACAAAAAAAGATGACTTTCTTGTTTCAGATATAAGTTCGCATTTAACATACCTACTTGTATGCATGATCACTCTGCTAGCCGAGATGGGAGTGTAGCTTTACAACGCATTATATTAATTATTAAAATTATTTTTCATTTAATGGCATAAAAACTTTTTGCATCGCGCACTGCGTGGTGGCGGAGGCTATGCGTCAGTGCGCGAGAGATGTCAGAGTAGTCTTTTGTTTTCCGTAAAAAGATTTTCTCAGTTATTAATAAAATGTATATTAATTATTTTAAATGAATTTGTGAATGTGTATTTAATATTAATGTTGACTTTTGTAAATAGATTATTCTTAATAGTGAGCACAGTGTAGTCATTTTCTCCATTTTCCCGTGCTCCTAAATTGGTGACCCCGACGAACACGAGAATGAGCTGCGATAGTGATGCCTCCGTGCCGCCCGCACCACGCGCGGCTCCTACAGAACACAACGCTACGGAGACTTTTCATGTTGGAGTGCGTGTGCCTGCATTTTATGTGGAAAAACCTGCCCTATGGTTTTCGCAGATGGAAGCGTAGTTCATATTATCTAATATCACAGTCGACGAATCTAAGTTTCATTATATAAAAAAAAAAAAAAAAAAAAAAATCATTTTTATTTACGTAAACCAATTACAGGCACTTGTAAATAGTCAAACATTAATTAGAAAATTTTAATTAATTATATTTGTTATTTATTTATATCTATAAAATTAATTATTTTTATATTATCATATATTTATATGTTATTATTATAATTTATTTATTTATATTGTTCTTAGCGACACAAAATGCTTGTTCTGTCTATATTATGTCAAAACAATTGTCATTATTTGGGTGGACCATGAGCATATAACGACGGACGCGCTTTAATGCTACCACCGGATCCAATGCGCCCCAACTGAGAAGATCCGGCGAAACAAACTCAGTGGGTTACTTTACTACCGGTTTCAACACGGCCCACATGAGACGGTCCGGCGAAACATACTCAAATGGACAAATACGCGGGGTTTTGGTCCAGTTATTATTATTTATTTTTAGTAGGCATACACATTTATATCATCGGAAACGTAGATCCGCGTTACGCCAGTGAAGTTGAAGACATTATAAGCAAACCACCGGCCACAGGTAAATACGATAAGTTAAAGGCAGAGCTTATTAAGAGACTCTCCGCATCGCGTGAGAAAAAAGTTAAGCAACTTCTAATGCATGAAGTCCTTGGAGACCGCAGACCATCACAGTTCTACCGTCATCTCGCTAACTTGGCCGGACCCGCTATACCCGAGGAGTTTCTGCGTACTATATGGACTGGTCATTTACCTAGCGGTACGCAGGCAATCATCGCCTCGCAGTCAAAGATGAGCATTGATGATTTGTTAGACCTCACCGACCGTGTCAACGATGCTGTCAGTGCACAAATCGCCTCAACATCTGCTATTGTTTTTCTATCAAACAAAACATCGCCCGGTCAATCCGAGATAGCTACACTTTCTGAACAAGTTCAAAGGCTCGCGGTACAAGTCGACCAGCTGTCACGATCGCGCGGACGTTCGACCGGCCACTCTCGACAGCCAAGATCGCGATCTCAGTCCAGTCAACGCTACTCACAATGCTGGTATCACTACAAATTTGGACAACTTGCGATGAAGTGCGTTCAGCCCTGTAATTACCGTGCAACGGGAAACGAGAGAGGCAATCAATAATGGCGACCAATGATTGCCTGCGTGGTGGTCGCCTGTTTATCACTGACCGCAAGTCGAAGATACAGTTCCTGGTCGACACTGGTAGCGACCTCTGTGTTTTCCCTCGAACGACCTTATCAGAACGACATGAAAGTAATAATAATTATCAGTTGTATGCAGCTAACGGCACTTCTATCAAAACATACGGTGTTAAAAATATGTCACTAGATTTGGGGTTGCGCCGTGACTTTACTTGGAAATTTGTTGTAACTGACGTTACACGCGCGATAATAGGCGTTGATTTTTTATCATTTTATAATTTAGTTGTTGATTGCAGAAATCAACGTTTAATTGATAATTGCACTACGCTCACGACCCCGGCTTCACCTGCTCGACGATCTGATGTTATTTCTTCGGTAAAGGTAATTCTTTGTGACTCCATATATCATAATATACTTCGGGAATTTCCCGACATCGTTCGCCCTCATGGCATACACCGCACATCAGCACATAACACTGTCCATCACATTCACACCACACCTGGCCCGCCCGTTTCTTGCACACCCCGCCGACTGGCTCCCGATAAGCTTAGAGTTGCAAAAGAAGAGTTTGAAGCAATGCTAAAAGATGGCACTGCGAGACCTTCTGATTCTCCATGGGCCTCACCACTGCACTTAGCGCCCAAGAAGAAAGGATGGCGCCCGTGTGGTGACTACCGCATGCTTAATGCTAGGACAGTACCGGATAAATATCCAATACAGCATATCCATGATTTTACACATAATATTTCTGGTTGTTCCGTGTTTAGTACATTGGACCTTGTTAAGGCCTACAACCAGATTCCTGTAAGCCCCGAGGATATACCTAAAACGGCTATAACCACACCGTTTGGCATGTTTGAATTTCCATACATGATGTTTGGTCTCCGCAATGCTGGACAAACATTTCAGCGGTTTGTCGACGAAGTGGTAAGAGGACTAGACTTTTGTTACCCGTATTTGGATGACTTTCTAATCTTCTCCAAAGACCAATCTACTCATGAAAATCACTTACGCCAAGTTCAAGTTAAAGGCTCTCATCCAGTGCATTTTACAGATAAAGAGATGGAAGCATTTGTCACTTCCAAAGAAGACCTTTGCAAAGCTACCATGCTCGCGCATCCTGACTGTGAAGCACAACTGGCATTGGTTACTGATGCTTCGGACACTTCTGTGGGTGCAGTTCTGCAGCAGCGCAAGAATGGTACTTCATGGCAACCTTTAGCATTTTATTCCCGCAAATTGAGTCCATCTCAAATCAAGTACTCGCCACATGATAGAGAGTTGCTTGCAATTTATGAAGCCATTAAACACTTCAGACATATGGTTGAAGCGCGGGATTTTGTCGTATATACAGATCACAAACCGCTCAGTTTTGCTTTCCACTCAAGAAAAGAGAACTGCTCACCACGACAATTTCGGCATCTTGACTATATTTCGCAATTCACAACTGATATCAGACATATAGCCGGAAAAGATAACGTCGTTGCAGATACTCTCTCACGTATAGAAGAAATCAGTGAGCCCGTTGACTTGAAAAAGCTTGCAGCATCCCAGAAGGATGATATGGAGCTTGAACAATTATTGCATAGTAACACTTCGCTACGTCTAAGTAAAATAAAATTAGCTGAATCAGATACCGAGTTATACTGCGATAATATTATAGCGACAATTTCATTTGCCCCGTGCTAGGTTTATGCACATTCATATTGACCTTATAGGACCATTGCCATTAATTCAGGGATTTAGGTATTGCCTCACCGTCATCGACCGCTTTACGCGTTGGCCTGAGGTAATACCTTTACCCGATATTACAGCCGAGACTGTTGCCAAAGCCTTAGTTTCCGGTTGGATCTCCCGTTTTGGCTGTCCCAAAGATATTGTTACTGATCGTGGACGCCAGTTTGAGTCTGCACTTTTTCAGTTTTTGTCCAAAATTATAGGTTTTGCGCACAGACGTACCACGGCCTATCATCCAGCTTGTAATGGACTAGTCGAACGGTTTCATAGACAATTAAAAGCCGCCATCACCTGTCATGCTAAGGATAACTGGGTCGAATCATTGCCATTAGTATTGCTTGGTATTAGGAGTGCCTATAAGGAGGATTTGAGATCTACATCGGCTGAATTGCTGTATGGCGAAACGCTCAGGTTACCTGGTGATTTGTTCCAACCTGACATTGATGACACTATTGAAATGTCTGACTATGTGGCGCGCTTAAAGATGTTTGCTAAACGGTTGCAACCGTCACCAGCTTCTCGCCATGGAAATCACACAACTTTCGTTTTTAAAGATTTAGGGACTACCAGTCATGTTTTTCTTAAAGACGATACGGCCACTTCTTTGAAACCTGCTTACACTGGACCTCATAAGGTTTTGAAGCGAGGTGAAAAGACTTTTAAAATTCTTATCAATGGAAAAGGTATTACTGTATCCATTGATAGACTTAAGCCAGCTTACATCCTTCAAGACTTAAACAATCCCACAACACACTCACAACTTTCACACCAAAACATACTACAGAAATCTCCATCCATCCCAAAGTTATCTGAACCTGGAAGTAGCACCAGGTTGACTCGATCAGGTCGTAGAGTACAGTTTCCCGACTTTTATCGCCCGTAGTGACGGTCTCTGGTGGGGGGTGATGTAGCGTTACAACGCATTATATAAATTATTAAAATTATTTTTCATTTAATGGCATCAACACTTTTTGCTTCGCGCACTGCGTGGTGGCGGAGGCTATGCGTCAGTACGCGAGAGATGTCAGAGTAGTCTTTTGTTTTCCGAAAAAGATTTTCTCAGTTATTAATAAAATGTATATTAATTATTTTAAATGAATTTGTGAATGTGTATTTAATATTAATGTTGACTTTTGTAAATGGATTATTCTTAATAGTGAGCACAGTGTAGTCATTTTCTCCATTTTCCCGTGCTCCTAAAGGAGTATATTGGGACGTTGACGCTCTTTGTGATTGTGTTTAAAATTGGCAGTGTGGATACTGCTCAAATTATTCCTATTCGTCACGCAATTTTCGTAATAGTCACCGTCCTATATTCTAAATTGTACAAAACTAGTTTTAAAAGTATCTAGATTTATTTAGAGTATAAAGTTTTGTCACTATTAGAATTTTGTTATTGCCGAAATTCCTCACTTTGCTTGATTTTTGAATTTATAACACGTATCATTAGTAACCAACAACTTTTCTAGGGCGATGTGTCTAAGAAGTGACAAAAATGAAACTATTTGGCTGATTATTTAATCTTGCGATAGAATTATGCTAACTTTTTGTTATTTTTGGAAACATTTTAAGCATATCTCTATGCTAATATAAGTTGATTTTGTTTCAATACCTGGTTGTTTTATAACTGACTGATTATATTGTGTGACGTACAGGAACACTTTGCGTCATAGGTTGACCGAAAAACTTGAATATTTCTCATATTTATGTTTAAATTTTAATTTAAATAGCATATTTAGCTAGTTCATAATATATTCTTTAATACCAGAGTAAATTTAAGCGATTTCATTTAATCCCAAAATTATATTTCCTGATCGTCACGGGGTCAATTTTTCACCCAATTACGATGTAAACATTTTGGTACTTAAATTTACTTAAGAATGTATTCCAAATAATAAAAAAAATATTTTGATACAGTTAAAAATAATATTTTGGTACAATTTAAAGTTCAGTGATGGCAACATTTATAATAATATGTGAGGGTAGTTAGAAAAAAACTTATAAATGTATGTGTCTTTCATTATTGCCGAGCGTGTCATTAATTGATTTAAACGTAGGAATTCGATAGTGTTCACTATTACTATTAATATGACTGCACCGGTGACACAGTGGTTACGGAAGTTGCTTCTGAGACCTGGTGTTCTGGGTTCGATTCCAACCCCAGACAATTATTTGTGTGAACCACAAATGGTTGTTCTGAGTCTGGGTGTTCTATGTGTCCGTGAAATTAATGTTTGTAAAGTCCCCCGCGGCACAGGGATTTATTTCCCTAGTGCGGGAGATGTAATTAAAAAAAAAAAAAAAAAAGCTGCAATTTGTTTGTTTGAACGCGCTAATCTCAGGAACTACTGGTCCGATTTCATAAATTCTTTCAATGTTCGATAGTCCATTTATCGAGAAAGGTTATACCAAAGTAAGTAAGTACCAAAATTGCAACATCATAATTGCACTATAATTTTAATAAATGATTTTTTGTTTTGAAAATCAAAATTTTATTCTTAAGTCCCTGGCGCGACATTTTGCGAAAGAGACATTCTGCGAAAGAGACATTTTACGAAAGAGACATTCTGCGAAAGAGACATTGTGCGAAAGAGACGTTTTACGACCAGGGGACATTTTGCGACAGAGACTTTTTGCGCCTGAGCCCATAATTGCACTATAATTTTAATAAATGATATTTTGTTTTGAAAATTAAAATTTTATTCATAAGTCCCTGGCGCGACATTTTTCGAAAGAGACATTCTGCGAAAGAGACATTTTACGAAAGAGACATTCTGCGAAAGAGACATGTTACGAAAGAGACATTCTGCGAAAGAGACGTTTTACGACCAGGGGACATTTTGCAAAAAAGACGTTTTGCGCCTGAGCCGACGAAAGCAGACTATGATCCAAAAACCATTTTGTCCTACCTTGACGAAAACCAAACTTCTATGCTCCCCTGTTACTTAAATTAAATAAATATAAACCTTAAATTAATCCATGGCATTTCTTAATTTATGGGGATCGTCTTCTTTTTTCTATATTGAAACACCAATCTCCGGCCAAGCTCCACTCGTACATCGTCTAGGCTTAGACTTTATGTGTTTAGGTCTGTATTAATAGGAGCTGAAAGAGAACTCGTAGACGATTTTATACATTTAATTCTTTAAACTTTTACTCTTTACAACTTTTGTAGATTTCTTAAATGTACGAGATATACGAATAATTATACAATTCAATGGTGGTAGTCCGTATGAACGCTGCGCGAGAGCTTTTATAGACGTCTCGGGTTAGGGTAGGGGAGGTGAGTGCGCCCCGCACCTCGCCGTCCTGCGCGTTAACAAAGCAGTTCATGAAAAACATTAAAAGGCATTACATTGTTCCAGTAATAACATATTTCACAACTATTAAGACAAAAAAAATATATCTAAAGCTAGCAAGGGTTAACAAAATCAATTATTTATTAAATTATTTTACTTCAATGCCCTATCGACACAGGCAATATTGTAGTTTTCATTCTACCAGTTATATAGTTACAGTAGTATTTTTTTTACGACTTGGATTTTCCCACAAATTAGCAACTTTCATTCGAGTTTGATACTCTAGTTCGAATGACGTTACCTCGATGGTCATTACCTCGATGTCTCTAGCTCGACGGTACACTTCACCGATGGGTCGTTACCTCGAAAGGTCAATACCTCGAAGGATCTCTTCCTCGACGGGTCTTATCTTCGATGGTACATTTGATCGATGATCCACAATATCAGATTCCCTAAAAACATGGAATGTTTTACCTGGTTTGGGTTCCAGCTTTTGAGGTAATTTCTTTTCAGCTTGGAACCCCCGTCTCGTGGTGCCGCTTGTTTGCAGCCTTGTACGTAGCGAAGACTGCTTATTTACCATAACAAGCTTTATTTGTTTTTTATCCTTCTTAATTCTGAAACTTTTTTGAAAATTATCTTTCTGCAATCTTTGTTGATATTTAACAATAATATTTCCACTCAATGATTCATTCGTATTAATATTTTTATCATAAATGTAATCAAACTGGGTGTACTACGCCGAATCGAATGCCAAATAATCGAATATCAATTGATCGACCACTATAAATCGAACGACTAAATACTCGAACGTTCATAACAACGAATGGTTATTAAATCGAACATTCAAAACATCGCACACTCAATACATCGAGTGATCAAAATATCGAATGTTTGTTTGATCGAGTGATCAAAATATCGAATGATTGTTTGATCGAGCGTTCAACGCATTGCATATTCATTCTATCCAAAGATCAATACAAATATTTTTTGAGAATACAAAAAAAAACTAAATTTTAATTGCATTAACATCTCTTCTGGCTCTTTTTTGTGAAGAAGGTCTTCCCAATCTTGCGTTTGCCTTTTCAATGCAATTAAAATTCCTCTCCTCGTGGTATGAGTTAAGCATACCACGCTATGGAGAGGGCGAGTCCCACATATCCCGCCGCCAGCGCGCGAATACGCTGCAGAGGCGGTGGGAATGCGTCAATGCATTTCCCCCCGGACAAAAAAAAAAAAAAGGGCTAGGGGCTAGCTGCTGTTGGTCCTCGAAGAGGGTGTGTGAGGGGTACGAACACCATTCACTATCACTCTTTATAAATGAAAGATGGTAAACTTTATAACTTTGAATTAACACACAACACTTTTTATTATAACAATTAATTAATAACGGGCTCACGTCCCAGCTTCTCGACAGCACAAATCTCTCTGTGTAATATAAATATTATTTCGTATTTATAATATTAATAATCTTTTATTCGTCTGACTTTCAACAACTATACCTACTTTCATTTAAATATATAAATAGTTCTTTATTCGAATGCGGCCAGTACGGCATGTACTGAGGGATTAAAACCTTAATCTCACTACTGTAGTATGAATCATAAGGTATTTCGATTTCGGGAATTTTGGACTCATGCATTTCATTAAGTAAAGCCATTATGTTTTCTGATATTACAATATGTAACCATGTTTGTTACTTATTTGGCTAAAAGTTTGCACGCGGATAGTTTATAAGCTGGATTAACCTATAGGCTTATTATTACAAATTATCACGCTCCGACTCACTGGAGCAGAGTGACGCAGGTAAAACCGCGGGGCGCAGCTTGTATATATATATAATGAAGAAATATATATAAGATATAGTAGATATTGACAGATGATACTTGATATTTATCGAGCGTGCAGATGCTTAAGTGAATCCCTCAGGCATATAATTTCCGATAGTTCACGTCTCGCAAAATGTAAGTAACATTTGCATTGGTAAAATGTAGACGCTAGAATAATTCACCAGCAAGTACTCAATACAGATATAATTAAATTCTAGACAAAATATAATAGCCATCTTACGTTGCACTAAGATAAATTAATGATTAGGAAAAAGTTTATTTTTGATAGTTACCCACAACGTAGTACATTTTATTATTATGTTCCAATACGCAGCTACGTTACATTTATTTCTTTACTTGTTTTTTATCTATACTTATATTACAAAGGGGAAATATTTGATTGTTTGTTTGTATTAAATAGGCTAAGAAACTACTGGACAGATTTGAAAAATTCTTTCACCGTTGGTAAGCTACATTATCCCCGGATGACAATAGACTATATTTAATTATGAAGTTCCCACGAGAACAGGAGGTACGTGGGTGAAATGGCGCGTGGGATGCTAGTTAGTTGTAAAAAAGTTCTATTCAGATTATTCAGTATTCAGATGTCTTAGGTTATATTTTGAGTGTTTTCCGGCATAAAATAGACCACCTCATGTCTTACTATGGGTCTCGTAGGGATATACAGCTGATGGATGGGCAGCATCTATCAGTTGAAGATTAGTTAACACCATACTGCGATAACCAATCCGCCTTCCCAACGTGGTGCTTATGGCAATGTCCCGCAACGTCCATGGCTTGCCAAGGTCTGTTAAGAGGAGGCTGTCGATTTAGCTGTCGACTTGAACTGTTTATGTCAAGATTATATTTAGCTTTAACCAGTCCCATAATTGCTAGGAAGATGGAAACGTACATTTTTTGTGAGTTAATAGCCAATAAAGCTATTAACCGTTCTATTTTACGAAAAGTGATAACTTGATCAGAAAGACAGAAGGGCAATAACCATATTGAAGCCCTTCTGAACTCATGAGATCCCTTTCCATTAATTTAGTTGCCAAAGTGATGATCAAAACAAAATGTAATTTCAGGAGGCTAATCAAGTACGGATATTACTATGACTTTAATAAAAATTTCATGTGTCAATTTATTAAGTTAATGTAGGTAGTAATAATGAAATAATTAATTTATTCAGCACTTATGTATTTACATACACTTGTACTTGTCAAAATCACTATGAAAAAGAACTGTAATTAATAGGTTATTATTCTTATGCTATGAATAAAACTACTTAGGTAACTATAACTAGCAAGTGCAACCTGTGCTGCTAATTGTAGGACCTTACAGACAATGTACTCCGTCTGTCCGTGTATCATTAATTCCTCTACTCATAATAAGTTCATATTTACATTAATTATTATTATAGGTATATATTGAAAATGTATTCAATTAAGTGACACACACCTGGGGGCACCCTTTTGAGGTTAGGACCACAACCCAGAGGCGCAACTGATACCACTCAATAATACAGTAACAATAACATAGAAAATGCGTTACAATAATCCTAAAGTAAAAATAAAGACATTTTTATCGCAGTCATCCTCATCCTATCGTTAAGTGGTAAGCTTCCAGGTTTCAGAAGATTTTTAATCTATTGAGCTCATAAGGGACTCATTTGCTGAAGCCCTTCTTCACTCATGAGATTACTTTCCATTAACTAAAGTTGCAAAAGTGATGATCTAATTGCAATGCAATTTCAGTTTCTATGTTGTTACTTTTGCTAAAGTAAAGTTTAGAAGTCCAAAATTCTACAAAGAGTATGGTAAGGCAAGTACTTCGTAACCCAACATTAATCTTTAAAAGCGTTTTGTGAGATAATCCAGGAATAACTTCAGTTGTAGTTCTCTTACTTCAAATTTATAACTTCATGAAACTTCAGACGTTAAGACTTCAAATTGTTATGATTGTATAAGTTTATTTCAGTGTGATTAGCCGTACATATAGGTACTTTCCTGATTCTCAAACTAATTCCATACAATCTAAAATTGAAATGATATTTTTTTCTCAAAAATCTTTATTTTTACACACACACACACACGTGTGTGTGTGAGAAGCGTAAATCCGACCGAGCTACCTCCACGTGGTACGCTTTAGGTAACGCCAATGCCGCAAATCATTCTCTTTTACCGAAAAATTAAAGAAGAGAAAAAAAATTCATTTAAAAAAATAATAAAAATCACAAAATATCTTATAATGGTGATTTTTGCGAAAACAAAGAATTTGAAGCTTCGGGGCACTATGAAAAAAAAATCGCATCGATTTGAATTATTCAGGGATTTTAGGGGATACTTTCAAGTTAAAAAATTACAAAAAAATTGTTTGAAATCCCTCATCCGATTTTCTCTAAGATCATTATTTCCAGAGTTATTGATTATCAAGTCAAAAAGAAATTTTTTGCTTTGATTGATGATAACTCCGCGGCGAATAATCGTACAGGCTTTTTGATTACGTCAAATTTAAGGGTATTAAATTTTCTAAAAGAGCTTTTGAAAGAAACAAGAAAAAAGTTTTTTGAAGCCCGTACCTTTTTTTAGATGAGAAAACATTTGATTATTTTTTTCGGTATTTTTCTTAGGATTTGTCCAGACCTGGACATGACAAAAAATTTCATGGTCATATCTGAAAACTAGACACTTAGAGCTACAATTTGCTTTTTTTTCTGATTGCGGGGGGAAATGTCTTTACGCATCCCCTCCGCCTCTGCGCCTACGCGCCGGCGTAGGGGTATGTGGGACTCGCCCTTTCCATAGCGTGGTATACTAGTCTTACCACGAGGAGAGGACTCTGTCTGCCGTGGGTGATGGCCAGGTACGCTGGCCAATTCGGCCCTCCAACGGCACCCGTGGCCAAATTGGCGCTGCGGACTCTTCTGAACTATACAATAACCCTAGATTCCGAGTCTCAGAGTTGGGCAAAAAAGTATTACTTTCTAGTAAAATCTATAAAAAGGAATTTAAGAAGTTGTCTGATCCCCCATCGGTCGCGTTGTTAAATCCCTTCCATTTCGATTGCAAGAAGTGTTTGCGTAAATTTACAATACAATACAATAACAACTATATGTTTAATCGACCCTGTAGGAATGTTTGTAATAAAACAAAAAAAATTGTAGGAAAGTTTTTTTTCGGACGGACGTACCTAATTAGCCTCCAGGCTTTTGGCCTCTTTTGGTTAAATGGCTCAAAAATAACAAATTAAGCAATTTGCGCAAGTGGCCGCTTGGACTTCGGCTCAGGGCGGTCGCAGGCGATGAGATTGAGGGATTATGTTTTAAGTATTTTAGGGGGTTTTGTGCGACTGTCGCTCTAGTTTACAGTTTGCGGGCCTCTCGGACTTCGGGTCTAAGAGGGCATCGGATGGTTCTTTGCAAACTAAGAGTCGGAAGGACGAGGGGGACGCGTCGCGTTCGCGGGCGCACTCTTCCCTGACGGGTTGCATTGAGTGGTCTCTGTGTAGTTTCTTGCAGTCTTTGCACTGCTAATTGGTAGATTGTTAGATTGTTATCTCGGTGTTTACGACGCTTTGTGGGCAAAGGCCTATAGTCGGATGCTGCAACAACCAACGGGTTTGGATGTTGCACCGGGGATTCGAAAAAAACATTGCGACGTCTCTTTCATCCACTGCTTGATGGAAGGCAGTTGGAGATCAGTATGTAAGTTGCGATTACGAATGAACCACAATACCCCGGTGGCTCGTCCAGTGAATCTACTTTGAACAGTTAGTAAGCGGTACAAACTGCTAGACGCGGTATGAGCAAATATGGTGCTCGCGTACTTCATAATCGGTCGTATGTAATGGAAGAATAACAGGTATTTACTATGAGCATATGAATGGATATAGAGAACTTATAACATGAAAACAATTTAAAAACCGGTCAAGTGCGAGTGCATGAAGGCTTTCGTACCATTTTCAAGTGCCTACCTGTTGACGTTATTGACATCAAGCAAAAAGGGCAAAAAAAAAACAAGTTTTTTGTATGGGAGCCCCCCTTAAAAAATTATTTTATTTAATTTTTTGTAGGTATTTTTTGTTATAGCGGCAATAGAAATACATCATCTGTGAAAATTTCACCTGTCTAGCTATCGCGGTTCTTGAGGTACAGCCTGGTGACAGACAGACAGATAGACAGACAGCGAAGTCTTAGTAATAGGGTCCCGTTGTTACCTTTCAGGTACGGAACCCTAAAAATGTAGTCGGACCAAACGGGCAGTCAGTTATTTTCAGCAAATCTCAATTAAGGCTGCACCGATTTTGACGAGTATAATTTCACTGTCGGATCGCTGATTTTACTAAAAAAAATCCATTTTCCTGTCTGTTTTGTTTGTTTATGTATTCTGCTGAATCTTCAAAACGGTAGTCCTGATTTTAACGGGGCTTTCATAGTTAGATAGCTTTTAAAATCCTTATTTTACGCGAACAAATTCACGGGCAGCAGCTAGTTTCATAATATAGCTTGTTCAGAAAATGTATAGCAAAAATATATTAAAATACACTTCGAGTGCTTCAGTTCTCTTAAATATAAGACTGTCCCAATATGTGAGTGGCGACTACGTTATATTTATGAAAACTTGTTAACACAAAAATTAGGCTCTTACATATTATCCTTAGTCATAAGAAGCAATTATAATATTAACAGTCTTATTCCACAGTACAATGCCACCACTGTGTGCCGTCTACGGACTCGGCTCAGCACATTTGGAGAAGCGCCCGGCGTGGGCCTCCGAAAGCCGAGTCATGACCCTAAGGTTCGGAACGGACCCCTCGCCACAGTCATTGGTTTCGGCTATGCTGGCGGCGAGAGAGTCCTGGATGCCCGTCGTCTCCTTCTGCGAAGTAGTCATGCTCCGGAAGGAGACGGCAAAGCGCACACGAGAACGCAGCGACCTCGCGTGGCGAGGAATGCAGGGTTACATAATCACGGTGTTTAATATTATTACTGATATTATAAACGCGACAGTTTATGAATATGTGTGGATGGATGTCTGTTACTCTTTCACGCAAGGACTACTAAATGTATTTTAAGAAAACTTTAATATATATAGCTTAAACACCAGGAAAACAAATGGGTTATGACCTTCTTAATTAAATTAAGAAGGTCACACGGAAAAGGAACTATGCGGTTTAAGCCGCGCTCGAAAAACTAGTTATAACAATAGTGGGACGTCAGCGCCGGTCTGTCGCGCTAGACAGTTAAAGTTTACGAGTAGATATATGAAAAAGGTGCACTACTACTCCACCGGACCGTCTTGTCCACATTACACGAGACTACCTCTCGGGGAGAACTTTTAGGTATCGTGTTGAAGGAGATAACTCCTCCCCTCATCCAAGCGGGTGTACCACAAGGCTCAGTTCTTTCACCACTCTTGTTTTCGCTTGACACAAACGACATCCCAAAACCCAACCCATCATACACTCTTCGCGGACGATATGTAGCTATCCTCAACCTTCCGACCCTTAGTTTGCAAATAACCTTCCGATGCCCACGTAGATCCGAAATCTGAGAGTTCCACCCGCAAAGCGTCAGTTACTCAAAACTCTCCATAAAAAACTAAAAGTCATAATCCCTCAATCTCCCCGCCAGTGACCGTCCTGAGCCGAGTTCCAAGTCCTATAGGGGACGCTCTCTTGCACAGGTTACTTAGTTTGTAGTTTTAAAACTATTTATTTAGACTGGAGCTCTGCTGCTCTGTCCAGTGAAGTAGCAAAAGCGTGGTGGCTAACTACATATTTTATGTCCGTCCGAAAAAAAAGAAACATTATAACATAGATTGAATACAATAAATTTGGCGCAGACTTGAAGCTAGAAAATTATAAAAACGAAAACGACATCTCGTCATATTTATGTTTACTTAATGAAAACAATATTTGACTTTACTTTTTATCTTCATTACAACATAATCGATTGCAGTAACATTATACGCAGTCGGTCCCTAATTATAATTAAATGTAAATAAAGGCGACCAAAATAAAGGGTATTTTTTATAAAAAAGCGAGTAATCAAAGCAGTATAATCATGATTAGTTTAATTAGTAGGTACGGTACCAATGGCAACAAATCAGTGCGCAAACTATATATAGAAGATATTCCATCAGACCTTGGATATCATGTAGGACCAGAGGGAAGTGTGCATCGTTTCAATTCAAATTTCCACTGACATCTTATACTATCATCGTCAGACCCTGGGTATCCTGTTTCGCAGACTTTGCCAAAACTAATTAAACCAACTCCTAACTTCATGTATAGCAATCATCGCGTCATTCCTATTCACAGAGTTACTATGACCACCTTCCATCAGACACTGTACCTATATCCTAGAACCAAAGGCCTTGACAATACAAGTCATAATTATGATCTAAGAATAGGGTTGCGTCGTTGCGTCATTTAATTACCGAGTGCCTATGGCCATCTGCCGGTTCCATAATCTTATCAGTTACAGGTCACCACCATAGTATTATATTGCATTATCAATAAGAATTAAAGAAAAAAATACTTGCAATATTTATAAAAAAAAGATAACGGGTTTAGTAAAAAAAATTTGCTTATAATAAATTAGTGATAACTTTCACGAAATTTACTTACCAAGGAATGAATACAACAGTCCGTTTCCATAACCAAAAATACAAAGTGTTTACAATCACTAAAATAAAAAAGGATAAAACAAAACGTGAGATGGAAGAACTTTTTTAAAAACTTCTCATCACAATGTTTTTATACACACGCACAGAGATAAAATGTATCAACGTTCAGTTTTTATTACGATGTCCGGAATTTAATTATTTCAATAGCATTCGCGTGCATCGCCCGAAAGCCGCGTTGTCACTACATAGAACCGTAAAGCATATGACGGATATTGCGCATGCGTTAAACTGAGACCGAGTAAAGGAGTGACGTGACGGGTTCGTTCATAGCTTAATTAATAAATAAACTTTCTCGCTCTATGTTAACTCTACCTTTAATAAAGTATTTCGGTATTCTGTATATTCCCAAATGAGTTCAAATATTAATTTGATGCAAGTATTTAATGGGTTGAAGTTAAAGTGACAGTTTTTAAGTAATTTCATCAGTTAATGGAATATTAGAGTGGTTGCATTGAAAATTTTGAGAGATTAATTTGAATTTACTTTTAATTAGCTACTTTTAGTTGTATATATGTATTTTATTCATATAAACAATTATAATAAAAGTGTTAAAATTAAAAGAATAAACTGAATATATTCATACAAAAGTTGAACTAAGTATTGTTATATATTATATATTACGGAACCATTTTTTCTGTTTTTGTTCATGTTTAAAGCTTCTGTAATCCTTAACAAATTCCCTTATTCTCGTAGATTTGCCATGTCTGCCTCTCTATCTGTCTATTCATCTTGAACGTATGATATACTCTCTAATTTATAAACATTTTATTATATATGTAAAATAAAATTACCACTTACTTTATAATACCTTCTATTAATGTATCTATAACATCTCTTATGTTGTATATACATATTGAAGCACCTCGTATATTGTGTATTTACTCATTTGAATTTTGTAAATATATAATTATACAATGCCGTAAAGACGTTTTTCTCTGAATATGTAAGTTATTATTTTTAAATATAAGTTCCATAGATGTTGATAGTCAATTGTTTTAAATATTATTAACTTCAAGCATTTTAGAGATTTAAGACAAAAATTGACCAAAAATTCATTAGTAAGGTATATTTAAAACTGAAGTCAGTGGGAGAAGTGAGAGTTCATTGAGGTCTATTGGGATAGAATTCGTTAAAACAAAATATAAAAAAATACACATAAAAACTGCGGTTTTGCCCTGCTACTCTTCTCTAGTGGGTCTTAGGGCGATAGGATGAGGGTAAGTAGCCTATACGTTAATCGATTTTATAAACAATACCCGCGCAAAATTTCATCGAAATCCGTTCAGTAGTTTTTGCTTGAAAGAGTAACAAACATTCATCTACACATACAAACTTTCCCCTTAATAATATACATATGTAAGAATAAATATATTAATTACCTTAAAGTTTATTATACTTGAAATATTTTTAAATCCATATTTTAATTCACGAACACTGTTTAAATTACCCACGACACAATACAAGACAACACTCAAATACGTTTAATGATGACATACTGCCAGTAAGAATGAGCTTAATAATACTCGCCCCTCGACCAATTAAATCTAATTGTATTGACCTAAGCCAACCCGAGTGATCTAATTCAGCGCATGAGACTAACCCGGCTTTATTGTTAATTTATTTATGAGCTCGTTGCATGCAGCGGTATACTGATTAATTACTTACTAATTGTTAGTTTTGGACACGTAAATTCTATCATCCTAAATTTTGTCTGGAAGAGATCAGTATCAAATTATAATATGACCGCCGATTGTACCTCCACTTATTTTATTTTGTACTACAGCCGACAGTTAAGATAGCCGTTGTCCTGTCTTAACTAAAACTTTATATTAAACTGAAGTTTTAAGACTTCATCATCAGCCCGTATAACGTCCACTGCTGAACATGGCAAGGTTTTTGCCATAGTCACGCTTAGCAGACGAGTTAGTATTATGTACAACAAAATACTGCGGTCACTAACTAAAATACACAGGAAAATGTTGCTGCCCTTTCCCTGATATACGCTTGTTATATATTATGTTATAACGATCGGGACCAACGGCTTAACGTGCTTTCCGAGGCACGGACTTACCGTCCTTCAACCAACCAGATCCGGAAAGAAATCTTAGAATTTACACAAAGATTTCTTATCCGGTATGAGGATTGAACCCACAACCTTCGAGAAGCCTTCGAACCTCGAGAACCTTTTGAGTCGGAAGAGCCAAAAATTTCCATTTTCAAAATTTGAAAGTTTTTCAAAGAGCCAGAAAATGTCTTGCGTCGACAGCGAATTACAATCTATGGAGAAAATTAGAAACATCCAACGATACTCAAGAATTTCTGTGTCATTCAAGAATTTCTGGCGGACTGACGGACGACAGAGAAAGACAGTGACGACTCGTGTCGCAGAGGAGGAGTGCGGTGTAAAGCGAGTACAAGTGGCTGAGATATAGACATTATGTCTAATTCTCGTTAATCGATTTGTATTTTTTTTACTTCCAATCCAAAGAACCGCATGTGGCTCGTGAGCCGCAGGTTGCCGACCCCATACTTACACGCCACAGATGTTTAAAAGGTAGAAAACCTCTGTGTTCAGAGAAACTAACCGTAATTGTACGAAGAAATTCAATTATTTTACATCATCATAGATTGTAGGAAATAATTTATTAATTACTTAATCACTTATACCGTATTTGTTTTAAACGATATTGATTTTTTACATCCTAATCGCATCACGCATTCTGTTAATGTTATTTCAAATGCCACAAGCGTACATTAAAAAGCGCAGAGGCGGCGGGACGCTTCTCCAAATCTGCGGCTCAACTCCAAAATCCTTTGGTTGTTCCAGCGACCCACTTTAGGCCTTTGCCAATAAAGCGTCGTAAGTACCGGCGGTCTCGGGGCGTCCTTGATAACCCGGACGACGAGATCGCAACTTACCAACGAGAAGTACAGAAACTGCAAGAAAGTAACATAAAGAAACCACTGTACCCGACCCGCCGGAGATGAGTGTGCCCGCGAGTTCGACGCATCCCACCTCGCCCTACCGACCCTCAGTTTGCAACTAACTTTCCGATGCCCACCTAGACCCGAAGTCCGAGAGGACAGCGAACTGTAACGACAATTACACAAATCCCGGTCCCACACACTTTAAAATGTCGCATAGAAACATTTAAAAAACCGGCCAAGTGCGGGTCGGACTCGCGCTCGAAGGGTTCCGGCAATAGGTAGGAAAATGGTGATTATTATATCGACGTATTAATATCGACCAAAAAAGGGAAAATATAGTTTGTTGTATGGGAGGCCCCCTATTATTTTTTTTAGCATTTGTTGTAATAGAAATACATCATTTGTGAAAATTTTAACTGTCTAGCTTTCGCGATCCTTGAGATACAGCCTGGTGATAGACAGACAGATAGACAGCGAATTCTTAGTAATAAAAACTAACTACGTACGGTAAGGTTAGTCAACTAACACAGTGATCGATAGATTTATTTGAAATTCACAAACAAATGAACATAATTTCGAAACATAGAACACAATAGAGTGGATTGATAGACATGATCATACGGAAGAGTGTACGTGAATGAATTGTTCATCAAAATTAACACCATATTTCATGGAGAATGTAAAGCAACTGTACTACACAGGTTACTTTAGTTCCTATAGTGACGTAGTTACAGTTACATTGTAAAAATAAAAATAAAAATTGTTTATTTATCACTAAATAATTACATAAACTGCATTGCAGCATTGTGGGGTATCACTTGCTTTTATTTGCTTACAATAAAAACATAAATCCGTGTACATTATGATACATAAACTAAATTACTACGGTTTAGATGTCAGTATATGTATAAAGTCCTATTTTTAAAAAGTGCTCAGCTTTGCGTCGAATCAATCCAATAATTACCTAATAACTAGCTGCTGTCCGTGACTTTGTCCCCGTAAATAATTATTTTATTTAGATATAGATCTAACAATGAAAGTCCCTTCGAAAGCGGTACTACCCTTTTGGGGTTCCGTAAAAAACGGAACCCTTGTGGATTCGTCATGTCTGTCTGTCTGTCCGTCCGTATGTCACAGCCACTTTTTTTCCGAAACTATAAGAATTATACTGTTGAAACTTGGTAAGTAGATGTATTCTGTGAACCGCATTAAGATTTTCATACAAACATAGAAAAAAGTACAATAAGTTTTGGGGGTCTTAGAACTGAAACTCAAAACATTTTTTTCATCAAACCCATACGTGTGAGTTGTCTATGGATGGTATTCAAAAATCACATTCAGGTTTCTAATATCTTTTTTTTCTAAACTGAATAGTTTGCGCAAGAGACACTTCCAAAGTGCTAAAATGTGTGTGTCCTCCTGTAACTTCTAAAATAAGAGAATGATAAAACTAAAAACAATATATGATGTACTTTAGCATGATGTAATTAAGAAAACTTTTGAACGAATTCTAGTAAGTAGTTTTTTTTAATACGTCATAAATCGTTAACCGCATTTTACCATTCATTCAATCAACTATTATTAAAACATCGATCAAAGTTACAACGAACTACAAGAACTTTTATATTATGTTACTTTCTGCTACGGAACCCTTCATTGGCAAGTCCAACTCACACTTGGCCACTTTATTAGATTAGGCGAACTACACGGACGTACAAACAGACAAACACAATAAGAAGTAACCTACCTATATTATAGCTTATAAAATTAGCTATAACCGCTGGGCCGATTTAGACGGGGCTTCTACTGGTAGTAAAAGCCTACCTTTATCCGTGGCTGGCGTGAATACATTGACAAGTCGACTTACGTCTTTTTTTTTTATTGGCTTTACGCATTCTACGCACTAAGAGTTTATAGGAAAAAAATTACACGTCCAAATGTACCTTAATTTTGGAGCAATTGACTGTGGTAGTATATTGACATCTCTCGTTTTGGCATGTTTTTGTTGACAAGTTGTTGTTCAGTGACCAAAATAATATTCATTATTTGATAATTCAACTTATACACATAAAAGTTTCCTTTTTCTTCTTATATTACATTGACAAATTGAGTTGTCAAGTTATGGCCATCCTAAAGACCTGTTCCAATCTTGACGTATTGAGATGTCTAGTTGAGGCCAACGTAAGTTTCGTATCCTAAATGTAACAAATATAGTTCAGTACATGTGGGTTATAAAATACTAAATAAAAAACTCCAAAAGAGAACACAAATGAAAATCAATGTTTTACGCGAATAAATACTGAGATTATCTGCAGGGACGGTTCTTTAATTGATTGGGATCGACTACAGACAGAATCAGCAGCAATTGATGAAAATTTCGTTTCCTTAATGGAAAGGTAACTCAACTGTATGACGACCATGTTCCAGTGATAAAGATCAAACAAAAGCGCTCGCCTGCACCGTGGATGTCTCGTGGAGTTTAAATGGCCATGAGACGCAGGGATCGAGCCTTTCATAAATACAAAAGAGAAAGTTGCGACGAGAATTGGGAACTTTTCAAACTTGCTCGGAATCGATGCAATAAGATACGACGAGGACTGCCTAGAAAACATAGTCTCTTCTACATCTGCCGGTATCTGGAAGTTCCTCGGAACCTTGGGTATCGGTAGGTCAAGTCTTTCAAATGCTTCTGGTTATAGTGAATTGGATGATCTAAACCAACATTTTTCCACTACTTCTACTATGGATCATCTGATTCAACGTGATACCATCAACTTCATAAATAAGTTAAGGTATCCTGATATTAGGCCTTTCTCCTTCGCTCCAATTGATTCTCTAGAGATCAAACCCACTATCCCGACTAGCGAATCCAAAGCGGTTTGCTGCGACTGCATTGGGCGGCGCTTGTTAATCCCTATCCTTGACTACATCCGTCCAGCTATAACTCACATTGTAATTTTTTCCCTTTACTCCGGACCTTTCCCTCCCAGTGGCGTAAAGCCTATGTACTCCCACTACCTAACATTTCAAACCTCAACCTCCCTACCTAGTCATTATCGTCATATCTCTATTTTACCTTTCCTATCCAAAGTTATCGAGTCCACAAACAACTATCTCGCTTGACCCTTACCCATAACCTGCTTAGTCCCTTCCAATCCGGTTTTAGACCTGGTCACAGTACCACAACCGCACTCCTTAAAGTGACCGGCGATATTAGGTCAGGTATAGAGGACATTAATACCGTCTTTAATACCGTCTGTCACGACATCCTTCTCTCCATCCTCTCACATCTAATGATCTCTAAAGAAGCAGTGTAGTGGTTCTCTTCTTATCTTCGGGACCATCAGCAGTCAGTTCGCGCAGATGATTGTTCATCGAATTGGCGTAACTTAGATGCTGGCGTGTCTCAAGGCGGTATTTTCTCTCCTCTTTTAATTTCAGTTTTCATTAATTTTGTCACTAATCATCTTCAGTGTGCGTACCATCTTTATGCCGATGACCTGCAGTTATATGCCCAGGAAAGTAATGAGGATTTGCCAAACGCCATCTTTAAATTAAATCGGGATCTTGCTGCTCTCTATGACTGGTCCAAAAGGTTTGTACTGGCAGTAAATCCACTTAAGTGCCAAGCCATTGTACTAGGTAGCTCTAGGATGCTGTCTAGAATTAACCTAAATGCTCTGCCACCCATTTCGTTTATTAATGCTGTAAATCCGTTTAGTCGTAGTGTCAAGGATTTGGGCTTATTTTGAGATTCTTATTTAAATTGGCAGAAGCAAATGGCCTCCATTAGCAGCAAAGTGAGAGGCTTTCTGCGGTCACTTTACCGTCTAAAAAAAATCCTCCCAGTCCAAACAAAAATAATGTTAGTGTAGGCTTTGATATTCCCGATAATCGACTATGGTGATGTGTGCTAATTTGACCTGAATGCAGATCAGCTCAACAAACCCGACCGACTTGTGAATAACTGTAATTGAGTTCGTTTTTAAACTCCGCAAGTACGACCAGGTTTCTACATATGGTGCCCAACTTAAATGGTTGCCCATAAGGCATTGTAGGAACTTGAGGGCATTGACTACACTCTTTTCTTTACTTGACACTCCTTATTCTCCTTCTCACCTGACATCTCTTTTTCCATATCGCTTCTCCAACCACAGCAAATCCTTGCAATCTTCAAACAACCGTCTACTTCACTGTCCTCAACAACGTTCTAACTTCATTCATCAACTCTATACAACTCTGGAATTCACTTCCTCTAGGAGAAAGGATGGCTAAGAATCGGTTAAATTTTAGAAATAAAGTCTGTGAGCATTTCAGAGCAAAGCTAGGAGAGTCGTTACAGCGGTAATCTATCTTATATATTTATAATTATGTATAGTGTATTAAATGATATAGTAATATACTTATTGCATTACCTGTATGTATTTGTATATGTGACACAATTTTTATTTTATTTAAGTTTATGCATTTTTAATTATTTATCTCTTTATTCTACGTACGTTGGATTTCACAGTGTGAAATTTTGCCTTACTTGCGGTCATCCATGTTTTATGAGCTCAATTGTTAGGTATTACTATGATGTCAAACATTGAGGAAGTAACTTGTAATCGTTATTGCTTAGTTTCGTTTAAAAAAATAATGTTATCTGATATTATAAAAAAACTGTTTTTTAAGAATATTTTGTAAAATTATAACATAAAGTCAAAATGTTGTGTAATGTGGTGTAATCAGGTCGACCTAGAACAATAACGTCTAGCTCTATGCAAAAACAAATAATGATAGCTGCAGTATTTTGAGAGATATTAACTAATTTATGATTTTTAGAAAACATTTATTTTACCATTTTCCTAGACTGATTTTTTTTTGAGACATAATTTTAATTGTTCCTTAAAAATTATCGGGAATATCAATTGAGCTCATAAAACATGGATGACCGCAAGTAAGGCAAAATTTCACACTGTGGATTTGCGCTATTTCAATTTATAATTTCTACAGTTAGTACTACAAAGGTTAAGTAATTATTCAGCCAAATTAACATTTATTTATAATATATTGACAACTCTGTAAATAAGTTGATAACTCGATGGTGAACGATTTGACATGTCTGTTATTTTCTAAACTATGGGCAATTTCGTTTATTTACTGTCATCATTTAATAGGTGGTTTAAAATAACCTTCTCAATACTTTAAAACACCACGATTAAGTAATTTTTGGATTTACCAGAAGAAGTCAAAACATTAAAATGGCCGTCCCGACAAATTGCTGTTTTAGACATGTCAACATATTCACGCCAGCCACGGTATTATAGCTTATAAAATTAGGCGGTTTGGCCGATTTAGACGGGGCTAAATCACCCCCCCCCCTCTCCCGTCTAAATCGGTGCTATATCACCGGGTACTTACCCCGACACTTTTAAAGTGGCTAAAGTATCCCCCCTATTTAAAGGGAAAGGAAAAAAAGATGACATAGACGGGTATAGGCCTGTATCCATTATTCCAACCGTAGCCTAGGTCTTTGAGAACGGCCTAAGCTCTCGTCTGAATAAGTTTCTTGTATCCACTGAGGCAATGTCGAGCCGGCAATACGCGTACCGAGAAGGACGCTCCACTCCATCACTGACTCGGGAGCTGGTTCGGCGTGTAGTTGCTGCACGTGAGGAAAAGCAACAAGTTGTTGTGATATGTTGCGACCTTTCGAAGGCATTCGATGTTGCCGATCACCATTTGCTAAAAGCAAAATTACGACACTATGGCGTACAAGAAAGTGCGTTTAACCTGCTAGCAAGCATGCTTGAAAGGAGATCACAAGTTGTAGTCGGGAACAAAGGGAAAACAAAATCAGATCCGATAGACTCTCTAATGGGCGTTCCGCAGGGATCATTGGTCTCAAATATATTTTTCTCCCTTTTATTGAACGACTTACCGTCTGCTATGTCTGCTACTGAAATACTTATGTATGCTGATGACGTCGCAACTATCGTCAAGGCCACCTTAGTGGATCAACTTGAACAGAGACTTAACATAACAATGACTGAACTAGCCAAATGGTTTTATATGAATGGATTAGCTCTGAACTTTACAAAAACCTATTATATGCACTTCAGTCTATCAGGCCATAGATATAGGGATCTTGCAATAAATAGCGAAGGGACACAATTGCAATAAATAGTGCATACAAAATTCCTAGGATTCGTAATAGATGACGGCTATAAATGGGACGAACATATTGACAGGTTATGCGCTAAGATAGGCAGTGCTTGCTTTGCTCTTCGCCGTGTAGCTCGTGTGGTGTCGGTACAAGTCGCACGTACTTGTTACTTCGCGACAGTGCACTCCAGACATTGCTTCAGTACGGAGCAGAACTCTGGGGACGCGCCGCTGAATGGGAGCGGGCGTTTCTGATGCAAAAACGTGCCATCAGAGCAATCGTAGGCATACCGCACGATGTTTCTGCTAGGCCTCACTTCAAAAAGTATCTTGACTTTGCCATGCATAATTATATTCCAAGTTGCGATGTACATTAGGAGCAACGTGGATGAGTATACAATGCACGGTGATGTACACTCATATAACACAAGGAACGCAAAAAAACTGACTGCGGTAAAACGCACACTCACGAAATCGTGTAAGCTCACGCATGTCATGGGTCCGGAGGTGTACAATAGATTACCGGACACTATCACCACAGCTCCCACCTTGTCGAGCTTTAGGTCTCGTCTTAGGCGGTGGCTTGTCGACCAAACATTTTACACATATAATGAATTTCTGACATTTTAAGTTATGAACTTTGTTAATTTGACATTCTGCATTATTTATTAATTTATTTTGTTTCACCATTTGACTGTTTTTATAATTTACCAGTAATTAATTATTATTATGGATGTAATATAACTTTAACTGACATCTCTGATAATGTTCGTAATTGGTGACACAAATATTTTTGACTACAAACTGTATTAATTTGTAATGGATTTATAATATAATAATATAATTTTGACATGTAAATTGGCTTTACGAAATAAATGAATATGAATATGAATATCATCATCATCATCATCAACAGCCCGTTGACGTCCACTGCTGAACATGGGCCTCCTCTTAACAGACCTTGACAAGCCAGGATCGTAGAGGGATTTTGCCATAATCACCACGCTTGGCAGACGGATTGGTGATCGCAGTAAGATGTAAACCTTGAGCTAATAGATGCTGCTGCCCATCCATCAGGACAATCATCATGTATTCTAAGCCGGAAACCACACGGTGCTAGATACTTCTATTTTATTAATTTGTATAAATAGTGTGTCATCAACGTAAGGGTTATATAATATGTCACGGTTACTGAGGAGTAAATGGCACTGTTAATTTACATAAAAGGTAAGCCCTAGAATAGGGGATATAATAATATGGAATGTGGAATACCGTACTTTAAGAGATCTTCGTTGATACACCGAAAATCTATTTGTATGCATTTATTTCAAGATCAAAGTCGATATATCTTTATTCACATACACATTTAAAAATATTTTTTTATTATGTTCTTATGATGCGTCCTCTTTGTTTTTTTTTTTTGTGCCTACCACCAGTTCTTGACAAATATTTTACGCTATTTATTATTACTCCGTTATCTATACAATCGAAATAAATAAAATTGGAGTGTCTATTTGTTCCCCCCTCGTCCTCCTGACCCTTAGTTTGTAAAGAACCACCCGAAACCCTAGTAGACCCGAAGTCCGGGAGACCCGCGAACTGTAGAGTAGAGCGACAGTTGCACAAAACCTCCTAAAATATTAAAAGTAATAATCCCTCAATCTCATCGCTAGCGACCGCCCAGAGCCTAGGTCCAAGCCCCACAGGGAGCGCCCTCTTGCGCAGGTTGCTTAGGTTGTAGTTTAAACTATTTATTAAGGCTGGAGCTCTGCTCGCATTTATACCCGGTGAAGTTGCAAAAGCCTCGTGGCTACCTACGTATATCCATCAAATAAAACAAAAAAACGGTACGCTACATTCGTTAGACTACGCTACATAATATGTATATCAAAATATTTTAAAGTATGTCAGATTGATGTCAGTCTTTCACTGACAGATACCTGATGTAATAAGGAGTAACTTAAGCTACTTTTATATTAGAATCATTCTAAAATTATAAATTCCATGTGAATGAAGTCTAGTGCACAGCTAGTGCAAATCGCTTTTAGCGATAAGGCCGCCGATTGCAAAATATAATTAAGATAATTCTCATATGATGCACTATTGAACATAGGCCTCCCCCATCGATTTCCAGCGGAAACGATCGCTAGCGGCCTGCATCCACCGACTCCCCACGACCTTTATGAGGTCGGTCGGCTTGCTAGTTCGTTGTCCCCACTCGAGAACCTTTCTGCTCGGCCGTCAGTTCTGCGCACTATGTGTCCTGCCCATTGCCACTTCAGCTTGCTAGTCCGTTGAGCTATGTCAGTGACCTTCGTTCTCCTGCGGAGCCCTTCATTTCTGATTCGATCACGCAGGGAAACGCCGAGCATAGCTCTTTACATAGCTCGCTGAGCGACTTTGAGCTTTCTTTACCTCCCTCACATTAGGCGCGCGCGTTCCTCGGGCGTGTGGGCGACACGGGCGCCGCGTGCGCGACTCGAGCGCGCCGCATAAGCTACGCGTGTTGCTGCCGTGTGACGCGTGTGCAGAGAGCGCGCGGCGCGCTCTCGGCGCTCGCCTTGGCGTGTAACCCCCTTCAGTCAAATTCACATTTTGAAGTAGTGGGTGGCGGAGATAGCGGGCGAAGGGGTAACAACGCGACTCGAGCGCCGCGTGCACTCTCCACACACGCCGCAGGGCAGCTCAACGCGTGGCGCCCGCGCTACTCACACGCCCGAGGATCGCGCACGCCTAATGTGGGGTCAGCCTTTTGAGGCACACATCATCACATATGTGCGACATATCATCCATATGTATCCATAAGTCATCATTGATTAAAGACTTTTGTCTGTAGGCACTGAGGTATTTTCGACGAGAATATCTCCCGAAGCTTCCCAAACGCTGCCCAGCCGAGTCGAATTTGACGATTGACCTTTTCCTCTAAGTTGGTCCTACCTAGTTGGACCGTTTGACCTAGGTATACGTATTCAGTCACAACTTCGAGGATGGAGTTCCCAACGGCTATAGAGTTGGGCACTACGACGTTATCAAAATGGTAGGTGTCGTTTTGACGCGATTATTTTACAGTGCAGAAATCTATGTCAATATTATAAAAAATACTTGTTTTGATAAATACATGTATGATATTAAATCTTCGTAACTCTTAACGTTTAATTCGAAACTCATTTAGTTCGCTAGTTCTGGGAGTTTTCGCCAATCTTTTGCCTGACGTATATTAAAACTGAATAACTGAAAATTTGACAGCTATTTCATTCACAATTTTGAAATTATTTAAGTAGTCAGAGTCGCAAAGTTCGCAGAGGATAAGCCTTTTTGTGTTAAGGCTGCGGCTAGAAATTGAATTGAATGTATGATACATAGAATTAGTGACATTTAATTGGTGTAAGTGTGTTAAATAATTTACGACAAATTTTTCAATCCTCTGATAATAACTATTTTGAGAAATACATTTTAATTTTAACCGAGAACACATTTATCGCCATATTTAAATAGTAAAACTATACTTAAAATTAAATCATCGAGGAAACTACGTCGCGTACACATATCGCGTACGTAGTTTGGTGTCATTAAATATGTATAGATAAAATGCGTATTTATTTTATAAGCTAGTGTGCGTATCAGGACGGAGTCAGTATACAGGCTGGAAATACGCACAACAGTTATCAATATAAAAACAGCAGCTCTATTTAGGAATAGTTTTCGCAAGACATTTCATAATTTATACTCTATGTTAACTAAACAATCTATACTTATTTATAAAAAAAAGTTTTTCGGTCGCTGATAATTTGGCTAGGCCCTCTGCGATGCGGCGCGATGCCATGGCAGGACTCGCGGCGGCGGCGCACGCCTTGGTAGTGGCAGCGCTCGGCATACGTTTTAACCGCCCGGCCCTGAGCTTGTCGTAATGCACGAGATTTCGGCGTTGCGTGCGCTACCTAGAAAGTGTAACGGCGGAAAAAATATTGTTACTTTTGCTGGGCGTATACGTAACTGTGTAGAGGTAATCCGTTTACAAAATCAACCGGACCACTGCCGTTCGCTTGAACTATTTTTAGTTTTATGGAGCAAGTTGTCTCCGCTGATTCGTCTACGATGGTTAGATTATGCTCATTCGTGTGATAGTAGTTTATCAAAAATTGAGATGCTTGCAATCTTCCTATATTGCGAACTAGAATTACAGCTTAAAGTATGGTGAAACGTTTGATTATTATTCGTCTCTGTATACTTCCCGATTTAGGGACAATAGAGCGTATAGGGATAGAATAAATGTTACTGCTGAAAATATAAAAGATAATAACATTCCAACTCCAAACAGCTCCATAACTATTTCGATCAATTATAATTGTTTACGATACGAAGATATTAGATATTATTAGAAATTTTAATAGTTGTTTTAGACAGAACTTACAACGATTTTTTTTAAATATGTGCATAGTGATCCTAGTTATGCTATAAACGTAAATTATTGTATAATTTTCATAATTTAATTGTATAATGTGAAACAAAATGAAAATTACCTAAGTTTTTTTTTATTCAACATAATATTATAATGTTTTGTCGAAAATTAATAAAACACACTATATTTACCACTACCAGACACTTCATGTTGGCCATAACTTTAACCAGACGCTTTTAAGCTCCTTAAGTGGCTCCGAAAGTGAGTCTAAGTTTTACTTATCTTTATTACCTCGTCCCTAAAAATTGGCCGTTTATCCAAGTTAATGGTAAACGTGTATTCATACTTGTAGTACATAAGAATATTACTTTATGCCATATATTTTATAATTTCTAAGAAAATAAATTATAGCTTGGTCGTTAGCATGCACTAACGTGTACGTTACCTCAGCAAAATAATGTAAAAAGTAGTAATTTAAATGTTATAGATAACTAGCGACCCGCCCCGGCTGCGCAGGGGTGATGATGTGTTATACATATAAACCTTTCTCTTGAGTTACTCTATCCATTAAAAAAACCCTCATCTAAATCCGTTGCGTAGTTTAAAGATACATAGTTAGGTATAGAAAGACTGCGGGCGTCTTTGTTTTATACTATGTAGTGATTAGAGACATAGCTTCTGTAATTGTAAGACACATTTTTAAATTTGTTACACTTTTAGTCTTTTAGTTATGCAATAAAATTATGCACCGGGAAAATGTTACTTAAATAAATATAAAATAACTTAAAGTGCTTAACTTTGATTAAAGTGAAAAATACTAACTGTAATGGTATTTCGTAGCTTTTGTAGCCTTCCAATGTATATGAAGTTTCATAAGTGTCCTATTAGTAATAAACGAGTTATTCTGAAACAAGCTTCCCGCGCGTGGTTTCACCCGCGTAGCTCCCGTGCCCGTGGGAACTTCGAAATAAAATATAGCTTATAACCTTTCTCGATAACTGGACTATCCAACAAAGAAAGATTTTTTGAAATCGGACCGGTAGTTTCTGTGATAAGCGCGTTCAAACAAACAAACAAACTCTGCAGTTTTATAATACTAGCATCCCGCGCGCGGTTTCACCCGCGTAGCTCCCGTTCCCGTGGGCACTTCAAATAAAATATAGCCTATATATAAATACAGCCTTTCTCGAGAAATGGGCTAATTTAACACCGAAATAATTTTTCAAATCGGACCAGTAATTCCTGAAATTAACTTTAAGCAAACAAACAAGCTCTTCAGCTTTATACATATATCCCGCGCGCGGTTTCACCCGCGTAACTCCCATTTCAATGGAAACTTTATAATAAAATATAGCTTATAGCCTTTCTCGATAAATGGGCTATCTAACATTGATAGACTTTTTTTAATCGGACCAGTTGCTGAGTTTAACGCGTTCAAGCAAACAAACTCTTCAGCTTTATATATTATGGCAAATAACACATTATTCGGTACCAATTCTTTGCGTTTATTACTCGTGATAATTTCTCAACGAAATTTCCGATTAGAATAAAACAATAAATATGCAATATACATAAATACCCTTGATAACATAATGCTTAATTTGAATAAGGATTAATATTACGATACACATTTAACGTAGTTTCTTTCTTCAGACGATTTAATATTTTTTATGAACATAAAAGCGGTTATTGTGACTAAACTATGATAGTTAAATATGTGCTCTCGTGGACTTTTTTGTATATCTTAATAAGACCTACAAACCCGTAGTTCATCATTTTGTTCTATTGTCAATAGTTTTTGCAGCGCACGCATAAATAGGTTTTCGATTTTGCGAAATATGCCCATGTATTGGAACCTTGTGGATGGAATTTATGTATATTCAGAAGAATAGCGGACCTAGCAGCGATCCTTGGGGAACACCAAACGTGATTTTATGCGGTTTACTTTGGTATTCTCCGACTTTAACCACCTGAAGCCTGTGATTCAAGTCTGATTCAAACATTTTATACGCCACTCCTGACACGCCTACGTCCCTTAGTTTTTGCAGTAGTCTGGGATGGCTAGCTGTATCAAAAGTCCTTTTAAGGTTTATGAATAAGCCCAGCGATATTTTTTTTTGATTAATGTTCATTTGTATTTTTGTAATTAGATCTGTGGTTGCTGATACGGTGTAAGAATGTGCACGACATCCATATTGTCTTTCAAAGAGGAAATTGATTGAGGTGAGGTGTTCATCTAAGCGTGTATAAAGAACCCTTTAAATATTTTAGAGATAATCGGAAGGACTGAGATGGGTCTATAGTTATTGAGATCCGTTTTGGCACCAGATTTGTGGATTGGGGTGACTTTGGCTACTTTTAGTTGGTCTGGAAATATTCCACTGGCAAGGTGTATGTTTATACAGTCGGTCAGTTTGTCCACGATTAGATCACATACGCATTTGATGACTTTGGTAGTTATACCGTCGATACCAGCAATGCACTTTGTATCAAGATTCTTGATTATTTTCGCTACTTCGCTGGCTCGACATGGTGTGAAGCTTGTAAGTTCTCTGTTATATGGTTGGGTTTTTGGCACTGTTAGTGTTTTATGTTGCTGTAGTTGTGTAGGAATGTGGTTGGCCAAAGTGGAACCAATCGTAGAGAAGAAGCGATTGAATGTCTCACAAATCTCGTCACCATCTGTTAAAGGTCCAGATTCAGCTAGCAGTTTTGGGGGAGTGCACTGTGACTTGATTTTATTATTGGACAATTTATTTATTAAGTTCCACATCTTTTTAGGGTCTGCAGTATGTTTCATAAATGCCTCATAGTAGTTTTTTTTGTCATTGTTCCTAATTGTTTCAGCTGTTATCTTTCTTTCAGTTTGGAAACTTTCCATTAGCTCTTCATTATTTGGCTCTTGTTTCAATCGATGCCAGGTTTCATTTCTTATCGTGATTTTGTCTGTTATGTCTCTACATATCTAGTCTTGGTGCGGTGGGTTTAAGATTTTTGTTTTGACCGTTGTACTACCATGGATACCACACTTTAGATACTTCTCAAGGTTCTCGTAAGTGTTGTCAATTGTCGAGTATTCTGCGTGTGCGATGCTTTCGTGTAATTTTGCATAGTCGATCGCTTCGTATTTTACACGTGCCTTTGGTGGTCTCTTGTATTTTTTTACACTTAGATTTTGCTTGTGGTCATACATAGGCGAGTCAATAATGACCATATGGAAGTTTTTGTCTTTAAGGTTAGTACATACGTGATCAAGGATTGTTTTTGTGGAAGCAGTTTCACGCGCGCTGTAGTTTTCATGGATATTATTAAGAAAATTGTATCCAGACTCCCTCATAAAAACTCGGTAGTATTTAGTCTTGGAATTTTTGTCAAGAGGTCGATGTTAAAATCGCCGAAAATGATAGATCGGGGTTTCTTAACCAGTTGCGATGATTATACTTCAAGAAACTCTCTCGTGTTATTATTTCCTAGATTGTAGACAGCTCCTATGTTTAAAGCGTGTCTCTCGAGACGTATCCATAGGTAATTGATTCCTCCGGCGTATACTTCATCCACTTTGCTGTGATTAAGAGTGTTATGTACATACATGGACACACCACCACCCCTGGAATCCGTTCTGACATTATAATAGTGGGTATAATTGGGCAGTTGGAAATGTTCGGCGTCTTCACTGGATTTGAACCATGTCTCAGTTAATATAATAACATGAGTAGTATATTTGATCGATTTTATTATACATTGAAGTTCGTCGAATTTACCATGTCTTTTTAAGCTTTTTACATTTGCGTAGAAGTAAGTTAGGGTCGATTTAAAAGATGGCAGGTCTTGGTAAGTATGGCAGAGGTGGTAGTTAATTGTTTCGTCTGAGTTTGTTTGGATTTTCGTTGGATATTTTAGTTTTTTGGATCTGGATCATTAGTTTGAACGATCATTGCCTTTGATATATTTCATGACTAAATTAATTTCGCCGTTTTCTTTACGACGGTTTAGTTCTTGGCTGAGCTCTTTCATCATTGCCTTTTGGGTGGGAGTCTGGTCCGAGTATACCTTTATGTTACCTGGAAGTTTATTTTTGTTTCGCAGTATTGTTTTCGCTTCCTCAGATGATCCGAAGCAAATTTTCAGTGAGCGGGTTTTCTCTGAGGTAAATTTTCCAAGCCAAATTATTTTTATAAGTTTGGTCGATGCATTTTGAAGGATATTCTGGGCCGAACTCGTATCCTCTGCCTGACGTGCGGCTTTATCAGGTATTGTTGGTTCGGGTAAGCCAACGATTATTATGTTTTTGCTTCTATTTGTCCGTTCCTGTAGTTCATTAATAACTTGTTCACTGGAGAAATCATAGTTTTGTATTAGTTTTGACTTTGAAGATGTGCATTTGAGATCACTAATTTCAGTTTCGAGCTTAGTTATCTTCAGTTCAGCAGTGAGGTTATTTTTCTTCAGTTCAGAAATTTCAGCTTTCATATTGTTATGTTCGGCTAACATCTTTGCACTTGTATTTTTTATATCATTGACCTGGTCTTTCATTGAAGAGATATCATCTCGCACTGGTTTCAAGTTTGTCTCCAGTGATGCGATCATTTCATCTCGAAGTTTGTTTATTGCAGTTAATATGTCACAGCAATCTCTTTTTATTTTCCGATACGTGACGCGGTTATCCGTTTCATCACCACTAGTTTTTGAAAAATCTGATTGTGAACCACTTTGACCTACTGTCATGTCCTTGGATTGTGGCGAACGTCGGACACTCATAATGAGTTAACTGGTTTTGAGTATGCGTAGGAAGGGGATAAAAATGCAACTATCTCTTTTACTTACTTTTTGACACCACTTTCGCTCTTGTAATGTACGCTTTATGACTTATTATCGGATACAAGGTTTATTGATATTTTTACAAATAAACAGAAACACGTCCGTGCCGTCCGAGAGTCGAGAGACTGACTTTTTTATTTATCTTATAACTTTGTAATTCAGACAAGTACAAGTGTATGTAAATACCTAAGTGCTGAATAACATTCATTATTTCATAATAAAACCTATATGTAACGACGAGTGTATCGATCTGTTTCACTTTTACTATTTCAGGACTATCCGAGCTAAGTCCAAACGCGACATACATTTTATATGGTCGGATATGACAAAACTATAAATGGAACAATTTTATTCTTTAATATAGTATTGACTGCGAATCTCTGAAAATGGCTGTTTTATTATTAGAAAACACCGGACAAGAGCGTGTCGGGCACTCACATGAAAGAGTTTCGTAACCATGCATAACATCGTCTATTAAAATGCCTATTTTTAAGTAAATAAAGTTAAATTTTGCGGTTATAATTAATATATATCATATTTTTTTCAGAATGACTTTAATAATATTCAAAAGTTAAGGACGCTCTTATTTAAACTTATTATTCGGTTATCTTGAGACTGGAGGGTTTGATCTATAAAATTTCAAGGCAGCTTTTGTTGCATTTTAAGAGACCTTTCCAACGATACCGTACACGATGGGGTTAGTCGTTGTATGAGAGGGGGGCTGAAAAAATATATTTTTCCATAATTTTAAAAACCAAGTTTTGGATCTTCAATATACGTCTCCACCAATGTTCGTGACAATTGGTGCAGTAACGGCGGAGTACGAGCCCGGATAGATAAACGGACAGACAAACGGACGGACATGATGAAACTATAAGGGTTCCTTGTGGACTACGGAACCCAAAAATATAATGTTTTTTAGACCAGGTAATATTAGATTTAGAAAAGTGTTATTTTCACTTATAGCTAAAAATAAATACAATTTACGATATTTTATATAATTATATGTTTAAGTTTTATATATTAACTAACTTCCCGCGCGCGATTCACCAGCTTATCTCTAATTCCCGATGGAACTTCGTAATTAAATATAACGGTTGTTACTTCTGAATAACATAGCTTTCTTATGACAAAAATACATTTTAAAAATTGCTTCTATAGTTCCGGAGTATATTCAATGCAAACAATCATTAGATCACAAATATTAAGTTTCTTTCCGACCTTGTGAAACACTCTAAGCAGTCGGTCCCGATTAATATAACATCGTCTATTGAAATTGTATACCAAGTACCGGGCAGAAGCGTTTCCCTTTGTGTTACAAGATTATAATCAAGCTGAACATGGACCCCCTCTCTCGGTTGGAGGCCCAAGTGCAGCTGTGGATGTTATACGGGCGTCACACAATTAGTATGATAACGGAGAGCTAACTGTAATGTATTTATTAAAGTTCTGTATAACTAGGGTTGCATCATTCTTCTGTAGTGGCTATCTACTCTTCGACCTTCTGTATTTCCTGCTGCAGTAGCGTATGTAAGTGGTAACCCTTGTTAAGGACGTTGAAAGACATGGATGGAGGAGGACAAAAGCGAGGCGGGCCTGAAGTTCTTAAAGAACAACACCACCTCGCCTTTGTTCCATGCTTCAGGCGTGGGGCCTCTGAGCAAGGTGTCCTTCAGAAGCTCTTTGATCCACCCGCTTTTAGGAGCTCTGATGTGAATCCGTCCTCACTCGGCACCTTGTAGTTCTTTAGCTATTTTAGGACCATGTTTAATAACTGTTCGTTATCTACACTAATATTATAAAGAAGAAAAGTTTGTATTTTTGGATGTTTGTTTCGAATAATCTCAAAAAATACTGAACGGATTTCGATAATTCTTTCACTATTAGAATGCTACATTATCCCTGAGTAATATAGGGTATAAAAGGAATAATAAGGAATTTAAACAAAAGATCTTAAACGCGGTTAACAAAAATAGGTTGCCAAATTGACATAAAATCAATTAAGTTATTATTAAAAATTTATTTATTAATTTCATTTAATTTATTAATTTCATTTAATTTGCTCCTTATATTTTGACATCTCGTTTTAATTAATAACCATGTTTTAAATATTACAATTTATTTTATTTAGTTAGTAAGTGACTATGCATGCAATACAATTTGTCAAATTTAATTATAAAATACCTATTTAACTTTTAAGCTGTTGTTCACTATTTATATAACAAATGTTGTGCATATCTGTAATAGATGTAAACACCTAGCCCTATTTTTTTGTATATGTAATACCTATTTATCAATGTATGTGTTTATGTTGTTGATGTGCCTCAATAAATAAATAAATAAATAAAAGGAATAGGCTATATTTAATTATGAAGTTCCCACGGGAACTTGAGGTACGCGAATGAATTGGCGCACGAGTAGCTAGTGAACGTATAAATTGGCCTCCCGTGAGTGGCTAACTTAATATGATCAAGGTCATAATATGTTTACTGTATGTGTGATTATATACCAATAACATACATGATTCTTTAAAGCCAAATAGCGAAACATGTTTCTTTGATGTGTAGTTTCCGGCTTAGAATAGATCACTTCATGTCTTCCCATGGGGGTCGTAAAAGTAGACTATATTCGTAATAGGCGTTGGGATATTCTTCAAATGGATGAGCAGCAACATCTATCAGCGCAAAGTTCATTACCATCTTACTGCGATCCGTGTACCAAGCATGGTAATTATGGCGAGGAGGGGGCTCAAGTTCAATAGTGGATATAAACGGGCTAGTGAAGTGAATTTTCCTATTTAACAAATACTTTTGTACTGCGGAGTCACTTAATATTAAGCTAAATACGGTCTATTCTATTATCAACTTTTCTATCAGCTACGTTCGACTTTTCTATAAGCTGTTAGCAGTCGATCGTTTATTCAATAAAATTTATTAAGTAAATAAAAATGAAATATTGTATATCAAAACATAGATTTCTTCTTCAATACATAAATACAATTTCTTTTATAAGCTTCCCGCGTAACACCCATTCCCCTAACAAATGCATACTTAAATATAGCCTATATCCTTCCTCGATTAAGAACAGCAGTCAACATGGCCTGTAATTTAAAGTTGTGCAAGGTGCTCTTAATAAAGCTTTAACAAGGATAAGACGTAATAATTACCGTCTTTGACCTACGCCTTTCTAAATTAGGTTCAATTCAAGCCGTACAAGCTGGTAAAATATAAAAAGAAGAATTATGTTTTACGTTGATTTACATTTAATTACAAAAACCAATATATATATTTTTTTACATTTATTGTAATATATAATTAACTGTTGCACGCTATAAAATACGCTTAGGTTGCGATTTCATCATACAAAAAGGGGTTAAATTTTCAAAAATCGTTTCTTTGTGCACAACTAAGTCGCTAAAGGAATATATGTGCAAAAATTTATGGTCGTACACCCGCAGTTTCATTTGTCCGTTCATCGATCAGTCAGTCAGTTTCTGCTTTTATATACAGAGAAGAGAATGTAAGAAAAAAACAATTACAACTGAAGGAATTAAGCCAAATGGACTCAATCCACACAATGGCCAACTTTAAGTTAAGTATGAAATCGTACTTCTGAGAGAGGAATATATCATCGAGTGAAAACCTTATTTTGAAAATGTACGCAGAAACTAGTTTTTTTCGTTACCTCCATTCAACGCTCAGTATGAAGAGCCCACAAAAATTATTTGCTGAATGAATTCAGTTCGCTCAAATTGTTCACGAGAAACGTATATCTATGACCTAATCTCTTAGTAAAGCAATGAAAAAAAGTCACTATGCGCTAAAGTAATTACAGCTCAAACTTCAAACGCTCATAAAAATGACTTTGTGATAACCGAGTCCATTCTGCAGTAGCCTGTACTAAATTAAAATACACGTAAAATACAAATAAGGTCTGAGAGACCCCTACGGGTAACTAAAATAATATTGAATAATATCCTCGCGGATGTGGCGGTGCGAAATATAAAGAGGTTCAAGCTCCTGCTTGTTCAAATCTCACATTGCATATCTGTGGCAACCAAATAGAAGAGGAAGACTACGTGCCTTACAAAACCAATATTGATCCAGCAATCAGTACTGAGTTTTCCTGTGTACTCGCGCCAGTTTACGCTGTTATCAGGATCCGTCTGTTATCGTGTCTGGCTGCACGATCCTCCACAGTCCACAAACGTAGTATATTGCGGTTTCTTGATATCAGCTTATCGAAACGGCGGTAAAATATGGAATGCGGTGCAATAGGTGATTACAGCGTGAGCGGTGTAAGCGAAGAACAGGAATATACGCGGAAAAAATGCGTTCCTTGTTCAAAATGTGCATGAATTATATGACCTTTTAAATATAAAAGGTAACCCCATACCCACATACCATACCATACCATAGACAACCAATGTAAAATATTTCATAATTATTATAATTTCAAATATGCAAAGATATAAAAGATACTGTCCGCCTTGGTTTTAGTCCCCTTTATTAAATGTATGATTAAGTCATACAAGACCTTGTTATTTTTTTTGTCCGGGGCTAATGCATTAACGCATCCCCTCCAGCGCCCTGCCGCTGCAGCGTTCCCGCAGAGGGGTATGTGGGACTCGTCCGCTCCATAGTGTGTTATGACCACTAAAACCCCCCAGACACTCCTCCGTCCCCAGTTGTTGAGAGCCGTACGCGAGGTACCATTAGGCCCAAGTCATAATAGACCTATCTAATTGAGTTTGTCTATTTTTAAATCAGAATAATTAAGCGTGCTTATAGCAACTCATTCGATATTTACGAGTTTTAAATTGTTTAATCAGCTAACATAACGCTGGCTAAAAACTCCGCGTGCATAGTGATCGTAAATATGCAGAACTGAATTTGAGAATAACTCATTTATTACTAATAGGAGAAAAATTAAGCTTAATATAAATTAGAAGGCTTGTTCATCATCATCAGCCCGTACAACGCCCACTGCGAATAAGGGCTTCTTCCCGAAGGAGGTTTTTTGCGATAGTCACCACGCTTGGCGGCTGGGTTGGTGACCGCAGTATTATGTTGTAACATACACGGAAACGCTGCTACCTAGATGATGTTATAACAATCGGGACCAACGGCTTAAAGTTTTTCCGAGGATTGTTACAAGTTACAACATACTATTTAAAGTAAGAATGTTTCTCTCTTAATTAAAGTGTTAGGACCAACATTCGAAGATGGATTGAAAGCGTACGCCGCTGAGTGCACCTCGTGGCTCATACAAATCTGAAAACTCGCATTAAATCGTTGAATAGATCCTATAATCATCAACAGTTCGTGTGTGTGTTTGATTGGTGCATTATTCAAAAGGACTTAGAAAGTTCCGAGTGTCGAACCCCGCTCGGTTCGAGCAGCGAAAACTTAGTATTTACTTAAATTTCATGTTAATAGTGCATTATTTTTATGTTTTTATTGCATAACTAATTTTAACTAATTCTTAAGAAGTCATGTTCAAAAGATGTGCAAGTCATGTGCAAAGCCGCAAACGTTACTCCAGCAGGATCTTGAATAACTTCGCAAACAAGGAAAAGACAGATAATTATATTACACTTACCTCGTTAAGAGCTCTAATTATTTGCAGAACATTTTTTCTAAAATTCCCATAAAAAAAAAATATCTGGCTGGGGTAAATAATCTTACGCCAACAGGTTTTTTTTTTTTCAAATAATTCGAAATTAGAAGTGTACCAATTTTTAAAAATGTTGTCATTACAGGAGCTAGGTCTTTAATTATCTATAACATTGAAATGATTATTATCGACATTATTTTGCTGGGATTTCTATCTGTTTTTCCGTCCGTTCCGATTCACTGATATAAGCTAAAATCCTTAGTTCACGAAGTCAAGGGCAGTCGTTAGTTAACTTATAAACACAAAACATAAAATAAATATGGTAATAAGTATAATCTTTATTTTGATTATGTATTACTTCAAATAAATATAGTTACAATTATAATTTAGTTAATAGGTATACAAAAACATAAAATGTCTTTTTGTTTATTTGTTTGATACCTATTATTATATGAAATATTAACTTAGAGCTGAAATGTCAATTATCTTTATCCTACCAATATTAAACACACTTTTTTGCGAGTATGGAGGCTAGATGTATGAAAATACAATAGGTGAATATAATACCGAAGCTGCAATCACACATGAATGAAAAGAGTGTGTGAAATAGCGTTACTATATCCTGAGTAGGTAGTTACGCATTTTTACCGTTACGATTTTCACACTATGTCAGTAAACAAAAACAAAATGATAAAATAACTATACCTTAGACATCTGTTTCATATACATATTACGCCCTATTATTTTCCTGACGGTAGAAAAGTCACGCAGTATATAAATTTAAATAAAAAAATATCTATCATTACGACAACTTTTATATAACACATAACGTTAGGAGCAGAGTAGCATCCCAACGAGAACAACATCGCAGTAGCTCGTTGTGTTTTTTGCATTTAAGAAAAATATTGAGTCTACCATTCAAAATTATTAATAAATTGTCACATTATCAGGGCATTTGTTTCTAAAGAGTAGTACTAAATAAGATTTCTTATAGGGTGTCGCTTTCTCTTCAAACGACTTTATTCGCGAAAATGATAGTCTATAAAACACTTCATTATGTAAAGTCGTTAGGCCTAATACGGAATGAAATGTTTATCTACGACTGAGCCGTAGACAAACTCAGCTAACTCGATATCATTTATATTAAGTTCGGCGCTTTTAAGATGTTCTGTTTTCTCTACCGACTGGTGGTGTTATGTAAATAAGGCTTGACGTTAAATTAATTTATCTTCATTTCGCGGAACAATGTTTAGTTTTGTCTTATGAAGCTATTTTAGGGAATTACGGTATCTCTCTACTCAGAGTACTATTCATTATCATTATGCTCATATTTTGAATCCTCTGCAAGTGTTGTTTTAGACAAGAAATGTCTTCGTTTATATTCATATACCTAATGTTGTATGTAGTTAATGTTATTTTGGGAGTTAGACAGTTATTAAAAGAACAACACGTTTTACACAAACTAACGTAATTTAAACTAACGTAATTAAATCCACGTATTTTACTTTATCCTTGCAGGATTAATGTAATGTTTACATTTCTCGATGTTGATAACCATTTGAAAAAAGTACTAAGTATTAATAAGCTTCCAATGAAACAGATCTATTGTTTACTAGCGGCCCGCCCCGGCTTCGCACGGGTGGACTTTTATACCCTACCCCTGCCCTACCCTACCCATGCCCCACCCTACCCATGCCCCACCCTACCCCTACCCTAACCCTACCCTACCCCTACCCTACCCCTACCCCTACCCTACCCCTACCCTACCCTACCCCTACCCTACCCCTACCATACCCCTACCCTACCCCTACCCTACCCCTACCCTACCCTACCCCTACCCTACCCCTACCCTACCCTACCCTACCCTACCCTACCCTACCCCTACCCAAAAGTCCTATATCCTATGTCCTTCTCCCAGTTCTTAGCTACCTCCCTACCAATTTTCAGCCAAATCGGTTCAGCCGTTCTTGAGTTATAAATAGTGTAACTAACACGACTTTCTTTTGTTTTTAAAATGTATTCCTCTATTCAGGGCGTAGACAAATCCAACGAAACAAAAACCATGAAAATTGATCCAGCGATCTCGAGTTATAAGTGTTGTAACAAACCCGTCTTTGTTTTATATATATAGATTTCATGAAGACATTATTTTTATACAGAAATATACAACATTTGCCTCATAACCGTTTTTCAGAAGGAGGCCGCGGAGCGGGTCCGGAAGAATGATATCTCCTCCAAAGCTCACCCAAAGACCCACTCCGCCCAAAGCTCACATGCTGCAGTTCTCCACTCCCCACTAAGCCTAGGTGGAGCACTGAGTGGAGTGGAGAACATGAATCCAATTCTCTTTAAAAGCCGACCATTAGAAATAGCGCCCTGGTGCTCTATGCGCACTAAATAAAGGTGATCCCAGTTGAACTCGTGATTCAGCTGTCCCGATATAGGATATTGCTGCGCGACAGCCGAGTCACGGATTCAACTGAATAGGTGTCATTCTCCTAGAAAAAAATGTAATTGGTTGCCGTAATCCTTATAATTAAAAAAAATGATAGCTAGTAAGCAAATATGGTAGAGAAAACGCCGTAAACGTATTAAATTACTGCAAACTTTTTTTTTTTAATGATCCGCATTCCTAATAATAAAACATATTTATATTATTTTGATGCATATATGAGTAAAGCAAAACAACATGACTGAATAAAGTGAGACAGTAAGTCTTTTATACCTGACGCAAAGCGACAAAATATGTAGTAACTTAACTAACATGGTAATGTTCTCTGTAATTCCTGAGTTAAGCTTTTAGAAGTCTGTTTTCATAAACTTCTTAAATTGACGGCTTTAGATGTTCCAAGGTGTGCGACACATAGCTGTTCTGAGTATGACTGTGCATTGTATTGACTTCAAAAAATATACTTCTGAAAGATGTATGGTAGATACATATTTTAAAAACCGAAGCATACTTGTGTTTTATCAACTCCATTGAGTGGTTGGTAGCCTGGTAGTACAGGGTAAAATGGAGTGAACCTATGCGTTTGTTTAAACAAAATTCCCCATACCTAACTGTGCTAGCCAGTCTACCAACAGAGCGTGGATCGTTGACCTCTTCTAAGTTAAGTCTGCAGCTGAACATGGGGCAGCTGCATGGTACATCAGAACTAACCTAGGCAAGCCAGGGTGGTTAAAGGATATTGCCATAATCACCACGCCTGGCAGGCGGCTTGTTCATCGCACTAAGATGGTAAGTATCCTTGAGCTGTTAGATGCTGTCGCCCATTCAGTCGCTTCCTAAAACACCCATGAAAATACGTGAGGTGCTTTGTGGTGATTAAGTATATAATATATAAAGGTTCAGATCCGGCTTAATATGACCAGAACTGAATGGTGATGCGGACTGTAGGTAAATTGTGATGTCTGGGTAGAATCCGGAACGGGGATGCAGGATTAGCCGTGTTCACACCAATTATACAATCTAACCAAACCAAGGAAGCATGAACTCACCAGTAAGCCAGTTAATCAGCCTCCAAAGCAGTGCTCAGCAATAGACAGCCACGTGGTTCAGCGCGGTGATTGGCGTGGAGTAGCAGGATCCAAGCACTTAATGTTTATGGGTACACCAAGCGTTATCACACACACACGGTTAGAGTCCAAAATGTGAGGATAAAAGTAAAATGCGGTTAAAATGCAGTCGTAAGAACAGCGCGTTCACGACCACGCCCGTTAAGCGGTTACGCACCCAGTGGTCGAGGTACGTGTGGCCGACGCCCCCGATTCAAGCCCCGAATCGATTTATTTAATATCTTTTGTTTTTCACTTAGTACAGTAAATGAGAAAACTGTTTCACCACAATAATAAAGTATTTTTCCTTGCTAAATAAACGTTATCTATCAAATAGAAGAGAGAATAGATCGCCACTTAATCTTATCCTTATACGCCTTTTTTCCCCGTTAACCGCATATACAATACAAACATCCAAAAAATCAAAATGACTTCATATATAATGTTAGTGGATGTTGTTAGTATATATTTATAATAAATTGTCATATGGAAATTTTATCTTGCAATTTCAACTTATAAAAAGGTTATTGGTACAATAAAAAATCTGTCGTTTTGTCCACAAAATTTAAAACAATAAGAAAATATGAATAGATATTATGTCTACCTCTTTCACACTACAGTCAAGTTATTGAATATTGCAATATGCAACTTGTTAGACTTATTTGGTTAACAATGCCAACACTGGCTGTATGAATATTGTAGTGAAGTCAAGAGCAATAAATGACTTACGTATATCTTTTCATGTAAGAAAAATATAGTACAATTCAAATTGAATTAGAATTAGAGTTCGTGTGTCATCTCAAAATGACAAACGAAGGTCCTTCACAAAGTCTCGTGCGAAATAATTACAATATAGTTAATAATAGACTTGGTGGAAAAACATTGTTGCACGCTGGATTTGCGTATAATATTCATAGAAAAAATCAAAACTCTAGACATGGCCATTGTGGTGGTACAGTTTAAATATCAAAAGAACATCATAATTTTCGTATTATATACATCAACCGGATGTATTATAATACGAAAATTTAAAATTACAGAGTGAAAAGTACAGTGACGAAATTCCAATCTACAACAATTTCAGAGAAGCCGAAATACAGCCCTGAAGGTAGAAAAGATACGATTCAAGGATCCAGCTCAAGTGTAATTTGATTATAATGAGGACGGCAACAGGATCATCGTAGGTATTTGTATCAGACATAGCTTTGGATTAAATTAAAAATGTGCACCACTTCTTCTGTGACGGTACATTTGATTGCTGCCCCTGTCCTTTTTAACAGATTTATATTATCCATATCCACGGAGATATTGGGAATAATTCAGATGGAACCTACATTGTGCCCATATTTTACGCGCTGCTGTTTGATAAAGAAAAAGCGACATATGAAATGATATTCAAAAAAATTAAAGGAACTTTGCCAGATTTTAATTTTCATATATGAGACTGATTATTTTAATTAAGTTAAATGATTATTTTCTCTTGAGGAGATGAAAACTGAAATTTAAATAAATAAATAATAAAAAATTAATTACGACTTTCAGTTTTCACAACATAATTTCTATGTTATAAATATAATTATGATTTAATATTATACATATTATACTTACAATCAATATACATTTATTATTTTCGTAAAAGATGTTTGCGCCTGACAGTACATTTGATCAAAAATTATTTGAATTAAATAAATCGAATCGGGGGCGGCAGCAACAGGTGCCTCGATCACTGGGTGCGTAAGCCACGGACTGCTGTAACCGCCACGCATGGCAGGCGGGTCGTGGGTTCGATCCCCACGCTGAAAAGAATTCTTTGTGTAAATTCAAAGATTTCTTTCCGGGTCTGGTTGGTTAAGGGACTACCCTCCGTGCCTTGGAAAGCACGTTAAGCCATTGGTCCCGATTGTTATTCGTCACATCATATCACATCATCTATAATAATCATTATCAGGGAACGGGCAGCAGCGGTTCCTTGTGTGTTACAACATAATGCTGCGGTCACCAACCCGCCTGCCAAGCGTGGTGACTATGGCAAATACCCTCCCTCGCGAGGAGGCCTATATTCAGCAGTGGACGTTAAACGGGCTGATGATGATGATGAAAATAGTTTATACGTAAGATACACACGCGCTCGAATAGATATGCGCTAACTTAAAACCATCGCTCCATAAATGCGGCTACTAAATATTGCAGTGTGTACCGATGGTTGGTGTTACCGATACCCTTCTTATTATTACATAGTTAGTTTTATAGCAACTGGCGTATTATTTCGATTATAAGCAAAATTTTATGAAACTTTCGAAACTTATTCTTCGCACACAGTGTTACTGGCTCGGGTAAGCCGATTTCGGCGTACTATTTTCTGTCGCACTTGTTAAGTACGACGGGCGCGCTAGACCAATCATGAGGTTTCCGGCGACCATTTATTTACAGTTTATACCTTTAATTGGTGTGTACACAAATTAAATACTTCGAATATGTTTTAAATGTTAAAATTGATAACATAAGTATATATAAAATAAGCTTATAGAATCAGGGCAAAACAGTACAAAAAGCTTTGTTAACTATATACTGTGTCTCGTCTTAAATGAAAATACGAATATAAATGCTCTTTTCAAAATGAAAAGACGATCTCTCTAGATCCGTAGCACTCGACGAAATTGAAAAGTCCACTCAGCAGAATCTTCAGTTTAGATAAAACGCATAATCTTTAATTGTTTATCGTTTTATCTTCTTAGACGAAATACACATATTAACAATTGTATATTATAATGGGAATATATAAAATATGGTAATATTTTTAATCTAAAATATATTTAAGAATTATTTATGAACTACCTACGTCAATCACTCTCTACCTATTTTATTATACATATGAATATTGATAGATTTTTATTTAAACCTGACTATTGAATTCAGATATTTCTCACGAACATTCATCGGTCTGGTCGCTGGAGACCCAATTCTCAATAAAGTTTTTGTGAGGATTACTGCGAAAAACAAACTTTACAATTGAAAATATCACATTCATAAAATATTTTTGCCACGTGAATCTGTACATGTCAAAAGAATATGAGAAAAGCTCACTTACATATTTTGGATATACCTATCAACTATTGAAAGCCAGCACTTTTAGGGTTCCGTATCTACCCGAAGGGTAAAACAGGGACCCTATTACTATGACTCTGCTGTCTGTCACCAGGCTGTATTTCAAGAACGGTGATATCTAGACAGGTAAAATTTTCACAAATTATGCATTTCTGTTGCTTCTATAACAACAAATACGAAAACTATAATCCCATACAACTAACCTTTTTTTTGCCTTTTTTGCCCGATGTCAATGACGGCAACAGATAGGTAACTTGAAAATGAGTCCGAGTCCGACTCGCACTTAGCCGGTTTTTATTTTTGTATGATTTATTATATTTTGCCCCATTGTAAGGATATTGAATAGTTCCATTTAGTTGGACTTTTGGATAATTTATATTTAATGTTACATGGTGCGATATTTTCGCGAGTAGGTCAATTCTAATAAAGTCACATACATTCTTTGCTGTTCATCTATAATATACTTACTATAATATTTATAAACAAATCTTAGTCTTAAAATAAGTTAGAGGAAAACCCATTTTATTCACCCTATTTTAGGAGAAAATAGGTCACTCTGAACTAGTCGCTTTAACGTTGTTTTTACTTCTAAATCATCATATTATATCGAGGGGTGAAAGGCTATTTGTTTGAAGCGACATTTTGGACGATATGGAGTTATATACATATTCGGATTCAGCGAATTTTTCTGCGTCGTCTGAGCCGGGTTTCGTACAATTCTGAGCACTTTTATGGCGCTTAAAACAATGCCATTTTAGTCCATAATTCTCAAACATGATGTATGATCAGACTTCAAATTTGCCATATTTTTTTAGTATATCATTTAAGCTGTATACAAAAACAGAGAATCGGATCATAAGCCGTTATTCCCTTCCTAAAATTTTAGTTTGATGGCAGATAAATCGTTTTTCGATGTAGCTATCTTTAGATGAAAAGTCCCTTCAAACATTTTGCTTACGACTACTTACTCTGTGCAATGTCGCTTCAACCAATTTGCCGTCAGCCAAATTCATTAAGACATGTCGTCGGTTCAACCCTTTCGCTACAACTGTTTTTCACTCTGTTTAGAACAACCAAGTTATATAACTCCTTTCAAAATCTGAGACATCAAACAACTCTTTAAGAATGTTCATTGTTGCTTAAGCTAACTCTCCTGAACCGTTAACAAAACCCAAAACCCAAACCCAAATTGGTAGTAAAACAAAATAGCCTATTCCTATTATTATTGAGTAACGTCGATTCAATCATTTTGCTTTCTCCTGCATAAGTACTGTAAAGTCACTTAAACCATTTTGCCTGCTGCTGATTAGTGACAATGTTGGAAGTTGAATCATTTTTCTTTACTCTAAAAATAAGGCGATACAGATCATTTTGTATTAAGCGACAATTTATCTTATACTCATAACTGTTTTTTAATTGAAAATTATACCAAAACATTCAGGGATTTTTTTTCAATAAAAATTTGTGATCCACATTATAGAAAGAGCACTAGTTTTTTCATAACGATTTTTTTTCCAAATTTTGAATCTTTAAATGGCTCTCCTGTAAAGTTCGTAAAATGTCGCTTCAAACAAATAGCCTTTCACCCCTCGATATGTGAATATATAAACACCTTTTTGCGTATTATGTTGATCCAGCAGTGAGCTAATGCATTATTGGCTCCACCTTTTTTGGGGAATATCTTGACTCCATTTTGATATATTTCGAGCGGAGTGGCAACGTAGCCTTCCAGTTGGCGACGTTGCCGTACATATTCCTAGACATGTATTTATACTCCATGATTTTTTTACCCAAATATCTAAACATAAATGCATATAAATGTAACGGTCGTATTTTTTATACTCAACAATCTTTCTTGGCTCCGATATTTATCTGAAATCCTATACTTATTGGCTCCATACCTTAAGTCTGTTTTTTGTTTGTTAATCAATAATATTGTTCCGTTTTATACAATATTTACGAAAATTAATACATACCTTGATCGAACATTTTATATGCGTAATATATCATACATTGTAAGATCCATTTCGGACGGACATACCTACTTAACCCTTTGGCTTTTGCTACTTCCCCGGGCATAAAGGTGAGCAGACGTCCAGCCTATAAATGGTTTAAAGATTACAAATTAAGCAACCTGTGCAAGAGGGCGTCCCCTGTGGGACTTAGACCTCGGCTCAGGGCGGTCGCCGACGGGGAGATTGAGGGATTATGACTTTTTGTTTTTTTAGGGGAGTATTGTGCAACTGTCGCTCTACTTTACAGTTCGCAGGCTTCGGAACGTTCGTCGGCACCGCACCCACTGCGCTCCGTGTTTACACTTTTAGGGAATTCTCCCTAATTTAGGGAAAAATAGCTGATGATTAAGAACAATTTGAAAAAGACAAGGATTTAGGGAATTTTAGAGTAAAATAAAAAAATATCATCATCATCATCAGCCCGTATAACGTCCACTGCTGAACATGGGACTCCTCCCGTGGAAGGGTATTTGCCATAGTCACCACGCTTGGCAGGCGGGTTGGTGACCGCAGTATTATGTTGTACAGTTGTACCACACAAGGAAACGCTGCTGCCCGTTCCTTGATTTACGATTATTATAGATGATGTTATAACAATCGGGACCAACGGCTTAACGTGCTTTCTGAGGCACGGAGGGTAGTCCCTCAGCCAACCAGACCCGAAAAGAAATCTTAGAATTTACACAAAGATTTCATATCCGGTGTGGGAATCGAACCCAAGACCTCCGAAATTCAAGGCGAGCCAAATACCGCTACGCTACGGAGGTTAGCAATTGTAGAGGGTCAGCAATTGTTGATCAAATTGGAGCCACATTTGTATGCCTAATGGATACATTCCATTCGGCAAATGTTGATCAGACGGGTTGTAGCATCAGTTAATTGTTGATCAATTAGCAATTGTTGATCCAAACAGTTTTTGTTGATCTAATGTATGATTCGGCATACAAATGTGGCTCCAATTTGATCAACAATTGCTGACCCTCTAGCGACACAAATAAGAACTATTCATTGCATTATTTATACAAATCCGCTCCATCTATTGTTGATCTGATTCAAATGGACCAATCAGAGGTCACCTTTGCCATGATTGGTTGGTTTTGTTATGCGCTGTTGCCACTTCGCTTCGAAATCTATACGCAATGATGAAAGCAAGACAGTGTTGAGTTAGGGCATGTAGAGTAGGACTTAGGAGCTTGGTTTTCCATAAGATTCGACAACTTTTTTTTATTACAACCATTTATTTTTTTCTTTCACCTGTCCCATTGTCTGTAATAAAGTCTTGCAAGTTAAATTTGACACACTTTCCGGTTTCCGATTGAGTAAAAATTTTGCACGCCTAATATGTATATCGCGTGACAATGCAATATTATGATGACATGGAGCTGATCTAATGATGGAGCTGGAAGGTGGCCATAGGAACTCCGTTATAATACGACATAACCCTATCGAGTTTGGGCTCGTATGATTCGTCTCGATGAGTACTTTGTCTGTAGATGGTATCCAGGGTCTGATGATGGAGCTGGAAGGTGGCCATAGGAAGTCCGGAATAAAACGACACAATCCCATCGAGTTTGGGCTCGTTTGATTAGTCTTGACGAGTACTTTGGTCCTAAATGGTATCCAGGGTCTGATGATGGAGCTGGAAGGTAGCCATAGGAAGTCCGTAATAAAACGACAAAATCCCATCGAGTTTGGACTCGTTTGATTAGTCTTGACGAGTACTTTGGTCCTAAATGGTATCCAGGGTCAGATGATGGAGCTGAAAGGTGGCCGTAGGAAGTCCGTAATAAAACGACACAATCCCATCGAGTGTGGGCTCGTTTGATTAGTCTTGACGAGTACTTTCGTCCTAGATAATATCCATATGTAACTCCATCAGATTTAATGAAATAAGTTCGTTCCATTGGTTATGACTGAATGTCAATTATATTTGATTAGATGGATGACCCAATGCCAAGGTGAGCACGTGCCGAAAGCTGAATGGTATGAGGGTGTTTAAACATGTCATAATATCACTAATGTTGCGCCTCAGGGTACCAGGGCGAACCCTGTTGTAGCCCTCTTCCCCCTACAATGGACCTCTGGGGGGAACTAAGCCGTAGTAAATGCCGAATCATAAATACTAAAAAGTAAAGAAACAAAATGTTTTTTTTTAATAAGCTTTTATAACTTGTTCATAAAATGAACTAAAAGGTTAAAAATAATTTAATTCTGATGAGAAATACGAGTATTATATTTTATAGGTACATTATAACCAAATTTATTTTTTAATATAAGCTGTTATACAGCTATTTTGACGGCAAAAGAAATAATAAAGAAAGTGTAACTTGCTTTTATTTTTATTTACCTTTTACAAACTTCAAGATTTATCCAAGATAAAACTAACAAAGAAACATAAACAATAACAAAAAAAAACTTCTTCTTAATACTTTAATTTTATGTATTATTTTCTTCAATTAAATTAAGTATCAGTTTTTTTAATCAAGTAGGTATCCACAGTCTAAAAAAATAAAAATCTTCATCTTCAGAAACATGTTGAGGATACTAAGGCTCTCCTAGACGTTGGGACTTATAGTAAGTTAACCTTCTAAGAACAACACAAACATGTTTTTGAAGAAATCGTTGAGTTACTGCTTAGCGCACTCTACAACTTTCTTATAAACATTATAAAAAAACATCAAAATTGTATTCTAAATAATTAATTAGCGGATACCAAAATAATACTTAATCCATGGTTAAAGAAAAGAATATTAAGGGCCTGTTTCACAATCTTTAAGTAAGTGTCGATATCGTAAGTTTGGTCATTTCTGACATAAGTCAAGTGACTTACGATTGGGTTACTCTACACTTAGTTGTAGATTGTGAAACAGGCCCTTAGTATTCTTTTCTTTAACCACGAATTAACTATTATTTTGGTATCCGCTAAATGAGTATCTACTACCTATTAATTTTTAATTATCCACAGTCTCAAAATAAAGCATAAACATTTAACAAAATTTATGAACTTAAACCTTTATCCAAGGAAAAGGTATTAAAAAACATAATTGCCGTAATTATGCACTATTTTTTTTTTACTTAAAACAAAACTTTGATTTTTGTCTTTGTTGACATTTCCTTAATAAGATCAAAATACACTGGCTGTCAAAACTAAGTACCTACCACACGTTAATCCTTACTAAAGACATTAGTCTTGAAAACGTCTATCTTTTGTTTCGCTTGCGATGTTGCCGCTCCGCAGCATTGGTGTACATTTCCGCGGCATTTGTTGATCTCCCAACGTTTATATTGATCAACAAAGTTACACAAAGTGTAAAATTAATGGCGGTTATAAAATCAACAATTGCCGTGTGAGTTGGTGACGAGCTAGAGTGTTTGCGGCGTAGTTAGGCACTGGGTCGCAATGAAGGGAATTATTATATTCGAAGTTTGGCACGATATTATCAAAATTATCTAAGCTACAAGCCTCTAAAGGTGGATCAACATTTAATGCATATTTCGGCCTGATCAACATTTGCCGTAGAGCGGACAATATATATATATAATATTATAAATATTATGTGAATGGTCTTTGTCAGGATATTTGTCTAAATGTTTGATTGACTTGATTGATAAGCTTCTAAATTACCGGTGCGGTAAAGACGAATCTTTGTATCCGACAATCGTACACGGCATTGATACCCTTGTATGTGTGTATGTGTTATCAAAGCTATACTACCACAACCATCTAATAAAAATATATTGTAGCTTAGCGGCTTTTTGCTTGTATAGCGTAGTTAATGTGTCCCTCGAACATACGGTATTCATTTATCAAAAATTATCCTCCTCATTGTGATAATTAAGTTCGCTATTAATTATTCAGTTCGTTAAACTTCATTAGCAACTCCGAACAAGTCGCGTGGTCGAATCTAGCGAGTGGCACAACTTCGAGCGGCGTGCGGCGGTAGTTCGACCATCGCGCGTCGTTGCGTTGCCGTCCGTGGCGTCGCCGCGTCCGCGTCGCCATGTCTCGTCAAAGCTTAGGCCACACTGCCAGTGGGCGGGCGAGCGAGTTATGCGGGCGGGCAAGCGAGAGATGGAAACTATATAAACAAATATATTAGTTGGTAGCTCGCGGTGTGAATCGAAGTATGTAAAAGAGGTGAAACGATTTTCGCCCGCCTAGCTTGCTCGCCCGCCCGCTGGCGGTGGTGTGGCCTGCGCTCATTGCGTTTGGCGTACGTTAGACTTCGCTAGCTCGCTAATGAAAAATAAACATAATATGACTATGACTACGACGTCACATTATTTGCAACATTCAACGGGCTGAACATCGACGGGCGGGAACCCAAGTTATAATAAAAATAATCTTTATTTATTCTAGAATGTGTAGGTACTATACAGTAATAGTTAAAAAAAATATATCTCTGGCTGGTGGGTACACTAGGATACTCTGTGTCTCCAGTTTCCTGTTTTCCGGAAGCTAGTAAAATCAAAAAATGGTAAATAAAGGAAAACAAAAAAAAAATATCTAAATAAAATTTACTACATTTAACAATTCAACCTTCAACATGGGAGATGTTGAAGGTTTTCCAAAAAGTGTGTGTGTGTGTGTGCGTGTGTTTGTGTGTGTGTGTGTGACAGTCAGTAAATTTCTATCTGCGTTTATACGTGATGTTAATTTAACAAACACTATTTTATAGGTTCTTGGTTTGAGCATAGTCTTTGGATACCAGTCATTTTTGGATGTTGGTTTTAAGGCGGAATGTTGTCAGGGTCAATATTTATTGTTAGTTCTATAAAATGTATTGTATGCAATACATTTATTATGTTCCATGGTATGTCCTACTTAAGAGTACTACGAGTAAGGTCGCCCTACGTTTTATGCGAGTTTATGTAATCGGAGAAGTGCACGTGAAGGAGGTTACATTCTAAAAAGAGTGTATTAGTAAAATAGCACCTTTTCAGAGGTCACCGAGGTTTTTAAACGCTATTTTAAAATAGCTCGCTGAAAGCATTTAAGCTTTAGGAGATACATTTATCGCAACTCACAATTATATTACACAATAACCTAATAGACCGGGAGATACTGCCACAAATTATTGGATCATTTGTACCAGTATGGCGGTTCTTCAGGGGTAATACGTAATGACAAAAAGAAAAATGATGGTCATAGCGCTGGTACCGGCGGCCCAATCCGTGGGCGTTAGTCGAACTCGTCGGATAAATTACGAGTGTCAAACGATTTGTTCCACAAACATTTTAGTATTTTCCGATATTCCATAAAAAAGAAGTAGGCGGTAGTGTCATGCCATACTTCTTTGGTGTGACTTACAGCCCGCCATACTGACGCGAATACGTTAAATTAAAAAAAAAAACAATTCAACCATTTGTACCAGGCTAATTTTTGCACAGTTAATCATCGTCGTGCAGCCATTTACGAAAATCACCATGCCATTATGAAAAAAGTGAGTTTGAAAGGGCTAAAAATTGTCCCAAAGCTACGTGGGATGTAATTAAAAAGGTATCTGATCTGAATACTATCTCTAATCTCTAAACGATACCCTGTAATATCCTGGTTAATCCCGATAGCCTCCACCCCCCGTTTTCTATATTGACTCACCTGGATGTGCGTTTCAAACCAATGAAATGCCATCCGGTTCGCAGGTATAATTACCAAAAAGCAAACTTTGACTGCATAAGGCACGATTTAGGCAATGTCGATTGGGAAGAGTTACTTTCTCATCATTCTTATGAGTTGGCTGTTGACGTTTTTTATGAAACTATATACATAGTTATCAGGTCACATACTCCATTAACACATGTTAAAAATTCAAAGTTTCCGATCTGGTTCTCACCTTCTCTAATAAAAACATTTAAAACTAAAGAATATGCTTGGTGTAAGAATTATGGTAATCTCTCTGATTATGTGTAATTCTCAAATTATCGTAAATTGTTTCACAGCAAGGTCGCTAAATGTTATAAGAGATATATGATATCAATCGAAGATAGTATTCCTAAATCTATAAAACATTTTTGGTCGTATGTCTCCTCCAAGAAAGGGAAAGCTAAGTACCGTGCTAACATGTTTTACAAAAATGTTTCGTCCGTCGACCCCAAGGAAATATGCAATTTGTTTTCAACATACTTTTGTTCCGTATATGAACCCTCTACCTTTGATCCAGACATATGGCAACCGTCTAGTTGTTATGAGGACAATTCGCCTTGTATCTCTGACATCTACTTGCAAAAGGAATCAATACGTACAGCATTGAAATCATTGGATTCCTCTAAAGGAGCTGGATCAGATGGCATACCACCCTCCTTCTTTATAAGTACTGCTGACCACTTATCTTCCGCCTTATACCAGTCACCCCGACCGTCGCGCGGAGTGGACGTGTTCACACGTATCGCGTCCAAACAAACATCGAGTGAACGTTATAACGACGGACACTTTAAAGTGTAATTATTGTAACATCGTGATCGATGAATTGTTAGCATACATAAGTAATAAAATCTCAGTGATTGACGAGGACAGTTTAACGAGAATATGTGTATCCGCGTTTGCGCCGGCCGAAATAACAAAGTCGAAATCGCTATTATTCGACTGTGTGCCGACGGATAGAAAAAAAATCACAAGGAAGAACAAAGGAAAGGAAAATCGTGATCTGGAAGACATAGTGGCCCTTCTTAAGAGCACGGATCCTGATAAAATACCAGTCTTTGTAGCACGGGACTTGAACAAACTACCCCCGATCACTTTTGATCATCTCGATGTGACAAAATTGCTCAAGGACATTACTTTATTGCAATCAGAGGTCAAAGATATTAAAAGTAGGTATGCAAGTCAACAGGAGTTAGAAAGGCTCAGGGCGGAACTTCATACGATTAAATCGGTACCGTTGATCTATGATGCCACCAACATAAATTCTAAACGTGGTGGGTACACTGATAATGAATCTGAACCCAGAATATCCCAACTATCACCTCAGGGATCGCCAAAATTAATGTCGTATGGAATCACTAACCGCCCTGAGTGCAATAATAGTGATAAAATAAACACTGCCGCAACTTTACAAATAGGCGAAACACAGATGGATGCAACATTATCAGCTGATGTGACGTCACGCGAGATAACGGGGCTCTGCGCCGAGAAGTCTATTACTTGTAGCGAACATAATGAAATAACGATGTCGGAAGGGCTATCTTCGCTTCCTTGTTATAGTGGGGGTCAGCAGAATGGTGACGGGCAGTGGAAAACCGTAGAAAGCTGTAAATCAAAATTCAAAAAACGTTTGATTAGTGTGTTGTGTACGTCTAGTGATATTGACGGGAGATTTAAAGTGGCTGATTTAAAAGTACCCCTATTTATCAGTAATGTACACAAGGACACCACTGAAAGTGACATTATTGAGTATATTCGACAGAAAACGCGGGAGACTGTTTCCCTGCATAGAATAAATAAAATGTACGATACTGAATATAATGCATACAAGGTGCTCGTGCCCAAATATAAATTGCAAGTATTTCTGGAAGATAAACTATGGCCGCAAGGTATTTTATTCCGGCGTTTTGTAAGTTTTAAGCCCAATACTTTTGTGGAGAAGGAACATAAACAACCAACTAATGGATATTGACAATACATATAATATGGTTAGTTTTAACTGCAAAAATGTCAAGCGGTCAAATGAAAGTATTACGGATCTGTGCAGAAGTTGTGATATTATAGCCTTACAGGAAACATGGCTGTTGCCCGAGGAGATAGCGTACCTAGGCAATATAGATGGAGATTTCGGAAGCACTGGAACATCTGCAATGGACACCTCGGCAGGAATGCTGGTCGGGAGGCCATTTGGAGGAGTAGCAATTTTGTGGCGGAAAAGTGTTTTCAGTGAGGTATCAGTGATACACAGTGTTAATCCAAGGGTTTGTGCTATCAAAATCTTATCTAATAATAGGACCATATTAGTGATGAGTGTTTACATGCCTACTGAGAGGGCTGAAAATACATTGGATTTTACGGAATGCCTGGGACTGGTGAGTGCTATAATAGACAGTGAGGTTGTTGAATCTGTGTTTGTCTTAGGTGACTTTAATGCCCACCCTGGTGGATTATTTTTCAGCGAATTGTCTCTTTTTTGTGCCGAGCACGAACTGGTTTGTGTAGATGTGGACAAGTTAGGTGTGGATTCAGGCTCCTATACTTTTATAAGTGACGCTCATGGGACGTCAAGCTGGTTAGACCATTGCTTGGTCACAAAGTCTGCATTTAAGGCTGTCATTGATGTTCGTGTTAACTATGATACATTGTGGTCGGATCACTTTCCTCTACACCTAGAGTGTAAGTTTGACGCCATTAGTCCTGTATCTAACTTGTATGATGCTAATAAATATGATGTAAATAGCGAAGTAAGGTGGGGCAATAGGAATTTGAATCAAATACATGATTACAGGGAATATTGTCATGAACAATTGAGATTTATTGATTTTCCACATGACTTTATTAAGTGTGGGGACAAACAATGTTGTAACCAGAATCATAAACTTTTACTGGATGATATGTATTGTAATATAGTGGCCGCCCTCCGTGAATCTGCAAGGGCTACATATCTGGGAAGCAGGCAACATAGAGGTAGGTGTGTAATGGGGTGGAACAGGCATGTGAGTGAAGCTCACGGGAAGGCCAAGCTAATGTTTCAGGACTGGGTTGATCATGGCAAGCCAAAGTCAGGAATAATATATGAGGCGATGTACGGAAGCAGAAAGATTTTTAAATCACGCTTGAAGTGGTGTCAAGATCATAAAGAACAAATTAAAATGGATAGGTTAGCGACATCGTGTACAAATAAGAATTTCTCTAGTTTTTGGAAAGACACTAGAAAATTGAACTGTAAGCCTGGCCTTCCCGTGAGTGTTGGGGGCCATTCAGATCCTAGGAACATAGCTAATGCGTTTAAAGAGCACTTCTTTGTTAGGTCACCACTTGGTCCATCAGCGTCGGTGCTCAATACTGAGTCCAAGGGGGTGGAGTTGAACCTAAAGATTTCAGCGAAAGTAGTAGCTCAAGCGATTCGACAAATGAAAAGGGGAAAGTCTCCTGGCCACGATGGACTTAGTATTGAGCATTTGCAGCATGCCGGACCACATATTGCACGAGTACTGGCTATGTTTTATTCGTTATGTATAGGTCACTCATACTTGCCGGAACAGTTAATGAAAACGATTGTAGTGCCCATCGTTAAAAATAAAACTGGAGACATCTCCGACAAAAATAACTATAGGCCGATATCTTTAGCGACTGTGGTGGCTAAGGTGCTTGACAGTGTGCTGGATGCACAGTTGGCTGAATCTATAGTTCTGCATGACAATCAATTTGGTTTCAGATCACAGCTGTCAACGGAAACTGCCATATTGTGCATGAAGCATACTGTCAGGTACTATACCCACAGGGGCACACCTGTGTATGCCTGTTTCCTCGATCTGAGCAAAGCTTTTGACTTAGTCTGTTATGATATTCTGTGGAGAAAATTACAAGAGGCAGGGCTACCTTGTGAACTAGTGAATATCTTCAAGTACTGGTATAGCAATCAAAGTAATAGTGTACGGTGGGCGGGCACCCTTTCAGATTCATATAAATTGGAATGTGGCGTTAGGCAGGGTGGCTTGAGCTCTCCCAGACTCTTTAATTTGTATATAAATGCCCTAATTGGGGAGCTCAGCGTCCAGCATGTCGGTTGTCGCATAGATGATGTATGTGTTAATAATCTGAGTTATGCGGACGACATGGTGTTGCTGAGCGCCTCGGTTTGTGGCATTAGCAAATTGTAACAAATTTGTGAAACTTACGCAGATGGTCACGGCTTAATGTATAATGTGAAGAAAAGCGAGTATGTTGTCTTTAAGGCTGGTACTAAGTGTCCCTCTAGAGTGCCCCCTATAAAACTGAATGGAAATGAGTTGGCTAGAGTACATCAGTTCAGATACTTGGGACATCTTATTACCGAAGACCTTAAGGACGACACGGATATTGAACGTAGGGCACTGTCCGTTAGAGCAAACATGATTGCTCGCAGGTTTGCGCGATGTACTAATGAGGTAAAAATCACTCTCTTCAGAGCTTTCTGTACATCCTTTTACACCTGCAGCCTGTGGGCAGTCTATACTCAAAGAGCGTACAGTGCCCTGCGCGTACAGTACAATAATGCGCTTAGAACAATGTTGCGGCTGCCTCGCCACTGTAGTGCTTCACGTATGTTTGCTGAGGCGCGCATCGATTGCTTCTACGCTACTCTGCGCAAGCGGTGCGCGTCGATGCTGAGCAGAGTGCGGGCTAGTCGCAACAGCGTTTTAAGTATGATAGCCGGTAGACTTGACTGTCGGTACATGAATCGATGTATTACTGCTCACATGACTATTGATACATCGATTCATGGGTCGGGCAGGGGGCGAGTAGATTAAGGTTGTATTGTTACTAACACTAGTTATAAGTTATTGTACTACTAACCAATTGGATCCTAGTTATCTTAATAAAAGTTTTTTATTACATTATATTATTATACATAATTTATAATAAATGCTTGAAAGAAGAGAACTTTCCCACAGTTTGGAAACGAGCCTCTATCACTCCGGTGTAAAAAGTGGCGATAAAAGTAATGTAGAGAATTATCGGCCCATTTCCATTCTTTCCACTTTGTCAAAGGTTTTTGAACGACTTGTGCACAATGCGCTATATCCTCATATCAGTCATCTTAAAAGTTTTTACGCACCATTAGTTATAAATGTTACTGTCCAAAAGTGTCTTATGAGCAATTACTTAAACGTTATAATTTTCTAAGTTTGGAGTCTAGACGAGTTCTTCTGGGTGTATTGATGCTGCATGGTATCTGAATAGCCTAAATTATATAGTACCGAGATCAGTCATGCGTCGTGGGGCACGTGTGCCTAGACTATTCCACACGAATTCGTGCAGGACGAATGCTGAAGTGCGCGTGCCTCTTCGTCGCATTGTTGACACATACAATGATCACTTTATGGAGCTTGACATATTTACTCTTTCCAAGGATCGTTTCAAGGCAAGAGCAATAGAATTACTAAATTCTCAGTATATATTTTTTTTTCCTTTCTTCTTCTAACTAGTCTTCTACGGTGCACACTGTTCGTCTGTTTACTTTTAACTTTTTGTTTTTTGTTAATTTGTGGACAATGTGGTGGGTTACATGTGTAGTAACATAAATATGTAATAGATTGTGTATAGAATTATAGATGTACCAGGCCACTCAGAAAGTATTGCGAAAAATAGTTTTTATATATGGGAGACTGGCCGGTTAGAATCTTTTTCGAAAATATGATTACTTGTAAGTAAAAATATGTGTGTTCCATTTTCAAAAATTCCCTCCACATTTTTTGCGAGCCAATTCAAAGTATCGTGTCTTACTGAAAAATGGATCTGCGCCGGGAACATTTTAGAGCTATGATTTTTTACGATTTCAAGTGTCGCCTGAAACCGGATAAATCGTTCGATAGACTTCAAATGGCATTTATGGATGAAAGCCCCTCCAAGGCAACCTTGGAAATGTTGAAATTGAAAATGGAACTTTGGTTGTTGACGGATTGGATTGGGCCCCTGAACGACCGCTATCACGGGTAATGCAATGGTTAACTTGTAATTTGCTAACACTAAATATCAACAAGACAATGTATGTACCATTTACAATTAGGACACATCTAGGTCCACCACAATCGTTTTCCCTTGAAGCTCACTCATGCAAACCATCAGAGAACTGTAACTGTCTTACAATCACTAAAGTAAGCAGCGTAAAATATCTCGGCGTACATATAGACCAGCATAGGAACTGGCACAGGCATATAGAGATACTTGTGAATAGGACGCGTAAAATGATTTATATATTTAATTAGCTACGTAGGTCTGCTAACAAGGATAAACTAAAAATGGTCTTCTATGCGTTGTGTCAATCTGTATTAAGGAGGAGGAGGAGGAGGGAGGAGCTACAGAATTTTTTTTTCTCCGGTTAGAGTGCCCTCTCCTCTCTCTCCCAAAGAGCAGTCTTCAAAGTTAAGTCTTTCAGACCCATTAGGTTTTGCATTTGGATTTTTGGAAATTATATGATGCATTGTGACCATTATTATATTTGCCATACTTCTTATATAGGGAAAAAGGGGCGACATACTTGAAAAACTTGTTTTTTCGACGGGTTTTCAAGGAACAAGACATAAAATCATTTGTTACAGTATGGCATCACTGTTTTCGGTTCGTTTAGATGAAATTCTACCTAAAAATAATTATCCCAGTAACCATGAGGCGGAAGAATATGAAACGGAACGGCGTCACGTCTCTACCCTTAGGCACACTATACCGGTCGACTTATTCTGATGCATAGAACTCCAATTATTGCTATGTAGTTGTGGGTCGCCTGACAAGCAGCTGCCGTATACCTGCGTTGCCATACATTGTGTCTCACAACACGATAAGCCGAGATCTCTACAATTCAAGAAATCGTTCGAGCAGTGGTAGCCGTTCAATATTATAAAATATAACATCTGGTTATAAGACAAGATTTCCGCCACTTAGATCTTTGTAATTTTATATTTATATCCGTAAACCCTCAAACTTACAGGAAAAATAAGTTCCATACTGGTACAAATCGTTCGAAATACGAATAAAATCATACAATTAAAAATATATATTATTATATATACACATTAGCCATGTAAAAAAAAATCAGGGCGGTACAAATGGATTTGCAAAAATAAAATTGCTCATTTTCGGCGGTATGGCGGCTATTTGGAACCGTCCGAAAAGTATGGCATGGTGATGTTCGTAAATGGCTGCACGACGATGATTAACTGTGCAAAAATTAGCCTGGTACAAATGGTTGAATTGTGTTTTTTTTAATTAACGTATTCGCGTCGGTATGGCGGGCTGTAAGTTACACCGGAGAAGTACATGGCATGACACTACCGCCTACTTCTTTTTTATGGACTATCGGAAAAAAAATTGTGGAACAAATCGTTTGCCACTCTTAATTTATCCGACGAGTTCGACTAACGCCCGCGCGATTGGGCAGCCGGTACCAGCGCTATGACCATCATTTTTCTTTTTGTCATTACGTAATAAGACCCCTGAAGAACCGCAATACTGGTACAAATGCCCCAATATTTTGTGTCAGTATCTCCCGGTTGTAACGGAACGTCCGTACGTTACGTTATTTATGTTTATCTATTATTTAATTAGTCCAATTTTACTTCAGTCAAACTTGTTTGTAAGTTTAATTATCATTAAATTGTGGACTGTAACTAAACGTAATATCTTACTAAAGAACCCCCAAAGCCCGTTGAGGGGTGATAAAATATATCGATTAAGATCCCCTACGAACGGAAAATAATATCTACAGCTATTTATAAATAGGGTAATCAGTGACATCTAGTAAAATAAAAAAACCGGCCAAGTGCGAGTCGGACTCGCGCACGAAGGGTTCCGTATCAGTTACAAGTGCGTACATATTTTTGATATCAAGAATAAAAAAGCGTATGTTTATGAAATGAAATGTTATTTTATATTTTTATATTCGAGTTGATTGAATGAAAGGTAAATTGCGGTTTACGATTTATGACGTATTAAAAAAACTACTTACAAGATCTCGTTCAACCCAATTTTCGGTGGAAGTTTGCATGGTAATGTATATCATATATTTTTTTTAGATTTATCATTCTCTTATTTTAGAAGTTACAGGGGGGGGACACACATTTTACCACTTTGGAAGTGTCTCTCGCGCAAACTATTCAGTTTAGAAAAAAATTACATTAGAAACCTCAACATCATTTTTGAAGACCTATTCATAGATACGCCAAACGTATGGGTACGATGAAAAAAAAAAATTTGAGTTTCAGTTCTATTTATGGGGAACCCCAAAATTTATTGTTTTTTTTCTTTTTTTGTGTGAAAATCTTAATGCGGTTCACAACATACATCTATTTGCCAAGTTTCAACATTATAGTTCTTATAGTTTCGGAAAAAAGTGGCTGTGACATACGGACGGACAGACAGACATGACGAATCTATAAGGGTTCCGTTTTTTGCCATTTGGCTACGGAACCCTAAAAATGCAAAGTTACTAAATAGTCAATTATTACATCGACCAATAATAATAGTGGTGACATCTAGTCAAAAACGTTATAAACTATTTTGCATTCCATTGTTATTATGCTACGTTAGATGGTTGAATAATCTTAAAACGTTAAGTTAAAATAGACTAACATATTCAAATAGGTTCAATAATTCTTTTAGAACTTAACGCAGTTACTTTTTATAAATACTATAAATTAAATTAAAAATATATGTTCAATACTTCTTTTTAATCTATGGCTGTAAATCAGAGATAGTTCGTATTCAATCATATTTCTTTTATGAACAATTATTTTATAATAGTTTAAATAATCTAGATAACTTAAAAAAAACCGATAAAGTGCGAGTCGGACTCTCGCACGAAGGGTTCCGTACTAGTTGCAACTTTGATCGATGTTTATAATAGATGATTGAATGAAAGGTAAATTGTGGTTTACGGTTTATGACGTATTAAAAAAAAACTACTTACTTGATCTCGTTCAAACCAATTTTCGGTGGAAGTTTGCATGGTTATGTACATAATATATTTTTTTTAGTTTTATCATTCTCTTATTTTAGAAGTTTCAGGGGGACACACATTTTACCACTTTGGAAGTGTCTCTCGCGCAAACAATTCAGTTAAGAAAAAAATGACATTAGAAACCTCAATATCATTTTTGAAGACCTATCCATAGATGGGTTTGACACGTATGGGTTCGATAAAAATTTTTTTTGAGCTTCAGTTCTAAGTATGGGGAACCCCATTTTTTTTGTTTTTTTTCTATTTTTGTGTGAAAATTTTAATGCGGTTCACAACATACTTCTACTTACCAAGTTTCAACATTATAGTCCTTATAGTTTCGGAAAAAAGTGGCTGTGACATACGGACGGACAGACAGACAGACATGACGAATCTATAAGGGTTCCGTTTTTTGCCATTTGGCTACGGAACCCTAAAAAGAAACATATTTAATTAATAGTTAAAATAATAATTTAGGAAATCATTTCAACATATACATAGTTTTAACAATTAAAATATTAAGTATTGAAAAGATACGAAAATTGGAATCAGTTTGTTTTAGATGTTGACAGCAATGATTCATACGACCAAATATAAAAGATTCTTTGAATATAGAGGAATTCGAACGTTAAGTAGCCTATTATAATTTGGTCAAGTTATTATTCGGAGATAACACGCATGCGCGGGTCCGCGATTGGAAACTTTTATTTGGAGCGAAAATATAAGTTTTAAAGAAAGGGAGACATTTTGATTTTAGCGTCCTTTGAAGAAGTTAGGTCTCTTGTGAAAAAGATATGTTTGTATGTTTATCTCTTGTATTTTCTCAGTGATGTTATGTGTTATCTATAAAGCATTGTTTTATCTAAGTAGTAATTATTTATTCTTTTCATTGTGAAGTTGTCTGAGTCCCGAATTTAGAAATAAATAAGGGAATAATGGCGACTTGGCGGTGAACGGAGTTAATAGTGAAATCGAAGTAAAAACAATGTTAATGGATTTACGCATTCTGAGGATGTACTGGAGAAGGTGTACAGGCTGTCTTTTAACATAATTATCCAGTCATGGTGCTGGGTTAATCCGATCTAGCTGTCCGTTAGGATATCTTGTGAGGATTAACTATCCCTAACATTAGCTAATGGTAGAACTTAGGTTAGGTTAGGGCGCCTCGAGAGATTGATTTTACCCTTGCATTGGGATCAGTCTAATTGCCCTACACATGTTCTAATTGTGTAAACTGGAGTTTCGGGGATCTGTAGAAGTGGAACCATGCTTAATGTTAGCGCCGAGATTCTGTATGCATCGTTTGAATACTGTTTTCTATCTTTATATATGTATATGTGTGACAAAAGAGAAGCATATTAGGTATTTAACCTTAACACACCAAAATATAAACCGCTTCTCTGGCAAATTATTAGATATTGAACTTTTTTGTGAGAAATATAACCCAGACTTTATGTGTTTTACTGAGACATGGTTGAAGGCACACAAGATGGGGTTCGGTGTGAATGGTTTTAGGGTTGCCAGCTCGTTCAATAGGGTATCAGCAGAGGGTGGGGGGGCACTGATACTAGTTAGAGACAATATTATTTTTAGAGAACGCAAAGATATTTCTCAACTCTCCGTTGAAAGAGTGTGTGAAGCTGCATGCATAGAAACTAAAATGTATGTAATACTTTGTGTGTATAGACCCCCATCATCTGAGTTATTGTTATTCTTGTCCACAATGGAAGACATTCTTAAGAAGTTTAAAAGTAATAAAAAAATTGTTATCTGTGGGGATTTTAATATATATATTGGGTCACTCAAATGAAAAAAATAGTTTTATATCTTTGTTTACTTCTTTTAATTTATATTGTTTATTTGATGAACCAACTAGGATTACTCCATCAACAGCCACTTGCATAGATAACATAATTACTAATTTTGAAGTAGAGGAAAAGTCCTTAATTACTGGGGTCCGCTCTGATCATAAATGCCAATTGGTAAAATTTTGTAATTCTATTGTAAAAGAAAATATTAAAATTAAGATAAGACCTTTGACCCAAAATAATTTAGAAAAGTTTAGTAAAAATGTGAATGCTGCACTTTATTCATTAAACTATAGTTATTAAAATCCAAATGATATGTACAGCATGTTGCTTCATAAACTTTGTGAAGAATTCAATAAAGAATGCAAAGTAAAATATAGAAATGTAGATTTTAAAATTAAATTTAGTATGTGGGCAACTAATAGTATTCGCAAATGTAGGGACAAGTTATATGAGTTATATGACATGAGGTCCTTTACACCTGATCCCAATTTTAGAAATTATGTCAGTAAATACTCAAAAATATTTAGAAACGTGTGTGCTCAAGCTAGAGCTGCCTACATTAGCGAAAAAATTTCTACTTCTGATAATAAAATAAAAGCAACCTGGCAAATGATAAATAAGGAAACTGGTAAAAATAGGACTAACGATGGATCAGTAACATTAAATATAAATAATAAATTAGTTTCGGATAAACTCACTGTCGCTGACTTTTTCAATAAATACTTTACAGATACACCCCTAGAAACGACTAAATGTCTCTCTTCATCAACGAAAATGGCTGAAAAACTGTTGAGGAAAAATGTTACTTTAGATGTATCTCAGTTTTGCTTTAAATTTATAGATCCGGTAGATATTATAAAAGTCTTTAAAACTATCAAACAAAAAAGCACTGAAGATATATGGGGACTGTCAACCAAAGCAATAAACTCAATAATTGACAGTATTGCCCCAATCCTAGCAGATATTTTTAATACTTGTTTAAGAGATGGAATATTTCCAGACCTATTGAAAATAAGCAAGGTTGTTCCCATTTTTAAAGCAGGCTGTTCAAATAATGCTTTAAACTATAGGCCAATTTCCATACTACCAGCGCTAAGTAAAATATTTGAAAAAATAATGTTGAATCAAAGTCAAAGTCAAAGTCAAATATCATTTATTCCGTAAAAATGGTTACATTTATTTGGAATCGTCATATTTTTTCCCCTACCGTGCAGTGCGTGACGTGGAGACTACTGAGAAACACTGCCAAAAAACTCAGTAGAACCCTCTTTTTTTATAATAATATTTTATTAAATTTATACATAATTTTCTATTTTACATTGTAATTGGAGCGACTCAATCCCAAGCATTTTTGTCACTAATATAATCAGATATTTTATAATAAGCCCTGCTACACAATTTGGCTTTTATAGTTGTTTTAAATTTATTTATTGACAATACTCTTATATTATGAGGAAGTTTGTTGTAGAACCGTATACACAGCCCCATAAAAGAGTTACTTATTTTGCGGAGACGACTAGCATGTAGCACAAGATTATTCTTATATCTAGTATTAATGTTGTGTGTATCACTTTTTTTACTAAATAAATCAATATTTTTATGTACATATAATAAATTTTCGAAAATATATTGCGATGCAACGGTTAGAATATTTATTTCTTTAAATTTTTCTTTCAAGCTCTCACGGGGACCAAGCTTATAAATAGCCCTCACGGCTCTCTTTTGCAAAATAAAAATGCTGTTAATATCCGCGGAGCTACCCCAAAGAAGAATCCCGTACGACATTATGCTGTGAAAGTAACTGAAATAAACTATTCTAGCCGTATCAACATCAGTGAGTCGTCTAATTGTTTTTACAGCATATGCTGCAGAACTTAATTTTCCTGACAATTTCTCAATGTGTGGTCCCCATTGCAGTTTGGAGTCAATGGTGATACCTAAGAACACAGTGGTTTCCACAGGGTCCAAGCCATTTCCATTAATATTTACATTGGTGGAAACCTGTCTAACATTAGGTGTAGAAAACTTGATCACTTTAGTCTTTTTATCGTTTAAACACAGGTTATTGACACTAAACCAATGAACTACTTTTGAGAGTGCATCATTAACTTCGTCATAATCACGCAATTGTCTATTAATTTTGAACGTCAAGGAAGTGTCATCCGCGAACAATACAATCTCATGTTTATCCCTTACGTAGTAAGGTAAGTCATTAACGTATATTAAAAACAGAAATGGACCCAGGATTGATCCCTGTGGAACTCCCATAACAACTGGTGATCCCGAAGACAATTTACCATTAATATCGACCTTCTGAATTCTATTGCCCAGATAAGAGGTCAGAAGTTCGAGAGCCTTATTCCTAACGCCATAGTGATGTAGTTTCCTGACAAGAGTCTCATGGTTCACGCAATCGAATGCTTTGGACAAATCGCAGAAAATTCCTAAGGCATCCTGCGATTCCTCCCAAGCCGCGAATATACTTTTCAATAAATCTATTCCCGCATCTATAGTTGAGCATCCCTTCGTAAATCCAAATTGCTTCTTGTGAAGCAAATTATGTCTATTAAAATGACTGAGCAACTGGCTAAGCATAATTTTTTCGAATATCTTGCTAATAGTGGGAAGTACAGAAACAGGGCGAAAATTGGAAGGATTTGAACTATCACCTGATTTAAATAATGGAATAATTTTACTGTGTTTCATCAAGTCAGGAAACTCACCAGTTGCAACACAACAATTAAATAAGCTAGCTAGGTGTGGAGCTATCAACGCAATTATTGATGCGATTGTCTTTACAGATATACCCCATAAATCCTTAGTATTTTTCATGTTTATTGATTTAAAGGCATTTAAAATATCTTTAGGGCTTACTTCTATAAATTCAAAGAAAGTATCACATTCAAGTACACTTTGCTTGAGGAGCAGCTCAGCAGATACAGAAGAAGACGAAAGAGTTCTTGTTGCAATAATAGGAATGTTAGAAAAATATAATTCGAACTCCGTTGCCACATCTATATCTTTTTTAACATCTACATCATTTATTTTCAAATGAAAGTCACGACTACGTACTTTTGCTCTACCAGTCTCACTATTAATCATATTCCAAGTGGACTTAATAATGTTAGTTGAATTTTTAATTTTATTTCTTATATACATGGACCTAGCATTAGAACAGGCTTCTCTGAATAACTTTGAGTAATTTTTAACATGAGCCTGAAAAGTCGGACTATGGTTATAAGTCTTTTCTTCATAAAGTTCATACAATTTGTTCCGACTTTTGTAAATATCAGGTGTTGCCCAATCACTGAACGTCATACGGTCACTTATAGTTAATTGTTTGGGCGTAAAAATTGATCTAAACTCACTACTTATTAAGTTGAATAGAGAGTTGTACATGTGATCCGGAGTACCGTGATAGGGCAACATAACAATTTTTTCTAACATATTCGCTTTAAATCTTTCCATACGGCTTTCACTAAATGGTACATAATTTATTATTTTTTTCTGTGTAGCTACAAAATTTTCAAAAGAAACCAGTTGACCTGAATGATCTGACTGAATTTTGTTAATAATAGATTTTTGTAAAGGTTTTACGGTGCTGAATATATTATCAATACAGGTAGCAGTCGTTGCAGTTACTCTAGTGGGTTCCTTAAAAATATTATGAAAATTGTATGATTTAAATAAATTTAAAAAGTTGATGCTCATTGAGTTATTTTCTAAGATATTTACATTAAAGTCTCCACAAATTACAACTGTTTTATGGTTATTGGATAATTTAGTCAAGGCATCCTCCACTATATCTGAAAAAGCCTCAAATGGCGCGCAAGGAGGTTTGTATAGGCACACAACAACGAATCGCTCCAACTCAATGCATGAAATCTCTATAACTCGCTCAACGGAGAGGCTCGTAATGTCATTTCTCTCTTTGAATTTTAAAGATTTATTTATTAGTATTAAAGAGCCACCATGTATATGCTTTTCTCTGATGAACGAGCTTGCAACCTGGTGATTATTGAAGCTGAAAATGAATTGATGGCGCTTTAGCCAGTGCTCAGTTAAACATAAAATATCAATATTACAACAATTCAAGAACAACTCCAATTCTAACTCTTTTCCCATCAAGCCTTGAATATTCTGATGCACCAGGTTGATACATTTTTTTGTTGATTTATTTTTACGATTTATACTTGATGGGTTAACATTTTTATTCACGCTTTTGTGTACACATGCTAAATCACAATTATTTACTTGTTGATTTGAAGCACTCATCGTAATCATAATGCAAGAGAAGTCCTCTTTTGTCCTATTATTTAATTTAAATAATTATTCTGAGAAATGTCAGTATTTAAATAATTATCTTCAATATTATTAATGTCATGATCAGTAGCAATATTACTGATATTGTATGTGTCAACAGTACATTGCTCAATAGAAGCAACATTTGTAGCCAAATTTTTGGCTAAAATATTAAATAAATAGGATAGCGAACATGCTATCTGTCTTTTTACATATTTAGAAAGATAATAATAATTATCTTTGGTCAAATAAAAAGTTTTACTAACAAGATTGTTAGTGTCAATAATATGGAACTTCTCCTTATTATGAGCACAAATAGTGTGCAAGTTCAAATTTAAATTATATCTAATATTGTTTTCCTCCTGTGACAAACTATTACTATAGGGGAATGTGAACATTACAATTTTTTTTACATTTAAACAATTAAGACCATTAAAATATTCCAATAATAGTTTTTTGTTCATATTGCCCCTATTTCCCATAAAAATTATTAAAGAACTGTTCTCATTATTATATCTGTATTCAATAGCTTTTCTAATTATGTGGCAGTGAGAAGCACCAGGCATACAAAAGTTGACATTTGAATGTCCCATTGTAGTTAATAACGACCCTAAGTTTTTACCAATTTCATCACCGAATATCACAATTTGGGATTTAATATCTATTTTTACAGATTCTTGGCATTCACTAATAGTGTTGTGAGTTTGGTTTATTGTTACACTGTTATTAACCATACTTTTTTCATTAATTTTACATTCATTTAAAGAATTACAAATTTCAAGCGAGGAACGGTCAAGAGAACGATTACATGATAAACAAGTATTATTGTTTGTAAATGAATTAAACCGTTCATTATTATAATTTCCAATGTCAATTAGCTTGTCCATAGCTAGTATGTACTCCTGAATTTGTTTTTCAGACAATCTATATTTATTTGTTAGGGAACGGAGAGAATTTTGCAGTCGGTCTATTTCATTTTGTTGAGATTCTATTTCAGTTACATGTTTTAAGTATGCATTTTTACTTTTTATAGAATAAAATTTCATTTTTTGTATTAAATCTAACCTTTCCCTATTTTGATTTTCATATTTAAAGAAAAATTTGTGTTTTTTAATCATTTTTTGGGACTTTTTAATAAATTTGCATGTTTTTTTATACTTCTTCATTTTACTTTTGCTACAGCCATTAACTATCAAAGATTTATTTTGAATATCAGTAGAAGGCTTGGTAGTGACAGTGTGTTTGTTATTAGGGGCAACCGCCATCAACTCATCATAAAGGGTTTGGTTCTGCGAGGTCAGCAAAGTATGATGGGATGTTTCCAACTGTGACTTTAAGGATGTTATTTGAATATGTGCGTTACAAAGTTCTTGTTCTAACAAATTATTCTTTTTTAGCAGAGAGTCATATTCTAGGTGGCAGTCATCAAACCTATTTATAATGTTTTGTAGCTTATCCCTAGACTCAATGGCATCAGTGTATTGGACATATAATTCTGCCATCTGACTTTTTAATAGTTTTACATGATCTATAGACTCTGACAACACTTTTTCGTTCTCTTCCCGTTCATTGTCATACTGATCACACAATTGTTTGGCGGCTTGGAGTTCTTTCAAGACCTTTTGAAGTTTGTCCTCCGCTTGGCGAGCCAAAGCTCCACGGGTAGTAACGCCAGACATAATTATTATTTATAAATATAGTCAGATTGATACAGAAATAATTGTGTGAACAGTCAACTTGAGGTTATGTTTACGTATTAATTCGTGCAACGATATGCAATAAAAACTAGTAAAACACAAATAATACTACAGGCAAAGCAGTATTATTTCAATATTATGATGTTTTGATGTGAAATTATAAGTAAATACAGTGAAATTACCTTTAAAATCCGTTCACGAGTACCGGTTACTAACTGTCAAACACACATGTTATTGAACCTTGAATTTACGAAAATTTCACACTTCAAACACAAATTTAATACGATAAACATACTACATTTACTATTAATCGGTGATTTATTGATATTCGGGTTAATTAAATGTAAAATTTAAATTAATTTCGATAAAAAAATTGGGACAATTCAAAATCAGCTGTGTTCAATAGTGTTGCCACAGGGAGAAAAAAGCTGGCATACTTTAACTTAAATAATTTTTTGAACAACAAACAATTTGGGTTCACGAAAGGCCAATCTACTCAAGATGCCGGTTCCAGTCTAATAGAATCTGTATTTAAAGCTTTGGAGAAATCGCAGGATGCATTAGGTATTTTCTGCGACCTTTCTAAGGCTTTTGATTGCGTTGATCATAACACGCTTATTATGAAACTAAAATACTACGGATTCACTGACTCAGCACTAGATCTTGTAACATCGTATTTAACAGATAGAGAACAGAAAGTATCTATTGATAATGTAACTTCTGAAAGTTCTACCGTCAAAATAGGAGTTCCACAGGGGTCTGTCCTAGGTCCATTTTTATTCCTAATCTATGTTAATGATCTTCCAAATGTGGTCAAGAATGAGTGCGATATCGTTTTATTTGCAGATGACACGTCTCTTATATTTAATGTAAACAGAAAAGATAAAAGTGTTACTGAGTTAAATCGCACACTTACCTTAATATCGGAATGGTTCTCCGCCAATAATCTTCTTCTTAATGCAAGTAAAACTAAATGTATTAAATTTTCATTACCAAATGTGTCAAATAGAATTCCTAATGTTGAACTAAATGGGGAGCTATTAAACTTAACTCCATCAACAATATTTTTAGGAATTACTCTGGACTCCAAGTTGCAATGGGGACCACACATTGAAAGATTAGCTGACAAACTTAGCTCTGCATCTTATGCAGTCTGGAAAATCCGACAAATGACTGATGTAGAAACAGCTAGGTTAGTTTACTTTGCTTACTTTCATAGTGTAATGTCATATGGGATCCTATTATGGGGATCGGCCGCCGATATTCAAACTATTTTTATATTACAAAAAAGAGCAATCTGAGGTATTTATAAAAAAGGAAGCCGCGATTCTCTTCGTAGTCTATTTAAAGAAATAAATATACCTACTGTGCCTTCTGAATATATACAGGGTGTCCCAAAAGGTTAAGTAGCTGGGAAAGGGGGTGACAGGGGTGGACACAATGGTCACTAGAAAAATAAAAAAAAAATCCGCTCTGGGTATTTAAAAAAAAAATGGCATTTTATTAAAAACTTAAAATTTTACACCTTGTTATTTTTGATGTTGATGTTGATGACCTTGTTGTTATTGAAGATTACATAACAGCATTTTTTTTAAATACAGCCATATTTGTAGGTACAGTTAGCACAAGGTGTAAAATTTTTAGTCTTTTAAAAAATGCCATTTATTTTTTTAAACACCCAGAGGGAATTTTTTATATTTTTCTAGTGACCCTTGTGACCATCCCTATCACCCCCCTTCCCAGCTACGTAATCTTTTGGGACACCCTGTATACCAAAATATAGTTTACGCCCGTAAAAATATGAATAAATTCAGCAAGAGGAAGGACGTACATAATTTTAATACTAGAAACAAAGATAAGCTCATTACACCTTTTTACAGAGTATCTAAGACAAGTAAATCGTTTCTTGGAAATTGTATAAGATTCTATAATAAACTTCCTCTAAATGTAACAGCTTTGCCGGATCATAAATTCAAAAAATATGTTAAAAAGGTCCTTATGACTCGCGGTTATTACAATATCAAAGAATACATGGAGGATGGAGATATTTGGCGGATGAGTCCATCGGTTACATTGCGGCAGACTGGCACCTTTTAGCTATCACACCGAATTTGCAACTAAATTAAAAGTCTATTCTATGTAATTTATAAATTAGTAATTGTTAATCTATATGTAAGACAACTGATCAAACTGCAGGTATGTTCCAATTGTAAAAAAAAAGAAATGTAAATCTGGAGGAGCGCTCCCTATACTCGATACTTACTTAAAGGTTTCATGGTTTCCGTCACAATATCCTGCTGCGAGTACCTACATATCGATGTATGGGGATCACTAACCTAGATACTAAAATGTTTTTAAAAGATGTACAAATGATAAATCAAAGACTTTAAAAGATGACAAAAGAATGATCTCGGAGTTTCTTATAGTCTTTCTTCTCCGGGTGTCACAACGTAGGTAGATAGAGAAAGACTCGTAGGAAGCTAGGATCCTTCTCGTCCAAAATACTTCAGTGCCTGCAGACAAAAGTCTTCAATCAATGTGTGTTACCATTGATGACATATGAATCTGAGACGTGGTCGTTTACTGTGTGTCTTATAAGAAAGCTCAATGTCTCTCAGAGAGCTATGGGAAGAGCTATGCTCGGCGTTTCCCTGCGTGATCGAATCAGAAATGAAGAGATCCGCAGGAGAACGAAGGTCGCTGTCATAGCTGGATTAGCAAGCTGAAGTGGCAATGGGCAGGACACATAGCTCGAAGAACTGACGGCCGATGGAGAAGAAAGGTTCTCGAGTGGAGACCACGAACTGGCAAGCGCAGCGTAGGACGACCGCCTGCACGATGGACCGATGACCTCATAAAGGTGGCAGGGAATCGGTGGTTGCAGGCCGCTAGCGATCATTCCCGCTGGAAATCGATGGGGGAGGCCTATGTTTAGCAGTGGACTACAACAGGCTGATGATGATGATAATTACTTATCTAAAATTTATAAGTGAAAGGCAAATGGTAATTTTAATTACTATTTGCCATCCATATATAGTATATCCTAGACTAAGTAAATACATTTTGTTTCAGAAACATAGATCGACTAAAACGTAAACAATATACAGCAAGTTTGTTATACATAATTCGTATAAATACGATTTTTTTGACTGATTAAACGCGGTTAAGAAAATACTTTTATAAGAATACATATAATTGTTAAGTGTTGATAGCATTATGTACTGTGTTGCAGCATTTATTTAAACAGTTCAATATACACATTTTTATTTAACTTTAACGGTGGAACCGTTTATTTAGTGGTCGGTATTAGGTGACATATAAACGGTATTAGGCACACACCCGATATTTTGGGTCGGTAATAGGGACATGGCCCTTTTTCCTTTTATTTAATTTTTAAATTTTAAAGTAATTCTTAGATTATCTGTTCTTATACATGACTAAAAAAATCGATAATTTCAGTACTTGAAAAAATTGTTTTACTGGCGCCACATATTAAGAATGTGCTTATTTTTTGGACATCAATCTGAAGTCCGCTTAAACTGGCGGTAATGGGTGCGTTTACGTTACGCGACTATGACATGCCACATTGGTAGATTTAAATTATATTTAATAACATGACTGTTGAAATGTATACTTGTGAATTAGTCAAGATTTTTTTTTTCTCTTTTTATATTTGTATCATTGTATTTGACTTATAATAAGTACGATCGATTCGTCTACATTATCAATAAACGTTTTCATTTTCATTTCATTTTCATATATTCACTAAATTATAACTGTCCGGTTGGAGGAGTATGCCCGCCTAAGGTCCTGTTTCCGACCTTGAGGTGAATCTACGGATTCCTATAATACTCTTTCGTGACCCTTAGGGAGGTTTAGGGATTAGGCACTCTGAGTTTACCAGCTCAATATAGAGAGATTAGGAATAGGCAACACATTCACGTTTAAAATATAAATGAGCCGCGACTCGATTGGTTTTGAAATGTACACATTTAGAAGTGTAGGAATGTAGGGACAGTTAAGGTATAGTCGTTATTTAGGATGCACTAGGAGAGGTATAGAGATGTTATGATTTTATACGATAACTTTATTTAATAATTATATTAAGTTATTACCAATTTTTAGTATATTCAAAGGTTGTTCAAAGTTAACTCGGAAACCAAATACTTTTGGTTACGAACTAAGACGGCATTACACAATTAGAAGTGTAAGAATGTAGGGGAAGCTTAGGATAAAAGGTACAATTGTTATTTACGGTATGATAGGGGAAGGTAGGAATTTTAGGTTAAGAAGTGTAGGAATGTAGGGGAAGTGTAGGATAAAAGGTACAGTTGTTATTTACGGTGCGATAGGGGAGTGTAGGAATTAGAGGTTGCAATCGAATATTCGAATTATTCGAATTTGCTTTCCAAATTTATATTCGAATAGCAAATAAATATATATTCGAATATTCGAATACTACCAAAAAAATTACCAGTGCCAGAATTTACGATTACTATCCGAACATCAAAGAAGATAATATGGAAACTGTGATTTCCAAAATGACTGTGTGTGATGGTCAACCATTCAACGTTTTTTGCAAATCAGAATCTATACGTATACTTTTTTATAAAAGTGGATACGAAGTTTTGCCGAAATCTCCGAACACAATTAAGAAGATTGTTATTGAAAAAAGTGATCAATGAAAACAAGAACTGAGAACAGAATTGTCCGTTTTAAAGGCAAAAGGACAGAAATTTTCCGTCTCTCTTGATGAGTAGACATCAGCTAGCAACCGGCGTTATGTGAATATTAACGTTCATTGCCCTAATTTCAATGACAAGCCTTTCAGAAACTTATGCCTGACGAAACGTATGACTTATGCCTCGCACATGGAATTCAGTGTGCAGTGGTGGATGTCATATATAAGAACTTATATAGTCAGAGTGTAGAATCTGTCGAAAATTTAGAAGAAATAGACACAGAGGTGACAGATGAATCAGAAGACGAAGAAACAGATGAAAATGAAGCTGGACAAGGTTTTGTAGTTTGTAATGCAGAAACCAGAAGTGAATCCAAGCTCAATGTCGAGTACAAGGATTTGATTATTAAAGTATGAAAGATAGTAAAATTTTTCTAGAAGTCTCCAATTAGGACAGAAGTTTGAAATAAACATTTTCTTGAAGATAACAAAAGAGCGGGCCTGGTTTTAGATTGCAAAACGGGGTAGAGCAGCATGGCGGACATGGTTTCACGATTTTTGCTATTAAAGGATGCAATATTAAAGTCACTGATAGCTGATAGTTGATATTCAAAAAAAATATTTTAAACACACATCTTCAACGACAACTTATACTGGCGCTTCTGATGACAAAGATGACATGTTTCTAGCAGACCTACAGCATTGTCAAAATGAAGAAGCATCTAGAATCTCAAATATGTCAATAAAAGAATAGCTGCAGAAAAAGATAAATGTTGAAATGTGTGAAAAGCCATCTGCATTTTTATTGGCCTTGCAATAAAAATGCAGATGGCTTTATTATGATATGTGATATTTTTTTCACTTTTAAGTGGTTTTTTATATTTTGAAAATATTCGAATATAACTGAAAAAATATTCGAAAATCAAAATTACCGAATTTTTGCAACCTCTAGTAGGAATGTTAGATATAGAAGTGTAGGAAAGTAGGGGAAGGTAGGATTGTTATGTATAAAAGTTTAGGAATGTAGGGGAGTGTAGTTAAAAGGTACATTTATATTTATTATACGATAGGGGAAGGTAGGACTGTTAAGCTTTTGTAAGATGATTTTATTTCATTAAAATTATTAAGTTATTATAAAATCTTAGTAAATTCAATTATATTGAAAGTAGAATTGTAATAAATTATACTGGTTTTTGAAGACTGAATGAACTTAAATTTATGAGTTGAGTTGTTTTAATTGAATATTCAAAATAAATGTATGTTTTACTGTTCTCGTTTTGCCTTGGCGAGCTTCGGCAACCAAAGTGAACATAAAACTAAAAATGGGATCTTACTATGAGTAGACGGAAATACGAATGTACATTTGTTAGTACAAATACAAATATTTACATCCGACTTATCTTTTGTTATAAGTCAGTTAATTCTAGATTCAGAATACCGGTTAAGTCAGTAAATCTTAAGTGTCACTTAATTACTATGAAAGCATAGACTTACTACAGATTCGTATTCTTTTCCATCAATACTAAGATGGTAATTTATAGTAACACAAACTAAATAGGTAAATAGCAATATAAACTTTATAAATATATTTAATTTGGAATGATATATAAAAGGAATGTTTACTTATCATGATTTATGATATTTAATATTTGATAAATGATCAGAAATACAATTGTTCATATTTCTTAGTTGAGATGCATAAAACAGATTCAAGTAATTATATACTTTTATTTATCTTGTATATTATATAATATTCATCATCAGCCCGTATAACGTCCACTGCTGAACATGGGCCTCCTCCCGAGGGAGGGCATTGCCATAGTCACCACGCTTGGCAGGCGGATTGGTGACCGCAGTATTAAGTTGTAACACACAAGGTAACGCTGCTGCCCGTTCCTTGATATACGATTATTATAGATGATGTTATAACAATCGGGACCAACGGCTTAACGTGCTTTCCGAGGCACGGAGGGTAGTCCCTCAACCAACCAGACCCGGAAAGAAATCTAAGAATTTACCCAAAGATTTCTTGTCCGGTGTGGGAATCGAACCCACGACCTCCGAGATTTAAAGCGAGCCAATTACCGCTACGCTATGGAGGTTATATAATATTATTTCCCTTATATAAATAAAGTTATAAGTTATAATTCTAAAATCTGGATGAGCTCTGCAAATTAGACTAATTTATTTAACTCCATAGAGAATACAAAATAGATGTATGTTTTACTGATCTTGTTTCATTCTAGCCGAGCTCCGGCAACCTCAAGTGACCATAAAGCAGAAATGGGATCTTAAACAGGATGGACAGGATTCCTCAAGCCGTGTAAAAAAGGGCCCTTTATTAACATTTCCTATATTTCATAGACTTTGACTAAATTCCTTAAAACCTATATAACTTATGACTTTTAACATGTTCATTTGACCATTGTTTACTTAAACATATTCAATAATTCTGTCTTTCAAAATACCCGAAAAATTTAGTAGCGTAACAGTTATAGTTTAGGTAGTTAGTTTAGTAGATTTCCTCCTTTCAATGTAATCAGGGTTATCTCCGGCCACAACGGCTACTGACCACTTGACGATTCGCCAATCACGAGCCATTCCTTTTAGATATTTAATCAATATAAGCTCCAATACAAATCACAATTATCGTTATTTTCCATTTAGGTAGTTTAATTTAGGGTCTTTAGACCGTGATCGTCTAGTTAGGTTAGAACATGGATTAGTTAGGGCGGGTGGGTTGTTACACGGTCTATAAGAAAGATTGACAGAGGCCGAAATATACGACGCGAATAAGTGGTGATTCTTTTTTTTTATATTTGTGTAATACTTTCTAACTTCTTTCGAGAATATAAACAATATGTGATTTCCATGAGATGTATTGATCGATTATTTTATGCTCGAGTCTTGTTCAATGGTTGGGCATTGGCATTGTCATTAAATTGGATGCTTGATATGCTCACAAGTGTGCAGCTAAATGTTTAGGTCCTGCTTTGGAGCAGACCTTAAACTGTTACTTATGGCTATGCATTAAGTTTTGTCAGCCAGCTGGTAGACTCTCTGACCGCGACTCCTGAGCCGCGTCAACAACCTCTGTCCAAGTTCTTGCATGAAAAATTATTGCAGTATCATCTGCAAAGGTATTTTTTTATCTGCCAAGTATATTAGCCTGTGGCAGTTTAAGTGATCTGAGATTGTTGATGTTGATCAGAAAGAGAGTGAGGTCCAAATTACTGCGTTGAGAGCACAATACAATTTCTATATAATCGCTTGTATGTTCTATCTATGTATCCGGATGTTCATCTATCCAACACTCTGTCAATACGATAATATTTGGTTTAAATTGCAAGTGATGTAAATAAAAGAGTAATGAGTTGAAGTGTTTGTTGATACTTCGTACATTTGGTGTTATAATTGTATTTTTTTTTAAATTACCATGGTAATGTTTACAAATATCAGAATTGTCGAGTTCGATACAGTTCGTTAGTTTAGTGTTCTCTAATACCAAATTTAAAGTGCATAGTTTTTGAGTAAGGAAACAAACTTACACGAGGATCAACACCCCCACTAGATCGAAAAAGAATTAATATACTCTATTATTAGATAGTTCAGTGCAAATTTGAAAGTGTGTTTAATTTGTAGGTATATCTTTTAAATAATTAAACACACTTTCAAATTTTATATTCATTCTTCATCATATTTATTTATTCTTGATATAATTTAGAGTAGGTATGTCAGTGTCGTTCATGTAAATCTCTTCATATACTCGAAGTACACCTAAGTCCTTGTTTATCACGATTATCCGGAACATTGCATATAACAGTCGCGTTGTTAGTAAAATGAAAGGAGGTAATATTTCTTTCTTTAGCTCATTTTGTATATCGTTGTTTGTGTGTATACATGAATATACTGAAACATGTTTGTTTTTTCTCATACATTTTCTTATTAAGTACCTAATTTTGGAAGATGAGATATTTCTTAAGGAAAACGTAAATAGGTATATAATATTCTGTAACGTAAATAACTAGGTACTACAAACATGTCTTGCAATCGGCGGCTAATCGCTTAAAGGGATCTCTTTGCAGCAGCCTTTGAATGGACGTACCTACACATAGATAAAATATGGCTTTAGAAAATATACCTATTTATTTCGCAGAATTTATCGTTTAAAATTTGACGAAGTTGTTTTTATGGAACACTTATAACGATTACTTTCATAACTGAATGAACAACAGGATAGGAATTTATAAGACGATTAAACCAATTTTTATAGGTATTACGAGTTGTATTGTTTCAGTTTATAGGGAAAAGCATTCTAATAAAACACTTTTTGAATACAGGGTAACTATATACATTTGCTTCAGATAGTTATTTCCTAATACACCATTGAAAGATAGATTGCTGCGATTATACGAACCACGCAAAAGAGCGACTAAGTAAAGTACAATTTGTATGAGTGCGTCTTGGAATGTTTGAACAACGACGCAATGCCCTATGTACACACTATTTCGAGTTGATATGAACTCTCCTTGCTTATAAAAGGCGCTTAGAAAGATATGCAGTAGCCTTTTTGCTTTTAAGTACTAGGATTGAATAAAAACGTGCAGGTTTCATTAAATCTTCAAACATTATTAGTTGTGGATCGCTGCTATATTATTAACTAGCTGCGCCCCGCGGTTTTACAGTGGGTGGGAGCGTAATGTTTTGAAGCCTATATTTTAATCCAACGTATTACCTATCCCGTTGCAAAATTTCAGCCAATTCCGGTATGTAGTTTTGGCGTGAAAGAGTAACAAACATCCATCCATCCATCCATACAAACTTTCGCATTTATATTTATAATAACATCTCAACTGTCAGAGCAACCGGGTCCCGGTCGCGCGTTTGTTGTCATGTTTCACTGATAACAACGCATTGTGGATCTAGCTAGATATAAGTAATACAAATAGGTATTAAGTTTAAATTTATCGTTTCCATAAAAATGTAGCCCCAAAATAATATAAAGATATAGAAGAGGACTTTTATTAACTATTTTGTTTGTATTTTTTTACAAATTTGATATTTTTAATCTATACTAATATATAAAGCTAAAAAGTTTGTTTGTTTGCTTGAATGGGATAATTTCAAAGACGACTGGTCTGATTTGAAAAACAAGCCCATTTACCGATTTAAGAAGGCTATAATATTTAATTATGGAGTTCTTACGGGAACAAGACATACCTACACGTATGAAAGCTAGTGTACTTATATTAAGAAACAATTTATTAGAAGCCGTTTCATTCACCTGCTTTATGCATCCAAGTTGTTCCGGTCATCGTTTTAATGTAATCGTTGTATCGACGATGCTCTTTGCTCTTTCGTCTCTGTGCCCCGTCAATTTTTATATCTAGGGCATACACATTCCACGTAAGTTCCACGTAGGTTACATTTTAAACCACCAAATGTATACATTATGAGATAATTGCTTATTAGCAAATGTAAATTATTTTTGTGATGAGAGAAATAAATGCATATTAAGTTACACTGAAATTTTAATCGGTGCTTATAATTGACAGAAGGTTTGCCATCAGTATTGTTATCGAGAAGTAAAATAAAAATGTTAAAATAGACACTTTTTTACAAAAATAAGTAGCCCTCAAGAATACGGCAATGTAAATTTACTGTAAAATGCCTTGCTATAATAGATAATCTAGGTTGTACGAGGGTTGGGACGCCCCTAACACGGAATCTAAGTAATTTTAATCTACATTTTTTAATTATAATACATACGTATTTAATGTAATGTAGATCCATTGAACAACCGAACATAATTATATAATTGCGCGGTCAAAAAGTGACGGTATATACCTACATACATATTAATTCGTATGAAATAAATGAAATAGTTTATTAGTAGCGTAGACGAATAATTCGCGCTTGTTTTACGTCATTTACAAAGCATGACACACTTAAGTACATTTCCTTACTTCCGAATCTTATAAGTATATGTTCTTAAAATCCCTAATAATATTATAAACTAGCTGATGCCCGCGACTTTGCCCGCGTGGTATTTGTTATTCCTTCGATAAACATTTTGAACGTTTGGGTAGGTACAAACATACATTCTGTAATTAACAGTATTTCAAATGTTGACAGGGGATGTAAGGTACCATCATGCAAAATTTAATTTAAATCGATCCAACAGTTTCGGTGATTAGCTCGTACAAACAGACAGAGGAAAAAGAATCTGGATGAGTTCTTTTTTGCTTCTAACATCCCCCTGACTCGGTTTTTAGCGTTTTTTTACTATGTACAGACTTTTGACTCCTACAGTTTTATTATTTGTACAGATTGATGTAAATGTAAGTTTGTTTGATACACATTCACGCGAAAACTTCTCAATTAATCATCATGAAACTTTATGCACATATTCTTGGAGGTATTAGAAGTAACATAGGGACAGCGGCATCAATGCGAGCGAAGCCGCGGGTAAAAGCTAGTAATATATAAAAACTACAACATAAAATATTGTAACATATTTTGCTATTAAAACATTAAAAGTTGAACAGCAGCCCTCCTCACTCTAGCAAATATGACCACTCTTTCACTTTCTTCCTTTCCACATACTATACGCGCTTGCCAGTCTTCTGATGCATTCAAAAGAAGAACAAAGGAGTATTTTTTGTCTCATTAATTTATTATGTAATATGGACATATAAGTTAGTGTATGTAGTTTATTATATATAGCAGGCATATTTATTAGTATGTAATTGTATATGTATGTAGTTGTAGGTATATGTTACTATTAGTGTGTATGTTTATAGTATATTATACATTTTTTTAACAAGTAGTGAAATTAAATCTGTTGTACACTTGTTATGCACTAATTATCATGTATCTCTTTGCTGTTTGCTGGACAAGAATTCATAATTGAATTAAGCTCGCCTTTGTACATGTTGTTTCCAATTAATACCATTGATGTCTTGTAACTTTCTGAGTGCAATAAAGTATAAATAAAATAGGCTTTTGTAACAATCAATTAAAAGTAAAACGCTTGGTATGCATGCAAGTAAGTACCTACGACCGCGCAACTTGTCCGGCCCAGCTTCTCCTTGCAATTTTGATGGCCTCATATGCACGTAGGAACTTCAGAACTTCTACGTTGCTAGAGACTGGGATGTTACGTATTCTATTACTGGCTATTCGTACTTAAGCGTTTTGGCTATACTCATTTTATAAACAGGAAAGATTTTAGTGTTTATTTGTATTGAATAGGCTCCGAAACTAATGGACCGATTTGAAAAATTCAGTTGGAATGCTACACTATCCCCGGATGACATCGGCTATATTTAATTATGAAGTTACCAGGGGAACTGGAGCAATGTTGGTAAAACCATACACTACTCACTTGTACTCAGCATTCAATACTCACTACTGTTTCATTTTGACGTAGCATTTAAATGCAGAGTTATGGAAAATATTTGCTAGAGTTGGTGTGACAGCATTTATTTTAGCTGTATTGTATTAATTGTGTATTCCGATTCAACATTTGTAACTGTGGTGTACAATTATCGGATATCACTTTTCATTAATCAATGAAGCAAATAGCAAACACATCCAGTTTTGTAATTTTTTTTTGTTTCTATGTCTGTTTGTCTGGTTGTACGGGCTACACTCACTCTATTAACACACCGGAACTGTTTCACGGATTTAAATGAAGTTTTGTATGGTGGTACCTCATATTCCGGGTTAATACATCAATATATTTTAAATACTTTTAATCACAGAAAATGTATAAGTTCCCTTAGGATAGTAAAAAAAACCGAAGGAATAAAAAACACCACGCGGACAAAGACGAAGCTAGTTTATAATAATTAACTGATTCCCCGCGACTGTAATTATTATTTATTGTCTGTCTCTTCGTCTTTTACACATTTATAAAACATATTCTAATAGTATTCAACAAAATTTTTGCTTTTAAAATCAAAATAAAACACACAACATCCAATAGATGCACTACATCATTATTACTAGAAAGTAAACCATATATTATGAATAAAGCCCATTCTAAATAATATAATGATGTGCTTATATAAAATAATAACGAACAGATAAGTATTTCTGAACTCTTGCTATCTTAATCTCAAGTTATAAAAATGCTACCAAGTAAGAAATCTTATTCCGAATTCCCGGTCTTGTTCTACTGCGATTAGGCCCAGATAAAAGGGTGGAGGGATCTCATTTCCGTTGAAACGGATTCGTGACCGTACCCACCAAAGGAAATGGCGTTACGTTCCCCAGTTCATTATTTTGAACTAGATATAGGCATAGATTTATTTGTTTGAGATAAGTGAACGCCCGGACGCGCCTTCAGCGCACAGTCCATGGTCTTAGCACACCTAACCTACGTAGATTTTTTAGTAAATTTGTAATAAATTAGAAGAGAATAGTTGTAATATCTTTTTAATACATAGCTATAAAGAACTGAGACAAATTTAATAACAGGCAATATTGAATTATAAATGAAAATCCACAATATCAATTAAAATTAGTTTCTTTAAAAAGCTTATTCCGTGACTAATAGCTAACGGGTTTCTCACATAACGAAAATACTGATCTTTACTACCACTATTGAACTATTTCCACTGCATTTACATAAGGACAAACTTAACAGTATAACATTCGAAGTGCCAAATAAAATGGTCACTTTATTTATTTATATACACATACACAAAGAAGATATAAATACAACAAGACATGCAAACAGCAATGTCAATCTAAGTATTAGGTAAATAAAAAACTGTCAAAAAACAACCTAAGCCAATAATTATAAAACATTAAAAATTGATCTAATTCAAGAGTATAGTTAAATTAAGTTTGTAAAAAAATATGATCTACATTATTTAAATCTACAAAATGTTGCTCTGCCTGCTAAGCCACATATATAGTACACTCAATTTAAAATTTCGAAAAAAAGACAACATTCACACTAATAAGTGATTTTGAAAAATTTTAGCCCTAAGGGTGCTGGTGGATGATCTCCTCGCGGATGCGGCGCGAAATATAAAGAGGAGATCAGCACCGCGATGCGGTTGAGGCGCTGGTTCAAATCTGCGTTAAGTCTAGGTGTTTAAATCTCACATTGCATATCAATGGAAGCCAAACCGGAAAGGAAGCTCACGTACCTTGGAAAACCAATATATGTCCAGCAATGAGTACCCGCGCTTTCCTCCACTGCTTTACTGGCGCCAGTCCATGATGATAACAGGATCCGTCTCGTTGATCAATCCTCCACAGTACACCGGCAAAGTTATATTGCGATTTCTTAATATGTTTCTCAAAAACAGCGGTATCGTTTACAGTAAGAGCGATGTTAGTGAAGTGCGTTCCATCTTCAAATTGCGCGGGAATTATGCCTTCTTATTATTGGCATTACAATTCACGCGCGCTGCCAATTCTATCAGGCTGACCATAGATAAGTAATGTGAAATACTTTTTTTATTATTATTTTATAAAATACGCGAAGAGAAAAACGATACTGTCCAGGTGCAAAATAAGAATTGCAAGTTTGTATGGAATTTTTTAATTAAATTGGCAACGATTCTGATAAAACTTGAGATTTATGCTATTAAAAACATTTGACTAAACAGGCGTTTCATGGTTTATTGGAATACAATCCCTAAGGGTGCAATATAGGGGTTAAAAGTGCCATGGAAAATATTTAAAATCCACTCCAATTTCTATAAAATTTTTATCCGAGCTCCTAAACACAAATAACAGAAAAAGTGGTTCTATCAAAAACATCCCAAAGGTTAGTAAAATATGGATTTATGGTTTGTATGGATGATACATAGGTTTTATGCATAGTATTTGTTAATTGTTTATTTGCATTGAATAGGCTCCGAAACTAATAGAGCGATTTCAAAAATCATTTCAACTTTAGAATTCACTGTTCCTTTACGCCGAAATCAATCCGCTATCAGACCAATAGGGAATATTATGCATGTATTTTTTATACGTTTCTACTAGTTAATTACTTTTATAATAATTACTCCACAAGTGCGAAAATTCACCTTCGTAGTTGATGTTTCGCACATGAAGAGTAAATACAAAGGCTTTATAGTTTATTATGACGGGTGGGATACTCAACTTCAAAAACCAAAACATCAACAATAAAAACATCAACACCATATAATTAACAGTTTAATTTATCAATGATTCAAAATAACATTAGCTTCAAACATAAACGGTTCAAAATGTCAACACTTCAGATGGACAACGAATGTGAATAACATTGATTTAAAACATAAATAGTTCAAAACATCAACACTTTAGATGGTCAACGAATCTGAATGTCACTGATTTATAACGTAAATTGTTTACTTTATACAATTGATATTAAGTCATAATATTCATTGTTAAACGCTGCAATTATAGGCAAATTTTTTGTAGTCCAAGATTTTTAGATGTTCGCTCTACATAAAATCCTTCTAGGTGATTTTTCGATTGGATTATGTCGGAGGGTGCCCCAACTGCCCCCAAGTATAAAACCGAGTTTCTGTCGCCCAAAACTGCGAGCGTTAGCCGCCATCTTGGAAAACATTTTTTTTGCATATATCTCGGAAACAGTAAGTTTTACGTTAAAAACGATCTTTTTTGTAGAGGACAAAATTTCCCATCTTTTTTATACCAAACTATTCCCCCTATTATATTATATTTTTTCCAATATATTCAGGTAAAATAACCAATTTTTTTTTGTTTTTGTAATGTATCTCAATAATTTTTGGAGATACGAAAAAACATATTGAATTAAAGTTGGGGAGCATGAAATTATCTACAAATTTTGTATGAAACTTCAAAAACTTCAAAAAGGGGTAACAGGTGTGCAGAAGTAAAATCAAAATCCTTAAAAATGGCCAGTCCTTTTTTCCAAGGCCAAAGTCGTTATTATATCCTTTTAAGTAATACTCAAGTCGCAAACGCTAAATGTGAATCGATCAAAACCACAATTCAACGGAAAAATGAAATGCTGTAATGTCAATATCAAACTGTCAGTAAGGCAACGGACATGTGATGCACACAGCCTACTATACCTTTTCTTGTTTGAAAATTGTTTCATTTTAATGAATATTGACTTGTATTACTTTGATTAGGTATACGGTGTATATAGGTCAAATTCTAAATGAACGATAACTGAACAATAATTCTATAAAATAGTTCGATAAGGTTTATTTAATAATTCTTGCTTGGCTGAATGCAAATGATAGATTAAAAACAGACGTCCATAAAAAAAAATGAATTATTTATTTATTTATTTATTATATTTGGGAAAACAAACAGTAGTACATTAAGGGTACACAGTGCTGTCTTAACATTAAACTTAGCAAATATACTACCCACAACATTTTCCACAAATTACTATTAGACATAATAAAAAACAAACTGTTAGCAAACGTTAACTGTTACAGGGCTAAATTAAAAAGGTAATGTATAATATATATATATATATATAAAAAAAAAGAGGTATTAACAATATTCTATCAAAGAGGTAAGAAAAATTTACAAATACGAGTTGCATACTCGTAAGTCTAGAATATAAATTAAAAACAAAAATCAAGCAAAACCTATATATATATAGAGCCTACTGCCGATCCATAAGAATTTTAATTAATTCATTTTTAAATTGATATCTGTTCACGAACAATATATCTATTACACTAAAGCGCGTATTGTAAGTGTCGACTAAGCGGTATAAAGGTGAGCGCACACCAGCGTTGGATTTGCAAAAGCCGGTAGCAAACAGTCGCCTGGTGCGCACCTCCCGTCCATGAACTGTTCGAGGGACCAGGTAACACAAACCAGCCACCAAGTCAGGACAATCAAACTTGTTTCGGCATACACTAAATAACGTCATTGCCTCAAGGAGTACGCGTCTTGACTGTAACGTAAGCAGTTCGTATTCTTTAAGGAGCGATTGATATGATTTTTTCCTCCGAAAACATCTAAATTGCAGAGCACGAAGGTACTTACGCTGGATTAATTCGATAACTTCAATATATTTCGCATAATAAGGATTCCAGATCGGTACTGCGTACTCTAATTGTGGCCTAATTATTGACTTATATAGGTGCAAGAACGTGGACGGACGACGAAAATCTCTAGATGCTCTCATTACAAAGCCAAACATCCGATAAGCCACATTGACAATATTCTCCACATGATTATCCAGGTGAAGTTTCGAGTCTAATTGCACACCAAGATCACGAACGCTGCTAACTTTTTTAATAACACTATCATCAAGTCGGTAATTGTAATGTATGATATTTTTCTTTTTTGTGAACGTTATAATATGACACTTCGGTAAGCTAAGGTACAGTTTATTATCAGAGCAATAGTCCGAGAAACGATCTAGATCTCGCTGGAATTCTACACAATCTTGTTCATTTGAAATTTGTTTGAAAACTTTTAAATCATCAGCGTATAAGAGAAATTTTGAATTTTGAAAGCAATATTTTATGTCATTAATAAACAGTATAAATAATAAGGGTCCTAAAATTGAGCCTTGAGGGACTCCTGATGTCACTTGAATATAGCTAGACTCGAAACCATTGATTACAACCTTCTGGGTTCTATTAGTTATATACGAGACAAACCAGCGCAAGAGGTCCCCTCTGATACCGTTGAACGCGATTTTATTGAGCAGCAATCTATGATCCACTTTATCGAATGCTTTTTGAAAATCAGTATATACCGTGTCTGTTTGCTGTCTGTTATCAATGTTTTCAAAAAGCTGCGTTGTAAATACTAACAGATTGCTTATGCACGACCTACCCTTGACGAAACCATGTTGCTCCTTAATTAAGACATGTCGAATAACTGGATAAATCTCAGCATGGACGAGCTTTTCAAAGAGCTTAGACATTGCCGATAATATGGAAATTGGACGATACATCTCTACATTGTTCTTTGAACCACTTTTGTGGACGGGAACTATATTAGCCCTTTTCCACACATCCGGAAAGACTCCATACGAAATACATTTGTTAAATATGATGTATATCGGATAGCATACTGTACTGTAAGTATTTTTTAAAAATACCGCAGGTATACCGTCCGGACCAGGTCCTTTGGTCGAATCCAACATTTTTAGTTCTCTACGAATATTTTCTAATGGGAAGTACAATTTACATAGACTAACATCATGATCAGCACTCGCAGGTGGAGGTACCCATGAATTTGAGTTAAATGTGGAGGGTTCATACACAGAATGGAAAAAGGAAGAGAATAAATTACACGCTGTAGTAGGATCACTGGATGAATTGTCTCTGAAATGGATCGTGCTAGGAATTCTATTCGCGGTTTTACGGGTGGAGATGTATGACCAAAAAGCTTTGATATTGGTGGCAATGTTATCTTCAACAGATGTCATGTACCGTTTATAGCATGTATCAGCTTCTTTTTTGAACTTTGTTCTAATAACAGAAAACTTTTCGTAGTCACTTAAATTGTCACGTTTTTTCCACTTTACCCATGCACGAGTTTTATTTTTGAAGGTACGTATGAGAGAGCTCGTGAACCAGATGGGAAAATGGAAATTCTTCTGCTTGCGTGTGGGCGTGTGAGATCTAATTATTTCGAATATTTTTTCATAGAAAGTAGACACAGCTTCCTCAGGCATCAACCCTTCAAGTAAACTACTCCAATCAACATTGCTAATATCCTTATTTATTTCGCAGTAATCAGCTTTGTAATAATTGAGCGGATTCGGAATTTTGCATTTTGAGATACGTGGTGAAAATATAAATGGTACGTGGACGTAAAAGGCAGGATGATAAGTATCGATGGGCAACAGAGGAAAATCAGCAGTAAAAGTTACAGAATGTGCATTACTGAAAAATAAATCTAATATCCGATCGTTGCAATTGGTTAAATGATTATATTGTTTCATATTTAGTTGCGAGCACATGTTTGACAGCTGACGAGTTACATTAGAGGGAGTATTTGTAGCACATTCCATGAATGATGTTTTTTTAACCCAGTTTAGTTGTGGCATGTTGAAGTCACCTGTTAGAATAATATTTTCAACACGAGGATCATCAAACACAGCCGAGAGAGAGATAAGAAAATTGATATATATTTCTTCCGTTGTGTTTGGTGGTATATAAGTAGCACATATTAAATTATAATTGTCACGACAGGCAGGAATTTTAATTATTTTATGCTCAGGCAAAGTTAAAGGGGGTGAAAATGCGAGGCAAGACGTTCTTAACTCTCTAGAGACTGCTATAAGGACACCACCACCGTCTTTTTTCTTCGTAACAATACGGTCACGATCGCATCTAAATACAAGATAACGTTGGTCAATAAATTCGTTATCTGTAATATCGGGTGTCAACCAAGTCTCGGTGAAAACAATAATATCGTAAGCATTTGCCAGAATATTCAAATACAATGCGTTCAGCTTTGTCCTGATCCCTCGACAGTTCTGGTAATAAATAGATACATGATTATTAGCCATTAATCCAGTACATAAATTCGATAGTGTTAAATATAAGCAATATTGGTAAGATTAATAGAAAACGACACATCATGAACATGGCAATGTAAAGCGTTACCTCCAGTATGGAATCTGTAAAGGTAATATAGGCAAAGATACAATTATGATTATACAGTAACAATATATGGATCGGCGGCAGCACCATTAAACTTATCTTTACACTTAGTTTTACATAATCACATATGGGACAATTCAAATAAACAAAAGTAGACACTGCAGAAGACAGCTTATTAAAATTTATAATAATAACAGAAAATGCTTCCTTGGTAATAGAACTTATAATACTATTTAAAGCTGGTTTAATTGTTAGTGATATTCTGAGAATTATGCGGTGAGATTTTATTTGATATGTCGGCTTCCGTACGTATAGCAAAAGTAGGTGAGTCATCCGTTTTTTTGACCAAAACGGTCGCATTCCTAATCCATACATATTTAAATTTATTGGCTTTGGCTGCTTCACGACATTTTCGAAACAAATTCTTGTTTCGAAGTGTTAAGTGCTCATTAGCGTAGATACGATGCGGGGTACCGGAGAGTCCAATGCGATCGGATGTCAGCCCCTTGGATAGACGGTACGCACTAAGTAAATTATCGCGAAGCAAACGGGACGCAAACTTCACTACAATGTTCTTCGGGCGATTATTTTGCGCGTGCGCATGAGGAACACGATGAATCGCGACCACATCATTCCTCGCTATCGATATATTAATTGCTGAAGCAATTGACTCCAGCACTGTAATCAGGTTTTCACCCCGCTTTTCAGGAATGTTCCCCAGTTCAATGTTACACTGCCTCGCCTGTTGTTCCAGCACGTCTATTTTACTTTCAAGCAGAGCTACCGACGACGCCGCAGAGTTCTTGACACTCATCTCTAGATCCACAATACGCTTCGCACTGTCGCCCCAGTTTGCAGAGTTAAAGTTTACTGTTGACTTGAGCTCTGACACAACACGAGACAGATCATCATGCTTAGCACTTAGACTCGATATTTCTAATTTTGCTGTAGAATTGTCTGTTCGTAGTTCCTTCAGTTCACTCTGTATTTGTAAATAAGATGTTGATAGGATGTTAAACTCGTCTCTTAAGTTACCAATAGTCACATTAATGTTAGAAAACTGGTTATTTATATCGGCACGCAGGTCGCTTATGGTTTTTTTAAACTCGGCAGATAGATCAGCAATAGCCAGCGTCAGCTCGCAGTCAGGTTGTTTCCTTCTTCTTTGCGTGACATTAGCAACGGTACTAGAGTCTTCTTCTTTGTGTAGATCCGGACTCGACTGGCTTTTACTTGGTGAGCGAAACATTATAGTAAAGATATTATAAACGTACCCAAATGAGACTATACCAACTTAGTTATTAAATAGGTATACACCAACACGATGTTAGGACGACAAGTATGTAGTACACGTAGATAGCAGTGCGGAAATTCGCTGCGGGACGATCAAGTTGCGATGGCTAAGGCGCTTAACGTGCTACACTCCGTGACGGGCGACCTCAGGTTCGAGCCCCACCGCACGCAATTCTTTTTCCAATTCTTACAATTTGAATTGTGTAGCTGCTGGCAGTCACTGGACGAGACGAGCGAGAGGGACACCGCTCTACAAGTTCCAAGATGGCGCGGACACTATATGGCACACCCCGCAAGATAGTAAGAGAGGAACCGAATATATCAAACGCGTAAAACAAAAATACTTTAAAATAATTTAAATTAGCCCCGACACGACCATACAGATCAGAACAGCACGTCTGCTCACAGCAAGCGAATGAACAAATATGGAATAATTAGACGGATATCAAGTGAAATATTCCTCCGAGTCATTATATTTTCCTCCGAGGTTTACAAACCTGAGAATTATTTCATTCATCATCATCAACAGCCCGTTTACGTCCACTGCTGAACATGGGCCTCCTCTTAACGACCTTGGCAAGCCAGGATCGTAGAGGGATTTTGCCATAATCACCACGCTTGGCAGACGGATTGGTGATCGCAGTAAGATGAAAACCTTGAGCTAATAGATGCTGCTGCCCATCCATCAGCCATATGTCCCTTAGTCGCCTTTTACGACACCCATGGGAGGACATGGGGTGGTCTATTCTAAGCCGGAAACCACACGGCCTCATTTCATTATGCATATTTTATTCTAATTAGAATTTAGGACTAGTAGTAGTTTCTGTCCATTCCAGGCATATTTTGGGCGTTCCCCTTTAAATGTTACCTAAACTTTTATGAAACTTTCGATGATATTAAAAGACAAATATTTACACTTGGAAACTCGTATTTCCAGATTAAACTCTCTATTTTGGTGTGGGTTATCCAATCCGGAAATAAAATAAAAACAAAACGAATTCAAAAATGTATTGAAGTAGAAGGGTGTTATTTCCACATAACACAAAGAAAAGCTCACATAGTAGCGTTATGAACCGCTCTGCTGCTTTTATTAAGCCGTCCGTAATTTAATATTCTAAATACAGAATAACAAAAAAATGTTTCGGTGTTCAATAATAGCAAACTAATCATTTTCATTAAACTTATATCTATACTAATATTATAAAGAGGTAAAATTTGTATTTTTGTATGAATGTTTGTTACGAATAAACTCAATAGGTAACTATTTGACGGATTTCGATAAATTATTTCAACATTAGAATGCTACATTATCCCCGAGTAACATAGGCTATATTTAATTATGAAGTGCCCATGACAACGCACGCTACACGGGTGAAAGAGTGCACGGGAAGCTAGTATAAAATAAAAATTCACTGTCCTGTGTCCTGTGTGAAAGGATAAACCTGACGTTATGTCAATTTTTCTCGCGTTAAAATCCGATGCTTTGAGCTGCTTGAAATATTTTAAGATAGCAAAAGAACTCGTGTTCAATAGAAACAGACATTGCATTGGTTATTAACCATAATTATATACCGTGGACAACAAAAATACCGTTGGATGTGAAATCAAATCTTTCCTCTTTATTTATATATATACTAAAATATAAAACTGAAAAGAACATGAAAAAATCATTCAATATTTATTTAATTATCTTATGGGAACGGAAGTTACGCGAGCCAAACCGCGCGTGGGAGGCTATTAATATTATTTTGTTGCTTCCGAAACCTGATATTCTGGATTTGATTCCCACCCGCGACATTTATTTGTGTGAACCGCAGATAATTCGTCTGAGGCTGGGTGTGCTTTATGTCACCCCGCAACGGGGATTAATTTCTCAAGTGTGCTAAAAGAATGAAACGCAAAACTAAAACCCTGAAAGAACTAATAGAAAATCCTTTTAAAGTATTACCGAGCGCAATAGACAATAAAAGCAATTTTTGCATAATAATATTTTATAGTATGAATGTTTCTTTATTAATGTCCATTAAAAGACGTTAAGCCTTTTCTAAAACCTTATAATAAGAAAAACGTCATTTTATTTCCATCTTAATATCAGTTTTCGTACTTTTTATACAAATAAGTTTCCGATCCAGTGATAGCACCTAGCTGTGACTTGTAAATTTTTGATTTGGTTAAATTGACGAGCATTTTATTAAAATCGTTTTACCTTCCGGCAGGCAACACGTGCGCAATCTGTCTCTGCTTCGGTTACCTATGTAAAAATAATATTGCATAATACGTATAAATCCACACAAAATAGTGAAGGAGCCGCTACAGGAGGTATCGCAGTAAGTGAATACATTTTGCAATTAATTTATAATTCGTATAATATCAGAACCGGCTCTATGCCAAAATTTAAAGCAAGTTAAGTGGGGTTTTCTTAAACCAAAAACTTGATCTTGCTATTGCTTTTCGACCGGCACTGATAATATTATAACGAATATCAGCATCATCATCATCATCAGCCCGTATAACGTCCACTGCTGAACATGGGCCTCCTCCCGAGAGAGGGTAGTTGCCATAGTCACCACGCTTGGCAGGCGGGTTGGTGACCGCAGTATTATGTTGTACCACACAAGGAAACGCTGCTGCCCGTTCCTTAATATACGATTACTTACTACGAGAACCTCCGAGAACTCGTCGATAACTTCCAACAACCTACACACCTTATTAGCATTGATATTCCTAGACTTACATAGAAATGCATGTTTTTGCATAACAACTAAATATAAAGCAACGCAAGCTGCTCACAGATACCCAACTCAGAGAAAGTTATTTCTATTATTGCAGATTTCGCGAAGAACCTTACGAGAACCTCCGAGAATCCTAAGAGAACCGAAGAGCGACGAGAATCAACGAGGCTGGTGCAGAGCGCACCGCCTGTCAGAATGACCGTATCGGCGCAACCACATAAAATAAGCATAGCGACAACACGTCATTAATGATAAACACATAAATACAATTACTCGTCTCATCAAAATAAATAAATTGTGAATCAATGCATGATTTGATTTTAAATAGTTCATAGAAACACAAATAAGTTCATAAACATTTTTATTATTATTACTAGAATAATAAATAAGTATTCAGGATCAAACTATGATATGTAAATCATTGAAATATTTATAGAATTAATTATCTGTTCACATAGTTCTAAAATTCTCAAACTAAATTGTTTACTGTATGTGAGCCGCTCGTTTAGTATAGTAGAAGATCCGACCCTACATCGACCTTCACCGAGCTGATAATAGAATGAAACATGTTTTATAATAAATTAAGTATATTAGAAAATATATTAAAAATGGGTTGGCTAAAGTAATCCTGGACAGACTTTTTTTTAATGATTTGAATTAAATTAATTAATTTTAATTAATTTTTTTTTTATAGTAAGTCCTGCAAGTTGTCTAAAGGTTCGTCCTTGATGGACTGAACTAGAACCGCTTAGTTGTGCCTCCCCTGATCTGTTATGAGGGATTAAGTGCCAGCAATAACTACCATTTACTACTTTCATAAATCTGATTTTAACTCCAGTGACACCCTGAGCATTGGTCCTAGCCTGTTAAGGATGCTATGCCATTCCATCCATCAGGGATGTAGCTTAGACACCCCCGCCATGATATTTATAAGTTTATTGTGTACTTGCTACCTTCAAAACATTTTATAAAGTCAAAAAATCTTTATTAATATAGACACATTTAAAATATTTTAAAACATGTTCTTATGATGCGTGTCCCTTTCTGAAAAAACGTGCACACACGGTTTCGATATGAGTGGTTTCAGTTCATTTATAACGTGTTTTACATACTATTTTACAGTACGTGACAGCACTGAATGGTAATGGCCACAAAATTTGTGAGTTTTAAATAAAAAATGGAATTCGAAATAGAATAATAATTGCATATAATATACATTTTAAGTGTATAAAGTTTATAGCCAGTCGCCAATAGAACTTTATTCAGAGAATAACAGTCAAAAATAGAGATATAAATTTCAACAGTATTGTGATGTTGCTCCATATTATCAATGAGAGACTTACGTCTCATTATGATCCCAATTTTATAACTACGGGATTTTGAAAGTAAACAAAGCAGATATTCTGTTTCAAAATAACAATCTTTTGCTTAAAAGTTATTGTCAGTTAATCATCAAAGCTCGTTAATATAACGTGATTTATACTAAATACTTGCAATTCAATATTTCTTAGATATGTAATTTGAAGGAAGGGTAGGCTTCGGGCAAATTGACCCTTGTCTGACTATCAAGCTCCAGTTGTATGGCTGGGGGTCTTGACTAATAAAATACTTTATATATTTTTGATAACTGTATTAAAGATAAGTATATAACTGGTAAACAAAAATTGGCGCGGTGCGTGCGCACATACGTGTCGCAGTAAAGTGAATGTGCTGATGAGAGCCGGGGTCGCGTAGGTGAGAACCGCAGTCGTTTTAAACCGGTCGGCGCGATGAGACGTAGGAACATATTCCCCGGGGTTGATGTCTGTTGTTTTGTCTGTTCAATCTATTGGAAGAGGGCAAATGTAATTGTAGGCCCGAGTTACAGTCCCCTTCTTAGTCAGAATGTCGGCGACTCTGCTGTGCCCATCGGTTCCTGGCTTAACGGCTACAACTCTTCCAAGTAGCCACAGAAGAGGTGGAAGATTCGCGTCCCTCACTAGGACCATGGCTCCATTTTTTAAGTCCTGCCCACCGTTCTGCCACTTGGTTCGTTGCTGTACGAGAGACACGTATTCATTAGCAAAGCGCTGCCATAAATGTTGCCTTAACTTTTCTATGCGGTCAAAACGTTGTAGGTATTCGCTGGATGTTGACGGCATTGATCTGAGGGCATTGACGTCAGAGCTCGTCCGAGGAGGAAATGAGAAGGAGAAAGATAAGATAGGTCTGAGGGATCTGTTGATAGGGGTGTTAAGGGTCTGGAATTCAGTATAGCTTCAATTTGTATCAGACATGTTGAAAGCTCTTCATACGTCAAGTGAGTGAGGCTCATGACACGGCGTAATAGACATTTGGTTGATTTTACCGCTGCCTCCTAAATGCCACCAAAATGTGGTGTGTAAGCAGGAATAAATTTAAATTCTATGCCTTGATTTGCGATGTCTGAGGATATATATTTTGAAGATACCTGCAAGAAGCGCGAAAGCTCATTAAAAGCTCCCACGAATGTTGTGCCGTTGTCGGAGTATACCTGCTGAGGTTTGCCCCGTCGACTAATGAATCGGCTGAAAGCCGCTAAGAACGCCTCATTTGTAAGGTCGGATACCAACTCTAGATGAACGGTTCTGACTGCAAAGCATACAAAAACGCATATATAGGACTTAATTATTTTACAACCTCTACCTTTACGATCGGCTATCAGCACTGGTCCGGCACAATCAAGGCCTGTATTTAAAAAAGGGAACTCAAGATTAGTTCTATCCAAAGGTAGGTTACCCATAATAACCTGGACAGGCTGAGCTTTGAATCGAGTACAACGAACACAATTCCATACTATTTGCTTTGCTAAGTTTTTTCACGCTAGTGGCCAATAGGTAAGACGAATATGTGCCAATAGTCGTTGAGGCCCTGCATGCCAAAGAGTTTTATGTTCCTTTTCAAATATTATTTTAGATAAATTATGTTTACTACACAATAGTATTATTTTTGGGCTATTTGATTGCCACTTTCGCAATTGACATTTCGCCGATTCAAGTGTACTAATGACACATTTACACAACTCCACGACTGACTCTATAGAGTCACCGCCACTTAAATAATCGTCGACAAAAAAATCACGTTTTATAGAGTTACATAACATCAGCATAACATCAGCATTTTGTGTTATATCCGCTAAAGACACTAAACATTTAGTAGCTACATAAGGGGCTTACGCTGTACCATACGTTACTATGTATTTAGAGTATAAGTCTTTAATGGCTCTGAAGGATCAAATCGAAAAACGATTTGCTGTAAAGAATGTTGTGACGGCGCTATTAATATAGCTCTGTACATTTTTTCAATGTCGCCTGTCACGACGAACTTATGTTGTCTATATCTTAGCAGAATGGATAAGATGTCCTCTTGTACAGTCGGACGCACCATCTGAATATCATCAAAGGATTTACCCGAGGTATTAGTGGCTGAGGCATCAAACACAACGCGAAATTTAGTTGTTGTACTTGACTCACGCACGCGTTGAATATTCTAAATACCTCCTTTTAAATATAGGGTCTCGCTCAAATTTACGCTCTATAGATAGAAATCTACATTTGGCCATCGCAAATGAATCACCTAAACACTCGGGTGAGTCTTTGAATGGTAAGGTGACGACATGTTGCCCATTTTCGTTAAGGCATGTAGTTTTCTTAAATAAATTTTCACATGCCTTTTCTTCAGTGGAAAATGAACTGCAAGAAGACACAGAGTCGAGCTCCCAGAAGCGAGTTAGTTGGTCAGACTCTTCGTGTGAAAGAAAATGACAGACCGGAGTTTGAACATGAGGGTATGTTTGAGATACATGTATGTCTGAAATGAGCCACCCCAATTTGGAGGATTGTAATTTAGGTTGAGTTTTACTTAAGTCCACCGAATGTGTACCGATAATGCTCCAAAATAATTCAGCACCCAAAAGAACGTCAATGGCTGATGGTATATTAAAGGTAGGATCTGCTAATTGAAGACCTGGCGGGATATTAATATATTGAGTATCCACATAAGAACCAGGCAGTGACTGTGTAATACAGGGTAACACAAAACACTTTACGTTCGCCTTATAACCACCATAACAAGATTGCACTTTTAGACTACATAATTCTGAGGTACTAGTAATTTGACCGTTAATACCTGCAATCTTGGATGCTGTACTTCTCTGCGCAATACCAAGTTTATCACAAAGTGCTTGAGTGATGAAATTGGATGTGCTGCCATTATCTAGTAGAAGTCGGGCAGAGTGCATTTTTCCATTGGCGTCTTCCACTTTGGCCATTGCTGTGGATAACAATATAAGACTTTGATTAATTGAGCTACATACTGCGTTAGTGGACAAAGCAATGTTATTAACTATTGGACTTTCTACATCCTTATGTATTAACGTATTGTGTTTTTTCTTACAATATTTGCAATGTGATAATTTACATTGATTGGCCATGTGTCCTGGTCGTAGGCAGTTCATACAAACATTGCTTTGTAAAACTGGCTTAAAACGTAAATCTATTTCTAAATTTCTAGAAGATTGGCAGCTAAATAAAAAATGATTTTGTGAACACATAGGACATGCTACTGCATTAATATTAAAAGAGTTAAATTTATTGTTAGTTGTAGACCTACAATACAATACCTGTAATGTATGTTTTGAAGTTGTACAATGTGTATTAATGTTTGTGAAATTATAATTTAAGGTTTCAAGTAAGTCAGCCCTATTGCATAAAAAAATTAGAAAGTCTGTTAATAAAAGATAACTGTTTAAATTATTTTTATATCCTTCCCACTCACGACTGGTCACACTATCTAATTTTTTCGACATTATGTATATAATCAATGTGTCCCAGTGTTCAGTGGGTTGACCAAGGTTGTTAAAAGCCCTTAAGTTTTTATTGGTTACGTCTATCATCTTACGTAACGAGCTACAAGATTCGTTGAGAATGGAATACAAGTTGAATACAAGTTACGTTGTTGTAACGTTCTGTTAACAATTGCCAAGCTATTGAATAGTTGTCGGCTTAGAAGTCGACACTTTTGATAACTACCGATGAGCTGCCACCTAACGATGCGCGAAGGGAATGAAATTTATTAATGTCCTGGATGCTATTTTTGTTGTGTATAAGGGAAATATACCTATCTCTAAATTCCAACCAGTGCTGAAAGTCCCCGTCGAAGTGAGGCAAGTCTATCTTGGGCAGCCGGACGAAATCATGCTTGCTTGTGAACGCAGGCGCAGCGGGACGCACGGGAGCGAGTAAAGCTTTCGCGTGACCCATCAGCGCGTAGTACTGGGACTCAAAATGTTCCCTCTCAGCGTAGGCATCGTCCGTATTCTCCGACAACAACTCCAACTCTGCCTGTAACGTGTCAAAATCCTAATATAGAGCTTCCATAATGTTAGCACGACATTGTAGTTCAGACTCCTGGAAAGCACTTAGATTTGTAGCAGGCAATAATTTAACAAAATTACTCAAATATGTTAGCTTAGCTTTGTAGCCACCACGCTTCTTTACAAGTTCCTTAAATTTAGCTTCAGACATGATGCAATAGAAGGCGACTTAAGATTCTAAAGCGTAAAATGATGCGTAAGTAATAAATAAATTATAAGCGGCGAAACTAACGGTACCAACAAACAGCTGGGTTAACAACACACTCGTCGCAAACCGGTTCGTGCAATGGAAAAAATGTGCCGTTGATGCGAATACGGTGCTAATTGACAATGTATGAGCAAGGTCAACTGAAGGTCAAGCGCCGTGCGAATGATAATAAAAGAAAAGAAAAAAAAGAGCGTTTAAAGTTTTTAAATTGAATATTAATTTGATGTACCTAATAAAAATATAAAATTATGTAAAATAAGAATGAGATGTTTTTCAAAAGATCTGAATATAGGCTATGTATGAAGAGATCAACATGACTGACCCATATAGCACTATCTGAATATCCCGGAAATGGAAATGAAAAGACAGGAAAATTAGGATAATAGAACGGACTCACTCAGAATCACTCAATATCCCTCTGCGATGTTTCTCCACCACGATGTTTTAAGTTGCGGCGACGACGACTTGGGCGTGTCCACACGTGGGTTTCCAAAGTCCACGACGAATGTCCGCACCGCAGCAAAAAAGACGGCAAATCTTCTTCCTCTCGAAGGACCACTGTCTGACTATCAAGCTCCAGTGGTATGGCTGGGGTTCTTGACTAATAAAATACTTTATATATTTTTGATAACTGTATTAAAGATAAGTATATGTATAACTGGTTAACAAATATTGCCGCGGTGCATGCGCACATACGTTACGCAGTAAAGTGAATGTGCTGATGAGAGCCGGGGTCGCGTAGGTGAGAACCGCAGTCGTTTTAGACCGGTCGGCGCGGCGGCGGCCCGGCGCGATGAGACAGATGAGAGTTGTTACAAAGACAATTTCTCGGAACCAATGACCGTTAACGAGCTGGCAAAAGCCTTTAATTGTCTTTTAAGTGACGGCCCATAACGCAGTATGCGCCAGAGGTGCACAGCTAACGATTGCGTGGATACTTCATCCGCATGAAAAAAAAAAGAAAAGTAAGTTTTTTTATTGCATAGCTACGAATTTTTTTCTACATTGTGCGGTTTTTAAAGTTTCAAGGGGTGACATTGTTTTGTAGGGTTGTATGTTTTTCTTTTGAATTACGAATCTTTATGACTGACTAGATCGCGATTTTTGGCACGTAGGACAGTTGTGACGAGCTGTGAAAACCCCCTCTATATATATATTTTATTTTATTTTCTGGTGAGCTAATTTAACATGATTTTAGCAAAGTTGTTATAAATTTTATTTGTGTGTTAGTTTTATATAAGATAAGTCTCTCTTAAATGCATTATTTTTATAAGGAATTAATTTGGACATGTGCAACAAAAAAAAATTGCAATTCAGCCAGCCAACAGCACCAGCTGTGGGCTGAATTGCTATTTTCCTTTTGTTTCAAAATGCTTTATAAAAATTAACGTAAGACTGATAGGGGCATAGTTATGTCGATATTTATGAACTGGTCTTTGAAGAAGTTACGCTAAAAAGTCAAAGCCTTCGAAATGCCGCATTCTCGTATAATCTTAACAACATGTGAAAATGAATAAAGAAGAGACAGGCTTTCAAAGACAAGATAAGAGCTTCTACGTCTAAAGCATACCTCTCTTAGATAATTTCTCTGGCCAAACTTTACTAAAATTATTTTAGTGAACGTGTCATTCTAGAATACAAAATTATTTTTTTTACCGGGTCTCAAGTATTACTTGAACAAATATTAGCATGGATACAGAATAAGAACGTTTTAATCGTCAAAGGGGTGTTCAATAAGAACTTGTATTGTAAATTAAAATAAAACAATAAATTTATATGACAATACATTGTTTTTGTATTGAAAAAAAAGTTAAGTTTGACAATTATTATTGTAGAATGAAATCTGATAAATTTCCACTAACGTAACGCAGTTACAGAAGTCAATTATTTCAATTAATTCTGATGCATAGTATTTGTACAGACCAAATTTACTGCAAAAAGTTTTTTTTTTACTTTATCTGGCCATTTACATTTATTACTGAAAATCCTCTTATTTAACAGAGCTTGACAAGCCAGGGTCGTTGAGGGATATTGCTGAAATCACTACGCTTGGCAGGTAGATTGGTGATCGCAGGAAGATGGGAGTATCTTTGAGCTGAAAAATGCTGATGAAAACCCCTTATTCGCCTCTTACGACACCCATAGAACCATATGGAGTAGTCTATTCTGAGCCGAAAAGCACACGGCGAGTTTTCCTTATACGCCAAGGCAAATACCTAACGCTACGGAAAAGCAACCACTAAAACATGATGTCTACCCTTATCACTATTTAATAAAGCAACTCATTTCAATTAATACGTCAAATGACGGTCACCGTAGCCTAGTTGGTAGTGCTCCTGCCTACGAAGCTGGTGGTCCTGGGTTCGAATCCCGGTAAGTGCAAATATTTGTGTGATGAGCACGAATATTTGTTTCTGAGTCATGGATGTTTTCTATGTATTTAAGTATTTATCTATCTATATAAGTATGTATATCGTCGCCTGGTACCCATAGTACAAGCTTTGCTTAGTTTGGGGCTAGGATGATCTGTGTGACATTGTCCCTAGATATTATTATTATTATTATATTATTATTATTATTATTAATATATCACGAATCGCGGATCCTAAGAACGTGTTCATGGAAATATTCGTCTTATTTATCCTACATACCTACATAACATCCGTAGCTTTAATGCTTACCGACATTATTAACCAACAAATTTAATATTACCTGTAATAATATAATAGGTATCACTTGTGTATGATTTCAGTTTTTTTTTTCTGCCGAAAATTCTGAGGCAACATCCAAAAAAATACAGTCGAATTGAAAACTTGAAAGAAACTTGAATCCTGTTGAAGTCAGTTGAAAATATTTGTCATTGAACTGCCATAACATTGGCCTTTTTGGGATTTAAAATAAAAAAGTTAATGCTGTCGTGGGACACCAGGTAGGAACGAAGTTCCTTCGGCTAATTTAGAATCGACACAATTTGCAAAAGAAAAATCGTGCTCAATTTTAAGTACAGGAAACTAGTTAGGAAATTCAGTATTTTAGGAAATAATAAATTATGCAAAATAAAAAAAAATCGTAATTCAAATTATCAACTAAAATAACAATATATGTCTCTTTATTTTTGTTTGACAACATAAAATTACATAGAAATAGAAATAATTACAAATTACAAAAAAATAGTCTTTAAAGTATTTTATACGGCTACTCGCACGCGCTTCGTCGGGGCTCGACACTCGACCGAGTCTCGCTCGCCGTCGCGCGTCCGTCGGCCTGCCTCGGGAAGGTTCGGCCACGTTCGGGGGGCCGGGCAGGTCTCGCTACGATACAATTTCGCATGAAAGTGTTTGTTTGTAAACACGTTTGTGCCCCTTATTATTTACTAGCTTTCCGCGCGCGGTTTCACGTTTAACGTCTCATTTAACGGTTTTGACATCTAGTCAAAAACGTTATAAACTAATTTGCAGTCCACTGTTTAATAACAATGGACTGCAAATTAGCATAATTGCTACGTTAGACGGTTAAATAATCTGAAAACGTTTAGTTAAAATAGACTTACATTTTTAAATAGGTTCAATCATTCTTTTAGAACTTAACGCAGTTTACTTGTTATAAATACTATAAATTAAATTAAAAATATATGTTCAATACCTACTTCGTTTTAATCTATGGCTGTAAATCAGAGATAGTTCGTATTCAATCATATTTCTTTTATGAACAATTATTTTATAATAGTTTAAATAATTGAGATAACTTTAAAAAGAAACATATTTATTTAATATTTAGATAATAATAATTTAGGATACCGTTTCAACAAATAGTTTATACAACAAAAATATGAAGTATTGAAAAGATATTAAACTTGGAATTTCGTTTGTTTTTAGATGTTGACAGCAATGATTCATACGACCAAATGTAAAAGATTTTTTTCAATATAGAGTAATTCGAACATGTACCAATGGTTCCATTATTTAATTTTTTTTTCGGTGTTTTCATTACGCATGCAATGATATTATTATTGTTGTAAAAATACCAATCGGCAAGTTAGAACCGTACAATATCAGTTCAAAACAATGGCCTGCTTATATACGCCGGGTTAATCAATATATTTTACTAAATGACGTAAAAGATAACCTAAAAGTGCCGATGCTAATAACGAATGTAGGCGAAGCAACATACTCATTGATGTGCGACCTGTGTTCGCCTGACTTTCCTGAGAACAATACCTACGAGGATTTGGTGAAACTAGTTGCCGACCATGTAGAACCGCAGCGATCAGAGATCGCCGAGCGCCACGTGTTCAGGCTACGGCGACAACGGACCGGCGAATCCTTGATGGAATACGTACAAGCCCTTAAGCAACTACTTCAATGCTCTCGAGGAAAACTTAAGAGATCAATTTGTATCAGGTTTGACAAATGACGCAATGCGATCGAGAATATTTGCGGAAAGGAAAATAGAATACAAAGAAGCAGTGGAGTTAGCGCTAGCTCTGGAGGCTGCAGAGAAGCACGCGGAGGTAAGTGGCAGCATGGTGCCGACTGCGACCTCGGGTGCCGGCAGCGAGGCAGGTGAAGACCTGCATTCCACACGCGGCGGGCGAGGATGAGCTCGCGGCCCGCGCGCCCCGGTTGGCGCGGGCGCAGGCGAGGCGGCTGGCCCGGCGGGAGCGGCGCGCGCGGCGGCCACACCGCACGGCGCGACTATTCAAGCATGCTGGCGTTGCGGCAAGACACATCGCGCGGACAGGTGCGGTATGTGAATTATCATTGTGACAAGTGTAAACAAAGAAGTCATTTAAAAATAATGTGTAAATTAGTGAAAAATAATAGCAATCGGTCAGACAGTCGACATAATTATATCAGTGGAGATGACGATTCCGACGATATGTTTAAGATTATGGTTGGAGGTAAGGACAATAAACCGTACTTTATAAACATTATAATAGACAACTTTGAAACCAAGTGTGAAATCGATACCGGTAGTCGTATTTCGGCTATTAATGAAGACATGTATAATCGTAAATTTGTTCATAAAACAATTATGACAGATAATTTGATGTTACTTAGTTATGCCGGTTCACGCATCGAATCGCTGGGTTACATAGAAACTCAAGTTAGGTTTCGGGATATAATAGTAAAATGCTTGCCACTTTATAATTAAAAATGGTTCGTGTCCCTTACTGGGAAGAGATTGGCTACGCGCCCTTAAAATAACTCAAATAAATTTATACATGATAACCGACGAGGGATTCGTGAACCGCTTATGTGTTGAATTTCCAGAGGTGTTTACGGATAAGTTAGGTACTTGTAAGCGAACTATTCGACTACAGCTCACTAATGATGAACCTGTGTACGTGCGAGCGCGACCCGTGCCCCTGGCGCTGCGCGCGCGTGTTGAGTGTAAGCTGGCGCTCTTGAAGTCCGATGGCTCGATATACCGTGTTGACTATTCCGACTACGGAATGCCAATTGTGCCAGTTGTAAAAAAGAATGGAGATATACGCATATGTGGGGATTATAAAATTACAATTAACCCAAAACTTAAGCGTGATTATTATCCTTTACATTGATGAATTGTTTGCGAACTTAAGCGGAGGGAAAAAATTTAGTAAAATTGATCTAACTTACGCTTACGAACAGTGTTTTTAACGGAGGAATCTCAACCCTACACAGCCATAACAACTCATCTCGGAACTTATGCTTACCGTCGTACACCGTATGGTCTAAAGTGCGTACGCGAAAAAATTCAAAAAATAATGGAAGAAACACTACGGGGCATACCGGGTTGTGTTGTGTTTTTAGATTATATTTGCACAACGGGAGTTAATGATATAGAACATATCAGTAATTTACGAGCTGTAGGTACTCGAAAGGTTACGCGAGACAGGGTTAACAGTTAAACTAAGTAAGTGTAGTTTTTTACAAGATAGTGTTAATTATTTAGGTTTTGTAATTGACAAAAATGGTTTACGGCCAGACAAAGCAAAATTAGATGCCATTTCCAGTGCGCCTAGACCAGAGAATGTAACGCAATTTAAAAGTTTCTTGGGGATGCTAAATTATTATGGCAAATTCATAAGTAATTTGAGCACATTATTGTACCCATTACATAATTTATTAAAAAAAGATGCTCACTGGAAATGAGATCACAGTTGTGAACAGGCGTTTATAGAAGCTAAGCGAGCCCTCTTAGGCGAGCGAGTGTTAGGAGGGGCGGCCGCTCGTGCTCGCGGTCGACAGTAGTGCGTATGGGTTAGGCGCAGTGCTGGCTCACCGTTATTCCGATAGCAGCGAGCGCCCGGTTAGCTGTGCATCCCGCACACTCAACGCGGCCGAGCGTAATTACAGCCAACTTGATAAGGAGGCACTCGCTATATTATTTGGTATAACTAAGCACCATCAATATTTATTTGGTAGAAGTTTCATATTACGCACTGACCATCAGCCGTTGACACACATTTTTGGTGCTAAGGGTGGAAATCCCACAGACCGCGGCTAGTCGGCTACAGCGGTGGGCGGCGCGCTTGGCCGCATACGATTTCACTGTGGAATTCGTTCGCTCGGCCGACAATGGCCCGGCTGATGCTTTATCAAGGCTACCGCTACCTCAAGAGGGTCGTTTAGTGGACGCAGTCACTTACATCAATTTAATAGAGGAATCTTTTCCTATTAGGTTTAAGGACATTGCTACATACATTGCTGACAGAAAAAGATAAATTGTTGTGCAAGGTGAAAGGTTATGTCACTTTCGGTTGGCCGTTGACAGTGACGGATACTGAAAAACCGTATTTTGCTAGGAAACAGGAACTATCAGTAGAATTAGGTTGCCTAATTTATAAATAGAAACTATGTCTACTGGCCCAGTTTTGATAAGGACATAGAGGAGATATGTCGCGCGTGCATGGCGTGCCGCGAGGTTCGGGACGCGCCGCCGCACGCGCCCCTCCACCCTTGGGAGTTCCCTTTGCATCCCTGGCAGCGCTTACACGCAGACTTCGCGGATTGTGGGGGGAAACGTTATTTAATAATGGTGGACGCAAACTCGAAATGGATAGAAGCGATAATAATGACTAGAACTGACGCGCATGCGACTATCACAACAATGAGAACAATCTTTGCTCGTTTCGGGTTACCGTCATTACTCGTCACTGACAACGGTCCTCCATTTTTCTCACAGGATTTTAAGACATTTTGTACGAAAAATTGTATAAAACATGTGACCACAGCTCCTTACAGACCGCAGGGAAACGGGGCTGCAGAAAATGCGGTAAAAACCGTTAAGAAAGCCATCAAACGTGCTTTGTACGAGGGTGAGGACGTCACCACGGCACTTGGCAAGTTTTTATTCCCATACCGTAACTGCCCACATGCAACTACTGGCGTGTCCCCTGCGGTGGCTTTGCAAGGGCGCAGGCTTCGCGGGCGCCTGGGCGCGTTGCGGCCCGACGTGTCAACTATAGTGCGCGCCGCGCAGGAGCGGCAAGTGGCCGCAGCTGGCGGCAAAACGCGCGCGCTGGCGCCGAGCGACGCGGTGATAGCCCGCGACTATACCGCAAGGGGGGACAAGTGGTTGTCGGGTACAATAGTAAATCAGACGGGACCAGTCTCGTACAAAGTAGACTTTGGACGCGGAGTCGGTTGGCGTAGACATGTTGATCAGATTGTGCCTGTACATAATAAGAATCGCCACTCGTTATCTCGTACTAGCATAGTAACAGTTTCTGAAAATAAAGATGTACCTCCGGAGCGGGAGGTCCCTTCGGTTCATGAGGAGGCTGAGGATACATTCGAAGACGCGTCTGACGGCATTGGTGAGAAGTCACAGAATACTGGATCTGAAGCGGCATCTAGGCCGGAGATACCACCACCACCGTCAGGTGCGTCTGCCCGCGCTCTGCGAGCTTATAATCGGGCGCGACCAGGAACTAATAAGTAAATAAATGTAATATGTATGTCTGTATTGTGATATTGCTTTAGCTTAAGGGGTAGAAATGTACCGATGGTTACATTATGATATGTATGATATTTGTACGGTGGTCGGTAGATTCTAAAACTTATTCAATAAACCAGTGTGTAGCTAATTCCCGCCTTTCATTGACGCTGCAACACATTAAGTAGCCTATTATAATTTGGTCAAGTAATTATTCGGACAAAATTCGCATGCGCGAATCCGCGATTGGGAACTTTTATTTGGAGCGAAAAATATAAGTTTGAGAAAGAAAGGAAGCCATCTTGAGGATTCTTGTTTTGAGCGTCCTGAGAAGCTATGTCTCTTGTGCAAAAATATATGTTTGTGCGTTTATCTCCTTGTATTTTCTCAGTGATATTAAGTGATTTCTGTATATCATTGTTTTATCTTTGTAGTAATTGTTATATTTTCTTCATTGTGAAGTTGTTTGAGTCCCGAATTTAGAAATAAATAAGGGATTAATGGCGACTTGGCGGTGAACGGAGTTAATAGTGAAATCAATGTAAAAGCAATGTGAATGGATTTACACATTATGTGAATGTACTGGAGAGGGTGTACAGATTATCTTTTAACTTAATTATCCAGTCATGGTGCTGGGTTAATCCGATCTGCAGTCCGTTGGGAATCTTGTGAGGATTAACTATCCCTAACATTAGCTAGTGGTAGAAGTCGGAAAGGTTAGGGCGCCTCGAGAGATTGATTTTACCCTTGCATTGGAATCAGTCTAATTGCCCTACACTTGTTCTAATTGTGTATACTGGAGTTTCGGGGATCTGTAGAAGTAGAACCATGCTTATTGTAAGCGCCGAGATTCTGTATGCATCGTTTGAATACTGTGTTCTATCTTTATATATGTATATATACACTAAATTATAACTGTCCGGTTGGAGGAGTATTCCCGCCTAAGGTCCTGTTGCCGACCTTGAGGTGAATCTACGGATTCCTATAATACTCTTTCGTGACCCTTAGGGAAGGTTTAGGAATTAGGTACACTGAGTTTACCAGCTCAATATAAAGAGATTAGGAATAGGCAACACATCCACGTTTAAAATATAAATGAGCCGCGACTCGATTGGTTTTGAAATGTTAACATTTAGAAGTGTAGGAATGTAGGGACAGTTAAGGTATAGTCGTTATTTAAGGTGTACTAGGAGAGGTATAGAGATGTTATGATCTTGTACGATAATTTTATTTAATAAAACTTATAAAGTTATTACCAAATCTTAGTACATTTAAAGGTATAGCGATGATAAATTGTTGAAGGATAATTCGGAAATCAAATGTATTTGATACACATTTAGAGATGTGACGAAAGTAGGGTAAAAGGTACAGTTGTTGAAGGTACAGTTGTTATTTACGGTATGATAGGGAAAGGTAGTAATGTTAGGTATAGAAGTGAAGGAAAGTAGGGGAAGCATAAGATAAAAGGTACAGTTGTTATTTACGGTATGATAGGGGAAAATAGGAATGTTAGGTTTAGAAGTGTAAGAATGTAGGGGAAGTATAGGATAAAAGGTACAGTTGTTATTTACGGTATGATAGGGGAAGATAGGAATGTTAGGTTTAGAAGTGTAAGAATGTAGGGGAAGTATAGGATAAAAGGTACAGTTGTTATTTACGGTATTATAGGGGAAGGTAGGAATGTTGGATATAGAAGTGTAGTAAAGTAGGGGAAGATAGGAATGTTATGTATAGAAGTTAAGGAATGTAGGGGAGTGTAGATAAAAGGTACTATTTATATTTATTATATGATAGGGGAAGGTAGGACTATTAGGTTTTTGTAAGATGATTTTATTTCATTAAAATTTTTAAGTTATTATAAAACCTTAGTAAATTCAATAATATTCACAGTACAATTGTAAATAAATTATACTGGTTTTTGAAGACTGAATGAACTTAAATTTATGAGTTAAGTGGTTTTAATTGAAAATTCAAATAAATGTATGTTTTACTGTTCTCGTTTTGTCTTGGCAAACTTCGGCAACCAAAGTGAACATAAAACTAAACATGGGATCTTACTATTGCTAGACGGAAATACGAATGTACATTTGTTGGTAGAAATACAAATATTTACATCCGACTTATCTATTGTTATAAGTCAGTTCATTCTAGATTCAGAATGCCGGTTAAGTCAGTAAATCTTAAGTGTCACTTAATTACTATGAAAGCATAGATTTACTACAGATTCGTATTCTTTTCTATCAAAACTAAGATGTTATTATAGTAACACAAACTAAATAAGTTAATAGCAATATAAACTTTATAAATATATATAATATGAAATTATATATAAAAGGAATGTTTACTTATCAGGATTTATGGAAACGAACCTTAATCATGCCGCATATCTAATAATATTTGATTAATGATCAGAAATATAATTGTTCATATTTCTTAGTTGAGATGCATAAAATAGTTTCAACTAATTATATACTTTTATTAATCTTGTATATTAAGTAATATTATTTCCCTTATATAAATAAAGTTATTAGTTATAATTCTAAAATTTGGATGAGCTCTGCAAATTAGACTAATTATTTAACTCTATAGAGAATATAAAATAGATGTATGTTTTACTGATCTTGTTTCATCCTAGGCGAGCTCCGGCAACCTCAAGTGACCATAAAGCTAAAAATGGGATCTTAAACAGGATGGGCGGATATACGAATATACATTTGTTATTTGATAAATATAGTTGACTTACTGTATATAAACATTTGCTTAGCATATTCCAGTTTTGGAAGATTACTTATTTATTGTCCCATATATTTTGAACACTCTAAGGAAGTAGGTAAAGGACTACTATCACAGACTGTCTAGACCAAAGACATAGTTTTGCTAAAAGAGAATGTCCTCTTGTCCCTTAGTTTCAATATAACAAGTAAGTAAAAAGGAAATGTCCCTTGTAAGACCATCTGCGGTTCAGACACGGAGGACGATTATTCAAGTCTGCAGACGAGATCGACTGATTGCCTGCGGGTGTGGGGCAGGATTACTCAAGCCGTGTAAAAAAGGGCCCTTTATTAACATTTCCTATTTATAAAACATAGATTTCAATTCAATTCCTTAAAACCTTTAGACTATTAACATGTACTTGACTATGACTTTTAACATATGCATTTTACCATTATTTTATAATATCTTTACATATTTAATAATTCTGTCTTTGAAAATACCTGAAAAATTGAGTAGCGTAACAGTTATAGTTTAGGTAGTTAGTTTAAGTAGTTTTTCTCCTTTCAATGTAATCAGGGTTATCTTCGGTCACAACGTATTCCTGACCACTTGACGATTCACCAATCACGGGCCATTTCTTTAACATATTTATTCAATATGAACTCCAATTCAAATCACAATTATCGTTATTTTCCATTTAGGTTGTTTAATTTACGGTCTTTAGGCCGTGATCGTCTAGTTAGTTTAGGACATGGTTTAGGTAGGCGGGTGGGTTGTTACAACATACGTTATTAGATGTTAAGGGCTCTAATCGGCACTTTGGGCATTCAACGGACCAATTGGATCGAACCTGAACCTGTACCTGTGTTAATTGCTAAAAGCTAATTGTAGGTTTACTCTTACTGAAGCCAAGGAATATTATCACAAATTATAATACTATGTCCCAAACTGCCGATAATGCTGACAAAGCTCCGGTCGCCCGCACGTCTGCACTGACCGCTGTGATGTCAAACGTAGGTACGTCAACCCCTACACGTGCCTACGCGGATTGTGTCGCTAAGGGGAAAAATACAAAGCGACCAAATGAAAGAGGGGTTACAAAGAAGCTCTGTATATCTACCACTAAGGATAGTAGGATACAGCCGAAGGAGAATGTCGAGAGGGATGGCTTCGTGATGGTGCAGAGAAAGAAAAAGAAGCCAACCCAAAACAAGTGCGGCACTGCACCGACCGGACCGAACCACCTGCTGCGTCCTGCTGCACCCGTGACGCCGCTCTACGTGTCCCGACTGCATTACTCTACAAAGGCCGAGGAGATTGTAGAGTACATACAGGTCAAGACGAAGTGGACTTTGGGAGTTGTGAGGTTGGAATCACGTCACAACGTGAGTTTTAACTCCTTTGTGGTGAGAGTGCCAACTGAGCACCTTCCAAAATTCACTTCACCAGAATTCTGGCCTAAGGTAGTTGTATTCCGTCGTTTCCGTGGCCGGATACCGGATCCTGCGCAATGCACGGCGCCGATACTGCTGAACAAGCAGTAATCGTGTATAATTTTAGTTATATATTTTAATTGTTTATGTATAGTATTTTATTTTATATTGTATATTATTATGTATGTAATATGGGTCTTTGTTACCTGAAATAAATGAATAAATAAAAAAAAAATTACAATACAAATGGTATATCATTTTGACGGCAGCTATTATTAAGGCCTTTTTATGATGTAGATAGATTTAGAGTTGTCTTTTACAGTCGCAAAATAAATAATACATTAATTTAGGAGATAAAAAATCAAAATTCCCGTTAAATTATTCACCTTAATTCGAGAACTAAATTAGTATGATAATAGTAATCAACCTAAAGCTTTATACGCGTTCATTCCTGTTTACGGATTAGTATCAAATTATATAACCAGTTCCTACATTCATTCTTCATAGAAAAATACATATAAATAATCTGCAAAATATATGGTGGGTAGGTACCCAAAAATATATATAAAACTAGCGGCCCGCCCCGGCTTTGCACGGGTGGACTTTTATACCCTAACCGACCCCTACCCTACCCCTACTCTACCCCTACCCTACACCTACCCTTACCCTACCCCTACCCTACCCTACCCTACCCCTAACCTCCTCCTACCCCCACCCTAACCCTACCCTACTCTACCCTACCCCTACCTTACCCTTATCCTACCCCTACCCTACCCTACTCCTACCCTACTCATACCCATACCCTACCCCTACTCTACCCCTACCCTACACCTACCCTTACACCTACCCTACACCTACCCTTACACCTACCCTACACCTACCCTTACACCTACTAAACCCCTACCTACCCTTATTTTCTTTGCGTTTAAACCTTCCCAGTGTTAAAGCGATGATTACTGCCAAATTTCATCAGAATCGGTCCAGCCATTCGCGAGTTTTAGCGAGACTAACGAACAACAATTGATTTTTATATATATAGATAGATAGATAAACTCTTTATTGTACACTAATAAAAACAAGAACACAGAAAACTTACAAACTAATCGGTATACAGAGCATGTACAATTGGCGGCCTTATCACAAAATGTGATCTTTTCCAGGCAACCGAGGAAGGAGTCAAACAAAGGAGTTTGAGAGAGGGGTAGTGTGAAATAAAAAATAAAGTAAAATGAAAAATAGGAATAGGAAATAGTGTATTAAGTAAGTGATTATATGTCGCACCCTTAGAACATAAATGGCACTAAACGAAAATGTTAATTTTACAGTATGGCCGTTTTAAGATTTTTAAAGAATTGAATGGATGATATGGAACTAAAAAAATAGAAATAAAGCTTTGCGATCGGCTTAAAATAACAGTTTAACCAACGCTGTTTCAGTATCCAGTGGGATACAATAAAATCATTGATTATTTATCAATGGAGAAGCATTTCAAAAAAAGTTTAGCATTGTGTCGGTTATAGTTTTCTAGTTATTCAAAACTTTTTGCTTAATGACCTCTAAATTGTTATTTTACCTACATTGTAATGATAAAAAAGAGAGAAATAAAACAATGTAACTACTAAAATAACAAAGAATTATATTTATTTGGCACATGCTCACAGTTTTCGGTCAAAATTACCACACATATTCATAATTAACAAATCTGTTTAAATCTAGATAAAAGTATTATCAAAATAACAGAATTTGGCGCATTAGAACTACCGGGGTCTTTGCATTAGGCGCGTTTCGTTTTATGCGTTTTGACTGTATACTTAACTAAAAAATGTAATTTTTTGTATAGTGCCACTTATGTTTTAAGAGTGCGATGTATATATACATATATAAATATATATATATATATAGATAACGATATATAAAATATATACTTATATACGAAAATAATTATATAATAATATAAACAGGAATACATCTAGTGTTGTTGAGTGTTTTGTAGTGACAGGTAATGGTCATTGACTCGTCTTTGAAACTCATGCAAACTTTGCGATCGTCTAATTTCCACGGGCAGTTCATTCCACAATCGCACACTTTTTACTATAAAAGATTTATCTAAAAAATTAGTGGAATGAACTAGGCTTTTAAGCCTGAGGTTGGTTGATGACCTCAAGACCTTCAAATGTGATTCATGTAGGAAAGAAACCCGATTTTTAAGGTAAGTGGGAGTAGAGGGAGAAAACAGTACATTAAAAAGAAGTGAGAGAGTATGAGCATTCCGGCGAAAGCGAATAGATAGCCACTTGAGTTTAATACGAAATTCGGAGACATGATCATATTTGCGAAGACCAAATATGAATCTTATACAGACGTTTTGGAGACGCTCAAGTTTATCTAGCTGAGCCTCAGTGAGGTCGAGATAGCTAACATCTGCATAATCTAGTATAGAAAGGAGAAGGGATTTGGCAAGCGCAATTTTGGTGGTCATAGGCAGGAAATTTTGAAGCCTTCGCATTGCACCAAGTGATGCAAATAGCTTACGGCTGGTGTTTTTTAATTGAGTGTCCCAAGTGAGGCAGCGGTCCATAAAAATTCCCAGATTTTTTACGTTGTCACTCAGAGAAAGAACACTGCCGTTAAAAGAGACCGGGGGTAGTTGCGACCAAGAAACCTTATGCAACATTCTCGAGCTACCGATCAACATTACTGGGGTCTTGTTAGGGTTAACGATAAGACCGTGTGCGTCACTCCATTCACTTATCTTCTCTAAATCACCATTTACAATGTCAACTGCTTCCGACAAATTATTTAGAGAAGCATTCGTGTAAATTTGGAGGTCATCAGCGTATAGGTGGTAGGAGAAAAGAAGTTGGTCAGAGATTGAATTTATGAAAATTGCGAAAAGTAAAGGAGATAGCACGCCACCCTGAGGCACACCTGCAGTGGTATTGCACCATGAGGACTGAACATCATCGATGCAAATGCACTGCTGGCGGCCAGACAGATAACTATGAAACCAGTCAATGGCCGTTGGAGATACGTTAAGAGAACCTAGTACTCCAAGCAACAAATCAAGATCTACCGTGTTAAACGCATTGCTGAAATCCAACAGTGCAAGCACTGTTAGATCTCCGCGCTCCATATTAGTACGTATGTCCTCCGTAATATGAACAAGGGCAGTGGTTGTACTGTGTCCAGGACGGAAACCGGATTGAAAGGGGTTAAGGAGGTTATTTTTTACAAGGAATGCGTTTAATTGGTTATACACCAGACGCTCCAGGACTTTGGATAGGAATAGGTACTTTATATATATTTTAAGTATTCATATTTTTACTGTATATGAGATCCTTCTAAAATATTTGCCATCCTTTTATCAGAAGATAGTGTTACGTATAGTGATTTACATTGACAGTAGTGAAAATTATTTTTATAAAATAAAAAAAATGATATTTTCATCCAAATAATTAGTGAATTACAAAAAAATGGTTTTTTTTTTTAATTTGTCGCCTTGCAGTCAAAATAAGACAAAGTAAAAAAAAAAATTGGCATTTTGCACTCATAGTCTAGTCAACAAGTTCAAATTGGTGAAAAATAGTGATAAAGCTCCTAAAAATATGAGTGATACCTCATTGGATTCGGAATGACGTCTAGAAAAATGTTTTCGAAGGAATAATTAGCATGCAAAAAATTACAAAAGTTATTAACAAATTAAGTTGCCAAAAAAAAAAGGATTTCATTGATTGTCAATAACTCCGAAACTATTCATATTTAGGAAAATTATAAAAAGCATCTTAAAGAGGAAGAAATTTCCAATAAAAAAGTCCGACTCTCGGAGTTCTATCTCCATTATTTATAATTTTAATTTAACGCTGAAAATAGGACTCCGCGCGGCCGATACGGCATGCGCGCGCCACCTCAAAAGTGAGTACCCCACAGAAAATAAATTTTTATAGCATTAAATATCAATAAGAAAAATTGAATTAATTATGGTGTATTTTGAAAGCTTGAATGAAAAAATTCCCGCTGGAAAAAAGTTTTAAAATTCATTTTTCAACCAGTTAGGATATTGTTTATTAGCATAATTTTTTCGGGACTTCGTCTTCATTGTAGGTAATAAAAAATGTTTAAATAATTGCTCTAAAATTCTTTCGCTTCTTGGAGGCCTTATTAAATATATACTCAGTAGGATCAAGTTATTAAAGTTTTTGAAAATTGTTCATTTTGTTAATAAACAATTTTTAAAAACTTTGAATTTTTACAAATCTCTGTTTTGTTGTTCACTTAAAAGAATTATAATTCATACTCATATTTTTAGGAGCTTTATCACTATTTTTCACCAATTTGAAATTGTTGACTAGACTATCATTCTATAAGGAAGAAGTGAATATCTGCCAAAATAGATAATAACAACAGTAATTTTCAAATCATAAATTATGAACGTTCAATGTTGTTATTATTTATTTTTATGGACATTTTACACAAAATATGTAATATTTTTTACATTGTAATTTGCATTTGTTATTATTTTCTTATTGACTTATATTATTGAATAATCTATTAACATTAATTTTTATACTATACAAGATATAATAAATCAGAGAAATTAATTACCTATATAAATTGTTACTCTTAATGTTAATACATGACCTAGAAAATTACATACATGTAAGGTTATTTGCTTTTCTTTATGTATGTTATTTCTACACCAGCAATGGTAGTATGTATGAGACTCATCTGTTTTTAAGATCCATTCTACAATGTACTGACTGAGTAATAAATAAAATAAACTATAAGTGTGTTTTATACTCCTACGTCCGCGCATTAGGTACAAAGAGAAGGGCCGGATTAAAAAAAAAATATGTATATATATATATTTACGTAAACCTATTACAGGCACTTGCAAATAGTCAAAACAATAATTTATTATTAATCTATGTATAATTTTAACATTTATAAATTTATTAAGCAGGTATTTTAGTTATTGTTTTTAATAATTTTAGTCTTAACTTTATTATTTAACTATATTGTGTCCAATAGCTTGTTCTGTCTATATTAAATTATATTATGAACAATTGTCATTATTTGGGCGGACCATGAGTATATAACGACGGATGCGCTTTAATGCTGCCACCGGATCCAATACGCCCCAACTGAGAAGATCCGGCGAAACAAATTGAATGGGTTATTCTACTGCCGGTTTTAACACGACCCACATGAGACGGTCCGGCGAAACATACTTTTATTATTTATTTGGCATACACATTATTTTCCCGAACGGTTGTCTTTGTAATATTTGATTATCTAATAATGTTTTTATACTAATAAAAGAAGCTAATTTGAGATTGCTTATGGGTACCAGGCCCCCGCCAACGGCGGATGAGGGGTTTTAGTGGTATAGGGTGGTATGAGTTTAGCTTACCACGCTATGGAGAAAGCGAATCCCACACATCCCACCGCCAGCGCGCGAATACGTTGCAGCCGCGGTGGGAATGCGTAAAGGCATTTCCGCCCGGACAACAAAAAAAAGTGTACTAAGTGTTTCGAGTATTAATTAGACAACGTGGCCTCCAATACTAGTTATACTAGCCGTACCGCCCGATGTATGACGGAACGATGAAGGGAGGCTCATCTCACGCTTGAATTTCGTACTAATTTATTTTCACTAAAAATATTAATAGGTACAATAAAATGTATTCTTTTTTATTAGAAATTTCTTTAATATACTCACTACACGATACTGTCTACTGTTAAAGGGATGGCATATATTTTGGAAGCGCGTTATATATGAGCCTATACGGCTGAACATAACATGTAATATTTTTTTCCGCAGATGTTTCCAGTGGGCCGTTATTGGATCCATTATAATATAATATGCGGGTTTCCATCTTCACATATTGGTTTACGGTGATGCTTTATGATAATGATAAAGAAATGACTTGCGTCAGTATAAATCTTCTAATATATTAAATTTGTTTTGAATTATTGTTGCCACTAGTAATCCATCTATCTTTATTTAAAAGCAAAGCTAAAACCACTGGACTTGAAAGCATGACATTTTGCACATATATTCCATAAGTGACGTATAAATGTGCAATAATAAAGGATTTTTCGAAATTTTACCCCGCGTACCCTGTTGTAACCAAAAACGTATTAATATTATAAATTTGATATGTCGTGTGAGTGTTTTCCGCTTTATCATTTCAAAAAACTATATAATAATATGTAAGAATCAAAATTTACCACACCATTAAAAGAAACAATAATTATTAAAAAACAGAAATTATAAAAGGAGAATTGTTAAGTAATTTATCATATTGAATAATAAAACTATTTAACAGATATTTTGTTTATTTTGTCTTAACCTATTGTGACACCTCTACCGAAATAGGTAACAATTTTGCACGTTCTAAAGAAGTTAGGACTCTGTTCTTATTCCCTAATCATGTGGTAATAGTGTTGTTGGAGGTTTGTATGAGAAACCTACCAAAAAAAAAACTTTAATATAGAGAGAAGTTGTTTGTTTTTTTTATTTTTATTCATCTATAATTATAAGAAAAATATCCAACAAAATAACCAGCTTCTTCGCATCTCAAACCGACATCTCAATTTTTCTCTCGTATAGACGTTTGAAAGAGTCTTTCTCTTTCAAACGTCTATACGAATATATAATACGAATCAATAGCAAATAATTCAGCCCGCTCCGACTCTCCCAATCCAGCCAGTCACCGAGGGAGCAGTAGACTACAACCCTCCAGAAAATTTTAGTCGAATCAAATTACACCACAACGACTTACAATGTGGCTACGTACAATGTGACAACTTTATCTAGCTACGAACGCTTAATAATAATGATATTATTGGTTTATCAGAAACTAGACGACTTGGCACTACTTTTCAAGAATATAATAACGTTACTCTCTGCTATACGGATGAAACAAAAGGAATCTATCGTGTAGGATTATCTCAAACCAGATATTGTAAGCCTGTGTGTAGCTATACAGGTTTGTCAGAACGTGTGGCTCTATTAAAGTTAAGCATTAATGGTTTTCCAATTAATAGCATACAAGCTTATGCGTACACTGAAGCAGCAACTGATGAAGAAGTTGAGCTCTTCTATGACACTATCAATGAAGGTTTAAAATAGTATACAAGCTTATGCGTACACTGAAGCAGCAACTGATGAAGAAGTTGAGCTCTTCTATGACACTATCAATGAAGGTTTAAAAAATGTAAGGAAAAAACGTTATCGTCATGGGTGATTTGAACGCTAAAGTCACGGTAAATGTGAAGAATAGTTGATCAACAATTAAACGGTTATGGAATATGAAATAAGAGAGGAGCACGGCTTGTTGATATTGCCTACAAACACAAGTTAAGTTTTATTGATACTGTATTTAAAAAACCGAAGATTCAGAAATGTACTTTGAGGTCACCCGATGGTAAATAGAAAACGAACTGGATACATTCTTACAAACTTAACATACAAGATATAAATGTATGGTTTCCTACAGATAATAGACTCTAAGAGCAACAATCAAACCTAAAGAAATGAAGATAAATGGGTCTTGTGAAGCTAGAGACGACCGGTTCACCTAAACCCATAAAAAGAGATGTGAGACAAGGTGACCCGTTATCACCCAAGATTTTTATAGCTGTATTAGATTCAGTCTTTCGGAAACTTGCCTACGAATTGTACTAAGAATAAAAAAGGTCTTTAACTTAGCCATTTAAGATTTGCCGGCGACATAGTTTTATTCGCAGAAAATGCATAGAAAGCAAGTAAAACAGTCGATTTGAAAATTAATTTAAATAATCAAAAGTAAGGCAAACTCTTAAAAAAATCTGTATTACCCTTGATGGCAACCCCTAGAATACGTTGATTCATTTATTTATTTGAAAAAAACATGTTTCATTCTCAAAAGAAACTAACAAGCTAGATGTAGACATAAGAATAACAGGCTCTTGGGAAACATTTCGGGCTTAAAACAAATACTAAAGAGCTTAATGTTTATGAAAATAAAGAAAAAAGTTATGGATTCCTGACATGGTAATTTACAAAAAAAGTAAAATGTAAAATTAGAAGTCAGCGGGCAATGGAAAGGAGTATTACCAACATAAGAAAAAATAAAAATATATTCCACAACACTATTTGAAACCAGACTAGAGTCGTTGATGGCCTGAGTTTCCCACAAAAATTAAAGTTGCGATGGACCGGCCATGTCGGTCGTTGGACATACGAGCAATATGACCAACGACCGTTGGACGGTGACTAATATCATGGTCTGGCCCTGTTGGCTCAAGAAAAAAAGGAAGACCGACATATTGATGGGAAGATGACATAAAACAACTAGCAGGAAAGAATTGGACTTACAAGGCCAAAAAACGGCTCTACTCTTCAGCTCTTTAGCAATGGCGAATGGATCTCGCATCTTAACGATCACAACATCGTAGGTTACGGAAAAACTGGAACCACCAACCTTGAAAAGTTATTCAAATCTCCAGAAGAATCCAGCTGGACTGGACGGCATTTAGCAAACTATGTCGCGTTTTCTCTTTGCTTATGCCTAAAGACCAAAGCATACGATCAGTGCGTTGTACCTGTCTGGCATGACTTACGGAATGGAGACATGGGCACTTTTCAACTGCGCTTGTTCACAATGTCATTTAGCGAGTTAAGGAGTGAGCTATGCTTGGAGTTTCTCTAAAAGTTAGACTTTGCAATGAGATTAGCCTACAGACAACTAAAATCCGCCTGTAGAATAAGCACGTTAAAATGGTAATGGGCTGTCCATGTCTGCATAAGTACTGACACCCGTTGGAGCAGACATATCATAGAGTAGAGACCGCGTCACGGTAAACGTAAGTTACGCTCACCGGCAAGATCAACTTGAATATAATATCCGGAGCATACTGGATACGGAGACCCGGGAGTTATGACTCAAATTAGAACAAGCCTATGCCTGTCCAGCATTTGACAGATAAAGGCTAATAGATTGATACAAAGATAACACGAGTTTTGATATACAGATTAATCGCTCATGAAATTAAAATACTTAGACCTTCTACCTATTTTATAAAAAAAGATAATGAGTGATGTTGGAAAATTATTACTTTGCAATTATTTCGACGATGGACGGATGATCTGGTTACGGCCGCGCGATCACGGTGAATGCAGGCCGCTTCTAACCGCAACAACTGGAGATCTATGAAGGAGGCCTATGTCCAACAGTGGACGTCCTACTGTTGAAATGATAATGATGAATTATTTCGACATTAACCACCTCTCCTATGTAAATTGGAAAAATCGAGGACAGTATATTTGTAAGAGCTTTAAAACCGTTTAGAAGTTTCGGCGTGATATCAGTTAAAATAATCAGACGTACCTACAGAGATATGGGCAGACAAAAAGACAAAAATTTATATGCATATAAATAAAATATAGCACTCTGAGTAATAGTATATTATTGAACACACATTAGTCTGACAATTTATTTTATAGACATTAAATATTATACAACAAATTATAAGTTTAGTTATACACAAAATCAAAACAATGTCAAAAATCAAAAACATAATTATCAGGAAATTACAGAGGTTACTTAACTTAGGTCCGTTCGGTCTGGCTGCTCCGGAGCGAATGTGTCGAGTCCGCCATTGTGGTCTTCCGCGGAGACTCTAGTGAGCCCCGGGGTAACTGGTCAGGCCAGAGGCCTCTTCAGTAGTATAATCCGCCACCTGTTACGACAGGTGGGTCGTTGGGTGGGGGCCCGAGGGCCCTCGTATGACCACGAGGTCCGTCCTTGGGGTGGAGCGCGCATCTAGCGACCAACATGCTAGCGGCACTCGGTGTCAAATCCGGTGGGTCATCGCTCCCTTTGACGCATGGCGAGGTCGAGCCCACCGGGGAAATGTTTCCCGGGGGCGCCCATCAGCCAGCAAGTGAAGGGAGCGGAAGTCTCAGTCAGGGGCCACGGAGACGAGGTCACGTGGCAGGGCGAATCTGTCCGGCGGTCGACGGTGGTACGGCGCAAGATCCCGCAAGTGGCGGGCGTGCGCACCGTCAGTCCACTCGAACATCGTCGAACTCAGGCGTCTCACGAAGTCATCCAGGCTCTCCATGCGCAGGTCCCGGGCTATGGTGTCGTTCCTTATGAAGTGGTGGGCGTTCACGATGGTGCGCAGCGTCAGAGATTGCTGCGTCTTCGGTGTAAAGCGCGAGCTTCACGCCTGCGGTGACGGGGATATCATCGGTGTACCATGAATAGTACACCGGAGAGAAGCAGCTTCCCTGGGGCATGCCTGCTTGGATGGGCCGCTCTGAGGACAGGGCGTCTTCGACCGCCACTTGAAAACGTCTGTCCTGCAGAAAGGTGCCCACGATCCTAACTATTCGACGGGGAATAGTGGATGTGGACAGCTTGTGCAGCGGCCGGCGACACGCGATCGAACGCCTTCTCCATGTCGAGGAGTACCGCAACCGCCCGCTCGCGCCTGTTGCGAGCAACGGTGATGTCGTGCAGTACCCTTGAGACTTGGAGCGTGGTGGAGTGTTCGGCTCGGAACCCGAACTGTTCGTCGCGTGGCTGGAGGTGTGGCGTCATGTGCAGCAGTAGCAGTTTCTCGAACAGCTTCGATGTCGTCGAGAGGAGCGTGATGGGCCGATAGTTTGACGGCAGGAGAATGTTCTTCCCCTGCTTGGGCAGCATGATGACCCGACCGAGTCGCCATGCGGAAGGTAAGTGTCCGATCCGGAGGATGCCATTGAAGAGTCGCGCCGTGGTTGCGACTGCTCGCTGCGGTAGATGGCGCAGGGCTTCGTTGGGCACCCGATCGGGACCGGGGGCTTTCCGCAGTGGCATGCGTCGGATCATCCGCTGGACTTGCCGCAGGGGAGACGACGATGGGGTCTTCTGTCGAAGCTATCGACTGCTCGAAGTACTCTTCGAGCTTCCTCTCGATCTCTGCTACGTGCTTCACGTTGGTGGCGGGATTCGGTTGGCACTGCGCTTCCAGGAAATCGGCGAATAGCTCCGCTCAGTTCTCCGCTCGGTAACGTGGGGTACCGTCACCGGCTTGAAGGGGCCTAATCGGAGCTTTCTTCTTGGAGAGTTGGCGGCACAGGCGGTGTATGCCCGACCAGTCTTCACCAGCGCGCTCGATGTGGTCTAGCCAGGACTCCTCCGCATTTGAGGCCAACGCGGAGGAGATCTTGACCACTAAAGCGTTCAGCTGGGACTTCAGGGTGGGGCATCTGGTGCTCTGCCATTTTCGGCGCAGGTCCCTCTTCCTCTCGATCAGCGCCAAGATGGATGCGGGGAGCTGTGGGGGCCATCGTTTGGAGGTGACGTCCAGCTTCGACTCTCGAACCGCGGTCTGTATACTCGCGCTGAGTCCGTCGGCGAAATTAATTAGTTTAATTACATACAATGGCAAAATCAGTAAATAGGTCACATTATTTTGTAAATAACAATTAAACATGCCATATACACAAAACAAAAATAAAATAACAGTATTTCGTTACAATTATCGTTACAAATATCGCGTCGTGTCGATGCGAGCGGACGCGTTCACTAATATTCTAAATTATTTTTCTAATTATACTTTATACCTCATTGCATAATAAACCATATTACGTCGAATATAAAGTTTAAAGTTCAAGCGCAATTTCTGTGAAGTGACGTAGTGATAGTGCATCCTTGTCATACCTCGGTCACAGACCTCAGAGCTTATAGACAGCAAATATGTCCGAGGCACCAAACACCCGTGTAAGTTCGGCTCCGAATCTCTCAGATCTCTCATTGGATGACGCAATTGAAGATTTCAGGATGAATGTCAACCGTTACAAGCGGGGATATAACGATGAATTTACACGAGCATTTGAAGATTTTAATAAAAAAATCACGCAGACACTAACTGATTGGAAAATGGATATCGGGCGTAGCATATCACAAATAAATAGCAAGTTAGAGAACCTGAATGAATGTACGCAAGTTGTGAAATCAGAGATTTCGAGTATAAAAAGCGAATTTTCTGAATTGAAAAGTACGGTTTGTACGTTGGAACGTAGGCAAAATGAAGTACAGGGTGACATCACATCACTCAAAAAGTCAATGCAACATCATAGTGACGAATATGACGATATTGCAAAGAAACTTGAGATCCATTCGAGAGAATTGAAAGACCTATCACAACTAAAAAAAGACCTGGAAGAAGTTAAGCTGCAAAATCGTAAATTGGGAGCAGATGTTAATGCATGTGAACAAAGGAATCGGCTATTCAATATTGAAATCGTTGGTATACCGGAATTAAACAATGAAAACCTGAATGAAATTGTATTGAAGATTGGCAAGCACGTTAATATTGACATGAAAAGTGATGATATCCTTCACGTAACCAGAGTGACCGCAAAGTTCAAAGTTCAGGGCAGGCCAAAAAATATTATAGCAAAATTACGAACTCGTCAAATTAAGGACAACATAATTTCACTGGCTCGCAAATGCCGCTTATCCACTAAAGATCTTGATATTCCAGGAATATCAAGATTCATCTCACGCTGTTCAACAAGAATCTCCTTAAAAAAACCAAAGAGGTGGCTAATATGAAAGAATATCAGTTTACATGGACAAAAAACTGCAGGATTCATGTAAGAAAAGCGGTAACAGCTCCAGCTATCTTTATATCGGACGAAGAAGATCTAAAGAAAATTATTTAGGTTCTAACTTATTAAAACTATTATGGTTTAATTTTAATTTTAAGAGTAATTTATTTTTACTTTGTTTACATGTGCTAATTAGCTATAACACATCATTTAAACATTACATGATTCGTTTATTTATGAGCGTAATTGTTTGTCTTATATCTGCGTTTGCCGAGTCTAAGTTTACTGAGGTCTATGCAATGACTACTATGTTCGAGCGCTGCGTGACCGCTAGCGAGTGCGTCAAGGTCATGCATTGTATGGTGGTAGTGCAATACTTCGCAACATTTTATTTATTTTTTCTGGTTATTCGTTATTGTAGATGTTGCGTACGTATTAAACTCAATCTACATTTTATATATAAGTCGTCGGCGTTTATGAATATAAATATAAGGTATATTTTTAGCGGTTATTATCACCACAATGCAGCCCCGTAAGTTGAATACATATTATCAGAATTGTCGTGGTCTTAGAACTAAAACAATACCGCTGCGGCAAAACATTCTTTGCAATAATTATGATTTAATTATCATTACAGAGACATGGTTATACAGCGGAATATTTGATAATGAACTTTGTGACAGTAGGTATGATGTATTCCGTAAGGACCGCGACCTCGCCACCGGTAAGTCTACTGGTGGTGGAGTAATGATACTCTCGCTTCACGAACTGGGTGCATGGAGTATCGAATGCGAGACTAATAGCATCGGCACGGAATTGCTGACTATAGTAATACCGGCTAGCGCCCTGTCTACGTCGGCTAACCTTTATGTAAGTGTTGTTTACGTACCGCCGGACACAAGTAGGATTGTGTCAGATATTGATTACGTTTTGCAAAGTGTTACGAATTATTTCTCAGATAACACAAACAATTTTAACTATTTATTAATGGGTGACTTCAACCTACCGTGCATTAAATGGAATGTGGATGGGCCTACGTTTTTAAAACAAGGCGCCATTGAAGTACAAAATGCAGCTATGCGCCTCGTAAATGATTTGTGTTTTTTGGGAATATCGCAATATAACACATTAATTAATCACAAAGGCCATACACTTGACTTAGTGTTTTCCAACTTATCATTACACATAAATGAGTGCCTCCAGCCCCTTTCGAAAATTGATTTACATCATCCTGTGTTCTCCATAGATATATTAGACATTGAAATATCCCCATTTCATGAGTTATCGGCACCTAAACGCAATTACCGTAAAGCCAATTACAATGATATAAATAATTATTTCGAAGAAATTGACTGGCAGTCAACTTTAAATATATCTTCAATAGACGAGGTAGTTCACAAGTTTTACGATATTATTAGAACGGGAATTGACAAATACGTGCCTCTCACCCGAATAGTAGGTAATCGTATGTATCCTATATGGTACAGTAATGCGCTTATAAAAATACTAAAAGAAAAAAGTATGGCGCACTCTCGATGGAAGCGTTTTGGTAACCTGCTGGACTATGACGAGTTTGCTATGTTGCGAGATAGGCAGCGATATGTTCAGGAGATTTGTTATATTAACTATATACATGATACCGAAAATAAGCTAAAAAATAATCCTTAAATATTTTGGTCCCACGTAAAGCAGTTGCGTGGTGGTTCGAATTACCCTAAGATGTTATCCCGTAATAACGTAAACTACACAAATGGGGAAGATATCTGTGAAGCATTCGGTAACTTCTTCCATGGTGTGTTTGGTGAGCCATCCGACTATGACAACCTTGCTAGCCTACTGGTCACGAACGTCGAGGATTATTGTGTTGATACCATTACTGATATACAATTTAGTACATCAACCGTTGAGAGTGCTCTGAGCTCCCTGTGTACCTATAAGGGTCCAGGCTGTGACGGGATACCACCTCTATTTTGGAAAAGTTGCGCTAAGACTCTAGCACCCCCTATTACTCGCATCTTTAATTTATCTTTAAGACAGGGTATATTTCCAGGTGAATGGAAGAAAGCCTTTATAATTCCCATACATAAAAAAGGCTCTCGAATGAACATAGAGAATTACAGGGGTATTTCTATACTCAATACCTTGGGTAAAGTTTTCGAGAAGCTAGTGTACAATGTCATATATCCGTATGTTCTTAGAGGCATATCTTATAAACAACACGGCTTCTTGAAAAACCGGTCCACTATCTCAAATTTGGCATGCTTTTCAAACTATGTCCTTGAAAATACGGATGGTGGTGGGCAGGTTGATGTGATCTACACAGACTTTGAAAAAGCATTCGATCGTGTGGATCACCTCATCCTGCTTAGCAAACTGTACAGACTAGGTATTCGCGGCGATCTTCTACGTTGGGTACAATCCTACTTAGTTAAAAGATCACAAGCTGTTGTCTTGGGAGGCTACCGTTCTAACTTTATTGAAATACCTAGTGGAGTCCCACAAGGATCCCACTTAGGACCTCTATTCTATAACGCCTATTTATTCGACATTACTAAGTCCATTAAACACTCAGAACATTTAATGTACGCTGATGACAAAAAAAATTATCTTAAAATACGATCACTTGACGATTGCATAGATCTGCAACAAGATCTTGATAACTTACATAATTATTACACGATCAATAAGATTACTGTTAATGTCACGAAATGTCAGTGCATCAGTTACACACGTAAAAAAAAGCCTTTCACTTACCCCTATCAATTCAATGGAATAATGATTAATAATGTCGAGACAGTTCGAGATTTAGGAGTTCTGTTCGATAATAAACTGTCATTTTCGCATCATGTAGACATAGTAATCACGAGAGCCTACAAAAATTTAGGATTTGTCATCAGAGCCTGTAAGGTATTTAAGAAGGTGGAATCCCTTATATCTGTATATATGGCTTATGTTCGCAGCGTTTTAGAACATGCGAGTCCTATATGGTCCCCTCAATATATTATTTATAAAAATCAGATAGAAAGGATCCAAAAAAGATTCATCAATCATCTAAACTATCGGTTTCGGAAACCTCCAATGTCCTATGAAGATAGCTGTCGGAAGTATGGTTTGCTGATGCTCGAAGAAAGACGGAAGATCTTGGACTTATGTCTACTTTATGATATTCTCAACAATAGGCTAGATTGTCCAGACTTATTAAGTCAAATCGCACTTAACGCTCCGCTACGACGCACTCGCCACACTCCTTTATTACATGTACCTTGGCATGCAACGAACTATGCTAAAAATTGCGTATTGACACGCCTTGCTCGAACCTTTAATGACAAAACTTTCTCGCAAATAGACATTTTTAACTGTACTAAAAATAATTTAAAAAAACAGATTAAATTATTATTAACGAATAGCAATCAATAACGCTCGCTACACAACCTCACCTCTTACTATGTTTAATTTATTACTTAAGTTAATTGTGTTTTTAACTTTAACTTTAACCTTATGAATGGTGTTAACGTTAACTTTAACCTTATAAATTGTGTTATTAATTACAATTTTTCACTTCTTTTTTGCAAATGTATCCGTTCGCAAGACATGATATTTTAGTGTTCACATATTTAAGTTATTAAGGGTAACCTGTTATTAGCCATATAAAGCTGTTTTATTTATTCTGTTAAGTATATATTGTATCGCTGTTGGTTTCCTCAATAAATAAATAAATAAATTATTATAATATTCTGATGAGGAATTGTGTATCAAATGTAAACAAGTTTATAGTTAACATAGGGGTGTCTCTATTTGAGTCCAATTAAAAAAATAAGTGTTTTAACCAAACTGAAATTATTTGAATAATCTTTCACACGCATAAATAGGTTTTCGATTTTACACCTTGGGTTACAAAATCGGAATTTTCTTACGGATTCCTATTTTTTTGAAAATATAATATAGTAATATAGTAAACTCGATAAATGGATTATACAAAACTGAATTTATTTTTTGAAATCGGACCAGTAGTTCCTGAGATTAGCGCGTTCAAACAAACTCTGCAGCTTTATAATATAAGTAAGTAAAGATTAATAATCTTTCCGACCGACGTTATTTTGACGTTATATTTTCGAATATATGTATATAACAATGATCCTTAATTCGTAAACTGAATACGGTCAGTTCGTTACAAAAGCCAGTGTTATGAAGGATTAAAACTTCAACCTCACTGTCTATTTTCTTATTATTAAAATAAACCATAGCATACATCAGGAAAATTCAATTTAAATTTCACGGTTTTGCGCTTAATAGTGCACTTGAAATGAAAGCTCCAGCAAAAGTTCTGTGAATAAATAGAGACGAGGTGGAGCGTGCAAAGTTAGTAAATTTAAATAGCTTTACCTTTACAGTTTAATCCTTGGCGATCCCGATCTTTGAATCACGAATATTGGAAATGAATATTTTGCGCCTTGAGCTTAACGTTATTTTAGAGACCGCACGTGTACCTCAACCTATATAGATCTATTTTGCATCCATTAAACTAACTCGCGTAAACGTAAGCTTTTAATTTCTAATATTGTAGCAAGAACAAGTATTCATGAAATCAAATAGAAAGCCGTGACCCCGTGTGGTTTCCGGCTTAGAATAAACCACCCCATTTCTTTCCATGGGAGTCGTAAAAGGCGACTAAGCTCAAGATTATTTATCATCTTACTGCGATCACCAACCCGCCTGCCTAGCATGTTGATGATAGCAATATCCCTCAATTTGTTATACATAATCTTAAGTCCATACTAAAGCCATATGTATGGTTTTTCGTCTGCAAAAAATTTAGTTTGTTCTTCTTTCTTTCTTTTATAAAATTAGTACCAACTGTATTCTAAGACTTATTTTTCAGTAACAAGAATGAAAATGTAATAATGGTTTTACTTTCAGTAGTTCTATCAACCATTTTGTTTAATTAAATAAAATAACGAATGTACGCAACATACAACCAGATAAATATCTCTCTATCCTTATATGATCTAGACAGTAAAGTCTCTGAATATATCTCTGACTTTTGGACAACACACAGCCACAAGAATTGTAGACTCAGAAATATTAAATCCCTAAAACCCTTTTAAAAAAACAGGAACAGAACTATGTTTGATAATTCAATGCAATCTGACTTTTAATTTTGTTCGAAAGTTTGCACAACTAATCACAAAACAAATTATTTTACAGTTTTTTTTTACTTATAATATGTACAAAATAAATAAAATTCCCTCCTAAGGTAATGAATTTCAAAATTAAGTGTCTAATAAACGTTTTATACGGAAGTGACGAAGAACATAACACTTTTATTAAAAGATAATCAAATAAGTTCTTGGCTATTTATTAAAAGTGATGAAAACTCTATATTCGGTCGGATCATAAATGCTAAATAGTAAAACTAAACACTGTAGCTAACATAGAAAAATCCAAATTTAGTATAAGACCGCTCTCAAAAAAAAATCTAAGGAAATTTAATGTTATTTAATGACAAACCTATGTTATTTACCAACAACAACAAATAATCCAAATGTTTTGTATAATGCATTGTTCAACGCCATTCGCGATGAATTCTACAAATGTTGTAAATTAAAAAATATTAAAGTCGACCCAAATAAATTAATATTCTGTATGTGGGCAACTAAGGGTATAAGAAAGAGTAGGGGTTTTCTCTTTGAACTATATGACATACACCTGATGACAGTTTTAAAGTTCGTGTTAGAAACTATTCAAATATATTTAAGAAAGTTTGTTTACAAGCTAAGGCTATGTACGTAAGCAAAATAATTAGAAAATCCGATAATAAGATAAAATCTTCTTGGAAAATGATTAATACAGAAACTGGGAAAAATAAAATCATGGACAGATCAATCCACGTACATATTAATGATGAACTAGTTTCAGACAAACTCACCATTGCCAATTTTTTTGCAATTTTTTTTAAAAATAGTCCCTTACATTCCACCAAAAGTCTTGCATCTTCCACTGACGAAGCTGCACGATTTCTAAACAAAAGAATAAATAATACAATAATTCCCGAATTTAGTTTTCAATTAATAACAGATATTGATATAATAAAAACTTTTAAGACTATTAAAATCAAAGGCACAGAAGATTTATGGGGATTGTCCGTGAAGGCTGTTGAACCAATTATACAGAATATAGCTCCGATCCTAGCGGCCATCATTTTTTTTTTCGGATTGTCATACGTAGGTAGCCACGAGGCTTTTGCTACTTCACCGGGCTTAAAGGCGAGCAGAGCTCCAGTCTTAATAAATGGTTTAAAAACTACAAACTAAGTAACTAAACCTGCGCAAGAGGGCGCTCCCTGTAGGGCTTGGATCTCGGCTCAGGGCGGTCTCTGGCGATGAGATTGAGGGATTATGACTTTTAGTATTTTAGGGAAGTTTTGTGCAACTGTCGCTCTACTTTACAGTTCGCGGGCCTCTCGGACTTCGGGTCTACGAGGGCATCGGATGGTTCTTTGCAAGCTAAGGGTCAGGAGGACGAGGGGGGACGCGTCGCGTTAGCGGGCGCACTCTTCTCCGGGAGGTTGGATAGAGTGGTGTAGTGGTGCTAGTTTCTTGCAGTCTTTTTAATGCAAGTTGGTAGATTGTTATCTCGTCGTCTGGGTCATCTAGGACGCCCCGAGGCCGACGGTGTTTACAACGCTTTGTGGGCAAAGGCCTATAGTCAGATGCTGCAACAACCAACGGGTTTGGGTGTTGCGCCGCGCATTCGAATAAGCGTTCCAACGCCTCTTTCATCCACTGCTTGATGGAATGCAGTTGGAGATCAGAATATAAATTGCGATTACGAATGAACCACGGTGCCCCGGTGGCTCGTCGAGTGAATCTACTTTGAACAGTCTGTAAGTGGTACAAACTGCTAGACGCGGTATGAGCAAATACGGTGCTCGCGTACGTCATAATCGGTCGTATACACGTGGTGTAAATCCTAACCTTATTATCTAGTGATAGCTTGCTGCGTGAATTTAGAAGACAGTGTAGTCGACTAAGCGTAAGTAAAGCGCGTGGACAAACGGTTTCTACATGCGCTCTAAAGTTTAGCTTTCGGTCAAGGAATACGCCTAAGTACTTGGCTTGCCGTTCCCAAGGGATTGGTTCGCCAAACATCTTGACCGGTGGAATATCCGGTGGACTGTTAAATCTCGAGAAGAGTACTGCGGCACTCTTTGTCGGATTTACTTCGATTCTCCACTTTCTGAACCATTTGCCTAAAGCATTGTATGCGGATTGTAGAGCGTCGTGAATGGCGGCAGGACTGCGGCCCGAGTAGTGTAAAGCGGTATCGTCCACGAATAAAACCAGATGGGCTTCTTGGGTTTCGGGATGTCACTTGCGTAAAGCGAGAACAGGAGTGGCGAAAGTACTTAGCCTTGTGGCACTTCTGCTTGGATCGGGTGAGAGGAAGAGTAATCTCCTTCTACACGATACCTAAAGGTTCTCCCCGAGAGGTAGTCTCGAATGATGTGCACGAGACGGTCCGGCATTTTGTGTTGGTAGAGCTTATAGATTAAGCCATTGTGCCAGACTTTGTCGAACGCTTTAGCTACGTCGAAGAAGAGTGCTCCCGTATGGCATTTGTGTTAAGCTGATTTAACATGGATGTGTTTGACAATGCGGTGCACTTGGTGTACACAGGAGTGTTTGGCTCGAAAGCCGTGGCCATCTTCAATGGCTGTATAATTGACGGAGTCTTTCCTGATTTGATGAAGATAAGTAAGGTAGTGCCCATTTTTAAATCAGAATGTTCTAACAGTGCTAATAATTATAGGCCAATTTATATACTACCTACTTTAAGCAAAAAATTTGAAAAAATGATGCTTAGCTAAATTCTGTCGCACTTTAATGAGAATGGGATACTACACGACAAACAATTTGGATATACTAAGGGCCGTTCTACGCAAGATGCAGGAAGCACTCTAATCTAGACCATACTAGAGGCTTGGGAGGGATCACAGGACGCTCTAGGAATCTTTTGTGATCTCTCTAAGGCATTCGATTGTGTAGATCACAGTACGCTCGCTGAAAAGTTAAAATACTACGGAATTTTTGTACGTCCTTGGACCTTGTAGTATCCTATTTATCTGGTCGCGAACAAGTAGTAGCCATAGACGGAATAGCTTTGGAAGCTTCTCCCATCAAAATGGGTGTGCCCCAGGGTTCAATACTAGGTCCGTTTTTGTTTTTAGTTTATATAAATAACCTCCCATATTCAGTAGATAAAATATCAAATATAGTTCTTTTTGCGGATGACACATCCTTGATATTTAAAGTAAATAGAAAAGATAAAGACTTTATTGGACACACAAACACACTTAGTCTAATCTCAAATTGGTTCTCAGCTAATAATCTATTGTTAAATGCAGGGAAAACTACGTGTGTTAAATTGGCGCTACCAAATGTAAATAATGTCACACCTACTATTTCACTGAATAATTAAACGTTGGATCTTGCTTCATCCACGGTATTTTTGGGAGTGACATTAGATTCTAAATTACAGTGGGGTCGTCATATTGAGAAATTATCGGGTAGATTAAGTTCTGCTTCTTATGCCGTATGGAAAATAAAACAATTGTCAGATGAATCCACGGCTAGGTTAGTATACTTTGCTTACTTCCATAACATTATGGCTTATGGCATTTTACTCTGGGGGTCAGCTGCTGATGTTAATACTATCTTCATTCAACAAAAGAGAGCGGTCAGAGATATTTATCGGCTAGGTAGCCGCGATTCTTTGCGAACCCTATTTAAAGATATAAATATATTAACTGTGCCATCTGAGTATATCTACCAGAATATTTTATTTTTTAGGAAAAACCTAGATACATTTAGTAAAAAAAGTGACTTTCACAATATAAATACTAGGAATAAGGACAAACTAGCTATGCCGTGCTTTAGGGTCAGCAAAGTTAGTAAGTCATTCATGGGAAATTGCATTAGATTTTATAACAAACTTCCCTCTTATATTACTGACATGCCTGCATGCATTATTTAAAACACATGTAAAATGCATCCTAATGAGTAGGGGCTATTATAGTATTAAAGAGTATATAGATGATAAATATGTATGGCAGGCTATACCCTCGTGCACCAGATCGGATACCCTATAGCTGATGAAGCATTGATTGAAAGATCATGATAGTGTATTCTGTGTACTGTCTGTAATCATAATCATAAAAATAACACATGTTCTGTCTCAAAATAACTTATCTGATCTGTTAAATTAGCAAAATAAAAATAAAAGTTGTATAAAGACAGCCGATTGGTAAATTGTGTAAGCCAATTAATTAAATAATGACAGTAACTGGACCTAAATAATGTTGACATGCCCATTTGAGTATATTTCGCCGGATCGTCTCAATGGACCGCGATGAAACCGGCAGTAGAATACCCCACTGAGTTTGTTTCGCCGGATCTTCTCAGTTGGGGCGTATTGGATCCGGTGGTAGCATAAAATCGCGTCCGACGATATACTTATGGTCCATCTAAATAATAACATACTCAAAGGACAGAACTTTAGACTATTAAATTAAAGATAAAAAATAAAATTCTATTTTCATACCTGACAGCTTTTACGCTAAAGCTATAAAAAAATATCTAATACAAACTATTTATTATTATTATAACTAAACTAAATTAATAAATGAAATATATTATATTAATGAGCCAAATATGTTTTGACTATTTGCAATACATGCATTTGCAAATAGTCAAAACATATTTGGCTATATAGGTTAACGTAAATAAAAACTTTTTTTATTTTATTTTATAAGAAAATAAAATGCCATCAAAAACATACTTGTAAAAAAACCCAAGTCTCGTAACTCAGTTCTTTTACCGTTAAAAGTTGTGGGATCTATGTAATACCAAGTCGGTTAATTTATTCAGTCCCTACTTAAAGGACCTTCTGTCTTAAGCTATTACGTAATTATCTCACCTAACAGAATCTTATAATGATCTTATCAAAATAGGTGACTTGGGTTTTTTTACAAGTATGTTTTTGATGGCATCTCATTTCTTTTTGTAGATTTTATCCTTTTATCCTTTGCTTTACAATTTACATTATTTTTTTGAATACCTAACTACAACGGATTTTACCACTCTGTCACTGTCTTATGAGCTTTCCAAATTTTGTAGGTTGTGTACCTCTTTTTCTTTACCGGTACTACTTCTTGAACTTCAGCTACAGTTTTTCTCAAAGCCCACTCCATGTCTCTATGGGATTTTCTCGATAGCTTTGATATAACAATTAAGCATGTCTAGACAATAAATGCTTGGGTTCCGTACCCGAAGCGTAAAAACGGGACCCTATTACTAAGACTGAGCTATCTGTCTGTCTGTTACCAGGCTGTATCTGAAGAACCGCGATAGCTAAACAGTTGACATTTTCATAAATTATGTATTTCTGTTGCTATATTAACAAACTAAACAAAATTAAATATTTAGGGGAGGCTCCCATATAACAAATTTTTTTCGGCCTTTTTTGCTCGATATCTATAACAGCAACATGTAGGCACTTGAAAATGGTACGGAACCCTTACTGCCGTGGCATAACTAAAATGCCGTTATCCGACATCTGGTCGATTTTTAACTTTTAATGCTATTATAACGAGAAAAGAAAAATCTACCGATCTGTGTTTCCGAATTTTCAATACCTTGAATAGTTTTGGAAATAATCATTTTAAGAAAGCCGTTACGTACATATTTTCCTCTTGTGAAATAAGCAAAAATGCCTTTAAGTAACTTTGTGAGTCTATACAGCCGCTATAGTTCATTAACTCATATTTTTATTACAAGTTTTTCATATGTTTGCTTCTCTTGGTTGCCGTTAACAGTCTTTTGTACACTATAACGCAGTAAAGGTACTTTAACTGTTTTATTGTTAATCTTTTTTTATTATAGAAGTTTACTTTTGTTAAGCTATAACGCCGTTAATTGAAAATGCTACACTTTCATGTGATTAAGGATGTTTAACGGCATTATAGATTAATATTTCACATACTTGTATTTTGACTTTACGTATGTTATAAGCCAGTGGCGGCATTTCCAAAACTAAACAAAAATTAATTGTCCGTCATTATTAGACTAAAATGACGTTATCTCACACTAATACACAATAAAGCCGTTAACTGATCTCGCGCGGGTCGGGGGGCAGCGGCTATGTAACGATCCAGTTCCGAGATCATAGGGGCGGGGGTGAAACTAGAGCATCGCACAGCAGGCACTTTTTGGGTGAGGACTCGAGGACTCCAATCAAGAGCTTTTGCGTGAAAGAGTAACAAACATACATACATCCACACATACAAACTTTCGCATTTATAATATTTGTAGGATACATCTATGTCATAATCTATATATCTATTTACATAATATGTCCAAAATCCAATAAGTCCAAACGAGACGAAGTTTTAACGATTTTGATGAATTTTGAACGTAGTTCGTTATATTTCAAAATAAGCTATATTAAACCTTAAAATCTACGAAATAACGTCGTATTTATCTGCAAACAAATATATTGGTCTAATTTATTTCACTTATCATGGACATACTGACGTTTGATATTTATCAACTCATATATAAAAGCGAAAGGTCATTCATTCGCTCATCTCGAAATCTCAGATCCTACAAAGGCCTAAGAGTCTCAAATTTTGTGGGTTCATTTAGGACATAGGTGCTAACTGAGACGGGATACTGCTAAATTCAACCCCTAAGGAAGTAAGAAGGGGTGTCATTGTTTGTATGATTCAAATTCAAAATTAATTTATTCCGTAAAAATGGTTATATTTATTTGGAATCGTCATATTTTTCCCTTACCGTGCAGTGCGTGATGTGACGACTAATGAGAAACAGTGCCAATAAGATTGGAGCGATTTAATTCCAAGCATATTTGTCACAAAGATAATCAGATTATTTTCTGAGAATTCGGAAAATTTTGAAATTTGGCTTTAATAGACATTTCAAACTTATTTAAAGACAAATTCTCTTATACTTTTGGGAAGTTTGTTATAGAACCGTATACATTGCCCCATAAAAGAGTTACTTATTTTGCGGAGACGGCTAGCATGAACCACAAGATTACCTATGCTTATATCTAGTATATACACTTATGTGTGTCGCTTTTTTTTACAAAATGAGTCAATATTTTTATCTACATATAACACATTATCATATATTATTATATATTATGATGCAACGGTTACAATATTTATTTCTATAAATTTCTCAAACTTTGCTTGGCGACCCAGTTAGTAAATAGCACTTACGACTCTTTTTTTCAATATAATAATGCTATTGATATCCACGCAGTTACCCCAAAGAAGAATCCCGTACGAAATTATGCTGTGAAAGTAACTGAAATAAACGATTCTAGCCGTATCAACATCAAATACCCGTAAGCCGTCTAATTGTTTTTACTGCATTTACTGCAGAACCTAATTTTGCTGACATTTTCTCAATGTATGGTACCCATTGTAATTTGGAATCAATGGTGATACCTAAGAACACAGAGTTTCCACAGGGTCCAAGCCATTTACATTAGTGGAAACCTGTCTAACATTGGGTGTTGAAAACTTGATTACTTTAGTTTTCTTATCATTTAAACAGAGATTATAAACATGCAACCAATGAACAACTTTAGAGAGTGCATTGTTAAGTTTGTCATAATCATGTAGTTGTCTATTAAATGTCTTTCTTATCGTTACTTGTAAATTATTGTATTTGAATTTAAGACTGAACCGAAATGTATCGAATCTAAAAGAAAAGGTGACATACTTAAAAAAATCCGGTACCAGTTCTGATTATAGGAATAATAATATAGACTGATGTAAGTTTATTGAGACTGATTAACTATTTTAACTAAATACCTAATAATTTTAATTTTAAACATTGTCATATTATTTTAAGTTATTTGGTAAAGTGACTGTGTTAAGATTTGAATACCATATTTTTAAGAATACGTAAATATTATCAAGAAGGTTATAAATGTAGATAAAAAGTTAAAACTAAAATTTAAATAAGGCAGATATTTTTTTTTGTTTTTAGTATAGGATGATTGTTTTTTATTGATAATAGAAATTTACAGTTTTATGTTCAAGGAGAAGAGTCCACTTAGTCTTGATTGTTTATAAAGTATCTCAGGTTTTATTAAGTATTCTGTATGTAAATTTCATTTGATTGAAAATTTATTTTATATTATATTATTTTGAAAGTACAAGTTGTACCTAAATAATATGGATAAATAGCTGATGTGATATTTGTATTTGTGAAAACTAAAAGTTCCTAATAAATCAAGTTTTAAGTGAAATTTTGTCAAAGTTAAAACTTTGAGCAAAAATAAACCCTATTTTAAAAGCTTTAAAAAATATATTGACTAAGTGATTGATAAAATAATGAACTTTATTAAAAAAATGTCTTTATTTCTAGTAACTTCATGTTGTTAAATATTATTGGTTTACTATTTTTTTATACCTTCTGTTGCGCTTTAATGCCGTTAAACTATAAGGTTTTTACTTTAACCACGATTAAGCTTAACAATGATTCAAGTTTTTCCCTTAAATTTAAATACATTAATAGGTTACCAGACTTAAAAGCAGTAAAGTACCGTTAAACACACTAAAGTCTATCATGAGTCAGTTCAATATTACATAATTATTACACTACTAAATAGACGTTATGTGCTTTAGAGATTTTTTTTTGCATTTTAACAGACAATAGTTTGCTATGAAATAGATACACTAAAATGCCGTTGCACTATGCGTAATATGATAAACTAAAATGCAAAAAACGTTTTTTCATGAAATTAAATAATATTTACGATATGACAGGGGAGTCATTCGAAAGTATTAAACTTGACCTATTTTTTGGTACCACCAATTCTCAAATAAGTGTTGTCATTGAAAAGTTACATCAATTTTAATTTTTTCCGCGGTTTTTGCTCGTTATTCAAAAATACGGTTTTGGTAGATAACGGCATTATAGATATATCACGGCAGCTTAGTGCGCGAGTCCGACTCGCACTTGGCCGGTTTTAGTCTATTGTATGCACAAATGGAGGATTCCTGCGCTTTAATCGTTCCAAAGTAGACTTAAATAAGATGTAAACCGTCCAGACTAGTAACTCTGTGCCTTTATTTACAAAATAACTTAACTTACGCACATATGAATACCCACGTACCTAGCTGCCATGGCAACACTCACCATACGAAACAAGAACAGCTGTGTCGTGTACGTTTTATGCTTTATTGATATTCGTCGCACTCGTCAAACTTCATTTAAACTTAATACTAATGTAAAATTGTTATCTCTCATTGGTTATAAATATTTTCAATGTACCTAATCGAAAACTACAACATCAAGCTCAACAGAGGATTAACATGAGCTTATGTATGGCATTCAATGCCTCGCAGTCATAAGTTTTTTAAAATTAAGAAATTGATGAACTGTTTTTGATGGAATTTTGGTACAACTACATAATACATGTCCGATTCTGCCTTTTTTTTAAGACAGCTCCCGCACTAGGGAACAAGCTAATATGTACATAAGTAAATTTAAAGCTACCTAGTTAACATCAAACTGTGTAAAAAAATATTTGATAAAATGATTATGTAAATACAGTTTGTGTCAGATAAATAAAACAAGTCTTGCTGCGATATCGCAGGTACACCCGTACCTGCGATATCGCAGCAAGACTTGTTAGTCGCTCGGAAGAAAGTGACCGTCTTTTTGTGACGAACGGGAAGCGTGGAAGCCGTGGTGTTTGTCCGGGGGGAATGCAAGAATGTTAAGCATCTCCTCCGCCACTGCGGCGTTCCCGCACCGGCGGTGGGGTATGTGGGACTCGCCCTCTCCATAGCAGTGGAATGCTCATCATACCGTGAGAGTAAAACACTAAAACCCCCGGTTACTCCTCCGACCACAATTGGTGAGGGGCCCAGGTACTGTTGCCTATCAGGGATACCCTCTGGCAGCGTCCGCGACTCAAATGGTGTTGCGGGCTCTCCTGGGCCCAAATACCCAGTGCCCACACACGGACGCACAGAGTACACGAGGTCCCTACTTCTCAAGGGACCGCGGCCTCCTGCTGAGACATGGCTCAAGCGGACAAGCCACCTCCATTGGACGCTGTTATGATCGTTAGTATCCTATCGTTCATAGCACAACTTATGTACTATCTTGCTTTTACATGCCATTGAGTTTTTTTTTTTCCTACGATTTTTTTTTCCTTGTTAAATGAATCCCTGTGTCTCGAAGGTCTCACCGCTCGATAGATTCACGAAAACAATTTTGAATTTCAGACGAATAAATGTCCCGGGTGGGAATCGAACGCAGAAAACCAGGTCTCTGGAACAACTAACGTAACCACTTAGCCACCACCTTTCAACATAATCACATCTAGGTCCCTATCTACACCTGTTCCTCCATTAAATCATACATATGCATTTACACTGATTCACTGACTGCAAAGGTAACTTTGTAATCCTATAACAAATAACAAAGTTGATAATGCAGTTGATGAAACTTAACAACTGGACCGAAATTGCAAAATGTTGGAATTTTCCCATGAGTTTTACACTAAACTCTTTTAATACTCAAAATTTGAAGCTTCTACGTCTGCTAGAAGTGCCTAAACATTTTGATGATCGGTCAGTCAGTCAGTAAGTGAGTGACAAAATTACAGAAATTACCAAACTTTGACTAGTTATAATTCTTAAACTACTGGTTCAAATTGAATTAAATTTGAAATATACTTTAGTTTTACAAAGCCTGCTTAGGTTCTGAAAATTCAGGCTCCTATCTACAACGAAGTTATAGGGGGTCGAAAATCGGCTGAGTTGCTTCGAGGAAAGATAGGTACGGCCGTGCACCTTTTTTTTCTTTTTTCTTACTCGACTTAGGGGGGCACTGCCGTGCCCCCAGATGAATGAGAGCTAAATATACGTCATAATAAGTGAATGTAATTTTCTAGACCGTTGACTACGATAATGATATAGATTTTGAAGGATTTGACAGAGGACATAAAATAAAAATCAAACCTTAAATTTCAAACGTGAAAGAAAAAATTACGAAAAAAGCGCAAAAAAATTAGAATTTTTAAGAATACTTTACCACAATATTACTATTTTTTATAACCTTAGCACTATTGACAATATAAACTTTTTAATGTGATCTACGCATTCTGTAAATATTATGATTGACATAACATTGACAGAATGCGTGCTGCTCTTAGTGCACATCACGGTTAGATCGGAGCTATCACACCTAATATTAAAATTTCAATTTAATACAGAGTTTTAGTTAAGACAAGACAGCAGCGTCTGTCGGATCAGCATGTTTATAAAAATCTATGAGCGGAGAAAATTTGGACTAAACCTATTAAAAAATATGAAAATATCGAAATAAAACTATGTAGTTTGATTAATTAGCAGCTCACAACGTTATCCACATGTTAGGTATAATAATGTGAAACTGCTAAATAAATCTCGAATGAATTTTAAGACCAGAAAGATCAAGTAAAAAAATTCAGTTCAAAATACTGAGACATACATACAATAACGCAAGAAACGATATCGATTTTTCTGTTCAAACCATTTTTATATTTAGGAGCAAACAATGAGAATAAATTTAAATATGTGAAATGTCTATTATGATGTCATTATGATTTTTAGTTATGCAATGTAAAGAACTGAAAAGCACACCAGCATTAATGCAATAAGTAGAGACTGCAAACAACGGACTTGCACGAACCTTTAATACTAAGCGCTAAGTTGTACTACTACTTACAATGTATGGATATAATTCTGAAATAAAATATTTGAATTTGAATAATAACAGTTCGTTTCATTATGTAGCTTAACCTATTTGTAATATCTGAGCAGCCATATTTGTTATTACACAATTCATAAAGGAACAAGTTTCCAAGAAAATACTTCTAGACTTCAAATCCCACAGCTTATAAATTTGGCTAAGGTTGTGACGGGCACTCTTTCTAATAATTATTATCTATCATTATTTATAACTACCTATCAGAATATCGTAAAAAAAACTGGAAGACAATAATAATATAACATTTGGCGAGGTTATAGATAAAATTGTACTCATAGTTTTACTTTCATTTGGCAAAATAATTCATCCAGATATCCATCCCTCATCCATCGGCCATTACCGGAGCCTCGAGGCTACTTGGCTATATAAGACCTCCATCATCTACTTTGGTTGTAACCACTGGCTAGAGTAGAGTAGAGTAACAACGGGTTGATTTTCCGATAATTTTCCTACCACCAGCCATACCCAAGTTATATTTACCCATATTTATTTCAATATTTTGTATCTTATAACTTTTTGTTTTCTGATTACTTTATTTTTGTTAACATCATAAAGCCGGTATGTATTTACTGAACAAAATTGTAATGTCTGCCTGTGCTATACATCATGGCTTACGAAGCAACATTGCGATTTGAACATTATGAATATTCACGAGTATATTTTGTGACGTGGCATAAATTTAGCCGAGTGTAAAATCCACGGACTAAGCGTAATATCGTTGTAGAGATAATGTCGCAAGTGTCAAAAAACACTTGAATTAAAATCATAAAAAAATACATTGTGTTGTTGACAGTTCCCGTATTAGAAAAACAGCTGTCATTGCGGTTTTGTTTTCGCTATGTGTTACCGACGCTGATATAGATTCTATGGTTACCGACGTAAATACTCTTTGTTTTAATAGTTTTTTTTTTAATAATTCGTGTTTTGTTTTTGTCTAGAATTGTTTTTGATTAATAATAATTGTCATATTGTTTGATTTGAAAATATAACTTGATATTGATATATAGATAGATAACTTGATATTATTTCGATTTTTACATAATAATTTATTATTAGAAAACACATCAGCAACATCGCTACGTGGAATACTATATTCCTAAAATTGGGTATTCCTGGCGTGGGAAACACCAGTGTGCTACTAAACTACCAGGAATACCCAATTTTAGGTATTCCTCGTTAAGCATTTTAAGCAAAGTGCTGGCATGATGGGTATGCCTTTTTTTTTCATCCACCGCCACTGCAGCGTATTCGCGCGCTGGCGGCGGGATATGTGGGACTCGCCCTCTCCATAGCGTGGTATAAACTCATACCACGAGGAGAGTACCCTACACCACTAAAACCCCCCGGACAATTCAATTCAATCCGCCATTGGCGGGGGCCGGGTACGCATAAGCAATCCGGCCCCCCGACGGCGACCGCGGCCAGTATGGCACCGCGGGATCTCCTGGGATAGGTTGGTAAGGTTAGGTTAGAGTATGACAAACTTTAGTTGGCAAGTGAAAATGTGGCAAACAGGAATAACCAATTATGCATTCTGTGAACCAAGATAACTGGGATCAGTGGTTTTAGTCTAGTCCACAAGTTCAAATTGGTGAAAAATAGTGATAAAGCTCCTAAAAATATGAGTGATACCTCATTGGATTCGGAATGACGTCTAGAAAAATGTATTCGAAGGAATAATTAGCTCGCAAAAAACACATCTCAAAATCATCTCTTTTTGTTGTTCATTTCAAAAAAATTTTTTTAAAACTTTAATAACTTGATCCTACTGAGTATATATGTTACGGCTAATAGCCGAAGTGCGGCTACACCTAGTTTTAGCCGGCTACAACAACTACCGGTCCAGCCGACCACATGCGGTTAAACTCAGATCAACCTGAATAAGTCCCTGTTCAACTCCATTGGTTTAGGTTTAGGTTTTTTTTTTTTAACCACCCCAACTTCTTTTTGTGTCATGCATAGGTATTCGAAGTGCGGCTACACCTAGTTTTAGCCGGCTACAACTAGTTGTAGCCGGCTAAAACTAGGTGTAGCCGCACTTCGGCTATTAGCCGTAACAAATATATAAGAAGGCCTCCAAGAAGCGAAAGATTTTTAGAGCAATTATTTAAACATTTTTTATTACCTACAATGAAGACGAAGGCCCGAAAAAATTATGTTAATAAACAATATTCTAACTTGTTGAAAAATGTATTTTGAAACTTTTTTCCAACGGGATTTTTTTATTATTTATATGGGATGTTTAATGGATATTTAATACTATAAAAAAAATATTTTCTGTGGGTTACTCACTTTTGAGGTGGCGCGCGCATGCCGTAGCGGCCGCTCGGAGTCCTATTTTCAGCATTTAATTAAAATTATTTGCCGTGTGGTCTCCGGCTAAGAATAGACCACCCCATGTCTTCCCATGGGTGTCGTAAAAGGCGACTAAGGGACATATGGCTGATGGATGGGCAGCAGCATCTATTAGCTCAAGGTTTACATCTTACTGCGATCACCAATCCGTCTGCCAAGCGTGGTGATTATGGCAATATCTCTCTACGATCCTGGATTGCCAAGGTCTGTTAAGAGGAGGCCCATGTTCAGCAGTGGACGTAAACGGGCTGTTGATGATGATGATATTGTTGATGAATTAAAATTTTAAAAAATGGAGATAGAACTCCGCGAGTAGGACTTTTTTATTGGAAATTTCTTCCTCTTTAATATACTTTTTTTTTAATTCTTAAATATGAATAGTTTCGGAGTTATTGACAAACAATGAAATCCTTTTTTTTTGCAACTAAATTTGTTAATAACTTTTGTAATTTTTTGCGTGCTAATTATTCCTTCGAATACATTTTTCTAGACGTCATTCCGAATCCAATGAGGGATCACTCATATTTTTAGGAGCTTTATCACTATTTTTCACCAATTTGAACTTGTTGACTAGACTGTTTCTATGAAATAAGTTTACGACGAGAAGTGCTATCTATGAACTGAGATATTTGTCCACAATGCTTCCTACGGACCGAGATATCTACGAACAATGTTTTATACCAACACAGTTTTCGCCTAAACGTGATCTCTAGGAATAAAGATTTCTATTAACTTTGTTATATGTATTTGGTGCTTGTAAGATACGTAAGATCTCTATATCAGACAAGTGTGATTCTGTATTAAGTTCCACGCTCCTTAGATTTTGAGCTAGATTGTCAGAAATAATACCTGCATATATTTTTCAGACCTAATACATTAACATTAACATTGTCAATATTGGCCGCATCACAATAACACATTTACTGCTGTATTTATATTATTTTTATCTTTTGATGGATTGCTAAGATCATTTATAACTAATTGCGGAAAGCCCTGTTTTTTGTTACAAGTTATTGACAGCCGGGAACTTAATGGACGGAGAGCCGACAACCAAAACGGCAAGGTAATTTGATCATTCATAAAAATGATTTATCAGCTTACCTGGAGCATTCTAAGCATAAAGACGTCGACCTGGCAGGATTTGCGTGGTGGATGTGGGAGTTATGGGGTGGGAAAAAAAGAAAAGAAAAAGGTAATGTGATCAGGATTACTTTTTATGCCAAATGGTTTGCCTACCTCCCCATAGCACACAAACAAATCTGGCGTCATTTGGTTGGTGGAAAGGTATCGCCAGGCTTAATTAAAGTGAGGGAAAAAATATATATTTTTAGGTAATAAGAACAAGCATCTTTGGGTAAAGCCCCCAATGCCTTAGCCAATTAGCTAATTAGCAATTAGTAACACGTCTCTAACGGGGACGGTAGTGCCCGTTAGAGACGTGTTACAAAGAGATGAATAAATTTCGATGATCGGTAGGGTTCCACCGTAGCCTAATTGGCTAAGGCATTGGGGGCTTTACCCAAAGATGCAGGTTCGAATCCTGCCGGTGGTCGAATTTTATTAATCTCAATTTTGAAATATAGTATAAGGTAATCTTTCCCATAAAGAGTTCAAAACATTTAATAATGTGAAAACGGGCGGTGTCATCGTTTAATATTTAATACCAAATGTAACTTTGGAGATATTTATCGAAGTAATGCGAATCATTACCGATAGATACCGTCCCCGTTAGAGACGTGTTACAAAGAGATTAATACATTTCGATGATCGGTAGGGTTCCACCGTAGCCTAATTGGCTAAGGCATTGGGGGCTTTACCCAAAGATGCAGGTTCGAATCCTGCCGGTGGTCGAATTTTATTAATCTCAATTTTGAAATATAGTATAAGGTAATCTTTCCCATAAAGAGTTCAAAACATTTAATAATAAGAACAAGTCTGGCTTTTTTTTGTGCTTAAAGTTTATTATTCCCAGAGGCTAGGAAAAAAAAGCCAGCCAATAATAGTGGTGGGAACATGTCGAAAAAAATAATTGAAAATTTATATTTTAAATTGTATTTTGCTCGAGAAAGAGCTAAGGGGCATGAAAAAGAGCGCGTGGAGGGGATACACGCGACGACGGCGTCCGTGCTCTCTCAGCGCGTCGTTCATGTTCGGTAAACCGAACGCGCCTGGCTGGCCTCGTCGCACTCGTTGAGTGGAAAGATCCGAACGTTTCCGGAGCGCCAGCTGTTTCAGTTTTGCGTCTATTTAACAGCGCGTGGACGTGTTTTTATATTTTGTTTAAATAAAAAAAATATAAAAAAAACATTTTTATTTACGTTAACCAATAACAGGCACATAACCGAGAGAGCACGGACGCCGTCGTCACGTGTATCCCCTCCACGCGCTCTTTTTCATGCCCCTTAGCTCTTTCTCGAGCAAAATACAATTTAAAATATAAATTTTCAACTATTTTTTTCGACATGTTCCCACCACTATTATTGGCTGGCTTTTTTTTATTAGCCTCTGGGAATAATAAACTTTAAGCACAAAAAAAGCCAGCCTTGTTCTTATTACCTAAAAATAATTTATGTTTCCTCACTTTAATTAAGCCTGGCGATACCTTTCCACCAACCAAATGACGCCAGATTTTTTTGTGTGCTTTGGGGAGGTAGGCAAACCATTTGGCATAAAAAGTAATCCTGATCACATTACCTTTTTTTTTTCTTTTTTTCCCACGCCATAACTCCCACATCCACCACGCGAATCCTGCCAGGTCGACGTCTTTATGCTTAGAATGCTCCAGGTAAGCTGATAAATCATTTTTATGAATGATCAAATTACCTTGCCGTTTTGGTTGTCAGCTCTTAGTCCATAAGAGTGAGAACTCATCCCTCAAGTTAATTAACAATTATCACTATGCTATCATTGCTAACTAACTTGATAAGTTAATTTGCATCGATTTGATAGCAATAGACAGGTAACGAGAACTAACGAAATAATGGTGGGCCTGAAATATTTTGTATTAATTCCGCTATTTGTGGAAAAACATGTATAGACAATACATGTTTTTCCACAAATAGCGCATTGAAATGTAATATTGTATATACTCATATATTGTTTAACTTTACTAGCCCATACAAAGGCTGATGTTTCATGCTTGAAATTAATTAACGTTCCATTATTACATTACATACACATATACAATAATCAATATAAATTAAAAACAGAATGATTAATTAATTTACAATTTTTTGTAAGTAGTGTTTACAACTCAAAAATGAAAAATAGTATGGAAGCACAAAAATCATAAATGTTAGAATATAGGCTGGCAACGCTGTGTGTAAAAGAAAAATAGAAAATAAAATAACTTTTTAATCCTCAGAAAAAATATAATAAAATAATAAACAAAAATCTACATATATGAAGGAGAAGTTCCCACTGACATAGTTGCCAACGTCCGGGGCATAGCGGTTTAAGTCTCGATTTGAGTCTCGGAGGTTGTGGGTTCCATCCTCACGCCGGGCAAGGATTCACGTTTTCTCCCTCGGGTGGAGACTCATGTTCAGCATTGGACGTTATATGGGCTGATGATGATGAAAATGATATACGCACGCAGAGCCGTAATCGCTAATGGTAGAAGCGCGAACTTCAGATTTATGCTTTTAAAAACATTTAATTGACTACGTGTTCCATGGTTAATTGGAATTTACCCCCTAAGGGTGCAAAATGGGGGCTGAAGATATTTAAAATATACTCCAATTTAGACATTTATTTTTAGAGCTCTTAAATATAAATAACAGAACAAGTTTGACCGGAACATCCCCAGTGATAGTTAAATAGGGGTTCATAGTTTGTATGGATACCTAATATAAAAAAACGATTGATTATTTGCATTGAATATGCTCCTGAACTAATGGAGAAATTTTTAAAATTCTTTCACCATTAGATAGCTACGTTATCCAGGAGTAACATAGACTAGGTATATTTAATTATGACGTTCCCACGAGAACAAATATAACAATTTCAAACTTTCAGGCCGATTTTCTCTTTGGTTTTTAATCCAATTACAAACCGTATATATAGTTAGTAAAATTCCGGTGACTAAGATTATAGATTCCCATAGGCTTTTACTACATATATGCGCTAGTTTTTTTAAAAAAGCTCAAAATGTGGTGAATTCCTATTCTCCCCGCAGTTTGGGTCAATGGGAATACGATTGGGGAGAATCGGAAAAATGACAAGGGCTGGCACAAATAGATGGGTATGATAGTAAGGTACAAGGTAGGTACCTACCTATTATTATGTGGTTAAAATTGGTTATGTAAATTATGTTATACAGGGTGTCCCAAAAGATTACGTAGCTGGGAAGGGGGGTGATAGGGATGGTCACAAGGGTCACCAGAAAAATATAAAAAATTCCCTCTGGGTGTTTAAAAAAATAAATGGCATTTTTTAAAAGACTAATAATTTTACACCTTGTGCTAACTGTACCTACAAATATGGCTGTATTTAAAAAAAATGCTGTTATGTAATCTTCAATAACAACAAGGTCATCAACATCAACATCAAAAATAACAAGGTGTAAAATTTTAAGTTTTTAAAAAAATGCCATTTTTTTTTTAAATACCCAGAGCGGACTTTTTTTTTATTTTTCTAATGACCATTGTGTCCACCCCTGTCACCCCCTTTCCCAGCTACTTCACCTTTTGGGACACCCTGTATATGGTTTTTTGAGTAAAAAAACTTTAATAATTTAAAAATTTAAAAAATCAAAAATATAGGTCAATCTAAACAAAATTAAATTCTTATGTATTTGAGATCGGAAAGAAACAAAAAAATATAGTCTAATAAACCACTATGAAAACAAAAAGTAAACATCAAACCTTGCAGCAGTTATCTTGGCTTCAGGCACTAAGAGTATGAGATCTATTTACTAAATATGAGATCTTTTCAGATTTCTTACCATAAAAAACAAATTTATAGAAAATAATGAATGTTTAACAGTCATAAAATAAATATTTAAGTCTTAAATCTAAGTAAGCGTTTAAATCTGTTTTTTCCAAATCAGTCACTTTCTAAAATACCCAATATTTCTTCTTTATTATCGTAATAATTTTTTGTACACGTTTAATATCGTCGTTTGGTTGACAATGTGCAAGCAGTGTCTTTTGATAAAGGCTGTGAAGTTCTTTTCTTTTTTGTGCCAGACAGAGGCAGTGGTAATTTCAACTTAATATTGGAAATAATGTCAATTTTCTTTTTCTCTGTTTTTATTTCGCTCGGTGTTTGAAATTCATATGTTGCTAAAACTTCTTCTCGGTACCCTAGTTCTAGATCTTCACCAAAAATAACTGGCATAGATTCCAGGTTATTGTAATCAAAATAAATATCCTCTATATTTCTCTGGTTAGTAGAATCTATTTCTTCATAGTTATTGTTTTCATTGCGCTCTAGTATAACATCCGCAGTATTGTCCGCGCATTCTGTCTCATATTTTCTTTTCCTAGTTTAATTAGTTTTGCCGAGTTTTTCTGATTGTTCAAAATTGTATTATCTTTGATATTTATCGTATTATTATATCGTATATCAATAGTTTGCAGCATTTGAATCTCATTTTGATTATGTTCTGAGGGCATCTTCTTAGTCTTCTTACCTACACCTTTCCCTTTTGGTTTTGGTTTTGGTTTGGAAGTAGATGGTATCAAATGCTGCTTTTTGGTGGTATCTTTTAAGGTTTTCTCACTGTTTTTATCTATGGCTTCTTGTTCGTTCACACTTCTCCCTGCGACAACTTCAATTTTTTTCTTTCGTTTAGACTCTGTAATATTTATCGTTCCGTACCTCATCTCTTTTAATAGTCTTACGAATGTTTCGTCTACAGCATCTTTTCCGTCTTCGGTAGATCTTTTTTTTTTTTTTTTTTTTTTTAAATAGATATGCTGTTCACGTTCGTGGGCTTTAGCTCTAGTCACCCACACGTGTCCCCTGGGTAGCGCCAAATGAACAGCACATCTGGTGGTAGGTTTCGACCGCGGTTTGTCACCACCCTCAAGGCAAAGCCATGCCGCCAAGTAATTCTTGTCGCGTTCCGGCATGTTGCCTTGAGTAGCCATCGTGGAAGGGGAGTCTGGGCAGTTGTGTGGTATTGCGAACCGGTTCCGGTGCTGCGTGGTGTCTGTGCTGGGTGACTGTTCGCGGAGGGTAGCGGGATCCTAAGCACGGTCTTCCGCTGGCCGACCGCAGGTAGTAGGGGGCCCAATTAGTAGGAAAGCCACCTATGAAAGGCTGCCCCGCCAACTAGCGAAAAATCCCAGGATGCGTCACCGTGCCGGTTGGCGACCGGATGCGAGGGCCCGGTGAACATCTCAGGGGGTTTAGGGCGTCCCCGCGCGCTCCAGATCAGTCTCCCGTCGGTGCAGCATTACGAATGTATTGCGCGGTACTCGCTCTTGCTATACCTCGCCCAACTGTCCCTTTCCTGCTTGTCTGTTCGCCATCAAAAATTAAATGAATACAAAAAATTGGAAACTGGTAAAACAGCGGTTGCACTCCCTCGCACTAAAAGTGCACCTCTCTAACATCCGAGGTCTGCACTCCAATCTCATCCCGGTCCATCACCACCTTGAGACCGAAAAACCTCATCTGCTGTTCCTCACGGAGACGCAAATCAGATGTCCAGCTGACGCAGCATACTTGCGCTACCCAGGGTACACCCTGGAGCACAATTTCAGGCCACGCGCTGGCACCTGCGTGTATGCTCGTGATGACATCTGCTGTCGACGTCTCCGTAACATTGAGGATTCCAGTTTCTCCGTATTATGGGTTCTGGTGGACAATGGCTTGGAGCAGATACTCTATGCCAGTGTCTATCGGTCGCACATCGACAACATGGAGACAACCAGGTTGTTTCAGTACCTTTCGGACTCGGCTGAATTAGCTCAGCTCAGGTACCCATCGGCGCAGCTAGTTTTTCTGGGGGACTTCAATGCCCACCACCAGGAGTGGCTGTACCCATACGAGAACACCGACCATGCTGGGAGATTAGCGTATGCATCTGCACTGACGCTTGGTCTCTCCCAACTGGTGACTGGGCCGACACGGGTGCCTGACATTGATGGCCATACGGCCAATTGCTTAGACCTTCTGCTGACAACCGATCCAGACCGATATCAAGTCGCGGTTTCCTCACCGTTGGGTAGCTCCGACCACTGTCTGGTGAAATCTGTGTCTGTCTACTCACCACCCGATCCCGATCTCAAGGGGACTAGGCGAGTATGGCGATACAAGTCAGCAGATTGGGATGAGATGCGGCATTTCTTCGCGTCTTACCCTTGGCTGCGCTTATGCTTCTCTTCAGACGACCCGACTCGCTGCGCGGAGGCTGTTTCTGAGGTGATATGTCAGGCTATGGAATATTTCATTCCATTTTCTGACATCTCACTCCAAGACAAAGCCCGTCCATGGTTCAATGCTGAGTGTGATAGTGCTGAAGCACAAAAGCACTCTGCTTACCAAGCGTGGGCGGATGCTCGAGCCCGCAAAGCGCCAAATATTCGGAAACTGAAGAAAGCTTACAATAGTGCTGCCAAGTCTTGCAAACGTGCCCTACACAAGGCCCGCTTTGACCATATTGGCCGCATTGGAGCCAGACTAGCATCTAACCCATCTGGGAGTAAAGCTTTTTGGTCTCTTGTCAAATCGGTCGAAGCCAATTTCTGTCGGTCCTCTTTGCCGCCACTGCAGAAGCCGAACGGTTCATTAGCTCACTTCGCCAAAGAGAAAGCAGACTTGTTTGCGTCTCTATTTGCGAAGAATTCACAACTAGATGCTGCTGGTAAAAGTCCACCCAGGCTACCACATTGCACTTCCACTATGCCTGAGGTGCACATTCGGCAAAAAGTGGTACTTAAAATTCTCAGCACTCTAGATGTGAATAAGGCTAGTGGGCCTGACGGCATTCCTGCCATTGTCTTGCGGTCATGTGCGCCTGAGTTGTCTCCTGTTTTGACTCGCTTCTATCGTTTATCCCTGAAGACTGGTCTAGTTCCAGCATCCTGGAAGATTGCCAATGTTCAACCGATCCCCAAGAAAGATAGTCGTGCCGACCCTGCCAACTACCGACCAATCGCAATCACCTCCATACTCTGTAAGGTTATGGAGCGTGTTTTAAACAACCGTCTCCTGGCATACCTGGAAGACAACGACCTCCTCAGTGACCGTCAATTCGGATTCCGTCGAGGCCGGTCTACTGGGGATCTTCTTGTATATGCTACTCACTTCTAGAGCGAAGCCATTGAGAGACACGGTGAGGCTCTTGCCGTGTCTCTTGATATCTCTAAGGCTTTTGACAGGGTTTGGCACGCAAGTCTCATTGGTAAGTTCCGGTTTACGGTATTGCTCCCGTACTTTGTACCTGGATTCAGGATTTCTTGAGGGGAAGGTCGATTCGAGTTGTCATTGATGGCGCCTCGTCCGATCTTCTTGGTATTAATGCCGGTGTCCCTCAGGGATCTGTTCTCTCCGCGACTCTTTTTTTGCTGCACATAAACGACCTGCTAGTTACTCCCGGTATCTTTGGGTATGCAGACGACAGCATAGTCTCGGTGAGATACTTGTCTGATGCGAAGTCGGGGTCAATGGTCCAGTCGTTCAGGGAGTCGATGATTGAGGGGGTGAACTCGATCTTGGAGGCTGTTTCCTTATGGGGTGATGCCAACCTGGTTGGGTTTAACCCCTCAAAAACACAGGCGTGTCATTTTTCGGCGAAACGGAGTCCATTCCAACTGACTCCGACTTTCCGGAATGTCTCCGTTCCGATCAGCGACCATCTTGAGCTCCTAGGGCTTGACCTCTCTTCTAATCTAATCTTCGGTCACTACATCAAGTCCATTGCAAACACTGCAGCCAAAAAACTTGGCATTCTCTCCAAGGTGAGGCGATACTTCACATCGGAGCAGCTCTTAAGTCTTTACAGAGCTCAAGTTCGCTCCTCAATGGAATACTGTTCTCATCTTTGGGATGGGTCTGCTGGATATCAGCTGGATAATCTGGACTCATTGGAGCGCCGAGCGAAGAGAGTCATAGGCAATAACTCACTGGTGGAGGCAAGTCTTCAGAGCCTCGAACACCGTAGACGAGTGGCCTGCCTATCAGTTTTTTATCGGTTGCATTTCGGGGAGTGTGCGGAGGTTCTACATAACCTGATACCCCCTTCACCCTTCCATCACCGGACGACTAGGCGCGGCGAGCGGTTTCACCCTTTTGTTGTAGACATTCCTTCAATACGCACGAAGCGATTTGCTTCTTCTTTCATAATGCGGACGGCTAAGGAGTGGAATTCTCTGCCGGCGTCAGTTCTTCCGGAATGCTATAATCTGGACATCTTTAAGGCTAAAGTGAACAGACACTTTCTAGGCAAGCGTGTATCATCTTAGGCCTTATCTTCGCCTTCCATCAAGCGAGATTATGGTCAAACGTAAGCCTATATGTAGTAAAAAAAAAAAAAAAACTCTACAGTGTCTTTGAAGTATGATAATGGTGGCTTTAAAAAAAGCCTTTGAGTTTGCATTAGCAGTGTGCGTGTGCGTGCATGCGGATTTCAATCTTAATAATTGATTACGTCGAAAATATTTCAGACCTAACATAAAAAACTATGAATACCATTACCAAAAGAACCACCACCATCTACTACACTGCACCTATAACGACTCGGACTACAACTTAAACGACTATCTTTTGCAACTTCAAGTAAATATAAACAAATTGACCTGAAGCGATACAATGAATTAAACCATTTTGAATGTCTCTAGAAAGACCAGAAACCACTGGATTTTGAGACGAGGAACACTGCTTCAAATGGCAGTCTATAACGGTATCATACTTGCTTAAGTACCCCTTCGCCCCGCCCATCCCGGGTCGCATTCTGAACCACATTAGAAGAATAATTTTATAGGAAACAGAATTACGCACAATCATTTATTGTACCTTCAGCAAGATGGTAAAAGTGATATATAATTTATATTTTAAATGTATGTAACTGTACAGAACTGTATACTGTATGGAAGCCAGTTGTAAATTACCTCTCAACACTACTTACGTCTTATTATTTTATTTTCATTTTTGCTGTCTCCCGCTTTGCTATGGAGGGAAGTGAAAACATAAGTCTTTCTTAGTCCTCCTAATATCTTTCGGAATAAATAAAAATATCGGGATTAGTCCCAGAAATGTACCAAAAATGTAGGTATATTAAATTATTAAAAGCTGCTTACGCTCCTCACCTTTTTCCACAGTTTTGTTCTGTTAGTTTTATGTTCACCGGGTACAAATTCGCTGCCGGTATATTCGAAAATAACAGCATATTATGTATTCCTTTGCTGTGAAACTCCACTGGGATAGTTTTTCCAATATTAATGGCGAGATATCATTGGCAGGACCGACACCGTAACACACCTACACAACTTTCTGATTTCGGGCTAATAATTATAAAATACAATTTCTAGTTAAACAATATTTTGCCCTACCTAAGCTGTTACTTAAATCCGAGACCTCGCTAGTTACGGTCGAAAATAGGAACGTGGGCACAAATCAAAAATATTTTATACAAAATATAATATTAATTTTATTCTATCACACAAAAGAAGTACGGAGATGGCATACCGAACCGAAAAAAAATAAAATTCAAAACATAATTGTTAAGTTTACAGTATGAAGAAAGAAAATACATTTAATTCAGCACAACACACAAGATATTACTATTACACTAAATATAAAAAACAATAAGACGCATTGCATGTTCTGCCGAAAAAGTTACCTCAGCATAGGCTAGGCGATAGTGGTATCTATTTAATATTATATCGATATATAAAAAAATACATCGATGCTATCCAAACATCGATTGTTTTTACACGACTGCGCAAAAGAGGAAGTAATGTGTTCAAAGGATATACAATTGCCCAAAATCCGAGCTCATCCGAGTGTCTCTGACTTGAATCACCCACCATCTTCTAAATGGCTGAACAGATTTCTTTGAAAAAACTAGTTTAGATTATATAGTATAGTATAGTATAGTACGGCCGCCGTAAGAAGTCCTTTTTGACAGCTGTCTTATGTAAGAAAGCACTGTTAAAAGTCAAACTCATTTTCGAATAAATACATAAAGAATTAATTAAAAATAATAATAATAAAAAATCGATGCATCGAGTAAAAAAACATCGATGAATATTCGATGTTAAAAAATTTACAATACATCGGTTCGATTCGATGCATCGTTACTATACATCGGGTGTTTTTAATACATCGATGTATATCGTCCACCACTACCACGGACAACGAATGCTACACTTAAACAGTATAAGTACCATTTATGCGTATTTATAGTGCAATCCAAATAAAAAAATATGTACTATTTACCAAAGAGATTGCATTCAACAAAACTATATATATAGTTACTTAACCTTACTTATTGTTTATAACTTTATACAAGACGCCCACGCATCAGTCACTCAGATATAGAGACGAGTAGATGGATAAGATGGTGGTCCCAGATGTAGGATGTCGCAAATAGCTGACGTATTTTCGATATCCAACATGATAAAGCGATCTCAGGCGAATAACTGTCTAAAATAAAACTTGTTTTTAACGGAAAGCGAACATCAGATATTTCTTATATTTTATTACGTACTGAACGATCTACAGTTAAAAATGTTCCTCAATGCAGCATCTCAGTGTCCCTACTTAAAATGTTATATTCTAACTATAAATAACGACAAGACGGCTCTTATCATCTCTCATAACTAAATACTGTTAAATAGACTGAACAAACATTTTTTTTTTCGGACAGACATTTTTGTGTCATTTGTAGACTTTGATTAGAGGATTCGAGGCTTTTATTACGTCACTGGGCGAAAACATAGAAAACTAGCATAAGATATGTATAAAGAATTTTTCATAAACCTAAATCACAAAAAGATATTCTTCTTATTCACAAAACTAAAGCTTGGCTACATATTCATGAAACGAAACTAAAAACGTTTTTTTATGTAAAATAGGCTAAATACTAAATATAGTCCTATGATAGATGTTGGCGACTGGCTAAGGTTCGACCTCTTATTTTGCACGCGTTAATAAAATATTGAAATAAATACTTAATCTATATAGAAATGTAGTCGAAAAAACAGGCAAGCTAGTGAATGAAACATTTCTAGTGTATTTGTTGGGTGGTTTTTGTACTAATAACGGCTGAAACTAAAGTGGCAATCGGGCCCGGTTGCGCGTCATTTTATATGACAGCAAATATCAGTGTTGATCAATGCCTTCAGGTCATTAAGATTGACACAATTATTCGAAACCGGAATTTTCATTTATTTAATTAAATGAAAACCATTTTCGTCGCCGTATATTAACTGCGAAGAAAATAATACCCTTCATGTGGTAACTCTATTGAGTTGCCACATGAACGATATTATTTTCACGTTATTTCTTGCCAACTATAAAATACTATAAATGAATTGAAATTTCGTTTCTCTTATAGTGTGAGTCTGTATTATTATTTATTAATTCACAAGGAATTTTCATTTATTCAATTTAATGAAAACCATTTTCGTCGCCGTATATTAACTGCGAAGTAGAGTCAAGTAGAGAAGTAGAGAAGAACTCAATAGAGTTACCACATGAAGGATATTATTTTCACATTATTTTTGCCAACTATTAAATACTATAAATGAATTGAAATTTTCTCTTATAGTATGAGTCTGTATAGAGTGTATATATTGAAAATTATGAACCCAATTTTGAGAATATTATTAGAAATAAATACCTTAGTCATTTAACTTTTCTTCTTTTCTACAAGTAATTCACTTATTTGAAGGCACGACTCGATACGGAATAGAGATATATATAGACATGAGAGCCTGTTAGACCTACTGCAGTGCACATGAATTAAATGGCTTACTATTTAACATCCTCCATCCAAATTAAACCTTATTGAAATGTTTTTTTTTCTTAAAACCATTCCAACGATCCCAAACGAGTTTAATCTGCTGCAAATATTAAGAAAAATGATTATTCAATAAAGAAATTAGTACGGGGTTTATGCGATACCAGTTCATTCGTTCCCAGTATTCTCTTATACTAGTCTGTTACCACTTTTATCGTGGCAAGGCAACGTGTAATCCCAGCGGACTTCGACGTTGGTTCCGATCTATCATGGCATGGAATGTGTCCTACTTTACGTCCTAGCACGAATAGAATTCGAGAAACAAAATGGAGACACAAATGGTATCTCGAATACCTTGGTCGTACACATCACAATAGAACTTTAGAGAGTTAGTGCAATGCAAAGTTAGTATGTTTAATGAGCTGCTCATGCTTTGTGTAAATAAAATAAATAAAAAATTAATCATCTTTATTCAGGCAATTAATACCCATACGCAGCAAATATCAAATACAATATTAAATTAATTAATTAAAATTATAAATCAAAAATCAATAAAATAACTAATTATAAGTAAATAAAAAAATGCAATTAAACAAGAAATTTTAAATAAAGATTAAATTAAATAAAAATTATTCATAAAAATGCAATAAAATAAAAATTATAAGTACCTAACGATTAAAAATTAAATGAAATTATATAGTTTATTTTATGTAAAACCTATTTATACACTGTAATGAAGATTATATTTGGATCTGTACGGAAATATTTGGCTACTAAACACAAAGGTTCACGCTCTCGCAATATGTTCGGCCCAGGCAAATTTGGTTTGAAAATTGCAATATTGAACAGATTCATATACAAACTGATTTCAATGGTGCCAATAATATTCAAGTACATTCCTATTCAAATCAAACCGTACGAGGACATTCGGATCGGTTAAGCTAGTAACACGGCTTAAATTTGAATCTATGAAAATTTTATTTTCATATTATTATGTCAACATCAAAAAATAATAACAAAGAATGACTTTTGATTCGATTATTTCTATAGTAGAGACCTAATAAATAGAATATAAAAGAGAATAAAAAATATTTTATAAACTAGCTTCCCGCGCGCGGTATCTCCTGTTCCCGTAGGAACTTTATAACTAAATGTAGCCTATGTCATTCTATGTCTAGCTTCCCAACAATTAAAGAATATTTCAAATCAGTCAAGTTGTTTCGGAGCCTATTCAATACAAACAATCAAAACTTTTCTCTTTATAATCATCATCAGCCCGTATAACGTCCACTGCTGAGCATGGGCCTCCTACCGAGGGAAGCTATTTGCCATAGTCACCACGCTTGGCAGGCGGGCTGGTGACCGCAGTCATATGTTGTACCACACAAGGAAACGCTGCTGCCCGTTCCTTGATATACGATTATTATAGATGATGTTATAACAATCGGGACCAACGGCTTAAAGTGCTTTCCGAGGCACGGAGGGTAGTCCCTCAACCAACCAGACCCGGAAAGAAATCTTAGAATTTACACAAAGATTTCTTGTCCAGCGTGGGGATCGAACCCACGATCTCCGAGATTTAAAGCGAGCCGAATACCGCTACGCTACGGAGGTGTTCTCTTTATAATATTAGTATATATATATATATTGCAAAACACAAGATAATGCGTTGCGAAAGTTTTAATAAAACATGCAGGGTACGACAGGGTCCCACTGAGACTGTAAAGCTTTATAAGTTGAAAGCATAGTAATGTTTTAGTCAGGTAAGTGGATACTGTAGGAAACTTGCGAAAATTTATTTAAGAGACAGTAGGTAAAGTAAAAATATAATAAATTATTTTATTTTTACGTTACCTACTACTATTATTACTAGCTGTAGATTGGTCTTATTGGTATATATGCCAATAAGACCAATCTACAGCTAGCAGTGACACATTTCTGATGTTTATTAAGGAATGCAAGAACTTATTTAATTATACTGTGTTCACGGAGACACGGAGCGTTGCGCGTGGCGTTAGAGCGGTTTCGCACTACTTCCGATCCGAATCCGATCCGAACCCGTGAAAATATGGTCCGTAGTAGCCGTAAAACTATTTCTATGGTAATTTACGCACTAGATCCGAGATCCGTCATCCGATTTCTTTCCAAATGTCTAGACAAATATTTTCACGGGTTCGGATCGGGTTCGGATCGGACGTAGTGTAAAACCGCTCTTCCTCTTCAATGAAAATAAAATCGTTTCACCGTTAACGCACATGAATGCGTTTACGTTTACAACAACAAATGTTTGTTAAGGCGGAGTGCTCAACCCAACGCCACGCGCGACTCGAACCTACCTAGGGATGAGCAGCAGCATCTATCTCAAAGTTAAAATCTTACTGCGATCAGCAATCCACGTGCTAAGTATATGATTATGGCAACAACCTACAACCCATGTTAAGCAATGTACGTAACCGACCTGTTGAAGTGAAGATACAAGAATTTTAAGTTAACATATATATTAACAACTGGCAATGGGCATGAGGACTAAAAAAATCTATTTAGTCCGTCAGTAAGAATACTAAAAAATATTGGACACGTATTTCTTTATTTATTAAATCAATAAAAAATTACAAAGATACAGAGCAAAAACAAACTATAAAGTTCAGGAGAGAGGGGCATGTGACGTTACTATTAGGTAAAATTGTACCTAATAGTGACGTCACACAAAATTTTAACGCGCTGTAACTTCGTCATTTTTTGTTGGAGGAACGAAAAAAAAATACGTCTCCAATATTTTTTGGTAATCTTACTGACGGACTAAATAGATTTTTCCATCATATCCATAAATTATTTGAGATCCCATCCTATGCTGTTTTGTTGCTCATGGAACTGAAAAAACTTAAGTAAAAGTTCACCCATCACGACAATCGTGTCATAGTAATGGTATTTTTATTGCAAAATAATTCATAACATTACCATATGGAAAGCTGGAGGAGCATAAACTTAAGACAAAGGTGTCTTAACGTTTCAGTAACTCTTTATTTTAAACTAGCGACCCGCCCCGGCTTCACACGGGTACAATACTGATACTTATACTACAGAATGTCTTTAAACCTCTAACAAACGGGCGAAATTTGGCCAAAACAAACAGAAACAAATTAATATGGGTACCTACTAAACTCAGTGAAATAAGTAGGTGGGTATACTTTTATCGTATGATACCTATACTCTTCAGGACTAACAATACAACAAACACTAAATAAATAGGTATTCAAGTATCTATCCATCATAGTTACAACGAACACAAAACAAAAAATTTGCCCAATAATTCTTAAGGATCGAGCGCGCATAATCGCATTCAGCCTACCTCACTCACTGCGCTGCGAAAACACGCGCTGTTATTTTGCGGTAACTTCTAAGTTATTCATTTAAAGTATATAGTGTAGGGGTAAAATAAACTGCTTAATGCTTAAGAATATTAACTCATTTAAAATGATAAGGATAAATACTGAATCCGTCTGATTAGCTTTACAATTACCACATATATAATGATCATTTTTCTAAAAGATACTTATAATGGATATAGCAAGTTAACCTTGAAAGATAGACATAATTATGTTATCGCAGACTTTTTTGTAGATCTAAAAGGGAAGAATATTTCCGCCATACATTGTTTTGTTATATCTCATAGGGTTTAGGCAGCGTTTTCGTTGAAAGCTCCCAAATGGCTTAATTTTTTCCGACACCTCTGACAAATATATATTTGACTAATATATATTAGTCAAATGTACACATAAACTAAACAAATCATATACGTAAACCTTCCGGAAGAATCGTTCTATCGATTGGTAACAACCGCATGAAATCCATGTAGTAGTTTTTGAGTTTATCGCGAACAGACAGACAGACGCGGCCGGGGACTTTGTTTTATAATATGTAGTGATGTAGTGATAGCGGTCGCCCGCGGCTCCGTGCGGATGTCGGTTACCGCTGCAAAAAGCCTACCCAGGAAAGACACGGTCAGCAAAATGATTCCCAGGTCAATTCACAGACACCGACACAAACATCGACGACGCAGTCATTATCCGCAGGCTGCACAGATTGTCTTTCTGTGGATGTTAAAGTTTTTACTGATGAAAATATTTAAATGTATTTTTTTTTAGGCATTTTCAAATGTTCAAGAAAATATTAATAGCGTGTAATATTCTAGTTCTGAGAAGAACTGTTGTTTAGCACTGAAAATAACTGTTGGTTAGCCCTGAAAAGAACTGTTAGTTAGTTAGCCCTGAAAAGAACTGTTGTTTAGCTCTAAGAAGAACTGTTGATTAGCTCTGAGAAGAACTTTTGCGTAGGTGTAGTTTTAAGAACGAAATCTAAAAAAAATCGCACGAAAATTATTAGACTTCGCAACGGGCCGTGCAGCAGAAATCGTAATATTTTAATTTCGCCATAACTTCAAAACTAAACGTCCAATTTTAATCATTCAACGACCAAATATTATCTACATAATCTGTTCATAGTGATGAAATAATTTATTTTGATAAGGATTAATAGCATGAGTAAAATGAACGGTTCTTAATGAAGTCCAAAAAAAATGGTTGATGTGCCTCACTCGGCATAGATAGGTATTTTTTTTGTAGATATTTATAAGATCTACAATTAATTGGAACATTTTATGGTTCTATCTTTTATAGTTGAGGCAGCGTACGCAAAATAAGTAACTTTTCTGGTTGATTTTTTACACCTTGTGTCCGAAAAACCCAAATATCTTACGGAACCTTATTTTTTACAAAAATAAAATTTAGCCTATGTTACTCGTGGATAAAGTAGCTTTCGAATGGTGAAAGAATTTTTGAAATCGGTCCAGTACTTTTTGAGCCTATTCATTACAACCAAACAAACAAACAAACAAAGTTTTCCTCTTTATAATATTAGTGTAGAAAAACCAAAATATCTTACGGAAACCTATTTTTTTCAAAAATAAAATGTAGCCTATGTTACTTGTGGATAATGTAGCTTTCGAATGGTGAAAGAATTTTTGAAATCGGTCCTGTACTTTTTGAGCCTATTCATTACAACCAAACAAAGTTTTCCTCTTTATAATATTAGTGTAGATTAACATATCTAATCTAACATATAACATATTTTTTATCTTATAATATAACTGAAATACTCTTCAACTATAATTATGTTTTATTTTTCATAGCTTAAAGACAATTACATCTTTTGATATGAATTTCAGCTTGATAATCTCTACGCGTTTATTAGGAAAAGGGTTTATTAAAAAAAATGTATGTGATATAACTAAAAATTTTATATTTTCTGAATATTTCCTTAATATGTGCAATAAAACGATGCTTCAAGCCGAATTTCAAGATTCTAGGTCGACTGAAATTACCCTTTAAGTTTTGATTTCCTTGCGAATGTCAAAAGTTTGCGGCATAAAAGGTATCTTTTTATTGCATAGGCTAAGAAGTTTCCAAGCCACAGTAGACCTGAGTATTTGATATGAATTTCAACTCTATACCTCCACGCGTTCCTGATAAAAAGGATCTTGACCGACAAACGGACAACAAAGTGATCGTATAAGGGTTCCGTTTTTCCTTTCGAGGTACGGAACCCTAAAAATAGGACATAACATTGCAATAGTATATACGTTATCAGCAAAACAACTTCGTCCTTTACCAAAGTAGTTCACAGTTGGCTTTTTTGCCGGGGGTAAATTAGGGCTGGGCAGGATAGGGCTAGCTTTCTCCTGTAGCAACGCTATTCATAAAATGAGGAGAGCGACAGGTTCCTCTTCCAACACCAATAAGGGAGGGAAGTGCTGTGTGATCTCTTCTGGTACTCTCCGACTACGATGTTGACCTTCGTGGGCTAGTTACCCATTTAAATCTAATAATAATTTAGCCTGAGCCTGAGAGATTACATAATAAGCATAGTTTAGGAGCATTTCAACTGAGATAAGTCGAAATAAATTTTGACCGTTGTTACATAAGCTTATATACATGTAACAACGGTCTTCATACCAAATCAACTGTTCACATTAAAACCATGTTTTAACCTATGCAGATAGGTTAAAACATGGTTTTAATGTGACCAGGCATTTCCAATATTTAAAAGATAGTCGAAAGGTTTTTTTTTTTGATGGACTTAGTTATTATCGAGGCTTTTGCTACTTCACCGGCCATAAAGGCGAGCAGACCTCCAGCCTTAATAAATGGTTTAAAAACTACAAACTAAGCAAACTGCGCAAGAGGCCCTCTTTTTTTTCTTTTTTTTTTGTCCGTTGTGTAATGCATTTACCGCCGCTGCAGCTTATTCGCGCGCTGGTGGTGGGATATATGGTACGCGCCCTCTCCATAGCGTGGTATGCTAAACTCATACCACGAGGACTCTACACCACTAAAACCCCCCGGACACTCCTTCGATCCGCCGTTGGCGGGGGCCGGGTACGCATCAGCAATCCGGCCCCCCGACGGCACCCGCTGGGAATATAGCACCGCGGGATCTCCTGGGCCACACTTACAGTGGCCCATTTGCCCAATTATAGGGACGCCCGGAGTGTAGAGACGTCCCTACTCTTCATGGGTCAACCTCGAAGGGTGCGGGACCCCACTCCCCGAGGCCGAGCCTAGGGCGGTAGGCGGCGGGTTTCGGCCCGCCGCACAGTGGATCGTCCCCATACAAGAGGTTGGACATAGAAACAAAAATTGAAAAAGTATTTAATTTGAAAAAAATATATATACAGTCGCATTCCTCTATTGAAGAGCAACAAAAATGATTACTACGCGTTTTTTATTTGACCAGCACTTCACGAGCAAATCGATGAAAACTCTTATTTTTGTATGGAAACGAACACAAAAATGTCTGTATCTCATGATTCCCTCCTTGTTTCGATTTGCGGTTTTCATTACTGTTATTTACCTACTTTATGCCACATTTTCTCCAAAGACACATGGTGCCCCCAGAGGGCCCCTTCCGAAATATTTTTCCTATAGCAACTATCTTTGTTATTGTATTACTGACGGAATAGAGGTACATTTGGTATACTTATTACCGAGAATTAGTTATCACTAAGCAGTTCCTTAAATAACAGGTGCATTAGTGAATAATTTAATGACTTATTAAAGCTTTTGTTGTAATATAACAAAAGCCTTAATAAGTCATTAAATAACGACAACCAGTACTAGCTTAATCTAATTAGTTAATGTAATTACTGAGAATTACTCATAATTAAGAAAGTAAATGAAGAAAAGGCGCATTAGTATGTTCTATATATTGAAAAAAAATATCGCTAATGAGTTGTGACATCGTATTAGTTAGCTAATAACAAGTCAAAAAGAAAAGTTTTATGATGAATAAGAAAATATGTATTAAAATCTTTTTAATGCAACATGACACTATAAAATATCATTAAACCTTATAGTAAATTACAATTAAACCTATAATAATTTAAAAATAAAAAAATAAACAACTACCAATAACTAAATTAAAAATATTAAATATAATAAAAAATAAATAAATTAATACTACTATTTAGTTACTAACTATTAAATAACTATAAAGCTTAAACTACATTTTCTTCATCTTCATCATCATGATCATCATTGTCGTCATCTTCTTCAATGTCACTATATTCCGAAACTGCTTCAACTATTGTATCAGTTGAAGTGTCAATGAGCTCCAATTCACTCCGATCAGGTATGAGCAAATCGTCCAGTTCTCTAAATGAAGATTTTTTAACTTTATTGGTCATCTTCGGTCGAAGGCTCGTAAGAAGAGGATCGGAAGATAACAGAAGATTATGAAGAATGTCTTCATTAGTGGCGATGCTACTGTGCTTCCGTGTATGATTTTCTCGAAATTTACGAAAATCCTTGTTTCTTGCTTCAGATGCTTCCTCAGACAAAAAACTTATAGGCACTACTGATAGGTGCTCCACTATCTTGTGTGAGTTTGTTGTCGTCACCTTTTGCTTGCCATGATTTTATGTCCATTTTGTAAGCAATGTGTAATAAACATTCCATAGAACGAATCCAAGCATGCAACGAACTAAATCCATGCTTGTATAAATCATCATTCACAGGTTTAGCTCTCACTTCTTCCAAATTATTCATCTCGCTTGGGCGAGCTTTGCACAAATCACACACTGCTGCTGATTTTCCAGATATTATTGAATGCTAAGTGCATTGTGCACCATCAATCATGGTTAACCACAGATTGTGCGTAACAGTAGCATAGCCGCAATCAGTTGGGATCAGTCCACGAATCTCAGTCTCAAATATCTCCATTTCAGCGTTCACGTTTGCCTCCGTTTCTTTCATAAACTTAAATGAAATCGGACGACAGTATGTGGTTGACGATGGCCGACTATTCTGCCACACTGTGATTCCACTAGAAGTCATTAACTTAAGAGGTACAAGACTTGCCATAAATAAACTGCATAAATCTTGTTCACTGGTTGTTGTCCTTTGATGATAAATGCTTTGACTCGAAGCTCCATCAAAACCCCATTTACTGTGAAGCACAAGTTGTTCACCAGCATCAAAATTCGATTCAAGTGAATCGACCAGCCTTCTAACTGTGAGATCAAGGAGGGCTTGGAGCCGTATCTTTGCGGAAGTATCAGTCACAGTTACGACTTCTTTTGCCGGGTAACACTTAAGCTTTTCTTTCACTAACATGTAATAGCTTGGGTATTTCGTATGACCTTCTTTAAAACTAAAGTCCCTAAGTGTGATGTAACGCCATTTGGATAACTGCATGCTAACATAAAGAGCAAGGGCTTTGTGAGTAGGAACTTCATGAAACAAAGTATTCTGTTTAGTTTCCAGGACATTCAAAACTGTTGAGACGTGTTCAGGATTTCCCAGCAAATGTTTCATTATTCTGGCCACATCATTTTTTCCGGCAGACTTAAGTGCACTTTCAACAGTATGTAAAAGCTCATTTGGACGACTGCAACTAGCAATATTTTCATCAACACGTCTTCTTTTCTGTCTACTCGATAGATCTTCAAAGTGTTTGCGAGGAGAAATATATGTTAAAGTTGATGTATCCGATTTTGATGGACTGATTACCTCTTCTGCCTCATTTTCAGCTTCTTCAGTGGTAACAATATTTTCCTTAAAGCAATTTGGCCACATTATCTCGGAACTTAACCACTCTCTGTTCTTGTTCATGAACTTGTCGACTGACCTTCTTGATCGCACCCATTTGGAGTAAATCCGATAGCAAAATCGTCGACACCAGTTCTTTAGATCCGACACATCATTTTTACTTAACTGGACGTTACTATTCGACTTCAATGTGTTAAATAAATCATTATAGTCACGAAGGTTATGATTACAAAGAGCAACATAAAGATCTAGATAAGTAGAAAAGCCACGGAAAGCCATAATGACAACACTTAGTAGAGGTTGTAATTACAACTGAAGTATATTTGCAAAACACACACATATTTAAAGAGCAGCAAGTTTGCAACTAGCAATGAACTTGATAAGCTAATGATGACATGAGCCAATCACAATGCATAGCTTAATGGCTGTTAACATAGTAATTACAATAACTAATTAGATTAAGCTAGTACTGGTAGTCGTTATTTAATGACTTATTAACGCTTTTGTTATATTACAACAAAAGCCTTTATAAGTCATTAAAGTACTCACTAATGCACCTGTTATTTAAGGAACTGCTTAGTGATAACTAATTCTTGGTAATAAGTATACTAAATGTACCTCTTTTCCGTCAGTAATACAATAACAAAGATAGTTGCTATAGGCAAAATATTTCGGAAGGGGCCCTCTGGGGGCACCATGTGTCTTTGGAGAAAATGTGGCATAAAGTAGGTAAATAACAGTAATGAAAACCGCAAATCGAAACAAGGACGGAATCATGAGATACAGACATTTTTGTGTTCGTTTCCATACAAAAATAAGAGGTTTCATCGATTTGCTCGTAAAGTGCTGGTCAAATAAAAAAAGCGTAGTAATCATTTTTGTTGCTCTTCAATAGAGGAATGCAACTGCATATATTTTTTTTTCAAATTAAATACTTTTTCAATTTTTGATTCTATGTCCAACCTCTTGTATGGGGACGATCCACTGTGCGCCGCCGACGGCGAACACGCCATCTGCAGAGCGGGCGGAGGGATCTTCTCTCGGCTCAGGGCGGTCGCTGGCGATGAGATTGAGGGATTATAACTTTTAGTATTTTAGAGGAGTTTTTTGCAACTGTCGCTCTACTTTACAGTTTGCGGGCGTCTCGGACTTCGGGTCTACGAGGGCATCGGATGGTTCTTTGCGAACTAAGGGTCAGGAGGTCGGACGATAAGTCGCAAGGGCAGAAATAAAAATGTATGGGAAGACACAAACAGAAACTGTATCTCAGGCAGACATTCGTCCAGTAGCTGGCGGCTTAGTGAAGAATAGTAAGTAGTAAATAATCTAAAAAACTTATTTATAGTAGTCTATAAATAAGTTTTACAGACAAACTAGTCAACTGCGTCCACGGTTTTTTTCCCCTAGGTCCCTCCATAAACTGCCGACGGCAATAACTGATGACGATAACTATTTTTTTTTATTGATTAGCTTATCAACTCTTGTTAAAAAATCAGCATTAGCTCGTATAACGTCTACTGCTAAACATGTGCCTCCTCCCGGGGAGGGTATTTGCCATAGTCACCACGCTTGGCAGGCGGATTGGCTTACAAACTGTAACTTTTTTACCAACTGCAATTTGTATTGTGAGGAGAAATAAATAAATATTATTATTATTATGTTGGTACATTTTACTGTCACGGGCCCATGGGGACCCGGTCATTTGAAAGGCATTCATGGGGCCGAAGCCAACATTCAAGAGGCCTTTGGTACCTTTTAATATAAAAGTGAGATGGCTGCATCTATGAAGGTCTATCCACTGATATGCCATTGAGATATACCACGACGACAACAACGTATATGGTTCTAATTGAAATATGACAACTTTACAGAAGAGCAAAACAAAGGTAGAATCCTTATAACTTTCTTCGTATTAAAGATAATAAGCTGGAATTTGGCAAACATGGTTATAATTATATTTTATACTTTTTTATCTTCATATTACTACATTTAATTGTAGTTTTCGAGAAAACGCAGATAGACCGCTAGATTAAGTTACAACTGTTTGCTCACCATTGGGTATACGGTTCTATCTTCCAGTTAGAATATTATACTTGGTTACAATTTTCTTCAAGAAGCACGTATGCAGGTCTATCTGGGACTTAGAACATTATACTTGGTTACTTTTTTCTATAAATTCTACGTACATAGGTCTATCTGGGACTTAGAATATTATACTGGGTAAAAATAATGTTCGACTTACTGTAGTATTCTATGTGTGAGTTAAGTCATCAAATTTAAATTATTTATTTTGATTAGTTTTTAAATTGTAATACATAGTTTTAACGCGCCATATTTAATTTTATTGCTGGTTGCATTATGATTCTGTACAAATATACATAATTATAATTTTAATACATTTTGTAGATAGAACCATATACGTTTCATTCGCTTTAGCTTAAAAATTATGTAGGAAGTACTAAATTAAAGTAAAGGTATAATAAATGTGTTATTTATTCAAAAATGTACCAAATTATGTATTTCACAAACGTTTTACTAAATTTCAGTCTTAATTACGGAATAAGAGAGAGAAAAGGAGCAGCTTTTCATTTATTTTTACTTATTTACCTTATATGTTATTATCACATTGATAAATCTTCATAAAGTAAACATCAGGGTGAGTTAACAGTCTTTCTTACATAACATTAAAATGAACAATGTCTCAAAACAAAAGATAACTGTATTATTTAAATAAATTAATCATATTCTTCTAAGGATAAGAGACATGTTCTCAGTATACAGAATTATACGAACATGACATCGTTACAAAAGAGATAGACAAAAATGAAATTATAATCTAACAATTAAGAAGAGCTCTGACTTAGAAACTTCAATCATGAATAATACTAATTTGCACTTTACCTTATCACATTGTTAATATCCATTTTAAAATCACATGAAATATGTACTTAAACAAATATTTTCAAAAAATAAAAAATGTCTCAAAATCGAATATGAAACTAAAAAACAATATCTGTCTATGTGTTTACAAAACAAAACGAACATAATATTCATATTAGAAAATAATTGCAACAATAAGAAGTATAAAACAATAAAGAGCGCATACCCTTCATGTAAACATTTCTATAAAGAACATAAAACTAATCGAAATAATAATCTCACAGTTAAGAATCAATTACAGCTCGGACTTAGGAACTTCAATCTTATCATATCACATTGAGTAATCTTCAGCAGAATCAGATGAATTGTCAGCTTTTTTCTGAAATGAGTTAAAAAAGTTATGATGTCGTCGTGGGATTAAGCCTTTATTGTATAGATATTGCAGATCTCGGACCTTTAATGCAGGCAAAGGCAATGGTTTATTGTAGGCTAGAACTAACACCTCTTCAAGGTCCTGGAATGGCAAGGACACGGCGAGTACATCACTCACCTTCAATTTGCCGACGACATAGTGATCATGGCAGAATCGCTGGAGGACCTTGGACAGATGCTCCATGACCTCGATGGAGTTTCTCAACAAGTTGGGCTTAGAATGAGCATGGGCAAGACGAAAGTCATACATAACGCCCATGTAGTGCCCAACTCTATAGCCGTTGGGAACTCCATTCTCGAAGTTGTGACCGAATACATATATTTAGGTCAAACGATCCAACTGATAGGACCAACTTAGAGAAAGAGGTCAATCGTTGAATCCGACTCGGCTGGGCGTTTGGGAAGCTTCGGAAGATTTTCTCGTCCAAAATACCTCAGTGCCTGAAGATAAAAGTCTTTAATCAATGTGAGTTACTAATGATGACATATGGATCTGAGACGTGGTCTCTTACTATGTGCCTAATAAGAAAGCTCAAAGTCGCTCAGCGAGCTATGGAAAGAGCTATGCTCGGCGTTTCCCTGCGTGATCGAATCAGAAGTGGCAATGGGCAGGACACATAGCTCGAAGAACTGACGGCCGATGGAGCAAAAAGGTTCTCGAGTGGAGACCACAAACTGGCAAGCGCAGCGTAGGACGGCCGCCTGCACGATGGACCGACGACCTCATAAAGGACCTCATCAAGACCTATGTTCGGCAGTGGACTACAACAGGCTGATGATGATGATGAATCAATGTTTTGGTCATTTTGCCTGTCTGGAACTGTATTTTTGAACAGAGGCGACAATGGGCGTGTATAGGCAGCATTTTCAGAGTTTGGGTCAATATTTTCAGTTTCAAATTTACCTGGCTCACTAATACAGCACTCTATATGTTCGCTGATCTCCAATCCGTTCATGCTTTTAAGCAAACTTTTAGCTGAACTAGAGTTCTGATTATAATCAGAGTCGTCAACGAAACATTGAATGGAGATTTGATTCTCGAGTTGACTATATATGCTTGTATTAGTAGAATGAGTATCTTCTGGCTCCTCAAACGCAGTTGACAGTGTCCTGTATAATTCTTCGCATGCAGTTTCGTCCATCCTTAGTGGTGACTCTGAAAGTCAAATACCATGCATATTTAAAGCAGCACAGACAAAGCGGTTAACACAGTGCGCATAATTATAGGTAGGTACGAACTTAATGATATATTAGTGATGCAAAGTAAACAAGGAATAAAATAAGGATTAGCTATGTATAAGTATTACAAAACTGCCCGTAGCAAGCGTAGCAAGCAAAACCTTAATCTGTGATAGTTATTGTATTACATTTAGCATAGCAATATAGCAATATTACCCTTTTTTATATTTAAATTAGCACTTACAACGACAGAATATAACTATTTTAAAAGTGTATAAAAATACATTCTTAAAGGTATATAGTTCTAAGTGACTGAATAAATGACGTAAACAATTTTAACTGGCTCATAGATTTACGTACTTTGTTAATTACAGCTATGATAGTAACGAATACGGTTCTAAATGGTAGATAGTCCTGTGTACACAGTTCTTTTAAAAAACAGTTCTAAGTGGTAGATGGGCCTGTGTACGTAGTTCTATTAAATAATACTTCACACGTACATAGTTCTATGTGTCACATAGAACATTTTTTATACCTTTTTAAATATATAAACAAAAAAATATCAAGAAAATGGAAATAAATATTACATACCTCCATTTATTGTAGCCGGTTTATTTATCTCTGTTTCGGAGCTATCCGGACCCGATCTTTTTGCCCCTGATTTTAACCATTCCAACCATCTCTCACGTTTCTCCGTCATTATAAACAAACTTATACTTGCGGTAAATTGGTACGCAGAATGACAACCAACAAAATTCTGACTAAAAACTTAGAATTGAGGTGAGAGCAACGTAATAACATGGTAATATTTTCTATGCAACGGTCGAAGCGTCGCCTAGCCGATCAACGGCGAACTGAGTTCGATGTGGCACATTGCGCTCTGTGCGCGTGAGTGAGTGTTATGGCAAACATCGCGTACAGTTCAATGTGGCACTTAGAATGGTGTTCGTACTAGTTTACAGATTGTTGACTCAGATCGCACTGTATGCGTCATTTTAAAATCTATACTAAGTGACATTTTAAAAATGTTTTTATACTAGGCGATAGGTTTCGACGTGTAGATCATTATACTGCAGCGTACGTACTTCGAACCTTTTAGCACTTTGCACCTTGTACGTTGTTGTCGTCGACCAATGGACAGTCCTCCACAGATACGAAACTATTGCCGGAAAGGAAGAAACTTGGTTTGGGCTATACGGATGGGATGTTAAATGTACTGGAATACTGGGCTATGGAGTGAGATCGGACATCTGCCTCGAAAACTCTCACATATTTTATATTGGCAGACGGTGACTCGCTGTCTGACGCTAACCAACGAGTTAGCTTCGGTGGGACCCCTATCAAAAGCCGTAACATGGCGGTCAGGAGGCAACACTATGTAAACAGCTAAGGTTGTCGAGAGGTGAGACTGCGGGGCGCAAGATCCTTATACAGTCAAGTGCCCCCGGCGTTATGACATTTTACACTTCCAACCTGGAGCATAGGTTCCGCTCTTGGAACTCCACTCTGGCCGGCCAGTTAAGGCAAGCTCAGAGGCAGGGTATGTGTCACTGTGTGTATGTGTGTGTAGTGTGCATGTCTGTATGTGTCCCCGGGAGATAGGGTCCGTGGTGTCGCCACTCACCAACAGCTCGCCACAAGCTGCCCTGCGGTGACTGCTTGCACTGGATAAACCAGTGGGCGATGGGGTCGTCACATCCCGACGCCGGTTTATTATTATTATTATTAAATATTATTATTATTATTGGTGGCGGCAGTATTATATTGTACTGCACAAGGAAACGCTGCTGCCCGTTGTTTCGATATACAATTATTATAGATGATGTTATAACAATCGGGACCAATGGCTTAACGTGCTTTCCGAGGCATGGAGGGTAGTCCCTCAACCAACCAGACACGGAGAGAAATCTAAGAATTTACACAAAGATTTCCTGTCCGACGTGGGGGTCGAACCCATTTAAAGCGACCCAAATACCGTTACGCAACTGAGGTTGTCGAGCTTGGTATTAAAATTTAGAAAGTAATCAACCAGCACAAGATGGGTCTCCCCATAGATATAGATAGACCTTGATAACACAAGTACCACGATCTATGAAAACTAAGCGTGCCATTTTTTGAATACCTATTATGCCGTCACAAGCACTATTTTGTGATGGGAAAATCAAATCGATTCAAAGACGCCGCCGCGTGTGGCGGCGTCGTACTCAATTTTGAATAAAGTTCGCCTTTGTATATATCATTTCTCAATTACTATACGAATCCTATTTATTGCACGGATATAGGTCGATTTATTGAGTAATTGTGTACGGTAAAGAATTATTAAGAATCGTTCAAATCGATTTATGTATCGATTTTATGAAAGAGTAATGAGATAGACAGAGTAATTAAATATACAGAGGAATGAGATAAACAGAGGAAAATAAAATTCCTGATCGGCTTATAAGGCAGTTAGGAATATACAACGTTGATACGACAGAGGGGCTTTCCTTTAAACTGTCTTTACTAGGTACCATTTCCAAGCTCTGTACCAAAAATCAATTAAATAGGAGCAGTAGTTTAGTCGCAAATGATTTTTTAAGTTTTTGCGCCGTTTGAACACGATGTATATCTTTCCTAACATAAGCTAACAGCTGATTATGTCTACGCATAGGTCATGCACCTTAAAACGATAAATCTGAGTATAACCTACGATGCGTTGTTGCCGCTCTGACGCAAATCATTGCAAAACATCCCGTGCGTAAAAGAGATGGAAATTGGTCAGTGTGTTGTTATTGCATTCTAGACATTTCTAGATCCTTGCGATCGGTAAGTGGGGCGCTTCAGTGCGCCGATGCTATCCTTTTGGAACGTACGTGTGACGTACGCGCCGCCGAACGCCGAACTCGCGCGCAGACAATTGTGATTTTGTTTTGTTATTGTGATAGGACACTAAATAAGTTTAAGACATTATTTCTTTTTTTATTTTGACAGGACACGTAACTTGGGATTATTATTATAGTCTTAGTGTTTTTATTGTTATCGACTGTTTTTTCATTGTGATAGAACGTAATTACAACAGTGATTTAATTAGAAACATAAATAACAATATTCTCCGTCGGTATAATTTGTGCATTAATGTGAATGGTGGACACATCGAGAATTTGAAAATTTAGTGTTTTTGTTGTGATTGTTGTTGTGTGACCTACTTCAAAACCTTACCTATCATAAAATGTAAAAGCTAAAAGCGCCCGCCCGCGCCACCACCGGCCGCCCGCCTTGACACAAGATAACACATGCAGCGCACCGGCGCGCGCGCGACGTTGCCGCTTTGCTAGGTCAGTGAAATTTATTTACAAAGGGTGGTTACGTTTTACTTTGATTTGTAAGCTATTTAGTTGGTTTGAAAGAAAAAAAATCTCAATTTGGTTGCTTTTTATTTTTATACCGTATCGGATTAATAAAAAACACGTATAGTAAACGTAGCGTAATTTAACCCTTGGGGAGCCTGGTAGGTAAAAATCACATGGGATGCCTGGTGGGTCTGACAGACCCGTAAACATAAATGGTTATTTTTATTTATTTTGATGTTACAAACTATAATAACAGGTTGTAATTTATATTCAATGTTGTATCTTAATGAAAAAGGGGAAAAAATACGACAATATATTTTATAAAGTTTTATTAAGCAATTAAAAAACCTCTCATTCTTGGGTAACAATAATTTTACTTTTCTTTAAATCAACAATATTAAACTCTTTTTAATTGAGATCAAAATTAGTCTTCACATTAATATAAGGCACAGATGAATTAACTTAAAGTTATAAACTTTGGATACTAAAGTAAGATTAATAATTACTCAGTATTTGTGCGACAATTTTCGCATATAAAATTTGCGTGTTCCAAGCAAATATGAATCGTGCAAGAAATACAAATGTACTTAGACTTACGGTCCTTTTTAGCAGGGCATATATAACAACGTCTTTTTATAGTAGCATCTTGTCTTTTAGCTGGTGGCTCTGAGGGTTCTCCTATATGAGAGCTAATTCTCTTCCTTAGGTTAATCGGAAGACGCAAATTGTTAAGACGTTCAGCTTGATATGGAGCCGTCAATGCCATGCCTAATTACTACCATTCCATAGTAAGTAAAAGTATGTATATTCCATAATTACATTCAACATGTCTTCAGTCACAAACAGATGAAAGCAATCAAGTTCTTGCTGCGCATGTCTTGCATGAGGTTTCACGCCAGGTGTTCCAGTAAAAATGTTATCTGCTCTAGTACGAACGCGAGCACTCGGAGGATTACGGAACCATATTGTATTATCTTTTCCTTTATATATTGATCTGTGAGCAAAGTTGCTCAAAGGCTGAGACATCTCATCATCACTGTCACTACTTGGTTCATTATGACCTTGTACTTCTTCCTCAGTATCATCTGAATCATGTTGAACACTCACGTGATCGGATTCGGCTCCACCTTCATCAAAAACCACGTCATCCTCAATTTCAAGGAAATCTTGATCTAAAATTTGGCTTATTTCGGTATTGGTTAATCGCCAGGCCATATTTAACTGCGAAAATATTATACAGATAAATAATTTACCACACAATGCAAAATAAATAATGAAAACAAAAATAATAACTTACCAGTTAAAAGTTACGCTGCGTGCCTGGTCGGGTTTCTCAGACCCGAGCGCACATAAAACACGTGTTACTCGAACGCGTGCGCGTTGCGGACTGCGGGAGGGGCGGCAATTTAGCCGCCAGTCTATATCACGAAGCTACTCAGGCACACAGCGGCGGTAGTTACGAATTTTCTAAAATATTGTCGATTATTTAAACTGATGGGTCTATCAGACCCACCAGGCACCCCAAGAGTTAATGCCCCTCTGTCATATCAACGTTGTATATACTTTACAAAATTGTTAGAATTCCGTAATGCTGGTGTATACTTCGACGTACTGACTACGTTTTTGTTCTTCAACTTTCTAAAAAAAGTTATTGAATTGTTAGGTTGGTTGTTTTAAGCACATTAGCTTGTCAACTCCTACTAACCTTGGCAAGTCCATTTCGTCTACACCGCACGTAACCCAACGTTCTAAGAAGCGCCAGGCTTTAACTACTTCCCCGGATCTCTGTCCTCAATCCCCTGTATCTAAGGATGAGATTCGCCAGATTTTTAAGGAACTTCTACGCTCTGAGATGGCTACATATATTGAACAAATAAGGACGTCAATTTGTAGCTCCATTACAGCTAAAATGAAGTGTCTACGAAGTAACGTCCAAGACATAAAAACCTTATGGAGTTCATGAATTCTACCTTCTAAGAGATCAAAAAGAGCAACAGTGCTTTAAATGAAACTATAAGTCTATTGGAAGACAAGCACTTAGTTCTACAAAATTCATTCAATGTACTAAAACAACAAGTGGATGTTCTCGAACAGCAGGCCCGCTGCTGCAATGTCGAAATCCAATGCGTACCTGAATGTAAAACAGAGAACCTTCTTACAATAGTAAAAACACTAGGTGAGTCAGTGGTGAGAACCATAAAAGACGAGCATATTCAAAAATGCACTCGCATTGCCTAGAAAGACCCCTCATCGCCGAGACCACGCTCTATCATTGTGCAGTTAAATTCTCCAATGACTCGGGATGGAATTCTAGCTTCAGTCACAAATTTCAACAAGGCAAGACAGAACGACAAATTGAACTCCTCTCATTTGGGCATACCTGGACCAACCAGACATATCTTCGTTACGGAGCACTTATCCCCGTCGATTAAGTCCTTACATGCAGCAACAAGGATGAAAGCTAAAGAGAAGGGATACAGATTTGTCTGGGCGCGGCAAAATTGAATGTAGATACTGTTTTTTTCTTCTATCCTTATTTATTCTATTTTATTGTTCACAATGCATTAGTTTAAACTTTATTAAATTCGATTCTTTATCTATTTATTACCAAAATGTACGAGGATTACGTACTAAAACTATTGATTTTTATTGTGACCTATGTAGCAGTTGTTATGACATTGTAATACTAACCGAAACGTGGCTAAATGATAATATTTTTATCACAGAACTTTTTGATACAGGTACATTGTCTTTAGAAGGGACAGGGCCTTATCTAGATTCTGTAATAAAAGGGATGGTGGAGGTGTTTTAGTGGCTGTTTTGAGGAAATACCAACCCAAGCGAATGAAGTCATGGGAAAGTGAGTGTGAAGACCTATGGGTCACAATCGAAGTTACGCGGGGCAACTGTAAGTCTTCATTATTATCAATCTGCGCGGTCTACTTGGCACCACCCGTGCATACTACATTGTTGGAAGCTTTTATTGACAGTTGCAATCGGATTATAGATAAGACGGAAGTTACTCCTTGTATTGTGGGAGATTTTAATCTAGCCTGTATCAACTGGGACTTGATTCGCAATCGTTTGATGCTCAGTTCCCTCAATAAATTGGCTCTTTCCTTGATTGATTTTATTAATATTTATAATCTGCAGCATTGCAATCAAATAAAAACCAATAAAGACAAGATTTTAGATTTAGTTTTAATAGACAATTCTGTGCTATGCGATGTCAGGGCTTCCAGCAATGTTCTTACTAACATTGATTCATTGCATCCTACAATAGAATTTTACCTATCCATAACAGCCGCCGAAAAATTGAAACCCTGCAAAAATACTGTCAAACGCAACTTCCGTAAGGCTAATTACGAAAACATACAAAGATATGTCAATGGTATAGATTGGGCAAGTACTCTTAACTGTGAACGTAGCTTGGATGAGTTAGTTGAAATATTTTACTCCATAATTGAGAAAGCTGTTGAAATGTTTGTTCCTGTCTCATCATTTAAAAATAATAGTTTTCCCCCATGGTATAATCGAAAACTAATAAGACTAACTCGCGAAAAAAACAAATATCTGAAGCTTTATAAAAAATATAATAACCCGAGAGACGAAATTAGCTTGAAGCTACTTAGCAGGAGATGTTGCAAACTATCAACTTCATGTTATAATGATTACATAGACTATTGTGAAAAAAAAGATCGCATTTCATCCAAAATTTTTCTGGTCTCATATAAAGCAGAAACGAAATAATGCCGGAACTTATCCTGCCACCATATCTAATGGCCTGAGATCAGTTACGGAAAGCGCGGAGATGTGTGAGATGTTTGCTACTCACTTTAGCTCTGTTTATAATAGCAATGATACAGTGATACAGTCTCATGTTTTCTCTAGTCTAAAAGATAATTTTGGTTGATTTAGTCAAGTACTAAGTAATGTTAGCTTGAAACCCAAGGAAATTTGTCTCAAGCTGAAACATCTTAACGCTGATAAGGGTGTAGGTCCAGACGAAATTTCGCCTTTATTTATTTAAATGTGTGCTAAACAACTTGCAGTGCCTTTGAATATTATATACAATAAATCATTGCAACAAGATGTTTTTCCGTCTCACTGGAAGCTGGCAAAGGTAATTCCGTTACATAAGGGGAACGACGACTCAAGTACAAATAATTACAGACCTATTTCTATACTTTCGACGTTTGGTAAAATCTTGGAGTCACTTATCTGTCCCATAGTTCAACGACATTTTCTTAGTTTACTTACAGAGTTTCAGCACGGTTTCGTTAAAACTAGATCCACTTGTACTACTCTTACTATTTTACTGAGGATATTTCTGCGGCACATGACCGGCAGAAACAGATCGATGTGGTATATGTGGACTTCAGCAAATCGTTCGACAAGGTCTCACATTTCGGTAATTCTGAATAAATTATCAGCTTATGGTTTCTCTGGAGCCTTATTATCGTGGTTGGAATCATATTTAAGCGACCGAACCTTTTATGTTGTGGTTAACGGATTCGAATCCGATAAGCATCTTATTACTTCCGATGTACCGCAAGGCTCACATCTAGGTCCTATTTTATTTATTATCTTCATTAATGATCTACCCTCATGCCTCAAATATTCTAATCCATATCTGTTTGCTGATGATTTAAAAATTGCAAGAGTAATAAACAGTCAAGAGGATATAGATAAGTTGCAAAAAGACTTCGAGCAAATTGGCAGGTGGTGCGAGACAAATAACATGTACCTAAACCAAGAGAAATGCTATTTCATCACATTTTCTAGGAAGTATGAACCTTATCCTTCTGCTTATCGAATAGGTCACAAAAATCTGCCCAAAGTCGAATGCGTGAATGACTTGGGAGTGCTGCTCGACAAAAAACTAACTTACTTTCCTCACTTGGAGCATATTGTCAAAAGAGCCTCCAAGATGTTGGGCTTTATAAGTCGTAACTCCAAGTCCCTTAAAAAGCCAAAACAAAAATATTATTGTACTCCTGCCTTGTAAGAAGCATTCTTGAGTACCGTCTGGAGACCCCACTATGCCACACATTCCCTCAGATTGGAATGAGTACAAAAGAGATTCCTGCGGCACTTAAGTCGCGGCACAGCTTGTGGCAATAGAATAAGTTCTTACCAGGACAGACTAGAGTTATTCGGAATGCAGACGCTCTCAAAACGCCAAGATGTTTTGGATCTGGTATTTCTTTATAAGATTCTTCGAGGTCCAGTAAACTGCCCTCAACTCCTTACTTGTTTTAAATTTAACGTGCCATCGAGATATCCGCGTAAACATATTCAACCCCTCTCGGCCCCATTCCCGCGAACTGAATTCGGTAAATTTTCAGCAATACTTGACTTGACTTGTCTTTGCCGTTTATTAAATAAATACAGTGAATCCGTAGATATATTTTTTTACTCATTGTCGCAGTTCCGTAAAAAGCTGAACTGATCAGCTCCATCATCCTTTCCAGTGTAACTTGTTTTTATTTGTTTTTGTTATTTAATTTGAATTTACTTTAGTCTTATATTTAACCTACTTTAAGTTTTCTTCTTTAGTTTTGCTTTATATTAAATTAATTTAAATATGATTTCATTATTTCCTTAAGCTCTCAAATTTGTACGTGTGGCTACCTTAATAAGTTATTCAATTAGTTCAGAACTTTACAAGACTGTAACCCGTACAAAAAAATATTGTAATAACTACTGGTGGTTCTAATAAAACAAAATAAAAAATAAAAGTTAGCTTGTGCATCATTGATTAACTTTTTTTTAAGCATTCTATTAAAGCTACCAAATCGTGTATTTTTTGGACTTTTCTGCGGTTTCGTTCCCTCAAAAGTTTTTATTTGTTTTGTCAAATTCAATATTCGTTACTTTTTGAAACTTGCTTCCTCAAAATACATTGATCAAATAGTGCTATGCTTTGTTGGGAACCAATCTTTGTTTACCGTCGCCTCAATCCATTTTTGTTTTAATTTGGGTTTATGGGGAAAACTAAAAAAGTCACGAAACGCTACAATTATTATTTAAATTGTCTACATAATAAGTACTTATATAATACAAAATCATTCCTCTGTTTCCGAAATTGATTCTCGAAAATCGATTTGTGTTGAATATGATGAACAGCACTCATTGCTAAAATTGACAGAAAAATAATTAAAGTCCCTGTAGTACAAAACCGAAGAGATATGCAATAGTATCGCTAGTTTCGATATTCATCACTCATTCACACTACAAAACAAAACGTCTCATCAACCGCTCCAAGTAAAAGCCGCAATGTAATACGAATGTTTTGTTTTTCTCAGATTTAGTATTACCAGGTATTACTGAGGGTATTAAATTACAAAATAATTGTTTTTTAATTTAATTACGCATAATCATCATCATCATCATCAGCCCGTATAACGTCCACTGCTGAACATGGGCCTCCTCTCGAGAGGGAGGGTATTTGCCATAGACACCGATGCAGACTGATCGCGAAAGTGGCCACTTACGATTTTTGTACGTAAGCTAGGCATCAGGTCTATCTATATCCGTGGGTCTCCCCGTAAGGCATGCACCATGACTCACGACTTTTCAGATTTTTAAGAGTATTTTGTGCAACTGTCGCTTTTCACTATACCCCGGCATCAACATCAGCCGGTAGGTTATGATACCATACTGACTCTCTAATAGTTCCATTAAAATAGTAGTTTCAACCTCTTTCGATGCGTTACTATCAGTTTTCCTTAAATAATTGACGATACCTACAAAAACCACAGCTTATTGCTGTCAAATAAATTGATTATTCTGATATATTTTGTCTATTTCACCTATAATTTCACCAGATGAAATTATAGTAGAATTAAAAATATATATAGTTTATTCTCTAACACTAATTTCTTTCTATTTTTGTTAAATTTGTAACTTATTTTCATATATGCGCGAAAATAATGGACGGAAAGAAGTGAAAGTTTAGTTCTAAGGTTGAAAGACGCCTGAGGGCGACTAGCCGGGGAGTGGGCGGCGCGGTTACTAAAATACAATTATCTTTGCTGAAACTATACAGGGTGGCCAAAAAGTCGTGGATCAAACGCAACTAGGGGTTAGATGGGGTCATCAGCTGCAAAAAGTTATTCTACGGGAGGTTCTTAAGGTTAACCCCTGCAAAGTTATAATTTATTTTGTGTTTTTATGAAAAAATTGACTTTTTTTAACCAATTCTTATCAAAATTCGAAAAATTCTACATCCTGTATCTTTTTTATAATTTTCACTAGATTGGTACTGATGAGTCCTTGCGTTAGACATGCTATTTATGGTTGTTTATTAGGTGTGTTGAAAATAATATTCTGTTTTACGATTTTATTTTTTCTCCGGTTTATTCTTTTCCGTCTTCTTTTGTTCTGTATCATTTTTTATGTATTATTTTGTTTGATACAGTTTGAAAAGTATATGGGCTGGGGCACGCCCCTTACAGTTATTTCATAAAATAATAAATAAAAAAGATAATTGTTGAACAAACAAACTCTTGCACATTAGTCAAAAATTTAAATAACGTCGGGTACACCCATAGGTACACCCATCCACATTTACAGTTAAAATTAGTTATAACAAGTAAATACCCTCAACTGCAAGCCGACCAGCCACCGCAAGCAGCATCCGTTCACGAGTACGACGTGTGACACAGCCATCGGCTCCCTCGCCATATTAGAGGGAAGGTGGCAACCCGTCCCACATCGCCGCCGCAAGAAATGACTTTCATTGGGAGCATGACGATCTTACAGTTTTGAGTATCAGAATCTAGTATGTGACATCTGGATTGACCATTGTGTAGAATGTTTCAGTAAAATATATAACTAATAATAAACTAGTAAATAATATGCAATGTCAAATACAAAATGAATCATTACATTAAATCTTATGATAGATAAAATCATACAAAATAAAATAGGTACATTAAAATGTCATACTTAAACGTCTATTCTTAAAGACTTCAATACTTTTTTACGTTTTCCTGGTTAGCCAAGCGACCAAGCGTTATTATCATTTAAATAATCATTCAGAGCGTAATAAGCCTTTCTGATTAAAATTTTCTTAATTTCTAATTTAAATTTAACAAAAGAAAGATCTTGTAAGCTTTTCAGTATTTTATTGTAAATGCGAATAGCCAGACCCACAAAAGAAGAATGCACTTATAACATAACATGTTATAAAACGATGTTATACAACATGTTTAAGTAATGTGGAGACTGAATGTTATAAAACATGCTATTAAGTGATTTAACAGGTTTTTTCCCGTTATTTCATAATACAACAGTTGCTGCAGCAGCTAGCAAAACGTCCTCTTGTGTCGACATTGTGAATAACACTGCAGAGCGACCAACGAAAATGCCATACCACATTGAAATATTACATTATTATTCTAATTATTGTATTGTAATATGTTGTTATATGTATATATGTATTGTTATATGTTGCAAAGTTGAAAAACAATGTTAGATAATGTGGATGTTTTATAAAACACAAGTTAAACAACATGTTACTTAATGTGTACGCACCTTTAGTCTATAGTCCATCCATACAAATTGATCCTAACGTCATATTCTGCGAACCAGCCCAATGTTTGGGTGGTTCGCAGAATATTACGTTAGTATCAATTTATAACCGTTGTATTCAGGGATTTTCGACTACTAGAACTGTGCTTATACTAAATGTCTACAAATTTAGAGTTCTATGCCACTTTGAACCAGACTCATTTTCTAGCAAAACACTCTTTTTACGTGTTGTTTTAAAGAAGAGGTTGTAAAAGCATCCTCCTTCCATATAAATATCATATGAAGCTGTAAGTAGGCAAGTATCTAGTATAATGGGCGGTCCAATTCATTCCAATATTACCATCAAAACTTACCATCATTACTTATATTTATATAAATCAATTATTTTATACTGTAATACAAAATATATTCAAAACTCGAAACCGATCCCGACATAACATCAAAATGTGACAATAGGCACCACCTATATTCTGAGAACCTGTCACCACCCCAATATTTAATTAATTTTTGACAATTTCCACTTCCATGCAGTGATAAATGTGTTGAAACATGTGACATTGAAAATTATTTGCAACCTAGAACGGACTATTTTTTAGCAAAGACACTTTATTAGTTGCTATATATAATGTTATTTTAAAACAGTTATTAATTTATGAGATTTCAATAGAGGTGGTATACAATCTGCATATGAGTACCGAAAGGGGGTCGGGAACTTGAGCCATATTGGACGACTATTAATAATAATAATATAAACGGTCTCTATAATTGTTATTCAATTTTGGGTACGATTAGACGTTAAAATAAAATTATTTTAATAAACCAAATAAAACATAATGATCAATCAAATCAATCTATCCTCAAATCACTAAAGACACGCATCAGCTTATTAAGCTACTAGTGTGATTACTATATAATAAATAATAATAATCCTACTAATATTATAAATACGAAAATTTGTATGTGTGGATGTATGAATGTTTGTTTTACGCAAAAACGACTGAATGGTTTTGCCTGAAAGTTTGAACGCGGATAGTTTATAAGCTGGATTAACATATAGGCTACAAAATATCACGACCTACTGGAGCAAGTGACGCGCGAAAAGCGGGCTTGCACAGCTACTAATATAAAAAGAAACACGTATCGTACTATCATAGTGTGAAATGAAATAACAAGACCACGAATACCCATTTTAAAGTCTTGTTGTAAATTTTCGAACCATGGTTTCATTTAAAGATTTAACCAATATACAACATAATACCAGAACATTGTTGTTCAACGTTAAATTAGGAAACTTTCAGCTCGGTATCCCGATGTATTCATCCGTTATGGCAATACTATGGGTAAAGTTTTCCCATTATCCGACGTGAGGTATTAGAGTCTACGAAATATATATATTTTTACTTTATGAGCAGGTTGATATGTAGGTAGGTATATGTCTCCTTATATAGACTGTCGCTGAGTAGTTGATGACGACGTTCGGAAACTCCTCACACGGCCTCTCCTGATGTTGGGTCGTCCTCGGCGCAATTTCTTCGAGCGATCCCGCTAGGACCCGCCACTGGAGAGGTCGGTGGGTCGATTTCAACGCCATCATCCAGCAAGGGCATGGACAGAGCAGCTGCTGAAGGAAACTCCGTTAGCACTTCCGTCTCCTCATCATCATTAGTTTCGTCTAAAAACAAAAGGGCTATTAGTAATAGAAAAACAAAATAGAAACACTCAGCCTCACTGACCAATTAATCCGTCTCCGCTCAGTCAATTCATTCATCATTATTTCACAACTCTAACTCATGTGACACGCATACATCGTCCACAAAAAAAAAACAAAACACAACCAAGCCAAGGCATATTTCTGTTAGTTTCCAAAGATCTGCATTCTTAATCTCGCCAGTCGATTTCATTATTCGATCACCAGCGAATCCTGTAACATGGCCTGATAAACGGCAGACCCACTCGTACGAAGACCGTATTCAAACGTACGAGCGCATTCCACATGCAGACCGTATTCGAACAAGTGGAGCTTCCCGACACGTAGACCGTATTCATACGTGTCGAGGCATCCCAACACGCTGATCATAATCACACGTGCTGAGGCTTCCCAACATGCAGAGCGAATCGTACAAGTGAGGTACACCATACAGAGAGTAATCATACCAGTGAGGTTTGCTCTACAAGCTCGCCACAACAATTGCATAACTGTCAATATTATTAGATTAACTTACTCTCAAAAAATGCAGCACATGTTTCAGGGCTCCACTCACCCCGCCACGGCACCATATATTGCGCAGCAGCCCACGTCGTTTTTCCATAACTACCGCTGAGCAAGCGTAGTGTATAACGTCCACTAGGTAGAACTTCTACTACCTTATATGGACCACGCATACTGGAGTCAAGTTTACCTGCCGACTGGGAATATTTTATTACGAAGACCAAGTCTTCAACATTGAATTGGCGTGGTGTACTTCGTCGTTGGTTAACTTGCTTGTCTTGTTTGATTTGGTTGTTACCGAGAAGTTCACGAGCTCTACTTCTAGTGATTTCTCGTAGGGCTTCTCTGTTGGGTGCCGCACCGTCGATGGCCACATCACGTACTAGTGCTCGAACTACAGGAGTTGTAGATTGTGTGCCTATTAAAAGATTCAAGGGAGATACTTGCGTAGTCTTGTCTTGTGATATTCAGCACCAGTTGTAGTTTCCACAGAGTCTCCGACCACTGCAGTTTTTTGTGGTTGGCTTGGATGCGCAACATGTTGAGTACAGTCCGCATGTACCTTTCCGCTTGACCATTCGCCTGATGCATCTCCGGCGTGATGTAAAACTCAAACTCAAACTCAAATATTTTAATGCATTCCACGTGTAGGTATTACATAAGGTGTTACAGATAATATCAATTTTTTAAGATCCAACATGGACCCTGTCGGGCACAGCAAAAATGGAAGAGAGGAAGTAGGGCCAGCCATTTTAATCATTAATTATTATTATTATATTTATATATACAGGGTGTCCGGTAATTAATGGATAACCTTAAAATGGGTAATGGTAAAACTAATGACCATTCAGAAAAAAAATACAAATAAAAAAAAATACAGTTGGTACCAAAGATATGATTTTTTTAATAATAATCGGTGTTTTTTGTTACCTTATTTCACATTTTTATACACCACGGCCACAAATTAAGGAATTCTATCGGTTTTTTTTTTGTTATAGTAATTTACGTTAACTGAGCTGATAGATAGGTAATAAATAGTATGACTACTATTACACGGTTTTTTTTTTAAACAACTTGAATGTTTGTTCTGGGGAAAATTTGTGAAAAATATTCAATTTGACAAAGTTTGAGCAACCGTAACTTAAAAAAAAAGTATCCAGACACAAGTGACCAATTATTTTAAAATATTATGTGCTTCAAGCCAATTTCAAAATGGTATCATTCATTATTGTATCTAATGTAAATTCTGAATTATGGCTATTTGTGTAGAAAAGGTGTGAATTTTGGATAAACATCAAAATTTGCAATATTGGAATATTTATTTACATTGAATGTACCTGACCATTGGAGTTTAATAAAAAACAACATTTGACATTCATCATCACCAGCCTGTTGTAGTCCACTGCTGAACATAGGCCTCCCCCATCGATTTCCAGCGGGAACGATCGCTAGCGGCCTGCATCCACCGACTTCCTGCGACCTTTATGAGGTCGTCGGTCCATCGTGCAGGCGGTCGTCCTACGCTGCGCTTGCCAGTACGTGGTCTCCACTCGAGAACCTTTTTGCTCCATCGGCCGTCAGTTCTTCGAGCTATGTGTCCTGCCCATTGCCACTTCAGCTTGCTTATCCGTTGAGCTATGTCAGTGACCTTCGTTCTCCTGCGGATCTCTTCATTTCTGATTCGATCACGCAGAGAAACGCCGAGCATAGCTCTTTCCATAGCTCGCTGAGCGACTTTGAGCTTTCTTATGAGGCACACAGTAAGAGACCACGTCTCAGATCCATATGTCATCACTGGTAACACACATTTATTGAAGACTTTGGTCTTCAGGCACTGAGGTATTTTGGACGAGAAGATCTCTCGAAGCTTCCCAAACGCTGCCCAGCCGAGTCGGATTCGACGATTGACCTCTTTCTCTAAGTTGGTCCTACCTAGTTGGATCGTTTGACCTAGATATATGTATTCGGTCACAACTTCGAGAATGGAGTTTCCAACGGCTATAGAGTTGGGCACTACATGGGCGTTATGCATGACTTTCGTCTTGCCCATGTTCATTCTAAGCCCAACTTGTTGAGAAACTCCATCGAGGTCATTGAGCATCTGTCCAAGGTCCTCCAGCGATTCTGCCATGATCACTATGTCGTCGGCGAATCGAAGGTGAGTGATGTACTCGCCATTTATGTTGATGCCGTGTCCTTGCCATTCCAGGAGCTTGAAGGCGTCCTCCAGAGCAGCCGTAAAAAGTTTGGGAGATATAACATCTCCCTGTCTTACGCCTCTCCGTAGCGGGATTGCCTTCGTACATTGGCCCTGTACTCGGACCGACATGGTGGCGTTTTTGTACAAGCACTTCAGCACTTCAATGTACCGATAGTCGATACGACACCGCTGAAGAGATCTTAGAACCGCCCAAATTTCGACCGAATCAAAGGCTTTTTCATAGTCCACAAACGCCAAGCATAGGGGCTGATTATACTCCTCGGTCTTCTGTATAATCTGCCGCAGCGTATGTATGTGGTCTATGGTACTAAAGCCTTTTCGGAAGCCGGCTTGTTCGGGAGGCTGGAAGTCATCGAGCCTGTGTTCGAGACGATTTGTGACGACCCTCGAGAACAGCTTATAAACATGGCTCAGCAATGTGATGGGTCTGTAATTCTTCAACATGGTTTTGTCACCTTTTTTGAAGAACAGAACCACCACACCTCTGCTCCATGATTCTGGCGTTTGTCCCTCGAGTAAGACGGAGTTAAAGAGCTTCTGAAGGACTTTAAGTATCGGTGTTCCACCCGCATTCAGAAGCTCAGATGTGATTCCGTCATCACCTGGCGCCTTGTTGTTTTTAAGCTGTTTAAGGGCCATCATAATCTCGTATAGGCTGATGTCCGGGAGATCTTCGGTATTGTGTCGGGTGAGCCTTGCTCTGGGGTCTTTGGCTTGGCTGTTAGCGGGCTTGACTGTTGAGGCATACAGCTGATTATAGAACATCTCTATCTCCCGTAAAACCTCTGGCTTACTCGACGTCACTACCCCATCTTCCTTCTTCAGCTTTGTCAACTGGCTTTGCCCAATAGAGGTGTCTCTTGCGAACACTTTGGAGCCTTGGTTTCGCTCTATCGTCTCCTTAATACATTTTGTATTATAGGAGCGAATGTCGTGACGCAATGACGTTAAGATATGTCTATTGAGCTGCCTAAATGACTCCGCATGACATTTGACATTAGTAAAACTGTATTCGTTATTAATTACAATAAATGTTCAAATTGTCTGCCACCCACTCTGATACAGGCTCTACATCTACGAATGAATGCTCTCCTGAGCAGTCGCGTATAGCGTCGATCGCTTATTTTCGATGCGGCTGCCCGGACACGGCTACGTAAATCTTCCAAGGAACGGATCGGCTTTGCGTAAACTTCTTCCTTAAGACAGCCCCAGTAAAAAAAATCAAGTGGATTTAGATCTGGTGAACGTGGGGGCCACAAAATTGGCCCCAGGCGGCCAATCCATCTGTTTGGGTATGTTCTATTTAAGTATGCACGAACAGATACAGCATAATGCGCAGGACAGCCGTCATTTTGCAACCAATATGATTCTCTCTCCACCTCGGGCACCTCTTGCAATAAGTTTGGAAGATCATTTTCAAGGAATTCTAAATAACTTTGGCCAGTTAGGTTCCCCGGTAATTCAAATGGGCCTATTATTTTTCCGTTTAATATTCCAGTCCAATAATTTATTTTAAATTGGTACTGTGACCTGTCTTCACGCATAGCACGAGCGTTCGTTAGTTGCCAGCTATGGAGATTGTGTAAATTCATGTAGCCATCTCTTTTCAATGTTGATTCATCACTCCATAGAATTTTATTAAAAAACTGCGGGTCTGCTTCTATCTTCCCCAGCATTTTTCGGCAGAAACGCAATCTTGCATTATAATCTCTTGGTTGAAGGGTCTGCACGCGCGTAACGTGGAACGGGTGAAATTTGTTCTTTTTTAAGATATCATGCACAGTCGATTTCCCTATACCCGTGCGTCGAGCTATTGATCGCGTAGAAATTGAAGGATCTTGCGCAATTTCCTCAAGTACCACGTCTTCTACATCAGCACGAGCGCTTCTTCCACCACTAGTACCACCAACACCAGTACCAGAGATTCTTCCTTCTGAGTAACAACCGTGGACTCTTATAAATACGCGGTAATCTGGATGACGCGCATTAGGGTATCTTTCCCTATAAAGAGCTGCGGCTGCGTTTCCATTGCCTCTGCATTCCCCATAAATAAAATGCATGTTTGCATATTCTTGTGGCGTATACTCAACACGTGGCATGTTGATTCACAAAATAAACAATCCAGTTACAAGCCAAGTCGTCGCAAATATCACCACACAAAACAAGTCCAAATCGGTAAACAAAACGAATAGTCCAGTAAAATAGCCAGGTCGTCGTTTTAACACTGATTCACAGTAACTAGCAACAATTGCAACCGGAAACGAAATAAACACATGCGAAGTCGAGCAAGTCGAGTGACGCACTAAGTCTAAGTCCCTGTTCCTGTAAGTCCCCTACCGGTTTTTTTACATTTACTATCTCGCTCGCACTCATCCAACTCATATCCTCTTTGTCTAACATGAACAAAAGACGGGTGGTGCAGGGTGCGCGCAGGTAGCTAGTATGGCGGTCACACGACTTACACACACGACATTTATTGCAAAGCCAATTTGTATTTGTTAAAATATTTCTGGTTTTAAAGAGACTTTATTTAATTATTACTATTCATTACTTACGTCTATTAATGTTTTTATTAACCCCGAATGGTCAGGTACATACAATGTAAATAAATATTCCAATATTGCAAATTTTGTTGTTTATCCAAAATTCACACATTTTCTACACTAATAGCAATAATTCAGAATTTACATTAGATACAATAATGAATGATACCATTTTGAAATTGGCTTGAAGCACATAATATTTTAAAATAATTGGTCACTTGTGTCTGGATACTTTTTTTTAAAGTTACGGTTGCTCAAACTTTGTCAAATTGAATATTTTTCACAAATTTTCCCCAGAACAAACATTCAAATTGTTTAAAAAAAACCGTGTAATAATAGTCATACTATTTATTGCCTATCTATCAGCTTAGTTAACGTAAATTACTATAACAAAAAAAAACCGATAGAATTCCTTAATTTGTGGCCGTGGTGTATAAAAATGTGAAATATGGTAACAAAAAACACCGATTATTATTAAAAAAATAATATCTTTGTTACCAACTGTATTTTTTTTTTATTTGTATTTTTTTTCTGAATGGCCATTAGTTTTACCATGACCCATTTTAAGGTTATCCATTAATTACCGGACACCCTGTATATATATATATTTTTTTTATTGTATTGTGTTTATTTTTATTAACATTAACTTAGAAACTAGTTTTTTAAATATATTTAGTATATTATATTTTTAGATATTTATTATTTATATTTTCTATATACATTTAGTTATGCTCTATTTTTATTATGTTTTAAATAATATAGATACATTTAAAATTCATAATTAATTATTTGTTTTATCATTGAAGTATTCATTTATAGAGTAATAACATTTATTTAATAGGAAATCTTTTAATTTATTAATAAACTTATTTATATTAGCCTCATTTTTAATAATTTTTGGTAATTTATTGTAGATTTTTATGGACATAACCATAGGACTGGATGAGTGTATTTGTAATTTGGATTGGGGCAAGTTAAGTCTGTTTTTATGTCTGAAAGTGTATTTTGTTTGTTTCTCTCCTCGTGTGTCATAAAAATGTGGATATTTTCTTACAAATTTGCTTATCTCTAGAATGTAGAGGCAAGTAAGGGTAAGAATTTTATGTTCCTGAAAATGTGATGTAATGCAGGTTGCAGCCGAGTTCGTTAATCCATGTCACGAACTCGTTAGACTCGAACATGCGTCCCTTGTCTGTGACCATAAGTTTAGGCACTCCAAACAAAGAAATAGCCTGAGTAATGACACGTTTAAGTTCCGTGGAATCTTGTCGGTGAATAGGATAGAGAGGATGAATTTATACCTATTTCTGATACTGGTAGGGGTCCCAAAGCGTCAACATGAACTGTATTAAATGGAATATCGGGTTTTTCCCAAAAAGTTTTTTTTGTAATGGAGCCCGAGGAACTCTCTTTTGAGAAATACACACAAGGCAATGAGATACATATTTAGAAACAAATCGTCTAAGACCAGGGAACCAGAAATGTCGGAGAATGAGGTCGAGGGTTTTCTCTGCATTATTGTGTTCATGTTCATCGTGGAACACTCTTAAAAGACTGAGTCGATGATCTTTCGGTATGTAACAGAGTGACCTCGCTTCTTGACCTACTGGGATGTACTTATAGTACAGGATTCCATTTTGAATTTTGTAACGGTCAGTGTCTAGTCTGCCATCACGAAGTTTCTGAATAAGATCTTGAGTTTCGTTGTCGGCTGACTGCGCGATCTGAGCCCAGTAACGGGGCCTCGAAATTTGATTTACGCAAACGGGATTGCGACTCAGATAGTCTGCAAGGGGTATCATTACGCCCTTACGATACTCAATTGTAAAATTAAAATCTTGAAGGTAGATCCACCACCTTGCTACTCGGGGCAAAAGATCTTTTTTACGCTCTGTGGACTTAAGCGCATTGCAGTCGGTGACAACTATGAAGTTTAAGCCAACTAAGTAGTGGCGAAAGTTTTGGAGGGCTTTGACAACAGCAAGGGTCTCTAGTTCGTGCGAATGATACTTGCTTCTGCTCCCTGGGTGGATCGACTAAAATAAGCGACTACGTGTTTCTTTGAGTCTAGATGTACTTGTAAAAGGACAGCGCCATATCCAATACTACTGGCATCCGTATGGACTTCAGTAGGAAGGTCTGGGTTGAAGATAGAAAGGACTGGTTCGCTTGTTAACTCTCTAATTAAACTTAAACGAATAGTTTCGCATTCGGAGGTCCAATTAAATTTGGCATTTTTATGGGTGAGGATGGCAATGGGGGCAGTTTTAGTGGCATAGCATTTTATATATTTCCTAAAATAACCTGCTAGGCCTAAAAGTTGTCGCACCTGCTTTACGTTTTCTGGGGGCAAGGTGTTCACTAAAGCTTCCACTTTTCGTGGACTCGGTCTAACCTGACCCTGACTTATAAGTCTACCTAAATATTCAACTTCCGTTACCAGAAATGAACATTTGCCTAGATTGATAGAAAAAACAGCTATCGTGAGAGTCCTAAGTACTTTACGCAACAGTTCAATTCCCTCGTGTACAGAGTTACTCAGTAAAAGGACGTCATCAATATAAACTAATACGTTCCCCTCATTAATATGTGCGCGAAGGGTATTATTAATGATACGCTGGTATACTACAGGAGAGTTGGCTAGCCCAAGAGGCATTTTGACGTATTCAAAGTGTTCTTCCGGTGTTACAAACCCTGTCAGGTGTATACATTCCTATTTCAAAGAAATTTGATGGAAGCCAGTAGCCATATCAAGACAACAAAAGAATTTATAACTGCCTAACCTATCGATATGGTCATCAATTAGTGGAAGTGGGTAGCGGTCTTTCACTATTATACGATTAAGTGCCCTAAAATCTACACAAAGTCTGTCCGAACCATCGCGTTTCCTCACTAATATGATTGGACTCGCGTATTCTGAGTTAAAGCGCCTAATAACTCCTTTTTCTAAAAGATCTTGAGTTATTTCCCGTACTTTAAGTTTTTCGGAATACGAGAGTCTATACGATTTATAAACGACAGGAGCAGAACTGGTAAGCCTTATTTCCATTTCTCCTGTTCGGACTGTAGTTACAGCAGTTTCTTTTATTAAAAACTGCAAGAATTCATTGATGACAGACGTAAGGCTTTCCAAATCTGCACCCTGTAAAGGCGTGTTTAGTTTCAACTGATCGACTTTTCCAACCGCATTAACATCTTTGTTAACTTTGTCGGTGCGCGCGAGATATTGTCTATCTTTAGTTCGGATGTAAGTAATTCCGTCACGGTTCAATACGTCGGTTCCAATTATGATAGGCGTATTCATAAAAGACGCTGGAACGACTACCAAGTCTATTTCTATCGATATGTCGCTAAACTCTACTGTAAGTGTGACGTAGGATGATGCAATTACTTCTCGATCACTGAGACCCTTTAGAACGCAACGTCTCGGCTTAGGCTGACAAGTGAAATACTTTAAAATGTTGGAAGAAATGAGAGACACATCTAAGGCACCGCTATCAATGAGCACGTCTACTGGAATACCATCTATGATTGCGGAAGTTATATCGTTACTTTGTGAAATGCTAGATCGATAAGAGCAGAGATTAACATGGCGTTTCTCTGACTTCGCTTTCATGAAGCATTTGTCCTCGGTGTGTCCCGGTTTTTTACAGAATGTGCAAGTGTTACTTAATGACGGTTGCGAATTTGAGGTCGCATCGAAAGACACGTGAGGTGATCGACTACTGGATGCATTAGACTTGGGTTGCCTACAGAGGCGACTGACGTGACCATGTTTATTACAATTAAAACATCTTGGACCCGGCGTGTTACCTGACTTCACTTGACTATGTTTTTTATATTCAACTACCCTATCCTGTTTTTTTGTTAAGGGCTTGGTGTAAATGGATAAGAACGAGACAATAGTGTCAGGGGTTAAGCTGGCGTTAGCAGCAACGGCGCGTACTTGAGCGTTATCTATACCACGGATTACAATGAGGGTTCGTAAGTCGTCGCTTATCCCCTGCACTATTCGCAAACGCAATAGGGTATGACGAGCGTATTCAGCGTAACTGTAGTATTTATCTGAACAAAGTTGCATTCATTGCCTCGAACAATATATTAGCGTAGTACTTTACCAGGACAGAGTGGTTTAAACTCACGCTTAAAGTTAGACCAAGTTCGGTCATTCGAAACCCATTCGCCTAACCAAACCTTAGCGTCACCCTTAAGGCACATCGCCGTGCGTGACAAGCATTCATGATCGTTCCAACCGTTAGCTTCCCTAGCACGATCTACTTCTTCGCACCATACTCCAATGTCGTTAATTAATGGATCCAAATTAGACACATAATAATGTTGCGACCTTGAGGGTTGCATTGTTTTAATTGCTTGCATTAAAGCATTAGCGAGGGTAGATGCCTCAGAACAAGGGGTACTAAACTCCGTGGACTGCTGTCGCGGCGCAATTTTATCTGGCGTACGAGTAATGACCGTGGTTTTATGAGCACGACGCGCGCTATCGTTAGAACAACTCACCTTAATAGGTGAAACCGTACGCGAGTGTGACCATGATTCGACACGACGGGCACTACGAGAGCGATCCCTACTGCGTGATTCGCGCCTAACACGAGTACGTGACCGATGCACTTCAGTATTGTGAGAATCACGTCGATCTCGGACACGCAAGCCATCCCGCGAAGTTGGATGTCTATCGTTCGAATTATGATTCGATTTACCGTCACTATGGTCGCGAAACGAACGAGAAGAATGCCGATCCCGATTACGCACATCGCCTCTAGAAATACGCCTCCGTGGACTAAGAGTCCTTGTACGTCTCATTATCACAGTTAGAAACAACAATTAAACACACAAAAGAACAAAAGAATGAAGTAAGCAATAGTTGTAAACAAAACAAATTTTAAAAGTTAACGGTTTTCTTGTTGAAAACAATTTTACAACGATAGCAAAACTTTAGTGTGGGCTTTAAGTCCTTTATCCCACTTCTGATTTTAGGATCAGATGTGGAATTTTATTTAAAAAAATACACGCTTAACAAGAATCAATTTATTTATAATTTAAATTAACACAAATATAACTAAATCAAATACTGCAAACTTCTAACGATTTAAAATAAGAAAAAAAATAATAAAGTGATCAACAAAATGGCTTACGTGACCTTAATAACAACCGACAATTATTATCACAATACGTCTGTACACTCGGAGGACCAGCAAAGAAATGGGCCGTTCCTTATAAACGCACTCCTTATATAAACTGTCGCTGAGTAGTTGATGACGACGTTCGGAAACTCCTCACAATATTATATCAAAGTAAATATCTAAAAAAAATATTTTTGAATAATTAAATTACCTTATTATCAATACAAAATGTTGTTATAATGTGAGCTAGGTTATTTATTTATTTTTTGTTTCTTTACATTTAAAATATATGTAACTTCCTCCAATTTATAAAAGCATTTTTCAACGAGCCATTTAAATAGACATATTTTAAATTTATTTATAGGAAGATCTTTCAGATAGCTTGTTAAATATTTTTATAGCCATCGGGTAACAATTATTATGGTATACAATTACTATGGTATAAATGTGTTTTCATTTTTGTTTGTCTTTCTGTCAGGTCTGTTTGTTTGTCTGTCAGGACCAGTCAATTTGGGTACCGTTTATTAATCGTATCGCCTAGTCGCTAGATTAAATTGTAATTACTTTTAACAAATTTACAACATTCGTAAATGTAAATGCTTTTTTTTTTTTTTTTTTTTTTTACTACGTGTAGGCTTTGACCATAATCTCGCTTGATGGAAGGCGAAGATAAGGCCTAAGATGATACACGCTTGCCTAGAAAGTGTCTGTTCACTTTAGCCTTAAAGATGTCCAGATTATAGCGTTCCGGAAAAACTGACGCCGGCAGAGAATTCCACTCCTTAGCCGTCCGCATTATGAAAGAAGAAGCAAATCGCTTCGTGCGTATTGAAGGAATGTCTACAACAAAAGGGTGAAACCGCTCGCCGCGCCTAGTCGTCCGGTGATGGAAGGGTGAAGGGGGTATCAGGTTATGTATAACCTCCGCACACTCCCCGAAATGCAACCGATAAAAAACTGATAGGCTGGCCACTCGTCTACGGTGTTCGAGACTCTGAAGACTTGCCTCCACCAGTGAGTTATTGCCTATGACTCTCTTCGCTCGGCGCTCCAATGAGTCCAGAGCATCCAGCTGATATCCAGCAGACCCATCCCAAAGATGAGAACAGTATTCCATTGAGGAGCGAACTTGAGCTCTGTAAAAACTTAAGAGCTGCTCCGATGTGAAGTACCGCCTCACCTTGGAGAGAATGCCAAGTTTTTTGGCTGCAGTGTTTGCAATGGACTCGATGTAGTGACCGAAGTTTAGATTAGAAGAGAGGTCAAGCCCTAGGAGCTCAAGATGGTCGCTGATCGGAATGGAGACATTCCGGAAAGTCGGAGTCAGTTGGAATGGACTCCGTTTCGCCGAAAAAAGACACGCCTGTGTTTTTGAGGGGTTAAACCCAACCAGGTTGGCATCACCCCATAAGGAAACAGCCTCCAAGATCGAGTTCACCCCCTCAATCATCGACTCCCTGAACGACTTGACCATTGACCCCGACTTCGCATCAGACAAGTATCTCACCGAGACTGTGCTGTCGTCTGCATACCCAAAGGTACCGGGAGTAACTAGCAGGTCGTTTATGTGCAGAAAAAAAAGGTTCGCGGAGAGAACAGATCCCTGAGGGACACCGGCATTAATACCAAGAAGATCGGACGAGGCGCCATCAATGACAACTCGAATCGACCTTCCCCTCAAGAAATCCTGAATCCAGGTACAAAGTACGGGAGCAATACCGTAAACCGGAAGCTTACCAATGAGACTTGCGTGCCAAACCCTGTCAAAAGCCTTAGAGATATCAAGAGACACGGCAAGAGCCTCACCGTGTCTCTCAATGGCTTCGCTCCAGAAGTGAGTAGCATATACATGAAGATCCCCAGTAGACCGGCCTCGACGGAATCCGAATTGACGGTCACTGAGGAGGTCGTTGTCTTCCAGGTATGCCAGGAGACGGTTGTTTAAAACACGCTCCATAACCTTACAGAGTATGGAGGTGATTGCGATTGGTCGGTAGTTGGCATGGTCGGCACGACTACCTTTCTTGGGGATCGGTTGAACATTGGCAATCTTCCAGGATGCTGGAACTAGACCAGTCTTCAGGGATAAACGATAGAGGCGAGTCAAAACAGGAGACAACTCAGGCGCACATGACCGCAATACAATGGCAGGAATGCCGTCAGGCCCACTAGCCTTATTCACATCTAGAGTGCTGAGAATTTTAAGTACCACTTTTTGCCGAATGTGCACCTCAGGCATAGTGGAAGTGCAATGTGGTAGCCTGGGTGGACTTTTACCAGCAGCATCTAGTTGTGAATTCTTCGCAAATAGAGACGCAAACAAGTCTGCTTTCTCTTTGGCGGTGTGAGCTAATGAACCGTTCGGCTTCTGCAGTGGCGGCAAAGAGGACCGACAGAAATTGGCTTCGACCGATTTGGCAAGAGACCAAAAAGCTTTACTCCCAGATGGGTAAGATGCTAGTCTGGCTCCAATGCGGCCAATATGGTCAAAGCGGGCCTTGCGTAGGGCACGTTTGCAAGACTTGGCAGCACTATTGTAAGCTTTCTTCAGTTTCCGAATATTTGGCGCTTTGCGGGCTCGAGCATCCGCCCACGCTTGGTAAGCAGAGTGCTTATGTGCTTCAGCACTATCACACTCAGCGTTGAACCATGGACGGGCTTTGTCTTGGAGTGAGATGTCAGAAAATGGAATGAAATATTCCATAGCCTGACATATCACCTCAGAAACAGCCTCCGCGCAGCGAGTCGGGTCGTCTGAAGAGAAGCATAAGCGCAGCCAAGGATAAGACGCGAAGAAATGCCGCATCTCATCCCAATCTGCTGACTTGTATCGCCATACTCGCCTAGTCCCCTTGAGATCGGGATCGGGTGGCGAGTAGACAGACACAGATTTCACCAGACAGTGGTCGGAGCTACCCAACGGTGAGAAAACCGCGACTTGAAATCGGTCTGGATCGGTTGTCAGCAGAAGGTCTAAGCAATTGGCCGTATGGCCATCAATGTCAGGCACCCGTGTATATATAGGTACTCTTTATGCTGGCTATCCACTAAAAAAGAGTAATGAGTGGAGCAGAGGAAATTAGCTGTGCACTTCCTGTAAGCGACGCAAATAATTATGTAGGTAGATAAATTTTTATGTTTTTAATATAAGGTAGTTGTAAGAACTTAGTGTGTAAGTCAGTCGTCCGATAACCGCCGCTGCGATCGGCATGCTATATATTGAATCCCTGTATTGCGACAAAATCTGACAATAAACTATTTCTTTGTACTAAAAGTGGGTTTGTGTTCATCCTTTGAAGCCGTGACCTTTACAGCTGGTCACTTCAGAGCCGGATCTTGTACACACGAATGTTCCACACACCGAAAAGTGTTGCTTCAAGCATGGTGAGCACGCGGAGAACGTTTAAAAAGGACGAGGAACAATCAGAAGTGAAATCTTGCACTCCAGAGGTTCTAACGTTACCACCAAGTGAAGATAATTTACAACGCAGTAAAACTTTTGTGGTTAAAAATAAACTTGAAGGTAGTGTTGTAAAATCAGAACCACCGTTATCCACCGTTCAAATTATGGCTTCAACGTCTCAACAAGTATTAAAAGCGAGGTCTAAGAGGTCGTCATCTTCCTCTGCAATCGCACGTAAGAAGAAACTAGAACTAGAGGCAGCTGAGGCGCGCGCAAAGATCGAGTTGGATTTAATAAATAAGCGTTTAGCGGCGGACCTTGCGGAGATCGACGACGAGTGTAGTGTGCAGTCAGATCACACTAACAAGGAGGTAGAAGAGTGGTTGGAGCGCAGCCACCGGGAACTGGAAGCACAGTCTGTCCATGACAAGGGTCAAACTACGGACGTACCGTGCCCGCCGACCACACAGAATGTCGGCACTGATAGGACAGTTCAGCTATTGGCCAGCGCACTAAAGGATTTGACTACCGCTTCTACTTGCAGTGGAATAAATACTAGTTTGCTAAGTCGAATTTGGACACCAAAGGAATTACCCATGTTTTATGGTGATCCAATGGAGTGGCTACACTTTAAACAGGCGTATGAAGAATCGTCTAAAGTGTGTAATTTCAAAGATAATGAAAATATGTGGCGCCTAAGGAAATGTTTGAGTGGATCAGCTCGCGAAGCTGTCTCGGCCCTGCTGATAAGTGCTACCTCGCCTGAGATGGTTATGTCAACGCTTGAGCTGCAGTTCGGAAATCCAGACATCATACTGTCACGCATTATGGTAGATATTAAGAAATTAAACCCAGTGTCGCAAGAGTACCACAAAGACATTGTGTCTTTCGCGGTAAAAGTGAGAAATTATGTAGCTGCTATTAAAGTAATCGGGCGAGACGAGTACCTGAATGGATTAAGTTTAACTACGTGTATATTGTCAAAATTACCGCCAGTTTTGCTTTCAAAGTGGGCAGATTACAGTTACACGATAATCAAACAAAACAATAGACCAACTTGGATCGATATTTCCGATTTTCTAAACGAAGAGGCGTCGTCTATGGCATTACTTAACACTAAAAATACCAGTGATAACTATAGAAGGAAATATTCAGAAGGTACACATACAATTTTATTAAATAAAACGTTTGATAACAATGAAAAATGTCAGTACTGCCGATTATCGAAACATAAATTACAAGATTGTAAGAAATTTCGCAAAGCACTACGCAAGGATCGATGGAGTTTTGTCAAACGAAACCGGTTATGCTATAAATGCATAGATTCACATCACGACAGAACTACGTGTCCGGCGGCAACGTGTGACGTCGATGACTGTGGGCAAGCGCATCACAGGTTACTGCATTACAACGTACGTCAAACTGCGACCGAGGAAATCCAGTGTACTCGTACTAGTGATAATCTCCCTGCCATATCGTCGGCAGTAACTTCTGAAACTGAAACTGTAACCCATATTAAAAACAATAACTGCAAAGTGTTACTAAAAGTAGTTCCTGTGACCGTTTACGGACCTAACGGTATGTTTACAACGAGTGCGTTATTAGACGATGGATCGACTGTGTCTCTTATCAGTGCAACGCTTGCGTCACGAGCCGGCCTACGCGGGCGCAGGGAAACTTTACGTGTGTGCGGTGCATGGGATAGCAGTACATTGGTGTGTGACAACTGACGTAATTACCGTTTGTATAGCGAACTGCACCGGTAAGCAATTTAATTTGTTTGTTCGTAGTATTAAAAACTTAAATGTACCTGTACAAAATATAAATATGTGTAATTTACAGAGCTATGCGCATTTATGTAATATTAAAAATGAAATAAGATGTACTAATGTTGTTCCTGAAATACTTATAGGGCAAGATAATTATAATATGATCATGTCTCCAGTTTTCGGAAAGACCTCAAGTGGCTCCCAATCCGTCTTCGCAGGAATACTCGCATATTGTGTCTCCTATACAATATCCTCCATAATCCTCTTACTCCATCCTATTTGCAAGAGCGATTCTCCTTTAAATTTCCATCTGATGATCTGTGCAGATCTCATCTAAAACTCCTTTTAAAGCTCCCCCCCCATAAAACCGATTTTTATACCCATTCCTTTACTGTTCACGCAGCCAGATTATGGAACGCTCTTCCGCCTGATATCCGTAAATGTGACACAATTTTCACATTTAAAAAACGAGTCAAAGAACATTACCTTTCTTTATCATCCTAAATGTATTTATTGATATGTAGTATATTATAGTTAGGTTCTAGTTGATATATATATATATATATACATATATCTGTTAAGTATCCATATTACCTAGAATGTGCATACTAAGGAAACATACCGCAATTCATTATCAATATTGCATCAACCAAGAATTGCTGACAAGACGCAACGCGACACACTCGGCGCATCCAACAAGGGCATCATATTCCGGAATCGACTCACTTTTGTTTCTAACATCGAACGATCGTCACTACTTAGTTTAATTCAACTTTTGTAATACTTTCTTTATTTTAATAAATTAGTTAAGTAAATTTTGGTTTTTTTTTGGAGTCTGCCTGCCTGCCTAACTTATCTGGCGCAGTCGGTAGGATCTTCGCAGGCCGGTTCGCGAGCATTTTAAGACTCTAAAATCGATTTTCGTGACCTCGCGAGTCGCCCGAGCGGCCGTCACGCCGTCAAGCGGAGAAGAATCTACACGTTGGGCCCAGCAGCAGACGTATCCAGCTATTGATACATCAAAGAAGACCGAAATGCAGATATTGTGAGTACCTCTAAAATCTTTTTAGTGGATTGCTCTCCTATATTTTTACCCCTTAAGTTCCCTATATAGATACCAAGATTTTTCACCCACGTGAATCGCGGTCTAATAGGTTAGATCGTAGCTGTAGTAGTAGGCAAGTTAATATAGATACTAATAGAGATTTAGACTTAAATCCAACCCTTGTTTCTGATTTATCGAAGGTTAAGATGGCGACCGGACTAGATGGTATATTTAATGCACTCCGTTTGTTGCCGGAATTTGATGGTAATGTTCATGTTTTAACTAGATTTATTGCTTTATGTGATGAGTTAGTTAGCGAATTTGAGAAAAAAGAGGTTTCAACTTTATGTACTACTGCTCTTCTTAATGGTATCTTAAATAAGGTAACGGGTCCTGCTGCACGATTAATTAATGCTAATGGCGTTCCATCCGATTGGCCGGGCATTCGTAAAGCTTTAATCAACAATTTTGCTGATCAGCGCGATGAAACAGCGCTGTATAATGATCTATCACTTTTAAGTCAGGGGTCAGAAACCCCACAGGAGTTTTATGAAAAGTGCCAAAATTTATTTAGCACTATAATGACATATATATCGCTTCACGAAACATTGTCAACCACAGTAACCGCGAAGAGGGACCTTTACAAAAAATTAACCCTTCAGGTATATCTACGCGGACTAAAAGACCCCTTAGGTTCACGTATACGTTGTATGCGCCCAGAGAATATGGAAAAAGCTTTAGAACTTGTTCACGAAGAACAGAATACTCTGTACATTCAGCAACGTAATAATGCGTTCCTAGATAGGAAGGCAATGCCGCAACCACAATTACCGAAACAACCACCTTTTCAAAATTTTGGCATTCCTATGCCTAAGCCATTCGCATTTAATATGGGTGGACCACCAAAATCTAATTTTGCACCACCAATGCCTCAGGGTCCCCCGCAATGGCGTCCAAATTATAATTATCAAAACCAGCCTGGGCCATCACGAACACAACAAATGTTCCGTAGTACACCCCCTCAGCATAATCCTAACAATGGATTTAAATTTCAGCCACGTAACCCAGCTCCTCAACCTAACTTTCAACAACCACGACCAATGAGTGGTGTTAGTAACTTTGCCACACGGTATTTGCCTTCAAATACTGGTGCTGGAGTAAAGGGTCATAATTGGTTAAAGTCCGGTAATCCGCCACCTAGCAATTATTTTAAAAGCCGCGAAATGAATTTCAATGATTGTTGGGATTATAATTATGATAACTATAATGATTATAGCTATTATTATTACGACCCGTGTGATTACTATCCAACTGAATATTACCCTGAGTTCGATTCAATGTCAACTCAGCAACCAGAATTAATGTTTGATGAACAAAATGTAGAGTCTAATTCAACTCCAAATGATTATCCGGATTTTCAGAACGTTCAGAAATCAGACAAACCAAAATAGAAGTCAACCTTCAAACCCAACGCCAATTGCCTTATCTTGAAATTAAAAACCCTCCTCTAAAGCTTTTGATTGATACCGGTGCTAACCAATCATTTATTAGTCCGGATGCAGTTCAATCATATTTCAGTCATATAAAATTAGATTATAATCCATTTGAAGTATGTAATATGCACGCAGTGACACGTAGTGATTCGTCAATAACTCTACCTTGTTTCTCAGAGCTTAACGACAATAATTGTATTACACTTTTTGTATACAAATTCCACGACTATTTTGATCGTCTTATTGGATCAGATTTATTAGATAAATGGGAGGCTACGATTGACTTTAAAACGAAATCTTTAATAACTAAAAACGCAGCAAATCCAATACAAGTTTATGACTCACATAACGCAAATTTATACGAAGATATTATTCCCGCTCGCTCGTCAAAACTAATTAAATTACCGATTAATGCTAAAGATGGTGAAGTTATTATTCCTGAGCAAATTCTATCTAACTGCCACATAGGCGAGTGTTTGACTGTGGTAAAAAATAACAGAGGCATTTTAGAAGTATTCAATCCTAGTCATAATGACATCATATTTTCAATGGACCGCCCGATATGCGCACAAGTCTATAATATTGAGTGCACGCGTACTGAACAAGTACCTCTAAGAGTAAAGGAAGTCTTATCACGATTACGTACTAACCATTTAAATGATGAGGAACGAATTAATCTAGAGTTATTGTGTTCAAAGTATGCGGATATATTTTATTTAGATGGAGAAAATTTAACATTCACCAATAAAATTAAGCATTCGATTAGGACTACAGATGAAATACCTATATATACAAAAAGTTACCGCTATCCCTTTATTCATAGGCAAGAAGTACAGGATCAGATTGATAAAATGTTGGAACAGGGTATTATTCAACCTTCAGAGTCTGCCTGGAGCTCGCCGATTTGGGTAGTTCCCAAAAAAGCAGATGCCTCGGGTAAAGTAAAATGGAGGATCGTAGTAGATTTTCGGAAGCTGAATGATAAGACGTTAGACGATAAATACCCAATACCTAATATTGTAGATATTTTAGACAAACTAGGAAATTGTCAATATTTTACCACTTTGGACTTGGCCAGTGGTTTTTATCAAGTACAGATGAACCCTGTGGACATTCATAAAACTGCATTCACAGTAGAACACGGCCATTTTGAATTTTTAAGGATGCCAATGGGTCTCAAAAATAGTCCATCCACCTTTCAACGCGTAATGGATAACGTATTACGTGATTTACAAAATAAAATATGCCTAGTCTATCTAGACGATGTCATAGTTTTCTCTACCTCTTTGCAAGAACATATGATCAACCTTGAAAAAGTGTTTGCCCGATTACGCGAATCAAATTTTAAAATACAGATGGATAAGTCCGAGTTTCTTAAATTGGAAACATCCTATCTTGGACATATCATAAACAAAAATGGCATCAAACCTAACCCTGATAAAATATCTGCAATAAAGGAATATCCTCTTCCGAAAACCCCTACCGAGATCAAAAGATTTTTAGGACTCCTAGGTTATTACAGGAAATTTATTCCCGATTTCGCCAGAACGACTAAACCTTTAACCCAATGTTTAAAGAAGGGTTCAAAGATTATTTTCGATCCTAATTATACTCAATGTTTTGAAAAATGTAAGAATCTTCTTATGAACGATCCTATACTTCAATACCCGGATTTCTCAAAACCTTTCATATTAACCACGGATGCCTCTAATTTAGCCATAGGAGCTGTATTATCTCAAGGTAGTGTTGGTTTAGATAAACCTATTGCTTACGCGTCCAGAACCTTAAATAGCAGTGAAATTAATTACAGTACCATCGAGAAAGAATTACTAGCCATTGTGTGGGCAACCAAATACTTCCGGCCTTATTTGTTTGGGCGTAAATTTAAGATAATTACAGATCATAGGCCACTTCAGTGGGTTATGAATCTGAAGGAGCCTAATTCACGTCTTACTCGATGGCGACTGAAATTAAGCGAATATGATTTTTCAATTGAATACAAACAAGGAAAATTCAATACTAATGCCGATGCATTGTCTCGCGTAGAATTGCACAATGAAGAAATTGAATCAATTATAGCCGAGATTGAATCATTTATAGCTAATCCAACTGAGAGGCCACCATCTCTGCCAGACAATTCAAATACCGCTACAGTTCACACTGACGCAGAAAATCCAATATTAGAAGTACCCATTACAGATTACCCCCTTAATAAATATCATAAACAGATTGTCCTAACAGTAGTTGAAGACATTAAGAATAGACCTTCCGTATCTAAACCTTTTGAGTCCCACGTCAGAACACATATCCAAATTTCAAAAAATAATCTCGAAGAAGATGTAGTTAGCGCTATCAAAGAGTATATTAATCCTAAGGTGAAAACTGGACTACTTATTAATCCTCCACTGGCAATGTATCAAATTATACCAATAATTCAAAGTAAATTTAAAAGTTCCGCTATGGACCTAGTTCTTACTAAAGTAGAATTGACTAACGTGAAAGATTACTTAAAGCAACAAGAAATAATACGTAGCTATCATGAGGGCAAAACAAATCACAGAGGTATTAATGAATGTTATCTATCCCTATCTAACAAATATTATTGGCCCAAGATGAAAGAGCATATTTCTAAATATATAAATGAATGTAATATATGTGGCCAGGCTAAATATGACAGGAATCCAATAAAACAAAAATTTCAAACTGTTCCACCGCCAAGCAAACCTTTCGAAATAGTTCATTTAGATCTGCATAGTGTTGAAACCCAAAAATATTTAACTATCATAGATGCATTCTCTAAATATGCTCAATCATACTTGCTAAGCGATTCTACAGCAATTTCAGTAATTCAGGCTTTATTGATATATAGTACTCATCACGGATTTCCCTTAACTATAGTAACCGATAGGGGACCTGAGTTTACAAACCAGATGTTTGCTGAGTTTCTTAAATTACATAAGATTCAGCATCACAAGATATTAGCTTATACCCCAAATGAGAATGGTATGGTAGAGAGGCTACATTCAACCCTACTAGAACACCTACGCGTATTAAAACTACAACAACGGGGAGAGTCTGTCATAAATCTTATGCCATATGCCATTTTAGGTTATAATAATTCGATACACAGTTTTACCAAGGTTAGACCCATAGATATTATTACAGGCCATATGGATCCACGCAATCCTTTAGATATTAATCTCTCAGAAAATATTCTACAACAATATATTCAGGACCATCGTAGTAAGATGAAAGAAGTATATGGAATAATGAATAATTCTGCTCTACATGATCGTACTCAAATAATTGAAAACATGAACAAAAATAGAGAACCAGAACAGGAATATTCCCCAGACCAACAAATTTTTATACGTAACCCTATGGCCAGCCGTCAAAAATTAGCTCCTAGATTTACTTCGGATACAGTATTAGCAGACTTACCAATCCACATTTATACTAAAAAGAAACGTGGACCAGTAGCCAAATCCCGTTTAAAACGAATGCCTAATAGTGCCCGCTTGTTACAGAATTCTTCTCCTGATCCTGAGCCTGGTCCAAGCGCAAGAGATAATTCTGAACAGCCTAGATAAGGGTCCAGGCATCTTACCCTTCAATTTAGGGAAAACTAAAATAATTTCACATTATCATACTTTTATACAACCGGTAAATTTAGAAGCTATTCATGAAAATATAAATGTAGTTAAGGAACAATTATTTAATATTACGCCTCAGCTCAATAATAAAACCCTCTCGCTATTTGAACCGCATATTGGATATCTTGATAGTAAAATAGAAATATTATATGAGCAGATAGAACTTTTTCAGTCTCATCGTAATAAGAGAGGTTTAGTTGACGGATTGGGTACCATTATTAAGAGTATTTCTGGAAACTTAGACGCAACGGACGCCGTTCGTTATGATAATGGCTTAAAGTTATTGCAAGAAAATGAGAACAAACTTGTCACGCAAATTAATAATCGCATTAGTTTAAATAAAGATTGGATGACACAAAATTCTATAATTTTAAAAGACCTAATTTCAAATCAGAATAAAATACAAATGACTATTAACGATATTTTGACGAAAAATATTCAAAGCGATTTTGTTAAATATACCCATCTTACGCAGCTTATATTAGTATTAGCAGATAATATAGAATCTTTATCTGATGAAATTCTTAGATTAGAAAATTTGTTAGCTTTTATACGTGCTAGAAGCACACACTTTCTAATGTTTAAGCTAGAAATGTTTAATGATATGATGAAACAATTAAATGTTCTCTATGGCAGAGAACAAATACTTAATGTTAGTTTTAGAGAATACTTCGATATAATTAAATTAGGCTACTATTATAATAGTGACAATTTAGTAATAATTTTTAAATTCCCAATTGTTAACCCTTCCACATACGACCTTTTTAAATTATCTATAGTTCCTAACAACAATTCTAAGATACTCATTCCTCCATATCCCTTCCTAGCAATTCATAATAAGGATTTTATGTACATAGAGGCTGAATGCCCGAAGTCTGGTACATATTATCTCTGCGAAGACAATATCAACTATCACTACAGTAACCAAGACGACTGCATCTACAATCTGATTACCGCTCAGCAAATTCACGAAACTTGTACTTTCACAACTGCAAAGCTAACGATAGAAGCCGTTGAAACATTAGATGACCGACACTATGCAGTGAGTTTTCCTGCACCTACTAAAGTTCACCTATCCTGTACGCAAGATCAGTATACCACACTACAAGGAAGCTTCCTAATTATCATTCCAAAAGGCTGTAGTCTACGAAGTCCAAAATTGATACTTACCAATCGTGATGACCGAGTAAAAGGGCAAGTAATTAAAATAATTAGCCCATCGTATCACGGAGAAATGAAAAGCGATATTAAGGAAAAGAAAATGGTGCTTAATTCTATAAATCTTCATCGATTACAAGTCAGTACTGATGAACTATCTATGGAATCGCCGTTGACTCTGGATAACGGCGTGTTGAACAATGTATATTATACCATAACCCCATTGTACTTATTCCTATTCGGTGCAAGTGTACTTGGTATAACTTTTCTCGCACGGAAATACTGGAAACGACATATGGAAGTTACTTCACGAGATGGAAATAACAAAATTGAACTCGGTAATAGTTATGCTGAAATACAGAATCGTCCCGCTACAATTCCAGTCCAAGCAACATTCTCAGCGATACTTGAGAACAATGTTCACCAGTAATCACTGATCTTCAGGGGGGAGATGTTAAGTATCCATATTACCTAGAATGTGCATACTAAGGAAACATACCGCAATTCATTATCAATATTGCATCAACCAAGAATTGCTGACAAGACGCAACGCGACACACTCGGCGCATCCAACAAGGGCATCATATTCCGGAATCGACTCACTTTTGTTTCTAACATCGAACGATCGTCACTACTTAGTTTAATTCAACTTTTGTAATACTTTCTTTATTTTAATAAATTAGTTAAGTAAATTTTGGTTTTTTTTTGGAGTCTGCCTGCCTGCCTAACTTATATTATCTGTAAATAAGTATTTATGTAAATATTGGTATGTAAGTTTATTATTGACCTACACGCAAAATTCCAGTTTTAATTTTGCTATTTCTCCTTCTGCGGGTCTGCTGGAAGAAATTTCTGTATTGAAATAAGCTGTACCTTTGTGTCATATGTTCTTTTTATATATTTTCGTTGTTTGTATGTGTTATGTGTGTACATAAATAAATAAAAATAAAAATAATTTATGAATGCCATTAGAAATTAGAGTTGGGAAATGTAACGAACCTTGTGCCACTCGTACTCCGTTGGGATGGTGCGTCCATGGGATGGTACCTACGTCACGTTTAGGCCGCGACACTTTATTCTCCATGCACGTTTCGAAAGTTCAATCAGGGCAAACACGTTAGAAGACCTGCACGAAAAGGTAAGTAAGTCATTTACCATTGATTCTATGGGAATAACCGGGAAACCTCGCCAGAACTCCGATGATCTGCGCGCACTGGAACACCTGGAACGAACGGCAAAATTAATCAATGGTCGATGGCATGTAGGTCTGCCATGGAAAGATACTTACTGTAAAATGCCCGATTCAGAACGTACAGCGCTGTCTAGGTTACGTAACTTGGAGAAAAAGATGTCCTGTAACGAACCATACGCACAAAGGTATAGAGATCGAGTTAAATATTTAATAGATAACGATTTTGCTACAGAAATCAAGGATAAAATATCCGCAAATAAAATATGGTACTTACCGCACTTTGGCGTTGATAATCCTAATAAAAAGAACTTGCGACTTGTTTTTGATGCCGCAGCTAAAACATCGAATGTATCCCTAAACGATTATTTATTAACGGGTCTTGATTTATTAGTATCACTGCTAGGTATTATGTTGCGGTTCCGGGAATTTAAGACCGCAGTAGTAGGTGATATTAAAGACATGTTTTTAAGGCTTAAAGTATTACCAACCGATCAGGACGCCCTTAGGTTTTTATGGCGTGACAACCCTAATAGTGATATTAAGACCTATAAAATGACATCGCTTATATTCGGGGCGAATTTTGCGCCGTTCATTGCACAATTTATCAAAAATAAAAATGCTCAGAGTTATGAGTCATCGAAGCCTACAGCAGTGCAAGCTATCCGTGACCAACATTATATGGACGATTATATAGACAGTCAACCTAATGAAAATACTTGCATTCAGTTAGTGCGTGATATTATACATATCCATAAGCAAGGTGGTTTCGAAATACGTAATTGGCTGAGTAACAGCGCGATTGTTTTAAACAGTTTACCTGAAGAGTTGCTCGCCACTACCGCCGCGACCGTGAAGATAGGGGCGCGACATGAGGGTGAACGCGCATTAGGGGTAATATGGTATCCTCACGACGATACCTTAGGGTTCGTAACCTCTTTTAAGCGTATACCAGAAGACATAATGAGTGGTAAAAAATGTCCTACAAAACGCGAGTTACTACAGGTAATTATGTCGTTGTTTGATGTTTACGGGTTTCTTTCACCGTTTACAATTAATGGTAAGATATTACTTCAAGAAACCTGGAAATCAAATATAGACTGGGACGAATATATTTCGGAAATGATTTATATTAAATGGGTTAAGTGGTTGAAGTTATTAAAATTAATTAATGAAATTAGAATACCAAGATGCTATTATAATGTGAATGCATCGCCATTACGTCACACTGACTCATTCAATGTCACTGCATCTACGCGTACACCGGCCGATAGATTCGTTAGCGAAACCGGTTATAATTGTTTACAACTTCATATTTTTTGCGACGCCGCTATACAGGCCATGTGTGCAGTTGCGTATTGGCGTTGGCTAGACAGTTATAATCGAGTACGGGTTTGTTTGGTTGCCAGTAAATGTCGAGTAAGTCCGGTAAAGCCTGTAACAATACCTAGGTTAGAATTGCAGGCAGCAGTCATTGCTGCTCGGTTAGCGAACACATTACAGTCCACACATCGTATTAAAACTTATGATAGGTATTTTTGGTGCGATTCTACTACAGTATTGCAATGGATACGCAACGATACGCGGTATTATAAACCATACGTAGCACACCGCTTGGGTGAGATTGATGAATTGACGAAAGTTAGTGAATGGAGATACGTACCTACTACAATGAATGTTGCGGATAAGGCTACCCGGGAGAACTATGATAGCTTAAAGATGGATAGTGAGTGGTTCAACGGCCCATCCTTCTTATACGAGGCGAAAGGCTCGTGGCCGACCAGTATAGTTATACCTACCGATGAAGAGTGCGATCTGGAATGTATAACACACATACAATTAGTTCAACCTGAAAACTTACCTGAAAGTTCAGCTATACCGGACCCAGCAAGGTTTTCCTCCTGGATACGTCTTCTTAGAAGTATGTCCGCAGTCCTGAAATTTATAAATAAATGCCAAAAGAAGGACATCAATGAATGTACTGCTATGGAACGTGCTGAATTTTATATCCTACAGTATGCTCAAAGATGTTCTTTTAATCATGAAATAAAATTAATTAAATCAGGAAAATGTTTCGATAAAAATAGTAAATTACTTACCTTAACGCCTTTCCTAGATAAAAATGGTATACTCCGCGTAGGGGGGCGCATTGAGGCCGCTAACGAGGTTTCATATGATTTGAAACATCCTGTATTATTGGATGGGCGTAGCGAAGTAGCTAGATTAATTATAATGTATTATCATGTCAAAGCAGGCCACGGAAACCAGGAAATGGTGGTTAATAATTTAAAACAAAAATACTGGATGATACGCATGAGACCTACTGTTAAAGACATAGCAAAGAAATGCATGTTATGTAGGATAAAAAAGGCGCAGCCTGAAGTACCATTAATGGGCGACTTACCTTCTGCCAGAGTTGCTCACCATCAACGACCCTTCACTCATTGTGGTGTTGACTTGTTTGGGCCCATGGAGGTTACAGTTGGGAGACGGAGGGAGAAGCGGTATGGGGTCATATTTACTTGCATGACTGTTAGGGCAATTCATTTGGAGACCGTTTCGTCCTTGAGTACGGACTCATTAATAATGGCTCTTCGAAGGATGAGTTCGAGACGTGGATGGCCTTTAAAGCTGTATTCCGATAATGGTACGAATTTCAGAGGTGCAGATACAGAACTGAAGAAGTCAGTCACTGAATTGGATGAACAATTGCTGCAGACTGCTGCCAGCGTCCACGGTACTCAGTGGACATTTATACCACCGGCCAGTCCACACTGGGGTGGGGCATGGGAGCGCTTAATAAGAAGCGTTAAGATCGCTTTGAAGGTTGTTCTCAAGGAATGGGCACCCCGAGAGGAGGTATTTAATACACTGCTGGCTGAGGTGGAAGCTATGGTGAATGGGCGTCCTCTGAGTCACGTATCCGTCGATGCCAACAGCAGGGAATCGTTGACCCCTAATCACTTCTTGCTCGGCTCGCTGTCCACTTCACCACAATTGGGCAACTTTAATGATACCGACCTGTATTTGCGACGGCAGTGGCGCATATCGCAGAGATTAGCGGATATGTTCTGGAAGAGGTGGGTAACCGAAGTACCGCCAGAACTAATTCCCCGTCAAAAGTGGCTACTAGACGTCAAACAACCCATTCAAATCGGGGACTTAGTGTTTATAGCCGACCCTAATGCTCCGCGTAACGTGTGGCCACGAGGTTTAGTAGAGAATATTTTTCCTAGTAAAGACGGCCGCGTGCGAGTGGTACAGGTGAAAACGCAAATAGGTCTTAAACGATCAGTCTCTCGCGTCGCTAAAATTCCTTTGGAATAATAGTGCTGTGTCAGCACTAGGGTGGGGCTATGTAAGCGACGCAAATAATTATGTAGGTAGATTAATTTTTATGTTTTTAATATAAGGTAGTTGTAAGAACTTAGTGTGTAAGTCAGTCGTCCGATAACCGCCGCTGCGATCGGCATGCTATATATTGAATCCCTGTATCGCGACAAAATCTGACAATAAACTATTTCTTTGTGCTAAAAGTGGGTTTGTGTTCATCCTTTGAAGCCGTGACCTTTACACTTCCACTGAAAAAGAGTTTCGGTATTTGCCTTCCACTGCCAGCGAGTAGCGGAGTGAGCGAGGCTGGAAATGAGGCTGAGCGAGTTTTAAGCTTCCATTAGAAGCGGACTTGGAGGCCTGCTAGCCAGTATACAGACAGCCGTGATAGAAACAAGTCATGTGCACGATGTCGGACGATTCAAGTGATGATGATTTTTATGAAACAATAATTAAATAGTTTTTACACAGGCAAGATTGAGGTTATGGAAAAATAAAAATTACTTTCATTTACCTTCTGTTATGTCTGTTATTTTTAATTCCACTATTTTCTTCCATGCCAGTTTTTTTTATCGCCTCGGCGATAATCCTTGTCATTGCCATTCCATAAACAAGGGTATGCACGAACAGATAGATAGATTTTTTTTAAATAGATTTAATAAATAGCTCCATATTGCGCAAGGTTGCGGCAATTACTAGACCGTTTAAGGACTAGAAAGGGGTAGCGGTGGCTGGAGGGGGCGGGGCTGTGAGCGGAGTCCGTTCAAAACTAGCGCGCAACGCCATGACGCAGCGGACCCATTTTAATTCGCTCAGTCCGCTCCGTTTACTCGCTCGCGGTGGATGTACTTGTATGAAAATCAGTATTGCGAGTCGAGCGGAGTTCGCTCGGAATCCGCTCGACACTTCGACCACTTTTGTGACTCTTTGAACTCGTTTTGTCCGCTCCGCTCATTTTTAATCAGTGGAAGCACTTATATGCCATTCGCCATTGCGAGTTAAACGGACTCTAAACGGAGTCCGCTCCGCTCGCAGTGGAAGGCGGGCAACCAAAAAGAGGTCTACAAGGCGTTGTCGGTGATGTTTCACCGACAACGTCTCAATGACCAATCTTAATCACAGATAGCTCTGCATTACTTCTGAGCTATTAAGACTCTGATTATAAGAATCGTGTTACTCCACAGAACAATGCCATATCTAAGCTGCGCCGCAACATATCCATGGTAAGCTAAAAGAGCAGTCTTAATGTTTGCTTATTTATTTATTTAAATCTTTAGCACAAAACTTAATGCCAAAGGCATTCTCTCCCAGTCAACCATTATTAAAGCGCCACAAAGCATAAAATAAAGAGAGCGGTTATTTTTTTTAATAACTTTTTCTGCTTGAGCTCGAACCACGCGTAGTGTTTCCAGGAGCAGAATATAATATGTCTAGTATTATACCGAGAAAAGTTGTTTCATCTGTTTGTCCATTATACTTCCAGAGTCAAAGCTTTTTTTTATTAAAGAATTGCATATACGAGGTTTCTTCAATATTAACGAGCAGGTTATTATTATTTAACCATTTTATAAAGGAAAGAATAGTTTCATTAATTTCAGAGTTGACTTTAATTAATTTGCTCTCCGTAATAACTACTGCAATGACATCAGCTAAAAGTAAATAAAAATGATTTGAAACGGTTGGTAGATCTTTGAAGTACAATAGGAACAGTAAAGGGTACAAAGATGCTCCCTTGAGGAACTCCAGTATTATTATATTTAGTCTGTGAGAGATACATTGTTTCTTCTCTATTTGAGTTTATATTAGAAATTTTTGTATATTGGGTTATATTATTTGCCAGGTAACTCTGTAACCAATCATGTACCACACCACGTAAACCATCCATTTCACACTTATGAAGCAAAATATGATTACTAACGTAATCAAATGCTTTGCTGATATAAAAAATACAGCATAAGTGGACGTGTTTTTATCAACATATTCCAGTATTTTATTTAATAATTTGAAACTTCCTAATGTCCTTCATTTAACTTTTTGGAAACCTGATTTCAAAATGTTATTTTTGTTTATAAGTTAGTAATTCACGAGTGCATATTTTTTTCCAATGCTTTAGATAAAACAGGTATTAGTGCCATAGGCATATATAGTTATTTATTTCCATTGGATCACCTTTTTAGGGTTCCGTAGCCAAATGGCAAAAATTGAACCCTTATGGACTCGTCATGGCTGTCTATTTGTCTGTCAGTATATCACAGCCATTTTTTCCGAAACTATATGAACTATACGGTTGAAACTTGGTAAGTAGATGTATTCTGTGAACCGCATTAAGATTTTCACACAAAAAAAAACAGTAAATCTTAGGGGTTCCCCATACTTAGAACTGAAACTAAACGGCCGTCCAATGGCTAGGGCGTCGGCCTTGTGATCTTGAGGTCGCTGGTTCGAACCCCACCCATTGCTCTACCGACGTAAACCCACTACTAACACAAGCATTTTAGCTTAGCACGAGGGGTTAACTAGTAGACTGAAAAAGTCTGCTAGTAATCATTATTTAATTTTTTTTTTCTTCAAATCCGTACGTCACCTATGAATGCGTCTTCAAAAATGATATTGAAGTTTCTAATATAATTTTTTTCTTAAGTGAATAGTTTGCGCGAGAGACACTTCCAAAGTGGCAAAATGGGTGTGTGTGTTTGTCCCCTGTAACTTCTAAAATAAGAGAATGATAAAACTAAAACACATAGGTACATTACAGTACGTACGGTTGACTCCATGCATTTTGTTAGGACGACTGTAACTACATAAGTTGGTCAAGTTGTATAAAAATAACTATCTATACCACCGAGTGCGCTATAATTTTAGTTGAAAGTACTTACTTAGAGGTATATATTATATTTTTTTCAGAATTATTTTATGGACTAAGAGCTGACAACCGAAACGGCAAGGTAATATGATCATTCATAAAAATGATTTATCAGCTTACCTGGAGCATTCTAAGCATAAAGACGTCGACCTGGCAGGATTCGCGTGGAGATAGGCAAACCATTTGGCATAAAAAGTAATCCTGATCACATTACCTTTTTTTTATTTTTTTCCCACCCCATAACTCCCACATCCACCAAGCGAATCCTGCCAGGTCGACGTCTTTATGCTTAGAATGCTCCAGGTAAGCTGATAAATCATTTTTATGAATGATCAAATTACCTTGCCGTTTCGGTTGTCAGCTCTCCGTCCATTAGTAATGTTTCAAAAGTTATAAGGACGCTCTAATTTTTACTTTGTATTAGGTTATTTCGAAACAGGGTTTGATCTGCATAGTTCCAAGGCATTTTTTGTTGCATTTCAAGAGACCTTTCCAATACCCTACACTTTACGTTGAATGAGATGGGGTTTGAAAAAAATTTTTGTTGAATGTTTGTTAGTCAATCATGTCATAGTAAAAACAGATCTCGATGAAATATGGCAAAATATTTATGAAAGCAAAGCTAATTGTAATATATATGCGCCCAATTCAAATAAAGTTTGATGATAATAAATAAATGAATCCATTATATTGAAATGCGAGAAAGTAATATAATGGAAATAATATTACAGTATGGATTTAATCTGTTTTTCAGTGTTTGTGTCAATATTCACCGTGGTAAAATTGGAAAATACCTGCCAGTTTGGTAATAATAAAACTTATTCAAAGTCAGATTGAAGTTAATATTAAATTGCAAGTGGTATATAAATTCTTTGTTAGAGGGGTAAATAACAACGTATCGGTAGTTTCCGAACCTAACAGCATAGCAAAAGTAATTAACATAGCGTTAGAAAGGAAAACTGTTGGATACAAACCTACCAATTAAAACTTGTAACGTTATTGCGAATAGCAAAAACTAAAGTTGATAGTTTTCACTTGAAATAGTAGGCAGCTCACATTGACACCAAAGAAGCGGCTAAAACTTTTAATTGGTTTTCAATGGTGTATCCAGTACTAATACTATGTGTATGTGAAGCAGTTTATTACGTTTATACTTGTTTTAATTTAATATAAAAAATACGTATATGTATTTATATACTTACTCCTGTTCCCGTAGAAATCTAGTCGTTGCGGAACCAAATAACCGTAATTTTGAATCCCTGTGGAAACTTGAATAAATTACCGACAAGGATGTGCCAATGAGTTTTGAAAAAAAAAAAAATTCTATTCTTGGCATGTTTTTGAAAATACACGAAAAATAGGAATTTTTGTGGTTTTTTGGAAAGTAAAGCGCTAAATCGAAAATATTAAGAAAATCCCTATTATTAATTGTGTGTTCAATATACCCACAAAAATCCAGCAAAGTTTCAATTTTGGACCCAAAAACTAGACACTCGGAGCTACAATTTGCTTTTTTTTAAATGTCTCTACGATGATTTTTATCCAAGTTAAAGCCTATTGAAAATCACCCAAAAAAAAATTTTGATCCCTTAAATTTTTCCACTAGTTTAGTTTATTTTGTGTGACTTGGCCATTGAACTATCTTTATACGTTAGTTGGTACAAGTAAATTTTGTTTACACGTCATGTAATATACACGTAAAGTATAAGTTGTAACTACCTATGTTTGTTAAGCCAGATAATAGCCCATACTGGTATTGGTAATTGGACGCTAGTGTCTCATTTTAGGCTGTTGTTGATTGTGCAACACATGCATTCAGCATTGACAATGCTGACTTCTGCTCTCTTCTTTTTGGAGCGTCGAATCGACCACCGATCTAACATAAAATAGACGGACTTCTATCAATGATTAGAAGTCCGTCTGTACTGGAATTTTTTTTATACGCTTTGTTTCAGGCTCTCCTAGTACTAAGTATTATTGAAATAGGTACGCAGCTTTATCAAGCCTACAATTGACTGGTTATTGACACTTATTGATTAAATATTTTCCAAATGGCAATTTTCCATCGTCAGGCGACAGATTGGTGCAATAGTGTCATGGAGCACCTGGTTTTGTACCCTTGTGTACCCTTCCACGGCCAAGTCACACAACATTATCTATAATAATAAAGAAATCGCAGTAAGGAACCCTAGACTTGGCACGACTGTCTAGATTTCATTACTTTTTAGAGATAAACAAGGAGCTCCATCGAGACTTGGCTAGTTTTTACAGAATGTTTTTGGTAGGATTTCACTTCTTTTTGTATTAAGTGGGGATATTGATTTATTTTATTAGATTTTGTTATTAAATAAACTATTCAATTAAAACTTCTTTTAAATCTAATCATTAAGTGATAATCAGTAATCCTTCACTAATCGTAAAATTCCTAACCTATTTAAATCTTCGAATTGTTATAATAACAACCTTTTTTTTTTTTTTTTTTGTTGTCCGGGAGGAAATGCATTGACGCATTCCCACCACCGCTGCAGCGTATTCGCGCGCTGGCGGTGGGATATGTGGGACTCGCCCTCTCCATAGCGTGGTATGCTAAGGTCATACCACGAGGAGAGGACCCTACACCACTAAAACCTCCTGGACACTCCTTCGATCCGCCGTTGGCGGGGGTCGGGTACGCATGAGCAATCCGGCCCCCCGACGGCACCCGCGGCCAATATGGTACCGCGGGATCTCCAGGGCCACACTTACAGTGGCCCATTTGCCCAATTATAGGGACGCCCGGAGTGTAGAGGCGTCCCTACACCTCATGGGTTATAATAACAACCTGCTAATTAACCTTAGCAAACCTCACGAAATAATAATCGAAATCAACGAAATGCAAATAATCCCTCCTAATCCCTAGCAAACGTTTTCAAGCGCAGTAGAAGAATGTCGTAAACTGTAACGCGGCCGGTTGCCACTTCGCCATATAAGGTTATCGGAAAAACAAACGTAAGCGCGTTTTAAAATACAGTCAGCGCCATCTAACGACCTGTGCGGGTATCACCGCCACTCTTAGTCCAATGCATTATAATATATTTTGACCAAATTTTGAGCGAAATTATTATTTTAGTGTAATTTGTTTATTTAATTTGTATAATGTTCGAGTAGAATTAAGTTAATAGTTCGACTTTTTCTCCTTGTAAACTTGCAAGTATAAGTATAAAAGCCAGTCTAGTCTTATCCAGAGTTTTCCTTTCATTTTATTTATATGCGTATTAAAAGCAGAAGAAGAGGCATTCGCCCAGCAGTGGGACGCTATAGGCTAGATTAAATTAGAAGATGTGTCCCACTACGCTGGAGTTTTGCAATGACAGTCGATTTTTTATGTACCAATAGTAGAAGAGGGCATTACTATATCTCTAATACAACTGAGGGTTCTTCATCAGATACTTCAGACCTTCGATTTTTTACATCAAATAAAGTGGCCCACCAAGTTGAAGTTGAAGGCGGTATGTCGATCTCTAATAGCTTGGTTGAGCTCTTGTGTTTTCTAATCAGGGTCACCAGGTACTCCAGATCTTCGATTATCCTAGTTTTTTATAGTTTTCCCTTTATGGTCCATTAAACCCTTACTCTGTACCAAATTTCAGCTCTCTGAGTTTATGGGAAGTACTAGTTCTATTCTGATGATCATGAGTGAGTGAGTGAGTGAGTGTCATAAATGCGAAACTTTGCTTTCGCTTAACTTCGGAACCAAAAGGACCTACAGACCTGAAATTTTGGATTTTAAGTATGTGATTATAGCTTACTGGATGACGAATTTCTGCGTTCTGGTCTTATCCAGAGGTTCTCAAATAGGGGCCTGAAAATGCGGTGAAATGGTTCCAGTAAAGGATGGTACGGCAGTGTTTGCTTCGCGCTCGACATGGCGGGGGCACTGCCGTGCCCCCAGATATCCTTAGTAATATTATAAATGTGAAATTAACTCTGTCTGTCTGTTACGCAATCACGCCTTAACTACTGAAGCGAGTTAAATGAAATTTGGTACAGATATAGTCTAGAGCCTGATAAAGAACATAGGCTATATTTTATTATGAATTTCCCACGGGAACGGGAGTTACGCGGGTGAAACCGCGCGCGGGAAGCTAGTATTTATATAAAGGTGATGAGTTTGTTTGCTTGCTTGAACGTGCTATACTTATTAAATACCAATTATTCAAAATTTTAGTAAATTGGCAACGTGTACAATGTACATACACTTTTGTGTTTTAAAGAAAAATCTAAGACGAAAACTAAATAAACTTTATAATTCGAATATTATTTATTACACGTCACTTGTTCACCTGCCCGTTTATGTCCTGCTAAACACGGACCTCCTCTTAGCTGACCAAGCCAGGATCGTTGAGCGATATTGCCATAACTCTTACGACATCAATGGGAAGACAAGTCTCTATTCTAAACACACCACAGTTATTAATTTATTCAAAATTAAATATACATATTGTTGAATCACCTTCCAAACATTAGAAGATGGTTCAAAATTGTCAGCGTGCGTTAATATAACTAAACGTAACTATTTTGTGGTAACAAAAACCGGTGGAAGTTTGCACGGTAATGTACATCATATATTTTTTTTAGTTTTATCATTCTCTTATTTTAGAAGTTACAGGGGGGAGACACACATTTTACCACTTTGGAAGTGTCTCTCGCGCAAACTATTCAGTTTAGAAAAAAATGACATTAGAAACCTCAATATCATTTTTGAAGACCTATCTATAGATAACCCAAATGTATGGGTTTGATGAAAAAAAAAATTTGAGTTTCAGTTCTAAGTATTGTTTTTTTGTTTTTTTTTTTCTATTTTTGTGTGAAAATCTTAATGCGGTTCACAAAATACATCTACTTACCAAGTTTCAACATTATAATTCTTATAGTTTGGGAAAAAAGTGGCTGTGACATACGGATGGACAGACAGACAGACATGACGAATCTATAAGGGTTCCGTTTTTTGCCATTTGGCTACGGAACCCTAAAAAAGGGTCTGGAAGCAAAAAAAAATCTACACGATACACATAATTTTCATCAGTTTAATGAACGTGATACGTGATTTTATTAGCCGTATAAATCTCGCTTTAAATATCGGTAGTCGTGGGCTCGATTCCCTCGCCGGACAAGAAATTTATGTAAATGCTAAGATTTTTTTCCAGGTCTAGTTGAGGGATTACTTTACGTGCCTTTTTTATTTTGAACGGGGGGAAATGCATTTACTCCCTCCCTCCGACGCTGCAGCGTATTCGCGCGCTGGCGGTGGGATATGTGGGACTCGCCCTCTCCATAGCATGGTATGCTAACTGATACCACGAGGAGAGGACCCTACACCACTAAAATCCCCCGGACACTCCTTCGATCCGCCGTTGGCAGCAGCCGGGTACGCATAAGCAATCCCTACTCTACGTGCTTCGGAGAGCACGTCAAACCATTAATACCGATTGTTATAAAATCTTATGTAATACCAAGGAACGGGCAGCCACGTTTCCTTGTGTATTATAATAAAATACCGCGGTCACCAACCCGTCTGCCACGCGTGGTGACTATGGCAAAATACTCCCTTGGGAAGAGGCCCATGGTTAGAAGTGGACGTTGTACGGGCTGATGATGATGATGACTTGCAAAACATAGTTAATATTAAACAATTATATTTATGGGCGACTATTAAGTGATAATGATAACTTCTTATACGAATAGTCGATACTTAGTTCAAATTCATCAGTCATTAGTTGATAAAGTACATCAGCGGCTGAAAACAGTTATATAGTTTCCAAAATGCCTTGCAGAAAAAAAATATTTCAAGAGTGTATCTCTGAAGCTTACCGACCTTGTTTACGTTCCTAACATTTCATGTCGACCAACTACAATGCTCTGGAACCTTTCCAACCTCAAATCGCAAAATTTATTTGCCTTCAACTGAAGCTAGTGCATCTACGTGGATATACTACACAAAAATGCTTAATACAAGAGAACAAGACGCCTGGATGTGATTTCACAAAATACAACAGCAATACCGTAGATCTTTTACTTGTAAGGGAAAACATAAAATGTATTAAACCATTAAAAGTGGCATATATTATTATACTGACAGATTTTAGAGGGTACAGTATAGTTCTGTTCCTTTTTTTTACAAGCTTTTATTTAGTTTCACTGTTCCGATGTTTGTCATCAATTCTTGCAAGTTATATTTGAGATACTTGTCGGACGAGTACTTTGGTGCTATATGGTAACCAGGATCTGATAATGGAACAACCAACAGTCGAGCCCGCTTACAGCCAGGCCGAAGACCCCAGAGCAAGGGTGACCTGATAGTATTCTGCAGATATCCCTGACAACAACGTAAGAGCTTCTGGATGCTATACTTAAAGTTCTTCAGAAGCTCTTCAACTGCTTCTTACTCGAGGGTCAAATGCCAGAATCGTGGAGCAGAGGTGTGGTGCTTTTTTTCTTCGTAAAAGATGTCAAAACCTCGTTGAAGAATTATAGACCTATCACATTGCTGAGCTATGTGTATAAGCTGTTCGTCATAAATCGTCTTGAACAAGCTGGTTTCCGAAACGCTTTAGTACCATACATACTGCCCTCCTTAATGCAAACGCAGTACTTGAAAAATCGCGATTTCGAGATAAAAGCGGTAAACACTTTTTTTATCTAATCAGAAAGACATATATGGCTTTTAAAGTGAACCTAAAAAATAAGACAAATCTTTATGTATAGATTAGGTTCCTGAAATGTCATTTTTGCAAAAAAGGGAAAACTGCAAGTACAATTAGCAGGGCAGCATACGCTAAGGCACACACAAGATTCTACACAGAAGAGCTAGGTCTAATTCTCAAGTTCCCGGAGTCAATCATCCAAGACTGGTTTCTGTGGTAATTTCAGATGGTAGCCGGATTCGCCAGCTATTACTGCATAGTAGCCTGAACAAATAGTAGAAGTACACAAATTAGCGTAAACTAATAAAAGGTTTTCACCATATGTATAAACGGAGTCAATTTTATGTAGTCGCCTACTTATACGCAACTATATTAAATCGGCTACGTTTGGTGTAAAGTAGGTATGCGGTCATCCGCCATCCTACATTACACCGAATTCCGATTCAGATGAATGTCTGTCTTGGCTAGGTACGAGATGGAAGCACCAACTAGCGGATAACTTTGAAAACAATTAGGGAATAATTTGAAATGACAAATGGGTGGCGGTCATTACGAAGAGAAATTACTTTCTCTACAACCAAATAATTGCAATGAAATGTTATAATTTACAAAGACTATTCGATCATGTACTGTATTGATAATAACGTTTACATTATTTACCGTCGAAAATAACACAATGATGAAAATCAATTTCAGATAGTACATCTTCATCTGTCACTTAACTTGAAAATTATGCCAGTTGCTCCCCTAAATTCTGCTTATGTCTGCATTTTTTTAATGTAATCAGTGCCTAAATGAATTTAATCGTACGAATTTATAAAATACAATAAAAATATAACTATCCTTATCAGTACATTAGATTATTCGTGATTGTGATGAGTAAAAACTCATCACAATTACGAAAAATGTACACATCTATCCTGTTCTTTGATTTGATTCATTTGGAAAAATAAGCTCTCACTAGAATTTGTTTATTTTGAACATTACGAATTCGATGTAAAAATATTGATTTCTGTTTTTTGCTTTGCATCCCGAGCCAATTAGTTTAATTGTGTACAATTCAAGTTATATCTCTGATAGAAACAAAATTTACCCAACGATATAGGTTCCAAATCGAATCCAGTACTTATGCTTCTCAAATAACTAATTTTCATGCAACAACTTAAAAGAAGTAGAAGCATATCTGCCGAAGCTTTGTACAGTGGAGTACTCCCCTTTAAATACTACATACGAAAATAGGATATTATATGAAAATCGTAGAATTATTTTAATATGTCTTATGTAACCATCCAAGTGAAACACAGATAATTTGTCAATGCCAAATCCTGCTAAGTTTCTGTAGTGGCATTATAAGATTCTGCCAACAACTCAAAAACCTTTACAGATCTGTGACATTGGGGCACAGTACTATAAGCTCTTAATTGGGAGTCAATTTACCTAAAATTGTAGAATTATTCTAAATCTGATCACACTTAGAAGTAAGTAAATAACAAATAATTAAATTTAATCATATAACGCATGTCGTACTATAATATTAATTGTTGACGATTATTTGTGATCGATGTTTTTACCATTGTTCTTGTAAATTGTTTATTTTGCTCAATAATGCACGGATACGTAATTTCACTAGTAAATACTGTCAATTGGTCAACCAAAGGTTCCCTGTTTGGCCTAAGCGCACACCGCATTGATTCGTGGTTCCCCACCAACTACTTCACACCCAGCCAATACAAAATAAATGAAAATGCGTTTTTTTAAACTATATTTTAACTAATTATAAAATTAATAATAATAATTAACTATATTTTAACAAATAGTATCGATGACTTGACAGTACTGAATGGAAAAGTCAATTAATATTGTTAAAATATAAAAGAGAACCATAACCACCGTAGTATAGCGGTATTTGGCTCGCTTTAAATCTCGGAGGTCGTGGGTTCAGGGGGGGGGGCATGTTCAGGCCACGTTATACGGGTTGATGATGATGATGATGATAAAAGAGAAAAGAAATTAGAAAAGAATAATAATTTTAAAAGTATAAAGTTTATCCAAAAAATGGATCGAACCTCAGCCAGTCGCTATAAAAGTATTACAATTCTTTGAGACAAGAACGAATAATAAGTTTGTCAAGTAAAAGACAAAGAATTGAAAATATGTTACAATGTGACCGTAGCAAGCGAACGAATATTTTCAATTCTTTGTCTTTTACTTGACAAACTTATTATTCGTTACTGTCTCAAAGAATTGTAATACTCGCGGCCTGACTCTTATCGTTGTTCATGCTCATATTCGTCTTCAGTAGATCGATTTATCGCATGGTGCATCCTATCACTTGTCAACCTGTCTTGGTATTGAGTATAAGTCTCAGATTCTCGAGATAAAATAAGCCGTTCGCGATCAGCTGTCAGCCGTAATTCTCTCTCAGTGAAGGTTTCGGACTCATGGGATAGAACATGCCGTTCGCGATCTGCTGTGAGCCGTAATTCTCTCTCAGTGAAGGTTTCGGACTCACGGGATAGAACATGCCGTTCGCGATCAGCTGTCAGCCGTAATTCTCTCTCAGTGAAGGTTTCGGACTCATGGGATAGAACATGCCGTTCGCGATCTGCTGTGAGCCGTAATTCTCTCTCAGTGAAGGTTTCGGACTCACGGGATAGAACATGCCGTTCGCGATCTGCTGTGAGCCGTAATTCCCTCTCAGTGAAGGTTTCGGACTCACGTGACAATGTATGCCATTCGCGGTCAGCTGTGAGCTGCAATTCTTGTTAAGAAGAACTTTGAGATGCCCGTGATGTAGCTCGTCTAGCCTTGTCAGCTTCTATTCTCATCTCTCTCTCTGGAGTGCTTTCATTGGCTCGAGAAGTTGAGGCACTAACTCTCATAGAATTCAACCGATGCGCTCTTTCCTCTGCTGATTATTGAGAACGCGCATCTCTTATTCTTTAAGCATTTCTCGTATTTCGAGATAATGATAATCGTTTTTTAGGCGGCATCGTGATTTCTTAAATGGACGGTGAATGAATACCTACCTAACTAAATGACCTAGGTACGGTACGGTGGAGGTCCTAACTAACTACCTATATCTACTTATTTAGTCTACCTTATACGTAATACTTAATGACAACCAAAATTATAAAACTAAACCTAAATGAAGTCTATAAAATTAAATTTAAAATCCTAAAAATAATAAAGTGCCTATATCTTAACTACCTACGTCTATTAGTAAAGTTTCTTAACTAATAGACTACTTAAAGCAACTATACCTAGAAATACTATAACAAAACAAAAATAAAAGAGCTAAAACGCCTACCAATCCAACAGGTACCTACTTAATTAGGCTTACTAATTGTACTGCAACTAAAAATAAATTCTTATAACTACGCCTATAATATATACCTAAATTATAATTAGAATTAATTTTAAACCTACCTATCTATTGAAATTTTATATAGAAAACTAAAATATTATAAAGCTGCAGAGTTTGTTTGTTTGTTTGAACGCGCTAATCTCAGGAACTAATGGTCTGATTTCATCCATTATTTCAGTGTTGGATAGTCCATTTATCGAGAAAGGTTATAGGCTATATATATTTTTTTTTTTGAATAGGGATCCGTAGGAAAATTGCGATTTTGTAACCCAAGGTGTAAAATCGAAAACCTATTTATGCGTGCGCTGCAAAAACTATTGACAATAGAACAATATAATGTACTACGGGTTTGTAGGTCTTATTAAGATCTACAAAAAAGTCCGCAAAAACACATATCTAACTATCATAGTTTAGTCACAATAACCGCTTTTATGTTCATTAGTATGAAATATTTTGCCAGTTTTTACGACATTTTTCATTGCTGCTCCGCTCCTATTGACCGTAGCGTGATGAAAAGTATACTATAACCTAGCCCAGGAGAATGAACTACACTTGAGATCAATAAAATCGCACACGTTGACTTTTTGTTGTTAAAGCAGTTTTTTTCATGAATGTGAATACATATTAAAATAAAACTTACACTATTTGAATGTTTACTTCAGTACCTTTCTAATGATATCAAATACAGTGTAAAAAAAGTACCCATAGGGAGTTTTAGGGCACAAAACCCAACATACGGATAAAATTACCCAATTTAGCTTAAGAAAGAATAAAAATAAAACTCAAAATGCTTGATCAAATTGTTTTTTAATAAGGTGTATTCCCTCCCCTAGCCTTGATTACAGCTCTTAATCGGTTTTTCATGGACCGTATTAATTTCACCATGAAATCTTGTGGTATGGCGTTCCACTCCTCTTCAATGGCAAGTTGAAGCTCTTGGAGGCGCGTAGGAGCAGGGCTTCTTGCTCGAACTCTTCTTTTTAGCTCATCCCAGACATGCTCAATCGGATTGAGATCAGGACTACGAGCTGGCCACTCCATCGCGGTGATTCCAACGTCTTCCATGTAGTCGCAAACTGTTCTAGCGACATGCGGTCTGGCGTTGTCGTGCATTAAGAGAAAATCTTCTCCCATAAGCCACGCAAGCGGCCTCACATGTTCTTCGAGCACTTCTTCGACGTATCGTGCAGCCGTCAAACTTCTCGATCTCGGGCCGGTATTCGCCGTAGTGATGAATACAATGTCAGTTTTAGTGTCCAACATTATGCCACCCCAAAACATACACGATCCACCTCCAAAAGCCACACGTTCGCTTATGCAGCATTGTGAAAATCGCTCTGATGACCTTCTGTAGACCCTAGAGCGTCCATCATGACCATGTAAAGTCATTCTGCACTCATCAGAGAGCATAACAGCCCGCCATTGGTCATACGTCCAATTTAAATGTTCCCTAGCAAATTGTAGCCGGGCTTGTCGGTGAGCTGTGGTCAATTTGGGACCATTTGCTGGGCGATGTGAAGTCATTCCTGCTTCACCTAGTCTTCTTCGAACTGTCCACCGACTTATACTGACATTGCGAACTTCTCGAAGCTGTTGTCTCAGTTGAACCGCGTTCAGTTGCCGATTTCTCAAAGACCTTGTCACAAGAAAGCGGTCATCACGCTCTGATGTTGTGCGTCGCCGGCCAGATCCTGGTCGCCGAATGTAGCCACCGGTCTCTTGGAACCTCTGGTATACACGACGAACAGAGTAGCGGCTCAAATTTAGCCGTCGAGCAACTTCACTTTGGTTATGGCCTGCTTCGAGCAAGGCAATAACTTGAGCGGCTTCTGCGGGCGTGGTATCCATATTTTTCCAGTAAATCCGTATGCTTCCAGTAGAGATGTTATCACGTTGACCTTCGGTATGCAACTGATTAAAAATTCCAATAAACCGACCTTTTTATACCTGCGGCTAAGGGTGCAAGTAGTGACAACGCAAACGCGTGAATTTGGGGAATTCGGTGTACGGTCCGTTTTTGTAAGTTACGTAAAGGTCAATGATTTTAATTTTATGTTTTTGTAAAGCTAAGCTTGTATGCTTTAATTTTGTCTAATGATTTTTACTCAATATCTTTAGATTTTAGAAAACAATCAGTAATAAACCAAATTACAAGGGGTGTGCGATTTTATTGCTCTCAAGTGTATATTTGTGCCAAATTTAATTTATTAAATATAATTTATTTAAAATCCATTCAGTAGTTTTTATTCTATAGCGAACATACAGACAGACAGACAGACAAAAATTTTACTGATTGCATTTTTGGCATCGGGATCTCCACTACCAATCACTCCCTGACAGTTATTTTGGAAGAATATTCAATGTACAGAATTGACCTCGCTACAGATTTATTATAAGTATAGATAATTTTGGATGTTGCTATATATTTGGAAATCTTCACTATCTATTTGATGCTGACTTTATTTATTTAAACATCTTCAGGATATCTAGTAAATAAACAGTCAACTACATTAGCTTTGTTCGTATTCCAATTAAGTTAAATTGGGAATATATTAAATATTCATCGAACAACGTTTGAACATTTCCTTTGTAGTATAATGAAAATATTAATTTTGATGTTTATATTTATTAGGAAAACAATATTTTATCGATATGTTTTAGAATGTTTCATGTTTAACCATTACATTTTATTCTTTTTGTGACGTTCTTGATCACAAAAAGAATAAAATGTAATTTATTTTTGATGTGCCTTAGTATCACCATGAAAATTGGCATTAGTAAATATAAAAGGAATATCCTTGGTGATATAAAAATTGGTGATACTATTTTTGGGGATACAACGGGAATGCTTCAATAACAGATCATTAACATATTATTATAATTTGGATATAATTATGGCACCCTCTAAATAGGGAGATTCATTTTACCCTAAAGTTAATTATGATTTTGTGGCAAACCCCGTTTATGCTCTGGACATTAAAACGTTATGTTGATATATTTTTTTTGATAACATAAACAATTGCAACAGTTATATGAATTATATTCGCAAAAATTTATCATTTGTTTGTTTTGTGCAATAAAACAGGTTAGAATGTTCAAAAACATGGCCTTACAGCGACGTCCACAGCGAGTCATGGCCATCAGGGCGTCCCGCGCCTACCGCACGGTCGCGTTTGAGGAGGCACTTGCGGGGTCCCCTCTGTGGGACCTGGAGGCGGAGGTTATTGCCGCCACGTACCGGTGGAGGTGTGAGGGGGCGAGTTCTGGCCGCGACCCCTTTCCGGAAGGTGATGCACTGAAGGTGGCGGACTGAAGTCCGTCGCCAAAACCTCCGGAAATGGCAGGAGCGGCTAGAGGCCTTGCCGCGGAGCGGATTGCGTACGGTGGAGGCGATTCGGCCCCATCTAAAAGGGTGAGCCGGTCGACGTCACGGCGACGTCACCTACCACGTTGCACAGGTAGTAACAAGTCATGGCTGCTTCGGCCACTACCTGTGCAACGTGGCGCATAGAGAGCCGGACACTCGCTGTCACCACTGTGACTGTGCCGACGATACGGCCCAGCACGTGGTGGTGGAGTGTCCGGCGTGGGCCAACGAGTAGGAGGAGATCCTTGGCGTGGTGGGAGACGATTTCTCGCTGCCGAACATAATTTCAAAGATGGTCCAAAGCGAGAGGTCGTCGGAGGCGGTTGCCACCTTCTATAGACAAGTTATGTCACAGAAGGAGGCCGCGGAGCGGGAGAGGAAAGAAGATCCCTCCGCCCACCCGCTCTGCAGACGGCGTGTTGGCCGTCGGTGGCGGGTCGAAACGCGCCGCCTACCGCCCTAGACTCGACTTCGGGGATTGGGGCACATGGGCCCCACTCCCTTCGAGGCTGACCCATGAGGAGTAGGGATGCCTCTACATTCCAGGCGTCCCTAGGCGTCGCGTAATTGGGCACTGTAAGTGTGGCCCAGGAGATCCCGCGGAGCCATAATGGCCGCGGGTGCCGTCGGGGGGCCGGATTGCTTATGCGTACCCGGCCCCCGCCAACGGCGGATCGAAGGAGTGTCCGGAGTGTTTAAGTGGTGTAGGGTCCTCTCCTCGTGGTATGAGTTTAGCATAAAAAAAGGGCAGCGTGATTTTACTGTAGAGCCTGATTGTCTTGTCCCCTTTTTATATATTATGGAGGTGATATAATATCACTGTCTACACTATCTGGGTATACAGTGCGATGATTTAAATAAATTTACGGTAAGGAGAAGAATTGATATCTTACTCGTTCTATTACATTCTCTTTTTATGAAGATGGAACTGCTCCATATTCATAAAAAGGGGATTTTTCATTTGAAAATATTAAGGATGTTCGATATTTATACCTATACGTGTAATAAAACTGGTTGAGGTTAAATTTTTCACATTGATTTTTTATAACATTTTTTTCGGAGGGCAGTCTAGTATCAATACTAAAGAAAAAATGAAATTTAAGCTATGCCTCTCTCTCTCACACTTCGCCTGACCGTCCGGCTGTCTGGCCCTTGAAACGTCATTCACGCTGAAACTTCTAATTGGATTTTGGAAGAAATTATAGATATTTTTAGGAAATAATAAAAAATCAAGACAAAAATACAAATCAATCAACAAACAAAGATTTACTCTTATTTAAATAATTATCTTATTAAAAATGTAATTACTCTCATTACTTTACATTGCCAAACAGAAACAAAGAATCACAAATCATAACTCAAACGCAAAACAATCAAATTAATTAGACAACAAAATGATGACAAGTTAGAACACGTTAGAACAAGCAGATCGCTCACCCAAACCGATGCTACCGCTACCGACACCAAGCGCAAAAGTGAGCTCTTGTGCCTAGTGTTGACAGCTTCCATAGACTTGGGTGACGTTGCCTGTCAAAACATCAACTAATTACTAACAATATATATTTTTATATATGAAGGGGAGGCGCGTGGACGTTCGTCTTCATCCATCTTCAAATTAAATGAAATAAGGCTCCCAAGGTATTCTCTGATTTATTGTGATAACAACCGTGTTACAATCAATCGGAAATAATTAAACACTGCTGGGATGAAAACGGATAACTAATTTCTGAACGCGGTGAAGTCGGTTGTACGTTGGCACCACCGCACGCTTCGCTGCCCTTTTTCAAACTGGCGGAGCGATCTTCCCCTCTCTCAAGTACCCTCGATTTATGTTGGCTAACCTGTACCAGTCTTGTGATTGGCTACACGAACACGACGTACCAACATAACAAAACTTAACTGTCCGTTCAGTGTTGCCAACGCACATCCCGAATACACCCAAGTCGTTGTTGGCTTGACGTTCCGTTTTACAATCTCCGACATATATACCTAGTCAGGTCATAAGTTCTGTCACATGTCTAATATAAAATAATTGAAACAAGTTTATTCATTATGTCACCATTTATATACCAAAATGAACTTAACAAAACATAGATTCTTATGACACTAAAGTTTATTCAAAATGACCGCCGTGATTTTGAATACAGGCCTTCAATCTGCGCGGCCAGTCGTCTATCGCAGCACGAACGAGGTCCATGTCAATATCGGCGGCTGCCTTAATCAAGTATGTCTTGAGTGACTCCAAATTGGGATGAGGCTTTGAGCACGCCTTTTCCTCCAAGTGTTGCCATATCTTGTAATCTAACGGATTCAAATCTGGACTGGAGGAAGGCCAGTCTTCGTGCCGGATGAAGTCGATTACACGCGCCGCCAGCCAGTCTTGTGTGCTCTTCGCTCTATGAGCTGGCGCCGAATCTTGTTGGAATACCCAGTGCCTGTTATTGAACATGGTATGAGAAACAGGTTCCACAAGGTTCGTCGGGACTGTATTTTGATACACAACTGCATTCGTTTTTACACCTTTCTCACAAAAATGTACCTGTTAAGCCCCAATAAGAAACTCCCAACCATACCATGAGCGAGGATGGAAAATGACATCGTTGGATACGCGGAATACGGTTGCTCGCTTCTTCACTACTGTGTGCGTACACCTTATCATTTTGTTTGTTGTAGCTCTCTTCTACGGTAAAAAATTTTTCATCCGAAAAAAGAATTTCCCTATATTTTTTTACCGCGTACCGCTTCAACAAAGCGCGGCATCTCTTCAGTCTCAGGTCCATTAGACGAGCATTCAAACGATTTCATGTTTTTCTTCGATATGCCCGAAGCCCTAAGTCTTCATTTAACACCCTTTTCACCGTGGTTCTGCTTAACCCCATCTGAAGGGCCAACAGTTTCTGCTTACGTTTGGGATTTCTTTGAATTCGGCGTGAATTCTTACACGTGAAACTTCACAGCTTTTATCACTGCTGGAGTCCTAACAGACCGAGGGCGACCACTTCTTGACCTGTCATCTACACTAGAGTCTTCATTGTATCGTTTGATGGTGCGATAAACGAATCTTTTGGTTATATACAAATTTTTCAGTATGTCAAAAATTTTAATTGGCGCGTAACCGCAACGATGCAACGCAATAACTGCAACACGGTCTTCTTTAAGCGTCCACTCCATATTTAAAAATGAGTAAAATTCTAAAAAGTATACATTTTTATTTTCATGAACAATTTGAAATTCGAATTCTTTAAACTTTTTTGTGGCCAGCATTCTAAAAGAAAAGTTTTTACTGTGTGACAATACTTATGACCTGACTAGGTATATACCGTACACAAGTTGTATCCCTTACTTATGCGTAGTTCTTTTGGGAGAGAAAGTCAAAATATTTTCATAGTTATTATACTCCTTTAAGCTTAGTCCCTGTTAGACTAACTGAAAACGAATTCTGTGAAATGATTTAAGGATTATTTCGTTAATATAAAATAATCGTTGGATTTCGTTGTATGTGTTCAAATTTCTTCAGTTTTTCATGAACCAGAAAGGGCTTATAACTTTTATGCACACACTTTTATGTAGTACTTCGCTGATACTGCCAAAACACACTTTGTTCTTTAGCGGAAATAAACACGTTATTTTAGTATATTTAAAGTAGTCTTTTGTATAGAAATATTATCTTGGCGTAATTTTTAATACTCTTATTATCAAAAATTAATTTATATTACTATAGACTCAGTCTCTGTCATATGTGTATAGATATAATAGAAAAATCGATTTTAAAATCGAAATATTGTGGAATTTAGTACAAAATCTAGAAGGCATTAAATAATACATCGCAAACCATTACGGAATATTTTTCTGACATATAAAGAATTACCGCAATTCCAGACCAAAGGAGGGTTGGTTATGATTTCAATTATAATATTCGTATACATACGTATAGCCGTTCCGTAATTTCATCGTTTAGATCTCGTGGGAACGTTAAAAAATAATTGATGTGTTATTTCACATATTAAGTAACTAGATTCCCGCGCGTGAGTTCACCCGCGTAATTGGTGTTCTAGTAGGTACTTCATAATTAAATATCCTATAAACTTCCTCGATAAATGGGCTATCTAACTCTGAAATTATATTAAAATCGTACCAGTAGTTCCTGAGATTAGTATTTTTAAGCAAACAAATAAACTCTTCAGCTTTATATATTATTATAGATAGTAGATTTCATAATTTTACTAGCGCCCGCCCGTCCCTCGCATTAAAAGGGAGTTTCGTGGGTAATCTTTGGAACTACTGAGCCGATTTTGAAAATTCAAAAAGTGAACTGTATCTTAAAATTAAGCTCACTCACAATTGTATAAAATTTGTTAGTAGTTGCAGTGATTACCCCCCAGAGACAACTTCACTAATTTCAACACTTTATAATACCTACAGTAAAGTTCTTCGGCACACAACATATCACCGGACAATCTTTTAGTTATACAATGTATTCTGAAGATTTATTTTTCCTACAACAGTTGATTGCAGTTCCCGAAAATATTTTTTAAACTATCCAAGTTTACTGAAATCCCGAAACAACGCCTCTGTTCGTGGAAGTAGAGAATTCTGTTAACATTTCCAAAGAGCCCACCCCTTTCGTGTATATTACAATGGATATTACCAGACCGACAGCCGTAACAATGGAATTGTTCTACATTTTAGTCAAGAAGATGGAATAAAATGACTGAAATGCAATGTGCTGATGGATTTTGCGATGCACGTCCATTTAACATCAATTAAATGGGATGCTTTGTTTTAATTACTATGTTGTGGTCTGAATAAGTATAATAATAATATGTACTATGAATATGGGCCTACTTCGAAGAAAGGGTTTTTGCAACCACACTTGGAAGGCTGATTTGACAATTGTTATTGTAATATTATTAATATTAGGCAGGAAAACAGGCAAGCAGTTGAAACAACTGGTATTCACCTGCATTAGGTTGCTTCTTTCTTCTGGTGTCAAGTAGATGATTTCTTGAGTTTAAACTGTGAGTCAAGTCTGTTTTTAAACTACACTTGAGAGCAATAAAATCGCACACCCCTTGTAATTTGGTTTATTACTGATTGTTTTCTAAAATCTAAAGATATTGAGTAAAAATCATTAGACAAAATTAAAGCATACAAGCTTAGCTTTACAAAAACATAAAATTAAAATCATTGACCTTTACGTAACTTACAAAAACCGACCGTACACCGAATTCCCCAAATTCACGCGTTTGCGTTGTCACTACTTGCACCCTTAGCCGCAGGTATAAAAAGGTCGGTTTATTGGAATTTTTAATCAGTTGCATACCGAAGGTCAACGTGATAACATCTCTACTGGAAGCATACGGATTTACTGGAAAAATATGGATACCACGCCCGCAGAAGCCGCTCAAGTTATTGCCTTGCTCGAAGCAGGCCATAACCAAAGTGAAGTTGCTCGACGGCTAAATTTGAGCCGCTACTCTGTTCGTCGTGTATACCAGAGGTTCCAAGAGACCGGTGGCTACATTCGGCGACCAGGATCTGGCCGGCGACGCACAACATCAGAGCGTGATGACCGCTTTCTTGTGACAAGGTCTTTGAGAAATCGGCAACTGAACGCGGTTCAACTGGGACAACAGCTTCGAGAAGTTCGCAATGTCAGTATAAGTCGGTGGACAGTTCGAAGAAGACTAGGTGAAGCAGGAATGACTTCACATCGCCCAGCAAATGGTCCCAAATTGACCACAGCTCACCGACAAGCCCGGCTACAATTTGCTAGGGAACATTTAAATTGGACGTATGACCAATGGCGGGCTGTTATGTTCTCTGATGAGTGCAGAATGACTTTTCATGGTCATGATGGACGCTCTAGGGTCTACAGAAGGTCATCAGAGCGATTTTCACAATGCTGCATAAGCGAACGTGTGGCTTTTGGAGGTGGATCGTGTATGTTTTGGGGTGGCATAATGTTGGACACTAAAACTGACATTGTATTCATCACTACGGCGAATACCGGCCCGAGATCGAGAAGTTTGACGGCTGCACGATACGTCGAAGAAGTGCTCGAAGAACATGTGAGGCCGCTTGCGTGGCTTATGGGAGAAAATTTTCTCTTAATGCGCGACAACGCCAGACCGCATGTCGCTAGAACAGTTTGCGACTACATGGAAGACGTTGGAATCACCGCGATGGAGTGGCCAGCTCGTAGTCCTGATCTCAATCCGATTGAGCATGTCTGGGATGAGCTAAAAAGAAGAGTTCGAGCAAGAAGCCCTGCTCCTACGCGCCTCCAAGAGCTTCAACTTGCCATTGAAGAGGAGTGGAACGCCATACCACAAGATTTCATGGTGAAATTAATACGGTCCATGAAAAACCGATTAAGAGCTGTAATAAAGGCTAGGGGAGGGAATACACCTTATTAAAAAACAATTTGATCAAGCATTTTGAGTTTTATTTTTATTCTTTCTTAAGCTAAATTGGGTAATTTTATCCGTATGTTGGGTTTTGTGCCCTAAAACTCCCTATGGGTACATTTTTTACACTGTATTTGATATCATTAGAAAGGTACTGAAGTAAACATTCAAATAGTGTAAGTTTTATTTTAATATGTATTCACATTCATGAAAAAAACTGCTTTAACAACAAAAAGTCAACATGTGCGATTTTATTGCTCTCAAGTGTATAATGTTATAACAATCGGGACGAACGGCTTAACGTGCTTTCCGAGGCACTGAGGGTAGTCCCTCAACCAGGTGGTTGAGGGACTTGAAAGGAGACTTGAGGAGACATGGAAAAAAATGTATGAAAATTTTACACCACGATTATTTGACCGGCTGATTGTCTGATGAATCAACGCACGGCCTAAACCACTGATCGTAGACGAGGCTTGGTGTGGTAGGTGTATTTTCTATTTGACTGGGAAATTACTGGGAAACATAACTATTCTATAATATAATAATTATATAGAATTTATTAGATTAGATTTTGCGAAAAGACAGGCTACCTTTTAAAGCGAAGGCCAACAAAGTACCTATTGCACTCGAATACAGTCGTGAAAATCTAGTTTTTACAACTAAGATGAATTTCACGTCAGTCCGACTGTCGTTGTACAAAATAAGCTGTAAGCGTCACTGTTTATCTTCTTATTCGGTCCACGTCCGAAATTAAAGAGCGAAAAAGGTCACAATCTGGCTTTGTGTTGTTTGAGTATCTACTGAAAAATACCCTTAAACCACCGACATTGAAACTTGGACCGCCAACTCATTCCTTATGGGACTTGAACGCTACGTGACACGAATTCGTACTGCTCCATGTTTTGGGTCAGTTAAGTTGTCGCATTCCTCAATCTTCGACGGTTTCACCGGATGTTTTTAACGAAAAGTTATCAAAGTATATCTTTCTTGAATTAAGCGTTGAATGGTTGAATGATACTATTAATGATATATAAACACATGCAAATAAAGAGTTTTCTATATTATAGGTACCTTAAAAATATCTAGCTAGTAAATGTCTAGCAGTGAAAGTCCAATCAAAATTAAAACCTACCGAATTTGAGTGACTATAACTAGTAACTGTCCAATATAAAGAGAACACACGTCATAAGGGCGTCTGAGTCTCCTGAATTTTGAAGAATATATAGATCAAATAGGGGAAAACTGTTTGTATGGAGAAATCAAAATAATCGCGGTAACTACTGTTAGCTATTTTTGTATTAACACTTAATAAATAGTTCTCAATATGATTTCTACCCTACCCCCTTAATGAGATATAATTGTATAACGGGAGTCTACCTTTGTGATTTTGTGTGGCAACGTGACAGTTAATATTTGGCCGTTATTGAGTGCACAAGCATTGTAATTTGAGAATTGTGAAGTGTTAATAAAGTGAATTTAAAACTTCTAAGGACTTTTCTCTGAAGATTCCCTGGCTCGATTATACTACTATTTTATTATAATATGTACAAATCCTGGCGAAGACTTCGCTGTATTTTATGGCCCTAGAGGTTGGAATAATATCTTTATAGTACTAATTTGTGCTGATATTATTCTGCATTTTATGAGTGAATACATTGCAAGGCTCTCCCAGTTTTATGTTCATTAGGAAATTGTTCCAGTTATAATATATTAGGGAACAAGTTTTTACATTAATATTTATTAAAGGAACCTCCCAAAGAAAAGTTTGCCATAATTAATCCACCTGGTAGGCGGTTTGGAGACAGCAGTAACATATGCCAATACCTAATCGGGCGTTGCTATATGACCACCTATATAGTATTTACCCTGATATGGAAATTGAATCTCTGCACATCAAAATTTAACGGCTAGAGAGATAATCATCATCATCAGCCACACGTCACACTGCTGAATATGGGACTCCTCCTGAGGGAGAGTTTTGCCGTAGTGACAACGATTGGCAGGCGGGTTGGTTTATTGTATGCTCTGTATAATTATTCTGAGTTCTTCCATCAGCTTTGCCATGACCACGATGTCATCAGCAAATCGATGGTGTATGAGGTATTCATCGTTAATATTCATACCTACTCCTTTCTAATCTAGAACTTTGAAGGCATCTTTCAAAGTAGACATAAACAATTTTAGAGAAATAACGTTTCACCAATTTGGGAACACCTAATTATTGGGGGTAGGAAGAGAAAGTATTGACACCAGTTGAAATATTATTGTGAATTCAAATAGTTAAAAGTGCAGTGTACAACAAAACATTTTAGCTCACATTTGTGAATTTTTGGTAGTTATTCGCTGAATATTTACATCAAAAGACGTATGGAGGTATGGATTGTTGTTAACAATTTATAATTTGTAGATAAATAATATAACCATAAATTGTTAAAATATATCAAGTTGAAGATGTAATTGATGATTTATAACACATTTCAGTACCATATAACTGAGTTGTAAGTTTTTGTTACCTTTAAAACATTACTGTGCCAATTTTGGTACAGTAACCACAAGTATACATATTACACATTATTGTTCAGACATTGAAAATGAGAAGTAGTTGTAGATTTAGCACTAGTAACACCTTTCAAGGTTTGAAAGATGCTATACATTTCATCGTAGAAGATAGTGACGGTTTGCAATATGATTTAGCTATAATTCTACCTGTATGGTTAGGTGTTAGAGGTAAATGAAACGAAAGGAATGTCGAATTAATACTTCAATATATTGCCATAATTCAGGCTATATAAAGGATTACAATGGTTACAAATATAGAGTAACATAAGATACAGAGTAATATCATAGAGTAGCTTATATCTAATTTAACCATACCTCACATCATCCCTCATAAAGAAAAAAAAATCAAATTACTTTTTTTTTTACATTACAAAGATACATTTTTATAGTTTTTTACCATCATATATTTATTTTGATTCATAATAAGGTTTAGTACGATTTTTATGGATGATGCCCTTCCTACCATATTTATTAATTATTTCTACGTTTGGTGGTATATCTTTTATAACTTTATATGGACCTGAGTAAATATTGTCCAATTTATTACTAGGTGTATCATTTTTTACAAGTAACGAATATTTTTTCTTATAACTAACAGGATTAACATATTTATCATATCTTAATTTTCTATTTAACTTACTTTTTAACAAATTATTCCTAGCTTCTTTATGTGAAAGTTGCAAACGGTATCTTAATTATAAAGAGGATAATTGTCATAATTATAAAGAGGATCTACATTACTTGTCAGATTACTGGGTAGAGAACATTTCTTACCAAATACCAATTCAAATGGTGTGAACCCTGTTTCTGTATGTACAGTAGTGTTGAAAGCAAAACACCAGAAATTAATCCACTTACCCACAATTAAGGATGATTTTCCGTTTGAATACGCAAAAACGCATTCAAATTTTTATGTGTTACCTCCAGAGCTCCTATTGACTGGTGATGATGTGCTGTAGAATTTAGTTGTGTTATATTAAGTAACTTACATACCTCATTAAATACGTCAGATAAAAACTCCTTTCCTCTGTCCGTTGCAATTTCTTTAGGCACATGGAGTGCCTAAGAATAAAATTATTAACAAATGATTTCGCTACTTCCTCAGATTTTTTAGAAACTAGGGGATACGCTTCAACATATTTTGTTAGTTCACATTGTAATGTTAAGATATAAGAGTAATTATCACTATCAGTTTCTAAAGGACCAACGAGATCTAAATATACTTTTTCAAATGCAGTATGTGCTGTACTAGTTATAACCATAGGCTCTTTCTTTGGTAAAGAATACTTTTGTCGCTGGCATTTATCACAGCACTTAACAAATTTTTGAACATCACTATCTATGCCAGGCCAATAATAATATTTCTTTATATTATTTGACATTCGTCTCATACCAGCATGGCCACTACTAGGTAAGAGGTGAAAATCGTTTAAAATGACTCGTATATCATCTTTATTTTCAATTCTTTCGACGTCACTTAATATACATATACGTGGTCCGGACCTATTTTTCTTATTCTTTATTTCTGTCAACAACTTTTCAATAAAAATATTATTATCTTTACTTTTTTTAAATATATATTTCTTCTATATTTATTAAACTGCCAAAATTATCTAACACTCTCACAAATTCGTCTCGCGTCTTTTGCGATTGATATTTTAAAAATTTCACATAAATAGTTTTTTCACTATCAACATAACAAAAGATTTTATTTTCAATTGTAATTTTATTTAGTTTCTCATTTTACCTAATTTATGTTAACTTATAAATCTTAACTCCACTGAATCTTTCGGTTTAATATGAGTACTTACGACTTTTGGTTGATCAGGCCTAGAGTCGGTAACTACCATATCCACCGAAAAATCTGGGTTGTTTTGTTTTCTTGCTTGCGCTCTTGTCATAACATTTATAATTCTTTCATGCATATCTTTCAAATCATTTATAGTAATTCTTGACAGTGCATCTGCAGCTGCATTGTCAGAACCTTTAACATATTCTACCACAAAGTTATATTCTTCTATCGCTATTCTAAATTTCATAAGCCTTCTAGAAGGATCTTTCATATTAAATAAATATACTAACGGTCGGTGATCCGTCCGTATTATGAACGGTCGGCCATACAAATATGGTCGAAAATATTTCACAGCCCACACTATCGCCAGTAATTCTTTTTCAATAACAGGATAATCCTTTTGTCCTTTATTTAAACATCTACTAGCATAAGCTATTGGTCGTCCAATTCCATTCGATATAATTGCACCTATCGAATTATTTGACGCATCAGTTTGAATTATAAATTTATTTGTATCAGAAAAATCAGGATAGTCAAGTATATGTGGTGTTACTAAACGCTGTTTTAATATTTCAAAAGATTTTTGACATTCTTTAGTCCATTCAAAAAGTACACCTTTCCTTGTTAATTGATTTAAAGGGTATGTAATTTCTGCAAATTTTGGTATGTATTTCCTGTAATAATTAGTGAAAGCTAGAAATCGTTTTACTTCTTCAGTACTGTTAGGACATGGATAATCTTTAACTACATTATTTTTTGTAGGGTCAGGTCTGATACCATCACTTGAAATAACATGTCCTAAATATAATATCTGTTTCCATAAAAAATCACACTTCATCGGATTCAATTTTAATTTTACCGTTCGAAGTCTTTCAAATATATCTTGTAAATGTTTGTTATGTGAAGATAAAGTCAAGGTAAATTAAACATTTTTCGTTATTTAAACCTGCCATTGCTATTGATATCATCCTAGAAAATGAACTGGGACTAGTTTTTAAACCCATTGGCATACGTGTCATTTGATATTGACCTGAATAAAATGATGTGTAATTTCTACTAATTTCATCTAATTTAACATTATAATAACCCTGGTGTAAATCTAAATGAGTAAAATAAATACTACCTGTTAAAGATTCTAAAATTTGGGTAATATCTGGTAAAGGGAATTTATCATCCTCTATACAATCATTAAGATTACGATAGTCGATGACTAATCGCCATTCGTTGTTTCCTGAAGTATTAGATTTTTTTGGTACCAATAATATTGGACTCGACCAATCACTTTTACTAGGTTCTATTATACCATCATCTAACATTTTATTTAGTTGACGTTTAACTTCCTCTTTTTGTGAAATAGATAACCTATACTGTTCAGAAAAAACTGGTTTTATATCGGGTTTTACAGATATAGTACTTGTGTACACATCAGTAGTAGTTACACACAAATATTTAAGTTCAATCAGCACAAAAATAGAAAAAAATAAAGAAAGAAATACGATATGTCACAGATATCTTCCAGATGTATTATTATTATTAAAACGACGATTCGCTCTAACGCTAACTGCTACTGCTAACCGCTAACACTTTGATATATTTATCACTTACTTTTTTCACACTTTTATTTTTATACGCGCACCATACTATATTTTTACGACGTACATTTTTGTATACATTTTTTTTTTAATACTGCGTCTGCACCTATATTTGAGTTATCAGCTGGTCCCGGTTGCAACTGTCGTCGAAAAAATGATCTCCTCTTAGTCGTCCAATTTATTTCCTTACTAATCCATCTTCTATGGCACCTTTTATATAAACGATAAGTAAATAATATCACGCCAAGTAAAACAATAAATCCAATTATCGTTAGCAAAATATTGGTTGTCGTCATATGGAAACGTATTTCTTCAAGATTAGATTGATTATTTCTAGCTGCTGCGTTTTGGACGATTACGGCTTCCTCAGTAGATTTTGTGTTTCCCATTTTGCCGATTTACAATATTCGAGATTAATAAATACGAAATTTTACGTCCATATATCCCGTTACTGTCATTGTCACTAATTCTTCCGAATCTTCGAGCACCGACCTGATACGGGAGAGTCTCATATTCGCGATTCACGCACGGTACCTTTAGGCAGGGTCGCCTTGTATGGTTAGGTGTTAGAGGTAAATGAAACGAAAGGAATGTCGAATTAATACTTCAATATATTGTTATAATTCAGTGTTGCGGGTTGTGTGTGTGGCGAGAAATAAGCAGAGGCGGATTGACGTTCAAAAGGGTATAATTATGCAAAGAATGAGCTTTACAAAAATGTTGGTATTTTTCTGAGAAGGTATATAATACTAGTTGCAATTAGGGTTAAGGATGGAATGAACGGGCCACGCGGCCTATGCACATCTAAATCGTAATGACGCGACACTACCGCACTGTGATTGGCTCACGATGACCCGACAGAACTCGCTGATTGGTCGGCGGCTCCGCGGGCACACGCGATGTGCAGGCGCAGGTGCACTCCTGGTGCCATCTGGCGGAAGTCGCTGAACTATTTGATTTGATGTTTTAACATACTCCCGGCCTTGGAAGCGACGGCTTTCAAATTAATGTCCATTGATAGGAAGAGGGCATATCTTAGAAAATGCACGTCTAATTATACCACTCGCGGTTTTGATATCAGCCACTCTTGATATATTGTCCTTGCCAGGAAAGGTTTTAATTATTCGTCCCAAGGTCCACTTCAGCGGGGGTTGATTGTCATCTTTGATCAAAACAAGAGTATTTACTGTAAGATCGTCGGACTGCTCCTTCCATTTTAGACGTGTCTGCAATTCAGATACATACTCCTTTGCCCATCTTGTCCAAAAATGTTGGCGTATCTGCTCCACACGTTGATACCGAGTCAGGAGGTGTGCCGTCGATTCAGTAAGGTCTTCAGTCACTGGAGCTGTCAGGGAGCGGCCGATCAGGAAATGCGCTGGACTGAGCGGCTGCATGTCCTCAGGATCCTGTGACATAGGGCTGAGAGGACGAGAATTCAATACAGCCTCAATTTGTGATAAGACTGTATTAAATTCTTCGTACGTTAAGTGTGCGTTGCCAACGACGCGCCGCAAATGATACTTGCAGCTCTTGACCCCAGCCTCCCAATATCCTCCGAAGTGGCTAGCATAAACTGGCATAAATTTAAATTCTATGTTTTGAGACATTGCGTACTCCTTTATACGTTCGGAACAGTTAACTAAAAAATTTGAAAATTGATTCATTAGCCCTACGAAATTTTTCCCGTTGTCTGAGAAAATAACAGCAGGTTTACCTCGACGTGAAATGAATCGTTTTAGCGCAAGCAGATAAGCATCAGTAGACAAATCGCCCACTAGTTCAAGATGAACCGCACGAGTGGTAAAACATATGAATAAACATATATATGATTTTATAGTTTTCGCGCCCCGCCCCTTACGGTTCAGTATGAGAACAGGACCTGCATAATCTACACCGCACTTGGTAAAAGGAGCGCATGGTTTTAGTCGTTCTGATGGTAAGTTGCCCATAAGCGGCGTCAATGGTTTGGCTCGCATGCGAGCGCAAATAATACAATTATGGACTACGATTCGAGCTAAGTTCCTACCATTTACAGGCCACCATGTCTCACGAAGCGAATAAAGAAGCAATTGGGGTGCAGCATGCATCAATTGTTTATGTTGATATCGAAAAAGTAATAACGTAAAGTGATGTGTCGGCGAGAGCAAAATTGGGTGTTTTTTATTATAGCTAAAAAGAGATGAATTTAAAAGCCGACCACCAACTCTTATTAAATTATTAGTTTTATCCATAAATACGCTGAGTTTATTTAAGTTGTGATTCTTACGTAAATATTCATTTTTTAATAACACATTATATTCGTCATAATAAGATTCCTGTTGTGAAATGCGCGCGAGCATCAACATAGATTCATTCAACTCGTCGGCAGTCAGCGCGCCGGAGCGCCGCGTCAGCTTATTGCGAGTATTATGTACAAAGCGAAGTACATAAGCGGCAGCGCGGTACATGCGAACGAACTGAGAAAATCTATTAAATGGAAACAATGTGTTATTAATGGGTTGATGCGTTAATAAGTTTTTTACAGCATTTGATTTTGTTTCAGGTAAATCAGTTGGACTATTAACGGTCAACGTATAGTCGTAGTCATAATTATGTAAAAATGCCGGACCATTCCACCAAAGACATGAATTATTTAGCGCGTCTAAATGCAGTCCGCGCGACACGATATCTGCCGGGTTATCCCTACCTTTGATATGCCGCCATGGTACGTCCTTTGTTAGTTTATGTATTTCCGTAATTCTATTTTGTACATAAGGTTTTAATTGATTCGGAGGCATTTGTAACCACCCTAATACAATTGTAGAATCAGTCCAAAAAATCACTTTATCAAAGTGAGTATTGCACGATTCTTTTATTTTATTATAAAGTCTAGCACCAACTAACGCCCCTAGCAACTCTAATCTAGGGATAGTGGTGGGAGTTAATGGCGAAACTTTACTCTTAGAACAAAAAAAACGGACATAAACATTTGACTCCTTATCAATACTACGAATATAGGTGCAAGCCCCCCTTCCCACCTGGGATGAATCTGTAAACATATGTAGTTCTTTGTAAATACAATTATCACACGAAATGTAACGAGGGACTTTTATATTATTGAGATGAGTCAAATTATTTACAAACTTGAACCAAGCTTGTGCTATGTCGTTAGGCACCCGCTCGTCCCAGTCTATACGTAGGAGCCACAGTTTTTGTAATAACATTTTGGCTAAAATAATTGTAGGACTTAACAAACCTAGCGGGTCAAATATCTGTGAGGTCAATGACAAGATTATACGTTTGGTTGGATACTGATCTATTATTTCAAGTCGCGACTGAAAATGTAAATTATCCGATATATTATGCCAACCTAGTCCGAGTGTTTTACTTTGCGCGTGTTCGCCTAAATTAAGCTCCTTTGTGTGACCTTTTAAATCGGTAGTTTTATGATCGAAGTTGAATGCCCATTTGCGTAGTGGAAAACAACCCGATTGTAATGTTTTTGCAGTTTCTGCACAAATATATAATAATTTTTCTAAGTTATCCCCACCAAAAATAAGGTCATCAACGTAGGAATTATTTTTTATTACATCTGCTACTTCAGGTATTGTACACTCCTGTGCTAATTGTTTCAAACACCTGCAACTCAAGAATGGAGCAGAGGCCATACCATAGCTAACAGTATTTAATTGATACATTTTTAATTCATCCGAAGGATTATCACGCCACAAAATAAGCTGTAAATTGCGCTGTGCAGGATCAACTAGTACCTGCCTGTACATTTTTTCGATGTCAGCGCAGGCTACGTATTTATTTTCACGAAATCTTAATAGAATCGCGATTAGGTCCCCTTGTATAGGTTCCCCAATTAATTGTAGCTCGTTGAGGTTCGTGCCGTTGCTAGTGGCAGCGCTGGCATCGAACACGACTCTCAATCGAGTAGTACTACTATTTACACGAAAAATCCCATGGTGTGGAATAACGTAGTGGGGGTTTCCATACGATGTTACGCGACTCATATGACCTAGATTTATATATTCGTGAATAAACTCCTTATATAATTGTTTATAAGCAGGATTACATTCTAACCGCTGTTCCAACGCTAGAAAACGTTTCTTTGCATGTAAATATGAGTCACCCAGGACCTCAGGAGATTGTTTGAACGGAATGCGCACGCAGAACCTTCCATTAACGTCTCGCTTTGTTGACTGTAAGAAGTGTTCTTCGCATAGCTGTTCATCAACACTGCGCGTATCATCTGACTGAGGATTTGGTAGCTCCTCGAGCTCCCAGAACATACGTACTTGCCTATCTATATTTTGTGCGTTTATAGTAGTGAAATTACAAGCTATGTTCCGTGGGAGTTGTGTATTGTTTTGATAAATCGGACCGGAAACAATCCAACCGAGTTTCGTATTTTGAAGATAAGGCCCATTAGAAAGTCGGATCTTACCTTCACATAAAATATCATAAAACAAATCGCAACCTATCAACATATCAATAGGTAGACTTTCGTAAAACTCGGGATCTGCTAATTGAATGTGTGAAGGAATAATAAAATTATTTTTATTTATTGTGAAAGCTGGTAAGTTTGAAGTTATTTGCGGTAGTACTAAACAGGAAATGCGCCTCGAAAACGTACCACAAATTGACTTAAATTGAACACTACATGTACGAGTAGTTTCTGTGACTATATCACCAACTCCGTTTATTTGTATTGTGGACTGTAAGCACTTAAGTTGAAGTTTTTTAGTTAAAGATTGAGTTACAAAGCTTCGTTCGCTGCCACTGTCTAATATGGCACGAAATGTATGGTATTTACCGTTATTATCACATATCTCCACACTTGCGGTTGACAACAAGGTGGGCCGTAGGCTATTACATGCTAGTGTGCAAAATGTATGCGTATCATTCATATTTAAATGTGTGCAGTTGTTTACTTCATCGGATCGCGAGCGCGGCCGGCTAGATATTGACGACGATGGCTCCCCATAATTCGACACGAGTGATACGGTGCGCACGTCCTCGTCAGTATTATCGCGATGAAGTAACGAGTTATGTTTTTTATCACACTTCCTACAGGGTCCGAACCGGCAATCAACTAAAGCATGACCAAACTGTAAACAATTTTCGCATAACTTATTGTCTCGTACTAATTTAATTCTTTCGTTCAAATTTAAAGTTAAAAATTGTGCACACGAATATAGCGGGTGACTCGCGTTGCATTTAACACAAAGTTTTATGCGTGCATTCTTTTGTGTGGATTTAAACTTGTTGTTTACAACATTACATTGTACTTTTGAGTGATTTTGTGACGACATGTTACGCTTCTGATCACTAAATGAAGGAGAACCCGATTTTGAATGGGTTACTGCCAAGGTCTCTAAAACATCGGCTTTGTTTCTTAAAAAAGTCATTAAATGATCCAATGTAACTTTAAATGTAGAATCCCCGGACGACATTAACTCACTTTTGTGGTGTTCCCACTCGCGCTCTGTTACTATGTCTAACTTAGATACAACTAAATAAATGAGGAGAGTGCTCCAGGTTTCTGTACTTTCTCCAATTAATTTGAGCGCCCTTACATTTTTTAATACTGTGTCAATAAGTTTGCGAATCAACGCCGCCGATTCTTTACTGACGGTTGGAATGTTAAATAATGATTTGACGTGGTTATGTACCAAAAGTCCATTGTTATTATACCGATTTGTTAACAATTCCCATGCAATAGCGTAATTAGTATTGGAGAACTCAACTGACTCGATGACTAGTTCCGCACTACCTTGTAACGACGATTTTAAATAATGAAATTTTTGTATATCGGATATTTCTTTAGAATTATGTACTAAAGCTAAATATGTGTCGCGGAAATCTAGCCACTGTTCATATCTGCCGTTAAACGTGGGTAATGAAATGGTTGGTAATTTAACGGATTTATTCAAATATACCGAATTATTCATACATAATGATTTCTCGTGGGGCTCATCCTCACTAATCATGCACTCAGCTTGCGCTAAAACACTGTAATAATCGTTTTCAAACGATTCGCGAACCACTAACTGTTGTTCCTCAGACTCTGGGATTAACGATTCAATTTTATTTTGTATTTCATTAAAGTCATTATACAAGTTTTTAGCACCTTGTAAACGTAATTTTAACTCTGCGCGTTTTAAATGAGTTATCTCCAATGAATCAAAAGATTTTAAATAATTTTTGAATACAGTTAATCTAGCCTTAATGGAACCTCTGCGCTTATTGAGGTCTTTAAGGGTAGTATTTTCTTTAGCCAGCTCATCCTTAGACATCTCGGTGGAAATGAAAGACAAGAGTACTTACAGCTACAAGCACCAGTGCCAACGCTCCGCAAACACCGACACCCTCGTCCTAAATCCGACGCCGCCGCTGTCGTACGGCTGGTAACTGAGTCTTCAGGTTTACTCAGTGGTTAGTCTGCTTAATTGGGTTAGCAGTAGCACTAGGTCGACACGGGCTCCAGTCCTCTCCTCTCCAGGTTCCACTCGCACCGATTCTCGTCTTGATCCCGGGTCGAAGGTCCAAAATATGTTGCGGGTTGTGTGTGTGGCGAGAAATAAGCAGAGGCGGATTGACGTTCAAAAGGGTATAATTATGCAAAGAATGAGCTTTACAAAAATGTTGGTATTTTTCTGAGAAGGTATATAATACTAGTTGCAATTAGGGTTAAGGATGGAATGAACGGGCCACGCGGCCTATGCACATCTAAATCGTAATGACGCGACACTACCGCACTGTGATTGGCTCACGATGACCCGACAGAACTCGCTGATTGGTCGGCGGCTCCGCGGGCACACGCGATGTGCAGGCGCAGGTGCACTCCTGGTGCCATCTGGCGGAAGTCGCTGAACTATTTGATTTGATGTTTTAACATTCAGGCTATATAAAGAATTACAATGGTTACAAATATAGAGTAACATAAGATACAGAGTAATATCATAGAGTAGCTTATATTTAATTTAACCATACCTCACACACCAATCCCTTATTCTTCCTTAATGACTATAGTCACTGAAGAAGAAAAGGGTTTGAAGACAACAATACTCCATCTTACTTGCCAAATGATGTTCCCAGAAATATTGTGCTATTTGTTCGTCAAGTTGGTGGTCTCATGAAATCAGAATATTTATCTGCCACAAGATCATCCAAATCAGATCCAATGTATCTCAAACTGATCACTATCCGAGTTCAAATGCATCTAATACCCCAGCTTGGTAATAAGTGTACCCAAAATTATAAAAACAAATACACACACTTACATAGCCAATATGAACCTATCATAGCATGTATATTATAAAAAAGAGATCAACTTTTTTTCTGAGGAACCAAAGCCAGATTTTATATGAAGCATTGGCCCTAAGGACACTCCTCCAACAACTAATATAAAATATAATATGCTACTCCACGACCCCCACCAGGTCGGAAAGCTTATGAAACAAGTGTGCTCTGTTATTTGTCATAATATGAGCCACTGGGGCTACAAAAAATGGAAGAAAATTATGAGCATCGAACAAACCCATTTTAAAAATTGACACCCTGAAGTGGCTACTGTACCAATTTGGGAAAACCCCTTTTAAAATACTGAAAAAACCATTTTTAAAGTTTTTTTTGAATTTTCTTATGTTTTTTGTTTCCTATAAGGGGCCATCCATAAAGTACGTCACACGTATTTCATGATTCTTAGACCCCCTCTTTTTGTCACAGGTGGTCACATTTATGATCCCCAGTCCCTAGTGTGACGTCACAAATTTGCAATTTTACAACTACAAATTTTAAATTAAAACAGCAGTTCCACAATGAGTTTTATTTCGAAAAAAAAATTATTACAGTCGCTTTTTTTTCATCATTTGAATCTGCAGCTCTTTGATTTTAGATTCAACGTCACCTTCAATATTTTCACTACTTTTCAAAATTTTCCATAAGGAATTAACTTCTAAAAATACATATATTAAAAAAAGAAGGATTCCTCTGAGTTTCTTGCCAGAGTTGCCACGTTGACGCATCATAAGAAATCAGACGGCAGATACGTTAAAAATACTTATTTTAAATCATTCAAAATATTTTTCATGTGTCTATATAAATTACTAGCTTCCACGCGCGGTTTCACCCGCGTAATTCCCGTTCCCGTAGAAACTTTATAATAAAATATGGCTTATAGCTTCCTCAATAAATGGGCTATCTAACACTGAAATAATTTTTCAAATCGGACCAGTAGTTGCTGAGCTTAGCGCGTTCAAGCAAACAAACTCTTCAGCTTTATCTATTATGGCAAATAACTCATTATTAGGTACAAATTCTTTGCGTTTTTATACTCGTGATAATTTCTCAACGAAATGTCCGATTGGAATAAAACAAAAAGTATTTTACTCCTACATAAATACCCTTGATAACATAATGCTTAATTTGGATAAGGATTAATATTACGATATACATTTAACGTAGTTTCTTTCTTCAGACGATTTAATATTTTTTTATGAACATAAAATCGGTAATTGTGACTAAACTATGATAGTTAGATATATGCTCTCCCGGGCTTTTTTGTAGATCTTAATAAGACCTACAAACCCGTAGTACATCATTTTGTTCTATTGTCAATAGTTTTTGCAGCGCACGCATAAATAGGTTTTCGCTTTTACACCTTGGGTTACAAAATCGCAATTTTCGTACGGATCCTTAACTTTTTTGAAAATAAAATATAGCTTATAACCTCCCTCGATAAATGGACTATCCAACACTGAAAGAATTTTTAAAATCGGACCAGTAGGTCCTGATATTAGCGCGTTTTTTTTTGCGTAGCGCAAACAAACAAACAAACAAATAGCGGTCGCCCGCGGCTCCGTGCGGATGTCGGTTACCGCTGCAAAAAGCCTACCCAGGAAAGACACGGTCAGCAAAATGATTCCCAGGTCAATTCACAGACACCGACACAAACATCGACGACGCAGTCATTATCTGCAGGCTGCTCATATTGTCTTTCTGTGGATGTTAAAGTTGTTAATGATGAAAATATTTAAATGTAATTAATACTAAGTTACTTCTGCCGGCAGTCCCGGAGTGCAACCCGTTGTTTTAGGATAGATAACTAAAGCGATTATTGTAGAGCTTCTCTATAAACAACATTTGACGTTAAATTGTTTTCAGGTAACAAAATATACTGATGGTCGGGAGCCCCGACCCGTGATATGGCAACGTAAAGTTACCCATGCGTAAAATATTCTTTGCGTAAATCAATTCCTACTAATTTGAATGTTTGGCCCTGGGATTTGTTTATCGTTAGTGCGAAATAAATTTTACTGGAAATTGGAGCCTTTTGAAGGGTATAGGCAAATCAGTAGGGATCATGGGTATTCTTGGTATATGAGCTAATTCACGAGCTGCAGGGCCGGTGATAATCTTTGCTACTATTAAATTATCTTCTAGCTTCTTTATAAGAAGTCTCGTGCCATGTTGGGGGGGCTTAAATTTTTGAGAAGCATTATCAGCGTGCCATGCCAACTTTTAACGACAGTCCATGAGGTAGTAGCGCAGCGGGGTTCAGAGAATTTAAAAATTCCTGGGGGTAGTGCACTGCGTCCTCGATGTTAGTGACGGTGTCCATGGATTTTTGCAGAAATCGTAATATTTTAATTTCGCCATATCTTTAATACCAAACGTCCAATTTTAATCATTCAACGACCAAATATTATCTACATAAACTGTTCTTAGTGATGAACTAATTTATTTTGATAAGGATTAATAGCATGAGTAAAATAAACACGTTTAAATGTAGTCAAAAAAAAAACAAGATTCTAAATAAGAAAATGGTTGTTGTGCCTCACTCGACATAGATAGGTATGGTGTGTCGCGTACTTTTTTGTAGATATTTATAAGATCTACAATTAATTAGAACATTTTATGGTTCTATCTTTTATAGTTTAGGCAGCGTACGCAAAATAAGTAACTTTTCTGGTTGATTTTTTACACCTTGTGTCCGAAAAACCCAAATATCTTACGGAACCCTATTTTTTCCAAAATAAAATGTAGCCTATGTTACTCGTGGATAACGTAGCTTTCGAATGGTGAAAGAATTTTTGAAATCGGTCCAGTACTTTTTAAGCCTATTCATTACAACCAAACAAACAAACAAACAAACAAAGTTTTCCTCTTTATAATATTATATAGTATAGATTAATATTTTGATTAATTGATGATGATGAAATAGATATCTCGAAAGTTTTAGTGGGAGCAGCACTAAAACTTTTGAGATGTCTATTTTATCATTATCCACGGTATAGTCAGTTTCCTCGTAATACAACATCTCTTTCCCGTTCGCGTTCCTAGAGCGTTCACAAAGAAATGCATGAACGTTAGTATCAAGAATAAAACCTTGCTCTTTTCAAGCTCATCGTGTACCTATATAAACAAAACTGACGTACTTTCTAAGAAGTGGTAGTTTCTCAGTAACGTTGACCGACGACTGAGTGGGCTCGTAAACATAAGCTTATATGCGCATCGGTTATAAAACGACAGCGTGATATCCGTTTCAAGTGCGACTTCTTTCTGGTTATTTGGGCTGGACTTGTTTACCCTACTGTGTGTGTTATGGGATAAGAAAGCAAGGAGGCGTATACCTTAATAAATCATTAAAAACTATAAACTGAAAATCTTGAGCCAGAGGTGGGCCTCCGTGGAGTTTGATCCTCGGTTGAAGGCAATAACTGGAGGAGGAATTGTGGGATGATGACTTCGACGATATTTAGGGTCGTTTTTTGCAACTGTTGCTCTACTTGGACTTCGTCTACTTGGGAATCGAACAGTGGCTTCTTGAATGCACGTACTTTATCTTTTTAGATTAAATAAGTAAAATCTTAAGCATAGTTTTTGTTTTCTCTGTGCACATTTTATTTATACATATACTTTTTAGACGCATAATTCCCGTTCGAGTAGGAACTTCATTATTAAATATAGCTTATATATACCTCTATAAATGGGCTATCTACAAGCAAGCAATTTTATATATTAGTATGGATGATATCAATTTCTCAAATACCCAAAAAACGAGTTCTAACGTGACAAGATTCGAATAACAAAAGACAGACAAATAAAATCGCCCGGGGCTCTGAAGAAGGTATTGTTATATTTATTCTAGAGATGGGCCGACTATAGTATTTGCCGACTAACCGACTAGCCGACTAATCGGTTTTCAAAATGCCGATTAGTCGGCCGACTAGTCGGCAATGCCGATCATTCTAATACCTACTTGTCGGGATGTTGGGCTTTTTCTTCATCACTCGGCAATGTCATAGCGCGGCCGCTGAGCACGTTGTGACGTATTTGTTTACATTTATATTAAAGAACCGTTTGGGCGACGATGATGACAGCGATTTAAGTAACGACGATAGAAATACCGACAATACCGGCAGCTCCGAAATTACAGTTCATAGCAACTTTTGGGGGTTTACCAAAAAATGGTAGCGCGAAAAGTGCACAATATTGACAACGAGAAATCTAGTTCGGCTCACGAACTTCTTTCTTCTTACTGCGCATGGCCTGTCATAAAACGCAATGAAGACCCATTTAAGTGGTGGCACAAGAACAGTTCCAGATATCCTGAAATGTCTCGTATTGCCAACGTATACCTTTGTATCGAGCCGAAACATTGACATTCCTGAATCACAACTTGCCTCTTATTAAAAATAAAAATGTTTAAGGACTTTTTAAAACTTACCATGAAGATGTTAATAAATAGATAAGTACTTACCATTGCCATGTTATTTGGTTATGTATGTGCCCTATTTTGGTTATTAATAATGTTAAGATAGTTTAATTACTGACTGATTAATACGTTCTCTGTTACCTTATTGATTTTTAAATATGATTCAAGACTGTAACTTTATATATAATATTTATATATTATTATTATTATTAAAGGACTTTTTTATTACTAAACATCTGACTTAATGCATACTTACTTATACTTATCATTGCCATGTTATTTGGTTATGAATGTGCTATATTTCGTTGATTAATGATGTTAAATTAGCTTAATTACTGACTGATTAATACATTTATATGTTGTAAAGACTGTAACTTTAGAAAACTACTCTACGTAATGTTTAGAAATTATAAAACAAGTACAAATTATTTGTTTTATTTCATTTGTTATGCGCCGATCATAATCGGCATATTTTGCCGAATAGTCGCCGACTAGTCACCGACTACAAACGATGCCGAATAGTCGGCTTTCCCGACTAGTCGGCGGCTAGTCGGCCCATCTCTAATTTATTCTTTCGTTTTACCTTTTATCTTAGATATCGAATTTGTACATAAAAGTAGCAAAATAATACACATAAGTGAGCTGTGAAATTAAATTTAGCCGTAAATTTATTCAGTAGAAGATATTTATAGCCGACATAGTTTGTCATCGAGTATCGTACTGATCATGCTTACTTGTCACGTAGTTTGTGAAACATGAGGCGCGTGGTGGCAACTAAGCTGATAAACTTCTCGCGCCTTACAGTATCCTAACGAACTGCAAGGTTTTTTATCGCTTAGTTTATGGAAAATTAATTGTTTAATATATTCACAAATCACGTTACTTTCATTAAAAAAAATCGGACTTATATACATACTAACTAGTTAGCTACGAGGCTTTTGCTACTGCACCGGGCATAAAGGCGAGCAGAGCTCCAGCCTTAAGGTATTTACTAAATACATACGAATGTAAATATATAGGATTATATATAGGATTCTGATAACAAAAACTGTATGTTTAGTCTGGCTAATTTCAATAATGGCTGGACCGTTTTTTTACCTGGCTATTTTTGTTCGAATACAACATATTCTTTATTTATGTAGTCGAAGTCGCAGGCCTAAGCTAGTGTTTAATAAAACAAGTAATACGTTGTCGTATGTCTATTGCGTCGAAAGAGTACAAGCAATAGGTAATATATTAGTATTCTACTTCTGCATTAATTTTACTGACTGAAATATACCTTAATATTCAACACTAGATTAGGTTTTGTCTGCGTAACTCTCATTCCTGTAAGAACTTCATAATTAAATATAGTCTATAGCCTTCCTCGATAGATGTTCTATCAGGATCAGTAGTTTCTAGGATTATTAGAAGCAAACAAACAAATGAACAAAGAAGGATACTTTTATTGTATTAGTATAGAAGTATCGATTGTTGATAGCAGCCGTCAATACACGAACGCTACGTAGACCACAGTCGATGACCCGTGTCGTAGGCACGATGGCGATGCCGTTGTTTTGTGGATATGAGCTCTACATACGAATACATATAATTTTCGATATATACCTACGTAAATTTATACATTGATACAAATAAATAAAATTGAAGTGTCTGTTTATAATGGAAAAATAGTTATAATGCAGGTATATATACCTACTGGCAATAATAACAAAAAGACAATTGAAACAATATGTGTCTGTGTGTCCGTTTGTTTCAGATACTTAACCTGGTAAATAGATAATTTTATAAGATACACCCAAGTATCTCCCGTTCCCGTGGGAATCTAGTCGTTGCGGATCCAAATAACCGTAATTTTGGAATCGCTTTTATTAACTGACGAACTTTCATATAAACATGCAATTCCTATTTTACTACTTAATAAGGGTAGTTTCTAAATATTACAAATAATGCTTCATAAATTTTATTAAAGATTTTATTATGTGAGTTTGGAGTCGATAACTTAAAAAAGAAAGGATTTTCCATAAAAACGTATACCTCTTATTTCAACCCTTTGTAGGGGTTGTTCAGAAAAATAATTAAAAACATTTTAATTTCTTTAGATAAGAAGTATTTACTAGTAATTTGAGAACCTTATTATTAAAACGATAGAAATTTCATACAAACATTGATACCCCTTCTTACCCCCTTAGGAATTGAATTTTGCGAATCCCGTCTTAGAGAGCACCTATGTTCTAAAAAAACCCGATGCAAAATTAGAGACTCCTATAGCATTTGTAGTTTCTGAGATTTCGTGATGAGTGACTGATGGAATGAATGACCTTTCGCTTTTATATAAAGTATATATTTTCTTTGGACATGTATTCCGCCTAATCATCAAAACGGTAGTACCGAATACCGATACAGACTGGAGTTGCTCCCGACCCTTAGCTTGCAAAGAACCACCCGATGCTCTCGTAGACCCAAAATCTGAGAGACCCGCGAACTGTAAATTAGAGCGACAGTTGCACAAAACCCGCTTAAATACTAAAAGTCATAATCTCATCGCCAGCGACCGCCCTGAGCCGAGGTCCAAGCACAAAGGGCGCCCTCTTGCACAGGTTGCTTAGTTTGTAATTTTTAAACCATTTATTAAGGCCGGAGCTATGCTCGCCTTTATGCTTGGTGAAGTAGCAAAAGTCTCGTGGCTGACTACGTATGTCCGTCCGAAAAAAAACAGGAGTTTCATTGTTAGATACCTACCTTATAAAATCCTTATTTTAAGCAAGAGCAGCAAGAATCGACAAGCATCATAGTTTCCTTGTAAGATTACAAGATACATAACTTTTTTGCCCATGACTAGTCCTAGTTGCACATTAATTTCGAAACCGTCACAAAACAAAAAAAAATTACAGGAGAGCTAATTTACGATTATTGCATTACTATTATATTTACATTATTATTGCATTATTATCTCAATTTAGCGAAATTCCGTTTAGTAACGGTTTCGAAATGAAGGTGCGTAGTATTCTTATTAACCTCTGATGCTAAGCTAAATTGCTTGTGTTACGAGTGGGTTCACGTCGGAAGTGCAATGGCGAACCGGCGACCACATGATCGCAAAACCGAAGCCCTAGGCCATTGAGCTACGGCCGCTTCACACACATGGTGCTACAGTGGGGTATTGCGGTGGCGAAACCACCTTAACGCCACAATTTCCCCAAGTAAAAAAATAATGCAAAATTAGGTGAAACCATTTTCAATAAAATTATATTATAATAAGTTCAACGATCATCGTAAACTTAGATTAAAGTTAAAAAAGTTGGCGGAAGAAATGTATAATTACGACGTTTATGCTACTCAAACTTACATTACCGTTAACATTTTGGTACAGTTCATAGAAACAATTAGGTATCTACGTGTAATCTTAAAAGGGTAATATTTTACGTGGAAATTGCCCTCGTTGGAGAAGAGCACTCAACACAGCCATTAACCCATTATCCTTCTCGTGGCTTACTGCGAACCATTGGAATTTAAGGTTTAGAAACCTACTTTTATGGTTATGCTTTTTAAAGATATACGTACTGCTTTGAAATATTATGCGACACATAAAGCGATTTTCATTACAACAAAAATATATTATTACGTCGCCGTATTGGGCATTTTGTGAAAAATTGTGTGTCCTTAATATGTTTTTAACTACTTGAATGCCAGCGTTTAGCCCCCTCTCAAATCGATTCCCATTTTTGTGTGTCTACGAAATATGTCGAAAGGGCACTCGGCATAGATATTGCAAGATGCCGAAATAGAGAGCTTTCTTTATTTTCTAATACTCGAAACATACCTATACCAAACAGATATCTCGTATGTCCTGGTATTAGTATTATATAATAGCTTCCTACGCGCGGTTTCACATAGACACTAAAGGATACCATACTAAATAGTAAACCTAATTTTAATTTGTTCCCATTTATGTTCCCATGAAACTGAAACCATATAAAATAGGTATTGTAATTATGAACAATGAGCAGACTTCACTCATGACGTTGGCAGCATATATACGTAATCACATACATAAGCAAATTGCCGAAGGAATTTTATTGATGAATTTAATTATATCACACAAATTTACAATTTGAATTACGTATTAGAGTAACCATATATAATATACTGAAGAGTTATTTTTTTTTTATAAGGGGAGCGTGGTCTATGGATCCCCTCCGCCACGGCAAGGAGTGTGTGTCAACTCTCCATTAAATTGTTTTGCTACTCTAGTACTCATACTAAGAGGAGAGCATTACATAAGCTTAAATTTATACAAGCGGTAGAACTTGGTTAATCTGGCTAAACCAGTACTAAATTTAGTGTTAACATCTGTAGATATAAAAATAAATTACTATTTCCCTTGATTACGACATTAGATACGCGTGAACGGCCGATTTCGCTTACTATTTTTTTGTTGTGTTTTTTATAGTCAGGAGTTCTTTTGACAATATAAACTTTTTTAATGTTATCATATGCGTTGTACATAACATTGACAGTATGCGTGCTGCTCTTAGTCCACAATGCACATCACAGTTAGTTCAGAGCTGTCACGCCTAATATTAAGCTTTAGTTAAAACAGGACAATGTCTGTCGGATCATCTAGTACACTTATAAAAAAAAGTACCATACGTATGAATATTTATTAAACGTAGCGTACATCTGCTATTCGTAAAAAAGAAAAGTACAAGAGAGATGTTGACCGTCGAGCGCAGCAACCAAATCCATTCATAGTATTTTTATTTGTCAAGAGTTGCAATAAATCGTGTGTACGAAGTGAAAACTTTTCACCCGGATCGTTGTACAGATGAAGCATATCCGGGCTCAAATAGTAACTTAAATTTTTTATTTTAGTAGTACGTGAGTAGTACAACATGCATACATACATGCAGACCTCACAGCTGCCAAACTAAAATAGAACTGAGCAGCCATATCTGCCGCATGTCACCAACAAGTTGAGCAAAAATCACCACAGATTGACTTCCTAACACCAGGAACCGGTGACGCGGTAGGCCCAGAAGGAAATGGCGAGACGAACTTGACTCTTTTCAAAAAGATTGGTCCCAAGTGGCTTGTCATAGGAAGAAGTGGAAAAAACGAAGGGAGGCTTTTGCCTTGCATTGGGACACATTAGGCTCATAATAGTAACAACATAAACAAAGTTATCAGACAAAAATATCTTGAGATAGTAGGAACTTGTATAAAATATGTAGGTAGTTATGTTATATAAGAGCTTATTTACTAACACAAGACTGACAGACCTCTAGCACACCTGAAATAAATTTAAACATAATTTAATAGTAAATGTTACCTATTTATAATTACTTTTATATGATTTTGAATTTTCTTGACAAGTACAAGTGTATGTAAATAACTATGTAGGCACTGAATAAAAATCGTTTATTTCGAAAAATATTAGATAAATACGAAAGCTTGATTATGGTCTTAGCATTCCGACGTTAAACTCATTATATAAGGTACCTTGATAATGAACACTAAAAAAAATAGATGCAGTTAAAGATAAGATAAAACAAAACCTATAAAAACAAACTAAATTACAAGTATACTACATACACAGGTGGTGCAATGGATTTCCCGTAGAGTAAATATCGAAGCGCGCGAATAAGAAAATGAATAATGAAGAAATAACAAGGCAGAACATAGAATACGGTCTGTCGCCACCGCGTACAAAGCCTTCTTTAAGTTTATAGTTGACTAGCTATCCGCGCGCGGGTATACAGCTATACCCGCGTAACTCTCATTCCTGTGGGAACGGCGTACATTACTCCTGGATAACGTATCTTCCTAATGGTCAAAGAATTTTTGAAATCGGTGCAGTAATTCCGGAGCTTAGTCAATGCGAAGAAACAACCAATCAAGACTAATAGATAAATCCTATCTTTTCAAAAAATAAATAAAATAATATATATTTTTTAAGTATCAGAGATTTAAATACCTTTACCGTGCATGGGGTCAGATTATAGAATTCGCTGCCAGCTTACATCCACAACTGCAATTCTCTTTCATTATTTAAGAGGGAAGTGAAAGAAAATAATCTCTCCTTTTCAACATAATTTACGTATAAAAGAATTTATCTCATAATATGTAGTTTATATTTAATTTGTACATATGTAGTCGGTAGTAGGTATGTACATACTTACATACTACATTGGTCTATCTTTTGACTCCTCCTCTCTTCTTGAGAAATACGTAGTGTCTACCTACCTTTGTTTCTTTTTCCTGTGGTCTTCTTGCGGTGTAAGATATTTTTAACAAATTTGTGGGAAAACGGTAGGGACTACTCAAAATGGTATGTCATGAGCCCAATAAACTATATCAGATGATTTAAAAAAAATCCCTATGATAATTACTTACAAAAATAAATCTTAAAAGTGGACTGCATTTGTTATGCTTATTGTATAGCAAAATCAAACAAGTCTCGCTTTGAGTCTCGGAGGTAGTGAGTTCAATCCCCAAGCCGGGCAAGAGGGCTTTGTGTAAAATCAAAGATTCCTTCACACGTTGTACCATCAAATATAGCAAGATTTTATCTATTTAATAGTATATTCAGTAAGCCGAAACTCGATACAAGAGAAGCGTCAAAAGCGAGAAGTGACGTCATAAATTATAATATCAACCGATGCAATTTAATACCAAACTAATTAGACCGATTATTTCGTGATAGCAGATTTCTAACGTTCATTAGGCCGAAAACGTAGCTTCGAACTTAATCATGGTACCTAAATACAGCTTATAGTTTAAGCATTGATATACAAATCTGTTTCTAGTACCCAATTATATTGCGTTAACAGTTGCAGTGTATTTAAGTCAATTAGTGACACAAAAATCAAGTTCCATAAAAAGTTAACACAGAGTAACAAAAAAGAGTTTTTCCAATTTCAAATCGTTATTTGCAAGCAGTAATAAAAACTTTCAAAATTGTCAATACCAAATGTTCTTGATACGTCGAGGAATGATCAGATTCGAATAATTGTCCCCTTGGGCAGATCCGTCATCAATATTTTGGTCGAAAGATATCCAATGTTAGAGCGTTTTCCTCATTCGTTGTTCGCTTCGAATCTGTCGAGCTTATTGCATTGGTCTCCCGGCCATTTGTCGTGGAAGAGGGACTAATCGGATTTTTTGTTAATAGTCTCGTACGCCCAATGTGGGATCACCAGTTTTTTTTTGGCGCATCCGGTTTTTTTTAATAATACCTTTTATTTGTTTCTCAAAAATATTTTGAAAAAGCAATTCGTAATTGTGTTAGGGGTAACTTCTTGATCGATTAAACAATAGTTTGCGGACTTGACACAAATGGCATAACAACCTCCATGGCGTAGCGATATTAGTCTCCGTTTCAGTCTCGGAGGTTGTAGGTTCGATCCCCACTCCAGACAAGGAATGTTTGTGTAAAATCTTAGATTTCTTTACGGGTTTGGTTTGTCAACGGACTACCCTTCGTGCCTCGGAAAGCACGTTTAGCCGTTGGTCTCGATTGTTATTGTACCGCACGGGCGTTTAAGACACAGGTCAACTTATGTGCCTGTGCAACAGATGTACAGCAATAATCGAAAGGAGTTCCCTGGCACGTTTGCCGCAGTGCATACGATCTTTATTCTAGATTACCAATAAAGTACCTTCCTTTTTTCTGTTGTCCGGTGGAAATGCATTTACGCATTCCCACCGCCGCTGCAGCGTATCCGCGCGCTGGCGGCGGGATATGTGGTACTCGCCCTCGGTGGAATGCTTTACTGATACCACGAGGAGAGGACCCTACACCACTAAAACCCCCGGACACTCCTTCAATCCGTCGTTGGCGGGGGCCGGGTACGCACGAAGCAATCCGGCCCCACTAATAAACTACCTACTACTTACAACTTTAATAGTGTTATATATTACTCAATTTATCCGTAGTACCATTTTTTAGTATATGACATGCTTTTATAATCGTAATTTAATGCAATGATATGTTAATAACGACTAAATCGGATACAGTTAAACTGGCGCAGTATGTCAAGATATGAACGCTGAAATGAAATGCATAGTTATATCTTAAACATATGTTAACACTTTCTGTATACATGAAGTACAAGCTACCCGTGAAAAATAAGGTAGGGCGATAGTTGCACAAATATGCCCTCAAAGTCATCCAGTGACAACCCTGATCCAATCTCCTTTTAGTAATTTTATCGAAACATAGAATTAAAACTAAGATATCATCGCAATTTTACTCTAAGTGTTCCGGCTGAGAATAGACCATCCCATGTCTTCCCATGGGTGTCGTAAGAGGCGACAAAGGGATACACAGCTGACGGATGGGTAGCAACATCTATTAGTTCAAGGTTACTTACCACCTTACTGTGATCGTGATAATCTGCCTGTCAAGCGTAGTGATCAAAGTCAAAGTCAAAAATACTTTATTCATATACGTTTATAATAGTTATAATCTCAACAGCTCTGGCTGATGGACTTACTATTTTCTTAATATGACACAGGTACCTTTTCTTATTACCTACTTATCGCTGCTAATCTAGTAATATACCATTCATAAATTATATCATAATCAGACTTCATACGAGAGAATATTTTTGTGAAGGTTGTTTCAGTAAAGTAAAAAATATCTCCAATGCAGACCGACATGCACATACAGTACTTTTTAATAAAACTGAAAGAGACTTGATTTATACACGTTTTGTCTGTCTGAAACAAGATGGCGGCTGTAATATCTGCATGGAACCAGTTAAATCCGGTTGCCGTTTGCAATTTTTCACTTTTTCGCGAGCCAGCGGTTTGACGCAACCCGTTATATGAAGAATTTTATTAAACAAACCGTATCTTTTAAACTTTTAAACTGTTCTATATTTGCTCAGTTTCATTGCTCCTGTATTTTCAGACAAGTCTTATTTCTTTCATCGAAATAAAATCGTAAATAAATAAAATAAAATAAAATAATCTTTATTTCGGACTAGCGGTACATCCATAGGGGTTAGTAAGAAGATAGCTTAAAAACTATGTTAGTATTTTATATAGTTACAAGCCTATTGTTGGAGATACACCTTCGCACAATATCACACAATATAGGTGAATCGTACCTCCCTGCAATGGTTTTCAGGATGGAGTTGGTACTGGCCCGCACTCTGCAGAGCAGCGAGGCAGACTTCTGTCTAATGATGGCATGGAAGCCATCAACATGTGCGTGTGCGAACATGCCAGAAGCACTGCAGAAACGGGGCAGTCCCATCAACATCCTGAATATAATAAAGCAAACTCTAAAAACACTGTACTTATTATTATGTCCTATTAGTAAAGTTGAGTTCGGTTCGTAGTTAGTTGAGAAATTCTGATAGTTTCATCAATATCAAATAGATCAATCTCAGGCTACATAAATGATAAATTTTGTTTCCTTACTTTTTATTGAAGCGGAGCTATAGGTACATTTTATAAGAGTCAAACAGGGGATTGTAGCTCATGCTAACTTTAATTAATAATTATAAAGTTATAAGGCTTTAATTCCGAACAATTTTACTATGAAGTAACTTAGCAAGTCTTGGATAATTGGATGGTAAATTAATTTGTTGATTTGTTGTCCGGGAAAATTAAATTATGTTAATCATGATTCAATTTTGCCGGATAACTTTTATAACAGCCAGTAAATCTTAATTCATAAATGTTATACAGTTATTATACTTTAATTCAAAATTAAATTTTGAGCTCTTGTTGCTGTCAAAGAAACTTTGTGTGAAAGAATTATATTATTACTGAATGAATATTATTATCAAAGATCAATAATAAGCGAAAACTATTTGTTAGACATTTTTGTTCGGCATTAACATATTGAAGACTTGTCACCGACAAGCTAAGCGCCTTTTTTGGCAACATCACACGACACATGTGATCACTACGACATAATTCGCGTGATGTCTAACAACGTCACACCACTGCACGCGATGTCGTGGGCCATTTATCCGTGGCTTTATTCATATTTTGCTGACGATGAAGAAATGTGCCGACATATCACGGCGGAACACGATCACTGTTAGTCCAATGCTTGATATAATTCATTCAGCATTCATTCAATTTACTTATAATGGTAATATATAATTACTATATTTGCTTATTGTTGACTCATTGTCCCGCAAACTTTTTTGCTATGATTACTAGTAGAGTTTTATGAGTTCACGTCGGTAGTGCCATGAGTGGGGATCGAACCGATGACGATTGCAAGTCCAACGTCCTAGCCAATGGGCCTACCAATTAGATTTAAGTTCAATTTTGTTTCTTTATTTTGATTTTAGAATGAGATACATTTTGTTCCTAATTTTGTTTTTATTGCGCTTGTCCTGAGAGTAACTGAAACAGAAAATCTAAGTGGCCCGTCGTTAACGATTGAATTCACCGTTTGGCCCGACTCTTTATAAGGTTCTTCTTCGTCGTGTCGATGATTCCTTTACATTATATATGTTTCGACCAAAACTGCCACATTTACGGCTTTGGTGGTGGCCTCGGACAGGTCCCTTAGTGTGCAGGTGGAGTTACACAAAGTACAGATGAGGAGGTGGGCCATCGTTTGTGATGGGGCTCCGCAGTCGCACCTTCATCAGAGTACCCTCACCGGACCATGTTGTATTTGCAGCGACCAGCCTGGCATCGCAAGCGGTTTATGGTCTTCCAAGTGGGCCATGGCAGTTGGTGGCCTGCTGGAAGCTATTCTGCAGGCTCAGCGTAGTGTTCAAAAGGTTGAGCGGCTTTGATTTATACCATAGTAATTTTTACCCGATGATTATGAAGATATTCAACAAACTACCTAAAAGATGTAAAGATCTTCCTATAAACAAATTCAAAACGGCCCTTTATGGCAGAATGTTTTTAGTCATCATTTAATTTTGCATAAAAACGAACAGCATAAACTTCAATTCGGAGAAAATCATTTGGCAGACCCTCATTTATCATACATAGTAATACATACCACACTATGAGTGTCAGACACTAAACTATAAGCACTAAAATAAAAGCTGAAAGTTTGTCAGCGTATGCTCCCAACACAGGTAAGAACGATGGACCATTATAAAATTTGGGTTACAGTGGCTTTGGTAGATAAACGTCACTAAAGGTGTGTACAATACCGATCTAATTACATCAAATAATAAAGTGCGATTTTTTGGTATTACCTTTAGAATATTATTAAAAATCACGTTATTCATTGCCAGATACTTAACATCGTGGCAACCCCTTGCCAGACACCCTTAATGTTAATGAAATTATAATTTTACTTACGTGATAGTATAAAAGCTGATTTTTATAAATAATACTTGGGTAATAAGTAGATGATATTTCCTCATAAGCCAGACACTTTTGATAGTTCCAACCCCTTGCCAGACAAACATTGTAAATCGTAAGAAGAGATTCGTGATTAGAATAACTTATACAAATAACCTTTTTTGGCGCAGATTTATATAACTGATGGTCTATGTAAATTTTAAAAATATTTTATGAAAATACATTCGATGCTATAACCACCTTAAATTATTATTGTTAAAAATTTAAATTTATTCTGGTTTAAAATACAGGTTTAAAAAAAAGCCAAATAAAATATTCCTCAAAATTTTAATGAAAAATTGGTTAATGATATTAAAAGTTATTATAAAGGATAAAAAAATAGATTGATGACATTACATATTATTATAAAGTATAAAAGACAATATTATTTCATTCATTATCATTATCATCACCAATGTTATCATTTTCTTCGTCACTGTCACCAGTTCCGAAGCAGCTTTACCAGATGAAATGTTTATTAAATCTTTTGGTAATTCCGAGCTGAATGGATTAATAAACTGTTCGAATTTATCCATAAATTTTTTTAGTTGTTTAATATTTTTCTGAATATTGTGCTGATTCAAGTCCGAAGAAACATCTTGGTTAGTTTGTGATCCCAATTTTATTAATTACTGTATAAGATCTACAGTAAATAGTTACCTTTTTTCATCATGGTTTCGAGCCCACCGTAGACGGGCTGAAATTGTATTAGTTAAGTGTATAACACCTGTAAGTCTTCGTGCAGCATCTGCATTTATAGTCTGCTCTAAAACCAGATCAATGGGTTGTCTTGAATATTGTTTAGTTGTCCTTTTAATACCGAAGTAAATTCTTCAAATAAATCTGGATGAGTTTTTGCTACTTTCATCAATATATCAGTATATTTCACCGTCCATCGAGCATAATTCTGCTAACAACAACAACTAACAACTGCGCAGTAAAGGATCGCGGTAGACTTAACTCGCTATCTCACTCGCACCCACCCATATGCATACTGCCTCGCACTCTCCTCAAAGTCAAAGTCAAAGTCAAATATCATTTATTCCGTAAAAATGGTTACATTTATTTGGAATCGTCATATTTTTTTCCCCTACCGTGCAGTGCGTGACGTGGAGACTACTGAGAAACACTGCCAAAAAACTCAGTAGAACCCTCTTTTTTTATAATAATATTTTATTAAATTTATACATAATTTTCTATTTTACATTGTAATTGGAGCGACTCAATCCCAAGCATTTTTGTCACTAATATAATCAGATATTTTATAATAAGCCCTGCTACACAATTTGGCTTTTATAGTTGTTTTAAATTTATTTATTGACAATACTCTTATATTATGAGGAAGTTTGTTGTAGAACCGTATACACAGCCCCATAAAAGAGTTACTTATTTTGCGGAGACGACTAGCATGTAGCACAAGATTATTCTTATATCTAGTATTAATGTTGTGTGTATCACTTTTTTTACTAAATAAATCAATATTTTTATGTACATATAATAAATTTTCGAAAATATATTGCGATGCAACGGTTAGAATATTTATTTCTTTAAATTTTTCTTTCAAGCTCTCACGGGGACCAAGCTTATAAATAGCCCTCACGGCTCTCTTTTGCAAAATAAAAATGCTGTTAATATCCGCGGAGCTACCCCAAAGGAGAATCCCGTACGACATTATGCTGTGAAAGTAACTGAAATAAACTATTCTAGCCGTATCAACATCAGTGAGTCGTCTAATTGTTTTTACAGCATATGCTGCAGAACTTAATTTTCCTGACAATTTCTCAATGTGTGGTCCCCATTGCAGTTTGGAGTCAATGGTGATACCTAAGAACACAGTGGTTTCCACAGGGTCCAAGCCATTTCCATTAATATTTACATTGGTGGAAACCTGTCTAACATTAGGTGTAGAAAACTTGATCACTTTAGTCTACCTACAGCTACCCAACATGCTTGTCTGGCAAGGGGTTGGAACTATCAAAAGTGTCTGGCTTATGGGGAAATATCATCTACTTATTACCCAAATATGTTGTGTATGTGTTAGTTACACTATTTATAACTCAAGAAGGGCTGAACCGATTTGGCTGAACCGAATTGGTAGGGAGGTAGCTAAGGACTGGGAGAAGGACATAGGATACTTTTTATGCCGTTCCCGTGTGACGTGACATAAAACGTGGTGTAACAAAACTTTATTATAATTTTATTTTGAGGTGAAAATTATTTTCTATTTTTTAGTTCGGTTAGCTATAAAAGCGAGTTATTTTAGTTTTTTTAAACTATTTTATATTTTTAAGGGATAATGGGAAACTGTTATCAAATTATTGCATTGTCATCATCCTTGATACGTATGCAAAGTTTCAAATTAATCAGACTTCTGGAAACTGGTGAAAATTAAGTTCAAAGATTCCTTTACATACAACCCAAGCTAATAAAAGCGTGTTAAAAAAAGGATTCTACTGAGTTGGCAGTGTTTCTCTTCTCATTAGGTAGTCGCCTCGTCACGCACTGCAATATCAACTCAAAGTGCCGGACCGTCTCGTGCACATGATAGGAGACTACCTTTAGGGGATAGCCTTTAGGTACCGTGTTGAAGGAGATTACTCTTCCCCTCATCCGATCCAAGCACCCCCCACAAAGCTAAGTACTTTCGACACTCCTGTTCTCGCTTTACACAAGTGACATCCCGTAATCCAAGAAAGCCCATCTGGCTTTCTTCGCGGACGCCATTCACGACGTGCCGCGGAACTCTTCTCGAGATTTAACAGTCCACCGGACATTCCACGAGTCAAGATGTTTGGCGAACCAATCTCTTGGGAACGGCAAGCCAATTTTACTAACACACAGTCGATTACACTGTCTTCTAAATTCACGCTGTAAATTATCACTTGATAATAAGGTTAGGATTTACACCACGTATATAAGACCGATTATGACGTACGCGAGCACCGTATTCGCTCCAGCGTCTAGCGGTTTGTACCACTTACAAACTGTTCAAAGTAAATTCACTCGACGAGCCACCGAGGCACCGTGGTTCATTCGTTATCGCAACTTACATTCTGATTTCCAACTGCCTTCCATCAAGCAGTGGATGATAGAGGCAAAGCGTCGTAAGCACCGTCGGCCTCGGAGCGTCCTAGACGACCAGGACGACGAGATCACAACTTACCAACTAGCAGTAAAGAGACTGCAAGAAACTAGCACCCCACACAGAGACCACTCTAACCGACCCGCCGAAGAAGCGTGCGACCGCAAACTCGACGCGTCCCCCCTCGTCCTCCCGACCCTTAGTTTGCAAAGAACCATCCGATGCCCTCATGGACCCGAAGTACTAAAGGCCCGCGAACTGCAAAGTAGAGCGACAGTAAAATACTAAAAATCATAATCCCTCAATCTCATCGCCAGCGACCGACATAAGCCGAGGTACAAGCCCCACAGAGGGCGCCCTCTTGCGCATGTTGCTTAGTTTGTAATTTTTTAATCATTTATTAAGGCCGGAGCTCTGCTTGCCTTTATGCCCGGTGAAGTAAAGTCTAGTGGCTAAATACGTATGTCCGATTGTCCGTCCGAAAAAAAATGCACTGCACAGTTTGGGAAAGAATATAATGATTCCAAATTGATTTATTCCGTAAAAATGGTAACATTAACCATTTTTACGGAGTAAATCATATTTGAATTTGTACAATTTACTGTTAATTATACTATTAAATTATGTAACTCATAATTTAATAGTATAATAAACCGTAATCAGTTCCGCGTAATCGCATAATGTTAGTTCATTATGCGATTACGCGGAACTGATTACGGTTTCCCATTTAATTTACCACAATTAATTATGCATGGGCACTCACATAATTCAATATTGGTATTTAATAACTATCATAACCGCTATAATTATATACCAATAAAAAACTACCTATTTGAAGTTATCGAAATTTAAACATACGCGATATAAAATAACAAAAAGAAAACAAATGTCAATCTTTAAAAAATGACTATTTTGCGCAGCAATGCCGCAACTTCTTTTTTGTGCTATGAAATATTATAAGATCAAGTATGAAATGTCTCTTTTTATAGAGCATCGGCAAAGGGAAATGCCCAGACGCCACACAAAAAAATGCCTAAAATGGACAACAACGAAATATACGCCAAATTGCACTATTAGTCGTAGGGAACCCATATAATTTTCAATTATTACCAAAAACCTCGGCAAAACGTGTTCGAAACATATTTTCAAAAATATAAAATCCGAGTCGTCTTTAAGATGGGTTCAATCTAAGTCGTGTTCAAAAAGGGGTAACGTGTGCAGAAGTAAAATCAAAATCCTTAAAAATGGCCAAAGTCCTTATATCCTTTTAGTCAATTATATCCTTTTAGTATTACTATACTCAAGTCGCAAACGTTAAATGTGTATCGATCAAAACCACATTTCAACGGAAAAATTAAATGCAGTAATGTCAATATCAAACTGTCAGTAAGGGTGCGTTTTCACAGAAGCGGAGTTGCGCGGAGTTCAGCGGAGCAGAGCCTTGTAAATAGGTAGGTGTTTCCACTAAAGCTGCACAGAGATGAGCGGTGCAGGGCTGGGTGAAGTGGAGCCGAGCGGAGCTGAGACGACCGGAGCGGACCAGAGCTGAGATTAGCGGAGCAGAGCTGGAGATGAGCTGAACAGGGCTGTGAATACATTTTGTTTTCAGTCAGTACTGTGTGGTGTGTGTATGTGTCAGGTCAAACTACAACAAACAAACTCCCGCGCCTGACGTCGCGTTACCTCTTTTAGCCCTGCTCCACCCCGCGCAACATCGCTCTACCACCCTCATCCCTACTCTACACCGCACAGCCCCGCTCTACACCGCACAGCACCGCACAGCCCCGCTTCACCCGCACCCGCACAGAACAGCTCCACTAAGCTCGACACCGCTCTGTGCTCCGCTTATCTCCGCGAACCATACATTTTAATGTAAATCTTCTCAACTCCGCTAACAGTGTTTCCACTGAATCGGAGCGGAGATGAGATGTGTATTATGAGCAATGTGATTGGTCAATATTTAGAATTTAAAATAGTTCGATAAGGATTATTTGATAATTCTTGCTTGGCTGAATGTCGATTGCACATGTCAGATTAAACACAGACGTCCATTAAAAAATAAGAATTAATTAGCCGGATATCAAGTGAAATATTTTAAAGGCCGTTATATTTTCCTCAGAGGTGTACAAACCTGAGAATTATTTCATTATGCATATTTTATTCTAATTATAATTTAGGACTATAAGAAGTTTCTGTCCATTCCAGGCATTTTTTGGGCGTTCCCCTTTCGGGAATACTCAAAACTTACATTACAAATGAAAGATATTCGAAAATGCTCTAGTATCAGAAATGTATCAGATCAGGTTTCATTTTAAAATATAATCTATAGTTATAAAATAATTTGAAAAGAACATTTAAACTATGCTTTCTAAAATTGTATAATACCTACTTGAATGATTATTATTATTGTTATGTTACTACATATAAATCACTAGTTCACTACTGTCGCTTTAGAAACTTTTTTTTTCATAGTACATGTTTGGTTGCTCTCTGTAACTATATAAGAGTTTTTACTGCAATATTATTGATTAATATGATACATGTCTCCCTGAACGCTTTTGGAAAAAGTATTTTTCACACGACTCTCTTAGGCGCTTCCCCAAAAGCGCATCGCCTGAATAGCATCGCAGTGGTGGTCTCCTCTCAACATTTTGCACCGCATCCGCGTGGAGATTATCCACCAGGAAGTTTATATCTTCTTCTTTTGTAAAAATGCAAGCCCATTTCCCTTGGCCTCGGCATCACGCGAGAGGGGCTGGACCGATTTCGTTTATTATTTTGTGTTTGTTATTGTCAGGAAAAGATTCTTATAAAAAAAAATACGCAGAAAATTTGAAAATTAAGAGAACACCATATTTTATAAAACTTGTAATGTAACTTTAGCGCTTTTCAATATTCATAATTAAGACAAGACAAGGTCTGTCCGGTCAGCTAGTTAATTATAAAAGAAATCAAATAAGATTGGTTAAAAATGCCTAGTTATGATAAAATAATGACATTTATTCAGCACTTAGGTATTGACATACACTTGTCAAAATTATAATGTGTATGACTAAATCTAACAAAAGTATTACTTAAGTGGCTAAAAACAATGTTAATATTATTTGATCTTACAGATTTTATAATCCGTCTGTCCGTCTGTTGTACGACGTCGCGATAAATGTCAATTTTACAAATGATTGTAAGATGCCTCAAAGGTAACAGGTACAACCACAGATATAGATAGACCTAGATAACACAAGTATCACGATCTGTATGAAAACCAAGCGTGCCATTTTTTGAATACCTATTATGACGTCACAAGCACTATTTAGTAATGGGAAAATCAAATGGATTCAAAGGCGTACTCAATTTTAAATAAAGTCGCCTTTGCATAAGAATTCGCATCGATTTATGTATCGATTTTAAGACAGAGTAATGAGATTAGGAATATATATTTTTTACAAAATTGTTAGTATTTCGTAATGCTGGTGTATACATCGACGTAATACTGACTACGTTTTCGTTCTTCAACTGTCTAAAATAAAGTTTGTTCATCATAGATTCACTTTTTTTTAAGGCGTGTATTTTTTGGAATATTCGGCGGTTTCGTTCCCTCAAAATTTTTATTTGTTTTGTCAAATTCAACATTTATAACGTTATACACTTTTAAAAGCTCGAAGGTACTATATATTTATCAATTAACTAACTTCATCAGTTGTGATCTTCAGTACATCAACAGTCGGATATGCTGCTTTTGTCAATATTCATTGCTTTTACTCGTCAACAAAGCTTCATCATCATCATCATCAGCCCGTATAATGTCCACTGCTGAACATGGGCCTCCTCCCAAGGGAGGGGAATTTGCCATAGTCACCACGCTTGGCAGACGGGTTGGTGACCGCAGTAATATGTTGTACCACACAAGTAATCGCTGCTGCCCGTTCCTTGATATACGATTATTATAGATGATGTTATAACAATCGGGACCAACGGCTTAACGTGCTTTCCGAGGTACGGAGGGTAGCCCCTCAACCAACCATACCCGGAAAGAAATCTTACAATTTACATAAAGATTTCCTGTTCGGCGTGGGGATCGAATTCACGACCTCCGAGATTTAGAGCCAAATATCGCTACGCTACGGAGGTTGTCAACAAAGCTTGCTTCCTCAAAATGTATTGATCAAATAGTGTTTAGTGTGCTTTGTTGGGAACCAATCTTTGTTTCCCGTCGCCTCAACCCATTTTTGTTTTAAATTGGGTTCATGGGGAAAACTAAAATTAGATTTAAGATCTTAGATTAGATTATTTATTAAAATTGTCTACATTATAAGCTCTTATATAATACATTCCTTTGTTTCCGAAATCGATTCTCGAAAATCGATTTGTGTTGCATACGATGAACAGCACTCATCGCTAAAATTGACAGAAAAATGATAAAAGTCCCTGTACTACAAAACTGTTTCGATAGTCATCACTTGTTAAAACAAAACGTCTCATCAACCACTCCAAGTAAAAGCCGCAATGTAATACGAATGTTTTTTTTCTTAGAATTAGTTTAACAGATATTACTGAGTATTAGATAGGGTATTAGATTAAAAATAATTGTTTTTTAAATTAATTACGCATAATATTAATCTCAAAATGACGTAACGATGGAAGGAAACGTTTACTTTATTTTTCTCCTCGCATTTGTACAGTATTAACAATTTATAGAAGAACAATTAACCATTTTAATATTTTTAACTGGCGTCCGACTAGCGCTGTACACCGATGCAGACTGAGCGCGAAAGTAGCCACTTACGATTTTTGTACGTAAGCTAGGCACACAAGCTAGTTGCTTTTGTGTTATCTAGGTATATCTATATCCGTGGGTACAACATTATCTTACAAGAATCCGACCAAGGTCTAAGCGACATCCACCTGAGGGTAAGGTAAGGGCGCTTAAGGGGTTAGGATCAACGCTCTGGGTGCCACTGGAGTTAAGAGTAGATTTACAAATAGTGGTGGTGATTGCTGGCACGGGATCACAGTTAGGTGGATAGGAAAGCAACGCAGTCCTCGGTCATTCGGTCGGGGAAAATTTATGCATCCACTCCGCCGCTGCAGCGTTCCCGCTCCGGCGAAGGGGTATGTGGGACTCGCCCTCTCCATAGCGCGGTATGCTAGTCATACCACGAGTAGAGGACTCTACACTACTAAAACTCCCCGGATACTCCTCCGTCCGCCGTTGGTGAGGGCCGGGTACGCTGGGCAATCTTGCCCTCCGGCGCCACCCGCGGCCAAATTGGCACCGCGGGCTCTCTTTTCACTAGATACCTAGTAATATAATACTTACTTATAAATAGATCGAATGTTTCTTATAATTTCTTTCGATACACTACAATTAAATACATATTGGCCAACCCGATTTCCACAAGTGAATACATTATTTTTCTTTAACACATAGCCGCGTGGTCTAGTCCTAAAATGGCAGACGATTGATATCTGCTACGTTAATCCGTACCGTTAAGCTACATAACTATGTAGCTTAGCAGTAGTAGCAACGTATTCAATCGTGCTCACCCCACCGCAACGTAATTATATAGATATATAACACCCATTTAGAACGAGCGAAACTTCAGCCCGAAATCTCCGGAAATAAACTGTACTTACCCAGAGAGTACTTGGGCAGAAAATTTATGCGACAATCCTTGGACCTTTTTCAATCTCGCCGGCCATCCTTTTATATCGAGTTTCATTTATTCGTATTGATCCTTCTGTTAAGGGCTCGATCCCAAAAAAATATTTGTTAAAATCTGAGATTTTCTCCGGGTAAGTTAAGGGACAACCTAGAGACTTGAAAATCTTGCTATCCATCGGTCCCGGTTGTTAAAAAAGTAAGGATGACAAATCCCTCTGTGGCTATTGGTGAAGATTGCTGACACCCAGGTGACTCTCTAGTATGGTAGTACTCATAATAAAGACATATAAGGTACGTATTGTAGAAAAATACAGTATAATATGTAGCAGTATTTCGTTAAAAAAATATTTAAAGAAACCATTTGTATATAAATATCAACCCTCTTGAACATGCGTATTTCCGCAAGTAACGTGATGATGCCTTTAAGGTTCGAATCGTGAGTATTATTAGAAAAAAAATTCTAGAATCAATAAAAATAGAAGCATTCATTGGCAGTCTTATTAACTCCATTCGGCGTTGTTTTATGTGATTTTATATCGCTTAGACCAATTGATCGTATTTTTCTTGTGAAGTAATACGGCATAAGTCGCATCAACACAGTACAAGACTCAGAGTAAAGAAGACTAACTTACATTTGATATTCTTATACCAATAGGTAATAGGGTATAAATGCCATGACTCTAGTATAACTTAAATGAGTAAAAAAGCATAAATGACGATTTGAATCATTATACCAAAAGGTAAAGGGGTGTAAAATACAATGCTTAGCAAAAATATCGTGAGGACATTAGCGACATTGTAAGTGGGTTGAAAAGAGGGTAATGTGGTACACAAGGACATCCAACATAGGTTTAGGTACATACATTTTGTTGGTAACTATGTGGTAACGTGAATTTAACGATACATCCTAAAAATAATAATTATATTCACAATCAACACACTTCTCCTTTAAAATGTTACCCATCATCATTTATTAGGTTATAAAAATATCAAATATAGTATATTCTAATAAAAGAAGCTTTAAGATTGATCTAGAGGTACGCCATACCTTTTTTTTTTTTTTTTTTTACCGGGGTAAAAATGCCTGATCGCACTTCCTCGCTGGCGCAAGGATCACTATTATGTGATTCTTGCGTCAGCGAGGGGCATGTGGGGCTCTTCCTCTATCGAACGCGGTGCGCTGTCGCACCGCAGAGAGGACATACCCACTAAAAAAGCCCCCGGGCGTTCCTCCGTCTGCCGTATAGTGTGAGGGAAAAAAGGCGCCCCGGTAAAAGGGCGAGAGTTTCCCTCCCCCTTGGCCCCATCGCGAGTGTTAAGCACCCGCGATGGGCACCGTCCTACTAGGTACGCCATACCTAACTTAACTTAAGCCTAACCTAAGTTAGGTAACGTCTTCTTAACCGTAACCTTAAATGTTGTAGATAGAAAATGTTATAAGTACCTAAGAACAGTCGCCCTAAGAGATAAGACCTTCTTAACCCCTCGTGCTACGCTAAAATGCTTGTGTTACGAGTGGGTTCACGACGGTAGTGCAATGGGTGGAATGGAACCGGCGCGGCGGCGACCACAAGATCACAAGTCCGACGCCCCAAGCATTGGGATACGGTCACTTCAAGTGTTGTTTTGTGAGATTTAAGGCTCGAGCACACCGAATGCGTATGCGTTACTACGGCGTAATCACGCCGTAGACACGCGCGTAGTTACGGCGTAACCCGATGTCACACCGGGTTACGCATACGCTTACGCATCCGAGCCGAGTACGCAACGCACATGGCCTATTGCGTACCCGGCTGCGGTAGCCATATTTTATTCTGTTTTCGAAGGTTGTGTTGTGCACAATGTCTGACATGACGAGGAAGAAGCAATATTAATACTATTGTGCCTGAATAATCCTGCGGAATATATATATTTATACGATGCATTTTTGTAGAATTTACTTTTTGGATTGTAGATACATTCATAAATACGCACAATTTCAATAAGTTTTTCTATTCATTATAAAAACAATACAAAACACCACTACGTGCCAATATATTTGTAAAAAAATACAACTGACTGCAAGTTACGCGCGTAGGGCTACGCACAGCAAAGGTACGTGCGTGTACACGCACGTACCTTTGCTGCTCGGTGTGACGTCCAATAAGGCGCGCCATTGAATACAACGTCATCATGCAACGTTGCCGCTCTGCTCTGCGTAAGGTACGGCGTAGGTCACGCAGTCAGTTTGTGCCTTGGGAGCTGCATTGCGTAGGGCTACGCATTACGTCTACGCGCACGTCTACGTTACGCAAGCGGTGTGTCCTGTCTCATACGGTTCCATACATTACAACTCAGCGTTACGTGCACGTCTACGCTTACGTCTACGCATACGCATCCGGTGTGCTCAAGGCATTATATTATGAAACACCAACACTTTTTACAACGAATTACAATAGGCTCTCGCCTGAACTTACACCTGCGACAGAACAAATCTACCTATCTATAAAATATAAATATTTTTTTCACTTTTATGACATTATTATTAATTATGTAGGTACTGTAGTGAGGAATAACAAATATAATAAAATAAAAATTATCTGATTCCCACATAGATATAAGCAAAAAAACGTCCTGATAAACTGAAAACAGGTATGATGCACAACTGCATGCACGCACACTCACACTGCTGTGATTCTTTATAACGTTGAAAGGTATTAAAAGACAGAGACAAACCGATTTAATTTGACGATAGTGTGAGCGAGACAAAGACGTATGTCAAATTGACATCAGGCAGAAAGAGCGTCAGCGAACAAATTATGGAAAATATTAGTACGTACTATTTATTTAACGAACAGAAAGATTGTTGTGAATAAAAATCAAACAGAATGCGGAGTTTAATTCTGTAATAAATAGCGAAACAAAATTCTATACAATTTTTTAATTATTTATTCTTATAACAATCGAAATGATCATAAATCTTATTTATAAATAAATAATGATATCATGTTTTACATAAAATTTACTTTCCTTCGAATAGGGACACTTCGTTCCTCGTTTGTCTTTATGTTACTGTCGAAAAAGCGAGATCAATAAGTGATAGGTACTTGCTGCAATGTGAGACTACATTACGCCCATGAAGGGTGTTACGTAGTCTCACATTTCAGTACTTATCTATAATTGATATATAGAAGATGGGTATAATATTTCTGGCTGATATATAGAATGATCATGTCTTCAGATCGACTATCCGAATTTGGTGTCGAGTTTTGTGGTTGCCTTTGCTAGCGAACTACAAGAAGCTACCTATTTAATTTTATCCTTAAGAAGCTCATCTCCAGGAAACCTTTCAAATAAACAAACGTGTAATTCTATGACAACAGTTGCGAATAAAACGAATGATTAAATTATTGACGATAAGTAAATGGAAACAAACACTTAGGTATACAATTTTTTTATATATAATTATGTATTTATTTGTTAATAGTTAGTTGTTTCTCATTACATTTCTGTTTCGTTACATCACAATAATAAATACAAACAATAATGAAATATCATCATCATCATCATCAACAGCCCGTTTACGTCCACTGCTGAACATGGGCCTCCTCTTAACAGACCTTGGCAAGCCAGGATCGTAGAGGGATATTGCCATAATCACCACGCTTGGCAGACGGATTGGTGATCGCAGTAAGATGTAAACCTTGAGCTAATAGATGCTGCTGCCCATCCATCAGCTATATGTCCCTTAGTCGACTTTTACGACACCCATGGGAAGAAATGGGGTGGTCTATTCTAAGCCGGAAACCACACGGCAAGTAATTCTTCAATAATCTTCAATAATGAAATATAAATATATAATATTATTTCTTACAAATTTAGAAATTACACGTTTTGACGTTTTTATGCTGACGATATACGCAAACGCAAGATGGCGATCAAAACATTAAATAAATATCTGAAATTTTAAGTTTTCATGTAATTATGTGTGAAATATGATTCCATGCGATTTGTTTTTCCTTTTTGAATTTTTTGTACAACGCATAAAAGCAAACGAAGGCATTTTGGTAACCTTTATCCCACTTAAAACAATAAATTATCTTTTCGCGAAACATGTCCGCTTGTGTCACTCGGCCGATTGCGACTGTGTCAGACTGAATTCAAATAGGCGACGGACGGGGATGTAATTCATGCGGTCCACGCGCTAGACGCGAGTCACATATCTTCCGTTTTTTACTTATATCTATTTCGATCCGTTCATCGCGATCCAGATTGAACGTCTAATGTGAAATATTGTCAGTTTCCGTCAGTCAGCGGCCGCAGCTCGATGGAGGCGGACGACATCAGTGCCGGCGCGGCCGCTACTGCCAACATCTCATTCGAAAAAAATCTTCATCTGGAGAAGTATCTTTATACTTCTCCAGATGAAGATTTTTTTTACCATCATCAGCCCGGGGTAACGTCCACTGCTGAACATAAGCCTCCTACCGGGGGACGGTATTCGCCATAGTCACCACGCTTGGCAGGTGGGTTGGTGACCGCAGTATTTTGTTGTGTGTGTGTACCACACAAGGAAAGGCTGCTGCCCGTTCCTTGATATACGATTATTATAGATGATATTATAACAATCAGTACCAACGGCTTAACGTGTTTCCGAGGCACGGAGGGTAGTCCCTTAACCAACCAGACCCGGAAAGAAATCTTAGAATTTACACAAAGATTTTCTGTCCGGCGTGGGAATCGAACCCACAACCTCCGAGATTTAAAGCGAGTCAAATTAAATAGGTAAGCTTAGGTAGGGCTGTCACAAGTCGTTTATCGGACCACTTCAATATTTCACGAATGGCTCAATTTAAAAATCGTTTCCTGCGCCGCTTCCCTGTACCACCAGTATCGCCGAAGAGGGAGTGACGATTATCATCATGTTGTCCACGCTGTTAATGTATAATGGCAAATTGCCATCAATGGACCACTGCATGGATCTTTGATTGAACCGGTCAAATCATGGTGACTTTTTAGATTGTAGATTTCATTTTACTTAAAATGAGGGCCGAGACAAAATGCCACTACAGTGGAACGAAAGCTAGCAAAACATTATAACGATAGTTAAAGTATAATGGCGAATTGCCATCAATGGACCACTGCATGGGTCTTTGATAGAACCGGTCCAATCATGGTGACTTTTTAAATTGTAGGTTTCATTATACTTAGAATGAGGGCCGAGACAAAATGTCACTACAGTGGAACGATAGCAGAAAATTGCTAACGCAAGTGTATGGATACTTGATACTTACTTGTCACGTTTTATAATTACGGGCATTTAATGCTTGATCTTCTTTGAAAGAAGCGATTCGATCGTTTTGATTTCAGTTTCATTATCCTTATAGGTAGCATAGGGATTTGCTTGTTTTAATTTTCTTATAATTTTTAATGCCAAAAATACAACGCTCATCATTATATAGTAGGTAAATATTAATATGTATTTAGAATTTTACCGAGGGTAAAGAGATTTGCTACCTCAAATATTATGAGTCAAACAGTGATCCATTAAAATAGATAATTAGATTTGAGACTTAAATGTTCCTATGCACAACGTTGAATAAAAATGAGATTGTAAAATAAAGTTGTATTTTTGTTCATTCTAAAAATAATATGTTTTTGTAGGCACCTTGAATGGACCATTAGGCCACAATTATCCAGGTCTAATAATAGCAACTATGAGGTCCAATCTAAGTTACAGTGGCCTAAATAAAGTCACCATATTTTATATACCTACTGCGTGCTCTTTTGACGCTAGAAACTTTATTTAAAAAATCTGAAACAATAGCTTTAAAAAACATCTATTAAAAGATCTATTACATAATTTAACGAATTTATATTTTCCCCAATGCTATAGTTAAGATTTTATGCCCTTCGTAAGTAAAGTGGTCCAATAGTAGCAACCTTACCCTACATAAATGTAATTATGAGGAAGATTGATCAATATCAGTCTTTTGAACTTGTAGGTAATCTTTTTTAATTTGAGTTTCTTTAGCAATCTTATGAGGTTTTATGAGACCTTTATGAAATAATGAAATAATGAATTTATTCAGCACTTAGGTATTTACATACACTTGTACTTGTCAGAATCACAATGTTACACAATTATTCTTATTCTATGAATTAAACTAGATACTTAATTAACCGGTAGCAATTTGTGGGATATTACAGACAAAGTAGTCTGTCCGTCAGCTGGTCATTAATTTCTCTACTCATAATAAGTTTAGGTTCATATTAATTATTTTAGACTCTAATGGATCAATATAGAAAAATTTGGAAAAAAAAAACGTACAATTAAGTGGCACACACCTGGGGGCACCCTTAAGGGGTTAGGACCACGACCCAGTGGTACCACTGATATATAAGTCAGATTTATGAACATAAAAGGAAGTGATCGGCCTACAGTACTACTTTTATAATAATTACCTACAAATTACTCAACGAAATAATTGATATTCTTATTTGTATTATTTTTCAATAACATTAAAAATTACAGATTAAAATGACGTCGAATCTTCATTTGAGGCTCCCTTTCCTCTAACCTATATAATCGTGTATTGCAAAGCAGTAGAGATCATTTATTTATCATTGACGTCCCGCTTAAAATGTTAATATCAAATTTATAATGATTTCTATAAAAGCGAAATTTGTTACTCAAGCCCTGTGCAAAATTCAACACCTGTGACTTACTACTTTAAAACACGCCAAGACTCGTTGGAGTATTCCCCTTCACGGAAATCTTTAGCAAAAGGCATTCGTTTTGAAGATAACAAGAATTAATATTGTTATTTAGAGGCCGACCCAATCCCACAGGAACTAAAATATTGCGCGATCTAGCAAACTTGTAGAGCGACATCTAGATTATAATTCAGAACTAATTTGATGTGCTTGGGTGAATTCAACCAATATGGGCCTGTTCACATTAAACGATAGCTGAACGATACACGATAATTACTACACGATATGGTCGGACTGATAGTTAGTTTCAACTACTATTTAATGCTTTCACACTGTGTCGTTGTCGTGAACGTTATCATTGAACGTTGTCGTGTCGGGATCGAATAGGTACGAGTAAAGCAGGATCACCGAAGGCGTTACGCCACTTTCCCCTTACAAGGTATTATTCATTAAATTCATTAACGGATCCTAAACCGGTATGTTCCGATGTTTTCGGAGGACATCATTGTTGTAAGAACTAACGATAGGTAGGTTGTTAAGTATCGTGTCGGTACTAAGTCTCGCTATCGTCCAATGTCAATACGCCCATTGAACTACTAACTAAACATAAGCCCATAAGATTAGTCCGCGCGTAGAAAGCTAGTACATTGTAAATTCAGAAAGGCTTTTATTTAAAATCTAAGAGGATTTGATACAAATGAAGCAGGAATAGAAATGCATTTAAATATTAAAAACGTTGAAGACTTTGAATTAACTATGAATAAATTTATTATTAAGATCGGAAACATGTTTCTTTGGCTTATCCCACATTGTGCGTACGCATTTTTGGTGCGCTTACAATAATCACAAAATAACGTGCTAATCTATTGAAAATAAGGCTTTTCTTTTAGAATGAGTGACCCTGGCGTGATGGAAAATGATTGATTACTGTGCAATTAAATGGAACATTAAAATTAAATGCCAATAAGCATTATTTATTTTCATTTTATTTTATTGTATGTGTGTATTGTCGTCCCTTATGACACTTATATTTAAAAGACTAAAGAAGTCATGACATATAAAAAGTAAACTGTCAAATTGACAGTATACGTTGTGGATGTGGAATCGGCAGACACGTCAATTTGTAGTATTGTATTCGTAATTAATCTGAAATTATTTAAGTTAAAGGTAACTTAACGTGTATTTTATAAGAACAAACACTCGTTAATGTATTCTTCGATTATGTATTGATTAATTGATGTAAATTGCTTGAAATAGTGTAATATGCATTCAGTCATTCAGTCCGGATTGTGTACCAGTGCAATCGGACGCCTACTCGACAAAATTTATAGTCGATTATACTCAGTTATTCCAAAAGATAGAGTCAGTATAGCACTAAATACTAACGACATATGCTAACGACTGTCTACTTTTTCTTTCACTGCAAAGAAAACGAGAATTTTAAAACAGGTTGTGTTTTTCCTATTATCGCCCAACTATAAGGCTGTTCTCACCTTATTAAACTATTACTCGGTCAGTGAGTAAATAACAAGAACTTAGCCTTATTTCGTTATTTTTAATTATTTCAGTATGGCGGGTGTTGAGCAGCCATGTTATACTTTGATCAACTTCCCAACTGATACAGAACCATACAATGAAATGCAACTCAAGTTGGACCTTGGTGAGTATTTGTTGTTCAAAAATTATAATACACTAGCGCCACCCTAGCTTTGCATGGATGCAGTGAATCTTGAATCAGTATCCATTAAAAAAACCTAATCAAAATCCATTGCCTAGTTTTATAGATCGCAGCATACATAGGCACAGACAGACTGTGGGAAACAACTTTGCTTTATACTATGTAGTTATATAGAATTTTTAAACAATCCTATACTATTTATCCTTTAAAAATTGTCCAACAAAAAGAAAAGCTTTAAAGAATGATGTAATTTATAAAATGTTATAATAAAAAGCATCAAAAGTAAAACAACATCCATACTAAGACAACATAATATGTAAGATATGTATAGATAGTAAAGACAAGTTGTTCTTTTTTTTTATGGCAATCTGCCCACTTTTTCTGCAATTTCTGCCAGTGTCACGTAATGACAAAAATATGTTATTGTATTGTGTCTTCAATATGTCACTTATGTTATATTACACTAACACTGATGAATACTTCCTATGCCTCTAAATGTTATTTTTAGTACAATGACAAAAATTGTTTCTGTAAAATTTTTAATACATTCCATGTTATATTCATATTATCTAATTGTTTTAATTTCTTACAGAAAAAGGTGACACAAAGAAGAAAATAGAAGCTCTAAAGAAAGTAATAGGCATAATTCTTTCTGGAGACAAAATTCCTGGTCTTCTTATGATCATCATCAGGTAATCCTTCTATAACTAAAGTGATTTTATTTACTCAAACCTATTACAGGAACATTTTGAATTGTGGCTTATATATAAACTAGCGGCCCGCCCCGGCTTCGCACGGGTGGACTTTTATACCCTACCCGTGCCCTACCCTACCCCTGCCCTACCCTACCCCTACCCTAACCCTACCCTACTCCTACCCTACCCCTACCCTACCCCTACCCCTACCCTACCCCTACCCTACACCTACCCTACCCTACCCCTACCCTACCCTACCCCTACCCTACCCCTACCATACCCCTACCCTACCCTACCCCTACCCTACCCCTACCCTACCCTACCCTGCCCTACCCCTACCCAAAAGTCCTATGTCCTTCTCCCAGTTCTTAGCTTCCTCCCTACCAATTTTCAGCCAAATCGGTTCAGCCGTTCTTGAGTTATAAATAGTGTAGGTAACTAACACGACTTTCTTTTGTTTTTAAAATGTATTCTGCTATTCGGGACGGAAACAAATCCAACAAATCAAAAACCATGACAATCGGTCCAGCCGTTCTCGAGTTATAAGCGTTGTAACAAACACGACTTTCTTTTATATATATAGATAGATTAACATTATTTATAACAAGCTTTTCACATGCAGTTTCACCCAGATGGATCCTATTCCTATGGATAAAGCTTTCTAATGGTGTAAGAATTATTGAATTCAGTTCAAACTTAACAATACAATCTTTCCTGTTTATTAGTATAGATTAAGTAACATCACAACAAATTGACAACCTACATAGTGGACCGGTATTTGGCTAGCATTAAATCTCAGAGATTTTGGGTTCGATCCCCATGCTGAAAAGAAATCATTGTGTAAATTCCAAGATTTCTTTGCGGGTCTGGATGGTCGAGGGACTACCCTCCGTGCCTCGGAAAGCACATTAAGCCATTGGTCCCGATTGTTATAACAATTGTATACCAGAGAATGGGCATCAGCGCTTCCCTGTGTGTTACTCCATTATACTGCGGTCACCAGCCCACCTGCCATGCATGGTGACTATTGCAAAAACCCCTAATATGGGCTGATGATGATGATGAAGATTAACTCTCTTTCTTTTTTTAAGTCATAAGAGTATTCGATTAAAAGAAATATAAGATGAACCATTCAAATAAAGTTTATGGTACTGTACTGTACTGTGCTAAGCTAAAATGCTGGTGTTATGAGTGGGTAAGGTAAGTACAATGGATGGGATTGGCGACCACTGGTGACCACATGATTGCAAGTTCAACGCCCTAGCTATTGGGCTACAGCACTTTTAATAGCTAGTTGGAATATATAACATACCTAACTTATATTTCTATTTCATTAGGTTTGTGTTGCCATTACAAGATCACACTATCAAGAAGTTGCTGCTTATCTTCTGGGAAATTGTTCCTAAGACTACTCCTGATGGCAAGCTCATGCAGGAAATGATCCTTGTTTGTGATGCTTACAGGAAGGTGAGAAACATTCAACATATTACTACAAATCTTGATCTGATACATACTATGCTACATAACCATTCCCTCAGTATAATGGTAAAACATGATTACACTGCACCATGTTAAGTTTGAATGGAAGGGAGCTCCTTGGACATTTAATAAAAATGTAATTGTGCGAAAACTGCCCTAGCTGAATAGCTAGGGCAATTTTCGCATTAGTGAATACTAATACATTTATTGAAAGATGTTGGTTGACTTGATTTTTGTCAATTCTTAATTAACATAACTATTCCAAGAAACAACAACTGGCCATAGAAACCATCCTATTCAATCACTTTCTGGCAATTAAATTCAAAAGTAAAAAAGATCTAAGCTTACAGAATATAAGTTTGCCAGACACACCTTATATTACTATTAAAAAGTTTTAAATACAATGATGTTTTTTCTTAACAACAATATACATCAAGACTTTCTTGTGTTATTTATTGTGATTTTCTATCTTTGTTGAGGACCTACAACACCCAAATGAGTTCATTAGAGGATCGACCCTCCGCTTCTTGTGCAAATTGAAGGAGCCTGAACTCCTTGAGCCTCTGATGCCTGCCATCAGAGCGTGTCTGGAGCACCGACACTCATACGTCAGGAGGAATGCAGTACTAGCTATATTTACTATCTACAGGTATGCTTTGTGTTAATTTTAAAACTTTTTTGTTTTTTTGTTCATCAATTCGGGATTAAAAAAATGTTAGTCTTCTACAAAGCTCTTGTTAAAAAGTTGCTCAAATACCTCACGTAGTTAATGGACAATCTTCTGAATGAAAACTTCCTAGGCAATAAATAATTGAAGTTTGGCTCTTTGTGAAAAAAGGCTTTTTATAAGATTTGGTCCTTTTAAGTTAGCATGTTGGAGTGCCCCTTACTTGCTCAAGGCTTTGGCAAGATATTTTATTTTTTTAAGATTCCTAGCAAGCATTTTTCAATCGACTAGTATTCTTGTTAACCCCACAAGTCCAACGCACCTAGCCATTGGGCTATGGCCGCTTAAATTCAATCCAGTAAGTTAAGCAGCAAGATATGTAAATAAAGCAAAATCAAGATGTTTGGGATGGTATAGTTGTTATCTTAATAATCCACAGAAACTTCGAGTTCTTAATCCCTGATGCGCCCGAGTTAGTAGCAAACTTCTTGGAATCAGAACAAGACATGTCCTGCAAGAGAAATGCCTTCCTTATGCTGTTGCATGCTGACCAAGAACGCGCCTTGACATACCTAGCCTCGAGACTTGATAATGTCAATGGTTTCGGAGATATTCTGCAATTGGTCATTGTTGAGCTTATTTATAAGGTAACTATTTTTTATGTTCAGTAATCATTTAAAAAATACTTGTAATTATCATAATTGAAAATGTGTATAAAGTGCTCTGAAAAGTTATTATGTATTACTATCTAACAAATACATTAAGATTAATATAAATTAATTTAACTATTGTAAACACAGTCGCGTTCATAACCAAACCATACTTTTATATAATGTGATGTGGTGGTCAGTTCATACTTATTCATAAAATAAAATAAAAACTGATACCCAAAAATTAGATTAGATTAACATAAAGTGCATGTTAACAAAATTGTTGACAATTATAGCAATGAATAACCTGTAAATTAAGAACTTTGTTTATTAAATATAGGCTTGCGTTTGACCATAATCTCGCTTGATGGAAGGCGAAGATAAGGCCTACGATGATACACGCTTGCCTAGAAAGTGTCTGTTCACTTTAACCTTAAAGATGTCCAGACTAATAACATGTAAGAAATATTAAAATCTACAAGCTATTTTTTATGGGACTTATCCCTCCCCGCCAAAAACGCCGTAACCCCTGTAAGCCAGGATCAACAGCGGCACAGATATGTCTTGGATTCCGCATCGAATTTAATCAGACAGTTTATAGGTGGAGTTAGTAAGTAAATTCCACTTCCCTCCAGCGCGATGTTTGAATAATTATAGTGAATTTTTTGTGGTACAGGTGTGTCATGTGAATCCCGGGGAGCGGTCACGTTTCATCCGCACGGTTTACGGTCTGCTGAACGCGCCCAGCGCAGCCGTGCGGTACGAGGCGGCCGGTACGCTTGTCACCTTGTCCAATGCTCCTGCTGCTATCAAGGTACATTTTCTTTTATTCTTGATTATATTATCAAAGCAGAAATGATAGATCCGCTATAGAACAAAGGTCGCTGACATAGCTCATCGGATTAGTACGCTGAAGTGGCAATGGGCAAGACACATAGCTCGAAAAACTGACGGCCGATGGAGTAGAAAGGTTCTCGAGTGGAGACCACGAACTCACAAGCGCAACGTGGATCGACCGACGCAATAGGGTCGGACGGATAGGGGTCGCAGGGAGTCAGTGGATGCAGGCCGCTAGCAATCGTTCCCGCTGGAAATCTATGGGGGAGGCCTATGTTCAGCAGTGGACGACAACAGGCTGATGTGATATTTTCATAAACATTCATTCATTTCAATATCGCATCAATTTGGCATTATTTTTTAAAACAAGCTCTTGCGGTTATCTCCGTATAATATGGCGAGATGACACAAAGTGCTCCATTTAAATCTGATTTGCCTAATAAAAGGACTTAGGCCTATCATCTTATGTAGGTAACAAACAAAATCGTATACAAAATAAAATAATTTCACCATCATAAAATGACTATTTGGAATATTAGCTACCTATATGATTTTTTTCATATGGTTCAGAGCTCGTATTCATGTCAGCCCATTCGTGTATCAATAAAAAACTAAAAAAATACTTTTTATATTTCAGGCGGCTGCAGCTTGTTACATAGATTTGATAGTGAAAGAAAGTGATAATAATGTGAAGCTGATAGTAGTGGGACGGCTAGCCGCTTTACGCGAAGAGGGGGCAGAGGCCGCGGCTAGAGCACTACCCGATCTTGCTATGGACGTGTTGAGAGTACTAGCTTCCTCCGACCTGGATGTTAGGAGACACACGCTTCAGTTAGGTGAGTCACACTTAATAATAATAATAATTTGCCTTTTATTTATCATTAATAAATATTTTTATCCTTTCCTTTTTTTTTAAGGACCTCTTTTCGAGTAGGTAAAAGCCCCCTCCATTCTATGCCAAAGTTGTCTGTAATTGGCTTTAGACATCCAGTTTTCACCAGCTGTTTTGACTATATCATTAAGACATCTATCAGGGGGCCTACCTTGTCTCCTTTTACCATTACTCGCCATTGCTTAGCATATGCACCAACTAACGACGCCAGCAACTACGACATAGAAAAACCTCATAGTAAAGGGTAACGCTAATGCGACGCACACTTATTAACCTTAAACCCAATTTACTTTGGTCGGTTGGCTTAGCGACATCCCATAAACATGGCAGCTCCGACCTCTCCGATTCTCTTATTTCGATATCGTAAAAAAATATATTGTAACATATCGAATTATTTTTGGGGTCGGGAAATAAATGTTTTATTGTAGTTTGAATCAAAGATTTATTTTTATTCATATTGATTACGTACTACTCTATTATGTTTGGAACACCTCAACCAACGTTACGTCCCGATTTTTACAATTTCATCTATTGCAATCCTAGACCGTAGACCTACCAATGTACGGGCAAATATGTATTACAATATAATGCTGCGGTCAGCTAACACACCTGCCAAGCTTGGTGACTATGAAAAAAGTGTTTGAAGTATGTTTATATAAACCAAGCTTTTTAGTAATAAAAACTGATTAAATAACGAATGTTTTTGCAACTACTGTCATAAGTCTACAGTCAAGACGATTAAACGATTAAACAAAATACAAGATGTCAGCGATAGTATTAAAAGTAAAGATTATGATAGCCTCTTCACAAAGATAACACCAAACTAAAAAAAATAATGAAACTAGTAAAGAATAAGTATAGTGTCAACCTCCGTAGCGTAACCGTATTAGGCTCGCTTTAAATCTCGGAGGTCTTAGGTTCAATCCCCACGCCGGACAGGAAATCTTTATTTCTTCTAAGATTTCTTTCCGGGACTGGTTGGTTGAGGGACTACCCTCCGTGGCTTGGAAGGCACGGTAATCCGTTGGTCCCGATTGTTACAACATCATCTATAATATAAAAATGAATCGCAAAATGTGTTGGTAAGCGCATAACTCTACAAAGCCTGGACCAATTTGGCCAATTCTTTTTTTTTTATGTTCGTGGAAGTTCAAGGATGGTTTTTACGGCGAGAAAAATTCGAATAATTGCCTGAAAACCCCTTAAAACAGCCTTTTTCTTTTTCCCATACAAACGTTTTCTAACTAAAATGTAGAGTCAATTTGAGCTTTATGATGTTAATTAAAAACTTGAATTTTTTTGCCAAGATTTTTTAGGGTAGGGGTAGTGTAGGGTAGGGGTAGTGTAGGGTAGGGGTAGTGTAGGGTAGGAGTAGTGTAGGGTAGGGGTAGTGTAGGGTAGGGGTAGTGTAGGGTAGGGGTAGGGTAGGGTTAGGGTAGGGGTAGGGTAGGGCAGGGGTAGGGGTAGGGTATAAAAGTCCACCCGCGCGAAGCCGGGGCGGGCCGCTAGTCTTTAATAATCGTAAGTCAAGAAACTGGCAGCAGCGGTTCCTTGTGTGTTACAACATAATACTGCGGTCGGCAACCCACCTGCCAAGCGTGGTGACTATGGCAAATACCCTCCCTCGGGAGGAGGCCCATGTTCAGCAGTGGACGTTATACGGGCTGGTGATAATGATAGTGTTTTCTTTACATGTATATACTATTTGTTCATAGCATTGGAGTTGGTAAGCTCTAGACACGCGGAGGAGCTGGTACAAGTACTGCGCAAAGAAGCGGCGCGTGCGCACAACGCCGAACAAGAGGACGCAGCCAAGTACCGACAGTTGTTAGTCAGGGCCTTACACAAAGCCGCGCTCAAGGTAAATTATCTCGTTTGAATATTTTTTAATTGCTATTATCTAACAATATTATTATATATCTTTTTATTAGTAGTAATTCGTACTAACGATAAAATTGTTCTAGGTATATATCAATATATAGTGTCTACCAGTGTCTACCAATGTAGACACTATATAACTAAATATATATTTATCAGTCTCTTTAGTTTTGTAGTATCGAAATTTCTTGCCCAATTTCTTGCTTGTATATTTTTTTTTTTTGTTTTTTTATCATAACTTTGATATTCGCAAATCAATTACAAATGTAAAAAAAACTATTATTTCAACTTGGTAATCTCCAGTATTAACCTAGGTTGACCCCACATTGGGTATGTGCATCCCTCGAGCATGCCATCAATGCGAATGCCGAGTTCTCGCCGCGACTATGCATCGCTAGAGCTTCATTCTACCAGGCACGCCCAATTCGGAGTTAGCCTTACAGTTACTAAACTCAAATATCCAAAAAAATTGGACAATAATTCAAAAAACACTTATTAATCTGTACTAATATTATAAAGAACAACATTTTGTATTTTTGTTTCGAATAAACTCAAAAACTACTAGATTTCGGATCTCGATGATACTTTCGCCATTAGGAATGCTACATTATTCCTGACAAATGTAGGCTATATTTTTTACGAGAAAATTTTTGGGATCCCTGTTAAAACGTCAATCGAAACAAATTATTAATATAAACCGTGACATTGCAACAAAAGACATTTCTTTCCGTAAGATTCTCGATTTCCGGTTGGATCGTGGCTACACTACATTTCCAAGACTTTTATCAATATTATCCAAGCCAATAAAATAAATGTTTACCCGTGCAAAGCCAGGACGGGCTGCTAGCATTTTATAATTGAAATGTTTTGTATTGATATCAGTTCCCCGAGGTGGCGGGTAGCGTGGCGCCCGCGCTGCTGGAACTGTTGGGTGATGGGAGCGAGGCGGCCGCACAAGACGTTATGTTGTTCCTCAGGTCTGCACTACACACCTTTGTAGACCTTCGGGGACAAATCTACCAGGTATTCACCTCTGCTATATCATCCGCTTTTCTTCCAAATTTTTTTATGAAAGCAAATATAGGTGGCGTACATGTATGTCTCGTTTTGAGTTTCGAAGTTCGTGGGTTCGATCCCCATGCCGGATAAGAAATCTTTGAGTAAATTCTAAGAATTCTCTCCGGGTGTGGTTGGTTGAGGGACTACCCTCCGTTCCTCTTAAAGCACGTTAGGTCGTTGGCCCCGATTATTATAACACCATCTATTATAATCGTATATCAAGGAATGGGCAGCAGCATGTCCTTGTGTCTATACAATATAATAATAATATAATGCGGTCACCAACCCTGCCAAGCGTGGTGACTATGGCAAATACCCTCCCCGGGAAGAGGCCCATGTTCAGCAGTGGACGTTATATGGACTGATGATGATTATAATGATGATACAACACTGATTTTATCGGTTTTTCTTTCAACTTTTTAATATAAGCAAATATAGGAATTGCCGTGTGGTTTCCGGCTTAGAACAGACCACCCCATATTTTCCCACGGGTGTCGTAAGAGGCGATTCTGGGGCATACAGCTGATGTATGGGCAGCAGCATCTATCAGCACAAGATTACTTACCAGTTTAATACGATTCTCAATCCGCCTGTCAACCGTTGTGATAGGCTTACCAAGGTCCGATATGGGTGGACATGAACTGGCTATTGATGACTAGCTGTGCCCGCGACTTCGTCCTCGAAGAATAGTGAATTTTCATTCCCCATTAACCCCCTACAACTCTTAATTCGCTATAAAAAGTAGCTTTTGTCCTTTCTCAGGTTCTACACTACCTGTGTACCAAAGCTACTACACTACACTACCTGTGTTTCATTCAAATCGATTGAGTAGTTTTAGCGTGAAAGGCCTACTGACAGACTGAGTTACTTTCGCATTTATAATATAAGTAAGGATGATAAAATACTAAGACTGCTTGTGTAACAGAAACTTCTGGAATGTCTGCCGGGTATCCGCGTGGGTAAGATCGCTCGCTCGGCGCTGTGGCTGCTGGCTCAGTTCGCCGACACTCCGGAGCGGGCGCGCGCCGCGCTCGACGTGCTCGCTGACGTCATCCCCCCACACAACGCTGACGAGGAGAAGAAGGTGAATGTTAATGATCACTCTGCTTAAAACATATGCAGGACATTACTTTTAACACAACTCCCGCACTAGTGAATTAAATCCCTGTGTCGCAATGAAAAAAAAGAAAAGAAAGAAAAATGTTTTATTTGGACCGAATAATAGTTACCAATTAATGATTACAGAATAGTGAATGCACAATTATACAAAAGGTACTAGTACTGTCTCCCAAACTATCTTTCGGGAAACAGTGCTCACTCTAATAGTTTTATACATAGAAAAAACAGTTATGGACGTGGTATTATTGGTAATTCACAATTTGGGGATTGGGATTTTAATTTAGGGAACTTTACAAACAGATAATTCACGGACACAACGCACATCTAGACTCAGAACAACTAGTCGTGTTTCACACGAACAATCCCCTGGTGGAAATCGAACTCAGAACACCAGGTCTCACAAGCCACAACCAGGTCCACAAGCCACAAAAGTCACAGTTGGAAACATCCAATCATACTTTGTTGACCTCGCAGAACCAAACCCTTTATGATGAGTTGATGGCGGTTGCCCCTAATAACAAACACACTGTCACTACCAAGCCAAGTTCTACTGATATTCAAAATAAATCTGTGATAGTTAATGGCTGTAGCAAAAGTAAAATGAAGAAATATAAAAAAACTTGGAAATTTATTAAAAAGTCCCAAAAAATGATTAAAAAACACAAATTCTTCTTTAAATATGAAAATCAAAATAGGGTAAGGTTAGATTTAATACAAAAAATGAAAGTTTATTCTATAAAAAGTAAAAATGCATACTTAAAACATGTAACTGAAATAGAATCTCAACAAAATGAAATATACCGACTGCAAAATTCTCTCCGTTCCCTAACAAATAAATATAGATTGTCTGAAAAACAAATTCAGGAGTACATACTAGCTATGGACAAGCTTATTGACATTGGAAATTATAATAATGAATGGTTTAATTCATTTACAAACAATAATACTTGTTTATCATGTAATCATTCTCTTGACCGTTCCTCGCTTGAAATTTGTAATTCTTTAAATGAATGTAAAATTAATGAGAAAAGTATGGTTAATAAAAGTGTAAATAAACCAATAAATAAACCAAACTCACAACATTATTAGTGAATGCCAAGAATCTGTAAAAATAGATATTAAATCCCAAATTGTGATATTCGGTGATGAAATTGGTAAAAACTTTGGGTCGTTATTAACTACAATGGGACATTCAAATGTCAACTTTTGTATGCCTGGTGCTTCTCACTGCCACATAATTAAAAAAGTTATTGAATACAAATATAATAATGAGAACAGTTCTTTAATATTTTTTATGGGAAATAAACAAAAAACTATTATTAGAATATTTTTATGGTCTTAATTGTTTAAATGTAAAATAAATTGTAATGTTCACATTCCCCTATAGTAATAGTTTGTCACAGGAGGAAAACAATATTAGACATAATTTAAATTTGAACTTGCACACTATTTGTGCTCATAATAAGGAGAAGTTCCATATTATTGACACTAACAATCTTGTTAGTAAAACTTTTTATTTGACCAAAGATAATTATTATTATCTCTCTAAATATGTAAAAAGACAGATAGCATGTTCGCTATCCTATTTATTTAATATTTTAGCCAAAAATTTGGCTAAAAATGTTGCTTCTATTGAGCAATATACGGTTGACACATACAAAATCAGTAATATTGCTACTGATGATGACATTAATAATATTGAAGAGAATTATTTAAATACTGACATTTCTCAGAATAATTATTTAAATTAAATAATAGGACAAAAGAGGACTTCTCTTGCATTATGATTACGATGAGTGTTTCAAATCAACAAGTAAATAATTGTGATTTAGCATATGTACACAAAAGCGTGAATAAAAATGTTAACCCATCAAGTATAAATCGTAAAAATAAATCAACAAAGAAATGTATCAACCTGGTGCATCAGAATATTCAAGGCTTGACGGGAAAAGAGTTAGAATTGGAGTTGTTCTTGAATTATTAATATGTTATGTTAAACTGAGCACTGGCTAAAGCGCCATCAATTCATTTTCAGCTTCAATAATCACCAGGGTGCAAGCTCGTTCATCAGAGAAAAGCATATACATGGTGGCTCTTTAATACTAATACATAAATCCTTAAAATTCAAAGAAAGAAATGACATTACGAGCCTCTCCGTTGAGCGAGTTATAGAGATTTCATGCATTGAGTTGGCGCGATTCTATACATACAAACCTCCTTGCGCGCCATTTGAGGCTTTTTCAGATATAGTGGAGGATGCCTTGAATAAATTATCCAATAACCATAAAACAGTTGTACTTTAATGTAAATATCTTAGAAAATAACTCAATGAGCTTCAACTTTTTAAATTTATTTAAATCATACAATTTTCATAATATTTTTAAGGAACCCACTAGAGTAACTGCAACGACTGCTACCTGTATTGATAATATATTCAGCACCGTAAAACCTTTACATAAATGTATTCAGTCAGATCATTCAGGTCAACTGGTTTCTTTTTAAAATTTTGTAGCTACACAGAAAAAAATAATAAATTATGTACCATTTAGTGAAAGCCGTATGGAAAGATTTAAAGCGAATATGTTAGAAAAAATTGTTCTGTTGCCCTATCACGGTACTCCGGATCACATGTACAACTCTCTATTCAACTTAATAAATAGTGAGTTTAGATCAATTTTTACGCCCAAACAATTAACTATAAGTGACCATATGACGTTCAGTGATTGGGCAATCCCTGATATTTACAAAAGTCGGAACAAATTGTATGAACTTTATGAAGAAAAGACTTATAACCATAGTCCGACTTTTCAAGCTTATGTTAAAAATTACTCAAGGTTATTCAGAGAAGCCTGTTCTAATACTAGCTCCATGTATATAAGAAATAAAATTAAAAATTCAACTAACATTATTAAGTCTACTTGGAATATGATTAATAGTGAGACTGGTAGAGCAAAAGTACGTAGTCATGACTTTCATTTGAAAATAAATGATGTAGATGTCAAAAAAGATATAGATGTGGCGACGGAGTTCGAATTATATTTTTCTAACATTCCTATTATTGCAACAAGAACTCTTTCGTCTTCTTCTGTATCTGCTGAGCTACTCCTCAAGCAAAGTGTACTTGAATGTGATACTTTCTTTGAATTTATAGAAGTAAGCCCTAAAGATATTTTAAATGCATTTAAATCAATAAACATGAAAAATACTAAGGATTTATGGGGTATATCTGTAAAGACAATTGCATCAATAATTGCGTTGATAGCTCCACACCTACCTTGCTTATTTAAATGTTGTGTCGCAACTGGTGAGTTTCCTGACTTGATGAAACACAGTAAAATTATTCCATTATTGAAATCCGGTGATAGTTCAAATCCTTCCAATTTTCGCCCTGTTTCTGTACTTCCCACTATTAGCAAGATATTCGAAAAAATTATGCTTAGCCAGTTGCTCAGTCATTTTAATAGACATAATTTGCTTCACAAGAAGCAATTTGGATTTTCGAAGGGATGCTCAACTATAGATGTGGGAATAGATTTATTGAAAAGTATATTCGCGGCTTGGGAGGAATCGCAGGATGCCTTAGGAATTTTCTGCGATTTGTCCAAAGACTCTTGTCAGGAAACTACATCACTATGGCGTTAGGAATAAGGCTCTCGAACTTCTGACCTCTTATCTGGGCAATAGAATTCAGAAGGTCGATATTAATGGTAAATTGTCTTCGGGATCACCAGTTGTTATGGGAGTTCCACAGGGATCAATCCTGGGTCCATTTCTGTTTTTAATATACGTTAATGACTTACCTTACTACGTAAGGGATAAACATGAGATTGTATTGTTCGCGGATGACACTTTCTTGACGTTCAAAATTAATAGACAATTACGTGATTATGACGAAGTTAATGATGCACTCTCTAAAGTAGTTCATTTGTTCAGTGTCAATAACCTATGTTTAAACGATAAAAAAACTAAAGTTAAAGTAAACGAAAATTTATTATATGTACATAAATATATTAATTTATTTAGTAAAAAAAGTGATACATACAACATTAATACTAGATATAAGAATAATCTTGTGGTACATGCTAGTCGTCTCCGCAAAATAAGTAACTCTTTTATGGGGCTGTGTATACGGTTCTACAACAAACTTCCTCATAATATAAGAGTATTGTCAATAAATAAATTTAAAACAACTATAAAAGCCAAATTGTGTAGCAGGGCTTATTATAAAATTTCTGATTATATTAGTGACAAACATGCTTGGGATTGAGTCGCTCCAATTACGTATGTATGTATAAATTTAATAAAATATTGTAAAATATTATTATAAAAAAAGAGGGTTCTACTAAGTTTTTTGGCAGTGTTTCTCAGTAGTCTCCACGTCACGCACTGCACGGTAGGGGAAAAAATATGACGATTCCAAATAAATGTAACCATTTTTACGGAATAAATGATATTTGACTTTGACTTGACATAACTTTTAAATTTATAAATAACCAGATTTATGATTAAAAAAAAACCATTTGAAGAAACGGCAATGATAAATGTACATGGAAAAAGCTTTATCACATTGCAATAACCGATATTCTGGGTTGTACGAACAGGCGACATTTTTAACGCTATTAAAAAGTATATATTCATAATTTCTGGTAGTACTATAGTCCAACAAGAATTATATAACCTCTCTGACTTTTAGTAATGACAAGAAATCACGGTGTATAAGATATATAGAGATAGATTTAACAGTAGGCTTATAAAGTAATCCGGCATGCATATAACACGACACGATTATTTGTACAATTTTGGAAAATCTTCGTAAATACGTGTTTAAACATGTTGTAACTAGTTCGCGGCGCCAACAATTTAACTCGATTCATAGGTAGTAGTGATGGGTCGTTGACGTTTTTACAGTCGACGAAACGAAACTGGTTTACCGTTCACGTTAAACTAGTTCAAAAAACAGTTTAATTTTAGACTAGTTTACGTTGTAGACGGAATAGCGTTAATTTCAACCGTAGTTTAGTGAACGATCGGGATTAGGTCGTTAAATTTAAAACTTGTTCACTAATCGATTATCACATTATTGTACTTGCGAATTCAAATGAACTTCCCTTCATACTCTTTCCAGGCTTAGGACTGGCAGGCTGAAAATAAATTTGTACTTATGTATGACTACATACGTACAAGCCTGGCGTATTTAAAAGTTCATTTGATTTTATGTACATAATCGACTATTTACACAAATCACTTTAAAACTATTCAATCTGTTTAACACTATGTCTATAACACTATATAATCTGTTATTTTTGTTATTTAAGTAGTTTAATTAGACCAACACGAAACGTATTTCAATCAATACTAAAAAAATAACGTACACAAAATTCAAAAATATTTATTTTAAATATTCGTATCTATTGCATTGTAATAAAGTCTATATACGTGTCCATTTCTGCGTGAGAAAGAGAAAGAAACAATAACATGCGGCGGACCTCACGTCGCATTGACTTCGGCAATTTTCGTAATCACTCGTTAACTCGTTCAGTCGTTTAGTTCGGTCGTCGCGAACGTCGACTAGTTCATGCGTAAACAGGTTTATTCGTGAACTGTAAACCAGTCGAACCGTTGACGCCAAGAAAACAGTCTAATAAAACAGTTCGTTCATTCAACGCTCACTCCTAATAGGTAGTCTCAGATTGAATGTGACTATAGTAATCCAAAGAGTTTGTCGGATTTCTAGGGATCTGTTATGTATTCGTTACCTATACGAATCCATGCAACAGTACATATATTTTAAGATTTAGACGCAATAAAATTCTAATATTTCTAGCATTTTTAGACTAAATTTAACTAACGTAATGTTATAATTGCAGGAAGAGACAGATTCAGCTTCCGCCAAGACACAAGACACGTCCGCACCCCGGCAGTTGGTCACGAGTGACGGCACGTACGCGACGCAGTCCGCCTTCAATGTGCCTATGTGAATACACATACTTTTAACCCTTTCAAATAATATGAATACGCCTACTGATGCTTAGACTCAAGCAAAATTCTAATCGTGTTTAACTTTTATGTGGGAATTCCCTAGCTTGCGATGAACTTATCACGTTTTGTAATGTTAAGCTGTAGCTGCTTAAGTCTTCCTACTACTTCCTATGTAGTTTAAATCTAATTAAATTGTTTCGTAATCGGGTGCTCTCGTAATTAAGTTATGGTGTAGGCGATTACTTATCATGCTAAACTATACTACACCGTAACGCTGAACCTACTACGCCATAGATTCGAATGGAATAATCTAATACGTACTACGCCGTAGTGCCGGTCCCAATAAATTCTTATTACATACCAAGTTCGTAACCATCTACGCCGTAGTCGCATTCTTAGTTACTTAGTCAACCACGAGGCTTTTGCTATTTTACCGGGCATAGCTTTGTGAGCAACGATGTATAGACGGATGTGTAATGAATGTTTTTTGTTTCGGACGGACATAATAATATGTAGTTTGCCACGAGGCTTTTGCTATTTCACCAGGCATAAAGAGGAGCAGAGCTCCAGCTCAGATTAATGATTAAAAATCTACAAACTAAGCAACATGCGAAAGCGGACGTCCCCTGTGGGACTTGGACCTCAGTTCGGAGCGGTCGCCGGTGGGGAGACTGCAGGATTATGGCTTTTAATTGTTTGGGGGAGTTTGGCAGTTTAGCAACTGTCGCTCTACTTTACAGTTCTCGGGCCTCTCGGACTTCGGGTCCCCGAAGGCATTGGAAGGGCTTAAAATTAGTGAAACGTTGGTTGGTTGTAGGACGAACAGTCCATCGCCTCACGCGGGCGGGCTGTGGGCGGCGCTGGGCTCCGGCGAGAGCTTCACGGCGGCCAGCGCGTGCTCGGCGCTGTGCAAGCTCGCCCTGAAGCTGCACGCGCCCGACGCCACACGGGCCGTGCACCTCGCCGCGCGCCTGCTGGCGCACCACAAGCAACGAGCCGGTAACTATACACATACACTAGTACTTCACGGCGGCCAGCGCGTGCTCGGCGCTGTGCAAGCTCGCCCTGAAGCTGCACGCGCCCGACGCCACACGGGCCGTGCACCTCGCCGCGCGCCTGCTGGCGCACCACAAGCAACGAGCCGGTAACTATACACATACACTAGTACTTCACGGCGGCCAGCGCGTGCTCGGCGCTGTGCAAGCTCGCCCTGAAGCTGCACGCGCGCGACGCCACACGGGCCGTGCACCTGCTGGCTCACCACAAACAACAAGCCGGTAAATGTAGAAATCGTGACATTTATTACACTTATACTTGTCAGTATCACAATGTAAGACTAAATTTAACAAAAGTTACTAGCTTAGAACTATTTTTACATTATTTGATCTTTAGAGACTCCACAATCCGTCCGCCTGTCCGTCCTGCGATATATGACATGTATACTGAAATTAATAAGTTAATGAGCGCGTGTGTCGCGTAAAATATTGTGACTTAACAATGCACAGTCTTGTAAAGATCTGATCACAGTATTTCATCGTTTCTTACCTTCGCAGGCATATCAGGTGTCCAAGGTGGTTTGACTTCCGACGACATGGAACATGGCGCCATGTGTATTCTGGCGGGGTCTGCCAGACCCGAGGTCATCAGTAACGCACTGCTAGCTGGATCAAGTGATGCACTCGCGGCGCTGTTGGCCTTGCCCGACAGAGCTTGCAACTTGCTAGACGAACCGGACAAGGTAATAGTACGAGAAAGTACAGAAGAGGAGGAAGGCTTTCCCCGCCTTACCATAGTTAACCTTACCTTTTACTGTTCCTTAAACAATTAGGTAATGATTATAGAGCAACAAACCAGCGATCGAGTACCATAAAATATGTAATTAAAAAATGTATTATAAATATATATTGTATAATCAAAATTTCGCGTAGCTATCTATGGCTGCAACAGAATATACATCGTAGCGATAATTTTCAATTAAATACCAACGAGCTTCAAATAATGGTTTATTTTCGTCATACTCGTTTGAATTGATAGCACGTTAGCTGCTTGGTACGTTACTTTTATTGCTTTTGTTATTTAAAATATTACGCTTTCTATAGTAAAAGTTTTTAAGATGTCTTTGAAAAATGTATTGTTTTGTAGGAACGTGAAACGAAGCGATCGAACAATACAGTGGACGTGGAGACTGGCATCATATTCGGACAGCTGGCGGGTGCGGGCGCGGCCTCCACTCACCACGACATGTTCGAACTGTCACTCACCAAGGCATTGCAAGGTAAAATTGTACCAATAACAATATAATACAAACAAATAATAAGCATATCATAGAAACCCGAAAAACATAATCGTCTATTAAAAGAATTATTGTTAATTTATTTGGGTGAAATATATCTAATGTACTATTTTTAAGTTCTTAGTTGTTTGTATAACAATGCTATATCAGAACACGGCAGCTGCTTTGGTCGAGTATTAATCTTCCGATGCCCTCGTAGACCCGAAGTCCGAGAGGCCGGCGAACTGTAATGTAGAGGGACAGTCGCACAAAACTGCCCTAAAAAACTAAAGCGACCTCCCTGAGCAGGTCCAAGTCCCACAGGCGACGCCTCTTGCGCAGGTTGATTAGTTTGTAGTTCTTAAACCATTTATTTAGGCTGGAGCTCTGCTCGCCTTTATGCGCGGTGGAGTAGCAAAAGCATCGGGGCAAAAAAGGTACGTCCGTCCCAAAAAAAAAACATGCTTGGTTCGTCGATCGTTATATATGTGGTGCGTAGGTCGCAGCGCGGGCGTGTCGGAGTCCCGCGGCAAGCTGTCCAAGGTGACGCAGCTGACGGGCTTCTCGGACCCCGTGTACGCGGAGGCCATCGTGGCGGTCAACCAGTACGACATCGTGCTCGACGTGCTCGTCGTCAACCAGACAGGTCAGTCCAACTAACAGCTTAGTGCAGCTTCATAAATACTAATAGTGGCCCAGTGGTTGAAATTCGCGTAATAAAATAAAAAATATTTGCATTTTGCACTCTTCCATTGTAAAAACTATAAGTGTGCGAAATTTAATACTTCACTAATATAAATAATCCTATTGGTCTATAGCCTTCTTCAAGAAATTGGCTGCCTAACATTGAAATATTTTTTCAAATTGGCCTAGAAATTCCTGAGATTACCGCTTCTATGCAAGTAAACAAAATGCTTTATAATATCACTATAGATTAAATAAACATTGAAGTGGAAGGTCCTCACTAAGTTTATTTTTGATGATTGTTATAATGTGGGCTTTGACAGTGTAAGGAACTTTTGTGAAGAATGTTAGGTTTTTGAAAATTTTACTAAAAAATATAAAACAATTACAAATTCCTTCCTTCCTTTTTTCCTTTGCTTTGCTTATTTTAGTGACAACGTTGAGAATTTCCATTGACCCAGTAAGTGTTGTTCCCAGACGACACGCTACAGAACTGCACCGTGGAGCTGGCCACGCTGGGCGACCTGCGCCTGGTGGAGCGGCCCACGGGCGTGGTGCTCGCGCCCAGGGACTTCGCCACGATCAAGGCGCACGTGAAGGTCGCTTCCACCGAGAACGGCATTATATTTGGCAACATTGGTGAGTTGTAAAAATACTGTTGATTATAAGTTAGGGGGATAATGCTGTTCGCGTCCGTGGGCTTTAGCTCTAGTCACCCACACGTGTCCCCTGGGTAGCGCCAAATGAACAGCACATCTGGTGGTAGGTTTCGACCGCGGTTTGTCACCACCCTCAAGGCAAAGCCATGCCGCCAAGTGATTTTTGTCGCGTTCCGGCATGTTGCCTTGAGTAGCCATCGTGGAAGGGGAGTCTGGGCAGTTGTGTGGTATTGCGAACCGGTTCCGGTGCTGCGTGGTGTCTGTGCTGGGTGACTGTTCGCGGAGGGTAGCGGGATCCTAAGCACGGTCTTCCGCTGGCCGACCGCAGGTAGTAGGGGGCCCAATTAGTAGGAAAGCCACCTATGAAAGGCTGCCCCGCCAACTAGCGAAAAATCCCAGGATGCGTCACCGTGCCGGTTGGCGACCGGATGCGAGGGCCCGGTGAACATCTCTGGGGGGGTTAGGGCGTCCCCGCGCGCTCCAGATCAGTCTCCCGTCGGTGCAGCATTACGAATGTATTGCGTGGTACTCGCTCTTGCCATACCTCGCCCAACTGTCCCTTTCCTGCTTGTCTGTTCGCCATCAAAAATTAAATGAATAAAAATAATAGGAAACTGGTAAAACAGCGGTTGCACTCCCTCGCACTAAAAGTGCACCTCTCTAACATCCGAGGTCTGCACTCCAATCTCATCCCGGTCCATCACCACCTTGAGACCGAAAAACCACATCTGCTGTTCCTCACGGAGACGCAAATCAGATGTCCAGCTGACGCAGCATACTTGCGCTACCCAGGGTACACCCTGGAGCACAATTTTAAGCCACGCGCTGGCACCTGCGTGTATGCTCGCGATGACATCTGTTTTCGACGTCTCCGTAACATTGAGGATTCCAGTTTCTCCGTATTATGGGTTCTGGTGGACACTGGCTTGGAGCAGATACTCTATGCCAGTGTCTATCGGTCGCACACCGACAACATGGAGACAACCAGGTTGTTTCAGTACCTTTCGGACTCGGCTGAATTAGCTCAGCTCAGGTACCCATCGGCGCAGCTAGTTTTTCTGGGGGACTTCAATGCCCACCATCAGGAATGGCTGTACCCATACCAGAACACCGACCATGCTGGGAGATTAGCGTATGCATCTGCACTGACGCTTGGTCTCTCCCAACTGGTAACTGGGCCGACACGGGTGCCTGACATTGATGGCCATACGGCCAATTGCTTAGACCTTCTGCTGACAACCGATCCAGACCGATATCAAGTCGCGGTTTCCTCACCGTTGGGTAGCTCCGACCACTGTCTGGTGAAATCTGTGTCTGTCTACTCGCCACCCGATCCCGATCTCAAGGGGACTAGGCGAGTATGGCGATACAAGTCAGCAGATTGGGATGAGATGCGGCATTTCTTCGCGTCTTACCCTTGGCTGCGCTTATGCTTCTCTTCAGACGACCCGACTCGCTGCGCGGAGGCTGTTTCTGAGGTGATATGTCAGGCTATGGAATATTTCATTCCATTTTCTGACATCTCACTCCAAGACAAAGCCCGTCCATGGTTCAACGCTGAGTGTGATAGTGCTGAAGCACATAAGCACTCTGCTTACCAAGCGTGGGCGGATGCTCGAGCCCGCAAAGCGCCAAATATTCGGAAACTGAAGAAAGCTTACAATAGTGCTGCCAAGTCTTGCAAACGTGCCCTACGCAAGGCCCGCTTTGACCATATTGGCCGCATTGGAGCCAGACTAGCATCTTACCCATCTGGGAGTAAAGCTTTTTGGTCTCTTGCCAAATCGGTCGAAGCCAATTTCTGTCGGTCCTCTTTGCCGCCACTGCAGAAGCCGAACGGTTCATTAGCTCACACCGCCAAAGAGAAAGCAGACTTGTTTGCGTCTCTATTTGCGAAGAATTCACAACTAGATGCTGCTGGTAAAAGTCCACCCAGGCTACCACATTGCACTTCCACTATGCCTGAGGTGCACATTCGGCAAAAAGTGGTACTTAAAATTCTCAGCACTCTAGATGTGAATAAGGCTAGTGGGCCTGACGGCATTCCTGCCATTGTCTTGCGGTCATGTGCGCCTGAGTTGTCTCCTGTTTTGACTCGCCTCTATCGTTTATCCCTGAAGACTGGTCTAGTTCCAGCATCCTGGAAGATTGCCAACGTTCAACCGATCCCCAAGAAAGGTAGTCGTGCCGACCCTGCCAACTACCGACCAATCGCAATCACCTCCATACTCTGTAAGGTTATGGAGCGTGTTTTAAACAACCGTCTCCTGGCATACCTGGAAGACAACGACCTCCTCAGTGACCGTCAATTCGGATTCCGTCGAGGCCGGTCTACTGGGGATCTTCTTGTATATGCTACTCACTTATGGAGCGAAGCCATTGAGAGACACGGTGAGGCTCTTGCCGTGTCTCTTGATATCTCTAAGGCTTTTGACAGGGTTTGGCACGCAAGTCTCATTGGTAAGCTTCCGGTTTACGGTATTGCTCCCGTACTTTGCACCTGGATTCAGGATTTCTTGAGGGGAAGGTCGATTCGGGTTGTCATTGATGGCGCCTCGTCCGATCTTCTTGGTATTAATGCCGGTATCCCTCAGGGATCTGTTCTCTCCGCGACTCTTTTTTTGCTGCACATAAACGACCTGCTAGTTACTCCCGGTATCTTTGGGTATGCAGACGACAGCACAGTCTCGGTGAGATACTTGTCTGATGCGAAGTCGGGGTCAATGGTCCAGTCGTTCAGGGAGTCGATGATTGAGGGGGTGAACTCGATCTTGGAGGCTGTTTCCTTATGGGGTGATGCCAACCTGGTTGGGTTTAACCCCTCAAAAACACAGGCGTGTCTTTTTTCGGCGAAACGGAGTCCATTCCAACTGACTCCGACTTTCCGGAATGTCTCCGTTCCGATCAGCGACCATCTTGAGCTCCTAGGGCTTGACCTCTCTTCTAATCTAAACTTCGGTCACTACATCGAGTCCATTGCAAACACTGCAGCCAAAAAACTTGGCATTCTCTCCAAGGTGAGGCGGTACTTCACATCGGAGCAGCTCTTAAGTCTTTACAGAGCTCAAGTTCGCTCCTCAATGGAATACTGTTCTCATCTTTGGGATGGGTCTGCTGGATATCAGCTGGATGCTCTGGACTCATTGGAGCGCCGAGCGAAGAGAGTCATAGGCAATAACTCACTGGTGGAGGCAAGTCTTCAGAGCCTCGAACACCGTAGACGAGTGGCCTGCCTATCAGTTTTTTATCGGTTGCATTTCGGGGAGTGTGCGGAGGTTCTACATAACCTGATACCCCCTTCACCCTTCCATCACCGGACGACTAGGCGCGGCGAGCGGTTTCACCCTTTTGTTGTAGACATTCCTTCAATACGCACGAAGCGATTTGCTTCTTCTTTCATAATGCGGACGGCTAAGGAGTGGAATTCTCTGCCGGCGTCAGTTTTTCCGGAACGCTATAATCTGGACATCTTTAAGGCTAAAGTGAACAGACACTTTCTAGGCAAGCGTGTATCATCTTAGGCCTTATCTTCGCCTTCCATCAAGCGAGATTAAGGTCAAACGTAAGCCTATATGCAGTAAAAAAAAAAAAAAAAAAAAAAAAAAAAAAGTATGCAATGAACCTTTCAAATATTTCGGCGGACAAATTATGAGTAGGCACAATTTTTCCGCGGGAGGAAATCTTATGAAGTAACAAGGTAACGAGAGAATAATAGACATTACCTTAAAATGTAACTTAAACTGAAATTCAATTTCGTGTCGTCATTTTATACATATCATAATGATGTACTGCATAACAAAGGGTTGCCATACGACCCCATTACGGCGGGACATGTCCCGGTTTCAAGCTTCCGGTTCTAGTGTCCTGGCGAACAAGGCAATTGCGCAAGTGGGCGCGATAACCAAAAAAAAATGTAATGTATACATTTATTGGGTTATTATTTCTGTGGTTCCTTGTTGTATAATGTTGTTACACCCTCAAAGTGTAAAATGTTGTTTCTGTAAGCAAAACCGTAAGTGACGTTGTGAGCTAACTGTACCCCCCTCGCGATCATTGTTCTGATCAGCGCCGAAACATTAATGGCAACCCTAAATTAACAGGTATTCACACTTTTATTTCCCGAACGATTTGACCATGCTTTGACCGCATTGTAATGATTACAGACATCACAAAGTACCCTTGAAATAAACCTAGTAACTAATTTATTACCTAGTATAGTATAGATAGAGTAATGCGATATTTTAATATTGTATCAATTAATGATGTTTTTTTTTATTTTATTAATTAATTTATAAGCATTTTCCAGTTCAAACACATTACATAATTTGCCAAACTGCATTAGAATTTGTGGGCACAGTTCTCTTAATTTATCAATAAACTTTCAGCGCATAACATCCGTAAAAAAAGATTACCCCATTAATTATACAATTTAACAAATAGAAACTCATTTGGTAGATACAAATTTCACTTCACTTTATACTATATCTATTAACCACATTTATGCCACATACCCACTAATACATATATAGATAGTGAGATACTGCAACTGTCTGTTAATTTGTTAATCCAATTTAAAGACGCCCTAGGTATCTTTGGACACAGTCAATGAAAATGTTTTACAGGTATATTTTTTAGTTGCTGTTAGTTGGGATATTTTCATGAATGAATGTTTTGTTACATGTATAGTGTACGAAGTGTCCGGCGCGTCCATGGACCGCGGCGTGGTGGTGCTCAACGACATCCACATCGACATCGTGGACTACATCCAGCCCGCGGTGTGTAACGACGCGGACTTCAGACAAATGTGGGCAGAATTTGAATGGGAAAATAAGGTAAAGCATTCATAATTAAATACAACCTATAGCCTTCCTCGATAAATAAGCTATGTAACACTGAAATAATTTTTTAAATCGTTGCAGTAGTTCCTATGATTAGCGCGTTCAAGCAGCACAAAGAAACTTTTCATCTTTATATATATTTGTACAAATGAGATAAGGCTTTCACGAATTTCCTAAACGTTAGATATAAAACAAAAGTATTGGATTTAATTTTGTGATATCGAGAATCCCATAGTCAAATATACTACCTGCAATCTTAGGTTAAGCCCAATATCTAATTCGGCTAAGCCATTGGGCCAACCAGAGAATTGCAGGATCTAATCCAGCCAGTAGACTTAATATGTCATATTACTAGTTGATTTTAATTATATTTATAACTAGCGGACCCGACAGACATCGTCCTGAATGATAATATATAAATATATACATTATATATGATTTGTGAATCTAAAAATCATTCAAATCGGTCCAGCCATTTAGGAGAACTTCAGTGACCTACTGTACACACATACAGTAAAATTGTATATATAAAGATAAGTAAATTATATTTATTAATATTATTGTTGAAATGTAAACTAATTTATTAGTCTTTTCTTTTTGTCACTGTCTTTGTATTTGGCTTATAATAAGTTCGATCGATTTGTCTATATTATCAACTAGCTGGCCCGGCAAACTTCGTACCGCCTCAAAATCTACGCGGTATCCTACATCTACCCTACCCTACCCCTACTCAACCTCTACCCTACCCTACCCCTACCCTACCCCTACCCTACCCCTACCCTACCCCTACCCTACCCCTACCCTACCCCTACGCTACCCCTACCCTACCCCTACCCTACCCCACCCTACCCCTACCCTACCCCTACCCTACCCTACCCCTACCCTCACCCTACCCTACCTTAAAAGTATCCTATGTCCTTCTCCCAGTTCTTAGCTACCTCCTTACCAATTTTGAGCCAAATCGGTTCAGCCGTTTTTGAGTTATAAATAGTGTAACTAACACGACTTTCTTTTATATATATAGATTTACGTATTCATTTTCATTAACATAGTATAAAATATTGTAGTGTACAATTGTTATACAGGTTTTGCCGTGTATATAACACGGCATAAGTAAAGTAATAATTTTATTTTACTGTCATAAATTACTTAATATTTTGTTTATGCAGGTGTCCGTCAACACGAACATTACAGACTTGCAAGAGTACTTACAACACTTACTAGGATCGACCAACATGAAATGTCTTACGCCAGAAAAGGTAACAAGGTTTCTTTTGACATTTTTATATACTTTAACAACTTCCGTAACCTAACAATTTAAAGCTGTCTTTTTTTACGTGGTGGTAAACTTTTAAAAGTCTTTCCCCAAGACGGTAGGAAGGCTCTATGTAGCTTGCGATGCGGGGCTTCCGATTACCCACTTAAACCACCACGGAAGCCTGCTATAGAGTTAGTTCGGCGCCATACATGCTCGCCGGCAGAAAAAAAGCTATCTTAATCTATTATACGCCACGTCATAACGGTGTCTGCCCTGTACGTCAAGCCAGAAAATCGGTATTAAAAAATGTAGTTTTTTATCATCAAAATGTTTGAATAACTGTTTTGTATTTTTGTACAATATGGTCAAACATAGAAATTCCCTTTTTTAAACTGTATCATTAAAACATATAATAGTAATGGAACAATATGTTTATTGCATATATTTTGTTTTATTCTAATTTGTATTTAGTCTCATAGCCAACGTTGGCGTACAGAGAACGCGTGCACTTTGAAGATGGTATTTTGTTTTTCAGTTAATAAGAGAGGAACGTTCAGTAATTTATTCCTACAAGTTTTTTATATATTTATCCATAATACATTAAATCAGGTTTGTTGTGGCCGTTGTATAATATGCAATAATTGAATTTACAGGCGCTATCCGGTCAATGTGGTTTCATGGCGGCCAACTTATACGCGCGGTCGATATTCGGAGAGGACGCGCTCGCCAACCTCAGCATCGAGACTCCCATACACAAGCCCGGCTCGCCCGTCGTGGGACACGTGAGAATCAGGGCCAAGAGCCAGGTATGTTATTAGCTGTGACCTACGTTAGACTGCTAGTCTACTTTAATGGAGGCAACTGTCCACTCAGAGGATGGGCTCCAGTAAACAACTGATCGCGTAGCGTGTGGTTATAGTAATATAGTGTGTTATACCAATATAGTCATTGTGTTTGTGCTCGGAGGGTGAGTACCGCGTCACACACACAAATAAATGCTGTACAACTACAAGGGCACACACATTGCGCCGCGTGCATAACCTATATATGCAATGGCTAAAGAGATGAATCGAAACAGAACTTCAATATATACACACTCTCCATACATCCTACATACTCTCAAAGCTTCGCCAAATATAACGGTGCGCCGCATTGTTGCGTCAATAGCGACGCGTTTTAATGCGCAATGTTCGCACTTTAAGTATTTATCTATGAATATGTCGGAATATGGAATTTTTAACTGTTATACTAAAATAATTGTTAATTTTGCGAATGTAAAATTCAACAACAGGTCTATTGTTAATAAGCCTTATAAGTAAATATCATCAGTAAATATCATCGGGACTTAGGTGTGATACACGACTCAAAATTAACATATGAAAAGCACATAGACCATATCGCTATTAGAGCCTATAAAACACTGGGCTTCGTCATGAGATCATGCTCCCAATTTAATAATATTAAGGTTATTAAAATTCAGCAGCATTCATTGCAGCATCCTGGAATATTGCTCTCAAATTTGGAACCCACAGTACGATGTTCACATAAATAGGTTGGAATCCGTACAGCGTAAATTCACGCGGTATCTCCATTATAGGTGTAAATTATTCAATTATAGTTACGAGGCAAGATGTAAAAGACAACATCTTTTACCACTGTCGCAAAGAAGAAAGATCTCTGATATTACGATTCTGTTAAAAATAGCGCAGTCAATAGCAAATTCTCCTGATCTCCTCAGTAGTATACAGTTGCGAGTTCCTAGTAGATCAGTAAGGATTCAATATCCTCTTCGCATAGCGCTGAGTACTACCAATTATAGGAAAAACTCCTTCTTTATTAGATCTGCAAACTATATTAACAAACTCGATTTACCGGAAATAGACGTATTCAATACGAGCCCAGCTTCTTGTAGACGTTTAGTCTCAAAACAGTGGTTTGACTCGGTTCTCTAACGGTTTTCTATAATTCTTATTTTTCATTCAAAATTATTTTTTAATCCTTATATATTATATTGTAACAGATCAAGCATTACATACCTAAAAGCGAAAACATTTAAATGGTTCACAGTAGCATAAATAGTTGTTAAATAGCTATAAGAAACTGTTTGTTTTCCAAATAAAATAAAATAAAATCAGTAGACCAAGGAATTTTAATACAATGATAAAAGTATAAAATTTAGATTACAGATATTCACAAGACTTTTTCTACCTTTTTGACCTAATGATGACCTAACATAGGTCTGTTATTGCCACTAACTTTCGCAAAATAAACAATCTTCAAATATATTAGATAAGAGATGCCACTTTCTGACAATTTCTCCGTTAATTATCTGAAGTGCGAACGTCGCGCTTTAACGTCACACTTTTGTCTGACGAACGTGAATTCGTCCTAACGCCGCGACTAAGCGTGGCGAACTGCTAGCGTCGGTGCTGTTTGTCAACTTAATACCGTCATAGTATGTACCACATTATTCTCTGACGCGCGCTAAGTACGCGTTCTTTTTGGCGTAGCATTATAGTGTATTGTACAATATAAATTTTTGTTCCAGGGTATGGCGCTAAGTCTCGGAGATAAAATTAACATGATGCACAAGATGCCACAGCACAAGCCGCCCGCCACCCCCAACCGCATACCGGCCGCGTAAGACCCATAGCTTATCGGTACTAATAACTATGTATATGACACTCGATCATTCCCTCACTGGATGATAAGATAGAGTATGATTATATCGTTCCTGAATATATTTCTATTATTGAGTCTATAATTATGTTGATTTGTAGTTTTATTTGTATTTTTTTAAACTATTATTTATAATCAGTAATAAATTTACTTAATAACGAAATCCATATTTTGAGTAAATTTTTGAAAAACACTAATAATATGTCTAAGACATATCTAAGGTAAATTTGTTTCAATTATGTTATATAAGTTATATTTACAACAAAGATATGTATGATATTATAATATGTTTCTGTAAATCTGTAAGAATATTTAATAATAATAATACAGTTATGACAACACAATAAGGAAATTATGAAGTGTCATATCTTTTGCATAGTTATTATTTAGTCGTATATTAATATATTTAAGTATCGGTATATCTAGTTGTTAATGCCATTGTTTATTATAGATTTATAGAGTGATTCAATAATTATATGATTCCAATTTAATATTATTTTAGCAGTAGTTTTATTTTTAATATTTATCTATATCTAAAGCACCTAGAATTCTTATTTTTACAAAATTCTTGATTTACTACACGAAATACTGATGTTCACCTAAAAGCTACATCGCGAGACAAGACAAACCCGAGCACGAAACATATAAACAACGGGGGGGAACGAGACAATGTATTTTGAACCTGAACACTTCAAATTGAAGGGCCAGCGGCAGGAAATAAAATAATACGATCATTGGAAAGAGACTGAATACTATTCCATACTTGAATTGTTGACTTATAGAAGGTTGTAAGTGACATTTCGTGTTGATTCAAATGACGTTTTATGGTCCTTTAAATAGTATGGCTTTAAGTATGTTTGTTTTTTGTGGTGTCGGTGATTGGGTTAAAATTCTCAACATGGTTAAAGAAGATTTCACTACAACAATTATAATACTGGCGGGGTAGAATTCGATTATGCCGCCCAAGTCTCCCCGTTAGTGTTAAAACGAAAGTATCAAAATGTTGTAATTCGCTATTAGGTACTATAATAATAATTTTCCGACGATGTAGGGTCAGTCCGATTGGTTTCAATCAGCGTATTTATCTAATTTTGCTCTGTACCAACTTTCGATTCGGGTTTTGATAATTATTTGACATGGAGTCTAATCTACTAAATAAAACCAAACCACTCCCGTTCCCGTGGGAACTTCATAATTTATTATAGCCCGGGGAGATTACAGCTTCCCAACGGTAAAGGATGTTTTCAAATCGTCAAGTAGTTCCTGAGTCTATTCAGTGCAAACACACAATTTAATCTTGCCTTTTTATAATAAGAGTATAGATATAGAAACTGCAAACTTCCATTTTAATGGGGCGATTTTTACCCTCGTTCTTTCGATCCATTAGTTTACAATGAACCTTCTGACACCCTCGTAGACCCTAAGCTCGATAAGTCCGTGGACTGTCGTACAGAATCAGTTAGACAAAACTCCCCTCAAAATCTTTAATGCCCCTGCTACCCCCTAAGACGAGATCCAAACCCCACAGAGATGCCTTCTTGCGCTTCTTCTTAGTTTTTAGTTCTTAAACCCTATAATAAGATATAGCGCCTTTATGCCTGGTGAAGTAGCAAAAGTCTCGAAGCTGACTACATAATGACCTTGGAAAATTACCGCCCTAAAAAGAAAGGTAATTTTCCAAGTAATTCTGAACTATACGTAAAATATCCATTTCCACGGACCATTTCATGGAAATAAAAATATTAAAAAAACAAGACAGTCTTATGAAATAAATTAGTTTATTGTTGCGTCAAGGTGTAACGACGTCCATAGTATAAAGACCATGTTCCGTAACGAATGTTTTAACAGTATAAATAATAAAAATAATTTATAATAGTAATAAGTTAATGGCTTGGTTACAAAACAGTACGACCGACACGACGGTGCCGGTGATCTAGCTTCCCTGATAACTGCGTGCTGACAACGTCTGTAACAATAATAAAAGAGTAAGAAAAAAAAAAGCATATCTCCCGTGTTTCTCATTTAATGCCGAAGAAATTAATCACTATCAATTGATTACAATTACAAAATAATATGCGTTACAGTTGCTAGCATTCCCACGCGGTTTTACTTTGGTTGCACCCATTCTTTGAGAATCTTTTCTCTTAATAAAATATAGCCTTTGAGTTTATCCATTACAAAAAAACATACAATGCACAAACATTTATATTATAAGTATATAATATGTTACCTATACAACCTCCGTAGCATAGCGTTATAAGTCTCGCTTTGAGTCTCGGAGGTCGTGGATTCGATCCCCACGCCGGACAAGAAATCTTCGTGTAAATTTTAAGATTTATTTCCGGGTCTGGTTGGTTGAGGAACTACCCTCCGTGCCTCGGAAAGCGTGTTAAGCCGTTGGTCCCGATTGATATAACATCATCAATAACAAGTGTATACCAGGGAACGGGCAGCAGCGTTTCCCAGTATGTTACTACATAATACTGCGGTCACCAACTCGCCTGCCAAGTGTGGTGACTATGGCAATAACCCTCCCTCGGGAGGAGGCCCATGTTCAGCAGTAGACGTTATACCTACTCGTTGATCACGATGTTGTTACCTACTGCAAAAAATATATAATTTCGTATACTGACTTATTCCTCTTCCTCCTCTTCTTCCTCCTCCTCCTCCTCTTCCTCCTCTTCTTCTTCCTCTTCTTCTTCCTCCTCCTCAACGACCTCCTCCTCTTCCTCCTCGGGCTCGGGTTCGTAGACAGGTTCCTCCTCCTCGTCCTCCTTCTTCACGTCCTCCTCGCCTTCGGGTGATTCGAGGTCGCCCTTCTTCTTGCCGGGCCTCTCACCGAACCACTTGGGCAGTCTCGCTGTAATTGATATATATACATAATTAACTTATTCGTATTAATGTTTTTATTCATAGTTATTCTTCATCATAATAGAAGTTGAAGAATAACTAAATTTTAACTACGTTTTCTATTTTATAAGTAGTTTGACAGATTCTAAGAGTCACGCTTTCATGGGTGTAATTTCAACACATAACTGCTCCAAATTTAATTTGTCTTTTGAATCGGAATTTCTGTACCCAATCCGAATCTTTTTACTACACTTAACGCAATATATTAATAGCCGTTTCATGGTATTTATTTTTTTACAAAATCGATACATATACATTTGGTAAAGTAGGTTATTTACAAAATTGAAATCAACAGTGATATAGGTAATTCATGCAACAAAATATCTTGATGTGCATGAGTCATCTCACAATATGATTTAATAGACATCACAATATTCACATAATATATCTGGAAAAGTTGACACAATTACTAGACATTCTGCAGATTTTCTAGTTTTTGTTTGTTTGTATTTAAAAATATATTTTTTCTAATTACCTAAAGATTTATATCGAAGCAAAGGTCCACAAGATAAAAACAAATGTCTTCTGAGCCTTAATTAGAATTTATTCGATGTGGACGCCATCTGACTGTCATACTTGTAGTATAATAGGGTAGTAGTGGAATAAGGTTCTCTATACTATGAGTATAACAGCTAAATGTTATAAATATATACAAAAAAAACGTAAGTTATATCAATAAATCGACTTAAATGATCAAATATAAGATTTGATGCATTTTTTTTAGATATCGCATTCACATGTTGAATGAAGAGCTTCATTTTTTTTTATCTTGTCTTATTTGCCTTTGTCTTATTCTTTTACCTCTATGACTGCAGAATAGACTAGGTACTTACTCTTTTGCCTGCCGCCGAACTGGTCGGTCCTCTCTTGCCAGACCTTCTCGAGGAAGTCCTTGTTCAGTTTCTCAAGGTCCTACAGGAATTGTGAACACAGGGTCAATACATAAATGGTACAGGACAACACAAGAAGGACGTACGAGCTAGGATATATCAGAGACTACGGAATTCACACGGTTGATGACATTTTGTGAGCTCATAAATAATAAGAAAAATTAATAATCGTTTAATACTCCAAAAATAGTTCTAGACCTCAGAAGAAGAGGGATGTACTATTATACTTCAGAAGCATTTGGTCGTAAGTGCCAGTTTACGATAAATGCGAACACGACGAATGTTTCTGATGAATAATGGCACATCCGACCTTATGCTTCTGAGCTCTAGAGTTATGTTACTTATCAAATGTCATCCAACCTAGTAATTACGCATAAAACACAATACATGTCTGGGTAAAACCGAACAGAATGGCATGCCATGAAGACGTGCGATATGGGAACCACGACATGGGTCAACGAGCCGGACGTCAAGTTCGTCTTACTTTTGGTGCGGTTCATGAACTCTTCCATCCTGTCGTTCCATGTCTTATCCATAAACTCAGCCAATTGATTATCCAAACCCTGCGTTTAAAGTTTTCATCAATATCATATATATAAATCAGTTCATCTGATCATATGTTGAGATAGTGTTGTGTATCAGGATTTTCTATTCCTTCATTTAATGCGATATGTAATTTCGAAAAGGGCTCATGTCATTTGACGTGCCACAGAAGTTATCTCTTTTCCAGATTGTTCATTTAATTGATATTAACTTTTCATTACTACAATTGGTATGAGACCGACGACGATGCTTAATAATGTGATTACTTTGAGCATGAATGTGGTACTTGAAATATTTTATATTATTGTTAACCTATTCTTGTTTTAATAATAAATTGGGATCCTTATTAAATTATTATATAAACTTATCAAACGAAACAGTCCTAATACAATATCGAGTCAACAGGCTAATAAGTGATTAATTTATTGGATCTACTGTATCACTAAATATTATTTTATTTTAAAGTTAAATGATTTAAATTTTTAAAAATAGGTTGATTTTTTATCTTTTTCAGTAACAGGAAAAGGGCGTAAAAGACTAAATTTATTGTTGGCTCCTGTCCAATTGTTGCTCGTGTCGTAACAGAATTAATGTGTATTTCATTTCCAGCTGTGTAGCTGTAACAATAGATGCTAATTTTGGCCCAGAATCAGTGTTGAAGTTTTAGTTGTGACGTCATAACTTGTTGTGCTGAGTTATTATATTTCAAAGGTTTTATACACGTAAACAATATATTAATAGAGTTTTCACAGTCAATTTAAAGTTACAAAGATTTAAACCTACATTATTGGCCTCATTCCGAAAAGCTGGTATGGTAAAGCTATACCATCCCAACTGACACTATTAGCCTTTTTCCTGGGAAGATTTAAAAAAGATCCGCTAGGGGCAGCACCGGTGGTACATATGTTTTGAAATCTCTATTGACAACAACGTCAAACGTATAGAATTATAATGGAATTAACGGAAGATGATGTACCTAGAGCGAAATTAAAATTTGCAAAAGTGCAAGATCATCTTGTCCGGGATTTAAAACGATAGCTTGCATTTATAAATGAAATTTACACCATCCTGCTTGTATCGACTTTCAGACGTACAATTAGCGAATGCACAATGTTTTGTAGGCATGACAATTTTTTTTTTTTAATTTTTTATCACAATATTTATTTATTCTCATAATAATAAGACAGAAAGGAAAGGGAAACCTACTTTTGACGTTGTTGTCAATAGAGAATTCAAAACATATGTACCCCCCACCGGTGCTGCCCCTAGCGGATCTTTTTTAAATGTTCCCAGGAAAAAGGCTAATTACCTTTGTGTTATGTATTTATATTTGTAACATTTAATATACTTATGTGTAATTATAAAGTTCACTTTATGATACCTTTACAAGTCTAATTTGTAAAGAGATCTTTGATATAAGTTCTGTCTGAGTTAATAAATACTTACACCCTCGAACAATTTCTTCTTGTCGTCATATGACCTTGTGTCCACACGACGTTCATATTTCGAGGCTACTTGAATTTTGGGCTGAAAATATTAAAATCAATCGTTAAACATTGTTGCACCATTATACATCGTTCTTCGTTATTTGTATAATAAAAATATATAAGAGGAAATAAACCAAAATTTTTCATTAACAAGGAGTTAGTTGTGAAGTCGCGAGTGGTTTCTTATTACGTTGGCAGGAAGCCAAGAATCCCGGGGAAACGAATGTAGTAGGATGTTTATCTTACATTGCATCATTACATTCTGCAAACTATAGATATCGACCCACAATCTCTCAGTTTACGATGGTGCATTATGTATTCACTCTAAAATAAACGTATCTAATGTAAACATGCTTATTTGTCTTACTTACAGGGTGCTTGCCTGTGAGGGCTTCAGGGTCAAGACCCTTCTTCAGAGCCTTGTGCCTTAACTGTTGCTTCTGTCTTTCTTTAAGTTCTTTTAACTGTAATAATATAATACACTTATAATAACTATCAATAATACACGAAGGCAAATGCTACTTCTTGAGTGTTGTTTTTTTAATAATTTTGTATCAAATTATCGATGAAACTTACGTCATAGTCTTGCCTCTTCTGCCTCTCCTCAAGATCGTATTTCTCGGTCTCGAGCTTGACAATGGCTTCCCAAAGTTCGGTGGCCTTGTGTCTGAGCTTCTCGGTGGAAAGGTTATCGATGCTCAGAGGCTTGATGCGGATGGACAGGGAGATCTTCTTCTCCTCTTCGAGCTGTTCCTTGGTCTTGTTGCGTTCTACCTGAGCGTTGCTGAGGCCAAACTGTACAAAAACGATTTCACTTAGCAATCACATATTGACACTTACTTCGACAATTTAAATAATATAAAAAGGAACTAAAATTGTTAATTAAAGTTTAAAAAAAGTTAATTAATTAGTATGATTAGCACTTACGTTATCGCTCTTCTTCTGGATGGTGAAGTTGGGTCCGGTCTTGTTGGATTCTTTCATGGCCTGGACCATAGCCTGGCGCTTCTTCTCGGCCTCCTCAAGTCGCTGCCTCTTCTCTTCGATGTCGCGCTGTTTCTTCTCCTCAATCTCGCGGACTCGCCTCTCTTCCTCTTCCTTCTTCTTCTGGGCGAGGCGCTTCTCTTCTTCGGCACGAGAAACCTATAAAACATTTCGATGGTGTATTTTTAATGGTAGGAAGATAAGAAGAAGCAATCAAAGTTGAAATTGTGTGTATAATTTTAACTGACCTTGCGCTTGGCCTGCTTCTCCTTGAGGCGTTTGAGCTCATCTTCCTCCTTGGCACGTTGTTTACGCCATTCGTTGATGTAATCCTTCAACTGCTCGTCCAAGTCTGACCGCTTCTGGTCTTGACGCTGTTGACACATTTCATATATTTGTTAAAATAATAATCATAATAATATGTAACGAATGACAATCCGTATTTATCAAAACTTGCCATCAACGGTGGATACATGGATAGGCTTTAGCCCATTCATCGTCAATCAATAATCAAAAGGAATGACCGGTTAAAAAAAAATTAACATCCATGGGTGCGTCGTGAGTGCATTGTCAAGATTTGGTGAATATTTTTTTTGACATGTAATTGTTATTGTGACAAATTTAAATAATTTCTCAAATCAATTAATTTTATAAGGTCAATTACCTTGATGAATTCTGGGTCTCCCTCACCACTGTAAACATAAGAAACGATTAACTACTACACTTTATTAAACCGCTGCACAGTGTGGGATTTGACCTTAGTTGCGGTCGTCCTCGTTTTATGTATTTTTTCTAGAGATACATGTCAAACAAAACTCCTATTAAAACTCTCCTGATTTTATCTATTAAAGTTTAAGAGAAATTTAGAAAATCGAGAAAAAACCAAAAACCCATAGAAACACATTAACTCGTTTTCTGATATTGTTTTTTTTGCTGAATTTTCATGGCTTGATGGGAAACTACTGAGAGCATCACTATATCCACTTAACTTTAAATAATTCCGCTTTTCCAGGCGACAACGTTTTTTTTCTTGATATCGTTATTATTTTTTTTTCTTCTACATCTTTTCACCGTAGCACCAAAGCACTTAAAATAAATTTTAGTGCTTTGATGTCACTTATAGTAATAGGTACTAGCACAAAAAAAAAGATGCTACAAACACAGGACTTTGATGATATTAATTTTTAAAGTTTTATGTTAGGGTTGTCAATCAACGTAGCCTTCCTGTTTGTAACATGTAATATTTCACACGCAATTTGCTCATCGTGACTTATCAGGCGTTCTAGGTATGTATAGAGAATGTAAGTATATCATTTTTAGGGTTCCGTACCTTATCAAAAAGACCTAGTACGTTCTGTGCCTGGGCGATAATTTGCTAATAAATATCAAGTTGCAATTAGGTACATCCTTGCAGGACGTTCACAGTATGTTTTGTACCAAAACATCTTCGTTTGGTACCTATGTCGTATTATAGAGTTTTATTTATTGATTATAGTTTTATTTATTACTAAATTATAATACAACCCCATGATGAGGATACATAGACTTTTTGAATATAAATTGAAATTGAAAAAAACATAGAAACGCAGTATCTCCGTGATCTCGCAAGATAAAAAATCACATTTTCTACATTCATAAGGTACGTTGTTATAGTATATTTTGTTGATAAACAAAATGCTACCATTGTGTAGGTAATTTAATAAAGTTCTTTTTTTTAATTCACTAAATAATTATTTTTCGGTTTCAGTTAGAGAATTGAAATTTTCACATATAAATACTTTTTAAACAGACAATAGATGAATATTTTTAACAAAGGGAAGTTCTACTTTTTTAGGGAAATATAAATAAAAACATTTTTCATGAAGTTCACTGAACTTACAAAAAAAAACGATATGTTCGAAAGTAAGTTAAATATCATCGCGGTGATTTTTAGTATGCTTTATCATGCTTAAACCTTTAAGAATCGAAAATAAAACGAGGACGACCGCAACTAAGGTCAAATCCCGCACTGTGCGCTGTAAGACCGACCGCAAAAGTACGTTGTTTTTGTTTCATAGCCGTGTTTCTTTTTTTTTTAATTTAGTTATTATTTCCATTTCTTATTGTAAGACGCGGCATATTAAAAAAAACATCTAATGGTGTTTAAATAATTACTACAATATCGAATCAGGTCCCTTAGCATCAAATGCGATCGTTGACTTTCTCGATCACACATGCAATTCGTTCATCCTATAAATCGATAATCCGTCACTCAATGAAAAAACGTATGTGCATAACATGTAAGGAAAAAAAACTGTATGTTGAATCGAGCAAACGGTTATAGCATTTCATACGAAGGACATTAAACAACGTACAAGTGCGGCCGATATTTATTGTTAATGTAACCGTATAGGTCTATATGTAACGGTTAACAATACATATATTTTTGTTATGGTGATAATTATCGGTCATTTAGTTTCTGCTGTTACGCTTTTATATTGGCGTGTAGGCAGGGAATTAAGGTTCTGTACATTTTGTTAAAGTTTTAGTTTATTTTTATTTTGTTGAACAACTACATTATAACAATTGTTAAAATTAATACTGTCATACGATTCTTTTCTTACATATATTAGAACACATAATTGATGTCCATAGCAGTGTAATTTGTATTGAATTATATTATTGTTTTGTAGTGTGCTTATTATTAACGATTACCATGAATACGGACAGATACACATTACGACCACATTATATGAATTACAAGGTAATCATGCTTCGATGTCATGTTGTTACTTTCATGCACTATATTAAAAATAAATCTGTCCAAGTCAAACGGTCGCCCGCTGACCGACATCTTGTTTCTGTGCAAAACGGCGCGGGCGCAGCACATTACATTTTTCAAAAATAGAACGCCTACCAACTGATTTAAAAATAGCGACCGACTTCTTGCGTTAGTTCGCTTAGTGGACGATCATCTTGTCGGATACATTAAATTTGGGAAACGATCGTAAACATGCGCCCGCGCCTTATCTAGTTAATGATGAGATTATAGTTAGTGACACCACAGAGAGCGGTGCAACTTACGCGATCGATGGTCTACTCCTAGAAACAGAAAACAACAATCAGCCTTCTACTTATCTTTCACAAAATTCTACTTTTGTATGGCAAATTTCATGGTCCGTTTCCATAGAAGCAGTGACGATTATTTGCGCATACATAATACAGACACTGCAGTACCTACTAGCTACTAGCCGTCATATCACAGTTTAGATTTTTTTTTGAGTAAGTGTGGTAAACAAGACTAAATTTTGTAGTAAAGAAAATAGAAATATGTTTTTAAGTGTTTTGCCAATCCAAACATATTGCCATGACAGTATTGGGCTAGAAGCAAAGCGAAGCGGTAGGGCAGTTCGTATAGAGAGTTTACTTACTCTGGTTTAGGAGCAGGTCTTCATTTTGCAACGACGAAGGCAGCGACGGAAAAAAAAGAAAAGACAATTAAAACTATGCAATCGAGAGAAGTATCATATTCAATTTCAGAACGTAAAAGCTTACAGGATTAGAGCCACCTTTACATACTTATGAGATAAACGCAGGAAGATCAGCTACTTACAGTCAATTGTTATACTGATCTTTCGAGCATCAATTCTGTTTGACGTTTTTGTGTTGTTATAAGTTTGACTTAATGTTAGAAAGCAGTGTGACAGCATTGCAGCACCTAGTTTATGATTTGCATCTGAAAGCAACGAAAGCTAGATGTATAAGCGCTAGAAGCATTAGAATCGCCATCTAAACTTAGCCTAAAACGAGCGAAGCATTGTGAGTGCCGGATCAACCAAAATGGCACGCCACTTACTTCCTGCAACAAAAGAGAGAAAAGGGTTTGGTGAGGGCGTGCAAGAAGCCCGAGATTTGTGGGTTCCAAGAAACTGGGAGTCAAACCTTGCGAACATGCCTCAAGTTCACGCATAAGTCCAAAAGTAGGTACAACGTAGTGTATACGTTGATCTAATAGTTTTGGAAAATGATAGATTCGCCAAGGCACAGTATGAACCAGCCCGAAAGAAGCTCAAGTGTATCAAAACCAAACAATTCCTAAGAATTATAAGGAGGCTTCGTGGGGAGTGGGGGGACTTAATGTTCTACCCTCATACTTACGTCTCTGGGACTTCTTCTTCTACTTCCTCCTCTTCGGAGCCACTGTGAAATACAGGATGGGATTACATGTAACATTCTAGGTTATAACGGTCCTATATGGTGTAGTTAGCACATATATTACCAGAAAAACATGATGTTGCGCAAGTACGAAAGTTTAGTCACTACAAATCTTATAGGGTCTACATTTCTATGTATAATAATAAATGTAACTTACGCCAGAAATAGCGCTGAATTTTAGTGAACTAGGTACGTACCTATTTGCTTAGTTATGGAATTACAGATTTTATTAGAGACGAAAGGGACAAATAAAATATACCTAAATCTGTGTTTGTTTTGTAATGTTATAACGGAATATCTTACTTTTGTAGATACTTCAGTGTACGTGTTTAGTATACTTACGAATATTCCTCTTCGTCAGACATGTTGTTAGTTTATTTGTTCTGTAAAGGAAAAAGATTAATTGACTTCGATGTTATTATAACAAGACGTAACGTGTATACTCCCTAAACACTTCTAAGGTCTACATTTGTATACCAACTGATATAAATAATTTGTAAGTACTAAACGAATTCCTAAAATCAAGGTTCTCATGCCAATTGATTGTTTACCAGAACAATTATTAACAGACGCAACACATATTGGCAGAATGTCAATATTTGTGTCAATCAACATTTTGTTCAACACAAAACGTTGATAGACACACAATCAATTAATAATTTTAGAATTTATTTTCTTTTTAGTATACATTTATCAATTATAAATTTTACTGTCGTCTTAAAATTCAAGTCAAACTAGAAATATTTAAGAAGCAGGCTAGGTTTAATAATTTTTCGTATCGGTACCTAGGTTTATATATATGAAAAATAAATAAATTATATCTGCTATAAATTTTAAGGACCCTATTATATTTAGTATTTATTTAGATTTCTTAAGTGTTTAGACTCATATGCTACCATTAATATGAACTGTTGTTTACTGTAAAAAAATAGTTGATAAACTTTTTTTTTAATTGTGTTCACTGTTGCATTCTTGCATTGTCCATAATTAACAATATAACCACCTGAAACAGTTACTCGAATTTATGTTCCACGTCTACACCAAATCTAAAGCATCTATTTTTAATCAGTACTTTTTCTTTTTCTATTGTGCCAGCATTTAAAAAAATGCGCGTAAGCAACAAACGTGGAAGGAGGGAAGCGTGCGACTTTTGTTTATGAAGTCTGTTTTATTTTTAGCGGGTTTATCTTTCGTACCATTTAGCACACCTACGAGTTGGCAAATGTTCAAAAAAAGAAGTGTAAAATTGGATATAGAGTTTAACATCATGTCGCAAAGAAAAAAAACGTTAAAATGTATTACATTATTGTTCAATAAAATAACAACTGCGGTATTATTTGCGGATTTTTGTATAAACTTTTCCTACAAAAATAAAGTAGATACATCAAAAAATAACTATTTTTAAATTAATAAACGATGGGTAATTTTTTTGATAAGCGATCTTTTGTTTTCACATTTATTTGTATGGTAGATATTTCATATAGGTAATAATAAGCTTCAGATACACTTGAAAAAAAAACATAAATGTTGCATAGGTAGTGTCCAAAAAAAAATGTAAGTCGTGCCATTAAAATAGTTTCGTTATATTTAAAAATCATCAAATATTCAGCGATTTTTTTGTAAATAAATTTTTTTTAAGTTTATTACGGCGTTCATTTATTCATTTACGATAATTGTTATGTGAATGATGACAAAAAAAACACTTTAAAAATTAAGCCTATGTTTCACCTAGATAACGGCGACACTAAATTGGTATAGAAACAGTTCAATATTTCCTCACTTCTTATAAACGGAATTTCTTTAGTAATGGAAAAAATGGAATGCCGGATATATTTTATTAATTGGGTCAATGCACCATCAGTGCACATTTTAATTGGTAGGTAAATTATGTGATGAAATGGATACCTACTATACGTCTGTCGAATTCCTAACGCCACCTACGTTGTCTTTTAACTTATTTTCCCGTAACTATTTTGGCTTACAGATTATACCTTCTACCAGGATATTACGAGTTTAGGAATATAAACCGCCAAAATAAATATTTAAATTTTAAAAATACTCAAAATAATAGGTTTTGTTTTATAAAGGTAAGTATAGTTTCAATTTAAATAAAAAAAACATTGATATTTTTTGTTTAAGTGTAGATTTGCTAAATGGTTACGTAGAGATTGTTTTGTTCCCCAAAAGATTAATGACTTTATTTTTAGTAGGCACTGAAGATCATGTTTTATATTCCTGGACATATTGTTTCATAGCTATAATTAATGCTGAATTTAAAATTAACTTTATAATATTATACTGCTTTTTAACTTCTGTATCAGTCCGTGACAGGAAATTTAACGGATAACCCGGCAGAAGCTTTGAAAAGATATACAGTTTAACGCTTTAGGTCCAATCTACAGTAGTTACTATTCTATTCACACCGTAAAAACCTTACGACAGCATAAAAATCTTGATTTATATTATTACATTTACGAGTTATAGACTTAACTAACATTTTTAATAGTGTTTTATGTACAATAATGATAATACAATATTTCAGTGTTTTAGGCATACATATACGATATGGGAATTTATAGTTTATTTTATGGTTCAGCGGATTTTCATGGGAATAGTGTGAAGTGTAAGTGTGTGTCAAGAACATGTTTTAAAATTTCGCAAAATAATCGTAATTTACGTCCTCGTGCGGAATCGGCAAAATGTTAGGGAAGGTGTGCGCACGACTGTAACGTAATCCGGCGCACTATACAAGGCGCTCTCTTCTGTTACAGCGACCGCCCGCCCATCCGCATTTGGCACATACCGCGCGCGTATTTTTAGAAACCTCATCCTTACGAGTTTTATCTTCGAAGGAAATCCACAAGGACTCAGCACTTTATCCTACACACTATCGCCATCACTGACACTCTCACTAGCACTTACGTCGCACGAGTTGAAGACGGTCACTCAGTCACGGCACTGGTTCTTCGACCGGCAGCACAGCGACGTTGGAATGTGGAGTCCGCGGCGACCGGGGCGGCTCTGGCAGGCGGCGGGCGGCTTGCGTGCGCGCCCGCTGTCCCCCTCGCCCCGCGCTATATATAGCCTCGCTCATTTTTGAGTCGACGATTACGGGGCAGCTCCAATTTCTAAAGGAAACTAACATCCCATGACTGCAGGTGCAACGGCCACTCGAGCAACATTCCCGTCCGTGGTTTATATACAGTAGGATCCGCAGGTTTTTCTTAACACTTGAACTCTTCAACTGACCGTTGTAAACTGAAAGCTCTCGGAATTCAGTTGCGTTTCCACTTTAAATGTAGCAGCTACCTGTACAGTAGGTTAGGTAGGCGCTACATTTTAAATAAAGACATTCCTACGTCTAGGCTGCAGTTTATGAATAGACGAATTCTTATTCACTTGAGTAGATATTTGAGACAACTAAACTTGTACTGTACCTAATGCAACTAATTTAAGTTATGATTTTTATTAGTAAATTAACTTTTTGTCTGACTAAGTCTAAATCGCACAAGGAGTTATTGTCGTCCCAACCCTAACTAGAAGGTATTGTAGTGCACAGGTACCTAAGTACGCAAATATAGGTGCAATCTCTATTTACTCTCAAAATCAACTGGTGAAATCCACCTAACGACTATCATCAGGCCGTCTTGTAAGAAAAATCGATGAAGATTTTTCTCATAAGAAAACGTTAAGTTAGGTACTGCCCACCGAGACAGTTGAAGGACTTACGTTGGTAAACATTGTACTCGTATCCCATGAATACCCATTTTTAATGGATTTACATTGAAAACGAAAAACAACTGAAATAAAAAGTTTTTTTTTTATTACAGTGCCTGTAGGTAGGTATACTTCATCGATTATGAATTATGATGGATGATTAATCTATGCTATAAAAATCATACATTTACAACCTCTTTACCAATGCTTTCCCAATCAGACGCGTAAAATGTATATAATAATGTTTGTGAGGTACTCGAAGATCAGACGCGCTTGCAACCATAGATTTTGGGATTTGGCAATAGTAAGAAAAATAAGACATAATTTAAAATAACTACATAAGTTGTTCGAGTGGTATAAAAACTATAGCGGACTCGGTATCATAGATAGTTAATCTATGATACCGAGTCCGCTTTAGTTTTAGTTGAAAGTACTTACTTAGAGGTAGGTATATATCACATTTTTTTTCAGAATTATTTTAGTAATATTTCAAAAGTAAAGGGGGGGATCCTCTAATTTTAGCTTTGTATTAGGTTATCTCGAGACTGGGGGGTTTGATCTACATAGTTCCAAGGCAGTTTTTGCATTTCAAAAGACCATTCCAACGAATAACGATACCCTAACGATGGGGTTAGTCGAATTTAATTTTGTTAATTCACTTTTTGTTGTAAAAGGGGGTTGAAAAAAAAACTCCATAATTTTAAAAACCAAGTTTTGGATCTTCAATATACATCGGTGGTAAATTGAAGATCCAAAACGATCCGGACGGACAGACAGGGGGACATGACGAAACTATAAGGGTTCCTTGTAGACTATGGAACCCTAAAAATGGTTTTTCAATAGCAGAGGAATTATTTTTCATCGGGTTTAAGAATACAGGAAGAATCATTTTAAATATACAAAAATGTGTTTATTAGACAAGACTAATTCATTTTTTTCTTTTTAAAAAGACGTATCCCGCACTAGGGAAATCAAACTCTGTGTCACGGGGGACTTTACAAACACTCAAGTCACGGACACAAACTCAGAACAGCTTTCCGCGGTCTCACAAATATTTGTCCCGGGTGGGAATCGAACCCTGAACACCAGAATAAACTTCCGTAACCGCTAAGCCACCGGTGCAGTTAAATTTTGAGAGGTTATGCTGCCACGATTCTATCATCAGAATTAAACTATGTCAGCTGCATGTTGACCGTTGAGCAGGATCTAAAGTGCTACTTTTACTTTTTTTTAAGTACCTGGAAGCCACCTGGAACTACCAATTGGTATTTTTATCTGATAAAACTACCAATTGGTAGTTATTGGTAGTTTTATCTTATAAAACTACCAATATTCATTTGATGAAATGTATTTAAATTGACAAGTATTTTGTTTATTAATAAAAAGGCAAAGGGTCACAACTCACACCTATACAGCACACTATAATACACCTTTTAGGGTAGCGAGGAGCGAAGCGACGAGCGGGTTAGGTTCATATAAGCACAGCGCGACTTTAGGGCGTATTTTCCATTAATAATGATTCATGATGATGATGAGTCAAAGAAGTACGTTTTATGAAATAACATTTGGTAAATGACATTTGGACAACTGCTTAATTAGCGAAACATATTATTTGGTGAAATGAAAAAAGGTCAATTGACATTTTAATATTAAACACATTTACCAAGTGTACTTAGTGTTTGCTAATGGATCATTTGCTAAGTGAGTTTTTGTAAGATGATACTTTTGTCAAATGTCTCCTTTGCCAAATGAACATTTGGTGAAACGTTGTTTTTCGAATGACCAATTGTCAATATTTTTTTGGTCAAACATTAGTGAACCCAATATTATTCATAATTTTAAATAACATTATCATATTTATATCTACCCTAATATTATAAAGAGGAAAGATTTGATTGTTTTTTTTGTTTGTTTGCATTGAATAGGTGGTCGCCGCTCCTCTCATGGGCGGGATTACTTTTGTATTTGCTGGAGATTTCCGACAAACTCTTCCTGTCATTAACAGAGGTACACGAGCAGATATCATCAAAGCATGCTTAATGGAGTCGCCCTTATGGACTTCGATTGAAAATATAAAATTACGGACGGATATGAGAGCTCATCTTCATGGAATCACCGATGGTGATTTTCCACAGCAACTGCTTAAGCTTGGGGAAGGAATTTTTCCCACTCCAAATTTAAGCAGTAATTGTATCATCCTTCTGGATGAGTCTCTAGGCCAAATAGTCCATAGCTTAGAAATTTTAATAGATGCAGTATACACTGATATCGATAATTTGCACGAAAAGAATTTTCATTGGTTGTGTTCTAGGGCAATAGTATCACCCAGGAATTATAGTGTCAACGAAATAAACTATCTAATTATTCAAAAAGTTCCCGGACACATAAAAAAATACAAATCGATACACCGTGACTAATATCGAAGACGCAGTCCATTATCCCCAGGAGTTCTTAAATTCATTAAACTCTTCTGGACTGCCACCACATGAATTGACTTTAAAAATTGGAATTCCAATTATGCTTTTGAGAAATTTAAGCCCTCCAAGCATGTGCAACGGGACGTGGCTGCTTAATAAGGAATTGAAAGACAATTTAATTGTAGCAACTATTATCACCGGCCCAGCAGCTGGTCAACTAGCTCATATGCCGAGGATTCCGATGATCCCTAGTGATCTGCCAATCCCATTTAACGGCTTCAATTATCGACAAGTCCCATGGCCAAACTTTCGAATTAGTAGGGATTGACCTACGAAAAGAATGTTTTACTCATGGCCAACTGTATGTTGGTCTATCGCGGGTCGGAGGTCCTAAAAATTGATTTTCGGGAGCAGAGAAAGTAAAGTAAAGTAAGGTAAAGGCCCTTTTACAAAAAAAAGTACAAGAAAAAAATAGTACAAAAAAAATATAATTTCATATTCGAATTTACTTTATTTTACTTTTTTTAATGACCCCACGAAAAAACGAGAAAGTACGAATGTATGGGAGAGTGTGTGTGTGTTTGTGTGAAAAAATAAAACTTTTGAAATGTTTGTTTAATACCCGTGCGAAGCCGGGGCGGGCTGCTAGTTTAAAATATGTCAATTTATTAAGTTAAAGTAGCTTCAATAATACAGTAACAATAACATAAGAAATGTATTATTATAGTAACCCTACAGTAATGAAGGCATAGCGTTACGTGATTAGCCTCCTAATCCAGTTATAATTAAGGTGCGTTCCCGTGCGAAACAGTGGTAGCCGATTTTTAGGCTGTTTTTGGGAGCTAACTTCGCTTTATCTAAAAGAACTAGCAACTAATAAAAAATACATTAAATTTCTACATAATCTTGACTCCAAAATGGTAGTTTCTTTTTTTTTAAGCGGCATAATATTTAATTTAACAGAAATGAGAAATAATGATTTATAACATGCATCTCCTCCTAAAATAACCATTATTTTGATTTGCTTCCTAAACTAATGGATAGGTAATTTAATAAAGAACATTTTGATAGTCTGGGGGCACGGGCACGGGCCCGCCCAAGTCGAGAAAGAAAAAAAAAAAAAAAAAAAAAAGGTGCACGGCCGTACCTATCTTTTCTCGAAGCAACTTAGCCGATTTTCGACCCCCTATAACTTCGTTGTGGATAAAGATAGGAGCCTGAATTTTCAGTAACTAAACAAGCTTTGTAAAACTACAGTATATTTCAAATTTCATTCAATTTGAACCAGTACTTTACGAATTATATCTAGTCAAAGTTTGGTATTTTCGGTAATTTTGTCACTCGCTCACTGCTGACTGACCGATCATCAAAATGTTTAGCCACTTCTAGCAGACGTAGAAGCTTCAAATTTTGAGTATTAAGAGAGTTTAGTGTAAAACTCATGGGAAAATTCCAACATATTGCAATTTCGGTCCAGTTGTTCAGTTTCATCAACTGCATTAATAACTTTGTTATTTCTTATAAATGTATAGGATTACAAAGTTACATTTGCAGTCAGTGAATCAGTGTACATGAATATGTTTGATTTAATGGAGGAATAGGTGTAGATAGGGACCTAGATGGAATTATGTTGAAAGGTGGTGTCTAAGTGGTTAGGTTAGTTGTTTCAGAGACCTGGTTTTCTGCGTTCGATTCCCACCCGGGACAATTATTCGTCTGAAATTCAAACAGTTGTACTGAGTCAGGGGGTGCTTTGTTTTCGTGAATCTATTGAGCGGTGAGACCTTCGCGACACAGGGATTAATTTAACAAGTAATAAAAAATAAAAAAATGTCGTAGGAAAAAAAGAAAATGGATTGTAAAAGTAAGATAGTACATAAGTTGTGCTATGAACGATAGGATACTAACAATCATAACAGCGTCTGATGGAGGTGGCTTGCCCGCTTGAGCCATGTCTCAGCAGGAGGCTGCGGTCCCTTGAGAAGTAGGGACCCCGTGTAATCTGGGCGTCCCTGAAACTGGTTATTTGGGCGCAGGAGAGCCCGCAACACCAATTGAGTCGCGGACGCTGCCAGGGGGTATCCCAGATAGGCAACAGTACCTGGGCCCCTCACCACTTGTGGTCGGAGGAGTAACCAGGGGTTTTACTCTCATGTTATGATTAGCATTCCACTGCTATGAAGAGGGCGAGTCCCACATACCCCACTGCCCGTGCCGGAACACCGCAGTGGCGGAGGACATGCGTAACATTCTTGCATTCCCCCGGACAAACTTACACCACGGCTTTCACGCTTCCCGTTCGAAACACAGAAAGACGGTCACTTTCTTCCAAGCAACTAACAAATCTTACTGTGATATAGAAGGTATACACACAAACCACGTTTTATTAATCTGACACAAACTATAAGTATTTATATAATCATTTTATCAAATATTTTTATACACAGTTTGATGTTAACTAGGTAGCTTTAAATTTACTTATGCGTATATATTAGCTTGTTCCCTAGTGCGGGAGCTGTCTTAAAAAAAGGCCATAATCGGACATGTATTATGTAGTTATACCAAAATTCCATCAAAAGCAGTTCATCAATTTCGTAATTTTAATAACCTTTGACAGGCCGGAAGCCAGAAGGCCGTGAGTGCCATACATAAGTTCATGTTAATCCTCTATTAAGCTTGATGTTGTAGTTTTCGATTAGGTACATTGACAATATTTATAACCAATGAGAGATAACAATTTTACATACGGATTAATTTTAAATAACGTTTGACGAGTGCGACGAATATCAATAAAGCATAAAAAAAGTATACGACGCATCTGTTCTTATTTCATATGGTGAGTGTTGCCATGCCAGCTAGGTACGTGGATATTCATATGTGCGTAAGTTAAGTTATTTTGTAAATAAGGGCACAGTTACTAGTCAGGATGGTTTACATCTAATTTAAGTCTACTTTGGAACTATTAAAGCGCAGGAATCATCCATTTGTGAATACAATAGACTAAAACCGGCCAAGTGCGAGTCGGACTCGCGTACTAAGGGTTCCGTACCATTTTCAAGTGCCTACCTGTTGCCGTTATAGATATCGAGCAAAAAAGGCCAAAAAAAAAGTTGTTGTATGGGAGCCCCCCCTTAATACTTATTTTATGTTTAGTTTGTTATTATAGCAACAGAAATACATAATTTGTGAATTTTTCAACTGTTTAGGTATCGCGGTTCTTGAGATAGAGCCTGGTGATAGACAGACAGACAGCTAAGTCTTAGTAATAGGGTCCCGTTTTTACCCTTTGGGTACGGAACCCAAGCATTTAATGTCTAGACATGCTTAATATTGTTGCATCAAAGATATCGAGAAAAACCCATAGAGAAATGGAGTGGGCTTTGAGAAAAACTGTAGCTGAAGTTCAAGAAGTAGTACCGGTAAAGAAAAAGAGGAACACAACCTACAAAAATTGGAAGCTCATCATCAAGTGACAGAGTGGTAAAATCCATTGTTGGTATTTAAAAAAAATAATGTAAATTGTAAAGCAAAGGAAAAAAGTACAACTATCTACAAAAAGAAATGAGATGCCATCAAAAACATACTTGTAAAAAAACCCAAGTCTCGTAACGCAGTTCTTTTACCGTAAAACGTTGTGAGATCTATGTAATACCAAGTCGGTTCATTTATTCAGTCCCTACTTAAGGGACCTTCTATCTTAAACTATTACGTAATTATCTCACCTTACAGAATCTTATTTTGACCTTATCAAAGTTCAAAACTTTTATGTTATGAATATTAGATTGACTTGGCCATCGCAATAAACACTTGTGAGATACATTCTAATTATATCCGATGGCCAAGTTAATCTAATATTCATAACATAAAAGTTTTTTAAGATTTTATTCAAAAATCTGAGCGTACTCGCTAAGTAACTCTTGCGCAGAGTTAGTGTGCCACAAAGAGTGAACGAATACTCAAGGTTATTTGGTCAGGGTAGCGCCTTAATAACTAGCTGCGCTTCGCGGTTTTACCCGCGTTACTCTGCTCCAGTGGGTCGGAGTATGATTTTTTGTAGCCTTTATGTTAATCGAGCTTATTAACTATCCCCGTGCAAAGTTTCAGCCAAATCCATTCAGAAGTTTTTCGTGAAAGAGTAACAAACATACATCCATCCATCCCTCAATTCCAATGCTTTGTCTCTTGACCGCAATTTTCAACGCGGCTCTTGCCAACAACATATTTCCACACCAGTGGAAAGAAGCTAACGTCATTGGTATTCCTAAGCCTGGCAAGCCAAAGCAGGATCCCACTTCTTATCGCCCTATGAGTGTTTCGGGGAGAACCTTTAGGTATCGTGTAGAAGGAGATTACTCTTCCCCTCACCCGATCCAAGCAGGAGTGCCACAAGGCTCAGTACTTTCGCCACTCCTGTTCTCGCTTTACACAAGTGACATCCTGAAACCCGAGAAAGCCCTTCTGGCTCTATTCGCGGATGATACCGCTTTATGCAACTCGGGCCGCAGCCCTGCCGCCATTCACGACGTTCTACAATCCCCATTAAATGCTTTAGGCAAATGGTTCAGAAAGTGGAGAATCGAAGTCAATCCGACAAAGAGTGTCGCGGTACTCTTCTCGAGATTTAACAGTCCACCCGACATTCCACCGGTCAAGATGTTTGGCGAACCAATGCCTTGGGAACGGCAAGCCAAGTACTTAGGCGTAATCCTTGACCGAAAGCTAAACTTTAGAGCGCATGTAGAAACCGTTCGTGCACGCGCTTTACTTGCGCTTAGTCGGCTCCACTGTCTTCTAAATTCACGCAGCAAATTATCACTAGATAATAAGGTTAGGATTTACACCACGTGTATACGACCGATTATGACATACGCGAGCACCGTATTTGCTCATACCGCGTCTAGCAGTTTGTACCGCTAACAGACTGTTCAAAGTCGATTCACTCGACGTGCCACCGGGGACCGTGGTTCATTCGTAATCGCAATTTACATTCTGATCTCCAACTGCCTTCCATCAAGCAGTGGATGAAAGAAGGGTCGGAACGCTTCCTCGAATCCGCGGCGCAACACCCAAACCCGTTGGTTGTCGCAGCATCTGACTATAGGCCTTTGCCCACAAAGCGTCGTAAACACCGTCGGCCTCGGGGCGTCCTAGATGACCTGGACGACGAGATAACAATCTACCAACTAGCAGTAAAAAGACTGCAAGAAACTAGCGCCACTACACAGAGACCACTCTATCCGACCCGCTGGAGAAGAGTACGCCCGCGAACGCGACGCGTCCTCCCTCTTCCTCCCGACCCTTAGTTTGCAAAGAACCATCCGATGCACTCGTAGACCCGAAGTCCGAGAGGCCCGCGAACTGTAAAGTAGAGCGACAGTTGCACAAAACTCCCCTAAAATACTAAACGTCATAATCCCTCAATCTCATCGCCAGCGACCGCCCTGAGCCGAGGTCCAAGCCCCACAGGGGGCGCCCTCTTGGGCAGGTTGCTTAGTTTGTAGTTTTTAACCTGTCAGCAAAGTAATTTATCAACAACATTTATGAAATTATACTTAATTTATTATTATATTTTTGTCACAAAAGCTTGTGTGCCTGTAAATTACGAGGCTACGATACCTAAGTGGAAAACTCCGTCATCCTAACATTTTATCGCCTATTTTTTATTTAACAGAAGAAACGGATATCTACGGCTTCCGATTTGTGGGAGTAGGACGTGTAGATGTTAGCTGGAAGCGCGCCAAGATATCTTTTCTTTCATTGTCATAAAACAATCTGCTTCGAAGCCCGGTATCACCCGAATCTTTACTCCGTTCTAGTAGAAGAGTGTAACAACTGGAATGGAGAAAACCCGACGCAGCGTGATATTGTATAGTTCACTAGCTTCCCGCGCGCGGTTTCACCCGCGTTACTCCCGTTCCCGTGGGAACTTCATAATTAAATATAGCCTATATTAATCAGTGATACATTATCACTGATTAATATTACATTTAAATGGTGAAAGAATTTTTAAAATTGGTCCAGTACTTTTTGAGCCAATTCGTTACAAACATACTTTCCTCCATACAAATCTTTCCTCTTTATAATATTAGCATAGATAATCTACAAGCTGTTGTATAATGGTAGTCCAGCAGCCACCGCCTGTTTTTTTAAGTGATTAATAACAGGCTGAATCTTCGTGAGTTCGTTCGATTCGACGAGACGCCCAAGTTTTTACTCTGTGAACATTCTCAAAGAGGTAGGAAATGTAGTGCGCAGATATAATACATGTCGATCTGGTAGGGTGTCGAAATTGTCTGACTAACAGTAAATTTTTTATTCTAATTTTAAGATATAAGATAATAAACTCGGAAAAACAATTGTCCTACAAAATCGATGGTTTGAGTAGGAGCGTCCTCCATGTTTAATAGGTCGAAAATACGAGGTCATAAAAATGATTAATAACCAGCTGATTTTTTGTATGCAGCTTAGTAAATATTAGTATTATTGAATGGCCACAAAGTCCTACAAATTTAATGGTAGGTTTTCCTAGTCCTACACTTGGAAGTTGTCGATTCCACGGTAATACTTTTTTCATTAATAACAACCTAGGTTTGATTTTGTCCTATCGGGAAGAAAGTGTAGAACACAATTTTACTACTGTCCTACACCAAAAGTGGTATGTATTTCCAGGAATTGATACATTTTGTCCACATATTTAACGTTACATTTCGATCACGGAAAATAAACTGCGGTGGGGACAACAGCTAGTTGGAGTAGCGTTTACTATACAATGTTATAAGTACCTATATCTATATATTAGATAGGTGTTTACCTATGAAATTGCCGTTCTGCAGTACTGGCCATTTCAAATCAAAATATTTTAAGAACGGATTTTTTTTTCCAAAAGTAGTCATTTGTTTATTGATTAGTGTTACATTTTCATCTCATTTCAATCGTTTTCGTCATCATGGATACGTTAAAAATTCGAGTAATTATGGAATATGAGTACCGTCGTGGCAGCAACGCGGCACAAGCGGCACGCAACATCAACGACGTTTACGGAGCTAACACTACAAACCAACGCACCACCTGTTATTGGTTTGCTCGCTTCCGTTCTGGAAATTACGACCTGAAAAATGAACCTCGCGGTCATCCGAAGACTTTGGTCGACAATGACGAATTAAAGGCGATTGTGGAAGCTGATGATAAACAATCTACGGCTGAATTAGAAGCAGCTTTCGACGTTAGCGTCAAAATAATATTGGTCCATTTGCGTCAAATTGGCAAGGTAAAAAAGCTTGACAAATGGGTGCCCCACGAACTCAATGATCGCCAGCGCGAAGTACGCGTCGAGACGTGACTTGCACTGCTCAACAGACACACAAATGAAGGAATTTTGAACCGCATTGTTACCTGCGATGAAAAATGGACTCTGTTTGATAACCGCAAGCGCTCAGCAAGTTGGTTGGATCCTGGTTCAGCACCTAAACAATGCCCTAAACGAAAACTTACCTACCCCTAGAAAAGTGATGGTCACTGTTTGGTGGTCTAGCGCCGGTGTGATTCATCACAGCTTCTTACCAAACGGGGTGAGCATTACTGCAGATGTTTACCGTGAAGAACTGAACACAATGATGGAGAAGCTGGCACATCTCCAACCAGCATTGGTCAATTGCTCGTCTCCGCTGCTCCTGCACGACAACGCGCGACCTCATACTGCACAGCAGACGGTCTCTAAGTTGCAAAAAATAGGGTTAGAAGCTCTCCGTCATCCGCCCTACTCAGACCTTGCACCTACAGACTACTACTTTTTCCAGAATTTGTATAACTTCTAGATGGGAAAAAAATTCAATACCCTCTTGGGTATTGAATTTTTTAGGCAGTACAAAATGCCTTTGAAGAATTTGTTGCCTCCCGTCCATCTGATTTCTTTAAGAAGGGCATAAATAAACTGCCACTGCGTTGGCAAAGATGCATTGATTGCATGGGTGATTACTTCGATTAATACAAATAAAAAATATATGGAAAAAGAAATCGTTTAAATTCTTTCATACAAAACGGCAATTTCATAGATAAAGACCTATTATATGGAAACTTAAATGGAGATTTTACACGTGTAGTAAACGCTACTCCAAGTTACTGTTGTCTCCACCGCAGTTTATTTTCCGTTATACAGAGTTAAATTCGTAAACAATCCCGAGTGAATCACGTTGTGGTTAGACATTGAAAAAGAAGCCCAAACACAATTCTCTTCTCCGTGAAATTGTAGTGTATGTCAAGCGCTATAGGAAGTAGCCGAATGGGGGCCTTGAAAGAATTTTTCGGAAGAAACTGAGAGAGGTGTGAGGGGGAAGCCGTGCCGGCCATGTGACAACAATTCCTTGAATTTTGGGTTCCCTCCCCAAGGCAGTCGGTCATAAGCGTTCACAGTGAAAGAAAGAAAAATATTTATTCATAATGCACTAATGAAAAATTACAATATCAAATTTATAATAGACATTCATGTGCACCATCAATAGGCACCAACTTCAGCTTTATGCTACATCCACACATTTGTGTATGAATGTAGCGCTGGTATTCTAGTTGGCCCCATTGATGACGCCACATTATAAACAAACAAAAATAAATCAATCAATCAATTATGGACAGTCGAAAATAATAATATGAATTTTTACTTGAAAATTAAAATAATAATATAAAATTAATTTATTATCTATGGGTTTTATTTTTCGTGGAACTCTTATCTATTATTTTTCTAAATAAAAGCTGTACCTATACAAGTTTGTTTTATTATCATGAACCTACCTTCAGTTACCTCCTAGTGAAAAATGGCTGCTAGGTTAGCTAGAACGTGCCTACCATGAGCTAAAACCTCATATCAGGCACGCTTTTGAAAGTTGACAGAGTAAAGGTACAAGTTGGTAGCGGACGACATGAGGCAGCAGCGGACGACGTGTCGCAGCGACACTACTGGTTTCTATATATTTCTATAAATTTCGTCGCTATCTTCGTGTCGCTAACTACGGAGGTAATTTCATAGAAATACATAGAAACCAGTAGTGTCGCTGCGACACGTCGTCAGCTGCTGCCTCATGTCGTCCGCTACCAACTTGTACCTTTAAGATAAAGAAGTAAGAAATGCAAACTCATCACGCGGTTTCAATCGCATAGCTCCCGTCCTTGTGGAAACCTTATCTTAAAGCATTTAATTGATAAGGTTTTCAATGGGAAAAAATTATAAACTTTGTTTTTGGAATATTCGTATGAAATCTTGTATTTTTAACATTTTTAGGGTTCCGGAAGAGTAATTTGAGGACCCTATTACTAAGGCTGCACTGTCTGTCACTAGGCTGTATCTCATGAACTGTGATAGCTAGACAGTTAAAATTTTCACGGATGCTGTATTTCTCTGCTATAACAACAACAACGAATAAAAACAATAAAATAAATAAATAGTAGGAGCTCCCATACTACAAATACAGTAGGAATCCTTTCGTGCTCGAGTCGGACATACACTTAGCCGATTTTTTAATAAAATATGATTTATCTACTTACCTACATAATAAAATATTTATCTGGCATTAATTCGTACATTTTATTTAATTGCGACTTACCTAAACCTGTTGAACGAAAGGTATTCCTCGATTAACTGTTTTTGTTTTAGTGCCGCTTAACCTAGGTTTAGCCGTCTTCGACTAAACCCTTTTTTATTGAAATTATTTTTAAATGACAACCTCGCGTAGCTTTTCTTATCGAATATAATGTTCGCGTCATTAATAAATAGGTTAGAATTTAAATTTTCGTGGATTTAGACACGAAGTGATCAGAATAATTAGGTCGTCCAAACAAAAAAAAATGGTCCCATGTACCTACCTATCTATTATATTAAAAATAAGTATAATGCGATATTACATGATCGAGTTCGTTTCGGATAGTACCTAGTACGAGTTCTTAGTTTTCGACCAGACTAAAGGTAGCACCGCAGTGGAGCGACGCGACACGTAACGACCAAATTTTAATATTCTTTGTATGTAAGAAATTGCGTGTAGTATAACGCACTACGCAGCAGCGTAACTACGCGCCGCGACACTGCGCGTCAAAGTTGACCAACTTATCAAAACTGTCGCGTCGCGTAGTTCCGCTGCCGTTAGTGCGGTATAGCAAGTATTAGCAAGCGAGTCAAGCGACGCTTCACTCACTCAATATTGTCAACTTGGTGGATTTTCCACTGAAACTGGTGGTTTTAACTTCCTATTTAGAGGTGCAATATTACTTTTGGTGGCTAATGGATTTTTTTTTGAACTTGCCACTCAGCACTTACGTTACCATATAGGTAGGTACTCTCAATAATTCTTCGTTCTACTGTTTTATTTATAACATGTAGAACGAAGAATTAAATACTTACACTTATTATATTTTTAGTTAGTAATTTTTATAACGTACTAGCTCCCCGCGCGTGGATTTTCCCGCGTAAATCCCGTTCTCGTAGGAATTTCTAATCAAATATAGCCTAAAGAAAGAATTTTTCGAATGGGATCAGTATCTAGTTCCTGAAATAAGCGCGTTCTTACTCTTCAGCTTTTAGTGGCTGGATCGTCTCGGTGACTCTTAGAGGTAAGTAGTGAAACGCAAGAACAACGGTGAGGTAATGGAATAATTTTATTTACAAGGGAGCCTTCTTAAGTACTAAAATATATTTACAAGTGGTTGCGTTTCGAGACAGTATTTTAAATAAATAAAATTTCATTTATTTCAGGCAATCATAACCCATATAAAGAAACACACAAAAAAAAAATTATAATAATAATAACATTGGTATAAAATTAAATTAAAATTAAATACAATAAATTCATTACAAATAAAATAAATTAAATAATAAAATAAAATTATTCAAATCACAAAAATTAAATTACAATAAAATAAAAATCAAAATAAAATAAAGTAAAGTTATAAATTTCGCTCCAGCATTGGCAGAGGTACATGTCTGCTGGAACAATGCCGGATGAAAGGGCAGTCCAACCTTCCCCCAATCATCGCCAAAACGGTGTTGGAGCTGGCACCATAGACGCGGCTCGCTTACGCATCGTCGCATGAAAGCAGTCGGTGTGCGCTTCTGCGAACATACCCGACGCGCTGCAGTACCGGGGAAACCCCAACACAGCCCTGAACGCGTTATTTTATTGGACGCGGAGGGCGCTGTAGTCTCTTTTAGAGTAGTGTGCCCACAAACTGCACGAGTATAGCGAAGTACAGTACGCTATAAAGAGCGTAACTTTTACCTCGCCTGAGCACCGCGCAAATCTGCGGGCGACCATATTCGCTCTAACAAACAACGCCCTCCGCTCCCTTTCCATGTCTGCGTGATCTGTGAGGTTTACAGTTAAAACATGCCCTAGGTATTTAAATTGACTTACCCTTTCCAGAGGAACACCATAGAGCTTGACAGGTGGTATGATCCCAGGACATTTCGCACTGACGGTCTCAAAGATCATACACTGGCTCTTCTTAACGTTATACAATAAACCGTGACCACAAGCATATTCCTCGCATATCTTTATCAGCTTCCTCAAGCCGCAGACCGAAGCGCTCATCAGCACCATGTCGTCAGCATAACTTTGATTATTGACACAAATACCGTCAATGTGACAACCGACATGCTGACTGCTAAGCGCCACGATCAACCCGTTAATATATAAATTGAACAGAGTAGGAGAGGTTAAGCCACCCTGCCTGACTCCGCATTCGAGCTGATACTCATCCGACATTGCCACCGCCCACCTAACACTGTTAGACTGGTGCGCATACCAGTACTGGAACATCCTGATGAGCTCCGGTGGCAAATTTATGCTTTTCAGCTTGTTCCACAGCAGGTCATACGCTACAAGGTCAAAAGCCTTGGACAAATCAAGGAAGCACGCGTATACAGGTGTTTTCCGATCTGTGTAGTATTTGACGGTATGATTAAGGCACAATATAGCACTTTCAGTGGACAGCCGGGGACGAAACCCGAACTGGTTATCGTGCAGAGTCACCGACCTATTTAACTGTGCGTTAAGCAAACCGTCAAACACTTTAGCAGTTACAGTGGCAAGAGAAATAGGCCTGTAGTTACTCTTATCCGTAAGATCACCCGTTTTATTTTTCACTACAGGCACTACCACTGTTTTCATAAAATCGGCTGGTAGGTTGGAAAAGAGGGAAGTCAATTACTTTAAGTCGCTTAAGACACTCTTTGGCATACTTAGAAACTTGTTCCTCACTTTTCGTACCCCACACTACATCTCTATTTATATTTGTAACTTGAGACGTGACCTTAGGGGACAATAATTTTAAATTACAAAAAACTACAAGTGGGAAATGATCAGACCACAGAGTGTCGTACATAATAACTCAAGTAAATTATATATTCTCTCAATTATATTTATTTGACATTTTAATATTAAATATATATTTTTTAATCATTTTAAAAATGGTATAAAAATATTTTCATTTGCAATACTTAGTTAACGTTTAGTTACAATCTCAGAATAAGTATAAGCATAGAAACCAGGCTAATTTTGGGTTGAAGCAACAGCAAAAATCATCTTTTGGTCTCGCTCTAATTAGTACATATTTTACATAAGAGCGAAAGAGTCAGTGACTATTTTAATAGCTTACATTGATGCAAGGTTGTCCACGCCAAATTTCAAGTGACCTCTTTTTTGACATTTGTGACTCCTTATTATACTGATGTGCATAAAAGTAGTAACTTGGCATATAAACGTCGTACAAGGTGACTTCAACTGATTTTAGTCGCATTATTTATGTACATTGTTTACATTTGTGTATTCGCGGCAGAAATGAATAAGTTTTACGATATTGCGACGAAAATATATTAAATAACAATTATTTTAGGTATATTTTGCTGAGCATAACTAATAAAACGTCGTGTATTATTATGGATGCGTTTCGCATTCGGGTAAGAAGGAAAATGATCCTGTTTGTGTAACATTTCATCGGTGAGTTTTTATCTTTATTATTTGGTAAATGTATGATATAAAGTCCCAAAATTTTATTTTTAATATGGAAATTTAAAGTTTTAACATGTAAAACATAGTTAAGATGGGATTTAAGCACTATTTACGTATATTCTCATTCGAAAAATCAAAAATGTTTTTAAGGTTATGTTTACCATAGTGTTGGATCGAATGTATCGATAAATAGAATAAATGTTGAAAATCGATAAATAGAATAAATGTTGAATAATTTAATAAAAATAAAATAACGGTAACCGCCATTTTGATTTATTCTAAGGATAATAGTAGACATTCTTCTCTGTTAAGATTTTGCCACTTTAGCATTTAACAGGCAGTAAGTTGGAAAAGTTGTCTAAATATATAGATAATTTATAATGGGTTAATGTTTTAATGCAGATTTCCCCAGAATGAAAATTTTAAAAATGAATGGATACGACGCGTTGCTAGACAAGATTGGAAATTGAGTAAACACTGTCGAATTTGTTCAAAGCATTTTACATCTAATTCATTTATGCCTAACACGAATGTTAAATGGAGGCGATTAAAACATAATGCTTTGCCGACATTACACTTGCCAATTTTAAATTCAAGGGTAAAATAATAGTACACTTGATAGAATTGTAAATATATAAGTAAGTATGTACCTATATTAGATAACCGTAGTGACATACAATTGGTTGAGGATCGAAAATGCCCAAATACTATTTAAAAAATAATTATGTGGTGTAGTCTGGGGTATAAATCTGGGGACCTTTTAATAAACAAAATACACCATCAAAATAATTAAGTAGGTATGTTATCCTTAGCGGCATACGCTTAGAATAGTTTTCATTATACTAGGTATAGTAGTAGCTAGTTTAGTTAGAATTTTTTTATATGTACATATCATTATTGTAGGTAACCGTAGTCATTTTAATAATATTTTCTATGATTGATTTTAATATGATTGATAAAATGATTTTATATTTTCGATTATGACGTACGCGAGCATCGCATTTGCTCATATCGCGTCTAGAGTAAGAATGAATAGAAAAATAATCTAAGCTATAGTTTTAACATTGTGATTCTGACAAGTTAAATAACTAAGCGCTGAATAAAAACTTTTATGTCGTTTAAATAGTTTTTCTTATTTATATCTGTGTAACAGGGAACCCTTTGGGATCTTTTAACTAAATATACCTCATCTAAATATAATGTACCTTTTATTGTACCGATGAGATATCTCTGTAAATCATAAGAGTTGTTTTGAAACAAAGGCAGGTTAACGATAAAAAATTGAAATAAAACGAAATCTTTCATTATTAATATAGACCGATTATTAGTCAAATATGGTATTAAAAAATCATAAATTAACATTTAATTCAAATAAGTGATCGATTGATACTTGGATTGATTAATCTTTGAAATCGAGTTCTAGTTCTATCGATATATAAATTATCGACTATCGCATCCTTAAACTTGTGACGACCTACAAATTTACGAAAGGGGCGCCATATATGCATCCTTTTCTGGTATTCTATGAAGGTCATATGTAAGAACAGCGTGAAATAACCGTTTTTGGTTGCTTTTTAACCCTTCATCTATGTTAGTACTATATCAGTGGTTACAATACTATTAGTAATAGCTCGTATTATATTATCTGTGGAGATGTTTACTAACAGTATTGATTCTTTTGATCTAAATTTGGAATGTGTGTAAAATGTTTGATACCTATTGATATTGCTTTTATTTGGAATACATTCTTAAGTAAATTTAAGTACCAACATTTTAACATCATAATTGCACTATAATTTTAGTAAATTATTTTTTGTTTTGAAAATCAAAATTTTATTCTTAAGTCCCTGGCGCGACATTTTGCGAAAGAGACATTCTGCGAAAGAGACATTCTGCGAAAGAGACATTTTACGAAAGAGACATTCTGCGAAAGAGACGTTTTACGACCAGGTGACATTTTGCGAAAGAGACGTTTTGCGCCTGAGCCAGTATTACATACTCTATGTTACTTTCTACTTTATATAGTCTATGGTAAAAACTTATTGTTGTTTTCAAATGTTGGAGTCAGTGAAATTTAAGCTAACAGAACTTTTTAGCTGAACTAACAGCAATGTTTATCATTAAATACAATGCACTCTACAAATAAAATTAAGGATACTTCTACGCCGAAGCGCCGACGTTTAGGTTTGACAAGGCTCGTGCAATCTAGTCAAGCAGAAAGTGATATTTTGAGCCCTCCTCGTTCAATTAGTTCCAAAATTATTATCGGGGAAAGGAATAACGATGAAAGATGCGAGTCTCCGTACTTACCGTGTAATCAGGTCGAATTTCTTAATGATTCAGGCAATACTAGTTCCAACAGTGAAATACCGGGATCGCCGATTTTGCAAAATTCTCCAAATAATGATTGGGAATCCTTAGCTGTAAGTACGAGTAGATTAAATGAAATTTATGAAAAATCTCTTCAAAAACCAAAAAATGCGATGAATGATATTGTAGAAGATATCTCTGATGATATGTTTCATTCGAGACTTGAGCAATCTGAGTGTGATCATATTGAGAAAAGCTATGTAGACAATATTGAGGAGAGTTTTAATATCTTCAATCAATCAATAATCAATATTAATGAAGTAATAAAAAATAAAAGTTCCTTATTTGAAACCAAAGACTCATTTCTACTTGATATCAGAGAAAGCGGAACTGTTAAAGATATATTAATAAATGAAAAAGAAAAATTTGTAAGACCAACATCTGAAGATATACAAAGCAATACTTTTTATGGTCTACCTTTAATTACAAAAGGGTTGTTTAAGAGTTACAGAAATATTGAAAAGTTTTATGGTAAGTTCCTTAAATTTTTAAGACTATTCAGTATTATAGAACATATTAATCAAACAAAATATTTCATAAAACAATGAACGTAATTCAGAGACTAATGCATACATTAAAAATACTGAAAAATGTACCCAATAAATTTTCTTTAAGGTTTTTATTTCAATAATGAAAAGAAATTCTCGGATTAGATATTTCACACTGTAGAAATTTCTAGGAACAACTGAAAGCATTATAACTTTTGACATTACAGATTGGCAGGAAGAATGTTTAAATCTGGATGCAATAAAAGATAGAAATAACTTAATATATGCCTTACCAACAAGTGGGGGTAAAACTTTAGTGGCTGAAGTGTTGATGTTACGAGAAGTGCTCAATAGAAAGAAAAATGCACTTTTCATATTACCATTTGTAGCAATAGTGCAAGAAAAGGTAAGAATCTATACTTATTTGATTTGTATATTTGCATGTAAAGAGATAACTCTGGTTATACAAAAAAAAAACACTCTTTAAGTTTATATTTTATCCCTATAAATAAAAAAGAAAGATTAAATATATATCTATGAAAGTAACTTGAAAATAATTAGGTAAATTGTGCTTTCTACATTATTTTGTAATTGTGAGATGGTTATTGTGAAAACAAAATTGGACACACCATGGGATATACCAAAATGTATGGATAAGCAATGGCAGGTATAAATGGCTAGTAGACTTTATTAAATAAATGTAAGTCAGCAGTAGAATTACAACATTATAAAATAAAATAAAAAACAATGAAACTGACTAAAATAAAATTAAGCCTTATTAGCAACTAACACTATACAGCATTGTAGCATCACCAACAATATACTGACTATCAAACAATTTTTTTTTTCTTCTTAAATTCTTACGCTACATTCTGCCATTGGTAAAACTGCACTACAGCTTATCCTCCTAAAGTTCTTTATACTAACTTTGCAAATGTCACTTATTCAAAATATAATTATCTACCTCTTAGATCTGGTCTTTATCACCATTTGCAGTCCAATTGGACTTCTTGGTGGAAGAATATGCAGCAGGAAAAGGGCACATACCTCCAAAGAGAAGAAGAAAAAAGAATAGTATTTATGTAGCAACCATTGAGAAAGGATTGTCTTTGATCAGAAGCCTGATTGAGTTGAATAGACTGAACGAGATAGGGCTGATTGTGGTATGCATTTTGACTCTAATATTTTTACTATAAATCTATATCAATAAAAATGGATAGCTAAAGTATATGTGTATGTCTATATGTAAGTGCATAACTGGAGAACAAAATGACAAGGACAAGGTTTATATAAAAAGAATATAATATCCACAATAAATAGCAGATTTATTTGACTGTTGAAGACAGGCACAGACATTTAGTTATGTATAAAGAGAAAAGATTTGTATATAAACATGGAAATCTATACATCGCTTAGAAATATAGTGACCTAATTAAAAAAAAGCAAATGTTAGGTAAATGGCGAAAAAATATTGTTAGATCCATACATTTTGTACAGTATATAAAATATTCAGCTGTTTTAAAAATATGTGTAGGTATTTTATTAGTTTCACATCAAACTTATATGGGTCCATGAAAATGTTGAATTTAGGTCATATTCTGAATAAAAGTCACACATACGAATTTTTGAATTGGGTCCCTATATTTCTGAGCGTGCGACATATAAAGATGTTGTATATTTGTTTGTTATTAAGAAATTCAAAAACTTGCTAACCAATTTAAAAAAATAATCTTCTTATAGTAGATTTGTCTTAAAGAAGAGTTAAGCACACAGAGTACAATAATATAATAGGTTAAGCAAGTGAAACCATGTAGGATTGCTGGCTACACTAACATTAAAAAAGAAAAGATTTGTTAGTTTGTATGAATAATTTAAGGTTTAGTACAAATTATACAATAATATTAGTTTTTTTAATGAGCCCAACATTGCTCAATATAAATTTAGACATTATTTATTAATTACTAACTGTACCCCGCGGTTTACCCGCGTTGGACTGATATGTTAGTTCAGCTTATAAATATGCTTGTTCAAAATATCGGCAAAATCTGTCCAGTAGTTGTTGCGTGAAAGTAACAAACACGGCAATCCATTCTTACAAACTTTTGTGTGTATAATATTAGTAGGATTTGTTCAAATCTCTCATAAATAGTAGAAGAAAGCTTTATTTTTAAATTAAAAGTTTTTATTTCAAGATTATTGGCTGTATTGTTGTAGGTTGATGAATTGCATTTAATTGGAGAAAAAGGTCGTGGAGGTACTCTCGAAACATTATTAACAACTGTATTATTTACTAATCGTAAGTTTCTATTATTCTAAGTTTGCATTATTGTTATTTGATTTTAATATAATTCTTTAAATTAAAGTACCATAATATGTATTATCATTTAATTTTTAAGTATACAGTCTAGACATGAGCCTTTTCTAAAAATATTCAAGGAGACTAGGAATCAAGGGAATGAAAATAATATATTATTAAGAAAATACCGCATAATAAATATATCAATACTATTTTAAATCGACATAAAAGACTGCATAATATATATATATAATATTATAATTTTTAACATACCTAATTATTTATATAACGGTGGAACCCTATTGGTCATCAAAATTTATCAATCTCTTTATAACACGTGTCTAAGGAGTGACCGATAGATGGCAATAACATCCTTGACCGGTAGGGTTCCACCGTAGCCTAAATGGTTAAGGCATTAGGGGCCAATTAGGGGGTTCAAGTCGAAATTTTATTAATCTCAATTTTGAAACATATATATATATATAGTATATGGTAAACTTATCCATAAAGTGGTTAAAAAAAAAACTAATTACATATATTTTTCATTTTCTGGGTACAGAAGACATACAGATAGTAGGCATGAGTGCCACCATTGGTAATTTGGATCAGATAGCTAAGTTCTTACGTGCAGAAGTGTTCCAGCGTCAGTTCAGGCCCGTGGAACTACTAGAATATGTCAAATTAGGGACAATGTTGCATAAAGTTGTGTTGGGAAATGATGTTGAATTTGTACCAGATCGACAGCTGTCTTATGATGTGAGTAGCCGTTTTTACCGGGTGAAGTATTATATACTTATCTAATTATATATTTGAAATTAAACAAATGGTGTAATAATATTGTTAATTATGGCAATAACTTAATATCTTAATCTAATTTAAAAAGACAAAATATCTAGTGTTAATTCCGCTAAAAATGTGTCTATTTGCTGTAATGCTATTTTTGCACCGCCCTCCCGCCCGCAAAAATTATGTATATGCAGGAAGGAAAAATAAAAACGTGCAAAAATACAATCACCAGCCGAAGACCCGACACGTGTTTCGCTCCTCCACGGAGCATCATCAGGGTGATGTTGACTACTTGAACGCTACTGCGCAACAAAAACAAAAATAGCATTAAGTACAGCATATAGACACATTTTTTGCTGAATAAACACTAGATATTTTGTCTTTTTAAATAAGATTAATATGGATTTCCGCAAAGTAACGCCTGATTCTATTAATTATTTAATATCTTAAGTACAAGGCTATATTTTGGTTACAAAGTAAAGTTAATATAACTTTGATTTTATGGTACATGTACATAGTCAGTTGCTGGTTGGGCTTTAATAATTTAACAGCCCGATTTCATCCACTACCGAATATGGCCTCCTCTTTCAGACCTTAGCTAGCCAGGGTCGTTGATATTGCCACAATCACTACTTTGGCAGGCGGGTGGTCGACGTGGTGGTGGTGGACCGTGGTGGTGGACGACAGTAAGACGGTTAATAACCTTGAGCTGATAGATGCTGCTGCCCATCCATCAGCTGTATGTCCCTTAGTCGCCTTTTACGACACCCACGTTAATAAATCTATTCTAAGCCTGTAAACCATACAGTGAACGGTTGGGCTTCAATTACATACGTAAAACATAACAAATTAATTTAAATTACAAAATATATTTGCAGTACTCAACGGCTGCCGTGGCTCTAGACCCAGACCTACTTGGTGGTTTGGTTTCCGAAGTAGTACCTTCTGGAAGTTGTCTAGTCTTCTGTCCCACCAAGCGCAATTGTGAGAATGTGGCTAGTCTGCTTTGCAAATTGCAGAGACGGTAAGTGTAGCTCTTTTGGCAGGCGGGTTGGTGACCGCAGTGTTATGTTGTACCACACAAGGAAACGCTGCTGCCCGTTCCTTGATAAACGATTGTTATAGATGATGTTATAACAATCGGGACCAACGTGCTTTCCGAGGCATGGATGATAGTCCTTCAACCAACCAGACCCGGAAATAAATCTTCGAATTTGTACAAAGATTTCCTGTCCGGCGTGGGTATCGAACCCACGACCTCCGAGATTTAAAGCGAGCCAAATACCGCTACGCTACGGAAGTTCTCGTGCTTCTTTATATATGGGCGTTTTTTTATTGCTTATGCCTGACCGCACCCCCGCGTACACCCAATGTGGTGAGCACATACCTATATAGTAAAATAACCATGGTCTGTTGAAAAGGGCGTCCTTGGCAAGCCAAGGTCGTTGAAGTATAATGCCGTAAGTATGGTACTTGACAGGCGGATTGGTGATAGTAGTGCTAGGTGTATCTTTGAGCTCATAGATGCAGCTGCCCATACATCAAGTGCATGTCCCTTAGCCGCCTTTTATCACACCCATGGACAGATAAGGGGTGGTCAATTCTAAGCAGGAAATCATACGGCATCGCATAAGCGACAGTTGCAAATCTATATATATAAAAATCAATTGCTGTGCGTTTGTCTCGCTATAACTGGGGAATGGCTGGACTGATTTTGATGAAATTTGACAGTAATCATCGCTTTAACACAGGAAATGTATAAACGCAAAGAAAAAAAGGGTAGGCAGGGGTTAAGTTCGTGTAGGGTAGGTATAGGATAAGTGTTGGCTAGGGGTAGGGAAGGGATAGGACACCGCGTCAACGAAGTCTCGCCGGCCAGCTAGTGAGGTATAATTTCATATCTCTAGAAATATTTTCTTTATATATGTTTTAAAGGTTGGTTTTTTAATTAATTTGACCTTATAAGCTATTATCACCGATGATATGTCCCAGCGACGCAAGGATTAATTTCCCTAGTACTACGAAACATAATTTAATACTTTTAAATGTTATCTTTATTACAGTGATATGACTTCCCATCGGACAGCGGAACGTCAAGCGCTAGAGACTGTGTTGAAGGCGGAGGGGGCCAACGCCGAGCTGGTGCGGGCCGTGCGGTATGGGGTCGCGTACCATCATGCGGGCCTGGCTGGAGATGAACGGGTCCTGCTCGAACAAGCTTTTAGGTACACAATTTACATCTTAAGCGCCAAATAGCCATAGACTTTTTTAATATATAAAGTGTCGATCATGGATGTTCAAGCTCTCATACATAGTTTACAAGTGTTTTTGTTATCGGACGGACATATTTAGTTAGCCACGTGGCTTTTGCCGGGTATATAGGCGAGCAGAGCACCAGCCTTATTAAATGGTTGGTAAACTACAAATTAATCAACCTGCGCAAGAGGGCATCCGGAGGAAAATGCATTATGCATCGCCACTTGCCTATGTGGGACGAGACGAGCTCCATCCTTTAGCGATGGAATGTTATTTCAAATTTTCAATATTGATCCACTTGATCATATAATATGTAACATAGTGATTCTGACAAGTACAAGTGTATGTAAATATCTAAGTGCTGAATAAATTCATTATTTCATACCACGAGGAGAGTGCCTACGACTTAAAGCAGCTCAGCTGCTTTAAGTCGTAGGCACTCTGCCGATGCCTCGAAATACTTCAGTGACAAAAGGCCACCGCTACGGTTGTGGGAGTCCAACGCCTCACACAACCTACCTATTTACCCTAACTACGATTGTTGTTGAATAATGTTACTAAAACTAAAAGTCATAATCCCTCAATCTCCCTGTCAGCATCCGCTCTGAGCAGAGGTCCAAGTCCCACAGGGGACTCTTGCGCAGGTTGCTTAGTTCATCTAGCCCGGTGAAGTAGCAAAAGCCTCGGGGCTAAATACAAAGTCCGTCCGAAAATAAATAATAATTCCTCGACCTCATATTGGGGAGGGATCGGCAACTCGTGAGTCTCACATGATTACACCTCTTCATTAAATTTCACCGCTGATAGGCTTCGGTAACTGCTTACCGTCAGGCAAAAAAAAGTCACGTTGTGTCAATTTTTTGGTCCCAGGACTGGGGTAATATCAGTGATATGTTGTACGTCGACTTTGGCTGCGGGCGTAAACCTGCCGGCTCAGCGGGTCATAGTGCGCGCGCCGCTCGTGGGCCGGGAGTTCATATCGCTCGGGGCCTACCGACAGATGGTGGGCCGGGCGGGCCGTGCAGGCGTTTGTCATACTGGTGAATATAATAAAAAATATATTATGTTTTAAGTATATTTACCACATAATAGTAGGTATTAAGTATATTTACCACTTCGGTGCCGTAGCGGTATTACGCTCGCTTTAAGTCTTGGATATCGTGGGTTCGATTCTCATGTCAGACAAGAAATCTTTGTGTAGATTCTTAGATTTATTTCCGGGTCCGGTTGCTTGAGGGACTACCCTCCCTGCCTCGGAAAGCAAGTTAAGCTCCGTCCCTCCGGTCGATTGTTATAACATCATCTACCTACAACAGTCGTATACCAGGGAACGAGCAGCAGCGTTACCTAGTGTGTTAGAACATAATGCTTCAGTCAACAACTTTTTTTTTAGTTACAATAGCGTAGTGTCATAACAATTAAGTAAATAATATAATTTATGCGCGTTCACTGAAACTGGCAACTAAATTTAACAATATCAGTGGCACGGAAGTTGATCAACTTACGATTCGTTTTATTTTCCGATGACATATATTTTTCCATCCTTAGTCTATTCCGCTGAGAAATAATATAACTTTTGTATTTATTATTATTAATTTAACCAGGTGAAAGCATAATAATTTGTGGCCCCCGCGATTGGCCCCAACTTCAGTCTGTGCTACGCGGAGGCCTGTCGCCCGCTCGTAGCGTGCTACGCTCCAGTGTTGACGGTCTGCTACTGAGCGCCGTAGCATTGGAGCTAGCTACAAGGAGACCCCAGTTACAGAAACTTTTGGACTGTACGCTAATGGCTATCACTGAAAATGATTGGTAACTATTGGTTTATCTGTTAAGCCGTAAAATATTTTTGCAAAAGCCAAAAAAAAAAAAGAAAACTAAACTAAAAAATATCTGTTTTTACAAAAATATTTTATCTATGGTTTTTTTTTATCCTAGCTATAGTATAGTCTCCTTAGACCTTAGTTAGTTAAGTAGTATTAACTTAGCACATCAGGGATGCATTGCAAATGAACAAAGCAATGTGGCCTACTTTAGGATTACACTGCAGAATTGCATAGATTTAAAATAGATTATTCTTACAAATAAGTTTAGGTTAAACTTGTTATATGTATTTGTGCATACAAATGTTATTTACTTTTACAATTTTTACAATAGATTATATTATATAGGGCTATTTTTTATCCGCAGATATAAAATTGATTCTTCTAATAATTTTTATCTAAAGATAAAAAAAATACCACAATTTTTAAAATGATACAATGCAATGAATTTTTAAATTAAATTAAAACTGTTTTTAATGTTGTAGTTCGTCAAGCATAAAGTCAATATGCGATGAGTCCTTGCGCACGCTCCTCCAGTCGGGTGTCGTAGAGGTGTCGAGTAGTACTGGAAGCAACGACACGTCCCACCTGCCCGTCGATGGCACTTGCACTGTATACAATGACAGCCAACTATCTGTTAGTCAACTTGGGAAAGCAGCTATTAAAGGTAAGCCATATTCAATCTAATAAACTACTATCTTCCGCGCGTGGTTTCACCCACTTAACCGTTAACCCGTTGCTGTGGGAACTTCATAATAGGCTAGTTGACACATATTAAATTATGTTACAATGATGTTTATTTTTAAAAGTATTTGTCATATGGAACCTAAATATAATAATTTCTGTTCATAAAACTTAAATATGTTTGTATAAACTCAATATGAAAATGATTTCTTTTGTCTATGTCTTTAACTTCCGAAAACGCTATCAGCCATTTTGTGACGTCATACATCTTATTAAAATACATGAACGTGAATCTTTATTACATATAACACTTTCTGAGTCATTTGTAAATTTTTATTGATTTGATAAATAAAAAAATACGTGTCCAATATTTTTCAGTAATCTAACTGACGGACTTAATATATTTTTTTAGTATTCATACCCTTTATGCGCGTTCATTGAAACTGTCTATCTGTCACTTTTTGGTTGCTCAATCAATCTATGACGGAACAAAACTGTAACGTTTGACAGTTATAATAATTTGTATGGGAAAATAAAATAAGAGTTTTTTTTTTAATATTCAGCTCAGCTGCCAGTTGCGTTTTGTTATACCATTTTTAACAAATGAACCGCTGACTTATATTTTGACTGAGTTGTTTTGTTATTTCATGTCAGTTGCGTTTTGTTATACCACGTTTTATGTCACGGCACACGGGAACGACGGGAACGGCATGAAAAGTATCCTATGTCCTTCTTCCAGTTCTTAGCTACCTCCTTACCAATTTTCAGCCAAATCGGTTCAGCTGTTCTTGAGTTATAAATAGTGTAACTAACACGACTTTCTTTTATATATATAGATAAGTATATAAGTTTAGATATTGATACCGGAAGGTTCAATGCAAAGTAAGGGTGGAGGCAAATTGATATCTTATCATACATTGTTCTCAGGATGTATGGATCTATCGGTAGCTAAACAACTGCTACAAGATCTGGAGGTGGCATCCAAAGGGTTGGTGTTGATGGGAAGCCTGCACCTCCTGTACTTGGTGACCCCGCACGACGCGGCCGGTATCAGACCCGACTACAGACATTATTATTCTTTGGTAGGTACTTCACCGGGCATAAAGGCGAGCAGAGCTCGGTGGTGTTTCACTTGTAGAGTTGGTTGGTCCTGTGCCCGATGGCTCACCCGTCCTGTCGGTACAACTGTCTAATTGAATTAAGCGCATATGTCTATTTACTTAGAAATTGGCCGCCATAGTCTAAATAGGTTTGGAGAACCATACTAAAGAAAATAAGGTAATTAAATTATTACTTTACTTTTTTAGTATTGTTCGTTGGACGAGGAGGGTGTTCAGACGGCGAAAGTTTTGGGTATCACTGAAATGAACGCGATGAAAATGATGACTGGCAAACCTATTGTAGTAAGTATATAATATCGTTGCTATGTTTTTATAAATGTTTATTTAAAGTAAACAGAATGAAAGGTGACATTATAATTTGTCTCTTTCGATTCGTTTTTGATTTAGAAGTCTTTTTATTAAATATTTCTTGTTTCCATTTTTTGTGCAGTAGACATAATATATTACACAATATTTCAACATTCAGATGAATAAAATTCCACCAACGGCATTAGTATAAGGTAAACTTTTCCATAAAGTACATTTCAAAAATATTACATGATATAACATCATCTATAACAATCGTACATACAATAATGCGGTCACCAACCCGCATGCCAAGCGTGGTGAATGTATAGCGAAAACCCCCCTCGGGAGGAGGCCCGTATTCAGAAGTGAAGTTCAAGTAACAACATAGTCTTCTTTTATTTCATTATTGACATCAGCTATCTTTAATTAATTTATATTTAAGTAGGTTATCCAGAACAAACAGTTAGAAATATATAAATAAAAATACATTTAATTTATATAATTTTAATACTAATCTTTGTTTCAGAATGTTCCTGAAAAAGTGTTGTGTCGTTTTTATCTAGCTCTGATGTTACACGAACTTTGGAAGCAGCTGCCTTTCCCCGAAGTCGCGTACAAGTAAGTTTACTTTTTCCCAAACAACGTTGATGTATAAAATTGTAAGTAAAACAAAACTAGAGTCAGATTCTTCAGGATTCTATTGAGCGGAATCTTTTTACTCGAAGGGTAAAATCGGGACCCTATTACTATGACTTCACTGTCTGTCTGTCACCAGGCTGTATCTCAAGAACCGTGATAGTTAGACAAATTAATAGTTAAATTATAAGTATAGTTGAAATTTTCACAAATTATGTATTTCTGTTGCCGCTATAATAAAAAATACTAGAAATAAAATATAAATTTAAGAGAGGCTCCGATACAATAAGCTTTTTGCTTGATATTCATAACGGCAACAGGTAAGCACTTTAAAATGGTAGGGAACCCTTCGTGCGCGAGTCCGACTCGCACTTGGGTTTTTTGTGTTCGTAATAAAAAATTTTGAATAGTCAGAGTAAGGTATATCATTCATTTTAATTAGAGATCTACTCAGTTTTTCTCAGTAGCCCCGCATCACGCACTGTACTCACTTATAAAAGACTCATATGAGAAATCCAAACAAGTTGATATTTTATAGAGACTTCCGAAACATTAATACATATAGGTAATTTTTGATTTGCAAAAGTTTATGTCAACAACGGACTAAGAGTTAGAAAAATAACAATTGCGGAACTAACTTAACCATATCCAAATAAATGTAAGTAGGTAAACTTTATACGGAATAAATGATCGTCAGGTATACATTTAGTCAAAAAAGTATCGGGAACGGATGATTTGTTCATGGTTCCAAATTCGAATTTTGTTTTTTTTGTTGTTGTTAGATTGGCACAACTGTTTTCCATTTTGACGCGGAGTTTGAGTTGCATCTGTTATTTATATGAAATACAGGGTTTAGTTATATAATATCTAGCGTGTATTGCTGATTTCATAATGGACAAAACCATCGAACAAAAGTTAGTCTTAAATGTTGCCTCGCCAATGGAATTTCGTGTTCGGAGTCACTGAAAATGTTACAAAAGGCTTACGGTGAATCGACTTTATCAAAAACACGTGCTTATGAGTAGTACAGATAAAGAAAGCGGTCGAGATGTGATGGAAGATTTGCCTCGCTCTGGTAGGCCATCAACATCTGCGAATTTAAAATAGTGACTGAAAATCCTCTTTCAACTTTGAGAGAGAGTCGATCCGTACCATTTTAACTAATAATTTGGGTATGAAACATGTAACCGCTCGGCTAGTCCAAAAAGACCTGAATTTTCTCCAAAAACTCAATCGCATGAGAGTCGTTGAGGCCAATGTAGAACAAGTCAATTCAGACCCAACATTAATGAAACGCATTGTTACTGGTGACGAGACGTGGTTTTACGAGTTTGACATGCAAACTAGTTAACAAGCTTCCGAGTGGCGCCTTCCAACTGAACCGAAACCGAAAAAACCACGCCAGAGTCGATCAAAAGTCAAAATCATGTTGACTGTTTTCTTTGACTATCGCGATGTTGTGCACTCGGAATTCTTGCCAGAAGGTCAAACGGTAAATAAAGAATATTATTTGAGCGTTATGCGGCATTTAAGAGAGCAAATTCCACGAAAAAGGCGGATCAGATTTGTGGAAAGAAAATCGTTGGATTTTGCACCACGATAATGCGACTTCGCACAAGGCCATCATTGTACCTAAACGAATTTTTGACCAAACACTCAACAAATACCATTGAGCAACCACCATATTCACCAGATATGGCTCCAGCCGACTTCTTTCTTTTTCCTAAACTCAAATTACCACTTCGTGGCACCTGTTTTCATTTGGTAGAAAAATTAAAGAGAATTCGCGGGGAGAACTGAACTCAATTCCGGAAACAGCGTTTAAAAATGTTTTGCTGATTGGATTATTGGTTGGCGTAAGTGTATCGTTTCTGAAGGAGCATACTTTGAAGGTGATAAAATAAATTTGAATGAATAACAAACATTTTGTGAATTATTCATCTTCTCCCGGTACTTTCTTGACAGAGTAGTATTTCGAGTATGTTAGAAACTGTAGAGGAACGGTTGGTGGTGTTCCTCCACAGAAATGAAGATCTTCTTTGTCGCGCGAGGTGGTATGCCCGGCGGCCGACGGCCATTTATTACTGTTCGGAACTTGTATATGTTCGAATTGGCTTGCGAACTTGTATTGCGCGATACAGGTTAGTTAGGATGCTAGGTGGTAGATGGCGCTGCTCGTCCACTAGTAGTTTGTGTGCGGCTACTGTAGATGTCGCTACAGTACTCCCCTCCGAGACTGTAAGTCGTTCTGCTGAGTTGGAGTTCCAGTGAGTCGGAACTGATTCCAGTGAGTCGGAATCGATGCGGGTCCCAGTGAGTCGGGATGGGTCCCAGTGAATCGGGACGGGTCCCAGTGAGTCGGGATCGTTGTGGCTGTGACTGCGTGCGGCGAAGCTGGTAGTGCTGCGCAGACCGGTGCGTGTAAGGTCGTGTGCGCAGTGCCGTGGTGCTGTAGCCGGAGTCGATGGAGCCGTGTTGCGGAAAGCTAGTTGCTTTGTTGGTTGTGGTTGAGCTGGATGAAGAGTAGCTTGCTGGAGTAGCCGTTTGCGTGTTGTCTACGGGGTCACCAATTGTAGAGGAACGGTTGGTGGTGTTCCTCCACAGAAATTGAAGGTCTTCTTTGCCGGGCGAGGTGGTATGCCCGGCGACCGACGACCATTTATTACAGTTCGGAACTTGTATATGTTTGAATTGGCTTGCGAACTTGTATTGCGCAAAACAGGTTAGTTAGGATGCTAGGTGGTAGATGGCGCTGCTCGTCCACTAGTAGTTTGTGTGCGGCTACTGTAGATGTCGCTACAAAACGTAGGAATTTGGTATTCTCCAGATACAACATCGCTCGCGGCACGGTGCAGGCGGTGATGGCGTGGGCGTCGTCTTTCGCGTCGGGCGCGGCGCGGTTCAGCGCCGAGCTGCCCGCGCTGTGGAGCTTCCAGGCGCTGCTGGCGGAGCTGGCGCCGCGCCTGCAGCACTGCGCCGCGCCCGAACTTCACCAGCTCATGGACCTACCCAGCGTCAAAAAGGTAGCACTATCTAGGTTTCTAGTCGCACCCAAGTGATTCCCGGTCCCGTAATCCCTTCATAATAGGCTAGTTGACCCATAATGTTACGATGATGTTTATTACTAAAAGTATTTGTCATATGGAACCTAAATATAATAACTTATGCTCAAAAAACTTGAAGCAAGCATAAATTCAATATGAACATTTTCTTTGTCTGTCTTTAATTTCGGAAACCGCGTTCAACCATTTTGAGACGTTATACGTCTAGTTAAAATCAAGACCGCGATCCTTTCCTATTACTAATGACGTAATCGATCTAGGAGTGACGCCAGGACACAGATAATGTATAGACCAAAATTACTGACATCGTTTTCTTCTCTAAATGCCACGTCAATTTTAAAACATTTATTTTACCGCTTTCTAGATCTCAAAAAATACAATTTTTTTCTTGGTCTACCATATACCATAAAAAAAATGTGTCACCTAGCCTATTAAGTATAACTGTTTACACAAAGTCAAAATTGAAATTCAATTGCTACCGCAATTGAATTTCACTTTCGACTATACAGTGGTAACCAATTTAGCAAAAATATCCATGTACAAGACCTAGCATCCCCGCATCACAAGTGGGTAGATTAAAAAATGTATTTTAGAAGACTGTTCAAAAAAAAAAAAAAAAACGTTTTTTAACCTTATTTTCAAACTACTGTTTACAGGCTCGAGCACTACAACTGCTTCGTGCTGGATACAAACGTGTGGAAGATTTGGCGAAAGCCTCGGTCCCCGACCTGGTCGACGCCATCTCTCATCTTTCCGTCACCGCCGCTAATCAACTGATCAGTGCCGCTAGAGTAAGTTTATATTTTAAAATGGACCTTCACCGTAGCACATCCGAACCAATGATTTCTATAAAGTCCCGGTTTAACGGACTTGATCCCTCCTAGACTCCTGCCACTGTAACTCCTATAAGCCAGGATCAACAGCGACATACACGATAGGCTATAATATAAGCAATTAGGCTCAGGCTAATAAATGTCTCAGAACTCGCAACGAATTCAATTCGAAATTTTATAGAAGTTTGAACTTTGAATATCAGTCCTTATGAACATTAATACTTTGTACTATTATGACCTTCTAAACTTTTCGTTCAAACTGATGAGTTGTTTAGTAATGATGATAGCATCGCTAAGCAACTTATCAGGCTAGAGACAGGAGTGAATTCGTGACAATATCAGAAAACATTTTGCCCCAATTTATTTATTGTTTTTATGTTTAAAAATAAGACAGATTTAGCCAAATATTTTTATAATTTAGTTCCAGGCTAGATAAATGTTGAAATTCCTATAAGTATAAATTAATATCATATTTTATTTAGATGATGCTGATAGAAAAAGTTGAGAACCTTCGAGCTGAAGCCGAAGACGTGATGGATGAACTTAAAGTATAAAAGCATTCGAAACGAAGACTGAAATAATCACAGCTAGTTACCATTGTATGCGCAGGCGCTAGTCTAAATTATAGTTTTTGTTGATTTGAGTTATAAGTAATTAGTGCCAAATATTGTGTACATTTCCATGATTATTAAAGGCTGCTTATAAATGTATATATATATATATATATATATATATATATATATATTAATTAATTAATAAAGTTTTATAAAAGACAAAATGAGCATTGCTAATGTAAACGTATTTTTTGATGTTGATACTAAATGAAAGATAAAATATAATGTAATATTTGAACAAGAATGATTTGTTTGAAGTTTAACATGTTAACTATAGCTGAGTATGAAATTGTGTGATATTTGTAGAAATCTAATTAGCGTTCATAATAAGTATTAATAATTAGTTTTCAATATGTGATATGTATTTAAATCGAGTTTGCTGATAAGATAATAAGTAAATAACAAAAACTTATTACGGGTTTACGGATAACAATAATTTAGTATTTATACAGTTTCGTTATTACGCCCAAAATAAGGTAAAGTAATATAATGTTGTGTTTGACAAATAATTAAATATTTTTTTTTACTGTAAATGAGTGATTTAATCTAAATATATTACGCAACCTCCGTTCCTAAACAATAACAATATAAAAGCCTGCCCTGACCTCTGCAGTATTAAGATCTCTACAAAAATCAGTTACAGCAGCTATGGAGTAGATTAATCGCGACAAAATTGTTATGTCTATTTCTATAGGATATATTTAGTTGCCATAGCAACGCGAATTCCCTCATCGCTCGTTGTTAGCAAGTAGTGAAAGCTACCATTTCTGTTGTTGACTTACAACAGTTTTGAGATTGATCCGGTCCATAGATTTTAAACAATTTCATAAGGCTGGGGTTTTGCTCAACTGACCGGTGAAGTAGCAAAAAAAGGTTTTTGTTTAAGAAAGAAAAACAGATATAAACATTTTATACGTATATTGACTACCGCTTCTTATACAAGCAAGGTTTTAGCGTGAGTACGGGTAGCTTTGCTTTCTTAACTGGCGGGTCCCTCACTTTAGTGAACTCCATGAAGAAGAATACATTGTTACTCTTGTCCAGCTTATTAAGCTTAAAGCCGAGGCGTTCTACTTCCTTTGCAAAGTCATCTACTTTGTCGAAACGGCTCTCTACTTCTGCTATTAGAAGATGACCACTGGGAAAAAGAAATAGCTCATGAGTATATTGCTGAAGGCTAAACACATCAGGAATAGAACAATAGGCATGAAGACTAAAAAAATATATTTAGTCCAGTCAAATTACAAAAAAATAGGACACGTATTGTTTTATTTCTCAATTCAATAAAAATAAATATTTATTACTTATGTATGGTAAGATACAGAGCAATAACAAACTATAAAGTTCAGGAGAGGGGGGCTTGTGACGTCACTACTAGGTAAAATTGTACCTAGAAGTGACGCCACATGTATTTTCAAAACGCTGTATCTTCGTCATTGTTTGAGGAACGAAAAAAAATACATGTCCAATATTTTTTGGTAATGTAACTGACGGACGAAATTGGTAGTTTTAGGCTTCCTGCCTATTATTAAATTAATAAATAATTAAATTAAATCGTCCTAAAGAAGTATATGTACCAAATATGCCGACTTATCTCAGCAACAGCAGATTGATTGCCGATCCTCTCCGCTCTCTTCCTCCTGACCCTTAGTTTGCAAAGAACCATCCGATGCCCTCGTAGACCCGAAGTCCAAGAGGCTCGAGAACATAAAGTAGAGCGACAGTTGCACAAAACTCCTACAATAATTAAAGTTATAATCTTCAATCTCATCGCCAGAGACCGCCCTGCGCCGAGGTCCAAGCCCGACAGGGGGCGTCCTCTGGCGCAGGTTGCTTAGTTTGTAGTTTTTAAACCGGGCATAAAGACGAGCAGTGTTTTAGCCTTAATAAATAAGCTTCGTGGCTACCTACGTATGTCCATCCGAAAATAAATAAGATTGACAATCAGTGCCATCAATGAAATTGATCGATTGGCGTAATTATATTATATACAACTTCGATCAAAGAATAGTGTTCCAAGAAAAATATTCTAACCAATTAATTGCTTAATCTTATGTTCAGCTTTGTCAATTAGTTCATGTAGAATTAACTAATTGAAAATTAATCAAGCGGTGTGGTACTTTTAACATCGACTACTCCATTCTACCTTATATTGATGATCAAGCTATTGCTCACCATAACATGTTTCTTCAGATATCACAGTCCTTTCTTCCTTTCCCATAGTGGTTATTTGTTGTTTATGTTTTAAGATTATATAATATTATTGTTTATAAAATGATATACTCACCCCATCTTTAAAACTCTGTTAGCTTCTAATAGATACTGAGTCAAATCTGTGCCCATGAGTGCCAAACAGTACACAGTAACATCTACAGAGGCTGTCAGGAGTGGAGTTCTTGCCATGTCACATACTTCAACACCTGGAGCTGTAGCCACCAGGTCAAATGACCTCACATTGTGAGTGATTCGTTTCGACAAGGCCGCCTCGCCGCAACCCATGTCAGCAATGAGGTGTGATTTAGGCCTGAGAATTTTAAAACAATATTATTTTATAGAATGGTAAGCTTCTAACTCTAAGTATTTTTTCAACTCAGTATTGTATTATACTATGTCAATCATATGCCTGATAATTGTTGCCGACTTTAATTATTTAATCTACCTGCAATATGTACATAATGGAAAAATAAATAAGATTATTGTAGCTTTTATATCTACATATTATTATAATATATTATTTTGGGAGGTAATTTGCCTCATCGGTTTTTTCTGCATCAATTAATATTTTTTGAGCTATACAACTGTATAAGGGCTTGTTAATTTGACCATCTTTTGAGTTTTTATTTGCAACTCACATTTTATTAATTCTCTTGACAATAACATCAAGTGGATTGACTGGCCATTTCTTCACTTGTAGTTGATAGCCTTGATGATATGTATGGAAAGCTTCTGGATCAGTCTGGAACAACTGTTGAGCTTCTGTTCCCGATGATGTGTATAACTTCTCATTTAAATATCTGAATTGGGCAGCTGTAAAAAATGTGTGTAAAGATATAACATTTACTATTATATGTTATTACGCACAACCTCTATGGCACAGGACAATGTCTGGTGTAGTGGTAAAATGACTGCACCGGTGGCTTAGTGGTTACGATAGTTGCTTCTAAGACCTGGTGTTCTGGGTTTGATTCCCACCCGGGACAATTATTTGTGTGAACCACAAATAATTGTTCTGAGTCTGGGTGTTCTTTGTGTCCGTGAAATGAATGTTTGTTAAGTCCCCCGCGACACAGGGATTTATTTCCCTAGTGCGGGAGTTGCCTACTATAGAAAAAAAAAAATGCTTGCTTTTAATCTTGGCAGTTTGGAGTTTGATTCCTGCCATATGAACAAGAAGCCTTTGTGTAAAATCTAGATATATTAGTTTAGGGGCTTCCTACTGTGCCTCCTAAAGGATGTTAAGCGGTCGATCTTGACTATTATAACATCATCTATAACAACTGTATACCAGGGAATGGGCAGCAAAGTTCCCCTGTGTGTTACAACATAATTATAACTGCGGTCACCAACCCGCTTGCCAATTGTGGTGGCAATGGCAAAAACTCACCTCTGGGGAAGCTTATGTTCAGCAGTGGACATTATATGAGCTGATGATAATTTAGGGTTTAAATTTAAAAACAAAAACATAGATGTACTTTTGTGCAATACTGTACCTTTGTGCTATTGTATCCTTCTTTTGTTTTTTGTTATTCCATGTGTACATAAACTATTAAATAAAAATAAATAGATTTACAAACCTTTCAGTCTATCCAGCATTCTTTCTCTTAGTTTATTAGCAGTTTTGCTTACATTTATATGACTTCTGGTACTACTTTTGTCCATTAGTGATTTTAGACGTAATTTTGAACTATCAGGTTTTACCTCCTCATACATACTTCGTATTATATCTGTATTGTTTTTAGTTTTCAATGCTTTTTTGCTTTTATTTTTTTTCTTGTCTGAAAATAGTAGTTCTTCTTTATCATCATCTTCAATTACTTTATTAAATTTCTTCTTTTTAGCATTTAATAAAATTTCATCGAAGTTTGTTCCCAAAAATGTTTTTGAATCTGTATCTTTTTCTTTTTTATTGTATATTTTCTTAGTAGCATTAGATTTATTCTTATGCATTTTATTGTTATTGTTTTTAGCAGCAATAAACTGCTTAGTTTCTGTTTTATTGTTATTTTTCTTATCAATGTTCTGAATGATGGTGCTCTGTCTACTTTGAAGACCATTGTCACCCAACATTACTTTTTTCTGTTTAAAAATTGCTTTATTTGATTCATTGGTTTCATGTTGTCTCTTTCTTGGAGGTGTTTTTATATTTTTGTCTTGGGAATCATCAGTTATTGTGCTAATTGATTTTGATTTCTTTTTCTGAAAAATATTATCAGCATGTTAATAAAGACATACTCAAAATACACTATTAAACATTGACATTGTCAGTTTTTGTTTTATTGAAGTCACTAGCTAGCTAGCTAGTTTGCCAAAGTAGATGGTTTGCTGGAATATGATTTTCATAGATCACGTTTTACAAAAGCCAATGAGTCTGTGAATAAAAGCCATTCATTATTATTTTATCACTATTTACAATACAAATGACGAATGTAATCAATGGTCTAGGTACTAAAATTATACATTATTATATGTGATGGTCTAAATATAAATAAAGTTATGATATTTGTAACTTACAATAACTTGCTATATACATTAGGATGACATTTGGCATCAATGGATTATAACCTGAGCAAACACTTCACTAGCCACATTATGGGATGGGGCAGTAATATAAAGGTTAAAAGTAATAAATGCAGTAGAATAATAGTACATGTATTATATTGTATTACTGCTTAATAAAGGCTTAGGATAAAAAATAGATAAACTCTGATAAACCTTGGTATTTGTAGTGTTCGGAATAAACGTTGCTTTACTTTCCGGCACATTGTCTTCCCAGTCTGGTATTTTGAACATATTAGTGAATATTTATACAGTTATGATAAGTGTTTGATCAACTAAGAGTTATTAAATAAAAGTTACTATTATCAGAGGTTATCCGAAGATTTACAAAATCGTAAACCATGCAGACATGCTTGCTTTTATGTTTTGACAGTAAACGTCACTGTCAAGTGTCAGTTTCATGTTTTATGGATAATGTTTTTTTTTTTTTTTTTTTTTTTTTGTATTTAATAACCTGGTCGCTTGGACCTTTAAGTCAAGTCTATATGGATAATCTAAAAATATAGTCATACAAGCATTGGAGATTTATTTAGTCTATGCGAAAAGACGAGGGCCGTGATATAAACCTTCACATGGGGGGTCGAATTCAATGAACCTATTATATATGCGTGGATTATTCACCAGATTTAAAAAATAAATAGGGTGACTGACCTGTAACTTCACGGTGTATAATAGAGTCGTCCGGCATTCAACCAGTTATATGAAGGTGACTCGGGACCTACTCCCAGTGTCAACACTAGCAATCTTGTGATTAAACTTTATGACATTTATATTTAACACCATCTAGCTAGCACGCAACAAATATAAATATAATAGGTTCCCGATCCAATTTTTCAATAATTTCTATATTTTTATTTTGTTTCAGCCACTAGGTACAGTCAGCGCAGGCATACAATCCTCATTTTTTTATATTTTAAAGAAGGATAAAAAAATGCGAACTAGTTTACTTTAGGTACGCTTAGTGCAATCACGCTCTTGCATCTGCACGTCAAAAATAAAACAATATAAATGAAAGTTCCACTTCATACTGTGGAGTTTTAATACCTTTGTCATCTTTAATGAGCTTTGAAGCGGCCGTAGGGCTTCGGAATTATCCCGGACGGTAGAGGCGATACGGCCCCATCCTCATAAGCGGGCCAAACATCAGTACGACGACGTCAGCTACCACGTTAATAGGGTAATAGGCCACGGTTGTATTGGCCACTACCTGTGCAACGTGACGCAGAGAGAGCCGGACCGGGTAGTAAATAGATAGTGGTGGGAATTAACCTCTCGTTGCTGACCATTATCTCAAAGATGGTCGCACTTTGGATCATCTTTGAGATGATGGCCGGGAACGAGACAACAACAAGAGATCGTGGGGGGCGGCGGGTCTCAGCCCACCGCATATTTAAAAAAATATAAGCATACTGCACTCCTCCTCTATCATTAGATTTTACATGTTATAAAACAAAGTCGCTTCCCGCTGTCTGTCTGTACCTACTAAGCTACGCAACGGATTTTGATGCGGCGTTTTAAGTATATATATTTTATAAACCTTCCTCGTGAATCACTATAGGTAGGTATCAGTGATTCACGAGGAAGGTTTATATAATATATATAACACATCAGCATAACACCCATGCGAACCAGCGGCGGGTCGCTAGTATAAACTTAAAGTACGCGAAATTTAATACTCCTTCCTTTTAATACTTCCTTTTATATAACAAATGCATTATCTAAATAGTATATAGGTAGGTATTAACACAAGAAGCAAAAACTTTGTACTTCAAGTTGTTGCTTCACGTATTAATATTTAGGTTATTAGGTATTTAGATAATGCATTTATAAGGCAAATACTTAGGCGGAATAGATACCTACCTACAGCAAAATATTTACTGCGCATGACTGAAATTAAGACATGCGCAAATACGGTCACATCTGACCACCCAATGTTCTGGTATTTTTGTGTATTTACATGTAGAAAATATAAAAATTCTTTAATAATACTAAAACGATTATAAGTTAAAAAATAATAAAGTTGTCGCTTTGCGGCAGAATATCAAAGTTATTTTGCTAGATAGTACAACTGACAAATTAAGTTCATTAAATATACATAACCTCTAATACTCAGTTGTTTTTATTAGTTCTCTGTGTTTCTTAAGTGTTGTTTGTTATTAAATAGCTGGACAAAGTGCTTCGTTACTGTGTAGTTAAGTGTTATGTCAAGTGCTGCGTCAATATCGTGAATAAATAAAATTTATTTAGGTAAGTGTTAAATTATCCTACCTACCAGGAGCTAGACAATACCTATGATAAAGAGGTGACCTCATATATGACCTCTTTCCTAGATTTTAGTTTCATACTTAATCGAAGCGGTTACGCGATGACCTCTTTCCTAGATTTTATATTCATACTTAATCGAAGCCGTTACGCGATGATTGCAATTTAATAAAGCAAAAGGATTATTTATTTTGGGACACACAAAATATTAATTAATTCGAAGAAAAATAAATATTACCTACACATATTTGATAGGTAATATGAAAATGTTCAAAAGGTACAAGCCTATGTTATATGAATAAGAAACGAGTGGACACTAGAGATGTAATTCGTTAAAGTCCCACTACTAATAGACCGAATCGAACGTTTTTAAATCACGATTAATTATATTTATATTTTTGATAAGTGTACTTTGAGAAACTGTCTCAATACCTTTCAATCTTATTGAGTAAAATAAAGTAAGTAATATCAAGCCAACCGTTTGTGCAATAAATGTGTATGCCTATAAAAAATAAAACCGTCTCAATGTAGAGTAACCCTTTCATTTACGCCGGATCTTCTCAATTGGGACGCTTTAGATCTGGTGCAGCAGTGGTAGCATTAAAGCATAAAGCTCACCGAAATAATGACAATTGTTTTTTTGGCTAAATAATGATAGAACAAGCATTTTACGTCTGAGGTATAAATAATTTCTTTATAAATAATTATAAATATAATATACCTAGGTAATTTAATGTTTGACGATATACCTAAATGTTTGCCTGTACCTAATAGGTTTACGTAAATAAAAATGAATTTCATTTTATTTATTTTAGCCAATGTAAATTGCTGGCAGGCAGCTTTTTATTTGGTCCTAGGCGGGTTGTTTCCTAAGAAAATCTTAATGCCGACTAATAAAACTAACTAAGTACAGTATTCTTTTTTATGAGCCTTAAGTAAAATCTTTTATTACCAAAAAGCAAAATACAATTTATCCATCTCAAACAAAACAGAAAATCGTTATGAAGTACTTACAGCATTATACATTATTTGAGACAGAGTGAACGACTGTGTCTGTGCTAGTATAAACTGTGTTACAGACACAGGCGCCTTCCTCTTACAGTTTGTTCATAGCTTGCTGTACCTTGTAGCACCTATTTTGGGAAGAATAAATCTTATTCATTTAATCATAAATTAGCACTTTCTAGCCTTTTGAAATGAGGGATGTGGTGTGTGTGTGTGTGTGTGTGTGCGTGTGTGTGATGTATATGTGTGTGTGGAGTGTGTGTGTGATTTGTGTGTATGTGAAGGAGTGTGATTTGAGTTTGTCGCAGTATAATGATCTGAGATACTTACTTTAGTAGGATGTTTTTGTACAAAGTTGTTCAGTCTCATTATACGATAACTTTTGAAGAAAATCACTAACCACAATCTTACATTTAAATCTAGATAAAGAATATATGCTGCAGGTTTCATTTATAGTGTTATAAAGGTGGATACTAATATAAGGATAACTCCGCCTCGCCAAAGCGGTTTTGGTGGAAACAGGTGGGCATATAGGATTTTGACGTCGCTTATTTTGCTCGAGTAACCTTGGGTCATAAGTCAATGATGATTGTACCCGTAAAGTGGTGTTACGTACAAAGAGCTGTCGGACAGTCAGTACAGGTATATCTTTATAGAGTTGGGTAGTTGGGTACCGATAGGGTTTGTGAAGCATGACCTTTAGGACAGCTCTTTGTGCCCTCTCGAGGCGAAGAAGATACGTTTTATGTGTACCACCCCAGACAGATATGCAATAGGTAAGCAATGACTGAGCCTATGCAAAGTAGACCGTTTTTAAAAGTCGCTGATCAGCTACTCTTCTCAGCTTTTTCATTGGGAACATTAGTTTACGAACCCGCGTAACTGTCACACTGATGTGCTTTTGCCAACTTAATGTGTTATCTATATGCACTACCAAATATTTAACACAAGAGCTCCTATGTAAAGTGGGGCAATTGCAAGGGGTTAGCGTGGGGTGACAGCTATGGGCTTTAACGTCTGGGATATTAGGTTGTGTAGCAGAGTTCGCTGAGAAAGTGACATAGTTGTTTTTGGAGACATTCAGCGTCAGCAGATTCATAGAAAGCCAGTCCATCACTATTCTAAGAGCATTTTCGGCTGCACAGTGAGCAGATTCCCATGTTTCTCCACTTATGACAAGCGCAGTGTCGTCTGCATATACAAATATCTTGCAGTTTGGGATTGACAGTTGACACAATCTATTTACAAATAGGAGAAAAAGGGTTGGTCCGAGTACACTAGCCTGTGGTACGCCAAAGGTGAGGTTCACATCCTCACTGATATAACTATCTACCTTAACTCGTTGGCTACGGTTTGTGAGATAGTCACAAAAGAGCTCAAGGGTGCTGCCTCTTATTCCCAAGCCCTCCAATCCACCTAGGAGGATGGGAATAGAGACCGTGTCGAAGGCTTTGGCTAAGTCAAGAAATATACCTATAGTTTTAGTTCTAGAGTCAAGGTTCTTAACAATTTGATTTGTCAGTTCTAGACCAGCGTCTTCTGTTGATACGCCTCCTCTGAATCCGTATTGGTTTGGCGCAATTATGTTGTTACTTTCAAGATAACTAAGCAATCTTTTGTTTAGAACCTTTTCCATAATTTTGGACTGAGTGGTGAGTACAGATATAGGCCTATAGTTCTCTAAACGGTCGCCATCCCCACCCTTAAATACTGGTGTGACTAATGCCTTCTTAAAAGTGACAGGGAAAATACCTTTTGAGATACATAAATTACAGATATGTGTTATTGCTGGAAGGAGTACATGTCTGGAAGACTTGATAACCGAGGCTGGTATTCCATCGTGACCCACTGCGCAATTATGTTTTAGGCCTGCGATTATGCTTTCTATTTCTGAGGAATTCGTGTCAAGTAACACGAATGAGTTTCCTTGAGGATTCAATAAGCTGTCATACTCAAGGTTTGTGCGAATTTCACGTCGATCCTGCGCAATTCGTTTTGCAAGGTCCACTCCAACGTTTGCAAAATACTTATTTATAGCATTGACAGAGGAGTTTGGATCGCTGCACATATGAAGGAGTTCACCTGATTTACTCATGGGTGAAGTGTTCTTGTAGCTGATAGTTTTTATTATGTCCCAGGTTGCTTTTGGGTTACCGATAGACTTCTGGAGTTATTTTTGGTCAAAATTACGTTTGATAGTCTTTAATAAATTGTTACAGTAATTACGGTATCTGGAATATATCAGATTAGCAGTGTCGTCTTTAGGGTTTTTCATTGCCTTTTTATGGAGTTTGTCTCGATTCCTTACGCACCTCAGGAGGCCAGTGGTCATCCATGGTTTAACAATCTGCTTTCTATTGGGAACTTTTTTTAGCGTACTGTGATGATTAATTGCCTCAGTTATAATGGAAATGAGTTGTTCAACACTTTGGTTGGGATCTGTGCTATTTAAAACGCCTGAGAAATCAGAGTTTTCTAAGTAACTAGTAATACCTTGAAAGTTTAGATGCCTTATAATACTTTTTGGTTTTGTAATATTAAGGGGGTTTCGTGCGGTACTAAACAGGATAGGTGCATGATCAGTAATATATGAGTCCAGAATCAGCGTTGTAGAGGGTCTATTTGTTTTCAAGAATACATGATCCAGGCAATTATCGATGCGAGTGGGTAGAACGTGGGCAGGTAGAAGCCCATGGAAAGCCATTGTATCTAGATATTCCTCTGAGTTTGAGTCATTATTATCTGGTCTAATATTTATGTTTAAATCTCCGATCACTACTACCGTTGTACATGACGCCAGTGACTCTAAGATATTGTTTAGAGAATTAAGAAAATTTTCTATATTTCTGACTGATGGCGAACGGTATATAGCAACAATAGCTGTATCTAGTCCCAGCATCACAATGAGGCTATTAGCATCCTGGAAGACAGGCTCAACCAACCTATGGGCCACATCAGAGGCAACATATATAACTACCCCATCATTTTGATTGTTAAATGAAGATCTAGCTGAGGTGAAGCCAGTTAGTAAAGGAATATCTGTCACTTTACTCAGCCAGCACTCAGAGAGGAGTACCAAATCACACTTGACATCCATAGACTGTATTAGGACATTTAGGTTATCAAAGTTGCGGTTTAGGCTTCGGATGTTAACATGTAGTATGTTAAAAGTTGGTTGGGTAGTGTCTATATGTCTTAAACATTGATGCGGCGAACTCTCGTAAAATGATTCAATAGAATCAATAAATTTATTTACATTGTCTTTATCGAATTTAAAATATTAAAAATTATTGACCACTTTACGTTAGCGCTACATGGTATTATTATTTGTGCAAGTACAGTAGTGTAGAATTTGGAGTTACCTATGTTTAATCTGTTTATAATGAAGGATTTGTGGTAGTGTATGGTGAGAATGTTGTGTGTGTGTGACTGTGATTGTAATGCGATGTGATTAATATACGTTATGGATTCATATGGAGAATTAAATAAAATACAGACGTTAACATGGTGAACAATATCATAACACAGTAACATACTGAGTATTACATTTTTAACAAGAACAGACTTCGGGTATAAATTACAAATAATTAATAAATATTGACTAATTATAGTATTTAGGTACACCATGCAAGTTACCTGAGATGCAACAAGACCATTCAATTTAATATTTTAGTTTAATAGTTAAGTATGTAAATCTGCATAAAATCAGCTTAGAAGAATCCCTGAAAAAGATAACAACGGCGACTATGGATTCCGTGACATCTCCGAAAGCAGATGCTGTTTTATAATTTAAGATCTGGACAAACGCATGGAACTTTTGAATAGTTATTTCTTATCATTCATTCATTTATTTGCTTGACACAAATGCACCCTGGACAACGGAAACGCGAATATTTTCGCTAGTTTGTTTTAGACGAATTCCCTTTACTCGCTTAATTCGCTTTACTGGCTTTAAGGGTCTATGTAAATATAGACCTTTAAAGCTAGTAAAGAGCAATCGAAACCTTGAACGCTATTGACCTGTTTGCAATAATAAGTAGGTTATGATAAAACATAAACGTAGACTTAGTTTACAGTTACAAGTTCAGTTTATTGGCTAATATTTTCAAAATACTCATTACGTAGATCAATTTATTTTAAGTAAAATATTTAAATAAAATACAATGGTATTTATTTTTAAGGATGAATTTATGTAGACATAAAAAGTGCGATTAAATCTACCAATAAAGTACCTACATACCTACCTGTTTTATTTGATGAAATTATCTATTTCAAAGTGCTTTTTTCAGTAAAAGTCTTTGTAGTCAAGCTCAGTTATTGTTGAGCATTTTAAATATGACTAAATCGTTATATTGTTTAACTATCAACTATACAATCTATGTAATAGCTTTGTGCGTGCATATACCTACCTAATTATTTATGAAATCCTTTACGAAGGGTTAGATAGAGATCTCATAGTTTTGCTTTGTATTTTTATCATAGTTTCATAAATGTTATTTAATTGCATGACTTGTTATATTTTCAGGATTTGCTTTCGTACTTTGTAATCCAGTAGTTAAAAGGCATTCTTGTATCATTTTTTATTTTTTTTATTTTAACCACACGCGGTCTATACGACAAGCACACAAAATACCTATCATCAATTAGAAAAAAAAAATACATTTATTTTGTTAAAAAAAAAATCATTTAACTCTATGGTCTACCGTATATGCGCCCTCCCCCTGATACCCTCCTGCTACCCCCCACCACCGCCGTTTAGCACCCTCGTTACGCTGGGGCGCTAACTTCACGCCGTACAATAATAGGCTAGCGGCCGAGCGTAGCGAGGGTGCTAAACGCTGTGCATTATTAGGCTACTTAGGTCACGAGAATTGTATACTATTTTATAGCAGATGTGACATAAACCCGCCCCGGACTCGCGGGGGGTGGTGGATTACGATACGTGGGACCTAAGCAGTAGCGAGGGCGCTAAACGGGGGTGGTGGGGGGGAGCAGGTGTGGTCCGCTGGATGAATTTATTAATTTAAAAGTCACATTCAAATCATTGCAATTTTTGTAATGTACTATTCTTAACCTGACGATACTATAAAATCTTCTATCTATATAAAAGAAAGTCGTGTTAGTTACACTATTTATAACTCAAGAACGGCTGAACCGAATTGGCTGAAAATTGGTAGGGAGGTAGCTAAGAACTGGGAGAAGGACATAGGATAGTGTAGGGTAGGGTAGGGTAGGGGTAGGGGTAGGGTAGGGTAGGATAGGGGTAGGGTAGGGGTAGGGTAGGTGTAGGGTAGGTGTAGGGTAGGGGTAGGGTAGGGGTAGGGTATGGGTAGGGTAGGGGTAGGGTAGGTGTAGGGTAGGGGTAGGGTAGGGGTAGGGTAGGGGTAGGGTAGAGGTAGAGTAGGGGTAGGGTAGGGTAGATGTAGGACACCGCGTAGATTTTGAGGCGGTACGAAGTTTGCCGGGCCAGCTAGTATATTATAAAGATGTAATACTTATTGCAAATATTTACAAAATTTTCTGAATTTTCAAGCATTTTTCTTAAAACGGTTGTACTGAAATGTTGCACACATTTAGTTTTGGGTGATACCTATTCCCTATGTAAAGATAAGTTTAAAAAAAAATATAAGTAATTAGGTAGGTACGTAACTTCTCATTAAAAGTTTAACTCTATTCTCTCTGGCTCTGTTTAACCAATATAATTGATATACACAGCGTGACGTAACAATTTATATTTTATGTAGGTACATATGATGTTTAATTGTTCTTTTTACTGTTGCTTTGAGATTGGAGATATGCGTGTAGGTACCTATATGTTTTTCCAGTTATTTCAGTTGTAACGTGATATCGAAGTTGCGTGAGGATTAATCAGATTATCACACAATATTTCTGTTTATTAATGCTCTTGTAGCCTAACGTACCTAAATACAAATAGTAGTGTATTGTGTGTAGGTAAGTAGGTTTAGGTATTATGTTATATCCTACATATAATTTGTGAAATATATTTAATAGGTAGTGTGACCTACTTCAAATGCAAAATAAATTGGACATAGCTTCCTTTAATTCTTTCGAGACCTTTTTTTTAAGTTAGGTATCTACCTACGTCAACTAGTTAATACTTAAGTTTAGGTGAGCTTCTTTTCCATTACAAAACATAAACACTGGCACACACATAGGCGCCATAGTCAAAAGAAATCCTAAAAAAAAATATAATAAAAACAAAAGAGCATCGATTTTGCACGAACTGAATTTTCTGTAATTTAAACATAGTGTTTTCTTTGTTATCTGCTGTAATAAATCACACTTTCATAACAAATTAGCATTTTATGGAATAAATAAATAAATAAATTTTCATCGAACCCATAAGTGTGGGTATATATGGGTAGGTCTTCAAAAATGATATTGCGATTTCTAATGTCATTATTTTCTAAACTGAATAGTTTGCGCGAGAGACACTTCCAAAGTGGTAAAATGTGTGTCCCCCCCCCTGTAACTTCTAAAATAAGAGAATGATAAATCTAAAAAAAATATATATTGTACATAACCATGCAAACTTCCACGAAAATTGGTTTGAACGAGATCAAGTAAGTAGTTTTTTTTAACACGTCATAAACCGTAAACCGCAATTTACCTTTCATTCAATCAACTATTATTAACATCGATCAAAGTAACAACGAACTACAAGAACTTTTTTGCTATGTTACTTGTAGTATTCTTGATATCAAAAATAGGTAGGCACTTGCAACTAGTACGGAACCCTTCGTGCGAGACACCGACTCGCACATGGCCGGTTTTTTTGTTATTGCTGATAATCAGCGAAATTATGAATTTTGGCCGTAGGTAAAATAGATCTATGTTTATATACTTTAGCAATGGCATTAAAAATACAGATTAAAATTACTTTGAACCTGTGTTAATGGCGCCCCTACCTACATAATCTTGTTTTGCAAGACACTAAAGCTCAGGACTAAAGTTACCTACATTTTTCACAGTTTCCTCGAGTGCATTTTTTTCGTAAAAACTAGGTAAGTATGTCTATTTTAAAATGTTGGATGTATGTTTGTTTGTTACTCTTTCACGCAAACACTACTTAACGGATTTGGCTGAGAGTTTGCACGCGGATAGTTTATAAGCTGGATTAACTTAAAGCCTACAAAATATCATGCTATTTCTGACTTAAAAATATATATATAGAAATGACTTGGCAACTTCCGTAACCGAGTCACAGTGCTAACTGCACTGTGACTCGGTTACGGAAGTTGCTACTGAAATCCCACCCGGGATTACTATTTGTCCGAAGTCAGAACCACAGATAATTGTTCTGAGACACTAATTCACATACACATGCTTTGTGTATGTGAATTGTGTATTAGTAAAGTCCCCGCGGCGCAGGGCTTCTTCAAAACTAAGCACTGCTCGAATTCAAACGCTTTGAATCGACATTTTGCCAGCAAAAATTAAACATTGTTATGTTTTTGTTACAGTGCCTACATAAAATGACCAAGCTGTCAAGATGATGTTTAGCTAAAGCTAAAAGTTACGTATGAGGAATAAGATCTACAACATAATATAAGTTACGGAAACAAATGGGAAAAGCAAGAAGAGATAAAAAGGTTAGTACCTACTTAAAAATATTTTATTATTATGGACCTTGTAGGTATGCCTCGTTTTTATTGCGTCTTTCTGTAAAAGTCTAAATTGTATACAAAATTAAACTGCACGTTTCCGACAGCTACTTTTGATTACTAAATAGTTTTATTAACTTAGTGTCTCTCGAAGTTTGAAATTAAATAAATACCTTAATATTTAAATATTTTAGTTCATCATTTGGATAAGTGGCATCAAATACACTGGCTATTCAGAAAAAATATGTAAGCAAAAGAAAATATATTTTCCTTTGTTCCGTTAACTAAGCTGCGCTCTACCAGAAGGCATGTCTGAGAAAAAGTGAAGGCTAGAGAGGCTCAGAGAATACAAAAGGAAGAGATACCACTCGTACTCAGTGCCTACTTTATAGAAAGCAGTTTTCGTGTTTAATATAATTTTAATAGGTTTCGAGTGACATAATATTTTTTTGGCACCACTTTTTAATGTAACTGCTTACATGTTATTAGAACGTATATGTGTCTCTTTTCATCATTATATTATCACCTTATTAAGTTTAAAAGTTATTTGAAAATCAGGAAAACATTATACATAATTATTCATTATAGGTACTATAAACATACTTATTCTGTTTTTATTTTGTTTTCGCGTAAAAGCCTTGTAGTTGTAAAGGTTTTTGCCGTCAACATCTATAATACTGATGCAAATCTATTAACTGATTATTTACTGACGGTTTAGAATTTCGAAAAAGAATGCTCCTTGCGTATCTACTAACGCAAGAAGTATTCTTTTTGGATGTTCTATTAAAAGCATTGAATAATAATTTTAATTCATAATAAAAATTATATAAATCGAGTCAAAGATTTTATATTTTATCTAATTATTTGGGACAGTGGAGTTGGCGCTGCCAATGGAGCATTGTGACAGTAGCAGCTGTCGCGCTAGTCATCTACAACGCCGTTGCTAACGTGTGGCTGCTACACCCCACGTCGTGTCCAATCCACGTCACGCCGTCGCCAGTAGAACCACCCTCCTGCGAGCCCTGCATTGAAACTGTCCCCAACCTCGCCTTAGATGACGATCCTCTGGCAAGACTTGACTTCAGCCTCGGCAGATGGGACGGCAGTAGAACCTATAAGCTGTATGATTATGCAATAGTCGGAGATAACTACTCAGATCTCTCCGTCAGTAGAAAAGTATGCCTCGCAACACAAAGCTCGATTGAAAGATTACACGAATTATTACGAATAGCCGCTCACTGGTCTGGTCCTATATCTGTAGCGGTATTTGTGTCTGGCGACGAAATGAAATTACTAAGAGCATTCGCAATTTGGTTATACAGGTGCCAGCCAGGAATTTATGCGCGAATAGCCCTTCATATAACGATACCGGCTGAAAAACCAGCGGTTTATGATAGACTGCCGAAATGGGCCAGAAATTGTAATATGAAACCCTCTTCAGAAGGACGAAAACCAGAGACCATCACTTGGAGAATGAGACATCCATATCCCCAGAACCATTTGAGAAATTTGGCTAGAAAAAATTGCCATACGCCTTACGTTTTTTTAGTAGATGTAGATATAGTACCTTCTAAAGGTATGGCAGAGGCATTAGAGAAGTTCTTCGCGACTGCTCCGAAATGCCCGCTGTGTGCATACGTCGTGCCTACATATGAATTAGACTTGCGGGTGGCAAACTTTCCAGCGAATAAATCTGAACTGGTTCGATTGTCAACGCGTAAATTGGCGATACCTTTTCATAAGAAAGTCTTCATATATAATCAGTACGCATCAAATTTTTCTAGGTAAGAATTGTTTATTATACGAGTAATATCATTGAGCATACATTAATGATTCCCGCACAATTGCACACAAGACAAGGCTCAACACAAAGACTTGTTGGCCTGTAAATAACTATGCAATTGCTGATTAAATTGGCTACTGGGAGTAGCTTTATTGATATAAGCATTGAAACTGAAATTTGCTTATCATATAATTTGATCTCGATCACTGTTTTGTTTAGGTGGGAAGCAACGGGTGGCAACGAAAGCGCATTGACCCACATTAGCCATAATGTTACAAACTTCGAGCTTTTGTACGAGCCGTTCTACGTGGCACCCGACAACGTCCCCCCTCATGATGAGAGATTCTTGGGGTACGGGTTCACCAGGAATTCTCAGGTAGGTCTTCATTTATGTTGATTGGTTAGCTTTCCATCTATTTTGATTCTTCTAGCATCTATCCATCCATCCGTACACTTGTTACCTATCTTTAATTCAATGTTCGGTGGACTGTCAAATAAAAAGCTGTTCCAACATTTTAACTTTCTGAATGAAGGAAAGTTCTAGGTCAAAAAATAAATATAGTGAGCTGACTTTATCCCGAAAGATAGTTGATCTTATAAATAACTCTCTTTCGTTACATGAAGTCATCAAAAAAAGATCTACAAAAATAAAATTTTACAACATGCGTGCTTTATTATTGAAGTCGTAATTACTTTTAACGACTAATAATTTCTTGTAATGTGTAATATCATGGCGGAACGGGGTCAGAAACTGACGTCATCGCTTTCCGTGGTGAGTCCTAATATCTTTATTTTTAGAATTTCGTAGGTACTTACCTTACCTTGTATGTATTTTTTTCAGGACCATTGATGTGACTTTTTATTTACAAGGAAATTAACTTTTTGTAACTATATACAACTAAAAGTAGGTTACTAATTCAAATTAAAACTAATTCTAAATCTATGCCTACTACTTTGCAAAGTTCCTTGAATGCTGGCAGCATTGTCCCATTGAATAGCAGTGTGCTTATCTGATGTGCTAAGTAAATATCAGCATTCGGGGAACGTGCGGCACCAAAGAAAAGAAAGTAGGTATGTTAGTTTTATTTATCAAAAATAGGTACTTTGTACCGTAACCGCGATTCATAGTTGGAAATCGTGTCGTCATAGTCGAAGTTATTTTTAGAACCCATGCTAATTGCTAATTAAATTCAATAAACGGACTTTTTATTATTTAGGCTCTCACGTTGACGAGAATATATAAAAAAACAGCATCGGTTTTTGAGGAATAGCTAGACACATTGCATTAATACATTAGCTTATTTATTCGAATTCAGGGTACCTACACATAATTTCATTCGTTTTCATACTTGATTCGCGAAATCAATAACAGAATTCAAGAGGCTGGATATTCAAGAAATCGGATTAGGTAGTCTGAAACGCAAAAGGTATAAATTGTATGTTCTATTAAAAGAACTGTAACTGCCCGTCAGTTTTTTTTTTAGGACTGACATGTGTTATATATAATTAGCCCTTATGCTTTTGCTACTTCACCGGGCATAAAGGCGAGCAGAGCTCCAGCCTAGCTAGATAAATGGTTTAAACACTACAAACTAAGCTAAGCAACCTGCGCAAGAGTCCCCTGTGGGACTTGGACCTCGGCTCAGGGCGGTCGCTGACGGGGAGATTAAGGGATTATGGCTTTTAGTTTAGGGGAGTTTTGTGCAACTGTCGCTCTACTTAACAGTTCGCGGGTCTCTCGGACTTCGGGTCTACGAGGGCATCGGAAGGTTCTTAGCAAACTAAGGGTCGGGAGGGCGAGGGGGGACGCGTCGCGTTCGCGTGCACACTCTTCTCCGGCGGGTCGGATAGAGTCCGTTAGTTTGTGTCGGTGACTTTATTTTAGTGATAGTAGGTACCTACAATAATTAAGGATACAGTTAATTTGCGTAGGTTAACAAATAAGTCATTACCATAGATACATGTTAAATAAATAAATTATAACAAAAAAAAAAGTTCACTTTACATGTAAATCCATACCGTACGGTACGTCACACATGAAGGGAGTGGGGCGAAGAAGTGGTGGTATAATATTAATATTTAAATATATCATGAAATTTGTGTGACGTATTTCATGATTCACTGCTTCTTACCAATAGAAATCCACATTATTGTGTGTCGTAGGCTATGTTTTAAGACGAAGCTCCACAGGAACGGACGATCGCGCGGGACTAACCTATATTATATATGTAGCGGCAATACGTTTTCACTAGGTAGGTTATTGTATGATAATAATATCAATGACCTTCCTGTTTTGATAAAATATTTCACGGCAAATCGGTGTATCCGTTTGGTTACTGGTGATAAACACATACATTATATAGACTAACAGCTGCGCGCAACATTCACTAGATATCATTATAACAAATTAGGTCAGGACGAACATAATAGTAGGTATGTATGTTCTTTAATTACTCTAGTTGAAGGAAATATATCTCATTATGTGAATTTGAATTCACATAATGAGATATTATACACATCCAATAAATCTGAACAGTTTTGTTTGTAGGTAAGTAGTATCTACTTACGATGCGATTTCGTGTCGTGCATGTTTATATAATATAATATTATTAATAAAATAATAATAAAATTATGTACACACATAACATTAAAATTATAAACATTATGAAAATAATAGAAAGGCAATAGGGACAAAGGTACTGCTTATTTCTGCAGTTCTTTTTCCAGCAGACCCGCGAAAATAAAAACCAAAAAGGGTACAAGAAAAGTGTGTAGGTTATTGTATATTTCCTAGACAGAAAATATTCATACATACTCCTAAAAAAAATAAACTTACCAACATACTAATACATAAACAAATACATTATACCATGATATACTTAAAGAATGTTCCTATTTATTGTTGTTACAACTACATGTATATCGTGAGATATTAGTGAATATAATAATACATATCGTAGTACTTTTGTCGCCGTTGCTTTATCTAAACTCATGGTACCTTTCTTGTTCTTAAAAAATACTTTATATGCAATCAACAGTTATTTAAAAAAAATCTTTCAGTGTTAGATAGCCCATTTATCAAGGAAGGCTATATTTAATTATGAATTTCCTACGGGAATAGCAGGTGGAACTGGGCGAAACCTCACGCGGGAATCTAGTTAACTTAATAAATTGACATATTACAAATATTCTTTGCATGCATAGTAAACGCTGAGTAGCGGAAACATTTTTTAAAGTAATAGTAATATTGTTACGTGATTAGGCTCTAGTTTGAAATCATATTTAGTTGTTACATTTCACTAATTTCGTAACACCTATTAATCAAATCATTCGACTCGGAGATACTTTTTTTAATCCAACTGATTAAATGTAATTAATTGTTTTTAAAGACATCCATTAAATTTCAACGCTAATCTTGGGACATCGAGCGTTTCAATTCAGCGTAGAGTGCAAGTTACATTATTTTGACGACAAAAGATTCTAGTGGACAATACATATAACCAAAAATCTTTGCTTCATGGATATTGTCCCTTCTCAGATTATTTTCGAATGCTCAAATATTAAGGTGATCAAATCCTATAACTTTCCAATTTAATTCATATGAGCAGAGACCGATCATATCATACCAATAGCAATAGGACATAAAACGGAAAGCCTTGTGTAATTAGCGTCACCAACACAGTCCGGAAAGGAAAAGCAAAACAAAATGCCATTTTTGAATTAGATTTCTCTTAATTTGGATTATTTTTTAATTTAAATTCACAACACTCTTGTGGACATGTGAAGATATCAAATCATATTAATGCAATATTCAGGACTAACGTATTGTGTCAATGCAGCAATGGCGCCTCTAGTGGTCCCTAAAACATTGCATAAAATCCCACCCTAAACCTTCTCTTCTTCAGCTAAAAAAACGATTAAAGATTACAAATTACTTATTTCTTATAGACGCAGGAAGGTCTATAGGAAATAAGTGATTTATGTAAGAATTTGAGAAAAATATCTTTATCTAAAATCCAAAAGATAAATAAATTCTATGAGTTTGGAATGAGTTTTCCTCCAAAACTCATCTGAAATCCGCTATTCGTTTTACACTTGGTAAGATGTACGTGGCTACTAATAACGAGACTTGTCACGGACCACTACCGGTTGAAGGCCGCTGAATCATCGTTCTAAATATTATTTAGTTTTATTTCAATTCTATATTATATTGAGCAATGATTTCAATTAGGTAAAGTAGGGTTTATATGCAATTTTCGATAAAGGTACCTACATCAGATTTTTGAACCCGGAATATGGAAACTTTAATGATCAACGATCAACCGATTTGAATAAATAAATGTTCAGAGAAAAATCATTAGTACAATAACGATACACCATGATAAATTCAAAAACTACGAAACGAAGTTACAGTTTTGTAAGTAGGTATATCTTTCACCATTATATTACAATAAAAAAATCGCTTCACAACGATCGAACCATAAAACGGTGTACTAGTATACAATGCATTATGGTCTTCTATTAATGATATTTTGTAAGTAATACTGAAATGCCTTATAATAATAACTTCGATCTTATTTTTTTATATTATAGAGGTTTGATAACAGTTTTAAACAACCATTATTTTAATGTATAAATTAAAACTTGGCTTAATTTGAAGGCTTTAAAATTAACCATATTTTTGCCTTGACTTAGTGCTGTTCAGTGAAAAGGTCGTGGCCGTGGATTGAGCCGTGTGAAATTATTTATCGGTGATATTTAGCAATAAATTGAAATAGAACATTGTCGCCTTTGATGCTGTGACGGTGACTTGAACTAAGAGCAGTTAGAAACATGATCGGAATAACTTTTATTTTGTTTTTGTGTTTATTATCTTTAGTAGGTAAGTATTTTTGTATTATTTTTGATATGGTATTTATACGTAAAAGCACACATGGATTTTGATACCTGAACTGTACAAAAATAGACCCCAATAAGTAAAGTAGTTTCTAAAGTAATGATTTAATTCATAGATTATATTCATATATAATATTCATATTAAACCCACATTTATATTCAAAGCTTACAATACAAAATTGAATAGAATAATTTAAGGTGATATTAATGCATTTCATTTTGCAATATTTTTAGATCTTCAAGATATCACAGACGCGGATGATAATAACATAAATACTGAATCAGAATTTGATACAGAATTAGAAGCAGCTTGTCCTGAGTTGAGTGGACAGATCATAGGAGGAAGACCTACATCAATCAACAGGCATCCTTACCAAGTGTCGATGGTTTTGAATGGAAACTCTTTCTGTGGAGGGTTCATTATAAGTAGAGACTACGTTCTAACCGCAGCGCATTGTGTACAAAAGTAAGTTAGACTTTTTTAATAGCTAGAGTTATCTACGTATAAACAAATTTAAGTAGAACCAGGTCAAGTAGCAATTAGATGCATATATATGAACGCTTTGGTTGAACGAATGTTTTCATAATCTTTGTATTCACAATACATAAATTATTTTCAAGTGTTCATGGTATGGGATGGTTCAGTCGTATAACCCCGAAAATATGGCAGTAACATTTAGATTATTAAGAAAATTTGTATGTAAATATTCTAAACTAAACATTTTACTTTCCTAGTAATATTAATATCGGTAAGGAGTTGAACGACAAATAACCCGCTTTAATTAGTTTTACATTTCAGCACTGCTCCCAGCGCAATCCGTCTTCGAGTGGGTAGCACACGTCGAGACTCAGGGGGACGAATAGTTAGAATCTCCAACGTCACTGTACATCCTCAATATGGACGGCCTCGTTTTGACAATGACATAGCAGTATTACGGCTAGCGCAACCATTGAATTTCAATGCAAATATAAGGCCTATCAGATTACCACAACCAGGACAGGCTGTTCCGCTTGTAAGACTCACTGTTACTGGCTGGGGATTGACTGCGGTAAGAACACGGAACTAAGAACTTCTAATAGTGTTTTCATTACTTGTTATACAGATATTATCTCTTGAGGTAACGCTTTCTAAAATTATTATGTCATGTAATTATGAATGTCATGGTTTAACTTTGTCGGTAAATTATAGCAGGAACTTTGCCTTCATCATCAGTCCATATGACAATCACTGCTAGATTTCACCCTTTTTGGAAGGTGGGTTGATGACTGCAGTATTATTTAAAAATACAAAGACGAAAACGTTGGTGCTGTAAAGATTACTTATAAGATACCTCTACGGCTCGGAGGTTGTGAAATTTGCCTACTTTTAATAATACACCAAATTACTTCTGCCTCTTCCACAATCTTTAGATTGTATATTTTACACAATGTTTTTATGATTCAACTCTTTAGGTTGGTGGTCGACGTATACCTCGTACCATGATGGAAGCTAATGTGCCGGTGGTGCCACACTGGCTTTGTCGATTATCATATGGAGACTCTTTGACTAATAACATGTTTTGTGGGGGACACTTTCTTATTGGTGGAGTATCTTCCTGTCAGGTAAAACATTGGATTTTATCTACGCATTATTTCTGTACGGATGAAATAAAATAAATTAATTTTGTTTTTTTTTATTAGCATCTCAGCGAAACATCAACTAATTTTTTTTTCGTTTAGGGTGATTCCGGAGGTCCGGCTGTATTCAGAGGCACAGCGTTTGGAGTAGTATCATTTGCCAGAGGATGTGCGCTACCTCTATCCCCAACTGTGTTCTCAAACATAGCGTCCCTCCGAAATTGGATCACAGATAATTCCGGTGTTTAAACAAAACTGAGTCTTATTTTAATAGCTTAAAGAATTAAAATAGAAATGAAACTTTAATAGAGAAAATATTTGTAGAATCCAGCTATGTCGAAGTTATTTTGGGTACCTACGTTGCCGTGTGACAGCTGGCATTTCGCCAGACTGTTGGGATTATAGGAAAAATAATTTCAAAGTTGTATAGTCTCGACTAAACTAGTTTATTGTGTCGGTTTAAATAGTTTGAATTGCATCCAATATTAATTTGCCAAATATTTTTGCAACAAAATTATTTTTTGTATTTTTTTTATTTTTGTTAAAATAAATCATTTTATACCTTAAAATATTTTTGCGTTGTTTTTCTTCCTTTTATTACCAAATGTTCCTTGAACCTAATACTGCACCTAATCCTCTTGTTTTATTATAACTAAGATTGTGTGCAACGTGCCAAATAAACTTTATAAATATGTATGAATGTAAAACACTTTCCAATAAACATCGAGTGATAATACAGACATATTATCCCTATTCCAGGTTTATGAAATGTATCTGAGCGGCTACAAGTTCATGGTCCTGTCACCAATATTTACGGTCCACTATGGGCTTCAGACGCGTCGCAACCGAACTAAATGGAGGTGGAGACAGAGCAAAAGCAATTACAAATATTTCAAGACTTTCAAAAAAGAACTCGTTGCGAAATACAATATCAATGAAAAGAAGTTAAATAAACTATTACAAAAAGCAAGAAAAATAAAACGCATTTAAATAGTTTATTTAAAATTGTTTGTAATATTGATTAATGAAAAATTATGTCATATTTTTGTTAGGGTCAGCCTCTCACTACACAGACCCTGTAATATTTATTATTTACAGACGATATGTACTTTACAAGTTTCCAGGCTTTATGTTACTGATCCAAAAATATATCCCACTTTTACCGACTAACATGTATGCCGCGAATTTTTAGTCATTGCTATTACTCAGCGAAATAATTTAATTTAGGTAATAGAATCAATTTATTAAAGTATATGCTTTTTTAAAAACAAAAATCACAGATTAAAACAATTTGGAACCTGATAAAGGGCCGCCGTTCGCTTATATTGCCATGTACTCTGTTGTGGGTTATTTTTTTGTAATAAAATTAATGTAACGTTTCGATAGTACTTAATAGTGACATTCCTTAACCATGGTACCATCAATGGTACCACGGCAAATAATGTTTGCCGTGGTTCCATTATGTCAATGGGACTACGGCTAATATTATTTTTTGTTAGCCATGGTACTGGAAAATGGAGAATTTGGTATTCACCTAACAGTCATGTGGGTAATGGTTAATTTAAGACCACTTATAACAAAAAAAAAACAAGCAAAAAGATGCAAGTCCACAAAACAAATTTTTAATTATTCATGCCTATGGATGACACTGTAGTGTGTATTAAAAGAATTGCACTCCGCATAACGCTGACAATGTCTTCCGTATGAGCTAGACTGAAGTGCTCGCGCAGACATTTGGTGCCTCCGTCAGAACTTCCCACGTGCCAACATTACATTTATACATTCATTACATTACATGCATTTTTCATGGAGCTCGAGGCACAGAAAATAGATAAGTACAGAAATCAAAAGTTTAGGTCTAGACTCGCAACTTCTCCAAGGCATGACTTCAATCTCACCATTAATCAATTCCATCTGTACAAATGTTATGTATTCGTCATTTAAAATATTCCCTTTTTTACGCTTATTTAGTTTAATTTCTTTATTTACATTTTCAAATTGTGCTATAACATTCAATAGACGAAGTAATGTGACAATATGCAACGCAATGGTACTAAGTAGTAAACATTTATTTTTGCGTATTACCATCAATGGTACCAGGGCAATAAAATACTTCGGTTGTACCATTAATGGAACCACGGCAAACATTATTTGCCGTAGTACCATTAATGGTACAATCTGATGGTACCACGGTTAAGGAAGGAATAGTGACCGACTGGCTTATCGTCCTGCCAATTGACAACATTTCAAAATTCATAACACCCTAAAACTAAAATACCGTTTCTTTATTTTCGAATTCTGATCCCAAATCTTTTTTTGACGGCAAGTTTTTTAGAAAATAAATTAAAATCTGAAAATAGCGCGATGACGTCATCGTTATGGCCTTTGCCTATTAAAACATTCCTAAGTTGGCAACTCTTAATCCTAGTGATTAATAGTTGCCAACTTAGAAATGTTTAACATTAGCTAATGCCAGTTTTTTTATTTAATTTTCAACTCTTACGTCTATTTAGAATGAGTCAAACTAAAATATTTGTTTTTTGATTTTTGTATGAAAACCTTTGAATTTCGAAAAAAGAAAAAAAAAGACTTTCGTAAATTTTGATCTTGTTTCATACAAAAATAAAAAAAATATGTACATGTTAAAAAAATGTAATGTAGTCAATTATTAGCAACGACTAAAAATTACAGTGAATAATGCTATATTTTAAGGTGCGATCTATACTGAAAACATTTATGAAAGTCTGTGTAAACAATAGGAGATGTCCCTACCTAGTAGGTAAGATATACTGGTACGAGTACCGCGGTATAAATATAGTTATGTCATCGATATTAAAGTTAAAATACATTTTGCAGTCTTTAAAAAATATGTTATGCCATCAAACGTTGGAGAATCGTCGGGAGCTATTTATTTTTAACTTTCTGTAGCGACTTTGCTTCACCTTCGATGTGTTGTCGTGTTCTGTTTGAAGAATGCACAATCTGGTTGTTAGTACAAGTAAACTAGTGCTAAAATAAAATCGATATTACCTACTAAACACTTAGGAAATCTTATGTTTGGAGTAGGTATCCAGTTTTTTATAAGACAGTGTCAATATACCTAGACGGAATCTGTTATAAACATAAGTATTTAATGAGTTGAAGATTGATGTATTCCTTTAGGTACATTTCAGCCGTAGGACGACCACTGCTGGACATAGGCCTCCCTCATAGATCTCCAGTTGTTGCGGTTAGAGGCGGCCTGCATCCACCGTGATGCCGCGGCCTTAGGTACTGACTACTACTGTACAATTGTTATCCCCGACCGATTTCGGCAACGGCAATTTCTACGTATGTACACTGTATGTAGCACTCCGCAGGACATAATATAGTGCACAAGTGTGTGCGCAAACACAGGTGCTTTATTCCTTTCTTTTTATTTTTCAAAATCAGGTGGAATGGAATCTATCCCCGTGACCGGTGAGAGATCAAGCGCATAACCGACAGCTTTATGTGCTCTTCGAGTCACGGGTAATGCACCACTGACTAAAGACTTCGGGATGGTACTTACTTAGATTTTTGTAAATAGAAAATTTCTAGTATCACAATTTTTTGCCCGACCCGGGGAACGAAAGCGTGTTCTCGTTAGTTGCAATCGAACATATTACCACGAGATCGTTGAGGCAATCAATAATGAGGCGCTAATAGCTTTCTTCTTCATTTTCGAATGAAAATAATCGAGTTTAGAATTGTTATCTTTTGTCTTTATAGCTATATCAATAGCTAAAAAGACAAACGATAACAATATATAACGAAACTGTGGTTATGGTGGTATGAGTATAAATGATAAGCGTAGCACTAAGTTGAATATAACAGTTTAATGATATACCTACTGTAGTAAAATAACAAGCAATTTAGAAAAACACAGATTGACAAACAGATTTTAAAATAATACACCAACTTTAGAGAAGTTAAGGCGCCTTTCCGCCTTTAGTTTGTGATAGCGAAATAGGTTATTTAGGTTATTTTCAATTGAAAGAAAAACCAAAAATGATTCGGCCGCCTAAGAGTTCGTGAAAAATAAACGCTCGTTTCAAGATAATGTTATTTTGTCTAAGCACTTTGTATTGTACCTACACGTAGTGCAGTAGACACTTATCGTTAAAGAGTAAATTATTTTGCCGTGGGATAAAAACTAAGAAAATTTGAGCCAATTGGCTGAAATTCAACCACGCTAATGACGAAAGGAGTTGGTGGTGAATTCATGAGAAATAATAATATGTCATTCAACGGAAAATACGTAGATAAACATCGTATAATATATAAATAGTTTACTATAAATTAACTATTTATATACAGCAAAATAAGCTGTTCTGCGTTTAAGGAATATACTTAAGCACTTAAACAAGTAAACAAAGTTGGTCATAGTAATCCTTCTAATATTATTAACACAAAAATTTACGTAAGAATGTATGGATGTATGTTTTTTACTCATTCACACAAAAGCTTTTAGATTTTGCTGAAAGATTGCACACGGATAGTTTATAACCTGGATTAACATTCAGGCTACAAAATATCATGCTCCGACCCACTGGAGCAGTGAGGTGCGGGTGAAACGAGGCGCAGCTAGTTTGTACATACTCCACGCCACTCCTCCCACAATCCACGCCTCTTTCCCATAGGGGAAGCATTGACCACGTCCTTCCACTTGCTAGGATCTTGACATACCACTTTTGCTTCTCTTTGGGGTGCCTACTTTTAACCTGGCTTTTCTTAAGAACGTCCTCGATTTGATCGTGCAACTTTCACAGCTCCTCTATCTCACAAACCTTATCTACTACATCTTTCAATTCAGCCTCTCGCGACAGACTTGTAAATGTTTCACTTTTATTTTTTCTTAATCATTCGTACGATTCTTTACCCTATGATGCCAGCGTTTTCAGAGACCATTTATCCGAAATATCACCAGGAAGTGGTCCGTGTCAATACTGACTCCACGGTTCGCTCGGGTATCCAGAACATTCTTCCTCAATCTTTCGTCAACAATTACAAAATCAATCTTCTTCTTGCACCACATTCTTCACACGTTTACGAAGGAAAAATGTGGTGCAAGAAGTATGATTGATAAGCTAGTTTGTAAACATTAATAATACAAAACTTTAATAGAACAGTTATTAATTAAATTGTTGATAGGTAACTCATTTATATATTTATTATATACCTGGAGCTAAGTAGTAGTCTTGTGTAGTTCGTGAACGATGAACGAATAGGAGCCGTATCTTCGTACTGTACTAGAAGAAACGTTTCCGAACGCTGATTTGTAATCGGTCTAATAGGTCAAATAGCTCTTTTCGTACTTCGTACATTGTAAACCGCGAGATCGTATAAGTGCGAGCGAGAACGAATAATGAAACTGACTGATTGTTTTTGACAAGTACGTCATACGAATTCATTCATAATAATGTAGGCGGTTGATCAGAATGACAGTCCTTGAGCCCTAAGCCTGTACAAGTATGAAGGAAAATCAAATATGTTAAATTATTACAATAGTAACCATAATTTGGTCACCGTGGTGATTTGGTGGCTGCTCTGTGGTCCGCAAATAGGCTCTAAGTACTTAACAATGTTCCTAGAGAACGTATTCACTCTGTGGTCCGCGCTGTCCTATATGGAAATGCTGACCGAGCGCAAAGACCGAATAGAGCTGTTAGAGCTTATAGAACGAACTAGTTCACTGTCCGAAATGAACTAGTACGGAGCGATCTTGAAAATGACCGAGCAGGCACAAGACTACTAAGTAGCATAATATTAATCTCACTTGCTGAAATAATCTGTGCTACGACACTCAACAAGTAGCTATACTATTCAACACACTATACCTACCTACTACTGCCCAGTAATGTTGAATGTACCCAAACACAGTATTTGTTATTACCAAGGTATTGATAACATTGTCAATATTTTGAAATGGAAGTACCAGCTATTCGGTTCAAATATACTATATTTACATCGCCATTTCGCACCGAGATGCCGTGATGTTGGTCGTTGTTCTGAAAAAGAGCTAACTAAAAATAAATAGTAAAAGATTTGTGACGAGATGGTATAGAATGAAAGCGATCACGAAGATGCTTGATGCGACCAAAACCATAAGGGTTTTGGTTAAAATCTTATATTGACTATCTTATCCACCTGACTCATTTAACGACAGAATCCAAATAAATTTGAAAATAAATAAAATAATTTAGAACAAGCATGCCTTTGTTTAAGATTATTATTATTATTTTAAGTATTTTAAAATGTTGTGCTTTCCTTTATTCATAAGTAAAAATAAATTGGAATGTACCTTATAAAGAAAAAATCTTCTTACTATACATCTATGTAGATATATAGTAAGAGACTGACTTATCACTTACATTAGTCGGCTACTTATTGGCATTAAATCGCAGGATTAGTCAGTTGAAAGCGATTATATCCTTCACTGAAAGTTCCTTGGAATTCGTTGAAAATACAATCTAAGTATTGTAGTCAACTACAATACTTAGATTGTATTTTCACGAATTCCAAATACAACTAAGCAATGTTGATGCAACTATATAATAATGAACATGTAGACCGGCAGGCCCGGCACGCCCTTATGTGCGGTGAAGTGGCAGCAGCCTCTTTGCTAACTACAAGTCTGTCCTGTATTAAGATATTACGAAAATGTCCCACAACAAACCCAGTTGCTACAACCTCTTGTGTTACTTATACGAAGTTCTTTTATAGCTCTAACCGCCTACCTTTTGACATTACATTAAGAGGAAGATTCCCACGTTTACGATCATTAAATTAGTTGTATATGTGACATCAAATTCTATGGAGATACTCTCAACAACTATATTATTATTTTAGTAGCCTCTTCTTTATGATAAACATTTTCCAATAAATCATTTTCCATCGTATACATTCCAGCAGCCTGTAGGTGTGCTCCTACTACGTATTTTCTCTAATATTATGCATAATTTGTTTCAGGTCTACGAAATGTTTCTCAACGGTTACCAGTTCAAAGTCTTGTCGCCTATTTTCACAATACACTGGGGCTTACAGGCACGTCGCAGCCGCCCTATATGGAGAGAGAAACAAAACGAAAAGAATCGAAAATATTTCGAGACATTCAAACGCGAACTCTTTGCCAGGTACAGGAAGGATCCCTTACATTTATTGAGAAGACCACCAATGTTGGGTAAAAAAACCTAGGCATCGAGAGGCCGGAAAACAGAAACCGGCCTCGCAATCATAATAGTGTTGTGTCTTTTACATTGAAAAAGACTGAAAAATTCAACAAACTGACTTTATTCAAAAATATTAAGAATTACGTTTTTTTGGAAGCTCAGGTTGGGAATATTTCATTTGAGTATTGGAGTGCAAGTCTTACTGAAGTTTAAACTGTTGGTCTGATGACTGAACACCATGATTAACATTTAAATGATGACATATAATAATATAGATATGTATAAGATTTTAGTATAATAACTTTCGTGAGTATTGTTCATATTTTATATAAAGGACTTTATATAAAATATGTATAAGATTGTTTATATTAATGCATATTAATTCTCGGAGCTGATAGTACTTGTAAGTATTTCATTTGTTTGTTGAAGGAGCAAGGCAGCCCCAATAAGTACAAATATAATTATAACTTACTGGAACATCGCCATGATGTAGTAATATAAATTCCTCGAGATTACTAAACCACATATATTTTTTGGGCAATACACCAATACACGTTCATAACCGTGGTGTATTGACAGTGCTTAAAGTACATACCTGCTCTGTAAGACACGCTCTATAGCTTTCTTATATTTAGACAAATATATCATTTGAAGATTACATAAAATGTTCTTATTCATCTTTATTTTTGTCCAGAAATTGTAACTTTTGAACTCGTTCATTTATCATTCTTAATATCAATGAAAAACTATTTATATTGTAAATATTGTAACAATTATTATTAGTGCATTACAAACATGCAATAAATATAATGTAGCTTCCGTTGAGCTATCATCAGGAAACTTTGCACAAAGGTAACTTTTTATTCGAGTTTTATTTGTTTGCTGCTCTGCTATTTTTTTATATACAGGGTGTTAGTGTAGACACTGTTATCCTTGAAATCAGTGGTTTGGTTTCACTTAAAGAAAGCAAATACAATGAAAAAAAAAATATATATTGTCTGACACCGTCCACATTCATGGATACTATGCGCCCGAGTTACGTAATCACTGCAAAGGGCGCTGACCTGCTGCACTGGCAGTCCGTTTTAGCTGCCTATATTTCCATAAAAACACAATATTACACATAACCTGTGATGTAACTTTCCCTTCATTCTTTTCCTGGCTTAGGACAGGCAAAAATACCTACCTTGTGTTGCGTGACGAGTCCAAATGTAAATTAGATTTAACAACAAAGAAAATGAAAAACAAAACAACCAATAATCACATTTTTGCCGGCACGGTGAACTGGTGTAGGTACGTAACCTTGGAGTAGCCGCCACCATCGTTTCTCGGTTTGGCACAGGTTGTCCAGGGAATAAATCTGCGTACATTCTTCGAGCCTCGTTCAGGTTATCACCAGCCGCGGCGTAAACCCGAACCATATCAGTCCACTGTACGTTTGTGTATGACATAATCACTACAAACTACTGAGCACGCGGGCGGCGGCGCGGGCGCTGCGCTGCGCGGCGAGCAAGACTGAAGGCGTCTGAGTGGTGAGGACGGTGTGGAAGGGGTTGGCGCGCGCGGCTTGCGTTCGCGCGCTCCGTCCTCTTTGCCAAAGCGTAAAGGGTGACATACTTTTGAGGAAAAATTGAGAATTTACTTTAAAAAAAATGTTCTTTTTTTTCATTGATTTGGCGTTCTATAAGCGAAACCAAACCACTGGTTTCAAGGATAACGGTGTTTACCCTAACACCCTGTATATATATAATAGTTTGTATTATTTCAAAGCCCGTCTGTAAATTATTCAGGTAACTTCGTGTACAATTTGTAAATGAATTAAATAATTGACTCAAGACTTAAAATTAATAATATTATCCGCAACCTATTTTCCATTTAATACCTATTTTCTCAGACTGTACGATAATTCGTTGAAAATCAACTGAGGATGAATAAGGTAATGATGTTACATAACAATAAACGCTTTGTCTGCGAATACTTCAGGCCATTTAATTTAAAATTCATTTGAATTGGTGAAGCGTTTCACAGGGGAGTAGCAACTGCCGTATCAGCCGTATCAATGATACGGAGCCCGGAAAGTGTGTGTCCCGGCCCCGTCTGGCGTACTCTAGCCACTAGTTTTCATCATTCAAAGAGAAAAGAATAAGATTTATTCCTACCTTTATATTCTATTAAGATAAGCCTAAGTAATTAATTTATTTTTAATATTATTATCTTGTTAGAACTATTAATACAGGTTGTAGACCTAAACGTACTAAGACAATGGACTTAGGTATTCGATCAAGTGTAAAACAAAACCAAAAGGTATCCCACCAAATGAGCTTATTGAATATGTTTAGTGCCATGTGGTATTTATTTGTCAATTTATAAATATATTTTATATCTCCATTATTTATTTTGTATTTAGATAGATGAACACAAACAGGAATAGATCAATTTATGCTGGGAATCACTTAGTTTCTATAAGTAGATACTTTAATTTCTGTAGTTAGTGTAATAAGTGTCCTAATTAAGTTTAAGAGTTTAATGGAATTGTACTTATTTAAATGTATACCTACTTATATATTTATGACTGTTGTAAATTTGAATTTATTGTTTAATAAATAAATGTTTTGTGTTGTATGATACGAAATGTTGGCTGAGTTCATTTATTAAGGTTGTCGTTGCTATAGTGCTGTCTAATATACCTGTGACATGATTTTAGGTTTCCCTGATTTAATAATCAGAGAAACCTAAAATCATATTTTACAACTTTATTATTACTAAGGGCTTATGTTTAACTTACCATCAGATATAGTAACATATAACACCAAAATTAAACCCGCATTTTAATGTAAAATTGTAACCAAAGTTTTAACATTTCGCTATCGTATTTAAGCAAAATGACTCCAAATAAATCATTGTTAACCCAAAAGTAGTAAATGATCACCAAAAGTACCTAAATGTTTTACTAATTTACTATTCGGTTCTGGCACTCGCCGGCCGCTGCCGCGGCACCGCTCGCTTCGCTCGCTCGGCTCGTACGTTGTATGGCCGCAGCTCTAACCTAACCTAACCGATTGTCATTTTTCATTGATTTTATTAAGGTAGAAATAGCGCAATAATTTGCTCGCTAAGATTTGGTGATCATTAACTACATTTGGTGTTCGAATACAATTTGAAGTGCAGTCGTGACTAAAATAGCTAGTACTATTATAATTTTAGACTTTATTTTTCTGGTGTCAAGTATATATTTTTGGTGGTCATTATATTTTATCCCATTACTAAGGCCAGAATCTGTTGAATTCTGGCCTTAGGAATTCTTAGTTATTACAAAAGTACGGTATATGACAACGACGTCATCGGCCGTTGCGTTGTTCGGGCGGTCGGACGTTTTCTCATAAATTATAAGAAACTAAAATATTTAATAGGAATACATATATATATATATATATATAAAGTGCAAAAACTGCTCGGAAAGGAAAAAAGAAAAACAAAAAAAAAGGAAAACGTAACCCTATGCTGTCAGGTTACAAAACTAAATAAAACCATTATTTTATTGTTATTGCCGAACACATTTTAGGTAAAAACAAAGTATTCTAGACTATCAATTGAAATCAAAACATTCGTTAAAAATCTGTCTAACAATGTGGCTTGAAAACTGATCGCAATTTGGCAAAAACTGGATAAAATAATCTTTAATAAACAATATTAAAAATTACTTGAACTATTGTCATATTTCTGCGTAATGTAGCTGTAAACCCAATCGTAGATGACGGGACTAGCTAATCTTGTGTAAACTCCTGGGAAGTTGCCCCGAGCACAGCCGAGACCCCAGGACACAACGCCGATGAGTACGCCTTCATGGACTATCGGACCGCCACTATCGCCCTGAAAAATGTAAACTTTGAAATATCGAGACAAATTTATGACAGGCTTTTTTTTACTTATATAACATCAATATCAATAACATAATTTCACTTAGACCTACAGAAGTATCATACATCGTACGAACAAAGTAAAGAGAATTAAGATACTCAACGCAAAATAAGTGCATTTTCCACAATAATAAAATACCTTATATTTCATAAATTATACAAATCAATTTAATACCGAGATAAAATCATTTTGAATGTAAAACTTAAAATTGAAGCACGTATAATATACCGCGATATTGTTTTTTTTACAAATTATTTAGTACAATCGTATTAAAATAAGAACCATAATTACCTGACAAGCATCAGGTGTGGTCTGATTAAATGACCCAGCACAGAACATAGATGCAGGATCGATGGATTTTTTATTGAGTCCGGAGCGGCGACATTGTTTCATAGCAATTGTTTTAACTGTGGCAGATTGCAGAAAAGTAGCACTAGGCCCTCCCTCCTACGGAATAATGATAACAGATTAGACGTTAAGTATTTTTTTTTCTACTTTTGGGTTCAAACAGAATTTATATATTTTCATGTCTCTGTTTGGATCCAAAAATAGTTTCTCACATAAACACAATTTACTTTATATTCAAACCTAATGCTTCTAATAACTAGTAATTAAAAATATCCGTGAAGTTGTAAGGAACATATTGGATATCCGTAATATATTTGAACCCGTGAAGATATGCGTACCTTAAATTTTCCCCACCCACTGACAATGGCTTGCTCATTGGCTAGAAGCTTTGCTTCCTTTCCCACCATTCGGATTGGGAGAACTCTTGATGAAAACCGAAGTGGAAAGTATAGACGCAGGAGACCGACATCGTTGGTCTTGATCTTGCTGACGTAACGTGGGTGTACAAAACATTCTTGAACGTCATACATTTCACCACCATGGGTTTTCCAAGACGACCCTAGGCGGACACTTAACTCGCTCGCACGGGCTCTGTAAATTACACTTATATTAGTGACTTGTATAGGTACTTTCAAGAATTTGAATAAGCGATATGTATTGTAAGTACATATAGTCAACAGGACTTGAAGTATTTTTTTTTACGATGACCGAGTCAGACAGTATTGGATACAGGCCATCTCCAAAGGGATTTTGCCTTTATTACCACGCTGGTAGAGATTGGTGTCCGCAGTATCATGTTCTTGAGTAAGCAGTGTTTAAAAGATATTCTTAGCTCGATCGGGTCTCGGTCATATAACCCTTATGTTCAAAAAAATTCTCTATCAATAAAATGTTAAGTACTAGAATTGTAATGTAGCTAAAAAGGAAAATTGGAAACTTTGTTTAAGTTCGTTTTACAATTTATTTGCCTACAGTTTGCCTCACCTTAAAAGGCAATGCGCAGCAGTCAAAAGCCATATTTCAGTGATTACAGACCCGCCACATATTGGGTAGGACTTTTCCCTGAGTGAGACCTGCCAGGGCAGAGCAGCGATTGAAGTGTTGCAACCAGATACAATGCGACGAGTGAAACTAACTATATTAGATAAAAAATACGAAAAGGTATGAATCGTTAAGTTAAAAAACCGGCCAAGTGCGAGTCGGACTCGCGCACGAAGGGTTCCGTATCAGTTTCAAGTGCGTACCTATTTTTGATATCAAGAATAAAAAAGCGTATGTTTATGAAATGAAACATTATTTTATATTTTTATATTCGAGTTGATTGAATGAAAGGTAAACTGCGGTTTACGATTTATGACGTATTAAAAAAAAACTACTTACAAGATCTCGTTCAAACCAATTTTCAGTATAAGTTTGCATGGTAATGTACATCATATATTTTTTTTAGATTTATCATTCTCTTATTTTAGAAGTTACAGGGGGGGACACACATTTTACCACTTTGGAAGTGTCTCTCGCGCAAACTATTCAGTTTAGAAAAAAATTACATTAGAAACCTCAACATCATTTTTAAATACCTATTCATAGATACCCCACACGTATGGAATCGATGAAAAAAAATTTTTTGAGTTTCAGTTCTATGTATGGGGTACCCCAAAATTTATTGTTTATTTTTGTGTGAAAATCTTAATGCGGTTCATAAAATACATCTACTTACCAAGTTTCAACATTATAGTTCTTATAGTTTCGGAAAAAAATGGCTGTGACATACGGACGGACAGACAGACAGACAGACAGACAGACAGACAAACAGACATGACGAATCTATAAGGGTTCCGTTTTTTGCCATTTGGCTACGGAACCCTAAAAACACATACCAATCAATATAAATACCGGTACATAGTTGCTAATAAAAGAGTAATGAAACATTCATACGTTAGGAGAATTGTTAAAAAAATATTAAACAAAGGCAAGATCATTTTTGCGATAATGTTCAAGGGTTGGATTTGACAATGATTTCATTATAAAATTCTACGTCCGACGATCACGATATCTGCCATTGTAACAATTTCTTTTAATTTTTAGAAAAATCAATTATTCATGTTTCACTTTCAATAGAGTATTGGTGCATTTGAAGGTGATTGGAAGACCTTGAAGATTTGTTTTTCTACATAGGTGTTACTGATTCAGGGATAGCTGATAAATATATAATGTCTGACCTCTACTTAACTGGGCTGCTTGAGCTTCCACTGTAGACAAAAAAGAAATATTATTTCCTAAAAGAGTCAAAACGTATCTTAAGGTACGTTTTGACTCTTTTAGGAAATAATATTTTAAAATTTATATATTTTATATATTATATAAAATTAAAATATATTACCTACTTTTAGGCCTCCCTTTAGGCCAGGCCAGGCTTGTTCAGCGGTAGACGTTATATAATGATGATACAAAAGTGATAATCTTACCCATTAACTGATTTAGTAATTTATTAAACAGCATTTTATATTGTTCTTTAACGTATGATTTATTCAAAAAGTCTAATATATCACTTTTATGAGTTTCGGCTTGTCCGGCCAAATAAGAATAATCCACATCACTGATACCCAAAGTACTCTTGTTATTATCCCCGTATATAAATTTCACTGACACAATAATATAAAACCATTTTAGAAGCATGATAACTCTATTAAATTATGTTTATTTGAAAATTACATTAAGATGATTATACTATATCTCGATCTTTTACTATTTTAATAACTTTACGTGATACATAATAATAATAAGGCATAATGTTAAGCAGAATTTTAATAATAAGTCGTCAGTTATTGTTAAAGATTATAAAATCAATAACCATGAAATCAAACAATTTTATGGCGCGTCAGCATTTGATTCAAATTTTACGTAAGAGCCGCATTCCGCATGATTTCATTCACGTATTTTTTATGCAAATCATCAGATCTTTTTAAGAAGAATAAATGCGTGCAGCATTTGATTTGGATCATTTAAAAGAAAAAAGGAGAAATTCTGCAGAAAGGGTTTACGCGTAGTTCTCGTTGAAACTTTGGCTAGATTTTATTATTGAGAACACAGCAAAGCATGAACCAGGTTTGGCTAGTACTTTCGCGTACCCGGCCCTCACCAACCTGTGTCCGGGGGGTTTTAGTAGTGTAGGATCCTCTTCTCGTGGTGTGAGTAGCATACCACAGCTATGGAGAGGGCGAGTCCCACATATCCCACCGCCAGCGCGGTAACGCTGCAGCAGCGGCGCGGCGGGGGGAATGCGTAAATGTATTTCCCCCCGGACAAAAAAAAAGGTTCGGCAAGTAAACTGTATAAAACTTTTTTTTTTCCGGTTTGAAATGCATTACGCATTCCCACCGCCGCTGCAGCGTATTCGCGCGCTGGCGGTGAAATATGTGGGACTCGCCCTCTCCATAGCGTGGTATGCTAAACTCATACCACGAGGAGTGGACCCTACACCACTAAAACCCCCCCGGACACTCCTTCGATCCGCCGTTGGCGGGGGCCGGGTACCTACGCATAAGCAATCCGGCCCCCCCGACGGCACCCGCGCGGCCGCGGCCAGTATGGCACCGCAGGATCTCCTGGGACACACTTACAGTGGCCCATTTGCCAAACTGTATAAACCCTGCTGTTGCCGTGTGGTTTCCGGCTTAGAATAGACCACCTCATGTCTCCCATGGGTGTCGTAAAAGGCGACTAAGGGACATATGGTTGATAGATGGGCAGCAGCATCTATTAGCTCAAGGTTTACATCCTACTGCGATCACCAATCCATCTGCCAAGCGTGGTGATTAAGAGGAGGCCCATGTTCAGCAGTGGACGTAAACGGGCTGTTGGTGATGATAAACCCTGCTGAAGACATTTTGTAAATGATAGTAAAATTAAAAACTGAATCAATCCGTAGCTTTGTTTATAGAATAGCGAATATCAACGTATTACTTCTACTACTTTTACGGATACTAGAATAAACATCAAGAACAATAGATCAAGAGATTGTAGACTAGGCACACTAAATACATATATATATATATATCTGCCAAGTCCGAAAATAGGTAATAAGGTATGATTTTCGAGCTTGGCATACATTCTAGTGTAGCGTCGTGGCCAATGTTAATATTACTATGTATGTGTGCCTAGCCTATAGTCTCTTTCTTAATGTTTTTCTAGTAGGTAGGTATACCCGAAAATAGGTAATTGTATACCGATTTTCGAGCTAGGCATACATTATGGCTTAGCTACCTTATGATGTGTTTTATCATCAAATATTTGAATACCTAACTTTTAGGTGTTTAATTTGCTGTTTACAATAAGATAATAATTGGAGATTCAGTTAAATAGCTAAATCATCTTATTGTTATTATAAGTAGTATGTGTTTTTCTGTGAGTTGTATGTCGAGTAGTGTCGAAGGTGGCGTTAAAATGCTTAAAAATACCTAGCGCAATAACATATTAAGGCGCTGTACTCAGTCAAAATAGGCTTCACAAAACAGATTTTTAGCCAAATGTTTACATTTTAGAGCAGCTAAAAAAATATATGTTAATCTTGACCATTGTGTTCAAAACACGTTTTCGGTAAATTTTCTCGATAAAAAAATACCATAAAATAACCATTTAAATTGAAATTGTAGCAATTGTAACTGTATTATTTATGAACAAATCTTGATAATATTAATAACAGTGATGTAATATATAATAATAAAGGGAACTGTTGTTTTTATTTATCGATTGGAATAAGATATTTGCAAGGATTAATGTATTTAATAACTCGAACGAGTTGCGCCATCGCGGCGTCTCTTCGCTTCTCTTTCATTTCTACGCGGAGCAACAGTGACAAAACTAATACGTAAAAGTCGTCTATTCACCGCGCCTTAAAACACTTGTTATGTAGTAAATAACAATAATATATATTTTTAAACTAGCTGCGCTCCGCGGTTCTACCCGCGTTGGACTGCTCCAACGGCTCCGGTTCCAGCCGGGTGCCTGTGCAGTAGTTGTTGTACCCATACAAACTTTCGCGCTTATAATATAAGTTGCATTTATTTATTTAAAAATACTCCCGTTATTTCCAGTCCTGTGTGGTAATGTAAGTGTGGGGATAGATGATAGATGTGTTTAATAAACGTGTTTAAGTTTCGTCAAATATTTATTGTTTAATTTATTTACACATTATACACATTGGATCGTATTGGATCCGGTGGTTCATTAAAGCGCGTCCGTCGTTATATGCTCATGGTCCACCTAAATAATGACAATTGTTCTAACGGAATATACTGTCTATATTCCGTTAGAACAATTTTCATTTGACACAATACAGTTAAATAATAAAATAAGACGTTAAGACTAAAATAAAATTAAAAATAATAACTTAAATACCTGCTTAATTTGCAATTTTATAAAATGTAATCCTTGTAGATTAACTAGCTGACGCGACAGACGTTGTACCGTCTTAACTAAAACTCTTAATTAAATTGAACTTTTAATACCTATTAGGCGTGATAACATTGAACTAACCGTGCACTAAGAGCAGCACGCATTCTGTCAATGTTATGTCTAACGCCATAAGATTACAATAAATAAAACAGTTTATTATGTGAATAACGCTAAGGTTACCTTCATTAGAAAATTATATATGGTGGTAAATAAAGAATTCTTAATTTTTCTTACTATTCTATAACTATATAAATCTTCTCCTGACAAACACAACAAAAAAATTATTAGCAAAATCGACCCCACCGTTCACGAGTGATGCCGTGACGAAGTGTGATGTGATTCATTTATATTTATTAACAGTCAATAAGTAATTTATTAAGTACGATTTACAAACTGTTAATAAATATGTATTAATGGTTAATGGATATTTGTTAACAAACATTTATTTAATATATATCAATAAAAGCAATTTTCTTTTGATACTTTTTATAACTCTATAGCTATACATGATAAATGAGAGTTGCACAGAAAATTTAAAATAGATAATACGTTTTACGTATAACAGTCACTGCTACGATTGATACACAAATAAAACCAAAAAAAATTGTTGAAAAATGTATAGTGAGTAAGACAGGAGACCGGCTTCGTCCTCGCTCCCTTTTTTTTGTGTTGGAAATCTTTTATAGACTTCCAGCCGGTGAAATTAATTTTAATTTCGCCAGCCTCGGCCCCGCGTTCGCCCCGCGGGGTCGCTGCGTTCTCGTGTAAGCTCTGTCGTCTCCTTCCGGAGTAGTCATCTTCGCAGAAAGAGACGACGGCCATCCAGGAATCTCTCGCCGCCAGCATAGCCGAAACTAATGACTGCGGCGAGAGGTGCGTTCCGACCCTTAGGGTCAGAACTCGGCGTAGGTAGATAGAGAAAGACTCGTAGGAAGCTAGGATAGGGTCCGGTCGTCCTCGTAAGGCGTGGCTCGCGACGCGTTCTATGCTTCAGACCCGATCCCAGCCCGCGCTGGTTGATCTTAATTATATTTAAATTATTATAATAAGCGATTATCACATGCCATAACAATATTGGTAAATTTTTAGTAAATTTATTAGTTATTTTTTTTTCTTTTTTGTTTTCATTATCATTGTATTTGACTATTAATTATGAACGATCGATTCGTCTAGATTAAAAAAAAAACATTAATACTAAATTATTGTTTGACTCTTTGCAAGTGCCTGTAGTGCCGGTTTACGTAAATAAAAGTGTTTTTTTTATTTTTTATTTATTGGAATAAATTCAAAATCACTAATGAAATGTACCCTAAAAGTAAAATTGTTTGCTTAAATTGTTTAATATAAGGAGGATAAATTGAACATTAATCTACATCATTATAGTGTTTTGGACCATTCGTTACTGTATTTATTTTCTGTGGAGGTTTCAATACATTGTGCCATATCGTAGTAAATTTATGCGCTATAATTTGAAATATCGCAAATATAGTAAGTACACTGCATCCAAAGAAAATATTGAACATTCCACCTATTTGACCTGTAAAAAATAAAATACAATCAATACGTGTATGGACGACTTAGGTATATGAAAGCAATGTATTTTTTTTTTCTTTTGATCTTTTTTATCTGGGGTTTAAAAAGCGGCGCTTAATCAATCGATTAACTTATTATTAAATTACAAAACATTATCAAAGAAAGCAAAAAATACGCATTGATGAACTAGCAAAATTGTGGTCTAAGTAGCTAGGAAATCTACAGACGCAAAATATAACTTTTTTTATTAGACAACTCCTACACTAGGAAAATTCGTCAATTCCAAACAATTGACGGACACAAAGCACACCCAAGTTTAAATCAACTATACGTGGTTCACTTAAATAGTTGTCCCTGGTGAGAATCGAACCCAGAACACCAAAATTTAGAAGCAAATACCATAATCACTAAACCACAGGTGCAGTATATGCAACTTTGTGGATTGAAAATAAATGGAAATTTATTTTACGTTTGTAGTAAGCATGAATGTAAGTAGCTACAATTATTTATTTGCCTTATATAATAAAATAGATACTTACTAAATAAATTAATATCGCTGAAGTAGGACCATTGGGTTAGAGTCTTTTTGATGACTTTATGATCCAGCACCTTCACAATACTCACACGATCGAGGTGTAAGTCTTGACTGAAAAAAAATATCTCATAAATATCTACAGTTTCTTTTCGTTTAACAATAAACATGAACGACTTGCCAGTCGCGATCTCAGATAATAAATTAACTACAATAAAAAAAAATAACTTAAACTATAAAAACTTTAAAAAGATTTTATAAACTTTTATAAAGACGTTGTAAAGAAGGAGGTGAGGAGAATGTAAAATGATTGACACGATCAAAAGATTCTATTAAGGCAAACGTGTCGTGTTAGTAAATTACACGACAGAATTAGGTATACAGGATTATTTTTAAAATACCAATAACCTTTTAGAGGGTGAAAGTACTGATGATTGTAAACAACTTTTACTATAGGACCAACCCTAAAATCAGCTGTTCCATACATTTTGTCGAGGTAAGTAAGCATAAATGTATGGAACAGCTGATTTTTTTTTCGCGATTTCCGGGTTGGTCCCGTAGTAAAAGTTGTTCATAATCATGAGTACTTCTTTTCGCCAAAAGGTTGTTGGTGTTTTAAAATAATCCTGTATAAGAGAATTACTTAGAGATCTAAACACAATTAAAAATGAATAATTGAAATTAGTACCTAAAACTATAATCGAGTCTTTCAGCACACTCATCAACTCGGAAAGGCATCATAAAGCTGACCCTACATAGAGCGTGCGTTCCTCGAGTGCGTGTGCGACGTGAGCTAATACTTGAGCGCTAAACCCCAGACCCCGTCTACCCGTCACCCTTGCCGTAATCGGCATCTGACGCGTGCTTAAGGTACGGGCATACCTAATGTATGGTCAACGTAATCGTATCAACTCGAACCTTTTTTTCGGACGGACAAAATAATATGTAGTTAGGCACGAGGCTTTTGCAATTTCACGGGGAATAAAGGCGAGCAGAGCTCCAGCCTTTCTTGCGCAAGGGGGCGCCTCTGTGGAAGTTGGATCTCGTCTGGATATCTGCGTCCTCCCCATCGGCAGCACAGACACGTAAGGGTTTGAGTATAAAAGGCAAAAGAATGAAGGTATTCTGAGGAAGCACACTCGAGACGGTTTTGGGTCCCATCTTTTAATTTCAGTCAGTAACAGTCTTGGTCTAAGAAGGATCTGAGTGACCAGTAGGAGACAGTAGATCTAGAATGAAGGGCCTGTAAATCGAACATAGTTCATGATGCAGCTGAGAAGATAAACAGACGTAAGTTTATGTTCTTTACAAGTGCAAACCTATGTCCGGTCGGTGGCTCGGTAGCTCTAACTATTTATACCTTTTATAAAACTTCCTTTTACTAAGCAAACTAATTATAAAGAACGCAGAGTTATTAATAAGGTTTCGATACCTTTCCAAGTTTATATAGCCGGTATAATATCTACAGCTACACCTAATATCAGCCACTAGGGTTTGGTTGGATATTATACCGGTTAGACCTACACTGTTAAAAATTTCAATAGTAATTTTACTAAATTTGTGTAGGAAGTTTTTACGCACCACATTTTTGTAATTGTGGAACTCAGTCATGTAATTTTACTACACAACTTATCACAACTCAATTTCAAATTATTACAAATCATCAGACACAAAATTGCTAATCATTTACAAGAATTATGTTTAATAATATTACTATACATTATTCGTAATTTTACTAAGCCAAATGTATCAAATAAATCTAGTAATTTTACAAAAATTTATAAAACTTATACCAATTTTGTTTAGAAAAAATACAAACTTTCTGTTGCAATATTACTAACATTTAGTAAGAAATTGTTAACAATATTGCAGTATATATTTACTTATGACCATTTATGTTATCTGAGAAACTTGTCGGGAGCTACAAACAAATTTTTATTAAGAGAAACTTAAAGAATTATTTTTTTGGCTTTGATTGTAATGCATTATATTGTGATATAATCTGATTATATTCTATTATATGCGAAAATTCATATATTCCGATTATATTCCAATATAATATTTTTCTACATGGGTACAACTCAAGCCACAAGTATATTAAAAAAAAAAAGAAATTGTAAAAATGCAAACAGAATTTTCAGAAACAAAATAATGATTTGTAAACTTCCAATTATTTCTTGTAAGTGCAATTGCAAATCTTGTTTAGTAATTTTACTGATAATCGTGGTAAAATTAAATTCCGAATATGTATAGAAATTTGACAATACTTTAGATTCAATCTGAAGAATACAAAAAAAATGAAAAATTGCAACCTGCTTAGTACTCTAGCTATTACGAAATGGAATATTACAACAAATGCATGTTAAAATTTCAAGACAATACAAGAGTTTGTAATTTTACTATGCAATTGCTTAGTAAAAAAGTAGTAAATTTCCAAAAAAAATTAATAGTGTAGTTATAGCCATATTAACCAAAAGTATATGGCATCAACTAGTTCTAACTGGCTAAAACTGGGTGTAGCTCCAATTCGGGTTTTAGCCGGAACATATATATAAAGTGCGAACTTTCTTAATGATTTAACTTACTAAAAAGGATCTAACGGTTTCACGGTGTTGTCCAGGTTAAAGCTCATAGCCTGCACATCTACATAATCAATATTGCACGTCCTAATGCAGTTGCAACTGTCATCGTGGTAGTCCACTGTAATGATAAAAATAACACTGTAATGTGCATATCAAGTTAAGCGGAATTGACCGCTAATATGAGTAAAATCGACAACTTCCGTATTTGGCTCGCTTTAAATCTCGGAGGTTGTGGGGTCGATCCCCACGTCGGACAAGAAATCTTTGTGTAAATTTTAAGGTTTCTTTCCGGGTCAGGTTGAGACTACCCTCCGTGCCTCGAAAACCACGTTAAGCCGTTGGTACCGATTGTTTAATGTAGATGATGTTATATCATCTACATTAATCGTATATCAAGGAACGGGCAGCAGCGTTTCCTTGTGTGGTACAACATAACACTGCGGTCACCAACCCGCCTGCCAAGCGTGGTGACTATGACAAATACCCGAGGGCCTCTTCGGGTATGTTCAGCAGTGGACGTTATACGGGTTGATGGTGATGATGAGTAAAATTACCTCATTTGTAGTCGTTTCTAATAATTGACAGGACGATTTGTCATCAGTAGGTATTACTTACTATCGAAACATAACATCACAATTTTCGAACAGACTTATTTATTTATTTATTTATAACTTTAGCACTAAGATAGTACATGGTGGACTTAATGCCTGAGGCATTTTCTCCCAGTCTACCATAGGGTGATGCAGAGACAGTGTAGTAGGTGCACTAAGGTAAAATTTGGATGGAGAATACATACCACTGTGGTAAATATATAGTTATAATAAGTTTACAACATACAAAAAAAGCATTCTAATATATAATATATTATACATACTATACATACATAACTACATACAATAAATAAATATATACATATAACAGCTATACATAATTTATAAAAGTTGTTAGGACTAAGTGACATTAGTTTTTACTCAAAAGTTTCCCTCGTGAAGTCGGCAATGGTAAATGTAGGTACATCTCAATATGAGCTCTAGAGCTTTGCAAGACAATATAATGTAGATTGTACGAACGGGCGTCATTGACACAGGTTCAAAATAATTTCTGTAATGTTCAATGCTATTGAAAAAGTTTATAAGTATATAAACGATTATACTACCAAAAATGGGAAAGTTTTTCCCCGATGGGAAACATGCGTGAGCTTTATGTATGTATGTACTACCAAAAATAAATAATTTAGGTGAGTGTTAACAACGACAAAAAAAAATCAGGATGTAGTGGTTCAAGCGAGACTCCGTCGTTATCTTATTATAATAGTGAGATATTTTGCTAAAATCTTACTAAATTACAACCAGTATCTTATGGGAAAAGTTACAAGGGTAAAGAAAAAACGTATGGATTCACTGACACCTAGAAATAGCAAGAAATTGTGTTGACAAATATCTATGCCAATAGTTAAGATATCTTGGGGTAAATCCGTAGTTGGGGTAATTCCGTTTATCTCATGTTTATTCTTAAACTACACACAGCATGTTCCTGAAGCTTTGCCGATTAGAATTCAAATCAATAAAATCAGTAAAAAACAAAATTACCATTACTTTCTTAATTGTTTTAACTAAACCGCTTTACCTCAACCACGGATTTACCTCAAGCTACTATATTTCACTGCAAAATGGTATATAACTAAAATGGGCTAATTCAAACTAAAATTACGCTTAATTTATACAATAATTTATCAAATACTAATTTAAATATATTATGGTATTTGGCGACATTTCTAGATCGCTGCCAGCATTGCCCCGTTGAATGGCAATATGTATATGTTGGGCAGGCTCGGTGCAAAGGGGGAGGGTTTCAAACGGGACATGAAGCATCCCATCCTAAATGCTATCCTGTCCACTAGGGCACCAGAGTAATTTTTACCGTGATTGCGCATAATACCATCGATTAATTGTTACCTATTGATTTTCTAGAGCAGGCTAGTTCATTAGCCCGACAATAAGACCTTCCGGGCAAGATAGGATGTATCAGCCTCAAACACTGACAACGGCGCCAAGTATATTCTATTTCACATTCCAGTAGACAGTATTTTCTGAAAATAATTTCACTTTACAGCACAATTAACTCACCCTATAATTATTTATTTTACCCTATCATAATTATGTTAAATTATAGTGTTCAGTGGCCAATAAATGTGTGGCGTTAAATAAATATATATTAAAAAAAATGCTTTATTTTTGGTAATCGCAATGCGATAGGACTAAATGAATAAATAAATTTGTGAAACCATAAGCAATATAATTTATAGACTTACAGATTATCAAATTATCAATTTACAGACTGAGGACTGAGTGTCCTCAACACTCAGTCCGTAAAATTAAAAAAAAAGTGTGACAAAGTGTGAAAATACAAACTAAGCCACCAACTTGTTGTAAACAGGGAAATATTTCAGTGAATCCACCTCATTTGTCAGCTTACACTTTCGTAAATTTGAGTTCAAAGCTACAGCAGTTTCGCTAATTTGGTAGCTCCATTTATGAAGAGTTAGCCATTGTTCAGACTTTGGATTGAGTGGCGTTCCGTTCACTGTTGTGTCCACATAAAACTGGCCCGTTTGGAGGGCAATCTGAAACGATTTAAGTTTGATAGTGATTATTTACAAGTATCTATATTATTGCTCATAACAATTATGATCAAACTATTTTACAAGCGCTTAAAATTTAACTTGCAGTGTTTGTATATTTGTTCGAGTATATCTTTCAACTGAATCTTCAACTGATTAAAATATAATTTTCGTTTAGTTTGGGAGACAGTAGAGATGGTTAGCGAAGTCTTTTATATGTTTAAGCCGCACCAGAGACATTGGTAATTTATTTTTATTTTTTATATATTTATTAACTTCAGTACAAAAAACAACTGTTCATGGGCGGACTTAACGCCAGAGGCATTTTCTACCAGTCAACCTTTAGATGGTCAGGGTTTTTTTTTTCCGGTTGATTTACGTATGTAGTCACGAGATTATTGCTACTACACCGGACATAAAGGCGAGCAGAGCTCCAGCCTTAATAAATGGTTTCAAAACTACAAACTAAGCAACCTGCGCAAAAGGGCGCCCCCTGTGGCGCTTGAGATTGAGGGATTATGACTTTTAGCATTTTAGGGGAGTTTTGTGCAACTGTCGCGGGCCTCTCGGACTTCGGGTCTACGAGGGCATCGGATGGTAAAGATGGTGCAGAGACAATGATGGTAGGTGTACTAAAATAATTGCATTAATTTTACAATTTTTAGGAGAACAATATGTATAATAACATATTTATATAGGAAAATACTATTACCTATTACCAATACTATACATAAATAAATATATATATATAACTATATAATATATTAAATAATAAATATATATAAAAAAACATAGTTGGGACAATTCAAATCGGTTACATCACTAGATCACTTTCTTATAAGTACAAAAACTTCTTCTTCGGTTTGCGTTGACAGGCGTCCGGACAAAGGTGGACATAGGTTTTTCGATTGCGTGTCCAGCTTTTATTAGGTTTTTTACATTTCGCAAACGAGTGAACGCCGAGCGTGGCCGAGCGCAGGCCAATCAACTGTCGGTCGCTCCCGCCCAAGCTTGATTTTTTGTCGTACCTATTAATACTGAGACACAAAATCCTCAATAATGTAGGGTTTCCGGCCTTTTAACCCAAATGTTCGGCTATTACGTTTGGCGACCTGATTACCATATCTGCAGTTAATACATATATGATGAAAGTTCAATAAATATAACAATTTGTTTCACACTATGCTTCTACTTACCCATTTGTAATCCAGATTAATATCAGAAGGTTTCTGAGTTTGATTTACTGCCAACATTAGAGAACTGCTGAATCCAAACTTTTTAGATTTCCAATAATAGTGGTGGGTTTGGCCCAACCTCACATCCCTTTGAAACGAAGATTAAACTGGGTGAAAATTGCTAGATTTAAAGCACATTTACACTGCTAGATTTAAGGACATATAATAAAACTATAGAGGTCGAATGTCTGTACGTAGAAAAAAAAAACGCTCAAACCCGAGGGGGATCATATAAGTAAAATAGAACACATCCAAATTTACTTTTATATTTTGTTTGTCTGTTTGTTTGTACGGGCTAATTTCCTAAACTGTTGCACCGATTTAAATGTAATTTTGCCTGGTGGTAGGGAGTTAGGGACCTTACATACCAGGTCAACATTTTAAATACTTTAATCACAGAAAATTAATGAGTTCCCGTTGGATTGTTGAAAAACCGAAGGACTAACAAACACCACAGGGACTAAGTCGCGGGCATCAGCTAGTACATTATAATAGTGAAGATAAATTTGCGAAAAAAAAATTCAGATCTTGGTGATCTTGGTAATTTTTACCTTCTATAAAAAATTTAGCAACACAAAATAAAAATAAAAAATATATTTAAAAAATGTTGCTATGCCAAATTACGAGAAGAAAATAGTCCACAAATTTATACGTTACCTTCTTAAAGACCTTGCGTTAAATATACAACAAAATCCATCAGCAGTTAGTTCTAAAGTAAACAGGTCGCTACAGTTGACAAAACTTTGCTCCCAACGACACCTACAACATTTTATTAAGCTGTTATTCCAATTTAAGTTGGTTGAGGTGTCTAAAACTATCCATAAGTTACTAACAAAAACTAAAAATACGCACTGACTTTCAATTTATCATCTAAAACTAGCATCTTAAACTAACATCTAAACTATTAAGATATATATATATAAATTGAGAATACCTTATTAAGGTCTCCTCACAACTGCTGGTCAGTTTTCTGCCAGCAGATTCTACATCAATCCCATTGAAATCCAGGACCTGTTCTATATATTGCAACGCATTAACATCATATATTATATCCACTGAATAAAACGCTGCCAATTGTCCGATTACACTTCGCAAATATGATTTATTCAATCCATAAGGGATATTCCTTAAAAAGTAAGCATTATGTCACTGTCGTAAAAATATTGCTGCTTTAACTTGATAGAGGCGTAAAAGAGTTGTAATAGGCTAGTTGACAAATATGAAATTATGTTACAATTATGTTTATTTCTGAAAGTATTTGTCATATGGAACCTAAATATAATAATTTCTGTTCATATAACTTGAATTTGTTTGTATAAACATAAACTCAATGTGAAAATTATTTCTTTTGTCTATGTCTTTAACTTCCGAAAACGCTATCAGCTATTTTGTGACGTCATACATCTTGTTACAAAACATGAACGCGATCCTTTACTATTAAACTTTCTGCAGTGACTTTCTGAGTCATGACGTCATTGATCTTGAACACAGATAATGTATATAGATCAACATGGCTGACATAGTTTTCATCTCTAAAGGTCAAGCCAATTTTAAAATATTTATTATTGAGCTTTCTAGATCTCAAATAAATGCCATATCTAGTAAAACCATTCTTAGCAATATAAAAATAATTTCAAAAAAGTGTTAAGTAGCCTATTTCAGTTAAATGGATCTGTAATGTATTTGGATGTGTGCCACAGGCCACTATCAAATTAAGACAGTGATATGCACACCGTCTTTAAAACTCCACCTTACATTTCCGATAAAAAGCTTTCAATCTTTTCTTCACTAAACGATATCTCAGGACATAGCATGATCGACGGAAAGTTATTGGTTGTATCTGCAGATTCAAACTTAATTATATGAGAAGGGTTGTTTATGTAACGACTTATTACCATGCCAACCAGCATAGATGCCATGGCTAAGAGCATTAGTAATGTGAAGGTCCAGCACCATCTAGAAACAAAAGGAACACAATAAAATATATCACATATTTTTGTCAATACTAGATCTCGGGCGTGGGCGTGTGTATAACCATGGCTTCGGGACTCGGACAAGGCATTGTATATGAATATTAAACAGTATTACTACCAGGTATTACACACATTACGATATAACTGGCGTGTAAACATTTTATGTTTACACGCCAGTTATGCCGGACCGCATCATTAACTTTTGCCGATACGCCTCCTTTCTGTCTCCTTTTTATTACCAAAATTACCTATAATTCTTATCAGCTAGTCTATTGGCTCCATGAAAAGGCGCTTCTTTTAATAAATCTAATGGTTTCACTTTCTTCATTTCGTTACAAACTGTTCCTTATGAGAAAATATTTTTTTTTGTTTGAGAAAATATTTCATTAAATGAGATTAAAGTGTTTGTGATCCACTACTACTGTATTGTTTCAGCATACTGAAAATGCTTCCTGTAATTATTTGATAATAATCAGGAGCAGGATATATCTAATACGCGCGTGTGCATATTAATATATTTTATCAATGTAAATCTTAGGTTGGATGTGAAACATTGATAACATTTATAAGTACGCTCATATTACTTAAATAAATAAATAAACAACAGAAAAAGCTGCACCACAAAAACACAATTACAAAAAGATATCGGCTAACTTCATTTTTTTATCTGCTATTTATACCCATGTTGATGGTTTTTAACCCGCCAAAGCAAGAATTAGTAGTTACAACAATGTGTCAATGAAATCATTTCATCGGTTTCTTTGTTTGTCTGATCTTAGGAATCGATTTGAAAAAATCTTTCAGTGTTATAAGGCCCATTTATCAAGGAAACACAGCTGCACAGTAACGTGGATGAAACCTGGCAAAAGCCTCGTGGTTAAATACATAAGTCCGTCAGAAAAAAAAGGATAAAACCGCCCGGAAGCAAGTTATACCTAAATTTCCTTTTTAGGGTTTCCTAACCAAACATTAAAAACAAGACCAGTTTATTATGAGGCTACTGTCTGTGTGTATGTCAACAGGCTGTATCTCATAAGCCATGACTGATCTAAATACATAATCAGGAAAATGTCAGCTGTCTCATGTCCTATTTTCATTTAATGTCGATTCTTGTTCCTTTATGATGTAGCAAGAATCAACGTTAGGTACTGTAGTCAAATTAATGTACACACTGTAGTTGTTACACTATGGCCAAATGGACACTTAATTTTATTAGGACAAATTCAAATCAATCATTCGGGCAATCGACATGATTGATTTAATAGATAGGTAGTACTGTTTTTCATTTCCGATGATTTATTATTAAACAACCTCCGTAGCGTAGCGGTATTTGGTTCGCTTTGAATCTCGGAGGGCGTGCGTTCGATCCCCACGCCGGACAGGAAATCTTTGAGGTGGCTATTGGGTCGTTGGTTGAACGAAATTCCGTGTCTCGGAAAGAACGTTAGGCCGTTGATCCCGATTGTTATAACATCATCTTATACGATAATCGTATATCAAGGAACGGGCAGCAGTGTTTCCTTGTGTGGTACAACATAATACTGCGGTCATCAACCCGCCTGCCCAGCGTCACGACTATAGCTAATACCCTCCCCATGAGGAGGCCCATGTTCAGCAGTGGACGTTATACGGGCTGATGATGATGATGATGATTATTGAACAATGTCGGTTGACGGTTATCTTGGTATATAGCTGCGCCCCGCGGTTTTACCCGCGTTACTCTGCTCCAGTGGGTCGGAGCGTGATTTTTTGTAGCCTATATGTTAATCGAGCTTATTTACTATCCCCGGCAAAGTTTCGGTCAAATCCATTTAGTAGTTTTTGCTTGAATGAGTAACAAACATACATACATCTACACATACAAACTTTCGCATCTATAATACTTTTTACTTCAGCCCATTAACGTCCACTGTTGAATTTGGATCTCCTTTTTAAAAGATCATGGCAAGCCAGGGTCGTGGAGGGATATTGCCGTAATTACGACGCTTGGCAGGCGGATTGGTAATAAATAATTAATTAGAGAATTAAATAATTCCCTGTGAAAATATTAGTACTTATGCCAATGAGTCAATGAGTATTGACTACTCTGAGCAATTTATTCTTCGGGGACATTACCACACTAGTCTTATTTAGAAACTATAGACCTTCTATAATTTAATTCGTAATTACTTTCGTCTATTGCCAACTGATAATACAGATAGAAGTACTAAGATGAAGCAACTTAACAAAAAATATGCGATAGGTAGATATTCAATTTAAATTTGCCCATTTTAATTAAAATGTTGCGAAATGTGCTGTGAATGTAATTTCGGCTATTACAGTAATTTGAATAGTAATATTAAACAACCTCCGTAGCGTAGCGGTATTTCGCTCGCTTTAAATCTCGGAGGTCGTGGGTTCGATCCCCACGCCGGACGGGAAATATTGTACATTCTAAAATTTATGAGGGACTTCCCTCCGTGCCTCGGAAAACACGTTAGGCCGTTGGTCCCGATTGTTATTAAATTTTCTATAATACTCGTATATCAAGAAACGGGCAGCAGCGTTTCCTTGTATTTTATAGATCTGCGGTCACCAACCCGCCTGCCAAGTGTGGTGACTATGGCAAATACCCTCCCCGGGAGGACGCCGATGTTCAGCAGCGGACGTTATTCAGACTGATGATGATGATGATAATGATGAAATAGTAATATGAGTTATGACGATACCAGTTTCATAATATTTTAAATGTCGCCGCGCCGAAAAACACTATTGTTATTAGTAAATGTCAATATTTTTGATTTTGATTAACCTTTCACACTCATTCGCCACCTAACTCTTTTAAATCAGGATCAACCGCGGCATACATGGATAACGCTATATGCCATTTGGCTCAGGCTGAGCCTATATACCTACGTGTTAGATACCGAAAGAATCAACTCAGAAAGTTAACAGGTTTTTTTTCGGACGGACGTACGTAGTTGGACTCGATGCTTTTGCTACTTCACTGGGCATAAATGCGAGCAGAGCTCCAGCCTTAATAAATGGTTTAAAAACTACGAACCAAACAACACGCGCAAGAGGGCGCCCCTTGTGGGGCTTGGACATCGGCTCGGCAAGTTTACAGGAAGTGTTGGAAAGTAAAGTACTTATATCTATACTAATATATAAACCTAAGAGATTATTTGCTTGAACATGCTAATCTCATAAACTGCTGGTCCGACGTTATAAACTCTTTCAGTGTTAGATAGCCTATTTATCGAGGAAGTCTAGAGGCTATATTTAGTTATAGCCTTTCTCGATAAAAGGGCTATCCAACACTGAAATATTTTTTTTAATCGGACCTTTAGTTCTTAAGATAACCGCATACAAGCAAACAAACAAACTATTTAGCTTTATATTATAATCCGTTGGGCATTTTTGGCCTAAACGGATGTCAATTTGATTTGGTTCAAAGAGCAGCAACATCAATTTATTTTCCGTTGTAATTACTAGAAACTGTTGTAACTACTATTTTCTATTAATTTAAGTCATTAAATTTCACGTCGTTTTGATGTTTGCTACGTTGATTTATTAATGAAACAAGCAAAAAAGTTGTCCTTTTTTCGAACAAACGAATGTGTAGCCACAAGGTTTGTGCATGTGACAGAAATATGCATAAGTACATTAATCCATTACATGTCACGTAGCAAATCAATTAAAATATGAAAATGATAATGATGTTTTTTTCTTTCATGTCATTCTTTTCTGTATAATAATTGAACGTAGTACCTACCTAATTTTAACTGATACTTATTTTGCTTTGAAATATGGCGAGTTTCATATCATAGGTATCGCTCTCAGAGTCCTAATTAGGTAATCTGTAGTATTTGCTAAAGATTACCCAACTTTAAATACCATAAATCCAATAAGGAGTAATATACAGTGTCTCATTAATATCTAATAAAAAAAGGAATACCTGATTATTATAAGTTTTAACTAAACCATAAGTACACCTGACAATATTGCCTCACTTATCAAATAAAACCCGCAGAAAAATTACAACAGGCAGTCAAATAACCTGTTATCGTGGCTAAGGTAACTATTTATTTAAACCATTGCATCGCCCTACATAAGATCACGACCTAAACTTGTCTTAATACAATAGTCTATTATTGGCATGCATTTGTTTGACTGATTGAAAATATTGCAAAGGCGGTCGTGCGTAACGACCTGACGACACGGTCCCATTTTTGTAGACAATATTTTAAAGTAGAGTAATAAAGTAATGTAAAGGATAGTACCCTTACACTACTTTATAGTTTTAAGAAATTAAGTAGAAAGACGGTCCAGTGATTGCGGCTTTCTTCCCATGGGTGTCGCAAGAAGCGACTAAGGGTGTTATAGCTGATGACTCGGTCTCATTTTTGTAGACAACATTTAAAGTAGTAGAGTAGTAAAGTAATTTAGAGGATGGTCCCATTACACTACTTTACAGTTAAAATAAACTAAGTAGAAATGCCGCCGTGTGGTTTCCGGCTTAGAATAGAATAGGTACCCCAATTTATTCCCATGGGTGTCTTAAGAGGCGACTAAGGAAGCTATAGCTGATGGTAAGTAACCTTGATCTGATAGATTCTTCTGGCATCTATCAGTTCAAGGTTATGCCTGCCTGCCAAGCGTGGTGATTATCACAATATCCCTCAGCGACCCTGGCTAGCCAAGGTCTTAAGCGGAGGCCCATGTTCAGCAGTACGCGAACGTATTCGGGCTATTGACGAATAAGACAGTCACAACGTTATGCATGTATTTTATTCAAATAAGGATTTATTTAATGAAAAACGTTGATCGTTATGCCATGTTACCTACGTCTGACAAAGTTAAAATAATATCAGCCGTTTAAAATATAATTAGTTGTTTTTAGTTGGCCTGGTAGACCAATAAAATTCTCGTTAGCAAACTGTGTTCCGTGTTTGCGGACATGAAATTTATCCGCCAATTGCATAATATGTTTCACGTAAGGGGTTGGCACTTATACGATATAATTATAATAATATGATGACAAAGACCAGGGCAATTTTGTTAATATATATACTAATATATTAGCTGTTATTTAAATGTATTTATTTAATTATAAAGTTCCTATGGGAACCGGAGATACGCGGGTGAAACCCCGCGCGGAAGCTTGTGTTTTAAACTTTGAAACTTAGCTTGCTGACTTAGAGTTTTTGGGTCTATCAGACCAACTAAAAAGGCTCCGATAATGTTTTAATAGTATTAAAAACAAACACTAACTTCCCATGTTATCACCCGCGTATCTCCCGTTCCCGTGGGACCTTCATAATTAAATATAGCCTAGGCTAGCCTTCCTCGATAAATTTTCATATCGGACTTGCACTTTCTGAGATTAGCGCCTTCAAGCAAACAAACAAACAAACTCTTCGACTTTAGGTTATTAGTATTAGTATAGATTAACTTAGTCTTTGTAATTATTGCACAAGTAATCTTGGTCAAGGGAACGTGGAGAAACCCTTCATAATAAGAAACAAAAATCAATCAGCCACAAATATTATGTTGAGGTCAAATCTTCAGCGTTTGTTTTTCTATGTTGATAGATATTTTTTTTTAATTTATACCTTATTTTTAACATCTTAAATAGCTTATACATATTAAATACAGGGATATTAGGATGTTATTTTATATTAATAGCATACGTACCCTCTATGTACACTAATCCATATCTATACTTAATATTATAAAGCTGCAGAGTTTGTTTGTTTGTTTGTTTGAACGCGCTAATCTCAGGAACAACAGGTCCGATTTCAAAAAATCTTTCAGTGTTGGATTCATTTATCGAGAGAGGTTATAAGCTATATTTTATTTTCAAACAATTTGGGATCCGTAAGAAAATTGCGGTTTTGTAACCCAAGGGGTATATATCGAAAACCTATTTATGCGTGCGCTGCAAAAACTATTGAAAATAGAACCAAATCATGTACTACGGGTTTGTAGGTCTTATTAAGATCTACAAAAAAGTCCGCGAGAGCACATATCTAACTATCATAGTTTAGTGACAATAACCGCTTTTTTGTTCATAAAAAATATTAAATCGTCTGAAGAAAGAAACTACGTTAAATGTGTATTGTAATATTAATCCTTATCCAAATTAAGCATTATGTTATCAAGGGTATTTATGTTTTATTCCAATCCAATTAGCCGTGGGGTGCCGGCATAGAATGTTACCTCCCCATTTCTACTCGTGGGTGTCGTAAAAGGCTACTAAGAGAAATTCCAGGGAACGGGCAGCAGCGTTTCCTGTGATGATCAAATCCAAAGAACTCCACTGCGCTCGCCAACCCGCCTGCCAAGCATGGCGAGTATTGGCAAAACACCCCTCATGGTGACACATACCAAGATCAGGCCCCTAGTCCCCGGAGGCCCCGCTAGTGCCGGCCACGGTACCAGCCATGGTAACGGCGGGGCAGGGGGTGCTAAGAATCTCCGGAAGAGATCCGGGTACCACCCCACACGACAACTGGCCCTGGTAACACACAACACACGCACTCTGAGGACAGACGAGAAGATCGTAGAGCTGGAAGAGGAATTGGACAAGTTGCGCTGGGATATAGTGGGTTTGTCAGAAGTCCGAAGAGCGGGACAGGACACGATGATCCTGAATTCCGGAAATTTGTTCTTCTACCGGGAGGGCGAACAGCGGTCCCAAGGTGGTGTAGGGTTTATCGTCCGCAAGTCCCTCATTAACACGACGAGCAGGGTAGCGTACCTTATATTAAGAATATCAAAAAGATATTCCATGAAGGTTATACAGGTTTACGCACCGAACTCAACACACTCAGACGAAGAAGTGGAAGCTATGTATGAGGATATTAGTAAAGCCATACATAGCTCCAAGACCCACTACACCGTTGTTATGGGGAATTTCAACGCTAAACTGGGCAAACGAGGCGATGACGAGATGAGAGTGGGGTTGCATGGATATGGGCAACGGAACCGAAGGGGTCAGAGGTTGGCTGATTTCCTGGAGAAAGAGGGACTCTATATGATGAACTCTTTCTTCCAGAAGCCACCTCACAGGAAATGGACCTGGATGGGCCCTGATGGTTCCACAAAAAATGAGATTGACTTCATCATGACAACCAAAAGACAAATATTTAATGATATCTCTGTGATTCACAGGGTTAAAACCGGAAGTGATCACCGAATAGTTAGAGGCACGTTAAATATTAATGTCAAATTGGAACGATCCCGTCTGATGAAGTCTACGCTCCGACCTTCAAACGCACACATCCATAACCCCGAGAGCTTTCAGATCGAACTAAGTAATCGCTTCGAATGTCTAGATAGCTGCGAATCTGTGGACGATCTCAGCAGCGGGCTGAGTGCGGATCTTAGCCGGGCACTAATACCCGGGACCTCATGGCTAATCGACGTACGATGATGCTCCAGACTCCAGACGATGCGATTTGGGCAGCTCAATAGACATATCTTAACGTCATTGCGACACGAAATTCGCTCCTATAATACAAAATGTATTAAGGAGACGATAGAGCGAAACCAAAGCTCCAAAGTGTTCGCAAGAGACACCTCTATTGGGCAAAGCCAGTTAACAAAGCTGAAGAAGGAAGATGGGGTTGTGACGTCGAGTAAGCCAGAGATTTTACGGGAGATAGAGAGGTTCTATAATCAGCTGTATGCCTCAACAGTCAAGCCCGCTAACAGCCAAGCCAAAGACCCCAGAGCAAGGCTCACCCGACACAATACCGAAGATCTCCCGGACATCAGCCTATACAAGATTAGGGTGGCCCTTAAACAGCTTAAAAACAACAAGGTGCTCGGTGATGACGGAATCACATCTGAGCTTCTGAATACGGGTGGAACACCGATACTTAAAGTCCTTCAGAAGCTCTTTAACTCCGTCTTACTACGAGGGACAAACGCCAGAATCATGGAGCAGAGGTGTGGTGGATCTGTTCTTCAAAAAAGGTGACAAAACCATGTTGAAGAATTATAGACCCATCACATTGCTGAGCCATGTTTATAAGCTGTTCTCGAGGGTCGTCACAAATCGTCTCGAACACAGGCTTGATGACTTCCAGCCTCCCGAACAAGCCGGCTTCCGAAAAGGCTTTAGTACCATAGACCACATACATACGCTGCGGCAGATTATACAGAAGACCGAGGAGTATAATCAGCTCCTATGCTTGGCGTTTGTGGACGTGGATGAAAAAGCCTTTGATTCGGTCGAAATTTGGGCGGTTCTAAGGTCTCTTCAGCGGTGTCGTATGTCGTATCGACTATCGGTACATTGAAGTGCTGAAGTGCTTGTACAAAAACGCCACCATGTCGGTCCGAGTACAGGGCCAATGTACGAAGGCAATCCCGCTACGGAGAGGCGTAAGACAGGGAGATGTTATATCTCCCAAACTTTTTACGGCTGCTCTGGAGGACGCCTTCAAGCTCCTGGAATGGCAAGGACACGGCATCAACATAAATGGCGATTACATCACTCACCTTCGATTTGCCGACGACATAGCGATCATGGCAGAATCGCTGGAGGACCTTGGACAGATGCTCAATGACCTCGATGGAGTTTCTCAACAAGTTGGGCTTAGAATGAACATGGGCAAGACGAAAGTCATGCATAACGCCCATGTAGTGCCCAACTCTATAGCCGTTGGGAACTCCATTCTCGAAGTTGTGACCGAATACATATATATAGGTCAAACGATCCAACTAGGTAGGACCAACTTAGAGAAAGAGCTAGTAGGTCAATCGTCGAATCCGACCTGGGCAGCGTTTGGGAAGCTTCGAGATATCTTCTTGTCCAAAATACCTCAGTGCCTGAAGACCAAAGTCTTCAATCAATGTGTGTTACCAGTGATGACATATGGATCTCTGAGACGTGGTCTCTTACTGTGTGCCTCATAAGAAAGCTCAAAATCGCTCAGCGAGCTATGGAAAGAGCTATGCTCGGCGTTTCCTTGCGTGATCGAATCAGAAATGAAGAGATCCGCAGGAGAACGAAGGTTACTGACATAGCATAGCATAGGACACATAGCTCGAAGAACTGACGGCCGATGGAGCAAAAAGGTTCTCGAGTGGAGACCACGTACTAGCAAGCGCAGCGTAGGACGACCGCCTGGACCATGGACCGACGACCTCATAAAGGTCGCAGGAAGTCGGTGGATCCAGGCCGCTAGCGATCGTTCCAGCAGTGGACTACAACAGGCTGGTGATGATGATGATTACAATCGGACATTTCGTTGAGAAATTATCACGAGTATAAAAACGCAAATAATTGGTACCTAATGATGAGTTATTTGCCATCACTATCACTACATAGTATAAAACAAAGTCGGTTTCTCTGTCCCTATATCCCTATGTATGCTTAAATCTTTAAAACTACGCAACGGATTTTGATGCGGTTTTTTTTTAATAGATAGAGTGATTTATAAGAGGAAGGTTTATATGTATGATACATCCGCATTGCACCCGTGCGAAGCCGGGGCGGGTCGCTAGTAATAGATAAAGCTGAAGAGTTTGTTTGCTTGAACGCGCTAATCTCAGCAAATACTGGTCCGATTTGAAAAATTCTTTCAGTGTTAAATAGCCCATTTATCGAGGAAGGCTATAAGCTATATTTAATTATAAATTTTCTACGGGAACGGGAGTTACGCGGGTGAAACCACGCGCGAGTAGCTAGTTAATATAAAAAGATGAAGTTTGTTTGTTTGCTTGCACGCGCTAGTCTCAGGAACTACTGGGCCGATTTGAAAAAGAAAGGTGTTGACTTAGGTGTCACCTGCATCCCTGGCTTAGGTACAGCCATGCTTACGTCCCTCACTAGAGTCTTTGTCTTAGTTTAACAACAATACACCAACATGCTTACGCAGTTAGGCTTACTAGCTACAGATTTTGTGTGAATTCTTGCTTTTCCATAATTGGGTTTGGTATACAAGTAAAAGAAGACGTATTGAAGGTATAAGTACTATAGTTAGGTACTTATATCTACTTATACTTAAATATTTCTACCCTTTTATGTCCAATTTTAAGGATTTGATAAAACAGCCAGACTACGATCATTTGGGATATTTGATGTGGGATAAAGAAGGTAACTACTAAGATAATATTGTTAAGTATTTTTATAATAAATGTGCTAAGGCTTTTGTTATTATTTACATATGAATTGACGTCCATTAAAAGTTTAATATTTGCACGAAAAGATAATCACTTACCACATCGTCGTCCTGACGTAGATGAGTCATTTAAATGATATAGATATAGTTTCTTTATTTTATTTTATTGCATACTATGTAATTGAGTTGCTACACTTTATTTGTTTAGGTAAATCTTAAACTCAACAACAGTAACTGTTGTGGTGAGTTGACTTGAAAAGTCATTTATTTATATTTTGACGTTTATGCTATATCTAAATTATTTATAATGACATCTGACTAGCTAGGCTGTATTTTGTTATTGTTTCTAATTTTATATTTGGTAGGTAACTCTGTGCCAAATGTAATCCTAACACGATTAGGTTTTGCGTCAAAGATTAACAAACATAAAGATAAAAGAAAATAACTTTACAAACCTTTATTGATTAATCAGTAGTACTAATAGTATGAATTTATAAGTTACATCTTTCTATTTCACAATTTAGTGCTTTGTTAAAATACCTACAAATTTACGTTTAATCAAAACGGTTTATGGGAGAAAGCCTTAAATGTAACTAGACGGCGTTATGACGGAGCAACAACGGTTTATATTGAGATGCCTTAATTCTAGGAAAATGAGGCCCAGTTGTCGTTACAACAAAAAATCTGTCGTAGATGTATGTCAACTAAAAACAGCCTTTGTACCTATAGATAAAATACAGTGCCATTGAGTGACGGTAGTTTTAGGTACTACATTATTATGACTAAAATAGGTAAATGAATACACGATTCATTGGGTAAGTAAATAATAAAAAAAACATTTCCACCCGCATTCCTAAGGATCGATGTCATGCTGTCAAAGTTCACTCACTAAATTGTTTGTTAAGTTAACATAACACCTTACGCAATCACAGTAAAAGTAAAACCCAAGTCACGGTTGTTTTCACTGTGGTCGAAAAATCGCGAAAATAATATACCGGGAAAACTAATTCGATCCGTTGTTCCACGCTTTCTATAGTCACCGATCAGTGCTAACCGTACTTCGGAGACAACCACTCGTGGACAAATATTTGTTTTAAGACTATCATATAAAACCGCGTGAAGCAAGATCCTTTATTAGTCAACGGTGAAAGGTTTAACAGTATAAAATAAAAAACATACTAGTTTCAAATCATTTTACAGCGATATGCGGCTACTCGTTATTTGGCTTTTGATAGCGGTTGTGGCCGCAGAAGTGGCGGAAGAAACCTGGTTAGAAGATATCGATGAATCATATAACGACCACGAACATGGGAGAAACAGAAGAGACATACACGATGCCGGGCCGTTTGATGAACATACAAGAGTCAAACGCTGCTGTGAAGAATCTAGAACTAAACGCTCCGCAGATTATGTAAGGAAACCTCGTCAGTTACACCAATATGAAGTCCATGAGTTGATTGACGAATCAGAACAAGCTTCACCTCCATACGAAGAAATGTTGGCTGCGAGTGCAAACCATTATCCGAAAGTATATGTTCCAGCACCTCGTCATTTAAAACTTGACGATCCGACTGTAAACCAACCGAATGTTGTTGAACCTGCAAAGTTTTCTGAGTCCGCACCAGTTCAGTTTGTTGCTAGTTCACAGGTGCCCGTAGTTTTTGCTGAAAGTCCCATTCACGTTAATAATCCCGCACCAGTACCGTCACAGCCGTTGATTCAGGAACCCAAGCAATTATATGAAGGTGATCAGTTTGGAGCGTCAACTGGACATCACGTAAAGCATTCTCATGGCCATGCTCAGAGCGGTGGTCAAGCGCATCATGGTGGACATTTTGGACATCAGGGTGGAAAGGTAATAATTTTTTTATTGTTTATTAGATTGCCACCAACTATGTTATATTGACACTCACAACATCCGAGGTTTCGGATATTATTCCCGCAACTCTAAAAAAATTATGATATCATAGATTTGATTTTGGGGTGCTTTTTTTTTTTTTTTAAAAAGATTACTAGCAGAGTTTTTAGGTCTACTAGTATTCTTGTTAACCCCTCGTGCTAAGCTACGAGTGGGTTCACGTCGGTAGTGCAATGGGTGGGGTTCGAACCGGCAACCTCGAGATCACAAATCCGACGCCCTTAGCCATTGGGCTACGGCCGCTTTGGTTTATGGATCTACCCTCTGTGTCTTAAAAATCACGTAAGGTCTCGGTCCCGGTTATGATATAATACCCTCTCTTCTCCATAACAAATTGTATACTAGGAAGATCGCAATAACCGTCACCTGTGTTTACTGACAAGAGACTGTTGTCCCCAACTCATCTGGAAAGCTATTTCAAAATGCCTTTTAAGGGTAGGCCCACTACCAGCAACGAATTAAGTACAGGTTGATGCCGATAATGATAAATAATACTTCATTTAATGGTTATTAATATATCAGCCCAAACTCCCATGTGTTAGTTTGTTTTTTGTTGTAACTAAAAACAAAACGTTAGATTTCTGCTTGACCTCAACGTGTTCTGTGTATCTATTCTAGCGTGACGCTTTATAATATTCAGTACAAATTCTATATGTAAATTTCATCTTTCAAAAATGATATAAAAAAATGTATTGAATTTCGTATTGAGACTTTTATTAAATATAGAACATGCTACTTCAGGATAATAGATACATATTTTTAGGTTCTTTTTATAATTTTTATCAAATAAACATACATATTGAATATTATTTATTTAATTTTGAAAACAAAAAAGGAAACCTTTTTCTATCCGCGTCATCATCCGTGATTTAACAAAATAATATTGTATTTAATAATCGTTATCATCAGCCCCTATAACATCCACTGCTGAACATGGCCGTTCCCCGAAGGGGGTTTTACCAGTCACCATGCTTGGCAGGCCCTACTACCCGTTGCCTAGCTTACGGCTGTAGATTGTCTCATACTAATCGGGACATACGGTTTAACGTGCTTTCCGAGGCACGGACGGTAGGTGCTCAATCAACCTAGCAACCCAGAAAAATATCTTAGTCTTTATACAAAGATTTCTTACCTGGAGGTCGTGGGTTTGATCCCACTTTTACCACTATACTGCGAAGATTGTATTTAATAGTGAATTATCGCTTATCGTAGATACGCATTATACATTTTTTGTTTGGTTTTACTCCTAATAGAAGGGGAGGCCAAATTGCAATTGAAAAATCAAAATTTACGCAAACAAAGTAGCGAGGCAGCAGCTTAGTATTACGATAAATATAATGTTCTATAATAATGTAATAATTCGTAATTCTGTAGACGAATGTTACAAATTGACTGCACCGGTGGTTCAGTGGTAACGATAGTTACTTCTGAGACATGTTCTGGGTTCGATTATCAACCGGGACAATGATTATTTTGTGAACCATGTTTATTTGTTCTGACTGTGGGTGTGGGAATCTAAAAACAAAGCAATATACGGTGTACTTAGATAAATGCAGATTACCCTATAGGTAGGTATTTACTGCTATGAAAAAGATCAAGAAGTTGCGTCAATTGATCCCACCACCTCTATTCAGTTTTATTAAAAAATGTAATACACATTGTACTAATAATTTTAATATTAATACAATCAATCAACCAACTTATATTACTTTGTAAAGATTAAACAAAAAATGTTAAATAATTTAGTTTTTTTGCTTTTGAATATATTATTACAGAGTACAAAGGGATTCAAAAATGACCACCACGTAGATAAAGGTGCCAAAGGCTTTAAAAAGGATGAACATCATAAGAAACAATATGAAGAAGCAGCTGGTCAAAAGAAAAAACATCATGACGAAGCTGGACATAAGGGCAGCCATAATGAAGAAGCGTTTGGTCATAAAGGAGCTAAATTCGACGAGAAAAAGGGCCACAAAAAAGGACATAAAACGAAAGGTAATTGCAATTTCAGTTCAGCTCTTTAAATATGGTCTTTGTGGAGATAATCTACCACAATTTAACAAATGATGAGGTAGGCATGAAAACTTAGCAAAATAACTCAATGGGTAACAAAAACTTGGTTGAAATTACTATACAAATCAGCACATTCAGATTGCACTTAGAAATTGTTTTATCCTTTATCTTAATTTTATCGAGAAAGACATGTTTTTTCTATACATGGTAAATTTGAAACAGTAATTGTTCATACATCATACATCATGTTCAGAATTGGTAAATTATTAAATATTATAATATCACCTCAAATATCTCATACGAAACCATTTTTAGTCATACTTATTTATGTCATTACAATCCATATTGGAACTACTAATATACAAAGTCGTTACTTTAAGCATTATAGTTCGACAGTCACTTAAAGTTGGTATTAATCAATAACATGGTTATTTATCGGTGCGTATCACCAACAAAATACCTGTTTATAAAATCATTGAAACTAATTAATAATGCACGGTAAATGAAAAACGTTCGAAGGCGCCCATCGGCTGTTATAGAAAATGTAATAATTTGTGGTCTAGTGAAAGCAATCTTACATAAAGGTACTTGAATTGAAATAGTAATTGACCTCAACCGCAATAGTTAAATTTTTCTTTTCATCGTTTACTATGTACCATGTTTTATCGTGTTCATTGTTAATAATATTTAGCAATATTAATTTTGGATTTGTGTAACTGTGACGTTTTCTTAACTATATTTCATTTCTCGTTAATCATTAAAATAATGTCACGTTAAGGTTATATTTTTTTTGTAGATTTGACTATGTGTTAGTCTTTTTAATTTTATTGTGATGACATTTCATATGCTATATGATGCACCTGATATTTTATTTTATTTAATAAATGAGTGTGTTTTATCAAAATGCCTTTAAAAAGCTAGACGATCGGGCAATATGTAAACTATTTCTTATTATTTCCCATTTTCAAATGCTATTCATTATGCTGGTGTGATTAAGAAGAGTAAAACACATTTTAAGTCATACATCAATCAGCCAGTCGCCCATTCAGATGCGATACTGTTTAATGTATTTACTCGTAGGTGTAAAATATACGATTTCAAACATTTATGTGTTCTATACTTTGCTCAGTCGGGATGCTCAAATAAATTTATGTAATTATATACTTAATAAGATAATCTTGTATATGTTACAGGTTTCCACAACAAATATCATAAAGATGAATTCCACAAAGAGCACAAATTTTACGATGACTTCCACAAGAGTGGCGAACACCATAGGTTTGGGAAATTCAATGCCAAGCATGCCAGTAATGAGAGCGGGAAAAAGAAGGCACATCAAGTTGATGCTGGTCACGACTACGTTGAGAAAGGGAAGAAAGGATACTCGTAAGTAAAATATATGAAGCCTAGCGTTAAATTATATACACAATATTTGACTAAATAGACAGCACAAGTTACAGTTATTGTGTCTGTTCCCTGTACTAGTGGATTCGAACCCCATATTGAACTACTCCATAGTGGTCTGCATAACACTCATCTCGCATCCAGATTTTACAATTAAATTAAAGATTTTATTGTTCTGAATCTAGGTTTGGTATATTTGAATTGTATTTGTTCAGTGCATAGTGACACAGAAACATTTCCCTAGTGATGAATTTGTCTTTCTAATGAAAGTGTTAACGAATTTACCGGTAATTAGGCAAACTATGAAGTACATCAACGGTAATTGTAACTAACTATAAAATATTCCACAGGAATAAGGGACATTTGGATTCCGATCACAAAGGCTACCATGGCAAACATGGTCATAAACAACACCACGCAAATCATAAGGAACATGGCAGAAAAGGAGGCAAGGAAGGTGGCTCCCAGTGGGCGTATAAAAAGAACTAATTTTTATTGCGTAAGGATAAATTTAAGTGTTTTATATAAACTTGATATGGTAAATGTTACGGGTGGCCAATTTGAAAGCTGTGAGATGAAGAGATGGGTCGCAAATCGTATTCCATTGTAATGTTAAATTATTTAATTAATTTCTTGATCTTTACATATATTTAAGTACGTCCTTGTTTATAGAATTTATTACATTTTGATACGTAAAGTGATAAGAAGATCGCTACAGGGCGATGAAGAAGGTGTATTGCTATTAATACTATTGTGAGCTACATATAAGATACCAATTAGCTTAATAATATATGAGAAATGGCTTTGGGTAAAAATCTGTGCAACAAATATATTATCAATATTACTTGGTCATTTGGATAGATACTCACCGTTTTGTTATAAGTTGTTATAAGACTGTTGTAACGATTACTTTAAGTATTTCTACAGAATCAATAAACTTCGATTAAGAATTCAATACTGGATTCTTGACATATTTGAAAATAAATTGATCTTTCTATCTATACCTATTTCATGTAAGCGCTACGAAGAAATTCACACTTAACTAAATAAAATAAATGTCTGGTACACACAATACCGATAACTTAAAGAATTTCAGCATTTATAATAACGATATTATTTTAGTCTCATTAGAATACGAAAGACACATCTAGTGTAGTTAGTATTTCTTAATTCTATGAAATCTATTAGTTTCTTCTATCAGCAATTTGACTATGTACTATATATTTCTTCAATTAATTCTATCCTATTACTTTTCTTTGGAAATTTTATTAGTACGTAATCTCCGTCCTGTATTTGATTTCCTGTTCTAATCACACATTCCTATGTTATGACAAATAATATTGTACGAATTATATATTTTGTAAAGTTTTTTTACATTTTTCCCTTGACTCTGTTTTGATGTTTACAGCCTTTGTGTTTATCTTTATAAATTTGATCTTGAATTACGAAAGTGTTATTGCTTCGGTTGAAGGTCTGTCTTTTTTTATCCATTATTTTACTATTATGTAAATTTATCTTTATATACTTATTATTGTATGTTTTGCACCTCAATTCTGACAGAGATCCATTACAATTAAGAGGGACTGCACAAACAAAAATTAAATTATAACCTATTTTGTGAAGTATTTCATAATTGATTGGGTTTGTCTTAAACTTAAAGATTGTCATGCTCATTTTAAACAGTCTATACGCATTAAAAAAAAGGGGTCTTGATAAACAGATGGATTTGCTTGAAGTTTAACTGAATGCCACAACAAAGCCCAATCGACGTAAGATTTGGAGTAGGTAAATTTATGATAACTATTTGACCTACAATAAAATTGTTCCATTCCAACCATATTTAAAATATAGCCACATTCTATGAAGCAAGCTTTGTTACACTCATATATCGCTAGTTTTATAAAATCTTATTGCGGACTATTTTAATACCGGTTGCAAAAAACAACAATCAAAAAACAAAGGTTTTTCATGAGGGCTTTACATAAAACAACCTATATCACTTAACCTGTAATTAAACCTGAATCCTTTTGCCAACTAGGCAATTTCTTATTTAGATACATACTGAAGTTTTTATTGTTATTATCACAGTAGAAAAAAATTGTATCCTATAAATACTACTAGGTAAGTATATCAAATGAATAACTGATAATTCAAGCTTGCTCGCATTTTTTGTGTCTCAAATAGATAAATTAAATTCAATGACCAACATTATATTGTATCTCTTTACTTGTGTAATACCCTAGTTACCCATTTATGTAATAAATTATGTTTAATTTACTTAGGACAAATTTTCAATCCTCAAATAAAAGTGATCAGAGGTTAACATTATTGTATTTATATTGGTTTTATATTACTTTTGACATTATGTTAGAATTGAATTTAATCGGCCCGATACGCTATATCAAAGGATTGAAATATTTGGCCTGGAGTATGTGTATTTTTTTCAACGCGTTATTATTATAACACGTTGAAAAAAATACAAAGATATATTTTGAACACTATTTTAATATGATTTGGGTTGGTTCATGTACCTACAAAGTGAAATTAAAATTTGATTGAAATCTCCTTAAACAGCTATTTTTTGCATAATAATAGTAACAGAAATTGAAGACTAATATAATTTATCCCTATGTTCCGTAATAAAATAATATGCCAAGAGCTGTTTCAAAATGTATATTTTTGTACTATTTTTTATTAAATTTAACGTATTTGTGTTCTTTGTTTTTTTTTAATTACCAAGGGTTTTAGACAATATTTCATGAATTCCCATATCTTCAATATATCTACAAGTACATTTTATTGCAGGGCAGAATTAAGCCTATTTTTGGATCATTGTATTTAGTAAAAATCGACACGGTAGTATGGGGAGTCCTTGGAAAAAACAAACTCTGGCCCGCATGGTTGACAAACTCACTGTAATCCATACTCCATTCTTCTTTTAGTCCCATTTTACGACATATCTTCGTACTGAAAATAAAATTGTTCTATTTTTATAAATTTTTCTACAACAATTATTGCACCCTAGCAGGGTTCAACGGTTTCCTGTGTAAAAAATGGATAGGGATATAGATCTAAAATTTACCAGGTACTTTCTGCCATCAGATCAATCCAACTTTTGCATTTAAAACATTAATAATATTAGTAAGATTTAATGTTAGAAAACCATTTTAACTACGTAAAGCAGATAAAGAAAACTAAGTACGATTTTATTCACCACGCTAAAAACGTGTTGGCAAAATACCAACTAAAAATATTTACGTGTAATGATTAACAGAGACGAGCTGGGCAAGCGGAAAACGCAAATCTTCAGCCAAGTCAAAAGTTTTCTTTACAAGCAGCGCGCCCACACCCTGGCCTGCTACTTCTGATGTTGTCCCTAATACTTCAATCTGCAAGCATTCGAGAAAACCAGTTAAATCATTTAAAATATTTTGTTTCATTTAAACTTTTAAATCGAAAAGTCGGGTAATATAAAAAGGTATTTTTTACATTACCCGACCCTGTGTGCTATAAATTATAATTATGAATTATTGTTTACACTTACTTCAAAAAGAATCATGAGGAAATAATGTTTGAATCTATTCTTGACTTATATTCAAAACTAAGCAAATTTTAAGGTTTATGGAGATAAGAGTCAAACTACCTAAGTATCATTTCAAAGAATTTCTCGGTCGTCAAAATTCATATTGCATAAATCTTAAAAAAAAAAATTTGAATCCACAAAACGACTGAGTCAACTATAGTGATTTATTACCGACCAAGCAATATAATAGATTCTGCTAAAGAGAAATAAAATGGGTGCTAGATACTTAATTTTATATAAGGTACAAAGGTAAATAGCGAGCTTAGTTACTTATTCCTAGCATATTATGTTTTTACTTAAAAATAATAAATTAAAAAACGTACTTACATTGTAAATATAATTAACATTATACTTTTTAAACAAATCAGGATTGCGGAAGCAATGGGCATGAAAATACATCCTACATCGTTCTGCTTCACATCCAGTACAGTGAGCCCAATCTTCAAGCTCATTTATCATCCACGGGTATATTTTATAGGCCACGCCAACTCCGACCAGCTTACGTTCATTGGTGCGATCAATTTTTTCGAAAGCTAGAATACGATAACCTGGACAAAACATGAAAACTATTTCATATAGAGTTTTTAATAAATAGGCACAATAAAAATATGTTTGGATCGTGTAATACTACTTCAATTAAAAATACTTCTAACGCATCTATATTTTCTGGAGCTATACCTATTTTAACAATGTTGCTATTGCATTATTCAACAATAAAGATCATGAGGATTAAGATTAAGGGGACGTCTGAAGGCAATATTTATCACAAAAGTAGCACCAGATTTTTTAATATGAGCAACATTTTACCTTTATTTGCTGTTACATATGCCTACTAACAGTTTTAGTACTTTTTTATGCCTAGAAGATTAAGTGTGGTGTAGCTTTGCAGTAGAAGTAGGATATATCCTACTTTGGAGAGCAAAGTTACACGTCACACTAAATCTTCTAGGCATATAATGTTTGATATTGCATTTATTGTTAGACACGACAACAATAAAATGATATTAATAACTATCTAAAAATAACAAGTTTATCATAGTATTTTATTGTTATCTCATTACACAAATATAGTCCGTCTCACCATTTCTATGAGAATAAAAAGGAATTAGCCGTTTTATTTTGAGCCCTAATTTGACTCTCTAGGCCGATCTTGGTTTAAATATTTTACGACATATGTGGCTGTAAAGTAAGCGAAGTATAAGTGTAGGACGGCGCAGCATTTTGAATTCTTCACGCAAATACAGACATATTCATGACAATACCTTGAGTCACAAAATGTGTAAAGCAATGTATTGCTTTAACCATATACCTAATACTCAGGAGACTGAAATCTGGCAGTATATATTAATACAGTAAATATTATTATGTACCTACTACACATTTTTGGTAAGTTAGACACACCTGAGACAGAGATTCAGATTAGCTTTGACTTAAGACTACTTTTGGTAACCCTATGAATTGTCTAGAGACCATTATTGGGTATCTCGCGTAGTGTACGAATTGTAATCATGTCTTGAGAGACATGATTACAATTCGATAACAATAATACTTTTATCGGATAATGTAACTACCATGTCTACAGTTTCTTTCGTGATTTCACAATCATCATTACCACTTACCAGAATTAGAATACTTGTCGGATAACAGTTTTAGATAGGTACTATTCAGCTTCATCCAAAGTCCAACAACGCTGGGTTCTCGAGTCCAATAATGCGAGTACAAGAATGATTGAACAAACTTAGCATGACATTGATTACCCGACTCGATCGAAATGTTTTTACTGTCGAAACACTTATGAAAAGAAAACATAAGATTATTAAAGAACACGAAAAAAGAAAACACAAAAATCCTAATAAAATTGTTGTATGTACAAAACTTGCCTTTAACATGATACTTTATACAAACCATTTTTTAATAGCTTCTTCTACTTACTTCTACCACCCGTTTACGTCCACTGCTTAACATGGGCCCCCTCTTAACAGACCTTCGCAAGCCAGGGTCTTTGAGAGATATTGCCATAATCACCAAGCTCGGCAGGCGGATTTGTGATCGCAGTAAAATGTTAACTAACCTTGAGCTGTATAGATGCTGCTGACCATCCATTCGTTTTAAATCCCTAAGTCGCCTATTACGACACCCATGGGAAGATATGGGGTGAGATTCTTTATGATTTCATGATCGTGAATCTTCATTAAGATTAAATGCCGTGTACGCATTTCACCTACGAGTTCTAACAAAGTAACTCAGTCAAATTTAAATACCCGAGGCAAATCCTATAATAATACTATTCTAACATACTGACCGGTTTCTTATCCTGTGGATATTTACAACTGGGTGGGAACGATCGTTGAAGCCTTTTGATCACATTATTATTGAATGGAGTCCTGAATTTAAGCGTTCTTTCTCTAAATACATTCATTGCAGTTCTTTCTGTTGATTCTTCATGACGATTACTACTTGAGTTTTTTATAGCTTATTTTATGACAAAGGAAAACTTTTCATTATTTTGTTAACAAGTAAATTAAGTATATACCTACAGGTATGAAATGTATATGAAAGAACACAAGGTCCTGTCTCAAGAAGGGCTACTTATTGTCTATCATTATGAAGATCTATAAAAAAGTTTTTATCGCACTTTCCATTTTGAAGTTTTCATTTTTCCATTGCTTTACTTCACATTATTACGTCATTTTCAAAAAACAAACACTGAATGTCAAAATGTCGTCAGTAAGCTAACACGTTACAGTGGAATTAAAATGAATGAAAAATTATTAAATATAACCACGATGCACCAAAACAGAAAAAGATAATCCATTTAAACATCCAATAACATCGATTTTCACTGCACACAATGTTGACCCTGCCAAGTATAATGGGATACTTCGCCACCAAATCATGTAGAAAGGTTCCAAAGTGTCTAACTCCTTATTACAAAGTTACTACATTTAGTCAAGCTTCATCTAGAACTTACGCGGATAAAAGTGATGTAACATCAAAGGAGGTACTGGTAAGTTTATAGAATACAATAGAATAGAATATAATATATAAGAGTAAAGTCGCAAAATTTACCAGTAGGTGAGTACAAATTGATCTCATCTGCAATAAAATCGCTCGTAAAAAGTATTTGTATTCCTGGTAGCAGATGCTAGATTAATCTCGGTTAGCAGAATAATACTAGACCATTATATTTTACAATAACACTATGCAGGATTAACTTAATGTCCGAATATTAGGTGCAGGGTGCCGAGAATAAAGGGCAATTGCGAGTTCGTCGTGCGAGACCAGCCGATGTGCCGCGCGTACTTCGCTTTGTGCGAGAAAACGCGCGAGACACATGGCCTGGGCTTGTTCCACCCCCTTCAGCTTCACATCTGGTACTGTGTGACTATGTCGCAAGGGCGCTTGCACAAGGTATCGAGCTATTTTCTTATAGTTCAGTTACTTGTTGTTATTAATAAAACATACAATATCCGATTACACATTTTCATATAGGTAACTACGTTTAGTAGAGCGTTACCTACTGATTGCTTTAATTGATTGACATCGCTATTGTATATAAAATCGTGACATCTATTATATCTTCTACAGCTAATTCTAATATGAATCAACTTTTTAGATTTGTTTGTTTGTGTAAATAACACATTTACACAAACAAACAAATCTAAAAAGTAAGTAAAAGCGCAAATAATAATGCGTAGCATAGCCTTTTCATTACCGAGTTTCGGATGGTTATTTGTCATCCTGTTCTTGGTGTCTTTAGTTCTCCAGCTCATTAGAGATTCTGTCATACAAAAAAAAAATCTAACATTACTTTCTTCATTCTTTAGGGTAATAAAAGTACCCCTGAAGAATTTTGGCATAAAAAGTATCGTTTCAGGGCATTCTATGCTTGCGGAAGAGCATGAGCCGCGCCAAGGATGGTCTCAAATCAGAGGTCTCGCTTTAGGCATGGCGACTTGTCCCTGGGATGCAACCATGTTGGAAAAATGGGCTCAATGCGTGAAGTGTTCTCGATCCAAGAAATTGATGCACTTCACAGCACACTGCCTTCGAGCACCAGATCTGCATGAGAAATATCGAGTTAATAAGATAATGCAGGTATTTCATCACTACAGCAAAATCGCAGGGCCCGGCTCTTATAACTTAATCAATAGCATTAGTATGCCTACTTGCACCAACAAAAATTATAAAGTACATAATTTATTTTATTCGTATGGACATAATATGTAATTAGCCACAACGCTTGTGCTACTACACCCAGCAAATTGTTTACTAACATAACACGTAACTATATATGCATACATCCATACTTGTTGTTCATGATAATATTGTAAATGGCTCTATCTAGTATGATACCAACCAAAATGACACGAATTGAAATTTCAGGTGGTTTTAATAGTTCCTCGAAAAAATCCGAGAAAAGGTGAAATAATTCATGTGCTTGGTAAGAATGCGATTCAAAGAGGCACTGATTTAGGATTTCCTCTACTGAGATTCGATGTTAACGACGGCAATGTGTGAGTATGATCGACGAGACGTGATTACCTACTTACATTCATTAACTTTCTTTATGCAACCATGTTTAAAGAAACATCGATATCTGTACTAATATTATATAAAGAGGAAAGATTTGATTGTTTTTTTTTTGTATTGGATAGACTCCGAAACTGCTCGACCGATTTGAAAAATTACTTTACTGTTAGGGTGCTATACTATCCCACGGGAACGGGAGTTACGCGGGAGAAACCGCGCGCGGGAAGCTAGTAAAATTATAAATAAGTAGTGAATAGATATTGAGCTCATAAATCGGCTGCACAAATATCGGAGTAGGTACGTAATCTGTGGCAGTAACATCCATTGGTTTATTCTCATTTCTATATTTATACTTACAGAGCCACCGTTTTAGAGAAACTGCAATTTAAAAAAGAATTGCAACTACGCTACGATCACGATCATGCACTGAATGATGAAAAGTTAAAAAAGCGTATAAATGATCAAACATCTAGAGACAAAGCAGAAATAGAAAATAACTTTATTACAGTTTATACAACAATACCAGGAAAATAGTATATTTTAATAAAATTATAAAAAGAATGACTATATAATTTGGAGGCTTAGTGACGGATTTTGAATAAATAAATTCTTTTTAAATTATTGCATACTTTTTAGGGCAATTCAATTTACAACGGGGGTAGGAAGGTACTGTTTTTTTTTTCACCTAAATTAGAAAAAATAAACGTAGGTACGTAATAAGATGCGAATTAAACCTTTTTTAGGGGCTATACATACCTAAGATGCAAGTTCGATCGAGTAGTGTCGATGGTCTAAATTTATTGATCTCAAATGTAGTAGGTAGGTATGATGAGCTAAACTTTGCCGTAATGTTCAAATTATAAAAAACTATACATAAGTATGTAGTTAGCTATAAGGTACTTGCTAGTTTTATTCTGTCAGCTGTATAGTTTGTTGCCAAGTTGAAATTGACCAAATTATTATCCCGTGCCTTAAACAATCATTTCTCTAAGCTAACATTACTCAATGAAATACATTGTTAGTTTCATAAGGTCACTTTTGCGGTTTTAACTCAATTTCATGCTGCATTGGGTTATCATGTTTTATTTGTTGTAATACTTGAATAGTAAATGCTTGTAAAACATTTAATTTTCTGGCAAGTTACGTTACAAAATTTTTGGAAGGTCGTCGAAACTAGGTGACAAGTTTTAATTAGAAAGAAAACAATGTTGGTTAATGATGCAGTAGAAACATCATTAAGTATTTTATTCTTTTGAACAGTTATTTGAATCATTTCATAATACTATATTTAGTCATTGGGATCATTGTAATTAGGATCGGGATCGTGGAATTCACTGATTTTCATCACGTTAGCTTTGGATCTTGAACAAGTACATAAGCGAAGCCCTAGCATAAATTTTCTGTAAATAGTCAAAGACTGATGATTTTTTTAAACAACACCGAGGTGATAGTTTTATATTTACATAATTTTCACCGTTTACAAAAAAAACACTTTTTGTGACCTATGCTGTAAACCAAACAACGTCTTTGATTTAGAATATCAATATACCAAGTAAGTACCAACTGTTACAATTTTCACGGATCGCCACTCAGTAGATATCTAGAGGAGAATTAATGCAAGCGATCGATAAAAAGACCAAAAAATAGTCTTAATGTACCGCTTGCTTATTCAGTTAAATATCTCACAAGGGTCATATTGCTGTTATATTGTTGTGAAAGATCAACGTAGCAGCAATGTGGTTGGTTATATAAAATACAACATTAAAATTATTTATTGAGTTAGCAACGAGCTGTTAGAGCAGTTAAAACTTTTTGTGGTAAATTAAGAAAGTGATTGAGAAATAAGGTAAGTCTAATTTTATAATAATATTCACAAGACTGCACATATTGGGTACATGTCTCAATATAATTGGTATACTTAAGTACCTACGTTTATTCTCGAACATTTGGCTTTTCTGCTAAAGGACTATCTAAAACAAGCTAACTTCGTACCAAGAGACTAATAATAAGAAAATCACATCAAATCAAATTAAATCACATTGAAATAGATTCGACAAATTTATTTGATTACTTACATTTTTGATATAGTACTACAGTTATAATTCATTTATACCCTTTTTTCAGCAATATCAGAATGGCGATCAAATGTACATGTGTGGCATTAATCCTGCTGCAAATGGCAATCGCTATGCCGTCAAATAAACCTAACACTTTAGATGATCTCATGATGGTTGATGATACGGCTGCCGTAGGATCATACATCAGAGAAACAAGAGCAGCGGTAAGTTTTGAAAAGCTCAGTAGATAACTTATAACAAAAACTTCTTGGATGATATAAAGACTGCTCTGACGGCTTAGTGGTTACGATAATTGCTTCTGAGATCTGGTGTTATGGTTTCAGTTCCAAATATTTATATGACCCAAAGGATTTTTTTTCAAAGTCGGGGTATGTTTTGATTGTGAACGTGTTTGTAAAGTGCTCCGCAACACAGGAATTTACTTCATTAGTGCAGGGGTAGTCTTTTCAAATTGAAAATATTGGATTACTCTTTTTAACACTTTTACTGGGCTGAGACAATTTTAAAGTGACAGGCAGCTTAAATTAAAGAATTTGGTTTCATCACGCTAAGGTTTAACTTAGTTCGAAAATTCGAATTGATATGAATCAAGTAAATTTTTGGTTCACAGCCCGATGACTGGCACAAGTCAGAAGAACATGAAGGTGATGGTATAATCGGCTTTTCAAGAAAGAAGTCAGGAGGAGGAAAGAAGGGCTACCAGCACTTCGACTCCTATCATAAGAAGGCTGGAGACAACTACGAGTTTGAGAAACAGGATTCGTTCGGTCTAGACGATAAAGGCCAAGACGGAGCGTACAGCCACAACCATGAACGTAGAGGTAAAGTATTATAAGGAACTCCCCCAAAGTTTTTACTACAAGTATGCGTGCTTTTTCGATAAATTCGTATAGTAGCAATATTCAACAGTCATGTCGGCATTACATTTGCTCCTATGTGTAGTGTGTACCTAAGTAAGTAGTTATTTACATGATAATATTAAATTATGAATATTGATTCATCATTTAGCGGTGTATATAGCTACCTAATTTATTGTCACGGTATTAACAAGAATTTTCCTTCAAAACCTATTCAAAAATTTCATAATAATGTATTACTTTAAATTTTAGCGAAAAAAGAGCAGGAATACGAACCTGAAAACGAATTTGAAAGATACGAAGAAGAAGAAGAACATCCACGGAAAAAGGCTAAACAGCAAAAAGGAAGACATTTCGAAGAGTTAAAGTAAGTCTGTTCCGCAAAAAGTAAGAGTTAAAGTAAATATAAAATCTTTAAATCAATCGCGGTGAAATTAAGTAATAATTGAGAATTTTATTTCTCAAGGTTTCGACAAAAACTTGAACCTTGCCTACTTAATAGATAAAGTTGAGATGAAACACTATTATGTGATGTGATACATCGCGCGGCTTCATCTAGGTACACATAGGTCCTGATCATGGGGATCTCTTCAGAAAATGTAGTTAAGTTAATCCTAAATAACTTAGCTTTGTAATTCCATAAGATTACATACCTTCCTCTAAATTAGCCTGATCTAAATAATTTACCTTAACAATTTAATGGCCTAGACAAGACTTAGGTTGATAACTAAATATCATCGATGATACTGGCACCCTAGATTAGATCAATCAATATCTATTTTATTGTGTAGATGTAACAAAATAAACTAATATGTATTCTTTTTGTCCAGACAGGGAGCAGACGACGGCAACGGCGGTGTTGAAGCATTCGGCCATGATACCAGAGACTATATTCTTCCAGAGAAATACACTTGGGGTGAAGAAGACGATGTTTAGATTAAGATATCTACCTACTCTTTTGCCTAACATTTCTAGACTGATAAATATTAGAATAAGTAAAAAAAATAAATATCTACGTAAAGAAAAGCAATCTATTCATTTTGTAACTAAAAGACTCATCATATGTTAGACGTGGAGTGCAGCATTTATAACACACTTTTTTAAGGAACTTCCGTTGTATGTTTTCTATAGATTTATTGTATTTAGCGTAGTAAGGATTTTAAGGACAATTTGCGGACGGACCAAGTTGTTGAACAGATGTAGATATGTAGTGGGGCGCTTAAGCTCTTGTTACAAAAGAATACATTTGGTAATCTTATCAATGTGCAGTTTGAGGTGCAATTTATAAAAAAAAAAAAATCGAGGACTCTTATACATTAGCTGCGGTTTTACGTCTCCATCAAGATGGACGGCACTAGGCGTATTTAGCGTTGAATTAATGCCCAAGAATTGCTTCCCTATTGCTTCTATTTGCTTCCTATTCTCAAATAATTGCTTCCATCGTAATCTAGCAGAAAAACTACATTTTAAGGGTGACCGTCCATTCTGATATCAGGGCCCCGAGTCTACTATCGTCATCGCGTTTCCATGAACTGTCATTGACAGTTCAATAGTCGGTTTTTTTCCTATTTGGTAATCTACTAATACAAATGACGTCATCAATCTTGTCACTGTAACGCCACGACGACATTACACTTGGGTCACCGCGTCGTATCGTAGTGTCCCTGATAAATAGAATTCTTGAAATTAACGGTCGCCATTAATTGTCTCCATCAGGATGGCCGGTCACGAGGCCTATTTAGCGTTGAATTTATGCCCAAGAATTGCTTCCCTATTGCTTCTAATTGCTTCCTATTCTCAAATAATTGCTTCCATCGTAATCTAAAAGAAAAACGTCATTTTAAGGGTGACCGTCCATTCTGATATCATTTCGGCCGGTCAGCGCGTCGTAGTGGCCCTGATAAATAGAATGATTTAAATTTGCAGTGGCCATTAATTACTTCCCATTTGCTTCTCTTAATGTTTTCAACGATAATACTGAAACTAGCACGGCAATAAAGATATCGACTAAAGTGCTGTTTATCAATATTTTTAGCGCCTGATAAAAAAATAAAGCAAATCTCATATTTAACATTGCAGTTAAGCTTGAGTAGGCGATAAATCTATCATATTGTACCGATGGCCTACAGCTAAGTACTGTGTTATTAAAAATTAGTGCCTATAGTATTTAGTGACAAAAATAACCATACAAATGTAATAAACACATGTAAATATAATATTTCATTTCTAATGGGAGTGTCTAATGCAGCTGTACAACAATAAAGAATACACAATAAGATAAAAGATTATAAATGAATTTTCCAATAATTAATGTTACGAATATTTACGAGTGCCAGCAATTGGTTTACGTAAATAAAAATGTATTTTATTTTATTGTGTATTCGTTATTGTTGTACAGCTGCATTAGACACTCCCATTAGAACTAAAATATTATCTTTACGGGTGTTTATTACATTTGTATGGTTTTTGGTCACTAAATACGATAGGCACTAATTTGTAATAACACAGTTCTTACCTGTAGGCCATCGGTACAATACGATAGATTTATCGCCTACTCAAGCTTAACTGCAATATCAAATATGAGATTTGCTTTATTTTTTCATCAGGCGCTAAAAATATTGATAAAAAACACTAGTTAATATCTTTATTGCCGTGATAGTTTCAGTATTATCGTTGTAAAAGATTGAGAGAAGCAAATGGGAAGTAATTAATGGTCACCGTGAATTTTAATAATTCTATTTATCAGAGCCACTATGACGCGGTGACCGGCCGACCTGATATCAGAATGGACGGTCACCCTTAAAATGACCTTTTTCTTCTAGATTACGATGGAAGCAATTATTTGAGAATAGGAAGCAAATAGAAGTAATAGGGAAGCAATTCTTGGGCAAAATTTCAACGCTTAATACGCCTCGTGACCGGCCATCCTGATGGAGACCATTAATTACTTCCCATTTGCTTCTCTCAATGTTTTACAAAGATAATACTGAAACTATCAAGGCTATAAATATATCGACTATAGTGTTGTTTATCAATATTTTTAGCGCCTGATAAAAAATAAAACAATCTCATATTTAACATTACAATTATGCTTGAGTAGGCGATAAATCTATCATTTTGTACCGATGGCCGACAGCTAAGTATTGTGTTATTAAAATCATGTGCGTATCGTATTTAGCGACAAAAAATCAAACAAATGTTTCCAGTACACAGAACAGACATCCACATCTAAAACCTATCCACAAACAACAGAATTAACACACTTTGTGTAAATCCTCGGGGTTTCACTTGACTTTGGTCCGTGTTGTCTTACGACTCCGGCACTAGCTGAGATACTAAAAAGTATAAAAATAAATAATAATAATATTCTAATAAATTAATTAATTTTAATAGGCAAGGTTTCCAGAATGCTGGCAGCATTACCACGTTGAATGGCAATGCTTACCTGCTGTGCAAAGTAGAAACCACCACCACCAAACCTTGCCAAGTAGAATAGATTTAGAATAGTAGTATATAAGTTAGTTTTACTTTTAATTAGTTACTTTTCGTTTGTATTTTATTCATGTTTGTTTATTAAATAAATACAACAAATTTTAATTGTATATTTCGAATGAGATGTTGGCAGTTGCGGCCGCGCGCTGCGACCGCTCATTGAGTAAACTGACAATATTTCACATAAGACGCTCAATCTGGATTGCGATCAACGGATCATGGATTTCAAAATATTTAGATAATTTGTGATCCAATGTCACTTTAACACATTACACAGTCAATCTGGATTAAGATTATTGATCTCGATCTCTGATGTCGATCCAGATTGACCGTGTAATGGATGCCATAGAAAATGCGTATAAAGGAACATAATCAAAATGTCAAAATCGACTTTGACTTTGACATTGACATTAGTCAAATTTTGAAAATGATGTATATGAGCTATGAGGTTGATTGCTGAAACTGAGATTAAGTTTTTCTTTGAATCAAATGTCTAAATCTTATAAATGTGTGAATTGTGGTGAAGGAGCTTCAGCATTATTTAGAACATATGCACCGACTGTTCTAAAACTTACAAAATGTGTAAGCAGTTTTGTTATCACTCCAGAGTATTTCCGAAACATTTTGAAGACCATAAATAGCATCTTATAGAATAACTGCAAAACATCAGTGATTTTTTTGTTTTACAAAAGTCAGTTCATGTCATGTTTATTCATCCACACACGCCCGGATTGTAGAGACGTCCTTACTCCTCATGGGTCAGCCTCGAAGGGAGCGGGGCCTATGTGCCTCACTCCCTGAAGCCGAGCCTAGGACGGTAGGCTTCCCTCTCCCGCTCCGCGGCCTCCTTCTGTGACATTACTTGTCTACAGAAGGAGGCAACCGCCTAATACTTTATCAGCCTGTTTACATCCTATATTTACCTGATGAACAAGCAATTATTCCGAGTATGAATCTTATTTTGAGTCCTATAAGTACAGACATTAATTTTCTAAGATAAATAGTTAAAAGTGGTCTTAGGTAATTAATCATAAGCTAAGTTGACAGCAGGTACAATTTTCAGTATGTGTATTTCTCATTTCAGAACAACTGCAAAGGATTAGTGGATAAGTACATAGAGTATGACCCTGTTATAGTCATGATAGATTTAGTTTTAATGTCTAAAGAAGCACAAAGACATATTTTGTACAATACAGAATTTAAGGTGAGACATCTATGGTTATCTTATAATGATGGTGGTGATAATAGTTTTTTCTAAGGCTGGGAGTTCTGAGTTCTATCCCCATGCAGTTAAAATTTGTGTTTAGGTGCAGTTTTTGACTGTGAATAAGTCTTTGTAAAACCCCCTGTAACCCAGAGATTTATTTTGTAGTGTGGGTATTGTCAAAAAAATATTTTAATGAATATACTTATTTTCCTTTACCCATCAGATGATACTTAAAACTATATCAGTTTTATTATTTGATATTTGTGTACAAACAACAAAAAATATTGAAAGAAAATAAAGTACAACTTAGGTTTGGAATGGTGGAGGCCTATACTTGAAAAGAAGTCCTTCATATAAAAAGAAAAAAAATATATTAGATACTAAATGTATTAATTATTGATTAAGGCTAGAGATGTGTAACTCAGGAGTGATTCGTAAAAAAGATTTAAATCCGTCACAAAAGATGTATAAATCAGTAACTCCCTCGTTTTCTCAATACATCTTTAAATCTTTAAATCACTCACTTCAGATTGATTGAATATGAAAAGATGTAGAGTGAAATGACTATTGCACTGCAATAGCATTTCTCAATACATCTTTAAATCTTTAAATCACTCACTTCAGATTGATTGAATATGAAAAGATGTAGAGTGACTATTGCAGGATTAGGCGACACAAAACGAGACGGAGAATGATTTGTATGTTCAAAGTCTGTCTATGCGTATTACAATGATCCCTGGAATTTTCATTAAATCTCGCATGTACGAACGAAACTATTTCTTCCGTCTTTGACACAAAGTGTTAAATCTAATGTAAACTTATGATCGCTCATAATTTCGTTGATTTTGTTTACATTTTTTTGAAACATATTAACAATCGTAAGCCGTGTACATTGTGTAAAGTTACTGTACAGCTGTATTAATAATTATTGCATTGTTTTTAGCTGTGATTTGAACTTTTAATATAATAATTTGATAAACTTCCTTGATAAATAAAGTGAAGTTTCTTTTGTGTAGCTATCGAAATATGGACTTAGTACGAGTTTGAACGGATGTTTTGTAAATAAATACTTATGTAAATAAAGTGTAGGGTAATTGAAAACGATGCTAGCATGGCAATTAACATTCTTAGGTATTAGATAAAGTGATAGAACTTGTAAATAAATAATTACTAGATTAGGTACTTAAGTAATAGGGTAATCAATCTTTAAAATATCTTCTTGAAGAAAATATTGATTGACTAGCCCATCAAAATGCAAGTGAATGATTATTCAATTCACCCGCTGAAGCATTGCTTTTGGTTAAAGAAAAAAGATGAAGTGAGTGAGTGAGCTATTTAGAAGATGGGAGTTATTTGGGATTTAAAGATTTAAAAGAGTGATTTAAATCTTCTTATCAAAAAGATTTCTAAATCTCTGTTCCTTTAAAAGATTTATTTTGCGCATGTCTAATTAAGGCTAAATGAAGCTTATTATTATTTCAACTTACAAAGGTTTGTTCTAGTTCTGTCTTTGGAACAACTTATTATACATATGGTGTGCAATAAATGAATACTTACAAAGAATGAAGTTGTATACCTTTATTCTTTGGATAATTATTAAGAAGCAGATTGTCTTATTAGTTTCAAATTGTTTCAGTCATTTTGGAAGCTTCTTATCATATTTATAATGCTGGAGACATATGGAGTGTGGAGAAATGATAGTCTCTTTAATATAGCTATTAACACATTGTGTGGTTTCAAAACAAATGCTACATTAACCTATTTGTAAGTTTATATTTGTACATTTTTAAGCTTTCCTGTATAATATGGGAAAGTATTATATAATTTATACCAATATCATGACGCTGAAAAGTTTGTTCGCTTGAATGTAGTCATCTTAGCAACTACTGTTTTGATTTAAAAAAATATCTGTGTTCGATAGCCCATGTATCAAAGACAGCTTGGCTATATATACCATCATGCTACGAACAATAGGACCGGAGCACCAATGAGGAATATTAAACATGTCCTTGTTTCTAAAGGTTACTATAGCATTAAGGACTATATTGAGGATAAAGATGTTTGGTCTCATGAACCATCCTGGGTAACACTTCCTAGAGACCCTGTATCTAAGTAAAATAGTAAACATAATAGTGTGATGTTCTGTGAACTATCTGTAATCGGCCTAATGAGTTACATTAATAGACCGCTAGTTCTGTCTCAAATTTGCTTCTTTTATTAGTATAAAAACATTAATAGATAATCAAATATTATAAAGACAACCATTCGGGAAAATAATGTGTATGCCAAATAAATAATAAAAGTAACTGGACCAAAACCTGCCCATTTGAGTATGTTTCTCCGGACCATCTCATGTGGGTCGTGTTAAAACCGGCAGTATAATAACCCACTGAGTTTGTTTCGCCGGATCTTCTCAGTTGGGGCGGTATGGATCCGGTGGTAGCATTAAAGCGCGTCCGTCGTTATATAGTCATGGTCCGCCCAAATAATGACAATTGTTCTTAATATAATTTAATATAGACAGAACAAGCTATTGGGCACAATATAGTTAAATGATAAAGTTAAGACTAAAATTTATTAAAAGCAATAACTAAAATACCTGCTTAATATGCTCATTTATAAATGTTAAAATTATACATAGATTAATAATAAATTTTTGTTTTGACTTTTTGCAAGTGCAGGTAATAGGTTTACGTAAATAAAAATGATTTTTATTTTATTTATTTATTCATGTGAATGAAATGTAGGTAATGTACAAGCTAGTAATATATAACATTGAGGTTTCTTATGAATTTTAAATGTGGTTCACAATGTCTGAACCTACTTCCTTGGTCGTCTGTACTAAGTTATCATAGTCATCAAGCATAATGTATTTTTTTTTAATTTTCAGATATACACCAAGTAACACGTCATTACTGGACCCATGGAGAACTAACTGTTGGGCTTGGACTATAGAGGACAAAGCTGAAGATCTTTTTATATGGGAAAAAGACTTCTATATACACTTCTGTTCTACATGCTTTGGTTGGTATTATAATTTTAAAAGTTGACAACTTAGAAATTAGTATATTGTCAGTGTGGATCTATTTATTTTACTTTTTGACCTTAGCAAACAGTTCATTTAGTGTTTTAAATGTAATTTGTAGGTACTACAAATTACACTACATATTGTTGTTCTAGTACCGATACCTAACTAACAATTTTGTGCAAAGTTCTTTTTTTATTACAATAGACATAAAACTCTTATTCCTTGTTTTGTAGAGGTATGTTTTAATACCTATGTAAAGGTTCATGTCATTTGTTCATATTTATTTATGAATATATCTCCAAATTCATAATATTAAGTTTTCCCCACTCCACTTAGGATGTATTGGTACTTTATTTTATGATATGTCCATCTGCAAATAAAAAAACGTCTAAATACATGCTTCATACAGCAGCTTAATGCAACACATAACAGGTTTTCCAAATCTGGTTAGTTGGTACATTTTTTTTTGTTAATTGACTAGCTACCTTCATTTTCCAGCAGCCAAAAAAATAAATATAAAGCAGCCAAAAGAATAAATTTCATTATTTCATTATTTGTTGCTAATTTGTTGCTGAAAGATGATTTCGGTTCTGGCACTCGCCGGCCGCTGCCACAGCACCGCTAAAACAAGCTGCAGTATGAGCAGCAACAAATTTTCGCTATAGCATTTCCACGGAAAAATCGTTAGTTAAGCTAGCGTGGCCGGTTTTTCTCTTGATCCAACTTCTGTTAACTTCCGGTTCTTATTTTGTTGCTGACTCTCTATGCTAAAACAAGCTGCAGTATGAGCAGCAACATATTTTCTCAATCGTTTTTTAACGGGAAAATCGTTAGTTAAGCTAGCGTGGCCGGTTTTTTTTATATACCGATCTCCAACTTCTCTTGACTACCGGTTCTTATTTTGTTGCTGACTCTTTATAGCTGCAGTATGAGCAGCAACAAATTTTCACAATAGCATTTCCACGGAAAAATCGTTAGTTAAGCTAGCGTGGCCGGTTTTTCTGTATACCGATCTCCAACTTCTCTTGACTTCCGGTTCTTATTTTGTTGCTGACTCTCTATGCTAAAATAAGCTGCAGTATGAGCAGCAACAAATTTTTACTATAGGATTTCCAAAGTCAAGAGTGAAGCTAGCCTGGACATTATTTATTTTGGCATAATTGAAAAAAAATCAATTTTTATTTTTTTAATTTCTTCATCTTTCAGCAACAAATTGACCACTATTCGCTTGATCGATCAGCTCACATCCAGTGATTTCCACCCTATCTTATTGCAAAGTTAGCGTTATTGCCGATTTTTTGCGATCGGTTGAAGCAAAAAAAAAAAAAAATTCTAGCAACTAATTATCAACTATTTTTTTTTTTCAATTTCCCTGATTTTACATCACCATTTTTTTAGACCTAATCTTGCCTGACAGGTTGGTTATTGCAATATTATGTTGTAATACACAGGGAAATGCTGTTGCCCTTTTCCTGGTTTACCTTTGTGATAAATGATGTTATAATAATCGGGACCAATGGCTTGCCATGCTTTCTGAGGCAGGAATGTTAGTGCTTGAGTCTCAAGTCCTTCAATCAAGTAGCCCCTGAAATAAATCTTAGTTAATTTTAATTTTTCTGGTGTTCAGGATCGAACTCACGACTACCAAGACTAATGCTGATTTTCCACCAGAGTGGCAAGACGAGACGAGGCGAGAAGAGAATTGCAATCGCACTGACCCTTTTCCACTAAAAATAACCATCGCGAGCTCGCGCGTGACCGCCACGCCGCCGCCCGTAGGCTTGTACTATCATAACGGTATTCTCAGTTAATAACACAGTCATAAGTAGCAATTAACAACAATAAGCCTCTCGCGAGAAGCGTGTTTCTGTTGCAAAGGTAATTTATACTCTATATCCGAAGCAATACGGTTCATTTTTACACAAACAAATATTTCAATTCACGCCTCGCCTCGTCTCGTCTTGCCACACTGTTTCTACCAAAGATGCGCTGGGAGAGGATTGAAAGTTTGCCATACAAATTTCAATTCTCTCCTCGCCTCGTCTTGTCTCGCCAGTTTGGTGAAAAATCAGCATTATAACGCTACGCTCCAGAGGTTGTGGTTGAAAAGTGCAATACCATTATTTAAATATCATACCTTTGTTTTTATATTGCTTGTATTGTATTTATTATGTTAAATATCAGTTATTCCTAAAACAAGACTAATGTGAGAAAAATGTTTTTTCCAGCCATCATTCTCTTTTTAGTAGCAGTTAAAATTTTAATGACGTTGGCAACATCACAAAGCAAAAGCATTAGCAAAGGTAATTTTTTCCACCTATAGAAAAAATAATATATACCTAACTATGTAGTAAAAGTAGTTACACAGTCTCCTGTAAAAACATGGTAGTGTGTGAAAAACAAGCAAGCTATACTAATAGCTAGCTAAATAGATTTGTATTATAGTATGATATTTGTTAAGCTCAAAAATTACTGTATGTATATCACAAATGATTTCATCAGTAGAACACTACATTATCCAAGAAAAACTGAAGTTATTTATGATGAGGCACATTTGTACGGGAGCTCCAGAAGTAAAACAGCGCCAGCATAGGCATGAAGATTAAAAAAATATAATTAGTCCGTCAGATTACTTAAATCTCAATCAATAAAAATTGATGAAGATACAGAGCAACAACAACCTATAATGTTCAGAAGATGGGGCTCGTGACGTCACTACTAGTTAAAATTGTATCTAGAGTGATGTCACACGAAATTTCAACGCGCTGTATTTTCGTCATTTTTTGTTTGAGGAACGAAAAAAATACGTGTCCAATATTTTTTTATAATCTAACTGACGGACTCAATATATTTTTTTATTCTTCATGCCTATTCACCTTATTAATAAATTTACTATGATATGCTTATAAGCGCAAAATTAACCTATTTATTATATATTTACAGTGACATGCATACAAGTACTGAAGGCGTTCTCATTGGCCCACGTTAGTACACTGTTCACACTTCCTATGTTGGTATGGGGGGCGGAAACAAACGTGGAGACCAAGACAATTCATTATTTGCTAGTATTTGGATATAGCCTAGCAGTCTTTGTGAATGTTTTTACTGGTAAGATGACTATAATATGCAAAATATATCCAGTACTTATGTTGTATTGGACTCTGGCAGGTGTCACATGGCCCAGACTTGTGGGATATGAACAGAGAGTTGATTCATAGTTACCTATAGATTTATTTTTTTACTTGATACTTTTTGGTTACACTGTCTGAGTCATTTTATTATTCGGCTTTTATTATTCATTATATATTTACCCAAAACACCAGTTTCACAAGCAATAGGTTCCATAACCATTGTGGCATCGTTGCTGTCTCATTGAGTCAACCTCTACTTCTAGGCTTAATTAGAATATAAAAACACTGCCAGTTTAATTTGTTAACAACTAAAATATTATTTTGTTTTTCAGTATTATATGGATGCCCGGTGTTAATTACAATAGTGGTAATACTAATATGCCATTCTATGAAATACTTGGCTAATTTCACTATCACACCAATTATTCGAGGATTTTCTGCGTGAATTATACAAATAATTATCTAATCACTTAAATATACCTAAAAGAACGGGACGATGTCTACCTCATCAACAAGTTACAAAGTTTAACAGGAGGATGATACAACAGGAGTAATCATTGATAATGGAAGACCATCCCAGAACAAATTATTGTCGCAAATTATACCAGAAAACAGTGGCGGATTTACCAGCAGGCTGGAGCCTAGGGCGGCAGGTTTTAGTGGGCGGCAAATTTGGCCACATTTTTTTTATTACTTGAAAAGAAAATGTAAACAATAAACATCTAAAATTTTCGAGATTTAAACATTTCAGAGAGAAATTATTGTAGTATTTTTAGTACTAAGTAGGTACTTATACAATAATTAACAGAATTCTCCAACGTCTGAAGAGTAAATCTGTCTCAGCGTGAATCTGACTTGCTGGTCAGCCTTTGGAATCAATCACGCATTACCGCGTGCATCGCCCGTTCCTTATGCCAAATAATATCAAAAATTGAATTTGGGTGAGTGTAAGAACTGCGGAGCCATGTCAAAATTTTGCATGTTGGATTGTGTACATGTTTAATACTATGCCAGTACCTTTATTTAAAATATTAGTACCTTTGTATACTTCTACTTTATCTTATTTTTAAATGGTCCGCCATAATGACGTCAGGACTGCGGAGCCACTGCCGATTTACGAAATACCACAAGGCTTAACAAAGACTTTAATGTAACAACCTTTAATACCATGTGTATTATAAAAAATGGCATTTAAAATTTGCTTGTAGATGCCACCATCTTTAAATTATAAGCATTATTAAACATAAAATCTCATAAGGCGCCTACAACTTAGGTCACATTAATATTTTTTATTTCACATTGCTATCATAAACGAACAGGCGTGAATAAATAAAATTTTATGCTTATAATTTAAAGATGGTGGCATTTACAAGCAAATTTTAAATGCCATTTTTTATAATACACAAGGTATTAAAGGTTGTTACATTAAAGTCTTTGTTAAGCCTTGTGGTATTTCGTAAATCGGCAGTGGCTCCGCAGTCCTGACGTCATTATGGCGGACCATTTAAAAATAAGATAAAGTAGAAGTATACAAAGGTACTAATATTTTAAATAAAGGTACTAAAAGGTACTGGCATAGTATTAAACATGTACACTATCCAACATGCAAAATTTTGACATGACTCCGCAGTTCTTACTGGAGACTCACGAATTTGGTATGGATAACTATAGGTGACTAGACAATTGTTAAGGTCTGCAGGTGCGGTAAAATTTGAATAGTCTCCTGGCGGCAAATGTGTTAATCCGCCACTGCCAGAAAACAGGTTAGGTATTTGAAAGGAAATGGACCTGCCACAATGTTGGCAAGACATGTGAATACAGTTCTGACGGGATACCGATGCACAGTTTCAGTGCAACCACTTCAGGTCCTAGTCATTGCGTTGATTACGTGTAGATATACCATAAATTTGTAAAAATACTGCACTATTATGTGACGAGCAATATTATGAAGCCAAAAATGTTGGTTATGGTAATATTGTGTACTGTTGCATTTTTAGGATTAATTTTGTCTGTGATAAAAACAAAATAAAAATAAAACAAAGTCATGGTATCACAGAGTATTTATTTAAAAATATAACTTTGAAATTCCCTTAATTCAATACAATACCACTTAAGTTAAATTTTTTATAGCTTTACAACGACATTACAATGTTGATGTACAAAATAGGAGTATGAAAATACATATTATATTTGGAGAAATACAAGTTTTATATTTATATGAGCAAAATAATAAGCTAAAATCACGATAACGGAATGCCACAATTTAATCAATTACTATTTGACTTTTTTTTTTAATTTTCAGTTAATACCATTTAATATGATAACAGCGAAGTATTTGTTTTTTTTTTTAATTTTACTTTGTGAGCTAAAGCTTTGTTCTTTAATTTCCACATATCGCTTACCTATAAGAGGCAAATATTTTTGCGAAAATATTCCAAGAGCAAACTGTGGAATATGAAACCTAATTTATAAGCCACAAGAACATAAACGAGTCTGCTAGGAAGTCTGAACTTATTAGGCAGTCGGCAACAAGTTTGTTACTTAATTAGCTTTTATATAAGGGTATTCTTCAAACTTATCTCAAAAAGGGAGACGCGCCTTACATAAATCACAGCCCAAACAGTACTAAACAGTAAAAGAAATTAGATTTAGCTCCAAAACCCTTTTTGTGGCTTACTTACACTTACCGGAGGGTTTACTGTAGTAACTAGTAACTAGGTATTTTAAATTATGTTAGTATGAAAAGAGAACTATTTTACTGCATTATTATTTAACTGAAATTAATGACAATAACATTAATCTCCAGAAACCACAATATGCCTTCCAACCCTATTTGAAATACATGCTTTGAAATAATTACAGATACTTATCAATTTTCAAAAAAGAATTTAATATGCATAAATGTACAAAAGTGTGAAATTTTACATTCAGCGCTTCTAAAGTTTTCAAATTCAATTAGAGCATATATAAATCAGGGTTTCATTCCACTTTGAACACCTAGGTGTTCAAAGTGGAATGAAACAGTGTCCTCTGATCACCTACGAATCAAATCACCCAGGAGATCAAGGAGACTAAATTGGTGTCCTCTGATCACCTGGGAAACAAATCACCTAGGTGGTCAGAGGAGACCGTTTCTATTATGTAATGAACCTTGATAAATCCCACATAAATCCTGCTACAAACTTTCAAATAAAATGTTGCAAAATTGAAACTAATATGACAGAATTAAAAAGAACATCTATATCGAATATAATTTAAATATTTCTTTCCATGTTGTTAGTACGACTAGACAGACTATTAAAAACATAATTGTGGTGCAAAAATTGACAATTTTTCCTTAATTAATAAAGGACGGGAAAAAGTACTCTGATATAATGGGTACGAATACGTAAAAAAAGTATATATATCTGGAGTCATTTGGTGGAGTTACCGTATAAAAAATAGATGCACAGGATCAATTACAATAAAAGTACTATTCTATATGCTTAAATATCACAAATTTGATTGGTTGCATTAGCAATCAATCATTATAATATAACGTGTTTCGTTTAAAAGAAAATTTAAATAATGACCGTGACGAATGTTCTTTTTCATCCAAACAAACTCTAGCCATAATTCGTAATAATTTCATAAAAAAATGACAGATGGCATTGCTCGAAAGGAATATTTCTGTTGGTCATTTCCTTGAAAAATAATGGCAACTCTTAAAAAAATAAATGGGTACGAATATAAAAGCGGAAAGGCTACTTTTCGATTTTATACTCATATCCGTTCTAAAGTGTGTTTAATTTTACTTTAATTATCATTTTTATGTTCTCCAAATAAATAAAAAATGTGAAATAGTCTGTTTTTGTTACATAAAGCATGAAGAAGAGCAAATTTAGTTTAATTATTATACATTAGGGTTTTATCATTTTTTTTGTGTTTTATTTATATTATATTATATGTAAATGAGATACGAATATTTTTTTTTATAAATACCTACTTGTGCAAAAAACATTTTACCTAAAGGATACTGACCGCTAGAAGCAGTAAGTGGTAAGCGTAGTCTAAGAATACTTGCAAGTTGACTCTAATCAAATTATTTTAGAACGATGTTTATTTCGGAAATTATTTGTAATAAAAAATCTAAATACTTTTATTCAAACGGTTGCATCAATAAATTATTCAAGAATATAATATAATAGACACATAAATTTGTTCGAAAAAGTAATAGGTCGATACGGCATTCTTCGATATATTTGTTTGTGGCAGGATTTATGTGGGATTTATCAAGGTTCATTACATAATAGAAACGGTAGAAACGGTCTCCTCTGATCACCTAGGTGATTTGTTTCCCAGGTGATCAGAGGACACCAATTTAGTCTCCTTGATCTCCTGGGTGATACTAGCTGGGTGATTTGATTCGTAGGTGATCAGAGGACACTGTTTCATACCACTATGAGCACCTAGGTGATATCACCTGGGTGTTCAAAGTGGAATAAACCATAAATCAGTAGCAGTGTTTTCTTGCTAATCTAGATAAAAATGAAGCTTACCTAAGTTCAACATTTCTACAAACCCAAATTATAACACTTATAAAATTTGAAATGATATAAAACTGTGATACTAAACTTATTTCAACTGATTAAATAAAATGACAAATTAACTATTACGTGATTAATACATTTCTACTATCTGTTATAAAATACCTTAGAACACAACATGCATATAAGATGAACAATTAATCTACCACAAATAAATACAATGTTTTCAGAATAAAATACCATTGATAAAACCACAATGCAATGTATATGCAAACAACACATTTTTTTAAGGTTTATATTAATCTAAATAATTTTATTTTATTCTGGCGACATAAATGTGTATGAATATAATATATGGAAGCATACAACTTAAGGTGCAATGTTCACACTTTAGGTATGTATTTAATGGAGAATTTGACGGAAAATTGCATTTATCTGCTATATTAGTAGGTAGTCTATTCTTTTTGAGTGTAAAAGGCAATAACAGGACTGTGTTCATTAATTCCAAAAAGTAAATTGAAGTAGAAGACCAAAGATCTTCAATACTATAGGAACGGTACCTATATAATTTTGATGGTAAAGTTAAAGGCCATAATTGACGTAATGGTGACTAAATAAACTTCTATTATTAGCCCTTACACTCGCAAATTAAATAATCTATTACAACAAGAAAGAAACCCCATATTCGTTAAATTGACCATTAAATACCTTTGATAATGATAATTTGATAGTTAGAAAAAGAAACAAAAAAATTTACCATAATGGCTGAAATTTGTGTGACTTTTATTTAATGATTTTTCAATAGGTATATATTTTCTTTCAACTATGTTGGAAGTCACATTCATACATTTGGTTAAGTTTTGTAGTTTTTCCAACTTAACCAAATGTCTTTTGGATTAAATACAACATGAAGTGCTAGCTTTGAAGATTTTATACAAATATTTTTATTGTGTATAAAAATATTTGTATAAAATCTATATAATATATAAGACTGACAAGGTAATTATAAAAAATCATGGAATTTATTCATTATTAGGCATTCAGTCTTTGGTCAAATTGAGCGAAAAGCAAACTAAACTAATGATGTGATATGGGAATAACTGATAATCTACATTATGGCTTAAGTTAATATGATAAACAAGAAGAATTTCCTTATTTGATACAATAATTTACAGGAAAACTTCAATGAGTTGCATATAGATAAATATAAATAGTATCATCACAATTTTTTTACAACATGCCTTACACTCGCCAAATGCGAACTTCTGAATGACAAACCAATACCAAGTACCAATATGCCCTCACTGTAGATTACATTGGTGGCATGCTATAGGCAGTGTTGTGGTATTAATGAAGATTTCGATCTCATGGGTAATGTACTAGTGTGAATGTTTCTGTGAACCTAGTTTGTATGAAACAAAAAATAGGATGACAGAAATAGTTTACAAGATGATAGGAGCAATTTCATTGTAAAAATAACGAAAGAGCTATCCATTTTATGTAATTTGATATAAACATTCAATGACAAAAGACATAACTAAATATTAGATGAGTTAATTACTTAAATTAAAAAACTATGATAAATATAATGATTAATGGAACCAACCAAATTTTCAATTTACCTTAACAGCACACAGCAAGCTTAATTAGTGTTACAATTCATATTTAATAATAGGCCCATTATATAGTCGGGATCATATCATATGACAGAAGATGCAAGTGCATACGCCATTAAAAATACTTACATAGACAAATTTTACAAATAAACCTCGAAACTTGAATAGAATTTAATAAATAATACACTAGATATTAACAGTGTGATTAAGACTACAATAAATTATCTTTTTCTAGTGACAAAATAGACAATGTTTCATTTTAAAATTAGCATTTGGATGCATTTGCTATGACTTCAAAGTAGGTATTAATTAAATACTTGATCCATTGCCAATGTATTTTTTTGTTATGATTACCAAAATGAACAATGACATTTGGTTTTTCTTTTAAATACATTAATGCAAGCAATTCAACTACACATTTTTTATAATTAATAGTAATCTAGTTTTAAAATAAATATTGGGATTTAAGAATACAAAAATATAGGCCCAACTTTAATGATAGTTTTCTTGTGAATGATTTTATTATTATTATAAACAGTTTTAATTTGTGCAAGACCTAATAGTCAACTAAGCAAAAGGGTAAATTTAACTCCAAAAATTAGTCACTCCTCTCTGGTTTGAATGTATATTGTCCATGAGAGGTTGTGGGGGTATTGTGTAATACCCTCTGACAGGTGGTCAATTAAATACTACTTTGAAATATTTACCTATTTCTCTCTAAATATTGTAAGAGCATTCTCACTTGTTCTACCAGTTATTTATCCATGGAACTAGTAAGATTTAATTTAGCCATTGCATTGGCTATTATGCAATAAGGAAGACTAAATATTATTGAGTTTGTCGCACTAGTGAGAATTCTTCAATGATAATTCTACAGTAAGAATACATCATCATTAAAATTTTCACCTATAAATCTAACTTAAAATATTTTTATATTTGTAAACAACTTTTATAATATATGCTTTGAGACCTAACAAAAGTGAGTTAATACATTTATTCTTCCTATGCAGATAAATTATTCTAATATAAATATTATTTTACCTGTTGAGTCACAACAAATTATACAAATGCCATATTTCCTTCAACAATTTAAAACTACCTAAGTGATACATAATGACAACTAAGGACTCAGTGGTGGATCATCGTTGCCAATCATTACATCTTCGTACATGACATCATTGTTCCGTCTAGCCTGAATTTTCTGCCATATAGTTTCAATAAGATTATACTTTCTTATAATTAGTACTGCACCAGTTATTAACAATGCGAGAGTAAATATAGTAACAGTCACTATTGTAAGATCATTGTTTTCGTCTGGCGTCTCACAGTCATCACCCACCTTAATAAATCCCTTTACACATACGCACTGGTGCGACGTCGCATTACATAGCTGGTGGACAGGACACGGGTACAAAACAGTTTCATTGCAGGACAGGATGTGCTCTGTTAAAAAGAACAAACTCTAACACAAGAATAAATTGATTCAATTAAATAATAGCTGGCTACATACGTAGGACTTACCGGCGCAACTGTATTGAATTACATTTATGATCAAAGTCACCAAAATGTCAACGGTTTTTAACCCCATATTGTATATATGGGTGTAAATCAATATTTACATTACAAATAATTTGTAACTAAACAACATTTACATCTATTTGGATATTTATTAGAACACTTTCGATTAAACAGCAGTCCAGAAAACCAAGCAAAACAAACGTCAGAATTATTGACCTGTCATTGTGAACTTGATGGCATAGAAAGAGAATTGCTTAGAATGTACAGTAGCGGGAAAATTTGATTATAGTAGTTAGTTTATCCCTTATTCAAACGCGAGCCTGTGGAGGAGTTAACAAAAAAGTAAGATACGTTACTGGGTAATTTTGGGTCGTAGGTTTCAAAAATACACACAAAAGAGGGGTTGGTGGGAAGTATATATCCCGTCGTCTGTTCTTTCTGGTAAAAAAATTGGAAAGGTGGGAAATATAGCTTCCAGTGTCCAGTATGATATCTATATTTCAAAACACCAGCTAGTTGCCCCGCCTCCACTTGTGAATTTAATTTTAACGTAAAAAATTACATAGATCGTGTTTTTAATAAAGGAGGTAAGAGTACTATCAATACATATTTCTTCTACTAAGGAAAGAACGCGGAAATTGAAAAATGAATAACTTCACCATATAATTTTAGTTGAGTAGCTCTAGCTAGAATTTTTTTTCAGAACTACCCTAAAAAACTTAAAAATAACGGTAATTTCGGCGGCAAAATCACGTCATCTGACTTTGAGGCGTGTTTATATTATATACATGCCATAATTCTTTAAAAAGTGTTGCCATTAAAAAAGGTTCTCCAAAATATTAAGATTGCGTAGATAAATATAACATTGCATTAGGTTTAAGCATATAAAAAGAAAAAACTATTTACTTCAATCTGAGATGTGGGAAGTATAGCTCCCAACGTTTTAATAAGGGTTATCTAATCATTCGATAATTATCAGTACGCGTATAAGTTATTGGTGTACAGTACCGCAATTGTTTGGCGGATGATCAGTCAAACAAAGTTTCAGGTTAAGTTAGAAAATATTACGTAAAATATTGTTCTTGCTTTTTTATAAACTGTTAAGTGTATACGGCATAACAATATGTTCTTATTTGGAACCGTTTTAAAAGCAAAAAAGTTTGATTTAACATTATGAAAGTAACCTTTTAATGGTTCAGGGTGGCCAGTGGTCATTAGTTTTACCTTATTTCCATAATATGAATATGTTTATAATTAGGGACTTAGGTGGAAGTAAGCATATAATGAAAAATAATTATTGAGCATAATCCTAATATTATTAGGATTATTATTATTATAAGACTTATTCATGAAATTATTCATTAAAATTTCAAAAATAATAAGATGCATTATTCACCTGTCTAAATAACTTATATTCAAAATATAATTAATAAATTATTCTTGGTTTATTGCCTTTTGAATATATTGGATATTCAAATACTTTTTACAGATGATCTTCTGGTGACACTATCACCGTGCACAATTTTTTTTTAATATGCTGAATAAATTGTCGTACGGTTGCTTTTGTTTTACCAATAAAATGTATTTTGTTTAAAATGTCAAATGAAATTTTAATTAAAATTTCTGTTCATATACCTTGGATATGTTTGTATAAACTCAATATGAAAATTATTTATTTTGTCTATGTCTTTAACTTCCGAAAACGCTATTAGCCATTTTGTGACGTCATACATCTTGTTAATAAACATGAACGCGATCCTTTTCTATTACACTTTCTGAGTCATGACGTCATTCCTCTTGAACACAGATAATGTATATAGAGCAACATGTCTGACATCGTTTTCGTCTCCAAAATGTCAAGCCAATTTTGAAATATTTATTTTAGTGTTTTCTAGATCTCAAATAAATGCCATATTTTTTCTTGGTCTATTTAAACCATTCGTGACCATATAAAAATAATTTCAAAAAAGTGTTAACTAGCCTATTGATTTAACTATTGAATAAAGGTATTGATATAATATTGACAAGGTAGTATCAATTGAATTCTCTGTTAATTAGAAAAAAATACAAATTATAAGGATATGAATACTGTGGATTTAAAACGTTATTTATATTCTATTTTATTTTATTTATTTCAATATTTTTTTCAAATGTAAACACGAAAACAATTTGATGAGTAATATTTTTCATCACAATGGGTGCCATTACACAGTCTATCACGGATCTTCAGGATCCAGATTGACTGTGTAATGGCACCCTATGACGTTTGTACCGTAAAGGAAGTGAGTAGAAATAAAAAACGATGATGTTAAAATTTTTCATATTAAACTATTATGTAGCGCGTCAAATAATTTAATACATTATTAACAATTCATAATTTTTCACCCAACTTGATAGTGATATACTCCAATAAACAAAGTGCCTACATAGTATGAATTAAACCATTTTATTCCTTAGCTTTTTTATTACATGCGTAAATTATTTATAGAAATAAAAGCATAGAGTAGGTTACTCTATGTTTTTATTTCTCCCAATATTAGACTACAGCAAATATCAAAAATAAATCAAGATGGCGTGATTTTCCTCGAAGTGTTTGTTATTTCTTTCTCTTCTGCGTGCCGTTCTGATTGGCAGTAGGCGAATAAATATTCAACGTCGACGACCTTATGCTTTTTTTGAAGTTAATCGGCTTATAATAATTAATCATCCATAACAAAATTGATGTGACGCGTAGGGCGCCGTTTTTAATTTAAAAAGTAATGTGAATAGAAATTTGTGAAATTTTATTGTGGCTCTTTAAAAAATGGAAATCTAGACTTGGTGATGCATCTTGTAGGCCGGCAGGTTTAGTTGCCCTTGCGTTTACAATTATTTTGTAATTTAATGGTGGACAGGAGATCTTTGCATAATCCGCCCTTGAGACTAAACTGACTTAACTGACCCATTCTCGCTTTATTTTCTTCTTGTCCTTAATAATAGCCTGCCACCTCAATCAGAGGCGATGTTTCCAATATCAGAGTGTTCTAAAAATATCTTGTGACATTATCAAAAATATCATGACAGGTTGAAACAAGATAGGTATTTTTTGTTATTCTTTATTCTCGTCACTTAATTTTTACACTTGATTCCAATTAGCGCATTTTGACTTTAGAACTGTGGCAGCGGTGGCTTAGTGGTTATGGTAGTTGTTTTTGAGGTCGCGTCGCCCGAATCAAATGTGTAAGCAGAAAATAGTTGTTTTAGTCTGGGTGTGCTATATATCATACAAGGATAATTTACCGAGAGCGGGTGTTGGTTGTTTAGAAGAAAACTTTCAAATTTGTCGTGGTCTGGCAGTCGGGATGGTACTAAAATATAATTGGCATACAGAAGATTTGAGGGTGCGCGCCACCATTACTTATCCTGTGTTACCTATACATTCTGAACGTATGGAAAGTAAGGATCATATTTGTTAAATAATACTTTTATCAATATTTTTTAGCGCCTGACAAAAAAATCATATTTAACGAGTTTGATACTCTAGTTCGAATGACGTTACCTCGATGGTCATTACCTCGATGTCTCTAGCTCGACGGTACACTTCACCGATGGGTCGTTCTCGTTACCTCAAAAGGTCAATACCTCGAAGGATCTCTTCCTCGACGGGTCTTTTCTTCGATGGTACATTTGATCGATGGGTTGTTACCTCGAAACAAAATTTACTGTACAAATTTTAAGTATTTGTGTGTGTAACTGAAAGGTGTAAAAATACAAGTGAATTGAAATGAATATCGATATAATCATAAGAGGCAACATAATATTGTGATCATTAATATAAGTAGGTACGCGTATTTTTAACATTTAAACAACAAGCTGTAATCAACTACATGTATTAATTATTTAAACAAAAATCATCAAAAAATGAAATTAACTTTCTTCTGTGTTTTAAAACACTTGTCTTCTTTTTATCAAATTAATGAAATTAAATAACCAATTATTATTTTTACCTATTTCTTTATATCGAATAGAATGCGATCAACTACAACGTCATAATTATAACGCTGCGCTGTGCAATTTGCAATAGAACGCAAAAAGTCTTTTAATTCCATTTGTTCTCTGTTCTTAGTCATTTGTACAATTGCCGATTGCAATTTCTTGCTTTTATCAAAAACATACTTGTAAAAAAACCCAAGACTTGGGTTTTCTTACAAGTATGTTTTTGATGGCATCTCATTTCTTTTTGTAGATACCTAGATGTACTTTTTTCCTTTGCTTTACAATTTACATTATTTTTTTGAATACCAACAATGGATTTTACCACTCTGTCACTGTCTTATGAGCTTTCCAATTTTCGTAGGTTGTGTTCCTCTTTTTCTTTACCGGTACTACTTCTTGAACTTCAGCTACAGTTTTTCTCAAAGCCTACTCCATATCTCTATGGGTTTTTCTCGAAAGCTTTGATGTAACAATATTAACCATGTCTAGACATTAAATGCTTGGGTTCCGTACCCGAAGGGTAAAAACGGGACCCTATTACTACGACTTAGCTGTCTGTTTAATTGTCACCAGGCCTTTGTTTTTTAAAATTAAGAAATTGATGAACTGTTTTTGTTGGTATTTTGATACAACTACATAATACATGTCCGATTGCACCAACATTCCAAAATTCCGACGAACGCGTGGTGTGGGAATCGAACGCAGAAAACCAGGTTCTACACATATTCGTCCATTATATTATACATATTCATTTACACTGATTTACTGACTGCAAATGTGACTTTGTAATCCTATACATTTATAAGAAATAACAAAGTTATTAATGCAGTTGATGAAACTTAACAACTGGACCAAAATTGCAACTGGACCAAAATTGCAAAATGTTGGAATTTTCCCATGAGTTTTACACTAAACTCTCCTAGGACTCAATATTTGAAGCTTCTACGTCTGCTAGAAGTGCCTAAACATTTTGATGATCGGTCAGTCAGTCAGTGAGTGAGTGACAAAATTACCGAAATTACCAAATTTTTACTAGTTATAATTCTTAAAGTAGTGGTTGAAATTGAATGAAATTTGAAATATACTGTAGTTTTACAAAGCCTGCTAAGGTTCTGAAAATTCAGGTTCCTATCTTTATGCACAACGAAGTTATAGGGGGTCGAAAATGGGCGGAGTTGCTTCGAGAAAAGATAGGCACGGCAGTGAAACTTTTTTTTTTTCTTACTCGACTTGGTGGTGCCCTGCCGTGTCCCCAGATAACAAAAAATATCTTGTTTTAATCTGGCGTGATATTTTATGCGGCTTGTATTGTATTCAGCTAACATTCTTTGAAGTATGTACATTGTTCCAAAGTTACCTTTTTAGGGTTCCGTAGCCAAATGGAAAAAACGGAACCCTTACGGATTCGTCATGTCTATCTGTCTATCTGTCTGTCCTTCCGTATGTCACAGCCACTTTTTTCCGAAACTATAAGAACTATAATGTTGAAACTTAAGGTAAGTGGATGTATTTCGTGAACCGCAATAAGATTTTCACACAAAAATAGAAAAAAAAAACAATAAATTTTGGGGGATCCCCATACTTATAACTGAAACTGAATTTTTGTTTCATCAAACCTATACTTTTCTATGTATAGATCTTAAAAATGATATTGAGGTTTCTAATATCATTTTTTTCTAAAATAAATAGTTTGTGCGAGAGACTCTTCCAAAGTGACTCTTCCTAAAATAAGAGAATGATACAACTAAAAAAAATTTATGATTTACACTTCATATCATGCAAACTTCCACCGAAAATTGGTTTGATCGAGATCTTGTAAGAAGTTTGTTTTAATACGTCATAAATAGTAAACCGCAGTTTACATTTCACTCAATCAACAAGAATTAAAAAAAAAATCATAAACATACGCTTTTTCTTTCATTCTTGATATCAAAAATATGCACTTGTAACTTGTAGGTTATTTTTTAGAAAATGCCTACCTTTATTATTATTATTAGGTACCATTTTTCATTTAATTTGGAAGTCTGACTCCTCAAGGCCAAAGGCCAAAGGCTCAAAGAAAATTTTAACTATTGAAAATGCTAACATGATTTTTTAAAGATCTTAGTAAATTGATAAAGAAACTATCACTTTTCTCTGATTTCTTCTAAGTTTAAAAAAAAACTGAATTACCCGAAAACGTCCACACCCCTAAAATCCAGCTGGTACGTTAGCTACCTACATCATCAACCCTGAAAGAGATAATGCCAAACCGTCTTAACTTTTAACAAGCTTAAACATAAGATACCTTAGTAATATAAATGTAAATTTTTACCAAAGTATAGTCCAAGAGGGCTTCTAAGTGCTACTTTCATGGACCAGGCCTAAGCCGAATTTGAATAAAATAACTTATGCGGCTACCATAAAAACGAAGTTTGAATAGGAAGAACACTTAATTGGCTTAAATAAATCTTGTAACCGATTATATTAAGTAAAAAAAAAGCGTATCAGCTCAGAATGTCAACTTCGCAAAATGACAACCGATCGCAAAATGTCCACTTCTCACAATGTCAACTTCTTAAAATGTCAAATTCGCATAATGTCTATTTCTCAAAATGTCCATTTCTCAAAATGACAAACTCTCTTAACGTCAACTTCTCACAATGTCAACTTCTTAAAATGTCAAATTCGCATAATGACATTTCCACGTAGTTTCAACTTTAACAAAGTAATGTGGTAATAGGTATAGCTAGTTACACATAATTATACTAAGGGGTATATGTAGGTAGATACCTGAAGATTTTAAAAATAAAAAAACCAAAATTTATAATCAATCAACTGTAATATGTAGTAATATAATAGGTGTGTCATCTTAAACAAAAACAAAAAAAATCACCAAATCATCAAAATTTCGAAAAACAACAATATAAACTGTAAAAAACACTGATTCTCCACAGGAATAAAAAATCATTTAGATTGTTAGTTTCAATTTACTTTTTGAACAAAGATAGCCGCAAAAATATAATCTTTGTAAAAAATGATGCGATAGTCAAATTTTCATTTTGCAGTGCAGTCAAATATTTCTTATATTTAATATCAAAAGTTATATCGCGGAGTCGTCTCCTATTTCTCAAAACTTTAAAAAGACTGTCCGTTATTCTCTGATCCCAATATTTTGCTTCTTTTTTTAATTTAAATAAAAAGTAATAAAAATTTGGATTTTTTGGAATGCGACCATTTATACGCCGGTGCCAACCTTCTAAAGAATTTGTTGTTCGGTGGCGCTGACCCGCACAACTTAAAATATTTGGTGAAAACTTAGGGTACCATTGTCTTTCAAAATAGCGACGGAAGCGCTTCATTCCGTCATTACGAGGAGATTTATCTAAGATATGACTCCATGCAGCAGTCATTAAATTTGCTGGTAACAGGGGAATCATTGCTGCCATCCTAGTGACGTTACGCCCTTCCGAAGTTCTGTTCAGTTTTATTTTCTTTGAATATTTCCACACTGCGTCATTGAAATGATGGTAACACCCACTTATATCAGCGTTAGGGAAAACCGTCGAAACTGCATTAATCTGAGCGATTTCGTAGTCGCATTTAAACGCTTTAATTTCAATATTAAATCGTTGTTTTATAAGTAGAAATAATCTAGTATAGGTCTCTTCCGTCTTATTGGGTAACAATGCATACACAACCGGGACGATGTTCGTAGAATTCTCATCGGATTTAATGTCCAAATGCAGAACATATAATTGATAATAGGGTTTCGGGGTCGACTTAAATGTACCGTCAGCAAAGTAATATTCTCCTGTTTTCATAATCCGCCGAGCTGTATTTGTTGAAAATACTAAAATTTTATCCTGATCACCATCTTCAACAACTAAAAAATTTCTTGATAATGCTTCTGGGATCTGAATAGTATCTAAATTACTGTGCGTAAGTAAATTTGTATTTAAAAACTTCTTTCTAGCCCTATAGAGGGAATCTTTTATCGAACGAAAAGTAGGTATTAAATCACGATCATTTTCATGACCTCTTCTCATAGCACTAAAGGATTCTTCTATAATTTTGGGCACTGAACTAAGATCTTTACATACTGCAACTTTTAAATTCTCTTTTTTCTTCAGTATCTCATTTTGAAATACGCTTGGTACGCAAACATGGTCAACTTCTCGTAAAATTCTTTGCTTATTTTTGTCAAGTGTTATGGAAGAACTGCATACATTACGAGAAACACACCGCCACAGAGTAGTACCGTTTCCATTTAATTTATTCCGTGTGTATCGATGTCCATCTTTCCGAAGTAACAGCAGACCACCTTTTTGATTATTAATAATCTCGAACTCAAGATTCATTGTTTTATAACACTTTTAATTAAAAGATAATATTAATTATATTCAGTACACTAAAGTCTTCCTGTTTCGCTAGTAATAACACAATTTTTCCTTAACTTAGTATCATAGAAACTATGACATGGCATATTATCAAAGTACCCTCATGATATACGATTATTATGCACCGACGAACTAACCATAACTCTTTAATGAAACGTTATGATTTAAGCATAATATGTTTATTATTAATCAATTTTAATAACGTTAATCTTTTTATTTAATATTTTTTTATAAAAAAATAATTAAAGGATATCAAGGCAAAAACAGTTATTAAAGTTTTATATTGGAACGTTCATCGTGTTGCAGACAGATGGCGCTGAAATAATTAAAAATATTATGAAAACTAAAGTATTTAAACAATTTTTTTTAAGTAAATGTACAATCTAAAGGATTTTTTTATTCCTGTGGAGAATCAATGTTTTTTTACATTTAATATTGTTATGTTTTTCGAAATTTTGATGATTTTGTTGTTTTTTTTTGTTTTTGTTTAAGATGACACACCTATTATATTACTATTACAGTTGATTGATTATAAATTTTGGTATTTTATTTTTAAAGTCTTCAGGTATCTACCTACATATACCCCTTATTATATTACTATTACAGTTGATTGATTATAAATTTTGGTATTTTATTTTTAAAGTCTTCAGGTATCTACCTACATATACCCCTTAGTATAATTATGTGTAACTAGCTATACCTATTACCACATTACTTTGTTAAAGTAGAAACTACGTGGAGATGTCATTATGCGAATTTGACATTTTAAGAAGTTGACATTGTGAGAAGTTGACGTTAAGAGAGTTTGTCATTTTGAGAAATGGACATTTTGAGAAATAGACATTATGCGAATTTGACATATTAAGAAGTTGACATTGTGAGAAGTGGACATTTTGCGATCGGTTGTCATTTTGCGAAGTTGACATTCTGAGCTGATACGAAAAAAAGGTGCTTGATGACTTACAAGTTACATCAAATTATTTGAAAAATATTGATTTCAGTTCATAAAAGTGTTAAGTGGCTTTATAAATTGAAATAGAAAATATAGGTACACTGCTGGACAAATTTAGGGTAACCCAAAAAAACGTCAGATTACAAAAAAAAATGTTTAATAGGTGGGGGAAAAAGTTTCATCGCATTTTTTAAGAAAATTCAAAACATTTTTAATATAGTTTATTTACATTAACTAAAGTATGTAGGTACTATTTTGTTCCATAACTTTTTGCCATCTTGTAGGTAGGGACATGATCCCATTGCTATAGAAATTTTGAGACTTCTGATCAAAATACCGCGACAAGTGGTTTTGGCAGTCCTCTCGTGATGTTAACCTGACACTGCCTAAAGAATTCTGAAGAGACCGAAACAGATGGAAATCTGAAGGTGCAAGGTCAGAACTATACGGCGGATGCATTAACACCTCCCAGCTAAACTCTTAATTTTTGCTGAGTAAAGAAGTGTGAGGTCTAGCGTTATCATGATGAAAAACTACACCCTTTCTGTTGCTTAATTCCGGCCGCTTTCTGTCAACTTCTTGCTTTAATCTCATCAGTTGTTCGCAGTAGAGTTCAGAATTGATGGTCCTGCCTGGTGGTATCAGCTCATAATTAATAATGCCCTTCCAATCCCACCACACACACAGCATCACCTTGTTGCGAGTTAGCCCGGGTTTCGCCACATTCTGTGAAGCCTAACCGGCCTTTGACCACGACCTTTTTCGCACGTTCTTGTCGTACGTGATCGACTTTTCATCACCAGTTATCAGCTTCTTCAAAAATGGTTCGGTTTCATTACGTCGTAATAACGAATCACAAATGAGTACACGGTTCATTAGGTTTCTTTCAGTGAGCTCGTGAGGTACCCAAATATCGAGCTTTTTTGTATAGCCAGTTTTTTTTTCAAATGGGCCCAAACTGTTTTGTGGTCAATTCCCAGTTATTCAGTTACTTCGTAACTACTGAAATGCCGATCTAGCTCCACTTTTTGAAAAGTTGCATTTTATCCGTAGTAGGGCGACCAGAACGACGTGCATCTTTGACATCAAAATTTCCGGATTGAAAACGCTTAAACCAAATTTGTGCTACTCTCACAGACACTGCACTAGGTCCATAAACATCGCAAAATTTTTTCGCGGCTTGCGCTGCATTTTTACCTTTTTTGTAGTAAAACTTTAAAATGTATCGAATTTCTTCATTAGGTTCACTCATCTTGACAGTACGAAAAACAATGAAAATCACACATTTTCATAATTTGAATTTGGAATTATGTTCTTTAAAATTTAAACTTTCAATGTTACCACAACCAGCCAGATACAAATAGTACCTATAGCCGAAGAGATTCTATTACAAGTTCATACATACTATATGCGAAAAGACTTTTTCCCCAACCTAATATTTATGTTTAATACGGTTTTATTTTAATATCCTTAATTAAATTAACTTTTTTAAATACTGAAAAGTACAATTTAAACAAAATATTGTTTTTTTTTAATGTTTTCAACTCTTTATGGAAAAGTTTACCTTATAGTATATTTCAAAATTGAGATTAATAAAATTCGACCACCGGCAGGATTCGAACCTGCATCTTAGGTAGAGCCCCCAACCAATGCCTTAAACAATTAGGCTACGGTGGAACCACAGCCGGTCATCGAAATTAATTAATCTCTTTACACGTCTCTAAGGGGGACGGTAGTGTCATCTATCGATAATGATCCGCATTACTTCGATAAATATCTCCAAAGTTCATTTGGTATTAAATATTAAACGATGACACCGCCCGTTTTTACATTTTTTTAATGTTTTGAACTCTTTATGGAAAAGATTACCTTATACTATATTTCAAAATTGAGATTAATAAAATTCGACCACCGGCAGGGTATCTATTAATCACGAAATGTGGAGGAAACGGTGATCTTTCATATCATAAAATGTATCAAATGGGTGGTTTCTTCTGTAATGTAAGGTAACATGAACACTTGTAGGCACATTCAATACTTGGTGTTTCCTCCTCTCGCTGTTAAAACTGCAATTCGTCTGGACATACTTTTTATTAAATCATCAATTAAACTTTGTGGCATTTGATCCCATTCTTCTACCAACGCCGTTTTGAGTTGTGTTAAGTTGGTTATTGCTCGAATTCTTTTTTTTATTTGTCTTCCCAGCTTATCCCAGACATGTTCAATCGGGTTGAAGTCTGGTGAGCGGGCTGGCCATTCCAAAACACTGATTTCGGCCTCTTGAAGGTATCCCGAAACTATGGCGGCAGTGTGTGGCCGAGCATTATGAATAGAAAATTATCTCTTATGTAGGGGACAAAAGGTATCACAATTTCTTCTAAACTTTTGGTTACGTATAGTGCCGCTGGTACGGTTTACGATAGATCTATTGTCCCTAGCTGTGTTCTTCTTTTTTCTGCCTTGTCCTCTGCGTCTCGTGTATTCCCCTGTCTGCCGGTATCAATTTACATTGCGAAAATATCTGATTTGGAAACTCGCAACATTTGAGCCACTCGATTGTAAGTGTAACCTGTTCGATTAAAGTTACAACTTTGGACACGAGTTACGCTGAGATCCGGCATTATCACTTCAATCTTTTGAAAAAGACTGCAAGTATGAATATTCTTTGTGAAAAAAACAAAAATACATCAATAAGCTTTTAATTTATTAAATTATCACTTAGAGAAAAATAAACAAATTAAACTCTGAAACAAAAAACGGTTAAATCTTTTGGTTTAAATAACATAAATGCTGTTATAGGTGGCCAATGCGTAAGGAGAATATAATAAACATAATCGAACTTTTTTTTGCGTTCGTCTAAATTTGTCCATGAGTGTATAGGTATATTATATATTTTCAAATGCCATAGCCATATAGATTTTTTTTCAAATGAGATTTGTACCACTTAGGTTCCCCTTTACGTCTTCCACGTTTATAATAATAATAATAATAACAAATAGACGAACATGAAGTAACCCCACATCACAACACATAAACACACACCACACGCTGCATTTACTTGGCTTTGGCCCGTAAATATAGCTAATGCCAGCTCAAGAGTTGAGAAAAAAACAACACAACCGAAATAATAATATTCTTTAACTTCCAAAACATTGTAGTATACATATACAAAAAATATACATCACTTTCAATAATGTCATGTAGGTTATAAAATAGACTGTGTTAAGGAGTACAGTGCCATTCCCCTAAAGATGTTCACTAGATGTTAAATCGTCTCTACTACAGACTGTTTATTAAAAAATCATTAGATTTAATTGCCTATTAAAACATTATGATTATAATTTTGGCTTATAACTAGAAAGTACATTATATTTGAAAGAGAAAATAATGGGTTGCGTGCATGTGTTTGTGAGTTATGTTGGGCGTATGTGAGTTTATGTGAAGTGATGTAGTAATGAGTTATTGGTGGTTACTGTGGGTTATCATGCATATTCGTTGTTAGGTAATAGCTACGAAGTTTTCTGTTTCATCGTAACTTTTACCTCGCAGAAATGCAAAAACGGACTTTTTGCATTTAAAATATGATAGGCTACTGAATTGTATTTATTTATTCTATTATAAAGAGCCGGCCCTTGGCCGCTTGGTAGTGAAAAAATCTTTTTGAATAGCTAATCGTGTGCGCGGGAGGGTGCATTAAAACTGGGCCTAGCGGTGATTTGATCGCGTTGCTTTTCTAGGTAAAGCAAGAAAGAATTTATACAGGTGCATTTTATTTTTAAAATTGTATGATCCAGGCAATTGTTGCCTCTGGTTGGTAGCGTGTGAGCAGGAAGGTAGCCATATGATGCTAGGAAAGTCAGACATTCGTTAGGCGAGTGTCAGTAGTAGTGGATTTTATATCTATATTCAGGTCACCAGTTATAATTACTGTTTTATAGGTTTGCAATAGTGAAAGTAACTTATGTAGGGCTGATATAAAGTCTTGAACGTTGTCATTCTACGGCGAACGATATATATGTTACGGCTAAAGGTAGGTGTGAACATAAACTTAAGATTGAATGTGTATTTGTGGAAGAATGCATGTGTATTTGTGGAGGGTAGATATAGTGTACCATTGAGTATATAAATTTACAAGTAATATGTAACAGAAAACATTTATAAAAGAGAAATAATATTTGGAACATATAATTTACAACTGGTGGTATACAATACAGCATGAGTTGTTCTAGTCACACAATATTGCCGTCGAGAACCTGGATACATTTTTCTGTTTTTATTAGTTTCTGCTTGTCGCCCGTTTGTTTACGTATGTAAATATTTCCGTTGCTTACCCAACGCCTTTAGTTGTTCTGCGACATATACCGCCTGCCGTATCCCTGCTATACCGAGAATTTGTGTATTTATTTTGTCTTCTTTAGAGTCCTTGCTATTGTTGAAGGTACGTATGGCAGATAGCATGTTTTGCTTTGTTCGAATGGTTGAAAAATCAGCTATGATTGGCCGCAGCGTAGAGGACGTCTTTGCCTGCAAATTATGTTTTCGGGAGGCGATACAAGTCTCGGACGTCAAGTTCAGATATACTGTTTGCAATAAGTCTTCATTGTTCTCATTTTCTCTCTGTGGAATGTTCCTTATTTCAATGCCCGCCGAACGGGAATTGTGTTGGAGCCCTTCTTCTCTAAGGTTTCTATATATCCTTGCTGTTCGTGGCGCTCTTTTTTGAGGTCTTTTACTTCTTTCTTTAAAACTTCAAATTGTTTAGGAATGACATTGATCGCTCAATTTCCGCATTAGTTTGGCAAATTTTAGTGTTCGACTCTTGTATTATTATATTTTGATTCTTAATTTCCTTTATATCTGCTGATAATTTTGATATTAAAGAAGTCTGATCTTCTAGATTTTTTGTAATGCACATATCTTGCTCTAGTTTCCTACTAGCAAACTGGTATAAGACATCTAGCTGGACTATTTTGCTAGTTGGAAACTACTAATAACCAGGTTTATGAACTATAATTTTAAAATAGTTAATATAATTTATTATGAGGCCACTTATTCATTAGTTAATAAAATACAAGCTTTCTGTAAAAATGACATATGCGCAGGGCTTTAACCTTTAAAAAACCATGAAAGCGACAAAATTAAATGTCATTAAAATGGTACTATGGGACTTGTAATAAAGATTGTGATAAAGAATTGTTCTCTTATTAGATTAATCTTTACCTTATCCTATACAGGTAGGGTTTGACTATATTAAAATAATTCGAGATCGTGTGTGAAGTCAGACATGGCTTTCGGCAGAATTATAAATTGTAATAGGTATTCTAATTTCTAGTTTATTGATTTTATCCCAATAAGTAGTGATGTTTGTTAGTTTTAAAAGTTAAAAAAAACCTTTACTTTTATCTTCGCGCCGTGGTATTTCTAGAGGCCTCAGAGAGGCCAAGTTATTCTATTATCGGTGAGCGAGTGAGCCTGTACCGTTTCATATCTTTTGAACCGATTTTAAAATAATTGGATGGCATGGCTGTATCATCGCGGAGCCGTTATCTTTTAACTGCTTAGTATTAGTAAATAGATACATTACTAAAACTAACAATTATTAAAACAGTTTGTTTCATTATTATTTAACTTTTTTAGAATCGAAGTTGGTCTGCAAAGTAATAAATAAAATACTAAGTTAAGATGAATTGATCAATCACAACGATATTTTGCCAGCCGAAAATTAAACACCAATAAAATTGTAGTATGGTGCCAAACATTGGAGGATATATATATGTATATATTTAGTTATGGCGAAAAATAACTTCAGTCTGGCACGTTATTTGTAGTGAACACTTGTACTGATTTGGAAAGTTGTTCGCGTCTAGTTTCTGCTATTGAAACTGAATGCCGAGTTGTAAGTCAAACGGCGTGTGTACCTTTGTACAAAGACCAATTCAAACTGTTTCAAAAATATAAATTTGTAGTTACACGTTTAAAATTAATCGTTTTCAATAAGATATAAACGAACGTTTACTTACCTATAAATTTTCATTCTGTTTAAAAATTCTTTGGGCCTGAACCAGGCCCAGAAGCCTTATTCTCTAATCTTTAATTATTTATATCTGTAACGCTTTGAAAATATGTTTTTTTTATAAGTAATTAAAAAATGTGCTGTTAGGTATACATTCTAAATTTTATATTCTTTAAATTCTATTTGATAAATATGTAGTTTAAGATTTTTAACAGTTCTAACAACAAAATCATTCATGCTATGTTATTGAATTGAGAAAATTTAATTAAATGGTATAATTTAACTTGTGTGCCCAAATGTTGTGGTACCTAATCGACTTACATATTTTAGAACCTTCACTTCAGCAATGACAAATTTGTTGAGCACTCATTAAAGTTAAACCAGCGAGATTACTTTTTGTCAATTTTGAATGCAGGTAATATGGTTGCCCTTCATTTAAGCAGTTAAATCTGTAATTAAATTCCTTATGAGATTTTCTAATATGCAATGCAATATGATCATCAACATTATCTTCTGAAACTTTCCGACAAGAAATATATCCATAATTGTACCTAACATTATTATATTTATTTTATTTTATTTATAGCTGTAAGTTTGCACGCGTCCATTTTATAAGCTGGATTGAAATGAGCTACAAAACATTAGGCTCCGACTCACTGGAGCAGTGTAACGCAGGTAAAATAGCGAGGCGCAGGGACAGTATGAAATAAATTCAAAATCTCGTTTCACTATTAATTGATTTTACTTTAGATTCCTCATTCGCTGTTTTCTATTTGTGCCACAAGCTTTTGAAATAATTTGATGTAATAGAACGGATGGACTATTAGATATTTTTGAGTGATTATCCTAACATCGTTCATTCATCAGTCCTTCAACTCTTTCATAGTATTATTATGGTTAGTTTCGTTTAAGTACATTCAGCATCATTTAGAAAGGTGACAGGCCAAATTTTGTTGTACAATCACTACCATATGATATGATTGTTCAACTAAATTTATGAATAATAGGCAAGTTGACCTATATAAAATTGTGTTACTACGATGTTTATTTGTAAAAGTATTTGTCTTAAGTTATTAAATTTATTTTTTAGCTTGTAATGGCCACTTTGAGATGTCATAGGTCGAGGTAAAAACATCGTAAGCATCAGAACCCCTGGACCAAGTGTGATATTTTATGTTTGGAAACCATCTAACCACAATACCTTTTTGATAACTTAATTGAGGGGGACCACGAGTCCGGAGGGAAATTATCTAGTACCTCTATGAATAGTGAAAATACATGAAAAGTAAGTGGTCAGACATTCTGACGTCAGGTTGTCTGGACCACTTTTTCTAAATAGTTAGATCCAGTATAACTCAATTATTGCTTTGTAAATATATAGTACCTTTTTAATACCTTAACAAACTTTTTTCCAAAATTTAATAGTTAAAAAAAAAGTTTACGGAGGTATGAAATTTAATTATACAGCCTGATCATAAATTACCCAACTCCTCAGGAAATTTCAGCAGATGTATGGCCTGTTTATCATTCAATCGGCTGATAGGGATTTTTAGTTTCATGCCCAGTGCTTCCACCCGAAGTTTTGCATTACTTAACTAACATCGTGTATGTAGCTAGGGTACCAAGTGTTCTATGGCAAAGCATAATAACATTTTTACTTAGGAAGATCAAAAAAATAAAACAAGATGTAATGTTAAAAAAGCACAAAGCTCTATAGAGTTAAGCTCAACTCCGTCTTCAGGCGCTGGAAGTCAGAGTACTTGATAAGACTATTCAAACAAGCTGAAACACGACGAGTCTATTGTTTAAAAAGAGTTCATTAGCCACCTTCTGGCTCCATGTTCAGGTCCTATTTTTATGTAGTCCCAGATTTCTTTGCTTATTTTGATAAGTTCGTAACTTCCTTTACTTAGTACCGTTCTTATCGTCAGACCCTGGATATCATCTAGCACCAGAGGGGTTGCCAAGACCACTCTGGTGTAAAAAGGTAAGGTAAGGTGTAGTTGTGTCATTTAGGAAATCCTATGGTCACCTTCCGAACTTTACTTTGTTAAAACTAATTTATTAGTTAGAAAAGAGACTCATGGATTAGTGACAGTATAAAACATTTTTATTATTCGTTAAGCAAGTCAGCAAGATTGGACATGAGGTTTTTACAGTTCTTAACATACTTTATATTGAGTCTGAAAATACGCAAGTCGCTGCTTTAATGTGATACAAAACCAAATGTGTGACTTTACAATAATTAATGTTAGTCACTTATTACTATAGATCAATATGTGTTAAATCATGACCTTATTTTTTGTCACTATCACATTAAAGCTGCGATGTGTACCAAATTTGAGTCCATGATGTTCAAATAGGATTTCTAGCGTGAAACTTAAAACATAATCACGCTTGTACGATACAACTATTTACAGAAAGCAAAGTTAATAGAAATCTCTATTTCTAGACATCACTTTTCTCCGAAAGTTTATTAAACGTACATTATTTGTAGATACTTTGGTCGGTAGATAGCACTATCGCTTAGTTATTTATAGAAAAATTATCAGAAGAGTAAATTTTAAATTGACATAATTATGAACAGAAATTCTGTCAAAGTTACAATGTTTTACACTGACAGATTTATCTGAGGATTGAAAAATAGCCCTTTATGTGGTTATTTTATGTTTAAAAATCCATCTCCCACTACTACTGTTATATCTGATGAATTTACCAAGAGTGACACACCCGCTGAATTTAATGGAAAGTTTTAATCTATATTAAAAGCTTAAAAATTTTGATTTACTTTACTACTATAGTAGAAGTAAATCAAAAATTTTAAGCTTTTCTTGAATACACACAATAGCGTCATCATAATCATTCAAGCGATGTCTTTCATTACTGTTGAAAACCTTCTTATTAAGACGATAATAAGATAGATAATAGTTCAAACATAACTAAGATGATAAGTCGGAGTTGCTTGCCAACTACACTAATGAATATTAATGTTAATGGACAGTCCTTAGTGACATTTGAGGAGCGGTAGGCACTTAGTAAGTAGATTCACTAGTCATCAGTTACTAAAATAGATTTTTCTAGTCTACTGAAGAACTTATTGTATAGGTATTCATTAAGTTTTGTTTATAAATTATACGAACCAATTGCGTTAACGGATAGCCGAACTGTCGATAAAAGCGCCTCAGATCCCGTACGCTAATCTTAGTTTTTTATAATTTAAATATTGTAAAGGTTCACTCCGCGTGCTACGGGGCCCTGAACCACTCATTGATATTGCAATTCTATCGAACAACAATTAGCTATACCAATATAATAATACTATGAGTTTATTAGGGAATGTTATGCTCCACATGGTAAATAGTACTTGTTCGAAGTTTCTTAACAGTTTCGCTTTTCGCTACTCTTACATGCAGTAGTATCCTGTGTTGCTTCCTATAATTTCTGTAATCAACTGGAAATGTAATGTTGGTATTCAAATTTTTATGTTACTACCGCTCTACACAGAAATGGCTTGGGAGTAAAATGCAATGAATCTGAATTAGAATGTACGTATATTCTATTCAGGTGGTTTTATTGCCTCTATGGAAAGGAAGAGAAGACAAATATGAGTAAACGTTTCATTTGGTTTAAAATGCTGAATCATTTGACACTTTTTATACTTAACAGCTCTACGGTAGAAAAAACGGTATTTTTTTCTCCACTAGTTCTACGTTATTACAAAAGAGTAAAACTAGTGGGAGCCTCTATTCCCGCTTTTTCTATCCATTCCATCACGTAGAACTAATAGGAGATTTTGTTCTCACTAGTCGTACTATATTCATCATTCATCATCATTTCAGCCGTAGGGTCAAAGCCGTCCACTGCTGGACATAGGTCTCCCTCATAGATCTTCAGTTGTTACGGTTTGAAGCGGCCTGCATCCACCGTGATCCCGCGGCCTTAACCAGATCATCCGTCCATCTAGTAGGTAAACGTCCTACGCTACGCTTGCCGAACCGCGGTCTCCATTCGAGAACTTTTCGGCCCCAACGGCCATCCGTTCTCCGTGCTATATGGCCTGCCCATTGCCACTTCAACGAACTAATCCGTTGGGCTATGTCAGTAACCCGCGTTCTTCTACGTATCTCCTCATTTCTGATTCGATCTCGTAGAGCAACGACGAGCGTAACCCTCTCCATAGCTCGTTGGGCGACTCTGAGCCTTTTCATAAGGCCTATAGTAAAGGACCACGTTTCAGATCCATAGGTCATCACTGGCAACACATACTGGTTAAAGACTTTCGGCTTCAGGCATTGAGGTATTTTAGAGGAAAAGACGTTGCGAAGTTTCCCGAACGTTGCCCATCCGAGTTGGATTCGGCGATTGACCTCTTTCTCGAAGTTGGACCTACCTAATTGGACTGTCTGTCTAGGTATACATACGCGTCAACAACTTCAAGAACCGTATTCTCAACCATAATGGACAGCACAACATGGACATTGTACATGATTTTCGTCTCGTCCATGTTCATTTTAAGACCTACCCGTTGGGAGACTCGGTTGAGGTCTTCGAGCATTGTACGGAGTTCTTCCATCAACTTTGCCATGACCACGATATCATCAGCGAATCGAAGGTGAGTGATGTATTCGCCGTTGATGTTGATGCCTAGTCCTTTCCAATTCAGAAGTTTGAAGGTGTCTTCCAAAGTGGTCGTAAACAGTTTCGGGGAAATAACGTCTCCCTGTCTTACGCCTATATTTAGTGGAATCGCCTTCGAACTCTTTTCTTGTACTTGGACCGACATTGTGGCGTTTCTTCGATGACTATCAGTATATCGAAGTGTAGAAATGTTTGTACATTTCAACACTTCGATATACTGATAGTCAATACGGCATCGCTGGAGAGACTCAAGTACGGCCCATGTTTCGACCGAATCAAAGGCTTTCTCGTAGTCCACAAACGCTTAACAAAGCGGCAAGTTATACTCTTCGGTCTTCTGTATTACCTGTATAGTCCTACTATATTAGGTGTAACAAAATAGTAGAACAAGTAGGAGTCTCTATTCCTACTTGATCTATCTAGGTTCTAGAATAGTAGAACTAGCGAAACTTTACTTTCAAGTAGTTTTACACAAAGAAAGGTGTTACCAAATATGCTATTCGTGTCTCAATATTAGGTTTTTAAGACACTTAGATATTACTGGATACATTAAAACACTAAATTACATGATACATTGTTTATGTTATAAAAAATATTAATTGTAATATAAAAATGTCAAATGTTCTACATCTACGTGAAGCAAAATCTTTGCCGAGTATGCAATTTAACACAGTTAAAGTTTACACGGAGGAGATTTTTTGACATTATTATTATTATATCTATGTATACGACGGTTTTTGATTGGAGTATTTCTACATTCTTAGGTATCTACATATTTAACGAATCATTTCTAAAAAGGTGCCCCACACCAAAGTCGCCAGTTATTAAAGTTAATTGTGCTTTTCTTAGAAAATCATAATTAATGGTCAATTTCAATTCTTTAACGTTTTCGTTCTGAATAAGAAGGAAAAATCTGATTTTTATGATTGCGTAATGAATACATCAATGAATCACTATAAAGAATGTGTAATATTTGCAAATTATTTCCTTTATTTTTATTGATGTCGTTATTAATTTTGTGATGCCATCCTTCAACAGCATTGTTTGTATGGTGGCGTTCTCCATAGATACACTGTTTAGGCACTTCTACATCTCTAACAATATTAATGCAAATGTTTTTGACACCCGCAACTTTATTTATTTTCTTATAAATTGATGACTTTTTATATTTGAAATCATGAACTGGTTTATTTACAGCTAGATCTAGCCCTTTATCCCTTATGGTCGCTTCGCTTAAATAGTCGTGGCGCAGGATCCATCCCACTTGTGGCTTCTTCGGCAGCTGTTATTTATCATGATGGCAACCATATTTTGATTTTCATTGGGATGACATTCGGTACTATGAGGATTAGAATGCAATATTTCATTAAGGTTCTAAAAAGTTAACTATATTAGATATTTTGGGGGGATACGGGGGATAATGCTGTTCGCGTCCGTAGGCTTTAGCTCTAGTCACCCACACTAGACACGTGTCCCCTGGGTAGCACCAAATGAACATCACATCCATCATGTAGCCATCGTGGAAAGGGAGTCTGGCCAGTTGTATGTCTTTGCGAACCGGTTCCGGTGCTGCGTGGTGTCTGTCCTGGGTGACTGTTCGCGGATGGTAGTGGAATCCTAAGCACGGTCTTCCGCTGGCCGACCGCAGGTAGTAGGGGGCCCAATTACTAGGAAAGCCACTTATGAAAGGCTGCGTCGGTGCAGCATTATGTGTGTATTGCGTGGTACTCGTTCCTGTTACGCCTCGCCCAACTGTACCTTTTCTGCTTATCTGTTCGTCATAAAAAATAATGAATAGTAAACATAGGAAACTGGCAAAACAGCGGTTACACTCCCTCGCACTAAAAATGCACCTATCTAACATCCGAGGTCTGCACTCCAATCTCAAACCGGTCCATCACCACCTTGAGACCGAAAAACCACATCTGCTGTTCTTCACGGAGACGCAAATCAGATGTCCAGCTGACGCAGCATACTTGCACTACCCAGGGTACACCCTGGAGCACAATTTCAGGCCACGCGCTGGCACCTGCGTGTATGCTTGTGATGACATCTGCTGTCGACGTCTCCGTAACATTGAGGATTCCAGTTTCTCTGTATTGTGGTTCTGGTGGACACTGGCTTGGAGCAGATACTCTATGCCAGTGTCTATCGGTCGCACACCGACAACATGGAGACAACCAGGTTGTTTCAGTATCTTTCTGACTCAGCTGAATTAGCTCAGCTCAGGTACCCATCGGCGCAGCTAGTTATTCTGGGGGACTTCAACGCCCACCACCAGGAGTGGCTGTACCCATACCAGAACACCGACCTTGCTGGGAAACTAGCGTATGCATCTGCTCTGACGCTTGGTTTCTCCCAACTGGTGACTGGGCCGACACGGGTGCCCGACATTGATGGCCATACGGCCAATTGCTTAGACCTTCTGCTGACAACCGATCCAGACCGATATCAAGTCGCGGTTTCCTCACCGTTAGGTAGCTCTGACCACTGTCTGGTGAAATCTGTGTCTGTCTACTCGCCACCCGATCCCGATCTCAAGAGGACAGGCGTGTATGGCGATACAAGTCAGCAGATTGAGATGAGATGCGGCATTTCTTCGCGTCTTACCTTTGGCTGCGCTTATGCTTCTCTTCAGACGACCCGGCTCGCTGCGCGGAGGCTGTATCTGGAATGATATGCCAGGCAATGGAGTATTTCATTCCTTTTTCTGATGTCTCACTCCAAGACTGTTGTTTACTTTAGTTATTTTCATAGTGTAATATCTTATGGGATTCTTCTATGGGGAAACTGTGCGGACATTGACACCATTTTTGTACTACAGATAAGAGCTGTACGGTCCATATATAAACTTGGTCCGCGAGTTTAACTACGGGAGAAATTCAAAGAGACTAATATTCTTACAGTCGCATCACAATATGTATATGAAAACCTTTTATATGTTAATAAGAATATTGATAGTTAAAAAAAAAAGCGACACTCACTCACTCTAATGTTAATACTAGAACTAAGCATAATCTTGTTTTACATGCTACACGTCTCCACAAAATAAGCAATTCTTTTATGGGGCAATGTATACGCTTCTACAACAAACTTCCTAGTAATGTTAGAGATCTGTCTATAAACAAGTTTAAACGATATGTGAAAGATAAATTATGTAGTTTAAAGCTTATTACAAAATTTCAGATTATGTCAATGACAAAACAGCTTGGGAATAGTTGGGAGTGAGTTGCTCTGAAACAATACTGCTTTATTAATAATGGTAAAATCAAATTTATTTAAAAAAAAATCCTCTGAGTTTCTTGCCAGTTCTTCTCAGATTTGCCACGTCCAGAACTGGTGGTAGTAAAAGAAAGGGACGCATCATAAGAACATGATTTAAAATATTTTAAATGTGTCTATATGAATAAAGAATTTTTGACTTTAAATTCTACTTTAAATAAGGGTAGTGGGCCTGACGGCATTCCTGCCATTGTCTTGCAGTAATGTGCGCCTGAGTTGTCTACTGTTTTGACTCGCCTCTATCGCTATATCCCTGAAGTCTGGTCTAGTTCCAGCATCCTGGAAGATTGCTAATGTTCAACCGATCCCCAAGAAAGGTAGTCGTGCCGACCCTGCCAACTACCCACCAATCGCAATCACTTCCATACTCTGTAAGGTTATGGAGCGTGTTTTAAACAACCGTCTCCTAGCATACCTGGAAGACAACGATGTCCCCTGTGACCGCCAATTCGGATTCCGTCGTGGCCGGTCTACTAGGGATTTTCTTGTTTATGCTTCTCACTCTGGAGCGAAGCCATTGAAAGACACGGTGAGGCTCTTGCCGTGTCTCTTGATATCTCTAAGGGTTTGGCACCCAAGTCTCATTGGTAAGCTTCCAGTTTACGGTATTGCTCCCGGACTTTGTACCTGGATTCAGGATTTCTTGAGGGGGAGGTCGATTCGAGTTGTCATTGATGGCGCCTCGTCCGATCTTCTTGTTATTAATGCCGGTGTCCTTCAGAGATCTGTTCTCTCCGCGATTTTTTTTTTGCTGCACATCAACGACCTGCTAGCTACTCCCGGTATCTTTGGGTACGCAGACGACAGCACAGTCTCGGTGAGATACTTGTTTGATGCGAAGTCTGGGTCAAAGGTCCAGTCGTTCAGGGAGTCGATGATGGAGAGGGTGAACTCGATCTTGGAGGCTGTCTCCTTATGGGGTGATGCCAACCTGGTTGGGTTTAACCCCTCAAAAACACAGGCGTGTCTTTTTTCGGCGAAACGGAGTCCATTCCAACTGACGACTTTTCGGAATGTTTCCGTTCCGATTAGCGACCATCTTGAGCTCTTAGGGCTTGACCTCTCTTCTAATCTAAACTTCGGTCACTACATCGAGTCCATTACAAACACTGCAGCCAAAAAACTTGGCATTCTCTGCAAGGTGAGGCGGTACTTCACATCGGAGCAGCTCTTAAGTCTCTACAAGGCTCAAGTTCGCTCTCAAGCGATTTGCTTCTTCTTTCATAATGCGCCGTCCGCATTATAAAAGGAGAAGCAAATCGCTTCGTAAGGAGTGGAATTCTCTGTCGGGGTCAGTTTTTCCGGAACGCTATAATCTGGAAATCTTTAAAGCTAAAGTGAACAGACACTTTCTAGGCACGCGTGTATCATCTTAGGCCTTATCTTCGCCTTCCATCAAGCGAGATTATGTTCAAACGTAAGCCTAAATTTAACTAAAAAAAAAAAAAAAAAACTATTATGGCCAAAAATAAAAGAATGAACATGAAATTATAAAGGACTGTCTCGTCGGTTAAGCGTACTTAAGCGCAGTTGCTGAGCACTAGTTCGATTCCCAGGTCGGAAAAGTGTGCAACTGATACATGGGCCTCATAACTAGAAATATTGGTGTAAAATACATCTGCCTAGCCCCTAGGATAGATACAGGCGCGATGTTATAATGTTAAGGATCCAGCACATTTGCTATCATTGTACCTTTTACACCTCCGTATGGATTCACCATTTTTATATTCTCTTTGTCGGTAAAACCGATGCCCTGACACAACAGTAAAACATTTCCTTTTTAATTTTAAACTATGCACGTTTAGAAATTAACGTTGTACGATCATTTTTTACACTATGATAGATAGGCAATTTAATTAGATGGTTTCCTGTATATTATTGAATAATTGAGTGTATGATCTGTTAAAAGGAAAATAACTTTACTGGGTGACTTTTGTTACCGTCTTGACAATAATAGGGCGTGATACGTATATGAAATAGATGTCTAAGGTATAGGTAGTTATTATTTTATCATTGATTTTTTTTACTGATAGAGTGGAAATTGTAACGGTAAAAATGCGTACCTAAGTAGGTGGTTACGCTATTTCGCTCACTCTTTTCATATATTTGTGTATGCGGCCTAGGTATTAGGCACCTATTTTATTATTATGCACGTTCTATGTAGGGTATATTTCTTTTAAGTCATCATCATCATCAACCCGTACAACGTCCACTGCTGAACATGGGTCTCCTCCCTCGGGAGGGTATTTGCCATAGTCACCAAGCTTGGCAGGCGGGTTGGTGACCGCAGTATTATGTTGTGCCACACAAGGAAACGGTGCTGCCCGTTCCTTGATATACGATTATTATAGACTAGCTTTCCGCGCGCGTTTCCGTAGAAACTTTATAATAAAATATAGCTTATAACCTTCCTCGATAAATGGGCTATCTAACATTGAAATAATTTTTCAAATTGGACCAGTAGTTGCTGAGATTAGCGCGTTCCAACAAACAAACTCTTCAGCTTTATCTATTATGGCAAATAACTCATTATTAGGTACCAATTCTTTGCGTTTTTATACTCGTGATAATTTCTCAACGAAATGTCCGATTGGAATAAAACAAAAAGTATTTTACTTCTACATAAAGACCCTTGATAACATAATGCTTAATTTGGATAAGGATTAATATTACGATAAACATTTAACGTAGTTTCTTTCTTCAGACGATTTAATATTTTATTATGAACATAAAAGCGGTTATTGTGACTAAACTATGATAGTTAGATATGTGCTCTCGCGGATTTTTTTGTAGATCTTAATAAGACCTACAAACCCGTAGTAAATCATTTTGTTCTAATGTCAATAGTTTTTGCAGCGCACGCATAAATAGGTTTTCGCTTTTACACCTTGGGTTACAAAATCGCAATTTTCTTACGGATCCCTAATTTTTTTGAAAATAAAATATAGCCTATAACTTTCCTCGATAAATGGACTATCCAACACGGAAAGAATTTTTGAAATCGGACCAGTAGTTCCTGAGATTAGCGCGTTCAAACAAACTCTGCAGCTTTATAATATTAGTATAGACTAGCTTTCCGCGCGCGGTTTCACCCGCGTAACTCCCGTTCCCGTAGAAACTTTGTAATAAAATATAGCTTATAAACTTCCTTGATAAATGGGCTATCTAACATTGAAAGAATTTTTCAAATCGGACCAGTAGTTCCTGGGATTAGCGCGTTCAAGCAAACGAACTCTTCAGCTTTATCTATTATGGTTAATAACTCATTATTAGGTACCAATTCTTTGCGTTTTTATATTCGTGATAATTTCTCAACGAAATGTCCGATTGGAATAAAACAAAAAGTATTTTACTTCTACATAAATACCCTTGATAACAGAATGCTTAATTTGGATAAGGATTAATATTACGATATACATTTAACGTAGTTTCTTTCTTCAGACGATTTAATATTTTATTATGAACATAAAAGCGGTTATTGTGACTAAAATATGATAGTTAGATATATGCTCTCGCGGACTTTTTTGTAGATCTTAATAAGACCTACAAACCCGTAGTACATCATTTTGTTCTAATGTCAATAGTTTTTGCAGTGCACGCATAAATAGGTTTTCGCTTTTACACCTTGGGTTAAAAAATCGCTATTTTTTTACGGATCCCAATTTTTTTCGAAAATAAAATATAGCCTATAACCTTCCTCGATAAATGGACCATCCAACACTGAAATAATTTTTGTAATCGGACCAGTAGTTTCTGAGATTAGCGCGTTCAAACAAACAAACTCTGCAGATTTATAATATTAGTATAGAATATAGATGATGTTATAATAATCGGGACCAACGGCTTAACGTGCTTTCCGAGGCACGGAGGGTAGTCCTTCCACCAATCAGACCCGGAAAGAAATCTTAGAATTTACACAAAGAATTCCTGTCCGGAGCCCCACGGCTCGAACCCAAGACCTCCGAAATTTAAAGCGAGCCAAATACCGCTACGCTACGGAGGTTGTCTTTTAAGTAATTAATGATATTTTCGAAACTTTAATTACCGAAATCTAGTATTTCGGTAATATAAAAAAAATACGAAATAGGCGGATATAGTGGCATTGCAAAATATAGTATATAGTGGCGGATATAGTGTGGTTAAAAAGGAGACCTATTTAGATACTATAAATAAGTATCAAACTATTACTGATTACACTAATATAATTGTCAGTATTCTCTTGAACCTATTATTTGTGTGGTCATCTTCAATTGTATTTTTTATATATTTAGCAAAAAATTTTTTTTTACATAGTATGATCTTTTTTATATAATTTAATATTTTTGCATTGGTTTTAGCAGGAAAGAGCGAAATGATTAAATTTAAAAAAGCAACGCGAATCAAAATTGGTTTAAAGATATTAATCTAAGATTAGAATACTGGACAATTGTGGTCTAGGTGTCATCTTGATTCTGTCAGAGCATATAAAAAAGCAACGCGAATCAAAATTGGTTTAAAGATATTAATCTAAGCTTAGAATACTGGACAATAATTGTGGTCTAGGTGTCATCTTGAATCTGTCAGAGCATAGTCTTTTTGTCCATTATATCGTCAAAATCTGCTAATATCCTCGACTTTATATCTAATTTGGCTTCTAGAGTAAAACATTTTTTTGATAAATACGTTTTAAAAAAAAATTACGTTTCAAAAAATTTTAAACGATTTTTTTTATAATTATTTTCTAAACGCCTTCCCACTTTCTATCCGGTAAAAGTTTGTATCGCAACATGCCATGATTCCTCTGAGAAAGTTTAATAAAACCTTACTATTCAAAGGAACCGTAACAATACGTGTTCCAAGCGAACAAATTCTAGAATGAGCCTCGGGTACAGAGCATCTGTAAGTTATGAAACCAACTATATTCATTCAGCTTTGAGCTGGAAATTGCGAAACTAGTTTGCTTTAAAGTATTGTAATATCCTCAACGTGAAAACGTGCAATAAGTTCTCTGCAAACCTTCAGGTAAATGTTTTGGTACCTATTGCTTAGAGTGATATCTAGGCTAGAAAGCCCAGCTTATCACTTCAATAAATATATTACAGGCTGTATACATGTAATAAAATTTAAGAAAAAATTGTATATTTCGTTTGGATCTTTATTATTCAGGAGATTTATATTTATTATATACTTACTTGCTTTCACCCGCGGCTTTACTGGAGCTTTAATGATTCTCCGTAGGTACGAACTTTAGATACCTGTTTCAACATTTATCTGCTTGCTAATATCAGCGCAATTTTCTACAATTTACTGTAAATTTAGAGCTTTGTCACATGTAGTACATGTTCATATTCAAGATTATACATTATACCTAAAATATTTTATAAACTGGCCTTTTTGGCGAAGAACGCCATAATGAACTCAGGTATTACATCAAAATCAATGCATAGATCGCAAAAAATGTTGTGACCATTTGTGATAAGTAACTGGCATTTAACACCTTCACTGCGGCAAGTAAGATCATAAACCTTTATCTGGTGCGGCAGCAGGTCGAAATGCGCACCCAACGATACTTCCGCCAGTGCGTGGCAGGCCTTTCTTGACCTACCAGCTCTAGTGTAGATTAAAATGTTTTAACTTTGCGAAAACATAATGTATAACTTATTTTTTTTTGTATTGTTAGAACCTTGAACCCAAAACCCCCGGATTGGCCTAAAAGGAAATAAGAAATAAAGCAGAGAAAGTGGTGGGCCTATATCGACCTGAACCGCAATAGAAAGTATTTTTAGTAAGGATGGGACAGACAAAAATATCGGGATAAAGTAAATAAAAGAATTACCGTAAAAGAAACTAGCAGTAATTTGTATTTTTCTTTTATGGTTTGCCATCGTTGAGTATATTGAACGAACGCTTCGTCAGTACAGCTATGGCAGAGACGTGTCTGGCCTATGTGTTTGCATGGGCTCGGCACGAACCAGCATCGGTTTGGCGCGGGTATGACCATGGGATTGCTGACGGCCAGAGTTGGGACTCTGGGCATGTGTATAGCACAGCAGCAATCTCGGGACGAGAGACGTAGTCGCTAATCACCTATAAGGGCAGTTGCACCTAGTGGGGGTAGCCCCTTACGGGCAGATGTAGCACAATGGCTCTGGTAGTGATTAAAAAAAAAGCTACACGGTACAACATTGACTGGCGCGACGTGCGCTCTGTGCGGCATCGGGTCGCCGGCGATCTGTTGGGGCGGCGTGGCGGGCCGAAATAGACCCACAGCCGCACTGAACAATTATTTTTTACCGTGAGTGCGTTGTATGCCGAAAAGGGCCTGCCGTAAAATTTTGATAGGGAATACCTACAATTTTTACCACTAGTTGAAACATACATATATTTGTCTTTGACGAACTCTTACAAAAACCTAAGATAATCGTTCCGCACCAGCGAAGGGGCATTTTTTTCTACGTCCGCATCAGCTGAAACTACCGCGTCGGGCCGATATGGACCTATTCCGCAGTGAAGGTGTTAATGCTCGTCATATGTGAAGTACGTAACTAGATATTATTTTACTGCCCCATAAAGACGTTTAAATCAGGAATGTTCGCGGATGCTTCTGAAAAATTCACTCCATTATAGTACATGAATAAATCCTATGCAATCTTCATTGATTTAGAATTTACACCGATGCGAAATCTAAAAAGTGCTAAATTAATATAGTTTAGGTTGATTCCTAAGATGTCACTATGGAGTTTTTGCTTCTTATTAATAACCTTGGATTTGCGCCCATAGATATGTCACCATTAATGTTCCCAATCAATTCTTTGGTTTTTTTTCTTCGAGCCCAACTATGTATGATTCCACAAAACCAATATCATTGCTAAAAACCCGTTACTATTTATTAAGCGTCTTGATTGTTAAGATTGCAATAAAGAGAAATGATAGTTCTCGCTTCTCATGTTCTCTCACCCAGATTTAGAAGTTGCTTCGACGTATAAAAAGTTACGTGTAGTCCTAAATAGAAAAGTTAATTATAGTATTCCAATTAAAAAAGTGAGAAAACAGTTAATATTTTGCTGAAATTGTAAAAATAGATGTTAGACTTTACAACTTATCATAACAAATAGCACTTAGTCCATGAACTAGCAATGCCTTTGGGATGAGTGCGGAATGACTTGTAAATTAAAAATAACTGGTAATTGATTTTCGTTAATCATTTTTTATTGCGAAGTAGGTTTTTACAAAAGACGCGATAGAACTTACAACTGCTTCAAAGTTTGACCTATTTCTAATTTTTAAGGTTTAAAAGTGGTAGTAAGCTAATGCTATCGATACTGCCAACAATATAGATATATCAATGCTCATTTCAAACCTAATAATTATCATGGTGGTATAAATTCACGGTAATATTTCTGACCGTGATATTTTCGTTTAAGGAACCTTCCTTAAAAGAAAATATCAATATCACTCCTGATTATTAATGGTTTCTTAAGCTGTTGAATTATGGCTCAACATCGAACACATGAATAAAATTTAAGTAATAATCATAGACATTTTCAAAATACTCAATAAACCTAATCAATAGAATGAGTAGAGGGTAACTTTATTTATTTCAAAGGTTCAATAAATAAAGTTACCCTCTACTCAAGAGGGTAACTTTATTTATTGAACCTTTAAATATGTCATATTTTCTTTTTTTCAAACATTACGATACAGTGTGACAAGTCGTCCTCCCCTAGTTTCCCTACCCACATAAGCCGCATACGTCTGGCGCGTCCCGCGATAACGACCGGCTTCCTCCACATGCCTGCGTTTGACTTCACGCTCCTTCACTTCGGCTTTATGCGACTTCAGGGCCAAACATTAGAATGCATTTGAATTTCTTGAAAGAAACTGCTGTGGCAAGTAGGTATTTCAGTTGAAAATAATGTGAAATTGTTTTAGAATACATATTTCGATTAAATGTATTGTAAAACGGTAATTAGTTTCGATTTCTTGTAGCTATGATGTCTAAGGAAATGAATAAAAGTTATGTCACAGATTATTCCTATTTGTAACTATCATTACAAATAAGAACGAATTAATATTTTTGGGCATTGCTTTATTTATCAACACGAAATGAATATGCTTATGAAATGCAATATGTTTTGAACATATGAATGCTCGGATAGATGATTTAATCTATCATGAACAACTTTCCACCAGATTTGGATGAAATAGGTACGCAGAAAAGTAGAAATCCAACGCGGATAAAATGTTTTCCTGTCGGAGGAATGCATAATTTCTTAAAAATCTATTAGTTAGTAGCTCTTGTTTAAACATAAACTACTAAAGTTTTATTAGTTTTATGTTTAAACAAGAGCGGACGCTATAACCTTTACACGTCAAGTGACTTTATAGCCCTACAATATTTTAGCTTTCACAATAATCGTATGGGATCAGGAGCACTAATGCCACTATTTCTTCCTCAACTTTAGTGGCACTAACTTTTTTAGTGTCTTCAGTTTATACCTTAATGGTATTGGACGAGGTTTTTATACCATCTGAATAAAATATGTGCGTCGGGAAAGTTTAAGTAGACCGATGGTTTTTCGATTTAATTCATCTTAGACTTTCGGTTGAAGAAGTTTTTGTTTTAAGTAGGTACAAAACACAACAATAAAGTACTTCTAAAAAAATTGAATGATTGTATAACAACAATTCAAGTGTGTAACTTAGATATCGTGTGACCACTTACAAGTTTGATGCGGATAATAATTAGGGCCAATTTTTCAATCGTCAGATAAACAATATCGGAAGAACAATTAATATTAAATTTGACAGATTTTGTATGGACATTACGCCAAAATAAAATTTCATTCCTCTGATAATTTTTATCTGTGGATTGAAAAATTGGCCCTTAGATAACTGAAATAAATGTCACAGGACAGACGGACGGATTGTGTAGTCTGTAAATTTGTAAGATTTGCTACTGCCTAATACCTAGTCGGATATTTCATAGAGTAAGAATTATCTGTTAGTTATAGTCTTTTTATATTATTTTATAACATTGTAATTCTGAGAAGTACAAATGTATGTAAATACCTAAGTGCTGAATAAAATTCATATTTCATTTTGTAGATAGAACTGATGAGTGCAGATATTATATATTTTGGAATGGGGGTGATTAGTGGGAAACTAGTTGTAAAATAAAAAAATGCGAAACATATCGTAGTCGTCTGGGCGTTCATCATCCTCCCTCATAGATCTCCAGTGGTTACGGTTAAAAGCGGCCTGCAGCCACCGTGATCCCGCGCCCTTAACGAGATCATCCGTCCATCTAGTAGGTTGACGTCCTGCGCTACGCTTGCCGATCCGCGGTCTCCATTCGAGAACTTTTCGGCCCCAACGGCCATCTGTTCTCCGTGCTATACTTATGGCCTTTAATGGGCGTTGGGCAATGCCGGTAACCCGCGTTCTTCTACGTATCTCCTTATCGTATCGTCCGGGCGTTAGTAAGGTAAAATTAAGGGACACACTAGAAAATCAACTTTATGTTTAATGTCATAGGACTCAAATATGATTTAAAATATATTAGGTATTTCTGAAACCTTTAATTTTATATTGTGACCTGCCTAAAAAAACTTCATTATCAGGGAGTACCTACTGAAACGCTAGTTCCTCGGTTAATACTCAACTTCTTTATTTTTTTTCGGATGGACATACATAGTTAGCCACACGGTCTTTGCTACTTCACATGACATAAACCACTTCGGTCAGGGGGCCATACAGCCCCGATACCGATTCCTCGGCGCCCTTGCGGGCGCCTGAGAAGACTACCAATGGCCAAATATCGAAGTACAGATTATCGAATGTCCTAAATATCAAAATTTGTTTATTATGTATATCACAGGGTAATTTAGTGACAGAAATGAATCATTAGTGAACCAAATAAAATCTGCAAGCAACTTGGACGTAGCGGTTGGTCACAGCTCTAACCTAACCTAACCTATTCCACCCAGTTTAAAATGATGAATCGTACAATCTGCCTGCAACTAGATAATTAAACAATGGTGAAAACATTTCTGCGGGAGATTATAATTCGTCATTTTGAACTGGGTAAAATAGGTTAGGTTATGTTAGAACTGTGACAAACTGCGCGCGAGCCGAGCAAGCGAAGCGAGCGGTGCCGCGGTAGCGGCCGGCGAGCGCTACTTCTCACTTCCTAATTTTTTTCAATATTTTAATTAACGAGTTTTGATATTTTTAACGTAAATATAATGAACTTGGGAGTACTCAATGTTGGCATTTTGAACTTAGGTATAATGACATTCGATATTTTGAATCATTCGAAATTTTAATCACTCGGCATTTCAATCTTCGACGTTTTCAGCGTAGGTATAACAATTTTCGACATTTTGATATAATCGATATTTAATTTTCGATGGTTACCTATCTTAATACCGAATTTTAATATTCCGAATATCATAATCCCGAAAACGTTTGGCCATTTTTTCATAATCCCGTTTTTTCAAATTCCGAAGTTTTATTTGCCATATAATCGCAACTCCGAATTTCATTTGCCCATTTTTAGGGTTCCGTAGCCAAATGGCAAAAAACGGAACCCTTATAGATTCGTCATGTCTGTCTGTCTGTCTGTCTGTCTGTCTGTCCGTCCGTATGTCACAGCCACTTTTTTCCGAAACTATAAGAACTATAATGTTGAAACTTGGCAAGTAGATGTATGTTGTGTACCGCTTTAAGATTTTCACACAAAAATAGAAAAAAAACAATAAATGGGGTTCCCCATACATAGAACTGAAACTCAAAAAAAAATTTTTCATCGAACCCATACGTGTATCTATGAATAGGTCTTCAAAAATGATGTTGAGGTTTCTAATGTCATTTTTTTCTAAACTGAATAGTTTGCGCGAGAGACACTTCCAAAGTGGTAAAATGTGTGTCCTCCCCCCTGTAACTTCTAAAATAAGAGAATGATAAATCTAAAAAAAATATATGATGTACATTACCATGCAAACTTCCACCGAAAATTGGTTTGAACGAGATCTTGTAAGTAGTTTTTTTTAATACGTCAAAAATCGTAAACCGCAATTTAGCTTTCATTCAATCAACTCGAATATAAAAATATAAAATAACATTTCATTTCATAAACATACGCGTTTTTATTTATTCTTGATATCAAAAATAGGTACGCACTTGTAACTGAAACGGAACCCTTTGTGCGCGAGTGCGACTCGCACTTGGCCGGTTTTTTCATTTGTACGACGTTTTATAATCCAGACGAACGAGTTCCAGACACACAAAATCTAAATGCACAAAATCCAGATGACCGTAATCCATATGCACGAAAGCCGAATTTTTAAAACACAAATTTCTGAAATGCAACCAATGAAAACCAAGATTTTTTAAATTAAAATAAACGATATCCAGAAAAACGAAATTATAATAATTTCTTTTGCCTAAAAAAACTTCATTATCAGGGAGTACCTACTGAAACGCTAGTTCCTCGGTTAATACTCAACTTCTTTATTTTTTTTCGGATGGACATACATAGTTAGCCACACGGTCTTTGCTACTTCACATGACATAAAGCCGAGCAGAGGTCCAGCCTTAATTAATGGTTTAAAAGCTAACTAGGCAACCTGCGCAAGAGGGCGCCCCGCAGTGGGGTTGGGACCTCGGCTCAGGGCGTTCGCTTGCGATGAGATTGAGGGGTTATGACTCTTGAAAATTTTGCGCATCTCAACTACTATTTATTTTAATTTACTTAGGTACCTAGAACATAAAATGCACTTAATGACCATATTAGTAATTGACATAGAAACTCAAGCATAGTTCTTATTTATCTATTCTACGAGACTTTGACGCCGACGCAGTGAGTAGGTACTTACAAATAACTCAATTTAAGAGTCTGTTTGGGAAAGTCATCCACCGAAATGTTGGCTCGATGTTGTAAACGAAAACTAGGTGGGTTGAAGTATATTCGTTTTAAAAAGCCCACTTTCTCTAAAAGTTTTAGTAACAACGATGGAGGAATTAGTAATAGGTAATGGGAAAAGGGGCAAGGCCTACCTAACCAAATTTAAGAGGAAAATTGTCAATCATATCTTTATTGAAAATGAAATGAAATGAAAATGTTTATTGATAATGTAGACGAATCGATCGTACTTATTATAAGTCAAATACAATGATAATGAAAACAAAAAGGAAAAAAAACAATCTCAACTAATAAATTAGTTTACATTTCAACAATAATGTTATATATAAAATTTACCAATGTATAGTATTAAATTTGACCATTTGTTTTGTAAATTTAATATCTATACATTTGAATAGCTTTAATTTTAATATGTTAGTTATTTGTGTCATTCGTGTTTTGGAGACCGAGGGCCTTGGATTAATTGACCGCACCACAAGAATACAAACCTCAAATAGAATGGAATGAAAAAGAAGTACCTACGGGAACAGAAGCTACGCGTGAGAGAAACCGCACGCGGAAAGCTAGTTCATTAAAAGAAATTGTAATAAATGTATGCAAAGTCCCCTTGCATCATGTTGGAAAACGAAAAAATATGAATTTATGGGGTAAAGTTCCATCTTTGTTATAGATTCTAAATCTCTTTAAGTGAAAATCTTTGAAGTTTAAAACTATAATATATACTTACCTAGTTTTAAACTTAGATTTTTCATTTTTTTCTGAATATTTACAAGAAACGACTCAATTAAGATTCAATTTAAAACCTAATAGTTAAAAATAAAATAATATTACAAATACAGCTATGGCTGGTTTACAATGTCATGCCAAGAAAGATAAAATGAATTTGTAATAGATGGTACCGGTGATTGTGTGTTAAATAATGAACGAACTGCACATATGTACTTGTTTACTGTTTATTAGCTCTAATTAGTTATTAGGTACAGACACAAGATACATTTATCAGTATATACACGAGAAAACATTCGAACGCAGCGAACGTTGCGAGCGCGCGTCGCCGACTGCGTGCGCAAGCGAGCAAGGTAGAGGTCGGTTTCCACGCGTGTGAGGGAGATAGGCGCGCGACTTGAGCGTTGGTTTTTAACTACGCATGCGCGATATACCTCTCGATACGACCGATGCGCGGTAAAAGAACATGATGATGTTACAGACTCCCCCTCTAGTTCGAACATAGCGCCCTCGCGTTCGGACTAGCACCAGCTGTTTACGTAATCTACCACGTCTGCGTCTTTTCATATTCGGGTTGTTAGGATTACTGATGCCTAGGATCAAGTCAGGAACATGGTAACGTCCAACACGCTTACCTCTTGCAACACCTTCGATCTGGTAGGTAGTAGGGCTCACTATCTCCTCCTTCTGGTAAGGTCCATTACGCCTGTATATTAACTTAGCGGACGGTATCCGATTCACGTCAAGATCGCTTACCTTGGAGCCTAGTGGTGGTCGTCTAACTCCATCTGCATCATCAGATATGGGCGAGCGACGGTAAAGGTATCCTCTGCCAGACCAGCACCTCCCCCTGAACAGATCGTCGATTTGTTTACGTTCTCCGCTACAGGCGAGGCGGCTAGTATGCTCTTTAGAACTAACGTCAGGGCCCTCCCCCTGCATCAGTACTTTAGAGTACGGTTTGGTATCATCGGCCTGGCGTAGATTAGGCGCCATAACCGGAACTACGTATGCACATATTAACTTTTTATGCTTTGTATTCAACAACTCTTTCTTACTCTGCGACATACTGTAGGCCGGTAAGGCGGTCGGTTCCTGCCTCTCCTCAACCCGTATGTGATGAGTAGTTAATGTTGTTGGTGGATCCGCCGTGTTGAAACACTTAGCTTTACTAACTATCAGCTGGTTTAGTTGAGCTTTTTGGCCTGGCGTCAGTGTCCCTTCAGAACCCATGTCGTTGCTCAGGGTAAGGCTGGTGGTATTGACATTCATCAGCTGTGTCTCATCACTGGTAAGGTCAAAAGAACGCACAAAAGGGACCTTCTGCTCGGGCGAGTCGGTGAAACACCAACAACCGTGTTGAAAGTCGAGTGACATACCTGCGCGCACGAGGAAATTCAGACCTAAAAGTGTTCTGTTATCGGCCTCTGGTATCACTAAGAAAGTGGTAGGTATGTCACGACCTTGGATGGTAACGGTCGTATCACACGATAAAATAACACGTACCTGATTTGTTCCATCAGCAAGCCCTATAGTACGGCGTCCTTTGGTAAACACAGTACCGCGGTCCGCAAGGATTTTGTGAAGTCCGGGACTAGCAAGGCACTCGGAAGCACCGCTGTCTAACACAGCTTCTCCTTTAAGAGCCGCCACGTGTATGTGAACAGTGGGTTGCATCGGATTTGACAAATCCAGAATTCCGGGTTCTCGGGTCAATGCACTTCTAAAACTTACCTTTTCAGCGGACGACGTACTCACAGTTTTACATGTTGGACATTGCGACTTTATAACACCTTGGCGGCCACAACCGTAACAAGACACCATCTTGTCAGTTCCGCCATCATCAGTTGTTAAAGTCGTAGCCTTATTCCTACAATCGTCGATCGAATGGCCAAAACGTTTACAAAAACCGCAGCGTGGTCTAATACGTTTCGGTGTAACATCTATGTTCGCACTAGAGGTGGACACTCCTATTCTAGGGTTATGCGGCCGAACACCATGCAGCGGAGGGTTAATGTTTACATTCATTTCGGATCGATCGAGAGGTATGTTTAAGTTCGCGGTATTATTGGAGGTACTTTGTAACGTGGACCTATCGTTAATATTATTATTGTAACTCACCTCATTTAGGGACAATTCTACGCACCTTGCTCGCTCAAGCAAACAGTCGACACTTAAAACACTATCTCGCGGAACTCGTTTACGTATTTTCCTACATAAAAGTCCATAAATGATATCGATCTGTGTTTCTTGGGTTAAGACATAGGGTAGCTGTGATAGATTAGCACGCACTTTAGATATAAACACATCCACACATTCATCACTAAGTTGTTCGCATGAAAATATCTCACGGAAGATCCTATAAGCGGGACGTGGTTTGCCGTACATGAAACGCAGCCTTCTTATCGCGTCGTCCCATGACGTCACGGTCGCCCTCACTCCTCGCCACCAGACGGCGGCGTCTCCCGTCAGCAACATGGCTAGTCCTCGCAGCGCGTGCTCGTCGCTCACCGACGTGCACTCCTTGTACACGGTCACGGCGTCGATGAAGGCCTCCACGACCTCCTCGCTGCGGCTGGTTCCATCGAAGCGCGCCGTGCAGTGTGCGAAGTTACCCTGTGAAGGCGCCCTCGTTGCGTAGAACGGGCTGTAGGTTGTGGCCGGACCAGCGGGGGCGCCCGCGCCGGTCGGTGGTGATGTTGGCGGCATCACGACACTTCTCAGAACATTGGATAGTAGTCGCGTGAATTGTTCTTCCGACATGGATATCATGTTCTCATCGCGCCGGGTAGAAGCCGGCGGCGCGGTGGCTGTCTTATGGTTGTCGGCGCGGTGAAATAGCTCGTCGCCGTCACTGGATTCCTCGTCTTCAAGCACCTCGCGCTGGGTAACAATACTCGTCAGCGGTCTGGAGGTACTCTCGTCCGCGGGATTCACATCCATGTAAACTTCACGGTGGTGTTCGTCTTGGTCGTTCTCGTCGCTGGGTTCGCGCGCTTTTTCAACTTGTCGTCTCGTTTTTGGCGGCATTTTTCACGCTCGATTCGAAAGTTAATCAGCGGTCCTTAGCGGTGAACGAACAGGCAATCACAGGTACAGTGGTAGGTTTCTACTGCATTCCGGTATCCACAAATCACATCGTTGTGTCGGTCGAAGCGTCGTCGGCGTCGCGGAGATGCAGGCCACTAGTTGAGCGCCATTTGTAATAGATGGTACCGGTGATTGTGTGTTAAATAACGAACGAACTGCACATATGTACTTGTTTACTGTTTATTAGCTCTAATTAGTTATTAGGTACAGACACAAGATACATTTATCAGTATATACACGAGAAAACATTCGAACGCAGCGAACGTTGCGAGCGCGCGTCGCCGACTGCGTGCGCAAGCGAGCAAGGTAGAGGTCGGTTTCCACGCGTGTGAGGGAGATAGGCGCGCGACTTGAGCGTTGGTTTTAACTACGCATGCGCGATATACCTCTCGATACGATCGATGCGCGGTAAAAGAACATGATGATGTTACACGGGTACGTATTTGAATATCGAAGATTAAAAACCTACGCTTAAAATACCAATGTTCAATACATCGAAAATGGTAACCTATTGAAATATCGAATTTCTGTTACCCGAATCTTAAAACCCCGAAAACGGTTGGTAGAACTTTTAAAAGACAGATGTAATGGATGACAACTTTCTATAATTCCGTTTTTAATTTCCCAGATGAATCAATTTACAGGTGCACTAAAACCAAATTTTCAAATAGTATTTTTTTGTTTCCCATATTGTCATAATCCAAATATACCAGACCGGCTACCACTTTACCCCATAAATTCATATTTTTTCGTTTTCCAACATGATGCAAGGGGACTTTGCATACATTTATTACAATTTCTTTTAATGAACTAGCTTTCCGCGTGCGGTTTCTCTCACGCGTAGCTTCTGTTCCCGTAGGTACTTCTTTTTCATTCCATTCTATTTGAGGTTTGTATTCTTGTGGTGCGGTCAATTAATCCAAGGCCCTCGGTCTCCAAAACACGAATGACACAAATAACTAACATATTAAAATTAAAGCTATTCAAATGTATAGATATTAAATTTACAAAACAAATGGTCAAATTTAATACTATACATTGGTAAATTTTATATACACCGTGAAATTTTAATGGTTGTTTTCCCGAAGCAGAACAACTTGCCGTCGGTAGTACTATCGAAACATATTTTTTATTTTTTTTTTAGACATGTTTTGGATTTAAAATTATTAAGCAACTCGAAAGCGTTGAGCTCTTATTTTGCTTCAAACGTTTATGGATCGTTCTTTACTTTGTCAGCAGCGCGTGCGATTCGAGTAGTACCTACAAGGTCCGTCTAGTGTTACTACTGTTTATCACGCTTTCGAGTTGTCTAATATTTTTTTTAATAATTTTAAATCCAAAACATGACTAAAAAAAAATAAAAAATATGTTTCGATAGTACTACCGACGGCAAGTTGTTCTCCTTCGGGAAAACAACCATTAAAATTTCACGGTGTATAACATTATTGTTGAAATGTAAACTAATTTATTAGTTGAGATTGTTTTTTTTCCTTTTTGTTTTCATTATCATTGTATTTGACTTATAATAAGTACGATCGATTCGTCTACATTATCAATAAACATTTTCATTTCATTTCATTTTCAATAAAGATATGATTGACAATTTTCCTCTTAAATTTGGTTAGGTAGGCCTTGCCCCTTTTCCCATTACCTATTACTAATTCCTCCATCGTTGTTACTAAAACTTTTAGAGAAAGTGGGCTTTTTAAAACGAATATACTTCAACCCACCTAGTTTTCGTTTACAACATCGAGCCAACATTTCGGTGGATGACTTTCCCAAACAGACTCTTAAATTGAGTTATTTGTAAGTACCTACTCACTGCGTCGGCGTCAAAGTCTCGTAGAATAGATAAATAAGAACTATGCTTGAGTTTCTATGTCAATTACTAATATGGTCATTAAGTGCATTTTATGTTCTAGGTACCTAAGTAAATTAAAATAAATAGTAGTTGAGATGCGCAAAATTTTCAAGAGTCATAACCCCTCAATCTCATCGCAAGCGAACGCCCTGAGCCGAGGTCCCAACCCCACTGCGGGGCGCCCTCTTGCGCAGGTTGCCTAGTTAGCTTTTAAACCATTAATTAAGGCTGGACCTCTGCTCGGCTTTATGTCATGTGAAGTAGCAAAGACCGTGTGGCTAACTATGTATGTCCATCCGAAAAAAAATAAAGAAGTTGAGTATTAACCGAGGAACTAGCGTTTCAGTAGGTACTCCCTGATAATGAAGTTTTTTTAGGCAAAAGAAATTATTTAATCGGTTCAGCAGTTTTTGAATTTGCCCTAAACAACGGGTTCTCTTTAAAGTATTGATTTATTTAATGTTCAATTGACTGATTTCAGCCATGATGGCCTAGCTCCATGAAAATAAGTCATTTGCGCAGGACATGTTTTAATAGAAAAGGAATAGAAAGAGAACTGCTTTTCATTGGGTCATAATTTGTGTAATGAAGATGAATACAAACATTTGGTATTTATTACCAAATGTTTGTATTGAATAGTGTTGTTAGGGAAAACACGTAGGTATTATTACTACTTTTCTTAAATTATTTCACTTTTTCCTAATCACTAGCTAGATTCGGCCTGATATCGTTATTGTTAAGTAAGAAATGATTTGACTTTAGCGTTTTGTATTTTTTGTCGTGTTATGAACATCGAAAAACAAAATTATTTGGTATTGGTGACTATACGTGATATATATCTAGACACGCGGCAGCGTGTCAAAGCCAAGTTCAAGCAAAGAACTGGCTAGCCAGCGCCAAGTGTAATATTACACGAACCACTTGGTGCCACTTTTGACCCTTCTATAACTCAAAACCTCTTTAACGTAAACAAATAAAACCTCGTGTGTTTAATTATATCTATAAGGACATGTAGAAGTCCAAATTTCATGAAGCTAGCTCAAACGGTTATAAAGATATGAAGGTCAAAAAGTCGTAAATTTTAGCACTGACTGACTGACTGACATATAGTACCTAATTCTAACCTACTTCCAGATGACCTAGAAGGATGAAATTTGGAATCCAGCTCAGTAATTGCGTGTAAGCCCAGGAAAAAATAAAAAAATGAAAAAAAAAGACAAAAAAAAAGGGTTGTCCCCATAGAAAAAACTTTTAATACTCTCTAAAAAACCGACCAACGGTGTGTCGTCGGCGGCGCGCGGCACCACATAATTATACATAGAACAGAAGTAAATCTACATAAAAGTGCTCCCGAGCAACACATAAACATAGGCATCGCTTACGAATGCCGATTTAGTTATTTATTGTTTTATTACATTTATGTTCATCCTGCTTCTTTCTCAACGGTGAATGAAATGATTGTCATACTATAACCACAAACGTTCTTCGTGCCTAAACCAATAACAGTATAAAAGAGTACATAGATGAGATTTAATGAATAAATAAATACTTTATTTATACCTACAACCCGTTCGCTATAAGTTTGCCGCTGTCAACTGTCACGCGTTTAGCGTTGTCTCACTCACTCAGTTCTAGTTCCAGTGAGAAAACGCTATACTGACGTCATAATAATATTTAATACATAATATTTTTTAATATTTAATAAATAATATTTAAAGGTATAAATTAGTTAGTTCGAACTCTTTGTAACTTAAAAGAAAGTCCAATGTGTATATCAAGGTCAAGGCAATAGCGATGTCTTATTGTTACCGATATAGGTATGTATGTATTGACTAATTTAAGAATGCTGGTTGAACTCACTCACGCCTTGCACTTGTACGCGCGCCCGATGCCCGCGAGGCTCACAAGCGCTATACGACTTAAAATGCGAACGAACCAAATATGCTGTTAGCGGCGGCGGCGCTCATTTGCGCCAGCGTCGTCGTTATGCCCGGTTGTTTAGCGGAAACCCACCTATTAGATTGCGTTTTATGCTGCGTCGTTCGACTAAATTTATTTGATTAACACATTAAATCTCAATACCTGCCTTGTTTTCTTTACAAAAAGTAATGATATCCCACCAAAAACATAAATGTAAAAAAGGAAAGCCAAGTTCAATACAAAAATTAAGCTTGGCTGTGGGCTTCGCCGCAAAAAGAATGGAGATCTGAATGAGTGCCAAGTTCTATGCATAATCGAAATATGTATTTATAGGAACAAAATAACATTATGAACAAGTATTAAACTCTAATTCTTTGCTTTAATGGATACCTATAACAATTGCTGTTATTTAAAAATGTGAGATCTTAAAGTAGGTTAGATCTGACTTGGCCAGTTTTTATCAGTATTCAAATGATGAATAACTTTATAAAATGACTGATGTAATGAAAACTGGCCAATTCAAATCTAACCTACTTTAAGATCTCACATTCTTAAATAACAGCAATTGTTATAGGTATCCATTAAAGCAAAGAATTAGAGTTTAATACTTGTTCATAATGTTATTTTGTTCCTATAAATACATATTTCGATTATGCATAGAACTTGGCACTCATTCAGATCTCCATTCTTTTTGCGGCGAAGCCCACAGCCAAGCTTAATTTTTGTATTGAACTTGGCTTTCCTTTTTTACATTTATGTTTTTGGTGGGATATAATATAATAGACCAGGGTAGATAATTTTTGAAACCAAAAAAAAATATAGTATAGTATCATTGGAAAAGGAAGAAAATATAACAAAAATGAAAGAAAAATAAATTACGGGCGATCTGAGGATGGGATGTGGTAAAAAATGGATTTTTAAGGGTAAAAAAGGTTACTCTCGATTTCCGATAGAACTACAAGTCCTATGGAAAAAAGTTAAATAGCAAAGTTGTAGGTAATAAAAAGATCTACAACTTTAATACAAAATTTAATGACCTATTTATTAAAAATAAATTTTAATAAATAGGTCATAATTGTATAAAAAGTAAAAAAAAAATCGAATACGAATATTTTTAGTTTTTTGCATTTTATGAAAAAATTTACAGGAGTAATGTAGGTACATTTTTTTAATACCATTAAAAAGTAGAGATTGCAATGAACAAAAAGAGTACCGACTTTTTAAAAAAAGCAGATTTGACGTGAGAATTTTCAATTGAACATGAGAGTGATTTTTCGATTTTTGAGTCAAAATAAGGAGAAAAATAATAATTATTGAATCAAAAAAAAAGGTATGTTTAGGACATACTCAGGTAAGTTTTCAGCAAATTTAGTGAAGAAAAAAATCAAAATTTGTAAAAGATAAAAATAAAAAACCAAAACCTCGGTTTTTTGAATTTTTTACATGATTTTGGAGGTTGAGGTAATAGGTAGATCTTTCTACAACTTTGCTATTTGACTTTTTTCCATAGGACTTGTAGTTTTGTTGGAAATCGAGGGTAACCTTTTTTACCCTTAAAAACCCATTTTTTACCACTTCCCAAACCCAGATCGCCCGCAATTTATTTTTCCTTTAATTTTTGTTATATTCTCTTCCTTTTCCAATGGGTTTCATACTACTATAATTTTTTTTCATTTTTAACCATTTTCAAAGGTTTTGGCACTGGTCTATAATTCTAATTAGATATTTAAAATGAGGTATCGTATGCATTCATCGTATCTGTATGATATAATGATAATTTTAGGAAATGGTAGAAGTTAAAGTCAAAACTCATAACGATTTTACTTAAACTTATTGAGTTTCCTGAAAAGGAAACTAATGTCACAATGATATTAATAATATTATTAATTTTACAAATCTAAAATATCGTTTCTTTAACCTTCGGCATACGAGGTGGGGTTATTTTAACCCCAACACTTTTAAATTGCGTTGATTGTATATTTAAACGCAACCAAATAACTTGATTTTCACAGTAGCTGGAGTTTAAATATTGCCGCGTCGAATCACAGCATTGGATCAGTATTGCGCGCGCCGGCGTCGTGTGTGCACGCACGCAAAGTGGTTCCCGGGCGTTTTTAACCCCACGTTGTACGGGACGTCGTAAAAAAAGTTTGTGCCTACTTCTGTGTTTTTCGTTATTTACACTTACAATTAGTGCTTTTTTAATACTTTTTTATTTTTATTATAGGTACCTACAGCTAGTTAATATGTCTAACAACCTTCGGGATGATCGTATTGCGGCGGCCTTATTGGAAGAAAATGATACTTTGTCGGACGATGAAAACTTTCCTCCTAGCAGTGACGACGAAGCAGATCATATCAGCGAGGCTTCTGAAGTTCGAAGTGATACGGACGTGGAAGATGCTGAAAATAATCTTGAACCATATTTAGATGATACACCTCAACCATTTTATCTCGGAAAAGATGGAAGAACAAAGTGGTATAAATCGCCACCGCGAACCAATGTTCGGACAAGGGCCGAAAACCTAATAACGCATTTGCCTGGGTGTAAAGATGCAGCTCGACATAAAAAAACTCACTTGGAATGTTTCGAGACCTTCTTCACTGACGAAATTATTGACATGGTTTTGATATATACAAACCAGAAAATTACTTCGAGAATGGAAAACTCTACATCTAATCCATCCTATGGGGAATCTAATAAAGCTGAGATGAAAGCTCTGTTTGGGTTGTTGTTCTTGGCAGGTTTGTTTAGATCTGGCCGGCAAAGTCTTATAGACTTATGGAGTAATGACGGCACAGGAATTGAAGTGTTTAGAAATACTATGTCGAGACAGAGATTTTCATTTTTGATAAATAACTTGAGATTTGATGATTCGTCAACTCGTACAGCAAGAGCAACTATTGATCGTTTGGCGCCAATTCGAGATATTTTTGACATATTCGTGAAAAACTGTCAGAATGCCTATACGCCTCATGAATACTTGACCATAGACGAAGAACTCGTGGCGTTTAGAGGAAGATGTATCTTTCGTCAATACATACCCTCGAAACCGGCTAAGTATGGGTTGAAAATCTACGCTCTAGTGGATGCTAAAACATTTTACACAATGAACTTGGAAATTTACTGTGGAAAACAGCCTGACAACAGTCCTTATACATTGAGTAATAAGCCATTTGATGTTGTTGATCGTTTGGTAAGATGCGTGTCTGGATCACGAAGAAACATCACCATGGATAATTTTTTTATGAGCTATGAAACTGCTGAACATTTGCTCAAAAACCACAAATTGACTGCCGTTGGTACACTAAGGTCGAACAAGACATGCCTTCCACCTCAGTTCAAGGCTAGACGTGAAGAAACATCATCTGTGTTTGGATTCCAAAAAGACATAACTATTGTATCTTACATACCAAAGCCACGAAAATGTGTACACATGATGTCCTCATTACATCATGATGATGAGGTGGATCCAGAAAGCGGAGACCGAAGAAAGCCGTCTATTATAACGTTTTACAACTCGACAAAGAGCGGAGTTGATGTTGTCGATAAACTTGCAAGAACATACGATGTTACCCGCAACTGCAAACGCTGGCCTCTTACCGTATTTTTTTCAATGTTGAACCATGCTGGTATAAATGCTTTTATTGTGTATATGTTGAATAACAGCATTGAAAGGAATAAAACTAATCTTAGGAAGAACTTCATCAAGCAATTGGGACTTTCTTTGCTCGAAGACCACATTAGGAAAAGGAAAGACAATCCACATATACCACGAGATATAAGAAGACGCGTGCATGAAATGTTGCATGAAGAAGTTCCAGGACCACCACAAAAGCAACCAAGAAGGTCTCAGAGATGTTCTTTTTGTCCAAGAAACAAAGATAGGAAGACTCTGAACGGTTGTTTCAAATGTAATGCCGCGATATGTAAGGAACATGCGAATTTGATATGTCAAAATTGTACTGATTTAGATAACGAATGATCTCCCTTGCTTGCTATTTGTGATTATTTTTATAAAGTCAAATATATCTAGTTTTATATGACGAGGAAGGACGAGCATCGTTGTTTTTAATAAGGTGTGACGTCATCATTGCTGACGTCACATTCATCAGGATGGTTCTCTATCGAGGGTTGTTGATCCATAGTAACAGCAAAACTCCATAATATGGTTTTCAAGTTTTATTCCAGTAAATTGAGGAGCTCCGTACAGTCCTGCAGCTCGAGCGAGACTGAATTGCAATCGGTCCGCCGGCCGTATTTATACTAAACGAGCGGCTCACAAACAGTAAACAATTTAGTTTGATAATTTTCAAACTATGTGATCAGATAATTATTTCTACAAATATTTCAACGATTTACAAATCATAATTTGATCCTGAATACTTATTTATTAGTCTAGTATTTTATGAACATATTTGTGTTTCTATCAAATCATGCATTGATTCACAATTTATTTATTTTGATGAGACGAGTAATTGTATTTATGAGTTTATCATTAATGAAGTGTTGTTGCTATGCTTATTTTATGTGGTTGCGCCGATACGGCCATTCTGACAGGCGGTGCGCGCTCTGCACCAGCCTCGTTGATTCTCGTCGCGTAATTGTACAATTTTATTTATTTTATTTTATTATTTTGCATCTATGATTAAATCTATGTTCTGTCCTTTGAGTATGTTATTATTTAGACGGACCATAAGTATCTCGACGAACGCGCTTTAGTGCTACCACCGGATCCAATACGCCCCAACTGAGAAGATCCGGCGAAACAAACTCAGTGGAGTTATTCTACTGCCGGTTTCAACGCGGCCTCATCGAGACGATCCGGCGAAACATACTCAGATGGGCATGTCCAAGAAGTTTTGGTCCAGTTACTTTTATTATTTAATTGGCATTCACAATTTACCAATCGGTTGTCTTTATACGAATTTTATTTACGTTTTCATTAAAAAACAGATTAAATAATTTATTTAAAGACAGAACTAAATAAATATTTGGGAGTATTATTTTTATTATTACAGATAGTAATTTCTGTGTAAGTCTAGGAATATCAATGCTAATAAGGTGTTGGAAGTTCTCGACGAGTTCTCGGAGGTTCTCGTAGAGTTCTCGGAGGTTCTCGTAGGGTTCTCGTAGGGTTCTCGGAGGTTCTCGTAGGGTTCTTCGCGAAATCTGCAATACTAGAAATAACTTTCTCTGAGTTGGGTATCTGTGAGCAACTTGTTGTTGTTATGCAAAAACATGCATTTCTATGTTAGTCTAGGAATATCAATGCTAATAAGGTGTGTAAGGTGTTGGAAGTTCTCGAAGAGTTCTCGGAGGTTCTCGTAGAGTTCTCGGAGGTTCTCGTAGGGTTCTCGTAGGGTTCTCGGAGGTTCTCGTAGGGTTCTCGGAGGTTCTCTTAGGGTTCTCGGAGATTCTCGTAGGGGATGGAATGATGCTGTGCTCTGGGCGGTCCTGTTCGCCGTGGTACACAGAGGCTCTACTGGGAGTATGGAACTAGGTTGAAGGTGTTTATACACAGGTTCTAAAAGAGTTAAATTCAAGGTAATATTTTGTAAATATGTTCAACTCACAGTTTATTGTGGCAATGAATCTTCTTCACTTTGATCTCGTAGTTTTTGCTGAGGCAACCCGTCACTTGATGTGCTTGGTACGGGGCTCTATTTCTATTTCAGGTGATGGTAGTGGCTCATCTTCTGCCGATACGGTTACCTGATCACCAGGTTGTGATGCACGACGAAGTTTAAATTTAGGCTTACCTCCAGAACATAGCGCTCCGGAAAAACTGACCCCGGCAGGAGAACTCCACTCCTCAGCCGTCCGCACCACGAAAGAGGAAGCAAATCGCCTCGTGCGTATCGAAGGAATGTCAACAACAAAAGGGTGAAACCGCTCGCCGCACCCAGTCGTCCGGTGATGGAAGGGTGAAGGGGGCATCAGGTTATGTAGAACCTCCGCACACTCCCTGAAATGTAACCGATAAAAAACCGATAGGCAGGCCACTCGAGGCTCCGAAGACTTGCCTCCACAAGTGAGCCATTGCCTATGACTCTTCGCTCGACGCCCCAATGCATCCAGAGCATCCAGCTAATATCTGAAGATAGATAGAAAGATTTGAAGTACCGCCCCACCCTGGAGAGGAATGCCGTCAGGACCACCAGCCTTATTCACATCCAGAGTGCAAAGAATGTTTAAGTACCACTTTTTGCCGAATGTAGAAGTCCAATGAGGTAACCTGGGTGGACTTTTACCAGCAGTATCTAGTTGTGAATTCTTAGTAAATAGAGATGCAAATAAGTCTGCTTTCTCCTTGGCGGTGTGAGCTAATGAACCGTTCGGCTCCTGCAGTGGCGGAAAAGAGGACCGACAGAAATAGGCTTCGACCGATTTGGCAAGAAACCAAAAAGCTTTACTCCCAGATGGGTAAGATGCTAGTGTGGCTCCAATGCGTCCAATATGGTCAAAGCGGGCCCTGCGTAGCGCACGTTTGCAAGACTTGGCAGCTTATGTGCTTCAGTACTATCACACTCAGCGCCGAACCATGAACGGGCCTTGTCTCGGAGTGAGACATCAGAAAATGGAACGAAATATTCCATAGTCTGGCATATCACCCCAGAAACAGCCTCCGCGCAGCAAGTTGGGTCGTCTGAAGAGAAGCATAAGCGCAGCCAAGGGTAAGACGCGAAAAAATACCGCATCCCATCCCAATCTGCTGACTTGTATCGCCATACTCGCCTAGTCCCCTTGAGATCGGGATCGGGTGGCGAGCAGACAGACACAGATTTCACCAGACAGTGGTCGGAGCCACCCAACGGCGAGGAAACCGCGACTTGACATGGGTCTGGATCAGTTGTCAGCAGAAGGTCCAAGCAACCGGCCGCATGGCCATCAATGTCGGGCACCCGTGTCAGTCCAGTCACCAGTTGGGAGAGACCAAGCGTCAGTGCGAATGCACACGCCAATCCCCCAGCATGGCCGGTGCTCCGGCATGGGCACAGCCACTCCTGGTGGTGGGCATTGAAGTCCCCCAGAACAACCAGCTGCACCGATGGGCACCTGAACTGAGCCAGTTCAGCAGAGTCCGAAAGATAGTGAAACAACCTGGTTGTCCCCATGTTGTCGGTGTGCGACCGATAGACACCAGCATAGAGTATCTGCTCCAAGCGAGAAACTGGAATCCTCAATGTTACGGAGACACCGACAGCAGATGTCATCGCGAGCACACACGCAGGCGCCAGCGCGTGGCTTAAAACTGTGCTCCAGGGTGTACCCCGGGCGGCGCAAGCATGCTGCGTCAGCCGGACATCTGATTTGCGTCTCCATGAGGAACAGCAGATGTGGTTTTTCGGTCTCATGGTGGTGATGGACCGGTATGAGATCGGAGTGGAGACCTCGGATGTTAGAGGTGCATTTTTTTTTTTTTGATCATGATCGACTTTTCGTGTTCGCCCTCTTCCCACAACTCTTGCATAAACGCTCGAACATTTGCTGATTCATTTGCATCATGTGCATGAAGAATTAAGGTGGCACCCCACCCATGGACGTATTGGGCATAGGTACATTGATCATCGGCTGTTGCCCCTGTTGCGTAGACCCCATTGCTTGAAGCTGAGGTTGAGACGCAACAGGTGGTGATGAAGCAGTTCCAAGGATCACTTCGAGTCCCACTTCTGATGACGAGGAAGGACGAGCATCGTTGTTTTTAATAAGGTGTGACGTCATCATTGCTGACGTCACATTCATCAGGATGGTTCTCTATCGAGGGTTGTTGATCCATAGTAACAGCAAAACTCCATAATATGGTTTTCAAGTTTTATTCCAGTAAATTGAGGAGCTCCGTACAGTCCGGCAGCTCGAGCGAGACTGAATTGCAATCGGTCCGCCGGCCGTATTTATACTAAACGAGCGGCTCACAAACAGTAAACAATTTAGTTTGATGATTTTCAAACTATGTGATCAGATAATTATTTCTACAAATATTTCAACGATTTACAAATCATAATTTGATCCTGAATACTTATTTATTAGTCTAGTATTTTATGAACATATTTGTGTTTCTATCAAATCATGCATTGATTCACAATTTATTTATTTTGATGAGACGAGTAATTGTATTTATGAGTTTATCATTAATGAAGTGTTGTTGCTATGCTTATTTTATGTGGTTGCGCCGATATATATAATAAGTAAAATAATTGTGTTAATTTTAAGAAATATTTTTGTTGAATTTTTATTTTGTCTTAAGAACATTTTGTTAAATTCACGGAAAGGTTATGTGATTTTTAAGTTTTTTTTTATAATAAATGTTTAATTTAATACATTTTTTATTTTATTCATTAACTTTGTGATGTAGTTATATAAAAAAACTCATTCAAACTTATTGCACTTGGCGCATACATAAAGTAGAGGCAATCCCTTGTGGGGTTAATTTAACCCCACGTCGTATAGGTGAGGATTTTTTTTCACCTTGTATGCCGAAGGTTAACGATATCTTATATTAATGTCCGACACTTCTAATAATTCGTTTATCTATGGTCCAACTTATTGGTTTAATTACGAGAGCTTCAGCCTACTTTAGTCATAAAACATACTTACCGAAGACTTAAACTTGGTCACAAAGTCGACACTGCAATGATGCGCCACTTTTTAAAAAGGAATCTCAACTTTTGACTGAAGAGCTAATTTAAATGCAAATTAAGTGGCTTTACCAAAAGGTTATGTGTATATAGTTTTATGTGTATTTAATCATGAAATGAATGAATACAGCTTAAGCTGTACAATCAGCTTAACTCACATTCACATACACTGAAAATAAATATTTGGGGTACTTATATAATATTGCCCATGACCTTAGAAGCGCTGCAGTGGGGCTCCGCGGAGGATCTAGATATTATTATAATATGAAGATTGTTAGTAAATAAATCGCACAGGGCTATTATGAATTTGAGCATTTCTTTTGCAGTTCTAAACATCGTGCATAGAGATTTGTCGGCAAAATGTGTATCTTTATCCAAACAACGAATTAAATTAAAAACTATTGGACTGATTTCAACAATTCTTTCTCTATCAGATAACTACGTTGTCCAGAAATTACATAGTCATATTATGACGAGGTTTCAAATGTTAAAAAAAAACTTGTCTTTTACACTTTTTAAGTTAAGTGGGTTAGGAAATTTGCCATCTACAACAGAGATTGCTCATCAGGCTGAACAACTCTTACTAAGAGGCATTCTTATTCAGGGTTATTTGTAAAACACCGGTAACCTCTCAGGACTATATTACTAACATCATAAACAACAACTTTTGTTCTACGACTTTTTACAAAACATAATACATTTACCAAAAACAAACCTTCAACATTTCGTTGTCCTATCTAACACATTTCAACTCTGTATTCCCCGCTCCCCTCGCTATTGTCGGTATTATCGCTTTCGTTTGCTTCGCATAGACTTCGTAACATTTAGAGCGTTGAATTTAAATATTTTTATTTTTGTGTGCAAATCTGATGAATTAAAATATGATGAATTTTTAAAAGTCATAGAACAAAAGATGTCGATTATGATGTTAGTAACGTAGTCCTGAGAGGTTACCGGTGTTTTACAAATAACCAAATGTTATAGTGTAGCTGGGCTCTTGAAGTTCCACATCAGGTGTTGCAGATCTTCAATTTTTATACGCCAACAGAGAGCGCTCATCAGGCTGAACAACTCTTGCTAAGACGTCATTCCTATATATGTTATAGTGTAGCTGGACTCTTGGAGTTCCACATCAGGTGTTCCAGATCTTCAAATTTTTTGTCTCAGCAGGAAATGCTCATCACGTGGAAGAATTTTTGCCATGGTACCATTTTTGTATCTCTTATAGTTTAGCTGGTCTGCTGCGGTTCTGCATCAGGCGTTCAAGTTTCCAAGATGAATTATAGCCTATATGTTGCCCAGACTTAATACCTTTACAAACAAACAGACAAATATACAATATTTTTTTTGGATTCTTCCTCTATTACTGTTTCTAAACAGAAAAAAACAGTAAAAAAACTGTGTTCGTACATTGAATATATTAAAAAAAAATATTGAGGCCCCCTCAATTATTATATTTTTAATATATTCAATGTACAGACAGGTTTTTTACTGTTTTATTATATGTATAGATGTTGAGTCATACACGCTTCTAGCGGCTTCGGCTTTGGCTGGAAAAGGTTTTGGACGAGAAAATGGTCCTGAGCATGGTCATGGGCTCTAAAATGGGCGCGGACATTGGGCATATGAGTGTGGTCATGGCTGGAATACTGCACATGGAAGTGTACATGAACATGAAAAGTTATATTGCATTGGTGAAAAGCTCTCTTTACTTTATATTCTGTCGCATTGTATCATTTTTATTCTTTGTGTAGGCAGAATGGATTTCATGTGTTAGTCATGAGCTTTCTCTGTTTCCTAAACAAAAATTATGTATTAAATATTCCAACAATTTTCGACCTCTCCTGGTAGTAAGTGAAAAATAGGATTAGGATTTTTGTAAATAAATGACTTTAAATACGAGTAAGTAAGTTATGGGTAGTATTTAAACGCAAATCAAAAAATATCCTTTTTCTATGCAATAAGATTCCGAATTCCCATTAAAATTACTGATTGCACAGCAAAATATTCAACTCAAAATATCACTAAACACACTACAATTTATTTTTGCAGCGTACAGCGATTTTTCCTAAAGCAAAAGCTTTTTCATTAATGCACAGCTAATAATCTTAATGCACATTATACATGTTAACTCTTTTTCTTTTAAATATAGCTTCTATTTTTATATTATTTACAGCAGTTTTTCTAAATAAAACAGCATTTTATTAGTCACAGTCGTCTTATTATTTATTAATTACCACATAATGAGATCAGCAAAAAAAATATAAAATTAGATACAAAATTTTAATTTATTGAATTATTAAAGCAGGTCTTGCTTTCGCGGGGCGTCCACGCTTCCTTTTTTGCCCAATAGGCACATTTTTAGCTTCTGCAGGTGGCGCCACGTACTTGAGTCGGATCGCAAGACCGATGATATGCTTGCACAGATAGTTCTTAAAAAAAATGGGGCAGGTGCATTTTCCGTTGACCCTGGCGGTTTGTTGGGTGGGCAAAGCAACTCTCCAATATGCGAAAGCGTTTTTTTTGTAACCATCAAAAGTGTCCCAATCTTGAGTAAATGTCATGTCACTTGCTGTTGAGCTTCCAACTATATAAGTATTAAGTCCGGAATCAGATTCTAAAAATTTTATATACTTGTCAAGTTTCGCCCATTGATACGCAAGAGTCCAGTGTTTCAGTTCTATCGGAGGTAAAGTTTTAAATGTCTCTGGTTTGTGATCTTTCGACCATTCCTTGACCATATTTGTTGCGACTGAGATGAATCTAGACGAAGGAAGTCGTTCTCGTAATGTGTGGCTGTCTTTTATACTTCTATTGAATGACTCTAGTGCATTGTTTGTCACTGGAGAACCTTCGGCTGATCCAAGATACCAATTTGGATTGAGCGAAACCCACTCCTGTTTGAAATATGATATGAATTGCTCTTCTTTTGCGTGTTTATGTAAAAACGCAGTTAACGCTCGTTGAAATAATGTAGGAGAGGTAGCTGAATGCAACAAATCTATATCATCCAACAATTCTTTCTGTTTTTTCTTCTCAACCAATTTTTCTACTTTTTTTTGTATGTTTTTCTTTGCGTGTGCCCAACACATTTTAATAGTAGCCTCTGTGCCAAACACTTCTTGAAAAGCATTTTGAATGCTTTTTGCTGCGTCGCAAATAAGTGCTTTTGGTTCTATATTAAACGCATAAAGAGTTAAAGCACCCCTTTTGAGTGCATCGAACAGCACTACAAAATCTTCTTTACGCTCCGAACTTGAAATCGCCATACAAAGAGGATGAAATCGCTTTGCTTTATCAGTTGTGCCAACCACTAATACTGGAAACCCCTGCCATGTAAGTTTGTACGTGGCGTCTGCATGCAAGTTGGTAGCTAAAGTTGCTAATTTTAACAAAGATTTTGTTCCGATCGCAAAACGAAAGGTTGTATTTTCATCCTCCTCGTACACGTAGTAATAAATTACATATGGTTAATTATCGTCCTCAGGTATTTCGGATTTATTTATTAACCATTGCTCTAACTCTCCCAGACTGATTGTTGAAGGGCCATAAACAACTCTGCGACGGCAGAAAGATAATTATTTAGTTGCTTTTTTGAGGGAACTTTAATACCATTTATTTCACTCAGACGTGCTAAAATAGCTTTTGGCTTTAAATGCAATGCGTATAGCTTATTAATTTCGTCCTTTGTCTCTTGGGTTATGCCATAATCATTTTTGGTCCCAATAATCTCATGATCATGATCGCTGCTTGTGCGGTACAGTAAGACAGCATCGGAGTTTGACTCAAAAAGCAAATAAATTTGTGCTGCACACTGAGGGCCTCGGTATTTAACTTTGTTGCAACGGTAATACTGTTTTTTACCTTCTTCTGTCGTGTGAGTAAATTTAGCAGTCCAAATCTTTTCATCTCGAAGAAATTGTTGTGCTTCGTCAAAATTTACGAACTTTTTGACAAATATCAAGTCTAGGCCAACTTTTCTCGTTCGTTTGGTACATGGCTCCTCTTGTGACTCGGGTTCACTGTCCGAACAATACACAGGAACATCACTTTGTTGTTGTATATTACTTGATGTCGGAAATTCCATGGTATATCATCAGTTTAAATTAACATTAGATAAACTCAAAAGTCAAATGCACACTAATTACACACAAATATTGCAATTATTGTTTTTATAAGATTATCTTTCCGGGCCGCCGGCGCAACGTAACTCCGAATGAATATAAACAAACAAATACACGTGGATTGTGTAAAACGACACCTACACTGACGAAATATTTCTATTTCGCTCTTACGCGCGAGATATACGGCTAACTCCCGACGACACGACCTAGCGCTATCTCTATCTTACTCGCTCGCGCCACTCTGCACTCCAGTGATGAAAAAGCGCGCGAAGTTTTTCAGTTAAGTTGTTCTGCTTTTAAAAATAATGCAATATAAAAGGATTTTTTTGTTATAATAATCATTAAATTTGCCGAGCATGGCTCCTTGAAAATTAAGACAAATATGATGAACAGGTTTTGTTGTACTTACTGGTTAGTATGCGACTGGGATAGTTATTTTGCTATGAAATACGGAAAATTTGCTGTGCAGTCAGTATTTATGCTATGTATGTAGTATTTTTGTACAAAAATAAATTTAACTGTATTGCATTATGAGGAAAAAAGTAATGTCATATTGATGTATAATTTCGAATTATCTGCAGATAGAGTTTTGTTAAACATTTAGTTTATCTGTAGTGAAGTAAGTTATTTGATGTAAAAAAGAATATAAATGATGAGAATGTATTGATAGGTGATTATTTATTTGATATGCAATTTATAATATCCCGTAAGTTATAATCATATTTTACGGGTTAAAACATTTATTTTGCCAAAAGATTACAATAATCACTGAGAAAATACAACAACAACACAACCTCCGCAGCGTAGGTATTTGGCTCGCTTTAAATCTCGGAGGTCGTGGGTTCGATCCTTTCGCCGGACAGGAAATCTTTGTGTAAATTCTAAGATTTCGTTCCGGGTCTAGTTAGTTGAGGGACTCCCCTCAGTGCCTCAGAAAGCATCATCTAAAATAATCGTTTATCAAGGAACGACGAGCAGCGTTTCCTTGTGTGGTACTGCATAATCTTTTTCGGATCTCACAAGCTATGCCTACATAGCTTAAATGGAAATTCCTCATGTAAAAATTTTACTGAACTGTAGAAAGTGAAATAAACATTTTATTTCTATTATTTATTTTATTTTTAATACTACAACTCACCTGCCAAGTGTGGTGACTGGTAAATACCCTTCAGCAGTGGACGTTGCACGAGCTGATGATGATGATCCTCCCTCCGAGATTTATAGCGAGCCGAATACAGCTAAACTACGGAGATTGTCGCACACACACAGGAATGCATTAATCAATAATGCTGGCTTTAGTTTATATCAGATCATCAAAGGTACTTAAGCTGTGTGTGTGTGTGTGGAAATAAGCTATAAAAATGAAATGGCTATGGAATTCACTTTCGCCATACATAAGTACTTCTATCACCATAGATATCCACAAAAAAGAGGAAGATATGCGACGTCCTTATATTCGTCAAACGAAAAACGGGTATGATTCACAACTATGCACACGCACACTCACACCGCTGTGATTCTTTATAACGTTGTACTGTATTGAAAGACAGAGACAAATCGATTCGTTTTGACGATAGCGTGAGCGAGAAAGCGCACTACTCATATACGTCAAATTTACATTAGAATAAATGAAGGAAGGTAAGTGATCCCTACATCGTGCTAGTACGTTATTCTGTGAGTTTCTTTTTCTAGCGCTAAAAATAAGCAATATAAGTTTTTTAAGTAATTCAGTTAATTTAAGTTATTTTACTAAACAGAAAAATAACAATTATTATACACTTATGAAGATAAGCTAAATTTTATCACGAAATAAGATAGAATCCGCAAATAAATGATTACCTATAAAAAAAGTTGGACTCAAATGATATAATTCATACATTAAATTACTGTTAAATAGTCAATATTCATCACTGAAAAGCTTTCAAAGTACTATTATGTTTAGGAATATTAAGAAAAAAATAAGGATTCTAAAGTGGCTTAACTTGCCGAAACAGGGAACACTTATCTTATAGGTACGCAACCCAAAATGGCGATCAAAACATTAAATAAATATCTGACATTTTATTGTTCACGTAACAAGATAATAAAAATATGATTCCGTGAGATTAGTTTTTTTTATTTTTTTGTACAGTTCATAAAAGCAACCGAAGGATGTTTGGAAACCTTTATGCCACTTAAAACAATAAATTATTTTTTCGCGAAACATGTCCGCTTGTGTCACTCGGCCGATTGCGACTGTGTCAGACTGAATTCAATTAGGCGACGGGGACCTAATTCATGCGGTCCACGCGCTAGACGCGCATCACATATCTTCCGTTTTTTTGCTTATATCGTCTATTCTCATGTTCAAAAAACGGGTAAAAGAACACTAACTTTCCTTACCCTAAATATATATTTATGTATGTACTATACTTATAGTTTAGTATATTATATATACTATAGTCTTTGTGTAACTTTTGTATGTATATAATCTACACACGATGAATATTCTTCATTTAACTGTCTGGGCAGTTGTGTGGTATTGCGAACCGGTTCCGGTGCTGCGTGGTGTCTGTGCTGGGTGACTATTCGCGGAGGGTAGCGGGATCCTAAGCACGGTCTTCCGCTGGCCAACCGCAGGTATTAGGGGGCCCAATTAGTAGGAAAGCCACCTATGAAAGGCTGCCCCGCCAACTAGCGAAAAATCCCAGGATGCGTCACTGTGCCGGTTGGCGACCGGATGCGAGGGCCCGGTGAACATCTCTGGGGGGGTTAGGGTGTCCCCGCGCGCTCCAGATCAGTCTCCCGTCGGTGCCGCATAACGAATGTATTGCGCGGTACTCGCTCTTGCTACACCTCGCCCAACTGTCCCTTTCCTGCTTGTCTGTTCGCCATAAAAAAATAATGAAATCGAAAAATAGGAAACTGGTTAAACAACGGTTGCACTCCCTCGCACTAAAAGTGCACCTCTCTAACATCCGAGGTCTGCACTCCAATCTTATCCCGGTTCATCACCACCTTGAGACCGAAAAACCACATCTGCTGTTCCTCACGGAGACGCAAAGCAGATGTCCAGTTGACGCAGCATACTTGCGCTACCCAGGGTACATCCTGGAGCACAATTTTAAGCCACGCGCTGGCACCTGCGTGTATGCTCGCGATGACATCTGCTGTCGACGTCTCCGTAACATTGAGGATTCCAGTTTCTCCGTATTGTGGGTTCTGGTGGACACTGGCTTGGAGCAGATACTCTATGCCAGTGTCTATCGGTCGCACACCGACAACATGGAGACAACCAGGTTGTTTCAGTACCTTTCGGACACGGCTGAATTAGCTCAGCTCAGGTACCCATCGGCGCAGCTAGTTTTTCTGGGGGACTTCAATGCCCACCCCCAGGAGTGGCTGTACCCATACCAGAACACCGACCATGCTGGGAGATTAGCGTATGCATCTGCACTGACGCTTGGTCTCTCCCAATTGGTGACTGGGCCGACACGGGTGCCTGACATTGATGGCCATACGGCCAATTGCTTAGACCTTCTGCTGACAACCGATCCAGACCGATATCAAGTCGCGGTTTCCTCACAGTTGGGTAGCTCCGACCACTGTCTGGTGAAATCTGTGTCTGTCTACTCGCCACCCGATCCCGATCTCAAGGGCACTAGGCGAGTATGGCGATAAAATTCAGCAGATTGGGATAAGATGCGGCATTTCTTCGCGTCTTACCCTTGGCTGCGCTTATGCTTCTCTTCAGACGACCCGACTCGCTTTCGATTTCATTCCATTTTCTGACGTCTCACTCCAAGACAAAGCCCGTCCATGGTTCAACGCTGAGTGCGATAGTGCTGAAGCACATAAGCACTCTGCTTACCAAGCGTGGGCGGATGCTCGAGCCCGCAAAGCGCAAATGTTCTGAAACTGAAGAGAGCCTTCAATAGAGCTGCCAAGTCTTGCAAACGTGCCCTACGCAAGGCCCGCTTTGACCATATTGGCCGCATTGGAGCCAGACTAGCATCTTACCCATCTGGGAGTAAAGCTTTTTGGTCTCTTGCCAAATCGGTCGAAGCCAATTTCTGTCGGTCCTCTTTGCCGCCACTGCAGAAGCCGAACGGTTCATTAGCTCACACCGCCAAAGAGAAAGCATACTTGTTTGCATCTCTATTTGCGAAGAATTCACAACTAGATGCTGCTGGTAAAAGTAAAAGTCCACCCAGGCTACCTCATTGCACTTCCACTATGCCTGAGGTGCACATTCGGCAAAAGGTGGTACTTAAAATTCTTAGCACTCTAGATGTGAATAAGGCTAATGGGCCTGACGGCATTCCTGCCATTGTCTTGCGGTCATGTGCGCCTGAGTTGTCTCCTGTTTTGACTCGCCTCTTTCGCTTGTCCCTGACGACTGGTCGAGTTCCAGTTCCCTGGAAGATTGCCAATGTTCAACCGATTCCCAAGAAAGGTAGTCGTGCCGACCCTGCCAACTACCGGTCAATCGCAATCACCTCCATACTCTGTAAGGTTATGGAGCGTGTGTTAAACAACCGTCTCCTAGCATACCTGGAAGACAACGACCTCCTCAGTGACCGTCAATTCGGATTCCGTCGAGGCCGGTCTACTGGGGATCTTCTTGTTTACGCTACTCACTTCTGGAGCGAAGCCATTGAGAGACACGGTGAGGCTCTTGCCGTGTCTCTTGATATCTCTAAGGCTTTTGACAAAGGTTTGGCACGCAAGTTTCATTAGTAAGCTTCCGGTTTACGGTGTTGCTCCCGAACTTTGTACTTGGATTCAGGATTTCTTGAGGGGAAGGTCGATTCGAGTTGTCATTGATGGCACCTCGTGCGATCTTCTTGGTATTAATGCCGGTGTCCCTCAGGGATCTGTTCTCTCCGCGACTCTTTTTTTGCTGCACATAAACGACCTGCTAGTTACTCCCGGTATCTTTGGGTATGCAGACGACAGCACAGTCTCGGTGAGATACTTGTCTGATGCGAAGTCTGGGTCAAAGGTCCAGTCGTTCAGGGAGTCGATGATTGAGGGGGTGAACTCGATCTTGGAGGCTGTCTCCTTATGGGGTGATGCCAACCTGGTTGGGTTTAACCCCTCAAAAACTCAGGCGTGTCTTTTTTCGGCGAAACGGAGTCCATTCCAACTGACTCCGACTTTCCGGAATGTCTCCGTTCCGATCAGCGACCATCTTGAGCTGTTAGGGCTTGACCTCTCTTCTAATCTAAACTTTGGTCACTACATCGAGTCCATTGCAAACACTGCAGCCAAAAAACTTGGCATTCTCTCCAAGGTGAGGCGGTACTTCACATCGGAGCAGCTCTTAAGTCTTTACAGAGCTCAAGTTCGCTCCTCAATGGAATACTGTTCTTATCTTTGGGATGGGTCTGCTAGATATCAGCTGGATGCTCTGGACTCATTGGAGCGCTGAGCGAAGAGAGTCATAGGCAATAACTCACTGGTGGAGGCAAGTCTTCAGAGCCTCGAACACCGTAGACGAGTAGCCTGCCTATCGGTTTTTTATCGGTTACATTTCGGGGAGTGTGAGGAGGTTCTACATAACCTGATACCCCCCTTCACCCTTCCATCACCGGACGACTAGGCGCGGCGAGCGGTTTCACCCTTTTGTTGTAGAAATTCCTTCAATACGCACGAAGCGATTTGCTTCTTCTTTCATAATGCGGACTGCTAAGGAGTGGAATTCTCTGCAGGGGTCGGTTTTTCCGGAACGCTATAATCTGGACATCTTTAAGGCTAAAGTGAACAGACACTTTCTAGGCAAGCGTGTATCATCTTAGGCCGTATCTTCGCGTTCCATCAAGCGAGATTATGGGCAAACGTAAGCCAATATTTAGTAAAAAAAATATATATATATATATTAAATCACAGAATATGCACGAGCAAGCCATTATTGAAAAACGTGGTAACCAGCGGATATTGACGGATACGGAGCGGATACCAGGCGGATATTACATGGAAATTGTGTCTCTTACGTGTTAGGTATTAGTACTGGTTGTTATGAGTCATATTTCTGATGAGCAAATTAATATCTCGCTGGGTTGACTTCTCAAAATAATCGAGCTTGTCTAAAATGTATGGACCTCAGAAGTATAAGGACGGATGGACAATTTTTTTCAGAAGTATTTGGTCGTAAGTGCCTGTTTACGATAAAGGCACATAGGACGAATGTTTCTGACGTAGAATGGCACATCCGACCTTATGCTTCTGAGCTCTAGAATTATAATAAATAAACATATTTGAAATACATATGTTGTAAAGCTAATTTTACTTGGCGATCAGTGAATACGGTAATTGCCTTTGAGACGTCGCTTGAACGCGCTAATCTCAAGAAATACTAGTCCGATTTGAAAAAACTTTCAGTGTTAGATAGCCTATTTATTGAGATTTTTTTATGGGTTTCAAAACACTAGATGTAAAAACACTTAGGTTTTGTAATATTTTTATTCAATAAAATCAACAAATATTTATTTTTTCATTTATGATTCGTGTTTAGTAATGTCAATTTAACACATTATATTTGACACAAGTCATGAGTGACACACGTGGATTTGTAACGGAGTACGAGTAACCGGGCGGACCGGCGATTTTTTCAAAACCCTTGACGAAAGATGATCACCGCATCACGGCTCCGACACATCAAATAATTTGGTTTTCAAGATCCCAAATAATTCGGATTCAGTATGGATTAAAAATAATCTTATTTGTAAAGAAAGTATTAATGGAAAGTAAATTCCAGGATGCCCGATATCTCAGATGGGGTAGCGTTTGGACAAGTTCAAATTCTTCTTGGGAGGCGAATTATTTTTCATTCATCTTATCTTTGAAATTATCTCCATTCATTACGGCACGGGCTCAACCTATTTTATATAAAAAATGGCCCGCAGATATTTCGCCTGTTACTTAATAATTGCATTCGTGCTTCGATGATCAAGTCATTTCTGTCTTGGTAAATTCTGCTTTGCTCATAGTTCTGTAGAAGATTAGTTCTATACTTCATTAATAATGCATCATCGTATAAAATATATAAGAGCTGCAATAAATTTATCTCGTTTTTATTGACATTCGTATTAATATTATGATGCCAGCCTTCAAGGACATTGTTTGTCCTATGCATCTCATCATAAACACACCATAATTTTTGTACATCTGGTTTCATCCAGAAAGTGATAAAATAAAAATTTTATAGAATTAAATTATTTTAAAACCTTAGTGTTGTTACAACTAGTGTTTTTACACCCTTAAAAAAATCAAAAGTGTACAATAATAAAGAAATTGAAAATGGAACTAACAAAATCGTTCTAGCCGTTACAGAGATTAGCCGGAACAAAGAGACAATCAGACAGGCGAACAGTTTTTTTAAAGTAGTTAGTTTTTGTTATTAGTGTCCTTTCCTATATTCAGTAAAAACTTGTTATTTTTCCATTAAAAATAGACATTTCAAGGAAAGTTATTTGTATTGATAATAGCACATTCAAAAACATTGTACACTTACAACAAAAATACAGTAACATTTTTATTGTTTATCTGTCGACGTCTATTATTTCCGACTAATCTCAGTAACGGCTGGACCGATTTTGACGGGACCGTTACTTGTAGATAGTTAGTTTCATAAGGTATCATATGTCTGTTTGTTTGTCCGTGTTTTTTTATTGTTAGACAGCTTATTTACCAGTGAATTTCGTCATGATCGATACATCCGTTGCGGAAATAATTTACATCTTTATATTAATTTATAATACCTATTTAGTCTTAATTACCTATACTTCAATAATAATATAATAAAGACAAAGATTTGACCATTTGTTTGCATTCAATTTTTCCAAGATTTGTTTTACTACTTAATTGGTTTTAAAATTCTTTCACCATTCGAATCGAATTCAAAATGTTGGGTTCGAATGACGAACATTTTTTGTTCATCAGGTTTCGTATCAAAACTTCGACAATGTAACCCAACGGGTAAAAAAAACCCTTATATCGCGCACGCTGCGGAAACTATTGACAATAAAGTTAAGTGGTGTACTGTGGTTTTATAGTGGACATCTACAAAAATCTTACACGATACCTTATGTGTATCTATTAAAGTTTCATCACAATTACATTAACTATGTAATAAGCTTATATGTTCATTAATAGCTTATTAATTAGTATGAAACTTCTAATAAACCTTATAAAGGGGTTGAAATAGAGTTTATAATTTTGTATGGAAATTTTTGAAGCTTGAGAAACTCACATTATTTAATCTTTATTAAAATTATATTAAAGGTTTTTTTTTCGAAATTATATTAAAGTAGAACTTCGTGAGAGTTAGTGGTAGCGATTCCAAAAAAAAAGCGCCATGTATTAATACTTTTTAATAAATTAGGTTCGGAACTCCGTCAAGTTTTTAATTTGATTGTGGAGACGAAGGTAGGAAGGGAGCCGATATGAGCGTAGAGACGAGGAGGACATACATGAACGTAAGAACGGGAAGAGCAGGTATAGACGTAAGAACGGTGGTAGGCAAACAAGAAAATAGGAACGGGGACAATGTGGTCTGGTGGTGGAGAACTAGTCGAGTTCAAATTATGTATGAGTGAAGTGAAGTGATTTCTTATTTATGCCAGTATGTCTGATGAACGGATATATAGTGACGTAAGCTGCAGGCTCAGACAATATTCTCAAAAAATCACCCTCGAAAGGTGGTCCAAAGTCTGTATGAAGAAATCTAGTTAGCTAGTTTAATATATAAAACTGTTTACAGGTTAAGTTTTCTACTACAACTTACACGTTTACGTGTTTTAATTATATAAAACTGCGGCGGCTTATCATCATAAGTCAATTTCCTTACCAGAATGAGAGAATACTATAGGTACTTCTATACATTTATTCATCGTTGTCCTACGATGAAGGCGGACATTGGAAATCTCTCGAGATCTCGTTAGCATTGAATATTTTATGAGAATTAAGCATCATTCAGTTTGATTTGAATGCAAACGTGCCTTTTGTTATATGAATCGCAATGGCACCAGCTAATGGTCGTAATCCATTCAAAGATTCCATGAATATGAATGAGAATTTAAAGCAAAATTGGATCAAAAATATTTTTTTTACTTTCACAAAATTCTACATTATTTTTAAAAGCATTTATGTTTGACTCGCATATACCTATCATGTTTTACTGGAAACTACATTATATTTAGGTAAACTAGATATTTTTTAATTATTTTTAACAGAATATAAGCAATAATTTAAAATGTTCCTCTGATTTTGACGATACAGTCAAATTAATGCTTCAGATTAGCTTTGATTTAAGTCCCAAAAATAAAACATTGGCAATAGGTTAGGTAAATCAGAAAACACAAAAAATATACCTTTTCTATGTCACTGAGTGTCACATGAGAAACACTGCCATACAGTTTTAACGTCTGCAATATCAAAAGGGATAACGTGGCGTCGATTCACTTAAAAAAAAGTTTCTGATCAAATTTGTCCAGAATCTTAACAGAAACTGAAAATATTGCTATTGGAACATATTTATCTATTTAAAAACTTCCGCACAAAATAGTACATTGGCGGACTTTATGCCAAATAAACAGCAATATTTAGGTACTGGTAGATAATGATCTACCAGTACCATTCATTCTTAATCTACTGCATAAAACCTCATCCACTTACATACCTAGATATAACTATAGTAAGAAATATAGTCAGGCCTCGATGCAGGAAATGAGAATGTGCGCGCTGGGCTGGCCACGGATATTGCATCGTCAGTAACTCAATCACAGATAACTAGAATAAAGATCTGCCGTACGAATTCTAATTTACTGTACAACAAACCAGCATTTCCCGTGATTCAGGTTTAAGGGTTTTGCTCTATTTTACGTTTACGTGGTTCTACCACACAAGAAGACATACTTTCGCTGTTTAACTTTCTAAGCCTCCTGTAAAGAAATGAACCTATTTGGAATATACTCTATTCGGAGTTTTAGAGTACTAGTAATTTTTGATTTTAATAATAATTCAAATATCTAGACCAGCGCCTTTTATTCCCACTACAAATAAATAATATCCGTGCTTGAGGAGCTATAAAATCCGTGTTCTTTGTTAGAAGACGGAATTAACATAACCATCACGGGTGGAAAACGTATTGATGGATTCTCAGACATGCAAAAATTAAAGTTAGCTGAAAGCTTCCTTTTTAGCACCAAACAAATTTTGTAAGTTAAGTATTATATCTGGTTTATATAAGGCTTGTCTCTTTAATTCCACCCGGAGTTAAGGCGGACAAGCCGTATGCTGTTACTGTTTATATTTATCGTATTGATGGATTTTAAATTCGGTATTAGTACGCACTGATATCAATAAAATACTCGATAATTATGACAGGTGAATAATTTTAAACATTTATTGACTATAAAACAAACAACTTGAATTTTTTAAAGAAAAATCTTGAAATATAAATATTGAAAATTAGATTAATATTACAGAATAATAATTGGCTTGGTATATGCCTTAGCTAGTTTTTATTACCAGGACCAAGATTATACGTACAAAAACTACAGTAAAAGTAAAATAAACTGGGCTCGTGACCGCGGGTCGTAGCGCAGCAGGCAGCAGGGCTGACTACTAGTTCTCCGTGAGAGTGAGGACTCTATAACTATGAAACGAATTAATAAAATAAATAATAGATTATACCTAATTGTATAATTAAGAAGATACGTAACACGGACAGGCTTCTTATAATAAGATTACAGCAGGTTCTCGGCCGAGCTATTACACATTGTAATATAAATATCATTCACTATTACAAAATTATTAATAGAATTCACATCCAATTCCGACTAATATTATTCTTAAAGTTATTGTTAGTTTATAATATATTTACCTACTCACAACATTTTACATGAATGCATAAAATAAAATAAACAAATAAAAGTACATAGCTTATTTAAAATAAAACTAACTAAAATACTACTATTCTAAATCTATTTAAATATAATCTTCATTTTTTTATCATAAAACGAATACCTTCAGTCTGTCCGTCGTAATTGCCAATGTAGAGATGAATTCAGACCATAACCTTTTTGTAGGTAATATTAATTGATGATGCGACTTAATTTTAATTTGATAACAAAGGTACGCGAAGAAAATTGCGTCAGTTGTATGTTATAGGTATCCCACAGGGCCCACCATTAGCTAAGACCTCGAAAGTCATTCATCATTAATATTCATTTAACTGTAGCGAAGCAGAATTCAGTGAATAACACGTCTGCAAATTATTATTTTGTTCTTTAGGTATGTATTTTTGGTGATGAGTAAAAAAATAACGGCTTTTTGAAATGAAATGAAATAATTTTGTGGTTCGAATCTTGTGAATTTATTTTTGTTCTTAACTATTATCGTTGGTATGATATGTGTGGAAGAATTATGTGGTAATAAACGAGTATTTACTATGTAATAGTAGTATTGACCAAAGTTGATTTAGCGCGTCACAAAAATATAAGTATTAAGATGTACAAAATGGTACTAATTTCTTTTTTACTTAAAAAATAAATTAGTACCTACCATGTTATACATCTTGATACTTATATTTTTGTGACGCGCTTATTTTGTTGCCTATAAAGCATGCGCCAGACGGCATTCTACCAGTTTCTGCCATGTGACCTTGGTAGAAGCGCGGCAGAAGCGCTGCTGTCTACATGGTTTAAAACAAGCCCCAAACTTCAGTGTGCTTGAAGCGCTTGTGCTGAGCTAACGTCGTGCGCAAACTCCTATAAACGCCATGGCTCCTTATTTATCGAAATTTCAAAAAGTTGGAGTTTGTTTTGTTCTTTTGTGTGCAATCAATGAAAAAAAAAAACAAAACTTGGATGAAGAGGTGGTTGAAGGAACGACTCATTTTGAGTCACTTAAATGTAATGAATCCCCAAGCATTTTTCTTTTGAGCCCGGTCTTTATAAGCTGGGCACGTCAAATCCCAAAGAAACGGCAAATCTCTGTACAACTCAATGAGTTCCTTAATTATCTCACGTTCGTTGGACATCCTTGCGCGCGCGACACATCTACACTCGGAGCGTGCGGCTGCGCGACTGTCCTTCGAATGGTTTAGAACAAGCGGCCAGACGGCATTCTACCACTGTTTCTGCCAACGGTTTGAAGCTTACGCCCGCACGCGCAAGGGCGTTTAAAGGTCAATCGAAATTTGGTTTAAAACCACTGGCTACATGGTTTAAAACCACTGATTTTCTACCAAGGTCACCAGGCAGAAACTGTGGTAGAATGCCGTCTGACGCTTGCTTTATAGAAGCGGTAACTACTTCTGCCGCGCCGTGAGTACCACGCCGTATTACCGCAGTTGCTTCGTACATAACTGCCTTACTTAGTACTCGTAAATAATACTTATGGTTACCGCTAACCAAAAAAAATCTGCCTTAAAACAAAGTGCCTGTTTTTCCTGGCACACATCTTATTTTAATAATAAAAAAAAAACTAAATTAGTTGGAACCCGTATAAGGGACGTCCATTCGTACAACTTGAATTATGTTGCATTGTAAGGCACTAGAGTTCATTTTGTTAAATACATTTATTAATGCAGTCCCCTTCTGGAAGTTTTCTACGTAAATCATGTTTATTTTTATTTTTTTCCAAGGTTTTGATTGTAAAGCTGATAGTGAATTGTATGTACTGCCAAGTAAAAAAAATCAATTAAAATGAGAACAATAGGCGTATAAACACTAGAAACAAAAACATAAGTAGGTATGCATTTCTTAAGGTTTACCCCAGCTATTAAAATACTTTGATACACATAAAACGTAAAATCCGTTTTCGTTCTTATTCCGTACGCATTCAACGTTTTATTATGGATCTGCGTTATACCAATGTAGACTTTACGATACCAATTCAACAAGACACATGTATATAAATGGTAGACTCGTAAAACATTTGCAACTGTGATATGAAGCTTCAAAAATGCCATTTTGAACTTTATTGCAGAGTAACAAGATTCTATGCACGGTAAATGTGAAACGGTGCTTGGTAAAATATTTTACACCCAAAGAGAAAGGATTACCGACATTTGAAGGTAAGTTAATATCTTGAGCGGTTTTCTTGGAATATTTTATAAATGATTTTTGGTGCTGAAAACGTTTAAAATTTACGATATACAAGTAAGTTGCTGTTGCTTTCAAAATGAGAAGGGTAAGTACCTACTTAACTTTTGTTTTGCCTCTGCCTGTCCGTCAAACGCCAATTACCTGCAAGAAGCAAACACAGACATTAAGATTTTATTAAATGTTATGAGAGTGAATGAAGCGAAAGATGTGTGTAGGGATCGTAGCAAGTGGAGGTCCATTGTCTCTGCCTACGCTGGGAAACAGGCGTGGGCTTATGTATGTATGTAAAATGTTATACTTAAGATTTTAAATTGCTAATAACTTAATTTTTAAATTTACAGTAAGTTTTTTTTTTTTTGGATTGCCCAAGTGACAACAACAAAGAATTCGTTCTTACATTTAATTAAATTATTTAAATAGTTATAGTCAATATAATATGTTAATTTCATAATTTTAATAAAGTAATACTCCCAATATACTCAAATCACAAATATAAATCACTTAATTTCCATCATTATAAAATTTTAAAAACTTGCTTTCACTCATCGGTATAATGGATATATACTCAAAGCTGTCTGAGCAAGTTGAGCGCCTGGCTGAATCCCTCTCAAGCAGGATGGCCCAACACGAAGAGGACTTGAAGACTGCAACTGCAGCGGAGGTACCACACAAATCTGTTGCCAGTCACTCCAAGGAGTTTTCAGAGTTCCGGAGCTTTGTATATACTGGCCACTTTTAGGACTCAAATTGAGCTATTAGTTTTGGGGTTGGACAGGCATGAGATGGCGTCACGAAGAAAGGTGTTGCTTCTTCATGGGGTCAAGGAAGATGAGGTTCCAGTAGCATCGGTTGTAGTTAACATAATACGCGACCAAATGAAGATGGCGGACGTAGCCAGCAGCGATATAGCCGCTTGTCATCGATTGGGCTCAAATTGAAGTAAGTCGCGGCCTCTCTTGATCCGCTTCAAGTAGTATGCTGTGAGGAGCGACGTATAGAGGGCCAAGACAAGTCTCAAAGGCACTGGTTATACGCTGTCTGAATTCCTAACGAAGCCGCGTCATGACGTCTTTACGAAATGTCGTAAGCACTTTGGTGAGCGAAACTCCTGGACGTCAGAAGGAAAAATTGTGATCTTGCTTCCGGACAAGTCGCGGCGGAAAATAGAAACAGCCGGTGAGTTTGAATGGCTCATATAACAGTTTCCTGCTGCACAGACATCCAGTGATGCCGGACGAAAGCAACCAGGCATTGGAGGGCCCTCACAAACTGCGAACAAGCGACCGACGTCGTCATCAACATCTGACAAAAGGTCCCGCCGACAAGCCAAGTAATATTAATTTCTTCAATGTTATGTTATAAGTTTACCGTACTAAATTTTACTATTGTAATTGTGGGTGTTAAAATATTTAAAGGTTATCGCTGTAATTGCTTTTTTTTTGACTACATACAACTGACATTCAAAGAAAATGTAATACTGTGATGTCATATTTTAGGCTCATAGTTCTTTGGTCTTTTTGCCAGTTCTCATTTCTGAAACATTTATTAAGCCTACACTTCCTTCTGCACAGTATGCTTTACCAGGATACAAGCTACTACGCAATGATAGGACCGGGAGGGGTGGAGTTGGTGTTGCCATATATCTCCGTGCGGATCTTAAACATAAGATTATCGATCAGTCTCCAAGGGATTACTCAAAATCAGCTGAATACCTTTTTATCGAAATCAACATAAACCACAATAAAATGATTTTGGGTGTATTCTACAGTCCTTCGTGCCAGATAGATTACTTCTCCTCACTTGAACATTAACTTGAAAATCTGTCTGCACTATACGAACACATGATTATCCTTGGAGACTTTAATACTTGTTTGTTGAAAAATGACGCATGGAGTCAACGACTTCTCTCCCTTGTTTCCTCCGTCAACATGCACATCCTCCCACTCGGCTCTACTCACCATGCTCCTAATTGCACTCCCTCTCTTCTAGACTTAATACTTGTCTCTGACTCTTCCAAAGTGTCAACTCATGGGCAGGTGCCCGCCTCTTTCTCATATCACGATCTTATATTTGTCTCTTACAAAATCTGCAGCCCTCGGCGTAAATCTAAATTTAACTTCCTTCGAAGCTTTAAAAATATTTCACTGGATCGCTTGAGGGCTGATGCAGCCTGTATATATTGGTCGCCTGTTTACACCTGCAACGATATTGACTCAAAAGTAGCCATGTTTAGCCAATTACTGTTGGAATTATATGACATCCATGCGCCAATTAAAAGGGTGCGCATTAAACATGCTCCGGCATCATGGCTAACAGATGATATTAAAAAGGTGATGTCTCAAAGGGATAAAGCCAAAAGGAAATATAAAAAGGCTGCTACTGAAGAGAATTGGGCCCAATATAAAAAGTTGCGCAACCGTTGTAGTCGAATGTGTAGAGATGCCAAAAGACGCCACATTCACCATTCTATTAGTCATCTCAATACGGCACAAGTATGGCAATACCTAAAATCTCTTGGTGTCGGCAAGAGCACTGGCGATGGTGCAATATCAGTGGATATTAACACACTTAATACCCACTTTTCTGTACCACCGCTTCGTGTGGATGCCGAAACCAAAACTTCTACTCTTGAGTATCTCTTAAATCTCTCTAAGCCAATTTGTACTACTTTCTCTTTTACAGCAATCACTGAAATCGAGACTTTAAAATCCATCAAATCGACTAAAGCGGTAGGACATGATGGACTGCAAATCCACATGTTTAATTTGTTATCAGAGGAACTGACTCCCATTGTAACCCATATTATAAATTTCTCCTTTGAGTCATGTTCCTTCCCATCAGCCTGGAAACAGGCTCATGTTCTACCGTTTCCTAAGACCACCAATCCTGTTTCCGCAACTCATTACCGTCCTATTTCCATACTTCCTATCCTGTCAAAGGTACTTGAGAGTTTTGTGCACTCGCAAATGTCTCGTTATCTTTCCTCTGACAACCTCTTAAGTCCTTTCCAATCCGGCTTCCGTCCTAGTCACAGCACAGTAACTGCACTTGTTAAAATAACTGACGACATACGCTTGGCTAAGGAACAAAAGCTACTCACTGTCTTAGTCTTACTGGATTTTAGCAGTGCTTTTAATTCAGTAGACTTCGATATCCTCCTTGGCATTCTCACATCCTTGAATGTCTCGGCTCCAGTAGTTGCTTGGTTTGATTCATATCTTAGAGGTCGCTCGCAGGCTGTTCGTGCCAATGAGAGATTCTCTCAGTGGTGTGATCTAACTGCAGGCGTTCCTCAGGGTGGCGTTCTCTCTCCTCTTCTATTTTCTGTTTTTATTAACGCAGTCACGAAAAATATATCTTCTCATTATCATCTCTGCAGACGATTTGCAACTATATCGGCATTTTAAGTCGTAGATGCTAAGGAAGCCATTGCTGCTATCAATAATGATCTTGGAAACATTAGCAAATGGGCGAATGCTTATGGCCTTCTGGTCAACCCCGCTAAATCACAAGCTCTCATTATTGGTAGTAGATACATGTATAATTCCATTGATCTCAATTCCCTATCACCAATATTTTTTGACAATGAGCCTATAGCCTTCTCCAATTGCGCAAAAAATCTAGGAGTCCTTATAGACAGTAATCTGTCATGGAGCAATCACGTTGCAGAGGTAAGCAGGAGGCTGTACTGTTCATTTCGATCGCTTAAACGTCTCCAGAAATTCTTACCTTTTCAGACTAAAGTCACCCTTGCTCAATCGCTTCTTCTTCCTCTCTTAGATTACGCCGACGTGTGTTTCTTAGATGCAACAGAGGAACCTTTAGACAAACTTGAACGTCTTCAGAATTTGTGTATCCGCTTCATTTTTGGCCTCCGAAAATATGACCATGTGTCAGAGTTTCGGATGGGATTGAAGTGGCTGCCTATTCGACGGCGTCGGGACTGTCATATCTTGTCTCTTCTGTTCTCTATTCTTCACAATCCGAATGGGGTGTACTACGCCAAATCGAATGCCAAATAATCGAATATCAATTGATCGACCACTATAAATCGAACGACTAAATACTCGAACGTTCATAACATCGAATGGTTGTTAAATCGAACATTCAATACATCGCACACTCAATACATCGAGTGTTCAAAATATCGAATGTTTGTTTGATCGAGTGATCAAAATATCGAATGTTTGTTTGATCGATTATTGATCGATATTGATTATGCAATATTCCCTCGTTATTTGTAGGTTCTCTAGATGTTGCCTCACTAGTCTTTCTTTCTTTCTTCTTTCTTTCATAAACATAAAACAAACTCGACGATCTTAGCGCTTGCCATCAGTGAGGTCCAGTCCTACCTCCTGACTCTTGGTTCAGATTAGCTCGCTGGTACCATAATACTGCATAGTTACCGAACTTACATAAGTATTCCAAATGTCAGCTCAATCGGATACCAGCAAGTTGTTGACAAATGGTTTGCAAATGTTGAAAAGGACAACTTACTTACTCTAGTTACATACGAACATTGCAACTTAAATAGAAGCTAGTAATAAATTTTAATTACCTAAGAAAAAAATAATGAATCCCATAAATTATTTCATAAAATGTTCTATCCATGCAGTACCAACATATTTTTGTTGGAAACACAACACTGATTGCATGAAGTGGAATTTATTTTTAATATAAAGTATAATATATGTAGTTACTAAATATTCTGTAATAGATTCTTTTTTAATAATTATTAACAACAGGAATCGTGTACATACCAATATTACCAATACCATTAGTTAAATATTGGTACATTGGACTGATTCATGGCGCATGCCATATAAGTCTTATTTCAAGCATATGGATATTGGGACACCTTTCAACATTTATAAAAATTGGGCAAGCATCTTATACAGGGTTATTTTTTAACACCAACAACCTTTCAGAAGGTAAAAGTACTGATGATTTTAAACCACTTTTACTATGGGACAAACCCTGAAATCGCGTAAAAAAAAACAGCTGTTCTATACATTTATGTTCACTTACTTCAACAAACGGTATGGAACAGTTGATTTTTTTCGCGATTTCAGCGTTGGTCCCATAGTAAAAGTTATTTATAATAATCAGTACTTTTACCCCCCTGTGTTTTAAAAAACCCTGTATAGCTTGCTGATTTCGATCGAGAAGTAAAAACCTAACGTTAAAAGCAAACTTTACACTGCTACTGTCATTCGTCATTGTCACTAACACATATAAAATTCAATTTAGTACCTTACATTTTCAATGTAACCTCTTTCAATCGAGAGTAGGTATATTCCTAAAATTCAATCTGCATAATCACACTGATAAACGTCAAGAATACACGCGTTCTCGATAAGATACTTGCTTTCAATGGAGAGGAACTTTGACCCTTTTTGGATCTTTTGCGCCAGTCCTGGTTGAATATTCGCCCGTCATAGTTAACACGACTTTTGAGAAACTTTTAGTAGTTATATACGACTCAAGTAGTTCAATATTTTGATCCCAGTATATTACGTTTATCATTTGATATTTAACTCACTCATCAATAATATGACATATTATATACGAGTATATTATGTATTTTTTTATTTTTCCTTTCATTTTTTGAAGTGAATTTCTTGTGCTTTGAAGATCCGTGTGATTGAAGTTATTTGAGAGAAAATATAGAAATATATATGTGTGCTATATTTGTCTTTTTTATTTATACGTTTACTGTTTATAAGATGTATAAGTTTGGGGCGATACTTGACTCTTAAATTTTCTTATATGACTATAGTTGACTGATGTGCTTTTATTGATACTTAATAAATTTACATAAAAATAAATCTATATTTTATGGGGAATAAGACACTATCGAGATGCCCCCACATACTGGTGTCAAAGAAAGCTTAACTTCATAGCTGACAGTGTGAACACATTAAATCTGAGGGGTGCAGGGAGATTATCAGTAAGTAACCTGACGCTCGGAAATTAAATCTATTACAAAAAGTTTTTAATAACATCTATATAGTACAAAGTAAAATATTCTTTCGGAGATTTTGGCGTTTGACCGTAACGCACCGTAGCCAGGTCGTGGCGCAGATGGCTTATCTCCCTAGAGAACAGTCGGGAAGACTATAAGATATTTTAAGCTACTTTTCCAATGAGTGTGTTCTGAAAGTTGGATTAACGAAAATGTTCAAGTCTTCGTAATTCTATTGAACAAAATGTCTTATCAATCGATTTAGCGCTATTATCCGTATTGTATAACTCAGACAATGGGGCAGGGAATAATGCGATTTCCAATATCCTTGATTTAGTGATCGAGTATGTACTCGATCGAGTTTGTGTGTAATAACATTATAATGTTATAACACACAAAAAAGTAATGTAGTAAAAGAGCCGTTGCGTATTTAATCATCTATATGTCACCAGAAAATTATACGAATAATGATCAACTTTTGTGCCACTCATATTGTTAAATTTAGTTGCTAGTTTCAGTGAACGCGCATAATTATTATACATAAATACATAAGCTTACGCCTGTTTGAGAAGAATGTTATGAGAGTGAATGAAGCGAAAGATGTGTGTAAGGATCGTAGCAAGTGGGAGGTCCATTGGCCTACCCATCTGGGAAACAGGCGTGAGCTTATGTATGTATAATTATTATATTATTTACTTAGGTAACTACCTAAGTAAATAATAACCTAACCTAACCAAATATGATAATGCTACTGTTTTAACAAGCCAAATAAAAAAAATACTTTTTGTCCTGTTGAAAACCATTGGTTTAGGTGTAGGTTATTTTTTTTAACCACCCGTAACCTCACAGAGCGTTGATCAACTTACGACTCTTATTATTTTTCGGTGACATATAATATATAAGAACTATAGAGTATTTCGATGAAATTGTTTTCAATCTTTATAAGTATTACCAAGGTATTCATTAATTTTTTTTTTCGACATTATAACCCTAGAGACGTGTATCGAGCTTTCAAAGTGTGTATACATAGACAAAATCGAAAACTATGCAGTATCGCGGACAAAAGTTAGCTATCGTATACATTGAAAGATACCTTATTCCGCTCTACTACACACCACATTCTTGTGTGTTTGGAAAACTAGATCATTTTACAGTGTTGCACTGATTACTTTACCAGATCAGTACCTAATGCTCACAAGAATATTCTAGAAATAACTTTTTAATGCATTGTAAAACCGTAACCGTGGCTTAACTCAGTTTATTCTGTTTTCTTTATTAAAGGGCTACATTATACCACGACCTAAGAAGCGTACCGACAATGGCGCGACGACAAATTATCGTAGCGTTTACTGCGGTCGTGGTTGTTGTATTTAGATGGAGGGATAGGTATTTTAGAACCACACAACAAACTATCCACGATTTTTTTTAGCAGTAACGAGATATGGTTAAGGAATATAACAGCTGTTGGTTTGAAACGACAGTCGATCAACGATTAATTTATCGTTATGGCGTAGTGGGAACACGCACTTAGCCAGCTAAGTAATGAGATTTTGCATCTTTTTACAGAACAGCAATCTTAACACTGTTTGTAGTGCTCTGTTTCTTTAAACTTGAAGTATTCTCTTGGAGATCTCTTTCAACTAGGCGAAGTTCGTTACACAAAATGCTGTTTGATTCCAGCTTGGATTTAGAATACCTTTTGCCCCAAGCACCTAGATTAGTAGTAACGGTATTATAAAACGTACAATATATCTTTTTTGAAAACTAAAGTAGGGTTTCAGGAAAAATAAACATAAAGATAAAGTATATTTTACCACAAACCCTACTCTGTCATAATTCAGTGACATATTCTAACTCGAATTACATTAGAATGAGGTCCAGCATTTTATTAATTGACTAACAAAACTCAAGAATACCTAAATCAGATCAATGATCAATTTCATGTAGGTAGTCACGAGGATTTTGCTTCTTTACAGGACGCGGGCTCTTTGGACTTCAGGTCTATGGAAGTTTAGAAGATTCGTTACGGAAGGACCGTGCGCCGGGATCGCGGGCACGCCTTTCTTCGGTGGATCCGGGTTAGTTTCTTGCAGTCTTTGTACTGTGCTAGTTGGTAAAGAAGTCTGATCTCGTGGACCGGGTTGTCTAGGACACTCCGAAGCTGACGGTGTTTACGGTGCGTAAGAGTCTATAGCCGGATGCTGTAACAAGTAAAGGGTTGAGCTGCGGATTCGCAGAAACGTTCCGACGCTTGCAAATCCATTGCATGATCAAAGGCAGCTGGAAGATTGGCGTGTATTATTGATTGGGTGGATTATTTAATCTTGTGAAGAGTACTTTGGCCCTCTTTGCCGGATTGAATACCAGTCTACGATTCTCTACTTTCCATTTTGAATAAGGTCTTTGAAGTGGATTGTAAAGTGTCGTTAATGACGACTGATCTGCGGCTTGAGAAGTTTAATTAAAAGCGGTCTCGTTTGCGAACAGGGCCAGGTGGTCTTTCTTGAGTTTTGGGATGTCTTCTGCTTGTATAACGGGAGAACAGGAGTGGCAGAAAATTTTGAGTCTTGTGGCAGCCAACTTGAATCGGGTGAGGGAAATCTAAATCAGTTAGTGATGAAAATGCTTCTTTGATAATCCGACATATTGTCAATGACCTAAATCTTAAAGTTAATAGATTTGGTCTCTTATGAACCCTAATAGTGGTTAATATTGGAGGAAACCTAGCATTTGTTAAACAATATTCGAGTTCGTAAATATAATCTTCAATAATTATTAGTTAATTAATTGTCTATCTTAATACTTATGGAGAATTTTTTTTAGAAAATCTTATTTTTTATTAACTCAACTATTTTTCGATTATTAAAAAAATATATTTGGAATGCATGTGCATGCTGTGTTACGCTAGAGCAGAAGTCCAAAGCGGGTAAAACCACAGTGTGTGTGGACCTAGTATATATAATATATCGTTACGTTCTGAAAAGGTTTTGTAACATATTACTTTATTTTCGTCTCTTCTATCTTCGGATCCACTTTAACATCTCAAGGGAACCTTATCATACGTAGAAAGGTTTTTATATACACTTTCTGATATAAAGGCACTCTATTCAACTTTTATCGGGCGTGAATGTGTTTGTTGGAATACTATTGAGAAAACCAAAAGTTACGTAGGCAAATACTACCGCAATTGTGTGTAAACGTTTTAGTTTAGCTGTCAAGTTTGTTTGCAATATAGTTCAGGTAAATATTAATGAAATAATTAAAATTATTGCGACTTTTTATTATTTGTGTTTTTTTTTGTGAAAATCTTCATATGAATCAAGCTTAAATTACTTGGCTGAAATGTTGATGTTTCTCTGTTATTGTTATGATATCTTTAAATTACCTTCATCACAAAACGTGGAGATAAACATACCCATTAAGATACAATAACAAATAACTATTACCTACTTCTCGCATCAACTTACATTCAAATAGTCCATACGTACCTTATCTGCATAAAAGTATCTATACACTAAACTCCCAGTCTATAAAAGACCTAACTCTAAATAATATGTTGATAAGCGAACTAAAACAAATACTAATTAATAAAGTCTACCATATAAATGACTACACAAATAATAAAAAAAAAATTAAGAGTGTCCTTGAGTTAAATAAATCTATCTAGTATTTAAATAATGTTATGAAATATTAGATACGCGTTCTAATAATAACTAAATCTTGCTGTACTTCAGTTAACCGTAATATATTTAAAGTACACATTACGGCTTAACTATTAGTCCGGTCATTCTAGACATATAAGTTTCACCAATTTCAATAATCTAAAAATTTGTAAAATTCTTCAAAATATAAAAAAAATCGTTCCGATGAAATAACAAAATACCCATCATCATCATTCCGTGTCTCCGCCCTTATAACGTCCACCTCCGGACATGGGCGCCATAGTCACGACGCTGGTATACGGTTGCCATAGATGATATTACAATCAGCGGTTGTACCTGTTTTCCAAGGCACGCAGGGTACTCTATCCTCTACCCTCAACAAAGGAGACCTGGTAAGACATATTTAATTTTACTCAAAGTTTTATAGTCCGGAGCGGGCAGGAAACCCACGAATTCGCCGCGGAGGTTGTTTGAGTCTCAGATTAAGCATTTATTATGACCGTTCGTCAAATTAAAACTAGCCGCTAAGAGGTTTAAATTATAATCTGTGGAACTGCAATTCATTCAAAATGTATGAACGTCGTGAACAAGTTTTCTGCATTATTTGGAATCTTTTCGTCCATTAATACTGTACCTAACCTACATTTTTAAAGAAGCATGATATGCAGTAGTAAATATAACAATTTTCAGGAACTAGCTACAATAACTTCCATGCGCGGCTACAACGAGTTGTGAATAAACGCACAACATTGTTCAAAGGACGCGATCTAAAGCCTTTAACTACCCTTTGTAGTAAGGTACAACAGAAAAGCTGTTTCAAAAAATAAGAAATGTTATATCCTATACTAAAAAGCGTCTAAATTTTGAGTCACGCTTTAATAACAGGTTGATTTTAAAACTATTGTTATTGTGAATATATATTTTTTTACCCGTCGAGAACATCTCGCCACCTCTTTCTGGACCGTCACCGCGTGCGTCGTCGGCAACGTCGTTCAACGTTTGGCACCCATTGCGTGGAAACTCTCCCAGCAGTCACTGTGCATGCAAGTAACGTGATCCGCCCAATCCCATTCTAGCCTTTTTTATTTGTTCGAGGGGATGCGTTACACATCTCCGTTGCCGTGGGGCTATACTAACCGCGGCAGCTTTGTGGTATGCCTAGACCTGTCAGAAAAAATACAGACCATGAGCTAGCTTCATGGTGAGACTGTGGTTAGTTGTCTATTCTATATAGTTCCAGGTGTAAAGTCGGTAATTTTTGTTTGCTATATTTTTGAAACTATAGTTTTTTGACAGGTCTATATATTGTTTTTCAAGTTCTTGATTTTCAAGGGAAGTAAATATTTCTGAATCAGTAATACTGTCCAAGACAGCGGAGATATAATGATTTATTGTATTCTATTTATATACTTTTATAAGATCAGATTCAATGTGTGAAGATGGTCAGTTATAGAGAATTTGAAGCGAAATCCAGCTGATAATTATCCTGTTTCCCATCAATATTATCGTGTAAGATATATATTTGAACATTACATTTTTTATTTATTATAATTAACAAACATGAATAAAATACAAACTAAAAGTAACTAATTAAAAATAAAACTAACTTATATACAACTATTCTAAATCTATACTATTTGGCAAGGTTCCCAGAATGCTGGCAGCATTACCACGTTGAATGGCAATGCTTACCTGCTGTGCAAAGTAGAAACCAGCACTCGGAGAACGTGCCGCACTTAAGAGGGCCGCTGCGAGGTATTTATAAATTAATTTGGCTCCCGGTCCCCACGGCCCCAATGTTTCGACACCAAAAGGCACAAATACATAACCACTATCAAGGGTACTATATTTGCGCCTCTTGAGATTCTCCGCGGATTCAGCCGCCATGCCAGCCCTACCCTGAGTCCCGGAAAGATGAGACGGCGCGAGGGTGTCGACGCACGTAGCGTCCCACACCAAAGGCCGTCCCATCCTCCAAGGCACCAGAGTCATTCCGTCGGGCCTTTTACCATCGTCGCGCATAAGGCCATTAGGCTCTAAAACGGCTGGCATATTTGCCGAGCTGAAGGCCCGACGGATTATATCATTAATAGTGGCATGACGGGACAGACGTCCAGCACTTTTGCTACAACACAGGCCGTGGTGACCGAGTTGGGTCACATTGGCGCCACACTCGCAGCGGTGGGGAGCACAGCACGGCGCACCCAGGCGCAACGAAACTGCCACACGAAACGTATTTGCATCCATTAAGGTGCCTGTATTTGGTGACGGAAGCGCATGCAGCCACAAGCCTGACTCCCATTCCGCAACGGCTAAGAGACGGGCACGATCTGCAGAGCTGGAACACGTTTGTAACAAATTATTCCGCGTCAGCTCACAGAGCGGCCCATCCCATTGCCGCTGAACAGATGTATTACATGGCAAGGCAGAGTTGGGGCAAGCCAAAAGCCATTCAGACTCAGCTTCCTTCATATAAGAAATATTATAACTATTTAGACTAGCCGAGAGAATTTTATGTGATAAATTTTGGGTACTATGGACAGAAGACAAAAAAGCGGGGAGAGCAACGTCTGAAATGGCTCTAACGCCCAGACCCCCTAATCGAACTGGAAGTGAAGCCTGTGACCAAGTCCTTTCTTCAAAACGTATGTTCAAAATTGATTCTAAACTGGTTTTGACGATGTTGTCTATATTTTTTAGAATATTAATATGTTTCCACAACTGACAACATCGCAAAGTGTAGGTGAATTTAGGGACAAAAAGGCAAAATTTTAGAATAGTAAAAGCAATGTGAGGGCTAATTTTAGATAGTCGATCAGAGTTATTTGAGAAATTTTGAATTTGGTTGTCAACAAAAGCAGGTATTGATTCGTCAAAGACAGGAGAGCCCAGCAGACACAGTGAAGATTTATCAATAATTTTGATATTTGGGGCCAAACTATTAATTTTGTCTTTAGCCAAATCTTTGGAAGGACAATTGTCTGCAATGTATAGTTCGCATTTGGAAAAATTGAGTTCCAACCCAATTTGGTGGAACTCCTTTATAATTAAGCGAAGGTCATCGCAAACAGTATCTACATTGCCAGCAATTGTCCCATCATCCAAGTACCAAATATTAAGTTTTGATTGAAGGCGATGGATAATAGGATGAATAGCAAGGCTAAAAATAGCTGGCCCGAGAGGGTCTCCTTGCTGACATCCAACCGCGGAGGAAATTTCTTTGCCGAGATAAGTTAATTTTGAATTTGAACTATAACATTGCCAAATAAAATGATAAAAGTCAGGTATTTTATCTCTTACTTGAGTCAAAAGGGCTCCCCTGTCCACCGAATTGAAAGCGTTTTTTACATCCACCTTCAACAGCACCTCTCCAGAATTTTGGCTGAGATATGTCCGTACTGAATGGACGGCAGCCTCACAGCCACTCCGAGATCCAAAACCTAGTTGAAGGGGCTGAAAAAGATTGGCAAGTTGTGGTGAAATTTTTTTGCAACAAATTTTGGCCGCAAGACGGCGGTATGTCATACCAATGGCAATTGGTCTTATGCCACCGTCTTTTTTTTTTAAAGCGCAAAGATTAGCTCCATACAGAAGCCCCGTGATATCGGTATTGACTTGCCCTGACAACATGAGAGCTACCAAAGCCGTCAAGTCTCTCAAAAGCGCCTCACCAGTTTCCCCATTTCTAGCAGATAATAAATCTTTAAGATGTTGGGGAGTGAGAGCATCTAGGCCACCGGCGGATCCGCTTTGGAAAGACTCAACGGCCACGGCGACTTCTCGGGTAGACAATTCGACCTCCACGGAGCTTCCAGGTGCTTGGGGAAGTTTTAGATCTGCAGCTGGAGGTAGATGCTTACTTTCCAGTGACAAAAACGTCTCGTGATTTGCAGGTGCTATTGTGTCACTGGAGAACAAAATTCGTGCCTTTATGTCTCCATCAGCTACTTTGCTTTCCACACGGTTATATGTAGAAAACTCGGTAGCAGATTTTGGAATTAAATTACAATTTGGTAAAGGATCCGAATTAATAGACGAAAAAGAATTTAGTGCGTCAATAGTGCTAAATTTTATGCAATTTTCTTTAATTCTAGTGGTCAAGGATTTTTTATTACCTTTCTCAACATTGACATGGAGAACAGTGTATGGGAATAAGAGTAAATGCTCCCAGGCGCGCTTTGAGTTACTTTCAATTACACCTTTAATAGACAGTGATAAGGCAGAGGCAACCGAAAGGCGGGCACCCCGCGGAACCCGTTTTAAAACTGGTTTGGATTTTTTGAATTCCGAAAGAATTTTCCAAAATGTATAGTCGTTTAAAGGATTTGGGGTATCGGTAGAATTTTGGCTTTGATCATATAATGGAACAGACAAAGGTAGGTTTGAATTTTGGTGGCATTTTCGTTGGTGTATTTTTAAACCTCTCTGCCCTTTGAAGAAACGCACCTGGGTACATTTACGGCACTGCACTAAATTGCCCAAAGACACATCAGGGTCGTCACTTGTTAGGGCGCACTGTGACATACTCCGCGTACTTACACTTTTATTTAGTTTAGCTTAAACACAAATACACCTAAAATATAAAGTTCATAAAATATTGTTCGTCCTGACAGCGAAATTGTCAGCATCTTGTAGACATGGAAAACTGGCCAATCGGGGACGCATAATATTCCATCGCTGTGGCAAACTGGGGATCTAAAACATAAAAAATATTTGGTTACTAAGTAAAATGTTTGGTTGTCAAAATGTATCGTGTATGATCTTGATAAACCTTGATACCTTCGTACATGTAAGATGTCAGACTTATTGGGCAATAATGGCCAATATCAATTTTATCGCCTTCATTATGCACAATGACTAGAATTGACTGACACATTAATTTAGAAACAAGTTTAGGGACATATTAATTAATTAAAAATTAATAATCAAATTTAATTACCAAAACGCTTAATCTTTTAACTTATTCTGCTTCATTTATGTTTAAAAGCGTCGTCGCCCAACTGTCGCGGGCTTCCGTTTTGCACCACCGTTCGCAACAAACAGCCGCCGGTGTATTGAATACTACGTTTGTAGCTTTACATATTTCTTCAATACATTCTAGGTTTTTATTTCGTGTACCAGCAGTTTGCTGTTTCAACCTATTTAACGAGTTTTTATTCAGTAATTTAACTGACAAAAATATGTAGCCTTGCGATATCGCGTCGAGAAAATCTACGTGCGGCGTAACAAAGTCACAACACCGTTGCGTGCGATGGACAAAACACATAATTTTGTCACAGGTGAATTATAAGATTTGCTTAATGTATTGTACGGTATTTAGTCTTGTTAACATTTATCCCGGATGAAATTTAAGGTGGATAAACATTTTCCGTATCGTATTCAACGATTAGTGTGTACATTAAATCTGAAAATCGTACAATTTGTAATGTCAATACTAATACATTTCCCTCGGGACCAATTTTTATTTTTAAATCACTAGTTTTCGATTTCATAAGTTTTAGTCCATTATGAAATTCGCAATACACGCTAGATATGATATAACAAAAAAACAGCACTGTATTTAATATAAATAACAGATGCAACTCAAACTCCACGCCAAAATGGAAAACAGTTGTGCCAATCTAAAAACAACAAAAAAAAAATTGAATATGGAACCATGAACTAATCATCCATCCCGATACTTTTTTGACCGAATGTATTTTTTTAATTTTTGTTCTTCTGAACCAGCATTGCTTTTTTAATTAACGTATGTATTTTCAACAATATAACACGTACTATTGTGAAATGTAAATAAAAATTAGAGTAATTACTCCATTTTTTATTGCAGTCTGTATTATGTCAGTTTTCAAAATTATGATTTTGGTTTCTGGATTGGCGAGTTTATTTAGGTAAGTTAAAGACTGACCATAGAGAATTAAAAAAACTTAATGGTGTCGTGGGACACCAGGTATGAACGAAGTTCCTTCGGCTAATGTAGAATCGACGGTACCAATTCTTTTTATACTCGTGATAATTTCTCAACGAAATGTCCGATTGGAAAAAAAACAAAAAGTATTTTACTTCTACATAAATACCCTTGATAACATAATGCTTAATTTGGATAAGGATTAATATTATGATATACATTTAACGTAGTTTCTTTCTTCAGACGATTTAATATTTTTTTATGAACATAAAAGCGGTTATTGTGACTAAACTATGATAGTTAGATATATGCTCTCGCGGACTTTTTTGTAGATCTTAATAAGACCTACAAACCCGTAGTACATCGTTTTGTTCTATTGTCAATAGTTTTTGCAGCGCACGCATTAATAGGTTTTCGCTTTTACACTTTTTTTTTTTTAAATAAAATATAGCCTGTAACCTTCCTCGATAAATGGACTATCCAACACTGAAAGAATTTTTGAAATCGGACCAGTAGTTCCTGAGATTAGCGCGTTCAAACAAACATTTAACGGTTTAATTCCACGGACTTTTTTCCACGGTTTTACTATCACATTTTTTTCAGTTCGGTCGCGCAGCAAAATCACTGTCTCCTCCAAGCCTGCCGTAAGGAACTTTGTTCCAAAAAGTTTGAGCGAACAGTCATTAATTTGAGTTCTAGGGTTTATTGGGACGAAGTTCCTTACGGCAGGAACACCATTAAGTTTTATCTAAAGGTTCATTCGGTGATTCCAATTACCTCTTCGGTACGCTGCTAATGGTATGTCTAGGTGTATAAATGATACCTAAGTCATAGCAATTAATGAGCAAACCATTTATGATCGAAGCTATATTGACGCGACGCCTTGGTTTTGTATTTGTGTTAATTTAGGTCCAGAGATGCTATAACCTATGACGATTAGCTGTGGCAACTATGACAATTATTGCTTCGCGGTGTTTATTACTGATATCTCAAAAGTGGTCAATATTATTTAAGTTCGTAGTTTACGCATGGTTATGGTATACCTACAAATCCTTGAAAATCCATCAATTAAACATCGTTTCACTCGTGAAATTAAATTTAGACCAAAAATTGTTTGAACCTATCCTATGGTCCCCTCACAACATAGCGTGGTTAGCTCTACTTGATTGGTTAAATTCTTACCTTCACAAACGTCTCTTCTTTGTTGGTTGTTGGTTGGTGTTATGGTTTTCAATCAGGTGTCTATAAAATTACCTCCGGAGTCCCACAAGGCTCCCATGTTGGCCCGATATTATTTAATTTCTTTGTTAATGACATCCCTAGTTGCTTTTATTCCTCCCCATGCATCATGTATGCAGATGATTTAAAATTTTATAAAGTCATCGAATCTAATGACGATACAGCACTGCTTCAGAACGATATAAATTTGTTAGCCAAATGGTGCTGTGATAATTATATGAGCTTAAATATCAAGAAATGTTTTCATGTCAAATACACGCGAAAAAAAATCCACTCGCCTCCGTCTATCATATGGGTTCTGAGGTAATTCGTAGGGTGGATGAAATCAGGGACTTGGGTGTTTTGTACGACAGTAAACTGACATTTGTACCACATATGGAAATGGTTATAAAAAAAGCGTCTAGAATGCTGGGTTTTGTCATCATAAACACAACTGGCTTCCGTCGCAGTAAAACCAAAATACTCTTGTACAACTGCCTAGTTCGCAGTACCCTGGAGTACTGTAGCACTGTCTGGAGACCACACTATTCTACACACAAGTTATGGTTAGAAAGAATACAAAAGAGGTTTCTTTGGCACTTAGCATTTTCATCCGGTTTGGCCAAAAACAAAAAGTCCTATGAGTCAAGACTTACTCATTTTAACATGATCTCACTAGAAAAACTTCGAAATATCATTGATTCTGTTTTTTATTCAAGCTACTACGATTTAAAATAGATTGTCCGCCTCTACTCCAGAAAATAAAATTTAAAGCCCCAGCTAGACATCCAAGAACTCCTATAACACCCCTTCAGCCTCCACTCCGCAGGACCGTGCTTGGTGGTAATTCCGTTGTCCCTAGACTGTGTAAATTAATAAATAGTTATAGCGATTTGGTGGATATAAACTGCGAGTCGCTTGGCAGGTTCCGAATGAAAACACATGATGATACATAATTTTAAATTGTAAAGTAAAATGTTAAACTGTTAACTATATTAGTATAAGATTTCCTAATTTAGCTATTGTTAATCTGTATTGCATGAGGTGCTTACCTGTAATAGATTGTTACACTTAAGTATTTATTATGGATATGTATTGTTAACTTAATACAGTGTACACAATTGTTGATGAGCTAATAAAGAAAAAAAAAATAGCGTATGTTTCTAAATAAAATAATAATTTTATGGACACTTTTTCGGCGTGATCAAAACATTTACATATTCATCTTTTATCAATTTTTTTTTCTATTATACGTTCCGTTATGGACTAAAATGTAAACTGCAATACGATGTTGCCGGGCCAATATTTTCTATTTTAAAATATCTTTATTATTACGTAGTTAATATACTGTGACATAAAACCCATTAATTACAATGATGTACGACGCTCTGACCCAACAGGAAATTGTTAAAGGAAAAGCTTATAAGATAAAAATTGTTTATATACCGAATTTGTGTTTTATTTGTGTCGGTATCCCGCAACATTAATATATTGCAATGCCTTGTATGAACCGTGGAAATCAATTAGATAAAAATGCAGTTGCCATTTTTTGTTTTTTATTATTATTATCATATACATACAATTCCTTAATCGTTGCTAAAACTCGGCGAAATAATTCATTTTTGGCTATAAAATCCATCTGTCGATATTATTTTTCAATAGCATGAAATCTAAAGATTAAAATAACATCGAAACTGTGTTGTGACCGCCCGTTTGTACAACCTAGATTATCTTTTATTGAAATGCACTGAAGCTCAATTTTCCTAGTCAATTTATAATGTCTATCTTTTTTTATGGGCTATTTCAAAATGTTGATTAAGATCAACATTTTGAAATAGCCCATACGATTTTCCATCAGTTTTACTATCGTAACGTAAGCGTTACGATAGTAAAACTGATGGAAAATCGTTTTGCTAATTATTATCACCACATAAAACACGATGAACGCACTAAAAGGCCAGGTTTTTTGCCAAAATAAATAATTATTTTCATACTCATCAAATATCGTAGGTATTTGTCACAGCATTCATAATTCATTGAAAGGTTGATTACTAATCAACTCAGTATTCGTCCGTTGATTTAGAATCTGTATTTGCAGGTCATTAAATTTACATGTAATTGATTTACATTCGTTTAAACCTGATTGTAACCATCGATTAAAGGGTTCAATCTAGGTGTATTTATGATGGTTCAATCTAGTTATATTTACAAGGTTTAACTATGGTATGGTATAATAATTATAATTATAATCAAATTCAAATTAGTTATCAATGTGAAGCGATTAAATGTCGTCACACAACATTTTTATCCATCTAATGGTTGACTGTGAAGTAATTTTTAATTTGATCACTAGATGGCGCTGATCAATTGATCTGTAAGTCACTATAGATACACGTGAAACAAAACTAACCATAACTAGAGTAACGGTGTATCAGTATTGTAATCACTACAATTTTTAATAAAGTGAAAGCGTATTCCTGTTGCCCGTGTGCAATTTTTTTCTAATCATACCCCAGCTCAGAACTCCTGAGGGTTTTGGGGGTTGTTTATACAAAATCAAACGCGTGGAATGAGGTCTAACTAAAATCTTATGGTTAATATTAGGTGAAGTTGGAAAAACGCATATCATCACGCTTGTTACGCGCCTACCCTATAAGAATAGAGCTGACCAGATTTGCTACCCTCATATGAGTATCAACAGTGCACACGGCAACAACCAGTTATTGCTGAGACGGCACGGCGCGTGTAACCTTGATTGCATTTAGCACCAGGAAGGTAGTGCTGAGTCCGCATGGCGCGTGTAGCACCGATAGCATACAGCACCAAGAAAGTTCTGCTGAGTCTGCACGACAAAAGTAACTTCGATGGCCGACGCAACATTTCGGAGCCTCAGTCACTTCGTTTCCAACCTCGAGACGCACCACTAGTTTTAGTCTAATTAATAAGTCAATAATTTTGGCTTAAGTCGTTCAGGGATAGGCGGTACATCAACACAGATCCAAACAAAACCTTTTGAACAGACCTGTTTCTGAGCCGTGATGGTGAAAGTAAAAAAACAAGCTCTTAGTTATCATCATAAATAGTGATTATCATAAACATTTTATTCCTGATGAGGAATCAAAGCTAAGCTTGTACTGCCGAATACTGAATTGTCGAGTTCAATAACAAAGTCAGTTAAAATATTTTACACCTTACTTAATTGCTAAAGTTACCTACTACACATAAACAATCTAGATGGGAGTTTTACTTGTAATTTGGTTCCGTAATCGAATTTCGTTTTCTATTGCCAAGGGACGGTGGCGTTCGTCAATTAATTTAACAATTTAGGTAAAATCGGTGGTGATTGTTAGCTTTGATGATGCCGATATAATGATATTGAGGGTCAAATTTAAAATGAACTGGCCTCCATAAATTACATATTTTTTTCCTTTTAGCTGTTGTCAGGGCTGGGAAGGATATAATTTTTTTTAATGATTGAATGTCATTGGACGTTCATTTAATTTATTTTTTTTCCTATTTTTTTCTATCATAACAACTTTTCTTCATAATTACAAACAAAACTCAAAAATAAACAGCCAAATCCGTCAAGTTGCGGAGTATATTCAAATCTAGATATTATCAATTATCACGTCACGTTAAAAATTAAAAACCCCGGGGTAAAGGGTTCCGTACCATTGAGTAGGTAAACAATATTACACTATATTATAACCTTTTCTTAGTTTCTCATGTTCTGGTTAATATCCAGAAAAAAACGGATAAAAAATCACGTTTGTTGTTTGGGAGCCTCCCCCAAATATTTATTTTAATTTAATTGAATTATTTATTATTAAAGTAAATATACAATTAAGTATTTTTAAATATTTCAAGTGTCTACCTATTGCCGGTATTGATATCCTCCCTTTAACGGAGCCAATGGAATAAAACACTTTTAATCGGTTAAGACGAAAGGTGCAGCTCAGGACACGGCTTTTACGTTAAATATGGGAAATTTTAGGTAATTTTGCAATAATGAAAATATATTACAGAAAAAAATTATTTGACTGTTTGTTCGAAATCATTTAAATATAACGACTCGCCGTCTTAGGCCATCTCGCGACACGAGCCCGCACTATGATGCACCAAATAGGTACGTCATATTAATTTAAATATCAAGTCATGTCATATAAACAATTCTTAAGTTTTATAAAAGATGGCAAAATCAGTTACAAATTCTATCGCCAACACTCACTTAAATATTATTTTATATTGTTTTGTTTGTTTGTAACTGTTGTTATAGCGGCAACAGAAATACATCATTTTAGCGCGGTTCTTGAGTTACAGCCGCCTAGCCGGTGACAGACAGACAGCGTAGTCTTAGTAATAGGGTCCCGATTTTACCCTTCGGATACGGAACCCTAAAGGAACGTATATTTTATTTTATTCAGTATTTATTTTTAAAAATTCATAAAACCTAATAGGTATTTAATATTTATTGCTTCAATTAAGGCAACAAATTATAATTGTAATTTTTTGTAATTTATTAGTTTATTTTATTGCAATTTATAAAAGGAAACTAACACCGCGTGATAAACGTTCGTGAAAAGGTTTAAGTAGCATAGGGGCTATAGGGTACATTAGCTAATGGAAACCTGATAGCCGTCCATTTGTTAAATCGATTCAAATCAATACAAAGGTACGCTAAACTGTGTTTTGTGTAAATTGGGCCGAGGATTGAATGTAGTAATTAAGTTAGGTAAAACTTTTAATAAGAATGTCCTTTTTGCGTGTATTGAAATGAAAATATTCATAAGTCAAGATACCTTTTAATAACAAAAAGTTAATATAAAAAGAAGATGCTGAGCTGTAATGATAGTATGTAGTATGTATAGTATGAAGTAGTAGTCTGGCTATAAATATTGTTACAAAGATAAATCAAATTTTCTATTGTACGTAACATTTATTGCTATTACAATCTGTTAGTTTAATACATTAATATAAAATCATTAAAACTATATACACAGGTTATTCGAAGTGGTCTCCATTGGCTGCAATTCAGTCCTTTAAACGTTGAAGCCAGTTATCAATAAAAGAACGCACTCTTTCCATTGCAAAATTCTTCACTGTTAACCGTATGAATTGTTTTAGGGACTCCACATTATCATGGCGTTTAGAGCGAGCAATAATTTCTAAAACTGACCATGTATCAAACTCAGCGGATTAGGATCGGGACTAGAGTCTCCAGCTATGATGAAGTTCAGACCGTTCGTTTCTAACCAAGATTGAGTGGATCGAGTTTTACGACCCGGTGCTGAGTCTTGTTGAAAGGGTCATTCTTGGTTATTGAACATGGTTTTGTTCATTGGCTTAACTACTCTCTCATGAATGGCATCTTGATATACCTTTGCCGATGTTTTGGTACTTTTTTCATAAAAATATGGCTCAGTCACTCCTTCATATTTAACACCCCACCAAACCATCACTGAAGCCGGATAGTGCCGTTGTACTCTGTTGACTAATCGGGAAGCTTCTTTAGAGCTTTGAGCTTTTAAATAGGGTTAGGTCAGAAGCATAGAACGCGTTGCGAGCCACGCGTCGCGAGCCTCGCCTTTGGAGGACGACCGGACCCTATCCTAGCTTCATACGAGATTTTCTCTATCTACCTACGTTGTGACACCCGGAGAAGAAAGACTAAAATAAACTCCGAGATCATTCTTTTTGTCATCTTTATTATTCATCTAAGTCATACATAATTTGAACATTATTTTAAAACGTTTTTAGTACTTATGTAAGTCAGTGATTCCCATAATGTAGGTAGTAGGTACTCGCAGTAGGAAATTGTGACGAAAACAATTATAGTTTCAAGTAGGTATCAAGTATAGGGTGTGCTCCTCCAGATTTACGGATCTGATACTCCAGATTTAAATATTTTATGTATGTTAATTACATATAACCTTGACGGTATTTATTTGATTACGAGTACTTACAACTTCAGTGCACCTACCACTTTGTCTCTGCACCACCCAATGGTTGACTGGGAGAGAATACCTTTGGCATTAAGTCCGCCTATGTACAGTTTTGTGCTAAAGATTTAAATAAATAAATTTACTTTTTTTTAACAATTGAGACATACCTACAGACTGATCAGTTGTCTAACGTATAGTTTAAGAGTTAGAGATTTATTAAATACATACAGGCAACTACCGACCAAGGTGGTCGGTAGTTAGTAAATAAAGTCCTTGGTTGGGTCAACCAATTTTTGTATTCGTTCGACACCATCGGTGTTTGACTAACTTGTTAGTTCTTCTCCGGTATTTGCGATTCGACTAACCTTCTGTTGATTTAAAAGGGAAGGAACCCCTTTCCTTTCAAAGCTAAAGAAGGTCGGTTTGGCAATAACGTTTTTATGCTTGAGTGAAGAAGAAAACAAAGCAGGGAAGGAAATGGATGGAACTGAGGCTCAGGAAGTCAATTACTTTGAACCGCCTTAATATTTTAGTTATTCTTCTTTCTGATGACTTTCTGTTTTTAAAGAAAGGATAAAGGCACTTTTATAACAAATTACATGAAATATTAAGTCTCAGAATTTAAAAAAATACAGTCATGCGACAATAGCACAACTGAATTTGATTTTTTTGTCTGCTGAAGAAGTAAAAGTCCTGTAAGTAGTTCAACTCTAATAATCATTTAAAGTCGCTTAAATGTTTTTATAAAACCTACACGCAAATTCATCGGTCGCCCGTATGTTCACATAATAGGTCTTTACCTATGAAATTGCCGTTTTGTATGAAAGAATTTAAACGATTTTTTTTCATGTATTTTTTATTTGTAATAATCGAAGTAATCAATCAATCAAATCACCCATGCAATCAATGCATCTTTGCTAACGCAGTGGCAGTTTATTGATGCCCTTCTTAAAGAAATCAGCTGGACGGGAACGGGAAACCAATTCTTCAAAGGTATTATGTACTGCCTCTCGGGTATTAAATTTTTATCCCGCCAAGAAGCTATCCAAATTCTGGAAAAAGTAGTAGTCTGTAGGCGCAAGGTCTGGTGAGTAGGGCGGACGACGGAGAGCTTCCAACCCCAGTTCTTGCAACTTGGAGACCGTCTGCTGTGCAGTATGACGTCGCGCGTTGTCGTGCAAGAGCAGCGGAGACGAGCGATTGACCTATGCTGGTTGGAGATGTGCCAGCTTCTCCATCATTGTGTTCAGTTCTTCACAGTTCACATCTGCAGTAATGCTCACCCTGTTTGGTAAGAAGCTGTGATGAATCACACCGGCGCTAGACCACCAAACGGTGACCATCACTTTTCTAGGGGTAAGTTTTCGTTTAGGGCATTGGTTAGGTGCTGAACCAGGATCCAACCAACTTGCTGAGCGCTTGCGGTTATCAAACAGAATCCATTTTTCATCGCAGGTAACAATGCGGTTCAAAATTCCTTCATTTGTGTGTCTGTTGAGCAGTGCAAGGCACGTCTCGACGCGTACTTCGCGCTGGCGATCATTGAGTTCGTGGGGCACTCATTTGTCAAGCTTGCCTATTTGACGCAAATGGACCAATATTGTTTTGACGCTAACGTCGAAGCTGCTGCTAGTTCAGCCGTAGATTGTGTATCATCAGCTTCCACAATCGCCTTTAATTCGTCATTTTCGACCAAAGTCTTCGGACGGCCGCGAGGTTCATTTTTCAGGTCGAAATTTCCAGAACGGAAGCGAGTAAACCAATAACAGGTGGTGCGTTGGTTTGTAGTGTTTGCTCCGTAAACGTCGTTGATGTTGCGTGCCGCTTATGCCGCGTTGCTGCCACGATAGTACTCATATTCCATAATTACTCGAATTTTCAACGTATCCATGATGACGAAAAAGATTGAAATGCGATGAAAATGTAACACTAATCAATAAACAAATGACTACTTTTGGAAAAAAAAAACATGTTTTTAAAATAAAATTAATTTGAAATTAGAATTCTTAGCCAAACAAAAATTATTTTGATTTGAAATGGCCAGTACTGCAGAACGGAAATTTCATAGGTAAAGATCTTATATTAGGTATTTTATTGGTTTCCGAATAACTATTGTAGTGTATATTTTTTATCGTAAAAAACTGACAGTATAAAGCATTTAAAAAAATTACAAATAGGAAGTAAAATAAGGTCCGAATCAATTCTGACCTTATTTTAAAAAAAAAGGCACAGCTAAATTTATAGGACTACAAGGTGACTTATGGTTGTTTTGTAGGGCCTATTGCATACTGATATTTAATTTCTACATACACATGTACTGATATGAGTAAATAATGTTTAGAAATAAAGTTCCGTTTTAATCAACAAAGCCATAAATATCCGTTTCTTTGCTTGCAAATTATACCAATTTTATGAATAGAAGCAAAGTAAAAACGTACAAATGTTTGTGAAACATGATCTATTAAGCACACAAATGCTGCATTTATTATTAATAATTGTATAGCATTGCTAACTTGCGCCATCTTGAGCGAAACTAAAAATAATGGTCGCTGCTTTGCTGCGCTCGACACTATCGTATTTTTCAAGTCTTTATTACGCAATCTACGGCTTTTTTCTTATCTTATTGTTAAAGAAAAAAAAGAATAAGATTTTTAAAATCTGTCTTGTCACTTTTTATCATTAAGCGACCTGGTCATAAATTAAATCAATAAATTATGCCGCCATCCTCTACACCTCCAAAAAGTTAATGCATGCGATCTTTACAATGGTACGGAACCCTTCGTGCGCGAGTCCGACTATCAGGCTTGGCGGGTTTTTTTATTTTTTCAGGCATGAAAAATTTAACTATATAGTTTAGGTACAGCGGCTTATCAAAAACCATAATCAATGATTGATTAATATTCTTAGTGTTATTTTAGTATATCCTTATTTTGGTTACCTTTATTGCCACTTGTGCATCTATTATTTATCTTAATAATAGATGCACATGGTGACAACACCTACAGCAAATGTCTCCAGATTTATAATTCTATTGAAGTATTTGTAGGCATCGTATAGAAGTAATTAAAGTCGGGCCTGTATTAAAACTGCATTTATTTTAAATTTTCACTGAAATTATTTTTTGATATAGACTAGACTGGACTATTTTGATAGCGAAAGGAATATTTATATATTTTAGATTGTAAAAATAAAGGATTAAAATATATTAAGTAAAAGCGCAAAAATGCAAATCAGCAAATTCCAACAATTTATCAACCCGAGAATAATGGATGGGCACTCGAAAATAATCAGTACCAATTTAAATGGTTCGAAGGTGATCAATTACCAAATTTAGTTAGAGATTCACTGAAAACTGTCTCAGGTATATATACTTCAATCAAAATAATTATAAGAAACTGATGAAGAAGAAGATCACAATATCGAATGGAGTAACAGTGACGAAGAAAATGATAACATTGGTGATGATAATGATAATGAATGAAATAATATTGTCTTTTATACTCTATAATAATATGTAATGTCATCAATCTATTTTTTTATCCTTTATAATAACTTGTTATATCATTTACCAATTATTAATATAAAAAAAAATTGCAGAATTTATGTCGGTAAACAAGATGCAGCACAGAATAAAATCGGTCTGCCTTGTTCGACTAAGCAATTCGTTCGCAAACATCGATCGACTTAGTCGCCCTATTTCACCTCGAGGAATTGAAGATACAACATTTTGCACTTTGTTCTCAGTATTGTAATAACCCACCCGCCTACCTAAACCATGTCCTAACCTAACTAGACGAACACGGCCTAAAGACCCTTAATTAAACTACCTTAATGGAAAATAGCGATAATTGTGATTTGTATTGGAGATTATATTGAATAAATATGTTAAAGAAATGGCTCGTGATTGGTGAATCGTCAAGTGGACAGGAATACGTTGTGGCCAGAGATAACCCTGATTGCATTGAAAGGAGGAAACTAAACTAACTACCTAAACTATAACTGTTACGCTACTAAATTTTTCGAGTATTTTCATAGACAGAATTATTGAATATGTTTAAGTAAACAATGGTAAAATGAACATGTTAAAAGTCATAACTTATATAGGTTTTAAGGAATTTAGTCAAAATCTATGAAATATAGGAAATGTTAATAAAGTGCCCTTTTTTACACGGCTTGAGGAATCCTGCCCCTCACCCGCAGGCATTCAATCGATCTCGTCTCCAGACTTGGATAATCGTCCTCCGTGTTTGGACCGCTGATGGTCTTACAAGGGACATTTCCTTATTACTTATTTGTTACATTGAAACTAAGGGACAAGAGGACATTCTGTTTTAGCAAAACTATGTCTTTGGTCTAGACAGTCTGTGATAGTAGACCTTTGCCTACTTCCTTAGAGTGTTCATACTATATGTGACAATATATAGGTTATCTTCCAAAACTGGAATATGCTAAGCAAATGTTATACAGTAAGTCAACTATATTTATCAAATAACAAATGTATATTCGTATATCTAATAACTTAAATAAAATTATCGTACAAAATCATAACATCTCTATACCTCTCCTAGGGCACCTTACATAACGACTATACCTTAACGGTCCCTACATTCCTAAACTTCTAAATGTGTACATTTCAAAATCAATCGAGTCACGGCTCATTTATATTTTAAACGGGAATGTGTTGCTTATTCCTAATCTTTCTATATTGAGCTGGTAAACTCAGTGTAACTAATCCCTAAACCTTCCCTAAGGGTCACGAAAGAGTATTATAGGAATCCGTAGATTCACCTCAAGGTCGGAAACAGGACCTTAGGCGGGAATACTCCTCCAACCGGACATTTGAATATATAAAGATAGAACACAATATTCAAACGATGCATACAGAATCTCGGTGCTAACAATTAGCATAGACCCTCTTCGACTGGCCTCCGAGACTCCAGGTATACACAATTAGAACATGTGTAGGGCAATTAGACTGATCCCAATGCAAGGGTAAAATCAATCTCTCGAGGCACCCTAACCTTTCCGAGTTCTACCACTAGCAAATGTTAGGGATAGTTAATCCTCACAAGATATCCTAACGGACAGCTAGATCAGATTAACCCAGCACCATGACTGGATAATTAAGTTAAAAGATAATCTGAACACCTTCTCCAGTACATTCTCATAAAGTGTAAATCCATTCACATTGCTTTTACTTTGATTTCACTATTAACTCTGTTCACCGCCAAGTCGACATTATTCCCTTATTTATTTCTAAATTCGGGACTCAAACAACTTCACAATGAAAAGAATAAAACAATTATTACACAGACAAAACAATGCTTTACAGAAATCACTTAATATCACTAAGAAAATACAAGAGATAAACGCACAAACATATCCTTTCCAAAGGAAACACCTACTCTCTTAAGAAGCTAAAACCAAGAATAATCCAGATGTCTTCCTTTCTTTCTAAAAACTTCTATTTTCGCTCCAAATAAACGTTTCCAATCGCGGAGCCGCGCATGCGAAATACCTCCGAATAATAACTTGACCAAATTATAATAGGCTACTTAATGTTCGAATTCCTCTATATTCAAAGAATCTTTTATATTTGGTCGTATGAATAATTACGGACAACATCTAAAAACAAACTGAATTCCAAGTTAATATCTTTTCAATACTTAATATTTTTGTTGTTTAAACTATTTGTTGAAACGATATCCTAAATTATTATTATCTAAATATTAAATAAATATGTTTCTTTTTTAAGTTATCTCAATTATTTAAACTATTATAAAATAATTGTTCATAAAAGAAATATGATTGAATACGAACTATCTCTGATTTACAGCCATAGATTAAAAAGAAGTATTAAACATATATTTTTAATTTAATATATTTATAATAATGATGATGAGATGTCACCACTATTAGCATTATTGGTCGATGTAATAATTGACTATTTAGTAACTTTGCATTTTATCACTAGATGTCACTGATTACCCTATTTATAAATAGCTGTAGATAATATTTTCCGTTCGTAAGGGTTCTTAATCGATATATTTTGTCACCCCTCAAAGGGCTTTGGGGGTTCTTTGGTAAGATATTACGTTTAGTTACAGTCCGCAATTTAATGATAATTAAACTTACAAGCAAGTTTGATTGAAGTAAAATCGGACTAATTAAATAATAGATAAACATAAATCGTACGTTATGTTATTTATAACATAACGTACGAACGTTCTGTTACAGTATTAAGGCTAGTGGTTAATTTTACCCACGGATTTAGATATACCTAGATAACACAAGAGCAACTACTTCGCGTGCCTAGCTTACGTATAATAATCGTAAGTGGCCACTTTCGCGCTCAGTCTGCATCGGTGTATAGCGCTACACAGTGTTTTATAAAGCCCGATTTTCGGACATCCCTTTTTTATTGAAAAACCTGACAGAAATGATCATTTAAATGCAAGAATTCGAATCCCCATTTAGCTACCAAGCCTAGCTTCCGAGTTATAATTTTTTGAAAATCGTAATTTTTCCATCCGGATATTAAGAAAAAAATTAATTACGCTTAAACTAAGCTTGATACGAAATAATGATGTTAGATACATTGATGGAGTATTTTATGCCAAATATTTTAGTCCATAAATGAACCTCGCACCATTGTTAGATCGAAATTTATACGAGTTTTTCGGTTTTTTTTTCTTATTTTTCTCGAAAATTCCGCTGTTTCGGGAAAAGTTATATATACAGAAATAATTCTATTTACTACCCCAATACACCACATAAGTTTGACATCCCGAATCCATGGAACTTAGAAGTTATTCTAATTTAACTATTTTTGTTAGGGTTGTCATTTTTTTTATCCTTATTGTGTGGATCAAATTTTTCGTAGAAGTAAAAGAATGACAAACAGAAAGTAGGTACGTTACGTACGTAAGTTACTGGCAGCCTACCGAGACCTTCCAAAAATATTTATTTATTTATTATTATTTGTTAAAAACTCTATACACAAGTAAAAAAACATAATGTTAAAAGTCCCCTTCAGGTTTACTACATTTGTTTTTTGTTGGTAGACTTCGAAATAAATCAACTTTGTAACGAATAAACATCATCGTACATCGTAGCGCGCACACGGCGCCCCTACTTCGCATCACTAGACGTCACCAAGGGGGCGGGGCGTAGCTCCCCGCTACGCGCCGGCCGCTATATAAGACGAGCGCGCGCGCAATCGGTTTAGACCACCACCGACGCCTCCCTGAAGCCAACCGGTCGCAGGTTCCCACCCTTTGTGGTGGAGAAACTCCCGGATTGGCCGCGACATCTCAGGGAGATGAAGAAAGCCCTCGGCCACACCCCGAACGCGCGCCCGTATGGGAAGGGTGTGCGATTCATCCCGAGGACCGAGGAGGAGTACCGCTACGTCCAGCGGTACTTGTACACGCTGGACCAAGCGGAGACCCCTTGGTTCTCCTACACCCTTCCCGACGAGCGGAGTTTGAAGGTGGCCATCCGAGGGCTGCCTGTCAACACCCAGCCGGAGGAGATCGAGCGCGAACTGACTGAGCTCGGCTTTAAGCCTGAGCTCGTCCGACCAATTCGCGCTCGCCAAGGACGCCCCGGCTGCATCTTCTTCGCGCAGCTGGCGAGGACTGCAAACCTCATGCCGGGCATATACGAAGTCACCGAGCTTCTGTGTATGCCCGGTGTGAAAATCGAGGCGTGGCGCGGGAAAAAAGGCCCTGCGCAGTGCCACCGCTGCCAACAGTTCCGGCACTCGTCGCACCACTGCCACAGGCCGATTGCTTGTGTGCGGTGCGGCGAGCATCACAACGCCCGGGACTGTACGCGCCCCCGGGAGGAGCCGCCGACGTGCGCCAACTGTGGTGGGCCGCACACGGCCAATAACACCCAGTGCCCGGTCTTCCGGCGAGAAACTCGCAATAGGAAGGCCGGGACCGTCGCCAGGACCACCACAGGCGTTAGGCCTGTTGCCCACCGTCAGGTTGAGGAGGGGAACGCCCCGACCTCCCTGATGGCTGCCGCCAACGCCCCGGGGGGGCGTACAACAAAGAGAAAACGCCTGCGGAAGCGCAAGGCGCAGGCCCAAAGAGAGCAGCCCACGAAGCCGTCGACTGCTGTGGTCGCCGCCCCATCGGAGGGGACGAAGGCGAAGCAGCAGCCGGCAAGAGACCCCAGGATGACCAGCGTCATTGGTACCCTCCAGAGGGTGCTGATCGCGCTCCAGGAGCAGCGGGACCCAACCCAGCTGATCCTGCAGTGCCTCCTTGAGGCGTACCAATGACGCGGAGCAGTCTCCTGCGCCCCTCAGACATGACGACCGCTCCCTTCCCCTGCCGGCTGACGGTCGCCCCCGGGGACATTTCCCTGGCGGGCTCGACCTCGCCCGCACGGAAGGGAGCGAAGACTACCGGACCTGACGCAAGCGCCGCTAGCACGTTGGTCGCCCCTTCGGACTCGTCCGTAGGGGCTTGACCTCGCTAGCGGCGCCAACTAGGAACAAGGACGAGACCACGAGGGCCCCCGGGCCCCCACCCAATGACCCACCTGTCGTTACAGGTGGCGGACGAACCCACTGCAGAGGCCTATGGCCTGACCAGTTTCCCCGGAGCTCACCAGAGTCTCCGCGGAAGACCTACGTCGGTTTAGAGTGTGTTCACTGCGCTCTTGGACTGCTTCTACCTCACTGGTCGGACAGCTCTAAGAACTAGTTGACGCATTTTTTTTAATTACTACGCATAGTGTGTACTTGTTTTAAAATCTGTACTGACTACTGTGTAAATTTACAAAAATATAGTTGAACAATCGTTTACCATCGTTTTAATCTATTACAATCTGGCGCACAACGTAAGGCTGAATCCAGGGATCAAGTTAGAAAATCTACGAAGACTCCCACATCGGACTTTGAAGATGGCGATGTCCAACGAACAATTCCAGATGTTCCTGCAGACTGTCATGGCTTCTAAGCAGGGAACTTTTGCATCTTGCAACATCACTTACAGTGGGCAAAAGGACACGGACGCTGTCGAGGCATTTTTAGCAGCAGCGACCACCTACAAAAATGTGGAAAAGCTGAGTGACTCGGATGCGCTTCAAGGGCTTCCACTCCTTCTACGTGATGAAGCAGCGGTATGGTGGCAAGGCGTGAAAAACGGCGTAGAAAAGTGGGAAGAGTTTTGCAACAAACTGCGCCATACGTTCGCTCCCCGGAGACCAGCGTATATGATTTATCACCAGATCACACACGAGGTCCAGGAGTCTGATGTCACCACGGAAGCATTTATTGCCAAGAAGCGGGCATTATTTGCATCACTACCTCCTCCCGCACCAACTGAAACCCAACAAATGGATTTGGTGTTCGCGCTCATACGGTTGGAAGTACGAAACCGCATGCCGCGAGATACGGTACCAACTTTCGGGAAACTTCTAGAAACGGCACGCGGTATCGAAGAAACTCTGCAAGAATATGCACATGGAGCTAAACATACCGAAACATCTACAGCTCAGATGCGAAAGGGAAAGCAGCGATGCACTTTTTGTAAAAACCCGGGACACACGGTGGACGTATGCCGAAAGAAGAAGCGTGTTGAAGGCACAGTCTCGGTGGTGGCAAGAGAGGTTGCTGAAATCCAGACACAGGCACCATCTCCTTCTCAACCAAAATTTTCCTGTTGTGGTTGCGGCGCACCAGGGGTATTTAGAAGCAATTGTACCACCTGTAAGAAGTCGTCGCCCATTAAGAAGGAGGACTTGAAGTTTTGCGCTATAGACGTGCATCCAGATGCACTTTCACGACCTGTGGTGTTCGTGGAGGTCGAAGGAATAAAAGGAACCGCCTACATTGACACTTGCGCGAAGATGAGTGTTGCATCGTACTCCTTGTACTTAGCGCTGGCCAAATGCGGATGCAAATTCAAGGAACAGCCAGTCAACTTAACATTAGCTGACGGAGTAACCAAAAGTCAACAAGTGCTTAAGTGCAGAGCCGAGGTCGAGGCTTTCTGCGGGATGCGGGTATGGTCATTAACGTGCCCCAGTACACATGGAATTTCATCGACGAACCAGGAGAACAATACGAGCTATATTCTGAAGAATTTTCCATCTTTGAGACAACTGTCATCAGAGAAATTATGGATTTGCCAAGCCCAATAACTTCGCTTACAATAACAGACAGCGAAGATAGTACAAGTATTGCACCCACTCCACCACAAACACCTCCGCCAATGGAAATACCGGAACCTCCGTCAACACCAAAGAATCAGCCAGTCGAAAGTGTGGTATATAAGCTGGCACCGATAGACCTTACCAGTACTCCTCCAGCAAAGAAGAAACCACGATTGTTCGATGGCCATTCTCCCAGTTTCACGGATTTTATGATACGAGACGCACAGATCAATGTTCACCGGGAAGACATCGAATTATCCCCACAAAGTTCCAGTCTCTTTGACGCGAACAGTTGGGAAATACGAATTGGCTCAATCGACATCGAAATACAAATCACGAGCGCTCAGAGGGAGCAGCTGGATAAGCTACTACAGGAAAACAGACACATTTTCAATGCCAAGCGAGAACCAACAAAGCTGATTGAACACTGCATCAGAACCACAGACGATAAGCCAATCTCGGTCCCACCATACAGACTCTCACCGCCCCGTAAAGAAGCTCTGCAACGTGAGATCAACGCTATGCTGGCAGATGGTATTATTGAACCCTCATCGTCCCCATGGGCCGCGCCTGTAGTTCTTGTACCAAAACCCAACGGGAACATCCGGCTCTGCGTGGATTATCGTCGACTAAATGCGATTACGATACCCGACTCTTACCCGATTCCTCGGATCGATGACCTCTTGCATGAAGCCAAGCCAACCCCATACATGTCTCTACTAGATTTGAAAGCAGGCTATTGGCAAGTGGGAGTGCGCAAACAAGACCAAGAAAAGACTGCATTCATAACGCCGCTCGGCATATTCAATTTTACTCGCATGCCGTTCGGTCTACGTAATGCTCCAGCCACCTTTCAGCGATTGATTGATCGGATGCGAGTGGGCCTGCCTGATGTGAAGCTTCTCGCATATTTAGATGATCTGGTCATATTGTCACCGTCATTTCAAATACACCTCGAAGATCTGCAAAAAGTTTTCAATAGGCTTGCAGAATTTGGCCTAACGGTAAATCGAGAAAAATGTCGCTTTTGCTGCACAATCATTAAATACCTAGGCCACTATATTACGCCGGAAGGACTGCAAGTGGATGCGGAGAAAACGGATGCGATCACGAAGCTTTCCACACCGAAAACCCTAAAACATCTAGTAAGCTTTCTACAAATGTGTTCCTGGTATCGGCGATTTATCGAAAACTTCGCGAAGGTTGCGGAACCCCTCACGCGTCTAACAAAAAAAAAACGCTAAGTGGGAATGGTCCGAGGACCAGCAGAATGCCTACCACGAACTGAAAAAACCGCTTGACTTCCGCACCAATACTCAGACAGGCCGATGAGACCAAGCCCTACATAATTAAAAGTGACGCAAGCTCTTATGCGATCGGAGCAATATTGATCCAGGGGGAGGGAGAAGACGAGCACCCCGTCGAGTTCGCTAGTCGTCTTCTTACGTCAGCCGAACGTAATTACTCTACCACAGAACGAGAGGCGCTTGCTGTCGTTTGGGCCGTAACCAAGTTCCGTGGTTATATTGATGGTCTCCCCGTCACCATAGTAACAGATCATCAAGCCTTGAAGTGGCTTATGTCATTGAAAACGCCGACAGGAAGACTTGCAAGATGGGCACTACTATTGCAAGCATTTGACATAACAATCAAATACGCTCCTGGCAGAACAAACACTGTCGCCGACTGTCTTTCTAGACCACCCTGTAATGAAGAAACGCTGCAGGCATGTGACGTTTGCACAGTGACCGTAGACATGCCTCTACGTAGTACAGCTGAAATTAGAGAAGAACAGTTAAAGGACGAAAGATTAAGATCGATTGTGAAGGATTTGGAAGGAACAGACAACGATGAGAAGGCAGTATATTGGAGCAATAAGGGATATCTACTAAATAACGGAATACTGTATCGACACAGTCCCCATTCAGACGCTGACGAAGCACAACTAGTGGTACCAGAACACGAATGGGCTAACGTACTAGCCACATATCATGATGACCCTTTAGCAGGCCATTACGGTCCGGATAAAACTTATCGGCGGATCAGTTGGCGATATTGTTGGACTGGAATGAGGAAATATATTGATGGCTATACGAAGAATTGTTTAGAGTGTCAACGATACAAGTCATCTAATCAGAAACCGGCGGGACTACTTCAAACTACCGTGATGAGCCAAAGATTTGAAGTCATATCTTTTGATCTATTTCGACCATTGCCAGCATCCCCGGACGGGAAAACATGGATCCTCATTGTGGAAGATGTGGCAACTCGTTGGGTGGAACTGTTTGCCCTACAACAAGCCACTGCAGAGACCTGCGCTATGACGCTTATCAACGAGGTGTTCCTTCGCTATGGACTTCCTCGACGTATGATAAGTGATAACGGACCTCAGTTTGTTAGCTCCATCATGCAACAAGTCGTTTATTCACTGAATATCAAACATGCATTCACACCCGTATACCATCCGGAAACCAATCCCGTAGAAAGAAAGAACAGAGATCTGAAGCCCCAGCTCGCGATCCTAGTCAAAGATAAACACAGAAATTGGCCAGAACACCTTCCTAGTATCCGATTCTCAATGAACACAGCAAACAGTCTCTCGACAGGATTTACTCCGGCCTACTTGACTTTCGGGAGAGAACTTAGAACGCCAGATGATACATCTCACGACTTTCGGAAGATTCTACAATCAGAGAATTTCATACCTGAAATCACACCAAAGCTAATACAAATAGCTAATAATTTACAAAAGGCTCGAGAAATACAAGAGCAATCTGAAGAGAGACGCAAGAAATATGCGGACCAACGCCGGCGTGAGAATCCGGGCTACAATTCTGGTGATCTCGTACTCGTCACACTGCATTTTCTGAGTAATGCCACTAAAGGTGTGAGTAGTAAATTCGCGCCGCGACGTGATGGTCCTTACATCGTTAAAAAACAACATGGTCCGTCATCCTATGAACTCGCCGATCCCAAGAAACCTGAGGTTGTGATTGGAGTGTATCACTCCTCAGCTTTGGTTCCCTATAATGGAAATTGTCCTGAGCTGCCAGACCCCGTACAGCCTATCAGAAAGAGAGGGCGGCCACGAAAACAACAACTCGAGCTTGTGGGTGACGAGGTACAAGTAAGGAAGCGCGGCAGACCCAAGACTAACTCTTCTGATCCTGGATCATCGTCGGGACGACTTCAGATCCAGAGGGGGAGTTTGTAACGAATAAACATCATCGTACATCGTAGCGCGCACACGGCGCCCCTACTTCGCATCACTAGACGTCACCAAGGGGGCGGGGCGTAGCTCCCCGCTACGCGCCGGCCGCTATATAAGACGAGCGCGCGCGCAATCGGTTTAGAGTGTGTTCACTGCGCTCTTGGACTGCTTCTACCTCACTGGTCGGACAGCTCTAAGAACTAGTTGACGCATTTTTTTTTAATTACTACGCATAGTGTGTACTTGTTTTAAAATCTGTACTGACTACTGTGTAAATTTACAAAAATATAGTTGAACAATCGTTTACCATCGTTTTAATCTATTACAACTTCATATAAATAACCAATAGTGCCACTAAACAAATATACGCAATAGACAAAAGAAAACAACATAAGGCCGAAGGCATAAATATGCCTTTTAACGTACCTACATTGATGAATTATATTTTATATCAAGCTGGTATCCGCCCGTCTTCACGTCAGATAATAATCCAAACCACCGAAGGTAGAAATATTTTTTGGCAAAGTTATTTAAAATCCGGATATCAATAATTATCTGAGATTTTGACAACCCTAACGACTTAAAATCCGGATAAAACTTAAAATCGTTGTGATTTCCAAGTTCCATGGAATTGGAATGTGAAATTTTTGTGGTGTGTTGGCGAAGTTATCGAAATCATTTCAGTATAAATAACTTTTCCCGAAATGGCGGAATTTTCGAGAAAATTAAGAAAAACTGGAAACCGAAAAACTCGTATATATCTGGATCTACCGAAGTTACGGGGCTCATTTATGCACTAAAATACTCGGCATAAGATGCACCCTCAATGTATCTGACATCGTTATTTCTATCACGCTTAGTTTGAATGTAACGTAAACGCACCCATTACCGCCAGTTTAAGCGGACTTCAGATTGATATCCAAAAAATAAGCACATTCTTAATATGTGGCGCCAATAAAACAATTTTTTCAAGTACTGAAATTATCGATTTTTTTAGTCATGTATAAGAACAGATAATCTAAGAATTACTTTAAAATTTTAAAATTAAATAAAAGGAAAAAGGGCCGTGTCCCTATTACCGACCCAAAATATCGGGTGTGTGCCTAATACCGTTTATATGTCACCTAATACCGACCACTAAATAAACGGTTCCACCGTTAAAGTTAAATAAAAATGCTCGTGTATATTGAACTGTTTATATAAATGCTCCAACACAATACATAATGCTATCAACACTTAACAATTATATGTATTCTTATAAAAGTATATTCTTAACAGCGTTAAATCCGTCAAAAAAATCTTATTTATACGAATTATGTATAACAAACTTGCTGTATATTGTTTACGTTTTAGTCGATCCATGTTTCTGAAACAAAATTTGTTTACTTAGTCTAGGATATACTATAAATGGATAGCAAATAGTAATTAAAATTACCATTTGCCTTTCACTTATAAATATTAAATAAGTATTTATCATCATCATCAGCCTGTTGTAGTCCACTCCTGAACATAGGCCTCCCCCATCGATTACCAGCGGGAACGATCGCTAGCGGGCTGCAACCACCGATTCCCTGCAACCTTTATGAGGTCGTCGGTCCATCGTGCAGGCGGTCATCCTACGCTGCGCTTGCCAGTTCGTGGTCTCCACTCGAGAACCTTTCTTCTCCATCGGCCGTCAGTTCTTCGAGCTGTGTGTCCTGCCCATTGCCACTTCAGCTTGCTTATCCAGCTATGACAGCGACCTTCGTTCTCCTGCGGATCTCTTCATTTCTGATTCGATCACGCAGGGAAACGCCTAGCATAGCTCTTCCCATAGCTCTCTGAGAGACATTGAGCTTTCTTATGAGACACACAGTAAGCGACCACGTCTCAGATTCATATGTCATCACTGGTAACACACATTGATTGAAGACTTTCGTCTTCAGGCACTGAGGTATTTTGGACGAGAAGATCTCCCGAAGCTTCCCAAACGCTGCCCAGCCGAATTCGTTTTCGATGATTGACCTCTTTCTCAAAGTTTGTCCTACCTAGTTGGATCGTTTGACCTAGGTATACGTATTCGGTCACAACTTCGAGAATGGAGTTCCCAACGGCTATAGAGTGTAGCACTACATGGGCGTTATACATGACTTTCGTCTTGCCCATGTTCATTCTAAGCCCAACTTGTTGGGAAACTCCATCGACGTCATTGAGCATCTATCCAAGATCCTCCAGCGATTCTGCCATGATCACTATGTCGTCGGCAAATCCAAGATGAGTGATGAACACGCCATTTATGTTGATGCCGTGTCCTTGCCATTCCTTTAAGGCGTCCTCCAGAGCAGCCGTAAAAAGTTTGGGAGATATAACATCTCCGTGCCTTACGCCTCTCCGTAACGGGATTGCATTCGTACATTGGTCTGTATTAGGACCGACATTGTGGCGTTTTTGTACAAGCACTTCAGCACTTCAATGTACCGATAGTCGTTACGAAATCGCTGAAGAGACCTTAGAATCGCCCAAATTTCGACCGAATCAAAGGCTTTCTCATAGTCCACAAACGCCAAGAATAGTGGCTTATTTTACTCCTTGGTCTTCTGTACAATCTGCCGCAGCGTATGTATGTGGTCTATGGTACAGAAGTCATCGAGCCTGTGTTCGAGACGATTTGTAACCACTCTCGAGAACAGCTTATAAACAGGCTCAGCAATGTGATGGGTCTATAATTCTCCAACATGGTTTTGTCACCTTTTTTAAAGAACAGAACCACCACACCTCTGCTCGATGATTCTGGCGTTTGTCCCTCGAGTAAGACGGAGTTAAAGAGCTTCTGAAGGACTTTAAGTATCGGTGTTCCACCCGCATCCAGAAGCTCAGATGTGATTCCGTCATCACCCGGCGCCTTGTTGTTTTTAAGCTGTTTAAGGGCCATCCTCATCTCGTACAGGCTGATGTCCGGTAGATCTTCGGTATAGTGTCGAGTCAGCCTTGCTCTGGGGTCTTCGGCTTGGCTGTTAGTTGGCTGGAGTGTTGAGGCATACAGTTGACTATAGAACCTCTCTATCTCCCGTAAAATCTTTGGCTTACTCGACGTTACTGCCCCATCTTTCTTCTTCATCTTTGCCCAATGGAGGTTTCTCTTGCACACACTTCTATTAGGTAACTTTATGTTTACTTGAAAATAAATACCAAATAAAAAAACATGTAAGTAGTATGGGGGTTCGTTGTAAATTTACCAGTAGATCGGTAATAGGTTTTCTTAAAGGAAATCGTATAATCTATTACCGACCCAAGGAAATGTGTATAAATTGGGTAAATACATATGATTTTTGTACATTTGTATGATTTTCAATGGTTCGGTTACTATAAATATTTATATTTCAACTATAAAAATACACGATTTAAAAATTTTACCTTCTTTATTCATCAAAATATTTACATAAGAACAAAGTAAGTTTTTACGGCTACTAAAGCTCTTAAATATATGGCGTAAATAGCTCAAATAAGCAACTGAGTCAGTATAGCCTCCTGCCTATTAATTTATGCATTGTAACAAAAATCATGGCACACAAAAGATACGAAAAGTACTTATCAGCGACATGGGTCGATAATAGGAATAAAATTGTGATTTTTGTTCCTATTACCGCCTATTTTTATTATTGAATTTTAAGCAAAATAAAATAGTATCTCATTAAAATTAATTATTATTTGTGTTCCTGAAAGTATTAAAAATGCATCAAAAGAACTAGAAGTTACATTAAAATGCTTGACGATATAATCTTCTGCTAATAAAGAAACAAGAGTACTTACGTCATCGGGAACGCCACACTATGGAAAATGCACTATTGCCGGTGTCCACGGACAAACTTAGCAATTATTCTTTAAATCGTTGAGTTACGCACATAAACAAGAAATGAACATTTGCAATACAAATACATCTACATATTTTTAAAGCAACCAATTGTGTAACTTTAATACATCACATAAAAATGATAGTTTTCTGAATGGGGCGGTAATGAGCGCGGATTTTGAGGGGTCGTTATTAGGTGCGTTTACGTTAACTAATTTTTTTCTGAAAATCGAAAGAGAATTTGATCGATTTTCAAAAAATTCTAACTCAGACACTAGGCTTGGTAGCTAAATGGGGATTCGAAATCTTGCATTAAAATGATCATTTCTGTCAGGTTTTTCAATAAAAAAGGGATGTCCGAAAATCAGGCTATATAAAACACTGTGCGCTAGTAGGTAGTTAGTTTAACATATTAAAATGGTAAATTAAGCTGTTATTAATTGTAAAAACTGTACAAATGCGAGGACAAAAAATAAAGTAAACGTTTCCTTCCATCGGTAAGTCATTCTGTGATTAATATTATGCGTAATTAATTTAAAAAACAATTATTTTTAACAATTTGTAGTCTAATACCAGTGATGGGCGTAACTAGTTACTTAAGTAATCTGATTAATAATTGAATTACATAATAATTTGATTAAAATGTAATCTAATTACATAATAATTCAATTACATTGTAATTCAATTACTTTGGATGTGCTATGAAATTAATTGCAATGTATTTAATTACAAAATAATTTAATTACAATGTAACCTAATTACATAGTATTCAATTATATTGTAATTGTAAAAACGTTGAATTTGCAATGTCGCATGCTTGCATCGCATGGCTGCGATGTAGGTAGGTACTGCAAGTTAGAACCGTACGGCGCGGCGTCATCGGGAAGTAGTAAGGATATGTGCGGGGTCGCGGGGGGGGGGGGTTATTTTACTTAATTTATTATTTCCTAAAATACTGAATTTCCTAACTACTTTCCTGTACTTAAATAAAAACTAATCAGCAAAATTTAAGAGAAAAATCAAGAAAACCTACATAAAATTGAGCACGATTTTTCTTTTGCTAATTGTGTCGATTCTACATTAGCCGAAGGAACTTCGTTCCTACCTGGTGTCCCACGACACCATTAAGTTTTTTTATAAGATGCAGGTTTCCCATCACGGCCATTACTAATATAAATGTGTTATTACGTTTTATCATCTTACTTATAATATGTAGGTAATCTGTTATAATGTAATCTGTTATAATGTAATTAGATTAAGTTGCAATTAAATTACTTTGTATTTAATTACAGTAAGTACTCATTGTAATTAGTTACTTAAGTAATCTGTTCGAAAGTATTTTAATTACAAATTACAATGTAACTGTAATTTGTAATTATTAATCTAATTACTTTTTGCCCATCACTGTCTAATACCCTCAGTAATTCCTGAAAATACTAAATTTGAGAAGAACAAAATATTCGTATTACATTGCGGCTTTTACTTGGAGCGGTTGATGAGAGGTTTTGTTTTAACAAGTGATGAATATCGAAACAAGCGATACTACCGTATATCACTTTGGTTTTGTAGTACAGGGATTTTTGTCAATTTAAGCGTTTAGTTCATCATATGCAACACAAATCGATTTTCGAGAAATTTATTTTAGACAGTTGAACAACAAAATCAGTCACAGACAGTAGTCAGTACGTCGAAGTATACGCCAGCATTACGAAATACTAACAATTTTGTAAAAAATATATATTCCTAACAGCCTTATAAGCCGATCAGGAATTTTATTTTCCTCTGTTTATCTCATTACTCTGTCATAAAATCATACATAAATCGATTTGAACGATTCTTATTAATTCTTTAATGTACACAATTACTCAATAAATGTATATCCGCGATATAAATTGTAGGTATTCGTATAGTAATTGTGAAATGGTATATACAAAGGCGAACTTTATTCAAAATTGAGTACGCAAATCGATTCAAACCGCTAATCGCCGCCACGTAATGCGGCGTCTACCCAGCACTAAATAGTGCTTGTGACGTCATAATAGGCATTCAAAAAATGGCACGCTTGTTTTTTATACAGATCGTGATACTTGTGTCATCTAGGTATATCTATATCTGTGATTTTACCTTATTCACCCAACCCAGAATTAACGGCATGTTCCCGTATGCCGTATGAACATAATACTTACTTAATATGAGACGGTCAGGGACACGCAGTCACCCGACCGGAGATAGTTATCATAGTTTGCCATACAATCATTACGTTATTATCGGTATGCATCTTATTTAAGCACTCCTGTTAGGCCCGGCTAGCGTGGCCCTGTCAAAGGTGGGGAATTTTAATATATCCCTTCGTAATGACGGTGTCACAATTTCCTGTGGTGGCGGCATAAAAGTATAGTATATTTTTCCCGGCGTAGTTTTATACATATATATATATATATATATATATATATATATATATATATATATATTGTAAGGTAGTGCGCCTTTACGGTAGGCGAAGTAGTACAGTTGGCTCACAAAATAGCAGATTTCAAGGCATAAGACAGAAGCGTATAAATTTAGCTTTAATTTTAATAAACTACTGTTTCTGGTACACATTTCTGGCAATATAAAAAGTAGGCTGTGATATGCGGCGTACTGTGACTCGTGTAATGGTAAAAGTTTAACATAGAAGAATTGTTAAAGGTGGACAAATAATTCCGATTGATAAGAATGTATGTCTGCAGTTATCATTTCAATACTGTCATCAGGTGTATGCAGTACATATTCGCTCTAACTGACAACTTGTGCTGCTTGAAAACTTTGCAAGTTGCCAAATAGTGGCGATTTGCTTATGTTTCGTATAGGTTTACATTTAGTGTATATTACAGAAACTTCTCAGCATCGTGTGCCAGATCCTCAGATTTGAGAGCAAGATTATATACTAAACACCTTAAGTCCAGGTTTAACATTTACCTACATTTCGGGCTACACGTTTATCTAGATAAAACTTAGCAGATATGGTTTCAGGCATTTGAAACTTGGTTGGTTCATTATAATATTTCCTAAGGTTGCGAAAAAGTTTCAAGTGGTTACGTAAACATATTATGTATAAATAAGATACAATATGAATCCTAAAGAGGCTTAATTCGATAGCCGCCGAAATTTAGTATATTATTATAATATAGTAATATTTTTTGAAAGTAAATACAGGTTTTGTAATAAGAAGCACTTTACAATGAAATAATACAACCTGTTTAGGTGATATTACAAAAAAAATATTATATTTTAAAGTATACTCAATAGCAATTTGTACCAATTTTGGATGACATCTTCGCATAAATTGGATTTAATTTCCCGAAGAACGCCAGTTATGTCAGCCTTTAGGTTACTGACCTTAAGGCTAGCAAACAATCAACAATATTGACCATGGTTTGTCTGCATAGACTAAAGATTTCACAATCCAAAGCCCTATAGAAAGTAGTCGTGCTCCCAAAGTTTGAGCGTCTTTAATGAAAAACTTTCATCATTGTGCATACCTTGAGCCACTTCTTGGTTTTAACATTCATAAATAACGTTCCTTAAAAACTATTAAAATAAGAAAAATGTTATATTTTATATATTTTTACTGTACGGTGTTTATGGTGTAGCTAAACCAAAATTAGAACAAAAGAAAAGAATAAAGATTTCCCAATGGTGTTATAGGTAGAGGTGAGGTGAATTATTTTCCTTATATTCAAATACTATAAAGCAGCGTAAGGTGAAGGTAAATCTCTTATGTAACCTCTACATACACGCATAAAAATTTAAGACGGCTGCGTGCATCACGCTAAGTCAAGACTTATACGATGTTTTTATTTGGAATGTATGGCAGAGGTCGTGAAAATGGTAAATATATCATATCATCCGTATTTTTTTTAATATACTTAATTGTTTATTTGATATTTTTAAACACAAATGTAGAAGAAAATTAAAAAAATAATGGAAGAGAGAATCGTCCGTCCCGACCACTTGCAACATTTTTAGTTAATTAGATAATTACTACCTGCAATAAACTTATTACATACAAGTTCACTATTTCTTACCATCGAGGGCGTAATATTAATCACTACTATACCTACTTGATTCATATTAATGACTGCCAGTATAGGTACTGTAACGTCTGAGCTCCTGCGACTGGGGTGCGTAGCTCAGCAGGGCTTACTGCTTGTCCTCCAAGAGAGTGTGTGAGGGAACGATCACTATCACTTGTATAAATGAAAGAGGGCACATTTTATAACTATATAATATAGAACGCATAAGCAAGATCAGCACTTCTTATTATAAAATTACAACGCACACCTTACACACTTGACCGCACCAATCTTACTAATCAAAATATAAATATTATTGACATTTGGAATCAGTAAATTCAAATTTAATTTTGGATTACTTTTTTAATAGAATTAGTTTAGTTGCCAGAACTGCCAGAACGTCACACAGGTCAATCAATGTATTAAGGGATTCCTACAACTTAACATCTCCAGTTTTCTTAAAATATAAGAAATGTTTTGTATTTTTATTTACGTAAACCTATTACAGGTACTTGCAAATTGTCAAAACAATAATTTAGTATTTAGTATTATTATCTATAATTATCATATTTTATAAATTTTCAAATTAAACAAGTATTTAAGTTATTATTTTAATAATATTTTAGTCTTAACGTCTTAGTTTATTATTTAACTATATTGTGTCAAATAGCTTGTTCTGTCTATAGTAGGTTAGAACAATTGTCATTATTTAGGTGGACCATGAGTATATAACGACGGACGCGCTTTAATGCTACCACCGGATCCAATACGCCCCAACTGAGAAGATCCGGCGAAACAAACTCAGTGGGTTATTCTACTGCCGGTTTTAACACTGGGTACACTGGGTACTGTCAATTAATGCTTGATACATGTTATAACACTGATGCCTGTAGTCTGTGAATATCTTTAACATTACTATTTCATAGTTTACTTGGTACTTATACAATGTGCCGCTACTTACACGAGTATATAGGTGTAAAGTGTCTACGAAAGCTTGAAATTAACACTTTACGTCATGGTAAGAACATTAACATAAAAGCGGTTTACTGACGGGTTTCATCTCAGAACTTTTATGTCTTCACAGAGCATCCCGCGCGCGGTTTCACCCGCGTAACTTCCGTTCCTGTATAAACTTCATATTTACATATTATAGTCTATCTCGATAAATGGGCTATCCAACACTAAATTTTATTTTTCAAATCAGACCAATTCGCGGTCGCGTTCAAATAAACAAACTTTTTAGCTTTATATTTTAGTAAATAAATAATCCAATCGCTTGTCCGTGGTTTAGTTCTAGGAAGCTGTAATTTTACACCAGTACAAAGCACCCAATTATGCATCAATTGAATCTGGCAATCAGAGCATTTATAACTGATTTTAATTATTTATTTTGCATTGAAACCGAACACTTAGTTAAATAGCCAGCAAAGTTGTATATTGAACGAAGTCTTTTACGTCGAGTTTCTGTGAAAGTCGCAGAACTGATAATGTCAATAATAATTGAATTAATTAATGTTTAGAATGCCGGCGAGTTGGTTGATTTGCCTAGTTGTGACGCTTGAACGGCCACAGTTAAACCGTTAAACCGGTGTGGAGAACTATGTAAAAATAATATTGTCATCATCATCATCATCAGCCCGTATAACGTCCACTGCTGAACATGGGCCTCCTCCCGAGAGGGAGGGTATTTGCCATAGTCACCACGCTTGGCAGGCGGGTTGGTGACCGCAGTATTATGTTGTACCACACAAGGAAACGTTGCTGCCCGTTCCTTGACATACGATTATTATAGATGATGTTATAACAATCGGGGCCAACGGCTTAACGTGCTTTCCGAGGCACGGAGTGTAGTCCCTCAACCAACCAGACCCGGAAAGAAATCTTAGAATTTACACAAAGATTTTCTGTCCGGTGTGGGGATCGAACCCACGACCTCCGAGATTCAAGGCGAGCCAAATACCGCTACGCTACGGAATATTATTGTAATAAATAAATAATAATAAACAACTCAGCGCCCAGCTCACGCCCCCGTCACATGTTATCCTCGCCATATGCATGTGACAAGCGCTCGAGGAACGCGCCTCAGGGGTCAGATATATAAAATAAAATTAACCTACAAAATAGCAGAATCAGAAAACGTAAACTTACAATTTCAACTTACCAACCCATTTTTTTAGCCGTGGTGTTTACGGTTTTGAATATACCACCTCATATCTTCCTATAGGTGTAAGAGACGACTAAGGGACATACAGGTGATGAATGGGCAGCAGTATTTATCAGCTCATATATACTCACATGTTACTGTAATCTCCAATCCACCTGCCAAGCATGGTGATTACGGCAAATACCCCTTAATGAACCTGGCTAGCCAAGGTATATTTTAGAGGAGCCTTAAGGTATATTTCAGCAGTGGATGTATACAGGCTGAAAAAGAAAAAAAAAACATGTTATTGAAACCATACCCCTGGCACTGCTTAGGTCCATGAGCAGCTAGCTCGTTGGCCACCGCTGGCTATAAAGAAAAACCTTTATATAAAACTTAACAAGTCCCAAACAGCAATGCAATATAATGGTGATCTGCAGTAATTTCCTCTTTTAAAACCTTCTCAGGTAAAAACACTCAGTAAGCGTCCAATAGGTCTATACCCTAATTTGGTGGACTCTACGCTATAACGGAATCTCTGGCCCTGTACGGCAAGTCCGAAAATCGGATTTTATCATCAAATATACTGAAAACTGTTAATTTTTTTTTTGTTTTGTAAGTACAATAAGGTAATAATTGTAAATTCATTGTTTGAGCTGTATCAGTAACGCACATAAAAGTAACGTTATGTTTATTGATTATATTTTGTATTTTCCTGTAACTTGTCGAATATAAACCGACGTTAGTGCACTCTTGCCTTCCTCGAGCATAGCCTACATCCACTAACCGCCTTCCTGTGATGTTGCACCATCCGATTGTTTTGTTAGACTTATATTTAAAATATTAGTTATATACCTTTTGACGTCAACATATAAATTAAGCATATCCACACCGTTACGACAGCGAAAAAAATGAGTTTAATCAGTACTTTTTAAATTATGATGGTCCTCCAAATGTCCACAATGTCCAAGTCGCGTAAAATCAATAGGTTCAAACATATTTAATCGTTTAGTTGAAAACTGAATTATTTAACTAATTTAACCAGTTTGTTTCTTTAAACGTATTGGTATTCATTCTTGTCGTTTAGTTGTTCAAAAAAATAAATAACTTTAAAAGGTCAGTAGAGACGTTGTACAAAATAGATTGAGTGATATACTGACAAGTGACAGATCGTTTAGGGACTGTCCGAAACAACACAGTACAAATACAGTTTCCTAGTTTGAATGGTGGCTTCTGCTATAATGCTTTGACTTTGTATCAGGTCCGGATCTACAATTTAGAGGTTTCAAATATCACAACAACACGATAGGGGTGCCCACATGCAGAATAAGTCTATGAAATACTGCAGTCTGCACTGAAGTGTTGACCTATTCGGAGGGATTTTATAAATCTTAGTGTTGGTTTCGATTTACCAATTGTTCTATTGTTTTGTTCAAATTATTCCTATACATAACTTTTTATTTCTAAAATAATTTCTTTGTAGTACGTCCTCTATCGAAAAAATAAGGGTTCTATCTTTTATCCTGTGTATACGGAAGATATGGTATGTTTTATGAATATGAAAGGGATTATATTATGTATTAATAACATCATTTGTGTTGACTATCCCGTCTAATGACATGTATACTTATTCTATTAACACAACTATTAGGTAAATAGACTTACCGTTAATGTGAGCTATTTCATTATAACTATAGTTATACACGCTGAAGGAAGCGGTCACTATTAAAATTATGAACTCTGAAGTATACTCGGTGTTGTTAAGTAATTCTAATCAAAACATGGATCCACGACTACAGTATAGCAAAAAAAGCTGAACCATATCATGACTTTTAGGTTTCAAATTCAAGTAGGTGTGGGTTAATTAAAATAAATCTAATTGTGTTAATTATTCCCACCTAGGGAGGGGTAGAACTAATGACCCGAAGCGGTACAAGAATAGAAAATATCTGCGATAGGATTTTATTTATATAATGCCAAATTCCAAAAGTTATCCTATCCTTCGTACTTAATTATAGGTACAGTAGTGATGTTAAGGTTTAATTCCTCACTACATTGTCTGTTATGACGTACTGGCCGTTTTCGATAAACGAATAAGGAACAATTTTTATACAAAATAAAATTACAACAAAAACGTCAGTCGGAGTAAATATGAACTAATTTTTAAAAATTTTATAAAAGTGAGAACAATATTAATATTAGAGAGATATAATATTGTGATTTAATTAGGAGAAGTGTTTGTGTTGCAAGTGTAAACAATTTTAAAGAGTGCCATATTTTAATTATACCAGAGCATAGTTATGGTGCCTTCACACACCTTCTTGGAGGACTAGCAGTTAGCACTAATGAGATATGAGTCGCGAGTTGATATAGCAGGGCAGTTGATACGATAATAAACTAACAATCTTGCGGTCGAAACGGTTTTTCTTTAGACAAACTGCCTCAAATCGGTTTTAGTCGGAAATATACAAAAATAAAAATTTAGATTTACTAGATCCACTATAAGAAAATATCTGTTATAACAATAAATTAAGCAAGATTCTAGCACGTGTCCAAAAGCTAAGTAAACAACCATAAAATTTAGACAAACAAGACCAAAATTGAGTCTAACTTGTGCTCTTAGTTGGTATTTTGAACTTCGCTTAAAGCAAAAAGTTCTTTAAGATCTATGTTATTACCATTTGCAGTGGTTTCACGAGTGGGTAGTCAGTACGCTGACTACTTGTCAGTTACTAGCTCGGTCAAGTTCCTTGGAAAATAAAATTACGATTTGTTTATGTTGGAAAATTAGTACGAACGGTGGAAACATGTTATAAAAAAATCCCCATCATTACTTTGTATGCCAAAGGAAATATTTGAGGTCCAATTCCAGACTTAATTATGTTGTAGGAGTATGTAATTGTCGTAAAAAAATGGAATAAAACGGAAAAAAATACATTTCGCCCAGTTCTTGAGCCGATTTTCGGTTCTTTTAACCTGCCCAGGTTAAATGAACCGACAATCGGCTCAAACACCATTATAAATATAAAAATCAAATTGAGTTTTATTTTTATAATGGTGTTACCATAATTTTCAATTTATTACGATTTGATACTACTATCATTATTGTTTTGGGTATGGGATGTTTGGGTAGTAGTAACCCAAACATCCCATACCCAAAACAATAATGATTCCACTTTTAAAATATATCGTTACTACAATTCCAAAGTTAGAAGCCATTCGGATGGATGCACTTGGTAGAATTACCAAGTGCATCCATCCGAATGGCTTCTAGCGTAGTCCGGAAAAGGTTCACTTTGATATTTTTGGTGTTTTTCGTGGAAATTTATTTTAACATTGTTGTCCACGAAAAACACCTAGGTATGCCTCAGCAGCATTATGTTAGGATGTATTCGTTTTCCACACATTTATATGAACAGAACTTGGTAGCAGATTTAAGAATTAAAGTACGATTAGAAATTTGTAAGAGATGTGACAACCCCTGTAGCTTAGTAGTATAAGTCTTGGACAGCGTTAGTTCCACGGTGGACAAAAAAATCTTAGTATAAAATTTTAACAATTCTTTCTGGATCTGGTTGTAACATTGTATTTTTCTATCTACAAAAAGTTACAACCAAAAGTATTAACACAGAATGTTGACACCGTTGTGCATTGGTCACAAGACAATGGAAACAATTTCGAAATTCTAAAAAAACAATACCCTTTAACATTTACTCTTAATGTATAAATGAAAACATCGCACCCAAGCATTCACGTCATTTTTACTGCTTTAATGCGAAATTCTATCAATGCCAGTGCAACCTAATTTATAGGGTTATATGTACATATATAGGATTTAAAGTAGATGAAAATTTTGTAATTGTCGTTTATTGAATTATTTCAATATTGTTCGCGTTGGATAAATAATGAAATAAATTATTTGTCCAGCGCGTCCTGTCGCTTTATTATTACATTCAGTGACAGAGTATTTACGAATACCTACTGCTTCTGTAAATAAATATATTTATGTAAATAGTAAAGCACGATATTATAACTATTACATCGTTCAATCCGCACTTTAAAATACTGTTTATGATTGTTTGCTAGATGAAGAGTGCTGAAGAGTTTGTTTGTTAGTTTGCTTGAACTCGTGTTTGCTAATTTATCGTGGAAGGCTATAGGCTATATTTTATTATGAAGTTCCCACGGTTCTTCAGTAGTTTTGGCTCGGCGTTAATAAGTCAGGACATGTTACTTTATATATATAGATAGATTGACTTCTTTTTTGTTTTTCATTATTAATTACCTACTTATTGATTATAATTTTTACCATAACATTTTTCGTGCAAAATTTGATTTTTATGCCAACAAATCGTTTTTATTTTCTGGGAACAACTTTATTCTCACAAATTTAGGTCGCGGTTTCAAATGTCGTGGGAGTAGGTATTTTTATACTTTCTGATATTAATACCGATTATATAATGCCACCAAGTCGATCCCATGAGATACGTTAAAAGCAATGTTTCCCCAAAAAAATCATTCCTTCGAACAATTACCTGATACACAAACTTTATGCAGTAAACGTTAAAAAGTAAAAGTTTCTTAATTAAAAAGATTAAACTGAAATTTTTACTCCAGAACGCATTGAGCAATTTTAAATAGGTCTAACGTACGATGATGCGTTTAAGAAAAACACTGTATGGCGACAACACAGAAACTATGATATACGCCGTTCTAAAGTTTTGTCATTAGGTGTAGTACTATACTGCTAGACGTTAAAATAAAATAGAAATTGTAAGTGAATAAATGTCCGTGTTAAAATTTGTTCACAATTCACCAACTTTTGTAAGAATCACCGCGAAAGTTTTGTTTGTTGCCGGCGTCCTTGAGGACAATGTAAGAGGTGAGAATCTTAGGAATGTTATTTATAAAATAAGTAAAGTGTTTTGTAATTATCATCAGCTTATGCCAACTTTCCCTGATATATAAATGGGCCTCCCCACGAAGTTGGTTTTTGGCTATAGCAAAAACCAACAGCAGGATGTAGCAGCTTGTTTTTATTAAAATAATAATAATGTTATTTCCATATTTTGATTAGTTCTAATTCAATAGAGTACAGTCTTACCAAGTTATCGCAAAGAAAATGACTTGTTGTCTATTAACTATTGCAGCTATTTCCAGTTTAAAATCAATCCTACTAATTGAATACTTAGCAGATAACTTAAATAATGAAAAAAAATGACGTCACTATAAATAAGCGCCGCCCTACAGCCTCCTGGGAACTATGTCCAGGGGCAGCGATGCGGAGTATTTTTTTGACGCCCAAGGGTAATTCTACTAGAGTAACTCTTGATAAATGTTAGGTACCAACTTATTTTTTTTCATTCTTTTTTTTTGTACAAATAAGTTTTTACTTTTAGTTGTATATAATTGTTTAATTTGTTTATCATTATTTAAAATATCTGCTAAGTATTCAATAAGTTATTTAAATATATTGAAAAACACGCTGGCCCGGAAAACTTCGTACCTACCCTACACCTACCCTTCGTCTACCCTACACATTCTCACCTTTTTTTTCTTTGCGTTTAAACCTTCCCTGTGTTAAAGTGATTATTACTGCCAAATTTCATCAAAATCGGTAAAGCCATTCTCGAGTTTTAACAAGACTAACGAACATCAATTCATTTTTATATTTATAGATAGAAGTCCTATTATTTGTTTATACACGAATATACAGATCCCTATAATCCCATTCCTTTTTTAAATTATGCAGGTACACACTTGAAGTACGATTCTGTTATTACAATACATATTGTATGCTGAAGCAATGTGAAATTATGAAATATGTATCATCATTTTATATTCTTGTTACATTCGAGTGACGTGAGTGTAGTCATGTGCGGTCGGACGCTGAGATATAGTTGAGAGATTATTTACGTGCCCCGAATACACCTCTTCAATTATTGGATAGATTCAATACAAAAAACAACGCAACAACAAAAAAGCTCCGGTGTGTGACCTAGTTATGTGGAATTGTATGGTATGCTTCTTTTGTTTTTTAGTGTAAGTATAACAGTATACGCGACCACGTAATTTAAGGATCGTATTAAAACTGAATAATACTCTTCTATAGCAAAATAAATCGAAAGTGCTACCAGCTCTAACTTTAAGAGTCAGTGTGGACTGTGGATAAATAGCCTACCTGACAACTAGTGAAGTAGAGTAGGTATACTATTATCAGTTTGCAAGGATTGATTAAAGATCCAACTTATTTTTATAGTGCTTAAAATTCGATATCAAAATACACTAAAAACATGGAAATAACAAATTTAAATGAAAAATATTTTAACAAAACACAAAATTATACGTTTTACTTATAGATCCTACAAAAAATATTACATCGAGTATCAAATCAATATCTTTTAAATATTTTTAATTCATATTACAACGAGCACATGATACAAGCACGTTCTTCTTTCAAAAAAAAATCATCTATATCTAGATAATACCTAGATAAAAACTTGAAATTAACTTATTACAGCAGCTTCAGCCTATTTGAAACTACAGTATCGAGCTGTAGGCTCAGCTTCGTATTATCATTCTCATGTTATGAGAACAAAATTAACTATATTCTAAAGTTCATCACAACAAAAAGATCCACGACATCCTTAATCACCAAACGGTTAGAGAAATTATCAATTGCTATAGCTTCAAATACAAGGTGCTATTTACAATAAAATCAGTTTCGAGCCAAGTTATTAACTCCGGAAACTATCCGTCGTCGTCTCAAAAAGCGATGGAACATTTTACACTGAACTTAAAACATTCAAGACTATATAAGAAACTGAGGACTCTGAGAGTTTCTAGGGTACTAGATACTCCCAGAGTCTACAGTTTCTTCTTCACATTTTTGCCCAGATCTCATCCGTTTATAGTCCATGTGGCTGACTGAGACATAAACAAGGAAAAAACATCACACTTGTTTTTTTATTTTATTCTTTTCCTGTAGTTACAAAGCGCCGAGTAAGGCACATGAGGAACAAAGCAATTTCCGTGTAATAACAGCAAGGTATCCGCCCTGTATCCATCGGTATCTATAGGTTACAAAGTAGCAAAAATAATGTAAAATAAGTACGAGACTTTCTTGTCATTATTTTACTTAACCAAAACTTTTTCATTAGCTGCATAATCGTATAATCTTTACACAATTAGAAAAACTGGAAAACATATTAGGTTTTGGGAGACCGCATCATAAATATGAATGTAAAGGTATGGCAAGTTTGGTTATAGCAACTAGAGTCCCAAGTTCCTTCAAAACACCTTGAATTAAAGCATGATTAGCGTGCTTTTAATAATTGTTATTTTCCACACGATAAACCGTCTAAGGTCTGGGGTACTGTCTTACGTCGTGCAACAAAGTTATAGGTTAGCTAAACTAAGCTTAGCAGACACTAAGTATGACTGAGCTCCTTAAATTATCTTGCCTAATCTGCAAAGTGCCTTGGTAGTTAGACAGTAGGAGACAAACGAATTTCCTTAATTCGGAATAGTTACTTCCAAAGTCCTCTTAAAGGATTTCTTATATTTCCACCCCTAAAAAGATGCTTTCATGTTTGTCACGTGGGAAGTCACGAGCAACAGCTAGTTATAATATAAATAATTAATTAGGTACTACAATATATAAAAGAAGAAATGCAAAAGTAATACTGAAATATAATTCTACTAAAAATACTGTCCTTAAAAAACTGAAATAAGATAACAAAATAATAATAACAATATAATTAGAGGGCATAAAAAATCGCTTAAAAATTGTGAAACAAAAATCAAACGGCCCAAATATGCAACCTTAAATAAGGTACACTATTTGCGCCATTTCAGGATCTCCGCTGAAGATGCTGCAGAGCTCTCGGAACCCAAACTATACGGAAGATGGGCAGGAGCCCAAGTATCGACGCCTGTTGCGTCCAAGACCAAGGGCTTAGCCATACTGTACAGCAGCAGTGATATCCAGTCAAGCCTCTTCCCGTCATCGTATTCCAGGGATTAAGGTCCCATTATCGCAGGATCACCTACAGCGGAAAGGGCCCGACGGATAATGTCATTAATGTCATTTTTGTTAATTATTTAATATGTTTTACTTAATTCACAAAGATGAACCCAAATTTAAACTCAGCAGTGTAAGCGGAGAAGTACAAAGATCCACAAGTTAGAAACCAGTATTTTATTTATACCTACTTTTCATGATACCCCGGGAAATACCATGCAGATTTAATGTATGTTCCATTTTTTTCCGCTGTTCATACCATAAATATTGTGTTTATTTGGAAATTGTATATACCGTTTTATGAACGATATAGACCTCTGTTAAAGTTTTTGAAATATCAATGGTGTAATTTAGATGTTTATATTTTATATCAAGGTATGTAATGAATAATTTAGGTAGGTCTTCAATGCAGTAAACCTGTCCCAGTTACTGCAGAGCAGTGCTTTAACCCTTAATTAATGCGCTACCGCAGTATAATTTATGATATTATATTGATTGCAAATTTGTTGTACTGTCAAAATTCATGCGGAGTACATTGCGGAGGATGCCATTGGAGTATTTTATTCTATGCTCGTAAAATTTAATATTTAATGGTTACTTTTTTGAAATTACATCTAATTAATCCAGAAAGCAAAACTGAGGTTTATAAGTAATATTAAAAATATGTGTTACCGGTAAAAGAGTAGTTACGTAGAGTACTTTTGACTCTAAATAATATGAGGATTACCTACACTAGTTAATATATCAATATAAGATATCAAGAAGTGGGCCTCATAAAAAAAATCTGATGTGAACTTCAATTCATTTTGCATGACTAACAGCGTAGCCCTGTCTAAAATGAAGAACTTATTTGGGTGACTAACAGCTATTACCCATTGGATAATTTGGTACCCCAGAGTTCCTCGCAATGACAACACCCTGATAATAATTAAAATATTTATTGACACTAAACAATGTTGTTGTATCCGCCACTAAAGAATTGCTACAAAATTAATGATGTAGATCAATCAATTGCCTTCCAACGTCATCCAGTTTAAAAGAAGTCAATTAGAATAAGTTTGAATTGCGAACTCTGTACCTGTGTTTTATTCCCTAAATTAGCAACTCAATTGTGTTGCTTTAAAAATCGAGAATTTTGTTTCATTTTCATTTCATTATATTTTGTAGGGTTTTTGTGTCCATATTTATTTAGTTGCATGACCTAATGTTTCGTTTAATTTTTTATTCAATCCGTTTGAAATAGGACGATATAGGCGGCAGACAAACTTATTGGAATATTTTCATTATTTAAAAAGCTTTTTAAGTACCTAAAATCAATTTGTATAGAATGTGGAATATGGATAAACTATTTTTTTTATCACATCTATTCAAAAAGAGCTAGTTTATTCCTCGTAAACAGGGACCAAAATAGCTCATTAATCCCTTAAGGACCAAAATTGATTTGAATTTGGAATGTGGATATTGTTAATAATTTTTCAATCAGCAAAGAGGTGAATCACAAACCATGCGGGAACAATGTATTGAATATGTGACTGGCTGAAAAACTGCCAAAACGCCAAATTTAAAAAAGTTGATGAAAATTATATTTTATGTCTTATGGTTCTTCATTGTACGTAAATAAATTCTTGTTCATAAGTTGCACTTACTTATTTTCTCATAGAGGGTGATAAAAAGTAGAGTGTCCACCTCGGAAGCAACACTATTTTAAGCTCGAGTGACATACTTCGCTCCGCTCTGGATTAAAAAAAAACACTCTCGCCTTTAAAATAGTTGTTTGCTCCCTAGATAAACAATCTTCTATTATTACCGTGTATCATTTTTAACTAGCTTTATAAAATCATCACATTTTGGGTTTTTGAAGCTAGAATTTATAGTGCAGTCGTTGAAGCGAAAAATAGGGTCTTACCTCCGAATTTTTTAACTGTGACCCGATTTGCAAGAAATTTTGGAATTAGGCTCATCTTACCCTTAACTTCGAAAATGAAAATGATCTGAGCTCCACCTATTATTTTTAAGGGGTGTAAACAACCCCTTAATGGAAAAATTGACATTGAGCCATTTTATCGCTAGAATACGATTAGTTTTTGTAGGTACCACAACTCTTTCAATTCTGATGCTATCACAACTTATAAAAAACCATTTTAAAGGTAATTAAAAGAGCTACAACTTTAGATTACAATATATAGTGAAAAACCTTTTATTTTAAAACGGTGAAGGGTCAAAGGGCTTGAGAGAGACGGTGATTGCGCTGCCGCGCGCTCTTTAAACAATCATTTCTCCGTAAATTTTTGTGTGACAGAAAAAATAAAATAAAAATATTTTTTGTCAGAAAAAGACCTAAATTTTTAATCATTATACTTTTATACGTATCATTCATCATTTTTGAGATGTTATGATTTTTTTTTTTTTCTTAAAATCGTAATTTTTTTTGAAAAATATGTTTCCTAAAGCAGCCTGCTAGAATCTTTTAAACTCTTTATATTAAAGTTAATTCTAGACGGAATACGATTAATTTTAATTTAAAAGAAAAATTATTAGATGTTCCTCTTATTTGCATTACAGCTTTTTATGTGCAAAAGATTTTTAACAGTGATTTTTTTAAAGCTTATTTCAAGCACTACAAAACCCTATTTCATTAGAATGCATAAAATGTATCTGCTCGCCGCTAGATGGCATTGAATACATCGATTAAAGGAGATTGCCCAGGAGTAAATGACATGACAGTGTGATAAATGACTTGTGTTTCAAAACCTTGAACAGCATGAAATATCTAAAATCAAAATATATTTTATAAAAAGACTGATTGATATTTATATTGGCATAGTTTCTTGAACAATAATTAATACTTTTATGTTTCCGACGTTATAGTACGCCATTTTTTACTATCGGCTGTCAATTCTAGGCTAAGGATGTCTATTTTTTCTATTGCGGGTAATGTGCGTACCAACCTACATAAAATAAAATGATATCGATTTTGTATTGATTGTTCAATGTATTACTGTAAAGTAATAACAGCGTTCTAAATCACATGTTTTTGCTGGTATTTTTAATATTGTGGTTGTAAAGGGTGGCATCGGTGCCAAGTTGTATTCGTAAAATACCACTGGCTGGTTTACGGAAATCGATAAAAAGTCGCTCTTTCATCAGTATGGGTACAACCTTATTTGACATTTATTGCGCGTCTATCATATTTTTGCAATATAATACCTACAGTTATTTCTGTTGTTTTTGTTACGTTGTGCTTCGAGTCGAGCCTTTTACTTCACCTAGCCACCTGACAGAGCTAAACCGTTACAGGTTTTACACAAATATGCTACAAAGACACCAAGCTCACCCGTAAACCCATTCAAACCCTTTTAAATAGTTTTTTCGAACTAATTTTTGGTCGAACTCAAAATAGTAATTTCTTTTTTGTAAATATCTCGAAAATGCCATTGTAGTTTGTGTTAAATCTTTTGAGGTAGTATTTAGACATGCCATCGAGTATTTTAAAGATGATTTGATGAAGACACAAAAATGTTGAATTGGGTACATTTGTCCATAGCACCGTGGGCATTCTCCTTTCAGTCAAAATAAAAAACAGCTTTGATCTTTAATATCTAATTTAATATTGCTCTTAAAACAGTTTATAAAAAACCGATTTGTTCAGTTTTTTACCTACTACAATTTTGTACATCATAAAATTTTCGTGTAAATGCAGGGTGTAGGCGGGTAGGTTATTTTGAAAAAAAAAAATTACACCCCCGAGTACGGGTGGCAACCCCCCCCCCCCCTGAAGTTAAGGGTAAGATGAGCCTAACTCCATGCAAATCGGTGCACATTAAAAAAAATCGGACCAATAACGCACCATGACTGCACTATTAGGCATATCTAGTTAAATGATCTACGGGAAGATGTAGATAAGATTTTGTAGTACGAGACTTACTAAATTCCCCAATTGTAACTAGGACAAACAGAACTAAGACAACAGATACTATTTCAAAGGTGTGTTACCTACACTGGCAGGACCCAGCTGAGACATTCGACCAAATTTATTCTTTCCTCTAAATTTGTTTAAATACAGATTTCAGTTGTAGTTGTATACGTCAGTATGTCTGACTCTTTTCTTCCTTTTTCTTTCTTTTCATCCTTTTAGATATGGAGTTAATTAAATTTTTTCACTCCAAGTTTTAGGTTTCTACGTCGCCGGACATAAAGGCAACCAGACCCTGATAATCATAGCGATATCAAAGGACTTCCAAATGGATGATATAAGCATCAACAGTATTCTCGTCGATGATGACTGGCATACGGAATATCAAAGTTCTGATCACCGATGTAACGGCATTTACACAATATGTTAATTAAATAAAATTACGCGAGTTAGATAGTATCTTACAATTATGATGATATAAAAGACTTTTTATCAAATGTTCGCAATATTGATAAAACTTCGAAAGTTTGCTAAAACGAATTATTGAATATCAAATGCAATCATAATCGCGATGTATGACACTTCGAATATGTTCTATAACAGATTACTTATTGTAGGTAAAATAAAATTGCTTACATTAATTGTACTTGCATGGGCATGCACGATGTCTGCTTACTCTTTACAAAAGTAACAATATATTTTAATCGTTCATGGAACACCACAGTTGTGTAGGTATTGTAGGTGTTCTATTAAGAAATAACATAATAGTACGACACTCAGTTATTTTATCAAGTAAGTTCACTTCGAGCAAAACTATATATCATCCACAGCTTTCAAATCCACATAAAAGACATTAGATTATCCCATTTATCGGATCCACTGGAAATCTATCTTCTGCATCATGCCACCTATAGAGTAAATCAGTCATATGATTTGGAGCCTTATTACAAGCAAATAAAGTTTAGCTACTACGATGGTATAAAGTATTCACCATTGGGACCAATGTCGACACACAATAAATTGATAAAGGAATTGAATTTAAAAATATTGTGGAAAGTGTTGGAACTGTGTTTCAGTTATTTTATTGGATATTTTGTTGTGAAATAGTGAGCTACTGAATAACATATTACAGTCGTTCTTTTAAGTTGAACCAGTACATTGTTGTCTTAGATACGTTATTGCATAGCTCTTTACAAACAGTAAATACTGCTTTTAATATTTTTATATCTAGGTATATAATTTTAATTTGTTTATTAACAAAACAATCATGCAATCACATGTTATTGCTTAGTATAAATTGCGAAGAAGAAGCGGCCGTAGCCCAATGGCTAGGGCGTCGGACTTGTGATCTTGAGGTCACCCATTGCACAACCGTCGTGAACCCATTCGTAACACAAGCATTTTAGCTTAGCACGAGGGGTTAACAAAAATATTAGGTCTTTACCTATGAAATTGCCGTTCTGCAGTACTGGCCATTTCAAATCATAATCATTTTTGTTTGGCTAAGAATTCTAATTTCAAATTAATTTTATTTTAAAAACAAGGATTTTTTTCCAGAAGTAGTCATTTGTTTATTGATTAGTGTTACATTTTCATCGCATTTCAATCTTTTTCGTCATCATGGATACGTTTAAAATTCGAGTAATTTTGGAATATGAGTATGGTCGTGGCAGCAACGCGGCAAAAACGGAACGCAACATCAACGACGTTTACGGAGCTAACACTACAAACCAACGCACCACCTGTTATTGGTTTGCTAGCTTCCGTTCTGGAAATTTCGACCTGAAAAATGAACCTCGCGGTCGTCCGAAGACTTTGGTCGACAATGACGAATTAAAGGCGATTGTGGAAGCTGATGATACACAATCTACGGCTGAATTAACAGCAGCTTTCGACGTTAGCGTCAAAACAATATTGTTCCATTTGCGTCAAATTGGCAAGGTAAAAAAACTTGACAAATGGGTGCCCCACGAACTCAATGATCGCCAGCGCGAAGTACGCGTCGAGAGTGCCTTGCACTGCTCAACAGACACACAAATGAAGGAATTTTGAACGGCATTGTTACCTGCGATGTAAAATGGATTCTGTTTGATAACCGCAAGCGCTCAGCAAGTTGGTTGGATCCTGGTTCAGCACCTAAACAATGTCCTCAACGAAAACTTACCCCTAGAAAAGTGATGGTCACTGTTTGGTGGTCTAGCGCCGGTGTGATTCATCACAGCTTCTTACCAAACGGGGTGAGCATTACTGCAGATGTGGATGTGAGAAGCTGGCACTTCTCCAACCAGCACTAGTCAATCGCTCGTCTCCGCTGCTCCTGCACGACAACGCGCGACCTCATACTGCACAGCAGATGGTCTCCAAGTTGCAAGAACTGGTGTTGGAAGCTCTCCGTCATCTGCCCTACTCACCAGACCTTGCGCCTACAGACAACTACTTTTTCCAGAATTTGGATAACTTCTTGGCGGGAAACACGTTCAGATAGATTAGTATAACCTCAAATTTCATATCGCACCCAACATGTAAATTACTGAGTCGTTCAATTAGTTGGTTTATGTATAGTATAGGTTTAATAAAATCAATTCACCCTGCCTGGCCAAGTTACTCCCCCGACAAGCAAGCCCACCTTGCCTGATTTTTATGCTACGAATACCAGTACCAAAGTTAACTTAAGCATTCCATCAGGTACACTCGTGCCCTCCAGCTTATCCCACAAATCAAGTAAATCTTAGCAATCCAGCAAATCTTATGATACCAAATCATAGGCTCATACCATAGCCAAACCAGACTTCAGATATTTGATGTAGCATCGCGGTTGGGAAATAATAAGGTTTTAATTGAAACTTTCAATATGTCGCGTTGTGTATTTTAATACATTTCATTACAGTCTTTGCCCCTCCTCCCCACTCCGAGAAGAAATACAATACGATATAAGCGACTGACTTAAAGCGTTATAAATCTGACAACTTCCGTAGCGTTGCGGTATTTGGCTCTCGGAGGTCCTACGATTGTTATAACATCATCTCAAATAATCGTATATCAAAGGCAGCAGCGTTTCATTGTGTGGTACAACACTATACTGCGGTCACCAATCCGCCTACCAAGCGTGGTGACTATGGCAAATACCCTCAGTGGACGTTATACGGGCTGATGATGATGATAAATCTGTTTCTACAGTTTAGGCTATTTATAATTAATTAGCTCCCGTTTCCGTGGAACATCATCATAAAATATAGCCTATATTTATTTATTTAACCTTTTGCACAATGACAGTACATGGCGGACTTAATGCCATAGGCATTTTCTACCAGTCAACCATAGGGTGGTGCAGAGAAAAAGTGATAGGTGCACGGAAGTAGAAGATAGGTCATTAATTAACTACCGTACTGGTAGGAAAAAAAAATACTAACGTAATATCCATGACTACATTCTAATAATACACATATAATATAAATACTATACTAAAAGGTGATACTATACTTATTATAGGTTTATAATAATACTATATTATACTATACTTTACATAATCATAAAGAGAACTCATCGCTGAAACGACTCTGAAAGTTGTTTACTGATATGTAAGCGTACTTTACGCTTAAATGAGATACGATTCTTAGCCATCCTGACTTCAAGAGGTAACTCATTCCATAGAAGTATAGATTGCACAAAGAAAGAGGAATGAATAAAATCGGAACGGTGTGGAGGACAATGAAGAAGTCGATTGTGCACAGAGCGCGTGGATCTATTACGACTGGAAGAACGAAATTGAAATTGAGAGGTTAAGTAAGTTGGAGTAGTTGGAGAATCTAATAAAGAAAAAAGAGTTGTTAGTGCTCTCATATTACGGCGTTGTCGAATATATGTAAGTTATATGTAAGTTCTATATGGTGAAAGATTTATCGGCATCCATCCAGCGGTTTTTGAGTATATATTCTTAACAAACATACATACAAAAATACTAATCTATCCTCTTTATACTAGGTATTAGTATAGATAAATATTATATAAGCCTCCTTTTTATGTTGTCTCTCTGTCTGTTTGTTTGTTTGTGTATTCCGCGTAATTTTCAAAACTGTACATACCATTTTAGATGGAAATTTAATTGTCAAATATCTTTAAAAGCTAATTTTGCGGACAAAGGAGCTAGCTGCCGGAGTAGTCGTTATAATTTTTTAAGAAGTAGATCATGGTCTTGTTCGACTAACTGAGCTGTTTCACTGGGGAAGTTAGTACTTAGATTATAGTATACGCTTACCTTTTTTTTGTCCGGGGGGAAATGCATTTACGCATTCCCCTGATATGTGGGACTCACCCTCTCCATAGGTGGTATGCTTACTCATACCAAGAGGAGAGGACCATACACCACTAAAACCCCCCGGACACTCCTTCGATCCGTCGTTGTGTATACCTACGCTTACCTGGGTCATTAAGAAGAATGTAATGTGCTGAAATATAAGATAATACAAATTACAAATTTTTATATGTGTTCATAACAATGTATTTCTTGTAACTTTTCAGATTTTATGCTTTGAGTTTAACAACGAAATCGTTAAGTGTATCGAGAAACAGAAGTTGTACTTTCGCAAATGTCTGTTACGTGTCAAATCGACTACAATTTATATAGATACAATATTATAATGTTATATTAATAGCAAATTACAGTTTTTACATGTTGCAAACAATTTATCCATTGTATAATTTAATGCTTTTTTTTAAAATTATGTTAGCAATAATATTGGTTTAAAATTAGTTAGGAATTGGTATTCAACATAATTTATTTTATTACGTAAAAGCGTTGGTTTTATAAATATTTTGCGATCACATGTTGGATAATAGGAGCATGGCTGTCATACAGTTTTAAAATGATTTGCGAGAAAGTTTCTACTTTTGAATCCAGGTCATTGCAGCGGTAAACAGGAGACCAATCGGTACTAGCCGCATCAGCCCTCAAACGGTCCAAGACAATGTTTTTGAAGCTACGGAGATAAATAAATTGAGACTTTCGTCGAGGGCAATGAATAGAATAAGAAATATAGATTAGGTCATGGTAAGAAAAGGAGGCAGAGAGTTGGCCATAGGTTGCTACCTTCGATGGATCAGACACCAGTATCAAGTCTAAGAGCGAAGGCGTACTGTGAGGAGCGTGATGTGTAGCCTTAAGAGGTAAATAGGTTAACCATCTTTTTTAAATGTCGATTCATCTGACCCGATAATTTTTTGGATGAATTGGGGATTCTCATTATGCCTCTGTAGCATTGTTCTACAAAAAGAAATCCTTTCCTGATAATCTCGAGGCAGAAGACTTTGAACTCGTTGTACGTGAAACGGATGCATTTCGAAATTTAGAGCGCTACCCGGATCACCGCGTGTTTGCTAATGTGCACCGTTCACTCACAGAGGGCGGCCGCTTCCCGAATCAAATACAGGCTGGAGGTAGACCTGTGTTTCCTTTCGAGGAAGAAGTATTGCAAGAAGTCGCAGGTGGCCGAAGTATTTACGTACGTGGAATTGAACAAAGAACGGGAATACCCAAAAGCACTGCTCATCGTATTTTAATACGATGAGCAGTGCTTTTGGGTGGTGACGAGGTCTACCTCCAGCCTGTATTTGATTCGGGAAGCGGCCGCCCTCTGTGAGTGAACGGTGCACATTAGCAAACACGCGGAGATCCGGGTAGCACTCTAAATTTGGATATCTTTCACGATAAAGTCTAGGGGCGGCACTTGCGTTGCATCTGCATTCCCCATAAATGAGGTGCATGATCGCATATTCTTGTGAAGTGTAGCGCGTAGGCATGGTAGATAAAAAGGATGCCAACACAAAAGTCCAGAGAGAAGCTAATGTTGCCGGTATGTTATCAACAAGTCCAATTCACAAAGATCCAAGTCCAAAAAGAGAAGCCAAAGTTGTCAGTACTAAATCAACTCAAGCGAATACGAATGTGCGCAGTAGATGAATGAGCGAAACGTACTAACTGGTTGGTGTCGGAGCGTAGCCATTTGCTTGGTATGGCATCTATCTGTTTCATTCGCACTCGTTTAAACGACGCATCTCCGTCTCAATGCGTGGCGTCACTATCTGTCTCGCTCACTCATGGCAAACATACCCACTATCCATCTCTCTCATCATTTTGCCTTAAAATTAAGAACCTACCTAGAGCTTGTGCGAATCAAAAACATTTTAACTGAGATAACAAAAATCGGGTTACTTGAGGTTTTAATTTTTTAACTCTTGTTTATTGTATGGAACTAACAAGTATTGTACCATTTTAGAATTCTGATTAAATGCGCCAACTTTTAATGCCACTTGCCAAGGCACTCTAGTACATTTTTTTTAAAGGAGGGCAAGGATCCTAGTCGACTAATCTTGAAAATTTTAAATTCGTAGTTTAACAAATAGTCTCAATTCTCGTAAACTTGAGGCAATTGTGTCATTATTTTTTATTGGAATTCTAGTAATGTTATTTAGGATTACTTTTCCAAAGTTCAAATTAACAAAAATAAAAAGAATAACCACAATAACCAAAAAATGGTACAGTTTGATCAAATTTCTAGGTTTTTCTTAAAATGCCCATAATTTTCAAACTACATGGGATAGATTTTTTTTCAGATTTTTCTCGTGATGGTTATGATCAATCCTGTCACCCCGTTTCGGCTTGACGTTGAGTTCTGGGACACCCTGTATAACATACCTTCCATCTGATTCTCAACACGATTAAATTCTTGGTTTTTATCTAATCTTCTATTCTCTTCAGTATTATTATCCATTTTCTAGATTTTACACTAAATTCACGACATCCATAAACGCGAACTTTCCCGCTGAACTTTGACAGTTGACATTTGGCTTAACTCTTTGAATGTTTTTTATTTCTAAAGTTGCCAGAAGCATATCGGCCTATTTTGTATACAAAATAGGCCGATATGGTTCTGGCAACTTGACATTTTTATTCGAGCCTTGAAAAAAAATTATGTATCGCACTATAGTGCGATTCACAGCTCTATAGTGCTGCCCTCTGTTATAGCCTCTAGCGGCCCACGCCTAATTTTTTAACTTCTCGTTTACGGCCCAAGTACTTCTTAAAGGCCTAAAAATATTTCACAATAAACGCCCAAGAATAAATTTGTTTTTTTTTAGGTTAGGGGTCTTAAAATGGTCTAATATTTTTACCAGGGGTTGGAAATGATGTCTAGAATGTTCCTAGCTAGTTTAATTTACAAAATAATTAGTGTCTTTAAAAGGACCTTGGGCTGCAATGCCATAAACAGGTGTGTTCAATTGGTCCTTCTTAAAGTACCAAGGACTGTAAATAAAAGATTTTTTTATTAATAAATTGTATATTGGCATGATCAAACAGTCATTTTTTCATTATAAAGTTTTACACAAACCCAAATATCAAAAACTAACATTAATTCTAAGACATTGGCAACATTTGAGCAACTTTCTTATGATTAAATCTTAGTCATGCATAATCACAGTCATCAACCATATTTTTTTTTTTTTAGAAACAAGTTAAGCTACAAGTTACAAAACTATTTAGAAAACTAGTAATACTATTAAGAACTTATCTCCGAATGAAAAATAATAAAAAAAACTTCTAGAAAAACAAGTACTTAGTAGGTACTTAAAACAAATAACAAGACTCCCTATTTGCAACAAATATTAGAAGATTGTAACTAATCAACTCAGTCTTCTAATGATTAATCAGTCTTCTCCGCATATATCAGTCTTCTAGTAATTTAAATCAGTTGGCATCTGTAGTGTGAAATTCAACGAAGCAATTTCTTTTTTTTGTCAGACATAAACGAACCTTACAGTATCTACAGCTAAAAAATGTTTTATTAACATGACAGTGTCGACATTTACCCTGACTGAGAAAATCAGGTAAATGTTTCGCATGGTGAGTACGCTTTTTTATCGTGGGCAATTCCACAGCAGGCAAACCTCTTTTTCTTTTATGAGAAGTGGGAAGAGCTTCATCATCTTCATTAGAATCGGAGGAATCCAATTCTTCTTTTCTTATAAGATTTTCTCCAAGTTTCAGTTTGAATGCTCTCAACTGAAGTATTTGACCCTTCCTTATATTCTTTCGCAACTGGTCTTGCTTATAACTTATCCAGATATTTACCACTACTCAATCCAGAAGGTGAGATATGAATCGTTGCGTCCATTTTTTGGTGCGGTATCGATTTGGACAGACTGCTAAGAGACGATCTGCTAAATCGACACCGCCCATGTTTTGGTTGTACTTTCTTATAACTTGAGGTCTTTTCACTGTAACATATCATGAAGTTTGTTTACACCAACGCCTACATTCATCTTCATTATCTTTAGCTTCAACAGATGATAACAACACGACTGGTTTATTATCATACCACTTAGTCAGTGCTAGCTCATTATTTTGATGTACCAATACTTGAGAACCTCCCCTCCCTCTTAGTTTCATAGCTTTGTCGTCTAATAAGCAATCTCGAGCGTCTTTGGGTATTTTATTTTTCATAAGGGTACCGGAACTCCCGATGCCCCTAATTTTGAGTTCACTTACTAACCTCTCACTAGTGAAATATCGGTCAAAATATAGAGTATGCCCAGGTACAAGGGCTTCTGCTAGTGTCAGTACTGCTTTTTCACCTAAAGTAAACTGCGTGCTTTCTAAATTAGGGTAAGTTGTTTTACCTTGATAAATAGTCAAGTCGCACACCTTGCCATTGGGGTTGGCAAGAACAAATGCTTTCAGACCAACGGGGTTCGGCTTGCCGGGGCAATATTGTTTGGTACCGCAGGCACCCGTAAAGGGAATAATCATCTCATCTATAGACATGCAGTTTTCTTTGACCTCAGCACGGCAACCCACTTGAACCTTATCTATAAGTGGACGCACTCGCCAAAGTTTATCAACTTCCCGATTTTCAGTAGAAATGTCAGAGTCGAAAACAAGCTTTAATGAATTCCTTAATTCTACAAATCTGCGTCTGGACATGGCATTGGCAATGATGTCAATTCGCCATTTTTTTCCCAATACATTCGTAATATTGGGTAGTTTATCGTTGCCATAACGAATGTAATACCTATATATGTATAACATTCTCGTAGATTAAGGTTAAGAGATTTTCCTGTTTTGTGTACAAAACTTTGATTCGTTTTGTCCACAATAAGGTTTATAAACTCATCATCAATGTATCTGTTAAAATACTCACAGATAGTTAAATTTGTAGTGTCCGTTTCTATGTACGCTGGTTCCAACAAATGGGTCTCTTTAGGAACAAAAGTCTTCTCAGACCATATTAATATAGGGCCTGCTGCAGTAGAAGCTGAAGAGGAAGCCGGTGAACTATCGGAGACGATACCATGACTTCCTCTGCCACGGCCATAGCCTCTTCTCTTGCCACGACCGCGACCCCTTGCAGGGCGTATGATCGATGAATCTGTCGGTATCCTGACAGAACTGGCAATACTCCTAACTTCATTTAGATCTGATTCTGATTCAGATGATACATGCTCATTATGGATGGTAGGGTTAAACTCGAGGACATCATCATCGCTGGGTATAAAATCGCCTTCCGAATCGTATAATAAATTTTCTAGCTCCATATCCTGTAAACCTAAAATAACAGTCAAAAATATTAACTTAATAACGGTTCGAGGTCCTTTATAATGTACTAAAAAAATAGACCACTTTATATAACTAAACTCTGCAGGGAATTTAAAGGGACCATTCCTTTGCCATCAAAATATCACCAAAAAAATTTTTAATTCAACGCAAATAATCATTTGATTCGTCGCACTAATTCAATATGTTTTAAATTATATATAATTTTGAACATAAAATATACAGATTTCAATAATAACACAGGATTTGTTGTGACATACCTGTACGACGTGATGCCGCCATGATGGAATTTTGTGATTGACACTTTTTTTTTTTAATTTGCTTTCAATCTATGGATAATTCAGTTGACAGATAGTTTTACAAGTTTGACAAACTAAAGTCAAAGCCGTTCGGGCGGGATTTTTAAAAATTTTCAAGGAAGAGTTTTTGGTCCCTTAAAAAGGACGTGGGCGGTAATTAAAAAACTCATCATCTTTGTTTTGGCCGTAATGACATAACTTGTTAAGGGTGTTCGGAAGAACCGTGGGTCGCAGGAGGATAGATTACAAAAATTACAACTTAGGCCACTCTGAGTTTAAGAAAAATATACAAGAAATGCATTTTAGGCCATAATTCAATTATAAAAAAATGTCAGTTAGGCCACTCTGGTTCTCATGGCCTCAAATTTATGGGAACGCAAATAAGAATACGCAGAATACACAAAAATAGGTTTATTTATATTTATTACGGGTTTATTTGAATACCATTAATAAAATAAACTTTTTTAAATACAGATATGTACAATTTACTAATAAAAATAAACAAAATACTGAAGTTATCTCGTATTGACTCAATGTGGAGAGGAAACGGTGAACTTATCTTAAAATTTATCAAATGGCTGGTATCTTCTGTAATGTAAGGTAACATGAACACTTGTAGGCACATTTAGATTTGTTCCTCGAACGACAGACGTTCAGTCCCACCAAAAAAAATCGGCCAAACAGACCCGGAAAGAAATCTTAGAATCTACACAAAGAAAGACTTTCTTGTCCGGCGTGGAGATCGAACCGACGACCTCCGAGATTTAAAGCGAGCCGAATACCGCCACGCCACGGAGGTTGTCATGTCATGTCTTTCATGCCTGTGAACCCTAAAATAAATAATTATATTCGAAGTGTTTTGTTAAACTGAATTTGGAACATTGCCCGATAAGTGGCGATAAGCGCTGCATTGGCCTAATGTTCTCATTAGCGAGAGTTTGAACAAAGCATCAGCTTTTTGGATATTAACCTCAAATTAAAAGCTCGATTCCAGAGCTTCAAGTATAAAGTTTAGTAAAAACTTATTAAAATATAGGAAGTAAATAGATAGGTAAACTTATTTATGGAAGATTCCACCACACAGTTATATCTATATATCTATATATATATAAAAGAAAGTCGTGTTAGTTACACTATTTATAACTCAAGAACAGCTGAACCGATTTGGCTGAAAATTGGTAAGGAGGTAGCTAAGAACTGGAAGAAGGACATAGGATACTTTTCATGCCGTTCCCGTGTGACGTGACATAAAACGTGGTATAACAAAACGCAACTGACATGAAATAACAAAACGACTCAGTCAAAATATAAGTCAGCGGTTCATTTGTTAAAAATGGTATAACAAAACGCAACTGACAGCTGAGCTGAATATTAAAAAAAATGTCTTATTTTATTTTCCCATACAAATTATTATAACTGTCAAACGTTACAGTTTTGTTCCGTCATAGATTGATTGAGCAACCAAAAAGTGACAGATAGTCGATAGTATTTTAAAATCAGAAGAAGTAAAAGAAAAAGGAAAAGTTGATATGTCACCATTGTCAAATATTTATAGGTGGGTTGAGAATTTTATTTTGAAAAGAGTAACGATATACTTAGTACACTGTTCATGTTGTGATTCTGGCTTCTTTCGGTCATTTCCAATTGCTTAAACTCTTCCGCGGTGATATTGAAATCTAGAAAACTTACTCTATCCATAATCGATGGCGTTAATGAAATTACGAATTTATAATTCTAATTTGTGTGTGAATTGTTTTTTTGTTTTATTAATTATTTTTGTTCGACGTGAACTGTGATCACATTTTGAACAAAATATAAACTTGTGGCAGTTATTGCTTTGAATTCGTCAATACGTAAAAAATGTTGCTACTATAAGAAATTCATCGCTGTAGTTCAATGTCCATTTTTTTTCCGGTTGAAAATGCATTAGGCATCCACGGCCATAGTGGTGGTATGTAGTATGTAGAACTCCCCTGTTTATAGCGATGATATGCTTATATTATCACTAGAAGATGCTTTACCTACTTAACTTAACCCAGGATGTACCTCTAAATGCCGGTAAATTGAGCACTAGGAATAGCTAATGCATATTATTATACATCCGGTACCATGGCGATGCCTATGACCTAGCAGTAATGGACTCTCCTGGGTTCATTCAATGCACCTTTTGGGGGCGCACAACTCTACGCATCATGGGTCGGCCTCTAAAAGAAATTAGGACTATGTTCCCTACTCCACGAAGCCGAGGCTCGGGGGACAGCCTGCTGTCTGTGCGCCTTCGGTGAAATGGGCAGGAGAGAAAACACTCCTGACTCCTGAAAACACTCCGCGGACTTCTACTGAATAGGCAATGGTCGGTAGCAAGAGGACGGATCCCATCACTCTCGCTCCAACGCCCAAGCCGGAAACTCCTCGCACCAATGTACCGTGTGCTGTCGCTGTGATGACTGATGACATTAAGTTTTCGGATCACCCTCCCTCTTTTTTTTTTCAGAACATTCTAGCATTTTGGGCTAGATCGCTTGAACCAGTTTTTGAAGTTTTTTTTCATAACTAATAGTAGGTTGGTGATACGAAGTGCATCGATGAACTTCGTATCACCCTACTTAACATTAGTTATTGAAAATCATTGTCATATCATCGATCATGGATAGAGTAAATTTTTTATATTTTTTATTGTAATCTTATGGCGTTTGACATAACATTGACCCAATGCGTGCTACTCTTAGAGCACATCACGGTTAGTTCATTGCTATCACGCCATACAGGGTGTCCCAAAAGGTTAAGTAGCTGGGAAAGGGGGTGACAGGGTTGGACACAATGGTCACTAGAAAAATAAAAAAAAAATCCGCTCTGGGTATTTAAAAAAAAAATGGCATTTTTTTTAAAACTTAAAATTTTACACCTTGTTATTTTTGATGTTGATGTTGATGATCTTGTTGTTATTGAAGATTACATAACAGCATTTTTTTTAAATACAGCCATATTTGTAGGTACAGTTAGCACAAGGTGTAAAATTTTTAGTCTTTTTTAAAAAAATGCCATTTATTTTTTTAAACACCCAGAGGGAATTTTTTATATTTTTCTGGTGACCCTTGTGACCATCCCTATCACCCCCCTTCCCAGCTACGTAATCTTTTGGGACACCCTGTATATTAAAAGTTCAATTCAATTTATAGTTTTAGCTAAGACAGTACAACGTCTGTCGGGTCAGCTAGTAAGATTATAATATAACAATATTTTAATCTTATGAATTTAATAGAAAATATTCTATTCAATTTAATTTTGTCATCACTATCAGCCCGTATCACTTTTACTGCTGAACACGGGCCTCCTCCCGAGGAAGGGTTTGCCATAGTCACAACCCTTGGGAGGTAGTGACCACAGTATTATGTAGGTATTAACCAGAGGTCAGAAATCAGTAGAGATATTAATGTACTTACACTCATTTCATACAGTGGTAGTATACCATAATTTTTAAAAAGCAGTAAAAGTCCCGTAATTTATTAAATACTAGCGGCCCAACCCGGCTCCGCATGGGGGTGCATATTTCCTGTAAAAATATAGCCTATGTTACTCAGGGATAATGTAGTTTTTGAGATTATTCAAAACAAACATACATAAATATAAACTTTTCCTCTTTATAATATTAGCATAGAAATTTATAATGTTTAAGATTTGCCTCAGACTGTGTAATACAATCATTTGTATTGCTTAATTAATTGAAATATGTACGAATAAAAATTGTTATGTATGTTATTTCTATCCTATCTTTGTTTTAGTTAGGTATCTTATATATCTCTGAGGTGCTTATCGTAATTTATTTTTAATGTTGTTGGTCACACGGGTAATTATATTCCGAAGAGAACCATATTTACATCAAAATATCGATGCAAGTACGTAAATAACTACCTGTAATGCGGTGGACTGTATATACTCAATAAATGGAAATACGCTATGGGATGGGTATTAATTATTAATGAAGACGTGATTAGATGGAGGTGAAAAGTCACTTATTTACAATTTTGAGAAAATCAAGGTTAAAGTTTTATCTACCATTATTTTTTGAGATAAGTCGTTACGAAACTGACTTCTGTAAAACACTATGATGCCAAGTTATATAAATGACCTGAAATATTAATGCTACGAAAGCAATTAAATGAAATTAATATTTATCTACACTAATATTATACAGAGGAAAACTTTGTTTGTTTGTTTGTTTTGTTGTAATGAATAGGCTCAAAAAGTTCTAAACCGATTTCAAAAATTCTTTCACCATTTGAAAGCTACATTATCCACAAGTAACTTAGGCTAAATTTTATTTTAGAAAAAAATAGGGTTCCGTAAGATATTTGGGTTTTTCGGACACAAGGTGTAAAAAATCAACCAGAAAAGTTACTTATTTTGCGTACGCTGCCTAAACTATAAAAGATAGAACCATAAAATGTTCTAAGTAATTGTAGATCTTATAAATATCTACAAAAAAGTTCGGAACACACTATACCCATCTATGCCGAGTGAGGCACAACAACCATTTTTTTATTTAGAAATCTTGAATTTTTTTTGGACTACATTTAGAACCGTTTATTTTAGTCATGCTATTAATCCTTATCAAAATAAATTACTTTTTCACTAAGAACAGTTTATGCAGATAATATTTGGTCTGTAAATGATTAAAATTGGACGTTTGGTTTTGAAGTTATGGCGAAATTAAAATATTACGATTTTTGCTGCACGGCCCGTTGCGAAGTCTAATTGTTTTCGTGCGATTTTTTTTGGATTTCGTTCTTAAAACTACACCTACGCAAAAGTTCTTCTCAGAGCTAATCAACAGTTCTTCTTAGAGCTAAACAACAGTTCTTGTCAGGGCTAACCAACAGTTGCCAGTTGCCAACCAAATGCCTAAAATGCTTAATGCCTCAAATTCCTATTATATACATTTAAACATTTTCATCATTCATCAACTCATCAGTCTGTGCAGCCTGCGGATAATGACTGCGTCGTCGATGTTTGTGTCGGTGTCTGTGAATTGACCTGGGAATCATTTTGCTGACCGTGTCTTTCCTGGGTAGGCTTTTTGCAGCGGTAACGAGCCACGGGCGACCGCTATCAAAGTCCCCGGCCGCGTCTGTTTGTCTGTCTGTCTGTTCGCGATAAACTCAAAAACGACTACATGGATTTTCATGCGGTTGTTACCAAACCGTAGAACGATTCTTCCGGAAGGTTTACGTATATGATTTGTTTAGTTTATGTGTACATTTGACTAATATATATTATATTGATATTTGTCAGAGGTGTCGGAAAAAATTAAGCCATTTGGGAGCTTTCAACGAAAACGCTGCCTAAACCCTATGAGATATAACGAAACAATGTATGGCGGTAATATTCTTCTCTTTTAGATCTACAAAAAAGTCTGCAATAGCATATGTCTATCTTTCAAGGTTAACTTGCTATATCCATTATATCTTTTAGAAAAATGATCATTTCTAATGCGGTAATTGTAAAGCTAATCAGACGGATTCAGTATTTATCCTTATCATTATAAATGAGTTAATATTCTTAAGCATTTCATGCAGATTATTTTACCCCTACACTATATACTTTAAATGAATAACTTAGAAGTTATCGCAAAATAACAGCGCGTGTTTTCGCAGCGCAGCGAGTGAGGTAGGCCGAATGCGATTATGCGCGCTCGATCCTTAAGAATTATAGGGCAAATTTTTTGTTTTGAGTTCGTTGTAACTTGAATACCTATTTATTTAGTGTTTGTTGTATTGTTAGTCCTGGAGAGTATAGGTATTTCATACGATAAAAGTATACCCACCTACTTATTTCACTGAGTTTTAGTAGGTACTCATATTAATTTGTTTCTGTTTGTTTTGACCAAATTTCGCCCGTTTGTTAGAGGTTTAAAGACATTCTGTAGTATAAGTATCAGTTTTGTACCCGTGCGAAGCCGGGGCGGGTCGCTAGTTTAATATATAATTTTAAAAACCTTTACATAACTCCTTCTTCCATAAACAAAAGTAGAAGTTTCTGCTATTACCAATTAGATGTTAAGTAGAAATGTACCGTCTTAGTTGTTATATTGTACAATATATATGTAATAATATAATATTGTTTAAGACATTACTTGGTATATTCGACACATATTGGATATTTCTTTCTCGATTTCTTGGTTTTTTATGTAATACTTTTATGAAGCAGATTTATGCTTTCTGCTACTGGCTTTCTTACAATACTGTTAAATAATAAGGTATTCTTACTATTGGTAAACAATGAATAAAAACTATTTAAAATAGATGGCCGCTCTTTAAGTGAAAAATTACTGGAGCAAGTAAGCTGGCACTTCTCATGGCATAAATCTAGAAAGAAAGAAAGAAAGAAAAATATTTATTTATAATGCACTGTCTTCCGTAAAATTACAATATCAAATTAATACATTAATTCCATGTGCACCATAAATAGGCACCAACTTCAGCTTTAAGCTACATCCACACATATGCGTATGAATGTAGCGCTGGTATTCGTTGGCCCCATTGATGACGCCACGTTTATAAGTAAACAAAAAAAAAAAAAAAATACAGTCAATTAATTAAATTCGAAATAATATTATGATTTTTTACATAAAATTAAAATAATAATAGAATATAAATTTATTTCTAAAACTACAATTAAAAAAAATATAAAACAAATAATTAAATAAATAAGATTTTAAATTACAGACTTATTCAATAAAATTATAATAATAAATTAATCAAATTTAGCAATTGCATAACCACTTATACACTATACTTAATATAAATTAAATGAGAATTAATTTGCAATATAACGTCAAAAAAGCGCCAGTGCAGTAGGATATATTATTGCTTGCTTTGGTCACACTAAAATCTCTTAATAATAATAAAATTATTATTATACAAAATGTACTATACGATCAAAGATTATTTATTGGACAGAACCTTGAATTGTGTAGAAAAGTGACCGTCTAACTAAAAATAATGTTTGTTTTAATGTTCTCGATTGTAAAAGGTATTGTTTATTGTAATTCATATTTTTCAAAATCGTTTATTATGTTAATTTATTCCAATGCTATTAATTTAATAATGTATCAATTTTAATTTAATTTAATTTATTGACAAAAAATTTGTACACCGATGATTTCGGTAGAATATGATGATACTGTATCAAATGTGACCAACTAAATGTAACTTATATTCTGACAAATAAAATTATTCTATTCTATTCTATTCTATTCTATTCTTCCTGGATGGTTTTCTTCGGAACTGTCTCTCCTTTGTAAGAAATATATTCCTCCTATATATGTTATATTAAAGTAACAGAACCAGACATGAACCCCGGTTAGGGCATTACTACATTTTCTACAATATAAAATTTATATAAAAATAAAACATTACTCTATAGTTTACAATTTAGCATAACGCTTACAACTCTATTTGCTTTTTTTGGGTACATCGATTTGTTTTCGTTTTTTTTTGGCCATTTAGTTATTTCAGAATCTTCACGTTTATGTTGGTTGCTGATAGAAAGAATAATAAGGATCTCTTGTCTTGTACTGCCTGCATGCTCGCTTACATTACAAGAACTACATATTGAAGGGCTTTTAGGTTCAAATCCGGTTTTGTAAATTTATCAATCTCTGTCTTAATTTTTAAAGTTAACTTAAGGAAAATACACTTGCCTCCAATAAATTTGAGCTTATCTTTGTAATCACCATTGATACGAGTTTTTGCCATTATTGAGTGACTAACAGGTGTATATAAACAATATTTGTCTAGGCCCATTATTCATATTATTAAAAACGCGCGAATGACACCGAATGAAAATCTAAGTAATTGAATGTCGTGAATTAATGAACACCTTCATTCAATGAAAAGTGACATCGTATCTTTCACCTATCGTAAGCTGAGTGGAAGAAGGAGTTATGTACGTACATATCATATTCTTCCACGATACAAAAACAAAGTTTTTACTTTATTTATCTGGTGACGGTGATATGAGCCCATACCTCTTTCATCCAGTGCCATTTTCAAATTGAATTGTACATTAAACCTTTATCAACTATTTTGTTAAATAAACCTTAAATCGATGATTAAAGTTATGTAGTCATTTTATATCGACATTTACCATCATCTTTGCAAAAATACACCAAAACTCGAAAATGCGACATATCACCATCATCAACTCACGTCTTTATTTATGTTTTTATAATAGAACTTATTGTGACCAAACCAACCAAGAAAATGGTGACGTGTCCAAAAGAGAAATGATATAGAAAAAGAATAGTAATTTAAAGCAAAAATAGGTCGAATTTCTACCAGTCGTCAACATACCGGACCCCCGTAAAACACTAAACATCCGTCGCGGCTGGTTGAGGTTCGGGTTCCAACAGCACCAACTTACGGACTGGTCAGTGCAACGTGCCACCCGCCAGGGCCGGGAAATGTTCTAGCAATTCTGTCAAGGAACCATAATTCCCGAGGCAAGGCGGTTAGTGGTGCTCATAACTGATCCTCAGTTATGAGCACCTCATCACCCTCTCTGAACTGTGTCGAATCGCCTGGTGGTGCCCCTCTTAGACGAAGTGTCGGCAGATACTCTTTGAGCCAGCGTGCCCTCATCAGTCACATCTTCGTGATAAGAATGCGTCAGTAAGAGAGCATGTCCATGGCGCTAATAATGATGTTCCCAAGATCCGAATGGGCGTCAATTCACTGTTGCTTCCGTCTCGAGTAGAAAAGTAGCCAGAACATCTTATTTTATTCTTCTATCGTTGAGACAAGTTTAAAACTGTTTTTACTGGTCGTATCAGTCTTTCCCACGCTTCACTCATAAAAGTAGATGCAGGCGGTATAAAAACGCCATTCGATTCGGTTCATGGTTGCAAATTCGATTCTAGATTGTTCATATTGTGTTAGTGCTGTTATCTGTGAGTATCGCTGACGGTGTTCCTCGCCAGGCGATGAAACGTCTTTGGCTCCTGAAAGCTGCGTTTGATGAAAGTGAGGTGACTAATTCTAGATAAACTGCCTTAGCAACAAGGCAAAGGGCGACGTATCTTTTCTCGTGTCGTTGCAATGCGGTGATAGTTATATGTTCAATATATTTGAGGCCTACGTGGGTAAAATGCGTTTTATGGCGGTCCAGTCGTTATAAGGACAAGTTGCTGATTTGAGGTATATTATATTGAGCGTATAGAACTGGGAGACCAGGCAGCGGAACGTTGAGAAGGAGTTTCGTGAACCCCCTTGGGTTGATTTTAATGTCTGGCAAAGCCTCGTCAACGTCCGCTACCTGCTCGGTAGGCCAGGTGTTCGAATGTTTCGAAAGGAATTCGAGGCCTATAAACCATCTGTGGGTTGTCGTTTAAAATAACTTTTTTGGTTTAGTTCCATTGTCGCCGACGTTTAGGGAGATAGGGATCCGCCTCTAGTGACTGAATATATTTAGTAAGAAAATTAAATACGTAATGAATGAGCATTCATTATTTTTATTTGTATGATAGCACTTGAAGACATGATTTACACAAAAGTTATAAAAAAGCGTAAAAGAGTGTAGACTTAAGAGATTAATTTATCTTGACATTTCAATTCCGTAATATACCTAGTGAAATAATTTACTTTGTTGTTAAAATATCATGGAAATTTCTAGGTTTGGTGAATTATAACTAGTCAACTGAGGTAAACCAATTTTTAATTCTAACGTAGAACTTCTAGAACCCTACTAAATGAGGTGATAACCTTTAACTACAAACCCTAACATTTAGAAACAATTCTAACCGTAAACATAACTGTTGCGGAAACATCTCATTCCATCCCATAACTATAAACTGTAGCTCATTGTGACTTTTAACCAAAACATAGTTTCGGGAACTGGGACAGTAAACAGCCCCATTAGCACGCTGTTTTAAGTGTCTACTGTTAGCTACAGTAGGTAACGTTTTATCTGAATAAAAAGGCATTACTATTATTTGAAGTTGTACCTTGGTTGGAATTGTAATACAGCTTTATAAAGATTTTTTTTTTAACTTTATTAATAATGATTGTAAGCGGTAAACATTAAACTATGTGAGATATAAAAGACTGACTTGGTAGTTTTGTAAGCAAATAAATACATATTTATAAATCAGCTGACTGCTGATAAACATAAAAATACCAAAGGCTAACTTACAAGGCTTTAAAGATCTCACAACTCTGGATAGGGCAGATAAAAACAGGCAGATGCACAGCGGAAGTTAAGATTTATTCCATTTAAACCTTATCTAAATGCAAAAGTTAGTGAAGATAGATAGATGTATATTTAAGTATTACACTTTCAACAAATGTTTTTTTTCCGGACGGACATACGTAGTTAGCCACGAGGCTTTTGCTACTTCACCGGGTATAAAGACGAGCAAAGCTCCAGCCTTAATAAATGGTTTTAAAACTACAAACTAAGTAACCAGCGCAAGAGGGTACCCCTGTGGCCTTGGGCCTCGTCTCTGGGCAGTCGCTGTCGATGAGATTGAAGGATTATGATTTGAGAGATTTAGTATTTAACGGGGGTTTGTGCCACTGTCGTTTCAACAAATGCTAACACACGGTCTTTAGCATAAAGTTTGTTCCTGATGTTACACTAAATATCACTAAAAATAAGCAACTCTTTTCTTAAACCCATCGTGTATACATGCACAAAACAATTTTTTTATGTAGCAAAAGTCAGTTCGGACTCTCATGTATTTAACATGGTAATTATGTACTGGCACCAATTAATTTTTAATTCAGACTAACTGCAATAATGATTGATCAATGAGATACCAAATATTTTAAAGCTGCGTAAATTGTAGGGAAATTTCATTAATTATAAATAATTGGTTTTGGCAAATTACACACAAATTAACAGCTTAATTGATGTATACCAGCAGCGGTTAGAAAATATTTATAACCATGCAGTCCATGGTTGCATGCTGATAAGCTGGATATACTCGTTATGTTATTTTTTGATTATGCGGGTGGAGCGTTTTATTACCATGATAACCTCATAATTTGCCATAAAACTACCGAAATTGCACTCCATCGACGTTTTCAATTGAAGTAGTTACAAATGTACCTAGAAATTATTATCTTTGCGTTTGAGCACAAACTGAATATAATTTTAACATTTTCACCGCGGTTAGTATCGGATATGATGAATACGAGTACCAATCAACGATTCTCTTTAAGTTGCGGCCACCAACCACAAATACAATTACTCCGCCGTCAATATCTGCTATTGTATGTGATATGTATCTGTACTAATTAATTTGCTTTGTATAATCCAATTCAAGTTGTTAATTATTAATAGAATAATTAACTAATATGATTAGTGTTGAGATATTTCTACGAATTATGAATCAAGGGAGCAGAGCGTGGTGGAGTGACATTCCCGGTATCCACGACATTGGCTTTTGGAGGAGGTGGGGGGGGGGGGGGTGTTAAACGGTGGGTAAACCCACTTCTCGTACATGAGTAGTATATCATTGCAATAGAGATAGGGGTGACAACCTTCGTAGCGTAGCGGTATTTGGCTCACTTTAAATCTTTGAGGTCGCGGGTCCGATGCCCACGCCGGATAGGAAATCTTTGTGTAAATTCTAAGACCACCTTCCGTGCTTCAGAAAGCACGTTAAGCCGTTAGTCCCAATTATTATAAGATCATCTATAATAATATTATATCAAGGAAAGGGCAGCAGCGTTTTCCTGTGTGGTACAACATAACACTGTGGTCACCAACCCGCCTACCAAGCAAATACCCTCGGGAGGAGGCCAATGTTCAGCAGTGGACGGTATACGGACTGATGATGATGAGAGGGAATATCCGGAAGGTAGTGAATTTCTTCGCAAAAAAAAAAAATATATAGCGTACAGTCACGCGACTATCTTACCTTTGTTTTTACCTTTACCAGTATTATATATATATATTGTCCGCTTTACGGAAAATGTTGATCAGGCCGAAATATGCATTAAATGTTGATCCACCTTTAGAGGCTTGTAGCTTAGATAATTTTGATAATATCGTGTCATACTTCGAATATAAGAATTCCCCTCATTGCGACCCAGTGCCTAACTACGCCGCGAACACTCTAGCTCGTCACCAACTCACACGGCAATTGTTGATTTTATAACCGCCATTTATTTTACACTTTGTGTGACTTTGTTGATCAATATAAACGTTGGGAGATCAACAAATGCCGCGGAAATGTACACCGATGCTGCGGAGCGGCAACATCGCAAGCGAAACAAAAGATAGTTCCATTTCACAATAAATATAATATGAAAGTATACAACACCGCGTAAGTGACAATAGCTAATAAGGTTGAAAATCAAATGTAGCAAATATATTTGATTGCCGTTCAAAACATATGTAAAGAAAATATTTCTTAACATATGAAATCACACCTTATTAGAAACTGTCACTTACGGTGTTGCAGTATCAACGACGACACGTATCCTCCGTTAAATTATAATCTATCCCGCGAGATTGTAAAGTGTCGAGATATTTACTACGGCGTAGTTCCCCCCAGAGGTCCATTGTAAGGGGAAGAGGGCTACAACAGGGTTCGCCCTGGTACCCTGAGGCGCAACATTAGTGATATTATGACATGTTTATACACCCTCATACCATTCAGCTTTCGGCACGTGCTCACTTTGGCATTGGGTCATCCATCTAATCAAATATAATTGACATTCAGTCATAACAAATGGAACGAACTTATTTATTAAATCTGATGGAGTTGCATATGGATATTATCTAGGACGAAAATACTCGTCAAGACTAATCAAACGAGCCCAAACTCGATGGGGTTGTGTCGTTTTATTACGGACTTCCTACGGCCACCTTCCAGCTCCATCATCAGACCCTGGATACCATTTAGGACCAAAGTACTCGTCAAGACTAATCAAACGAGCTCAAACTCAATGGGGTTGTGTCGTTTTATTACGGACTTCCTACGGCCACCTTCCAGCTCCATCATCAGACCCTGGATACCATTTAGGACCAAAGTACTCGTCAAGACTAATCAAACGAGCCCAAACTCGATGGGATTGTGTCGTTTTATTACGGACTTCCTACGGCCACCTTCCAGCTCCATCATCACACCCTGAATACCATTTAGGACCAAAGTGCTCGTCAAGACTAATCAAGCGAGCCCAAACTCGATGGGATTGTGTGGTTTTATTACGGACTTCCTACGGCCACCTTCCAGCTCCATCATCACACCCTGAATACCATCTACAGACAAAGTACTCATCGAGTCGAATCATACGAACCCAAACTCGATAGGGTTATGTCGTATTATAACGGAGTTCCTATGGCCACCTTCCAGCTCCATCATTAGATCAGCTCCATGTCATCATAATATTGCATTGTCACGCGATATACATATTATACGTGTAAAATTTTTACTCAATCGGAAACCAGAAAGTGTGTCAAATTTAACTTGCAAGATTTGATTACAGGTCGAATCTTATGGAGAACCAAGCTCCTAAGTCCTATTCTACATGCCCTAACTTAACACTGTCTTGCTTTCATCATAGCGTATAGATTGCGAAGCGTAGTGGCAACAGCACATAACAAAACCAACCAATCATGGCAAAGGTGACCTCTGATTGGTCCATTTGAATCAGATCAACAATAGATGGAGCGGATTTGTATAAATAATGCAATGAATAGTTTTTATTTGTGTCGCTAGAGGGTCAGCAATTGTTGATCAAATTGGAGCCACATTTGTATGCCGAATCATACATTAGATCAACAAAAACTGTTTTGATCAACAATTGCTAACTGATCAACAATTAACTGATGCTACAACCCGTCTGATCAACATTTGCCGAATGGATACATCTATATATATATATATATATATTGAAATGTTATTTACCTTGAAATTGAAAATATCTATGAAGTTTGTACTTCATAATAGAAAGTAATCATGCATATAGAAAGTTTCATAATATTGTGGACACGAGAGGCCTCGAGCTATGACTAGCATACCACCGGTATGGCGTAACATATTTGCATTCCCCCGGACGAAAATAAAAGGTAGGTATGTCAGCTGATGACAAAAATGCTGAAATGATCTAGGCCTGGCAGCAATGTATGAATCATCTATGAAAAGCTCCACACAAAATCTACTTGCATTACCTAAGTCAAAGTCAGGGCGGGGTGCTAATCAAATTATTTCCAGATTTCCAGTGATTAACTTTGGCAAAAGAAGAAGATTAGGTACATGTTCCTCTTTTGCGGAATTTTGTGCCTCTTAAAATAGGGTTCCCATAGCTACACAGAAGGAGAAATGTAGATTTTTGTAGTCTCGGTTTTTTTTTCGGTATATATCCGTTTAATTGAAAGGAAATCTATAAACGGCTGTTACGTAATGAATAGACAGATCAGTAATAAATCAGAAAGGAAGAAAATAACCTTTTCTTCCTTTCTGATTTATGAATAAACTTAATATTTCGTGCAAATCTTTTAATAAAATACCGGTGACAATAGCAAATTGCTATATAAAAATATTGTAAAAGTAACGAAAAATTGATTATTTAAAAAAGGATTCCTCTGAGTTAATTGCCAGTTCTTCTCAGAGTTGCCACGACTTGAACTGGTGGTGTGATAAAACGACACATTATAAGAACGTGATTACATTTTTGAATTGTGTCTTTATAGCTAAAGAAATTTTTGACTTTGAAATGATTTTTGAAATCGGTCCCGTAGTCGTTAAGTTTATTGGTTGCAAACGCATTCAAATTAGATTATTCTACACCAATCAAGCGCTGCTTTCTGCAGGACTGTTATAATATATGGGACCAAAATGTCGCTGCGTTGTCAACCGTGCGCGGATGGGATGTACACACGTAGCCCCCTATCCTGTGGAGACTTTATAATAAAATATAGCTTGATAAATGAGCTACCTAACAAAAAAAAAATCCTATATATTTAGTTCCTGAGATAAGCACCCACAAGCAAACAAATAAACTCATTAGCTTTATATATTAGTATAGTATACCCAATGTACACCATTCCGTTTAAAGTAATTTTAGATAACATACTTACTAACCCGCGTAATTCGATTTCAAGTACATTATAAATACCGCATCGATGATGTTCAGAACTTCGACATTCCGTATGTCCGTCATGATAGTGATACAGAGAATATAACTCATGGTAATGATGTGACGTTTTCTGCCAACAAGTATTTACTGCATGCCGCACAACATTTTAAAGCTCTATTTATTATTTACATCATACAGTGTGTGACTACCGTTACTAAGTAGGTACTTTTGTTTTTTTTTTTAAGTTCAGAGCTCTGAAGACTAAATTATCATCAGTCATCCTAAGTATTTATAATGAACCTCAACAATATCTTATCTCGGTTATGATAAATGAACCAACTTTTTTAATAAGTTGCATACCATTTGCGCCAATTTATCAAAGCGAGACTGAGACGGTTTAATTGCTGCTATGATAATCCTTTGATAAACGATCTAATTGTTTGATTTATCTAAAGGTTTCTTCAGTATTTATGATTTATTAAAAAATCTATGAAGTCAAGTTGACAACGCACACTGTAGGTCATAACACCGCCTAAAGTTTTATTTTATGAAAAGTTTCTTCTTTGGCCAATTATAATTGGAGATGTTGAGTTGGAGTATTTTCTTTAATTTGCCAGTTTTTCTAATTAATTGCCTGTTCCTTCCAAATATACTCAATATATCGCAAGTCTTTCAGGGCGGGTGGCCAATTCAGTAAAATTTACCACGCTTCATTTGCAGGTCGATCAGGGTTTTGTAGCATTTCGTGGCGTGTCTGAGATTTCATCGTTCTAATTTATAGCCTCTAGTTTTAGATCGTTCTTGCATGACGGCACGTGCATCAGCAGAACTATATAATCGGCATTCTTTTAAGACGTTCGATATTGCCCACTTTATTCCGCGGCACCCTATGTTAATGCTCTATGCATAGCCCCGTTAAGTACGTCACAAAATGCAACCTCGACGAACACCAGCTAGTAATTCAGAACTAATTCAATAAACTAATTCAATAAATAATGGGATAGTAACTTTAATAAACCTGGCCATTGGGTAGCATTAATTGTAGGTAATATATAACAAAATGTCATACTTTTTTGTAACAGAACATTCAAATGAATTATAATAATAAATTTCAGTCCCCGTTCCGTTATTGGAAGTGGTTTTAAAATGATACACTTCCGTATTTCAATCAATATATATTCCGGCATGAATAGCTGAATACGTTGAACAAGTGTTGGATGTTAAACACTATTAGTCGCATAGAATTTTAAAGTAGTTTTTGGAACTTTGTAGCCATGATAAGAGTTTGTTGCGAAAGACGTATTAGAAAAAAAGTATTTTTTTTATGAAAACATTTTCACGAAATTCCGCTTAAGACTAATAAAATCCCTGACTTTTGAACATAAACTATGTACCCATAGAAACATTAGGCAAACTAAGTAAGACATTAGCAAGGCATTGAAATTATATTATCAATTTATCTGAGTAGAAAGAAAAGAGAGTCAGTTTAGTTATAAAATTTATGAAATTTATGTTCTAAATAAAAGTTATAGGTACAACAATAAGTAGTTAAGTAACTTACGTGTACCTACTCAGTAATAATCTCTAATACTAAATATTATTGTGAAACCAATGGTGGCGATACTAATTATTTTAACTAACGTAACTACCTAATTAGGTACGTATTTTTATCGTTATGATTTTCACTCGCTTAGACTTAGGCACTTAGCCATCTATTTCATATACGTATACGGTAAAAAAACTCACCCAGTATATGTATATATATATGTATATATATATGCCATCAAAAACATACTTGTAAAAAAACCCAAGTCTCGTAACGCAGTTCTTTTACCGTAAAACGTTGTGAGATCTATGTAATGCCAAGTCGGTTAATTTATTCAGTCCCTACTTAAGGGACCTTCTATCTTAAGCTATTACGTAATTATCTCACCTTACAGAATCTTATTTTGACCTTATCAAAATTCGAAACTTTAAAGTTTTAAATAATAGATTAACTTGGCCATCGGATATAATTAGAATGTATCTCACAAGTGTTTATTGCGATGGCCAAGTCAATCTAATATTCATAACATAAAAGTTTTGAACTTTGATAAGGTCAAATAAGATTCTGTAAGGTGAGATAATTACGTAATAGCTTAAGATAGAAGGTCCCTTAAGTAGGGACTGAATAAATTAACCGACTTGGTATTACATAGATCTCACAACGTTTTACGGTAAAAGAACTGCGTTACGAGACTTGGGTTTTTTTACAAGTATGTTTTTGATGGCATCTCATTTCTTTTTGTAGATAGTTGTACTTTTTTCCTTTGCTTTACAATTTACATTATTTTTTAAAATATCAACAATGGATTTTACCACTCTGTCACTGTCTTATGAGCTTTCCAATTTTTGTAGGTTGTGTTCCTCTTTTTCTTTACCGGTACTACTTCTTGAACTTAAGCTACAGTTTTTCTCAAAGCCCACTCCATTTCTCTATGGGTTTTTCTTGATATCTTTGATGCAACAATATTAAGCATGTCAAGACATTAAATGCTTGGGTTCCGTACCCGAATGGTGAAAACGGGACCCTATTACTAAGACTTAGCTGTCTGTCGGTCTATCACCAGGCTGTATCTCAAGAACCGCGATACCTAAACAGTTGAAAAATTCACAAATTATGTATTTCTGTTGCTATAATAACAAACTAAACATAAAATAAGTATTTAGGGGGGGCTCCCATACAACAACTTTTTTTTGACCTTTTTTGCTCGATATCTATAACAAAAGGTAGGCACTTAAAAATGGTACGGAACCCTTAGTACGCGAGTCCGACTCGCACTTGGCCGGTTTTAGTCTATTGTATTCACAAATGAATGATTCCTGCGCTTTAATAGTTCCAAAGTAGACTTAAATTAGATGTAAACCATCCAGACTAGTAACTCTGTGCCCTTATTTACAAAATAACTTAACTTACGCACATATGAATATCCACGTACCTAGCTGGCATGGCAACACTCACCATATGAAACAAGAACAGTTGCGTCGTATACTTACTTTTTTGCTTTATTGATATTCGTCGCAAAATTGTTATCTCTCATTGGTTATAAATATTGTCAATGTACCTAATCGAAAACTACAACATCAAGCTTAACAGAGGATTAACATGAACTGGCACTCACGGCCTCCTGGCCTCCAGCCTGTCAATGGTTTTTAAAATTACGAAATTGATGAACTGTTTTTGATGGAATTTTGGTACAACTACATAATACATGTCCGATTATGGCCTTTTTTTAAGACAGCTCCCGCACTAGGGAACAAGCTAGTTAACATCAAACTGTGTATAAAAATATTTGATAAAATGATTATATAAATATAGTTTGTGTCAGATTAATAAAACGTGGTTTGTGTGTATACCTTCGATATCACAGTAAGATTTGTTAGTTGCTTGGAAGAAAGTGACCGTCTTTCTGTGTTTCGAACGGGAAGCGTGAAAGCCGTTGCGTAAGTTTGTCCGGGGGAATGCAAGAATGTTACGCATCTCTTCCGCCACTGCGGTGTTCCGGCACGGGCAGTGGGGTATGTGGGACTCGCCCTCTTCATAGCAGTGGAATGCTAATCATAACATGAGAGTAAAACCCCTGGTTACTCCTCCGACCACAATTGGTGAGGGGCCCAGGTACTGTTGCCTATCTGGGATACCCTCTGGCAGCGTCCGCGACTCAATTGGTGTTGCGGGCTCCCTGCGCCCAAATAACCAGTTTCAGGGACGCCCAGATTACACGGGGTCCCTACTTCTCAAGGGACCGCAGCCTCCTGCTGAGACATGGCTCAAGCGGGCAAGCCACCTCCATCAGACGCTGTTATGATTGTTAGTATCCTATCGTTCATAGCACAACTTATGTACTATCTTGCTTTTACATTCCATTGTCTTTTTTTTTTTTTCCTACGAGTTTTTTTTTTTTTTTTATTACTTGTTAAATTAATCCCTGTGTCGCGAAGGTCTCACCGCTCAATAGATTCACGAAAACAAAGCACCCCCTGACTCAGTACAACTGTTTGAATTTCAGACGAATAATTGTCCCGGGTGGGAATCGAACGCAGAAAACCAGGTCTTTGAAACAACTAATCTAACCACTTAGACACCACCTTTCAACATAATTACATCTAGGTCCCTGTCTACACCTATTCCTCCATTAAATCAAACATATTCATGTACACTGATTCACTGACTGCAAATGTAACTTTGTAATCCTATACATTTATAAGAAATAACAAAGTTATTAATGCAGTTGATGAAACTGAACAACTAGACCGAAATTGCAAAATGTTGGAATTTTCCCATGAGTTTTACACTAAACTCTCCTAATACTCAAAATTTGAAGCTTCTACGTCTGCTAGAAGTGCCTAAACATTTTGATGATCGGTCAGTCAGTAGTGAGCGAGCGACAAAATTACCGAAAATACCAAACTTTGACTAGTTATAATTCGTAAAGTACTGGTTCAAATTGAATGAAATTTGAAATATACTGTAGTTTTACAAAGCTTGTTTAGTTACTGAAAATTCAGGCTCCTATCTTTATCCACAACGAAGTTATAGGGGGTCGAAAATCGGCTGAGTTGCTTCGAGAAAAGATAGGTACGGCCGTGCAACTTTTTTTTTTTTTTTTTTTTTTCTTACTCGACTTGGGGGGGGCACTGCCGTGCCCCCAGATATATATATAAGGTGCTATAAAAATATCTGCCACGGCTTTAATGGAAGGTAGTATTATGTTAAAAGATTACAATAGTGAAGAGCTTTCGTACCCCGGACCAGTTATTTAAATTTGAGAAAATAAATAAGTTAAATAAACATTGACTATACTCTGCATAAAGCCGTTCACAAATTACGCGCGATGTGTCGCATCGTCAATGAAAACAACTGCTATCTCTTTCCATCTGTTCAGTGAATGAAAACTGAAATCATTATCTGTACGTGTAGGTACGCAATAATACGCTGTCAAACAAGTGTTTTAAAAGTGCAATTACTTACCAGCTTCTGCATTCTTCCAAAAAACTTACGTAAATAAAATGATAAACTTCCCATCACACTTAAAAATGGCTTTGGACTGTCAAGTTAGTGTAAGAATCGCAATTTTTTCTTATTATTTTTAAACAATAGGTAGGTACTTAGATTCATATCAAATAACGATAAATTACAGTAACTTGGCGTGTTTAAAAGTTAATCATCTTATTTACAACAATTGCACCGTATTTACAGTTACTAACACACTTCCTACCTACTTATCTACAAAACTGTTGCACTACCGCCTTCGCGTTGCACACAAATGTAGGCACGCTTACATACGTGTCTCTTAACTTTGTTTAATGTGTCCGTTTCAATTTTTAATTGTCTAAATGCGCGTTTGATTCGACTTATTAGTTCTGCCACACTTCTGATATCATGTCCGGTTCAGCCGTACACTAGGTCCTTTACACGACCCCACAAAAAAAAAGTCTAGAGGGGTTAAATCCGGCGAGCGAGGAGGCCACGGCACTGGCCGTCCTCGGCCCGGGCATATCCAACTTTCACCGCCGTACCCCACACAATTTAAAAATTCCCGTACGTTGATGGCGAAATGAGGTGGTGCTCCATCATGTTTGAAGTGAAGCCCTCTTATCTCTTCAATAGGAATACGTTCCAACATTCTTCTCGCACGGGTTCGTAGTAAACGCAGATACGACTCTCCGTCCAGTCTGTCCAAGAACATTGGTCCTAGTATTCTGTTCCCCAGTATCTAGTGTTAACACTAAACCGAGTCTGAAAATGGTCAGGCCGCACAACACTACGTCGGCGTACACTAGTATGGAGGCCTGCCTGCGTCAACCGGAGGCGGGTCAAAGCGGCCGTGGTCTCTAAACCTGTACACGGCATCCAGAATGGTTTGATGACTAACTCGCACACCAAACCTCTGCTGGTATAAGTTCACGGCATGTGCAGTTACGGAGTTACACTCGCGGTAGCACAATACCATTTCAAGGTATTCTTGATTAGAATACCGTCGCGCGTCGTCTGGGAGGCATTTTTAATAAAGGCGCGCGATATTCCCGTCGCTGACCGCTAAAACTATCTTCCGAGCGGCCGGGGGACTAGGGGCGACTGGCGAGCGCCCGGCGATCGGCTAGCGCGTGCGACGAACGGGGTAGTGCGGGTGAGGGTGGGGGCGCGCGGGGCTGTCCTTTGACAACCGCCGCGCGGCGGCATCGTTTGATAAGAATGGCAACAGCGTATGAATTCGGTGCGGCGTGCGGTGCGGCAACAGCTTATTAAGTCTACAGAATGGTGTTATGCCAATAAATCAATTCAAATTTATACTGTTACAATGTAATTTTCATCCTTACTTGTGGTTGTGAACCTCACATAGAATCACAGTGGTAATAGTTTAAAATCCTTGTTGTAATTAATGTTTTTCCAAGTGGATTAGATATTTGGAACTTTGTAGATTAGCTTTGAGTTGTCCACGTAGTTTGAACTTGTAGTTTCCATCGACACTCGTAACAGAACCTTTTGACAAACTCCTTCGAGCGATAAAACATCTGTAAAACACTTTTTAACTAGTTTCCAATTTTAGTAAACAAAACCTTTTTGTGTTATTGTCTAACCTAACTTTTTCTGCCAAACGTCACCTTGACAGATACTAATCGCAGGTTGCTGTCAAAGGGCATGTATACATTTGTCAATTATATTGCTTCATCGATTTTTGATGGTGATTCGTAAATACATAATTAATAGGATTAACCTTTTTAGAATAGTCAACATTCATATTTAAATATAAAAATCTAATTAATTTTGAAATCTACTAACACCGGAAATGCAACTATTTTTTTATTATGGAGTTATTGCAATTTCTTTCTAGAAGTTTCGTTTTAATTTGTCTTTACATTTAGTCTTTGGATTGGGGTTGCGAGGAATATAGTCTTGATTATCCATTAATTAGTCCTGAATATTTTTCCACGACATTGGGTTGGAGTATCTTAAATTATAAAGTTTCGTATTAAGAAAGTTGTGTGCAAGTATTTTGGAAATTAGGGGTTGTGGGGAATATTTGTTTAAAATTATTTTGGTAAGGATTCTGGATTCGTTTAGATTGTACTTTACTCTGCATTCAGTCACTTTGTTATTAGTTGGTTAGTTTGTGAACGAGAAATGTCAATGTCACATTTGACGTTTATTTGCATTGTTGTTTTTGGCTAAATTAATAAATTCAATGAGGGTGAATAATTTAAATTGGAGCCTAACTTTCATCGATTTCCCCGATTAAGGGCAGATTATAGAAATTGGTCTCACCGGGTGAACCTTCTTCCGGTATTGTCGCCCGGGTTGGAATTCTGGCTTGTCATTACTCGATCGACAGACCGCTAACATCCAGACTGATGTCCTGAAGAATCCAAGGTGAGATTTTAGTTGGAGTGACCTGAGAAGTGTCTGTGGTTCCACCTAATTGTGTTTAGGGAATATATTGTGATCAATCGATAATTCGTTGCAGTTTTTTACCCGTGCTTTCTTGTGCCGCCGTGGATTTGCCGCCGCGAGGGACTCACGCCTTCAGGCCCGGACACAACTGTAAGTTTTGTTTTATTTACCAACTTCGATTATCGTGTCTCGTTGTAAACTTTAGTATTTTGGATGAATGACAAAGGATTTTGTTTGTTTTAGTCATCGTCCTTTCCGGCTACCGCGATCGGTCGCACGCGGCCCGTTACCATACTTTGCGGTAAGCGTGTTTATTTTCATTTGTTGAGTCCATGTAAACAGTTTATTCTCGCCCCCGTAACCTCTATAGATTCAAACGATTTTTTGTTTAGAAGAACCTAATAGAATTTATGTTACTCAAACCATGTGGATGGTAGTGTCGAATAAGAGACGGTAGGGTAATAGTTCCACGTGTCTTCTTAAATCTTAAGCCTGCATACTGTCAATTCCAGGACAGGTACCTCGGGAGATTCACCTCGCCGCCGGGACTTAGGTTAAACCTGAGGCTCTCACGCGAGGCCCGTCTCCTCGAGGCATCGGGCCTGAACCACCTGCGACAGTCTACCGCAGCACGGCTGGCTGATTCCGCCTCGCTTGACAGCAGGCGTTGACGGTTTTTTCTTTCTTTACATTTATTTATTTTTGTCTTTTAATTCATATAACCTTAATGGAAACTTGGATGGAATTTGATCCAAGTTTGTTTGAAATAATCATCAACTTCAGGATCTCGGAGTGCGACTACAATTTATGTGTTGATCTACATGATTCGACTCTGGATCCGAGACTGTTTTAGTCTCTGGCGCCCACTTTTACTTAATCATTAACCTATCTAATTATAAGTAATTTATTAAAGCTCTGGACGGTTATGGCTTTATCCCAACCGCCCACTCCCATAATGTTCTACCTTTAAAATATAAACTGGCTGGCTAGGGGATATGTTGTAAAAAATATTAACTTTATCAAAATTAACTTAAAAAATGTTTGTTAAGTTGTAAATTAAATAGATTAATATATAATATATATTGTTAGTATTTTAAACCAAAATTGTATCTATTATGAGGTTTCGGGTAAGGTGGCTCGGCATTCAACGTAATATCAGCAAGCAAGTTATATAAATAAATACTTTATTTGGTTGGTGGAGTAACGAACTAAAATACGCTTAAGTTTACAAAGTATCTTAGCTTAAATTTCAAAGCGAATAGTAAAATTTTGCTCAAAATATACCTACTAGATAAAATCTGTGTCACACTGAACAACTGCAATCATTTCCACTGTAATTTAAGCACAATTGTGGCAGAGACATTGTCGTGAAAAGGTTATTCTATAAATCTTTCTTGTGGATATAAAGAGTGACCTCCCTACTGTGCTAGTAGCATAAAAAGATATCAATGAAGATATTGTGCAGGGCTAGCAATATAGTATAATGGTCTCTCTCACTTATCTCGCGGTTTACGGTCTATTGTATTATTTCATGACAAATTTTAATTTCTGTTACCCTGTGAGTCTTTATAAATAATATAAATGTAAATAAAGTGTGTGACACTTCATTTGTATATTACTTAGAGTTATTTATTGGTTTCCAACTCTGTGGAGCTGTTTGTCATATGGACAGATTGACACAGCATGAAGCATAAAGACGTTTCATGTAAAACTTATATTTTTATTTGATTTAATTATTATAGTACTAGCGGCCCGCCCCGGCTTCGCACGGGTGGACTTTTATACCCTACCCCTGCCCTACCCTACCCCTGCCCAACCCTACCCCTACCCTACTCCTACCCTACCCCTACCCTACCCTACCCCTACCCTAACCCTACCCCTACCCCTACCCTACCCCTACCCTACACCTACCCTACCCTACCCCTACCCTACCCTACCCCTACCCTACCCCAACCATACCCCTACCCTACCCCTACCCTACCCTACCCCTACCCTACCCCTACCCTACCCTACCCCTACCTTACCCTACCCTACCCTACCCTACCCTACCCTACCCTACCCTACCCTACCCTACCCCTACCCAAAAGTGTCCTTTATGTCCTTCTCCCAGTTCTTAGCTACCTCCCTACCAATTTTCAGCCAAATCGGTTCAGCCGTTCTTGAGTTATAAATAGTGTAACTAACACGACTTTCTTTTGTTTTTAAAATGTATTCTGCTATTCGGGACGGAAACAAATCCAACAAATCAAAAACCATGGCATTCGGTCCAGCCGTTCTCGAGTTATAAGTGTTGTAACAAACACGACTTTCTTTTATATATATAGATAATAAGAACTGGTGAAACAATAGCTAATAGCATAATACGAAATAACAAAACAACAAACAATTGTTGTGTTGAAGCCCCGTTCAAATATTTGTTTTATTTAAATGTTATTATTTATATATAAAGTACCTATTATATAACTTAATATTCTGTGAATATGTCAAGCGCCGAGCCCCTTGTCGTTATTAAAATTGAGTTAAGATCCGCAAAAAATTCACATTTGTTGTGTGGGAGCCCTCCTTAAATATTTATTTATTTTGTATTTATCATCATCTGTCAACATTTCGACCGTCTAGCTGTCAAGCTGTTTTAGCTGTGGACCTGGTGATAGAAAGATAGATAGTCCTTCCATTTTTTATCTATGGAATTCACTATGTGGAATTGACATATCGGTTTTAAAATTAACTTCGAAAATGATAATTTATCGAATAAGAAAGCATTTTTGTTAATCCACGTTAGTCTGAGTATTGACGTCAAGAGCAACGTTTTTTCAAATATATACTAATAACTATAACTTAGCATAACATATATTTTTATTTGCAACTGTTTAACATTCCTCCAGATAGTTTGATTGGAAAAAAATAACATCGAGATTTAGAATCTGGGAATATTTCTCGAATTGCTGACATAGCATTCGTTTTAAAGTCTGTTACAAATACATCAGGTTACAATCCTCGACTCGAGCTTACTTTTAAATAATTAAAGCATTATTTAGTTTCGTTTTTCTTTTCTATCTGGTTTGCGATAAGCAACCTTGAATTATATTCATCTACTATCTATCTTTATATCTGTTTGACAAAAAAAGTTACCGGGGTTCTTCTATTTGTAATTACCAGTTAAAATTAAATCCTTGATTTCGTGTCAAGGTCAACAAAAGAGAAATATTTAAAGCTATACTTCACAAGTTTACGTAAGCAGTAAGCTACTATATAAATGGTATGTTAACCTTAACTGTAATAGTTAAAACTACCATTACATTTCGTGAACCCTACTGAAAGTAACATCGTTTTATCTCGTACTACGTTTATTTTGCTACGAGTGCTACGATGCTACGATTTGCTTATCGAGCACATCCGTAGTCCGATGGAGCCAGATGGCGTAGCATATATTCCATCTCCAATTTTTTATTCAGCTGCATACGAAACGGTAGGTTGCACAGTATTTTGAGCGGAATGATCATCTAAATCTACTTACCCTTAAGGTTTGGCTCCCTAAAGAGGACTTGTGAGTGAATCGCAGTCGGCGGTATGGCGTAACCAGAGAAGATAGAGAGAGAAGTTACAGTTAGTACAGTGTGATCTGTAGAAACTCCGCACTGCAACAATTAATTGTGTTAACACTACGCTGCATTTTACCTACCTTCATATTATTTTCACCTAACAACTTACGGTACATTAACTAGGTACAATAACTTACCTTTAGATCTTGCCGTAACAACATCTACGCACGAAACCTTATATAGCTGATATTAGGTTTTCTAACTAGGTAATCTGTTGTTAGGACTTGACGGGTAGATCGCACATTCTTTTTCTCATCGCTATAGGTTGGTAAATAGCACGTCTGGCGAACCTACGGCGCGCGAGCGGTCTGCGTTCTGATGCGATATTGTAATCATATGCGTTGTTATAATAAGTCTCGTTCGCGCCCCGCCCCGCACCTTCGCTGCCTACTGTTGTTTTTGTTAATTGTGTATGTATTATTGTCTTTTTTTTTTCTCCCTTAATCCGTGTTTTGTGTTTGATTTGTACGGCGTCCGAAACTCACGTGTTGTCCTTACCTATGTACTTTTTTATTTTTTAATGACTGTTATTACTATTTTGTATTCGTTTTGTGTGTATGTTTTTCTTTCTTTCTTTCTTTCTTTCTTAAATAATATAAATTCCGCAATCAGGGATAGAAGAATAGATATGTGTTTAGATAAATTCATAAATTGAACTTAATTCTAAAATTTACTTAAATTTTAAAAATAAATTACTCACCTTGGTGATGCCTAAATAATAATAAAATCATAATTCAGATAAACAAAACAATAAATCAAGCAGTCGCAGTAGCCGCTGAGCCGTAACCTCTGATATAACTGAGATAGATCGTATGTCAAAAAAAATTTTCTGACGTTTAGAAAAAGATCTTCCTTACTATCTTATTTATTATGTAGCTTAACTTTTTACGATCAATAATTTTGCTTCTTTAATAACAAGTACTTCAATTGTTATGTAATCCATTTACATGATTTATTTTTTAAACTTCATGTAGTTTGTTCTTCGGGGTGAAATGTACTTCGCCTCCCTTTTATGTCTTAGGCAGATGTATGAGAAAATTATACAGAGGAGACGTAAGGCAAAGATGTGACAGAGACAGGTGACGAATAAGGCCTTATGTGCACCGTGATTTACACCGTGACACATGACTTCACGTCTTTGCCTTTATTAATTTCAGTATCATTCATGACTCGACCAAGCACCGTTATGTATTACTTGGACGGCTTAGCGGTGGGGAATGTATTACTTGTAATTTTGTGCTATACGTACACGAGGAGACAGTTTACCCACTAAAGGCTAGAGTGCTTCTTCTTCGCCATTTGTAAGGGTACTAAAAATTCCATCAGCATGACGTTCGGTACTTGTTATTAAAAACTAAGATCCGCTTCTGCAGTACAGATACTGATAGACAATTGCTATATAATCGTTTATTTAATGTACATTTAAAACTACAAAAAAACACGACTAAATGTGTACGTAAACTTTTTGTTTTCACAAGAATGATTAAAAACCAAGTTCTGTTGCAGACATATTGTCTATATACGAATGTAGTATCTATATAAATAAACGATTTCATAGCAATTGTCTATCAGAATCTGTACTGCAGCAGCGGACCTATGTTCTTGACATGTAATTAACAATACAAATAAAGTGCCGTCGTTTCAACAGACACTTATCGTAATAGCAAGTAATTAAACTGAGTCAAGAACTAAGCTGCAATCGTAACTTGCAAGTAGCAAATAGCAAATTCATGGTAGGGAAGAGCGGGGCTACTTGAGCATAGGGGCAAGTTGAGCAATCGAAATATCTTGTAAACTATTAATCGAACGCATAGCCATCTTATGGCGAAAGGAAGAGTTCGTGGGAGGGATCACTGCGCCATCACTTAAGGCGCCTCGACGAGCGAGTGATGCTCCCATGCGTTTTGTTTATTTTGTAACCAAAAAGTGAAAATATTGTTGATCACAAGTTTTCGTTTATATTAGTCAAATGTTATCTGTTTTCAATCAGGCCAGTGTTAATCTTCCATACAGTTATTGTGCTTTTGATTTGTAAAGGAGGTTCTGGGTATAATTCATACGGTTTTTTTATAACCTCACTTTTGTTTTAAAATAACGGGTTGGGGTTAGTTAAGCTATAGTTGCTTAACTACCCCATGACTCAAACAACTAAAGTTGTAAATGTTTTATTTTTTTTAGGATGTGGACTTGCTAGAACAACATAAGACAAGATGTTCTTAAACTACTAAAGTCTCAAATAATGCTGCAAAGTAAAAAAATCCAGGTGCTGTTTTTAATTTTGTTTGCAACTTTTTTTTTAACAGTAACAACGATGGTTAAGTTGCTAGGATTTTATTAAAATTTTCTTTTAAAATATTTCAGAAAGACTGAATCTAATCCTGAAGTTAGTCCTTAGATAAATTGATGTTTTAAAATTTCTTCAGACTTTGTTATTCGTTATATATAAACTTACTTTCAATTGTGTCAATCGCCACAGTGACAATGTCCATGAAGTTCCAAAAATATTATTAATATTTTCTTCTTTCTTCTATTTGGGTAATACTTAATATAAATATTTCGTGTTTTATGTCTGATTTTAAACAGAAGACGTTAATATTTTATTACTTCTAATTTCAATTCATCTAAAGAAAATCACTTTAAGTTTTGTTTTTCTGTCACTAAAAAACTTTAAATAAGGAGCTGATTATCAAACACATTTTATTTCATCTCTAATTAACATTGAACCCATGTTTTGGCTAGATATTCTTAGCGCTCAATTTGCCCCATACCATGCTCAACTTTTTCTACCCTCTGAACATAAAGAATGCAACAACCCACTTCAGAGTAAACAAAGTCAAATAAACTCTTTCGGGATAAGACTAATACTTTCTTCAAGTATTACAATGTATATGTATTTAAATTTTATTTGTGAGGATTCGAGCGGAACTCATACTTGATATTTTGATAATATGTACCAGACCGAGAATAAACGGTGAACGATACTAAGCGGCTCTAGGACTTGCGGAGTTTCTACACGTTACCATACATATGAGATCCATGAGATATAATTAGGTGTTTTTTCGCACTCCCAAGACTAGCCTCAAGTTGCTTTCATTGCCTCAGAGGTAACTTACTACCGTCACTTTTAAATAGGTACACTACTGACGAAAGTAAACAACTCAAAACTTTAATTAATGTCGCCATATTGCAAATTTATTTATAATATTTTCACAGTAGCTTCAGTTAACGCAACGCGTTTTCCCAGCATATAGGACATTACCGTCGACATTCAGTAATAATGTAGAATAAAAGCGAATTACAGTAACAGATTAACGTACTTTATGAAGCACGAAGTTGCATTCTGTCAATCAAGCAGAACCAAATAAATCTCCATTTACTATGTTCATTATTACAGAATCAGTTTATGGGACTCTTCAGCTGATATGATACTCAGTCAAAAAATTACTACAAAACAAAAAAGAGACGTATCCGGTATCCCATTACATTATGTTCATTAACACTGAAAATGCTCAATGAGTAAGACGGTTCAACGAATTCATAGAAAAGATGAAATGAAGAACAGACAAGCTATTTAAAAATATGTGGTGGCGCACATTTTAGTCCATCAGCCAAATTAGTTTAATATAAACATATTAAATAAACATGGGCTGGTGTGGAACTTCATCAAGTATATAGGTCCTCGAGCTTATTCTTGAACTACACATATAATTATAGGAACGCTGAGACAACCTCTGTAGCATAGCGGTATTTGGCTCGCTTTAAATCTTGGAGGTCGTTGGTCCGATCCCCACGCCGGACAGGAAATCTTTGTGTAAATTCTAAAGATTTCTTTCCGGGTTTGGTTGGTTGAGGGACTACCCTCCGTGTCTCGGAAAGCACGTTAAGCCGTTGGTTCCGATTGTTATTACGTCATCTATAATAATCGTACATCAAGGAACGGGCAGCAGCGTTACCTTGGTGTGGTACAACATAATACTGCGGTCACCAATCCGTCTGGCAAGTGTGGTGACTAAGGCAAATACCCTCCCTTTGGAGGAGGCCCATGTTCAGCAGTGGACTTTATACGGGCTGATAATGATGATGATGATCATGATGATGTGACATCCGGTAGGGTATTTTGGTGTGTGGTTTTATACCAAGCTGATAATCCAAATTAAGGTACTTTCTATCCATGTACCAAATTTTACGTTATTATAACTTATTTATCTGCGAGTAGTAATTATATTGTAAGTTATTTCTACTAATACAATAATAACAGTAATATGTAGTTAGTAAGAAACTAGGGTGCAGACAACAGGAAATGAAAATTGGCTTCCTACAAGTATACTTTTAAGGCACTTCTGAGTATTTGTCTGTTCTCAGGGATAGTCCGTGTCACACGCCTCGTTAGTCAGCCTTTCATCTGATTAACTACCTCTTTTAAACCCTCTGTTCCGCTATTTTATTACGGGGATTTCATCCAGTTATAAATTTCTTTATTGCATTACGACAATGTTAATAATTTCAAGGAAATTCATATAATTTCTTGGTATTTCCTTGATAAGGATTATTTTGGAGTTGATTTTTACTATGAATGATTGTGACCGGCATGCTTCGTCCACATTAGCGAATGTATATTTCCTAGTAAAACAATAATGACTTGCTTTGATTTATAATTTTGTTATAAAGTGAACAACTACTTATTACTAAGTATAGAAAAATAATAGAAAATGTGGTAGTTTTAACTTTGAGGTAACTAAGCAGTTTCAGTTCCGTGTTTCAAAATTGAGATTAATAAAATTTTACCACCGGCAGGAATCAAACCTGCATCTTAGGATAAGCCCCTAATGCCTTTACCAATTAGGCTACGGTGGAAGCCTACCGGTCATCGAAATTTATCCATCACCTTTTTTACAACACGTCTCTAAAAAAAGAGGTTAAATTTTTTTTCAAACTAACATCCAGGTTCGAGTCCTTCCGGTGGTCGAATTTTATTCATCTCATTTTTTTAAACGTAGTATATGGTAAACTTCTCCGTCAAGTATTCAAAATCATTTAAAAAAGTTTGAGCACTAGCCTAGATCCCTCCTGTAGTAGCTTGGTCTTTATTTGCTCCATAGTTATTTTTGTACTACTGTTGTTTACAGGCATGATATAAGGGAATTGTAATCCTTAGTTGATATGATCCAATAATCATTACTAATCTTGGCATCTATGTCAGTCCAACAACGTCTTCAAAATCATTATGTATGCAACTTTTATAGTTCATATACTTACTGTTTAATCTTGACTTAGCTTAAACAGTATATCTAATATATAAAATTCTCGTGTCACAGTTTTCGTTGCCATACTCCTCCGAAACGGGTAGGGTAGGGTAGGGGTAGGGTAGGGGTAGGGTAGGGGTAGGGTAGGGGTATGGTAGGGGTAGGGTAGGGGTAGGGTAGGGTAGGGGTAGGGTAGTGTAGGGCAGGGGTAGGGTATACAAGTCTACCCGTGCGAAGCCGGGGCGGGCCGCTAGTGAACTATAAAAGTTAGAACAACACTGGTTCCAAATATAAATATATATTTTTTTATCCGCTTCTTTATTCGCATTTTCAATCATCTTTTTATTTACCAATTTATCTTTTCCAAGTAGTTTTTCTCTGCAATGCCTTGTAGCCTTCTCCGATGCAACTCATTGACTCTACCGACAATTTGGAAATTATAATATATAAGTTTAAATAAAAATTCAAACTTTATGCACGTTATAACTAAGCGTACAGAGGCGGACTTAATACCAAAGGCATTTTCTACCAGTCAACCTTAGGGTGGCGCTGAGAAAAGAACAAGGACAATTTGGAATAAACCTACAAATTATATACACAGATATACATTCTATACATAAATAATAAATATAGTTGCTTCCAAAATATGTGCAGTAGATACAGTATCATGTGTGATACATTTTACTTAATTCTTTCTTTGGAATAAAATGGTCTCCCAATACCTACTAGCTGTGCTGACCGCGCTTCTCTTTGTTCGTGGAGCGAGAGAGCGGCCTCACTGTTTGTGTACCTACTATGTGTTTTAAAGTATTTTTAAAAATAAACGTGTATTTCATATTATTTTTGGTATGGAAGAATTGTTAACGTGATTATTAAACATAATGTTTTTACACATTGCTATATTATGGCTATGGGTGACTGCGGAGGTAGAAAATCAATTTTAAAAGAGTTATTAAATTTGGCATAGACTAGTGCTCGAATAAATGTTTGGACCGATAACGATTATCTGTTGGAGATTTAAAAATCAAGATGGCGCTTAAATGTTAGTAAAATTTTTGATTTAATTTAATGCTATACTATTAAGAACATTTAATTTTAAATAAAAGCTTGTTTATTTTTCCCGAACAATAGAATTTCATTAGAATTTATTTAAAAGAAGTGTGTGTGGCGAAATTATTAGACTGACGATGCAAGATTTTATTATAGCGTTTGTTGACGTAGCATATATTATGAGAAGTTCCCATTGGAACAAGAGCTTAAACTGCCTATAAAGTTTTATTTATTTTATTATTTATGCAAATCATAAGTTTCCACGCGATTTCACGCGCGTATTTCCCGTTTCCAGGAACTTCATAATAAAATAACCTATTGCATTTTCAATGAATGGGCTATTTAACACTGAAATATTTTTTCAAATCGGTCCAGTAGTTCCTGAGACAAGCGCGTTCAAGAAAACTAACAAACTCTTCGGCTTTATATATTAGTATATAGATAAATAATTTTAGCTGGTTTAATATTTGTTACATCTCTGGTACTCCAGTAGTCTTAGTTTATTCACATTTATACTTCAAGAAGTTTAGAACTAAAGCTCGACTACGGAAAAACTCTTCCTGAAAAGTAGGAAAGAAGGATTTTGAGCTTCAAGATAACAAGTCTTTAATTAACTATTGCAAACTTAACCACTAAATGGTAAACTTGCGTTCATTTCATTTTGTACAAAGTGATAAACAAAAACTTTCAAACAGAATATCTTAGACATATGAATACATAACATATGAATTTCAAACAAACATGGATTTAACGTTAATGTATATAGAGAGACAAATATGAATGGTTTCCTTTTTTTTAATTGATTATAAATAAAAAGGACAACCACCGTAGGGTAGCGGTATTTGGCTCTCTTTAAATCTCGGAGGTCTTTTTAAATCTTTGTGTAAATTCTAAGATTTCTTTCCGGGTCTGGTTGGTTGAGGTACTACCCTTAAGATGTCTTTCCGGGTCTGGTTGGTTGAGGGACTATCCTCCGTGCCTCGGAAGGCACGTTAAGCCGTTGGTCCCGATTGTTATAACATCATCTATAATAATAGTATTTCAAGGAAAGGGCAGCAGCGTTTTGTTGTGTGGTGGGGTTCCACCGTGGCCGAAAGTTTAAGGCATTAGGGGCTACATCTAAAATGCAGGTTCCAGTCCTGCCGGTGGTCTAAATTTATTAATCTCAGTATTGAAATTTATTATTTTTACTTTTATCTCTGTGTTTCCTTTCAAAGGTGGCTCATTAGGGCCACCCGGCACCCACTCCGCACCGCCTCACTATATCAACTCCGTAGCGTCACCGGATCGCCTTGGTAAGTCCTCCATGCGCGGACGGCGGGTGGTCCACTCGGTGACAATTCGCTGCTCGCATGCTTGCCTTGCGTTGACTGCGCATTGCCAACGCGCGGGTCCCAAGTGGACCGCGCGCTGCCCGCGAATGATGCACCTAGTGCCAATTGTTAAGACTGCTGTTTATAGGTGATAACGTGGCGTCCACCCGTGAACCACCTGTCGACAACGAGTGGACGCCTTGCGACGAGGCGGTGCGGGGTGGGTGCCGGGTGGCTCTAATGAGCTGTGATCTTTACTCTGATTTAAACAGGAACATCATCGTTAAAACATGCTGGAGCTGGGCTTTTATGATTGCAATACAGTTTATATCTAAAGCAGACATTTTCGAACTTGCATATGTCATGTACATATGTTTTTTTTCCAATAAAGAATTTATTTATTACTATTATTTATTACTATTATTTTTCACACCGTTAAATTATATCACTCAAGGTTGTTTGAAAGCAGTAAGTAGAGGGAAATCGGATTGTGGTCTGCGGTTGGTTTGACGCAGAAATAAACAAGTACTTTACCACGTTGCTGTTTATTTAATAAGTCTGTATTAGAAAGCGGAAGGACTTATTGATTACTATATAAACTTATATATCAACATACATTTAGTCTGATCGGTTGTATTAGTCAATCTTTATATATATAATTCTTCTGTGAGTGTGTATGTCACTGAACTTCTCTCAAACGACTGGACCGATTTTGATGAAATTTTTTGTGTGTGTTCAAGGGGATCTGGGAATGGTTTAGATTCACAATTTTGTCCGCTGGACAATGTTTTTTTAATTAATTTTTTAATTTATTAGTAGTTGCCTGAACACCGATCAACCTTTATCTAACTAAAATGTAGAGTCAATTTGAGCTTTATTTTTTTGCTAAGATTTTTTAGGGTAGGTGTAGGGTAGGGTAGGGGTAGATTAGGGGTAGGGGTAGATTAGGGGTAGGTGTAGGGTAGGGGTAGGTGTAGGGTAGGGGTAGGTGTAGGGTAGGGGTAGTGTAGGGTAGGGGTAGTGTAGGGTAGGGGTAGTGTAGGGTAGGGGTAGTGTAGGGTAGGGGTAGTGTAGGGTAGGGGTAGTGTAGGGTAGGGGTATTGTAGGGTAGGGGTAGTGTAGGGTAGGGGTAGGTGTAGGGTAGGGGTAGGTGTAGGGTAGGGGTAGGGTAGAGGTAGGGTAGGGGTAGTGTAGGGTAGGGGTAGTGTAGGGTAGGGGTAGTGTAGGGTAGGGGTAGTGTAGGGTAGGGGTAGTGTAGGGTAGGGGTAGTGTAGGGTAGGGGTAGTGTAGGGGTAGGAGTACCGCATAAACGAAGTCTCTACGGCCCAGTTTATTTTATACAAATGTTTAGGTCTTTTATGTATCGATTGAGGCAGTACGAAGTCTGCCGGGTCAGCTAGTATAATTATAAATCATTATACATTCACAATGTATTTGTTTACTTTTTTTGTGTGGCAGTCAGAGGGTGCCAGTTTAAGTAAACACTAGCGACCCGCCCCGGCGTGGCACGGGTGGAATTCCACACGAATCACTCAATCTATTAAAAAAACCGCATCAAAATCTATTGCGTCGTTTTAAAGATCTAAGCATACATAAGTACAGACAGCGGGAAGCGACTTTGTTTTATACTATGTAGTGATATCGACACAATATTTTTTATTTTATTGTTTAGATTGAGTCCAGAACTTAACATATAAAGTCATGTACTTCAGCATGGCATCTTATGTCGATTTCAACATTTTATACTTATATACAATGAACTATATTTTTCTACTAGCGACCCGCCCCGGCTTCGCACGGGTACAATACTGATACTTATACTACAGAATGTCTTTAAACCTCGAACAAAACGGGCGAAATTTAGTCAAAACAAACAGGAACAAATTAATAAAGGTACCTACTAAAACTCAATTAAATAAGTAGGTGGGTATACTTTTATCGTATGGAATACCTATACTCTTCAGGACTAGCAATACAACAAACAATAAATAGGTATTCAAGTATCTATCCATCATAGTTACAACGAACACAAAACTTCCAATTTTAATCATTCAAAGACCAAATATTATCTACATAAACTGCACTTAGTGATGAAATAATTTATTTTGATAAGGATTAATAGCATGAGTAAAATAAACGTTTCTAAATGTAGTCCCAAAAATTCAAGATTTCTAAATAAAAAAATGGTTGTTGTCCCTCATTTGACATACATAGGTATAGTGTGTCGCGGTTTTTTGTGTAGATATTTATAAGATCTACAATTAATTAGAACATTTTATGGTTCAATCTTTTATAGTTTAGGCAGCGTACGCAAAATAAGTAACTTTTCTGGTTGATTTTTTACACCTTGTGTCCGAAAAACCCAAATATCTTACGGAACTCTATTTTTTTTCAAAATAAAAATTAGGCTATGTTACTCGTGGATAATGTAGCTTTCGAATGGTGAAAGAATTTTAGAAATCGGTCCAATACTTTTTGAGCCTATTCATTACAAACATACAAACAAAGTTTTCCTCTTTATAATATTATTATATTATATAGTATAGAGTATAGACAAACAAACAAACAAACATAGAAACAAAGTTTTCCTCTTTATAATATTAGTATAGATAAGTTTAATGTCATTTCAATTCCTATAACGATAAACTTTAGTGTTCTCTTTGATAATGTATTAGATTCCCGCGATTCACCCGCGTAGCTCCCACGCCCGTGAAAACTCCATCATGAATTCTAAAGGTTAAAAAGCTTTTAAATCTGTCCGTAGTTCCGGGACATATGCTACGCAAACAAATAATCACATTTTTACCCTTTATAATAATATATAGACATCGATTATGAAAGTTATGCTACGTTGACTTTTGTTATTATTATTATCTTATTTTATAAACTTAATCGTTTTAGCAGTTTACACGGCACACATCAGTTAAGTCTAAGGTGAATTGTAAGTTGAAAGTAGTTTTTTTATTTTTATATCCTCCACGTGACCTTATTGTGTCTTAACAAGAATAATAAATAGCGTATTTGACAACATACACTTACGGCCAAATTGCTTGACCCTCATTTTTGGTCCGTGATTTATACTCGGACCAGTCCGCTCTAATTTATAGCCTTCCCAAACACTTTATTCTTAAGCATTATTGCATACTTTCCCCTTGTATATTTTCATATAAAATTTTTTGATGACTACTAAAAATAAATATTTAAACAGGTCTAAAATATATTTGATATTGTCAAAGAACAATTTCAAAAATGTTTACGCACGTGTGTACGAAAACACGCGTGTAGGTATCTACACGCGGGGTATGTGATTTCGCACGTGCGAAAACATTTTTAAACACGATCTAAAATGTCTCTTGAAATTATTTATTTAAAACTTCAGCTTAATATATAAGTACATAAACTGACTTAATGCCAGATACATTCTCTACCATTGTATCATAGGGCGGCGCAGATAGAATATAGTTGGTGCTATTCCAGAGACTAATATAGTTAAGAATTTAAGAGGTAAAATGGGTCGGGCTTTAAACTTTTAATAAAATTGTATATAATTTGTTGGAGATAGAAGTATTTTTCAACAAGAACTTTCCACTAGATAGTGATCATACTCTCGCATTTTTTATTTGAAATATATTATTTCAGTTATATAATCCGTGATCGTGGATACAAAAACAATAAATATTTTTTTGTGTAAGTTTCAAAATGTGTTTGTAAATAATATTCTTCTTTATCTCAAAGAACCTAACTGTAAAAAAAAATGTAATCACAAATTTCATATCATTTCATATGGAGAGTTGCCCATAATTTCTATGAGTTACATTCGGATACCCGCCCCAAGTAGAGCATCATACCAATAAATTAAAAGTAGGCGTAACTCCAAGAGATTAGTTGTGGTTGAGAGTATTGTGCTTGATAAATAACAAACCCATTATATGTTGACACTAAAACGGTTTATTTTGTCATAATTCTTTTTGTTCAATTATTTTAAATACTTTACGAAAATAAAATAAAAATAAAGAAACATGTTATTTTGACTTTAAGCAATTGAAAATAAATGTCTTGTAAGAGCACCAGAGACAAGTAAATAAAATAATATTTTGATAATCCACGGACATGCGTTTTTTAAGGCAATTAATATTTGTTAATATTATTATGTTAGCAAGCCGCTAACATATAAACAAATATGATGAAAGCGCGTGCGCAACATACTTGATATAGATATCATGTACATATAGGCACACGCTCACGCATCTTCATATTATATCAAAATATATTTTGCTTTTTTTTCAGCTACACATTGTCTTTTGATTAATAGAAAGACACAAGTTAACAAACAATAAATGTGTACTAAAAATGTTTTACTAAACATAAAAAGGTACCATAAAAAACTGAAATTGCTCAACACGAACATAAGTGGTTCTGAAAAACATTAGCTTTGTAGTCATGCCCCGTTGTATACCGTAACCTCAAAATAAGTAAAATGGAAGGAACATATGGAAGTAATGTGTCAATAATATTAAAATAACAGTTTTGTTAGCGGCCGTAGCCCAATGGCTAGGGCGTATTGTGATCTTGAGGTCGCCAGTTCGAGCCCCACCCATTGCACTACCGACTGGAACCCACTCGTAACACAAGCATTTTAGCTTAGCACGAGGGGTTAACAATAATACTAGTAGACTGCAAAACTCTACTAGTATTCTTTTTATAAAACAAATATATATTTTGTACCGGTGACTCCGTGGTTACGGTAGTTGCTTCTGTGATATTCTGGGTACTACGGATAGTTGTTTGAGTCTGGGTGTACTTTATGTCCGTGAATGATGTGTATGCAAAGTCTCCTACGACAAAGGAAATAATTTTAATAGTGCGGGAATTATTGTTTAAAAAAATACCATAAAAACATTATTTTATATGCTTGGTTAACTGTTTCTTAGGTTTGATTATTTTCGAAACGGCGATATATAAGTAAAGGTATTTTACAAAAATGATGATGATTATCAAGTTGGAAATTGTTTCTTTTGACATGGGTTATAAATGCTTCTGTCTCTTTTTGTATATTTAATATACATATTCGTAACTAATACTTTAAGAAAGGGTCATGCTGTTCGGTTTCCGGCTTAAAATAGACCATTCATGACTTCCCATTGCTGTCTTAAAGAGTGACTAAGGCATATACAGTTAATGTATGGGCAGCAGCTGTATCTGTCAGGTCAAGGATACTTATCATGTTACTGCAAACTGTCGAAAGATTGTGAACATACTGCTTACAATTTGATGCATTATTTTTCGGTAGGTACAGAAGAATATATCGGCGACAATTATATAAAATACTGACTTTTTCGATTTATTACGACAAAACAAAACTAAAGCATTAAAAATCGTAAACTATTACTTAATATTTACGATGAAATAATATGTGATAACTCTTTTTTTCGTAAAGAAGTTTCTACATAATCGTCATAAAATAAGTCAAAAATACCGCTAGAAACTGTTTAACTTACCTAGTTAACCAGTCTGACAGAGATACCTATAGACAGAGTAATTTTCTTTCCGGTGACAATAATAATTTAAAAAAAAAATACATTTTTCTGTACCTTGTGCGATTATATCAAAAGGTTTTACACAAAAGAGTAATCACATTTTTTACAACTTTCTTGACAAAAGATGCAATTAACATTTTATCACCTCTGGGTACGTCATAAAAATTCGTTTTATTTCAAGATGTATCAGATGGTTGATATTAATTAGTTCTTTTATCTTTTGTTAAATATCATACGTAAAAAAAATCAGTAAGACAGTAGGTTCTTTAAATTTAACCAGCCCGCCCCGGCTTCTCACGGTAGTAATACATAATTTACACAAAGCGTTACCAATTAATATACCTAAACCTTCCTCAAGAATACAACAATTAATCAATAAAATTCGTTCTTTTTAAGTTATTGCGGACAGATAGATGCGGCAGAGGAACTTTTTTTATAAGATGTAGTGGTAAAGGACCAGGAACGAAAGGATTTAAAAGCAATTTTTTCCTTAAGTTGTGTACCGACTGACAATACAAACTAAAGTAGAACATGGTTTTAAGACAACTCTTTACAATACTTTGTTTCACGTTTAGACGTGGGTTACACCAGTCGTACCATATCTACTGTTAATTATTACACATAAGATGTAATAGATACGGTGCGGCTGGTAGATATAGATCACAAAAGTTTTAAAATACTTATAATACACAATACGAATAATTTCAATTGGTGTATTTTAAAAATACCATCATATTAAGCAACGTAAGCAGATTATACCTTATTTGAAAAGTAACTGCTGAAGCAAGATGTAAAACTACGAAAAAATTATGAGCTGTAAAGCTGGCAACTAGTATTCTTGTTCACCCCTCGTTCTAAGCTAAAATGCTTGTGTTACGAATGAGTTCACGTCGGTAGTGCAATGGTTGGGGTTCGAACCGGCAACTTCAAGATCACAAGTCCGACGCCCTAGCCATTGGGCTACGGCCGCTTACAAAACTCTTATTTTAATATTACTGTAGTTACTATAGATATTTGCTCGTTTTTCACACCTCGCAAATTTATCAATTATTTGGGTTATTAGGGTGGGCGACGGCATTCATCTTACTTTCGTGAATCATTATGAGACCATTTGGCAAGATTAAAAGTCCATTTATTATTTTTTAAATGAACGCCGCAACTAGTACTAAAAACGTGCCAGGGTGTCTTTTTGGGCTTAAATAGAAATATGCTAAAAGTGATTAATAATTTTTAAGAATGTATAACTTTTGTGAGTATGTGCAATAATATGTGAGATTTATAGAAATACGCTTAAAAATTAAAACTGCTAAGTTCTAAATATACTGCATCTTAGCTTCGAAAGTTTTATTTGGCACATACATCAACCATTCTGGAGTATAATGGATCCATTCTTCTTCTTCGACTCCATTCTTTCCTTACCTAAAAACTTAACATTTCAAAGAGCACCCAAAATGACCTATGTTGATGTCGATGGTTTAGTTATAGTCCACAAAGACTATACATACAAGTTTTTGTTGCACTTTAAGAGACCTTTCCAACCATACCCTACACGATGGGGTTAGTCGAATTTAATTTTTTTTTATTCACTTTTCGTAGTATGGGAGTAGGCTGAAAAAAAACCATAATTTAAAAACCAAGTTTTGGATCTTCAATAAACATCTATCCACCAAGTTGGGTGACAGTCGATGTAGTAATGGCGGAGTACGAGCCAGGACGGACGGACATGACGAAACTATAAGGGTTCCTTGTGGACTACGGAACCCTAAAATTGACGAAGTTACAGAGCGTAAAAATTTTACGTGACGTCTCTTCTAGATACAATTTTACCTAGGAGTAATAGGACTATAAGAAAGTATTAGGTATGACAAAAAATACTTTCTTTCAATATATTGGCATGTTAAAGTTTGACATTGACGGCTTGCGGTCGGAATGTTTCCCATCGATTTATAAAACTTAAAGTTTTGCTTCACTTTACGAGATCAAAAAGGGGCTATTTGGTTAATTTTCTTTTATATTCCCTGTTATAAAGAAAACGGAAATTTCACAAAAGTTAAACAACATTTTTGTTATATTATTTATTATTTGTTTTGGTTTTACCTATGTAGAAAATAGTTACATTAGTCGAAATATTCCATTCTATGTGCTGCTGCATGCTGCAATGGCTTTTTCTATTTTCTGCTGATTTTGAGCTTCGGTGTTTTGTCAATATTTTTAAAAGTAAAATAAGTGGGCAACATATTTGATTTATTTAGTATGATTTTTTTTATTGCTATTTAACGTTTAGTTTAAAACATCACGTTACGACGCACTAGAGCAGAGAAGTATTCCAATTTAATTCAAATAAAAAAAACTGATAAATACAAAAAAAACGAAACGTTAAAGTTCCAGAAAAATATCAAAAATTGCACTTTTGAGACATCGGTTCCATAACAAAAGCATCAAGCAACATTTTCGGCGAAAAAATTTGTATGCACTAAAATTCTATAATTTATTGACACATATTACCAAAATTGAACTAAGGTATTTTAGGATGAATGCATCCTTTTGTATTGTACACTCAAAACCATTTACTCTCATACCTTGGACTAAGTGGGTGGCAAATGGTGTAAGTTAGAGCAACTTTCATGAGTAGACGGTGCTTCACTCACCCTGGCTCAAACACCGTACCAAATGCACTCTACGAGAGCTATGTTATGGTAATTTAGGATCCATCTGTATACAAAAAGGGATGTAAAATAGTTTTCAAGTTTCAAGACCAGACTATTTCCAAGATAGAAAATATAAGTGTTTCTGAATAAACAAATAAGTTTGCATATAAACGCTACGCGTATTTCCCTTTTCGTGTAAAACTGGCGACACTGGTCTCGCGAAATCCACACGCTTTTGTATAGCTACACAATTGCGTATTTCCCTTTTCGTGTCCATTTATTTAATAACTAACTTCCCGCGCGTAGCTCTTGTTCCTGTGGGAACTTCATAATTAAATATAGCGTAAAGCCTTCCTCGATAAATGATCTATCTAATATTGAAAGAATTTTCCAAATCGGGGTAATTCCTGAGATTAGCGCGTTCAAGTAAACAAACAGTTCAGCTTATATATTAGTAACTAGATATCTTATCTATAATTTATAAAATACGTATAAACAACTAAAAATAGCTAATTTAATATACAATATTTCTATTCTACATTAATTATACTTGGAAAGGTTCCCAGAATGCAGCATTTTTTTTCTTATACATATTTTAGTTTATCGTCATTTTTATTACACCCTTCATTTTAGTCTACCTCATCTAATACGAAAACATCGTCTCTGTTTGATGACGAGTTCGTATTAACAGTACACATTCAATTATTATGATATACGTGCAGAACGTCCCAACGTGAACAGTATAAACATTACAAAATAATCTTTGTAAGCCACATTAAAATTCAAACAAACTCATATAACGTTAGGAATGTAAAGCAGGGAAATCAAAAACATATGGCAAACGTGGGTCTAAAATAGGCTTAATTGTGCTGAATTTGTCTTTGACAGAAATTATGAATTAATGCTAATGAGAATGTGATAAAGTAAATGTAATTAAATTTTGAGGGGATTTCGAAATACGAAGGGATTTTATTTTAAATGGAACCCAATTACTGAAACCAAATACCTTAATTATGATATAATTGCAGCCTTATACGGCTGATCTTTTTTTAAAGTAATTACCATTGACTCAAATTTTGGGTGACTACGGTTATTTCCACTTGTATGGTTACTAAGGCGAAAGCGATTTTCTTTTAATTATTTATTCTTAAAATGACGTTGATGCCTATTTTCCTTAGTTACTCTAGCTAAAGAAGTGAAAATTTATATGTGATAAATATCTATTATGTATTATTTGTCAATATGCCATACTCATCATCAGCTCGTATAACGATAACTGCCGAACTGGGGCCTCCTCCTGAGGGAGTATAACTGGGTTCGAAATAATACCTACTGCATTCTCCTTGACGTACATAAAACAACAACAGTACCTACATAAAATCGAATCGAATCTTCTTCAACAGCCCGTTTACGTCCACTGCTGTACATGGGCCTCCTCTTAAAATACCTTGGCAAGCCAGGATCGTAGAGGGATATTGCCATAATCACCACGCTTGGCAGACGGGTTGGTGATCGCAGTAGGATGTAAACCTTGAGCTAATAGATGCTGCTGCCCATCCATCAGCCATGTGTCCCTTAGTCGCCTTTTATGACACCCATGGGAGGACATGGGGTGATCTATTCTAAGCCAGAAACCACACGGCAATCGAATCGAATACAAGAATACAATTCTGGTGTATAATACAGATAACAAATCGACCAGTCAATCGGTCAAACTAACGACCAAAATAATTACATAGTAATAAAATTATAAAGAGGAAAGATTTGATTCTTTGTTTGAATTGAATAGGCTCCTAAATTACATGACGGATTTGAAAAATTATTTCATCCTTGGGAAGCTTTACAATCTCCGATGCACATAGGGTATATTTAAGTATGAAGTTGCCACGAGAACGGGACCAACGCGGGTGAGACCGCGCACGGGGAGCTATTCTAAAATAAAATGATATTTTTACTTTATAAAGCTTCAGTAAATTACAAATTTTGCATTTGGCTTCATATGTACAGTAAGTACATGAACTGCATTTTATGGTTATTTGTTTAGCTGTGCTTGAATGTAGGTTATTCAAGTGGTGACTAGAAATTATTTAACACTTTTCATAATTTATATTTGGTTCCTGAAAGCCTGATAAAGTCGCGGTACCGCCACATTATTTAATGTGAACGAAAACAAATAGGTTTTCATACCTATGTTAATATACAGAATATTTTATGCTACATTAAACCAATTTAACTTTGAATAAATAATTAATGGTCTTTTATACGGCTTGGGTTGGGATTATTTATGCGCATTCTTCAGTATTTGAATTAATTACGTTGGTTTTTAGGAGTAGGTACCTTTATTTAATAATGGTCTCTTCTAATAGTATTTTCCGGGTATATTATTTTTGTTACCTTCATTTTGAGCTTTAATTTTCTATTTTAGATTGCTTAATTGCCAATCATAAATATGCATAAGCTTAAATTTAAACTTGAAGCTGTGCTGTATGTTCTTTTATAGTTATACCTACTCCTGTAAAATATTAGCTTTGGCCATCTGACAAAATATACATAATAGCTTCAGTGTTGTAATATTTTCTTGTGTTTCAAAGAGATTCTCATATTTCTTGCTTCCAATATGTTTCCATATTGTCGGGCGGCGTTGTGCTTATTTATTGCTGATTCCTGGAGGACACAAAAGGCGAAATAATAGCAATATTTTGTGTCTTCAATATATTGTATCCGAATAAGTCTATATTATTTTATACTTTGGTTGACCTTTATAAACCACAAAAAATGTACTAAGGCTATACGTGCGAAAGTTGAATAAGTTTTTAAATGTATTATTTAGATTATTATAATCACTGCTCGGTATAAGTCTCGCTTTGAGTATCGGAGGTCGTGAGTTCGATACCCACACCGGATAAGAAATTATTGTGTAAACTCTAAGATTTCTTTACCGGTTTGGTTGGTTGAGCGAGTACCCTTCGTGCCTCGGAAAGCAAGTTAAGCCGTTGGTCCGGATAGTTATAACATCAGCTATAACAAGAGTAAACAAGTGAAAGGGCAGCAGCGTTTTCGTATGCGTATTAGAGGATAAAACTACGGCCCTCAACCCGCTTGCCAGCGTGTTGACTATGGCAAAACCCTCCTTCGGGAGGAGGCCCAATGTTCAGCAGAGGACGGTGTACGGACTGGCGTATTTCCCTTTCCGTGTCCAACTGGCGACACCGGTCTCGATCAACACGATTACTGTTATGTGTGTATAATGACTTTTAAATAAAAAAATGAAAAAAAAACAACTTTTTTTGAGTTTCAGTTCTATGTATGGGGAACCCCAAAATTTATTGTTTTTTTTTCTATTTTTGTGTGAAAATCTTAATGCGGTTCACAAAATACATCTACTAACCAAGTTTCACCATTATAGTTCATATAGTTTCGGAAAAAAGTGGCTGTGACATACGGACGGACAGACAGACAGACAGACAGACATGACGAATCTATAAGGGTTCCTATTTTTGCCATTTGGCTACGGAACCCTAAAAACCGTGTTCAACTCAATTGCACACTATTTTGTAAAACCTCTTTTAAAGTGCTTGTTGTAGTAGTGTAGTTGACGCGAGTTGAGCACGGGTTGGTCGAATTGTGTAGTAATACAAAACCGTGTGGATTTCGGAAGACCGGCGTCGCCAGTTGGACACGGAAAGGGGAATACGCTACGGGCTGATGATGATGATGAATCATCAACTATTTTATTCCTTTTCTCTTTCTCTTTGAGAAAATCGGAAAATTTGGACAAAAATGTGACTAAAAAGCTATTAGCTTTTTAATTTGCAACGACGATATAGCATTTAACGTTTGAAGAATTTAGCCGTTTTCACATTCATATGTGTCAGTGATAGCGGTTTTAATATTTCCTTTAAGATTTTACTCTTGAAACTTTGCCCACGACTTTAAAAGCACTGAAAAACATACTTTGAAAAGTACCCGTTTTATTGGGACTTCGTTCTTGTATGTTAAATAATAGTAGATATTCTTACTTCTAGAAGGTTCGTCGGCGAAGTTCGTTTGAATAAAAATGGGTTATAAAATGAATTTTTTAAATGTTAATCAGAATTATTGGACAAGTTTTGTAAAAAATGAAATTAAAATATTTACGGGAATTGACAGTTTTTTACCTAGCGATCATTAATTAAGGTTTAAAGCTAAGTAGACTATACTGAAAAGTCATAATAAGCAATTCGCGCATACACCAAGCGCAAATAACTAGTATTTTATCGGCTAACTGTCAACTGAGGGCATTTAAGGCCTAAATTCAAACACTTATCCCTCAGGATCAGTTGAATCAAATTGCAGCTGAACCTATTGATACGTTTAGTATCTTACGTACGTTTGCCGTTAGCCGTCAACAAAACTTCGCTAATACACTATACATAATAATATAGTGTAGAAAGTAAAGAAAAAGTAAACAGAAAAGCTTTAATTTTCATTTGTCAAACAGCTTCTTTGTAAAAACAAAACAACTATTAATTTTCTTATAATTATAATCACCTCCTTTCGTTAAAGCTAAATTATATTAAGATATAAATTAAATAATTAATTATTGTTATTTAACTTTGTCGTAATACTAGGCAGATAGACAAGATGATTAGCTTTTCCGCAATAGATTTTAGTTACCATATTTTGTTTTTACTTGTATTAATACAATAATAGTATTTCATTGTGTGCCGAATAAATATGGTTTAATTAATTTACAATGAATTACTGATTAATTGACGAAGACAGCGGTCATCGAAGTTTCGCGGTAATGGAAAAAAAAACTACACGGGCGTGCCGTAACGCTGCTCTCGGCCGACTGGCGCGTGCGCGGCTAATGGCGGGCGAGCCACGGGAAGGGTTTGTGCGCGCGGGTGCCGGCGATGTTACCTACGCTTCAACTCCGGCCGCGGTATCGCGTTACACATCTTAATTAGTAGAACAATGAACATTACTTTAATTTATTTACGTACTTACTGATTTTTTTCATCCATTTGGCAACGGAGAATTAATGTGTCTCCGGTCGAGGTTGAACATATTCAAATCATGAAGACAAAGCAAAACCTAAAACTGTCAATGGATACACATTTCATATAGGTACTCACGATGTAAAGTTGCACAACCGATAGAGCTAAGGTTCAGAGGCAACGATCGTTACGTAACCCATAAAACAGAAGTTCAGTCAGCTGTTAGATTATCTGGAGTGCGTCCCCAAGTCGAGTAAGAAAAAAAAAAAACGATCCACGGCCGTACCTATCTTTTCTCGAAGCAACTCAGGCTATTTTCGACCCTCTATAACTTCGTTGTGGATAAGGATAGGAGCCTGAATTTTCACTAACCAAGCAGGCTTTGTAAAAAACAGTATGTTTCAAATTTCATTCAATTTGAACCAGTACTTTAAGAATTATAACTAGTAAAAATTTGGTAATTTTGTCACTCACTCACTGACTGACTGACCGATCATCAAAATGTTAAGGCACTTCTAGCAGACGTAGAAGCTTCAAATATTGAGTCCTAGGAGAGTTTAGTGTAAAACTTATGGGAAAATTCCAACATTTTGCAATTTTGGTCCAGTTGTTAAGTTTCATCAACTGCAAAAATAACTTTGTTATTTCTTATAAATGTATAGGATTACAAAGTTACATTTGCAGTCAGTGAATCAGTGTTAATGAATATGTATGATTTAATGGAAGAATAGGTGTAGATAGGGACCTAGATGTGATTGTGTTAAAAGGTGGTGGCTAAGTGGTTACGTTAGTTGCTCCAGAGACCTGGTTTTCTGCGTTCGAATCCCACTCGGGAAAATTATTCGTCTGAAATTAAAACAGTTGTACTGAGTCAGGGGGTGCTTTGTTTTCGTGAATCTATCGAGCGGTGAGACCTTCGAGACACAGACATTAATTTAACAAGTAAAAAAAAATAGTAGGAAAAATAAAAAATAAACTCAATGGAATGTAAAAGCAAGTGTGCTATGAACGATAGTATACTAACAATCATAACAACGTCCTATGGAGGTGGCTTGTCCGCTTGACCCATGTCTCAACAGGAGGCCGCGGCCCCTCGAGAAGTAGGGACCCCGTGTACTCTGGCATCCCTGAAACTGGTTATTTGGGCCCAGGAGAGCCCCCAGCACCATTTGAGTAGCGGACTCTGCCATAGGGTATCCCAGATAGGCAACAGGACCTGGGCCCCTCACCAATTGTGGTCGGAGGAGTAACCGGGGGGGTAGTTGTAACAAAATTCCATTATAAACAGTTAAGTAATATCTTAAATAAAAAAAAACTTTGACTGCGAGGCAGTAAATGCCATACATAAGTTCATGTTAATCCTCTGTTAAGCTTGATGTTGTAGTTTTCGATTAGGTGCATTGACAATATTTATAACGAATGAATCTGGACGGTTTACATCTAATTTAAGCCTACTTTGGAAGTATTAAAGTGGATGAATCCCCCATTTGTGAATACAATAGACTAAAATTTACTTTAAACTTTGGCGATAATCTACAAAGCGTAGGTATTGGGAATAATTGTATAAAAATTTCTCATTATAAACTTGAAACCAATTTCTGTGAAGTCAAAGGGCCATAATTTATAACTGAAGTTTTTAAACAGGAACAGTACCTTCTTAATAATTTCTGGTTCGAAATATTACATTGGAAAAACAAAACCCATATATCCAAATATGTTTTTTAATGAAATTTAACGTATTTTACGTTTTTCAGAGCAATTTATAAGTTTCCGTTGATATTGAAGCTAAAATTATAAATAACATTACAAACGATTGGCTTAAGCAATCTTCTATAGTTTAGAGTGCATAAAATTCAATGAACTGATGTGGGAATGGATGTATCTGTCTTGATTTTGGCAATGTAGTGCTATTCTCAGTGTAACCTTTAAGTGCATTTTTAAGTATTTCAATTTACGATGGACTTTCTTATGAAACAGACCATAAAAGACTACGAAATTTGTGATTTATCTTGTCCGATCTTTGGAACACTCTGCGAGCACGATTTTATTTTTATTTGTTAAGAATTAAACCCTGCAGGTATTTAAATAAAAATTGTCGTGTATAATAATCATGTCTTATCCCTACGCTCAAGATGGTAAGACTACTCCAAATTACATTAGAGTTAGTGGAGCTCATATTAGTGCTCGCCATTTTCTTATACATCAACTAGATGAGAAAATGACTTAGATGCAAAATATCAATAAGTGGCCATTTGATGTCGTATGGTGATTCCTTTATATTTTAAAGATAATAAAGTTACTGGGGACCAAACAAGCACTTTCATATAAATTGAAAAAGGTTAAATAACGAGAACACTTTGTTGTTTGTCTACTTGTGTACACTACGGTTATTTCCCTATAAAAGTTGAAAAGCCTTTTTCAACATCTATTCATATGAAATCTATGAAGAGATATTGAAACAGTTATAAAATATATTTATTATTAGGTAGTCAACAAAAAAGCAATACCTTTTATTAATAAATGATATGATATTTATTTTTTTGCAAAACCTTTTTTATATCATATCACACATATGTACACAAGGTGCCATGTATAGATGCTATTCTTAAAAATTATCTTTCACACATTAGCCATAATAAAATCATGCCGTATATGTTTTTTTGTTAGTGGGGGGGGGGGTTGCGGCTTCCCGTTTTGGGGGAGGGTTATGTGGGACTCGCCTTTTCCATTAACGATAGTATGCTACCCATACCATGAGGAGAGGACCCTACCACTAAAACCCCCCGGATACTCCTTCCGCCATGAGTATGGGGGGCCACCAGGTATTACTGTTCGCACTTTTCAGTGAAACCCCCACGGCGGCCGGCCTCGGCTTGCAACTATGCCGCGGGCTCTCCTGGGCCACTTGAGTGTGTGGCCCATTCAGCCAATTACGGGACGCCCGGAGTACTCAGGTGTCCCGTCTCCTCACGGGTCGGCCTGTGTAGGGAGCATGTTCCTTACTCCCCGAGACCGAGCCTAGGGCGGCATGCGGCAGTTGGGGGAGGGCTCCTCTTCCCTCTGCCACTCCGCGGCCTCCTTTTGGGACATGAATTGCCCAAGAGGCCACCGCCTCCCACGACCATCACAAATTTTGTGATCCGCTCGTGAGCGGGGGATGGGTAATGCATTTTTATCCTGGTAAAAAGGCCTTCAATTGTCAAGTTAAAGTGTTAGTAGAATGATTATTATAGGTCAAATATATAACGCCCTATTACAAATTGCAAATAACCCTTTTTATTTGAATATAATTACACAACTTTTCTGTGGCCAAACAGCTTATGGGTACAGCTTTATTATAGGGGTACATTCACGTATCATTGCGATGTATACAAGGCTTTATAAACTTTTTGATTAAATTTGTTACGGCCAGACCTAAGTTGTGTGGTGCTTTCAATTTAACTTTATTGACGGATATTTAGAATGGATTTATTCGAATAAAAATGCAACAAAGGATTACCAAAGCTCCAATTTTTCTCAAGCTTCGTATTTTTTTTTATAGAATAACAAAATTGCATTTGATAACATCAAACATAACTATTATATCCTATAATTCAATTGTTGTTGTGTCACTGGACAGCACCTTGCCTAGGTTATTAAAAGAAACTCATTAATCAAACTTTCTAGGCACTGAAAATTTTCCTAAAAGACCAACGTTATTTTATATTTACAGGGCTGTAATGAAAGAGAAACTTTAAATAAATAATTTTAAAGAGGACCAAGCACTTATTCTTTTTTTCTTTCGACTGGTTTACCTACTAGTTTGCAGTTTTGTTGTAGGTAGTAGGTGTAACATATTTTAAGAGTTCTTATATAATTAAGGTATTGGACTAATGCATTACTAACACTAAAAGTACACTATCCTGCTAATATTATAAATGTGAAATGTTTGTATGTGTGGATGTATGTATGTTTGTTACTCTTTAACGCAAAAACTACTCAATGGATTTGGCTGAAAGTGCAAGCATTTGCACGCGTATAGCTTAATAGCTGGATAAACATATAAGCTACAAAATATCACGATCCGACCCACTGGAGCAGAGTGACGCGGGTTAAATCGCGGGGAGCCGTGGGGAGCGGCTAGTTGTAGGCCGAGAACCACGGCACGGATTTTAGGTTCTGAGTATGAACCAGAGAACAAAATTAAAGCATACTGTTGACTTATTACCCTCTAGCGTCCCGTCTTCGCACGGGTGCACATTTCTAGTGCAAATATAACTTATAGTACTCATGTAGGATTCTAATTAGAGGTGTAAAAGTAACGAAAAAATGCTTACCCGTATGTATTCGTTACTATAACAATAAGTACTCGTTACTTTCGTATCGTTACGTTACTCGTTACTTCTGATACCTCACAACATGATATGTTATGTTAGAGCAACGCGTACAATGTACTCTATAGAAAACTTACTTATTTATAAATTACACACCAAGCTACGTAAGGTGCATTTTTCGCATTTTAGTATATTTTTTTTTGTATTTGTAATTTGACAAAAATACTTTCTTACTTAGTTTCTGTTACAATTTCAAACGTTGTCTACACGTACAATACCTTTGTATAAACAGTAAAAAACTTTAACGAATTATTTCCAAATTATACTTTATTTAATTAACGGACATCGTTCCTTATCATGAACGTTTTCAAAAAATACACCGAATAAGCGCGCAAGTACGTAAAAAATACGATCAACCAGCAAACGTTTCAATAAACGCATCAACGGTACTCGCATTTTCGTATATTGGGTACCTACATTGTATAGGTACCGAATATACGAAAGATGCGAGTAACGAAATTCATTATTTAATTCATCACTAGGAGGCGCACCCGTTACTCAGTAACGAATACATACGGTTTGCTTCAGCTCTAACCTACATTGTATAGGTACCGAATATACGAAAGATGCGAGTAACGAAATTCATTCGTGTGTAACGTTTCGTTACTCGGTACTAGACGGCGCACCAGTTACTCAGTAACGAATACATACGGTTTGCTTCAGCTCTAACCAGAAAGAATTATCGAAATCCGTCCAATCGTTTTTGAGTTTATTTGATGCAAAAATACAAAATTTTCCTCTTTTTATATTAGTATAAATAAGCCAGTTTCACTGATTATTTGTACGTTAAAGTAAATAAAGGCTATATTTTTGAGATTTTTGAATATGTATCAAGGCAACGAAGAAATCAAAATTTGGCTAACATTTTAATATCTTTTCCATCTATCTAAATCAACAAGAATCTTAGCATGTTTGTGGACTAAGAAACTGTATTCGAACTATTTCAAGAATGTTGAAAGTTAATTCAATTCTTTTTAAATCCTTTGCAATCTCTTTCTCCAATGTTACATTCATTTTTCTAGACTCTTAAAGATTTCCGCCTTTATCTCAGGTCTAGAATGGAACGGTGAATTAGATTATTCGTTTTCTACAGTTAAGGCTGACGCTACGTTGGGCATGCGCGTCCCTCGTGCATTTTAAAAACGCGATCACCAAGCTCGCCATAAGCTACACAAGTTAGGGATGATCACCCTAGAGATATAGAACAACCTAAAGGGGCTGTACCAGCAATTCATTTACATGTGTAATTATTATGCAAGGTTTTCTTGAATAAATTAAGCTGATACATTATTTTATTTTCACGAGTGTCTACCCTCCGTTCGCCGGAAAGCACTTTAAGCCGTTGTTCCCCATTATGTATAAAAATCGCATATCAAGGGCAGTAGCGTTTCCTTGTGTGGTACAACACAATACTGTAGTCGTCAACCTGTCTTCCAAGCGTGGTGACTATGGAAAATATTCTCCCTCGGGAAAAAGCCCATATTCAGCAGTGGACGTTATACGGTCTGATGATGATGAATCTTATAATTTATAAAAACAAAATATAAATTTTAAATATATGTGTTATACATCCATACGACTAACAATAGTTTTAAGCCACTAACGTGGTGTTAGCACCACTTCTATTGTAATAAGTTGTTATTTAATAAATCATTGTTGTCGTTTTTTGTCAATAAATATATATTTTTGGCAATTTCGTATTTCAATACCGTAACTCAAACGCCCTAGGAACGGGCACGCCCAATATTTGGTCAGCCTAAGAACTAGTGATTTGTTCAAAGTGTCTTGTTGAAAAGAGCATTGACGGTAGTAAAAGATTTTTAGTTAAAAAAATCATTATTTATTTTGTGTGTTTCTCGCACGCGGTTTTGCCCGCGTAACTCGCATTCCCGTAGGAATTTCAAAGTTAAATATAACCAACAAATGAGCTATTTAACACTGAAATAATTGTTCAAATCAGTTCTGTACTTCCTGAAATTAGTGCGTTCAAGCAAACAAACTTCTCAGCTTTTATGTGTAAACCTATTTGTCTTTTCGTGGATTAGTTCACTATACTGCCATGATGTTTTATATTTTTCGAAAGAATAAAATATCAAACAGCAAACATTTGTTTAATATACAAAATAATAAGACGCCTTTTTTTTTTTTTTTTTTTTTCCGGCACCAAATTCATTGACGCATTCCCACCACCGCTGCAGCGTATTAGCGCGCTGGCGGTGGAATATGTGGGACTCGCCCTCTCCATAGCGTGGTATGCTAAACTCATAACACGAGGAGAGGACCCTACACCACAAACCTCCCGGACACTCCTTCGATCCGCCGTTGGTGGGGGCCGGGTACGCATGAGCAATCCGCCCCCCCGACGGCACCCGCGGCCAATATGGTACCGCGGGATCTCCAGGGCCACACTTACAGTGGCCCATTTGCCCAATTATAGGGACGCCCGGAGTGTAGAGGCGTCCCTACTCCTCATGGGTCAGCCTTGAAGGGAGCGGGACCCATGTCCCCCACTCCCCGAGGTCGAGCCTAGGGCGGTAGGCGGCGGGGTTTGGCCCGCCGCCGACGTCCAACACGCCGTCTGCGAAGCGGGTGGGCGGAGGGATCTACTTCCCTCTCCCGCTCCACGGCCTCCTTCTGTGATATTACTTGTCTACAGAAGGAAAACAATAAGACGCCTTGTATATTCTGCTGATAAGGTACCTCAGCATAGGGTTGGCAATACGTAGCAATGGTTTTCAATCGGCGGCCCAAGTAGTGGCACACGGACGAGATACGAAACCTTCACTTAAACAGTATAATATACATACGAATTCTCATTAAAATGCGTATTTTTACTTAATAAAATGAATTGTATAGATAACTTAACATAAATTAAGCAATTGCCCTTAATCACTAATCGATATGAGGTAAATATGTATGTAATTAAATAAAGATATTATAATTAGAACTACAAAATAATGCTATTTTTATATTATACAAGCTATCCCGCGCGAACTTAAAATATAGCCTATTACACTTACGAATGACTTGGCTTTCTATTGGTAAAACAATTTTAAAAATTGCTTCAGTAGATCCAGAGATAACCCCTACAACGTCACAAACTTTACCTCTTTATAATATTAGTATAGATTTAAAAATCGACACAGTAACAATTACGGCTGCATCTGGCGCAATCCATTGGCGTGACTTTAGTGTGAACTGACGATTTATTTTAATCTTGTATCCTGCACATCCTCACTACATTTCGCGTCTCCCGGAGTATAAACCCTATATTGCCATGCAAATATTGGGTTGATTGCCGATTGTAATACTTGGTATAACGGTACGAAATTATGTGAAAGCCGTTTTTAGATACTAGGAATTGACTATAGAAACATTTATGTGTAAATATAAACATGTTACTTTAAACTGTTTTTATACACCAGTTTGAACTACAAAGAAACATAACAATAGTTTCTGCAAAAATGTTCGTAATGTCAGAATTTTAATTGTATTTTTTTGAAGTAAAGCCTTAGTATCCTACGCGTGTCTTCATTACCAGCCATTAAGACGATGACTTGACTCAATGAGTTTTAAGCCCTTCACTCCTTTCGCCTCTTTACCGAATCCTTTACTTAACGTAATGTGTTTTTGAAGAGAAGGAGCTGGGTATTAGCAAATATTTCCCGAAAATTTACTTATAAAGTCTGAATTAAATACTAATTTAAATTAAAACGAACTTATAAAATACTATAATTCTAAATCTATACTACTTGGCAAGCTAGAATGCATATTTGTAGTAGAAATGTAGCAGGTTTTTAACTGAATGAATATGATTTTTTGAATGCAAATTATTATATGCAGTTAACCACGATGCGTTTATAACTTCACAGGGAATAAAGCCCTATTAAACGGTTTAAAAATTACAAACTAAGCAACCTACGAAACCCGCCCGCGATCTATAAAGTAAAACAACAATTCCAAAAAATGTAAAAGCCATAATGCCCGGATCCTGGGCCCAAGTACCATAGATAGCGCCATTTAATAAGGTTTGAACCTGCTAGTCTTTATGCCCGGGGAAGTAGTCAAAGCCTAGCCTGCGTACAGTCACGGGCAGTTACGGTTTGAAACGGTAAATGGCGAGAATTGTTTGCACCGCCTGATAAAATAGCACTTTATATTTTTTGTTCAAAGTCAATACGATCGTTAGTTGCTTTTCGCAGCGTTAATGCAGTTAATATGTTTCACAACAAGTCCTTTTATTGTACAGTGATTTATTTGTCTTCTTTACTGATACACCATTTCATTTTAATTCATGCAATGAGGTTTAATAATATTTCAATTTAATAATCTTATTATACATACTGGGTGGCGCAAAAGTACTGGCACTAAAGAAAATACTTTTATTTTTTTTATTTGACATATCCTGTCATTCTGTTTTTGTAAATTGTGTAGTGAACAAATGTAAAATACACTGAAAATAAACATGAACTGCTTTACTCCCCAAGAACGTGGAATAATCGTGACAATGTTCTTACGGAATAATTCATCAGTGATAAAAACACAACGTGAATTTCGTCGACGATTTCCCCACCGTCCAGCACCGATGGGTCGCACAATTCGACGCTTTGCCACACGCCTCGAAGCAACTGGCTCAACAAAGGATAGACCTAAGTCTGGGAGACCAAGAACAGGCCGTTCAACTGAAAATATCGATGCTGTGCGCGAAGATGTGGAAGAGTGTCCAGAGACATCAACGAGGCGACGTGCCACGCAATTGGGCATTTCCAGACGGACCCTGCAGCGTATTTTGGTGACAGACTTAAAGATGTTTCCGTATAAAACTCAAATGACTCATCAGTTGCTGCCTACTGACCACCGAGCTCATCTAGAATACAGCCAGCGCGTCATAAACCTAAACCTTGAAGAGGATGATTTTTCTTCAAAATTGGTTATGAGTGACGAAGCGCATTTCCATCTCTCAGGGCATGTTAATAAGCAGAATACTCGGTTCTGGGGCACTGATAATCCGTGCATTATTCAAGAAACACCTTTACACCCACTAAAAGTTACTGTATGGTGTGGCATCTGTGTTGACAGAGTAATCGGACCCTATTTTTTTGAAGGCGCTGGGGGCAATGCGATAACTGTCACTGGAGAACGCTACAGAACCATGTTACGTGAGTTTTTGATACCCAGTTTGGACGAATTGGGGCTAGAGCAAATCTGGTTTCAACAAGACGGCGCTACGGCACACACAGCGCGCGACACTATGGACTTACTGAGGGACGCTTTTCCAGGCCGAGTTATCTCTCGTTTTGGCGATTTGCCTTGGCCTGCAAGATCACCCGATCTGACCAGTCCAGACTTCTTTCTTTGGGGTTTTTTGAAATCTCGGGTGTATGTGAACAAGCCACAGACTCTCGCAGCTCTAAAAGAAAACATTTATCAAGAAATAAGGAACATATCGCAGGAAGTGTTACGGTTAGTTATGCAAAATGTCATAAATAGGGCTCAGATGTGCATCAACTCTAGAGGTCACCATTTAAAAGACATAATCTTTAAATCCTAATGGTACGAAATTTAATGGCACAAATATACATTTAAAATTACCTGAATCAAGTTTTCTAATTTAGATTTTTTTTTATAACTGAATCAAATTGAGTCTTTACTATTGCGCCACCCAGTACAATTGAAATATTATTAAACCTCATTTCATGAATTGAAATCAAATGTTGATCATATATTTTTATTTGAGTGCATCAATCCTTATTATAATGAAGAGCTGAGAGGATTAGAGAAAATATTTCAGTTTGTTAAAAAAAAATTCAGCGCAAATTTATGATTACAATAAGCCAAGTATTTGAAAAGATAATTCGTCACGGCAAGAAATGAGATGCAGACAAGTGTTTTAAATTTGTTTAAAAATCTCGCCTTATTATGTTCTAAATCCACATGACCAAATTTTCAATGGAACTTACACTGCTGGACAAATTAAGGGGAATGCATAAAAAGGTCAGATTACAATGCTATTATACAATGGGGTGATGCTGCCACTTAGACACTTTAATTTGATTTATTTGGCCCAAATATATCAACTACAAACAGCTCGAACACGCAATCCCTTTCAAGGTTTACGTATTTGAGCGACTTGGAGGCCTCCGCTAATGCAGCACCCATAGGTCGCAGTCCTCGAAAGATGAGACAGTGAAAGGGTTTCAACGCATGTCGCATTCCACACAAAACACCTTCCCATCAACCAAAGCAATAATTCACCCTGTCGAATCTCATCTGTCGTCACGCGCCGAACCATTTAGTTTTAACCTGGCTGGGACGCCGGCGGCGGCAAGAGCCCGACGTATTATGTCGTTGATGATTGCGGTATCCTGCCAGTGCTTCTGCAATATAATAGGCTATGCTGTCCGAGTCGGCTGATGTTCATTACGCAGGAACAGCGATGCGGGGAAACGCTAGGGGCACCCAAACGTAAACTGGCGGCAATGCGGAAAGTATCATTATCGAGCATTGTTCCTATGTTGCGTTTCGGTGCTTAAAGCCAAAGACCCGATTTCCACTTGCCCAGAGCCAGTAGGCGTGGAGGGATTTTGAGAGGAACTCAGTAGCTGATAATATGTTATAGTGCAGAGCGGACGGACCTGTCTCTGGGAAGATATATGATTTAGCAAGCCATCCTCCATCTGGCATCGGTCAAACACCTCACCTCTGAAGCAACCTTCGAGGTAGACAGAATTTTTTTAAGTTATATCCTGGTGATTTTCAAAAAAATTGTCCCCGTGACGATCACGAAATATAATTTTAGGATTAAATGAAATTGCTTAAATTACTCTGGTATCAAAGAATATGTAATTAAGTAGCTAAATATGCTATTTAAATTAAAATTTAAACATAAATATGAGAAATATTCAAGTTTTTCGGTCAACATAATATGACGCAAAGTGTTCCTGTACGTCACACAATATAATCAGTCAGAAATAAAACAACCAGGTATTGAAAATCAACTTATATTAGCATAAATATATGCTTGAAATGTTTCCAAAAATAACAAAAAGTTAGCATAATTCTACCGCAATAACATATAATCAGCCAAATTGTTTCATTTTCGTCACTTCTTAGACACATCGCCTTAGAAAAGTTGTTGTTTACTAATGATACGTGTTACAAATTCAAAAATCAAGCAAAGTGAGGAATTTTCGGCAATAACAAAATTCCAATAGTGACAAAACTTAATAGTCTAAATAAATCTAGATACCTTTAAAACTAATTTTGTACAATTTAGAATATAGGACAGTGACTATTATGAAAATTGCGTATCGAATAGGAATAATTTAAGCAGTATCCACACTGCCAATTTAAAACATAATCACAAAGAGCGTCAACGTCCCAATATACTCCCATATCGGCTAGCAGAGTGATCATGCATACGAGTAGGTATGTTAAATGCGAACTTATATCTGAAACAAGAAAGCTATCATTTTTGTAGTAAAATTGGATAATAAGTAGTCTATAGCTATTTATATTATATATATAATTTTTAAAGTCAATTTAGATTCAAATCGATTGAGTCGTCACGGGTATTACGTGCGTACAAACAAACAATACAAATTTTACCTCTTATCAAAATTAGGTAACACGTAGGTAAGTATATATTACAAGATTAAATATTTCGTTGTAAACTTAGCTTTATAATTCAAGTTCGTCACGATTTTATGCCGGTAGTATGTCACATGACGCACAGGATGTGACATATTGATACGACGAAACTTTTAAAATTAAATAAAACTAATACTCTGTTAAATTAACTTGTTTTTAGCTTTATTAATCTAATAAAGGTTAGTATATGTTTTAAATACAATATGCCAGAGTAAAGGAAATGAGTTTATTTACCTTTTAAATACTGTCACTATCCAGAAAACTTTTTCTGCACGCCGAAGACACCAACACTTTTGTCACAGATTTTAGTAATAGCGGTAACAAAATACAATCACAATGCTGCCTGGAAAGTAGAAAAAACACAAATTAGTAGATTTTGTCTTATGAAACATATCAAATTCACCGTGACGATACCGCATTTTCCGGTACTATGGTTTTCGTAGGACAACGTTAATTTAATCATATTTCTTTAAAATAACTATAAATTACTCACATAAAGACCAAAAACACACTTTTAGATATAAATAAATTATGTTCGAACACCTAAACATACTAAAGCTCAATAGTCTACAAGTAAGAAGTATTCGAAATCTCCAAGAGCACCGTGGGACACACGAAATCTTAACCTACTGTGGTGCTTTTAAAAAAAATATAAATATATCTATCGTAATTTTATGGTGTTTTTCAATTTAACTTGATTTTAAAATGTCTGCCTTAATCATATAAAATTTCACATCTACATGTGCCATATAAAAAAACAAAAATAAAAATGTTTGAAGTTGTGGGACAGTCCGATTTTGCTAGGGTAATTTTTTTTGAAAAACACCCATCATTGTGCCTTGGATATCGGGGGCAAAAACGCTGGGAGGATAATACTGGAAATTTTGTGGATACGGATTCCTTCCATGAGATATATTATAAAAAAATTGTATTTATTCTTTGACGAACGGATGTTGTCAAAGTCAAAGTCAAAATTTCTTTATTCATATAGACACAATTTGAAAAATTAAATCATGTTCTTATGTTGCTTCCATTTCTTTTCCTACCACCAGTTCAAGACGTGGCAACTCTGAGAAGAACTGGCAAGAAACTCAGAGGAATCCTTTTTTTTTAAATCAATTTATCGTTACTTTTACAATATTGTTTAGCAGTAGTGTCATTTCAGAGCAAGTTACTCCCATGCCATTCTATCATTTACACAGTCTGATATTTTATAATATGCCTTTTAATATAATTTAGCTTTAACAATGGCTTTAAATTTATTAACAGGTACTTTTCTAATATTATTTGGGAGTTTGTAATAAAAGCGAATACATTGCCACATAAAAGAGTTGCTTATTATATGGAGACGAATATTGGAGACCCAAATAGGTGAAGGTAGTATTTATGTATTAGTTGTAAGTTCGGGACTATTGTATTAAACTTTTGTTGTTAGTTAATTTGCTTTGTTTGGTCGGAGATAAATCATTCGCATTTTGCGAAATTTAAAGCTTGAACAATTGCTCAGAACTCTTTATCTATATAGACGAGGTCATTAAAAACGGTCTGAAAATCACCTCCTAGAGCTCCATCGTCTAAATACCACACGTTAAATTTTAAATTAAAGTTGTAGAGCTAACTAAAACTTTCAGCTAGGCTCAAGAAGAGGCTGCCGTGCCGTCCTCAACTAACCTAAATGGAACGGAAACGGAGGTCCTACTATAAGTGGATATAAATAATGCTTTTAACTCTATCAATCGGGACACTTTTTTTGTGAATTATCAAAACGCCTGGTTGACGTCACTCGAGACCAGAGGGCTGGTTTTTTGCCATACAGCGAGGCAATGCTGCCAGCCTTCTGGGAAATATGTCCAGGGGCAGTGAAGCGGAGGAAGTTTTTGACGCCCAAGGGTTGACGCTCTTAGTAAATATTACTTACTTTTCTTTCCTTTTTTTTGTATAATTGGGTAATGTTAGTTGTATATATAGTCGGCTGCAAAATTAGTGCGTTCATCGAGTATTTATTAAAAACCAAATTTTTACGCATATTTATCATTAGGAGAATATAGATCTACTAGGTTGTCTATGAAAATGTGGCCGCTAGTGTTTTAAATTCAATTATTATTCATTGGTATTCCGTAAAAAAATCATTGGCTTGTTTTTTTAATAAAATATCGTCCATTTCACGGCAATATAATATGTATACCGCACCGCTGATGGCACCCTTGACCGCACTTTTTTGCAGCCAGGTGAATACAGTTATGATTTTGTTCAATTTACACGCTCAAAACGTACCTACATTTATTATTTATATATCACATTAAAGCTATTTTTGTTTTGTTTATTATGATAAACGGTTGCCTAATTAAATCTGGCCACAAATAAGGGTTGCTGGTGGTGACCGCAGTATTATGTTGTACCACACAATGAAACGCTGCTACCCGTTCCTTGATAAACGATTATTATAGATTATATTATAATCATCGGGACCAACGGCTTAACCAACTAGCCCTGGAAAGAAATCTCAGAATTTACACAAAGATTTCCTGTCCGGCGTGGAAATCGAACCCACGAACTACGAGATTTAAAGCGAGCCTAATACCGCTACGCTACGGAGTTTGTCCTGATAAACATATATTTGATTAAACAAATTTATACAGTTTTTTCATGATTTTCTCCACTCTTCTTAACATGAGATTAAAATGAAATGAGTAGAATAATCAGCAGTCATGTCAGCTTGCTTCGCTAACGTCCAATGAATATTAACGATATTATATTTCAAAGGTCGCGCCTTGTTGTACTCAGTAGGTACATTATCGTTAACATGTTTAAAATAAGTCATTATGACCTATTTCTAGTAAAAAAAATAGTAGTAAACCATATTACGAGACTTATTTTACTATTCGTAATTAGCTCAGACCAAATAAAAAGTTAAGACTACTATGCCTTGCTTTGTCGGTCGATTTGTCGCAGCTTTTGATGTCCTAACATACTTCATTACCTATTTGTTAACAAAAATGTGAAAAGGTGTACAAATCAAAGCTTGACCTTGGTTGAAAAAAACCGAAACGTCTTTCCTTTTTATTTGGTCTTAGTTCATTAGTATTTTGTAACTCTAAGCGCCCTTACGCACTATGCGGTTAGCCGGAATGCGGTCAGCCGTCCGACTAACCGCAGGGCGCGGTTACGCTTGCAGTCACCATCGCAAACGGTGGCCGTCAGTCGGGCCGCAGCAACCGGAGCGGTTGACCGGCTGCCGCATCACAGTGCGAATAAAAACTACTTTCTCGTACAAATATCTGAGTACGGTCAGCCGCACGGCCGGCCGCATTGCGGCTAGCCGCATAGTGCGTTGGAGGCCTAAAACTCTCACTAGAACTGAAACGGTGCAAGGCATCTGGGAGTGCAAATTGTCGGCTTATTGAGATTGACCACAAAAAACTTGCGGCTACACATTTTCATGTCCCTCAGAGAATCGGCTGATCCTGACATATTGACGATGGTGTTTCACGCTCTTTTCCAGTCAGAACTTGGAAAATGCATTGTTGTATGTGGCGGTGACTCAAAAACGGGGTAACTGAGAGTGGAAAGATCACAAAGAGTTTTCGAATCTTGTTTTCGTTCGTAATTGAGCCGTATTGTTCTTAGTAATAAACCATATAACGAGAATTATTTTACATATATTAAGTTATTTTATGTTATATCGGATATACGGTGGCTAATAAATTTCCGGGACTATATTTTGAAGTCGTGTTTAATTAATGCTATATTACGTTCTTACTTTTTTTAATTTAGTTTATATGTATCCCTATTATCTTTTAAAAATCAGTTGCGATAGTTTAAATCTTTATCATAAGAAATTTAAAAATCAATGAATCAATACTGAAAATATATATCTATTTGATGTTCGGATTAGCTTCCTCCTTCTACCTTTGTCCACTCATTTTTTTGCCATGTCCTGATTCTCGATAAACATGTTTTTATCTTTACTTATATATAAGGCCAAATAATTTGTTTGTTTGATTGAACGCTCCATCTCAAAAAATACTGTTCTGATTTGAAAAAATATATCAGGATTACATAGCCCATTTATGGAGGATGGATAAAGACTTCATTATCCTTCCTGTAGTATATGTAATATATACCAATAAAGTAATAATTCTGTACTTACTGATTTAAAAGTGAAATATTTTATGCCTAAATAATAAAAGTGTTTACACATTTCCCTCAAAATTGCATAATAATATTAAATTAAAACTTCATACTACATGATTATATCAAGATTAACTGACACTAAGTATTCTAACTAAGCTACATGTGGATGAAAATTTTAAGCTCTAAAACTTTAGATTTTCGCCCACGAGTCATATGCCACGCCGCTGCAACCGCAAAATTCAATATAAAAGGAGCTTAGCGCACAATCCATGTGTGCACAGTGCATACAGATATTAAATAAGAACGAATTTAGTTTTTAGCTACATACATAATTTTATAATACACAGACGGCACAATTAGGGGAACAGAAAAAAAAATGAAATTAAGTAACCTTTTTTCTTATATGACTGGCTGGTTATGATATTTTTTTGTTGTGACTTGTTTGAAAATAGAACATTAGACGACAGTCATTTTTTTTCGTCTTTTCGACAGTTTTGTGTTTATTCTTATTGTTAAATTGATTAATTTAGTTTGAAATAGTGGTTTTTTCTTTAATTTTTATTCTAAGGTTGTTTTGTTTGATTACGAACGCATTAATATACCTGACTTAATACCGGCAGAAATCATTAGAGCAGATGAAATGAGGCGTAATGATCATACCTACCGATCAATTCCTACAAGACTTCGTCGACCGGTATCAACGATTCATCGTAGCATCAAACGGTACAAATTGACTAATTCTACGGTACGGAGTGGTCAAGGAAGGAAAATATGTACTTCATGGCGGGACGACCGTTATTTACAACTTCGAGTTTGTAGGGATACGCGGTTAATGGCTGTGGAAGCTCGAAATGAACTTGAAATCGCTCGAGGTGTACGAGTAAGTGAGCGTACAGTTCGCAGAAGATTTGAAGAAGTTGGTATAGGTTCGTATATACCCGCCAAAGCTCCAAAACTTGAGAGACAAACTGATTGAACTTTGCACGTGAACATCGCCATTGGGGTTTAGACAAGTTCTCTTCACTGATGAGTGAAGAGTTCTCTTAAATGACATCGATGGAAGACTGAGAATATGGAGACGTAAAGGAGAACGTTACATTCAGTCTAACTTTAAAAATACTGTGGCATATGGGGGCGGCTCAATTATGGTGTGGATTGGGATATGTTTGGAAGCTCGTACGGAGCTAGTGATAGTCGATGGAGGGAGTTTGACTGCTGATCGGTATATCAGAGAGATTTTAGAAGAATAAATTGTGCCATTTGGGCTCTTTATTGGTGAAGGTTTTATTCTAATGCAGGATAATGCTCGGGCTCATACTGCTGGCTCAGTACAAGAATATCTAAGCCATGTGTACATACCGGTGATGCAGTGGCCAGCAAGATCCCCGGACATGAATCCGTTAGAGCATGTCTGGGACTTGCTTAAGAAGCGTAAAATCCAGAATGCCTACCACCAACAATCTGAGTGAAATGCGAAACGTGTTACTAGAGGCGTGGCAAAGGATTCATTGATAACATTATCAATAGCATGCCTAGACGCATGGAAACAATTATCAGAGCAAGGGGGGGGGAACCGAAACACTCTGTATTAATAATCCTTTGGTCTCAGGTATTTTTCGATAAAAGTTACCGTTTTCGAAAACCAAAAAACCTCAAATTTTGACCTTTGACCCCGAATAACTTTTGTAGCGCACATGGATTAATGGGGACTTTTAAAACTTCCTTTCTCATGGTAAACCCAAGCTCTACACGAAGTTTCAGCTTTCCGGGAATGTTTGTTATTTCAAATGGCTAAATTGACCGGACTATTTATGAGTATTTTCCATTGCACATGATGACGAGGGTCTGATGAGGAGCAGGAACATTACCACTGGTGCTTGCGTACGTCATAATCGGTCGTATACACGTGGTGTAAATCCTAACCTTGTTATTAAGTGAAAGATTGCTGCGTGAATTTAGAAGAAAATGTAGTCGATTTAGAAGAAAATGTAGTCGACTGAGCGTGAGTAAAGCCCGTGCACGAACGGTTTGCGCATGCACTCTGAAGTATCTTTTTCGGTCAAGGATTATACAAAGTACGATGATAGCCAATAGATATTAAGAAAATAGACGCCCTATAATACCTTGAAAATCCAGTTAATAGGGTTACGAGCTAAAGACTAAAAAGTAAAAAATAAATTAAATAGTAAAAAACATTTTTTTAAAACAAGCTCTTATTAAAAAATAACTCGTACTAAAAGGTAAAAAATAAATTCAATTTGACGGAATTCAATTTATCTTCCATATTCCTCTCGCCATCTCGACAGTCACCCCCTTTCTAACCAGGTCATCGTTCACACAGTCCATGTATCGTTTCTTTGGTCTTCCCCTACTCTTACAGCCATCGACATTCATACTCAAAACTTTCCTTATTTCTCCGTAACACATGCCCATACTATGACATCCGGTTTCCACACATCTTTTCAGTTATCGGTGCCACTTTCAGTCAACAAAATATTTAATACAGTTCAAAATTGGGGTCTTAATGTGAGTTTCGTCACTGCCACTGATACTGCTGAAGTAACTATTACAACTGCAGTCAAGAGAGTAACGACAAAGAAGGATTAACATTACGGTGTTAATCCAGTCAATAAACCATCTAGACTAGACTGCACAAGCGTACGGGGATTGAGAAAATAGACGCGAGAGATAAACGTTCTGGCAGCCTACCCACCTTTTAAATGAATTTTGGAAAAACTAGCTTAGACAATTGACTCTATTTACTATGACATTTACCTTATATTTTTTTATACTGTGACCCAAGTTACAGTTTAATATATTTTAAGTACATGTAGGAACTATCGATACTTTTATGGAATAGCCTATTTGCACTTAATTCTTAAAATGACTGTTAGTTCCTTCGAACGGATATTCAGTAGCCTTTCACCTTTTGAGAACTCCAAAGATTAACTGGTGATCAGTACAAATGACGGTCCCTTGTCGTTCGGTCTCTTTGTCAACAAAATTAGTTTGTAAGTCGGATAACTCGCCTCGAAGGACCAAATCCCTAATAAAGGTTTGTAGGTATTTACGTTAATAAATCCAGGATTTTCCTTCGGGAATTACAAAATGAAGGTAGTATTGGATCTTTGACTTAGAAGGATTGTTCATTTTTGGTTATAATTGATTGATTCGGAATGAAAAAATCCGAAATATTATAAATGCGAAAGGAACTCTGATCGTGATCTGTCGGCCTTTCACGACAATACTACTGAACCGATTTAAATGAAATTTGGTACAGATAGTGTAGAACCTGTGATGGAACAAAAAAGGGTTGTAGGGGTTTGAAAGGGGGGAAGTTTTCTTTAATACTTACTTTTATAAGCAGGATGGATTTATACCAGGAAAAACTTTTAAAAAATGGAAAAATATGAAGAAAACTGCAAGTCTGCCGTTTTAAAAAATGTTAGACGTGGTACAACTTGAACTTCAGTATACTTGAAGTCAAATACAATGATAAAAATATATGAAGAAAAAAAAAATCTTGACTAATTAAGTAATTAGTAGGTATACATTTCAACAGTAATGCTATTAAATTGAATTTAAGTCTACCAATGTGGCATGTGATAGTCGCGTATTATAAATATAATTAGAATCAACCAGCGCGGGCTGGGATTAGGTCAGAAGCATAGAACGCGTCGCGAGTCTCGCCTTGCAAGGACGACCGGACCCTGTCCTAGCTTTCTACGAGTCTTTGTCTATCTACCTACGTTATGACACCCGGAGAAGAAAGACTATAAGAAACTCCGAGATCATTCTTTTTGTCATCTTTTAAAGTCTTTGATTAATCATTTGTACATCTATTGAAAACATTTTTAGTATCTAGGTTAGTGGTCCCCATACATCGATATGTAGGTACTCGCAGCAGGAAATTGTGACGGAAACAATGAAAGTTTCAAGTAAGTATCGAGTATAGGGAGCGCTCCTCCAGATTTACATATTTTTTTTTTTACAATTGAATCATACCTACAATCTGATCAGTTGTCTTACATATAGATGAAAATTTTGTTGCAAATTCGGTGTGATAGCTAAAAGGTGCCAGTCTGCCGCAATGTAAACGATGGACTCATCCGCCAAACATCATATATTCTGTAACAGGTCGCACAATACTCTCATAAAAAACTAAGTCATAACTTGTCAGCCCAGCAATGTATTCCTCTCGTATCACCGAAACTATTATTTTTACATCACTAAAGCCTATTTTAACACATAAAGCTTTTTTTTATATGATTGCACAATGGTTATATATATATATGTTCCATAAAAAAAAATCTCATTTTAATATTTGTGCCACCGATCCGTGTTAAGAAATATAATTATCGTAATGTTGCTGGAAATTTTACAAACAATATTACTGGATAACGGTGGGTGCACCGTTATCAACATAATAACTGTAACAACATAATAATCTGTTTGTCATAAATTTATTTAAAAATTTTACGACTCCGCAAATATGCCGTAAATACCACTAGATATTTGAATAAATTCTTGTAGTAATACTGACTATCCGTCGCACCATCAAATTTGTTGGCACAGCTACGTTAAATTTAAAATCACTAGAACCCACAACCATCAACAAAATCTTCAAAATATAAAATGTTTTCTATGGTTATTCTTTTTCAAATGGCAACACTAGAAGTGATATTTAAATTGAAAGAATGGCAAGATTTTAAGCTCGAGCAATGGCACAATTTTGTTTCCAAACGGTCAATATCGCTATCATTTTTAAAGGTACGTAAGTAGTTGCTTTGTATTTCAAATAACAAAGTATTTTTTCGTATTCTGGTTGGGTTTAAAAATGGATTAACTATTATTTCTAACATCGTCGAATTTGTGGCATGGATGCCATTGTGATAAAACCAATTTATTGACACTATTGCTAATAAGAGAATTCCATGGATTGTTGAATGTTTGGAGTATTTTGAAATACTGATTCTCTCCTAAAGCTCTGAAGACGTTTTCGGGATGAATGCTGTCTTTTTTATTTTAGTGATACACTTCTCAGTATCTTCAAACCTATATACATATATTTAATATCCTTAAATTATACTTAAAATGTTTTTTATGAAGTAATAGAATAAAGCATTTTTTTTGTTATTTACCTTATTATAAAGGTAAATAACAAAAAAAAAAAGCTTAATTCTAAAATCTATCTATATCTAAAAATACTAAGCTAAGGGCTTAGGCGTCAAAGAATTCCTCAAAACCCGAGTCCGCTGCGGGAAACGTGTCCAAAAGGCTGGAAGCATTGCCACGCTGGATGGCAATGTTGATGTGTTGGCCTAAATAAAGGTCAGCCTTCTGGTCAGGGGAAGACGATTCGCAATAATACAGTGACCGCGCTCCCTGACCCTATGGCCCAAGCGTCTCAACCCCAAACGACTCAAATATATAATTACCTGCAAGGTTTGTAAACTTGCGCCACTTGGTGGCTTCCGCTGTTGCGGCAGTAGCGCCCGCAAGCCGCTCTGTATTAGGAAGGTGGGAACGCGCAAGGGTGTCCACGCCAGTCGCGTCCCACACCATAGACCTTTCCACTTTCCAAGACAGCAACGACATCCCATCGGGCTCCTGCCATCGTCGCGCGCCAAACCGTTAGGTTCTAACATGGTTGGGACGCCGGCGGTGGTAAGAGCGCGACGGATGATGTCATTTAGGCTGCCGTGGCGAGGTATTCTACTTGCGCTCTTACCGCACGTTAGGCCGTAATGTCCAAGGTGGCCGACACATTCCCCGCAGTGACAGCGATGTAGAGAAACGCAAGTCACGCCCAAACGAAGGCACGTAGCCAAGCGGAAAGCGCCGTCATCCAAAATTGTACCAATATTGGGTGACGGCAATGCTTGCAACCAAAGGCCTGACTCCTACTCTCCCACGGCCAAAAGCCGAGCGCGCTTTGCAGCATTGCCTGCCGTATTTAAGAGGTTTTCATGGACAATGCTACAGAGCGGCCGGTTCCATTGCCCTTTTGGACAGACCTTTTCCAAGCGTCTAAAGCCTCAGCCAAACACCGTATCTGTACTGTGGGCCGAAGATATAAACGCTGGTAATCTGACATTAGAAGTTTTGCGAACGCCGAGACCACCCAGGCGTTCTGGAAGACTAGCCTATATCCAATCTGCATCCAGAACTGTAGAGAGGGTATTCCGGATGATTTGTTCGATATTTTCCAAAAGGGCCACCTGCTTTCTCCGGGGGCAGGAACGAATAACGTACGTAAATTTTGGGACGAAACAACGATAGCGAATAATTGTGTAGGTCGAGTGGATATCAATTTTGGTAAAACTCCGAAACGTTATTAAAATGTTCAGCTTTTTCCTCTACGAATGGTTTGAGACCTTCGTATAAAATAAGAAACCCAAGGAGGCGTAGGAAATCTTTTTCAAGAATTTTTATACTGGGTGCTATAACTTTAAATTTTTTAATGGTCGTCTGTCTGACCGGTAGTTCAGTGATGTATATTTTACATTTAGAAGAATTCAATTCAAAGCCAATCGATTTTAATTTATTTTTGAGAGAGATGAGGTCGTTTAGAACAGTATCAACCTTGCCTCCGAGGGACCCGTCGTCCAGGTACCAAACATTGAATTAAGAATTTAAAAGCCTAATGATAGGTTGAATCGCGAGGCTGAAAATAATCGGTCCACGGGGGTCCTCCTGCTGTCATCCTACAGCTGATTCCAGAAGTTGGTTCTTGTAGATTAATTTAGTTGGTACTCTATAACACTGCCAAAGGTATGCGTAAATTTCCGGAATTTCCTTTAGATTCTGAGTCAGTAGGGCGTCCCTATTTAGAGAGTTAAAAGCATTTTTAAGTCAACCTTCAAAATGACCTTAGCTGCCCCACTCGCTAAATATGTTGACAGTGCGTGGACAGCAGCTTCGCAGCCCCTCTTTGAACCGAAGCCCAATTGGTGGGGCTAGATTAAAACCGAAAGTTTACTTTTATAATAATTACAGCTGGTTTTGGCTGTCGTACACCTGTAGATGGAGCCTACGGCAATGAGGTGGATACCGCCATGCCTCTTGTACAGGGCACATAGATTGGCCCTATTGGCACTGTTTGATGTTTATCTTTCAAAGCCATGATTGTGTCTGAAGAGTATGGCGCTACTACGTCGCTACTGAATAGCAGACGGGCATCCCCTCCGAAATATCCCTCAGCTAGCTGTATTCAACACGTTGAAATCGACTTTCACCAGAGTGATAATTATGCAACGGGATCGCTGTGTGGTCGAGACTGGTACTGGTACAATTTGTTTTTATTTGTGTGGTGAAAGATATTTTCTTATTTTTGCATGATGTATCTACGTGTAAACCCCTTTAACGAAAAGTTAAAAGTTGATCCCAAGCCGTCTGTTTTCTTCCGGGAGGCCTGACGTATTTGTTGCGACAGATATTTAGGTCTCGCTCCCCGGGGAACACACTTTACTACTGGGATCGAATGTTTTAAATATGCGAGCGTTTTCCACAAGGGATCTGTATGGCTTGGGGTATCATTTTCCGGTGTATGGTGGCAAGCTTCGGGTCTTATATATTTTACCGATATGTACGTTTAAGGTCCGCTGACTGTTGAATAAACGCACCTCAAGACATTGGGGGCATCTCATCGGACGATTGAAAAACGTTGAACGTTGACTTTGTTCCGCCTGGCTATCCAAGCAGCCTTGCCTTATCGATTTAGATACTTATTAATAAACTATCTAAAAGTAAAATATTTACCTTTAACTAAAATTAAAATAATTTTTAAAAAACATTATAGATTTATTAGACACATATTAGTGCCGCAAATGTTATTATTGGGTTGATTCTCTCTGTCCTGCATTGAATTTCTGCACATCATCATCCACCATTGGCAGATGGAGCCGTCTTGATAACAACACAATAACACGAAATTTTTCGAAATAGAGAAATAAGAAACTAGTAAACTGTATTGCAGTTACTATTGGATTACCAAGTTCTGCGTGCTCCTTGCAGAAACTAGTCCTTGTACCTAGTTGACAGTAACTGAAATCCTTATAGCCTTGGATATGGTGATACAAAATCTATTATTAGCTTGTGTTAGGTTGACAATGTACCGCATTCCTTTACTCCAAATTTTTATTGTAGATTATTTCCAATTAGACTTTGACATAGTCTAATGTAACGGGAAATAGAAGGAAAACCCTTTTTTTATGTGACTAGTTATGTCATTATCAAATTAATAACACTGAGCTGAATTTATTTCACCAGATAAATAAGTATTCAGTGTGTTTCATAATAAATTCATCTACATGTAATAAACCACTCTTTGTACAGAACGACAACAGTTGTATATTCTTAAAATAACTTTCTACATTACTACTGCTGGCTGCATAATTTGTTTTCTTGTAAAAAGGTTTAATTAAATTGGTCAAAAGAAAAAGTCAGTAAAATAGTTTTTGCAATCTGTCAACAAAACTCAGGAATTAATAAATATTTTCGTTTATTGTCTCCTCGCTAAGGTCAGCATATAACTTTCCATTTTGTATCAGAGTACCAATACGGCGCACCATCGTTGCAACATGTCACGTCATCATCTTCAATAACTGACCTGCATGGTTCGGTAAGGTGTTTATTTCATCGTCCATTATTTTTGGAATGTGTCTCATACCTAATAATTTTTCTTTAGCCTCTTCACATTTAGTTTTTTCGTTATTTTTTTGTATGTCAATCATATCTGGCCACTATAACAAAAAAAAATTAATATCTCTTTAACTTCTACATAATTTCTGCAATTTTTAAATTTCACAACAACAAAATCATGACATAAAACTTTTTTTACGCGTAGATCTACAAATTGAAAACAATCCAGTCTATATAATGTTGTTATAAAATGAGACGAGACTAAGCGCATAAACCAAGCAGGAATCACGTGGATTTGTTCAAGGACCTTAAGGCATTGACTAACATATTCTCTAGTTGTAGCGAATGTTGTAAATGCTTTTACACTTGCTCCTATTAAAGCACTAGAGTCATTTGTTATAATTCCCTTTAGTTTGCTCATATTTTTGACCCACATTTTGAACCACATAATATTATCAATTTTTGGGTTGCAGATATCATCTGAGTCAATGGTATTGATGTGATGTATGTGATTGTGTGTTTCAAAACTACGACATACATGTTTAGAATGATATTGTTGGTTATTAGATAAATTTGTAGGTGGATATATTTTCTTGAACAAGGATCCTGTCAATACCTATAGGTGTAATGTGCTGTTGATATATTTTTATAAAAATTCCGTTGCAAGGACTCATTGCGGACCACTGTGTTGAAGTGAGGGGTACAACTCATATTACCAACAAAGCAGGGACCACAATTTTGTGAAAATATTTGGAAGCGTTAGTCCTGTTTTTATATTTTGGAAAGTGTTTAGACTGGGAACAAATGGAGGTTTTATTGTTTCCTCACCTGTAAGTTTACTGATTGGTCTGATCTAGACTTCCCACTGACCAATGTTTTACTTAAGACCTTGTAAATCATATTGCACGAAGACGGTAGCTCAGATTCATATTATGTAAAACACATTTTAGTTCTTCCAAACTCACAGATAGTCTCTTTACACGCTTCAGGTCTACCGGTTCATTTTCACATGATAAAAAAAATAGTTAAATGTATTCCTTATTAACACTCACCTTCCATCTTTTGATCACAAAAAAAAAAGTAATAATGTAAAGCGTGAATCAGATGATATAATTATTTATTATGATATATTATGCAAGAATCATTACAGAAAAATAATTACTACACAATTGAAACGTCCAGGGAGCAAATAAAAAAGGCTTTCTAATGAAAATGCAAGATGGCAGTGTATTAAATTCCGCGTCTTTTGATGTGTGCAAGTATAGTAATAAAAGTAAAAAAATAATAATTAATCGTGTTATTTGCTAAGAATTCATGGCAGGCGCAAATGTACAACATGTACATTTTTAGATAAATACTTACTGATTTTTATTAACATGTAAATTTTTTATCGGAATGCGCCTGCCATGAATTCTTAGCAAATAACACGATTAATTATTATTTTTTTACTTTCTTTCTTCTTATCTTGATATACAATAAATATACATTTGTTTATATTATGTCCTGTGCATAATCAGTGTGAAATAACCGTTACTTTAAAGTAGTTCTGCTGGAGAGTATGCTCTGTAGCTTGATCACTTTGAATTGATATTTTCCAAGAAACTAACAATATACAATTTTTGATATTAAGCTACAAAAATATAGACATTATCTATTTTTTGTCCTGTATTTTTTACATAATAAAGTCAAAGTGGTTCTGCTGCGGAGCATGACATTTAATTTTCACAAACAATATATATAACAATACCGACTTCGCTTAAAGTGCCAATAATTGGACGTTTCGCCCTAACATATTTTATGATGTCTTGGTTTGCTCACACTCTTGTGCAACATTATATGTCCTTTTTTTTTGTTGTCCGGCGGGAAATGCATTGCCGCATTCCCACCGCCGCTGCAGCATATTCGCGCGCTGGTGGTGGGATATGTGGGGCTCGCCCTTCCCATAGCGTGGTATGCTAAACTCATACCACGAGGAGAGGACCCTACACCACTAAAACTTTTTCTTCACTAATTTGGCCGCTGAGCCTTAAATTGACCGGGAAGAATATATGTAATTAAGAGATATATATTTCAGTGTATGAACCCGTTAAAACAACCGTAATATTTATAGAGCTTATTTCTGAAAAAATAAACCACATTATTACATCTTTCCGGCTTTGAATAAACCACCCTATGTCTTCTATAGGTGTCGTGAAAGGCGACTAAGGAATATTCAGCTGATGGATGGTTAGTTACTATCTTACTGCGATCACCTATCCGCCTGCTAAGCGTGGTGATAAGATCTGGTAAGAAGAGGCCCGCAGTAGACGAAAACGGGCTGTTAAAGAAATGCTTTATTAAGATTATATAATTTCTGACTCCATAAACAAGCTAACTTGTTAATTTTGTAACAGATATCCGAGATTAGCCGGAGTTATCCAAACTTTGCCGCCTCGCCTGACGTGAATATCAACGAATCTCATAACTTAGTGATGAGATATGTAAGAAATTATGACGCGATTTGGATATTATACGTGGACGGAAAATATGAAAGGAACTACAATAATAATACAACTATTAATGTTGTTCACATTCTACTAATATTATAAATGCGAAAGTTTGTATATGTGGATGAATGTATGTTTATTACTCTTTCACGCCATAACTACTTAATGGATTCGGCGGAACGTTTGAACGCGGATAGTTTATAAGATAGATTAATAAATAGGCTAAACAAAATATGAAATCCCTTCAGTGGTTCATTAGTTTTTGCGTGGAAGAGTAACAGACATTCAACAGTAAGGACAATAGTTTTACGGGAACAAACAAACGGAGCTGGTTCAGGTCTCGAGTTTTTTTTTCTATTTTTTTCTGTATAGTGAATGCAAACTTTATATTTACGAGCACATCGTCCGCCAAAACGCGAAAAGGAATATGATAGGTTCTATTTCTCTGATTTTACTTTATCAGTTCCATTTACGTCCACTGTTGAACTTGGGCCTCCTCTTAACAGACCTTAGCTAGCCAGGGTTTTTAAGGGATATTGTAGGTAGATTGGTGATCGCAGTAAGATGGTGCGTATCCTTCAGTGTAAACATGTTTCTGCCCCTTCATCAGATGTATCTCCCTTAGTTTCCTCTACGAAACCCATAGGAAGACACGGGGTGGTCTGTTTTAATCACGCGTCACAAGTTTTAAGTAAACCACACGGCTCAAATGTTTTGTTTCGTTCTCGTTACCTAAAACATATAGTGGTTCTTTTACATACAACATAAATTGGTCTACTTAAAACAATGGGCTCATAAATGACTTGCAAAAAAAAAAACCTCTTTGAATATCAATTTTAATCTCCGGCAACATGGGAGAGGAAAATTAATTCATAAAATAACCCATGTTAATACCGACATTTGAATTGTTTGTTTCCTTTAATACAGAAAATGTGCAATATTAAAATATTGTTGTAATGGTTTTTTGTATGTACTCGTATATATTTCTTTGGATATCAATCTAAATGTGCCGTATTACAATATGTTACTAATTAGGTATATATTATTTCATTATTATAATTCTTTATTGCACACATAGAAACAGATAAAATATATATATTATCCAGAAATACAATAAGAACAAAGGCGAGCCTATTACATTTATGAATTTTCCTCTAGCAAACCCCGAGTTTGATAAAATATTGTGAACATTGGGCATTACCGTGTACAACCAACAAACTATTTATTTATACCTGATCGGTAAAAATAAATGCAAATAAAATAAACACATTGCCGAATTCTTAAATACCATAATTAAATAAAATACATATACCTACATTTTTATAATAGACTACTTAAATATTATTTAAATGTTTTGAACTCTTTATGGAAAAGATTACCTTATACAGCAATATGGCACCGCGGGATCTCCTTGGCCACACTTACAGTGGCCCATTTGCCCAATTATAGGGACGCCCGGAGTGTAGAGGCATCCCTACGGCTATGGAATTCCCTACCACAACCTATTCATTATAGCACATCTTTAAATGCTTTTAAAAGAAGAACAAAGAAGTGTTTCCTATCTCTGTAATTTAATGCATAAATATATTTTATAAGTAGTCTATTATAAAACAAAAAAAAAGAAACCATAAATATCATTTACTACCAAAATACATATAGATGCATTAAACAGAAAATGAACCATGTCTGTGCGGTAGGTAGCTCATCAATCAGTTTGTTTGCTACCCGTATTTGCTGCGCGGCCGTGCGATCTACTCCCTGTAATTAATTACTTAGTGACTACAGGTGTTGTAGGATCGTAACTACAACAAGATGTATTACCATTGCCATTTTTGATATATTTATGGGTTTTATGTTTAACCGCAGTGTATGAAGTCGGTGGCTCTGTGGTTACGGTAGTTACTTCTGAGACCTGGCTTTTTGGGTTCGATTTGGGAACCACAGACAATATTGTTCTGGTTGGGTGTGCTTTAAAAAATTAAGCCTTTATTATGTCCCCCGCGGCACAGAGATTAATTAACCTAGTGCGGGAGTTGTTAAAAAAAAATTGACCACCAACTGTGGACGCGCAGGTGTAACCGAGAGTTATTTGGGGAAGCCCCCTCCTCATTATATGATTAGGATGTCGTTGTTAAATGAGACGAATAGTGTGGAGATACAACGTGCCTCGCGGCTGCCGAAGGAAAAAAATATGTAATGTAGTTCTCCCCTATAACTAGAACTAACTAACGAAATAGGCTCTAACACTAACATTCTTAATAAAAGCAGCATTCTGTCAATGTTATTTCAAATGCCATAAAATTACATTAACAGTTTATATTGTAAAAACCGTTATTATATTTTTTTGTGTGAATGCGGACGTAGACCAAGTGACTTGCGATCATGTTGTCGCCGGTTCGATCTCCACCGATTGTTCTACTGATGTAAACCCACTCATAACAAAATCGGATGAGAAAAATCTCAGCTAGTAAGCTACTTTAAAAAATATATATGTGAAAGAACAACATACCATTGAAACAGTATAAACAAGAATGTAATATAAATTCGTATCATATGTCAAAACTAAAGTAATGTATAAGCCTCTAGAGACTACGTGCTATTCTCAGAACAAATTTAAAATAATGACTGTTTTCCTTGTTTATGAAGAAATTTGCATACAATCTTTATTTAAATAAATAAAAATGCATTGGTGGATGAATTCATAGAAATTGTTCTGGTGCGGGATTACATTTTTATCATTCGTCTGACAAAAATGTAATCCCGCACTAGAACAATTTGTTATGAGATTTGTTACAATCAAATCTCATAACAGATCAAAACCACTTTTGACTGAAAAAATAAGATAAAAGTAGTTTTCACCTATGCCTGTAGTCAATAATAGTTTTTTGCTCCCGTTCGCCCTCCCGAACCTTAGTTTGCAAAGAACCTTCCCTCGTAGACCCCAAAGTCTGAAAGGCCCGTGAACTTGTCTATTAAATCTACAGCTACTCAATATTGCAAAACACCTATCACATTGTCTCTGCACTACCCTAAGGTCGACTGGCAGATAATGCCTACGGCATTAAGTCCATCTCGGCAATTTGTATTGTGTGCTAAAGTTGAAATAAGTAAATAATCTGTAACGTAGAGTGATAGTTGCTCATAACTCCACTTATAAAACTGAACGTCATATTCTCAATCCTCCCGCCCCACCGAGGGCCCTAAGCCGTGGTCTAAGCTCCACAGTGGACGCCCTCTTGTGCAGGTTGCTTAGTTTGTAGATTTTAAACCATTTATATAGGCTGGAGCACTGTTTACCTTTATACCTGGTGAAGTGGCAAAAGCCTCCTGGCTAACTACAAAATGTCCCTCCGAAAAAAAATTTCAGTTTTTTGCAGTCAGATGTGGTATTGACCGTAACATTTACGTTGATGTTGTTAGTACCTAAATAGATTATAGTACCAATAGTATTTATATCCAGTGCAAATAATACGGTTCAGAAAATACGACGCAGTAAATGTAAATTACCATTTACATCTGCTTCACTGAAGCGTCTAAACTATTCATCCGATTTTGTTGAATCGATGTTTTGTACTGTATTATATTAAAATCATGATAAAAACTGTATATTACAGCATAATACTGCGGTCACCAACCTGCAAGCCAAGCGTGCTGACAATGGCAAAACTCTCCGCCGTGAGGAGGACGTTAAACGGGCTGATGATGATGATGAAAACATATGACCACGTTTCCAGTTTTTCAACCACGTTTCCAGGCTTCAATTGGCTCTTAATCTTTCTGCGGAAGGTTCTCCTCATACATAATCTCCATAATAAACAAATAAATAAATTTATAATATTATACTTGTAGCCAACCCCGTTTTCGTACGGATGGACTTTTATTGTAAACATTTTGGGATAAACATATCTATCTTTCAATGCCAATCACATAGGTGATTGGCTCAAGCTGATCATAGTCTTGAAAATCTTATAGCCATAATCCAATCCGAAATCAAAAAACTTACAGTTAAAAATTTCTTCTGTTGCAGTATCACGGGGTAATATTTTATTTAGATTGACATGTCTAACTCGTAATATCTTTTGAATACAATAGCCGATTGTAATAAAATGAAAAAGTCTGAAATAAGAAATATTTTATTCGGATAAGGAATAATCCTTATCCAAATAAAATTACCCGCCCACGTTATTAATATCTTCATATTATTAAAATGAAGATATGAATAACGTGGTCTTTTAGGAATGGTCTGATTTATTTTAACATTTATTTAAAAACATTGTGTGACATTGTGTGTCTCCGCAATTTTTTTTTGTAGTTATTGAAGTGTTTTTAATATAGTATTTTTTTTTGTTTCATCGTTTCTGCAATGCATCTGGCTGACATTATTAAAGTTTTAGTAGGGATCCCTAATTGTTACTAGTGAAAAATAAAGCTATAACACTCGGGGATAATGTAGCTGGGCCGGATTGCCCAGCGCACCCGGCCCTCACCAACGGCGGACGGAGGAGTGTCCAGGGGGTTTTAGTGGTATGGGGTCCTCCCGCCGTGGTATGACTAGCATATCACGCTATGGAGATGGGGAGTCCGACATACCACATCGCCGGTGCTGGAACGCTGCAGTGGCCAAGGGGATGCGTAAATGCATATACACCCGGACGAGAATAAAAAAGGGATAATGTAGCATTCCAATGGTGAGAGACTTATTTAAATCCGTTAAGTAGTTTTTGAGTTTATTGGAAACAAACATTCTGAAATACACACAGATAAAAAAATATAATGTTTTCCTTTTTATAGGAAATAATATTAGTATAAAAGAATGGCGTTAACCACGCGCAGTACAGCGTGATCATTGTGTAACGGACTGAAAAATTCTCACTTGCTATGATTGGAACGCATGCACACACCAGATTTATTTTGTTTCAGATAAAATGGAAGAGATTTATAGGAATACTCTTGGTTGGTTTGTGTTCTTGGTTGTCAAAAACTATTTTAAACTAGCAGCTTAACAAGCTATGTAACAATGAAAGTCTCGTTTCATTGTTAAATAGCTCGGTTTCACCCGTGTAACTCCCGTTTCCGCAGGACCTTCATAATGCATAAGGTTGGATGTGCCATTATACGTATAATATGTTCTTATATTATTTGTCACTTGAAATAACAACTCAATGTGTTGCTCTGAAATTAAGTATATTTTATTTTAGTAAATATATTTTTAAACTAAAACATTAAGTATTTACATATAAACATAAAAATAACTTACCTGAATAATTTCAGAAACAACATTTGAAGCTATTATTTACCTACTTATATTTACAACAAATCTATTTTATATTCTATTCTGTTAAATCAATAATAATTAATGACAAATATGTTTTTAATAATATAAGTCAAATAAGTAAATAGTCTCTATGGTATGAAAAGTATTTATCAAATAATGAAGATAAAAGCTTCATTACATCTCCCCCCCCGAGAAAATAAACCTGTTGCCGAACGGTTGGTACCGGTACAAGTTTCGTGGTATGGAAAAGATTTGATTCGCATTTTATGCGTCCAGTATTTACTTTTTAATTTAGTTCTATATTTTTTCTAATACCGTATAGCGACCACATTTCAATTCATCCAGTTTTTTTCTGTTTAACCGATTTCCGTTTTCGACATACATAAGTCACCTACATTCAATTCATATTTAATTATATTTTTATCAAACAGTGTTTTATTGTAATCATGTGATTTTATACTATTATATAAAGCGACTTTTCTATCACGTTATAAATGACTATGCGTTATTTCTTTTTTTAGCTGTGATGGTAATATATCAATATTTTTTCCTTCCAACAAATATAATGGAGAGAAACCAGTCACAGTATGTTCTGTTTCGTTATATTTTTGTGTACATTCATGAGCAACTGTCGTCCACGCTAGTTTATTTGCCTATTTATTTACCTTACATCTAATTGTATTAACTAATGTCTGATTTAATCTTTCATTTAAACCGTTAGAAAAAGGAGCGCTGACTGCAGTAAAAATGATAGGAATTAAAACGAATTAAACGATATTTATTCAGCACTTAGGTATTTACATACACTTGCACTTGTCAGTTATACACAATTAAATATAATTAATATAATTAAATACAAAAATATCGCAACTAAAGTCTTTTGCGGATTAGCTAATGACTTGTCTGTCAGCCCAGCGTCACGTCATATGTATAGTTACAATAATAATTACATCTTTAATCAAAATCTTAATATAATTTAGCTCTATAGAAAGAGGCACGTCTTTAAACAATATTTTTACGTATAAGCGACACGCGCCTGAGGGCACCCTTAATGGGCTAGGACCACGGCTCAGGGCATCGCTAATGCTATGAGAAATATTACTGTAACAATAATAATATAAAAAAGAGGGAGTGATCACTGGCACGGACTACAGGCACTGGATCATCGGATTGGGACAGGGGGCCAACGCGGTCCTAGGTCTGTCCGGCGAGGAGCCTAGCCTAGCTAACCTACAGGTTTCTCTAGCTACCTAAGTGGACGGCCCGGAGAAGAAACTCAGAAAGAAACTCCGGTTTTCTTTTTTTCCGTCTTCTTTTACTTGATTTAACTTCTTTTTTTATATTCATTATTTATTACATTTAATTATTTATTTTTTAAGAGGATGTGGGCTAGTGCATGCTCAAAACCGTTACTGACTAAATTGTAATATAATAATTTATTCTACTCAAGCTAATAGGAAAACCTCTTGCATACTAAAATAAGAAACCAACGGCAATTGCACCCACCCACATTTACAAGATTAAACAAGCTATACGAGATCAACCAAGACGACAACAATGCAAACAAAATTAAACAAAAGCAAATAAAACAAATAACTCCAGCGACATGCCGACCAGCACCCGTTCACGAGTATGACGTGTGACGCAGCCATCGCCTCCCTCGCCATATTAGAGGGAAGGAGACGACCCGCCCCACACCGTCACCGCAAGCCATGACATTCATTGGGAGCATGACGATCTTACAGCTAGGAGCACGTATCAATTAATTTATTGCCAGGTTGACCTTCATTTAGCACGTTTTTATGTTATTTCGTTTCAGTTAACAATGTCAAGTACGTTACAAGTTAGGATAAAAAAATAAAACAATATAAAGCAATAAGTTATACAAAAACAGAAAAACACAAATGTCAGAAAATACATAAAAACAATATAAAGTATGTATGTAAGTAAAACTAGCAAAGAGACCCAATAACACATTGTACGGTCATCTTGGTTAGCCCAGCGACCAGGCATCATTATCATTTAAATAATCATTTATTGTATAATAAGCTTTTTTGATTAAGCATTTCTTTATTGCTAATTTGAATTTAATTTGAGAAAATTCCTGATATTCCTTTGGAATTTTATTATAAATACGGATCGCTAACCCCACAAAGGAAGAATGCACTCTATATAAACGATGAATTTCAGCAAATAACTTATGATTATTTCTAGTATTTAATTTATGAATATCGCTTCTCTTTTGAAATAGATTTATATTCTGTTGAACATAAAGAATATTAGCATATATGTACTGAGAAGGAACTGTTAATATGCCTACACTCTTGAAAAAATCTCTTAGGGAGAACCTCGAGCCCAGCTGGTAAATAGATCTCACCGCTCGCTTTTGTAATATAAAAATACTTTGAATGTCAGTAGCCTTACCCCAAAGCAAAATTCCATAAGACATGATGCTATGAAAATAACTGAAATACACCAGACGAGCGGTGTCAACATTAGTTAATTGTCTTATTTTTCTAATAGCATAAGCAGCGGAGCTTAATTTCCCAGCTAGGCAGGATATGTGAGGACTCCATTGCAATTTTTCATCTAATGTTACACCCAGAAACACTGTGGATTTTACAGTCTCTAAAACCTCATTATTTATTACAAGATCGGGTCCAATATTTGTGACATTGGGAGTGGTAAATTTTACACACTTTGTTTTCTTAGTGTTAAGCACCAAATGATTAACCGTAAACCATTTGGTCAACATAGCGAGAGCATTATTTATTTCGGGAAAGTCATTTCTATTTCGATTCACCTTAAAAATAAGAGAAGTGTCATCGGCAAAAAGTACTATATCACAAATATTTTCCAAATAGTACGGCAAATCATTAATATAAACTAAAAACAAAAAGGGACCCAGAATGGACCCTTGCGGAACGCCTAATTTAACAGGTAGGTCCTGGGACTTAACTCCACCTACATCGACACATTGAACTCTTTGATAAAGGTAAGAGGTCAATACGTCAAGTGCTACTCCCCCTATGCCATAGTGCTGTAGTTTTAATAAAAGCGTATCATGGTGAACACAATCAAATGCTTTTGAAAGGTCGCAGAATACCCCAATAGCATTTTTCGATTGCTCCCACGCATCAAATATATGTTTTATTAATGAAACCCCAGCGTCAGTTGTAGAACGCCCTTTCGTAAAACCAAACTGGTTACTGTGCAAGAGGTTGTTAAAATTGAAGTGCCTAAGAAGCTGCTTGAGTATAAGTTTTTCAAAAATTTTACTAAAAGCGGGTAAGATTGATACAGGGCGAAAATTTGTGGGATCATCCTTAGACCCTGATTTGAACAGAGGTATTATCTTGCTACATTTAATTAAATCTGGAAAAGTACCAGTGTCAATACATTCATTGTAAATAACAACTAAATAGGGAGCTAAAATGTCAATTACGTTTATCATAATTTTGACAGATATTCCCCCTAGGTCGCCTGTGTTTTTAGGCTCGAGTGATTTGGTAGTTTGAATAACATCACTAACAGTAACATGCTTAAAATCAAATAATACTTTGCACTTTGGGACACTATTAGTTAGTAGCACCTGAGCATCGAATTCAGAGGAGTTCAGCAAGCTAGTAATAGGTACAGGTATGTTTGCAAAAAATCTATTAAATTCTTGAGCTACGTCTAGGTCCTTAGTTATAATTTTACTATTTACTTTTATTTCTATATTTTTATCATAAGTAACAAGTTTGCCACTTTCTTTATTGATTGCATTCCAGGTGGCTTTTATCTTATTATCTGATTTTTGTATTTTATTACTAATAAAATTAGCTCTAGCTAAATGGCATATACTTTTGAAAATACTGGAATACTTTCTAACATACTGAAGGAATTTATTATCAGTTCTATATTGTTTCATACCATATAATTCATATAGCTTCACCCGGCTTTTATAAATACCAGGAGTTGCCCATTCATTGAATTTACAATTATTAATATCAAAGGTTTTAGTTTTGAACTTATGTTGGTATTCATTATTAACTACATTAAAAAATAATGTATAATTACTATTAGGACAATTACCATCTAGCATTGTGGGGTTGAGTTTAGTAACAATGCCTTCTTTAAAACTTTGTATACGACTAGTAGTTACGGGTCGGCATGTAATCTTACAAGACTTTTTCACCAGTGAGCAAAGGTGTACCTCAGGGTTCCATATTGGGCCCCTGTTTGTTCAGTATATACAGTGCCGATATAGTAAAATCAATTAATAACAGCCGGTATCATATATACGCTGATGACTTACAAATATATTTATCATTTAAGCCATCAGACTACGATACTGCTGTAAAAGCTATTAATGAGGACTTGCATAGAATTGTCAAATGGTCTGAAGATAACTCACTTGTACTTAACCCCAGCAAAACAAAATATATGATTCTGGGTACTGAAAATCTGTTACAAAAACTACAATCATCGTCGGGTACACATGGTCCTGCGGCTGTTACGATACTGGGACAAAGCATAGAAAGGGTAACTGAGGTTAGGAATTTAGGACTTCTAATGGATCAATCTCTACGATTCGAAAAACATATTGCAAACTGTGTGCAGAACTGTTTTTACCGGCTAAAAATTTTATATAAAATGCGCCCATACATAAGTCAACAGTTGCGAATACAATTGGTGGAATCTATAGTTTTATCAAAATTAAATTATTGCGATACAGTTTATGGTCCACGGCTCCTAGCTCGCACTGAACGGCTGATTCAAAGAGTACAAAATGCGTGCGCTCGATTTTGTTTCGATGTCCCACCCAGAAGTCACATAACCCCTTTCTACAACAAACATTTTATTCTTAAAATGAAATTAAGAAGGAAGTTGCACTTAGCTTGCCTTCTTTTTGGAGTGATTACTGCCGGGCACCCGTCGTACCTATACTCGAAACTCTCGTGGCTAAGCAATCACCGTCAGCGCCAAAGCAGACGATGCGCGCAGCAACTAGCCATTCCTCAGCATAGATCGACATCGTTTCGTGGCAGTTTTCGGTATGCGGCTTCCAAGATTTGGAATAATATTCCACCACCAATACGCGAACTAAAAAATATCAATTCATTTAGAAATAAAATCAAACAGCTGATGCTTACAAAACAAGCAGAATATGAGATGTTGAACATGAACATCTCAGTGATATGACTGTGACTTTTTAATTTAATTTTATAATCTTTATATATTTTCAAAGTATCAATTTCAATAAATTTATTTGCGTTATTAACTAATTAAATAGATGTAGGTAGTTGTAATAATTGTTATTTGATTCGAATTTTAATATAATAATTAACTTGAATTTCTTGAATTACTTACCTTTAGGATTACTTAGGTTTAGTTTTAACAATAAGTGAAGAGCCACACGTTGAAACATGCTGAGTTGATAATAAAATTAATCGGCAGTTCACCCATATGTCACAGCTGACAGTTGCACCGGAAGTAGCCGTAATTGTTATTGTGTAATTTTAGAATATGCAGTATAATTATAGCATAAGTTAAAAGTTTATTTATTTATTTAAAATGTATATCTTTTTTTACCAAATGTGTATTTATGTTTAATAAGGACAAATACTTCATATATATTTATTCTCGTTTGACGTTAAACTATGTATATATATATAATAATATATAATACGTATTCCATTCATTTATTACTTTTTTTATTTAGTTTTCCCTATAAATTTGCATGAATTGTACCTAAGTATACTGTTTAAGTGTACCATCCCTTGTCCGTGGGTCACTACTCGAGTTGCCAACTGAAAACCAGCGCTAGGTATCGCCTAGCCTATGCTGAGGTGGCGACTTTTTCGGCAGAACATGCAAGGCGTCTCATTGTTTTGTACATTCACATGTTATATTTAATATCTTGTGTGTTGTGCTGAATTAAATGTATTTTCTTTCTTTCTTCTTTCTTTCTTATAGTTGCCGTTAAATACTACTAACTGCCCACAGTGATCCGATGTTAAGTTATTTATAATCTTTGAACTTATAGTATCAGAATTAGTGAAAATATTATCAAGACAGGTGGAGGAGTGTGATGTGATCCTAGTTGGCTCATAAAATATATATTTTAAATTAAATGACTTGAAAAGGTTTAAAAGTCGATCACTAATAGGTGTCACTTCAAGAATGTTTACATTGAAGTCTCCACACACTACCATTCCTTTCCTGACGCTACTTATTTTCATGAGTGCATCCTCCATAACTAATTCAAACAAGTTGAAATTACCTTGTGGGGGGCGGTAAACACATATTATTACTTGGTGCTCCAGCTCCACACAAGACAACTCAATGGTGCGTTCAATAGAGAGATTCACAATGTCAAGCCTAGTTTTTGCTTTTATGTTAGATGAAACTATAATTAATGATCCACCGTGAATATATTCTTTTCTAACAAACGCACTCTGTACAATGTATTTATCATTATTAATATAAGGCAACTGGAAATCTCTAAGCCAATGTTCCGTTAAACATACAACATGAACATTAAAATGTTCAATAAATAAACTTAATTCTAATTCCTTGCCGGGTAGACCTTGCATGTTCTGGTGAACTACATTCAGTCCATGCAGTCTATCCTTTGTCCTTAAACCTAGTTTAAATGTGGTACATTAGTAGTGCTACTAATATTCAAGTCAATGTTACTCTTAGGTAGGTAACAAGTACCTGAGTCCATAGTAAGAGTAGCAATAGGGCTACTTTTACTACAATCATTTAAATAGTTAAATGCTAACAATTTAGCAAGTTGTTTTTTATAAAAGTATGGTAGGTACACTATACCATCTGTCAATTTTAATTTAAAATTATCAATAAAAATATTAGTGTCAAAGTAAGACACAAACTCATTATGGTGACAAATATTGTACATTGTCATGTTAAGGTCATATACATACTTAGTTTGCTCCTTAGTAAGGTTTGGGGAGTATGGCAGGGCACACATCACAAATGTCATATTATATTTACAGTGTAACTTATTCATTAAATTAACTGCTTTAAATATGTCCCTTTTCCTGACTGACAAACTATCTCCATACAATAAGATCATAGTGTCAATTGGTTTTTCTTGACACATAAACTTCATTTTGTCGATTAACTGGCTATAGCTGGCACCGGGGGAACATATTATTATGTTTAATATATCATGTTGGGAGTATGGATTAATTAAACTACCTAGATTTTGGTCTAGATTGTCAGAAATAATACTGCAACTTTTTATTCCTAATCCATTAACATTGACATTGTTTAATACTGGCCACTTCACAGTAACTATCTAATGATGTATTTAAATTATTTATATGGTTGGCTTTTGATGGATTGCTAGGATCATTTAGAACTAATTGTGGAAAGCCCTGTTTGCTACAAGTTATTGACAGCCGTGAACTAGAGACTGATGTACTTGTGGATGCTTGTTTTTGTAATGTCATGCACCTTTCACAGTCATCATTGCTAACTAACTTGATAAGTTCATTTGCAGCTAGAATATGCTCTTTTATTTGTTCCTGTGAATCCTCATATTTCTTTTGTAATGAGGATACAAGGTTACTCAGGTTTTCTATTTTTGACTGCATTTTCTTAGAGTTCATATCATATTTTATCTGAGATTTACATTGCTGATTGCTACAGTTATCTAAGTCCAGTAATAATTGTCTACGCTCACTAATGAGTTTAAAAATGAAGTTGTAATTATACCTTTTACAATGATTGTATGACTTTTTTAGCTTTTTCATTAACTTACTTAATTTTAAATATTTTTTAATTTTTTTATGGCTGGTCATAGAGGCAGATGAACTAGAATGAACAATAATATCACTTGGTACCGTCTCAATGAGCTCCGAGAACAGATCCCGAGTCGCATCACTGCTCCGTGATTCCAGTTGTGATTGGAGTTTTAAAATTTGAACATTAGCCATTGACAGGCTGTATTCCAGATCAGTGATGCGATCCAAGGCCTGCCCATAAGTGCCCATACAATCATCATATGACTGGACTTTTGTAACCAAGTCATCTCGCTCATTACATGCCTCCATGAACTGACCATACAGGGTAGACAGTTGTTTTTTCAGGAATATCTAAACTATTAAAGAAATATTTAAAATCTTTTGAATTTATTCCGGGATATTGATCTGATAGAATCAAACCAATTTTATTGGCAGGTAATACTTTCTGAACTAGTTTTATGAAGTAATTCGCGTTTTGAGTTTTTGAAGTAAGAATTATAGCATAGCGAGTAAAATGGTCTACGAGAAGGTGTATATATGTTTTTGTAGAACAAGACCCGCCAAATCCACCGATTGTATCAATAGACACGATTTCGAAAGTAAACGTTGCTGGGCCTAATAGCGACATCTGGCCAAATTTATATTTTGATCTCGATTTGTTTTTTATACATACCTCACAATTATTACAATATTTTTTTAAGTTTTGCTATAAATTTTTGCTGCATAGAATTTTTTTATGTTTTTGTTCAATTCCTAAATGGCAATAAATATTATGTACCTACATTTTAAATTAATTGTTTACTAAATTCTTCAGTCAGTAATATCTTCTCTCTTTTTCCGTTTTTCTTTAAATATATTGTATTTTTTAATAATTTTTTGTTTCTTCTGTTTAATATCATCATTGTTTTCCTGATAATTTTTAATATCTTCTGGATTGATTAAGTTAACAATTTTAAAATCTTCATTTTCATTTTCACATGGCTCAAGGACAGGGTTTCTGCTTAAACTCTGCTTCTACATTGTATTTTCCTGGAGAATAAATTACTTCAAAATCAAATTGCCATTAATAATATGAGAGATCCCAAAATTCTTCATCCGTTCTAGCTTTTATATTCATTTTCTCTAAGGGTTTGTGATCAGTAAACACCGTGAACTTTTTCCCATGAGCCAATGTTGCCAATATTTTACTGCTTCTTTTGTTGCCAAACACTCTAAATAAATAGCTTTTTCTCCTTTTGAGTTTCGTTTAATTTTTTAGAAAAATATGCACTGGTTTTATTTGCTCCGTTATATTGAGGCTGTTTTAATACAGCGCCTACACCTTGTATACTGGCATCAGTATAAATAAAAATGGGTAAGTCCGGATTAAAGATAGTCAAAATAGGTTTAGAACATAATAGTTTTTTTTTATTGTTTCAAAAGAATCTTGACATTTTTCTGTCTATAAAAATTGTTGACCCTTTCGTAATAAGTTGTGTAAGGGATCTAATATTATTGAAATGTCAGGCACATATTTATCATAAAAAAATATTTTTTATGATAAATATGAACTGACGAACATTTTTTTGCGTTTTTGGAACTGGGATCTTTAATAGCAATTAAATTATCTTTAAGTGGAGAGATTGTGTTATTTTCGATTATGTGACCTAAATACTTGACAGATCTTTGTGCAAAATTACATTTAGTAAATTTCAATCTAAAGCCTTCTTCTGATATAGCTTCTAACAAACTTGATAAATGCTTAATATGGTCTGCAAATGTTTTTGAGAAAATCAAAATATCATCGATATAATTTACCACAAAATCTGATAATTTATGTTTTATTATTATACTGCTGAAAATTCTTTGAAAAATAGCAGGGGAAGTTTTTAAACCAAATGGTAAACAAGTCCACTGAAAATGCCCTTCTTGGGTGACAAATGCTGTCTTGTATCAGTCTTCAACTTTTAGAGGAATAGACCAAAAAGCCGAGTTTACATCAAGAGTGGAAAAATATCGACAGTTTCTAGTCTTTACCATTCAATCCTCGATTAATGGAAAGGGTTCGAAAATTGAGGAACCACAATTTTATTAAGATCACGGAAGTCTATACACAATCTACATTTTCTACCTTCTTCTTTTTTAAAAGCCAATGTCACAGGAGCAACAAACGGACTATAAGACTCTTGAATTAATTTTTTTTCTAAAAGTTTCGATATTTGTTGTTCTATTTTTTTCTATGCTCAATAGTACATATATAAGGCCTCTTGCTACAATATTTATCCATCAGCAAATCTATGTGCGCTTCATATCCGCTTACTGTTCCTATATCGTATTTATCTTTAGCGAAAAGTGTATTATATTTGCATATTAATTTTTGTATCTCAGTTTGTTCATGAAAATCTACATAACTTACTGTAATAGTAAAAGCGTCATCTATATGTTCATTAAAGTTTACTTTATATTTCTCATTGCCGTCTATATTTCGTTTGTTTATTTTTTGTGTTATTTCCAATTCATCGTTTTGTATTAGATAAAACTTTTGTATACAATCCAATCCTACTAAAAAGTCAAAATCAAAACTATCTTCATCTATCTCAAAAACATCTTTTCTCAATATCAAAATTTTTTATTTTTAATTATACAATTCCTTTTGATTTTTTACACCAATAATACACATTAAACCGTTTTTAATTTAATATTTTTAACATTATAATTACTTTTTGTACTATTTTTCATGCATAGCAATCGGGAATTTATTAAGCGACATGGCGCTTTAGTAGCAGTTTCTTTAATAGATTTTTCAAATACTCGTGTATTTTTTTATTATATTATTGTTATTAACTAAATGTGCTAAGCCTCTTATGTAATTAAATAAATCTTTAGTATCTTTTAAATTATTTCTATCAATTTTATCAGCAATGAAATGTGGTAGCCCTGTGGCAATTAAATCAATTAAAGTGCGCTTGTCTATTGCTTTATTAATTTCTAGCAAAAGTCTTTCCTTTTTAATTGCATATTATAATAATGAACCTTGTTTGCATTTATATGTATTGCATACCTGACTGGTGATCAACTTTTGTCTGCATACGTTTCGCATAAGTTTTGTTTCCAAATTGACCAGTCTGAATTGATTGTATGCTTTATATACCAATATATACACCAATCTTGGCACGAATCTTCTAAAAATAGTCTAAGAGCTTCAATTTTCATATGGTCTTCTTGTATTTCAAACCGGGTACATTCTGATTCGAAAATAGTCATCCATTGAGAAACGTTTGATATTTTGTTGGAAAATTTATGTATTATAAATTTTTCTGTAATGTTTTTAATATTTTGATGTTTCGGCGGAATCTTTAAACTATCTACAAATTTTGTTAAGATCTCTTCTGAAATTCCAGCAGTTTGAGATTTTGGATTATTCAAAACATTCTTTCATTTCTTCTAATAAGTAATCTTTAAACTGCATGTTCCCGTCATCATCTTTATAAACGCCGTTCATCTCCGGTGTCAAAGTAATCCAAACTCGCTGTTTGTCATTGTAGTGCACACTGTGGAATTTTGCCTTATCTGCGGTCACCTATGTTTTATCCCTTTATCCTGTAGATCCAGCAAAGAACTAAAACTTCTGAGAAGAAACCATGTTTCTTTTTTGTTTAGTTTTGAAGTTATTTAAAGTTATGCTGACGTCAGCAAATTTCTGTTTTTAATTGTTTATTTTAAAATAATAGTATAATTTACTTAAATAAGAGTTTTTATTATGGTAACCATTAATATCTAACTACATACAAAGTTTAAGGATTGTATCTACTATATACAAAGAGAAATCGTTTTTTTTTCTATTTTTACAAAATTGCTATTTACTCCGTATTCCTGTCGATTCCGTATTTTATTTTAATTCGGAGCATGCATAATGTAGTTAGGTATAACATAAAATAAAAAGCGAAAATGTAAACAGTGGGACTTCTAAAATATTGCATTTCTAAAGTTTCCATAGAATTTCTATAGATAGGGTAGTCACATTTCAAACATTTTATTTTATTAAATTCAAATCTAATCATGTATTCAAAAAAATTGTTTTTGTTCGAGCCGTTTAATTTTTTTTACTCTTCGACATCCGAAGATTCTAAAATTTCTTCAGATGGTAAAATAGCACTTTCATCATTATGGTTTTCTTCTAGTAAGTCCCCGTGATTTAGAACATTTTCCGTTGATGATTTTAAAAGGCAAAGCACTTTTACAGGAATAACCAAACGCAGGTTTTTTTTTTGGCGACTACTAAGTGACATCATGGATAAGAATGGGTCTGACGATTCTAAAGCGCGGTTAAATAGGTCAAGCACGGTTGTCTTCCGGTTTAATTGTTTTTAATAATTTTAGTCTTAACTTTAATTTTAACTAACAAAGTGACGTGTTCCCGGAATGCTGGTATATACTTTGCCCAACAAGTAAGCATTGCTATTCAGCGTGGCAATGCTGCCAGCATTCTGGGAACGCTTCCCAGTGACGACATTTTAGAGTAGTATTTAGTTTAACGTTAGTTTTTTAACTTTTGGTAGTTTTTAATTCTTAGTTAGGTTTAATTATAGGTTATTTTTATTTGTTAAGTTTAGTTTTAGAATTATTCTTTTAGTTGTATATTATGCCATATTATAATAAAAGTTATGTTAAATACAGATAAAAAAATTTTAACTTTATTTATAACGGGAGTATATCTAAAATACTTAGTTTTTCTTTGGTGTAAAACTAAGTATTTAAGATATACTCCCGTTGGAGCAATTTACTAAAACTCAAATAGGTATATGTCTGTGAAAAGTTTCTGTTATAAAAAAAAGTATAATGTGATCTATGACATATGAATGTTTAAAAAAAGTAATAGATAAAACAATAATATTTTATTTTACATCAAGAAATATAGAAATTTGGCAGTCTAAGTTATCCGAAAATTGTTATAGTAAAGTAGGTGACAGCCCTAAACACAAAAATAAAAGTTCAATAACTCGGAAGTCCCGCATCATGCACACCTGATTTTTTCATGAATTATAGCTGATTATAATACAAAACTATGTATGTTGAAAAAAAATTCGGATTCAATGGGACTAACTAATAATAAATATTTTTAATTTTGATAAAAAAATATTAATTTTCCTCCTATAAACGATCATTTTTAATTATATTTTTCTTTAAATCGGTAGGTATAATAGTCCTTTTTAAGAACCCATTTTATAATAATTGAAAAAACATAAACTTGAAATGAATAATGCATTTTAATGGTTTCTATGGAGTTTTCTCGATTTTTGAAATAACATCACAACTAAACAAATAACAAACATGGTTTCTTCCCAGAAGTTTTAGTTCTTTGCTGGATCTACAGGATAAAGGGATAAAACATAGGTGACCGCAGATGAGGCAAAATTCCACAGTGTGTAGTGTAGTGTATTCTTGATTTTTATAAATGCTTCAGTTTTCATCACCTCAACATGAAATTGGAATCGTTGTAACTGTTCCGGGATTTAAAAAAATGTGTTCTTCGGCATCAGCTACAGATGTAATGCAGATGACATTCGTTTTTTGGATCTTTAGCCGCCTTCACTTCAAATTCAAATCTAAATTTTTTCATAGTTGTTGCAAATAGCTGGAGAAATGTTGTTTTATAATATGTTCTTTTATTATTTGTCACTTGAAATAACACTTCAATGTGTTGCTCTGAAATTAAGTATATTTTATTTTACTAAATATATTTTTAAACTAAAAAATTAAGTATGTACATATAAACATAAAAATAACTTACCTGAAATTAAGAAACAACATTTGAAGCTATTATATTTACAACAAATCTATTTTATATTCTAAATTCAAATTCAAAATTCATTTATTCCGTAAAAATGGTTACATTTGTTTGGAATCGTCATAATTTTGTTCCTACCGTGCAGTGCGTGACGTGGCGACTATTGAGAAACACTGCCAAAAAAACTCAGTAGAACCCTCTTTTAAAATCTAATAATACATAACAATTTTTTATTAACCCAATAACAAAATACTTTATTTTACATTGAGATTGGAGCGATTTATTCCCAAGCATTTTTGTTACAAAGATAATCGGAAATTTTATATTAAGCCCTGCTGCACAATTTGGCTTTAATAGTCATTTTAAATTTATTTATAGACAATTCTCTTATACTTTTGGGAAGTTTTTATAGAACCGTATACATTGCCCCATAAAAGAAAAACTTATTTTGCGGAGACGGCTAGCATAAACCACAAGATTATGCTTATATCTAGTATTTATACTATGTGTGTCGCTTTTTTTACAAAATGAGTCAATGTTTTTATGGACATAAAACAAATTTTCATAAATATATTGTGATGCTACGGTTATAATATTTATCTCTTTAAATTTTTCTCTCAAGCTATCTCTGGGACCCAGTTTGTAAATAGCCTTCACGGCTCTCTTTTGTAATATAAAAATTCTGTTAATATCAGCGCAGCTACCCCAAAGAAGAATGCCGTATGACATTATGCTATGAATGTAGCTGAAATAAACTATTCTAGCCGTATCAAAATCAGTTAGCCGTCTAATAGTTTTTACTGCATGCTGTATGCTATTCTGTTAAATCAATAATAATTAATGACAAATATATTTTTAATAATATAAGTCAAATAAATAAACAGTCTCTATGGTATAAAAAGTATGACGGCGCATCGCTAATATGTCGTATTTAAACGGCTACTGTCAGCTGTCATCGATGACAGCTTCTACTGATTGGTGACAGTTAACGTCAGGTGTCAATGTCAGACGTCAGAATAAGAGTGACAGCCGTCACTCTAGCGGAGCGTCGGGCAGGTGGGAGCACGGCGGCCATGTTGAAACTTGACTGTTTGAACGGGAGCGGACCGTGCACCACGCACTAGACGAATCGCTAATATTCTGTGTCATCCTAGTGTGAAATGCAATTATAATAGTGAATTTTATTACTAATTGACTAGAATATTAGCTAGAATATAGAACAGCTATTTTGTGAATCAATCTTTGTTAACGCGAATTATAGTGACTTTGATCAAAACTCGAGTGTTAATTAAAATAACGATCCCCTGCCCAAGTATCCACGCCTGACTAACTATGACAGATTCTAATGAAGACCCATCCTGCGCTTACAAGTATTATCAAATAATGAAGATAAAAGCTTCATTACATACGTAAGAAGCATTCGTCGTATGTGTCTTCATCGTAAACTGACACTTACGACCCAATGCTTCTAAAGTATTTAAGACTTCCGACATCCTTATGCGTCTAAGGTCTAGAAATATAGCCTATACGCTTTCTCAAAAAATGGGCTATCTAAAACTTAAATAATTTTTCAAATTGGACCAGTAGTTCTTGAGATTAGCCCGTTCAAGCAAACAAACAATCGAACAGGAAACTCTTCAACCTTATATATTAGTATATAACATACAAAACGTTTCCGTTACTCCTTTGTTAGGTTAGTAAAATGATTGACCTATTCATTTTACTAACCTAACAAAGGAGTAACGGAAAATCTCGATTTTTCAACACACCTCACAAAAATCTGGGTGATTTCTGGTCTAATGAACTGAGTACCATTTTTATCCTGAATGAATTTTATAGAACCGAGAACATAAAATAAGGTTTATGGGATGCACTTTAGACGTTAGCGCAAAATTTCACCTCAAAAGGATGAACGAGTGAATACTGTGACATAAAATTCATACTAGCCGTTCGGGTATCAAAGGTGTTATTTAGGTTATGGACATAAAAGTGGCAAAAAAATTGATACTGTAGTTTCCTATTACGGCTTCTCTCGCGCCAATTTTTTAAAGACATTACAGCTTATGTGGTTTTGAATTAAAAAAAAACCTAACTATAATTCAGCTCAGTCTTTTGGCAGTTTGAACTAAAATAATTGTGTTGATATATAATTCAGTAACGGTTTACCGACTGTATGTGCAGGTTATCTACTTAATCCCTAGAAGAATGCTTCTTCAGAAGAATTTGCAGAAGAATTCTGCAGATGAATTCTGCAGAAGAATTCTTCTGCTTCCGCCCGCTGGCGTCCTGGACGCCAGCGGGCGGAGCCGGCGGCGGCGCGGTCGACGGCACGCGCGTCTTTATCAAAGTTCATAGATTTGTGTGAAACTGTTCACGACGACAGCGGTGCGGGCGGCAGGTTTTCCTTAGGCACCGCTCGCACTGCCCGCGCCGCCCGTTCCGCCCGCTGGCGTCCAGGACGCGGCCTAAGGGGGGATGTGCCATATATACATCATAAAAAATCGTCGTATGTGCCTTTATCATAAACTGGCACTTACGACCAAATGCTTGTAAAGTATAATAGTTCATTCGTCCTAATGTTCTGAGGTCTAGATTGTTATATAATCTTAGCGAAATCTTAGTGAAAGTGGCAAGTGATCGAGTACAATTTTCAAATGAATCTCTTAAATGATGAAGGCTTTGTTTACATTCTTCACCAATCCGTTTCTGTCCACTGCTGAACATGGGTCTCCTCTTAACAGACCTCGGCAAGTCAGGGTCTTTGAGGGACGTACGGTGGAGGCGATTCGGCCCCATCTAAAAAAGTGGGCCGGGCGCCGTCACGGCGACGTCACCTACCACGTTGCACAGGTAGTAACAGGGCATGGCTGCTTTGGCCACTACCTGTGCAACGTGGGGCAGAGAGAGCCGGACACTCGCTGTCACCACTGTGACTTTGCCGACGAGACGGCACAGCACACGGTGGTGGAGTGTCCGACGTGGGCCAACGAGCGTGGCCGTCGGCGGCGGGCCGAAACCCGCCGCCTATCGCCCTAGGCTCGGCCTCGGGGAGTGGGGCACATGTGCCCCGCTCCCTTCGAGGCTGACCCATCAGGAGTAGGGACGCCTCTACACTCCGGGCGTCCCTATAATAATAATTGTGCAAATCGACCACTGTTAGTGTGGTCCCGGAGATCCCGCGGTACCATATTGGCCGCGGGTGCCGTCGGAGGGCTGGATTGCTCATGCGTACCCGGTCCCCGCCAACCGCGGATCGAAGGAGTGTCCGGGAGGTTTTAGTGGTAGTAGGGTCCTCTCCTCGTGGTATGAGTTTAGCATACCACGCTATGGAGAGGGCGAGTCCCACATATCCCACCGCCAGCGCGCGAATACGCTGCAGCGGCGGCGGTGGGAATGCGTAAATGCATTTCACCCGGACAATAAAAAAAAAAAAGGGTCTTTGTGGCATATTGACATAATCAACACGCTTGGCAGGCGGATTGGTGATGTAAGTAAGATGGTAACTAACCTTGAGCTGATAGATGTTGCTGCCCACCCATTAGCTGAATACACCTTAATCGCCTCTTACGATACCCGTAGAAATACATGGGGTGGTCTTATCTAAGCTGGAATCCTCACGGCATTGTTTACATTAACAAAAATAAATTTAATATTTTAATTAATAAAGTAACATGTTGTGTAATCTTTTCATGATCTGTATTATTGCCATAATCCGTCAGAGGGACTACAAAAAATAACAAAAACATTGGAATTTAATAGAATAAATGGACAAAGACGTGTACAGTTCAGCACCTCTTTTGTTCATCGAATGCCTTTACACACCTCCTGCCGTTCACCATTCGTGCAAAACGCCTCTGGAACTGTCTTCCACATGAAACTGAAACTGCACGAATAGTCGTGCAGTTTCATCTATCGACGTATTTAAAAAAAGAATAAAAGATCATTATCTATCACAATAGTAGTTTTATAATACATATGTATTTGTTTATTGTTTATATTTTGGATGTATGTATGTATATTATATATTATTATGTATTAGTATACGTATGTGTATTAGTTGGATATATAATAATCTACTCTACTTATTATTATTATTGTTTTATCTAAAGTCTGACGTAAGATAAAGTCGTGTACAGTGTTCTTGCCCATTTACTTTAATTTACAATCGTAAAATGGTTTGCTGGAAGAAAACTCATTATTGAGTTAAGCTCGCCATTGTACATCATCTTTAAATTATATGTCTACCAAAATTATCTTTTATGTGTACAATAAATAAAAATACAGTATGTATTCTTGCAATAAACATAAAGCAACACAAGCAATGTATCTGAAAACATTCTTCCATGAAACATTTAAACGAAACAATACGAGCCTCCTTTTATCTATTTATTGTAAGTAAATGTTTTAAAATTGAATTTATATTGGTGTTTTAGTTTCCGCAAGCCAATGAAAAATTGCAAGCTTTTCTCATATGTGTATTTTACTTGAGCGGAGATGTAATAATTTTATTATTATGTTTTATTTTTATATTTGGCTCACTTATTATACCAAAAACCGATCAAGCCTTCAAGTTGAACTTGCGCAGCGAGAATTCCGAACTAAGTTACGTGATTTGTTATATATTTTAACAAACTTTTATCACACAAAAACTACTAGACTTTAGACTAGAGGATTTGAATGAAATTTGCCTGTACATATATATTTTATAACTAAGGCTATCACAAAAATGATACTTACTTGGAAGTATAGTTTTTAGTAGCAAATCACGCTAGAACTCAAGCTCGAGCAAGAGTCCAATGCGTGAGGAAACGCTTCCCTAGTACGGTTACATAAAACTATATTAATACTAGCAGCCCGTCCCAGCTTCGCATGGGTGGACTTTTATAGCCATAAAAGGCTTATGTTACTCAAGGATCATGTATGCTACATTATCCTTCTAATGGTGAAAGAATTATCGTAATCCGTTGAGTTTATTCGAAACAAACATACAAAAATACAAACGTTTCCGCTTTATAATATTAACTAGCTTCCCGCGCGCGGTTTCACCCACGTAGCTCCCGTAACCGTGGGAACTTCGTAATAAAATAGCCTAAAACCTTCCTCGATAAATGGACTATCCAACACTGAAAGATTTTTTGAAATCGGTCCTGTAGTTCCTGAGATTAGCGCGTTTAAACAAACAAAGAAACTCTGCAGAAAAATAGGGATTAAGAGTACCTAATATGATATTTTTTTATTCTAAGTCTTTAAGACTTGTCAAAAAAAAAAAAGTTTATAATTACCAAAAAAAATAGGGGTTGATAGGAGAGGGGTGAAAATTAAGGGTTGTATGTATTTTTGTATGCTGTATCTTAAAAAAAATATATTTTTCATCCCCTTAAATGTTTAGGGGTGGATCACCCTTAACATTTAGGGGGATCAAAAATAGATGTTGTCTGATTCGCAGACCTATCCGATATGTACACAAAATTTCACGAAAATCGGTCGAGCCATTTCGGAGGAGTTTAATTACAAACACCGTGACACAAGAATTATTTCAAATTATTATGTATATGTTACGGCTAATAGCCGAAGTGCGGCTACACCTAGGCTTAGCCGGCTACAACTAGGTGCAGCCGACCACATGCGGTTAAACTTAGATGTACCTATCCTACTTATCTTCGGTTAGAACTAGGTTTTAATAAAATAAACAATACCTATGCACGACACAAAAAGATGTTGGGGTGGTTAAAAAAAAAATAACCTAAACCAATGGAGTTGAACAGGGACTTATTGAGGTTGATCTAAGTTTAACCGCATGTAGCCGGCTAAACCTAGGTGTAGCCGCACTTCGGCTATTAGCCGTAACATATATATTAAAGATCTCTTGTTCTGCCTATGTAGGATTATACTGATGTCTGTTATCCAGACCTATTTCAAGATTTTCTAAATAAACTGGATCGACTCCTGATTAATGGAATTCACTTCATTTATGGCTTACGTAAATACGACCATATCTCCTCGTACCGCTCTTAGCTTAAATGGCTTCCCATCCGTCAGAGAAGAACGCTAAGATGTTGCTGTTTACTTTTTTCAGTCATTAATGATCCATGCACTCCTTCCTACCTGAAAACGTACTTACTTACTTACTTTACTACTAGGCTCCTCTCACGCCCGTGATCTGCGTTCCGCTGATAATTTAATTCTAACAATTCAAGCTAATTCTTTTTCTGTCTCTGTTATTAAACACTGGAATGCGCTCCCTCTTGATGTTAGAAAATGCCCTAATAAGTTTATTTTTAAACATAAAGTCCGTGATCACTATCTTCGAACATTATAAGAATAAAAATCGTCTTTTCCTAATAGATCTCTTATTTAGTATTGTATTATATATATATATATATATATATATATGTAGGTATTAATATTTAAATTGCTTCTTATTTCTCTCTGAATGTTATTACTTGGTCTTTGTTTGTACCGCTTAACTTTTAATTTTAACCCAAAGGTTGACTGGGAGACTTTACAAAAAATAAGTTAAGATAATTTTACATTGTAAAATTATTTTATACGCCAAATAGTTTTGGGTCACGTTTGATCTAGAAATATAAATCATATCGCCTCCTTACCTGAGTTTATTCTTCTGGAATTGAACACTTATAAAATAAATAAAAAAACTCTCTCCAAATAAGATCGCACCGCGCTAGTCCTGCCGCGCAATGGGCACACATATACTATTACTCCACAAGTTGTTCCTTCCCCCGTTGTTGATTGTGAGGGACCCAAGCTACAGTCGTGGCTTTTGGGTATCTCCACAAATTCCACAGGCACTCCCTAACTTGTGCAAGAGGACGCCCCCTGTGGTTGATCTATTCACTGAAATATCAACACGTATTCCAAATCACTGGACATATTGCTGTTGAAGTAGACATTTGCTAATTAATTATAAACATTTGCTTGAAAGGATTTTGAAAAATTCGCCCCCTAAAAATATGAAACTTTTTTACAGACATATTTTTTAGTTAGCCACGAGGATGTTGCTACTTCACTGGGAATAAAGGCAAATAGGGCTCCAGCCTTATTAAAGGTATTAAATGGGGAACCCAAGTTTATTTGGGGGAGAAATTTTAGACGAAGTCGCAAGAAAAAAATCAAATTAAATAATACATTTATTGCTTCCGTTTTAATTTTTCACGTCATCGCGGTGTCGTTAAATGTTTTCCCATAAAAAAATAAAACTCGAGCTAAGCATCTATTTTCTTTGGCACACATTAAGTCCTACTTATCTTGAGTTTTAAAGTTATATATTGATTACTTATTCAAACGCAATTGTAACATGTGAGTGTTCATTTATATTCACAAATTAACATTACATTTCAAAGAAATAACATAAAATCACTCTAAAAATAGAAGGAATATTTTCCTGAAAAGAAGCTTTTCATTAAAACACTTAATAGTAAAGTTTTTGACGGAGTATATTTCTTGATTCCTGCTCAGGTATTTCTTACAGACAAGGAACACACTGCCAGAATTGAATGTGTCACAAGTAACATCATTGGTAATTAGTTGAAAATTTTCATTTATTCCCCATCAATACCTTACATACGTTTTAGAGATTATATAGGGTGACTGGTAATTAGTGACCGATACGTAAACACATGATTGTGCTCATGATGACAAACAACTTTTACTATGGCAACAAACCTGAAATCGCGAAAAAAAAATCAGCTGTTTCATACATTCATGTTCACATAACTCGTCAACATGGTAGGGAGCAGCTGATTTTTTTTTCGCGATTTCAGTTTTCGTGCCATAGTAAAAGTAGTTTGTTATCATGCGCACAATGATGTGTTTAGGTATCGGTCACTAATTACCAGTCACCCTATATAGAACAAAATTAAGAGCAAAAGTTTCCATCCATGTTTCTTTTTTAAATACATCTTCCGAATTTCTTTGTCGCAGAGGACTTTATAAAAACTTAATTTGTAAGTAGATGTTTACAAAGTTAGAATAACTAATCGTAGTTTACATTTATATAATTGTTCCGGGTGAAAATGGAGCCATCGGGGCGGTCAGTAGTGTAACTAGGGTTTTTTATTTGAATAAAAAAAAACAAAAAAACAAACGTACCATTTGTTACGTTTAGCCGTATAACATCCGACTCATTTCTGTTACGACGGCTCTAAAACATCTATTCATTTGTTTCAGTGAATTAGAATGAGTACCTACGCTATATCCATTGTCTAATCCACAAATGGTAATGCAATTAAGCACTAGTACATTTTCATTCATAATATACATAGGAATACAACCCTAATCAATAATGTTAATCAGCTTCGTTGTTCCCCTTTATGAAGGTACAAACTTCACAAGTCTAACTAATTCAATTGGCGTAATAGTGCTTTTTTCATTCAACTATAGTTAAACTTTAAAAAATCTTTTATCTTGGGATCATATTGAATAATATAGAGTAAAGAGATGTTAAAAAGCTATTAAATTTTCCTAGCATTGAAATTTGATGGCAATAACTTAAGAGTCGTTGGCTAATTTGGCTCAAACGCTACAGTATCTGGCCTATTATGTAAATGTAACTGTCCTGTATTTTACTTACTAACTACACTTAATTTTAATGTTCTGCTTAGTTGTTTAATATTTCAGAAGCATTCATTCTAGAACAATAATGAAATAATGATTATTGTTCTTCTGTACCTATAAAAGATAAAGAATGTATGTATTTTCCGTATAGACTCCAAAACGGCTGGACCGATTTCAACGAAATTTTCGGACAATCTTTAGATTGACTCAGCGGATAATCCTATGAGGTTTGAGAGCGATCGGAGCATTTTTAGTCCACCCGTGCGAAGTAGGGGCGGGCCGCTAGTATATGATATAGCAGAACAAACCTTGTCTCACAAACAATACCTATCTATTTATACTATTATTATTATTCATTAAAACTCTCAATTTCTTTTATATTTATAAAAATACAATTATAAATACAAAAGTAGAGTAGGGTCCGTGCTACCGGTGATTAGGTTCCTAGAGAGAGGAACCACCGCACAATATGCACGTCTCCAAAAGGACCTTTTTGGATCTGGATGGGTCATGTCAAATTTTTTAATAATAAGGGACAGCAACGTCGACAATCATTGCACGTCGATCTTGACGATCCACCACCGCGATGTCAGGTCTATTGGCAACAAGAGTCGTATCCGTGATGATGGATCTATCCCAGTACAACGCGACACGGCCATTTTCAAGGACAGCTTCTGATATATAACTAAAGTACGGTACTTCTGATGTCACAAGGCGGTATAACAACGCAAATTGCTGGTGAATTATCCTGGCCACTTGATTATGCCGATGCAAATACTCACTATTCGCGAGAAGAGGACTACCGGAAATTATATGCCTGAGGAGTTTACCTAGACGGTGAAACGACAAATATCAAGAGTGCCATCCCTCAGGATATATCTCCGGAAGTTGTCATCACAACTTCGTCGGTAATTGCATAAACAAAACCTTCGGTTTCCCCTAAAAGGTTGCCGAAGCGTAGCCAGGCTACCGAAACTGTAAAATCTACATCGGGAACATGGAGAGCCCAGTAGAATCTGCCATGTAGCTCCTTGCACTGCCATACCTTCCTGCGGTCATTAGTTCTTAGTACTTAGTACACGCTTAAGCCAGTTCTCTGTTACTAAGGATAGTATATTTACGGAACTAAAAGTTATATATTATATATAACTTGTAGTTCCGTAAATATATTTATATCATAATATATGAAAACAGATTCTAAAAATATATGGGGCGGTACCACTGTAATACTATCACCAACTACATATTTTATTCGCATCCATAAAGTGTACCACACTCCGCATTTAACTGCTACAATTACCAGGAGATTTGTTCCTTTATGTTGTTGAAATAAGAGCTACATTCCAAGAAATGGATCTACTTCTCTATGCAGTGGGTATATGTACGAATGTTATTTGACCGTCGCTCCAGCGTACGGACACATAAAATTGATAGGATATCGCTTTATTTTACGGGCGTTTTACTTCAAAGAAATTTATTTCATGTCATATGTACACGTTTTTAGTGAAGTAATTTATTGGAGTTTATTCGATTTTATGTTAGGCTTTGCGTTATTTATGACGAGTGATGTAAGATATACGGTAACGAGAGGTGTATATGGTTAGTAATGTCAAAAACAATTGTTTTGTCATACAAATCTTTAGATTACGCTTGACAATGCATTTTGCTTTATTAGAATATGCTAAGGTTTTGTTATTGCTCAGTAGTATTGTGTAATACAATATGTAAGCATTGATACTACTAAGTTCTTGTTGGCATTACATGCACTGTGGTGCGCGTATTGTAGGTTTGGTTTGCAATAAAATTAATAATAATAATAATTTATTTATGCAACCAATATCTTACATTTTAGAATACAAGCACTTAGCTTATTAATAATCTTATTTCAAAGCGGGCAATACCATTATATTACTTACGACATATGAAAATAGGTAATACCTACAAGTAATCCATAAAGTTTTTTTATTTAATTTATACAGATTTAAGTTAAACCACTACATTTCACCCATAAATTTTGACCATATCCAGTTATAATAAACACACATTGGAGGTAGAACGCTCGTTAGTGTTGCGACTTATTGAAAGGGAATAATAGTATAAGTACCTAGTCTATAAAATGACTTTCTCTATTACACACAGAATATCAAAAACCCCCTATCCGTACACGGAAAATCCTATACCCAGTCACACCAAACTAACTAATATTATGTGACTAGGCTGGCCCCACATTGGACATGTATTTTCCTTCGCTCGATCGAGAAACGCGCATATCCATTGTGGATACCCAAATAAAAAGCTCCCCATTTGCAACGTAATAACCAGTATAACAGAATCAGACCTCGCACCAAAAATCTAAAGCCGGTTCGAAGTGGCAGTAGGTACACCCGACCAGATAAGATAAGACAAGGAGAAGTACTTCTTTAACTTTATGTAATAATTTTATTTTTACTGTGACGCCCTTGGGAATTTAACATTTTTTGCGACGCCCCCTTCTATTTAAATCTACCGTCCATATAAGTTGTAGCCTGTGTATGTAGCCAGGTAACAGGTTAGCAGAAAAGCTCAAATAATGTCACTTTTAAGTTACATATCAGCCCGTCAACGTCTACTTCTGAACATGTGCCTCATCTTAACTGAACTTGGTAAACCAGGTTCGTTGAGGGACATTGCCATAATCACCACGCTTGGCAGGCGGATTGGTGATCGCAGTAGGTCCTTGAGCTGATAGATGCTGCTGCCCTTTAACCACCGGTATGTCCTTTAGTCGCCTCTTACGACACCCATAGGAAGCCATAGTGTTCTATTCTAGATGGAAACAACGCGGCTTTAATTTACTTTTTAATTGCAAAATAAGAACAAAAACAAAACAAGAAACATAACATAAATAAATTATAAGAGATATTTATTATACTTTGAATGGCTACTAATGAGTTGAATATGCTAACCTGTTTGAGCATAGCTTCTCAAAATGGGCTGAAGTTTGGGAAGCCCTGGACCATACAATTCTGATCCATTCTCATCCACACCTCTACCCCTGATCATCATTAACAGAAATAACGTTTACGTAAGTCCAGTGCCTTTAAGTGGATATATGCACGGACATTACGGCACCTGTATAGAAAAATGCTCAGAGCAAATAAAGCAGAAGACTTTAAACCTAGAGCCTATCGCTATTTATTGGGCACCGGTCCAATTTCGGGCGTTAAACGTACTTTTTTGGCGACAGTTAAAACAAAATACACTTTTATGTAGCTCTTTTAAGTTTTATGCAGCGATGATAAAAGTTTTAGGGGTTGCGAACTAAAACCGAATATTTGTCACATTATTCTGTAAATCGTTTCGGGTCTTACATTAAAAATAGCGAAAGAAATCTTAAAAGAAATTATGAATTTAACTTTTGATAATATATAAAATAAGATGACTCAATGTTACCCAATATGAAATTATTGACTACTTTTGTATCAAAGTCTTCTGACGTATAACGTGAATATACATAAGTAATTGTTATGAGCACCGGATGCCATCCAGCTCTATCCTAAACAATTTTGACGGCTACGGCCACGGCGGCGGCGGTCAGTCTCTCGCACTCTATATTAAAATTCATATTGTTACTGGTCGTGTCAGTAGACCCGCCATTTATTAAAAGTATATACTACTAACTGTCCCGCGCGTTTTAACCCACGTAGATCCCGTTCTCGTCCCATATAAAATTTCACCCCTTCTTTTAAGTGGTTGGGCGAAGATTTCCAAAAAACATGATGCACGAATTTTTAGTTTTCTATCGTGAAAATGCTTGCGTGGAATGCTTCATACAAACTTTCACCCCACATTTCAGGGAAGTGGGGGGTTAGAAAGATACAAAAAGTAGCCTATGTCACACTCCATCCCTTAAACTATCTCCACTTAAAACATCACTACAATTCGTCGCTCTGTTTTGCCGTGAAAGATGCACAAACAAACAGACACACACATACACTTTTCCATTTATAATTAGTTAGTGACAATTTGAATTTGAATAGAGTTATTGAGAGTAAAAATCTACTCTCCAGTTATTATAACAGGTGGGACAGATACGGTGAGAGATTAGGTGTAAGATCGATAGTTAAACGTGTTACTCCCAGACTTAAACATATTTATATTCTTCATTACATTGCTACATGTAGACTGCATAATAAATTGAGCCCGGTGATGTAGCAAAAGCCTCGTGGCTAACTACATATGTCCGTCTGAAAAAAAAAACATAATAAATTGAGTAGTTATAGATGTCCATGCCATATCTATAACTGCATTTAAACAATCAATGTTTAAATCCGTAAACCATTAAAGTTGTCCTTTCATTTTTATACACATTCAATGATTGTCTCTGAAGTTTCTTGTAATGTTTTATGTTAACAATATTAACTAACCATATTTGTTTTACCATGATATATATAGATGTTATGTTCATCTTTAATTAATTGTGCACTAGCCAAATTTTGCTAATATTTCCTGAGAATGTTACGTGTAAAAATTGTTGGTCGACTTAAAATAAAAAAAAATCTAAAGTAAAGTGGTCCCGCCACTTTAGTTACGGTCGAACATATTACCGATAGACCAACGAGGCATGCAAGGCGAAGAATACCATATCTACCGGTACTCCCGCTATCGGCATTTGGAGATGCACCCGAGAGTCTTAGTGGCTAGAACTTCTCGGCAAGCCACCGTCCTCGTGGCTTGGCGAGAAGTTCTACTCATCCAACCACACCGAGATAGTGGAGTTTACCAGCGACGGTGGAGAAAATGCATAATACATTTTAATTATAAAAACATGCGATATTTCAAGATGAGTAATACAGGGCAAGCAAGCACAGAAACTACAAATTTTATACATAATAATTAATTGTATTAAAACGCTTCTACGCTCATAAGTGTCTCGCCTTACTAATAGTTGAAATTTCAATCTAAAGGAGTACGATGTAACATTGCCTGTTGACTTAATTAAATTTACTTATTCTTAATGAATATTTATAATGCAATTTGAATATTTTATCAAGCTTTTTCTCGCGACTTTGTCCGCGTAGATTTCAATATATTTATACAAACCACCCCTTGCCACCCCTTTTGACCCCCTTAGTATGGTTCTTCGTGATGATATTCATCATCATAGCTTTATTGAATGTTCAGGTTTCTTGTATAGACTTCTTGATTATTTTATTTTCCAAAGAAATGTAAGCGTCCAAAATAAATATATGCTATAATTTAATCGTAAAGTAAAGTCTAGTGTTTAGTATAAAATCGTTCTTCGCTACATAGTGTAAACCAAAGTTGCTTCCCGCTGTCTATCCTTATGTATGCTAAGATGTTTAAAACTACGAAACGGATTTCGAAACAGATTTTTAATAGAGTAAATCAGGAGTAATGGTTATACAACAGTATTACACCCGTGCGAAGCCGGGGCGGGTCGCTACTTTAACAACAATTTTAATTTATAATAGTGTAAGAAATGTTGGAATCAGTTCGGAAAAAAGTCGGCTTTTTAGTTGTGTAGCCGTGACCGTAAATTCTGCGTCCTTTACGGTTAAGGTGGCAACTGTGCCGATACCACAAGCACAACACCAGAGCAGTAGAGCATGTCAAGACCCTCTTTTTTTTTGGGCGGTTAAAGTAGTTAGACAAGATGCTTTTGTCGAGCCTTAATAAATTGTTTAAAACTAAGCAACGCCGCTAAAAAGGACGTAGAGTTAGTTGTATAGGTATTATTAGTACATAATCAATATACATAGTATAAAACAAAGTCGCTCCCCGCTATCTGTCTGTACCTATGTATGTTTAAATCTTTAAAACCACGCAACGGATTTTGATGCGGTTTTTTTATTTGATCGAAAGAATGACTCAAGAGGAAGGTGTATATATATGCATAATATAGTAGAGGAACACTGATAATTTTAAAGGTTTCTAATGCGATGTCGTAATTAAACACTTTTTTTGGGCTTACATTGCAAACGCTGGCTGAACCCTACGAATACGATATATCAAAACAATGTACTACAGTATTGAACACCTTTAAAAGGTCTACACAAAAGTACTCTATGGTAAATGTCTATCTCTTAGGGATTACCCACAATAACCATTTTATATCCTTTACTTTTAACGAAAAATAATGGCCTATTTACGAAGCGATTTTAAGCTATAGGGGGAAGTCCCCTAGTGACGGACACATAAGGTTTTTTTTAAATTAAAAAAATATATGTTCAGAAAACGATGTTGTTCTTTATGGATTACCAAAATTAACAAATAATCAAAAATGCAGTTTCTTCATAAATCCTACTCAAAATTATAGATTAAACTTCTGTGAGGAAAAACGCAGATTTTGAAAGTGGCACCTAGTACCGGACGGAATTCATCGCGAACCCTGAGTACCGAATATTTAACAACTATCACAAGTTTAACCATTTAACCATGTGGAATGTCAGGACAGGCCCCATGTGCCCACTCTTTGCATAATAATATGTAGCACTGCATGCAGTCTTCATCTTGGTCATCTAAATGAACTGAATAGGTAGTTTTGCGTGCTTTAGTTGTTTTCTTTGTTTTTTCTCCGTTTTTATATTTTGTGTTTTACTGAACTAAACGTTTTTTATAGTTTTGATAATTTCAACTAGTTGCCCTTTATTTTCTATCTTTTTCACATTTTATAGCTTAATTACGGTCCTCGGTTATAACCGATTATTGAAAAAAAAAATTGACAGGTATACCTGTCAATTTTTTTTTTTCAATTTTTTCATCTATTTTCTTTTCATCCTCTTTTGTTTCGACAACAACTTTGTATGGAGATGACCCTGATTAAATGATTTACAAAAAATCATATAATATACTTTTTTGCATATTGCATCGTGTCGCAGCTTCTTGCATACCGAGTTCTCAAAATTTAAGTAATCGCAATTTGTAAATTATTTTCATCTCACTTCCCTTTTTTCCTGTCTTTCATTTTTCCCTGAGCGTTCTGATATCTTAAACCTCGTAGGCACAATAAGTACTATGGTAATTGTAAATACTACCAAATTTAAAAAATCATACTCAATGTCCGGCGTTACGGGACTATTTGGTGTCCGGTTCTACGGGACAGGACACCGTTACAATTGTTTTCTACAAACCTAAACTATTTCATAAATGTACAACAACTGTTATCATTAAAAGTAAACGGATAATATCTTTAGTAAAAATAAACTAAACATAGGCAGCTAAACACAAAAACAACTCCGTAATACTTATTCGAATCTGAAATGATGCAGTATGTTCCCTCCAAAATCTGCAAAAAAACGCTCCTGGCATTGCTATGCGCGCCGCTGACGACGCGCATGTGGTGACTTATCATTAGAACGTAGCCCCGCACCCTTTTTAGGGTTCCGTAGCCAAATGGCAAAAAACGGAACCCTTATAGATTCGTCATGTCTGTCTGTCTGTCTGTCTGTCTGTCTGTCCGTCCGTATGTCACAGCCACTTTTTTCCGAAACTATAAGAACTATAATGTTGAAACTTGGCAAGTAGATGTATGTTGTGAACCGCATTAAGATTTTCACACAAAAATAGAAAAAAAACAATAAATTTTGGGGTTCCCCATACATAGAACTGAAACTCAAAAAAATTTTTTTCATCGTACCCATACGTGTGGGGTATCTATGAATAGGTCTTTAAAAATGATGTTGAGGTTTCTAATGTAATTTTTTTCTAAACTGAATAGTTTGCGCGAGAGACACTTCCAAAGTGGTAAAATGTGTGTCCCCCCCCCTGTAACTTCTAAAATAAGAGAATGATAAATCTAAAAAAAATATATGATGTACATTACCATGTAAACTTCCACCGAAAATTGGTTTGAACGAGATCTTGTAAGTAGTTTTTTTTTAATACGTCAAAAATCGTAAACCGCAATTTAGCTTTCATTCAATCAACTCGAATATAAAAATATAAAATAACATTTCATTTCATAAACATACACTTTTTTATTTATTCTTGATATCAAAAATAGGTACGCACTTGTAACTGAAACGGAACCCTTCGTGCGCGAGTCCGACTCGCACTTGGCCGGTTTTACTTATCTACGTTTCACTTGCGTTATTGGTTATCGAGATAGAACGGGTGTCCGGCAGTAGGTGCCGTCCGCCGTTAAGGGACTTCCCCCTACAGCATTAACTCTTATCAATATCGCCCTTTACAGCATGTAATTTTAAGAAATATATTCGAAGATATTACATATTTTAAATGCAGGGACTGTACATAGCGGTTGCGGCACCGGTACCGGCCGGGGCGCGACAGCGCGTCGCGTGCCTATAAATAGCATTGTACCTGTGCGAAGCCGGGACGGGTGCCTAGTAATATTATAAAACAATGACCATTTTTCACAAATAGTATTTAAATTAGACAATCTAAAATGATAACATTGTACCCACAGTAAAGCCGCAATAATAACCACATGGACTTCAAATAACTATGTCGATCTCAGAAGTATAAGGATGGTGTACTTTATACTCTAGGAGTATTTGATCGTAAGTGCCATATTACGATAAAGACACATACGACGAATGTTTTTGACGTATAATGGCACATCCGACCTTATGCTTCTAAGCTCTAGATACAAAGGTATTGTGTAAGTCATTATCCCGGTCTCACGAGAGATAAATGCTTCATCAATATATTGGATAACTAAGCTGTAACTAATCTGAATTATTTATACCATACTAGCTGTCTCGCGCGGTTTCACCCGCGTAGGGCAGCCAGCATTTAGAGGTTACCTTTTTATTGTTTCAGAATTGATTATGTTATTAATTTAAGTCAAAATAATATTAATAATAATGTTTTATTTGTACAATATACAAAAATAGTACAAGGATAGTGCCATTACAAGCGGTCGTAGCCCAATGGCTAGGGCGTCGGAACTGTGATCTTGTGGTCGCTGGTTCGATTGGGTTCACGTCAGTAGTTCCCACTCCCCACTCGTAACACAAGCATTTTAGCTTAGCACGAAGGGTTTACAAAAATACTAGTATACTGCAGAACTCTCTTAGTAAGTAATCTTAAAAAAACAGATACAACTTTCTTAAAGTCAAAACTCAAAACCTTATTTAAATTCTATGAACTGAAAATGAAGGGTTGTTAATCTTTATATTTGGTTTTACGGAAACGGGGTATTTAGATCATCATCAACAGCCCGTTTACGTCCACTGCTGAACATGGGCCTCCTCATAACAGACCTTGGCAAGCCAGGATCGTAGAGGGATATTGCCATAATCACCACGCTTGGCAGACGGATTGGTGATCGCAGTAAGGTGTAAACCTTGAGCTAATAGATGCTGCTGCCCATCCATCAGCCATATGTCCCTTAGTCGCCTTTTACGACACCCATGGGAAGAGATGGGGTGGTCTATTCTAAGCCGGACACCACACGGCACGGTATTTAGATACCTATTCGTTGTTCCCAAATAAATTCAAAGTTTTAACCTATTCAAACCATCTGTTCTATACGTTGAATTTGATTTTTGATCCGTTCATGTCTATGAAAAGCATGTTCAAAGCTAGCTAGCTCACAAAAGATTACACATCGTATTCATCTTTTATCATATAGTAGGAGAGCTGGTAGCAATTTTTGGGTAGATATTTGAGGCAATCTGAAAACTTGTTTCATACATTTCCTAATATACCCCAACACGGAACTGCAGACCTGGCTCGTGAGTAGCGGGTCAATAATAAAATACATTCATTCTTATTCCTGTTGCGATGAATGAGTCATGTGTTACCATAGATATGCTAAAGCTAACATAGAAGGGGCCTTTGTTACCTTTTAATATACAAGTGAGATGGCTGCGCCTATGAAGGTCTATCCATTAATATACCATTGAGATATACTAATGGCCAATCCTCCACAGATACAAAACTAATGCCGGGAAGGAAGAGACTTAGTTTCGGCTATACGGATGGGATGTTTTAAATACTGGAATACTGGGCGATGGAGTAAGATCGGACATCTGCCTGGAAAACTCTCACATTATTATTATTATTATGTAGAAGAACAGGCAAGCAGAATTGTCATTCCATTGCTTACTTTGCAGTTTACAGGGATGTTCTCACAAATTTGGATTATTGGCAAGCCTAAAAATTTTGCAAAATCATGTAAGTCATAGTGCCCTTTCAAAATCTTAAAGGTTTCTATTAGGTCACCTCGTTGTCGACGCTCTTTTCAGGTGCTTATATTAAATTTTTCTTCGTAAGACAGTTGCTTGAGCTATCGCGGTATTTTTGTGATTCTGGGTTGTACTAATCTATTATTGTCATTACACTTTGAAGAACTATATTATATAAACATAAGTAGATTAAGAAATGGTTAATATTAAAGAATAACTTAAGCTATATACAGTACTAGATTCCCACTCGCGGTATCATCCGCGTAACTCCTGTTCCCATAATAACAGTTCATAATGAGATTAATGAGATATCGTCGGTGATACTACAATACCGCCTAAGTGACATTAGCTGATAAGGTTAAAAATCAAATGCACTAAATTGATTTATTGCCCTTTAAGTTTAAAGATATTTATTTCTCAAAAAAGACACAAACTCACTTACTTGATAACAATTTTTCCTTATACTAAATTATACATAACAAAGGTTTGTAACCGCGCAAGTAAGTTGTTAAACTCATCCAATGCATTCAGTCTTTAACCTTTCGAATACCGTAATTACAGACACTATAGAAAGATAATGAGTAAGGGAACGCCGGCGTTCGCTTGCGGTTTAATGAATTAAGTAAATATTTAATCATTGTTTTTTTACATATTGTGCTAGATGGTTCTTGAAAGCATTGAATGAGCGTACCTTTTTTATAAATGGGGGTATTTTGTTGTAAAACTGTGCTCCTTCAAATGTTAAATTTTTTTAGCCGAACTTAGCCCGGCAACTGCTACGTTGTGTTATTTCCTTTACTTTTGTAAACAATACGTTAGTTTGTATAGTTTTGCTTCTCAGCAAAACTATACAAACCAACGGATAAAAATACAAGTGTTCTAAATATATAACTGCCTAATGTTCATTATTTTAGTTTTTTCAAATAATGTGTTTGTTGGTGATAAATATGGGAAACTAAAAATAATTTTAATTAATTTGTTTTGTGCAATTTGGAGACTAGCTAGCTTGGTTTTGGCCGCACTGCCCCAGACTTCAACTAGATGTAGCAGGTGAGGTTTTACTAGGGCGTTATAGATAGTGTCACGCAACCTATGTGGATACATCTTACTATACCTCGAAGAGATCCAAAAGTAGTGTCAAAAGCTTTGTTATTAATGTATGTATATTAAGAAAAGCAGGGGACCCAGAATAGATCCTTTAAAACATATACGACGAAAATATTTCTTGACACATGAAATTATACCTTATTAGCAACTCTCACTGACGCGGTACAGTAGCACCGACGAAATAGCGTATAGTAGTAAAAATAAAAAGGCACAAAGGTAGATTGCCCTTAATTGAATCTACGAATTTTGGATAATATGGAAAACCTTGAATCATTACAATTATGCGAACTGAATTAGCGTTGGAATGTTTTCGTTGAAATGTTTCATTAACTTTCATCACTATGATTGCGTTAGGACTATTTATGGAAATTGCTGTAGGTAGTAAGATATTTGTTCCCAACTTTACAATAATAAACTACTTATTTATTCTAATTAAAGACGCGCAGAGATCGAACAATATAAAATAAAAAATTGCCCTCTGCACTCCTCTCACCTCCTCTATACAAACTATGAGTGTGCGAAATTTTATACTCCTCCGTCCGCGCAATTATCGTGAAAAGGGGTACAAAGTTTTTCCTTCACATATAAATAAATTAGAAAATCCCTAGTGCTAAGCTAAACTGCTTATGTTTGCGCTGGCCGTGCTATGGATGGACATGGATGCAAGTCCGACGTCCTAAGCAAACTAATAATACACGACTGCTTCAGTATATTGGAATATGATTCAAAACTGAAAACTATGATTTAAACTTCGAATATTGTATTATTATGATATATTATTCCGTAAAGCAATGTTGTCTTTTAGTTTTTAAAGACATTTTCCACTCAAGCTTTTCTTTGCTTATTGAGCTTATAAATCTATTTCAAGTTCTACAGACAATCTTGAGAAAAGAAAAAACTCCGAACAAGAGAAACATTAATAGAAATACTAATAAATTACCCAGACAACCAGCTAAGGCAGGTAATTTATGAGTGGGTAAGCCAATAAAACAAGCAGAAAAGGAAATACGTATTACGCAGTAACTGAATATTACAAGATGTTTGTGGCGATAAAACCTAATTTTCAACTGCCTGCTTACGTCTCCAGCTGAACTTAGGCCTCTTCTTTACATACCTTGGCTTAGAAGGACCGTTGGGAGGTGGTTGGCAGGTGGATTGATAATTGCAGTACGATGGTAAGTAACCTTGAGCAGAGATGTCGTTGCCTATCCATCAGTTGTCCCTTAGGCGCTTACGATACCCACGGGAAGAAATGGGGTGGTCTGTTCTAAGCCGGAAACCACATTAACTTTAATGGTTTTTGGTTCTTACTTCAATGTTTATATTTAATACAGGCGGATGGTGAATATAATTCAACTAAATAGTTATTTTAAGATTTATAATATAACAATCACAAAGCCGTAATGTCGTTTAAGTTTTAATTTAATTTGGACGGGCTTGACATTTTTATGTGATTTAATAGAGTACAGAATCTTAAGACTACAAACAAACAAATCATGGAATACGGACTCGTACAATAAAGTTAAATTGAATTCATTCTATTTAAACTATATATATATATATTCCTGTTCCCGTGAGAACTTCATAATAAAATATAGGCTTATAGCCATCCTCGATAAATGGGCTGTCCAACACTGAAATATTTTTTCAAATCGGTCTAGGAGTTCCTGATACCTATTAGCAGCTTTATATATTTGTATATGATCACTACTTAATAATTATTTACTAGACATAAACACGTATATATCTATTTAGAATTCTCACTCTTAATTCGTAAAATTTATTACAAATATAAAAAATATAATTTTGATTACATTTTATCATACAATATCACACAATAATATTTTATTCTATTTATAAAAAACTAGTTTTTCGTTATAAACAATTTATTTACAAAGAGAAAATTTAATAATAAACGCTCTCAGATGTTTGCGCCCCCGTCACGGAGTCGCGTCGTGTCATCGTCTCGCCGGTCACGCACCGGTCACGTACTTACAAACCCGTGTCATCTTGTAATAAGGCATTATGTCCCATTTGTGCAGACACCGAGACCAACTTTATTCTAGTACCTTAAGTATCATTAGCGTCAACATTGTTTAGCGTTTCTACGTAGAATGGAACTTCTATTTAGTATTTTGTATAGTAAACTAGAAGTTTCTAGAATTTATTCTGTTAGAATCATTTAGTATAGTTTTTGTAAAATGAATTCCGCCAGGTATTGTGCAGTTATTAATTTTCAGCATGACTTTAGTAAATATTAATCAAAATAATATATTATGTACCTAAACCAATTAACTAAAACGTAATTAACTAGCCACAAAACACTTTTCAGTTTATGATTGAAAACTGCACGACTGGCAGATAATGCTAACGGCATTAAGTCCATCTTGGCATGTTGTATTGTGTGCTAAAGTTTTCACCCGCGCAGTTTCCATTCCCATTAGAACTTCATCATTAAATTTAATATAACCTGTGTTAAAAGTTTTTGTTCAAGATGTTGACCTTCAGAAAGAAAAAGTCAGTTTCATCAAGTCTAGTCAAACCAGTTAAGTAAAGGTTTCCCCGGAAACGGTATATACGCGGGTGAGACCTAGCGGGACAGCTAGTAAATGATAAAAGTTTAAGCAACAAACACAATAAATACAATTGCGGTAAAACTAACTTATGTACCGAATAAGACCTGAAATAGATTGATGTTGTTTAAACACTGTCAATAGTTCATTTTAGATGAATGGACCGAATGTTTTACTCGGTTCACATAAATTAAACTTATCATTGTAAACATTTGTCATATCCCAAAAAGTTATTTGTTTGGTTTAATCAAGCAGAAAATTGCCCTCGTATTATGTAAGTAGAACATAATACATTTATTTGTAAGTATACATTTATTATTTAGGATAATAATATATAAGTCACGGGCGTACATATCTTTTGGATCACGGGGGGCAAAACGGAACTGGTGCAGAGTGGGACAAAATTCCATTTACGTGTTATGTTTAAATCTTTAATGTGATTTTTACCTGTGGTAAATGAATAAAGGATGCCCGTAATCATCAATATGATTTGTGTATTGTAGAGTGCGCAGCGTACAGTCATAAATGTGTACATCAGATTGACGGGTGTACCTCAAAAAACAGTGATTCTATACACGTGAAAGCAATGTTCTTGCAATGTGACGAATGTGCGTAAAATTTTAAGCAATATGCTCTTATAAAACTAGAGTTATTTCATGAAGTTAGTGAGCCGCCAGCTTGTTATCAGAATGACGGGTGTATTTTTAATAAGTATACCATAACCACCACGACCGCGAAATTATTAAACCCATTACTTTATTCGCTCTTGACGGCACGTCTGAAACATCACGTATTTTCTTTAATGGCATAAAGAATATAAATGATGTTTGACTTGAAGGAACTCTTAATAAATTAACATAACTCAAACGAAGTTAACATAACTCTTACACTGAATAGGAATTACGGTACAGTAATCAATCAAAAGATAAACAACATTTTGTAAATATGTATTCTCTATTGAATGAATTGTAATGCAATGCCTACAAAAATAGCAATGACAATATAAAAATATTACATTTAAAGAAAAATTTTCAATAATCATTATTTATTGCACACAGGAACACAAAAATATACATACATTATGCAGAAATACAATAGCACAAAGGCGAGCTTAATTCATTCATAATGAGCATAATCTACGACTACGACGTGATTACGCCGTAGTAACGCATACGTATTCGGTGTGCTCGAGGAGCCTTTAATTTCAATTTTATTATGAATTTTAATTTACCTTTAACGTAAACTCAGATTTCCAGAAGCCGGAAACCAAAGGAATTACCCCGACATATAATTTAAAGTTTCTTTTTTAGCGGTCCATCTTTAACACAGCTTATGCTTCTCTTTTACTATGTCTACGTCAATAGAATAAGTATTTTCTTTATGTTATTATAATTCAGCGTCGCTGCAGCATTTCCAACTGGCCTATGCCATACCTGATTGACTGTTTGTTGTTATGGACGACTTCTCGTTTCCCAATAATTTTCGCTTGGAACCTTTAAATAAATATCACTTTTTTCGCAGCTTTCGATTGCTGCCAGTCAAACTTTATATCTAGGGTTGTTCCCCACTTCCTTTTTGAATTTATAAAATCCATCTTAAATCAATAACGTTTTCGTTCGTCCAGACTATGCCATATCTACGTGCCGTCTTTAGAGTTCTGTACCCGAAGGGTAAAAACGGGACCCAATACCAAGACTTCGCTGTCGGTCTGTCTGACACTAGGCTGTAACTCAAGGATCGCGAAAGCGAAAATTTTAGTTGTCTACAACTGAAATTTTCGCAAATGATGTATTTCTGTTGCCGCTATAACAATAAATACTAAAAATAAAATCAAATAAATATTTAAGTGCCCTCACACGGCTCCCATACATTGAACGTGATATTTTTTGCCCTTTTTTGCTCGATATCAATAACGAAAATGGTACGGAACCGTTACCTTTTTCCGAGCGCAGCAGCAGGGTATGTAGGACTTCTTGATTATATGTTAATCATACCACAAGGAGAGCGTTTACCCATTAAAACTCTTTAAGTGCTCGAAGCGCCAATACCGGCATCGAGAATTGCTGATCCCTGGCAGTGCGACCCAGCTGTCGCGGGTTCACCTGGGCCCTTAGATTAGGGTCTCTACCTCAGATTTAGAGACGCACAGATCACCAGTACGTTTCTGCTTCTTAAGGGTTGCTCTCTATGGGACCATATATTATGTTCCCCATTCTCAGACCGAGCCTAGGGTGGCGCTATTCTACCCGCCGTATGCCGCCTGTGCGGTTTTGGTGAAACGATCATACCCTCGGACCGCGGCCGTCTTCTGGGACTTTACACGTCCGCAGAAAATAACGCATACCACAACAATCGCACTCACTTTCGACCATCCTTAAAAAGATGACCAGTAGCGAGCGGTCGGATGCATCTGCCACCTACAAAATTTACAAATATATTAATATTTGGATTTTCAAAATTCAATCACGCAAAACAGTTGAGGAAATACAATATACACTACGATAGTTTGGAGTAAAAAGGGCTTAATGCGGGATAAACTAAAGGTTGCAGGTTTTATTCAGAAAAAATATTTAATATAAGTACCGTTTCTCATACTAGAATAATATTTTTTCTGCCCGCGGTCAGAAACGCTATGAGACACGATATTCTTTTAATCTAGTACCAATATGTCGCATAAAGCGCGACTGGCTGTAGTATAATATGTCTAGTCTTTTTTTTTATCAAATGTAGGCTTACGTTTGACCATAATCTCGCTTGATAGAAGGCGAAGATAAGGCCTAAGATGATACACGAGTGCCTAGAAAGTGTCTGTTCACTTTAGCTTTAAAGATGTCCAGATTATAGTGTCTACTCCAAACTTTACTGATAGCTTAGCCAATTTACTAGTATATTGTAATTTGCTAAATACTTGTAACCAAACTAAACTTTACATATATATAAAGTGTGTCACGATTGTATTTAAAATAACAAATTTATTTGCTTGTAAACTTTGTTTAGGTAATGTTAAGAACATAACTACTTCTATTTCAAGGTTAACTACAAGATTATAAGGATTTAAAATACTTTGCCCTTCCTATTTCATTGTTTTATTATTTTCATGTAAAAATATTTAATATTTACAAATATAATACAGTTCTACTACAGGTTTTAATTTATTGCTACCATGCAATAAATTTCCAGGCCTTAAGTGATATTATGTAACGAAATAAAATAACATATTTTGGCTGGTCTTTTCCTAACAGAATAATGGAACCATTTTCATTATGTATTCATACTACGCTGGTCCGCATATTTATAGCAAGGCGACACAGTTATAAAGATCGTGCGTATATAAATGTCGCATGATATATTTCTTCGAATTACAGTTATTCTATTATAGGTACGAAGAAATAAAATTTCCTCTTACAAACAAACGCTACAAAGGCAAAGAGAAATTTGTAGGCGGTTGCCGATATGACGCATAAAAACCCAAGGAGACCTCGACAGCATACAGACCATATCGTTAGGACAATGCCGTTCGTCGAAATGAAAATGCCTAGCAGTAATTTCATAAAACTAGGTAGTCATTTTGATGGCGTAGGGGGAAACTGGCCTCTGGTCCGCGGCCCATATTACACGGAGTAGAAAGAGTAGTGGAAAACTGGGCCGAATGCGTGGGCCAGATTACCATGGTAAAATAGTATCGTAGTCAAATCGACCCATTGGGATTTTATTTTATTAAAATGAAAACATAAGAGTGCGAAATAAAACTTAAATATCAAAATACGTGTACTTTATTATTTGACCTATTTTACACCTATAAAAATTACAAAAGAAAAATTGCGTCATTGTATAAACTATCTTATAGAACTAGAAATATATGACAGCACAAACATGTTCTATCTAATATTTCTTTGTAAATTTAAGGTGTCGGTGACATTTCATTATCGATTCGTGGATTCGTAATTTAAATTCATATTTACATTAATGATTTTACAATAGAATTAATTTAGATGTAATTGGCTCAACTAATAAAGTACACGTATTTTGATATTGAAGTTTTATTTCGCACCCTTATGTTTTCATTTTAATAAAATAAAATCCCAATGGGTCGATTTGACTACGATACTATTTTCCCATGGTAATCTGGCCCACGCATTCGGCCCAGTTTTCCACTACTCTTTCTACTCCGTGTAATATGGGCCGCGGACCAGAGGCCAGTTTCCCCCTACGCCATTTTGATAAGCAAGTCAGTTTTGTTTTTGTAAAAAAAAAGAATACAAATACTAGTAAGTCAATCACATTTTTGATTGTAGGCATAGCTAACTCAGCAATACATTACAAAGATATCATGGATTTTCTAACAAGACTACACCTGGACACTATGTGCAAAGGTGCCAACCACCCAAAGCTGGCTCAAAGCCAACGCGTTCCGGATGAATTTAAATACTGGTTTTCGTCTTACTGGGATCTAAACCTACTAAAAACACACTAAAAACATTTACATGTAGACATTTTGTTGAGCACCACGAAAGTAATTATGCAATTTGATGGATTCTTGTTTTTTTTTTCAAAATTACCACCTTGATAATCAAATATTTCGTTATTAAAAGAGGTTCGTCCACTCTGATCGCGCGATCCTTTGCAGGGATAGCGCGTCAAAAGTGCTTTTTGATAGACATGCGCAAAATGTGTCATTGAAGTGAAAAGAGTGATATACTTCATATTAACTAAGTGAACTATATCACTCATTTACTTCACTAGTTCAGCTTATGAACAAGATTCATTTGAATCAGTTTTCGCATGTCCTTCAAACGATCATCGAATTCATTTAATTCACTAGTTCAGTTTATGAACTAGTTCATTTGAATAAATTTTCGCAGGTCTTTCAAACGATCATCGATCGTGCAATGAACTAATAACGACAATGATTATATTGTTTTGTATTAGTTCTTTAAGTTTAAAAAGAAAGTATAGGTATAAGTATAGCTTTCATTTGAAAGCATTAAGTACCTAATATTGTTTACGTATTATATTGAATATAAGTATTTTAACACTGTGAACTAAATGAACTAAACTGAACTATTGAAGTATATGAATCTGCACTGAACGAAAGAGATACAGACAGAGTGATTCCAACTGAAGTACTTCAATTGAAGGATTCATTCGCGAACTCCACATTTTTACTTTCTGATCACGATATCATTTTCTCCTTAAATAATGTATGGAAAAATTTAACTCTATCCCGCGATCCATTTCCACTGAAACAATCTATTAAGTATCCCGGTCTGATCGCACAAATATCGAAAATAAAATATATCATAGGTAAAATTATCACTAAATTTGAAATAAGTAATAGTCAGTAAATAATTATTTCCCTCGCTCTACCTATGCATAAAAAACAACTTGAATTAATTAACGAAATCATATAAAGCTCCGAAGAATGAACTCAATTACCATAATATCATATTGACACTTTAAAGTAAACTATTTTCTTAATTTTTCTAGGCAATAGCCTGCTGTAATAGTATCGTTTTCCAACAGACAATACATGTATAATCCATCTATCGCGCATTATATGTTTTGCTAATTTGTCACGGCCTTCATATGGTTTTAGGGTATAGGTATGGCTTTCATTTTTCAACATGTTGAGTAGCGATAATAATTATTTCTCCACTTAACACAACGCCATATGCTCGACCCTGTTTTGTGTTCACGCATTTTTGTGTAGTGGAATCCAGTCTTGATCAAAACCTTCCCTCCATTACGATCAACAAAGTTAAGTTTACCGCAATTGCCCAAACTACTGCCTGGTAAAAATGTGTCTGCCATTACTAAACATCAACAATTAAACAGTAAAAACGCAGCTAACCAATCACACGGAATGTACTCGCAATCACAACTAAATAATATTATAAAGTGTGGGTAATTTGATTATTCTACGAACCACTTTACATGCAAAATTAATATTGGGTTTGTGGATAAATTACTTAAAACTATTATTTATTTCAAACAGAGTGATAATTTTAGACCGCCTATCAATTACACTTTACCTAAGATATTTTATAGATATGTGTGATCAGACCGGATATCACTACATTGTATAAAACAAAGTCGCTTTCTCTGTACCTATATCCCTATGTATGTACTCAGAGCCTTTCTAGCAAATCTTTATATCATCAGAAACAAATTGCCTTACAAAGTCAGACCGAAGCTTTATAGTGCGCTTGTGGATTCAATCATCGGTTATGGCATCACAAGCTACGGACGGACAGTAAAAACGTATCTCGAACTCATTTTTAAATTACAAATCAGAATCCTGAAATTAGTCATCACTCCTAATATGAGAGAAAAATGTAGGGATAATGATATAGATACTAGTTGTGCGATCCTCACAATGATTCGGTTTGTGCGTCTTTTACACGCACGCAGGTAACAGTGACTGTCATGTATTGCATTTAGCAGTGTGGATAGGCTTGTATTTAAGAGATGTAAACAAACATTGTTAGATTGTTAGCCTATTATTATTATTGATGTTTAAGTACTTTAAGCATGCAGCAGTTATCATTAAAATATATTGCTCGCGGCTGTTAAAGCATTCCGGACAAACCTTCGTGGTTTTTGGTTTGCTTATGTGTATATGTTGTATTTATTTGTGTAAATAAAAAAAGAAAAAAATAAGAAATAAAATAATGTATGCTTAAATCTTTAAACTACGCAACGGATTTAAATGCAGTTTTTTTAATAGATAGAGGGATTCAAGAGGAAGGTTTATATGTATAATATCAGCATTGTTCCCGTGCGGAGCCGGGGCGGGTCGCTAGTTACTTAATAAATTGTTTCAGTGGAATCAAATCGCGCGATCGAGTTCCACTTTTTCAGACATTAGTTTTAGGTGAAACTGATATCGTGATCAAAAAGGACCTTTAGCGCGCTACCCATTTTTAGGGTTCCGTAGCCAAATAGCAAAAAACGAAACCCTTATAGATTCGTCATGTCTGTCTGTCTGTCCGTCCGTATGTCACAGCCACTTTTTTCCGAAATTATAAGAACTATAATGTTGAAACTTGGCAAGTAGATGTATTTTGTGAACCGCATTAAGATTTTCACACAAAAATAGAAAAAAAAACAATAAATTTTGGGGTTCCCCATACATAGAACTGAAACTGAAAAAATTGTTTTTCATCGTACCCATATCTATGAATAGGTCTTCAAAAATGATGTTGAGGTTTCTAATGTTATTTTTTTCTAAACTGAATAGTTTGCGCGAGAGACACTTCCAAAATGGTAAAATGAGTCCCCCCCCCTAATAACTACTACTACTACTAGTAGTACTAGTAACTTCTAAAATAAGAGAATGATAAATCTAAAAAAAATATATGATGTTCATTACCATGCAAACTTCCACCGAAAATTGGTTTGAACGAGATCTTGTAAGTAGTTTTTTTTAATACGTCAAAAATCGTAAACCGCAATTTAGCTTTCATTCAATCAACTCGAATATAAACATTTCATTTCATAAACATACGCTTTTTTATTTATTCTTGATATCAAAAATAGGTACGCACTTGTAACTGAAACGGAACCCTTCGTGCGAGAGTCCGACTCGCACTTGGCCGGTTTTTTATATTAGTTTTGTACGAGCTACCCTCGACATACTTACAAAATCGCGTTAAATACGCGTCATAATTTCTTTAAACTAATAATAATTGTATTAATTGTAACGCATCAGTTCGCATTCAGTCATCAATTCATCATGTTTTTTCTTTTTTTTTCGGGCGGGCAAACTTCGTTTGCCACGAGGCTTTTGCTACTTCACCGGACATAAACGCGAGCAGAGCTCCATCCTTATTAAATGGTTTAAAAACTACAAACTGAGCAACATGCGCAAGAGGGCACCCCTTGTGGGGCTTGGAACTCGGTTCAGGGCGGTCGCTGGCAATGAGATTGACGGATTATGACTTTTAGTATTTTAGGGGAGTTTTGTGCAACTGTCGTTCTACTTTACATTTCGCGGGCCTCTCGGACTTCAGGTCTACGAGGGCATCGGATGGTTCTTAGCGAGCAAATGGCCGGGAGGATGTTTATTCAAAGGTTAACCTGTGTATAAAGTATCTGCAGCAAAATCGATATTTTCTAAAGGTCGAGGTCAGCTATTACAACGAGAAGGCAAACGGAACCCTCTGAGAATCTCAAAAGTATCAATTAATAGGACAACATGCGATGCTTACAAATAAATTTATTTAGGTATAATATATTACGGTAATCTTATTTTCTATAGTATGAGTAAGGAATGTATTCAAACCCTTGTCCGCCCCGATAAGGGTATTATTTTGTACCGTTAACAATTATATTTATAGGCAATATTATACGGGACAGGAGAATTTCCTCTCTAATAGATATTTCAATCTTTATAAGTTGTTAGAAACTGAACTAGGAAATATTATAAAGGAATGTCATATAATTTATATTAAGAACTCCGATCAAGTTGTCTTTCTTTTTAAATGAAAGTTATCTTTCCTCGTGTATTTTCAACACAATATTTATATATACCTATATATATGCCCTTTGTAGGCACATGTACAACGGTGGATGATACAACTTTATTTATTATTATTTTCAAATCAGCTCATCGAATTGCATGCAGTTTAGCTAAAATGATTGAAAAAGTGTTTTCATCGTTGGCCTGTGATCTAGTCATTATAACTTAATTAGATGTTTAAATTATAACTACTTGTCATAGAGAATAGCTCCAATACTTAGACTCATGCCACATGTGACAAGAGTCTAAATATTAGAGCTATTTGATGTAATATACGTTAATTACAAAATGTCATCAAAGTATTTATACTTACGAAATTTACGCGAACCACAATCGTCGTCGTAGTCGACAGGTAGTTATAATTTAATTATCTAATTTAGTTATTATGACGAGATCAATAATAACACAGGCCAAATACTTTGTTAATAATTTTCGTAAGCTCTAATAAATGAGAGCTTATGATATTAATCATAAGCTCTCATTATTAGAGCTTAACTTCATAACCTTCAAGTATTATTCTCGATAATAACTAATTAAAATATTTTATATTATTTATTTCTGGAAATATTACCAAATTGCTGTCTTAACTTCTATAAAAACCTTGTTACGTAAAATAAATTAAAATAAAAACAAAAACGGTTTATCCACTTTGGAATTACAGTAAGAGACTTGTGCCTACAAAGGGCGTATATTTATAAATATTGTGTTGAATTTCCACGAGTATACAAGAAAAGATAAGTTTTATTTAAAAAGGAAAGATAACTTGATCGGAGTTCTTAATATACATTATATGACATTCCTTTATAATATTTCCTAGTTCAGTGGCCAACAAATAATAAAGAGAAATATCTCGTCGTTATAAAATTATTATATTATTTTAGTTCAGTTTTGAGTTTATTTTTAAATTACATATAAGTTACCCAAATCACTCCGACCATTCAAATAATATGTAGTAAATATTACTACTACCTAAACTAATATAAAAACGCTGAAGAGTTTGTTTGTTGGCTTGAACGTGCTAATCTCGGGAACTACTGGTCTGATTTGAAAAATCTTTCTTAATTTATTTGGAAGCTGTTGAGTAGCTTATAACTAAATGACATGAGTTATGAACATTCAACACTCTATCAATCAGCAGCTCAATACAGCTGCGTCAAAGTAACGGCATCTTACAGTTTGCATACACTGCTGAGAATAACAGAGTTTCACGGCATTCATAAAGCTAGGTTAACTTTCTCGTTAACCTAGCTTTAGTAGCGAGGGAAAACAAAAGAAGAAACTTAAAGGGTAAATTCAGCAATAATAGGCTAAATGCGAGTTGACACATTACTCACATTCAATTTAAAGTTAGAAGTATGTACCTAGATACTGTTACTATATTAATTAACAAAAACAAAAAACGAAAAGAAAAAACTATACAAATTGCAACATTATGTATATGCATTATGGCACAATTTATTCACTAAACAATGTCTGCTTGACTTGTTTACGGTATGATTGTTTGGATAAATGAAATATATCGACACTTTCAAAACCTTCAGGATAGATGCGAGCATTTCTCGCGTATTTTGTATGGCAGCCAGGGATACTGAGTAATTTTGTGTGTCTGGTACGTGTTTTCGGGGTAATCACAGAAATCTATACCTGATAGCAAACCACTGCTGTCCAAGCGACCTCATAGAATATCAAAAAGCAAAAGCATATCCAACATCTTACGCCTATCCACAAGAGGAAGCATGTGAAGCATGAGGAAGCATGTGAAGCATAGTGTTTGCAGTCTCGGGCATAGGAATCATGACGTTTCCGGGATTTGTAGTTTAGGAATTTTACAAACTTTTTCTGTAAACTTTCGATTCTTTTAGTGTATATCTCGTATTGGGGTGACCATTTCTTTTTTAGCGGTCCATCTTTAACACAGCTTATGCTTCTCTTTTACTATGTCTACGTCAATAGAATAAGTATTTTCTTTATGTTATTATAATTCAGCGTCGCTGCAGCATTTCCAACTGGCCTATGCCATACCTGATTGACTGTTTGTTGTTATGGACGACTTCTCGTTTCCCAATAATTTTCGCTTGGAACCTTTAAATAAATATCACTTTTTTCGCAGCTTTCGATTGCTGCCAGTCAAACTTTATATCTAGGGTTGTTCCCCACTTCCTTTTTGAATTTATAAAATCCATCTTAAATCAATAACGTTTTCGTTCGTCCAGACTATGCCATATCTACGTGCCGTCTTTAGAGTTCTGTACCCGAAGGGTAAAAACGGGACCCAATACCAAGACTTCGCTGTCGGTCTGTCTGACACTAGGCTGTAACTCAAGGATCGCGAAAGCGAAAATTTTAGTTGTCTACAACTGAAATTTTCGCAAATGATGTATTTCTGTTGCCGCTATAACAATAAATACTAAAAATAAAATCAAATAAATATTTAAGTGCCCTCACACGGCTCCCATACATTGAACGTGATATTTTTTGCCCTTTTTTGCTCGATATCAATAACGAAAATGGTACGGAACCGTTACCTTTTTCCGAGCGCAGCAGCAGGGTATGTAGGACTTCTTGATTATATGTTAATCATACCACAAGGAGAGCGTTTACCCATTAAAACTCTTTAAGTGCTCGAAGCGCCAATACCGGCATCGAGAATTGCTGATCCCTGGCAGTGCGACCCAGCTGTCGCGGGTTCACCTGGGCCCTTAGATTAGGGTCTCTACCTCAGATTTAGAGACGCACAGATCACCAGTACGTTTCTGCTTCTTAAGGGTTGCTCTCTATGGGACCATATATTATGTTCCCCATTCTCAGACCGAGCCTAGGGTGGCGCTATTCTACCCGCCGTATGCCGCCTGTGCGGTTTTGGTGAAACGATCATACCCTCGGACCGCGGCCGTCTTCTGGGACTTTACACGTCCGCAGAAAATAACGCATACCACAACAATCGCACTCACTTTCGACCATCCTTAAAAAGATGACCAGTAGCGAGCGGTCGGATGCATCTGCCACCTACAAAATTTACAAATATATTAATATTTGGATTTTCAAAATTCAATCACGCAAAACAGTTGAGGAAATACAATATACACTACGATAGTTTGGAGTAAAAAGGGCTTAATGCGGGATAAACTAAAGGTTGCAGGTTTTATTCAGAAAAAATATTTAATATAAGTACCGTTTCTCATACTAGAATAATATTTTTTCTGCCCGCGGTCAGAAACGCTATGAGACACGATATTCTTTTAATCTAGTACCAATATGTCGCATAAAGCGCGACTGGCTGTAGTATAATATGTCTAGTCTTTTTTTTTATCAAATGTAGGCTTACGTTTGACCATAATCTCGCTTGATAGAAGGCGAAGATAAGGCCTAAGATGATACACGAGTGCCTAGAAAGTGTCTGTTCACTTTAGCTTTAAAGATGTCCAGATTATAGTGTCTACTCCAAACTTTACTGATAGCTTAGCCAATTTACTAGTATATTGTAATTTGCTAAATACTTGTAACCAAACTAAACTTTACATATATATAAAGTGTGTCACGATTGTATTTAAAATAACAAATTTATTTGCTTGTAAACTTTGTTTAGGTAATGTTAAGAACATAACTACTTCTATTTCAAGGTTAACTACAAGATTATAAGGATTTAAAATACTTTGCCCTTCCTATTTCATTGTTTTATTATTTTCATGTAAAAATATTTAATATTTACAAATATAATACAGTTCTACTACAGGTTTTAATTTATTGCTACCATGCAATAAATTTCCAGGCCTTAAGTGATATTATGTAACGAAATAAAATAACATATTTTGGCTGGTCTTTTCCTAACAGAATAATGGAACCATTTTCATTATGTATTCATACTACGCTGGTCCGCATATTTATAGCAAGGCGACACAGTTATAAAGATCGTGCGTATATAAATGTCGCATGATATATTTCTTCGAATTACAGTTATTCTATTATAGGTACGAAGAAATAAAATTTCCTCTTACAAACAAACGCTACAAAGGCAAAGAGAAATTTGTAGGCGGTTGCCGATATGACGCATAAAAACCCAAGGAGACCTCGACAGCATACAGACCATATCGTTAGGACAATGCCGTTCGTCGAAATGAAAATGCCTAGCAGTAATTTCATAAAACTAGGTAGTCATTTTGATGGCGTAGGGGGAAACTGGCCTCTGGTCCGCGGCCCATATTACACGGAGTAGAAAGAGTAGTGGAAAACTGGGCCGAATGCGTGGGCCAGATTACCATGGTAAAATAGTATCGTAGTCAAATCGACCCATTGGGATTTTATTTTATTAAAATGAAAACATAAGAGTGCGAAATAAAACTTAAATATCAAAATACGTGTACTTTATTATTTGACCTATTTTACACCTATAAAAATTACAAAAGAAAAATTGCGTCATTGTATAAACTATCTTATAGAACTAGAAATATATGACAGCACAAACATGTTCTATCTAATATTTCTTTGTAAATTTAAGGTGTCGGTGACATTTCATTATCGATTCGTGGATTCGTAATTTAAATTCATATTTACATTAATGATTTTACAATAGAATTAATTTAGATGTAATTGGCTCAACTAATAAAGTACACGTATTTTGATATTGAAGTTTTATTTCGCACCCTTATGTTTTCATTTTAATAAAATAAAATCCCAATGGGTCGATTTGACTACGATACTATTTTCCCATGGTAATCTGGCCCACGCATTCGGCCCAGTTTTCCACTACTCTTTCTACTCCGTGTAATATGGGCCGCGGACCAGAGGCCAGTTTCCCCCTACGCCATTTTGATAAGCAAGTCAGTTTTGTTTTTGTAAAAAAAAAGAATACAAATACTAGTAAGTCAATCACATTTTTGATTGTAGGCATAGCTAACTCAGCAATACATTACAAAGATATCATGGATTTTCTAACAAGACTACACCTGGACACTATGTGCAAAGGTGCCAACCACCCAAAGCTGGCTCAAAGCCAACGCGTTCCGGATGAATTTAAATACTGGTTTTCGTCTTACTGGGATCTAAACCTACTAAAAACACACTAAAAACATTTACATGTAGACATTTTGTTGAGCACCACGAAAGTAATTATGCAATTTGATGGATTCTTGTTTTTTTTTTCAAAATTACCACCTTGATAATCAAATATTTCGTTATTAAAAGAGGTTCGTCCACTCTGATCGCGCGATCCTTTGCATGGATAGCGCGTCAAAAGTGCTTTTTGATAGACATGCGCAAAATGTGTCATTGAAGTGAAAAGAGTGATATACTTCATATTAACTAAGTGAACTATATCACTCATTTACTTCACTAGTTCAGCTTATGAACAAGATTCATTTGAATCAGTTTTCGCATGTCCTTCAAACGATCATCGAATTCATTTAATTCACTAGTTCAGTTTATGAACTAGTTCATTTGAATAAATTTTCGCAGGTCTTTCAAACGATCATCGATCGTGCAATGAACTAATAACGACAATGATTATATTGTTTTGTATTAGTTCTTTAAGTTTAAAAAGAAAGTATAGGTATAAGTATAGCTTTCATTTGAAAGCATTAAGTACCTAATATTGTTTACGTATTATATTGAATATAAGTATTTTAACACTGTGAACTAAATGAACTAAACTGAACTATTGAAGTATATGAATCTGCACTGAACGAAAGAGATACAGACAGAGTGATTCCAACTGAAGTACTTCAATTGAAGGATTCATTCGCGAACTCCACATTTTTACTTTCTGATCACGATATCATTTTCTCCTTAAATAATGTATGGAAAAATTTAACTCTATCCCGCGATCCATTTCCACTGAAACAATCTATTAAGTATCCCGGTCTGATCGCACAAATATCGAAAATAAAATATATCATAGGTAAAATTATCACTAAATTTGAAATAAGTAATAGTCAGTAAATAATTATTTCCCTCGCTCTACCTATGCATAAAAAACAACTTGAATTAATTAACGAAATCATATAAAGCTCCGAAGAATGAACTCAATTACCATAATATCATATTGACACTTTAAAGTAAACTATTTTCTTAATTTTTCTAGGCAATAGCCTGCTGTAATAGTATCGTTTTCCAACAGACAATACATGTATAATCCATCTATCGCGCATTATATGTTTTGCTAATTTGTCACGGCCTTCATATGGTTTTAGGGTATAGGTATGGCTTTCATTTTTCAACATGTTGAGTAGCGATAATAATTATTTCTCCACTTAACACAACGCCATATGCAATCCAGTCTTGATCAAAACCTTCCCTCCATTACGATCAACAAAGTTAAGTTTACCGCAATTGCCCAAACTACTGCCTGGTAAAAATGTGTCTGCCATTACTAAACATCAACAATTAAACAGTAAAAACGCAGCTAACCAATCACACGGAATGTACTCGCAATCACAACTAAATAATATTATAAAGTGTGGGTAATTTGATTATTCTACGAACCACTTTACATGCAAAATTAATATTGGGTTTGTGGATAAATTACTTAAAACTATTATTTATTTCAAACAGAGTGATAATTTTAGACCGCCTATCAATTACACTTTACCTAAGATATTTTATAGATATGTGTGATCAGACCGGATATCACTACATTGTATAAAACAAAGTCGCTTTCTCTGTACCTATATCCCTATGTATGTACTCAGAGCCTTTCTAGCAAATCTTTATATCATCAGAAACAAATTGCCTTACAAAGTCAGACCGAAGCTTTATAGTGCGCTTGTGGATTCAATCATCGGTTATGGCATCACAAGCTACGGACGGACAGTAAAAACGTATCTCGAACTCATTTTTAAATTACAAATCAGAATCCTGAAATTAGTCATCACTCCTAATATGAGAGAAAAATGTAGGGATAATGATATAGATACTAGTTGTGCGATCCTCACAATGATTCGGTTTGTGCGTCTTTTACACGCACGCAGGTAACAGTGACTGTCATGTATTGCATTTAGCAGTGTGGATAGGCTTGTATTTAAGAGATGTAAACAAACATTGTTAGATTGTTAGCCTATTATTATTATTGATGTTTAAGTACTTTAAGCATGCAGCAGTTATCATTAAAATATATTGCTCGCGGCTGTTAAAGCATTCCGGACAAACCTTCGTGGTTTTTGGTTTGCTTATGTGTATATGTTGTATTTATTTGTGTAAATAAAAAAAGAAAAAAATAAGAAATAAAATAATGTATGCTTAAATCTTTAAACTACGCAACGGATTTAAATGCAGTTTTTTTAATAGATAGAGGGATTCAAGAGGAAGGTTTATATGTATAATATCAGCATTGTTCCCGTGCGGAGCCGGGGCGGGTCGCTAGTTACTTAATAAATTGTTTCAGTGGAATCAAATCGCGCGATCGAGTTCCACTTTTTCAGACATTAGTTTTAGGTGAAACTGATATCGTGATCAAAAAGGACCTTTAGCGCGCTACCCATTTTTAGGGTTCCGTAGCCAAATAGCAAAAAACGAAACCCTTATAGATTCGTCATGTCTGTCTGTCTGTCCGTCCGTATGTCACAGCCACTTTTTTCCGAAATTATAAGAACTATAATGTTGAAACTTGGCAAGTAGATGTATTTTGTGAACCGCATTAAGATTTTCACACAAAAATAGAAAAAAAAACAATAAATTTTGGGGTTCCCCATACATAGAACTGAAACTGAAAAAATTGTTTTTCATCGTACCCATATCTATGAATAGGTCTTCAAAAATGATGTTGAGGTTTCTAATGTTATTTTTTTCTAAACTGAATAGTTTGCGCGAGAGACACTTCCAAAATGGTAAAATGAGTCCCCCCCCCTAATAACTACTACTACTACTAGTAGTACTAGTAACTTCTAAAATAAGAGAATGATAAATCTAAAAAAAATATATGATGTTCATTACCATGCAAACTTCCACCGAAAATTGGTTTGAACGAGATCTTGTAAGTAGTTTTTTTTAATACGTCAAAAATCGTAAACCGCAATTTAGCTTTCATTCAATCAACTCGAATATAAACATTTCATTTCATAAACATACGCTTTTTTATTTATTCTTGATATCAAAAATAGGTACGCACTTGTAACTGAAACGGAACCCTTCGTGCGAGAGTCCGACTCGCACTTGGCCGGTTTTTTATATTAGTTTTGTACGAGCTACCCTCGACATACTTACAAAATCGCGTTAAATACGCGTCATAATTTCTTTAAACTAATAATAATTGTATTAATTGTAACGCATCAGTTCGCATTCAGTCATCAATTCATCATGTTTTTTCTTTTTTTTTCGGGCGGGCAAACTTCGTTTGCCACGAGGCTTTTGCTACTTCACCGGACATAAACGCGAGCAGAGCTCCATCCTTATTAAATGGTTTAAAAACTACAAACTGAGCAACATGCGCAAGAGGGCACCCCTTGTGGGGCTTGGAACTCGGTTCAGGGCGGTCGCTGGCAATGAGATTGACGGATTATGACTTTTAGTATTTTAGGGGAGTTTTGTGCAACTGTCGTTCTACTTTACATTTCGCGGGCCTCTCGGACTTCAGGTCTACGAGGGCATCGGATGGTTCTTAGCGAGCAAATGGCCGGGAGGATGTTTATTCAAAGGTTAACCTGTGTATAAAGTATCTGCAGCAAAATCGATATTTTCTAAAGGTCGAGGTCAGCTATTACAACGAGAAGGCAAACGGAACCCTCTGAGAATCTCAAAAGTATCAATTAATAGGACAACATGCGATGCTTACAAATAAATTTATTTAGGTATAATATATTACGGTAATCTTATTTTCTATAGTATGAGTAAGGAATGTATTCAAACCCTTGTCCGCCCCGATAAGGGTATTATTTTGTACCGTTAACAATTATATTTATAGGCAATATTATACGGGACAGGAGAATTTCCTCTCTAATAGATATTTCAATCTTTATAAGTTGTTAGAAACTGAACTAGGAAATATTATAAAGGAATGTCATATAATTTATATTAAGAACTCCGATCAAGTTGTCTTTCTTTTTAAATGAAAGTTATCTTTCCTCGTGTATTTTCAACACAATATTTATATATACCTATATATATGCCCTTTGTAGGCACATGTACAACGGTGGATGATACAACTTTATTTATTATTATTTTCAAATCAGCTCATCGAATTGCATGCAGTTTAGCTAAAATGATTGAAAAAGTGTTTTCATCGTTGGCCTGTGATCTAGTCATTATAACTTAATTAGATGTTTAAATTATAACTACTTGTCATAGAGAATAGCTCCAATACTTAGACTCATGCCACATGTGACAAGAGTCTAAATATTAGAGCTATTTGATGTAATATACGTTAATTACAAAATGTCATCAAAGTATTTATACTTACGAAATTTACGCGAACCACAATCGTCGTCGTAGTCGACAGGTAGTTATAATTTAATTATCTAATTTAGTTATTATGACGAGATCAATAATAACACAGGCCAAATACTTTGTTAATAATTTTCGTAAGCTCTAATAAATGAGAGCTTATGATATTAATCATAAGCTCTCATTATTAGAGCTTAACTTCATAACCTTCAAGTATTATTCTCGATAATAACTAATTAAAATATTTTATATTATTTATTTCTGGAAATATTACCAAATTGCTGTCTTAACTTCTATAAAAACCTTGTTACGTAAAATAAATTAAAATAAAAACAAAAACGGTTTATCCACTTTGGAATTACAGTAAGAGACTTGTGCCTACAAAGGGCGTATATTTATAAATATTGTGTTGAATTTCCACGAGTATACAAGAAAAGATAAGTTTTATTTAAAAAGGAAAGATAACTTGATCGGAGTTCTTAATATACATTATATGACATTCCTTTATAATATTTCCTAGTTCAGTGGCCAACAAATAATAAAGAGAAATATCTCGTCGTTATAAAATTATTATATTATTTTAGTTCAGTTTTGAGTTTATTTTTAAATTACATATAAGTTACCCAAATCACTCCGACCATTCAAATAATATGTAGTAAATATTACTACTACCTAAACTAATATAAAAACGCTGAAGAGTTTGTTTGTTGGCTTGAACGTGCTAATCTCGGGAACTACTGGTCTGATTTGAAAAATCTTTCTTAATTTATTTGGAAGCTGTTGAGTAGCTTATAACTAAATGACATGAGTTATGAACATTCAACACTCTATCAATCAGCAGCTCAATACAGCTGCGTCAAAGTAACGGCATCTTACAGTTTGCATACACTGCTGAGAATAACAGAGTTTCACGGCATTCATAAAGCTAGGTTAACTTTCTCGTTAACCTAGCTTTAGTAGCGAGGGAAAACAAAAGAAGAAACTTAAAGGGTAAATTCAGCAATAATAGGCTAAATGCGAGTTGACACATTACTCACATTCAATTTAAAGTTAGAAGTATGTACCTAGATACTGTTACTATATTAATTAACAAAAACAAAAAACGAAAAGAAAAAACTATACAAATTGCAACATTATGTATATGCATTATGGCACAATTTATTCACTAAACAATGTCTGCTTGACTTGTTTACGGTATGATTGTTTGGATAAATGAAATATATCGACACTTTCAAAACCTTCAGGATAGATGCGAGCATTTCTCGCGTATTTTGTATGGCAGCCAGGGATACTGAGTAATTTTGTGTGTCTGGTACGTGTTTTCGGGGTAATCACAGAAATCTATACCTGATAGCAAACCACTGCTGTCCAAGCGACCTCATAGAATATCAAAAAGCAAAAGCATATCCAACATCTTACGCCTATCCACAAGAGGAAGCATGTGAAGCATGAGGAAGCATGTGAAGCATAGTGTTTGCAGTCTCGGGCATAGGAATCATGACGTTTCCGGGATTTGTAGTTTAGGAATTTTACAAACTTTTTCTGTAAACTTTCGATTCTTTTAGTGTATATCTCGTATTGGGGTGACCAGATAGGGCTACAGTATTCCGAAATACTACGCACATAAGCAAAGTATATAATCTTTAGACTAAGACAATTACTAAAAGGCCTACAAGTAAGCATTACAAAACCAAGGTTAGGCTCTATTGGTCTAAGAGGCTCTTTTGGTGATAAATGATATAAATGATATGATGATAAATAGAATTCAATATTACACCAATATCCGTGACTACATCAACCCTTTCGATCGCATTATTACTAAATCCATAAGGATACTTAGATGGGTATTTGGAACGGCTAAAGGTAATGCATTGACATTTCGAGACATTGACAGTAATATTATTGTTCTGATAATATTCGAATAATGCATCAAGATCGCGCTGCATCAATTCACAATCAGATCTGGTTTTACACACTTGTATATATTCAAGTCATCGACGGGCATGAGATGTTTGGCGAATTTAAAACATGACTGAATATCACACAGGTACGCGGTAAAAAAAAGGACAAAGATCCCTGGGGAACACCGGAGGGGATGTTTACGAAGTCAGATTTAAAACCTCCCATAACCACAGCTTGCGATCGGTTCGATAAGTATGACTTAACCCATCTCAATAAATCTCCATGGATTCCAAGCTTTTGCAGCTTCGCCAGCAAGATAATAGAGCAAGAGCCCACGACGGCCAGACTTTCGTTATTTTTATAAAAGCTGAAAGTTCTTCTGTGCATGTCCCCTCTACAGGTAAGAACGACCAGGGACTATAGAGTTTGGGTTGTGGTTACTTGGGCAGGTAACAGGTAGTAAAGGTGCATAAAATAGTACCTTGAATTCGTTAAAGTATAAAACTCAATTTTTTATATTTTATTATGGATAACTTTAGAAATCTCGTCATCCATTGCCGGACACTTATGACAGTTGCTACCCCCTGCCAGACACTCCTAAAGTTGAATAAATTATAGTTATACTTTCGTTATAGTATAAAAGCTAAATTTCATATATGTTACTTGGGGACCTTTGAAAAAATGTTACCTCAAAAGCCGAACAGTTTCAATGGTTTTAACACCTTGCCAGACACATTGGAAATCCGCCGTAGGTTCGGATTGTCGTGTCTAAAACACAGGCGTGTCTTTTTTCGGAACAGAGTCCATTTCAACTGACTCCGACTATCCGGGATGTCTCCGTTTCTATCAGCGACCATCTTGAGCTCTTAGAGCTTGATCTCTCTTCTAACCAAAATTTCGGTCGCTATGTCGAGTCCATTGCAAACACTGCAGCCAAAAAACTTGGCATTCTCTCCAAGGTGAGGTGGTACTTCACATCGGAGCAGCTCTCTCAATACTGTTCTCATCTTTGGGATGGGTTTGCTAGATATCAGCTGGATGCTCTAGACTCATTGGAGCGCCGAGCGAAGAGAGTAATAGGCTCACTTGTGGATGCAAGTCTTCAGAGCCTCGAACACCGTAGACAAGTAGCCTGCCTATCGGTTTTTATCGGTTACATTTCGGGGAGTGTGCGGAGGTTCTGTATAACCTGATACCCCCTACACCATTCCATCACCGGACGACTAAGCGCGGCGAGCAGTTTCACCCTTTTGTTGTAGACATTCCTTCAATACGCACGAAGCGATTTGCTTCTTCTTTCATAATGCGGACGGCTAAGGAGTGGAATTCTCTGCCGGGGTCAGTATTTCCGGCACGCTATAATCTGGACATCTTTAAAAATAAAATGAACAGCTACTTTCTAGGCAAGCGTGTATCATCTTAGGCCTTATCTTCGCCTTCCATCAAGCAAGATTATGGTCAAACGTAAGCCTATATTAAAAAAAAAAAAACTTCAAATATTCATCGACTAGTTGTATACGAGTCGATGAATATTTGAAGTATTTTTTGTCTCAGATGTAAACAAAGCATTTGAGCAGTAAAAAGACTGCAAAAAGCACCACTACACAGAGATTGATTCGCTCAAAACTCAATCTGGTATGTAATTGTTATGACAAAGTATTGTACATAATTTTTAAATTATTCATAATTATATAAACTTGTTGTTTTTCTGAAACTGACGCGGCAGGCGATTTTTTCGACGATCATGACATCGACTGGTCGAGTAGTGACGAAGAAAATGAAAACGACAATGATGAAAGTTATTAAAACGATTCAATATTTTTTTTACATGTAATAATACTTTTTTTTGTAGGTATTTGATAATAATAAAATAACATTTTTTACTTTACATAACATGGCTATGAACGTAATGAAATTATTTTTTTATTGAATATCTTTAAAGATCGCAATCGACAAAGCACTCGCGCTCGCACCTACAGCGGACTTTCAATGTGTCTGGCAAGGCGTAAAAACCATTGAAACTGTCCGGCTTTTGAGGTAACATTTTTCATAGGTCCCCAAGTAACATATATGAAATTTAGCTTTTATACTATAACGAAAGTATAACTTTAATTTATTCAACCTTAGGGGTGTCTGGCAGGGGGTAGCAACTGTCATAAGTGTCCGGGAACGGATGACGAGATATCTAAAGTTATCCATAATAAAATATAAAAAAATGAGCTTTATACTTTAACGAATTTAAGGTACTATTTTATGCACCTTTACTACCTGTTACCTGCCCAAGTAACCACAACCCAAACTTTATAGTCCCTGGTCGTTCTTACCTGTACAGCGGACATGCGGACATAAGATAACGAAGGTCTGGCCGTCGTGGGCTCTTAGGACATAACGTGATCCACACGATCGAATGCTTTTTCAAAATCCGTATAGACCATATATCAACCTGGCCACTGGCTTCCATATTATAGAAGACATAGTTACAAAACGTGGACTGTCTCCTAACGAAACCGTGTTGGTTCTGGCCTATACCGTTTGAGATGTTTGGATATATATTATTATAGATGATGTTTTCCAGAACTTTGCTAAGTGTGTTAAGAATATATATTGGACGATAGTATTTTATATCCATCTTGGGCCCCTTCTTATACACTGGCACTATATGAGCTGTTTTCCACAGAGCGGGAAAGACGCACTCGGCTAAAAACTTTTGAAATATTAAAACTATAGGATGTGCTAAACTATCGGCACAATTGTGCAAGAAGATAGGAGGTAATCCATCGTTACCGGGTCCTTTGTTGTATCTAACGCACGCAAAGCTTTAAGTACGGTGTCTTTGGTGATGAGAGGCTAGATAGGACATTAGCTGAGCCGGTCAGTTCATTAGGTGTATTCATAGTTAGATAGCCCATTTATGGAGAAGGGCTATATTTAATTATGAAGTTCCTTCGGGAACGGCAGTAACGCAGGTGAATCCGCGCGCGGGAATCTAATAATACAGTAAGTGTTAAAATATAAATACTTTTTTTTTACATTTTAAGAAGGTTCAGATAATAACAGTTGCTGTATGTATTCCGATTGTGACGTACGCGATCACCTTATTTGCTCGTACCGCGTTTAGCAGATTGTACTGCTTACAAACTGTTCAAAGAAGATTCACTCGACGGGCACCGGGGCACTGTGGTTCATTCGTAATCGCAACTTACATTCTGATTTCCAACTACCTTCCACCAAGCAGTGGATGAAATAGGCGTCGGAACGCTTCTCCGAATCCGCGGCGCAACACCCACACATGTTGGTTGTTGCAGCATCCGACTATAGGCCTTTGCCCACAAAGCGTCGTAAACACCGTCGGCATCGGGGCATCCTAGATGACCCGGACGACGAGATAACAATCTACCAACTAGCAGTACACAAATGTCATACTGGAGCACTCTTCTTTGACGTAGCTAAAGCGTTCGACAAAGTCTGACACAATGGCTTAATTTATAAGCTCTACCAACTCAAAGTGCCGGACCGTCTCGTGCACATCATACGAGACTACCTCTCGGGGAGAACCTTTAGGAATCGTGTAGAAGAAGATTACTCTTCTCCTCACCAGATCCAAGCAGGGGTGCCACAAGGCTCAGTACTTTCGCCACTCCTGTTCTCGCTTTACACAAGTGACATCCCGAAACCCAAGGAGGCCCATCTGGCACTCTTCGCGGACGATACCGCTTTATACTACTCGGGCCGCAGTCCTACTGCAATTCACGACGCTCTACAATCCGCATCAAATGCCTTAGGCAAATTGTTGAGAAAGTAGAGAATCGAAGTCAATCCGCCAAAGAGTGCCGCTGTACTCTTCTCGAGATTCAACACCCCACCGGTCATTCCACCGGTCAAGATGTTTGGCGAACCAATCCCTTGGGAACGGCAAGCCAAGTACTTAGGCGTAATCCTTGACCGAAAGCTAAACTTTAGAGCGCATGTAGAAACCGTTCGTGCACGGGCTTCACTTACGCTCAGTCGACTACACTGTCTCTTGTAGTAAACTATCACTTGATAACAAAGTTAGGATTTATACCACGTGTATACGGCCGATTACGACGTACGTGAGCACTGTATTCGCTCATACAGCCTCTAGCAGTTTGTACCGCTTACAAACTGTCCAAAGTAGGTTCATTCGTAATCGCAACCTTCCTCTGCCTTCCATCAAGCAGTAGATGAAAAGGGCGTCAGAACGCTTCTTTAAATCCGCGGCTCAACACCCAAACCCGTTGGTTGTTGCAGCATCCGACTACAGGCCTTTGCCTACAAAGCGTAGTAAACACCGTCGGCCTCGGGGCGTCCTAGACGACCCGGACGACGAGATCACAACTTACCAACTAGCAGTACAGAGACTGCAAGAAACTAGCACCACTACACAGAGACCACTCTATCCAACCCGCCGGAGAAGAGTGCGCCCGCGAACGCGACGCGTCCCACCTCGCCCTCCCGAACCTTAGTGTGCTAAGAACCTTCCGATGCCCTCGTAGACCCGAAGTCCGAGAGGCCCGCGAACTGTAAAGTAGAGCGACAGTTGCACAAAACTGCCCTAAAGAAACTAAAAGCCATAATCCCTCAATCTCCCCGTCAGCGACCGCCCTGAGCCGAGGTCCAAGTCCCAAAGAGGACGCCCTCTTGCGCAGGCTGCTTAGCTTGTAGTGTTTAAACCATTTATCTAGGCTGGAGCTCTGCTCGCCTTTATGCCCGGTGAAGTAGCAAAAGCCTCAGGGCAGGGCAGGCATATGTCCGTCCGAAAAAAAATAAACATACCAACTAGCAGTAAAAATACTGCAAGAAACTAGCACCACTACACAGAGACCAGTCTATCAGACCCATCCGAAAAGAGTGCGCGTCTTACAACATAATAACATAGTCCTTCGCCTTGGGCACTAACCCCGATGCCAAAAGTGGTGACTATGACAAAACCTGTGTGACATTACTTGTCTACAGAAGGAGGCAACCGCCTCCCACGACCTCTCGCTTTGGACCATCTTCGAAATGATGGTCGGTAGCGAGAGGTCGTCTCCCACCACGCCAACGAGCTCCTCCCGCTCGTTGGCCCACGCCGGACACTCAACCACCGTGTGCTGTGCCGTATCGTCGGCACAGTCACAGTGGTGACAGCGAGTGTCCGGCTCTCTCGGCGCTCCAGCTAAGCCCCTGCCTAACTAGCACATCGAAAAATCTAAATAATAATAAAGAAACATAAGAATCTGAAGATTTTAAAAACACGTCATCTCCGTGCCCTGCTCAAACAAAAAACATCGATGAATTAAATTACTCTGGACGATGGAGTGATGGAAAAATATATTTTTTTAGCCTTCTGCATATTCTAAAAGCTTGAATATACTTGCCTTATTATTTCTGTGTTTTCTTTTAGATAATATCTGAATAGACTTATACACTGTCGATATAAGCTACTTAGTTTACGTAATGCATAATACATCAATGGAAGACTTGTACAATAAAACAAAATATGATACATTTCAATGGTATTTTTCTAACTTGAAACGATTTTTACAGTTGGCTTCGCGAAAAAATCTTTAGTTTTTATTTCATTATAGACTTTTAATATGGTTTTATATATTACTTTTAATCAAAAAAGGGTTACCTACTTGATTTTTATTCTAATCGATTTTCGGTATATCAGAAAAATTATCAAATTTTGCATCGGAAGCAATTGTCATGAAAACCAACCTTAGTAAATTCCTTTAAAAAAAAAACATTTCCATAAAATTAATAGTGTCATACTTAGCATACCTACTGTAAAAAGTGACTACTGAATCGTTCATGACTAAACTACTCAAGCAGTAGTAAATTCCAATATTCATAACATTTTGAACCCGCTCAGTAGGCCGAAACTATGCTGTAGTGAACGGGTTAATTGAAGATGTAACGGGCCGCGCGCTATGAATAATTCACTTTTTGGCCTAACGCCAAAATTGTACGTTTAAGGGCTGGGTTCTTTTTCCCTATAACGGGTCAGAGAGGTCTAGTCTAGTCGAGTAAGGTTCAGTTTTGATAATATTTTCAATAAAAAATGAGACGCAATAATTCCCAGATTTTTAGCAATATTCAACAACTGGAAATACATCGACATGAAAACTCAAGCATATTCCTAATTACAAGGGCAATCTTACATAAGAAATTTAAGCTAAAATATAAATTTACCACCAATACTCCAAAAACAAGAGGTATTCTCTTGTTTTTGGAGTATTGGTGGTAAATTTCTATAATTATCCAATTGTAAAACCATGTAGTAGTATTTATAATTGCGGTGATTACACATTTGACACTCAACAATGTTATGAATATTGTGAGTAATATTGCCCTTTAGATATTGGTCGAGACTTCTTTTAAATATGGAAATGGACAGAAGGAAACTGCATTACTAATAACTACAAACACTCAACTCACATAGAGAGACATCCAAGGTGAACCGTTTAATGTTGTTAGCCTTAAAGTATTTGCAGTCTATGGCAAACAAATAAAGTCGAAATATTATTTGAAAGATTTCAGACATTTTAATACACAATATTGATTCATACTGAGATACTCTGTACAGTATATTAAATACTTTTACCAATATGAAACATAGTCAATAGAAATTATATATAAATATTCAATTTGCATTTAAATGGACAAATTTATTAACAGAATAAACAACTAATCACACGGTTTATTACAGAGTTTGATTCAACATTGTTTTCAGTATTTCAATAGTCAAAAGCCAAAAAGTCAAAATTGGACAACATTAATTATTATTCTATTAAAAACAGCTATACAACAAGTATTCAGTGTTTAAGTGTTTAGAGCTTGGCGTCAAAGGTGTTTAACAATTTATCCATAAAAAGCATAATGTACATTTTAGGAACTGATCAGGTGCCTACTGTAAAACTCTCTAACGATCACACAATTATTAAACAGTTAACTATAACAATTATTTAATCACTCGTACCACTGCCCCCAAAAGACTACCTTTTTTTCTTTACTCTAACATTTGCCATCACAGTTCTCCCTTCTACTAACGAACAAAAGTACATAGTTTAACAACAATAAACTAAAAAATTAGCTATGTATCTAAAAATAAGATTTTAAATATGTAAATGCAAAACTATTCCAATCCTACCAGCTTTTAAACAAAAAAAATTAATGGAATCAAAAAACGCATAGTCATATGAGAACATCGGCTTATGAGTTTTAACTAGTTACACATTTTCATTTTTTACCAAGGGGGCAATGCAAAAATTCGGGTTTTTTTTTTATATTTTAAAATATATGTAAGATGTATAAGCAATAGCATCATGCCAAGTTCATAATAAATGTTTAGCAGATTCGGCAAGATGCGCGTTTAAAGATAAAGTCACATAGACAGGCGAAAACCAGCCTTCAGCAGTTTTATTACATGTTATAAACAAATAGATATAGATGTATAGATAACGTAGCATATCAGTTTTTTTTCTGGGATATTTATTAAGAAGAACAAAATGAAGGATAAAGCATTCAGTAAATTTAGCAATTGAAAGTGCGAAATGACGAAAATCAAAAGGAATCTATGGATTCCTTTCAGTGACATAGTTTAATGTATAGTTTTCTTCACAACTTCACAGGATCGAACCATTAGAATATGTTAGGTACTGTAACGGAACGTTCGTACGTTACGTTATTTATGTTTATTTATAATTTAATTAGTCTGATGTTATTTCAATCAAACTTGCTTGTAAGTTTAATTATCATTAAATTGCGGATTGTAACTAAACGTAATATCTTACTAAAGAACTCCCAAAGCCTTTGAGGGGTGATAAAATATATCGATTGGGATCCCCTACGAACGGAAAATAATATCTATAGCTATTTATAAATAGGGTAATCAGTGACATCTAGTAATAAAATGCAAAGTTACTAAATGGTCAATTATTACATCGACCAATAATGCTAATAGTGGTGACATCTAGTCAAAAACGTTATAAACTAATTTGCATTCCATTGTTTTTATGCTACGTTAGATGGTTAAATAATCTTAAAACATTAAGTTAAAATAGACTAACATATTTAAATAGGTTCAATAATTCTTTTAGAACTTAAAGCAGTTTACTTATTATAAATACTATAAATTAAATTAAAAATATATGTTCAATATTTCTATTTAATCTATGGCTGTAAATCAGAGATAGTTCGTATTCAATCATATTTCTTTTATGAACAATTATTTTATAATAGTTTAAATAATTGAGATAACTTAAAAAAGAAACATATTTATTTAATATTTAGATAATAATAATTTAGGATATCGTTTCAACAAATAGTTTAAACAACAAAAATATTAAGTATTGAAAAGATATTAACTTGGAATTTCGTTTGTTTTTAGATGTTGACAGCAATGATTCATACGACCAAATATAAAAGATTCTTTGAATATAGAGGAATTCGAACATTAAGTAGCCTATTATAATTTGGTCAAGTTATGATTCGGACATAACACGCATGCGCGAATCCGCGATTAGGAACTTGTATTTGGAGGGAAAAATAGAAGTTTAGAGAAAGAAAGGAAGACATCTTGAGGATTCTTGATTTTAGCGTCTAGAAGAGAGTAGGTGTGTCCTTTGAAAAAAGATTTGTTTGTACGTTTATCTCTTGTATTTTCTCAGTGAATAAGTGATTTCTGTAAAGCATTGTTTTGTCTTTGTAGTCATTGTTTTATTCTTTTCATTGTGAAGTTGTTTTGGTCCCGAATTTAGAAATAAATAAGGGAATAATGGCGACTTGGCAGTGAACGGAGTTAATAGTGAAATCAAGGTAGAAGCAATGTGAATGGTTGTACACTTTATGGGATTGTACTGGAGATGGTGTACAGATTATCTTTTAATTAATTTATCCAGTCATGGTGCTGGGTTAATCCGATCTAGCTGTCCGTTAGGATATCTTGTGAGGATTAACTATCCCTAACATTAGCTAGTGGTAGAACTCGGAAAGGTTAGGGCGCCTCGAGAGATTGATTTTGCCCTTGCATTGGGATCAGTCTAATTGCCCTACACATGTTCTAATTGTGTATACTGGAGTTTCGGGGATCTGTCGAAGTGGAACCATGCTTATTGTTAGCGCCGAGACTCTGTATGCATCGTTAGAATACTGTGTTCTATCTTTATATATGTATATATTCACTAAATTATAACTGTCCGGTTGGAGGAGTATTCCCGCCTAAGGTCCTGTTTCCGACCTTGAGGTGAATCTACGGATTCCTATAATACTCTTTCGTGACCCTTAAAGGTTTAGGGTTTAGGTACACTGAGTTTACCAGCTCAATATAGCAAGATTAGGAATAGGCAACACATTCACGTTTAAAATATAAATGAGCCGCGACTCGAATGGTTTTCAAATGTACACATTTAGAAGTGTAGGAATGTAGGGACAGTTAAGGTATAGTCGTTGTTTAAGGTGCACTAGGAGAGGTATAGATTTAGGATTTTGTAAGATAACTTTACTTAATAATACTTAAAGTTATTACCAAATCTTAGTACATTCAAAGGTATAGCGATGATAAGTTGTTGAAGGATAATTCGGAAATCAAATGTTTTTGATACACATTTAGAGGTGTGAGGAAAGTAGGGTAAAAGGTACAGTTGTTGAAGGTACAGTTGTTATTTACGGCGGTATGATAGGGGAAGGTAGGAATATTAGGTATAGAAGTGTAGAAAAGTAGGGGAAGCTAGGAATGTTAGGTATAGAAGTGTAGAAATGTAGGGGAGTGTAGGTAAAAGGTACAGTTTATATTTATTATATAATAGGGGAAGGTAGGACTGTTAGGTTTTTGTAAGATGATTTTATTTTATAAAACTTAGTAAGTTATTTCCAAATCTTAGTAAATTTAATTTTATTCAAAGTACATATAAATAAATTATACTGGTTTTTGAAGACTGAATGAACTTAAATTTATGAGTTGAGTTGTTTTAATTGAAAATTCAAAATAAATGTATGTTTTACTGTTCTCGTTTTGCCTTGGCGAGCTTCGGCAACCAAAGTGAACATAAAACTAAAAATGTGATCTTACTATGGGTAGACGGAAATACGAATGTACATTTGTTGGTAGAAATACAAATATTTACATCCGACTTATCTATTGTTATAAGTCAGTTCATTCTAGATTCAGAATCCCGGTTAAGTCAGTAAATCTTAAGTGTCACTCAATTACTATAAAGAGCATAGACTTACTACAGATTCGTATTCTTTTCCATCAAAACTAAGATGGTAATTTATAGTAATACAAACTAAATAAGTAAATAGCAATATAAACTTTATAAATATATTTAATTTGAAATGATATATAAAAGGAATGTTTACTTATCATGATTTATGGAAACGAACCTTAAACATGCCACATATCTAATAATATTTGATAAATGATACAATTGTTCATATTTCTTAGTTGAGATGCATAAAATAGTTTCAACTAATTATATACTTTTATTAATCTTGTATATTACGTAATATTATTTCCCTTATATAAATAAAGTTATTAGTTATAATTCTGAAATAGATGAGCTCTGCAATTTAGACTAATTATTTAACTCCATAGTGAATATAAAATAGATGTATGTTTTACTGATCTTGTTTCATCCTAGGCGAGCTCCGGCAACCTCAAGTGACCATAAAGCTAAAAATGTGATCTTAAACAGGATGGGCGGATATACGAATATACATTTGTTATATATATATAAGATAACCTACATATATATTGTCACATATAGTATGAACACTCTAAGGAAGTAGGTAGAGGACTACTATCACAGACTGTCTAGACCAAAGACATAGTTTTGCTAAAAGAGAATGTCCTCTTGTCCCTTAGTTTCAATGTAACAAATAAGTAATATTAATTAAGTAATAAGGAAATGTCCCTTGTAAGACCATCTGCGGTCCAGACACGGAGGACGATTATCCAAGTCTGGAGACGAGATCGACTGAATGCCTGCGGGTGAGGGGCAGGATTCCTCAAGCCGTGTAAAAAAGGGCCCTTTATTAACATTTCCTATATTTCATAGATTTTGACTAAATTCCTTAAAACCTATATAAGTTATGACTTTTAACATGTTCATTTTATCATTGTTTACTTAAACATATTCAATAATTCTGTCTTTGAAAATACCCGAAAAATTTAGTAGCGTAACAGTTATAGTTTAGGTAGTTAGTTTAGTTTCCTCCTTTCAATGTAATCAGGGTTATCTTCGGCCACAACGTGTTCCTGACCACTTGACGATTCACCAATCACGAGCCATTTCTTTAACATATTTAATCAATATAAACTCCAATACAAATCCCAATTATCGTTATTTTCCATTTAGGTAGTTTAATTTAGGGTCTTTAGGCCGTGATCCTCTAGTTAGGTTAGGACTTGGTTTAGGTAGGTGGGTGGGTTGTTACAGTACGAATATAACTGAGAAAATTACGCTTGTACACAAAATGCTACAATCGCAAGATTCTAAAGCTTATTACAAAATTGAAGAAAGTAAATTAGGTCTAATTTACATAATGTGCCAAGAGCTAGTAAACAACAAACTGTAAAGATGTCCAAGTATTTTATTAAAGTAAACATTACAAAAACCTATTATATCTACTGTTCCATAGAGATCTTTACTTTGCAGGAGTAAATATGGGTTTCTATAGCGTAAAAGAACTAGACTAACTATCATTAACATGTCTTGAAAAAAACATGAATCATCAAAGCTTTCATTTCTTTGACAACATTTTTTTCAAACAACTTCTTTTACTACCTTTTTGTATTTTCAAACCTGACAGCTTTTAGGTTAAACTATTATAATAAGTAGAAATAACCAAATAAACTTAATTAATTTTACTCAGTAAATTGATAAGCCAAAATATGTTTTGACTATTTACAAACACCTGTAATAGGTTTACGTGAATAAAATCTTGTTTTCTTTTTTCTTCAAATAATTGACTAGTCTATTATTTGTTAGTCAAAGAAGTTCTCGAACTTGCATCTCAGGTTCAGCCCCTAATGCCTTAACTAATTAGGCTACGGTGGAAACACAGCCGGTCATAGAAATTTATTAATCTATTTGTAACACATCTCTAAGGGGGTCGTTAGTGCCATCTATCGGTAAAGATCCGCTTTACCTCGACAAATATCTCCAAAGTTATATTTGTTATTCAATATTAAACGATCTGGATGTTGAAATATATAAGGTAAACTGTTCCATAAAGTGTTCAAAACATTTAAAAAAATTGGTAATTATAGTTTATGGTTAAACGATTATAAACTTACCACTTTTTTATAAATTTTAAGCTACATTTATAAAAATATCCCAAGTTTGCAATGTTTAACAACCTAACACACTAAAAATAATAATATTTCCAGTTTGAGAGTTAATAAATAAATTTTGATTTTTAAATTACGTACATAAACTTTATATCCATTTTTATAACTGATCTAAATTAGACTTCGATAAAATACTGTTCCACTCGCTACTAGCTCTTGGAACATAAACAGATAAGGCGGGTCTTGTAAAAGGTAAATCATGTCTTCATTATATACTTCAGTGAAATAAACTTAATTTAATATTATATTATTTTACTGAATATTTTCATTATAATTTTGTTTGAGTTATTATTATGGTATTTACAGTAAAATATAATAACCTTGAACAGCTTAGTTTAATTGGTTGGGTCCATAATGCAAATTAGATTATTTTCGAGAAAATAATTGTTGTAGTAGTAAAAAGGAACAACGGCAGGCAAACAAGGCAGTAAGTAGTTAAAATATGCTATATTGATAGAATGTCCTATAGGGTGAAAGCGTGCTTAGTTTTATTTCAAATTAGCAATTACTACAAATCCTTTACTATCTATATGATCCCAAGGTCCCAAAACAGTCCGCAGTGAAAGCAGTTCCGGAAGCCAAGCGTTCGATTGAGTTATTCAGATCTATGACGATGCAAAACAAATCTTCCGTTCCGAGGTCATGTTTCTATAGGAGAATCTCTATAGTGCCATTTAGCAATATCGAAACGGCGCCATATCTTGACGGATTTGGAAAATAGCTGGACTCAGATATGTGGTGTCACATTATTAATTGAAACAATAAAATCAATTAAAAATGTTGGAAATATTTTAAACGTTCTAGCTTTCATCATAATTATTAAATTGAAGATATCGAAAGTACTTATAGCGTCATACAATGGAATTAGTTTTACTAACAAATACAATACATCTGATGTTAAATCTGCTCAAAAATGTGTCTAAATATATACAAGTTTTGCACCACCTTTTTGCCCTTCCCTCACAAAAAATAGAAAGTTTAAAGACTAATAATATTATTTCATATTTATTAAAAAGAATATAATATTAACACAAAAATATCATGTCATGGCGTGGAGATTGATGTCACGATTTCCGAGACTTATAAACTACGCCACTGAGTTTTTCATAAGAGCTAATACAATTTTTTTTGAGTAAACACAATGAGTACTCGCTCTCATTATAAAAATAATATTAACGTAATGTCATCTGGATTTCTTTTGTAAGTCAACAATTATCCTGTTCAGAATTTCTGCTATATTCAAAGGCAACCCGACTACGAACTATAGCAACTTTATATTATACAGCAAGATTAGCCTCTGTTTGGTCTATACAGAGCTGATTATTGAACGTTTCGTTGTTGTTTCAGCGTAGGTTCCTATTTGTTTTTGCAGACCGGCCGCGAACAAAGGTCTACGCTAATGAACAGTCCGCCGCGACGCTGAGCGCTATTTACAACGCCCTCAATAGGCTGGTCTCATTCACTCTTGTCTACTACCTAAGTGTTGCTTTAAACAGCTTACATTTTCTTTTATTTTTTAAAGTCACGTCGAACGGTTTGAAAATTAGCTGGGTTTACGCTATTACAAGGTTTTTTTTTTTTTACAAAATTATGTTAATAATACTTGTGTTGGTATTTTAAGTATTTAGTATCTTTTAAAATTGCGCATTTTGTTTGACAATTTGTCAATTTTGATCCGATATTATAAGTTATATAGGAGTGTATAAGGTCTTTTAAAACGCATTTATCAAAACTCAATTTTATTAAAATATAAAGTTGCAATTTTAAACAATAAAGTGGTTTTATTTTTATGCCGAAAATATTTCGTAGTATTTACGATTCTAGGCACAATAATAACAAAAAATGTAAGCTGAGTTACTACAATACATTAAATATTATATCAGATATGATATTGATATCGGTTTTTTAATGGTCAAATCAGTTTTTAGTACTAGAAATTAATATGAAGACACCGGTTTTCATTTTACGCTGTAAATTGTTATAATCAATTGTCATATTAAGTCGATAGATTTAATTTATTTTAACAAATAAAATACTCGATGTTCAAAATGTGATTCAGTAAAAATACGACATAATACAAATCAAAATAACATAATGTAATTACTGTATAAAATGTCATCTCCTATAAGTTTGTTTAAACTTGTTTTTTCATTCTAAATTATCTATACTTATGCAATGCTTAAAAGTTTGCTGGTTTTTTGCTTGAACTTTCAGTGTTCGATAGCTATAGGCTATATTTAATTATGAAGTTCCTACGGGAACGGGATTTACGCGGGAAAAACTGCGCGCGGGAAGCTAGACTATACCTATACTACAAGTATAGTTTGTTTGGATAAAACTACTGAACGAATTTCGCTAATCACTATTAGAATGCTACATTATTCCTGAGTAAGAAAGGCTATTTTTACAAAAAATGTGCACCCGTGCGATGAGATGAGAGATGAAGTGACATGAACTAATTAATAATAAAGTTTTTTTTCGAGAGAAAATGCCTAAGTTTCTCCTGCGCCATCGTGTCGCGAAGAATGTAGCGCGACTACGGCATATATCTGGATATCTCATCATCACTGCGTGTATGCTAGTCATAACACGACGATACCCTATCGTCTCACTATAACCTTTTCGACCAAACCATGGCACCTGTGGCGACATTTACAGTAGTCGCACAAACTACACGAAGACAAGCAACGCCATCTAACACTTAACATCCGTACTAACCTGTATCGCGAAATTCAAGTTCGCAAGCCAATTCTAATTTATAGGTTCTGAAAAGTAAGAAATGGCCGTCGGCCGCCGGGCACCGAAAATGAAGATCTATTGAATTTCTGTGGAGGAACAAAACCCCCTCTAGACATCCATTCCAGGTAGTTAAATATAACCTGTCAGTTACTTCTTACTTGTTATTACAATGAAATATTGGCCGAACACCTTGCGGTGGAATACCGCAAGTTGCGGCACTATTATAGAAGTAGAAAAATTATTAGCCATTCTGCGATTTTTAAAACTAAATCGTCAAATATTTCGTCTGTGCCAAGCTCAATTACCAACCGTTTAATTTGCTTTCATTGAGCACACCTGCAGTGCGGTTCGATTTGAGATCGTTCCACAAAGTGCTCTCCTCTAATTTCGTGAGCCGAATATCAACTTGGCTTTGTACAGGTAGTTTTAGCTCCGAATTTCGTATCAACAGATTTATTTGATTTTCACTTGGATTATTCTGATATCTATTCTAGTTTGTGGTTGGAGGTTCAAGGCAAATTGTCTTATACAGTATTGAGGTTGAAACTGCAACCGTTATCACAGTTTCAGCCTCTCAGAAACAATATCAATTTATTAATTTAATTAAATTTCCTTATCATTTTGTTTTTATTATAGCCAGCTCTCAATTCCATACATTATTAGGGCTGGTAAAACCACTTCTCTATGCACAGCCAGGTGAGCCTTTATATATATAGACAGGCTTTGGCTGCTCATAAAGTTGCGAAAAGCAGCGTTCACTATATTTCCCTTACACACTCTTCTTTCACTACTTTTACAAATTTACAAAGTGTGCTGTCTTTTACAAAGTATGGCGCTTATTTGTGATGATAAATGGTAAGCATCCTTCAGGTCATAGATGCTACTGCCCACCCATTTTCTTAGTTTTTAATAATGAAAAATTATGTGATTTTCAACTTTTTAGCCATAACTGAATTTATATCGAAAATCTCTATCATATCATATAATATTTTTTCGAATTACGAAATGTATTTCATTTGGTACTTTAATGATTTGTTAAGCTTCTCGTCAGAAAGGGGATAATCCTTAGATTGTCAGTTGAGAACAAGTTGCGGCCTGTTTATACTTCAGGAACATTCGCTAAGGAGCAAAATAAATCCCTTTCAATGGCTTACTTGCTGTGCCTTAGCAGTCTCAGAGGAATAATAGGTACTTTTATATAACTGTACCGACACAACCTATCTGAGCTGATTATTAAACTAATAAACTGGAATAAACTTTCTAACTGTGTAATGAGCTTAGATATCATAATTTTGATTATTCTGACCACACTCTAGTGTGGTCAGAATAATCAAAGGATTAGGAAACAAACAAATAGGATTCTTAAACAATACAGTACATTTGGAATTGATTTCAAATAAACTTGTAAATAAGTAAATTATACCCTTGAATTTGGTACATTTATGAAACTATCATTAAGTTTGTAACACAATCTTATTTTAATCAAACTAAATGTTGTCTAGTAAACAAACTTCATTATGGAGTATTTTTATCAAGACTTCATTATTTAGTACTTTCAAATTTCGATGAATAAAAAATATCCTCGAGATAAAAAAAATCACGGTTTTTCAAAACATAGAACATACTTATTTGTATATTTTACAAAAAATTAAGTAGAATCAAATTTCTTAGGATTGAGATTTAAACCTTGAGTCTTAAACAACAATGTATGAATAGTTTTTATTTAATATAATAAAAACTATTCATAAATTACCCTGGCTCGAACTCATGCAGAGATCTTCTCGGGGATAGTGAGGATCAACTTATACAGTCTTGCGGTAACCTGCCCCATTCTTAGATCTTTAATAGCGGTATCCTTGAGATCCAACACTCTCTGAGGAAGTGGCTGCCACCGGTGCACCGTGGTTCATTCGTAATCGCAACTTGCATTCTGATCTCCAACGGCCCTCCATCAAGCAGTGGATGAAAGAGGCGTCGGAACGCTTCTTTGAATCCGCGGTTCAGCACCCAAACCCTTTAGTTGTTGCAGCATCTGACTATAGGCCTTTGCCCACAAAGCGTCGTAAACACCGTCGGCCTCGGGGCGTCCTTGACGACTCGGACGACGAAATCACAACTTACCAACTAGCAGTACAGAGACTGCAAGAAACTAGCACCACTACACAGAGACCACTCTATCCGACCCGCCGGAGAAGAGTGCGCCCGCGAACGCGACGCGTCCCCCCTCGCCCTCCCGACCCTTAGTTTGCTAAGAACCTTCCGAAGCCCTCGTAGACCCGAGGTCCGAGAGACCCGCGAACTGTAAAGTAGAGCGGCAGTTGCACAAAACTCCCCTAAACTAAAAGCCATAAGCCCTCAATCTCCCCGTCAGCGACCGCCCTGAGCCGAGGTCCAAGTCCCACAGGGGCCGCCCTCTTGCGCAGGTTGCTTTTTTGTTGCAGGTTGTTTAAACCATTTATCTAGGCTGGAGCTCTGCTCGCCTTTATGCCCGGTGAAGTAGGAAAAGCCTCCTGGCTAACTACATAATAATAGGTCCATCCGAAAAAAAAAAACATAATAAATCATTTTCGTCTTGCGTTATTCTGCATGTTAAGTAGCAGTTATTGGCTACAATATAATCTAGAGCTGAATTGGGCAGATCGCCAAATGCTTGTACGAAGTGTGATATCAGATTGAGTTACACTGACTCAGTGAATATTGTTAAACATGCAATGCGATAAGCAAGTATAAGCATTTGTGACATTAAACAAGCAATTCTTTAAACGCGGTATAACTTGCGTTGTTGAGAACTTCATAACTAAATAAAGCCTATGTCACTAGTGGATAATGTAGTATTTTATAATATGTAAATTTAAATGGCGAAAGTAACGAAATTGTTATTTTAAGTACAGACAAAAATACAAATGCTGTATTAAACAAGGATGTTTAATAGAACCTGTGTCTTACAGAAGCGAATTCGTATCTAATTTTAAAATACATTAGTGCTTAATATTATAACAGTTATATTGATTTGTAAACATATTATTATATTCACAACAATCAAAAATTAATTTATTCAGCACTTACGTATTTACATGCACTTGTAATTATCATAATCACAATGCAAAAAAATCTATAACTAATATAATATAATTATTCTTAATATATTCGTAACTAACAGGTAGCAGAAAATTTTAAGATTAACGATACTAAGCTTAGATTAAACCAAAATAGCGGATTTCGATTTCCGCTATTATGGTTTAATCTAAGAGACTATGATACATTGAGCTCTCTGTGTAAAATATGAAGATAGTATACCCAGTGTGCTGTCTTTTATAATACATCATCATCATCAGCCTGTTGCAGTCCACTGCTGAACATAGGCCTCCCTCATCGATTTCCATCAGGAACGATCGCTAGCGGCCTGCATCCACCGACTCCCCGCGACCTTTATGAGGTCGTCGGTCCATCATGCAGGCGGTCGTTCCACGTTGCGCTTGTCAGTTCGTGGTCTCTACTCGAGAACCTTTTTGCTCCATCGGCCGTCAGTTCTTCGAGCTATGTGTCCTGCCTATTGCCACTTCAGCTTGCTAATCCGTTGAACTATGTCAGTGACCTTCGTTCTCCTGCGGATCTCTTCATTTCTGATATGAACACGCAGGGAAACGCCGAGCATAGCTCTTTCCATAGCTCGCTGAGTGACGTTGAGCTTCCTTATGAGGCTCACGGTAAGAGACCACGTCTCAGATACATATGTCAACACTGGTACTACACATTGATTGTAGCCTTTGTCTTCAGGCACTGAGGTATTTGGACGATCTCCCGAAGCTTCCCAAACGCTGCCCAGCAGTCGGATTCGACGAATGATCTCTTTCTCTAAGTTGGTCCTACCTAGTTGGATCGTTTGACCTAGATATATGTATTCGGTCACAACTTCGAGAATGGACTTTCCAACGGCTATAGAGTTGGGCACTACATGGGCGTTATGCATGACTTTCGTCTTGCCCATGTTCATTCTAAGCCCAACTTGGACAAACGTTTCCCAAAAACTCCATCGAGGTCATTGAGCATCTGTCCAAGGTCCTCTAGCGATCCTGCCATGATCATGTCGTCGGCCTGTCTTACGCCTCTCCGTAGCGGGATTGCCTTCTGACTGTGGCGTTTTCAATGTAGCGACCGAATCAAAGGCTTTCTCATAGTCCACAAACGCCAAGCATAGGGTCTGATTATACTCCTCGGTCTTCTGTATTATCTGCGGCAGCGTATGTATGTGGTCTATGATACTAAAGCCTTTTCGGAAGCCGGCTTGTTCGGGAGGCTGGAAGTCATCAAGCCTGTGTTCGAGACGATTTGTGACGACTCTCGAGAACAGCTTATAAAGATGGCTCAGCAATGTGATGGGACGATAATTCTTCAACATGGTTTTGTGAAGAACAGAACTACCACAACTCTGCTCCATGATTCTAGCGTTTGTCCATCGAGTAAGACGGAGTTAAAGAGCAGAACAGAATGATTGAATCTCTCAAGTTGCCCATGCTGAGATTTGATAAAATTGCAAATTTTATTGAAATAAATAAAGTTATTGCATAAGCCAATTACAGTAATACCCCGCTTTACGCGACCCCGTATAACGCGGAATCTCTAAATTTAAATGTTCGCGCTAAAGTTCCTCGCTTTACGCGAGTGCGTTATTGGTCACTGAATTGATATCTGATTGGTTATTTACTTGCGCGATTTGAAAGATCGGAAGCAAGTAGTCACTCGGAAAACATTAGAATGTTATTTTAATAGAAAATAGCACTTTATTATGTATTTTTTTGTTTTAAAATGTTGAAATTTCTTTTAACAAGCGGTTTGATTGTCATTTCTTGTGTTAAATGTAAACAATATTCAAAAAAGCGGTTTGATTCCAAATTTGTCACTTTATTACAAGATTAGAGTGATCAGTGGTATAATTGGTCCTGCCTTGGTCAAGTAGTTCCATTCCGATCTTGGTTTAACTATTTTTTTATAGCTGTATAGAAGAGAAGCCCTATAAAATCTTTCAATTCCATAGGATCGATGTTACGAACAGAGGTTGATTTTTAGTAATTGGATCTTATTTCGCTACATCTTATATCACTACCTTCGTCAATTGGTTGGTTTTCGTGGTTAAATAGACTTTGGTGTACCCAACGCTCAACCAAACTATCATTAGAAGCCATTTTAAGCTCAAATATAAAAAAACGCAATTTCAAAAAAGTGACATAACCACCTGACTACGTCTTAATTTAATTACGATTCTTTGAAAATACTATATCAACAAAAAAATTAATACTTATCCATATAGTAAAGCAGACCCCAAGTAGGGCATGCGCGTTTCTTAAGTATGTGTGACATGCAGACGACGTAAGTTCGGCGCTTGCGTCTTTCGCATGCTTGCTCGATCAATTGCTCGAAGAACCCGCACGCTCAATGTAAGGTCCGGTCTCGAATCAATAACTTCCATATTTATAAATAGTCACCCAAAAATTCACTCAACGTCCAAAGCGTAGCGGTATTTGGCTCGCTTTAAAATCTCGGAGGTTGTGGGTTCGATACCCACGTATGATAAAAATCTTTGTGTATCTAAGATTTATTTCCGGGTCTGGTTGGTTGAGGGACTACTCTCCGTGCATCGGAAAGCATGTGAATCTGTTGGTCCCGATTGTTATATAACACCATCTATAATAATCGTATATCAAGAAACGGGCAGCAGCATTTCCTTGTGTGGTACAACATAATACTGCGGGCACCAACCCGCCTGCCAAGCGTGGTGACACCCTCCTTCAGGAGAAGGGTATACAGCAGTAGACGTTATAAGGGCTAATGATGATAATGATGACTTACAAAATAGTTTTATTTATAAAGTCAGAGACTGCAAGTATTTTATAAAATATTTTCCACCAGTCTTATAGATAAAACAAGGTCTAACAAAGGCACAAAGTTTGTCCTTAAATTTAAGATGTGAATAAATTCATTAATATACGAGGCCTGCAGTGTAAAATAAAAGGAGTTTCACTGACCGTTGCTTTTTAAAATTCAGAACATCCTTTTATTCATTCTACATTCAGACGATGAATCTGAATTTAAATTAATAAATTTACACCGTTATGAAATTCAAATGCAATTCGCGGACAATGTTTACGACTGAACAAATATTAATATTACAATGTGTACGTATAATCCATATTTCATAACTAGCTTCCGGCGTGTATTCAAGTCTTTAAATCGGTTCCGTTATTCCTGAGATTAGCTCGTTCATGCCAACAAATAAACAAACTCTTTATTTTTATATATTAGTATATATTCTTAACATAAAAACAGTTTTAATATTCAATATCCATGTTATAAAATTCGAATTTATCATAAGTAATGGTGGGCATTGGTATACAGAGACCACTTCATCCGACTCTCTGGAGAAGACTGCGCTCGCTAACGCGACCAGTTCCCCCTTGCCCTCCTGACCCTTAGTTAGCAAAGAACCTTCCTTGATGATCTCGTAGAGCGACAGTTGTGTAACTGTCGCTCTGTCAGTTGTGCAAATTCCCCTAAAAATCTAAAGTAGTAACTGAAATAAATTCTCAAGGTCCAAGCTCCATAGGGGTGTCCTCTTGCGCAGATTGCTTAGTTTGTAGTATTAGAGCCATATATTGACGCTAGAACTCTGCTCGCTTTTATGTCCGGTAAAGTCGCAAAAACTCTCTGGCTAACTACATAATGTCCGTACGAAAAAAACAAAAGAAATAAATTGACTTTGGGGATGTTCTCCAAATTAATTGTAAATTGTCTTAAATAATTTACAATGAATTTGGAGAATATATAGATTGTTGTTTATATAGGTACTATCTATCACGTCGTGACCATGATATAAGACAGATTTAACTGGTTAATAAAATCTGATAACAATGAAGCACTGTGTTATTGATTTATATCACTGACTAGCATAGGAAACCCTGTGAGTTCCCGTGGGGACTTCATTATTAAACTCCTCTATAAATGGGCTAATTGTTAAATTAGCCCATTAGAAAGAATTTTTCAATTTTTTTCAGTAGTTCTTGAGATTAGCGCGTTCAAGCAAATCAACAAACATACTCTGCAGCTTACGTATTAGGTATTACATATTTCACGGTTGTATTATTTCTCGCCGGTATCGTCGCTTTGTCAGGCATAGTGAAATTTAATATCTCTAGGCGCTCACGTACCTATCTAGTTGTTCCCTGTTTAGTTCCTTTTAATTTTTGTTAGCTTATAACCCAACCGTATGCCCAACGCCAAATTCTTGGAATTAGAAATTGATAAAATCACCATAGCTCACAATCATCCAGCTCTTTGTTGAATATACTTCATTCCGAATCTGAATGTTACTCCTATGAATTTCCTGATAATACATATTTTCCTCATGCCAAATCCTATATTCTATTTTGGTAGCGATGGCAGGGTCTAACAGGATTCTGGAGATCCCGCGGTACCATATTGGCCGCGGGTGCCGTCGGGGGGCCGGATTGCTCATGCGTACCCGACCCCCGCCAACGGCGGATCGAAGGAGTGTCCGGGAGGTTTTAGTGGTGTAGGGTCCTCTCCTCGTGGTATGACTTTAGCATACCACGCTATGGAGAGGGCGAGTCCCACATATCCCACCGCCAGCGCGCAAATACGCTGCAACGGTGGTGGGAATGCGTCAATGCATTTCCCCCCGGACAACAAAAAAAAAAAAAAAAAAAAGAGGGTCTAACAGGATTAATTCCTGACTTCCCAATTATTTTAAGCACTGGTTCCCTCAAAATACACCTTAAAACCATAAACATGACAATAATTATATTTATTAAAATGACACGTATTCAGTAACAAGTGGTATCGATCTATCAAACCAATAAAAAAAGTTCAACATCATCATCATCAGCCCGTATAATGTCCACTGCTGCCATTTCCAGCAGTGGACGTAATACCATAGCATAATCTTGAGGGAAGGTATTTGCCATAGTCACCACGCGTGGCAGGTGGGTTGGTAACCGCAGTATTATGTTGTACCACACAAGTAAACGCTGTTGCCCGTTCCTTGATATACGATTGTTATAATTGATGTTACAACAATAATATATAATAGTATAAATTGACTATTTGTCCAAAATAATTCAAAAAGTTTTCATTGAACAATTAAATAATACTAACATACGATATTTTAACAGAGCTGAAAAATACTACTTCGTTCATATATTTAAAGCATTGAAAATGAGCAGCACGAATAGTAATAATATTTATATACAGGGTGGCCAAAAAGTCGTGGATCAAACGCAACTAGGAGTTAGATGGGGTTATCAGCTGCAAAAAAATGTTCTACGGGAGGTTCTTAAGGTATACCCCTGCAAAGTTATAATTTATTTTGTGTTTTTATGAGAAAATTGACGATTTTAAACTAATTCTTATTTAAATTCGAAAAATCTACATCCTGTATCGTTTTTATAATTTTCACTAAATTGGTACTGATGAGTCCTTGCGTTAGACATGCTATTTATGGTGGTTTATTAGGTGTGTTGAAAATTTTCTCATAAAAACACAAAATAAATTATAACTTTGCAGGGGTTAACCTAAAGAACCTCCCGTATAACAACTTTTTGCAGCTGATGACCCCATCTAACCCCTAGTTGCGTTTGATCCATGACTTTTTGGCCACTCTGTTTAATGCCCTACTGAAATCATATTTAAATAAAACCTTCTTTAACTTTTCACATGAAATAATTTAATTAGGAAGCACAATTAATGTGTTCATAAATGAAATGGCCTTATTTCACATGCTATTAAACACGGTTATCACATGTGACAACCATCACATCGGGCAGTTCTTTATTTAATATACCACTGACCGAAATATGTCTACCGAGCATAAAAATCGCTCCATCAACGTCGATTCCGATCATAATTCCAAGTTTTAAGCCAGGCTTTTTAAGCTGATTTATAATTGCGTTATGTACACTTTTCAGATCACATTTTTACATTGTGATGCTGCATAAAGTTGCACATTGACGCAACATTGGGTACATTTTTTATTTATTTTATAGGAAAAAAGAGAACGAAGAAGACTGAGCGATTTGCGTCTTCAAGACAATATTTTTTTATATATTTGATAAGAGAAAAGAAGTCATTTGAAGTTTTTGAGGAGGCCTATGCCAATAGGCACACTGAAATTTGAGATATATTGTAATAACTGAGTTTCTTAAGATGTGCAGTAATACATTATATCTACTGTTTTGTAACTGCTAATTTCAGAATAAATTATTATAAGAGAAAAGATTTTCTGAGGCTAAGTTTTATTCATTTTTAAGGCCGTTGGTCGACGGTTCGATCCCCATCCATTGCACTTAACACAAGCATTTTAGCTTAGTGTACAAGAATACTAGTATAGTGTAAAAACTTTGCGAGTAATCTTTAAAAAAATAATGTATGATATGGTAGTGCATTGCATTTAAAAAAAATACAAAAGTATTTTGTAAATTTGAACGTATTTTTAGTTGTAAAATTGTACTCGATGTATTTACATTATGATCAATAGATTATTGAATATAATATGTAGATAATGTTAGTAAAGACACGCCACACTTACGACTACATGCCGACCATAAACAAAGTTTAAACTTTTTCAAATTTCCATTTAAAGTGTTCCCTTTAATTTTATTTACATAAAGCGTTCATGGCTATTTTAATCTTACACTCGTATTTACAATGTCTCCCCTGTCTAGACGTACCACTCAAGTCTTACTTCAGAGAGAGTAATATAGAACTACGAGTAGATACCTATATCATGAAGAGCGAAGAAAATGGGTAAAATGCGAGACGCATTCGCCGGATCTCACAAGCTTTTATGTTTATAAAATGTATCGTATTAAGATTTGTTGTTTGTTTTATTATTTCATCGTTTTGCGGGGATCAAATATGATTTCAACTTTGATTGTCTTTCCTGTTTTGCTACTGCAAAAGGAAGGAAAATCAAAGCTTAGGAATAAATAATATTTATTCTTGACATATTTTTGAAATGGCGCTTAAAAATGTCAGACGTTTTCTGTTAATTGTAACATAATTTTTACAAGAAATTTGATAGAATTTATTATACGAAATTTACAGCCTTACATAACAGAGTAGTCAGCGATTTAGTTTGCGTAGATTTCAACTTCTCCATATAAACTTTGCCATCCAGACAACCTCCGTAGCGTAGTGGTATTTGAATCGCTTAAAATCTTGGAGGTCGTGGGTCCCCACGCCTGACAGGAAATCTTTGTGCAAATTGTAATATTTCTTTTCGGTACTGGTTGGTTGAGGGACTTCCCTCCGTGCCCCGGAAAGCACGTTAATCCTTTGGTCCCGATTGTTATAACGTCGTCTTTAATAATCGTATATCAAGGAACGGGCTGTAGCGTTTCCTTGAGTGGTACAACAATACTGCGGTCACCAATCCACCTGCCGCCTCCGCGTGGTGACTATGGCAAATGCCCTCTACCCGGGAGGAGGTCCATGTTTTGAGTGTAATCCTTTCTTCCAAGGAATAGCACGCATCAAGTTTAAAATGTTTGCAAGTTCCTACTCTGCAGTATTATCTATGATCATTAAAAATTTAAATTATAATTATACTCATAAAATCCATTATGTAGTAACGGCGTGATGCGCGTTGAAAGAATGAGACTATCAAAAAATATTTTAATTTAATTTTTCACCTCAGCCGCCTCATCGATAATTGAGAAGAGATTTATTGTGAAGATCCCACGGGAACGGGAGCTACACGGGTGAAACCGCGTGCGGGACGCTAAAAATATATAAATTAATCGGTAATTAGGGGGTCGATAGGTTTCTTGGTTCTCAATCGTTAAAAACTGAAACCTACAATGTTATAACCCATTCTAGATTGTTTAAAACCAAGGTGCCACCAAGTGGCTAAGCAAAAAAGAATCGCTTGTCAATCCTGGAGTGTGGCCACCGACATATGTATATGTTATGACTTAAAAGTAGCATGACAACATAGACATACAAATATAGGTTACTCCTAGTAATAGCCACCAGGAGATAGTTAGATCTAGTTGTAGCCGGTTTAATATCAGCTATCATTAGGGTTTGTTTGACTTAGTTTTGCCCGAAATCAACTGGAGAGAGACTGAACCAAGAGTAAGTGCGAACACTTAGTTCTAACCGGCGAAAACTAGGTGTGGCCACACTTCGGGTTTTAGCCGTAACATAAACATTACATGATTTTTCACAAAATCTAAACTAGATTCACGCTGGTACAAACAACTAGTAAAACTAATTAGTTAATAATGGACTGACTTGTGGTGATTAAGACTAAAGTTTGCGGTTGGTTCGACACTATACGTCAAACTTTCAAATTATGTTACTTAGTTAGAAGCTTAACGCTCCTGGTTAGCAACGTTCGGCACTGATACACAAAACCTGTCATCATTTGAATGAGCAGGCAGAAAGCAATGGGATATTATTATTGAACATTGTAAGTCGGAAATGCTTTGTTGTTTTAATCAATATTAGACGCGCATAATACTGGTGTAGTATTATGCGCATAATTCAAATGGATGCTAATGTACTGGCGCCAATAGTGACTGCCTTGACGTTTTTTGTTAGTGTTGTATTGGCTAAGAAGCCATTATCAATTATCTTCATTTCATGCATTGAACATATTTATCGATTTATTTATAGCAAGCATTAAATGTCTCGATATTTCAGAATGCAATGTGGATTTTTTTTAATTCGGAAATTTGACTCTGCGAGAACTACGCCAGCCTGTAGGCACAATACACACAGTGTAAAACAGAAATACACAAAAGACGTCATGGTCTTCAAATCTGATTATTCCATATTTTAATTACCCCAGAAAGACGTTAAAAATAAAGTACTTTATAATCTGGTACGAGGGAAATCCTGATTTATACCCCACCATAATATGACAACCTCCGTGGCGTAGTGGTGTAAGTCTCGCTTTCTCTCGTCTCAGAGGTCGTGGGTTCGATCCTCACACCGGACTAGAAATCTTTGTGCAAATTCTAAGATTTCTATCCGGGTCTGATTGCTTGAGAGACTACCCTCCGTGCCTCGAAAAGCACGTTAATGCTTGTTGGTCCCGATTGTTATAACATCATCTATAACAATCGTATGCCATGGAATGGGCAGCAATTTCCTGTGTATTACAACATTACACTGCGGTCACCAAAGATAGATAAGATAAGATAAGATCATTTTATTTGTATTAAACATGGTAATTATACAGGTCTTAGAACTAAAATAGGGTCCACATGTCTAACCAGATATACTGGTATACAAATATTAAACAGTTAATTATGCTATATTACTTTACATTATTTTATGTCCACTAGTGAATCATTGTATGATATATTATTTAGATAAAGTCAAGAAGTTAGTAAGTGGGTACACACACAATCGTAAAATGTCAGTAACACAAAATATACAAATAGTTACAAATCACAATTATTATTAATTAATATCCCTTATTGTCAAAAAAATCCTGAACTGTATAAAAACATTTTTCTAAAAAACTCACCTGTTAAGCGTGGTGATTATGGCAAAACCCTCCCTCGGGAGGAGGCCCATGTTCAGCAGTGGACGCTGTACGGACTGATGATGATCAATATGGAACGGAACCACAACTATGCCACAGAATGAAGAGGAGATGAAATGGGTAGCAAAATTATTAATTAAAATGTGATCAAAGTCTGTCAGTAATTAATGTGTTTCACTCCAGCGGGCATCCCCATTGCACATACCTCAAACCATGGTTAAGTTTCTCAATCAATTGTTCATAAACGTTGACCACCTACAAATATATCTTTGAACTCAATGTAAAAAATCAGTGAAGAAAGAAAGATTGCAGCCTCATTGAAAATATTACAGTCGCTTGGTTTATAAAATTATATCCACACTGAAATCATTGTACGTATAGAAAAGAGTGAAATTAAATAACGAAAAATCATACCTCATAGTCGGGTTGTTGTTTTTGTTCATTTAATGTCAAACACTTTTTTCGTGATTATTTGATTCAAAAAATTTTTGTTTTTTATGGTCAACTTATCCCGCGGTTTAACTTCGAGCGATTTAAGTTGACTGAAAAGCTTATTTTAGATAAATGATCGGTCCCGCGCGTTTGATTTATAGGTACCGCCGGCATACTTGAAACATGCGGCTAAAAATAATATGCCGAAATCGGCGTACCCGAGACAGTCACGCTCGGTGCGACGAATACCTACGTGCTGTAAGTTTTATAAAATTATTGTTATAATCGAAGTAGCCAGCTTATGTAGTAAAACTGTAAAAAATAGCACTAAAAAAAATAAGAAGGACATCGGGATCACACCGTGAGCGGCGGTAGGTCAATGGCTAAGGCTTCGGACTTGCAATTATGTGGTTGTCAGATAGGTCGCCACCCATAGCACTACCAACGTGAACCCACTCGTGCATGAGCATTTTAGCAAAGCACGAAGGGTTAACAAGAATACTATTAGTGTGTAAAAACTCTGCTATTCATCTTAAAAAAAATATACTATCGGTCCAGTGTTTTATACACACAGTTACATACTACAATAAAGAGTTGCCGCATTTACGGAGCTATAGTTTTATGCGTGCGCGGTATGTAGTGGAGCGCACGAGAACAATCATTTATCTATGAAGCCTATATTTACAAGCTATCCGGTTAAACGCGTAAACTTACTGAAACATATTGACGTGTTTCATAAATAAATGGCATCATTTGTTCAATTTCGAAACACATATTTTGTTAACCGCAATATCGGTGCAATTTGCGGAATTAACTAAGCGTATAATATAAAAAAATGTTTATTTTTTGACGAACACTCCTTTATCGGTAGGCAGCGGCTTGGCACTCAACTGCTTTAGTCGCTGAGCCAAGAATGCCGCCTGCTCGTCCATGAACAGGACAGCTAAAGAGGCTTTAAGCTGTAGAATGAAATACTTAGTTAATGTTATGGTAGAACTTGTTTCAGCTGAAATGACGCCCTCCACTATCGCTTATACGCACTTTACTCACACAAGACATTTCCGATATGGACGACATAAAAATGACATTGGTAATTGGTCATTCCTTTCATCTTTTTTTTTGTCCTTCCTCCTCCAACATATCCCTCCATCTTCATATTTAGCATTCTTTTCGTCACATGCATGTCATCCCTACGCATAACGTGCTCATACTAAGCGATTCCTCCCAATTCCTCTGTCACTCATTTCGAATCTGATCCATTCTTGTTTCTCCGCACATCCACACTCACACATCTAAATCAACTTATAAAGAAGAGGGACGCGTAATTTCAGCTTAGACGAGACCTACATGTATCAATCGAATCTATATTAATATTATTCATTATTATATCATTTCGAAAGAAAGAAAAACATTTAATGAACACAAAACGAATACAAAATAGTAAGTACAACACTTGAGGCTCGGACGCCATATGGACTGAGAGCTGACAACCGAAACGGCAAGGTAATTTGAATTACCTTGCCGTTTCGGTTGTCAGCTCTCCGTCCAATACATATAAAACACAAACATGGATAGAGGGAGAGAAAAAAAAAACAATAATACATACACAATAAACATTAACAACAGTAGGCAGCGAAGTGCGGGGCGGGGCGCGAACGAGACTTATTATAACATCGTATATTATTACAATATCGTATCAGAACGCAGACCGCTCGCGCGCCGGCCATAGTTTCGCCAGAAGTGCTATTTACCTACCTTCAGCAACGAGAAAAAGAATGTGCGATCTACCCGTCATATATTTAAGGGATTAAGGCGCGGTGAATAGACGACTTTTACGTATTAGTTTTGTCACTGTTGCTCCGCGTAGAAATGAAAGAGAAGCGAAGAGACGCCGCGATGGCGCAACGTTTCGTTCGACTCGTTCGAGTTATTAAATACATTAATCCTTGCAAATATCTTATTCCAATCGATAAATAAAAACAACAGTTCCCTTTATTATTATATATTACATCACTGTTATTAATATTATCAAGATTTGTTTATAAATAATACAGTTACAATTGCTACAATTTTAATTTCAATGGTTATTTTATGGGTTTTTTTATCGAGAAAATTTACCGAAAACGTGTTTTGAACACAATGGTCCCCCCATAAATATGATCAAGATAAACATATACTTTTCAAATCGGATCGGATCACAAGTTCTTGAAATTAGAGCATACGATATGTATGCTAATACAGGGAAATAAACACATAAAAAACAAACTCTACTCAACGAATAAATTATTTTCTTTTTTACTAAGGGAATTTGTTAAATGGATCCATGGCAAATGGTAATGCACCTAAATATTTAATCAAAGCTCAGTCGGGTTTACCTAACCGGTTAACGTTTTTGTTTGTCCACGAAAGTTGCATTCGTAAATACGTGATATATTTTGTAGTTGTAGTTTAACATACTGAATCTTCAAAGGAATATAATCTATACTAATATTATAAAGCTGCAGAGTTTGTTTGTTTGTTTGAACGCGCTAATCTCAGAATCTCCTCGTCCGATGTCAAAAAATCTTTCAGTGTTGGATAGTCCATTTATCGAGGAAGGTTATAGGCTATATTTTATTACGAAGTTCCCACGGGCACGGGAGCTACGCGGGTGCAACCGCGCGCGGGAAGCTAGTAATTTAGATAGGTACCTTAAAAAATGTTTCAATTTACTCAAATATAACGCGGTCCCTGACCCTACTCTTCGGAACAGATATAGTCGATATATATTTTAATGACAATTCCCGCGCTGTGAAAATAAATCCCTAAGTAGCGGGGGACTTTTAAAACATTGAATTCCCGTGAATTCAATGTTTTGTACACAAAGCACACCCAGACTCAGAATAACTTTTTGTAGTTAACACAAATAATTGTCCCGGGTGGGAATCGAACCCGAGATACCAGATCTCAGAAGCAATTACCGTAACCACTAGGCCATCGGTGCAAACAGATATACCTAACTACTTTTTTTCGGTCGGACATTTATGTGGTGGGCCACGTGGCTTTTACAACTTTAACGGTCATAAGCCCGTAAAACATCCACTGCTGAGAATGGGCCACCTCCTTCTGATTGACGGTTTTGCCGTAGTTATCACGGTTAGCAGGTGGGTTGGTGAGACATAGTCCTCGACAGCAGATGGAGCTTCGGGGCCCATATCCAGCTGCTGGCCCCGAAGCTGGTGGCGGCGGCGGGTGCTCTTGGCCGGCTTTTGCCGAATCTTGGTAGACCCGGAAGCACCTGCCGCAAGCCGGAGTGATCCGCTCCATGGCACTCGGCGCCCCCATTTGGGTCGATGCCCTGAAGAGGCGAAATAGGGCACTACTGCGACGTCCGCAGCGGGCCATGGCCATCAGGGCGTCCCGCGCCTACCACACGGTCGTGTTTCACGTGGCCTGCCTCCTTGCGGGGTCCCCTCCGTGGGACCTGGAGGTGGAGGTTTTGGCTGCCGCGTACCGGTTGAGGTGTGAGGGGGCGCGTTCTGGCCGCGACCCCTTCCCGGAGGTTGTTGCACGGTGGCGGACTGAGGTCTTGCGTACGGTGGAGGCGACTCGGCCCCATCTAAAAGGGTGGGCCGGTCGCCGTCACGGCGTCGTCACCCTACCACGTTGCACAGGTAGTATCAGGCGATGGCTGCTTCGGCCAACGTGGCGCAACGTGACGCAGAGAGAGCCGGACACTCACTGTCACCACTGTGACTGTGCCGACGATACGGCGCTGCACACGGTGGTGGAGTTTCCGGCGTGGGCCAACGAACGGGAGGAGCTCGTTGGCGTGGTGGGAGACGACCTCTCGCTGCCGACCATCATTTCAAAGATGGTCCTAAGCGAGAGCTCGTCGGTGGCGGTTGCCTCCTTCTGTCCTCCGCCGCGGAGCGGGAGAGGGAAAAAGATTCCTCCGCCCACCCGCTCCGCAGACGGCGTGTTGGCCGACGGCGGCGGGCCGAAAACCGCCGCCTACCGTCCTAGGCTCGGCTTCGGGGAGTGGGGCACATGGGCCCCGCTTCCTTCTCTAATTTTACTTTATCAGTCCCATTTACGTCCACTGTTCAACATGGGACATAACAAGACTTAACAGATCTTAGCTAGCCAGGGTTGTTAAGGGATATTGTAGGCAGATTGGTGATCGCAGTAAGATGGTACGTATCCTTCAGTTTAAACATATTTCTGCCCATCCATAAGATGTATCTCCCTTATTTGCCTCTTACGACATCCATAGGAATACATGGGGTAGTCTGTTTTAAGTCACACGTCACAAGTTTTAAGGAAACCGCACGGCTCAAATGTTTTGTGTCTCGTTCTCCTTACCTAAAAAATTGTCCTACTTAAAACAATGGGCGTGCCCATTGTTTTGATAAATGTAAATGACTTGCAAAAAAATAATTCTCTTTGAATATCAATTTTAATCTCCGGCAATATGGGAGAGGAAAATTAATTTATAAAAGAAAAAATGTTTATACGGACAGTTGAATTGTTTGTTTCCTTTAATACAGAAAATGTGTAGGTAATACTAAAATATTGTTGTAATGGTTTTTTGTATATACTCGTTTATATTTCTTTGGATATCAATCTAAATGTGCCGTATTATTTGTTACTAATTCTATATTATTCTCATTACTATTATTCTTTATTGCACACATAGAAACACATAAAATACATAATATATTATGCAGAAATACAATTAGCACAAAGGCGATCTTAATTCATTTATGAATCGTCCTCTAGCAAACCCCGAGTATGAGAAAATATTGTGAACATATGGCATTACCGTGTACAACCAACAAAGTACTTGTTTTTTCGATCGTTAAAAAAAAAAAAAACAATAAAATAAACATATTGCCTAATACTTACATACCATACTTAAATAAAATACATATACCTACATTTTTATGATAGACTACTTATATATAGGTTGACTGGTAATTAGTGACCGATACCTAAACACATGATTGTGCTCATGATAACAAACAACTTTTACTATGGCACCAACCCTGAAATCGCGAATAAAAATTAGCTGTTCCATACATTCATGTTTACATAATTCGTCAACTAACGTAACTAATTACCAGTCACCCTATATTTACACATTAAATTATAGAGATAGGAAATACTTCTTCGTTCTTCTTTTAAAAGCATTTAAAGATGTGCTAGAATAAATAGGTTGTGGTAGGGAATTCCATAGCCGTAGGGACGCCTCTACACTCCGGGCGTCTCTATAATTGGGCAAATGGGCCACTGTAAGTGTGGCATAGGAGATCCCGCGGTGCCATACTGGCCTCAGTTGCCGTCGGGGGTCTGGAATTGCTTGTGCGTACCCGGCCCCTGCCAACGGCGGATCGAAGGAGTATCCGGGGGTTTCAGTGGCGTAGGGTCCTCTCCTCGTTGTATGAGTTTAGCATACCACGCTATGGAGAGGGCGAGTCCCACATATCTTGTATTATGTTCCTTTCGTTTTGCGGCGTAGTATTTTTCGAGACACTGTTTTGGGCATCCTTGCCAAACATCAGTCCATATCGTAGACAAAAAATAGAAATATTATGATGTTGATTTTAACTACCTACACAAAAAAACTTATTTAATTAGTCTTACAACTTAATACTGCAGTTAAAATTTCAAACTGAAGTGCTTACACGTTTTGTTCGGATGTCAATGCTTAGTTAGTAAGGTGACTACAGAAAAGCTAGTTTATTGAAATGTATTTTTATAAAAAATTGTTCATATTAATATTGCGTTCAGCACATAGTGCCTATTCATTTTTGTTTCGACAGGACAATCCAATTAAGAAAGTAATTGGACAGTGAAAAATGTTTCATATTTCGGTAAAAGTTATACCATGCCTAGGTACTTATTTACCGAACATAATATAACGCGAAAATTATTTGTAACTCTATGCGTAAAGGTAGCTGTAAAATAGACTGTTTTTATTTATTTAATCAGACCAGTAGTTCGTGTGATTAATGCGTTCAACAAACAAACTTCAGCTTCATATATTAGTAGGTATATAAGATTAGTAATCGCAATATTTGTGCGTTAATCCCATATCTTCTTTCTTCAGCTTCATCGACAGGTCTAGCTATTATATCGCAATGCCAAAGGTAAATTAAATTAAATAAAGAGCTTATCGTGGTCGTGCTAGTTAATAAATAAATGGTAAAATTAACCTGATTCTGAAAATCAAAATCCGCATGAATATAAATAAATTGAAAATACGGGGCGAAATGGTTTAATTGAAGTTTGTCACTTGTTTCTTATTTTACGACGATTTAAAATAATGGCATTCTTATTTAACACACCTCAACCGCAGTAGCGTAGCGGTATTTGGGTCGCTTTAAATCTTGGAGGTCGTGGTTTCGATACCCACGATCTCCAAGATTTCAAGCGAGCCAACATTTAAAGCGCGCCCCACGCCGGACGGGAAATCTGCGTAAATTTTAAGATTTATTTCCGGGTCTGGTTGGTTGAGGGACCCTCCGTGTCTCGGAAAGCACGTTAAGCCGTTGGTCCCGATTTTTATCATCATCTATAATAATTGTATGTCAAGTAACGGGCAGCAACGTTTCCTTGTGTACAACATAATACTGTGGTCACGAACCCGCCTGACAAGCATGGAGACTATGGCAAATACCCTCCCTCGGGAGGAGGCCCATATTCAGTAGTCGACGATATACGGGCTGATGATGATAATCATTCTGATTTAATAGCGGATCGACTCTATCTCATGATTGCGACAAACAAATTCGCAATACATGTAAGATATAACGACCATCGGTGGTGCACATCAAATTAGCTCGACCATGGTTTATGCGACAAGACTGTTTTCTCGACAAACGATAGGGCGGTGATACTTGTGATGAAAATCGATAGTGAGACATAACTCAAATCGACAAATATTTATTAAAACGGAGATTAGAATAATATATTGTATACTAGCTGTGCCCGTGACTTCGTCCGTGTGGAATAGTGACTTTGAGTAAATGTTTTAAGCGGCCGTAGCCCAATCGATAGGACGTCGGACTTGTGATCTTGAGGTCGCCGGTTCGAACCCAAACAAGCATTTTAGCTTAGCAAGGAGGGGTTAACAAGAATACTAGTAGACTGCAAAACTCTGTTAGAAATTTAAAAAAAAATAGATATTTTTTCGCTATAAAAAGTAGTCTAAGTCCTTTCTCAGGTCAGGTACACTATCTGTGCACCAAATGTCATTCGGTTCAGTACTTTTGGCGTGAACGGTTCAGTACTTTCGTATTTGTAAGTATAAGTAAGGATTTTCAACAATACGTGATCAAACCTTCAAACACACTGATTACGAGAATTTACACAATTTCTCGATAGTGAACATAATTTCTTATACTCGGTTTTTCGGCATTTATTTTTGTTTATCGAATGATTCATCAATAACAAAGCTCGCGTTCTGCGAAATTCCTAGTAACAAAAATGAAATATTACAAAAAATGAGTGAAATTGAAATCTGCGATGAGGGCAAAGGGAGGTGTAGAGCTCTCACAAAACAAGGGAAGCAGACACGCCATTTGTTATCCACAGCTGCTAAGAAGTGATATAACTGTGTCATATTTAAGTAAAGGGTTTATTATAATTAATTTGAATAATTTCTTTTGACCGGGCTAATAAAACCCAGTCATTGTTTCAATTTTAAGTCCTGAATATCCGTTATTGCATTGGACACGTCATCAAACATAGATATTACTTACCATTAATATACATACTTTATTCTGTTTCTGCGAGGTGAATTCTGTGTTATAAACTGCTTGAGACACATTTAAATTGGTTAATAAAGTTTTGTAATATAAAGTTGAGTGACGCGCAACTCTGTTTTAGCAGCCGTTCTTGATATTGGAACAGTGACATTTTAAGGCATACGCATCGTTTTGATTGTAGTCAAATATAAGTGAAGATTAACAGATGTTACACGTTACTTAAAAGTTTTAATTAAGTAACTTTTCTCACGGTTTTCTTATTATTATTGGTTTTCTTATTTATTTTTGCTACTTCACCGGGCATAAAGGTAAGCAGAGCGCCAGCCTAAGCTTATTTAGATTATGGCTTTTAGTTTTTTAGGGGAGTTTTATGCTGCCTTTAACTTTACAGTTAACGGGCCTTTCGGACTTTGGGCCTACGAGGGCATCGGAAGGTTTTTTCTTATGGGTTTCGTATGGGACATACAGCTGAAGTTTGGGTACCAGCGTCTTTCATTTCAAGATTATTTACTATTGTAATAGTAGCAGAAGCGTCAACTAAGACGTAAAATTAAAATTCTATTTATTCGTTAATGAATAGAATACAAAACACCTTTGTTTGTGGTAGAATGCTTATTCTTTGGCTGAAATATTATTACTTATAATGTTAGCTATCTTTTAGCAAAAAACCTTTCAATATCAGTCTATAAGTTTTGAAGATTATCAAGAATAATATACCTATACACAACATTTCTTTGTGACAGAGATATCAGATAATCATTTCACGAGGTATGAATTTAATTATAAGGTTGCAGTATGCGTTGAGCGACAAATATGACGACGAAAAACGTTATTTTTATTCCATAATGAGAAATTCCAAGGGGGAGCACACAATATCCGGACTCCTCAAAAGTCAACCTCACCTGCACGTGGTGCACCCTGCTGCTTACCAACGAGGCCCTGACGACCGATAAATGGCGGGATATCCATTCGATAAACCTAATAGAAGGCTCAAGAACATGGACGTTCACACGAGACTACTATTAGAGAAGTTGACATCAGTGCAGGATGTCGACTCAGGGTGGCGGCGGATGAGTATTTTACATACCAACGGCGGCACCCACAAGCCAAGTTAGCTGGCTTACTGCACGCTCATCAACCTGCATTAGACAAGCGTGGTGAGTTATATCGTCTTAACCTCTTTCCCCATGAACCACACAACAAGCCATCCCCAAGTACCCGGCAGCTCCGGGGGGCTTCATGTTATTGACAGTATACCTGGAACCCTTGAAGCTAGGGGTGATAATCTCCGGGCAAGTGTCTCTAACTGTCAGACGACCAATGCTAGCCATAAGGACTTCGATAAACTAAATATACTAACGTACAATGTCCGCACTTTTTAATCCGAAGAACGACTAATCGAACTCGAAAATGCCCTCGACTACATTAACTGGGATGTAATTGCACTATCAGAAGTGAGAAGGGAAGGCGAAGATACCCTCGAACGCACCAAAAATTTATTTTACTACAACAGGTGTCCAGGAGGTCAGTCTAGGATTGGCTTCTTGGTGGCAAACAAATTGAAACATAACATCCTGGAGTTTAATGCATATTCCGATAGAATAGCTTTCCTAAAATTCCGGATTTCTGAAAAGATAATACTCACTATCATCCAGGTTTATGCTCCTACATCCACACACCCAGACGAAGAAGTAGAAGAGTTTTGCGACATGCTCAACAAAGCTTGTGACGAGCAAAAAGAGACGTGGACACTCGTTTTAGGTGACTTTAATACCAAACTTGGAGCAGATGCTGATTATGCTAATTGACACATCATAGGACCTAATGGATTGGGCACAAGAAATATGCGAGTTGAACGTCTGATCCAATTTGCTTATGGACAAAACTAAAGTATTAGTAATAGCTTCTCTTCCATAAAACCACATCGTTGCTGGACATGGGCATCCCCCAATGGAACCACAAAAAATGAAATAGACTTTTGCCTGTCTTCCCACAAACAAATTATTAGTTGACTCCAAATTTTAAACCGAATTCGCTTCAGTTCAGATCACCGACCTCTTCGCATGGTTGAAAGATTCAATCTCAAAATACATAGAGCACAGGTCATTCACAGAACCATAAAACGCCATAAATCTTTCCTGATTTTTTGCAAAAAGATAAATTCAACATAGAACTAAAAAATGGCTTAGCCTTATTCGAAACAGACGCTGAAGACGTAGAGAGAGAATACACAAACATCAAGAATACCATAAGAAACGCTAGCCTTAAAATTAAAACCAAGAAACATAAACATTTTAAACTCCGTGATCGAACTCTTGACCTGATTGAGGAGAGACAGACTGCCATTTTTGGATCGCAAACATTCAGAGCAATAGATAAAAAAGTTAAAAGAAGTATTAGAGATGACATACGCCGTTATAACGATAGATTAGTACAAATAGCTCTTGAAACTAATAAATCTTTTAAAATAATCAAAAGTGGCATAAACAAGGGACGATCATCCATAATGAAAATGAAAGACAGCTCAGGGGTGATACGCTGCTAGAAAGATCAAGTCCTAAGTATTTGCACAAATTTCTACAAACACCTATATTCTGAAAACAATGTAAACGCCGCTTTAAATGCTTCCCAAGTGACCACATCAACTTCTTTACATACCACCAATGTACCAGAAATTACCGGTTACGAAGTGCACTGCGCGTTGCGCAGCATGAAATACTCAAAAAGTCCCGGTGAAGACGGCATTTGTACATAAGTTCTCAGAATTGGAGGATCAGAGCTACTTCCCCAAGTTACCAATCTGTTTAACTCCATACTCCATACCGATACTGTCCCCACAAAATTTTGCCACTCCCTCGTAATCTTACTACACAAAAAAGGCGATAAACTGGCATTAATAACTACCGCCCCTTAGCATTGTATCACACTTGATTAAAGCATTTGTGAAAGTTATTGAAAACCGCATCTCACAACAACTAGATTTGCATCAACCACCTGAACAGGCTGGATTCAGACGGGGCCTTTCTACCACCGACCACCTGCATGCTCTGACTAAACAAAATATAGAACCCATCTACATTAATTTACTTAAGACCATATACAGTAATAGCACAGCATCAATCAAAATTAACACCACTGGCCCTTTCTTTCCTATTAAAAGAGGAGTCAAGCAAGGAGACCGACTGTCCTCTAAGCTTTTTACAGCCACTCTTGAGGAAGCCTTCTTAACTATGGCTCAAAATTGGGCAGACAAGGGACTAGTCATCGGTGAAAAGATACTATCGAACCTCCGCTTCGCCGATGACATCGTACTTGTTTCTTCATCAGCGACTGAGTTGGGTAACATGCTCAGATTTGAACAAGGCAAGCCTCGAGATTGGGCTTAGGATGAACATGTTAAAGACCAAAGTTATGACCAACAGCATCAAAAGGAGACTGTATGTTGGGGGTGAGGAGATTGCATATGTCCAAGACTATATATATCTAGGCCAAACAGTCTCTTTCCAGGCGCGACAAGACAAAGAAATTGCTCAACGCACCGAGAGCGCCTGGAGGAGCTATTGGTCAATGAAAGATCTTCTAAAAGGAGATCTACCTCTATGTCTCAAAAAGATAATTATGGACATGTGTATTCTCCCCATTCTCACATACGGTGCTCAAACCTGGTCTCTGACACTCCAGCAAAGGTAAGCAAGCTCGAGGTTTGCCAGCGAGCCATGGAGCACAGCATCCTGGGTTTCGAATTTCTGACCGTATAAGGAACACAATACTGCGCGCCAAAACCAAGATAACAGACGTTACCCAGAAAGCCGCTAAACTTAAGTGGGACTGGGCTGGACATGTCTGCCGCATGTCAGATGAGAATTGGGCTAAAAGAACCACCGATTGGGTCCCAATCGGTCGACGCCATCGCGGCAGGCCGAGACGAAGATGGAGGGACGAGCTTGACTTCTACCTTAGGGACTGGCCGGTACTCGCAAAAGACAGAGTTGGGTGGAAAAGGGAGAGGGAGGCCTTTGCCCTGCAGTGGGACAACACATGCTAGTTAGATGAGATTAGAATGATAACGTTTTTTAAAGACTATTTTAAAGCAGAAATGTAATTCCATGAAGTAATATTTTATTATACTTAGGAAATATAAGCTGGTTTAAAACTAAACTACGATAAAATCTGAAGCTACAGACCAATTTCATAAATTCTTTTAACATTAGAAAGGATATATCGAAACATTATCCAGAAGTTGAAGTAACATAAACTATATTTTATTCATACGGGGACTGCAGCTTGGTAAGTGCACGTGTGATACTCCACTAATGGTTCTTCCTATAAACTTATAAAATGATAAATACTTGTATAAGTGTAAAAGTAAAATGTTGCTTTTCAGACTACTTACATTGTGATTGAAAATCTATACTAATATATAAAGCTGAAGAGTTTATTTGTTGACTTGAGCGCGCTAATCTTAGGAATAACTAGACCCATTATTTATCGAGGAAGGCTACAACAAGGTGCTACGCGGGTGAAACACGCGCGGAACACTAGTTTCTGAGATTATGTATAGACTATCCAATCAAATATCGAATAACTGAGAAAATAATAATGTTTTCAAACAGCGTTATTGCGGATGGCACCTACTCGTACAAGTTGTTTGGAACTCGTTTGCGGAACTCAGATAAAAACTTACGCTATGTCCATGTAATTTTAATCTTTGTTTTAGTCAGCTAATTATTATGAATAGGCTTTATTTCTTTATAAGACTAATAAATACTATTGTATATAATGTATATGTTGTATATACAATATATATTGTATATATACTATTGTATATATTAGACTTATAAAGGTATATACCACTAATATATACTTAATAACGTTCAAGATTAATGTTTCCACTCCGATCAACTAAACAAAATGAAGGACACGATTGTCCTTCAGTCTTTTCTTTTATTGTCTAGCTTTTTTTGTAGCTTCCCGCGCGCAGTTTCACCCCCGTAACTTCAGTTCCCGTGGGAACTTCTTAAATATAGCTTATGTCATCCGGGAATAGTGTAGCTTCCCAACGATGAAAGAATTTTTCAAATCGGTCCAGTAGTTTCGGAACCTATTCAATACAAACAAACAAACAAATCTTTCCTCTTTATAATATATTATAGATCATTGTTAGCCATAGAAATGAAAAATTTTTTTTTTGAAAAATTTTTTTTCGTATTTATTTGGCCGCAATATAAGTAGCAAACGCTTCAGTTATAACATTCTGCAGCTGATGATGATAATGTATAAATTCAGTAACCAAGTAGATTAATATTAATTGTAGTTAAACTAAATCTATATCTATCTATACCTGGGCCAGCGGATTAGCCTGGCAATCAAACGGGGAAACACGGCCAGCCTTCTGGGAACGCTGCCTAGTGATGTCGGTCGGTGTGAAGGAATACTTCGACGCATGTAGGTACATTTTTTATCTTTATTTTTTCATGTACATATTATATATAGCTTAAGGTTGTCTTTTGTTATTTATCTTAAGTTTTTTTTTTTTTTTTTACTTGAATATACAGCAATCTATATTTAAATATCTATAATAATATAATAAATAAGCAAAAAATTGTATTTTATAGCAATGTAACTTTGTTACGAATAAACTCATAACTACAAGACGGATTTCGATAATTCTTTCGCTATTAGAATGCTATATTATCAGTTATCACTGAGTAACAAAGGCTTTATTTAATTATAAAGTTCCCACGGGAACGGGAGATACGTGTTATTTAGCTAGATCGGCAAAGTCTTTCATGATAATGAAAAATATAAGCACAAAAAAAAAGTATATTTATGACAAACTTAAAAACAGTATCAAAGTTTGAGCCTGTATAAATGGCAGTTATACTTAAACAACAAGAAAATATACACAAAGTATTCAGGACAACAAATAAGTTTTGTATTAATTTTGCTTTAATAACAAACTTATTTACAACCCTACTTTGGTGCACACTTCAAATTAAAATCTCATTTTTAATTTTAAGTTCTACTATTAAACATGAATTTAAAGTAAAGTATTGACAACAATTTATTGTGCCTACTAAAATTGATAAATTAACATAATTTGATCCGCAAATGTTGACAGCTGTTCAACGTAAGTAATTTAAATTCCGGTTGAATTATAAGGTAAACTTAGCCAAGAACGTTGAGTAATAACATTTTTTATTAAAATTCAGTCTAACCAAAACCTGTATATTAAACTTACCATTAAACAATGTCAGTTAACAGAAACTTTATGAAAGTGTTTAATAGATTACCATTTTATTCAGCAATTAATATTATAATATTAACAATGAATATTAAATCATTTTTCAAAATGCCTAATTATTTATTAAGGACCAACGATTATTTACACAGTAGGTACATGATATCAGTGTTAACCAAATAATAAGGATTTCTCGTGTTACAATCACTTAAAAGATAACACAGCATGCATTAATAAAAAAAGAACAATTCATTAATGAAATTATAAAATTTAAAACTTATTTTGTAATTTTAAAGAAAATAAAATTAAACGAAATTTAACCAAATCGAACCAAATGAAATATAATTCAATTACATCAAATTGACTGAATTAAATTAAATTGAAACAAATGAAATCAAATCGAAACTATCTAAAATGAATTAAAGATAAATCAATGTTGATGTTAACTGTAAAATAAATGAGCAGTAACAATGAGGTAAGTTGCCTACGTTTTCAGGACATAGCAAAGTCAGACGTACTGCAAAATTTGTCAATTATTACTTCGAAACAATTTTTTATCTCATTTCTTCTCTTTTCTAAAATGAGAAGAGCTCATTTCACCATTATCAATAATCTTCATTTCTCTTTTTTACTTTTTACTGTAGCCTACTTTGTCACTTTTCTTTATCTTCTAACTGTTTCACTAATTACAGTCGCCTGATTACCCAAAAGCATTTAGTTATCGCTATATACAATGTCAAATCTCTGTGAAATGATTTATTTTTTAAAGTACAATCGATCAATGTAGGTATATACTTTTTCAAAAACATTAAATATTTTCAAACCTAGGTAGGTGAGGACTGTTCGAAAAGCGTATATTATCTTGTATTGCAAGGCAATAGAGCTCATTTTGCCATATTATTACGTCGCCGTCTCCTTGAGGCCTTTATTTTTGTAAAAAAACATGTAACATTATTTTATTTAAATATAGCAATATAAAAGGCAAAATAAATAACTGGATATAATGCATTTTATTTACTATGCTTTAACTGGAACATCTTTTTAAAAATCCATGCGAGATGACTTTGAAAATGAAAATTCGTTCACCAAACGTGCAATAACATTTTTGTAATGTAATTATAAATATCACGGTAATGAAACGCGTTTATATTACTAAAATATATATTATTATGTTTCGTAGTCTTAAGTTAGAAAATGTTCCCCAGTAACATTTGCATTGAAAAGCTGCAGAACATTTCTCAGAACTCAACTGTCTCATTTATTATTCATATTACATCTCGTGATTTGTTTTTCTTTTAAGTTTGAAGTAGTGCTTTGTTTTTTGTGTAATAAGTAAAAACCTATTATGTTTAATTTCAGTTCGTCGAATTTTCAAGCAGCTACTCATGTGATACGCGATTACCTAGTTATCTTATAAACATTAAGAGCCACGCATTATGGAATTATTTGGAATATCATTCTCTTAAACGGCTGAGTCATAGACATTTTATTATTGATAATTTAATGTCTATAACATTCTCATAACTTGTCAAGTCTCAAGACTTCAAAGTAAGAAGATTGGTTTGAATAAATTAACGATTAAAAAGAACTATTTTTTTTAGAGAAACAACAAATATTGATTTACAATAATTGTACTAAATGACTGATTGAATGTAGTTACGCAGATGAAACCGCGCGCGGGAAGTGAGTCTCAAATAACGGTGGCCGTGGTCGTTATTTTTGGGATACAATTTCTAACATTAACACGTCCAATCTAGATGCACCTGATACCAATTTATTGCTGACCTTACAACGAACTGGCGAAGTGCCACTAATCCGCTCTTACCTTCAAACATAGTAACAGTTAACCCCAGCTAATATGCAACTTTGTTTAACTTATAAATATTTTTGCAAAATGTCAGTTTTATGAATAAACAGAAATATTTGCATTATAAATTTGAAACATTAAATTTTCTCCAAGTTCGCAAGATGAACACTTCGTGACTTGCATTTATACTAACTAAATAGTACGTTGCAGGTAATAAAACAGGTCAGGTACAGTGTCTAAGAAAATATTTTCAACAACTCTGAAACAGATACGTTTATTGGTTAAATGTTCGTCATCTCTTAGAGCCTAGAAGCACGAGCATTAACTATGTAGGTTCTTTTTAGATACATGTTCAAGCTTCAATTAGCGACCGACAGCCATTGGGCTACGGTTTTTAAAGATTACTACCAGAGTTTTTGCAGTCTACTTGTATTCTTGTAAACATCTCGTGCTATACTAAAATGCCGCTGCAGCGTATTTGCGCGCTGGCGGTGGGATATGTGGGACTCGCCCTCTCCATAGCGTGGTATGCAAAATTCATACCACGAGGAGAGGACCCTACACCACTAAAACCCACCGGACACTCCTTTGATCCGCCGTTGGCGGGGGCCGGGTACGCATGAGCAATCCGGCCCCCCTATGGGCTACGGCCTAGTTAAATAAGTCCGGCATAGTCTTAACTCAAAGCTGCAATCTTGGTTAACGAAGATTGTGAACTACAATCTGCAAAAACCGCGGAGCATTTGTATTATGAAAACCATAATATCTGTGTGTCTAATGCTAAGTTTTCATAAAGAATGTCTAAAATTGTGAGCCTTCATAAATATTATCGAATTTTAACATTAGTATTTGAGATAGATGTGAGTTTTTAGGGATATTTTATCCTTTATGGGCTTGACACTTGACACTAAGTATCTCCATAGTTGACATATAAAATTACTGAAATAATTTGTTAATGTATATAAAACACGAATGTCTTCAATTGTTTTTTTAACCCATATGTTATTACACAGTTAGAGGCGGCTAGGAGACATATATCTGATGTATGGGCAGTAGCACCTGTCAGCTCAAAGATACTTTATCTGAATTTAATCACCAATTCGTCTGCAAAGCGTGATGATTATGGCAATATCCCTCAACAACCCTGGCTTTCTAAATTTTGTTAAAAGGCCCATGTTTAGAAGTGGAAGTCAACGGGATGATAAAGTAATCTTAAATCTTTACTAGTAATGATAACAATTTATATACTTCTCATACTAACATACCTTTTATCCTGTTTTTAATTAATGAATGTAGCACTTTTCTTGTACCTTATATAAACTAAATCGTAAATGTATTTATTCAATCGACATTGAACACGGAAACCGAAATTGTTAGAAGCGCCAAGCAACTGTTATTGCGATATCTTGCATATTTCTTACAGGCGAATAAATATTTCATTTACGCCCGTTGTCTATTTAATGTGATTAATCAGACAAATAGTTTAATATTGTGATATTCAGACGGTATATTAAATCATATATAGGGATAGTATGATTGTAGGGACAAAGGTTGTATTATTTTGAATACTGCATTAATTATTCGACAAGCTTTTTATTATAGCTATACGTTCAATGGTCCAGTTTTTCCTATATAGGGTTTCGTGAATTAGACACCAGATTTACCATTTAATAAGGGTGGAGTAGTGCTCGCCTATATGCCCGGTAAATTAGCCAAAGACTCGAGGTTAACGAAGGTCCAAAAAAAAAACACCATATTTTTGCTTTGGGTTATTTTCCCTTTATACACGAATAATATGCAGATTTATATGATTTTGATTTAAAACACTATACTTTTGTACGATAAGTTATATTATTTAAATAGTAATTCTTGTGGAAACCTTCAAATGTAACAATTAAGTTTGAAGTTATTTTTACACCGTGATATTTAATAGTTGCTTATAATTGGCACGACTATTTACTATCGGTATTACTACCAATATGTTATCGGTATCTTATCTGCTACCCCTTAGGAGACGTTGCCGTCTCTGTAGTTAAATTTACATGGCAGAATGAACTAGTATAAGTTAATCTATTTATACGAATGAGCGCCCTTAATACACGCTTGTAAATTAGAATTTTCAAGTAATTTTAATCTGTAATGTAAAATTAAAGTACGAACAGAGCGGTTTTAATACCAAGATTAATTCATTTCGCTGAGGATAAGCAAACATAAATAGTCACGGTGTTTGTTTATTGTATTATAGGTATTCTACCTTACCGCGCGAGGTTAAACCGCGTTTCTTCAGTTCCCGTGGGAACTATATAATAAAATATAGCCTTACTCGACAAATGGCCTATTTAACATTTAAATATTTTTTAAATCGGCCTAGTACTTCCCGAGATTTGCGCTTTCAAGTAAACAAAAAAACAAACTCTTCGCTCTAAATATAAAGTATATATATTCAAAAATCAAAAATCATGACATTTCTATTAGTCGTGTGGATCTATGACTGAACCTATCAAGTCATTCGTTCTACAGAAGACTTACGAAGGTTATTGAAGAACATATTGACCAGCCGCACCGATTTATGATGGGCCAACCAATTTATGTGTATACTTCACTGACTTTTATAACCACGACTAAAAGGTTATTTTTGCTTCTATAAAATTGGATATAAATGTGAAAAGTCGCAGTCATAGAAGTGATATTTCAAATACAGATACACTTTAGTATTTATATGGGTATAGTAATTATTAAGGTGAACTTCTATTACTTGGCTCTAAAAAAATATCCATTGGTCTAATTGGAAGTGAGATTTTTCTTTACTGACAAATAAATAACAATCTTGTACTAATGATGTTTTGTTGAATGTTTTAGCTAATGCAGATATTTAATTTTAACTTCCTAAACGAAACATACATTTGTTAGATAATGCCAAATCTTCTCAGTTGGGGCGTATTGGATCCAGTGGTAGCACTAAAGCGCGTTCGTCGAGATACTTATGGTCCGTCTAAATAATAATATACTCAAAGGTCAGACCTTAGATTTAATCATAGATATAAAATAATATTGTATTTTCGTACCTGACAGCTTTTAGGCTAAAGCTATATAAACTATTATAATCAAATAAAATTAAGTAATTTAACATAGTAAATTTAAAAACGTAAATATGTTTCGACTATTTACAAATACCTGTATTAGGTTTACTTGAATAAAAACTTTTTTTTATTTATTTTTTTATAAATAGTTTTACTTCACTGCAACAAAAAGAAAAAAAGTATTACTTTTTTTCATTACATACATTTATTTATTTAAGATTAAAAGTAAAGAAATCCCACCAAAAACATTCTGTAAAAAACTAGCCAAGTCTCGATGTAGGTGCTTGTTTATCTCTAAAAAGTAACGAAATCTAGACAAAGTCGTGCAAAGTCTAATGTTCCTTACTGCGATTTCTTTATTATTATAGTAAATGTTGTGTGACTTGGCCGTTGAACATTCTTTATACGTTAGTGGGTACAAGTCAATTTTGTTTACACGTAATGTTATATCTGTTGTAACTACCTATGTTTGTTAAGCGAGATAATAGCCCACACTGGTATTAGTAATTGGACGCTAGTTTCTTATTTTAGGCTGTTATTGATTGTGCAACACATGCATTCAGCATTGACATGCTGACTTCTGCTCTCTTCTTTTTAGAGCGTCAAATCGACCACCGATCTAACATAAAATAGACGTACAGACGGACTTCTATCAATGATTAGAAGTCCGGCTGTACTGATAATATTTTTATACTGTTTGTTTCAGGCTCGCCTATACATAAGTATTATTGAAATACGCAGCTTTATCAACCCTACAATTGACTGGTTATTGAATCAACATTTTCCAAGTGGCAATTTTCCATCGTCAATGGGTAGCGGTTCTGGCGACAGATTGGTGCAATGGTGTCATGGAGCACCTGGTTTTGTACCCTTGTGTACCCTTCAACGACCAAGTCACACAACATTAACTATAATAATAAAAAAATCGCAGTAAGGAACCTTAGACTTGGCACGACTTTGTCTAGATTTCGTTACTTTGTAGAGATAAACAAGCACCTCCATCGAGACTTGGCTAGTTTTTTACAGAATGTTTTTGGTGGGATTTCACTTCTTTTTGTAGAAACGTGGGCATATTGATTTATTTTATTTTATTTGTGTTCGAGTAGAATAAAGTTAATCGTTCGACTATTTCTTCTTGTAAACTTGTAAGTATACCTAAGTATAAAAGGCAGTCTAGTTTTATCCAGAGTTTCCCTTTAATTTTATTTTTATGCATATTAACCCAAAATAATTTAGGAAAATTTAGTAAAAATGTAAATGCTGCACTATATTCTTTAAACTATAATTTTGAAAGTCCAAATGATATCTACAGCATACTGCTTCATAAACTTTGTGAAGAATTCAATAATGAATGCATAGTTGGAATGGGGACCACATATAGAAAGACTATCTGAAAAACTTAGCTCTGCATCTTATGCGGTCTGGAAAATCCGACAAATGACTGATATAGAAACAGCTAGATTAGTTTACTTTGCTTACTTTCATAGTGTAATGTCATATGGGATCCTATTATGGGGCCGCAAATATCCAAAGTATTTTCATATTACAAAACAGAGCAATCCGTGCTATTTATGAAAAAAGAAGGCATGTTTCTATATAATCTGTGTAAATCTGGGCGAGCGCTCCCTGTACTCGATACCTACTTGAAATTATCATTGTTGACTTCACACTTTCCTGGTATGAGTGCCTACTTATCGATGTATGGGGATCACTAACCTAGATACTAAAAATGCTTAAAAAATGTACAAAATTATTAATCAAAGACTTTAAAAGATGACAAAAAAAATAATCTCGGAGTTTCTTATAGTCTTTCTTCTCCGGGTGTCACACCGTAGGTAGATAGAGGAAGACTCGTAGCAAGCTAGGATAGGGTCCGGTAGTCGTCGCAAAGCGGGGCTCGCGACGCGTTCTATGCCTCAGACCCGATCTCTGCCCGCGCTGGTTGATCTTAATTATATAATAAGCGATTATCACATGCCATAACAATATTGGTAAATATTATGTAATAACATTATTGTTGAAATGTAAACTAATTTATTAGTTAAGATATTTTTTTAATTTTTTTGTTTTCATTATCATTGTATTTTACTTATAATAAGTACGATCGATTCGTCTACCATATCAATAAACGTTTTCATTTTCATTAAAAGCAGAAGGGGAAGCGTCGCCCAGCAGTGGGACGCTATAGGCTAGATTTAATCAGAAGATGTGTCCCACTACGCTATGACAGTAGATTTTTTTATGTACCAATAGTAGAAGGGGGCATTACCATATCTCTAATACAGCTGAAACCAGATAAAGGTTCTTCATCAGATACTTCAGACCTGAAGATTAAGATCAGATCAGAGATTTAGACATCAAATGAAGCGGCCCACAAAGTTGAATATTTTTTGTAAAGGCGGTATGTCGATCTCTAATAGTTTGGTTGGGTTCTTGTTTTTTCTAATCAGGGTCACCAGGTACTCCAGATCTTCGATTATCCTAGTTTTTATAGTTTTCCCTTTGTTGGCCATTAAACCCTAACTCTGTACCAAATTTCAGCTCTCTGAGTTTATGGGAAGTACTAGTTCCATTCTGATGATCATGAGTGAGTGAGTGAGTGAGTGTCATAAATGCGAAACTTTGCTTTCGCTTAACTTCGGAACCAAAAGGACCTACAGACCTGAAATTTTGGATTTTAAGTATGTGATTATAGCTTACCGGATGACGAAAATTTCTGCGTTCTGGTCTTATCCAGAGGTTCTCAAATAGGGGCCTGAAAATGCGGCGAAATGAAAGAAAGAAAGAAAGAAAAAAAAATGGTTCCAGTAAAGGATGGTACGGCAGTGTTTGCTTCGCGCTCGACTTGGCGGGGGCACTGCCGTGCCCCCCGATTATGCATATTTAAAACTAAGAATAAAACTATAATAAGATAAAAGGGGGGATATTAGAGCGCGTCAACAAAACGCTCCGCATCGATACCTGTCGGAAGAGTGGCCAGAAGGCTGGCAGCACTGCTACGTTAAATGGCAATGTTTATGCGTTGTGAGCGCTGGCACCTCATTGCACCAATGTTTTGACCCCAAAAGGGTAAAATATGTAGCCTCCCATAAGGCTACAGTACTTGCGCCGCTTCAAAGTCTCCGTTGAATTTGCTGCAGCTCCGTAGAACCCGAAGTATATGGAATATGGGTAGGAGCCAAGATGTCGACGCATGATGCGTCCCAGACCAATAGCTTACCCATCCTCCACGGCAGCAGTGACATCCTCTCAGGCCTCTTCCCGTCGTCACGTGCCAGGCCATTACCACATTGACATCGGTGCGGAGCAACACACGGTACACCTAATCGGAGTCAAGCAGCAATACGAAAGGAGCCGTCATACTGCATGGTGCCGACGTTAAAATACGGCAACTACTGAAGCCAAAGATCGGACTCCCACTACTAATGGCCTCCGCAAGACACGTCACCTCTAAAGTAGGAGGACCCGTGTAGGAGATATAATTTTTCGGATTAATTCTTTGTGTACGGAGGACAAAAATTTTGCGGATACCAAGCCCACCCAAGCGTACGGGGAGTGTAGCTTGCAGCCAAGCCTAATCTTCCAGGTCTAAATTTAAAATGGAGCACAAAGTATTTCGTAGAACCTGATCAATTCGAACTAGAAGCGCCGAATGCTTCCAAATGTGGCACGAACGGAAAACGTACGACTTTAGGACAAAACAACAATATCTAATAATTGTATAGTATAGGCTACATGTGACTTTATTTTCAAAAAGCGTTTCAAAATTTTGTTGAAATTTTCTATTTTTCCTCAATCTATGATGAAAATGATTCATCTAGGACGGAGGCCGTAGGAGGAGAAGGGACAATATAAAAAAAAAAAAACATGGGTTATAAAATTTCACATTTGGATGTATTTAGTTTTAGGCCAATGTTTTTTAAACTCTCGTTTGAGAACAGTTATGTCGTTTAAAACCGTATCAGCATTGCCTCCAAGTCTCCCGTCGTCCATTACCCATACGTTACAATTTGAATTAAATTTTCGAAAATAGGGTTTATAGCTAAGCTGAAAATGGCCGGTTCAGGTGGAGCACCTTGTTGGCAGCCTATGGTTGAAACTAAAGGGTGATCTTTGTAAAGTAATTTGGTTGGGTGTCTACAGCATTGCCAGATAAAGCTGTACATTTCTGGAACTTCTTTTTGAACCTCCAACAAGGTGACCCTATTAAATATATAGAATTAAATGCGTTTTTTATTGACAAAGGTTGACACCTTAATGATGACCCCGCCATCCCAGCTGGCCAAGTAAGTAGATAAGGCATGCATGGCAGCCTCGCAGGCCCCACTGATCCGAAACCTAGTTGGAGGGGCTGAAACAAGTTGGATAGGTGTGTGAAAACGTGTCTACAGCATATTTTAGCTACTGTGAGTCTATACGTACACCCCACGGCCATGGGATAAATACCACCGTCTTTTTTATTTAAAGCACATAAATTGGCCCCAGGCAATATGTCTATTATGGATTCGTCCACGTCACCGCGGAGCATAAGATTGAAAAGCCCCGTTAGCTCCGTCAGCAGCACCTACAGGTGGTGCTACGGCTACGATCATTCTGAATATGAAGTACTATATACGGAAAGATTAGCAGGCTCTCCCAGGCTGATTCATTATTCTCCCGGACTGCAAGGCGGACACATTGTGCTAAATGCTGCGCTACCAATGGCCTTGCAACTCGGGGATTGGTGTTAAGACAGGTTTTTAAATTTTGATAGTTTTCCAAGGGGGTTTTAGGTAGAAAGGGTATAGTGTGAGGAAAAATTGGTTGAAGGGTCGATACGCAAATACACAATTTTTTATACCTAGTTTACTAAAAAATTAAGTAATTTAAATTAAAAAAAAGATTTTTTCACTGTATCTTCTGTTAGAAATAGGAAAACGAAAAAATGACAATTCTTGTCGGAATAGTGACCCGTTTTCTTGTAGGACATTGTTTCATTTGGGTAGAGAACACACTAAGCTATTATGTAATATTTTTGTCCTACAGTTAGTAATGAGAAAAAAAAATATGTGGTATTAACAATTTCTGAGCGTAGGACCTGGATAACACAATGGACCACATATGGACCACACAATTTGTAGGACAATATGACTGTTAAATTATATAAATATTATATGTAAAAAAAAAACAGCTGGTTAGTAATAATTTATGATGACCTCGTTATCGCTACATGTTGGAAGGAGGGGACTCTTTGATCAAACCAAAGATTTTATAGGACAAATATTTTTTCGAATAATTTCGATAAAGATCTTGAGATTTGACGAAAAGAAATTCAGTTAGTAATAAATATTTGAGAATCATCAAATCGATATATTTTATCCTTGCTACCTCTGTTAGCTACCACAATCGAGAGTTGCGTACAGGAAATTGTTGGGCGTCTCATCAAAATGAAGCTGCTGACGGAAAATTAGCTTGATAGTAATCAATTGCAAAAATGGACCATGGATCCCGTACTATTATAACCGTCACAATATTCCTACATATAATGTGAATCTTGAATGTGTTATTGCGTGCTCAACACTCATCAAATATATTTTTTCCTAATTGCAGACAATTTATGATATGTGTTAATCGAAATCACTCAAGAAACACAGTTACTTTTACAGTCGTTAACTATTTCGTCCCAGATTTTCCAACATTAGGATTCCATTCGTTCTAGTGACATAGAGACTTTGCATTTGTGTATAAAATTGCTAGATCCAATTTTACAGTTCAAACGCGAAACGCTCTAGAGATTTATAAAACTACTAGCTATGCCCGCGACTTCGTCCGCGTGGAATTTAACAACAAAGTTATTAGGTACCTACTCCTCATCAGTTTACTGTCAGTGAAAGTCCTGTCAAAATCGGTCCAGCCGTTCTAGAGATTAGCCGGAACAAACAGACAGATAGACAGCCCGACAGACTTACAAATAAGGTACAAAAATATTTTGGTATATGTGCCGCAAATATGTATGTAGTAAAACGCGGTTATTTTAATATTACAAACACTCCAATTTTATTTTATTTGTTTTGTATTTGATAGTTTAAAAGCTAGATCAGGCATTCCAAAAGGTGTGGGTCACGAGGAACTACGGAGGGTGTCTACGTTTGCGTAAAAAAAACGGGTTCACTAGTTGTAAGTATGTAACATGATAGAAATGCAGCATCGGAAAGCAGTTTAGTATTTAAAGGGGTCTACAAGAATAAAGTTTTGGGACCTCTGAGCTAGATTAACTAATAAGCTAAAAATATCACGCATTGACCCGCTGGAGCAGAGTAACGCGATTTAAACCACGGCGTGCAGCAAGTGAAAACTATACTTACATTTAAGAAAATTTAACGGCGATATTGTGTAGTATGGAATATAACAATGATGAATGTGAAACATTTATGGAGTTAGTACATTTCTGGAAAGTATTTTCAAACTTTAGCCAAAAAAATTAAGAACTTTTTAACTGTTTTAGAGCACGAATAGAAACAAAAACATCAAAGTGGTTTCACAGTTTGGGACTCAGCAAACAAGTAAGATAAAAAAGTGTAGAGAAGTTCAAATAGTTAAGAGTGAAAGAAAACAAAAGTATTTTAATATTACTGTTTATAAGGAGTAAGGCCATGCCGTGTGGTTTCCGGCCTAGAATAAAGGTCACCCTTTTTCATGAGATGTCGTAAAAGGCGACTTAGGGACGTACATTTGACAGGTGGACAGCAGCATCTATCAGCTAAGGCTTAGTAGTTGCCACCTTACTGCGATCATCGATCCGCCTGCCAAGCATAGTATGGCAATAGCCCCTGAAGATCATGGCTTGCCAAGGCCAATTAAGGGGCTACCCTGACCAAATAACCTTGAGCATTCGTTCCCTCTTAGTGGCACACTAACTCTGCGCAAGAGTTACTTAGCGAGGACGCTCAGATTCTAGAATAAAATCTTAATAAAATCAAATATTCAAGTTTTGAAAAAAAAAATACTAGTAAAATGTTCTTTATTAAATTACCTATCCATTAGTTTAGGAAGCAAATCAAAATAATGGTTATTTTAAGAGGAGATGCATGTTATAAATCATTATTTCTCGTTTCTGTTGCTTTTTTGTGGCCCTTCAATTAAATAGTACATCGCTTAAAAAAAACTACAATTTTGGAGTCAAGATTATGTAGAAATTTAATGTTTTTTTTATTAGTTGCTAGTTCTTTTAGATAAAGAGAAGTTGGCTCCCAAAAACAGCCTAAAAAACGGCTACCGCTGTGTTTCGCACGGGAACGCGCCTTAAGGGGAGGTCCATGTTCAGCGGTGGACGTAAACCGGCCGTTGAAGTATACATACATAATTTAAAGACCAATTTATTATTTTGTTCAAAGAAAAATATATAGTTATATATCAATAAACGGATTTACTAATAATAATTAAACATCATTGAGCCGAAACTATATGCCTGCTCACCAAGCTTTTACATTAGAGAATGTAGATTTTGCGGTTAAGCTGTTAACTCAAAGTTACGATTGCTTATCTTGAACATTGAATCAAAATCTCTGTTTAATTTAAAACTACTTTCGTGTCATGGGGGACTTTACAAATACATAATCCATGTCAATAAAGTATAATCATGTTATCATTAGTTCCGCGACGGTTACTTGGTTTAAACCATTTATTAAGGCTGGACCTCCTCTAACTACGTATGTCTGTCCGAAAAAAAAGGTTACTTCTACGAAGTTAATACACATCTAGCACTATTACTGACTTTGCTAAGGTGGCCTGTGTCAATATTAACCTAATTAGCTTTGACTCCCGCTCAAAAACCCGAAGGTTGTCATAAACTTCAATATTTATTTATTCCGTTAAAAATTACGTTGATGTTTATTTAGAATCGTTTGATTTTCCTATCAGTATGTGGCAGCTATTGAGAACCACTGACGAAAAGCTTTTTATAAAGCAATAAAATTATTCACTAATGTTATTTTTTTTTATAAATTGGGCTAAGTTAGTAAAACTAGAGCGAGTTATTCCAGGATTTTAATCTCGTTGCTAAAGAGAAAGAAAAATAAACCCTCTTATACAATTTGGCTTGTAACTCTTTTAAACTGGTTTGTAGACATATATTTCTTATATCATTAGGGATGGTTGTAGAAGCGTTACACTGTCCTATAAGAATAAATTATTATGTAGAGACGGGTATCAATCAACATGATTGTGTTTCGGTCGGTTACTGTAAATAATATAATTTGTATCAATTTTCTTTACATGTTTGTATGAAGAATTGTCTTCAGTTGTAGTTACATGCAATTAATTACCGTAGATGTTTTGTGTAGTAACCGTTAAAATGATTAATTTCTTGAACTTTTATCTTATATAGTATACGCTTCTAAAACTGGGGCTGGCTAGAATACCAGCGCTGCGCAATGATCTTTTAGATTTTTGTTGTAGCTTAATGCTGAAGCCAGTTCCCATTTATGGTGCATATAACTGTAATAGTGTTAATCAATTTTTATGTTTTATTTCCTTGTATGTGCCGTAAATAAAATTATTTTCTTTCTTTTCTTTCTTTCTTTCTTCTAAGTATACCGGTATTTGTTATGGCAAATGTACAGCACATTCATGCCTTGCAAACGGTAAGGCATCTGGCTATTAAATTAAATCAATAGAAATATACTGATCAAGCCACGCGCCGCGATGAAAAGCGGAGCAACCTGCGAAATGTACGTACCGAGCGAATCGCGCTGGCGACTGCTATGGCGATTTCTGGCGATTCCGATATAAATCGCTACGACGCAAGCCACTAGGCTAGGCGGAAAAGGCGCTTTTCCTCAAATAATTATTGTATTTAACAAAAATTCAAAGGTTTCGACACTGAATGTACACTCAAAAAAAGAATGTAAAAAATCTTTACTTCTTGTAGAATCTACACTCCGATACCTATTCAAATCATGCAATCTTCAATGTCTACCATAAATTAAATCTTGAACCAAAATACTTTTACTTTCTAAGCAATATCGAGAAAATTTGCATAAAGATATTTCGCTCTGGGTCGGTATTGGTCGTGGCGACGAAAGCGATTGCCCGTGACTCGGAAACTGTGCTGCGCGACCGCCGGATCGCCGTTAGCGACATTCATGCCCATAGGCAGGCCGATAGCAACAAAATTGCTGTAACAGCTCGAAACCACTTACAGAAAAATCGATGCGACCGTCTGTCGACAGGTACATTAAATCTGAATTCGCAACGAAATATTATACGATTCATTTAGGAGAAAATGCTTAGGTAATTTTTCTATAAATTAAAATTAATATCAAAACGAAGTTGAGTACAGCGTAACTTGTTTCTTGCGATGGGTTCGCAGCTCTTTTTTAGTCAACTCACCAATTCTCCTCAAATATATTAAAGACCATAGGAACACTTTCAGGGTTTCGTATTTCTTTACTTATAACGGATAACTATTGAACAATTACATTCACATAAGAAGTGGCAAACAGAAGGCATTAATAAATTAAAATAATATTTACAGTTACACGTCATAATTGTCATGTTTTGTTTCAAAAGAAATAAATTATTATGTTGAAACTATTCCTGCTTAATAAACTCTATAAAACACAACTCACAGTATCAAACGATCTATGTTTCGTGTAGATTTGAATCGGGTTAATAAATGGACGGCTATCAGGCTTCCATTACGTAATAAACCTTCGGCCTCTTTAGTCCTTAATAGTACCTTTTACGAGCGTTTGTCACGCGTAAGTTAGACTCTTTGCACAACTGTCAGAATGTTCATCTTTAGACTTTCCTAACGATTAAATAGCCCACTCATCATTTTTATGAAGTAGTTAGTGAAGTAAAATAATATAATCTTTATTGTACACCAGGAATAATACAAAATAAATTGTGCATAATAATAAAAATGTACAAATGGCGGTCTTATCGCTGCTGCGATTTCTTCCAGATACCCTCAGCACGAACTTGTTACAGAGAAATCAGAGCTGGGTAGTATGGGTTAACATAACTACAAATGTATTGTAATGTTTCTTACTTAAGTAATAGCAATTAATTGAGTAAGAAACATAACTTGTAACATAATGATGACTTTATATATGACGAGGAAGGACGAGCATCGTTGTTTTTAATAAGGTGTGACGTCATCATTGCTGACGTCACATTCATCAGGATGGTTATCTATCGAGGGTTGTTGATCCATAGTAACAGCAAAACTCCATAATATGGTTTTCAAGTTTTATTCCAGTAAATTGAGGAGCTCCGTACAGTCCGGCAGCTCGAGCGAGACTGAATTGCAATCGGTCCGCCGGCCGTATTTATACTAAACGAGCGGCTCACAAACAGTAAACAATTTAGTTTGATAATTTTCAAACTATGTGAACAGATAATTATTTCTACAAATATTTCAACGATTTACAAATCATAATTTGATCCTGAATACTTATTTATTAGTCTAGTATTTTATGAACATATTTGTGTTTCTATCAAATCATGCATTGATTCACAATTTATTTATTTTGATGAGACGAGTAATTGTATTTATGTGTTTATCATTAATGAAGTGTTGTTGCTATGCTTATTTTATGTGGTTGCGCCGATACGGCCATTCTGACAGGCGGTGCGCGCTCTGCACCAGCCTCGTTGATTCTCGTCGCGTAATTGTACAATTTTATTTTATTATTTTGCATCTATGATTAAATCTAAGTTCTGTCCTTTGAGTATGTTATTATTTAGACGGACCATAAGTATCTCAACGAACGCGCTTTAGTGCTACCACCGGATCCAATACGCCCCAACTGAGAAGATCCGGCGAAACAAACTCAGTGGAGTTATTCTACTGCCGGTTTCAACGCGGCCTCATCGAGACGATCCGGCGAAACATACTCAGATAGGCATGTCCAAGAAGTTTTGGTCCAGTTACTTTTATTATTTAGTTGGTATTCACAATTTACTAATCGGTTGTCTTTATACGAATTTTATTTACGTTTTCATTAAAAAACAGATTAAATAATTTATTTAAAGACAGAACTGAATAAATATTTGGGAGTATTATTTTTATTATTACAGATAGTAATTTCTGTGTAAGTCTAGGAATATCAATGCTAATAAGGTGTTGGAAGTTCTCGACGAGTTCTCGGAGGTTCTCGTAGAGTTCTCGGAGGTTCTCGTAGGGTTCTCGGAGGTACTCGTAGGGTTCTTCGCGAAATCTGCAATACTAGAAATAACTTTCTCTGAGTTGGGTATCTGTGAGCAACTTGTTGTTGTTATGCAAAAACATGCATTTCTATGTTAGTCTAGGAATATCAATGCTAATAAGGTGTGTAAGGTGTTGGAAGTTCTCGAAGAGTTCTCGGAGGTTCTCGTAGGGTTCTCGGAGGTTCTCGTAGGGTTCTCGTAGGGTTCTCGGAGGTTCTCGTAGGGTTCTCGGAGGTTCTCGTAGGGTTCTCGGAGGTTCTCGTAGGGGATGGAATGATGCTGTGCTCTGGGCGGTCCTGTTCGCCGTGGTACACAGAGGCTCTACTGGGAGTATGGAACTAGGTTGAAGGTGTTTATACACAGGTTCTAAAAGAGTTAAATTCAAGGTAATATTTTGTAAATATGTTCAACTCACAGTTTATTGTGGCAATGAATCTTCTTCACTTTGATCTCGTAGTTTTTGCTGAGGCAACCCGTCACTTGATGTGCTTGGTACGGGGCTCTATTTCTATTTCAGGTGATGGTAGTGGCTCATCTTCTGCCGATACGGTTACCTGATCACCAGGTTGTGATGCACGACGAAGTTTAAATTTAGGCTTACCTCCAGAACATAGCGCTCCGGAAAAACTGACCCCGGCAGGAGAACTCCACTCCTCAGCCGTCCGCACCACGAAAGAGGAAGCAAATCGCCTCGTGCGTATCGAAGGAATGTCAACAACAAAAGGGTGAAACCGCTCGCCGCACCCAGTCGTCCGGTGATGGAAGGGTGAAGGGGGCATCAGGTTATGTAGAACCTCCGCACACTCCCTGAAATGTAACCGATAAAAAACCGATAGGCAGGCCACTCGAGGCTCCGAAGACTTGCCTCCACAAGTGAGCCATTGCCTATGACTCTTCCCTCGACGCCCCAATGCATCCAGAGCATCCAGCTAATATCTGAAGATAGATAGAAAGATGTGAAGTACCGCCCCACCCTGGAGAGGAATGTCGTCAGGACCACCAGCCTTATTCACATCCAGAGTGCAAAGAATGTTTAAGTACCACTTTTTGCCGAATGTAGAAGTCCAATGAGGTAACCTGGGTGGACTTTTACCAGCAGCATCTAGTTGTGAATTCTTAGTAAATAGAGATGCAAATAAGTCTGCTTTCTCCTTGGCGGTGTGAGCTAATGAACCGTTCGGCTCCTGCAGTGGCGGAAAAGAGGACCGACAGAAATAGGCTTCGACCGATTTGGCAAGAAACCAAAAAGCTTTACTCCCAGATGGGTAAGATGCTAGTGTGGCTCCAATGCGTCCAATATGGTCAAAGCGGGCCCTGCGTAGCGCACGTTTGCAAGACTTGGCAGCACCATTGAAGGCTCTCTTCAGCCCCCGAACATTTCGCGCTTTGCGGGCTCGAGCATCCGCCCACGCTCGGCAAGCAGAGTGCTTATGTGCTTCAGTACTATCACACTCAGCGCCGAACCATGAACGGGCCTTGTCTCGGAGTGAGACATCAGAAAATGGAACGAAATATTCCATAGTCTGGCATATCACCCCAGAAACAGCCTCCGCGCAGCAAGTTGGGTCGTCTGAAGAGAAGCATAAGCGCAGCCAAGGGTAAGACGCGAAGAAATACCGCATCATACTCGCCTAGTCCCCTTGAGATCGGGATCGGGTGGCGAGCAGACAGACACAGATTTCACCAGACAGTGGTCGGAGCCACCCAACGGCGAGGAAACCGCGACTTGACATGGGTCTGGATCAGTTGTCAGCAGAAGGTCCAAGCAACCGGCCGCATGGCCATCAACCCGGCAGGGGCACCCGTGTCAGTCCAGTCACCAGTTGGGAGAGACCAAGCGTCAGTGCGAATGCACACGCCAATCCCCCAGCATGGCCGGTGCTCCGGCATGGGCACAGCCACTCCTGGTGGTGGGCATTGAAGTCCCCCAGAACAACCAGCTGCGCCGATGGGCACCTGAGCTGAGCCAGTTCAGCCGAGTCCGAAAGATAGTGAAACAACCTGGTTGTCCCCATGTTGTCGGTGTGCGACCGATAGACACCAGCATAGAGTATCTGCTCCAAGCGAGAAACTGGAATCCTCAATGTTACGGAGACACCGACAGCAGATGTCATCGCGAGCACACATGCAGGCGCCAGCGCGTGGCTTAAAACTGTGCTCCAGGGTGTACCCCGGGCGGCGCAAGCATGCTGGGTCAGCCGGACATCTGATTTGCGTCTCCATGAGGAACAGCAGATGTGGTTTTTCGGTCTCATGGTGGTGATGGACCGGTATGAGGTCGGAGTGCAGACCTCGGATGTTAGAGAGGTGCATTTTTTTTTTTGATCATGAGCGACTTTTCGTGTTCGCCCTCTTCCCACAACTCTTGCATAAACGCTCGAACATTTGCTGATTCATTTGCATCATGTGCATGAAGAATTAAGGTGGCACCCCACCCATGGACGTATTCGGCATAGGTACATTGATCATCGGCTGTTGCCCCTGTTGCGTAGACCCCATTGCTTGAAGCCAAGGTTGAGTCGCAACAGGTCGTGATGAAGCAGTTCCAAGGATCACTTCGAATCCCACTTCTGATGACGAGGAAGGACGAGCATCGTTGTTTTTAATAAGGTGTGACGTCATCATTGCTGACGTCACATTCATCAGGATGGTTCTCTATCGAGGGTTGTTGATCCATAGTAACAGCAAAACTCCATAATATGGTTTTCAAGTTTTATTCCAGTAAATTGAGGAGCTCCGTACAGTCCGGCAGCTCGAGCGAGACTGAATTGCAATCGGTCCGCCGGCCGTATTTATACTAAACGAGCGGCTCACAAACAGTAAACAATTTAGTTTGATAATTTTCAAACTATGTGAACAGATAATTATTTCTACAAATATTTCAACGATTTACAAATCATAATTTGATCCTGAATACTTATTTATTAGTCTAGTATTTTATGAACATATTTGTGTTTCTATCAAATCATGCATTGATTCACAATTTATTTATTTTGATGAGACGAGTAATTGTATTTATGTGTTTATCATTAATGAAGTGTTGTTGCTATGCTTATTTTATGTGGTTGCGCCGATATATATATATGTAAGACTAGTGAATATATGAAGTGACTTATCAGTTTGAAACCGTTTGCAATGAGCGAGAATGTGGAACTGTGCGGCAGTGAAAGATAATGGCAAATTTATTAATTAATTTTAAAGCTGAGTTTGAGAACGAGCGAGTATTATACGAAACTCTTTTTTGCATTTCGAGGGTTCTTAGGAGGCGTACATAGGCTATATAATTGGACCCTCGTTAATTTTATTTCGACATTATCAGAGGAAACAACGGCCACCGATTCGGTCTAAATATTTAAATTAATTGTCAAATTTTAACGTCCCTGGCGGTGGAAATTTGAATTCTATTACGTAAACGAATAATAAGTAAATGAATAAGATTTTTTAATTAAATTGAAAAAATAAGATATTCTGGTCTGAAAAAGGCAAAGCAGTGCTTTTATAGTTAAAATGGAATTAATGGGAGGTAGATACAAGTTATTCTCTATTTAACGACTAATGCGATCCCCAATTCGCCAGCCAAGCGTGGTGATTATGGAAATATCCCTCAAGGATCATAGCGTGCCAAAGCTGTTAAGATCCATCCATACCATGTTAGTAATGGACGTAATCGGGCTAGTAAAGTAAATACGTAAAAAAATACACAAAAGAAGTGAAATTTTAACTCAAACTTTCAAGCAGACAAACTGTTAATTGTTTCAAACATTACAAACCAGTATGCAGTTGAGCTCTTTTGTTCTTTGAAATGATTTCATGTTTTAATTATAATAATATGTGGATTATTTCGATTCATCAAATTATATTAATCTCATTTTAGTTCGCAAATTCTTTAAATATTTGCATACTCCAATTGTAGATATTATTCAATTATATTTATTCTAGCATATTAAAATGAATGCCACATGGTTCGTGTGAATATTTGAAATGAATTAAGTTAGTATTTTTATCTCAGTCTTTAGTATATAATCTATTCTAAAGATTAATAAGAATATATTATTTACATGAAATAGAAAATATTTATTATATCTAAACTAATATATAGGTAAAACTGAAGTGTTTGTTTATTTGATTATTAGTTTGCTTGGACTCGCTTGTCTACGGAAATACTCGTCCTACGCTTGTATTTGTTTGCCATCCATTAGAGATAGAAAATATCGGATATAATTATATATCATTTATCTATATAAACCTTTCTGATAAAACTACATGGATCTTAACTCTTAAAATCGAGTAAAAGCATTTTGCATTGTTTCCTAGATAAACTAAACGTGAAAAAATGACCAATTTGCGAAAAATGGCAGGTTGGGGCGAGTAGGGAAAGTGGCAGCTGTTTATTAGAAGCATTTTTTCCAATTTAAAAGTCTAGCGATATTCTGAAGATTATAGCTTTGCTATTATGTTTCGGATTTCTGCACAGTAGACGTCTACTATTATTAATAGATTTGAAGAAGCTGTATTATACACCCTTTTTTTAGTTAATAACTCGTAGATTCGTTTACAAATACATTTAAGGCATTAAACGATATCATTAGCCATTAACTTGTTAATTGCGATAGTGGTAAATTTAAAAAACGATCCTTAATTTCTATTCCTTTTTAACGAAGCGGTTATAAGTATTGGGTTGTATCGGAAAAATTGTAGGAACAAGTGTTCTGATTTAATTTTTAATATTTATGTAGTTAGCCACGAGGCTTTAGCTACTTCAACGGGCATAAAGGCGAACAGAGATTCCGCTTTATTAAATGGTTTCATCATCAGCCTTCCGTATAACTTCCACTGCTGAACATCGGCCTCCTCCCGAAGGAGGGTATTTGCCATAGTTACCACGCTTGGCAGGCGGGTTGGTGACCGCAGTATTAAGTTGTACCATACAAGCAAACGCTGCTGCCCGTTCCTTGATATACGATTATTGTAGATGATGTTATAAAAACCGGGACCAACGGCTTAACGTGCTTCCCGAGGTACGCAGGGTAGTCACTCAACCATACCCGGAAAGAAATCTTAGAATTTACACAAAGATTTCTAGTCCGGCGTGGGGATCGAAACCACAACCTCCGAGATTTAAAGTGAGCCGAATACGGCTATGCTACGGAGGTTGTCAAATGTCAGCTGCGGGCACCCCCTGTGGGACAGGTCCAAGTCCCACAGGGGGCGCCCGCAGAGCATCTTAGGGCGGTCGCTGACGGACCGATTAAGAATGACTTTTAGTTAGTTTTGTGCTACTGTCACTCTACGTTACGTTTACGTTCGCGGGCCTCTCAGACTTAGGGTATATGAGGACATCGGAAAGTTCTTCGCAAACTCGGGTCGGGAGGGCAGACTATTACAAATTACATAAAATGATAGTTCAAAAATAAACTATGGTTGTTATTCAAATAAATTAAAGCAACGAGTTACTTTGTATCCTAACCGTAAGTATCGCCGTTTTCGTGGAATTCCCTATGAATGAGACTCTGACGTTCAAGCTGGTCTTATATCATGTGACGTATTACGTGTTGGTGTAGACAACCACGTGTTACTGTCATGTAAGATATGAGAAGGGAGGAAATAATCAACAGTTCATTCAGTACACTATAGTTTATTAAAATTAGGTAGCTAATATTTACATTTAATTATTGAAGTTAAACATTAATAATACTTAGACTAAGAAGGGGGCAGGTGCCTCGTCACAATTATTTCCAGCTGGAAATTTAAGAAGACCGAAGGCACTAAGCTATTTAGTTTTAGCCTATAACTTACTGAATTATTTGTATTGTCTATTCAAGGTTGAATTATACCATTTTCCACCCAAAACGGAATCTATTTGTTTATAGTATTTAGATTTATTGATTTCGTATTAAAATAACAACCCCTCTATGATAAATTTAAACATAACAGTGTTATGTAGGCTTCAGATAAAATTTTGTGATTCCACCGGGCACTGAGTATTTAGATCTCCAGGGTCATTTTAACTCATATTTCACAGTGTGATTTGCAACACGTCTACCTGCAATTAGGGTTACCATATGACAGACGTTTGTCGCATTCGATACGTAATAGACGTGCGCCGACATTGTTCTGAGAATCGGTGTTTTCACCAATCAGAGCATGGATAATTTAAAAAATAAGAATAATTAATAGGTAGAGGCCCAAGGACTTCTTGAACGAATTAGAATTTCTGTACCAAAAATCAATTCCAGGAGAGCATTAAAAACATTCTTTGAAGTACCACAACATAAAACGAATTTGGGACAAAACGCTCCTTTAGCCAGCTTGACCTATACATACAACAACTGGAACAGTCTTTACGGTCTAGACATATTCCATGATCATCCAAGTCAATTTAAAAACAAAATAAATTAAAATATATAAATTAAAAAAAATATATATATATGAACTTAAATAAAGTGATGTTTAATAATGTATGTATGTAATTTAATATAATAATAATAATATGTATATATTTTATGTTTTGTTTTTTTTTTTTAATTATTTATATTGAAATCTTTATCTAATAAATAAAAAATAATCATTAAGTATAAAATTAAAATTGCAATGCCAATGCATGTATAATTATTTATTCTGTAATTCTCATATTATTACGAATGATGTGCATGTCTGTTATTTATGTAAACACTAGTCCTGCTTTTAGAGCCCATTGCGAATTTGTAATGATTGTGTTTATATTGTTGACGTGCCTTATTAAATAAATTAATTAATTAATACATGTGCCATGTGTCTTCCGGCTTTGAGACACCCCATCGTCTTGATTATGGCAATACCCCTCAATCCGGCAAAAAGATGTGCTCTTTCTCTCCATAACGGTGGTATGTTGATCATACCATGAGGAGAGGACTCTACACCACTAAAACTACACGGGTACCCCACCGTCCGCTGTTGGTGAGGGGCCCGGGTACACCCTTCAATTAATGTCATCTCGCTAATTGTGAGTTTGAGCATACCAGAAAATTCACGGTGATAACTATGATAAGGGTAGGGGTAAATGCGGCGGACGAACTGCGGACCGCATTTACGACATAACTTTTGTTGAGCGACAGTTTAACGATATTTGGCTTCTAATTTAAATTACTTTTTGCCCACGTCCTCAATGTTTTATGAGTGAAACTAAGCACAATATTATGATTTATGTACCAGAAATGAGCCAGTAATATCAATACATTCTATCTGATTTTTTGTACAAAAGATATAGATCTTAGACCCTTGCACGGGTACAAAACCTGTGCAAGGGTCTAAGAAAATATTTTAGATATTTTTCTTTAAATTGATAAAATGTTGATATTTAAGTTGTAAAGTCCTTAGAAAATATTCCTTGGTAATAATTAGACACAAGAATTATTATTGCTCTAATTATTCTTTATTGACTGCAAAACAAAAAAATCAGCACGTGTAATAAATTTTGGACGTGTAAGAAACGTTTGAAATAAAACATGACTGTGAATAAGCGGGCTCTTTGTATGCAACGATGATGTACTGGTGCATGCTTGTCGTAAAGAGCAATCATTTTCTAAGTGAACGAATCGACCTTTTCAGTTCCAGTCAATGCAGTTGGCATCCTCTAGAAGATGACACTGATTCATGCTACCAAAATTGCGCTGCAATACAGTTTTAAGTTTTGGCTTCGGTGGCCGGATTTTAAACGAAAGATAGATGAGGTCGTGATGTTAGAATGCGTCGGCTGAACACTGAGCGTTAGCGATATGTTGCGAAGAGGAAACAAACATAAGGTCAAGAAGTGAAGGGACAGGTTTGGGAAAATTATGTTTAGCATTTAATGGACAGATGAATAGATTTATTAAACTAAAGTAAAGCAAAGGCGAGAGGAACGAAAGTCGGGTTTTAAAAGGCATGTGTTAAAATCCCCCATGACTATGGTGTTACTGTAAGAAGGTAGAAGGTTTTCAAGGATGTTTTCAAACGAAGAAAAATAATCAATTCGAAGTGACGAACTATAATATACTCCTAGTAAAACTTTACAGTGGTGAAGTTCAACTTCTACGAATAGGTGTTCGCCAGCCGTTGTAGGTAGGGGCTGAGCTGACAAATCCACAATAGAAAAGAAAATATCAGTACGGAGATATATGGCAACTCCACCCCCACCACCATTTGTACGGTCGTTTCGGATAAGACTAAAACCAGGAAGAGAATGCAGTAGTGTGCAGTAGGAAGACATGGCTTTAGCCATGATTCAGATTCAGAGATAAGGATTGCGTGAATATTTTTACAGTCAAAAGATACCAGCATATCAGGAAAATGAGCCGGAATACTCTGGGCATTTATATGGATGACATTGAAATTCTTGGGTACATCTTGGAACTGCGCCTCTAACGTATCAGACAATGAAGGTAAAAAAACACTTCTAAAGCTATCATCGCTACTTATAGAATAAAAACTATCGCTATCACTACAATCGTATAGAAAAGGAAGTATAGAAACAATAAATAAAATATATATAATATCTTATTTATAACTTTAAATATAATATATATAAAGTTATAAATAAGATACAAATATACAGTTTTAAATAACCAATAAATATTTTGGTCTACCCACCAGCAAGTACCTACATAATAAACACAGACAAATAACACGAAGAAAAATACACTATAAGGCAAATAATATAGCACAAAGACACATTAACAAAAAACTTAAAATTAATTGTACAAACAATATTACACATTCCGTGTCTGTTGCTTTTCGCCCCGTGTATATGTCACAAACCGAACGCAACGCAACTAACATGTGACATTGTTCCACTCAAAAATTTACATTCTCCCCGAGTACAGTATATTGTCAAATGTCATAACAAAATGTTAATATCACCTTCAGATAATGTAATAATATATTTTATTAATTATTTAAAAGAAACGGATAATTAATATAGAAGACAATATACCTGCATCAAAGATTATGTTGAAATGAAACAAAAATATATGAAAATGAATGTGCTACTTCTTGACTGCCGTTGAGCGTTTCGTTTTCGGTGGCTTCGCTGGAATCACTTGCGTCGGTTTCATCGCTGATGAGCCGATCTGAGCAATATTCTCCACATTAGATATGGATTGGATTCGGTGGCGTTTCTTATCGGGGCCCATGGCATAGATATCACCGATTTTAGTAAAACAAGAAACAACCCCTAGTTTAGTCCGCGCATTAAACAAGACCCTATGGCGAGCCCTTGTCAGGAATTCTGACATAGTTGCACCAGACTCTCGGAGTTTCGTTTTACTGTACCACAGCTGATGGCGCAGCTCCAAGTCATTAAATTTAACGACGATAGGGCGAGGTTTGTTTGAAGAATTAACACTTCCTCCTTTATATTAAAGTTGGTGGTTTTCAAGTGATCCCGCACCAAATCTACTATCACTGAAGCAGCACTCTTACGGCGACCTCTCATCTCCAAGCGATCAACATTACCGGATAGTAGATTTACTTGCTGCTGAAGCCCATCAAACAGCTGAAGTAAAACTTCCTGGAAGGCTGTAAATCTTGCAGAAAGACTTGTGCTGTCCTTAGTATTGTCCAGTTCAGCACGGAAGTCTGCCATTTGCTTCAGGGGGATGTCTCTTAAATCAGTGAAGGCCTTGACTTGATCCATTCTTATTTTGTTGTATTACAATAAGTGTTTTATGAATATGGAGATGATAACACTTGCCTGGCAGGTAAACTAGGTTATCTAACTGTTAATCTCATTAAAAACTATATTTATTATTGTTTTTTATTTAATTTAAATATTTAATTGAGCAAGCTAAAAACAGCTGACTGCCTTTCACAACTACCCACAGTTTTTTTTCGATGTACTGGCCGTATTCGAATAACGAATTAAGAACGTATTTTATATTTAAATAAATAAATAAAAATTAATTAAGATTTCAAGCTTGATGTTGTTCTAAGTTGGATGTAGATATGAATAATTGTTATTTATATAAAAAGTGGAGAAATGATATATATAATTTAAAAAGAGTAAGATTTGGGGAAAAGAGTAAGAGTTAGGGCGTGCGACCGTTGTGAGGTAAAGTTTTTAATCCCTCACTACATGACGTACTGGCCCTATTCAAATAACTAATAAAGAACGTATTTTATATTTAAATAAATAAAAAAAATGAATTGAGACTTTAAGCTTGATGTTGTTCTAAGTCGGATGTATGAATGATTGTTATTTTTATAAAAAGTGGAAATAATATTTATATTTTAAAAAGAGTAACATTTGTGCTATCGAAGAGTAAGGGAGTGATTCCGTTGTTATTTTATTTATAATAAAAAACTATTCGACTGTGTGTTTGTTTGTGTGATCGATAATATATAGTTTAATGAACTAAATATTTAAAAATCAGTTACATATACGCACAAAAATCAGGAACTATTGGTCCAGTTTGAAAAAATAATAATTTTAGATATCCCATTATTCGAAGAAGGCTTTATTTCATTTTAAGTTCCTACGGGAACCAGAGTTACGTGGGTGAAACCGCGCAAGAAGATAGTAGGTGTATAAACAGGAAAAATCTGAACTTTTGTATGTATGTTTATTACCAATAAACTTACAAACATCTGGCGGGATTTCGGTTATTCTTTACCATAAGAATGCTACGTAAACCATATATAATAAATTATCAAGTGCCCATTTTGTTCAGTCAGATTTAACTGGTCAAAAAGGTTGCTTGCATGAATATTTTCATTAAAAACCGTTCCCACACTCAGGAAATTAATCTCTGTCGCGGGCAACTTTACCAACACTAAATTCACGAACAAAAGCACCCAGACTCAGAACAACTATCTGTGGTTTATACAAAACCTCAAAATTTTCAGAATGTATCTTTGATAACCGCAAAAAAAAAACATGAACAATATACATTATTCTTCTTCTTAGTGTGTCCATGACAAATTAAATCTTCCCGGCCCAGAACTTAGCTAATTCGACCGCACTATTTGTGGCGTCCGTCAAGTCCTGCTGCGAACAGGTGACAGGACAGGCAGAACAGGACACCAAATGAGCCATGGACTGCACCGCTCCACACACACAATCAAGGTTTGGGTTTCCCGAGAGTAGAGATATACATTATGAAAAATCCTGAGAACCATCTTTCATATTTTATACCGCAGAAGTATGCAGAACGTCAAACGTTGCGTTCAATAAGTCGGCGATAGCGTTTGCAACAAACAAACACCTGCTTGTTAGTTACAACCGGTTACGCAAAGCGGCGGAAGCTTGCGACAGTTGCGCGACGATTTCATTACGCAGAATGGTTACGGGATAAGGTGAAAACTGATGCGGAATATTTTGTTCCATTTCTTTTTTATTAATGTTACTAGCAGAGTTTTGCAGTTTACTAGTATACTTGTTAACCCCTCATCCTAAGCTAAAGTCCTTGTGTTACAAGTGGGGATCGAGCCAGTGACCACGAGATCACAAGTCCGACGCCCCTAGCCATAGGGATACAGCCGCTTAAATGATTAAAATGATTTATCTTTATTTATTTATGATTTATTTCTATTCGATACGGTACACACGTGGAAGGCTTGTATTGTTTGTGTGGCTTCAGCGTATAAAGGAATACTTTCACAATAATTATAGTTAAGCTTTGGCATTTTATATTTATGTTATCATGATTATCATCATCGTCTACTGCTGAATATGGGCCGCCCTCGAAAGTGATCTTGCCGTTGGGATGTTTGGCAGGCAGTTGATAACCGCAGTATAGCTGCTGTCGGTTACCTGGTATAATATTTTCGTAGATGACGTTATGACAATCGTAACCAATGGTTAATTTTGCTAAGGAAATCTTAAATTTTAACTTAAATTTTCTTGTATAGTACAAGAAAATCTCAGTCAGCACTGTTTAAAAATAATAAAGAAAGGTAATAAATACGATTTACAATATAAATTGATCTAAGATATACCTACACTTTTTTGTGTAATAGTATAATTGACCAAAGCATTGTTAAATTGGAAAAGACGACAAAGGGACTCCTAGTGTGGAAGTCAGTGATTATGTAGGTACCATCTGAATGGGATTTTTTTCTAATCGATAAAACATTTTTGTGATATTGTCGTCCAATAACGGAATGTAAAACAATTCATTTTACTGGAATATATTTATTTATTAAAAAAGTAGTTACAATATTTCAGCCAATTAAGTTCTACAGAGTCAATCATCAAAAACTATTTACCAAAAAAATTCATTTGACCATACTCAGAAAGGATCGAAGCATCAGTACTACAAACACACTGCACATTTTATTGCTATCACAGAAACATTTATTATTATTTATTTATTTAAAACTTTAGCACAATATTTTACACTGAGGTGGACTTAATAAATTAAACTTAATAATAATAAAAAACCTATAATTCATATTTCCGCTTTTTTATTTTATTTTACTAACGGTTGTATATGAAATGAGAAAAGCAAAGAAATGCGGAGAAATTTAGGTTCGTTTTTTACGCATACGCGCCCAACAACGCAACTAATCATCATAAAAATTTACATACACTTTGCCAGAGTAGCTTAAAATAAACCAAGTTTTAGCATTAATAGATTTAGAATAGTAGTATATAAGTTAGTTTTATTTTTAATTAATTACTTTTAGTTTGTATTTTATTCATGTTTGTTTATTAAATGTCTGTTAAAACAGTTTAAGCTAGAAAAATTACTATTCCCGAATATTGCTTAAAATGTTAATGGTTTTTATTTATGCATTCCAACAGTACGTAGAAAAACTAAAGTTTATTTTTATAATAAGAATTACATTTTAATTCAAATAAGATGAAAGTGTTATATTCATAGAATTAAAAATACGTCACAAAGGCATCATTCGAACATGAAACTCCAAATAATGATCATAAAAGAAAACTTAAGAAAAACTTGTGAAACCTTGCGTTTTACCATACATATTTGATTTGCATCTTATTAATTGTTTATTACTTGTAGTTATCAAATAAACTACAAGTAATAAACCCCCCCTAAGGTCTCCGTCTGCGGGAATGGTGCCCAAAATGCTGGTGACGTTGCCACGTTGAATTGCTATGCTACTTTTATTGGCTAATCAATAAGGCACCTGCACAATTCTCGGATATACTCCTGTGCATCAGGCTCCCACGGATTTCGGAAAATGGAAGAAATACGTATCCGTTTCCAAGACAATTGTATTTCCTCCGCTTGAAGCCCTCCGCTGCTTCTACAGCAGAACCGGCTGCCCTGGAACAGTTGGTTAGTAGGTGGATGGCAGCCATGTCGACGCAGGCTGCAACCCACACCAGCGGTCATGGAATTAACGTCATATTATCCTGGCTAGCTTCGTCAACGCCAACACATGCAACAACATGCAATCAAAAAAAAAAAAAAAAAAAAGGTGCGTTATCGATAGAACTTTTTTTTATTTTCTGACCTTCGGTGGTATGGGCAAGATAGAAAAGCCGGTAATGAGACACTTCCGAATCGCATAGGGAGTAAGGCTTGGTAACAAGATTTCTCAAAAAAAATTTATTAGGAGTCCAATATCTTTTCAAAATGGGCACCAGCGAATAACTTATGTTAACTTAGGATCAAATAAACAAAACTAAATTAAATGAAACGAAACGTGAGAATGAAATTTGTAAAGATTGTTTGATACCTTCTCGGATTTAGTGATCTTCATCAACATATTCCTGGAATAAATCTTTGAGAATCTGAGCGTCTAGGAGGTAAAGATACCGTTTTGTTAGAATTTTGATGTTAGGGGCCAGACTGTTAAATTTGTTAATAATTTAAATGATTATGGTAATCATATTAATCATCAGTCAATAACAATTATGACAATTCCGAGACCATTGCAAATAAAACTGATTTTCGAAGCACGAGGTACACACAAGTACACCTCCCTTAAATAACAAGAACTAGATAAGAAATATTTGTATTTATACAAAGATTTACCCAATGAGAATCAAATCCACATCTTCCAAGATTTAAGGCAAGTTAATCTTTCTCGCTTAACTCAACCATTTATTTCGCTTTTGCTAGAAAGGATCTCTAATCTAAAATCTAATAAGAGATATTGTTATACTATTTTCAAACTTCAACAGCTTTGACTTGTACCACGTTCAAGAAAGACCAGTTAAATGCTACTACGCGTTCTATGAACAATGTTGTGCGTTCATTCTCAACTCTTTGTATTCGATTTACTGTTCCTACGTTTAATATGTACTACAAACTACGGTGAATTGTTTGTTATTTCCATTTTGTATCAGTAGCGTTGATTGGAAGAGGTTTATTCATAAAATAAATGCTGATAAAAAATTTAAGAACTGTTAAAGATTTCGTGTATTTTATAATAGGTCAGGGAAAAAGTTTCTTCGCATTTTTTAAGAAAATTCAAATTCAAGACACTAACATGATTCCATTGCTATCGAAATTCCATTGCATTCTTCTGATCAAAATACCGCGACAAGTGGTTTTGGCAATCCTCTCGTGATGTTAACCTGACACTGCTTAAAGAATTCTGAAGAGACCGAAACAGGTGGAAATCTGAAGGTGCAGGTCAGGACTATACGGCGAATGCATTAACACCTCCCAGCCAAACTCTCTTAATTTTTGCTGAGTGGCTAAAGATGTGTGAGGTTATCATGATGAAGAACCACACTTCTCAATTTCTTGCTTTAATCTCATCAGTTGTTCGCAGTAGGGTTCCAAAACGATTGTCCAATCCCACCACACACACAGCATCACCTTATTGCGAGTGAACCCGGGTTTCACCACAGTCTGTGAAGCCTGACCGGCCTTTGACCACGACCTTTTTTATACGTTCTTGTCGTACGTGATCCACTTTTCATCACCAGTTATCAGCTTCTTCAAAAATGGTTCGGTTTCATTACGTCGTAATAAAGAATTACAAAGGAGTACACGGTTCAGTGAGCTCGTGATGTAGCTAAATATCGAGCTTTTTTGTGTACCCAGTTTTTTCAAATGCGCCAAAACTGTTTTGTGGTCAATTCCCAGTTCTTCAGCTACGTCGTAACTACTGATATGCCGATCTTACTCCACTTTTTCGAAAATGGCATCCATTTTATCCTTAATAGGGCGACCAGAGTGACGTGCATTTTTGACATCAACATTTCCGGATTGAAAACGCTTAAACCAAATTTGTGTTACTCTCACAGACACTGCACTAGGTCCATCCTACTTAGGCATTTTTCCCTTTTTTGTAGTAAAATTTTAAACTGTATCGAATTTCTTCATTAGATTCACTCATCTTGACAGTACGAAAAACAAATGAAAATCACACATTTTCGTAATTTGAATTTGGAATGATGTTCTTTAAAATTTAAACTTTCAATTATACCAAAACCAGCCAGATACAAATAGCCAAAGAGATTTTATTACAAGTTCATACATACTATAATGCAAAAAGACTTTTTCCCGAACCTAATATTAAGAATTAAATTTCATTTTTTTTAAATTATGAATGTGAATAAAGATACTTTTGTTAAGCGTTCGATCGAAATAAAGATCTTAAATTGTGAATATTTTATTCAACAATACCAATAATTATTTATTATTATGACTATTTATTTCTGAAATTGAAATTAACTAGGCGGGTAAAATAATAATTCCTAATTTGTTACATGGTTTTTTGTTTCAACTCTTATGGAGTCAAAAAAACAGGCTAAATGAATGACTTTGGCTCTTCAGAACGTTTTTATTAAGGAAAAAAATTAAATGTATACTAAAATATATAAATCTGTAGAGTTCTTTTTTTGGTTTTACGCGCTAATCTCAGGCCAGTAATTTGCAACGAGCTATAGGCTATATTTTATAATGATTTCTTGATGATGACAGGAATGGAAGCGGGTGATGACGCAAGTAGGCAGCTAGTCCTCAGAAAAAAAAATCCAAGTAATAACTCTCTGATTCATCCTGTGTAAATTATTATTTTTTACTATTTTACTTAAAGAAGGTTTTGCTTAAATAACGGATGAATAAAAGCAATTTAGGAATTTAATGCGTCTCGTTAAATTTTATTTTGTCTTATTTTAATAAATAATCGAAAGAATTAAAATTTCTTCATTTTTCCAAATAACAGTCGAAGCTTGCTGCAGTAATAATAACCGAAGGAGCGGGTGGCCTGTAAAAATCATGGATAAATAGTACAGCCATATTACGTAGGAAAAATTGGGACAGTGAAATTGAATTCTATTTTGACTACATACATTTAACACTTAATTATCAATACATTTGTGATATAAATATGTCGGAGAAAGGTTATCTACCAGCTCCGGAACATAATCATTTTTGTTCATGACGGTTAAATTTAAATAAATACCTACACACACCAAAATATTTGAAATGTTCTTTATAATACGACTCACAATCACTAACACTTAAATAATTACAAAAGGCGGCTATGCAACCCGATATAGTTTCCTCTTTGAAGATGTCGTGTTCTCTTGATGGTAGCTCGAGCAAAAGTGTGCATTGTCCGCTGATATTGACTTTCACATCTCCGCCCAGACGTCAAACTCAACTGATAGCTAGAGTCAATGGCAAAGGCTTCGCTGATAATGCCTCGCCGACAATTATTTTATTCTGCTTTATAATTTATATAATTATAATTTTTAGGAAAACTTACAGCTCGAGTATACACATGACACAGCAATAGCATTAAAAGGCCAATTACAAGTGTTCAAATACATGCAATAGTTAAGTGATAAGAGAAATAAGTAGAAAAAGTGAGGAAAGAAAAGTATAAAACGTTCATAACAATAATATGTGTGCAGAATTCGGCACGTTGCTATTTTGCTAGAAAACTAAAGGCTAAAATTATTAACTACGGTTTGAAAATTATATGTTCGATACGTCGTATAAACCAAAATCCGGCATTTTAGGACAGCAAAATAACACAACAATCTTAAAAAGATAAGAACTTATATGTTGGAGCGGCGCCATCTACCAGCATGATGCAGTGGTGTCATCTAGTTTATTTGAGGTGTAACAACACCGATAGTTGGTTTGTGGTTCAATAATTAGTTCTCCAATAAGTAAAGAAACGTCAGGTATTTTTTTTGCCTGGGTGAAATCAGAGATGGCGTTGCGAAGTTGTTGGTAACCTGACAGCAGTCAAAGTCAACATAAAAAAAATTAGAAAAAGATTCGGCGAGTGATTCGGAGATTCTAGTCTGAGGAGTTGAACTGAACGGTCGATACGTAACGTCGTCTCTGGGATCACCACGTTTCTATTGCATTTCATCTGTAGGCGAGCAACCTGCTCCTGTTCCTACTGATTCTGCCTCTGCTTCTACATATATATGTGCATTTTAAAGAAATATTAAACAAAAGCACATACATGAAAAAATCACTTGGTGTCCGAACTCTCATGACTACGACTGACAAAAACATGGTTCATGTTAGGTAAAATATATCGACTATCAATGCTGCGACTAGCATTGGCTTGATGAACTTCAGTGAGATTAATTATTTGATCAACAAACGACCGGGCAACGGAACGTTTGATCGACAAATAATATTGCGACCCAACTCTAGCTTGACCAACTAAACATCAACTCCGAAAATCAGCGTAAGTATATTATTGAAAAAAATATGACGTGATTCATATGTGATTGCAGCCTAGGTATTATAGGCATTTTAACTAACGTAACGTAAGTACCTAATTAAGTACGTATTTTCATACTACGATTTTCATTTCGTCAGTTAAAAAAAAAAGATAAAATAACTATGACTTAAACATCTATTTCATATACATATAACGCGAACGCCTTATTATTTTCAAGACGGTAAAAAAAAGTTACCCAGTATATGTATAAGCAGGATTGTCCTTCATTAAAAGAAACGTTTGGAAATATTAACCCTCTGAAAGAGAAGTGTCCGCAGCGTTACTGTTTCAACATCACGTTTCATTATTTTATAGTATCTACGTTCAGTTTTCTGTCCGTTTGTGTCTCAGGAAGGCACAAAAGAAAAGAAAACTGAACGGAATATAACAGTAAAATTCAAATAGATTTTTATTTTTTGCAGCACTCGACTTTGAGATTTTAAAATATTAAATAAGAGTATAAAAAAGCATAGTAAATTTAAATGTCAAGAAAGCTTTGTATATTTTCTGATTGAATCCTATTGTGTTGAAACAATAAATATTGCGAGATTAAAAGTAGTTTACTTCGTTGTAAGCTTAACCAATAACAAATAAGCCTTGAAGCCAATATAAATGGTATATATGTCACCGGAAAATAATACGAATCGTAAGTTAAAAGTAATTTAAATAATATTTATTAAATAATGTCACATTTGTAAAATTGAAATATAGATGTCATTCTAAGGACTACATTCAATTAATTTCACTCTAGCGATCTTTTTTATCTCACACAATAAAATATGCTCAGTTAAAACAAGTACAGTAGAATCCGTTTATTATGACGCTTATATTGACCAACCGTTTATTATGACGTAATAAAACTACGAAGTTTGGTTTTCATATAAAATTCTTCTATAAAAAAGTGACATGTCGCTTATTATGACCCATTTTTTATAAATAATGGCCGACATGATTCTTTACACCTTCGGTAATGTTCGTTGATTCCCGACGACGTTCGGCACATGACTCGTTTTTGTTTTGAATCTCAGTGAGAAATTAACACTTGAAGATCACGCATTGTTTTTTGTTTGTCGTTTGTATTTTTCATTGCACTGTGAAGAAAATGACATCTCAACGCCGTAAAGCATTTACGTTTGAGGAGAAAGGTGCAATAATATGCAGACTAGAAAATGAAGAATCAAACTCATCTCTTGCAAAGGAATATGGCGTGGGTCATTTGGCAATTTTTATTTTGATTTAATATGTATCCATAATACATACTATGTTTCTCTGTTAAAGTACTTAAGTACATATTTACACAAAAAAAGGATTGTATTTTCACAAAACGCTTTGAATGACGTCCGCTTATAATGACGTGTTTCATAAACGGATTCCACTGTAGGTACAGTGCTTCTAGCGGAAAAGAATATAATGGTGGACATACAATTTATAATTTCCACGGCAGAACAATGGTAAGTAGTTCACTAGATTAGACACGAAGGTTTTACTTAAACATGGAATATAGAGGTACAATCGAATTGCATTATGTTATTTATTACGCTTTGTATTCAAAACTATTAGCAAACAAGTATTGAAATATCAGCGCGTCCATATTAATACTCGATTCTCTTTTCGGGTCGGCTATATTCATTTTGTAACTTAAATACAAAGGCAGTTTGGTACTGGATACTCGTTTCGATACCTCTTTTCAGGTCGGCTTCATTCATTTTGTAACTTAAACACAAAGGGTCTTTGACTGGCTGAGTGTTACGATTGAACTCTGGGACACGTTAAATACCAACTACACTTGAGAGCAATAAAATCGCACACCCCTTGTAATTTGGTTTATTACTGATTGTTTTCTAAAATCTAAAGATATTGAGTAAAAATCATTAGACAAAATTAAAGCATACAAGCTTAGCTTTACAAAAACATAAAATTAAAATCATTGACCTTTACGTAACTTACAAAAACCGACCGTACACCGAATTCCCCAAATTCACGCGTTTGCGTTGTCACTACTTGCACCCTTAGCCGCAGGTATAAAAAGGTCGGTTTATTGGAATTTTTAATCAGTTGCATACCGAAGGTCAACGTGATAACATCTCTACTGGAAGCATACGGATTTACTGGAAAAATATGGATACCACGCCCGCAGAAGCCGCTCAAGTTATTGCCTTGCTCGAAGCAGGCCATAACCAAAGTGAAGTTGCTCGACGGCTAAATTTGAGCCGCTACTCTGTTCGTCGTGTATACCAGAGGTTCCAAGAGACCGGTGGCTACATTCGGCGACCAGGATCTGGCCGGCGACGCACAACATCAGAGCGTGATGACCGCTTTCTTGACAAGGTCTTTGAGAAATCGGCAACTGAACGCGGTTCAACTGGGACAACAGCTTCGAGAAGTTCGCAATGTCAGTATAAGTCGGTGAACAGTTCGAAGAAGACTAGGTGAAGCAGAAATGACTTCACATCGCCCAGCAAATGGTCCCAAATTGACCACAGCTCACCGACAAGCCCGGCTACAATTTGCTAGGGAACATTTAAATTGGACGTATGACCAATGGCGGGCTGTTATGTTCTCTGATGAGTGCAGAATGACTTTACATGGTCATGATGGACGCTCTAGGGTCTACAGAAGGTCATCAGAGCGATTTTCACAATGCTGCATAAGCGAACGTGTGGCTTTTGGAGGTGGATCGTGTATGTTTTGGGGTGGCATAATGTTGGACACTAAAACTGACATTGTATTCATCACTACGGCGAATACCGGCCCGAGATCGAGAAGTTTGACGGCTGCACGATACGTCGAAGAAGTGCTCGAAGAACATGTGAGGCCGCTTGCGTGGCTTATGGGAGAAGATTTTCTCTTAATGCACGACAACGCCAGACCGCATGTCGCTAGAACAGTTTGCGACTACATGGAAGACGTTGGAATCACCGCGATGGAGTGGCCAGCTCGTAGTCCTGATCTCAATCCGATTGAGCATGTCTGGGATGAGCTAAAAAGAAGAGTTCGAGCAAGAAGCCCTGCTCCTACGCGCCTCCAAGAGCTTCAACTTGCCATTGAAGAGGAGTGGAACGCCATACCACAAGATTTCATGGTGAAATTAATACGGTCCATGAAAAACCGATTAAGAGCTGTAATCAAGGCTAGGGGAGGGAATACACCTTATTAAAAAACAATTTGATCAAGCATTTTGAGTTTTATTTTTATTCTTTCTTAAGCTAAATTGGGTAATTTTATCCGTATGTTGGGTTTTGTGCCCTAAAACTCCCTATGGGTACTTTTTTTACACTGTATTTGATATCATTAGAAAGGTACTGAAGTAAACATTCAAATAGTGTAAGTTTTATTTTAATATGTATTCACATTCATGAAAAAAACTGCTTTAACAACAAAAAGTCAACGTGTGCGATTTTATTGCTCTCAAGTGTAGTTAATTGGACTCGACTCAATCGCTCGAACTATAGCGGATATATCTATGTAGTTACAAGTTAGTTAGTGCACCGAAGGAAGAATGAATGCATAAATGCGAGTAACTAATAATGCAATAGCAAACCTGTGTTTTTTCTCAACCAGTCAATAACAATCAATCTATATCTATATCTATATATCTATATCTATATATATATATATATATAAAAGAAAGTCGTGTTTGTTACAACACTTATAACTCGAGAACGGCTGGACTGATTGCCATGGTTTTTGATTTGTTGGATTTGTTTCCGTCCCGAATAGCAGAATACATTTTAAAAACAAAAGAAAGTCGTGTTAGTTACACTCAACTTATTTATAACTCAAGAACGGCTGAACCGATTTGGCTGAAAATTGGTAGGGAGGTAGCTAAGAACTGGGAGGACATAGGATACTTTTGGGTAGGGGTAGGGGTAGGGTAGGCGTAGGGTAAGGGTAGGGTAGGGGTAGGGTAGGGGTAGGGTAGGGGTAGGGGTAGGGTAGTGGTAGGGTAGGGTAGGGGTAGGGGTAGGGTAGGGGTAGGGTAGGGTAGGGTAGGGGTAGGGGTAGGGTAGGGGTAGGGTAGGGGTAGGGTAGGGGTAGGGTAGGGGTAGGGTAGGGGTAGGGTAGGGATAGGGTAGGGGTAGGGTAGGAGTAGGGTAGGGGTAGGGTAGGGTTAGGGTAGAGGTAGTGTAGGGCAGGGGTAGGGTAGGGCAGGGGTAGGGTATAAAAGTCCACCCGTGCGAAGCCGGGGCGGGCCGCTAGTTTTTAATAAATTATGATCAGATGTTAATGTGACAAAATTACGTAAAAAGGTTATTTTGTCACCTTAATACTTGATAGTGCCCGTCGATCGTAGAGACATATCCCGAAATATTTCATTAAAAAAAAAAAATCATATAAACCTTGTCACCATTTTTAAAAATACAATATAAAAATAATTAAACAAAGTTAAGTATGAGAGCCCTGGTACCCATAACAAAGTAACATTTATACTTTGGATATGACACCACAAAGCTACATAGGTATATTTTATAGACCTCGGTTAATAAAATATATATAACTTTGTACCTACATGTTAAGATTGTTATAACCCTTGTGTTATTCCTTTGTATTCTCAAGAGGCGCAAATATACCCTTGATAGTGGTTATATATTTGTGCCTTTTGGTGTCGAAAAATCGCGGCCGTGGAGACCAGGAGCCAAATTAATTTGTAAAAACCTCACAGTGTTGCACTAAAGAGCTTCTTTAGTGCGACACGTTCTCCGAGTGCTGGTTTTCACTTTTCATAGCAGGTAAGCATTGCCATTCAACGGGATATTGCTGCCAACATTCTGGGAATCTTGCAAAGTAGAATAGTAGTATTTTATAAGCCTTCTTCATTTTATGAGAAAGTTTTATTTTAAATATGCTTCTTTTAGTTGTATTTTATTATTTCTTAATTTAGTAAATGAGTATTAGCAAAACATAACTGCTAAATCTAAATGAAATTTGTCAATTTACAATATGTAAAATGTATACAGCCATCGACAAGCTACTTCTTCTTCTTCTTCTATTCAGTAATCTAAATCAAACTTGACCAGTATTTGGCCACAGCGATTCCCCGCTCATTTGCCTCATCTAGGTCTTGTATTGTGCAGGATGTGGGGCAGTTTGGGCAAGTTACTGCCTTAATTTAGGTAAAACACTTTTGTTCAGTAATTACCTGCTCAAAAAGGATCTGCTGAAAACTTGAACTTGAAGGTGAAAAACACCAAAGGGCGGTGAAGCTGCAGGCTTCTTCATTTTATTATCGGTTTAAAAGACGACTTTGGTGACATTTCATCCGCAAAAATGTCATCCTCGGATGAAATGTGTTCTCAAATAATCATTTGACAACACATTTTATCCGAGGAAGCTTAGAGCGCCTCAGCTGAGAGCCTCAGCAGTGAGCCTCAGATGGCAAAATATCTGAGGCTGAAATCATTTGCGAAGGAAATGTCATGGGTCCTTTAAATAATGATAATTTAATGATATTATTATAAATATATCTTTTGGTAAATCAATAATCGCTCAGGCAGTTCTGGTAGGTAAACGTTCCGAGATAAAAACGTACAACCAAGCGTCGCTAAATTCCAAGAGCTATAAAAATGCAAAGTGTTCACATTGCGCAACGCGTACAATTTTGCGGTTTGCTCATAGATTATAATATCATGCCAACACGGTTGGCTACATACATATATTATCTTTTCATTCTTAATGTACCTATCTGTTTATTTTGTCAACGTGAATAGGAAACTAATAAAAATTTATATAGTGTGTTGCAGATAAGTGTTATGCTTAGTCGTAAATTATAGCTATTATTCATCAACATCATCAGCCAAGATCCGAAGGGAGGGTATTTTCCATAGTCAAAACGCTTAGCAGGCGGGTTGGTGACCGCAGTATAATGTTGTACCACACAAGGGAACGCTGCTGCCGGTCATTTATATACGATTATTATAGATTATAATTAGAAAAGCTCCTAGGCACGGAGGGAAGTCCCTCAACCAACTAGACCTGGAAAGAAATCTTAGAATTTACACAAAGATTTCCTGCCCATCGTGGGGATCGAACCCATGACCGACCCATGAGATTTAAAGCGAGCAAAATACCGCTACGCTACGGAGGTTAACGGAGTAATGGTTTAGTTCATAATATTCTATAAAATGCAGTACACTAACGGGGTTCAAGTTAGGTTCTCTTACTTTAGTATGAGATCTTTGTAAAACCTGTGAAAGCAATTAATTACTAAAAAATAGTTCTGACTAACTCATTTATAAGCTGTATTAAATAAAAATCATTACTAAGTTTTGTACAAAAGAGACCTGTAATTGGTGCGAGGGCAGAGCGTTATAATGAGACATGAATCATATGTCGAAAGCAATTTTCTCGTTTCCCTTAATAGCAAAGAAAATACTAATGAGTATTTAAGAAAATTCTTGACTTGTTGCTGTGAAATATTAACGACTTTGTGATTAAAAGTCGGTTTCATCTACTCTATCCACTTATAATTAGGTGAAGTCTAGATTCGGTATTAATGTCACTGTCTGTTACAAAAAAATATTGAACCATACCGTATTCTTTTAAAAATGGAACGCGAGTGTTAACTTTGTAAAAATCTAGAATCAAATCAAAGACAGTTAATTTAAATAAAAAAATAATAATTGAAATAATTTGTGAAATAAAAATAATACTTTTTAAATTTATATGTTATGAAATGTGTTTATTTAAATTAATAATTTAAGAATTAATTTTGTTAAGCTTTTATTTAACTTGCAATGGATGTTGTATGTAAGTTCGGGTAGAATCTTGCAATCTTTCCGACTTAGCTGAAATTTTGCAAGCATATGTATATTGCGTGACAATGCAATAATATGGTACCAAGGAGCTGATCTGACGATGGAGTCGGAAGGTGGCCATAGGAACTCCTGTACTGCACGAGATAGACCTGTCATGTTTGGGCTCGTTTTACTTGTCTTGAATAACTCTGCTGAAAGGACTTACTTGCAATGGATGTAAGTATACATCCATTGCAAGTAAGTCCTTTCAGCAGAGGGTTGGGGTTTTTGGAATCCTCGATTATGGAATGTTTAATTCTCTAGGAACGGTCAGTTATTTCTGACTTGTGTAATTAGGTGAGATAGGCATCAATAACATTGATTTGCAACCTGTCTAGGAGAAGAATAACTCCAAAATCAAACCCGGAACATTATGGTATTAAGCTGGATTTGTACAAGTCTGTAAGAACGGTCAATTATTTTTGAATTGTGTAAATTGGTGAGATAGGGGTCAATATCATTAGTTTGCAACCTGTCTAGGAGAAGGCTAACTCCAAAATCAAACCTGGAACTGGGTTTCGTAAGGCAGAAAGTCAAAGTCAAATATCATTCATTCCGTAAAAATAGTTAGGTACATTTATTTGGAATCGTCGTATTAAAGAGCTTAGACTGTTCGAAATTAACCGGCAAACGACCTTGCAATATGATGCGTTGATTGAGATGAACAGGCTGAAGAACGTGTCAAACGATAACTAAAAAGTAAAAACATTAATTAAAAGTAAAAATTACCTTTTTTTAAAAAAAAAAAAATTAAATTTATTTTAATGCACTAAAAGAAGCAAAAAACAACTTGAACTTTAAGAGAGATTTGCTTGTGTAGCACTAGCAAGCCAATTAAATAACTTGATGAGATTTCTATTGATTTCAACAATTTTCAAAGTAAGTAAATACGAGGTACTTAAATCTCCTATTACATATAAATTGTGTAATGACCACTCATAGAAGTTTTGTTGACACGAATATAATTTCCACACTATATTACTTTATCGATAAATTGGTCTTTCTTATGACAGTAGTTATGTTATGACCGGACATAGAAGTTGGATGTTCATATTATTCTTTATCTCATAATATTAACCGTCGTAGGAAAGTGTAATTTTTCGATAAATTAATATTGTTAGGAAGTACATAGGACAATTTTATTCATGCAACAAAACTTCTATGTCGGGTAATGATTATAAGATGATAGTAAACGTTATTTTTCTTCTTTTTAGTGCATTTGAATAAAAGTTTGTTCGTAAAAAGTTTTTGTTTACTTTTAATTATTTTAAATATTAACTCTCTTATTTACGGTTTACTTACAAACGTCAAGTGAGTTACAAATAACGCCTAAAGAAAATTAATTGTAATTTATTTATATAAATAAATTATCCAATATTAGTTAGGATTATCCAATATAGTAGACTAGTTATACAAAACTTTTCGAGCGGACTACACATTTTTTTGACATGACTGGTTAAGCGCTACCATAATTTTTCATTTCAACAAAATCGCCATAGAAAATCAATCAAAATTAAAATTTAGTCTTTTGGGAATATTTAACTGACAATTGAAAATTTAGCCCTTGAAAGAATATGTTATCAAGAATTACTAACATTACTGAACATTTTAAGAACGATAAAATTTATTTGCAATAAATTCTATTAGCAATATTTAAGATAACTTCTGAACTCAACAAAATTTATCGCATTTATGAAACGATATTTGTGGTAAACTTTGTTGTGGACATCCTCCATAGCGTAGCGGTATTTGGCTCGCTTTAAATCTCAGAGGTCGTGAGTTCGATCCCCACACCGGACAGGAAATCTTTGTGTAAATTCTATGATTTCTTTCCGGGTCTGGTTGGTTGAGGGACTACCCTCCGTGCCTCAGAAAGCACGTTAAGCCGTTGGTCCCGATTATTATAACATCATCTATAATAATCGTATATCAAAGGACGAGCAGCTGCGTTTCCTTGTGTACAACATAATACTGTTGTGTGTACAACATAATACTGCGGTCACCAATCCGCGTGCCAAGCGTGGTGACTATGGCAAATATCCTCCCCGGAAGGAGGCCCATGTTCAGAAGTGGACGTTATACGGGCTGATGGTGATGATGATTTGTTGTGAAAAATAGTTCTAGTAACTCCAAATATTTTAATCAATTATGAATTGTTTGATGTTGCGTTGGGACAATATCACCTACCAAATATTCATAAATTAAAAAAGAAATGGTGAGTGATAGAAGTGGGTAGAATAAAATATTTATCGCAATAAAAATGCATCCATTGTCCTATTTGAAAATATATTTCAGGCATCCACTGCGGATGTAACAGATCAATAAATTAGATTATTAATATTGTGATAGGCCTCTAATTAAAACCAAAATCGTGATCAATAGAGGCAAAATCAAAACAATGATCGTGGACCAAGTGCATCATAATCAAATATCGCTATGATTAGAAAATCAATTCCACGGTCATACTGGCGAGTATGTTGAAGGAAATAAGTTGAAAATGTACTATCATTGAAAAGAAAGTGTAACCGCAATATTAGGCCAATAGTTTTAACATAACAACATTGTATGGCGCTACCCCTCAAATCATTATGGCCATAGGCGAGAAATCATCATCAAACCACGACTATAATGTCAGAAGTAAACGTCTAAAATGGAGGTCTAAACTTGATAATTACAATTACACTCTGGCCTGATACCAGAGAAAAGAATTTTACAGAATAAAGGGCAAACGGAGAACAAAGTGAAAACCGGTTTACTATTTAGCGCTACGAAACTCTTCTAATAAAACCACCATTGCATATAAACCACAACGGTTTTAAACAAAAAGTTACACACTTTTATTTATTCCACAAGCCTTTGTCTAGTTAGGTGAATTAGATACTCATGACATTTAGTACAGTTTTTTTTTGTGCTTTACGGTATATATTTGATTGTTTGCTTGAAGTTACTTTGTTTATCTTTTTCATTTTTTATATCTGTGTTTTATGTTTTCTCCGCCTAATGTTTTAAGTGTATTTACTGTCCTCTGTTTAAAATGTATTTGTTTTGGGCGATAAAATTAAATGATTTGAAAAAAATATGATTATAATGTGGCATTCTTTATGCATTTAGATTTACATACCCTCATGATTATTTCCCCTAATGTAATAAAATAGGTATTCAATTAGTTATAAAAGTGATTAATATTATAAGTAACTTTACTTATATCACAATCGAAAAATGTCTGCAAACATATCAACTCCGTATGTCAGTTCTCATTTTATGACTACTATTTTCTAGTGCATATTTAAGTGTTTTGGAAACACAACCATAAACTGACTGGTTGTAGTTTGCAGTTAGTCTGTAAAGTAGTAAGGTATTTAGTAGCTGAATACTTTGATGAACGATAAAAACCATTCGTGTTTTAATTACCTTCTTACTGCAGTAACAAATTCATTTTTTGTTTACTTTAGACGAGGCCGCCAAAAACCCTTTTCAATAATTAAGCACTGCAGTGCTGCTTCATAGAAGACGAATACAATACCCTAAATGCGCATCTTTATTTAATATCACATACTATTTTTTACAAAAAGATTTAATTACACAAATTGAAATTCTTTGGACATATGAAAATCGGAAATCAAACCGATTTGTTAGATTTCCCATATTTATACGTCCGAAGAATTTCAATTTTGAAATTGCTTCAACAAGGCATTGGCTGTTAGGTTTTGATTCCGGTGCGAAATGCATTACGCATCCTCTCCTGAGGAGACGAATGTGGGTTTACCCCTCACTATAGCGATGGTTTACTGATAGTGTGATGGTATTCACACCACGACGACAAAGTTTATCTACTAAAGCCCCCAAAATACCTTGAATTCCACCGATTTCAAGTTATTTTTCAACCAATAAGTCTGAAGTGAATTTTTGATTCTGCCTAAAGATTTTCCGGCGTAGTAATCAAAACTTTGCATTCATTAGTCGCGATCAGTTTAAATATTCAACATTTAAGTACCGTATCTCCAAAGTACCTAAAACATCTGCAGCAAGACACATCATTGATATAAAATTACATTATGCGGTCACAATTTGGCAAAGATACTCATATTAACTGAAAAACGCAATCTCAACTCTGAATGTTAGATTTAAAGTTTAATTCTCATTGATGTAAGTGCGTTGCATTCAGGAAGTCTATCCTCCTAATAAGGTGCTTACGTATAAATAAGAAGGGGTAGAGAGGTTTTACACAAATGCGAAATTATGTTTCTGTGGGATTTTTTAAAACAGTGGCATTTGAAGTTTTATAGCTAATATAAATTACTAAAGTAAAATTAAGTTTTAAAACTTAACTGTAAAATAAATAAAATACAAAATATCTTGACTATTGAATTCTAATTGGATGCGGTATATTATGCTAGAAAGTTAAATTGACCGCCTATGATTTCACACACTTATTTTCTAATTTTCATAATGCTATAATGTGCATCTACGTGAGCACCAAATATCTCCGAACTTGAAATCATATACTCGCATGTGCATATTTACCATAATAATATGGTACCTCACATATTTAGTTGTTTCATTTTAGATATTTTGTTTGATCTGCGCGTTATACCAATAACATTAAGTATCGAAGTAGTTTGCGCAACCAATATGCCACCAATGTAGATTATGATTCAGTATGATGTAAACATCCTTAAATTTAACATATTTCCATAAACAATTTCGAACCATAATAAAAGCCTCTACTTACAACGAAACTATAGACGGAGCTTTGTAGAATGTTGTTACTAAAAATTAGGCGCAGTAATACAAAATTGCCTGCCGGCTATGCATCACTGAAGCTTGCAGCCTAAACTAGCTATAAAATTAAGGCAGTTTAATGGTTCAAGAGGAAGACGGAAGCGATGCTAAACTTTACTAAAGTGAGAACAAAAGTGTGTTTATAATCTTACCAGGAGTGCTGCTAACAACAATCCGCTGGGCAATCATCGAATGCACTGGGTGGCGGATATCGTTAACTGTCATAGTTTAAGGGCTAGTAAATATTTAGTCGAAAAATAAAGATAAACTGGGAAACCAGTAAACCTTTAAACCAGCGCTTCCTGGGAAAATATCCGGCGCACTAACAATACAATGTTGACAAGACATAGAACTATGTTGACGGCATACCCGCTTGGTTGCATGTTTCGATTGCGTGTAAAATCCGACATTGTTCGCTTGCAGTTGCATCAGGTCCTAGGACATTTTAAAACGGAGTAGTGAGGCCGTTAATATATTTCTAAAATGATTTTATTATTTTAGAGAACTAGAGCGTACAAACCTGCCTATATCTGAAAATTAAATTAGCCGAGAATTTTCATGATGAAATTTATCGACATCAGAAGCATAAGGACGGATATACTATTATATTTCAGAAGTGAATTACTATTTTATATTGAAATATTTGTTAATATCTGCGGAAAAGTAAATTATTTGTAGATAACTTGTATAGTCCGATTCGCAATCTGACGACAAACGTTTTGCTGTTTTTTTCTTCGGTTTACGTTCCAATTTCTTGATTTTTCTTAAGGTATCCTTAGGGCAAGGGCATGGTAGTGTTATCATAATCACTGTCTTTATGTGATATATATACTCAAGAGATCTAGATCTCTAAAGTTAAGGCATAATAAACAAGTAAAAAAAATATTCTTGTTAAAATATATGCGTGATCGTGATGAAACTAAGAAACGTAATGAAACTCCCGCCGCCGCTGTGATAGCTGTGACAGCAGGGTTCTATATTGTTTTTTTTTTGGTTTTTATATGCATAGGAACTTTAAATGTGTGAGATAAGGATGGCATCTACTAACGTACTGCTGCAAGTAAATAATGTAATCGTCTTCGGTTGACACCCGAAATATAATTGGAATCAAACATCACCAGGTAAGTTCTTTTGATTCTTTATTATACTTCAGAAGCATTTGGTCGTTAGAGCCAGTTTACGAAAATGGCACATAGGACGAATGTTTCTGACGAAACATTCATCCTATGTGCCATTAATATAGCACAACCGACCTCATGCTTTTGAGCTTGAGATATTTCAATGACCGTGTTGGCCAAAACACCGACAGGCCCACAAACTGGTAGGTAGAGCGACAGTTGCATTCCATAACGTAAATATTACTCATTCTTCCTTCACCAGCGATTGCTCTGAGCAAACCTTGCTTAAGTTGCTTAGTTTGTATTTTAAAGTATTGAATAAGGCTGCAGCTCTGCTTGCTATTTTGCCCGTCGATTTAGCAAAAGCCTTGTGGCCAACATGTCCATATTCAAAATTGCACACAAAAAACATTGCCATATAAGTTCAGTAAATCGAAAGTTCTGCAATGAAACTAAAATAAATACTTAATTGTGTAATAAACTTGTAAATGAAATGAAATAGTTTATTAGTAACGTAGACGAATAATTCGCTTGTTATATTCATTTAATTATCACATTTTAGTACATTATTTTTATTTTCAGCAGAGGACGGCTACGCTCCTACGGCTGAAATGATGATGACTTAAATTAAGAACATTATATCATATTTTATTATATACAGAAAGTCTTCAATATATAGTATGAGTTCACTGTTTGTGTGTCATTTCATACAGACAATATGTTTAACTAAATCTATTTTTATAATCTTATTTTTAACTGATTAATAATAATAATGATCTTAGCGAAGCCCGTGAGTATTACTATGAAGCGAGAGAAAAAAAATGTCGAGAACAAAATGAGTAAAATTAATATTAATTTATACTAATTAATAATACTATTAATTAATACTAATTTCTTATCTTATCTGGTCTAAAGCCAAGAACGCGTCGCGAACGTCACCTTGCGAGGACTACCGTCCCTATCTAAATCCTAAACCGTGTGCAACTCATTGCAACCACTTTATATAACAAACTTTTACATATTATTGTAAGAGCGAAAGAGGTTTCAGGCTCTAAAATAAAATATGTGATATAGTTTATGGTTGTTTGTCAGTTAGTCGTATTGACGTCAGTGCGGTGATCTGTATATTTTGCTGTTCTATTTATTATATTCACTTTTATCTCATATCTTATGGTTTAATTAAACTCTAAATCAACTGTTATTCTAAAATTGCTTCCCGCGCGCTTTTTACCCGCGTCATACCCGTTCCCGAAACTTCATAATAAAATATAGCCTTCCTCGATAAATGGGCTATCTAACACTGAAATAATTTTTCAAATTGAACCAATAGTTTCGGAGATTAGCGCGTTCAAGCAAACAAACAAACTCTTCAGCTTTATATATTAGTATAGATTTTTTCTGAACAGTTCATATTCAAATTTCAAAACACTTATGATTTTCATATTTATATACCGGTTTACTTTTGGTACCCTTTTGAAAACCAAAGTTTTTAACATTTCGCTCAAGCTTATGATTGTACCATAATATGAGGCTATTTTAGTTTAGTTTCAACGGGCGTACTTACAAGCAACGATATTTCACTCGCTATCGCTTTTAAATAACGTTAGCTGCCTACTTTTGGTCAAGTAATTGCGGAAAATTTTACTTAATATATTTCTTCAGTTTTCATTTGCGACTTACAATGTAGCCTACATTTTAGCGATGTTTTTAGAATAAAAAAGCTATTTTAAGGCTTATTTCGATTTACTGTTTATTAGGTATATGCCGCTAACTTTACACGACACGCTTAGGGGTATAAATTTTTGACTTATGACAGTTTCTGTTCCCTTCAGTAACTCCACCCTCTGCTCAGATCGAGGTTATTTTGGATTTAATACCAGCATTATTCCAGTCGATCATCAGAGCGGGTGTGTAATATATGCCATAATAACAGATAATATATCATCACTTGAAATAACGTTCACATGATATAATTGTCATATGCTATAAAAACAAATAACTTAATTTTATGTAATCTAATATTACATTTCATATAAACTTCTTTTGCTCATCATAACATTTAGTATAACGTTCATCTTATATAATTTTCAATTAGGATATTGCTCTTTTTATCTAACGTTCAGTTGCATCTAACCCAAATGATTCACCAACAATAGAAGGGATCTGGCGCTCGGCGGCCGCTGCCGCGGCACGCTCGCTGCGCTCGCTCGCCTTTGCGCGCTAATAGTCATGGTTCTAACCTAACCTAACCCACATGATAACAGATAATATATATTATAGTTACTAACTGAATATTAGTTTAAATGTGCATTATAGAAAATGTTTATTAAACCATATAAAATTAGGTAAACTGAAATAATATCAATAATTCATTACATCATTTCAATGTTATACAAAAAAAAATTAATGAAATTAGGTCATGTGATCGTTAGAACTTTTGTTATTATGTCAAATGGTACGTACCCCATCTGAGCATATCAGATGCTAATAGTGTTCAACACAATAAAGCTTAAGAGTATTACTATAAAAAAACTAGAAAAATCACAGACATAAAATTGACAGTAGCCAAAATGATAACCAAAGACAACAAATCAGACTACTTTCTCATCTCGTTCTCTCTCTCTCATTACTCACTCATCTTGACCGCACCGGCGGCGGTGGCTTAATGATTACGGCAGTGGCCTCTGAGCTGGTGTTCTGGGTTTGACTCCCACCCGAACAATTATTTGTGTGAGCCACGAATATATCAACGCTTATATAAATAATATATGATATCATATAAATTGTGTAGACGTTTTAAAGTACATATATACAAAATGTTTATGTTAATAATTTCAATACATTTTAATAAAAACTTGTTTTTACCATTAATTTATATTAAGTACTTTTCATTTTATATAACAACTTCAGTTATATTAAACTTATTATAAAATAAATAATTATTAATTATAGCTTTCATTTAACATTTATGGTTTTCATGGCATTATCATCAGTAGTATTCATGATGAGATTGATACTGTTTTTTTTTTGTTAATCTACTGTATAAGCGTAGATATTTTTTTGGAATTCACTTTGATTTAAATTACGGTGGCTCTTCCAGGATGTACTACACTATTTATCAGATATAATAGGCTTTTTGTATTATTTTCTATATATTCAGCAAAAATCTTTGTATTGCTTATTTTCCAAATTGTCCCAGTAGTGCGTAGTCTTTTCAATTATTTATTTGTCTGTCTATATCACCTGGAGGTCCCTGATTTGTTTAACCTGTAAAGGGGTCGCGAAATCAAAAAGATTAAAAACTCTGGCCGAACACCAAAACCAACTTACCTAAAAGAATTGTAACACAAATATAACCAGTTATGGGATTTCGTGCCTCTATTCTATGGTAGTTATTTTATAAGAAAATAATAAAATAAATTTAAAGAAATGAATTTAAAAGCAAAAGCGAGAGACAACCAGACAAGTACACGGCGCTTGTGCTTACGAGTACGGCTGCCGCTCGTTCGGGCAAGTTTGAATCAAGGATTTGTCACATCAATTTGACATAACAGGGTTGATACGACAGAGGGGCTTTCCTTTAAACTGCCTATACTAGGTACCATTTCCAAGCTCTGTACCAAAAATCAATTAAATAGGAGCAGTAGTTTAGTCGCAAATGATTTTTTAAGTTTTTGCGCCGTTTGAACACGATGTATCTTTCCTAACAGCTGATTATGTCTACGCATAGGTCATGCACCTTAAAACGATAAATCTGAGTATAACCTACGATGCGTTGTTGCCGCTCTGAATCAAATCATTGCAGAACATCCCGCACCGGCGCGCGCGCGACGTTGCCGCTTTGCTAGGTCAGTGAAATTTATTTACAAAGGGTGGTTTCGTTTTACTCTGATTTGTAAGCTATTTAGTTTGTTTGAAAGAAAAAAAATCTCAATTTGGTTGCTTTTTATTTTTATACCGTATCGGATTAATAAAAAACACGTATAGTAAACGTAGCGTAATTTAATGCCCCTCTGTCATATCAACCCTGTATATATATGGATTCGTTTTTGAGTTATCAGGGGGTCAAATGAACACACGTTTTTGCTTACCAGTTCTGTTAGCTTGAACATGGCTTGACACGCTACCGAGTGTCTAGATAATGTAATATTTTACTCGGGCACATACATTGTTTCTTTACGGAAAAAATGGTGGACGCATTTCTACACATTTACAATTCAACCAGAGGCCAAAGCTATAATATATAATTAAAGTTAAAATTAACACATTCCTGACAATATTGGAAACCAAGTATATATAGAAATAAAGTAATTGTTGCCAATATTCATTTTCGAATATTGTGTTGTTCACAATCAAAAACCGTATTCGCCGAATTGCTGGATTATCAATTCAACTAGCATTCGCTTTGCCTATGTTATGTAGAACAAAACTAGAGTTCGTAGAAAATGAAATAAACTGAACGCATACCATAAATGTAATAGACACTTATAGTCCAATGACGAAGGAAATGTGGATTGAGTAGTGTTAGTATGTACTAAGAACGCATGCCTACCAGCTAGCTTGCTTAGGCGGCCAATTTTCAGATATGAGATAATCAAGGTACATAAAAGCATTATTTACCTCACGTAAATTCTCCAAGCTGATTTTTACGTATATTTTAGGCAATATCCTTAAAATATGTCGCCAATACTCCCAGACACTTTCCGTCGACCGTATTGCTTTGCATACGATTTAAAGCTTCCAAATGTACAAGGTACATGTTTTTATGTACCTTGATTACCTAATACCTAAAAATTGGCCGTGTAAGCAATCTATCAGATTGGCATGGCATTTTTAGTACAAACTAACACTACTCAATCGTCTACATTTCCTTCGTCAGAAAATACGTGACGTCTGGCGCCCTGGGATTTAATCTATTAATGCCACTTTTATTATATTCAACAAATAGTAAATGTTTATTGATTATATCATCATTATCATCATCACCAGCCCGTTTACGTCCACTGCTAAACATGGGCCTCCTCTTAACAGACCTTGGCAAGCCAGGATCGTAGAGGGATATTGCAATAATCACCACGCTTGGCAGACGGATCGGTGATCGCAGTAAGATGTAAACCTTGAGCTAATAGACGCTGCTGCCCATCCATCAGCCATATGTCCCTTAGTCGCCTTTTACGACACCCATGGGAGCCGGAAACCACACGGTAAATTCTATATTGTGTATCATTCAGATACAATCCGGGTGAAAATTATCGATCATCGACCGATGCTCACATCAAAGTCACGACATCTAAGATATATAATATTTTGATCCACAAAAGCTTGTAAAACAACTGCTATATTAAAAAAAGCAAATCAAAAATATTCTTTATTCATATAGACACTTTTAAAATACATTATGTTAAATCATGTTTTCATGATGCGTCCCTTTTTTTACGACATGTTCTGGACCTGGCAACTCTGGGAAGAACTGACAAAAAAAAACTCGGTGGAATCCTTTTTTAAAATAAATATAACCAATGACATACTTTTCTTGATCGATTTTAACATACAACCACCACCGTAGCGTAGCGGTATTTGGCTCGCTTTAAATCTCGGAGGTCGAAGGTTGGATCCCCACGCCGGAGAGGAAATCTTTTTTGTAAGTTCTAAGATTTCTTTCGAGGTCTGGTTGGTTGGGGGAGACTACATTCCGTGCCTTGGAAAGCACGTTAAGCCGTTGTTCCCGATTATTATGACATCATCTATAATAATCGTATATATCAAGGAACGGGCCCGACTGTCAAGCTAGGTGACTATGGCAAATATCCTTCCCGGGAGGAGGCCCATGTTCAGCAGTGCAATAAAATTTATTAACATTTCCTGTTATGAATATTTAAAATAGATTCATCGAAAAAAACTATCACATATTTATATATATTTTAACTTGGAATTTACTATAATCTACATATTATTTAACTTACTGCTGCGGGATCGGATGATGTGATGGAATAATTTTCTCTTCTTTTATGCTATGTTTTCGAATACCAACAGAAAAGACACCAAAAATAAAAATGGCACATGTCTTTAAATGATGTAAATATAAGTACATATAAAAATCTCGAACGTACTCTGATTTTAAAATTTATTTCAATAATATGTTTTGTATTTGGGTTATAAATTCCTGATAATGATACAACAGGAGGACAACCTCCGTAGCAATATTCGGCTCGCTTTAAATCTCGGAGATCATGGGTTGGATCCCCACGCCGGTCCGAAAATCTTTGTGTAAATTCTAAGATTTCTTTCCGGGTCTGGTTGGTTGAGGGGCTACCCTCCGTGCCTCGGAAAGCACGTTAAGCCGTTGGTCCCGATTAATATATCATCATCTATAGTAATCGTATATCAAGGAATGGGCAGCAGCGTTTCCTTGTGTAGTAAAATATAATACTACGGTTACCAACCCGCCTGCCAAGCGTGGTGACTATGGCAGATACTCTCCCTCGGAAGGAGGCCCATGTTCAGCAGTGAACGTTATACGGGCTGATGATGATGATGATGATGAATAATTATTGCCGATATTCCGTTTTGAGGATGCGATCTCTTAGGGGGTAATAGCGGTGCGCAAATTTAGTAGGTATAAAAGTTTTTCGTATTTACCTACATTATTTCACACTTAAAGTTTATATTGACAAGGTGTGCAGAATGCTAATATTATATTTAAATTATGACCGATTTGTATGGAGAAATCGAAAATCGAAATCTACGCGGATGAAGAACAGCTAGTTATGAAATAAGACAAATAAAGAAGGGTGTAATTATATGACATCCATCTGTCACAACTAATTATGCGCAGCTTACTGGATTAAATTAGTTTTAGCTTCCCTGGAGGTGTGATCTTTGCATCTAATTACAAGTCTATGCATATAATTATCCTCTTGCCACCGATAAAGTTAAATTAAATACGATATCATCATAATTAAAAGGCTTCTGTTTTAAAGTATATTGAACAAATATATCTTTGTTAAAAGCTTCCGTACTGGCTGTTGCCTACTTTGGATTGGTTTGTATGCAGTCGTTACTAATAATACTAATTATTTTAATGTTTGATGAAGCACAACTGCGCCAAACTCTTGCATAATGAATTTGTAAACTTCAATAACAGTAAATTGTTAGATATAATTTATGTTTCAGGACTTTGTGCCCTAAAATACATGTTATTAAAAGCTGTAGTAGTAGGTAGTAGTATTAATTTAACAAAATACGGTTACGGTATAACGGTTGTAAAAAAATAATTGTGTTAAATTTAACAAAAAAATTAGTAATCATCAGCAACATATCCCACAAGGCTGCAAGAATACACCAATATATATACGAACCATGATAAATAAAAATTGACTCGCTCAAGCGGCTAGCGAGGCCAGAGCCAAAACAATGCATAAAATAGTTTTTGAATACTAGATCTACGACGTCACAAAATGTCTGACAGCGTTTTTGGCGATTGAAGACGTAGACTAAAAAATTGATTTCCACATTTAATTAATATAGCCATCTTCCAGATTCATGAACACATTATTATATTTAGGTTCTTTATGACAAATACTTATGGAAATAAATACAATTGTCACATAATTTTATATGAGTTGTCATAATATTCCTGAATATTCCCCTACCCGATGGCTTTATTGTGTTATTACGCTTAAGACGATTAAGTTCAGTATAAAATTGATTGACCCCAAGCAGAATTCTCGGCAATATCTTGCAGACTCAGGTGACTGATGCTTTGATACATTGTAAGAGGATTAAATTTGAGAGTTGATGGATCTAAGCAATGGATCTAAGCAATATGTAGCATTAAATGGGGTGCGTACCATTTGACATAATAACAAAAGTTCTAACGATCTCATGACCTAATTTCATTTGATATATTTTTTTTTTGTATAACGATGAAATGATATAATGAATTATTGATATAATTTCAGTTTACCTAATTTTATATGGTTTAATAAACATTTTCTATAATGCACATTTGAACTACACTCGGTTTCAAAAATAACGGGTCAGTCACAAAAATTGAAATACCTCCAGAGCTGTAAAAGTTAGATCAATGAAATAAAAAACAGAATAAAAAATTTTTAGTTGCTCTTCTAATAGCATATTATTTAAACTGGTTGATGAAAAAAACTTCATTATAAAAACAAAATTTTAAAAAATTACTATTTTTAAAATATTTTTGTTTCATGTCATTATGGATGCTTTCCATTTCTATTCTGTCACAAAAAAAATATATTGTGAACGTCTTCCACGTGCATAATTATTATTCTGTGAGGTGAAGCATGGCAGTCACGCTAGAGGAATGTACCAGAATCCTAACTTTTTTGGAACTTGGGCGGAGCCAGCGTGAAACAACCAGAAACATTGGTGTATCTTTGTCGACTGTTCAGCGGGTAGTCCAGTGGTACCAAGAGACCAGATCACACCTTAGAAGACCAGGAAATGGCAGACCAAGATGCACAACGGCCAGGGAAGACAGACAACTGGTGGCTACAATGCTCCGAAATCGTTTTCAAACTGCTGTTGGTCTAAAAACTCACTTTATTCGCTTTGGAGGTGGCAATTTAAGCGCTCAAACAGTAAGAAGACGTCTTGCTGAAGCAAATTTGAAAGCATTGAGGCCCGCAAATGGCCCCAAACTGGAACGGGGACATCGAATTGCAAGACAGAGATACGTGCGCGAGCACTTAAACTGGACACTAGACGATTGGTCTAGGGTAATGTGCACGGACGAGTCTAAATTCATGCTTTATAAGCATGATGGTAGGCAGTTGGTGTACAGAAGACCAGGGGAGCGCTTCCATCAAGCGTGTGTGGAGGAAAAAGTGGCGTACGGTTGAGGCTCCGTACAAGTTTGGGCTGGGATTTCTGCTGAGGCCCGCACCGAGCTGGTACTCATTCAAAATGGAACTCTAAATGCAGAGAGGTACGTGGAAGAGATCCTCAATGAACATGTAGGTCCTTTCATGGCCAGGATGGACCGGCATGGCATATTAATGCATGATAATGCGCGTCCCCATACCGCCAGAATTGTACATGACTACCTTGAAGAGGTCGGTATCGAACTCATGCATAGGCCAGCGCGAAGCCCGGACTTAAACCCCATCGAGCACGCCTGGGACTAGCTTCAGAGATGCGTGAAAGGTCGAAACCCCCCACCAATCACGCTTCCCGAGCTCAAACAAGCACTGGTGGAGGAATGGGAAGGTATTCCTCAGCACCGGCTCCGAAATTTGGTGTACAGCATGCCTAATCGCCTGGAAGCTGTTAGAAGAGCTCGTGGTGGCAATACAAAGTATTAAATGAAGAAAGTGATGAAAAACAGCAAAAAAACAATCATAAAAAGAATGTAATCTTAAGAAAAATATGACTACTTTAGTTTTTTTTTATTTAGAGATTAATATTGTGGGTGCAACTAAGTTTTATTTTATTTTTTATCTGTATAATTTAATTCTTCAGTCTTCGTTTCATTAGGATGGCATACGTAGTTCGGGAGATATTCGGGTTTATGTGACTGACCCGTTATTTTGGAACCGAGTGTAATATTCAGTTAGTATAATATTCTTCACTTATAACATTGTTGTATGAATAAATAACTACGAATTAATATGTATGTCTTTTTGTTCTTTCATATTCACCTCATATATAGCTGCGTCAGATCCCATCTATGGTTGGTGAATCATGTCGGTTAGGTTAGGTTAGAACCATGACCATTAGCGCGCGAAGGCGAGTTAACGAAGCGAGCGTCCCGTGGCAGCGGCCGCCGAGCGACAGATTTCTTCTATTGTTGGTGAATTATTTGGATTAGATGAGGTTATAACAGTATGATGTTTTCTGATATTTACTTATTCACTACAGAATTTGGGCAGAAAATGAGTAAATATGAAAATTAGGTCAACTGAACGTTATATAAAAAGAGCAATATACTAATTGAAAATTATATGAGATGAACGTATACTAAATGTTATTACAGCAAAAGAAGTTTATATGAAACTAGCTGACCCGGCAAACGTTGTTTTGCCATATAAATAATTGATCACTAAGGGGTATGAAAAATAGATGTTGGCCGATTCTCAGACCTACTCAATATGCTCACAAAATTTCATGAGAATCGGTCAAGCCGTTTCGGAGGAGTACGGGAACGAAAACTGTGACACGAGAATTTTATATATAAGATGTAATATAAGATCACATGAAATTAGGTTATTTGTTTTTATAGCATATGAAAATTATATAATGTGAACGTTATTTCAAGTGATAATATATTATCTGTTATTATGGCATATATTACACACCCCATTAAATGGATATGTAAAAAGCTTATAAAGAGCTAAGGTTTTTTACTTTCCAAAATTATACTGGTCAGTGAATTTGATAAAAAAACTGTAGGTACAACAATACAGTCCACATTAGGCATATTTTAACTTTGATAAATAATTAATCTTTAGTAATATATGTTTTTGACAATAATATTTTTTTATATATTAAATAATTAATTTGAATAATAATAATCATTAATTTGCAGGAATATACAAGTTTTAAAATACATTTGCAGGTGGTTTAGCATAAATAGTGACATATATTCCACCTGCTAGACAAGGCATGTAAATTTAGGTAGACTAGAAGTTAAATATTAAGTTTTCCCCAACAGAAATACTCTTTCAGTGTGTAAAATGTTTTTCCAATAGCCATTTCTCAATTGTTTTTGGAGCTTATAATAATGTAATGATTTAATATTGTTGGGCAAAGCATTAAAAATCTTGCCACACATAGAATAAGAATTTTTAAAGTATTAGTTTGTATTCGGAAGTTTTGATAAAACAATTCTGTCTGTATTTCTAGTATTACCACAATTTACATCAGCTCCTTTGTGGAACTAATTAATTATGCTGTTTTAAAAATTTACGTGTTTCAAAAATATACAAACACTTCAAAGTTAGAACATTAAGCCTTCTAAATAATGGTTTGTATGATATCCATGGGACAACAGCACACATCACTCTTAGACATATTTTTTTCGCAATATATGCTCTATTCATGTTTGTTGAATTTCCCCATAAAACTAATCCGTAACGTATGTATGAAAGATATCCGTGATACGCAAGTACAACCGTTTATTCAGATGAAATTTTCCTTAGTTTGGCAAGCACATATAGGTATTTATTTAGTTTGTTGCAAATCTGATCTACGTGAGCTTTCCAATTTATATTATTATCATCTTTATTATCTATATCTATAAAAAAAGTAGTTTGACTAACTTCAGATGTCTGTTGATTATGGTAACTTTAATTTTTTCTTGCGCCGAATTGCATATAATTTGTTTCAGTTATATACATTTTAAGATTGTTATTTTTAAGCCATTCTACTACGGAACTTATTGTCTTATTAATTTATACTTCTACAGTTTTGTCAAATTAAAAGAGAGATATCGTCAGCAATAAAGAATACAGGGTTGTTTAGTGATATCAGGGAGATTATTTATGTACAGTTAAACTAAAATGGGACCTAAAATACTACCTTGAGGTACACCGGCATCGTTTATTTTATAAGATGTCTTATAACTTACGAATTCTTGTTTATAATTCAAGTTTGTGACTTCTACGCATTGATGTCTATTATTAAGATATGATTTTAACCATTCTAGGACAGAACCCCTGATTCCATACTTTTCATGTTTTTCCATGAGCCAAATTGTTCATGTTTTAAAATATTATTTTTGTTTATAAAGTTATTTCAATTTTTTTTTTATATAATGACAATTAATGTAATTGTTCTATAATAAATCTCTGATTTAACTCTTCTTTTAAACTGGTTTTACGTGTATTATTATTATAAGTGTATTATGGTGTTATTCAAACGGTTCCATAACTAAAATGAAAAAGGGACGCATCATAAGAACATGTTCAAAACATAACTATTTTTGATGTAACTATATAAATAAAGAATATTTTGATTTCGAATTTGATGCACGTAGATAAAAAATGTACCGAAGAATGTTTAAAATTCGTTTGAAAAATCTATGGGAAATGTCAAAATTTTAATGGACTATTATAATATTAGATTAAAACATTAGTTATTTTTAATACAGAAATTAACATTTTTATTCAGTTTAGAAACGAAAACATACTATTTTAATATTAAAGTTTCAGAAGACACATTAAAATGTATGTATGATTAACGCATATATTTTATATACTAAAGCAAATAGTAGGTATACTTGGAACTAGCGTGCGGAATTACTTGCAAATTTATGCAGCTGCTATAAAATTAATCTGGCGGTAAATGATATCCTAAACTGTTGAAGAGGCCATTAACAAAGTTTTTGTTAAGTTTTGATTTGAGTTTGGAAATATAAACGACTGTTGGGTACGCGAGAGCGGCTGTAGAAATAATTACTATAAATTATTAATATTTTTGACTTGGACCTTTATTATACAAAGTTCCGTAGTAATTTCCCGTTCCCGTAGAAACTTTAAAATTAAACAAAACATATAGCCTTCCTCAATAAATGAGCTATCTGATACTGAAATAATATTCGAAATCGGACCTGTACTTCCTGAAATTAGCGTGTTTAAGTAGCTTGTTTAACTCTTCGGCTTTATATATTAGTATAGATATTAAAATTTTAATTTTCTTTTATACAAAATAATTATATAACTGCATTAAATTAGCATATTACATTATACACATAATTATGTAAAATAGATTAACCGCTATGGATGGTTTTTTGGCATCCAACTATGAACTAGTAGTTATGGCCATCAAACAAAATGACGAGTGGATTATAAATTCTTCAAAATATCCAGATTTCTCCTTAATTTTAAAATATTTAGTTTAAAGGCAATTTGTCGAGATATCGAGTGTTCGAACCCCATGTCGGACAATGAATCTTTGTGTCAAATCTAGGATTTCTTTCCGGTTGTTCCTCATAACTACCCTCACTGCCTCAGAAAGCACGTTATGTCTGATTTTTATAGCATCATTTATAACAATCATATACTAAGGAATGGGCAGCAACACAGCTCCAGTAACCAACCCGCTTGCAAAGCGTGGTGACTGGTGATTATTGCAAAAACCACCCTGATTTTATACGGGCTGATGATGATTATGATAATATGTATGTAGGAATGTGCGACAATAGTACTAAGTAATGATATTGCATATACAATTTAGACGAAAGTTATGCAACAGCTAGAACGTCACGCAATTAAGATACTTATTTCGACGTAATAGAACGTAATCAATTACAATTGATTATTACCTTTCACCTTACCTTTTTATTCATAATGAGATTGTTATGTCGACTTGGTATGGTAGTCAATAAAATAGACGAAATTAATTAATTGAGTGATATATATGTATCAGTAGTAGTTTATTGTTATTCTAAATGAAACATAGCCTGATGGAGTCGGATTGCTATTATTCCTTTAAATCCTAATATGATCCTAAAATATATACAGGGTGTCCAAGAACCTGGCGTCCAACTGGATTCCCATGATGCCCCAAGTTCTAACAGTACTCAGAAAAATATTTTAAAAAATCCACCCCATGTACTTACAGAATTATACTGATTTAAAAAAAAAGGGGAAATGAGCACCCTGTGACATACTTTTGAATGCTGTGACTGCTAATGCTGATAATTTCGATATTTCTTGGAGGTTTTGTAATCTAGGGTATTGCTGTGTCTAAATAGAATGTAAAAATAAAGTACTTATTGTACCATTTTACAATAAAATATTATTTTAACTAAAGGTGATATGGAAAACTATTGAATTTCGCAACTTTGACCGACTGTAGTGTAAAAAAAATGTACCAAAATAGTATGGCAAGTGACGTCAAATTTTGACGCGTTTATTCCTCTTTTTAAAAAGATATAATACTTACACATTAATTTGAAAAAAAAAAATTTGATAATATTTTTACTCAACAACCCAATTTTTACGATGTCTTACAGAATTCTTAGAAAGAAAAATTTACGACGAATTGAATCTAACCTCTAAAGAATTACTATTGTATGCTCATAAAAATAACAACAGGCCTCTCAAAAAACAGGTTAGACCGTAAGGGACGGTATGTGCATGCATCTCACCATAGTGATTCGTTATTACAACAGGAGGGAGCAAGACAGAAACTATCTTTGCGATTTGCTGGTTCTTCTTTATGGTACCCCATTATTCAGGTAAGAGTGAGGGAGAAAAAGGTTAGAGGTGCGAGTGAGATAGATAGTGACGCTATCTGGGATCGTGCTATTTAGGATAACAGTACGGTCAGTACGCGTCACTGCCTCCTGCCGTTACTACGCACCTCTCTCTTATTGTTACCATTGATCACGTACTACGATTTAAAGCTTTGTTTATTGGACCCGATTACTCTTTGTGCTCTGGACTTTGAAACGAACTCTTTACGACGACCTTTGCCTGTGTTTGGACAGTTTGTGTTTTGTGTGTGCTACCATGGCGACCTACACTCCGCAAGAATACGCAAATATGCACTACATTTATGGAGAATGTAGAGGTAATGGACGAGCTGCAGCGAGACTTTACAGAGAAAGGTATCCGAGGGCTACGCGATATCCCGACCATCGAGTTTTCATTAATGTGCACAGATCACTATGTGACGGGCGGTTCCCCAATCAAGTAGCTGGTGAAGGACGACCCGTAAATGACTTCATACGCGATGAAGTTTTAGAGGCGGTGTCGGCAAATCCAAGCATCTCTGTGCGAGGAATAGAAGCTGATACGGGGATACCGAAGAGCACAGCACACAGTATTCTCCAAAAAGAAGAATATCATCCGTACCACGTACAGCGAGTGCAAAGTCTTTTACCTCGAGACTATCCGAGCCGAGTCGCGTTTTGTGAAACAATCCTGCAAAAACATCGAGAAGACGAAAACTTTATCGACAAAATTTTGTGGTCAGATGAATCAACATTTAAGAAGGATGGCTACATGAACCTACACAACTTGCACGAGTGGCATGTGGAAAATCCGCACTTGATGCGAGAAGATAGATCCCAGTACCGGTTCAAAGTGAACATGTGGACCGGTATTCTCTGTGGGAATATTATTGGTCCATTTGAGATGCCCGAGAATTTGACTGGCGAATCATATTTAAATTTTCTTCAAAATGATTTGCCAAACTTACTAGAAGAGACCCCACCAGATATGTGGTTCCAACACGACGGCTGTCCAGCACATTTTCGCGTATCCGTTAGAGAGTTTTTGGACGAGCAATACCCGAACAGGTGGATTGGGCGATCAGGAACAATCCCGTGGCCAGCCCGCTCACCTGACTTAAATCCGCTGGATTTTTTTTTCTGGGGAACTATGAAGGAGCTCGTTTATGCGAAGCCCATTAATGACATCGCTGACCTTCGTGAGAAGATAACACAAGCAGTGCAGGTGATACGTCAAAAAAGTTACTCGCGAAACATAAAGCGGTCCTTTTTAAGGAGAGTGAGAGCTTGTATTGCCGCGGGTGGTCAACATTTTGAACATTTATTGTAATAAAATATCTTTAAACTAACATTCTTTGCTTTTATTCTACTGGGAACCCATCTACCTGTGTGTATTTCCTTCTTGCTCACTCTTGGAACCGAAGTAAATAATAGTAGTAACATAACAGTTTCTAAGATAAGAAAGGGTCCGACAGTTACCGTTAGTAGGTAGGCACTTCGTAAAAATTGGGTTGTTGAGTAAAAATATTATCAAAATTTTTTTTTTCAAATTAATGTGTAAGTATTATACCTTTTTAAAAAGAGGAATAAACGCGTCAAAATTTGACGTCACTTGCCATACTATTTTGGTACATTTTTTTTACACTACAGTCGGTCAAAGTTGCGAAATTCAATAGTTTTCCATATCACCTTTAGTTAAAATAATATTTTATTTTAAAAATGGTACAATAAGTACTTTATTTTTACATTCTATTTAGACACAGCAATACCCTAGATTACAAAACCTCCAAGAAATATCGAAATTATCAGCATTAGCAGTCACAGCATTCAAAAGTATGTCACAGGGTGCTCATTTCCCCTTTTTTTTTTAAATCAGTATAATTCTGTAAGTACATGGGGTGGATTTTTTAAAATATTTTTCTGAGTACTGTTAGAACTTGGGGCATCGTGGGAATCCAGTTGGACGCCAGGTTCTTGGACACCCTGTATACATTAATTTAAAAAAAGCAGAAAAAGTCCCGTAATTTATTTAATACTAGCGGCCGGACCCGGCTCCACACGGGGGTGCATATTTCCTGTAAAAATATAGACTCAGGGATAATGTAGTTTTTGAGATTATTCAAAACAAATAAACAAATATAAACTTTTCCTCTTTATAATATTAGCATAGAAATTTATAAAGTACTAGCTATCCCGACTGACGTTGTACTGTCTTAGCTAAAACTCTAAATTAAATTGAATTTTTAATATAAGGCGTGATAGCACTGAACTAACCGTGATGTGCACTAAGAGTAGCACGCATTCTGTCAATGTTATGTCAAACTCCATAAGATTACAATAAAAACATTAAAAAAAAAAACTCTATCCATGATCGATGATATGCCAATTATGTCACAATAATATGGTTTACCCACTTGAATCCAGGGTGTTCCCCTAAATACCAGTAAATGGAGCACCGGTAATACTAATCCATACACGGTACATCCGGTACCGTCCGATGCCTATGACCTAGCTGCCATGGACTCTCCCGAGGCTTTTATTTTAGGGCTTATTAAAATGTGTGTGAACTTAGCAGATCATTGTCCAGCAGATCAAAATAAAATGTGAGTTCTTTTCGCATGCAGTTAAGTTCTATAGTTCCTGGTAATTTTTAGAAATAGTTCTGGTGTTTTTATCTCGAAAAATGTCAATTAACGAAATGATCTGCTAACTTCCCGTAGCAAATCATTTTGCAGCAGATCAAAATAAAAGGTGAGTTCTTTTCGCATGCAGCTAAGTTCTATAGTTCCTGATATTTTTTAGAAATAGTTCTGGTGTTTTTATCTCGAAAAATGTCAATTAACAAAATGATCTGCCAACTTCCCGTAGCAAATCACTTTGCAGCATATCAAAATAAAAGGTGAGTTCTTTTCGCATGCAGCTAAGTTCTATAGTTCCTGATAATTTTTAGAAATAGTTCTGGTGTTTTTATCTCGAAAAATGTCAATTAACGAAAACGATTAATGAAATGATCTGCTAACTTCAAACAACAAAAACAAATGTGAGTTCTTTTCGCATGCAGTCGAGTTCTGTAGTTCTAGATACTAGGCTAAAGTGAACAGACACTTTCTAGGCAAGCGTGTATCATCTTAGGCCTTATCTTCGCCTTCCATCAAGCGAGATTATGGTCAAACGTAGGCCTATATATAATAATAAAAAAATAAAAAAAAACTTTTCAATGATAGCTGTTCTAAAACGACGTTAAAGTGCCAGCAGATCGAGCCAGAACGTTGAAAAAGTTGATAATGACAATTCTCATCCTAAAAATGAAATGAATCATTCAAGCTATAGCAAAAGGCTGAAACTCTTTCGCTTTTCACATATTCGTATGGAAACTGCAATCTAGAATTCGATTTGAGTCCAGAACTCACGTCCCAGTACCAGCAGATCATGTCCGAACATTTTAAAAGTAGAAATAACTAGTTTCATCGTTTCAAACTAATGACATAGGCTAGAACTCTTTCGTTTCCTACCGATCGGTAGCAGAACTGTAATCTACAACTGGATTCGAGTCCAGAACTCACGTCCCAGTACCAGCAGATCATGTCCGAACATTTTAAAAGTAGAAATAACTAGTTTCATCGTTTCAAACAAATGCCAAAGGCTAGAACTCTTTCGTATCCCACCGATCCGTTGCAGAACTGTAATTTAGAATTCGATTCGGGTCCAGAACTCACGTCCCAGTACCAGCAGATCATGTCCGAACATTTTAAAAGTAGAAAGAACTATTTTCATCGTTTCAAACAAATGCCATAGGCTAGAACTCTTTCGTTTCCCACCGATCCGTAGCAGAACTGTAATCTACAACTTGATTCGAGTCCAGAACTCACGTCCCAGTACCAGCAGATCATATCCGAACATTTTAAAAGAAGAAATAACTGTTTTCATCGTTTCAAACAAATGCCATAGGCTAGAACTCTTTCGTTTCCCACCGATCCGTAGCAGAACTGTAATTTAGAATTCGATTCGAGTCCAGAACTCACGTCCCAGTACCAGCAGATCATGTTCGAACATTTTAAAAGTAGAAAGAACTATTTTCATCGTTTCAAACAAATGCCAAAGGCTAGAACTCTTTCGTATCCCACCGATCCGTAGCAGAACTGTAATCTACAACTTGATTCGAGTCCAGAACTCACGTCCCAGAAACCAGCAGATCATGTCCGAACATTTTAAAAGTAGAAAGAACTATTTTCATCGTTTCAAACAAATGCCATAGGCTAGAACTCTTTCGTTTCCCACCGATCCGTAGCAGAACTGTAATCTACAACTGGATTCGAGTCCAGAACTCACGTCCCAGCACCAGCAGATCATGTCCTAAAATATTCCTACCAATGCCATTAGTACAAATTTTGCTTTTGTTTTCAAGTTCCTCTACTATGTAAATAGTATTAAGCATTTATTTTACATTCAGTAACCTCGGAAGAAAAAAAATTGGAAGCATGTTTCACGTTAAAAAATGACCCAACGAATATTATGACTTATGTCACAAGGGGCGTGCCGCGCAGTTTTGATGATACCTACTACATGAGTCCATTTACACTCAGTGTCTTACTAGCTCACGCTGCAAACTATCACTTAATAATAAAGTTATATAATAAGGATATATGTAGCGTGGTTCATTTGTAACCGCAATTTTCTCTCCGATCTCCAACTGCTTTCCATCAAACAGCGTAAAAGCGTTCAAATCCGCGGTACAACATCGCACGCACAAAGCGTCGTAAACACGATCGGCCTTAGGGCAAAAAAAGTAGTTTGTTTTCTTGGTTTGTTTTGGTTGTTTTACTGAAGTATGAAATGATTCAATCATTGTCTCGATTTAAAATTGGAAGCATGTTTCACGTTAAAAAATGACCCAACGAATATTATGGATTATGTCACAAGGGGCGTGCCGCGCAGTTTTGATGATACCTACTACATGAGTCCATTTACACTCAGTGTCTTACTAGCTCACGCTGCAAACTATCACTCTCTCAGGAGTAACATAGGCAAAATTTTATTTTGGAAAAAATAGGGTTCCGTAAGATATTTGGGTTTTTCGGACATGTTACTCGTGGATAATGTAGCTTTCGAATGGTGAAAGAATTTTTGAAATCGGTCCAGTACTTTTCGAGCCTATTCATTACAACCAAACAAACAAACAAAGTTTTCCTCTTTATAATATTAGTGTAGATTGATATATTTTCAAAAATTAAGCCATTTGGGAGCTTTCAACGAAAACGCTGCCTTTAACCCTATGAGATATAACAAAACAATGTATGGCGGAAATATTCTTCTCTTTTAGATCTACGAAAAAGTCCGCGATTGTATATGTCTAGCTTTCAAGATTAACTTGCTAAGTATATCAATTATATATTTAAAAAAATATATAATTTCTAATGCGGTAATTGTAAAGCTAATCAGACGGATTCAGTATTTATCCTTATCATTTGAAATGAGTTAATGTTCTTAAGCATTTCATGCACATTATTTTACACCTACACTATATACTTTAAATGAATAACTTAGAAGTTATCGCAAAATAACAGCGCGTGTTTTCGCAGCGCAGAGAGTGAGGTAGGCCGAATGCGATTATGCGCGCTCGATCCTTAAGAATTATTGGGCAATTTTTTTTGTTTTGTGTTCGTTATAACTACGATGGATAGATACTTGAATACCTATTTATTTAGTGTTTGTTGTATTGTTAGTCTTGAAGAGTATAGGTATTTCATACGATATAAGTAAACCCACCTACTTATTTCATTGAGTTTTAGTAGGTACCTATATTAATTTGTTTCTGTTTGTTTTGACTAAATTTCGCCCGTTTTGTTAGAGGTTTAAAGAAATTCTGTAGTATTAGTATCAGTATTGTACCCGTGCGAAGCTGGGGCGGGTCGCTAGTAGTTATTTTATAAAAATATGACGTTTTAACACGTTCAAGGTTATATCGAACCGAAACCGATAGGGATTGGGCTATCGATAAACGTCACACGATAACAGACCCGATATTTTTTTACAAAGTGTAAGTGCGGGGGCACACGATGCGTTGCGGCGCCCGCCGATACGGTGAAATATTTGCGGTGCGGCGCCGCAACGCATCGTGTGCCCCCGCACTAAGAATCTAAACTACTGCCGGAAACTTTATACAAATTTATTAACTAATATTATATTTGATCACAAGATGTTACACGTATTTCTTGATTGATTATGCCAACTTTTTTTAAATTTTCGAAGTTGTTGTAAAATAAGTAGGTATAGGTACTCGACAATGAAACGAAATAATTATAACAACAAGTAATTTTTATTTATTTATTTTAATCAAATCTGATGAATCGTCACTGTCACTCGATGATATATTTGAATGTTTTTGTTGTATTTGTGTTTGTCCAAAATATAATAAATACCTATATGCGATCGATATCATTACTGATTTGGTCACAACACTACAACTATCAAATTAGAACGGTCATCGAGAAAATAAAGAAATTTTAATAGTATAACAAGTATAACAAATATCAAAGTAAAAAAATATCTGACACTGTTTGAAAGACGAGTGATTGAGTGACCCATGAGGTTATCAGAGCTCTGGTAATAATGTTTGCATTTGTCGGATGATTCTTTACCTTGTTCAAGCGTTGCACAGTTGCAGAAATCCCCCTAAAATACTAAAAGTCATAATCCCTCAATCTCACAGCCAGCGACCGCCCTGAGCTGAGTCCAAGCCCCCCAAACTCCTTGGACTCGGCTGTGTTGTGCGCAGGTTGCTTAGTTTGTAGTTTTTAAACCATTTATTAAGGCTGGAACGCTGCTCGCCTTTATGCCCGGTAAAGTAGCAAAATCCTCACACCAGTCATTAACACCTGTAATATGGGTATCAAACCCATAACACGATATTACAGAACTGTGGCTGACATAACCAAAACGGTAAACGCAGTGAAACCTGGACTACTAATAATGTATTATACATTATGCAGTAGTTATATACTGCATATTTATTACATACGACAACCTCCGTAGCATAGCGGTATTTGGCTCGCTTTAAATATCGGAGGTCGTGGGTTCTTTCCCAACACCGGACATGATATCTTTGTGTAAATTCTAAGATTTCTTTCCGGGACTGGTTAGTTGAGGAACTAACCTCCGTGCCTCGGAAAACGCGTTAAGCCGTTGGTCCCGGTTGTTATAACATCATCTATAATAATTGTATATTAAGGAACGGGCAGCAGCGTTTCCTTGTGTGGTACAACAAATAACTGCGGTCACCAACCCGCATGCCAAGCGTGGTGACTATGGCAAATACCCTCCCTCGGGAGGAGGCCCATGTTCAGCAGTGGACGTTATAAGGGATGATGATGATGAAGATGATGATATGAATATTGTTTTCAATAAGTTTGAATCAATTAATTTACATTTGATGTTAAGTAATAGTTTGTAATATTGGAAATTACTTATAATTAATTACAAACAAATTACATTTAATTAACATAAAATATTAATTATTCTAGTAAGTATAGTATAATAATAAGAGACAGCTTTAAAACGTGGTGCAGACTGCAGAATCTAACATGATTTTTATTATATTAGTTTCACTTGAAGACAATATGCTCATACGACTGTTTCATAAATATAACTTAAAATATCTCAAAGAACCTGCGCTTTCACTTTATATTTTAGTTTGTGAAATTTGAATTCGAACTTATAGAAAGGTTTGAGTTCCTTTTAAAGTTCCGAAATCGAAAACTCTTTGTAATAATGCAAGCAATTGATTTTATTTAGATAGAAATCAGAGGTATAAATTCACTTTCCCATTTTTTCTTAAATAATGAAATGATGCCCGTGATGCATATCGGCGAATTGTTCGCCGGATCGTCTCAATGAGGCTGCGCTGAACCGGGTAGTACCATAACCCGCTGAGTTTGTTTCGCCGAGTCTTTCAAGTTGGGTGCAGCATTAAAACGAGTCCATCGATGTTCATAAGGTCCGCTCAAATTCAGATTATTTAATCATAAACAAAAAGTGAGATAAATATATTAATAATATATTTTTTCTTAATATTTTATCTCATATCCATTGTTCTGTTCTGTTTATTCTGTATTGTTAATATAAATAATGATAAATATGAAACAATTAAATAACAGTTTGACTACTTTCTAAAATACCCATAAATATATGTTAAGATATAGGTATTACAATCACTACATAGTAAAAAAAAGTCGGTTCACTCTGTCTGTCTGTCTCTATGTAAGCTTAGATCTTTAAAACCACGCAACGGATTTTGATGCAGTTTTTTTTTAAATATATATTATTTCAAGGGGTTATATGTATTAAACATGCAATATATAGCAAAGAAACACTGATAATTATAGAGGTTTCGAATTTGAAGTCGTGAATAAACATTTTTTTGCGCTTACTTTGTAAACGCTGGCTGAACCCTTTTTTTTTTTTTTTGTCCGGGGGGAAATGCATTCACGCATTCCCACCACCGCTGCAGCGTATTCGCGCGCTGGCGGTGGGATATGTGGGACTCGCCCTCTCCATAGCGTGGTATGCTAAAGTCATACCACGAGGAGAGGACCCTACACCACTAAAACCTCCCGGACACTCCTTCGATCCGCCGTTGGCGGGGGTCGGGTACGCATGAGCAATCCGGCCCCCCGACGGACGCTGGCTGAACCCTACGTGATAGATCAAAATAATGTAGTACACCTTTAAAGGTCTACAAAAATGTGCGGAATATAAATATGTCTATCTCTTAGGGACCTACAATAACCATTTTTTATCCTTCCCTTTTTACGAGAAATAATGGCTTATTTACGAAGCGAATTTAATCTATACAGCATTAATGCTGTTTTGTATAATTGTGCATTTAAGATCACTATGGCTCTTGGCAGTAATTTAAATGATATTTCTAAGATAATATAACAGATTTAACATGCGGAGACATAGCGGTTGTGAAGGTGCCGGCTGGGGGGCCGGAGGCGCGTGCCTAATGATAAAAATCGCTAAAGACATTCTGTAGTACTTTGGATCAGCAATGCACCCGTGCGACGCCGGGTCGGGTCGCTAGTAAAAAATAATAAATCCGTAAATATTTTGACTGTTTACTATTTGTAGATATTCAATTTACAAAATTGTTATAGGTTTTTTATTTTATGACAAGGTTTGTATTTCTGCATGTTTGTATTTTTTTAACACATAAAAACAAAAACTTTTGTACGATTTGCACCAAAATTTTACCATTAAAAATTATACTAAATTTAGAATGTATTTCTCACGGGATTGTCAGTTATGCGGATGAAAACGCATCATGTTTTATGGTTATGGGACTAGGTTTGCATGTCTGCAATATTTCGAAATTGTCATGCACACTTATAGCAAGCTCGTAAGCTTTTAAATGTCTGACGGGAATTTCACAAGCATAGGAGAAGAAAACACAATAACTACTTAAGAAATAGAATAATTACACAAGAATTAAAACAATTTATGGATAAAACTGAGCGAAACAACTACGCACTTCATTTCACAAACTGTACTCGTACATACAACTGCAAACAGGCAATTAATTTTGCAGTTTCATTAATAACTCTTGCTACTATATGTTATTAATTTGCATACAAAATAGATAACCACGCCGTAGATATTATGTACGTAGCCACGGTTCCTATTTTAAGCAGACCTTAAGTGGCTTTGATATTCTCTGCTATTCAGTGAATATAACATAGTTCGTTTAATTAGATTTAACTGGAGTTTAAGTAGATATGTCTGCACCATCCACACGCCCTCAAAGTACCTTAGTATCTTGTGTGAAGATACTATAGGTATATAGAGCTATCTGAACTGACGCTAAGCCGAAAGTACCGCCTACAGTTTACGGTTTGAGTAAACCTATTACTACAATAGATCAATTTATTTCCTCATAGCGCAGAGGACTACGTCTCCAATGCCTATGAAAAACATTTAAGTCTAGTTTTATTTCGTTAATAGGTACCTACATATCTACTTACATTCACGTATTTTTCCAATAGTGGAAGCCAGAGACCACTTCCTTCCGAGCTTGACGTACCACTTTCGCCTCTTCTACATTCATTAATCTGCTCATGCATGTCCTTCGGCTTAGGGTACTATAGTAGGTACATGAGTTGTTAAAATAGCCGTTCCGAATTAACTTTTACCCTATATAACTACCAAATCCGGAACCAAAGTAGAAATTCAATACGGTTGTAATAGAAACATACTCTACTAGGTATGTAAATATTCCAAGTGTTTAACGTTGAAGACTCCTAAATACATAATGATTGTTGTACAGATATTAGCTTAGCTTTGCATTTACTTAGATATAAGTCTCAGGAAGCCAACAATATTACTTATATGCAAGATTACATAGATTTGAAACACTTAGGAAGATACATTAAAAATGTTTTATAATTCAAGATAACACGCTACGGCTTGGTGACAGCGATGAGAATTTGAGCGCAAAATGTGAGTAAATAATTTATCCAAGAAGCCGTGTTCTCATTCAAGCACTCTTGTGCTTTTAGGTAATATCGTTTTATTATTTCTGTATTAATAATGATAAATTATTAATAAAAATAATTAAATGATTTTTGAATTTTGTATTATAGACCAGGGTAGAAGCCTTTAAAAATAAAGAAAAGTGAAAAAAAATTATAATAGAATGAAACCCATTAGAAAAGGAGGGAAATATGATAAAAATGAAAGGAAAAATAATTTACGGGCGATCTGAGGTTGGGAAGGGGATGGGGGTGAGTTTTTAAGGGTAAAAAACGGTTTTTCTCGATTTCCGGCAAAACTAAAAGTCCTATCGAAAAAAGTCAAATGGAAAAGTTGTAGATAATAAAAAGATCTAAAACTTTTGTATTTACACTTTTTTCACATAACCTCAAAATTTATGTGAAAAATTCAAAAAACCAAGTTTTTGGTTTTTTATTTTTATCGTTTACAAAAATTTTTTTTTTTAACGAAATTTTGTGAAAACTTACCTTTTTATGTCCCAAATACGCTGTAATTTATTTAATTAAAAATATTTATTTTTTCACCTTATTTTGAATTAATATCGAAAAAACACCCTAATTTTCAATCGAAAATTCACCCGTCAAAATATCAGCTTTTTTCAAAAAGTTGGTGTGGTTTCTGTTCGTTGAAATCTCTACTTTCCGATGGTGAAAAAAAAAATATATGTTACTATGGTAAATCTTCTCAGAAAATGCAAAAATTAAAAAAAAACTTGAATTTGAAAAAAAATTTTTAATTATTATAAATAATTTTGAGCTATTTATTAAAATTTAGACTTTAATTACTCGAAAAACGTTAGATTACATGTGACGTTGATAACAAAAAAATTGCAAATAAAAATATACTACTATAATTAACAAACAAATAAGTTAATTAAATTAATATTTAATAAGACATCTACAATATTTGGAGAAAGTTGTCTAATTTTCTTTAAATTATATGCGTAGATGCTTATTTATAACTATTTTGAGATAAATTATATATATACCTGAGTAGATATACCTGAGTGACCTACGAAAAATTGTAGCCCATCAAAAGGTATTTCGTGGAGAAGTGGGGAAGGGGCTAGGCGGGTCTGGGTCTTACTACATACATACCTACTATTATATACTATATATTTCGTAGCAGCTGTTACAACCGCTAGCCTAACCAGTATTCGAAATACAGCAGTACAGTATACAACATCGTTTATAAAAATACACGTGCACGCTGAGTTTCTTGAAGATAATTGTGACAAGTTTACTTAAAAAAACAATAAAACTTTTCGAATCTGCATAGGAAGGTAAATACTATCTCTATTTTTATCTGTATCAATCAACTCAACCATAAAAATCGTAATATTTTCTTTAAAAAATAGTATGCTTAACTTAACATAACCTAAAGATTGAAATTAAATGATATTTTAGTACAAGATAAAAAAATAATTATCTCCTTAATTTTGCACAACAAATTTAGTTAATCCCATGAAAAAAATATATTTCAAAATCTATAAAAAATATATTTAAAATCTATAAAAAATATATCGTAAATATATTTCTAATAAAACAAACTTTTGGCCGATTTTCATATATATTTTATACTTTTTTATAGATTTATAATATATTATTTATACATTTTGACATTGATTTCTTTAATATTTTTTTTTTCATGGGAGTTTATTCACGATTAAATAGTGAAGGCATTATTAATTCGATTTTGTCTTTTCAGATTATCAGTATGGATGAATCTGTTTGTATAATTTGCAATAAGGCAGATGATAAGCAAGTGTATGCAATAAAAAAAGCAGCTTTGAATCGTTTAGTGGTATCCAGCAAAAAAAGAATCGACAATAAATACAAAAAAATTGAGACTTTGACATCAGCTTTTATTCATCGAAGTTGTCAAAGTCAATATAATGACGAGACCGTGTCAATATAATAATATAATTTTTTAGATGAAATTATTTATAATAATTAAAAAATTTTTTTCCAATTCAAGTTTTTTTTGAATTTTTGCATTTTCTGAGAAGATTTACCATAGTAACATATATTTTTTTTTTACCATCGGAAAGTAGAGATTCCAACGAACAGAAACCACACCAACTTTTTGAAAAAAGCTGATATTTTGACGGGTGAATTTTCGATTGAAAATTAGGGTGTTTTTTCGATATTAATTCAAAATAAGGTGAAAAAATAAATATTTTTAATTAAATAAATTACAGCGTATTTAAGACATAAAAAGGTAAGTTGTCACAAAATTTCGTTAAAAAAAAAAAAATTTTGTAAAAGATAAAAATAAAAAACCAAAAACTTGGTTTTTTGAATTTTTCACATAAATTTTGAGGTTATGTGAAAAAAGTGTAAATACAAAAGTTTTAGATCTTTTTATTATCTACAACTTTTCCATTTGACTTTTTTCGATAGGACTTTTAGTTTTGCCGGAAATCGAGAAAAACCGTTTTTTACCCTTAAAAACTCACCCCCATCCCCTTCCCAACCTCAGATCGCCCGTAAATTATTTTTCCTTTCATTTTTATCATATTTCCCTCCTTTTCTAATGGGTTTCATCCTATTATGATTTTTTTTGGTTTTAAAAATTATCGACCCTGGACTATTATAATACCACTCTAAAAATAATACATAGTTTAATAAATACCTAAGTTTAAGTTTAGAATTTATGTATTTAGGTGTTTATGGAGGTAATACCAGGACAATTTCCTCTACTTGTGAATATGATGAAAGCAACCAGCTATCTATGTAAAAAAAAAAATTAAAAGTTATTTTATAAAAGCGGGATTTTAATTTAAACTTCTAGTTAACAGGTTAAGCATTTTGAGCCGGACACTCAATGTCACCATGTAGCGCCGCTGTGGTGGGTTCTGAGCTCTGGTTGCCAACAATCGTTTCCAAAATGATCAAAAGCGAGAAGTTGAGGGAGACGGTGGCTTCCTTTTTCAGAATTGTAACAAGGAGACCGTTGGGCCGATTCGAGAGAATGTTTTTTTCCCACCCACTCCTCCGCTTCATATTCAATTCTATAACATACGCAAGAATGCAAGAAATCTATCTGTAAATAAATTTAGAGCCTGTATCAAAATCAAACTGTATGTGTAAACGACAAAACGGCTTGGGAGTGGCTCGCTGTTTTTCAATGAATTATCTAAGTTTCCTGCCAATTCTTCTTACAGTTGAAACGTCCAGAACTGATAGGAAAAACAACAAGTATACGCGGTCATAGTAAACTTTGATAACTTAGTTACTTTGTATTCAATTCAAAAGCATATCATTTAATCTTCTTCTTCTTCAACAGCCTGTTTACTGCTGAACATAAAAAAATTGGCAAGCCAGGGTTTTTTAAGACATTTTGCCATAATCACCACGCTTGGCAGTTGGCTTGGTGATCACAGTAAGAAATTAAAAGAAGATATGAGGTGGTCTATTCTAAAGAAACCACACGGCTAATTTAATGCATCAAGTCAATTGTAGCGCAGGGCTCAGGTCGGTCACTGGCGAGAGATTGAGGAATGATGACTTTTGGATTTTTAGAAGAGTTTTGTACAACTGTTTCTCTACTTTAGAAAGAAAAAAAGAAAAATTCTTTAATAGTTACTTTACGGTTTGCTTCTCAATATCTTGCACTTGAGAGTAGGCAATTTCCGATAAGTTAATGTAAAATGTATATATAATAGGTAAGTTATAAATTTAACATGTTTATAATAAAACATTTATATTGTGTTGTACAATTTATTAGTATGCAACAGTTAATTTTGTTTAATTGCAATATTATAATGAATTATTCCAACACTTGCCGTGTTATATCCATGAGTACCTACTTTTTATATTAGAGCACATATTGTATTTATGATTTTGGTAGTTTTTACTAACATATTAAGGGCAAATTTTCTATCCACAGATAAAATATTAAAGGAATAAATTTTGACAGAATTTCTATACTTAATCTGTCAAAATTAAAATTTACTCGTCTGATTAATAATTATAATATTATCTCACGATTGAAAACTTTTTTATCAACGTCAATACCTTTGGCAAATTTTTACTTTTTCTTAGACAGACAGACGGATATGAAAAAACTTTGAGGCTTCCGTGTGCGTAGGCGTAAAACTAATGACAGAGACTTTCAAAGTTTTATTGAATCAATGTGTGCGTATGAGCCACTGCCACGCTCCTTATTTAACGCAAATCTAAACTAAAACGTAATATCTGTAGTAGTGTAGGTTTATTAGTATATTCCAATTTAACTTGTTCTGGAACTTCAAACTCAGATAGTGTAAAGGTATCACAAGAAAAGTTGCAATTGTTCAGTCGGTAATTTGTTTTTAGTTTTTAGACGGAATGGTCCGATTGAATATTTTGCGTCAAAATTTAAAATGTAAGAGATTGATTTGCGTTGCGCTCGCAGGTGCACTCGTCTTCGGTGGGTTGGATTGATTGTTTGCTATCGTATATTGGTGTTTGAGACTATGAGTCTATGAGATGAAAATGTCAGGTGTCACTTATTGAGACCACGACAGACCACAACTCTACATCAATCCAAGATATTTCAAAATTAACACATAGAAACCTCTAAATCTGTATCACTGTGATAATAAAAATGATACAGATCTAGTCATGTTTCTGAATTAATTTTATTAAACTAGTTCGTTTGTACAATAAACAAGCGGTTTATAGTACCAACTGACGTGTATGATAAACATGGTCGAATTCACAGATTTCAGTTCTGTGTTTGAGTAGTTGTTAACTACTGATATTTACAGTTACAGTGGTTCTCAATACGGGTTTAATTTACTCCTCTCGGGTTTTGGTTTATTTAATATGCACCGTGATTGAGTAGTATTGGTTCCTGCAATAGCCATTAATTGAAACGTACAGAAACATCAAACACGTTATATAGACATACGTCTCTTTCAAAAAAAGTTGCCTTTAAGGAGACGGCAGTGATATATGTATGTTGTTATATAACATAATTTAAGTAAATATTGTTACTAACCATTATAAATGTAATGTATGAGTGCAAACTTGAAATAAATGATTAATAAAATAAAATAGATGTACATGGAAAAATAAGCGATAGTGCCCTAGATCATTTAGGTTGTACGAAAAAGTGCCGTAACGCAGGTTCAAAGTAATTTTAATCTATACCAATATTATAAAGAGGAAATATTTGATTTTTATTTTGTTTGTTTGTATTGAATAGGCTCCGAAACTACTTGACCGTGCTTGACTGTACTTGAATGTGCAAGAAGTTAATAAACTATTTAAAAGTTCCTCGTGGTCTATCATTTCCATCCCACATACATTATCTGTGTCCTGACGTCAATCCTGTCAATCCATTACACAAAAAATAGTTAACAATCCCACAGAAAATATTTGCACTAAAAAGAAAAAAATTGGTACTACTTGAAAGTGTATGTTGTATGCAAATAAATTTATAGTTCTCAATAAACCCTTTTTTACGAATAAATTTTAAAGTTGGGAGATATTTTACTTTTAAGAATTAAATCGCGTGCAGTAGAGCACGTCGCATGCAATATCAATGCAGTTGTAATTTAGTTTTCCTAGAATCCGCATCATTCATTATTCAGAAACAATAATGGTATTTAGAAGTAAGTCATACAATAGCACATTTCTTGCGTAATCATAAATAATGTTATTAAAACAGAAGCTTATAAAGTTATTTGTAGCATCAATAATAAATATAAATATGCATACTGTTATATTAAATTGTTTTTCACAAAATATTTGTTTGTAAAGATTCTTTGCTATCAATGAAATCTTTTCAAACTATTAATTTTCTATAGTATCTCAATAAAATTGATAAACATATATCAAAATGCGTAATCGATAATTTATTGACATGTGTTGTTTATAGGCCGTGTGGTTTGCGGCTTAGAATAGACCACCACATATCTTTCTATGCGTGCTGTTAGAGGTGACAAAGAGATGGCTGCATGGATGGGCAGCAATATCTATCAGCTTAAATATGCTACTATCTTATGCGATCACGAAACCGCCTGCCAAGCGTGGTGATTACGTTAAAATCCCTCAACTTTCCTGGCCTGCCAAGGTTATGTTAAAGAGACCGATGTTTATCAGTAGACGAAAACGAGCTGATAAAAAAAAAGATTATAAATCAAGTATCGTAAGAAATCGCAATCCTATGAGCGTGGAACTTAAGACGGAAATACGCTATACCACTATACACAGAAATCAAACTACTAATATTTAAATCAGTAATCTTTTATATTCTTATATTTAAAATATATATATATCACCATTATTAAGATAAGTTATTTGGGAGTAACATGGGAATGGTACTTACGCTAGTGAAAAATAAAAACGCGATGGGAATGGTACTTTCGCATTATAAAATTCCGTCATATTTTGAAATTGATTACTAATGTCCCGTGCACAGCTAGCGGGCTCGCAATTATGTTGGATGGGCATTTGAGAAAATACGAGTAATAACAAACTTCTTTTTTATTAAAGGATTCCAAATAAAAAAGCTGTACACTGGTATTATTGGCATCGGGAGCATAAAATTATACTCGATAACTTGAGCGTTATCGCAGAGGCTGTTTTATAGATTTTGTATTCGTCCAAAGAGAATATCCGTGCTTTTAGACTCTCTTGGCATACCTACTAATCGAATTAAAATAACAGCTCTCATATAGGCCCGGTAATTTATTGCCTATCCGTGGTGTTTTACGACTGGCTTCTCTAGTTGTAAATTACCCCATTAAGACTACTGATGTTATATTTTTTATTTCCTTTTATACTGTCTCCCGCTTTGAATGAAGGGTAGTTAAAACGTAAGTCTTTCTTACTCCTACTAATCGCTTTCCGGTTAAAATCGTTCCGGGTTCCAAGGCAATTTAACTTTTTCCCGGGACTTGGTGAGCCTTGGTGCTCATTGCCATTGCCAGTGAGTGCCACTTGAGCCTGGCTTACAGGAATTGTAGTGGTAGGAGTGTGTTTTGGTATAAGAAAAAAAGCGCAAATTTTTGTTCTTCCCCGTGTTGGTTCCATGAGTGGTCTAAGCTCATTGCACTTAAAGAACGCTTTAGAAAATCAGGACTGAGCTTAAAACTCAACCTCAGATAAAGTTTCGGCTTGGTTTCGAAGGTAACATTGTAACCGTGAACAAATACTATTGATTGTGTCCCCAATTCAGAGGATAAGCTATCTTTATTTAATCTAATACATAAATTAATGACTGTGATAACTGCAGAAAGTTCTTGTTTTTTATAAGATTACTAGCAGAGTAGTTGCACGCTACTAGTATTCTTGTTAACCTTTCGTGTTAAGCTAAAATTTCGTTTCGAGTGGGTTCACGTTGGTAGTGCATGGGTGGGGATCGAACCGGCGACCTCAAGATTGCACTTCTTCCGCCCTAGTCCAATGACAATGACGGGTCTTGGATAAGATTTACAGTATTTTTATTTACTTTAAATACTCAAACCTCTTGAGTTGTATGGTAAATTCTTCATTTTTCACTTCTGTAATCTGAAAATATTTATATATCTTAGTAGTCCATTGAAATTTTACAATTTAAGGACCGAATATTGCATTTATTAGAGGACGCAATTTTATTTTTGGGTCATGTGGGGGTGTCAATATTACCTTAACCCTAAGTTTGTGGGGTTGCCGCCCTTGTCCCTCGGCCGCCATCATGGAAAAAGGGGTGCAAACACTTTTTTCGCGATATCTCAAAAACTATGCGTCCTACAAAAAAATCGTTAGACATAATTTGTAGCAAATTGCTTTGCCTACTATATGTTCCTATAACTTTTTGCCCTAAATTTAAAATTAAAGAAGTTGTAAGCAAAGAAGTGAAAAAAAATCTATAAAAATTTTCTCACTTCTTTGACCCCACACACAATAAAATTGCGTCCTCTAAATAATGTAAAGCTCATATAACATTTCAATGGACTATAGTGAATAGAAAAAAGTATGCATTTTAATTACCACGTGTAATTTGTACAAAGTGAGAGCAGAAATCTAACTTGATTATATGTTCCGTAGCAAGTAACTTTATAAAGGTGTGACCGAGCTGAGCTAGGCCTAATTAAGTTATATCCATAACCCGCTGAGGAAAGGCAGCAATTAGATAGTTAGCTAAATCACATATTGAATTTCTAGTCCCTCAACCAACCAGACCCGGAAAGAAATCTTAGAATTTACACAAAGATTTTTTGTCCGGCGTGGGTATCGAATCTACGAACTCCGAGATTTAAAGCGAGCCAAATACCGCTACGCTACGGAAATTGATATTAATGTTTAGTTTTCGTCATTAAAATAGTATTACGTTACTTATGTAATGTACCATTTTATTGTCGTCATCATCATCATTAGCCCGTATAACGTTCAGGGTTGAACGTGGGTCTCCTCCCAAGGGAGAGTTCTGCCATAGTCACCACTCTTGACAAGCAAGTTGGCGACCGCAGTATGATGTTGTACTCAAGGAAACGCTGCCGATTGTTCACAAGCAAGTTGGCGACCGCAGTATGATGTTGTACACAAGGAACGCTGCCGATTGTTCACAAGCAAGTTGGCGACCGCAGTATGATGTTGTACACAAGGAACGCTGCTGATTGTTCACAAGCAAGTTGGCGACCGCAGTATGATGTTGTACACAAGGAACGCTGCCGATTGTTCACAAGCAAGTTGGCGACCGCAGTATGATGTTGTACACAAGGAACGCTGCCGATTGTTCACAAGCAAGTTGGCGACCGCAGTATGATGTTGTACACAAGGAACGCTGCTGATTGTTCACAAGCAAGTTGGCGACCGCAGTATGATGTTGTACTCAAGGAACGCTGCTGATTGTTCACAAGCAAGTTGGCGACTGCAGTATGATGTTGTACTCAAGGAACGCTGCTGATTGTTCACAAGCAAGTTGGCGACCGCAGTATGATGTTGTACTCAAGGAACGCTGCCGATTGTTCACAAGCAAGTTGGCGACCGCAGTATGATGTTGTACTCAAGGAACGCTGCTGATTGTTCACAAGCAAGTTGGCGACTGCAGTATGATGTTGTACTCAAGGAACGCTGCTGATTGTTCCCTCGTATACGATTGTTATAGATGATGTAATATCGGCCTAACGTACTTTGCGAGTCACGGATGGTAGACCCTCAATTTTAAAGACGTATATACCCTATTATTTCTTCTATCTTTTAATGCTACTGTAAATTCAAAGGTAGAAGAAAGAATTGAGATTTTACATTGATTACGTTGTAAAAGTCTATCTACACGTCACAGATGTAGGAAAATATACAAATGTATACCTTATCATTTCATAAGATTCTATACCAAGCAAATTTCCTTTTGAATACGTAAATTTCTTATCTCAACTTATTGAATACCTCTGCTAGCCTATAAAATAGAGGTCCGTCAATCATGTTCAATTTGTTTTACGGAATTGGTTTTGTCTGGTAACTGATCGAAATTTAAATAAGAAAGCTGAATATCGATAAGTTTGAATTTAAGTAGGCTATTTAAGGAGACGCTCTGTCTTAAGAAATCCAGTTTTATTATTACAAGGAAATACTTATTACTTGTACAACCAAGCCTGTTAATAATTTTTGATACAGATTTCATATTCATTTGCTTCAGAAGTAAAACACAACCATTATTAGCTATATTATACTACACAGTGGCAAAGGTCATATTTTATGCTTTTGAGACCAAAGCCTAAAGATGCGTAGAGTCTTTGACTATCAAATAACAATAGTCGGTAGTAAAATAAGACAAAGTATGTTTTCAGTCATGCTACGCATATTTGGTCAACGCAGTCGTAGTCGCAGGCTATAGTTTGACTAACGTTAAATATAAATAGCTTCAGGACCCAGGAATATATGGTAAACTAACTGACTTAACAAAAAAAATGGGTCAGTTGAGATACCTACTAATTTATTTAAAAAATCTCATACCACTACAAATCCTGAAATTTTTAGCAGTAATTCAGTCTAATCTGTATGCGTGGAGCTTACTTATCATACCGCCCGCGATATATATGTAGTTAAAATCAAAAAATCAAAGTACTATACTTTGATTGTTAATGGCTAGTAATAGTTAAAACTCACCTGATGCATTTTTCATCGGTCTATAACTTCAGTTTCCTGTATGGGATTACATGCTTTTTCTTATACCATTAGAAAGCCCACATTCCGAGACCGAAACAGGCATGCAGAGACCGAAACAGGTGGAAATCTGAAGGTGCAAGGTCAGGACTATACGGCGGATGCATTAAAACCTCCCAGCCAAACTCTATTAATTTTAGCTGAGTGGCTAAGATGTGTGAAGTCTAGCGTTATCATGATGAAAAACCACAACCCTTCTGTTGATTATTTCCGGCCGGCCGGCCGGCCACGCTGAGCGTGGAAGCGGCCAGCGCTGACGCGGGGTGCGCGTCGGTGGCGCAGGGTGCACGCATTCATCTCGAGCGCCTTCGCGCCAATGACGTGCGCCGCGCACTCGCGCGTTGTCCGTCGAAGCGCTCGGCGGGGCCCGACGGGATACCAGCGTTTTTGTTTAGGGACTGCAGGGCAGTATTAGTCGAGCCGTTGCTTCATCTGTTTAACATCTGTATTGAGACTGCGACGTTCCCGGAACACTGGAAACTTACTCGTGTGGTGCCAGTACCGAAAGGCAGTAGAGGATCGGCGCCCACTGACTACAGACCTGTGGCCATCTTGTGTACTCCGGCGAAGGTATTCGAGGCGGCCATCCATGGTTGTCTTTATCCGCAGGTGAGTGCCCAGTTGTCTGACGCTCAGCACGGGTTCCGACCTGGGCGGGGGACGACTGGGAACTTACTGGATCTGATGACACATCTGGTACCCGCAGTAGATGCTGGGCTGCAGGTGGACGTCGCTTACTTTGATTTCCGAAAGGCGTTCGACACAGTCGACCTAGACATCTTACTGGCCAAGCTGGCCGGTATGGGGTGCACCCCACACACATTAACATTCTTCGCCTGTTATTTCCGGGACAGAAGTCAATATGTCGACTGTGGCGGACATCTTTCGGATCCCTACCCGACAAGATCTGGGGTGAGTCAGGGAATCAATTTAGGGCCTCTTTTGTTCATCTTGACAGTCAACGACTTGCCGAAGGTAGCCAGCAGGTCTGCGCCTTTACTTTTCGCGGATGACCTTAAACTGGTCCATAAAATTGAGCATAACGCAGATCACGCCACACTACAGCGGGATATTAATAGCATAGTGAATTGGAGCTATCAAAATAGGCTTTATTTCAATGTTAGTAAGTGTTCCGTGCTGTCTTTCAGTCGCGCACGAACCCCGCGCCATTAGCAATACCTTATGGACGGGGCGCCGGTACAGCGGGTGACAGAGACACGGGACTTAGGCGTACGCTTCACTGCTGATCTACAGTTTCGGCAGCATATCACTGATGTATGCAAGAAAGCTTATCGGAATCTGGGACTAATATTACGCCAAGCGAACAACTTCACAAACATAGGCGCTTTGAAAGCACTTTACGAGGCACTCGTGAAGAGTCACCTGGAATGCAATGCCGTAATATGGTCACCACACGAAGAGAAGTACAGGCTGATGTTGGAGCGTATCCAGAACAAGTTTGTTAGGTTCGTGTATTTGAAGCAATATGGGATATACCCGGGCTATCCGCTCCTTTACCCTACTCTATTCGTTCTGGGTATGGTGGGGTATTACAGACTTGAAGTGAGAAGGGAGGTCGCTCTCAGCGTCTACATATTTAAAGTGATGCGCGGAAAAATCCATAATCCGAACGTGTTGGAGGTGCTCATGCTACGCGTCCCGAATGAGTACGTAAGGCGACGGCGGCGGCCGGAGCTCCTAGCCGTCCCGCGCGCGCGCACCTGCCTGCTGCAGCGCGCGCCGCTCACGCGTGCGCTGCGGGCGCTCAACACGTTGGCTCACAGAATTGATCTCTTTTCGTGCACGCTGAGCGAATTCACACGGGCCGCTTATTGTGCAATTTGTTTAGTTTAAGTTACTATAGAGTTACCATTTTTGTTTTAATTTATAAGTACATAGGCTATCGAATTAGGTATTAAGTACCTGTAATGATAGTTTTATGTGTGTTTAAATAAATAAAAAATAATAAACTTCTTGCTTTAATCTCATCAGTTTTTCGCAGTAGAGTTCAGAATTGATGGTCCTGCCTGGTGGTAACAGCTCATAATGAATAATGCCCTTCCAATCCCACCACACACACAGCATCACCTTGTTGCAAGTTAACCCGGGTTTCGCCACAGTCTGTGAAGCCTGACCGGCCTCTGACCACGACCTTTTTCGCACGTTCTTGTCGTACGTGATCCACTTTTCATCACCAGTTATCAGCTTCTTCAAAAATGGTTCGGTTTCATTACGTCGTAATAAAGAATCAAAAATCCTCACAAATCACACGGTTCATTAGGTTTCTTTGTGTACCCAGTTTTTTCAAATGCGCCAAAACTGTTTTGTGGTCAATTCCCAGTTCTTCAGGTAAGTCGTAACTACTGATATGCCGAACTTGCTTCACTTTTTCAAAAATGGCATCCATTTTGTCCGTGATGACCAGAGCGACGTGCATCTTTGACCTCAAAATTTCCGGATTAAAAACGCTTAAACCAAATTTGTGCTACTCTCACAGAAACAGCACTAGGTCCATAAACATCGCAAATTTTTTTCGCAGCTTGCTTTGCATTTTTACCTTTTTTGTAGTAAAATTTTAAAATGTATCGAATTTCTTCATTAGATTCCCTCATCTTGACAGTACGAAAAACAAATGAAAATCACACATTTTCCTAATCTGAATTTGGAATTATATTCTTTAAAATTGAAACTTTCAATGATACCAAAACCAGCCAGATACAAATAGTATAGCCAAAGAGATTTTATTACAAGTTCATACATACTATAATGCGAAAAGACTTTTTCCCCAACCTAATAGATTTACAAAATAATTACTTACTCCTTCGGTAGCAAGCACATAAAAAACCAAAATATTGATTAGCAATGCTACTACATAGGGATAAGTCGATACGTACGCATATAAAAACGATGTTTTTTGATTCGACATGAGAAAATCTCGTCTAACTGTTGCCGTTTAAAATATGAAGTAACAATAATAATAATATATATAATAATAATAAATCTTTATTTCTGCTCATAAAGGTTCTTACATTAAAAACTAGATATAAAATATTCTTAACATTAACTTAAAATAAGGGGTAAAGCAAAACGGCCAAACACGCCTGCCAGACAATGCTGTAGGGGAAAAGTTAGGTAGTTAATGTCCGGTATAACACAAGTCTAATGTCCGATAGGCAATATCAGACAGGCCCGCTGCCGCCAGCCCCACCCCTATTTAAATGTCCTTTATGAGAAGCTGGTGTCCGAACTAGGTCTTGACCTGTGTCTCAGATCACCAGGCCCCCTTTTAATGGCAAAGTAGAAAACTTAATGTCTACATATTATCTATTATTAAGTACATAGTATGAGCGCAAATGTATCAGTGGTGTCTGTGTTGTTGTGATGTGGTGTGTAGTGTAAGTGAGGTGTGCATGTAAATATATATTCATATACAATCATAATCTATGACAATTACTTCACAGGTAGTAATAGTCTTTCAGTATTATCATAGTTCAGATAACTTAACCAAGTGAAAACAATTTTTTTACATTTATATAAATTACAACTATGAATTTTAAGGTCTTTGTTAATCTTGTTATACAAATAACCACCGAGAAAGCAAGGGAATCTGTTGGTGAAGTTGGTTTTAAATTTAGGAACATTGAACATTTTGTAATTGCGACGTTTACTTTGTGTCATGTGAACTGTATCTGAGCTAACGTATTTGTGGTATCTTAAAATTAATCGTGATATGAAAAGTTGTCGCACCGTCAATACTTCTGAGTCCTGATATAGGGTGGTGGTTGGATACCTATAAGGTTTACATTGACTAACCTTAAGAAGAACTCTTTGAGCCCTTTCAGCCACAATTAAATGAGATTTAGCCGCCCCTCCCCATGAATCAATACAATATGAGATAAGCGATTCGCATAATGCTTGGTAAATCATTTTTATTAACTTAGGATTTGCAGCACGCCGAACAATTCTCATTACAGCAATGAGTCTGCGCAGTCGTGAGGCCAACGAATTGATGTGCGGTTGAAAAGTCAGTTTATTGTCAATAGTTACACCGAGATATTTAATTGTAGTTGTTTTTTGAATGACTTGACATAAACATTGTGTTGTCCATTCGTGCCTATCGCAAGCAGTACAGTGGGCTCTAATTTGATACATATCATTGTCGGGTTGTGTACTGTTTGTGATGGAGAATGTTAAAAAATTAGTCTTGTCAGTATTTAAACTCAGCAGATTACGTTGCAGCCAGTTGGAAACCTCGTTAAAACCTTTCTGAGCTGCAATAAACACCTCACTCCAACTCTCTCCCCAAAAGGTGCAAGCAGTGTCATCAACAAAAGTTGTTATGTGGCCATTTGACAAAGACATATTGCATAGACAATTTATATAGATTAGGAAGAGAGTCGGGCCGAGAATGCTCCCTTGCGGTACACCGTAGCTAATATTTTGATCGTTACTGACGATATTTCTAATCCTTATGCATTGCGTTCTATTGGTTAAATAATCACTAAGTAGTTGAAGAGGAAGACCTCGTATTCCTATTGACTCGAGCTTATGAATTAAGAGTAAAATTGACACCGTGTCGAACGCTTTTGCAAGGTCGAGAAAGATCGTCAGACATTTAAGTCCTTCATCTAGCTTTTCAACGACAGTATTATTGAGGTTATGAACGGCGTCAGCAGTTGACTTATGTCTTCTAAAGCCATATTGATTGGGTGATATTAAATTATTATTTTCGAGGTAATTAATGAGTCTTCGATTAATAATTTTTTCCAATATTTTGGATAATGTCGGTAGAATCGATATCGGCCTATAGTTACTGGGGAGAGATTTGTCACCTTTTTTGAATATAGGTGTAATAACAGACTTTTTGAAAACATTAGGAAAATAGCCCTTACAAATTGCGAGATTACAAACATGTGTTATGGGACCAGCAAGAATTTCTTGATTTTCCTTTAAAGTTTTTGCTGATATTTTGTCCCAACCCGATGTGTTTGTGTTTTTAAGGGAGTTTATAATAGATATTACTTCAGTAATGTCTGTTTCCAAAAGTACGAAGGAATTCAGTGAGGATATCTGTTCGTTAATACTATGCTCTCCTAGTTGATTATAACTATTACTATTTTTTTCCGCAAGATTTCGTCCCACATTAGCAAAATAGGTATTAATTGAATTTAAAGCAGATGAGGGAGACAGGGCATGAGCGATAAGTTCATCCCCAGCTTTAGGTTTTGATTTTAGATTGGTAATCATATTAATGGCTTCCCATGTTTTTTTGACACTTGCCGCACTAGCTTTTTCAAGTTCCGAAGTTTCATATTGTATTTTTAGCTTCCTGAGTAAGTTTGTGCAGAAGTTTCTATACCGTCGATAAGTAGTAATCAATATTTCATTCTCAGGAGCTTTCTTCTGTTAAGCATGCATCTTGTCCCTGTTTCTCAGGCAACGCAAAAGCCCTGGTGTCATCCAGGGTTTAATTGGAGTTTTACGATTTGGTTTCTTCAGGAACGTAGTGTTTTTGTCAATGACTTTGCTAATTGAATCCACCAAGATCTCTGCTGCAACGTTAGGTTCGTTACAATCGAAAACCAGTTGAAAATCAACACTTTTTAGATCTTGTGTAATACCTTCCCGGTCGACTATCATGGTGGTTTTGTTTTCCGTATTATGACATAGTTGCCTGAGGCCCACAGATACGAGCACACTATCATGATCGGTGATGCTATTCTTTACAACCAATGTTAAACAAGGATATGTTGTCTTAGCTAGGACATGGTCCAAACAGTTTCTATCTCTGGTTGGAATTGTGTGAGTAGGAAGAAGACCATAAGAAGAGGTTAAGTTTAAATACGGTGGAGTATTTGAGTCAACACTTTCAGATTTTATGTCGATATTTATGTCTCCAATGAGGATTATATGTTTCTTTTTATCAATAGAATCCAACAAACTGTTTAAAGAATTTAAAAACGTTTCAATATTGCGAAAGGCAGGAGGTCTATAAATGGATACAATAGTTACATTTTGTATTGTGGTAACAAGACAGTTCGCTTCAGGGAAAGGTGGCTCATAACTGTCATATGAAATATTATTTCTGATATATAAAACAATTCCGTCATTTTGGTTATAACCAGTTGTCGTTGACATAGTTGAGTAGTTGTCGATTTGTGGTAAAATTTGATTGCATGAAAGCCAGCATTCAGTAAGCACTATAATATCCGGCGTAACAGCAATTCTACCCAAAAAACATTGAAAATCCGACATATTACGACCTATACTTCGTATATTTTGAGTCAATATCGTAAGTGACTTATTAGATGATTGAATGTAAGTTATGCAATCTTCGGGTTTGCATTCATAATACGAAAAAATATCAAGATAATCCAGGTTTTCGATTGTGGTACTTATGTTATCATCCATTGCTAAAAAATAAATGGATTAGTAGGTGAATATTAACTATTGACATATGGCAGAAGTAAGGAGCTATAGCATTGTCTATAGAGACATTAGTACCAATTATGATACAATATTTAATTAATAATAAATATAAATTCTCGATGTAATGGCCGCTGCTTTCAAGGATGTTATATATATAAACCAAAATTACCCAAAATTACCTGATAATTATCCTACTATATAGTAGGATAATTATCAGGTAATTTTGGGTTGGTTATAAAAAATTTATTGCTTATACATATATATTTTAGTTGTGTGTGTATTGAGGAGTGTTTAGTGTGTGTCTTCTGTGAAGTTTCAGAAAGTAAATAGGTGTATCGATCAGAAAAGTTGTTAGTAGTCGTTTTAATAAAATATAATACTGGTTTTGGATAGTCAATGTTATTACTATGTAACTGAGAAAATATTAAAAAAGTAGAAACATGCAAACTTATAATAATATTTGGTTTTTTACATAGTTGAAAAAGTACAATATAAAGGTTGTATTTAATACACGTATATAAATAGACTGTTAAGTTCAGGTTAATAATTTTGATAACTAATATTAGTCACTTGGGCTTTCGTTTTTGTAGATCAACTTCATTATTTATCAGTTGGGCCGGCTCACCTTCCTTACCACGAATGTATATTTTTCCGTATGCAGTCCAGCAGCCATATAGCTGATGTTTTTTCACGAATTCACGCGCTAAAAAATGAAGACGCCTTCCATAAGCAGTGAGGGCCTCTGTGATAAATATGGGCTTTGGTGACCCTACAATTTTCAAATGAGTTGTATTAAGTTTCTCCTTTTTGGTTTTGTGGAGAGCTTTGGAAGCTTTGATGATGTTTTCCTTTATAAAATTTGATGAAAATTCAACGACTATGGGGCCAGTTTTGCTCTTTTGTGACTTTAATCGATGTACATTACGAATGTCATTTCTTTGTAAATCCAACTCAAGGACACCACAGATATTGTTGACGTAATTTATTAATGTAGATTTATTTTCCGTTGCAGATTCCGGCAAATTTCTTATTTCGATTGATGAAGCTTTAGAGTTACGTTCCAATAACTCAGTTCTTAGTTCTAATTCCTTTATTTGCCTTACGAGAGTCGAATTTTCTTCCTTTGATTGTTTTAACTGATTTAGTACGTCATCATATTTATTGGACATAAGATCTATAGATGCTTTAATTTCGGCGTTTTGCTTTGTAATTTCATCAAATTTTTTCGATTGAATAGCCTGTTGGTCCTGTATTACGGCAAGTATTTCTCTAATCTCAGATATAGCTGTGTCGCCGTGTTTACGTTTGGGGCGGATCGTGATGTTTGGTTTACCGTCACAATCACGGTCGGAATTCACATAGTCCGAAGCCGTATCTGTATCTTGAGTTAATAGAGTTGGATTCAATACATTTTTAGCTTCAATACAGTTTTAACGGTGTGTGTCGATATATTAGACATATTCGCAAACCAATACACCACGATGGCTATATAAACGCTGATCAATTGTTACTTTGCTTCAATGAAATGGCTGTGTCGTACGCAGTGTTCGCACTGTGTCAGCCAAAGGTCTAGTGTACGATATAACTGTCTTTCTCGCACCCGTAGATCGGCTATACAAACGTCGGTCGGCTGTAGGTACTACTCACACTTCTAGTGTAGTGTGCGGTATAGGCGAGGGGTCTACTAGATTGGTCGGCGATCGACGTCTCGGAACAAAACAGGATTCCGTCAATTATAAGTTGACCCGCAATGTTGTTGGGAGACACTTAATCACTGATAACTTGGTACAATTTTTGCATATGTTTACGCCGTACGAAATATAGTCGCAAGCGCCGCTCGATTATTGAATTTATGCACACTTTTATTATATAGCAATTGGAGTATATTTTAACACAGCAATTAGTGAATTATTAATTATTTAAAAATCAAATTTAAAAAGAGACACGTCCAAACACTTTCGCGGTCCGAAGGGCTAACAATAGGCAATAACACGTTTATTGTTTGGGAGTCCCACTTAAATATTTATTTTTAATACATCAGTTGTAAAAAAATCAACTGTCTAGCTCTCACTGTTCATAAGATTCCTGGTGACACATAGACACACAGCGGAGTTCGTTACAATTAATCTACAATTTGAATCGTTTGTAAGTGAGAAACGATTCTCCGACAAATCTGGTAGGTAAAGAAGTTTATTTGCTTTTAATCAACTTCCTTCATTGTACAACTTACTTCAAGTGGGAAGCCTACGCAGCTCGAGGAGAAATAAATAGGGCGTGAACCGTTTGACTTGTAGTTCACAGTAAATCCTAGCTTTTGTGTTGTAGACGCGTGGGCTAATTCCTTGAAACCATAGGTTTGAATTGCCAATATAGTCTGCCTTCGTGTGACTGCTTAAAAGTGTCAACAGCCTTATGGTATTCAAATCGCAATGATTTTAGTCTGAGACCCAGCACATTTATGAAAATCGGCCTTTATCCATGGGTCTTTTACTTTTTATCGACCTTGGCAAGCCAGGGTCGAAGAAGCCATAATCACCATGTTCGGCGGTCGTGCCATAATTACCATGTTTGGCGGATTGGTGATCGCAGTAAGATGGTAAATGACATTGATTTGACTGATGCGGCTGCCCACCGATCAGCTGTCCTTAGTCATGGGGTGTCTTCCCACAGTAGTTTATTCGAAGCCGAAAGCCACACGGCGAAGCTGTTGTAATAGGCATGAAGACTAAAAAAATATATTTAAAAAATATTGGACACGTCATCCACGTGTACTAACGTACACGTAGATAACGTGTCGTTATACCCATACTAGAAGTAAACTAAATAAAGTTCAACTAATAACATATATAACATCATCGTCAGCCCGTAAAACGTCCACTGCTGACCATGGGCCCCTCTTATAGGGGGTGTTTCGGGGTTGTCGGTTTAACGTGGTTTCAGAGCACGGAGACAAGGTCCTCAACCAGCCATTCCAGAAAGAAATCTTTGACATTGCAAAAAAACAAAAATGTCCGAAGCGGGAATCAAACCCACGACGTCCGAGATTTAAGGCGAGCCTGTTACTTTTACACCACGGATCATATATGGCGTTGTCCTTTCATAGTCTACTTATTACTGAAACTTTATTTAATACTAGCTGATGCCCGCGACAATGCGCACGTGGTGATTAATTTTTTTTTTAAATTATCAGACTATCTTTTATTGCAAGGCATCATTGCTACCTTTTGGGGCCACTATTTTTGTAAAATAAACATATATAACATATCTTTTTTAAAATGTTTGTTTCTAATAGATGATCGTCCTGCTAATTACCGCAACGACAAAAAAATGCACCATGTTAAGAGTACCTCACAACTCTTAATATGGCGATTTTGAATATTTGTATAATGCTGTGATTCCTAAAGTGATCCAGATGAACCCCCTTTTTCGTTTTTTGTTTGTTTTGCTGTCCGGGCGGCAATGCATTTACGTATTACCACCGATACTGCAGCGTTTCCGCGCTAGCGGTGGGATAATATGTGGGACTCGCCCTCTCCATAACGGTGGTATGCTACTCATACCACGAGGAGAGGACCCTATGCCACTAAAACCCCCCGGATACTCCTCCATCCACCGCTCCTGCAGCACCCGCTGCCAAATTGGCGCCGCGGCCACTCCTGGCCAGATGGATCACCTCGGGTCCAAGGGATACTCGACGGGGGTCTAAATCGGCGTAAAAAAAATATTTACACGTTTTTAGTGTAAAAATGAGCAACAGGGGTCCACCAAATCAATAAAAGTTTTAAAGGGGTCTACGAGAAATAGGTTTGGGATCCTCTGGTATAATGCATATTGAAAACATAGAGAATATAGTGTAAATGTAAAGTATAAATAGTTTACATAGTATACCAAAACGATAGTTGTGCCGAAATATCGTTCCTCAAATCCTTAGGGGATCGCAACAGTCGGATTCAGTTGATAGTTAATTATTTATCGATGTTGATAACAGAAAATTATAGAAAAGTGATTTGTAACTTTATTTTAATTAGTCATTTTAATATAACTTTGACTTACACAGTCTAAAGTTTTCTGTTAAGCTTCCATTAGAAGCGGATTTGGAGGCCTGCTAGCCAGTATACAGAGAGCCGTGATAGAAACAAGTCATGTGTACGAAGTCGGACGATTCAAGTGATGATGATTTTTATGAAACAATAATGAAATGTTTGCTTCTTTACCACTATAAGAAGAAAAAAAAGGAAAGCGTAACAAACCCAGATTCTGGATGAGCAACCATATAAGACAATAATAATTACTAGACCGTTGAAGGACGTGAAAGGGGTAGCGGTGGCTGGAGGAGGCGGAGCTGTAAGCGGAGTCCGTTCAAAACTAGCGCGCGACGCCATGACGCAGCGGACGAAGAGTCGAAGAGTCGAGCGGAATCCGCTCGACTCTTCGACTACTTTTGTAACTCTTTGAACTCGTTTTGTCCGCTCCGCACATTTTTAATCAGTGGAAGCACTTATATGCTATTCGCCATTGCGAGTTAAACGGACTCTAAACGAAGTCCGCTCCGCTCGCAGTGGAAGGCGGGCATTACGCGGATGAAAGTGCGCGCAGAAGCTATATAGTGATTCATAAATATATTTTGTGAAAGTTTGTATTATATGTTTGCAATACAGTATAACATTGTTAGCTCCTTTAAACCTTTTGTAAATAATCGGAACTATACAGACTTTTTTTTTTGCTTTTGTAAACGCTATTAAAAGTTACGCGAAAAGTATATCGAATGAGTGTGAAAGGAGATGATGGAAGATTACGTTTCAAAAAAGAGCCAAACCAAGCATTTTTAGCCAGGTAAAAGCTGGAAATGAAACATAAAAAGTAAAAACGATTAACTAATGTTGTAGCGACATAAGCTCTCGGTCATAATTAAAAGTATATTTTTCATAAATCCGCTAATATTTATTTTAATTAAAAAAACTAGCAAATGTGTAAGTAGTATGTTTTTATGAAACTTAGTACTTTTATTTTGTTGTTTTATTCTACCAAGTTATAATAATTCTACTACCATAAAAACTTTATATACTCAAACCAATAAAAACATTTAATTTTGCTCTTGCCATTAGTAAATTGTTTTCATGTTGTATATTAGCGTCACCTGATTTAAATTAAAATATAGGATAAACTAATTGACACTTTTCCAAATAATAACAATTTTTTTCCGTGCTTTATAGATTTGTTCTCATATTATTATGTTCTTAAAATGGGCTAATTATTAATAGCTAATTATCTTATTAGAAGCTCCACCGCATATTGTCGAGATTGCTATTAAAGGATTAAGTCGCAATTGGAAACTTCATGGCCGCTATTGTATCAGTAATTTCAGTTAATTTAACATTATTTTCACGAATTTTAATATTTAAACGGATGGTTCTTCGTCAATTTGAATTTACAATCATAAATCTCCGTATGTGGAGCAATAATAACAAACAACACGTATATAATATTGGAAACAAAATTTACTGAATGAAATGACACCAGTCATCGAGCGTGAAATGTATGCCACAATGATGGACGACCGGCATGTTTCATCAACATTTAATTGGGTATCTTTATCCATTTATAATATTAACCGTAACTTCAGGATCCCTTGTTATATAAACTTTAGTATAATGTCCCAAAATATGTGATTCTCTTACTAGTTCTCTACTACTTCTTTCGTGTTAACTTTAACTGGGATCATTTATACATATACATACCCGCACACATCATCATCATCATCATCATCAGCATTATCACCAGCCCGTATAACGTCCACTGTTGAACATGGGCCTCCTCCTGGGGGAGGGTATTTATCATAGTCACCAAGCTTGGCAGGCGGATTGGTGACCGCAATATTATGTTGTACCGCACAAGGTAACGCTGCTGCCCGTTCCTTAATATACGAATATTATGTTGTTGATGTTATTACAATCGGGACCAACGGCTTAACGTGCTTTCCGAGGCACGAAGGGAGTCCCTCAACCAACCAGAGCCGGAAAGAACAATTTTAACATTTACACATAGTATTCCTGTACCCATACACACACCTACATTATTATTGAAATTAAAACACAATAGTTTACTTATTAATTTCCTGTGCTTGTCATTCTACCAATAATTAATTTTATACTTGCACCCAACACTTTTTTTCCATTGTTTCAAACAATTATTAGATTCTTCCTTCTACAAACAAATATCTGCCCTTTTTCTCACACTTTCTTTTAATCTTTTCAGTTACCTTTCATACCTATGACACGTAGGGCAACTAATAAAGACCTGGAGTCAAAATTGGTGCAGTCATTGCAATAGTTTAAGGTCTCCCATAGTGAATGTAAAAACTTTAAAATGCACGATTATTAAATGAAGATAAAATATCATTCAATCAAAATACTGAATGATAATTTATCTCTAAATAAACTATTGGCAAAATTATACATATAATTGATTTATTCACTTTAATAGTCTTTTTTTTTAAAGAATACTAGCATAGTTTTGTAGCCTTGAAATTAAAATGCTTGCGTTACGAGTGGGTTCACATCGGTAGTGCAATGGGTTGGGTTCGAACCGGCGAACTCAAGATCAGAAAGAAGTCCAACGCCTTAGGCATTGGGCTACGGCCGATTTAAACGCCCATAGCTGAACATAGGCCTACTCGTTACCCACCTTGGCATGCAAGGCAAGGCCGTTGATGGATATTGCCATAATCGCCACGTTGGCGGGCGGATTGATGATCGTAATAAGATGGTAAGTAACTTTGAGCTGACAGATGCCGCTGCCCATCCATCAGTTGTATGTATCTAGTCGCATCTTACGACATCATGAGAAGAAATGGGGTGGTTTGTTATATTGATTGATTACTATGAACAGTTGGCAGTCTACAAAGAACAGAAATCAAGAAAAAAAACGAAAATAATGGTCCGACCTATTACAACTAGTCGAATAAATTGCTTAAAGGAAAAAAATATGTCAAAAGTCCTTCTTGTTTAGATAAGCAGAATCTGGATAGTTACTTTGGAACTGTTTTTAACTTTGTAAAGACCGAATTTAAAAGCAATTTTAAATCTACAACTTACGATAGTAAAGTTCAATGTAAATGGGCTACTTTGGGAATATATAAGAGTTGGTCCAGATTGTGTGAGTTTTATGGTATACCGACTTTTTAGAGAATGTTAGAAATAGAAAAAATACTACAACTTTCAAAATAATTTGCATCATTGCTAGAACCAATTACATTAGAAATAAGACAGAAAACACCAGTTATAAAATTAAAATCACCTAAGGAATTTTAAATAAAGAAAGTGGTAAGACTTTAAATTTTGATAATCAATTACAATTAAAAGTCGATGGTATAATAATTAGTAACTAGCTGACCCGACAGACGTTGTACTGCCTTAGCTAAAACTCTAAATTATATTGAATTTTTAATATAAGGCGTGATAGCACTGATCTAACCGTGCTGTGCACTAAGAGTAGCACGCATTTTGTCAATATTATATCAAAAAATTACCCACTTGAACCCAGGGTGTTCCCCTAAATGCCAGTAAATGGAGCACCGGTAATAGCTTATCCATACACGGTACATCCGGTACCGTCCGATGCCTGTGCTGCTGCCTATACCTAGCTGTCATGAACTCTCCAGAGGCTTTTATTTTAGGGTTCATTAAATGCATCTTTTGGGGGCGCATGGAGCACCACTACGTCTCTACGCATCACGGGTCAGGCTCTAAAAGGGGCTATGTTCCCCACTCCTCAAGGCCGAGGCTCGGGGGACAGCCTGTGATTTCTGCACCTTCAGTGAAATGGGTAGAAGAGATCATTCTCCTGATTACGCTCCGGGGTCTTCTACAAACTGGCCAATGGTCGGCAGCAAGAGGACTGATACCATCACTCTTGCTCAACTGCCCAAACTGGATACTCCTCGACCAGTGTGCAGTGTGCTGCCGCGTGATGACTGATGAAATTGAGTTTGCAGCTCTCGAATCACCCTCCTTCTTTTCTTTTAGGAAATTCCATTATTTTGGGATTTTCCAGTTTTTGAAGATTGGATCAATCTAGCTAACCCGACAGACGTAGTACTTAGCTAAAACTCTAAATTAAATTGAACTTTTAATATAAGGCGTGATAGCACTGAACTAACAGTGATGTGCACTAAGAGTAGCACGCATTCTGTCAATGTTATGTCAAATGCCATAAGATTACAATAAAAAGATTAACAAATGTACTCTATCCATGATCGATGATATGCCAATGATTTTTAATAACTAATGCTAAGTAGGTGATACGAAGTTCATCGGGTGATCTAAATGACCCGATGAACTTCGTATCACCTACCTACTATTAGTCATGAAAAAAAAAAAAATACACTTCAAATATTTTTGTATTTTGATCTAATCTTCAAAACTTGTTCAAGCGATCTAGCCCAAAATGCTAGAATGTTCTGAAAGAAAAAAGGGAGGGTAGATCCGGAAACTCAATGTCATCAGTCATCACTGCGACAGCACACGGCACATTGGTGCGAGGAGTTTCGGCTTAGGCGGTGGAGCGAGAGTGATGGGATCCGTCCTCTTGCTACCGACCATTGCCCATTCAGTAGAAGTCCGCGGAGTGTTTTTAGGAGAAAGATCTCTCCTACCCATAACACCGAAGGCGCACAGACAGCAGGCTGTCCCCCGATTCTCGGCTTCGGGGAGTAGGGAACATAGTCATAATTTCTTTTAGAGGCCAACCCATGATGAATAGAGTTGTAGTTGTGCTCCGTGCGCAAAAGGTGCATTGCATGGACCCTAAAATAAAAGGCTCAGAAGAGTCCATGACTGCTAGGTCATTGGCATCGCCACGGTACCGGATGTATATGCATAGCTATTCCTGGTGCTCAATTTACTGGAATTTAGAGGAACATCCTGAGCTTAAGTGGAAACATTAGTGAATGGGCAAAGTCCTTTGGACTTCTAGTAAACCCCACTAAGTCACAAGCTCTCATTGTTGGTGGCAAACATGCGACAGGCCTTTTATCTCTAAGCTCTGTTCCACCAGTATTGTTTAACAACGTGCCTATAGCTTATTCTGCTACCGTAAAAAATGTTGGGGTCACAATTGATAGCTCCCTATCTTGGAACAGCCATGTTGCAGAGGTAAGCAGGAGGGTATACGGTTCGTTTCAGTCCCTTAAGCGTCTCCAAAAATTCCTTCCCTTCCATACCAAAGTCTCTTTAGCCCAAACTCTTCTTTTACCTCTTCTGGATTATGCTGACGTCTGTTTTCTGGATGCAACCGAGGAACTTCTTGGCAAACTTGAGCGGCTGCAAAATTTATGCATCCGATTTATTTTTGGCCTACGTAAATATGACCATGTGTCGGAGTTCCGATCACAATTGAAGTGGTTGCCAATCCGACGACGTCGCGATTGCCGTATTCTTTCTCTTCTCTTTTCTGTCTTACATAATCCAAATGCCCCTTTCTATCTACGTGAACGCTTTGAGTATTTAATCCCACGCGATAAAATTTGCCGTACAGCTACTTCTCTTCTTCTCCGAATGCCTACACACACTTCCAGCCGCTATGATGGCTCTTTCACCATACGTGCAGTACGCCTTTGGAACTCTCTTCCCCACTCCATTCGTACTAGCTCATCTATCGATGTTTTTAGAAAAAGAACAAAAGAACATTATCTCTTATCTCATTAGTAGTGTTTATTATATGTATTAGTTTATTTTTATTAAGTATGTATGTATTGTATTCATATATATTATTATACGTATTAGCATTAGTTTAATATACTCAAACTGTAACTATTGTTGTGTACACTGTTCTTGCCCGTTTATCACAAATCTCACTCTGAATATGGTTTGCTGGAAGAAAACTCATAAATGAGTTACGCTCGCCATTGTACATCATCTTTATTTGTTGAACTTTCATAACTTGTTTTCATGTGTACAATAAAGAATAAATAAATAAATAAATTAAGTGAGTAAACCATATTTTAGTGATATAATAAGCATATCATCGCTAAAAACAGGGGAGTTCTACATACCCCGCCACTGTGGCCATCGAACATTGAACGACAGCGACGAATTTCTTATAGTAGCAACTGCTGCATATCAACGATCTGCTGAAGCCCAGTACCTTTGGGTATGCAGAAGACAGCACGGTCGTGGAGAGCTACACTTCCAATACGCGGGCCAGCGGGCCGGATATAGAGTTGCTCAGAGAGGCTATGGTTTAACGGCTAAACTTGTCCCTTAAGGCAGTCTCCGATTGGGGCGATGCCAACCTGGTTCAGTTTAACGCTACTAAAACCCAGGCGTGTTTGTTCTCCGCAAAGAAGAGGCGAAACGAAACCGAAAACATGAATAAATTTATTTATAATTGTCAAGTACAAATGTATGTAGGTACATCTCAAATTTAATTTAATTATATGAATTCAAGTGCTGAATTTGTTTTACTGTAACAAGAGTACACTTCGAAAGTCTGATCGAGTTTGTACAATATTCAAGTCACAGGCTCACAGCCCACTTGCAATGGATTAACGTGATTCATCGCCGACTTAGCGTAAACGGTTCAATTTGGCTGATGAAACCAGTTAAACCACAATATGTGAATGTATTCGGTCAATCTTCATGCTTTGTATCAACGGAGGAGGAAGGGGTAAATATACTGACGCGGGACCTCCCGCGTCTTTTACAATAAGAATCTAATAAAAATATGTCCTATGATGTTATGACGTAATAAAATTTGTACCTCGAGACAAAAATTTCTGTTCAACCATTTTAACGCGACCAATGAAGACATTTACAGAATTATAATTAAGCAAATGGCTGTTGAGTTTAGTCAAAGCAATAATGTTATGCAATGCCTATGGAAAAGACAGTGTGTTTCATATATGAAATAAATTCTATTTAAGTGCGTATGTTTACTGGCAAAATCAACATTTTAGAATCACTATGTATTATGTAAGTTTAAGCATGAAAAGCCATTAGTGACCATTGTACATCATCATCTTTAATAATTTTACATTAATAAAATTGAAAACCTTGCACCTAGACTCTTTACCAATGGTAGCAAGATTGAAAGAAAAGTAGGTGAAGCGGTTTCATATAGAAAAGGTGGTGAGGAACGAAAAAAAATCTAATTCTCATTAGCGCCACATTTCTCGGTGTGCCAAGCGGACCTAGCTGCTATATTGCGAGCATTAACATCATTAGTGTCTCCAAATCAGCGTTAGATGTCATAGCTCAACCCGATAATGGTGACCCTATCGTACAAAAAAATAAAAGTAAAACTCCATAACTCGCTGGGCGACATTAAATTTCCGAATTAGCGCAGTTGTGTGTTGTGTCACAATACCGTCGGTCATGACAGGCAGAACGCATTGATTGTACAATTAGTTCTTTAGGCATTGGGGTATAGACGAAGAGTACTTCACGTAGTTTGCTAAATGTCACCCTTTGTACAGCCATATAGAAATCTACGCGGACAAAGTCGCGAAATAAAATGACTTCGAAGCTGTGCTAGGACGGCTGAGGGCATTTATTTTGTGAAGAACATATGTCCATTTTGTTAAAAATTTTAATGTCACCTTTCTATTTCTATGTTACTTTTCTATTTATATATCTATGTTTTGTCAATTATTAGCGATTACGAAAAATCAGGGTGTATTTATAAAATTATTTGAAAGTGGTCTCTATATTCAAATACCTTTTATCAAAAATGTTATGACATCCCAATTAATGTTACTAAATATAAAAGACAGAAATACAATGTTCGTCAAAGTTTCAGCATAAAGAAGGCAATAAAAATAGTCACAGTATTCACAGCGGAGAAGATTGAAGAAAGAAGAAATAAATAAATAATTGTAATGTGAAAGAAATATATATGACTTTTAACAAAAAAGTTACGTAATTTTGTGATTCCTAATTATTATAAAACAGCAAAATACGTAAACAATTTTACAAATGATAAAAATGCTTTCTAATTCTCCCAAGCTGCCGATGGATAAATAATAGGAAACAGCGAATTCACAGTATACTTTTCAGTAAATTACTATTTGCCTTTACGGTGCAACAACCGTTTGTGTTTCCCAAAAAGTGAATTAAGTATTTAAAAATATTTTTATATAAAATGGCTAAAGGTTTTGCTTTTTTTAAGCAAGAGCAGTAAAATCATGCCTTTTAATTTATTGTAAATATTTCAGGTATACCTTTGTCTTTGGATTATCGCCTTCCGGTTTGGTCACCACTGTATAATTTCAAATTGAAAAGAAAAAAATTAACTGCCACTATTTAATCATATCCGATTTGACAAAATGTGCTAGAAATTGCGCATTTTTATTAGCAGTTTTTTTAACTATGTATTATGTAAGTTTAAGCATGAAAAGCCATTAGTGACCATTGTACATCATCATCTTTAATAATTTTACATTAATAAAATTGAAAACCTTGCACCTAGACTCTTTACCAATGGTAGCAAGATTGAAAGAAAAGTAGGTGAAGCGGTTTCATATAGAAAAGGTGGTGAGGAACGAAAAAAAATCTAATTCTCATTAGCGCCACATTTCTCGGTGTGCCAAGCGGACCTAGCTGCTATATTGCGAGCATTAACATCATTAGTGTCTCCAAATCAGCGTTAGATGTCATAGCTCAACCCGATAATGGTGACCCTATCGTACAAAAAAATAAAAGTAAAACTCCATAACTCGCTGGGCGACATTAAATTTCCGAATTAGCGCAGTTGTGTGTTGTGTCACAATACCGTCGGTCATGACAGGCAGAACGCATTGATTGTACAATTAGTTCTTTAGGCATTGGGGTATAGACGAAGAGTACTTCACGTAGTTTGCTAAATGTCACCCTTTGTACAGCCATATAGAAATCTACGCGGACAAAGTCGCGAAATAAAATGACTTCGAAGCTGTGCTAGGACGGCTGAGGGCATTTATTTTGTGAAGAACATATGTCCATTTTGTTAAAAATTTTAATGTGACCTTTCTATTTCTATGTTACTTTTCTATTTATATATCTATGTTTTGTCAATTATTAGCGATTACGAAAAATCAGGGTGTATTTATAAAATTATTTGAAAGTGGTCTCTATATTCAAATACCTTTTATCAAAAATGTTATGACATCCCAATTAATGTTACTAAATATAAAAGACAGAAATACAATGTTCGTCAAAGATTCAGCATAAAGAAGGCAATAAAAATAGTCACAGTATTCACAGCGGAGAAGATTGAAGAAAGAAGAAATAAATAAATAATTGTAATGTGAAAGAAATATATATGACTTTTAACAAAAAAGTTACGTAATTTTGTGATTCCTAATTATTATAAAACAGCAAAATACGTAAACAATTTTACAAATGATAAAAATGCTTTCTAATTCTCCCAAGCTGCCGATGGATAAATAATAGGAAACAGCGAATTCACAGTATACTTTTCAGTAAATTACTATTTGCCTTTACGGTGCAACAACCGTTTGTGTTTCCCAAAAAGTGAATTAAGTATTTAAAAATATTTTTATATAAAATGGCTAAAGGTTTTGCTTTTTTTAAGCAAGAGCAGTAAAATCATGCCTTTTAATTTATTGTAAATATTTCAGGTATACCTTTGTCTTTGGATTATCGCCTTCCGGTTTGGTCACCACTGTATAATTTCAAATTGAAAAGAAAAAAATTAACTGCCACTATTTAATCATATCCGATTTGACAAAATGTGCTAGAAATTGCGCATTTTTATTAGCAGTTTTTTTAAGTTACTTTGTTCTTAGGTTTATGTAACTGTAACCATTGCATGTTAAGTTACAGCTTCAAGCCTTTCCTTTTTGTGTACGTTATAACTTACTTCGACCCAATGACATCTGTATTAACTGATGTTCGTCACTTCTTCCGCCTTAGATTTGGATGTCTCCATACAAATTTAGGCTGGGCGTTAATGTGTCAGTCAGTCAAGCGTTTTATTAATTTACATGAAATGGTTACGGTGTCAGCTTAAAAGAACGTACTTGTCGCTGAAACCACCAGAATATTTTGTCTGAATGCCAACAAAGGCATTTCCGCGATTATAAAAAAAAAATTGAAGAGTTGCTCGTATAATATCTTTTGATTGACGCTGTATTACGCTCATAAATTCTTAATTGAATTTGTTCTCTGTTGCTCTTTTTCTTGCTTTAATGCATTATGTATGTAGTTAAATTATTGTGTCGGTGGAATATAGGTATAAAACAGCTCCTTACAACGGATTAATTTAATAAATATCGATACCATGTGGATGTAGGATTAGGGTATACTAGGTTTTTTACAGAGAAAAATAGACGTGGCAGTTTCTAATTAAGGGAACGTTATTTTTAATATATATATATATATATATATATAATACCCTAAATGGTCTGGGTATATACAGGGTTACTGGTAATTCGACGTATATCCGTCAGGCAGGCAGCTGATAAGGGGGCCAAAATGCAATAAATTGCCGATTCAAACACATGCCATGCCACGAATTATGTATTTTAAAATTTACTTTTATACCTTTTTGGAAAGCTTACAGAATAGACAAGTTGTTTTAGTTATTTGTACGATTAATTCCATAGAAAATTTTTGTGACGAGACATCATTTTTGAAGCGTAAAATTAAAATTTGAAGAGTAAAATTATGTTATTCGGCTTATATGTCACCAGTGTTTTCACTAAACTGGCCCGAAATCATTCGTATACCTATTTATGCTTTTGTTTTTTTTTTGCTTTCTAACATTTCTAATTTAAATAATGAAAAAATTTTAGTCAGTTCATTTGTCTTTTCTTCTTCTTTCTTTCTTTTCACTTGTAAAAAGCACTAGAATAATACCAAAATTGGGCACAAAATATGTGCCGAATGTACGCTGGCTATAAATGGGACTCTATAATTAAATAATTGGACCAAAACCCCGCGTATTTGTCCATTTGAGTATGTTTCGCCGGACCGTCTCATGTGGGCCGTGTTGAAACCGGTAGTAAAGTAACCCACTGAGTTTGTTTCGCCGGATCTTCTCAGTTGGGGCGCATTGGATCCGGTGGTAGCATTATAGCGACAGCGATAGACAGTTGTTTTGACATAATATAGACAGAACAAGCATTTTGCGTCGCTAAGAACAATATAAATAAATAAATTATAATAATAACATATTAATATAAAATATAATATAAATATAAAATATATTTATATTATATGATATAAATAAATAACAAATATAATGAATAAATTTTTCTAATTACCTAATTTTTGACTATTTACAAGTGCCTGTAATTGGTTTACGTAAATAAAAATGATAAATAATTTTATTTTAATGCATTTATCTTTAATTATTAAGTGATTATTTCACTTATTTATAGTTGAAAATTTAATTAATTATTGTGCCTAAAATAACCTTAAAATCATTTTTGAATTGTTAATAATTTAATACTAAAAATTAATCGTAATCTGATATAATCGTTCACAAAAGCAATAAATAAAATCTGCTACTAACACAAATGTGGTTATGGAAAACAAAGACAAAATAAACGTGTCGAACAACACTTCTCCAACAAGACCACAAATACACACGGCCGAATTGAATTCGGGCTTTCAAGTGTTGTTCTGAACATTTGTTAATTCAAAAAGTTCAAGAGCTATGTTATTACCTTCAGATGTAGTTTCATAAAAAGTAGGTCGTTTATACTATGACATCGAGTTTGCACCATTCGTTTTGGATCAATTCGACGACAATATGGAAAACTTTTGTTTTAGTGTCATGGGATATCATGGAGGTTTAGCAAATAAAATGTATGCGTATATAAATTGTATGGGTATAAACATGGCGCAGTCCAAGAAAATCAATATAAAATTTGGCAACAATAGACCCATGATCTTGATGGATAAGAAATTTTTTATAAATAATACAATCAACAAATAACTTACCTCTTTTATATTCGAATTTTTGAAATGTGTTTTAGAAATAAAATATCTAGAACTCAATACAATATAAAATATGTAATAGTATATGTCGAAGCAATACGCCGACATTTTATTGTATTCGTTTTGTTTGTTCCTATTTAATTAAGTTTATTATTTAATTATGAATTCAAAGTTAATTTAGATTCAAATAATGTATTGGTTTTCAGGCCAAGTCTGCATTGTTGTAATTTGATTTTGTTTTAAACTTTTAAAATTACCGGAAGATAAGGACCTTTTAAATTAGACGTGTAAAACTATGCTCTTAAAATAATTGTTATTTGAGTATCGGTTTTAGAATTTTTGCACGCCATTTTTATAAAGTCTTGAATAAAATATTTGCAGATGTTAAAACGGCATTTCCGCTATATGTGTAGATGCATTTTGTGATTGAAAAATGCTTTTACTGTGCCTGTAAAATAAATTACGTCATACTTAGATGTTGAAAATTATATTATGAATTATTTACCTCCCCAAAGCACACAAAAAAAATCTGGCGTCATTTGGTTGGTGGAAAGGTATCGCCAGGCTTAATTATAGTGAGGAAAAAAATAATTATTTTTAGGTAATAAGAACAAGGCTGGCTTTTTTTGTGCTTAAAGTTTATTATTCCCAGAGGCTAGGAAAAAAAAGCCAGCCAATAATAGTGGTGGGAGCATGTCGAAAAAAATAATTGAAAATTTAAATGATCAAATTACCTGGCCGTTTCGGTTGTCCAATAATGACTCACGCCACGTGTTTTTTAAAAACGAAGCAACGGGCGGGAGCCATCTTACTTTTTGGTAAATCACGGCGGAGAAAGGTTGTGTTATCCCGTGAGTACAATTGTTACTTTATTATTTAGTAATTAATTAGAAATAAATAGATAAGATTATATAATAAATTGGAGTGTTATAATTAAGTAATTGTAGTTTCTTTTGATGCAATGAGTGAACATGGAGATGGTGATGTCGGCATACCTTGTGCTAGTTATACTGGTGCTGGTTTGGCTGACCTCACCTTGTCTAAAAATTCCGTTAAATGACTCGCCGTTATATATTATAATCTATGGGTGAGTAATATTGGTTACTCTACCCTCTTATCTACTATTCCATAAAAAAATAAGACAATTATAAGTTATAAAAGTGTAAAGTATGTTTAAATTAAAACAAAAACTCAGTTAATCCTATTTCCAAAAATCATGTGTTCGTTTCACGTGCTGGGAAAATCTTTGTAATATTTCAAAGCACATTAAACGGATGGCAAAGGATGAAATATCTATGCTAATCAAATATTAAAGAATAGGCCACTGCATTTTATGTAATAGAACATAATACTGCAGTCACTAACTGATCTGCTAATCTGAAAAAAGCAGAAGCGTTGACTAAACTTTGGCAAATACCCTTCACAAGCAGTGAACCATATAGTGTCTAATCATGACAAGCAATAAATTGATCCATATAATTTAATAAGGTTTAGGTTCATAATGTCCAAATTCCAAAATGTCCAGAGGTTGCACAACGTCCATATCCCAGAATGTCCATATCCCAGAATGTTCATATCCCAAAATGTCCATATCCCAAAATCACCATATCCCAGAATGTCCATATCCCAAAATGTCCATATCCCAGAATGTCCATGACCCAAATTGACCATATCCCAAAATGTCAAAATTTATTCTAAAACTCTGTCACATTTGTATATTACGATACAAATATGCCTATTTCCAAATTGTTGAAAATTTAAACGCTGCTGCCGTCGATAAGAGAAACATGCTGTACCTATAGATTTCGTCACAAAAAATAAAAAGAGAGATTTGTACGAGTTGTGCTTGTTTGTGGATTGTTTGTCGGTAAAATTTGTTATCTAGTTGGTTTTTTGTTACGTGCACGTCCAAATAAAAACAATACTTTTAGAATTGTGTCATGTCATATGTTTGTCACGGACAAAAACAATCGATAAAGGAAAGACTGATGCATACACTAGGGTTGCCAACTTTTTTTACAACATAAAGTATATTTAGGGCAGAGAAAAATATTGAACAGTATTTAAAAAAATGAAGAATATGTACATGTCACACTTGATGTCTAGAATATATAACATAAAATATTAAAGATATGGGTCAGCGTCTCAGTCCAATATATAGTATTAAGCATGTTGGCGCTCAAAACAGTATTTTTATACTTATATTTGTTCAACAGCAAAAAGTATAAGTACAACTTATGTGGAAGTGATGTTGCAACAAGTATCAAAAGTAGAAGGTGGAAGGTGGATTACCTTCATTCTTTAGTGGTATAATAATCACCATATTTGTGCTATGGTGTGTGTGTCATTGAGTGAGTATAGACTGTTGTATAGATGTTATTCTAAAATTAGCAACGGTAAATCCTTAGGCCTCGTCTTGGACGCGCAGTGGGCGGTGCGGACGGCGCGGGCGGTGCGGGCGGTGCGCGCGGTGCGGGCGGTGCGTACGTGGTCTGTTCACGACGCCAGCGGCCAGATCGCTCGGTTTGTTGCGGTGAAGTGACGTGTAAACATCATTTTAATTATTTGTCTATTTTTATGGTTACAGTGTTTACTATTCCATAATGGTGGCCTTTCTAAAACCTCTGAAATGATTTCCTCAATCAATGACATTCTAAGTAAAATAAGCAGAACGTCACTACGACTATTCCAACGCGCGGTCGCCGCTCAACTACAGCTCGACGCTCGTGCTATAAGAATTAAGAATTATTTATTTGTCAAACATGTGTATATAATAACATGGTTAGTGAATATTACATATTATATGTTACAGAGTTTGTTTGTATCAACATGTTTTACCAGAACTGGTGAAAAATAGGTAGTTAAAAAAATAAAAACTTAAATAAGTAATTACCATTATAAAATTCAATGTTCTAGTTTATAAAATACAATTGCAGATAATACAATCAATCAAATTTATACATGTCAAATTATAAAAATATCAATTAAATTGTTACTTATAAGTTTTTGTCTTGGAGGAAATCATTAACATTATAGTAACATTTTGCAGTGAGAACATTTTTTAGCGCTTTCTTAAATGATTCAGTATTTAACGATTTAACATTATTTGGAATCTTATTGTAAATTACAGGGGCTTTACATAATAATATCAAGCTTTTGTGTAGGAGTGGTGTTTTTGCAGGATAAACACGAAGTCTATTATTATCACGACGGTTACTTCTGCCATTATCTGATAATCGTGGAAATAGATGTGGGTTTTTCCTGACAAAAAGGGCTGTTCTATTATGTATAACGATGGGAGTGTAAGAATTTTATATTTAATAAACATAGGTCTGCAAACTATCTGTACTTTGGATACCAAACATAGCACGGATGCATCGCTTTCTTTGTTTGTAGAGTTTGCCTAAAATATTATGCCATATCTAAAAACAGAATCCACAAGACCATAATATTATGCGGTTAAGAGTCTATGTTTATAATTTGGGAAAATTTGTATAGTGCGTATGCAGTGCTGCTTACTTTCTTAAATAGTGAATCTATGTGGTCTTTCCAGTCTAATCTACTGTTTATGACTAATCCAAGAAAACGAGCAGAGGTGACTTCCTAAATTTTAATGTTATCATAAACTAAATTTACATTCAGAGGGTTATATTTTACGTTGATCAAAGTGCATTATATTTGTTTTGGATAAATTAATTTTTAAATTATTATTATCAAGCCATGAAATTAAAGATGTTAAAGAATTATTAATGTCAATTTTGTATTGGTCAATGTCACTACATGCTATTCTAAGTCTCTCTGCCGCCGCACCGCTGTCGTCGAGAACAGCTTCACACAAATCTATGAACTTGGATAAAGACGCGCGTACCGTCGCCCGCGCCGCCGCACCGCCCGCTGGCGTCCAGGACGAGGCCTAAGATTTTCGAGTAAAACCTGTGATGGACCTCCTAATGTAAAAAACGTTCGAACAATTCCGTGAATATTGCAAAATTTACTTTCATTATTTTACTATCATTCATATGCATATGCATGATAGTTAGTAGTTAAGTGTCAGTTTATAATATTGTTAACCGATGTAAAAGCTTTTACATCAGCGAATAAGAAATAGTAAGGAAATATGGATAGTTGTTAGCAAACTTTGATAAATGGGGACGTATAAACATGATTTGTTACTCAGCCTCGATTTGTATGATAAAATTTTATTATATTCTTGTGACAGATGGAAATTGTTAGTAGTTCTTAGGCTCGCTTAGATTTATCAGCTAAAACTTTTTGAATTCCAGCTGTTTACTACGTGATAAGGTGTCTGACGTCAAACACAATGTAAAACACAAACTCAATTTGGAATCCAGAACTTGTACCAGTTGGGTCAGATATTACCCACCCTAACTCAGATTCCAAAAGTGAAAGCTTATTTCGCCCGCATCTTCTCTGAAGACCATTCACGATTTTTCAAAATACAACTACCACCATCAATACTAGAATATCAGAGGGACTGAAGAAACTCAGATCAGCTCAATGTTAGCACGTAAATTAAGCTTCGATGTATTAAATTCAACACTAGGCAGTTTACTGGTAATATGTGGCATGCAAAACGAATGAACTCGAGATTTTTATTTAAAATCACAACGTTGTGTAGAACCACTTATGTTATTATTCTGGGAGAGTGGTAAGTTGTGTTACCTTTGCAGGGCTTCTAATAGAAAAGACGACTAGCTACCACTATCTAGAACTGCTTTTACTTAATGAGTTTTATTTTATACTGGGTCTGAAATTTCTTTTTGGACGGTATACCGCAAGGCATGACAGCGATCAGCGACACTTTGTAACTGTCACCATCACCTGGTCAGTTAGATAAGTCAATATTTTTATTAAATTTATTATTATCTTTGGATTGTGAGTGTAATAATGTTGTGTCCGAACAGCCTTTCCTAAAGTAACAAGGCTGGCCGTAGACAGTTTGAGCACACAATACAGTTTTAATTTGGCTACTTCACTCGCCTCTTGTCCTCACTCAAACTTGTCAAATTAATTTACAAAATTATCCTTAGTACATTAAAAGCAAGATTTACTGTTTGTATTTTTATTTGATAATAAACAATTTTGTAACTTTAGGATCCTTTTCGTGATTACACAAAAAATATAAAAATCGTCAAAACTTAGGGCTTAGAATTTCTTTGCCCTCAGGCAATATCTAGTTTGCTTGTTATCAAGAACATACGATGTATCCAACGCATCGGTTGGTTCATTTAATGTACAAAGAGCTTGTAAATTCTTGGTAAAATATAACGTTATAAAATGTTTATTAAAAGTTTATAAATAAATTAATAAAGTGGAGGTATTGGATTGAAAACTTAAGACTGAAAAACATAATGAAGGTAAAAAGACTAAAGCTGTTAAGGGCAGAGTAATAATAAGTAAATAAATAGTAAAGAACAGTGGACAGGAATCCATGTTACATATAAAATTAAGAGTCTTAATTAAATTATTTCCAATCGTATTGCTACTTGAAAATTATTAAACGATGGGCGCCATGAATAATAAATTATTTTAGAACCAAAAGTAAATCTACTTACCCTGAAACCTTTATTATAGCTTCTTTGGCTGGTTTTACTGGAACAAAGTTTATTCTCCCAAAAATTGATGTAAACATAATATAAAATTAAATTTTACTGCAGTAAAATTAATTTATTTTAAAATGGGAATTATCTTTTTTACAATGCCTTTTTTTATTTATTTTTTATTCACAAAAACTTGAGTATTGTATATATTCATATCACTCATTAAAATTTAAACAGATAAAGATTATTAATTGAATTTAAGATTAATCCATTTTTAAATAAAAGAAATAATAATTATTTATTTCCTAGAAACGTCGACACATTATAACCGTAAACCGTAAATTATCCGTACTTCGGAGAATAAGTGCTCTTAATATTTTTACAGACAATTTAATAAACCTCCATCAATGTGTATCATATGTGAATCAAATGTTACTTTAATATTATATGTGTTATATTTATAAAATGATCAAATAAATATGATAAAAGATCCAAAACTAAACAATGAACACAATAAATTAGTGATAAAAATAGCTAAAATCCAGATACTCAAAATCTAGCGACCCCGGAGATTACCATGGTATTTACGATCATATTTTACTCACAGTATCAGGAAAATTGGTTTGTAGATAGACTTCCTTTCATCGCCCTTATCGCACGATTTATGTTCGCGCTCATCTAAAATATTAAAAATAAAGTGAGGCGAAAAAATACTGACACAAGGGCAAGTGTTTTTTTAAAATCGGTCCTTTAATTTCGGATCCTATTCAATACAAACAAACAATAGATTCATTTCTCTTTATAATATTAGTATATATCATATTTATACTTTATGTTAGATCTAAGTTATGTTTAAGGCAAGGTGATTTGTTCGTTTTGTCAGTTAGTTGAAATAATATGTTTATTAAACCAAGCAAACTAAAATTAGGTTATTCGACCGGAATATTATCGAAAATGCCAAAATGAATCGTAGGTTTTGTAGGCTCGTTGATATTCAATGCCAACGCTTGTGTTTTTTAATAAAGTTAGTAGAAACGCGTGTGCGAAACTAAATGGGAATTATTCGGATTCTGGTTTTATAATATTGTATTATTACTCCAAAACTATACTTTATACTTAATAATTTATTGCATTCCAAAGTGTGTGTACAGGTGTTTTAACGTAATAAATTGTGGTATCAATTATGAACCATCTACATACATTAATATTTCGACGAACTAACAATATTACTATATACTGTTAGCTTGATCTTATAGTTGATCTGTTAGAGTAATATTAGCTCAAGTTGAAATTTGTAATATTGCCAATAGGCATAATTAAATAACACACAACCTCCGTAGCGTTGCGGTATTTGGCTCACTTTTGTTGTTGGTTGTGCCTCGGAAAACACGTTAAGCCGTTTGTCCCGATTATTATAACATCATCTATAATAACCGTTTATTATATCAAGGAACGGGCAGCAGCGTTTTATTGTGTACAACATAATACTGCGGTCACCAACCCGCCTGTCATGCGTGGTGACTATGGCAAAAACCTTCCCTCGGGAGGAGCCCCATGGTCATCAGTGGACATAATACGAGCTGATGATGATAATGATAATTGAATATTACTTCTATACCTATAGAAATATATAAAGCTGAAGAGTTAATTTTTTTGTTTTTACGCACTGATTGCGGGAACTACTGATCCGATTAGAAAAAAAATTGCAATGCTAGATAACACAATTATTGAAGAAGGCTATAGGCTGTATTCAAATATGAAGTTCCTACGGGAATGGGAGTTACACGGATAAAACTACGCGCCATAAGCTAGTTATAACTTAAAAGATAAACCGTACATTTCTGACAAGGCAACTAAACATTTATAAAATTAGTGCAATTAGTTTAAAAATAGTCTGTTATTTTTTTCTTTTCTTTTTTTCCTTAAAAAGATTACTTGCAGATTTTTGCGGTCTATAGTATTCTTGTTAACCCCTCGTTACGAGTTGTGTACGAGTGGTTCACTTCGGTAGTGCAATGGGTGCAAATTAATTAATCACGTTTTAAATTAAGTATTAGGTGAGCTCGGGACGTGTACTGTGAAGATATGACCCAAAGTAATATGCCAGATTGCTTAGTAAAAATAATACTACAAGAAATAAACGGACATCAGGGTCACATAAGGTCGGTAGTGTATTAAACGCACTACAATATTTAGTTTTCATATACCTAATATTTACGGAGCTATGGTGACGAAAATAATCCTGAATATGAAGATGGAGGGAAAAGTAGGAAGAGGACGGCCAAAAAAAATGGATGGACCGTGTGAAAGATGACATGTCTAAGAAAGGGGTACACTACATAAATACGAAAAACTTTATTCCATCAGTCACTAATACGAATTTCAAAATAGCGATTACCATAATTCCAAATGGTTGAAAAATTCCGAATATAACAACTCCGATTTATCATTACTCCTATTTTTATAATTCCTTAATTTCAATATTTCCAACGTTTATAATTACTATTCTCAAAATACCGAGCTTTAATAGATCGAATAACAAAAATTCCGACTTAATGATAATTCGAAACATCAACAAGCAGGCATGCAATATGCAGCAAGCATTGTCTCTGTCACGGCTCCGGTGCTGCGGTTTGGGCTTAAATTATACTCTAGGGCCTACCCGCTACTAGCGTCTGCCCTAGCAGACGCTAGTTAAGATATAATATTATTGATATTTTCTAACGACTATGTATTTAGTCGTTATTTTTTTGTTGATTCGGATGTACGGTCAGCATATCATAATAATATGTCGGGGCGTAAAGGCTATAAGCGACACCAAGGCGATATTAAATTATATATAATATTTAATGTAATCGCGCGTTCTTATCGTTCATGGTGTTACTTAGCTCAAATATCCTTTTACTCGTCGAAATGTTTGTTAATTAATGAATCGGGTATAAAACTAATTATCGTATACAGAATTTTGGATGAAATATCTCGAGCTACTGAAATAGGTTAGCCTCAGTGGAATACTTACTAACGGATGCGAAGTTAGTAATAACACAAATATGAATATTTGGGAATACATTTGAATATGAAGTAGTAAGTATGATTTCAGTTAAATAAGACACATTTTTTTATTGTATTGAGACATTTTCCTATAGGCAGATTTTTGTAAAGATTTTATTCAACTAGTTGATTATTTTATTTATTACTAGCGGCCCGCCCCGGCTTCGCACGGGTGGACTTTTATACCCTACCCCTGCCCTACCCTAACCCTATCCTACCCCTACCCTACTCCTAAACTTCCCCTACCCCTACCCCTACCCTACCCTATCCTACCCCTACCCTACCCCTACCCCTACCCTACCCCTACCCTACCCCTACCCTACCCCTACCCTACCCTTACCCTACCCCTACCCTACCCCTACCCTACCCCTACCCTACCCCTACCCTATCCCTACCCTACCCTACCCTACCCTACCCTATCCTACCCCTACCCAAAAGTATTCTATGTCCTTCTCCCAGTTCTTAGCTACCTCCCTACCAATTTTCAGCCAAATCGGTTCAGCCGTTCTTGAGTTATAAATAGTGTAACTAACACGACTTTCTTTTGTTTTTAAAATGTTTTCTGCTATTCAGGGCGGAGACAAATCCAACGAAACAAAAACCATGAAAATTTATCCAGCCGATCTAGAGTTATAAGTGTTGTAACAAACCCGTCTTTGTTTTATATATATAGATAGATTTAAGAACTATACGAAATTAAGAGTATTCTAAATCTTTGAATAAAAAAAGCGTCCGTTTAAAAACATCGTCATTTTACTTTAAATGTAGCTAGGACCGCTATCGCTGCAATTAATCGGGACCTTAGTGAAATTAGTTTTTGGGGTAAATCGTACGTAAAGTCTCAAGCTATAATCAGTGACAGTAGGTAGTCAAATGCGTAAAGGTTTAAACACTGTATCGCTACCCGAGGTCACACTAGATGGTACACATATTCCCTACAGTGAAAGCGCCTAAAGCCTCGGGGTTGTTTTTGACCGTTACTTATCCTGGAAGGCGCATGTAAATGAGGTCAGCAAAAGGGTCCACTACACATTTCACTCATTACGGTGCCTACAGTATTTCCTGCCGTTACAAACCAAAATATGCTCAACTTATACAACCCATGGACCACGCTGATGTTTGTTACTTAGATGCCACTGAGGAGCTACTGAACAAACTTGAGTGCTTGCAAAAATTATGTATACGTTTTATATTCAACCTTCGTAAAGTTGATCGTGTCTCTCAGTTTCGCAAGGATCTCAAGTGCCTCCCTATCCGTCTTTGCAGAAATACTCGAATATTATGTCTCCTCTTTAACATCCTGCACAATCCCTCATATCCTTCCTACCTGCGAGAACGTTATTCCTTTGTACATTCTCCCGATGCTCATTGCAGGTCACACCTTAAATCACTCCTTAGATTCCCCTCCCACAAAACCAATTTTTATTCCTACTCCTTTACAGTTCATGCAGTCGACTGTGAAATCCGCTACCCACTAATATCCGTTACTGCCATACTCTTTTCCTTTTCAAAAAAAGAGTGAAAGAACACTGTCTGTCCTGTTCTTAATAATATTATTATTTGTGTGCGTATTATAACTATTTATCATTTTATGTATGTATTTAAGTATGGGTGTAGTCATTGTATGTATGTATACCTACACACTATTATTGCTTTATTTATTTTCATCTCGTCTTTCGCAGGTCTACTGAAAGAGATTTCTTTAGAAATAAGTAGTACCTTTGTACATAGTCTTTTGTTTGTATTTATTTTTTTCTTGACTATATTTCTTGTGTGTACATATTTAATAAATAAAATAGAACTTCCATACAATTTCATAATACACCGAGCTACATCTCGGATTTTTGTTTCAAAACCCCAACAGGCCATCTTATGCGGAATCGGTGTAACCTATTACCCACATTTGTTACACGCACGGATTGAACGACAACAGACTTGTGGAATCCTAATAATGTTAGGGGTTACTAAAAATAGCAACTCAATTCTACCACGCGAATGAAAATCGGTAGTGAATTTTTTTATGCATTGCAATCTGATCGCAATCGACATCTGCGCGCCGTCCAACGAGATTTTTGTATTTTCAACATTACGAGTGGAGCATACGAAAGATGCATTGAAAATGCAACTGTCATTTGTGATCGTATTTCGCTAGGCATTACTAATTTACCAGCAGCTGTATATACTTCGTTTTTTAACTTGTAATTGGAAAATAAACATATTTGAACTGCCGCGAATAACATTTAACACGTTTACTTTAATTGCGGAATACTCTTTATTTACTGTGCTGTACCACAGTTCAGGTAATTTAGTGCTATGCATTTGACTACAGAATCTATAATTGACCAATTCTATAAACGACTGAATTTACATATGACCGATTCTAAAATTGGCAGATTCTACCAATTACTGACGCTTTCATTATTTTGACTGTGAAAAGAGTAAATAAAATTGGTGAATCACGTTTTTCAAACAGCTTTTAATTATGATTAAGTAATGACGTAAACCTCTTAAGTATAATTTTATTTTTAATTAGAATCTGTCTTTTATTGTTGCACATTTCAAGAATTAATCAATAGTAACAGAGCACAAATTAAACATGCTTTGAATTACCAATGCCTTAGCTAAACCGACAGAGTATACGAGTTATTTATAACTTAGTCGTTGTAACCGCATTCTTAACGAAACTCCTGTCTCTGTCGTGAAACTTGAATGAGAATTTTACAGTAACACAAGACGAAGAGCACACACGTATGACGTATTATTTATAATGCAATAACATTCAACCTTGTTGGGCAAGGAAGTGGGCAGTGGGAGTATGTGGTAGCTTAGAGTAACCTCCTATTGTATTTATATTATATTTATAATTTTATCTGTATTACCACAATTTTTATAGCACTAAAATAAAAATAATCTTTTATATATTTCCTATTCCTTCTTCATTATTTCCTTTCTATATCTCTGAACCATAAGGACAGATGTTTGCTTTTAGTTCTTTGTATTTATTATATTGTATATACTAAGAACTGAAAGAGTAACATATTATAAATGTTCTTATTAATTTAGCAGTAGTACCTATCGGCAAACACAAAATTATCCTCATTTTAAAATTTTCTATCATACCTATTACCTACTTCTTGAAAATGAGATAAACTAACTTACAAATTGCATATTCACAGAGCAAGTATTATGACGATACTTTATGAAATTGTTTATCAATCAATATATTTTCTTAACCCTGTACTATCCTACTGCTGAGCAAAGGCCTCCCCCAATTCCTTCCAGAAACTCTTTTCCACCACCAGAACCAGCCCTCATGGTAAGCGTCTAGGTCGTCTCGCCATCTTTTTTCTGGGCCGGCCTCGGCGTAGCCGTCCATATCCCGGCACCTAGACGTGACCCGCCCAATCCCATATCAGCCTAGCAGCTTTTCTGCCAACATCTATTATGCCAGTGTTGGAACGCAGCGTAGTGTTTCGCACCCACCCACCTTGCAGCTGGCTTTGCTCAGTTCTTGGAGCATAAGCTGTAGCTCCAGAGCTGTGGGGGCAAAAAGAACTATGTCGTCGGCAAAACGGAGGTTTGTAAGCCTCTTATTTCCGACTACAATGCCATTGGTCGCCCATGGGGCTGCTAGGGTTTCGAATATCTTCTCTTGAGTGCTAGTAAAGAGCTTTAGAGAAAGTGGGTCGCCCTTTTTAACACCCTTTTGTATACTAAGTGAAGGTCCTGGAGTATTTAGTTTGATATTTGCGGTGCTGTTATAGTATATAATTCAAAATTCAAATCTTTATTGCTTCCATGGTACTTTATGTACATTAGGTCTTAAAATGTTAATATATAAGGTTTACATGGACCCTGTCGGGCACAGCAAAATAGGACAGAGGAAGGTATTCTTTTTTTGTTTATTAAGAAAAATTTACTATTTTAAGTTGTCTTTCAAATATTCATCTACGCTATAATAGGATTTGCTTGTTAGCAGAGTTTTAAGTTTTTTTATAAATATGTTTATTTTGGATTCTTTTCTGATGATTTCTGGTAATTTATTAAATATTTTTATGGACATTGCTAATGGACTAGTTGCATGTAAATTTAATCGAGATGTAGGTATATTTAATTTATCTTCATTCCGTAATTGAGCCATTCCATAGGTGAGCCAGGCATAAGAGAACTTTGATGATTTAGATCTAACTTTTTGAATATGTGGTTTCCATGTAATGTTTGTATCTATTATAATTCCTAGCAATGAAAATTTACTAACTAATTCTATTTTGGACTTATTAAAATCGAAATTTATTATTAAGAGAAGATTTTTGATGTGGGTGAAATGTTATTAATTTTGTTTTAGAGTAATTAAATATCAAGGTTATGCTTATTCATCCAAGATATTGTGTTGTTGAGCGTGTGTTCAAGTTCGTTATTGATGTTATTATTGTGTTAGAAGTGAAAATGTCGTCTGCGAATAGTACGCACTGACCATTCAGCACTTTAGGGAGATCATTTATATAAATGAGGAATAATAGACAACCAACTACACTCCCTTGTGGGATTGATGCGTTTATAATTTTTTTGTCAGATCTAATGCGTTGTATTAAATTATTTGTGTGGTCAATATATTATATTTCAACAATATGTTCTCTGTTGTGGAGATAAGATTTAAACCATTCGTGAGCTCTTCCACGGATACCTATTTTATGTAATTTATGTAATAATATATCCAAGAGTACACCGACAGCATATTTTTTTTCATTTATTATGTTAATGGCTTCTTGGATGTATTTAAAAACGGCAAATGTTGTAGATTAGTTTTTACGGAAACCATTTTGGCACTTATCGAATATGTTATATTTCTCGCGAAATGCATATATTCGGTCACACATTGCTTTTTCGAATAGTTTTGAGGCTGTTGGCAATAGAGCTATTGGACGGTAGTTATGTGGATCTGTTTTTGAATCTTTTTTATGTATTGGCTTTACAACTGCTTTTTTTAATAAGTTTGGAAAGACACCTTCATCGAAAGACTGGTTTATTAATATGTAGAAGGGTAGCGTTAACTCATCTGCACATTGTTTTATAAGAAAAGGTGGAAACTCATCAATACCGTGACTTTTTTTATTTTTTAGGTTTTTAAATTTAATTCTTAAAAGGTTCTAATGATTTGAATATTTATGAGTGTTCGATGCTATCGAAAGCCTTCGTAAAATCTACGAAGGCTAGGTAAAGTGGCTTATTAAATTCTGAATATTTCTCCAGGATCTGGTTCAAGGTTTGTAGGTGGTCGGTTGTGGAAAAACTAGGGCGATATGCGGCTTGTTCAAGTGGCTGCTGTTTATTAAGTTTGCCATCTATGCGATTGTGTATAATTTTAGTAAATGTCTTGAAGATGTGAGACGTTATGGACTGAGAGCTGACGTCCGAAACGGCCAGGTAATTTGATCATTCATAAAAATGATTTATCAGGAGCATTCTAAGCATAAAAACGTCGACCTGGCAGGATTTGCGTGGTGGATGCGGGAGAGATGGGGTGGAAAAAAAAAGGTAATATGATCAGGATTACTTTTTATGCCAATTAGTTTTAGGTTATACGAACAAGGCTGGCTTTTTTGTGCTTAAAGTTTATTATTCCCAGAGGCTAGGAAAAAAAAGCCAGCCAATAATAGTGGTGGGAACAGGTTGAAAAAAGTAATTGAAAATTTATATTTTAAATTGTATTTTGCTCGAGAAAGAGCTAAGGTGCATGAAAAAGAGCGCGTGGAGGGGATACACGCGACGACGGCGTCCATGCTCTCTCGGCGCGTCGTTCATGTTCGGTAAACCGAACGCGCCTGGCTGTCCTCGACGCACTCGTTGAGCGGAAAGAGCCGAACGTTTCCGGTGCGCCAGCTGTTTTAGTTGAGCGTCTATTTTTCAGCGCGTGGACGCGTTTTTATATTCTGTTTAAATAAAATAAAATAAAAATATTTTTTATTTACGTAAACCAATTACAGGCACTTGTAAATCGTCAAACATTATTTGAAAATTAATTATTATTTATCTTAAATTACATTTGTTATTTATTTATAAACCTATTATAATTATTTTTAATTAAATTAATTATTATAATTAATGTATATTGTCGCTGGAGACGCAAATATATATTATTTGTTATGTTATTATTATGACAGTAAGCTGATGGGGCGGTAGTTGCCAATGTCACTTTTGTTGCCTTTTTTATGCAGAAGAACTATATTCGAATGGCGCATCGATTTTCGGGACTTTTCCTGACTGTAATATGGTACTGAACAGGTTGGTAAGGTGGGCCAACAAGGTGATAGAGCCGATTTTTTGCGCTTACGTAGTAATTCCATCTTCCCCAGGATCTTGTTATAGCGCATAGTATTGAGTGCTTTGCGCACTTTGTAACGTTTATTTGAGGAATGGTATCTGAAGGGTTGTATTCTATGTTTAAATCGGGTCTGAGTATAGGTGTATAGGTATCCCAATGCCCCTTCATATCTTCGCGAACGCTTTGAGTATTTGATACCTAGATGCAAACCCTTTCGTATCGCCACCTCTCTTCTTTTAAAGAACCCACCTCATGACTCTAGTAAATACGACAACTCTTTTACCGTCCGTGCAGTGCGGTTATGGAATTTCAATTTTAATTTGTTAAAGAAGAACAAAGGAGTACTTTTTGACTCAGTAATCATATTACATAATTTGGACATATAATATAGTATATGTAGTATATTATAATTAACAATATGTATATAGGTTGAAATATTAGTATGTAGTTGTATATGTATCTATTAGTGTGTATGTTTATTGATATATACCAATTTGGTAGAAAATATTATTAGATTCGTCCGTTGTACACTAGCTATGCACTTTTAATCAAATGCTTCTGTCATAAGGTTTGCTGGAAGAAAATTCAGTATTGAATTAAGCTCGCCTTTGTACATGTTGTTTCCGTTGTATAAATTTTATGTTATATTTTTACTGTGTGTGAAAATGATAAAGAAAAGATAGGTTTGTGTAGAATTTGGTTGCTATTTCCATGATTTTAACTCTACTATAGTGTTTTTTACCATTTTTATCTGTTAAGCTGTTAATCCAAGTCTTACCTTTTGTTACCCCTTCTTCTGTTCTCTTAGGGATGAATGGTTTTCTAACGCACTTTTAACTAGATGTGTGTTCAAATTTCTCAATTCATCCCATATGCTTCTTTTATATTAGGTCTTTACCTATGAAATTGCCGTTCTGCATTACTAGCCATTTCAAATCAAAATAATTTTTGTTTGGCTAAGAATTCTTATTTCAAATTAATTTAATTTTAAAAACATAGTTTTTTTTCCATAAGTAGTCATTTGTTTATTGATTAGTGTTATATTTTCATCGCATTTCAATCTTTTTCGTCATCATGGATACGTTAAAAATTCGAGTAATTATGGAATATGAGTACCGTCGTGGCAGCAACGCGGCACAAGCGGCACGCAACATCGACGACGTTTATGGAGCTAACACTACAAACCAACGCACCACCTGTTATTGGTTTGCTCGCTTCCGTTCTGGAAATTTCGACCTGAAAAATGAACCTCGCGGTCGTCCGAAGACTTTGGTCGACAATGACGAATTAAAGGCGATTGTGGAAGCTGATGATACACAATCTACGGCTGAATTAGCAGCAGCTTTCGACATTAGCGTCAAAACAATATTGGCCCATTTGCGTCAAATTGGCAAGGTAAAAAAGCTTGACAAATGGGTGCCCCACGAACTCAATGATCGCCAGCGCGAAGTACGCGTTGAGACTTGCCTTGCACTGCTCAACAGACACACAAATGAAGGAATTTTGAACCGCATTGTTACCTGCGATGAAAAATGGATTCTGTTTGATAACCGCAAGCGCTCAGCAAGTTGGTTGGATCCTGGTTCAGCACCTAAACAATGCCCTAAACGAAAACTTACCCCTAGAAAAGTGATGGTCACTGTTTGGTGGTTTAGCGCCGGTGTGATTCATCACAGCTTCTTACCAAACGGGGTGAGCATTACTGCAGATGTGTACTGTGAAGAACTTAACACAATGATGGAGATGCTGGCACATCTCCAACCAGCATTGGTCAATCGCTCGTCTCCGCTGCTCCTGCACGACAACGCGCGACCTCATACTGCACAGCAGACGGTCTCCAAGTTGCAAGAACTGGGGTTGGAAGCTCTCCGTCATCCGCCCTACTCACCAGACCTTGCGCCTACAGACTACTACTTTTTCCAGAATTTGGATAACTTCTTGGCGGGAAAATTTCAATACCCGAGAAGCAGTACAAAATGCCTTTGAAAAATTTGTTGCCTCCCGTCCAGCTGATTTCTTTAAGAAGGGCATCAATAAACTGTGTTGGTTTTGGTGGACTTCTCAAATGCCTTTAATACCGTCAGTCACGACATCCTTCTCTCCATCCTCACCCATCTAATGATCTCTAATGAAGCACTGGAGTGGTTCTCTTCTTATCTTCGGGACCGTCAGCAGTCAGTTCGCGTAGATGATTGTTCATCGAATTGGCGTAACTTGGATGTTGGCGTCCCTCAAGGCGGTATTCTCTCTCCTCTCTTATTTTCAGTTTTCATTAATTTTGTCACTAATCATCTTCAGTGTGCGTACCATCTGTATGCCGATGACCTGCAGTTATATGCCCAGGAAAGTATTGAGGATTTGCCAAACGCCATCTTTAAATTAAATCGGGATCTTGCTGCTCTCCATGACTGGTCCAATAGGTTTGGACTGGCAGTAAATCCTCTTAAGTGCCAAGCCATTATACTGGGTAGCTCCAGGATGCTGTCTAGAATTAATCTAAATTCTCTGCCACCCATTTTGTTTAATAATGCAGTAATTCCGTATAGTCCTAGTGTCAAGGATCTCGGCTTGTTTCTAGACTCCTCTTTAAATTGGCAGAAGCAAATGGCCTCCATTAGCAGCAAAGTGACAGGCATTTTGCGGTCACTCTACCGTCTAAAAAATTTCCTCCCAGTCCGAACAAAAGTAATGTTAGTGCAGGCTTTGATATTTCCGATAATCGACTATGGTGATGTGTGCTACTTTGACCTGAATGCAGATCAGCTCAACAAACTCGACCGACTTCTGAATGCTGCATTCGGTTCGTTTTTAATCTCCGCAAGTACGACCATGTTTCTACATATCGTACCCAACTTAAATGGTTGCCCATTAGGCACCGTAGGAACTTGAGGGCATTAACTACACTCTTCTCTTTACTTGATTGTCCTTATTCTCCTTCTTACCTGACATCTCATTTTCAATATCGCTTCTCGAACCACAACAAATCCTTGCGTTCTTCCAACAACCGTCTCCTTCATTGTCCTCAACACCGTTCCAACTTCATTCATGCGTCTTTCTTTGTACAGTCTATACAACTCTGGAATGCACTTCCTCTCGGAGTCAGGATGGCCAAGAATCGGTTAAGTTTTAAAAATAAAGTCCGTGAGCATATCAGAGCAAAGTTAGCAGACTCGTTACAGCGGTAATCTATCTTATATATTATTATTTTTATATATATTTATATATATGTATATATCTATGTAAATTATTTATGTATATATGTAAGTACATGTTTGTGATAGTGTATTAGATGATATAGTATTATAATATACTTATTGTATTAACTTTATGTTTTTCTAATTAAATGCTTTATTTTACGTTAGTATTATACCTTGTTGTATACCTTGACGGTATTTATTTCATAACGAGTGCTTACAACTTAAGTGCACCTACCACTTTGTCTCTGCACCACCCTATGGTTGACTGGGAGAGAATGCCTCTGGCATTAAGTCCGCCTATGTACAGTTATGTGCTAAAGTTTTAAATAAATAAATAAATAAATAAATAAATAAACTGCCACTGCGTTGGCAAAGATGCATTGATTGCATGGGCGATTACTTCGATTAATACAAATAAAAAATACATGAAAAAAAAGTCGTTTGAATTTTTTCATACAAAACGGCAATATCATAGGTAGGTAAAGACCTATTATATCAATTAATTATCATCATCAACAGCCCGTTGACGTCCACTAATGAACATGGGCTTCCTCTTAACAGACCTTGACAAGCCAGGATCGTAGAGGGATTTTGCCATAATCACCACGCTTGGCAGACGGATTGGTGATCGCAGTAAGATGTAAACCTTGAGCTAATAGATGCTGCTGCCCATCCATCAGCCATATTTCCCTTATTCGCCTTTTACGACACCCATGGTAGGACATGGGGTGGTCTATTCTAAGCCGGAAATTAATTATATAAAAATATAAATATTATTGACAACTCCGTAGCGTAGCGGTATTTGGCTCACTTTAAATCTCGGGGCTTAAATCTCAAGTCGTGGGTTCAATCCCCATGCCGGACACGTTTACCCTCCACCTTCCCATGCTCCCACCAACCTTCCGGTTATATGGAGCGAATCACGGGAGATACGCGCGCTACTTGCTCTCGGCTCTTTCACGCGCGCACTTTCTTGACTCCCTACAGTTTATATTTACGTGTCAGCTTCCCACTCTCCCCATTCTGGGGCTGAATCTATCTACGCGTCCCATCTTGGGATATACGCACACACGACGAACTCGCTGCCAGCCCTGCCGCGTCGACTTCTGCAGCCCAGTCTGCGTCTCCACAGCGTTCTTCGCGCTCCATCGCGCTCCTCATGCTCCACCACTTGTGCGCGAAGTCCCGGAGCTGCCGGAAATTTCCCTCCGAAGCCACCAGGTCCCTGTAGTAAACCGGTCCTTCCTCGACAGGCACAATCCCATCCATCATCTTCCATCTTATCTCCTCATACAAGGGGCATCTCCACAAAACGTGGTCCAGGCATTCCTCTTCTTCGCCGCAGTAGCATTCACTCGTCTCGCATAGCGTCATCTCATGCAGTCTCTTTCTAAAACATCCATGCCCTGTGAGGATCTGTGAAACTTGGTAGTCCGGCTCAACCCAAGTCGCCTTGAGTCGAGCCGCCACGTCCGGAAAGAATCGATAGAGCTCCCTACCCTTATCCGCTCCCTCCCATCTCTGTTGCCACTCGGCAACAGTCTCCTCCGAAATTTTGAGTCTCTCCATCTTCAGTTCTTCACCATTAAAGTGGCGAACATCGTCCACCCTACCAGCACGTTTCACCTCGAGGTCGGCGGGGAACACGCCCGCCAGGATAGGTATGCCCCCCATGCCGGACAGGAAACCTTAGTGTTAATTTGAAGATTTCTTTCCGGGTCTGGTTGGTTGAGGGATTACCCTCCGTGCCTTAGAAAGCACGTTAAGCCGTTGGTCCCTATTGTTATAACATCATCTTTAATAATCGTATATCAAGGAACATGTAGCAGCGTTTTCTTGTGTGGTACAACATATTACTGCGGTCACCAACGCGCCTGCCAAGCGTGGTGACTGTGGCAAATACCCTCCCCCGGGAGCTGGCCGATGTTCAGCAGTAGAGGTTATACGGGCTGATGATGATGATGATAAATATTATAAGTTTCAATTATCGACTCTAGATATATTTTTGGATAGAATACCAGGTAAACCCACATTTTAGAACGAATTTCTGAGTTATGTGACCTTTTTGTTGTACGTTGTTTGGTTATGACTATTTTTGGATGATATAATAAATCATACAAAATAAAATAAATACATTAAAATGTCATACGTAAACGTCTTACCGTAGCGACTTTAATACATTTATTTATTGGCGTTATCATAATTTAAGGCGTAATAAGCCTTCCTCATTAAAATTTTCTTTGCTTTTTAAGTTTTTTTGATATTTTATTCTATATGCAAATAGCCAGACCCACAAAAAAGAATGCTCTCTTTGTCAAAGATGGTATTCGGCACATAATTTATGATTATTTATAGTGATTAAATTGGTAACGTGGTACTCAAAAAGTGGTACTCAAAATTTTCAGCACTCTAGATGTGAATAAGGCTAGTGGGCCTAACGGCATTCCTGCCATTGTCTTGCGGTCATGTGCGCCTGAGTTGTCTCCTGTTTTGACTCGCCTCTTTCGATTATCCCTGAAAATTGGTCTAGTTCCAGCATCCTGTAAGACTGCCAATGTTCAACCGATCCCCAAGAAAGGTAGTCGTGCCGACCCTGCCAACTACCGACCAATCGCAATCACCTCCATACTCTGTTAGGTTATGGAGCGTGTTTTAAACAACCGTCTCCTAGCATATCTGGAAGACAACGATCTCCTCTGTGACCGCCAATTTGGATTCCGTCGAGGCCGGTCTACTGGGGATCTTCTTGTTTATGCTACTCACTTCTGTAGCGAAGCCATTGAGAGACACGGTAAGGCTCTTGCCGTGTCTCTTGATATCTCTAAGGCTTTTGACTAGTAAATTTATCAAATAGCCCGTTTTTGTTTAATAAATATACTTTAAATGTCAGCTGTTTTACCCTAGAGCAGGATTTTATAAAACAATGTGACAAATATCTCTCCTCATCACCAAAAATAGCTGATAAACTGTTGAGGAAAATGTAACAATTGATGTGTTTAACTTTTGCTTTGAATTTATAGATCCAGTAGATATAATAAAAGTCTTTAAAACTATAAAACAAAAAGGCACTAAAGATATATGGGGACTGTCAACCAAAGCAATAAATTCCATAATTGACAGTATTACCCCGATCCTAGCAGATATTTTCAATTCTTGTTTAAGAGATGGAATCAGTGGCGGACTTACACATTTGCCACCAGTAGCCTATTTTTGCCGCCCCCTACAGACCTTAACCTTGTTACCTATAGTTACCTATACCAAATTTTATTTTTGAAAGTATTTGGTATAAGGAATGGGCGCTGCACGCGGTAATTCATTCCAAAAGCTGACCAGCGGATCAGATTCACGTTGAGACAGGTGCACTCTTCAGACGTTGGAGTATTCTGTTCAATATTATATAGCCTACCTACTTAGTACTTAAAATAATACAATAATGTAATGTCTCAAATGTTTAAATCTAGAAAATTTTAGACGTAAACATTTCTTTTTCAGTAAGAAAAAAGCCCCCTAAAATCTGCCGCCCTAGGCTCCAGCCTACTGTGCCTGCTGGTAAATTCGCCACTGGATGGAATATTTCCAGATCTAATGAAAATTAGCAAGGTTGTTCCCATTTTGAAAGCAGGCTGCACGAACAATACTTCGAATTATAGGTCAATTTCTATACTACCAGCGCTAAGTAAAATATATGACAAAGTAATGTTAAATCAAATGCTGGCATACTTTAACGTAAATAATTTATTAAACAATAAACAATTTGGGTTCACGAAAGGCCAATCTACTCAAGATGCCGGTTCCAGCCTAATAGAATCTGTATTTAAAGCTTGGGAGAGATTGCAGGATGCATTAGGTATTTTCTATGACCTTTCGAAAGGTTTTGATTGCGTTGACCATAACACGCTTATTATGGAACTTAAATAATACGGATTCACTGACTGAGCACTTGAACTTATAACATCTTATTTAACAGGTAGATTAGTTTACTTTGCTTACTTTCATAGTGTGTGTCTTATGAGGATCGGCCGCAGATATACAAACGATTTTTATATTACAAAAGAGAGCAGTCCGTGCTATTTATAAAAAAGGAAGCCGTGATTCTCTTCGTAATCTATTGAAAGAAATACCAAAATATAATTTACGCCCGTAAAAATATAAAAACCTTTTGCGCTGCTCATATAAAATTTTGTAAGTTTAATTTCATTTAATACAACAAAAACACTACATTTCACCTATTTTATTACTTTTCCCAAGATAGGGTGCGCATTAATAATAATGGCCGGGGAAAAGTGATTAATCATGCTGTTTTAATCACAGTGCCCAATTGAGTCAGGCATTATTAATACAGACCGGCCATTATTGATAATTCCCGTACTTATCAAATTGCCCGTAACATATACATGTGGTTCTACCCGCGTAGCTCACGTCCCGTGGGAACTTCATAATTAAATATATTCTTCTTAGATAAATATAATTTTGTCTTTACCTATGAAATTGCCGTTCTGCAGTACTGGCCAATTCAAATCAAAATATTTTTTGTTTGGCTAAGAATTCTAATTTCAAATTAATTTTATTTTAAAACCATGGTTTTTTTTCTAAAAGTAGTCATTTGTTTATTGATTAGTGTTACATTTTCATCGCATTGCAATATTTTTCGTCATCATGGATACGTTAAAAATTCGAGTAATTATGGAATATGAGTACTGTATGTGGCAGCAACGCGGCACAAGCGGCACGCAACATCAACGACGTTTACGGAGCTAAAACTACAAGCCAACGCACCACCTTGGTTTGCTCGCTTCCGTTCTGGAAATTTCGACCTGGTAATGAACCTCGCGGTCGTCCGAAGACTTTGGTCGACAATGACGAATTAAACGCGATTGTGGAAGCTGATGATACACAATCTACGGCTGAATTAACAGCAGCTTTCGACATTAGCGTCAAAACAATATTGGCCCATTTGCGTCAAATTGGCAAGGTAAAAAAGCTTGACAAATGGGTGCCCCACGAACTCAATGATCGCCAGCGCGAAGTACACGTCGAGACGTGCCTTGCACTGCTCAACAGACACACAATTGAAGGAATTTTGAACCGCATTGTTACTTGCGATGAAAATTGGATTCTGTTTGATAACCGCAAGCGCTCAGCAAGTTGGTTGGATCCTGGTTCAGCACCTAAACAATGCCCTAAACGAAAACTTACCCCTAGAAAAGTGATGGTCACTGTTTGGTGGTCTAGCGCCGGTGTGATTCATCACAGCTTCTTTCCAAACGGGGTGAGCATTACTGCAGATGTGAACTGTGAAGAACTGAACACAATGATGGAGAAGCTGGCACATCTCCAACCAGCATTGGTCAATCGCACGCTGCTCCTGCACGACAACGCGCGACCTCATACTGCACAGCAGACGGTCTCCAAGTTGCAAGAACTGGGGTTGGAAGCTCCCGTCATCCGCCCTACTCACCAGACCTTGCGCCTACAGACTACTACTTTTTCCAGAATATGGATAACTTCTTGGCGGGAAAAAAATTCAATACCCGAGAGGCAGTACAAAATGCCTTTGAAGAATTAGTTGCCTCTTGTCCAGCTGATTACTTTAAGAAGGGCATCAATAAACTGCCACTGCGTTAGCAAAGATGCATTGATTGCATGGGTGATTACTTCGATTAATACAAATAAAAAATACCTACATAAAAAAATCGTTTAATTTTTTTCATACAAAACAATTTCATAAAGACCTATTATGTTATCTAACATTTACTGGCGTAAAAGCCTTTTTTAATATATAATAATATAGGTAAATAAATTAATAAACCTATTAGTAAAATTGTATTTCAACCGTTTTGGCATGTGACTATTCTGAATTCCAATTAACATTTGAGACTTTTTTGCTGTAACATTTCTATGTGAAAGTATTAACATTTTAGTGTCATACATAAAAACTCCGTACAAAATTACTCTCTTGAAATTTATGAGAAAAATATAGTTCAACAAAAATTTTAATAACTTTGCATTAAAATATATCATGAATAAACAATACCTCTTCAAATTACTTGATTACGTGCTCCCTCAGGCCTAAAATGTTGTAGGATTCCACTTCAGTTGATTGAAATCCATACCCAAAATCAAATTTCGGTTGTTGCTCAATTGGCTTAAAACTCTTAAATCTCTTCTAACCAGGGCTAAAATATTGGGGGCTACTAGGAGTCGAGGCTCAGTCGCTAGGGACAACCTTAAAAGCTTCAAACGACTCACTTGTTCTCTCCATATTTCGCTTAGCTAGAAAACTATGAACAAATATTTCTATAAATAAAATAATATTATTAGACTGACAACAAAAGTCTATCCGGCTTCAGTTTTAACCACATTATAAAAGATGAGGTATTTTTTATCAAGCTTCTATCTCTAAAACTTCCTGCTTTGGAAGTTTATAGACTTTTGTAGTTTAGAATTGTATGTACCGTCATCGTCATCAGCCCGTATAACGTCCACTGCTGAACATGGCCTCCTCCCGAGGGAGAGTATTTGCCATAGTCACCAAGCTTGGCAGGCCGGTTGGTGACCGCAGTATTATGTTGTACCACACAAGGAAACTCTGCTGCCCATTCCTTGATATACTATTATTGTAGATGATATTATAACAATCAGGACCAACGGCTTAACGTGCTTTCCGAGGTACGGAGGGTAGTCCCTCAACCAACCAGACCCGGAAAGACATCTAAGATTTTACACAAAGATTTCCTATCTGGCGTGGGGATCGAACCCATTACCTCCAAGATTTAAAGCGAGCCAAATACCGCTACGCTACGGAGGTAGTTGTATGTACCATGTACCAGATTATAAGTCTAAGAAAACTATTATAAAGCCACTTGAAATTCCGCACAGAGCAATTCTTACATTTGCTGAACTATATAGAAACTGTTATGTATAAAATGTTCGTCAACTGTACATTCTCAAAACCATTTTATTACAACACCATACACAACCGCATCAACCCATAAATAAGAGACGACAAGATAAAGTTTTCATAATTCCTCACGTACGAACCACTTTTGCTAAACGCTTATATTACTTCTTGGGTCCATTGCTGTATAATAAAATAAGCGCGATATGCTCGATTTATGACCTAACGCACCAATCAAAACTATACCTACGACGAAACAGAAGCATACCTTAGCTACTTCCAACACATACATACATCTAATAATAAACTTAAACATTGTCATACATATTATATTAATTCATGTCCACACAGGCTCACACACTCATCCAAACTTGTACCATAACAAACACATACACACACACACACACACTCGCTAAATTGTTTAAAATTGATTTTTCTATAATTCATCTTCCTACTTACTAAAATTTTGCCCTAAAAATACAGTTTATATACTAAACAACCCCACCCTTACTTTAGGATTCAAAGGCATTGTTACTCCTTAATACAGATTAATTTTATTAATCTAGCTAGGAGAACAGTACGCTTGACCAACTTGATTGTAGACACATTTTAGTATACCAACTAACTAGTTTAAGCTAAGCCTCTGTATCTACTACAATCCTGTATGTTGATGAGTAAAATTATTATAAGTATTGTATTTTGATTGTCGGTATCTGTCACATTGTTCACCGTTGGGGAATAACGGTTCTCTAGTGGCGGTTACGACATGGAAGACGAAACATAGGGCAGTCTCCAACTCGTTGGACAGATGACAGTCTAAGCGAGTTGCTGGATGCTAGTGGTAAGGCTTCCATGCCAATTAAGCGGAGGAAGCGTGATTTCTAAAAACTATGTCAAGATAATTATTTGAACCTGGCTTAGGCTGCCTGTTCACCAAAGTGGAGCGAAGTAGTGAAGAAAATATATAATAAAAATATACTATTAAATTTGCATAAAATCTTAGCTCTACAGCGCTTCCAATAGAATATCAGGTAAAAGGCAAACTTAAACTGAAGTTTACATTGAAATTTTGTTTCGCTATCGTTACAGCAAACCTTTTTCATTGAAACTATTATAATGAAGATACAACCTTTCTACAGCCCACAATTTATGAATCCGCCATATTATATTTTATAGTAAGAGGCTTCGCTACTCATGCGTTGTAATAAAAACAGAACGCGTAATGCTCCAAATCAAATAAGAATAATCATTTCATAAACCTCGTCTTACGTCCATATCTGAACATGGACCTTCCTTGAGGGGGGTTTGCTATAGTTACCATGAATCGCAAATGTTTGACAGATAACTAAACTAAAACTTAAAAATACAATAAAATTTTGTAGCGTCATCTACAGTTAGCCGTACAAACTACTAAATAGCTAGCAGCGCTATTCAACACTTAGGATCCCCACATCCCAAGCATCGCAAGCCAATTGAAACATATACAAGTTCTATCACGCAGTATTAAACGGTTGTTGGTACAGAGTTACAAACTTTGTATATTACCGTACTTATTGTTGATGGTACAAGTTTTAAATGTATATATACTTCAACTAAAGAGACCTACGTATAATTACATTTTTCAGTTGAAGTCGGTATAATGTTTGGTACATGTTTACTAACGCTTGGTTTGACTATAAACTTCTCGCATATAGATAAGTCACCCTAAAATGAACGAAATTTGTACCTTAATCTTTCTTCGAACAGTATTTTTTATAAACTTGTAACAGGAGTATATCAAAAAGTTTGTTGAATAAACAAAAGTTGTTCTGTCAAAAAGTAAAGAAATGCTTTTTACAATATAGCCATGCTACATGTATTGTATAACTAGCGGCCCGCCCCGGCTTCGCACGGGTGGACTTTTATACCCTACCCCTGCCCTACCCTACCCCTGCCCTACCCTACCCTAACCGTACCCTACTCCTACCCTACCCCTACCCCTACCCTACCCCTACCCCTACCCTACCCCTACCCCTACCCTACCCCTACCCCTACCCTACCCCTACGCTACCCCTACCCTATCCCTACCCCTACCCTACCCTACCCTACCCTACCCTACCCTACCCTACCCTACCCTACCCCTACCCAAAAGTATCCTATGTCCTTCTCCCAGTTCTTAACTACCTCCCTACCAATTTTCAGCCAAATCGGTTCAGCCGTTCTTGAGTTATAAATAGTGTAACTAACACGACTTTCTTTTGTTTTTAAAATGTATTCTGCTATTCGGGACGGAAACAAATCCAACAAATCAAAAACCATGGCAATCGGTCCAGCCGTTCTCGAGTTATAAGTGTTGTAACAAACACGACTTTCTTTTATATATATAGATTAAGGATTCTCATATAATAAGCTCCTCTCATTTGGAGAGTAATTTTCCTTCATTGGGTCTATAACATTGTTGTTAATATGTTTAGGTCTGCGCTTTATGACGATCATAATCTTTGAATAATAAGCTCATTTGTAGTGTAACAAGAGTTATTATATGGGTTTATAAAGAAATCAATGTTTTATGAAATTTGATTTAAAAAAAATGATTTTCTTGTCAGTTACTGGTTCTCATTAAAAGCCGAGAAAACGGCGAAAAATTTCAATAAGGCTAATGCGAGAGCTTATTCTTTTAGTGGAAAATAAATTACACAACCCATACATACAAACAATTCAGATAGGCAGTATTTTTATTTTATTCAGATAATAAAACGATAGAGTTCCAAATAAGCATTTGGAACTCTATCGTTTTCCAAATTCCAAATCTTTATTTGGAACTGTGATTTTGATGGTTTATCTCATATTATTACCTTATTTGTTTGCCCCAAATAAGATATTTGATGAACCATCAAAAACAAATAAAACGCCTTTGTTTTATTTATTCTCGAAAGTTGAGTTGCAATTCCTTATTTGAAACTCTATTTTATCGTATCGACTAAAATTGTATGTAAGAATGATACATTTTAGGCTTACCACGCACTACGATTAAACGCAAGTGGTTTAAGCCATCTTGCCTAGCTGCAAAAGCAAAAACGCACTACGGTTGGCGTTTTGCTTAATTTTATTTCAGTTCAACCATGGATGTCTGGCAAGCAGAGTGAGTAGTGGCTTTGACCTTAAAATAAAAATAAATAAAAAATTATACAACATCCGCACCGCTGCCTTAAGTATACATTCAATAATTGAAAGACATTTATAGGGCTAAGTTTGCAAAATGTACAATGACGTCCGACGGTATCCTGATATTTATTTAAATTACTAGCTGACCCGACAGACGTTGTACTGCCTTAGCTAAAACTCTAAATTGAATTCAACTTTTAATATAAGGCGTGATAGCACTGATCTAACCGTGATGTGCACTAAGAGTAGCACGCATTTTGTCAATGTTATGTCAAATGCCATAAGATTACAATAAAAAAGATTAAAAAATTTACCCACTTGAACCCAGGGTGTTCCCCTAAATGCCAGTAAATGGAGCACCGGTAATAGCTAATCCATACACGGTACATCCGGTACCGTCCGATGCCTATGCTGCTGCCTATATCTAGCTGTCATGAACTCTCCCGAGGCTTTTATTTTAGGGTTCATTAAATGCATCTTTTAGGGGGCGCATGGAGCACCACTAAGTCTCTACGCATCATGGGTCAGGCTCTAAAAGGCTATGGCTATGTTCCCCACTCCTCAAGGCCGAGGCTTGGGGACAGCCTGTGATTTCTGCACCTTCAGTGAAATGGGTAGAAGAGATCATTCTCCTGAACACGCTCCGGGGTCTTCTACAAACTGGCCAATGGTCGGTAGCAAGGGGACTGATACCATCACTCTTGCTCAACTGCCCAAACTGGACACTCCTCGACCAGTGTGCAGTGTGCTGCCGCGTGATGACTGATGAAATTGAGTTTGCAGCTCTCGAATCACCCTCCTTCTTTTCTTTTAGGAAATTCCATTATTTTGGGGTTTTCCAGTTTTTGAAGATTGGATCAATCTAGCTAACCCGACGGACGTAGTACTGTCTTAGCTAAAACTATAAATTAAATTGAACTTTTAATATAAGGCGTGATAGCACTGAACTAACAGTGATGTGCACTAAGAGTAGCACGCATTCTGTCAATGTTATGTCAAATGCCATAAGATTACAATAAAAAGATTAACAAATGTACTCTATCCATGATCGACGATATGCCAATGATTTTTAATAACTAATGCTAAGTAGGTGATACGAAGTTCATCGGGTCATCTAAATGACCCGTCGATGAGTCCATGACAGCTAGGTAAAGGCAGCAGCATAGGCATCGGACGGTACCGGATGTACCGTGTATGGATTAGCTATTACCGGTGCTCCATTTACTGGCATTTAGGGGAACACCCTGGGTTCAAGTGGGTAAATTTTTTAATCTTTTTTATTGTAATCTTATGGCGTTTGACATAACATTGACAAAATGCGTGCTACTCTTAGTGCACATCATGGTTAGATCAGTGCTATCACGCCTTATATTAAAAGTTCAATTTAATTTAGAGTTTTAGCTAAGGCAATTCAGCGTCTGTCGGGTCAGCTAGTAATTTAAATAAATATCAGGATACTGTCGGACGTCATTGTACATTTTGCAAACTTAGCCCTATAAATGACTTTCAATTGTTGGATGTATACTTAAGGCAGCGGCGCGGATGTTGTATAATTTTTTTATTTTAAGGTCAAAGCCACAACTCCTACTTTGCTTGCCAGACATCCATGGTTGAACTGAAATAAAATTAAGCAAAACGCCAATTATAGTGCGTTTTTGCTTTTGCAGCTAGGCAAGATGGCTTAAGCCACTTGCGTTTAATCGTAGTGCGTGGTAAGCCTAAAATGTATCATTCTTACAAACAATTTTAGTCGATACGATAAAATAGAGTTTCAAATAAGGAATTGCAACTCAACTTTCGAAAATAAATAAAACAAAGGCGTTTTATTTGTTTTTGATGGTTTGGGAAATTCCATTATTTTGGTGTTTTCCAGTTTTTGAAGATTAGATCAATCTAGCTAACCCGACGGACGTAGTACTGTCTTAGCTAAAACTCTAAATTAAATTGAACTTTTAATATAAGGCGTGATAGCACTGAACTAACAGTGATGTGCACTAAGAGTAGCACGCATTCTGTCAATGTTATGTCAAATGCCATAAGATTACAATAAAAAGATTAACAAATGTACTCTATCCATGATCGACGATATGCCAATGATTTTTAATAACTAATGCTAAGTAGGTGATACGAAGTTCATCGGGTCATCTAAATGACCCGATGAACTTCGTATCACCTATATACCGTATACTATAAGTTATGGAAAAGAAAAACATTTTAAAAATAAAAATACACTTCAAATATTTTTGTATTTTGATCCAATCTTCAAAACTTGTTCAAGCGATCTAGCCCAAAACGCTAGAATGTTCTGAAAGAAAAAAGGGAGGGTAGATCCGGAAACTCAATGTCATCAGTCATCACTGCGACAGCACACGGCACATTGGTGCGAGTAGTTTCGGCTTGGGCGGTGTAGCGAGAGTGATAGGATCCGTCCTCTTGCTACCGACCATTGCCCATTCAGTAGAAGTCCGCGGAGTGTTTTCAGGAGAAAGATCTCTCCTACCTATAACACCGAAGGCGCACAGACAGCAGGCTGTCCCCCGAGCCTCGGCTTCGGGGAGTAGGGAACATAGTCCTAATTTCTTTTAGAGGCCAACCCATGATCAATAGAGTTGTAGTTCAATCAATCAAATAAAAGGCTCAGAAGAGTCCATGACTGCTAGGTCATAGGCATCGCCACGGTACCGGATGTATATGCATTAGCTATTCCTGGTCCTCAATTTACTGGAATTTAGAGGAACATCCTGAGCTTAAGTGGGTAAACCATCTTTTAGTGATATAATAAGCATGTCATCGCTAAAAACAGGGGACTACATACCCCGCCACTGTGGCCATTGAACATTGAACGACAGCGTTGAATTTCTTATAGTAGCAACACTTTTTTTACGTTTTGACGAATTCAAAGCAATAACTGCAGCAGTTATTATTTTTTACTAGCGGCCCGCCCCGGCTTCGCACGGGTGGACTTTTATACCCTACCCTACTCCTACCCTACCCCTACCCTACCCCTACCCCTACCCTACCCTACCCTACCCCTACCCCTACCCTACACCTACCCTACACCTACCCTACCCTACCCCTACCCTACCCTACCCCTACCCTACCCCTACCCTACCCTACCCCTACCCTACCCCTACCCTACCCTACCCCTACCCTTCTCCCAGTTCTTATCTACCTCTTTACCAATTTTCAGCCAAATCGGTTCAGCCGTTCTTGAGTTATAAATAGTGTAACTAACACGACTTTATTTTGTTTTTAAAATGTATTCTGCTATTCGGGACGGAAACAAATCCAACAAATCAAAAACCATGGCAATCGGTTCAGCCGTTCTCGAGTTATAAGTGTTGTAACAAACACGACTTTCTTTTATATATATAGATTTGTTCAAAATGTGTTCACAGTTCACGTCGAACAAAAAGAATTAATAAAACAAAAAAATAATTCACACACAAAATAGAATTTTAAATTCATTAGTAATTTCATTAACGCCATCGATCATGGATAGAGTAAGTGTTTTAGATTTCAATATCACCGCGGAAGAGTTTAAGCAATTGGAATTGACCGAAGCACAACATGAACAGTGTACTGATAAGTATATCGTTACTCTTTTCAAAATAAAATTCTGACCATGGTGACAGATCAACTTTCGTCTGGAAATGTACTTCTTCTGATTTTAAAATACTATCTGTCACTTTTTGGTTTCTCAATCAATCTATGACGGGACCAAACTGTAACGTTTGACAGTTATAATAATTTGTGCAGGAAAATAAAATTCATCATTTTTAGTATTTTTATCTCAAATTTTCCATATTTTCTCACCGTTTAAACCTTCCCTGGACCACGACAAACATTTCAAAACCAAAATCAGCTAATTTGGCCCAGCCGTTATCGAGTTTTAGCGAGACTAACGAACAGCAATTGATTTTTTTATATATAGATTATAAACGACTTTGCTTAACCTATTTACATTTACATTGTAAACAATAAAATGACTATAATTATGTAGGTACTCTACGCTCCCCCACTCGCGACTTAATAAATCCTCAGAAACAACTACTGTGAGCACTGAGCTACCGTAATTGTAGTCATGACTGACTTCCGTAAATAGCTAACATGAGAGTGAAATATTATGATTATGTTTTTCGTTTTTGGGGTTAATTCTTACTCTCATTTGGCTGGCGCCAACTATCTCACTCAACTAAATTAATAAACCAAGTAACTGAAAGTACTAAAGCGACTTGTGTATGTCGTCGTGACTTAGTGTGTAAGAGGTAGCGAGTAGTAAGTGACTTCGTTCCATTAGTCAGAGCAGTAAAACAATATAAATAAATGAAAAAACATACACTATTTATTACGACTGAAAAATAAAACGTAATAAAATGTGTTAATATAAATGCAAAGAATGGAACTTAAAATACAATTTTAATCTTTCATGTTGCTATTATTATTTTAAATCTCATTATCGAATACAAACGCGATAAATATGGTAAATAAAAAATATAAATTTTGTATCGTTCAATCTCGGTAATAACATTATAATTAAAATATCGCACGTAATGGATGTGCAATATTTGAATACTGTCAACAACTTGCATTTTTTAATAAATTAATCATAATTTAAGTTGTATATATTTATTTCAACAATAAATCTAAACCTGAACACCATAGTCACAAATTGTACTAATCTGAACACATAAAATATGCCAATTTGGTATGTGAATATCACATTCACTTCACTTCTGTTTACCTCCACTGCAGAACATGGGTAACTCATTACAAACATTGGTAAGCCAGGGTCGTGGAGAGATACCTATCATCATCACGCTTGGCAGCCGTGTTGGAGTATCGAGTGGAGACCACGAACTGGCAAGCGCAGCGTGGAACGACCGCCCGCACGATGGCGAGTCAGTGGATGCAGGTCGCTGGCAATCGTTCCAGCTGGAAATCGATGGGGGAGGCCTAGGTTCAGCAGTGGATGACATCAGGCTGATGATGATGAATCACATAAACCTGTCACAATATCCGCTCGACGATTATTTAAAGCCTGAAAACAATATTTGAAGTGTGCGATATATTTTGAAAGCGAAAATAAATTAAGGCAAGATTCTTCATCCTATAGCTTTTCGCCTTCATAACACCGTTCGCGAATGATCGCACGTTATCGTAGTATAATCTCACCTGGCGTGCGCTTCCTGTCTCGAAGAAGTTTTTAATGCGCTTCCGTTGTTGAAAAGAACGCCATTTCTGTTAACATTCGGTGAAAGTAGGCTAACTGGTAATAATACATCACGCAAGAAAATTAGAGTTAAAGTTAAAGTCTTTAGTCAAAGTCCAAAATTTTACGCTATGCAGCTGAACTAACGAGAGGTGTTTGGATCCCTTTATAATTACTAAAATCTATTTTTAAGTTCTCTTAAGTGGTCTGCCAATTTAAGAAGTTGAGTTTAATCATCCAAACTTTCTTACAAGAATTCAATTATAAGACAAAAATTTATGCTAACTTAAAACAAAACGTGTGTTTTTATGTTTGACAATTCTCTTTTTCATGCTAGATGTTGATTTCTTTATTTCGCAACGCGTTCGGCACCAACATCTATCAGCTGAAGGCTACCACCGTGCGATTACCAATCTGCCTACCAAACGTGGTGATTATGGCAATATCCTTCAAGAAAGAAAGAAAGAAAGAAAGAAAGAAAATACATTTAATTCAGCACAACACACAAGATATTAAATATAACATGTAAATGTACAAAACAATGAGACGCCTTGCATGTTCTGCCGAAAAAGTCGCCACCTCAGCATAGGCTAGGCGATACCTAGCGCTGGTTTTCAGTTGGCAACTCGAGTAGTGACCCACGGACAAGGGATGGTACACTTAAACAGTATACTTAGGTACAATTCATGCAAATTTATAGGGAAAACTAAATAAAAAAAGTAATAAATGAATGGAATACGTATTATATATTATTATATATATATATACATAGCTTAACGTCAAACGAGAATAAATATATATGAAGTATTTGTCCTTATTAAACATAAATACATATTTGGTAAAAAAAGATATACATTTTAAATAAATAAATAAACTTTAACTAATGCTATAATTATACTGCATATTCTAAAATTACACAATAACAATTACGGCTACTTCCGGTGCAACTGTCAGCTGTGACATATGGGTGAACTGCCGATTAATTTTATTGTCAACTCAGCATGTTTCCACGTGTGGCTCTTCACTTATTGTTAAAACTAAACCTAAGTAATCCTAAAGGCAAGTAATTCAAGAAATTCAAGTTAATTATTATATTAAAATTCGAATCAAATAACAATTATTACAACTACCTACATCTATTTAATTAGTTAATAACGCAAATAAATTTATTGAGATTGATACTTTGAAAATATATAAAGATTATAAAATTAAATTAAAAAGTCACGGTCATATCACTGAGATGTTCATGTTCAACATCTCATATTCTGCTTGTTTTGTAAGCATCAGCTGTTTGATTTTATTTCTAAATGAATTGATATTTTTTAGTTCGCGTATTGGTGGTGGAATATTATTCCAAATCTTGGAAGCCGCATACCGAAAACTGCCACGAAACGATGTCGATCTATGCTGAGGAATGGCTAGTTGCTGCGCGCATCGTCTGCTTTGGCGCTGACGGTGATTGCTTAGCCACGAGAGTTTCGAGTATAGGTACGACGGGTGCCCGGCAGTAATCACTCCAAAAAGAAGGCAAGCTAAGTGCAACTTCCTTCTTAATTTCATTTTAAGAATAAAATGTTTGTTGTAGAAAGGGGTTATGTGACTTCTGGGTGGGACATCGAAACAAAATCGAGCGCACGCATTTTGTACTCTTTGAATCAGCCGTTCAGTGCGAGCTAGGAGCCGTGGACCATAAACTGTATCGCAATAATTTAATTTTGATAAAACTATAGATTCCACCAATTGTATTCGCAACTGTTGACTTATGTATGGGCGCATTTTATATAAAATTTTTAGCCGGTAAAAACAGTTCTGCACACAGTTTGCAATATGTTTTTCGAATCGTAGAGATTGATCCATTAGAAGTCCCAAATTCCTAACCTCAGTTACCCTTTCTATGCTTTGTCCCAGTATCGTAACAGCCGCAGGACCATGTGTACCCGACGATGATTGTAATTTTTGTAACAGATTTTCAGTACCCAGAATCATATATTTTGTTTTGCTGGGGTTAAGTACGAGTGAGTTATCTTCAGACCATTTGACAATTCTATGCAAGTCCTCATTAATAGCTTTTACAGCAGTATCGTAGTCTGATGGCTTAAATGATAAATATATTTGTAAGTCATCAGCGTATATATGATACCGGCTGTTATTAATTGATTTTACTATATCGGCACTGTATATACTGAATAAACAGGGGCCCAATATGGAACCCTGAGGTACACCTTTGCTCACTGGTGAAATATTTGAAGAAAGAGTAGTACCGTCTAGGCTTTGAGTTTCTACATATTGTGCACGATTAGTAAGGTAGCTTTCGAACCACTTTATTGTATTTATGTGAAAACCATAATAAGACAATTTTGCCAAGAGTAAATTTATATTAATTGAGTCAAATGCCCTCGAAAAATCTAGCAACACCAGTATAGTACACATTCCATCATCTTGCGCAGCCAAAATATTATCAGTGACATTCAAAAGCGCAGTTGCAGTGCTGTGGCCCTTCCTAAAACCTGATTGAACTGCAGGCAGAATGTCACAATATTCAATAAATTTGGTGAGTTGCCTATTTACAACCTTTTCGAGTACTTTCGACATGATAGGGAGAAGACTAATAGGTCTAAGGTCTTTTACGTCTGTGACATCGGATTTCTTAGGTAAAGGGCGTACACGGGCTACCTTCCAAAGATCAGGGAATGTAGAAGTCGCAATTGACGTGTTCACAATTGTGGATATGACTTCCATTGTTTGGGGGAGGCTTAACATAAGCATGTTCAATGTGATATGATCACAACCTTCAGCGTTTGAGTTTAAGCTGATAATTATTTTAGAAATATCTACTTGATCCACAACCTCTAGGTTAAAAGTTTTTTCGCTAAATCGATGAAATTCGTAGTATGTTAACTTCGAGAGTGGTACATTGTCGTTTCCAGGGACGTTCAAAAAATGTGCGTTAATAAGTCCAGGATTATTCAGATGTTGAGGCAATTCCGGGTCGATTTTCGACGGTAATAAGTGTTTTTTTAAGTTTTTCCACAACAACTTTGGACATTTAATATAATTATTAATATTCTGTTCATAATACGCTTTTTTTTCACGAAACAAAGCCTCATTTACGACATGTTTGAGGTCTTTGTAATAAGACTTTTTTCCGTCTGATTTGGTATCCAAGTACTGTCCTCGAGCTTGATCACGTAGATACATCATAAACCTAATATTTGTGGTAATCCAAGGATATGATTTTACCTTTATAACGTGAGTTCTTAAAGGCGCTAAGGTGTCATATAACACTTTTATATGGACGTTAAAAAATAGTACCATCTCGTTTACATCTTTTGAATGGATAGGTATATTCCAGTCGATATCATCTAAGCTGCGGTTCAATAGCTCGAGGGGGATGTTTTTGATGTTTCTGTAAGTAACGGTACTTGGCATTGTCTTCTCTTTTTTAAAATGAGACGTTGCTGTGATGAATGCATGGCCGCCAAGCGTGGGTATAGGGTCCACCACGACGTCGCTTACACTTGCATTTGAACATACTAAGTCGATAAGAGACTGACTGTGATCGGTGAAATGGGTTGGAGAAGTTATATATTGATTTAATCCTAGACAGCTTAAGAATGTGTTTAGTTTGTTGATTCTAATATCTGCACAGTTAAGATAGTTAATATTAAAGTCCCCTAGAATTATTATGTAATGGCAGAATGACAATGAGTTAACGGAATAAGTTAAAGCGTCAAAAAATGTATCGACATCTTGCCACGGTGGCCTGTACGCAGTACCGATACCTAGTTTCTGCCCTCTCACCGTTAACACCAGCCACATTTGTTCAATGTTTATATGTGCACAATCAATGGGATGAACATGTGAGCGCACGGTTATACCACGTTTGATATAAAAACCTACCCCACCTCCCCGCCCACCACGTGAGCTCAGGGGCCGCGGGACATGCCTCAGTCTGTAGCCGGGTACAGTGGGTGCGCGACCATGCTCATCGGTTCTGAGCCAGGTCTCATTAATGGCCATGATGTCCACATTGTGCCTTTCCATCGCGGCAATAAATTCGTCGTGATTGGAACCTAGCGACCCTGCATTCAAGAGACCAACCTTTAAATATTTATCATTTTTTAGGAGTTTTTAATAGCTTACATGTTGAAACAGCGAGATACATACACGAATAGTAGGTAGATATGCATATTTGAGCACACAAATGAGACGTTAAATATATACACAAACATAAAACGATAAACACACATATTATATACCTAGCAGAGTACCAATTATGTACTAATATATAATATTGAGAATATAAATTACCTTTGACACTTGTAAAGAAAATAACCATTAATAGACATAACCGTATCCAAAAAATCGGCCGGAATTCCGAACTAAAAACCAGCACTAGATAATAAATTTCGCCTGACAGAACGTACAGAAACAACAACATATACCATATAAATTTAACGTAGAAAAAACAAAGCAAAAACATAATAACCCATATAATAATTAAGCCATAATATAGAAATTTAGACCACGAACATTTCAATTGCCAAAAATTTTATTAATATCCGCGTCTGAGCGAATACGTTGAGCAAGCATCCCCTCTTCCTTTTTTACAAATATACGTCCTTCGCTGGTCCAAATATACTTATAATTGTGTAAACGACCACCTTCTCGTGCTTTATAAAACAATTGACCGTTATATCGCGTTAGATGTTCGTTGATGTATATGCGATTTGTTTGACCGCTTACTCCTATGTCGGCTGTCGTCAAGCCGCGCCTCACCCGGGCCGCGCGAATGATATTATTGCGTACAGCCCGCCGAGCCAGTCGCACGATGATTTTGCGCGGGCGCACTTGTTGTGCACCGATGTCCTCCGTACGGTTGCGGTGTACGGCGCCGACTCGCTCAATGTGAACTATATCACGTTCGTCAATATTTACGGACAATTTAAGTGCAACGACATTTAAAATATGGACAGAGTTTTCATCGCGAGTTTCGGGGATACCAGATATAACGATATCGTTAAGCAGTAGCTCCTGATCACGTTCGTTCAGCTGAGCACGCAGTTCAGTGACCGTGGAATGTAGCTGGTTGTTAGCGGGGGACGTCTCATCAACGCGCGCCACAAGTTCTGTGACAGTCTTCTCCAACTGGTCAACACGCTCCAAGATCTTATGCTGCGACAACAACCATGGCGTACCAAGATCAGTTAAGACAAGGCCCATATTCAACAGTGGACATAAACGGGCTGTTCAATATGGCTAATCTCCTTAGAAATTAGCCGATGTGGATGAAATAGGTCGGGAGTATACGTAATTTATACTGTGTACTCACATGGGTTATTTATTTAACAGTAATGGAAACACGTATCATTCGACAGGTCACGTATGCTATTTATGGTGATGTAATTTTTGGTGGAAAAAGGTTAGTGGAAGGTTCGCGATATTTCAATTTCTTCTAATCAATCCGCACTTTGCTGGAGGAAAGGACATTTTATTTTTGATCATTGATATTAGATTCAATGTAAACTAAAGTTGATTTTTTATTTTCATATTGGCCATTATAGTTTTTCTAGAGTAATGTGAAGAATAAAATGTGTAATTATAAAATAATGTTTTTATTACATGTGAAACATACTTTTCGTGTACTTTGACTTTAAATAGAATTCACAATCACAAATAATTAAGGCCATATTAGTAGAAGATCCGAACCCACACCGACCTTCACCTAGCTAATAATAGAATAAAACATGTTTTATAATGAATTAAGTACTAAGATACTTAATTCACATACATCTTAACACTCACATCATATAATGAATTAAGTTCTAATATGCTTAACACACAAAATACACTAAAATGGGTTGGCTAAAAAAATCCTTGACTATTTTTTTTTTATGATTTATATTAATTGTTTGCTACAGTAAATTAAAAATCATTTACAAAAAAGATAAGGTAATAAGTAAATTTATTCTGACTCAAAGTATAAAACGCATTGATCGTTTAGCTGTTGGGTTGGACCTGGACGAACTACTGGGTTGCCAGTTACAAAAAGGTGTGTAGATGACAGTTACTTTCACTTGATTGGATAATTACAAAATTATAACAACATAAGCGCTGTTTTTTTGTGTTAATTTAAATTATTTTCTTTACCATTTCATAAAAATCATTATTTAAATAATAATTAAAAATAGTCCGACTAGGATTTTTATAGCCAACCTACCTATACTTTATTTATTTAAAAGATATTTGATACTATTATACATCATCTCGGTGAAGGTCGATGTAGGTTCTAATCTCAGATAAAGGGCCGGTCTTTAAAAAAATTCTAGGCGACCCGAGCAGATAAAATAAAATAAAATGATAAAATGGCAGTACAATATTACTCTTCGATATCGCATAATGATGAAATGGAAATCTCTTTTGATGTGCACTTCTTGCAAACGGTTTATTTACATGTTTCGCATTTCACTCAAGATTTGTTACCGGCACAAGAAGTCTTTACCTGACAACAAGTACGTATGTCTTGACTTCCAAGTATTTCGTTAGGTATATTTATACGAGCATTTGACGTTTTTTTGCTTTTTTTATATGGCGCAGATAGTTCTTCTCCTAACAGTAAGATAAAATCTCTGCTGATGTTTTTGCCGTATAGAACACCATATAATATCCAAGAATTTACTGCTGCTAAGTGTAGTATTTGATCCACAAATTTATAATACTACTAGCTGGGCCCCGTGGTTTTACCCGCCTTACTCTGCTCCAGTTGGTCGGAGCGTGATTTTTTGTAGCCTATACAGGGTGTCCGGTAATTAATGGATAACCTTAAAATGGGTAATGGTAAAACTAATGACCATTCAGAAAAAAAATACAAATAAAAAAAAATACAGTTGGTACCAAAGATATGATTTTTTTAATAATAATCGGTGTTTTTTGTTACCTTATTTCACATTTTTATACACCACGGCCACAAATTAAGGAATTCTATCGGTTTTTTTTTGTTATAGTAATTTACGTTAACTGAGCTGATAGATAGGTAATAAATAGTATGACTACTATTACACGGTTTTTTTTTTAAACAACTTGAATGTTTGTTCTGGGGAAAATTTGTGAAAAATATTCAATTTGACAAAGTTTGAGCAACCGTAACTTAAAAAAAAAGTATCCAGACACAAGTGACCAATTATTTTAAAATATTATGTGCTTCAAGCCAATTTCAAAATGGTATCATTCATTATTGTATCTAATGTAAATTCTGAATTATTGCTATTAGTGTAGAAAATGTGTGAATTTTGGATAAACAACAAAATTTGCAATATTGGAATATTTATTTACATTGAATGTACCTGACCATTCGGGGTTAATAAAAACATTAATAGACGTAAGTAATGAATAGTAATAATTAAATAAAGTCTCTTTAAAACCAGAAATATTTTAACAAATACAAATTGGCTTTGCAATAAATGTCGTGTGTGTAAGTCGTGTGACCGCCATACTAGCTACCTGCGCGCACCCTGCACCACCCGTCTTTTGTTCATGTTAGACAAAGAGGATATGAGTTGGATGAGTGCGAGCGAGATAGTAAATGTAAAAAAACCGGTAGGGGACTAACAGAACTTACAGGAACAGGGACTTAGACTTAGTGCGTCACTCGACTTGCTCGACTTCGCATGTGTTTATTTCGTTTCCGGTTGCAATTGTTGCTAGTTACTGTGAATCAGTGTTAAAACGACGACCTGGCTATTTTACTGGACTATTCGTTTTGTTTACCGATTTGGACTTGTTTTGTGTGGTGATATTTGCGACGACTTGGCTTGTAACTGGATTGTTTATTTTGTGAATCAACATGCCACGTGTTGAGTATACGCCACAAGAATATGCAAACATGCATTTTATTTATGGGGAATGCAGAGGCAATGGAAACGCAGCCGCAGCTCTTTATAGGGAAAGATACCCTAATGCGCGTCATCCAGATTACCGCGTATTTATAAGAGTCCACGGTTGTTACTCAGAAGGAAGAATCCCTGGTACTGGTGTTGGTGGTACTAGTGGTGGAAGAAGCGCTCGTGCTGATGTAGAAGACGTGGTACTTGAGGAAATTGCGCAAGATCCTTCAATTTCTACGCGATCAATAGCTCGACGCACGGGTATAGGGAAATCGACTGTGCATGATATCTTAAAAAAGAACAAATTTCACCCGTTCCACGTTACGCGCGTGCAGACCCTTCAACCAAGAGATTATAATGCAAGATTGCGTTTCTGCCGAAAAATGCTGGGGAAGATGGAAGCAGACCCGCAGTTTTTTAATAAAATTCTATGGAGTGATGAATCAACATTGAAAAGAGATGGCTACATGAATTTACACAATCTCCATAGCTGGCAACTAACGAACCCTCGTGCTATGCGTGAAGACAGGTCACAGTACCAATTTAAAATAAATTATTGGACTGGAATATTAAACGGAAAAATAATAGGCCCATTTGAATTACCGGGGAACCTAACTGGCCAAAGTTATTTAGAATTCCTTGAAAATGATCTTCCAAACTTATTGCAAGAGGTGCCCGAGGTGGAGAGAGAATCATATTGGTTGCAAAATGACGGCTGTCCTGCGCATTATGCTGTATCTGTTCGTGCATACTTAAATAGAACATACCCAAACAGATGGATTGGCCGCCTGGGGCCAATTTTGTGGCCCCCACGTTCACCAGATCTAAATCCACTTGATTTTTTTTACTGGGGCTGTCTTAAGGAAGAAGTTTACGCAAAGCCGATCCGTTCCTTGGAAGATTTACGTAGCCGTGTCCGGGCAGCCGCATCGAAAATAAGCGATCGACGCTATACGCGACTGCTCAGGAGAGCATTCATTCGTAGATGTAGAGCCTGTATCAGAGTGGGTGGCAGACAATTTGAACATTTATTGTAATTAATAACGAATACAGTTTTACAAATGTCAAATGTTGTTTTTTATTAAACTCAAATGGTCAGGTACATTCAATGTAAATAAATATTCCAATATTGCAAATTTTGATGTTTATCCAAAATTCACACCTTTTCTACACAAATAGCCATAATTCAGAATTTACATTAGATACAATAATGAATGATACCATTTTGAAATTGGCTTGAAGCACATAATATTTTAAAATAATTGGTCACTTGTGTCTGGATACTTTTTTTTTAAGTTACGGTTGCTCAAACTTTGTCAAATTGAATATTTTTCACAAATTTTCCCCAGAACAAACATTCAAGTTGTTTAAAAAAAAAACCGTGTAATAGTAGTCATACTATTTATTACCTATCTATCAGCTCAGTTAACGTAAATTACTATAACAAAAAAAAACCGATAGAATTCCTTAATTTGTGGCCGTGGTGTATAAAAATGTGAAATAAGGTAACAAAAAACACCGATTATTATTAAAAAAATCATATCTTTGGTACCAACTGTATTTTTTTTATTTGTATTTTTTTTCTGAATGGTCATTAGTTTTACCATTACCCATTTTAAGGTTATCCATTAATTACCGGACACCCTGTATGTTAATCGAGCTTACTAACTATCCCCGTGCAATGTTTCAGCCAAATCCATTTTATTTTTTTGCGTGAAAGAGTACCAAACATCCATCCATCCATACTCACAAACTTTCGCGTTTATAATATAAGTAAGGATAAGATGTTTTTACAAGAGGGTTGGTGCTGATAGAACAGCGACCAAAAGTCGTGTTTGAATGTTAGTTTAGGTAATTTAAATGTAAAAAAATTAAATTTGAAGCCGTTTTGAAATATTTTCAAGTAGAAACTTGATTTTACACTTAGAGTAGGCATACATAAAACTAGGTATAGGGCGCAGGTGGAATAGAAATTAAATGGAATGGAAGTGATTTTTGTAACAAAATATTTTATTTTGTTAAAAAAAAATATTTTTTAACATGCAAGTAAGAGGAACATCTAATGGTTTTTTCTTTTAAGTCAATGGGTTTCATAAGTGCCATTTCCACCAAAATTAAAATTAATCGTATTCCGTCTAGAATTACCTTTTATATAAAGAGTTTGATGGATTCTAGCAGATTGGCTGCTTTAGGACAGATTAATTTTTCAAAAATAATCTCGATTTTAAGAAAAAAATAATTTTCGAATTTTCACAAAAACCACCTTCTATTCTTAATATCTCAAAAATAATGAATGATACGTATCAAAGTATATAATAAAAAATGTAGGTCTTTTTCTGACAAATTAAAAAATATTTTTTATTTTTTCTGTCACTGATTCTGTCATATGATTGTTTAAATAGCGCGCGGCAGCGCAATCACCGTCTCTCTCGAGCCCTATGACCCTTCACCGTTTTAAAATAAAAGATTTTTCACTATATATTGTAATCTTAAGTTGTAGCCCTTTTAATTACCTTTAAAATGGTTTTTTATAAGTTGTGAATTGAAGAAGTCAAAAGGTCAAAAAAGTAGTCGTATTCTAGCGATAAAATGGCTCAATGTAAATTTTTCCATTAAAAATAATAGGCGGAGGTCAGATTATTTTCACTTTTGAAGTTAAGGGTAAGATGAGCCTAATTCCAAAAAAATCATGCAAATCGGTTCACAGAAAAAAAAATTCGGAGGTAAGACCTAATTTTTCGCTTCAATGACTGCACTATACGCTGTTGCTCGCGATTTTAACCGCGTCATTTTTTATTGTTTCATAATGAAAATAGATAAATATATAATTTAGCAACAAAATGTTACATCAGGTAGTTTTACTTCATCGGCCCTTTATGTTTACTGCTGGACATGGGCCATAATCACCAGGGATGGCAAGCGGATTAGAAATCGCAGTAATATGCTTAGTATGGTTCTTAGTTTGGCCTTTTCGCCAAAAAATTGTTTGGCAGATTATCACTTGCCAACCAACGTTACGCCAATGTTTCATTTCGACAACTTACGATTAGCACATTTTTGTATGACAACGTTTCATTTGGTAGAATTATTGTTAAGCTACTTATTATAATGACACAAAACGTTTGGGACATTTATTATTTGTCAAACATTACACTAGGCCACACAACTATTAGACAAATGACTTTTTGTCACTAAGGTTACGTTAGGTTAGAGTGTCACAAACAACGTGTGCCAGAACTGAATCGCTTTTGTAAAAGAAAACAGTTAAGTAGTTAAGTCACATTAAAGGTAAAGTAAAAAATGTGACAACCTCCGTAGCGTAGCGTATCTTTGTGTAAATTCTAAAATTTCTTTCCGGGTCTGGTTGGTTGATGGACTACCCTCCGTGCCTCGGAAAGCACATAAAGCCGTTGGTCCCGATTGTTATAACATCATCTATAATAATCGTATATCAAGGAACGGGCAGATGTGTTTTCTTGTGTGGTGCAAACATAATACTGCGGTCACCAACCCGCCTGCCAAGCGGGATGACTATGGCAATACCCTCGGGAGGAGGCCCATGTTCAGCAGTGGACATTGTACGGGATGATGATGAAAAAAATTTAATAACATAGATTTGGTAAACAACTAAATGAATATTAGGTAAACTAAAACATTCTACTTGAATGTTTGCATTTAAAAAAGTGTCATTATGAAAAACAGACCAAACGTGCGTAAATAAATAAATCAAAATTATATGATAAGTAGGCAAGTTATTATTCGGCGAAATTAAATTCTGCTAAACGTTAGTTGGCAAGTGAAAATCTGGCAAAAAAAATCGGCGAAAAGGCATAGAACCGCTTAATATCCTTGAGTTAATAGATGACCCATCGATTTTAGTCGCCGCTTACGACACCCATGGGAAGATATGGGGTGTTTTATTCTTAGAAAGAAACTACACTAATTAAGACTAGAAAAGCTAGAAAGCACAAGACCTAGCCGCAAACCACACGGTTGTATTAGGTATATGAACTTGAATAAGCGTTCCAAAGCGACCATAGGCCCAATGGGTAGGGTGTCGGACTTGCGATCATGTGGAAGCCACTCATTGCACAACCGAAGTGAATCCACTTGTAACACAAGCATATTAGCTTAGCACGTAGGGTTAATAGTAGTAGTGTGTTAAATCTCTGCAAATAATCTTAATAAAAAAATTGGAAATTTTAATAGATCTCTATTAAAGTTTTAAAAGTACAGGTCGCTTAGTTCCGCACGTCTAAACGTCACGAAAAAACACGAAAGCTAAAAGTTAAATTTATAGGCAGTTTAAATTCTACCATATTGGCAAGATATTTTACGTAGCTCATCGCATCGCATTTTCAACAATGTTCACTAATTCAGTGTTACCCAACCAGATATCACACTCTTCATACATGCATTTGGCATTTTGCCCAATACAGATAGGCTACGTTTTAGTCCATAACCGTTACTACACAAAATGATAGCAACGGCATATGATAATAATGAGTGTTTCTTGATAAAATAAACTGAAACTGAAATATGTAATAATTTTCAATATACAAATTAAAATAAAAAGAAATGAATCATCATCAGCCCCTATAATGTCCACTGATGAACATAGGCCTCATCCCATAGGTGTGTTTTTGCCAAAGTCACCGCAAACAACCGGCTTTCAATAGCCGGTTGCTTGCCGTGACTAGCCGAGGGATAGCCCTGATATACGCTTGTTTTAGATGATGTTATAACAATCGGTATCAACGGCTTAGCGGGCTTTCTGAGGCATGTAGGGTAATCCCTCAACGAAACAAACTCGGAAAGAAATCTTAGAATTTACACAAAGATATCCTGTTCCACGACTTTCGCGACTTAAACAAAATATATACCGTCGATTCGATTTTTAATCTATTTATATCAAAATGTATTCCTATTTCACATGGTCACACCATAACTCAAAATTACTCAACTGATTAAGCTATTTATGTATTGGTCATACAGCCGGTGTTAAATACAAGTCATTTGAACTGATAGAAAAACAGAGAGTAGCGAAGATACAAGTGTGAAGATGGTGTGTCACATAACACCTTCACATTAAGGAAGCACTTAAAGCTATATTTAAGTAGACAAGCGTAAGAAACTTTGTGCTTTGACTCGATACTATGCAATCCAATTTATATGCAGACTTAATTGAATAACGCTTTTCACACTCACACCTTATTCTGGACGATTCATGCATTAAATTGGAGATCTTGTAATTCAAAAACCAGTCTGTCTGTCTGTATAGGCCCGTTTACGTCCACTGTTGAACAAGGGCCTCCACTTAACAGACCTTGGCTAGCCAGGGTTGTTAAGGGATATTGCTTAAAATCACCACGCTTGGCAGGTGGGTTGGTAATTGCAGGAAGGTGGTGAGTATCTTTGAGCTGATAGATACTGGTACCCATCCATCAGCTGTATGTCCCTTAGTCACCTCTTACGACACCCATGGGAAGATATGGGGTGGTCTATTCTAACCCGGACACCACACGGCTTCATATAGCTACTTTCTTTCATATCATAATTAAACAGTCTAGATCATTTCGAAGTTCTTATGAATTTATTTCTAGCTACAAATAATTAAACTTTAGATAAACATAGGTACCTGTATTGTTCCTTATTATTTACTAGCGACCCGCCCCGGTTCCTCATAGGTACAATGCTGATGTTTTATATATATAAACTTTTTCTTGAATCACTTTATTTACTTACTTACTATTGAAAACAACTTCATCATAGTCCGTTGCGTAATTTAAAGATCTAAGCATACATTGGGACAGATTGACAGACACAACTTCGGTGAAATATCAAAAGACTCGTATAGCTAATTACATATGTCCGTCCGAAAAGAAAAACAGTGGGAAGCGACTGTTGTTTATAATATCCAGTGATTTATTAACGTTAAATTAATTATACAATGACGTACAATTAAACAAAGTAAATAATTTGAAATACACGTGAAAGTGTAACAAACATCCATCCATCCATACTTACAAACTTTCGCGTTTATAATATAAGTACATTTAGTCTCGTAAAAATTGCAAACAAACAAATCCTATAATCCTACAAAAACATTGATTCAATAACCAGTAAATAAAGTAATACATACGTATATTTACTGGTTATTGAATCAATGTTTCACACCTCACTCGCGCTTGTCTTTCTCTCAACACATTTAAAAGAAGAACAAAGGAGTAGTATTTTCTGACTCAGTAATTATATCATTACAAAATTTGGATACATAAGTAAGTATATGTAGTATATTATAATTAATATATATGTATTTAGGTTTAAATATTAGCATGTAGTTGTATATGTATATATAAATGTGTATGTTTATTGATATGTATTTACCAATTTTGTATAAATTAATTAAAAGATTCGTCCGTTGTACACTAGCTATGCACTTTTAATCAAATGTTCTTTCATAAAGGTTTGCAGGAAGAAAATTAATTATTGAATTAAGCTCGCCTTTGTACATGTTGTTTCCGTTGTATAAACTTTATGTTATCTTTTTTACTGTGTGCAATAAAGAATAAATAAATAAATGTTTTAACCCATATCAAAATAGTTCTGTTTCCAATAATCCTATGTTAATTAGTAAATGTGTAAACATAGGTTTATTGGAAACAGAACTAAAACTTTGCTGCTTACGATACATTACGGCACTACGAAAATACAATCACAGCATCATTAGGTACAATAACTAACAATGTAATTACAACTGAACGTTGCATAATAATACACAAGTGCCATACATGTTGTACTATGTGCACGTACCTAATCACTGCGGCTTTTATTTCAGCTTATGTTCGATGTCATGTCACAGGGTACGCAACGTAACAATCTTTCATCATCATCATCATTAGCAGCCCGTTTACGTCCACTGTTGAACATGGGTCTCCTCTTAACAGACCTTGTCAAGCCAGGATCGTTGAGGGATATTGCCATAATCACCACGCTTGGCAGACGGATTTGTGATCGCAGTAAGATGTGAACCTTGAGCTAATAGATGCTGCTGCCCATCCATCAGCCATATGTCCCTTAGTCGTCTTTTACGACACCCATGGGAAGACATATGGTGGTCTATTCTAAGCCGGAAACCACACGGCAGATAACAATTTTTACTAATCTCAGGTCTAATTTGTAATGTTCCTTTAGAGTTAGATAGCCCATTTATCGAGGAAGGTTAAAGGTTTTATTTAATTGAGAAGTTGCCAAGGGACTCGTTCCCGTGTGAAGCCGTTACGCGGGAAAAACCGGACGAGGAAGCTAGTTTTCAAAGCACAAAGTACTCGTAATAACAACAATAGAAAAATTACATTACGACTATTAACTTGACTTAACGGGAAATGGATTGACTTTCATCATCATATTAGCCTGCTAACAGTAAAACAAATACTTAACTTAATTAACTTCCTACCAAAAATACTGATTGCACTACAAAATGGATCTCATAAAAATATACAAAATGCTCATACCATTGAGTTATATTCCAATATAGACATTTATATTAAACATATTTACATGCTCACCAAAATATTACGAGGTAATTGGACTTCTGGATGGTTGAACAAAAATAACAACAAACTATGAGGTTATTTTTGTATAATTTCCAATCACCCACCCACCCATCCGCGTCGGACTGCTCCGAATCGGTATTTAAATAATGTAACTTTCCTTAATCGGTATTCAAATAATGTAACTTTCCTTAATTTGACGGGGGTTCCGATTTTTTGATGAGCATAGAATAATTTTTGATATTCAATAAAGTATAGGTATTCCAAAAATTTTTTTATTGTTATCTTTATAACTTTTACATAATACATACATTCATACATAATTATAAAGGACCCTAATGCGTTTTACCTTCGATAGAAATAAATACATTAGTTTTTTTAAACTAATCTTGGCAGAATATTTGAAAAATGAGTAGCAATTAAAGTCACGCAAAATTCTTAGAAAGATATAGCAGTTATTTTTTATTTTAAACTAGGATGAGAATTGAACAGGCTAAGTACTGCAGCCACTTATGGTCCACTAAGTAACAGTTAAGCTTTGGTAGTATGAAAAATAAAAAGAAACCAAAAACAAGCAGTGCAGCGAGAGAAATGAATTGAGAAAACGGACCCGGGAAAACACACACTACTAAAAAGAACAGGATGGCAGGAATGCCGACAGAAGTGAAAACGTATCAAAAGACGTCAACCGTCACCGAGATATAATGCTACTAATACACGTCACCCATGCCTGAAATTGGTTAACCCGCATTATTGAACAGTCAGCGCCACTTTGAGCCACAGCCCCACCACTGACGGTCACCTAAAAGCTACTTCGGGAGACAAAGCTGCGCACGAAAGACGTAAACATTGGGAGCGAAAGACACGAATGTACATTGCACTTGAGCATTTCAAATTAAGTGGCGGGCGAAACTAAAAGGAAATAAAACAATACGATAATTGGAAAAAATCTGTATCTTTCCAATTATCGTATTGTTTTATTTCGATAATTTGAAAGATACAGAATGCTACTCCATACTTGAACTGTTGAGTTATAGAAGGATGTAAGTGATATTGAGTATTGATTGAAATTAATTTAGATGTCTTTAAAATAGTATCATTTTAAGTATGTGTGTTCTACTGAGGTGTTGGTGTCGGTGTGGCGTTTAATTTGTTTTTTCCCATCTTAAAAATAGGTTTAAAGAAACTTTATTCTCAATGAAATCATAACATGTCATTAACTTGAGAACAACACTGATCATAATTAAAGTTTACAAAAAGTTCGACAACACCAGTTACTGACTAATTAATAAAATAATTATATTAACGAACAAAAAAATTACAAAAATAACATATCGCACCCATCCAACGCATTCATTTTTCCAGAAGTCGAACATACTAGTTGTGCTAAATTTAAATGCATCGAATGAGTATAAATTTCTTAATCGTTAGTGTATTTTATTAAATTTAAAGTGAAATGCTCAACGCACCCAAAGAAGTTTTCACTACAAAAAAAGTTTTATTTTAGACTTAGACTATTTTATTATATTCGAACATACTGTAGGTACTCTGTTTGTTTTCCGTCTTGGCCTAGTTACTTATGCAGAGAAAACTACATACCACGTATATGCGACTGCTTTCAAACCATCTATGTTGTGGGTACCAGTGTATGATATTATACACTTAAGGCGAGGTTCTCGCAGAGACGTCGCGTTAATCGAGATTTTAAATGCATATTTGAAGCGGTTATTGAAGGTATTGAATTCTAGAACGATGTATATCAGTTTGTAAACTTTATCTGAACGATGTTGTTTATTATTACTCAATTAAAATAATTTTACTACATCACAACAAAATTTGAAGTTACAACTGCATGCAAGAACAAAAATCTTACATAAGTCTTCTTTTTTAATTATGTTAAACTAATAACGTCCACTGCTGAACCCTGAGGGGTTTGGAAGGCCTGTTGGTGGCCACAATTTTTTCGTAACACACAGAGAAACGCGGCTACCCGTTCTCCGGTATATAATCGTTATAAATGATGTAATAACAATAGGATGCGTTCCAAACCCGGCAGGGTAGTCTCTGCATCAACCAGACCCGAAAACAAATCTTAGAATGTAAAGATTAGTCCAGCGTGGGGGTCGAACCCACGATCTCCGAGACTTAAACCATAACGCCTCTGAGATCGCGCTAATCAATATAAACTACCAATTTGAAGGTGTGTACTATGTATACAACTATGCAATGGGTACGTAATACGGTTATATCTTTCAATAGATTCCCAGTTATTTCTACAGAGAATTTAATATGTGTCAGTGCCATGATGGATTTCGGTCCAAGCAAATGGAGGCCGGACCTAGGTACCTACGGTTAAACTTTACGGACGCCCAAAACGTCGAAGTTAAACTTTCCAAGGACAATAATATGTAAGGTTAAATCTTTGTGTAAAATCTAAGATTTCTTCCGGGTCTGGTCGGTTGAGAGAGTACCCTCCTGGCTTGGAAAAGCACGTTAAAGAGTTGGTACTGATTGTTTTAATATGTTATAATCTATAAGAGATGTATCTATCAAGGAAGAAGTGGCAGCGTTTCCATGTGTATTACAATATAATACTCTTCTGACCTAATTCCAGCCCGCGCTGGTTGATTCTAATTATATTTATATACTACTGTCACATGCCACATTAGTAGATTTAAATTCTATTTAATAACATTACTGTTGAAATGAATAGGTACTAATTAATTAGTCAAGTTTTTTTTTTATTTCTCATTTTATATTTTTATCATTGTATTTGACTTATAATAAGTACGATCGATTTGTCTACATTATCAATAAACGTTTTCATTTCATTTTCATACTGCGATTACCATTCCGCCTGCCAAGCGGGGTGACTATGGCAAAAACGCTCCCTCGACAGGAGGATCATGTTAAGCAGTTGGCGCCGTATAGCGCCTACTGCTGAACATGATTCAATGATGAAGAATGAATCAAAATAAAGAAAATTTATGCGTAAATACAAATAATAATTACAGCTCAAAACATAAATGTAGTGAAGTCAATTGGAGGCATTCGGGAGACGTCCGGAACCGTACAGCCGTCACAGAAACTGCCGAGTTGCCCATTTCTTTACCACATTGTATGGTGCCGTCACTCCGATTACTCTCAATCGTCGCCACCTACAAAAAGTTCTAAGACTAAAGAAGAATGATTTTAGTGTATTTAATGTGTAAATACACTAAAATCACAAAGACACAAAGTTAAGACACTGTCTTTGTACCTGGTCATCTATCATCATCATCAGCCTATTGTAGTCCACTGCAGAACATAGGCCTCCCCCATCGATTTCCAGCGGGAACGAACGCTAGCGGCCTGCATCCACCGACTCCTCGCGACCTTTATGAGGTCGTCGGTCCATCGTGCAGGCGGTCTTCCTACGCTGCGCTTGCCAGTTAGAGCAAAAAGGTTCTCTAGTGGATACGTGGTCTCCACTCGAGAACCTTTTTGCTCCATCGGCCGTCAGTTCTTCGAGCTATGTGTCCTGTCCATTGCCACTTCACCTTGCTCATCCGTTGTCAGTGACCTTCGTTCTCCTGCGGATCTCTTCATTTCTGATTCAACCACGCAGGGAAACGCCGAGCATAGCTCTTTCCATAGCTCGCTGAGTGACTTTGAGCTTTCTTATGAGGCACACAGTAAGAGACCACGTCTCAGATCCATATGTCATTACTGGTAACACACATTGATTGAAGACAGAAGTATTTTGGACGAGAAGATCTCCCGAAGCTTCCCAAATGCTGCCCAGCCGAGTCGGATACGACGATTGACCTATTTCTCTAAGTTGGTCCTACCTAGTTGGATCATTTGACCTGATTTATGTATTCTGTCACAACTTCGAGAAGTTCACAAGTTCCCAACGGCTATAGAGTTAGGCACTACATGGGCGTTATGCATGACTTTCGACTTGCCCATGTTAATTCTAAGCCCAAATTGTTGGGAAACTCCATCGAGGCCATTGAACATCTGTCCAAGATCCTCCAGCGATTCTGCCATGATCACTATATCGTCGGCAAAACGAAGGTGAGTGATGTACTAGCCATTTATGTTGATGCCGTGTCCTTGCCATTCCAGGAGCTTGACGGCGTCCTCCAGAGCAGCCGTAAAAAGTTTGGGAGATATAACATCTCCCTGTCTTACGCCTCTCCGTAGCGGGATTGTTCTTCGTACATTTACCCTGTACTCGGACCGACATTGTGGCGTTTTTGTACAAGCACTTCAGCACTTCAATTACAATACTTACCGAATCAAAGGCAACAAACGCCAAGCATAGGGGCTTATTATACTCCTGGGTCTTCTGTATAATCTGCCGCAGCGTAAAAGCTCATTTTATATCAAATGCATTAATTTAGACACTTAGTCGCATAAAATTTGAGTCGGCGTTCAAGTATTGGACAAGGGATAAGATAAGTTTTAACGAGGGGCGGGGCGCCCCTGGACGCCAACTGGACTTTGTTCTCGAATAAACTTTGAACTGAGAACAGTGTTGGTATTAGAGTTTGATATTCGATCGATTTATACCTTTAAGCCAAAGATATTCCGTGTGGGCTGGCCATTTTATTTTATTTTTGTGACAATATTCGGTTCGTATACTGCTCTGCGTCAGGCAGTGATAGTGCGGGAATGCGTGTTTGTACGTTACTGGTAAGTGCTACTTTTTACGTATGACTACTGAGAAAAGAAAAAACATCATAAAATGTATAAAATTCTGTTGTACGTTATAATAATTTTAATATATTATCATAACCCATACAGACTCCACTACAGAACATGGGCCTCCTCCCGAGGGAGTATTTTGTTATAGTCACCACGTTTGGCAAGCGAGTTAGTGACCGCAGTATTTTGTAAAACACTTTAACGCTGTTGCCCGTTACATGGTATACACGGTCCGCTGCCTACGGTCGGCACGCTGTTTGCGGAGCGAGTGGGCAGAGGGTTCTTCTTCCGGCGAGGCGACCGCTCCCACGACCTCTCGCCTTCGATCATCTTAGAGATGATGATTGGCAGAGAGAGGTCGGAAACCACCACCCCGATGAGCTCGGCGCGCTCTGCGGACCACGCCGGACACTCCACCACTCAGTGCTGCGCCGTGTCATCGATGCAGTCATAATGGTGATACCGAGTGTTAGGGTCTTTCAGCGCCACGTTGCACAGGTAGTGGCTTAAACATCCATATGTCCGTCGAGGATTCTACCCTTGCTAACCTGAACACTCTATACGTTCCACAAACGACCCCGATTCACATGGTCATTCTATACGACAACAATAGTAGATTTTTTATATTCCCACATTTACTATATTGAATAGTTATTATAAATGTAGGTTTATCGTTAAAACGTTTAACAGCACAAAACGGTACAAAGTGGACTAAAAGTATTACTAACTTTTTGTTTCACATGTCGTAGTAAGTACATCAAATAAAATATTTTTCTTTATTGGGACTCTTTTTCGACCGTAGTGATGGAGTTTCAGTACAATTCGAGTCAATTATAATGAGAGAAGACTTGTAATGTATATTTGTTTGTATCGAATAAAAGAACCAATATCATTGATATTGGTTCGGTATGGATTCCATCACAATAATAACATTTCGGCTGTGGGTAGTTGCGAAATACTGACGTAAATATATCTGCTCGTAAATTTAAATAATTTTATTTAATTTTTTATTTGTTTAAATAGTTTTATTAATTTTTTATGCGTATTTTAAATTGACATATCCAACCCACCAGTCAGTCACAAATAAATATCCACATCATCACAATAAATAACTATGGCAGTCACCATTCAGGATTCATTGTCCAGTTTGAGAGACGAATTTCGCCCATTGTACCTACCTACTTTTGTTTTTTTTTATGTTCCAAATTTGTATTCTATATACAGGGTGTCCCAAAAGGTTACGTAGCTAGGAAGAGGGGTGATAGGGGTGGTCACAAGGGTCACCAGATAAATAAATAAAAAAAATCCCCTCTGGGAATTAAAAGAATAAAAGGCATTTCTTTTAAACTAAAAATTTTACACCTTTTGGGGCGACTTTGCTCCCGATGATCTACAAATATTGGTATAATTAAAAAAAAATGCTGTTATGTTATCATCAATAACCCTTTTTCAAATTGAAACAAAAAAAACAATACATATCTAAGCAGTATTTTAAAGAAAATTAAGTTCTTGTCCAGTCAAGGACTTAGTAATTACGATTTCACTCAACTTCCTCCAAGTGTACTGAAAAAGAAGTACTATGCAACTCCGGCGAGTAACTTAAAAACATAGGTAATTTTATTACGATTCCAAAATGGTATAACACTTACTTGAAAAATTCTTACTAGGATATGTAAAAATAATTTTCGGGAACAATACCCCTGCAGAACAAAACATACCAATAACAATGAAACCAAACAAAACAAGTTTAAACAAGTTTGGTGAGTGAGAGAGACAGGAGATACATTAAGAAAGAGAAAAAGGAGGTAGGCCATCTCTGGTTAGTCAAATATGTAGTCGGTCAGTACATTACGATCTCTCGTTTACTGCGCATCCTTTGTATTCGTTTGTGTTCATTTTGTACTAACAACTTTGCTTCGCTTTCTGGACTTGATTATTTCTTTGTGATTTGGACATTGTTTGTGATTTCTTCCAACGACCCGGCTTTCTCAAGGACTAAAGTGAACGATACTGTACCACCATGCCACCCACGTACACTGTGCAAGAATATGCGAACATGCATCTCATTTACGGCGAATGTAGATGTAATAAAAAATAAAGTGCTGCAGCAAGACTCTACCGAGAAAGATATCCGAACGCCGCACGTCACCCGGATAGCCGTGTTTTCGTCAATATCCACCGACTATTGTCTGAGGGTCGATTTCCACATCAAGCGGTTAATGAAGGCAGACCTCGGTTCGATGTCGAAGATGAAGTGCTTCAAGCCGTCGCAGACGATCCGAGTACTTCAGTTCGGGCAATTGAAGCAAGTACAGGTATACCAAAAAGTACTGCTCATCGCATATTGAAAGCTGAGAAGTTTCACCCGTACCACGTGCAACGCGTACAGGTTCTGTTACCACGCGATTATCCTGCGAGACTGGCATTTTGTCGTAGGATGTTGCGCATGCATAGGGAGGACCCTCAATTTTTTAATAAAATATTGTGGTCCGACGAGTCTACTTTTAAAAAGGACGGATACATGAATCTACACAATTTACACGAGTGGCACGTAGAAAATCCCCACCTTCTTAGAGAAGATCGGTCCCAATATCGTTTTAAAGTGAACATGTGGACCGGAATACTAAATGGTAAAGTAATAGGACCCTTTGTGCTACCTGAGGCACTGACTGGCGCGGCGTACTTAAACTTCTTACAAAACGATTTAACAAATCTATTGGAAGATGTGCCGCTAGAAACAATGAGGAATATGTGGTTCCAGCATGATGGGTGCCCAGCACATTATGCACGTCCTGTAAGGGATTTCCTAGACGAAGAATACCCTGGTAGATGGATGGGAAGGGCCGGTGCTATAGCGTGGCCAGCTCGTTCACCGGATTTAAACCCGTTAGACTTCTTTTACTGGGGTGCTATAAAAGAAAAAGTTTATGGAAAACCCATCACGGACTTGGCTGACTTGAGGGCAAGGATCACAGAGGCCGCGGAATCAATCAACAATAGAAGATTTGCTCGCCATATCTCCCGCTCATTTTTAAAACGATGTAGGGCGTGTATTTATGTTGGTGGTAGACATTTCGAGCATTTTATTTAAATAAATAATTTCATTTTTTTTTTTTTTATCTTTTTAAGTTTTAAGAAACAGAATAAACATTTAAAATGTATTCGCGTACGAATTTGAGACTATTGTTTTATTGGTATGTTTTGTTCTGCAGGGGTATTGTTCCCGAAAATTATTTTTACATATCCTAGTAAGAATTTTTCAAGTAAGTGTTATACCATTTTGGAATTGTAATAAAATTACCTATGTTTTTAAGTTACTCGCCGGAGTTGCATAGTACTTTTTTTTCAGTACACTTGGAGGAAGTTGAGTGAAATCGTAATTACTAAGTCCTTGACTGGACATGAACTTAATTTTCTTTAAAATATTGCTTAGATATGTATTGTTTTTTTGTTTCAATTTGAAAAAGGGTTATTGACGATAACATAACAGCATTTTTTTTTAATTATACCAATATTTGTAGATCATCGGGAGCAAAGTCGCCCCAAAAGGTGTAAAATTTTTAGTTTTTAAAAAAATGCCTTTTATTCTTTTAATTCCCAGAGGGGATTTTTTTTTCTGGTGACCCTTGTGACCACCCCTATCACCCCTCTTCCTAGCTACGTAACCTTTTGGGACACCCTGTATATATGTGTGTACAATAAAGAATTTTATTATTATTATTATTGTGATGAAATCGATACGATGAATGAGTACAACCAAATTCTTTTGCTTTTAAAAATATCAAGATCTTAAATCATCCCGTCTCACGGCAACTTTTTGTAGCGAGTTCGCATCGATCGCATCGTGATGCTATCGCGATTCTGTCGCACGTCAGTCGCACATGCCTCAGCACCCTGCCACTCCACTCTTCGTTACCTTGATCTCATCAGAAACCGTCGCACATATGGAACGATGCGGCCACGCGTTGGTACTTTGCAAACGCGACTAACGCGCGATAGTAGCAATATTTTTAGTAATCTAACTGACGGTTTAATTATATCTTTTAGTCTTCGTGCCTATTTTTTGGGTATACCATCGGAATTTTACCATAAAACTGTGATTAACCTTTGTTTGAGTAGGAGAGTGGTCAAACAAATCGTATGTAAAAAAACTTTGTGTGCAGTCCTACGTCAATATTTCACTGACATAACAAAAATAACTGCAAATATGTGCCCCGGAAAATTCAGAGGAAACATCTTTTTATTTTATGGGAATTTTAACACACATATTACATTACATATTACAAAATCTAAGAGTTGGACTCGTATGGGTCGATTAAAATTATTGTATTAGGACTGTGATCGCATTAGTTTAGGGCTTAATCGGTTTCGCATTGGTACGGGTCTGACCGCATAGTCCTGAATTGAAACGTGTAATCATAAACTGCAATTCATATTCATATCCATTTGCATTCCTCGACGGCCGTACGGCTCCAGACGGATCAGAAGGGCTCCCGATAGATTAAATGAAATAAATATTGTGACTAGGCGTCCTTGTCGCCGTATCCGAACTGAGTTGACAAGTTTCTTAATTCTTTACCGTATTGTTAAATTCCGTCTAGGCAAATGTGAGCCACCCGGTCTAAATCATACATCAGGTTGTAAGACATACAATATATAATACGCACTGCAGAAAATATGCAGCCGCGACTTGTGTTACTGTAAAAAATAAATATTTCTTGTGCTCAAAGTTCTATAGATCACCCCATTTTATAATGTAATTATTCCAAGCTTATAATGAAATTATTTTAGGGGCATATAGTCTAGTAGTAATGGATTTTACCCATAGGCCCATGAGGTCCGGGCCTAGGGCGGCACATATTGAAAAACGGTACAATGAGTACAATTCATTAAAACAATTGTTTTAATTTTGTTTATTATTTTTTCTGTGGAATATTTAATTACTGAATTTCGTATTTATATTTCAAGTATTGCACGCACCAATAAGTCTTTATAGAATTATGTTAAAAAAAGACTCGAATTGATAATAAGCTTCTTTCATCTAAATAAAATAAAACTATAACATATATTTAAAATCAACAACATTTTGTAAACCTACCTACGGTAATAAACGCCTTCATTCGCCTCTGTTCACAATAGTTACTAGTCACTTTTATTACAATATCATAATAATTGCCCACTATAAATAAAATTCATATATTCAAATAAAAATAGCTTATTTAAAATAAAACTTACTTATAAATTATTACTATTTTAAATCTATTCTGCTTGGCCAGGTTCCCAGAATCCTGGCAGCATTACCCCGTTGAATGGTAATGCTTACGTGCTGTGCAAAGTAAAAACTAGCAATCGGAGAACGTGCCGCACTAAAGAGGGCCGCTGCGAGGTACTTATAAATTAATTTTGCTCCAGGTCCCAACGGTCTCTATGTTTCGACACCAAAAGGCACAAATACATAACCACTATCAAGGGCACTATATTTATTGGTAATAGTTAAGAACTAATTTGGAACAGAAATGAAAGTTTTATTAGTGGATATAAGGTTAAATTTTTCTTCGACTAAACGTATTTGTTCATTTAAAACAGAGTTCAGTGGTTTTCCTTCGATCGATACTACTTACATACTTTGTTCCAAATTTGTGGCAAAAAAAAAACACTAGTAATATATTGCCGCTAATAATATTTATACCAGGATTAACATAATTTATACTAATATATAAAGCTGAAGAGTTGAACGTGCAAATCTTTTTAAAATTATGAAGTATTTACGGGATCGGAAGTTACGCGCGTGGGAAGCTAATACCCATTAAAAATGCATCAAAATCAAAATAAGAATCCAAAAATATAAAATGTCTGAAAACACATTATAACGAAATGTTCAAGTTACTTCAGTGGCGAGCTTTCGACGGCCTCGTATTAAAATTTGTTGAAAAATCACACACTTTCGGGGCCCTTGTTGCCTCTACGGCTGACTCGGCGATAGGTACGCCCCAGGCCTAGCACTTTACTTTGCACCATTCTCAGGAAACAGGTGATTTATATTTTTGCTTTTTGTTCGTCTATTTTTCCTTTGTTTCCGACATCACACCACTTATTGCATTACTGTCCAATACCAAGAGTATTAGCATTTGGTATTAGTTTATTTCCGAATTTATTTTCTATTCCCAACGAGTACCACATTTTAAAACCAATATCAAAACAAGTTTCAAGAAAATAGGTACAGTCAGGTTCAGTAATATTAAAATGTTTAATCAAGAAGGGTTTAAATATGGTGTCCGATCATTTGACAAAAAACAAATAACAAATTTTCATTTGAAAAATGATATTTGACAAAATTATACTTAATAAATTTATTATTTTACAAACTATTTTTTAATAAACTACTCATTAAATTAAAAAAAAATGCTAATACATTAATTTACAAAGTGATTATTTTTAAAAAATGTTAGTTGGCAAAACACAAATAACATTTGACAAAATGCATTGCTTGGTAAATATTTTATTAACCAAAATCTACGTTAATACAATAATCTTTCTTACATAGAAGAAGGTATATCACATAATAGGTCAACTGAAACAATGGCTGGTTAGGTTAGAACTGCGACCACAACGCACGAGCCGAGGGAGCGAAGCGAGCGGGCCGCGGCAGCGGCCGGCTAGTGCCAGAAACGAATTCTACTTATTTCGCTTAATTCAGGCAGTGTTTATTTTTTAAGACTTATGTTTCTATGGCATTTGTATTAATACAAAAATATTACTTGCCTATAAATAATCTGTCCAAGATGAAAATTGCAACCATGCAATTTAATGTTCTCAAAATTTGATCGCAAGCTTAAGTATTGGTTAGAAATTAGTTATTTTTAAACTTCTAACTTTTTGTACAATCACCAATTTGGCAAAAGAATTATTTAGTCATGTAATTATTATTCAAATCATATTTTAACAGTTTAAATAGTTTCTAATTAAAACATTTGCGAAACCTGTATTATGTCAAATGATTGTTTTTAAAGTAATATGTTTGCGAAATGAAAGTTTGTCAAATGATTAGTTTTTCAAACGTTGTTTGTAAAATGATCTTTTGTCATACGTTTTTTGTTAAACAATAGTGAACCGAAATTAAACTCCACTGTGCCCAAAAATGCCAATTTATATCAGCTTCTAAAAGCTCTGAAAGAAGACGCAGATTTGCAATTAGTAGTCGTTAGTCAATACATGACCAATACACCTGACGCAAAGCGACGTGCTACGGAAACTATAGCGAAAAATCGGTGGATCACATACGTTACTGACCAACTCCGTAAACAGAAAATTAGCGTTGGTCACTGTTTAGAAAAATTAAGGGTCTAATTTCTATTTGGTGAAATTTTAAAATTAAGCTAATTCATTTGAACTACTTATTTGTTAGTTTGGAAAGTTTTAGACTTTTAGCATTCAATAACGATAGTATAGTATGTAAATGTTAGAAAATAAAATAAAACTTTGTGTAGCTGAGTGTACAAAAAGTCACGTTATGGCATTCGTCGTTAGTAATAGATGTTTTATTTAAAAAAATGTGGTACTCGTTGGGAATGGAAAATAAATTCGGAAATAAACTAATACCAAATGGTATTAGCTCTTGGTATTGGATGGGAATAGATCGCATTACTTATTGCCATTCACATAATAATATAAGTAACCGATATTAGTTTATTTAAATTAAATTATAACAGGTTTACAATTTCTTATTTATTTATTAATTAGGCAAATAAAATATTTTTAAAACGAATTGTTTCAAATTTCAAATTTATTTATTTATTCCTCTCAAACATTACACTAATACAGAGTTTTATTCATTTTGTTATAAACATAAACTTTTTGAGAGCTGGAGTCTGTACTAGGCTCGAAGCCTGTATGACGGATCTCCAGGCTCCTTTACTCCTTAAAAACTTATATTAAAATTGCTAACGTGACATTTTACATTGTTACATAGTGCAAAACAGTTTTTCATACATACAAAACAATTTTACATACATAGTGCAAAGTAGAGGAAATAGGTAGAAAACAAAACAGTAACAATTTATACGAGTGGTACGTGTACTTGTGTGTGTGCGAGTATGTGTGTGTGTGTGTGCGAGTATGTGTGTGTGTGTGTGCGAGTGTGTGTGTGTGTATGTGTGTGTGTGTGTGTGTATGAATGCGTATGCATGTTTGAGGGAGAATGTGTATGTATTTCTAGGAAAGGTTGAAATCAGCTGTAGGGCTTACAGTAAGGGCGTAATTATATTTTCGGTCTCTTCATACTCTAAGCTAACATGCCAATCCGTCACCAAGATCTTATTTATTTTGTTGTAAACGTTGCTACTAAGAAAGCAGAAACTACGCTGAGCCAGGCAGGAACTTACCAGTCTTGGAGGCAAAACACTATGTTTACGTCTTGTATTATTAAATTTATTTGGGTCATAGGGAGTTTGGGAGTGCGTAGTAAGGATCAAATTTAGTATGAATAATTTTCGAACTGAGATGACATTGCAGGTTTTGTATAAACTTGTTGTTGGAAAGAGGGGAGGAAGTTTCCATCCTACCTTTAAAACCGCTCTCTGGGCACGTTCCAGCTTCAGAATGTTAGTCTTAGCAGATCCACCCCAAGATACTATACAATACTGAATGAGAGATTGAGCAAGAGCAAAATAGACCAACCGAAGGACCTTTACATCCGCAACATGGCGGAGATTTTTATATATAAATATTAATTTACGTAGTCTGGAGGCAAGCTTATTAATATGAATATAAAAGGAAAGAAGATCATCTATAACTACTCCCAGGTATTTGATAGAGTCACAGCGGGTAAGGTGGGGACAATCACATGTTTTGCTAGGAGGTATATTGCATGAATGAACTGACAGGGTATACGGAGTTGAGTTATGCTTTCCAGGACTTGATAAAGAGAACGTGAGATATTTTGTTTTGTCAACATTCAACGTAAGGAGGTTATTGGTAAGCCAACTGGTGACCATATTAAGACCTAATTGCGCTGAGCTAAAGACAGATTCCCAGGATGGTCCGTAAAATATGAGAGCCGTATCATCGGCATACGTGAAAATAAAACCGTTAGGTATGTTTAATTGACATAAGCCATTTATGTATACAAGAAATAAGGTGGGGCCAATAATGCTTCTCTGAGGCACACCATAAGAAATGGGTAGCTCATCACTAATCCATTCACCAATCCTAGTACACTGTCTTCTACCAGTTAGGTAACTATTGAAAAGGGAGAGCTGGTTACCTCTTATGCCAATTTTTTCAAGCTTAGCGACATGTCTGGGAACTGAGATCGTGTCGAAGGCTTTGGCCAAATCTAAAAAGATTCCAAGTACTTTTTGTTTATTATCTAATTTTGTTACAATTTTGTTTGTTAAATCTAAAACGGCGTTATTAGTTGAAATTCCTGAACGAAAACCATACTGATTGGCTGATAAAAGTTGATTTTTTTCTAAGTATTTTACCAATCTATTATTTATTATTTTTTCCAGTAATTTAGATAAAGTTGGTAAGATAGAAATTGGCCTATAATTAGTCGGACGATCTCTGTCTCCACCCTTGTGTATCGGCTAGACAATAGCTAGTTTAAATGCATCTGGGAAGGTTCCAGTAGAAAACGCAAGATTACAGATAAATGTAATCGGAGATATTAAAATACGCTTAAACTTTTTAAGGAAAGAGCCAGATAAGTTGTCCGAGCCCACAGCGCAGTCGCTTCTTAGATTCATGATTAGATGGTTAATTTCAGACTCATGCGTTTCATGTAAAACAAAGGTGTGCATATGGTGTTCGGGCAAAGTGGCTGCTGGACCTTGTGTAGAGCATGTTAAATCTACTTTTTCAGCTAGAGTATGTCCAATATTTACAAAATATGAGTTGACTTCATTAACTGTAAACTTAGGCGAAGTGGGTGATAATAGTTCAGTTGGTTTGCTGTTTTTGTTTAGTGGTGTATGTAATGGCTTTTATGATATCCCACAGTTTTTTGCTGTTATTTTGTTCTTCTTCAAGTTTTAGTTTGTCATAGTTGGTTTTAGCTTTTTTGACTATCATTGTGCAAAAGTTCCTATATCTTTTGAAGGTTATCAACAGTATTGTATCATTAGGTGCTTTTTTAAGTTTTAAATGGAGATTATCTCGGTTTCGCAAACATTTGAGGAGTCCAGGTGTCTTCCATGGTTTCCTTAGTCGTTTTCGGTAGGGCACTGATTTTAATATTGAACTTGTAATAATAATTGAGTTAAGGGTATTAATAAAGTAATTAGTGGCCTCATTAACGTTGGTAGTATTATATATTGGGTTAAAATCTGTCTGGACAAGAATAGATTCAATTTTATCGTAATCTAGGATTTTTATTGTTTATTTAGCACCATTATAAGCGTTATTTGTACATTGTACAGTAGGAAAAGCAGAACCGTGTCGTGATCGGTAATAGATGTGTCTGCAACATAGCAAAAGGCAGATAGTTTTGCCTTTAATATTAGGTGGTCGATGCATGAACTATTTTGACGCGTCGGAAGTATGTGTCCAGGTAGCATGCCGTGGCAGGCAACTAAGTTAAGGTAATCCTCAGAGCGCGAGTCGTTGCTGTTTTCCGAAATATTTATATTGATATCACCTGTCAAAACCATATTTTTGTAAGATGATGTTGATTTTAAGAGCTCGTTTAAAGAGTCCAAAAACCTAGAGACATCTCGAGTGGCAGGTGGACGGTATATTGCAATCACAGCTGTCTCTTTATTGATAATGAAAAGTAAGCAATTGGCATCGTGTATGAAGGGCTCAGATACCGATATTTCGTAATGACTGTGGCAGTAAACAGTTACGTCTTCATTCTGAGTTGCATGTCTTGTGGTGGATGAAGAAGCGTAGCCTTGGATTATAGGTAACTGAGTAGAGCTAAACAACCAGCACTCGGTTAGAATGATTAAATCCCAAGAGATTCCACTACGTGCAAGGAGTGTGATTAGGTGATCAAAATTTTTATTTATGCTTCTGATATTTTGCCATAAAAATGTGAGTGAATGTTTATGGCAACTGTAAATTTGTGTGCAGTCTTCGATCATACATACTGCTGACTCTGCAACTGAGACACGGTCATTTTCATTTGCGATAAAAGTATCCAAGTTAGCCATTTGAAATTAATAAAGTTAACAGTCTTGCTATAACTCTCTGAATCTGTTTTCCGTGGAGTGTAGGAAAATATTTGTAGGCTCGGTGTAAATTTGTCTTATTGTTAAAGTGGGTTAAAATTTTGAAGAGTATGTTAGGTATTATTGGTGTGTTTGTGTGAAGTTGTTGTTTGTTTTGTATTTGTGTATAATAATATCTTAAATTATGAATACAGGTACAAATAAATTGTAAATAGATAAAAATTGATATGCAGGATAAGTAACTAGAAACAAAGTTAATATCTAAAGCGTTAAACAAATGATGAGAACAAAACTGATGGCCGTAGTAGTTTTTTGTTTTGGTAAGTCGGATTCGCTTCTTATCCAGATATGTGGATTTCCTTCTTTTTGTCTAAGGAAAATTTTCCCATTTGTTACCCAGCAGAATTTGTATTCATTGCTACTAGCATAATCTTTGGCCAGAAACAGGAGCCTTTTCATTTTAGGTGTCAGATTTTCTGAGATAAAAATGGGTTTGATCTCCTCGCCCATGTTTAAAAGCTCTGTTGAACATGTTTGTTTTGTTTGTTATACTGTTTGTAAGACCGAATGAACTTTTCTTTTTGGAGGTTTATACTAAAATCGACTACAATCGTTCTGGTGTTAGAGTTATTCGGTCCAATACGGTACAAATCCCTTACATCATGAGCCTGTATCGGAGCTTTTATTAAAGAAACAATCTTCATTACCGTAGGTCTAAAAAAATGGCGATGTAAAATCAGCGAAAAAAAAAAAAAAACACCTCAATTTGTTGCTTTTTTATTGCCAGAAAATTAATTTTGTTGCTTCAACCGATCGAAAAAAATCGGCAATAACGCTAACTTTTCAATAAGATAGCGTGGAAATCACTGGATGTGGGCTGATCGATCAAGCGAATAGTGGACAATTTGTTGCTAATTTGTTGCTGAAAGATGGTAGGGAGAAATAAATTTAAAAAAATAAAAATAAGTTTTTTTTCAATTATGCCAAAATAAATAATGTCCACGCTAGCTTAACTAACGATTTTTCCGTAAAAAAACGACTGTAAAAATTTGTTGCTGCTCATACTGCAGCTTGTTTTAGCATAAAGAGTCAGCAACAAAATAAGAACCGGAAGTCAAGATTAGTTGGAGATCGGTATACAAAAAAAACCGACCACGCTAGCTTAACTAGCGATTTTTCCGTAAAAAAACGATTGTAAAAATTTGTTGCTGCTCATACTGCAGCTTTTTTTAGCATAAAGAGTCAGCAACAAAATAAAAACCGGAAGTCAAGAGAAGTTGGAGATCGGTATATAAAAAAACCGGCCACGCTAGCTTAACTAACGATTTTTCCGTAAATAAACGATTGTAAAAATTTGTTGCTGCTCATACTGCAGCTTGTTTTAGCATAAATAGTCAGCAACAAAATAAAAACCGGAAGTCAAGAGAAGTCAGAGATCGGTTTACAAAAAAAACCGGCCACGCTAGCTTAACTAGCGATTTTTCCGTAAAAAAACGATTGTAAAAATTTGTTGCTGCTCATACTGAAGCTTGTTTTAGCATAAAGAGTCAGCAACAAAATAAAAACCGGAAGTCAAGAGAAGTTGGAGATCGGTATACAAAAAAAACCGGCCACGCTAGCTTAGCTAGCGATTTGTCCGTAAAAAAACGATTGTAAAAATTTGTTGCTGCTCATACTGTAGCTTTTTTTAGCATAAAGAGTCAGCAACAAAATAAAAACCGGTAGTCAAGAGAAGTTGGAGATCGGTATACAAAAAAAACCGGCCACGCTAGCTTAACTAACGATTTTTCCGTAAAAAATCGATTGCAAAAATTTGTTGCTGCTCATAATGCAGCTTCTTTTAGCATAAAGAGTCAGCAACAAAATAAAAACCGGTAGTCAAGAGAAGTTGGAGATCGGTATACAACAAAAACCGGCCGCGCTAGCTTAACTAACGATTTTTCCGTAAAAAAACTATTGTAAAAATTTGTTGCTGCTCATACTGCAGCTTGTTTTAGCATAAAGAGTCAGCAACAAAATAAAAACCGGAAGTCAAGAGAAGTTGGAGATCGGTATACAAATAAACCGGCCAAGCTAGCTTAACTAACGATTTTTCCGTAAAAAAACGATTGCAATAATTTGTTGCTGCTCATACTGCAGCTTGTTTTAGCATAAATAGTCAGCAATAAAATAAAAACCGGAAGTCGTGGACATTATTTATTTTGGCATAATTGAAAAAAAACTTATTTTTATTTTTTTAAATTTATTTCTCCCTACCATCTTTCAGCAACAAATTAGCAACAAATTGTCCACTATTCGCTTGATCGATCAGCCCACATCCAGTGATTTCCACGCTATCTTATTGAAAAGCGTTATTGCCGATTTTTTTCGATCGGTTGAAGCAACAAAATTAATTTTCTGGCAACTAATTAGCAACAAAAAAGCAACAAAATTGAGGTGTTTTTTTTTTTTTTCGCTGATTTTACATCGCCATTTTTTTAGACCTCATTACCGTATTTAGTAAACAATCCTTGGATTCCGGTTTTGCGACTGGTATGTTTCTGATTGCCACACAGCCAGAGCGCGCACCACGCTCCATTTTTTCCAACTTCTCTTCTAAGGTGTTAATGTGCCTGTTGTGGTCCACTGTTGAACTTAGGACTCCTCCATTGATTTCTAGTGCGAACAGAAACGATTGCTAGCGGCCTGCATCCCATGCCACCTTTATGAGGTCGTCGCGTCGGTCCATCATGCAGGCGGCCGTCCGATGCAGCGCTTGCGATGTAGTTCGTGGTCAACTTTTCAGCTCTATCGGCCGTCAGTTCTTCGAGCTATGCCAAGTGTCATGCCCATTGCCATTTCAGCTTGCTAATTCGTAGACCCTATGTCAGCGGTCCTTGTTCTCCTGCGGATCTCTTCATTCCTCATTCGATCACACAAGGGAATGCGTGATCGAATCCCCTTTCGATCGAATTCATTTTCCATAGCTCGCTGAGCGACGTTGTGCTTTCTTATGAGACACAATTAAAAAAAAAACGATTTCGTATTAGTTTTACTAAAGTCCGTTAAGATCATGTGAGATATATAGGCGAGCCCAACAGGCAGAGAAACACTTGAAAGTTCCGTAACATAACATTTTATATAAACATAACAGCCTACATACATTTTCATTACATGTAAAGATAATTTAATATATTATATGTTACGAGTGTAATTTTGTCATAAGTGGCCCAAATAATTAACACACTTCCGTACGATGTTCTTAACCTCCGCTAATTTGACATACTGTTAATGTAATGATTAAGCCCAAAACACACTCGGATTACAAATGTTACACATTTTATTATCCTATTTTGGGTTTAAACGCGGTGTATTAATCTATGAAAAAAGTACGAGGAATCAATCAATAGAAGCCGAAATATGTGTACCTTCTCATATAAAAGAGATTATTTTACCTTCAAAGTAGTCACTTTGAAAGGACAACGAATACTCGTAACGCAATCATCAAAAGGTTGTGTTACGAGTATGAATACTTTGTGGATTGACAGACCTTTTATTGTATGTCATCTATCGAGAGTAAACGGGCTTTCCAAAGAAGTACTTACAATTTTGGAAAGAGGACAAAGTAGGATAGATTCCTATCATAGATCAAATTATGTCTAAAAATAATGTTAATTTTGTGACCACACATTTTTTTGCAATGTTTGCCTTGTGAAGTAGTACCTTATCAAATGAACTAAACGATATTTATTCAGCACTTAGGTAGTAACATACACTTGCACTTGTCAGTTATACACAATTAAATATGATTAATATAATTAAATACAAAATATCGCAACTGAAATCTATTGCGGATTAGCTAATGATCTGCCTGTCAGTCTAGTGTCACGTAATATGTATAGTAATACAAAAAATTAATTCTGTAATCCAAATTTTTTATATAATTTAACTCTATAGAAAGAGGCACGTCTTTAAACAATATTTTACATATAAGAGAAAGAGGGAGTGATTACTGGCACGGACTACAGGCACTGGATTGGGACAGGGGGCCAACGCGGTCCTCGGTCTGTCCGGCGAGGACCCTAGCCTAGCTAACCTGCAGGTTTCTCTAGCTACCTAAGTGGACAGCCCGGAGAAAAAACTCAGAAAGAAATTCCGGTTTTCTTTTTTCCGTCTTCTTTTGCTTGTTTTATCTTTTTATTTCTATATTCATTATTTATTACATTTAATGATTTATTTTTTTAAAGAATGTGGGCTAGTGCAGGTTCAAAACCGTTTTTCACTAAATCGTACTATCGGAGTAAAAGTACTATGTTTTCCGATCACAAACCTAGTATAATTGTCTCTCAAACATTAGAATACGCTAACAATCAAAAATAGTTTTTGAAGTTACTGGAATTGCATACTTTTTCTTATTGGTGAAAGATTAATTAATTAATTAAGGTGCTGCAAATTTTTATGCTTTATAGTTGTAGAAAAAATATTAAAATGCTTCGATTCGAAAAGAGTCGATATTATATTTACTTTTTTTACGCCAATATTCTCGCTTTTAGAAGTACCTAGATTCCTTTTATTAACTTTTACGGACCATTTTATTATTATATACGTTTTATAAATCTTAGATAGTCTAAAAAACGATTGTTATTTTACATCTATTCGAAGCATTTACATGGGTTATTGTGGTTTTTAAGATGGTGTTTCTTTTATCAAATTTTACTATGGCAAGTGTTCTGATAATGGTTTTGCAATTATTTATTGTAAAACGCTTAAATAGATATCCATACTAGCGTATACAATGATTCCATATAAACAGTGCCGTTATGACTTAAATAGTTACAATGACATACGTTACAAATGAATACTTGAAATAGTTCAAAACGTACCTTCTCCTATTTTATTTCGAAAATGTCAAAACTATTTCAGCTCTGAAAACATATTTACAAGAGAATATTGAATTGATAACTAGCGTTGTAATAAAACATCAATTGCCGAAATTTAATAGACGGTGGAATGCTATATCTTTTGAATAACATATTTTTATCTCGAAATACAGTGATTGGCTCGACTCAGACTGTAGTATTGCAAATATAAACGACTGACGAAAATGCATGTTTGAGAGCGTTCCACTTCCTTATATATATTTTTATGATGAGAAATAGTATAAACTAATAATGACTAATGTAGAAAATTATTTGGTATTACAATTTTATTACTTAATTAATCTGCAAGCCTTAGAAATATGTTGACCAACTATGAAAAGCTATGAAAAGGAACGTTAGCAAAGCCGCAAAAAAATGTGTTTTTTATAAACTCACTATCAACCAAGAAGTATACATACAAAATATATATTCCATAGTGCCCCTGTTCATACAACCTACTTAATCTTAATTGAAAGGCGCTAAAACTAATTTTTCCATGAAGCTACATTTTCTCCTCGTGGGATCCATTTATTGTTTGCAAAAGGCATGAGACATAGACAAGACATGGCTTTATTGAAATTTTAATGTTACGTTTCGATAATAATACTGATAGCCATATCCTGCAAATTATTCATCATCATCATCAGCCCGTATAACGTCCACTGCTGAACATGGGCCTCCTCCCGAGGGAGTATATTTTCCATAGTCACCACGCTGGTCAGGCGGGTTAGTGAGCGCAGTATTATGTTGTACCACACATGGAAACGCTGCTGCCCGATCCTTTATATACTATTATTAAAGATGATATTATAACAATCGGGACCAACGGCATAACGTGCTTTCCGAGGCACGGAGGGTAGCCCCTCAACCAAGCAGACCTGGAAAGAAATCTTAGAATTTACACAAAAATTTATAGTCCGGCGTGGGGATTGAACCCGACCTCCGTGATTTAAAGCGAGCCAAATACCACTAGGTACACTACGGAGGTTATCAAATTCAAATTCAAGTAATTTGCAGCAACAAAAATAAGGGTGCATATTTTGTAACTATAATTTTCCAATTTCATCAAGTTCAGAGAATGTGCGAATTGATTAGCACATATTGTTTTAGCCACAACGTAAGCTGCATACGAACGATCGCATGTAGGTAAAATTGGCCACGATCCATGAAAATGCAGTTTTAGCCAGCGGTACCTATTCAATCTAAGCTGTATTAGTTTGAGATATAGCAGCCGAAGTGGCGATGGCATTGAAATCCGATTTATTGCACACGAAAATGTTGGTCCAAAGTTAAATTTTATATAGTATGCATTTTTTTACATAATCCGTAAAAAAAATTAAACTTGATTCTGTTTGTATCGTTGTCTATTGAAACTTAGTTATGATTACAACAAACAACGACGCATACATTTTAATTTAACAGTATACTCTACCTCTATACATTTGTTAAACATAGTTGACCGTGACGAAATGTAAAAATTACCTTGCAATCAAAATCAATTGCTACGGGGCGTCTGTTTGTAGCAGCCCGTAGTAGTCGTAGCCTCGTAGCAGAAACAGGCAATTATTTTCTAAAATTGTAATATCGAAATTGCTTTTAAATGTGCAGAAAGAAAATTGATCAAATACTCTTTTTCAATAAAATTTCTTTAAATCATGCCTGATTCTTTATGTCCTCACCTTTACGGCCGGTGAAGTCGGGAAAGCCTTGTGGCTAACTGCGTTTGTATATTTCTAAATGATTTTTATGTCATTCCGAAAAAAACAGTTTGTCGGATTAATTTCATTTTTCCACTCTCTGAACCTTTTACTGTGGATTTCAATGTGTATGGTATATGTTATATATTCAATAAAATAAGAAATATGTTCTTCATTTAAAGACGTATATATTTACAAGTGACAAATCGAATAATAACAACGGTATCCTAGCAACAGCCATAGTTCACTAAATTACTCGTCTATGACACGCCTCCGCCGTGATTCCCTGATATTCCCGGAGCAGGGAGCAGTTGGTTTAGGTGACGGATCCAAACGCGTCCGTCGTCAATCATGACTTCGTAATGGAGACTACCGAGATGACGAGTTATCGTGCCGAACTCCCACTTCAGCCCAGACATCGAATAGTTCCGCGCTTGGACTCGGTTTCCTGCCATGAACTGTCTGCCAATTGTGCAGGATTGAGATGATGACCTTGGAGGCGCATATGCTCGAATTTTCGCCATGAGCCTTGGGGTGTACTACGCCGAATCGAATGCCAAATAATCGAATATCAATTGATCGACCACTATAAATCGAACGACTAAATACTCGAACGTTCATATCATCGAATGGTTATTAAATCGAACATTCAAAACATCGCACACTCAATACATCGAGTGATCAAAATATCGAATGTTTGTTTGATCGAGTGATCAAAATATCGAATGTTTGTTTGATCGAGTGATCAAAATATCGAATGTTTGTTTGATCGAGCGTTCAACGCATCGCATATTCATTATATCCAAAGATCAATACAAATATTTTTTTAAATACAAAAAAAAAACTAAATTTTAATTGCATTAACATCTCTTTTGCCTCTTTTTTGTGAAGAAGGTCTTCCCAATCTAGCGTTTGCCTTTTCAATGCAATTAAAATTTAGTTTTTTTTTGTATTCTTAAAAAATATTTGTATTGATCTTTGGATAGAATGAATATGCGATGCGTTGAACGCTCGATGAAATAATGAAATAATGAATTTTAATGAATTTTATTCAGCACTTAGGTATTTACATACACTTGCACTTGTCAGATTTACAATGTTAGAAGATAAATTAATAAAAAAAAAAACAAACCTATAACTAACAGATAATTCTTACTCTATAAAATATCCGACTAGGTAACTTACAGTAGTAGGTAGGCAATAGCAAATCTACAGATTGCGTAGTCCGTCCGTCTGTCCTGTGGCATTTTTTGCAATTAACCAATCATTATTATTATAAGAAGAAATTAAAACCGCATCCAAATTGCAAGTGGTCATATTATATCTAAGTGGCACACACCTGAGGGCACCCTTATGGGGTTTAGGACCACGACCCAGGGTGCCACTGAAGTAAAAAAAAGGTAGATATAAAGAGGATATGATCACAGGCACCGACTACAGTCGCTCAATTACAGGGCGGGGGTAGGGGCGCAACGCGGTCCTCGCCGGCGAGAATCCTACCCTAGCTAACCTGCAACCTTTCACTAGCTACCTAAGTGGACAACCCGGAGAAGAAAGGAAGAAAGAAACTCCGGGGTTGTTCTTTTCAGTCATCTTTTATTGTGTTTTAGTATCTTCCATTTTTTTTTTTTATCAAACTTTTTTACAAAATCTCAGTGAATACATTGCAATTTTACTATGTGCGCTGATGTACGCTCTGAAACGTTTTCATCAGTATAGGCGAAGTATTTATTAGATATCCTCAAGCAAAAGAAAAATAACCTCTTGCACATGAAAACGGAGGAAACATCCACGCACATTTTTAAGGAACAAACTACACGAGGTAAATCTCTCGTCATAGAGGACACAAAAACTATCACCTCAAATACATCCATCAGCAAGACGACCAGCCACCGCAAGCAGCACCCGTTCACGAGTATGACGTGTGAGCACACAGCCATCGCCTCCCTCGCCATATAAGAGGGAAGGAGGCGACCCGACTCACATCGCCACCGCAAGCAATGACAAACAAAGGGAGCATGACGAACTCACTGACAGTAGCATTTGTGGAGTGAATAATAATAAAAAATATCTAATCTTTAACTCAGCATAGCATGTTCCAATACAAGTGAGTTTATACAAATTAAAATATGTAACCATTTTATGAATACTTTTAAAAATACAATTATAGGTACAAGCTATAGGTAATGATAGGTACTTATTGTGAGAATGATTTTGCTTTACTGCCTGCACCATGCAGTTTTATCATTAATATAGTCATTGATTGTGTAATAACCCTTTTTCATTAGGGTATTCTTAACCTCGATTTTAAATTTATTAAGAGGTAAATCCTGCACATATTCTGGGATCTTATTATACATGCGCACACTAAGCCCCACAAAAGAAGAATGAACTCTCTGTAAACGGTGGTATTCAGCACACAATTTATGTTTATTTCTAGTATTGATTGTGTACACTTCTCTTTTGATATTTATTTAAATTATGTCTAACATGCATTATATTTTCGTAAATGTATTGAGAAGCTACCGTTAATATATTTATATCTTTAAATAAACCTTTTAGAGAGGATCTGGCACTTAGCTGATAAATAGATCTTATTGCCCGTTTTTGTAAGATAAAGATGTTTTGAATATCGGCCGATTTTCCCCAAAGTAGAATTCCATAAGAAAGAATGCTATGGAAATAACTAAAATAGACCATACGGGCAGTTTCTACGTTAGTGAGTTGTCTCACTTTTCTAACAGCATAAGCAGCAGACGTTAACTTCTTAGCAAGGTTCGATACATGAGCATTCCATTTCAAATTGTTATCTAATGTTATTCCGAGGAACACTGTGGAGTTAACAGTTTCAAGCACTTCATTATTTATTATCAAATTGGGTCCAGTATTTCTTACATTGGGTGTAGTGAATTTTATACTTTTAAAATTCGAAGGGTAACTTATTATATAATGTTACTGACTGTACTCTGGAACTGTGCTGGACTACATTATGGACTAAGAGCTGACAACCGAAAAGGCAAGGTAATTTGATCATTCATAAAAATGATTTATCAGCTTACCTGGAGCATTCTAAGCATAAAGACGTCGACCTGGCAGGATTCGCGTGGTGGATGTGGGAGTTAAGGGGTGGGAAAAAAATAAAAAAAAAAGGTAATGTGATCAGGATTACTTTTTATGCCAAATGGTTTGCCTACCTCCCCAAAGCACACAAAAAAAATCTGGCGTCATTTGGTTGGTGGAAAGGTATCGCCAGGCTTAATCAAACTGAGGAAAAAAAAAAATATTTTTAGGTAATAAGAACAAGGCTGGCTTTTTTTATGCTTAAAGTTTATTATTCCCAGAGGCTAGGTAAAAAAAGCCAGCCAATAATAGTGGTGGGAACATGTCGAAAAATATAATTGAAAATTTATATTTTAAATTGTATTTTGCTCGAGAAAGAGCTAAGGGGCATGAAAACGAGCGCGTGGAGGGGATACACGTGACTACGGCGTCCGTACTCTCTCGGTAATGTGCCTGTAATTGGTTTACGTAAATAAATATGATTTTTATTTTATTTAAATAGAATATAAAAACACGTCCACGCGCTGTAAAATAGACGCTAAACTGAAACAGCTGGCGCTCCGGAAACGTTCGGCTCTTTCCGCTCAACGAGTGCGACGAGGCCAGCCAGGCGCGTTCGGTTTACCGAACATGAACGACGCGCCGAGAGAGCACGGACGCCGTCGTCACGTGTATCCCCTCCACGCGCTCTTTTTCATGCCCCTTAGCTCTTTCTCGAGCAAAATACAATTTAAAATATAAATTTGTTATTGAATGTTATGTTATGTTATTGAATGTTGTAGTTGTAACTATTACCCCAGAATTTGATACTGTATCTGAGTTTTGATTCCACAAGAGCAAAGTAAACTATCTTAAGTTAAGCCAATGTCAGTTCATCTCTCAAATTTCGGATAGCATAGCATGCAGAGTTAATAGCCTTAGCGCGTTTGACGCAGCCTGCCTCCTTGCGGGGTCCCCTCCGTGGGACCTGGAGGCGGAGGTATGAGGGGGCGCGTTCTGGCCGCGACCCCTTCCCGGAGGGTGTTGCACGGTGGCGGACTGAGGTCCATCGCCAAACCCTCCGGAAATGGCAGGAGCGGCTAGAGGCCGCGCCGCGGAGCGGATTGCGTACGGGGGAGGCGATTCGGCCCCATCTAAAAAAGTGGGCCGGTCGCCGTCACGGCGACGTCACCTACCACGTTGCACAGGTAGTAACAGGCCATGGCTGCGTCCGCCACTACCTGTGCAACGTGGCGCAGAGAGAGCCGGACACTCGCTGTCACCACTGTGATTGTGCCGACGATACGGCGCAGCACACGGTACTGGAGTGTCCGGCGTGGGCCAACGAGCGGGAGGAGCTCGTTGGCGTGGTGGGAGACGACCTCTCACTGCCGACCATCTTTTCGAAGATGGTCCAAAGCGAGAGGTCGTGGGAGGCGGCTTCCTCCTTCTGTAGACAAGTAATGTCACAGAAGGAGGCCGTCGGCGGCGGGCCGAAACCCGCCGCCTACCGCCCTTGGCTCGGCCTCGGGGAGTGGGGTACATGGGCCCCGCTCCCTTCGTGGCTGACCCATGAGGAGAAGGGACGCCTCTACACTCCGGGTGTTCCTATAATTGGGCAAATGGGCCACTGTAAATGTGGCCCTGGAGATCCCGCGGTACCATATTGGCCGCGGGTGCCGTCGGGGGGCCGGATTGCTCATGCGTACCCGACCCCCGCCAACGACGGATCGAAGGAGTGTCCGGGAGGTTTTAGTGGTGTAGGGTCCTCTCCTCGTGGTATGAGTTTAGCATACCACGCTATGGAGAGGGCGAGTCCCACATATCCCACCGCCAGCGCGCGAACACGCTGCAGCGGTGGTGGGAATGCGTCAATGCATTATCCCTCCGGAAAAAATAAGTGAAAGTAGCTTTCCAATTATGAAAGAATTTTTGAAATCGGCACAATAGTTTTCGAGTTTATTTATTACAAACATACACTCAAAAATACAAATCTTTCCTCTTTATAATATTAGTATAGATGATGTAGTTTGTTTCAGGATTAAAGAGCGAAGACAAAATACTACTTCGGTAGTGTTCAGTGAAAGTATGAAACCTAACAATAAATTCAGCAGTCAAATACGAAGGACCGTGCGAGTAGATTTTACTTTTCGAACGGATTTAAATTAATCCAATTCCCATTTGTGTCAGCGCAGTAAATTTAAACAACGTTGAACATTAATTGGATTTGTAATTAAATTTTTTTGTATCGTTTACTTTCACTACATATAAATCTAGCATCTTTTAAATGCAGTCTGTTGTATTACAGGTTAGCTGTCATTATTATGTTATAATGTCGCTTACAAGAATTTACTAGAACGCCTATCAATTCTTCTAAGCCAACTCATAATATTTCTGCAAAATGTTATCTGAACACTTAGCCACTTACCACTAGTTTGGCTTCTATAAAGATTTACCACTGGTCTGGGAGACCGCGCGCAATAATTGGGAAAATTTTTATTATTATTTAAAGATGATGGGTTAATTTTAATAAAATAGGCATTTGGTAAGCAAATAGTATTTATTTAATTAGATACAAGTTTTGTATAGAAAACTGACAACCTTTATCCATCTATACGTTGTAATACAATTCAAGTCTATCTATCAAGGCATCACGCCGAAACTACAAAGTGATTTTTAATTAAACATATTATTACATTGCATTCGAATGCCATAGATGGAACAGGATCTTATTTACATATTATTCCGGATAATAACTCTTTGACGTGTAGTATTTCATTAATTCATTTTATCGTAAGTTTTGTCTTTAATGTTTTTAAAGACAAAACACTAACGTCTATATACGTTTTATTTAAAAGATAATCCTTAGGGCCTAAGCACACCACGTTTTTTTAACGCGCTGTCGACGCGCCTTTTTGAAACCAAGTATTGACTTGCGTGCGTATTGCGTCTGTATGGGTTTAAACGCGCTTCAACGGCGCGTTTAAAAACGACGTGTGCTTAGGCCCTAAGGATTATCTTTTTAATAAAACGTATATAAACGTTAGTGTTTTGTTTTTAAAAACAAAACAAAACACTAACTCATTATTATTCTTTATAATACTAGCAGACTCGCTGGTAATTAGCTCGCATTATGACGTAGCTAAGACAAGATTATTCAAGAAACCAGCCTTTAATGAGTTCAAACTGGTGTCAACGTTTGAACTATACACAACAGCACATATTTTATATAAAATTTACGACGATACGACGCGTTGCAATTTCATGTGACGTCACTTTTAGATTCGATTTTACCTTTTCTGAACTTTATAGTTTGTTGTTGCTCTGTATATTTGTAATGTTTTAGTAACTAACTGACGAATTAATAGTAGATTGTTTATTTAGAGAGCAAACAACTATTTTAAAGGCGAGAGTTTTTTTTTAATCCAGAGCGGAGCGAAGGATTCTAGACTAGAATCCCGAGCGGAGCGAGGGATTCTTAACTAGAATCCTGAGCGCAGCGAGGGATTAAAAATATGTCACTCGAGCTTAAAATAGTGTTGCTCCCGAGGTGGACACTCTACTTTTTATCACACTCTATGAAAAAATAAGTAAGTGCAACTTATGAACAAGAATTTATTTACGTACAATGAAGAACCATAAGACATAATAATACTTTCACTTGAGGAAGATGCACTCATTTTTTAAAATTCTAAAATCTGAATATGATTCAACTACGAACGAAAGCAGAATGCATTTAATTTCAGCCAGTCACATATTCAATACATTGTTCCCGCATGGTTTGTGATTCACCTCTTTGCTGATTGAAAAATTATTAACAATATCCATATTCCAAATTCAAATCAATTTTGGTCCCTAAGGGATTAATGAGCTATTGTGGTCCCTGTTTACGAGGAATAAACTAGCTCTTTTTGAATAAATGTGATAAAAATATAATTTTATAGTCTTCATGCCTATTGTGGTATCCTATTATATTGACAGTTGCTACAAAATACAGATTATGTGCTTCAATTTTTTTTTTAAACCATAATTACTATGTTCAACCGTTTGCCAGACACTCTGTATATCTATGAAAAATGACAATTTTCCGATAAACGACAATTATTGCATCAAACACAACTAAAATAATGATAAGAAAGTCAGTCAGCTATTAATAACAATGAAAATAAGAAATAATATTCGCGGAACAAGCAATATAGCAAGCAAGCCCGTATATCGTCGGGTCAGAGCCCACTCGTCTCCTAAGATTCGCACCCTGTGCCCACTCGTCCCCTGGAACTTTTGAGGGGCCCATTCGCCCCCTGAAGAATATTTATTTTTATTCATTATTCTAATATAAGTACATGTATATGTGTATACTGCAGCTTGGTAGTCCGGGTACAGTCGCGCAGAAAAGGCTAAAATAAAAAATATAGTAATTCGGTAGATATCATGTTTATTTCAAATAAGATTAACACATAAAAAACACAATGTCCTAGAAACTAACGAAATACAACTCTTTTACAAAAATCAGCCTTGATTGACCATCATATAAATAAACATTAAATATAAAAAATGCAAAAAAAAAAATAGAACACATATCAACAGTAAATAATCACTTCTTATTTTTTGTATATTTACCAACTACATACATACAAAATCATAATAACTTAAATCTAAAAAATTATAACAGTACAAAAAAAATACTAAAATCACAGTAATTATTGAAGACTAGATAAATCAACATATATTTTTTTTGTATATTAACCAACTACATGCAAAATCGTAATAACTTAAATCTAATAAATTGTAACTAGAAGTACCTACATAAAAATGGCTTATGTTTAACTTACCATCAGATATAGTAAAAATGATCACCAAAATTAAACCCGCATTTTAATGTAAAATGGTAACCAAAGTTTTAACATTTCGCTATCGTATTTAAGCAAAATGACTCCAAATAAATCATTGTTAACCCAAAAGTAGTAAATGATCACCAAAAGTACTAAATGATCACCAAAAGTACCTAAATGTTTTACTAATTTACTATTCGGTTCTGGCACTCGCCGGCCGCTACCGCGGCACCGCTCGCTTCGCTCGCTGGGCTCGTGCGTTGTATGGCCGCAGCTCTAACCTAACCTAACCGATTGTCATTTTTCATTGATTTTATTAAGGTAGAATAGCGCAATCATTTGCTCGCTAAGATTTGGTGATCATTTACTACATTTGGTGTTCGAATACAATTTGAATTGCAGTCGTGACTAAAATAGCTAGTACTATTACAATTTTAGACTTTATTTTTCTGGTGTCAAGTATATATTTTTGGTGGTCATTATATTTTATCCCCATAAAAATTGGCTAAAATCACCGTATTTTTCACTGAAAAAGTAGAAAAAGTAATATTTTATCATACAAAATAGAAAATTATGTGAGTGCATACACAGTAGCATACTAAAAATCTATGTTTTACCTTAAAATAAAATAAAGTATTTAATAGTAACTATTAAAAAGTAGCAGCAGTTGAATTTTTTTTTCTGTGTCTTCGTTCCAATTACATACACGTAATTCTTTTGAAATAGGGATGTATAGGTAAATAGTAGAACTTACGTATTTTTCCTTCACGTACATGCACTGATCACTTCACTCACTAATTAAATTTAATAAGTAATCCTACAGGATACGCTAATGAAAACTTTCACTCGAGACAGTATAAAAATCAGTACGCTTGGATTTGCAATTATAAGTTAACTTAATGTAGTAACACATTCCTGGAATAAATACGCCGAAGTTGTCTAGTACTGGTGTTAGCCAATCAGGTGCAAGTCCTTTCATCAAGCGTCTATTGTTTTGGGCTACGCCTTTGTTATTTGCTCGCGCGCAGATACTATGGCTAAGATTACCCCTCCCGCTTCGGTTAATAAACTGTTCACAAGTGTACTATGTTAACCGTTTCTTATGTAAAATATAGCTAATTTTATCTCAGGGGACCAATAGGCACCTGAATAGGTGCCGAATCTTTAACTTATATTGTATATATATTAGAGGGGACGAATGGGTACCTTAAAAAAATATTTGTTATTAAAATATTAATTGGTCACCTACCAGGAGACCAATGGGCACCTATATAGGGGCCGAATCTACAACTTTTATGCTGGGGGACGAATTTTAGGAGACGAGTGGGCTCTGACCCATATCGTCCACAGCTGAACATGGGCCTTTTCCAGAGGGAAGGTATTTGCCATAGTCACCACGCTTGGCAAGCGGATTTGTGACCGCAGTATTATGTTGTACCACACAAGGAAACGCTGCTGCCCGTTCCTTGATATAGAATTATTTCAGATGATGTTATAATAATCGGGACCAACGGCCTAACGTGCTTTCTGAGGCACGGACGGTCCCTCAACCACCCAGACCTGGAAATAAATCTTAGAATTTACACAAAGATTTTCTGTCCGCGTGGGGATCAAACCCACGACATCCGAGTTTTAAAGCTCGCCAAATAACGCTACTCTACGGAGGTTATCATATTAAACATTCCTAACTACATTGCTAGGCTTTGAAATTACAAACTAAATAAGCTATAGTAAGATTATTATACTAAAGAAAATGTTGTAATAAGGATAGTTCCTTAAACGCTTGAAATAGTTTTCAAGCGTTTACGTGTTGCCATTATTAGTAATGACCTTTATTTTAGTGGCAACAGGGAACCCTCATCTGTGAACAATTAAAAATATATATTGATAACTGATGATGGAAATATATATTATTAAAAAAAATCCTTATCTCTACAAGTACTAAACCTATGGAGATAAGAAATTAAGTAATTTTTATGTCATCAGTACCTATACTGAAACTTAAAATTTGTACCTATACCAAAATTTGGTTACACATGCGAAACCTTTTTTAAACTTAAGAACTGTATTGTAATAACCAAGTTTAATACAAATACCTAGAAAAATGGACAGAGAGATATACTAAAAATATTATAACTGAAACATTTTGGTTGAACGAAATCTGCGCTCTGTACTAAAAAGAAAAAGGTTTAATTTTAACTGCAGTATATTTTCACTTCGGACGTTTTACGCACTAGTTAGCACGCACACCCTGTGCGTGTTAATATGGCCATTAGCAGCAAAAATCTTGCCTTCGTATTTACGAGAGATGTTTGTAAGAGGTAAACGTTGGATGTATCTTTGAAATAATATTACCGTTTGAAAAAGTTTGTACTTGTGTAGCAAGTTTTTGCTATTTTTAACTTTTTTTTTATATCAGCATCATTTTAACCCCTATAACGTCCACTGATAAACATGAGCCTTCCTCGAGGGAGGTGTTGTCACAGTCACCAAACGTAGCAGGCGGGTTGCTGACCGCAGTATTATGTACAGAATATATGGAGGGATCCCTTTTTTGACCTCATTTTTTTGTCATAATGAGTTAGGCATATTTTTCTTTAGCATAATAATAATGTGCCATAATTGGTTTTTGGCATACTGTTTTATTTAGCATAAACTAGCGGCCCGCCCCGGCTTCGCACGGGTGGACTTTTATACCCTACCCCTGCCCTACCCTACCCCTACCCTAACCCTACCCTACTCCTACCCTACCCCTACCCTACCCCTACCCCTACCCCTACCCTACCCTACCCCTACCCTACCCATACCCTACCCCTACCCCTACCCTACCCCTACACTACCCTACCCCTACCCTACCATTACCCTACCCCTACCCTACCCTACCCCTACCCTACCCCTACCCTACCCTACCCCTACCCCTACCCTACCCTACCCTACCCTACCCCTACCCAAAAGTATCCTATGTCCTTCTCCCAGTTCTTAGCTACCTTCCTACCATTTTTCAGCCAAATCGGTTCAGCCGTTCTTGAGTTATAAATAGTGTAACTAACACGACTTTCTTTTGTTTTTAAAATGTATTCTGCTATTCGGGACGGAAACAAATCCAACAAATCAAAAACCATGGCAATCGGTCCAGCCGTTCTCGAGTCATAGTAGTGTAGTGTTGTAACAAACACGACTTTCTTTTATATATATAGATATAGTTTACAATATTTTTTTTATTCATAACTTTGATATGCATAAAGTTGTAAGGCATATTGCTAATTCGTCTAATGGTTATTTGGCATAATGATGAAGCGGCCGGCGAGTCTGTTATGATCCGCAGAAGGTTAAATTAGAACTGCGGCCATACAACGCCAGAACCGAATTGCCGAATCGCCGCACGCCGTAGCCACGCAGCCCTGGAGCCGTGACAGATACGCTGCATACTTGCTTGCATGCTTTTTACGGGCAAATAAAAACCACATAATACTTTAGTAGTAAATTTTCGGTGTGTGGCGGCGGCCATCTTGGACCGATTTTCATATAGCTAAGAACACTCATAGGCATATGCTACACGCTACGCTACAACTACGATGCCACAGACAGACACACACAGACACGTCAAAATTATAACACTAAATATATATACATAATATCAAAAGTCGAAAACGTTGATATTGTCAATTTTATAACTTGTCGGATATTTATTCTATGAGAATTATTAATTATTATTGATGATACCAAGTTACCGTTAGAGAACATGAAGCATATTCTCTTAACGTATTCATTAATTATAAGATAGGCTTTGCATCAAAAATGACAGATTTTAATGTGCTTCCTAATGAGACCCAGAAACATATAATTAATTTGACACCCGTCACCATCAGCCCGTATAAAGTCCACGGCTCAACATGGACCTACCTCAAAGGCGGAATGACTCTGTCACTACGCTTGGCAGGCGTATATAATATATACACTGGTAAGCATTGCTACCATTTACCTGGAACACGATTGTCATAGATATTGTTATGATAATCGGGATCAATGGCTTTACATGCTTTCCAAGAGGGTACAGAGAGAGAGAGTAGCGTTACACAACCAAACCCGGAAAGAATTCTTTGGTAATTTATACAAAGATTTTTGTCCGAAGCGGAAATCGAACCGCTACGCCATGGAGGTTGTTACCATAATTATTATTACAATATCACCTAGTCATCAACAGCCCGTTTATCGTCTACTGCTGGAATAATTTTTTGATTTAACACAAAGATTTTTTGCCTGGAGCAGTATTCGAACCGAGGACCACTGAGATTTAAGGAGGACTGTCAGCAACGGAGGCTGTCGTCAAAATTATGATTAGAATATTGGATCATCATCATTGTGTTACCTTATTTAAATACTAACAATATTAGGCTTGCAATCTATCCTCGGCACAACCGAAGCCTCAAGTGATTATAAACTATTCCCCAAGTAATTCTACAGCAAGTACCTATTTAGTTCATAGCTCGTTGTAGTAGTTAAGCAGATCATTTAACTACTACAACGGCTAATTTACATATTCTGCAGGCGACGTGTAGCTAATCTGATTACTAGACCACTTCCGACGCTCGTTTGAGGTGGTTTGCCACATGTTGTACAAAGAAATGCAACAACGTAAAATAAACTCCACAAAAATCTAATCATTCCCGCAATGCTACAATTAGATTAAGCTGAGTTATTAGGAAATAATTTTTTTTTTTTTACTTAGCAAGCAACTTTTGGCAAAAACATTATTTATCATTTCATCATCATACAACAACAAGTTTGCCAAATTATTCACTAAACAAAACAATTATCCGATTAACTTTTATTTAATAACGTATTATTTGACAAATAACTCATACTTTTTTCATTTTATCATAAAACAACGTTTGGTATTCGCGGCAGCGGCCGGCGAGTGCCAGAACCGAATTTTGGGCAAATGACAATCGTTTAGGTTAAGTTAGAAATGAAAAAAATGTAAATTAAATATCATCTGATGCATTTCTAAAGAGAATTGTCATTATCAATATCAATCATCAATATCATTATCAACTCCAGTTTGTAAAACAAATGTTTATAAAATAATACATTTGCGGAATAAGTTATTGACAATGTTGACAGATCAACTTTTGTCCGGAAATGTATTTTGATTCTAAAACTATCTATAGCGGGACAAAAGTTTAACGTTTGACAGGTATAACAATTTATATGTGAAAATTAAATTATAATTTTTAGTATTTCCCTCTCAATTTGTCCATATTTTCTCATCGTTTAAAACTTCCCTGGCGTAGTCCAAACATTTCAAAACTAAAATCAGATAAATCGGCCCAGCCATTCTCAAAGTTTTAGCGAGACTAACGATGAGCAATTGATTTATTTGTTGATGAGCATAATTTAAGTATTTCAAAGAAATAAAAAGAGATGTTGTGCATTCAAAATATCCTGCAATGAACTCTTTGGCCTTTGCACATAGTCATGGGATTTTTTTTTTCTTTTTTGGACGGAGATTATAAATTTTACCTGGAGCCTCTTGCTACATCACCAGCCTCAATGAATGGTTTCAACTACAAGGAATCAACTTCAGCAAACAGTTTTATTACGGATATCGATATATAAGATTTATTATATTGACATTTACAGATCGTACCATGACAGCGGTAGGTACTCTGTATCATGTAGTGTGTACTTTTGTTTCAAGTTTCGGAAGTTGGGTGTTCAATCCGCAAGTCGTGTAAAAATCGCTAGGTGTGATCAATGATTTGTATCTTTTTGTGGTTTCAGTAGGTTAAAAGACTACTTTCCACTTAAAGCAAACACGGAAACATAATTTATGATGTCGTATATCGGGAAACGGGCAACAAAGTAGGCATATTATTATGATCAGCAGTAAATGTTAGTATGACGATAATAACTAGCTTATATTTCGCCCATATTTAAAAATCAAACCTACTTTGTATCATTGTAACAATGTCATTTATTTAAACAAGGAACAAAATGAACAATAAGCGTGGAATAAACTCCTAGAAAGGGTAATATCAGCCCAAAATGTGAACCAATTCAAAAAAAGACTCGACAAATATGTCAGCTGCAATAGAAACTAGTGGAGAAGAGCAGAATACAGGCACTTACCAGTTGTATCAACTGCTTGATCACAAATAATAATAATAGGCCTTTTCAATGTTGGCTTCGGCCCCATGAATGCCTTTCAAATGACCGGGTCCCCATGGGCCCATAGCAGTGAAATGTACCAACCACGGATACAGATAGACCTAGATAACACAAGAGCAACTACTTCGCATGCCTAGCTTACGTACAAAAATGGTAAGTGGCTTCTTTCGCGCTCAGTCTGCATCGGTGTACAGCGCTAGTCGGACGTCAGTTAAAAATATTAAAGTGGTTAATTGTGCTGTTATAAATTGTAAAAACTTCCGTTTTCTTCCATCGTTAAGTAATTTTGTTATTAATATTATGCGTAATTAATTTAAAAACAATTATTTTTAATCTAATACCCTTACTGAATAATACCTGGTAATACTAAATATCAGAAAAACAAAACATTCGTATTACATTGCGGCTTTTACTTGGAGCGATGAGACGTTTGTGACGTAATGATGGATATCGAAACAAGCGACACTATCGTATATCGGTTTTGTAGTACAGGGACTTTTATCATTTTTCTGTCAATTTTAGCGATGAGTGCATCATATGCTACACAAATCGATTTCGGAAACAGAGGAATGATTTTGTATTATATAAGTACTTATTACGTAGACAATTTTAATAAATAATCGTACCATTTCGTGACTTTTTTAGTTTTGCCCATGAACCCAATTTAAAACATAAATGGATTGAGGCGACGGAAAACAAAGATTGGTTTCCAACAAATCATAGTACTATTTGATCAATACATTTTGAGGAAGCAAGCTTTGTTGTATTTGGCTCGCTTTAAATTATACGGGGTGATGGTGATGAAGCTTTGTTGACGGGAAAAAGCAATAAATATTGACAGAAGCAGCATATCCGACTGTTGATATACTGAAGATCACAACAGATGAAGTTAGTTATTTGATAAATATATAGTACCTTCGAGCTTTTAAAAGTGTTTAAAGTTATTAATGTTGAATTTGACAAAAAAAATAAAAAAATTGAGGGAACGAAACCGCCGCTATGTCCAAAAAATATACGACTTGGAAGCGTTAATAGAATGCTTAAAAAAAGTTAATCAATAATGAACAAGCTAATGTGCCTAAAACAACCTCATTACTCTGTCTATCTCATTACTCTGTCATAAAATCGATACAAAAATCGATTTGAATTCTTAATAATTCTTTGCTGTACACAATCACTCAATATCTATATCCGTGCAATAAATAGTATTCGTATAGTAATTGAGAAATAGTATATACAAAGGCGAACTTTATTCAAAATTGAGTACGCCTTTGAATCGATTTGATTTTCCCATCAATGAATAGTGCTTGTGACGTCATAATAGGTATTCAAAAAATGGCACGCCTGGTTTTCATACAGATCGTGATACTTGTGTTATCTAGGTCTTTATATCTGTGGTACCAACATAATAATAATATTTGCAATATAATTTGAAGAAGTTTTTAAACATGATACTTGCGTATGAGAATCATTGAGTCAAGTTTAAAAATGGTCTTCGGTTACTAGTTTTTTACTATTTACAATTAAACAATCATTTTGTTATGTATTGGTCAAAAGACTGTATTCTGATTGGTTCCTAAGCAGGGGTTAAACTAGAAATGGGAGCTATTGCGATGTAGCGAAAAGCTGAGCTTCGCAAATATTTGTACGGCCACTACAGTTAGGCGTTTAACTTGAAAGAAAAAAGCGAATGATTTTTATGATTTCAATCCGTGTAAAGAGCAAAGAAAATTGCCTTAGCTTTGTATTAATTAATGTTGCAGATGTTACTTAACAGTAAATATCGGTAAAAAACTCTTAATTGACTTTATATGTGATTTACTTTTTTTTTCTAGCAGAGTTTTTAAGACTACTGGTATTCTTGTTAATCCCTCGTGCTAAGCTAAAATGCTTGTTTTACGAGTGGGTTCACGTCGGTAGTGTAATAGGTGGGTTTCGAACCGGCGACCTCAAGATCACAAATCCCACGCCCTAGCCATTGGGCTACGGCCGCTTATATTATAATATATTTTATAGGTTTATGATTTGCGATATTTATCCGATTATCTAAGATAGTTTTTTCTATATGTTCAAGCGGCTATCATATAATATTTCTGGCTCCCAAATAAAACCATTTTTTGTTTAATGTTAACCGACTGTTCCAAAAAAAATTACTGCCCAAAAATATCAATACTAAGTAAGATAAGTTGACGCAATTCTCCAAGACCATTGGTAGTGTTACCTACGTCCAAATGTCAAATATGTTAAAGTCTTCGATTTGCATTAACATTTTACGACAATTTAGGCCCATGTCCCTATAAACTTTAGCAATTAGTTAATTTCTAAAACCAGTCAATAAAAGTAATAATAAAAAGCAAAGTAAAGGACACAAAAATTATAATTAAATATCTGTCCTAATTATTAAAATAACAGCTGTCTCAGCACAGCTGCAGTAATAACTCATTGAGCGCTGATCTTCCAACAGAACCATAAATATACAAAAAAATATATATATACTGGTTTGGTAATTAAATTCACTTCCAAGATGTAAAGTAAGGCTAATGCTATTAGACAAATTTTGATGTTCTTTACATGAACTTTGTAGGTAACAAATTCGTTTAACAAAAATTACAACTTTACAATATTGTACATTAACACATAGATTTAACCAATCGATCATACTAGAGCGACACCTGATTATTATTATGTTTGTCGTCATTATTGTCTCGGAGCTATGGAGCATCAGGCCTTTGGAAGGCATGCGGGGGACCGAAGCCAACTAACAGAGACCCTTTAGACAAGTTCAAATTAAATGTTGTGTGACAGCAACCGACGAACGCGGCACGTTCTCCGAGCGCTGGTTTTTACTTTGCACAGCAGGACGTAAGCATTGCCTTACAACGGGGTAATGCTGCCAGTATTCTGGCAACCTTGCCAAGTAGAATAGATTTAGAATAGAAGTATTTTACAAGTCAGTTTTATTTTAAATAAGCAACTTTTAGTTGTATATATTTATTTTATTCATTAATGTAAAATGTTATTAAATGTTTTTTTCACCGACGAATTATCCCTTTACATTCTATGGAAATACATCCAAAGATTTTCCCCGGTTGGTGTAATGCTATTGCATTATATGGTCAAAACCAAGTGTTGCTCTATGGGTATGCTAGTGGATGAAGAAAACTGGGTACATGGAACGATTATTATTATTATTCACCACTTGCTAACGTCTTTACCTATACCTACTACATACATAAATAATTCTCCAATTTCAAAATGTAGTTCAAATCTATTATCATAAGAGGTATGTTGAAAGCAAACATTACTTTGAGTGTTATGTTTGTACAGATAATGAGTTTCCCATCGTTACCCTTAAATTATAATGTAGGTATCGCTTCAGTTCATCCATTGTGACTATCTAAGCCAGAGTGTTGTGTCCTCTCATCCTTTTACGTCACCGTGTCCATTACTGTGCTCTTTCAATAGAAAACTTGGTCAATGACTTAGCTTGCATAGCATGTTCCATTCGGTTCAAAATGAACGTGAATTTAATATTGTGTATCAAAGTTATTTTAAGTTAGACTGCTTTTTGATTGACTATTACATTTATAAAAGGAACTTAAGTCAGTATGAAATATGATTAATTATTAGAAGCACGAGAGAAGAGGTGCATACTATAAAATTGCGTTTTAGATTCGACTCGAACGACTTATTTGTTTATGCGGAGAATTGAAAATTATGTTTTATGTTTTGAATATAACACTCTTTTAACGCGAGATGACCGAAACGGTAACCGCGTAGTTAAATAGGAACAGGACCTGAGTAATGTTCTATCTCACGGTGGATAAAACCCCCAACTTCCTGAGTTTAAGTCTCGTTTATAGACAATTATTTTTTACTATATCATAATATCTGAGCATAGTTTAAGTAAATCAGTACTAAACTACGAAGTTGACCATAGCTTAAGTACATCAGTACTAACTACGGTCAAATAATATAATAATATATTGAAAGTATGAAGGGCCTTTATTTAAAACTATACAAAATCTATATTTTTAAGCTAAACATAGTTATGTCTTGGAAAAATCAGGTAAATACAGTCAGCCAAAAAGTCCATTTCTCGTTCCACACTTTGAAATGCCTCCAGTATTTCTTGCCCTTGGAAACGAAAATAACTCTTGGCCAAACTCTTATTCTGCCCATTATAGATTACGCTGATGCCTGCTATTTGGATGCTAATGAGGAGCTGTTAGATAAACTTGAGCGTTTGCAAAATTTATGTATTCGTTTCATATTTGGACTCAAGAAATTTGATCATGTTTCCCAATTTCGCAAAAAACTCAAGTGGCTCCCTATCCGTTTTCGGAGGAATACTCGGATATTGTGTGTACTTTTTAATATTCTTCACAACCCTTCATCCCCTCTCTACCTGCAGGATCGTTTTTCCTACACCTACACTAGTGACAAGCCCTGCAGGTCGCACCTTAGATCAGTCCTTAAATTTCCACCCCATAAAACCGAATTCTACTCAAATTCCTTTACTGTTCATGCAGACAGGTTATGGAATGTTCTCCCGCCACAGTTATATGAGATAGTAAAAATATTTTCCTCTTCAAGAAACGAGTAAAGGAACATTATTTAAGTATATCATGATAGTATTTATTTATATATTTGAATGTATGTCTATCATAGACATGCCTTATATGTATTTGTTTATGTATTAATATGTAAGTTTATTTTTTTAATAATAAATTTATTCTTCATAGTCTATAATTATTTCATGTTTATCTGTATCTTGGTTTCCTAACCCTACACACCATTCCTTTCGCGGGTCTGCTGGAAGAAATTTCATTAGAAATAAGCAGTACCTTCGTACTATGTTTCTTGTATTTTAATATTTTTCTTTTTAATGTTATGTGTGTACATAAAGTAAATAAAAACAAAAAAAAATTGCCCTGTCACAAACCACCTGTGACCAATCCTTTAGGAAACAGCCCTGTTCGTTTCGCCATCTCCTTCTAGGTCTACCGCGTCTCCGGTCCCTGGCGTTAGGAAGCCAATCTGTGGTGATTTTCGCCCATTTCCGATTTCCCGACATGCTGCAGATGTGGCCCGCCCAGTTTCATTTCAGCTGTGAGGCCTAAATCTGCGATCTGTGTTTTGGAGCCTAGTATGTTGTTCCTTATACGATCTGTTAGTTTGACTTCGAGAATATTTCGTTCTAATGCTCGCTGACAGACCCAGTGGCTTTTGATAGGGAAAAAAGGCAAGAAGTATGGTAGACCTTGTCCTAGCAGTGGCCGTTATCGTCGGCGTATATTTTCTAATTACGTTTGGTATAATTTTGTTGGAAAAATATACCTATAACATACATAAGTATAAACATGTTAGTAAATATACAGCACTAGTTTTCAATGCGGACTGTGTTTTTTTACAATACAGTCAGGTCAAGGATGAATTTGCTAAATGAGCTCTCATGCTGACAATACACGATAATCTAAGTTGTACAAACGGGCACCCCTAACAGGTTTGAATTAATTTCTAATTCAATAAATCATTTCGCGGATTAAATGAAATGGGATTGGCATTTTTAACTTTTGTATGGAATTTTTATTTAGTATAGTTTAAATTGACAACCTCCGTAGCGTAGCGGTATTTGGTTCGCCTTGAATCTCGGAGGTCGTGGGTTCGATCCCCACACCGGACAGAAAATCTTTGTGTAAATTCTAAGATTTCTTTCCGGGTCTGGTTGGTTGAGGGACTACCCTCCGTGCCTCGGAAAGCACGTTAAGCCGTTGGTCCCGATTGTTATAACATCATCTATAATAATCGTATGTCAAGGAACGGGCAGCAGCGTTTCTTGTGTGGTACAACATAATACTGCGGTCACCAACCCGCCTGCCAAGCGTGGTGACTATGGCAAATATCCTCCCTCGCGGGAGGAGGCCCATGTTCCGCAGTGGACGTTATACGTGCTGATGATGATGATGATAGTTTAAATTAAAAAAAACACAATATATCTAGTATTACTTCCGCCCAAAACGCAATTTTAGTGGAATTAATACTCGATATTTTGTGTTTTTCATTTAGATTAGTGTTATTGTGTGGTTAAAGTTACGAAATTCTAGTACGAAACCAATTGAATAGTACTCACCCGAATTTCTTTCAAATATCTATGTTATACGTTATATGTGTGCTATTTGGCATTCAACAAAGCACACACGCACAGAACCAAAGCTTCTTTATTTACTTTGTGAGTTCTAACGCGTGAACTAAACTGATTATATAGACGTGTGTACCTTAAGTTCAACGTGTACACAATGTTCACAATGTATTTACCGTTATTTTTTTCATATATACATAAGCTCACGTCTATTTCCCAGCGGGGTAGGCAGAGACAATGGACCTCCACTTGCTACGATCCCTACACACATCTTTCGCTTCATTCACTCTCATAACATTCTTCATACAAGCACGTCGGTTTAGGGTGGATCTTATTTGACCTTTTGCGAGGATGTCTCCGATTTGGTCAGAGAACGTTCGTCGAGGTCTTCTCCTTCCGATTGTGCCACTCACACTTGCCATGTATAACTGTTTTGTCAATCTTTCTTCATCCATTCTTTCCACGTGACCAAACCATCTCAACATTCCCTTCTCTATCTTCGTAATCACGTCCTCTTTCACTCCACACCGTTCTCTTATCACGCTATTCCTTATTCTGTCATTCAATGTTAACCCACACATACTTCTCAAAGCTCTCATTTCGACTGCATTAATTTTACTTTGATCCTTCTTCTGCCATGCCATCTGGCTACCATACATCAGTGTCGGAACTAATACACCCCCATGCACAGCCAACCGAGCCTTTTCAGACATTTGTTGACTGCTCATAAAGGAGTGCAGTGCCCCGTTCACCTGATTTCCCTTAACAACCCTCCTTTCAATATCACTTTCACATCTTCCATCTCTCGTAAACAAAGTTCCCAAGTATACAAACTCTTTTACTTGCTCCACTTTCTCACCTTCAATCATTATGTCACATGGACTCATACATTCATCCTTGTCAAATACCATTACTTTCGTCTTTACAACATTCACTTTCATTCCTTTCTCCTTAAACGCTTCGTGCATTCTTGTTACCATCTCTTGCAACTCCAACACTGATGATGCAAGTAATACTTGATCATCAGCGTAAAGAAAACATTTGACTGGCAACTCATTTTTAATCCGTACTCACTCTCTATCAAATATTTCAAACAATTGTCTATGAATAGATTAAATAGCCAAGGCGACGCTACACATCCCTGTCTAACACCCTTTTCAATGTTAAACCAATCAGTGTAGGCCCCATTTACTCTTTTACACGCTCTGGAATCCTTATACAGCGATTTCAGAGCTCGGATAGGAGTGCCATACTCCATACATAGACAATACCGACCAAAGCTCATTCCTCACCACTCTATCATTAAAAAAACCGCATCAAAATCTGTTGCGTAGTTTTAAAGATCTAAGCATACATAGGGACGGACAGAGAACGGCAAGCGACTTTGTTTTGTGCTATGTAGTGATTATATATGATTTATTGATCTAAACGATCCTGGGCGCCACCCGAACGCATGCAAAAAAAATCATTCCAATCGGTCCAGCCGTTAAGAAGGAGTACAGTGACATACATACGTACAGTAGAATTATATAATATAAAGATAGTAAAAGTTTACCAAAACTAATTACAAAATTTACCCACGTTTCATGTGTCCACAAAAGTAAGTCAATAAAGGCACAAAGTTTATATCGACGCTATCGGATAGTCCAAGTATTCTTATTCAGTCAATACAGTTCGTTAGGTAAATTCTCTTGAAGTTAGCGTTTAAATTCATTTGGCTCCTTCATAACTAAATCTAAGGATACGGTAAGTTGGAAGAGAGTCAACTGAGAGCTATGAGTGAGATTTAACATCTGCGTCAAGGAATACATCCGTGCTAAGTACTAGATTTGTATTAGACTAGATGCTTCAGCAATTTACCATACCTTCCATCTGTTTGCTCGTACGACGCTCACCGCGCTATGCACCGCTGCTATCGTGTCCATTTTAATTTGTAACTATGCATTAGAACTCGCCGCTGCCGCTACCACTTGGCAGGACGCAGAGTTCGTGCCCGCAGCCTCAAGATTTTATAAAAGTTCAGGCTTTGCTAGTAATGTATCGCATAAAAAGTAACTAGTGCCTAGAGCCAAGTTTTACCCTAAATTATGTGTCCGCACCATAGTATCATGAATTTGTAAAACTTGCGTTGTATCTCAATCTACCTACGTTGTGTTGTCCGGAAATGAAATTCTATAAGTAAAATCAGTCGTTTAAAAAACCGGTATCTGTAATATGCATAATATTTTACATGTAGGGCATTGTTAATATCCATATCTATCTCTACTAATATTATAAAGAGGGAAAGTTTGTATTTTTGTGCGTGTGTTTCGATTCACGATTTCAATAACTCTTTCAACATTAAAATGCTAAATTATCCCTAAGTAACATAGGTAATATATATTTTACTAAAAATAAGTGATCCCTACTAAAACTTCAATAATATAAACAAAGGTATTAAAAATGTCTTTCATCGCGTGTGCTGCCTGCGGAAATGCCTATGAATGATAGAATAAAATATTGTACAATATTAAAGGAACATAATAATATTTATATCTATAAAATCGTCTCGCTATAATTTGTCTAACTATAATAGTAATGTAACTATAACTCATGTTTTGAAAGAAACGTTAACAAAAACCAGACCATGCCTTAAAGAACACGTTATTCATTTTTCCGTGTTAACCCTTATCCATTAAAATTGTTTCTTATTAAAAACTGTTTCAGTAATTGTAGATTACTTTATAAATTGGTAAAATTTGTCATTGCATTCAAAAGATATAACGAGTTAAAAAATAACAATCTAAACAAAATTTTAATATTAGCCGTGACACTGCAAGAGACTATGATCAATTTGAGCTAATCCATATAATAAAATATGGTATAATCTAACAAACATTCATGTTAGTTATTTATGGCGACAATTATAGCATTCATTTTATTGTTTAAGACTTTTTATTCGGCACTGCTTCGTTTCTCCGCTCTGTGAAAAATTTCTCAAAACTATTATTCATTTTATTAGTAGTAGTAGAGAAACAGCCTTCAAATAAAGTTCCGAAGATCCACGTGCTCGTGCGTAACTGGCTTAAATTATATGGTACGTTACTAGCTTGCCTGATTTATTCAGGAATTCAATTCATTTGTGACTTTCTAACCCAATTTGCAGACAAAATAATTTTAAAGTTACATAGAAATTCATTTGATTTTAACACTTGGCTGTATGTAAGACCACACAGACGATGGGTACTTCCTCTACTATCGTGCACTCAGAGTAAACAATATTCAATCTTACGTCTGGACTTAGTAGGTATTATATTTGTTATGTGTAAACATTGTATTTGTAACGTAGAATTAATTGTATGTCAAGAGCAAAACCTGTTGCTGAAGTACAAATCTCTGGGTAGACATTTAATTAGATATAATGCTTTAAGTTTAAAATAGCAGAGTTTTCAGAATTTACTAAGAGATATTGCTACTGGTGTAACTGAAAGGTTTAGTCATATTGTCTTATGGAAAATGCTTGGAAGTTCCTCTATTTTTTAGATAATCTACGTTTAAAATACTAGAATCTATTGCTTCCTCAGAGACATAAGACTATAGACCGCGGATTCCACTGCCATCCGTTATGTTGATTGTAAGCAGGTAGGTAGGTGAACATGGAATTGAAAACGAACATTAACTTCTACCATCATCATTAGACTGTTTAAGGTCGATTGCTGTCAATGACCTCTCTCGAGGGAATATTCTGTAATCTTCACGTTTAGGCGGGTTCGTTCTACGGTATTTTATTTTTGTACACACTTTTCATACGTGTTGGTATGAAAACTGGGATTAAAACAACAGCTTTTTGATGCACTTAAACAACGAGACCCGCTGAATATTTGTTACACAAACAACTTTTTGACGGAGGATTTGAAGCAGCGTTTGATGCGTAAAGGGATATTTTGCCGCTAGGTTGTTAGCTGCTGTAGCCATGAAACTGGCATTAGAAACAAGGATGTTGAAATACAACAGGTCTTTTGTAAAACATTTTCTGAATATTATTTATAGACTGCTCTTAAACGTTTTAATATTACATGATCGAATCCTAACTATTTTTTTCCTTAAAAAAATAATTTGACAGATGATATATTTTTAAATCTTCTTTCAATTTGCTTGAATTTCATTATTGAGATAAATATAAGGTAAAGGCAAAATAAAACCTTATATCTTATACTAATATTTAAAGCTGAAGAGTTCGTTTATTTGCTTGAACGCGCTAATCTCTGGAAATGCTGGTCCGTTTTGAAATAATCTTTCAGTTTAAGATGGCCCATTTATCGAGAAAGGTTAAATGCTATACTTAATTATGAAGTTCCCACCGGAATGGGAGTTACGCGGTTGAAACCGCGATAGACAACATCGGATAGGTATATTAAAATACCTATCTATTTTATAAGAATAGATAACATTATTTGTGCTTTAATTATATTCTTTGCCAACTTTCTGTGGTAATAAGACGTTAAGATTAAATATAATTAAAATAATAACCTAAATACTTGTTTAATTTGAAAATTTATAAAATATATTATGATAATTATAGATAATAATACTGAATACTAAATTATTGTTTTGACTACATATTTGAAAGTGCCTGTAATAGGTTTACGTAAATAAAAATGTTTTTTTTTTTGCCTTTATTGACAGACGAGCAAGCGGCACACCTGATAGTGAGTATTAACTGCTGCTCATGGACTCAAGCAATGCCAGGGAAGCAGACTGTCATTGCACAAGCCGCTGCCTACCGTGATAAGAGTGAGTAAGATTTTATATACAGTCATGTTACTTTTAGTATATACTTACTCTCAAGCAAAAATAATATAAGTATAAGTTCAAAAACTAATCCACTTACAACATCTAATGTTTTAAGACTAGAAGGACGACACAGAATATAAATTAAACATGCGACACCATAACTCAATTTCTGCAACTTTGCTCGGGTCCCTTATTAAACTTTTTATGATTCAACTTGGAGACATTAAAATATATTGGCGAAGCTGGAAGGCGACCTTGTTACGAAAGTGTACCTATATTTAGTAAACTGGGCACTCAAATTTTTTATGTCAAATACTCTTTAAACTATACATAATTTTTTGTCAAGAATTCTAGGAAAATATGCGTTACAAACTTTAGGTGGGCATATTTTCCAAGAACTCTGCACAGCAAGTGTACTACATCATTCTCAAATCACTTTGTATTTTAAATTATACTAAGTTTAACAATTTTGTAGGCAGTAAACTAAAAGAAAAAATTTAATTTTTTTAACTAAAAAATACTTTTTTAATTTATGTTTAGGTCTCCACTATTTGCTGTTTAGGTTGTGCGTTGACACGTCAGTCGATCAGGAAAAAGCATGTCATTAATATATTATATGTCAACTAGTTTCACGCGCGGCTCGTAGCTCCTATTCCCGTGGCAATTCCATAACTCCATATATATTATATAGCTAAGCCTTTCTCTATAAATGAGCTATATAGCAGTGAAATATTTTTTTAATTGGACAATTAGTTCTTTCGCTTACCGCGTTCAAGCAAACAAAATCTTTAGCTTTATATATTAGTAAAGATATATATCAGCTAATATAACAACGATCTCATGAATGATTGATGTTTATTTTTTCAGTCGGCCACTAGTAGGTAGTTATGCTTTTGTTACTACACCGTGCATAGAATGTTTGATGTGCTCACCATTTGATGTATTGGAATTCGATATGTTATTTGTTCATCATTGTAGTTTTTAATATACTTTTTTAATATATATTTTTATTGGTTATAATTAGATACTGAATTTAGAAATTGTTTGTTAAATCGTTATAATAAAAACTAATCGAGCTAATAAAAATATTATGTCGGAACAAAACAATACGAAGTGCAATTCTGGTTACCGTAAGTTTGATATTTCTATACGCTATGGGCACAGAAGTGAGGCCTTTTAATATACAAGAAAGATTGATAGAACGACCTCTTCGGGGCATTGTTCCTGGAACGGTGGTGCGTAAATTGCTGGGGAAATATATTTTATATTCCTATTCGTAAGGTTTATCAATACAACGTGGAGTTTTAGTGGTTTTTTCCCTGTGGCAAAACAATTTACTTTAGCAAGTTTGAAATTGTGAAAAATAAGTACACCTTAAAAAAACAATACATACAGTTATTTTTAATGGCCGATTTGTATGTTCAATTTTTTTAAATACGGTTATATCAAGTAACTCTATTGTCTTACAATAGGTACTTGATAATCTTAATTGTATGGACGGGCGTTTATTAATTAATTATTCAAATGTGTAGTTTTAATGTTATTTAAAAAGTATAAATATAAGCAACCATTAAATTAAGCGCTTAGATATTATATTGGTATTTTTATTCTGCTTTTAGTCACAGGTTATGTCTCCCCGTCTGTCGCACACTCTCTCGAAACATAGACTAAAATTATTTTAAAACTTAGGCTTATCATAAAATGAACGCTGCAAACATTTGAAATAGTATTTCAATACAAAACTTACAATCATCTATATAAAAAGACTTTTTTACGATTATTCGAAATATTAATAAGTATATACATTTTCAGCGCATTTGTCTGTAAATCACATGTTGGATATTTGATTTGTACAGCAATTGAGTTGTAACGATACATCATTAATGATGGTCTGATTTTGTCGTGTGTTATGCGCTAATTCCTCGTGTCAGTGATGAGCGATAAATGAGAGACACAATAAAGACATCCATTAGTGGAATTTCTTGTAGAGCTGTATGATAAATTACTTCAGAACCATCAAATGATCGTACCGATAGCTGTTTATAGATTTATTTATTCTAGATACGTAACGCTTATAGGATAACCCAGATCCAATAGTTTGCTGTGTTGAAGAATATAAAAATATCAAGGAACAAAATACACATACATAATTGATACTAGCAAAACTTCAGTCTCAAGAAGCGACAAGAGCAAAGAAAATAGGAATGACAAGTAAAAAAAATACTCCTGCCCTGCTCCGGCTCGGCGGTCGGTCCAGTTGAGTATGTTTCGCCAGACCGTCACATGTGGGCCGCGTTGAAATCTGTTGTAAATAACCTACTGACTTTGGTCCGCCGGGTCTTCTCAGTTCAGTGCTAGCATAAAAGTTCGTTCGTCGTTACGTACTCATGGTCCACCCAAATAAATTACAACTGTTCTTGTTCAATACAGACAAAACATACTGCTAGAGATAAAAAACATAATTATGGTATATTTAATAATAATATTGATAAAATAAACGAAATGTTAAAAAAATAAAGTAATTAATACAACTAAAACATTTATTTTTAAACGTTTTGACTATTTTCAAGTGCCTGTAATAAGGTCTACGTAAATAAAAAAATATTTATTTTATTTATTGGATGATGTAGAATAGTGACATAAGCCTCATGGCTAACTACCAACAGACGCCACAAAAAAAGGGTAATTTAAAAATAAAGTTTACTAGCAGAGTTTAGCTGTCTACTAGTTTTCTTGTTAACCCCTCGTCCTAAAATGAAATGAAAATGAAATGTTACGAGTGGGATCACGTCGGTAATGCAATGGTTGGGATTAAACCGGTACCACAATAACACAAGTCCGACGCCCCAACCATTCGCATCTAATATTTTTCAAGCCTTTTGCAACTCTCAATCACATACATATAACATAACACGTGATTTACCAAATTTCCAGTATAGTGCCAGCTCACGTTTCGTTAAGTGAAACAGTAATTGTTATATCAGTAACAATTGAATACTCCGACTCACTCTTTGCAATAATAGGTCCATTATATGACTGTCACTTGTCGCAGTCAGTCCTCGTTAGCTTTGTATGCTCACTGTAGGATTGATAGACGTACAATGGAAAAAGATTTTAGCTGGCTACTGTCGTTAATGATACTCACTCAATGTAAGTGGTAGGTATAGTTCCTTATTGATAAAATTTCGCACTTCAGAAATTGTAGGATTTCCGCTGTTTTTATGTCATTTCACAGAAAAGGTCCAAGTTGAAGTCTTAGCAACACCAAATTTAGAACAGCCTAAAACAGTTCTTATATAACATCATCATCATCAGCCCGTACAACGTCCACTGCTGAACATGGGCTTGCTCCTGAGGGAGGGTTTTTGCCGTAGTCACCACGCTTGGGCAGGCGGGTTGGTGGCTACAATATTATGTTGTAGCCTTGTAACATACTAGGAAACGCTGCTGCACGTTCCCTGGTATACAATTGTTATAGATGATATTATAACAATCGGGACCAACGGCTTAACCTGCTTCCCGAGGCACGGAGGGTAGTCCCTCAGCCAACCAGACCCGGAAAGAAAGCTTAGAATCTACACAAAGATTCCTTGTCCGGCGTGGGGACCGAACCCACGATCTCCGAGATTTAAAGCGAGCCATATACCGCAACGCTACGGATATTACATAGAATTCACATATCATACAAAAATCTATACCAACAATGTACTTGACAAATTTTAATTTACTCGGACATACATAATTACTTGTTCTATTTAATTTAACTTTTTATGCTTATGGTACGTATACCTACGAAAGGTTAAACATTTTTATGGCTCGGCATGATACTCTAAAATACTTTATTTATTTCGTTTTGTTCTTTATTTTTCTATCCATGATGGAAAAATAAATTATACGAGTCAAAATGTGAAACAGTTTAAAATTAGATACTGAAAATTCCAGGCTTTCTTTCATGGTACAGGCTGAATATGTTAGTCAAATGCGCAATGAATTAGTCTCTATATTCCACAATTCAAATATTGCATCACTCATATTAAAACCTGATTACGTTGTTAATGATCAACGTTGTAAGTCATTTGACGATCTTAGTTGTGAAATTAAAATTATGTTAAATTCACTTTCAACTTCACAAACTAGTTACATCGCATCGCAACCTCACTCTTGTCATAGTAATATAAAAATCCCAAGGATTAAACTTCCACATTTCGCGCCGCATCCGCGAGGAGACTATCGATCAGTAACAATGTTTCTTATTTAAGTAATTTTGAAAAACCTTCCTATTTTAAACTTTGAACATTATATCTAATTGAATGTCTATCCAGAGATTAGTACTTCAGCAACAGATTTTGCTCTTGACGTGCAATTAACTTTACGTTTCAAATACAATGTTGTCATAAAACAAATATAATACGTAATGTCCAGACATAAGATTGAAAATCGTTTACTCTGAGTACACGATGGTAGTGGAAGTACCCAACGTCTGTGTGGTCTCAGCGGTTGTCGAATAGAACGGATGCCATTGTAGATTGAAGACTGATTGCAACGAGAACTATTTGCCAAATTTAAAGGAACAACTAGCACTGCAGGGTATCTTATTGATTATATGCTTAGTCGAGTGTTAAAATCGAATTAATTTATATGTAACTTTATACACAAATTTGTCTGCAAATTCGCTTAGTAAGTCACAAATAAACTGAATTCGTGGTTTTATATTAATTTCAACAAAGATATAAAAGTGCTTCTTAACCACTAACCATCAGGTGTAATACAAACTCATTCGAATTTTAACCGATAAACCAGGAAGGATCTTCTTTGAAGGTTGTTTCTCTACTATGGCGGAGAAGATAAGTATGTACAGTGTCTGAAAATAATAGTTTTGATTTCCACGGAGCGGAGAAACGAAGCCGTACCGAATAAAAAGTCGTAATCATTGATAATAATCGATAATTTCCGGCATAAGTAACTTACTGTTTGTTTATTCTACATTAAATGTATTTTTATAACGAGATTTTGGCAAACATAATTTAAATAATAATTAAAACACATTAAATAATACCTTAAATACATTTTACAATTTCCAATATTCACCGAAATATTCTTACAGCAAACTTTCGACACGAAATAAATAGGTATAAAATAAAGCTGAATTTTCCCTTTATTACACTCATGTCTCCTGCATAAGTTTTTCGACCAATTTTCGCCGTTTGACATGCGACAAATATACATATATCGTGACGTTTATTACCTGACATTGATTTATGAAGTGTGTCTACGACTTATTTTTTATGGGGGAGTGGGGAAATATGATCTTTTTATGTATTTAAATGATTTTATGTATCGTTATAATGTTGTTTTTTTCTGTTTATAGATCAAGCATATTAAAATGGATTAAAAGTTTAATCAATTCGTGATGCTTGAACTTTGCTGCGGATATACAACTTATAGCGGAACTTTGTACTACGAATTTTATTGGTATTTATTTTTATGTGATACGTTACTTAACATATAGAGTATTATTATTATATTATTTATATACATATAGATTTAATTTGCTTCGTGTAAGCTTTAAAATAAACTTGCCATAATCAATGAATGAATGTCACATCACTAGTCATGAAATAAACAATTGCGACATTTGATTCATCGATGATTTCAGCAAAAAAGGCGCGTCTTTGTTTTCGAAAAAGCAATTTGAATGCACATCTGAACATTTGCCTACTCTCGAAGAATAACCTGTCGTACGCCTCGTTAGCCAGTTTTTCATCTGATAAAATGCCTGCCTTAAATCCGTTGTTTCGCTGTGTATAGTAGAGATTTTTTCAACTGACAAAATATTGTATTATATTGTGGGAATTTAAATTTAACTTATTATTCAGCCTATTTTTTTACACTGAAGCATGAAGGAATGTGATGATATTTTTTATTCATGTATCCGTTAAACTCATATTTAAAAATAAAACTGTTTCACTTTACGTTAAAGGTATTTTATTCGTTCTATTTCCCATTGGAGCACAACATTCATAGACGCAACTACGGCTTGCCCACGGTGACTGTCATACTGGTTGTCATGGAGACAAATCAACATCCACATAATGCTTAGGCTTACATCTTACTATATTTCATTGAACCATTTCATATCAGTACATTCATATTTTCATTTGATTCATAAATAATTACTTCTTTACGCTTCATTCTAAGAATTCATTTTATTTTTTAAATTGCATCGAACGTGTCCATTTATAACAATTATTGCTACCGACTACACCGTTGACTCAGTTACGGTAGCTGCGTCTAAGGCTTGGTGTTCTGGTTCGATTCCCACACGGGAAAATTATTCGTGTGAACCATGGATTGCGAGTGTGACGGTGCTTTGTGACCGTGAATTTAGTGTTTGAAAAGTCCCCCGCGATACAGGGATTAATTTTCCCAATATCACTACCGTGTGGGAGTTGTCTTGAAAAAATAAAATGTTCTTGCGTTTTTTTTCTGCGGAAAATGCGTGAGGATCTCACAATATCTACAAGAATAAATAAGTATTTACCTAATAAAATCCATGGTCCACAATTGTTTTACCACAGATAATATTGAAAACGCCTTAAATCTCCAAGTCGTGGGTCGTAAAATCAAAGATTTATTTTCGGTTGTGGTAGGTTGAGAGAGGAAATACCTTATATGGGTTGATGATGATGATTGATTGATGAAAACATTTTAAATTATTAAAAAGACATCAAAGTCTTTTAAAACTAATGATTTGCTTAACAAATACAAACGCCTTTAAACATTAAGTATTTACTTTTAAAGATCTAAAGGATTCATACAACGTTTTCCTCTTATATGCAACTCTCGTAACCAAGGCAAGATTTTTGCTGCTAATGGCACTATTAGCACGCACCCTTCTAGCAAGTAAAACGTCGGGCAAGAAAAAAATATTGCAGTCAAAATTAAACCTTCTTTTGCTTCAGCATAGTGCTTAGATTTAGTTCGACAAATATTTCAGTTATGCTGTTATTGTTTTGTGAGTTTCTCGTAGTTTTTATGTAGGCTTTGTGAATTGTTTTCTGTAGTTATATGTATAGTGGGTATAGGCGATCTAATTGGCATCGGTATAATATCAAATTGATTGGTTCCGGAAATTATTTTTGCTGTTATTATGAATTATTATAGGAAGCCAATGATTTTTTGCGTTATGTAAGTGGTGCTAGTGATGCTGATCGATAGTAGACTATCGATAACCTATCGATAGTATCGTAACTATCGATACTGTCGATAGCTCAGAATGAGGCAATACTATCGAATTAGGGAATACTATCAATACTATCGATAGTATTGTATCTCGCTAAGAATAAACTATCGATAGTATTATTGTTCGCCAAGAATAAACTATCGATAGTATCGATACTATCGATTGTTTAGACTATCGATAGGTTTACGTAAATAAAACTTTTTTTATTTTATTTATTTATTTTATTTTATTTTTATTTTACAAAAGAGACTTTTTTTCTGTTTTTATAACTTTTTATTGGTTCTATAAATGTCGCGTGCTGATGTTTTTCATTTACCCAAACCGGAATGCACAAAGGCTTTATTTTTTGGTCTCTGTGAATGACAGCTAGCGAGGACGTTTATCAGTAGATGTTTGAAATTTTATTATTTCGTTATTTCCCGTATAGATTATCACCAAAATGTTTTCATTGCGAAGATTGTTTATTCCCACAGCAGCAACTGACATCGGCACAGGACATAGTATTTATAAGATTAAATTATATTTGTTTGAAACAAACAACTATTTTGAACTAGCTTGACTTAAGAACCTGAGAGTTTGTACGCTTTGAATCTTAAAATCACGTAAATCAGTTGGTCCCTATTGTTATAACATAATCTTTACTAATATTATAAAGAGGAAAAATTTGATTGTTTGTCAGTTTGTTTGTTAGTATGGAATAAGCCTCGAAAAGACTTGACCGATATGAAAATTATTTCACCGTTAGAAAGCTACACTATCCCCGGATGAAATAGGCTATATTTAATTATGAAGTTACCACGGAAACAGGAGTTATGCAGGTAAAACAGCGCGTGGGAAGCTAGTCAATAATAATTTTATACCAGGGTACGGGCAGCAGCGTTTTCTGCGTATTACGACATAATACTATGGTCACAACCCGCCCTCAGGAGACGGCCCATGTACAGCAGCAGTGGACGTTACACGGTCTGATGATGATGATAAAATAAAGGAATGCTAGAAAGGAAGGAAGGAATTTGATTGAATTCAATGTTGTTTTTAAAATACTGGCAACAGTCTTGATATAAATATTTATAAAAAAGTTTTATGTGAATTTTATAGCGATGTTCGATCACGTCAATACTATCCATCTGAGATGCTATAGTGTTCCGAGTTAACGGATTTTTAGTTTGTACAACATTTTTACATATAGATATGTAAAAATGTTGTACAAATATAAAATCCGTACGTGTACGTTTTATTATCATCATCGGATACTATACTGTATATACCCGAACAATAAACGCACTAAGCAAATGGTTCAGAAAGTTTTAAATGTGAATAATAAGAGTGCAGCGTAACTCTTTTCAATGCTTAATATATTTATCATAACCAGCCGATATAACTGTCTGTATAAGGCCCATGTCCACGGCTGGACATGGCCATATGTATGATACTACGTAGCCTGGCATAAAATTGGTATGGAAAAAGAACACCCAAAATCAGGTCGATTTATTCGTATTTTTCAATGCCAGTTTTAACTAATATTTTTCTCGAGATGAAATAACATTAATAATCGGATCACGAATAGCTTGAAGAAATAAGATTGAAATACAGTATTTTACAATAGTTTTATTTTCTTTCTGCAAGTTTCAAAGTAATTTCGATGTTATATTAAAAGAAAATAATAGCGTATTGTTTTTGCTACGACGCCTACGACTGCTACGAGCTGCTACGAACAGATGGCGTAGCAAATTATTTAATGAATGTTTTAAAACATATAAGAACATGTAAGACAGATGTTGATATGATCAGTTTAAAAATTGCCATGAGGTGGTATTCAATTATCAATATTTTCCATTTTGTCGCGGTCATAATTCATATATATTAGCATATTGTAGTAAAACATTTTTTTTATCGTCATTTTTACTGGACATTCTGGCGGAAGCGGCCTGCGTGCACCGTGCATTTGTAGATAATAATTTTGAAAAAATGCATATGTTAATTTATAATTCATTAAAATCGTATGCACCTTTATACAATAGTAGTTATAAATACCTATGCCAGTGAATAAATACCTATAAAATATATATTTTATACATTTCCAAAATTTTATTGTTGAGTACAATAAAATGCTAGAAATAAAATAAATATTCGTCATAAGAAAGCTCAAGCTCGCTCAGCGAGCTATGGAAAGAGCTATGCTCGGCGTTTCCCTGCGTGATCGAATCAGAAATGAAGAGATCCGCAGGAGAACGAAGGTCACTGACATAGCTCAACGGATTGGCAAGCTGAAGTGGCAATAGGCAGGACATATAGCTCGAAGAACTCACAGCCGATGGAGCAAAAAGTTTCTCGAGTGGAGACCACGAACTGGCAAGTGCAGCGTAGGACGACCGCCTGCGCGATGGACCGATGACCTCATAAAGGTCGCGGGGAGTCGGTGGATGCAGGCCGCTAGCGATCGTTCCCGCTGGAAATCGATGGGGGAGGCTAATGTTCAGCAGTGGACTAAAACAGGCTGATGATGATAATGATGAAATATTCGTTGTTCTCGTAATGACGATCATAGTTAAAACATGCTAAAGTCTTTCTTAATTTATGTGCCACCATATTCAGGCGGTAATTTTTTAATTGCTCTAATTATATAAGTACTTAAGTTAGATTCGAAGTACGAAATCTTGTGAACACATTATAAAAGGAATATTTGGAACTTTTATTATAAAAATAAAAGACACTATAAAAATAGAACTGCATAAAATACCAAATATATTTTGTCATAACAAAACACGAGCATACGTCAGCACCTACCTCATTTTATACAATAACATTGGTCTATGGACACTTCAATATGTCGAACTAATACAGATTAGATTGCATCCGCTAGTTAAAGCTGCACTTTCATGAATCGCAACTACATGCGATCGATCGCGTGCGGCTTACGTTGCGGGTAAACCGATAATGTGCCAATCAATCCGAACTTACTATAGAGTTCACTTGATGAAATTAGAAAATTCCCTGTAACAGGCAACATTACTATACAAGGTGTAACGGAAAGGCTTCTTTGGATCATAATAAGCCTTGCTCTTTCTAATTATATACCCTTTCCGTTACACCTTGTATATGCATGTACTTACTTACTTTATCAGCAAGTTTACGTCCAACGCTGAACCTGAGCCTTTTTAACAGACCTTGGCAAGCAGAGTCGTTGAGGGATATTGCAATAATCACCACGCTTGGCCGGTGGAATGGTGATCGTAGTAAAATGGGAGTATCTTTGAGGTGATAAATGGCGCTGTCCATATATTAGGTGTGTCTCTCTTACCACACCAAGGAAGTTACGGGTATATTATTATGTTAGTAACTACGGCGGGGGGCAATATTTATTAGTAGGACAACTATAAAAAAGATGGCCAGTAATGTCCTAGGCAAATGGCTAATCAATGTGCTAGGCATATTATCATTACCTACTAATATATACAGGTGAAGAGTTTGTTTGATTGTTTATAATATATAAGAAAAAAACACTTAGATGACATATTTATATAAAAGTCCGTATTCGTGACAAAAATACCTTAAAATTATGCATGTTTAGAAGCCTTTTGGTGATTGTGTTTCGAGTATTTGGCGTCCTTTCAAAGTGTATTATTTTTAATGGTACCTACTTTGAAGGTAAATTAATCTTTTATATAACATATTTGTGTTCCATTGAAGAATTCCTGTTACTTTACACTAATAGTACATCGCGCTAAAACCCAAAAGGAAATAGGATGGACATATCTGTAATAATGAATTTATTCAGTACTTACGTATTAACATACAATTGTACTTTCAGAATCACAATGACACATTATTATTCTTATTCTATGAATTAAACTCGGTAACTAACTGGTAGCAGCAAATTGAAGGATATTACAGACAATATACTCCGTCCGTTTGTCATTAATACCTCTACTCATAATAAGTTTATATTCACATTACTTGTTATAGGATCGAGTGGATCAATATTGAAATTTGGTAAAAAACATACAATTAATTCTGGCTTCTTAAATTTTAACGATTTTTTTTAAGTTGGTTCAGTAGTATGCAAGTTTATCCTTATCCAAATATATAAATAGAAAAATATTTTTTACAATCTACGATCTTTATTTATTTAATTATCTTAACGTTAGCATCCACCATAAGATTGACCCCACATTTGGACGTGCGCGTTCCTCGAGCGAGTGCAAAGAGCGAACCAATCACTCAAATTCTGCCCGTGAACAAATAAAGCAACAATCAATGTCTGAGTAACACTATTAATATTGAAAATTTCATGTAATTACGATTTTATTACAGTTAATAACTGTCGCGACGAAATTATTATCCCATTTCGTGTGCGTGTGGTTGTGTGGTTGTAGTAATTAAATTTCTGTTTAAACTAAATTTTAATTGTACCTAGTAAACATTTCGGTTAATTATTCCATTAGGGTAAACCAAGGCGAATTGGATTATTTCAACTTTGACGTAAAAAATAACAAATTTTCAAACGAGGAACTCGTTAATTTGTTTTTAATTTTCTTTAAGTATATTTAAATAAAAAAGCACAAAAAACTTAAAAATAACTAAAAAAAATTCTTTGAAGTCGAAAACGACAAATATGGCAATATCCTATTCACTCCAAAAAGCAGGGGTGAATCGGATCTTAGAAGCAGTCTTATTCATCATCATCTTACTGCCCTGCTCCCATTATTTGAGAGTCGGCGCAATATAACATCCTCTTCCATTTTTCCCTATTAGACGTCTCTTCCATATTCACACCTTATTTACACATGTCAGAAACACACTATTAAAATTCTATATTTTAATATCAATCAACTCTTAAATAATCAACCGTCGCAATTAGCCATGGGACCAGTCATCCGCAGCGATTCCAGTTCTTTAGGAAACCCCCCGCTCAGCATATTCAAAAGCGTACTTACGAACGGCTGGGTTATTCCTAGTCCTAGTTATGGCAAATGTTGTAATTGCGTTGCAAACATGGTTTCTAGCATCTCATTTATTACAGGTTACCCACCTCAACGTTTGATACGTTTTGCGAAAACGGAACGGTGTATCAGCAGCTTGCCTTGAAGATATTTCTCGATTAAGCACATTATTTCTAGATTCGTCTATTAATTTAGTGCACCATTGGCATTGGTGTTTGGTTCATCTGCCATAAAATAAACCAAATTTTAAAAATCAATAGCTACAATTGACCCGAATTATCCCGGAAACGCCTATTATCCCCATATCAAAATTATACATAATGTTAATGCTATCAAAAAAAAAACATTTAAATCCAGCAGCCAATGTAAATAGCAATAAAACACAATCTTTATAGGCTTTAACATTAACTCCGTAATTATGGTTTCTAATAAATACATTAAACATTACAACTGGTTACCTTATATTGATGCAAAAATAGCTTACGTCATAATGACAACATTCACGGTAATCGTCGCCGTCACTAATAAGCATGTAATACTCACCTGGAATTTGCGGGAAGAGGCGGAGCAAGGACTACAGTTTTAATTAGCCATAATGACTCGATACAAGAAATATAACAGTGGATTTGTTCATCATGCGGCTTTACGCAGAAAAATATTTGAAACTACCTTCCCGCGCGCGGTTTCACCCGCGTAACTCCCGTTCCCGTAGAAACTTTATAATAAAATATAGCATAGCCTTTCTCGATAAATGGGCTATCTAAGACTGAAAGATTTTTTCAAATCGGAGCAGTAGTTGCTGATATTAGCGCGTTCAAGCAAACTAACTCTTCAGCTTTATCCATTATGGCAATAACTCATTATTAGGTACTAATTCCTTGCGTTTTTATACTCGTGATAATTTCTCAACGAAATGTCCGATTGGAATAAAACAAAAAGTGTTTTACTTCTACATAAATACTCTTGATAACATTATGCTTAATTTGGATAAGGAATAATATAACGATACACTTTAAACGTAGTTTCTTTCTTCAGACGATTTAATATTTTTTATGAACATAAAAGCGGTTATTGTGACTAAACTATGATAGTTAGATATGGGCTCTGGCGGACTTTTTTGTAGATCTTAATAAAACCTACAAACCCATAGAACATCACTTTGTTGTATTGTCAATAGTTTTTGCAGCGCACGCACAAATAGGTTTTCGATTTTACACCTTGGGTTACAAAATAGCAATTTTCTTACGGATCCCTAATTTTTTGAAAATAAAATAGCCTATAACCTTGCTCGATAAATGGACTATCCAACACTGAAAGATTTTTGAAATCGGATCAGTAGTTCCTGAGATTAGCGCGTTCAAATAAACAAACAAACTCTGTTGCTTTATAATATTAGTATAGATTTAAGTTCCCTTAAATAAGACAGTATAATATACACAGATTAATTATGTTAATTAATACACCATAGCATTCAACGAATAATAGAGGTACAAGGATTTCTCGGTCATACCGCTGTTCATTCATAAATGTTTTAAAATAAACTAATGTCACTTCATACGCCGACGACGACAATTCTTTTAATTATATCAAGCATAGAGGTCCTTTGTTTTACGAATGTTTATATGTAGTCAGTAGGGCTGCTATATATCTTAATAATGTTTTCCATATTCATTTACTACAGTTTATTAATTTCAAACTCTATGGTCACGCCGCTAAAACAACACTTATGCGTAAGAGCGTCTTTTGCATGGCTTCGACCATTTTCAACAAAAATCACGGAAAGCATTAAATATATCTGCTCTTAAAATTAAATTGAAGAGTTTGCTAATTCATAGAGCATTTTACAGTATAGAAGAGTTTATGAAAGAGAATAATTTTACTCAATTTTGAGATGACAATGTTGTATTTTTTTTTTGTTTTATTCATTTTTTTATTTGAATAATTTTAAATTGAAATTTAACTGACATTAATTCATAATTTATTGACTATTTTGACATTGAATTTATATGTAAAACTATGCTTTTAACATGTATTGTATTTTTTTTTATTTGGAATATTTTTAATTTTAAATTGAAATGATGACAGTAAAGCCTCGTATTCATGGTAAACATTTGTTTAGCAACAAAGTTGAATCAACGCGTTGCAAAGTTGCTGTCAACGTGTGTTGGCAACACTGAGTGTTGCAGAGTTGACAACGGCATGTTGACAAGTTCTCGCCCAACATGTTTTTTTTTATTCAGCACTTAGGTATTTACGTACACTTGTACTTGTCAGAATTACAATGTAAGAAGATAAATTAATAAAAAAACCCATAACTAACAGATAATTCTTACTCAATAAAATATCCGACTAGGTAACTTACAGTAGTAGGTAGGCAATAGCAAATTTACAGATTGCGTAGTCCGTCCGTCCGATCTATGACATTTTTTGCAATTAACCATTATTATTATAAGAAGAAATTAAAACCGCATCCAACGAGCATAAACATCAGTTTTCCAACAAATGTTGACTTGTGTGAACGTGTTTGCAACAGTTTATAAACTTGGCAGTACTTTGGAGCAATGATAAAATTATTGCAACTTCCTCGGGCAACATTTTAAAGCAGACTGGCGTGTGGACAATCTTAAAGCCTCGAATTCATGGTAAACATTTGTTGAGCAACAGTTGATAAACAGTGTTGATGAAACGGGGAGAATGCTGATTAAACTTTGTTTAAATCACTAAATCCACACGCCAAAATGTTGTCTGCGTTAAAATGTTGCCCGAGGAAGTTGCATTGTGTTTTATCATTGCTCCAAACTACTGTCATGTTTATAAATTATTAATATTAACATAATCAAATTCCTTAAGACATGTAGATTATAATATTAAGGTAATTCTAGGATATGAATTATTTTCCTTTCATAAATTTATTTATGTGAAATAATATAAATTAAAGAACTCAAATGAATAATTTATTGAGTTACTTTGAAATCTGTGAGATATTTTGATCTTATAAACATTTAATTTACAATTGATCAATTTAATTGATATAAGATAAAATTAATTATCATTCCTGGAATATATTATGTTCCAAAAGAGGTAAGTAAGTAAATATTTATGTGTTTAAACATGGTGTACATGATACATTGCATGCAAGATAATAATGAAATAAATACAAGTTCAAGCATGTTCAGCCGCTTACACATTTTTAAGGAAGAGATGGTGCATAAATTATGCACCATCTCTTCCTTAAAAATGTGTTCAATTACGTTATTATTAATAATCACGATTAGGCATCAAAATTATACAAGTAGGTACTTATTAAATTTAGTTCAGGTATCATTCCATTTCAAAGAGACAAGGCTCGTATTCATGGTAAACATTTGTTTAGCAACAGAGTTGAATCAACGCGTTGCAGAGTTGCTGTCAACATTGCTGGTAACACTGCGTGTTGCAGAGTTGACAACGGCATGTTGACAAGCTCTCGCCCAACGAGCGTTAACATCAGTTTAGCAACAAATGTTGACTTGTGTGAACGTGTTTGCAACAGTTTATAAACATGACAGTAGTTTGGAGCAATGATAAAACACAATGCAACTTCCTCGGGCAACATTTTAACGCAGACAACATTTTGGCGTGTGGATTTAGTGATTTAAACAAAGTTTAATCAGCATTCTCCCCGTTTCATCAACACTGTTTATCAACTGTTGCTCAACAAATGTTTACCATGAATTCGAGGCTTTAAGATTGTCCACACGCCAGTCTGCTTTAAAATGTTGCCCGAGGAAGTTGCAATAATTTTATCATTGCTCCAAAGTGGGTGCCTGCCGTTTTGCCGAAAAGATTTTGACAAAATTTCATTACCCAAACAAATTTTAGCAACCTTTTTTTATACCATTACAATTTTTCGAATGATTTTAGTACGCATATTTTTATTTGGTCAAATTTTTACTTGGCAAAATATTACCAAGTATAATGTCATTATGGCATTTGGTCTTTAATCAAATGATTTATTACAGCAAACAATCTTCAGACAATAAACGTCTGGTAATAAAATGGGTAGGTTAGGTTATGTTAAAACTGTGACCCCCTACGCACGAGCCGAGCGAGCGAAGCGAGCGGTGCCGCGGCAGCGGCCGGCGAGTGGCAGAAACGACTTGCATTAATAGAAAAAAGAGATTGTTTTTAGTAGGTTACGCGAAACTGAACTATTTAGATTAGGATAATTACTTATTTAAAAAAAAAAACGGCTTATTTGATTTTGCGTAAAAATTGTTATTCCAACTGAAATATTTGACTAAATAAAAAATGTTAAAAGTACTAGTTGGTAAACAAGTTATAGTTTAAACGTTCATTTCCTAAACATTAGGTTTGCGTTAAAATTGTTTGTGAATAGATTTTTTGCTAAGTAAATAATTTGGCAAATGAAATAATGCGAAAAATTTTTTGGGAAGTGAAAATTTATCAAATTCCTTTCGGTCAAACAAGGGAGACCCCTCCAAAGTACTGCCAAGTTTATAAACTGTTGCAAACACGTTCACACAAGTCAACATTTGTTGGAAAACTGATGTTTATGCTCGTTGGATGCGGTTTTAATTTCTTCTTATAATAATAATGGTTAATTGCAAAAAATGTCATAGATCGGACGGACGGACTACGCAATCTGTAAATTTGCTATTGCCTACCTACTACTGTAAGTTACCTAGTCGGATATTTTATTGAGTAAGAATTATCTGTTAGTTATGGGTTTTTTTATTAATTTATCTTCTTACATTGTAATTCTGACAAGTACAAGTGTACGTAAATACCTAAGTGCTGAATAAAAAAAAACATGTTGGGCGAGAACTTGTCAACATGCCGTTGTCAACTCTGCAACACTCAGTGTTGCCAACACACGTTGACAGCAACTTTGCAACGCGTTGATTCAACTTTGTTGCTAAACAAATGTTTACCATGAATACGAGGCTTTACTGTCATCATTTCAATTTAAAATTAAAAATATTCCAAATAAAAAAAAATACAATACATGTTAAAAGCATAGTTTTACATATAAATTCAATGTCAAAATAGTCAATAAATTATGAATTAATGTCAGTTAAATTTCAATTTAAAATTATTCAAATAAAAAAATGAATAAAACAAAAAAAAAATACAACATTGTCATCTCAAAATTGAGTAAAATTATTCTCTTTCATAAACTCTTCTATACTGTAAAATGCTCTATGAATTAGCAAACTCTTCAATTTAATTTTAAGAGCAGATATATTTAATGCTTTCCGTGATTTTTGTTGAAAATGGTCGAAGCCATGCAAAAGACGCTCTTACGCATAAGTGTTGTTTTAGCGGCGTGACCATAGAGTTTGAAATTAATAAACTGTAGTAAATGAATATGGAAAACATTATTAAGATATATAGCAGCCCTACTGACTACATATAAACATTCGTAAAACAAAGGACCTCTATGCTTGATATAATTAAAAGAATTGTCGTCGTCGGCGTATGAAGTGACATTAGTTTATTTTAAAACATTTATGAATGAACAGCGGTATGACCGAGAAATCCTTGTACCTCTATTATTCGTTGAATGCTATGGTGTATTAATTAACATAATTAATCTGTGTATATTATACTGTCTTATTTAAGGGAACTTAAATCTATACTAATATTATAAAGCAACAGAGTTTGTTTGTTTATTTGAACGCGCTAATCTCAGGAACTACTGATCCGATTTCAAAAATCTTTCAGTGTTGGATAGTCCATTTATCGAGCAAGGTTATAGGCTATTTTATTTTCAAAAAATTAGGGATCCGTAAGAAAATTGCTATTTTGTAACCCAAGGTGTAAAATCGAAAACCTATTTGTGCGTGCGCTGCAAAAACTATTGACAATACAACAAAGTGATGTTCTATGGGTTTGTAGGTTTTATTAAGATCTACAAAAAAATCCGCCAGAGCCCATATCTAACTATCATAGTTTAGTCACAATAACCGCTTTTATGTTCATAAAAAATATTAAATCGTCTGAAGAAAGAAACTACGTTTAAAGTGTATCGTTATATTATTCCTTATCCAAATTAAGCATAATGTTATCAAGAGTATTTATGTAGAAGTAAAACACTTTTTGTTTTATTCCAATCGGACATTTCGTTGAGAAATTATCACGAGTATAAAAACGCAAGGAATTAGTACCTAATAATGAGTTATTGCCATAATGGATAAAGCTGAAGAGTTAGTTTGCTTGAACGCGCTAATATCAGCAACTACTGCTCCGATTTGAAAAAATCTTTCAGTCTTAGATAGCCCATTTATCGAGAAAGGCTATGCTATATTTTATTATAAAGTTTCTACGGGAACGGGAGTTACGCGGGTGAAACCGCGCGCGGGAAGGTAGTTTCAAATATTTTTCTGCGTAAAGCCGCATGATGAACAAATCCACTGTTATATTTCTTGTATCGAGTCATTATGGCTAATTAAAACTGTAGTCCTTGCTCCGCCTCTTCCCGCAAATTCCAGGTGAGTATTACATGCTTATTAGTGACGGCGACGATTACCGTGAATGTTGTCATTATGACGTAAGCTATTTTTGCATCAATATAAGGTAACCAGTTGTAATGTTTAATGTATTTATTAGAAACCATAATTACGGAGTTAATGTTAAAGCCTATAAAGATTGTGTTTTATTGCTATTTACATTGGCTGCTGGATTTAAATGTTTTTTTTTTGATAGCATTAACATTATGTATAATTTTGATATGGGGATAATAGGCGTTTCCGGGATAATTCGGGTCAATTGTAGCTATTGATTTTTAAAATTTGGTTTATTTTATGGCAGATGAACCAAACACCAATGCCAATGGTGCACTAAATTAATAGACGAATCTAGAAATAATGTGCTTAATCGAGAAATATCTTCAAGGCAAGCTGCTGATACACCGTTCCGTTTTCGCAAAACGTATCAAACGCTAAAGTTATATCAAGCTCTTATTTCTTATCGAAACATATTAAAAAACTGTTGTATTTTTTTTATTGCAGTTACGTCATACCGCCAAAAATATTATTTTTAAAACGGGGCAGATAATCTCTCTTATTTCTTCTCGTTTGTCTTCGTCTATTATAATCCAGTATTTTTTATTTATTTATCTTAGACTCATTTCATTACCAGCCATTTTGTTTCATTACCTTAGTCTCCAGTTTCATTACCAGTAATTTTTTTTCATTACCTTAGTCACCAATTTCGTTACTAACTCCACTGTTTTCATTACCATCAGCAGTACAAAATTTCATCTGTCAATATCTACTTATGTAATGCGTATAATGTTGTATAAATTACATAAATAGTTTATGTTCTTAATACCAATTCTTGTGGAAGTTGAAAATAAGGAATTGAAAATTTTCTCACATTTCTGTCAGAATTGCACTAAATCATAGTGCAATCTCTATCAGGTGAGCCCTTGTGGCAGCCTTGAGATTACTGTACTCAAAAGTGATAATTTTTCGTTTCTTCGGCAGACTAGGAATGTGCTACTTAATATCATAATCAATCTTGATGATATTGATTTAATTTAATCATGATTTTAATGACTTTTTCAAAGAGACATATATTAATATAATGGTAATATTTTGAAATATTTTTCGTATAGCAGGTAGTTGCTCATAACTTTATATGTGTTTTACTTCAATTATGTGACAGAAATATTATGTTAATTGATATTAAATGTGAAATAACTACCGATGAAATATGTCTGAATTTTGATATATTAGTATGACATGATTACCGACAAATTCACATTTCAATCAATTCAAAGATAATGAATTCATAGTTGATTAATACTGTTAAATGCATAACTATTAGTTAAAGCTGGTAGAATTAGGTTAAGGTAGCATTTTAATGTTGAAAGAATAGTCGAAATAGTTTTTGAGTTTATTCGTAACAAACAAACATCAAAAAATAAAAATCATTCCTTGTAATTATATAAATAAAGATATAAATGTTCGCATAGGTACGCAAATATTTGCAGTTATTTTTACATTACAGGTATACCTATGTTATTATGGCAGTCAAATATTGATAAAGGACTACACAATATTCTCCTTTACTTCCGATATGTTTGTCCTATCTTCTACTCAAACAATGTTATTAATCACAGTTTTAATCTGATGGTGAATACAAAAAAAGCAATAAATAAATATGTCAAAGTTAGCGTGGTTTATGGAGATCTAAATTAAGTTATTTGTTTACGTCACTCTGTTGGTCGGAGCGTGATATTTTGTAGCCTATATGTTAATCCAGCTATATAATATATCCGCGTGCAAACTTTCAGCTAAATGCATTCAGTAGTTTTTGCGTGAAAGACTAACGAACATACATACATCCACACATACAGACTTTCAATATTTATAATATTTGGGATGGGTTTGGAAGAGATCCAAGTTCCACAAGGAGGTCTCTTAGTTAGGTTGCTTAGTTCGTAGTTTTTAAACCATTTATTAAGGCATTGCTCGACTTTATAAATAAAGTAGCAAAAGCCTTATGGCTAACACACAGATTAATATTACATGTCTTCGCCTCCGAACAGTGTTAGATATTGCCACATTACCAAAGTCGATTAGATCAAGCAGCGGCCCGCTTTAGTGCGGCGCGTTCTCCGAATGCTGGTTTTTACTTTGTACAGCAGGTAATACGCATTAACTATGCTAGTTAATGCGTTAACCGATTTAGTGAAACGCTTTTTTAAACATGAAATGTGGTAATTGATTAAATACAACGATAAAATACATAATATACAACTAAAAGTAGCTAATTTAAATTAAAACTAACTTATAAAATACTACTATTCTAAATCTATTCTACTCGGCAAGGTTCCCAGAATGCTGGCGGCATTACCCCGTTGAATGGCAATGCTTACCTGCTGTACAAAGTAAAAACCAGCATTCGGAGAACGCGCCGCACTAAAGCGGGCCGCTGCTTGATCTAATCGACTTTGGTAATGTGGCAATATCTAATACTGTTCGGAGGCGCAGACATCTGTAATATTAATCTGTGTGTTAGCCATAAGGCTTTTGCTACTTTATTCCTGATAATTTATTTGAAAAATTTACTAATGCTTGCTTGCTTGCTTCATTAAAATTAGAGCATAATTGTTTAAGTTACAATTATGCTTTCATATTAATGAAGCAGTTCTAGGTATAATACCCATGGCAAAATTTTAAAGTGATGCTGTAGAAATAAATTAATAATTGCATTTCATTCACACTTAGGTATTTACATACACTTGTACTCGTCACAATTATAATGTTATAACATTCGTAGCGTAGCGGTACTTGGCTCGCTTTAAATCTCGGAGATCGTGGGTTCGATCCCCATGCCGGACAGAATATATTTGCGTAAATTCTAGGATTTCTTTCTGGGTTAGATTGGTTGAGGGACTACCCTCCGTGCCTCGGAAAGCACGTTAACTGTTGGTCCCGATTATTATAACATCATCTATAATAAGCATAAACTTTATTATGAAGTTCCCACGGGTAAAACTACTTGAGGGACGCTAGTTTCGTAAAAAAAAAAACAAACATCAACACATTTTATGTAGTTAATTGAACTAAAGAGTTCGTAACAATAATCTTAGGTTACGAAAACATTTTTTTTTTCTTCAAACAGAGATAACAACTTCTGTTTATGTTTATTGTTTACTTAATGTTAAGCGCTTCACACACTGCCCCGAATTACATAACTTGCAACTACATTGCAGGTGAATTATTTTGTTGTGTGTTGCTAGGCGTATTTTAAATGTAAATTCACTTACAGGCACGAACGAGCGTACAAACACGCTCCCACACTACGCCGCGTGATGCGGAATAGTTACAAACTGTTCTTAATTTCTCCCAAAATAAAATGGCAAACTAAAAAAATCTTCGGTTTAATGACATAAATCGATCAGATCATCATCATCATCATCACCAGCCTGTTGTAGTCCACTGCTGAACATAGGCCTCCCCCATCGATTTCCAGCGGGAACGATCGCTAGCGGCCTGCATCCACCGACTTCCTGCGACCTTTATGAGGTCGTCGGTCCATCGTGCAGGCGGTCGTCCTACGCTGCGCTTGCCAGTACGTGGTCTCCACTCGAGAACCTTTTTGCTCCATCGGCCGTCAGTTCTTCGAGCTATGTGTCCTGCCCATTGCCACTTCAGCTTGCTTATCCGTTGAGCTATGTCAGTGACCTTCGTCAAAATCGATCAGATACCAAACTCTAATACCAACACCGTTCTCAGCTCAAAGTTTATTCAAGAACTAAGTCCAGTTGGGGCGCCCCTCGTTAAAACTTATCTTATCTCTTGTCCACTACTTGAACGTGAACTCAAATTATGTGCGACTAAATTGTTTAAATGAATGCATTACATAGATAGATGATCAGGTATAGTGACTTGTCTTAAAGGTGAAATTAACATCAAAAGTCTATTGCTTAGTTGTTCTTTGGTCTGGCAACTATTTTGATGGGCACGATTAAGAGTAATCAACAATTATTTTTTATTATATATTAATAATGTCTCTGGACGGCTACCAAAGGCTCCCGACGGACTCCGACACATAAATATTTCGAGCTATATTTCCTATTACAAAGTATAATTTTCTTTACCGCATACCAAAATGCTCTCCGTCACAGATCAATGTGAGTCGGTCAGTCTGAATCAACCTTAGACTATATTTAATGGCCAGACGGAAGACAAAAGTAAAAACTCTAAAATAGGTTTTATTAACAAAAAAAATCTCACACATTATTCATTCATTGAATGTTTCCTTTAGATATTGTCCTTCGAAAGTTTTATCTTGAAATTTCGGGCGTCCGAAGTTTTACCGTATGGATCCGGCCTTCAAAAGGGTCTACCGAAATTCATCATTGCACTGACACATATTAAATTGTACGTAGGAATAACTGGGAATCTATATACTGCTTGTTTCAGTTTCTTTTTATAATGTGTCTAGGGTTGGAGTATCTGAGAGCTTAAATTAAGAATCCCGACAAGATCGAATTTTTTAAAAAGCTAAAATACATTTCATTTCATTTATTTCATTTATTTATTCAGTTTGTAAACATAGGTAACAAAAAGGTGTTAATAAACAATAGAGTTCGCTATGTCTTATCAATAGTGATGTACAAACTTAAATATATTACAACAATATGGCTAAAAATTGTTTATAAATAGGTATTAATTGAGATAAATTAGATAATTCAGAAATAAATATTAAATTAATGTCAATAGTACAATTTCCACAATAATTATTACACGCAGCATCAAAATGTCATTAATTAACAGGTCGGACCCTCATATTTCCGTTTATCATTGATAAAATCGTTAATAGAGTAGTAACACTTCATTATTAAATACTTAAACAAACATGTCTTAAATGATTCTAGATTCTTATTTCTTATTACCAGGGGTATATTATTATATATTTTTGACGTCATACCAAGAATACTCTTACCATACAGCGCTGTGTTATGAGAGGCAACTCGGATAGTATTTAGATGGCGTCTAGATCGGAGTAATTCAAATAATTCAATGTTGCTTTTTACGAAAACTCCCATCTCATAGATATACATTGATGGCAATGTAAGTAGGTTCAACTCTTTAAAAAGTGGTTCACAGCTGTCATTTGACTGTAGATTACAAAAAGAGCGTAAACATTTCTTTTGAGCTTTGAAAGCAATGTCCCTGTCTGTCGAATTTCCCCAATAAATTATGCCGTATCTTATGCTAGATGACACATACGCATTGTAGGCAACCAGTACAGTAGGGCGCTTGACTGTTTTGGAGAGCTGGTATAGTGCGTAAGCAAACTGGTTTAATTTCTTAGAGAGACAGTCTATATGATGCTTCCACGTTAAATGACTATCTATGTGGATTCCTAAAAATTTTGCTGTGCTAGTCTCCGAAATACTCGTATTTTCGTATTGTATCGTTAATTTTGGTTTATTTGTTTGTTGATTAAATGACATTATTTTAGTTTTGTTTAAATTAATTTTTAAATTATTATTAATTAGCCATTGAATTATATTATTGAGATCATTGTTTATTTCACGTTCAAGAGAACTGATATCATTTCCAGAAAATATAATAGTGCTATCATCAGCGAACAGAACTATTTTATGTTTAGTGATTTTGGGCATATCATTAATATACATATTAAATAATAGAGGGCCAAGTATACTACCTTGAGGAACGCCATATGTAGCTTTCCTCGGATGAGATAAGTAAGCCGTTTCAACTCTAGTGGTTGTGCATAGTCTGCTTATAGATACGATCTGGGTACGATTAGTCAGATAGGATTTTAAGAGTTGTAAGGCATTTCCTCTAAGTCCATATCGCTCAAGTTTATTGAGTAATATAGTATGGTCTACGTGGTCAAATGCTTTGGACATATCCATTAGAAGAGCTACAACTGGAATCCTTGCATCAACGTTAGAAACTATTTTGTGCATTACATCGTAAATAGCCATATTTATTGATTTGCGCTTTCTGAAACCAAATTGTTCCTTAGCTATGAGATTGTATTTTTCAAAAAACGTGTAAAGAGAGTTGTAGATCACTTTCTCTATTATCTTAGAGAATATTGGTATTAGTGCTATCGGCCTATAATTCCCTATACCTGTTTTAGCATCCTTTTTATGAATGGGCTTAATGATTGTAGTTTTCAGTACCTCTGGAAAATAGCCATGTTCAATACATAGGTTAATAACATAACTCATAACTGGGGCTATACAGAAGGACGATTTTTTTACTATATTTGTCACGATATCGTCATATCCATGGCTATTGGTATTATTTAAGGAATTTATTATATTAAAAATGTCAATTGGTGAAGTGGGTGATATAAATATGGAATTTTTGTTCATGTCAATGTTTGAATAATCAGTAGAAATTGTATTATAATTAATCGGTTTAATCTCATCGATATAGTAATCATTAAATGCTTCGGAAATTAATTGAGGATCAGAAATTATATTACCATTAACTATTATATTAGGTATATTTTCTTTTGGAAAATTGACTTTATTTTTATTTATAATATTCCAAGAGGCTTTAGATTTATTTTTTGCATTAGTGATATAAAATTCATTTTGAGATCTTTGAGTTAATTTTATAATGTTCTTTAAACGAGTCGAATGCTGCTTTAATAATCTTTTATTTTTAATGTTTGGGGAATATCTGTATTGCCATAGTAGATCCCTTTTTCGCTTACAACTTAACCTTATACCTCTGGAAATCCATTTGGGTTTCTTGTGTAGCGTGATTTTTCTTTTTTGCACAGGGAAACATAGGTCGTAAAACAGCTTAAAAGAGTCATAGAAATGATTAAATGCTTTTTCAGGATGATCAGATTGATACACTTCGTTAAAACTCAAGTTATTAAGACAGTCAATGAATTTTGTAACGTTTTCAGAGGAATAATCGCGCCTATAAACATACCAATATTTAATAGTGCAAGTTTTCTTCACTGGGCACTTTATTATTTGAGCAGTATGATCCGACAGCGCAAGATCAAGGACCTCGCATTTGCTACCTTTAATGTTATGAATAATGTTATCTATACATTTACCACTAGTCAGCCGTGTGGGCTGATGTATACCAATTTTTAAATTGAAGTTTAAAATAAGAGTATGGAAATCGTTTGATAATTTAGTCTTAACTAGTGTGTCGATGTTAAAGTCACCGCATAAGACTATTTTTTTATTATTGTTTTGGGTGCACATTCTTAGTATGCCACCTAAATTGTCAAAAAATGTGTCTAAATTAGCGCTGTTGCTTCGTGGCGGTCTGTAAATGCAAACTACTATGAGCTGATGGATTGGCAACTCTACTGCACAGCACTCAATCACTTCTGAAATGCAGAATTTTTGCAGGTCAATAGGCTTATATTTGTGGATGCGATTAACCAATATGCAAGAGCCACCATTTCTTGTGCAACGCATTGAGATCGCGGCTAATTCATAATTAGGTAGGCATAGGTGAAGATGATCGCCGCTTATCATATTATGTTCTGTGATGCATAACAAATCTATATTAAGTGTTTTGTTTGAGAGATCCGCCAAATGTACAGAAAGAAGGTCCGATTTATTAACTAAGCCATTTATGTTTTGGTGAAGGATACGAACATAGTTATACACGAAAAAAATTGCCATTTTCAGTTGCCGTCTCCTTAGGTAAAGAGTCGGGGTTTACATAATCAACGGATGAGTCGTAAGTCTGAGTACATTGATCAGTTTTTAATGTAGGTAAAATACGGTTTTCTAAGATAAATGACTCAAATTTCATTTTATAGTTAATGCGTAAAATCTCTTTTAGTAAGTATCTACATATGTTTATTGTAAAATTATAATTCCGTTGTACATATTGGGTATATCCCATGTTTACAAATAATCCATTAAACTTGGAACAAATATGACGCAGCAAATGATTCAATTTATATTGATTTAAACACTTGTTAAATGGTATTTCAGAAACAATAATGTTAGTATATTTTACATTTTTAAACCACATACTGAGATCAATTTGGAAATCTAGATGGTTAGTTTCATTAGTACCTGACAATAAAATTACATAGTCATTTTTAGTGAGTTCCTGAAAGTTGTATGAAGTTATTACATCTTTTAGTTTTGCACCCGATTTCCAGAGACATATTACTTGAAATTCTTCACCTAATAGCCTCTGGAGGGTACTCCGAACGTTTCTCCCTTGACCGTCTGCTAAAATGATGACCTTTTTTCTGTTAGTGTTATTATGGGTTATTGGTTTTTTTTCTGTATTTTCATGCCGTGAAATCATAGAGGTTAAACAGGTTTGCGTTCTATTGATAATATCAGTGTCTGGTCCTGACATCGATGGTACTCTGCTAGTTGTATTATTTTGTTTGTTAGAAGGGTCGATTAGAGGAATGAACGAATTGTGTTTTTCAATCGAAGGTGGTGTTGCAGTATTTAGTGTTGAGGACGATGGTAGAAAACTTCTATTTTTGTCATGAAGAGATAGTCTTTTCTTTTTTCTGTTTAATTGTGGTGTTGAAAGGTTTTCCAAGTTTTCTAATTTTTTAGATAATTCAATTGTTTTCATACATTTATCCAGCTCGTTTTTTAAATTTGTATTTTCTAATTTTAGGTTGGTAATAACATTGTTCGCATTTTCTAAGTTTTCTGTTAAGTTCTCAATTCTTTCCCAGAGCATATCACAGCAGGGTTTGTTGTCGCAAATCGAAGTATCAGGTAGGCTTTGCATTGTGGAATCAAATAGCATGGTAGATGTAAGATCATGTTGTGATACAGAACGTCTTTCACGTCTCAAAGTTACGTTCTCGTCGTCCATGTAGGTATATTTATTATTTATTAGATTATATCACTGTTGTTTTAATTTTGTAGGTATAGTTCTAACAGTGTTATTTTACAACTTCGAATATATTAAACAAGCTTGCATAGTTCTTAATTTTATACAATTACAAAAAGAATCTCGACGTCTAAGCTGGTCTCGAACGCACACCTCGACGGTAGTAAGAACAGGAACTTTAGCCACTCGGTTACGAACGCTTGGTTATATTAATGCCAAATAGGCGTCTAATTAGTTCTTATAATATTGAAGGTGTGATAATGACCTTGAGCCTTGAATAGTGAAAGGCCGGTCGTTCACCTTTGTTATGCACTTTTGACAAGTCACTGCACTTTATTATTTTTGTTTTGGAATATCTTAAAGTTATTTTTGATTATAACATTTGATTTAGGGTATAAAACGTTTTGATATTACACTATTCTGTTATTGTTTATATTGTTCACGTAATGGTGTTAATTTTATGTAGAAATAATCACTCTGAACTTGTTTTACTAATTAATTGCAATTATGACTCCGTAACACAACCGTTCGCCGCGGATGTAATAAATTCCGACCATCTGTAAGTTTTTGTAGTCTTTAAGGCACAGTTTCACAAAAAACCTTTATTTCCAATAAAATAAGCTGAAAAGTGAAGACATTTAACAAAAGTTACCTTATATTTTTTTTGCAACCTAGTTTGCAAAAAATCTAAGATACCTTTAAGTAATGGGTAAATACAAAAAAATATTTAAAAAAAAATTGTATTCCACTATTAAAATGGAATGCACTCTTTATACTTTTGCCATTTGCTTCCCTCTCTCTAAAATTCTGCAGTTACTAAAATTACATTAAAATTTATGCAAATATCTCATACCTAAGAAGCACGTTTCTTTGATTAAAGTACACGTAATATTTATAGGTAATGTACAAAAGCACAATGCATAACAATTAAACAGTTAACATGAATTTGTGTGGTTTGTAATGATTACTGTGGAAATCGCATTTGATGTATTAGAAAAACACAAAAAACAAAAAAAAAAAAAAAAATGTGTTTAATATTCCAAAATCGTTACAATTCGTATAGCATGAGGCAGCCCCGTTAAGTTATTAACAATACTTGTGTTGGGGCTGACTCGCTACTTCCCCTGTAGTACATTTTCAAAATGAAGACTAATAAACTAAAAATAATAAAAAGGATACAAATTAAAAACTAGAATTCTATCAAAAAGAGCAGCTCGATTGTGTATGTGTACGTATGCGTGTGTGTGTGTGTGTGTATGTGTGTGTGTGTGTGTGTGTGTGTACATGTGTGAGTGTGCGTGCGTGCATGTTTGTGTATATGGTATGTGAGCGTATGTGTATGTTACGGATTCCATTTTAGCAAGGTCTGATTAAAATTTGTTCGATTTCCTCATATGTTAACGTTTTTAGCCAATCAGTAATAATCTTCTTGCATTTATGTTTAGACTCTGGATGGAATTTTAATTTAGCGTTTATTTTATTGTAGGCATAGGCAGATTGATCGCTTTGCTGACGCTGTGCAAAAGCCGGACGAACACGCGGGGAGTGAGCCACAATATGATTGCGTCTTTTACTGTATTTCACTTTGCTTGTTTGAAATCTTCACCCAAAACCGCCGCCGTAGCAACAGTTCTAAAAAAATCTTATCCATTGTAAAATCAAAGGTTTCTTCCATATAAATATTATCAGAAGTTAGAAACACGTTCCAGCATATTTGAAGAGATTTATTCCCTAGCGACGACGTAAATAGCTTCAAACGACATGATCGCCCTTTACCTCTTTAAAGCACTCCTAGAGGGCTAATAAACTGTTGTTATCATGAAATATTAAATGTATACTTTGTACGCACTAAATTTGTATTTGGTTGGAGACAAGGATACAAGAATATTATTTTAGGAATAATTCGTGTATTTTATAAGCATTTAATATTTATAATGACACATAGTTGTCGAAAAAAGATTTTTAATTAACTCCGTGGCAAGGGTGAGGTCCGATCCAATAAGTATATAATAAAAGTATTGTTTGAATATCGGTGTATAAGGTGTAATTTCATCCATCAAGAGTTATTTAATTTACTTGTACTGTAAAAGGCAAAATATCAATTCGCTACATTTGATATTTAACCTTATTTGCTATTGTCACTTCCGACGTAACACAATATCACCGAGATATGAACATCGCGATTATTGTTTTCAGTATGAAGCCCATCCATTTTTCTCTTAAGTCAAAAGTCGTAAAGTTCTTTTTCTACTTTATGCTTTGAAAAAGTTGCACGATTATTTTTGTTAAGTATATAACATATAATATTAAGTAAAATATAATTCAAAATAGCTAGTCAGACTTGAAATTACTTTTTGCATTTGATTACTTGAGATTGATTCCATGCTGTATAATTTCACGGAAGTTTCGGGAATACCATAATTAACGTACATCCGTGCTCACTAAATAGGATGGTTACTAATTATAAACCTATCCGTATTGCGAAGTTTCACTACATATTATGTTACTCATATATTAAGTAGCTGTCTAACTCAAAACAGACTGAATTGATCCAATCTGTTTTGAGTTTATCTATTATACGTTTGAGTAATTCAGTTTAATTAGATTCTGATTTCCAAGTGTCTTCCATAAAGCAGTGGATGACAGTAACAAGCATTGAATGGCATTTTCGAATCCGCGGCCCAAAACTCGAACCATTTGGTTCTTGTGGAATCCGACTTAAGGATTTTGCGCACTAAGCATCGTAAGCACTGTCGGACTCTAGAGTGTCCTAAAATCAGAAACCAGATCACAAGCTACCAACTAAGTAAAGATAATGCCTGTAAACAGCTCCAACAGAACTTACTTTTTTCCGGGGGAAATGCAACGATGTTACGCATAGCCGCTGCGGCATCCCCGCACCGATGAAGGGGTATATGTGACTCGTCCTCTCCGTATGACTAGCATGCCATACCACGAGAGGAAAGGACCCTACCCACTAAAACCTGCTCTAACAGACACATTCGATTGCCTCGTAGACCCGAAATCCAAGAGGCCCAAAAACTGTAGTCATATTTCTTCGAGCCGAGGTCCATTCCCCCAAAAAGCCCGCCCTCTGGCGCTAGTTGACAAGTTTGTACATTTTTAACCATTTAAAATGGCTTTTTTTGGAAAGCTAACTATTTGGCTTTCCAAAAAAAGAATCTGCTTAGTTCGTACATTATTTTATGAGGTTCTTAATATATATCTATCAATATATAATGGTGCTGGTGGGGGGCAAATTCTATAGGTACTGTGTGTCTGTCAGTCTGGTTTTTGAATGCATTGCAATTGCCGCAACTACTGAATGGATTTAATTGAAACTTGGTATGATTATAATGAGATTTTCTTTTAAAATTACCTTCTAAACGATAAACGATTTTTATTCAGCACTTAGGTATTTAAATACACGTGTACTTGTCAAAAAAAATCACAATGCATATAAAATTAATTAAAAATAGGTAACATTTACTATTCAATTATGTTTAAATCTATTTCAGGTGTGCCAGAAGTCTGTCAGTCTGTCAGTCTAAAAGAATGAAACGGGTGTCCAAAGTTCTTGTGGAGATATCAAATTTTCCGCGGACGAAGCGGGCAGCTAGAACTACGATAAAGCAGTAATGTAAGATTTCGTAACTTATAACATGACATCAAACATGGCCTGAAATACAATTCGCAAGTGATTAAGAGTTCATATTTAATTACGTATAACACATGTTTATTGTTATGCAATGTTCAGTTGTAATAATTATGTTAGGTTCCTACATCATGTTGTGTTGTGATTATATTCTGATAGTGCCACAATGTATGAGTTAATATGGGACTTTTTGCGGTAAAAGGAAATATTAGGTAATAATAATTCATTTAAACAATAATATATTGAATTAGGCTTTCACCTGTATCTCAAGAGATAGTTTCTTCCCTATGTAAATACTTATATACAATATTTGTGCAAGTAGATATATATTTTTTAAACTAAAATAAAGTATATCTATATAAACAAAGAAAAAAAAAACACAGAACATAAAACATAATAAAACTATTACATATAGGTTTATGGCATAGGTACACGTGTAGAACGGTAAGGGGCGGTTTTGGAATAATTTAATGTTAAAACCAAATAACCTGAATTAACCCTAAGACACGACTGTTTGAATAGCTGTTCTATCAGCACCAATTCAACAACAACGTCGTTCCGCAAAAACGCGGGATAGACACGGTTTATACAAAAAAAACCGGCCAAGTGCGAGTCGGACTCGCGCACGAAGGGTTCCGTTTCAGTTACAAGTGCGTACCTATTTTTGATATCAAGAATATATAAAAAAGCCTATGTTTATGAAATGAAATGTTATTTTATATTTTTATATTCGAGTTGATTGAATGAAAGCTAAATTGCGGTTTACGATTTTTGACGTATAAAAAAAAACTACTTACAAGATCTCGTTCAAACCAATTTTCGGTGGAAGTTTGCATGATAATGTACATCATATATTTTTTTTAGATTTATCATTCTCTTATTTTAGAAGTTACAGGGGGGGGGGGGACACATTTTACCACTTTGGAAGTGTCTCTCGCGCAAACTATTCAGTTTAGAAAAAAATAACATTACAAACCTCAACATCATTTTTGAAGACCTATTCATAGATACCCCACACGTATGGGTTCGATGAAAAACATTTTTTTGAGTTTCAGTTCTATGTATGGGGATCCCCAAAATTTATTGTTTTTTTTTCTATTTTTGTGTGAAAATCTTAATGCGTTTCACAACATACATCTACTTGCCAAGTTTCAACATTATAGTTCTTATAGTTTCGGAAAAAAGTGGCTGTGACATACGGACGGACAGACAAACACGGAACCCTAAAAAACAACAATATTAAAATAAAGTTAACCTTTTTTAAGACATTTGACGGCCAATCAAACCGCTGTAGCCTTCCACAATAAATGGATTATCTAACTATATCTATCTATCTAACACTGAAAGAATTTTTCAAATCGGCCCCTTCAGATCTGATTTGAAAAAATCCGTAGCGTAGCGACAACTTCCCGTAGCAGTTCGCTTTAAATCTCGGAGGTCGTGGGTTCGATTCCCACGGTGGACAGGAAATCTTTGTGTAAATACTAAGATTTCTTTACTGGTTGGTTGATGGACAGCCCGTCGTGCCTCGGAAAGCACGTTAAGCCGTTGGACCCGATTGTTATATCTATAATAATCGTATATCAAGAAACGGGCAGCTGCGTTTCCTTGTGTAATATAAACATAATACTGTGGTCGCCACTCGCCAATCCGCCTTCCAAGCGTGGCAAATATCCTCCCCAGGAGGAGGCCCATGTTCAGCAATAGACGTTATACGGGCTGATGATGATGATGAAGAGGATCCGATTCATAGATTTGCGCGTTCAGGTTAACACATTCTTCAGCTTTATATATTAGTATAGATCCTTGGTGGACTTGTTATATACGGAAATTGTACATATTTAATTTCTAATCTCGATTTCATGAGGGCCCAAATTCTTGACATTGACTTAAAGCCCAGAGGTACTGATGAACTTCGACATTACGATATTATACATGTACATTAGTTTAAAATGAATACTGTAAAACATAATGTTGTTGTAAGATCAACCTCAAGCTGTATCTAGGAAGCGTGTGGTTTATGATTCTATGATCTAAAATAATAATAATAAGTTACAAAAACTACAATTACAATAAATTAAAAAATTTAGAAAACTACCAACGCAAAATATAGATCATTAAAAAAGCCAAATCATTATACACCGACAATTACAAACGACCTGATAACAATGATATAGTAGAACCCATTTTACTAAAACATTATATACCAATGTTAGAAATTCTGAATCGGTTCACTGGTTTCAGATTGCGAACTATAACGTAGAGTGACAGTTGCACAAAATTTCCCTAAGTAAAGTCATTCTTCAATCCGCTAGCCAGCAACTGCCCTGATCTGAGATCTAAGTCCTACAGGGGACATCCTCTTGCGCAGGTTGCTTAGTTTGTAGTTTTTAAACATTTAGGCTCGAGATCTGCTCGCCTTTATGCCCAGTGACTTCACTGGGCATAAAAGCGAGAATAGTCTCCTGTCTAACTACATAACTACTGTTCGAAAAAAAAAACGCTTTCAAAGCTACAGGGCCAGGAACTGAATCAGATCAAACTTATACTATCCCAGGTTTCGCGTCTGGGGTTAAAATAAAATGCACTTTCCTCCAGTTAAGTGAAGATTGATGGGAAGAAATTGAAATCTCGCTAACCTTTTTCCACCAAAAATTACATCACCATAAATAGCATACGTGACCTGTCCGAAGATACGCGTTTCCATTACTAATTCAAATTCAAATTAAAAATTCATTTATTCCGTTAAAATGAAAATATTTTTTTCTTTTTATATTATTGTACTTATGTATTATTGCATGAGGGAATCAAATATTATTAGCGTAGTATTTCAGAATGTTAGCGCTTGAGCCCGAAGAATAAGTACATTTAATTCAAGTTTAGAAAATAAAATGAAAAAATGGCGAAGTTACTTAAAATATCGATTTGAAATTTTCACTTCCGGTTTACTATACGTGAAAAATTCAAATTTAGAATTAAAAACTTACTTTTTTACTATATATTGTGGGCTGGATCGCGGACCGTTACCAGCGACCCGCCCCGGCTTCGCACGGGTACAATACTGATACTTATTCTACAGAATGTCTTTAAACCTCTAACAAACGGGCGAAATTTGGTCAAAACAAACAGAAACAAATTAATATAGGTACCTACTAAAACTCAGTGAAATAAGTAGGTGGGTATACTTTTATCGTATGAAATACTTATACTCTTCAGGACTAACAATACAACAAACAATAAATAGGTATTCAAGTATCTATCCATCATAGTTACAACTAACACAAAACAAAAAATTTGCCCTATAATTCTTAAGGATCGAGCGAGCATAATTGCTTTTGGCCTACCTCCGTAGCGTAGCGGTAATTGGCTCGCTTTAAATCTCGGAGGTCGTGAAATAATTTATTTTGATAAGGATTAATAGCATGAGTAAAATAAACGCGTCTAAATGTAGTCCAAAAAAATTCAAGATTTCTAAATAAAAAAATGGTTGTTGTGCCTCACTCGACACAGATAGGTATAGTGTGTCCAGGACTTTTTTGCAGATATTTATAAAATCTACAATTAATAAGAACATTTTATGGTTCTATCTTTTATAGTTTAGGCAGCGTACGCAAAATAAGTGACTTTTCTGGTTGATTTTTTACACCTTGTGTCAGAAAAGCCCAAATATCTTACGGAACCCTATTCTTTTCCAAAATAAAAAAGCCTATGTTACTCGTGGATAATGTAGCTTTCGAATGGTGAAAGAATTTTTGAAATCGGTCAAGTACTGTTTGAGCCTATTCATTACAACTAAACAAAAAAACAAAGTTTTCCTCTTTATAATATTAGTGTAGATGAATAAAAACGCAACGGTCGAGAAAATCATAAATTTCATTTATTTACAGTTCCAGTAAATAAATTTGACAACAATAAAATAGTCAAATAAACAAAACTCTAATACAAATAATATAAATGGAAAACTATTCAAACCAAAGAGTATTTATGTCGGTAACACTATAACAAACAATACTTTTTAGTTTTTTTTACTAATTAAATTTCTGTACAGATAATAAGCTTCCTAAAAATCATGACTACATTCTAAGTAAATTTTTAAAAGCTCATATCTCAGCAATAAACGTGTACACATCCACGTCTACTAGAAGTATAACTGACCAAAATATATACAAAATTCACGACCTCATTTTTTTTTGGTTGTCCGCTTGACGTGACATGCCCCGTATAACACATTGCATTATATTAATGTAATGTAATGCCGTGTGGTTTCCGGCTTCGAATAGACCACCCCATGTCCTCCCATGGATGTCGTAAAAGGCGACTAAGGGACATATGGCTGATGGATGGGCAGCAGCATCTATTAGCTCAAGGTTTACATCTTACTGCGATCACCAATCCGTCTGCCAAGCGTGGTGATTATGGCAATAACCCTCAACGATCCTGGCTTGCCAAAGTCTGTTCAGAGGAGGCCCATGTTCAGCAGTGGACGTAAACGGGCTGTTGATGATGATAACACATTACATTACATTCTGCCTATAATGTGGATTACATGACAATGACATGACAATGTCATCACATTGTTTGATAATTCATAGTAAGTGATATCATTCAGGTAATTTTTGGCCATAGCGGCCAATTTCTAAAAAGATTAGCCATCTGCGCTGACATATTATAGTGCATTAGCGTGCCGACACACAGATTTCTATTCCTTTATTGTCAAAATCTGATGGGGCGGTTTTACCCCCAAGACCGGTGAGAGATCAGGCGCAGGACTATAAGCTTAACGTGTTCTCCGTTAGGTGAAAAACCACTAACTTGACTTCGAGTTGGTATCTCCTTAGGCTGAAACAACATTGGGCGTGCGTTGAGCATCGAGCTTGCGACCACGTCGCCGACGTCGTCTGCAAGTGATACACGCTCAAGGAACGCGCACGGCTATTGTGACCTCACATATCAACCTCAGTCTTAATTTTCTCTTTGAAATATTTTTTACTCGATCTAGTTATGAACCCGATACCTCGGTAGTTACTGTCGAAAATTTTACCAGTATACCAATTTCTACGTTGGTTCAGCGGTAGTATGGATTTGTATCCTTTACAAATTTCTGGTAGGTACATACGTTCGTAACACAAACGCGCACATACTAGGATCAATTCCTTTGAAGTGCTAAGACGCAAACAAAGGCAAAGCACCTTTGTTGGCGCCTTAGCACTTAGCACCTTTACCTTAGTAATAACGTATTGCTCGGAATATATTTAGGTGGGATCAGAAGCAGCCTGCATTGCAAATCATATGCGTGTGGTGTGAGGGCCACTTTGTTAAAACTCTTTGAAAATGTGCTTAGGATTTAGAGAACATCCCCAAAGAATTGTGAAAGTTGGAATTAGATTTTGTGAAACTCAAATAACCGAGTTATGGACTGTACAGTTGAGCCCTCAGTTCTCACATAGAGGATTGAGGGCCCGCCTGAACCTGATAAACTATGGACACTACAGAAAAAGTCTTTATGCCAAAATCTAAGCTAATGCCAAACAAAATTTGTGATCACAAGATATTATCGCAAAACACTGTACTACTTTGTATATCTTCGTACAAAGTGGGCCCTCAATCCTCACACATGTCAAAGTTTATTACGAAAATAAAATGAAATCATTAACTTACAGCTACTGTTTAAAATCCTATAAGATACTAAATAAATTGTGAAAATTTGTGAAAGTAAGAACAGGTCACCACTTCTTGTTGTTTGAAAGTTATGACCTTGATAAAATTCGGGCCCTCTGTCCTCCCATATATTTTGCTTTCGTTTTATTAAGCGTAGCGTATGAAAGATAAGACAAATACAAAATTGTCTCTTTGTGAAAATAAATGTGCAACAAATTCGATACCAGAAAGAAATTAAAAGACCTTTATTGTATAAAAAAATCGAGTTTTATTTTTATTCTCTGAATTAGGAAATAGGGTGACCACAATTTCTTTTAGTTTGCAGTAAAGATAAGTAGGTAAACGTAGTGTCATAGGTTTTAATAAACTTTCTTCGATTTTTCGCTTATTATCGTAATAGCATTTGAAATTGATATTAATTAAAAGTGCTGTTCCCGAGGAAAACTACAATAACGTTATTATGATAATAGATGGCGCCACGTGACTTTAGAATTTCACGCCGACGAAATCGCGGGCAGAAGCTAGTATAGTCAGCATCAAAAGTTGATGATCACATTTAGATTTTCAAAATCGCTATACACCGTATTATACCTAAATCGCTCAATATGACAAGCTCCAGAAATGAATGATTAACATAAAAGGCCATAAGTAGGTAGGTGACTATCACTTTTCAAAAGTCCCTAAACTAATATTGACGTATTTTATCACTATTAATTAATACTTTGATTTCGCTGTCTGTGTCGTTGTCAACACTAGTTGTCAAGCGAAATGTCAAATGACAGCTGCGTTTCGTTGCACGCTTAGTTAATGTGTATCTGATTTGTGTTTTGATTTTTATTGTGTTCTAGTTTTTGGTTTGGATTGGACAAGATTGGATTTATAACTCTGATGATAGTAACGGGCACTTTCTTAGTTTTCAGTTCAGCTACTATTGATAGTATACCTAATAAGTTTACAAGCTATGTATCCGAAACAAAGTAATGTTCAGTAACTTTTGTTATTTTATAATGTTTAGTTATTTTTGGACATTGCCGTGATTACAATAACAAAAAAATTACCAAAACAAGCATTTTATATTGTTCATGACTTTTGTAGAACTGAATGTTATGATGTTTTCGGATATTATAACGATCAGCAATTTTTGACAAAATGGTATTCAGTGACCTTTGACGAGTAGTGTTCAGTTTATTTTGAACTTTAATTTTGTTCATTCAATACTGGTGCTTATTTTGTTGAGCGATTTATGGGTGATATACTATACAGTGATTTTGAAAATCTGAATGTGGTCATCGACTTTTGATGCTGACTGTACCTAATAAAGGACTGAGTTCCTGGAGGACTTTTTTTATTACTAGGCCTACCTCTTTCTTATTGTGCAAGTACCTATACTTGCACAATAACAAAGATGTTTTCTAGAATATGATTTAATAATTATATTTTCCTTTAAAAACTTTTCAATTTATAAATCAATGAAATTTAATTAAATTATATTTTTAATTAAATTAAATTATACTTAGAGTGACTATTTAAGAAGAAAACCGTTAGTAGTGATCTACTTTTATATATTTATATTCATGTTATTAACTAAAATGTAATATCACTACATAGTATAAAACAAAGTCGCTTTCTCTGTCCCTATATCCCTATGTATGCTTAAATCTTTAAAACTACGCAACGGATTTTGATGCGGTTTTTTTAATAGATAGAGTGATTGAAGAGGAAGGTTTATATGTATGAAACATCCGCATTGCACCCGTGCGAAGCCGGGCGGGTCGTTAGTAATACAATATATAAATAAAATAGTTATTCTTGAACAGTAGTAGCGTAACAGCTACAGTCCAACTTAAAGGAAATTTTATTAAAATATTAGGTACTTTATCTTGGCGAAAAAGGAGCGATGGCGTATTAAAAAAATAATATTATTGTTCTTTACTATAGCTGTTTCATAAAACTCGCCTTAATGCTTTATCACCTACAACTTCCGGTGCACTATCATAATCTATTGTTTAATAACTAACTATATTACAACTATTGTGCATTTATGTAAACAATAAAATAGTTTCTTAGGTACTTTGCAACAGCAGATGGAACTGAAAAACATCACTCAGAAACGCTACGAACAAAGTATATAAAATGAGGTTAAAAAGAAATTATTGTCACCCTACTCACATACATAATAGAAAAGTAGTTGATTTCGGTATCTATTAAGATTTGTAGTTTCATCATAATTCTTATTTGTAACATATGACGCCAATTTGTTGCACATTAATTTTTATAAAAAGAGACAATTTTGTATTTGTCTTATCTTTCATACGCTACGCGTAAAAAAACGAAAGCAAAGTAAATGGGAGGACTGAGGGCCCGAATTTTATCAAGGTCATAACTTTCAAACAACAAGAAGTGGTGACCTGTTCTTGTTTTTACAAATTTTCACAATTTATTTAGTATCTTATAGGATTTTAAACAGTAGCTGTAAGTTAATGATTTCATTTTATTTGCGTAATAAACCTTAACGTGTGTGAGGATTGAGGGCCCACTTTGTACAAGATATACAAAGTAGTACAGTGCTTTGCGATAATATCTTGTGATCACAAATTTTGTTTGGCATTACCTTAGATTTTGGCATAAAGACTTTTTCTGTAGTGTCCATAGCTTATCAGGTCCAGGCGGGCCCTCAATCCTCTATGTGAGAACTGAGGGCCCAACTGTACAGTCCATAACTCGGTTATTTGAGTTCCACAAAATCTGATCTTTCACAATTCTTTGGGAATGTTCTCTTAATCCTAAACACATTTTCAACGAGTTTTAACAAAGTGGCCCTCACACCACACGCACATTTGCAAATCGTATCCATTTATGCCTTAAAATCAATACTATAAAAGATTTGATGTTGTTATTATTTTCATTTGTATATTTTTTTAAACATATCATGGTGTATACATGCTACACATCACTTATATTATAAATGGGAAAGAGTAAGTGAATGTCTGTTTGTTTGTCCGTCTTTCACGGCAAAACGGAGCGACGAATTGACGTGATTTTTTAAGTGAAGTTTGTTGAAGGGATGGAGAGTGACATAGGCTATATTTAATTATAAAGTTCCCATGGGAACGACAGTTACGCGGGTGAAACCGCGAGCGGGAAGCTAGGATAAAATAAAACAAATGATGAAGTATACAATAAAGAAAAAAAGAAGCATCTACTTACAATAAATTACTTTGCATTTAAATACAGAAAATCATGTTACCACAAATTTATCAGGTTTGCAAAAAAGTTTGGCACTAGCTGTCGGACAGTGACTGTTAGAACGCCTTGTTGGCGGACAGGAAAGCAGTCTATGTTGTTCAGTCTATAATGGCCTAACCATTATAGACTGAACAACATAGACTAGTTTCTCATAAAAATAAATGCACTCACGTACCGTACGATTATCAAATCTATTTGCTAGTATAAGACAGTAATGTGTAATTAACATAAAATGACGTCTGAACTGTAATGTATCTAGCTAGACCAACCATTTCCGATACAAACAATGAAAGGTAGAGAAATGTAACCATACCTACTAGCGCACAGCGCTTCTCTGGGATTCCAAACGTATTGCATTGTACTTTTACTTACTACGCACATATTATTATGCATTGCGTAGTAGTTTAATCTAGGTTTTTAACAATATTGCTGATTCATGTATACACACAATAATATCACAAGTCACAACCTCCGCTGTATACGGTTCACCTTATAACTAGGAGGTCTGGGCAAGAAATTTTAGTGTTAAAAATATCAAGAACCGGGTCTGGTTGGTTGAGGCTACCCTCTGTGCTTACTTTTTTTCTCTGTGCCTCGAATGTCACGTCAACTATGACAAACGTTGGTATACCAAAAACGGACGGCATCGTATTCAATTTGTCAATAAATAAATTTAAAACAACTATTAAAGCCAAATTGTATAGCAGGGCTTATTATAAAATGTCTGATTATATTAGTGTCGAAAATGATTGGGATTGAGTCGCTCCAATTACAGTGTAAAATAGAAAATTATGGATAAATTTAATAAAATATTGTTAAATATTTTTATAAAAAAGAGGGTTCTACTGAGTTTTTTGGCAGTGTTTCTCAGTAGTCGCCACGTCACACACTGCACGGTTGGGAAAAAAATATGACGATTCCAACTAAATGTAACCATTTTTACGGAATAAATGTTATTTGACTTTGACTTTGACTACGGTCAACAACCCGCCTGCCAAGTAACCATGGCCGTGGTGAGTATGACATAACTCTCCTTCGGAAGGAGGCCCAGAAGCAGTGGGTGATTATGATTAACTTTAATTCTTTACGAGTTATTTTAATATTTTTAAGACCATGGATTAAAGAACTCAATGAGCTTCTCGACTGAGGAAGTACCTCCATGTACCGAATGAGTAAATTCGCCAAAGTACACGGGGGGCAAGTGGAAAGAGCCGCAAGATAAGGGTGGCTGGTGCTGTATGTACTTATATATTCTGTAGTGTTCTGTGGGTTCTAAATATAAGGAACGCTGTTGCCATTACCTTCAGTATACCACTTTACGTCAGGGGGATAGGATAATTCATCTAGTCTGAAAAATATTAAAAAAAAATTACGTTGTAACAATTATTGAAGTGGATCATTTAATTAAATTCAACTTCCTGAGTAGACCATGCATGGAAAATTTAGACGTAGATTTTAGACAGTATAATTTGATCTAGGAACCGGTAGTTAGTTCAGCTGCATAGCGTTATTCACTATTTTCTGGGATATAATTTCACTATTTTCCTTCTTGTAGTATAATATCCAGTTACCCTACTTTCACCGAATGTTAACAGAAATGGCGTTCATTTCAACAACGGAAGCGCATTAAAAACTACTTCGAGACAGGAAGCGCACGCCAGGTGAGATTATACTACGGTAACGTGCGATCACGCGCGAACGGTGTTGTGGAGGCGGAAAGCTGTATGAAGCCTCTATATTGCCTTTATTTATTTTCGCTTTCGCAATATATTGCATACTTCAAATATTGTTATGAGGCTTGAAATGAACGTCAAGCGGATGTTTTCAAAAGTTTATGTGACGTTCACATACAGAATGCAAACATTTTCTATGATTAGTTTATTTGGGATTATGGTGTATATGGTTTCAGTTCAGGTTTAGATGTATTTTTCAAATAAATATAATACCTACAATATACAAATAAAAATCGTTAAGTTGAACTAAAAATCACTTTTAAAATACGAACTAACTATAATAAACCGATGCCATGGCACAATTCTGGGAACCACGTAAACGAGTATCTACTTGACGAGGTTTCCCAGAACTTTGGCAGCATTCGATAACAACTCTTAGCTGCTGTGCAAGTTAAATACCAGTGCTGGTAGTTGCTGCATGAATCAGAGCTGCTACGAGTTTTTTTTATATAATTCGCTCCCGATCTCTACTGTTCCTATATTTCAATCGCATATGTGTATTGCTCTGATTTAAACCTGGAGTACATGCGGGTGAAGACCAACTGGACTTTGAGGGTCGAGATGTTGGAGCCGCGTCACAAAACGAACTTCAAGTCGTTCGTGGTGCGTGTTCCGACGCAGTATCTCGAGAAGGTCCTCAAAGAAGAGTTTTGGCCGAAGGGCGTTATGTTCCGCCGGTTTCGTGGCCAGCTACGTGACACCAGTCAGCGAAACACGACGCCGACACTTCGTGTACATTAGTATTAAGTTTTTAAAATATGTATTAGTTTATTACTGTTTAAGATTATTGTACCTATGTATTTTATTCTATGGGCCTCCGATGCCTGAAATAAAATGAAACGCGCCATTCAGAGTATAAACTATAAGCACGGGTAGCAAAATCTACATGGTTGATACCATGATACCATTTACCAAAACATTAAGTCGGCGACCTATACTGTGTAACTTTTTTGTTATTACCATGCCGTAATGTACTTTGCCAAGTTGCAAAATTGATTCGCGGAACCAAAATAAAAGAAATACAAATACTTCTTTTAACCTTAATAGCGCCATGTCGTACAATATAACTGATAGCATTCGACGATACGACGATAGTTTTATGTAAACATGATTAATCAAAAAAAAAAAAATTTTTTATTCCTGACAGTGTTAAAATGTCGCTTATCCCGTACGTGAGATATTTTAATTATAATGTCATTATCGGGTATTAACGCTACGAAATTTTCGAAACGAGTTTTTCGAAATTACGTCGCATTATATTCGATGTTGAGACTTTAATATAATTGTTATACATGACTGATTAAAATTGTATTTTACGTTTTGTACTTTCGTACATTTTATAAGGGAGTACCTATCCAGTCGTAATAAATAGTTGTTGTTCTTTCATTTCTGTATATTTTTATACTTTTCTGATTTATAGAACGAAGTTCCTTCTGCTTGTTACTTACTTAGTACTCTTAGTAACTTTGTTGATGTTTATTAATTTAGTTTAGTAATATAGTTGGCACCTGCCAAATAAGAGTAGGAGTTACCCCGAAATATATGTAGTATCATAATAGTTCACACTCATATCCTACCGATGCCGCATCCCACACAATATCTTTCGCTATCTATTTTTAATTTATTTTGCTAAGCTTTGGAAATGTTTGCTCCGGTAGGTAGTAACATCACATTTTAGTTACACGTGTTACCCTATATGGCGTAAGGCGTAGGCAGTCAAGGCCACCGCCTCCGACCTAAAAGTACCAATTTATTAGCAGTAATGAAGGGCTTATGTTTAATTTACCATCAGATATAGTAAAAATGATCACCAAAATTAAACCCGCATTTTAATGTAAAATGGTAACCAAAGTTTTAACATTTCGCTATCGTATTTAAGCAAAATGACTCCAAATAAATCATTGTTAACCCAAAAGTAGTAAATGATCACCAAAAGTAGTAAATGAACACCAAAAGTACCTAAATGTTTTACTAATTTACTATTCGGTTCTGGCGTTGTATGGCCGCAGCTCTAACCTAACCTAACCGATTGTCATTTTTCATTGATTTTATTAAGGTAGAATAGCGCAATCATTTGCTCGCTAAGATTTGGTGATCATTTACTACATTTGGTGATCATTTACTACATTTGGTGTTCGAATACAATTTGAAGTGCAGTCGTGACTAAAATAGCTAGTACTATTACAATTTTAGACTTTATTTTTCTGGTGTCAAGTATATATTTTTGGTGGTCATTATATTTTATCCCGTAATGAAGTACCTCTACTCAGGGATTTGCTTCATTATCCAAAAAAAAGACAAAACACGCTAGTGCCTACCATCTTACAGGGTTAAGGTGGGGCATCGCACCTCAAAATAACAACCAGCATTAATAAAGTTACCTCTACACAGAAGAGATCGCCCTTAATCCGACTCCAGTATCTAAAAACAGACACACCACCGCACCGGCGGCCTCACAAAATATATCTTGCCCACATACAATTTCAGCGTTGCCCCAAGCAACGAGATGAGAAGAGCCGTCAAAAACAAAAAAAAACGAAGGATTTGGAACTCTTTCATATTAGTATGAATTGTGTTAAACGTAGATACTCCGAGTACTGTTTGTTTGTGTCTAATTACGCATGCAATTCTTTTTTATATGCTCCTTAACTGAATTGTTTATGTATGTGTGTTACGTATTTTATGTCCCGCTCAAATTATTAGGCAGCCGCATTTATATTCAAAACATTATCCTTGGGTCGGTTTTTTCTCGGCTTATAATAATGAAATCCAGTAATATTTGACAAGAATAACATGTTTTTTTTAAACAAATTTCAAAAACATTGATGTCTTAATATACACATATTTTATAATAACTCTCGTTACAACACAATGAGCACACAAATGAGCTTATTATTCAGAGATTATGAACGTAGTAAAGCGCAGACCTTAGCATAGTAACTACAATTTTATAGACCCAATAAAGGCAAATTATTCTCCAAATAAGTTATTTAGTTGCTAATGAACAAATATCCTTAACAATATACATGAAACATATAGTATGTTAAGCATTTCTTTAATTTTCGATTAACCAACTTTTCGTTAATCAACACAACTTTTTGTTATAATCGTGTTACAAGTTCATGGAGCTTGTTTTCGAAGAAAGTGCAAGGTACGAATTAGGTTTATTGTAGTGCGACTGATCTACATGATATGAGTTCTTAGATTACAAATATTTATCACCAATATAAAGTACATGTTGCATGGGGTCGGCACCCCTAATTAATTGGGATAAAGGCAGGAGAATGATGATTAAGTTAAATGAAAAGTTCGTAACTTAGTATTTATACGGGGGTCACAAAATATTCATAAGTATTTAAGCATGCTCCACCGCCAAAATGTATCATCACTACATAGTATAAAACAAAGTCGCTTTCTCTGTCTCTATATCCCTATGTATGCTTCAATCTTATTTTGATGCGTTTTTTTAATAGATAGAGGGATTCAAGAGGAAGGTTTATATGAATAATACATCAGCATTGTACCCGTGCGGAGCCGGGGCAGGTCGCTAGTTTAGATAATAAAATAGAAAATACAAATGAAATTAAAGAAATTTGGAAGATTATTAATAACAAAACAGTTAGAACTATAGATAGTACTAAAGGTTTTAATTTAAAAATTCATAATTTTAACGTAGTAGCAAATATGGAGGTCGCGGCCGATTTTGAGATTTTTTTCACTCAAAGTAATAAAAATACGATAAAAAAAGTGTAGTAAACGTTTTTAATACAATAGATAAGAAAAAGACTAAAGATGATAAATAATTTCTCCTTATTTGACAAACATAGTTAACAGTTGTGTTGATTCTGGTGAATATCCTGACTTCATTAAACATATTAAAGTCATACCACTATTTCAATCCGGTGATACTTCCTCAAACTTTCTACCTGTTTCTGTTTTGCCCACTGTTTTCTAAATTATTTATTTGTCAGTTATCAATTGAATCTATTCTTGAATCTTTAGGGTTACTACGGGACGGTTAAATGAAATGTCGATCTTTATTCACTTATACTGGTTTATTGACAAGAGTGGTATCGGTTACAATGCGCGAGTGACTGAATACATTAGAGACGGGATCGCCTTATTAAACACAGTATTAAAGTTACGTATAACATATGTGTGTATGTATGTAGCCCCTACATCATACCTCCCCTTTTTAAAAATAAAGAAATACAACATCAAAAATATATTTGATTTAAAGAACACAATAAAAAATAAAAGTACATGATAGTGTTACAACAATAACAAGTCAGACTTTATAAAAATAAATGCTGACCATAGTTTATAAGTAGGTACAGTCCTATAAGGTTACAACGCTCGCACCTGCATGATACATGTGGGAAACAATTCAATACTAAAATATAAACCAACATCGAATTACAATCTTATGATTTAATTATACTTATTACCATTTGTTATTTTATACAAACCAACATTTATAATTATGTCAAGCATGGAGTATACAAAATTAAATATACTTAATATCTATTCACAGTATATATACCAGTTAGACACTTTTAAATAAATTAACACGAAAATATGGGTTACAATTTAACAAAAAATAAAAGTTAAAATTTCTTTATGCGTATTGAACATTAGGTGGTTGTTGAACACCTTTATCAATCTGACTTGATGATACGACAGCAACAATTTGGTTTCTGGCCCATTTTTTGGCACTTTTGTTCCACCGTTTGCACATGAGACATACACAAGTTAGCAAGAGAATCGCTAATACACATGCGATAATTGTCCCATAAACTTCAATCTTTTGTTCCAATGCACTATGGCTCGCATTGTTTGCGCCATTCTGGGCTATAATAATCTCTTCTTGTTTGCTAATTGATTTGCCCATCATTTGCAATACAATGTTAACACGACAACAAATATGTGGAACTTGAATAGAGCGTTATAACAATTCAATAAATCAGATACAAATATATTATATATAAAAAATGAAAAATAAAGTAAACGTGTATAGAAAAAATTGCTTACATTAGTTGACCTACATACTAATTATAAAAAGGCGCAGTCACAGTACTATGAGATGCGATGCTATGCTATAACATTAGTTCGCTTTATAGTAAGCACTACTGGTATTAATGCTTAACTCGCTTCGCGTAGCTTTAGACATTGCTACCACTGGATGCTATCTTAATCATTAAACCTTACTGGGCGTTTTACTAGGCGCCCGTAGCGTGTAGTGCGAATAGCACTGGTAGGTACGGGTGCTGGTTCGATTCCAGTTTGATTACAGTTTGAATCATCTGTATTATCGTTATTGCTATTATCAGTGTTACATGATTCATAATCGTTAAGCGTATACGCGGGCTTTAACCTATCAACGGATATGTTCGCTGTTCTACCGGGCAACTGGACTACGTAAAACTTAGATCCTCGTTGTAATACGCGGAATGGACCGTCGTAAGGGGGTTTTAAAGATTTACGCACCGTGTCATCTCTAATAAATACATATTCGACTTTAGCTAGGTCCGGGTGAATGAAAAATGATCGCGAATTACTGTGCAGTTTCTGTGCAGGTTTCAACGACTTTATATGCTCCCGGATCTGCTCTACGAGGCTATGAGGCTCTGAAAAACCTACTTGACTAGCGTCATAGAAATCACCGGGCAAACGCAACGTGCGCCCGAATGTTAATTCGGCCGCTGAAATCCCATTGTCGCTTCGGCAAGCGGCTCGAAGGCCTAATAAAACGGTCGGCAGCTCTTCAACCCATGAGTTATTATCTAAACGTGCCATAAGGGCGGCTTTGAGCGATCTATGCCATCTCTCAATTTTTCCATTAGCCTGTGGGTGGTAAGCTGTGGTGCGAATTCTGCTAATGCCCAATAACTTTAGTAACTGTTGAAAAAGTGAGCTTTCAAATTGGCGACCTTGGTCGCTTGTTAACCTTAAGGGTGAGCCATAACGACAGATCCAATTAGCATATAAAGTTTTTGCAACTGTTTCGGCGTAAATATCTCTAAGAGGAAAAGCTTCGGGCCAACGTGTACATCGATCAATAATCGTTAGACAATACCTATACCCGTCTTGAGATATCGGAAGCGGACCTGTAATATCAATATGAACGTGCTCAAAACGCTGGGCTTCCGGAAATTCACTTAAATTAGAAACGATATGCCGATTTACCTTCGATTTTTGGCATTTTAAACAAGTTTTTGACCATTTATTAATATCTGCATTCATGTTAGGCCAATAAAACTTTTTTGTTATTAATTTACGAGTAGCGCGTATACCTGGGTGACTTAAATTGTGGATACTTTCAAATGCGATACGCCTAAATTCTTGCGGTAAATATGGTCTCGCACATTCGGTAGATATGTCGCAATAAATTTCTTTATTACATGTAGGTAAATATAGTTTCTTTAAAACGATACACGTGTTGTTATTCGCGTTAGACATCGAGTGTTTCACATACTCATCAGTTTCCTGTACTTGCGCAACTTTGCTATAGTCGAGAATCGTGGGACAGTATATGGTTTCGACACGTGACAATGAATCGGCCACCGTGTTGTTATGTCCACTGATATGACAAATGTTCGTAGTGAATTCGCTGATGTATAGCAAATGCCTAATCCTACGTGGTGTTTCATTCGATTCTCTGCCCAATTTCTGAAATGCGTATGTCAACGGTTTATGATCGGTGTACACAGTTAGTTCGCGTCCTTCAAACAATTTTCTAAAATATTTTATCGACAAATAAATTGCTAATAATTCACGATCATATGTAGAATACTTCTGCTGAGCTGAGGTCAGCTTTTTAGAGAAATACCCTAACGGTTCCCAAATACCGTTGAGCTTCTGCTGGAGAACAGATCCTACGCAAGTATCTGAAGCATCTGTCATTAACGCGAGGGTCGTATCAGTCCTTGGATGTGACAAAGTAGCAGCCTGTTTAAGACCAATCTTACATTTCTCAAATGCCTCTATTGCCTGATCAGACCAAAGTATTTTTGTCTTATCTTTTTTCTTAGCGCTACCGAGATATTTATTAAATATAGACTGATAGGACGCTGCGTTGGGTAAGTGTGCACGATAAAAATTGACCATACCTGTAAATCGACGCAACTCCTCGATTGTCTCGGGTCTCGGATAGTTGACAATGGCCTTTACCTTCTCTTCGGATGGACGAACACCTTCTGAAGTGACCTCGAAACCTAAATATTCTAATTTATTTTGACCAAAAATACATTTTGATAAATTTATGGTTATGCCATGTTTACTAAAGCGTTGAAAAACTAACTCTAAATGTTTTATGTGTAAGGTTTCATTCTCACTGACGATTAAAGTGTCATCTATGTAATTAAAAACAAAGTCTAGCCCTTGTAAAACAGTGTCCATGAAACGCTGAAAAGTTTGCGCGGCGTTGCATAATCCGAAGGTCATTTTTGGGAACTCAAAGAGCCCAAAAGGCGTTATAATTGCTGTCTTTTCAATGTCATTTGGTGCTGTATCTATATAGTGATAAGCCCTGTTAATGTCTATTTTTGAAAAGATTTTTTTACCAGCTAACAAATACGTAAAATCCTGTAACCTTGGAATAGGGTATCTGTCGGGTTTTGTGACTGCATTAAGTCGGCGATAGTCTCCGCAAGGTCGAATGTCACCGTTCTTTTTTTGAACGATATGTAACGGACTGGCCCAAGCACTTTTCGAAGGGCGACAAATACCCAATTCCTGCATTTTTTGAAATTCATTCTTTACAATTTTATATCTAGCGGGTGGTAACGGCCTAGCTCGTGCAAAAACGGGAGGTCCCGTCGTCTCTATACAATGTTGCACTGAGGTTGGCGGCGTTTCCCGGAACGACACAGGTTTAGTAATATTAGGAAATTGCGACAAAAGATTATGATAAGGATGATCGAGATTAACGGATAATACAGACGATTCCTTTACGTGTACAATAGCGGCAATAACATTTAAATCTGTTACCGAATCAATGAGTTTTCGTGCGCTGACATCTACTAATAATCTATGATAGCTTAAAAAATCTGCGCCCAAAATTGGCTGCTTTACGTCGGCGATCACGAAATCCCATCGATAAGGTCTGCGTAATTTAAAATTTAATACTAATGACCTTTGACCATACGTTTTAATCTCTGATCCATTGGCAGCAAATAATTTGTACTCACTGCATTCCCTAGTACTGCATTTTTTAGAAACCGGCAAAACTGAGACGTTGGCACCGGTGTCCACCAGAAAGTTTAGACCACTGTTAATGTCTTTGATTTTGAGGCGGTGTCCCGGGGAAATGGTGCAGAGCTCCGCCACTGGCTGCACCTCGCTTAGTTTTCCTGATGTGAAGTTTTCCATGAGCACGGTTCCTCGCACTTCTTTGCCCTGGCGCGGAAACGATGGTGGTAGAAACATAGCCAATCTGGGCTACCTGGGCTTCGGCGCGTCCTTGACGTATTTCGGCTGCGGTTACGAGAGGAAGACCTTGACCGTCGATTGTTATTCCACCGTCCTTGGAACCTGGGCTGCGCGCTCTTCAATTCTGCGATCTGGAGGGTCAACTTGGCAATTTCGCCCATTATGGTTTCAGTGTCTAGGTTTACCGTAGGCCGTGCTTGTTGGGACTGTGACACCTCGTTAACTTGATGAGCAGTTGCACGAGTTGTCTCTAAAACGTTATCAGCGATGGTAGACAGTCGATCCAACTCCTTCGTTTCTGATACGGCTAATACTGCTCGAACTGTACTTGGTAAATGACTCTGCCATAAAATCCTGAGAGTGTCGTCAGGCACTTTATCTTTGCCGAGCTCCTTCATTCGCCGTAGTAGTTGGGACGGCTTTTGGTCGCCAAGTTCCATCTCACTTATTAGTTTTTGGATTTGACGGACTCCTCATAAATACGCAATAGGCGTTCTTTTAGAGCGTCGAATTTCTTAACGGCCGGGGGCTGCGTCAAAATATCGGTAACCTGCTGTATGGCTTCCTTACTCAATTTTGATACCACTATATCATATCTGGCGTCATCCGAAAGCTTTTGTGGCGCTAGCATTGCCTCCGTCCGTATAAACCATACCCTGGGTTGATCTGTCCAAAAATCAGGTATTTTGGAGGTCAGGGTGATCGCGGCCAATTCGGATGCCGATGAAATTTGTGAAGGGGCGGCGGGCGGGTTAGCCATATTAATCACAGAGTACACTCACAAAACTGTTCAAGTTAGCAGAAGAATAATGTTGAAGGTCACGCACGAAAAAAAAAAATAATATTGAACGTTGCTCACGAAAATGTTCAAAGATGCACACGAAAATGTTCAAGGTTGCACTCGTCCTTTTTTTGTCTGGGGTCACCACTTTAGGGTTACTACGGGACGGTTAAATGAAATGTCGATCTTTATTCACTTATACTGGTTTATTGACAAGAGTGGTATCGGTTACAATGCGCGAGTGACTGAATACATTAGAGACGGGATCGCCTTATTAAACACAGTATTAAAGTTACGTATAACATATGTGTGTATGTATGTAGCCCCTACAAATCTATTACATAAAGACCAGATTGTGCTTACGAAGGGTTGCTCAATCGGGATAGATAGATGTGGGAACTGAATGTTAAAAAGTATGTTCGCGGCCTGGGAAGATTTTCAAGAATCATACAATCCTCGTGACACAACGACGCTCTAGTTAGGAAACTGCACACATGTTTATTGCATTAGGAACAGGGCTCTCAATCTTCTGACTTCTTACTTAGGCGATAGAATTCAGAAGGCTGATGTAAACAGCTCAAGATCAACTGGATTTATCGTCACCATAAGCGTTCCTCAAGGCTCTATACTAGGTCCATTTTTGTTTTTAGTGTAGTGTAGGTCATCATGACCTACCTTATTATATACGAAAACACGATGAAATTGTGTTGTTTGTTGTTTATTAACATGCAAGGAGCATGTTAAACAAGATTATGTTCACAAAATTTGCAATTCTTTTATAGGGCAAAGTATACAAGAGCGGGACAACATAATTCCTTATTATGTTAGAGCTCTTTCTATAAACAAGTTGATTGTAAAAAACCTTACTATTAAATTTCTGATTATTCAGGGTTATTTTTAAAACATTAACAACCTTTCAGGGGGTGAAAGTACTGATGATTATAAGCAACTTTTACTATGGGACCAACCCTGAAATCACGAAAAAGCTGCGCGCAGCTGTTCCATACACTTATGTTCACTTACCTTGACAAAATGTATGGAACAGCTGATTATATTTTCGCGATTTCAGAGTTGGTCCCATTGTAAAAGTTGCCAGTTTACCAGTTCCATATTCTATTAGTAAATTTCTTAAAATCCATTAGGCAACTAGCTTTTATCCACTACATCGTCCATGTAAAATTAGGATTTTATAAGCTAGGTGACATTGAAAGTCCCTTTTTAATCGGTATTACAAACAAAGAGTTTCAAAAACGTCCAGGCAGTAAGAGCGACTAGCCAGCTACTAAGATCAGCCGTAACCAATAAGACACACACGTTTTTTAATGAGTTTTTGTTATCATTTGCAGTTTAGTATCATCAGCCTTTATGACGCCACGGAGACTCTGACGATATCGTGATCATTGAGGAGACACCGGAGAAGTTGAACAAGATGATGGACAGCATAAATGGAGCATCCCGACGTGTCGGTCTCGGCATGAACTTGGACAAAATCAAAAACATATTCAATAAACCTCTTTTTAGTTTTTACCAACATATAAAATGTTGGTAAAAACTAAAGCCAGATAGACTTTAAGGGTCAGCTTAATTATATTGTTTTATTTATATAAACATTAGTGGTTAAACCCTCCGGGAGTTCTAAGGTAAGTATGATGAAAACAAGTGAGACGTTTAAAGCTTTTTACATTGTCCCTAGTGAATGAGCTCAAATAAGCTACAACGTGTTTCCTAACTTTTAGTCAAATATTAGCTTTAGTTAGGAGACGTTTAATTGAAATATGTTTTTGAGGTAGGAATTTCCATCAAATAAAGTGGAATCCAACAACAATTTATAATCTTAAGTATTGCGAGAGCTCGCAATCAAATAATTTGTAGTAGTTAGTAGTAGTAGTAATTATAGTTCGATATAGAAAATTCCATCATTCTACAAATTATATTAGTATATAGAATCATGGAATTTTCTGTATCGAACTCTTAATATACTTACATATTTATTGTAAATAACAAACTGTACGTTTCATTTCATCATCATCATCGGCCTCCTCCCGGAGGAGGGCATATGCCATAGTCCCCACACATGAAGGGCGGGTTGGTGACCGCAGTATTATATACGATATACGATTGTTATAGATGATGTTATAACAGTTGGGACCAACGGCTTAATATACTTTACGAGGCACGGAGGGTTGTCCCTCAACCAACCAAACCCGGAAAGAAATCTAAGAATTTACACAAAGATTCCATCCGGCGTGGGGATCGAACCCACTACCTCCGAGATTTAAAGCGAGCCAAATACCGCTACGCTACGGAGGTTGTCTAAACTGTTACGTTTTATGGCGGGATACGGATACGATATTATTTTATGCTTATGTGGAAGTGACATTTTAATTATAATTGTGAATTTCACATTTATACATTATGGCGTCTTATATAGTTAAAAAATTTAAATAGGCAATGTGCAAATCCAGTAGTTTTGGAGCCTATTCAATACAAACAATCAAATCTTTCCTCTTCATAATATTTATTTATATTATTTAACCGGTTGTACATACTCATAGTTTGTCAGCATCGGATATGTCCAACTAGTTTCGAGACCATCCCGAAGTCCATTCTCAAGGAGTAGTCGACTCGACGGCGCGGCGCCAGGCGACTAAATAACTTTATAATATTAGTATAGATATATATATATATATATATATATATATATTGTCCGCTTTACGGCAAATGTTGATCAGGCCGAAATATGCATTAAATGTTGATCCACCTTTAGAGGCTTGTAGCTTCGATAATTTTGATAATATCGTGCCATACTTCGAATATAAGAGTTCCCCTCATTGCGACCCAGAGGCTAACTACGCCGCAAACACTCTAGCTCGTCACCAACTCACACGGCAATTGTTGATTTTATAACCGCCATTTATTTTACACATTGTGTGACTTTGTTGATCAATATAAACGTTGGGAGATCAACAAATGCCGCGGAAATGTACACCAATGCTGCGGAGCGGCAACATCGCAAGCGAAACAAAAGATAGACGCTAGATGAGATAGACGTTACACCTTCTTTATTATTATATTCTCTTGCCGTCAAAACACCTATATAACACGCTTCTTTACAAAAATTGAGGCCCGGACGCCATACATATAAAACACAAACATGGATAAAGACATAGAGAAAAAAAAATACAATAAAACATACACAATAAACATTAACAACAGTAGTAGGCAGCGAGGTGCGGGGCGGAGCGCGAACGAGAGTCATTATAACATCGTAAATTATATTATATCATATCAGTACGCAGACCACTCGCGCGCCAGCCGTAGGTTCGCCAGAAGTGCTATTTACCTAAATTAGCTTTTATTACTTGTTCATAAAAGTAACTAAAAGGTTAAAAATTATAAAATTCTGAATACGAGTATTATATTTTATATATACATTATAACCAAATTTATTTATATATATATATATATATATATATATATATATATATATATATATATTTAATATTTATAATTTCTAGGATTTTTTTAAAATGATTACTTGCAGATTTTTGCTATCTACTAGTAATGAAATGAAATGAATGTCGGTAGTGCAACGGGTGGGGTTCGAACCGGCGACCAGAAGATCACAAGGCCGACTCCCAAGCCATTGGGCTACGGCCGCTACCGCTACTAAATAAAGTAAAACGAAGACAGTCAGACGTGGTCGAAAATTAGTCAGCAGCTTAATAAAATAGACGTCGGCACAACTTATAAACAGTTTTACTTTACGATCAGCGATTTTAAATCTATAACGTGTTGCGATGATAATGTTTTTGAAATAAAAAAAAGTCTGTCGCTGTCGTCGGCGTAGCGTAAGAAAGTAGATAAGTAATAGGTAGTAACTCAAAACTGTCACATACTCGCGCTGGTCATTTCCTTACCTAACAAGACTGCAAGTAATCGCTACATAAGTAATACGAAATACGTATTGACGTGTCGGATTTGGTCTTCGTCTAGTGCTACTCCAAAAGTCTCATTCCAGTTTCACAACAGAGACAGAAGTTTCTCTAACAATGTGGCAAGGCTGCAAGAACTATGTTATAAACAACTTTGTGAGTTCAGTCCCAGAATAATTACTACTTAGCAGCATGTCTAATTGACTAATACTTCAATGGGACAATTCCATGATTTATTGATACTAGATTTTTTTTTTTTTTTTTTTCTTTTTTTAAAAAGACAGCTCCCGCACTAGGGAAGTAAATCCCTGTGTCGCGGGGGATTTTACAAACATTCATTTCACGGACACACAGAACACCCAGACTCAGAACAACAATTTGTGGTTCACACAAATAATTGTCCCGGGTGGGAATCGAACCCAGAACACCAGGTCTCAGAGGCAACTATCGTAACCACTAAGCCACTGGTGCAGTCAAAAAATTAATAATTCTATGCTTGAAAAGTTCTATAAATTTGAGATTTTTTTAATTTATGTATATTATTATATTTTTACATGTACATGTTTACGTCATTTTATAATTGTCATGAATACAAAAAAATAGTCCGTCAGTTAGATTTTTAGAAAACATTGAACACGCTTTTAATATTTATCAAATCAAAAACAAATACAAAGGTACTGTGCAACACCAAACTATAAAGTTCAGGAGACGGGGACAGGGGCGCTTGTGACGTCACTACTTGGTAAAATGTTACCTAAAAGTGATATCATATGAGATTTCAACGCATTTTTTGTTTGAGCTACGAATAAAAATATGTGTCCCATATTTTTAGGAATCTAATAGAAGGGTGAAAATTTTTTTTTAGTCTTCATCTTCTTTGTAATGAAACCTGTTTGAAAAAAATATTCGCCAATTCTTATATTGCATTTTTTTGCTACTAGCTGCTCCCGGTGGAATACAATTATTAACAATCAGAGACACAACAAAATTAAGTCTATTTACCTTATAAAATTAGCACTACTTATGATAATTTTGTCAAATAGCGGTCCAGCCGTTAGTAAGATTAACCCGAAAACACAGACAGGCATATTTTTTAATAATTTTTTTAATAAGAGATTCCTATATTTTTCATATGCATTTAATAAAACCTGTTATTTTTCCACTTCAATTTCAGAATAGTAATACATAGATTAGATTAGATTTTAAAAAGTCTGAAATTTATAGCATCAGTAATTTATAGAATTGAATATTTTAGTATTTGGTCAATTATAAATACCGTAGTCGAACGCATAGCACTGAAATAGCTACATATTATACGACACAGCCAAAATAAGAGCATTCTGCAACAAAAGCTTGTGTACAACTGTACACTTAGTGTAAAATAAAAATTAACTAAGTAAAAATGGTCGATTTAATGTTCTCGGCACTTAAAACATGTTTTTTTTTTCAACTCAATTATTTGTAAGGAACACAAAGAGAACCACTTCCGAAGTTAAAGTTCATCATCATCATCATCAGCCCGTAGGTATAACGTCCTTTTCCCGAGGGAGGGTATTTGCCATAGTCACCACGCTTAGCAGGCGGATTGATGACCGCGGTATTATGTTGTTGCACACAAGGAAACGCTGCTGCCTATTCCTTGATACATATTCCTTGATTATAGATTATGTTATAACAATCGGGACCAACGGCTTAACGTAGTCCCTCAACCAATCAGACCCGGAAATAAAGTCAACGTTAAGATATTACAATGACTTCGACAAAAATGTTTTGATTACTTCAGAAGAGTTATTATATCCTATGTTATTGTTACTGTGTTTTCGAAGCTACATTAATTTAATAAATTTACATATTAAACAATTTTTTTGCATGCTTAATAAACGCTGAGTAGCCAAGACATTTTTATCAAAGTCAATAATATCGTTACGTGTTTTCCCTCCAGAAATCCGATCGGAAAGAGACAGTTGCTCGTTTTTCAATGCTTCTTTAGTGTGTTTTCCTGGTTATGATGACAATACAACAAAATCATTGGACGGTGCGCAGATGTCCAATTACAATCAGGCTGCTGATCTCTAAACATAACGCAATCCGACTACCGATTTTTATTCGCGTGGTAGAATTGAGTCATTGTTTTTGTAACCCCTGACATTATTAGGATTCCGCAAGTCTGTTGTCGTTCAATCCGCGCGTGTAACAAATGTGGGTAATACGTTACGCCGATTCCGCATAAAATGGCTGTTATTTTGTCATAGATCATTCAGGGGCAGTGAAACGAAAATCCGACATCTAGCTCGGTGTATTATAAAATTTTATGGGAGATTTATGTGCAGCTCGCATGATTTCTTTATTTTTAATCAACTTAAATAAAAATAATGAAAAACATCCCCGGCCATTAAGTAAAAAAACTATACTTTCGTGAACTTGTAGTAGCTTACCAAATAACTGTAGGTATTACTAAATTAAATTTGAATTGATACTAGACATAATAATATACAAAACACAAAAATGAGTATAAAATTTTACTGAAAATGAGAATGAAAACGTTTATTGAGAATGTAGACGAATCGATTGTACTTATTATGAGTCAAATACAATGATAAAAACAAAAAAAAAAATCTTGGCTAATAAATTAGTTTACATTTCAACGATAATAATATTAATAAATAAAGCTAATCAATGTTGTGGTGGCATGTGATAGTCGCGTATTATAATTAATATAATTAGAATCAACCAGCGCGGCGGGCTGGGATTAGGTCAGAATCATAGAACGCGTCGCGAGCCTTGCCTTGCGAGGACGACCGGATTCTATCCTAGCTTCCTACGAGTATTGCTCTAACTACCTACGTTGTGATACCCGGGGAAGAAAGACTATAAGAAACTCCGAGATGACGGAAACAATGTGACGGAAACAATGATAGTTTCAAGTAGGTATCGAGTGTAGGGAACACTCCTCCAGATATGCAGGTATGTATCTATCATAATAATCCTACTTCATATAAACGCGAAAATTTTTAAATATGGATGGATGTTTGTTACTCTTTCACGTAAAAGCGACTGACCGGAATTGGCTGAAATTTTGCACTGGGATAGATTATATGCTGGATTAACATATAGGGTACAAAACATCACGCTCCAACCCAGCGCCGCTGGGCGCAGCTAGTATATAATAACGATTCTGTGCTGTGTGACTGATTCTGTGCTATAATTTTATGTTTGTCTAGAAAGCCCCTTAGTTGTTTGATTAGTATCTATTCAAATATTTTATAGATATTTTATAGAGAACTGATGTTGGCCTCTCTTATTTTGAGTAGGTCTAAGGAACTATCATTGAATTTTTGTATGGTGATTTCTTTTAATGTTTTCCAGAGGGACCACGACTTTTTAGCCTTTTCTAATTCATAATTTACATAAGAAGCTTTTAGCTTTCGGAGCAACTTACTACAGTAATTAGCAGTAGCGTGTAGTTATGTGGTCTTAAGGATTAGATTATTTGGGCCTTTTTTGTTTTTAAATGCATTTAATCCTGATTCGTAGTGCATTTTAAAATCCCTGGGGTTGTCTATGGCTTTAAAATCCTTTTTGGTTCGTGGAATTTTAATGAATTTAGTATGTTCTCAAATAACTCTTTAACAACCTTAATAAAATCATTCGTACATTAATTTACATCTCCCATTTGATAAATCAGTGCATAGTTCGTATTATCCAACTCAATTATTATAGCTTATTTTCTGGTCGTGTACCCTCCCAGGAGGTGTAAGTTTGTATATATGTATACAAGTCTGGATGGCAGAATTACCTCTTTATTCAGAATCTGACAAACACTGACTAAATACAATTCATTAAACCATAAAACAATACAATATTTTTTAACAAAAAGAGCAAATTAAATGACTTTATACTTTGTTTTAAATATGTGTGTACCGGTTTTTGTATTTTAAGGCTTCCGTAACTCCAAATGCAATTGCAAATAATACGAGACACTTATTTAGGGATCTGTGCATTTATTTTATCTTTATCGATTGTGTTATCTTTACGTATGCGTATGCAAAACCTTTTTTATTTGATGTGCCCCTGACCAATATACGATGTGCGACCATCCTATATATGCTGCATTGGAACATGCAAAATCCAAAAACAAACTATGTAAAAACCAACAGATAATTCACAATCAAGTACAACTCGACCAATTCTGTTCTTTCATAATTTTTGTAGTGATATATAAATTCCTGGATGCATGCGCTAATTTCCATGTTTCTCTTATTTTGACGGCTACGTATATTGCGAATATTTCAACTACTACCGTTACTGAATAACCGTTGACGTGTTTTGATTTTACACAAACATTTTCCCAGGATATGAATCCATGAATATGGGAAATACGATTTTTGTAAAACAGTTTTTTAAACACACTATACATTTTTATAACTTAGAGTGGTGGTTAAAACATTTTATGGAATGTGTTATTTCATAGTAGATTTAAGACCCGATATTACTAGCCAACATTACAATATATTTTATTATATTGTATAAAATAGAGTTATATTCATTTTATCCCAAAACTACATTATAGGAATTAAAATCTAAAAGGTAAGCGAAATTGCTAATATTATTATGGAATTCAAATAAGCATCGACTATTATTTCAAGATCATCGGTCTATTTATTGCCAACTTAAGTATTCATTTTATTGGACTGCGGCATGTTTTCATACGTTTTATTTGCTAAACCTCCAACTCTCTCATAACACTAAAACAAAAGATTTTCATATTATCGTCGAATTGGATGAATCGCCCAGTGCAAAAACTAGCGGGAAAACCTCGATGTCGTTATTTATAATTTGTTGACGACCTACTTTTAATGAAACCTCGGCTAAAGGGAATATATCTCCTGAACTTTTGAATTAATAAATGTTCAAATTAACACGTGAAAGTCCGATATCAATTCGGCCACGTTTTATTGTGGTGTTATTGGCGAAATTTTATTCGTCATTATACTTATTGTCATTGTTTTCTGTAAAACATCTGTCTTTAGAGCTGTGTTAAGTGTGCAAATGTGTCACTATTAGATACGATTGATTTAAAGCCCTTTATTAGACCATTTACGTCCTCTGCTGAACATGTGTATCTTCTTAGCGGACCTTGGCAAACCAGGGTCGTTAAGCCATATTGCCATAATTACCTCGTTTCCTAGGCGCAGTAAGATGGTGTACCCTTGAGCAGATAAATGCTGTTAACTCATCCATCAACTGTATGACATTGAGTCACCTGTTACAACGCCTATAGGAATACTCATGGGGTGGTATATTCTAAGCTGGAAACTACACGGCTATATGGCCTTACGACAGCTATATGACTTACGGTATTACGACAACCTCCGTAGCGTAGCGGTATTTGGCTTGCTTTAAATCTCGGAGGTCGTGGGTTTGATCCCCACGCCGGACAGGAAAATTTTGTTTCCGGAATATGCAGCAGTATTTTTCTGTGTATTACGACATAAAACTGCGCTCACCAACCCGCCTTCCAAGAATGGTGACTATGGCAAAAAACCCTCCCTCGGGAGAAGGCCCATGTTCATCAGTGGACGTTTTTTTTGCTGATGATGTACATAGGGTGATGATGGATGTATATAGGGTACTGATTACAAAAACTCAATTAAAAAAGTATGTGTGCATAGTTTGTTACGGCTAATCTCTAGCAGGCTGGTCACTCTCAGTGACTGGGCCGATCTTAACGGGACTTTCGCTGGGAATTTTATAAATGAAATTTTACGCTAATTTTTATTTTGTCTGTTTTTTTGTTCGTTTGTAACACCAACGACTGATTAAACGGGACTTTCATTGTTAGATAGCTTATAAAATTCTAATTTTACGCGGACGAAAGTCACGAAAAATACTAATTGATTTATAAAGCTTTATGAATACAAAATGGCGAAAGTGATAGCGTGGCGTTGTCTACCATCGTAACATGTTTTTCTCTTCCATTCCTGTCTAGGAATGGAAGAGAAAAACGCCTTAAATAAATTGGGATAAGATCAGGGAGAGAGTCTGTTATAAAATACTTTGTCTTTAATGACTGACTAATGGATCAACGCATATCCTAAACCACTGATCGTAGAAACTAAAACTTGGCGTATGTATTCTTTATATAACGTAGGCATCCGATAAATAAGCATTGTAAAAGAGATGGATCTTTAAAATGTTATGAGATTGAAAAGAAATGTATGCAGAAATCGAAATCTACGCGATTAAAGTCGCAGGCAACAGCTAGTCTTATTATTAAACTCAAACAAGGATTGAAAAATTATGATTTATGATAATAAACAATAGAAATGGAAAAGCTCTTAAAGTACCTATCGCACCTTAAAATACCAGAAAACCTTTATTTATTTATACTTTTAATTCTTTCTCGACCTAATAATTTAGTTCACTGAGGCTTATGTTCTCATTAGCTGCAAATCCGTAGCGAAACCGTACATTAGAAGCATTGTGTTTAGAATTGTTCGCGTAAGTTGCTCACTAGATTAGTCCGACTTATAGCCGGCGTCCATTGTACACATATTTTGTACCCAATTTTGCTATTATTCTAGTGCGTTTTCGAAGCTTACTTTTGACTGACTAAAATTGGTCTATAAAAGTATTAAATCTAATTTTAAGATTATATAACAGCAATAAACGAACTTCCAATACTGGTGAAAGATGAGTAGAGATCCACACACTTTATCATTGACATTATAACATGTATTCGACTTCTGTTATACTATAAAGATATACTATACAAATAAAAGCAGCAAATTTAAATTAAAACTAACTTATAAAATACTACTATTCTAAATCTATTCTACTTGGCAAGGTTCACAGAATGCTGGCAGAATTACCCCGTTGAATGGCAATACTTACCTGCTGTGCAAAGTAAAAACCAGCATTCGGAGAATCGTGATGTTATACTTGTATTGATTAATCTCTTTACTATTATTTTTACTCTAATTGAATCTTCTGCAATCAAAATCAGATAATTACAGACCATTTTAGGAATCACTGGTATGAAATTATGTGTAATTTATTATATCTCTATTCGTTTTTCTCTATAAAAATCCTCGCAAACCCGACTCCTAAACCAAATGATAATTTTATTTTCCCATACAAATTATTATAACTGTCAAACGTGACAGTTTTGTTCCGTCATAGATTGATTGAGCAACCAAAAAGTGAAAGATAGTCGATAGTATTTTAAAATCACAAGAAGTACATTTCTAGACGAAAGTTGATCTGTCACCAGTGTCAAATATTTATAGGTGGGTTCAGAATTTTATTTTGAAAAGAGTAACGATATACTTATTACACCGTTCATGTTGTGATTCTGGCTTCTTTCGGTCATTTCCAATTGCTTAAACTCTTCCGCGGTAATATTGAAATCTAGAAAACTTACTCTATCCATAATCGATGGCGACCCTCCCTCTTTTCTTTCAGAACATTCTAGCATTTTGGGCTACATCGCTTGAACCAGTTTTTGAAGTATTTTTTCATAACTAATAGTAGGTAGGTGATACGAAGTGCATCGATGAACTTCGTATCACCCTACTTAACATAAGTTATTAAAAATCATTGGCATATCATCGATCATGGATAGAGCAATTTTTTTTTTTTTTAATTGTAATATTATGGCGTTTGACATGACATTTACAGAATGCGTGCTACTCTTAGTGCACATCACGGTTAGTTCATTACTATCACGCCTTATATGAAAAGTTCAATTCAATTTATAGTTTTAGCTAAGACAGTACAACGTATGTCGGGTCAGCTAGTTGTTATATATTAAAATAATCCGTTATACCTGTCTCATATCTAAATTGGATACATAATTCATAATGCATCAAAAGCATGAAGAAAGAAAATAAATTCAATTTAGGATTGATGAGCTTAATACGTCGTCCATCAAAAGATTTTCGATTGCGGGTTGGTCATGGCTACAAGATTTTTAGGACTATGATTGAGTATGATCCAATCCATAAATATGTTAATTCTAAAATGTTTAAAATAAAAATCCACCTATGCAAAGCCGGGGCGGGCCCCTAGTATTTAATAACGTCGTCATAGGGTCGCTGCAAGTCCGTGAATTACGTGCCCACAGTAAAGCTTGACCCCTTAGCCGGCGAAAGGGTATGTGGGACTCGCCCTCTTCATAGCGTGGTTTGCTATAGTCATACCACGAGGAGAGGACCCTACACCACTAAAACCCCCCGGACACTCCTCCGTCCGCCGTTGGTGAGGGCCGGGTACGCGAGCCATCCGGCCCTCCGACGGCACTCGTGGCCAAATTGGCGCCGCGGGCTCTCCTAGGAAAGCTTGACCCCTATGAAATGAACTGAGTAACTTTCAAAGAATTTCCCAAAACAAAAGCCGTAATTTCTTTCACATATTATTAGAACAGATTGTAATTATAATTTGAAGTGCTGGAGTATGACGATATACGCAATATAACCCATAGATTATAGGTACCTTAAATATTTACAAGAAACTAAAAGGTTCCAACTTTAAACTTACAATGTTAATACTCACGCCTTTAATAAATAAAAAACTTTAGCCAGCTCCTTCAATATTTTTAATTAACTTTTTGAAAACCAAAAACGGTTGTTGCTGCAACGTAAAGGCAAGTGGGAATTAGCTAAAAATTTGAAGAAAAATACTGAGAATTTGCAAGCTGTTTCCTGTTATTTTTTTTCATTGGAAGAATTTCGAAGCATTTTTTGTAATATATGAAATTTTATATTTATTTTGCGATTTACTGGTAATTATCACTTTATTTTTAAGTCATCTATGTCTTCTTTCTCTTTACCTTATCCATAATTTATTCATTTAAATCTTCTTTGCTGTGCCCATGTTTTGACTTTGACTATTTTTTTACCATTTTCTTTAACATTGATATTTAACATTTAGTAACAATTATTGGAATCGCATTACATTTTGATTTGGCCAAATTTGCAATAATAAATGACGATTTGTCTACATAGAAGCTTAGCCTTCTATTTTTAAAAACACTTTTGGATATTTATTTTACATTAATAACTTGTCAGTTTTGTCATATTCACAAAAACAGGAAATATTCGTCGTATTGTTTGACCTAATACTAAACTATTAGTTCTTCATTTAGTTTTAAACCGTATGTTTATTTGTTTTATAAATAAAGATATAATACATATATTTAATAAAAAAACACTCTCGAATAAGACCTCGCTGGCTTCTTAAGTATAATTTATTCATTCATATTTTGTGCTTAAAATTTCATTGCTGTCACCATGCCTTTACGCGTAGGCTTGAATTATAAAACATATTTAATGTATCTTCCTGAGCTTCTCAAATCTGCTTAATCTTGCATATACGTAATATTGTTGTCGTCTTGAGACTTACAACTAAGTAAATTCAAAGCGAAAGGTATGTATACCATAGTTATTATGTATTTAGGAATGAAAATGTCTGGAACACTAGGAATATTTACATACCTAACGTATGATAATATTATAACAACCGTATTGCATTTCTGTACTGGTACAGAGCTTGGTAATAAAATAAATAAATAAAAATCATTTTTATTTACGTAAACCTATTACAGGCACTTGCAAATAGTCAAAACAATAATTTAGTATTAAGTATTATTTAGATAATATCATAGTTTATAATATTATTATTATTAATTATCATATTTTATAAATTTTCAAATTAAACAAGTATTTAAGTTATTATTTTAATAATATTTTAGTCTTAACGTCTTAGTTTATTATTTAACTATATTGTGTCAAATAGCTTGTTCTGTCTATAGTAGGTTAGAACAATTGTCATTATTTAGGTGGACCATGAGTATATAACGACGGACGCGCTTTAATGCTACCACCGGATCCAATACGCCCCAACTGAGAAGATCCGGCGAAACAAACTCAGTGTGTTATTCTACTGCCGGTTTTAACACGACCCACATGAGACGGTCCGGCGAAACATACTCAAATGGGCAGAACGTAGGTTTTGGTCCAGTTACTTTAACTATTTATTGGCATACACATTTTTTGCCCAAACGGTTGTCTTTGAAATATTTGTTTATTGTGTTTTTATACTAGGTAATAGAAAAATAAAAGAATTTGAGACAGAACTAGCGGTCTATGAATATAATATATTATTATGTAAGTAGGTCAATTACAGATAGTTCACAGAACATCACACTATTATGCGTACTACTATTTTATTTGGGTACAGGGTCTCTAGGAAGTGTTACGCAAGTAGGTTTATGAAGCCAAACGTCTTTATCCTCAATATAGTCCTTAATGCTATAATAGCCTTTAGATATGAGGACCCGTTTAATATATACTTTAAAAGTTGGATCAGGCAAATCAGTTACATGACTAGGGAGTTTGTTATAAAACCTAATGCAATTACCCATAAATGATTTATTGGTTCTACTAACTCTAAAACCGGGTATGGCAATTTTATGTTTATTTCTCGTGTTAACATTATGAATATCACTTTTTTTGCTATATTGATATATTTTTTTTTTAACAAAAATTATATTTTGGTATGTGTATTCAGAGGGAACGGTAAGAATATTAATCTCTTTAAACCTGGTACGCAAGGAGTCGCGACTACCTAAACCGTAAATAGCCCTAACTGCTCTTTTTTGTAATATAAAAATACTATTGACATCAGCGGCTGACCCCCAAAGCAGTATTCCATAGGACATAATGCTATGAAAGTACGCGAAATACACTAGTCTAGCAGTTGCTTCGTCTGACAATTGCCTAATTTTCCAGACAGCATAAGATGCGGAGCTAAGTCTACCGGTTAATTTTTCAATATGAGGGCCCCATTGCAGTTTTGAATCTAATGTTATACCTAGAAAAACTGTTGATTGAACTAGGTCTAACGGTTCTCCATTTAATGAAGCAATTGGTTTAGCGTTAGTTACATTTGGGAGCACAAATCTGACGCATTTAGTTTTACCCGCGTTTAATAAAAGATTATTTGAAGAAAACCAATGTGAAAGTATACTAAGTGTTTTATTCTGTTCAATAAGGTTAGTATCTTTTCTACTGACTTTAAATATTAATGAGGTATCGTCAGCAAAAAGAACTATATCTGACAGTTTATTTAAAATGTATGGCAAATCATTTATGTAGACTAAGAACAGAAAAGGACCCAGAATAGATCCTTGGGGCACGCCCATTTTTATCAAATGCTCTTTCGAAGCAACGCCGTCTACGTATACTATTTGTTTCCTATCAGATAAATAGGATACAACAAGATCAAGCGATTTTTGCAGTTATTCCATAATATTTTAACTTCAGAACGAGCGTCTCATGATTTACACAGTCGAAAGCCTTGGAAAGGTCACAGAAGACTCCAAGAGCATCCTGCGACCCCTCCCAAGCCTCCAGTATGGATTTGATCAGAGTGCATCCTGCGTCCTGAGTAGACCGGCCTTTAGTGAATCCAAATTGCTTGTCGTGCAATATCCCATTTAGATTAAAATGTGTCAACATTTGATTGAGCATAATCTTTTCGAATACTTTACTTAATGTTGGTAATATCGAGATAGGTCTATAGTTAGTCGCGTTATTTGAGCAACCTGATTTAAATATCGGCACTATTTTACTAACCTTCATTAAGTCAGGAAATACTCCATCAGTCAGAGATTTATTAAAGATGGCTGCTAGAGTAGGAGCGATATTTTGTATTACTGTGTCAATAGCTTTAACAGAAAGTCCCCACAAGTCTTCTATACCTTTCATTTTAATTGTTCGGAATGCCTTTACTATATCAACATCATTTACAGACTGGAAGCCGAATTTAGACCCGTTTGATTTAATATTCGTTTTTAATAGTCTTTCAGCTTCCTGAGGGGAAGAAGGCAGGTGTTTAGTGGTATCAACTGGTATATTAGTAAAAAAGTTAGCAAAGAAATCTGCAATAATATTTTTATCTGAGACTAACTTATCACTGATATTTAAGTTTATAGTTTTATCCTGAATTTTGTTTTTACCAGTTTCAATATTTATTATTTTCCACGTAGACTTTATTTTGTTGTCCGACTTTTTTATTAATTCACTCATATATAGTGACTTTGCCTGAATACAAACTACTTTAAAAATTTTAGAATATTTCCTTACAGTATTTATAAAATTGTCATCAGTTGTGTAGGACCTTATATTATATAATTCATACAAAACATCTCGGCTCCTTCTTATACCTTTGGTAGCCCAAGTACTAAATTTTAGTTTATTAGGGTCGATTTCTAAACGTTTAGTTTTACACACTCTCTTAAACTCCTCATGAATTGATTGTGCTAATGTATTGTACATAGCATTAGAACTACTGTCTGAATCTAAAGTTAGTTGACACAATCTCGTTTTTAAATTATGACTGAACTTATCTAGATTTTTCTTTGTGAGGGGTCTGAAACTAATAATAGATTTTTCTATGATCAATGCGTTACTAACTTTAACAATTTGGCACTTGTGGTCAGAAGGAACACCAGTTACCAAACTTTTACTGGCCACCTCAAAGTTTGTGATAATATTATCAATGCAGGTGGCCGTTGTTGGTGTGACTCTAGTGGGCTCAGAAAATAAACAGTTAAGATTAAAAGACATAAAAAGAGCCAAAAAACTATTTTTTTCTGGTGAATCTACTAATATATTTATATTAAAGTCGCCACAGATCAATATGTTTTTATTACTTTTGAATTTTTTAAATATTTCTTCCATTGTACTAATAAAATGTTGGAAGTATGACGAAGGTGGTCGGTATATACATATTATATAGTAATGCTGTATTTCAACGCAAGCAACCTCACAAATCCGTTCTACTGACATACTGCTAATATCCTAACGTTCTTTAAATTTCAAACCATCTCGCATTAATATAAGTACACCTCCACCCTCAGCAGAGACCCTGTTATTAAAACTAGCAACCGTATAGCCATTTATATTAAAACCAATTTTGTGTGCCTTCAGCCACGTTTCTGTAAAGCATAGAATGTCAATATTATACTTTTCATTAAAAAGTTCTACATCTAATATTTTGCCAGAGAAGCGGTTTATATTCTGGTGCGATAAGACCAAAAACTTATTACACTTCTCCATTGTCATACTTAATTGTTTAAATTACTAACTAGACTAATTTTAGTAACATTACTAAGACAGTGTAAAAATAAAGGCTTTGTCATACTATGTATGACTGTGTTAATATTTGATGCTAATAATTTAGCAATTAAACTTAAAGATTTTTTCAGGACATACACAGTATTCCTGGTCGCCCTACAACTAATTGTAAAACTATTTACATCAAAAAATGTAAACTTGTCACTATAATGACTAACCAAAAATTGAATATGATTATTCAACATGTGAATATAATTATTAGTCTTCTCAGACATATTATTTAAATAAGGGAAGGCACACAGTATTATTTTATTGCACTTTAAGTCTAACATTCTTGTGAAACTATCTGTAATATCTTTTTTTGTTAAGTTTTTGCAATTGCCTGCCAGTAATGTTATGCAAGACTTGTTTGTATGATCTGTATTTATTATCTTATTTACTAAATCTTTGTAATGTATACCTGGAATACAACAGTTGAATAAAGGCTGACTTAGTTTATTATTGAGCAGAGAGCCCAGACCTACACCTACATCATCTGAATACAGGACTGATGTAGTATCACATACATTGTACAATGAGTCAGAGCACCTCGTTGGGGTCTTGGGCTCGGAGGTAATTTTTGATTCTATTATACTAGGTAGTAAATTACTTGTTACACTAGAACTATCATTACATAAATGAGCTAAATCTTGCATTTTAATTTTAAAAGATTTATATTTATTGTATGTGACTGCCAACGATTTTTCTAACGTTTTTATCTCGTTAAGCAAGTCCTTAGTGTCTTTTTCATAAATATTTTTACTATCCTCCAATTTAATCTCATAATTCTCAAGTTTATTCAACAAATTCCTGCGTTCATTTGACAATTTTATAATATACTTTTTTAATTGACAATTATTTAGGGACCTAATATTTGGTTGATAGTCAACGGAGTCATCTCCAGTCAGATCAATTGTTATTGCTAATTATATAGCCTAAGAGTTAGTTCAATTTATTCATGGCACGGCTATTTTTAACACTCATAATAAAATTTCCATAGGCATTGGGGACATCGTCCTCTGTGCTACGTTTTTAAGGAAATTAATTCATCTATCCCTGTAGTATAATCAAACTGTAAACTGTCTTCAGGCTTAAGGTCAGCTTAGATTAACATAGTGTCCGGTTTAATACCCGTTATGATGAAACTTATCCAGTTTAGTTTAATACAATGCAACTGTCCTAACTATGTTATATTTACTGGAGTTATCAGATAATATCAACGCTACTTTAGATCAACCGTCAGTATCATAAATTATATTAATTATAGCAACGTCGTAGTTATCTATTATGTACGCAAATTTATTGCATATAGTAGCAAGAATTATTAGTGAAACTGCAAAATGCATTGCCTGTTTGTAGTAAAAATAAGAATACATACAGTTTGTGAGAGACTATTTATAACATGAATAGGTGTCACGCGCAGTTTTACATGTGAATGGTTTTAAAGATTTATTTTTTAAATAAATGTATTTTAGGTTTTCACTACTAATATCAGCTATTCTTGTGATATTCCTAATTCAGAAATGTTTACTAGGTTAATGATCCTCCTGAAAATTTCGAAATATGTTCCATATCTAGTACAATAAACATAGATATGCCGCAATCATCTAGTTGGATCGGCCATTCAAGGGGATGGCTAACCCGTTAATTGGAAGCCGACATTCAATGAAATGTCTAATAGAAAACTAGCCAAATCGTACTATTAAGAGGTGTGCCCGGCGGATTAACCACGCTCTGCATGCAAAATTTTTATTTAACGTAAATGGTTAACAAAAGTTAATAGGTTTTATAAAACTGTTTTTAACAGAAATAACATAGACCTAATTTAAATTTAAATCCCTTCATTTAGTCTGATTTTACGTCAGCCAAACTCAAAAGTGTACCTTACTATATGCCAACTTGTTTAACGTTAAATGATGTTAGTTCATTTAACGATGGGCGTAGGCATTCAATTAAATATCGGCGTTTGCTTGGCGGGCTGGCCGTCCCATTTAATGGCAGATTTGATTAAACGGCTGCGATAGATACACCTAGCGTTTTCACCTGCTTTTTTTGTTTTCTTTTGTCCGTAGGGAAATGCATATACGCATTTCCGCCGCTGCAGTGTTCCCGCGCCGACGGTGGGTATGTGGGACTCACCATCTCCATAGCGTCGTATGCTATAGTCATACCGTGAAGTGAGGACCCTACACCACTAGAACCCCCCCGGACACTCCTCCTCCAAACCTCATAATAAAATATTGTTCAAGTTACTCCTAGCTAAGCTAATTCTCTAATTGCTTAATAATGGTTAAAATCGTATTGCAGTGTTTGCACTTATTAAATAAAACAAAAATACAAACATCCATTTTTTCTGTTTCATAAAATAATTAAATTAAAAAGGTTTCGTTCACGTAAAATGTTTACAGTTTTGTTAGTTGAAAACAAATTGTAAATAGTCAAAACATTGACGGATCTGCTAAAGTAACTAGTTTTTTTTAAATAAATAATTTATATTGTATGTATATTGACGAACTCGTTTTAAAGGACCGGACCCAATGCGCCCCAATGATGATCAGACTCGGCGAAACAAACTCGGTGGTTTATTTTACTGCCGGGTTCAGCGCAGCTTTATTGAGACGATCCAGCGAAACATACTCGCACGGGCACGTCTACGGGTTTTGGTTCAGTCATTTACTTCATTTAATTGCATACACAGTTTGTCCATCGGTCGTGTTTATATCATTTTTAATTAATATAAATTTAGAATAAAATCTTTCGTGAGTGGTACACATATTTATATTATTCAACCGGTTGTACTCACTGATTTTAATCATCCGATGATTAAAATGCCGAATTAGTCGCCCGGCGCCGCGCCGTCGAGTCGACTACTCCTTGAGAATGGACCTCGGGATGGTCTCGAAACTATTCGGACATATCCGATGATTAAAAACCGTGAGTACAACCGATTGAATAATATAAATAAATATAGATTTATAATAATATACAGGGTGTCCCAGAACTCAACGTCAAGCCTAAACGGGGTGACAGGATTGATCATAACCATCACGAAAAAAATCTATCCCATGCAGTTTGAAAATTATGGGCATTTTAAGAAAAACCTAGAAATTTGATCAAACTGTACAGTTTTTTGGTTATTGTGGTTATTCTTTTTATTTTTGCTCATTTGAACTTTGGAAACGTAATCCTAAATAACATTTCTAGAATTCCAATAAAAAATAATGACACAATTGCCTCAAGTTACCGAGAATTGAGACTATTTGTTAAACTGTGAATTTAAAATTGTCAAGATTCGTCGACTTTGACAGGCCCTCGTTTAAAAAAATGTACTAGAGTGAAATGAAATGACAACGTTTATTGATAATGTAGACGAATCGATCGTACCTATTATAAGTCAAATACAATGATAAAACTATACAAAGAAAAAAAAATCTTGACTAATTAATTAGTATACATTTTAACAGTAATAATAACATTACTGTAAAAATATATGTATAAATATAATTTAAATCTACCAATGTGACACGTAATAGTCGCGTATTATAAATATAATTAGAATCAACCAGCGCGGGCTGGGATTAGGTCAGAAGCATAGAACGCGTCGCGAGCCTCACCTTGCAAGGGCGACCGGACCCTATCCTAGCTTCCTACGAGTCTTTCTCTATCTACCTACTTTGTGACACCCGGAGAAGAAAGACTATAAGAAACTCCGAGATCATTCTTTTTGTCGTTCTTTAAAGTCTTTGATTAATCATTTGTACATCTATTGAGAACATTTTTAGTATCTAGGTTAGTGATCCCCATACATCGATATGTAGGCACTCATACCAGGAAAGTGTGAAGACAACAATGATAATTTTAATTCCCAATTCGGTGGGATAGCTAAAGGATGCCAGTCTGCCGCAATGAGACCGATGGATTCATCCGCCAAACATCTCCATCGTCCATATATTCTTTAATATTATAGAAGCCACGCGTCATAAGGACCTTTTTCACATACTTTTTGAATCTATGGTCTGGCAAAGCTGTCACAATTAAAGGAAGTTTATTATAGAATCTAATACAATTTCCAAGAAATGATTTACTTGTCTTATTTACTCTATAAAAAGGTGTAATGATCTTATCTTTGTTCCTAGTGTTAAAATTATGTACGACCTTCTTTTTGATGAATTTATTTATGTTTTTACGGGCGTAAACTATATTTAGGTATATGTATTCGGAAGGCACGGTAGGTATATTAATTTCTTTAAATAGACTACGAAGAGAATCACGGCTTCTTTTTTTATAAATAACACGGATTGCTCTCTTTTGTAGTATGAAAATACTTTGGATATCTGCGGCCGATCCCCATAATAGGATCCCGTATGACATTACACTATGAAAGTAAGCAAAGTAAACTAATCTAGCTGTTTCTATATCAGTCAATTGTCGGATTTTCGGATCCAGAACGCATAAGATGCAGAGCTAAGTTTTTCAGATAGTCTTTCTATATGTGGTCCCCATTGCAACTTGGAGTCAAGAGTAATTCCTAAAAAAATTGTTGATGGAATTGAGCTTAATGGCTCCCCATTTAATTCTACATTAGGAATGTTATTCGACACATTTGGTAATGAAAATCTAATACATTTCGTTTTACTTGCATTAAGAAGGAGATTATTGGCGGAGAACCATTCCGAGATTAAAGCGAGTGTGCGATTTAACTCTGTAACATTTTTGTCTTTTCTATTTACATTAAATATAAGGGATGTATCATCTGCAAATAAAACTATATCGCACTCATTTTTGACAACATTTGGAAGATCGTTAATGTAGATTAAGAACAAAAATGCACCTTTGTGGAACTCCTATTTTGACAGTAGAACCTTCGGAAATTACATTGCCAATAAATACTCTTTGTTCTCGACCTGTTAAATAAGATGTTATAAGATCAAGTGCTGAGTCAGTGAATTCGTAGGATTTAAGTTTCATAATAAGCGTGTTATGGTCAACGCAATCAAAAGCTTTCGAAAGGTCGCAGAAAATACCTAATGCATCGCAGGATTTCTCCCAAGCCTTAAATACAGATTCTATTAGATTGGAACCGGCATCTTGAGTAGATTGGCCTAGTATTAGTAGATATTAGTAGATTCACTAGAAAAAAATATTTTTTTGGCTCTTTTTATGTCATTTAATCTAAACTGTTTATTTTCTGAGCCCACTAGAGTCACAACAACAACGGCCACCTGCATTGATAATATTATCACAAACTTTGAGGTAGCCGATAAAAGTTTGGTAACTGGTGTTCCTTCTGACCACAAGTGCCAAATTGTTAAAGTTAGTAACGCATTGATCATAGAAAAATCTATGATTAGTTTCAGACCCCTCACAAAGAAAAATCTAGATAAGTTCAGTCATAATTTAAAAACGAGATTGTGTCAACTAACTTTAGATTCAGACAGTAGTTCTAATGCTATGTACAATACATTAGCACAATCAATTCATGAGGAGTTTGAGAGAGTTTGTAAAATTAAACGTTTAGAAATCGACCCTAATAAACTAAAATTTTGTACTTGGGCTACCAAAGGTATAAGACGGAGCCGAGATGTTTCGTATGAGTTATGATGATGTGCTGTGGTCTGATCACTATCCATTGGTTATAGAATGCAAATTAAGTGCAATTGTACCAAAGAATGTCATTAATTCACGATCAAGTGGTATGGTTGTGTGGGGGGAGAGAAGTCGATATCTAATTGATTTGTATGAGAAGGAATGTCACAAAAAGTTGAGACTAATCGACTTTCCACACGATCTTAGTAAGTGTTGTGATGCGATGTGTAATAATAATAAGCATAAAATAGTTATTGATAAACTTTACTCAGACATCGTACATGCTTTAAGTGAGGCCGTGGTTGGTCGCGGAGGCAGCACTGAGCGCTTGAAAAGGGTGGTGACGGGCTGGAACACGCATGTCGCCGACGCACACAGGGAGGCTAAGCAAAAGTTTAGGCTATGGGTGTGGTATGGAAAACCAGTATCCGGGCTGGTTTATAATGAGATGTGTGAGGCTAGAAAAGTCTTTAAGTCACGTTTAAAGTCGTGTCAAGACCATGAAGACCAAATTAAAATGGACATACTAGCCTCTCATCACTCAAGAAATGATTTTCGTGGTTTCTGGAAGCATACCAGTAAGTTGCAAAATAGATCAGGAATTCCTGTGAGCGTCGACGGAGTGAGTGAACAAAAAAATATTGCTGATCTTTTCAAGCAGCACTTTTTTGTAAAGTCGCCATTAGGGCCCTCAAGTACGGTGCTTGAGGCTGAGTCTGGATCGGGTATAGGGATACGATTTAAATCTAAGGAGGTTACTCAAACAATACGATGTATGTCTAGAGGTAAATCTCTTGGCCATGACGGGCTCAGTATTGAGCATCTGCGTTATGCCAGTCCACACTTGGCTAGAGTTCTTACATGTTTTATGGCTTTTGTGTGAGCCATAGTTACTTGCCCAGTGAGATGATGCGGACAGTAGTAGTGCCCATTGTTAAAAATAAGACTGGCGACCTCGCGGACAGCAGTAACTATAGGCCCATCTCACTAGCTACTGTGATATCGAAGGTGTTTGACAGTATGCTTAACACACCACTAAACAAAATTGTTAATATTCATGACAACCAGTTTGGGTTTCGCCGTGGTTTATCTACAGAAAGTGCAGTATTGTGTCTTAAGCATACTGTCAAATACTATACGCAGCGTGGGACGCCGATTTATGCTGCCTTCCTCGACCTATCCAAGGCTTTTGATCTGGTGGCTTATGACGTGCTGTGGAGAAAGATGGAGAAGGAAAAGTTGCCAATGGAGCTGATTAACATCTTTAAGTATTGGTATGGCAACCAGATCAATAATGTACGATGGGCTGGTACTTTTTCTGGGCCATACAGGTTGGAATGCGGGGTGAGACAGGGAGGGTTGAGCTTACCCACGCTTTTCAACATGTATGTAAACGGGCTAATTGACGAGCTCAGCAGCACTAGGGTGGGGTGCTATATAGATCGTATCTGTGTGAATAATATCAGCTATGCCGATGACATGTGCTTCTGAGCGCGTCGATCTGTGGTCTTAGAAAGTTAGTTGCCAAATGTGAAGAGTATGCAAAAACACATGGTTTAAGGTACAATTCCAATAAATCGGAGATCATGGTCTTTGAGGCTGGGGGCGGACTGGGTTATGTACCACCTGTATTGATATTGACGGTCAATGACGGTCTCGATATTGAGCGGGAGCGGAGGGCGTTGTCGGTAAGGGCGAACATGCTGGCTCGTAGGTTTGCACGCTGCTCACTTAAGGTGAAAATTACTCTGTTTAGAGCTTATTGCACGTCATTTTACACGTGCAGCCTGTGGGCTAGATATACCCAATGGTCGTACAGCGCTCTCCGCGTTCAATACAACAACGCTTTCAGGGTATTGGTGGGGCTGCCGCGTTTCTGTAGCGCGTCGGGAATGTTCGCGGACGCACATATAAATTGCTTTTACGCAACAATTCGAATAAGGTGTGCATCCTTGGTGCGCAGGGTGCGCGCCAGCTCTAACAATATCCTGAAAATGATAGCTAGCAGGCTCGATTGTATATACATCAATCACTGCAGTGCCGTCTCGTATGGGATGAAGTAAATGTTAAAAATATAAGTACTAACATAGTTCTTAATTAAGTCTACTAACATATTGAGTCTTTGTTACTTGAATAAATAAATATATTATATTATATTATATAAGGTCCTACACAACTGATGACCATTTTATAAATACTGTAAGGAAATATTCTAAAATTTTAAAGTAGTTTGTATTCAGGCAAAGTTACTGTATATGAGTGAATTAATAAAAAAGTCGTATAACAAAATAAAGTCTACGTGGAAAATAATAAATATTGAAACTGGTAAAAACAAAATTAAGGATAAAAGTATAAATTTAAATATCAGTGATAAGTTATTCTCAGATTAAAATATCATTGCAAATTTCTTTGCTAACTTTTTTACTAATATACCAGTTGATACCACTAAACACCTGCCTTCTTCCCCTCAGGAAGCTGAAAGACTATTAAAAATGAATATTAAATCAAACGGGTCTAAATTCGGCTTCCAGTCTGTAAATGATGTTGATATAGTAAAGGCATTCCGAACAATTACAATGAAAGGTACAGAAGACTTGTGGGGACTTTCTGTTAAAGCTATTGACACAGTAATACAAAATATCGCAGCCATCTTTAATAAATCTCTAAGTGATGGAGTATTTCCTGACTTAATGAAGGTTAGTAAAATAGTGCCGATATTTAAATCAGGTTGCTCAAATAACGCGACTAACTATAGACCTATCTCGATATTACCAACATTAAGTAAAGTATTCGAAAAGATTATGCTCAATCAAATGTTGACACATTTTAATCTAAATGGGATATTGCACGACGGGCAGTTTGGATTCACTAAAGGCCGGTCAACACAGGATGCAGGATGCACTCTAATCAAATCCATACTGGAAGCTTGGGAGGGGTCGCAGGATGCTCTTGGAGTCTTCTGTGACTTTTCCAAGGCATTTGACTGAGTAAATCGTGAGACGCTCGTTCTTAAGTTAAAATATTATGGAATTACTGAAAAATCGCTTGATCTTGTTATATCCTAATTATCTGATAGGAAACAAATAGTATACGTAGACGGCGTTGCTTCAAAAGAGCATTTGATAAAAATGGGCGTGTCCCAAGGATCTATTCTGGGTCCTTTTCTGTTCTTAGTCTACATAAATGATTTGCCATACATATTAAATAAACTGTCAGATATAGTTATTTTTGATGACGATCCTGTAGGCGATAGGGTGAGTAAGAAATAATAACCAGGATTGCGTTTTTAAGAGGTACTTTGAAGACACGTATAAGAATGTAGCAGCGTAACGAACGGCGGGTGGATCGCAACTGCCCGAGCGTCGGTGGCTAAGCCTGTGTGCGTGTTTTATATACATACGTACGCTCACACTCACATACGTGCATTCGCCGCAGCGTTAGTTTATTTAATATAAGTAGGTATAAAAAGAAAGTACATATATTCTAATTTGAGGTATAACAGTATATACCTAAATAGATATATGCATTATTATTTGTATAAACATTTACGTCGTCTACATTCTCCCCCTCATTGTCCGTCAAGGACAATCATCATCAGCTGTAGGGAGCAGAGCCACATGCGATACTGGTCTGGTAAGTATTCCAGTCTTCGTTTTTACGTCTACAATTCGTATGCGACCGTCAGTACCAGGATGTACATCTTCTATTTTACCCTTTGGCCAGGTGTTCCGAGGCAGTGCTGGATCGACAATGAAAACAATGTCTCCTTTTTTCAGTTGATTGCCCTCCTGATACCATTTTTGTCGTGGAAGAAGTGTTGCCAGAACTTCACGTACCCAACGCCGCTAGAATGCATCGGTAAGTCTTTGGGCAAACCAGGTACTGGTAGATTAGAGGAAGAGCCGATCAGAAAATGGTTCGGTGTCAAGCTTTCAGGGTATTCATGGTCTGTAGTGACATAGCTTAGTGGACGACTGTTAATTATATTTAATTTTTCTATTTCAGCAAGTAATGTCGTTAAGACTTCTTCGCGCGGTGCTCTTTCCTTTAGGATTACTCGCAGAGATATTTTGACACTTTTAATCAGGCGCTCCCATGCTCCCCCCATATGAGGGCTGGCCGGTGATATAAAATGCCATTCAAGTCCATAGTTTTCTAGCTCATCATTGACACTGGCTTGCTTGATTTCGTTAAACGACCTTTTCAGTTCAGCTTCAGCGCCTCTCAGATTAGTACCATTGTCAGAGTACATTCTGTATGGCCATCCGCGCCTTGCTGCCATTCTTCTTAAGGCCATTATAAATGAATTTGTGGACAACGAGGGTACCAGCTCAATGTGTATCGCGCGTACGGTGAGACATGTAAATAATGCACCATATCGTTTCTGGCGGCGACGACCAATTGTCACTTCCATCGGACCAAATAAATCAACTCCGCAGTGTGTAAAAGGCCTTTCATGATGGGCAAGTCTTCCCTGGGGCAGATCTCCCAATCGTGGGTTTGAGGGCTTAGCTTTGTTTATTCGGCACAACAAACACTTCGACGCAACAAAACGTACGGTAGGTCGTAAATTGACGAGCCAATATTTTTGACGAATTTCGTTGACGACAGTCTCGTTGCTACCGTGTATTACCCTCTCGTGGTAGTGCTTTACGATTAATCTTACGATCGTGTCGTGACCGTCCAATATAATAGGATTTTTCAGGTGCGGTTCAACATCGGTGGCGGCTTCAATCCTGCCGCCCACGCGTAGTAATCCTTGTTTGTCTATCACTGGCGTTAATTTACGTAATCGGCTACTAGGTATAATCGTCTTATTATTTTTCAGGGCAATAACTTCGTGACTAAACGATTGTGTCTGCGAGTAGCGCAGTAATTCAGTCTCAGTGGGCTGCATTAACTCTGTGTTTAGTTGTTCGCCATGCTGTCCTCTGCATCTTTTTATAAATAACAATACATTTGCCATACATCGTAACAAACGGAGCCACGAAGAAAACTTCGACGGATCGGGTAGGTAAACAATCGCCTTTTGTTTCACACGTCAAGGTGTTCACTTGTAGATTCTCATTATTAACTATAATATTTTCTTTTACAGCTTCATATTTTGGCCAACTTTCGCGCGGGGAGTACAAGAAGCGGGGTCCCCGGAACCAGTCGCAGTCGTTATTCAGCTTATAGTTATTTATTTTAGTCGCTTTATCGGCTATGTTTACATGTGTAGGTACGTAATTCCATTCCTGTGGTTGTGATAATTCATCTATTTCACCAAGTCTGTTTGCGACATATACATTATCTTGACGAGTATCATTTTTTATTTGGTGCAATACTATAAGGGAATCGGTCCAGAAGTATTTATGAAAAGCAGTCAAACGGCTTTCGCGTGTTATTGTATTAGCTAGCAATCACAGCTGCTTGCAACTCGAGTTTAGGTATAGTTACGTATTTATTGACAGGTGCCGCTCGACTTTTGCTAGCGATGAATGATACACACACATCTTTGTGTTTATTTAATTTTCGCCAGTATGCTACCGCAGCCATAGCAGTTGGCGCGGCATCACAAAACACATGCAATTCTATCGTCGTCTCGTTCTCACTACTGCAATGAGGGACGTGTTTGTTATCTCGCTCGTACACTCGCGGTGCGAAATACCATCTTAGTATGCGTAACAGTCGTAATGATTGCAGTTCTATTATCCAGTCACCAAAAATTTTTCTTTCCTTTTCAGGGATACAATCGTCCCATTTAATTTCAGTCTTCCAAGTATTTTGTAATATTATTTTCGCTTTTACAAAAAACCAAATATATCATAGATTGACATAAATATTTGTAGAAGTTCTCTTTTTGTAGGACTTCTTTTGAGTTCCAGGATTTCAGCTGGGACACTTTTCAGTGATAGGTCGAAGCTGAAGGTGTCACTTGACGGGTACCACATAAGTCCAAGCGTCTTTTCGGGTAGGTCAGCGGATCCGATTTTCAACTCTATTGCCTTGTCACTTAAGGTTTCTTTTGGCATGCATTCTAGCACATCATGTTTGTTTGAAATCCAGTTTCTTATCTCAAATCCACCTCTTCTATGAATTTCGGCGACCTCAGTTATCATTTTTATTGCTGACTTTTCATTATCAACACTTTCAATATAGTCGTCCATATAATGGGATTTTAATATAGCTTCAGTGGCTTCAGGCATTTCATTTTTATATTGTAGTGCGTTTTTATTTTTAATATGCTGTGCAATAAACGGGGAACAGTTTCCGCCGAATAAGAGTGACGTCATGGCGTATGTTTTTATATCGTCGTTTTTATTTTCGCGCCATAAACATCGTAAGGCGTGCTGGTCTTCTTCTTTTATTTTTATGCGAAGGAAATAATCTCTTATATCACCCACAATAGCTACGGGCTTCTCCCTAAAGCGTAACATGATGCCCAGTAGTGACTGTAGTAGGTCTGGGCCTTGTAGTAGGTAGTCATTTAGGGAGTAACTACCGCTGACAGCTGCGGAATCAAATACCAATCTTAATTTTCTTTTATTGGGGTTTAAATTTTTTTTATTTAAAATTAGGTAAATACCATTCTCGACTATTATGCGTTGAGATCTCGTCATCCAATAACAATCGGGCGTAGTTATTGACTAATAAATGATTGATCCTCTCTTTATATCGTGTAGCATAATTTTCATCTAATGACATCTTTCGCTCAACAGCAAGGGATCTTCTGTAAGCATTTGGGTAAGAATCTGGCATAGGTAAATCATTCTTCCATGGTAGGGCGACGACCCACATTCCATTACATAATTTCGCAGATGTGTCAACAATGTTGACCGCACGAATATCATCCTTATTTACTCGTGGTTTAGAATTCACCCCAATAGCTTCAATTCCAAATGATCGTCGAACAAGTTCATGTAGTTGCTTATCTCCGTTATCAATGTGTGTGTCACTAGGCCTTTGTTGCATTGAGTTCGGTTCTGCGTCCACACATGTGTGCATCTCCCACCACGAGCGCCTTGCGCCTGCGGGGGTAGCGGGGGAAATTGGTGTGCGAATCACGGAGGCGGCCGACGGGGCGCGCTCGTACAATGTCGTAGTCAACGCATGCTCAGCGGTTAGCGGGCGGCCGTTGCGAGCGCGGTAGGGGTTCGGTCCCGGAATGATGCCGTGTATGCACCATCCGAGCGGAGTTAGGGTAGCACATGGTTCGTTAATGCCACGATAAATAGTTTTAAGAGTCATGAGCATGGAAATTATCCTGCCCAATTAATATTTTAGGTTTGACGTTCACGGTTGCACAAATTAAACTGTTTTTTAAATCACGTAAATGTTCGTAGTTTTCAAGTTTCACTTTTGATAAGTTTTGAGTAGGCAAATCTAGTTCATTTATTTTGCGTGCGCGCACTTCGTAGATTTTATCGTTAATGTTCGATAGTTTAAAGTTCACAATTTCACGTTGACACACGATATTGGAGTTCCACGCACCCCTAATACTTAAAGTTTTTACACTTTAAAGATTTACACAGTTCGCGAGATCAGCTGATATTAGGGACATTGTTGCACCGTCGTCAAGCAAGGCGTGCGTAGGTATAACACCACTCGGTCCGTGCAAATTAACACGAACTACTTTTAACATCGTACTATTTAACACAGTAGTATTTGTAACAGTCTCTGGACTTGAATTTAATTCATATTTAGCGGTTGCACTCGTACATGTATCGTTAATCGATGGCGATGTTCATTTGGCCGGCCAGTGTAGTAGGCGGTGATGAGGCAGACCACAATCATCGATGTCACACACCGCGGCCGGACAGGTATCTTTCACGTGCCCTAGCAACAAGCACTTGTGACACAGCTTATGCATTTTAACAAAACGCCACTTATCTTTACCCAATGCACGTTTGAATTTGACACAATTTGATAGTGTGTGAACAGCTGTTTTACAAAACTTGCAAGTTTTTTCTATATCGTTGTCAGTATTTATTATAGATTGTACGGAATACGTTTTACGTTCTTCGTTTCTCTTAGGGAACTTATTTTCCGTTTGGGTGCAGCTGCTGCAGGAATAAGGCATGGATATGACTTATTCCTGCAGCGGCGACCTTTGTTGCTTCTCTGTGTAGAAACTCGGAGAACAATTGTAGCTTGGCTCTACTGTCGTCTCGATTGTCATAAATAGGTATAGTCTGCCCACTTGTTTATCAGAATGCTAGGACACTTCGATATGGCGATGTTTAATAGTTCTGGACTCCGTAAATAATCACTCTGATTAATAGACTTAGCAACCGCCACATAGTTCTTTATTTTAACAGCAAAGTTCACTAACTCGGTGTGATAATTGTGCGGTAATGGTTGAAATTTCTTATGCTGTGACGTGATTTTGTACATAATAAGCTCCGGGCGGCCAAAGCGTAGTTCTAGTGCTCCTTAAATGATAGCCGGCGAACTATCACTGATAAGTAGTGATGAAACTGCTTCCCTCGCATCACCACGAAGGCACTTGTTAAGTCTCGTCATATTTTCCTGATCACTGTATTCACACAACTTGGTGGAGTCTTCGTATGTTTTTTTAAATTGTAGCCACTCAAATGATTCCCCAGAAAATATAGGCAGCTCTTTAGGTGTCGCTAATCTAGATAAATATTTAGTGTTAGCAGTTTGTGTAGCCGTAGCTAGGCTTTGAATAGCTATCGATAGGTGCTTGTTGTCATGCGAGGCCGGGCCAGCAGTAACCAGCGGCGGGCGGGTTGCGTTCGTGCATGACTCATGCGAGTTGTGTATGCTTTTCTCTAGCCATTGTTCTACTTTCCGAGATGTTCCAGCTAAGGATTGTTGTATAGAGGCTCGGGACTTATGAGAGCGGTCATTGTCCAGCGCAGCGAGATCAGCTGCCAGACGCTTATCTATCAGCTCTTTCTCAATTTTAGCCTTAGCCTCGGCTGCTTCCAGCTCCAATAGTTTTCTACGTGCCGTTGTCGAAGATCTTGAGCTCTTATTAGAAGAAGCTGCTTGGCAACGCCCAGGTTCGTATTTCTAACTACCTGCAACCGCAGATTCAAAAGGTTCGGTATCGGGCTTATTATCTTTTTCTTTATTTAACACTGCTGGACATGTCTTCACGGAGTGCACTTCATTATCACTATTGTTATGCATCAACTTTTCTCGTAAGAGAGTGCCACGCGTTTTAACCATTTTGCGCGGCGGTGTGGTGAACATTCCCAGTAGTCAGTTAGATCTCTTCGACTTTGTTCCTCGTTGATCCGGCTCGAAGGACCACTGTAGGCGATAGGGTGACTGGATCTCGAGGAGATTAAGAAATAATAACCATTGCGTTTTTAAGAGGTACTTTGAAGACACGTATAAGAATGTAGCAGCGTAACGAACGGCGGGGGGATCGCAACTGCCCGAGCATCAGTGGCTAAGCCTGTGTGCATGTTTTATATACATACGTACGCTCACACTCACATACGTGCATTCGCCGCAGCGTTAGTTTATTTAATATAATTAGGTATAAAAAGAAAGTACATATATTTAATTTGAGATATAACAGTATATAAATAGGAATATATGCATTATTATTTGTATAAACATTTACGTCGTCCACCTCTTTAATATTTAAAGTCAGTAAAAAAGATACTAACCTTATTGAACAGAATAAAACACTTAGTATACTTTCACATTGGTTTTCTTCAAATAATCTTTTATTAAACGCGGGTAAAACTAAATGCGTCAGATTTGTGCTACCAAATGTAACTAACGCTAAACCAATTGCTTCACTTTGTCGCGTTGGACCTAGTTCCATCAACAGTTTTTCTAGGTATAACATTAGATTCAAAACTGCAATGGGGCTCTCATATTGAAAAATTAACCGGTAGACTCAGCTCCGCATCTTATGCTGTCTGGAAAATTAGGCAATTGTCAGATGAAGCAACTGCCAGACTAGTGTATTTCGCGTACTTTCATAGCATTATGTCCTATGGAATACTGCTTTGGGGGTCAGCCGCTGATGTCAATAGTATTTTTATATTACAGAAAAGAGCAGTTAGGGCTATTTACGGTTTTGGTAGTCGCGACTCCCTGCGTACCAGGTTTAAAGAGATTAATATACTTACCGTTCCCTCTGAGAACATATACCAAAATATCATTTTTGTTAGAAAAAATATAGATGAATATAGTAAAAAAAGTGATATTCATAATGTTAACACGAGAAAGAAACATAAAATTGCCATACCCGGTTTTTGAGTTAGTAGAACCAATAAATCATTTATGGGAAATTGCATTAGGTTTTATACCAAACTCCCTAGTCATGTAACTGATTTGCCTGATCCAACTTTTAAAGTATATATTAAACGGGTCCTCATATCTAAAGGCTATTATAGCACTAAGGACTATATTGAGGATAAAGTTTGGCTTCATAAACCTGCTTGCGTAACACTTCCTAGAGACCCTGTACCCAAATAAACTAGTAGTAAGCATAATAGTGTAATGTTCTGTGAATTATCTGTAATTGACCTACTTACATATATTATATTCATAGACCGCTAGTTCTGTCTCAAATTCTTTCATCTTTCTATTATTATAAAAACACAATAAACAAATATTACAAAGACAACCGTTTTCGCAAAAAATGTGTATGCCAATAAATAGTTAAAGTAACTGGACCAAAACCTACGTTCTGCCCATTTGAGTATGTTTCGCCGGACCGCCTCATGTGGCTCGTGTTAAAACCGGCAGTAGAATAACCCACTGAGTTTGTTTCGCCGGATCGTCTCAGTTGGGTCGTATTGGATCCGGTGGTAGCATTAAAGCGCGTCCGTCGTTATATACTCATGGTTCACCTAAATAATGACAATTGTTCTAACCTAATATAGTCAGAACAAGCTATTTGACACAATATAGTTAAATATTAACTAAGACGTTAAGACTAAAATATAATTAAAATAATAACTTAAATAATTGTTAAATTTAAAAATTTATAAAATATGATAATTATAGATAATAATACTAAATTATTGTTTTGACTATTTGCAAGTGCCTGTAATAGGTTTACGTAAATAAAAATGATTTTTATTTTATTTTAATAGAAAATATTACACTATAGTTAATGTTAATTCTTTTGAAACTTGTTTTAAAGCAATATTTCTCTGATACATATTTATAAGATCATTATTGAATCTATATATTTATTATCCGATACATTAATTGGTCTATTTTTGTACACAGTAGTTACGTAGTCGGTTTTGCAATTTCGTGTAATGGGTTTGATACTCATATTACAGATGTTAATGACTTTCTTTGTTATTATTAATCAGTTTTGTTTTAAAAAGTTAGAGTATATAGCTACTATTTTCAAAATACTTACAAAATACCACAGCCAAATATTAATTAATGACGTGTTCCCGTGCGTTAGTGAGGTTGCCAACGCTGATAAAGGATTGATTAATGTGATTTTTTTTTTATATAGAAACAATATCCTACTATGTTTTACCAACTCTAAGACTAAAAGCTACCAAATGGCTGATAGAGAAAATTATGTATATTTATGTGAAAGTATTCCAACATTAAATTCAGATTATTTGAAGCGGCCGTTTCCCAATGGTTAGGGGCGTCGGACTTGTGATCTTGTGGTCGCCGGTTCGATCTTCACTCATTGTATTAATGCCTTGAACCTACCTGTAACACAAGCATTTTAGCTCAGCACGAAGGGTTAACAAGAATACCATTAGACTGCAAAACTCTCTCTTTTTGAATTATAATAATAAAATATTGCATCTGTAATATATATTTTTTTAAATCTAGATTCCGCAATACAAATTTTGTGACGCATTTTACTTACAAATAATTATTCAAACATATACAACTAAATTTTTTTTTGAGTGTGAAATTTTAATTCAACTCGTTCATATCACACACGGTTTTTTTTGGCAACGTTATCAGAATTATTTTATTCAAAATCCCATCTCTTGGTAGCTATTAAGTGCATTATTGAGAGGTAGTGGTCACGTGATTGGAATGCATAGAGCATTATGGGAGAATATGAATTTGCTTTGGATGCTTGTGAGACCATACTGAGATTTACAATACATTCTAAGTAGAGTCACGTTCAATGGACCACTTTTCTTATAATGTGGAATAGTTTCTTGTCAGACCTTCTACATATCTGAAACTCAAGATACTTAGGGTCTGCGCAACACGTTAATTTGTACCATTTTCTAATGTTAGCCCTCATCTTCTCACTCGCTCCTCTATAATTCCACCCATCTTTTCTTTGGACGCTCTCTTCCATTCCATCTGTCAATATTTGTGTTCATTACTATTTTTCCTGTGGCTTAATTATTTATTTTACATCGTACTAATTTCCCGCGCGTGGTTCTAACTGCGTATCTCCCGTTCCCTTGGGAACTTCATAATTCAATATAGCTAATGTTACTCAGGAATATAATGCATTCTAATAGTGAAATAATTATCAAAAAGTTTTTGATCTAATTCGTAACAAACATACATAAAAAATTATAAATCTTTCCTTTTATACTATATATAATATTGGTAAAGATAATTAAAAACGATATATCTAAATAGAGTACTTTTACCTGCGCTGCCTTTTCATCGTAATAGTACAAACTGTGCGCCTGATCCTGATTTTTTAGAATTCAAATTCAAACTTTAATCTACCGAACATATACAAGTAATTCTAACACAAGGTAACCTTTGTAGAACAAGGCAGGCTCTGTGATAGCGTGCAAACCATAGGTTGCTACCTTAACGTGTAATGTATCTAATTTCCATGTCAAAGGCCCGACGCGCGATTATGCCAAGAAACAAGGTGACTATAAATTGAAAGGTACAATATAGTAGCTTAGCATATGTACTATAATAATTTAGGTGTAGGAGAAGTTTGTGCTATTGTCTCTTTGTTGTTTTCTCTTATATCAACAGTGCAAATACACACAGGTTTTAAACATAATACTGTCCACTATAAAAGGAATGGCACATATTTTGGTAGTTTTTTTTTTACTGAATACAGGCTTACGTTTGACCATAATCTCACTTGATGGAAGGCGAAGATAAGGCCTAAGATGATACACGCTGGCCTAGATAGTGTCTGTTCCATTTAGTTTTAAAGATGTGAAAAAACTGACCCCGGCAGAGAATTCCACTCCTTAACCGTCCGCATTATGAAAGAAGAAGCAAATCGCTTCGTGCGTATTGTAGGAATGTCTACAACAAAAGAGTGAAACCGCTCGCCGCGCCTTTTCGTCCGGTGATGGAAAGGAGATATATATACCCCCTGGTATTATAGGCAGGCTAATCGTCTACGGTGTTCGAGGCTCTGAAGACTTACCTACACAAGTGAGTTATTGCATATGACTCTCTTCGCTCAGCGCTCCAATGAGTCCAGAGCATCCAGCTGTTATCTAGCAGACCCAGTATTCCATTGAGGAGCGAACTCGAGCTCTGTTAAGACTTAAGAGCTGCTCCGATGTGAAGTACCGCCTCACCTTGGAGATAATGCCAAGTTTTTTGGCTGCAGTGTTTGCAATGGAGTCGATGTAGCGACTGAAGTTTTAAAGTTCATTAACTACGTAATACGCAATGCTATGGTAAATATAAATGATCATAACAGTGTATCTAACGAATATATGAGGGTATAAGAGTTTATTAAAATTGTATTTCTTAGTTTAACAATATTCTTGCGAGTATATTTTATTGAAGTGGAAAAAAACGTATTTCCTAAGAAATCTTTCGTATCAAAAACTGTTATAATAAAAAGTAATATAAACGTTTAAAAACTGAAATATATAAAACTGGAATAAAATTGAAACTCAAATAACACAACTTATCGAATAGTGAAGTCTGCTTGGTAGGTACATTTTATCAATTAGTGCAAATTTTAAATATACTTTAACATAACACACACTATGTAAAACCCATGTCTCTTCACAGTCCTTGTCCCACGGCATGAAACACAATTTGAATTTGTTCTTATAATGACAAATAGGTTGTGCCACGAAACAGTGAATGTTTTTTTATTCAAAATTCGGCCTATGTGTGTTATTGACTTATCCTGATCGTGTTCTTAAAACTTAATAATTTAACGAACTAACGATTTCCTCCCTCAGTTTTGTTCATTATAAAGTATTCAACATTATTAAACAAGGTTATGAACTCTGAAAATAACTGAAACTAATAACTTTTAGCTTTAATATGATTACATATTAAAGCTAAAAGTTATTCGTTTCTTAATTTTTTTTTGTTATATCCATTAGGGTATAACAAAAAAAAATTTTGAAGCAATTAATCTTCATTTTAAAAATGAGTAGATTTATTTTCTTAGTTTTTTTCTACTATTTTCTCCTAAAGCATGGTTCTATACTGATTTGATTATATTGCCTAATTTATAAGTTCATTGTAAAAATGTATGCATGCAGAATTGTCCAGTTTCGCTTAAAGCTTATTTCGTACTTGATATATTTTACCAGACCGAGATCGGACTGCCAACGAACTGTAAACAGCTTATATCGATTATATCGTGATCGTGTAAATGTAGGTGCATACGTAAAGTCATACGAAATTATCCGGTTATTTCTCGGATAAAATTGAATAATTTCCCGTCCGAGAGAGGGTATACCCGGTGTTCTCGGTTCATTTTTTAAATATGTCGATGAAGTGTTAATTATCATCAATTTTACTTTCTTCGGTTTTGGCAGATTTTGGTAAACGAAGAATAAAAAAGTCTAAATCACGCTGCTTGTTGAAAATAATCTATTTTCCTATGACCATTTTAGATTTCTGATTTTTATTTTTGTAATCGAAATAATTGTTTCTCCACCCACAATATGATGCGTTCAAAACGAACAACGAAGCAGTTTCATTCAAACCATTAAGAAGAACGCATAAAAAAGATAGAAAAATGTAATATAAATACAAAATCTGATAAATATGACCTATTTTGACTATAAAGCTGCACAGTGAATAAGTGCTTAAACGTGCCAATCTCAAAGTTATAATATACTATCTGCGCCCCGCGGTTTTATCCGCGTTACTCTGATCCAGTCGTTCGGAGCGTGATGTTTTGGCGATTAACATATATGTTAATCCAGCGTATAACCTAACCTGGTGCAAAATTTCAGCCAATTCCGTTCAGTAGTTTTGGCGTGAAAGAATAACAACATTATTATTATTATTAGTATTAGTAAGATTTCAGTGATGTCTCATTTTATTTATTAAATATGACATAAATTATTGCCAATTTCAGACCAAGGTAAAAGTTTATTTGCTTGAACGCGCAAATCTGAGGAAATGCGGTTCAGATAAAAAAATGCAAGGTGTAACGGAAAAAGTATATACATAGAAAGAGCAAGGCTTTTTTGGATGATAACAAACGATATGGCAAGGGTTATTTGATCTCATCTCTACAAGTCCGGCAGTAATGATTTTTTAAAATTCATAGATACCAGAAACCAAACTTTTCAAATTGAAATAAATTCATCAGTAGCACTCAATCAGCGGATCGATGTCAACAAACTATTTGCAAGTAAAAATAAACCTCTTACTCCTGGTATTTCTGAATAAAGGGTTCCGCATTTTTATTTTTTGTTTGCAAAATAATACTGACTTCTTTATTTTATTTTGAGTTGAAACCCTTGCCATATCGTTTGTTATGATCCAAAGAAGCCTGGCTTTTTCTATGTATATACCCTTAGTACGTATATATTATTACACCTTGTTATAATAATGAAGTTCCTAAGAGAACGTAGTAACGCAGGCGAAACTGCACGTGGAATCAAGTATGTAATAATATTAACATAGCTATTAAGTTCGAATAGTTACTAACACTTTTATAAATCCTTTTGTTATCACAAATAATTTGTTTTCGCTATCAAAACTACAATATTGTTGAAGTGCAATCAGAGTTCATAATATTTTATTTTATAATATTGGGAATAAAAATCATATTTATAAAGTAGAGACCACGTTACGTGAAAAGTTAAAAATTCTAGAATAATTTTAAAGCTTTTTGTCGTGCCATTTACAATAGCTATAATGTCCGAAATAAACCAGAAGCCTAAAATATAATTATTATGATGAATAAAATATAAACGTACCCGTATACTATGATAATGTATAAAGTTGATCTTGAATCCGAAGATCTGGCACACTATGCCGAGAAATTGCCGTAATGTACCCTAAATGTATGCAAAACATAAGCAAATCGCGACCGTTTGGCAACTTACGGAATCCATAAGCAGTCCAAGGCAACTAGTTCAAGCGAATTCACTATTAACCAGAAAAATAATAGTTTTGAATAATTACTCGTTATATGATATAGATAAGTAATTTTCATACGTTCAAATATTGAGTTTACATGAGCTAAGCCACAATGCAACACATGAAATGTTCACGGCAGTTCTTGACTCGCCAATTGCTTTGAGATTTTACCACAAATATACTTCTTTATATGAAAATAAATTATTGTCAAACATAACACCAACGCTACAGTTTGTAACTTAAATGTGATACTAGTTCGTGTGAATAGTAGTTTGTACGAGCCAACTGCACCAGATTACCGCAAAGGCGTTCCGCTTCACGTTGTGTACATTAACTAGCGGAAAAGTACGGAAAAATGTACTCGCTTTTTATTCTTAACCACACAAATAACCCTTATCCACATTATGTTAAGCCGCATAGGAATCTAAATATAAGGATAGCTAGTGCGAGTACAGTAGATATTTTAAATTCAGCACGAGACACCCTGCCGGCCTTTTTCCCTACCCACAGTGAGTTTTTGCAAACCTACAAGAACACAACATTGATCAATAATGTTATTTGGCTGAAATATTATGTAAGGTGAAGGCACTTCCCTAGTCGAGTAGCATAGAAGTCCTAACGTTAGCTGTTCGATGCTCTCTTAATTACAAGCTGTAATTAATATTGCGTGGGTGGCATTCCATCACTACTAAAATATATTAAAATGCCTGTATTATACAGGTACCTACATAAAAGATTCAAAAAATATTTTATATTTAGTGTTTATTCTTTCATCAATCATCAACAGCCCGTTAACGTCCACTGCTGAACATGGGCCTCCTCTTAACAGACCTTGGCAAGCCAGGATTGTTGAGGGATATTGCCATAATCACCACGCTTGGCAGACGGATTGGTGATTGCAGTAAGGTGTAAACCTTGAGCTAATAGATGCTGCTGCCCACCCATCAGCTATATGTCCCTTAGTCGCTTTTTACGACACCCATGGGAAGACATGGGGTGAAAATGGCAGGCCACAAGAGTGTCTGCAATAGTAGCGTCCCACACCAGTGGGACTACCCCGACCCCAGGAAATCAAGGTCATTCTATCGGGCTTCTTGCCTTCGTCACGTTAGAGAGAAGGTGAGCCTAGTCTTTGGTGCTAACGCACGAATCTAATAGTTTTTGTAATTAAATTCTACACGATGCTCGGAAAAACTCAAGTCAGCCATCGGGACGCCTCCTAATGATGTTAAATTAAATTATTTTCTGATACAGTTATTGTGGCATGGGGTCAGGACGGAAATGCAGGTCAAGAAACACTGGAAATTTTGCGAATACCAATGCCTCCGAACCAAATGGGAAAAGAAGCTTGGCACCAGGAGGTATCCGAAAATGAAGAATTTTGATTTGAAGATTCTTTAATGTAGTGGCTAAATTTGATGAAATTTTATTATATATCCAAAAGCGGCAGCAACGAAGTATGTAAGATAATTTAAGGACAGATAAACAGAACCGAATTATATAGTAGGCTACATGTGAGTGGATTTTAATGAGGCGGTCCGTGGTATTTTCAAAGTGATCTTGTTGTTGCTTTATAAAAGGTTCATAATAATCTTGCAAGATAGGAACCCCAAGTGAATGTTTGACACCACATTTTTCATTTGACGATATACCATGAGGAAAAGACCCTACACCACTAAAAGCCCCCGGACTCTCCTCCGTCCGCCGTTGGTGAGGGCCGGGTTCGCGAGGCAATCCGGATCGTCCGCAATCCGCTTCGCGGCGCGACCTCCAGCCGCTCCTGCCATTTCCAGAGGGTTTGGCGGCGGACCTTAGGCCACCACCGTGCTCCCACATCTTTCCGGGATGGGGTCGCGGCTAGAACGCGCCCCCTCACACCTCCGGCGGTACGCGGCGGTCAACACCTCCGCCTTCAGGTCCCACGGAGGGGACCCTGTAAGGAGGCATCGAACGCAACCATACGTTAGGCGTGGACCACCCTGATGGCCATGAACCGCTGCGGACGTCGCAGCAGGGCCATGTTTCGCCTCTTCAGGGCGTAACATGGCCCATGGCCTGGAAGAGATCGCTTTTAGCGATAAGGCCGCTGATTGCAAAATATTATTAGGATAATTCTCATATTATGTTATCAAAGTTACTTAATTATTTTATATTGTGCAATAAAGTGTACTTCTTCTTCTTCTTCTTCTTCAACCCTATCAAGTTTTAAGGCCCGCCTGAGATACTGGTTGGTCGAACAAGCATTCTATAGTTATGACGAATTTAAGACCCTGTCGATATTATCACAATATGTGAAATAATTATTATACTGTTTGCATTATCTGATACAATTATTATCAATAAATAAATAATAACTAATCTAGGTCTAAGTAATTTTAATGCGTAATTTTTAATGCTACTGACTAAGTATAAACATTGATCAATTTTACTACCGAAAGTAAATTATATCGCTGAGATTATCAACGACAATGATATATAATATATTTATGTATATAGATGGGAGTATTTTAGTACGAATTGTGTTTGTAATGTAATTTACGTATAAATTTAATACATATTATAATTATATGATCGGTTTATTCCGATCGATATCAAACTACTAACATTCCCCGTAGATTATTGAAATGTATTTTAAGCTTTATTGCATACATTTCTTATCCAAGTGGATCTAATTATGGAACATATTGAATAACATCACAATGTACATTATTGCTTATTGATTTGGGTTTTTACTGAGAAAATATTATTTACGTCAAAGTTAACAACCTCGGTGGCGTAGCGGTCTCTATTATAATCATACATACCAGGAAACGGACAGCATCGTGTCCTTGTGTATTACGACATAATACTTGGTCACCAAACTGCCTGCCAAGCGTGGTGACTATGCTAAATAGCCTCCTTCGGGAGGAGGCCCTTCAGCATGAGTTATTACATTCATTCTAAGTAATCCCTTTATTTACCTTACCAAATATAGGCTTGATATACATCCATTCAAAGCTACGATTGATCCATCAATTCTCCAATTGAATTCTCTTACAACGTAGGACAAGTTGTGTAAGTCACCTGAGTTTGCAAGATATTGTGGAGAATACTGGTACCTCTGGTCTATCAATTTTATCCTTTATAAATTGAATTCAATTTAGATTTAGTAGATTACGGTTATATACAATATACATTGTATAACACGAGTTTAACGAATATTTTGCGCTCCTAGAATGTAAGAATCAGATTTACAGAATCAGAGACAGTGATCGAATCAGAAATTATGAGATGGTGCAGGAGACGAAGATCGCTAACCTAGCTCAACGGAATGGCAAGCTGAAGTGGCAATGGGCAGGACACATAGTTCGAAGAATTGACGGCCGATAGAGCAGAAAGGTTCTCGAGTGGAGACCACGAACTGGCAAGCACAGTGTAAGAGGACTCCCTGCACGATGGACCGACGACCTCATATAGGTTGCAGAGAGTCATTGGTGGCAGGCTGCTTGCGATCGTTCCTGCTGGAAATCGATAGGGCAGGCCTATGTTTAGCACTGGACTACAATAGGCCGATGATGATGATGATGAATGTAAGAACAAATTATAGCCAAATTACATTGTATGTTTTTTATTCTTTATTTTTATTTAATGTCTGAATAGTGTTTTACATTCTGTGTGTTATCAACAAATACTAATTATCTTCTACAACGTCTAATAAGTTTATTTAACGACTTCGATTACGGCTTACCGTACGAGGTTTTAGGTGTATAGCTACCATTCATAATCAAATTGACCTATATATTTCCAGGAATCCGTCCAGTAGTTTCGGAGCCAATTCAATGGAAACAAACAAACAATCAAATATTTCCTCTTTATAATATTAGTATGACGTACTATCGCTTTTACTTTATCTTTAGTGTGCATATGATATATTTAGAATTATTATTCAATTATTCATCCATCATTAACTTCTAACAATCTTATATTATGTATCATAGAGATGTTTACTCAGAAACTATAATGAATCGTAATTACTAGGGTTGCTAGTAACGAAGCCTTATGTTCAAAATCACTATTTTGCACATGGATAAAGCTCATCGTGTTTTTAGTGCCAAAAATGTCTATCTAGTGTCTACATTTTCAGAACAATGTGACAGTTGGAAATCAGTTCACGGCTATCTGAAGGATAGTTAAAGAAACAAGGACAAAGTTATAATCCCAAATCGCCTCCACAATCACAATATGGACAATTCCATTACTCTATATATATATTGAAAGACCCCGGAGCCGTGTAACTCTTGGCCGGAGGTCGTCTACACGATATTTTCAGTGTTTCTATTAATAATAATAATTTACACAACTGCATAAAGTTATTAGACCTGAGACCATTTATATACACAACTCTTAAAAAATCCGCTATCCTAAACACATCCTAAATCGCAAGAAAGTTCATGTAAACAGAAGAACACACACCACACGCCACATTTACTTGGTTTACGACCCGTAAATCCAGCCTAGAGCTGAGTTAAATAAGCCCACTAATAAAAATATTAATAATAGCTTTATTTCAGGCCATGGTGTCCATTTTGTTAGTAACAATGTTATTATTGAGTGTGGCAAAAAAATGCCATTACCTACTATGATAAATTAATTCAAGTTTTAAATAAATTTCGGTGAAAATCACGGGTATCTCCACTTGTTACCCTCCTGCAATTACATATATCCTAATAAACCAGGTTCTTAGTTGTAAACAGTACTGAAACATTATAGACTTGCATAAATTACTTAGCAATATGTTTGAAGTGAAATTGACGAATTCATTATGCAAGAGTTTGGCGCAGTTGTGCTGCTTCAAACATTACAATAATATTAGTACCAACTGCAGATAAACCAATCCATTGTATACAAGAGTTAGTCAATATGGAAGCGTTTAACAAAGATAGGTTTATAGAATGTACGTTAAAACAAAAGCCTTTTAATGATGATGTTATCGTATTTAATTTAACTTTTACGGTGCGAACAGGATAATTATATGCATGGACTCGTAATAAGATGCAAAGATCACATCTCCAAGGGAGCTGAAACTTTATTAATCCGGTAGACTGAACAAAAATAGCTGTGACAGACGGATTACATATATTTATTCTTATTTGTCTAATCTAAACTATACTAAGCGGACAATTTTTTTGTGTGCTTGAAGCGCAATCTCATAAATACCGGTCAGATGTCAACAACAAAGCGATGGAAACCCTCGCGGCGCCTAGTGGTCCGATGGAAAAACGGAGATGGAGGAACGAGATCATGGAGTTCTTGTGCACACTCTCCGTGATACAATCTGTAGTAAACCGACAAGCAAGGGACCTGACATCGATGTTCGAGGCTTTGTAGCTTTTTGTCGGTCAGTTTTCAATCATCAACTTCAATCAACAACATCAACGCCTGTCCAACGAGTCTAAAGTTTCCAATTGGTATTTGGCAGAACCATCCCAAAGATGAGTTTTGGATTTGGATTTCTGTATTGGAGTGACATGCAAACCCCCATTGTTCCTAAGCACATATGGATATTATTATGGATTTGAAGTTAAGAGTTTATTTTCCAGACCTAAGGATGATTCCCTTCCAATTTGTTTGTGGCTTTAATGTGGTTTCTCCAGGTTAACTTTCTGTCCAGGTGCATTCCGAGGTATTTTACAATGGTTATTAGGTATCTAACTATTTGGTTCTCAAATATTCTATAATTAGTGTTAGCCGTAATTAAGCTGTAGCCAGCATATGAACTTTCTCAACAATACTGTAACTTTAATTTGAAATTAACATAGGATCATAATTTACATTTCTAAGGGTCTTTTTGAAATTTGTTTGGTGACTGCACCGGTGGCTGAGTGGTTACGATAGTTGCCTCTGAGACCTGGTGTTCTGGGTTCGATTCCCACCCGGGACAATTATTTGTGTGAACCACAAATAGTTGTTCTGAGTCTGGGTGTTCTTTGTGTCCGTGAAATGAATGTTTGTAAAGTCCCCCGCGACACAGGGATTCATTTCCCTAGTGCGGGAGTTGTCTTTTTTAATAAATATAAATATAAAAAATATAAATATGTGAATCGTTGAACCGCTTGAAAACACGGTGCAAATAATTGTGAATTTTCCGGTGCCCAAGACCGGCAACCACTTACTACATTTCCTTTGGTGCGGTGAATATTTAACGTGCAAATTATTAAAATGCAGTTGATTGTTAGTTAGAATTGAAAACGTTTTAATATAATGCAAAAAACATGTGCCATTTTTATGATGAATAGTTGAAAAGATGGAGAGAATAAAATGAAAAGGAAATATAAGGGACTTTTTCATAGCCCCGCTCCATAATTACTTATTCTAGAACAAGTGAATAATATGAACTTGCCACTGTTACTGTCCTGCAGCAGTAAGTTATTTGATATTTATGGGGGCATTGTTAAATAATCGAAAATTAAAAGGATTTTTTCTTTTTGATTTCAAACAAAAAGTTGTTGTCGTCCGCAAAAGCCTGTTGTCGTCCGCTGCTGAACATAGGTTTCCTTCATCGATTTCTAGAGGGAACGATTGCTAGAAGCCTGCATCCACTGACTCCCTGCGACCTATATGAGGTCGTCGATCGTGCAGGCGGTCATCCCCTGCTGCGCTTGCCGGTTCGTTGTCTCGACTCGAGAACCTGTTTGTTCGCAGGATGGAGCGGCTTAGCCAGGAATTTAGTCTAAAGATCACCCACAGTAAGACCAAGATGATGATTGTTGATCGTGGCAACAACTATTCGCCCGAAGTCACACAAATAGTGTATTGTGACGTTATACAATCGTATATCTACCTAGGAGCCCTAATCTCTAACAACAGATCTCGGAAAACGGAGTGTGCGAGTGCTATGGACAAGTTATGGAAAATATGTCGGAATCGTAACATCACGAAAACGACGAAAATCCGGCTGGTAAGAGCGCTTATATTCTCCATATATAAATCCCTACGCCGCGGCGCGCCGCTGAGACGTGGACCCTACGGGAAAATGAGAGAAAGAGGGTAGATGCCCTGGAAATGTGGTGCTGGCGAAGAATGCTTGGAGTATCATGGGCTGTACACCGTATCAACGTCTCCATACTCCAAGAATTCCGTATCAAGCAGCGCGTCTATCTTGCATCGTCCAAGCTCGCATCTTCACCTTTTTTTCCTAACCTCAACATGGAGATGTGTCCATAGAGTGACTGGTGGTACAGGGCAGAGTAGAGGGTACCCGAATGAGAGGAAGGTCTCCCATGAATGCGCTAGACGAGCAACCATCAGGGAGGAATGGAAGCGAGCCGTCAAATGTGTCACAAGGAGCGACCTACAATGATGATCAGGACCGCTCTGTCAAGAGTGACCCGATTAAGCAGAATGTATGCTTAGATCTTTATAGCCAAGCAACGGAATTTGGTGCGGTTTCTTTTAAATAGATAGAGTAGAGATTGATTGATAGAGTAAAGGTATAATAACGGGAGCTACGCTGGTGAAACCGCGCGCAGGAAGCTAGTTTGACATATAACAATACTTTTGGTTTACCTTGTACTTATCAATTTGATAAAGAACTTGGATTATGATTTCTACGTGTTCTCATAAGAGAACAAGCAAATTATTCGTGTCTCTTGTTTCTTTATGATTCTTTTCGGTATATAGCACTAACTTTCCTACTTTTTATTTTATACAAGGAGCGTTTGCCCCTGGTTGGAGGTATTATGATACAAGTGGAGTAATGGTCCTTTCAAACACTAAATATTCAGCATATTGCTCAGTGGAAAAGCAATATTTCAATTTTACGATGACATGTTGATCGTTAAGCTTATAGAATTCATACTTGATATTTACTTCGCAAAATTACCGCTGATGCAGTAAACGTATTTACCACGAACTTAAATAACTGCGACTGCGGTTTTCGGGTTTTATTATTCACCACTGCTAGGTTGGAAAATGAAAACACGTAAGTAGAATATGAAACAGATTTTTCACCCATTTATAGGAAAATTCAATCTGATTTATTCGTTCCTTTTTTTAGTATAACACTTTTATAGGTACAGTTATTACCGCGTATTTTTCATCATATATAGTATCTAGCTTCACGCGCTCGTTTTCACCGTCCTTTACCACTATATCCCTTCTTTATTTTCATTAATTTAAATAGTTAAAAAAATAACAATTAAAATTTCATCGAAGACTACAAATTAAAACAAAACAACTTTGATTTATCTTAATTTTAAATTGGTGAAACGATCATAATATAAGCATATTTTTGTAACAGTAGTATAAGTACATAATTATTTTTCTCTTAAATCATAATTGTTGCTATTTTGACCAACCACCGTCCATGAATAAACCTATTACAGCCAAAGTTTCTGATGGATGTGTTTGAGGTAGTTAAATAGAACATAAGTGTTTATGACGATAATTTTCTCACATAGCTTGTTTCATTGAAATGTGTGTAGATGCTCCCTCCGTTTTCAAGTGCTGGAGGTTCATCTTTTTGCCTGAGAATTTTAGTGTAGTAGTGCTTCAGTATTAAGCTATATATATAAAAACATCTAGAGCATACATTAGCGCACATGCTGTTATTTCACAATGTACTTCAAATGAAATATTGTAATCAAAAGTAATATTTGAAAAAAAAAATGGAACTGTGATACAAAATTGTTGAAGGGATTTGTGGAATTACTAAATAATGCCGTCCTAATTATAACCACAATCAAAATTTTTGGCTATCGCCAGGATTGATTTCTTAATAATTGCCTATGCCTGGTGAAGTAGCAAAAGCCTCGATGCTAACTACGTGGCTATATCCGTCCAATAAAAATACATTAGGCTATGACAAAACAATACCTACTTTATATAAAATTTGAATTATGTTGTATGTATTTAGCCATCTTTGTATTTTTATTGTAAATCTGTACTGTGTAAATCTTCTCTTATTACATTTCATTCTTTTTCTAGATTTTCATTTATCCGATCATCCCATCCAGTACCTTGTTTTCATAATATTTTTAATTAAATTTTGAATGATACAACAACTGGAACAACCCATCCAAGTGGATCAAATAATCGTTGTAGACCGGCCAGGATAAAACGACTTGCAGAACGTTGAAGATGTGTCTAGTTATAATTTGTACTGAAAATCGTCATTCTTTAGATTCCAGAATAGACCATATTACGTTAACGAACATATTAACGTAATATGTTTTGAAAATTAAATAGTTATATCGAACGTAAAATAAATAATTTTGTAGGTGTCTTTTGCATTCAAAAGGATGTGGGGTCATTTCTTTTATCCCTACTATATCTTTGAAATAATGCTATTCGCTAAATAGCGACAAAGCTAAAATAATTTTGTTGGTTAAAAGAAAAGTGATAAAATTCTCTATGTAGACCAGGGAGGATAATTTTTGAAACCCAAAAAAATATAGTAGTATGAAACCCATTGGAAAAGGAAGAAAATATAACAACAAATAAAGGAAAAATAAATTACGGGCGATCTGAGGTTGGGATGTGGTAAAGCGTGGGTTTTTAAGGGTAAAAAAAGGTTACTCTCGATTTCCGACAAAACTACAAGTCCTATGGAAAAAAGTTAAATAGGTAATAAAAAGATCTACAACTTTTATGTTTACACTTTTTACCTTAACCTCCAAAATCATGTGAAAAACAATAAAAACCGAGTTTTTGGTTTTTTTTTTTATCTTTTACAACTTTTAATTATTTTTTTTTTACGAAATTTTCTGAAAACATACCTTAGTATGTCCTAAACATACAAGTTTTTTTTTGATTCAAAAAAAAATTTTATTTTCCTTATTTTGACTTAAAAATCGAAAAATCACCCTAATTTTCAATCGAAAATTCTCACGTCAAAATATCTGCTTTTTTTTAAAAGTTGGTACGTTATTTGTTTGTTGAAATCTCTACTTTTTAATGGTATAAAAAAATGTACATTACTCCTGTAATTTTTTTCATAAAATGCAAGAAACGAAAAATACTCGAATTCGATTTTTTTTTACTTTATCTGCAATTAAGACCTATTTATTATAATTTATACTTTGATTACTCGAAAAACGTAAGATTCCATGTTACATTTATAAACAAAACGTTTCAAGTCGAAATATACTACTATAATCAACAACAAAATTATTAAAGATTTCAGACATTACAATGAATGGAATCGGTGATATTCCCGCATGGGGCGGGAATATCACAGCAGCTATGGAGCTATGGAGCTGCAAACAGATATTGCTATCGCTGCTACGCTTAGCCATCCAGGAGTGTTCCAACCGTACTTCAACAGAAGTAAAGAGCTGGCCAAGTACGCAAAGGCGACGGTAGTTAACAAGAATGTCGTGATGAGTATCGGCTGTTGTAAAAAATAAAAATATTAAGAGTGGTATAATACCTTTTTAAATTTGAGAACACTTTACGCCAAAGTTTACCAAGTTTCAAAAATGAGATTAATAAATTTAGACCAACGGCAGGATTCAAACCTGCTTTTTGTAAATACAGGTAATGTCATCAATTCAATATTTATTTCCAAATGCAGCTTTGGAGATATTTGTCGAATATATGTTAACTATTTTAAATATATGTCATCTACGTTCAACTTAGAGACGTGTTATATATATAAAAAGATTGATAAATTTCGACGATCGGTTGGGAGCGTGGCTGAATGCTCTAAGTATTGGCATTTCGGGATATACCTAAGTTGCAGGTTGGAACAGAGAGTCGAGATTGGTTGATGTAGATTCATTAATCTCAATATTGAAATGTGGAACAGGACTGAAAAAAATTACGATATTTGAAATTGTATTCACATATCATACCTTTCTTCCTAACTTGTCCACTGATAGAGACGTAATAAAGGATCCCAAACTCATGAATATTGGTATGATCAGGGATTGCAGCTCCAAACTTATCGAAACTCCAGTAGTCTCCAATAGAGTTGAAGCATTATTAATTACCGAAAACACTCCATTAGTGCCATGTGGAATTATTATTAGTATCATGATGAGAAAACTTTTACGCCATGTTTTATTTTTCACTGTGAAAAATAAATAAAATGTGTATTTAGGCAAAATTAAATCATAGAACAATTACAGTAAATACCAATGATAACATTTAGGCATTAGACGATAAAAATATTACTATAGCGTTTCAGAAACACATTTGAGTTTACTTGGGAATTTCATACATTCAGTCAAAAAAGTATTGGGAATGGAATGAATGGATTATTTGTTCATGGTTCCAAATTCAAATTTTAGTTTTTGTTAGTTTTTTTTTAAATTATTTATTGTACACATGAAATTTGAGTAAAAACCGTATTTAAAAATGATGTATGGATAATGGCGAGCTTAACTCATTAATGAGTTTTCTTCCAGCAAACCATTTTCAGAGTTTAAATTAAAGTAAAATGGGCAAGAACAGTGTACAGGACAGACTTTAGATAAAACAATAATAATAAGTAGAGTAGATTATTATGTATATCCGACTAATACATATACGCATACTAATACATAATAATATATACATACTAACATCCAAAATATAACATTATAAACAATAAACTAATACATATTATAAAAACTACTAATGTGATAGATAATGTTCTTTCATAATTTTTTTAAATACGTCAATAGATGAACTTGTACGAATTACATGTGGTAGAGAGTTCCAAAGGCATACAGCGCGAATGGTGAAAGAGTCATCAAAACGGCAGGAGGTGTGTAATGCATGCGAAGAAGAAGAGAGGTGGAAAGGAGATCGGAAGGAGCATTTGGGTTATGAAGAACCGAAAAGAGAAGGGACAGAATATGGCAATCGCGACGTCGTCGGATTGGCAACCACTTTAATTGTGATCGGAACTCCGACACATGGTCATATTTACGGAGGCCAAAAACTAATATTTACAGGTTGCACCACCGGTTGGACGTGAAGTTACTTGTGTATAAAAGATGTAGTTACTTGTGTATAAAAGAGTAACGACCTGCGGCTATCAATCCTCAAACGTCCAGAAGAGGGGTATTCACATTTTATATGCAGCTATAGAATACACCCACAGTTTCAATCGACCATAGAACGTGCACAGGTTTGCGATATATGTTTAGTATTTATACTTACATATATTTAAATATGTTTAATTTGGAATTAATTTAGCGAGTTCATCTTCATTCTTAATAATATTAAATTCTTTTTCTAAGATCTCGTCATTTATAATTAGACCTCTGAGAAAGGCAAGATTATCTTGAGCTTCCTAAAAAAATAATTCAGTAAACCGTTTAAAATTATAAACATTACATATACAATACGAATTCCTGACTAAATTATTTTAATCTCTTTTCTATACATACTTTAAACAATATCAAGTAATATGTCCAAGTATTTATTTTTTTATTGTCATATTATCTAAGAATTTTAAAAGTTCTTGCATATTATTACAGGGCTGCAGTGGAGGTATTGTTTTTTTTATTCGGAAATAATAAAATCTGAGAGCCACTCGGACTTTACAAAGACATGTTTTATGGACACAAAGCACACCGCACACAGTTTCCCCGGGTGTCAATAGAATTCAGAATATCAGGCCTCAGAAGCAATATACTGTAACTACTGAGTCAAGTACAGACGTTAAATATTATATTTAGTACAGCTATGTAATAGCCTTGATAGAGAATATAGCCTATAATAGCCTTGATAAGTGGGCTTCTAAGATTACCGCGTTCAGCAAACTCTTCAGCTTTATAGTGAAGATAATTATTAGGTTAACAAGCTAATACTTTAATTATATCTATGTTGTAATATTTATGTTTCGTCACACTTCACTTTCTGGTTCCAAAATTATTGCCAAAATAAACTATTATACAATCATGGCATGCCATTATATTTTTGGAATATCAAGTACAGCAAATCTACTCAGTATCTATTGAACAAATATTTAAACAACTAGCAGAGGTAGACCAAATGTCACGTCGTTTTGAGTAAATAAAATGTCAATCAGGATAATAATTATCTACTATAAAATATTATTAGTATTATTTCCATTCCGCAAAGAGAAATAGGAAAGAGTGTAACTGTGGTAGTTTAAAATAATATTTAAGAATATTCACAATGAAGCATTGTGAAGGACATCCACAGTGTAAAGGCAATACCCGAATGCAATGGGCAGTTACATTATTAGGTAAGTTGTTTATATATATTTTATTCATAATGTTAAACAAATAATAAGTTATTTAAACCTACCAAACTACCAAAATCATAATTTCCTATTACCTTAAAAGGACGATCAGAGGTTTTACAAAAGATTGAGATTAATAGCTTTTCGAAAAATTTAACTTTATCTTTAACAACAAGATTGAGGTTTATAAAGAGTTAAAGACTCGATTGCCGCCTTGAACTTCTGGAACAATATCATTTCTTTTTCATAATGCAAAGAAGTCAAAATGTCTTGTGTTACAGCCGATATGTCAGTCTTTACATATGCCCTACAACTGGGCTGGATATCACCTATGAGAAAAATATTACAATCTAATGAATCTCCACTAAGCACACCAGCTACTGATGATGAAATATCGTGGCTAGCAAGTATTGTGTCATTAACTGCTGTTCCAGGAGTTTTACTATCTCTGTACATTGTAGATAGGTATGGGAGGAAAACAGTCATATTGATGATAAACGCTTTGCAAACTGTAAGTATAAAGATTACTCGAATTTTGCAATATAACGTTATAAACAAGAATCCGTAGTATATGTAATTAACGAAGTTAATGATTTAATCTGATTAACATTGTAGTTTTGAAAGTGGTAGTCAGATTTAATCATAACTGTTAACGTTTATGAAATTAGGATACATGAAAGTTGCTTGCGTGTAACGACGCATAATGACTTTTTCGTCATATTTATACCAATAACCTAGAATCTTCATAAATACGATTTATGGACTAAATATTATGCTCATGTAGAATACAGGCCCCCTTTATGGCAGAACTTATTTGTCATACTAATATTTTGCATAACTTTGTATGGCATAACTTCAAACAGAAAGTCGTCTAGCAGAACTCATAATTTTGTAAGACAGAAACATCTTTACGCATAAATACCATATCCATTATTTTCAAAAAGTAGAACCATCATATCGCAGAAAGTAAGGAATCAGAATAGTCTTTTAGCAATCTTTTATATCGATAGTCATTAAAAGGTAGAATAATCATACCTCAGAAAGTTGCAAGTTAGAATAATCTTTTGACAAAAAATAGAAGGATGTAATAATCAGATAATTTTATTAAATTATTTTATTTAATTTATAGTTATTTCTAATAATCACGTAGGAAGAATTCGGTTTTAGCACTCGTCAGCCGCTGTCACGGCACGCTCACAGTTCTAACGTAACCTAACCAATGAAATTAGCACTTAATAGCGCTCTTAATCACAATCGTCACGGTAAAATGATATATGATTTTGGTGATCATTTACAATTTCTGGCAATAAAACGCGTTAAATTTGCTAGATCTGGTGATTTATTACTCTTATTTTATTTGATTTCAGCTGTCATGGATCGTAACTTTCTTTGCGATCTCCATTAAACATTGCTCATAGCAAGGATTCTATGTGGTTTAGCTGCAGGAGGCTGCTTCCATGTAATTCCCATATATGTCAAAGAAATAGCTCATCACGATATTAGAGGAACACTAGGCTCTATTCTAATGTTATTCCAGAATACAGGAATACTATCAATCTACGCTTTAGGAGGATATTTAGAATATTATACAATTTTGTGTATTGTTGCTGGAATACCGATTGCAACTTTTATATTCCTTCCTTAAAGCCCCAGAATCGCCATCTTTTCTGGTGACCTGTACTAAATATAATATTTAACGTCTGTACTTGACTCAGTAGTTACAGTATATTGCTTCTGAGGCCTGATATTCTGAATTCTATTGACACCCGGGGAAACTGTGTGCGGTGTGCTTTGTGTCCATAAAACATGTCTTTGTAAAGTCCCAGTGGCTCTCAGATTTTATTATTTCCGAATAAAAAAACAATACCTCCACTGCAGCCCTGTAATAATATGCAAGAACTTTTAAAATTCTTAGATAATATGACAATAAAAAAATAAATACTTGGACATATTACTTGATATTGTTTAAAGTATGTATAGAAAAGAGATTAAAATAATTTAGTCAGGAATTCGTTCGTCATTTTTTTAGGAAGCTCAAGATAATCTTGCCTTTCTCAGAGGTCTTATTATAAATGACGAGATCTTAGAAAAAGAATTTAATATTATTAAGAATGAAGATGAACTCGCTAAATTAATTCCAAATTAAACATATTTAAATATATGTAAGTATAAATACTAAACATATATCGCAAACCTGTGCACGTTCTATGGTCGATTGAAACTGTGGGTGTATTCTATAGCTGCATATAAAATGTGAATACCCCTCTGGACGTTTGAGGATTGATAGCCGCAGGTCGTTACTCTTTTATACACAAGTAACTACATCTTTTATACACAAGTAACTACACGTCCAACCGGTGGTGCAACCTGTAAATATTAGTTTTTGGCCTCCGTAAATATGACCATGTGTCGGAGTTCCGATCACAATTAAAGTGGTTGCCGATCCGACGACGTCGCGATTGCCATATTCTGTCCCTTCTCTTTTCGGTTTTTCATAACCCAAATGCTCCTTCCGATTATATTACCCGACGTTTCGATCAAGATGCATTGATCGGGGCAGGTTGGCTCGGCGGTGTTTTTTGTTATTGTTCTAGTAACACAGAACAGTAACAAAATTATCTGCATATTTATTGTGAAAACACGGCTTGTGTATGTGTATGTACACGTATGCGACCTATTGCGTTGCATCGGGGTGTTACGCAATGTCCCACATAAGCGCCAAAACACCTGTAGGTCACAATTAGTCCTCTCTGCATAAACATTGCTAAATTAACCATCGGAACTCTCTAAAATGGCTCTCTTTCAATTTTAATACTGATTATGTACTGTGCTGATCCCTTTCCGAGTGTAGGTATTAGGACAAATAATTCCTTTAATGCCGAATAATGTCAAACACTTACAGTTCCATCGCGTTTTTTTCCCTTATTAATGTATTATAATTTAGTCGCAAGGGCAGATAGTACTCAATTTGGTAGTAGGCATGAGAGAACATTAGGCTCTTCGGTAACAATAACTGATATGCAGATAAGTAAAGAAAAAAAAGTTTGTATGTGTGGATGTATGTATGTTCGATACCCTTTAACGCAATAACTGCTGAACGGATTTGGCTGACAGTTTACACGCGGATAGTTTATAAGTTGGTTTAACATATGGGCTACAAAATAACACGCTCCGACCCACTGGAGCAGAGTGACACGGGTAAAACCGCAGGGCGCAGCGTGTATTGTCTATAATTGTTTTGTAGCTCCTATCTTTACGTTAGTATTACACCTTAATTTATACAGCCATCTTCGAGTTTTATGAATCTAATAATAAGAAAACTATAAGGAACCTAAATTTTTATACTTAGGTTTCTTATGACAAAAGCTTTAAAAAATACACATCATTGTTACAAAATTTGATTTAGTCCAAATAACTTTTTTTTATTTTTTTCGGACGGACATACGTAGTTAGCCACGTGGCTTTTGCTACTTCACCGGGCATAGAGGCGAGCAGAGCTCCAGCCCTACTTAATGGTTTAAGAACCACAAACTGAGCAACCTGCGCAAGAGGGCGTCCTCTGTGGGACTTGGAACTCGGCTCAGGGCGATAGGCCAAATAGCATAGTATAAAATTCGTATTGCATAAATACGGTCCAAAAAATAGATAATACTTTTTGTATATTCTAAAATGTGATAAATAATTTACTTATAATCAGGTTGATGCAAATTTTGGCTCATAACTTATGATAAATGTTTTAATGCAACGTCTCCAGGTTGGAAGTATTTCACCCGTAGCTTGAACCGCACGTTAAGGTGATGGTCTTGTGCCTGATCCAAATTTTGAGAGTAAAATGAAAAGATAGTGTAACTATGTTGGTAAACACAAGTATCCACTATAACATGGCCGGCGTAGATGGAAATACTCTTAGAGTTTTCCGCTGTGGCCAAAATCAGTAATACAATAACATAAGAGTAAATTTATGAGCTTTTAAACCTTTGCGTATCATAATTATAATTAATAGCACAGAGGTGCGATAAAAAATACCTTTTTATATTAAATCGTTTTGTGCAGTCGGATAAAAATAACATTTATTGAACTCAGTGAGTGAAGTGTGCAACCGGCCTTAAGACACAAAATAAATTAAAACTGAGGGTAGTTGGTAACTCGACGCCCTCAACTACGGAGCGACACCGCCGAGCCAACCTGCCCCGATCAATGCATCTTGATCGAAACTTCGGGTACTATAAAAAGGTAATTTTTATCGCGTTAATAGGTATTTATAGCACACAGGTGTGTGCTATAAATACTAATTAAGAGTAAATAATAATTTGTTTTCAACATTTTCTCCGAAGACCTCATTTTTCCGTAGAACGTTTATCAACATACATATTCGATTTAATTCTCTACACTTTTTTTTACAAAATATACTGAATAAGCACAAAAATAAATCTAGCAGCGATAGAGAATTTGAATATCGAACGCAAATTACTTAGCTCTGTGAGTTATTGAGTGTTCTCTTTGTATAATATTTCTTCCTTTATCTTCCTGCCCACAAGAAATACTGTTAGCTCTTTACAATGGAGTAAAAAGGGCTCCCATAATTTTGATAACAGATAAAGCTTACAATGGCGAAGGTCGCCATTGCCATCCACGTGTATTAGAAATTGTTTTAGTCGTATTGATAATTGACATCAATTTAGTTTTTTATTGCACAAGTAATTTAGAAAAAAAATGATACTTATATTACTTTTCAAGTAAATTAGGGCTAAGAACAATTCTTACTTTCGTTTCTCTACTTTTTATACAAATACGATCGGAACTGTGTGCCTCTCTGTTACGCTTTCACACCTAAACGACTTAACCAATTGTGATGAAATTTGGTAAAGAAAAAAAACAAAGCGTGCCCCTTTTTTACGTCCTTTGGATTTCTCCGAGTGAAACAGTTATTCGACCTAGACAAAATCGCGAGAAAAACCTAATTGTGTATAAAAGATAGTATCTAGGTTTTCCTTCTAGTAGACTCGTCATATTCGTAGCCATGAAAGTTCAGTTCAGAATGTGAATAAAAGGAATTTTTATGTCTAGACAAGAAAAAAATACTACAATAAGCGTAATATTTTAGAACGCTTTAGATGGATCATTTATAATAAGTAAAATTCCCTAGAGCAAACGCATAATTTTCTCTTTAAAGAAAATTGGTCGTGATATTTATTATTGGACGTTTATTTGCAAATGGTCATGACACTTAAGTGTTATTGCTAATTAACAAAGTTTAAATAAAAGATTACAATTAATTTTAAATATGGAGTCAATATTTATTACGAAAAGAATTCTATTAATAGTTGATCTTGTTATTTATAATTGATAAAATGTTGTGATAATTTTTCTACCTTTATCTATTTTTAGTACCTACTTTTACCGCCTGTAATACGGGTTTATGTTATTTTTTGTTGACTCTGAGGAAATGTTTTCAACATTCCCTCCGCCATAATGAGTAAAAACTAAAAGTCATAATTCATTAATCCCTCCGTCAACGACCGCTCTAAACCGAGGTGCAAATCTTGCGCAAGCTGCTATGTTTATAGTTTACTAGCTTCCCGCTCGCAGTTTCACCCGCGTAGCTCCCATTGCCGTGGGAACTTCATAATTAAATAAAGCGTGTTCACCGGAGATAGTCAAACTGGTCAAAGAATTGATTCATCAACCTAAATGAAACAAAGTGTACCGTACTACATATAGGCGGCCGAAACCCCCGAAAGCCTTATACTCTGGGAAATACTCCGCTGATGGAGATAAAGGTTCAGACATACATAGGATTAAAAGATTTCAGAAGACCTGAAATGGGAAGCACACATAACAACAATCATTAAGACAGCCAAAAGTCTTATTTACCTAACTAGGAAACCCTTTGGAGTGATAACTCTAGAAATGATGCTTAAGATACACAAAACCATCATCAGGCCAATCCTGGGTTATGGGTAAGTCTGTAACCCCTACTTTATCAAGGACATAGATCTTCTGGAGAAAGTAGAACGCAGTTTCACCAAAGTACCACCATTACTAAAACGACGTTCATACGAGGAACGCAGAGAAATCCTGAAACTCACCACACTAAAATATCGTAGGGAACGTGAGGATCTAATTGATACGTTTAAGATCTTAAATGGGCATTATGACATAGAAGGCTTTGAAAAACTATTCCTACGCAGTGATAATTCTATTATACCATACAACATAATTAAATTATGTAATAGTTTATCTCACAACAACCCTCATAAACACTTTTTAAATAATAGAATAGACAAAGCGTGGATTAAACTCCCAGAAAGCGTAATTTCAGCAAAATGTGAACCAATTCAAAAATAGACTCGACAAACATCTCAGCTGCAATATAAACTAGTGGAGAAGAGCAGGATATACGAACTAACCAGTTGAATCAACCGATTGCCTAATCACAAAATATAATAATAATAATTGTGTAGCTTCCCAACGGTGAGAAAAGTTTTCAAATCCGTCAATTAGGAGCCTATTCAATTTAAACAAATAAACCAACAAAGAATCAAATTTTTCCTGTTTATAATATTAGTAGATAGATAAGCCATTTGATAAGGCAATATATCTGCTCACCTTTATACCCGGTAATGTAGCAAAAACCTCGTTGCTGACTACATAAATGTTCGCCCAAAAAAGAAGGAGCTCGTTTCGCTGCCCTACATTTTTGCGTGGCACGCAAGTAGTGCCGCAGAGAGGCCTGCCCATTAAATTCTCCCGGGTGCTATTTTCAACCGCCGAATTTGTGAGGTCATCGGTTCCCGCCAGAGAGCATCGGATCTGGTGCCTTCCGTCTGGGCCCGCAACGACTATACCGGGGTTACTCAACAAATGTGAATCTATCACTTATGGGCCCATTAGAGGACCATACTTATATGTGGACACGTAGGACACCAAGGCGTCCCTCCGTTTCATGGGTCATAGGGAGCAGGGCCCATGTTTCGCACTCCCCGTGGCTAATATAGGTAATAAACCTTTCACCTAGTATAGGCTCTAAAAATAGTATCCATCCTAATTTTCTTAATTAGTCTACATGTATTTCTATTCCATTATATATATTCTAGTTCTATTTCTGTTTTCGTTTGTAATAAACGTTAGTAGACAGACCTTTTTATGAATTTATAAAACAGCGTTGCTGCTACTTGTAAAAGTGAACAGATGCTCAAACACTTAACTTTGGGATTGACAACTTAGACAAACCCTTGAGTTTCGAAATGGATTTTTCATATAACATTGTATTTAATTAAGGTACTTTTTTATAGATTTTCAATGTGTATTTTATTTTGGTTTGCTAGGGAGTTATTTGCGACAGAGGTCGCGAAATGGTTTTTATAGTAGAATGGTTTTTGCTAAGTCAATCAGAAAAGAACAATGGCAGCCACCCATACATTAATTTTCCTGAGATTAAATTCTTGCGTCTTTAACTAGATAATGTGTATACTTTGAAAAAACGTAGAAACATAGTAGAACTGCCTTCGTATAAAAGTCACTTTTAGACGCTTAAATTAAAGTCAGATAGGATTTCGCCATTGTCCTTTCATGTTCTTATGAAAAAAGCTTGCATATTCAATGTTAAATCAATTGAATTACTTTCTTTTTTGTTGCTTGTTAAATAAAATCTAATGAAATGTTTTATGTTTTTTAATTTAGCTGCAAAATTATCGCTGTTGCATTTTTAACGCTTTTTGCCCACCGATGGCAGAAAGGTTGGGTAACTATAAGTAGACCATTAATTGCACACACCTTTTTTTGATTAATTTGGTCCATCCCTTTTTTTCGGACGGACATATGTAGTTAGCCACGAGGCTTTTGCTTCATTTCACCGGGCATGAAGGCAATCAGAGCTCCAGTCTCAATAAATGTTTTAAAAACTACAAACTAAGCAATCGGTGCAAGAGCGAGCCCCCTGTAGGGCTTGGACCTCGGCTCAGGGCGGTCACTGGCGATGAGATTGAGGGATTATAACTTTTAGTATTTTAGGGGAGTTTTGTGCAACTGTCGCTCTATTTTACAGTTCGCGGGCCTCTCGAACTTCGGGTCTACGAGGGCATCGGATGGTAAACACTACTCTCAAAATTTAAAGGTCATCACCATGCCTCGATCTTCGCCGCCAGCGACCGCCCCTAGGCGAGATCAAGGCAGTTTAGCACGGGTCCACGCAGTTTGTGAATGTTAAACCTAGTAGTTCTTAAACCATTATAGCCGTCGCGAAAATAAAGAAAGCATACGTGATGACATTGCAATTGAAATACTGTATGTATATAAAACTATATTAATATATAAAGCTGAATAATGTTTGCTTGAATGCGCAAATTTAAGAAACCGCTGGTACGATTTGAAACATCTTGCAGTGTTAGATAGCATTTATTGGCAAAACCTATAGGTTATATTTAACTATAAAGTTACTACGGGAAGGGGAGTTACGCAGGTGAAACCGAGCGGGGAGCTATTTATATTATAATAATAGATGAATATATCTTAACTTCAAGAGAATAATACCTGTATCTATATAAAAAAGAATCCCAATTTCCCCTGGTCACGACATCACGCGTGAACGGCTGGATTGATTTCTTATAAAAGAAAAAAATAAGAAAATTCCGTGGAAAATAAGAAAATTTTAGAATACTTTACCACCATACTAAATTCACCATATCCACCATATTATATTGTCTAATTGTACTGAAGCGTTTAACATAGCATTGACATAGTAGGTGCTGTTCTTAGTGCAAATCACGGTTAGTTCAGATCTATCACGTCTAATTAAATTTTAGTCGTGATAGCTCTGAACCAACAGTGAAGTTCAATTTAATATAGAGATTTAGTTAAGACAGGACGATGTCTATTGGGTCAGCTACTAGCATATAATAAGTTAAATAATCTCCAGTGACAAGATAAAGATCGTTTTATTTTTATGTGTGTCAATGTCTGCTTAAAGAAGCCTACATCCGATATATGTATTTTATCTGACTAGCGATATATTTTATCAGCCATTGAAACTGTTATCTTTCTATTTGTAAGAGAAACAACGATCACAAGTACACATAGAAAATGCAAACAAATTGGACTCTGTTTATAATATGAAGAAGGGATGAGGAAACATGTTGGGCTTAGAACCTGTATTTTGGGTAAAATAACAAAGACGTTCTCTGTGACCATAAATGGACGCCACATTATTAAAGAGAAGAAAATTCTTAAATGAAAAAATATACAGTCGTCTTGTACTTACTCTTATTCATCATTAAACATCACCATTGTTAATAATCATCATATAGTCAAAGCTTCATAAACTTTGCGCCGAATACCATCGCCTACAAAAAGTACACTCATCTTTTGTGGGATTAGGAGGCCGTATGTATAACAGAATACCTGTACACCTACAAAAGTTACCTTATGATAGATTCGAACTCTGCCTTTGACGGTCCCAAGCCCGTATGAGAAAAGAGGAGGGTTGGCTGAGGGAAGATCTAACCAGCCGTAAAAAATCAACGTCGAGTTTTGGGCGACGGTAATTAACCCGAACCATCCAGGCCTGTTAGGCCTGGATTGTTCGGGTTAATTACCCGGATTCGGGTTAATTAGCCGGATCTGCTGGAGGTAGGAAATTACCTCCACAACTCTGTGTATATAGCTACTCACAGAATCGAGGGCCTTGGCTTAAACGCCCGGACCAAGAGGTAGAATACCTCTTTAAAAAGTTACCCTAATCCTAAGGTGGGACCACATGCCGACAGGATGCATGGCTTGCAGGAGGCAAGTCTTAAGCTAATGATGGACCCGGCAAACGTCGTTGTATATTGCCTTCTCGAGGGGATGGGCGTCACCCCTCCTGCGACGTATTATATCGTCCCTACTCGTGGGAACAAAATGAGTAACCCTAAACCCCATAATTAAGTTTGTAATTTAGATAAGAATAACCCAAAAATATTAACTCAACAACTCTTTCACACAGGAATGTTTATGAATAGGCTAAGATCAAGTTCCTTTAGCGGAACATCTAGCAACGGCAAAGAGAACATTGAGCAGACGGATAAAACAGACAAGGAATCAACACAACAGGAGTTCACAGAAGTGCACTATGGTAAAAGACAAAGACCTAGTCCAAACGCAGTAATGCGGCGCCAAAAACAAACAAAATTGAATTACTGGCTTGCATCACCAGCAGTACCAACATCTAATAGCTTCACAGGGCTTGACGACATAGCGCCAGCAGAAAACAGCCCAATATTGTACTTGCTGTTCACCGCCGATTTACCGACATCTGAATTCCTGACCACCGGAACCTTTGCCGATGATACAGCCATATTAGCAGCTCACTATGACCCAAAAAAGGCCTCGGAAATTCTCCAAAGAGGACTAAACGACGTATTTATTTATTTATTTAAAACTTTAGCACAATAATTTTGTACTGAGGTGGACTTAATGCCGCAGGCATTATCTACCAGTCGACCTTAGGGTGGTGCAGAGACAACATGGTAGGTGCGATTTAAGTTAACTATTAAAAATTTTACACAAAAAGTTAAGTTATGTTATACTTAATAAGGGAGAAAGAAACACAAACATTGGACTAGCTGTAATTTTAAACTATTAAATGTTAATATGTATATAAGTATATATAAACGTACATATATAATCATATTCTGAATATATAATCATATTATAAATATACAATTATATTACAAATATATATATAGATATACCCATTCGGCAAATGTTGATCAGACGGGTTGTAGCATCAGTTAATTGTTGATCAGTTAGCAATTGTTGATCAAAACAGCTTTTGTTGATCTAATGTATGATTCGGCATACAAATGTGGCTCCAATTTGATCAACAATTGCTGACCCTCTAGCGACACAAATAAGATCTATTCATTGCATTATTTATACAAATCCGCTCCATCTTTTGTTGATCTGATTCAAATGGACCAATCAGAGGTAACCTTTGCCATGATTGGTTGGTTTTGTTATGCGCTGTTGCCGCTTCGCTTCGCAATCTATACGCTATGATGAAAGCAAGACAGTGTTAAGTTAGGCATGTAGAATAGGACTTAGGAGCTTGGTTTTCCATAAGATTCGACAACTTTTTTTTATTACAACCATTTATTTTTTTCTTTCACCTGTCCCATTGTCTGTAATAAAATCTTGCAAGTTAAATTTGACACACTTTCCGGTTTCCGTTTGAGTTAAAATTTTGCACGAATAATATGTATATCGCGTGACAATGCAATATTATGATGACATGGGGCTGATCTAATGATGGAGCTGGAAGGTGGCCATAGGAACTCCGTTATAATACGACATAACCCTATCGAGTTTGGGCTCGTATGATTCGTCTCGATGAGTACTTTGTCTGTAGATGGTATCCAGGGTCTGATGATGGAGCTGGAAGGTGGCCATAGGAAGTCCGGAATAAAACGACACAATCCCATCGAGTTTGGGCTCGTTTGATTAGTCTTGACGAGTACTTTGGTCCTAAATGGTATCCAGGGTCTGATGATGGAGCTGGAAGGTGGCCATAGGAAGTCCGTAATAAAACGACACACAATCCCATCGAGTTTGGGCTCGTTTGATTAGTCTTGACAAGTACTTTGGTCCTAAATAGTATCCAGGGTCTGATGATGGAGCTGGAAGGTGCCTATAGGAAGTCCGTAATAAAACGACACAATCCCATCGAGTTTTGGCTCGTTTGATTAGTCTTGATGAGAACTTTGGTCCTAAATGGTATCCAGGGTCTGATGATGGAGCTGGAAGGTGGCCATAGGAAGTGCGTAATAAAACGACACAATCCCATCGATTTTGGGCTCGTTTGATTAGTCTTGACGAGTACTTTGGTCCTAAATGGTATCCAGGGTCTGATTATGGAACTGGAAGGTGGCCATAGGAAGTCCGTAATAAAACGACACAATCCCATCGAGTTTGGGTTCGTTTGATTAGTCTTGACGAGTACTTTCGTCCTAGATAATATCCATATGCAACTCCATCAGATTTAATAAAATAAGTTCGTTCCATTTGTTATGACTGAATGTAAATTATATTTGATTAGATGGATGACCCAATGCCAAGCTGAGCACGTGCCGAAAGCTGAATGGTATGAGGGTGTATAAACATGTCATAATATCACTAATGTTGCGCCTCAGGGTATCAGGGCGAACCCTGTTGTAGCCCTCTTCCCCCTAAAATGGACCTCTGGGGGGAACTACGCCGTAGTAAATCCCGAATCATAAATACTAAAAAGTAAAGAAACAAAATGTTTTTTTTTTTAATTAGCTTTTATTACTTGTTCATAAAAGGAACTAAAAGGTAAAAAATAATTGATTTCTGATGAGAAATACGAGTATTATATTTTATAGGTACATTATAACCAAATTTATTTTTTAATACAAGCGTGTTATATAGGTATTTTGACGGCAAGAGAAATAATAAAGAAGGTGTAACGTGCTTTTATTTTTATTAACCTTTTATAAACTTTAAGATTTATCCAAGATAAAACTAACAAAAAACATAAACAATAACAAAAAAAAACTTCTTCTTAATACTTTAATTTTATGTATTATTATCTTCAATTAAATTAAGTATCAGTTTTTTTAATCAAGTAGGTATCCACAGTCTAAAAAATAAAAATAAACCTTGTACTAACTTAAGGAAGTAACTTAGCGATTTCTTCTGAAACATGTTGAGGATACATAGGCTCTCCTAGACTTTGGGACTTATAGTATGTTAACCTTCTAAGAACAACACAAACATGTTTCTGAAGAAATCGTTGAGTTACTCCTTAGCGCACTCTACAACTTTCTTATTAACATTATAAAAAAACATCAAAATTGTATTCTAAATAATTAATTAGCGGATACCAAAATAATACTTAATTCATGGTTAAAGAAAATAATATTAAGGGCCTGTTTCACAATCTTCAACTAAGTGTCGAGATCGTAAGGTTGGTCATTTCTGACATAAGTCAAGTGACTTACGATTGGGTTACTCTACACTTACTTGTAAATTGTGAAACTGGCCCTAAGTATTCTTTTCTTAATCTGCTAAATGAGTTCTATTAATTTTTAACTATCCACAGTCTCTAAATAAAGTATAAACATTTAACAAAAATTATGAACTTAAACATTTTACAAGGAAAAGGTAATAAAAAACATAATTGCCGTAATTATACACTATTTTTTTTTACTTAAAACTAAACTTTGATTTTTGTCTTCGTTGACATTTTCTTAATAAGATCAAAATACACTGGCTGTCTAAACTTAGTACCTACCACACGTTAATCCTTACTATAGACATTAGTCTTGAAATAAAAAACGTCTAGCGAATTTCAACAATTTTCTATGAAAAACTCAAGCGCTGTCTGAACCGGCGATCTAGCGTCTATCTCATCTAGCGTCTATCTTTTGTTTCGCTTGCGATGTTGCCGCTCCGCAGCATCGGTGTACATTTCCGCGGCATTTGTTGATCTCCCAACGTTTATATTGATCAAAAAAGTCACACAAAGTGTAAAATAAATGGCGGTTATAAAATCAACAATTGCCGTGTGAGTTGGTGACGAGCTAGAGTGTTTGCGGCGTAGTTAGGCTCTGGGTCGCAATGAGGGGAATTCTTATATTCGAAGTATGGCACGATATTATCAAAATTATCGAAGCTACAAGCCTCTAAAGGTGGATCAACATTTAATGCATATTTCGGCCTGATCAACATTTGCCGTAAAGCGGACAATATATATATATATAAATATATCACTAATGGTGAGAAGAATTTGCCTGGCATCTCTTGAAAATAAGGCCTTTAGCTTTTTTCTTAAAGGAATACCGATTTTTGGCCAATCTGATCTCGAGAGGCAAACTATTCCACAGCAGGATGGACTGTATGAAAAAAGAAGAATGAAGGAAATTAGTTCCATGGGGGGGACAGTGGAGAAGACGATTATGAGAAGATCGCAGATGTTTATTATAGCTATGGGATAAGTATTGAAAGTGAGGGGCTAGATAAGAAGGAGGAGAGGGGGAGTCAAGAATAGCGTATAGGGTTGTCAGCGCTCTCAGGGATCTACGTTGCCGTATTGGTAGCCAGAATAGTTCTGACCGACATGCAGACACATGATCAAACTTACGGAGATTGAAAACGAATCGGATGCAGTTATTTAGAATTCGGTCAAGTTTATTGAGTTGATCTGCATTCAGGTCGAGGTAGCACACATCACCATAGTCGATTATGGGAAAGATTAAGGACTGCATAAGCAATACTTTCGTCTTGGGTGGTAAAAAGTTCTTCAGACGATAAAATGCTCGCAATACTCCTATAACCCTTTGACTAACACTAGTAACTTGGTTTTGCCAACAGAGGGTTGTATCAAAGATGAGCACAAGATTTTCGACGGTCTTTGAGTAAGGAATAACAGCGCTATTAAAAACAACAGATGGAATGCTATCAATATCTACCCTATTCAACATCCGAGAACTACCAATGATGATAGCTTGACATTTAAGTGGGTTTACTGTTAACCCGAACCTATGAGACCAGTCTTTTATCAATTCTAGGTCCTGATTGATTTTGGAAATTGCATCAGGCAGATCCCCTATGGCTGTCTGGGCATATATTTGTAGGTCATCGGCATAAAGATGGTGCGTACACTGAAGCTCATGAGATAGGAAATTAATAAACAATGAAAACAATAGAGGAGAAAGAATGCCGCCTTGAGGAACGCCAGAGTCAAGATTAAACCATTTCGATGTAGATTCACCTAAACGGACTGACTGCTGACGCCCCTGAAGATATGAGGACAACCATTCAAGTGATTCAGCAGAGACCATTAGATGGGACAGGATAGCTAAGAGGATATCGTGACTAACGGTATTAAAGGCATTAGAAAAGTCGACCAACACCAACACTGTAAGTTTGGTGTCCTCCATGTTAGCCCTAATATCGCCAGTCACTTTAAGGAGTGCGGTGGTGGTACTATGAGATGGACGGAACCCGGACTGGAAGGGACTCAGTAGGTTATTTTTGAGTACATGTCGAGAGAGCTGTTGGTGAACAGCATACTCTAGCACTTTTGAAAGGAAGGGAAGGATAGATATCGGACGGTAATGAGTAGGTAGTGAAGGATTTGATACCTTAGGAAGGGGACGGACGTAAGCTTTACCCCACAAGGAAGGAAAAGATCGGGATTCAAGGGAAAAGTTGATGATGTGAGTTATAGCCGGAAGCAACAGATCAAGTATGACAATAATCATGCGCCTGCTAATACTATCACACCCAACGGCGTTGGATTTGGTGGCAAGGATAATCTTTTTGGCCTCTGCTAAATCAATCGAAGAAAACTGCAATGGTTGAATGTTAGGTCGCGTTAGATTAGACAAGAAACCTATAGTTTGAAGTTTGGTTGGATAATCCATGCGTTTAGTAGTGGAGAAATGGTGGTTAAGGTCATCCAAACAAATCGCACTGGGTAGGTCAGCATGTTGAGTCTTGCCAATCCCAAGAGTCCCGAGAAACTTCCAGATCCCTGCAGGGGTCGAAGTGGATATATTAACATGAATATGGCGGCGTTTAGCATTACGCACCATCTGGTTACACCGATTTCGGGCAGTCTTGAATAGATTCCAGTTTTCCTCACACCGGTCTGCTCTATATTTCCGAAAGGCGCGGTCTCGACGCCTCATGGCCATTTTAATTAAACTGGTCATCCAGGGTGCAGCAGGTCGTCTTATTGTATCGAACTGGCTCAAAAAGTGGCGGATTAAAGCAAACGAGACAAAGTCAGTAAATGTAACATTTACATTAAGAAGAGAATTCTGTCCTCCAGTCACATTAAACAACATAGAAGTCCCACAGGCATCTCATGTAAAATATCTTGGCTTGCATTTAGACAAGAGACTTACCTGGCAAAAACATATCTTCACTAAAAGGAAACAACTCGGTATCCAAATTAGAAAATATTTTGGCTCATAGGTCAAAAGTCCCAACTATCACTTGAGAACAAAATACTGTTGTACAAGGCAATATTAAAGCCCATCTGGACATATGGGATCCAACTGCCTTACACTCAAACATAGAAATCATACAGAGGTTCCAAAATAAAGCACTGCGTATGATTACCAACGCTCCCTGGTTCGTACCCAACGAACGATTACATCATGACCTACGAATGCCCACAGTGAAGCAAGAAATTCTGCGTCATACTAAGTCCTATACAGAACGCCTCGTAGATCATCCAAACGTCCTGGCTCGATCCTTAATGGAAAACCACAACAAAACACGACGACTAAAGCATAAAATACCCCAAGATTTAGTCCAACAACAGTAGAAATAAGGAAATAGCTACTGTTTAAACGATGAGGATGTGACATAGGTCACATACCGAGCACGTCAGCTTTAGCACCGACCAACATACTGCTGAATGTCCCAAAATGGAGACAGATTGTAGTTACTCAAGAAGAACAAAAAAAATGATGGATTCAAGTCAACTGTAAGAGGATTCTAATAAAAAGGGCTTATTATTCAGTAAACGACTATTTAAACGACAATAACGCTTGGTTGATTAGTGAAACACAGACAACATTGTAAACTCGGTTATTGAAACAGTTTAAACATTGTTCAACTAAAGGTTTAATATTAATAGACTTGTAGATATCCCCACTTTAGTTCGTCATGCCCCCATTGTCTGTCATTGCTTGCGGTGGCGGTGTGGGGCGGGTCGCCACCTTCCCTCTAATATGGCGAGGGAGGGGATGGCTGCGTCACACGTCATACTCGTGAACGGGTGCTGCTTGTGGTGACTGGTCGGCTGTTGTCGGGGATATGTTATGTTAATTTTTATTTTATATTTTTTTAATTCATTCTTGTTATTGTTTATAATTATTATTATAGGTATATTCTTTGGTTGAACTTGCGTAAATGGTCATATTGAAAATGTGTGTGAATGCATCCGCCATTAGGTTTCTTTGTAGGAGATTGTCTGTGCCTGCGTAAACTTTAATATCTACATTATAGTATTTTCTGTATTCATATTATTTTTTTCTTGTCTTATTGAACACCTGGTCGGTATAAATTGACCAGGTAATAAATGGTACTGTGCGTACATTCGCTTACATCATATATATATTATACAATATTACATGATTGTGATAAAAGATATATGAGATATATGTCAAGACATAAAAAAATAAACAGAGCAAAAGAGACAAAAAAAATAATCTCGGAATTTCTTTCTTCCTTTCTTCTCCGGGTCGTCCACTTAGGTAGCTAGTGAAAGGTTGCAGGTTAACTAGGGTAGGATCCTCGACGGCATGGCCGAGGACCGCGTTGTTGCTTATTCCCCGAACTGTGATCTTGTACCAGCGATCATCACCACTGTTCGTAAATCTACTCTTTACTCCAGTGGCACCCTGAGCATTGGTCCTAACCCCTTAAGGGTGCCCTCAGGTGGATGTCACTTAGACTTTGGCCGGATTCTTGGAAGTTAATTTTAATTTGTTGACCTGTTATCTTTAAGGCATCTTACTATACCTAATGTGTACCTACATTTGTCATTTATCGCTCGACAGACGGACAGACTGATTAAAAGTTCTGTAAGATCAAATAATTATAACAAAGTTTTTAGCTACTTAAGCGATACTTTTGTTAGATTTAGTCTTATACAGAATAATTTTGACAAGCACAAGTGTATGTAAATTATACCTAAGTGCTGCATAAATTTCATTATTATTTATCTGTGTGACTTGAAAAATAATCCTCTATATACCTAACCACTGTTATTATTTCTACACACTTAGACCTATAATAATATAATGCTTGTTTTTCTTTATAATGTTAAGTAACTTAAGTAAGAATATAACTCGAACCTAGCTATAATGTAAGCTAAATAACGTACTACAAAAGTAGCAAGCACAAGCCCAAGATGTTTTTATGTTACTATTATTGTTACTATATTTATAATATGTATATTTTATGTTTGGTAAATAAATTAAAAAAAAAACCGTCCATATCAAACATTTTGAAAACGTATATTTATTTTCTCAACTGTGGATTTGACCCTCGTTGGGGCCACAATATCGGATGTTGCGTCTGTGGGATAGCGGCTAGCTAGCTAGGTATGCGCTCAAACGTTACCCCACAGACGACCCTTCAATTGACGTTGACGTTATAAGATACGTAGTATTTTGATTATTGAAAATCGAAACTAAATCAAAATGAACCTTCTGCGTATAATTTGCGAGGGATTCGTCAGACTGCGCCAATAACACAGTCATAGTATCGTAGTTCGTAGTCATATATTAATTAATTTAGCCTGTGGAAAATAATACGAATCGTCAGTTGATCAACATTCGTCCCACTAATATTGGTAAATTTTTATGGTCTTGCGAATTTCAATAAACGTTTTTTTTTTAATTATTATTATTATTTTAATTATTATGACACTTGATCTAACCTAACCAAACGGGACTATGCTACTGTTGTAACAAAACAAATAAACTTCAACAAGTCCTGTTTAACTTATTTGGTTAAGGTTTAGGTTTTTTTTTAACCAGCCGAAACCTCGTTAGTTAACTAATTAGTAAGTAGATAAAAACAATACGGTGCCATATACACTTTGAAACCATAAACACTAGTTTAACTCTGACTTATAATTATTTGTCAAAATGCTACTACAGTATTAAAGATTTCATGAAAGAAAATCTTTAAATTTAATAATTACTAGCTGACCCGTCAAACTTCGTACTGCCTCAATCGATAACCCCTACCCCTACCCTACCCTACCCTACCCTCCCCTACCCCTACCCTACCCCTACCCTACCATACCCTACGCCTACCCTACCCCTAACCTACCCCTACCCTACCCCCACCCTACCCATACCCTACCCCTACCCTACCCCTACCCTACTCCTACCCTACCCCTACCCTACACCTACGATACACCTACCCCACACCTACCCTACACCTACCCAACACCTACCCTCCACTTATCCTACACCTACCCTACGTCTACCCTACACCTACTTAACCCCTACTTACCCTTTTTTTCTTTGCGTTTAAACTTTCCCTGTGGTTAAGAGATGATTACTGCCAAATTTCATCAAAATCGGTACAGCCATTCTCGAGTTTTAGCAAGACTAACGAACAGCAATTCATTTTTATATATATAGATAGACGGCACATCAATACAATATTAGAAATTTTGAAGTTGAAGTTTGCTTTGTGGCTTTTTATTAGAAACTTTAATCCGGCAGAGAGTATTTATATTCCTTGCTTTAAACGAATGCATCAAAAAAATATGCTCTGCTGTCAGTTGCGTTTTGTTATACCATCTTTAACAAATGAACCGCTGACTTATATTATTTTGACTGAGTTGTTTTGTTATTCCATGTCAGTTGCGTTTTGTTATACCACGTTTTATGTCACGTCACACGGGAACGACGGGAACGGCATAAAGCCTATGTCCTTCTCCCAGTTCTTAGCTACCTCCCTACCAATTTTCAGCCAAATCGGTTCAGCCGTTCTTGAGTTATAAATAGTGTAACTAACACGACTTTCTTTTATATATATAGATAGATTATGTTTTTCAGCGATTGACTGATTCAAGAGGAATGTTAAAATGTTATTAATACATCAGCATAGGACCCGTGCGAAGTCACGTGGTTCACTTATAATTTGTTAGCTACTGTCATAACAGTAAAAATTATAAACAGCATGTTAAGAACCATACATATATTTTTTTTCTTTTTGTAAAGATCACTAGCAGAATTTAATGAACACTACTAGTACCTACTAGTAGTGTTTATTAAATAGTTAAAAATTCTTGTTAGCCCCTCGTGCTAAGCTAAAATGCTTGTGTTACGAGTGGGTTCACGTCGGTCACGCAATGGGTGGCGATTGAACCGGAGACCACATGATCGCAAGTCCGACGCCAAAGCCATTTGGCTACGGTGCGGCCGCTTGATTTGAATTGATTGAATGTCATATTGGTGACTATGGCATTGACGCTTTACTAAATGATATTTATGAAAATAAGATTGAAGCTATTGATGGTATTTACTACATGTCAAATGAATCACCGTGACTGAATTGGTCAAAGCATTATAGGCTGCACATTAGATAGCAGATTCGAATCCTACCGATGTCTTGAATTTATTATTCTCTAAAATTAAATTATAAAACGCTAAACATTGCAACAAAATTATTCAAAAAGAAGACCGTGGTACTTTTTAGACTACGAATATAAAAAAACGAAGCTATTTTACTATGCATAAAATTGCACAGGCAATTTTCTTGAATGTAAGCTTACGTACGACAAGTGCTAGTACAGCTTCATAGTTGCCAAGTAAGCTGAAAAGAAGAAATCGTGACTTCACAATAGTAGAAACATTTGTAAGGAAGGAATCTTTTATTGTGTACAATAAAAGATCATATACAATATAAGAGATAATATTATCTATCCTCTATTTTTATAATGTTGCTGCACCGGTGCGATAACTCGGTACAAGTTATCTTTGGGTACATTTTAAGATTTCTTTCTGGGTCTGGTTGGATGAGGGACTACCCTCTGTGCCGCAGAAAGCACGTTAAGCCGTTGGTCTTGTTTGTTATAACAATTGCATACCGAGGAACGGGCAGCCGCGTTTCTCTTTGTATTACGACATAATACTGCGGTCACCCGCCAGCCAAGCGTGGTGACGTGACTATGGCAAAAACCCTCCATCGAGGGGAGGCCCATGTTCAGCAGTGGACGTTATACGGACTGATGATGATGATGATAGCTCGGTGCAATGCAGAAATATGATCGATGCTAGTTTCTTCTGCGACATTATATTCTGGGTTCGATACCCTCCTGAGACAATAATTTGTGGGGACCACAAAAGTTGTTTTGAGTCTGGGCGTGATATCCGTCAATTGATTGTTTTTAAAGGAAAAATACAAACATTTATATAACAAGGAAGGGAGTTGTCTTATAAAGAAAATATAAATATATATAAGTATTTTTAAATCTGTAACCGTAGTCGTGCTGAAGATATAATTTTTCATTACCAATTGCCAAACTAAGTTCTTCTTGAAAAAAAACCATGATAATATAAGGATTGAAACTACGTAAAGCAGATGACTGTGTGGTTCCCTTCTGTTCGTAGGTGGTTCCATATAGAAATGTTCTGCCGCGGTGATCCATGTGAGTGACCATCACAGATATGAGGGTCCGCTCGGTTCCAAACAAAAGAGCTTAATCCACCCGTCGCGAGGGGCCGCTTAACCATTAGCTAGTCACTTCTAAATACTTACACTATCAGTCGCGTGGGGTCGGTACGGACCGCAGGTGCGTGGTGTGCGTAAAAATAACGCACACCGCCATCATCTTATTCATCGGTGAACGCAAAAACCCGTCCTGCACGCACACGTTTACAATTTCTTGTCGAGTTCAATACCAAAGAATAGGCAATATTCATTAGTAGCTGTTTAAAAATATATAAGTATATATGAAACAGAATATGAAGCATAATAATTAATACTTAAGTGGGCTTGTAGCATAGTGGCTTGAGCTCTAGACATTACTAGAATCAATTCAATCCAAGTTCAAACCTCACTAGCTGTATTTTCTTTTTGCAATATGATTTTGTTTGCCTTATTTAATTTTTGTTTTTATTTTTTGTCTTACAATAAAACTGCAACCTTTTTGGAGTAAAAAATATATATGGAAGTAAAAATTTAAGAAAATAATAAAAAGAAAAACAAAATTTTATTATTAGGTTTTTTTAATTAGGTATAATAATTATTACAAGTTATAAAGTGTTGTGCATGGCAAGAGACAAGAACTTTATTCTACACATTCAAGTGGGTAAATACTTTATTAGTGAAATGAATAAACATGTTAGTAAGTTAGATATTAAGATACAAGAGGGTAATTACGTAACAAAATTATTATGACTTTAAAAAAAAATATGTTTTCATTTCTGTAGGAAAAACGTAGGTAATCGATTTCCTATGTTATTCAATTATTTGAACTATAATGTAGTTAATGAAATAATAAATCGGCATATTTCAAAATATTTTTGCATGCATATTTATAAGCATAAAAATATTTTAAATTGAAACAACGACATTTTTATCGAAGTTATATTCATATCATAACGTAATTACCACCAGGTGTATTAAATTACCCATAGTCTCACTAAAAATAACATCAATCACATAAGTTGAATTAAAACCTGATACATAATTATTATTAATATCCGATTGGTGCGCCTTTACTATCTATAGCTTGTTGCAATCGTGTCCTCATGCTAACACCATATTATTATATAAATCAGTACCACGAAACGATCCCCATGTCGAGGTAACGACATCCTCCAAATTCTCGACCGTCCTTATCCGACTTAAAACATTTTTCATCGCTAAATATTAAAATATTGTTGCACCAATCAAAACTCAAATATTCTCTTGCGAAGCGTACCCGGTTTTGCCTATGAAGATCTGATAGTAATATTTTCCTGGCCAGTCTATGTCATTTCACATCAGCTGCACGCAATTGGTGTGTAATGACATGCCCTTTTTAGTTGCCTTGGAACGAGTAGTAAGGAAGGGTTCAGCTATGATATGCGTAGCAACTATATCACAGTGCAGCGCATAGTTATTTGAATATAATACTAATCCCGTCGTCGGCTGGGTCCGGTCCCGTCGCGTCGGTTGTGGACCCTGTCGGCGAGGATGTATGCATCCTGAATCTGCATATCGATGGACACACAATTGCAAAGTTATCTGTAAACAATAATACTATATTATAAAAAAAAACAATCTTGCGTGCTGCCAAAGCATCCCATTAACAGGAGATTGTGTAACAAATAGACATATCGGTGTTTTTTTTGTTTTTTTAATAAAATACCATTAAAATGCATTGTACAAACGCTAGGTGCCCCTCTTAGTCTGCTATGCGACCAGCACAGCTTGTATTAGGGAAGGACTTTATTTAAAACATATATCGTTATATAATAATAATCGTTTAAACAGAAACAGTTTACAGAAATTCTTTCACTAATGTTATTTTGCCTTGTAAAGGGATGGCGTATAAAATTGGAAGCACATTATTTAAACTATATGGATTATTGAAACATATTAAATTTCTAAACATTATAAAAACATTTTGTTACTCACCGATATCTTTAATCGCCTCGATATTTCACTAATTGCATTGCTTTGCTTATGTAAAATAGTTTTCTCCGCTCTCAAAAGTATATTTAAGTGATTCATAATGATTATCTAATAAAAGCACACTTCAAGTGTCATGTCTTAAAACGTAACGAAATGCCAATAGTCAATAGCATTATGATAATGAACTTTAAGCTACTAACTTCTTAGCTTCTAACTCAAATATAAAGAACATTTAAGAGTTAAACATAGAATTAACTTATTTATAATATTTTGCTAAAAACATCCACAAAAAGATATATTTTATATGGATGCAGGATTCGATCTTGCTACCTATCCTTTAATAGTCTCAGCTCATTCTTGCTACCACTATGCTACGTGATCGTGTAATAGCAGGGTGAAATTTGTTCTTCATATTCTGTTGCGTATATACTTTGAAAGAGTTACTATTTAATATTGGCTATTCTTTTGTAATGACTTGAACTCGACAAGAAATTATAGATGTGTGCGTGCAGGACGGGTTTTTGTGTTCACCGATGAATATGATAATGGTGGTGTGCGTTGTTTTTACGCACACCACCATCTATGGTACCAATCTCTTTGGTAGAGTGTACCTGTAAGGTAATGCCTGCATAAATGGGTTGGTCCTATCTGATCGCGCGATCCGTTGCCTGTGGAAACGGATCGCGCGTCAAAGGTGCTTTCTGATCGCGATATCAGTTTCATAAACATAGTTTGCGTTTTAGTGTTTTCGTTAGTAAAAAAGATAAATGCGTGTATTTGCATGTTTTTATTGTGCTTTTCTGTAATCGCACTTATTCAGCAATATCACAAATGTTGGAATTTAGTGCGGACCGCGGCGTCCAAAGCCGCACCCTTCGTTGCGTAACTCCGTAAATTAACCCCAAGGTTTCGGAGGTCAAAACTTGTACTTCCGATTCCAAGGAAGTAGGTATAAAACATGTTTCAAGTGCGTAAAGTTTCTGGATTGAATCAATAATTCAAACGTGGTAAACAGGAGCCGTTATAGCGGACGTCGTTTCGATTTGTTAAATGATATTCTATCTTGCGCTCTCACATATTACCACTATCTACGGTGTAGGTAGTAAATGGCACAGAAAGAAGGTTGACTGGTAGAGAATGCCTTTGGCATTAAGTCCGCCTTTGTACCATATTGTGCATAAAGTTTTTAAATAAAATCTATATATATAAAATTCAAAGTCCTGACTGACTGACTGACTGATATATCAACGCACAGCCTAAACCACTGGTCCTAGAGACATGAAAATTGGAGGGTATGTTCTTTGTAAAGAGTAGGTATGTACTAAGAAAGGATTTTTCTAAATTCAACCCCTAAGGGGGTAAAAAAGGAGATAAAATTTTGTATGAAAAATCTTATTCCTTGAGTTAATAGAATTGAAACTTCGCACGAATACTTAACTAAACAAATTATACAATTTGACATTTTTATTTTTCCTAAACTACCCCCGAAATGGGGTAAAATGGAGATGAAAGTTTCTATTAAAATTCGTATTCCTTAAGTTAATGGACTTGAAACTAATACTAATCGAAACGAATGATAAAAATTGACATTTTTATTTTTCCTAAACTACCCTACTCAAGGGGGTAGTAAGGGGATGAAAGTTCTATGAAAAATCTTATTTTTTGAGCTAAAAGACTTGAAACTTGGCACGAATACTTATCTAAATAAATTATAAAGATTGTCATTTTTCTAAACTACCCTCTAAATGAATCTATGAAAAATCTTATTCCTTGAGTCAATTGACTTGAAACTCGCCAGAAACTTAAAGTTTAAATGCGTAATGGTAAAAAATGCGTTTGTTTCTGTATTAAATAAAATTAAATACTTACACTAACTATTTTTTATTATCTATTCAACATTATATGTAAAATACAATTGATACTATATTAATCTACGCACTACCATCTTACTCTGTTAATTCAGGAGGTAAGTGTGTGATTTAGTTTATACATAAGGTGAGTTCCTTTTGATATTAATTTTACTAAGAACACTTTTTTATCCACAAAATCGCCTAAGAATTATTACTTTATTCACAAAAGAAACGACTTTGTGATCGAAAATAACATAAATATCTCAAAAATAACGGATCTCAGCCTGAAAGGTCTGAAGGCTTACACAACCGGGACTAACTGAGGGAAACAAATTACAATATCGATAATATAGCAGGAGTGGTGTCAAGTTGTGAAGGCTCTCTAACCGACGAACAAATGAAAATTTATAAGAAAATACTAACCAGTATAGAAACAGGGGTAGGTGAGATCTTTTTCTTAGATGCTCCTGGTAGAACTGGTAAGACTTTTCTTATTAACTTACTAGCAAGCTACTAGCTAGCTAGCCTTAGCAGTCGCATCGTCTGGAATTGCTGCCACGCTACTGGAAGGAGGCAAAACTGCACACTCTACGTTTAAACTCCCTCTCAATTTAATACAAACTGAAACCCCACTCTGTAATATTTCTAAACAAAGCAATATGGCTGAAGTGCTACGTAAAACTAAATTAATTGTTTGGGTTGAGAGTACTATGGCTCACAAGGGGGGATTCGAAGCCTTAAATAGATCTTTACAAGATATAAGGAATAATAATAGTAAAATGGGGGGAGTAACTATATTGTTAGCAGGTGATTTCCGGCAGACATTACCAATAGTGCCTTGAGGAACGCGAGCGGATGAAGTGAAAGCGTGTGTGAAGCGGTCTCATTTGTGGCCATCAGTGATTAAAGTTAGTCTTACAAAAAACATGAGAGTCCGCCTGAGAGGAGATTTTCTGCCGGTAAATTTTCAGAGCTATTACTCAAATTAGGAAATGGTGACTACCCAGAAGTGGATAATGAGATAATTATTCCTACAGAGTTAGGCACAATCGTGATCACTGTAGAAGAGATACTACACTACACTATCTAGATATTAGTAATATCCACAATAATCCTGCAGAATGGTTGTGCGAGCGTGCCATCCTAATAACAAAAAAACGACCAAGCAACAATCATCAATGAAATTATTTTGAAATCGTTCGAGGGAGTTGAAAATGATTATAAATCAGTGGACCCAGTAATTAACAACCATGATGCCATACATTACCCGGTTGAATTTCTTAACACATTGAGGCCTCCCGGTCTCCCAACTCACATATTAAAATTGAAAGTTGGCGCCCCAGTTATGTTGCTGCGTAATTTAAACCCACCAAAATTATGCAATGGCACCAGGTTACGCGTGAAAACATTGCAACGTAATGTTATCGAGGCAACTATACTGACCGGTTGTTCCCGAGCGGAGTCTGTGTTTATTCCGAAAATCCCTTTAACTCCATCGAACTACCCCTTCGAGTTCAAAAGAGTGCAATTTCCCCTCAAAGTCTGCTTTGCCATGACCATAAACAAATCTCAAGGCCAAACTCTTGATTTAGCAGGGGTAGGCTTAAGGGAGAACTGCTTTTCACATGGTCAGTTAAACGTGGCTTGCTCCAGAGTAAGCTCACGGAGCAGCCTGGTGATTCTAGCACCTCAAGGTAAAACAAGAAATATTGTTTACAAAGAAATACTGCAATAAGTAGTCACAGTATTTCGTTGTTACCAGTATTCGTTACATATTATCCACTTCTGGTTGTCTCCTAATTACATATTTTCAAACACACCTTAAGTTCTGTTAAAACCATAGTACTCTCATCCCAAAGAAATTTTACGGAGAACTTCGTCCTTACTGCTTTGTTTGGCATATTGTCCATTTGTATATTTAATTCCTCTCTTTTTATCGTAAACTAGCTTCTGCCCGCGGCTTCGCACGCGTGGCCTACAGAAAACAAAATACAATATTTTTATCCGGAAACTATTGTTAAAAGCCCTCTCAATTGAATGAAGCCCAGTCAGTGGCTTACTGGGCGGCTTGAACAACTCTGACACCATTGTAGCCACTACATTTACGATAAAAAGAGAGGAATTAAATATACAAATGGACAATATGCCAAACAAAGCAGTAAGGACGAAGTTCTCCGTAAAATTTCTTTGGGATGAGAGTACTATGGTTTTAACAGAACTTAAGGTGTGTTTGAAAATATGTAATTAGGAGACAACCAGAAGTGGATAATATGTAACGAATACTGGTAACAACGAAATACTGTGACTACTTATTGCAGTATTTCTTTGTAAACAATATTTCTTGTTTTACCTTGAGGTGCTAGAATCACCAGGCTGCTCCGTGAGCTTACTCTGGAGCAAGCCACGTTTAACTGACCATGTGAAAAGCAGTTCTCCCTTAAGCCTACCCCTGCTAAATCAAGAGTTTGGCCTTGAGATTTGTTTATGGTCATGGCAAAGCAGACTTTGAGGGGAAATTGCACTCTTTTGAACTCGAAGGGGTAGTTCGATGGAGTTAAAGGGATTTTCGGAATAAACACAGACTCCGCTCGGGAACAACCGGTCAGTATAGTTGCCTCGATAACATTACGTTGCAATGTTTTCACGCGTAACCTGGTGCCATTGCATAATTTTGGTGGGTTTAAATTACGCAGCAACATAACTGGGGCGCCAACTTTCAATTTTAATATGTGAGTTGGGAGACCGGGAGGCCTCAATGTGTTAAGAAATTCAACCGGGTAATGTATGGCATCATGGTTGTTAATTACTGGGTCCACTGATTTATAATCATTTTCAACTCCCTCGAACGATTTCAAAATAATTTCATTGATGATTGTTGCTTGGTCGTTTTTTTGTTATTAGGATGGCACGCTCGCACAACCATTCTGCAGGATTATTGTGGATATTACTAATATCTAGATAGTGTAGTGTAGTATCTCTTCTACAGTGATCACGATTGTGCCTAACTCTGTAGGAATAATTATCTCATTATCCACTTCTGGGTAGTCACCATTTCCTAATTTGAGTAATAGCTCTGAAAATTTACCGGCAGAAAATCTCCTCTCAGGCGGACTCTCATGTTTTTTGTAAGACTAACTTTAATCACTGATGGCCACAAATGAGACCGCTTCACACACGCTTTCACTTCATCCGCTCGCGTTCCTCAAGGCACTATTGGTAATGTCTGCCGGAAATCACCTGCTAACAATATAGTTACTCCCCCCATTTTACTATTATTATTCCTTATATCTTGTAAAGATCTATTTAAGGCTTCGAATCCCCCCTTGTGAGCCATAGTACTCTCAACCCAAACAATTAATTTAGTTTTACGTAGCACTTCAGCCATATTGCTTTGTTTAGAAATATTACAGAGTGGGGTTTCAGTTTGTATTAAATTGAGAGGGAGTTTAAACGTAGAGTGTGCAGTTTTGCCTCCTTCCAGTAGCGTGGCAGCAATTCCAGACGATGCGACTGCTAAGGCTAGCTAGCTAGTAGCTTGCTAGTAAGTTAATAAGAAAAGTCTTACCAGTTCTACCAGGAGCATCTAAGAAAAAGATCTCACCTACCCCTGTTTCTATACTGGTTAGTATTTTCTTATAAATTTTCATTTGTTCGTCGGTTAGAGAGCCTTCACAACTTGACACCACTCCTGCTATATTATCGATATTGTAATTTGTTTCCCTCAGTTAGTCCCGGTTGTGTAAGCCTTCAGACCTTTCAGGCTGAGATCCGTTATTTTTGAGATATTTATGTTATTTTCGATCACAAAGTCGTTTCTTTTGTGAATAAAGTAATAATTCTTAGGAGATTTTGTGGATAAAAAAGTGTTCTTAGTAAAATTAATATCAAAAGGAACTCACCTTATGTATAAACTAAATCACACACTTACCTCCTGAATTAACAGAGTAAGATGGTAGTGCGTAGATTAATATAGTATCAATTGTATTTTACATATAATGTTGAATAGATAATAAAAAATAGTTAGTGTAAGTATTTAATTTTATTTAATACAGAAACAAACGCATTTTTTACCATTACGCATTTAAACTTTAAGTTTCTGGCGAGTTTCAAGTCAATTGACTCAAGGAATAAGATTTTTCATAGATTCATTTAGAGGGTAGTTTAGAAAAATGACAATCTTTATAATTTATTTAGATAAGTATTCGTGCCAAGTTTCAAGTCTTTTAGCTCAAAAAATAAGATTTTTCATAGAACTTTCATCCCCTTACTACCCCCTTGAGTAGGGTAGTTTAGGAAAAATAAAAATGTCAATTTTTATCATTCGTTTCGATTAGTATTAGTTTCAAGTCCATTAACTTAAGGAATACGAATTTTAATAGAAACTTTCATCTCCATTTTACCCCATTTCGGGGGTAGTTTAGGAAAAATAAAAATGTCAAATTGTATAATTTGTTTAGTTAAGTATTCGTGCGAAGTTTCAATTCTATTAACTCAAGGAATAAGATTTTTCATACAAAATTTTATCTCCTTTTTTACCCCCTTAGGGGTTGAATTTAGAAAAATCCTTTCTTAGTACATACCTACTCTTTACAAAGAACATACCCTCCAATTTTCATGTCTCTAGGACCAGTGGTTTAGGCTGTGCGTTGATATATCAGTCAGTCAGTCAGTCAGGACTTTGAATTTTATATATATAGATGTAGTGGCTACAATGGTGTCAGAGTTGTTCAAGCCGCCCAGTAAGCCACTGACTGGGCTTCATTCAATTGAGAGGGCTTTTAACAATAGTTTCCGGATAAAAATATTGTATTTTGTTTTCTGTAGGCCACGCGTGCGAAGCCGCGGGCAGAAGCTAGTAAAAAATAAAAAAAGAACTAACAATTCGAGGAAACACAGAAAGAAGGTTGACTGGTAGAGAATGCCTTTGGCATTAAGTCCGCCTTTGTACCATATTGTGCATAAAGTTTTTAAATAAAATAAAAAATAAAAAAAGAACTAACAATTCGAGGAAATTGTTTAAATTTTTTTAACAATCAATTTTTGCTTTTACTATAAACTACAGTTAACAGTTAAATCGCTGAAGTTTATGATAAAGGCACAAAAATGACAAGCACTAAGGTGCTGTGGAACAACTTACCTATGATTTTTTTGCTGGTCTGATATATGCGCCACTAGACAAATAACTGTTTGAGTGAGTAGATAGTTCTACTGTACAAGTGCGAACAGACTTCTGGGCGCCTGATTCAAAGGTGATTGCATTTTCGTAGAACAGACAGTTATGCAATGCAATTTGCGTTCTTGTACTAGCTTAACACTCGATTACCAAAGGATATACATGCACGTTAGCATCGTTAGTGTATATCTCTAGCGCAGTATTAGTGAAGCGTGCAACTGTCCTTTCGCGGAAAAATGTAATCATCTAACCAAATTAGTAAGGTACTGGTATATCGCGGAAAAAATAATAATCACTAAAATATACCTATACTCATGTACTGCTGAAATACTAGTCTCAAGGTCTCTTCCTTGCATTTGGCCTCCTCGACCACTTAAAATTAAGTGCATTGGGTTCATTTCGCTCCTACATGTCCAAACGTCTCCGTGTCGTAGCGGTATAAGTCTCAGAAGTCCTGGGTTCGATCCCCACACCGGACAAGATATCTTTGTGTAAATTTTAAGATTTCTTTTCGGGTTTAGTTGTATGAGGGGCTACCTTACGGGCCACGGTAAGCGCTTTGAGCGGTTCTTCCAAAGTTATTGCATTGTTATACATCATCTTTAACAAGCTTATAACATGGAATGGGCAGCAGTGTTTCCTTGTGTTTTACAATATAATACTGCGGTCACCAACCCGCCTACTAGTCGTGTAATCGTCGTGACTATGGTAAATCCCTCCCTTGGCAGGAGTCCCAAGCCTAGCAGTGGACATTATTCGGGCTGATGTTGATGATGAATACAATAATAAATACATATTTTGTGAATAACATAATGTAGTATTAAATTTTTAGGAGGAAAACGTTTCCTCTTTATGTTTTCTTCTCTACACTATTTAGTTAGTCTGAAGCCTCGGGTCAAGGACTGTCTATTTTTGCTAAAACCCAGTAATAGATTGTTTGGTGCTAGTTACGCAAATATAATATCATCTTTTATACCTTTGTGAGAGCTTTTTATTGATAAGTAATTTTTGGAAAGATTAACTATAGATGGGTTGGGGGAGGACTACGATGAGCCTGTTTTGTGTTCAAGTGAAATAACTCTTAAAATAAGTTGTTCTCATTTAGTTAAGAACTTCTCCATGTAAAAACATTCTATCATCTACAAAAAATATGTGAAAAAACATATTACATATTATGTATTTTGAGAGATTTTTTTCAGCCGACATGTCAGTTTTCTCGACATGTTTCAGTGACATGTCACACTCTGTCGACTGTTATGAATACGGTTTTTGATATGTCTATATTTGTAAAAAATATCCTGTTCAATATATATAATACATACACTAGAGTATTTCTGTTCAATATCGAGTACTTTCGATGTAAAAATAAGAAATACAGATAATTCTACGACTGTTATAACTTTTTCGTCACATCTGTCGACTGTTGAAGTTTCTACCAATAGATAAGTAAATTTAATTTTGTCAACATAATTTTTCTATTTATGGCAACACCTTAACCCACTTGTCATCATACGGAGATTTTTTTTCATGTAAATAGAATATTGTCAGAGTTATTTTCATTTAAAAAGTGGTTCTACAGATTCACAAAGTTGGAGTGTCACTTCTAAAAGAAATATAAGAAAGGTATGTTACATAATATAGATGTTTTTATCATATGTCCTTGTTAAAATGTGGTATTATTTACTAAATCTAAATTATTTAAATCTAACTTCAAAATTGAAGCCACTACTTCAGTATAATTTCAATTTGTCACTTCTGTCATTGTCACACCTGTCTATAGTTTTGTGAACAGAAGTGACGGTAGTCGACAGAAATGATGAGAAATAACCGAAATGACTCATTACAGGTTTCATTTATATTTTCAACCGCAAACAGATAGGGATTTTATAAGTGTGTGTATAATATGTAACTATTTGTGGCATTGTAGCGCTAATATTATCCTACTGCCTACCAATATTATAAATGTGAAAGTTTGTATGTTTGCGTGTTGGGATGTTTGTTACTCACTCACGCAAAAACGGGTAAACTAATTTTGATTTTCGGCATACATATAGTTTAATATCTAGATTAACATTAGGAAGAAGCTAATTACATATATATATTAAAAGTTATTAAGGACTAGTTTACAAGACAAATTTCATCAAAATCGGTTCAGCCGTATTTGCGTGATTGAGTAACAAATACGAGACCTCCGTTGCCTAGTAGTTAAGACATGCGTCTAGTCGACGGGGTTCGATTCTCGCACGGAACACATCTTTGTGTGAACCACTAAGATTTGTTTTGGGTCTGGGTTTTTTGTCCTTGTCAATTATATGTCTGTAAATCGCAACCACAATACAAGGGAAAATCTTAGTGTGGGGCGGCGTTTGCAATAAAAAAATCCTGTTTCCATAAAACAAAAGCGCATTCGTTTAATATCGTCATCTAGTGATGAGGCTATTTTTTGATTCGTCGACAGAAGTGATTTGTGTCCTGTCGACATTTTTTTCTTATTTTTTTAATCTACACTTTTGATTACCTTAATTATCTGAGACTGAGAACTAGACCGAAAGGTTAACGGTTAGGTATACATAACGAGTTGTTTTCTTTTTTAATTTTATAATACATTGGAGCTAGAACACAAAGTATCACATCTGTTAACTTTAGGGTCACTTCTGTCTAACTACTTATATGGAAAAAGGTTATTTTATTGTTTGTTTGTTGATCTTATTGTGATTTTTTTTTTTAATAATCTTTATGCTTATTGAATACTTTTGGTACCATAAATAATTAAAAAAGTGTTTTTTTCTTTTTCTTTTCACCTACTCATTCATAGAGCGACCCAGATACTAGTTTTTTGAATTTGAAGAGAGTTGAAATACCTATTTGAAAAATAGAACAAAGATTTGTCCACTGCTATACTTTTATCTGAAATAACATTTAATCAATCCATTAGATAGAAGCTTGCCCTTGAGCTCCTAACACTTTTTTTTGTAAAACGAAGATGGAACAACATCCTCCCCAAACAGTCCCCACTTTGGGCGTGCGCGTTACTTAAGTTAGCGAAGAATGACTGAGCGCCTAGGCGCTCAGTCATTCTTCGCTTCGATTCGATTTCGATTTCCACCCGGGACAATAATTTGTATGGAACACAGACAGTCAATCATGTCTTTTTTAAGTTCCTCCCGACACAGGGATTAATTTAGCTAGAGGGAGAGTTGTCTTTTTAGAAAAAATGGACATCTTTTTTTATATTTTTCGAACATTTCAGCTCCTTTCAAATCATTAGAACAAAAAATGCTTTCAGTCTTATTTATTAATTCTACGTCAACCATATTTCATATAAAATAAAATTCCAGGATTTTTGAAGACAAACATAAAATATCACGACTAAAAAATAGCAACAGGATTAAATTGACTGTATAATATTACACATCGTGAATCCCCGAATTCGTAAAATAAATAGAAAACAAGTGTATGTAAACGGAACACTACAATTTTGAGCTTCCGAAAATCACGCTGATGTATAACATGAACGGATATTATACGGTAAATTGACCTAGATTGAAGCGTTGGGAAAAGAGGAGATTATAGACAATTTCGTATATAATCTAATGGACCGTTATGTGATGTTCTTTGTGATATTTTTTCCGGTGAATTAGAAAGCTTCGTGGCTGTCTAAGCATGTCCTTTGAAGAATAACGCCCTATAGTAACTTATTTTTTTCTTACAAGAATAAAAATCATCAACAACAATGCAGCTTGAAATATTTTAAGAAGCATAATATAAACCTCTGCGGCGTAGCGGCATAAGTCTCAGGGATCGTTGATTCGAATCCCTCAACGGACAAGAAACTTTTGTATAAAACCAAAGATTTCTTTCCGGGTCTGGTTGGTTGAGGGACCGGTACGCTCCGTGCCGTGACGTGCAATTATATGCCAAGGAATGGGCAGCATCGTTTATCTGTGTGTGATATTAAATAATATTGCGGTCAACAACCCGCCTAGCGTGGTGACTATAACAAAACTCCTATCTTTGATAGAATCCCATTTGTATTCCGTTTATCTATGCATGAATATGGAGTTAAATTATTTTATTAACTTCTTAAATCAACTATTTATTACAATTTTCTTAAACAATGTGTTTCGTAAGAACAATTCTAGATTTATTAAACATACATATAATCACGCCTTCCTCCCATAGGGGTAGGCAGAAACTACAGAACGCCACCTGCTACGATACTTACACACTCCCTTTGCTTCGTCCACGTTCATACATCTGGTCATACACGCACCTGACCTTTCTGAAGAACATCACCTATGAGGTCAGTGTATGTTCTAAGATATAGATCAGTGAAGATTTATTAAAATTTAATTTATTCACATTTACCTAAATTGGTCTACCGTAAAAAAGGGGTCACGGCCAGAGTTAGCGCTTCAGATCTGTCTCAAATAAATGATATAAGCCAAAATGTCTGGCAGTTTAGAATTAAGCGAAATTTATCTTAATCATACCAATTTATGAAAGAAAAGTTAAATTAGAAACTTAACGTAATCAAAATTATTTTCTGCCTGCCTTTTATACGATTAATGTTTCTGTAGTGGTTAGATGAAAATGAAATGAAAATGAAATGAAATGAAATGAAAACGTTTATTGATAATGTAGACGAATCGATCGTACTTATTATAAGTCAAATACAATGATACAAATATAAAAAGAGGAAAAAAAAAAAATCTTGACTAATTCATTAGTATACATTTCAACAGTCATGTTATTAAATATAATTTAAATCTACCAATGTGGCATGTGATAGTCGCGTACTATAAATATAATTAGAATCAACCAGCGTGGGCTGGGATTCGGTCAGAAGCATAGAACGCGTCGCGAGCCTCGCCTTGCAAGGACGACCGGACCCTATCCTAGCTTCCTACGAGTCTTTCTCTATCTACCTACGTTGTGACACCCGGAGAAGAAAGACTATAAGAAACTCCGAGATCATTCTTTTGTCATCTTTTAAAGTCTTTGATTAATCATTTGTACATCTTTTTAAAAACATTTTAGTATCTAGGTTAGTGATCCCCATACATCGATATGTAGGTACTCGCAGCAGGATATTGTGACGGAAACCATGAAACCTTTAAGTAAGTATCGAGTATAGGGAGCGCTCCTCCAGATTTACATTTCTTTTTTTTTTACAATTGGAACATACCTACAGTCTGATCAGTTGTCTTACATATAGATTAACAATTACTAATTTATAAATTACATAGAATAGACTTTTAATTTAGTTGCAAATTCGGTGTGATAGCTAAAAGGTGCCAGTCTGCCGCAATGTAACCGATGGACTCATCATGATGGATGACAAGGTATATTCAACGAATACCACTTATATTATGGCAGTTTAAGCAGGAACTGATGGCGAATGATCACAAATAATGGTGAGTCGTTGATAAAATAGTCATGAGGTGATTATTTTTCTTTCGAACGAACATGCGCGAGTCGTTTGTTCTGAATTGATGATGAATTTATGTTTAGTTATTGTATGTATGTATACCTACCTACACACTTCTTAATTGTACTATCTTTCGACTTCTCTCTCAGGTAGAAGAGATTTCTTTAGAAATAAGTAGCACCTTTGTACATAGTTGTATATTTGTTATATCTTGTGTGTATTAATAAATAAATATAAATTTCGTCCCGAGGCTTATGCTATTTCACAGGGAATAAAGGTAAGCGAGCCAAATGAAATTGTTTAAAAACTAGAAACTAAGTATCCTGCTAGGAGGGTGTTTTATTGAAGTTGGACTTTATCTCAGGGCAGTTACTGGGGATTGACGAATTATGACTTTTGGGGAGTTTTGTGCAACTATCTCTCTATGTGATAGTTCGCAGGCCTCGCGGACTTTGTGTCTAATAGGGCATCGGTAGGTTTTTTGCAAACTAAGTGTCGGGAGGGCGTGGTGGTCGCGTTCGCGAGTGCCCTCTTTTCCGACGAGCCAGATAGAGTGGTCGCTATGTAGTAAGTGATCATTCCCATCAATTACATTTAAACTATCACTTCAGACGGCGCTTGCTATAGACTTGATATCAGATGATTCGTATGGTCGAAACAAAAACTAACATTTGTTTTCATGACTATAATATTTTATACTGTTTAATTTATGAGAAGTCAATTTTAAAAGGGTGTGCTTGGTTAATTAGTCTTGCTATACCAGTAATTGTAGATTTGACTGTGTTGATTTTCGACATTAAATCGGCTTTATATATTCATAATGAAACTCTCCACCTAAATTGCGTATTTCAGTGTGATTAGTAGTTTTATTTCCGTTGATAATATTACGAATAAAGATAATGTAGTACATAAAAGATATGACTGTTTTACGTAAAATAAAATTAAATGTTCTACTAATATATAAAGCCGAAGAGTTTGTTTGCTTAAATGCGCTAGTAGCTCAAGAACTACTGGTCCGATTTGAAAAAATATTTTAGTGTAAGATAGCTCATTTATCGAAAAAGGCTATTGACGATGTTTAATTAAGAAGTCCTTACGGAAATGGGAGTTATACGGGTGAAACCGCGTGCGGGAAGCTCGTGCGGGAAGCTCGAAGTTGAAATTATACCTATTTTCTCAACAAAAACCTGCATAGATAGTCAAACTTACCTGGAATTATGTCTCTATGGACTGGAAGGTGGCGGTATGCTTTTAATTATTTTAGGCTTGCGGCGAAGGATGTGCACTTTGTATAGCAGTAACTTTGGAAATGTAGATAAATACACCACAAAATGTACACTACACCATGTTTATACAAATATACACTCCAATTCGGAACAAACACACATTACACTCACAACTATTTATTATTATAACACGTAAAAATCATTGTACACTTGTATTAATTTATTAATTCAAAAGAGCTAAAAAGTTAGTGCATTGCGTGACATAGTTAGCCGAGGACATCTTGAATTTTTGAACTCCCGCCGTGCGTAGGAACGCTTCTTTGAGTAGCCGGGGTGCACAGATTAAAATTTGTTTTTAATTCTTAATTTTATGACAATAGAATTTTATGTTTTTTATATTGTTTGTAATCAATTCGCTATTATTTTTCTGATTAATGTTATTGCTTATTTGGTTCTTTATTTTTATTTTATTTAATTTTTTTGTTTACGTTTCAACAAAAAATCTCAAATTGATGATGAAACTTGTTTATTTATTTATTTATTTGGCTCTACAATTAAAATTAAAATGGAATATTGTATTAATAATAATAATAATAATTAGGTAAATATTTAATTTTAAATGGTAAATAATTTTTCTATATATTTTTATTTGACGTTTGGCATGCGTGGCGTCAAAACTGGGGCTTGCTAGAATACCAGCGCTGCGCAATGATCTTTTAGATTTTTGACGTAGCTTAATGCTGAAGCCAGTTCCCATTTGTGGTGCATGTATGTAATAGTGTTAATCAATGTCTTATGTTTTATTTCCTTGTATGTGCCGTAAATAAAAGTATTTTCTTTCTTTCTTTCTTTCTGTATAAAAGAGCAAGGGAGCACATGCGATGACCTTTATAAGTGTACTAACGATAAATAAATTAATTGATTCACATGAAAAATACTAACGCAAGTTTACAAAGTATGGTTTCACCGTACATAGGTACTATTTTGACCGAACGGCTCCGGATGGCTCCCGACTGACTGCGCCACTAAAATATTAATTGTTGTTGGTAATATGCTGTCCCGGTCGGGTCGATCCAAGCTGGTCGGTCAAATCGTAACTTTTAGATCAACTATTTTGAAGGCACGGCCTCGATTAGGTATATATAAAACTAAAGAGCGCAGATATTCCTGTGGTACGTTGAGTTGATTGTAAAGTGTAATGTATGGCATGGCTCTGTTATAGTGAAAATAAATATTGATATATATTATTATATTTTGGTTCCGCGTATCACTTTTGCCACTTGGTTCTGTCTTCGTGATTATAATTATTACAAAATATAGGTATAACATTTTGATCGGTAACTTAATATAATGAGTATTTTAGGCCAAGACCACGGTGTAATTAATGCACCTAATGAAGATTAGTCACCTAAATAGTGGGATGAATAAAAATTTATAGGAAAAACGGAACATATGCTTAAGTTTTACAATCAATCTATGTATAAAATGTGCTTTTCCATTATTAATAGGACCCCTCTTATTACAACCTAGATAATATTATAGTTCATTATATGTTGGTACATATATCATTGCCGTTTATCTGAGGGTAACTTTATTTGCAAAAAACATGTGATAATAGGCATGAAGAAAAAAAAAACTATTTAGTCAGTCAATTAGATTACCAAAAAATATTGGACTGGTTATTTTATTTCGTTCGTCAAACGAAAAATTACTGTGTTGAAATTTTGTGCGACGTCACTTCTGGGTACAATTTTACCTAGTAGTGACATTACATTACCTCTCCTAAACTTTATAGTTTGTTGTTGCTCTGTATCTTTGTCAATTTTTATTGATTTGATAAATAAAAAAATACTTGTCCAATATTTTTTAATAATCTATCTGACGGACTAATTAACAACAATGTATAACAATACATACCTACTCTAATGTTAGTGGATAATGGAAAATCATAATCGAAAATCTTCTAATAAAGTCAACTTGTAAAATTAAAAATTCTATGACTACCTGCAAAATTTTAATATTCTTCCAACCCACATTATATATTAACCAAGTTGAAGTGACTGCGTGACGGTACTAGGCTCCAGAGACTTGAAGAGTCTATTTTCCTCACCAACAAACTTGACTCACACAGCTCAGTTAGTGAAGTTGTTAGGTACTTACTCTTTGTAATGACTTTAAATGGAGTTACCTACAATGAGGTGAGGTTTAAGTATTAAATATATTGTTTTATACAGATGTCAGTGACACATGAAAATATATTTCACTTTGTGTCAAATCTATCTATATATATAAAACTAGGGGTACTTTAGGGGTAGGGTAGGGGTAGGGTAGGGTAGGGGTAGGGGTAGGGTAGGGGTAGGGTAGGGCAGGGGTAGGGTATAAAAGTCCACCCGTGCGAAGCCAGGGCGGGCCGCTAGTGTGAAATATATTTTAAAAAAACGTACAGGTCCTGGGTGCTTAGATAAGTCATTTTGTCAACTGGTATTAATAAATTAACGTGCTTTACTAAAAATGGAATGGATGGACTATTTTTCCTCGGGGGACCGGATTGCTTATGCGTACCTGGCCCCCGCCAACGGCGGATCGAAGGAGTGTCCGGGGGGTTTTAGTGGTGTAGGGTCCGCTTCTCGTGGTATGAGCTTAGCATACCAATGGAGCTATGGAGAGGGCGAGTCCCACATATCCTACCGCCAGCGCGCGGATACGCTGCAGCGGCTGTGGGAATGCGTTAAAGCATTTTACCCCGGACAATAAAAAAAAACAGACCTTTTTTCCATTCCTTAAAAATGCGACGTGTCGCGAGTGGCGTTGGGCGGCGCAGTACTAAGTTCAGACATATGGCGTTGTATGAGTGAGTGCCTTTACATAGAAACGATTTTTTTTTATTGTAAAATTCAGATGTGAGCCGCACCGCTAGTCGCCACGCGCTCCGCGTCGCCGTAATTCAGTTGCAAAATTAATATAATAGACCAGTCACTTATAGATCAGATCGAGACTAAGGCCTCTGTAGTCGCGATAGATTTATATTTTTTTATTATTTTCCTTGGTACAAACGTAGGTGAAATGACCATACTAAACTCTAGCAGTGGACTTTTTACAGTATTTTACTTTATTTTACTACTAGCTGCGCCCCGCGGTGTTGCCAGGGTTACTCTGCTCCAGTGGATCGGAGCGATTTTATTTAGCCATATAGACTACCAAAAATCGCGCTCCAGTTAATCGAGTTTATTAACTATGCAAAGTTTCAGCCAAATCCATTCAGTAGTTTTTACACATACAAACTTTCGCAAGGGCCTCCTCTTAACAGACCTTGGCAATCCAGGGTGTTGAGATAGGTATATTGCAATAATCACCACGCTTGGCAGACAGATTGGTGGTCGCAGTAAGTTGTTAAGTATACTTGAGCTAAAAGATGCTGCTGTCCCTTAGTCCCTCTTACAACATTCGTGTCCCATAGTGGCATGGGGTTGTCTAAATTCTAAGTCAGAAACCACACGGCTAATCTGATAGAAATAACATTAAAAAGAATCCCCTTTTTTAAGATTGATGTCTATTTAATAAGATGCATAGCTTAAAGTTTAGAGGGCGAGTATTTATATTCAACATTGCTTCATAACGTGGTGTTAAAATGTGCTTTGCGTGGTGTGTGCGGTCTAAACGCTCTGTTAACTATATTGTACTCGTGTAGATGTGCTGCGGACGGCTTATAATATGGACTGAGAAGCTTAACTCGGATAATAAAATAGCACACCATTTAATATTTTTAGAATGCAGTCAATTTTAAAATTGTTTTTTTTTTAACAAGCGTGTGACGTAATTACCTACTTGTTCAGCGGGGATTTTGTAGATTTGATTTTTTAGTTTCCTTTCATGAAGGGTAAAAACTGGACCCTATTACTAAATCTCAACTTTCCGTCTGTCTTTTACCTGGCTCTATTGTGATAGCTAGACAGTTGAAATTTGCACAGGTTATTATTATTTCCGTAGAAGCTATAACAAAAAAAAAAAAAAAAAAAAATTAAGTGCTCAATGTTCAACGTAATATTTTTGCCGGCTGTATCAGTAACGGCAACGGTATACGCTTAAATAGGTACTTTATTTCAAAATCTCAAAGTAGTCTAGTGTTGTATTTAATTGTTTGGTATATCGACCGTATGCTGGCTATATCCCTTAAATTACATTTTTACCACTATATTACTACTAAATTATTAAACTTCCAAAACACTCGGCTAAAAAACTCATTATTCCCGGGGGGATGCGTTTAAGCATTCCCACCGCCGCTGCAGCGTTTCCGCGCGCTGGAAGTGGGATATGTGAGACTCGCCCTCTCCATAGCCCTTCACCATTAAAGCCCCCCGGACACTCCTTCGATCCGCCTCTAGCCGGGGCCAGGTAAGGTAGGTGACGGTGAAGGTGACCAGGTAGGTAACAAGAAATCCGGCCCCCCGACGGCACCCGCGGCCAATATGGCACCGCGGGAACCGTTGAGCCACACTGAACCAATTGCCCAAATTATAGGAACGCCCGGAGTGCGAAGGCATCCCTACTCCTCATGGGTCAGCCTCGAAGGGAGCGGGGCCCGTGTGCCTCACTCTCCGAGGCCGACCCTAGGGCGGTACGCCTAACGTGGGTCTTTTTGGACCCCCGAAAACGCTGTGCTGCTCCCCGCTTTTGCGGGTGAGCGTTGGTGTTTGGGGGACCGGCCCAACCGCACGACGGGAAATTTGCTCCCAATCCGTAATCACCAGTCATGTTTTGGGGACCGGGGGCCTTGGCTTAACCGCCCGGGCCCCGAAAATGTAAACCTCTTTAAAAATACCCCAATCTAAGTTGTTGCATCGTGGTGAGAAATCGGTTCAGTAGTTACTGAATTCAGCGCGTTCAAGCACATAAACAAATTCTTCAGCTTTATATATCTATTAGTATAGGGGTCCATATTGGCTCACATAAAAATTTTAATCATATTATTTTTCTTACTACCGCTTTGTGTACCTACATAAGCATCACTCTTCATAATTTTATTTTTTATGCTTTTTTTATTCATACTGTTACTACCAAGAAAAGTGTGAAGTCATATATTTTTTATTCAGAACTTTTTTCTTCATAATATTCTATTATCATATTGCTTTCTAACAAAGATTAGTTTCTGGCGCTTCGCCGGCCGCTGCCGCGGCACGCTCCTTCGCCCGCTCGGCTCGCACATTGTTGTGGTCACAGTTCTAACCTAACCTAACCTACTTGTCTGGTAGCATCTCGTTTCTGGTACCAATTAGATTTTCACTGGAGTCGCACGTTTACGATTATTATTGTTATGTATACGAATGATTATGAATTTCGATTATTAGTATAAACAAAAATATGAAAACAAATAGAAGTAAAAACAAAGTGTTTGATTTATGATATTATAAATTTAAATGATTATGTTTTGTAATCTTTAGTTGTAATATTTTTTATGAATAACGATCATTATAGCTTGAAAGCTCCGAAAAATTTTCTCATACCATTATGAGAAAAATTTTCGGACTTCCGATGATAGGAGTTAAAAAGTTATGTAAGAAAAAGCGCACCCATTAGTATAAGATAACATCGTATGATAACACCGACCATTATCCATGTAGGTTAAATTATATTTATCAATTTGTATTTTTTCCCTTTGTATTTTACTTATCATATGGATCATTATTTACACACCTACCACTCAAAACAGTTCATTTTTTTCCAAAGCATTATATTATGTTTAGGTAAATGGATGTAACTGTCGTATTTTGAAACAATTATTTTTATTATTGTGTTTGTGTGTGTTGAAAAACACTACAGTCTTTTTAAAAGCAGTTACCCTAGTAGGGAAATAAATCCTTATGTCACAGGGTACTTTACCTACACACAGACTACCAGACATCCCTTAATATTATAAATGTGAATGACACTTTGTAAACTACAAAAGCGATCATCATAAAACTTTGTACACATATCCTTGGAAGTATTATATTTAATATATTATCCGTGGTTCACAAAAATAGTCGTGGATGGGAGCCAAACCTGAAACAACAGTCCTCGCGCCTATTATTCTATACCATGTATATATTTTATTCTAAGTTTACGCAATAAACAAAAATAATGTTACTCCTAGACGTGCCGAGACGTCTTTTCATGCCTTCACTGTTACATCCGTAAATGAAAATGGCTCACAAGGAAACAATGGGAGCTTTTCATCATAAACAGACATCGTTTGAAAAGCCATGAACGTGATTCCCTGCGTCATAGATAATATCAACTGGTAAAGGCGCATGCGCCTGAACTAAATTACATTCTATAGCATTGTCTTCGAGACGTGTCCCCGATACTGTTAAGAATATTTACTTGGTAAAAACGTTTGAAAAATATTTTTATATCAAAGTATTCCAATGCTTTGATAAAACAAAGATTTTATAAGTTGTGTAACAATAAAAGCCCCGTTTAAATCAGTTTTAAAGATGAGGCTGAAATTTATTTTTATTTTATTTCATACTAGCGGCCCGCCCCGGCTTCCCACGGGTGGACTTTTATACCCTACCCCTGCCCTACCCTACCCCTGCCCTACCCAACCCCTACCCTAACCCTACCCTACCCCTTGATCTTGATCGTAAGTGCCAGTTTACGGTAAAGGCGCATACGACAAATGTTGTCTGACGTACAATGGCACATCCGAGCTTATGCTCCTGAGCTCTATAATGGAAACCAACTAGTTATACAATTTAAGCTTGCGTTAACCTCATGGAAGATATAAGGCGGCTAAAGTAACTGTTTCTAAGATTTTAAAGCCATTCTCTTAAACTTAAGCGAGTAATCGCTGGAGGACCATGGACAGATGCTCAATGACATCGATGGAGTGTCTCAACAAGTTGGGCTTAGAATGAACATGGGCAAGACGAAAGTCATGCATAACGCCCATATAGTGCCCAACTCTATAGCCGTTGGGAACTCCATTCTTGAAGTTGTGACCGAATACATATATCTAGGTCAAACGATCCAACTAGGTAGGACCAACTTAGAGAAAGAGGTCAATCGTCGAATCTGACTCGGCTGGGCAGCGTTTGGGAAGCTTCGGGAGATCTTCTCGTCCAAAATACCTCAGTGCTTGAAGACCAAAGCCATCAAACAATGTGTGTTACCAATGATAACATATGGATCTGAGACGTGGTCTCTTACTATGTGCCTCATAAGAAAGCTCAAAGTCGCTCAGCGAGCTATGGAAAGAGCTATGCTCGGCGTTTCCCTGCGTGATCGAATCAGAAATAAAGAGATCCGCAGGAGAACGAAGGTCACTTACATAGCTCAACGGATTAGCAAGCTGAAGTGGCAATGGGCAGGACACATAGGTCGAAGAACTGACGGCCGATGGAGCAAAAAAGTTCTCGAGTGGAGACCACGAACTGGCAAGCGCAGCGTAGGACGACCGCCTGCACGATGGACCGACGACCTCATAAAGGTCGCGGGAAGTCGGTGAATGCAGGCCGCTAGCGATCGTTCCCGCTGGAAATCGATGGGGGAGGCCTATGTTCAGCAGTGTACTACAACAGGCTGATGATGATGATGAGTAAGTGCGAAGATATTTTAAAATGATAAAATGTGTGTTATACGTATCTACAATGCGCCGGAGAGGCGCTCGTGCCTCAGCGTGAGTTCCGCATCTTGCAATGTGAAACAGCTGAGGTACGCGAGCCCCCCGACGCATTGCACTTTTAGGTACAATGTTAAATAAGTAATAAGTGCTATCAGTGTAATCGAATCGGTTTTTTAGGAGATCGTGACGCACCAAAGTCTTGAGCAAGCTGCGTCTAGACTCTAACGTTTGAAGTTTATACCGTTCCAATAAATGTAGGTATGTATAGTATTCCAGACTTACTGCATCTGCAGTGAGATTATTTTTTGAACCATTTCAATTCTTTTTATATAAACGTCAAAAATGGAACTCAAAATTGGGACTGCGAATTCCAATTGGGAGCGGACCAAGGCTTTATATAGGTTGACTGGTAATTAGTGACCGATACCTAAACACATCATTGTGCTCATGATAACAAACAACTTTTACTATGGCATCAAACCTGAAATCGCGAAAAAAAATCAGCTGCTCCCTACCATGTTGACGAGTTATGTGAACTTGAATGTATGAAACAGCTGATTTTTTTTCGCGATTTTAGGGTTGGTGCCATTGTAAAAGTTGTTTGTTATCATGAGCACAATCATGTGTTTAGGTATCGGTCACTAATTACCAGTCACCCTATGTAGTAGCAAACATGTATTTTAAAGTAGTTGGAAGAACGACTGACAAAACCAAATGCGAATCGCTGTCAACAATGTTGTGAATGTGAAGTGCAATTTTGAATCTATTGGAATACATGGGCAAACAAACAGTCAAAAATAAACATAACCTATATTATTCCTTAGCAAATTAACTATCTATATATCAGTCGTTTCTAAGATTAGCCGGAGTAAACCGATAGGAACTATTGAAATAAGCTGTACCTTTTTGCTAATGTATCCTTACATGTTATTCTGTGTGTACATTAACTATTAAATAAATAAATTAATTAAATAAGCGCTGAGTAGCGATAACATTTTTGTCCATGTCATAGTAATATCGATTTAATTATCCAATTGAATGACAATTATTGTTCTAACTTAATATAGACAGAACAAGCTATTGGACATAATCTATATATATAAAAGAAAGTCGTGTTTGTTACAACACTTATAACTCGAGAACGGCTGGACCGATTGCCATGGTTTTTGTTTCGTTGGATTTGTCTCCGCCCTGAATAGCAGAATACATTTTAAAAACAAAAGAAAGTCGTGTTAGTTACACTATTTATAACTCAAGAACGGCTGAACCGATTTGGCTGAAAATTGGTAGGGAGGTAGCTAAGAACTGGGAGAAGGACATAGGATACTTTTGGGTAGGGGTAGGGTAGGGTAGGGTAGGGTAGGGTAGGGTAGGGGTAGGGTAGGGGTAGGGTAGGTGTATGGTAGGGGTAGGGTAGGGGTAGGGTAGGGTAGGGGTAGGGTAGGGGTAGGGTAGGGTAGGGGTAGGGTAGGGGTAGGGTAGGGGTAGGGGTAGGGGTAGGGGTAGGGGTAGGGTAGGGGTAGGGTAGGGGTAGGCTAGGGTAGGGGTAGGGTAGGGCAGGGGTAGGGTATAAAAGTCCACCCGTGCGAAGCCGGGGCGGGCCGCTAGTATCTATATATATAAAAGAAAGTCGTGTTTGTTACAACACTTATAACTCGAGAACGGCTGGACCGATTGCCATGGTTTTTGATTTGTTGGATTTGTTTCCGTCCCGAATAGCAGAATACATTTTAAAAACAAAAGAAAGTCACACTTTTTATAACTCAAGACCGGCTGAACCGATTTGGCTGAAAATTGGTAGGGCGGTAGCTAAGAACTGGGAGAAGGACATAGGATACTTTTGGGTAGGGGTAGGGTAGGGTAGGGTAGGGTAGGGTAGGGTAGGGTAGGGTAGGGTAGGGTAGGGTAGGGGTAGGGGTAGGGGTAGGGTAGGGTAGGGGTAGGGTAGGGTAGGGGTAGGGTAGGGGTAGGGTAGGGTAGGGGTAGGGTAGGGGTATGGTAGGGGTAGGGTAGGGGTAGGATAGGGTAGGGTAGGGGTAGGGGTTGGGTAGGGGTAGGGTAGGAGTAGGGTAGGGTTAGGGTTAGGGTAGGGGTAGGGTAGGGCAGGGGTAGGGTATAAAAGTCCACCCGTGCGAAGCCGGGGCGGGCCGCTAGTAGTTAAATAATAAAGTTAAGACTAAAACATTATTAAAAACAATAACTAAAATACCTGCTTAATATGCTAATTAATTAAATGTTAAAATTATACATAGATTAATCAATTAATACTAAAATATTGTTTTGACTATTTGCAAGTGACTGTAATAGGTTTACGTAAATTGAAACGTTTTTTTTTCTTTATTTTTTAATTTACCCTACTGGTTATTTCTTTCAATTGGAGTGCCCAGACTTAAGCTGTGATATCGAGTTTTTTGTAATGTAATATCAAACGGTTTTGTATAAAAATAAATATGATCGTCTAGAGATTATTTACCTAATTCACTTCCTACCAAAATATGTGAATGTAACAAGAAGCCAACATAATATAGGGATATACACATAGAGTAAATCCATCGGGTGAAATTAAATATTTATGGGGCCGAGAAGTGACTCCGAACGGGAATGTTTGGGAATTCATTGAAATTCATGAAGATGTTAACGGAGCAATTAGACTGAATTATTGAGGGCGTTGAGGGTGGTCGGGAGAAGGCAAACAGTTACTGTATGGAGAAATTCCCTAACATTGATGCATCTATTCCAACAAGTTGAGGCCACACAACGTTGTTTACTGTTGCAAACTTACGTTCTTTGAGGACTCGGTCTATAGACATACGTAAAAGTTACCTAAGTATTACCCATGGTATATTTTTATTCAATTTTTATTTTAGAATTAGTTCATTCTCAAGACTTAATGTACCAATGTAAGGTCATAAAATGATGACATAGGTAAAAGAAAATAATAATAAATACTCCGCTTCCATTTCATTTATAGTGTGATGGTTAGTGAGTATATCGATGTATGGCTATCACTAACCCCATACATCGGTAAAAATACTAAAAATCTTTAAAAAAATTAAAAAAAATATACAGGTCACCAAGGTTTTTGGTGCACAGAAAAACACACATTTATTTGTCATCTCAGAGAATGATGGACATTGTTTCATCATTAGAAATATTCTGTCAAATCTAATTTTAGAGATATTGACAATAAAAGTAGAAAATTGGCATCTAAGCCTTTTTTAAACATAGGTAAATAGACTAATAAATCTATTTGTAAAATTGTATAATGACTGATTTTATAAGTAGCTATTCTGAATTTTATTAAATATTTCCATTTGAGTGCCATCAGTAAAAACTCCATACAAAATGACTCTATTGAAATGTATGTGAAAAATAAAGACAAACTAAATCTTTAATATTTTGCATTAGAAAAACATAGAAACTTTTTGTAAACTGTATAAAAATTTTTGTTGTTTGAATATCAAGCTAATGTATTAAGTTAAGGAACAACAATATTGTACTATTGTAAATAAAGTTGCAAATATAACTAAATCAGCAGATCTATACTAATATTATAAAGCTGCAGAGTTATTATTTATTAGATATTTTATTTTCAAACAATTAGGGATCCGTAATAAAATTGCGTTTTTGTAACCCAAGGTGTAAAATCGAAAACCTATTCATGCGTGCGCTGCAAAAACTATTAACAATAGAACAAAATGATGTACTACGGGTTTATAGGTCTTAGTAAGATCTACAAAAAAGTCCGAGAGAGCACATATCTAACTATCATAGTTTAGTCACAATAACCGCTTTTATGTTCATAAAAAAATATTAAATCGTCTTAAAAATCAAGAAAGAAACTACGTTAAATGTATATCTTAATATTAATCCTTATTCAAATTAAGCATTATGTTATCAAGGATATTTATGTAGAAGTAAAATACTTTTTGTTTTATTCCAATCGGACATTTCGTTGAGAAATTATCACGAGTATAAAAACGCAAAGAATTGGTAGGTACCTAATAATGAGTTATTTGCCAAAGGGTTTTATCAACATAATAATATTAATCTTTATCGAAATAAATATGTTGTTGATTAAGAGTATTTCATTGTGAACAACATTGTCCTTGAAATCATCAAATCAGTTAATTTCAATTAAGATCTTCCAAGAGTAGTATTTACATTTTTAAAATAACTCCGCAACAAAATTGACACGCGCGCTTGATGCGCAAGGCAAGACGCTGCGCTGCCTGGCAGGCGGGCGAGGGGAGGCGGTGATCCTTCCTACTAATATTATAAACGCGAAAGTTTGTAAGTATGGATGGATGGATGTTTGTTACTCTTTCACGCTAAAACTACTGATCGGAATTGGCTGAAATGCACCGGGATAGGTTATAAGCTGGATTAACATACAGGCTACAAAACATCACGCTCCAACCCACTGGAGCAGAGTAACGCGGGTAAAACCGCGGGGCGCAGCTAGTTTTTATATATTTACAATCGAATATATCAAAAATGTGACGTGATATGTAAATTGTAATTATTGCTCAGATTTTAATCAACACCAATTAATACAAAAATTAAAATAGAAGTACTGCACCTTGTAAAAAGTAAAATTTTGTGAAAGAATGATGATGACTTTCTTAAAGTCTTTCTTCTCCGAGTGTCACACCGTAGGTATATAGAGAAAGACTCTTAGGATAGAGTCCGGTCGCCCTCGCAAGGCGGGGCTCGCGACGCGTTCTATGCTTCAGACCCGATCCCAGCCCGCGCTGGTTGATCTTAATTATATTTTATAATAAGCGATTATCACATGCCATAACAACATTGGTAAATTTTGTTTAATAACATTATTGTTGAAATGTAAATTAATTTATAAGTCAAGATTGATTTTTCTTTTTTGTTTCTATATTCTATGTATTTGACTTATAATAAATACGATCGATTCGTCTACATTATCAATAAACATTTTAATTTTAATTTTCACTAGACATCCTACGTGGCGTAGCGGTTTGAGTCTCGCCATTCGGGAGTTGGATCCCCAAGCTGGACCATAAATCTGTGAATCATGAAACCAAACTCTCAAAGTACCTCCTAACCTTAAACATAACATTACTTTTATTTTATTACATAGGAGCGAGCAGATGCTAATCTATCTGAATTTAAAGCGAAAAACTGTTCCTACAAATTCGAACCAAGTTAACATAAGTAACAAAGAATGTAAAGTACCAGCCACACTAACTTTGTGTCGGATATCCCTCCCACTTATGCTGTGGCAACGTTACTAACAGTAATATAACTTCTAAAATGAAAAAGAACTTTAAGTTGGTGGTAACTCTCCAGAGGAACTACTCTCGTAGGGCACTATTACGTATCTAGCAAGTAGCTGTCGTTGCAATTTAAACAGCAACTCGACAGCAGATATTGCAATAAGGTATGAAATAAAATTATACTAAACTGTCAATAGGAATTAGTATCAAGTTCACTGATTCAGTTACTGAAGAAATTATAGTGAAGTAAGAAATTTTATTTAACAATAAAAAATTAAAACACCTACTTTGACGGCTAGGTGAGGTCTTTTCACACCGTGATACACCGGGAAATACGAGCAACACAAAAACATTTATTGATGCATAATTTAACTTAAAAGAACCACGTATTTTCAAATAATTTTAGTTTTTGAATAGAAAAATGAAATAATTATTTCACAGAAATTTCAATAAGTATATGTCTATCTCCTTTTAAAATGATGGCATATATTTTCGGGGCGCCTTATATATCTCCAAAACGTTCACAAGCATCATTAGATTTTTTAGATAAAACGATTATCTTTGTTAAATTTTAATGGATCGCTCGTCATTTGTTCATCGCAAAATTTACGCAATCATCCAGCCGTTTTTAAAGCTACAATTTAAAAACGTTCTTCATTCATCTCACCTCTTCAATCATTAAGGCCAATTAAAGAACTTTTCAATCAATTGAGAAAGCTTTGTTGGAACTCAATTGAACTACAACAAATGCCCTGAGGTAATAATTATTTTATGTTCAATAAATATTGAAGACATTGCGAACGCGGCTTTACCCACTTAGTACCATCTAATACTTTGTATTTCCGTTGCCATGGGAACGGCTTCATAAAATGTATACAAGGTGTAACGGAAAGGGTATATACATAGAAAGAGCAAGGCTTTTTTGGATGATAACAAACGATATGGCAAGGGTTATTTAATCCTATCTCTACAAGTCCGGAAGTAATGATTTTTTTAAATTCATAGATACCAGAAACCAAACTTTTCAGATTGAAATAAATACATCACTTACTAGCACTCAATCAGCTGATCGATGTCAACGAACTATTTGCATGTAAAAATAAACCTCTTACTCCTGGTATTTCTGAATTAAGGGTCCGCATTTTTATTTTTTGTTTGCAAAATAATACTGACTTTTCTTATTTCATTTTGAGTTGAAACCATTGCCATATCTTTTGTTATGATCCAAAGAAGCCTTACTCTTTCTATGTATATACCCTTTCCGTTACACCTTTACGTCTTTTTTCGTCACCAAAAACACTGAAAATAAAGAAAATGTGTTTTTACGTTATTGTTTAAATTTTCTTATGCGTCATTGTAAATTTATTTTATATGCATTCATTATTATCGATTCATAGTCATTAAATACATAGCATTGTAAAAACTACATATAAATATGCCTATAATTTGATGTATTATACTATTAAAAAAAAGTAAATACCGAAGTTGTTTCTGCGTCTCATTGATACCTGCTCGCAAACATCGCAACGTTCAGTGCCGGAATCTACGGCTCCTACAATCTATGTTAGACAGACCCCACATTGGGCTGGCGCGTTCTTCGAGCGTGTGTCACGTGGTGGCGGTGGAAGAGGTAGCGGAGGACGAGGGGCGAGCTTGGTGCTCGCATCATTCACGTCGTTAACACGCTTGAGCAATGTGCATGTGAGGACAGCCTTACCCCTAAACAACATATAATACAGGGCTTATGTATAATTTACTAGAACTATGTTCCTGGAATCGGTCATCTAGTTCGTAAACTTTTTACTATTTCCAGACAAACAAATTCCGCGTCCAACAACGTCGATTCAAGTTTATCTTAGTTTTAATTATTTTGTTAAAAGCAAAAAGTAAGGATTATCCGGAGACTCTCGCTGAGTACTCTCCACGGATCTTTCCAGTTGGGAAGCAATGGATAATAAAGTCCAATGAAAAAAATTATTCGTCTCCTCAACTTTATCTGAGAAACTTACTCTAACTAAAATACTATTTGACTACGGTATTCTGTAAGTTGGATTTACTTACAGACATACAACTTGATTTATTTTCAGATATAATTTCTATTATAAACAACAAACATATAATTTTTTTTAATGCCATTCTTGAAATTATGACAATAATTATTCAAGGCGATTTTTCTCTACAGTAACTTTAGTGATACTTGCTAGCGTATTGAATATCATTGTACCTAAAATATAAAATATACTAAAAGGCCGTCAAAAAATTGTTCGAATTTCAGTGATCAATTCAGATGACAATTATTGAACATCATCAAAATTCCCTTATAAATTATATTTTTTCTGCCAACTCATCATCAGCCCATCATCAGCCCAGTTCATTACTGAACACAGGCCTCCCCGGAAGGGAGGTTTTGCTATGATCCTTATACTTGGCAGGCGATTTTGTGACCGAAGCTGCAATAACATTGTAACACACAGGGAAACGCTGCTGCCCGTTCGTTGGTCGTTCTTCTTATATTTATTATGTCCAATGCCTTCATTAAATGAAGACTCACATTCTGCTACCATTTATTTGTGAAAAACCACTATTATTCTTAAAACAATTCAAACAGTGTTGCGAGACCTGCATAAATACATATGAATTATATTTCGTTTGTGAGCAAGCACGCACCAACGAGCTAGTGGCTTTTTCATTTGCGATTCTTCAGTCAGGATGTAATGTATGTTACTGTTGTTACTCGCAATTACGAGCTTGCACTAGCAGCTTTTTCGAACATGGATTAAAAGGCACTGTAAACTAGAAATAAAACGAAAACTTAAAAAGAAAAAACAACTGTACGTGTTTGGCGGTAAAATATTTTATTTTTAACTAGCGACCCACCCCGACGTCACACGGGTGTATTGCTGATGTATTATACATACAAATCATCCTCTCGAATCACTCACTGTATTAAAAAAAAACCGCATCAAAATCCGTTGCGTAGTTCTAAAGATCTAACCATACAGCACATTAAGCCGTTGGTCTCGATTGTTATAACATCATCTATAAAAATCGTATATCAAGGTAAGGGGAGCAACCTCCTCCGGGAGGAGGCCTATGTTTAGCAGTGGACGTCATACTGGCTGATGATGATAATGATGAAGCATACAGACAGATAGCGGGAAGTGACTTTGTTTTATACTATGTAGTGATACGACGTGTACATTAGACCATAGACAATAAAGGAAGAAAATATATTGTTAGTAACCATTAATAAAAAGAATATATATATAAGCATACGATCTGAAATGTAGGCGTGAACAGGCATCTTCCTTACTAAAGAAATAAATTCCTGTTTGGCGGAGCACTTTTCCAACCGTAAATTCATGAACAAAAATCACACGCAGAGTCAATAAAACCATTCGATTCCAACACGTACAACATATGATTACGTGTTGGAATCGAACCTACAACACCAGGTGTCAGAAACCTCAGAAACTTAACAGTTGATGTTAAGTTATCTTTTAGAGTCAAACATAAATCGAATTAATAGGCTTGTAATACAGTTCATTTTTCGTTATTCTCATAACTGAGAGACCGTGCTCTAAATAAGGAAAACCCGACAAACAACATTTAAAGTTTTTCACTTTTCGGACCGTCTTTGATCAAGAATTAGCTTTTTATTTCGTTATTTTGTTTAGACGTAATATCATAACTGAAGTATAAGATAGTATGGTTCCTTATGGCTTCAACCGCGAAGCTCTAGTTTGTTTAATATTTTTTTATAGGTACATCTAATGTTTTGGTTTTGCATAGACCACCTCATGTGTTCCCACGGGTGTCGTAAGACGCGACTAAGGGATATACAGATGATAGTGGGCAGCAGAATATATCAGCTCAAGATTAGTTACCGTCTTATTGCGATCACCAATCCGCCTGCCAAGCATGGTGATTATGACAATATTCTTCAAAGACCCTGGCTTGCCAAGGTCTGATAAGAAGAAACCCACGTCAGCAGTGCGCATAAACGGGCTGATGAAGTTAAAGAAGAAGAAAATCGTTTGAAACTGTGTTCGGTAGTTTTCGAACCATCTCGACCACCTTCAGGCGAACAGTCACGTCGGAGGGATCTGATTCTGGGCGAGCTTTAAACTGCAATGTCTGGTGGTGGTTTCGACGCCCGCTTCTTATATTGGTTGAGGAACTACCTTCCATGCCTTGGAAACCAGCCCTTAGAGTGGGATTCACTTTCAGCAGTGGACATTTCCCAGCGGGGTAGGCATAATTGCCTTATCATTGATAAATTATATGAGAACATTGTGCAAGCCCTGACTGAGGCTGCCGTGGTGAGTCGTAGAAGCACTAAGTATGTGGGAAGGAAGGTGATAGGTTGGAACAAACACGTGGCCTACGCTCACGCGCAGGCTAGAAATAAGTTCATGTTATGGAATTGTTGTGGTAGGCCCTCTTCAGGAGTCGTTTATGAGGAGATGTGCCAGTCCAGAAAGGTGTTCAAATCACGGCTTAAATGGTGTCAAGACCACGAAGCACAAATTAAAATGGACATTTTAGCGTCACACCATTCTAAGAATGATTTCCGAGCGTTTTGGAAACACACTCGTAAATTAAATTGTAAACCAGGACTGCCCGTGAGCGTCGGTGGAGTGACGGAGCCGAAAGAGATAGCTAATCTATTTATGAGCCATTTCTATGTGAACTCACCGTTAGGGCCATCGAAAACGATGCTCAGTGTTGAGAATGGCAATGACGCGGGTATTAAATTTAAAGCTACAGAAATTGCACTTCTTATAAAATCTATGACCAGAGGTAAATCCCCGGGTCATGATGGTCTCAGCATTGAGCATCTCCAATACGCGGGTCCGCACTTACCTAGAGTGTTGTTCCTACTATTTACTTTTTTGTGTCAATCATAGTTACATACCTGAGGAAATGTTACGTACAGTGGTGGTGCCTATTGTTAAAAATAAAACAGGTGACCTTTCTGACATAACTAACTATAGGCCCATTTCCTTGGCCACTGTCATTTCGAAGGTGCTTGATAGCATGCTTAATATACAGTTAAACAAACATATTAAAATTTATGATAACCAATTCGGGTTTCGCCCCGGTTTATCAACAGACAGCGCTATACTGTGTCTTAAGCATGCTGTCAATTACTACGCAAAGCGCAGCACTTCTGTCTACTGCTGCTTTCTCGACCTTTCAAAAGCGTTTGATCTGGTTTCCTACGATATTTTATGGAAAAAGTTTCCTAAAGTATTGGTACGGGAACCAGGTCAACAGTGTGAGATGGGCCGGGGCACAATCACGGTCGTATGGGTTGGAATGCGGGGTGAGACAGGGAGGATTGTCATCGCCTACGCTTTTCAACTTATACGTAAATGAGTTGATCGGCGAGCTCAGCAGTGCCAGAGTCGGGTGTCACATTGATGGTGTGTGTTTAAATAACATCTCATACGCGGATGACATGGCACTTCTGAGCGCGTCACCCTGTGGTTTACGAAAACTAGTCGCCATATGTGAACGGTATGCCTTAAGTCACGGGCTTGCTTACAATGTTAAGAAAAGTGAGGTCATGGTTTTTGAGTCCAGGGGTAAAAGTCCAAATGTAATGCCGCCTATTCTTATAAGCGGTTTCCCGCTGAGACGGGTATATAATTTTAAATATCTAGGCCATAATTTGACCCCTGGCCTCAAATATGATGATGACCTGGAGCGAGAACGAAGGGCGTTGTCAGTGAGAGTTAACATGCTGGCTCGTAGGTTTGCACGATGTTCAAGAGAGGTGAAACTCACTTTATTTAGAGCTTACTGCTCCTCTTTTTATTCGTGCAGCTTGTGGGCTAGATATACTCAAAAATCGTACAACGCCCTTCGTATCCAATATAATAATGCGTTCAGGGTACTGTTGGGGCTGCCTCGATTCTGTAGCGCATCAGGTATGTTCGCCGAAGCCAGAGAGGACTGTTTCTATGCCACAATGCGCAAACGGTGCGCATCCCTGGTGCGCAGGGTTCGAGATAGCTCCAACGGCCTTCTGGCCATGATTGCAGACAGATTGGATTGCCGGTACATGAATCACTGCTGTACTATTTCGCATGGAATGGGGCGTCAGTGATTTGTGTGCCAATCAATCTAAATGTTTAAATGTATGCTGTATTCAAAAAAAATGTTACTAACATAGTATAAGGTTTTATGTATAAGTACTAACAAAATGAGTCATAGTAACTTGAATAAAGAATATTTAATAAAAAAAAAAAAAAAAACAACAATGGACCTCCACTTGCTACGATCCCTACACACATCTTTCGCTTCAATCACTCTTATAACATTCTTCATACACATCAGTTTAGGGTTGGATCTTATTTGACCATTTGCGAGGATGTCTCTGATTTGGTCAAAGAACGTTCGTCGAGGTCTTATCACTAATTTAATAAAGTGATAAGTTGGTATTCGAAGATTTATTTCTTTGAATAAAATCATAATCCGTATCCTATTTCCGTCGCTTAGAATTAACATTGTAGCAATTCACTAAATCATGTTGTCATCTATACACATTTAACTGGGTAGCTAGTTAATAATGGAGCCGAATGACCGCGATCCTGCAACACCGATTAATGTAGCCAGCGACCACAAACATGTGTCAGGGTCGACGCCATGCTTACATGACATCCATCAGTGACGTCACTAATATGGAGATATATTCTGCCGTCATAATAAATAGGAGCACAAATCGCAGTTTCTTCGAAATTGAGTTATATACACATTTGGAATCAGGAAAAAAGGCTTATGTTTCTAAAATTTTGTATAATTTCGAAAAAAAAGTTTAATGACTTTTTTTTTTGAAATTATACTAAATTTACGGTAGTATTTTATTAGATAACCATCATGGATTTTTATAGTTGTTAATAGTCAGAAATATGATTATTTTTTATAGTAAATCAACATAAATTATTATTTTATAAGCATTATATATAAGCGGAATTAACTATTTTGTAGATCTTGCGGATACTATTTTATATTTTTAATAAAATTAAAATGGTTTTTCGTTCCATAAAAATGGTTACTTTTGGTGATTCGTTTTTATTTCTCAAGATTTTAATTCAGACCCGATCTTTGCAAAAGTTTAAGCCACACTTTAAAAACAAACATAGACCATTTAGCAAACCGCGGGATACGAAATAAAAAGAAAATTAGAAAAAACAAATGAAGAGAGAATCGCCTATTTTATTAGATATTCACTATTTACCTAGTTTTCGCTGTTATAATACTCAGTGATGAGCCATGTGGAAAGAACAAGTGCTTTACGTGCACTTTGAGGCACGAGTGTATCGCCCACACAATAACTTTCGTCGGCATCTTCTCTATTTATTATATCCGTCATGGTTAATGAACTCTTTGTTGGCGTGAATTAATAATAAAATGGATTTATATTTGTTAAATCATAAAGCCTTGGGCACGATGTGGCCGTTCTACGATCCAGCATGTCGATACAGACCTACGAACAAAAAAAAAACGTGAAAGAATTTTTCGCGCACAAAAATGACCCAACGAATATTGTGTCGTGCCGTGGAGGTTCACAGCAACAGTACAAAATTTGAACAGTGAATTTAAAAAATAACCGTGGTCTTGCATCGTAAAGTAGTGTGTAAGTCGTTCGGGCTTGCAGAATAAGAACGATTCCATAAGTTTTCACGTGAAAGTATCAGTTTTATTTGAAATATTTCAAAAAAAGTGAATATCACCAATTTTTAATATGTTGTATACTTTGAGGATGGTTTTATGTCACCACAAGTAATAAATAACTCATCATCATCATCAGCTCGTATAACCTCCACTGCTGAACATGGGCCTCCTCCCGAGAAAGGGTATTTGCCATAGTCACCATGCTTGGCAGGCGGGTTGGTGACCGCAGTAATATGTTGTACCACACAAGGAAACGCTGCTGCCCGTTCCTTGATATACGATTATAACAATCGGGACCAACGGCTTAGCGTGCTTTCCGAGGCACGGAGTACCTAGTCCTTCAACCAATCAGACCCGGATAGAAATCTTAGATTTTACACAAAGATTTCTTGTCCGGTGTGGGGATCGAACCCACGACCTCCGAGATTGGAAGCGAGCCAAATAACGCTACGTTACGGAGGTTGTTGAGGTTGAAATAATATTATTCAATGATTATTAGCAATTTTAAATAATTTTTAAATACCACTATTTCAATGTTTTTTTTTTTTAAGAGAATGGGTTTATGCCATCTAATCTATATATTTTATTGCTGTTATTATTACCATAGTCGATGTTTTTACCTAATTATAATAAATCCGAATAAACAAATATAAATATCAAAATAAACAAATATTTGACACCCTTCGAAAGAATGATTCATAAATTTTAATAAAAACAACACTTGAGTGGTGCTTGTGAGTTTATCAGAGCTTCGATAGATAGATAGATAATTTTTTGTTACTCCCGACGCATGGGGATAGTGATCGAGTGGGCATTTGACGAATGATTTTGACTTTGTTCTAGCGCATGCGACCAGTTATTGGGAACTTCTATCTCCGATGCGAAATCAGCTGATTTGAATAATATGCTAACATAAAATGGTTCGACTGGTTTCCGCTGTAGAAGTTGCACGTTTCATGACCTTACCTTGTATCTTTACATTTGTAATATATCGCCTTTCATAATACTGACTAGTAAATTATATTTACCTACCTAAACAGTTTGTGTTGTAAAATAAAATATATAATATATGTATATATATTATTATATTTCAATTTTTTTTCAGTTGATTTTAATACTGTTTTATTGTTTTCAGTAACAAAGATCATTTTAATTCTAATTTTGTGACAGGGTCACGAAATCAGCGAATACAGATGCGCCGAGATCGTTTGCGCAAACACTTTCTCGCAGCTCGCTAACTTCGCGCCCGGGGCTTAAAAGAAGCTCATTATCTCAAGGGATGCCAAACATTACATCATTTACCTGCTAAGTGGTAAGAATATCGTAATGAACATAATATATAGTACCCACATCCGTGTAAGATACCTGCTTAATAAGTGAGGCTCCTGAAAATACTAGCGCTATAAAACTCAAGAGCTTGAGTCTACTTACCGTTAGTCGCTTATTCTGTAACTTAATGAGTGAAACATTATATTTCGGAGTCAAGTAACCAACAACAGGTAGAGCATTATATTTTAATTACGGAGACACAATATTCAATGAGTATTGTTACAGAATTATTTATACTCGTATCTAAGCTCATTAGTTTGTTTAATAATTAATAGCCAATAAATATTATTTGTTGTTTTTAAGAAGTAAAAAACGTTATTTTATGATTAACGCCTAATGCATTCTGCAATCTCTCCTAAATTTGAAGTTAGTTCTAGATGACGTCTATGGCGTTTTAACCCATAATTGTTTATTATATCATGAATATTTATATGTCAAAGTGACCCAAAATTTGATTTAACAAGCAAATTGAATATTTTTCAAAGTTAGCTTTAAAATATATGATAATAACAATTATGTTCCATGCAAATATAAGTCTCAAGTTTTGCCTCGTACCAACAACCCAAAATAATAAATAACTCATTACTGTTAAAAGTTACTAACGCAGCTGTAGACAAATTATTTACTAATTTCATTTTAATGTTACAAAATTCATTAAGAACTCATTTTGAGATTCCGTTAAAAGTTGTTTCAAAGGGAAATTATAAAAAAAATGTGATGGCCACAGTAATGGGTTCCGTAGTAACCTGTGCATGTTAAGTATTGTCTTTTTTTATTTTTACTTATATATGACGAGGAAGGTCGAACATCGTTGTTTATAATAAGGTGTGACGTCATCATTGCTGACGTCACATTCATCGGAATAGTTCTCTATCGAGGGTTGTTGATCTATAATAACAGCAAAACTCCATAATATGGTTTTCAAGTTTATTCCAGTAAATTGAGGAGCTCCGTACGGTCCGGCGGCAGCTCGAGCGTGACTGAATTGCAATCGGTCCGCCGTCGGCCGTATTTATACTAAACGAGCGGCTCACAAACAGTAAACAATTTAGTTTGATAATTTTCAAACTATGTGAACAGATAATTATTTCTACAAATATTTCAATGATTTACAAATCATAATTTGATCCTGAATACTTATTTATTAGTCTAGTATTATGCATTGATTCACAATTTATTTATTTTGATGAGACGAGTAATTGTATTTATGTGTTTATCATTATTGACGTGTTGTTGCTATGCTTATTTTATGTGGTTGCGCCGATATATATATAAAATAATATAAAAGTGAAAACTAAATGACTCAACAGTCTGCAAACTGTCTGTCTGGCAGTCGTCAAGCTGAACAGTTAATAACGACGCCTGCGATACCAGGAGATAACTTACCTTCTGGAACATGCCACTCAGTGGCGGCGTTAAGGTAGGGGGGGTTGAGCAACTGCCCTGTGCGCCAGATATATCGTACAGGGCAGTCGCCCCTTTTTCTTTATATTTTGATTAATTTGACTTACATGAAAATCAAATGAAATATCATAAAAGTGCAATTTTAACTACGAAGGAATTGGCGGAAGAACTAAAAATTGAACCTGTGTTTAGAGTCACCACAAGAATTCGATGTGCTAAGCGTCAATCTGGTGAAACTACCCACGATATTTTATAAAAGACGACGAAAAAATTGGAGGTAAATTTTTTCAACTTTCTTTTGGACACTATAATAATTTCAGTCAAGGAACGATTTGAATAGTTAAATGGGTACTCTGAATCAAAATATTTTTTGTATAATAAAACAGATTCCAGAAAAACCTCACTTGTCAAACTTTGTGGTGATCTCCAATTAAAATTAACTGTGGAATATATATCAGATGGTTGCATGTTGTGTGATGAACTGCTATGTCTGAAATCTTGTCTGTCTGGTAAGGATGTGGCTACCCCTGTTTTTATTTTAAATTTTATCAAAGATACGTACATACAAGAACTATATCCAGAAGTATGGATAGCATTACGAATTTCACTAAACGTACCCAGTACGTAACCAGTAACAATTGCTAGTAGGGAGAGGGTTTTCAAATGTTCATGTACTGAACTTATTGAATTGCTTTTAGGTGGCGCCGAAAAACTCTCACCTAGCGCGCTGGTAGTGTTAAAACCTGCACTTATAGAGTCCTCAAAAGTACAAGCGGATGAGTCATTGTCAGCGTAAGATGCTTCCATATCAGTCTTGACTTTGGTGGAAACGTCCACGATAGTTTATCAATTTTGTGGACTCCTTTATTGAACCAAAGAAGATAAAGTCAGGCTCATAAAAGAGCATCTTATACCCGCAAACTGCAAATTATTACAAGCTCCAAAATTAACTGATATAGTCGGTTTCCGACTATATCAGAAACTGAGACGAGAAAAAAAGTTTATCTCATTTTCAACAACAAATACGAAATAGTGCTGCAGCAATCAATAAAGCAATGGATACTGTACTCAAATCAGATACCAGAGTCTTAAATATTAAAGCATTAGTGGACGCTTAATCTCTGATTTGCTCTTCTGCTAAACAAAAGACAGTATAAAATTAATTACACCGAGTATAGCAAAGAAAGTTCTTCACATCATTCAAGACTCGGAGCATGAGGAAACCCATATGGCAATTCATTGTTGGAAAAAATTAAAGCTAGTAATAGAATTCGATCATTCTGAAGTTGCTTGTAATATTTTATGTTAACAATACTTACTAACCATATTTGTTAAACCATGATAACCATTTATACATGTTATTGTTATTTAATTGTGCACTAGCCAAATTTTGAAATTGTTTTCTAAAAATATTATGTGATGGACATTTATATTGTTGATGGACTTATTAAATAAATAAATAAAATTATTGTATGAGTCACTTCATTCGAAAGTATTAGAAACGCTCATCTTCCATCAAACACACCGTATAAATACAGAGTGTTTAACCCTCAAAGGTTTGTGTACTAAAAATCTCTAAAAGAATGAATAATGTTGTAATGACAAGTTGTAGGAAAGGGGGGTTATATGTGTAGTACCGAAAAATAATCAAAATAAGTTTCTTGCTAAACGTGCGATGTTACCTGTATGATAAAGATATTACTTTGTAAATATATGTATTTTATCTTCGAATGAAGCGGCTCATATGATAATGATCAAACTTCACTTCAAGAAGTAGTTAAAAGATTAGATAAGAGACACGTCTAGATAAATAGAACATATCGGATCTTCAATGACCGTTACCAATACTTCATCTCTAGTTTCAGTGAATTTATCTTCTGCAGTGAGTAAACATTTATGTTATAATATATTTACTTGTTCTTTTTAAATTAAAATTTGTGTAACAATGGGGTGCAAACCAAAAGTTCCAAAATTGTTTCGTTCGGTAAAGCATTTGCTGCATGCCTCAAATGCAATTCTTGTGGTAAGTTTAAGTTTAAGTAGTTTGCGAAAACTCTGCTAGTATTTCTTTTCTAAATTTCGATGCTCATTTAGGACAAAAGATAGGTAAAAGGCTAACATTTTTTGTAAAGTTTACAATTGTTTTAAATCATAATGCGCAGTTAAATAAGTTTATTTAATAGCGAGTAGTCAGCATCACCCTAATAATGCTCCGTGGAGGAGCGAAACACGTATTGGTTTCATTTTCCTTGCTGCATGTTCATAATTATTGCGGGCGGGAGGGCGGTGCAAAAATAGCATTACAGCATACAGACACATTTTTTAGCGGAATAAACACTGGATATTTTATCTTTTTAAATAAGATAAATATGGATTTCCGCAAAGTGACGCCTAATTCTATTAATTAATTTAGTTGAGTAGTTGCATATTAAAATTTGAAGACAGTATTTTTGTTTTAAAGTTAGGGAATTTTAAAGACAACTAGCGCACTAATAAAATTAATTCATGTGATGCGGGGACTCTACAAATACTCAATTCACGGATACAAAGCACATTTAGATTTAGAACAATTATCTGTGGTTCACACAAAGTCAGAGTCATCGGTCATTGGCTAAGGAAGTGGGCAATCACTTTGTATGTTATTATTTCGTCAGACTACTATCACAATTATTATTGCTATTATTTCCCGTTAAAAAAAAAACAATATTTAGTATGGATATTATCTATGTATAAATAATGAATATATTGTGATATAGAAACCTGCCTTACACATCGAATGTTTTTGTTGTTGCTAATATAAAGCAAAATTATTTATTTTTGGTAGTAAAATAGATCTATGTTAATGCTATTTAATCAATAACATAACAAATTAGACATTAAAATTCTTATCTATGTTAGGGGCGGCCGTTCGTACAACCTAGGTTTCCTTGTATTGCTAGATACATATTACTATTTCATTGCCATCCCCTTAAGAGAAAAATCCTTTTTCTCAAAAAATATTAGCAATGCAATATATCTCATCAACTGCGCGAACGGCAGCACCACATATAGATGATGATATGTTCAGCTGAGACGTTATTTAACGTTAAAATCACGGCTGATTGGCGGTGACTATTATCCTCACGTTTGGATGTAGGTATGTTTCTTTCTATAATTGCAAAATAAATACAGAATCATTTTCCGTTTCAGTTTAACGGTATATTGATACTTGTATTGGGCATCATCATCTTCCTCCAATTCACGCAGTACGATGAGCTGATCACAAAGAAGTTTATTGATATCCCTAAGTTCTTGATAGCAACAGGTGTCATCATGATTATGGGCTCAATCCTCGGATTATATGCCGCATTCTCTAAAAAGTTTACATATATTGCTGCCGTAAGTATTTATCTATCTATATACTAATATTATACACAACCTCCGTGGCGTAGCGATAAGTGTCTCGCATTAAATGTCGGAGGTTGTAGGTTCGGTTTGCGCGCATCCGATTTCTTTGCGGCTTTGGTTGTTTGAGGGACTGCCATCCATGCCTCGGAAATGCACGTTGAACCATTAGTCCTAATTGGCATAACATTATCTATAGCAATCGTAATAATCGCGTTTCCTGCTCGCGGACTTTTGCGTGGCAAAATCCCGCTCGGGGCACACCCATGTTCAGCAGTGGACGTTATTTTGATGATAATACTTATACTGCATAGAGTCCTAAAAAAAAGAACTGTTTTAAAAAAATCTGTCACTTAAGGGAGTCGACATGGAGCCACGTGAGGATAGGTTTTGTGGAGATCATGTTCTGTCACAAGAAAAATTTCTACTTGTGACAGAATATCGATAATTTGTCACATTCTGTTGTTATTATGTTCTGTTACGCGTAATGTTAAGTTATGTTATAAAGAAATAAAAATAAATGATGATTTTTTGTTTTTGGAGTTTTGTGCAACTGTCACTCTACTTTCAGTTAGCGGGCTTCGGACTTCGGGCATTGGAAGGCTTTGGAATGGTCAGATAAAAAGGACTGTATTCACCTAGAACTACAGTAGTGACTTATTTATCGCTACCCATATAAATGAGGATCTACTATTTGTCATGTTTGTATGTCAAATTAGATTACAGATTAATTAATGACTACTGACTACACTGCTTAATATGACCCGATGCAATTAACCTTTGAGTCCAAGTCCCACGGGAAGCGCGTAGGTTTTTTAATTTGTTGCTTACAAATCATTTTATTTGACTGGAGACCTGCTCTTCTTGATGCCCTGTGAAGTAGCAAAATCCGCGTGACTGATTACATTAATGTCCGTCAAAAAACAATCTCAGAACCGTCGGATTATAACCGAATATAGAAAACAAGGTCCCTAAAACAACTAAAAGTAAATTTAATAGATTGAACCTAACTAAACATTTTTTAATTTATTTACAGTTCTTGGTGCTTCTAGCAATCATTCTGGTTTTTCAAATATATATTTTAGTCACAGCCAACGAAATGAAAAGTAACGTGGGTAATACTAATCAAAGCACCATGGCTCAGAGTCTCAACGAATATGGGATCAAGACAGAGGTCTCAGAGTTATGGGATGATTTGCAGATGAAAGTGAGTTATTCATATTAGAGAAACTTCTAGCGTGGTTTTAGCTTGATGGAGCACAAATATTTTGTGGTATCATAATCATTTATTCTTTGTAAATACATACCTTTGTATAACTTATCATGTTTGCAAGAAATAAATGTTTTCTCCATCTTCATTCATTCTTCTTCTATCGCATTACCATTTTATATTTTCACATACAATGTAGGTCTGTGAGGTTATTTTCTCAACTGTGAAGACGTAACATGTCAATTTCAGGGTTGGCAAAGCGGCATTTGACATTGTGGCCCCGACGCCGACGGGTCCAATCTACAGTTAACGAGTAAACTTAAGAAATAATATTTAGGTCTGGGAAAAAGTCTATTCGTATGTATGAACTTGTAATAAAATCTTTTAGGCTATACTATTTGTATCTGGCTGGTTTTGGTATCATTGAAAGTTTAAATTTTAAAGAACATAATTCCAAATTCAAATTAGGAAAATGTGTGACTTTCATTTGTTTTTCGTACTGTTAAGATGAGTGAATCTAATGAAGATGTTCGATACATTTTAAAATTTTACTACAAATAAGGTAAAAATACAAAGCAAGCCGCGAAAAAAAAATCGATGTTTATGGACCTAGTGCAGTGTCTGTGAGAGTAGCATAAATGTGGTTTAAGCGTTTTCAATCAGGAAATGTTGATGTCAAGATGCACGTCGCTCTGGTCCTGGCCTGGCCCAATTACGGATAAAATGGATGCCATTTTTGAAAAAATGGAGCAAGATTGGCATATCAGTAGTTACGACGTATCTGAAGAACTGGGAATTGACCACAAAACAGTTTTGGTGCATTTGAAAAAACTGGGTACACAAAGAAACCTAATGAACCGTGTGATTTGTGAGGATTTGTGATTCTTTATTACGACGTAATGAAACCGAACCATTTTTGAAGAAGCTGATAACTGGTGATGAAAAGTGGATCACGTACAACAAGAACGTGCGAAAAAGGTCGTAGTCAAAGGCCGGTCAGGCTTCACAGACTGTGGCGAAACCCGGGTTAACTCGCAACAAGGTGATGCTGTGTGTGTGGTGGGATTGGAAGGGCATGATTCATTATGAGTTGTTACCACCAGGCAGCACCATCGATTTTGAACTCTACTGTGAACAACTGATGAGATTAAAGCAAGAAGTTGAGGGAAGGCGGCCGGAATTAATCAACAGAAGGGGTGTGGTTTTTCATCATGATAACGCTAGACCTCACACATCTTTAGCCACTCAGAAAAAATTAAGAGAGTTTGGCTGGGAGGTGTTAATGCATCCGCTGTATAGTCCTGACCTTGCACCTTCCGATTTCTACCTGTTTCGGTCTCTTCAGAATTCTTTAGGCAGTGTCAGGTTAACATCACGAGAGGACTGCCAAAACCACTTGTAGTGGTATATTGATCGGAAGTCTCAAAATTTCTATAGCAATCGGATCATGTCCCTACCTACAAGATGGCAAAAAGTTATCGAACAAAATAGTACCTACATACTTTAGTTAAATGTAAATAAACTATATTAAAAAATGATTTAAATTTTCTTAAAAAAATGCGAAGAAACTTTTTCCCCAACCTATTACATTAAGTCCCTTCACACAAACTCATAGTTACTTATTGTTTTCTCCTCCTCATAATGCTTAAGGCATTAAGTCTACGTTGGCATGTTGTATTGTATGCTAAAGTTTAAATAAATATGTATTTTTTGTAACTGATGCCTATTTTTACTTGCTGTTCAATTTATAAATTTTTAAACATAATTTATATCCCATCACCGAACATAATATCATATGTAGTTATGCAAGTCACAAATTAATTAATAGTTTTAGTAGAATTAGCGGCCTTACAGTAACTTAACACTTTCAGTGAAAACATATTTTGTTCAAAAAACCTTACGACATGATTAAATTCCTTACGGATGCATAGAGTAGCCTTAGCAATGGTTCATTAGGCACAAAACTTTATGAAAAAAAAGGAATTTCTGAATACAAATTTCTGATTTTGTTTCAGTTCGAATGCTGCGGTGTATTAAACTACAATGATTACACCTTACACCCAATCCCAATGAGTTGTTGCCACATCGATACGGAGACAGATTCACCGTTCGAGTGCGGTGTCACCAACGCGTATAAGGATGGGTGTGCGACGGTATTGGGGGATAGACTGGCTTATTTCGGCTCTGTCATCAATTTCATTGGAATGTCGGTTGTGTTTTTGCAGGTTTGTAAAAAGAGAACCATAGCGTAATTTTCTGTGGATTTTTCCTAAACTTTCATTGATAAAAATTTAGGATTACAGCTTCACACAACTTTATGTTGGAAAACCAAGTCACTAGTGATAGGAATCTTGCGTGCACTGTATCGTCGCGTCGCAAGAATTTCCTACCAGCGAAGACAAAAGTATTGCTAGTACAGTCCTTAATATTTCCCATTATCGACTATGGTGTTATGTGCTATTTTGACTTGAATGCAGATCACCTCAATAAGCTTGACCGACTTTTAAATAACTGCATTCGATTCGTATTTTTAATCTTCGTAAGTACGCACAGTATATTTTTTTACCCTAAAATCGGACATCCCTTTTTAGGGTTCCGTAGCCAAATGGCAAAAAACGGAACACTTATAGATTCGTCATGTCTCTCTGTCTGTCCGTCTGTCTGTCTATCTGTCTGTCTGTCTGTCTGTCTGTCCGTCCGTATGTCACAGCCACTATTTTCCGAAACTATAAGAACTATGATGTTGAAACTTGGCAAGTAGATGTATGTGGTGAACCGCATTAAGATTTTCACACAAATATCGAAAAAAAAAACGGGTTTCCCCATGACTAAAATTGAAAATCAAAAAAAAAAATTTCATCAAACCCAAACAACAAAAAATGTGGAATATCTATGGATACTCTTCAAAAATGATATTGAGGTTTCTAATGTATTTTTTTTCTAAACTGCATAGTTTGCGCGAGAGACACTTCCAAAGTGGTAAAATGTGTGTCCCCCCCCTGTTACTTCTAAAATAAGAGAATGATAAAACTAAAAAAAATATATGATGTACAAAACCATGCAAACTTCCACCGAAAATTGGTTTGAACGAGATTAATTGAGTAGTTTTTTTTAATACGTCATAAACCGTAAACCGCAATTTACCTTTCATTCGATCAAAGTTACAACGAACTACAAGAACTTTTATACTATGTTACTTGTTGTATTCTTGATATCAAAAATAGGTAGGCACTTGCAACTAGTACGGAACCCTTCGTGCGAGAGTCCGACTCGCACTTGGCCGGTTTTTATTCGCTAAATAGTTAGCGTAAATGATTCTTAATGCTGGAGTAGAACTCCCGAGTGTCAATTTTGCCTAATAACAAAAATACGATTTTTTTTTTTAAAGTCTATGGATTTCCTAAATTATCATAGAAACTTTTTTAAACTGGAATTAAGTTAATCTTGTATCATAACTTGCATGAATTCCAATAATATAAGTGAGCAGGATAATTTATTAACAAAAACCATAAATTTATTTTGACTATGAGCCGAGTTCTGGTTGAATTTGTTTATTTCAGTTTAAACTTTTTTGTGGTCACATACACGTGAATTAGGATTCCATCCCCAGATGATTATGTTTATTTAAATACAGTTATCATATTCACTTAAAATTTAAGACTTATTCCGAAGGACTTCTGAGATTTTATAGTTCCTAAATTTCAGGTTAGGGTTGTCACTTCATTTTTTTTATATAAATGAAGTATTATATCATATACATATTTCCAATGAAGGATATTATGTGGCACAAGGAAGGGGTCCACCCTCGTTAGGCTTGTGCTAAAATCCTTCGTCTATACATAGTACCTAGAGGAACGGGCGTGAGTTCAGTTTCAAATTCTGAGCTTATTTCAGTATATTTTTATTGTTAGAGTGTAGAAAAAATGATAATTAGATTTGAAAGTTTAAAAATACAATAATATGAAAAGCGCGGTAAAATCATGCGGGATGTTACTGTAATCTAGCGTTCCCTAATGTAAGGGTCATCTGGTGCAAGAACAAAAATATCCTTTTTCTTCTAAAAAAGTTGATTACAGTTTCAATAAAAAAAATAATTAAATGAGAGTTTTATAAGTTTCGATGAGAATCTGAAATAAACGTAGATTTTGTAGAACAGATTAGTGTATGAGAAATCTCTAGACGCTAAATTAGATTTCAAATAATCTTTTGCCTTTGTTCCTTTGTAGAATTTTTAAATATTAAATATTATATATCGCAATGCGACATCCCTAAAACTATAGAAAACTTTACATAGATATAACTCCCAAGTCCTATGAGATTTGGATTTGATTTGATTTTATTATGATAAAGCCTATCTAAATAATATAATGATATTTAAAATTAATCCTAATATTTAAAAACACTCGCGTAAATAAATAAAAACGAAATATTTAAAAATATTAATTCTTAACTTTGTAATTCGCGTATGTCAATATAATTTTGATATTCGTATGCCGAAAAATCTGATTTATAACCTTAAACAACAACAAGTCCGAAAATTTTAAATTATAGTAATTATGTGCATTTTTCAAAAAATACCTATAACTTAAAAACATTTTTTTATTCAGGTCCTATCAAAAGCTGACACTCGGGAGTTCTACTCCTGCATTAAGAATCATTGCCTCTAAGCATTTAGCGACTAGATTTGGGTAACTCACGAGCTCACTGAAAGAAACCTAATGAACCGTGTACTCATTTGTGATTCCTTATTACGACGTAATGAAACCGAACCATTTTTGATGAAGCTGATAACTGGTGATGACAAGAACGTGCGAAAAAGGTCTTGGTCAAAGGCCGGTCAGGCTTCACAGACTGTGGCGAAACCCGGGTTAACTCGCAACAAGGTGATGCTGTGTGTGTGGTAGGATTGGAAGGGCATGATTCATTATGAGCTGTTACCACCAGGCAGCACCATCGATTTTGAACTCTACTGCGAACAACTGATGAGATTAAAGCAAGAAGTTGAGATAAAGCGGCCGGAATTAATCAACAGAAGGGGTGTGGTTTTTCATTATGATAACGCTAGACCTCACACATCTTTAGCCACTCAGAAAAAATTAAGAGAGTTTGGCTGGGAGGTGTTAACGCATCCGCTGTATAGTCCTGACCTTGCACCTTCAGATTTCTACCTGTTGTGGTCTCTTCAGAATTATTTAGGCAGTGTCAGGTTGACATCACGACAGGACTATCAAAACCACTTGTCGCGGTATTATGATCAGAAGTCTCAAAATTTCTATAGCAATGGCATCATGTCCCTACCTACAAGATGGAAAAAAGTTATCGAACAAAATGGTACCTAAATACTTTAGTTAAATGTAAAAAAACAAAATTAAAAAATGTTTTGAATTTTCTTAAAAAATGCGAAGAAACTTTTTCCCCAACCTATTAGAATATTTTTTTAATGTAATTTAGTAGGTCCGATATGCCCAGACTTTCAAAAATATTTACTGGTAAAAATATAATCTATTAGATGAATATTAAAATATCTACAAAAAAAATATAGTTAAGTTCTTTATCGCTTTCATGTGTTACAGAATGTGTTCATAACAACTATTCATGGTGTTTATTACCGAAAACCATTTGTTCAGTTTTTTCAATTTAGGAGCTCGGATAAAAAATTGCATAGGAATTGGAGCAGAATTTAAATGTTTTCCATATAAACTTTTAACCCCTATTTTGCACTCTAAGGTATAATAAGGTAAATCATTTAAAACGTATTCAATAAAATGATTTTTAGAGCTTAATCTCAGGTTTTATCAAAATCTCTGCTTTATATTTGATCTTTTTAGAGTAAATGGTAGTTTAAAATCCGCGTCCGCCTTTGAATTAAAACCACTACTTTATTACACGCAAAGCCCGTTAAAATAAACACATTTGAAAATTTGCTCGATGGTCTAGTGGTAATGTGTTCCTCTAATTAGCGAGGATTTTTTGGGAAGGATTTTTTTACCGGACACGGGTTCGGGAAAATTATATTTTTTTATACCTTATTAAGACTAGAGCACTGCTCGCCTTCATGCCCGGTGATGTTGCAAAAGCTTCGAGACAAACTACATAATGCCCGTCCGAAAAATAACCGCAGGTTGCTCGTTTGTAGTTTTAAATTTAATAAAGCTGGATCACTGCTCGCCCCTATGCTCGGTGAAATATCAAAAGCTTCGTGGCTAACTACATAATGTCGGTAAAACGCAGATTGATTTGTTTGTAGTTTTACACCATTTAATAGGGCTGGAACATTGCTAGCCTTCATGCCCCGTAAAGTATTAAAAGAATGGTGGTACGTGGTCCAAAAAAAAATATTTCGTTATATCAGAGATATTAAGTGAATGTGAAATATTTTGTTTACAGGTGGAGATTCTAGCGATAGTTAGCTACGCAGCCTACAGGTCCAAGTTTGTTGATGTGGAATCAAAAAGATAAAATTGTTTCAAATATCTAGAACTTACGTACCTATATATCTTTGTTTTATACTTTGCCCTGTCTGTTGTCAACACAGTTGTTTCAACGTAGCGTATACTTATTTACAATATACATTATTTACAACAGATATCGAAGTTGTTTATTTATGCTACTGTTACGCAACATGCTCATACCAACAAATACAAAAATTATGTAAAAAAAGACTAACTTCTATCGCGGTTCTATCCGCATCGCTCCCGTGCCCGGCGAAACTCCTTAATTTAATATAACTTCCTTCATTCCTGGATGACGTAAGTTTCTAATGGTGTAAGAATATTTGAAATCTATTATGGGATTTAGTTTCGGAGTCTATTCAATGCAAACAAGCTAACTATGTTTTCTTCTTTTTAAAATTAGAGACCCTGGAGAAGAACTAGAGACGTTTATATGCAGGAAAACCTCAAAATATCATGGACTGTAACGTCTATCAGTCCTTACATTCACTTCAGTCGTGCTCGATAGTCAGTAGTTCATTGCCTGCGTGAAGAAAAATGTTTGTGTAAAATCAAAGCTTTATTTTATCTCTTAACTCTTGAATGAATGTGTAAAGGGTTTATTGAGTTGAAACCATTTTCCTTTAGTAGTTTAACAAAATCAATCGTCTATGTCAACGCAATTAAAAGAAATAGCAATTTAAGCCGCATATTTTGTAACTCACAACTACTCGGGAATCAAAATCTAAAGAGTACTTTCACTCGACCTAGAATCTTGAAATTTGGCATGGAGCAACGTTTTATAGCACACATAAAGGAAACATTCTGAAAACCTTACATTTTTAGTTTTAAAGGACTCTGTCCACTATCCCGTAGCATACCATGACCGTGCTAGGAACGTAACAACCAAAAAAATATTCTTTGTATTGAAAAGTATGAGACTATGCCCACTAGACCGTTCTGTCACCGACCGACACCGTCGCATACCATGAACGGAGCGTCAAGAATAGTCGGTGATATTTTGCCGGTGGCGAAACGCTCCGTGCATGGCACGCGACGTTGCCACACCGCGCACCGGTGCGCAAGCGGGTTATAACCGCGTACAGATACGGGCACGGTTCTTGGGCGCTCGGCGCAAGAGTGGGGATCGCTTTGCGCATCGTACACTTATGACAAAATAAAACGCACACCCGTTTATTATTTATTTTTTCTAAGTTTCTAAGCACTAGGATGATACGGAGATGATAATAATATGCGGACGCTCCCGTTACTAAAATCCGGGTATGACACGCGGATGATACGGAGATGATATGCGGACGCTCCGGTCACCCCACGGCTTTGATACGTAATTGATACGCTCTACTATACCCACTAGAGCGTATCGGATTACTTTCCGTGCCCGATACGTTCCTAGCACGGTCATGGTATGATACGGGATAGTGAGCAGAGTGCTTTATCACATAATATTGTTTTATTTAATAATTATTAACAATGGTATAATCAATAGTCACTACAAGATGTAGTACAACAATGGATAAAGATTTTTCGAACTTCTATGTTCAATGTGGTACTTTTCTGTATTCATACCTTTGTCAGTCACAATTTAGAGATTTTTGAACCAGATTTATACATAGTGACTAAAAAACTTTGTTAATTTATAACTTCGATATAAAGAAATTTTGCAAGGCTGCTACAAGGCTAATAATTATATGTATTTCAGTTATAATTATTACAAAATAAATAACAAGTTTTGATATAAAATAAAGGATTACTAAAACGATAAGAAGCCCATTGTTTTAATTTATGCACAGATTCAGATTGCCACCAGATTTCCACGTTGTAATGTTATGGATTGAATAAAATACCATGACTTTGACTAATATTACCGTGACTAATTAGATGTGATGGGTGAACATTTACTTATAATGTATATCTACAGGTTTGTACGGAATCCTTGGTACGCGAATCGGACTCGCAATTACCTGGTTACACATAACGTCTACTTCTGAACGTGGGCCTCATCCCGAGGGTTTGTGCAATAGTTACCACGCCTGGCAGGCGGGTTGTTGACTGCAGTTTTATGTCGTAATGCATAGGAAAACACTGCTGCCTATTCCTTGGTATACTATTTTTATAGATGATGCTATAACAATGGGGACTAACGCAAGGGCTTAAGGTGCTATCTGAGTCAGTCAGGTCTTTTAACTTACCAGATCTGGAAATAAATCTTAGATTTTACACAAAGATTTGTTGTCCGGCGTGGGGTGTTCCCCGCGCCCCACCCAATATTTTAAAGCGAAACTTGTACCGCTATGCCACGGGTCTTGACGATATCGTGATCGTAGCGGAGACATCTAAATGAAGCATCTCAACGATATGAATTTGGAGAAAACCAAAATCATATTCAATGAACCTGTCATGCCTGTTATGTTGCAGGGTTGATGCTTAAAATTATTCAAGAAACCTTCTTCAAGTTATCCAGGTTGGTACATTCAAATTTGAGAAAGAAGTCGCCAGAACGAGCCTGTTGGTCTCGGTGACGTTTAGCAAGCTGTCATGCCGAAACAGTAGATAGGATTCACCGGTTCCGCCTCAGTAAAAAGGTCAAGAAAAAAATCGTCAGATCGTGACCGCGATCTAAAAGTGACCGCGGCCTAAAAAAAAAAAAAAAAAAAGTTTGGTGTCTTTTCCTATGTTTTGGCACACGCCCGATCGATCTGTGGCATCCTTTTCACGATATTCCAACGCGTTTCCGAGATAGGAATTGTAATAACATGGTCCTAGTACCCCTCATTAAGTCATTACTAATGACATGCTCGGCGCTAATCACCGTTGCCTCGCTTCGCCACCCTCATTACTAATTACCTTCGTACGAATAAAACTATGTTTATTTTAACATTCGTTTATTTCACGCAAAATAACATTTAAACATATTATATACCAATATATCATTGAAAATACTATTGCTCCTGAATAACCTCACAAATTCTGACAAGGATAAACCGTTGAATTTGTGATATATATACATCAAGCTGTACTCGCCGCATACTGAGGTCCAATCATTTTGTAGCCTGCTTCCATTATAATTCCATTGTCTTGAGTTCCTCTTTAAAAACCTGAGGTGAAAGCCTGTAGGTGGTCTACCATAAGAATCAAAGTATTCCCCAATACTATTATCATCAATGTGTATTGCAACCCAATGAGATCCAGGTTTTGTGTCAGGATCTAAATTGCTTATAAGGTATGTAGGGGTTTGTATGCCTATTGGTAATCGGTTTGCAGCATATACGTTGTATTGTAGGCATGGATGACATTGTTTAAATGTTGTTGTATTTCCAAAGTATCCATAATAGGTCAAAGGTCGTATCGATTGCAAGTATCAGATACAGGTGGTTAAATTCTGATGGGTACCTACCTACTTAACAGCCAGGATAGGATGGGTCAAGGTAGATAATAAATAAAAGATGCATAATTTATAAGTAATTGATAACTTTATTTGAGTGCCTTAACCTAATACAATAATTTCTTAGTACAATTAATCTTAACATTAATCATTCTTAGCTGCTATAATCTACATTGACATTACGATTTTTATCTATTTCTATAACATTATCAAACTCTGCATACACTATACAGTTGATGGTTTGTAAAAGTGCTGATTCAAAACGAACTTCCAGTCTTACGCTACCGTGTTTGATAAGATTCCAATGTGTTGAAGAATGTGCTGACAAATCAGATGTTAGATCAAATGCTAATAGGCAATATCCGTTTGCATAGTGCTCCCTAGATATCCCATTACCTTCATTAAGAAAATGTATACCTGTACCAGAGAACAACGTGTGATAAGCTGAAGTATAAACCTTATTTTGAAATGAAGGCTGTAACGCTTTTGAAGGTATTTGCTGACCATCAATATATAAAGAAAATGTATTGATATCATAATTTTCAAAGTTAAATGGATTTTTAGTGAGGCTTCCATTGAATGCCGTATTATTAACAAAGCCAACGATAACTCTCTTAGGTACTTGTCCCAAAAAAATGTTATCCAACGTTTTTCCCTGTACCCCGGATGGAATCGTTAAAACTTTAACTTCAGCCCTAGTTATAGGGTATTTAGCTGTAGTAGAGGCTAAAACTTTCTGATGTGCAAGTAAAACAGACGGATTGATTCGTGCTTTGCGAACAATAAGTGTGGCGTCTGTAATGCATGCCTTAAACTTATTATCATTCGAAGAAGCCATCAAATTAAATGTTTCTCTAGAACGTACTAGTTTAACAGACATTTCAACACCGTTAATTAAAAACTTTTCTTGATTATAGATATCGCCATGTAAATGACCAATCATCTCTATTTCTTTGCTCTCAGATGCAAATTCTTGACGTTTAGTAAACCCATCATTTTTTTCATCTGCAGCATCCATTTTTCCAGCGGTATCTTCATACCATAGTCCACAAGTCAAATGAGACTTCTTAGCTGCTGAGCCATAATTCAACAAAGTTTCCAAATATGCACGATAAGGGTAAGTGTTGTTTGGTGGTGATACAAGTTTTTGATTTAAATAAACATCAAGTTGACAAAACAGAGAATGTAACCAGTTATTAACAGGAGCTACTGCCGTTGCAGAAGTAAGTTTTGATGAGTCCTGGTTTAGTACTTTAGCTTTTATATGGAGCAAAGTGTGTGATAGATCGATATAGTCATCTCCAGTTCCAGGTACTTGAAATTCGATGGGTCCATCGTCAGCTAGAGATGAAATAGGTTTGTAATGTATCCACGCCCCATTTTCTATACTTGTTTGAGTTGAAGGTAACGCAAATAAATCTAATTCTGACTTAATACATTCACAAGAATGACTATGTAAGAAAGACATCTTATGATAATATTATAATTATTGTTTTATGAAAATATGTCTTTGATATTATTGCGGTTCAACTTTTTCTTTTTATTTGAAGCTTTCACTTTAGCAGCTACCGGTGGAATGAATGAAGCTAGTTGTTTCCGTTTAGTTATATATCCTGATCCCGACATATTAATTCTATTAATTTTATCATCTGCCTTGTTCTTTAAATTTGTACCGACTTCTTTGAGGCGGTTTTTAATTGATTCTTCCATAGGTCGTGCACTAACAAAATCCGATAACAATCCCACACCAGCATTCAAAGCCTCTTTGCCAATCGCTCGAGCTCCACTGGAGAATAGTGGTAAAACAGATCGAAACAACCCTCCTAAAAAGCTACCAATTCCATGTCCACGTTGATACGGTGCACCTCTATATATTACGCCAATACCGGATCCAGCTTGGTCTGAGTAATAGTTTTCATAAGGACAAGTATTTTGATGAAAATGCATTATATTTTTCTAAAATGTAGCTTAACACACACTGTTCCAAACTGGAATTGTATTTTTTCACCTGTGTTTGATCTTATATCTATTTCAATAGTATCAAACTCCCTACGCATTACACGAAGGTAGTGAGGTGGTGAGAACACATGCATTTTATTAGCACCATAAATATATTTAGAAGGGTCTAGGGGTATTATTCTAAGTAAAGGTGTCATCACATCACCAACTATTTGTGGTTCAATTACATCACAGTAAACTAATAATTGAGATGGTAACCCTAAATGCAAATTAGCTGGACACTTCCCTATTCCCTTGGACACTAAATTTCTATTAGGTTCAAATCCGAGTTGTAGACAAAGTGTAGGTGATAGCTTTAATGATATGATTGATTTATCCATTACAGAAACAGAGACAAACTTTGATAACTCGTCATAACGAAATTTAACATTTTCTTTTATGTTGTTTAATGCTGTTAGGATATGATTAATATTATCGTAGTTTGTGGCTGGTATGTGTGTATTGTAGTATACTTTTGAAGTTTTCTGTTCGTTAGGCATCTGCATCCACTTTGTTACATAAACAATATTTTCATGTTCTTGTACAGTAAACATTGTGCTTGGGTATTGAAATTCAACAACACCAACAACCCATGATCCTTCCAAAATTATAGATTTTGGTAGTTTAGTAGAAAAAAGAGATGAGGTGTTTCCTGGAAAGTATTCCATAGAACTGTTGCTTAATAATGTAAGATAAAAACTTTCCTTCATTATTACTGATTTATACTAGATGCCAAAATCCAACTGTTGAATTTGTCCGGATATCCTTTCCACTTCACTAACAATTGCTTTCTGTTCCCAGAGTAGCGTGTGCTTATGATTTTATCTATTTTGTAACTTGCAGTGGGATTATAATTGACTTTCTGTAGTTCTTTTTCATAAAATGTACCGATTATTTGTTCATTTTGCAAATCGTTCAATGTGTATACTACCAATGGTGACCTATCTATGATTGATGATATAATAAAAATTTCATCACTCCAATTTGATTCATACCCTTTTTGAAAGATATGCTTATACTTAGTTATTCGCACATGATCACCAATATGGTACCTTGGTATAGTAGTATCTCGACACCAGCAATTTATACTACGCCAACTCTTAAAACCCTACTTTACAGTAGAAGCTTACAAAGGGAAAAATGTGATTATGATTACATTAATTAAGATACTACTTTGAAATTTGGTACACTGTATAATAAATGTATTTATTACAATTCCCCATATTTACTTTTTCTTAATTATTTATATTTTTGGATTTAGCGTTAGTTAGCCGTATATGCACGTAATTGCCGAATAAAATTTCACATATAACACTCCGCTAACTAATGTTAGCGTAGTACATTACGGAGAAACATAATGCTCAATAAAGTTATTTTTATTGCGTTGGAATTATATTTCTTAAATATTTTTCAGCTGAATATATTTATTAGGTTTATACGATTATACATGAAATATAATATCGGTAAGTATTCCCCTAAATTCTAAGTTTTTAAAGTTAGCGTTGTTTAACAGGTAAGTGCGTGACAGGCGGATATCGTTTTAAAGGCCTTTAAATTATAGATAGCCTACTATAGATTGACCTTTGCTACTAATTAGCGCATCATTTAACTTCAATCCTACTAAAAGGATTAAGTTGAAAGTTTATTCATGGATTACTGATTGGTTACTGACTCAAAAACTACTGAACGGAGTTCGATGAAATTTGGCACATAGATAGATTATTTAGTATCAAGTTAGTGTAAGTATCTAAGGCAAGGACTTAAGGTAGTTTTTTATCAAAGAAATAGCATCATCCCTAAAGGAGTCTACTGTTGAAGTATAATTAAAACGATTATAGCAAACAATTAAATTGTTTATTAAAACTTAAATAACTACTTATTTATTAAGTGCTCAGATCAAATCACAGACATCGTGAGTAAATTATAGGTATTTAAATCAAAATTGTACATAATATTACAAAAACAAATACCACATCATTTTCGAAATTGGCTAGAGGGGTGAAATACATTTACGCATTCCCACCGCCGTTGCAGCGTATTCGCGAGCTGGCGGTGGGATATATGGGACTCGCCCTCTCTATAGCGTGGTATGCTAAACTCATACTACGAGGAGAGGACCCTACACCACTAAAATCCCCCGGACACTCCTTCGATCCGCCATTGGCGGGGGCCAGGTACGCATAAGCAATCCGGCCCCCCGACGGCACACACTTACAGTGGCCCATTTGCCCAATTATAGGGACGCCTGGAGTGTAGAGGCTAGGGACGCCTCCTCATGGGTCAGCCTCGAAGGGAGCGGGGCCCATGTGCCCCACTCCCCGAAGCCGAGCCTAGGGCGGTAGGCGGCGGGTTTCGGCCTGCCGCCGACGGCCAACACGCCATCTGCGGAGCGGGTGGGCGGAGGGATCTTCTTCTCTCTCCCGCTCCGCGGCCTCCTTCTGTGACATAACTTGTCTACAGAAGGAGGCAACCGCCTCCCACGACCTCTCGCTTTGTACCATCTTTGAAATTATGGTCGGCACCGAGAGGTCGTCTCCCACCACGCCAACGAACTCCTCCCGCTCGTTGCCCCACGCCGGACACTTCACCACCCTGTGCGGTGCCGTATCGTCGGCACAGTCACAGTGGCGACAGCGAGCCGGCTCTCTCTGCGCCACGTTTCCCAGGTAGTGGCCGAAGCAGCCATGTCCTGTTACTACCTGTGCAACGTGGTAGGTGACGTCGCCGTGACGGCGACCGGCCCACCCTTTTATATGGGGCCGAATCGCCTTCACCGTACGCAACCTGCTCCGCGGCGCGGCCTCTAGCCTCTCCTGCCATTTCCGGAGCGTTTGGCGACGGACCTCAGTCCACCACCGTGCAACACCCTCCGGAAAGGGGTCGCGGCCAGAACGCGCCTCCTCACACCTCCGCCGGTACGCGGCGGCCTAAACCTCCGCCTTAAAGACCCACGGAGGGGACCCCGCAAGGAGACAGGCCGCGTCAAACGCGACCGTAAGGTAGGCGCGGGATACCTTTTCTTATAAATTTATATTTTTACCATTAATTATTATTTATCAAGAGATAAGTTGCAGCTAGAAATGTGGGTAGGTACACGATAATCGCCTCGCCCTATAACCGAAGTAGGTACATATGTTTAGGCTACAGGCAATAGATTATAATTTACTAGCGACCCGCCCCGGCTCCGCACGGGTACAATGCTGATGTATTATACATATAAACCTTGCTCCGCATCAAACCGCATCAAAATCCGTCACGTAGTTTTAAAGATTTAAGCATACATAGGGATATAGGGACAGAGAAAGCGACTTTGTTTTATACTATGTAGTGATGATAACAAAAAAAACCGACTTCATGCAAAATTAAGACTTATATGGTTCTCATAGAAGTAATTGTCAGAACTGGATCTAATTGAAATGGGACGACACAGGAAACACCAGCTGTCAAATAAAATTAAATCATCAAAGTCGGTTCACCCAGTCGAAAGTTCTGAGGTAGCAAACATAAAAAATACAGTCGAATTAAGAATCTCCTCCTTTTTAGAAGTCGGTTAAAAAGACATTAAACCGGCCCGGGATTCGAACCCTGCCTGGCCCACACCACTAGACCAATAGACAAATTTTAATTAAGCTAAGTAGTACATTAACGGACAAACAAGGAATACACGACCGCTTATATACTACGCTAACTGTGAGTTAGCGTAGTATACACGGGCTTTGAGCAAAACTTCTTAAATTTTCTAAAAAGTATGTAAAGTATGTAGCATTACTATTATACATATAATTTTGTAACATAATATACATTTAAATACATTTCAATCTTTTAAAACATTAAACTACCCTCTCTCGACAAATGAAAGTGGGATTTCATTATTGTTGTTATTATACTCCACCAGGAATTTTCGTCGGTTTTTGCTAATTCCACTAAATATTATGCCCGTTTTCTTGACATTTTTGTTATAATTTAAGTTAACTATCAGGGTCTATAAAATAAGCAGTAGCTGGATACCATAACCTATTATTTACTTATATAAAAATATAAATTCGCGCAATCACGCGCAATACAGCGACAAGTGTCGTTGGAGTAATGTAAGCAAACAAGCGGCGCGTCCCACCCCCCACGCATACGGCGCTAACAATACTTGGCGTAATGTAGATCGATCGATTTTCAAAATTATGTTTAGTTAGCGCTGTATACCATTTTTAACTTTTTAGTTTTTATTTTTTCTTCACATTTTTTTTATGCCACAGATAAAACACAATATTTTAAACAACTTTGCATTAAAAACATAATTTACCTAAATTTCGAGTTAGCGTAGTATAAATTGCTGGTGTCGATCTGTGGTTCTTATTTCCTCTTTTCTTTCATATAGATTATTCCAAACAGTTTTTATGTTATTAAAATTTACATCACAAGGACACATTTTTATGCTGGAATGATGACTGTGATTATATGCATATACTAAGTCATGTAACACATCTACGGGTGTCCGGTAATTAATGGATAACCTTAAAATGGGTAATGGTAAAACTAATGACCATTCAGAAAAAAAATACAAATAAAAAAAAATACAGTTGGTACCAAAGATATGATTTTTTTAATAATAATCGGTGTTTTTTGTTACCTTATTTCACATTTTTATACACCACGGCCACAAATTAAGGAATTCTATCGGTTTTTTTTGTTATAGTAATTTACGTTAACTGAACTGATAGATAGGTAATAAATAGTATGACTACTATTACACGGTTTTTTTTTTAAACAACTTGAATGTTTGTTCTGGGGAAAATTTGTGAAAAATATTCAATTTGACAAAGTTTGAGCAACCGTAACTTAAAAAAAAGTATCCAGACACAAGTGACCAATTATTTTTAAATATTATGTGCTTCAAGCCAATTTCAAAATGGTATCATTCATTATTGTATCTAATGTAAATTCTGAATTATGGCTATTTGTGTAGAAAAGGTGTGAATTTTGGATAAACATCAAAATTTGCAATATTGGAATATTTATTGACATTGAATGTACCTGACCATTGGAGTTTAATAAAAAACAACATTTGACATTAGTAAAACTGTATTCGTTATTAATTACAATAAATGTTCAAATTGTCTGCCACCCACTCTGATACAGGCTCTACATCTACGAATGAATGCTCTCCTGAGCAGTCGCGTATAGCGTCGATCGCTTATTTTCGATGCGGCTGCCCGGACACGGCTACGTAAATCTTCCAAGGAACGGATCGGCTTTGCGTAAACTTCTTCCTTAAGACAGCCCCAGTAAAAAAAATCAAGTGGATTTAGATCTGGTGAACGTGGGGGCCACAAAATTGGCCCCAGGCGGCTAATCCATCTGTTTGGGTATGTTCTATTTAAGTATGCACGAACAGATACAGCATAATGCGCAGGACAGCCGTCATTTTGCAACCAATATGATTCTCTCTCCACCTCGGGCACCTCTTGCAATAAGTTTGGAAGATCATTTTCAAGGAATTCTAAATAACTTTGGCCAGTTAGGTTCCCCGGTAATTCAAATGGGCCTATTATTTTTCCGTTTAATATTCCAGTCCAATAATTTATTTTAAATTGGTACTGTGACCTGTCTTCACGCATAGCACGAGGGTTCGTTAGTTGCCAGCTATGGAGATTGTGTAAATTCATGTAGCCATCTCTTTTCAATGTTGATTCATCACTCCATAGAATTTTATTAAAAAACTGCGGGTCTGCTTCCATCTTCCCCAGCATTTTTCGGCAGAAACGCAATCTTGCATTATAATCTCTTGGTTGAAGGGTCTGCACGCGCGTAACGTGGAACGGGTGAAATTTGTTCTTTTTTAAGATATCATGCACAGTCGATTTCCCTATACCCGTGCGTCGAGCTATTGATCGCGTAGAAATTGAAGGATCTTGCGCAATTTCCTCAAGTACCACGTCTTCTACATCAGCACGAGCGCTTCTTCCACCACTAGTACCACCAACACCAGTACCAGGGATTCTTCCTTCTGAGTAACAACCGTGGACTCTTATAAATACGCGGTAATCTGGATGACGCGCATTAGGGTATCTTTCCCTATAAAGAGCTGCGGCTGCGTTTCCATTGCCTCTGCATTCCCCATAAATAAAATGCATGTTTGCATATTCTTGTGGCGTATACTCAACACGTGGCATGTTGATTCACAAAATAAACAATCCAGTTACAAGCCAAGTCGTCGCAAATATCACCACACAAAACAAGTCCAAATCGGTAAACAAAACGAATAGTCCAGTAAAATAGCCAGGTCGTCGTTTTAACACTGATTCACAGTAACTAGCAACAATTGCAACCGGAAACGAAATAAACACATGCGAAGTCGAGCAAGTCGAGTGACGCACTAAGTCTAAGTCCCTGTTCCTGTAAGTTCTGTTAGTCCCCTACCGGTTTTTTTACATTTACTATCTCGCTCGCACTCATCCAACTCATATCCTCTTTGTCTAACATGAACAAAAGACGGGTGGTGCAGGGTGCGCGCAGGTAGCTAGTATGGCGGTCACACGACTTACACACACGACATTTATTGCAAAGCCAATTTGTATTTGTTAAAATATTTCTGGTTTTAAAGAGACTTTATTTAATTATTACTATTCATTACTTACGTCTATTAATGTTTTTATTAACCCCGAATGGTCAGGTACATTCAATGTAAATAAATATTCCAATATTGCAAATTTTGTTGTTTATCCAAAATTCACACATTTTCTACACTAATAGCAATAATTCAGAATTTACATTAGATACTGATAATGATAATGAATGATACCATTTTGAAATTGGCTTGAAGCACATAATATTTTAAAATAATTGGTCACTTGTGTCTGGATACTTTTTTTTAAAGTTACGGTTGCTCAAACTTTGTCAAATTGAATATTTTTCACAAATTTTCCCCAGAACAAACATTCAAATTGTTTAAAAAAAAAACCGTGTAATAATAGTCATACTATTTATTGCCTATCTATCAGCTTAGTTAACGTAAATTACTATAACAAAAAAAAACCGATAGAATTCCTTAATTTGTGGCCGTGGTGTATAAAAATGTGAAATATGGTAACAAAAAACACCGATTATTATTAAAAAAATAATATCTTTGGTACCAACTGTATTTTTTTTTTATTTGTATTTTTTTTCTGAATGGCCATTAGTTTTACCATGACCCATTTTAAGGTTATCCATTAATTACCGGACACCCTGTATATATCTGTATGTATTTTTATGGGTAAAATAACGCCAAATTTTCATCTTAAGTGTTCTTTGAAACCTTTCAACTATACTTGCTTTTATGTCAGGATTGTTTGTTGTGTAATAGTTAATATTTTTATTCCTAAAGTATTTTTGCACTTCTTTTGAAACAAACTCTGTTCCCTTATCAGACTGTATGTGTGTTGGAGGGATTATTCCACTTTGTTCACCTGGGTGATATCACCCAGGTGATTTATTTCCGAGGTGATCAAAGTACACTAATCAATTCCACTTTGTTCACTAGCTACTTTTAGTTGTATATATTATATAGGGTGACTGGAAATTAGTGACCGATACCTAAACACATGATTGTGCTCATGATAACAAACAACTTTTACTATGGCACCAACCCTGAAATCGCGAAAAAAAATCAGCCATTCCATACATTCATGTTCACATAACTAGTCAACTTGGTAGGGAGCAGCTGATTTTTTTTCGCGATTTCTGGTTTGGTGCCATAGTAAAAGTTGTTTGTTATCATGAGCACAATGATGTTTTTAGGTATCGGTCACTAATTACCAGTCACCCTATATATGTTTTGTTAATAAAAAATAAGAAACGTAAGAAGAATAGAGAGATCACCAAAAAAACCGCAGCGTATCCTACCGCTTTAACGCTTGATTAAATGCAGAAAAATTTAAACGTTTCCATTTAATCGCGCTTTGTAAATGTATTTTCTCCATAAAATAATGAACAACCTTATTGACAATTCGGTTCTGGTTAGTCAATTCACACATAATGTTCCTTCAAGAATACCGAGACATCCATGCGGTTTATTTAGAAACATTTTTTGTAACACAAGAGTGGGTCATATTCACCAGGGCCGGATTGCTTATGTGTGCCCGGCCCCCGCCAGCGGCGGATCGAAGGAGTGTCCGGGAGGTTTTAGTGGGGTAGAGTCCTCTCCTCATAGTATGAGTTAGCATACCACGCTATGAAGGGGGCGAGTCCTACATGTCCCATAGCCAGCGCGCGAATACGCCGCAGCGGCGGTGAGAATGCGTAAATGAATTTTAGTCGGAGGAAAGGGGTAATAAGTTTTAATATAATCATCATCAGCCCGTATAAAGTCCTCGCGAGGGAGGGCTTTTGCCATAGTCACCACGCTTGGCAGGCGGTTTGTTAACCGCAGTATTATATTGAAACATACTAACATGCTGCTGCCCGTTCCCTGGTATACAATTGTTATAGATGATGTTATAACGATCGGGACCAACTGCTTAACGTGCTTTCGGAGGCACGGAAGATAGTCCCACAGCCAACCAGACCCAGACAGAAATGTAAAAATCTAACCAAAAATGTCTTGTCCGGTATGGGGATCGACCCACGACCCGAGATTTAAAGCGAGCCAAATATCGCTACGCTACAGAGGTTGTGGGTTTTTAATTTGTAAAAACATGTTATGTGACTAAAATTAAGGATTTCTGATTTTTTCCTTTATGCGTGTTATAAAACTTTGCTTTGTACTCCTTGAGTTTTGATTCCATTGCGAGTTAAAAAATATGCGGCTTAAAGTGTTGTTTTTTTAATAGCGTTGACATAGACGATTGACTTCGTTACATTGTATTGTTAACCTCAGTATTTGATATAAATATCATCTTAATAAACCCTTAACACATTCATGAGTAATAAGAACAAGATAGACGAAAGCTTTGATTTTACACTAACATAATTATCTCCCCGCAGGCAATGAACTTAGTGACTCTTGAGCACGGCTGGAGTGTATGTAAGGACGGATAGACGTTACAGTCCATGATCTTTTGAGGTTTTCCTGCATAAAACCTCTCTAGTTTTTTTCCAGCCTTTCTAATATTATAAAGAAGAAACATTTGATTGCTTATTGCATTGAATATTCTCCGAAAAAACTATATCGATTTCAAAACTTTTTCCACCATTAAAAACTTACGTTATCCAAGAATGAAGTAAGTTATATTTAATTAAAAAGTTTCCACAGAAACGGGAGCAATGCAGGTAGTACCGCGCGTGGGAAGTTAGTCCACAACATAATTTTTATATTTGATGGTATAAAAATTTTGCGTACATACATAAGCTCACGCCTGTTTCCCAGCGGGGTAGGCAGAGACAATGGACATCCACTTGCTACGATCCCTACACACATCTTTCGCTTCATTCACTCTCATAACATTATTCATACAAGCACGTCGGTTTAGGGTGGATCTTATTTGACCTTTTGCGAGGATGTCTCCGATTTGCTAACGTTCGTCGAGGTCTTTTTGCATAACAGTAGCATAAATAAACAACTTTGATATCTGTTGTAAGTTTGTATTGTAAATAAGTATATTCTACGTTGAAACAGCAGCAGCTGTGTTGGCAACAGACAGGACCAAGTACAAAATATAGATATGTAAGTTCAAAATATTTGAAACAAATTTAGCTTTTTGATTCCACTTCAACAAACTTGGATCTGTAGGCTGCGTAGCTGACTATTACAAGAATCTCCACCTGTGAACAAAATATTTCACATTCACTTTGTCTCTAGTATAACGAAATCATTTTTTTCAAACCTGTACCTACCACGAACCTTTTGATACTTTACTGGGCATAAAGGCGAGCTATGATCCAGCCTTATTAAATAAACACTTGAAACGGAGCAACCTGCTTTGGGCTTTATGTAGTTAGCCACATAGCTTTTGCTTCACCTGGCATGAAGGCGAGCAGTGCCCATGTCTTAAATATAATTTTTCGGGGCCGAACCCGGGTCGTGCAAAAAATTCCTACCCAAAATAATCCTCGCTAATTACACTTACCGCTGGACCATGGAGTTAATTTTTACCATCCGATGCCCTCGTAGACCCGAAGGCCGAGAGGCCCGCGTACTGTAAAGTAGAGCGACAGTTGCGCAAAACTCCCCTAAAATACTAAAAGTCATAATCCCTCAATCTCATCGCCAGCGACCGCCCTGAGCCGAGGTCCAAGCCTTGTTGCTTAGTTTATAGTTTTTAAAACATTTATTAAGGCTGGAGCTCTGCTCGCCTTTATGCCCGGTGAAGTAGCAAAAGCCTTGTGGCTACCTACTACGTCAAATCGAAAAAAAAAAACAGCTAATTTTCAATTGTGGACATTTTAATGGTCTATTATTTTGAATGAAAGCTACTTCTTTAATACATATTAAAAAAGTGGTTTTAATTCGAAATGCGCACTACGAAGGGATTTTATAGTACTATTTACTCTAAAAAGATTAAATATTAAGCACAGATTTTGATAAAACTTCAGATTGACAACTCTTAAAAACCTTTTATTTTATTCGTGTTTCGTAGTTTATTAAAGTTCTGGTGAACTCTAATAAACAAGTGTACGAACTACCAGTGCAAAAAAGGGGTTGAAAATATTTAAATTCTGCTCTAATTCCTTTAGAGCTTTCTGCTCTAATAAAAAAAAAATTGTATCCGAGCTTCTAAATGTTAATAAAGATAAATAAAATAGTATTTAAAAAAAATTAATGATGAAAATGGCTGGTCCTACTTCCTCTCTTCCATTTTTGCTGTGCCCGACAGGGTCCATGTTGGATCTAAATAATTGATATTATCTGTAACACTTTATGTATATACCTACACATAGAATGCATTTAAATATTAAGTTTGAGTTTAAATTTAAAACTGAGCTAAATAAATGGTTTCCGGTAATTAACACCATGCATATTTGTAACACATGAAACAGATAAAGAACTTCCCTATTATTTTTATTTATAATCTAATACATATTAATCTAATAGATTTAATTTATACTTGTAGCTAAATATTTTTGAAAATTTATATTAGTTGTAATCTAGGTATATCGGACCTACTAAATTACGTAAAAAAATAATCTAGAAAACGACTCCGATAAAGCTAATTATTTTCTTTATTGACATCTGCGTTATTATACAACAAAGATTAATAATTTATCAATAAATGTTCTGGAAAATCCACGGAAAATTATGTAATTATTTTAACAAACCTGCAAAAACACCACCGACATGCCTATAAAATTGATGACAGATCCAAAATAAGCCACCCTATCTCCCAATACCGTTGCACACCCATCCTTATACGCGTTGGTGACACCGCACTCGAACGGTGAATCTGTCTCCGTATCGATGTGGCAACAACTCATTGGGATTGGGTTTAAGGTGTAATCATTGTAGTTTAATACACCGCAGCATTCGAACTGAAATAAAATCAGAAATTTGGATTCAGAAATTCCTTTTTTTTTGCATTAAGTTTTGTACCTAATGAACCATTGCTCTATAAATCCGCCAACATAAGGAATTTAGTCAGGGATGTCTCTTGAACAAAATATGTTTTCACTGAAAGTGCTTACTTAGAAGTTTACTTATTTGCATTTTTTTTTTAATAATGGGATGTGATAATAATAACTGTAGATATATGTCAATTGTGGATTGAACCCGTCGGGGCCACATTGTCAAATGGCGCTTTGCCGACCCTAAAATCGACATGCTACGTCTTCACAGTTGAGAAAATACACTCAAAGACCTACATGTGATATTGTATGTGAAAATATAAAATGGTAATGTGATAGAAGAAGAATAACAATGGAGAAAACATTTTAAATTCCTTGGAGAGTTTTTAATGGTATCTCTGGCCCTCAAAAGACCGTGATCTAGCTCAGTAATACGGCTTAAGGCCGGCTCTAAGTGCAAACAAATTAGCAAGGAATAAATGATTATGATACTACAAAACTTTGTACTCCATTATGCTACAACTACGCTAGTAGGTACAGTAGGTACTCAAATATGAATAACTCACTGTCATCTGCAAATCGTCCCATAACTCTGAGACCTCTGTCTTGATCCCATATTCGTTGAGACTCTGAGCCATGGTGCTTTGATTAGTATTACCCACGTTACTTTTCATTTCGTTGGCTGTGACTAAAATATATATTTGAAACACCAGTATGATTGCTAGAAGCACCAAGAACTGGAAAAAAAATTATTAGTTAAGTTCAATTTATAAAATTAATTTTAAATGTTTTAGGGACCTTGTTTTCTATATTCGGTTACAACCCCACGAATAGTTGTTCTGAGATTATTGTTTTTACGGACATTTATGTTATCAGTCACATGGCTTTTGCTACTTCACACGGCATAAAGAAGAGCAGGGCTCCAGCCTAATGAAATGGTTTATAAACAACTAGCTTCCCGCGTGCGGTTTCACTCGGGAGCGTTACTCCCGTTTCCGTGGGAACTTCATCATTAAATACAGCCTATATCATCCGGGGATACCGTAGCTTGCCAATGGCGAATGGTGCCAGTAGTTTCGGAGCCTATTCAATACAAACAATCAAATCTTTCTTCTTTTTTAATATTAGTACAGACAAATTAAACAACCTGCGCTCTCCCTGTGGGACTTGGACCTCGGCTCAATCCAATGGGCGGTCGCTGCCGAAGGGAAGTTGTTTCGAGTTTGGGTGGGCTTTTTAAAGGTAAAGTGCACCAGCTACAGGGAATCATAGCTTAATTAAATTTATATTATAAAAGCAGGAGTTGTATTAAACGTGATGTATCGCAAAGGTAAATTGAATGCGTCATTGATTATTCTATAATCTTATTGACATGCAGTCATTGTCTTATCATGGTTTATAGTAGTGACTCATTTATATGGGTTGCGATGAATGAGTCACTACTAAAGTTCTAGGTGAATACAGCTATAATAGTTTATCTGGCATTTCCAAGGCCAATGGACTACTGGAGATTTTTTTTTTAAACAGATTTTATTTTTTTATGTCTACTAAAAATACTTAATAATATCTCTACTCTTTACATTATTAGTATTATCATCAAAATAACGTCTTTTGGGTTTTGCCACGCAAAAGACACCGAAAGGTTGTGACACACAGCTCCCTATTCCCTGGTATACGATTGCTATAGATGATGTTATAACAATTGAGACCAATGGTTTAACGTGCATTTCCGTACCTCAACCAACCAGACCCGCAAAGATATCGAATGCGCGGAAATCGAACCTACGAGCTCCGACATGTAAAGCGAGCCACTTAACGCTAAGCCACGGATGCTGTGTATAATATTAGTATATAGATAGATAAATACTTACGGCAGCAATATATGCAAACTTTTTAGAGAATGCGGCATATAATCCAAGGATTGTGCCTATAATCATGATGACGCCTGTTGCTATCAAGAACTTAGGGATATCAACAAACTTTTTTGTGATCAGCTCATCGTACTGCCTGAATTGGAGTAAGATGATGATGCCCAATACAAGTATCAATATACCGTTAAACTGAAACAGAAGATTATTTTGTATTTGATTTTGCAGTTATAGAAAGAGACATACCGACATCCTAACGTGAGGACAAGTGTCACCGTCGATCAGACCGCCGAGATTTTAACGTAAAATATCGTGTCAGCTGGCCTCATATATATACATATGTAAATATGGGGTGTCGCCGTTCGCGCAGTTAGTTATGCATATTGCTTTGCTAACAATCTGTAAAACGATTTGCCATCAGAAGGTATTACTATCGAACATTCAGATGTCAAAATAGACATTATGTTTTTTTTAGAAAAAGGGATTTCTCTTGAGGAGACGGCAATTATCTACATACATATGAAGCTACTATACATTGGGCGAATTGAGCACTAATGCCTTGCAATACAAGATAATCGAGGTTGTCCAAACGGCTACCCCTAACAAAGATAAGAAGTGATTTTAATCTCAATTTTTTAAGTGTTATTGAAAAAGGATTAACGTGGATCGACTTTACTACAAAAAAAGAAATAATTTCGCTAAATATGAGCAACAACAACAAAAGTCGGTGTATATTTTTGCAGTTCAGTTAGGGCTTTATACTACAAATATATTTATTATTTTTATATAATACCTCCTATCTATCAATGTATTAAAACTGGGTAATAATAGCAATAATAGTCAGTATAATAATTGTAATATTAATTAGACAAAATAATAAAATACAAAATATAGACGACTATGACCAATGACCGATGGCTTAGTGGTTACTTATAATTATTACTATTACGCATAATTGTTCTGAGTCTGGATATGCTTTATATTCGTAAATTGAGTATTTGTAAAGTCCCCGCAACACATAGACAATTTTACTAGTACGCAGAAATAAAAATAAAAAACTTGAAAGGATTTTTTTCTTTGTCACAGCGAAAATTTCACCCCTTGTTAAAGAGATATTGGGCAGATTGGGACCAATCCAATAGCAGTAAGTTGTATGTCGTTGGATAGGTTTTTTTTATTGGAACAACAATTATTAAGACAGTTTTGTTGTTGCTACTGTCCGAGCAACAACAACTTATTGTTATGGGGGTCCCAGGCTCCATACATTTTTGCTCATTGTCCTTTAAATTTACAACTACTTAACTATTAAATAAACTAATTTAACTGCGCATTATGATTTAAAAATATTGTACTTTACAAAAATCTTTGGCAGTCACCCATCTTCTGCCCCGAATGAGCATCAAAATGAAGCTAACAATTAAAAAGAAAGAAGCAAATTTCTAAAGCAAAACAAATATACTAACAGGTTTGACACACTACTTAAACTTACCACAAGAATTCCATTTGAGGCATTCAGCAAATGCTTCACCGATCGAAATAATTTTGGAACTTTCAGTTTGAACCCCATTTTTACACAAATTTTAATAAGAACAATTCAATGTCTAAAATAAATGTTTACTCCCTGAAGAAGGTAACTTAACTGAAACTAGAGATGAAGTGTTGGTCACAGTTATTCAAGATTCGATATGTTCTTTTTATCTTGATATCTCTATCTAATCTTTTAACTAAGACTTTACTATGGAATAGCACCGAAAAAGATGTAAGGTCAACCGACATTACATTTTATACTGAAGTCCGAAATATAGTAACATAAGCGCGTGGGAAGATAGTTTATATAAAACTATTTTCCCGCGCGCGGTTTTGGATGGACTTACATAGTCCATTTATCGAACCTTCCTCATATAATGCGCTATCTTTAACTATAATCATAGAGTAACTATATAATGAGGGCTAAATTTAATAATGAAGTTCTCGCGGGAGCGGTAGTTACGCGAGTAAAACCGCGCGCGGGAAAATTTTTCAAATCGGACCTGTTGTACCTAAGATTACTGCGTTTAAGCAAACACACAAACGCTTCAGCTTTGTATATTAATATACATAGATTGGAAATGGAAATAATTAGGTAGCTTACAGTTTGAAGGAGTCAACTAAAAAAAATAATTATAAAAAAGTTTTTTTTAAACTGGCAGTTACTTGTAAATTTGTTGGACTTACGCGACGTCGGAAATCATGGTAATCAACTAATCAACAACTTTCTTTTTTTTTTATAAAATAAAATAAAAATGTTTTCAGCTGGCTAATATTACTTACATGGGGAGCTAAGTCAGAAAAGCTTTGGGCACAACCCAACTCTGCTTAACGAAGTTATTCATCTGCTCACCAACTGTAGGATAGGCCGCTCTGTGAGTTGGCTTGGAATAAATGGTTACAAACTCTCTCTGCAGACCGTGCCCGTTGTGTAGCCATTTCAGAATGGGACTCAGGCTTGTGGCTCCATACTACTTCGTTCCGAGTTGGTAACTCGTTCACTACACCATAACAAAAGTGTTGGACGACTGCCCGTCATGATACTATATAAAGTTATACTTAATATATAAATTTTACTTGAACGCGCTAATCTCAGGAACGAATTGACCGATTTGAAAGAATATTTTAGTGTTAGATAGCCTATTTAACGAGGAAAGCTATTTTCGTGAACTTCAAAATAAAATATAATCTATATTTTATTATGAAGTTTCCACGAAAAATAGCATACTAATAATTCCAGTCCAGTCGTTTTTCAGTTTAAGCAAAACAAACATACAAAAATACAAACTTTTCCTCTTTTTTTAGTATAGATTACTGTCATTTAGTCATCATAACAAAAACTGTTTGTTTATATAAGATACAGCATAGAGTTACTAAAATCATATCAGATAGGAAAAAATATTTTGAATCCGATAAAGATAACGATATTTTATTTAACGTTTTCCTTATTGAGTAGATCAGTCGTTGTCAAACTTTAATTTCTAGGAGCCTCACTCACGTTTCATCCTTAGCATCGGAGGCAGAAAACAAAAAAAATATTTAAGGGTTAATAAAATCCTAAAGCCAATTTAGGAAGATATATTCACGGAGTAAACGAAAAAGAAAACTTTAATACAACTTAAAAGTATTAATAATAACCCAAGGTGGGCAACTTTAAATTCCCAGTGGGCCAAATGCGGCTTGCGGGCTGCGGGTTGAGTATAGCTGGACTAGATGGATGTCTTGTCCAGCGTAGGACCCACGATCTCCGAGACTTTAACCACTACGCCACGAAGATTGTCAGTATATATTTTATTAAATAGCTCAAGATTGAATAACGTAAGGTTCCATTTTTTCAATCCCCTGATAAGGAATATCAGTAGAATAAAATTGTCATAATTATATAATATGTAAAAATGAAAATGTATAATTTGTATCTGAGGATGGATAAATTTGCCTTTGATTAAGTTTCCAGAAAGTTCACACGTTTGACAGCCATTCTTAGCTGTCTCAATAGCACACATATGACATCGACTAGGTATTTTAAACGCGGATAAAAATCCACCCATTTGAATATCGTTAACCAACGTTTATTATAGCTACAATCCTTAATGCATTATAAACTTTTTCGTTATATAGGTATTTAAGCATCTTGAGAGCTCCAAAACATCAAATACTTATTTGTCGGGAAATAGATTTTTTTTTAAACCTATCTAAGAAGATAGGTTTTAAAAAAACCCAGGTGTCCTTACACTTGGGTTTAAGAGACGAATCTAACGATATCTTAATTATTCAAATCTATTAGCCGTTTAGAAGATACGTGGGAATATTAAAAAAATACAAACTGACCATGACCCTTCTTGCAGTCTGGTAAAATTAACACGCAAATTTGTTTCTAAGCGCAAAACTTAAGAATGGTTGATACGATTTGACTACCTATTCTATTTTATTTTGCTATGTTCGGTTTAAAAGCCATAGCTAGGTTAGTATATTTTGCTTACTAAAAAAAATTTAAAAGGAGAGTTACCTACAGCGAAAAAGGTGCTACATGTCATAAATGCAGACGAATCATTACCAAACATGGGCTTGACATCGTTGAAAAAATTATTGAAACACTTGAAGTTTAAATATGTCAAAAGAAGGAGAAATAACGGTTTAATCGACAGAGATGACATAGCTTTGTGGCGTATCAAATATTTGAAAAATATGAAAACTTTCCGACAGCAACAACGACCAATATATTACTTGGATGAAACTTGGGTGAATGCGGGTAAGAAATATTTTTATTATTTACTGACCGACTTAAATCCATAGGTACTTTAATATTATAAATGTGAAAGTAACTCTGTCTGTCTTATGATAAAGGACCATGGGAAAAAATGTATGAAGCCTGGGCTCACCCACCAACAGAGATGAGACCACTTTGTATATACTTGTAAAGCACTAAATATAAAGATTTAAACTCATTTTTGCGAAGAATCCATGGGGTTATTTTGCTATAAATATTCACGAGTCACGAGTCGACTGATTGAGAGTAGACGGGCGTCCGGGAGGTGTGAAAGGGATGGAGAGTGTTGTAAATCACACGGGCGCAGGCGCATCTATTGTTTACCACTATTTTAAGCATTTTAAGAATGAGTGTATTGTTTCAATAAGTTTTACGACTCCTAACAATTGTCTTTTTCTACAAAACCTATTTAGGTGCATATCTTTTTTCTGCAATGGAATTGAAGGTGGTGCCTATAGTAACAATTTTAGTACAAACAAAATCCTTCACAACGGCGTATGCTATAACTCTGTTGGATACTCAGCCCAATTTGACTCATGGTCCTTTATTCGTTTACTTTTCAGGGCACACTGTAGGCAAAGTGTGGGAAGACACTACAGTCAAGTCACGCAAACAAGCATTTTTGGAGGGTTTGTCGACGGGTGCCAAGAATCCTACTTCCAAAGGCAACCGGCTAATTGTATTGCATATAGGAAGTGAAAAAGGATTCGTGCCAGAATCAGAATTGGTTTTTGAATGCAAAGGTACGGGCGATTATCACGAATCGATGAATGCAGTCAAGTTCGAAAATTGGTTTAAAGCAACGCTACCGAGACTTGAACCAAACGCAGTGGTTGTCATGGATAATGCTAGCTACCACTCAAGACGCCAGGAGAAAATCCCAGTTACTAGTTGGAAAAAACATGATATCCAAGAATGGCTTTCATCAAAGCAAATTTCTTTTGAGACAACGGAAACAAAAGTCCAGCTCTTGGAAAAGGTGAAAGATATTAAAACCCAGTACCAATCATATGTGGTCGATGAGATGGCAAAAGCAGTTGGTGTGGAGGTATTGAGATTACCTCCATACCACTGCGAATTGAATCCCATCGAACTAGTGTGGGCAGACGTCAAGGGATATGTGGCCAGGAAAAATACCACATTTAAGATGGCAGACGTTAAAAAGCTGCTCCAGGAGGGTTTAGGCAACATTTCAGCAGAAAAATGGCAAAATTGCATCAGTCACGTAAAAAAAGAGGTATTTAAATTATGTAGACTAGATGATAATGTAGACAAAACTGTTGATTCTTTTGTGATAAATGTGACAGGCGAGACTTCATCGTCGGAAAGCTGTAACTCCGATACAGCGAATTCGGATTCTGATTTTTGATTTTCATTAAAATTTTGTTTATTTCTATTTTGTATTTAAATAAATAAAGGAAATAATTTATTTAATAATTATTATTTATTTAATAACCTAGTAAATATATTTATTTCTCCTTCAAATATTTCATTTAAACTGCACTTAATACAAAAATGTTTGTTACCACTGTCAGTAGGCAAAAAGGTCATTGTACGAATTTCTTTCTGCTCCGCGACCGGACTTTACCATATTATGTCTTATAACATTTTGCATTGGAGGTCAGCTGCTCATATTAATATAATACTAAGTATCTTCATTCAACAAAAGAGAGCGGTAAGACCTATTTATGGGCTAGGTATTTAAATACATAAATATATTAACTGAGCCATTTGAGTATATCTACGAGAATATTTTATTTGCTCGAAAAAACATAGATACATTAAATTAAAAAGTGACTTTCGCAATATAAATACTAGGATTATTCCTAGTATTTACATTGTATCCCTAAAGCATGGCATAGCCAGTGTGTCCATAAACACACTGGCTATGCCATGCTTTAGGGTTAGCAAAGTTAGTAAATCAATTATGGGAAATTGCATTCGATTGAATAACAAGCTCCCTTCTTATAATACTGGTATGTGTATGGTTGCTTATTTAAGACGCATGTTAAACGAATCCTCATGACTAGAGGAATTATACCTTCTTGCACTAAATCGGATACCCTATAGATGATGAAGCATTGAAAGGCCTGTAATAATATAAAATATAATACTAACACATACCTACATAATAATGTTCTGTCTTAAAATAAATTATTTTATAAAAACGTAAATAAAATTCTTATGAAGACAACCTATTGGTAATTTGTGAATGACAACTAAATAATAAAAGTAACTGGAATGAAAACTTCTTGGGTATGCCCATCTTAGTATGTTTCGGATCGTCTTGATGAGGCCACGCTGAAACAGGCAGTAAAATAACCCCCAGAGTTTGTTTCGCCGGGTCATCTCAGTTGGGGCGTATTTGATCCGGTGGAAACATTAAAAAGCGCGTTCGTCGATATAATTTGGTCCGTATGAATAATAACATACTCAAAGGAACTTAGACTCATAGTTATATAAATAATATTGTATTTTTATAAATTTACTGCTTTTAGAGCAAAGCTGAAAAATTTGTAAAAAACAAAATATTTCTCACCAAAAAATACCTAAAAATCTGCCGTAAATACAATTTTACAAGTACTTTAAGCAGTCTATCGCAGTCAGCAATACGAAACGAAATGATGGCTTTACTATTTTCACTCCGTAACTTTTCTTAAAAATGTATTAAGATATTCATATATCATAATGTCAATAAATATGAAAAATAATTTTCTTCTTTTTTACAAAAAAAGATTACTAGCAAAATTTTGAGTTGTGTTACGATTGGGCTCACGTTGGTAGTGCAATGGGTAACCACATGATCCCACGTCCTAGCCACTGGGCTACGATATTATCGTAGCCACTGGGCTACGATAATATCGTATTTAGCCACTGGGCTAAATACTGACATTTTCAATTATCATACTAATATCTTGGCAACTTAAGATTAAGTACTTATCTAAAGGTTATTCTTTCAATCGTCACATAAAAAAGATCAGAGAAATTGACAGTATCTATTACGAGTCAATCATATATTATATATAAGTATAAGAAGATAATAATATATATATATAGGTATGTGCTTCACTAACTGACTGATTAATAAATGAAAAACTGAAGCTAGAAATTTGATATTTGAACCGTAGCTTCCTTTTGTGGTGTTTAGGTATATTTAAGAAAGAAAGTATTTTGGAAAATTCAACCCCTAAGGCAGTGAAAAAGGGGGGCAAAATTTGATTGCAACTTTTTTGTTTGTAATTAAATAGGTTTGGAATTTTCTAACATTGCTCTTTGATTTAATTCAACTTTATAACAATATTTTCTAAAATTTGATCTCTTAAGGGGTGAAAAGGAGGATTAATAAATAATGCATGATTAACTATTAAGTTCGCACTTTCATGTTTTAATAATTTAACAGTGTTTTCTTTTTCGATTGAGTTGATAAAGCACTTCAATTAGCTCTAATTCAATTTACATTACAATCTACCATTGCTACATCATTGTTAAACAGTTCAATTATTCGCTGAAACCAAGCTTATGATGTCCACGTCCCTATTAGGCAGGTCACGTTAAGACAACCTCCAGAACCATGGAAAACTCCAACTCCTTTCTGTTATTACCCATATTATTAACTATCTAGATCTAGCACCTGCTATTCTTTTCTCTGCACAATTGGTATAAAATGCCGTCGGCATTATATGTTATGCATATTTTTTCAATAAATAAATCGACACAACTTATTTACACCTTTTTTTCCAGGGTGGTTAAATGCTTTTACACATTCCCACCGTCGGACTCGCCCTTTCCATAGCATGGTAGGCTAAACTCATACCACTAAAACCCCCCGGACTCTCCTTCGATCCGCCGTTGGCGGGGGCCGATAAGTTAAGCGATCCGACAACTTATTAACATGACAACGAAACTGTAAATGATCACAAATTTAAATTCATTTCAGTTAACATAACGCACACACACACACACAAATGTAATTAAATATGCAATAACCAAATATTCGTTCAAATGTAAATTTTTGATCACTTCGTTGAACACTTGGTATCGTCTCAGCTGAAGCTATCGATTCACCTAAAGCCAACAGTTCAGCTAATTGGAGTGAAATACACCTCAATAAAAGTTTTGGAGTAATACAGCAATTGTGGGAAGGCGTAGATAGCACACAAATGAGACAAAGCGCATTCAGAAATGTTATTCTGACGAGATAATTATCATCTTGTGCCAAGAAATTTATTTCATCGTTTGTACTGGATGTTATCGTATAGCTTGCCAGCTTTGCGACTGTTGAGCATCGTGTGGTTAAAGACTTTATTTTTATATACGCAGATATATTTTTGGAAGACAGCAATAGTGTATTAAAATATTATCGAATCAATAACAATAACTAAAACAAATTACAATGATTCTAAACTATACAATCTCGAAAGTAGTCCATTGGTTTAATGTTAATAATCTACTTTTAAATGAAAACAAAACCAAAGTCATTAAATTTTCTACACTTAATGTGAAACAAATTGATACGAATGTGCAAATTAATGGTACCCGGTTGGAGCCAGTGGAGTCAACTGTCTTTTTGGGAATAACTATTGACTCCAAATTGCAATGGGGCCCACATATTGCGAAACTATTAGGAAAACTTAGCTCTGCGGCCTATGCTGTTAAAACTGTGAGACGACTCACTGATTTGGATACTGCTAGAATGGTTTACTTTAGTTATTTTCATAGCGTAATGTCTTATGGAATTCTTCTGTGGGGAAACTGTGCGGACATTGACACCTTTTTTGTACTACAGAAACGAGCTGTAAGGTCTATATATAAACTTGGTCCGCGAGTTTCCCTACGGGAGAAATTCAAAGAGACTAATATTCTTACAGTCGCATCACAATATGTCTATGAAAACCTTCTATATGTTCATAAGAATATAGATAGTTTTAAGAAAAAAAGCCACACTCATAATATTAATACTAGATCTAAGCATAATCTCGTTTTACATACTACACGTCTCCACAAAATTTGCAATTCTTTTATGGGGCAATGTATACGCTTCTACAACAAACTTCCTAATAATGTAAGAGATCTTTCAACAAACAAGTTTAAACGATATGTCAAAGATAAATTATGTAAAAAGCCTTATTATAAAATTTCTGATTATGTTAATGACAAAACTGCTTGGGAGTGAGTTGCTCTGAAACAATACTGCTTTATTAATCATTGTAAAATAAAATTTATTAAAAAAAAAAGATTCTTCTGAGTTTCTTGCCAGTTCTTCTCAGAGTTGCCACGTCCAGAACTGGTGGTAGTAAAAGAATGGGACGCATCATAAGAACATGATTTAAAATATTTGAAATGTGTCTATATGAATAAAGAATTTTTGACTTTGACTTCTAGAATCTCAAATTGTAACTTTTCTGACAGAAGTAAAAATAATATCATACGTCATCACCAGCAGCCCACTGCTGAACATAGGACTCCTCCCGAGGGAGGGTTTTGCCATAGTCACCACGCTTGGCAAGCGGGTTGATGACCGCGGTATAAAGGCGTATTTATTAATTTGTTCGACAACGTGGGTACGTTTACGTTTTCACTGGAGTACACGAATATGACCCACGACTATGTACAGCGTGGCCATTTTATGAGTACTCCGATAGGATAATACGAGAAACATGAAACGCGACCGTTCCACAAGATGTATGACTGAAAACGGCGCTGCAATAAGCGAACTTTACGTAGTCGTAGGTCATATTCGTGTACTCCAGTGGAAATGTAGACCCATGTCGATAGCGTTGAGCTATGTAACCGCCTATTCGAGCAAGTCACGCATGTATCAATGACGTCAATTCATGCATAGCCTCTCCGTGGCTACACAAACACATACATTTTCTTACAAAGCGAAGCTTAATACAGGTGCGTAGCTTCTCCGTGCACCGCGGTGGGTCCGAGCCTTTATGTTGTAGTAGGGAAACTGCTTCCCGTGCCAAGGTATATTCTTGCGTTAGATGTTATAACAATAATGTTCTAACATCATCTGTAACAAGCGCTCCGTGGAGTAGCGGCAAAAGTCTCGGAGATCATAGATTTAATCCCCACGGTCCGGATTGCTTATGCGTGCCCGGCCCCCGCTAACGGCGGATCGAAGGAGTGTCCAGGGGGTTTTAGTGGTGTAGGGTCCGCTCCTCGTGGTATGAATTAGCATACCACGGTATGGAGCGGGCGAGTCCCACATATCCCAACGCCAGCGCGCGAATACGCCGCAGCGGCGGTGGAAATGCGTAAATGAATTTACCCCCGGACAAAAAAAAAAGATTTAATCCCCATCCTGGACAGGAAATATTTGTGTAAATTCGAAGATTTTCCGGGCCCAGTTGGTTGAGTTATTACTCTCCATGCCTCGCAGAGTACTATTGTTAGAACACCATCTATAACAATTGTATAAGTACCAAGGAACGGGCAGCAGCGTTTCTCTGTACGTGTGTTGATACATAATGCTGCACCAACCCGCCTGCGTGCTGTGTGGTGATTATGGCAAAAGCAGTCCCTCGGTAGGAGGCCTATGTTCAGCAGTGAATATAATACGGGATTGATGATGAAGACAATGTTGTAATAAGCCTCTTTGGAATTTCCTTTAGTATAATAAGTCAATACTAATTTAATAACGTTCAATCGGTAGATATATTAAATTAGTTGATTTACAACTAGTACGTAGACATTAATGATAAACTACCTAATTTACATCAATAACGCGTTTGCATAATAAACTGTATTAATAAATTAACTCCTAATGGCATATCTATTCACAATGTTATAGACATATCTACATATAGTAGTTCCTAGTTCCTATACAAATATGATCATCTTACGTATGTATAGACAAAGGAGATAGGTTTACACATTGTGAAACGCATTTTAAATTTATATAACGACGTTCAACTATGAGTTAATTGTTTTATTATATATTTTCTTTTGTAATCGGATTTTGTATTATATAACTTTACCAAAATTCGTGCCTGTGATGTTTAGCCTGTAAGAGATTATTATACTTTAATATGTATTTATAAACTCTCAATCTTCAAAGACTGGTGTAATAATTGTTAGCTAACCTGAATAAATAAATAATAATAATGTATTTGTACACACCAGCAAAATTTTCACCCGTTACAACCTAAAGCTTTAAACATTATAAAAACACAATCAATAATTGTTATACCTATAGTCATTTTTGAGGATTAGATAATTTATCTGAAAAAAATTCGCTGGCGCATTTTTTACGTGATTGGCATACTAGGAAGACGAGATTTTTCAAATTGGATATTCGTAACATTAATCGAAAAAATATGCAATCCGTGAAAAATGTGCAAGTTTTATTTATAACAGACTAGCGGCCCGCCCCGGCTTCGCACGGGTGGACTTTTATACCCTACCCCTGCCCTACCCTACCCCTACCCTACCCTACCCCTACCCTACACCTACCCTACCCTACCCCTACCCTACCCCTACCATACCCCTACCCTACCCCTACCCTACCCCTACCCTACCCTACCCCTACCCTACCCCTACCATACCCCTACCCTACCCCTACCCTACCCCTACCCTACCCCTACCCTACCCCTACCCTACCCCTACCCTACCCCTACCCTACCCTACCCCTACCCTACCCTACCCCTACCCAAAAGTATCCTATGTCCTTCTCCCAGTTCTTAGCTACCTCCCTACCAATTTTCAGCCAAATCGGTTCAGCCGTTCTTGAGTTATAAAAAGTGTAACTAACACGACTTTCTTTTGTTTTAAAAATGTATTCTGCTATTCGGGACGGAAACAAATCCAACAAATCAAAAACCATGGCAATCGGTCCAGCCGTTCTCTAGTTATAAGTGTTGTAACAAACACGACTTTCTTTTATATATATAGATAAATAAAACTTGCACATTTTTCACGGATTACCCACTACACATTTTACTGTATCGTAAAACTATCGAAACACAAATACGAATTCTAATTTCCAATCCACGCTTTTCGATTTGCTTTTCTCCCATTCGCATGAAACCAAAAGAGACTACCTATGCATCAGCTAAAAATCAACAAGAAATCGTGGTTTAAAATTTGAAACTCGTTTTATGCATACGACTTTAGGGTATAGGGTTTCGAAATACATACGATTCGCATATTGCATGTTCATTTAGGTCGGGGCCGCACTAATACGGCGAACGCGACGCGACAGCGATTTCATGAAAACAAATTCATATGCATGTGTCGGAGGCCGGAGGAACGATAAATAATTGAGGCTGCCCCACATTGAAGTGAGCGTTCCTCGAGCTTGCGTTCTGCGCGAGCGCCACGTTCCAACAGCGTGCGGAGCGGAGTATATTCAGCGCGAACGCCGCGACCACGCGGTGCTTGCGACTCCGTTACCGTACCCATGGGCGTGTTACGTTGTCGCGGCGCGCAAGCGGAACTCACGCTCGAAGTACTCTTGCTTCACACCATATTGATGGCGTCAGCTTTCTTTGATCGTAGCAGCGTTGCCAGAATGTTACAAAAGTACTTTTAAGATTTCCCAGCAAACACAAAACGAAAGATGACTAAGTAAGTTCTAGTAGTAGTATTGAAAGACATTACTTAATTTATTGGTATATTACTTAGAAACACATAAATTGATTGTATATTTTCTTTTTCAGCATCGCCAGTCCATTACTCGTTCAACAAATGCAATTTTTTTCGAAGTTTTAAAAATTAGACAGGAAAATTATTTTAGTTTTTGTGTTTTTAACTAATATGTTAATGACACAAAAACGTTATGAAATATGTTACTTTTTGAGCTGTCACATTCTATGGTAACATACTGGTTCGTAGCGTTGTCGTCTCGTCGCAGTCGCAGTACCTTTGTGGCCCCGGCCCAAACTTGAAAAATACATGGCATCATCAAGAGATAAAGAAGCTAAGACTAGTCGCGCTTACTTGCAATTCATCAAGCTCAGGGACTGAGTAACGAAACGATGCTGATTGCGAACGCCGCTGGGATAAAACTGCAATTCTCACGCCAATTGAAGTAAATCTCCCTTTTTAGACTTCTTTCGTCGTTTTCCTCGATTTGATTTTTCCCCTTTTGGCAACATAAAATGAAATGGGCTGTGATATCAATTTGATATGAATATCTAAAGGCAATTGGAGATAATACAATTGAGCATTTGCCGTGAAATACCGGTGAATGGCGACAACATTTCCATTGGAATGTGTTGGAAAGATAAAAAGAAACATTGTCAATCAAGAAATTAATAGGTTGGTATTGGTCTAAGGGTAATATGTTCGATCATAACTAGCGAATTCCCGGGTTCGATCGTCGACTAGAGCAGCGTTACTAGAAATTTCCTATTTATAGAACCATCTAAGTATATCTAAGTACCAGCCCGAAGTCTAGTAGTGTCGGAAGAAACGTCTCAACGTATTTGGAAGTAAAAGAATAGGTAGTCCATATATTTGTGCACAAATTTCTGCATGATAATATGTCGTGCGCAGTTGACTAATCTCCTTAGAAATTGGCAGCCGGTGGCCGAAATCGGTCCAAAGGACTATTACGTATTGTGAAAACACTGGAGTTGTTTTTAATTGTCTGTCCTGGATCTAACCCAACTGTAATTTTGTCAAAGATAGCATTTGAGTTTTAAAGTGAAAAAAGATAACATTTAAGTTTTAAACTTAAAAATTCAAATCACATAGGTAAATGGTTATGCGTCCTTCTGTACATTAGATAAGTATTTTTAAACTAAAATGTGATATATGTTTAAAATAATACTGTTACAAACTAGTAGGTATATCATTGTAATATACTGAAAATAATGAAAAGGCGCTGGTCTTGGTAACGTTTTCTTATTTTATTTGATTTGACAAAGAAAATCAAACGAATAAGAATAAAATATGACAAGTACATTAAAAATTAGAATAGACAATATGAAATGAAATAAAATGAAAACGTTTATTGATAATGTAGACGAATCGATCGTACTTTTTATAAGTCAAACACAATGATAAAACAAAACAAAGAAAAAAAACTTTACTAATTAATTAGCATACATTACAACAGTAATGTTATTAAATAGAATTTAAATCTACCAATGTGGCATGTGATAGTCGCGTATTATAAATATAATTAGTATCAACCGCGGGCTGGGATCAGGTCAGAAGCATAGAACGCGTCGCGAGCCTCGCCTTGCAAGGACGACCGGACTCTATCCTACCTCCCTACGAGTCTTTATCTATCTTCATACGTTGTAACACCCGGAGAAGAAAGACTATAAGATACTCCGAGATCATTATTTTTGTCATCTTTTAAAGTCTTTAATTAATCATTTGTACATTTTTTTAAACAATTTTTGTTTCTAAGTTAGTGTTCCCCATACATCAATATGAAGGAAATTGTGACGGAAACAATGATATGTAGTTTCAAGTAGGTGTCCGATCATTTGACAAAAATCAAATAACAAATTATCATTTGAAAAATAACATTTGACAAAATTATACTTGATAAATTTATTATTTTACAAATTGTTGTTTAACAAGCTACTCATTAGACAATAGATTTACAAAAAAAAATATTATGCTAAAACATTAATTTACAAATTGATTATTTTTTAAACATGTTAGTTGGCAAAATAACGTAAAACATAAATAACATTTGACAAAATACATTGTAAATTGTAAATATTTTATTAACCAAAATGTACGTTAATACAACAATCTTTCTTACATAGAAGAAGGTGTATTATATAATATGTGTAGGGTCAACTGAAACAATGGCTGGTTAGGTTAGGTTAGAACTGCGACCACAACGCACGAGCCGAGCGAGCGAAGCGAGCGTGCCGCGGCAGCGGCTGCCAGAAACGAATTCTACTTATTTCGCTTAATTCAGGCAGTGTTTATATTTTTTTTAAAGACATACGTTTCTATGGAATTTGACTTAAGTTTCTATGGAATTTGCATTTTATTTGTATGTTTTGTTAATACAAAATTATTACTTGCCTATAAATAATCTGTCCAAGATGAAAATTGCAACCATGCAATTTAAGATTTTCAAAATTTGATCGCAAGCTTAAGTATTGGTTAGAAATTAGTTATTTTTAAAAACTAATAATTTATCTTCTAACTTTTTGTACAATCACCAATTTGGCAAACGAATTATTTAGTCGTGTGATTATTATTCAAATAGTAATTTAACAGTTTTATTATTTTCTAAGTAAAACATTTGCGAAACCTATAATACAGGTTTCGCAAATGTTTTACTTAGAATTCAAATGTTGAGTCAAATGATTTTTTTAAAGTAATATGTTTGCCAAATGAAAGTTTGTCAAATGATTAGTTTTTCAAACGTTGTTTGTAAAATGATCTTTTGTCATACGTTTTTTGTTAAACAATAGTGAACCTTTCAAGTAAGTATCGAGTATAGGGAGTGCTCCTCCAGATTTACATTTTTTTTTTACTTTTCAAACATTCCTACAGTCTGATCAGTTATCTTACATATAGATTAACAGTTACAAATTTATAAATGGCATAGAATAGATTTTTAATTTAGTTGCAAATTCGGTATGATAGCTAAAAGGTGCCAGTCTGCCGCAATGTAACCGATGGACTCATCCGCCAAACATCTCCATCATCCATGTATTCTTTGATATTGTAATAACCTCGAGTCATAGGGACCTTATTTATATATTTTTTGAATTTATGGTCCAGCAAAGCTGTCTCATTTAAAGGAAGTTAATTATAGAATCTTATACAATTTCCAAGATACGATTTAATTGTCTTAGATATTTTGTAAAAAGATGTAATGTCTTTGTTTCTAGTATTAAAATTATGTACGTCCTCCTTCTTGCTGAATTAATTCATATTTTTACGGGTGTAAACGATATTTTAGTATATTTGTATATTGTGATTCTGACTAGTACAAGTGTATGTAAATACCTAAGTGCTGAATAAATTCATTATTTCATTAAAGATAAATTGGAAAATTACTATACTACCCTCGGCAAGATACCTAAAAAAATAGCCCTTTTAATCCAAATTTCAAAATGTTACAACACTTGCTGCTTATCTTTCACTAAAAAATATTTTTAATATTTTCAACTGATCATGGAGCAATTACATTATTATCATTCAATACTACGTATCTTTTCGTTGTTTCCCTGGACTTCATCATATTTTTGCATTATAGTATTTAGTGTAGTATTTTGCAGTGTAGTATTTAGCAATATTACTAGACTTGACTAAGATCTATACAATATGCAGTATTTGTACACAGCGGAAGAATATGCGAACATGCATCTACGGTGAATGCCGTTGTATTTTTTTTTTTTTTGCTAGACCTGGTATTACCTCGCTTATCGTCTAGTAGCTGCTTGACTTTGAGTTTCGGGACACCTGTAAATATATATAACACAGAAACACAATTTAAAGACGCAGCAGCGGCCGTCGAGTGTCAAAAATAAATTTGTGTACACAAACCTCGGAAAAGGTTTTCTTTGTAATAAATGTTGTATTGTATTACTTTTTATATGATTGGAATATCGAAAAATCAATAGGTTGGATTTATAACTAATTATTACAAAACAAAGGTATCATATATATTATTTGTATTCATCGAAGTAATCACCCATGCAATCAATGCATCTTTGCCAACGCAGTGGCAGTTTATTGATGCCCTTCTTAAAGAAATCAGCTGGACGGGAGCCAACAAATTCTTCAAAGGCATTTTGTACTGCCTCTCGGGTATTGAATTTTTTTCCCGCCAAGAAGTTATCCAAATTCTGGAAAAAGTAGTAGTCTGTAGACGCAAGGTCTGGTGAGTAGGGCGGATGACGGAGAGCTTACAACCCCAGTTCTTGCAACTTGGAAACCGTCTGCTGTGCAGAGACGAGCGATTGACCAATGCTGGTTGGAGATGTGCCAGCTTCTCCATCATTGTGTTCAGTTCTTCACAGTACACATCTGCAGTAATGATCACCCCGTTTGGTAAGAAGCTGTGATGAATCACACCGGCGCTAGACCACCAAACAGTGACCATCACTTTTCTAGGGGTAAGTTTTCGTTTAGGGCATTGTTTAGGTACTGAACCAGGATCCAACCAAGTTGCTGAGCGCTTGCGGTTATCAAACAGAATCCATTTTTCATCGCAGGTAACAATGCGGTTCAAAATTCCTTCATTTGTGTGTCTGTTGAGCAGTGCAAGGCACGTCTCGAAACTTCGCGCTGGCGATCATTGAGTTCGTGGGGCACCCATTTGTCAAGCTTTTTTACCTTGCCAATTTGACGCAAATGGACCAATATTGTTTAGACGTTAACGTCGAAAGCTGCTGCTAATTCAGCCGTAGATTGTGTATCATCAGCTTCCACAATCGCCTTTAATTCGTCATTGAGGACAAAGTCTTCGGACGACCGCGAGGTTCATTTTTCAGGTCGATATTTCCAGAACGGAAGCGAGCAAACTAATAACAGGTGGTGCGTTGGTTTTTAGTGTTAGCTCCGTAATCATCGTTGATGTTGCGTGCCGCGTTGCTGCCATGACGGTACTCATATTCCATAATTACTCGAATTTTTTACGTATCCATGATGACGAAAAAGATTGAAATGCGATGAAAATGTAACACTAATCAATAAACAAATGAATACTTTTGGAAAAAAAAATCCATGTTTAAAAAAAATAATATTTGAAATTAGAATTCTTAGCCAAAAAAATATTATTTTGATTTGAAATGGCCAGTACTGCAGAACGGTAATTTCATAGGTAAAGACCTAACTAATATAATTATTTCATATCACAGCCGTTTTTCGCTCCAGGTATGTAATTTAATATTGTGCATGGTTGAATTTATACGAGTGCTGTAGTGCGGCTTGCCAAATGAACCGACATTAACTTCGATAGTGCAGTGTTCGCTGAAACTACGCTTAATATCATATACTATGTAGTAGATACGTGAGCGTAATTCCAATCATAACGATGCGCTTAATATTGCTAATATTGCTCGAAATTTACATACATAAAAATAAAAATACTCGGTAGTGGTATGGCTAGATCAGCTATACCAAAGCCGGCTTATGGATGTTCTAGGTGGGATTTTGTTTTTAAGCCTGAAGTGGCGCAGGAACTAAAAAAAAGAAATACGAACACGGAAAAAAAAATGGTCGAACACCGCTCTGATGGGCCAATTAAAATGTATAGCAAACGTGGGCCTGGGTATGGTCTTTACCAGTGTTCCAAAACGAACGGTGGTTTGTTGATTGACCTGGTGTGTTTTTGGTTCGATGATGTTACCTGGAATAACTATTTATATGAACTACAGAAAGTTGTTCTGAGTAAAGTAGCGACAAAGACACTATATTTTCGTCTCGTAGACTAGAAGTCCGAGTGGCCCGCGAACTATAAAATAAAGTAAGAGTTGCAAAAAGACCATTAAACAACTAAAAATTCCTCAATCCCCCGCCAGCAACCGCCCGAGGTCCAAGTCCCGCTGCCGCCCTTTTGCCACAAATTAATATCTTTTGCGTAGGTTGCTTATTTTGTAGTATATATGTTACTGTAAACGCTTGAACTACGGTAAATCCTAAGATTTTCCAGTAAAACCTAAGATTTACCAACTAGTAATGATAAAAGTCCCAACAGATTTGTGATTTGAACTTTTTCCATCATTCACTTGGTTAATCTTAACATAACCTAACTTAAGATGTACTAATTGTAATGGTAAAAGCTTCAAAAAGAAAGTCGTTACATTTTTATAAATCCACGTCGGAAAATACTAAAACTTCCTCATAAATCTTAAGATTTACCATAGTTTGAACTTTTGCAGTAACATAATATGTTACTGCAAAAGTTAAAACTATGGTATACACATCTACTTACCGAGTTTCAACATTATAGTTCTTATAGTTTCGGAAAAAGTGGCTGTGACATACGGACGGACAGACAGACAGACAGACACGACGAATCCATCCAACTATGGTATGCACCATTTAATAAGGCTGGATGATGTAGCAAAAGCTTCGTGGCTCACTACATAAAAGTCCGTCCGAAAAAAACACCTAAAACGAAACAAAACAAAGACGTAAGTAGTCTTAAAAAGGTAATTTACCAGACAAATGGCTAGTTCTAAAGCACCATCCACGGATGTGTAATAAATCACGGGTCTACACGTGAGCTGTGATTTTTGATTCCACTGGTACTCTAGCAAAGCAAATTAATTCTGCGGCTAAGGCGCCAAGATTTATTATCCTCGATAGTTTAATAATTCTGATTTATGATGCATATTGAAGAATACCAGCCGTAAGCTATTTGTTACGTTTAACGCAATGCAAAGATTTGAAAATTTCCTGCCTATGGCCACCAAAATTGCGCTCGCTAAATTCCTTCTTCTATCTGTACTAGTTTGTACAGATGTCAGCTATCTCGATCTTACTGAACTCGTCTCCAAAATGTATGTATAAGGTTATACTTGGTCTTCGCAAATATGACCATGTCTTCGAATTGCGGTCTAAGCTCAAGTGGCTCCCTATCCGCTTTCGCCGGAATGTTCACACCCTTTCACTTCCCTCTACACCCGCTTACCTTAAAAATCAGTTTTTATTCCTATATGAATCACATTCGAAGGAATTGAGATCAGCCACAAACCTCAGGTAAAAATTGCCAGTGCATTCCACATTATTTTTGTATAAATCTTTCGTGGTTCAAAGTGTGCGATTATGGAATGCGTTGCCTTTAGCAATCAGGCGATCACAAAGCCTCAATTTCACTAAAGTGTCCATGAACACTACCTGTGTGTTACAACATAATACTGCGGTCACCAACCCGCCTGCCAAGCGTGGTGACTATGGCAAAAGCTCCCTGCGCAGGAAGCCCATGTATACCAGTGGACGATATACTGGCTGTTGATGATGACGATTATAAATATATTATTTTTGGTAGGCAAACAACTTTATTACCATTTTCAACAACATACTCGACAAACATCTCACAAATAAAAAGACACAAGTGTAGTGATATACACGCATCAGCTCTACGAGCTGCTAGTGTATAAACAAATAATAATAATAATAATAAAAAAGGAAATTTCGAGCCTTTTACTTTTTTTAGGGTTCCGTATCTTGTCTTACGGCACTCCACTAATATTAGTATAGATCTTCTCTATTATCATGCACGGTATTAGTTGCTTTGAAATGTTATGTTAACAATGAATTTAAGAACAATTTTTAATTAAGTGTCATAATTATATATTTTAATATACCTAGTAAAATTAATAAAGTTCATAAAGGATAAATTATTAATATAAATTGAATTATAAATCTTTACAAACTTCGGTAAAATATAGGACTGGGGCATTCATTTACAGTTCGTATCATGAATTATGATTTAATTTGAGTTTATTAAAGTAATCATAGGAATAGTATTGAATTATTGTTATTCTGATATAAACTTTCTGGTCTTTTTTACATTTAAAATATTCTGTTTATAATAATATATCAATGTTTACCCTATTTCCAGTTCATTGCCTCATTTTATATTCGTTACAATGAATGACATATAAAATTACTAGCTTCCCGCGCGCAGTCTCACCCGCGTATCTCCCGTGCCCGTGGGAACTTCGTAATAAAATATAACCTTCATCGATAAATGGACTATCGAACACTGAAAGATTTTTTAAATCGGACTAATAGTTCCTGAGATTAGCGCGTTCAAACAAACAAACGAACTCTGCAGCTTTATAATCTTATAATTATATAAAATTCTCGTGTCACAATGTTCGTTCCCGTACTCCTCCGAAACGGCTTGACCGATTCTCATGAAATTTTGTGAGCATATTGAGTAGGTCGGAGAATCGGCCAACATCTATTTGCCGGGTCAGCTAGTAATACTGCAAAACCGCGTAAGTGACAGTAGCTAATAAGGTGTAATTTCATCTGACAAGAAATATTTTCGTTATATATATTTTAAAGAAAAAACAACAATTTCCTACATTTGATTTTCAACCTTATTAGCTATTGTCACTTACGCGGTTAAGCAGTTATACTGACGATAGATTTATTTTTATAAACATTAAAACTTGAGCTATTGTCTATGAAAACGGGTCCTAAAAAAGGCTAACGCGCAGGTCACATCGCCAGAGGGCGGGCGAGCGAGCTAGGCGGACTAAAATCGTTTCCCATCATTTGCAAACTTCGGTTCACACTGCGAGCTACCGACTAACCTACGTCAGCGACGCGAGCGAAGCTAACGGAATATCCAACTATTCCAGCGAAGCTACTCGTTCACCTCGTTAGGTTACGCTAGGAACCCCATAGTTTAGCTCGCCAATATTCCGCATAGTTTGTATAGTTTCCTTCTCTCGCTTCGCCCGCCCACCTAGCTCGCTTGCCCGCTCGCTGGCAGTATGGCCTGCGCTTAAGACTTTTATGCTGATTTTCCACCAGAGGGGCGAGACGAGACGAGAAGGGAATTGAAATCGTACTGACCCTTTTCCACTAAAAATAGCCATCGCGATTCTCAGGTAATAACACGGTAATAAGTAGCAATGAACAACAATAAGCAACTCGCGAGAAGCGTGATTCTGTTGCAAAATAATTTATACTCTATATCGCAAGCAATATGGTTCATTTTTACACAAACAAATATTTCAATTCACGCCTCGCCTCGTCTCGTCTCGCCACACTGTTTCCACCAAAGATGCGCTGGCAGAGGATTGAAAATTTGCCATACAAATTTCAATTCCCTCCTCGTCTCGTCTCGTCTCGCCCCTCTGGTGGTAAATCAGCATTATACTGACTTTTTCGTCAAATTAGGTACAGTAAATTAAATTTAAATTTAATAGTATTTTAGTATCGTCTTTATACTTAGTAGCTTCTGAAGGTGAGTATAGACTTTTGGAAGTATTCATCCGCTCAGATCGGACGGGGGGACTTAGGAATTGTGATTTTTTGTTTTTTAGGGGAGCTTTTTGCTACAGCTGCGGTCACCAATCCGCCTGCCAAGCGCGGTGATTATTTTTTATTTTTATTTTATTTTATTTTATTTATTCAGGGACAATAAACAGCTACAATATGTGTTGGAACAAGGGAAGATAAAACAAAATATTAACAATATTGCAGCCCACTACATTATCCACAGATTAACAAAAGAGGATATTATAATGAGCGCCACTAGATAGGTTATACATAATACAATAATTACATTACATTAGTAACAAATGCTATAAAATAAATAAAAAATATATCAATTAGTAATCATTAAACAATTACGAGATATTAATTACATCATGCAAAATAGAAATTCCAATTGATTTCATTGCTCGGCTACAGAATAAAAATAATAATTAACACTAAAAACAAATAAATAATAAAATCATAAAATCTAAACTAGGTTACTTACATTCCTTATAACATTATTGGTTAATAATAATTTTCATAACATTATATTTAAAGTTGGATTTTGAGCACACAAAAATATCAATTTTAACAAAATTGCAATTATAAGATTCAACCATTCGACGGACAGGGCAGCGCAAACCAGAATTAGTTCGACAGGTATTGACAGCAAATAGGGTACCTGCACGGGTACTACGTATATTAACGGTGCGTGGGACTACATAACATAGTCTGCGCGTGAGATCGATGCAATCAAAATCACCACGAACAATACCATACAGTACAGACACCTCTAGATACTTACGTCTAGATTCTAGGCTAACCTGCCCATATTTGTCTAGCAGTTGAGAGTACGACAAATACGATTACGACAATATCTTTGGCTAGCCAAGGTCTGTTACGTTGGCTCTCGTAATCACCGCGCTTGGTAGGCGGATTGGTGACCGCAGTAGTAGAGACCTCAGTAAGAGGAGGACCATGTTCAGCAGTAAACGTAAACGGGCTGATACAAGTGCATACCTACCGCTAAATATAATTTTCCGGGTAATTATGTGTATCATTGAAGCTACTTTAGGGACCAAATACCTAGAAATGTTCTAACAACAAACTATCGATATTGCTTTGAAGCTTTAGCAAATTACTAGAATCTAGTCATAGCTTTATTGATAATATTTTGATGACAGTGATATGATTATTATATCGAGGGGTGAAAGGCTATTTGTTTGAAGCGACATTTTGGACGATATGGAGTTATATACATATTCGGATTCAGCGAATTTTTCTGCGTCGTCTGAGCCGGGTTTCGTACAATTCTGAGCACTTTTATGGCGCTTAAAACAATGCCATTTTAGTGCATAATTCTCAAACATGATGTATGATCCGACTTCAAATTTGCCATATTTTTTTAGTATATCATTTAAGCTGTATACAAAAACAGAGAATCGAATCATAAGCCGTTATTCCCTTCCTAAAATTTTTGTTCGATGGCAGATAAATCGTTTTTCGATGTAGCTATCTTTAGATGAAAAGTCCCTTCAAACATTTTGCTTACGACTACTTACTCTGTGCAATGTCGCTTCAACCAATTTGCCGTCAGCCAAATTCATTAAGACATGTCGTCGGTTCAACCCTTTTCGCAACAACTGTTTTTCACTGTTTAGTTAGTCACAACCAAGTTATATAACTCCTTTCAAAATCTGAGACATCAAACAACTCTTTAAGAATGTTCATCGTTGCTTAAGCCAACTTTCCTGTATCGTTAAAAAAACCCAAAACCCAAACCCAAATTGGTAGTTAAACAAAATAGCCTATTCCTATTATTATTGAGTAACGTCGATTCAATCATTTTGCTTTCTCCTGCATAAGTACTGTAAAGTCACTTAAACCATTTTGCCTGCTGCTGATTAGTGACAACGTTGGAAGTTAAATCATTTTTCTTTACTCTAAAAATAAGGCGATACAGATCATTTTGTATTAAGCGACAATTAATCTTATACTCATAACTGTTTTTTAATTGAAAATTATACCAAAACATTCAGGGATTTTTTTTCAATAAAAATTTGCGATCCCCATTATAGACAGAGCACTAGTTTTTTCATAACGATTTTTTTTCCAAATTTTGAATCTTTAAATGGCTCTCCTGTAAAGTTCGTAAAATGTCGCTTCAAACAAATAGCCTTTCACCCCTCGAATTATATAACTCATATTCGATACATTTGGGATATCTAGGAGTCCAATTTATTTATAAGAACCTTGCGGTGGTTATGGCTAGTTAATGCGACATAATATTTGAAAATTGCTACTACATATTTACTTTGCAGAGCACTTGATCATCATCATCATCATCAACAGCCCTTTGACGTCCACTGCTGAACATGGGCCTCCTCTTAACAGTCCTTGACAAGCCAGGATCGTTGAGGGATATTGCAATAATCACCACGCTTGGCAGACGGATTGGTGATCGCAGTAAAAAAATAAATAAATCAAATAAAAATCATTTTTATTTACGTAAACCTATTACAGGCACTTGCAAATAGTCAAAACAATAATTTATTATTAATCTATATATATAAAAGAAAGTTGTGTTTGTTACAACACTTATAACTCGAGAACGGCTGGACCGATTGCCATGGTTTTTGATTTGTTGGATTTGTTTCCGTCCCGAATAGCAGAATACATTAAAATTTTAAAAACAAAAGAAAGTAGTGTTAGTTACACTATTTATAACTCAAGAACGGCTGAACCGATTTGGCTGAAAATTGGTAGGGAGGTAGCTAAGAACTGGGAGAAGGACATAGGATACTTTTGGGTAGGGGTAGGGTAGGGTAGGGTAGGGTAGGAGTAGGGTAGGGTAGGGGTAGGGTAGGGGTAGGGTAGGGGTAGGGTAGGGGTAGGGTAGGGGTAGGGTAGGGGTAGGGTAGGGGTATGGTAGGGGTAGGCTAGGGTAGGTGTAGGGTAGGGTAGGGGTAGGGTAGGGGTAGGGTAGGGTAGGGGCAGGGGTAGGGTAGGGGTAGGGTTAGGGTAGGGGTAGGGTAGGGTTAGGGTAGGGGTAGGGTAGGGTAGGGCAGGGGTAGGGTATTAAAGTCCACCCGTGCGAAGCCGGGGCGGGCCGCTAGTCTATATATATAAAACAAAGACGGGTTTGTTACAACACTTATAACTCGAGATCGGCTGGATCAATTTTCATGGTTTTTGTTTCGTTGGATTTGTCTCCGCCCTGAATAGCAGAATACATTTTAAAAACAAAAGAAAATCGTGTTAATTACACTATTTATAACTCAAGAACAGCTGAACCGATTTGGCTGAAAATTGGTAGGGAGGTAGCTAAGAACTGGGAGAAGGACATAGGATACTTTTGGGTAGGTGTAGGGTAGGGTAGGGTAGGGTAGGGTAGGGGTAGGGTAGGGGTAGGGTAGGGGTAGGGTAGGGTAGGGGTAGGGGTAGGGTAGGGGTAGGGTAGGGGTAGGGGTAGGGTAGGGGTAGGGGTAGGGTAGGGGTAGGGTAGGGGTAGGGTAGGGGTAGGGTAGGGGTAGGGTAGGGGTAGGGTAGGGTTAGGGTAGGGGTAGGGTAGGGCAGGGGTAGGGTATAAAAGTCCACCCGTGCGAAGCCGGGGCGGGCCGCTAGTCTATGTATAATTTTAACATTTTTAAATGAGCATATTAAGCAGGTATTTTAGTTATTGTTTTTAATCATTTTAGTCTTAATTTTATTATTTTACTATATTGTGTCCAATAGTTTGTTCTGTCTATATTAAATTATATTAAGAACAATTGTCATTATTTAGGCGGACCATGAGTATATAACGACGGACGCGCTTTAATGCTACCACCGGATCCAATACGCCCCAACTGAGAAGATCCGGCGAAACAAACTCAGTGGGTTATTCTACTGCCGGTTTTAACACGACCCACATGAGACGGTCCGGCGAAACTACCTCAAATGGGCAGAGCGTAGGTTTTGGTCCAGTTACTTTTATTATTTATTTGGCATACACATTATTTTCCCGAACGGTTGTCTTTATAATATTTGATTATCTATTAATGTTTTTATACTAATAAAAGAAGCTAATTTGAGACAGAACTAGCGGTCTATTAATGTAACTCATTAGGCCGATTACAGATAGTTCACAGAACATCACACTATTATGCGTACTATTTTACTTAGATACAGGGTCTCTAGGAAGTGTTACGCAGGATGGTTCATGAGACCAAACATCTTTATCCTCAATATAGTCCTTAACGCTATAGTAACCTTTAGATACAAGGACACGTTTAATATATGCTTTAAAAGTTGTATCAGGCAAATCAGTAACACGACTAGGGAGTTTGTTATAAAACCTAATACCATTTCCCATAAATGATTTATTGGTTCTACTTACTCTAAAACCGGGTATGGCAATTTTATAAGCAGTAAGATGTAAACCTAGAGCTAATAGATGCTGCTGCCCATTTATCAGCCATAATGTCCCTTAGTCGCCTTTTACGACACCCATGCACAGTGTTGGATTTGACCTTAGTTGCGGTCGTCCTCGATTTATGTATTTTTTCTAGAGATACATTTCAAACAAAACTCCTATTAAAACTCCCCTGATTTTATCTATTAAAGTTTAAGAGAAATTAAGAAAATCGAGAAAAATCCAAAAAACCATAGAAACACATTAACTCGTTTTCTGATATTGTTTTTTATGCTGAATTTTCATGGCTTGATGGGAAACTACTAAGAGCATCACTATATCCACTTAACTTTAAATAATTCCGCTTTTCCAGGCGACAACGCTTTTTTTCTTGATATCATTTTTTTTTCTTCTACATCTTTTCACCGTAGCATTTATTTTTAGTGCTATGATGTCACTTATAGTAATAGGTACTACCACAAAAAAAATCAGATGCTACAAACACAGGACTTTGATGATATTAATTTTTAAAGTTTTATGTTAGGGTTGTCAATCAACGTAGCCTTCCTGTTTGTTACATGCAATATTTTACACGCAATTTGCTCATCGTGACTTATCAGGCATTCTAGGTATGTGAAGAGAATGTAAGTATATCATTTTTAGGGTTCCATACCTTATCAAAAAGACCTAGTACGTTTTGTGCCTGGGCGATAATTTACTAATAAATATCAAGTTGCAAATAGGTACATCCTTGCAGGACGTTCACAGTATGTTTTGTACCAAAACATCTTCGTTTGGTATGTCGTATTATAGTTTAGATAACCCTATTTTGCATAGAAATTTAAAAAAACATTTAAACAAACAGAAACGCAGTGTCTCCGAGATCTCGCAAGATCACATTTTTTACATTCAAAAGGTATACTATATTTTGTTGGAAAAAAAAAATGCTACCATTGTGTAGGTAATTTAATAAAGTTTTTTTTTAATTCACGACATAATTATTTTTTCGGTTTCTGGAACAGTTAGAGACTTGAAATTTTCACATATAAATACTTTTTAAATAGACAATAGATGAATATTTTTAACAAAGGGAAGTTCAACTTTTTTAGGGAAATAGAAATAGAAATATTTTTCATGAAGTTCACTAAACTTACAAAAAAATTCGATATCTTCGAAAGTAAGTTAAATATCATCGCGGTGATTTTTAGTATGCTTAATCATGCTTAAACCTTTAAGAATCGAAAATAAAACGAGGTCGACCGCAACTAAGGTCAAATCCCACACTGTGCCATGGGTGAACACGGGGTGGTCTATTCTAAGCCGGAAACCACACGGCAAAGCACTTACATGTAAGCTATTAGTGCTTTAATCATTCTGGTTTTTTTTTTGTATTAATTTTATAAGGAAATTTTATAACGCAATATGCAACTTATATAACAACAGAAATCTTTCGAGCCTAACTCTGTGTGTTGGCACACGCTAAACACAAACACGGAGTTCATACAATTTTCGCACAAAACAGGAAGATAATATTTAGGTAAAAAGGTACAAATATATGTATGTTTCGCTGTTCTTATAGTGTTGCAGAATTACTTGTGTAATATATTATATACGCAAACAAAGGTGCACTATCATCTTTCCACCTCCTACGGGGAGAAATGTACTTATTTAAATTAACTCTCGGCAAAAAGAAAATAGACGTGGCAGGAAGTCGATAACGTTTTCTTTTTCGTTACAAGCAATTTACCAAGGTTCTCTTCGGGAGTGCATCGTTCGAACACGCGATGCCAACCGGCCTCAAATTTAATTGCAAAATTGAACCGTAGTTTACTGGCTGTAGCATCGTGATAGACGTGTTTGCTTAAATAAATGCATAGAATATTGAGTCTTTTGCAAACGGGATAAGAGCGTTCACTGCTCTGTATGAGCAATCCACTTATTGTACAGAATAGTTTTGTGGGTGACGAGTAGTACAACTGTATTGATGGATGGTCACCCAGTTATAAGAGGATTGTAGATAAGTCAATTGCTCTGATTATGTATTTTATACACACTGAATGTTTAGCATTGATATTTACCTACTTTTAGATTTGGTATGAAGGTTCGTAGAATGAACTACTAATTAAACATTTTGGTTTTGTTAATTACATCAAAATCCATATAAGTAAACTAATTAATATTTATGTAAAATTGCAGCTCCCCATCTTTACCCCCACCGTCATCCGCGTGTGACACACGCTCGAGGGCATTCCTCGAGCGTATACGCCCAATTTAAAGTAAGCCAGTTTTTCTTACCGTGGGGAAATGCACCAGAAAATCTCCGCAGCAGCAGGGTATGTGAGACTTTCCTCTCCATAGCGATGATATGCTATTCTCAACACTCCTCCAAACGCCGAAATTAAGGGGGCACCGGGAACTGCTTATAAATGACATCCGGTGCCCATTGGCGGTACCCGCGACCCAACTGTCGAGGTCTCAAGGGGGTGTCAACTGTTCGTTGGACATCTGCAACACTTTCAACACCCTCCCCTGGGCGTGCATCGGGGAGGGCCTCAGGCATCATGGGGTGCCCGGGTACCTCCGGGCACTGATGGGACACTACCTCCAAAGCAGGGTGGTAGTGTTTCCGACGTCCGGCGGCGAGACTGGCCGGAGGGCGGTGTCGCGCGGTGTTCCACAGGGGTCGTTATTGGGGCCGCTCCTGTGGAACATCGGGTTTGATTGGGCACTGCGGATGCGCGGTCTCCGGAGGGTCATCGTGATAGCGTACGCTGATGACACACTGATGACCGCCCGTGCGCCCGATCATCGGCGTGCAACCATCTTGGCCACAGCAGCCGTAGCACAGCTGGTCGCCCGTATACGCCGTTTGGGGCTGAGGTGGCGCTCGGTAAAACCGAGGCCTTTTCTTTTCATGGGCCTCGCCAAGCGCCACCTGCAGGCGACCACCTCATAGTGGGCGGCGAATCCATTGCTGACGGGGACAATATGCGATATCTAGGCAAAGTCCTCCACAGCTGATGGAGCTTCGGGGCCCACTTCGAGCGGCTGGCCCCAAAGCTGGTGGCGGCGGCGGGTGCTCTTGGCCGGCTTTTGCCGAATCTCGGCAGATCCGGGAGCACCTGCCGCAAGCTGTACGCCGGAGTGATCCGCTTCATGGCGCTCTACGGCGCCCCCATTTGGGTCGATGCCCTGAATAGGCGAAACATGGCCCTGCTGCGACGTCCGCAGCGGGTCATGGCCATCAGAGCGTCCCGCACCTACGGTCACGGTCGCGTTTGACGCGGCCTACCTCCTTGCGGGGTCCCCTCCGTGGGACCTGGAGGCGGCGTTTTGGCCGCCGCGTACCAGTGGAGGTGTGAGGGGGCACGTTCTGGCCGCGACCCCTCCCCGAAGGGTGTTGCACGGTTGCCTCCTTCTGTAGACAAGTTATGTCACAGAAGTAGGCCGCGGAGCAGGAGAGGGAAGTAGATCCCTCCGCCCACCCGCTTCGCAGACAGCGTGTTGGCCGTCGGCGGCGGGTCGAAACCCGCCGCCTACCGCCCTAGGCTCGGCCTCGGGGAGTAGGGGACATCCCCTCCCTTCGGGCCTGATTCATGAGGAGTAGGGACGCCTCTACACTCCGTGCGTCCCTATAATTGAGAAAATGGGCCACTGTATGTGTGCCCCCGGAGAACCCGCGGTACCATATTGGCCGCGGGTGCCATCGGGGAGCCGGATCGCTCATGCGTACCCGGCCCCCACCAACGGCGGATCGAAGGAGTGTCCGGGAGGTTTTAGTGGTGTAGGGTCCTCTCCTCGTGGTATGAGTTTAGCATACCACGCTATGGAGAGGGCGAGTCCCACATATCCTACCGACAGCGCGCGAATACGGCGTTGGGAATGCGTAAATGATATTTTACTTCTACATAAATACTCTTGATAACATAATGCTTAATTTGGATAAATTATTACGTTATGATTTACATTTAACGTCATTTATTTCGTCAGACGATTTAATATTTTTTTATGCACATAAAAGCGGTTATTGTGACTAAACTATGAAAGTTACATATATGCTCTCGTGGACTTTTTTGTAGATCTTAATAAGACCTACAAACCCGTAGTACATCATTTTGTTCTTTTGTCAATAGTTTTTGCAGGGCACGCATTAATAGGTTTTCGCTTTTACACCTTGGGTTACAAAATTTCTCTTCTTACGGATCCCTAATTTTTTTGAAAATAAAATATAGCCTATAACCTTCCTCGATAAATGGACACTGAAAGATTTTTTGAAATCGGACAAGTAGTTCCTGAGATTAGCGCGTTTAACGTCTCATTTAACGGGATTATTCCACGGACTTTTTCTTACGGTTTTACTATCACATTTTTTTCAGTTCGGTCGCGCAGCAAAATCCCTATCTCCTCCAAGCCTGCCGTAAGGAACTTCGTTCCAATAACTATCTTTGGCGCAGAAACGATGTATTAGTTTATTGCATTAAAAATTTGGTTCTGGTACTAGCCTCGTTGCTGTTGTTGCGTGCGTTCCGTGCGTCATTTAATAGTCGCAGTGTTAATCTAATCTAACCAGCATTTTTGGACCTTTTTTACACTCGATCATTGTTGTGTCAAAAATAACACATTGTTATTTATGTAATACGCAAATAGATGTTAGAGCATTGATGTGGTTTTGTTAATAAAGTATTTTAACATTTAGGTAACAAAAATACGAAAAACTTTTTTTTAATTAAAATACAACATGGGAAATAAATTTAGGGTCGTAAACAATAAAGGTTATTTGTAATATCTTTAATAATAAAAAAAAAAAACACTTTTTCTAGCTTTTTCTCTACGAATATTCATATTCATTAGCCCATTATAAGACACTATTAAATTTATATATTAAATTAACAATTTTTTTTATTATTATTTTACCTACAATGTCGTCTTTTATTAGTATTTTCGGGATATTATACAATTATTATTATAAGAAAAAGTTAAAGCAGTATTTATTAATATTTTAATACGGAATTAAGTACTTCCTTTCAAGCACAAGAAATTAAAAAAAGTTGCAGTGATTAATTAAGAAATAATAATATAATATATATACATATACTTACATTTTATAAACATACTGAGAAGATGAAACCCGTAAACGACGTTTAAGCAGAAAGGCCATAATTTCCACGATAAGTTGCACTTCGCTGGCTTCTTTTGCCGAAATTATACTCGTGTACATACAACGTTGTTTTGGTCACGTAAATTGTCGATCAATCGTTTGAATCATCACGGAAGAGAACACAAGCTAACACTTGGAATTAACGCCGGAATTGCCTGTGAAGTTCTATGAAATTCCAAATTTCCTGTAAAAAGTACAATGGATTTTTATGGTGCAAGTTATGTATGTTAATTGATAGTTTAATCCATGATGATATATGTTTTCAACTCAGTTGTTGTTTAAGATTGGTTTTAGTGGTCCTAATAGTGGCATAATTAAAAGGATTCTGATACAAAGAGTTCGATAGATCTTCTGCCTCAAAAGATTGGTAGGTCACCTAGCTTTTGAGGCAGAGGGAGGATAGGACAGAAAATTTCACAATTTAGGGAAAATGATTAACTCTTTGTATCTGAACCCCATTGCTGATACAATAAACCAGTGCAGAGGTAATCTTTGCTTAAGTAGAGCGGCAGTTGCACCCCTGAAAATGTAAAGTTATCATTCCTCAATTCCCCCCTCAAGCGACCGCCCTGAGCCGAGGTCCAAGTCCCACAGGGGATGCCCTCTTATGCAGGTTGCTTAGTTTGTTGTATTTAAACCATTTATTGAGACTGAAGCTCTGCTCGCCTTTATGTCCGGTAAAGAAGCAAAAGCCTCCTAGCTAACTAAAGTCCAATAAAAAAATGTTGACCTCCGCCGGCAGAATCTTAATTCAAATTCAAGGAGTCTAAATTGATTCATATCAATTCAGAAAATCGTACCATATTTGCAATTTAGCGTAAAGCCTCGTCGTATCGTATTTTCTGGTTACGTCAAATATGTTATCAAGAAATTTGCAGTGAGGTTTTCCTGAAAATCTATGCTAATATTATAAAGTTTGTATGTTTGGATTTTTGTATGTTTGTTTCGAATAAACTCAAAGACTACTGGACGGATTTCAATAATTCTTTCCCCATTAGAATGCTACGTTATCCCTGGGTAACATAGGCTATATTTAATTATGAAATTCTCACGGAAACTTGAGTTAAGCGAGTGAAACCGCGCACGGGCATCTAGTTTCTTATATAATTACTAGCGACCCGCCCCGGCTTCGCACGGGTACAATACTGATATTTATACTACAGAATGTCTTTAAACCTCTAACAAACGGGCGAAATTTGGTCAAAACAAACAGAAACAAATTAATAAAGGTACATACCAAAACTCAGTGAAATAAGTAGGTGGGTATATTTTTATCGTATGAAATACCTATACTCTTCAGGACTAACAATACAACAAACACTAAATAAATAGGTATTCAAGTATCTATCCATCATAGTTACAACGAACACAAAACAAAAAAATTGCCCTATAATTCTTAAGGATCGAGCGAGCATAATCGCATTCGGCCTACCTCCGTAGCGTAGCGGTAATTAGCTCGCTTTAAATCTCGGAGGTCGTGGGTTCGATCCCCACACCGGACAAGAAATCTTTGTGTAAATTCTAAGATTTCTTTCCGGGTTTGGTTGGTTGAGGGACTACCCTCCGTGCCTCGGAAAGCACGTTACGCCGTCGGTCCCGATTTTTATAACATCATCTATAATAATCGTATATCAAGGAACGGGCAGCAGCATTTACTTGTGTGTTACAACATAATTCTGCGGTCACCAACCCGCCTGCCAAGCGTGGTGACTATGGCAATACCCTCCTTCGGGAGGTGGCCCATGTTCAGCAGTGGACGATATACGGGCTGATGATGATGATGACCTACTAAAACTCAGTGAAATAAGTAGGTGGGTATACTTTTTTCGTATGTAATACCTATACTCTTCAGGACTAACAATACAACAAACACTAAATAAATAGGTATTCAAGTATCTATCCATCATAGTTACAACGAACACAAAACAAAAAATTTGCCCTATAATTCTTAAGGATCGAGCGCGCATAATCGCATTCGGCCTACCTAAAACACGCGCTGTTATTTTACGATAACTTCTAAGTTATTTATTTAAAGTATATAGTGTAGGGGTAAAATAAAACGGGCCGTGCAGCAGAAATCGTAATATTTTAATTTCGCCATAACTTCAAAACCAAACGTCCAATTTTAATCATTCAAGACCAAATATTATCTGCATAAACTGTACTTAGTGATGAAGTAATTTATTTTGATAAGGATTAATAGTATGAGTAAAATAAACGCGTTTAAATGTAGTCCAAAAAAAATTCAAGATTTCTTAATAAAAAAATGGTTGTTCTGCCTCACTCGACACAGATAGTATAGTGTGTCGCGGACTTTTTTGTAGATATTTATAAGATCTACAATTAATTAGAACATTTTATGGTTTTATCTTTTATAGTTTAGGCAGCGTACGCAAAATAAGTAACTTTTCTGGTTGATTTTTTACACCTTGTGTCAGAAAAACCCAAATATGTTACGGAACCCTAAGTAAATATTGAAATTGCATTATAAATGTCATTCGTAAAATCAAAATAATTCATAAAATCCGATATTGAGTGCAAACCAAACCCTCATGGAACTTAAGCAATCAAAGATGGCTTTCAGTTTGTCCCAGATCCCATCTTTTCGATTAAGATAGGATATTGGAAGATATTTAAACATAAGTGTTTTTCCTTATTCTTTTGTTGATTCGATATTTGATACAGTAACATTACAATTTATTGATTCCATATTGATACATTACAGTAATTGTAGTAGTGTTGTCTAAGAAGCAAATAAAAAATTCTAATATTCTGATTTTTGTTCGTCCCGTTTTCGTAAGACATTTTTGGGCTTAACCAATTTTCATTGTAGAATCGTATTAACCTTAACCACAGAAAAATGACCAATTACATCTGAAAAGCATAGTCTTACGACGCATCATTACCAAATTTTATTCAAGTTTCAAGTAAAATACTCTATATTTCAAATTTTAAACTTATATGGAAATCTTTTAAGGAAAAAAATCTAGTGTAGTCAAAAACCAGGAGATGATGAAGAAAAAACCACACAATATTGATAAAAAATATCTGTTGTATTTACGAGTAGATAGGCTTCTTCTATTCTACTCGTAAATATTAAACTATATATAGTTTTTTTATAATAATTTAAACATGGTTAATATTCGATTCCTATCAATATGAATATACATACAAATAAAATTAAATTGAGTTTTATATTTAATAAAATGTTGAACTAAATGGTAAACAACATAATATTTGCTGTGCCTTAACGAGTTTCATGATTGGGTTAGTTAACTATAAAATCTTTGTAAAGCCCATTAAATGTATATAAATTTGATAAATCATTTCAACAATTACGAACAAGCTCTCTCTGATTTATTGCAAAATGTAAAATGTAGCTTTTATTACCACTCAGTAAAATAAATATTATTTTTCTAACTAATTGTATTTCTAAAAAAAATATTACATGATTTCCACCTATTTGCTAAACTTAAATAACATCTATTTCATATGGAAATGAAATCATTCATTTACGTCAAAATTACCGCTTAATTTGTTGTTGATATACACGGAACTACAACGTGTCATGTCAAAATGGTGGGATGTTTGCTCTCCAGCAATTTCTCACTATTCAGCGTGCCCCTATGATCAGCAGAATCGTCAGTTGGGACTCAAATACATCAACTTACATACTGAAAGGATTTAATGAACCTCGAAATCGATGCCGAAAATTTCTCGAATGTCACGTTTAGGTTAAGTTGATAAACATTGGTCAACTCCCTTTTAATAATATTAAACTAACATTAGCTTGTAATATGAATAAAAAATAATTACATCCACTCCCCTTTTAAACTCTGAAAACCAATTTGAAAGCTGCGCGCCTTTACGATTGTAAAAACCAAAGGTTCCTGTTGAAATTGCTAATCGGATTCGTGGCAGGCGTTTCGCAACTACGTGTTGAAAACACAGTCATCGAGGTATTTGAATTTCGTTTCATTTGGACAGCAATTAATAGCTATTCCAGTCCCGAGTCATTCATCTAAAGCATTTGACATTTTCCGTTACCTTTTAATACAATTTTATTAACGTTTTATATAAAATCATTTTACTTATAATTACGAATTCAACAAAATAAGAGTCAACCAAATCGGTCATTTCGCGATATTTAAACATTTTATTTTTATATACTTTTATCTAAGTTTGATTCCTCATTATTTTTTATGCTTCAATCAATAAAAGAAATAAATAAATAGGTACAATAGGCAAGGATCATTATCTTCAGCCCATATAACGTACACAACTGAACATGGACTTCTTCCGAGGGAGGTTGTTGCCATAGTCACCACGTTTGGAAAACGGGTTACGTTGATACAAGAAAATGCTGCCGCCTGTTCTTTTCTTTTAGATGATGTTACAAAAATCACAACCAACAGCTTTACGTTCCAGGCATAGTGTTTAGTTCCTCAATCATTCAGAACCGAAAATAAATAATATTGGTTTTTACATTCAAAACGAGAGATGATAACAGTAAAACTAGGTAATTTTCTTCTTTGTTATTATTATATTATTTGACAATCCAGTAAAACAGAAAACCTCAAGCCTGTATTATTTTTTCAATGGACCAAAGCTTAATGTTTATTTTTCAAAGAATCTTTTCGACGAAGAGCTTTTGCTACGATAATTCATTATGACTTAAAGAGTTAAAGTTGAGAAACATAACTTTTTGAACTCAAGTATACTCTTGTTCACAATATACAATTTTGAACTGGTTTGCTGAATTTAAGAGAGGACAGAAATGCTTTCAAGATGCCGCAAAGTGAAGTTGTTAATCAAGATAACTAGGAAGCTGTCGAAGCACTGTTTGCCCGAACCCAAAATGTAATTTGTCTGCATACGGAACTTACCGAGAATGCTGTACGTCAGGAACATTGCTGACTGAATAATTCACAGATAAGTGTCTCACTTTAATTCAAAGTACCAAAAACAAAGGGTTAAAAAGTTTCATTCATTGTCCCGCGCGGTTTCACAGCGTATATTCCGTTTTCGTAACCCTCTTCATATAGTACCTATAGCGCCTTTTCCTGGACAAAATAGCTCTCTTAAGCTTAAAACGAATGTTTAAATCGGTTTCATAGTTTTTAAGTTATTTTGCCAAACATTGGAAAACTATAATTAGTATGAATGTTTTTAAAGTATGTTCTGAGGCAAATTCATCGTTTTGTCAATTGATGATCGTTCAAATTTGATTCAGACCACATTTCAAATCATTTATCGGTTTTGCGCTTGTATTTGTGATACTCTCACTCTCTATTCATTAACTGTCAAAATTCGTAGAGATGAATACACGATATTTATTCAGCACTTAGTTATTTACATACACTTGCACTTGTCCATACTTATACACAATGAAATATGATTAATATTATAATTAAATACAAAATATGGCAACTAAAATCTATTGCGAATTAGCTAATGATCTGTATGTCGGTCTAGTATAACGTCATTTGTATAGTAATGATTAAAATCTTCATATTATTTGGCTTTATAGAAAACGACGCGTCTTTAAACAATATTTTTACGTATGAGTGACACACGCCTGAGGGCACCCTTAATGGGCTAGGACCACTAGCCTTTTTTTTTTTTTTTTTACGTGTTCGAAATCTTTGATAGTCTTCGACCGTCTTTCCCCAAGACGGTGGGGGAGTGTGGGACTCCTTCATTTGCACCCGGCTATATGTAGCGAGCGAGCCGGGGCATCCGGTACCCACTAAAACCACCACGGTAGCCAGCCTCGGACACATCTGACGGTGGCCCCGGGCACTCGAAATGATCGACAACCAGGACCACCGCCATGCGTCTAGTCTCGAGGATCGAGACTCCTCTCGGGAGGGGCAATAATTGGGCCCCTCCCCTGCGCCTTTGCACATAGGTAGGTAACCAGCGGCTACAACTGGTTACCTCTTCCCGGGATCGCTGAGAAATGACGGCCCGAGTCCCCACTCCGCCGCGACCCCAAGGGCAGCGTATTTTTACGCCGCGAGGCATTCTCGCGCTAGATAGCGCTGTGGCGCCGAACCCAAGAATTAGATTCGGCGCCACACTTTCTCGCTAGCGACACTATGGTCGCCGGCCCCGAGGACCCTAGCTAACCTGATTTATCGAAACGACCAGTGAGCGACCAGGAGCTTCGGCTTAATGTGTTCTCCAAAGTGCGGGTGGAACACCATCAACTTACCTACTTACTTTGGCCTGGTTATAGATATATCTCGACAGAAAAAATCTAGAAACACAGAATGTCGCTAGTTACCGCCACACATGGACCAGAGCTCAAATTCAAACTTTACTTTCACTTTTCACATCTTTAACTATTACTTATCAAGTAAGTATATTAAGGCGCTACCCTGACCAAATAACCTTGAGCATTCGTTCCCTCTTTGTGGCTCACTAACTCTGCGCAAGAGTTACTTAGCGAGGACGCTCAGATTTTAGAATAAATCTTTATAAAATCAAATTTTCGTGTTTTGAAAAAAATAAAACTAGCAAAATGTTTTTTATTAAATTACCTATCCATTATTTTGTTTAGGCAGCAAATCAAAATAATGGTTATTTTAGGAGGAGATGCATGTTATAAATCATTATTTCTCATTTCTATGGCTTTTTTGTGGCGCTTTAACTAAATATTATGCCGCATAAAAAAAAAAAAAAAAACTACAATTTTGGAGTCAAGATTATATTGAAATTTAATGAATTTTTTATTAGTTGCTAGTTCTTTTAGATTAAGAGAAGTTGGCTCCCAAAACAGCCTAAAAAACGGCTACCGCTGTGTTTCGCACGGGAACGCGCCTTAACGTACTGTTTTCTACCCAGCAAAAATTTACACGAATTTTAAAAGTGTTTTTGAAGAACAATACCTGGAGTTCAAGAGCTTGATTAACCGTGAGTTTTATACATACTCACCTGATACACGAGCTAATAAGCGCGGAATAATAAAACTGGAAAACGGTTTTAAGTAAAGTCTTTGCAAATGCGTATTAAAGTTAATATTAAGAGCTTATTTAGTAACACAAGACTGACTTCTAGCACACCTGAAATACATTTAAACATAATTTAATAGTAAATGTTACCTATTTATAATTAATGTTATATGCATTGTAAATTTTCTTGACAAGTACATGTGTATGTAAATACCTAAGTGCTGAATAAAAATCGTTTATTTCGTTTTATTTCGTTCTACTGGCGATTCAAATATTTGGACTAAATTGTAGTTAAATGGACCCCACAAGGTTTATATCATCCAAGCACGAACCATCGACCCAAAAACCTTCAATCACTGAGCGCTACTAGAACTGGGCACAGAGCCAATTATATTATTTCATAATAGCTCTTTGTGTTGTTAAATACCGCGACTTTATAAACAGAGTAGATCTAAAGCAGAATTGTGTATTTCTGTTGCTTCTGGGACCTGGTGTTCTGGGTTCGATTCCCACCCGGGACAATTATTTGTGTGAACCACAAATAATTGTTCTGAGTCTGGGTGTACTTTGTGTCCGTGAAATATATTTTTGTAAAGTCCCCCGCGACACAGGGATTTATTTCCGTAGTGCGGGAGTGGTCTTTTAAAAAAAAAAAAAAAAAAAAAAATATCGTCATATTTTGATAATTATTGTGAAAATAATGGAATCTTAATAAATATTCCATTATTATGACGGTAATAATTCAGTGCTGTTCAGAATACATTAATTTAGAGACTAATAAAAGTTTTTGAATCTTTTAAAATCCTTCTAAATCTTATAAGTTTTGTATTGGTTTTATGTAACACTATATAATATGACACTTGTTAATCTTCATGTTGTGGGATAGTAGCTGATAGTAAAATAGTGCTGATCTCGGGAACAGACACTGAATTCGGAGCTTCCCATATGAAGGAGAGAGTCCTTTCCAGCCTTATTAAATAGTAAACTAACAGAACAATTGAGACCAATGGACGGGCTTTCCAATGCACTTGAGTGTAGCTCTCAAACAACGAAACCCGGAAGCAGTGCCCTATTTAGGTGGTATATTATACCGCCTAAATAGGGCACTGCATTAGTCCCCCCCTCTTTTATTTCAAACGATTCCTTTGAAACACACGATACAATCGCGTACACGCGCGGTGACATCAGAAGATACTTAGTGATAATAATCTCCATTGCACAAAGGAATTACACAATGTTTTGTCAACTGTACCTACACCAGCTATTTACTTAGTAAGGACGTCGCGTTGGTATGAAGTTAAAATCGTTATGAAATATTTAGATCTTTTTGTTTATGGAATAGTAAGTAATACATATGAAAGCTTAAGTTTATTTCAAATACCAAATACATTAGAATTGTAATGAAATATCAGTAATTTTCAATCCGGAGATTTTTTAATTTAAAATCTATGATTTCTTTACGAGTTTAGTTGGTTGAGAGACACACAACGAGGAAAGCACGTTAAAACATTGGTCCCGATTGTTATAACATCATATATAACAATCGTATATTATAAAACGGACATGTCACGACATAGTACTGCGGTCACCAAACCGCCTGCCAACTACCAACCCGGTGACTATGAAAAAACCCTCCCCTTGGAAGAGGCCAATGTTCAGCAGTAAACGGGGTGATGATGTTAAATTATTAGGTGTCGCTGGAATATCGATTACACGCTATTTTCAAAAACAATCAAATTTATTTCTAGGTGGTCTACCCTTCATTGCTCGAAAAGCAAGTTAAGCCTTCAAAGGATTCAAAAGTAGTGCTGGCATGGCGGCTGAATTCGCGGAGAATCTCAAGAGGCGCAAATATATATTATACAGGGTGTTAGTGTAAACACCGTTATCCTTGAAACCAGTGGTTTGGTTTCACTTATAAAACGCAAATACAATGAAAAAAAAAAAACACTTTTTTTTTAAAGTAAATTCTCTATTTTTCCTCAAAATTATGTCACCCAATATGCATGGACAAAGAGGACGGACCCCTTCCACACCGTCCACACCACACAGACGCCCTCAATCTCGTGCCCGCAGCGCAGCGCAGCGCCCGCGCCGCCGCCCGCGTGCTCAGTAGTGTGTAGTGATTATGTCGTATACAAACATACAGTGGACCGATATGGTTCGGGCTTACGGCGCGGCTGGTAATAACCTGAATGAGGCTCGAAGAATGTACGCAGAGTTATTCCCTGGACAACCTGTGCCAAACCGAGAAACGATGGTGGCGGCTACTCCAAGTTTACGTACCTACACCAGTTCAGGTCAGTTCACCGTGCCGGCAAAAATGTGATTAACTTTTAAATACGCCTAAAATATGTACCCAGTTGTTTGTTCTTTTTTCATTTTCTTTGTTGTTAACTCTAACTTACATTTGGACTCGTCACGCAATACAAGGTAGGTATTTTTGCCTGTCCTCAGCCAAGAAACGTATGAAGGGAAAGTTACATCACAGGTTATGTGTAATATGGTGTTTTTATTGAAAGTAAGTAATTAAAACTTATGTAGGTAGTTACAACGGACGGCCAGTGCAGCAGGTCAGCGCCCTTTGCAGTGATTACGTAACTCGGGTGCATAGTAATTATGAATTTACGGACGGTGTCGGACAGATTTTTATTTTTTCATTTTGAAAACATAACCTTTTTTTCACATTGATTTTGCGTTCTGTAAGTGAAATCAAACCACTGGTTTCAAGGATAACGGTGCTGAAACTAACACCCTGTATAGTACTCTTGATAGCGGTTATGTATTTGTGCATTTTGGTATCAAAACATTGAGGCCGTGGGAATCGAGACCCCAAATGAATTCATAAAACTCTCGCAGCGGCCCTTTTCAGTGCGGCACTTTCTCCGAGTGCTGATTTTTACTTTGCACAGCAAGTAAGCATTGCCATTCAACAGGGTAATGCTGCTAGCATTCTGGGAACCTTGCCAAGTAGAATAAATTGAGAATAATAGAGTATTTTTAAGTTTACATTAATTATTATAGGTTTTAGTGAACATAAGAGGAAACGATTGGACCACAGGGCAGAGGTAGGGGGCAACGTTGTCCTCGCCGGCGAGAATCCTGCCCTAGCTAACCTGCTATGTTTTATAAGCCTTCAGTGTCAATTATTATATCATCTATGACAAACATTTAGTTATGCATTAGAACAAGTTACCAAACGCTTATGGCTAAACCTTGTAAATTGTTCCACGGCAAAAGAATCTTAGCCGATGTTTCTGTAATAAAATATCATCATCAGATAATGAACTGATGATTATATCTTATTATAGAAACTTTTAAAAGGTTTCTAAAATTGATATCACCACTGTTAAAAATGAATGTAGGTACAATTCAAGTTTAAAATTGCTTTAAACAATATTCCGTGTTTCATTTTTGCGTATGCATAACTCAACAATGGGATTTCCATATATTAAGCGCTCATTGAAACCATCGAAATTTTAATGTGCAATAAAAACAGAAAAACACGAGAACGCCGTTAACAGTGATTTTGCATCTGAAAAGCCTTTTACCCGAACGTTTAACCAGACAAATCATTTATGTTGCTTTGCGTCTTCCTTGTTGGAAGCGAAACGAGGCAAATGGAAATAAAAGAAAGATATACTTATATATTTTTTTTTTTGCTTAAGTTATTTTACATGTCAAAGTTATAAGTAGGTAAATATTTAAAATTAATTGTATTTTAAATAAATCTATATTCATCACTAATGCTAAATGTCAGTATTGAAATGTCACAGTTATAATGTCATAATATCTATATCTAATAATGTCTAGTACTTTTCTTGAGGTAAATCATAATATCAAAATACTTATTAATAGCCTCCTAGTACAATAGATAGTCGGGCATCTCGCCATGTCAATTAAAATCTAGAAGTTACAAATTCGTCATAATTGTAAAAGTTTGCTCAACCAGCCAGTGTTTAAAACAAGAAAAAATAAGTTTAAAACATACTTGTAAACTAAGTATTTCTATCTTAACTCAACACATTTACAATGCAAATTACGTTATTTAACTTATTTACATTACATTCAATTCAAATGAGTTGAATGTATCTAATGTAATTTTTTGAGTATATTTTGTTATCTCGTAAGTTATTGGATTAATGTTCGTACACCAAATGGCAAACATGCCACACCTCATTTACTATAAAAAAATTACTGTAAAATCACAGTAATGATATAATATAGGTAGTATACGATACATAGAATGAGACATGAGATAGTATACGATAACAAAAAAAAACATAGATATTTCAATTTACTTAATTACCTACCTCAAATAGCTTGCACTTATACTTAGGTGTCAGGAATTTTCAGGGTACATGAATTTCTCTATAGACAAATGTAGTCATACACATGATGAATATACAAGTTTTTTGTCCCATAATAAGTATAACAGGCGTAGCATTTCCCCAAAACATGTCGCGAGGACGTCGCGGCGGCGTCACAATAGCTCGACACAATTTACCCGCAGCGTGTCATTAGACGGAGGGTAACAGTGTGATAAATATACAGAAGTCACATTTAACATTGAAGCCGAAGACGGGAAGAAGATGGTAGTGGATAAGCTCTCACCAGGCGTGTGAAAAATCTAATTATTTTTGCAAACGATAAAACATGTAACTACTGAGAAATTTTACCAGTTGTAAGCTATTTTAAATATTTATGGAAATATAAGGTGCCATTATTTCAACAATACCTAGATAGTACTATGTTTATGCTTATATGCCTTATTTTAATCAATAACCTGAAAATCTTATTAATTTACGTACGACATTATTATAAAAGAGATTATACTAACTATTACTTAATAAATGTTATTAAGATGTAAAAGACTTTCTTCACGATAAGCATGAGCATGTTACCTTAGTAGACTTATCTTTTTGACACTACATGACGTATTCGAACAGATATTACATTTATTAGTGTCATTATATTTTATTCTAAATGTATTTACACGCCATGTGTCCACACTAGACAACACACTAGACAAACACATATTTAACAATAATAATAAATTCCACATACTTCATAGTATGTGGAATTTATTATTATTGTTAAATCTTCTATGTACCATATTCTGGAAAATAAACGATTTGATTTGAGTTGATTTGATATGTATTTTGATAACATTCGTGATGTGAATAGTTACAATTTATTTCACCACAAAATTGTACTACATATTTATTATGAAAATAAATACACTAACTTTAAAATCTTAGTACAGCCGCGAGATAAGCTCACCACACGCCGCTATTTACCGGGAGGTGCGGTTAGCACCGCTAGTATTGAGAAATGTTTTTATTCAAAACAAAATATGTATTTAATTATTATTAACATATATCTTTTAGTCTCCATTTTTTTTAATGGAAATATAAAAATTTCGTTCCTAACATTATTAGAATAGGACATGTGGAGGTAGTGTCATGACACTACTACATTCACATGTCCTATCCGGCGCTATCCTGTCATATCCTATATGTAAAAAATTGCATTATATTTTTGAAGCACCTTATTCACCGTAATTTTTTAATCCTCTTCATCAATGATAGTTCTCAGCGAAATTATTTATTTTTCGGTAGTACAATCGGACTATGTAGGTACACCTACATTATGCCCGGTGAAGTAGCAAAAGCCGCAGGGCTAACTACATAGGTCCGTCCGAAAAAATAGATACACCTACACATTTTCAATACCGCAAAAGTTTACAGATTTCATTGTAATCTGTAAGCGTTTGTGATATTGAAAATGCCAATGTTATTGGCTAAGGCCTTCGTACAACCTAGACTATTTTTAATGCAATTGCAAGGCAGTAGAGCTCATTTTGCCATACTTATTTAACGTTGAGGGCATTTTTTTTTTAAATCGTAAGTATATTGACTATAGTCGCTTCTACCGCGAGAGTCAGTCGCATGCAATTTATCATAGCATATTCCTTAATGTTAACAATAATAAGGTATACAATTATATTGGTAGCTGGTCTAATACTAAACAGTGGCCTCCTCCAGAGGGGGGTTTTGCCATAACCACTACTTGGCAGGTGGGTTGTTGACCGCAGCTGTGATTATGGTGTAACACACGGGGAATTGATGCTGCCCGACAATATAAAAATAATCGAGGTAACGTGCTTTTTGAAGCACTGATGAAATCTTATATTGTACGTACACAATTTCTTATCCGGCTTAAAGATTGAACCTCCGATTTTAAAGCGAGCCATGTAAAAAAAACCATACATAGGTACATACATAAGCTCACGCCTGTTTCACAGCGGGGTAGGCAGAGACAGTGGACCTACACTTGCAAAACATAATTTTCTTTAATTATAATATTTTATTTTTATTATCTTATTATCTAACGCAAATATAACACTATAAACTATTAGACCTTGATTTAAAAAATAGAATATTTCAAAGATTGTGTCAGAATAAAATATATTTTAGTTGTGATTCAAGAATCGACATTCCGATTATTAAATATCATTTCTTTGCTTAGAGAGGAACTCAGTTGTATTTTAATTGGCTGTGTCGTAAATACAAGACAAAATAATATTAGAATGTACTTACGGTTCAGGTAATACTAATGTGATATACGTGTACGAGTAGCTAATTCCAACGACTTCATCTGCATAGATAACAACTAGGGACAACAATTTGAGTGAACCACAGATAAGTTGCACTGGGTGTTTCTTTTGTTCGTGAATTATGTGTTTGAAAGTCTAAAGCGACACAGATTTATTTCCTTAGTGTAGGACTTAGATCCCTTGTTTCCTTATCATCATTCTCCTGCCCTTATCCCTCATCATCATTTCAGCCGTAGGACGTCCACTGCTGGACACAGGCCTCTCTCATAGATTTCCAGTTACTACGGTTGGAGGCGGCCTGCATCCACCGGGATCCCGCGGCCTTTAGTAGGTCATCCGTCCATCTTGTTGGTGGTTGTCCGACGCTACGCTTGCTGATCCGCGGTTGCCATTCAAGAACTTTTCGGCCTCAACGGCCACTTCAACGAACTAATCCGTTGGGCTATGTCGGTAATCGGCGTTCTTCTACGTATCTCTTCATTTCTGATTCGATCTCGTAGAGAGCCCTGATCCCTAGTTTCCTTATATAAAAAAGAAAAAAAAAGAAACGTTACCTTAGACACACGTCAAATAAAGTCAATGTTACTGTTAGATAACCTAGGTTTGTAAAAGTGAACGAAGTTTTGAATTTATCGCTGTAATGCTGCTCAACTGCTGAAGAATTTAACGGTAACTACCCATACCCATACCGTAACTGCTTTCAGGCTGCGACATAAAATATAACGGAGCAGCATAAAATAAGCAACGATCTTGGCGACATAAAAATGACGAACGACGAATATTTGCTAAAGAAAGAGAGATTCGGGCATTATCTGACTGCCGAGGTTTAGTTAGGATTTATGTAGTTTTTTCATTATCTGGGTATGCTTTATAAAAAAAAATATAGTCTGAAAATATGCTAGGTACTTGTTCCTCTTTAGTCTAGCGGTAATATGTTCGAGCGTATAGAGCGAGGATCTGGTCTCAAATTCGGGTTGGGCAACAAATGTCGTCTCGAGAAACATCTAAGTATCAGCTCGAAGTAATAAAGTTGGTGATGTGCCTTGAAGAGCACGTTCAGTGTATTATTATGATAATATGTCCTGGACATATCTCCGCTATTATTAGAATCGGCCGCTGTTTCTGAAAAATCGGTTTGAACGACTATAGACATAGTATTGTTATACCTTCCACGTAGATTTAAATATCCGTACAAACTTTGTGACCCCTTTTCATCCTCTTTTTAGTGGAGGTTTTCAAAATCCTTTCTTACCAGATGTCTCCGTTATATTAAGAATACACTCTCTAAGTTACAGCGATTTATGCTATGCGTTGTTGTTTTAAAATGTGTTACAGAAAACAGAAGGAATGCGTCACTTAGTTAGGGTCGTTTTGTTAAGATATACATAAAAAAATATATAGACATGTACGAGCATCGCCACATGATATGAATTGTTTCAGTTTTCACCCAACTAAGCATTACTAAAGTGCCGATGACTAGCGTACATTTGTTGACTAGGCTATCGCACCCGCCACTAATAACCTACATTTCACCTTATATAATAACATGTTTGACATTAAACAGTAATCATTTTACGGACACAAAACAGTGATTTTATTTCCTGTCACATCCCGTGTGATTCAAGGCCGTCGGCCGCCGGGCACACCACCTCGCTCGGCCAAGAACTCCCGTGTGATTCAACCTGCAACCACATCTCAGTGTACAGAGTTTATTGCTCGTATATTTATGGTCCTTCGAGCCGGATCTACCGCTACTGGATTCAACAGTCCTGCAAGCCACCTAGGTACAAGGAGTTTAAAAACTTTCGATAGTGAATCGCTTTGACTGGTCTTCCACAAGCGGATCACCCCAGTCAGATCGAGACACAATATTGTACGGAGAGATTCCTTCCGACGCTGCTATCGCTACAGGAAACATCAACAGTTGGTGGTTCGGAAACAAGTACTACAACAACAGTAAAGTCTACAGGGCTAGTGTTCATCAACATACATACAACAAATATGGACGCTAGACAACAAGAACTTCTCAACGGCTCCACCGACTTCGGCTACAGCACTACGGCACTGCGTACATGACCTCACATGCACCAGTCTACGCAGCACTGCCAGCTTCGCCGCACGCATTTTACAAATCTGAATCTTACTGTTCTCTGTTAAAAACTTAAAAGACAATAGCTTAGATATCGACAGGATAACGGTTACCTAGTGTAGGATTCTCGCCGGCAAGAACCGCGTTCCGCCCTTATTCCTGCCCTGTGATCCAGCGCTTATTGGCAGTGCCAACACATGAGATGAGATCACATCCTCTATTTACATTTCCCTTTTAACTTTTGTGGCACCGGATGGAGCTCTGCTCACCTTCATGCCCCTTGAAGTAACAATAGTCCTGGCTAACTTTATAATGTCCGTCCAAACTCACACTTCAGGGGCACCCTTGGCCGTCCTAAATCCTATAAGGGCGCCCTCAGGTGTGTGTAACTTTGATACAGCCATACTTGCAATTTTGTTGCAGTGTTAAATGTCTATTTACATATTATAAATATAAGAAAAATAAATAGTCCGTCATAGGACGGACTATGAATTTGAAAGCTTTGTAAGATTTGCTCTTACCTAGTTGGTTATTTGATAGAGAAAGAATAAGATAGTAGTAATTAGTGTTTTTATTTTATTTATTGTGAATTCTGACAAGTGTGCCTATGTAAATACGTAAGTGGTGAATAAAATTCATTTATTTACAATAATAAAATCATGTCTGGCCTTTCTAAGTTATATATCTTCTATGGTAAGTACAGTCTCTGGAGACGAGACGAGGGTAACAAAGAGTATGACAGTAAACACGGCGAATAATTTACAAGCGCGAATACTTTCAAACAGGACCATTGTGATAACTAAATGGTTTTCTAGCAGTAATTAGGCGCTTTGTTGTTCGGGACACATGGTTGTGTGACTTTGAAAGACTTGTTTATACTAAATATTTAACATATGATCTGAAATGTTATAGGATTTAAGAGAAGACCTAGAACCTAAAAATATTCTTAATTCGGATCAATCAACTTTTTTTTTGTCCTGCTAGGAACAAATTTGCCAACATTTTGACAACCGCCGAAATTTATACAACATTTGTTTTTATCTATTCTTATATTAGAATATTATTATAATATAAACTTTGTTTGTTTGTAGTGTAACAGATTTATTTGGGGTAGTTAAAATAAAAAAATAATTTGAAGTGATAACAAATTTCACAGACTAATTTATTTTTGTAAAAATAAATTAATTGACCACTATCAAAACACTAAAAAGAGGGGACGGCTGGCTCGTTTGGCCTAACTTTAGAATAAAAATTTAAAAAAAAAAACTTAAAATTAATTAAAGATAATTCTCCCAAAAATCTTAGATACGGGAACATTCACCCGGACGCTACATTTTGAAGTCATTCACTCTCCGGAACCATTCACCCGGACAGAACACCCGGACGGTACACCCAGACGGTACACCCGGATGGTACACCCCCGCGGTAGCCAGCGCTTGAAGCGTGGACTCATAGATCGCCGCCGGGGCAGATTGCGGGGGCGCACCTTATGCCCGGTAGAGGAGGTAAAGGTTCCAAGTTACGGAAGGAAGCAACACGCTGCACACGTGTTGTAAATATTTGCTAACAGCCCCAAAGGTAGGCCGGTACGTTAATAACAGAAGGCCATTCGTAGCGTACTTCAGACGCCTCCAGACAGCAACGGACACCTCAAGACATCAACAGGAACAGACACCTCAGACCACTCCAGACTACAGCATCTTGGCTTGTGGCTTGTGGCCGCGGCTTGTGGCCGCGGGACGCGACCGGCGTCCCGGCGCCTCCCACGGACCACCCAAGAAGAACCAACTTCTACGCGTCCCCATAGACTAGGCCCTCTATCTCCACAGTTCCAATCCACGCAAAAGGCACTCACACCAAAAACCCCAACAGTTCGAATTTACAAACAAAGTATATCCGTACAACCAAACTGTCATCACTAACAATTCTAGAGACACTTAGTACAAATTTTCCTGGTATTTTACCTACTGAATTAATAAAATTAAAAAATACTTTTTATCAATTAATATGAACAAAAACTTAAAACGGAATACAACACACGAAACAATGACAAAGCTTAACGAAATCCATTTCTTCTAAAGGTTCGCCATCTCTAATCACTAGTCTTTCGAGCCATAAATACATTGCGTTTACAGTTAATTTTAATTTACATAAAAACATTTAATTATTAAGTAACGTGAATTTAAAATAAGGAATATTGAATTAAATGAATTTAATTTATATAAAAAAACGAAATACCATAGATAAAAGAAAACAAGGCGATCAGAAACAATCGGAACTGTCAAACTTCATTCACGAGTCGATGTCAACAAATAAACGTCAAATATCGTAATTGTTTTGTTCGCAATTAGCGAATAAATACAAACAAAACTTAATTTAAGGTAATTACAGCTATTGTGTGAACCGTGTTAAAGTTAGGAAAACGAAAAGTTATTGGAATGATCACCCTCCAACTGAATGACAACAATTTCTTACAGAAACAACATCAAATACCAAGGTTGTATCGGATGCCGGTAAGAATCTTAAAACCACGAAAAAAACGGTGTTACAGTAGGGGGTAATATCTTAGTCTAAACCAAAAGTGAAAATTCTTTTACCAATACAAAGCAACATATTTTGTAAGTATCACAGACTATATTTGACGACAAGAGTCCCACGGAAATCAAGACAAGCGGGTAAAAGTGCGCGGCACATCTAGTAGGTATACAAATCAGAATACGCAATTTAAATAGTTGCGTCCATCGCACAAACGCCAAAATTCAAGCAATATTTGTTTTGTATACTAATTATTGTGCTTATTTGTGCGATATTAATTAATTGGCAAAACGATATCAAATAATCATCAAATGTAATATTCGCATGAGTTCATTCTCTGGGACTGGGTTTGAACAAAAAAGGCAACTGTTAACGCCTATTTATAAATGTTGGTAATAAATGCTTACCAGAATTTATAAATGCACACTAAATGAGCATGAAGACTTAAAAAATCTATTTCGTCCATCAGTTAGATTACTAAAAACTATTGGACAGGATTTTTTTATTTATGAAATCAATAAAAATTGACAATGTTACAGAGCAAAAATCAACTGTAAAGTTCAAGAGTACAATTTTACCTAATAGTGATACTTTATTAGTGATAGTGATACTATTAGGTATAATTGTACCTGGAAGTGATCATCGTTAAGGAAAGAAATCTTAGAATCTACACAAAAAAATCTTGTACGGCGTGGGTACCTCCGAGATTTAATGCGAGCCAAATTCCGTTACGCTACGGAGGTTGTCTCACTTGTTGAACTTTTAATACCAAATATAATATTGGATGTCCCAAACATAAGTTACTTGTTTATTGTTATATGAATTTTATTAAAATCCCATGATCAACATCACGAATTACAAAATGCAGATCTTAAGAATTTTATTCTGAATAATTCGTAATACCGAAAATTTGATTTATCTTAAATTGGGTTCGGTTGTTTGAAGGAGCACCCAGGGGTTTTTATACGTGAACCCCCTATTTTTAGTATCAGTAGCATACCATTGCGGCGGATGCGTTACGTTTTTTGCCACGAAAGAATAAAAAATAAAAAAGGTTTTCTGATGGAATATTTTGTTAATTAATCCCGGTTCAATTATAGTTTATTCGTGACCACGACTGAAGTTATTCACGTTGAAATGTCAGATTAAAAAGATGATGATTTACCTTAAAATTGTACCGCGAAAGAGATTACTATAAATTATGAGATCTTATCGTTTACAATGCTACAATAATCAACAAGCTTAATATTTTGGTTTTTTATCGTATTAGAGTGTACATTTTTGATTTACTCGCCAAACTAGGTTAATGGGGATAACATTTTGTTGCAAGGTTCCGAAAGTTTACTAAGGTCGTATCTGATCTGTAGTCGAACCCGTAAGTCCATCCATCTGTGTATCACGGTCAATTTGCTCGGAATCTATTGAACCGATTGAAACTCAAATATGGCTATATAATATTTATATTAACTATGCGGGTGTACTCACGATTTGTTATCGGATATGTCCGACTAGTTTCGATCGGGATGGTCTCGAAACTAGTCTCGTGAAACTTTCGTGAGTGCTACACATAACCACTCACGAAAGTTTTAATTCTAAAATGGCTATATAATATAAAAAATAAAAAAATCTATTATCGTTTTATTTTCCTATAGTTATATATTCCTAGGTGTTTTAAGCAAGCTTCTACCGAATCTCGACAAGCCCAGAAGCACATTACGCATTTCCAGAAGCTTACAGGCGTGGCGTAGCCTTGCTGCAATGTTCGCAGCTAGATCATAGCCATCCGAGCACATTGCGAATAGCACAGTCCCTTTCGACGCAGTCTGCCTCTAGCGAATTCGAGATGCGAAAATAGTGAAGGTGGAACACCCAATGGGTTTTAGTAGGTCCTCTCCAACTGATTTAACTAACATACCTTTGCCAATGAAGACTGGAGTACCACATATCCCGCCGCTGTCACTGGCAACGCGACGGTGAAGGAGATGTGTAATGCATGTACCACAGGAAATTGAAGTCAAAAATTCTGTCAAATACTTTTAATTACATTATTACTAGCTTGCTGAACTCCTCTGAATTCTATGCTCAGGTGCTACTAACTAATGGTGTCCCAAAGTGCAAAGTATTATTTGATTTTAAGCATGTTACTGTTAGTGATGTTATTCAAACTACCAAATCACTCGAGCCTAAAAACACAGGCGACCTATGGGGAATATCTGTCAAAATTATGATAAACGTAATTGACATTTTAGCTCCCTATTTAGTTGTTATTTACAATGAATGTATTGACACTGGTACTTTTCCAGATTTAATGAAATGTAGCAAGATAATACCTCTGTTCAAATCAGGCTCTAAGGATGATCCCACAAATTTTCGCCCTATATCAATCTTACCCGCTTTTAGTAAAATTTTTGAAAAACTTATACTCAAGCAGCTTCTTAGGCACTTCAATTTTAACAACCTCTTGCACAGTAACCAGTTTGGTTTTACGAAAGGGCGTTCTACAACTGACGCTGGGGTTTCATTAATAAAACATATATTTGATGCGTGGGAGCAATCGAAAAATGCTATTGGGGTATTCTGCGACCTTTCAAAAGCATTTGATTGTGTTCACCATGATACGCTTTTATTAAAACTACAGCACTATGGCATAGGGGGAGTAGCACTTGACGTATTGACCTCTTACCTTTATCAAAGAGTTCAATGTGTCGATGTAGGTGGAGTTAAGTCCCAGGACCTACCTGTTAAATTAGGCGTTCCGCAAGGGTCCATTCTGGGTCCCTTTTTGTTCTTAGTTTATATTAATGATTTGCCGTACTATTTGGAAAATATTTGTGATGTAGTTCTTTTTGCTGATGACACTTCTCTTATTTTTAAGGTGAATCGAAATAGAAATGACTTTCCCGAAATAAATAATGCTCTCGCTATGTTGACCAAATGGTTTACGGTTAATAATTTGGTGCTTAACACTAAGAAAACAAAATGTGTAAAATTTACCACTCCCAATGTCACAAATATTGGACCCGATCTTGTAATAAATAATGAGGTTTTAGAGACTGTAAAATCCACAGTGTTTCTGGGTGTAACATTAGATGAAAAATTGCAATGGAGTCCTCACATATCCTGCCTAGCTGGGAAATTAAGCTCCGCTGCTTATGCTATTAGAAAAATAAGACAATTAACTAATGTTGACACCGCTCGTCTGGTGTATTTCAGTTATTTTCATAGCATCATGTCTTATGGAATTTTGCTTTGGGGTAAGGCTACTGACATTCAAAGTATTTTTATATTACAAAAGCGAGCGGTGAGATCTATTTACCAGCTGGGCTCAAGGTTCTCCCTAAGAGATTTTTTCAAGAGTGTAGACATATTAACAGTTCCTTCTCAGTACATATATGCTAATATTCTTTATGTTCAACAGAATATAAATCTATTTCAAAAGAGAAGCGATATTCATAAATTAAATACTAGAAATAATCATAAGTTATTTGCTGAAAATCATCGTTTACATAGAGTGCATTCTTCCTTTGTGGGGTTAGCGATCCGTATTTATAATAAAATTCCTAAGGAATTTCAGGAATTTTCTCAAATTAAATTCAAATTAGCAATAAAGAAATGCTTAATCAAAAAAGCTTATTATACAATAAATGATTATTTAAATGATAATGATGCCTGGTCGCTGGGCTAACCAAGATGACCGTACAATGTGTTATTGGGTCTCTTTGCTAGTGTTACTTACATACATACTTTATATTGTTTTTATGTATTTTTTTGACATATGTGTTTTTTTTTTTTTTTTTTTGTATAACTTATTGGTTTATATTGTTTTTATTTTTTATCCTAACTTGTAACGTACTTGACATTGTAAACTGAAACGATATAACATAAAAACGTGCTAAATGAAGGTCAACCTGGCAATAAATTAATTGATACGTGCTCCTAGCTGTAAGATCGTCATGCTCCCAATGAATGTCATGGCTTGCGGTGGCGGTGTGGGGCGGGTCGTCTCCTTCCCTCTAATATGGCGAGGGAGGCGATGGCTGCGTCACACGTCATACTCGTGAACGGGTGCTGCTTGCGGTGGCTGGTCGGCTTGTTGCTGGAGTTATTTATTTTATTTGCTTTTGTTTAATTTTGTTTGCATTGTTGTCGTCTTGGTTGATCTCGTATAGCTTGTTTAATCTTGTAAATGTGGGTGGGTGCAATTGCCGTTGGTTTCTTATTTTAGTATGCAAGAGGTTTTCCTATTAGCTTGAGTAGAATAAATTATTATATTACAATTTAGTCAGTAACGGTTTTGAGCATGCACTAGCCCACATCCTTTTAAAAAGTAAATAATTAAATGTAATAAATAATGAATATAAAAAAAAAGATTAATCAAGTAAAAGAAGACGGAAAAAAGAAAACCGGAGTTTCTTTCTGAGTTTCTTCTCCGGGCCGTCCACTTAGGTAGCTAGAGAAACCTGTAGGTTAGCTAGGCTAGGCTCCTCGCCGGACAGACCGAGGACCGCGTTGGCCCCCTGTCCCAATCCGATGATCCAGTGCCTGTAGTCCGTGCCAGTGATCACTCCCTCTTTTTTATATTATTATTGTTACAGTAATATTTCTCATAGCATTAGCGATGCCCTGAGCCGTGGTCCTAGCCCATTAAGGGTGCCCTCAGGCGTGTGTCGCTTATACGTAAAAATATTGTTTAAAGACGAGCCTCTTTCTATAGAGCTAAATTATATTAAGATTTTGATTAAAGAGGTAATTATTGTTGTAACTATACATATGACGTGACGCTGGACTGACAGACAAGTCATTAGCTAATTATATTATTTTTGTATTTAATTATATTAATCATATTTAATTGTGTATAACTGACAAGTGCAAGTGTATGTAAATACCTAAGTGCTGAATAAATATCGTTTAATTCGTTTATCGTTTAATTCGTTTAATTCGTTTTAATAATATTTCATATATCGTCGACCGTAAGGGACAAAATACGATTTTTCAGGAGAGGCCGACAAAGTTTTTTTTCGGACTAAATCGCCCATAACTTTTTTGTTATTAACCTCTTTCGGGTCTGATTTCACACATAAACTTGTATTTTAGTGCTCTATCTACATGTGTAACACTCATTTAAATGAGTTAGCTATTTAAGAAAATAGCTGATGTCCCTTACAACAACGTATTTTGTTAGTAATGTCCCTTACTGACCAAGTATCTTGTAGTCCCGTCCCTTACATTAAATTGACCTCTACGTTGGATCCAATCTATTAATGAAAAAATAGTGTAAAGGACTTGTTGAAAAAAAATATGAAAAAAATACAGTGTAAAGAGATTTTTGACAGAATATGAAGTACACACTTTTGACGTACGGATATCTTAAATTTGGAAATCGTTATAAGAAATCATTTAAAAGACATGAAAATGTATTAGAACCGTGTGTGTGCTTTTTGTGTGTCGCTTACATGCAATGTTTGTACATTGCAATAGCCAATTTGTATTAGTTTGAATAAAACAATTTTTATTTTATTAAAGATGTTTATTCTAATCAAATTATAAAAAAATGGTAACAATTTTACCTATACTTTGAATACTTATTCAAATAAAAGAGTAGCTGTAAATAATCATAATAGAGCCTATAAGGCATTGTTAATCAAATTAAAATAAACAATTTTACTTCTACCGCTTAATCAGCCTTCAACATGAGATCAATGTTCAATCATTACAATCATTAAAAAAAAAAAAAAATTGAGATCAATAAATTCAGAATTAGACGTTTTTTTGAAAAAGTTATAAAAATGTTTGAAATTGTAACGTAAACTGAATAAACTTATTCTATAGCAGAAAATACACTGTGTATAACTTTACGATTTATGAAAGCTCTACTCAAAACGGGTTTTGCTATGTTTGGGGTGAATGCGACGGAAAACGAGGATCAAAAGAGATAGGGTCCTGCCTTTTCCTGTATCTGAAAGATGTTGATGATAGAGGAATAAGAAAAGTTATCCTGTATTGCGATGCTTGCACTGATCAAAATCGTAATAGGACAATGCTGGCAATATTGCATTATTTTTTGTCAATTTCCAAGAATGTCGAAACGATTCAGATTAACTTCTTATTGACCGGTCATAGTTACATGCCAGTTGACAGCATGCACTCTGTTATTGAACGAGAAGTGCGAAAACTGCCATAGAATAAGTTTATTCAGTTTACGTTACAACTTCAAACATGTTTATAACTTTTTCAACAGTGCTAGTCACTCTGAAATCAACTTAGTTGCTATACTCAAAACGGGATAGTGCTGTTCGCGTCCGTGGGCTTTAGCTCTAGTCACCCACACGTGTCCCCTGGGTAGCGCCAAATGAACAGCACATCTGGTGGTAGGTTTCGACCGCGGTTTGTCACCACCCTCAAGGCAAAGCCATGCCGCCAAGTGATTTTTGTCGTGTTCCGGCGTGTTGCCTTGAGTAGCCATCGTGGAAGGGGAGTCTGGGCAGCTGTGTGGTATTGCGAACCGGTTCCGGTGCTGCGTGGTGTCTGTGCTGGGTGACTGTTCGCGGAGGGTAGCGGGATGCTAAGCACGGTCTTCCGCTGGCCGACCGCAGGTAGTAGGGGGCCCAATTAGTAGGAAAGCCACCTATGAAAGGCTGCCCCGCCAACTAGCGAAAAATCCCAGGATGCGTCACCGTGCCGGTTGGCGACCGGATGCGAGGGCCCGGTGAACATCTCTGGGGGGGTTAGGGCGTCCCCGCGCGCTCCAGATCAGTCTCCCGTCGGTGCAGCATTACGAATGTATTGCGCGGTACTCGCTCTTGCTACACCTCGCCCAACTGTCCTTTTCCTGCTTATCTGTTCGCCATCAAAAATAATGAAATCGAAAAATAGGAAACTGGTTAAACAGCGGTTGCACTCCCTCGCACTAAAAGTGCACCTCTCTAACATCCGAGGTCTGCACTCCAATCTCATCCCGGTCCATCACCACCTTGAGACCGAAAAACCACATCTGCTGTTCCTCATGGAGACGCAAATCAGATGTCCAGCTGACGCAGCATACTTACACTACCCAGGGTACACCCTGGAGCACAATTTTAAGCCACGCGCTGGCACCTGCGTGTATGCTCGCGATGACATCTGCTGTCTACGTCTCCGCAACTTTGAGGATTCCAGTTTCTCCGTATTGTGGGTTCTGGTGGACACTGGCTTGGAGCAGATACTATAAGCCAGTGTCTATCGGTCGCACACCGACAACATGGAGACAACCAGGTTGTTTCAGTACCTTTCGGACTCGGCTGAATTAGCTCAGCTCAGGTACCCATCGGCGCAGCTAGTTTTTCTGGGGGACTTCAGTGCCCACCACCAGGAGTGGCTGTACCCATACCAAAACACCGACCATGCTGGGAGATTAGCGTATGCATCTGCACTGACGCTTGGTCTCTTCCAATTGGTGACTGGGTCGACACGGGTACCTGACATTGATGGCCATACGGCCAATTGCTTAGACCTTCTGCTGACAACCGATCCAGACCGATATCAAGTCGCGGTTTCCTCACCGTTGGGTAGCTCCGACCACTGTCTGGTGAAATCTGTGTCTGTCTACTCGCCACCCGATCCCGATCTCAAGGGGACTTGGCGAGTATGGCGATACAAGTCAGCAGATTGGGATGAGATGCGGCATTTCTTCGCGTCTTACCCTTGGCTGCGCTTATGCTTCTCTTCAGACGAACCGACTCGCTGCGCGGAGGCTGTTTCTGAGGTGATATGCCAGGCTATGGAATATTTCATTCCATTTTCTGACGTCTCACTCCAAGACAAAGCCCGTCCATGGTTCAACGCTGAGTGCGATAGTGCTGAAGCACATAAGCACTTTGCTTACCAAGCGTGGGCGGATGCTCGAGCCCGCAAAGCGCCAAATGTCCGGAAACTGAAGAGAGCCTTCAATAGTGCTGCCAAGTCTTGCAAACGTGCCCTATGCAAGGCCCGCTTTGACCATATTGGCCGCATTGGAGCCAGACTAGCATCTTACCCATCTGGGAGTAAAGCCTTTTGGTCTCTTGCCAAATCGGTTGAAGCCAATTTCTGTCGGTCCTCTTTTCCGCCACTGCAGAAGCCGAACGGTTTATTAGCTCACACCGCCAAAGAGAAAGCAGACTTGTTTGCATCTCTATTTGCGAAGAATTCACAACTAGATGCTGCTGGTAAAAGTCCACCCAGGCTACCTCATTGCACTTCCACTATGCCTGAGGTGCACATTCGGCAAAAGGTGGTACTTAAAATTCTTAGCACTCTAGATGTGAATAAGGCTAATGGGCCTGACGGCATTCCTGCCATTGTCTTGCGGTCATGTGCACCTGAGTTGTCTCATGTTTTGACTCGCCTCTATCGCTTGTCCCTGACGACTGGTCGAGTTCCAGTACTGCCAACTACCGACCAATCGCAATCACCTCCATACTCTGTAAGGTTATGGAGCGTGTGTTCCTCCTAGCATACCTGGAAGACAACGACCTCCTCAGTGACCGTCAATTGGGATTCCGTCGAGGCTGGTCTACTGGGGATCTTCTTGTTTATGCTACTCACTTCTGGAGCGAAGCCATTGAGAGACACGGTGAGGCTCTTGCAGTGTCTCTTGATATCTCTAAGGCTTTTGACAGGGTTTGGCACGCAAGTCTCATTAGTAAGCTTCCGGTTTATGGTATTGCTCCCGAACTTTGTACTTGGATTCAGGATTTCTTGAGGGGAAGATCGATTCGAGTTGTCATTGATGGCGCCTCGTCCGATCTTCTTGGTATTAATGCCGGTGTCCCTCAGGGATTTGTTCTCTCCGCGACTCTTTTTTTGCTGCACATAAACGACCTGCTAGTTACTCCCGGTATCTTTGGGTATGCAGACGACAGCACAGTCTCGGTGAGATACTTGTCTGATGCGAAGTCTAGGTCAAAGGTCCAGTCGTTCAGGGAGTCGATGATTGAGGGGGTGAACTCGATCTTGGAGGCTGTCTCCTTATGGGGTGATGCCAACCTGGTTGGGTTTAAACCCTCAAAAACACAGGCGTGTCTTTTTTCGGCGAAACGGAGTCTATTCCAACTGACTCCGACTTTCCGGAATGTCTCCGTTCCGATCAGCGACCATCTTGAGCTGTTAGGGCTTGACCTCTCTTCTAATATAGACTTCGGTCACTACATCGAGTCCATTGCAAACACTGCAGCCAAAAAACTTGGCATTCTCTCCAAGGTGAGGCGGTTCTTCACATCGGAGCAGCTCTTAAGTCTTTACAGAGCTCAAGTTCGCTCCTCAATGGAATACTGTTCTCATCTTTGGGATGGGTCTGCTAGATATCAGCTGGATGCTCTGGACTCATTGGAGCGCCGAGCGAAGAGAGTCATAGGCAATAACTCACTGGTGGAGGCAAGTCTTCAGAGCCTCGAACACCGTAGACGAGTAGCCTGCCTATCGGTTTTTTATCGGTTACATTTCGGGGAGTGTGCGGAGGTTCTACATAACCTGATACCCTCTTCACCCTTCCATCACCGGACGACTAGGCGCGGCGAGCGGTTTCACCCTTTTGTTGTAGACATTCCTTCAATACGCACGAAGCGATTTGCTTCTTCCTTCATAATGCGGACGGCTAAGGAGTGGAATTCTCTGCCGGGGTCGGTGTTTCCGGAACGCTATAATCTGGACATCTTTAAGGCTAAAGTGAACAGACACTTTCTAGGCAAGCGTGTATCATCTCATTTTTACCACATTGTTTTTGTCAAAAATCGTGCACAATCCCGACCGAACCACAGATGAACTCACACTGATAGCGACTTTTTTGATGCCCGCGCGCTGGTTTCGCATTGGCATCATCCTCTCTTTCGCACACATAAAGACGTTGTGAGATAGAAAAGGATGGTAATAGTTTAAGTACGTGCTATCTTGTGTTATGAAGTCAGAAGTGTGTGTAAATAAAGAAAACAGGGATAAATAATTATTCATTACTTCTCACAAGCAAATTGGTGTAACGGACACCGAATCTAAATATAATTCGATTCAAATAGGTGTAACGTTGACACTGCTTAAAGTGTGACAATGCAAATTGGGGTAAGGGACAACTATGTCAAAACTCATGCAATCCATTTAAAGTATGGATGATATTTATTTTTTGAGATAGCAAAGACATTAGTGTAAGGCCAGTTTTATTATTGTTTCTTAAAAAATAAACCATGTAATGGAAATTCGTTGATTGGGAAGACCCTTACCTTATTTGAAGTGGATTGGCGGCGATAATTACACCATTTCAAGTTCCTATATTGCAAAGATTTTCAGATACATTGTTATTATGGTGCTGATTCGAAATTTGGATCCAAAAATCATTAGGGTAAGGGACATTTTTCTAAAGCCAGAATTTTTTCATATTCACCATTCGATAGAGTGAAAAATTCTGAACAAAACTGTATACTCAACTCATTTTGGGTATTTTGTCCCTTACCTCAATTGAACCTACGGTCGACGTGTTATTAAAAGTGTTTGACAAAAGTTCGATAAAAGATAATTAAATTTGCAATACATTTTTATTTGTACTATTCGAAATGCCCATTGCTATCTCCACCGGCTGCATTAACCAAAAGTTCTCGTAGAGACTACACATTCTGATGCGGTTTAGCGCAGACTATCTTTGAATATTGCCATGTTTTGTAATTTCACGGGGGTCAACGAGTTTTGCTTCGTGCTGCAATGTACTTCGTGTCTTATGAGTTGGTGTCCTGTTAGATTATCCAATTATTGTTTTTGAATATTGTTTGAAAAAGACGTTCCACTACGTTTGTTAGGACGGTATTATGGTATACCACGACACGGCACGGCACACACGATACAGAAAAACACCTCATTGGGCTGAGCCAGGCTTGGAATCACATATTTAGGCTTAACTGAGGTATTTTTTTAAGAAGATTAATGATAGTAATGCCCTCCCTAGACCCGCGGAACGCTCATGCGTTATTATTTTGTTTGTTGTTACTTTCTTCAATTAGGGTGTTTTAGCTGCTTCAGCACAGTTTATTTCCAGAATTCAGTTTTTTTTTTCATTGGCTCGGTCCTAATATTTCTAGTCTATTATTATAAGTTTGTAGTCTTTATTTATAACTCTTATTACCGTGCTTCTGCTTAGCCTCATCTGTAAGGCCAAGTTTTGGTAATTGTTTTACTTTTTGTTAATAAAATCTAGTAAATTATTAATTTAATGTCCTACTTTATTCAATTAATAGTTTATTTTTAACGAAGAGTGTTTTAAGAAGTGTTTTAAGAATTTAAAGTATTTACTATACTTGGCTATTTTTTTTTTTAAGACACAACTCGCACACTATGGAAATAAATCCCTGTGTCGCGGGGGACTTTACAAACATACATTTCACGGACACAAAGTACACCCAGACTCAGAACAATGATTTGTGGTTCACACAAATAATTGTACCGGGTGGGAATCGAACCCAGAACACCAGGTCTCAGAAGCAACTACCGTAACCACTGAGCCACCGGCGCAGTCCATATATTTCAGGACTAAAACGTTATTTGGATTTTACTTAACTTTATTAAGTTACTTAACACACAATATTTAAATATAACATTCGAATCTTTAGTACGCGACGCCAACACGTACTTAACCGATATTTTGTTATGTGAACTAAAGGGATTATTTCGTTCCTTGGTGAATGTTAAAACAAATAAAGCTAATTAGAGTAACAAGCTAACACGACAGAAGCTGCGGCGCATGCCTCAACACAATAGAAAACTAACAAATGATGTCAAATATGTTCTGATTTTCTAGAACACGGTTTTCATATTCTGTTTTAATAAGAATTCACAAAACAAACACGATAACTACCAATGGTGGCCCCGAAGTCAACAAAATCATGCATCTCTCAAATTTTGTCAAGTCTTTTTTTTATAAAGGCAACTCCCGCACTTTCTAATTTAATTCGTGCGTCACGTGGGGCTTCTCAAACATTATGTGTTTGCACACATGGTCACATGCAACACCCAAAATATTCAATTAATACACATCAAATATTTAATTAAATTTTTCGTAAAAAAAAATTCACGTATTTATTAAATACTTATGTATGTAGCAAAAAAAATGTTTCCTGTGTTTTTTTTCTCATTCTTCATCATTATTAATTTGACTTGAAATAAGTTATCATGATAAATGAAGGAATATCACGAAAAATATTGTTTAATTAGATAGTGACTTAATTTCTCTAAACCTCTGCGGCGTAGCGGTATTTGGCTCGCTTTATATCTCGGAGGTCGTGGGTTCGATCCCCATGCCGGACAGGAAATCTTTGTGTAAATTCTACGATTTCTTTCTGGGTCTGGTTGGTTGACGGAAAGCACGTTAAGCCGTTGGTCCCCATTATTATAATATCATGTATAATAAGACGTATAGCAAAGAATGGGCAGCAGCGTTTCCTTGTGTGGTACAACATAATACTGCGGTCAGCAAGCCTGCCAAGCGTGGTGAACATGGCAAATACCCTCCCTCGGGAGGAGGCCCATGTTCAGCAGTGGACGTTGTACGGGCTGATAATGATGATGAATCGCTTACTTACCAGAGGGCCTAGACAAAATGCCACTACAGCGAGGTTATCGCTAGCATAAAATCGCTAAGTTAAATACCGTTTACCGTTACGCTACGGAGGTTGTCCACCGACCGACCAGAGTAAGCGATTGCTCCACGGTAAAGCCGTTTTATTTAGGCCTTTCTTCCGCGATAAAAAGTAGATATTTTGTTCAGTTTGCTGATTAAAATAGAGTCATATTGTGGCGCACTTGAATTCATGTTAATCCGCGGTCATGCAGAGATTACCAGCCGTTTTATCGTTGCCCGCCTCTGTGGTTAGCTGGGGCTGTTGCTGATTACTAATCTAATGTAATACAATTGAATCGAAATTACCACAGTCAGCTTTGTAGCATTATGTGCTAAGTAACTTTCTCAATCAGCTATTTACTTATCGTTTGAGTGGCCTTTTATGTGTTAATAATTAGGTAGGTATTTAAAGTAAAGTTGCTATAGTTATCATTTCAACAAAATTTAAATAACTAAACTTCTATAAATGTTATCTTTCGATGCCTTCGTAGACCCGAAATCATCAGCTGCACAAAACTCCATTGAATACCTAAAAGCGATTATATCGCATTTCCCCCGAGCGATCTTCCTATACCTATAAGCCCTATGCAAACTTGTGCGCAGATTACTTAGTTCGTAGTTTTTTAAACGTCATGGCTGATTCCGCCCTGAAAACCGTCTATTATGGTTAACTACTACATAAAATAAAACAAAACCCACACACTTTTTTAGCAAAAGCCGCAAAAGACACAAACGCGAACAGAGCTCTAGCCTTATTAAAAGGTTTATGAACTACATACAAGGGCGCCCAAGTGGGACTTGGACATCGGTTCAGGTCTGTTGCTGGCGGAAGAATTGCGGGATTATGACTTTTAGTTATTTAGGGGAGTTTGTGAAACTGTCGCTCTAATTACAGTTAAATACAGTTCGCGGGCCTTACGCACTTCGAGCGTATGAGGACTTCGGAAAGTTCACACACCACGTCTGGCTTTTTTAAATTTATGCGATGTTCTCAAACTATTGAAAGTAATATTTAGATGCATAATCATGACAATATGTTGTTCAAGTTGTTTTTTTGCGAGGACATGTGTATTCGCTACCCGAATAGCCTATAATACTTCCCCTATGCATATTTTCAGGTGTTTAAAAGTTTGACTTGAGTTTCCTGTTGAACTCGATTGGATTTCTATAGGAAAATGCTCCACCTGTTGAGCACCCCTACAGATATGAACAAATAAAAATATTCCGATCATAGTTTGTACGAACTTTGTAGTTGTTCCTTTAATGCCTTTAAGAACTAATTAAACTAAATGATTAATGAATGAATGTGTCGAGAAAAATAAGTCACTTTCAACCGTTTTGTCACGTATACAATATTGTCTAGAAACAATTAACGCTACCATTTCGAGTTATAAAAATTAATTCAATTTCATTTTTTGATCCTACAGACTGCCCTAAAATAAAAACAACCAAAATTTAATCTTTACCAGTTTTAATATAATTATGTAATAGCTAGATAGATTACTACAGGTGCCAGCGATCCTTAACCGATAAATTATACCCATAACTACATAGAGTTACGTTACCATAATTTATGTAGTTTCTGGTGACAGAGGAGGGATTTATTTATTTCACCAATTTATGACAAGCCCAAGCCTAATCGGAGCTATTTTTGTCAGACACCTTTTAAATACCATTTTTCTTTTGTTCTTTACCAAACTTTAGAAGTTATTAATAATAAGGATCAAACATAATTGAATGAAATTCTCATTCGATTGATTGTTGAAAACGGTTTTTAATTAACTTCACGTATAAAACGTGCATCGTCATTGAAAATTGTCGATTGAAGAACGCCTTTGTAAATACTAAAGCAAATTTCATTTATTAGTAAAAAAAGATGGAATTATATTATTAAATAAAACAAAAAAAAAGATTGATTGTGTGAAAGATGATATGTGTTAGAAAGAGACGTCGAAAGTAAAAAATGGAAGAGGATGACAAAGTCAAAGTCATCATCATTATCATCAGCCCGTATAATGTCCACTGCTGAACAAGAACATCCTCCCGAGGGCGGGTTTTTGTGATAGTCACCACGCTTGGCAGGCGGGTTGGTTGGCGGATCGCAGTAGTATGTACAGCATTTAAGCTAGAGCAGCTGCTGCCCGTTACCAGATATAATGATTCGCTTGTTATAGATGATGTAATAACAATCGGGACCAACGGCTTAACGAGCTTTCTTAGGGTTTTTTCATAAAGCAAGCAAAGGCACTGAGGGTAGCATCTCAGCCAAGACCCGAAAAGAAATCTTAATTAATAACGAATTTATATATTTTTAAGATCAATAATAATAAAAAGACAATAAAATAATAAATCAAACGGCATATAAAAGCACTAATACAAAAAAATAAAGAAAACTAAGTATACTTCTTAGTTTAGTATACGTATATGTTGTAGTAGTACAACGGAATAGTAAGAAAAGTTAAAGAAACAATAATGTATTTATGTCGGTCACATTTCTACGAGTATGTTATGTTTCGATTAATTAAAATATATTATCGCTTTCATTTCACACTTCACACAATTTATTTTATTGTAGTTCTAGGAAGAATCGGAATAATAATTAATTGTATTTATCACTTATTTTTTTCTTAATTAATGTTGTTAGCTTTCACACATCATCAGTTTGTTTGGACGCGCCTATTTGATACCGATATTGGTTTAAATAAATGATTTATGTATTTATTTGAAAATAATATTTTCGATTTACTTAGGCGATGTTAAAAAATATTTTTTTATAGGTTTGATTCCTACTCGGAACAATTAGGAATCGCGTGACCTAAGTAGGCCATTAATTGTGCAGCGTGAAATTAGCAAACAACAACAAACCCGCCCCGGACCGGCACGAAGGCAGGGGGGGGGGCGAAGGGAGATTCAGATTGCTATTTTAAAATTGAATTTTAAAAGAAAAAATCAAATACTATCGGTTTTATCAGTCTGCACATTGTTGTTTGCGGTGGTAGACGTTTGGGTGACGGTGCAATTATTAAAGACAATATTGGCCGTCACTGAAAATTGCTAACTTATCCCTATTTTGTCATTTGTTTGCTGTGAATTTTCAAGCTTCAAATGACATTTTAAATATGTTTTATTTTTATTTTTTCTGCACGATTGAAGTAAGGCTAAGAACTCACGGAGCGGTTTTCACCCGCGCCAGCCGTAAGTGCGGGCCCGTAGCTTCTGTAGGATGTAGATTTATATACAAAAAGAAAGAACACATTTCATGACGCGTTTTATACCCGCGGCGCGCGCAGTTGTTTGCGGGTACCGCTGCACCGGCGGGTAACCGGATTTGCGATCATCGCCCGCCAAGTTTGCGGGCGATGATATTAACCGCGACCGCGCAAATCATCGGTCTCGTGAGTTTAGAAATAAAACCGCAGTTCCACAACCGCTCAGTGAGTTTTTAGCGTTAGTCGATACATTTACGTACCGTGCAGAAATAGGCAACTTAGATCACGGTAAAGCGTGTCTAAAGTGCGGGCTTAGGTCACAATTTTCTATAATTTTGTTTGGGAACTTCAGATGCCTGTTTTGAGCCTGGGATGTGTATTGTTTTTAAAAGTCACCCGCGATACAAGAATTTGTTTCGGTAGTGCGGGAGTTATATTTTAAAAATATAATAAAATGATATTTTTAAGATCCAAGACAAGCTCTCGTAGTCGAGCGAAGTAGTCATTTTTATGAAAAGATTAGATACTTATTACATGGAGCTATTCCGCATGTAAACATAAATTTAATATCTTGTATGTAGCTAATAAAACTCAGGGTGAGCTTAGATCTTCAAGCTGCAAAAAGATGTATAAAGTAATATTACCGCTCTTGTTATATTTCTCATCATTTTTCTCACAGCAAAAAACAATTCTGAAGCTCAGAAGCATACGGTCGGATGTGCCATGATCCGTCAGAAACATTCGTCGTATGTGCCTTTATCTTAAACTGGCACTTACGACCAAATGCAACTGTAGTATAATAGTCATCCGTAGTTCTGAGGTCAAGAGTTACAAGTATAATGGACTAAGATATACAAGTATACACCGATTTATTTATTAGCGAATTCTAAACCTAGGGCAATTTTTACTCATAACAGAATCACAGTTTAAACGCCTAAAATACAAATAAAATTAGGCACAACATTCCCAGTCCAATATTGTCTTATTCAATAAACATTTATAACTATATTATATTTACCTGCTTAGAGTAAAGCAAAAAAGCAATAGGGATCAAGACTAAAAAATATATATTTAGTCCGTTAGTTAGATTACCAAAAAATAGTACATCATCATCATCATCAGCCCGTATTACGTCCACTGAACATGGGCCTCCTCCCAGGGAGGGTATTTGCCATAGTCACCACGCTTGGCAGGCGGATTGATGACCGCAGTATTATGTTGTAACACACAATGAAACGCTCCTTGGTATACGATTATGATAGATGATGTTAAAACAATCGGGACCACCAGCTTAACGTAGTTTCCGAGACACGGAGGGTAGCCTCTCAACCAACCAGACCCGGAAAGAAATCTTGGAATTTAAATAAAGATTTCTTGTCCGGCGTGGGAAACGAACCCACGACCTCCGAGATTTAAAGCGAGCCAAATACCGCTACGCTACGGAGGTTGAAAATAGTACACGCGTACTTTTTACTTAAACTAAAAATAACGAAGATACAGCGAGTTGAAATTTCATATGACGTCACTATAAGTTAAAATTTTACCTAAGAGTGACGTCACAAGCCCTAGCTCCTGAACTTTATAGTTTGTTGTTCCTCTGTATCTTTGTATTTTTTTATTGATTTGATAAATACCTACGTGTCCAATATTTTTTAGTAATCTAACTAACGGACTAAATAGATGTTTTTAGTCCTCATGCCCATTTACTACGAAATCTGGGATATTATTTTCATTAAAACCAACATTTAATAATACTCTCGACACATATTACTTGCAGAGAGTGACTCTGAATACTACGCCGATTTCAGCGTACTATTTTTTGCCGCATTTGTCAATTACGACGGCGGTATCCAGTCGATCGAGCCAAATGATTTATCTAAGACTACTAGTTATATACATTGCATTGTGTAGCATTTTGTGGCCAGATATATACATACTAATAATATATTTAATTGACTCTAAGTTTACAGTATACAGCTAAGAGTATACATAACACTACTATACTAGAGCCATTACAAACGTGCGAACCGAGTGATAAATCATTTTTATCCGACCTCTCGCTCACACTAATAGGGCGAGCGAACTTTCGCTTGCACCCCTAGTGTAACAATAAAAAAGGGATTTGTCGATAGTCAATAGCAGGCTTTTTTTTTCGTATCAATTGACATACGTAGTTAGCCACGAGTCTTTTGCTACTTCACCGGGCATAAAGGCGAGCAGAGCTCCAGCCTTAATAAATGGTTTAAAAACTACAAACTAAGCAACCTGCGCAAGAGCGCGCCCCCTGTGTGGCTCGGACCTCGGCTCAGGGCGGTCGCTGACGATGAGATTGAGGGATGACATTTAGTATTTTAGGGGAGTTTTGTGCAACTGTCGCTCTACTTTACAGTTCGCGGGCCTCTCGGACTTCGGCTCTACGAGGGCATCGGAAGGTTCAATAGCAGGTAATGAGGGAAAGGTTAAGGAAATAATGCAAAATATGAAATAATCAACGACGGCGGCGTCCGAGCGGCATCTATAACGAGTGACGCGGCATGGTCACATTCCTATGACGTAATGATTTATGACTCAGTTCGCACGTTTGTAATGGCCCTAGTATAGCAGTTCCGCGCGGTTCCACCCGCGTAGATACCGTTCCCGTGGAAACCTTGACTTAAAATACCATCGCCGTATAACGTCTACTGCTGAACATGGACCATCTCCCGGGGGAGGGTATTTGCCATAGTCACCACGCTTGGCATTAAGTAAGAAAGTAAAATAGTGAAAAGGATTTTAAGACATAGTTAAAAAAAATATCATATCTAATCTAATTTAACTAGCCTGTGTTATCCCACTGCAGGGCAAATACCTCCCTGTCCCTTTTCCAAACAATTTTGTCTTTTGCGAGTCCCTACAGTAGGAGTCAAGCTCATCCCACCATAAAAAAAAATATCAGATTGGAATACTAAAAAACGAATTTGTGAATAAATTGCGACAGCTAGCAGGCGATAGGAGCTAATATACTTTATCAAATAATTTAAAGCAAAGTCCGTAGAGCGATTACGTAAAAAAAAATAACGAGCGATCAATCGCCAAGTTTGTATGGCAACGGGAAATTGTTACGTAATCCCATCATTTTTATCGTTCGTAATCGCTTTTTTGCGTAATCGCACTGCCGGTGAATTTTCAAATTTTACGAATCGCTACTTCGGCTATATTCCTGCATAGTCTTCAAGCCACTATTACAAGTGATCTTTGTGAAGCCAGAGCTGACGTGTTGGTTTATATGTGCGTTGTGTAACTCCGAAACTTGGGTGGAGCAGGCAGTCGCTGGATCGCCAGATGAATGGAGACTGCCAAACCTGAGAAATAAATACTTTGGGTTAATATTTTAATGCTATTTTTTATACTAGCCTATTAATACAACAACATCATCATCTCCCACGGGAGGGTATTTGCCATAGTCACCACGCTTGGCAGGCGGGTTGGTGACCGCAGTATTATGTGGTACCACACAAGAAAACGCCGCTGACCGTTTCTTGATATACGATTATTATAGATGATGTTATAACAATCGGAAGCAACGGCTTAACGTGCTTTACAAGGCACGGAGAGTAGTCCCTCAACAAGCAGACCCGGATAGAAATCCGAGTTTACACCAAAGATTTCCTGTCCGGGGGGCAAAAATCCTTGAGTAACACCAAAAAAGCTTTAAAAAGATATTTTAATGTCTGAAAGAGTTTTATTCTATACTAATATTATAAAGAGGAAATATTTGATGTTTGTTTGCTTGCTCCGGGCTGGACAATTTCGGAAATTCTTTCGAAAGCTATGTTTTTCAGGACTAATATAGGCTTTATTTAATTTTGAGAGTGTAATATCGCGCGCGGGAAGCTTGTAATATATACATTTAGATTTACGCGTATGATATTTATAAAAAGATAAATTCTCGCATATTAACTCGTCTACATCTATCTTTATTCTATCGCTTACGATTCAGTTAAGTGATATTGACCGTCGTCGCGGACAGACTGACTCAGCGAGGTAACTCCGGCGCGGAGGGATCGATTTTCCGACTACAATTTTTTCCTTTCGCAAATTAATTTACGCCTGCCTTCCCATCGCCGCTGCAGCGTTTCGCGCGCTGGCAGTGGGCTATGTGGGACTCGCCCTCTCCATAGCGTGGTATGCTAAATACCACGAGGAGAGGACCCTACACCACTAAAACCCCCCGGACACTCCTTGGATCCGCCGTTGGCGGGGGTCGGGTACGCATGAGCGTTCCGGCCCCCCGACGGCACCCGCGGCCGATATGGTACCGCGGGACCTCCTGGGCCACACTTACAGTGGCCCATTTGCCCAATTATAGGGACGCCCGGAGTGTAGAGGCGTCCCTACTCCTCATGGTTTCCGACTACCCTAACAATGTCATTTTTGGATAGATAATGTAGTCAGCCACAAGGCTTTTATTATTGCATCGGGCATAAAGGCTAGCAGTGCTCCAGCCTTATTCAAAGGTATGTTTATAAACCATACATATGTGTACCTGCGTTGCGTAGCGCCCCCTGTGGGACTTGGACCCCGGCTCAAGTGGTGACCCCTGGCGGGGGGATTAAAAGATTATGATTTTAGTACCACTTTCTTTTTATATAATGCACATAACGATAGATCAAGTTTGTGACTATTGGAGTCCATGTTAGTTTTTTAAAGATTTTTTAATGTGTCTTAAAAGTACTTAATTTCCCCTAGGAAGTATATTAATGACTTATAAATAAATATTACAGTGGTATGTAAGAACTAACAAAGTGACACCTTTTTTTTGTCCGTGGGAAAATGCTTTAATGTTACGCATCCACTCCATCCATAGCAGTGGTATGCTAATCATACCCCAAAGAGAGGACCCTACCCACAAAAACTCACTGGATCTTCTCCGTCCACCATTATTGAGGGCTTCCCTAAGTTCCCTCATAGGCTCAGTTGTTCTTGCATACGGAAGTGAATGCCTCATAAGTCTAACAAACGTTATCACAACACGCCAATACGATTGTTCTCACAATAATCACCTCGGAGTAGTGCGTTTCCGTTTGCCGGGGCACAAGCTACGTACTGACCAGAATTCGTTCCCGGGGTGAGCGTTGGAGTCCCAGGGGTACGTGAGGACCAGCAGCTTGCCGCAGTGCGAGCCCGACAGTTTGGCGGACGGCTCACGGTTTTCTAGTTGCACATTTATCCCACCTGGAAAAAACAATATAAAAGTCCTTAATAATATTATAAACGCAAAATTTTTAAGTATGTTTGTTACTCTTTCACGCAAAAACTACCGAACGGATTTGGCTGAATGTTTACATGCGGATAGTTTATAAGCTGGATTAACATATAGGCTAATAAATATCACGCTTCGACCCACTAGAGCAGAGCAACGCGGGTAAAACCATGGGGCGCAGCTAGTGATATCCTTATAAATAAGTTATAATCGTCAGTCTCTGGCCATCTGGACCGATGGCCTAATAGAGTTCGCAGGAAACCAGTGGATGCAATCTCTCCCATTGGAAATCGCAAACCAACGTTACTACATAATTTTACTAAAAAGAAAATAAAGTATTAAAAAGAACCTTTACCTCTGGGATGTTTTTTGCTTTCAAAGAACAGTTTCTTCTCAGCGTTCTTGTTATGCGTTGCACTGGAATCCGTGAACATGGCTGAAAAGAGAAAAAGTTGTCCAAAAATCATTATTTTTGAAAAAAATATTCAATGAAAATAATAAAGATTTAGAACAATTATACAGTTTTACCACTCTGTTACATTACATATTTTTCATACAACGACAATCCTATAAAGTGCACATATAGAAAAAAGTGAAAATATACCAAATTAACAAGGCTGTTTGCGCATTTTTTGAAATAACTAGTCGAGACTCAATTTGATTATACTGAAATTCAAAAGTTAAATATTCGATTACAAATAATTTTGGGCTTAGATTGATTCTACAAAATTTTAGGCAATGAGAGAATGCTTTCGGGAGGCGCGCAATCATTATATAGTCGATATGCGGGGTGGAGGGGGTGTATGTGTGATTGCGGGTAGATTTGGCGTGAACAAATGCAAATATTAATTTATTATTATGTTGGTACATTTTACTGCCACGCCACGGGCCCATGGGGATCCGGTCATTTGAAAGGTATTCATGGGGCCGAAGCCAATATTTACGAGGTCTTTTTATGTAAATACCTACGTACTAAATAAATATAGTTTATTTCGTTTACTTACAATCGCATGATACTCAAATATAAAAGATATTTATTTAGTACGTAACGTAGGTATTTACATACACTTGTACTTCTCAATAATATCGCATGATACTCAGTTTGACTACATACCTAACACAGGTTTACTGGGTTTTATATATGCGAAGTTGACATCAGAAACATGGTTCAACATGTCCTTCCGAAGCATGTGCCTGATCCGCTCTAATATAGTTAATATGTACACATCACTCTGGTGATTAGATATCTTCCATACGCCTAAACCTGTAAAAAGATAAAAGACAAGATAAAGAAGAAGTTGTTTATGTAAGATCTTTTTTAAAGCTCTTTGTACAACCTATTTTATTTCGTATTGCCCAGCATTTGAGGGAATTTGTCCATATACATTTTCAATTAGACGCGGCCATAGCCCAATGGCTAGGGCGTCGGTGCGATGCAGTAGCGCGTTAGTAGCGCGACGCGGTCGCGCGTTTGTATCGATACAATCGCGATGCAGTAGCGCGTTAGTAGCGCGACGCGGTCGCGCGTTTGTATCGATACAATCGCGATGCAGTAGCGCGTTAGTAGCGCGACGCGGTCGCGCGTTTGTATCGATACAATCGCGATGCAGTAGCGCGTTAGTAACGCGACGCGGTCGCGCGTTTGTATCGATACAATCGCGATGCAGTAGCGCGTTAGTAGCGCGACGCGGTCGCGCTTTTGTATCGATACAATCGCGATGCAGTAGCGCGTTAGTAGCGCGACGCGGTCGCGCTTTTGTGTCGATACAATCGAGATGTAGTAGCGCGTTAGTAGCGCGACGCGGTCGCGCGATTGTATCGATACAAACGCGCGACCGCGTCGCGCTACTAACGCGCTACTGCATCGTGATTGTATCGACACAAAAGCGCGACCGCGTCGGACGACATCGGTAGAGAGAACGGAGGGGGGAGGGAGTGTGGCGCGGCGCGTGATTGGGAATCGGCATCAGTGCAACGTGCAACACAGACAGGTCCAGAGTGCATGCTATTGTCCGTCACAGGCGTCTACTAACGCGCTACTGCATCGCGATTGTATCGATACAAACGCGCGACCGCGTCGCGCTACTAACGCGCTACTGCATCTCGATTGTATCGACACAAAAGCGCGACCGCGTCGCGCTACTAACGCGCTACTGCATCGCGATTGTATCGATACAAAAGCGCGATCGCGTCGCGCTACTAACGCGCTACTGCATCGCGATTGTATCGATACAAACGCGCGACCGCGTCGCGCTACTAACGCGCTACTGCATCGCGATTGTATCGATACAAACGCGCGACCGCGTCGCGCTACTAACGCGCTACTGCATCGCGATTGTATCGATACAAACGCGCGACCGCGTCGCGCTACTAACGCGCTACTGCATCGCGATTGTATCGATACAAACGCGCGACCGCGTCGCACTACTAACGCGCTACTGCATCGCGATTGTATCGATACAAACGCGCGACCGCGTCGCGCTACTAACGCGCTACTGCATCGCGATTGTATCGATACAAAAGCGCGACCGCGTCGGACGACATCGGTAGAGAGAACGGAGGGGGGAGGGAGTGTGGCGTGGCGCGGCGCGTGATTGGGAATCGGCATCAGTGCAACGTGCAACACAGACAGGTCCAGAGTGCATGCTATTGTCCGTCACAGGCGTCTACTAACGCGCTACTGCATCGCGATTGTATCGATACAAACGCGCGACCGCGTCGCGCTACTAACGCGCTACTACATCTCGATTGTATCGACACAAAAGCGCGACCGCGTCGCGCTACTAACGCGCTACTGCATCGCGATTGTTTCGATAGAAAAGCGCGACCGCGTCGCGCTATTTAGTTTGACTACATACCTAACACAGGTTTACTGGGTTTTATATATGCGAAGTTGACATCAGAAACATGGTTCAACATGTCCTACCGAAGCATGTGCCTGATCCGCTCTAATATAGTTAATATGTACACATCACTCTGGTGATTAGATATCTTCCATACGCCTAAACCTGTAAAAAGATAAAAGACACGATAAAGAAGAAGTTGTTTATGTAAGATCTTTTTTAAAGCTCTTTGTACAACCTATTTTATTTCGTATTGCCCAGCATTTGAGGGAATTTGTCCATATACATTTTCAATTAGACGCGGCCATAGCCCAATGGCTAGGGCGTCGGTGCGATGCAGTAGCGCGTTAGTAGCGCGACGCGGTCGCGCGTTTGTATCGATACAATCGCGATGTATCGATTTGTCGATACAAAAGCGCGACCGCGTCGGACGACATCGGTAGAGAGAACGGAGGGGGGAGGGAGTGTGGCGTGGCGCGGCGCGTGATTGGGAATCGGCATCAGTGCAACGTGCAACACAGACAGGTCCAGAGTGCATGCTATTGTCCGTCACAGGCGTCTACTAACGCGCTACTGCATCGCGATTGTATCGATACAAACGCGCGACCGCGTCGCGCTACTAACGCGCTACTACATCTCGATTGTATCGACACAAAAGCGCGACCGCGTCGCGCTACTAACGCGCTACTGCATCGCGATTGTATCGATACAAAAGCGCGACCGCGTCGCGCTACTAACGCGCTACTGCATCCCGATTGTATCGATACAAACGCGCGACCGCGTCGCGCTACTAGCGCGCTACTGCATCTCGATTGTATCGACACAAAAGCGCGACCGCGTCGCGCTACTAACGCGCTACTGCATCGCGATTGTATCGATACAAACGCGCGACCGCGTCGCGCTACTAACGCGCTACTGCATCGCGATTGTATCGATACAAACGCGCGACCGCGTCGCGCTACTAACGCGCTACTGCATCGCGATTGTATCGATACAAACGCGCGACCGCGTCGCGCTACTAACGCGCTACTGCATCGCGATTGTATCGATACAAACGCGCGACCGCGTCGCGCTACTAACGCGCTACTGCATCGCGATTGTATCGATACAAACGCGCGACCGCATCGCGCTACTAACGCGCTACTGCATCGCACCGACGCCCTAGCCATTGGGCTATGGCCGCGTCTAATTGAAAATGTATATGGACAAATTCCCTCAAATGCGTTAGTAGCGCAACGCGATCGCGCTTTTGTATCGATACAATCGCGATGCAGTAGCGCGTTAGTAGCGCGACGCGGTCGCGCTTTTGTGTCGATACAATCGAGATGCAGTAGCGCGTTAGTAGCGCGACGCGGTCGCGCGTTTGTATCGATACAATCGCGATGCAGTAGCGCGTTAGGGTCGCGCGTTTGTATCGATACAATCGCGATGCAGTAGCGCGTTAGTAGACGCCTGTGACGGACAATAGCATGCACTCTGGACCTGTCTGTGTTGCACGTTGCACTGATGCCGATTCCGAATCACGCGCCGCGCCACACTCCCTCCCCCATCCGTTCTCTCTACCGATGTCGTCCGACGCGGTCGCGCTTTTGTATCGATACAATCGAGATGCAGTAGCGCGTTAGTAGCGCGACGCGGTCGCGCGTTTGTATCGATACAATCGCGATGCAGTAGCGCGTTAGTAGACGCCTGTGACGGACAATAGCATGCACTCTGGACCTGTCTGTTACAATCGGTAGAGAGAACCGATTCCCAATCACGCGCCGCGCCACACTCCCTCCCCCCTCCGTTCTCTCTACCGATGTCGTCCGACGCGGTCGCGCTTTTGTATCGATACAATCGCGATGCAGTAGCGCGTTAGTAGCGCGACGCGGTCGCGCGTTTGTATCGATACAATCGCGATGCAGTAGCGCGTTAGTAGCGCGACGCGGTCGCGCTTTTGTGTCGATACAATCAGGGTCCTGGGCTACAGCCCAAAGAGACTATAATGTAAATCAGCCCCAGCATGATATCTTATTAGAGTATCTTCTCTGACAATATACCAAATAGGGTATTCAATTACTTTATTGCATAATAAAAATAAGAGATTGAATCTATCTGATACTGCTATGATTCATGTAGATAACAACTAATTCTTTAAGAACTATAATAAATCATTTTATAGCTCACAATCTAAACAATGTTATTACAGCAAAGAATTTGTGATTTTATCTAACCCATATAGGAGTCAATATAATATCAGGATCAAATGGTATTTCATCTTAATTTGAAGTAGGTATAACGAATTATAATAATATAGCTGTGAGTTCTAGCTTGTTTTACTTTCAAGACTAAACTAAACTGATTTTTACAAGAATAAAGCAAAAATTGCATTAATTGTTTCTGATGTGTATCTTACTGGCCGCTTAGCATTATAGGCTGCCTGTAAACCATAGTTACATGTTTTTGAAAAATATACCAAATTAACAAGGCTGTTTGCGCATTTTTTGAAATAACTAGTCGAGACTCAATTTGATTATACTGAAATCAAAAGTTAAATATTCGATTACAAATAATTTTGGGCTTAGATTGATTCTACAAAATTTTAGGCAATGAGAGAATGCTTTCGGGAGGCGCGCAATCATTATATAGTCGATATGCGGGGTGGAGGGGGTGTATGTGTGATTGCGGGTAGATTTGGCGTGAACAAATGCAAATATTAATTTATTATTATGTTGGTACATTTTACTGCCACGCCACGGGCCCATGGGGATCCGGTCATTTGAAAGGTATTCATGGGGCCGAAGCCAATATTTACGAGGTCTTTTTATGTAAATACCTACGTACTAAATAAATATAGTTTATTTCGTTTACTTACAATCGCATGATACTCAAATATAAAAGATATTTATTTAGTACGTAACGTAGGTATTTACATACACTTGTACTTCTCAATAATATCGCATTATACTCAGTTTGACTACATACCTAACACAGGTTTACTGGGTTTTATATATGCGAAGTTGACATCAGAAACATGGTTCAACATGTCCTTCCGAAGCATGTGCCTGATCCGCTCTAATATAGTTAATATGTACACATCACTCTGGTGATTAGATATCTTCCATACGCCTAAACCTGTAAAAAGATAAAAGACAAGATAAAGAAGAAGTTGTTTATGTAAGATCTTTTTTAAAGCTCTTTGTACAACCTATTTTATTTCGTATTGCCCAGCATTTGAGGGAATTTGTCCATATACATTTTCAATTAGACGCGGCCATAGCCCAATGGCTAGGGCGTCGGTGCGATGCAGTAGCGCGTTAGTAGCGCGACGCGGTCGCACGTTTGTATCGATACAATCGCGATGCAGTAGCGCGTTAGTAGCGCGACGCGGTCGCGCTTTTGTGTCGATACAATCGAGATGCAGTAGCGCGTTAGTAGCGCGACGCGGTCGCGCGTTTGTATCGATACAATCGGGATGCAGTAGCGCGTTAGTAGCGCGACGCGGTCGCGCTTTTGTATCGATACAATCGCGATGCAGTAGCGCGTTAGTAGCGCGACGCGGTCGCGCTTTTGTGTCGATACAATCGAGATGTAGTAGCGCGTTAGTAGCGCGACGCGGTCGCGCGTTTGTATCGATACAATCGCGATGCAGTAGCGCGTTAGTAGACGCCTGTGACGGACAATAGCATGCACTCTGGACCTGTCTGTGTTGCACGTTGCACTGATGCCGATTCCCAATCACGCGCCGCGCCACGCCACACTCCCTCCCCCCTCCGTTCTCTCTACCGATGTCGTCCGACGCGGTCGCGCTTTTGTATCGACAAATCGATACATCGCGATTGTATCGATACAAACGCGCGACCGCGTCGCGCTACTAACGCGCTACTGCATCGCACCGACGCCCTAGCCATTGGGCTATGGCCGCGTCTAATTGAAAATGTATATGGACAAATTCCCTCAAATGCTGGGCAATACGAAATAAAATAGGTTGTACAAAGAGCTTTAAAAAAGATCTTACATAAACAACTTCTTCTTTATCTTGTCTTTTATCTTTTTACAGGTTTAGGCGTATGGAAGATATCTAATCACCAGAGTGATGTGTACATATTAACTATATTAGAGCGGATCAGGCACATGCTTCGGAAGGACATGTTGAACCATGTTTCTGATGTCAACTTCGCATATATAAAACCCAGTAAACCTGTGTTAGGTATGTAGTCAAACTAAATAGCGCGACGCGGTCGCGCTTTTCTATCGAAACAATCGCGATGCAGTAGCGCGTTAGTAGCGCGACGCGGTCGCGCTTTTGCGTCGATACAATCGAGATGTAGTAGCGCGTTAGTAGCGCGACGCGGTCGCGCGTTTGTATCGATACAATCGCGATGCAGTAGCGCGTTAGTAGACGCCTGTGACGGACAATAGCATGCACTCTGGACCTGTCTGTGTTGCACGTTGCACTGATGCCGATTCCCAATCACGCGCCGCGCCACGCCACACTCCCTCCCCCCTCCGTTCTCTCTACCGATGTCGTCCGACGCGGTCGCGCTTTTGTATCGATACAATCGCGATGCAGAAGCGCGTTAGTAGTGCGACGCGGTCGCGCGTTTGTATCGATACAATCGCGATGCAGTAGCGCGTTAGTAGCGCGACGCGGTCGCGCGTTTGTATCGATACAATCGCGATGCAGAAGCGCGTTAGTAGTGCGACGCGGTCGCGCGTTTGTATCGATACAATCGCGATGCAGTAGCGCGTTAGTAGCGCGACGCGGTCGCGCGTTTGTATCGATACAATCGCGATGCAGTAGCGCGTTAGTAGCGCGACGCGGTCGCGCGTTTGTATCGATACAATCGCGATGCAGTAGCGCGTTAGTAGCGCGACGCGGTCGCGCGTTTGTATCGATACAATCGCGATGCAGAAGCGCGTTAGTAGTGCGACGCGGTCGCGCGTTTGTATCGATACAATCGCGATGCAGTAGCGCGTTAGTAGCGCGACGCGGTCGCGCTTTTGTGTCGATACAATCGAGATGTAGTAGCGCGTTAGTAGCGCGACGCGGTCGCGCGTTTGTATCGATACAATCGCGATGCAGTAGCGCGTTAGTAGACGCCTGTGACGGACAATAGCATGCACTCTGGACCTGTCTGTGTTGCACGTTGCACTGATGCCGATTCCCAATCACGCGCCGCGCCACGCCACACTCCCTCCCCCCTCCGTTCTCTCTACCGATGTCGTCCGACGCGGTCGCGCTTTTGTATCGACAAATCGATACATCGCGATTGTATCGATACAAACGCGCGACCGCGTCGCGCTACTAACGCGCTACTGCATCGCACCGACGCCCTAGCCATTGGGCTATGGCCGCGTCTAATTGAAAATGTATATGGACAAATTCCCTCAAATGCTGGGCAATACGAAATAAAATAGGTTGTACAAAGAGCTTTAAAAAAGATCTTACATAAACAACTTCTTCTTTATCTTGTCTTTTATCTTTTTACAGGTTTAGGCGTATGGAAGATATCTAATCACCAGAGTGATGTGTACATATTAACTATATTAGAGCGGATCAGGCACATGCTTCGGAAGGACATGTTGAACCATGTTTCTGATGTCAACTTCGCATATATAAAACCCAGTAAACCTGTGTTAGGTATGTAGTCAAACTAAATAGCGCGACGCGGTCGCGCTTTTCTATCGAAACAATCGCGATGCAGTAGCGCGTTAGTAGCGCGACGCGGTCGCGCTTTTGCGTCGATACAATCGAGATGTAGTAGCGCGTTAGTAGCGCGACGCGGTCGCGCGTTTGTATCGATACAATCGCGATGCAGTAGCGCGTTAGTAGACGCCTGTGACGGACAATAGCATGCACTCTGGACCTGTCTGTGTTGCACGTTGCACTGATGCCGATTCCCAATCACGCGCCGCGCCACGCCACACTCCCTCCCCCCTCCGTTCTCTCTACCGATGTCGTCCGACGCGGTCGCGCTTTTGTATCGATACAATCGCGATGCAGAAGCGCGTTAGTAGTGCGACGCGGTCGCGCGTTTGTATCGATACAATCGCGATGCAGTAGCGCGTTAGTAGCGCGACGCGGTCGCGCGTTTGTATCGATACAATCGCGATGCAGAAGCGCGTTAGTAGTGCGACGCGGTCGCGCGTTTGTATCGATACAATCGCGATGCAGTAGCGCGTTAGTAGCGCGACGCGGTCGCGCGTTTGTATCGATACAATCGCGATGCAGTAGCGCGTTAGTAGCGCGACGCGGTCGCGCGTTTGTATCGATACAATCGCGATGCAGTAGCGCGTTAGTAGCGCGACGCGGTCGCGCGTTTGTATCGATACAATCGCGATGCAGAAGCGCGTTAGTAGTGCGACGCGGTCGCGCGTTTGTATCGATACAATCGCGATGCAGTAGCGCGTTAGTAGCGCGACGCGGTCGCGCGTTTGTATCGATACAATCGCGATGCAGTAGCGCGTTAGTAGCGCGACGCGGTCGCGCGTTTGTATCGATACAATCGCGATGCAGTAGCGCGTTAGTAGCGCGACGCGGTCGCGCGTTTGTATCGATACAATCGCGATGCAGAAGCGCGTTAGTAGTGCGACGCGGTCGCGCGTTTGTATCGATACAATCGCGATGCAGTAGCGCGTTAGTAGCGCGACGCGGTCGCGCGTTTGTATCGATACAATCGCGATGCAGTAGCGCGTTAGTAGCGCGACGCGGTCGCGCGTTTGTATCGATACAATCGCGATGCAGTAGCGCGTTAGTAGCGCGACGCGGTCGCGCGTTTGTATCGATACAATCGAGATGCAGTAGCGCGTTAGTAGCGCGACGCGATCGCGCTTTTGTATCGATACAATCGCGATGCAGTAGCGCGTTAGTAGCGCGACGCGGTCGCGCTTTTGTGTCGATACAATCGAGATGCAGTAGCGCGTTAGTAGCGCGACGCGGTCGCGCGTTTGTATCGATACAATCGCGATGCAGTAGCGCGTTAGTAGACGCCTGTGACGGACAATAGCATGCACTCTGGACCTGTCTGTGTTGCACGTTGCACTGATGCCGATTCCCAATCACGCGCCGCGCCACACTCCCTCCCCCCTCCGTTCTCTCTACCGATGTCGTCCGACGCGGTCGCGCTTTTGTATCGATACAATCGCGATGCAGTAGCGCGTTAGTAGCGCGACGCGGTCGCGCGTTTGTATCGATACAATCGCGATGCAGTAGCGCGTTAGTAGCGCGACGCGGTCGCGCTTTTGTGTCGATACAATCGCGATGCAGTAGCGCGTTAGTAGACGCCTGTGACGGACAATAGCATGCACTCTGGACCTGTCTGTGTTGCACGTTGCACTGATGCCGATTCCCAATCACGCGCCGCGCCACACTCCCTCCCCCCTCCGTTCTCTCTACCGATGTCGTCCGACGCGGTCGCGCTTTTGTATCGATACAATCGAGATGCAGTAGCGCGTTAGTAGCGCAACGCGGTCGCGCGTTTGTATCGATACAATCGCGATGCAGTAGCGCGTTAGTAGACGCCTGTGACGGACAATAGCATGCACTCTGGACCTGTCTGTGACAATCGGTAGAGAGAACCGATTCCCAATCACGCGCCGCGCCACACTCCCTCCCCCCTCCGTTCTCTCTACCGATGTCGTCCGACGCGGTCGCACTTTTGTATCGATACAATCGCGATGCAGTAGCGCGTTAGTAGCGCGACGCGGTCGCGCGTTTGTATCGATACAATCGCGATGCAGTAGCGCGTTAGTAGTGCGACGCGGTCACGCGTTTGTATCGATACAATCGCGATGCAGTAGCGCGTTAGTAGCGCGACGCGGTCGCGCGTTTGTATCGATACAATCGCGATGCAGTAGCGCGTTAGTAGCGCGACGCGGTCGCGCGTTTGTATCGATACAATCGCGATGCAGTAGCGCGTTAGTAGCGCGACGCGGTCGCGCGTTTGTATCGATACAATCGCGATGCAGTAGCGCGTTAGTAGCGCGACGCGATCGCGCTTTTGTATCGATACAATCGCGATGCAGTAGCGCGTTAGTAGCGCGACGCGGTCGCGCTTTTGTGTCGATACAATCGAGATGCAGTAGCGCGTTAGTAGCGCGACGCGGTCGCGCGTTTGTATCTATACAATCGCGATGCAGTAGCGCGTTAGGGTCGCGCGTTTGTATCGATACAATCGCGATGCAGTAGCGCGTTAGTAGACGCCTGTGACGGACAATAGCATGCACTCTGGACCTGTCTGTGTTGCACGTTGCACTGATGCCGATTCCCAATCACGCGCCGCGCCACACTCCCTCCCCCCTCCGTTCTCTCTACCGATGTCGTCCGACGCGGTCGCGCTTTTGTATCGATACAATCGAGATGCAGTAGCGCGTTAGTAGCGCGACGCGGTCGCGCGTTTGTATCGATACAATCGCGATGCAGTAGCGCGTTAGTAGACGCCTGTGACGGACAATAGCATGCACTCTGGACCTGTCTGTTACAATCGGTAGAGAGAACCGATTCCCAATCACGCGCCGCGCCACACTCCCTCCCCCCTCCGTTCTCTCTACCGATGTCGTCCGACGCGGTCGCGCTTTTGTATCGATACAATCGCGATGCAGTAGCGCGTTAGTAGCGCGACGCGGTCGCGCGTTTGTATCGATACAATCGCGATGCAGTAGCGCGTTAGTAGCGCGACGCGGTCGCGCTTTTGTGTCGATACAATCGAGATGCAGTAGCGCGTTAGTAGCGCGACGCGGTCGCGCGTTTGTATCGATACAATCGCGATGCAGTAGCGCGTTAGTAGCGCGACGCGGTCGCGCGTTTGTATCGATACAATCGCGATGCAGTAGCGCGTTAGTAGCGCGACGCGATCGCGCTTTTGTATCGATACAATCGCGATGCAGTAGCGCGTTAGTAGCGCGACGCGGTCGCGCTTTTGTGTCGATACAATCGAGATGCAGTAGCGCGTTAGTAGCGCGACGCGGTCGCGCGTTTGTATCGATACAATCGCGATGCAGTAGCGCGTTAGGGTCGCGCGTTTGTATCGATACAATCGCGATGCAGTAGCGCGTTAGTAGACGCCTGTGACGGACAATAGCATGCACTCTGGACCTGTCTGTGTTGCACGTTGCACTGATGCCGATTCCCAATCACGCGCCGCGCCACACTCCCTCCCCCCTCCGTTCTCTCTACCGATGTCGTCCGACGCGGTCGCGCGTTTGTATCGATACAATCGCGATGCAGTAGCGCGTTAGTAGCGCGACGCGGTCGCGCGTTTGTATCGATACAATCGCGATGCAGTAGCGCGTTAGTAGCGCGACGCGGTCGCGCGTTTGTATCGATACAATCGCGATGCAGTAGCGCGTTAGTAGCGCGACGCGGTCGCGCGTTTGTATCGATACAATCGCGATGCAGTAGCGCGTTAGTAGACGCCTGTGACGGACAACGAATTGTGTGAAAGATGATTAGTATGATGGCAGTGAAAATAGAAATGATGAATAGAAGGAACGAATGGATGTATGGAAAGAAGATCGAATAAGAGGTGCATGAATCGTTGTAATATGAATAAATAAATATAAATGGTATGAATATTAATATAAGAAATATACATATTGTTGCGCCGATTACCATACTAATTAATGTAAGGGAATAATAATAAAAAAAACTTTAATCATTAATTAATGTAAGGAACATGTTATTAAAATTGTCTGATTTAAGGTTTAAGGTAAGAGCGTAAATTATTTAATACTATGACTTACTTTATTTTTCTGAGAAGAAAAAATTATGATGACTGTTAAATCATTTTTTTTGTCATAAATCGTTTTACGCAGTACAAAAATTTGTAATGTAAGGGAAATTTTCTTAACGATAGAGAAATGTTAATAATATTCATAGAGAGAGCGGGAAATTCTGAATCGAATGATGTATATAACTCATTTTTGCCAAAATGTCCCTTACGTTAATTGATACTTCTGGTATCGATATGATACTCTATTCATAAATTAGCACTAGTACAAGCTTCAAGTCGGATGTGCCATTATACGTCGGAAACATTCGTCGTATGTGTATTTACCATGAACTGGCACTTACGACCAAATGCTTCTGAAGTATAATATTATATATAACCCGACCTTATGCTTCTGAGGTCTAGAATTGCTAGATGACTAGATCTATACAGGGTTATTTGTGAAACACCGGTGACCTCTCAGGACTACGTTACTAACATCATAAACAACAACTTTTGTTCTATGACTTTTAAAAATTCATCATATTTTAATTCATCAGATTTACACACAAAAATAAAAATATTTAAATTCAACGCTCTAAATGTTACGAAGTCTATGCGAAGCAAAAGAAAGCGATAGTACCGACAATAGCGAGGGGAGCGGGGAATACAAAGTTGAAATGTGTTAGAAAGGCAACGAAATATTGAAGATTTGTTTTTGGTAAATGTATTATGTTTTGTAAAAAGTCGTAGAACAAAAGTTGTTGTTTATGATGTTAGTAATATAGTCCTGAGAGGTTACCAGTGTTTTACAAATATCCCTGATATAGTTCGCGCGCCTTAATAATCGCATACTGTCAACATCTCTGAGTTATTAATTTAAATTTTACCATTTTTACTTTAAATTTTACAATAAAAGTACATGTATCCATTTAAATAAACCGAGTGCGATCGTATTACAAGTGAAGACACGAAGAACAAACACTTATAATTATTGTAAACAACAAGAAAACAAGTGATAAAAAGTGCTAGTCATATTCACTAATCTGCAAAATTACGGGATTCCCACAGTTACGTAAGTAAGTTGTTGATTATGATGTTAGTAACGTAGTCCTGAGAGGTTACCGGTGTTTTACAAATAACCCTGTATATGTTATTATTTTTTAGTTTTAATTGCACTTAAATTTGTATTTTTATGGTTGTATGTTTTTTTCATATGGGGGCAAATATTGGTGAAAATGACTATAAATATATTTAAGATATTTTTGTTGCTACAGCGTTGTTACAGTTGGAATGTTTTGTAATTGGTTTTACGGGTCGGTCCGTGGGATGGTCATTTATTTTGAAATGCAATGTGTTAATTTTATGTTATATTACTCGTTCTTACTTAGTGATCTCTGACATAAATATTTACTACCAAAATGTTGGATATTTAATACAGATTTACAATATTTTGGAAGAAGTGATTGATGCTCATATCCCAACTAGGATTGTAGGTTGTAAAACTAAATATCCAATATGGTACTCCTCAGCCTTAATGAAAATTGTTAAAGAAAAATTGGAGTTCCATAAGAAATTGAAATGTTATAGACGACATGGAGATTATTCTACTACTGATTTACTAAGAAACAGACAAAAAAAAGTGGCTGATGAATGTTACAACAAATATATAGAACAGACGGAAGATAGTATAGCAAAAAATAGTAAACATTTCTGGGCTTATGTAGGATCTAAAAAACAGTCAAATAGTCTCCCGGACAATATATACCTAAATGATATCTCCTCTTCTAATGGAAACAGCATAGCAGGTCTTTTTAATACTTATTTTAGCTCTGCTTTTGAGAATAATGTTACGCATGTTCCAGTCATCATATCATCATAAACAGCCCGTTGACGTCCACTGCTGAACATGGGCCTCCTCTTAACAGACCTTGGCAAGCCAGGATCGTAGAGGGATTTTGCCATAATCACCACGCTTGGTAGACGGATTGGTGATCGCAGTAAGATGTAAACCTTGTGCTAATAGATGCTGCTGCCCATCGTTCAGCCATATGTCCCTTAGTCGCCTTTTACGACACCCATGGGAGGACATGGGGTGGTCTATTCTAAGCCGGAAACCACACGGCGATGTTCCAGTCACATCTAATAATACTGATGGTTGCACGTCATTAAAAATTAGTAAAATTCATATCCCTTTAAATCTTGTATTAAAATACCTTAAAAGATTAGACATTAAGAAGGTTTCTGGTCCTGATAGTATTCCACCTATATTTTTACAAAAGTATCATAAAACGTTGTCGGTTCCTTTGCACAAGTTGTTTAATGCGTCACTGCAATCAGGTACCATGCTAGAATTATAGAAACGGTCACTTGTTGTCACTGTTTTTAATTAAAAGTGGTGACAAGCATGACGTTAAAAACAACCGTCCCATTTCAAAACTTAGTGTTAATCCTAAACTTTTTGAGTCTATTGTTACCTCTCATTAAACCTGAAACCAGAGCAACACGGGTTTATAACCCGGAAATCTACAGAATCTAACTTATGTGAATTTATTAACTTCATGACTGAAGCTATGGATAAAGGTTTTCAGGTAGATGTCGTGTATACCGATTACTCAAAGGCATTTGATAAAATTTCTCATACAATACTTTTGCATAAGCTCGAATACATCGGTATACATGGTGACTTGCTGCGGTGGCTAGAATCTTACCTACGAGATCGTAGTCAGACTGTCACTGTCAAGAATTTCTGTTCGACATTCACACCCATAACATCGGGCGTACCTCAGGGCTCGCATCTCGGACTGCTTTTATTCAATATATATATAAATGACGTTTACTCAAATTTTAATAAATCTTTATTTTTATTATATGCAGATGACAAAAATAAAATAAGATAATTAGTACCATAGCTGATTGCCAAGAACTTCAAAATGATATTGACAACTTATGTAACTAGGTACTGCAAAAACAATAAGCTCCATATCAATGTGAAGAAATGTAATGTTATTACATATACTAGCAAGAAAAAATATATTGAATACAATTATAAAATAAATAGTGAATATATCAAGAGGGTATCCGAGGTGCGATCGAATACGCATCTGTAGTGTGGATCCACAGTATAATACGTATATTGACCGAATAGAAAGAATTCAAAATAAATTAAATAAGCATATTACATGGAGAAGTACGTAAAGGAACCCTTCTAAAATAACACATTGCTCACCATCCCTACGGACTCGATGAATGGAGCGAGATTTAGTATTCCTGTATAAAATAGTAAGAAACTAAGTTGACTCCTCGTACCTCCTAGGCAAGATAGGCCTAGGTTGTCCACGCATCAACGCTCGAAAAAAAAGCACTATTTTATATTCCTTCTGTCAGAACCAATTATGTTAAAAACTCCTTTGTGATTAAATCCTGTCGTTCTTACAATAACTTTTGTAATAATAGTAATAACGTTGTAGACATTTTTGACCATTCTTTGCCCAAATTCAAAAAGTAGATACACGATTGCCTAGGTCCAGCTCCTACAACCTTTGTTAGTGGTTCAAAAGATTCATTATCTATCTTTGAACATTCTTTATCAATTTTGAATGGTATTAGTTACATGTTATTTCTTCTTATTTACTTAGTTATGTGTAATATTTAAAATTTCGTAGGCACAAATATTTATTATATTGTGTGGAAACTGTTTTGGATTATGTATTGTTAACTTTGTATGTATTTTATGGATTGTATTGTATCTGTTTGTTTCCCAAATAAAATAAAAATAAAAATCTACTAGTATATAATTAACAAGCTTCCAGCGTGTGGTTTTACCCGCGGACCTACTATTCCTGTAGGAACTTCATAATAAAATAGAACTTTATAATCTTTCTTGATATATGGACTATCTAACATATATTATATAGACAACCTCCGTAGCGTAGCGGTATTTGGCTCGCCTTGAATCTCGGAGGTCGTGGGTTCGATCCCCACACCGGACATAAAATCTTTGTGTAAATTCTAAGATTTCTTTCCGGGTCTGGTTGGTTGAGGGACTCTACCCTCCGTGCCTCGGAAAGCACGTTAAGCCGTTGGTCCCGATTGTTATAATATCATCTATAATAATCGTATGTCAAGGACCGGGCAGCAGTGTTTCCTTGTGCGGTACAACATAATACTGCGGTCACCAACCCGCCTGCCAAGCGTGGTGACTATGGCAAATACCCTCCCTCTCGGAAGGAGGCCCATGTTCAGCAGTGGGCGTTATACGGGCTGATGATAATGATGATGAACACTAAAATAATTTTTCAAATACGGACGGACTAGTAGTTCTAGAGATTAGCGCGTGCAAACAAACATGCTCTTCAGCTTTATATCATTAAGTATAGATGACTATATGAAATACCCAGTGGAGATTTATGATTAACCCCTTAATAAGACATTGGAATGATTTATGTGGCACAAAACATCACTGATTACTATAACCCACGTTGTTATAAATTGTAAACATCATGAATAGATTTTCGTCAGCACTTTCGCGCTATAACTCATGGGGTTAAGGAAAAGCTTGGCTTATAGGCTGTCACGTCATTGTTGAGTTTTGATGAATAATGACAGAGTTTTACTGAAGGGTTTCTCGTACAATAGGCGCATCGTTTAATGGTAAGGGTTACTGCTTACTGAAATTATGGGCTTCTTTAGTGTAACGACTTTTGATTAATTAAGGATAAATCAGATTTTGATTCAATACTAAGAACGGTGCCCACAAGGGGCTCACGGCTCATTCGTTGTGGTGATGTAAATAATCTCACGTTACGTGTATTTTAATGTACGACATCTTCCGTAGCGTAGCTGCATAAATCTTGGAGGTCGTAGGTTCGATCCCTACGCTGGACAAGAAATCTTGTAAAATCTAAGATTCCAGGTCTGGTTGGTTGAGGAACCAACTTCGTGCCCCGGAAAGCACATTCAGCTGTTGGTCGTGATTGTTATGTGATGTTTTGCTTTAGCCGGATTGCTAAACGTACCCGGCCCTCACCAACGGCGGACAGAGGAGTATCCGGGGGTTTTAGTTGTGTAGGGTCCTATCCTCGTGGTATGATTAGCATAGCACCGCTATGGAGAGGGTGAGTCCAACATAGCTTTTCGCCGGCGCGGGAATGCTGCAGCGGCGGAGCGGAGGCGTATATGCTTTTCTCCACGGACAAAAAAAAGTGCTGGAGCTCTGCTCGCCATTGCTTGATGTTTTGCTTTTGCTCCTTTACCGGCAGTAAAGGAGCAAAAGCAAAACATAAAACACCCGGACACTCCTCTGTCCGCCGTTGGTGAAAGCAGGGTACGCTTGGCAATCCGGCAGGGCTCCAACCCTAATAAATGGTTTAAACACTACAAACTAAGCAACCTCCGTAAGAGGGCGCCCCCTGTGGGGCTTGGACCTCGGGTCATGTCGGTCGCTGGCGATAAGATTGAGGGAATTTTGTGTAAATGTCGCTCTACTTTACAGTTCGCGGGCCTCTCGGACTTCGAGTCTACGAGGGCATCGGAGGGTTCTTTGCAAACTAAGGTTCGGGAGGGTGGACAGCAGCGGTGTTTCTGTAGGTATGTGGGTATTATATTTAATATTGTACGGTCACCAACTCGCTTGCCAAACATGGTGACTATGGCAAATCTCTCTCTCGGGAGGAGGCCCAAGTTCAGCAATGGACGTTGTGATGATGATGACGATGATGATGATATGTATAAAATTTTCAATAAGTTTGTAGTTTTTAAACCATTTATTTGGGCTGGAACTCTGCTCGTCTTTTTGTTTGGCGAAGTAGCAAAAGCCTTCTAGCTAACTACATAATGCCCGTCCGAAAAAACCTTCGGAACACATAAATAACTCTACCACTAAATTGTGGGTGAAGGACTGATATATACACTATATAATTATATAGAAGAATACGAGATTAATTGTACAATTGAAGCAATAGCACAATAATTGACCAGAGTCCTCGCGTATGTAATTACATAAGTAGTTGCTAGCCAACTCTCCACATAATTTGTAAATTATGATGACGTCACCGTATATACCATTTTAATTAGCGTTCCGTGTGGTTTTAAGTGCATATTCATTTCGTTGTTGTAGCAACCTTATTTATCATGAAATAACTTTCTTGAGGTGAAACTATTATCCATTAGCCTATTACTTTGTGCATTATTACACAAAAACAGTATAGAGAATACTATATCCACTGCTGAACATGGGCCTCCTCCTCGAGGGTATTGCCAATGTCAGCACCATCGGCAAGCGGGCTGGTGACCGCAGTATTATTTTGAATACAGGGAAACGCTGCTGCCCGTTCCCTGGTATACGCTTGTTATGAACCAACGGCCTAGCGTGCTTTCCGAAGCTCGGAGGGCACCCAAGCAGCAAAATGTAGTCTAGTAACTATCCTGGAGCCACCATTTCATTAGGACTATAACGGAATAGTAAGCAATTATAACCACGGAAAAGGGCCCAATTTATAGGCGTATTTTACCTGATTAAATATCTATAGTAGACTTGGTGCACACCACTTTGACCAATTACGACCTTATAGTTGGACTACGTAGAACTATTTGCGCCCGCGAAGCTAACTATCAGCGCTTAATGGAACCAAACACCACAATAACATACACACTGCATCCCTTACAAGCTCATACAAAATGTTGTGAATTGGTGAATGCACATATGTAAATATTGATAAAGGTAATCATCCATTTCTTATTATAATATTAACTAGAATATTAATTATGGGTAGAGAGTTATTTAACAATAAGTCAAGATTTATAATGTGTTTGAATGTTGCATGGCGCATTTATATTTTCGGTGAAGTATAATAAGCTTTTTATTAAAATTTTTACACGCCCCTTGAAATTAGCGTTTTTATTAAGTTGTATTTTAAAATAATGTTTGTCTTTTCATTGTAAGACATACAATGAAAAGTCGCCATTTGACAAAGTTCGTTATCCCAAATACATTAACAAACCGTTATAGGTTTATAAAATAGTAAATATCAGAACCATGGCTTGGCAATATTGTTTGGAATTAGAGATTCCATTTAAATAGATCCATTTTGGAAAGAAAAGTAAATAGAAACCACGTCGGCAACGAATACGACACAACAAAATTAAAATGTCGGTACTAAGACTATAACAGCATTTGCAAAGACCATTATAAACCAAGGTATTCTTGTACAGGACACTAAGCCTTAAACCTTTATAATTGTGTTAAGATTATAACAAAATTGGTTTATACCACTATAAAACCGCTCCATTTTAATTATAATTGATCTGTTAAGTGAACTTATAAACCCTTATAAAACCAAGTAATAAATGCAAATAGTTTCCAGTATGGTTAGTTCGGTTTATCACACTTATTAGCGTACTTAACTTATAGTAATTTTATAATGCTTCTTGTTAGCAGTTACAAGTATAGCTTACCAGTTTATCTACTCTTGAGTGGATACTATTACCTTTTTCCCTGTGGCAACACTATTGAACACAGCTGATTTTGAATTGTCCCAATTTTTTTTATCGAAATTAATTTAAATTTTACATTTAATTAACCCGAATATCAATAAATCACAGATTAATAGTAAATGTAGTATGTTTATCGTATTAAATTTGTGTTTGAAGTGTGAAATTTTCGTAAATTCAAGGTTCAATAACATGTGTGTTTGACAGTTAGTAACCGGTACTCGTGAACGGATTTTAAAGGTAATTTCACTGTATTTACTTATAATTTCACATCAAAACATCATAATATTGAAATAATACTGCTTTGCCTGTATTATTATTTGTGTTTTACTAGTTTTTATTGCATATCGTTGCACGAATTAATACGTAAACATAACCTCAAGTTGACTGTTCACACAATTATTTCTGTATCAATCTGACTATATTTATAAATAATAATTATGTCTGGCGTTACTACCCGTGGAGCTTTGGCTCGCCAAGCGGAGGACAAACTCCAAAAGGTCTTGAAAGAACTCCAAGCCGCCAAACAATTGTGTAATCAGTATGACAATGAACGGGAAGAGAACGAAAAAGTGTTGTCAGCGTCTATAGATCATGTAAAACTATTAAAAAGTCAGATGGCAGAATTCTATACCACTAAGTTTTCAATGAAATTGACTTATGATGATACACCGGAATAGACAAAATAAGATAAGGATAATATAGTTTTTTTTTAATATATTAAAAGGGTTAAGTTATTAGGTTATTTTTACCAATAAATTTATCATTATATCACATTATACTAGCTCTTACCCGCGGCTTCGCTCGCATTGAAGCCATAAATTTAACAGTATCTTATATGTGTACAAAGATTCATGATGTTCGTTTAAGTAGTTTTCGCGTGAAAGCGTAACATTATATTTACATTTGTAAGGAAGGGAAGAAGGAATTCCATATAAGAAATAAAATCATTGTTTGAAAATAAAATAATTAACGTTCAATTATTGTTTGGACTAATAATCAAATAAAAACCATTAATTAATTTGCACTTGTATTTTTTTTTTTGGTTGGTTACAATGTTCTTATAATTAAAGTATTTTTTTTATTGTTAACAATCTGTCAGTAAATTACATTTTAACCGGCAATACGGCCAGTACCATATCAAAATATTTTACATCCAACCTTATTACACAAAAGATTTTATTTAGTGTAAGTAGTTTTTTTTTATGTCCAAAATGTTTTATTGAGTAATGTAGTGAGACTAAAAGTTTTCTTATTTTATGATACAGCAATAAAATTTTAAAACCAATTAATACAAATTTGAGATTTGACAGTTTTTTTTTTTTTAGCAGTATTCGTAATACTTTTTATAATGTTTTTTTATAAGTAAGTACACGATAAACTTAAGGAGCTTACTCTATATATTCGTTTTTTTATATTGTTGATATAATAACAGGTTTTAGTGTGACCGCGTCTTAAGAAACCATTTTTTTGGAATTCAATAAGTTGATAAACACATTCGATGTAGAGTTCAGTTCGCAGTATGTAATATATGGTATAATTGTAATTTCAATTATATAAAAGAATCCTATAAACGATAAAAAAAATGATGTATAGGTATATTGTACTCTATGGAAAATATAATGTTATATCAAAAGTTGTGTATACTTAAGCGATTGACTTTTAACATAATACTTAATTGTTATGATCAATTCCGTCATTATCATTATCTACTTACTTTGTATTTTGTGGATTTTGTATTCATTTAAAGCACTCTCAGGGTGAATAGGTATATTTTACTTATATAATAAACTTAATTAAATGTTCTTTATTGTGCAAAAATAATAAATAATATAATATAATAATATTATATATTTTTTTTATGAATGAGTTAAAAACCGAAGAAAATGCTAGCTTGGATGTTATTGAAACTTTATTTAAAATAGGTAAATGGTTTTTATTAAATATTTCTTTCAAAATAGGGGGATTGTGTGTCATAAATGTTTAATGCACTTTACAAAGAGACTTTTCTTTTCATACATTTTGTATAGACTTTTGATGATGTCACTCAAATCTTAATATTTTCACATTGGAGCTTTACAGCGACATTATCATAAATGTTAATTGTAATTTAGAATTGTTACTTTAAAAGTTATATTTAAAAATAGATTTATTAATAATTACCTATGTTTAACAGGCCTAAGTGCCATTTTTGTAATATTTAATCTTTAATCAAATAATATTATTTAATATTTAATCAAATATCTCGAAAATTAGACGAGAAAGATTTTTTTTATTTTTTATTATTTAACTATACTTATTGTCTGAAATGAATATTCATTATTCTCTGAAATGAATCTACATAAACTATTTGTGGAACAAAAACTTTGTTGGCCTGTGTAATCTGTTACGCATAAATATAATATTATGAGAACTTACTAATTAATATCAACATTATATTTCGTATTTGGTTTTGTAATTTTACACATCATAACTTAAATCGATCGTTTTTTTTTGTCATAAAAAATATCAAAAAAAATATCATACACAAACTGCTTCACTTTCAATTTTATGAAATTATTTTATAGCGTATTTCTAAATTTTGGTTTGTAAATCTTAGAGGTTAAGCAACTTTTTTTTTTTTTTTTTTTTTTTTTTTTTCGGACGGACATATGTAGTTAGCCAGGAGGCTTTTGCTACTTCACCGGGCATAAAGGCGAGCCGAGCTCCAGCCTAGATAAATGGTTTAAACACTACAAACTAAGCAACCTGCGCAAGAGGGCGTCCCCTGTGGGACTTGGACCTCGGCTTAGGGCGGTCGCTGACGGGGAGATTGAGGAATTATGGCTTTTAGTTTGTTTAGGGGAGTTTTGTGCAACTGTCGTTCTACTTTACAGTTCGCGGGCCTCTCGGACTTCGAGTCTACGAGGGCATCGGAAGGTTCTTAGCAAACTAAGGGTCGGGAGGGCGAGGGGGGACGCGTCGCGTTCGCGGGCGCACTCTTCTCCGGCGGGTCGGATAGAGTGGTCTCTGTGTAGTGGTGCTAGTTTCTTGCAGTCTCTGTACTGCTAGTTGGTAAGTTGTGATCTCGTCGTCCGGGTCGTCTAGGACGCCCCGAGGCCGACGGTGTTTACGACGCTTTGTAGGCAAAGGCTTGTAGTCGGATGCTGCAACAACCAACGGGTTTGGATGTTGAGCCGCGGATTCAAAGAAGCGTTTCGACGCCTCTTTCATCCACTGCTTGATGGAAGGCAGTTGGAGATCAGAATGCAGGTTGCGATTACGAATGAACCACGGTGCCCCGGTGGCACGTCGAGTGAATCTACTTTGGACAGTTTGTAAGCGGTACAAACTGCTAGACGCTGTATGAGCGCATACAGTGCTCGCGTACGTCATAATCGGCCGTATACACGTGGTATAAATCCTAACCTTGTTATCAAGTGATAGTTTACTGCGTGAATTTAAGAGACAGTGTAGTCGACTGAGCGTAAGCGAAGCCCGTGCACGAACGGTTTCTACATGCGCTCTAAAGTTTAGCTTTCGGTCAAGGATTACGCCTAAGTACTTGGCTTGCCGTTCCCAAGGGATTGGTTCGCCAAACATCGTGACCGGTGGAATGACCGGTGGGCTGTTGAATCTCGAGAAGAGTACAGCGGCACTCTTTGTCGGATTGACTTCGATTCTCCACTTTCTGAACCATTTGCCTAAGGCATTTGATGCGGATTGTAGAGCGTCGTGAATTGCAGTAGGACTGCGGCCCGAGTAGTATAAAGCGGTATCGTCCGCGAAGAGTGCCAGATGGGCCTTCTTGGGTTTCGGGATGTCACTTGTGTAAAGCGAGAACAGGAGTGGCGAAAGTACTGAGCCTTGTGGCACCCCTGCTTGGATCGGGTGAGGAGAAGAGTAATCTCCTTCTACACGATACCTAAAGGTTCTCCCCGAGAGGTAGTCTCGTATGATGTGCATGAGACGGTCCGGCACTTTGAGTTGGTAGAGCTTATAAATTAAGCCATTGTGCCAAACTTTGTCGAACGCTTTAGCTACGTCAAAGAAGAGTGCTCCAGTATGGCATTTGTGTTTGCCTGATTTAACAAGGATGTGTTCAACAATGCGGTGCACTTGGTGAACACAAGAGTGTTTGGCTCGAAAACCAAACTGCTCATCTGGAAGAAGGTTATTATTCATAGTGAATGTTAGAAGTCGGGCATATATTATGCGCTCGTAAAGTTTTCCCAATGATTTGAGAAGACTTATAGGGCGATAAGAAGTGGGATCCTGCTTTGGCTTGCCAGGCTTCGGAATACCAATCACGGTGGCTTCTTTCCACTGGTGTGGAAATATGTTATTTGTTAGAGCCGCATTAAAAATTGCGGTCAAGAGGCACAGCAGAGGGATCGAGAATTGCTTAAGCACTCGATTGGTAATCCCGTCGGGACCTGGGGCCTTTCTAGGATGTAAGTCCTTGATCAAAGATTTCACTTCGTCTACGGTAACTGCCGGTAGCACGTCATTGTCGTCGTCCTCCCCATTTGCGGGGGGGCCGTCGGCGGAACGGACGGGTATTGCGGGTAAGGGAATTGCTGATCTACGTTCAACCTCGGCGTCGACCTCTGCGAGGTGGACTGGGTCTACAGGTAGAGTACTAGGCGTACATTGGGTCTCTAGGCTATTAGCTAGGCATTCGGCCTTCTCATCGTCGTCAAACGCGGGGCGTTGATTTGGGCGATTGAGAGGGGGCATGGAGGAACAGGTAATGGATTTGAGCTTCTTACAAAGATCCCAAAAGGCCAAATGTGACGGTTTAAGGTCACTCAACATTGTATCCCATCTGGAGTTTCGCATTTCGTTGATACGATCTCTTACAGCGCGCTGAAGAGATCGCATGCGCAAGCGGTTTTCCTCGGTGTGATACGAGTCGTAGGCTCTGATGGCCGCATTCTTCTCGGTCATCAGCGCACGCACATCATCAGGGAGCTTCCATCGATCGAGGTTATCGATTGTTGGTACCTCCCGTGAACATTCATTCACCTGACAATGTACGTGAGCTGTGAGAGAGTCGATAGCGTTAAGTGTTTGCTCGGGGGTTTGAATATGAGAGGGTATGGAGTCAAGATATTCTGAGGAAGCAGACTCGAGTCGGGACCCGAGCTTTTTCCAGTCAGTAACAGTCTTGGTCTGAGAAGGATCTGAGTGACTACTGGGAGATAGTAGATCTATGATGACGGGCCTGTGGTCCGAACAAAGCTCGTGATGCACCTGTACAGAAGATAAACGTAAGTTTACGTTCTTTACAAGTGCAAAGTCGAGTATGTCCGGTCGGTGGCCGGGAGTATAAGGGAAATGAGTAGGTTCGAATGGAATGATAGGATCGAAGGGAATTAATTCCAAGCATTGTGACAGTGAGGTGCCTCTCGAGTTATTCGTGTTGCAGCTCCATGTCACATGCTTAGCATTGAGGTCGCCGGCGACGATGACCGCTCCCCCTAAATCATGAAGGATTTGGATATCGCTCCGAAGCAACTCCTTGTCCGGAGGAAGGTAAGCCGAAACGATTGTGATTGGCTGATGACCTGTCATGCCTAGCCGACAGACGGAAACTTCAATGTTTACAAGATTGACTGGTGGGTCCAACGGTATGCAATGCAATGACCTTTTGAAATATATCAAAGTGCCACCTTTTGCAGAATTAGTCCGGTCATTTCTAACTACGCGGTAATTCGCGATTCCAGGACTTCTCCGATTGGACGGCTTGAGGAATGTCTCTTGAACTAAAAACAGGTCTAATTGATGGTCACGGAGAAATTCTCCAATTTCATCACGCTGCTTTAGTATACCGTCCGCGTTAAAGAACCCTATCCGGAGGGATCTAGGTTTAATCCTACAAGAGACTTTACTCATTCCTACTTGTCTAACACTATCCATAGTTAGTTGCGATTAATAAACGAGCGAAGGACCTTTGCTGTTTGAAGCGCGGTCTGAAGAGCGATTTCCTGGTCATTAGGGTTCTCGTTTTTCATCTCAACGAGATCAGCGAGCTCCATAATGGCGTCGATATCGATAGAGGCTATATAATTAGCAATGATATCGATTTTAGGAAAAGCGGTACGTGATTTAAGCATAAGCTGTTTGGGCTTTGGGGCCCGGACCATCATGGGTTGGGCCTGGGGTGGTTTTACGGCCTGAGGGGCCCTAGGTTTTTGGGGCTGAGGGGCCTGAGAGACCTGAGGGGCCTGAGAGACCTGAGGGGTCCTGGCCTTTTGAGCCTGAGGGGCCTGAGCGACCTGAAGGGTATTGGCCTTTTGGGCCTGGGGGGCCTGCGAGGCTTGAGAAACCTGAGTTATGGAAGCGGCAGTTCTCACTGGGGCCACCACCTGCGATGTCATAGTGACTTCGTTGGTGGATTGTGACTTATGCCATATAGGGAGCGGCCACACCGGTCCTAGGCTGTTACCCCGGACTTGGGTGGAGTCGATATGAGGTATGTTAGGGTTGGGTTCGGGAACTGGGACGGAAACAGCGGGGTTCCGAGCGACCTTGGACCTGCCTCGTGTGCTCCTGGATCCCCTTTTACTGTGAAGTCCTTTGTTCGGGGCTTTAGGACACCCCCGATAGTTGGCTGGGTGACCTATTTCCTGGCAGTTTACACAGCCAGGCGGATCAGAACTATCGTTTCGGTCTTTGGGCCGACTACATTCAGACGTATGGTGACCGGGGGTGAGGCATTTCACGCACCTCGGTTCGATATGACAATATCTAGATGAGTGCCCAAATTGCTGACAATTGTGACACTGTCCTATGGTAGCGTTTCGCCTGGGAGGTTCAACGATCAGTCCATCTAAATCACAGATGGATTTGATAGCGAAGATCTTTTGACCCTCCGCAGATTTGTCGAGATGGACAAGAATCATGTCGAATGATTCCCCATTTGCTTTGCGCATACGGTGCACTTCGCGCACAGGGAATCCCTGGTTAAAGATCGATGCCTTAATATCATCAATCTCGAGGTGACGTGGTACACGGCGAATAACTACACGTAAGGGTTGCTCGCCCGGGAGTCCGTAAGTAAAGTATTTCACTTTTTCGTTGTCTAAAAGCGAAGTTATTGAGCGAAAATGACGTGATGATTTGAGCTGGAGGCGGATTACGCCCTGTCTTTGAATAGACGTCGCCCTAAAATCATCAACGGTTAAGCCCTTAGCCGGAAAGTATGATTTAATTTGCATCCATCTCGGGATGTCTTGGATCATAATCGGTGGCGGTCTTTTCTCTTTGATCAAAGACGATTCAGGGCGAACTTGCGAGTTTGTCGATGCACCCGGTAGAGGGGAAGGTGATTTAGCTTCTGAGGCGAGAAGCTTTTTTGGCTGAGGAGATCTTGACTCCAAATCCGAACCGGACTCAGATTTCCTCTTTGCCTTTCCCCCTTTACCTGCCACTTGCCATGGAGCTCCCGTACCATTGTCATCCGAGTCTGAAAACTCAGACGGCCCAGAGCTTCCTCCGCAAGGGAGTTCGTCCGTTGACATAACGGACGAAGCGGAAGGTGAGGGTGACCGCGAATACGTTTTTCGCGTTTTCGGCGAGCGATCGCGGTCACTACCTGATGTCGGCCGCGATTGGACCCGTTTGGCGGATTTACGCGCGGCTTTTGTCCTCGCGGTCTCTTTGTACCTAATTAACTCGGCGGCGGTCATTCGTGAACAAAGGGATTTAGCCCCATTGTTCGTTTTACTACTTGCAGGTGCAAGTGACGAACAATGGTTGTCGGAATTAGTATTGTTCATTTCCTTATCAGGCAATGAACAAAGGGCCGTATTTACTGTGCCGAGCCTTTCATCGGAGGACAAAGTGTAGTCACTTTCCCCTGGTTTCGGCAATCCGTACTTCTCACATAGTTCCAGCCAAAGTGTTGGATCTCGCGATCCAATAATTTGGCCTGCACGTGAGAAGTAGTCTACCGACCCTTGGGTGGAGTGCTCCAACATCTTTGACGTCCAATGTCAGGTTGACTACGACGAACTTACGAGGGTTCCTCGCGAAGCGTTCCGAGAAGAAGAACCCACAACAAACTTCTCGGCTGTCGCTCCTATCTTATTATGTTGCCTAGTCCCCGAGTTGGATGGGCCCGGGGATGAGTAAGAATGTGTAACCCTCCTCGCCGGGTATAAGCGAGGAGGTTTGAGTGCCTATGGGTGAGCCCTAAGCTTGTAATCCCTTCGCCAATCTTAATGTGCTAAGGGTTCCTATCGGCTTAAGTGCAGAGGGTGATATGGGCCGAGGCCGTCAGCACCCAAACGACACTTAAGGATGGGATTTATAGGGAAAGGGTAGGGTGGGAATGAGGAGATAACTAGCGTCGACTAGGGGAGCCCCCAAGGCCGGTGGTTCTAGTCCCTTCCAATTTACTGCTTTGTCCTGATGGGACAAAGCCGGGTGTATCGGGTCAACACCCCACTTGGCTTCGTTGGCACGGTTACGTTTCCACCAAGGACCACAAAGTGGCTTTTCCCTGAAGGGGCAAAGAGTCTAGAAACAGAATTATCAGAGAGATGCTGTCTTTAAAAAGACGCCACCCCTCTGATGTAATGATGGTCGCAAGCGACTGAAACGCACGGCAAGCGTACGTAAGCTTGTAAATTGGCGGAGCGCACACGGAACACGTCCGCACGCGCCGAGGGCCAAAATGCAAGTCGGTTAAGCAACTATTTTGTTTAGTTATTTTATTGTTATGGCTACATTTGTTATAATCTAATCTCCAGAATAAATTCTACAACATAATTTCGATTCAATTTGTTTGGTCCAATTTAAACTTTTAAATTGAAACAATAAAATAGCAAAATATTTATCGTATGACCCATTGTCAATCATTTTAACCACGAATATCAAACTCTGGGTCCTTTGGGAAGCGATAGTCTGCCAAGAAACCTTTGCCCGGCAGTCATAAATATGCTTAACTAACACTCAAAGATAACAGCTACTCTAATAGTAAAAGTTGACTCTAAATTGCTTGGGGATAAGTCGACTTAACGTAAAAATATTTGACTATAAAATAAGAAGCATAGTGCACTAGGTATCTGATACAGAGATATTTCTTGGTTGAAATAATTTATCTAAACTGCATTAGTCTATTCATCCAATAAATTCTTGATTGGAAATTAAGAAAAAGTTTTTATTCAAAGTCCGAAGCAGTTTGGGTGTTACTGATTGGGTGAATAATATCGTGATTTTTTTAATCTTTCGCCTTAAGCGAAATACCTAATTATACTTTGTTTTACTTTAAAGTTTTTTATTAATTCAACGAGTTTTCTGTTAAGTTTGAACTTTTAAAATTACAATCACAAAGTCGTATTTGATATTTCGTGGCACGTGATGGTTATAAATAGAATGCATTCGGACGTTGACTTCCTGAAGTCAACTCTTTGATCGCAACGTGGTTAACGTCATTCTACGACACCGGATAACATATCAAAGAGTAGTTGAACCGCTGCAGTGAAACAAAATCTATTAACAAAACGAATATATTTAAAAATTGAGGTTACAATTGTGTTGAATGTTTAAATTCCTTGATTATTTATTCTTGTAGAACTAATGGAAATGTTGTAACTTTAAAAATTATCGAAATCGCTCCGGAAAACTACAATGTACTTACATTGCTGCACCAAAGGTGGGGCACAATAAAATGTAGTAGAATTACTTGATTGATCTGTTTTATTTTCCTCTTTGCATTCGACGAGCAAGCAAGAATTAGTAACGCGTAAGTCACATGGAACAAACTGGCCTAAGAAAGACATGAGTTAAAAAGATTGGAGGAGGCCCTGGTCTTTGCCGATTCGCAAACAAATCTACAGAATATAACAACAAGTCAAATAAAATAATAGTTTAAGGTTTACATTAAATTTAAGTTTTGTGTGTATTGTTTTTTAATATAATTGTATTATGGATCTGAATAAAAAGCTATATTATTATTATTATAAGGTTCACAAGGTCTTGAGTTCGATCCCCACGCGGGACAAGAAATCTTTGTGTTCATTTAAGATTTATTTCCGAGTCTGGTTGGTTGAATGTGTTGAGGCCCTATGTGCCTCGGAAAGCTTATTCTAATAACTTATCTATAGCATTTATATACCAGGGAACGGATTGCAGCGTTTCTCTGTTAGTATTATTACGTAATATTATATGGCAAAATCCTAACGTTCAGCTGTGAAAGAAAGAAAGAAAAAGATTTATTTATGTTTTTTCACACTGTTTTCCGTAAAAATACAATATCAAGTTAATTAATTAATTCCATATGCACCATAAATAGGCACCAACTTCAGCTTTAAGCTACATCCACACATTTGCGTATAAATGTGGCGCTGGTATTCTACATAGTTGGCCCCATTGATGACGCCACGTTTATAAGCAAACATAAAAAAAACAATCAATTACATTCGAAATAATAATACGAATTTTTACATAAAATTAAAATAATAATAGAATATTAATTTATTTCTAAAACTACTATTTAAAAATATAAAACAAATAATTAAATAAATAAGATTTTTAAATTTGAGACTTATATACAGTGGACGTTTGACGAGCTCATGATGGTGAAGGTTACCTGTATCTTATGTTTATGAGGCTATAATTATGTTTTTGTTTTATTTTTTTGTGGCCAAGAGAGCGGTAACAAAGTATATCCCACTAATTAATCTGTTCAACCCCGTATCATTGAGGTATTACAATTTTTAAGGAAAATGATACCTCTATTATACGGGGTGGAACAATTGAAGTAGTGGGATTTACTTGACTTTAGCCCGGGTCTGATATGTGGGAGGACTTCCCTCAGTACCTAAATCCGAAAGTTGGCTAAACCGTTTGGTCCTGATTGTCTTAGCTGATTGTAAAATTAACGTTAAATTAAATTAAAATTTGCATTTACGTATGTTAATCACCTTCGATTTTTAGGCCCACCTGCCAAGCGTGGTAACTACGGCAGCAACCCCTTCAAAGAAGGTCCACGTAGGACTGCCACCCTGCAGTGGACTGATGATGATGACACTGCATATATTTATAATTTATAGCACACAGGTATTAACGCGATAAAATTACCTATTTATATTACCCGACGTTTCGATCCAGTTACATTGATCGTGGTCGCGAGCAGACTGGCTAGGTGATGTCGCTCCGTAGTTGAGGGCGTCGAGTTACCAACTACCCTCAGTTTTAATTTATTTTGTGTCGTATGGCGGTTGAAATTAAAAAACATAAAAATTTCAACCAGGAAGATGGTTTTAAATTATCGACGACATGGAATCCAATTGTCAAAAAGCTGACACCGCGGTTGGTGCAGTCGGTTAAAAATATCATTTTTTGAACTCATTGAGTGAAGTGTGCAGCCGGCCTTACGACACTAAATTAATTAAAACTGAGGGTAGTTGGTACCTCGACGCCCTCAACTACGGAGCGACACCACCGAGCCAGTCTGCCCGCGACCAATATCAATGCATCTTAATCGAGATGTCGGGTAATATAAAAAGTTAATTTTATCGCGTTAATTTAAAAGTTTATACTGCATATATTTGTCTATCTTTAATTTACTTCGGTATCAAGTGAAGCCTGATAGTAGGTAAATTAATTAAACGCTCAAAAGTAAAATAATTATCAGACTCCAGAAATTATAAGTTACCATCTCTGATATTCGTAATATAATTAATGAAGCTGTGGATTACGTTACAATTAGATGATACAAAAAAAAAGTGCCACGAACATTATTATGGTGAAAGTAGAAAGTTGATCGAAGCGATTTAATCCTATTATAACAAACTAGCTGCGCCCCGCGGTTCTACCCGCGTCACTCTACTTCAGTGGGTCGGAGCGTGATATTTAAGCCTATACCTACGTTAATCCAGCTTATAAACTATTCGCGCGCAAACCTTCAGCCAAATCTATTCAGTAGTTTTTGCCTGTTGATAATGATGATGATGAAGTGGGTATTTAAATGATTTCTTACAATACAACCATAATTGCAAGTGAGTAGGGCTATCATATTTTTAGGCTGAATCTAGATCGATTTTTAATTGTAATTTTTATAAGTTTTATTACTATAAGTTTATATCGAGCACAATAATAATTGAAGTAAGTATGTGCCATTTAATCCGCGTTCTTTTTGTTCAAGCGGTTGCCGCCTCTTCGTCACGAACCCTTTTAAGTTCACTGCGGTATCAGCTCCACTTAGCGGGTATCTTGTCTACCGCAGGGATTTAATACGTGCGTTACTTGTTAACATGTGGTTATACTTATTGTTAACTCGACTAGAAAATTAGATTATGTTTGAATACTCTCAATTCATAAAAGGGCAGCTTTTTTGGGTTCCGTATCCGAAGGGTAAAAACGGGACCTACTAAGACTTCGCTGTCTGTATGTCTGTCTGCCTGTCACCAGGCTGTATCTCAAGAACCGCGATAGCTAGACAGTTCAAATTATTACAGATGATGTATTTCTATTGCCGCTATAACAACAAATACTACTATAAAAAAATGCGTATATAATACACATGTACAACTAAAACAAAATAACCTATACAATACTACTAACCTCCGTAGCGTAACGGTCGTGGGTTCGATTCCCACGCAGGACAAATAATCTTTGTGTAGATTCTAAGATTTTTTTCCGGATCTGGTTAACTGAGGGACTACCCTCTGTGCCTCGGAAAGCACGTTAAGTCGTTGGTCCCGATTGTTATAACATCATCTATAACAATTGTATACCAGGGAACGGCAGCAGCGTTTCCTTGTATGTTACAACATACTGTGGTCACCATCCCGCATGCCAAGACATTGGCAAAGATGTTATACGGGCTGATGACGATGATTATTATGAGCCCGATGCCACTGGAGGGCAATGGTTCCCCTTCCTCCTTTCTATTTTCCCTAGCACAAGTCACCTGGTACCAATCTTTAAGGAAAGAGTCCAGTTCGTCACGCCATCTCCTTCTGGGCCTACCGCGTCGCCGGTTCCTGGTGTTGGGAAGCCAATCTGTGGTGCTTTTTCCCAACTAGTAGGCGAAATGCGGCAGATGTGTCCCGCCCAGTTCGAGTTTAGTTTGGCAGATGTGAGGCCTACATCTGCGATCAGTGTTTTGGAGCGCAGTATGCTGTTCCTTATACTGATCTGCAAGTTTGACTTTAAGAATATTGCGTTCCATTGCTCGCTGACTAAGCAGTTATTATAAAAAAAGGTAAAATAGTTTATTGAATTCGAATTATAAACGCAATGATTAAACCAGATTCATAAATCTCAATTTGCTTTGTTTTCGTAACTGTGCGCTGTGTCATAATTAAAATTGGCTCTGCTCTCTTTGACAATATTTTAATATTTTTTAATAATCGTCCAGGATTGCAGAATGTGTAATATATATGCATATTAGCTTCAATAGTTTGCAATGTAAGACAAAAAAAACGTAACACTTGTAGGTATTCAGCGCTTTGTGTGTATAAATCAGATTGCTTTATATAAAACAATTCACATTATGAATTGTTTTTTGTGACGTTCCGTATTTTTTTTTTATTTTTATTCCAAAAGTACCATCTATTTGTGTATACTTTAACCGGTTATCATTTGAATATTTTACATTTTTTTATCTCAAGAATTTATTAATAGTATGTATTGGAATTACCACTGTTGAACATGGGCTGAATGAGGTGTTGCCATAAACACCACTCTTGGCAAACGCATCGGTGATCGGAGTACTATGTACTTACAGCATACCCGGTATACGTTTGATGCTACTGACTCCCTCTCTGGGCAAGTCTGTCCCCCTTTAAAGAATCTAAAGCAACATGAAACATCGACCTTTGTACTTATGAGAATATTTTTACCCCACTTTTATCTAGTATTTCCAATATTAAGCCTCCAAAAGTTACAATTTTGCTTACAAGAACTAGGTCGTTATTACACCTCGAAATCTAAAAATATTGAAGTTATGGAAAAAAGGTGATATGTTTAAAATCAGCACATTTTATTAACTTAACACTAGTTTTATTAGTTTAGTAGTAGTTATATTAGTTTACGATAGCTGCCGTTGAGGCTTGTTGTTTTGGGTTCGATCCCTGGGACAGCTATGTGTGAACCTCGGATAGTTTCTGAGTCAGTGTGTTACTTGTTTCCGTGGTTTATGAGTTGGTAGTTCCCGGCGATGCAGGAATATTTTTCCCTCGTGTAGGAACTATTCATTCATCATCATCAGCCCGTATAACGGCCTCGGGCCTCCTCCCGAGGGAGGGTTTTTGCCATAGTCACCACGCTTGGCAGGCGAATTGGTGACTGCAGTGTTATGTTGTAATACACAGGGGAAACGCTGCTGCCCGTTTTCTGGTTCGTTTGTTATAGATTATGTTATAACAATCAGGACCAACGGCTTAATGTGTTTTCCGAGGCACGGAGGGTAGTCCCTCAATCAACCAGACCCGGAAAGAAATCTTAGAATTTTCACAAAATTTTCTTGCCCGGTGTGGGGATTGAACCAACGACCCCCGAGATTTAAAGCGAGCCTCCGTAGCGTCTGAACTATACTTAAAGTAAATAAAAGATTTCTTTAAACAGTTCCTAAAGATGAAAAACAGGCCATTTTAGTAAACTGCTTGTGATAGTTGATAAGCAATTTTCATTGTAACGTTAAAAATTATAAGGTAGGTACTATGTAAAAGTGAAAACCTCTTTTGACGTCACGGTTCAGAGCTAGCGAATTACAACGCTACGCTCTTTTTGCCTTGTAAAACGATTTAACGAGGTTCAGCGATGCTCTTTAAAACAAAATACAAGTCGTATCTGTGTATTTTTATCGCGTAGATCACTATTATTTCGGTTTATGAACACAGTAAATAGCGATAAATGCGAATCAGGTAAAATTGTCATTGTTTTACATTGTATCTTATCTTAATTTTATTCTAATCCCCTTTTAACTTCTTTATACAAGAACAACTCTTGAGAGAATGTCAATTGTCACTTTGCTTATTTCTATTACCATAGCAATAACAGTGAGACACTTCATCATCATCATCAGCCCGTATAATGTCCACTGCTGAACATGGGCGTCCTCCCGAGAGAGAGGACCATAATCACCACGCAGCATTTGGCAGGGTAATATACTATTATTATAGATGATGTTATAATAATCGGGACCAACGGCTTAACGTACTTTCCGAGGCACGGAGGGAAGTCCCTCAACCAACTAGACCCGGAAAGAAATCTTAGACTTTGCACATATATTTACTATCTGGTGTGGGGTATGTTGTCAGTGTACAGTGAGAGAGTTAAAGCCAAGTAATCTGATATGAAAATAGATGTCTTTAAAACTAAACCTACTGCGTACCAAGACTCCTTAATCAATATGAAATCTTTGAAATATCATGTTTCTGTTTCTTTTTAAAAATCAAATCTCTAAATCAATACGAGTGAGTATATTTTAAAAACACACTAGGACTAAAATGATGTCTGACGTTGGTTACAATAATCCTAAAATATGGCAGATGATTGATCTTATTTGCAATATCTTTTGGGAGAATGAAAATGATGAACACAGTTTACAATTGAAGAGAATGTAATACGGTTTCACATTAATAAACACGTAATAAAATCTTCCAAGAATCAAACACATGTAATTAGCTCTAACTGTCAAACTCCTTAATATTATTTTACCACCAAATCTGACGTCACAAGGTTGCGTTCGGAAACGCCACACCACCCCCCCACGGAGAAAGATTGAAAGGTTTAGCAAAAATCTGGTAAATCTTTAAATTTAACGGTTCTGCCTGACCGCGTGGTATATGGTTGTTTGTTGGTGGTGGTACCTGCAGGTGTTTTTGGTAAGTCGGATGATAAGAAAGGTGTGGGCTGTGGTGCGTATGGTAAGCTGGGTACGTCTGTTGGGTGTTCAATAAAGGCTGGTTTAACACGGTCGACACTGACCACGACATATTTCCCTTTGATATCCAGGGTCATGGTCTTACCATCATTGGCAAGGTCTATAACCGGAAATGGACCTGTATAAGGTGGCTGTAAAGGCCGTCGAACCGTATCGTCTCGAAGGAAAACGTGAGTGGCTGAAGAAAGATTCTTGAAAATGAACGAAGATGGTTGACCATGGCGAGATGCGGGGACTGGACGTATGGAGGACATTTTATGTCTAAGCTGCACAACGAAATCCGCTGGATCGTCGAACGTATCAGACCCGGACACAAGTAACTCGCCGGGCAACCGAAGCGGCTCTCCGTAGACCATTTCAGATGCTGTCGCTTTTATATCTTCTTTAAAAGCTGTACGCATTCCAAGTAAAACTAAAGGAAGAGCACGAATCCAAGTATCTGCGTGACACATAAGAGCGGCCTTGAGTTGGCGGTGGACGCGCTCGATCATGCCGTTAGCGCCTGGATGGTAAGCAGTTGTCCTAATGCGCTTGGTGGCGAATTGTGCCATAAGTCGACGAAACAGATCGGATTCGAATTGGGTACCCTGATCTGTCGTAATAATCGCAGGTACACCAAAGCGAGGAACCCATTCTCGGGTGAGTGTTTCAGCCACTTCTTCAGCAGTGATAGAACGCATTGGCCATACTTCTGGCCATCTGGTGACTCTATCAATGGCTGTCAAACAATATCGGTAGTCGCAGCAGACGGGCAGGGGACCAACAATATCGATATGAATGTGTTGGAAGCGGCTAGAGGGCGTATTGAAATTCCCGAGGGGAGCCGAATTATGCCGCGACACTTTGGCACGTTGACATGCGCCACAAACGCGAGTCCATTGTTTGCAATCTTTGTTGACAGAAGGCCAAACGTAGCGTTCAGTGACGAGGCGGGTAGTGGCTCGAGCACCGGGGTGACTTAACTGGTGAAATTTATTAAAAACAGCACGTCTGAATGAAGGGGTCAAATATGGACGCGGTTTACCAGTAGACACATCACATATTACAGCAATCTTGGTGCCAGGAATTGTGACTCTGGTCAATTGTAAGCTAGAGCCTTGTCTACGCAAATCAGATAGCTCTTGATCGGTCTCCTGTGCTCTGGCGAGAGCTTCGTAGTCTTGTTCTAGCGCTATAGCATCGACACGTGACATTGCGTCGGCAACAATATTGTCTTCTCCTTTAATGTATTGGATGTCAGTAGTAAACTGACTGATAAAGGAGAGTTGATTTAACTGGGAAGGTGGTAATTTTTCCCGACGCTGTACGAAGGCGTAAAGCAACGGCTTATGGTCTGTAAAAATTGTCGCGTGTGTCACTTCTAAGATATGCCGAAAATTCTGAACGCTCTCATACACCGCCAGTAGCTCCCGGTAGTAAGCCGGCCATTGAGCTTGCTGATTGGTCAGTTTTTTGCTGAAGAACGCAAGAGGAAACCATTCGTTTCCGATTTTCTGCTGTAGACAGGATCCGATATGAACACTGGATGCATCAGTAAAAAGTCCAAGAGGTGCGTCGCAAACCGGATGTTGTAGTAGCGTTGCATTGGACAGACTTCGCTTGCAAGCTTCGAATTGTTCCAGAAGTTTGGTTGACCATAAAAATGGCTTGGCACCCTTACTATTGGTAGCCACTACAGCTTCAATTAATGGAGCCTGGTACTGAGCTGCGTGTGGCACGAAACGGCGGTAATAGTTCAGCATGCCAAGAAACCGGCGCATGCCCTGAACGGTCTTTGGAGGGGGAAAATCCTGAATGGCTTGGACACGATCTGATGGAGGCCGGGTTCCTTCTGGGCTGATGTGATAACCTAAGAACGTGACTTCACGAGAGCCGATGTTGCATTTGGTAGGATTGATGATGACTCCATAGTCCCGCAAACGTGCGAAGAGGATACGTAAATGTTCGCAATGAGCGGCCTCGTTTGGTGAATACACAAGAATGTCATCGACATATGGAAAACAGAAATCAAGGCCCCGTGTGACCTCATCGATAAATCGCTGAAAGGTCTGACCTGCATTACGGAGACCGAAAGTCATAAAGGGAAATTCGAAGAGGCCAAACGGGGTAACGATAGCAGTCTTCGCAACATCCTTATCATACACAGGTATCTGGTGATATGCTTTCACTAGATCTAGGGTGCTGAAAACCTTAGCACCAGAGACGTTATGGGTAAAATCGTTTATGTGCCTAACTGGATACCTGTCCGGTATGGTACGGGCGTTAAGAGCACGGTAATCGCCACAGGGACGCCACGTTTGATTCTTTTTCAAGGTCATGTGCAACGGGGATGACCAGGCGCTCTTGGATGGTCTAGCGATACCAGCTTGCACCATGTCCTCAAATTCCTTTTTGGCTGCTAACAACTTAAGCGGGGCCAAACGGCGAGGACGGCAAGATATTGGTGGTCCATCAGTCGTTTTAATATAGTGTACTGTATTGTGCTTAACTACTCTGGGAACCCCCGGGGGACGAGTAATTTCAGGGAAGTCAGTCAGGACCTGCAAAAAAATGGATTTAGACGGTGCCACGGCTTTAACGCTGAGTTGATCCGTAGGTGCGGAGGAGGCGTGCGTGGATAAATTGGTAATACCGTCAACTAGTTTCTGGACCCGGCAATCTGGTAACAGATGGTAATATGCCAGAAAGTCCGAGCCTATTATTGCGGTGGTGACATCAGCAACTACGAAGGTCCAGGTAAATTCCCGCCGAAGACCGAAGTTAAGGTTCAAATTGACGGTGCCAAATGTTTTTATGCTACTACCATTGGCAGCGCTAAATTCATAATCGGAGGGTTTTTTTCGATCTGGAAGCCAGCAGCGATGGTAACAACATAAGTCGGATCCAGTGTCGATAAGAAACTGACGTTTCGTAACTTGGTCGGTGACGAAGAGACGGCGGCCTTGAAGGGCGCAGTCAGTTGCCGCCGCTACAGACTGCTCTGGTAGTTTTCCGATCTCCAGCTACACGGGGTAAGGCATCTATTTGCCTTGGCACCAAATTTTTTATGGTACCAGCAGTAGTTGCGGTCAGGTGTGGCACTGCGCGAGGAGTGATTTTTGCTTGCCATTGGGGCAGGAGATCGACGACGAGACCGAGAACGCTCAGTTCTAGTGGTCAATGCCGCAATTTGTCTCGATAATTCCTCGACCCGCTCTTCCAACACGGAGCACGATGGTGCCGGAGCAGTGGAGCAAACACCGGCCGTAACAGGTTGGGCCTCTATGATTCTATCTGCAATATCAGCAACCTTTTCCAGTTGCAGATCCGATTGTGCAGCGAGAATGCCCTGAACGTGCTGTGGCAATCGTCGCAACAATAGCTGCCTGAGTATAGTGTCATCTTGGACGGTTTTTCCTGCTAAGGAACGTAGGTGTCTGAGGAATTGACTTGGCTTTCTGTCTCCGAGTTCCTCATCGCTCAATAGGCGTTTAAGTCTCTGTTCCTCAGAACAGGAGAAACGCTTTATTAAGGTTTCCTTTAATTTTTCGTATTTCCCCTCTTTAGGGGGGTCAGAGACTAAGTCTTCAATTTCCCCTGCTGCATTGTGGTCAATATGGCTCAGTATATGGCTATATTTGGTGTCATCATTGGTTATGCCTGCTAGCAAAAATTGTGCTTCGGCTTGGGCAAACCATACTTTGATGCGGTCGGTCCATAAGGGAGGTAATTTTATGGCCACTCTGCATACTGACTGATAAGAGGGCTCAAGTTTTTGTGGGACAGTATTCTGTCCCTGTTGCATGCGCAGAGCAGCATTCTCAGCTTCAAGAGCAGCCAAACGTTTTTTTAGTTCCTCTTCAGCCATGCTCGACCAAGACAAACAAAGGGGATTTAAACTCTGAAATAATATCAAACCAGATCACACCTGCATATACCACCTCAGCAAACAATATTAGTTATTAGATACCATGGGCAAGTGGTCCTTCATTAAAATACCAACACAAAACCAAAACCTATCACACTATGTGTTCACAATAAAATAACAATATGCCCAACAAATGGGTTGAAGCGAGCATACAACATACAAAAGAACTTAGGTAATTAAAATCAAATGGTTATTAGGCATTAATAATTGACAAAAAAATTTTTTTTTTTTTGTTAATTAGAAATAACATATCTAAGAAACTCAAACTTTTCTAAGTTTAGAATAGTTACATAAACATAACTTTGAACATAAAATATTTTTGTTTAAGAATTACAGATCTTGGAGAAAAATACAATATTATTATTATGATAGTACCTATCAAGTCATTGTATCAGATAATAAAAGTTTTTTTATTTTTTTATTTATGTATACATATGAAGAGTTTGTCTTATATCTGACTAGCCCAGTCTACATGTATGGCGACCAATGAAAAAGGGAATGGATGATATATCCGCAGTCCAGGAATTCACAGGCTAAACTGAATTGTTCCAGTCCTTGTTCACTAGCACTAGGGCCTCCGTGTGAGGCGACCACAACCATTTGATGTGTCTTCCGCGCAGAGTTTTCACAGTCAGGGAAGGGCACAAAACCGACGACCACGTCCCAGCGTTGGTAGCAGGGAAGCACGACGCACAGGCGAAATACTTGTAGTACAAGTAGCAATCGTCCACCGCACAAAACCGGTCGAGTGAGACGACTTGGTTTCGCAGAAGGTATTTACTTGAATCTTGACATTTGAAACTAAGTGTAGGCAAGACGAAACGTAGTTTGCTTAGAGCTGTCCAGTGAAGGTGTCAGGAGTAAATCGTCCCCCACAAACATCCGTGAATGTGACACTGATATGGTGATCGAATTCAAACATCGGTTTGACCGAAGGGACGAGACGAAAAGACGGATTCTTCTACGAAATTCTCGATGGCGAACACAGCATGAGATGCGATCATTAGTTTCTCCCACGTACGACGGAGGTTCATCACGTCGGGGTCACCACTTTGGGAGAATGAAAATGATGAACACAGTTTACAATTGAAGAGAATGTAATACGGTTTCACATTAATAAACACGTAATAAAATCTTCCAAGAATCAAACACATGTAATTAGCTCTAACTGTCAAACTCCTTAATATTATTTTACCACCAAATCTGACGTCACAAGGTTGCGTTCGGAAACGCCACAATCTCAACTAATTTCAAGTGTCAAAGCTCCTCGTAAAGTCAAAACTGAAACATGAGCCGCTTTACAAATTCTCAGTTTTACAACACTTTCTCTACCTTTAATTGATTTTAGACACAAAGGTATGTTGAGACGAGTTTGACATGACATGTTCTAGTATAGCGTATGGCTGCATCCCACATAAGAGGGATTTAGGTCGCTGTATTCTTGTCTTGCGATCTTAATTGCAGCGGGCGGGATGGATGAGATGGATGGACGCAAATGGATTTTTAATCTAGACTCTAGCGCGAAACACGTCTACGAAATTAAAGTGCAAGCGGACAAAATATTTCAATATATGTTGGATTTAAAATATGTTAAATCACGGCGCGGTTCAGTCGTGTGTTATGCGATTCTTGTAAGAAATGTACTGTAAATTTCTTACTATTTGTTGAGGAGGTATATTTACTATTTATTGATTCGTGAAATTGAATACAAATGATTACACACTTAATTTTTAATAAATTGAAGTTATTATATTCATTTATTTCTCTCACGAAGTTTAAAAATATACAGCAATTTTCCTTTTAATTAAAACTAAAATATATCCACTTTGTGAGAGCTGTTGCCCGTTGATTATTTATTATAAAAACCTGTAATACAGTTAGAAGAGTTACCTACAGTAGTTCATGACAGGGAGGAATTACTGATCGTAGTCGTTGGTTTTTCGGTAATTTGGTATCATCATTAGCCCGTATAACGTCCACTGCTGATCATGGGCCTCCTCCCCAGGGAGGGTATTTGCCATAGTCACCACGCATGGCAGGCGGGTTGGTGACCACATTATTATGTTGTAATACACAAGGAATCGAAACGCCAATCGAATATGTAGACAATTATATATATCTTGGAAAATTAATTTCATTTAAAAAAACAAGGCACAAAGATGAACTAGACAGAAGAATTAATATGTCTTGGAAAAAATTCTGGAGCTTAAAAGAAACATTAAAATCAAAACTTCCATTAAATCTAAAGAAAAAAGTAATGGATTCGTGTATACTACCATGCCTGACATACGGAGCACAAACTTGGATTTACAATAAATACACAAAAACAAAAATACGAACATGCCAGCGTTCTATGGAGAGAAGCATTCTAGGCCTAAAGCTCAAAGATAAACAAAAAAGCAGCGATATAAGACCTTTGTCTTATATCGCTGCTTTTTTGTTTATCAAGTCATCAATGCCGTAAAGCATGCACAGCGGTTGAAGTGGAAATGGGCTGGCCACATGATACGAACGACGGATAAACGATGGACGAAACTGGTCACCACATGGAAAGGTCCACAGGGTAAGAGACTCAGTGGTAGACCTATAGACCGATGGACTGATGACCTACGAAAGGTAGCAGGAGACAATTGGATGGAGACAGCAGAAGATAGAGCACAATGGAGACAGTTGGAGGAGGCCTACACCCGAGAGGGGCCATGACTTAATATTACTATTATAATTCAGAAGCTTTTTTTACATATCTTTAAATTTTATTGTATTTTGTATTTTGTTATGTTAGGATTAAGTCAAGGAAAAATAAAGGCTTATTATTATTATTATTATAATACACAAGGAAACGCTGCAGCCTATTCTCTGGTATTCCTTTGTTATAGATTATGTTATAACAATCGGGACCAACGGTTTAACGTGGATCGAAACCACGACCTCCGAGATATAAAGAGATTCAACTACCGCGATGCTACGAAGGTTGTGATATAGGCGAAAAGAAAAAACTTGGCATAGCAAAATTATTCTAGATCTTATTTTACAATCGATTTAAATCTTTTTATAAGAAACAAAAAATATTAAAGCAACAAATGGGTTGCTAAAACCAGTGTTCTTTTTTAATCTGTCGGTCGCAAGCAAAGAGTTTTGTCAACTTACATCGAGCTTGTTTTTAAAACTCTCGCGGCTCGTTACAAAAACACATTGACATAGTCTTGTAAATTACTTATTTGTCTGTCTATGGCACAAGGTGGTCGCCAGAATATTTCAACCTGTAAACCGGTCACGAAATAAAAAAGATTAAAAACACTGCTGTAGACTTTTTTACAAGTCGATAGTGACCTCGTTCCACTACTAATAGTATTAAAAGCCTCTGTTCTTGCTCCTAGTGATTCATCTACTAGTCCTGTGACTCCTATCGTTTCTCACATTATTTATTGCTAAATACCGAGCTGAAATCCACAGTCACATGGCATTCCTTGATATAATAATATTACTATAATAGATGTTATCAAATTTACCTACACGGTGTAACGTAGATTCTTTGATGTTGGATCAATCTATGAATACAGTAAATCTATATATATAAAAGAAAGTCGTGTTTGTTACAACACTTATAACTCGAGAACGGCTGGACCGATTGCCATGGTTTTTGATTTGTTGGATTTGTTTCCGTCCCGAATAGCAGAATACATTTTAAAAACAAAAGAAAGTCGTGTTAGTTACACTATTTATAACTCAAGAACGGCTGAACCTATTTGGCTGAAAATTGGTAGGGTGGTAGCTAAGAACGGGGAGAAGGACATGGGATACTTTTGGGTAGGGGTAGGGTAGGGTTTTTTTTTTTTTTTTGTATATATAAATATATTGAGAAAGAGGGTAACGCTTATGATACGTCTTCCCTCTTTCCTATAAAGAAGATGGGAGAGGTGAAAGTTTTTGGATTGGGTAGGGAGAAGAGTAAAGAAGGTTTTATATAAATAATTATAAGTATAAATATAGATATAATATTTATTTTCTGAACTCTTGAATCACTCGCTTTTGGATGTGCTAGTCCTTCTTGAGTGGTTCAAGTGTCCAGTTATTATATAATACAATAATATAAACGTACATAAACATATAAAGCATAAAATTTTGTCGCATATGACTTAGACGCTGGGGTTTTTTTTTTTTTTTTACATACTTGAAAGGTACATGAGTAACAATTAAAATATAACTTAAAATAAGGCTCTAAATTGGGTCAATAATTGTGTTGGTATGGTAGGGGTAGGGTAGGGGTAGGGTAGGGTAGGTATAGGGTAGGGGTAGGGTAGGGGTAGGGGTAGGGGTAGGGTAGGGGTAGGGTAGGGTAGGGGTAGGGATAGGGTAGGGGTAGGGTAGGAGTAGGGTAGGGTTAGGGTAGGGGTAGGGTAGGGCAGGGGTAGGGTAGGGCAGGGGTAGGGTATAAAAGTCCACCCGTGCGCAGCCGGGGCGGGCCGCTAGTAGTAAATAAAAGAGAAGTTCATTTTAAAGTTTGTTTAGTGAACCATTCAATTTATTGTTATTATAAAATATAAAGCATAAAGTATTTTCCCCGTGCGTTGGTTACAATTTACCAATACCTGTACTGGTTACTAAGCTTTACCTATAGTAACATTAATTAGAGACTATACACATCCCAGGGTCGCTGGTGATGGAAACATTAAAAAAAATAATAGAGTAGCACCTTTTTTTATATATAATACTCACTAGCACATTTTTTATGTCTACTAGTATTCTTATAAACCCCTCAAGCTAAGCTAAAATGCTTGTGTTACGAATGAATTCGCGTTGGTAGTGAAGTGGCAAAGGGTGGGGTTCGAACCGGCGACCTCAAGATCACAAGTGCGACGCCCTAGCAATTGTGGTACGGCCGCTTAAATATGGTATATAAGTAGATCGTTTACACTTATCACATAAAATGCAGACTGTGCACTTATATTATAAAGCTCTATACTTATATATTAAGCTGAAGCATTTGTTTGTTTGAACACGCTTATCTCAGAAACTACTGGGTCCTATTTGCTTCAGTGTTGATAGCTCTTTTATCGAGGTATGATGAAGTTCCCAGTAGCGTAGCGGTATTGACATACTACATATCGTAGCGTTATTTGGCTCGCTTTCAATCTCGGTGGTCGTGGGTTCGATCCCCACACTAGGCAGGAAATTTGTGTGTAAATTCTAAGATTTCTTTCCGGGTCTGGTTGGTTGAGGGACTACCCTCCGTGCCTCGGAAAGCACGTTGGTCCCGATTGTTATAACACCATTAATAATAATCGTATATCAAGGAACGGGCAGCAGCGTTTCCTTGTGTGGTACAACATAATACTGCGGTCACCAACCCTGCCAACACGCCTGCCAAGCGTGATGACAATGGCAAATACCATCCCTCGGGAGGAGGCCCATGTTCAGCAGTGGAGGTTATACAGGCTGATGATGATCTCGCTTCAGTATGTAGTGAACATGATGAAGCGAGCCGAACCATATTGTCACGAAATGGTGACTTTTATGACGTGTCCAGCTTAAACTGAACATACAAGTGATATGTCAACGAGTCAAAGTCAAAGTCAATTTTTTTTTATTCATAGAGACACATTTAAAATATTTTAAATCATGTTCTTATGATGAGTCCCATTCTTTTACTACCACCAGTTCTGGACGTGGCAACTCTGAGAAGAACTGGCAAGAAACTCAGAGGAATCCTTTTTTTAAAATAAATTTTATTTTACAATGATTAATAAAGCAGTATTGTTTCAGAGCAACTCACTCCCAAGCAGTTTTGTCATTAACATAATCAGAAATTTTATAATAAGCCTTTTTACATAATTTATCTTTGACATATCGTTAAAACTTGTTTGTTGAAAGATCTCTTACATTATTAGGAAGTTTGTTGTAGAAGCGTATACATTGCACCATAAAAGAATTGCTAATTTTGAGTGATCAATAAGTCAACATCCATGATAGAAAAGACAAATCATATATAAAATCTCTTCATAAACCGCGTTCTGTTTCTCATTACAAAATATACATTGCACTTGTATATTTTTCTGTATCGCTTTTGTTATTTTTCCATCATCATTATAAAGACAATTATTTTATGATATTCAACAATATTGCGTTTGTATGAGCATATTTAGAACCGTTTGTATATTATTAAGTGTTGTCTTTCTCTGTTGTTTGTTATTTGAAAAAAGTAGTAGCGTAGCCTTTATTTAATTAAGAAGATGTACATGATTGACAACCTTTGTAGCGCAGCAGTATTTGGCTCGCTTCAAATATCGGAGATCGTGGGTTCGATCCCCAAGCCGGACAGGAAATCTTTGTGTAAATTCTAAGATTTATTTGTCTGGTTGGTTGAAGGACTACCCTCCGTGCCTCGGAAAGCACGTTAAGCCGTTGGTCCCGATTGGTATAACATCATCTATAATAATCGTATATCAGGGAACGGGCAGCAGCGTTTCCTTGTGTGTTACAACACCAACCCGCCTGCCAAGCGTGGTGTCTATGGCAAATACCCTCCCTCGGGAAGAGGCCGTGGAGTTAATATAGGCTGATGATGATGATGATATGATTTAAATATGTACGTATATTTATAAGATTTTAATCAAAGACTTAAAAATACATTAAAAACAAAAAATCATTCTAAATAAGGTTGCCACCCGTACTATATTAAATAGTATCGTACTATATATCAGTCAAATGTACTATATAGATATTATACAAAAATAATATAGTACAGAAAGTACTATATTTTTTTGCTAAATCCATTTGAAATTTTAGAAAACAATGAAAAATGCTACATCACAATAGTTGAAGGCCTAAAAAAAAAGGTCGTTGAGCGACTCTGAGTCATTAAGGGCCTCCGGACAGAATCTAAATCCGGCACTGTATGGATCATACACGTAGAAAAAAATATTTAAAATAAATGTGTACTATTTTTTTTCCTGAATTTCCCAAAAGTGCAACTTTTTGTAAAAAGTACTATATTATTATAAAACAAAAAAATGGTGACAACCCTAATTCTAAACCTCACATATTGTGAGGGTTGACGGAAGCCTACAAAGCACGTGGCGCGACGGGCAGGAGGCTAATCCCGTAACAATATTACTATGACTTTGATAAAAACTTCGCTACTCCACGTTTATTATGCATGCAATGCAATATATATGTCAATTTATTAAGTTAATTTTGTTTCAATAAAACATTCACAATAACAGGTCCATATTGGCTCACATAAAATTCTAATATTTCTTTGTCTTACTACCGGTCTGTGCTCATAATAACCGATAGTGATCATATTTTTTTATTAATACTGTTACGACTAAGAACCAGTTTAAAATTACAATCTTTTTTTCAGATTTTTTTTCTCCATGATATTCAATGATCATATTGCTTTAATTTAATTAATATTTTTTATGGAGTTTGGATCCGTTGTGGTCACAGTTCTAACCTAATCTAACCTACAGTAGTTGGAATCCTGGTGTTTTTTAAATTGTGCCCGAAAATCTCGTTTCTGATAGCAATAGCGAATATTACAATAAAACACATTTATGAATATTATAGTTATTTATTGAAATGATTATGAGTTATGACCATTAGTATAAACAAATATCTTGAAACAAATATTTGTAAAAAGTAAGTGTATCTACCTATAATAATTAGTGATATTATGAATTTCAATTATTATATTATTTTAATATTTACTTTTTTATTTTTTATGAAGAATCATCATCATTAACAGCACCTTTTACGTCCACTGCTGAACATGGGCCTTCTCTTAACAGACCTTGGCAAGCCAGGATCGTAGAGGGATATTGCCATAATCACCACGCTTGGCAGACGGATTGGTGATCGCAGTGAGATGTAAACCTTGAGCTAATAAATGCTGCTGCCCATTCATCAGCCATATGTCCCTTAGTCACCTTTTACGACACCCATGGGAAGACATGGGGTGGTCTATTCTAAGCCGGAAACCACACAGCTGAAGAATTAAGTATGAATAATGATCATTATAAAAAAAGTTATGTAAGACAATGGAATAACATAACAATAACTTTGATAATACGTTACATACAATAACCCTACAGTAATGAATACATTTATAGCGTAATCATCTCATCTGTCATATTGTTACGTGCTTAGCATCCAGTTTATCGACAATATCGTTCGAATGTAAAACATACTGCAAAGTTATAACAGTATATAAATAGTAACATTGAATATTAGTAGTACTACTAATGTACAAAATTTAAACTAGGTTTAAAGACAAAGACATAGTCCACTGCATGGACTGAATGTGGTTCACCAGAACATGCAAGGTCTACCCGGCAAGGAATTAGAATTAAGCTTATTTATTGAACATTTTGATGTTCATGTTGTATGTCTAACTGAGCATTGGCTTAGAGATTTCCAGTTGCCTTATTTTAATAATGATAAATACACACTGTACAGAGTGTGTTTATAAGAAAATAATCTATTCACGGTGGATCATTAATTACAGTTTCATCGAACATAAAAGATAAAACTAGGCTTGACATTGTGAATCTCTCTATTGAACGCACCATTGAGTTGTCTTGTGTGGAGCTTGAGGACCAAGTAATAATATGCGTTTACCGCCCCCCACAAGGTAATTTCAACTTGTTTGAATCTGTAATGGAAGATGCACTCATGAAAACAAGTAGCGTCAGGAAGGGAATGGTAGTGTGTGAAGACTTCAATGTAAACATTCTTGAAGTGACACCTATAAATGATCGACTTCTAAACCTTTTCAAATCATTTAATTTAAACCACACTCCTCCACCTGTCTTGATAATATTTTGACTAATTCTGGTACTATAAGTTCAAAGATTATAAATAACTTAACATCGGATCACTGTGGACAGTAGTATTTAACGGTAAATTTAAGAAAAAGTCTTGTAAGATTACATGCCGACCTGTAACTACTAGTCGGATACAACGCTTTAAAGAAGGCATTGTTACTAAACTCAATCCCACAATGCTAGATGGTAACTGTCCTAATAGTAATTATAAATTAATTTTTAATGTAGTTAATAATGAATACCAACATAAGTTTGAAACTAAAACCTTTGATATTAATAATTGTAAATTCAATGAATGGGCAACTCCTGGTATTTATAAAAGCCGGGCGAAGTTATATGTATTATATGGTATGAAACAATATAGAACTGATACTTAATTCCTTCAGTATGTTATAAAGTAGCTAGAGTTAATTTTATTAGTAATAAAATAAAAAAATCAGATAATAAGATAAATGCCACTTGGAATGCCATTAATCAAGAAAGTGGCAAACTTGTTACTTATGATAAACATATAGAATTAAAAGTAAATAGTAAAATTATAAGTAAGGACTTAGACGTAGCTCAAGAATTTAATAGATTCTTTGCAAACATACCTGTAACTATAACTAGCTTGCTGAACTCCTCTCAATCCGATGTTCAATCGCTACTAACTAATAGTGTGCCAAAGTGCAAAGTATTATTTGATTTTAAGAATGTTACTGTTAGTGATGTTATCCAAACTACCAAATCACTCGAGCCTAAATACACGGGCGACCTATGGGGAATATCTGTCAAAATTATGATAAACGTAATTGACATTTTAGCTCCCTATTTAGTTGTTATTTATAATGAATGTATTGACACTGGTACTTTCCCAGATTTCATGAAATGTGGCAACATAAAACCTCTGTTTAAATCAGGCTCTAAGGCCCAAAACACACACAAGCGACGCAAGGCAGCAGGCGTGGAACAGGCGCGGCGCAGGCGTGCGCCGCTTCAAAACGATTTCATACAAAATGTATGCAGGCGACGTTTTTGAATTATACTGAAGCGACGCGGCGCAGACACGCCGTTTCGTTCGTTGCCTGCGCCGCGTCGCTAGCAGTCGGTTCTCGTGAGTCACGCAAGGAGCATGTCGCTTGTGATACGGTATGCTCAGTATTTACCAACCCAAAAATTCGTGATGATATTGATTTTAATGTACCCAATATCTTCTGGACCTTTGCACATGATTTAATTGCAGCAAAGCAAGCGCATCTTCGTCTTCTGAAGACGAAGACATCTTATCACACCAATGTCAGCCTATAAAATGCCGCATCTGAACGTTTATTGCCTGTTCCACGCCTCTTCTGATATAATTCAAATCGCGTCTGCGCCGTATCGGTCCCACGCCTGCGCCGCGCCTGCCCCACGTCGCTTGTGTGTGTTTTAGGCCTAAGGATGATCCCACAAATTTTCGCCCTATATCAATCTTATCCGCTTTTAGTAAAATTTTTGAAAAACTTATACTCAAGCAGCTTCTGAGGCACTTAAATTTAGGCAACCTCTTGCACAGTAACCAGTTTGGTTTTACAAAAGGGCGTTCTATAACTGACGCTGGGGTTTCATTAATAAAACATTTGTAATGTAGTACTTTTTGCCGATGACACTTCTCTTATTTTTAAGGTGAATCTTAATAGAAATGACTTTCCCGAAATAAATAATGCTCTCGCTAAGATGACCAAATGGTTTACGGTTAATAATTTGGTGTTTAACACTAAGAAAACAAAGTGTGTAAAATTTACCACTCCCAGTGTCACAAATATTGAACCCAATCTTGTAATAAATAATGAGGTTTTAGAGAAATCCACAGTGTTTCTGGGTGTAACATTAGATGAAAAATTGCAATGGAGTCCTCACATATCCTGCCTAGCTGGAAAATTAAGCTCCGCTGCTTATGCTATTAGAAAAATAAGACAGTCAACTAATGTTGACACCGCTCGTCTGGTGTATTTCAGTTATTTTCACAGCATCATGTCTTACGGAATTTTACTTTGGGGTAAGGCTGCTGACATTCAAAGTATTTTCATACAAAAACAAGTATTTTCGAAAAAAAAAACAGCTGCTCCCTACCATGTTGACTAGTTATGTGAACATGAATGTATGGAACAGCTGATTTTTTTTCGCGATTTCAGGGTTGGTGCTATAGTAAAAGTTGTTTATTATCATGAGCACAATCATGTGTTTAGGTGTCGGTCACTAATTACCAGTCACCCTATATATAGCTGAAGCGTTGAAACCGAATACTGCGACACTCATAGTCACAATAAAAAAATGCAATGTCCCTGGCTTTGTGTCGTATTAGTCTAGCTTATATCTGTGACATTTTACACGAGTTCGCTCTGTCTGTCAAACGTCGAAATCCATCTAAGCCTGCACAAACAACAACAGCAAATAATGTGATAGTAGTTAGTGATTGTTTTAAATTTATAGAAAATTTTAAATTAACTGATTCGTTCCTGTGTTTTTCACAACCATTTCAAAATTATTTAGGATATTATTAATTTTATTAATTAATTAAGTTTAAGACATACATTATCATTACATAATATATATTTTATCGTGTACGAGTTAAAAATAAAATTTCTTTAGGCTCAAATAAGTAATAACTATAGATAATGAATATATTAGAGAATACGTATTCCTCGCAAGAATGCGACAAATTGACTTCACATTTTTGTATTCGAAGCCACTCAGGAATGCAATGAATGAGGAGGCAAAATACGAGGGACGTGTGGAAAAATATGTGGGGCAACAGCGGCTCACGACAGTGACGCGTGGCCAACGACTCGACTATGATACGACGAATGAGTTCATCCCATTCTCAATAGACTTGACAAAAAGAACTATCCAAGAAAAGGAAGAAAAGGGTCACATGCGCTCTAAACATATACCTAATAAAAATACTTTTCTTAGTAAATTCTGAACATTCCGCATCGAAATTACCAAAATAGTGTGTGTGACCTCCAAGAGCGAGGACTGCTGCAGTCTTAGTGGAATCCGCTCACATCCAGCATTCTTAGGAAGCCACATGTGATTTGGTGAGTGAATAAAGCAATATTTATTGCTGCAGACTTTCGACATAACGAATTATATCCATGTCGCATATCAATTTTTTGATATGAAAAGTCACCAAGTTGAGTCGAATACATGGACGGATGTATATAACAAAACTAAAATGGTTTGCTTCGAATTTGCAACATTTAGAAAAATAGTATAAACTAGCTGTTGCCACTTCGGTCGCTGATTTCAATTATTTCTTACAAGTTTGGACCCCCGTTTCCTGGCTTCTTCTTCTTCTTCGTGTCGCTGGCACGACTGAATTTTAAATCCCGTTGGCCCAAAACTTAGCCACTTCCACGGCATCATCAGTGGCAGCGCAGATGTCACTTTGACTGCATGTTTTGAGACACAGAGGAGAGGATAGGAGGTGGAGCATGGTTAGCGGCATAGCTCCACAATCACACCCTACTGCCGTTCCGTCATGGTATGGTATGGTTCCGATTTTACTAGGTTGGACTTACATCTTCCCACTTGTGTCCGGAGCCGGTTCAGGGACTTCCAAGTAGACCATGGAAGGTTACACCCTGCAGGGAGATGCTCCCTTGGTGGTAGATAGTAAGTAGGAGGGGGAAGAGTATCCTGCCATAGTTTGCAACGGGCTTGAAGTCTTTGCTATCCTCCTCCCTACGTCATAACATCATAAGTATCTGAGTGCAAGTGTAGTTGGGCTAGTGACCAAGTAAAATATAATAGAGACATAACTCAATTTAAAAACTTTAAGCCCGTAGACGTTGTTAGTTTTATTAAATAATCCTAAGACATGACACTTTTTACAAAAACCGATGAAACTACACAATGAATTAAATCGGACTAGGCTGTAAGGTAAGGTAAATAACTAAGCACTCATTTTGACGTTTATCTTCGCTCCCAAGGGAACTTCCCAAAAATCCGGGATAAAATGTTTGTTAGATCCTACTCCCCCCCCCCCTCTCTACTTACGTTTAATTAAAATCCATTCAGTAGTTTAGCGTGTCACGCGTTCAAAGAATCAGACAGGTCTGTTCGTCTAATTCTTTGAACGTAGACAGACAGACCGTAGAGACATTAATTCAATTACAAACAACAACCTTCTCTCCAATATGTTTTGTTATTTCAACATATCTGCAATGTAAGTATATCCCGATAGTATTTATTTGTATGTATGTCTATGATGCCTTATACGTTATATTCGTTTCATTTCTTTATTGTAAGTTTATAACAACAACGTGAGGTTGTACAGTTTTTAAATTGAGTGGTTTATATAAGTTAATTTTTTTAATTTATAGTCTGTATATTTTCACCTTAATCTGTTTTCTCTATCCCCTAAACCTACCCACTTTTCTTGTTCTCTTATGTTCTTGTTGATATTTCTTTAGAAATTTGCAGTACCACCAGTTATAAGACATGATTATTCGGAATACACACATCATCATCATCATCAGTCCATATAACATGGATTTTTCTCAATCGGGCCACACATCCCGTAGTGATCAAAATCATGAAATATTGATGCATTTGTCAAAACTTATGCATTGGGTATATTTTTAGGTGTTGGCAAAAACATGGATAGTTAGATATAAACAATACTTGACTTCAAAAAAGGAGGAGGTTTTCAATGCAACTGTATTTGTTTTATATTTTATTCAGAACTTTCGACTAAATGTACCGATTTTGATGATCATTTGAAAGCTGGTGCTTTCCTTGAAGTCCCTTTTCAATTTGGTCCAGTTCTGACAATGGAATCCATGAGAAAACCATATAAGTTTTGAATTTGCATTAAGTATGTGCGCGACAAATGTACGAAATATTCAATATCACGCCAACCTTTTTCGAAGATTATTTATTGGAAATGATGTACTTTTAAGGTAGTTTGACAAGAGTTTGGTTAAGTTCTGATCATTGGAATTTATTTACTTTTTATCAATTTATTTTTGGAATAGGTTTGAAGTTTTTTGTTTTGTTAAAATGTTATTTCTGATTACTAGAACTGCTAAATTATGTTGGAGACCTGGAGCAACTATATTCTGATGAAATAACTAAAGCCACGTATCCAACTACATATAACTGTTCGGAACTAAAAAGGTTCTAGAGCTACCAGCTAACTGCTGGCTACCTTACACAACAACAATTGAACATAGACTACTGTTTCAACCTATTTCTATTTCTATGTAATTAGAAAAGTATAAATAATACGAACAAATAAACTGAAGCGGCCGTCGCTCAATGGCTAGGAGCGACTTGTGATCTTGTGGTCGCCGGTTCGATCCCCCCCCCACCCCACATTACACTACCGACGTGAACCCACTCTTCATTTTAGCTTAGCACGAGAGGTTAATAAGAATACTAGTAGACGGCAAAATTCTGCTAGTAACCTTTTTAAAAAAAGAAAAAGAAATGCCAATAATGCTTCCAAATGAAAGTAATTTTATAATTTCCGTTATTGACGTAAATACTCCAATACGGTACATCGCCCAATGATTCCCGGCTATAATGTTACTTTATAACATGCGTTTCATAAAATATTTTTCCTGAATTCTTTCATAAAAGAATCCTTTTCTTTTGAAATAAATTCGCAAGATTCCTACGTCATTTAAAGGAAAATCATTGAGTGGATCACGTATATAATGAATGGTACCTAACATTGTATGAAAGAGTAGTACCATAAGAAATGGAAGCATCATAAGAACATGATAAAAAAAAACCGGCCAAGTGCGAGTCGGACTCGCGCACGAAGGGTTCCGTTTCAGTTACAAGTGCGTACCTATTTTTGATATCCAGAATAAATAAAAAAGCGTATGTTTATGAAATGAAATGTTATTTTATATTTTTATATTCGAGTTGATTGAATGAAAGCTAAATTGCGGTTTACGATTTATGACGTATTAAAAAAAACTACTTACAAGATCTCGTTCAAACCAATTTTCGGTGGAAGTTTGCATGGTAATGTACATCATATATTTTTTTTAGATTTATCATTCTCTTATTTTAGAAGTTACAGGGGGGGGGACACACATTTTACCACTTTGGAAGTGTCTCTCGCAAAGTATTCAGTTTAGAAAAAAATGACATTAGAAACCTCAACATCATTTTTGAAGACCTATTCATAGATACCACACGTATGGGTTCGATAAAATAATTGTTTTTGAGTTTCAGTTCTATGTATGGGGAACCCCAAAATTTATTGTTTTTTTTTCTATTTTTGTGTCAAAATCTTAATGCGGTTCACAACATACATCTACTTGCCAAGTTTCAACATTATAGTTCTTATAGTTTCGTAAAAAAGTGGCTGTGACATACGGACGGACAGACAGACATGACGAATCTATAAGGGTTCCGTTTTTTGCCATTTGGCTACGGAACCCTAAAAAGATCTATATGAATAAAGACTAGTCTACTAGTCTAGAAGAGTAGAAATACGCTCTAGACCTCAGCTGGCAGCCCAGTCATTATGCTTCCGCGCCATCATTGCCTTTAAAACTCAAAGATACATAGAAAAATATTTAAAAAAAGGTTAAAAAAAGAAAGAGTGTGTAATAGTGGAAACTTAAAAGATTCAGAATCTGTTGTCAAGCAACTTTGTCTCGCCTACTGGCACGTATTAATAGATTTGTACGTTTAGCGTAAGTGCCATGCTTTTGAATTCCTAATCTACTAATGACTTCTCAGAGATTAAATGAAACGATAATTGAGCTTAAAGAGGAAACTAAATGAGTAGAAAATTATTACTTCGCTATTAAAAGCCCGACCACTAATAATATCGTAAGCCGATAAGTAGAATTAATGGAATTATATTTTATTACTTTTATTATTTATTACAACTGATGCACCAAAGCGGTCACTTGATATAAAGTATACACATTTAGTCTATTTACATTCCTTTTTTTTAAGATTACTAGCAAAGTTTTTGTACACTACCTACCTACTAGTATTCTTGTTAAGCCTTCGTACTTAACTAAAAATGCTTGTGGGTTGAAGTTGCTTCGTTTTGATAGTTCGGCTTATAAATTTAATTTAATACTTCTGAAGTGGTTAATTTGTACGATGTTGTGCTCTTTGCTGATGGCCCTTCGCTTATTTTTAAAGTGGATCGTAATATTGATAATTTTATTAATAATGCACTCATACAAATTTAATAACGGTCAATAATTTAGTTCTTACACGAAAAAACATTAAAATAACACTAACTCTACACAATAAACACTACTCCCAATGAAAAAAAAATTAATCTATAATACAATCTATAGCTCTACCTGTTTAATTTTTTGAATAATATTATATGTTTATTTTATTTTATTTAATGAGTTTTTATTTTTATTCTTTCGCGCGCGGTTTAACCTCCGTAACTCCCATTCCCGTAAGACCTTGTATTTATAGCCTTCCTCGATAAATAGGCTATCTAACACTAAAGGTATTATCAAATCGGACCAATAGCTCCTTATATTACAGGGTTCAAGCAAACAAACAAACAAACTCTTCAGCTTTTTATATATTAGTAAGTATAAGAAGACACATTGATTTGGCAGTGGAACAGGCTTCTTTAAATTCTTTGTAGTATACCTGGTTCTAAAAAGTCATACTTTTTTAAAGTGTTCTCATAATACAATTTATTACGAGTTTTGTAAATACCAGGTATTGCCCATTCACGGAGGAATTCAAGGAGGAATGGAGGATGTGGAGGAATTCTTTGACGCCTAAGCTCTTAGGTAGAGTAGTAGTTGTCGTTTTTGTAGGTATAGCTTATTTTAATTTTTTTATCCCATAGTTTTTATTTTATTTTCTTAGTTATTAGTTTTTATTTTTAGTTTAATTTAAGATTTTAAAATTATTTTTTTATTTTTTGTTTAAATTTAGATTTTAGAATTAATAAACAAACCTTATTACAATACTACCTACTACACACATAAACATTAATTTATGCATTAAATAAAAAACTGTTATTTTTCCATTACTTTTAAAAAATAAATTATATTTTTAATTAGAGTTATTGTGAATTGGCAAACCTGATAATTTATATAACAAGCCTCTAGACGACTTTTACTAATGGAAAAAAAACTTTTTTTTTACTTTGGGTTTTATTAGTTTTTTTGGTAAAAGATACTCATTGTCCACAATAATCTGTGTAACATATTAATTGTGTATTATGTATAAGTTTAAGTTAGTTAATATATTATAAATTCAAGTAGCTATAGGTACTAAGTAATCCTCGCATGCTCAATAAGTATATTATAAAAATTACAAGATTTGAACAAATTGAAGAAATTACAGGTTAATAAATATTGTTTTCCAAAATATTTATTTTAAAGTCCCCACAAACAACAATTGTTTTATGACTTTTCGCTAATTTTAACAGGGGATTACCTACTATTTTAATAGAAGCTTCATAAGGCGCAAATGGAGGTATGTACACACTCAAAACATTCAGTTGCTCCAATTCAATACATGCTATCTCTAAACCCTTTTCAACAGAAAGGCTCACAATATCAGTTCTTTCTTTAAATTTTAAACATTTCTACTCACTTTGCTGCTATATTGCTTACATTTAGTTTATAGTTAAATTTCAATAGAAATCGTCCGGAATTACCCGTTTCTCAGAATTTGCCGTAAGCGTTGGAAAGTCGATGCTGTTTCGCTGTGCTTCTGGCTGGCAGCTGGCGCTAAAGAACTTTTGACTTTTGGCGTACAGTCCATTTTATCAGACCGGATTTCAGGACTGATAAACTGGACAAGATGGTAATGAATACGACTTTCACAAAGTACACAATACTACTTTGCAACGAACGGATCTACTGCTAGTAAAAGTTTAATTAATTTGTACTGAAAACTCGTGAAAGTTAGAAGAAAACGTTGGTTTTATTGCCACTCTACTAAAATACAAAATGCAGTGTACGATTCTGATTCACACGCTTATTATAACTACAATATTATTTGTATCTTGGTATGTTATGTTTTGATATTTGTTTATTAACCTCCGAAGCGTAGCAGTATTTGGCTCGCTTTAAATCTCGAAGGGCGTGAATTCGATCCCCACGTCGTACGAGAAATTACTGTGTAGATTCTAACATTTATTTTCCGGGTCTGGTTGGCTAACAGACTTCCCTCCGTGCCTCGGCAAGCAGCGTTTCCTTGTATGTTACAACATAATACTGCGTTCACCAACCTGCCTGCCAAGCATAGTGACTATGACAAAAACCCGTCCTTGGGAGGAGGCCCTTTTTCAGCAGTGAACGTTGTACGGGCTGATCATGATGATGATCTTGCATATGTATTTTGTTACCAAATTCCACAGGAAAGGGTCTCCATATTTGTGGTACCCAGATATAGTTAGTTTTCGACTACTTGGCGGAATAAAGCGTCACAATATATACCATTGGAGAATCAGCTAGCAGTTATTTCTAACGAAAATAAGATAATCTGAAGCGACATTGTTGGTATAAACAGCATAAGATCGGAACACTGTGATACATTTTGTCGTTATTTCAAGGTGAGTTATTTCCTTTATCAAAAACGTTGGTTTCACAACAATGACGAAAAGCCAATTAGAAGTAATGGCTAGAACACAAAAGGCACAAAGGTTTAAAGGTGATGCTTTTAATTAATGTTTTGTAAATTTTACAAAACATTTAAAAAAAAATACGTTTTAACTTTAAATCCATTGATTTAATGAAATTTGGTGTTTTCAGTCCTGTAACGTACGTTCGACTTTTACAAATGGAACTTTACAATCGTACCAATCAGTGCAGTTATTTACTAACTTGAATTAGCAATATACTCGTACTTAAGTGTCGTTAATCTATTAGTTAGTATAAGTCGTTAGTAATAGACAACCTTCGTAGCGTAGCGGTATTCAGCTCGCTTTAGTTCTCGGAGTTCGTGGGTTCGATCCCCACACCGGACAAGAAATCTTTGTGTTGCTTCTAAGATAACTTCTTTCCGGGTCTGGTTAAAAAATAAATAAAAAATAAAAATAAAAATCATTTTTATTTACGTAAACCACAATTAAGTACAGGCACTTGTAAATAGTCAAACATTAATTAGAAAAATTTAATTAATCATATTTGTTATTTATTTATATCTATAAAATTAATTATTTTTATATTATCATATATTTACATGTTATTATTATAATTTATTTATTTATATTGTTCTTAGCGACACAAAATGCTTGTTCTGTCTATATTATGTCAAAACAATTGTCATTATTAGGGTGGACCATGAGCATATAACGACGGACGCGCTTTAATGCTACCACCGGATCCAATGCGCCCCAACTGAGAAGATCCGGCGAAACAAACTCAGTGGGTTACTTTACTACCGGTTTCAACACGGCCCACATGAGACGGTCCGGCGAAACATACTCAAATGGACACGAAATACGCGGGGTTTTGGTACAATTATTATCATTTATTTTAAGTAGGCATACACATTTATTGCCCAAACGGTTGTCTTGTTATAATTTAATTGGTTGTCTTGTTGTCTTGTTATAATTTAACGGTTGTCTTGTTATAGGTTGATTGAGGGACTTCCCTCCGTACCTTGGAAAGCACGTTAAGCCGTTGGTCCCGATTGTTAGGACCATTAAATGTAACGATTTGCTTGGCTACATTTATTTATGATAAGTTGATAAGGATGATAATTAGCACGGGGACGGTGTAAATAATATACAGCGACCGCACGGTATGAATGCGTTTATTGCACTAAATTATGTATTACGAACATACATAGTTCATGTCATCGTTTTAATATATTTGCATGCGTACGGTGAACCGTACAATTTACTTATCTTATATCAAGGAACGAGGAGCAGCGTTTGCTTGTGAGGTACAACATAATACTGCAGTCATCAACCCGGCTACCAAGCGTGATGACTATGGCAAATACCCTCCCTCGGGAGGAGGCCAATGTTCAGCAGTGGACGTTATACGGGCTGATGATGTTAGTAGCAGATAGATAAAGCTGAAGGGTTTATTTATTCTAACACTGAAATAAGCATCCCGCGCACGGTTTTAACCGCGTAACTCCCGTTCCCGTTTGAGCAATACGCACAATACAAGCATTGTTGTGTAGGAAGCTGACTTTATTATGTTACCATAAGATGAACCATAATCAAAGGTTTAGGATATCTTTATTTTAAGGCAAGAAGGTCTTTATATACAGTCAGTGAGGCGTCATACATATACAACGTAGATATCACATATCAATATTGCTCTACCTCCATACATAGGTAATCATAATTGATATAATTACAAATTGACTGCTAATTACCAATCGGACACCCGACACCAGTGTTGCATAATAATTACGTTTATATTCGACAAGTTCTATTAATAATCTAAATTCTTCATCATCATCAACAATCAACGACCGTCCTGAGCCTAGGTTCAAGTCCCACGGGAATTTTGTTAATTTGCGCAGGTTGCGCCGGAGCCTCGACTTTATGCCCAGTAGAGGACCAAAAGCATCGTGGTTAACTACATAGGTGTTTCCGAAAAAAACTATCAATTTACATTCCATTTATGAAGTTATTATTACATGGATCGTATGTCTTTATCACTCTCGGAAACGATCAATCAATAAGCTTGTTTTTTCTAGTTGTTATAAATGTATGTAGCATAGGTATTTAATGCAATGAAGCAACAAAATATTCAGAAGCTTCAAGTAACGAAGTAAAACGTAGAAAGGTTCAAGGAAAAAATAGGTGTTTTTTACTTTTGTACCTTTTAAATATACATAATATAAACCTCCAAAATCATCATCTACGTTTACGTCCACTGCTGAACATGGGCCTCCTCTTTACAGACCTTGGCAAGCCAGGATCGTAGAGGGATATTGCCATAATCACCACGCTTGGCAGACGGATCGGTGATCGCAGTCAGATTTAAACGTTGAGCTAATAGATGCTGCTGCCCATCCATCAGCCATATGTCCCTTAGTCGCCTTTTACGACACCCATGGTACTACCATGGTGGTCTATTCCAAGCCGGAAACCACACGGCATTTTTAAAAGACTTTATCTATAACTAATATTTTGTATTTAAGGTGAAAAAACAGTCTCGTAGTAACACAGCGATCATATTAACTACATTAATGGATTATTCGACTCTAAAGAACAAAACACTACAAAATCCTGACCACCGTCAAATTATAAAATTGATGTTACAGAGAATCTGCTACATATTAATGATTATTGGGAAATTGCAGTCAGTTCAATTATGAGTATTTTTTCTAAGGCGGTTTTTCTACTGCACCGCGCTTTATCGCATATCGCGGGGCCGCAGATTATAATATTGTATGTAAAAATTCTGTTCATATCCACTTGGTACAACAAACTGACAAAGTGTCGGCGCTTCATGAGCGCAGTTTCTGCCCATCATCGGCGCGTCAGCGCGGGGCGTCTGGAGGGCTATAGCACACAACTTCGCAGTACTGCGTGGTTTTTTAATGAGTAAGGTGATGGACTGTTAACTGAAGTCTTAATTTTTTTTTAATTGCCAACGGTGACAACCTAGCTTGTGGCTCACCTGTTGCTAAGTGATACCGCTGCGCATGGACTTAAGCAGTGCACAGCCTGCCAAGCCGCAATTTATCACGGATCTGTTGTACAACGCCGCCCTACACGGAGACGTTGAGGGCGGCGTATCCAGTGACTGAATCACCTAAATCGTGGCTAAATTCTCAGTCAGTCGCGCGAAACAGTTTCTCACACGTTGATTTGTACGGTATTTTACTGTCACATTATTACGTGCTATATGATGCAACTATTATTTTGGCACTGTTATTTGACAAAAAGCTAAGATATTTGTTCCATAGTTGTTTCATCATCATCATCAGCCCGTATAACGTCCACTGCTGAACATTGGCCTCCTCCCGAGGGAGGGTATTTGCCATAGTCACCACGCTTGGCAGGCGGGTTGGTCCATAGCCGTCTTATTAATAAAAATGGCCTACTTCTTGCTTAATCCGAAGTTACGTTTGGTTTAGCTAATTCTGGTGTAACTAAGTATTAACTTCGTTTTCATAACGTTATTAATAAACGTGGACTAAACTCGGACTAGCTAAACATTCGTTACGCCTGGTTTAACAGACAAGCTATGGCAACACCGTTGAAATAAAAAATAAAAAGAATGAATGAAATAAAACAAATGACAGTGGCAGATGACAGACGATGTTTGTTTCTATTATCTATGATATGGACGTTTGGATGTGAATTGTGAGATTTCGATTATTTTGTTACAAAATAATAATAATATAGGTATAATTAAGATAATACCCACTTAAATAAGAACAAATGACATAATATGAGTAAACTTTATTAAAAGCCAAATTATATAGAAACTTAATACATATATTGCTACAGTTGGGCTTCATACCACACAACTTGTACATTAATTGAACTATATTCTAAATATTGTCCAATATTTCCACTGACTTTTGGTATTCTAATATGTGTGCAGTCAATGGCTCCAATCACTTGTCTAAATCCACATATCTTCTATCACATTGCTCTGTTCTGCATCATTTTGTGGAATTTTGATCCATTGAGCACTTTTTGCCACCAATGCTAAAGCAACTTGTTTGCATACAAGTGATATTGTTGGCTGATACCCCTTACCACTTATATCTTCTGCGTCATCTTAAATCTGTTGAATTGAAGAAGAAGCAAAGATTGTTGAATATCATTTTATTGATTGTCAAATTCTTACCTCTCCGCGTGCTCAAGATCTTATTGCACTTAAAACTTTCATATGGGGCGATATGAAACCACCTCTCGCATGACCAGCTAAATCATTTTTATCATATCAATGATAAAAACAGCCGTAGATCGAGAAAACCTATATTTCGATTTAAATTCAGCTTCAAGTTCTTCAAGTGGATTCTTACGAATTTTGTATAATTTAACACGCCTTATTGTTGGAATGTAGTCCTGATTCTGAACCTCATTAATTTCGTCTATCAGCCATAAGTCGTCTCTAAATAGTCTATTCATTTTAATTAACTTTTACCAAACAATATTACAATCTAACCGTAAAAACAGCTGTCAAAGATAGTTACTCTATGCTTAATCCGTCCTTAAACAAGGTATCCCTATGGTTTAACTTTTACACCGAGACTAGAGTCGAATTAGCTTAATCACTCCTTAGTCCGTGTTTATTAATAGTGAAATTTGTTAGTACCGGGTTAATGCTTAGAGTAAAGTTAATCTTTCTTTAGTCCACGTCTATTAATAAGACGGTAGTTGTCTAATTCAATCAAATATATTAATATACTAAATAATCGACAAGCTTTTCAATGAAAAATGTATGATTTCAGTAATCTGCTGAAAACAAAATTAATTGGTTTCTTGCCTAGTAATACATAGATTAACTATGAAGATGAAGGGAGGATACGCAAATTGGAGATTTCACTTAAAATTTCAATCTAGTTATTTTCGCAAGTGTTCTTCGCTTTGAACATGGTTCATGAACTATCGTGAATTAAATACTATGAGTTTACTAATTTATTACCTACGATAGTAGGACAATTAAATGAAGGAAAATAACTACCTACTTATATGACAGTACAGATTTTTTTCTTAAGTTTATTCAACTGACAACAGCTTACGAAGGATAAGAAATAGAATTCACTCACATTATAGAAGTAAAAATAATTAAGATCAGAATTAGAGTCACTACAAATATTATTAACTAACTAATTTTAACTGACAACTGTCGTATCCCATCTCGTAGTTAAACATGCTGACAGACAGATGGTATGTTTATATAAGATTGGAAACCCCAATTTAGTGACTTATCTTCTTACTGTCACTAACATGAAGTCAATACGTTTAAGATGAAAATATAAAGCAGATTGCAGTTAGTAAGTTCTTTATTGCTGTCATGTATTGTTATCATAGTTGAAGGTAAGCTAAGCAAAAAAATGCCGATATAAATTTCGTTAATTGGAAAAGTTATTTAAATCAATTCTTGTTTTGTTAAAAAAAACTTTTGTTATATAATGCAAGTTATGTATTTTAGTTATGTATTTTATTAATGTTTGTTGATTAAATAAAGTTATTGGCTATAGTATTTCTATTATTTTATAATATGAGTTTAATACCTCATAAATATAAAATGTACAAGAAATAAATGTAACCTGTCGTCACAAAAACTGGAGTTACATCTCTTTTATGCTAAACGAAATATTTGTCTGAATTTCCGTGACTTTCTCTACACAATACAAAGACAACCAGTAAACTGTAACTCTCGCTTATAATTCCATATTTACACCATAAGTAACAATGTACCGAAGCAAATAGTTATACAATAGTCGTTTCTTCTGCTTCAAGCAACTCATTCATCGTGAATTTCAAATGTCATCGCACACTGACATTAATTAGTTCTGGTTAGGAATCAGAATGAGAACACCTCATGCTCGTAGATATATGACTACGAACTACGATACTATGACTGTGTTATTGGCGCAGTCTGACGAATCCCACGCAAATTATACGCAGAAGGTTCATTTTGATTTAGTTTCGATTTTCAATAATCAAAATACTCGTATCTTATAACGTAAATTTTAGGGTCGTCTGTGGGGCAAAGTTTGAGCGCATACCTACTGCCCCCTGCGGGGGTCATCCCACAAAAGCGACATCTGACATTGTCGGGGGCCAAATCCATAGTTGAGAAAATATATATATATACATTTTCAAAATGTTTGATATGGACGGATATATAGAGGCTTTTTCAAGCCACATAGACATGAAGCTTTTACTACTTTATCGGACAAGAATGTCCTGACGCCAAATGACAATGGAATTTATTTTCTAACGTGACCAATATCTCTGAGCTCCTCAATTTTTCACAGATGACTCTGATACATCTAAAACTTCAAACTGTTTTATGAGCGATTTTACAGCAGTGGTACTTCTGCAATATTTTACTTTATACAGTAACGGATATAGCTCCCATTGCCTCGATAGCGTCACAGTCACACCGCGGATTAGTAGATGCATCACCGATTTGTTACCAAGATAATGCGGTTGCTATAGAATGGCATAGTGGCTTACACGAGTAGTTCACAACATTTCACGGACAATTTTACCTAAAATGCATTTTGATGTGTTAATTTAATAAATTAAATAAATAGATGTTTTGCGAATGTAAAATGCAATAATAGACCTATCTTCTAATAATAGGATCATTACGTCAGATTCTTGTGAATGTCATTCGTCTTAATTGTATATTGTTGAAACTGTATACGTTTAAAATTATATACTACAAGCGGCCCGCCCCGGCTTCGCACGGGTGGATTTATAAAGCCTATGTTACTCAGGGATAATGTAGCATTCAATGGTGAAAGAATTATCGAGATTCATCCAGTCGTTTTTGAGTTTATTCCAAAACAAACATATAAAAATACAAAAATATAAACTTTTCCTTTTTATAATATTAAGTAATTAGAATAATATTGATATTTCTGGGTCTGTTACTACAATTTCCTTTTAGGTATGAATGTACATAAGCCCATTTTTTATGTTTATGTCTGCGAAATAATAAATCTAGAAAAAGATCACTCGTGCGTCTGTCTGTCCTTCAGCCAATTTCTTCCGAATCTACTGGACTAAATTATGTGAAATTTGGTAGGATGGTACAATCCTATGGCCTTTTTGGTCATAGCATTAAATAGATGTGCAATGTTAAATCTTTTTTTTAATAAGAGATAACTCTTATTAAAAAAAAGATTTTTCGGAGGGGAGTTTTGCAGACCTTACGTATATATTATCAAATGAAAGAGATCCTCCCTATCATTTGATAATTTCGAAGGAGATGAGGATCTCAAATACCTATATGTTTGTTTTTATTGTAAAATAAGTGGTTTTGATTTTATTCATAAAAAACGACGAAATATTTACCAAGCTTGCTGTTTGGAGATAACAGGAAACCTGCTTGTAGATTACAGGGAACCTTATAATAATTCTATCAATTGAAAATAAAGTATTAAACTCACTTAAACACCTCTACATAGCGCTAGTAGTAATTAAGCTGTTACTGTGATGTTTTCAAAAATAAAAGCTGACTTTAGCATTTTACGGAATCCTCTCCACACGAATTCAACATGCACTTGGCCGGTTTTTATATATGAATTTATTTTTGTGACGCCTTTCTCCCAAGGGGGTAGGCAGAAACTACAGAATGCCACCTGCTACGATCCTTACACACTCCCTGTGCCTCGTCCACGTTCATAAATCTGGTCATAAACGCACGCCGGATGCGAGTACTACGCACCTGACCTTTCTGAAGATAATTTTATATTATAATTTTATTTTAATCTTAAACATTTTTAAACGTATGTTTTTTAAGAGTCTATATCGAAATAAGTATATTAAAAACTAAGCGTTTTGTGTATTAACCTTTTAATGATGTTATTATATTATTATCAACAGTTTACGTCCACTGCTGAACATGGGCCTCCTCTTTACAGACCTTGGCAAGCCAGGATCGTAGAGGGATATTGCCATAATCACCACGCTTGGCAGACGGATTGGTGATCGCAGTAAGATGTAAACCTTTAGCTAATAGATGCTGCTGCCCATCCATCAGCCATATGTCCCTTAGTCGCCTTTTACGACACCCATGGGAAGACATGGGGTGGTCTATTCTAAGCCGGAAACCACACGGCCAATGTGTGTTTAATGATGTGTTGCGCCTTAAGTTAACAACATAACTGACATCAACGATGTTACGAACTATTTAATCAATTACGTGTACGGCTTCATGGAACCTAGCAGTATGGGTATACGATTCAGCTTTAATCAGAAACTTACGAGTACGTATACGTCTCGCGACTTTATCCGCTAGATTACCAAGTAGTGTGTTTGAAACAAAAGATATTTCTTGGTTTAATTATTTGTGGGAATATTCTTCCATAGTCACTCTAAGCCATTAATGACAGTTGTTATAACATCATCTATTTTGATTAAATTGATAACCTCTGTGCCGTAGCGGTAAAAGCTTTAAGTCTCGGAATTCGTAGGTTTCATCACCACCCCGAATAAGAAATCTTTGGTGAAAAGTCTACCCTCCGTGCCTTGTAAAAAAAGTTAAACCGTAGGTACTGATTGTTATTATTAGAAATGGGCCAACTATAGCATTTGCCAACTAACTGACTAGCCGACTAATCGATTTTCAAAATGCCGATTAGCCGGCCGACTAATCGGCAATGCCAATCATTCTAATACCTACTTGTCGGAGGTGTTCGGCCGTTCTATGTTACCTTATTGGTTTTTGTATATGTTTTAAGACTGTAACTTTAGATTTAAAATAAACATATATAATTAATATATACATATATTAAAGATATTTTTTTATCACTAAAAACATCTCACTTAATGAATACTTACTTATACTTACCATTGCCATGCCATGTTATTTGGTTATGTATGCGCTATATTTCGTTGATTAATTATGTTAAGTTAGCTTAGTCACTGACTGATTAATACGTTCCTATGTTGTAAAAACTGTAACTTTAGATAACTACTATAAGTAATGTATGGAAATTATAAAACAAGTACAAATTATTTGTTTTATTTCATTTGTTATGCGCCGATTATAATCGGCATATTTTTCCCAATAGTCGCAGATTAGTCGCCGACTACAAACTCTAGTTATTATATCATCTATAGTTATTGGAACGAAACGGGGAGTAGCTTTTCGCCGTGTCTTCTTCTTTTCATGTCGACCTGGCGTTCAAATTTGAGAAGACCAGAACTCGGCCACTGACACAGCATTATCAGTGGCGTTGCACAGGTCCTCGCGTTTTGGAACGCCAGGTGGTTTAAATATAGACATGATGGTGTAGTCTGCGGTGTGTACAGTAATTTGTATAACTGAGTATTCGGAACAGCAGTTAGTAGACACAGCTTTGACGTTGGGGCCGACAAATACGGCACTACAGGAATTTCGGCCCCTAATGTAAGTCCGGCAATATATTGGCAGATTTACATTAGTGGCCGGAATTCTACGGAAGCGATGCGTTTCTTGCACGCAGATTAAATCCACTTTGTGTTTGTGGCACATTTGCGATAGAATTTCAGATTTATTGTTCGAGAATCCTTCGATGTTAACAGAAATCACGCTGATTCTGAGAGAATAGGTTTTGGTACCTTACGTAGACGTTGTTGTAGCCTTGACAAAGGCTTTTTGGGTAGCCGTTAAGGGCTTTGGGAATGTGCTATTTGGTCATGGTGGAAGGATCGGCCAGTCTGTGTTACCAACTTGCCGACCGCAGACCGGTGCGCCGGACGCATGATAATGTATTTGATACGTCAAACGAGGAGGCTCCTCCCTTCATATGCATTACATAATACTGCGGCCAGTAACCCAGCTTTTTGTTATATTTTTTTTTACTGTCCGGGTGCAAATGCATTTACGCATTCCCACCGCCGCTGCAGCGTATTCGCGCGCTGGCGGTGGGATATGTGGGACTCGCCCTCTCCATAGCGTGGTATGCTAAACTCATACCACGAGGAGAGGACCCTACAACCACTAAAACGTCCCGGACAATCCTTCGATCCGCCGTTGGCGGGGGCCGGGTACGCATGAGCAATCCGGCCCCCCGACGGCACCCGCGGCCCATATGGTACCGCGGGATCTCCAGGGCCACACTTACAATAGCCCATTTGCCTCATTATAGGGACGCCCGGAGTGTAGAGGCGTCCCTACTCCTTATGGGTCAGCCTCGAAGGCAGCGGGACCCATGTCCCCCACTCCCCGAGGCCGAGCCTAGGGCGGTAGGCGGCGGGTTTGGGCCCGCCGCCGACGGCCAACACGCCGTCTGCGAAGCGGGTGGGCGGAGGGATCTACTTCACTTCACTTGGGTGTTTACGTACACTTGTACTTGAAAATTATTACTTAAGTAGCTAACATTATATAATCTTACAGATTTTATAATCCGTCTTTCGTAAGATAAATGACAAATGCACACATTATTGTAAGATGCCTTAAAGGTATCAGGTACAGCTACTTCTAAGAATCCGGTCAAGGTTTAAGCGACATCCACATCCAGATATTTCAGTGTCTCCCCTTAAATGCAATAGCCAAGTTACAGTAGCCGTAGTAATATAACACACACCGCCGTGGTCTCAGAATACGCGGAGTGAATGACCTGCGCTTACGCGGGTGCTTCCGTACACGAATCCAGAATCAAATGTTTTGAATTTGACTGGTTTGTGTATAAACATTTTAGGTGCAGACTTGCGTACGAAAGGAAATTGTTATAGGTTTAAAAAAATATAGCTTTGTATTTTGCTGATACAAATTTTAGCTTCGGAAAATTAAGAATAAGCATTTATTTAGTTATGGTGATATAAATTACATAAAAGCTTAAGTTTTTATCAGAAACTGAGATTAATAAAATTCGACCACCGGCGGGACTCGAACCCGCATTTTAGGTTAAGCCCCTAATGCCTTGGTCATCGAAATTTATCAATTTCTTTTATAACACGTCTCTAATGGGGATTAAAGTCCCCCGATTACCGGTAGGGTTCCACCGTATCCTAATTGTAAAAGGCATTTTGGGCTTAACCTAAGATTCGGGTTCGAGTCCCGCCGGTGGTTGAATTTTATTAATCTCAATTGTGAAACATAGTATATGGTAAACTTTTCCGTAAAATATTCAAAAACATTAAAAAAAATTGTATCAGAAACATTGTAGTCACAAATATTTTCTTTATTTTTATTTACGAGTCTAGATTATCAAATCAGAATTATTAAATCTTTACTAAACTAAAGAGTTTATTTTCTTTTTGCTTGAACGCGCTAATTTAAGGCACGAACTACTGGGCCGATTTGAAAAATTCTATCAGCTGAGGAAGGCTATATTTAATTATGAATTATATTGATTCCCACGGTAATGGGAGTTACGCGGGTAAACCAGTAAAATAATACATTGCAGTCATTTTAAGCTGCAATATTAGAATATAGGTTTGCCAATGGTCAAAAACCCAGTTATCTATACTTATACTTATTACTTATTACTTATTACTTATTTACTTATATACTTATACTTATATAATATTATAAAGAGGAAAACTTTGTTTGTATGTTTGTTTGTTTGTAATGAATAGGCTCAAAAAGTACAGGACTGATTTCAAAAATTCTTTCACCATTCGAACGCTATATTATCCACGAGTAACATAGGCTAAATTTTATTTTGGAAAAAATAGGGTTCCGTAAGATATTTGCGTTTTTCGGACACAAGGTGTAAAAAATCAACCAGAAAAGTTACTTATTTTGCGTACGCTGCCTAAACTATAAAAGATAGAACCATAAAATGTTCTAATTAATTGTAGATCTTATAAATATCTACAAAAAAGTCCGCGACACACTATACCTATCTATATCGAGTGAGGCACAACAACCATTTTTTTATTTAGAAATCTTGAATTTTTTGGGACTACATTTAGAACCGTTTATTTTACTCATGCTATTAATCCTTATGAAAATAAATTATTTCATCACTAAGTGCAGTTTATGTAGATAATATTTGGTCTTTGAATGATTAAAATTGGAAGTTTGGTTTTGAAGTTATGGCGAAATTAAAATATTACGATTTCTGCAGCAACTTTACGTTACCCTATCACGGGTCGGGGCTTCCAACCATCAGTATATTTTGTTACCTGAAAATAATTTAACGTCAAATGGTGTTTATAGAGACCTCTACAATAATCGCTTTAGTTATCTATCCTAAAACAACGGGTTGCACTCCGGGACTGCCGGCAGAAGTGATACATCCATTGAATGTCCAGTGATACATAGTCATTAACAACTTTAACATCCACAGAAAGACAATCTGTGCAGCCTTGCGGATAATGACTGCGTCGTCGATGTTAGTGTCGGTGTCTATAAATTGACCTGGGAATCATTTTCCTGACCGTGTCTTTCCTGGGTAGACATCCGCATGGAGCCGCGGGCGACCACTATCACTACATCACTACATATTATAAAACAAAGTCCCCGGCCGCGTCTGTCTGTCTGTCTGTTCGCGATAAACTCAAAAACTACTTCATGGATTTTAATGCAGTTGTTACGAAACGATAGAACGATTCTTCCGGAAGGTTTACGTATATAATTTGTTTAGTTTTTGTGTACATTTGACTTATATATTTATATTGATATATTTTCAAAAATTAAGCCATTTGGGAGCTTTCAACGAAAACGCTGCCTAAACCCTATGAGATATAACAAAATAATGTATGGCGGAAATATTCTTCTCTTTTAGATCTACGAAAATGTCCACGATAGCATATGTCTATCTTTCAAGGTTAACTTGCTATATCCATTATATCTTTTAGAAAAATGATAATTTCTAATGCGGTAATTGTAAAGCTAATCAGACGGATTCAGTATTTATCCTTATCATTTGAAATGAGTTAATATTCTTAAGCATTTCATGCAGATTATTTTACCCCTACACTATATACTTTAAATGAATAACTTAGAAGTTATCGCAAAATAACAGCGCGTGTTTTCGCAGCGCAGCGAGTGAGGTAGGCCGAATGCGATTATGCGCGCTCGATCCTTAAGAATTATTGGGCAAATTTTTTGTTTTGTGTTCGTTGTAACTATGATGGATAGATACTTGAATACCTATTTATTGAGTGTTTGTTGTATTGTTAGTCTTGAAGAGTATAGGTATTTCATACGATATAAGTAAACCCACCTACTTATTTCATTGAGTTTTAGTAGGTACCTATATTAATTTGTTTCTGTTTGTTTTGACTAAATTTCGCCCATTTTGTTAGAGGTTTAAAGACATTCTGTAGTATTAGTATCAGTATTGTACCCGTGCGAAGCTGGGGCGGGTCGCTAGTAATAAATATTATGGTAGACAATCTAAATTTATTCATTGTGTTAATTGCGTCAATATTCAATGGAATGTTTCCGTTAATTAATTTTATTTATAGCTACTTTCATAGTCTAGCGAAATGAGTCCCGTTTTGTGTTACAGGTGTCGTATATCATCGAACTGGACTCAACTCATTACGTAAAATTACAGATTTATGCAACCTTTGGTTGGTTAAGGGTCTCCGTGGATGCGTGCCGTAGAAATGGCATTGAGCCGATTACGTTTAAAATCATAAAACTATCTATGGCATTTGTATACTATGGAACCGATACAGCAGTACCTATTTCAGTACTACAGCAAGATACTTCAAATTAAGCTTAAATTAACACACAAATCTATACTAATCTGTACTAATATATAAAGCTAAAAAGTTTGTTTGTTTGCCTTAATGCGATAATGTCAGGTTTTAAATATTCTTTCAGTGTTAGATAGCCTATATCGAGGGAGGCTTTTAAGCTATATTAAACATGGAGTTTCTAAGGGAACGGAAGTTATGCGGGTGAAACCGCGCTCGAAAGCTAGTATTTTATAAACTAAAGTGCTCTTTATATAATAATATAGGCTACTAACTGCCGTTTTATTACCTATTAATAGAGACCATCAGCACGGTTTGCAATTTGACTAATATTTATTTTATAAACTGACCGAACTAAGTAGACTATTCATCATCAAAGCAAAGTTTAATATCATATTCAGTTATGGCATTGCCTATACACTCCAGAGCAACAACTAAACGCAAATTACACATCAATTTATTTCATAAATGATTAAGTTTTTAAATTTTTATTTCGACCATTCATGTAACCTATATCGCGGAATATTTTGGGTTATCATGAATGTTCTTATTCGTATTTAAAGAACATTCGGAAAATATGCAATTGAAAAATATATTTAAAAGGCATTTCAATTCAAAGCCGATCCTCAATTTCTCTTAAAAGACTCTCGCTTCAATTCGACTCTTCAGAGTCGAATTGAAGCGAAATGTATTGACTATGACTTATAAGACTTTTGGTTCAACAAGGAGCTACCTACACAAGAACTACGCAAATTCAGGCTCCTCATTAACTAGGGTTGGGTTGACGTCACACGTCTTTCTTTCCGTTTACCTAGATTTATCATAATTAAGAAGCGTCTGGGAAATATCCGGTCGAATCATTTTAGCCCGGATCTGAAAGTTTTCCATTTGTCGCTAGCTTTTACTGCGTCGCGTTGAGACAACTCACAATTGGTATGATTTATTTGTGGCCGCCTGACATGACCACTGGAAGAATAGGATAAGAGTCTGGGCGACTTAAGCAATTTTTCAACATAATGAATTTGTGCTTCCCGATAATCTTAATTGGCAAATCTCAAAGCAAAAATTCAAAATATAAATTAATCATTGTCATACAGAAGCTAATATATCAATAAGTGAATCGGTCTTAGACAAATCTGATTTTGAACAGGCAAGTTTATGCTCAAGACCGGTCTACAGGTTGATGTATTGACTCCAAGACGAAACCTGGTTTAAACATAACCAAAGTGAGGCTGCAGCATTTCACACGAAATTATTGTTAACAAAATGACGTGACTCCGACCAGAATGCAGGTGTATACTTTTTACAGCAAATAAGCAATGTTGCTAACATTCTGGGAATCCTGCCAAGCTGCGGATTAGAATAGTTTTTAGTTAAATTATTATTAATTATATTATGTTCTTACTAGCTACGCCCTGCGGTTTTACCCGCGTTACTCTGCTCCAGTGGGTCGGAGCGTGATGTTTTGTCTAGCCTATACGTTAATCCAGCGTATAACCTATCCCGGTGCAAAATCAGCCGATTCCGTTTAGTAGTTTTGGCGTGAAAGAGAAACAAATATCCATCTATCCATCCATACTTAAAAAAAATCGCGTTTATAATATTAGTAGGATTATTCGGCAGGTATTTTTTGTTTCAAAAATAGTTCATTCTATATATTCATTCTTCTATCTATAGTATATATAAAATAAAGTCGTGTTAGTTACACTATTTATAACTCAAGAACGGCTGAACCGATTTGGCTGAAAATTGGTAGGGAGGTAGCTAAGAACTGGGAGGATATAGGATACTTTTTATGCCGGTCCCGTGTGACGTGACATAGAACGTGGCATAACAAAACGCAACTGATAAGGAATAACAAAACAACTCAGTCAAAATATATTATAATTCAGCGGTTAATTTGTTACAAATGGTATAACAAAAGGCAACTGACAGCTGAGCATATTTAAAAAAAAAGTCTTACCGGTTGATGCATTGGTTGATGCATTGTTGGTGCATTGGCCCCCGTGGCGATGCCTATGACCTAGCAGTCATGGACTCTCCTGGGCCCATTCAATGCACCTTTTGGGGGCGCACGGAGCACAACTACAACTCTACGCATCATGGGTCGGCCTCTAAAAGAAATTAGGACTATGTTCCCTACTCCTCGAAGCCGAGGCTCGGGGGACAGCCTGCTGTCTGTGCGCCTTCGGTGAAATGGGTAAGAGAGAACTTTCTCCTGAGAACACTCCGCGGACTTCTACTGAATGGGCAATGGTCGGTAGCAAGAGGACGGATCCCATCACTGTCGCTCCACCGCCCAAGCTGGATACTCATTCAGAACATTCTATCATTTTGGGCATTTCATAACTAATAGTACGTAGGTGATACGAAGTGCATCGATGAACTTCGTATCACCCTACTTAACATTAGTTATTAAAATCATTGGCATATCATCGATCATGGATAGAGTAAATGTTTTTTTATATTGTAATATTATGGCGTTTGACATAACATTGACAGAATGCGTGCTACTCTTAGTGCACATCACGGTTAGTTAATTGCTATCACGCCTTATATTAAAAGTTCAATTCAATTTATAGTTTTAGCTAAGACAGTACAACGTCTGTCGGGTCAGCTAGTACTAAAATAAAGAGTAAAGATTTGATTGTTTGTTTGTTTGTAATGAGTAGGCTCCGAAACCACTGCACCGATTTGATTTTTTTCTCCAATTGGAAAGCTACACTATCCCCGGATGACAAAGGCTTTATTTATGTATGAAGTTCCTACGGAAACGGGAGCTACGCGGATGAAATTGCGCGCGGGAAGATAGTTATAAATATTTTGCCTCGTTAAATATCACAGTGTTGTGTAGTAAACTTAATACAAAGGATATACCTTTGTATTAAGATACCTACACAAACACAGATACCAACATGAAGTTTCATCTCATAAATCATCTCCATTGAAATGTTTATTAACTATAAAACATGCATCAAAGCAAAGCATAAACCGTAAACGTAGCGTATGGGGCACGAACTAAGTAAACTATACCACTTCATAGAAAGAAACCTGCATAGCGTTACGTAAGTAGGTATAATAATTTCTTCCGCTGAACCGCGATCAAACGGACCGGATACAATATACTGGAATGACCCGAATTTCCCCTTTGGACTTATTACGCTTCACGCATTTTAACAACTTAAGTTTATTGTGGAATATTACCTTCTATAACTTATGCCTCACAAGTCTTTTATAGATCATAGAAAGTTCGGATCGTAACATTATTATATTCAGTGGCCAATCTATATCTATATATTATATATTTTTTATATATATAAAAGAAAGTCGTGTTTGTTACAACACTTATAACTCGAGAACGGCTGGACCGATTGCCATGGTTTTTGATTTGTTGGATTTGTTTCCGTCCCGAATAGCAGAATACATTTTAAAAACAAAAGAAAGTCGTGTTAGTTACACTATTTATAACTCAAGAACGGCTGAACCGATTTGGCTGAAAATTGGTGGGGAGGTAGCTAAGAACTGGGAGAAGGACATAGGATACTTTTGGGTAGGGGTAGAGAAGGGTAGGGTAGGGTAGGGTAGGGGTAGGGTAGGGTAGGGGTAGGGTAGGATAGGGGTAGGGTAGGGGTATGGTAGGGGTAGGGTAGGGTAGGGTAGTGGTAGGGTAGGGTAAGTGTAGGGTAGGGGTAGAGGTAAGGTAGGGGTAGGGTAGGGTTAGGGCAGGGGTAGGGTAGGGCAGGAGTAGGGTATAAAAGTCCACCCGTGCGAAGCCGGGGCGGGCCGCTAGTTTACTTATAAATAAAGGCAATATATTTTGTGTCACACTTAATTATTTACTCTATTACTAAGCAAGAGAAGGACAAATATGAATAAGGTATATCTACAATTATTGTTTATCCACATTCATATTTTTGGGGCAACAACTAACAAGTAGTCCTGTCAAATTTTATCTCAATTGTATATCGATGGTAAAAAATAAGAGGTAAAAAACGGTTAACAAAAGACTCTAAACTTACATATACAAAGATTGCAAGTCCAAAGCTCATAATAAAAATGAAGTCAGAGCATACGTCATGTCAGTCTTTTAATCAACATGTTTCATCTAACTACAATGAGTCACACATAGACGATATGAACAATAATAAGCGCACGCGACGCGGTAGATCAATGAGACGCACCGGCACGCTACGTGTTTCCTAAACACGAGATATTTTCGTACAGATGTCTCATAGCACTTAGTCAGTTTTGTTACAACTTACAACGTATATTGATTGAACAACTTAAATGTTTTACACAAAACCGACACCTACAATGTAGGTAGAACAAAGTGATACTCTATGAACTGCTCGACTAGGCTCGAAGTACAGACCACCACCAAGGAGAATGTCTTGTTCCTGTGCGTAAGGTCGGCAGAGCTCACAAGGAGGAAAGGGCCGGCAGAATAAGGGTGGCTAGTGCATTTTTTTTTCAGACGTACACGTTGTTTGCCCTGAGTCTTTTGCTACTTCACCGGGCATAAAGACGAGCAGAGCTCCAGCCTTAATAAATGTTTTAAAAACTACAAACTAAGCAACCTGCGCAAGAGGGCGCCCCCCGAGATGAGATTGAAGGATTATGACTTTTAGTATTTTAGGGGGTTTTGTGCAACTGTCGTTCTACTTTACAAAGGCCTCTCTAAACTTCGGGTCTAAGAGGGCATCGGAAGGAGTGGCTAGTACTGCACATATATGCTGTACTGGTACTAACTACCTTGTATTTCGACCCCTATACCTCTTAAGGTCAAGGTAATAGGGGTGGGTACATGACCAAGTACGTTTCACACAGTCATAGTCCGTAAATGTGCCCTTTATAATTAAAATACTTTTTATTTAATCTCGAATTTTAACTACAGAATTATTAAATCATTTTTTATCATATGAATTTTACAAGCCTATGATCTATTTAAATAAATTAGAACGTAATTAGGTACCACTTCTGAAAAATATTTCACTTATCCAAATTCTATGATGTACAAAAATGTATGAACTTCAAAAAGTTTTTATCACGTCTTTATCTCTTCACCTCTTCCTTGCATTTGAGCAGAAGATTAAAACTATTTTTTTTGTTTTCACGAGTTAGATCAATCTGTGCCTACTTAATTTTTTTTTTCTGAGAACTCGGCACAGTATAATGTGCTTGAAGGATAATAAAAACTTAATAACGAATACCTATAATTTTTTCTCCCGTTCGGTTATTGCTGCTTCAATATTTAACATTTTCTCAACTTCCTTATATTGGTATTTTGCTCGTAAAGTATGATAGAGTAGTTTCGGGTAATATGGCACACCATAAGGTTTTTTGGAAATAAAATAAACATTTATTTAGATCAATCAGTTTTTATTGGTTAAATCAGTCCCTTGAACTTAATAGTAATCAACAATCATAAATTTTACATTATTAACTATCAAACAAAATTAAAATCAACGTTTGTTTTCATTTTAACAAATCATAAAAAAATTGACGTGGTAGGGTAATATGGCCTAGGGCCATATTGGATTATTTTGCAGAACAAAATTCCCAGTAAAAAACGTCCGTTTCCACTCCTGAGCATTCTTAAAGTCACATACGTCTTAAAGTTGTTCGGGGTACTTTATGCAGTTTAGAAGCCTTAAGTGATCCCATTTTTTTATTTAGTACATCTTCGATTGCCTGTTCCATTGACGCCTGGCACCATGTTTGACGTTTTCTTTGTGAAATTGATTTTCGTGGAGCCATCACCTGTTGTAAACAAAAATGATAAAATGTAAAAAAAATCATGCTAGGTGTGTCCGCTATGCCCCGTTATTGGCCTGCTACGTAGTGTGCCATAATGGCCGTAGACTTGTTTTTGACAAATACAATTTTAACATAAAAACTAGTAAACAATGTGCTACAAAAATATCGCCACACTATTCATTGAAGGTTTCACTACAAAACTGCACACTAGCAATATGAAAAAAAATATTATTTAAAGAATGAGTGATACTTACCAAAAAATTACATCAAATAAGCTAATTTTCGATCGACACCGGCACAAGACATACCTTCAGTCGCCGAAACTCGCGGATTGACTGAGGGGCTCAGGGGAAGGGACGCGACGTTATGGCGGGTACCTACATCGCTTGTGTTGTTTGGTTTTGGTGAAATTAAGGCTGGCCATATTGGCCGAGTAGGCCATAATAACCGAAACTACTTCAATGGTATTTTTCTGTCTTATATAAAATTTCCTCTCAATATAATATTTATTATAGTTTGAAAAAGGTTATTTATAGAAAAATATTAAGAGATTTTTTTTTGCAGACATAAATTATAGGCCACGATCCTTTTACTACATCACCAGACATAAAGGCGAGCAGGGCTTAGAGCCATATTATTATTTTTTAATCGACAAAGTTGCTCGGATCTACGAGGGAATCTCCTTCAGATTGCCTCATAGATCCGAGAGGCCTCGTAGATTCTTAGCCAATTAAAGGTTGGCAGGGTGAGGAAGGACGCGTTGCGTTTGCGGACACACTCTTCTCCCGTAGATCAGATAGATCGGTCTCTGTTTAAGTTTTTTGCAATGTTGCCGTCTCTGTACTACTATTTTCATTTAATTGTCCAGTTTACTTAAAGTCTACTTTACTTATGACGCCGTGTGAACACGAGCGTAGTGTGGGATGCAGCAGCAATCAAAGACTTAGGATGCTGAGCTGCAGAGCGAAAAAGCGTTCCAACGCTTCTTTCATCCATTGTTTTATGGAGAGTAGTTGAGAATCGGAGTTTTAGTAGCGATTATGCATAACCACGGTGCTACAGTGGCGTTTCGACTGAATCTACTTCATACAGTCTGTAAGCGGTAAAACTTCTTGACGCGGTAGGAGCTAAAACGGTCCATCTGTACCCATAGCGAGACTGCTGAATACGATCTAATTTATCAATAATTATTTCTAAAAGTTCACAGAACCAGCTAATGAATTCCATTTGTTTCTATGGAATGAGGCTAACAAATTGGTTTATTGTCGTCAATAGAAAATGGTTCGTTTAGGACTTGCCGTAAAGATGTTGCCTTAAATAAATCTGTATTTCTATATCTATATTACAGCTCGTAGGCATATTTAGAATGAATTGCTATGTATTTTCAAAAAGTAATCATAGTGTACCTTCGGGAGAAGGTGACGAGCAGAAATTTCACCTAATGAAACTGCGTCATATACTCCGTCATTTCTTATTGCTTATCAAAAGATACTTAAATTCAAAGCGTTGAATGAAATAGTGAAGAGAACGCCGTAAGGTTTCGACTTAGAAAAGACACACACATCTCTCCCAAGGGTATGGTAATAGGAGACTATGGGACATATACCTGATAAAAGGGCAGTAACATCTATCAGCTCAAGATTACTTATTATTTTATTGCTTTAACCAACCCGCCTGTCAAGCATGGTGGTTATGGCAATATCACATGGCTTGTCAAGGTCTTTTAACAGAAGGCCCATGTTCAATAGTGGACGTAAACGGGCGTTTGAAGAGAAAAGAGTGAAGAGAATAGCAAAAACTATAAGTAACAAGTGGTTTAAGTAGACAATCTAGACAAGATTGTCCAAATGTTTGGAATGTCTTCGAATACACAGTACTGTATATTGTACCGACGTGAACCCACTCGTAACACAATCATTTTAGCTTAACACAAAGGGTTAACAAGAATACTAGTAGACACTGCTAATAATATATTCTTAAAAAAAAACCGAACCGATAGTTACGGTAAGTAGACCGATAGTCTGGACTGCAATCTCTTTGGCAGAAATTCTTAATTTGGGAATTTTAATATCCGTATTGTAAAGTATGACGACCGCTACACCCGAATACATTTACTAGATATGTCTTAAAAATATATCAAGTAGCAACTTTGCATCCGGATTCTCAAATTTACAACATAGCAATTATGTACTAACATTGCTGCTGTAAGCTCCACTTCGTTGTTAGATCAAATTCAGTTCCTGAAACATGCACATCGGATCTGAAACATTTCTCACGGGATCCTAAACAAAGTTTTAAATGCTGACTGTAGGTAAAACGATATTTATTCAGCACTTAGACAACACAATGAAATAAGTTTAATATAATTAAATACAAAATTATTGCGGATTAGCTAATGTTCTGTCTGGCAGTCTAGTATCACGTCATAGGTATAGTAATAACAAGGATTAATTCTATAATTAAAATCTTAACATAATTTATCGCTATAGAAGGGAGGCACGTTTTTAAACAATATTTTTACGTATAAGCGTACACACGCCCGAGGGCGCCTGTAATGGGCTAAGACCACACGGCTCACGGGCATCTATGAGAAATATCATTGTAATTTGTAACAATATTTATATAAAAAAGAGGACGTGATCACTGGCACAGACTACAGGCACTGGATCACTGGGTTGTGACTGGGGGCCAACGCGGTCCTCGGTCTGTCCGGATGGCGAAAGTTCTTTTAATAACTTTATCTTATCATTCAGCTATTTTTTTTTTATTTTCTGTTGCAATGTGAATAGTTTAAGGAATAAATTAGTCGTAATTTGGCAGCCGATTATTTAATTTAAACATTGATCGTCCTTTTAGGCACTGGGTTAAGCGTGAGTTATGCGCAACGCTTTTCGTACTTTTAAGTTCTCATTTATACAGTACGGTCTGTCTACAGTTAACACACTCACAGTCAGCGGTGAACAATACATTTTATGTATCTTATTACGATAATTAACACTACGTTTTACTGGTTTCGACATGTTTAATTCAATAAAAACTAACTGCATAAACGAATATTTTGCAAACAAAATTACTGCAGGAACTTTAGTAACTTAGTTCACTGAAACACGTTTATTCAAAGCAAAAGAAGTAAAACTATATACGGGTTACTTAAATAAATAACCGGTCTGAAATTGAAATTCCATTTTCCATTTGTAATCAGTTCGTTTCATGTAGCGCACGCTACTTTAAGCGGAATATTAGATGCAAATTAACTTCGAAACAAGCAATTATTTCAACTGATGTAGTTTGAATAGTGGCATGTGGCGCTATGGTGGCTACTGTGTAGTGGTACTAAAGTTTAATCAACACGCGATCCACCAATTGTTTTAATTCCACTCTATGGAACTAATTTCGTTCTTTGACCACCCGTTACCGTACCGCGTACTACAGACCTAATTTCAGTAATAGTAGTATTATTTGCTATTATGTTTAGGTAGAAACCATTTTCAGGATGCATAGTTCTGTATGAATAACTAATTTGCTGTATAATGAACGATACAATAAAAAAAATAGGTAAATCGATTATAATCGATTAGCATCGATTATAATATCACGGTGTATATATATGATATGATAATCCGAGTTATATATAGATCTATATCACCCATAGACATACTGACCACAACTAAATTAAACTTACTCCCTCTGAGACCATAGACGGCACATTATTTAGAAGATTTTTTTCTTAATTGTCATTAGGAAAATTTTCATCAGACATGTAGTAGTAACTAAGGCGGAAAACTAATACCTAGGTATAAGGATGTTAGAATTAAATAAACCTAGCCCAAGGATTGAAATAATAAGTAAGTATAGAAATCAAAGAAAGATAATATCGAATTAAATTAAAAAGAATTAGATGTATATACATAGAACTGTTATATCATAAAGGTCATGCAAAACATATAGTGCAGTCATTGAAGCGTTATTGGTCCGTTTTTTTTTACTGTGAACCAATTAGCATGAAATTTTGGAATTAGGTTCATCTTAACCTTAACTTCAAAAGTGAAAATTATCTGAACTCCACACCCACCCTGGGGGAGGTTGCCACCCCTTCTCGTTGGTGTATTTTTGTCGGTAGAAGGCCTAATTTCAAGAAAAAAATATTCTATGAAGTTTTTCAAAAAACCCAATACTTTTCAAGTTATTGGCAATTGAAAATTCGGAATTTTTCACGTTTTTCATCGGTTTTTTGCAAATATCTCCAAAAATATTCATTTTAACGAAAATTTGATGATGAACAAATTGTAGCAGGTAAAAAACTGAACAAATCAGTTTTTTATAAAGTCTTCTAAGTGCAATATTAAGCTAGATATTAAAGATCAAAGCCGTTTTTTATTTTGTCTGAAATTTAATCGATGTATTCAATGCCATCTAGCGGCGAGCAGATACATTTTATGCATTCTAATGAAATAGGGTTTTGTAGTGCTTGAAATAAGCTTTAAAATGAGCAATGTTAAAAGTCTTTTGCACGTAAAATGAGTGAGCTGTAATGCAAATAAGAGGAACATCTAATGGTTTTTTCTTAAAAATCAATGGGTAATACAGATGCTATAACATTTTCAAAAAAAAAAAATCTTATTAAAAACCATTATAAAGGTAATTAAAAGAGCTAGGACAAAATAAAAAACGACTTTGATCTTTAATATCTAGCTTAATATTGCACTTAGAAGACTTTATACAAAACTGATTTGTTCAGTTTTTTACCTGCTACAATTTGTTCATCATAAAATTTTCGTTAAAATGAATATTTTTGGAGATATTTGCAAAAAACCGATAAAAATCGTGAAAAATTCCGAATTTTCAAATCGCAAATAACTTGAAAATTATTGGGTTTTTTGAAAAACTTTATAGAACATTTTTTTCTTGAAATTAGGCGTTCTAACGAGATGCGAGGTTATTAAAAAAAATACACCAACGAAAAGGGGTGGCAACCTCCCCCAGGGTGGGTGCGGAGTTCAGATCATTTTCACTTTTGAAGTTAAAGGTAAGATGAGCCTAATTCCAAAATTTCATGCAAATCGGTTCACAGTAAAAAAAATCGGAGGTTACACCCTATTTTTCGCTTCAATGACTGCACGAATAGGAATATAAACATACTAGGCTTCAAGAACGTTGCATTCAATAGCAACGGTACCTTACAGAAAAAAAACACGAAGATTATTTTCAAATCGGACTCGTAGTTCCTGAGGTTAACGCGTTCAAGCGAACAAGTATATACAGGGTGAAATGTTAGTCACCAGCCAAATTTTTTCTAGGCATTAGGTATCATTCACTAACACCAATTTTGAAAAAAAAACGATACCTAAAATTTTCATAATTTATAATTTACTCGAAGGAATTATCCGCTCTGCGTGGTCACCAAGTAAAATGTTAATAATACTACGTGCCGCGCGAACATCAATGAGAGCGCACGTCGTTACCCCCGCCCCCACTACCCCTGAGCGGCACTACCTATGATCTAGTCGGCCACGCGCACCCCTTCGCGGGCCTTTGTGACGTGATTTCTCAATATTTTTGTATTGAGTGATACTAAATGAAAAAACACGTATTCAATGATTTTTACTAAAGATTAACATATCAAAATTTGGCTGGTGATTAAAATTTCACCCTGTATATACATTAGTATAGAATAGTATATAGTATATTTTTAAATAGTATAAGATACTATTTAAAAATAAAAAGTAAGCCACGCCAAATAAAGTTTTAACAACCACACAGGCCTCAGTGATCAAAAGTTCGTCACACTTTTTGTCAACGACACTTTAATTTTGGTCGAACAGACTGCATTCACTAAATATAGCTCAGTGCACTCCCCTCGCTTTAAGACGCGACTTCAGCGACGGAAACATAATATTGGATAATTATTTTAGTAGCATCGCCGTCTGACACAAACTCACACTTAACAAATTATTAATAAGTCCATAGAACAGAAAACATGGTAGTTGTGTCACATTTTCGTCTTTGAATTATTATAATTTTTCGTCCAGTTGTCGAAATTCGACCATCATTAAATAAAATATTGGCATTCTACACTCTTTCTCTATATAAACTATAAGTGTGCGAAATTTCATAATCCACGTCCGCACGTTATTGATATCGAGCAAAAAAAGGAAAAAAAAGTTTGTTGTATGGTAGCCCCTCTTAAATATTTATTTTATTAAATTTGTTGTTATTGCGGTAACAGAAATATATCATCTGTGAAAATTGTAACCGTCTGGTGATCGACAGACAGATAGCGAAGTCTTAGTCATAAATAAGGTCCCGTTTTTACCCTTGGGTACGGAACCCTAGAAAGGGGTATAAAGTAAAGTTTTCGTTTCACATTCACGTCCCCTAGGTTTTTTGTTCTTAACAATATAAGTTTATATTGGTAAATGTTTTTTGGCAATGTTTCAGTGGCGAATATAATATATATTAACAATTTTTTTGAATTCCATCTATTACAAAGAAATCGTAGTTTAAAAAAAACTAATCGTCATAATATAATAATTATTTCAAACTAATATTCTTAAATTATTATCCAAAACTGGAGTTATTTTGTTGTTTTTCGAATATAATAACTCGCAATATTATAAAAGATGTATCTGAATATTATGTTTGTTATATATAACACGTGAATATGGGCACATTATAAACTGCAACATTTTTGCGTCATTTTACAAGCTTAAAAACAAGTCGCACTAAGTTTGGGCATGCCCGATGTTGCTGACGTCATCGTGTGACTCATTCATCCTACTAATATTATAAATGCGAAAGTTTGTAGTATGTGTGGAAGTACTCGTATGTATGTTTGTTACTCTTTCACGCAAAAACTACACAATCGATTTGGCTGGAAGTTTGCAAGCGGATAGTTTATAAGCTGGATTAACATATTATATGCTACAAAATATAATGCTCCGACCCACTGGAGCAGAGTGACTGGGGTAAAACCGCGGGGCGCAGCTGGTATGAGTATAAATAGCTTATACTCAGATATTAACATTTATCATACTTTTGAAAAAAGGAAAAACATACGAATGTAAGTTGAAGGCGTCCCCCAGTCGAGCAGCTCATTGAGCGCACTAACGGTGCGCTCTATCTTGACTAATGTATAAAGCTGAAGAGTTTGTTTGTTTGCTTGTGCGCGCTTATCTTGGGAACTACTGGTCACATTTGAAAAAATATTTCAGTGTTAGATAGCCTATTTATCGAGGAGGCTATATTTGATTATGAAGTTCTTACGGGAACCGCGCGCGAGAGCTATTAATTTTATTTTTCGGACTGTCATTCGTAGTTAGCCCCGAGGGTTTTGCTACTTCACCGGGCATTAAGGCGAGCAGAGCTCCAGCCTTAATAAATGGCTAGTTAAATACAAAACGGACACAGATACTCGTAGTTTTACGTTTCTACCTATTGTTTTGAAATAACTCTATGGGTAGAACAATGATGTAATATTAGACGAAATTCCAACATACTTTACTTTTATGTCCCCAAAGACTGCGATGAAAATAATTTCTTTATCACCCACTTAACTTTGATGATCGTTTTAGAAGTCCCATTTATTGATCGTATTATTTAATTTAATAGTATTTCGATGGCTTTTTTTAGGGTTCCGTATCTCGAAACGAAAATACGGAACAGTCAGACAGACGGACCGACAACAAAGTGATAAGATCACTTTGTTGTCCGTCCGTCTGTCTGACTTTTTCTCAGGACAAGACCTTCTGACAAGACCCTTTTTCTCAGGAAAAAAAAGTATCAAGCTACAATTTATATAAAATACTCAGGACTACTGTCCCTTGGAGCTATCGCAATCAAATGATAGGTACAGCCGTTTATGCTGCAAATTTTCGACACTCACAAGGGAATCAAAACCTACAGGGTACTTTCCGTGAACTCTGAATCTTGAAATTTGGTACGAAACAACGTCTTATAGCACAAAATAAGGAAAAATTGCGAAAACCGTTACTTTTTTGTAACATCTTATAAATAATAAAAAAAGCTTTTTACGGAACTCCCAGTGCGCGAGTCCGACTCGCACTTACTTATCTTAAGAATAAAATACCAAAATACTATAAAAAATAAGTTTTAATTTATTACTATTTTGAAATTTTCATTGTTTTAAAGGACACATTTGGCGGCTATATCTACTTTTATGAGCTGTTTTATGTTCATATTACATGTTAATAGGCTGTCAAACAGTTATATTTTAATAGGCCGATAAAACGTAAAACTCGCTTTGCACAGACACGGAGAGCTTGCATTTTACGAACCATTTTTTTTACAATTTAAATCTATAATATAAAAATGAATCGCTGAATGTGCTGCTAAGCGCAAATCTCGAGAACAACTGAACCGATTTCGCTAATTCTTTCTTTGTAGTAATTGTTATTGTCAGGAGAAAAACGTTAGAAATATTAAAAAAATTAAGAAACTTAACTGCAATATTATTTTTGTAATAAATTGACATTACTGAGAGTTGTTTGAAATAACTGTCAACGATCGATAGAAAGCCACATTATTTGTTAGTGTCATAGACTGCATTTTAAGACGGGATTCCCACGGGAACGGGATCTACGCGGGTGGAACCGCGTGGGACAGCTAGTCTATTTAATTAAACTACTCCGGGGCAAGGAGCACAATCCGAGAGTGCACCTCTCACGCGAGCAATGCGTACTGTTAACGAAATTCAAAATAGGTTGGACATTTTTTCGTGTTACTTAAGTGAACTTGCAAAAGTAAGTTTATCTATATAATATGTTACGGAAGCAACAATTAGTGTCATTTTGGAACGAAGTTCCTTACGGCAGGCTTGGAGGAGATAGGGATTTTGCTATGCGACCGAACTGAAAAAAATGTGATAGTAAAACCGTAAGAAAAAGTCCGTGGAATAAAACCGTTAAATGAGACGCTCGAACGTGGCCGAACCTTTCCGAGGCGGGCCGACGGACGCGCGACAGCGAGCGAGACTCGGTCGAGTGTCGAGCCCCGACGGAGCGCGTGCGAGTAGCCGTATAAAATACGTCGCAAATTGTGTCGATTCTACATTAGCCGAAGGAACTTCGTTCCTACCTGGTGTCCCACGACACCACTATAGTTTTTATGCTTATTGTTCATTTTATGTATATTGTTTAATTTATGTTTATTGTTTCTTTTATTGTTTTATATTTAATTTTTGACTGTAAAACATATTTTAGTTAATTGTGTGTGAAGATAACATTGTTATAATTATAAGCCTGTATCGTTTTAGTTATAAGTAATTTTGTGTTAAGTTATTGTGTAGTTATTTGTAAATGTTAGTACCTAATAGTGTTATTTAAAATAGTTAATATTATAAGTAATCTTAGCTATCGCATTAGGTTTCTTAACCTGTAATGGCAGTTTAAGAGCTTAAAATAAATAAATATCATCTTAACATTGAATAATTATTAACGCGGCACAAACATTTGCCCGTGGTCAAATAATGCCCGTTACGGTAACGCTATTTGACCGCAGACGTATTCCGCAAGATTGCGGTATATTCGATTAACGACTATGATTGGAAGCGCTTGACTATGTTTTATTAAAAATAAAAAATAAAAATGCTATTTTAAAATAAAATATATTGAGCATTTTCCATTTTCATTATTTCAATTAAATTTGATCGCCCGTATATTTAGCTAGCTTCCCGTGAGCGGTTTCACCGGTGTTACTCCCATTCCTAAAGCCTTTCTTAATATATAAGCTATCTAATACTTAAAGAATTTTTTCAAATAAACAAACTCTTCAGCTTTATTTATTAAATTAAACTATTAAACATATTGATACTTAATAAATAAATAGTCCAAGAGCCCACATAGATTCAACCGCGTCACACCGGCGCGGTGTGTTTGCGCTCACTATCAAGCCACACACATACACACAGTGAAGCTCTGGTATCATTAAACCGTTGCTGCTACGCCAAATATTGACACGTTCAGTAAATACGTTTAATAACATAATGTTAAGTACTGTTTCCTCAGTATAGGGTATTTAGGTCGCCACCGCGCCGCCGCTATAACCGTCATACCACCAACGTTGAGCTCAATCGTAGTTGTTTATTTAATTAGCTATAATATATTTGTTTTAAAGTTAACGTACTATTTAAATAGACTACAATCTACAAGGTGTCTCAAAACAAAGTTTACTTTTATTTTTGAAGTGGCCGTAGCCCAATTGCTAGGGCATTAGCCCTAGCAATTGGGCAGACTTGCGATCATGTGGTCGCTGGTGCGATCCCCACCATTTGCACTACCGTTGTGAACCTACTCGTAACATAAACATTTTAGCTTAACATGAGGGGTTAACAAGAATATTAGTAGCGTGAAAAGACACTGCTAAAAAAATTTTGCTGACTGACATTAAGTCTGAGGTCCTGACTCTTTGTCAAACTTATAAACTCAGACCTTATGGAGTGTTTCTCGGTAATAGACCGCGCCTGTGCGTGCGTGAGTTTTACGATAAAGGTGATTCAGTGATTGTAGTGCGTAGAAGATTGTGAAGACTCCAAACAAATGTAAACTTTCTTTTAAGGCATCTTTCATACATATGGAGTTGTATTATTCATATATAATGCTCGCACTTTATTCCCTCATACTGGAAGCAAGTGAGTAAGCAAAACGGAAACTAAAACCCACGCTAACCTATAGAAGGATTTTGAACAGTTGCACGTGAGCGTGGGAACGTTCTCTTGTAAATAATTAAACCGAGACACAAAGGAGACAACGCGAGAGGACACCGATTTACGCTGTTTGCAAAGAGGAGGGTACTCGATCTCAATCATGTTTGTCTTTTAACACTATGGCAAGCCACAAACGCGGACGATTGCTTTCGATATTTTTCTATAAAGAGGCCCTAGACAACATTCCATTACAGCGGAGCGATTGTTTACATGAAATGATGAAAGCGATCGTTGAGGACCGAATCGAATGGAAAAAAATAAATATTTGAAATTTGTTACGTGATTAAGTGAAAAGATTTAAAAAAATCACTCATTTAAATCTCGGAGCATAGAGTTTTCAATTTTGTTGCTATCATAGGAAAAAAATAGCGGATTATAACCACCTGATCAAGTTTCTAGAACAAATTTTATGAAATAATGAAGTATGGCCAATGTTAAATTGACAAAGAACAAAAGACAAGTTTACCATTATTTGAATGTGAATACGGTAAAGTTTAATATTATTTTTACATTTTTTTTATCCTAAGGATGATAATATGAAAGAAATATAATAAATAATATTTTCTATAAAAAAATACTTACTTTTGACCTTAACCTTTTTTGTGGTCTTTTTTATAATAGAAACTTGTGAAATCAAAAAAGTAAACAGCAACTTTTTTTATTAGGTTTCAACCTCCGCCAACTTTTGAAATTGACAGCAGCTGATGACACACATGCTTCTGACGGGAATTCCTACTAAGTATATGATAACTGAAAGTAATGAAAGAATCATCTTTAATTTTAGCAAAATAATCATGGTTACGCACAACAATTAAGAAAATATTATGTATTTATTTACCTACAACAAGAAATGTTCAGCGTATCACCATTAGGGTTGCAAAATTACGTAATTTTACCGTAAACACTGGTAAAATACGGTAATTTATATAAATTACGGTAAAATTACCGGCTACATATTTATGATGACGGCGTGCGCGCGCGCGAGCTTATATAGCTATTATTTAATTAAACACAAAAAAACTTAGGTTAGGTAGATTGAATATGCTACCCTGTCGACAAACAGATTGTCTCCCTCGAACCAACCCGATCAACTGACGCTGATTGTCCGGTCCGGATCGCGGTCGGTGATGATTGGTCGCAATGAGTGACTGGCTCCATCTGTTCCACGGACTCAGAACTTCTCTTAGTAGTAGTTTAATTCGTTTTTACCCAATCTTACCGTATTTTACCGTAAAATATAATATTTTAAGTAAAATATCGTATTTTACCGAATTTTACGAAAGTAATTTTACCGCTTTACATCCCTAATCACCATCCACTTGCCGAATCCGATGATGTTTTAGCAATGTTTCCAAAGAAACATAGATTATAACAAACTCTCAGACATTTTTTTTATATTAGGATTACAATAAACTAAAATAAATGTTTATTCTAAATTAAAACAAGTTAGCTTAATTAGCAAAATAAAAGCATACTCAAAAACTACTGGTAAAATGTATAATAGATGAAACCGAAGTTAGATAATATAAGCTCATTTTAATTTAAAGTCCCTAATTAACTGTCCACTTATTAATATACATCAGTTCTATGAAACCAAGTTAAAATTCTTATGAATATTTTAATAATACACTCTTCACAATCTATTGAATACCTTCTAATTTGAAGACAGACCTTACGTTTTGTAATGAAGGCGATGCGAAAAACGAGGTCCCCTTTACAGTATTAACAAAAATATTTAATATTTTATTTTGCAATGTTTTCAGAAAACATCACCAATATCTGAATAACGTGTAAACAATTACAACATCACGTATTTACGTATTAATCGAATATAATTAAATAAATAATGAAGTAAATCGAAATAATGTTTTTAAATATGTTAATGCATTGTAAATAACGTACCTATAACAGGCGCGAATTATTCGTCTACGTTAATAATTAACTATTTCATTTAATTGCTATTTCATTCGTAATTTGCAGAATCACAACACAAATAAAAATTTTAATAGTATTTTTACACAATGATATAAGCAACATGTGCAGATAACTAATAGCAGTAGCTAACATCAAATCATATAACTATGAACTCTGTTCATCCGCTTGTCGTATGTGGCATCTATTTCTCTTAATTATTATTAGTATGCTTAGGTAGAAGTTGTAATTAAGCACCGATCTAACTTGTGAGTTTGAGACTATATCGAAGGGACACACTCGTGATGGCATCGTTATCGAGTTAGGGTCTTGGCCCTATAATAAAACGACAGATATACGCGCGTACCTATAGGCCGTACAGGTATTGGAACACAAGACAGGGATAGGTGCGCAACTGCCCCGGCCAGAAAAGCTTTTCTCTAGCTATCTGAGTAGAGGACCCCATAGTTTTTTTTAGATTTGTAGCAGAATTTTTGTAGTCTACTAGTATCCTTGTTAACTTCACGTGTTATTCTAAAATGCTTGTGTAACGAGAGGGTTCGAGTCCGTAGTGCAATGGGTGGTTATCGAACCGGTGACCACAAAATCACAAGTCCGATGCTCTAACCCAACGCCTACGGCCAGTTCAAAACACACACATCACATTATTGAATTAAACTCCGATTTTGTGATGTGTTTTTAGTTCAAAATACTCATACAAATTGTGTTTACTACAAAGATAAAATCATTACACTGCAGCAAAATTTTACATTTTATAGTCATAAGTTGTCTTCATTTAAATTTATTACTCAAACACCTTGAATAGCCATGAAGTCGCGAAGCTCTCACAAGGCTATTAATTCAAGTAAGCAAACATACGCCTAGTCTAGATTACATGTTACTTCGGTGTAGTGAGTCTCGTTATTTATTTAAGTGTCAAAGGTAACTTCCAACTATATTAATTCTAGGCTGTTGCCGCGTGGTTACATCAACGTAACGAAATGCAAATTCAATTTTACAAAATATTCAGACTGGTTTCATGTTAAGATTTAAACTAAAAAATATATGCTCGTTATATATTAACTTCCCTTCAGTAGCCTGTTTACATTTAGGTACCTACTGCTAAAAGTCATAATTGCGTAATCTCCCTGCCAGTAACTGACCTGAGCCGGGGTCCTAGTCCCACAGGAGGTGCCCTCTTGCGCAGATTAATTTGTAGGTTTTAAATCATTTAATAAGGCTGGAGCTCTGCCTCCTGGAGAAAAATCTCGGTAAAGTAGCAAAACCTTCTTGGCTAAATGTTCGTCCTGAAACAAATCTCATCAACAAAATATTTGATGATTACTCTCGAGAGCCATACACGAAAGATATCCATGGCGCCTTTGCCGTAACCCCACGCAATCGGTTACGACTCAGCTCCCAAAAAATCTAAATAACTTAAGATTGTCACGAAATCAATTTCACCATATTTAGAAAATTATATATCAAAATAAAAACAGAAACAAACAAATAACTCAATTTAGATACCACTTATGACAACAATTTCATCACAAATATAATTTTCAGTTGTTTCGATATGACAACCTTGTTACGTACTTTTCTTGTTCTTGATTTTTATTTAGTAGCTATCTTTATATTTAAAAACAGTACCGTGATTGATTGACTTAAAGAAAATGCAGATCCTTAACTATGATATCTAGCGTTTATAAACAAGCGACAGTATCGCTTATATCACGCGTTTGCAACAAGCGATAGAATCTGTATATATACATATATGCGCAAATTCATCTCAATTAAAGCGACCGAACCCCAATGGCTAGGGCGTCGGACTTGCGATCATGTGATCGCCGGTTCGATACCACCCATTGCACTACCGACGTGAACCCACTCGTAACACAAGCATTTTAGCTCAGCTCGAGGCGTTAACAAGAATACTAGCAGACTGCAAAATTCAGCGAATAAAAAAAAATTGTGCAGATACAAACTCGCGTCCGTTTCTGACGACATTGGGGAATATCCCAACTATTTTGTATCGCGCAACACAATTTCGTAAGGCTATCCGAACAACTACAAATGGCCGTCGGCCGCTAGGCATACCACATCGCCCGACAAAGATCTTCATTTTCTGTGGAGGAAAAACCACCAACGGGTCCTCTACATCAGCAACAGGATCACGAGTGCATTGATCAGAACGTACGACACCATGGCTACTGCATCGCTACAAAAAAGCCGTGGGCGAGATACTTAGATTTACAATCCTAGGAAAAAGAGTCCTCACTCTTTATAGCACATGTATAAACTGTAGATTAGCTTAGATAAATAATTTCTGCGTCTTAACGTGACACCTGGCTGGAATAAACCCTACTCCTGCAACCCCGCGCGAGCTCACTTCCTGCAGTAGCGTTAGCATAACATGCAATTCGGAGTAATTTGTTTGTTCATTGGTTACTGTTATTGATTTTTTGTTAATTTAGTAAAAGTTCTTTATACAAACACCATTCGAGCCAGGTTTCAAGTTAATTCACGGAAAGAGGACACAATAATCATAATCATCATCATCATCAGCCCGTAAAATATACACTGCTGATTCAGCAGTGCTGAACATGGGCCTCCTCCCGAGAGAGGGTATTTGCCATAGCTACGCTTGGCAGGTAGTTTGGTGACTGCAGTATTATGTTGTAACCCACAAGGAAGCGCTGCTGTCCATTCCCTGATATACGATTATTATAGATGATGTTATAACAATCCGGACCAACGGCTTAACGTGCTTTCCGAGGCACGGAGGGTAGTCCCTCAACCAACCAGACCCGAAAAGAAATCTTATAATTTACACAAAGATTTCCTGACCGGCGTGGGAATCGAACCCACGACCTCCGAGATTTAAAGCGAACGAAATACCGCTATGCAACGGAGGTAGTCACACAATAATAAATTTACACAAATAATTAGAATAGAAAATAGGTATAAAATTTAAAAAAGTACTATAGAATTCGCAAAGTACTAAAGAATTATAATACATATTAGTATAGCCTGTAGATTGAATTGTCAATTACTTAAGTGCGTGCGAGTATTGGCAAGTATCGATCATTTATTGCCAATTATATTTCAAGAGCAATATGATTGAGGGTTTACGTTAAGGGCTCGTTTGAAACCATTGAGTGGAGGGTTCATCATCTTATAAATAGATGAGTACCCACGCATTACTTAATATTTCGATGCCTTTTGTACCTCACATATACGAAAATGATCAAAAGGAAATATGGACGAACCTTTTGAAAATCTTTCGCGATATAAATACTTGTTGTTGAGAAGTAACATAGGTTAAATATTAATATTATAAATGTTAACGTAAGTTTGTTTGTTAAGCTTTCTCACGAAAAATACTTAATCGATCATCATTAAATTTTATACATATTATATATTCTTGAAGGTATTACAAGTAACATAGGATACTTTCAATGCGAGCGCAGCCGCGAGAAAAGACTAGCAGGCTATATTTTAGTAAATTTCTACTAACTCTTGTTTTAGTTTTTAGAGATCCGCATCCAAAATGTAAAAACAGAACCCTATTACTAAAACTCCACTGTCTGTCTGTCTGCCATCTGACTGTATCTCATAAACCGTGATTTTCATAGATGATGCATTTCTGTTGCTACTAAAACAACATATACTTACTAAAAACAAAATAAATGTTATATTGAAGTGGAACTTCCATACTTCAATGTGAATAACGGCAACTGGTAGACGCTTAGACTGATTCATTATTACACGCTTTATATTAGCTTCTCTTGTATGTTTGTTTGTAACCGACCCCTTATGGCACTATTTTGACCCACTTTAAACGGCCAGATTTCATTTAAATATTGCACACCTTACAAAGACCGATGACAATGCAATAATTCGATTAAAATATCCTCCTGATTAGATTCGCCAGGATTCATCAATTTCTTATTTCACCGGTAACGCAGAGGGCGCCACCGTCTCTGTGACTGTGTTTAATTATATCGCCGTCTCTATGTTCGTCCGTTGCTCATATTACATAGGAGAGTAGATTATTGGTGTTCATTAACCAGCAATAAGAAAATTGCACCGTCACGGCCATTTATGGACGATGAAATTTTCTCTTGTTAAGTACTATCTTCTTACTTGAATATTCACCCAATCCAATATTGGTGAGAAACGTGCCGATGGATGAATGGCAAGAGGGTGACTAAAAATGTCATGTCGTTAACCTCAGGGAACCGGGCACACCCTGTTGTATAAGTGCCTTACCCTCCTATCGGACCTCTGGGGGTTGCGGACCATTTAATTGTCTATTACTCGTGGGAACAGCATTAAAAGCAAAAACAAACAAACAAACTTTAATAAAACACAGAAAAAAAGGGCATTCGAGAAATGAAGACAACTATCAATAAAATGAAAAAAAACTAAAAAACACGCTTTATATAGAAAACCAAACTAAAAAATAGAAAATAAATTTTAATACGTTTGAATTATGAACAGTGTAAAAGATTCTAATATATATAAATGAATAATAGTATAAATAAGAAAAAAGTGTTTTATTTCAAAAATATCGTGGGGTTCATGGTATCAATAGTTATAAATATTTTATTGACAGATATGATAAGAAGGATTATCATTTCGATAATAGCTTAAAAAGCATGGCGAAATTTTCGCAGGTGTCAATTATATCCCTCTTCAATGCGTGCCTGCAGCAGGGTCGCTTTCCCGCAACCTGGAAGCCCGGTCAACTCGTCCTTCTCCGTAAGAACGGGCGAAGCCGAAGGCGAAGCAAGGAGGTAGTGTAACTGATGTCTGGCGGCGAGACTGGCCGGAGGGCAATCTCGCGCGGTGTTCCACAGGGTCGGTATTGGGGCCGCTCCTGTGGAACATCGGGTTTGATTGGGCGCTGCGGATGCGCGGTCTCCGGGGAGTCAGCGTGATAGCGTACGCTGACGACACCCTAGTGACAGCCCGCGCGCCCGATCATCGGCGTGCGACCATCTTGGCCACAGCAGCCGTGGCACAGATGGTCGCCCGTATACGCCGTTTGGGCCTGCAGGTGGCGCTCGGTAAAACCGAGGCCCTTTCTTTTCATTGGCCTCGGCGAGCGCCACCTGCAGGCGCCCACCTCATAGTGGGCGGAGAATCCATTGCTGTCGGGGACAATATGCTATATCTATATCTATATTGGACTTCGCAAATATGATCATGTCTCATTATTTCGTAATAAGCTTAAGTGGTTGCCAAATCGCCTTCGCCGTAATGCTCATATTCTTTCTTTATTATATAATATTCTATTTAATCCTTCTACACCTATCTACCTTAAAACCGTTTTGAATTCCTTTGTGATACACATTCGCGATCTCTAAGATCGTCACAAGACCTAAAGCTACATATTCCCTTGCATTCCTCAAATTTTATGGACAAATCATTTAGTGTCACAGCAGTCCGTCTATGGAATGCCCTGCCAGTAACAATAAGAAGTGCCCAAACTCACTCAACATTTAATAAACTCATCAAAGAACACTATTTGCGTTTATAAATTGTCCTTTTGTTTGTCACATTTATATATATTTATATTTATCATTTATGTATTTTATAGTATATATTATTATATTTATGTATATTTTGTGTATAATAACTTAACTTATGTACCTACCTATATATTTATACCAAAATGTTGGTATTTAATTAATAATCTTAATTTTTGAATAAGACACAATCTACCTACGTCATTTACCTAATGAATTCCATTATCCATCCAAAGGTTGTCTGGAAGAAATTGCTTTATGCGATAAGACCGCCCATTGTACTGTGTCTATTATTTTTTCTTTGTCCTGTTTACTTATGTGTGTACAATAAAGAGTATTCTATTCTATTCTATTCTATTCTATCTAGGCATAGTCCTCGACAGCAGATGGAGCTTCGGGGCCCACTTCCAGCGGCTGGTCCCGAAGCTGGTAGCGGCGGCGGTTGCCGGCTTTTGCCGAATCTCGGCAGACCCGGGAGCACCTGCCGCAAGCTGTACGCCGGAGTGATCCGCTCCATGGCGCTCTACGGCGCCCCCATTTGGGTCGACGCCCTGAAGAGGCGAAACATGGCCCTGCTGCGACGTCCGCAGCGGGTCATGGCCATCAGGTCGTCCAGCGCATACCGCACGGTCGCGTTTGACACGGCCTGCCTCCTTGCGGGGTCCCCTCCGTGGGACCTGGAGGCGGAGGTTTTGGCCGCCGCGTACCGGCGGAGGTGTGAGGGGGTGCGTTCTGGCCGCGACCCCTTCCCGGAGGGTGTTGCACGGTGGCGGACTGAGGTCCGTCGCCAAACGGTCGCCGTTATGGCGACGTCACCTACCACGTTGCACAGGTAGTAACAGGCCATGGCTGTTTCGGCCACTACCTGTGCAACGTGGCGCAGAGAGAGCCGGACACTCGCTGTCACCACTGTGATTGTGCCGACGAAACGGTGCAGCACACGGTAGTGGAGTCCGGCGTGCGCCAACGAGCGAGAGGAGCTCGTTAGCGTGGTGGGTGACGACCTCTAGCTGCCGACCATCAGTTCAAAGATGGTCCAAAGCGAGAGGTCGTGGGAGGCGGTTGCCTCTTTCTGTAGACAAGTAATGTCACAGAAGTAGACATGCGCAAAATGTGTCATTGAAGTAAAGAGAGTGATATACTTCATTTGAACTGAGTGAACTATATCACTCATTTACTTCACTAGTTCATTTTATAAATTAGATTCAATTGAATCAGTTTTCGCATTTCTTTCAAACGAACTATATCGCTCATTTATTTCACTAGTTCAGTTATGAACTAGATTCGTTTGAATCAGTTTTCGCATGTCTTTCAAACGATCATTGATCGTGCAATGGAGTAATAACACGAATTAACTAAATGTTTATTTTGTATTAGTCCTTTAGGAAAGGTTTTTATGAAAAGTATCGCTTTCATTTAAAAGCATTAAGTAATATTGTGTACGTATAATATTGAATATAAGTATTTTAACACTGTGAACTAAATGGACTTAACTGAACTATTGAAGTTAATGAATCTGTACTGAACGAAAAAGATATAGAGTGATTCCAACTGAAGTACATCAATATAAGGATTCATTCGCGAACTACACATCTCTACACAGAAGGAGGCCGCGGAGCGGAAGAGAGAAGAAGATCTCCGCACACCCGCTCCGCAGACTGCGTGTTGACCGTCGGCGGCGGGCCGAAACCCGCCGCCTACCGCCCTAGGCTTGGCCTCGGGGAGTGCCCGCTCCCTTCGAGGCTGACCCATGAGGAGTAGGTACGCCTCTACACTCCGGGCGTGCCTATAATTGGACAAATGGGCCACTGTAAGTGTGGCCCAGGAAATCCAGAGGTACCATATTGGCCAAGGGTGCCGTCGGGGGGATCGGATTTCTTATGCGTACCCGGCCCCCGCCAACGGCGGATCGAAGGAGTGTCCGGGGGGTTTTAGTGGTGTAGGGTCCTCTCCTCGTGATATGAGTTGAGCATACCACGCTATGAAGAGGGCGAGTCCCACATATCCCGCCGCCAGCGCGCGAATACGCTGCAGCGGCGGTGGGAATGCGTAAAAGTATTTCCCCCTGGTCATCGACAAAAAAGGGGTCAATTATATGCAGAAGACATTCTATCAGTCCGTAGCGATTTCGGTCCAGATGGTGTTCCCGCCATCAATTAAACCAATATCGGTACAGCTCCCAGCAAAATACAGCTATGGAACTGCTGAGAGACGAATGTTGCCATTGATTCTAAGTTGGGCATCGACCGTCTACAAGATGCAAGGATGTACAGTTGATAATGCAGGCTCTAGACTATTTGCAGCTGGACAAGCCTATGTAGTACTAAGTCGTGGAAGATCTTTGGACGGAATTCGAATTGATGAACTTGATTGCTCAAAGCTAAGAAGTAAAACCCCATGTAACAGAGGAAAATTAGATGAAATGTTTCGATTACGAAGTAACACGTAGTAAGACTTGTCGATATCACTATTTCGTCAATAACCTTATACCATTAAGTCTAAGTGTATATATTGATAACGTTAAAATCTTTGAATGGCTTCTATAGTCGAGATTTGACTATCAATACAGCTGTACACATTAATAATTTGGAAAATAATTACAGTTACTTATAGTCATCACGGATTGATAGTAGATAAAATCAAATAACAGTTAAAAAAAAAAAAAAACTATTTCCTTCATAATAAAATGCTGCTCTACTCTCAAGAGTTCAAGTGTGATATGCGATAGAAGTCTAACGTCAGATGATGTCACGAATCCTACATCGGGACATAGAAATTCACACGCCTTCTGTTTTCATATCGCCGAAAAGCTTATATGAAATTGATTGTATAAAATATGAGTTCAAAAAGTTTTTCAATATAATTTAAAAACTTTGTGAACTCATATTTTTGCTAATAAATTATTTGATTTGATTTGATATTTCTGTGACGGAGACTTGACGGTCTTACGGCTCCGGACGGATCTACCAGGTTCTGACGAACTCCGCGGCATAAATCTGAACTGTAATATCTGTTTACACATTCAATAACTTTTATCCGGACCGGGCCAATGCGAGCCGGTCGGTTTAAATCGGACTTACCCAACACTGGACATGTGTGTTCCTCGTCCGTGTGTCACATGCTTTGTTATGACATTTTGTTTTTTTTTTCGGACGAATATTATATAGTTAGCCACGAGGTTATTGCTCCTTCACTGGGTAAAAATGCAAGCAGAGCTCTAGCCTACATAAATGGTTTAATAACTACAAACTAAGCACCCATAAGAGAGCCCCATGTGGGATTTGGGCCTCGTCTCAGGGTAGTTGCTGGCAGGAATAAAGAATGATGACTTTCGATTTTTAGTAATTGTATGCAACTGCCGCCCTATGTAACTGTTCGAAGGCCTCTCGGACTTTGGGTCTATGAGGGTCTCAGAAGTTTCTGTGCAAAGTAAGGGTCGGTAGGGCGAGCGGGGAGTTCGGACGACGGCAGGGGTAGCGGTAGCGGGTAACGGGGCAGGGATTATGGTGGTCCTGTGATTCGCGTCGTTCAAATGCTTATGGGACACGCACACCCGGTGTGGGTTCAGCTTTAGATATTGAAGGTCTGGTCGAAACTAAGCGCGAGCTTTATTTAATATTTCTATCCATGCAATTTGTTTTTCAATTTGATTGCCGTACTTACATGCTATCGATATCACAGAACGACACTTGACCTCATCCATATTTTTATTGAACCATTGAATCATTTATTTTTAATAAAACTCAAACAAAATATACGTGAACTAGTGTACAGCGCTGTAAACATGCATGTTTTATTACATTGGTATGGCTTTAGGAGCTTTATATAGTTCCTGTTTTATTTATCTGCCAATCCTGTTTTGTTTTTGCCAAAAAAGCTTAAGACCCGTTTGATCTTGAACCTGAGATCCGAACCTACCTATATCGCGCAATACATATTGTTAGCGGTCTTTTAAGCTTTCATAAATTATTTGTTATAGTTTATGGTTTTTATAATATATATATATATATGTGTCTGTCTGTAGCGAACAATTGACATGTTTTATTACAAATTCACAAGTCAATTACCTAGAGCATATAGAAGTCACATATGGCCGACAGTCACCGGGCATATCACCTTTTTTTTTTTCGTTTTCCGGGAGGAAATGCATTAACGAATTCCCACCGCCGCTGAGCGTATTCGCGCGCTGGCGGTGGGATATGTGGGACTCGCCCTCTCCATAGCGTGGTATGCTAAACTCATACCACGAGGAGAGGACCACCACTAAAACCTCCCGGACACTCCTTCGATCCGCCGTTGCTCATGGGTCAGCCTCGAAGGGAGTGGGGCCCATGTCCCCCACTCCCCGAGGCCAAGCTTAGGGCGGTAGGCGGCGGGACCGGGCATATCACCTTGCCGGACAAAGAAGATCTTCACTATCTATGGAAGAACACCACCAACCGTCCCGTTACACTCTTATTTAAGAAAAAAAGTACAGTTCCGAACCTAAAATTACACATTAACTCCATAGGAAATCTGATTCATAAATAAATTGCCTCACTGAGTGCCAAGCCAAGTGGATTTTTAGATATCTTCGATCGAATAGAAGCAAATACCAATTAATACTAGTTCAATTTTATTTATCAGGGTTCTGGCAGAGTTCGTTAAATACGTACGTAATTGTAAAGTTATTACCGCAATTTAATATTGTCGAAACGATTGCTCTTTCTATTGTTGAGGACATTTCCATAATTACCACGCTTGGCACGCGCATTAGATCACAGTAAGCCGGTAAGTATTGAACAGCTGCTGCCCATACAGCAGCTGTCTGTGCCTTAATCGGCATTAATTCGACACCCATGAAAGGAAATTGACATATAAGTACATTGACTAGCCAAAAAGCGATTGCGCTAAGTAAGCAATCACTTCATAGCAATGTTGACTTTTTTTTTTTTTTTAAAGACAACTCCCGCTCTAGGGAAATAAATCCCTGTGTCGCGGGGGACTTTACAAACATACATTTCACGGACACCAAGTACACCCAGACTCAGAACAACTATTTGTGGTTCACACAAATAATTGTCCCGGGTGGGAATCGAATCCAGAACACCAGGTCTCAGAAGCAACTTCCGTAACCACTGAGCCACCGGTGCAGTCAAACATTCTTCTTCTTCACTTCAACTGCCCATTGACGTCCACAGCTGAACATAGGCCTCCTTTTAACAGAACTTGGCAAGACATGGGCGTTGAGGGATATGGCCATAATCACTACACTTGGCAGGCGTATTGGTGATCGCAGTAACTTGGAAGCTTACCCTTAGCTGATAGATGATGCTGCCCTTCCATCAGCTGTATTAGTTGCCTCTTACGACAACCAAAGAAAGTTGCTTTCCGACCCTTAGTTTGCAAAGAACCTTCCGATACCCTCAAAAACCAGATGTCCGAGAGGCCCGCGAACTGTAAAGTAGAACGATAGTTATTTTAGGTTTGTTTGTTTAGGTTTCGATCAAAATTCCCCTAAAAATCCTCCCTGAGACTAGGTCAAAGTCCCACAGCAGGCACCCCCTTGCGCAGGTTTAGTGTGTAGTATTTAAACCATTTATTGAGGCTTGAGCTCTGCTCGCCTTTATGTTCGATTGTCCGGTGAAGTAGCAAAAGCCTCCTGGCTAACTACATAATATCCATCCGAAAAAGAACCCCAATGGAAAACATGGTGTAGTCTATTCTAAGCCGGAAACCACACGGCTTAGAATAAAATTGTCAGCTTAAATTAAACATCACACTTCAAGTGTTACATATCTCTTGACAAAGATTTGTAAGTATACATAAGCGGTTTCAGTTGACATGACATCCACAGCTGCGCGGGATGCGACACGACAACTCACTCATCGTACTTTGTCGCGTTGACGTCTTGTCTTATGTTTACCGAATTAGACTAACGAACAGAGTCGTCGCTCCTAATTTCTATGTGTACACTGTTATTAAAACAGCATTTCATTTGTTTCAGATTTCTGAGATAAAACTCTTTCCTATTTATAGTTTTTTTTACGATTTTTCATCATCATCAGCCCGTGTAACGTCCACTGCTGAACATGGGCCTCCTCCCGGGGAGGGTATTTGCCATAGTCACCACGCTCTGCAGGTAGATTGGTGACCGCAGTATTATGTTGTACCACACAAGGAAACTCTGCTGCCCGTTCCTTGATGTACGATTGTTATAGATGATGTTATAATAATCGGGAACAACGGCTTAACGTGCTTTCCGAGGCACAGAGGGTAGTCCCCCAACCAACCAGACCCGGAAAGAAATCTTATACTTTGCACAATGATTTACTGTCCGGCCTGGGGACGCTATGCGAGACGAGCGAATGCTACTGTAGCGAAGAAGAGGAATGCCTGGACCACGTTCTGTGGAGATGCCCCTTGTATGAGGAGATAAGATGGAAGATGATGGACGGGATTGTGCCTGTTGAGGAAGGACCGGTTTACTACAGGGACCTGGTGGCTTCCGAGGGAAATTTTCGGCAGCTCCGGGACTTCGCGCACAAGTGGTGGAGCGTGAGGAGCGCGATGGAGCACGAAGAACCCTGCGGAGACGCGAATTGAGCTGCAGAAGTCGACGCGGCAGGGCTGGCAGCAAGTTCGTCGTGTGTGCGTTTATCCCAAGATGGGACGCGTAGATAGATTCAGCCCCAGAATGGGGAGAGTTGGAAGCTGACACATAAAATAAACTGTAGGGAGTCAAGAAAGTGCGCGCGTGAAAGAGCCGAGGGCAAGTAGCGCGCGTATCTCCCGCGATTCGCTCCATATAACCGGAAGGTTGGTGGGAGCATGGGAAGGTGGAGGGTAAACGTGTCCGGCATGGGGATCGAACCCACGACCTCCGATATTTAAAGCAAGCCAAATACCGCTAAGTTACGGAGGTTGTGGACGAGATTGTGTACGATTTTTCATAGAAAACTTTTTTTTAAGTAAACAACTATGTATGAGTGCATATGCAACAATATGTAATCATTTCATACGTATATTGTAAAAACTAGGCGGTTGTGTTCCCGCGATAGAAATATAAACTATTAACATCAACAAATAGAATGGACACTGCAGGTACTTTGATGTAAGACGGCTTAATACAGAAACTGTAAATATCCTGATATGTTTGTATCAAGTTAAGCTATCTCAATAATCAGTTCACAGGTGGGAAGGAAGTATCTGGTCTTTTATCAAAATATACTAATTTCTTACGCTAACTTCATAATAAAATATAATAGCCTATAGCGTTCCACTTTAAATGGGCTATCAAACACTGAAAAAAATGTTCAAATCGAAACAGAAGTTTCTGAGATGAGCCACAAAAACAGGAGTTAGGTCTATCAAATATAAATTTAACGGTGAGAATGCTGATGTTTCAAGTAATTACATGACATACATTTAATAAAAAAAATATGGCCGATATGTGCTATTACATATCTACTATACTAGCACTAGCCACTTAACATCATTACAGTACCTTTGATAGTGATTGGTTATATTTGGCTTTTGGTGTCGAAACATTGGGGCCGTGGGGACCGGGAGCCAAATTAATTTATATAAACGTCGCAGCGGCCCTCTTTTGTGTGGCACGTACCCTGAGTGCTGGTTTTTACTTTGCACAGCAAGTAAGCATTGGAATTCAACGGGGCAATGCTGCCAGCATTCTGGGAACCTTGCTAAGTAGTATATTTTTTTAATGTGCTACTTTAATAATATATATATGTATTTTATTCATTAATTTAAAATATGATTTAATAAAAAAATAGTAATCACCTTCACATCAGGTGGATAGGGATCATTTGCTAAGTCAGGACTATAAAAAATCAAATGATTTTGAAATGTGTGGACATCAAGCGCACATTACATCTTAAAAGTATTATTAATCGTTCCTTAAAGAGTATTCGATGACGCATCACTTTCACACTCATTTCAATACAAAGATTAATAAAATACTAGAAGTATCTTCAGTTTTATCAAATACTTCGTAATAAAATAAAGCCTTAGTCTTGTTCATTTAATCAGGCCTAGTAGTTCCTTTGTATTGCGCGTTTAAGTAAACAAACAAACACAAGAACGGAAGTTACGCGGATTAAGCCGCGCGCCAAAAGCTAGTCAGCATAGAAGTAAACTCAAAAATTACGGACCGCTTTAAAATATCTTGAAAACACTAAAAATGGCCCGCTAAATGTAAATGTAGTTTATAAGGGCTTACATAGTCGGATTTTACCTCCTAGTGGTCTACCCCGGGCAACGTACACACGGCATGGGTGCGGCTAAAGTTATCCGACTGCGGTGGTAGGTCCCGCAATAGGCCGCCTGGCTCGCGACCACCATCCCGCCGGAGTCTGAAGCCAAGCAACTTGTTGTGTTCCGTCAGTGTGCGGGAATGCCAGTGCTTTCGGGGAGAGAAGGGTCTTCAGTTGCGTAGTTCCGGACGACCTTGGGCTCTGTGTGACGCTGTACCGGGAAGCTCATTCTGGAGGGTCGCGGGATCCGAAGCACGGTCCCAGCCGTGGCCGACCGCGGATAGTTGGGGGCCCAATTATGCACTCGCTATGCATGAAAGGCTGCCCCGCCAGCCGACCAAAAAATCCCGTAGTGCTCCACCGTGCCAGTTAGCGACTGGATGGGAGGACCCGGTGGGTGACTTTCGGGGGGGGGGGGGGGGGGGGGGTTCGGGCGTCCCCGCAGTCTCCGAATGAGTTCCCCACAGGTCAGCTAAGCACCTGAGTACCATCTGGTAACTGACAGCGCCTCGATTACTCCTGCACTCCCCAAAAAATGAAAACTCTGAAAAAAAATCGTTGACCGACGGCTGCACTTCCTCCCACTAAAAGTGCATAACACTAATAGTCGAGGCCTGCACTCCAACCTCGAAGCGGTCCATCACCACCTCGAGGCCAAGCCAAGCCGCAACTGTTTTTCCTAACGGAGACGCAGATAGTAGCACCTGCCGACGTGGGTTACCTTAGCTACCCAGGCTACTCGCTGGAACACAAGTTCAAGAGGCATGCTGGAGCCTGTGTGTACATCCGCGACGAAATTTGCTGTCGGCGTCTCCGTTGCTTTGAAGTTTCCGGTTTTTCTTTCTGCCAGTCTATCGATGTTTTACAGGTTGTACTTCGGGGAGTGTGCGCAGGAGCTACACGAGCTTATACCGCCAGCTCCTTTCTTTTATCGGGAATCTAGACGCACGGCTGGTTTTCACCCTTACTTGGTCGACATTCCGTTCTGCTGCACGAAGCGCTTAAAAACATCGTTTATTTTATGTGCACGGCCAGCGAGTGGAATTCTGTGCCTGCTTCTGTGTTCCCGAGTGCATATAATCCGGGTCTCTTCAAAGTCAGAGTAAACAGGCATCTTCTGGGCAAGCTCACTCCATCTTCGGCCTCATCTTGTCTCTCGCTGACTCGATTGGGGTCAAGAGTTAGCGTATCATAAATAAAAAAAATAAAAAAAGAAGCACTCTAACTCTAACTCAACCAATTTGATGATTCTTGCAATCAGGTTTCAATCCCTCTTTGCCTCAAACACCTTTCCAGAGGACCAGGATTCTGAAGCCCTGCTGCGCTACGACCCCCAGCTAAGACCTCACACGGTGTTACAGTATCTGTCGACGGGCTGTATCGGAAAGGAACACTTTGTCTAACATCTAATACAAATAAATATAATTGAAGTAGGAAAAAATAAGGGTATTTACGAATAAGACACTTAAAACGAAAACACAGTTTAGACCGTGTATTACGCCTATCTCCAAAGCAGTAGTACTAATGAAGACAAGACTTCAATTAAATAGCTTATAAAATGCCCATTTTACGCGGACGAAGACGCAAGCAGCAGCTAGTACTAAATAAAGAAAGAATTGTTAACTATCTACGAGTATGTGCCAATTTTATCCTAATAATTCATATTTCAGTAGTTTCCGTATCAAAGAGAGTACATTCATAAATCTCGACAAACTTCTGCATTTATAATATTTGTAGTCTCTCAAGTTTGTCTCAGTTATATATCAGCGTTTCACATTATTCTCGAATGTAGCGCAGTTATTCAAAAACTTTAAAACTAAACCGAAAACATTTTTCGTCCAACTGGTAAAACTTTTTGCGTGTTTTATAAAATTATAAATAATAAGTCAGTCATTACTTTTAAGTGATGAATAGTTTTATATGTAAGTAATACCTTCCTTGTTGGTCCTAGCGAGGTATCGGCCTAAAAAAGTATGTTACTAGTAATTTTCTATTTTGAAAAATCGAAGTACCACCTTGAAGTAAGTAGTTGCTGATGTTCACAAAAGTCTTCAATCAATGTGTGTTACCAGTTATATATGAATCTGAGACGTGTTCTCTTACTGAGTGCCTCATAAGAAAGCCCAAAGTCGCTCAGCAATCTATCTAAATAGTTGTGGCGGTATTTCCTCGCGTGATCGAATCAGTAATGAACAGCTCAGATCTGACATAGCTCAACGGATTAGCAAGCTGAAGCTGCAATGAGCAGGATACATAGCTCGAAGAACTGATGGCCAATGGAGTAGAAAGGTTCTCCAGTGGAGACCACGAACTGGCAAGAGCAGCGTACGATGACCGTCTTCACGATGGACCGACTACCTCACAAAGGTCGCAGTGAATCAGTGGATGCAAGCCGCTAGCATTCGTTCCCGCTGGCAATCGATGGGGGAGGCCTATGTTCAGCACAGGACGACAATAGGCCTATGATGATGAGAAGAATCCTATACAATCCAAGATTTTTGTACAGTAAATAAGCACTGTCAGTCAATGCTGTCAGCATTATGACAACGTTTTCAAGTAACTGAAAACCAGCGCTAGGTGTTTGCCTAGCCCATGCTGAGGTGACATTTTCGATAGAACGAGCAAGATTACTATTTATTGATTTTCTATTAACCCTTTATCTCGTATTTTGTGCTAAAATAGATGTATTTTCTTGCTTTCTTTCTAACATATATTTGGAATAGTTAGTATTTACTTCTTTTAGGTGTATTGATGCCGTGTGGTTTCCGGCTTAGAATAGACCACCCCATATCTTCCCTTGGGTGTCGTAAAAGGCGACTAAGGGATATATGGCTGATGGATGGGCAGCAGCATCTATTAGCTCAAGGTTTACATCTTACTGCGATCACCAATCCGTCTGCACAGCGTGGTGATTATGGCAATATCCCTCTACGATCCTGGCTTGCCAAGGTATGTTAAGAGGAGGGCCCATGTTCAGCAGTGGACGTCAACGGGCTGTTGATGATGATGATGATGACATTCGAAATAAACTTTACCTATTCCATATTTAATTACAATAGATGCTAAAACTTAATTTTAACCTAACATACACGCTGAACTGTTCCAAGAAACATGCCGCAACGATAAAAAGTTGTGTGAATAAGAGATTTTCCGAAACCAAGACTTTGCCGGAGTTTTCACTTGTTCGTAGGTTTGGCTAAGTTTCTTGGAATCAAGTTTTAATTGAATATGAAATTACAACTTGGGGTGAGACAGTTAAACTGGAAAGGGTTCAACGATTCATTCAAATGACGTCATGCTGATGCAGAGTCTCGGATGTTTCCCGTTTTCCTCACGCTGGTGTTTGAAGGAGAATCAGGAAGTTAAGTGAGTTAAACATTCTCCTTACGGTAGAAGTAGCATACCATCACAGTGGAGACTTAAATCCCACATAGAAGGAATTTATTTACTCCTTAAGGAAAACAAAAGAAGAAGGAACAAGAAGAAGGAAGAATCCTTTTCCTGTTTCTTGTTCCTATTTCCAAGCTAAGACATAGTGACACTCCCTTAACAAGAAACATTTTAAAATTAAATTATCCAATATAATCACATAAAAAAATCTTTTTCTAATGTTGTTCCTCATGGTCGGACTAAAAATAGTGAACATCTTAATGTTAAAAATATCTTATATATAAAATTCTCGTGTCACAATGTTCGTTCCCGTACTCCTCCGAAACGGCTTGACCGATTCTCATGAAATTTTATGAGCATATTGAGTAGGTCTGAGAATCGGCCAACATCTATTTGCCGGGTCAGCTAGTATTTTAATAAAATGATTTAAATATAACCTGGTACCGTACCTACCCACGAAATGCTCGGACCCTTAATTCTATAACTTCGACCTAAGAGATTACGGAAATGAAGAGATAGTTCACTAATCGCTTCAAGTCTGTAAAGATATCAAATTAATGAATGGGATTAAAATCTGCTCTTAGCTTTGCTCTTCAGATGTTGCGATCTGCAGGGATCGTTGATTTACGGAACATTGTTTAGATACTTTTCACATCTCTCAAACTTGATATTATTACTGTAAGCAAACTTATAATCAAGAGATTACTACATTATCATGACCTTCTGTTGTGCTGTGGATATACAATACAGGATCAATCCAACAACTGAATTGTTAGAAACTAGCCGAGAGAAACCGTCAAGTCAAGCTTACATTACGCTTCAATTCAGCTTCCGACTGCATATTCACAGTGACTGATTTCATTCACACCATTATTAATTAATTTTATTTAAATTATTATTACAATAATATACACACATATAGTTTATACACATATAATAACACTTAAACCTCTTAGGCTTATGTGTGTTATTTTACAACAATTTGCCATATTTTTTCCTCAAGGTTTTTTTTCTTCTTTATTTATTTTGAGGTTTTTATCTATACATATGGTACGGGCAATTTGATAAGTCCGGGCATTATTAATATAGACCGGTCTGTATTAATAATGCCTGACTCAATTGGGCAATGTGATTAAAACAGCATGATTAATCACTTTTCCCCGGCCATTATGAATAATGCCCACCCTATCTTTGTGTTCTGTTTTTGTTTTATTTAATGAAATTAAACTTACAAAATTTTATATGAGCAACGCAAAAAACCTAAACCTAAACTAATTTATCACATGACCCGGCTACAAGTAGGGCATTATTCATACTGCCTGGTCCAAGTGATAAATTCAAGCTATCTCAAACACTGACTTATTACATGGACCACAGGCCGTCGGGCATTATTAATAATGACCGGTCAAAGTGATAAATTAATCACTTTGCCCGTCGCTCTTGGGCATTATTAATAATGGCCGGTCCTTATTAATAATGCCCGGTGAATCACGTTGCCCGTTACACAGACATGTCAACCCCATCGTGCCTTTAACATTGTATTATAATAATTAACACTTATTACTACACTAACAGGTTAAATAATATTATACTATAAATACATGTTCTGATATAGATAAAAAAATCAATGATGAAGAACTGTTATTAACCGACATAACTTTTTGGCAGCTTCTGAAATACGTTGAGATAAAATAAATTGTATGATTGCGAAGATGCTATAATTGCGATAGTAAATACGTTTTCAATTTGGTTTTAATTTTATTTACTAACTAGCTGATACCCGCTTGCAACAGATTCGGAAATAAGCCAGTACAGTCTTTGTTCTGGCTAATCTCAGTAGCGGCTGGGCTGAATTCAAATTCGGCCCAGCCGCTACTGAGACTGGGACTGCATGAACTTCTCTTTACCGTTATTAAATGTTTTGAACTCTTTATGGGAAAGATTACCTTATACTATATTTCAAAATTGAGATTAATAAAATTCGACCACCGGCAGGATTCGAACCTGCATCTTTGGGTAAAGCCCCCAATGCCTTAGCCAATTAGGCTACGGTGGAACCCTACCGATCATCGAAATTTATTAATCTCTTTGTAACACGTCTCTAACGGGGACGGTAGTGCCATCTATCGGTAATGATTCGCATTACTTCGATAAATATCTCCAAAGTTACATTTGGTATTGAATATTAAACGATGACACCGCCCGTTTTCACATTATTAAATGTTTTGAACTCTTTATGGGAAAGATTACCTTATACTATATTTCAAAATTGAGATTAATAAAACTTTTAAAATTCGACCACCGGCAGGATTCGAACCTGCATCTTTGGGTAAAGCCCCCAATGCCTTAGCCAATTAGGCTACGGTGGAACTCTTTACCGTTAATGACTTGGTGAAAGAAACACAAATCAGATACTTCGCTTTCGATTGTTCGCTTGCGAAGAGTACATTTATTTTTTAATCCGTTATAAACAATTGTGCACATTATCGTAAGATGCTAAAGGCAATTAAACTATAGTTTACTAGCTGACCCGGCAGACTTCGTACTACCTCAATCGATAAATAAAAGACCTAAACATTTGTATAAAATAAACTGGCCTGGAGAGACTTCGTTTATGCGGTGTCCTACATCTACCCTACCCCTACCCTAAAAAATCTTGCCAAAAAAATGCAAGTTTTTAATTAACAAAATAAAGCTCAAAATGACTCTACGTTTTAGTTAGAAAACGTTTGTATGGGAAAAATAAAAAGGCTGTTTTTAGGGTTTTTCCGTCAATTATTCGATTTTCATGCCGTAAAAACCATCCTTGAACTTCAACGAACATTAAAAAAAAAAAATTGGCCAAATTGGTCCAGGCGTTGTTGAGTTATGCGATTACCAACACATTTTGCGATTCATTTTTATATTATAGATAGTCGGGAGTACTATAATTGTATGGTTTTGTTATTTTTAAACGAATGAAATATTTGACACCTATTGATTTTTTTCAACTCCAAAAATGTTTTTAGTGTTTTAGTATTCTTTTTGAATAATATTGCTAAAGGAAATGTTTCTAGCATGTGCGATGTATGCTTCAAATGTCATATACTCGTATACCAAAAGACAGGCCCCACACTGTCTACTATTGACGGAAAGAAAAACTACGTCAATTAATTAACTAATAAGTTTAGCTCCAACTAACTTATACAGAGTTCGAAGGGAATTACATTAATAGCGCTAACTGAATGAATGGATCATAATCATCTTTACAATCACGAGTCATTCATACAAAGTCGTAAATTGATAACTTGGTGTTATGAAAAAAAATGTTACACCAAGGTCCCGGTTTCATTTCACAGGTCGGGCATACAATTTTGTTATCAGAAATTTTCTCTTGAGAAAATTTCATTTATTTATGTAAAAACAGTAAGGAAAGAAACTGTACAAAGGTACTGCTTATTTCAAAAAAAAAAATCTTCCAGCAGACCCGCAAAAGGAAATGTGAAAAAAAGACGAATAATGTGCGTAGGTCTCAAATAAACATCATCATCAACAGCCCGTTAACGTCCACTGCTGAACATGGGCCTCCTCTTAACAGACCTTGGTAAGCCAGGATCGTTGAGGGATATTGCCATAATCACCACGCTTGGCAGACGGATTGGTGATCGCAGTAAGATGTAAACCTTGAGCTAATAGATGCTGCTGCCCATCCATCAGCCATATGTCCCTTAGTCGCCTTTTACGACACCCATGGGAGGACATGGGGTGGTCTATTCTAAGCCGGAAACCACACGGCCAATAAACATACATACTAATATTTACATTATACTAAGATACATACATATACAGATACCTAAATATAAACTACATAATATACTACGTTATATATATATAAACTTGATGAGATAGAGAGACGTTTTTTTACCGAAGTCAAGAAGTTTCAACCCACTTACTCGTCGTCGTGTCGACAGCTTAACGTGCGTTAAGCTGTCGACGCCTGATTTTTCACCGATCGGTAGAACCGCTCCATCAGATTTTGAGAGTATAGGATTAGAGAGTGATCTGTGTTTACGCATACACTTGTGTAGGTACTATAATATAGCCTGCGCAGATGGTTAACCTTATAAGGCGAGACATTCTACAGAAACGACCGTAAGGCGAAGACGTGGTAGGTAAATTGACTTTGTGGGCATGGGCGTAGACACAGCAAAGCTTTAAAATTACTTATAACTTTTGCAAAGTTATAAGTAATTTTATTACACAATATTGGTTCAAAACTTTATTATAAAAACCTTCAATAACAATTAATACTTCTTAATTAACTTTCTAAACTTCTTCATTACTTACACAAAATGGCACTAAATATAAATGAAGAAAATACCTAATATTATTACAATTTGACACATACGATGAGGTTTCTCTAGAAATAGGTAATGAAATAATGAAATAATGTTTTTTTTTGTCATTGTCATTTGCATTAATAATTATAATTATCGGTCGAAGAATTGACTTAAGATGTGACCTGCAATGAGCATTGGGACAATGTACCAAGGAAAAAGAGGGATCAGAAAAATATTACAGAGGAGACATAATATTCGAGTATTTCCGCGATCTCTAACTTGTGACAAATACATGGACAGTTGGCGGTGAACTATAGTGCTCTGTTCCAAACACATAGAAAAGGCTGAAAAACTGGGAGTGATTAAAAATTTGCATAAAAATAGGGACTAAAATGTGAAGAATGGAACATTCTGATGCACATATTGTCAATGCCAACAGTCGTAGAAGAGATATAGGGGATTTTTTTTGTCCTCGTCTTCATTCTCTGCCGTAAAATTGAACTGAAAGCATCGAGGTATTGGTTAGGACATAAGATATTGCCTTGACAAGTGGATCAAACAGAGCTGGAGGAACCCTAAGCTGTCGGAGATTTGGCGAAATTTCCATATTTTGGACGAATCATGAGTATCAAGAGATTTGTGAAAGAGGCAACGTTTAGCATCTCTACACAGAAAATTACGGCGATTACGTAATATGTTATACCTGATGAAATTGCTTTCAAGCGGATGGCGCTTAAATATGTGTTTGGCTAATATTGCCTTTCTTCATATTGTAAAATTTCTGCGTGCCACCCTCCCGGTGGATCAAAAGTGCATTTAGACACATTGTATCAGAATTAAGTCTAATTATTTTGATTTTTTTAAGTTTTTATTTTGTATTTGTTGCAATACTATTGAAATATTATAAGCATAAATGTGTTTGTTAATGGTTTGTCATATGCTTAAGATCAAGCGGACGGCGCGGGCAGTCTCCCTAATGTTCCCGGGAGGTTTTAGCGGGTTAGCCCTTAACATATCATAAAGGCCCACATAGTCCATCGCCATCGGGGAGAAGCTACTCTCTCTTGGGTACTCAACTGGATTAAAATAAATGTACCGCAGCTTAAGTCCACTACCTTATGGAAAGCAAGTGAAGATCGGAATTTTAGTTAAGATTAAATATTAAGGACGCTCCGGTGGCACATCATCGTAAATATACTTTGTAAACGGTATTAACTTTTAGACGCAATTTAAGTAAATATTACGCTTGTACCTATGTTACAAATTGGTCGTACAAAACTATGTCGATAATTGCACAAACTCCACCAAAAAACGTCATAATCCCTCAATCCTGCTTCTCAGGCCAGCGACCACACTGAGTCGAGGTCCAAGTCCCACAGGTGATGCGCAAAAGGATTGCTGTTTTTCTTAAGGCTGGAGTTTGCTAGCGTTTTTACCTGGTGAAATTATATTAATTAAACGGCAAAAGATTGGTGTGAACATAAACTTAAGATTAGCCGGCTAAACTTAGGTTTAGCCGACCACATGCGGTTAACCTTAGGTTAAGGTCTCAATAAGTCCCGGTTCAACTCTAAATTAAACAATACCTAGGCATGGCACAAATAGAAGTCGGGGTGGTTAAAACAAACCTAAGGTCGGCTAAACCTAAGTTCAGCCGGCTAATCTTAAGTTTATGTTCCTTTAGTTCCTACCTTTAGCCGTAACATATATATATCAAAAGTTGCGTATCTTTTGCACAGTTACAAAATATCTAAAAGTGTTACAATAAATGAAATAATACAAGTGCCAAAAATACTAATTACGGTACAATTTGGCAGGGCATAGGAATGGCACAAGAAAGAAAATACGTTTGCATTACTTAGATCATATTTCTTATATATTTGTCACTAGTACCGCTTTAGTGCGCAACCCATTAAATATAGCAGCTTTTCGACTAATTTCCAAGTCCAGTCCGCGGTCAAGTACAAATTTTAATATACGTCTATAGTATTATTTTAGGTGTTTTGTAAAATGTAAAACAAACACTTTTATATTACAGTACAAGTTTGTTAATCCTAACGCTACTTTTGATATCTTCTGACAACATTAGAAACACACATGAAGCGGCCGTAGTCCAATGGCTAGGGCGTTGGACTTGTGATCTTGAGGTCGCCGGTTCGAACCCCACCCATTGCACTACCAACGTGAACCCACTCGTAACACAAGCATTTTAGCTTAGCTCGAGGGGTTAACAAGAATACTAGCAGACTGCGAAACTCTGCTAGAAATCTTTAAGAAAAAGAAAAGAAAAAAACATGTTATTTCCATACATTCGTGTTACTGTACAGAAACAATTTATTTGAGAATCCCGAAAGTAATTTATTTGCCAATGGATTTTGAGATTCTATGGAAGCTCACACCGATGTAATGTTGTTTAAGAGGTTAAAACATTATAATAATATACAAGTTTACCTGTACTTATATCAGGTCAGGAAAATGTGATAAGATTATCAATTGTTTTGAGAATTGATGGCCCAATGGCCGCAGTAATTGCTTCTGAGAACTGGTGACCTAGGTTTGATCCCACCCGAAACTTGTATTTGTATTCTAAGTATCGGTGTGCTTGACTTTGACTTTCGCGACACAGGAATTTATTTCTTAGTTGTCTTATAAAAAAAATGATAACATATTTTATTACTTGGTTTTATTGTATTTTAAAAAATAAGACAAAATGGAATCACTGTTAGTTTTTAGTACACGTTTATATCAGTGATTATATTTTGATGATGAATACTTTGCCATACATTTTGTATTGAAGGATTTCTAATCATGAAACACAAAAGTACACATTTAGTATTAGAATTGTCCATGCTTACTTGTGTCCATGTTATACTTTATAACAAGAATAAGTAAAGAGTAATATTTTTTTTTGTTATTATTAAAAATAGTTAAATTATTTATGTTTCTAACACTTTTCAAGCTGTGCTATGATACCTCAGTCGCTTTGAAATCATACCATTTAAAATGAGACGACAAACATAGTAAATTCGGGTTATAAAAATAAAGTGTAATTTGATAACATCGAATTAATGTTATGGATAGATAATTTGATATTGACTTTAGATAGTCAGTAAGTCAACAGTAGTAGGTGCGGTCGATAAGGATTAATTGAACTGTCCCAATTGAGTTGCGCGGGCGCACCCTACTGCCGCTAATGTACCGGATCGATCGCATTACAGCAGGATACTTATATTGAGCCGTAATGACTCGGAAATGGTAGATACTAGTTCTATAATGAACTCAGTTACTTGTATAGGTAAAGGTTTCAAAGTATTGTTTTGTAATATCCGCTTGCCTTGACTGCTTACTATAACTATATGTAAGTATGCATATTCATACTTTTTTAATATACCACTTACTAGTTATACACTAACATATAAAGCTGAAGAGTTTCTTTATTTGCTTGAACGCACTCATCTCAGGAACTACTGGTCCGATTTGAAAAATTATTTCAGCGTTATATAGCCCATTTATCGAAGGATAAAGGCTTTATTTAATTATGAAGTTCCCAAGGGAACGGGAATAACGCGGGTGAAACCGCGCGCGGGAAGCTTGTAACAATACTTATTTAAATGGAGCACTAGCCGTCGCAAGCTGTATTACCCGCATAAATTAGTCCCCCTGTGTTTTTTCTTATAAAATACTAGCTGCACCCCGTGGTGATGTTTTGTAGCCTATATGTTAATCCAGCGCATAACCTATCCCGTTGCTAAATTTCAGCCAATTCCGTTCAGTAGTTTTGGCGTGAAAGAGTAACAAACATCCTTCCATCTATCCATCTATACTTACAAACTTTCGCGTTTATAATATTAGTAGGATAGCCTACGTGCCCCTTAATGTAGTTTTTGTTTATTACTCTAGAAGTTTCTGGAGTATAGCATAATTTAGAACTATGGTGCTCACTATATTAAACGCACTTCGCCATCAGACTAAGACGATCATGCCAAAATATCTGAAAAAGCTTTTTTATCGTCTGTGTGCCAATATTTTTGGCCTTTAAGACAAGTGTCTTATGTCATATGTCTATTCATCATGTTCAGCCATTGCCTCTCAACTACTTACTTAGGAAATGGTACTTACATAAGCGTACTATGTAAGGTGTTACCACCTTACATAGTACGCTAGTACGAGTATACTTAAGGATAACAGACCCACTGTATCCAGTAACGCGTAGATCCCCCCTCCCCCCACTTCTAACTGAACACTTACTATAGAAGACAAAAAGCACTATTCAAGCAAATTCTTCGCTTTCTTTTAAAAATATCTATAACCGTCTCCATTCTTTTCGTGGATTGAAGCTATGGACGGAGAGCTGACAACCGAAACGGCAAGGTAATTTGATCATTCATTAAAATAAGTTATCAGCTTACCTGGAGCATTCTAAGCATAAAGACGTCGACCTGGCAGGATTCGCGTGGTGGATGTGGGAGTTATGGGGAGGGAAAAAAATAAAAAAAAAGGTAATGTGATCAGGATTACCTTTTATGCCAAATGGTTTGCCTACCTCCCCAAAGCCCACAAAAAAAATCTGGCATCATTTGGTTGGTGGAAAGGTATCGCCAGGCTTAATTAAAGTGAGGAAAAAAAAAATTATTTTTATGTAATAAGAACAAGGCTGGCTTTTTTGTACTTAAAGTTTATTATTCCCAGACGCTAGGAAAAAGCAGCCAGCCAATAATAGTGGTGGGAACATGTCGAAAAAAATAATTGAAACTTTATATTTTAAATTGTATTTTGCTCGAGAAAGAGCTAAGGGGCATGAAAAAGAGCGCGTGGAGGGGATACACGCGACGACGGCGTCCGTACTCTCTCGGCGCGTCGTTCATGTTCGGTAAACCGAACGCGCCTGGCTGGCCTCGTCGCACTCGTTGAGCGGAAAGAGCCGAACGTTTCCGGAGCGCCAGCTGTTTCAGTTTAGCGTCTATTTTACAGTGCGTGGCGTGTTTTTATATTCTGTTTAAATAAAATTAAATAAAATAAAAATCATTTTTATTTACGTAAACCAATTACAGGCACATTACCGAGAGGGCACGGACGCCGTCGTCGCGTGTATCCCCTCCACGCGCTCTTTTTCATGCCCCTTAGCTCTTTCTAGAGCAAAATACAATTTAAAATGTAAATTTTCAATTATTATTTTCGACATGTTCCCACCACAATTATTGGCTGGCTTTTTTTTCCTAGCCTTTGGGAATAATAAACTTTAAGCACAAAAAAAGCCAGCCTTGTTCTTATTACCTAAAAATATATTTTTTTCCTCAATTAAGCCTGGCGATACCTTTCCACCAACCAAATGATGTCAGATTTTTTTTGTGTGCTTTGGGGAGGCAGGCAAACCATTTGGCATAAAAAGTAATCCTGATCACATTACCTTTTTTTTTTATTTTTTTCCCACCCCATAACTCCCACATCCACCACGCGAATCCTGCCAGGTCGACGTCTTTATGCTTAGAATGCTCCAGGTAAGCTGATCAATCATTTTTATGAATGATCAACTTACCTTGCCGTTTCGGTTGTCAGCTCTTAGTCCACTATTCTATACTGACATTTACTACTCCAATGTACTCTGATGCTAACGAACTCAATCCCATAATTTGAGGCATTTTCTGATTCTCAATATTACTTCCGCAAAGTTTACAGATTATACAAGATATACCAAGATGGCTGCTTGATTCCAGCTACCTACTAGAAGTAAAACTAGATGAAGCCTGTATCTTAGCTTACAAAAATAATCAGTAGATTATCTTCTAGGACAAGTTTCTATTTATATTATAATGATAAAAATATATGCCAACTTATAAAACAAATCCGGCAAAAATCCAGGAAAGTTGGCGCCGCGCTGGATCTTTATCACAAAAAATACTAGTGTAGGAAAAACACTCACTGGGTCTCACTTTAAAGACCCAGTCGCAATTCTCATCAAGGATGGTCAAATCACAGTTAATTTGACGCACATATGATATTAATAATAATAATTCGTTTATTTTCTCACCAAAACCAAAATACAATAGTACTTAAACTAGCTTAGCTTATGTATTGAGACAATTATTGGTTATGTATCGCTGGTGCCTGAGGTAGGTAGGAGATACCTGTTTTACAGGTCACCAGGTCCCCACTCGGGCCTAGGATACAATATAACAAAACCTGTTACAAAAATGAGAATTAAAACTTAAATTTAAATGATAAGTGTTTACAAATGTATGTGTATTTGTGTGTGTGTGTGTGTTACAAATATATGTGTATTTGTGTGTGCGTGTGTTACAAATGTATGTGTATTTGTGTGTGTGTTTGCTCGCGCGCGTGTTTGTGTGTGTGTGTTTTTATGAATTTATGAGTAAGATTTTGTTTTGGAGATGTGTACAGTGTGTCGGGCGTGGAAATGATGATGTCAGCTATAAGGTTTTTGCTACTTCATCGAGCACAAATGCAAAAAGAGCTCCAGCCATCACAGTCCAGTTCAGTTATTTAAATATGGTCTTTGTGGAGAGACAACTAAAGCTTGTAGTGGCATATTTATGCCTGTAACAAAATAACTATTTAATCAGTTCTTCTTAGAGTTGCCACGTCCTGAACACCAGTTCGGGACGTGATTTCTTTTCCTACTACTAGATAGGAAAAAAAAATCATCATCATCATTAGCCCGTATAACATCCACTGCTGAACATGGGCGTCCTCCGAAGGGAGGGTTTTTGCCATAGTCACTACGCTTAGCAGGCGGGTTGGTGACCGCAGTATTATGTTGAAACCAAAACCAAACACAAGGAAACGCTGCTGCCCGTTCCTTGATGTACTATTATTATAGATGATGTCAACAATCGGGATCCATGGCTTAACGTGCTTTTCGAGACACAGAGGGTAGACCCTCAACCAACCAGACGCGGAAAGAAATCTTTAGAATTTACACAAATATTTCCTATCCGGCGTGGGGATCTAACCCACGACCTCCGTGATTTACAGCGAGCCAAACACCGCTACGCTACTGAGGAAAAGAAATGGACGCATCATAAGAACTAGCATTTTTTACTTTGACTTTGTATTTACGTACTTTATAATCCGTCCCGTTAAGTAGACCTTTGGACTATGATGATTTTTGACCTATCTATTTTCAGCTACGTTATCGATAGGTACTAAATAATAAAATTATAAGTAGGTATCCGACAAAATAAACAAGACTACCTTCAATATTAGCAGATAACCCTATATATAGGCTGTAATATTGCTATAATGAAAATGTTTCTAAGGAACATCTACACACAGAAAACCGCTTGAGAAGTTTGTTAAGTATATATATTAGCGATACGTGAAACCGACGAAAGGCAAACCAAGAAACGATGGAAAAATTGTTGGCAAAGTTTCAACTGTAGATGCCCGTGGGCTCTGCGATGTTGCAACTTTCATCTACTCAAGGATCGCTGCTGAGAAAATAAATAAAAATACAAGGTGTAACGGAAAGGGTATAAACATAGAAAGAGCAAGGCTTCCTTGGATCATAACAAACGATATGGCAAGGGTTTCAACTCAAAATAAAATAAAAAAAGTCAGTATTATTTTGAAAACAAAAAATAAAAATGCGGAAACCTTTTTTCAGAAATACCAGGAGTAAGACGTTTATTTTTACTTGCAAATATTGAGTGCTAGTGACGTATTTATTTCAATTTTAAAAGTTTTGTTTCTAGTATCTATGAATTTTAAAAAATCATTACTTCCGGACTTGTAGAGATAGGATTAAATAACACTTGCCATATCGTTTGTTATCATCCAAAAAAGCCTTGCTCTTTCTATGTATATACCCTTTCCGTTACACCTTGTATAGAGTATTTGCCAGTATAGCGTATAAACTAAACTAATAGATACCTGCAGACAGTAGTTCACTAGTTCTATCCTAGAACTGTTGAATAGAACTACTGGGAATAAACCTTAAAAGTCACTTAATGAACTGCTGAACATAGGCTTCCTTTCGTGGGAGGTTTGCCATAGTTGCCACGCTTCGCAGAAACAGTAACGCTGCTGCCCGTTCCCTGATATACGATGGTTATAGATGATGTTATAACAATCGGGACCAACTCCAAACTGCAAATCTGGTTGGCTGAGGGTAGTTCCTCAGCCAACCAGACCCGGAAAGAAATCTTAGAATCTACACAAGGATTTTCTTGACTGGCCAGTCAGGTCTCGAAGGTGACCTTCGAGATTTAAAGCTTTAAAGTAATACCGCTGCATCACGGAGATGTGATTGCAGTATTATGTAACAAAAGCAGCCTTTCTCTGTGTATGTTACACAGGGAAAGGCCTGTTCTTCCTTAAGCATTATTAAGGTAAGTATAATAAGCAATAAGCATAGCTATAGACGATATTATAATAATTCGGACCAACGGCTTAACGTGCTTTCCGAGGCACGAAGGGAAGTCAAATAATCTGACCCGGAAATAAATTTTAAAGGTCGACCCTTCGACTTCTGAGACACGGAGGTTGTCACTTAATACTAACAGCAATCTCAGTTACTTACTTTAACAGACCGTTTCAATCCACTGTTACCTAAACATCCTTTTTACAGATCATGGCATGTCAGGCTCTTAGAGAGATTTTGCAATCATCAACACGCTTTGTAGGCGGATTGGTGTGGCCTAGCGTTAAAGTCTCGGAGGTCGTGATATCTTGGGTCTGGTTTTTTTCAGAGACTATACTTCGTGCCTCGTTTAGCAGTTTGAGCCGTTGCTCCCGATTTTATAACATTTATAACAAATGTATACAAAGAAATGGGCAGCAGCATTTCAAATCACTAGAGTATTATTGCTGCGGTTACCAACTTGTATCCTAAGAGTAGTGAGTATGGCAAACCCCTTTCCAGAGATTATTTTGCTATCTGTACGGTAATAATCCTGTATACTGTACAGTCAGCAATTGATGGTGTAGGTATTTACTTCAATCCTCACTTTATCCATTGCAGCACTATTTCCGGAAGACTGTGTCGTCCGTATTGACTCTACAAACACTGCTGGACACCCACTTCATTCCCGATAAATCGATAAACAAAAAAATATTTGTATTGTAGGTATCTTCTACCTACAAACTCGTCCGCGTAGATTTCGACTTTTCCGTAAGTCCCCGTTTCATAGCCTTAAGGAATGAGTTTTGGAAAGTTCTTTCTTTTTCCTTGTCTTAGTCCTCGGTTTAAGGCATTTGTTGAAAGATTAGGCAATAACGGTATTTTACACGCCATTAAGTTCTAGTAAATTTATATTCTACATACAAATTTTAATCCAGTTTTTAGGAGAGGAAATATAAATAAAAATGATTTTTTCTCTGTGCTAGTCATCAAGTTTTAGGTTTTAGATGCATTTACGATGCTTGATCAAGCAATGGACTAACAAAAAGAACAAATTTATACTTATAAGAAAAAAAATTCAAAACTTCTAGATTATCAGAAAACACGTGCGCTGCGGCGTTTCCACGCTGGCGAAGGGGTATGTTGGACTGGTCCTCTCCATTACATAGTGGTAAACCCCTCGGTTACTCCACCGTCCGCCGGTGATGAGTTTATTTTTACCTTATCTCCGCTTATCAGGACTGGATGTAAACTAGACGTCAGAATTATATTATTATAATGATTGTGGTCGTCGATTCCAAAGCGGTGGATCCGCTCTTAGATACTAGCTAAACTAAATACCGTGCCTACATAGTATATGCCCTGTCTTTACACTAGCTGTTCGTTAAAGCAATTATCTCTATTCGTTACACTATAATTACTGTGCAATCAACGACGATATATCCAATGCATTCAAGTGTACATACCTCGTTGTTAACTCAATCGAAATATTCACGCGAGAGTTAGAACAAGAATTTGGATGAAAAATAATTACTGTAACACGAAAACTAAACTAATGTAATCGATAAAAAATACTAAATGGCATCGATTATAAAAGTACCAAAAGGCTTAAAATTAAAAAATATAGTAATTATCTGTGCTCTTATATATATTATTATACTGGACGCTATAAACAGGTAAAAAAACTAAACGGCATCCGTACAAAAGTATAAACTTACAAATCAAAAATTGTTATTATCTATGCTTATATTATAATCTTAAAGCAAAAAATAATTATCAAAAGTTTTATTAAATTTTGGTTACAATTATAATCGATTACTTTGATTATAATCAAAATTAATCATACCACTTTTCATAGTAAAATTTTACAAAAAATAACACTTCAAGAAATAAGGAGGATATCAGATAAAAAATAGCTCCGTAAATGCGGCAATTCAATAGTGTACTATTGAATTACCGCATTTACGGAGCTATTTTTTACGCTAGCGCGGTATCTAGACAACACGTAAGACTAATTTTGAGTTTTAAAATTACTCACCTATGACGACGTAAACAATGCGCTCTCGAAAGTCGTGCATTGGTTTAATGTAAACAATCTCGTTCTAAATGAGAAATAAACTTATCAAATTTTCAACCCCTAATATCAGACTGGTCGCAACCAATTTACTAATTAATGGAACGAGATTGGAGCCACTGGAGTCAACAGTTTTTCTTGGTATAACTGTCGACTCCAAATTGCAATGGGGACCACAAATAAAACTATCTGCGCTATATACGCGGTTAAAACAATACGTCGGCTCATTGATGTAGACACGGCCAGACTAGTATATTTTAGTTATTTTATAGTATTATGTTATATGGAATTCTTCAATGGGGAAACTGTGCGTACCTTGATACCATATTTGTGCTGCAGAAACGCGCTTTTAGAGCCATATATAAACTTGGACCGCGGGTTTCCCTACGGGAGAAGTTCAAAGAAATTAAAATTCTTTCTGTAGCTTCGCAATATGTATATGTAAATTTATTATACGCACAAAAGAATATAGATAAGTTTCAGAGAAAAAGTGATATACATAATATGAATACTATGACTTAGTTGCATGACTTAGTTGTACTTGCAACTCGTCTCCATAGAATAAGCAACTCTTCTATGGGACAATGTATTCGCTTTTATAATAAACCCCCAAATAATATTAGAGAACCTATCTGTTAGTAAATTTAAAGCCATTGTAAATTTTGTAAAAAGGCATATTATAAAATATCAGACTTTGTAAATGACAGAATGGCTTGGGAGTAACTTGCTCTGGAATGACACTGCTGCACAACAATATTGTAAAGGTAACCATAAATGTATTATTTAAAAAATGATTCCTCTGAGTTTCTTGTCAGTTCTTCTCAGAGCTGCCACGTGTTGAATTGGTAATAAGAAAAAAAATGTGCGAATCAAAGAACATGATTTAATTTTTAAATTGTGTTTATATGAATAAAGATTTTTTTTTACTTTGACTTTCACAATCATTTATCTAATATTATAATGTAGTAAAGTTTGTGAGATTGTATTTTCTGCATCTTCAGAACCGCCACATTATTTGTGAGTGTCACAGACTACATTTTAAGGCTTTCACGCTTCACCGTTCCCACGGCAACAGTGAAACGTGTCCGCACCGTTTGACTGTTGCACTGGTGTCAGCTAAAATAATGCGAAATTATTTTATTTATCGCATGAAAAATGATAGAAAGTGAAGGAAACAGTCAGAATATTTACTTACCGTGAATTGGTCATAATACAGACAACTGGGATGTAGGTTGTTAGATGTTTGAAACTCTATGTTTACCTATGTTACCGATCAAAGAGTCGGGTTCGGCTATCGGAAGGTGTTTAACAACACACGTCCGGCGCGCTTTCGATTTAATGGTAGAATTTTTAGAAGTAATAGTATTTTGACTTACATTTTTTCTTATTGGTCCATACACAAGCACTTGGAATAGCTTGAAATACACAATTCAGAAGAAGTCTGCCTGGACCAGATGAGTCTTCAGTAAGTCTGGGAACAAACGTCAGATACTGAGGAACTACTACGGAAACCCTACATAGTATTTCTACCTACGATTGAATAGTTCGCTGCATGCCGCTTAAAATTGCACAATACTTACCTACATATAAAAATCAGTTGTTCGGCCAAAAAGGAAATGTTAGTGAATAGCTCCAATCGGAAAAAGCTGCCCAAATTTGATTAATGGCTGACAAAGCCTATCATAATAGGATTTTTTCAATAAAGATTCACGGAATTTAACACTTTATGATAAAGTACTTACCATATCACAAAATACGACCACCATATTTTGAACCCTATTGGATTGTAATAATGTTCAAATTCCAAACGCATCTGATTATAAGCTAAAGACAACAAGTGAAAACGAATTTATTAGCGCATCAATAATTCAAGAGTCGCCAGAAACAATTACAATTGACAATTGACGTTTCGGCGCTCTAACTCAACTCTAACTTCTGATGTATGAAAAGCGAGTGACATATTTCAGTAACAAGCAAGAATAATAAAATAACTATATTATACGACACGTTCTTAACGCCAGATTATCCACGTCCACTGTTGATCCAAATGATTGATATAAACGAATAAATTTATGATCACAAACAAGGCAGCTGCAAGCCGCAAGCAATTTAGCGGAGCGTAGTGTTACACGTACAGTCTATTTGTTTTCTCCCCGCATTGAAGATAATGTTCCCATGTAAATACTACCTACATAACAATATAATGCCGTGTGGTTTCCGGCTTAGAATATATCACCACATTTCTACTTATGAGTATCGTAAGAGGCGACTAAGGGACATAAGTACACTTGATGGATGTGCAGCAGCATCTATGACAAGGTTACTTACTATCTTCTTGCAATCCTCCCGACCCTTAGTTTGCAAAAGAACCTTCCGATGCTCTCGTAGACCCGAAGTCCAAAAGGCCCACGAACTATCAAGTAGAACCACAGTTGCATAAAATACTCTTAAAAATCTTATGTCATAATTCTTCCCGCCAGTGACTGCCCTGAGCCGAGGTCCAAGTCCCACAGGTGGCGCCCTCTTACGCAGGTTGCTTAGTTTGTAGTTTTTAACCCATTTATTGCGACTGGAACTCTACTCACCTTTATGACCAGTGAAGTAGCAAAACCCTCGTGTTAGCATGTGCATACATATGCTAACAGAGGGTATGTACATACATACCTACATATGTATGTATGTATGTATGTATGTATAAAAATGTATGTCCGCCTGAAAAAAAACGATCACCTCATCATCCTCAATGATCTTGGCTGACCAAGGTCTTTAAGTCCCACTTTCACTAGTGGTTAGTTAGTTTTAGGCCTAGACCTTACATCTACAATTAATTAACCAAATATTGCAACTTTGTACTCAGAGCTTGAAATAAACAATAATGTTGCATAAAAACTCTTAAAATTAAAAATGTCGAACCAAATTCTAAGCTGCAGAGCTCGATGTTGTAAAATACATTTGGGATATGAATTAATTAAAAAATGCCGAACAATGACTAAACAATTACTGTAAATTGGAAATGCGTTTACATTATATATCATATAAATAATGAGTTTAGTTAAATCTGTATAGGGTTTTTAGATAGATTTAAGTAAGTATAATGCGAACAAAGCTTTTTATAAAAATGGGTTTCGATATACTTGTTGCACACTCTCAATCTAGTACATTACTTAAACAACTAAATTTAAAAAAAATAATGTTGTCCGAGGGGAAATGCATTTACCATTACCACCGCCGCTGCAGCGTATTCGCGCGCTGGTGGTGGGATATGTGGGACTCGCCCTCTCCATAGCGTGGTATGCTAAACTCATACCACGAGGAGAGGACCCTACACCACTAAAATCCCCCAGACACTCCTTCGTTCCACCGTTGGTGGGGGCCGGGTACGCATAAACGATCCGACCCCACATGGGCCTCCTCCCGAGGAAGGTATTTGCCATAGTCACCACGCTTGGCAGGCGAGTTGATGACCGCAATATTATGAAGCAACACACAAGGAAACGCTGCCGCCCGTTCCCTGGTTTACGATTGTTATAGATGATGTTATAACAATCGGGACCAACTACTTAACGTGCTTTCCGAGGCACGGAGGGTAGTCCCTCAACCATCCGGACCCAGAAAGAAATCTTAGAATTCACACAAAGATTTCCCGTCTGGATCGAACCCACGACCTCCGAGATTTAAAGCGTGCCAAATACCGCTACGCTACGGAGGTTGTCAATAACACACGTCGACAAAGTTTTTGATACAGAAAAAGAAATATACATTTATTAAAGGAGAATATTATTTAATAATTAAAACTGTTCTATCTGCCTTGAAAAAAGGCTTATACGCCATTTTTGTAAATAACTATTAATATTTAGGTAAATAAATTAATTAATCTACATATTAGTAAAATTGTATTTCGACCGTTTTGCCAAGTCTCTATTCTGAATTCCAATTAACATTTACGAATATGTTGCTGTACCGTTTCTATGTGAAAATATTAACATTTTAGTGTAAAACTCCATACAAAATGACTATTGAAATGTATGAGAAAAAAATTTGTTCAACAAAATATTTATCATCCTAACATTAGAAAATCATAGAAACTTTAAGTAAAATAAACTTAATTTAATGGTTTAAAAACATTTAGATTTATGGCTATCAATTTTATATATAAAATATAATAATAAAAATATTTTACTATTCTCATAAAAATTTCAAATATAGCTAATCAGCATATTATTATATGTTTACAAGCAAATATATATGTATTTGACTCATACTGAATTACAAAAAAAACACAATTATATTTCTGTGACATAAAAATAGTTAACTTTTGTTGACCAGTGTAATTAATTATTAATGAGCGGTGCCACGACTGATCTCTCACCGGTCGCGTCGCATGTCGGTAGAACCTTCCCATTGTATTTGCGACTAAAGGAATATTGAACTCACCGGTGTTTACGCTAACAGATATGTGCCGCATGGATGGCTAATAAGCCGTGTGGTTTCCGGCTAAGCCGCATGGTTTCCGGCCGGGTTGAACGACATTGGTCAAATCTAATATTCGTCAAATCGGCATTTCGTCCATTGTGACAATGGTCACAATGGAGTTGAAGCTGTAGTTCGTCAAATCGTCTGTTTGTCCAATTATGAAAGGACAATGCCAGATCCTGCCCCACCCTTTCATTAATTTACAAGAAATGTAAATTAATGAAAATTATCCAATGAAAATATGACCCTTGGTTACTTAATATTGTTATTCTGTTACACTTGCGGATAAAAAGTTAGTAATAAAAGGAATTTTAAAACCTAACGCCTATTTCCTGTTTTTATCGAGACCACTAGCGTTACTTCGTACGCATACCCGAGAACAATACGAGTACCTAGGTAATAAGGTTTAAAAAAATGACATAATATTTAAATGTATTATGTACAGATTTAATATATATTCGGTTTAAATACACACAGTTAATGAAAATAATGTTTTTAATATACCTATTATGAATGTTTATTCTTATAATTATTTGGCATATGAGCATTAATGATTACAGAACTCATACCCAATACAACAGAACTGTTTTAAACACTGTAACGCGTCTGATTTTCCACTCAATAACTTTTCTTTTATTTTTCTATTTTTGATTTTTTATGATGTTAGATGTTTTCCTCTGCATCTCATCTTCTCTTTTGACTTTATTTATATAATATTTCGCTTCCTTTTTTAAAATACTTATATACATGTAAATATTATGTTTTTCTTGAACTTTAATCCCTAATCTCCTATGCCAAGCCTCGACCGCTTTAGTAGTACGATGGCGTTCATTTGCACAACACCACATGTCCTGAGAAATCCTTTTTTGCCATTGCTCAGTAAAATATTTATGAAAATTTTCCGCCATGCTATCATTTTCTGGCATCATTTCATGTATAGCTAACCATCCTTCAGGAATATACTGATAACGCTAGATTCGTGGTTAGTCTAACAATTTTTGCACAACTCATAATGCAAAGCATTAGAGAGTGCTCTACTACCGAAAAAATCGTTTTGCCTCGGTTCCGCGACTATTTAATTAATTTCTCGATTGCTGATCCACGTAATCTCCTCAATCTGCGCACCATTTTATAGATAAATTAATGGAGAATAATTCTGTCACTAGTAAAGTCACTAGTAAAAATTTATTTAAGATAACAGAACCGGAAAAAATATAGAAATAGAAAAAAAATCCCGTCAATCAACACTTTTTTCGTTTGAAACACGATAGCTGGCGTAAAAATTAATTAATCTAATATTTTTTTTTTATTAACTTTAGATCTGCTATGCGGAGATCGGAATTGAAATTCGTTATCTTATTTAGCGTCGTTGAATTGATATAAACGAAAAACTAAAATTAACAAATAATACACGAATGCTTATAAACCTATATATATTAGTAAATATTTTTCTTATTTTAACGAGTTATAAGGAATTATATATTTATAAATATTTTCTTCTTTTCGTCGAACGAATGAGCATTAATAATGTACTGCCCAGGTCTACGTGTACTGATCAGTGATGTATAAGTCTCGTGGCGTCCGAGTCCCTTTGCCTAGAGCTCGGTGTCGTTTACAGGCCTCGCCTCCTATGTATGGCGCCCGACGACTCGGGACTGTCTTTTTCAGAGCTCGAGCTTTTTTGAAGTCTCGAGTCCTTATTGAAGGCTCGAGCTCTTTTGAAGGCACGAACCCTTTTGAGCGCTCGTTCAATCTCAAAGCATTTCTCTTTAGCACACTAGTCTTTTTCTGCCCTCTAGTTTTAATGGATGCTGATGAATGAAAATAACTCGAGTTCTTTTGAAGGCTCGAGCTCTTTTGAAGGCTCGAATTCCTCTTAAGGCTCGAACTCTTTTGAAGCCTCGAGGCTTGGCTCAAAAAAATCGCGCTTCAGAAATAACACTCGACGCCTCGAGGCTTCAGAAATAACAGTTGAAAAAAGGCCGCGGTACGGTTTTAAAACTGCCATCTACAAAAATCAAATCCGTATTTAATGTTATTTCTATACCCGCAATTGTAGCAAAAATGAAAAATTTCGGTAGATCGTCTTTGCTTTCATAAACCAAAAATCATTTGCAAGTATGCCCGGAAATGCTACCGTATCTACCGTTGGGAACTGGTATCTTTGTTCGCCAATTGCTTTCTTTCGTAATTTGTTTAAACCATCACGCTTTGATTTCAAACTTGGTATGTCCACAATGTAATCTTCTGTTTCTTAAAAAAATTTGCTTACTGATTTCCATTCCTTCTTTACTCTTTCTCTGCATTTATTCATCAACTTAACGTCAATCAAATTCTTGTCGAAATTAGGCTTACAGGTATGTCCACTTTCCCTTAGAATTGAACCAGAATCACTGCTTAAAGTTATGGATCCATTGAACTCGCTTCTATTTACGCAACGCCCGATTGTAGTACCATTTTTATTTTTTGAGTTATAATGGAATTGATATCCTGCACGTAATAGTTTCTTTTTTCCCTTTTCAGTGTATGCAAATGTAAATGAAGAACCACTGTCTTTACTAGTAGAAGCCATTATTATGTATTTCACCAAAGCCAACACGAAATTAATGGTAATTGACAATAAATAATGACTGTCATATAATTGACGGGCAAACAAACGACAACATAATATGCTATTCTATTTACATATTTTACAACATTTTAATTAACCAATATTATTTTTAATATAATATGCGTAAATAAAACAATTTGTTTAGAATAATTGTTGTAAATGTTAAATTTTTCCCAAAAATATTTAAAAATGGTCATAATTTGGGTACCTAAAACGGGCGCCTTCTCCTTTTGTAGGTTCTTACAAATAATGTAATTCAAAATGCATGTGTACACAGATTTGACCAATAGCGTATTTGGCAAATTTCATAATTGGACAAACAGACGATTTGACAAACTACAGCTTTGACTATTGTCACATTGGACGAAATGCCGATTTGACGAATATCAGATTTGACCAATGTCGTTTAACCCTTCCGGCCTATAATAGACTATCGCATACCATCCGGTAGGTATCATAAGATGCGACTGAGGGACATACAGCTGATAGATGGACCGCAGCATCTCTCAATTCAAGGTTACAATCTTACCGCGTCCACCAATCCGCCTACCAAGCGTGGTGATTATGGCATCATCTTTTAAGCACCCTGGCGTGCCAAGGTCTTTTAAGTGCCAATTTTCAGCTGTGGACGTAAACGGGCATTGAAGTGATGCTAAGCAGGAGAAGATGGCTTATCTTCATAGAGATTGACCCCCGAGGCACATATTCAATACACATTTCATTTATTTTATCGACCATCACAAAACAATATAAAGTTCATTCTTGTTGACATAACAAACAAAAGCGATAAAATGGATATTTAATTTTAATCGCTATATTTATGTCTGTGTATCAATAGTGAATGTTTGTTTCAGTAAAGTATCGTAAAACAAGGCATAATACCTTGCAATACGCTGGATATTGTTAGGTGTTGTGCTCCTGGCACCTGGTGTTCTAGGTTCGATTCCCACTCGGAACAAAATAATGTGCGAATTACAGATAGTGTATTGTTGCGTCTATCTTGTGTCCGTGAATTGTGGGTTTGTGAAGTCGCGAAACAAACATTTATTTATTTAGTGCGGCAGGCCAAAGATGTCAAATAGTCTAATCCGACTCGGCTAGGCAGCATTTGAGAAACTTTGAGAGATACGTCTAAAATACCTAGCGACCTATAGAAAGTAGACAATGGGCAGGGCACATAGATCAGGGCCGGATTGCTCATGCGTACCCGACCCCCGCCAACGCCGGATCGAAGGAGTGTCCGGGAGGTTTTATTGGTGTAGGGTCCTCTCCTCGTGGCATGACTTTAGCATACCACGCTATGGAGAGGGATCCCACCGCCAGCGCGCGAATACGCTGCAGCGGTGGTGGGAATGCGTCAATGCATATCCCCCCGGACAAAAAAAAAATAATGGTACATAGATCAAAAAACTGACGATCGATGGGCAAGGTTCTCGAGTCTCCATTCGAGAACCTTTCTGCCCCATCGATCGTCAGTTCAGACCGCGAATTCGCAAGCGCAGCGTAGGACGAGTGCAGGATGGACCGACGACTAAACAATGGTCGCAGGAAGCCAGTGAATGGTAGGAATCGTTCCCGCTGGAAATCGATGATGATGGAATCCTATGTTCAGCAGAGGATATAAATAGGCAAATATGATAATGATGATTATTATGATTATGATGTCTACCTATTTTCTTTTAGCCGCCTTTGATGCGAAACACCAATACCTGATCTCGTGACTGGTTATAATGCTACAAGAATTTGGATAGTTCCGTTTAAACAAAAAACTCACATGAGATTGCTCATCAAATAATTACTACATATAAGGAACATTAGTGGTGAATCATCTACGGGCAAGTATTACTTTCCAAAAAGACAACTCGCACATTCGGGAGATAAATGAGTGGTTCCGTATTCATGCTTTGACTCATGCTATCATCTTATTTCTTTAATCTAAACTAGAATTTCGAAGTGGTCTAATTTGATTATTTAAATTATAGTGCTTTATTTAACCGAAGGCTGAGTAGCCGTGTGGTTTTCGGCTTAGAATCAACTACCCCAGATCTTACCATGGGTGTCGTAAGAGGCAACTAAGGGACCTGATGGATACTCACAATCTTACTGCGATCACCAATCCGCCAGTCAAGCGGGTGATTATGGCAATATACTTCAACGACCCTGGCCAACCTTGGTCTGCTAAGAGTATGCTCATGTTCAGTTTAATGACAATTGTTTTGGCATAACATAGACAGAACAAGCATTTTGCGTCTCTAGCGACAATATAAATTAATTATAATAATTGAAATGAAATGAAAATGAAAATGAAATGAAAACGTTTATTGATAATGTAGACGAATCGATCGTACTTATTATAAGTCAAATACAATGATACAAATATAAAAAGAGAGAAAAAAAAAAAAAAAATCTTGACTAATTCATTAGTATACATTTCAACAGTCATGTTATTAAATATAATTTAAATCTACCAATGTGGCATGTGATAGTCGCGTACTATAAATATAATCAGAATCAACCAGCGTGGGCTGGGATTCGGTCAGAAGCATAGAACGCGTCGCGAGCCTCGCCTTGCAAGGACGACCGGACCCTATCCTAGCTTCCTACGAGTCTTTCTCTATCTACCTACGTTGTGACACCCGGAGAAGAAAGACTATAAGAAACTCCGAGATCATTCTTTTGTCATCTTTTAAAGTCTTTGATTAATCATTTGTACATCTTTTAAAAACATTTTAGTATCTAGGTTAGTGATCCCCATACATCGATATGTAGGTACTCGCAGCAGGATATTGTGACGGAAACCATGAAACCTTTAAGTAAGTATCGAGTATAGGGAGCGCTCCTCCAGATTTACATTTCTTTTTTTTTACAATTGGAACATACCTACACTCTGATCAGTTGTCTTACATATAGATTAACAATTACTAATTTATAAATTACATAGAATAGACTTTTAATTTAGTTGCAAATTCGGTGTGATAGCTAAAAGGTGCCAGTCTGCCGCAATTAATTTCATTATAAATAAGTAAGTATAATAGGTTTATAAATAAATAAATTATATTTAATTTTCAAATAATGTTGACGATTTACAAGTGCCTGTAATTGGTTTTCGTAAATAAAAATGTTTTTTATTTATTTTAGCAGTGGACTTAAATGGACTGATAAAGGTGAACCGTAGTCCGTTATAAACACGGAATTGTGGCAAATCTTACAGAAAACGCAAACAAAACAAATATAGGGAACAAAACTCAAAAAAATTCGTAACAGTATCTTAAGCTTCATACTTTACTAGTCTTATTGAAAGCAGGGTTCGTAAATCAGTGATTTTGTTCATAGTTGATGATTTATGAATGGTAGACATTTTCACCAAAGATTTTTCATTTTATGAAAAGGACCTAATATTAATTAATTATATGTTTGAATATTTTTACTTTTTTTATTAAATTTATCAGTTTGTTAATATAATAATAACTTACTAGATAGGAAGATATATGATTTGTACGATGCATATCGTATCATTTTATAGAATACTATTCGTTGCCAGCGTATATTTTGATTTCTTCATATAAACTTTGTTACCTCTTTTGGTCCTCTTAAGGGTGGAATTTTCAAAAATCCTACGTTAATAAAAGCCTACTATTAATGCCTAGGTTATTAAAAGCAAACGACCACTGAGCCACGGTAGTATTATCTAAATATTACCGTGACTGAGCCACCAGTAGAGTAGGTACACTAAAATAAAAAAGTACAAAGTTCATTAAGCCGTTGCCATCATTTAATGATTTCTTTTTATGTTTTCATTAAGCCGATATTTTCTCGCAAAATATTTTTTCTTTCTGAAAGAATATATAAGAATTATAAAGCAATATTTAATATTTGAAGTTAAATCAGCAGCATTACATACAAACTTAATGCTACCTTTCTGTATTAAAAAGATACAGCCCCGGGCCCAAAGCCGGCATTGACGGCCCCTTATGAATTGGTTTTAGATTACTTTGAAAATAAATATAAATACAGAGTTTCTTAAAGTTAATGTGTAATATAAATATACTCCCCAAGTCCTATTTGGGCATCTATTTATTTTAGTTTTACTACTGCCCGCCCCAGCTTCGCACTGGTGCAATGCTGAAGTATTATACATATAAACCTTCCTCGTGAATCACTCTTTCTATTTAAACCGCATCAAAATCCGTTCCATAGTGTTAAAGATCTAAGCATACATAAGAACAGACAGACAGCAGGGGCGATGACAAGGCGGCTTTGTTTTATACTATGTTGTTAAAGTTGCTAGGAAGTCTCTTTTTCAGCGGTCAGATTCCATCAGCATCCATCAGCTTACTTTAATCCCCTGCTAGAGATAGGCCTTCCCTAATTTGCGCCATAACACTCATTCACTTTCCGTAACCAGTCCACACTACCCATATTAAGTGCAGGGGGGACGTCCTACCTAGACCTAGACATTATTTTAAGACATGTCTGATCCAACGGCTGGCACTTCTACAGACTTGCTTAGTCTGCGGGCTATAGCATAAAGCAGAAACTTCTAGCATAGCTCGTTCCATCTCTTAAAGTTGCTCCAACTTTGATCTTTGACCATGATCATACAGCTGTAAGCGTCCAAGCCTCGGCGCCTTAGGTCATGCACACGCTCATGTTATGACGCAGGAGGAACGCACTAATCGGAACCTAGACATTAAGCAATACATGGCTATTGGCCTCTTTTGATTCATCTATACTAATATTACAAAGAGGTTAAGTATAGGAATTGTTTGTGAGGTTTTAGGGGGTCTACTTAACCGATTTTGGATCTTAGTAACCGATTTCGCCAATTATTAGTATTTTCGCTTTATTCCTTAGTATTTTTGCTTTATTTCTTAGTATTTTAATGCTATATTTTAGGTCAAGGAATACACGGGAACAGGATTTACGGGTGATACCGTGCGGGACAGCTAGTATGCAATAATTTCTTCAGCACTCGCGATTCCGAGAGGAACAAGCAAATATAAAGAATTTCTGTTTTAAATTCATATACATTATATTTTCTATAACTTTCAGTATCGTTATGTTTGCATCATAGCGTCACAAAAGGGATGTGTTTCCCTACGTACGGCACCCCTCAAGCCGGGGGATCATCGTATTGTACCGATTCAGCGACCTGATTATCAGACCTCTAAAGATCCCTTACAGTTAACATTTTTTATTAATCTTGGTGGCATAGCTATATAAGGTGTCATAAAACTCGCTTCAAGACTCAAATGATGTGGGTTCCCTTTCGCCGTTTTTCCAGGTGAAATGAATTATAGGGTTGGGCAGAGGAAAGCTGTACGATTGTTTGCACGGTTTGACGGAACCTACCCCTAAAGGAGAAGCCCTAATGCAAGTGGAAGTTATACGGGCTTACATATTTAAGAATCTTCCATTTCGCAATTGTAGGATAAATCGCGTCTAACGTGTTATCTTCGGGGTGACCAATTGTAGAGGAACAGTTTGTGGTGTTCCTCCACAGAAAATGAAGGTCTTGTTTGCCGGGCGAGGTGGTATGCTCGGCCGCCGACGGCCATTTGTTGATATTCAGACCTTGTGTATGTTCGAATTGGCTTGCGAACTTGTATTGTGCGATATAGGTTAGTTGAGATGCTAAGTGCTAGATGTCGCTACAGCTTCATAATTAAATTAATCTCAGTAATATTGTGCATCTGAAAGTTTAGATGGTTGGATATTCGTGAAATCTAGGCAATTAATTTGAATATAGTTACAGGAAATACACAGATATAATATATATACAAGGTGTAACGGAAAGGGTATATACATAGAAAGAGCAAGGCTTTTTTGAATGATAACAAACGATATGGCAAGGGTTATTTAATCCTATCTCTACAAGTCCGGAAGTAATGATTTTTTTTAGATTCATAGATCCAGAAACCAACTTTTCAAATTGAAATAAATACATCACTAGCACTCAATCAGCTTATCGATGTCAATGAACTATTTGCAAGTAAAAATAAACCTTTTACTCCTGGTATTTCTGAATAAAGGGTTCCGCATTTTTATTTGCAAAATAATACTGACTTTTTTATTTTATTTTGAGTTGAAAACCTTGCCATATCGTTTGTTATGATCCAAAGAAGCCTTGCTCTTTCTATGTGTATACCCTTTCCGTTACACCTTGTATATAGCTTCAAATATGTTCTTTTATTTATAACTTGGAATAACAACTCAACTCTGTAATTAGGAATATTTAATTTTAATAAATAAAACCAAAACATAAAGTATTTACATAGAAACATAAAAATAACTTAGGTACCTGTTATTAGGAAACAACATTTGAATAGCTTCAAATATTATTTACAACAAATCTAGTTTATGTTTTATTCTGTTAAATCAATAATTTAATAAAAATAATAATAATTAATGGCAAATATGTTTTTAATAATATATTTTTTTAATAATTTATGTCAAATAAATAAACAGTAAGCTCTATGGTATATAAATTTTTTTTATCAACTAATGAAGATAAAAACTTCATCATATATGTAGATTATATCTGGATTTCTTAGCCTTTCCGCTTGGTGACGCCATCACGAGTGAACGGTTAGACATATTTAACAAATTCTTCTTTTTTGTGTATATACTTTGGTGTGTGGTTCTTATGAATGAAAAACTTAAGAAAATTGCGCATAAAATTTGAAAATGTAAGAATACTGACCACTATATTAAATTTTCTAATGTAACCTTAGCTCTTTTGACAATATAACCTTTTTTAATTTAGCCTTATGGCGTTTGACATAATGCATACTGCTCTTAGGGCACGTCACGGTTCGTTCAGAGCTTCAATTTATACAGTTTGAGTTAAGACAGTGCAACGTCTGTCGGGTCAGCTAGTAATTTAATTTAACATTGCAGTTATTAAACGTCAAACTGTCCGTTAAATATCTTACTACAATGTTCGCATCGTTGCTCCTAAGTAGGTAACAACTACGAACGTCAGTGTTAGTGTGATACCGCGTAAGTGACAGTGGCTTAACTAATAAGGCATAATTTTGTCCACCAAAAATATTTTCTTTACTTGTATAGTAAACTAGCGGCCCGCCCCGGCTTCGCACGGGTGGACTTTTATGCCCTACCCCTGCCCTACCCCTACCCTACCCCTACCCTACCCCTACCCTACCCCTACCCTACCCCTACCCTACCCCTACCCTACCCCTACCCTACCCCTACCCTACCCCTACCCTACCCCTACCCTACCCCTACCCTACCCCTACCCTACCCCTACCCTACCCCTACCCCTACCCTACCCCTACCCTACCCTACCCCTACCCTACCCCTACCCTACCCCTACCCTACCCCTACCCCTACCCTACCCCTACCCCTACCCTACCCCTACCCTACCCTACCCCTACCCTACCCCTAACCTACCCATACCCTACCCTACCCTACCCTACCCTACCCTACCCCTACCCTACCCTACCCCTACCCTACCCTACCCTACCCTACCCTACCCCTACCCAAAAGTATCCTATGTCTTTCTCCCAGTTCTAAGCTACCTCCCTACCAATTTTCAGCCAAATCGGTTCAGCCGTTCTTGAGTTATAAATAGTGTAACTAACACGACTTTCTTTTGTTTTTAAATTGTATTCTGCTATTCAGGGCGGAGACAAATCCAACGAAACAAAAACCATGAAAATTGATCCAGCCGATCTCGAGTTATAAGTGTTGTAACAAACCCGTCTTTGTTTTATATATATAGAAGAAGAAGATAGATAATACAATTAACTTGACACATTCGATCTTCAACCTTACAAGCTATTGTATAGGTGCTATCTAATCGCGAGGCGCCGTTTTCGGTATGACCGGACCGAATGACCTCATTGGAGTTATATGTTTTCTTTGCTCACTTACTGGCTACCTATATGTATAATCAGTAACTGATTAAATTGATTAAAGAAGTAATCGTTATTATGTTTATTTAAAGCAAGGTGAATAACCCTAATTCTGCGTCCACATTGCGAGCCTAGCGCGGTTGCAACATATCTAACATAAAGCTACAGTTACACATGCTCATTACAAGCATGAAAGCATGCTACTTAGTAGCATGTGTGTCGAAACATTGCTTATAATAAGCATACTTATATTAAGTTTTCTCAATAATCGACAGCCGTGAGATTTTTGGGCTTGCTGCCTGCCGCGCGGGTGGAAACTTGGAAAGGGACTTGCCTTTAGCGCGTCTGAACAGGTTTGCTTACTGACCATGCTGGTACCGATCATTCGTGCAGCTTATTTAAAAGTACCTATGCTATAGACAAGCATGTAAATGAAAAGCAAATGTGTCAGTTTTCAGCATACTATAAGCATGCCATTTTATGAGCATGTGTAGATACCTTAATGAAACGCAAAAGCGTTTCATTATGTTAGAACAGCGAAGGTACTAAGGCGGAAGCCCGGAGCGACGGGATTGAGCGAGAAAGTGTGCGTAACTTTCAAACATTTCCGTCCGCGCTAGCAGCACTATGCTGGTCAGTTAATCCAAAACACTGTAGCTTTTGAAAACCACTTGTGATGGGAGATATCTGAGCATTTTTTCTTCTTCTTACAATACACAATACAATATAAACTTTTAAACCTTCGCGTATCATAATTGTAATTTATAGCACACAGGTATTAAAGCGATAAAAAAAACTTTTTTTTATTACCCGACGTTTCGATCAAGTTGCATTGATCGTGGTCGCGGGTAGACTGGCTCGGCTAGTACCCTCGTAGTAGACTAACTACCCTCAGTTTTACTTTATTTTGTGTCGTAAGGCAGGTTGCACACTACTCTCACTGAGTTCAAAAAATGTTATTTTTAACCGACTGTACAAAACGCGTAGGTAGTCAGCTTTTTATAATTGGATTCCATGTCGTCGATAATTTAACATCATTTTCCCGGTTGGAATATTTATGTTTCTTAATTTCAACCGATTGGTGTCGTAAGCGTAGAGAAAAACGAAAAAAACATCCATCAAGGGTATAACCGACAAAATCGGCTCGGTGTTAAAAAAGTACAGCATTCGCACTATACATATATACCACAACGGTGACCAACATGATAGGCACACCGAAGGATGTTTTACCTCTGCAAACTCCAGGAGTCTATAAACTAGACTGCAGTTGCGGCAGTTCCTACATAGGCCAGACGAAGCGAACTATCGCAGAAAGTGTCAAAGAAGATGTCGCAGCGGTAAAGAAACGCCAAACGAACAAGGTAGCTATTGCCGAACATGCGTTGCATTCGGGCATTGATAATTGGATTGATTTCGACAATCCGCAAGTCCTCACCACCGATCGCCATTACTACTCCAGAATCGTGAAGCGGTTAAAATTAATAAACTTAAAATTTCAACCGGGAAGATGGTTTTAAATTATCGACGACATGGAATGGAATTATCAAAAAGTTGACACTGCGTTTTGTGCAGTCGTTTAAAAATAACATGTTTTGAACTCAGTGAGTGAAGTGTGTACCGACACAAAATAAATTAAAACTGAGGATAGTTAGTAACTCGACGCCCTCAACTAGGAGTTGGGAGCGACAACGCCGATCCAGTCTGCCCGCGACCACGATCAATGTAACTTGATCGAAACGTTGGGTAATATAAAAAGGAAATTTTTATCACTTTAATATCTCTGTGCTATAAATTACAATACAATACTCTTTTATAAGTTGTTGTATCAACTTTATTCAACGGAATTTTTTTAGCAAGCGAATACTGAAACTACAACTTGAACTAGGGTTACCACCTTTTTTGATGCTAAAATAGTATTTTTTTCAAAACGTTCGAAAACAGTACTATTGGGAAATTCAAGAAAAAAAATAGTACACAATTATTTTTTGTTGTACGGTTAACAAAGTCTGTAATAATATATTGTACAATGGACTGAAATATTATACGATATTATATTATAGTACGAGTGGCAACAAATGTTACAAATGTCACATTTTACGTTACTTTAGACCAATCTTTCATAACCTTTATTTTATAGGGGCCACACTCAAGTTACAGCCATGCGGTCGGGGGCTGCAAACAAAAATTAAGGGTAAAACAGAATCTAAAGCCAAATTTGAAACATATATTTACGGAGTAATTAAAAAAGAAAACTTGAAAACATAAAAGCTCAAAATACTCAATAAATAGAAAAACACGTGTTTATTATAACCCAAGGTGGTCCAACTTCTAAGGCAGTGGGCCACATGCGGCTCGCGGGCCGCGGTTGAGTATAGTTGCTTTAGAACCTCTCATTTTACCTACAAGTTACACGACTCAATATTTTACTTTTTACTTTTTCATACTATTCCATTAATTAACTATTATGATTACGTTTTTTCATATAAAAAAAGGTTAATTTCACGTTTCACTCACTTAGGGTCCTCCAGCATTTCTTGCCGTTGAAAACCAAAATCAGTCTAGCTCAGTCTCTTATACAACCCATTCTGGACTACGCTGATATCTGCTACTTGGATGCCACTGAGGAGCTATTAAATAAGCTTGGGCGCTTGCAAAATCTTTGTATTCGGTTTATATTCAACGTTCGAAAATTTGATCATGTCTCACAGTTTCGCAAGGATCTCAAGTGGCTCCCTATCCGCCTTCGCAGAAATACTCGGATATTAGGTCTCCTTCTTAACATCCTGCTTCCTACTTATCCTTCTTACCTACGTGACCGTTTCTCCTTTCTACATACTCCTGACGCTCAATGTAGGTCTCATCTTAAGTCTATCCTTAGATTTCCCTCCCACAAATCCGATTTTTATTCCTACTCCTTTACAGTACATGCGGTCAGATTGTGGAATTCGCTGCCCGCTTATATCCGTAGTTGCAATACTGTTTCATCATTCAAAATTAAATTAAAAGAACACTATCTCTCCTCTTCGTAAAATCATATATATGAATATAAGTATGTATTCATATAGCTATAGTATGTAGTTTATGATTATATTGTATGTATGTATTTATGTATATATGTAGTTATTGTTTGTATGTGTATCTACCTACACGCTTTTAAATATTTCTACTTCTGACTTCTCCTCTCGCAGGTCTACTGGAATTTCTTAAGAAATAAGTAGTACCTTTGTACATTGCTGTTTGTCTGTCTTGTTGTATCTATATCTTCTGTGTGTATGTGTACATAAATAAATAAATCAATTGCTGGCAAAGTAAATTGTGGTAATGAAAAACATTACTAAATTGGTTGGTATATTACTTAGACACATATCATTATAATATGTTTTTTCGCCGGTTAACCAGCCAGCCGATTATTCGATAAACAATAATTACGACTTTTCGAAGTTTAACACATGGGACATGAAACTTATTTTAATTTCTGTGTAATCACGAACTTTGGGACGACCGCCTGCACGATAGACCGACGACCTCATAAAGATCGCAGAGAGTTAGTGGATGCAGGCCGCTAGCAATCGTTTCGTAGACATCGATGGGGAGGCCTATGTTCAGCAGTGGATGTCAACAGGCTGATGATGGTGATGAAAGTGACATAATAAAGTATTGTAAATAAATGAGTTAAGTTACCCGGCGCCGCGCCGTCGAGTCGACTACTCCTTGAGAATGGACCTCGGGACGTCTACGGAAAATTCGTCTAAAACAATTCGTCTAAAACAATTCGACTAAAACAATTCGACTTAAAAAACAATTCGACTATTAACAATTCGACTAAAACAATTCGACTAAAAAACAATTCGACAATTAACAAGTCGTCTAAAACAATTCGACTACTTACTAACAACTCATCTAAAAGTTGGAAGTTGGAATCCTGGGTTGGAGTGTACTACCGTTTGTCGTAAAAACGATGTCGAAGGCGAAAGTATCAGGAGAATTTAGGATGCAAGAGCGAGCGAAGCTAGCTCGTGAGTTGGGGCATCCCAACTCGGATAGGTTAGGTAAGGTTAGGTTTGTGACCACAAAGCCGGTGTGGCCCAGGTGGTCGCCCGCATTCGGAGGCTGGGACTGCAGGTGGCGCTTGACAAAACCGAGGCTCTCGCTTTTGGCTTGTTGGCCCCGAAGTTAGTTGCGGCGGCGGGGGCTTTGGGTGGCCTCCTGCTGAACCTTGGTAGGCCAGGGGGGAGTTGCCGGCAGCTTTACGCCGGCGTGATCCGTTCAATGGCGCTATACGGCGCCCCCATATGGGTAGACGCCCTGGACCGGCGGAATGTGGTCCTGCTGCGCAGGCCGCAGCGGGTCATAGCCGCCAGGGCGGCCCGGACCTACCGCACGGTATCTTTTGATGCGGCCTGCCTTCTCTCTTGTTCCCCTCCGTGGGAACTCCGTGGGCGGAACGTGGGAACTCCCGCCATAAGGTGTGGCCCTGGGGAGCAGAGTACATGACCCTGCTCCCTAGGGTCACATTCATAAGTAGGTCGGGGATCGCCTTTGTGTTCGGGCATCCCTGTAGGAGTAGGACGGTACCCATCGCGGGTGCTTAACACTCGTGATGGGGCCAAGGGGGGGGGGGGGGGGAAGCTCTCGCCCTTTTACTGGGGCGAGAGTTTGTAGAAGAACTCTGCCGTGGGGGGATGACCAAAGGCCCATATGGTTCTTGGGTCCCCTCACACTAAACGGCAGACGGAGGAACACCCGGAGGCTTTTTTAGTGGGTACGTCCTCTCTGCGGTGCGACAGCGCACCGCGTTCTACAGAGGAAGAGCCCCACATGCCCCTCGCTGGCGCAAGGATCACGCGATAGTGATCCTTGCGTCGGCGAGGAAGTGCCACTACGCATTTTTACCCCGGATAAAAAAAAAAAAACATCAATCATCAGTATAATAAACTGAGACTACTGTCTGGATTAGAACTAAGCTAATCCACTCTTTCGTCCTACGCCGTTTTTATTTCTTACGATGTGTTACACAATTTAAATAGTTTTTCGTCGAATTGTTTTTGATGAGTTGTTACTAGTCGAATAGTTTTAAACGACTTGTTAATAGTCGAATTGTTTTTTACTCGAATTGTTTTAGACGAATTGTTTAAGACAAATTTTCCGCAAATTCATACATACAATAACTACATTTATACTTAAATACATACAATATAATCATAAACTGCATACCATAGGTATATGAATACATACCTACTTATATTCGTATATATAATGTTACGAAGAGGAGAGATAATATTCTTTTACTTTAATCTTGAATGATGAAACAGTTTTGCAACTACTACATTTAAAGATTATTCTAGTTTGGTAGTCTAGGTGTCTAGGTGGCTTAAACATTGTGTCCGTGTATTACGTTTTTGTAAAGTCCCTCGTGACACAAGGATCTATTTCAATAGTGTGAGAGTGGTCTTTAAAAAAAACTTTCCGAAGGCAACAGATCGAATCCGTAGAGTGTATTAATTACATTATAATGTAACCCACATGCTCCCCGGCTGTACATAGCAACGAGCTGATACGTGTGAAGCAGGGTGGGTTTGTAGTTATTTATAAATATCACGCTTAAGCCCTTGTAATGTGATACGTTATAAAATCAATAATCTAACGAAGCATAGGTTCACTCACTGTATTTATTGCGTATCACATTATGATTATAATATGTGAATACTCCACAGGAAAAACCGCGAATGTCAAATAATTTTAAGTCAGAATTAATGTAGGTTTTATGGTTTGAAAGTGGCTATTTATATTTACTTGAAAGTCACGTAAATCAGGACTTAACAAACACGAAACACATCATAAATTGATTTGATTGAAATACTCTATAGCAGAATAAATAAATTCATTTCTAGAAGGCCATCTATTTCTTAGAAATAATTAATTGATGGAGATTTTGACGTGTCACAATCTCAATCTATATAAATAGGCATTAAGTCTATTCATGGACCTCTACTATAGCAACGACAAATCCGTTACCAAACGCCGTTGAAGAGATATGGACAACATTTTAGTCACAGTAAAAAATATATTAGATTAAGTTATTATCCTACTAATATTATAAATGCGAAAGTTTGTATGTATGTTTGGTACTGTTTCACCCAAAAACTACTGAATGGATATGGCTGAAAGTTTGCACGTAAACAAATAAGCTACAAAATATCACGAACCAACCCACTGGAGCAGAGTGACGCGGGGCGCAGCTAGTTTAAAAATAAATACAAAAAACTTGTTTTTTTTTCTTTAAAACATGAATTATTTTTACTCCCATGATCCTCCTTGAACTGTTACTACTAAGAAAGTTTAGATAATTAATAAAATATCAAAAAAACTACAAATATCTAAACTACAATTATGCAACAGCGTTTAACCTAATTCAAACTTGGTCTGATCTAAAATCTGAATCTGAATCTGAGAAGAGGGCTCCACGAGTCTCCACTTCAAATTTCAGATAATTAATTAAACAAGCGAGATAACTAAGCAAAAAGAGAGATAGAACTACAATTGCGCAACTCAACCAAGTTAGACTTGGTTTTGTTTTTTTTTTAACATAAATAATTTTTATTCCCGGGATCTCCTTCGAACTGCCACATCCGATTTTTTCAGATTTCAGATAATTAATAAACTACAAGTGCGCAACAGCAATGAATCCAAATATCTGTTGCAAGCTCACTTAAATTACAATTAATATTTTAATATATTATCATCTGACATTTATTTCACTGCGATGTTACGTGGTTAACATTGTAATGAACTTTAAATATGTATTTCGAGACGAATTAATGTTCACACTTAATATCATCCTTTGTAAAATTTCAGCAGTCTATATTCATATTTTAACTGGTGTCAATATCCTTTTAACAGTATATATAGATAGTACCATGGGAAATGTGCAAAGGCTTTTAGTATACAGCCAACCAGCCATTAGCTGTACACCGAAAGCCTTTGCCATCATCAAATATAGAACTCTTAGGTCATTATCTTATTCATTGATATAATTACAATAAAATATAATATGCTTATGACCTTTGACTTTCTCATTACAATTATTATTCCTAATAAAATAATATTGGCGACGAAGTTTCTAGAAAAAAGTTAAATAGGTGACATACATAAAGGACTTTCTTTTTCATTATTCCTGTTCTATTCCTAAAACTATTCTCGATGTCAGAAGCATTTGGTCTTATGTGACAATAAACGTCAGAATCATTTAGTCGTGTGTGTCTTTAATAGTTATATAAAATTTGGACAAACACTTCTGAAATATAATAGCACATCTGACTTTATGCCACTGAAGTGAAGAATTTAGTTGTGCCTTTTCTTAATTTTGACGGCAGAACTGTCTACCGAAACCATTCTTAATAATACTAAAGTATTCAAATAGGACTACGAGAAGAAAATGTTTGGGACTCATCGGCTTAGGCTATGCTTTGTCTATAAATTTTTATAGAGTATCTCAAAATAATATATATTCGCCATTAGACGAAATATATTAATGGCGAATATATATTATTTTATATTCGCCATTTATCTAAAGTGTTTTGTATACCTATACAAAACACTTTAGATAAATGATTGGTCTTGCGCGATCGACTAGATACTACTACGCTGCAATCGGCGTACCCAGACATGTCACGCTCTGTGCGAGAATACGTGTCGAAAGTTTTATTTAATTTTGGTTATAATCAAGGTTTGCGTTGTAAAACTGTGTAAAAATAACACTACAAGAAAAAAGAAGGACATCGGTATCACATACCATCAGTACAGTGTCTTATACACACTACAATATTTTTCATAACAGCCTGTTGTGGTCCATTGTTGAACATAGGTCTCCACCAACGATTTCCAGTGGGAACGATTCCTAGCCTGCATCCCCTCTTGCAGATGACCGCCTGCACGAGGTCGTCGGTCCATCGTGCAGGCGGTTATCCCACGCTGCGCTTGCCAGTTCGCGGTCTCCACTTGAGAAGCTTACAATAATGAGTTGCTGCATGCAGCTATGGTTTTAAGCTATATATATCTATGAAAACGGTCATCAAGCGACTTGCTATGTTGTGAAAAATTATATCGCATTAAAAATTACGGGACATCAAGTTTTATGAATGAAGCCCGTAATTACTACTAGTGGATTGAGTTGGAGTAGTCAGCAAGGCTTTGTGAACTGAGCCTTTGTATTTAATTGAGCCTGCGTTTGAATTTATTTAGTTAAAGAGTTGACTACACCAGTGACTTAGTTAGTATGGTTGCTTCTGAGATCTGATGTTCTGTGTTTGAATTTACAAGCTGTTCTGAGTTTGGTTGTGCTTTGTGTCCCTAAATTTTGTGTTTGTAAAGTCCCCAAGACACAGGGTTTATTAGTGCGGGAGTGTGTGAGAATGTCTTAAAAAAGTTGTTAATATTTTAACGCAGTCCTAGAAAGGCTTATTTTTCTAATGTACCCCTAATTTAATAGCACATGGGTCGAAAGCAAAAAAGCGAAAATAAGCTCCAAATGCTAATATGTATTAATTTCATGTCTATATTACCTAATAAATTCCGGTTTTATTAAAATCTGCTTATTCAGAAAATACCAATATCATTATTTAACTTTTGATTTTTTTCTGGATAGATTTGTAATGTAACGTATTCATGTCTGATATGACTTAAATGTTACATATTATCTATACTAATATTATAAAGAGGAAAGATTTGTATGTAAGTATGTTTGTAACGATTTGGGCCAAAAAGTACAGGACCGTTTTGAAAAATTCTTACACCATTTAAATGCTACATTATTACTGATTAATGTAGGCTATATTTAATTATGAAGTTCCCACGGGAACGGGAGTTACGCGGGTGAAACCGCGCGTGGGAAGCTAGTCATTAATAAAATGAACTTACTTATTCGTGTCTCAAGATACCCAAGAAATCTTATTTATTTAAAAACTAAACCCAACTTACAAGATTTACTCAATCTATTTTACGCCAATAGGAGCTTTAGGACGATCTGATAACCTTACATTCGAAGGGAGATTTAATGTATACTGTAGGGAGAGCACATTGCTGGGGGATGATAATTACTGGAGTGGAAATGTGTATGGGAGACTAGAGTTCACTTGTTGGACTTTATTGACCAATATCTACGTTATGATAACGATATACATGTGTTTTATAAGACTGGAAGTACTATTAAAATTTCGTGAATACAACGAAACGCACGCATTTACGCATTCCCGCCGCCTGCTGCAGCGTATGCGCGCGCTGGCGATGGGATATGTGGGACTCGCCCTCTCCATAGCGTGGTATGCTAAACTCATACCACGAGGAGAGGACCTTACACCACTAAAATCCTCGGACACTCCTTCGATCCGCCGTTAGCGGGGGCCGGGTACGCATAAGCAATCCGGCTCAAGCCCCCGCTCCCATACCTTACAACTTATTTCATACTAGCTTTCCGTGCGGTTTTGCCCGCGTACTCCAGTTCTCATCGGAACTCCATAATAAAATATGAAGCTATATATTCTTCCCGATAAATGTACACATAAATCCAATTCATCGGTCCAATAGTTCCTAAGATTAGCAATTTCAAGCAATCAAACAAACTCTTCAGCTTTAAATATTAGTTGAATACATCGATGGATAGAAACGCGTCATCAGTCAGTCCAGTTGCTCATCATATAAACCCTTACCGACGGCAATGTCTCCCAGCGTTTAATATAACGCGTTATGAGTTCTTCAAGAATTTCAATTTTAAACCCATTCATTACTAGATGGCGTTGCCCTACATATTTTACACTACTGATGAATGCATTATTAACACTTTTATATATTCTTGAATTAGCATACATTGCTAAAGGACATGATGCCGACATACTTATTTTTGAAATACATATGTTAAGGGTAATGAAATAATGAAATAATGAAACTTGTCACTTACACAGTATTGCAGTATCGCCGACGATAAGTCCTTTTGGCTGGCCCAAAACTATTCGACCGCCAAAGTGTTTGCGAGAAATAAGGATCGCTTCACAGTAATTTCGTGTTGTCTTGTCTAATCGGAGATTCATTTAAGCAATTTTAAGTTAAATATATTTAGGTCTGAAAAGAATATTGAAAAGTATTAACAAAAAATGAAGAGTATGTACATGTCACACTTCATATCTAGAATATTTGACATAAAATATTTGAAAAATTGGGTCAGCCTCTCAGTCCAATATATAGTGTTAAGCATTTTGACGCTCAAAACAGTATTTTGTTTGTATATCTACTTTATTTTTGTTCAACAATGAAAGTATAATGTAGTGAAAAACAGTATAGTTAAAACTGTTTTTAAAAGTAAAGAAGGCAACCCTAGTAGACTAGGTATATTTACAAGTATCTAATATCTAGATACAAACATAACCCAACTCGATTAATCCCTGTCTTTCTAACATTCGTGTTGTATCGTAGGTATAGACGCGCCGACTAATATTTCCCGTTGCAAGGGGAGCAGATTATTCGATTGTTTGATCTCGAGGGGATCGTTCGTGTACTCAATTGTCCTTGAAAATAAGAATGGCGGCGCACCGCGCACGTACACCCGCCATAGCTCTAACGTGCCCCAAAATTTCAATAGAGACAGAAGCGACCTTCGTGTGTGGAATAAATACGTTTACACACGATTTGCGGAAAGGTTCATACTTTATAACGTTGAAAACCATGAATTTCAATGTTTTGGTAGTTTTAGGAAAGATTTAACTCCACTGTAATGAATGAGTATTAATATAGTATGAATATTTTATTCATTTCCAGTAACATAGACTTAATCGACTTTATAAATATATTTTTGAAATTAGAAATCTATTTTATATAAAAAATAAGTAACTACACATTAACATTTTGTCACTTTCTTGGCAAGCGTGTATCATCTTAGGCCTTATCTTCGCCTTCCATCAAGCGTGGTTAAACCTATATGTAGTAAAAAAGAAAAAAAAACACATTTTACATAGGTACTAAAATAATAGATTACAAAAACAATACTTTCTCCCACTAGGGACCTTTACAAACACATACCTAATTCACGAAAACTGTAACAACTTTTACTGAACTCTTACTTTAAATTTTAGATTTTAGCATTGCTTGATTGCTTCTACACTTTGATAATCCAACCGACATAGTCATATATAAATGACTTCACAAAAACATGATTTAAGAAAAATACAGCCCACATATAAATTTTCCAACTACGCTGGATTAAGCTAATTAAATGTACATAAAAAAGAAAGGATCAAAGGATTAATTTCCAACTAATGTGACAAAGCTGTTAACCTTATTTTTTTTTAAACTTCAGCACTATAAAAGTACATAGGCGGACTTAATGCCAGAGGCATTCTTTACCAGTCTACCATAGGGTGGTGCAGAGAAAAAGTAGTAGGTGCACTATTTATAAAAGAGACTGTATCTGAGGAGACACATACCACTAAGGTAAACAAAAGAATACAATAAATTACATATAATATTACATGGATGCTATATTTACTATACATATAAAACCTACATACATTAATATATAACAATACTATATAAACTATATACAATAGAATACTTTAAGATATAATACTATATTACATACAAATAATTCACTGCTGTGATGAACCCGCCAGATCCCCCAAGATATGCTCACGTACTTTTCTCTTAAAAGAAAAGCTAGTTTTGGACCTGATTCCAAGAGGTAGCGCATTCCAGAGAAGTATAGATTGGACGAAGAAAGACGAATGTAAAAAGTCGGAGCCATGGGGGGGGCATTGAATAAGACGGTTGTGAATGGAACGTACAGATTTATTATAATTAGTAAAACGATATTGAAAATTTTTGTTGATAAGTAAGAAGGAGAATGTGGGGAGTCTAATAGGGAGAATGTGTCGTAAGTGCTCTCAAGTTTCTGCGTTGCCGGATAGTCAGCCACTTGAGTTGCGTACGATATGGAGAAACATGATCGTACTTACGGACATTGAAAACGAACCGAATACAGTTATTCAGAAGTCGATCAAGTTTATTGAGGTGATCTGCATTCAGGTCAAAGTAGCACACATCACCATAGTCGATGATGGGAAGTATCAAAGCCTGCACCAGCGTTATTTTAGTTTTGCAAGGAAGTAAGTTTTTAAGGCGATAGAGTGCACGCAGAATACCTGTCACGTGGGTTAGGGTTAGGTATTTTTTAAATTATTTTCTGTTTGGTTGTATTATTGTAGATATGTTTTATTTCGTTATCATGTAAGGTACGTTTTACACCCACCAACTAGCACCGACTCGCGCCGGACGACTGAAGTTCATAATTCTATCTTTTTACCATATTTATATGCCGCAACGGCTGCACTACTCCGAACGGCCCCAAGCAGCATTCAACGGACTCTGAGACAGAAATATGAACTGTTATTCCTATTCACACATTTGAATTTCCTTCACCGCATTGTAAATTGCCATCCGGCCCGGTCCGATGCGTAAAAACCGGTCATTCTTAATCTTACTAAAACAACTCTTTCATATGTATAAGTGCCTTAACCTCGTACTTTTGGATTATATTAATATTATGTATATGAACAAAAAGATCAAAGTAATATACAGCTCTGGACATCCCAAAAGGCTGAGAGCATTGCTTCCATGTATGCTTGTATGGCGATGCTTATTGCGTAAAAAAGGCGAGCCCTCTGTTCTCGAGTGCAATCCTCGAGTGCAATCAACCAGACGATTTGATAATACTCCGAATTGAACCCGTACCCCATGGCCAAATTGTATTGTTCAAACGCCTCGCTAACGTACCTAATTGCTTTCAAGGTATTTACGTATTTGAGCCTGATTCGATATCTCATCCTACTACATTTTAATTCAATAAACCTAAACCTGATGAATGTACAGCAACATAATCTGCTCAAAATTACTTACCATTTTACTGCGATCAACGATTCGCCTGCCAAGCGTGGGGATTATGGCAATATCCCTCAAACTATGACTAGCCAAGGTCTGTAACCAGGAGACCCATGTTCAGCAGTGGACGTGTACGGGCTGATGTAGAAGATATACATTATACATCGCTTTTGCCACGCTGGTACCTACTTGATATCCAAGCACTAAAACAATTACAACACCAAACAGATCAAAATGGATTAACTGAACACAACTGTAATCAAATTTATTTATATAAATAAATAATATTTTAGAGTGAAGCTACAAATTTTGATTAATTCTCTGCATACGAAATGTAAAAGTTTTAAGTGTTAATAGTTATGTTTAGATACCTACTTATCAATTATAATTTAAAATAATGAAATAGCTGATGTCCGCTACTTTGTCCGCGTGGTGTTTGTTATTTTTTCGGTTTTTTAATTATCCCACAGGAACTCATTATTTTTTTGTGATTAAAAGTAAGTTAATTCCAATATTTCTTTCTGAGTCTGGTTAGTTAAGGGAAATCTCTTCGTGCCTCGGAAAGCATGTTCAGCCGTTGGTCACATTATAAAATCATTTATAGCAAATGTATAGGGAATGTGCGGCAGCGTTTCCCTGTGTGTGTCATAACATAATACTGCGGTCACCAACCCGCCTGCGAAGCGTGGTTCAATGGCAAACCTCCTCCTTCTGGAGCAGCTTGTCCAGCAGTGGACGTTATATGGGTTGATGATGATGATGAAAGATGTCATTGCATATTGGAGAAATCAGTCCGGAGTCATGATTGATGCATACATTTTTGCATTGGATTTGCTGACACTACGCTATGGAGCTTAAAGTTACGTTTTAGGTAGTGTTTAAAGATTCTGGAGTTTCTGAAATGTACAGTAGAATCCAGTTATAACGACAACCAACGGACCGGTGATATTACGTCGTTCTTACCAGAAATCCTTCTAAAAGAACAATTTCAAATTTAGTTTTTTATAAAAATTATCACATACATATGAATATATGTATATGTGACCATCAGAGAGAAATAAACATCAATAAATGTAACAAGTAAATATGAGTATTACGATTTTCCTGTAAATACGTCATCATCGTTATAATACGTCAAGTTTACGTGGAATTCCGTAATTATTAGCAGTCGGTCGTTTTAGTAGTGGTTTTAAACGGATAAACTTTCATAGTGGTTCTTAATAAAACCAAACATATACCAATAGTTAGGGCGCGGCGTCGGACTTGCGATCATGTGGTCGCCGGTTCGATCCCCACCCATTGCACTACTGACGTGAAACCACTCGTAACACAAGCATTTTAGCTTAGCACGATGGGTTAACAAGAATACTAGTAGAGTACAAAAACACTGCTAATTATCTTTATAACAAAAAAAAAAGTTACGGCGCTAAAAATGCTTGGTTGTTGTTTGCGAAGGCGTTCTAAACGGTTTCTACTGTCTGTTAAAATGTTAAATGAACACTTCATACAAAAGTTCCAGGTTCTTTATATTTTGTAAACATTGGTGTTATTAATCGTTACAGCCTTATCATTAAATATAAGCGACAGCGCTCCCATACAGAAATCTGCAACGTTGCACCGAGAACATTCATTCTGTTTGGATATTTATGTATCTACAATGTAGGTACAAGTTATGTTTTGTTTTAGTGAAGCTGACGTTCACCTCTCCAATATGTTAATTAAAAACGGGAACATTCAGGTATTCGTAGTTTTATGTCACTACAAACAAAACTTTGAAATGTGATTTACATTCTACATATTCTCTACGTAGGTCATATCAGTAATTTACGTAACAAATTCTTTAAAAACCATTAAATAAATAAATAATAATAAAGTTAAATAACGCCTTACTTCTGATCCCATAGGAACTTTATAATTAAATATAGCCAATAGACTTTTTCAATAAAATCAGACCAATAGTTCCTGAGATAAGCGCGTTTAAACAAACAAACGAACTCTTCAGCTTTATATATTAGTTCTAGCAGACCCGACAGACGTTGTCCTGCATGATAATATATTAATATATTTATTATATATGAGTTTTGAATGTTAACCATCCAGGGCGCCACCCAACGCATACAAAAAAAATCATTCAAATCGGACCAGCCGTTTAGGACGAGTTCAGTGACAGTGATACCCACGTACAGTAGAATTATATATACTGGGTGACTTTTTTTACCGTCTTGATATTAATATGGTGTGTTGTGTAAGTGAAATAGAATCTAAAGACCATAGTACATTTCTACTAGTGTTTCGGTAATTAGAGTTCCGAATATCTTATAAATTACTTAAAAGAAATACACCCTACACAGCGCGTGAATAATAATAAAATAAGTGCCTTTAATACCTAGGCTGCAATCACACAAGAATTAAAAGAGTGAGCGAAATAGCGTAACTACTTAAGTAGGTACGCATTTTTGCCGTTACGATTTTCACTCTTTGTAAGTAAAAAAAAGATAAAATAACTATGGCTTAGACATCTATTTCATATACATATCACTGGAGCTCTGCTCGTCTTTATGCCCGGTGAAGTAGCAAAAGCTAAATTGGTCCAAAGGTTGTAGTTAGCCCTGAAGGCTAACTACATAATAATAAGTCCGTCCGAAAAAAAATAATCATATCACGTCCTATTATTTTCAAGACAGTAAATAAGTCACCCAGTATAAAGGTAAGGTGTTATAGTGGCAATAATAACTCTCTCTGGGATCTAATAAACCGACACTTTCACTGCAGTTATATAATAAACTTGTTGTAATCTATACTAATATTATAAAGCTGCAGAGTTTGTTTGTTTGTTTGAACGCGCTAATCCCAGGAACTACTGGTCCGGTTTCAAAAAATATTTCAGTGTTGGATAGTCCATTTATCGAGGAAGGTTATAGGCTATATTTTATTTTATTTTTAAATTGGGATCCGTAAGAAAATTGCGATTTTGTAACCCAACGTGTAAAATCTAAAACCTATTTATGCGTGCGCTGCAAAAACTATTGATAATAGAACAAAATGATGTACTACGGGTTTGTAGGTCTTATTAAGATCTACAAAAAAGTCAAACTATCATAGTGTAGTCACAATAACCGCTTTTATGTTCATAAAAAGTATTAAATCTTCTGAAGAAAGAAACTACGTTAAATGTGTATCGTAATATAAATCCTTATCCAAATTAAGCATTATGTTATCAAGGGTATTTATGTAGAAGTAAAATACTTTTTGTTTTATTCCAATCGGACATTTCGTTGAGAAATTATCACGAGTATAAAAACGCAAAGAATTGGTACCTCATAATATTATAAAGAGGAAAGATTTGTATTTTTGTGTGTATGTTTGTAATTAATAAACTCAAAAACTACTGTGCCGATTTCAAAAATTCTTTCACCATTGGAAAGCTACATTCACCTTGAGTGACATAGGCTATATTTATTCATGAAGCTCCGACGGGAACAGGAGTTACGCGGATGAAACCGCGCGCGGGAAGCTTATAAATATATAAGCCGTGCACTGCAACAGCAAGACATTTATTTTTGTAAGATTTTCGATTTCGGGTTCGATTGTGGCTACAAGGGTTTTAAGACTATGGATCAGTTAGAGCCAATCCATAAATGTTTATTCCAAAATGTTTAAAATAGAAGTCTACCCGTGCGAAGCCGGGGCGGGCCGCTAGTTACTTATTCCAACGTCCAGGAGTCTAATCACGTAACTATAATATGACTATGACTGCGATATGTCTTCACTACTGTACGCTTATTGTAACGCATTTCCTATGTTATTGTTTTCTTATTGAAGCTACATTAGGATTGCCACAAATGTTTCGGCGCTGAACGGGACAATGGTGAGAGCAGGGGGGGGGGGAGAAACAATAACACGTCACAAAAAGTCGAGGGGGTTCTCCCATGGCGCACGCAGGACGATAATATAAAGAGGAGCGCGTATTGCGAACTAAGCAGGGTTCTTTTTTTTTTGGTTAGCGCGCCCACCGGGACCATTGCCTTGTTTGGCGGGACACCGGGACATGACGCTCGAAACCGGGACATATCCCGGCGTACCGGGACGCATGGCAACCCTAAGCTATATGAATGAACTTAATAAATTGACATATCTTTGTACCTCTATAAAGATGAATCCGTATTTCCTTAGGTCCAACTTAGCTTATTCTTTTTATGTTGTGTGTTGTGTCTATTATTGCTAGTTCATATCACAGCAAAACGTAGAAAGTTAAGCGGGAAATTAGAAAATTTAAGAATACATAACCTCCTTATAAAATTTTCTAATGTAACCTTAACGCTTGACAATATAAACTTTTTTACATACATACATAAGCTCACGCCTGTTTCCCAGCGGGGTAGGCAGAGACAATGGATCTCCACTTGCTACGATCCGTATACACATCTTTCGCTTCATTCACTCTCATAACATTCTTCATACAAGCACGTCGGTTTAGGGTGGATCTTATTTGACTTTTGCGAGGATGTCTCCGATTTGGTCAGAGAACGTTTGTCGAAGTCTTCCCCTTCCGACTGTGCCACTCACACTTGCCATGTATACCTGTTAAGTCAATCTTTCTTCATCCATTCTTTCCACGTGACCAAACCATCTCAACATTTCCTTCTCTATCTTCGTAAACTTTTTTAAAGTGACCTTATGGCGTTTGTAATCATCATCAGCCCGTATAACGTTAACTGCTAAACATGGGCCTCCTCCCGAGAGAGGGTAGTTGCCATAGTCACCACGCTTGGCAGGCGAATTGGTGACCGTAGTATTGTGTTGTACCACACAAGGAAACGCTGCTGCCCGTTCCTTGATATACGATTATTATAAATGAATTTATAATAATCGGGACCAACCGCTTAATGTGCTTTCCGAGGCACGGAGGGTAGACCCTCAACCAACCAGACGCGGAAAGAAATCTTAGAATTAACACAAAGATTTCCTGTCCGGCGTAGGGATCGTACCCACGACCTTCGAGATTTAAAGCGAGCCAAATACCTCCCCTCCTACGGAGTTTGTCAGACTTCAGTTGCTCAAATAATATACGACAATTATTGTAAGCAGTGGAAAACTCCGGCAAACCTCCTCAATTTTCGTGAAAACATGATTTTTTGCGAGCATTCTTTAGAAATAAATTCCTCACAAATATCTCTTTATATCTACGTCTAAATCTAATTTCTAGCTTAAATCCCAATTTATAATGAGTTTATGTTAAATGTTAATTTAATGTATACTTATTAGATGTGCATTTCGCAATTATATTTATGAGTTTGCATTATAGTGAATTAACAATAATAATTTAAAAGCGCTGCGTTTGGCAACTTTATATTAAATATTAATAATGCTTTAACCTTAGTCTGACTGAAAAAACCTTTAACTCAAAGTAAATAGTGGAGGTAGATCGGTTCGGGATAAAATGTAATAATTATAATAATATTTTTATTTTCTAGAAACAATGAACAGTTTGCAGGATGGTTTTGGTTACATGAATTGGCTTAATTAATAAACGTTGTGTAAGACATCTGTATCCGAACTAGATAAAATAAATTATCTGTATTTCGGACATCAGCGCTCTTCCTTTATATAAAGACAGTTTAGTAACCGTTCTGGCAGGACAACAATTTAAACATGATTAAGAGAATCAATATACAAAAATTAAGTTAGAAAGAATAAAAATCTAAAAATTAAAAGAATACGTGCTAAAATAATAACCAAAATAAAAAGCTAAAACTAAAATTTTTATACATATAATAAAAATTAAATAAAAAGTAGTAAGTAATTAAAAATCAGGATCGTTAAGACTTGTTCTTAAATTACAACCAAAGAAATTATAAATAAAGATTGGAGATAAGGTAGTACATTCACTGAATATAAAATAACATTCAAATGCATTTTTCAATTGTGAGAAGAAATTGCTATAATTCTGCGATACATTGGGCAATTGAACAAGCACAGTAAGTATGTGTGACGACTTTACTCAAAAGAAATACCTATGTATTTTAAACTATTTTTTTCTTTTGTTATTTATTTATTTATTTATTTTATTTATTTGGCTCACCAACAATTGTTTACACCATAAAATATTAAATACATTCATCATAATACATTACTTGTGTAACAATCTCTTACAGGTAAGCACAGCATGCATTAAACTACTTAGTTAAAGTTAAGATTATGACAAAATAGAAACACATACAAATATGACATTGTGAAAATCGAAAAATAAATAGTATATTTCTACTTTCTACAAATTATTTTCCTGGTATTCGTATGGGCCGAATCACAGCTGATGGGGTACAACAGTCCCCCTCCCCTATTCTCGTCTTGGTTTGCTAACTAATTTTGTAACGTACAAAATTGATTGTAGATTGTAGTACATTGAAACTGAATAACTTTAGACTGCACCGGTGACTCAGTGGTTACGATAGTTGCCTCTGAGACCTGGTGTTCTGGGTTCGATTCCCACCCGGGACAATTATTTGTGTGAACCACAAATAGTTGTTCTGAGTCTGGGTGTTCTTAGTGTCCGTGAAATGAATGTTTGTAAAGTCCCCCGCGACACAGGGATTTATTTCCCTAGTGCGGGAGTTGTCTTCTAAAAAAAAGAACTAAAAAAAAAGAAAAAAAAAGAACTAAACTTTAGTAAAACTAACTGTTTTGGCAGAAATGAACTAGGTAGGTATACCTTCTTATAACATTTCCAAAGAATATAGATTATACAAAAATTATGATTAAAACAGCAGATTAAGCATAAAATGACATCGTTAATCACAAACATAACAGTAGGTACCTAGGTACCTTTTTAGGGTTCCGTAGCCAAATGGCAAAAAACGGAACCCTTATAGATTCGTCATGTCTGTCTGTCTGTCTGTCTGTCTGTCTGTCTGTCTGTCTGTCCGTCCGTATGTCACAGCCACTTTTTTCCGAAACTATAAGAACTATAATGTTGAAACTTGGCAAGTAGATGTATGTAGTGAACCGCATTAAGATTTTCACACAAAAAAAGAAAAAAAAAACAATAAATTTTGGGGTTCCCCATACATAGAACTGAAACTCAAAAATTTTTTTTTCATCGTACCCATACTTGTGGGGTATCTATGAATAGGTCTTCAAAAATGATGTTGAGGTTTCTAATGTAATTTTTTTCTAAACTGAATAGTTTGCGCGAAAGACACTTCCAAAGTGGTAAAATGTGTGTCCCCCCCCCTGTAACTTCTAAAATAAGAGAATGATAAATCTAAAAAAAATATATGATGTACATTACCATGCAAACTTCCACCGAAAATTGGGTTGAACGAGATCTTGTAAGTAGTTTTTTTTTAATACGTCATAAATCGTAAACCGCAATTTACCTTTCATTCAATCAACTCGAATATAAAAATATAAAATAACATTTCATTTCATAAACATACGCTTTTTTATTCTTGATACCAAAAATAGGTACGCACTTGTAACTGATACGGAACCCTTCGTGCGCGAGTCCGACTCGCACTTGGCCGGTTTTTAATGAAGAATACGACAAAATCACTAAATATCCAAATTTGATTCAATGATTTGGCGTATAAGTTGATTAAATAATTTGTACATCAAATTCAATCAAATTTATTTCAATGGAAATCCAATAAGTAAGTCGATCCCCACTTTAAGTTTTTTAGAATCGAAACAACAGTTTTGTAAGTGGGCCGATGTTATGACAACTTTGCGTGTATACCTACATTCATTAATTTTTAAACGCTAATCTTAATTAAGGGCAGTATAATTACTGGCCGCTGTCACGAATTAGGTACAATGATTATTGTACAGGAGCTTGTGCAATGGTCTTTCATGTATGGTTAAACTAATATGGATGTTTGCTGTCACCAAGATAACGTAGCGGCGGCGTGCCGTTTGAAATCCCTTTACTGACACTCTAATACGTAACCTAATGGAGATTGTAAACTAAAAATAGCCGCCAACAAGTAGGTATCCACAGCGCGTTTACAGGCTGTTAAACTCATAAGTACATGCTAGCGCAGTAAGCCACAGTGTAGTATAGTAGACTGGACCTCTCCGCAGCCCACTGGGGTGCCGCGTCCGCACCGCATCAATCGAGATAGTTATCACGCTAGTTAACCGACTCCGAGTAATTAAGGGAATGGCTGGTTCAAATACAGTAAAAAATATAGGCGCCAAATAAAATGGGTATACTTATTCAACACTTATAGAGACAACCGCCTACACGTATTAAATATAACACGGATTGGCCCACAATTACCAAACTTGACGATATTATATATCGATATCTCTCTCGAAACTCCACCACGCCGCGGCTGTGTGAATAATTCACCTTTCACAAAAGTGCACAAGGAGCTAGTCGACCAGCCTACTCACGATATGAGAGCAGGCTGAAAGCAAGTTTATAGGGCAAGCTGCGAGCAGAGAGAGCGCCCGATCTCCGCGCCCCGCGCCCGCGCCCATCGTCTCAGTCAACCGGTCTATCCACTGTTCGGTTAATACTCGGTGCAGTCCGGCCAGTCTGTCAACGACGCTTGAACGTGTTGGTTGTATCGCGTGTGACATATTTCCCCCCGCGCGTCTCTATGTAATACCGCGCGACACTCCGCGAGTGACCACCACGCCGTCAACTTGTGTAACTTGAAACAAATCACTGGAATATTGGTGATCGTGTGGATGACCTGTGTATTTTACTAGTGTTGTAGTGCATTATTGTGGTGCCGGTTCACCTCGTGTGAGACTGGTTCGTGAGCGACAGTGTCTGTGTGCGGCTTAGTGCTTTCTAAACGAGTCCCGAGCCCGCGCCACCGCGGTGCTTATTATCCTTTGCGGACTGTGAAATCGTCATTAAATATTTTAAAGGTGAGCCACGAATTCGAGACCCTAATGAATAAGTTTAATATTAACTTACTACATACCTTCCTACGACTTTATTTACAACAACTTTAACAACTCGGAAGAATTAATAAGTAAACAAGTTATAGATCAGATATTTATTATTGAAACTTCTTATATAAATTTTATTAACGAATATATACTTACTCGCCTAATACCTCTTTTATTTTCAAATTACCTAAATTTTTAACAGAAATGTGACTTAAGCAGAACGACTTAAAGTTACAGAAATATAAGTATTAAATCAAACAATAACGTGTTAAATTCAATAACAGTAAAGCTGATACAGCATTCATTTTTCGTAAAGCTCAATACAAAAAGCCAACATAGTAGACAAACGAGGCGCTCGAAACTCGAGCTAAAAAAACGAAACACTCAAAATCTCATTCTCACGCAGTGCAGGTAGAGCCGCCCACAAAATGGTGTACAGCTGCTGCTGACTAAAAAATTCCGCTTTTGAGATCAATTTTTACTGCATTGTCTATAAAACAATATTAACATGTTACTACAAGTTTTGACAAGATATTGCATGAATAAATAACAATACACTTTAAGTGTTTTCTAAAGAAACAACATTACTTGAAGTTAAAAGTTTAAGTTGAAAAGTGATATTATTAGACAGTAAATACAAATTGTTTATAATTTGCTTCAAGCTATTATTTGGTCGCTGAATAAACACCAATGTGTGCATTTGGATCAGATTTTTGAAGGCTTAGCTCATTCGACAAGCCCCTTATATAGCTTATTACTGAAACGAATATATATGGAAATGAGTTCACATCACATCCATCTTATCGCAAAAGGAATCAATGTGGGTCAACACTTTCGTAGTAATAAAAAGTAATTCAGTCACGCAAAAACTACAATATGAACTATGTTTTGCGTGATTTGAAGTTTTAGTTTATTTTGACGATATTTGCTGTCTATGATAAATTTCAAAATTGAGATTTACACCATTTAGACCACCGGCAGGATTCGAACATCTTACGTATGCCTATTCCCTAATGCCTTAACCATTTGGCTATACCTAACATACAGGTTCGAATCCTGCCGGCGGTCTAAATGTAGGTATGCTTAAATTGGGTCTAAATTAATTTATCTCAATTTTGAAAATTAATTGTACCGATTATTAAATTAAAAAATGAGATTCATAACTTGTTACATTTCCGTAAAGTATTCAAACATTTTAAAATATCTATGCTATTTTTATTTATTATAATTCAGGGCGTCAAGTGTATTGAATACAACCGTGTTAAAAAATTGAATCACCAACACCATCCTTATTTTTATAAAGGCAAAAAACTCATCAACACAAAAAAATACGAATTCGAGGACATTTGGCTCGGAATGGGAGAAATGCCAAGATCGCGAAGCTCGGAAGGCGAAAACTGCAAAGATGCACAAAGCTGATTACCTTTCTTCGTGGATAAAATGAACACTCGAGAGAGACAATTACAAAGTCAGTTGTCAGTTGGAAAATGTCGACAATAGTCCTTTTTCGACCTAAATGACATAAGGCCAAAAATACCTAAAGATAACCATAGTTAATCGGCTTGACATGCATTATTAGTTTTTTGCCTCCTAACAAGTATCGCTGAATAAGATAAGGCAGCAGTTCCCGAATAGTGTTCCACGGAACCCTGGGATTCCGTTAAAAGGCTCTTAGGGTTTCCACAAAAATTAGCTCAAGGTTGTGATTTCACTAAAAAAACAATGTTACAAATACTTCTTACTTAAGCTAAGGTTCCAAATGATGAGACAAAAAGGGTTTCGCAGCCAAAATATTTCGAGATCTGCTGAGATAAGGTATGGAGGATCGTGGTAAGAAAAGAGCAATTGGAACTGTTTGGTTAGAATATATGGATGCCGAAATATTTGTCTACAAGATCTTATTAAATTGTGACGAAGTATCAATTTGTATCCAGTATTTGTTATCATACAGATGTGATTGATGTATAGTATTAATAAAGCTATCAAAAGGTTGGAGTAATAATACACCTATGCCTCCCATGCCCCACGCTTCTGGGAAAAAGGTAGTAACAAATCTATAACTTAAATTAAATCTCCAATAAATGGAACAGAATGTTACTGAACAGTGAAATCATCGCTTAATCGAAATTGCCTAGTCGTCATTTGAGAGAGTCGCCTGCAGCTGTCCGACCTCTAGTTGGCACACTGTTTATTGTCTTATTGAGTCCATTGAACGTACTCTGCGTATTGTGAACCATTTCATAAGCGTTCAAACAACTTCCTGCACACGCTTTGTGTAATAAAACACGGAGTTAAAAATGAAACAAAAACAAGAGTACAATGACTAAAACGATAACTCTTTGATGCGAGTCGCCAATTTACCGTAATATAATTATGCTAAGCTTGTAGTTGGGATGACTCTACGGCAATAATAAAATAAATTAATTACGTTATACCACATTTACAGAGCGAAATAATATTAAAGGAGGTTTTCAAACACATATAGAAATGTATGTGTTTGAAATACATTTCTATATGTATTTCAAATATAGAAATGTATGATATAACGTCATCATCATCATGATGATGACGTTATACCACATTTACGGAGCGAAATAATTTTAGAGGAGGGTTTCAAACACATATAGAAATGTACAAAACATATCAGGTATATAAATAAATACCTTTTATATTTATTTTTACCTCACATGTTTTTTTTTTGTGGGATTCCATTCGGCAAAACAACATTTTCCATTAATGAATTCTATCTGTAATCGTATTCTTACTGAACACGTTGGAAGGGATGAAGGGATTGATTTCATATACCTATTCAATACATTGGGATATTTTTTTCAATTTACCACGTAACACGTTCCAGTTCATAGCCTAAATATATAAGCTCTTGAAGATTCCAGGGAATTAAAGAGTATGAAAAATCTTTTTTGCCTTTTATAGCCTTTTTCTCTTGTTAATATAGCGTGATTAGAAATGCTTTAAAATTTCCAAACATTTTTAGGAATGTAAGGAACCTTAATTAATATGGCATACATACACATTCATGGCATACACATACAGTTATGCTATAGCATAAACTAGCGAGCAGTGCTAACTACACTGTATTACATTTTAACACTGCAGCATCCTCTTTCGTCACCATACAAAAACGTTATTGTAAAATTTGTAGGTAATTGTTGAAAGATCACCAACAATTTATACCTATCGTTGTATATACCAAATGTATACATAATTCAATCGAGTCCGCATAACATTATACTGCAAAAAGTATCTCAACAAAATTAATTTCCTGAAACAGGCAGTATGGTACAGACCATATCTTCCAATGGGGGTCATTAGAGGCGACTAAAGAACTTTCAAAACGTACCCTGAAAGATGGGCAGCAGCATCTATCAGCACAAGGTTTCCTACCTTTTTACTGTGATCACCAATCCGCCTACAAAGCGTGTTGATTATGACAATATCCTTGCCTTGGCTTGCAAAGGTATGTTTAGAGGAAACTATGGAAAACGGGCTTTTGAATACGGGAACACAAAATTTAAAAACGTTGTCAAATGTAGTCAAAAGCTATTCAATATATCACCAGTGGAATGCTTGGTTGTTCAAATTAAAGGACCGAAAACGTTACCGCTAACCGTTTAATCTCACAGTATTACGTACTCACTATTGATTCGCGCCTTTTGAAAAACATGCAGTATTTTCTGCCCGAGTTAAAATGTCCAGGATAGACTTAAATGGACGGATTAATTTATTGCAGTTTTTGGCCCCTACTGACAAATTCTTACCAATCTCATTTCCAAAGCTAAAATTGAAGCCCTAACTCGGAATCGATTGAACTTATTCAGCCTATAACAAAATCAGAAAACGGTTTCTTAACTATTTAGGTAACTTAATTAATCAAACCTTCATAATTAGTTTTATAATATCCCTACACACATATTTCCCGTCCGCCCTTCACTATAAATTAACAACTTACAATGTAATAAAAAATATGAATTTATAGTCCATTGAAATGTTACATTTTTTAGGCCTAACCTTGCATTTTTTAGAGGACGCAATTTTATTTTTTTGATGTGTAGGGGGGGTCAGTGTAAAGCTAAAACCAAGTTTGTGGGGTCGCCACCCTCGACCCACGGCCGCCATCTTGAAAATAGGGGTTGAAATGGTTTTTACGACTTATCTCTTAAACTATTTATCTGATAAAAAAAATTTATTAACATTTTTTGTTGCAAATCAAATCCTCTACAACTTTAGTCAAGTAACTTTTTGTCGTAGAACTATAAATAAAAAAGTTATAAGCGAAAATGTTTAGAAATTCGAAAAAATAATTTATATTTTTTGATATAATTTTTTTTTTTATCTTTTTACGAAAAAATAATATCACACCATTTTTGTAGATCGTTTTTTGAGGAACAACTTTTATAAGCAACATTTTTTCATTAAGTCAATATTTAAGGTTTTACAGCGCTCCGAAGTGAGTACTATTTTTCAGTACTCGTAACTAGACTTATATTATACGAATATCTTCCAAAATAATAGCAGCTGCATCTCTAACTATTTGTAATCTCTCTTCACGAACATCATTTTTTTATGAGAAGGCGCTTTGTTTGTTATAATTTTATAAATGAACCCTTTAAAACAGACTTTACAATCGTGACCGGATTCGTTGAAAAATACAATTTCATCTTTGTACTTTACTTTCAATCGTTCAATGATTGTACGCTTCTGGGGAATGTACTCTCCTGTAATCGATTTCATTAAATCCGTCATTAAGAATTGACACTCTTCACTATTTTCATGCAAGTAAGAAAAAACATCTGCCATTGCTGCGTCAATATTATTTTTACGTTCATCCTTTTTATTCGTGACCGACCATTTTTTGGAATATAATTGCTTGCTGCAGTTGTTATGATACTTTGCTCCAACTTCCACTAAGCTGGGAATATTAGCTATTCGATTAGTAATATTCATTGCAACGTCATCGGAACGTCTGTTTATAAGGTCCATAATACTTGTTTTTGTACTCTCATTACGTACAACACAAACCCGCGCTTGTCGGCTTGTACGCGAATTACTTGGATCCTGAACCGCTTTGGCACAGATGAAACAATTGTTCGCAAAATCGAAGTCTGGCTCTGGAGCTTCTGAAACTGACGATAAACTACTGGAGCTGCTGCTGCGACGACGAACAACATTATCGGTTCGATTGTCCACGTAATAACAATAACACACAATATGTACAGTAACTTCCGAAACAGTTCGTAAAAATTGTTCATTAGCCTCATCATTTTTTGCTACAGCTCGGTCTAGTAAAGTTTTTACACCTTTTGCCTTCACAGTTCTTATTTTATTTTCACCTAAAGGTTTCTTACAAATAAAAATAAAAAGCACGTTTAAAAAGTCTAAATGCTAGTCTAAAAATATAAGTCTAGTTACGAGTACTGAAAAATAGTACTCACTTCGGAGCGCTGTAAAACCTTAAATATTGACTTAATGAAAAAATGTTGCTTATAAAAGTTGTTCCTCAAAAAACGATCTACAAAAATGGTGTGATATTATTTTTTCGTAAAATGATAAAAAAAAAGTTATATCAAAAAATATAAATTATTTTTTCGAATTTCTAAACATTTTCGCTTATAACTTTTTTATTTATAGTTCTACGACAAAAAGTTACTTGACTAAAGTTGTAGAGGATTTGATTTGCAACAAAAAATGTTAATAAATTTTTTTTATCAGATAATAGTTTAAGAGATACGTCGTAAAAACCATTTCAACCCCTATTTTCAAGATGGCGGCCGTGGGACGAGGGTGGCGACCCCACAAACTTGGTTTTAGCTTTACACTGACCCCCCCTACACATCAAAAAAATAAAATTGCGTCCTCTAAAAAACGCAACCCTAAATGTAACTTTTCAATGGACTATTAACCCATCACGAAAATTAACAATTCTGTAATGATTAAGTATATAGATAGTGATAAATATATAATTTAGATCATATTTTCCTCATGGCGCTATCTTCGATTGCCACTTAAATTAATCAGCCGATAACTCACATATTTTCTCCAAATCAGACACGTAATCATATCACTACACGGTTGGTAATCCGATAAGAGGTTGCAAATAAGACCCTCTTTTACGGTTTATTATTCACACCAGATATATAGGCCTAACCTCGCGTCACTGAACCTATTCGAGTCTCATACGCCTAAGCATTATGGGTAGCTTCATCGACCCGTAAATCTTCGTCAAGAAATATAGCGCTATATTCCGAAAAATATACAATCTCATGGATCATGAAGAAAGTCTCGGTTTAGGCATTGGTGGTCGTATTTTAGATCACCACCCACACAAGAACTTTTTGTGTAAAATCTAAGATTTCTTTCCGGGTCTAGTTGGTTGAGGGACTAACATCCGTGCTTCAGAAAGTATACTAAGCCGATGGTCACGATTGTTACCACATCATCTATACCAAGTGTTTACCAGGGAACGGACACAGCATTTTCCCTGTGTGTGTTATTACGTACTGCGGTCACCAACCTACCTAGCATAGTGATTGTGGCAAAACCTTCCCTCGAGAGGAGGCCCATATACAGCAGTGCACATTATATGGTCTGAAATGATGATGAAAACTCGCCTGGACAATTACTTCTCAATCAATGTGATTTAATAAATAATATAATAATAATAAATTTTTTTTATTTTCATTGGTGCACAAATTTATACAGTAGGTACAAAACATTTAAATAATCTAGGTAATACAATATGGTGCCTGTATAGTATTAAATCTGTGCCACAGGCGCTATGGGCACTTGATTAGTATAAAATAATGATCTTATTTATGTAATTTTAACAATATTTATTATAGACATAAATGGTAATGGTGTAAATGATTTAATGGATTCATTTACACCATTTTTTCCCCCTGGAAATAAACAAATGATCTTCGTCAAGTAAAATGTGAAAGGTAAGTAAAACTATAAAAACGAGAAACAGACTTAAGTATTGTGTGTCACGTTTACGTGCTGCAATAAACACGTCGTGGGCCGTGTCCGACATCTCGGCGACCTTTTGGACGTTATGGATGGCGGACATCGTTTATGCCTGATATGACAAATTACGAAATGTGCACACATGTCGTTAAACAGTACACACCTACAGCTTAGTCAAAGGCCTGTAAAGTGAACATGCTGCCTATAGTAGGCATTTCAAAAACAACATTTGATATTAAAAGTACATCCCTACTAATAGTATGTGAATGTTATTGCTTTCCCACAAAAATTACTTAACCGATCATCATTAAACTTTGTTACACTTATTCTCCTTTTAAACAATTTTACTTCTTATACCTCCAGTATTAGAAGTAAAATTGTTAAAAAGAAGACACTTCTTGCTACACGAAGTTTTTGCAACTACACTTATAATTCTGCCATTAAATACTACACCTTTTGAATTAAGAAGAGAGACTTAAGATTATTTGGAACAGTTCGCTGGATAAACTCAGCGATTGTGCTTACATTTTTAATATATTTTTGTTGCTTTCAAGCGTACCGTGTAGATACTCAGCAATTCGTATCACCGTTTCTTTTAATATGTAATGTTCGCGTAATACATTTAGCTTTCGAACTTTATGCAAATATATTTAAGGTAAGAAATAATAAAAAAATTATGACTATCAGAATTTATAAGGTTCAACTGAATATTTTAGAATTCTAAAGGTATTATTTGCACAGCACGTCACTTGTAGAGGTTTTAAAATTTACTGTATTCAGTTCTAGTAAAGGACTTAATATAAGGTGCTGCTTGCGGTGGCTGGTCGGCTTGTCGCTGGGGGTATTTGTTTTAATTGCTCTGGTTTTGCATTGCTGTCGTCTTGGTTGATCTCGTATAGCTTGTTTAGTCTTGTAAAGGTGGGTGGGTGCACTTGCCGTTGGTTTATTTATTTTTAGTATGCAAGAGGTTTTCCTATTAGCTTGAGTAGAATAAATTACTATATTACAATTTAGTGACTAACGGTTTTGAGCATGCACTAGCCCACATCCTTTAAAATAATTAAATGTAATAAATAGAAAAAAAGAGATAAAACAAGCAAAAGAAGACGGAAAAAAGAAAACCGGAGTTTCTTTCTGAGTTTCTTCTCCGGGCCGTCCACTTAGGTAGCTAGAGAAACCTGCAGGTTAGCTAGGCTAGGATCCTCGCCGGACAGACCGAGGACGCGTTGCCCCCCTGTCCCAATCCGATGATCCAGTGCCTGTAGCCCGTGCCAGTGATCACTCCCTCTTTTTTAAAATATAATTATTGTCACAGTAATATTTCTCATAGCATTAGCGATGCCCTGAGCCGTGGTCCTAGCCCATTAAGGGTGCCCTCAGGCGTGTGTCGTTTATAAGTAAAAATACTGCTTAAAGACGTGCCTCTTTCTATAGAGCTAAATTATATTAAGATTTTAATTATATAATTAATTATTGTTATTACTATACATATGACGTGATACTAGACTGGCAGACAGACTATTAGCTAATCCGCAATAGATTTTAGTTGCGATATTTTGTATTTAATTATAATAATTATATTTCATTGTGTATAATTGACAAGTACAAGTGTATGTAAATACCTAAGTGCTGAATTAATATCGTTTAATTCGTTTAATAAATTAAAAAAGGAAACAAATATTTTTTACTACGAATAATAAGTTACTTGATTTCACATCTTGCTGTGACTGCTATAAATGATTAAACGTAAGAATATTTTTTTTCGATTGTGATTGAAGTAACGTAAATGGAAATGATAACTAGTTGCAGATAAAAGATTATAATTCTAATATACATATCCAGGTTCATTTGAATGTAGTCTGTCGCAAGGAAGATGCACAATTGCAAGCCGGAACAGATATTATAATTCATTACGATCGAGGACAAAAAATTGTTACAAAAATCAAAAACCTAATACATACGACACTCCAGCCGTAGTGTATTTGTGTAGTCTTGTCGCCGATATTTCATCCCACACAGAAAGCCTTGTCGAAACAAATAAAGTATTCCCAAAAAAAAATTTGCTTAAAACATTGAAAATCCTTTACTATCTCCCTCATCATCATCATCATCATCAGCCCGTATAACGTCCACTGCTGAACATGGGCCTCCCCTCGGGGGAGGGTATTTGCCATAGTCACCACGCTTGGCAGGCGGGTTGGTGACCGCAGCATTATGTTGTACCACACAAGGAAACGCTGCTGCCCGTTCCTTGATATACGATTATTATAGGGACCAACGGCTTAGCGTGCTTTCCAAGGCACGGAGGGTAGTCCCTCAACCAACCAGACCCGGAAAGAAATCTAAGAATTTACACAAAGATTTCCTGTCCGACGTGGGGATCGAACGCACTACCTCCGAGATTTAAAGCGAGCCAAATACCGCTACGCTACGGAGGTTATACTATCTCCCTGACATTTGTTTAATTCCATATCTACGTACTAATATTTAAATTGAAATATCATTGGAATTAAGCTAACAGTAGAAGCTGAAAATAGAATTATCGTTACGCTAAAATTGGGTACGCAAATAGTAATTATGATGTAGGTTCAGCTAAAAAGGATTTTACAAGTTCACCCCTAAGGTGATGATATATGGGTGACGATGATGGCTCCACGTTCGTATGGAGAAATAAGAACGAAGCCGATACCAAAAACCTTGTGAATTGTATTTTACAAAAATCCGTTAACAGAAAGAGGATGAAATTTAATCAACCTGATTCATCCCGTCGCGTTCCATACTTACAGTTGGAATATTTTCATTCAATTTACGTGGGACCAGTAGAGAAATGAACCGCATTGAACAAAAAAGTATTATTAAAATCCGTCCTGAATAGAAGGAGAAATCGAGTAATATATTGATGTAATACACGAAACGAGATAGGAATTGCGTACCTATAATAAAAAGTTCAAACAAGTAATATATGGCCATAATGTTTCCTGGAGCAAGAAAACGTTTGACGAATATATTTTAGTATGTATAGACGAAACATAGCCGTTAAATCCTCGAAAAATAGAATACGGGCGGAGTCATCGTTTAAATATTTACTTTCGAAGGCAAATTTGGGGATATTTGTCGACTAATGCTAACCATTATCGACAGATGTCACTACGTTGTCTTTAAAGACATGTTTTAAAGAGATTGAAAATTTCGATGGCTGGTTGGAAGTCACCGTGGCCGGTCTAGACATTAGAAGTGGTCTAAATTTATTAGTCTAATTTTTTTATAATTTTTGAACTTTACATAGCATAATTACTGACTTAACTCCTCATCCATATAACTTATGTGCATGTAAATACATTCCAAGGCTTCCCTAACATGGGCCTGTTTTGCGAAGCTATGCAAAGAAAGGCATCTTATCTGAGCTCTTCGCATTGTTTTTAATAGACATTCAAAAAAAGTATATACTAAATGTCTATGTATTTAAAAATGAATCTGTATTTCCCTTGGTCACGACATTACGCGTGAACGATTGTACCGATTTCGCAAATTCTATTCCCGTTGTGTTTCTTATAGTCATAAGAAGGGGAGGCTATTTCTCTAATATATAAAATTCTCGTGTCACAGTTTTCGTTGCCATACTCCTCCGAAACGGCTTAACCGATTTTGATGAAATTTTTTGTGCTTATCCGGTATCTATGAGAATCGGCCAACATCTATTTTTCATCCCCCTAAATGTTAGGGGTAGTCCACCCCTAAATTTTTATTTTTATTTTTCAGACAAAATTAGGGTAGGGTACGGTAGGGGTAGGGTAGGGGTAGGGTAGGGGTAGGGTAGGGTAGGGGTAGGGTAGGGGTATGGTAGGGGTAGGGTAGGGGTATGGTAGGGGTAGGGTAGGGGTAGGGTAGGGTAGGGGTAGGGTAGTGTAGGGCAGGGGTAGGGTATACAAGTCTACCCGTGCGAAGCCGGGGCGGGCCGCTAGTTTATTATAAAAAGCAAATAAGTAGGTAGGTACTTATTCTATTCTTAAAAAAAGGACTCGAATTTGTTTTGTCTTTATTGCTTTAAATTAAATTGTTTGTTCTGGCATCCCTAGGCATTATCCAATTTAAAGGATTACAAAGGATCATTTAGTGTTTTTTTTTTTTTAATCTTATAACAAAAGACTGACAAAATAATTCTAGATCAACCAACCATACAAACGGTCGCACAAAATATACGAATATTGACGACTATTGTTGATATTTCATTAGTTTCTATAAAGAAAAGATAAGTTAAAGGTGAATATCATTATTATCATCTGCCCGTATAACGTTCTCTTCTGAACATGGGAGAGTTATTACCACGCTTGGCAGGCGGGTTGGAGTTTGGCCGTTCCCTGGTATACAATTGCTATATTCGTATATGATCGTATAAGAATCGGGACCAATGGCTTAACGCTTTTCGAGGGAAGCAATCCCTTACCTTAACCAAACAGACACGGAAACGAATATTAGACTTTACACAAAGATTGTTTGTCCGGTATGGGGACAGAACACACGTCCTCAACAAAAGGGAGACCTACACCGTTACGCCACAATGGATGTCATAACGAGGTGTATTAAAGGTATATAAACACATTATATTAAAATTTATACTTTTATAAAATTTCTGTTTTCTCGAATCAAAATGAATGGTAAGACAATTAATCTTTATTGTTTTTATTAAAATCAAGTAATGACAGTTTTACAATTACATAAAAGCCACTTGTAAATCACTAGTGTATCGTCTTCACTTTGTTTGTTCGACATATTTACGACAGTCAGTACTAAGAATAACCGCCATATTAAACATTAATATTTCAGCCTGTATTACTTTTACTCAGCTCTTGATGAATGTGTAGTAAAATAGAACAAAAACAATGCAACCAATTTCTTACACCTTTATTTTACATATCACTAGTAAAGTAACTATTACTAATCTTTGATGCCTTGTAATACATCAAAATGTACACAACAGTCCGTTAACGTCCACCGCTGAACATAGGCCTCGTCACGAGTTAGGATTTTGCCATAGTCTCCATGATTGGCAGGCCTCTTAACAGATCTGGGCACGCACGGGTAAGTTAAAGGATATTGCTTAAATCGCCGCTTGGCAGGCGGTCACCAGTCGATGATCGCAGTAATATGGTAAGAAACCTTGAGCTGATAGATACTATAGTCCTTTGGTTGCTTCCTACGCCCATGGGAAGATATGGTGTGATCTATTGTATGCTGGTAGTTCGCGGTCGCAACTACAGCATAATTAGGTATCAATGATTACCAAGATACCTTTATTGTAGCCTCAAAAGCCCGTAAAATGTCCACAGCTGAACATGGGCCTCCTCATGAGGGAGGGTTTTGCCATAGTTCACACGCTTGGCAAGAGGGTTGGTGACCGCAGTATTATGATGTATCACGCAAGGAAACGCTGTTACACGTTTCCTGGTACACGATTGGAATGACGTTTTAACAATCAGGATCAATTGCTTATCGTGCTTTCTAAGTCACGGAGGGTTATCCCTCTTAAATTAAATGAAAATCAAATGAAAACGTTTATTGATAATGTAGACGAATCGATCGTACTTATTATTAGTCCAATACAATTATAATGAAAACAAAAAGAAAAAACAATCTTGACTAATAAATTAGTTTACATTTCAACAATAATGTTATTAAATAAAATTTACAAATGTTGGTATGGCGTGTGATAATTGCTTATTATAAAATTAATTAAGATCAACCAGCGCGGGCTGGAATCGGGTCTGAAGCATAGAACGTCGCGAGCCTCGTTTTGGGAGGACGACCAGACCCTAAACTAGCTTCCTACGGGTCTTTCTCTATCTATCTACGGTGTGACAATCGGAGAAGAAAGACTATAAGAAACTCCGAGATCATTCTTTTTGTCATCTTTTAAAGTCTTTGTCTTTCTCTAACAACCAGACCCGAAATTTTTGAATTTACACAACAAAATCTTGACTCAGCGTTTACTCAGAAACTCGCCGTAGAGATGCTTGCAGAACATGCTCCATTATAATTAAGAATACTAGGTAGTTACTCTACCATACTAGATTGAACCCCAATCGTGTTTTCCAGGATAATGCTGCATATTGAATCAAACATTAAAGTTTCAAAGAAACCCAATCTACAATAGCGAATAATGATATCAAGTTCGAGTTCAAGCCTACAACCCGGTCAAACGAATATGTAATATTCATATCACCAAGAATTGGAACTGTGCCCGGTTATAGCAATGCTCTGCTATTTAGTTATTGATCATACGTGTGCTTACGTCTTAACTCGATACTCTCTGGGATTAAAAGGTTGCGATCATGTATGTATATTTAACATGAAATTTAATGTGAACATATAAATTCATAATCGTTATTACACACGTTGGTGGAGCATTAACATTCATAAATAAAGTCATTTAGCTCGACCAAATTTTTTTTTGCAATGCGTTTTACATGCAATGTAAATGTATTAAAACCTCTAAAACGAAACTTCTTTTTTGTTTTTTTATAAACTAACGAAGGGTTTTTGTGAATGTTTCGGCAAAAGAAAAAGTAAAATGACATCAAAAGGTACGTTTATTACCAAATAGAGGCCTACGAGGAACACAGGCTTACAGCTCCCAGAATTCATATTTAATGTGACTCTAAGTACTATTGTATGCTATAAAAATGATAATGTAGACAAATCGATCGTACCTTTTATAAGTCCGTCCCTATGTTTGCTTAGATCTTTAAAACTACGCATCGGATTTTGATGCGGTTTTTTTAATAGATAGAATTATTCAAGAGGAAGGTTTATATTTATAATACATAAGCATTTCACCCGTGCGAAGCTGGGCGGGTCTCTAGTTAACAAATAAATTAGTTAACATTTTAAAATTTTAAAATACTTTTATAGTGTCTAGTGTAATTTTTTAACGCAGTTGCTGCGTTATGTTTACAGATATCGCTATAACGGTTACGGCCGAAAACCGATGTTTTAAAAAGACATTTACCTACGTTTCTGCTTAAAATCTCTGCCTATTCCGACAAACCACGATCCACAAAGACCGTACAGTATTTCTTACTCTTCACCCCACTTCCGCTTCCGCTGTGTTCATGACCGCAACTCCATCAAAATAAATAATGTGTCAAACCGCGCTGAAGTTATTTGGTACATGGTTTAGGCGTAGTCTTCGCAGACGAGGGTCTCTTTAGATTAGATCAACTCTAGATTGCGACAAGGATCATGGTGTACTTTGAATTGTTTCAATTGGCACGACGGTTTGCCATCGGTATTATTATCGAAACGTAATATTAAAATTAAAAAAATAGACATAAAATATGTTTAAAAAAAAAAGTAGACAAGATGGCACTGATGAATATCTACATGGCAAAATATGCTCTAATGCCTCGCAATAAAAGAAAATTTTGGGTTCGTACGGTAATAATACATGAATAATAATACATTATATATACATGCTTCCGCGCGAACTTTTACCCGCGATATCCCGTTCCCGTGGTAACTTTATAATTAAATATAATCTATAGCCTTCCTCGATTAATGGGCTATTTAATGTTGAAAGAATTTTTCAAATCGGGTCCGTTGTTCCTGAGATTCGAGAAACTTTTCAGCTTTTTATATTAGTGTAAGATTAAATATTTAATATAGATTGAAACCAGTGTTACCAGACGAGGAAACAAATATTACAGTGTTTCATGCTCAAATTTACAGTGTTTGTGACAAAATTACAGCAAAAGTTAAAAAAAAATACAGCGATTTTTACAGTAGATCTCAAATTTTTTTTCACAACTTTCACAGAACTACTTAACCCGCCGAATAAATTCGTAATGCATCGCAAAACAACCAATTTACAATCTAATTTAAGTTGGTCCCAATAGGCTTGAAAACTTACCTAACTCATGGTTGACAAAATTTAGGCGGTTTATAACTGCTATTAAGTGGTTCTTAGCCTATGACGGGAAATTCCTGCATAGTATACACCACGCACACACACACACACCTTCATTATACAAGTAACGGCGCCGCTATTCATGCCCGTTAAAATAAGACATTTTCGTTCATATGACAAAAGCAAAGAGATGGCGCGGGCTCTAGTAGCCGGTTGCGTTCATAATTATTTTTTCTTTTCACAAAGGCGTTCAGTTTACTTTGATTTTTGCTTGTAGAAAAATTACAGTGTTCTCCATACACTGTAATTTTGCCATTACAGTGTACAGTAGATCGTGTGAAAATACAGTAAATCTGCTGTAATTACAGTGTGTCTGGCAACGCTGATTGAAACAAATAAGTTGCATAAAATTGTATGGTATTCTGTAAGTGTCACTTCTCCAGTCTATGTGTGGTGTATCTCTCTAAAACTTGAATTACAAAAGACATAAAAGTTTATATCACACACTAGCGTCCCGCACGCGTTTTCACCCCCGTAACTGCAGTTCCAGTGGGAACTTCATAATTAAATATACCTCATAACCTTCCTCAATGAATGGGCTATCTACTATCTACTGAAATGTTTTTTTTTAATGTACCAGTATTTCCTGACATTGGCGCGTTCAAACAAACCCTTCAGCATAATATATTAATGTCAGATTAAATACTTCATATAGATTGAAATAAATAAGTAGCATAAAATTGTATGTTATTCTTTAAGGTAACGACACTTCTCCAGTCTATCTATGGTGTATCACCGAAAAACATAAAACTACAAAAGAGATAAAAGTGAATATCACAAATAACGGTCAAATAATTTCTAAATCGTTGCAGACATCAAATCCCGTTACGTACACACAAAACTAGTTGAAGTTATACCAGTAACTTCCGCTTTTCTAGCGGACTTGAGTAAACAAGTGTTCGCGTCTGAAAAATGTGATATATATTTTCACTAGTAGCATTTCTGCTATGCAGTAAATTTGGCTAGAAATCAAAGTTATTTGTGTTTTAAAGTATACTTAACTAGCTGGCCCGCGTAATTTTGTAGTTATTGTATGTGTAATAAAAGTAGTTTATGTTATTACTCGCAATGTTAGCTATCTTCTGTCATAAATTGTTGCTAGCCCACTAGAAGGTAAACCCGAGCGAGCTATCAATTTAAAAAATGGCGTTATTCCTAACCTTATAATGAAAAAAATAAGTAACGTAGGCTCAACCATTTCTATGAAAACTCAAAGAAAATAGCCAATGTTACTCCAAATTATAGTAATATCTATAATATAAAAATGAATCGCTGAATGTGTTGCTAAGCGCAAATCTCGAGAACAGCTGAACCGATTTCGCTAATTCTTTTTTTTTAATATTCGTGGAAGTTCAATTATGGTTTTTACGGCGAGAAAAATTCGAATAATTGCCTGAAAACCCCTTAAAACAGCCTTTTTCTTTTTCCCATACAAACGTTTTCTAACTAAAATGTAGAGTCAATTTGAGCTTTATTTTGTTAATTAAAAACTTGAATTTTTTTGCCAAGATTTTTTAGGGTAGGGGTAGTGTAGGGTAGTGGTAGTGTAGGGTAGGGGTAGTGTAGGGTAGGGGTAGTGTAGGGTAGGGGTAGTGTAGGGTAGGGGTAGTGTAGGGTAGGGGTAGTGTAGGGTAGGGGTAGTGTTGGGTAGGGGTAGTGTAGGGGTAGGAGTACCGCATAAACGAAGTCTCTACGGCCAAGTTTATTTTATACAAATGTTTAGGTCTTTTATGTATCGATTGAGGCAGTACGAAGTCTGCCGGGTCAGCTAGTACTAAATAAAAGAATGATTGAAATCAGTCCTGTAGATCTTGATATTCTTAGTTACAAACAAAAATACAAGATTGACTTTGACAATAAGAACCAACAGCTTAACGTGCTTTCTGAGTCAGGTAGTCCCTCAACCTACCAGACCTGGAACAAAATCTTAGATTTTGCCCAAAGATTGAACCCACGATCTCTGATACTGAAAGCGAGTCTTGTACCGCTACTCCACTGAGCTTATTGGATAATCCCTAATAATTAGGAATACTTCGAGAATATCCGTACAAATCAAATGGAACGGAAGAAATAATCTGTCTGGCGTTGTCTTGTTATCTAGTTAAGTGCTCAGTTCTAAGGAAGTATTTGTGCATTACACAATCTATTGCCTCCAATAACAAGACATCATAAAATATCGCTGTTGCTGCTTTGAATTACAATTTTATAAATATTTTATCAAATGTTGTTAGACAGACTGTTTGTTAAAGGAATCAAGATTATATTTATACGAATATGTATTAAGCTGAAGAGTTTTGGTTATTTTGCTTGAAAGATCTCAGACACTACCGATCCGATTTGAAAAAATCTGAGTGTTATCGAGGAAGGCTTTAGGCTTTTTTCAATTATGAAGTTCCTTCAGAAACGGGAGTTACGCGAGTGAAACCACGCGCAGAAAGCTGGTTTAGCATAAAACTAATTCTTTTTTTAGACAACTCAGAAACACATACCATCTTCAGTTTCTTTTTATGTATGTATTGCATAATAGGATTTACATAGATTATATCAGTGATTAAAAATGAACCCTTTTTGAAAAAGGAATATTATAAAAAAACTCATTTTCATTCTCGGAGGTCATGGGGTCGATCCACGCGCCGGACAAGCAAGATCAGTAAAATCTAACATTTCTTTCCATGACTGCGTGTTTGAAGAACTAAGCTCCGTGCCACGAAAAGCATTTAAGCAAATTATGAATAACAATCGAACAATAGGAAACGGGCAACAGCGTTTCCATGTGTCTTCAACATAATGGAAATCCCTGATGATGACAAAATATATTTGTGTTAAATTTAGCATAATGCTATTAAATAACTTTTAACTTTTTTTTTCTTAATGTCATGTTTAACTGGATCATTTGAAAGAAATGATTATTTAAAAATTAATTAATTTAATAAAAACTTCGCCTAACTACATCCTCAAAATCTTGGAGAAACTTTCCATAACTAACTTAAATTACGATAACTTGGATTTAACAGCTTTGGTCTCAAGGGTCCACAGTACAACCCTTAATGAAACAACTTTAGTCATGTGACCTAGAATACCCCTGAGAGAATTGAAAACATTCATTATTTAGTAATTAAATGCTCGTAAGCAAACATACCGGATTTTATATCATTGAAATTGTTTGAATACATCAAACATTTAATGTACTGGCAAACAAAATAGGTTTACACTATCTATATCAATTAATGTAAATAAATATGTTTGTGTTAATACCACAACCGGTAATTCTTTATGGGTGAAGAGTTCGCTGCTAAATGTGTACAAATGAATGAATTTGAAGCGACCGTTGCCCAATGGCTAGGGCGTCGGACTTGTGATCTTGAGGTCGCCGGTTCGAACCCCACCCATTGCACGACGTGAACCCACTCGTAACACAAGCATTTTAGCTTAGCATGGAGGGTTAACAAGAATACTAATAGACTTCAAAACTCTGCTAGTAATCCATAAAAAAAAACACATAGCAGTGAATAGTGATAGTATTCAAATGAACATCATCATCTTTCTGCCCCACTCCCATTATTTAGGGTCGGCGCAATATATCATCCTCTTCCATTTTATGTCTATTCCATATTCATGTTTTCTTTTCCGTCTTTTTTTACCTTCGTTTTTTAATATGCCTCCATCTTGAGGCTTCTCATGAACACAGACATAAAAGTTTCACAAACTGTAAATCCTATCACCGCGATCGACTGTACATAGAAATGAAAACATTGTTTGAAATTGGATTTGTTTGAACATAACCAGCAACATTTACACATCGAACCTCACAAACTTTCGCATTTAATTTATATTAGTATAAAACTCGTTTTAACTACAACGTTAAGTTTGTCATACAGCTAGAGTTATCTTTCCGTTGCCAGCTATTTAAAGTGCTTTCAAGTATTTTGATAGTTCATAAATGTCTGTAATGGTGAAAATAACTGGGTAACTTATTGTAGTAAAGTTTGCCTTGCATATAATTTAGAGTAAAACAAACAGAACTAACTAAATATAAAGTTTGAAGCCCGTGTGTCTAACGTGTAATATGTATTAGTCCGGTTTATTCGTACTGGGCGAGCACATGAGAATCTCGACAAACGAATGTTCTATAAATATATCCCTATTTATATTAAGTAACTTGGGCGAGTTATCAGTTATGAAATGTGTTTTATTCACAACGGCCTTCAAGCGAAACGCTCGTCTGTCCATCTTAATTTTCCAAACTGTCTTTCTTCTTTTGTTTTTGTTAAGTCACCGTAAACCTCATATTCAGAATATACTTTCTGAATTCAAATTGAGTTTAGTTTTTAGGGTAATAAAATCACATTTTTTTATATAAGGTCTTTACCTTTGAAATTGCCTTTCTGCAGTACTGGCCAATTCAAAGCAAAATAATTTTTGTTTGGCTAAGAATTCTAATTTCAAATTAATTTTATTTTAAAAACATGGATTTTTTTTTAAAAGTAAGTATTCATTTGTTTATTTATTTATTTATTTACTTTATGTACACACATAACATTAAAAAGAAAAATATTAAAATACAAGAAACATAGTACAAAGGTACTGCTTATTTCTAATGAAATTTCTTCCAGCAGACCCGTTTATTGATTAGTGTTACATTTTCATCGTATTTCAATCTTTTTCGTCATCATGGATACGTTAAAAATTCGAGTAATTATGGAATATGAGTACCGTCGTGGCAGCAACGCGGCACAAGCGGCACGCAACATCAACGACGTTTACGGAGCTAACAGTACAAACCAACGCACCACTTGTTATTGGTATGCCCGCTTCCGTTCAGGAAATTTCGACCTGAAAAATTAACCTCGCGGTCGTCCGAAGACTGGTCGACAATGACGAATTAAAGGCGATTGTGGAAGCCGATGATACACAATCTATGTCTGAATTAGCAGCAACGTTCGACGTTAGCGTCAAAACAATATTGGTCCATTTGCGTCAAATAAGGTAAAAAAACTTGACAAATGGGTGCCCCACGAACTCAATGATCGCCAGCGCGAAGTACGCGTCGAGACGTGCCTTGCACTGCTCAACAGACACACAAATGAAGAAATTTTGAACCGCATTGTTACCTGCGATGAAAAATGGATTCTGTTTGATAACCGCAAGCGCTCAGCAAGTTGGTTGGATCCTGGTTCAGCAACTAAACAATGCCCTAAAAGAAAACTTACCCCTAGAAAAGTGATGGTCACTGTTTGGTGGTCTAGCGCCGGTGTGATTCATCACAGCTTCTTACCAAACGGAGTGAGCATTACTGCAGATGTGTACTGTGAAGAACTGAACACAATGATGGAGAAGATGGCACATCTCCAACCAGCATTGGTCAATCGCTCGTCTCCGCTGCTCCTGCACGACAACGCGCGACCTCATACTGCACAGCAGACGGTCTCCAAGTTGCAAGAACTGGGGTTGGAAGCTCTCCGTCATCCGCCCTACTCACCAGACCTTGCGCCTACAGACTACAACTTTTTCCAGAATTTGGATAACTTCTTGGCGGGAAAAAAATTCAATACCCGAGAGGCAGTACAAAATGCCTTTGAAGAATTTGTTGCCTCCCGTCCAGCTGATTTCTTTAAGAAGGGCATCAATAAACTGCCACTGCGTTGGCAAAGATGCATTGATTGCATGGGTGATTACTTCGATTAATACAAATAAAAAATACATGAAAAAAAATCGTTTAAATTTTTTCATACAAAACAGCAATTTCATAGGTAAAGACTTATTATTTTATCCCATAATTAAAACACTTCATCTCTCTTAATGGAAATGTTTCAATATTGAAATGGCAAGATTACAGTGAAAATATTTTATGTTATTATTATACTTATTACATCTTTAAATATGTAATGAGGGACAATACTTACAAAACTGCTCAGACACAGAACATCAAGCATTTTAAGACGATAAACGTCAATACAACGGCGAAGGTGACTAAGGTGGTAACCAGAACAGTAAAGCATGGTAAATCTATTTAAAATAACCTTCTATCTGATAATTTCGTGTATGATTAGTTCCTTACGTAAGCATAATATAGATTCCGAAAACCGCTAACTTTTATGAGCCTAATTAGCATACTAATAGTCAATGGACATCAGCTGCTACACACGTTATAGTAAATGATGACAACATCGGCGCCAGTCGGTGCGTGCGCGCCTGTACGAGTCGCGACGACAATAATGTGCCACTTGACCTCTCACCTAATTACATTCCAAGATTATTAACGCGCCAGCCCACTACAATGTGATATTTCTTACCAACATGCATCTTCTTGAAAGGAGATGCAATCATAACGCTCTGTTTTGAGCTACTCATTAAAACTATGTTTATTTAACAACGTTAAATTATACAAGCAGATATCACAAGTAAGAAGAAAACTATGTTTTAGCAGCTTAACTTGACATTTTAACAATTTATTAAATAAAAAAGATCTCAATACAACGTATCATTATAAATAAATTAAGAATTAGTTATGTCTAGAGTGATTGAAGATGAAATCTTTATAATTTAAATATACTTACTAGTTTAAAGTAGACTGATTCAATTTAGTGTCTTAAACTAGTTTTATTTAAACATCATTTTATTTAGTTTTTATTTAATACAACACCTACTCAAACACAACTTCAAACTCTTAATACCTTCTTATGGATGTACTATCTTCCCGCGCGGTTTCACTCGCGTAACTCCCGTTCCCGTAGGAATTTCACAACACAACACTGAAAGATTTTTGTAAATGGGACCACTGATTCTCGACATTATCGCGTTCAAGCAAACAAACATAATATATATTAATATAGATATGAAAACATGAGGTACCTAATTTAAAACATCGTTATATCTTAATTTAGTTCTCTGTATTTTGTTCTAATAATAATTATATAACATGCATGAGAAACGTGTGTGTAACGAAATATACACTGCAAGCAAATTTGGTATTTCTGAAGACGGAGTTGGTAAAATTAGCGTCTATTAATAAAGTTTGTAACGGTTCCATGCTAAAAGACAAGCGTTTTCCTCAATTAATCCTTGAATGACACAATTAGGCTTAATTTCTTAATAAATCGTTTTCAAAATAGGTTTATTTTTTGTTTTACATTTAGAATTTAATAATGTTAAAAGCAACTTCAACATGAGCGACATTATAGAGATGTGTTATAAAGATAAAACTAAATCAACTAGCCACCCTGGGCGTTTAGACCCACGTAACACCAATGAATCTCTTTATAATTGGACACGTTAACCTTCCTCATGAATCCAGGATGTCCATTGGAGACATCCATATGAAAATCTGTTAGGGACTTTTTGATTTTATCGGGGTAATCGCCCTTTGTTCTCTCATATAGACAATGTCCCATGTTAGAGCGCCAACATTATTTTTGGCGCCCAATACCTTCTTATTAATTAAGTTACAAATATACAAACTTATTAACAAACTTAACAACTTAAAAATCTGTGATTTACGTCATTTTTAATAAATTATGTTGTCATTGTGGGAGGAAATATGGAAGTATATTTGATTGAATAATAAAAAAAACAAGAATAAAAAAACAAACGTTACTTTTATGTAACTGCATGTTTTTTTAATTATTACAATGGAATTGATCATAATTAATTAACTTCTCAATCACAATAAATTTCAATTTGCTCAGCCGTTAGAATTACAATGCAGTTCCTTGCACCGGCTTTGAAATATTGCAATTTGGCTAACAATTTAATATAAATTTACATCGTTTGCTAGCATAGCATTAAGGCAATATTGTCGTTTTGCGCAATGCGTATAAATGTAACAAAAATGTTGAAGCCATTCATTTCAGAGATCTCGAAACGATTTAAAGTTGGTATATTAATTAGGCAGGTTTTATACACGTATTTTAAGTGTTGTCTAACTTGTTTAAATACATATAACTACTACTCCACGTTAAATAGCGTTGGCATCGTTAACCCGTACACGTCCAATACTGATTTTGCCGATTAAAACTATTGACAGGCGCGTTCGAGGCCGCAGTATGGTGTTCTATCCCCCAATATTATAAAACAATGTTCGCCTGCACCGTCTCTCTTAATGCGATTGCTTATGAAACCAAGGTTTTCATAAGAGAATGATTAAAGAAGGCACAATTTGCTCGCGGTGCGGGCTAGATAATTTAAACTTACATATCGATGTATATAATTACGGCTAACGCAAACTTACTTTACTTTATGACCGGGCCAACAATTTCACCACAGATTTCCATAGAAATTTGTGGAAAGCCCTCGTGAAAAATCCGGAGTGAAATGTATTAGTCATGTCCATTACCGTAGCGATAGAGTACAAGTCAGGCTGGAGTAGTCTCCAGGCCGTCTCACTATATAGCACTGTTTATCATACTACAAGCCTACACACTAAAACCCTCCAAGTGCTTCTCAAAATACTAATATTTGGGGGCACCAGTAACTGCCTAGCATGACATCAAGTGCCCCCTGTCTGCCAGACTGTCGCGAGCTCTTATGAGACCTACCAGACCCGACAGAACAGCTTTTGAATAAGATGGCATGAAATATACTTAAATTAACCTTAAAACGTGATATGTACGTGTTACGTATTGTGAGAACTTGGGTAATACGATAAAATATTCCTGACAGCACGGGAAATTGAGACATATTCTTATTTCACTTACAGCACACAAAACTCACATATCGCCTTTTCTGTATTTGAATTACATTTAATTCGGTTTATACAAAGAAAAGTGTGAATATTAATGACTAGGAGGTATTGGGTTCGATTCATCGTACAGGATCTTGACAATTTGTGCAAAGCAAAGTAGTTTTCAACCAGAGTCCTACTTACTTGTTCGTCAGTCATATTTAAAATATTTTTATCTATACCTACTAATATTATAAAAAGGTGATTTGATTGTTTGTTTCTATTAAATAGGTTCCGGAACTACGGGACTGATTTCAAAAATTCTTTCACTATTAGAAAGCTTTATTATCCAGGAGTACCATAGGTTATATTTAATGGTAAAATTATATCGGGAGCGGGAGCTAAGCAGGTGAAACCGTGCGCGGGATACTATTTTTATATAATTGAGTAACGCACTAAAAGTAACCAAGTTAATATTTCAACATTAAACCGAAACATATGAACATTTAATATTTAATACATTAAGTGGGTAGTTGCATTATAACAGACTGGTTAATGGCGTGTATACAATAAACAATATTCTATTATATTTAATGTTTGCAACGTTATTATTTGATCGATTGAATTAACGTATTGTTATTACAAATCTTTATTTTGACATTTATCATTGTCTGCCACTATATTATCCACGGCTAAGCTTGGAGGTTTATATTAAGCCGTGGATATTATACGGGCTGATGAGCCAGACTTGAAGGGGGGTTTGCCAAAGTCAACACGCTTGATAGATGGATTAACAACCGCAGTCATTCAGACATTGTCAGTTCTTAAAGTTTAACATTTAAAAATACGTTTGTGAGTGTCATAGGCTTTTTTTTCAGTTAAAGTTTCCATGGGAACGGGATCTACGCGACTGAAACTGCTTGCGACAACTAGTACTAAATAGTTATAGAAGGTGAGATTAAAAACAAAACGTAAAATATGTGTTACATTCATTGAAAAGAAATGTTTTATTTTTTAAGATCAACTCAGTTAGCAAAAGCCTTTAAAGAAATATGACCGCGACGCAATCCTACAAAGAGATTATTTTTAACTGTCCCATCTAAAATCCAGTCGTAAATAACGTATTTAGTACAGTAACCAAACAGTATAAGCATAAAATATTACAAATGACTCGTATAGCTGAAAATCAGGGTTAGGAGCCAGAGTTCAATATGTTTGAAAATGTTTTGTAGTAAACTCTTCAACGGATTTTGTTGGGGCCCCACGTCTAACGTCTTTGTTAAGCCGGGACTTTATTCAAATACTTGAAAGAACTTGAAGGAAAATACCGAATAGAACCGGGTCACGCACGGCCAGTTTAATCGAAAATACTATAGAAGTTAGAGCTTTAAGCATGTGTGATCTTCGAACTTATTCTTTCTAACATCTGTATGATCCAAAGATTACTTTTCCACTGCTGAACTACTCTACCGGTTTTGATAGATGCTTTGAAGACTACATATTTGCAACCTGCGCAAACGAGCATTTCCCTTGGGCTTGGATCTTAGCTTAAGTGGGGGAATTGCGGAGTTTTGGGTAACTGTCCTATTTTACGATCGTCCATGATACCTATTAACGATAGACGAAAGAGGCACGATAACAGGCTTAAAGATATACACAAACACTATAGATGAGAGGCCGCTCGTAGACCGTGTTCCAGATACTCTAAAGTATTTCTTCCAACACATTAATAATAATTACCGGCGGCATATGTAGACCAAAGGCTGGTTGTATAACTAATAATGTAATAAGTTCAAATAAACTGGTTAAAAAAAAGGGTTGTAGTGAAAGAAATAATCGCATTTTCATTGAATTTCATCTGATATACTTAGGTACTATTTTATTAAGTAAATGATTTCTTATCTAAATTCTTTTAACCACATAGTGATTTCGTCCAATTACCTCAGACAAAATATGTTAAGTGTTAAGGAGAAAATTACATGTGGACAACTAGTAATTTATCGAAATATATTAGTTTTCTTTTAAAATGCCTTTCCTAGTAAAACTATTTACTAAATGCTAATAACTTAAATTTCAGAGAGAAGTTAGTGAGAGAAAGCTCTCTCTAATGAATAATGATTGCTCCACCGAATTCGTTCTTAAATCCATTGAAAGTATGCTGCCTTTAGAAGCTCTAAACCCTAATAAGTAAATACAAGTTGTACTCGTTGGCATGCAAAGCTGGACGCTGTTAATAAAATTGTCTTTAGAATTTCATTCATTTCATTACTTACTGTACTGTTTTCTGTTGGCCCGTTTCCGTCCACTGCTAAACACTGGCCTCCTCAGACCTTTACCAGCCAGGGAGGTTGCAAGATATTGCCATAATCACCACGCCTTGCTAGCGGTTTGATACCATCCGAAGCTCTCGTAGACATGAAGTCCGAGAGGACCGCGAACAGTAAAGTAAAGCGACAGCTACACAAAACTCCCTCAATCACATCGCCAGCGACCGGACCGCCCTCAGCCGGGGTCCACTCTTGAGTAGGTTGCTTAGTTTGTAGTTTTTAAATTATTTATCAATGCTGGAGCTCTGCTAGCTTTTATGCCCGGTGAAGTAGCAACAGCCTCGTGGCTAATTAGGTACGTCCGTCCGAAAAAGAAAATGGTGGTTTGGTGGTCGCAGTAAGATGGTTTGGTAAGTATGAGTAAGTTTTCCCTTGAAAGAGGATTCAATTGTCGTACAATATTTTCTATAGATTGGCTTTACTAAGACACACCAAAAATGCATAATATTGAGGCATTGAAAATCGAAATCAAAATAAAACATATCTGACTTATTTGTCCCTTATTTATTTTGCACGAACTTAATTAGTGATAAAAAACCGTTTAAAAACAAATCAAATAAGTTACATGGATTTAGAATAATATTTTTTTAAACGTTAGTTTTAATTTTAATAAGCTACTTTTAGTTGTACCTGCATTTTTAATTGTAGTGAACATAGCCTTAGATTAAAAGATAAGAAGTTACACCACACATATTTTAAATAAATGTACATCGAAATAATATTTTCTTAAAGACTACTTTATCACAACAAGTAAGTAATATTAAAATAAAATTGAATATGTATAAGAACAAATATATTACATAAAGACTTAGGTAAATGTAAATGTTGTTTTTTTTTTTCTAAAGATTACAAGAGTTTTTGCATACTACTAGTATTCTTGTTAACCCCTCATACTAAGCTAAAATGCTTGTCGGTAGTGCAATGGGTGGGGATCGAACCAGGGACCACATGACCGCAAGTCCGACGCCTCCGCTCAATGTAAGAGAACATAATATTTATCGTTCATCATAATAGGTACTTTGATATCATGTTCCTAATAGCTCTTATCTTGACGGTAATACTATGGTTTTGTAGATGTTATCTATGGATTTCCAACTGACCTACATTTGTTTTATAGGCTGTAATCTTACTAATAGGTGTATTAATTATTATTCAGAATTTTATGATAGCAATTTATTTTGTCTCCTACTATTTACTATAGCGCTTAGGCTAGTAAGAACGTATAGTAGGAATTCATTTACTTTAAAAAAATCCTGTACCTATCTATTATTTGTACTATATTTTTCTATCTCCAGTTTTCGCTGTTAAATTTAAATAGCTGCATTTTATATTAAATGATGATGTATATATGAAAAGCAAAAAATAGTTAGTGTCATAAGGAGAGAAAATAATAATTAACTCGCTGTGTTTTTTTTTGCACTAATCCCTTCCCGTACTCCCACCACCACCCGCCACCACTGTTACTCCCGTAAGCCAGGATCAACAGCGGCACACATGAAAGTCTCTAAGTTTAAGGCTGGTCCCGGTACACCTAAATCTTCTTCTAAATCGTCTTGGATCTCGCATCAAATTTCATCAGAGTTTAAAGAAGGAGTATGAAAATAAATTCCACTTCCCTCCAGCACAAAGCAGGAGACACAAATGAAGGAATGAGATATTAAACCTCAGGAAGAGACATTTATATTTGGATAAACCAATTGCAAAGAACCACGACATTAATCAGACAGGTTATCGGTTCAATTCGGTTCAGTAACAAAGGCTACATTTTATTATGAGATTCTATGCGAATAGGAACTACGCATGGTGAGTTTCCGTTGTTTTACTTTTTTATTTTAAAGTTTCGAACTCTATCATATTTTAAAATTGGCAGTTGACAAACGTGGCACGTATGCTTAGGTACAGCGGGCTAGCAATATGTATTTTTAAACAGAATCTAGGACTAGGAGAAAGCTTAAATTACGAGTAAAAACTCCTTTTATAATAGAGAATTTTTGAAATTAGACCTGTAGTTTCTGAGATTATCGCGTTCAAGCAAATAAACAACTCTCACTCTTTAGCTTTTATATTAATAAAAATACTTTAGATAAAGAATTAATGTTTTGTACCAGCAAATTGTTAAAAAAACGTAAAAGCTAAAGATATCCTGAGACGATGGATCTCGTTTTATTTTCTCAACGATAGACTAGGATAAAGCCTTAAAGGGTTAACTCCAAAGTAATATGAAACAAAGGGTATGTTAAAGGGTGTGACACTCCCTCCGGTGGTTTACGAACTAGTAATACTGCTCTATTTCTTGTTCGCATTCGCGTATTCAAATTATTGAAGGATTTTCACTGCTTTTATAGATCTTAATTGTGCCTACTGTTATTTACAAAGTTTCTTGATTAAATCTATAAATAACAGTTGTTATTTAAACGTTTGAACGCCAAATTCGTTCATACTTGACAATCACAAACGTTTCGTGAGCGCCATCGTCGTCTATGCTCGGCAGTAAACAAGTCTTCGAAAAATACTTATATTATCATTACTTTTATGGACTACAAACTAAACAGGGATGTCAAATAAAAAAATATACCTACTTTTCGGTCTGTCAGACTGTTAGACTTTTGTATTTTTCAAAAAAAAATACAAAATCACAGCAACAAAGTTCAGGAGACGGGGGCTTGTAACGTCATTCCTAGGTAAAATTGTACCTAGAAGTGACGTCACATAAAATTTCAACGCGCTGTATCTTCGTCATTTTTTATTTACAAAACGAGAAAAAAATACATTATTAGCAAAAACCACACAGCCAACTAATACATAAAAGCCATTCAAATCATAAAAAAAAACAATTATATAGGTTTGTACCAATTTTCGAGCTTGGCGAGGAGTACAGGGTATGGAGATGCCGTTATGACGCAACTTCCAATACGTTAAATGGGCGATTTGCAACTAAAGCCAAATAGTTTCAATGTTTTAGAGTTTGAGCACAACAGTCAATGAGTTGCTCGGCTTTACCATACAAAAACTACGGCTAAATTACTGATTAATGTTGTGCACACAATAACAAGGCCTAAAAAGCTCATGGGAGAAGGCTATAGGGCCGGTAGGACACTGGCCAGTGTTGTACATCTACTGTACTAGCAGAAGCTATATTTATTAACCCCTATGTCATTTGAGGTTAGGTGGATTTGCCTAGTCAAATATAAAAAAATGTATTTAAGTGCAATACCAGATTATGATATAACTTTAAACTCACTTATACAATTTACTTATAAGGATCCTAGGCTGATCTGTGCGTCACTTGCGTCGTTCGCACGCCCGTGGAACACCCAGGCCTAATATGAGGTCAACCGAAGTTAGCACATAAATCAGATATCTGTTTTCAGATGGAACATGATACACTAAGATACTATACATGAAATACTAATATCTAAGAACTTAGTTTTAGAAAGTCGAGTAAATTCACTCTCTCAAACTATTTCGATACCAAACTATATCCGATAACGAATTCACACCGTAATAAAAGATTTCGCTATTTGAAAAGGTGCTTCACTAAAAATGAAGATAAAATTCAGCATGCAAAGTTTTCTCTTACTTGAAAAATTCCAAATGTAAAATAACTGAAGCGCTCAACGACGAAGAACTCATAACTTTTGTGAACGAAAAGAAAGAATCCCTTTCTTAAGAGACATTAGTAAGATGCAGCTTATCACGTGTGTGTATGTGTTGGTGTGTGTGAGACACGTTGATTTATGTTAAGTTCATCGGCCGGGCCCGTAATAAACAGAGACGGTCGACGCGCCTAGCCGCTCGTTGCATCCGACCTAACTGTTTACATTTTACCAAAATTGTACCTTTGATTTGAATTAAGCAATTAATTAGAGCATGGTCGTAACTACTGAATGTGCCTTTATTCAGTAGATATGTCCCTGCTCCTGTTGGAGAGGCCTCGTCTGGGCCACACAAATACGGCTGCCATGCCGTGACAGTCCTACTTGCCGATTTAAAAAGGGGCCCTGGACTTGCTCATTACGTCACTGGCTTAGAGCCGACCTTAGAGACGACTTGGGTGGCACAAACAACACTATAATATTCGATAATATTATTACTTGCACAATGAATCTTAAACTTTATAGGATGGGGACAAGCGTTAATTGCTAAAGGCATCAATAATTTTTACTCCGGCACTGACTGTACATGTACATACCTATTAATTGTTCATATTTACTAAATATGTACTATAGACAAAGCTGCAATTGGGGTCGACACGTTTGAACTTCTATACAATGCACGTAAAGGGAGTCAATGTTCCCTTAACTATCGTCGAACCAAACATTAATTAATTTAAACGCAACTTAAAGCGGGTAATCAATAGTCCGAGCAACTGAAATATTTAAAAAGCGTCTTGATTTATACAATGTTATACGTTTTTGGGGTGGGTTTATTTTATTTCTGTATATAAATTTAATTCAACTACGTGAGTTTGCAAACAAAATGTCCGTTTTATCGTAACTCGGTCGGCGGCGTGCAAACAAGCAATCCTCGTCGTCTGTAGGTACAGTAATCTGGTATCCCGAGATAGAATAGCAGAGATAAGATAGCTTCGTTAAACAAAACAATGTTTTGCTATAAAGTTACTGGAGGGCTCGGATATCTATAAACTCGTCCTAGCACTGAAACTATATCAGTTTGAGAATACCTCTGGCCTATTATCAACAATGGAAACGCGTCAAGAAGACAAATCATTTAATCACTTAGAGTTGCATTATTCATAAGATGAAGAAAAGGCATTCTAACCCTGCTGAAGATAAGTTTAAAGAAATATAATAAAGATTATGATTAAAATCTAAAGAAGAAGAAGAGCTTTCTAATGTAGTTACAGTTTACGGCGTAGGCTTAAGTTTCAATTGCGGTAGTTGTAAGATGAATGTTAAAAGTAACTGATTTTCTTTTCTTTTGGTCATGCCATAACTTGAGAATGATTACACCCTTTACGGCGATATGTTACATATGGAAATGGTACTGAAATTTCGCCTTAATTCCTTTATCTTTAATATGCTTTATTCCATGGAGTTGCCACTGTTTATTTACCCTTAGTTTCGTAAGTCAAATATTTTTGAAGAGAAACACTTCCAATGTCCTCGCAGATCTGAAGCCTGAGAGCCCCCCCCCCCTAAACATCATCGATAATCGCACCAAGCCCCACAATTTCTAGTTTTTTAACGATTATAATAATAAGCAGTCGACAACAACAGGCTTGTATGATGAAAAGGCCTTTGCTCGCCGTGATGTGAAAGAAAAATTCATTGAATATCTCTCGGCTTTGCTGGAAGAAAACTCATAATCAAAATGGTTTTAGTCTTTTGTCTTTAATTGAACTAAGTTCGACCTTTTACGAATATAAATATGTTGTTCCTTTGTCTATAATAAAATATTCTACGAGCAATAAAATATATAAAAATGAGTTGCGTGGCGCGTTTTTGTAATATAGATAAAAAGCTTCTTGTTCAAAGAGTTTTGTACAAAGAAACTTGTATGTACATACATATATAACACACACAACTGCGGCTGCGGCATACTTACGACCCGTTCCACGAGTGTCGCAGCCGCATTTCACTTTGGTTGGAAGTTGTTTAAAACAGTCTTAAAGTTCTCCTATATTCAGTGTTTCCGCCCTAAGGATTTGACTGTAAATTTACAGAATTTTTGTTTTCGGATTTCCAAGTTTATCCTGTAGTTTTCTATCTAACAGCCTGACTGGTACTTAAAAGGTGTCAAAACTAAGTGACTGCCTCGTTAATATCATCATCATCATCATCAACAGCCCGTCTACGTCCACTGCTGAACATGGGCCTCCTCTAAACAGAACCCGGCACGCCAGGATCGCAGAGGGATATTGCCATAATCACCACGCTTGGCAGACGGATTGGTGATCGCAGTAGGATGTAAACCTTGAGCTAATAGATGCTGCTGCCCATCTATCAACCATATGTCCCTTAGTCGCCTTTTACGACACCCATGGGAAGAGATGGGGTGGTCTATTCTAAGCCGGAAACCACACAGCAATCGTTAATATGTTCGACCGCAACTAGCTAGACTCCGGGTTTGAATCCTGGCTTTGCCAGATTGTTTGCCAGAAACAAGTGTTTTTAGATTTATTTTTCTTAGGTTCAAGATGTTGGTGATTTCTCGCCGGTATCTTTCGGTCCTGCGCTTCATCTCTCCCTTCGCGATCCTTTGTTTGCTATGAACTTCCCGATGCCCTCGTAGACCCGAAGTTCGAGGGGCCCGCGAACTGTAAAATTGAGCGACAGTTGCACAAAACTCCCCTAAAAAAAACTAAAAGCCATTATACCTCAATCTCCCCGGCAGCGACCGCCCTGAGCCGAGGTCCAAGTCCCACAGGGGACGCCCTCTTGCGCAGGTTACTTAGTTTGTAGTGTTTAAACCATTAATCTAGGCTGGAGCTCTGCTCGCCTTTATGCCCGGTGAAGTAGCAAAAGCTTCGGGGATACTATAAATGTCCGTCCGAAACAAAAAAAAAACTTCATCCCTCACTGGTCGTCGGTAAATCCAACCCTACCGGATTTTTGTGCATATACGACATTGTCTACGCACACATGTATCCACTATATATTTATTATGCACTATATAAGGAGTAAACATATACCAAGGAAACCGTGTCTCCGTCAAAAATGGAATTTCATCCCGGTAGTAGGCAGTAACCTACATCAGAATGTAACTGTCAGACTGTCTTCATCAATTGCGCCAAAGTTACCTTACCTAATACATACCGTCGACCGATTTCGACGTCAAAGAAGGACTAGCAAGATTAATTATATTTGCACGTCATTTACAACTGAAATAAAAGCGACGCAAACGAATTTAAAACGTTTTATACACCCACTTGTACATTTCCCTTTTTACGATCATTTTCCTGTGAGGGAGGGTTGACAACATTGGCTGTATTTGAAATGAAACCAGCATGAGGTTCCACGTGACATTTTATTTATAAAGCTCTTCCGAAAACTTGTTACAAATGTGAGTCTGTAGATGTTGTATGAAAATGTATCGTCAAAATTCTTGAGACACATTTAGACCTTCCCATTTTGTTGCGTTATTCTTTAACGTAGCCAACCAGCACGAGAATAAGAGAATTCTTGAGAACTTTGCTAAACCAGGCTGAGAGCAATTTTAAAGTAAGTTAAAGAAAGGGGCACATTCAATGGCTAAAACAATATTAATTTAAAAAACTAAACATTTTTAAATTTAGCTAACAGCATCCCTAAAATAATAATAAATAGTTTATTTTATGGAAAACAGAATAGGGCATTTTTTTGCATTCAAAATTCATTTTGGATCCATGAAGTCATTATAATGACTACCTGCATTGTGTCATTGTCTTATTGAAGGTGTAATCTGTTTTAAGTAAAGAAAGATGACGTATTACATTGTCATGGACAATATTTTACCCATCCCTTTAATCAAGCTTATAGGCAGTTGTCCTATTGTTATTATTTGACTAGTGATAGGTTTTTACATTTATTCAAAGATTTTGGTCCTATCTACCTGATGTATAGTTTTTGATTGTTTGCTTCTATTGACGACAAAAATCTTTCTCATCGCTCTTTATAAACTTACCGCCGTGTCAGGCTTATGAATTATACGGGGCCCGAGAGCCTCTCCAAACAATTTTAATTTGGGGCCCTTTTTGGGCTCGCTACGCGATTGATACAAACTTGTTAAAATATTTCGTCCGCGTGAACAATACTTTTAGTGAATTTAGATAAAATCCTTTTTTATATAGTACATTTCGTACTATGGGCGGTACATTTTATTTTTATGGCGATAAAAGGTGTTTAATGTAAATGACATGGTCCAAGATTAAATGATTAAATGTATCTCTACCAAAATCAGTGCTTATTAACTATGACTTCTTACTTTCGCACTCACAATTACTTTCGCGTTTATAATATCAAAAAAGAATTTTATCTAAAGGTACCAAAGATATTAAAAAATACTTCTTATTGAATTCAGATTACAAATTAGATTCCTTTCAAAAATGCACTATTATTAAATAAATCTATTCGCTACTCTTTCCGATTTGTGAGAATTGTGAGACACAGTCACATTCGACAGGGGAATAAAAAGTAAAAGGTGAACGATGTTTCAGTCAGAGATTTGAAAGCCCCACACTAAAATGTTAAAAGTCGCTCTTTAAGAGTACCTAGAAAAATGTTCAATATACCAACACTATTTGCAAATAAACCTTTTACATAGACTTCTAGGTTTTATCTTTATCGACGTACAAAACAAAAGCATATGAATGAATAAATTTGAAGTGTCTGTTTGTAAATGCAAAACATCAGTTTTTGTTATTACATGTAAATTATAAATATGTACTTATTAACCATTTGGACCGGTGACATAGTAGTTAGTGATAGTTGCTTGAATATAATTGTTTAGGTTTTTTATTTTTTTACCACCCTAAAACTTTGCGCTGCTCATATAAAATTATGTAAATTTTGTAAGTTTAATTTAATTTAATAAACAAAAAACACTACAGTTCACCTATTTTATTACTTTGCCCGAGATGCCCACCCTGGGCATTATTCATAATAAGCCGGGAAAAGTGATAATCATGCTGCTTTAATCACATTGCCCAATTGAGTCGGGCATTATGAATACAGACCGGCCATTATTAATAGTTCCCGGATTTATCAAATTGCCCGTAACATATACACATAAATGAGTTCCTAGATAAATTTATTCTCAATTAACAAGATTAAGCATTTCATCTCCATTGTCCTTTTCTCGTTTAGCAATCGGCTTAAAGTATTTAAAACATGCCTACCGTCCCGAACGGAGCTTGACACAGCATAATTTTATTGGATTGGAAAACATTAGTCCCTTTACAATCTATAACAACGACTTTGCTTCCAAACAACGATTTAAATGGTAACCCGTTTACAGAAAAAAACATAATTAAATAACTTTTATACTAGGTAGTTTATAAATCAAAAACTAAGAAATATGTAAAAAAAAGGTAGGAAGCAAATATGCTGTTATAAAATAACAAGGTGTTTAAATAGTGCTTGTAGGTGCTTAGCAACGATATAAATGCAAACCTGCATGCTCAGAAATCAACAAAATTAAATGACTTCTGTTTAATATCTATACTTACCTGACTATGTACAATATTGTACAAGCTAGCGGTATTTGGCTCGCTTTAAGTCTCGGAGGTCGTAGGTTCGATCCCCATACCGGACAAGAAATCTTTGTGTAAATTCTAAAATTTCATTCCGGGTCTGGTTGATTGAGAGACTACCCTCCGTGCCTCGGAAAGCACGCTACGCCGTTGGTCCCGATTGTTATAACATCATCTATAACAAGCGTATACCAGGGAACGGCAGCAGCGTTTCCCTGTGTATTACAACATAATACTGCGGTCACCAATCCGACTGCCAAGCGTGGTGACTATGGCAAAAACCCACCATCGGGAGGATCATGTTCAGCAGTGGACGTTATACGGGCTGATGATGATGATGATCATGATGATGACATGTCTAAGACAGAAGGTACGTAGGTATTTTAGCAGTTTTTCTCGTAATTTATACGAAATATATAAAAAAATATATCAATAGGTAAGTACTTATTGCATGGATTGAGGAATAATGGTCCCCACCTCGTAGTTTTATAATTGAATTTTACAAAAGCATTTTTTAGTGGACCTATATGTCACAAAAGCAAGCCACGATCCAAACACGTGTCTAGCTTCAGTATTTTTGCCTCGGCGCACATACGGCAAAATGACCACTTTAGAGGGTCAAAAATCAAAGATGTGAAATAATATGTGTATTTATGCTTAGAAATGTTTCTGAAGTAAAAGGTTACTTTGTGTTGAGGCTTGCTAAGTACCTACCTACCTAAAAGGTATTTATAGCTAGAAATAAAATAGTTTTGAAAATAAAATTTAGTATATTATTTTACTTTTAAAAACACACATTTATAAATCATACATAATCATCAATCATATAATGTTGTAAACAGTTACGTAGTTAATTACTATCACTGTCGTCATGATCATCCATTGTTTCTTCGTCATTATCATCCTTGTCTTCGATAGTTTCTACAAGTGGCACGTTCAACATTTCCAGCACCTCCTTAGGAAACGGTTTTCTTTTTTTATTATGGCTCCTCCTCTTTGATGCAATAATTGGATCAGAAGCTATTAGCATCCAGTGTACAATATCTGTATTCGTGTGGATTCTGGAGGTTTTTCTAGCATGGAAAAGTCGTAAACCTTTATATTCTTTTTGACTAGTTTCCAGCACATCTTCTGAAAACAACCCCACAGGCAAAGGTAGCTCCTTTATTATGTCTGCACCGAGTATTAGTAGTTTGTGCACAGATGCACTCATTTTGTACCAATTGTAACGTTCTAAGCACAATTTTGCTGTTTCGATGCAGTAGTTTTTAAAATTAACGTAGTTCACGCTAAATCCACATGATAAAACACTCAAGATGTTGGCAAATCTTTCTATAATTTCAGGATCTAAGCCTGTGATAGCCCCCGATTTTGTAGGCTCAGCAAAAAACTTCCTTGCCGTATTCCCATCGTTTGAGTTGCCCCCACCCTGCTTCGGTTGATCTACCACTAATCCCATTTGCTGGTAAAACTTAGTGGTTATTTCTTCTTTTCTCTTTTTTATATTTTCTTTGGCTTTTCTGCCCCTCGCTTGCCATTGCCGTAATTCTAGTTTATAGGAGATATGTAACAAGTACTCGTCACATCTAAGGTATGAGTGCAGTACAGATATTCCAAACTTAAAAGAACTTGTCGTAGGATATTGTTTCTGCAAAAGTAAGTCAAGGTTGTTGAGATCCTTAGGTGTTGCCTTGCACACATTACACGCTTGTGATGACGAAGTTTCTGTGAGTACGTTGCATGTCTTTCCGTCCATCATTGTACACACAGCATGATGTTCAAATGTGTAAGATTTATCTCCAAGAGTGACCTCAGTAGGCTGCAAACTTGATATTTGTTCCTCTACTGCTTCGTAATGCAGTTTTACTGATTCCTTTGTCTCCTTTTCAATCTGCAGGCGAATGATGCGGTTATATCTCGACGAAGACGGACTTGGGTTTTGCCAGAAAATCTGTTTTCCATTCGTTGTGACCTCTGACATTTGCAATGGAACTATAGTACATAGAATGATGTTAGTGTCTCCATACAAGGAATTGTTGGCAAAACATTGTTTGTAAATGGAATGTCCACCACTACCGTCAAGTCCCCACTTGTAAAAGACTTCTATCGCTGAGTTTTTCTCGTGATCGTGGTGTAACAGAAGTACATCCTGCTGCACTTGAGCAAGTCTTTGTATTGTATGGTCCAAAATATCTTGAACTGGAATTTGCACTTCAGTCTCCGTGATTTTCATGTTATTCGGGTAACACTGCCTTTTTGTTTGTGCTATGACATTGTAAGCTGGATAGATGTTAGCGCCTCGCGATTTCGCTCCTTTTTGCCAATGAATGTAATCTTCTTTTCCCATGTCTGAGTCAATTATGAGAGCTAAAGCTTCTTCAGGAGAGTAAGGCTTTAAAGCCGAATATGATGACGATGGCGTATCGTAAATTTGCTTCATGCGTTTAAATCTCCTAGGGCTTGTAGTTAAGGCTAAGCTCACTAGTTTGGCAGCTGTCCTTTTTCCGCTCTTAGTAAGGCTGACTTGAGCAGCAGAACACAATAGCTCTGGGCTTGATTCAGAAACAATTGGTTTCATCACCCTTCGTTTTGTTCGTAGAGAGCTCTCTTCAAAAGATTTCGCAGGTCTGCCTCTGGTTTTTTTCACCTGCAAATCATTGTTGGCGCTTGTAGTACCTGCTGCTAGCAAGACCAAATCGTTTGTTAACCATTTTGAATTGCATTTCATAAATCTTTCCATATTCCAATTCGATGTTTTCCACTTTTGTAACAATTTTGAAACAAACACTTTTAAAACACACTTGATTTTATTTACACTGTCTTTTGACAGTTTATATTCACAAAACTTGTTCAATATGTAACTAGTTAATCGTTCTACACACTGAGACGATGATCGTTTATAAAAGTTTTCGCTTTTCAACTCTAAAACCAGATCCATTTTTCTAATATTCAATTCCGAGTGACTTGGTCCACTCCGACTACCTGTGAATAAAAGGGTCTAGTGTCACAATGCGTTGGTTTGAGTTCCTAGAATTCACATTATTAGTAGTCAACAAATGCACAAGTGTAAATATTTAGGACAGTAAGCGGTACTAAGCGGAACTTTTTTTGAAAGTCAAAGGAAACATATTTTTTAAAATAAAAAGTAGGAGTGGAAAGGAATCGTCATTTATTATTGCATATAGTGTATAACTTGGGTAAGAGAATAAAAATATTAATAAACATACCTGTGACTTCCCATGTCCATAATGAATATTTAGATTATTGCACGATGTGAACGAAAATAACACGTTATAATGCTTTCGGGTTTCGAATGCAACTAGCCGAATACTGCACAACGCTTATCTGTCGAAGCCTCGGGCGCCTTTGTTATAAACATAACAAAGGATATTTATGGCCAGCACGATGGACCAAGTACTTGACTCGAAGAATACATTAAATTTTAAACCTTATATTAAAGTACAAAAATCTATTTTTGACCCTTTAAAGTGATCATTTTGCCGTATGTGCGGCGTTGATGAATCAGTCAGTCAGTCAGGACATATTACCTTGTATATATAACAACATGTTTGCTTCTTAGCAACGATTATGATAGAAAACTATTGTAGGTATGAATACTTACACCAAAAAAGTACATTTTACAAAAAATATTTTACCATTAGAAAGCTGCTTATTCCACGTGTCAAAGACAGTATGTAAAAAAAAACATTGTGTGAAACTGCACGGTAAAGCTAAATATGTATAAAAATATATATGAATCCAGTAGCGTAACTTCTGGTTAAGGGGCCTGGGGCAAAAAAACTGGTGCCCCTTAACTGTTTAGGTTTTATTCATATATGTAAGTATAAACATATGTATATATACCTATTTTAAAAAGAGAATAAGAAAATTGCTAATTTCGTTTAGCCCCCCCCCCCCCCTCCTTGAGCTCAGTAACTACGCCAGTGTATGTACAATAAATACTTCTTGCATGGATTTCCCCTAAACGAAGCATGACACTCGAATTGGGGAACAATGGTCCTGTTATAATCTATCACAACATCCTGGCTTCCTAGCAACGAGTTTAATAACTACTACCTACTTACTCAGAAATGGAGTAAGGCTATGGGGTGACCAAAATTGTAGCATGAACCTTTTAAGGTTATGTAATTCTTGTCGTGTGTTTTAAAGTAAATTTCTGATATTTATTCATTATATGAATACCGTAAACTTCTAGTTAACTCCGCAGTCGCTCTAGTTGAGTTACCAACTGTGTATTTTGTTAAACTATAAATAAATAGCTTACTAGCTTAAACTGAAAGATTTCTTGAAATTGGATCAGTAGTGCCTGAGCTACTAGTGCGTTCAAACTCAAACAAACAAACACTTCAGCTTCATTCTATACAGTTTAGATAATGCATTAAATCAACGTTCCTTTATATATGTGCTTCGAATTAAATTTGACCTTTGTGTTTATGGGAAAAACATTTCAAACAAACTTAATGGTTCCCAAATCTTAAACATTTAAAGTAAATCGTCACTAACTAAAAGTTTGACGAGTTCACCTATCTATTAACTGAGATTGCCAGAGACCCTTTTGTCTGAATGTTTTATTACAATAATTGAATAGTAAATTGTCTATGTTTACGATCGCTACCCAGCTCCCCACTTCACACCAATAAGCCCGCATAACTGCGCGTGTCTATGTAGTATGGTCTACGTCATAACTACATCAATATACAGAATTAACAACAAGTATGACTTTGAATCGTGGGTTAGATCCCCACGCCGGACAAGAAATATTTGTTTAAATTCTAAGATTTCTTTCCGGGTCTGGTTGTTTGAGGGACTACCCTCCGTGCCTCGGAAAGCACGTTAAGCCGTTGGTCCCATTGTTATAACATCATCTATAACAAGCGTATACCAAGGAACGGGCAGCAGCGTTTCCCTGTGTATTACAGCAAACTGCGGTAAACAATCCGCCTGCCAAGCGTGGTGACTATGTCAAAACCCTCCCTCGGAAGGAGGCCCATGTTCAGCAGTGGACGTTATTCGGGCTGATCATGATGATGATGATGATGACTTTGAAAACACTTGGGATTAAATTTTGTGCTTAATGTTGCGTATATTTAGAACAAAATTAAAACCTCAGTTCGAAATAATTCTACTCTACTCTTACTAATATTTTAAATGAGAAAGTACTTATGTCTGTTTGTTATGCTTTCGCGCCTAAAGCAATTAGTTTTGATGACATTTGGTACTGTTCAAAGCGTACCTACAAGCTCAACGTTGTTATAGAACAAGTACTACATTTTATCGCGAAAATCTTACCTAAAGTAACCAAGTACCTATACCATTTAATATTTGAAAAATAAATATCAATAAGTACTTATTGTAGTGGTTTTTATTTAGAATTGCCGTGTCTCTCGCAGGAACCGACCTACTTACCTACATATTCCAGCTAGATCTGCAATCTACCCATAATTCTATACCAAACATTGTGATAACTCACGCAACGCACGTCAATAGATACATTAAAATTCAATGAAACGACAAAAACGGTCTTTCTTCAACATGGGTAAACATTTTTACCATTTACTTGGTATACTTCGACGCCTACAAATTATCTTCCCATATATTCCGATCGAGAAAGTGCCTATAAACATAAACATATCGAGGTATGTTTCACGTTTGACGAAACACGAAGCTTTAAAACAGTTGAAGTCGGAACACGTATGAATTCAATAAGCGCTCACACAGACATTAACCTAGTGTAAGTGTATGCCCGGACGGGATTGTTGTTGATGTGTGCGTGTGCGCAGCTGTCTGACCCTCCCCGCGCTCTAAACTACCTGCTTGCGCTTGCCACAGTCTGAATAATAATTCTGTATTTACAAGTTTTTCTTTGGAAGATTTTTAGAAATGCAATTGTTTTTCTGGAAATTAGACTCAGGTACAAAGATACAATGAGGGTATAAGAATACGTAGGTATCTTAAGTAGTATTTCTGTCAAAAGTGACGAAGGGAATTGTTAATATAAAATCCACATGGCACTCTGTTCGTACCGATTTTAATAATGGCATATAAATTTGCCTGGTTCATATTATTATTCACTTTACTGCAACAGCAACAGTCGAAATTTATTATTTAAAATAATTTTAGCCTACCTATTTTTTATTAGTAAACAAATTGAAGACTTATTTCCAACTATCTAGCAACTTAGAGAGACTCGCTTGCGAGTTGACTTGCCTCGGTTAGCCCTGTCACAATACACGTTAATGATGAAATAAACATAAATTACTACGGATCCCTTTTTACGAATATTACAGTAATTAGGGACTTAGGGATTTGTATAGTCAAAGTTTATATTGAGAATTGCATAAAGCTAATAGTAGAAGATCCGACCCTACATCGACCTATTAAAAATGGGTTGGCTAAAGTAATCCGGGACAGACTTTTTTTAAATGATTTGAATTAAATGTTTGCAACAATTAATTTAAAATCATTAAAAAAAAGATAAGATAATAAGTAAATTTTATTATTACTAAAATTATTAAACGTATAGAACGTTCAGCTGTTAGGTTGGACCTGGACGAACTACTGGGTAACTAGGTACAAAAAGGTGTGTAGATGACAGTTACTTTCACTTGATTGGATAATTACAAAATTATAATAACAAACAAGCGCTGATTTTGCGTTGATTTAAATTTAATCTTTTTAAAATTTCATTAAAATATTTTTTTAAATAATAATTAAAAATAGTCTGCCCAGGATTTTTTTAGCCAACTCATTTTTAATATATTTTCTAATATACTTAATTTATTATAAAACATGTTTCATTCTATTATCAGCTCGGTGAAGGTCGATGTAGGGTCGGATCTTAGACTATAAACTTAAAGCTAAACTCTGTTAAAGTTCATACTGAAACTTAATATTCGATTGAAACACAACTAAGCGTAACTAGTCAATATTAATCAAATAAGACAAGTGTATTTCATATATCAGATAGAGTTTCACTATCCAACTTATGTCTTTATCAACAAATTAACTTGAAAGTAATAAATTATTTTATTATCTTTTGGATCACACAGTTACCCTGGCAAAGTTTCTAATCAATTCGATATTTAAAGGTACTTCCAAGATTTGTTTGCTTCGTTAAAACTAGGAGCTAATAAAAGCGTCTTAATTAAAACCATTAATATCCAGGCCTTAATAATATTTTAAAATACCTACGCAGAAGTCTGGCATATAAATTACAATATTAATTACGGTTTTTAAACATTTCGTAGACCGATGACGTCGAATTGATTTTTCTTTAAAATTAGTTTACAACGAGCCGAGTGAGTCAAAGTGCTTTAAATTAGCACTGCTATAATATTTGAACTATGCTGCTGGTAGATTCAACGTATTTATTCGTCGGCTCGATAAAAGCTATGAGTGGATACGATACTTAATATAGATATTTATATAAACTAACATGCAACAAATTCGTACACCGTTATTTGAACACTGTTTAATCTCGGCGATCTATTAATTTATTCGCCAGTTGGTGGCAGCAAGATCCGTGCATACCTGGCATTACCTGGGCGAAAACTATTTTAGCTTCTGTCGTCCCTTTGTGCATTTATTAAACGGAGCCGGTTTCGTACTTACCTACTAATAAACTTTGTTATTGGCTAACTTTCTGAGGAACACGATGGGGTATGTAAAACTATCTATCGCGGATTTTTATGTTGAGTACTTTACGGACTTTTATCTTATGTTTGACATTTAGTTACGAGTTGTCAACCGTCCTGTTTTCCCAGGACATTTGGTGGTTTTATTAAAATCCTGGGAAGTCCGTCAGGATAGTTTTAACATTTTTAGTGAATAATATCGACACGCTAAGAAGAAGAAGTGGATAAGTGGATATTTTTAGTTTTAAAGTAGCGTCCTTCCTTCTTTGCGTTTTTGAAGCTCTCTGCAGATAAGTTCACGTATTTTAAAAATGGCGCGCCAGTATTATTTTTTCTTGAATTTAACTTATTTAACCCAATGTTTTTACAAATTGATTGAAATTTGAATTGTCCTGGTATTTTCAACGGCAAGTCCTAATTTCTTTTAATTTCTGTTTTCCCTAAATTAAGTATTATCACAGTTTAATCAAAAATTATATCTTCAAGAACATATATTTGTGAATAGGTGGTGTCGAATCGCGCCAATTAACTGGCTAGTCCATTTCAGTTTGTAGGTGCCGACATATGTATACATAAAAGAAAAGGTATCGGTAAAACCTGTCCCACTACACGCCAATGATGCCCACGCGTTGTCAATGTGGTAAGGCCATATAGTGGGTACATACTCCATTCAAGAACCACCCACTTGTCTTTCATTCACTGGGAAACAGCACTTTTTGTCAACGTAATCAACACTAAAATTTCTCTTTACCCAACTCCTACGTATATTTTCTTAGCTATGCTGCTAGTTATGGTGAGTGTGGCAATTAAAGTTGAGATATGAAGTGAAGAATCTTGAGATATTGTAGTAGTTGTGTTGTGAGGTATTGTAAAAGCAGTTCTACTAGGAACTAGTAGGAACTCCGCTCATGAGTGAATTTCATTTCCACCTAATTTTAGATGAACTGAATTTATCCGTTTGTCTTTTATCTTAAATCCAACGCAATACGTGACTGTATTTTTAAGTTGTTTCAGTGAGGCATATTTATTTTGTTTGCCCGTAAAATATTTTGTCATTTCCCTAAAGGTTGTAGTCGGGTTTATGCAATAATCGTTTACTTTGCCTAACAAAAACCAACTTGTAGAGTATAAATACGAAAATATTACTAAGAAAGTTACTACTAAGTGTCTTGATTGTAAGAAACTGCTATGTAGGCATCTGTTGAGTCAGAATAGGATGATCATCTTCTCCGGTTGAATGTTTCTTTCAACGAGTTTTGTCTGTCGACGCGGTCCATTTGACTGGATTTCGAATGTTCTATTGTAATAATGTACGTATGTTCACCAGGCGAGAAAGCTTCACTTGCGAGATTCAGGTCATCCGTTTTGAGTGATCCCTTTTTATTTTTTGAGATGTTTTTTGCATTCTGTAGATTACATTGCCTTAAACTTATCATAATCGTACATTCGCATAATTTAAAACTCACGTACTCCTTGTTTTATTATAAACAGCAGACACTTTTTGTTTTTGTTGAGTAAGTCGATGTTTAATTTCTCAAAATTACGGTACGGTGTAGTGTACCATATTATGCAGAATATTTAAATAAAATTATTTAGTAAAAGAGCCGGACGCTGATGCTAGCGGCACCGCCAGTTTTATATCTATTAAACGGAGCTATAAAGAGCTATGGTAATTTCACCAGATAGAAGGTCTCACCGCAAGCTCTTTTCACACATGATAATGTGTGAAAAGAGCTTGCGATCTACTATGTGTTGAAATGCTGTCTGTTTAAAACTTTTTTTTTTATACAATGTGAAATTCTTTAATTAAACTTAACAAAATAACGCTCAAATCAACCGTCAAACCAATTTAATATTAAATCATTATATTTCATTGTTGACAATTATTATTATGTAAATTTAATTGAATAAAAAACAAGGTGTGGTCTTTAGGACCCCTTTTAATGAACAAAAATGTAACGACTCCACGTTACGTTTGTAAAGAAAAACGTAAGAAAATGATGATGACGATTTCTATTTAAAATATATTTGATTAAATTCTCCTATTGTCTAACTACGATAGTGTTAATAGATGTCTACAGATAACTGAAACACACTAAACCCCAATAACATTTGGTAAATAGATTTAAAAATGTTACTGTATTAAGACATTGACCAGTTTAACTTAGAAGGTTTAAGTTGAAATACATATGAAATAAAAGTTTCCAAATAATTTGATTATTTCCTAGATTCCCGCGCACGGTTTCAACGACGTTACTTACCCTAGGAACTTAATAATAAAATAGCCACTGAAAGATAGTTTCAAATCGGACTACTAGTTCCTGAGATTAGCGCGTTCAAGCAAACAAAAAAGCTTTCAGCTTTATGTAATAGAATAGAGTATAGATTTATTTATTAATAGCCTGTATTGTCTCAGGGCAGGGCAAAGCCTTCCTTTCTCTCCTTCCACTTTTCCCGGTCTTCGGCAATTTAGGGCCAGTCTTTTGAAAAGGATTCCAATTCATCCCGCCAAATATTCATACTTATACAAAGCTGAATAAGCCTTTGGTTGTCGAATAACACATACAGACTATAGTCAGTCACAGTGTACGCTACGCACCTCCGTCGAGAATCAGTTAGCTACAACAACACCATCTTTATACCGCCATACTTAGCTTGGCCCCGAGAGGCCAATGACTTGAGATTACATCATCGTTTCATTTCAACGGACTCTTGATAATGAAGCCTCCTAAAGTGTGTCACTACACACAAAACTATCTTTTATTTATTTATCACCAATTCTATTTTAGTATGTCAATATTTTCTTATCAAACTTGCGTTTGGCTTAGCCTATAACTTCCATTTAGAAATTTAAATATTCTTGACATATAACTGTGGAGTTATCATACTGATATAATATACTTTTAAAACGCTAGGCTTGTTGACATAAACTCTGTGACGATATTTGAAGAAGACACTCGTTCTTGTAATACAGTTTTAAACTAGCATAGGAATTAGAGTATGTTCAACTATATTATAATTTATTATGTCAAGAAAGATTATTATTATTATTTAATAGCAATATTCTTTGACTTGTTTAATTGACAATGCGAAATATAACAATACGTTTAAGCCAATGAAACTGTTCTCCAAAATGGAGTCTTATCTTTGATGTCACAATGATGAAGGTGTAGAGAAACGGTTGGTGAATTAAGATCTTTGCCGGGCGAGGTAGTATGCCTGGCGACTGCGGCCTTTTGTTAATGGTCAGGAACTTGTAAATCTATTATTGATCGAAGTTGTAAATGCTTAAATGTTCGAATTGGCTTGCGAACTCCAGTAGTGCTATAAATATTAGTTTTTCTTACATATTCTTATTGACATTGCCATACTTTTTGTAGTTTGTGCGGCTAGTGTAGGTGATGCTACATAGATGCCTTTGTAGCATTGTCTTTAGCCCCTGGTGTTGCGGTTCCAATTTTCACACTGCACTCTGCAGTCTAAATCTTCAATCTTCAATTAGGTAGGTAACTAATTGAAGACTTGATATTAAAGCAATGTTGCTTCATAATAAACAAAACGATGAGCTTCTATTATATATTAAAGTCAAATAAATTGACTAAAGACTGGTTTCATACACACATAATAATGTACGCATACGATTTAATCAAGGCGGCAACATCTTTAAATTACGATGAAGTTTAAATTACACATGAAAGTTATATTAGGTAATAAATACTTATATAATAATTGTTACACCTATTTTCAACAAAAGGGGAACACTGACTTCAGTAAGCCCGTTTGATAAACTGTCGGATCTCGGGTTATAGGCATTAGACACCGGTAAATAACCGTGATAAATGCTTCATGACACATGAACCAAGGCTGATAAATTTATGAATACGTTTTGTTTCCTCAGTCCTTTATGTGCAAATATAGAACAAGGGTGTTGTTCGTTGATATTGTTTTTGAAAAAATCTTTAGGAAGTCGATATTATATGTAGGTATGTCTTACTAACTGCGCCCCGCGGTTTTACCCGCGTCACTCTGCTCCAGTGGGTTGGAGTGTGATATTTTGTTGCTTATATGTTAATCCAGCTTATAAACTATCCGCGTGAAAACTTTCAGACTAATCCATTCAGTAGTTTTTGTGTGAAGGAGTAACAAACATACATCCACGCATACAAACTTCCGCATTTATGATATTAGTAGGATTCCATTAAACATCGTTTACTTAATTCATCATTCGCAGTAGCAGTGATATTATCCTCAAAATATAAAACAGACAGTATTTTCTCGTACAAATCCTCGGATTTGTCATAGTTTGAAGGACGTCCGAGGCCGGGATTAGGTTGAAGCTTCCCTGCTTTCACCCTTCTAATCCCCGGTGGTTAAAGACAGCTACATAAGAGTACGGACTAAAATCTCATACATAACACTGCCAGATCCATTTACATAGTTCAAACGCATCAGTTTTTTTGCCTTAACTATTGTAAAAAACGAGTAAGCTCTATAAACAAAGGCGAAAAATAGTCCCTCAATTTGGCTAATCTGGACCCACTTAAAGTTGTTGCTATCCCAGTTCATTCATTCCATCATCTTAATGCCAATACAGCCAAATAATCACAAGTAAGACTAACTACAATAGAACACGTTTGATTAGCCGTTTATTTAAACCTGATAACTTTTTTAGAAACAGAGATTACAAGTTAACATGAATTAATAACATCACTGCAATATAAACAATGAGTTGTTACCTAAATTCGTCACCTGGGTAACACGTGTGTGAAACGTTATCGCAAACGTCTCGATGGCAGCGAGGCTTATCGCGAGGATTGCGCGGCGACACAAAGCGCATGAGTCAGCAGCTGACGTCACCGGCGCCCGCGCACCGTGTCGAGCGTTGTTAGCTTAGGACTACATTTACATCATGTCCGCGCCTTACATGGCAGTACTGTTATTATTCTTTAAGATATCGTATTAGATGAACAATTTAACGAAAGAAGTACAAGTACGAACAAGCTTTGTAAGCTTGTTCGAACTTGTACCTACTTAGTTATGTCAACGGTGTCATCGGTTTTAGATTTTTCTTCTGCCAAAATTAGTATTAGTTTGATTGCATGGGATGACATATTGGTGAAGGCCGTGGTTGGGTGGCCGCGAGTGTGCGACTCACTACGCGAGTATGTGATGTGGAGCACCGGGACTTTTTTTTTCGGACGGACATATAATATGTAATTTGCCCTGAGGCTTTTGCTACTTTACCGGGCATAAGCACCGGAACTCTCTTAGTTGCGACGCTACTACCACATGGGAACCGAACTACCACTGCCGGCGTTAGGGGGACTGACACCCACACCCCGGGCAATAATATTATGGCGCCCACTTAAGGTAATCAAATCGATTATCGATCGATCAGAAATATTGTAAACGGTCGTAGACGGTTTTCTCGTTGCTTGATCGAGAGACGCTCGAGAAGAAAGACGCAAGTACACAAATCGGCGAATTAGCGCCACCCTCGAAGGTTTAGCTATCCCCACCATCCGACGCGCGTTCTAGTTTGGCGGTGGACCCCACCCACCAATCGCCCCCTCAAATTTGGCGCCCTGGGCCGTCGCCCCATCGTGCTCCCCCTTAACGCCGGCACTGCGGACTACAGACTAGCGGGTCGCGTGTACGTCTTTCTCTATGGTGAGGCGGATTTAGAGCATATCCGCTCTGGGTACTGTTTCACTGAGTGAGCTGCTTCCCGTTTCACTCCCTTCTCCCTTCCTCTGCCCCCTACACTGGCAGGAAGGTTTGTAGGGGTATACCCTCTCGTCATAGTAGGTAACTCAAAACGTTATGTAGATTATGTAAGCCAGGTATTCAGGATAACTTTCTTTTACTTGTACTTTGTGTTCAGTAACAAATTGCGAACGAAAAATACGAGCTTTATTTTTTTACACTTTCACATTTAATCTTATTTTAATAATTTTCAAACCACCCTACATTTTTTTTAAGAAGACCATGTGAGAGAAGAATTACTTACTACGCTTATGGATTATTTTGCAATCGGCAGATAAAAAATATCTGAAATTTTAATGTTGACAGAATATCCATACAAAATTTGCCAAAGTTGATTATTTTCGGAGGATTAATAAAATTGCCCTTTACGTGTAAATTTTACTTGTTATTTTTATGTTAAAATACAATTTCCAATCGAATGTAAATAAAACCAATTAATGTATCGGTAACTTATGATATCTTTATCAATAAATAAAATTAATTACAGTTAATGACCTAACGTCTATAATTAATGCATGTGCCAGATGATTGATTATATACAACGTAAGCGATGCTCATTACGTAAGCAATATATAATTAACACGTGGAAAAGGTACCAAAACATCCGCAGTGCTTTATTTAAACTGCGACACAATCAAATAAGGTGCTTTTAACATATATGCCATCTCTTTATCAAAAATATCTACATACGTATAAATGTATTAGTAAAGTTTACAGAAATGTAAATTAAATAACTTGATGGTTAGTTTATTTACATTTCTGTGAAAGAATATAGTTTACCGATAATTGTTTTTATAATATATAATATAATATAATAAAATTACATTAAAATATAAAATAAATCTTAACTTAGCACGTCGTTGGGGTCGATGTAATTCTTTTTGTTTCAGTGTATTTTAATATAAATTGTATTATTCTTCAAATATTTTTTTTCAGAATGTCTACCTATACCTATATTTTACATTGTCAATTAAAAGATATTTTTTTTAATACTTGAAATATTAAATGATGAATACATCTGCGAAAAGTACAGATGAGGCTCAATATTTCATCTGTAAATGCATTTTTTAACGATTCAAGCATGTTCCATTCCACTCAATAACTCCAATTACATTTTAAATATAAAATGCTTTTTAAAGCTTTTAAATACCTATAATAAAATCGGATTGTCATAATATGACAATCCGATTATCATAACTCCTCAATCCCAAGACTGCCCATCCGGGGTCCAAATCTCACAGGGCACCCTCTCACCCCCTTGCACATCCTGCACAAGCGCTACATGTAATGAAAAGTGCTCCCTGTTATGGTTTAAAAAATAATTTGTAGTTTTAAAACTAAACAATATAATAAGTTTCGAGCCCGGCTCGCATTTTTTCCCGGCGAAGTAGAAGACGAGGAGAGCTCCAGCCTAGACAAATGGTTTAAAAACTACAAACTAAGCAACCTGCGCAAGAGGGCGTGTGATTTCCTGTGGGATTTTGACCTCGGCTCAGGGCGGTAGCTGGCGGGGAAATTGAGGGATTATGCTTTTAGATCGAAAGGGGAGTTTTGTGCAACTATCGCTCTACGTAACAGTTCGTGGGTCTCTCGCACCTCGGGTCGACAAGGGCATCGGGGGGTTCTTTGCAAATAAAGGGCGAGAGGGGCGCGTTGCGTTTGCGGCCGCACTCTTCTTCGGTGCCGGTTCGGATAAAGTGATCTCTGGGTACTCGGAGAACTATAGACTATAAGAAACTCCAAGATCATTATTTTTGTCACCTTTTAAACTCTTTTGATTCATCATTCTATACATTTATGTAATATATTTTCGTCTGAAAATAATGGAAAGGGTTTCTTGAAATATTATAATAGCAGTATTTTAAGTAGGATCCTTTAAACTATAGACTATCTAATAAAACAAATATTTTATCGTTATTTATATTTTACCTATTAATAATTTTTTGTCCGTCTGTTTGTTCCAGGTAATTTCCAAAGCGACTGGAGCGATTTCAACGGGAATTTTACTGGCAGATTGTTGTAGTTACAAGTACCTACTAGCATAGGACAGTTGTATTTAAAAAAAAAATAAGCATAGAGACGAGAAATTGTGCGGGACTGCTAGTACGTATAATTAAATGTACTTCATATTTATTCATCTTAATTTGAATCCTATGCCAACAAATACTTAATAGACTAAGAGTTGCTTTAACAAACTTATATACCTAACCTAACTAATATTTTAGACGGGAACCATAACATTGAAAAAGATAGCCGAAGTAAACTGAATGTGGAAAGGCCCTAGTTTGTGCCATACTGTTTAAAAGCCAAACTTCAACTGCTATAGGATAATTGGTTGAATCTTATTGATTAATAGCAGAATTATCTTCAGGTGGAGATTGATGAACTTCTGATCACGGGCAAATATGTATAGCATTTATATTTAATCTTCACCAGCCCGTTTAAGACAGTTGAACATGGGCCTCCTCTTAACAGACCATTGAGGGATATTGCCATAATCACCACGTTGGTAGGCGTATTGGTGATCGCAGTAAGATGGTAACTAATCTTGAGCTGATAGATGCTGCTGCCCATCCATCAGCTGTATATACCTTAGTCGCCTTTTACGACAGCCATGGGAAGACATGGGGTGGTTTATTCTAAGATGGAAACCACACGGCACGGCATCTATTTAAATTAATTATCAAAATTATACAAGATTAGCCTATGCAAGAGAAAAAAAAAGACTATAGAAACGATGGTCCATGTGTGAAGACATAGCTAGAAAGGGTGGCTTGTGACATAACATTTGTATAGAGAAGTAAGAAAGAAGACACGCACCGCCGAACTTAAATATAATTGGGTTAATGGCAGGTGAATGATGTCTAGTCTCTCCGGGCAGTTCCTCCATTTGCTGTTGGAACCATTGCATAAAATATAGCCTACTTATGTAGCCGCTAAGCTAAGCCGCACAGAAGTTTTTTATGTTTATCCGACACAAACAAACGTAGCAATATTTAATGTTGATAATATTAGTTTAGATGGTAAAAAAACTAATTTTTGCTCTTTTTACAACGTCGTCGAAAGCGTTCGATGATAAAAGCCTATCTCCATACACACTCGACGTTTAAGGGCACTTTTATACACCAAGAGTCTGACGCTCATGCGACTTGCCGACCTATTTTAGTAAATTTGCTGACAACAAACGATACAAATGTGTATGCAGCCTTGGTACACAAATCTGACAGTTCTTCGTCAGGAATGCCAAAACCCAAATCTGATTGACAGCGGTCTTATAGTACACGATCGACACGATGTACTTTACGTTCGAGGTAAATTAACACGATATCGAATTTCTGCTCGTTTAAACAAAATCTGTAGATTTTAACAGTAATATGTAATAACAGTGTATGTTTTTGTAAATATATTATTGTAAATAGTGAGCAGTGTTAAAGTGTTACATCCATCTACCGATGCTCCTAAAATATTAACTGTTACTTTTTCGGAAATGCTTTACGTAATCCCTTCGTTGCCGCGGGAGTGCCCTCTAGTTAAGCAATGGTATGCTAATCATGACCACGAGTAGATGACCTACACACTAAAGCCTCATGGGTATTCCTTTAAAGTAGAGCATTAGTTGCACAAAGCCCACCTAAATTACGACCGCCCTGAGGTGAGGTCCAAGCCCCACAGAGGACGCCCGCTTGCGCAGGTTGCTTAGTTTGTAGTTTTTAAACCATTTTTTAAGGCTGGAACTCTACTCGCTTTTATGCCCGGTAAAGTAGCAAAAGCCTCGTGGCAAACGACGTATGACTGTCCGAAAAAAAAGAGCGTTCCTACGAGTATCTATTCTGGTACCATCATCTAATGTAGTTGATGACGCCTGCCCCCGCTAGTTAAAACATTTTTATTTTTATATTTATACCTATCATTAAGTAGATATCCCTGCTGCCATATCGGAGTATAAGTTACATGTAGGCTATTTAATGTAGGGCTTCCCACTCCATAGCGAAGACTTCTACTTATATACTACGAGAAGTGGGTTCAATCTATTATAACCCCATGGACGCTTCTTCAGAATCTGCAGATGTATGACTGCCGTCATCGCGGCCAGACTGCTCTTTACCTACCAAATATTTTCCTGTAATCTCGTTTAAGGTACAGAAAGGATCAAGTGTCTCTTCATTGCAATCTCTGGTAAATATTGAGAAGTATCAATACTCTTGTTAAACTGTAAATATTGTTAATTTACATTATTCGTACTATATTTATAACATTTCATTTTCAAACTAAATAACAGCACACACATCCTATATTTTTCACCGCATATCCAGTTTCATAAACTTTATTGTGTTGTAACAGAAAATTGTTATATACCGAGGTAGGCCACTCGACCTGTTAAATCAGCGAAGCACTCTAATTTATTCACATAGACTGAGGTTTTACCTGTTCATAAATAACAATTTATTATTATAACACTTCAGATATGCAGTATGCACCACTTTCGTCTTTTGTTTTCCACTGAGTTTTCTTTGAGCGAAAACACTTCATATGCTAATGTTGCTTCGTAAACTACAATAAAGCGACCAGGGACCAAGCCTGCTATTGAAATGGAGTAGACGTTTATTTTTCGATTTTAATAGTAGTTTTAGATTGTTAGATTTTGATAATAACACACGTCAAGACAATAACCGTGTTCTAGCAATAACAGTACGAGGTAATAGGCAAAAATCTACTCTCGTAATGTTTGATGTTTCATATGTCTCCGTGTGTATCCTTATTGTTATTATATTCCATTAATATAATTGATTCTGTACTTTTATTTATTATTATTATTTTATGTTTATTATTGTTGTGTGTTCAATAAATGATTTTTCTTTCTCCCTGCCCCATGAAGCACGTTAAGCCGTTGTCATATAACGATTTATGACAATTTGACTGCACCAGTGGCTCAGTGGTTACGGTAGTTGCTTCTGGGACCTGGTGTTCTGGGTTCGATACCCACCCGTTCTGAGTCTGGGTGTACTTTGTGTCCGTGAAATGTATGTTTGTAAAGTCCCACGCGACACAGGGATTTATTTCCATCGTGCCGGAGTTCATATTAAGAAAAAAAAAAAAATCGTTTACATGGAATCGGACAGACGTGGTGTGTGGTGGCGACAGTATTGTGTTTATTATGTTTATACACAGGTATGTTTATATATACATGATATAAATCTTTATAAACGTGATACTGCGGAAACTAACCCGCCCGACAAGCGTGGTGACTATGTAAACCCCATTTTGAGGGTTGCCGAGGTTCAGCAGTGGAACTTATACGGGCTAATGTAAAGCAATATAAGGTCAAGATATATTCCTTTCACATCAAAATAGTCGCAATTTGATAGAAGTGAAGTTATTACAGAACCTAGACGTTCTTTACGCGATCACTCAAAAGAAAGTAAATTGTTATTGACTTTACTTTAGTCGGTTCTCTATCGCAACATCAATTTTAATTCCGAAGAGTCAGACACACTCGAACTTGGTACACTTAAACCTACGTTTAATGTTTTTTGTGTCAATTTAGTTTATACAGGGTTATTGGAAATGTGACGTAGGTATTTCTCTTAAATCAACCAAAACCAACAGATATTGTCGCATTATGATGTGCCCGGGTCTGGGTCGTAGCGTGATGTTTTACAGTTTTTATATTATTATTAATCCACCTTATAATCGATTCCTCTGCTTTGTCGATATTTTATCGACAAGATCGTTCCAGAAGTACTATCGAAATGTGTGATAAAATTTTAAAATAGACAATGTGGTTTTAATATAATAGTTGCCTAGAGGGCACTGATACGGTAATGGTAAATACGTGGCAAAATTAGCTCTAGAGCCTTGTAATGAAAGATAATCTAGGTTGTACGAACGGGTGCCCCTAACACAAGTTCAAGGTCATTATATTCAGTATTTTTTAATGATAATGAAAAAATTATACAGGGTTACCTCGGTGACAGTGCGCAAATTTTACCTTCAGAAAGGTTTTTTGTTTTTTTGTTTTACCATGCTTCGAACAAAATAATTAAAATACGCACACCCACTGTGAACGGTAGCGCTGAGCTGACTGATACAAGCGCGCGCGTCCTTGCGCCCGCGCTTTCTCTCCCACGCCCTTTCCCGCGCTATTACCCCTTTCACTCCCGTGCATAGGGTGAGCGTGGTATTTGAAAATTTCGGTGGATAAACGATAACTAATAAATAGTTAGCATAAAAAGATTTTTTCATCCCACCATCTCGGAAAGAGTATTTTTAATCTTCAATATCTGAGTGGAAAAGCCGTTTTTATTCTCTAGAGGATAAAGTAAATTGAATTTAGAACATCGTGGGCACTAAGTTTGTGAATTAAAAAAAACATTAAACCTATTTACTGCTACCTCTATGGTGCCGAATATATCATACAACTTTTTTTTTAATTTGTTAAAAACTCAGACTCGGAACCTTCTTGGTGTTCTTTTTTCAATTTGCTTTGTACGCGGTTCTTTACGCGGCATTTTTTCACGTCATTGTTAAACCTTATATTAAAAACAAGAAACTTGAAAACAAGTGAAAAAACTAAAATGAGTGATTCTAGCGACGAGGAAGTTTGTTTGACGCCAACAGAATTGACTGAAACTGTTAATAATGCGCATTTCCTCGCTGAGGTGGAATGAAAAGTTACGTGTTGCACTCGAGTGCAAAGATTTTTCACCTCGTGCTCTTTTGATTCCCTCGCTAACGCTCAGGATTCTAATTTTGAATGACTCGCTGCGCTCGTGATTCAATTTTAGAATCCTTCGCTTGCTCGGTCATCAAAATTGAACACGCGGTTAAAAAGCAACTTTGTACTCTTGTATAACAAATAACTATTTTTCGTGAAATGTGTAACGATACTGATTACATGGAAAAATATGCGCACTGTCTCCGAAGTAACCCTGTATACATTACCATGACATGACATATGTCAATTTGACTCAGTATTAGACTGCACCGGTGACTGGGTGATTACGGTAGTTGCTTCTCTTCAAGTTTTCTCTTCTGAGTCAAAGTCTTTCGTCAAAGTCAAATTCAAAGTGGATTCGAGTCAAAGTTGGTCAATTTTGTGTGAACCACAGATAGTAGTTCTGAGTCTGGATGTGATATGTATCCTTGAGTTGAGTGTTTGTTCTTCGCGATACGGGGATTAAATTCCTTAGTACCCGGAGTCATCTTAAAAAAATAGACCTAAAAATTAAATAGATAAAACAGTATTAACGACGACTAAAAGTACTCATGGATCTCTAGAAAGCCCCGTGATGCTAGTTGTTCTTTTATCCAGCCGCAATTGCATTATTATCCGCACAGTCACGAGAAATGGGATTGATTTCCCTGGAGAAAGCGGATTCTCTTTTAAATACCTAGTACTTATTGTACTCAATATCCTCTTTTACGAGATAAGAGCTCTTTATAAGGTGTTTCCAAAACATATGCTATTATTTTAACAATAGGTGAAATGCATTTACACATTCCCACCGCCGCTGCAGTGTATTCGCGCGCTGGCGATGGGATATATGGGAATCTCCCTCTCCGTAGCGTGGTTTGCTAAACTCATACCACGAGGAGAGGACCCTACGCCACTAACACACCCCGGATACTTCTTCGATCCGCCGGGGGCCGGGTACGCATACGCATGAGCAATCCGGCCCCCCGACGGCATCCACGGCCACACTTACAGTGGCCCATTTGTCCAATTATAGGGACGCCCGGAGTGTAGCGGCGTCCCTACTCCTCATGGGTCATCCTCGAAGGCAGCGGGGCCCATGTGGCCACTCCCCGAGGCCAAGCCTAGGGCGGTAGGCGGCGGGTTTCGGCCCACCGCCGACCCCCAATAGGCCGTTTGAGTTGGTAGACGTCCTACGCTGCTGCGCTTGCCGATCCGCGGTATCCATTCGAGAACTTTTCGGCCCCAACTGCCATCTGTTCTCCGTGCTGTATGGCCTGCCGATTGCGACTTCAACGAACTTATCCGTTGGGCTATTTCGGTAACCCACGTTTTCCTACGTATATCCTCATTTCGATTTCCTAAAGAATGTATGAATTTCAAATATATTAAACAACTTAAAAATTATAACGACAACGTCCGTAACAATATTTAGCTTGCTTTAAATCACGGAGGTCGTGGGTTTGATCTCCACACGGGACAAGAAATCTTTTTGTAGATTCTAAGATTTATTTCCTGGTCTGGATGGTTACGGGACTACCCTCCGTGCCTCAGAAAGCACGTTAAGCCGTTGGTCCCGATTGTTATAACATCATCTATAACAATCGTAAAACCAGGGAACAGACAGCAGCGTTTCCTTGTGTGCTACAACATAAGACTACAGTCACCAACCCGCCTGTCAAGCGTGGTCACTATGCCAAAAAGCCTCCCTCGGGAGGAGGCCCATCACGGCCCAGGTTCAGCGGTAGACGTTGTACGGGCTGATGATGATGAAAAACCAACGATGTACAAATACACAGCCAGTTCAATATATTGAAAAGGTTGGTCGATCTACAAAAAATATAGTTCTACTAAATATATTTCCACTGAATGAGATACGGACCTTCGGGACAAAAGATATTCATGATCATGTTGTCACAATAGAGCGTCTCTGGGACAATATTTACAATATTGGTACAAATATAATGAACTGAGAGCAATGATCTCATAAATTTAATTGGCACATGAAAGAGAAAAATACCAATTAGAATACCTTCTTCTTTCGTGTCAATCCTTCAACTTTTTTTCCCATTCGTACCTAGTCATTTTTACCATTTATTGGCCACACTGACATTAATGGTATCCGCCATTAAGTCCTCCATATTGCAATTATCAGGGTATGATCAACTGGGCACCACAGAAGCACAGCGTTTCATTATTGACAATCATACCCCACTTAGTTATGTAGATTTTGCCTGCAGGGACCCACTTGCGTTCCCAGCGTGTTAAGTGTTTTCCAAACTGACTGGGGTAGGTTATGCCCAGGTGGTATTTTTTCCGCAGGTAGGAAGGGGTTAAAATTGACAGCCACACGTCGAGTCGAGTGTCGGTTGAATCTGCCATTTAAAATATTATTTACAAAATACAAACTCTATGCAAAGAGATCGATTTTACACAACTTGTAATTCTTGGGTACTTTGTTAAAACTTACGTATTTAGCTAATTACTAATTTACTGTAACTATAATTTTAACACATGAAAAAACATGATTTATCTTTTGTCTAAGTTAAGTAGGTTTGGTACTTAATAAAACTGTGTTTACATACGTAAATATATCACCATACCTACTCAAACTAAAAAAACAAATGACAACGTAAATTTCGTGATTTGATGTTTACCTAGCTTTGTCACGATTGTGTAATGGAGGTCACACACGAACGTTACCTACTATATTCCATCCCTCAAAGTCAAATTCCCACGTGTTACGAAACGTTCCGACTAAAACCCGGTTTCCACCGCCAGCAGAACGGACCTATTAAAGATTCCGTTTTACTAGCAAAAGTGAACTGCAAACTAGTATTCCCATCGATAAGCAGCATAGCATTGAACGCTCATATATTTAATTCCAGCTTAGAATAGAACACCTTAACTTCATGTGGGTATCGTAAGAGGCAACTAGACTGATCTAGTTGCCTCTTACGATACCCACATGAAGTGGAGCTGACTCCAAGATACACCCATCTTACTGCGATTACCAATCCTCCAAGCGTGGCAATTCCGGCAATATCCCTCAACGACCCTGGCTTGACAAGGTCTAAGAAGAAATCCATGTTCAGCAGTGGACGTAATCGGGCTGATACAGTAAGAAATACTAGACGAACAGAAAGATCTTAATGCTCTCGCTCATTTTCCTTACGCTTTGGAATTCAACAGACTAAAACTTTTTGTTGATGGAAATGTAAACTTATTCCATTAAAAAGGAGCCTGTTCGCCTAAGCGTTATCCCCCAATTACCCCTTCGCAGTGGAAGATGGTTTTTTACATAAGCGGAGTTAAACGACAAAGCGAAGTATAGCGGGATGTGAGAGGTACAGACACATTTCGACGCCATGTTTTCTCATCCCCGCTCCGCTCTGTTCCGCTGGTGCGATATTAGTATGGAAATACCGCATATCTTCTAAGCACTGCTCAATTGTTGCTATTTCCGCTGAGCAGAGACGTCGTATCAATAACGAAATTCTACTGGTTATTTTGTATGTGGGACCAGACAAATACCCTGTATCCATCTGATGTTAAATACAAGGACAGCTAGAAGCACATCACTAGCTGTCCTCATACTGCCGGCCCTTTCGACGTCTCCGTGAGCTTTGGCGAACTTACGGACAGAATCACATCCTACTAACATTATAAACGCGAAAGTTTGTAAGTATGGATGGATGGATGTTTGTTACTGTGTTACGCCAAAACTACTGAATTGAATTGGCTGAAATTTTGCACCGGGATAGGTTATACGCTGGATTAATGTATAATTAGAGTAACGCGGGTAAAACCGCGGGGCGCAGCTGATTTAAATAATGTTATTTGGCTGTGGTAATTTGAAAGGATGTATTTTCCCAGTCGAGCCTTAGCTATATACATTACGTCTCCTCTTATAACGCCTTCGCTTTGGTGGAAAACGGGTATAAGTCTATATACATATGTATATATAAGTAAATTTATCGTATAAGGGTATGTTAATGTTTAATAGTAATACATTATGTAGGTTGGCACGCTCACAATGTCTGACATACAATTTAATTGATTTGGGTACCTCCACAATTGTTGATACATGCAATCTATAGATTAATTAATGATAATCCTCTTATAACGTGATCACTTGTATGTGTATGTAATTACGGAATATCGGGTGAGTTCTACATAACAGAAAAAAGCTTAGCGTGGTTATTTTTTCTTTACTCATTATTGCTTTACTCGTAGGTACTCTGCTCCAATAGGTCGCAGCATGGAGTTTTATACTCTTATTAATCGAGTTTTAAAACGATATCTGTGCAATATAAGCAAAATCTGTATTTGAGAGCGATAGAGTAACATCCACAGCCCTTTCTTTACCTGGGGTAAATGCATTAGGCACCGTCGTAGCAGCAGGGTATTTAGGACTCCTCTCAGGGTACTTAGGTCGTACCACTAAACCCCCCGAGTTCTCGTCCAAACGCTATTAAAATGGGCACCAAGAACTGTCTTAACAAACCCGACGGGCCCTGAATTAGAACTTCTTGGAGTGGCCCTCTTAATGTTTTTATTTAGTGGCACAGTTTCACTACTGCAAGACGAGGCAGATAAGTGTTGTTCAAATTAAAACTACACTTCTAACTTGTGTACACTTAAGTACATAACTCTATCACTACAATAGAATAAATCTCATCGTCCGTATTCTTGAAGAAAAGGCAATCCGAGAGAACGAGCAATCCCATTTACAACTTGATGTGAAAGTTAAACTTGTAAGTTGTAAATATTACAAGAAAGGTTTACAGCGGGAAGGTGCAAGTTGGCGAAGTCTTTATGTTTTGAACTAAGTTTCTATAGTTATACCGTCTGACTATTGCCACAGCGGCGCAATTCTAAGGAGATTAGCCATCTGCGCAAGCCATATTGTAGTGCACAAGTCCGCGCAAAACAGGCACTCACGATTTCTTTACTATCTATCAAATCGGTGTTCAGGCTTACGATGGACAGTTTATCGTGCGCTTCGAGGCACGGGTGAGATATAACCAACTTCCTGACTGCACGCGTTTCTTATATTTTTTCGGGCGAGAATTTCTAGTATTAGGTACTAGAAATAAAAAGTTCTGTTAATAAAATTTGCCCGGCCTCGAACTCGGGACAGCGGTATTTATGGTTACGTATTACCGCTAGACCAACGAAATAAGTAAACCTACTGTTTAGATTCTATGTTGTATGCTTTGTTCTGCGGCTGAAGGACGGCGCGGCCGCGGCGCCACTTCGCCTCAATGGCGGTACTTCACGGCCTTGACTTGGAAATACAGGCAAATTACATACGACATATTAACCAGCATTTGTAACGTATATATTATTATGATATTTGCATGCCTAACAGGTCGTAACCTGTAGTAAGATTAGACCTTTAAATAAAAATTGAAGAAAGAGGAACGGTACACATTCTATTGGTGACAAAACATAACGTACAGCGCCATCTGTGATGTTTCAGCGAAACTATTTCAGTTCGCTAATCTGTCACGCGCTGGCGTGGTCTCTGGAGTGAGATTAAGCCTAAAAAGATTTTTCGATAACATTGTTCTAAAAAGTCGTAGCCATCCAGAAATATTGTATGGATGTTTAGAGATGCATGTTGTGTAACGGTCATTAGTCTGTTCCGACAAAAGAAAAATAAAAAGAAAAAGAGATTTACGGTGGCAAAAGCAGGACTTAAAAAGTATCTACAATGTACCTACAATGTAAATAGCAGGGCTTCAGCCACAGAACTGTGAACTAATTGTTTGGTTATTTTCTTACTAAAACTGAAGAACTTAAATAATATTTTATTTTATTGTAGTTAGCCACGAGGCTTTAACTACCACCGGACAAAAAGGTGATCGGGGCTCTAGCCTTATTAAATTATTGAAAAACTTGAAATCCAGTCAGACCCAGTGGTGGTCGCTGGTGGGGATTGACAAATGATGACTTCTGAAGATAGAATTTTATACCAGTTTTGTACAACTGTCGAAATAAAAAGCTACACTCAGTAAGTAACATAGGCTTAGTTTGATAAAGTAGTTTCTACGGGAACTAGAGTTGATTTGGTAAATCCTAGTAGAAACTGCTAGTCAGAAATAAAGTAATAATGCATTCTAGTTTGTTTTAAATGCCAAGTTAACAAAGCTCTGTTCAGTATTGTGTAAGTTTTGATTTCTAGCCCGCCAACGCACTGGCGTCTGATTGCCACATGGCTCCACACAACTTGATATCACACCATGTTGAATAAATATTTAAGTTTTAGAGACATTAAACAGAACATTTTATAGCTTCCGTATAAGTCAAGTGCATTTCATCTATTTTAGGTAGTACTTTTTCTAATTTGACACGTACAAATATGTAAATAATATAAATATTTAAAAAAATTATAGGCCAATGAAATTTAAAAAAATGCATAAAATGTATATACATATGCATTTATCCACCTATAATATTGGCTGTGAATGAAATTTGACGTGTAGTTATATTTATTACCTGGGTTAACCTGACTGCATAAATAAAACATCACTTTGTGACCCACTGGAAAACGTAAGTAATACAAGGGCGCTACTAACAGATGAATGCAATTAATAAAGCTTTAGTCAAACTTCTTCGTTTTTTTTTTAAACTACGGCAAAGCTTAGCACATACTAAACAAAACAAATAAGATGAATAAATTATAACCGCGTACCAAATTCGAACCGAATTTATTAATCTCTTTATAACACGTCACTAAAATCTTCAGATAAACAGAAGCTAAAGTTTCGCAACTCAATTCAATTATGTCTCAAGTTTTACTCCTTTAGTATTTAAAAAGCAATTAACATACCAGTTGCACTCTTATAAATGACTAAACTTATATTAAGCCCTTAATAGAATTCGCGAGCTAGTGCAGACTGAATTTTATGCAAGTGGAATTTGCTTTAAGCGAATAGCAAAGTGCTTCTCCTTGGCATTAAGTTATACTTAGGTACGTACTGTTCCATTTAGTTGACTGTTAGTTTTAAAGAGGCAATAACTGTGTTTATTAAATAATAGACCAAAGATTATTAAGCTTCAGAAACTAATAACCAAAATTGATACTGCTTTAGTCAAAAATGTAAATAGAGAAACATGGACGAAAGAAGTAATTAAATGGTATCCTAGAAATGGAAAGAGATGACAAGAGGTGGTACTAGTCCTACCCACACCCACTACTGTAATTCCTGTAAATCAGGATCACCAGTGGTAACGACAGGAACCTACAGAGTCCCGGGAAAAAATAAACTACATAGTTTTTTACTGCCGCAAAGAATTTTATCAAAAGGAGATTAGGAAGAGTATGAGCGTTTATCGATGTTTAGATGTTTATCGATATTTAGCGATGAGAGAATATCCTACAAAAAGGATGAGGACTGCAAAATCGGGACAAAAATGAGTGTAAGAGACTAATGAAGACCTATATCCAAGGACTACCTGACCAACTGGCTGATAAAAAAATATTTTGATATCATTTTCATTGAAGCATACTTTTATTATAATACCGTAAACAATTAGGTTACTAATAAAGTTCAAATTTACTATTATTATTTTAAACGAAAGTTCATTAAAGTTTCAGAAATTAATAACCAGGTTTATTGACATGCTCTAATCACAAACACAGATGGTCCACTAAACTGAAAACAAAAGAAAGAGCTACATACACAGCTGGCGCGCGCGTCCCACATATTTGTTACCACATGAGTGTCATTAACAATACATTCTCCTAACGGCATGGCCTTGAGCTTGGAACAGATGGCATTGTAGAATTTGTAGGAACCTTTAAAGCATGTATCTAATTCGCGTCGTCGAATAATGTAATTAGTGTGCGCCGTAGATTGTAATTGCATGTACATTGTTCCAAACATTACGATTAAATTCATATTGTTTTGGACTGTAGAACTCGTAACGTTCACGTAACAGGCGATCATAGCTCTGTTAGTGTCCTCGTATGGGATTGTCTGAGTTTGAGATGTGTCATAATAATTAAGAGAATGTACTTCTTTATGGGACAATTTGGTTTTTAACTACTGCCACTGCTGCTATTATAATTACAACGTTCTTGAGTTTCCAAAAATGTTTTTTTATTTTATTTTAAATTATTATCTTTGTAGCCATTAAGACTAGTTAGTATCATTGTGTCGCACAATAGATGTATAAAGGTATCAACAGAGCCTCAAGCCTATGATCCAATTAAAATCGTTAAAGCAGCCTCCAAAACAAGTATGCCCTTAGAGACTCCATATTTTATGCTAACAGCCGACCCTATTAGTAAAAAAATGAGAGACTTGGAAAAATCTGAGTTCACCCCACTCTAAATGTGGTGAAAAGAGGTTATATTTTATGGGCATATATATGTAGGTAGATCAGTGAATTGTACTAGAGTTTTAATAAAACATTACAATGGATATAATACACCAAAGGCGTTTGTCACAGTGATTTGGTATGCAACAAAGCGAATATAGCTTTGACTCAAAGTATAATATATTTCAAGTACACTAGAATTCTCGGGCAAGCGATGAAAAGAAATGATCTATAGGAATTTCATCAATACAATCCCCATTCAAATTTTAAAGACTTAGAGACTGTATTGAATATTTAGATTTGGGCAATTCGTATTTACTATTTTAAAACATCGAATCAGTCATTTACTATCCGCCTAGCACGACTCGGAATCTACTAAACCGACTACGAGTACGGTAAATATCATCACCAACACAATTTTGTATTCAAAATCACTTCACTCACTCACTCACTTTCACTTTTGGAAGTTCATTTTTGATAAATAAAAGTTACGCACAACAAAATAGTAACGCATTACCGTTTACTTTGTAACAAAAATAGCGCGCTTTACATGGTTTTAATATTTTATTTCAGGATCACAAAATTTTTATATATTTAAAACATTATAATTTTCTAATGATTTTGTTTGTCTATTAAGATTTTCAAAACCCCAACAATGCAAATAAAACTTAAAGAAATAATAATTACAAGATCTCAAACACTTTTATCTTTTACCATTGATTTTAATGAGCGGTAATAACGCTTTCTTTAATTTTGCGTGAATATTTGTTGAAATGTTCTATGTGTCCTTTTTTATACTTTAAATCTTGGCATTCAAATGTCTGTTATAGTCTACTACTACTCTTCGTAGCATTCTGTATGTCAGTCGATTCGAAACATTGGCGACAAATGTCATTTATATCTTTGCGAGGGTTATCGCCATGGCTCGCCAAGGGAAAAATGCCTCGTGTTGGGTCAGAATACCGATTGAAAAATATCTGTAAAGTTGGTCACAGTTCAAGCGGGTCAGTGAAGCGCCCAACTCGAGCTCGCTGCTCACTGGTCATACATTATTCATACCCACAGCGCCACCGGATATTGCTTCTGAACGTTATGACTATATGTACAACAGTTATGTTTCGATTTTAGCAATATACGACATAATCAATGTTAATGATTTATGGTTCATTTTACACTATTCATAATATACATGCGGCACTTAAGAAACTGGATGTTTGTTTATTATTATTTAACACCAAGACCACGTAACTGAATTAGAGTTGAAGGCGGCTTATAGATTACCGGCCCTTTGCATCAGAACACCAATTCAACATTGGTAAATCCGCCACCCACAACTGCGAGTACAATATAAAAGTAGCAATAACGTAAACAGAAAGTAGGTTAATGGCATCAGCCTTTGAATGAAAAACAAAATGGCAAAAATCTAAAGATTAAATCCAAAGGGAAAGTTTCGATCGACTTATTCGTACTCGAAGATATAAGTAGTAAATCAAGACACATAAATACAAACAACAAGGCACTTTTGCTCCGTAAAAGCAGGATATTTGTTAGAATCGATGAAAAACAATTCGACATAGACACAAATATAGGCTTAAAGTTTACGGCTACTACACAATAAAAGAATCTTATATACATTTTATTGCTTTTCCAAAGTTCTCCCCGTGGGGAGGACGTGAAAAACTTTTCTGTATCCTTGAAACAATTTTTGATTTGATTTATTTATCTGTGAAGATAAGTACAAAAAATCGCCGATTTAAAAACTTTGGCTGCTGTTTCACCAATTGCCATCAGACGACCACGAATGGGAATACGTAACAACACTTTCAGATCCTGATTTTACTTTAGGTTTTATTGCATTTGTTAATTAGTTAATCATTTGACAAACAGGTACACACCGTTGACTTGAGTTGTATTGTGATGAGACTGTGGCTTACCAATCAGTATTAATTATCCTACGATCCCGAATTCGAATCGCAGCAACTTGACCTATTTCTAATAGAAACATGGCTATGAATTTGAGTGAGTTCGATTTTCATTGATAAACTAGACGGCAGATTATTACTATTTAGAATATTTTCAGGCACAGTTGTTGCCGAGGATACTATCGATAATTTTATTATATATGTATTATTAAATTACACTTGAGAGCAATAAAATCGCACACCCCTTGTAATTTGGTTTATTACTGATTGTTTTCTAAAATCTAAAGATATTGAGTAAAAATCATTAGACAAAATTAAAGCATACAAGCTTAGCTTTACAAAAACATAAAATTAAAATCATTGACCTTTACGTAACTTACAAAAACCGACCGTACACCGAATTCCCCAAATTCACGCGTTTGCGTTGTCACTACTTGCACCCTTAGCCGCAGGTATAAAAAGGTCGGTTTATTGGAATTTTTAATCAGTTGCATACCGAAGGTCAACGTGATAACATCTCTACTGGAAGCATACGGATTTACTGGAAAAATATGGATACCACGCCCGCAGAAGCCGCTCAAGTTATTGCCTTGCTCGAAGCAGGCCATAACCAAAGTGAAGTTGCTCGACGGCTAAATTTGAGCCGCTACTCTGTTCGTCGTGTATACCAGAGGTTCCAAGAGACCGGTGGCTACATTCGGCGACCAGGATCTGGCCGGCGACGCACAACATCAGAGCGTGATGACCGCTTTCTTGTGACAAGGTCTTTGAGAAATCGGCAACTGAACGCGGTTCAACTGGGACAACAGCTTCGAGAAGTTCGCAATGTCAGTATAAGTCGGTGGACAGTTCGAAGAAGACTAGGTGAAGCAGGAATGACTTCACATCGCCCAGCAAATGGTCCCAAATTGACCACAGCTCACCGACAAGCCCGGCTACAATTTGCTAGGGAACATTTAAATTGGACGTATGACCAATGGCGGGCTGTTATGTTCTCTGATGAGTGCAGAATGACTTTACATGGTCATGATGGACGCTCTAGGGTCTACAGAAGGTCATCAGAGCGATTTTCACAATGCTGCATAAGCGAACGTGTGGCTTTTGGAGGTGGATCGTGTATGTTTTGGGGTGGCATAATGTTGGACACTAAAACTGACATTGTATTCATCACTACGGCGAATACCGGCCCGAGATCGAGAAGTTTGACGGCTGCACGATACGTCGAAGAAGTGCTCGAAGAACATGTGAGGCCGCTTGCGTGGCTTATGGGAGAAGATTTTCTCTTAATGCACGACAACGCCAGACCGCATGTCGCTAGAACAGTTTGCGACTACATGGAAGACGTTGGAATCACCGCGATGGAGTGGCCAGCTCGTAGTCCTGATCTCAATCCGATTGAGCATGTCTGGGATGAACTAAAAAGAAGAGTTCGAGCAAGAAGCCCTGCTCCTACGCGCCTCCAAGAGCTTCAACTTGCCATTGAAGAGGAGTGGAACGCCATACCACAAGATTTCATGGTGAAATTAATACGGTCCATGAAAAACCGATTAAGAGCTGTAATCAAGGCTAGGGGAGGGAATACACCTTATTAAAAAAACAATTTGATCAAGCATTTTGAGTTTTATTTTTATTCTTTCTTAAGCTAAATTGGGTAATTTTATCCGTATGTTGGGTTTTGTGCCCTAAAACTCCCTATGGGTACTTTTTTTACACTGTATTTGATATCATTAGAAAGGTACTGAAGTAAACATTCAAATAGTGTAAGTTTTATTTTAATATGTATTCACATTCATGAAAAAAACTGCTTTAACAACAAAAAGTCAACGTGTGCGATTTTATTGCTCTCAAGTGTATATTATCATATTATATATATTATTAAATGACATGTTAAAACTGTTCTCATGTCAAAAGGTTATTATAGTATTCAGGACTATATTGAAAATAAAGACGTTTGGGTTTCGGTACCATCTTTGCACCCCATTGACCATAATAATATAGCCAAGTACAATAGTTGTGACTAGAACTGTGTCTTATCCTGTGAACTGTCTGTAATTGACTTCTTTACATACCTTAACTATTAATACCGCTAGTTCTGTCTCAATATCATTCAATCTTATTGAGCAAAAATAAACAATTAATAACAAGACAACCGTTTGGGCAATAAATGTGTATACCTACTAAAATATAAATTAAAATTACTGGACCTAAACCCCGCGCAATTGCCCATTTGAGTATGTTTCGCCGGACCGCCTCATGTGGGCCGTGTTAAAACCGGTCGTAGAGTAACCCACTGAGTTTGTTTCGGCGGATCTGTTCAGTTGAGGTGCATTGGATCCGGTGGTAGCATTAAAGCGCGTCCGTCGTTATATGCTCATGGTCCACCCAAATAATGACAATTGTTTTGGCATAACATAGACAGAACAAGCATTTTGCGTCTCTAGCGACAATATACATTAATTATAATAATTAATTTTATTATAAATAAGTAATAATAATAGGTGTATAAATAAACAACAAATGTAATTTAAGATAAATAATAATTATTTTTCAAAGAATGTTCGACGTTTTACAAGTGCCTGTAATTGGTTTACGTAAATAAAAATCATTTTTATTTATTTATTTATTTTGTGGGTCTCTTTTTGAAAGCTTTCTTTTTTTTTTTTTTTTGAGGCGAGGCTGGCGGCTAGCGAAACGGAGAGACGTTTCACTAGCCGCCAGCCTCGCCGCAAGTCTCCAGCGCTATTCTCTGAGTACATTTCGCCAGTCGCTCCGCCATTCGCCGCGGCGTGGCGTATGGCTTGATCAGTCCATTTTATATTAATTTCTTTTAGTTGACGTTCGCACCACGGCCCGGCCTGGATGTTACGGTCCTGAATTCTGATAATCAGGGTTGAACATATAATTGTTCTTTAATGCCCCACAAATATTTATTAGCTATAAATGTCTAGAACTCAGCCCATGTAGACTTCAGCAAGGGTAAATTTACTCTTACATAATATATTATGGCTTCGATATATAAAATATTAATATAGAACAATACAAAAACATGCCGTTACGACAAACAGCTGGTCCGCCGCCGCCAGCCTGATTCTTGATCGGTCCCGTTTTTGTCGTGGGGAATCATGTAGCCACATTGATATACGGAACATAGATACATTCGTCGGAGAAAGTAAAATATCAACTCATAATTAATAGTCAACGTGAATTGGAGTGATTTGATTACTACTAATAAAAAAAATATGATTATCGAATTACATACACTTAATGACTACTTTAGTATTTATTTATTTTTATTTTATTTCTTTAGAAAACTTACAGCTAATTAACAAATAGTTCAATACACAATAAAGCCAACTACAAGTTTTCACATTTAGAATATGTGTATTCATACAAACGCCGTAGGAAGACAGTGTAAAATGTTTAAAAAAGTGTTATACAGATGCAATATATAAATAAATAGAATCAAACAAAATATAAACAATGTTATCACAGCAAAGAACAGAATTACAAGATGTTTTAACTATTGCTGGTTACCTACTATTTGAAATTGATATCATATCAAATGTAATTGTTTTCTTATTGTCTGCAGGCCTCGAGTGATGGGTTCGCTGATAGATTGTGCATGACCACAGCTTCTTGCCCACACCACATGCATACATGTTCCGCTGCGTTCTAAACAAGTAAGTGACTGGCATAAGTTTGTTGAAAATGTGGTATACTTACATAATATATTACGAATGCCTTGTGGTTTCCGGCGTAGAATAGATCACCCCATGACTTCCCACGGGTGTCGTAAAAGGCGACTAAGGGACATGTGGCTGATGAATGGGCAGCAGCGTCCATTAGCTCAAGATTTACATCTTACTGCGATCACCAATCCCTCTGCCAAGCGTGGTGATTATGGCTATATCCCTCTACGATCCTGGCTTGCCAAGGTCTGTTAAGAGGAGGCCCATGTTCAGCAGTGGACGTAAACGGGCTGTTGATGATGATGATGATATTACGAAAAACAAGTATCTCTTTGCTCTCTTTATTATCATTTATTTTGAATGTCTAAATTGCTTTATTAAAACACACATTGACACAAGACAAACAGATGTAACACCTGCAATAATATTTAATAGATATTATCAAAATGATACCAATATTTATTTTATATTCATTGCGAATTTTTTGACAAATACAAGTATATGTGAATACCGAATTAAGATTATTTCGTTCTATTTATTGATATCATCAAAAATATGTAAAATAATTTCCTTATAGTAGGTAATGAGGATTTAAAGAGAATAGAGTGAAAAAGGTAATAAATTATTAAATAATTAATTAAAACTTTATTCCCTGATATAATAGTTTGTTTGTTTTACAGCGCAGCATGGCGCGTGTGATGCGTGTGGTGTGTGCATGGCTTTTGATAGCCTGCGCTTGGTGCGCGGTGGCTGGTCCGGGCCCACCTACCGATGAACATATTACACTGCGCTTCACACATGGGTTATATAACCTCAGTATACCTGAAAATAGCCCACCTCGCACGTACGCCGAGCAGCCACCTGGTGATGAGCCGCTCGGTGTACATCTTCCGTCACCAGATGCACGCGTGCGCTTTCGAATCCGCCACGGCGATAAGGACAAGTTTTTTAAAGCAGAAGAACGCACCGTCGGGGATTTCTGCTTTCTTTCCATCCGTACGCGTGCTGGTCATGCGGACGTCTTGAATCGTGAACGTCGTGATACATATCGCCTAGAAGTTCATGCCACGGCACAATTACCCGACGGCCATTCACTCGAAGCTGATACCTTACTCGCCGTTAGTGTGGCTGATCAGAATGACCTCAGTCCGTTATTCTATCCCACGGATTACGAGGCTCTCGTGCCTGAAGATACACCGTTGCATGCCAGCATATTGCAGGTTGCAGCAGAGGACGCTGACCTAGGCCTCAATGGCGAAATATACTATAGTCTTGCAGAACCCACCGATCGATTTGCCGTACATCCTACCACGGGTATTGTTAGTTTGACACATCCTCTGTCAGCGGTAGAAAATCCTCACAACAAGTTTACTGTGCTAGCACGTGACCGAGCTTCACTACTAGCGCGAGGCGAGCAAGCCCCGGCAGCTAGAGCCACAGTGGCTGTACGCGTGCAGCGGGTCAATCTACACGCACCAGAACTCCGCGTGCGTCGCATGCCTGAGGTGGTGGAGAACACCACTACCGAGATCTATGCGATAGTGGAAGTCACGGATGCAGATGATGGAGACCACGGTCGCATCGCTGGACTGGAAATCGTTGATGGTGACCCCGATGGCCATTTCCGCGTGAGGCCATCCGCGCAAGCCGGAGAATGGGACGTGATAGTACATGCCCTTTTGGACCGCGAAACCGCACCAGCTGGATATAATCTCACATTGCGTGCGACGGATGCCGGTCACCCGCCACGCTCTTCATACCTCACAATCCCAGTCACTCTCATCGATGCCAATGACAACGCTCCCGTTTTTAGCCGTGAAATATATGAGGCAAGTGTGCCAGAAACTGTACCACCCAACACTCCTGTCATCAGGCTAAAGGTGAGCGATCGCGACGAAGGCCGCAATGCGAGAGTTTATATCGAAGTTGTTGGTGGCAACGAAGGTCAAGAATTCTACGTAAATCCAGACACTGGGGTACTTTATACAGCAGTGGCGCTCGATGCGGAGGAGAAATCTCTTTACACACTTACTGTATCGGCAATCGACCAAGGTAACGCTGGTACACGGAAACAGTCCTCTGCAAAAGTAAAGATCACGGTACTCGATTCGAACGATAATGATCCTGCATTTGAACGGGATATTATGGAAGTGACAATGCAAGAGAATGGTCAAAGTGGTGCCGTAGTAGCGCGAGTTATTGCTCGTGACGCCGATTCTGGCGATAACGCATACATATCATATAGCATAGCCAATTTACAACCCGTTCCATTTGAGGTAGACCATTTCTCCGGTACCATCAGGACGACGCGCCTTCTAGACTACGAGAGTATGCGGCGAGAATACACACTTCGAATTAGAGCTAGCGATTGGGGTACACCATATCGACGTCAGGCAGAAATGCAACTTATGTTGAAACTAGAAGATGTAAATGATAATAGGCCACAGTTTGAACGCGTTGATTGCGTGGGATATTTACCCCGACGAATCACTATTGGCACCGAAATAGTAACACTGTCTGCCATTGATTTTGATGCAGGTGATGTGGTTTCCTACCGTATCATCGGTGGAAACGAGGACAACTGTTTCGTTTTAGACGCAGGGACTGGTGTAGTAAGTCTCTCTTGCGACTTAAGCGATATCCGCTCAGATTCTAGAGTTCTGAATGTGACAGCTACGGATGGTACTCACTTCGCTGATGCGACATCTTTGATGCTGCACTTGGTGACCAGTACTAACTCAGGTGGGGAAGTCGGTCCTCTGGAATGCCGTGACACTGGCGTAGCACGCCGACTCACCGAACTATTAGCCGCTGCGGAACGCAGCAATTCACCACTCGATCTCTCAGATGAATTTTCTCTTGCTCCATCTCGCTATGGAGAAAATCTTCACGCTCCCGAATTCATAGATTTTCCTGTAGAGGTAAAAGTAAACGAGTCAGTAGCTCTCGGGACTTCGCTAGTTAAACTAAAAGCCCGAGATCGTGACCTCGGATACAACGGCCTACTTGTATATGGTATCTCCGGTGGTGACGCCGATTCAGTATTTCGTATTGACCCTGACACCGGAGAACTTCAAGTAATAGGTTACCTAGACAGGGAAAGAGAGAGTGAATACTATTTAAATATAACTGTTTACGATCTGGGCAAACCCCAGCACTCAATATCACGACTCCTGCCCGTCACCGTACTCGACGTAAACGACAATCGGCCGCATTTCGAAAAGACCCTGGCAAGTTTTCGTGTCACTGAAAATGCGTTAAATGGGACATCAATATTTCGCGCCAATGCAACAGATCGTGATGCAGGCAATTTTGCCCGAATAACATACAGTCTTATGGGTGCTAGTGATAGCGAATTCTGCATAGAACGTAAAAAAGGAATATTACGTGTATGTGCTACCTTGGACCGCGAACGTCGCGCACTCTACGAATTAACAGTGCGCGCTACGGACGGCGGCGGGTTGCATGCAGACGCACTAGTCCGTGTGTCAGTTGATGACATAAATGATAATGCCCCGCATTTTGGACTTGCTACATACGGCGCACGTGTACGTGAAGATGTACCACTGGGCACGCTGGTAGCCGTCGTAGAAGCCTTCGATCCCGACCTGGGTGTAGGCGGCATAATCACTTACTCATTGCCCGACCAACCTGCCGACGACATTATTTTCACTATCGATGCCGGTTCTGGTACACTGCGCACTGCAAAACTCTTGGACTTCGAAGAAAGACAGGTGTGTTATCAAGTACATGTTGTTGTGAATTTAAATGCCTACCGTAATGTTTTTTTTTTAGTTTCGTTATAACAGTAGATTGATGATGTCTTAACTGTTAAGGTATATGGCGTGACAGTTCGGGCAACAGACGGAGGTCAACCGGCGTTATGGGCTGAAGCTACCGTAATTATAGAGGTAAGTGCACTCACTAATCCATTTTTATATTTCACTTTTAAAATGTAGTTTTTGGATCTTAGTCCAATACTATTTTTTTTTTTTATTTATTTATTTAGCTCTTCAACAATGAGTACACTGTTACATTAAAAAAACAATTACAATGTGAACTTAAGTCTAAATGTCTCACTACTTACAGAAGAGCACTGCATGCACTATAATATGAGCAAAAACAATTATTATAAAATTTCAATACAAATATATTTAACTATGTTGGATAAAATTGTCTTACAAATAAAATTAAAATAAAATATTGAATAGAAAATAATAATAATTAATTAGATTACAATATGATTAAAAAAAAATTACAATATACCTTTACATTTAATAAGTTAATTCAATTACAATTTATTATTAGATTACTATTACCATTTGAATACTTATATCAATTATATTGTGGGTGATAAAGAGTTTAAAATAATTACGATTATTATTAACGATTGGTCAGAAGTAAAATTTTCTTTTTTAGAGCTGGCACAGAATCGTGGAACAAATCGATATCCATGTCCAGTTCTTTGTATATGTTATACATTCTTGAAAGTGAACAGTTTTGCTTTAAGTTAGTTCGACTGAATGGCTGACAAAAGAGCTTTTTATTGGTGGTTCTTGGGATAGATCGTGGTACATTAAAAGAAATTTTACTAAGCAGTTGTGGGCAGTCTAATTGTTACTATATAGTAAAATATTATAATATATACATTAATGTACAGGTGGTGGACGTCGATGAGAACATGCACGCTCCTCAGTTTACGGAACATGCGGTAGTGATGGGCTCGGTGCGGGAGGACGCAACGCGTGGTACGGTGGTGCTCACTGCTGCCGCCACCGACGCCGATCCACCCGGTCGAGACAGTCGACTAGCTTACTACATTGTCGCCGGCTCCGGGATGGCACACTTCTCTGTAGACGATGCTGGTATGTTGTGTACACTAATGTACAAATCAAAACACGTTGGTGACAGAAAGTGTAATAATGTCAAGAAGAGACCATCTGAGAAACTCGACCTAAAGTTTTCAGTATTTCTTTCAACACATCATCATATCATTAGTCCCTTGTCTTTATGACTTTAGTACCTAAGTCTCGCTATTACATATTACATACGTTTTGAATAATATGGATTCGAAATTTTCATGGAGGTGGATGATGATAGTGCTAGCAGAAACAAGAGCCGTAAGGTCGAGCAAACGACTAACAATATGCTGTTTTTTTTCTCTACAGGTATAATTCGCACATTAACTCCTCTCGATCGAGAATCGACCCCGCATTATTGGCTTACACTGTGCGCGCAAGACCACGGCCTCGTGCCGAGACACTCCTGTGTACAGGTTCGTTATAAATGCGTATGCGTAATATCTTATTCGTACTAAGGGTACATGTAATCTTAACAACATACTTAAAAGATACTACGCTTTAGAGGATTTCTCACTATGCTACTAATTGAGATAATGAGATCTTATTTACTTTGCTTCTCGAGTTACATTTATACCCTAAGGAGTACCCAAGTTTGCATACTGCAATTCAGGGTACTACTTACAGTCGGCCCATTTGAATCTGGGAAGCTTTCTGTAATAAGCGGAGGCATTAAACTCTCACATTCACATACAGGTTTACATTGAAGTAGAGGATGTTAACGACATGGTGCCTTGGCCGGAGCGGGCATCTTACTCTGCCGCCGTCGCCGAACACTGCGCCGCAGGCACGCGCGTTGCCACAGTCCGTGCCATCGACGCCGACCAGTCACGTGACCCTGCAAATATCTCCTACTCCATTATAGCCGGCAACCCCGATGGACTTTTTTCTATTGATGAACGTACTGGTAAGCCATATGCTAATGATTATACTCTTACCATCGTAATTGGAGGTGTTTCTTTAGAAAACTCACACAATTATGCTGCTAGACCGGGTAATCTCTGTAACAGATCGTAATAATTTGGGTAACAATCTGATTGACAAATACCGCCCCTCGGTATAGCCAATATCCTACAATGTAATTATGTAAACTGATTGAAAGAGACATATTAGAATGTTAGAAACTGATAATTCGTCATATTGCAGGTGAAATTGTAACAACGGGCCGCTCACTAGACCGCGAGGCGTCTGCATGCCATGCCTTAGAAGTACAGTGCTCAGACGGCGAGCTCTCAAGCACAACTCGAGTAGCAGTACATTTGCTGGACATTAATGACCACGCCCCCGCGTTTGCACAAAGGTTCTATGATATTCGCGTTCCGGCACCCCTCGACCCCTCTCCGCAGCAGATCAACTTACCCCAGGTAATGCTAAAATCATTCACGCAAGGGTTGAAGTAGTTTTATTGGCATGCGATACTAAAACTTCTCGGATAGGAGTATTGTGACAATATTCGGGTCATCCACACCTTATGGTGGGACAGAACGTGATTATGTGTGACTGCTCTCCTTAATTGTGCATGCCTGCTTCATCACGCCCCGGTAACGTGTGTGTGAGACCAATATAAAGGGTCCGGGGACATCCTCTATCGTAAACATAAAATAATACATAAGTTACGACTGTTTTTTTTGCAGTTTTGTTTGCCGCAATTATGTTTGAGCCTGTAGCCGGGCCCATGCTTGTTAAAAACTATTCCAATCAACAGTTTCAAATGAAAGAAGTTTAGGTTAGATCAAAAAAATTAGTTGTACTTCGCGGTATGATTTATAACTTCTTTATTTATTTACATGTGTTAGATTTATAGTTTCGTGTGGAGTGTTAGTTTGCAGTGGCGTGTTTTGCAGGACGATGCGAGTAATGTCGCGGGCGACGAAAGCACGGAATGGGACGCCGACGAGGACGAAGGCTCGGGCCGCGCACCTTGGGACCTTTACGACGACAGCACACCGCTAGGCATCTACGTCGCCACGGTGAGTAACGCATGGTCCTTCCACTAAGCCTCGCATGTATAATACATAAGTAAGGTTTTCTTGCGTTGCAAACTTACTGATGACAATTATAATTTAGGAAGACTATATCAATATAATGGTTATTATAACACCCAATTTGAATGGTAAACCTACCGATAGTGTACAGTATTCCACTCGCATGTAATGTTTATGTAATTTGCTATTTAATGATTTGTAACAGAAGATGGAAATTTCATAGTTTCATTTTCTAATGTACAAAAGGCGAACTAAAGACAATAACGTCCACTATCTCAATTCCTAAATAGATTTTTAGCCGTCATTTATTACCTAAATGGTAAGCCATTTATACATGGTTTTATAAGGAACAGTATCAAGATACGCATTAACATATTTATTCGAATGGATATTCTAGAAATACCGATATTTATACGATTAATTCTATCCCAGGTTGTGGCTTACGACTCAGATGAGGGTGTCAACGGTACAGTGCGATACTGGGCCCGAGCTCGGGGCTCCGCTCGTGGTTTGCTTCGCGTTCATGCCACTACAGGACGAATCTACATGGCACCGAGACTAGCACTGACACCTGGCGACTCATACGATGTTACTGTAAGAATTGCAGATATTTTTGAAGATAAAATACCAAATTGATATATCTCTAAATCGAAATCCACTTTCATGTTTGCTAAACCCAAATTTACTTTCATACATTAAAATTGGTACTGATGCGAGACTCTTTTGAGACTTGCCGACTATTCATAAAGCTTTCAATTGATTTCTCTTTTCAATATATGTTTCATTTATCGTAATAAGCATACCTGCCAAAAAATAAAATTGGCTGTATGTAACTTCTACACCTACTACAAGCTGAAGATACTTTTTTTGAATATTTATTATGCTGGATTAATACTGAATCATAACAAAGGATTCGTTTTGAACAGCATTAATGACGTAGAACCGTGTGAGCTTATGTGAACTTGCCTATTTCTTTTTTATATGCAACTCCGACACTACATTTATATAATATATCTAAGTTACTTAGACTAGTATATACATAGTACTATGTCGCGAGGGATTAAGAATACAATTCGCAAAATACTTACTAATATAACCCATAATAATAGACCTTAATATGAAGAAAAGAAAGAAAGAAAGAAAGAAAATACATTTAATTCAGCACAACACACAAGATATTACATATAAAATTTAGCTAAATATACAAAACAATAAGACGCCTTGCATGTTCTGCCGAAAAAGTCGCCACCTCAGCATAGGCTAGGCGATACCTAGCGCTGGTTTTCAGTTGGCAACCCACGGACAAGGGATGGTACACTTAAACAGTATAGTATTCATGCATATTTATAGGGCAAAATAAATAAAATAAAATAAAAAATGTAATAAATGAATGGAATTCGTATTATATATTATTATATATATATTATATATATATATATATAATAATATATTTATATAGCTTAAAGTCAAACGAAAAATAAATATATTAAGTATTTGTCCTTATTTAACATAAATACATATTTGGTATTTTTTTTTTAATAAATAAACTTTAACTAATGCTATAATTATACTGCATATTCCAAAATGACACAATAGCAATTACGGTTACTTCCGGTGCAACTGTCAGCGTGACATATGGGTGAACTGCCGATTAGTGCCGAATAATTTTATTGTCAACTGAGCATGTTTAAACGTGTGGCTCTTTACTTAATGTTAAAATTAAACCTAAGTAAACTTACAGGTAAGTAATTCAAGATATTCAAGTTAATTATATTAAAATTCAAATCAAATAACAATTATTACAACTACCTACATATATTTAATTAGTTAATAACACAAATAAAATTTATTGAAATTGATACTTTGAAAATATATAAAGATTAAAAAATTAAATTAGAAAGTCATGGTCATATTACTGAAATGTTTATGTTCAACATCTCATAGTCCGCTTGTTTTGTTAGCATAAGCTGTTTAATTTTATTTTTAAATGAATTTATATTTTTAGTTCGCGTATTAGGGGTGGAATATTATTCCAAATCTTGGAAGCCGCATACCGAAAACTGCCACGAAACGATGTCGATCTATGCTGAGGAATGGCTAGTTGCTCCGCGCATCGTCTGCTTTGGCGCTGACGGTGATTGCTTAGCCACGAGAGTTTCGAGTATAGGTACGACGGGTGCCGGGCAGTAATCACTCCAAAAAGAAGGCAAGCTAAGTGCAACTTCCTTCTTAATTTCATTTTAAGAATAAAATGTTTGTTGTAGAAAGGGGTAATGTGACTTCTGGGCCGGACATCGAAACAAAACCGAGCGCACGCATTTTGTACCCTTTGAATCAGCCGTTCAGTGCGAGCTAGGAGCCGTGGACCATAGACTGTATCGCAATAATTTAATTTTGATAGAACTATAGATTCCACCAATTGTATTTGCAACTGTTGACTAATGAATGGGCGCATTTTATATAAATTTTTAGGCGGTAAAAACAGTTCTGCACACAAATCGCAATATGTTTTTCGAATCGTAGAGATTGATCCATTAGAAGTCCCAAATTCCGAACCTCAGTTACCCTTCCTATGCTTCGTTCCAATATCGTAACAGCCGCAAGGCCATGTGTACCCGATGATGATTGTAGTTTTTGTAACAGGTTTTCAGTACCCAGAATCATATATTTTGTTTTGCTGGGGTTAAGTACGAGTGAGTTATCTTCAGACCATTTGACAATTCTATGCAAGTCCTCATTAATAGCTTTCACAGCAGCATCGTAGTCTGATGGCTTAAATGATAAATATATTTGTAAGTCATCAGCGTATATATGATACCGGCTGTTATTAATTGATTTAACTATATCGGCACTGTATATACTGAACAAGCAGGGGCCCAATATGGAACCTGAGGTACATCTTTGCTCACTGGTGCAATATTTGAAGAAAGAGTAGTACCGTCTGGGCTTTGAGGTTCTACATATTGTGCACGATTAGTAAGGTAGCTTTCGAACCACTTTATTGTTTTTATGTGAAAACCATAATAAGACAATTTCGACAACAGCAAATTTATATTAATTGAGTCAAATGCCCTCGAATAATCTAGCAACACCAGTATAGTACACATTCCATCATCTTGCGCAGCCAAAATATTATCAGTGACATTCAAAAGCGCAGTTGCAGTGCTGTGGCCCTTCCTAAAACCTAATTGAACTGCAGGCAAAATGTCACAATATTCAATAAATTTTGTGAGTATTTACAACCTTTTCGAGTACTTTTGACATAATAGGGAGAAGACAAATAGGTCTAAGGTCTTGTACGTCTGTGACATCGGACTTCTTAGGTAAAGGGCGAACACGGTCTACCTTCCAAAGATCAGGGAATGTAGAAGTCGCTATTGACGTGTTAAAGTCAAAGTCAAAGTCAAATATCATTTATTCCGTAAAAATGGTTACATTTATTTGGAATCGTCATATTTTTTTCCCCTACCGTGCAGTGCGTGACGTGGAGACTACTGAGAAACACTGCCAAAAAAACTCAGTAGAACCCTCTTTTTTTATAATAATATTTTATTAAATTTATACATAATTTTCTATTTTACATTGTAATTGGAGCGACTCAATCCCAAGCATTTTTGTCACTAATATAATCAGATATTTTATAATAAGCCCTGCTACACAATTTGGCTTTTATAGTTGTTTTAAATTTATTTATTGACAATACTCTTATATTATGAGGAAGTTTGTTGTAGAACCGTATACACAGCCCCATAAAAGAGTTACTTATTTTGCGGAGACGACTAGCATGTACCACAAGATTATTCTTATATCTAGTATTAATGTTGTGTGTATCACTTTTTTTACTAAATAAATCAATATTTTTATGTACATATAATAAATTTTCGAAAATATATTGCGATGCAACGGTTAGAATATTTATTTCTTTAAATTTTTCTTTCAAGCTCTCACGGGGACCAAGCTTATAAATAGTCCTTACGGCTCTCTTTTGCAAAATAAAAATGCTGTTAATATCCGCGGAGCTATAATATAATAACAATTGTGGATATGCTTCCATTGTTTGGGGGAGGCTTAACAAAAGCATGTTCAATGTGATATGATCACAACCTTCAGCGTTTGAGTTTAAGCTGATAATAATTTTAGAAATATCTGCTTGATCCACAACCAATAGGTAAAAAGTTTTTTCGCTAAATCTATGAAATTCGTAGTATGTTAACTTCGAGAGTGGTACTATGTCGTTTCCGGGGACGTTCAAAAATTTATTATTATTTAGATGTTGAGGCAGTTCCGGATCGATTCTGGACGGTAATAAGTGTTTTTTTTTAAGTTTTTCCACAACAACTTTGGACATTTGATATAATTATTAATATTTTGTTCATAATACGCTTTTTTTTTTCAAGAAAAAGGCCTCGTTTACGACATGTTTGAGGTCTTTGTAATAAGACTTTTTTCCGTCTGATTTGGTATTCAAGTACTCGAGCTTGATCACGTAGATACATCATGAACCTAATATTTGTGGTAATCCATGGATATGATTTTACCCTTATAACGTGAGTTTTTAAAGGCGCTAGGGTGTCATATAACACAATTATATGGACGTTAAAATATAGTACCATCTCGTTTACATAGTTATAATGGATAGGTATATTCTAGTCGATATCATCTAAGCTGCGGTTCAATAGATCGAGGGGGATGTTTTTGATGTTTCTGTAATTAACGTTACTTGGCATTGTCTTGTCTTTTCTAAAATGAAACGTTGTTGTGATGAATGCATGGCCGCCAAGCGTCGGAATATCGACATCACGACGTCGTTTACACTTGCATTTGAACATACTAAGTCGATAAGAGACTGACTATGATCGGTGAAATGAGTTGGAGAAGTTATATATTGATTTAATCCCAAACAGCTTAAGAATGTGTTAGTTTGCTGATTCTAATATCTGCACAGTTAAGATAGTTAATATTAAAGTCCCCTAGAATTATTATGTAATGGCAGAATGACAATGAGTTAATGGAATAAGTTAAAGCATCAAAAAATGTATCGACACCTTGCCACCGTGGCCTGTATGCAGTACCGATAAATAAATTTCCCCTAACAGAACGTACAGAAACAACAACATATCTATATATATAAAAGAAAGTCGTGTTTGTTACAACACTTATAACTCGAGAACGGCTGGACCGATTGCCATGGTTTTTGATTTGTTGGATTTGTTTCCATCCCGAATAGCAGAATACATTTTAAAAACAAAAGAAAGTCGTGTTAGTTACACTATTTATAACTCAAGAACGGCTGAACCGATTTGGCTGAAAATTGGTAGGGAGGTAGCTAAGAACTGGGAGAAGGACATAGGATATATATTTTGGGTAGGGGTCGGGTAGGGTAGGGTAGGGGTAGGGTAGGGTAAGGGTAGGGTAGGGGTAGGGTAGGGTAGGGGTATGGTAGGGGTAGGGTAGGGGTAGGGTAGGGCAGGGGTAGGGTATAAAAGTCCACCCGTGCGAAGCCGGGGCGGGCCGCTAGTACCATATAAATGTAACATAGAAAAAACATAATAACCCATAATAATATAATAATTAAGCCATAATATAGAAATTTAGACCACGAACATTTCAATTGCCAAAAATTTTAATTATTTCCGCGTCTGAGCGAATACGTTGAGCAAGCATCCCTTCTTCCTTTCTTACATATATACGTCCTTCGCTGGTCCAAATATACTTGTATAATTGTGTAAACGACCAGCTTCTCGTGCTTTATAAAACAATTGACCGTAATATCGCGTTAGATGTTCGTTGATGTATATGCGATTTGTTTGACCGCTTACACCTATGTCGGCTGTCGTCAAGCCGCGCCTCACCCGGGCCGCGCGAATGATATTATTGCGCACTGCCCGCCGAGCCAGTCGCACGATGATTTTGCGTGGGGCAATTGTTGTGCACCGATGTCCTCCGTACGGTTGCGGTGTACAGCGCCGACTAGCTCAATGTGAACTATATCACGTTCGTCAATGTTTACGGACAATTTAAGTGCAACTACATTTAAGAGATGGACAGATTTTTCATCGTGAGTTTCGGGGATACCAGATATAACGATATCGTTGAGAAGTAGCTCCTGATCACGTTCGTTCAGCTGGGCACGCAGTTCAGTGACCGTGGAGTGTAGCTGGTTGTTAGCGGGGGACACCGTCTCATCAACGCGCGAGTTAAGGAACCCCAACATATCAATATTAGCTTCGTCAGCGGATAACCCATGCATCTAGATCATTGGATTGCTATATTAACAAATACCATTTATCTAGGTTACACGAGAAGTATAATATTGTTAATTTAGCATTTAAGATAGTATATAAGACTCTTAATTTTTAGAATTAACTCACTTACTGTTTTGTGTTGTAAACGCTGTCCAAATAAAGTATTTTTTTTATAATAACTTCGTGGTCATTATCTTAATTGGCGCTGAGGACAGGATCTTTTTTCGGGATTTTCAGGATCTCTTATTTAAAAGGATTAGAAAACGCCTTGACGATATAAACATAGAGTTATTTAGGTAGTAGGTATTTAATTTTACTTTACCATTTTTGTCGATTTTTTTTTTCCGATCTTTTTTTGTGTTTTTATTTTATATATAATGGAACAAATAAACCGTGTTCCACAGGAAATGGTTAATTTAATTCCAGTTTTTAGTGGTGATTCTAGGGTATTACCATTGTTTATTAAAAAAGCTAAATATATATTAGATACTTATAAAGGCAACACAGAACAAAATTTATATTTATTCCACGTAATTACTAGTAGATTATCAGGGGATGCAGCTAGTTTAGTAGGAGAAAGAGATAACATTGACACCTGGGAGGTATTAGAATCGTTATTATGCCAACATTTTGGAGATCCGCGAACGGAGGAATGTTTGGCATTGGAATTAAAGTCGTGTAAAATAAATAAGGGTGAAAGTTATCTAGATTTCTGTCATAGATTACAGCATTTGAGAAGTATTTTATATTCAAAAATTACGGAAACTACCGATGATGCTTCTATGAGACTAGCGAAGCAACATATTTATAATAATAGTTCATTGCACGTTTTTCTCTATAATTTACCTCCGTATTTAGTAAGACTAGTTAGATTACGCCATATTACTACTTTAGAAGATGCCTTAAAAATAGTATTACAAGAGCAGAACTTTGATACCATGTATAATAATAAAAATAGGGACCGTCAAAATATGTTTAGATCACCTAGACCAAGTTTTTCTACTTTTAACCACAATAATAGCCCACGTAACAGTGTACCCAGTACATCTGCACGTAATAATTATCAAAATAATTTTTCTCCAGCAAACTCTTCGCAGTTTAGAAACCAGCGACCAAGTCATAATAATGACAATAGTAATTTTAACCAAATTAATTATAATTCACGACCACAAACAAATAGGTCACCGTTTCCGTCTCAAAACTCGCATTTTAACGTAAACAATCAACGCAGTTTTGCAGCGCCAGCAGTCTCGGGTTCGAATACCGATGTAACAATGCGCACTGCGAGTTCACGGCGTGTCAATTACACAGATGATAATAATTACAGAGACCAAAATCGTATAGATAATAATTATTCAGAGGATGTTACCGATAATTCGGGTGCCGAAAATTTTTTTCTAACAGCCTCTATCATAGAGAAAAAATAAAAATTAATTGTAATAAACGTTTAAATTTACCACATATTATAATACCAGAGTTAAATTCGGTTTTTATGTTAGATACAGGTAGTGTTAGATCGTTTATAAGCCCCCATATAGCTAATAAGTATTTTAAAAATTATTTAAATCATGAACCTTTTGAAGTGGTTAGCACCCACGCATCAAGCGTACACAGTCAAACAGCGTATATACCTTTACCTGTGACTTTTAGGTGTGACCAATTTCATAAATTTTATGTGTATAGTGTAGACGATAGGTACGATGGTTTGATCGGTAGTAATTTACTTAAACAATTACAGGCAAAAATAGATATGGATCGTCAAATTTTATATTTAAAAAACATTAGTATACCAATCATATATTCACCACCCACGAGAGAAGTATACAATTTACCTCCTCGTAGTGAGCTTAGAGTTAAGCTTCCAGTAACGATGTTACAGGGTGATGCTATATTAGAATTTAAGGAATTTACGCAAGGGATTCGAATGCCTGCCGCTTTAGTAAAATGTATAAACGGTTATGCTTTTACAGTCATTCAAAATTGTACTGAAGTATGTCAGAAATTAGTAGTAACAGGACCTTTTAGCGTGGAGTCTTATTCCCAAAAATCTTCTTTTAATATTAATTTTACGGAAAATGATAGAGAAATTGATAATTTACTTTTTGAAAATTTAGCAAAACTAAGATTAGATCATATGAATATCGAGAAACGTAAGGCGATTGAAAGAATTTGTACAGAATATAAAGATATATTTTATTGTGAAGATATCCCTCTATCCTTTACAAATCAAGTTAAACATAGAATAAATACAAAGAATGAGGATCCTATTAAAATTAAATCATATAGATTGCCACCGGTGCAATCAAAAGAAATCAGGAATCAAGTAGATAAAATGCTCAGGGATAACATTATCCAAGAATCACATTCTCCTTGGAGTGCCCCTGTACATTTGGTTCCTAAAAAAATAGATGCTTCTGGACAACAGAAGTGGCGAATGGTTGTAGATTATAGACGATTAAATGAAATTACCGTTGACGATAAGTACCCTTTACCAAATATAACCGATCTTTTTGATATGTTAGGGAAAAGTACATATTTCACAACCTTAGATCTAGCTAGTGGATACCATCAAATAGAGGTAGAAGAAGCTGATAGGGCAAAAACAGCTTTCAGCACACCAGCGGGACATTATCAATTCAATCGAATACCATTTGGTTTAAAAACAGCTCCTGCCACATTCCAGCGAGCAATGGATAACGTTCTGAGAGGTTTACAGGGTTTACATTGCCTTGTGTACCTTGATGATGTCATTATCTTTTCAAAAAGTTTACCTGAACATATAGAAAAACTTAAAGCTGTTTTTGATCGCTTCCGTCAAACTAATTTAAAGGTTCAACTTGATAAATCCCATTTTCTACGTAAAGAAGTACTTTACCTAGGGCATACTATTACAAGTGAGGGTTTGAAACCAAACACTGACAAAATAGATGCCGTGTTAAAATATCCCATTCCAGAAACAGTAACTCAGATTAAAAGCTTTCTAGGTCTTATAGGGTATTATAGAAAATTTATTGAAGATTTCGCCAAAATAACTAGACCTCTAACAGCTTGTTTAAAGAAGGGCCGTAAAATTGTACTTAATGATGAATATAAAGAAAGTTTCAGTACATGTAAAAAGCTTTTAACAAATGCACCCTTGTTACAGTTCCCTGATTTCAGTAAAAGTTTTATATTAACTACAGATGCATCAAATTTTGCAATAGGGGCTGTACTTTCACAGGGTTCTGTAGGTTCAGATAAGCCAGTTGCCTATGCTAGTAGAACCTTAAGTGATACCGAAGTTAGATATAGTACAATTGAAAAAGAACTGTTAGCGATTATATGGGCTGTAAAACATTTTAGGCCTTATTTATATGGTAACAAGTTCACCATTTATACGGACCATCGACCATTAGCATGGTTATATTCATTAAAAGAGCCCAACAGTAAGCTAACTAGATGGCGTCTTAGATTAGAAGAATATGACTTCGAAATTCGTTACAAAAAGGGTCCACAAAACACAAATGCAGATGCTTTGTCAAGAATTAAAATAAATGCTATTGATGATGACTTAGATTCCCTATTTGTTAACATAGGGGACCGAGACAAACGTATACGTAAAATCATAGAAAGAGAACTTCAATTTGATGAACTTCCAACCGAAACTATAGAACTCTCTGATTCTGATGACGGTGTAACAGCTAACTCAGTTTCAAATAGAGAGCACTAAGGTATTCCTATTTTAAACGACGCTATAGATAGTAAACCTAAACAGATATTAGTACATGCATGGCCTAAGGATAAATTAATGGTAAAGGATATTTCTAATAATAAGCAAAAAGTTCTTGAAGTTCACTTACCAACGAATAATGATAGATTAGTTAAAGAATTTTTGAAAGAATACTTAGATCCAAAACATAAATACTTTATATATTTTGAGCATCCATCTTTTAGAGCAAGTTTTTCAAATATGGTTATTAATTTATTTAAGAAAGATTCCTTAAAGATAACAGAGTGTACAGAAAGGGTAGTTAATTTAACAGAGTCAGAAGAAGATCAAAAAGAAGTAATTATGAAATATCACGAAGGCAAAACTTGTCATAGAGGCATTAGGGAAACTTTGACAAAACTTAAAAGGAATTATTGGTGGCCGAATATGAAAGAAACCGTTACAGCTATTATCAACGCATGTGAAACATGTAGAAAAATGAAATATGATCGAAAGCCAATAAAACCTCATATTCAATTAACACAGACTCAAAATAGTCCTTTTCAAGAAGCTTTTATGGACTTATTATTCATAGAAGGAAAATATTATTTAACTGTAGTAGATGCTTTCAGCAAGTTAGCCCAAGCTATTGATATTCCTAATAGAAGTACACCAGAGATAGTCAGAGCTTTAATTAAGTACTTTAGTATGTATGGAATACCTACAAAAATTAATTGCGATTCAGGTACCGAATTTAACAATGCATTAATTAAGGAAATGTTAAACTTATATAAGATCGAACTTCACATAGGGACCCCTAACAATCCAAGTTCCATGGCAATCGTCGAAAGGTTCCATTCTACTATTATTGAAATTTATAGGATAGCTAAATACGAAAAAAGCGAATTAGACGCAGCTTCTGTAATGACATATGCTATTATGGCATATAATAATACTATTCATTCTGCTACTGATTTTACACCTTTCGAGTTAGTATTTGGGCATACGGAGTCGGGCAATGCATTTAATATAGATAGGGAAAAGAATTTAACTCAAAAGCTATTATTAGACCATAGAAAACGACTAAGAGTATTATATGACTTTGTCACGGAAAAGTTAGAATCCGATAAAGTTAAAGTTAGAGACAAGAAAGGAGGTGAAGAGCCCCCGGTTATTTCAACAGGCGATAGTATCTTTATGAAAAATACTCGAACTAGAAAGGCAAAAGAAAAACCACGTTATGAAAAAGCTAAAGTAACCGGCCAAACTAAACATAATATCGTACCAGTAGAGTTAAATAAAAGACCAACTAGAGTAGCAATAAAGAACGTTAAACGTCCTCCACAGATCGTTCCTAGTACTTCTGGCAGTGGTGGACCTAGCAACCATGCTGGACCTCCAAAACCTCAGTCAGAATCCAGGGATAATGTCACTGAAGATGGGAGTAGCTGTGAAGAAGATTAATTATTGGACTATATTTAAGAACTTAGATGTAAAATCAATAGGATTACAAATAGATAATAATATTTAGAATTATAATAATTTAAGGAGTAAGATAAGAGAGGGTAATTTTAGTAATGAAACGATAGGTTTAGAAAAACAAATAGATTACTTAGTTCAATTAACTAAAGATAGGTTATTTCAAATATTACCTTTTAATTATAGAAACAAACGTGCTTTGTTTAACCCATTAGGCTCATTAGTTAAAGCAATTTCTGGTAACTTAGATGAAGATGACGCGATTAAGTACGATAAAGAAATATTAATATTACAAAATAAAGAACATGTAATCGAACGAAAAGTTTCTTCTATTCAAAAAGCCTTTGACAGATTAGTGAACGATTCTGAAACTATTAATTCAAATATTAAGAATTTAGGTGTACAAAATAAAGAAATGCAAAGTCTTATAGAAACGGAATCAAAATTTAACCATTTGTTTCGCATAATAAATACTATGTATCAGATTCTAGACCACTTTCGAACTTGTTTTGAAGACATTCAGGAGATTGAGACAGCAATAGCCTTTAGCAAATTAAATGTATTGCACCAATCCATTATAAATAGTACAGAATTATTTAATATATTAAAAGTTATCTCTAGACATGCAACTTTAGTATACCCAGTAAATGAATATAATTTAATTAAATTAGAACGTAATATCATAGTTAAGTCTTATTTGAATCAGAATAACTTAGTTTTGTGTTAGAAGTGCCTTTGATAAATAACGAAACATACAATTATTACAAGATTATTCCTATCCCTATTTTCCAGTCGCCTAATACCCTAACAATAATTCCTAAATATCCTTACCTAATGGTGAATAGATTGAAATACATTCCTATACTAAATTCATGTGAAGAAATTGAAGACAACAGATTCCTTTGCGATGAAACAAATCTCGCCCAATATCCAACGGAGACCTGCATCGAGCAGATAATGTTGATGAAAAACAATTACAACAAATGTGTACAAAACCATATCAAAATTGAAAGTACTTAAATTGAAAAGATAATTGAAAACTATTGGATGATTTATTCTGAACAAAATTTGATCGTCACTGAAAACTGCAATACAGAAATTCGGAAATATAGCATCCAGGGAACGTACATAATTACGCCGAGCCTACATTGTGAGACACAGATAGGAGAAGTGTTTATTTATACTTCTACTAACGCCACCACTTCGAGTCTCCAGCTTCCATCAATCCAGATGCCAGAGCTACAACATGACATCCAACTAAGTAAGAAGAAAGTAGATCTTAGAAACGTGGACTTTAGCGATGTGAAAGACATTTTAAATAGTGCAAAATTTAGTGAAAGTGAAGAAATCAACCAATTTGTGACAATCGACGTTAGTGTTTGGACTATTATCCTATATATATTTGTAATCATTATAATATTAATCTTTATTATGCGTAAATTCAAAGGTACACTTTTTAATCGAAATCATCCTAAGGCGTCAACTACACCTTCGGATAATTTCTCACTTGGGGAGGGAGGAGTTAAGGAACCCCAACATATCAATATTAGCTTCGTCAGCGGATAACCCATGCATCTAGATCATTGGATTGCTATATTAACAAATACCATTTATCTAGGTTACACGAGAAGTATAATATTGTTAATTTAGCATTTAAGATAGTATATAAGACTCTTAATTTTTAGAATTAACTCACTTACTGTTTTGTGTTGTAAACGCTGTCCAAATAAAGTATTTTTTTTATAATAACTTCGTGGTCATTATCTTAATTCGCGCCACAAGTTCTGTGACAGTTTTCTCCAACTGGTCAACACGCTCCAAAATCTTATGCTGCGACCGGTCCTCGCGCAATTGCCTAACCTCTTCTCTTACGTTGGACACTTCTTCCCTGAACTTTCTGATCTCGAGGGCGAGGTCCGGATTGTTGGGGCATGGAGAAGGTTCCCGCGACTTATCGCCCTGGCAGGATACGGAGTTCTTTGCTGCAGACTTGCAACTTGGACATATTCCATCCAGTGCCGTTGTTAATTTGTCGCAGCTGATACATTTAGGTTTGGAAGCCATAGTCAGTGTGCTAATTAACTTGTGTTTGTACTCGTACAGTCTAAGAATGTGTGATCGAGTTCACGACGGGCAGCTAGTGTAACTTATTAGGTTGGTATATTACGGACAGATGTTTAGGTAGATGTTAAATTTCACTTTTATAATTATAATTTATTCTTATCACGCAAAATAAATAGACTTATATCAACTTACGATGACGCACAGTATTTTAACAATTTATGATATTTTGGTTGATTATGTTTGTAAGTTAGGGTACTTTGTATAGTCACTCAATGTTCTTATAATGATTTACGATATTTTTAGGGTTTAATCACTGTGATTTTACGAAAAAACACTGTAAATATATATTATTGCCACTTTTAAACTATTATATGACATTAACAGAAGAAATCGTTGTTTTATTTATTTTTAATTGCACTAACAAACAGTAAATATGTATCGTCCAACGTCCGTGACGTCACCACTACTGCATGAACTGCCACTACTGCAGTCCACAATATTACATTGGGATTAAAATTGTATCTATTATAAATAATTAGATCCGTGCTTGTGACGGAGGGTCCCGACCACGTTGCAGCGTGTCTCGCGCAAGTGTAAGCGGCGTATCTCGCGGGGGAGGCAAGCCGCCTACCCTGCCTGTTCCACCGCCACTACAAGTTGCAGAACTGGACGCCCCAGGGTTCCTTCTATCTGTGCTACAAGCGACTGATCCTGACGGAGACACACTTTACTATACCATTATCGGTATGTATTTTTTTTAGATTTGAGGTCTCTTTTCTTGTCCTTTACAACGACATTAAATAAATGTCAAATAATTTTTAAGTCGCTAGTTAAATTGTAATTGATTATTTTCACAATCACTAAGTAAGTCTAAGTTTTTTGTTCGAATTATTGGCATTATTTGGTAAGAAAATGATTTTAACGACGGATGCGCTTTAGTACTACAGCCGGATCTAACGCGTCCTAACTGATAAAGTTGTGTAATATTAAACCCCACGAACTCATTAGAAGCAACCAACGCGGCAACGTTCGGGTCATAATGGCTTACAAAATTGGGCCGCTTCGCAAATTTCGAGGTCAATGCATTCCGAACACCTCTCGAGATAAATGATTTAGTTATATTGTGGGTAAAACGGTTTTAACGGCATCAGTTTTAATAGGGGTTACGTTTATTTGCAATGTCGTGCACACCTAAACGTTACTTTGTGAGCAAATGTACTGTATTGGGGTTACGACAATGAGCCGGTACAACTTTATCGTTATTATCCTTTTTTAAGGAATTGTACCTCAAATGTCAGTACCATTATGTAGGTACTCTTTGTGGTTCGTTCTTTTTGTCGAGGCTTATTCTTCGTAAACGTACATAGAACCATTTAATAGACCAATATTATCTACTTTGTTGTTATCATTTAAGTATTTTCAACATGAACTCACATTTTGTATTTGTTGAAAATCTACCGTAACGTAATAAAGCCGATGTATGATTTTTTTTTACTTTTATAGTTTGAAAACTTTTGTATATTATTATCAGGCATTCACACGGGTTTTACAAGGATTCAAATTGAAATTTAACATTCGATAAAAAAATAACTTGCTCGGATGGTCGATTTATTATATGGTTTTTTGGGCAGACGGTGACCCTCGACAGGAGTTCTACATCGGGCGAGAGGATGGTAGCCTCGTGCTCGCTAAACGATTGCTGTGGGAACGACAATCCGCCTACACACTCAACGTCTCCGTAACCGACGGAGTTCACACCGTGTATGCTCCAGTGAGTTACTTGTTTTTAGTAGCATAAATATTTATTTATCTTGCCTTATTAGTGTTTACGGTTATTAGTATTAGTTATATGTACTTATTTGTTTAGTTTTCAGTTGCACAATCTTATCTATATCATTTTAAGTCTCTAAAATGGGGTTTAACACAAAATACTTACTTTAATAAAATACTAATACCTTTTTTTAATTATTTATTACGTATACGGTGTTTTGTTATAAAATATATAATAAAAAGAACACTACTAAAACAAGATAATGATAAGCACCAATGCAACTAAACGAATGTGATTTATTAGTAAGGCACACTATATTTTATATGAGCGAAGATTTTATTGTTATGGTAGACATTTGCATCTACATGCACACGGTGTTATGGTGGAAATTTGCATGTAGACACGCGGCTTTTGCTAAATACCGGGAAGTAATAAATACAAGAATGAGCAAAGAGTTCATTATATGACGCAAGTAGATTGATTTACTATGCTTTTATAATCGGCTAAACTATATCTTATTTCGATAGTACTCTTACCGCTACGACAAATATTTTTTACGCTATTCTTATTTTTTCGTTTTAAATATAGCCATTCCATGGCTATATTTTTTATTATTATCTATCAACATCTTAGGTAAACGTTACCGTGATCAACGACGCTAATGAAGGCGGCGTGTCGTTCTCTCGAGAACTATACGAGGTGGAAACATCAGAAGCGGCGCGAGTAGGCGAGGCGCTGGTCGCGCTGCGGGCCACTGCCGCCGGCGCCGAATCCGCGCGGCTTCTCTACGGCATACATGCTACCAGATCGCCTGCCTCGGCCAGTCTGTTTCGATTGCACGAGTTCAGTGGCGTACTCGAGATTGCTCACCCGCTAGACAGGTATGAATATTTGCTTTTTTATAAATTATGTACATTACAATATACGAACGGTACCTAGTAAATCACACAGTTAGTATCACAATCCTGATTTGATTCATAGGTGATGAAGATACTAAAGATACCACCATGTTCACCTCGGTAAACAAGGTGGAATAAACTGCAAAAACGGCAATAGAAGTAAAAAAATATTTAGCAATCATCGGATGAAATGTAGGGTCCTTGTTGTAACACCTACGCAGATCTTACTTCTGCGGCAATATTAAGTTCTATCGATATATAAGCTTGATTATACTTCCAGGGAGAGTGCTGCGATACATGAGCTGACCGTTTGGGCGCGTGATCAAGCCCCACGTGCATCAAGAGCTTACGCCCGCGTGACCATCCGAGTGCATGATGCGGACGAGCACGCGCCTGAGTGGGGCCGCCGCCTGGCTGAAGCCCGGCTAGCGCGGTCAGCGCCACCGGGAGCGCTTGTGGCTGCACTGCGCGCCGCCGACCCTGACGCGGGTGATGCTGCGCGTGTCCTATACTCGCTGACAGGAGGCGATGCGGCCGGTACCTTTACCATAGACCCTGAACTGGGAGACGTACGGCTAGCGCAAGCTTTACCGCCCGGTGGTCCCCGCGATTACACTCTGAACGTGCGTGCCGCTAATCCTCCACCCGCCGGCCGATCCTCCACGCTTCCACTTCATATATTGGTAGTGGAACCGGATGACGCTCCACCGCGGTTTTCACAGCGCGAAGTAGCGTGTGAGGTTTTCGAGAACGAGCCAGCTGGTACTGCCCTAGTCACGCTAGAAGTCCGCAGTGCGAGTGCCGCATGGTTTTCGCTAGAAGGAGGCGAAGGACTGTTTCACGTAAATCCTTCCGCTGGATTGCTCACCACTGCTGCTGCGCTCGACTACGAATTCCAAAACTTCTACAACCTCACTGTTACGGCTATCAATATGGTAATTCAACTGGACGATAATGATAACAGTAATTACTTTTTAAAGCAACTTTGTAAAACCCCATTTATATACAGGGTGGTGGAAGTGCAACGGCTCGTGTCGCAGTGCACGTGCTGGACCGCAACGAGTATCCCCCGACACTACGCAAGCGTCAATACCGCGGGCGCGTGTCCGAGGCGGCGGACGTGGGCGCGTTGGTCACAGACGCTGCGGCCGCCGAGGGCACACCTCTAGTACTCTTGACGGATGACGCGGATTCGCCAGCGCATCGCCAGCGAGCTTTTGAAATCCTGCAGCCTGCAGCCGCACTTCTATTCCGGGTGGATCCCACAACTGCCGCGCTGCATCTGATCGCCCCACTTGACTACGAACATGCCACCATTCACGAGTTCAGTGTCCGGGTGTGTATTTATTCCTCATGTAAAATAAATTTATTTTCTAGCGAATCCTCAAAATGATAATTTTGATATTTACTTGTTTCTATTCACAGGTGATAGACATGGGAACGCCGAGATTGCCGTCAGGAAGTGTCGCGAAGGTCACAGTCGATGTCATCGACGTCAATGATTGTCCACCTACCTTCTCCCGCTCATTATACGAAGCGACAGTGCTCCTACCAACCTCCCCTGGAGTAACTGTGACGACACTCACGGCTACAGACCCCGACTTACCACTTGGTGGAAGCATCAAATTTGATATCATCGAAGGCGATCCGGACGGTGCCTTTGCGCTTTCCAATAACGGAGTTTTATCGATTGCTCAATCGGAGGGACTAGCTGCTTCCTACCGACTCCGGGTTCGAGCTTCCGATGGATTATACTCAAGCACCGCACGAGTTGAGATTCGCGTACGTGAGGCGGACAACTCCGGCCTTGCTTTCCAAAAGGCTGAATATTATGCATCCGTTGTGGAAAATTCTACCAAGCCCAGTACTATAGCCATTCTCAATGTTCTCGGCGCAGCACTCAATGAACATATCGAATTCCGGATTCTGAACCCAGTAGAAGGTTTTGAGGTAAGATTATTGAATACCAAGCAAAAAAATCATCCTATTTCAAAATAATTGACATCATTAATTTAAAATATGAATAATATTAACTTTCACTCAGCGGACTGACACATGACTGCCATCTGACCTGCCGAAATCAATACTTCACGTCAAAATGTAAAAAAAAATTGCTTTACAATTCATGTAACACTAATGAATGGCCTTACGGCTTACAGGTGGGGTTAACATCAGGCGCTGTTCGAAGCACTGGCGTGGTTCTTGACCGGGAATTACGCGATGCGTACACTTTGGTAGTAGAAGCGCGCAGTGCCGCCGGCGACGAAACACGTGTAGCTCGAACACGCGTTCACGTCGCCGTCACCGATATCAACGACAACTGTCCCGTATTTGTAGAACGGCCTTATGTCGCCGCCGTATTAGCTGGAGCAGAACCCGGTACTCATGTCCTGCGAGTGCGTGCAGTGGACCTAGATGCTAATGACAACAGCGAAGTTCGATATGAAATGAAACGTGGTCACGGTGAACTGTTCCGCGTCGATCGCCGCACTGGACAGATATCGCTGAAACAGACTATTGACTCGCATAACCAGCTCTACACCCTCGTAATTGCCGCTTTCGATGGAGGTCAGTGCTATAGATATTTATTATTAAATTAATAATATTCATGATTTAAAATTATTTTCATATCTAAACGAAAATAATATACACAAATGTTTTAAATAAAACAGTAAAGTTTCCACGTTAAACATTTTTGGAGTTCTGGATAAAGACACCTCTTGTCTTGTCTTATTTACACTGAACTACTTATTACGTATGAGCTTGGTCTGTAAGTCGGCAAATCGGCTGCGAAACAAGTTGGACTTTATCCTCGTCCAGACACTGACCGCCTACACATCATGCGCTACCTTTAGACCGACCAGCGCAGTCGTCTCTTTTAGCATAAAGAAGATTCAAACATACCATAAAGTGTCAATGAATTTTAATGTTCGGCTTGTACGGCAGGCGTGCCGCCATGCGGGTCGGAGGTGTCGGTGACGGTCCGCGTGTGGGGCGGAGGCGCGGCGCCGGCGTGGGAGCACGCACACTACACACTGTCCGTGCGTGAGGACGCGCCCCCCGCTGCGCCCATCGCGAACCCCCTACAGGCCATCTCGCCGCTCAACCGTCAGCTCATCTACACGCTGTTGGACGACGAACACAACCTTTTCGAGATACATTTCGACACCGGTGAGCTACGCTTATAATAATATCAAATAATTAGTTCGATCCGTCAACAGGTCGCGGACAGTTATGGTAAAAAAATACAGGTGTTTATTTAATAACCCTGAATATAACCATAATTCTTATGATACAATACGTGTAAGGACCTTCATGAATCGAACTAATCATACAAAAAGTTAAAAATTAATAATGCGTGCACGTGTTTTTGACTTGAAAAAATAATGCATGCGGGTGATTGGTTTTACTTAACTTGATTAAGGTTATAAACAGAATCTACCATATTAAAGGTATGCTACATATATGATAGCACTGAAAATGAAAATTAAGGTAAAATCCCTTAAGGATTGTCAAGATGCCTATCCAACATTAATGCAGAAATCATTATAGGATTTTGTCACGGCTCTTAATAAAGTACAGTAATACCCCGACTTACGCTACCCGTTTTAGGCGAATTCGGAGATACGCGGTTTTTATTTTTTATCACCACGCGCATCGGCGTGATCGGTTTACTGCACGTTAAACTGCTAACTGCTTACCTAACCTAACATGAAACGAAAAACACTATCTTTTAGAGTATAAACTAAATTTTATCATTATAAAGTTTAGAGGACTTTGAATCTAAAATAAAAAAAAAGAAATTAGCAAAGATCGACCGGAATAATATGAAAAAAAAAATGTCTTTGAATTCAAACGTCACGGTATTATCGCTTAGATGGAAACCATGTTTCTTCTGATCTATTCTTTTGTTTAGAATCTGGTCCTGATTACTCAAAAATTATATGGAATTTAATTTTTTTTCGACTTACGCGGCTATCCCGTGGTCCCACCTATCGCGTAAATCCGGGGTATTAGTGTATTCTTAATGATGTAATGTACCTAATCTCTGAAATCGCTTTGGATTGCACAAGCCCATTACGCAGGTTAAGGGATTTAAAACCAACTATGATGGTTCTTTCGCAAGGAGATCGTGCACGGAATGCTGGTGTCACTTAGGTGTTGGGATGAAGTAGTATACTAACGTGTTATTTTATCCACAGCACCCGATAGAGGCAATTGTCCATGTGAGTATAACATTCCCCAGGTGGTGCCGTTGCACACGCTTGCATGCTTCCGCACAGCGTAAACCATGTCACCTCATAGCTTATCAGAAGATTCCTTAGTTTCTTTTGTCAGGCTTAAAAACAGAAAGACGAAGTATTTTCGCCCCTAGAGGAGAAAAACGGATATCACGCGCATGATTTGACTATGTATGACAATAGTAAGTCAGAGTTTTAGGGAAGGGGTCGGGTAGTTGTTCTCCCATGCTCCCCCTGTTAAATTATTTTGCTTTGAACTGACAAACAAATTTCAGACACAGGGAAGTAGACTTAATAATAGGCAACTCTAGCTGCTGCTGTCGCCGCATAGTCAATCTGTCACGTCTTTAGATTTCCATAATATTAGTTAACCAGAGTAGATATATATGTAGGTACATAAGAATGAATAAAATCTTTTTGTTTTAGAATTATGTAAATGTATGCGTATGTAGTATGTTGTTTTCTTAATTAGGTACGTAAGTATTAAAATTTATAGGTAGTTAGTTACATTTTCATTTCCTTACATAAATCCTCATTTCACACCCATCGGTCGAATTACCTTAGCTCCACTAGGTATATAAAGGTCATCATGTCACATGGAAGCTTATGTTGTATTTTATTTTGGCATGGATTTTAAATAGGTCAATTCATCGCATGTTTCACTTTCATCATCCACATCCGTCATTGTTTACCGCTCCATTATCGCTACAGCTATTTATTTCCAATGTACAGGTGTGCTAGTGGCTCGGGCCCCGCTAGACTACGAAAAGGCTCGAGAGCATGAGCTAGTAGTCCGCGCGACGGACGGAGTGACGGGTGCGTTCGCGGACGCGGCCGTCACGCTGAAAGTACTGGACGTTAATGATTGTGCGCCGGAGTTCTCCCAGGACGTATACCGTGCTACGGTATCAGAAGCCGCCTCTACGGGCGCCCTCGTGATAGCCATGCACGCTGCCGACAACGATACAGGTTCATATCCCATGTTTCAACTATTGTTTACATATGGGTTCGTATGTATAAAACCATAAAGATATTATAATTTATTAATTTCTACGCCCCCTTCATAGGAGATAACGGCGTAGTGGCCTACTCTATAAGCGCCCTAGATGCGGCTGGTGAGGGTGCTTTCACCATTGACCCAGTAACAGGCGAAGTGCGCATCGCAACTCCCCTAGACCGAGAGACTCGTGCGCAGTACCACCTGTTGGTCACCGCCGTCGACAAGGGCAGGCCACCGCTGACCACCACCGCACATCTGTTCGTCACTGGTAAGTAATCAAGAAAGAGACTTTTTGTACAACCCATCATAGAGAGTTTAACAGTAGATATATCAGATTGTTCTGTTCTAAATTCAATAGCAGAAAGATAGCAGATGTAGAGTTATCTATAAGGCGAACGTATACTGAGATCCTGTGTGACGTTCCAGTGGAGGACGTGAACGACAGCGGGCCGCGCATGGAGCGCGGCGTAGTGTCGGCGGCGGTGTCGGGCGAGGCGGCGCGCGGCACGGCGCTGGCGCGCGTTGCGGCGTGGGACCCCGACGTACGCGACGCGCCGCGCCTGCGCTACGCCCTCGAGGGCGCCGCGCAGCGCGCCTTCAGCGTGCACCCGCGCACTGGCGTGCTGTCCCTCAATAACGCTCGTGCCTGGAGCCCTCCCGCTCTGCGCTCGCTCAACGTGTCCGTTTCCGACGGTGCGCACGCGGCTTTCGCTCGGGTTAAACTGTCTTTGGTGCCCGCTAATCACGCGCCACCCAACTTCCCCCACCTGGTTCACGAAGCGCGGGCACTCGAAAATCAACAACCTCCTCTCCTACTTACCACGGTGAGTTCATTTGACGTCTACTTAACCAGCTAAAACCTTAACATTAGGTCTTTACCTATGAAATTGCCCTTCTGCAGTACTAGCCATTTCAAATCAAAATAATTTTTGTTTGGCTAAGAGTTCTAATTTCAAATTAATCTTATTTTAAAAACATGTTTTTTTTCCAAAAGTAGTCATTTGTTTATTGATAAGTGTTACATTTTCATCGCATTTCAATCTTTTTCGTCATCATGGATACGTTAAAAATTCAAGTAATTATGGAATATGAGTACCGGCGTGGCAGCAACGCGGCACAAGCGGCACGCAACATCAACGACGTTTACGGAGCTAACACTACAAACCAACGCACCACCTGTAAATCGATCGATCAGAAAAATTAACCTCGCGGTCGTCCGAAGACTTTGATCGACAATGACGAATTAAAGGTGATTGTGAAAGCTGATGATACACAATCTACGGCTGAGTTAGCAGCAGCTTTCGACGTTAGCGTCAAAACAATATTGGTCCATTTACGTCAAATTGGCAAGGTAAAAAAGCTTGGCAAATGCCCCACAAACTCAATGATCGCCAGCGCGAAGTACGCGTCGAGACGTGTCTTGCACTGCTCAATAGATACACAAATGAAGGAATTTTGAACCGCATAGTTACCTGCGATGAAAAATGGATTCTGTTTGATAACCGCAAGCGCTGAGCAAGTTGGTTAGATCCTGGTTCAGCACCTAAACAATGCCCTAAACGAAAACTTACCCCTAGAAAAGTGATGGTCACTGTTTGATGGTCTAGCGCCGGAGTGATTCATCACAGCTTCTTACCTAACGGGGTGAGTATTACTGCAGATGTGTACTGTGAAGAACTGAACACAACGATGGAGAAGCTGGCACATCTCCAACCAGCATTGGTCAATTGCTCGTCTCCGCTGCTCCTGCACGACAACGCGCGACCTCATACTGCACAGCAGACGATCTCCCAGTTGCAAGAGCTGGGGTTGGAAGCTCTCCGTAATCCGCCCTACTCACCAGACCTTGCGCCTACAGACTACTACTTTTTCCAGAATTTGGATAACTACTTGGCGGGAAAAAAATTAAATACCCGAGAGACAGTACAAAATGCCTTTGAAGAATTTGTTGCCTCCCGTCCAGATGATTTCTTTAAGAAGGGCATCAATAAACTGCCACTGCGTTGGCAAAGATGCATTGATTGTATGGGTGATTACTTCGATTAATACAAATAAAAAATACATGAAAAAAAATCGTTTAAATTTTTTCATACAAAACGGCAATATCATAGGTAAAGACCTATTATGTAGCTAATTTTAAATTACTTATAGTTTTTTTAGTTTAAAATTTCTAAAAATACATAGGGACAGACACACAGCAGGAAGCGACTTTGTTTTATACTATGTAGTGATTTTATCCATCATTTCACCGCCGCCGCAGGTAAAAGCTTACGACGAAGACGTAGGCGAATACGGAACCGTCACGTACTCCATCCCGTCGGCGCGTCTCCGAGAAACGTTCGCGATCGATGCGACGAGCGGCGCGCTGACGACGCGCGTGCCGCTGGACCGCGAGCAGCGCGCCGAGTGGGAGGTGCCGGTGGCGGCCAGCGACGGCGGCGGGCTGCTGCGCTACACCACGGTGCGCGTGCGCGTGGCCGACCTCAACGACAACGCGCCCGCCTTCCCGCTGCGCGAGTACCGCGCCGCCGTGCGCGCCGACCACCCGCCGCGCCTGCCCTTCCTCACGCTGAGCGCGCTGGACCCCGACGCCGGCGAGAACGCGCGCCTCACGTACTCGGTGTACGAAGGCGACGCGCGCTCGGACGCGGCGGGGCTGTTCGCGGTCGACGCACACACGGGCGCGCTGTCGCTAGCACGCGGCGCGGGCGCGCTGGCTTCGCGCGCGCTGCAGGTGTGGGTGCGCGCGCGGGACGGCGGCGGGCTGGCGGGCGAGGCGCCCGTGCTGGTGTACGTGCTGGGCGCGGGCGAGTCGGCGCCGCGCCTGCAGGTGCCCCCGGCCGCGCTGTTCCTGCGCGAGGACGCGGCGCCGGGCACGCTGGTGGCGGAGCTGCGCGCGCCCGACGCCGCGCCGGCGGCGCGCCTGCGCCTGGCGCCGGGGCTGGTGCCGCGTGACCTGTTCGCGCTCGACGACGCCGGCCGCCTGTTGCTCGCCGGACAGCTCGACCGGGAGGCCAACACTCAACATGTCATAGGTTGCCACCAATTAATATATTTTATACTAGCTTTCCGCGCGCGGTTTCACCCGCGTAACTCCTGTTCCCGTAGAAACTTTATAATAAAATATATAATAATAATATAATAATATATAGCTTATAGCCTTCCTCGATAAATGGGCTATCTAACATTGAAAGAATTTTTCAAATCGGACCAGTAGTTGCTGAGATTAGCGCGTTCAAGCAAACAAACTCTTCAGCTTTATCTATTTTGGCAAATAACTCATTATTAGGTACCAATTCTTTGCGTTTTTATACTCGTGATGATTTCTCAACGAAATGTCCGATTGGAATAAAACAAAAAGTATTTTACATCTACATAAATACCCTTGATAACATAATGCTTAATTTGGATAAGGATTAATATTACGATATACATTTAACGTAGTTTCTTTCTTCAGACGATTTAATATTTTTTATGAACATAAAAGCGGTTACTGTGACTAAACTATGATAGTTAGATATATGCTCTCGCGGACTTTTTTGTAGATCTTAATAAGACCTACAAACCGTAGTACATCATTTTGTTCTATTGTCAATAGTTTTTGCAGCGCACGCATAAATAGGTTTTCGCTTTTACACCTTGAGTTACAAAATCGCAATTTTCTTACGGATCCCAAATTTTTTGAAAATAAAATAAAATAGCCTATAACCTTCCTCGATAAATGGACTATCCAACACTGAAATAATTTTTGAAATCGGACCAGTAGTTCCTGCGATTAGCGCGTTCTAACAAACTTACAAACAAACTCTGCAGCTTTATAATATTAGTATAGATGATTGACAAACTTTTACGTAATAACCTTGCTTAAATCTATCTTACTTGTATAATAATAATAATCATGTCATGGGTAAACAAAAGTTGCAAAAATAAATTGTTGTTATATTAAATTCAATATGATGGACCTCACGAGATGCAACATGACAGAATGATGTGATGAAAATATAGGCTGCGTTAACTGCCTTTTTTGTCCTATAAATATACAGGGTGTCCCAAAAGGTTACGTAGCTAGGAAGAGGGGTGATAGGGGTGGTCACAAGGGTCACCAGAAAAATAAATAAAAAAATCCCCTCTGGGAATTAAAAGAATAAAAGGCATTTTTTTAAAAACTAAAAATTTTACACCTTTTAGGGCGACTTTGCTCCCGATGATCTACAAATATTGGTATAATTTAAAAAAAATGCTGTTATGTTATCGTCAATAACCCTTTTTCAAATTGAAACAAAAAAAACAATACATATCTAAGCAATATTTTAAAGAAAATTAAGTTCTTGTCCAGTTAAGGACTTAGTAATTACGATTTCACTCAACTTCCTCCAAGTGTACTGAAAAAAAAAAGTACTATGCAACTCCGGCGAGTAACTTAAAAACATAGGTAATTTTATTACGATTCCAAAATGGTATAACACTTACTTGAAAAATTCTTACTAGGATATGTAAAAATAATTTTCGGGAACAATACCCCTGCAGAACAAAACATACCAATAAAACAATAGTCTCAAATTCGTACGCGAATACATTTTTAAATGTTTATTCTGTTTCTTAAAACTTTTTTATGAAACTCGAAAATAAAAAAAAATTGTAATTATTTATTTAAATAAAATGCTCTAAAATGCTAAATGTCTACCACCAACATAAATACACGCCCTACATCGTTTTAAAAATGAGCGGGAGATATGGCGAGCAAATCTTCTATTGTTGATTGATTCCGTGGCCTCTGTGATCCTCGCCCTCAAGTCAGCCAAGTCTGTGATGGGTTTTCCATAAACTTTTTCTTTTATAGCACCCCAGTAAAAGAAGTCTAACGGGCTTAAATCCGGTGAACGAGCTGGCCACGCTATAGCACCGGCCCTTCCCATCCACCTACCAGGGTATTCTTCGTCTAGGAAATCCCTTACAGGACGTGCATAATGTGCTGGGCACCCATCATGCTGGAACCACATATTCCTCATTGTTTCTAGCGGCACATCTTCCAATAGATTTGGTAAATCGTTTTGTAAGAAGTTTAAGTACGCCGCGCCAGTCAGTGCCTCAGGTAGCTCAAAGGGTCCTATTACTTTACCATTTAGTATTCCGGTCCACATGTTCACTTTAAAACGATATTGGGACCGATCTTCTCTAAGTAGGTGGGGATTTTCTACGTGCCACTCGTGTAAATTGTGTAGATTCATGTATCCGTCCTTTTTAAAAGTAGACTCGTCGGACCACAATATTTTATTAAAAAATTGAGGGTCCTCCCTATGCATGCGCAACATCCTACGACAAAATGCCAGTCTCGCAGGATAATCGCGTGGTAACAGACCCTGTACGCGTTGCACGTGGTACGGCTGACTTGAGGGCGAGGATCACAGAGGCCGCGGAATCAATCAACAATAGAAGATTTGCTCGCCATATCTCCCGCTCATTTTTAAAACGATGTAGGGCGTGTATTTATGTTGGTGGTAGACATTTCGAGCATTTTATTTAAATAAATAATTAAATATTTTTTTTATTTTTGAGTTTCATTTAAAACCATTGCAATAAAATTACCTATCTTTTTAAGTTTTAAGAAACAGAATAAACATTTAAAAATGTATTCGCGTACGAATTTGAGACTATTGTTTTATTGGTATGTTTTGTTCTGCAGGGGTATTGTTCCCGAAAATTATTTTTACATATCCTAGTAAGAATTTTTCAAGTAAGTGTTATACCATTTTGGAATCGTAATAAAATTACCTATGTTTTTAAGTTACTCGCCGGAGTTGCATAGTACTTCTTTTTCAGTACACTTGGAGGAAGTTGAGTGAAATCGTAATTACTAAGTCCTTGACTGGACAAGAACTTAATTTTCTTGAAAATATTGCTTAGATATGTATTGTTTTTTTTTGTTTCAATTTGAAAAAGGGTTATTGACGATAACATAACAGCATTTTTTTTTAATTATACCAATATTTGTAGATCATCGGGAGCAAAGTCGGCCCAAAAGGTGTAAAATTTTTAGTTTTAAAAAAAATGCCTTTTATTCTTTTAATTCCCAGAGGGGATTTTTTTATTTATTTTTCTGGTGACCCTTGTGACCACCCCTATCACCCCTCTTCCTAGCTACGTAACCTTTTGGGACACCCTGTATATACGACAGTAAGTTCAAAGTCTATATATCTTTATTCACATATACACATTTAAAAGTATTTTTAAATAATGTTCTTATGATGCTTCCTTTATGTTTTATTTTTTCCTTCCACCATGGACGGGGCAAGTCGAGAACTTTTTTTTTATATTACAATAAGTTTAATAAAAATATAAGAAGATTGTGTGTTCACAATCGCAAAAGCCTCCGCAGCGTAGCGATATTTGACTCGCTTTAAATCTCGGAGGTCGTGGGTTCGATTCCCACGCCGGACAGGAAATCTTTGAGTAAATTCTAAGATTTCTTTATTTTTTATTCTCTTCTATAATTTGACCGCAGACTTAAATTTGGATAATGATCATTGATATCAATCACGGATCTCGATCCAGATTGGCTGTGTAATAAGTACCTTGGGCTTTAAATTTATATATAGATAGATTTCTTACATTAAAAGGGTTTGTTGTAAAAACGTATAAGGTAGATTGGGTACGGTTGTAACAATTTTCCCTTAATTGCCCACAGCGTAGCTATTTTAGTAATAAGCAAAGATAAAAACCTTTGAGATTAAAGCATAGGCATTCGTCTTTCAATTAATATCAAAACCGGAAGCTTAGGTATAACAGTTTGGCGAGAATTTGTTATTTTAACGAGTGGGTGCGATTGTTACAACCGACCCCATACCAGGGGTGGTTGTAACACCATGGGGGGCAGTTGAAACACCTAAAAATAATACATAAACTACACATTTAAATAAGTTTTATTAATTAATACAACAATTACAACCGTCCCCATGAAAATTGTTACAATCGTCCCCACCCTCTCATTTTAATAATAATACTGTCACAGTAACAAGAAAGCATAACCTAAATAAAAACAAATCAGCATATTACAAACTCTAAAATACGTTAATTTGAAATACAATAATTATATTAATATTTAAGCTACATTATAAGTAAATTCGATAAAAATACTTACTTTTGATTGACAAAACACAATAGGCCCCACTGTAGGCACGAGTACCGCGCGATAATTGACGCAATACTGCAAATCGTGTCGGGACTTATTGCCCGCTTGTCCCTTCCCCCGTACCCTTAACCTACCTTGTATAGTTTCGATAATATTTGAGTTGTTTCAACCGTACCCTGTTACAACCGTACCCCGTCTACGCTACATTGCCCTATAAAAGAATTGCTTATTTCGTTGAGACGTGTACCATGTAAAACCAGATTATCCTTATTACTAGTATTAATACAGTGAGTGGCACTTTTTTCATAAAATTATGTATATTCTTACGGACATATGTATATAACTTGTATTATTTGAATTAAACCAATGTATTCGCTTATATAACATACTCCCAAATAATATTAGAAAACTACCTGTTAATAAATTTAAAGGCATTGTTAAAGCTAAATAATGTAAAAAAGCATATTATAAAATATCAGACTGTGTTAATTACAGAATGGCATGAGAGTAACTTGCTCTGGAATGGCACAGCTGCTAAACAATATTGTAAAAGTAACGATAAATTGTTTTTTTTTTTAATGGATTCCTCTGTGTTTCTTGCCAGTTCTTCTTAGAGTTGCCACGTCTTGCACTGGTGGTAGGAAAAGAAATGGACGCATCATGAACATGATTAAATTTTTTGAATTGTGTCTATAGGAATAAAGAAATTTTGACTTTGACTTGACCAATGGACCACCTTTGAGAGTAGGTACATTGTTCACTTCGTCATAGTTGCGTAATTGTCTGCTTATTTTAAAAGTCAAAGAGGTATCATCAGCAAACAGATAAGTATCAAAGCTGAAGATTTAAATTGAAAAATATATGGTGCGGCAATAAAAAAATATGGTCCTAATGGTTCCTAAAGGTATAATTAACACCATATTTGATACTATTCATTTTTACCACCGCCTGAACTTTCGAATAAAAACTAAACAACAACTTACAAATTACTGCCCTATCCGCAGGTATAATTGCGGAAGGTCCGGGCAGCCCGGCGCCCGCCAGCATGGTGACGACGGTGCTGCACGTGCTGGACGTGAACGAGCACGCGCCGTCGTTCCACTCGCAGCCCTACGTCGTGCACGTCGCAGAGAACACGCCGCCGCACACCAGCCTCGTGCAACGTTAGTATTACAAGCTTTTATCGTGGCCCTACACATTAAAAGCTTACACTTAAGAACGGTTTGCTTATTCTGTGTCTGGTTCAGAAATATCACAAAACTAGCTAAAATACATCTAGATGCCACCCCTATTTATTCCCCAATCTATTTTTACCCCCATCTTAAGGGATGAATTTCAATGAAATAACTAAGAGTAGTTTTGTTATATTAAATAGACCCTATATGTAATTCCTCAATTTGACAAATACTCATTTCGCTTATTTATACCTATTAAATAATCTAGGATAAACATGAATTTCCAAAATACCCTTATTATGTTCAGTAGTTTCGTTTGTAGGTACATAAGTATAATAAGTGTTTTCTTTTGAATAACCGTAAAATGCTCGGCACAGTGATGGCGGACGATCCCGATTCTGGTACGAATGGCGAGGTTCGCTTCTCGTTGGCGACGGACAACGGCGAGGGCGAGACGGAGCCCGGACTATTCGCCGTCGACCCCTACACCGGATGGGTCACGACGCTGGGCGCACTAGACCGAGAAACACGCGCCGAACATCACGTGGCGTTACTCGCGACCGATTCGGGAATGCCGAAACGCGTAGCGCGAGGAACTCTAGTCGTGCGGCTCGTGGACTACAACGACTGCGCGCCTGAATTCCGCCTTCCGCGCTATGCCACCGAAGTGCGTGAGGACGCCGCCGCCGGCACAGTGGTGGCGCGGCTCGACGTGAGCGATGCGGACGCATCTTCGACACCGCTGTCATTCTTCGTGGCTGACGGCGATCCGCGCTCGCGCTTCCAGCTGCGCTCCTCTGGCGAACTGTACGTGGCGCGCGAACTGGACCGCGAAGTCGAGCCCGCCTATGAACTGCTGGTGGCCGCCACCGACGGCAAGTTCACGGCGCACACGCGCGTACACGTCACCGTGCTCGACGTCAACGACAACCCACCCTACTGCGTGCGCTACCGGTACTCGACACGTCTGCCCGAAGACGCCGCCAACGGCACCCACGTCATCACGCTGGAGACTGGCGACGCCGACGAGCCGGGCGACGCTCGCCTGCGCTACTACCTCACCGGCGACAACACGCATCACTTCGCCATCGACAAGGTACGTCTTACAGAGGTTGATTTGATGAACAAATCCATTCAAAACATGACAGTGTTTTTGACCTAAATTATTTATCGCAGGAATCGGGCGTGGTCTCGGTAGCGGCCCCATTGGACCGTGAGAAGTATTCCACGTACAACTTGCGTGCGCACGCACAAGATCGTGAGCGTGCTGAGTGGGAGTGCAGCTCCGAGCTGCGCGTAGAGCTCGATGACGTCAATGACAATGCGCCGCATTTCTCTGCCAACGTTTACAGCGTCACGCTGCCTGAAGACGCGGACCTCGGCACACTCGTCGCAAAGGTAGGCAATAAATCTGTTACATGTGCTAGATGTGTAGCATCTAGACTTCTAGAGAATTAGATTAAGAACAGTAGTATTTTATTAATTAGATTTAGAATAGTAGTATTTTCTAAAGTTAGTTTTATTTTAAACTAGCTTCCCGCGCGCGGTTTCACCCGCGTAACTCCCGTTCCCGTGGGAAATTCAAAATAAAATATAGCCTATGTCCTTTCTCAGGCTCTAGACTATATCTGTACCAAATTTCATTTAAATCGCTTCAGTAGTTAAGGCGTGATTGCGTAACAGACAGACAGACAGACAGAGCTACTTTCACATTTATAATATTAGTAAGGATAGTAAGGATTAGCTACTTTTACATGTATTTAAATTAATAATTCTAATAAAAAAAAACCATCTAGATTGAAATATGTATATATTAATAGCACGGTACATATCTTTGCAGGTACACGCTACAGATCCCGATTTAGGCGAAAACCGTTTGGTCCGGTACTCATTCGTGGATGAACCGAGTGACGCATTCGAGCTATCGCAAGACAGCGGCATTATCACTCTGCGCGCGGCCCTGGACCGCGAAACGCTGGCGGAGCACCGGCTGGTGGTGCAGGCCTCCGACGCGGGCACTCCGCCGCGCTCCGCCACCGGCACCGTGCGTCTGACCGTGGCCGACGTCAACGACAACCCGCCCGAGTTCGAGTTCCACCAGTACCGCGCCAAAGTGCCCGAGCTGGACGCGCCCGGCTCCGAGGTGCTGCGAGTGCGGGCCACCTCGCGCGACGCCGGCGTCAACGCTGACGTGTACTACTCTCTCGTGGGCGGTGACGACCGCGACGACTTTGCCATCGATCGTGCCTCGGGCGTCGTGACGGTCGCGCGACCGCTCGACTTCGAGCGACGCCAAGAGTACCTCCTCACGGTGCAGGCCGTGGACGGCGGGACCCCGCCCCTCAGCGACCTGGCGACCATCAATATTACCGTGACGGATGGAAACGACAACGCTCCGCTGTTCACTCAAGCGTCGTACGGCGCCCGCGTGCGTGAAGATGCGGCCGTCGGCACAGATGTGTTGCAGGTGATCGCCGACGACGCCGACTCAGGCCCCAACGGGCGCGTGATGTATTCAATCGCGCGAGGTGACCGCGACGGTCGCTTCGCCATCGACGCCGACACCGGGTACCTGACGGTGGCGGCGCCGTTGGACCGCGAGACCGCGCCCGCCTACGTGCTAGAGGTGCACGCGCGCGACCACGGTTTGCCCGTGCTCGAAGCCACCGCAATGCTCAACATTGAAGTGGTGGACGCCAACGACAACCCTCCCCTCTTTTCGCAAAACAACTACACCGCAGTGGTACAGGAAGACCGACCACTAGGATACACCGTGCTTAAGTTTGAGGTGAACGACGCCGACATATCGCCCAACGGAGCGCCCTACACCTTCGACTTCCAGTCCGGAAACGAAATGGGCGCTTTCAGATTAGAGCAAGACGGATACTTGCGTTCGGCCACGCGGTTCAACCATCGCATCAAGGACCGATACGTGTTGCAAGTGAGAGTGTTCGACAACGGCACGCCTCCGTTATTCTCGGACGCGTGGGTGTACATCAAAGTCATAGAAGAATCACAGTATCCGCCGGTCGTCACGCCGCTAGAGATAGTGGTCAATTCCTATCTGGATGAATTTCCCGGAGGCGTCATCGGACGCGTGTTCGCCTCGGACAGGGACGCGTACGACACGCTTGCGTACGGCATCGCCCCCACCGACGACGCGCCCTACCCGCCGACCGATCTTTTCGAGATCGACCCGAGCGACGGCACCCTGAAGGCCGCGCCGCGCCTCGACGTCGGCGACTACCGCCTGAACGTCACCGTCGGGGACGGAAAGTTCGTCGGCTTCGCTATCGTCAGGATCAGTGTCGTGCTCGTGTCCGACGAAATGCTCGCGCAGGCAATCGTCGTGCGGTTCCGCGAGGTGACCGCCCGTGACTTCGTGCTCAGTCACCGGAAGGGCTTCATGCGCGCCGTCGGCGAGGCCACCGACTGCGAGCCGAACGAGGTCGTCGTGATCGGCGTGCAACCCTCGGACGACGACGGATCGACGCGCTTGCGGCGCCAGGTGGCGCAGGACCTCGATGTGGCCTTCGCCGTGCGCGCGCCGGGTGGTTGGCTGCCGGCCGACGCGCTGCGGCGCCGCATGCACGCGCACCTGGAGCGCCTCGAGGAGCGCACGCGCCTCGTGGTCGAAGAGCTGCTGCGGGCGTCGTGCGGCGGCTGCGTGCACGGCGCTTGTGCCGAGCACGTGTCTCTGCGATCCGGAACCTCACGCGCCGTCACCTCCGAGGTGTTCGCGCTGGTGGCGCCGCCGCACCGTCTTGTGGCGGCGTGCGCCTGCGCGCCCGGCTACGGCGGCGAGCGCTGCGACGGAGCGCCGGTCGACTGCGCCGAGTGCAGGGCGCCGCGCGTGGCGGCTCTGGCGGGCGACGGCTACCTGCTGTACCGCCTGGAGCGCGGCGCGGTGGAGGGCGCGCGTTTGCCCGACGACGAGCTGACGCTGTCGCTGCGCTTCCGCACGCGACGCTCGCGCGGCACACTTCTGGCATTGGCCGGGCGCGTTGACCACGCCACGCTGGAGGTGGCGGACGGATACCTGCAGTTCCGCATGGAGCTGGGTGCGGGCCCGGCGGCCGTACGCGCCACCGTGCCGGTGGCGGACGGCGAGTGGCACGAGGCGCGGCTGGAGCGGCGCGGCGCCGCCATGCGGCTCACGGTGGACCGACGCAGTGCGCAGGCGCAGACGCCGCCGCCCGCCGCCGTGCTGGACGTCCGCGCTGACCGCCTGCTCCTTGGGGCCGCACTCGTGAGACATGCACACGCTTTCGCCGCCGAACAGGTGCGTTAGACATCCATAGTATATTAGAATAAAAAACAAAAGATTCCCTACCGTAAAAAGCATTTCAAATATTATTTAAAAAAAAAGGTAATCTTATATTTCAATAACGACTGGTTCATTCCAGGTGACCTTCGGATTTCATGGTTGCATCTCGGACATAACACTGGGCGATGCGGCGCTGCCCCTGGAGGAGGGCGGCACGTCGGCCGACGGGCGCGTGCAACTGGCCCGGCGCGTGCGCGTGCGCGTTGGGGGCGCGTGCCCAGCGCTGGCGCCGCCCACCCCGTGCGCGTCATACCCGTGTCTCAACGGCGGAACATGCACCGACGCAGCCGAACTCCTAGACGGCGAGGGCTACACGTGCGCGTGCCACGCTCGGTTCCTGGGAGCGCGGTGCGAACTGGACGCGGACCCGTGCGCGTCGGCTCCATGTCTGCACGGCGGCTCGTGTTCGGCGGACGCGCGCGGCTGGCGCTGCGCGTGCGCGGCGGGTCTGTCGGGCGAGCGCTGCGAGCGCGGGCGCTGGTGCGCGCCGGACGTGTGCGCGCACGGCGGCGCGTGCGAGGAGGGCGAGTGGGGGCCGTCGTGCCGCTGCCGCGGGTACTACGGCCCGCGCTGCCAGTACGACGTGGACGAGTGCGCCGGCGAGCCCTGCCTCAACGGCGCCACGTGCGTCAACGAGCCCGGCTCGTTCCGCTGCCTGTGTCCACCCAACAGGACGGGTGAGTTTTCGACGTTCACTTGAGTTGTTTTCTTCTTTCATAAATTGATCATCACTACAAAACTACATGAAGTTTTACCGTTTCTATACCATAATTTGCACGTCCATCTAGGCATGAACTGCGGCAACCCCCTGCACTCGGACGCGGTGATGTCGGGCGAGGGCCCGGTGCGCGCGCTGCGCGAGGCTTGGCGCTGGGCGTGCGAGACGCGCTGGCCGCTGGCGGCGGCGGCCGGAGTGCTGGCGCTGCTGATGGCGCTGCTGCTGGCCATCGTGGCGCTGCGCCGCCGCCGCACCTCCCGCACCAAGCCCGGCAAGGAGGACGAGCCGCTCAACAGCCACGCGCTGGAGAAACTGTCGCCGCGCTCCAAGATATCGAACCTAGAGGCCGTCCGTCGCGAGCGGCCGGCGTCATGCGCAGAATCTCCGCCGCTAAACAACGTGGACACGCTGCGTAGTTACGGCTCCGCTGGGGACGAACTGGAGGGCATCCCACCCGATTACCGCCGCAACCTCAACATTGACGTCGTCGACCGAAAACCATGGTCGGAACAAATGCATCTGCAGACCTTTGTTGACAATAAAATATACAATGGTAAGGATTTTTATTTTAGAATTTTAGTTTATCTCAAACGCTTAACCTCTAGGTAATAAACCAATCAATAGCGCTGTAGAAATGTTTTAACCCGTTTATAATATGAATGTTTTTTTTTTTAATAGGCTTATCAACTAAAACACTAGGTGCCTTTTGCTTAGACATAAAAGACAAAAGTCAATGTATGCTTTTAAATTATAGGAGAACGTTTTAATGCCGCTACGCTATAACGCGTGTAATAACAATGTTTTTTATTGAAAATATTTCTATTGTGTTTCAAGTAATAATGATAATGTTTATTCTAACTTGTTTCCGTGGTGTATAGATCTGAAGGGCTGCAAGCCGCGTCTGTCGGCGCGGTCGCCGGGCGCGGGGCGGCGCGCGGCGGTGGAGCCGCACCTGGTGGGCGGCTACCACTGGGACTGCTCGGACTGGTGCGGCGGCGCGGGCGCGCTGCCCGGCATCAGCGAGGTGGCGGGCTCCGAGCGCCCCGACTCCTCGTCCGCCGCGTCGCCGCCCGCGTCGCCGCCGCGCCGCCGCCGCCGAGCGCGCCCCGACGACTCCGCGCCCGACGACGACGCGCCGCCGCTCACCGACGGTACTTACAATCTCTCATCTTGTAGACGTCAAGCATCTAATGACGTCACGAATTCTTACTTACGACATCGTGCACTACAAGATTGTGCGACGCTTGAGACTATATGCAAGTTCTCTCCACAAACAACTGAAAGTGAAACACAAATAAGTACACTTTTTTATTTATTTATTTTCTAAATGTCCGATTAGACAACCCATCGATCGCATAATTTGTTAGTTCTTATGATAATAACTACTGCATTTTTATTTTATTATTGATGATAATTTAAAAGAACCTACAGTTTCTAAAACTTAAAATCTCAGAAAAAAAAACTGAGACAGGATAACTTTACTGTCATAAATTTGAACCTAATTTACTAATAACTTTTATATTCCAGCATCGTCATACCTGTTGAACGGTGATGACTACACCATACGTGCCTCCAGTGACCCGGAGCCACTCCTAACAGCTCGCACTCTGCGGGAACCGGATGCCGCTAGTCTCATCACTATGTTGGGTAAGTTACACATCTATACCGGATCCACAACACGAGGAAAACTAAAAAACTCTAAAACCTCCCGGGTATCTACTTCACTGGACGCCAGTAATGAGTGCACAAATGCAAATTAAAAACCCCCATGCAATACGTCTGTACTATAATTGGATTTATATTGTGTTCCAAATTGTGTGCAATGATATTTATTGTGTGTATTAACAGAGGAACGGAACTCACTGCTGGGCGGAGACGACGACGGCTCGGGCAGTGAACTATCGGCCAACTTGTGCGAGATCGAAGAATCGGACGCCGAAGAAGCGGAAGCGGGAACGGGCGCGATGGCGGGGATAGGTGCGATACATACGGACGTGTGACGGCAGCGCGAGCGCGGCCTGTAGCTGCGCGTCGGGCGACCATGCCCTGACTCGCCCGTCTGTATCACCTACTCCTTGGCGTTCGACACGCATCATACTAACAACGTCCACGTGTGAATGTGCGCTCTTGGGATATCCACGTACATTGCTTACCTTTTCAGACGTCCCAAAACATGCCGAATCCTGTTTCTATATAAAAATTTGATATCAAAATTATTCATCAGTTTTGGACTCAATATCTTATAATGAGCAATTTTTTGAAATATCTGCGATTTGATAAATAATCACTACAACAGTGGACTATTATAAGGCGAACAGATTGAGCTAGGTCTCCATGTTAAGAAAATCCATTACTACGCCAAGTGACCCTCTATTGTCTAGCTACCGACGACTGAATTTGTACAAAACGGTTGTGACTTAATCCGTTGAAGTTCTAAACATTACCAAGCCGAACGAATGCATAATCACTTGATGTGCTCTAGTCGACCCATATCTATAAGTTATAAGTGTAACTTGCCATATGAATGAATCTATTCATCTGTAACAATAAAATACATGTCCTATAGTTTTAATATGAAATTTACTGAGGCTAACAATGCAAAATGTGAGTTGACAAACATATATATAATAATAAACAATTTATCTACATAAAATATATGGTTCTGCCCGTTGGGTCGACGTGGTCGCTTTTGACTGCTCGCCTGTCTGCGGTAGACTTTTGTTCTAGAAGTTCCTCTGTACGTACGCACGGGAATAGATTCTATAAGACTTGTATATAATGTTAGTTTAATTATAATATACGAATTAGATAGATCATAGTTGTAAATATAAGTATAAGTATGTGTAACAAAGTGATACTGTTTAACTATTATTAAGTTACTTTACGATGAAGTATTTATTAGTTAGGTACGCCGGGAACAATGTATTATTGTTAAAGCGATCACAATGCAATCAATGAATAAAAGTACATAATATACACTTTAAAGGAGTATCGCAATATATCTACTTATGAAAGTTGCACCGCGACCGGAGGGATCACGTTCCGAGTCGCGTTTCATTCTCGACACACCTATTCTCTTAGCTAACTGTTGATTTGTAACTCGCCCCACGTCTGCCCGGCTGCCGGCACTACGCGTGAATGACTCGACTCTAGGTAGGACCTCGCGGTGTCGCCGAACACCGAGATAAGACTGCGCCGCTCGCGCCTGGCTCGAGCGCTCTATTGTAAGATTTAATGAAATGGTGCTCCAACCGTAGTTTCATATCATATCTATTATAAAATGCATTTAAAAAACGTGTAGCAGACGGATTTTCCTCTTGAATTAGAGAGCTTAAATTATTAAATCTATTTTTATATGTACGAGGGCGGAATGATTCGCTGGTTGCTGGTGATTGCTGGTTGCCGATCAGGCTGACTGGTGCATAAGTAACAAAAGCTAACGGCCGAAAGCCGTTGTTAGCGTTCTTGTGAAATCTGTATCTTTTTTTTATATAAAAAAGATGTTTATATGTATAATAATAATTATTAAATGTTGTTGTGTAAATTTTAACACGACCAATAAAGACTTACATGGAACAATGTGTTGTTGTTACTCCCCCCCTCCTTCCCCATACACATAACCTACACCCTACATTTAACAATATGTCACCCACAGATATAGATATACCTAGATGACACAAGTATCACGATCTGTATGAAAACCAAGCGTGCCATTTTTTGAATTGCTATTATGACGTCACAAGCACTATTTAGTAATGGGAAGACGCAGCCTTACGCGGCGGCGGTTAGCGGTTTGAATCGATTCGAGTTCGCCTTTGTATATACCATTTCTCAATTACCATACGAATACTATTTATTGCACGGATATACATTTATTGAGTAATTGTGTAGGTACAGTAAATAATTATTAAGAATCGTTCAAATCGATTTATGTATGATTTTATGACAGATATATGAGATAAACAGAGGAAAATAAAATTTCTGATCGGCTTATAAGGCTGTTAGAAATAAATTATATTTTTTTTCTGTCAAAGTGTCAACAAGTTAGTGCTTCAATTCAAGTGTTTAAAAATATTAATTGAGCATTTTGTACTTATCAACTTATTTTAAATAGTGCAGAAACTCTTAAGTGGCCACTATTATTGTTGGTTTAGCAAGAAAAACACTCTAAAGTAAGAAATTAGCAAAAAAAAGTGAAATAAAACTTTTAATTTTCTACCCTCATCGACACCAGAATTAGTTGGGGCACGTTCCAGCTACATCAATTATCAAACTTGAGCATTGACATAAGGTGTCACTCACACGGGCGTTCTTTTTAACGCACACTAAATAAGGAACGGATATCGCTCGTGAAGCGCTTGGCGTTGCACTCACACATCGACGTATTCTTGATTTTGAACTGCAAAATTATGGCGAAGCAATGCGGCGCTTGCGATTTAACTATTACAGATAGCTTATCTATGGAATGCTCAAATGATAAATGCAGAAGAGGGTATGATTTAAAGTGTCTCAAAATTACACAAGATGCTTTAAGACATTTACACTTGCATATAAGAAGAAATGGGTATGTCCGGAGTGTGTTTGTTTAAATCCAAAACGCTGCCACTAAATTACTAATAACCACTACACCTGACAATGTAAACACCAAGCGAGGAAGCCAGGCTAAATTCTCGCCGACCGTTAAAGGGGACGTGGATTCCGTGTTACTGGATGAATTGAGACAGTTTCGGGTGGATATTATGGCACGTCTAGACAGTCAAGCAAATGCGATTGTGCTCATGCAAGGTGAATTTACGCAAACAAAAAACGATCTTGCCAGATTAATTAATATAATGTCGGTGATAGAAGAAAAAGTCAATCGTGACTCGGCTCAAAATACGCAACTTCAGGCAACATCTACCATTGCTCCACCAACGAAGGAGACATCGACGAGCTCTCACTCCTCATTTGCTGAAATCGTTGGTCGGAAGAAAACTAATGAATTTTAAAAAACAAACAAAAAATAAGGTTAGCCTACCTACCGCCAAAATACAAAATATAAACATGCGTGGGGCCACGAAATCTGCTGTACCTGAAATACAGGCGAGTAACAATAGCCCACCAGACGCTATTGAGCAGTTGGAACATGAGGAAGAAACTGGCTGGACTACCATACAACATAAAAAACCTAACCGTTGGCCTAAAAATATAACAATTGGGAGTAATACGGAAATAAAGGAAATAATAGGTATGGAAAGAAAGAAATATCTACATATATGGCGTTTACATCCGGAAACTACGCTAGAAACTATGACAGATTATGTTAAAAATCTGTGCGGACCAGCAGCGCCTATGAAAATTGACAAAATCAAACATAGAACAGCACGAGATTACTCATCGTTTCTAATCGGTGTATCTGAAAAACACTATAACGTGTTGAATAATGCGGAAGTATGGCCTCTGAACGCGGAATTCAATGAATGGATTTGGTTTCGTAAACAACCCAAGAGCCCGTTCCAAAAGTAATGGTCTGATTGAAATATATTACCACAATGTTAGGGGTCTTCGAACCAAGCTAGATAACTTCAGAAATAACATAGTTTCGTCCGACGCTGGCTTATTCGCTATTCATCCATACAAGACGCTGAAATTGTTCCACTGGGATATAAAATATTAAGATGTGATCGAGCGGACGACGGTCGGAAGCAAGGCGGCGCGCTTCTCTTGGCCACACACCGCTTTGAGCTACGACAACTACCTATTTTGGACGCGTCGATAGACACCTGTGTTTTCGAAATGCTATGTGCAACAGTACATTTAAATAAGCGTTTTTTAGGGTTCCGTAGCCAAATGGCAAAAAACGGAACCCTTATAGATTCGTCATGTCTGTCTGTCTGTCTTCCTGTCTGTCTGTCTGTCCGTCCGTATGTCACAGCCACTTTTTCCGAAACTATAAGAACTATAATGTTGAAACGTGGCAAGTAGATGTATGTTGTGAACCGCATTAAGATTTTCACACAAAAATAGAAAAAAAAAACAATAAATTTTGGGGATCCCCAAACATAGAATTGAAACTCAAAAATTTTTTTTTCATCGAACCCATACCTGTGGGTTGTCTATGAATAGGTCTTCAAAAATGATGTTGAGGTTTCTAATGTAATTTTTTTCTAAACGAAGTTTGCGCGAGAAAAAGTTTGCGCGAGAGACACTTCCAAAGTGGTAAAATATGTGTCCCCCCCCTGTAACTTCTAAAATAAGAGAATGATAAATCTAAAAAAAATATATGATGTACATTACCATGCAAACTTCCACCGAAAATTGGTTTGAACGAGATCTTGTAAGTAGTTTTTTTTAATACGTCATAAATCGTAAACCGCAATTTAGCTTTCATTCAATCAACTCGAATATAAAAATATAAAATAACATTTCATTTCATAAACATACGCTTTTTTATTTATTCTTGATATCAAAAATAGGTACGCACTTGTAACTGAAACGGAACCCTTCGTGCGCGAGTCCGACTCGCACTTGGCCGGTTTTTGTTTGTGTGTTGCGTTATTTATATTCCGCCGGGTAGTTCAGAAAATGATTATTTATTGTTATTTAGAATAATTGAAAACTTGTTTGATAAATATGGAGAAGTTATTGTAATTGGTGATTTTAACTTATATTAATGTCCTGTTAATATTAGTACCTAACTATTACGAATGTTTTTTGTCATATTGCGAGTTCACTCAAAGTAACAAAGTACCTAATTGTTTAGGTCGTCAGTTGGATTTGGTTCTGAGTGCGGGCATTAGCGGAGGGGTGACGGTGGTAGCAGCGGACGAGACACTGGTGCCGATCGACACGCACCACCCGCCGCTAGCGGTTAGTGTGCGCCTCGCCACGCCGACGTCACCCGCTGGCGCCTGCGGTACTAGTGCTCACTATATTAGACCACAATGGAATTGGAATAAAGCTGATTTTCAATTGATATACTGTAGGCTAATTTCCACTGACTGGAGTACATTGTATGGAATGAAGGATTGAGAAGATATGTTAAACTTCTTTTATGAGAACATCAATTATACGATAGATGGGTGCGTGCCGAGGAAAAAACTTAGTAGTGGAAATTCACGGTACATATACCCGGTATGGTATACAAGCGAAATAATTAAAAATATTGAAAGTAAAGCTATATTTCATAAAAAATTCAAAAAATCCGAGTCGAAAAGCGATTATCACAAATTTGCCGAGTGTAGAACTCTTATAAAAATGTTAATGGCAATCGCGCACACAGAACATAGAAAAAAAAATCAATGTCAGTTCCTAAAGGATCCAAAATCGTTTTGGCAGCATATTAGGTCAAAACAAAAAAATACTAATAAGTACAGTATTATAAAAACGGTCAACATCTAACTGATGATGAGTGTGCTGGGCAGTTCGCAGACTTTTTTGAGTCTGTGTACAGCCACGACCCACCCCAGCTAGACGCTAGACGCGAGCGCGGCAGCGGCGGAGTTCGCCGCGACCAGTGAGCGTGTGCATATTAAGAAGCTGAGTCTTTCGGAAGTTCAACAGGCGCTTGGAAGTCTCAAGCCAAAAAGGTCGTCTGGCCCGGACGGTGGGAGGGTACTGGCGGACACATTACTTCAAATTTTTAATAACTGTTTAGAACAAGCGACGTTCCGGTCCCTAAAGGGAAGTCAGCGTTCGATACGGTAGATCATGACGTTTTATTAAGTAAGCTTGCGAAAATTGGATGTACACTGCCTCTGCTGCAGTTTTTCGCCAGTTATATGGAGGGTCGCCAGCAATATGTAGATTACAATGGCTGTGAATCTCGACCGTATTACACTAGGTCCGGCGTGAGCCAGGACAGCAATCTAGGGCCTCTCGAGTTTATTATAATGATAAATGATTTACCGGAAGTCGTCAGACATGGGACTTGTTTATTGTTTGCAGATGACCTGAAATTGCTGCTCGAGGTTAGGGATCATTCGGATTGTGAACGCCTGCAAGACGACATCAACCGAGTTGTCGAGTGGAGCATCAGCAACAAACTTAATTTTAATGTAGCTAAGTGCTCGGTGATGTCTTTCACACGAGCCCGGACTCCGTTGTATTATCAATACAAGGTAGAGGACTTGCGATGCAACGAGTGTCTCAGGTACGAGATTTAGGAGTGATCTTCACTCAGGAACTAACCTTCCGTGAGCATATCAATAAGATATGTAAGAAGGCATACAGAAACCTAGGTTTCGTACTTAGGCAATCTCAGGGGTTTACCAACATCACGACACACAAGGTGTTGTATGATGCATTAGTCAGGAGTCACCTTGAACATAGTGCAGTCATATGGGCACCTCATGAGGCGAAATATAGTGCCATGTTGGAACGTGTCCAAAATAAGTTCACAAGACACTTGTATTTTAAGTTATATGGGGTATATCCATTTTACCCATTGATGTACCCTACACTATTTGTACTGAAGCTATGCGCTACCCGAGAGTGCTGCGGAACCTGGAACTCTGCGTGCCAGACCGGTACGTGTGGAGGCGGCGACGTCCACCCCTACTTGCTGTGCCTGCGGCCAGAACCAACCTACTGGCGAGAGCTCCTCTCACTAGGGCTTTGCGTGTGGTGAACGAGGTTCACGAGAGGGTTGATATATGGTGTTGTAGCTTGAGTGAATTCGCAAAAGTAACATTACATATAATATGTTATTTAGATGTAGGTTAAGATTTAAACCATTATGCAACTTAAGATGTAGATTAAGGTTTAATATGTAAGGCCACACTGTCGCATTGGATCGCTGATCTGTAATGGTAGTTGTAGGTAAGATTGCATAAATAAATAAATATATTTTTTACAAAATTGTTAGTATTTCGTAATGCTGGTATACTTCGACGTACTGACTACTGTCTGTGACTGTTTTTGTTGTTCAACTGTCTAAAATAAATTTCTTGAGTTGTAACGTTGGTTGTTTTAAGCATATTACTTGTTCATCATTGATTACATGGGGAAAGCTAAAAAAGTCACGAAATGGTACGATTATTTATTAAAATTCTCTACTTAACCCTTAACCACCTGACGTCGGTCTCAGAGACTCTGGCGATTTTATTTTCAAAATAAATCTGTTGCTATGCGCGCGATCCAACCGTGCGTCCTTGTACTTTTTCCCATCCCCCGTCAGTACGCGCCACGCGCTCGGCAGCTCCAGACGTGCGCGCAATTGTGAATTATAGGTAATTATATTTTGTGTGCGGTCTGAGTGACCGACGTCAGGTTGTTATGTTATTTTTACTACATAGTATTTATTTTATTGTAGGCTCATAATGGCTGAAGGAAATATATTACGATGGCTAGAAGATTGTGATTCGGACTCTGAAAATCATCTCAGTATACCAGAACTTCCAAATGAAGATTGCAGTGACGTGGAAGATGTTCCAATAGACCACGTTATTGATGGCGACTGTCAGTCAGATTCAGAAGTTGAAGGTGACGAGAATGAATTTCATCCAATTGAAAATGAAACCAACACACAGCCGATCACGGAAGATTCATCTTCTGATGACGATGTTCCACTGTCAAGACACCGAAACTTTTTTGGTAAGAACCGATTTCGTTGGTCAGCTCATCCTTCAGTTTCTAGATCAAGAACTCTGCAGCATAACATCGTCCAACAGCCACCGGGTCTCAAACCAAACTTTCGAGGTGTTTTGCATGCCAACACTAAAGCCCTGGATTTGTGGAGTTTATTTTTTACGGAAGGTATGTTAGAACAAATAGTAAGGCATACCAATGAAAAGATTAGGACTGTTCGACATAACTATCAGAATCAAACTGCTGTTCATGATGTAGACATTATCGAATTGAAAGCCTTCATTGGTCTGCTATACTACACAGCTATTTTCAAAGAAAATCACACGCACTACACAAGCTGGTACAGCACTGATGGAACAGGCAGAGAAATTTATCGCTGCATAATGAGCAAAAATAGGTTCGAAGTCCTACTCAATTGTCTTCGGTTTGACGATGCAAGCACCCGTGCTGAGCGCCGCTGCAGTGATTTGGCGGCACCGATTTCACAATTATTTAGTATATTGGTTCAAAACTGCCGAGCGGTGTGCTCCATTGGAAGTTACGCTTGCGTGGATGAGATGTTGGTAGCTTTTCGTGGGAGGTGCATTTTCAGAATGTACATGCCCAAGAAACCCCACAAATATGGATTGAAAATCATGTGCATCACTGATGCTCAAAATGGGTATTTGCTAGATGCCTACATGTACTTAGGAAGAGATTCTGATGGAATAGGTTTACCAACTGAGTACCAAAGGTTGAGCAAACCTACCCAAGCAGTTTTGAGACTGGTTACTACAATAGAAGGTACACACCGAAATATAACAACCGATAATTGGTTTACTTCACTTGAGCTTATGAATGTGCTAAAAGAAAAGCAACTGACATTAGTGGGTACTATGAAAAAAAACAAGCGCGAAATTCCACCTCAGTTTCTTCCTAGCCGTCACAGAGAAGTACGATCGGCCGTTTTCGGATTTACAGCCAACGCTACATTGTCATCTTATGTACCGAAACAAAACAAATCTGTAATTGTACTGTCCAGCATGCACCACACACCCACTATTGATCCAAATACGCAAAAACCGGAGGTGATCATGTTTTACAATAGTACAAAAGGTGGCGTTGACATGCTTGATCAAAAATGTTCTATTTACTCCACATCCCGAAGAACACAACGTTGGCCAATGGCAATATTTTATAGAATGCTTGACATATCTGCAGCTAACGCATACATAATCAACAAGATGAACCAAGCTCAACCAAAGATTACAAGACTGGTGTTTATGAAACAACTGGCAGAAGACCTTATAAAACCTCATCTGGAACGCCGCGTGCACACTTTTGGTTTGCAAAGGGATCTTCAGTTCAGCATTCGTCGAATCCTGAAAATAGAACAAATGCCAAGCACATCATCATCTGACAATGCAACAATGCAACCCTATGAAGAAGAGTAAAACAGCTTATATGTGTTTCGTATGTAAAAATCCAATTTGCATTGAATGTAGCCAAAAAATGTGCCTTGATTGTCGCCGCAACTTGTAAAACTTTATACTTTGTGATTTTATAATAATTGTACCTTGATTAATAAGTACTTATATAATACAAAATCATTCGTCTGTTTCCGAAATAGATTCTCGAAAATCAATTTGTATTGTATGTGATTAACAGCACTAAACGCTATAATTGACAAAAGTCCCTGTACTCCAAAACCAAAGCGATATACGGTAGTATATCGCTTGTTTCGATATTCATCACTTGTTTAAACAAAACCTCTCATCAACCGCTCCAAGTAATAGACGCAATGTAATACGACTTTTAGTTCTTTTCAAATTTAGTATTATCAGGTATTACTGAGGGTATTAGACAAAAAAATTGCTAAAAGTAATTGTTTTTTAAATTAATTACGCATAATATTAATCAAAAAATGACTTACCGAAGGAAGGAAACGTTAACTATATTTTTTCTCCTCGCATTTGTGCAGTTTTTACACTTAATAACAGCACAATTTACCATTTTAATATTTTTAACTGACTACCTACTAGCGCTTTACACCGATGCAGACTGAGCACGAAAGTGGCCACTTACGATTTTTGTACGTAAGCTAGGCACGCGAAGTAGTTGCTCTTGTGTTATCTAGGTATATCTAAATCCGTGATGTCACCAAATTTACAAGCGGCCGTAGCCCAATGGCTCGGGCGTCGGACTTGTGATCTTTGGGTCACCGGTTCGATCCCCACCCAACCCATTGCACTACTGACGTAAGCCCACTCGTAACACAAGCAGTTTAGCTTATCACGAGGGGTTAACAAGCATACTAGTAAAACGCAAAAAATCTGCTTGTAACCGCCTGCTGTCATTTAATCGATATGTGTATACACAAATATTAAGTAGGTAGGTATAAACTAGATTCAAGTCAAGTACCTCAGGCGCCCTCTTATGCAGGTTGCTTTGTAGTTTATATTTATAAACCTTTTAAAAACGCTGGGAGTAGCTTTATGTCCGGTGACGTAGCAAAAGACTACACAAATGTCCGTCGCAACATACTAGAGTCTACTCTACGACTACGCTTGACGGCTTGACCAACTTAGTATACTACATAGGGTAAATGTAAAGCGCTTATTTTCCCGCGGCAAAATGATTTACAACATTTGGTACTTAAATTAAGTATTCAAATCACTTTACATCATGTAGGTAACGTAGGTATCACGCGATCATCGAAACATACCAAAACTTAATTGTGTAGGTATATTCTATTCTATGTTTAATATGATGTCTTTAAACCAGACCCCAGCCCGCGCAGATTGATCTAATTTCTCAAACCACGTTTTGCTCGCGACAATTTTTCATGTTATTTTATTTATATCTATACAAGGTGTAACGGAAAGGGTATATAGGTACATAGAAAGAGCAAGGCTTCTTTGGATCATAACAAACGATATGGCAAGTGTTATTTAATCCTATCTCTACAAGTCCGGAAGAAATGATTTTTTTAAATTCATAGATACCAGAAACCAAACTTTTAAAATTGAAATAAATACATCACTAGCACTCAATCAGCTGATCGATGTCAACGAACTATTTGCAAGTAAAAATAAACCTCTTACTCCTGGTATTTCTTAATAAAGGGCATTTTTATTTTTTGTTTGCAAAATAATACTGACTTTTTTTTATTTTTTTATTTGTAACCCTTGCCATATCGTTTGTTATGATCCAAAGAAGCCTTGCTCTTTCTATGTATATACCCTTTCCGTTACACCTTGTATATACATATTTTATTTATCTTTAAAATAAGATTATAATAGTAGTATAACATAAGTGACCATACAGTTAAGTTATACCATTTACTAGACCTGTATATAATGTTAAAAATATTGTTTTTAATTAAGTATCAAAAAAAATAACTTAAATGTGTTATGCTTTGTAAATGACGTATAACAAGCACGAATTATTCGTCTACGTTACTAATACACTATTCCATTTTATGTTAAGTGATTTAAATACATAATTTGATTCACAAACATTCAGAGCAAAATGAACTCTGTTTCACAGTTTTCAAGTGTGCTTCTTGCAATTTTAAACTGGCACATTGTTGTAGCGACAGTAATGACGGTAGCCACACAAACTACAAGTAGACGAGCAGCGCCATCTACCTAGCATCCTACTATAAAGTAACCTGTATCGCGCAATACAAGTTCGCAAGCCAATTGAAAGTGAAACATATACCTACAAGTTCTAAACAATAAATGGCCATCGGCCGCCGGGCACCCCACCTCGCCCCGCAAAGATCTTCATTTTTTTTGCGTTAACACCACCAATCGTTCCTCTTCATTGTCATTTTTTGTTTTCAATAAAATATTTTGTAGGCTTCGTGTCTTCCTATGGTTTGGTAACGTAATAAGGGATATACAGCTGATGTTAATTTGATTGAATTAATTTATAGTGGCTCGTTTTTAATTTTGGTGGCACAAAAATGTCACCAAAACCACCAAAATTTTAACCAGGTAAGTATAATTATTTTTTTTAGGTTGGTCACGTTTTTAGAGATTTATGCCTTCCTATAACGTGCACTTTACTATTAAATCAATTTATTACCAAAGGGGACAGGAATTATTATAATTAACAAACATGAATAAAATAAATATAACATGAATTATTATATTTTTTGGTAGATAAATAGATCCACCAAAAATTAATCGATTACATACGTTCGAAACTTCATAATGTAAGTTGAACACAACCAGCAATTTGATTTTGTTGAGGTTTTTCTCTCCTCTAGGTGGTTATTTACACAAGTAATAACACAAGACTCCAATATAATGTACATATTTAAAAACAGTAAAATATAATAAACAATACAGTTCAGCCTCCGCTGACAACCAGATATTTTACGACAATAGAATCACTCATATTCAAACATTCATCCAGATTCATACCAGCCAGTCTGTCAACAATTTGCACATGAAAAACTCTTTTCTCTAACAGATTTCTTAATTAATTATAATTAATATCCTAATTATGCTTTAATTGTTTGACGATAATGTGTCCTTCGCATATACCTACCTAATAACGAAACTGTTTTTTTTTATTAAACCAGTAGTATTTTAGTGAATGCAATAATGTACAAAAATGGCGCTGGGACAGGCCACCAAACTTGAATTTTGAGGCATTTTTTATTCCCATTTCATTTATATAGCTCTGAACATTTATTACATATAAATATTTCTCTAAGTAAAACAAATGACATAATTTACATAAAAAAGGAGCATCCCATTATTTAACACCTCGATAAAGCAATTCTATTTTATTATCTATGCTCCATGTAGTAACTAATCTTATCCATAGCGTTACATTCACTATGGTCAATTGGTCAAATCTAGTGATGTGCCAACTCGGAAAAAACAAAACTCGATTTAACCCGAGTTAAAATCCACGTAACTCGGGTTGAACTCGAGTTACGTAACTCGAGTTAACTGGATGGACAAGTAAATGTTTTTTTGAGTTTTTTTCAAATTATTTCTCCTCAGCTTGGCATAACTACTTAAAAAATTGGAACAGACAAATTATGTTTTTATCTGTTTCAATTCTTTATTTTTTTATATTATTTATTTATAATGTATTGGGAGAGTTCCACCTACTAACCAAAGAAACAAAAAAAGTTATTGTTTGAAATCAAATCATTTATTTAAGTATTTTTGGCTTGAATTTCAATTAAAAATTATATTTACTATCAATTAAACTATGAAATGATATAGCAGTCTTTAAAATAAAATCAGACTAACATTATGATGCAAGTATGTACATAGGTACATTTACAAGCTCATTATTGTTTTATAATCAGTAATCACAATATTTTCAAGAAAATAAGATAATTAGTGTCACATAGAATATTTTTTCCTTAGTTAAATTATATCCATATCGGTTCCATTCGGTTTTCGAACTCGAGTTAGAGAGAATTCAACTCGAGTTGATTCGAGTTACGCCTAACTCGAGTTGACTCGAGTTAGGTACTCGAGTTAACCATCACTAGTCAAATCCTAGGATTTCCTAAAATGTTGATTTATTAACACTGTGTCCCCGTTTTAATGTTGTTGATATATTAAAATTAATCAAGAAATCGAAAAAATATTATTGTACATAATTATGTCTGAAGTAGATTAGATAACCTAACTGTGCCTTAATTCTTTCAAAAACTTGTAAAATATTACACTAAATGTTTACAAGCCGCAGCTCATTCCAGCAATCGTAAACAACGAATGAATTGAATCCTCAAGTGATCAGTGATGTGCATTTGTTTTCATTATGACGAAAAGGAGAAGAATACTTCATGCTGACAAAATTATCAGAAATGTTGTTAACGTGTTTTGTTTATTGATGTTCCTACAGTTAAAAGGTTTGTTCAAAATTATATGTACTTTTATTCTAGTCGGTAGATAGAAAATTGTGATATATTGTTCATTAAATTAGTCTCTGATTAAATAAATTAAAATTATGTATAAATAATTTCCTAAGACTCAAGTTGTCCTTAAACTGAGCCGTAACTACATAATTTAGGGCCTTGGTAAATTTGTTGAAGCTAGGTAGTGGGTGTCTTTTCTGTTTATTATTTTTTTAATGTCATATTTTGTTAATAATGCTTAACAAAAAATCTTTATACTATGTTCTTTTTCTGGTTCACTATTCATATTATTATTGTAATATGTTTATATTCTAAGTCCATGTGTCCATTCTCTTCATGTTCTGAAACCATAAATTGTCCAGAGCCCATGGTATTTGCTTGTCTTGGTAGTCAATTGATACACAACTGAGTTAAGGATAACATGATTACAACTAAGTTCTAAAAATTTTTATCTACCTATCTGTGTGCACTATAGCGGTTAATATCAGTAAAATGTTATTGTTAACTGAGTTTGTTACATTGTATGAATACATATTAATCCAAGATTATCAATAGTTTATGGTACGCTATATGTTATTTTAAACATTAAATAATCAGCACACCAAGACTTTAAATGTCTACTCTTTTACTCACACAAATAATTGTCTCAGGTCAGAATCAAACATTATGTGTAGTCAAAAGTGATATGACTGTACAGTCATATCACTTTTGACGTTTTACGGGTGTACACCCATCAACATAAGTAGTTAACAGTGATATGACTGGTAGGTCATATCACTTTTAACTAACTTCACCAACATCAAAGTTTTTTCTGGGAACTGACTTTGCCTGACAATGTATTGTCATATTATTGCATAAAAATTTATATCCTGTCTCACTATAGCCCAACAATGTTTATATCTATTGCTCTTCTGTTATTATGAACTATGTGTTGTTGCTCCACATCTGTGGAGAATGTATAAAAAATAGTACAGAAATACAGGGGTGACCGTTAGAATAGTACTGTCCACCAATTTGTTCTACTGATGCTGTCACTACTAAAATATAACTAGTAGGGCCCCACGGTTTTACAGCGTTACTTTACTCAAGTGGATTGGAGAGTGATGTTTTGTAGCCTATGTGTTAATCCAGTGTATAACCTATCCCAGTGCAAAATTTCAGACAACTCCGTTCAGTAGTTTTGGTGTGAAAGAATAACAAACATCCATCCATCAGTACTTACAAACTTTTGCATTTATATTATTAGTAGAATGATGACCTTTTCAACTTTTGTTTCCAGGTTATTATGCAGTAGGCAGTAACCCAATATTGTTGTACTCAACGGCATCTGACATCCGAGTAGTAAACACATTAAATCTCAATAAAGTGAACACTATTGTTAAGGGTTTGGAACAAGGGTCTGCCGTGGACTTTCTTCATAGAAAAGATCTTATATGCTGGTCGGATCAGACCGCAGAGTTAATACAATGTATGACTTACAATGAAACACATGTTGGTGATAAAGTTAGTATATCATTTCAAATTTTTTATGTACGGCAGTCGTTTCATCCACATTATCCTAAAGATCTGGACATAAGCAGCCCAATGACTAGAGCATCGGACTTGTGATCATGTGGTTGCTGGTTCAATCCCCATCCATTGGACTTCGGATGTAAAGCCAATCATAACAAAAAGCTTTTATATATAATTTATCGTCAATATGAGGGGTTCACAAGAACACTAAAAATCTGCAAGTAATCTTTATAAAAAAAACTAGACACTAAAATAAATTTTGCTTTTATAAGGAATGACTGGTGACTATGACAAAAACCTTCCCTCAGCTTCAACAGTGGGTATTAGACAGGCTAATGATGACTGTTCGATATATTAATTCAATGAAAATCACAATTATTTATTGCAGTAAATATAAATGCCATCAAAAATATAAAGTTTTGGATGATAACAATATAAAACTTTTTTTATTTATTATTGTGTCTTTCTAATACTTTTATTGATGTCATAGTAATTAACTGTTCAAGCCTAACTGTCTTAAATCTTTACTTAATTAAATATTGAAATAGAAAATGTTGTGTTCTAATATTCCTGGCAATTAAGAATATGTAGTTACTCAGATTAGCTCATTCAATTAAACAAAAAAACTCTTCAGATTTATTTATTTGTATATGATTATTCTTTATTCAATAGTAGTACTATATAAATTACTTGTGTTTCAGATAAAAATAGTATCAGAAGGATTGATAACCCCTACTGGTATAGCAATAGATTGGTACACTGACAAAATATATTGGACAGATGGTGAGACCAATAAAATAGAAGTTATAAGTATAGAAAATAAGCATAGAAAAGTATTGTTCTGGTCTGAAGTTGATTTGGCCAGAGCAATAGCTGTTGTTCCTAAGGAAGGGTGAGTTTCTTTAACCAACACATAACTATCAATATTTTTCTTTTATAAATTAAGTTCAGTAAGTAGTGTGTAGGTTACAAAGTATGATAGTGATATGATGATAGTTATACAATGTTTGCTGAAGTATTATTATTGAAGTAACTTCTTGATCGTAAAAATATATAGATGAAAATTAAGCTTAGTATTCAAGTCATTGTAACATATTGAATATCGCATCTTGAGAAATTAGTGACTATTTGAAAATACATAATTTTATGTAAATGGCGAAAAAGGATAGTCAAGTCCATTAATTTTGTAAAAATTAAATTAAATATTCGGCGGTTTTAAGAATATATGTATATTTTATTCGTTTTTTAATTTCACACTTTTTAATATAATATGCAAATGTTGAATTTAGGTTGTTATATGAATTAAAGTCACACATACGAAATTATGTATTGGGTCACTATATTTCTGAGCGTGCGATATATAAATCATTAGTAGAGATGGGCCGACTAGTCGGGAAAGCCGACTATTCGGCATCGTTTGTAGTCGGCGATTATTCGGCAAAATATGTCGATTATGATCGGCGCATAACAAATGAAATAAAACAAATAATTTGTACTTGTTTTATAATTTCTAAACATTACTTAGAGTAGTTATCTAAAATTACAGTCTTTACAACATAGGAACGTATTAATCAGTCAGTAATTAAGCTCAGCGGCCGCGCGATGACTAAGCCGAGTGATGATGAAAAAGCCCGAACACCTCCGACAAGTAGGTATTAGAATGATCGGCATTGCCGACTAATCGGCATTTTGAAAACCGATTAGTCGGCTAGTCGGTTAGTCGGCAAATACTATAGTCGGCCCATCTCTAATATTAACACAAAAGAATATTCCATCTTTATTCATAAAATATTATGTGCTCAATGGAAAAATTATTAATTGTTTGATACTCATTAATAAAGTCATTGCCTATCAATGTAATTTATTAATGAGTTATAGGTTATAGATTAATTAATTTAGAATAAGCAAAGGTTTGAGACTTTTGGTAAAGTAGAGATTTAAATTTCTCCTATATTTCAGATTAATGTTTTGGACAGATTGGGGTGAAACACCCAAAATAGAAAGAGCTGGCATGAACGGAGACCCAGCTACTCGTAAAGTTATAGTAAAGGACAATATATTCTGGCCGAATGGAATAACAATAGATTATGACAACAATTTGATATACTGGGTGGATGCTAAACTACATTTTGTGGACGTCATTGATTTTAATGGTGAAAATAGAAAGAGTATTGTCAAGGAAGATTTAGTTTATCCATATGCACTTGCTTTTTTTAATTACAGACTTTATTGGACCGATTGGAAGACATGGTGATTATATTTAACTTTTTTATGATATACAACTAAAAGTAGCTAATTTAAAATAAAACTTATAAAATACAACGGGTTAGTCACTATCTGGACATACAAGACTGGGCATGAGTGTGTCGAGTTGGTGAAACTCGGAATAAGGATCACTTATTATTTCGTCATCTGGACACACCAATATTTATGTGTCCACTTAGTGAAACTTAAATTTAAGCTTTTTTTGTTTTCGTCGACTATGTGTGTCACATATAAATATCGGTGTGTCCAGATGACGAAATAATAAGTGATCCTTATTCCGAGTTTCACCAACTCGACACACTCATGCCCAGTCTCGTATGTCCAGATAGGTTACCTAGTTGTAGTGAGGTTCCCAGAATTCTGGCAGCATTATACTGTTGAAAGGCAATGCTCACCTGCTGTGCAAAGTAAAAACCAGCACTCGGAAAATGTGCCACACTTTTTTTTGGAAAATATTTTGTATAGATCTTATTATAAAAATTTGTTTGCACATTGATGGAAACGTATTAGGGTGTTACCACACCAATCGATCGATCGTCGATCGATGCTAGAATTGATTAGTCGACGTTAACGCGCAAACGGGCCCGACCACCGTCACTGGTGGCCAGCGACAGCCACTTATCATACTTTTTCATATAGTAGCGAGTGGCCGCCACCGGCTACACGTGTGCGGCGCGTCTATACAAAATATATGAAAAAGTATGTTAAGTGGCTGTCGCTGGCCACCAGTGGCGGTGGTCGGTGGCCCGTTTGCGCGGAGCCTTAGTGTTTTGAATTTTAATTATGTGAATATGGATGTTTCAGTGTAGATTGTAGCTTATAAACCAGTTAATAAGCGGTCATAGCCTAATGGCTAGGGTGGCGGAGTTGCGATTATGTGGTCGCCGGATCGATCCCCACCCGTTGCACTAAAAACATGAACCCACTCGTAACACCAGTATTTTAGCACGTGGGGTTAACAAGAATACTGGAAGTTTGCAAAAGCTCTGCTAGTAATCTTTTTGTAAAAAAAGGCTGGAACTCTGCTCGCCTTAATTAGGGAAGTAGCAAAATCCACATAGCCAAAGGACTTAGATGTCCATAAAAAAAAAACTTTAATTGTGAGGAATATTTTTCTGCAATTACTGTAGATGTAATTTTGATATATAACAATAAGTTGCTCATTTTAAATATTAAATAAATAAGTCCAAGCTAAGCTTATATTGCTTCTTTTCAGGTCAATTCATGCTTGGGACATATCAACAAGTGGGCCTATGAAAGAACTGATAAAGTCTGACCCAGTGCCTGTAGATCTGAAAGTATATGAGGGTAGCCGGCAAGTGATGCCGGACGGTGACTTCCCATGTAAAAGCAATAATGGTGGATGTTCACATCTTTGCCTTTTATCTCCTTCGCCACCAGGTAAGTTATATATAACTAGGTTTCCGCGCGGGGTTTCGCCCGCGTCACTCCTGTTCCCGTGGGAACTTCATAATAAAATATAGCCTTCTATAAATGGGCTATCTAACACTAAAATTTTTTTTCAAATCGGTCCAGTAGTTCCTGAGATTAGCGCGTTCAAGCGAACAAACAAACTCTTCAGCTTTATTATATATTAGTATAGATAAATCAGTATATATACCAGCTTTTCCTTGAGGTTACACTCACATCACACTGACCGCTCCCCTGGCAACATCTTACTTAACTATAACGTATGTTCTTGATAATAAAGTTACTTTCTAAGTGAATTTATGAATTTATTTGTTAGGAAGTAATTAGTAGATATTTATTTCAAAGCAATGTCGCATCTATAAATATTCCTAGTACTTACTGATGTTTATGATTTCTAGGATATGAATGCGCCTGCCCCACTGGGTCTAAGTTAAGAGAGAACAGCAACACAACCTGCTACAATGGACCGCAGTCTCTGCTAATCGTGGCCCAGCGATCTGCTATATCTAAGATATCGTTAGACTCCCCAGACTACACGCCTTACACACTGCCACTTAAGGATTTGAAAAGAGCTTTAACTGTTGACTTTGATCCTAAGACTGAATATATTTACTGGGCTGACAGTTTGGTAAGTTATCTTTCTCTGCATTTTCATACATATTGAATTGTTATTGTCTTAGAGCCTCCATTGGCCACTTAGTGGCGGCCACTAAACGCGACCACCAGTGGTTCCGCTAGACCACTACACGCCGCCACCAGTGGCAGCCACTGGTGGCTGCATCAAGCCACCAGCGGCTGCATCTGGTAGCGGCGTCAAGTGATTAAAAATGTTAAATACATCAACAAAACGCAGCCACAAGTAGCGAGCGCGCTCGACTCTCGCAGCTTGTGACTCGGAAGCGGCCACTCAAGCGCTCAGTGTGCGCCGATTCTGTATAAAATGTATGAAGAAACGCGTCCGCAGCTTGTGGCGGCCACTAGCGGCTCAAGTGTGGCAGCCACTAAGTGGCCAATGTGCGGGGGCTCTTAAGGCTAGAGCTGCTCGCCTTTTTGCGCGGTGAAGTATCAAAAGCTTGAAACGAAGATTTAACAAGACTACTAACAATGTGCAAAAAGGCTGTTAGTATTTATTTTTTAAATAAACAACTAGATTATCTCTTTATATAAAACAAATCGATATTTTTTTTATTTTTGTAGCTTAATACAACAACCTCTTCCCTTATAATACTGAGCAAAAATCACTTAACAGACATTCCATGTAACACAATTCATGTTTTAAATTAATCTATTTATGCTATTGTGTATCAGTGGTACCACTGGGTCGTGGTCCTAACCCCTTAAGGGTGCCCCCAGGTGTGTGCCACTTAATTGTATGTTTTGTTTTTCCAAATTTTTCTATATTGATCCATTAAAGTCTAAAATAATTAATATGAACTTAAACTTATTATGAGTAGAGGAATTAATGACCAGCTGACGGACGGACTACTTTGTCTGTAATATCCTACAATTTGCTACCGGTTAATTAAGTATCTAGTTTAATTCATAGAATAAGAATAATCGTGTAACATTGTGATTCTGACAAGTACAAGTGTATGTAAATACCTAAGTGCTGAATAAATTCATTATTTCATTGTGTAAACAAATAAATACAGACTATTTTTCAGATTTACTATTTGTATAAAATGCTTGCTACTAGCTCTAGTTCCCGTTCCCGTGGGAACTTCGTACACAGCTTTCTAATGCTGAAATATTTTTATTAAAATTGGTCAATTTCAGTCTGTTCAATGCACAAAAATAATTAAATATTTTAGAAGTTATAAATGAGTAAAGATAAAAATATTTTTCAGGCAAAAACAATCTCGAAAGCTCGTCTAGACGGCACAGACCAGTCTGTCGTGATCCACAGTAGCGGTGTGCCGGACAGCATCGCCATAGACCCGCTCGCCCGGAACATCTACTGGACGGACCCCGTGACGGACACCATCAATGTTGCCAGACTCGATGGTAGTTCAAAAAAGGTAACACTATAGTTTCAGCACGGAATATCCGCTTGACCAATGGCTAAGCTTACTTTTCAAGTCATAGAGTGTACAGGTCCATCAATCAAACCCGAAAATAAATCAAAAGACGTATTTGTTCGGCGCGGGAATCCAATCAAAAACCCCTAAGGCCGCGGCCTTAAACTCGATTCGCCGATTCCCCGCAGGATATGATTATGTATTATGTAATTTCATTCCGTGCATACTAAGTCAATGTCAACAAACAACAATAGCGAAAAATCTTCCCTGAAATGTGAGATGCTTATATAAACCAGGAGAATGATTGTCTTCATCAAAAGCATATAGTCGTGTAGGCCATCAGTCTAAAACGCGACTTACAACTGCTTTTAAAGTCGGAAATTATAAAATTCATCATCATCCGCCCGTATAACGTCCACTGCTGAACATGGGCTTCCCTAGCGGGAGCGTTTTGACATAATCACCACGCTTCGGAGTATTATATTGTAACACACAAGGAAACGCTGCTGCCCATTCACTAGCATAACGTGATTTCCGAGGCACGGAGGGTAGTCCCCCAACCAACTAGAACCGAAAAGAAATCTTAGAATCTACATAAAGATTTTTGCCCGTCGTGGATATCGAACCCACGACTTCCGTGATTTAAAGCGAGCCTAATACCGCTACTCCACGGAGGTTGTCAATTATTACCAATTTTTTTGTAATTCAGGTGATAATCCACAACGAGCTACTAGACCCTCGCGCAATAGCTTTACACCCAACTGCTGGCTGGATGTTTTGGTCCGACTGGAATGAAAAGAAACCTAAGATAGAACGGGCTAACCTCGACGGGAGTGGCCGAATGTTACTGATATCAGAAAAGCTGACGTGGCCTAATGGAATCGCTCTTGATACTGTCAAGAATAAACTCTACTGGGGTGACGCTAGGACACATAAGATTGAGGTATACATAATAATAAAAATATGCCTTTTATTTCCGAAAAAAATTAACTCTTTAAACTTAAATCTGTTACTGTATAGGTATTTAAAAGCTACACTTATACTACAAAATGTTGGTTTCGGTATTCTTTTCGGCAAAGACCTCCTCCAACTCTTTCCACTGTTTTCTGTCTGCTGCTTTATGCTATACTATAAAAATAGTTATTATTAAAAACTTTTATTTACTTGAAATGATTGTTTGAGATATTTGGTCATAGAAGCAACATAACTTTAAAGCTGTTATTTCTAACTAATTAATTATAGGTATAGGTAACAATGCTTGATTAGCTAAGTGTCCAGCCATTTGGAGACTTCCAAACAACAAGTTTTTTTTTTCCCTCTTTTACTCGATATCAATAACGGCAACAGAACCCTTATTTATATATTGAAAATGGTACGGAACCCTTCGTGCGCGAGTCCGACTCGCACTTGATCAGTTTTTTTATATTTTATCCATGTTTTTATACTTTTTTCACCTGCCACTTTGATAAACCTATATTATTATTACACTTTTATATCCATGAGAACTAACTGCTTTGTGGAGTCCTATATAATTTTCATAATACCGAACTTTGCTTTTTTACAAGGTGTTTAATATTAGTAAAACTTTTAGCTGTAATATATTCTGTATAGTGTTAATTAATGTATCCTGTAAAAGATATATATATAATATGTAGTGTATGCAAACGATGAGTAAGCCAATTTCAGCTTTAATATTAAAATATAAATGATTTATCTTATAACAGGTATCCAACATGGACGGCACAGAGAGACGAGAGTTACATAACACTGATATATTGCACATATTCGGTCTCACGCTGCTCGGGGAACATCTGTACTGGACAGACATGCAGAAACGAACCTTGGACCGCATCAATAAGAACACAGGTATGTTAATACAGTCAACACTAATATATAAAGCTGGAGAGTTTGTTTGGCATGAACATCTGTTAAAAGAAGGCTCATGTTCACCAGTGGCCGTAATGGGCTGATAAAATAAAAGTAAGTAAATGAAGTTTAAGATACCGAGAAAGTGTATACCGAAAGTTCTCTGTATCTCTTGTAGGTTCAGACCGTGAGCCCGTGGTGGAGCAGATGGCTAACATGATGGGTATGAAAGCGTTCCGCCTCGGCCAGGCCGTGGGCTCCAGCCACTGCGCCGACAACAACGGCGGCTGCACGCACTTGTGCTTCAACAGACCCGACGACTACGTCTGCAGCTGTCCTCTGGGTAAGTTACGTGCACCACTACAAAAGAAACCGTTTTTATATCGCTTTAAGGTCGATTCTCAATTAATGCGGTGACTCATATATCTGTGAGTAAGATGGCAACATAGCTCATCGACCCTATCTTGCCAAGATCTATTAAAAGGAGGACCATGTTCAGCAGTGGACGTAAACTGGCTGATAAAGTAATAAGAGAATATATAATAGACTTTATTTTGTTTGTTCGCATGATACGTACGAGTTTTCTAAGCGCGTTTAATTGTTAGCAAGTGTTAACACTTGAAATAAAAAAATATAGAAGTAGTTTTCTGAATGTCGTCTTTTTGATTTCGTTAATTCTGGGGTGAATTATTTTGCCGCACTAAAACATCGCCTAAAACTCATTGTCATCCTATATTAGTGTTATAATAATTGTTTTTTTCAGGTTTGGAATTGAGCAAAGACCAAAAGACTTGTATTGAACCTGAAGCATTTCTGGTGTACAGTCGTAAGAACATTATAGGACATATTAGTATTGAGAACGAGGAAAATGACGCAGTGCTACCGCTCAAAGATCTAAAAGAAGTCAGGTACTATTATAATACTTAAATAATTACTGTTAAACCCTAAATTATCCTCTCTTTAAATTCCCATAAGAATTTTGGGATATGAACTCTAACAATACCAAGTCTTAACATTTTTAAAAGTAGCTAATCTTGCTTACGTAGTTGGATGGTAAACCAATGGTACGTGTCATAAATTACACGCAAAGCAATATTTTGGGCGCTTTACTGGTGAAGTACCAATTAGGTATATTAAGAATGAACATGAGTAATCATACCAATACTCCAAATGTATTATTATTGTCCTAATAAATCAAGAAATGAAAAATACTTGGTGGCTCGTCTATGGCTTCATTAAACATTTCATGACGAAAATGGCAAGTGCATGCATAAAATTTCGCCATCCCTGCTAAAGAGGTCATAGAGCTGAGTGAACTGCATTTTCACTAAAATTCTTTGTTTCTTCGATTCGGCAATTTCCAGCTCCCCGAATCGGAATGAATACAATGAAAAAAAAACTTAGACCAAATGTACAAAATTCATGTTGGTACATGAATTTTGTACATTTGGTCTAAGTTTTTTCAGTAAACTTTTATAACAAATTTATTTACATGAAAGTTGACTCGTTCACTCCATACTTAACATTGTAGATTTGATTCCAATGTCGATAGTAATACGACATTCTTGAAATATTTCAGTGCTTTAGCTGTGGACGAATCTGGGAACAAGCTGTACTGGTCCGACAGTAAGACAAAGACAATCAACCGTTGTTCTATCAATGGATCCAACATGGAGAAAATACTCGAGTGGATGGGTTTAGTTGAAGGTATTTACTGTCATAACATTGACAATATCATGTAAAAGCTTTGAGATAAATCTTATGTTCTTTAAAAAATAGTGAAAACAATAGGATTGTTATAATTTGGATATTAAAATAAAACAAACATGCTCATAATAACAGATTAAAGAACGGAAGAAGTTAACTTTTTATTATCATAGACACAAACATAGACAATAGATTAACTTTACATGTAATAATATCAATGTTGCCACCATAGTTGCAGAAGGTTTTGTCTATTTTGAGCCTAGTTATAACAAGAATATATGACAGTGATTTAAACTGATTTTCATATAATCATCATCAGTATAAATTTGAAAATCAATGCTAAAAATATATCTCTTATTACTGTTATTCAAATTTAAGGTCTTTAAGTATGTTAATGTACTATATATGTGTCATATTCTGTATAATATACCATGAGCCAAGGTAAAGTATGTGATACATTTCAGGTATAGCAATAGATTGGTCGGGACAGAACATTTACTGGACAGACACAACCACACAGCGCATTGAAGTAGCACGTCTCGACGGATCCAGCAGAAGGGCATTGATTTGGCAAGGACTGAAGAAACCTAAGAGCATTGTACTCGATCCCAAGAGAGGGTAATTATTAAATATATTTCCCATAAATTAAATCAAATTAGTTACGTATTTCTTGGCTGTTAACTATTATTAATACAATTTTTAACCTTTCAGCTATATGTACTGGTCAGAACTAGGATCTAAGAGCATAAAACGAGCTGGAATGGATGGTTCATCGCCTTCTATCCTCATAGAACAAGTAGGCAAGGTGCACTCCTTGGCCATAGACTACAATAAACATGCCATATACTGGGCTGCTCTAGACCCGCCGGCCATAGAGTTTGCTTTTCTAAACGGCACTGGAAGACAAATTATAATCAGCAATTTATCTATGCCTTACACATTGGCTTTGCACAACGACAGGATATACTGGGGCGATTGGAATACGGGTAAGTGATGTTTAATTAGTGTTAATATTGTAATGTTTTTGATGCATTTCTCATTTTTCATGCATTTTTATTTAGCGCCTTGGTTGGTCACAAAGTCCGAGAGGCCCGCGAAATGTAACGTAGAGCGACAGACACAAAACTCCCCTAAAAACAATCCATACGATTGTCAGTAAAGATTTTCCCATGGAAAGAGTGTGTGCTTCTATTGATAACTGGCCTCAACGTTTAAAGGACAGCTTTGCAGCCAATGGAGACCACTTAGAATAACCTTTATACAGGGTGTTTGGAGGGTGAGTAGCCATAGGAAAATGGTTGATAGGTGATGCTGTTGGCTACTTGTTGCGCCTAATTAAATAAATTTTTGGCCAAAGTCCAAAGTGTAATAATTTTATTGCTATTTTTCTAGAAAATACCCATTTTTTCTGTTAAAACCTTTTTTTTAATTAATTAATGCTCGAGGTGCCAATAAAATGATTTATTTTTTTAGTCTAGTGTTGTCTTATTCAGATTTAATCATAATTTCATACAAACATCTTGAAATAAACCTAACAGCGTCCAATCAAACATCCATAAATCAAAAAGAAAAAATGTTATGTCCATTTTACAATGTAAAATAAAAAAAAATCACAAAGTGTGGGATTTTAAAGTGTTATTAAAAACTTCTCCAGTTTATACTCTTTGCAACGGTATGCAACATGCACCATTAATAATCAGATAACTCAACAAAAAACCGGTTTGTCTTCAAGGATGCCTTAAAAGGGTGACGACAAAACTATTACATTGAGCAGGTAAAATCTTTTGTCTCCGATACTGTAATGAAAAAATGCAATAGGTTTAGCCGTGTCTATGTTAAATTAATTAACACAGCTCAACACATTGCACTTTTTGTACTACTACGGGCTGATTAAAAAAGAATTAAATCATTTATTTTAAATCTTGTTCAAATTGGTGTCCATTATTTCTAATACATGCGTGACATCTCTTTCTTATTTCCGTTGTGGTATGGTTTAGTCCAATTTCTTGCTTCATTATCGCAAATGCATTGTCTATTTTTCTATTAATTGCTCTCTTGTGTCAATCGTTTCCGTATACACTAGATCTTTAGCACGGCCCCAGACATAAAAATCAAGCGGTGTCAAGTCCGGCGATCTTGCAGGCCATGGGATTGGGCCATTTCTGCCAATCCAAGTGTTGGGAAATGAATTATCTAAGTGTTCCCGGACTGCTAATGTCCAATGCGCCGGGCAACCATCTTGTTGAAAAACAATGGTTTCTTCATTTTCAACATTTGAAACTCCATCCATGAGTTGGGGCAAATCATTTATTAAAAAATCTAGATAATTATCTCCATTCAAATTGTCTGGTAGATAATGTGGACCAATTAGCGTGTTGCCAATTAGCCCTGCCCAAACGTTTACTGAAAACTTCCGTTGAAATGTCATCGCTCTTTTCTTTTTTGGGTTTCGATCCTTTGGGGCCCAATGATGCAGATTATGAAAATTCACAATGCCTTCCCTTGAAAATTTTGATTCATCCGTCCACAGGATACTTTTTAAGAAGTCGCGATTATCAATATCCATATTTAGCAAGAGGCGGCAAAACTGGACGCGTCTTTGGTAATCGTTTTCTTCAAGACCTTGCACGGGAGTGTAATGAAACGGATGCTTTCCATTGGCACGAAGAACAGACCACACTTTCCATACGCTTAGATTTAGCGTTGCAGCTACATTGCGGATACTTGTTGTGGGATCTTCATCAAAAGCTTCGAGAATACGTTCGTCATCAGCAAATTTACGTTGTCTGGCAACTCCAGGTTCACGGCGAGTTAAATTACCAGTTTCCCTTAAGCGTCTAAAGGTCGTCTCAAAAGTATGACGATTAGGTTGACGTCTATTGGGAAAACGCTCTTCGTAAATTCTTTTTGCTTCTCGTCCATTTCCATCAGCTTTGCCGTATGCCATCAACATATCGGCGTATTCATCGTTAGTAAAAGCAGCCATTAAAATAGCAGTAACAACAAAATAACGAAACTTAACAAAACAGAACGATAACAAAAACAATGCGCGGAGCGGAGGTAAAAACACGTGAAGTAGCAGAGAATAACAAATCTCGACTAAATAAATGCACGACACGGCAGGCGAGGGCCGATAGGAGTATTGTCAACCGATGAAAGAGATAGCTATTTTATATACGCTATTTTTAGCTGTGTTAGAATGAGCCAAAAGATTTTACCTGCTCAATGTAATAGTTTTGTCGTCACCCTCTTAAGGCATCCTTGAAGACAAACCGGTTTTTTGTTGAGTTATCTGATTATTAATGGTGCATGTTGCATACCGTTGCAAAGAGTATAAACTGGAGAAGTTTTTAATAACACTTTAAAATCCCACACTTTGTGATTTTTTTTTATTTTACATTGTAAAATGGACATAACATTTTTTCTTTTTGATTTATGGATGTTTGATTGGACGCTGTTAGGTTTATTTCAAGATGTTTGTATGAAATTATGATTAAATCTGAATAAGACAACACTAGACTAAAAAAATAAATCATTTTATTGGCACCTCGAGCATTAATTAATTAAAAAAAAAGGTTTTAACAAAAAAAATGGGTATTTTCTAGAAAAATAGCAAAAAAATTATTACACTTTGGACATTGGGCAAAAATTTATTTAATTAGGCGCAACAAGTAGCCAACAGCATCACCTATCAACCATTTTCCTATGGCTACTCACCCTCCAAACACCCTGTATATTGTTAATGATTTTTATATTTATGAATTAAACTCACACACAAACACACTGTAATAGTAACAAATGTTTCGTCCAATAGATTTTTTTTAATTAACAATATCAAGAGGAAGAGAGACGTTCGGTCATATTATGCCGACTTACCTGTGAGTTGATTTGGTCCAGGAGCCGTGGAGTCCATAAGAGCGGACGGGTCGGACCGCCGCCTGGTGCACTCGGGCACGGAGTACATCTCGGAGCTGAAGGTGTGGGCGGCGAGCGCGCGGCGCGCGGGGTCGCAGTGCGGCGCGGACAACGGCGGCTGCGCGCACCTGTGCCTCGCCGCGCCACCCGACTACCGCTGCGCCTGCCCCGCGCACCACGCGCTGCGCAGCGACAACCTCACCTGCGCAGGTACCACGCTAGTCGGCTGTAGAGACAGGCTCGTAGGAAGGTGTCACCTGTGCCTCGCCGCGCCACCCGACTACCGCTGCGCCTGCCCCGCGCACCACGCGCTGCGCAGCGACAACCTCACCTGCGCAGGTACCACGCTAGTCGGCTGTAGAGACAGGCTCGTAGGAAGGTGTCACCTGTGCCTCGCCGCGCCACCCGACTACCGCTGCGCCTGCCCCGCGCACCACGCGCTGCGCAGCGACAACCTCACCTGCGCAGGTACCACGCTAGTCGGCTGTAGAGACAGGCTCGTAGGAAGGTGTCACCTGTGCCTCGCCGCGCCACCCGACTACCGCTGCGCCTGCCCCGCGCACCACGCGCTGCGCAGCGACAACCTCACCTGCGCAGGTACCACGCTAGTCGGCTGTAGAGACAGGCTCGTAGGAAGGTGTCACCTGTGCCTCGCCGCGCCACCCGACTACCGCTGCGCCTGCCCCGCGCACCACGCGCTGCGCAGCGACAACCTCACCTGCGCAGGTACCACGCTAGGCGGCTGTAGAGACAGGCTCGTAGGAAGGTGTCACCTGTGCCTCGCCGCGCCACCCGACTACCGCTGCGCCTGCCCCGCGCACCACGCGCTGCGCAGCGACAACCTCACCTGCGCAGGTACCACGCTAGTCGGCTGTAGAGACAGGCTCGTAGGAAGGTGTCACCTGTGCCTCGCCGCGCCACCCGACTACCGCTGCGCCTGCCCCGCGCACCACGCGCTGCGCAGCGACAACCTCACCTGCGCAGGTACCACGCTAGTCGGCTGTAGAGACAGGCTCGTAGGAAGGTGTCACCTGTGCCTCTCCGCGCCACCCGACTACCGCTGCGCCTGCCCCGCGCACCACGCGCTGCGCAGCGACAACCTCACCTGCGCAGGTACCACGCTAGTCGGCTGTAGAGACAGGCTCGTAGGAAGGTGTCACCTGTGCCTCGCCGCGCCACCCGACTACCGCTGCGCCTGCCTCGCGCACCACGCGCTGCGCAGTGACAACCTCACCTGCGCAGGTACCACGCTAGTCGGCTGTAGAGACAGGCTCGTAGGAAGGTGTCACCTGTGCCTCGCCGCGCCACCCGACTACCGCTGCGCCTGCCCCGCGCACCACGCGCTGCGCAGCGACAACCTCACCTGCGCAGGTACCACGCTAGGCGGCTGTAGAGACAGGCTCGTAGGAAGGTGTCACCTGTGCCTCGCCGCGCCACCCGACTACCGCTGCGCCTGCCCCGCGCACCACGCGCTGCGCAGCGACAACCTCACCTGCGCAGGTACCACGCTAGTCGGCTGTAGAGACAGGCTCGTAGGAAGGTGTCACCTGTGCCTCGCCGCGCCACCCGACTACCGCTGCGCCTGCCCCGCGCACCACGCGCTGCGCAGCGACAACCTCACCTGCGCAGGTACCACGCTAGGCGGCTGTAGAGACAGGCTCGTAGGAAGGTGTCACCTGTGCCTCGCCGTGCCACCCGACTACCGCTGCGCCTGCCCCGCGCACCACGCGCTGCGCAGCGACAACCTCACCTGCGCAGGTACCACGCTAGTCGGCTGTAGAGACAGGCTCGTAGGAAGGTGTCACCTGTGCCTCGCCGCGCCACCCGACTACCGCTGCGCCTGCCCCGCGCACCACGCGCTGCGCAGCGACAACCTCACCTGCGCAGGTACCACGCTAGTCGGCTGTAGAGACAGGCTCGTAGGAAGGTGTCACCTGTGCCTCGCCGCGCCACCCGACTACCGCTGCGCCTGCCCCGCGCACCACGCGCTGCGCAGCGACAACCTCACCTGCGCAGGTACCACGCTAGGCGGCTGTAGAGACAGGCTCGTAGGAAGGTGTCACCTGTGCCTCGCCGCGCCACCCGACTACCGCTGCGCCTGCCCCGCGCACCACGCGCTGCGCAGCGACAACCTCACCTGCGCAGGTACCACGCTAGTCGGCTGTAGAGACAGGCTCGTAGGAAGGTGTCACCTGTGCCTCGCCGCGCCACCCGACTACCGCTGCGCCTGCCCCGCGCACCACGCGCTGCGCAGCGACAACCTCACCTGCGCAGGTACCACGCTAGTCGGCTGTAGAGACAGGCTCGTAGGAAGGTGTCACCTGTGCCTCGCCGCGCCACCCGACTACCGCTGCGCCTGCCCCGCGCACCACGCGCTGCGCAGCGACAACCTCACCTGCGCAGGTACCACGCTAGGCGGCTGTAGAGACAGGCTCGTAGGAAGGTGTCACCTGTGCCTCGCCGCGCCACCCGACTACCGCTGCGCCTGCCCCGCGCACCACGCGCTGCGCAGCGACAACCTCACCTGCGCAGGTACCACGCTAGTCGGCTGTAGAGACAGGCTCGTAGGAAGGTGTCACCTGTGCCTCGCCGCGCCACCCGACTACCGCGTCGGCTGTAGAGACAGGCTCGTAGGAAGGTGTCACCTGTGCCTCGCCGCGCCACCCGACTACCGCTGCGCCTGCCCCGCGCACCACGCGCTGCGCAGCGACAACCTCATCTGCGCAGGAACCACGCTAGTCGGCTGTAGAGACAGGCTCGTAGGAAGGTGTCACCTGTGCCTCGCCGCGCCACCCGACTACCGCTGCGCCTGCCCCGCGCACCACGCGCTGCGCAGCGACAACCTCACCTGCGCAGGTACCACGCTAGGCGGCTGTAGAGACAGGCTCGTAGGAAGGTGTCACCTGTGCCTCGCCGCGCCACCCGACTACCGCTGCGCCTGCCCCGCGCACCACGCGCTGCGCAGCGACAACCTCACCTGCGCAGGTACCACGCTAGTCGGCTGTAGAGACAGGCTCGTAGGAAGGTGTCACCTGTGCCTCGCCGCGCCACCCGACTACCGCTGCGCCTGCCCCGCGCACCACGCGCTGCGCAGCGACAACCTCACCTGCGCAGGTACCACGCTAGTCGGCTGTAGAGACAGGCTCGTAGGAAGGTGTCACCTGTGCCTCGCCGCGCCACCCGACTACCGCTGCGCCTGCCCCGCGCACCACGCGCTGCGCAGCGACAACCTCACCTGCGCAGGTACCACGCTAGTCGGCTGTAGAGACAGGCTTGTAGGAAGGTGTCACCTGTGCCTCGCCGCGCCACCCGACTACCGCTGCGCCTGCCCCGCGCACCACGCGCTGCGCAGCGACAACCTCACCTGCGCAGGTACCACGCTAGTCGGCTGTAGAGACAGGCTCGTAGGAAGGTGTCACCTGTGCCTCGCCGCGCCACCCGACTACCGCTGCGCCTGCCCCGCGCACCACGCGCTGCGCAGCGACAACCTCACCTGCGCAGGTACCACGCTAGTCGGCTGTAGAGACAGGCTCGTAGGAAGGTGTCACCTGTGCCTCGCCGCGCCACCCGACTACCGCTGCGCCTGCCCCGCGCACCACGCGCTGCGCAGCGACAACCTCACCTGCGCAGGTACCACGCTAGTCGGCTGTAGAGACAGGCTCGTAGGAAGGTGTCACCTGTGCCTCTCCGCGCCACCCGACTACCGCTGCGCCTGCCCCGCGCACCACGCGCTGCGCAGCGACAACCTCACCTGCGCAGGTACCACGCTAGTCGGCTGTAGAGACAGGCTCGTAGGAAGGTGTGGAGGTGTCCCTTGGGAGGGTCATGTTCAGCAGTGGACGTTATACCATCTGATGATGATGATGGTATTTAATTCCTACTATACTATACAGAAGTTATGAACAACTTTCTTTTTTCAGAGCCTGAAGAATTTTTAATATTTGCTCAAAAGAATGCCATAGGAAGACTCGTAGTCGCCAATGGTGAATGCAATGACGCGAATATTCCTTTGACCGGACTGAAAAACGTTAAGACTATTGACTACGACCCGGTTAGCAAGTGAGTATTATTATGAGTAAAAATTACCTGTTCTTTATATCTATATAGGGTGAATCCGTAATATTAAGTAATAAAATCAATATGTTATTGTTGACATTAAAATAAATGCGTTATTATCAATTTTAGACAACTATATTGGATGGATGACGATTCTCACTCAATACGTCGCGTCCCAATCTCCTACTCTGCTACATCAGCTATCGCGGACTCGTCCCCAGTCGTAACGGGTCTCAGCAAGCCCTTTCATATGGTGTTGGACGTGGTCGGACGTGCCCTGTACTGGACCTGCGCAGACACTGACTCTATCAATGCCACCTCTATAGACAGTAACTCCTCGTCGGGTGTGATAGTAAGAGGCGATAATATGATGCCTCGACTTTTGGCGTTCCATCAAACTAAAAGGTAAGTGTGGTTTGTTTAACCTATTGGGCGTCATGCCATAACGGCATCTCCATGCCATGTACTCCAAGTCTGAAAATTTATACTAAAATATTATTATAAAGCTAAAATAAAGAGTTTGTTTGTTTGCTAGCTTCGCCATTAGAAAGATACTTTATCCGGGAGTGACATAGGCTATATATTTTAATGATGATCCGTTCCTACGGGTACGGGACTTACGCGTGTGAAAAAGCACCTGGGAAGCTATTAAATATTATTGATTGGATGAATTGACAGCCATTTACTTGTATACTGAGAATATAAAACATAAACAAAAAAAAAGCTTTTTAGTCTCAGCTGTAGTTACAAGCAAGCGTATTTCTTATTTTCCCTTTCCGTGTCCAACTGGCGACACCGTTATCGCGAAATCCACACGCTTCTGTATTACGACACAATTCAACTAACCCGTGCTCAACTCGCGTCGCTTGTGCACGTTTTTGCGATCAAGCAACGTTAAAAGAGGTTTTACAAAATGCTGTGCAATTGAATTGAACACGGTTTTTTAACTGGTCTGTTGGTTACAGTTCCGGTTGCTCACAGTTCTAACCTATACATACATAATTAAGTTCAACATTAATGGTATTTTTTATAGGATCCTCATCTGGTATGACGCCAGCGTGGGCGTGATAATGCGCGCTAACGTGGACGGTACCTCCCGTACGGAACTCGCTCGAGCAAGCAACGTCACCGCGCTCACTGTCGACCAGAGCGCGGGCACCGTCTACTGGGCAGTCAACCGACAGATACACGCCATCGAGCTAGATTCCACTAACAAGTATGTACATTTGTGTGGTTATTACGGGAATTAGACTAATTCAACTTGTGACTACATACATAAGCTCACGCCTGTTTCCCAGCAGTACAGTAGGCAAAGACAATAGACCTCCACTTGCTATGATTCCTACACACACATCTTTCACTTTATTCACTCTCACTAGCAGCCCGTCCCGGCTTCGCACGGGGTAGACAATTATTTATTTTTGGAAATTTGGATATAAATCACTTTTTTTCACAAATATTTTTATTTATTAAAAAAATATTATTTATTAATTATATATTAAAAAAAATCCTAAATCCTAAATATTTGTATATATGTAAATTATTTTTTTTTGTTTGGTTTTGCTGTTTTGTGCTTATTATTTTGTTTTTTTTTATATTTTTTTGTGTTTTTTTTTGTTTTTTTATTTTTTATTAAAAAAGGGTTTGTCATTAATCATTTTCATTCGTATTATTACTTAATAATTAACATTTTTAGTATTTTTTATTTTACAGGTTTACTTTTACATTATTTACAGATATAATATTAAGGTAGATTTACGTTTTTTACTTTTATATTTGTCAGTTTTTATCTTAAAGCTTCACTGTAAACTACGTTAGCAGTGGTATTTGTAGATGGCAACAAAATATATTGATTTTCAGGAGATCCCACTCGAGAAAGGGCAACATATAGTTGTCCATGAGAAAAGCATTCTTTTCTTAGGTCGATGCCAACCATCGAAAATGTTTGACCCTGGGACTTATTTATTGTGAGGGCAAATGATGTTTTTAAAGGAAACTGTAACCTCTTAAAAGATATAGGCAAGTCCGTAGGAATCATGGGGATCCGCGGTATGTGGGCGAGCTGTCCGGCCGCGGCCCCGGTGATTATAGTGGCTACTATGACGTTCTCCCGCAATTCCTTCACCAGAAGTCTCGTGCCATTGCACATGCTGGGAGGGCATAGGTTCCTCAGCAGCATTACGGGAGTGCCTACCTTTAATTGTAGTTCGTGGGACGGCAAGCCGGAAGGATTCAGGGAATTTAAAAATTCTTGTGGATAGTGCACTGTATCTTCGATGTTGCATACTGTGTCAATAGGTTTGTAAGATTTAAATTCACCGGGTACTTTTTCCATAATAATTTTGTTAATCTCATTAACCGATTCATTTCGCGGGGACACTATCGCTCTCGAACAGAGCCAATTGAAATTTCTCTCCGTAAGATTTTGTATGTCCGGATATATTGTGTCCACAAGAATTTCTAGACTCTGAACGATTTGACCCAATTCGTTATCCAACAATACCTGGGGACTGTTTGCAACCGGAGACGGTAATTTTCCGTCTCCAAGTTTTAGAAGTTTTTGTGAGAAATTTTTATCGTCATTGTCACTTAAATGTGCTCTCATATTTGTGCGCAGATTAAGAGTTTCAATCGATTGCCATAAAGTTGATGATTTAAGGCAAGCTCGAAAAACGTCAGCTCGAGTACCTTTTGTTATAAGTGGTAATGTTTGACGAAAGTCTCCAGCTAAAACAAACGTCACGCCCCCCATTATACGGTCTGAGCTTCGGATGTCTCTCAGCGTGCGCTCCACGGCTTCCACGTGCTCCCTGTGGCTCATGGTGCACTCGTCCCAGATGACCAGCGAAGTGTCTTATAAGAGCTGCCCCAGCGGACCGTTGTTGCGGATTGAGCACACAGATTGTTGTTCCAAAGACACAGCCAATGGTAATTTAAATGTAGAGTGAGCAGTCTTTCCATCATTTAATAGGGTTGCAGCCATTCCGGAGGATGCCACTGCGACAGCTTTTTTTCCAGATTGACGTACTTTTGCCAACACTAAATTGGCAAGGAAGGTTTTGCCTGTTCCACCGGGCGCGTCCAAAAAAAACAGTTTACCGCTGTGATTTTCAACACTCTGTACTATAGCATCGAATGATATTTTTTGATCTGCCACTAACTTGGGTACATGCGTGTTGACAAATACAGACAACTCATTAATATCATGCGGACGGCACGGTATCGCATGGACGATGTTTTGTTGCCGATTCGGGGAAGGCAATCCAAAATCTGCTAAATGCTTGTCGTTCAGTTCCAAAAGCTTGTTTTCTATTTGTATCAAGCCTTCGTTGTGTACGTCACAATCCTGATCTTGTTGTTGAGCTGCACCTCTGATGTCCTCACACAAATCGTCTTTGAAAGTGTCCAATAATTTGAGAGGTTCAGAGGGGAAACAAAATAATAAAATGACCACAAACAGCTCTCTCAACTTTAACGGGCAGTCAGAAACCGAAGCTTCTCTCAAAGTCATCTCCCATTGGTTGTCATTTTCTAGTAAACCTAAATCTCTGCAAGCAGCTTGGTATGTTTCTTTAACAATGCCATCAACGGTTTTTAAGTCTTGGAACGATGTCGGGCCACGCACATGATGAAGTAATATCCTGAGATAAAAGCACTCGGATTGAGAAGGATGGACGCTGTACACTCGGCCCAACGCCGCATCTTTTTTTACACCGGGATGACCGACTACGTCTTGGCCGCGTTTCCTTCTTGAGAATTTGTTATTGGCCCATGTGTAATAATGAGGGACCTCATGATAGAGTAACGTTTTGGCAAATTCATCACTGCGACGCAGGTCAAAAAACGCCGTGAGAGTCGTTTTTGGTGGATTTTCAATTACACGTTGTATATTTTCAGCTGAAAAATATACCCGTTGCCCATTTTCTAAGTGTACAGCCAAGTGAACAACGGTGGGGTGTCGATCGTGAATAGGAAACTCTAACAATCTCCACACTGCCTCCGATGTACTAATGTACCGTCCATTCAAATAATTTTCCACTTCGTCGTGAGCATTTCTGACACCGAAAGTGGCTTGGTCCGATCCTTTGTTGATGTATTTGCAAATATACTTAATTGCTTGGACGGAATGGCAGAATTCAACGTTTATGTGAGCATTAAAAAATCGCAATAAAATTGGAGAATATGGAACGATCCACCTGTTGTCTATGTTGACCGTTCTGCCTCGGATGTTTAAAGTAGCGACCTGACCTCCGTTGCTGGAGTCGCGACGTCGATATACGGGATATCCGTCCTCACCGGTCTGGGTCTCATTTATGAATCGTCGTGGGTATTTTTTTGAGCATATGCCATTCTTTATGCATGGTGAATTCAAATTTTCTTGCCCACATGGCCCGTGTACCATATTTTTTGTGACTATGTCAAATAACACTGGGTCTTCGTCTTTATTAGGGAGCTCAGCGACGATTATTTCGTCGATCTGATCGGGCTGTATTTTTGTCTCAAACAACATATGACAATGCGGCAATCCTCTTTTTTGCCATTCAACACTAAGCATATAACATTTGACCGGTCCAAAAATCGCGTCTTTCGTGAATATTTTTATATTTTTTTTCATTTTTAGATGGAATACTCGAGCAATGATGTCATGCCGGTCGAAAGACCGTTGGCCGGGGAAAAGTTCCTGCTTTATCTCTTCCCATTCAGATTGCACGTAAAAGTGACGAATAGATCTGGCCGGCCGTGGTTGCGCACATAGGACATAGCATCATGCGTCTTTTCGTTTAGTAACCTCGCACATCCAGTAAATGATGACGGTAAGATGACGCGCTGTCCGATGTCGGCGGCATTCACGCTTGCGTCTTGGTTCAAAGCATCCCTCAGATGAATATAGTCATCTGCTCTAAGTTTTTGTTGGTTTCGCCTTATAAAATTTAATCGTTCCGAAATCATCTTTGCCATCATATCCACACAATATTGACTAAACAAATCCTTGTAATAGTGCAGCGAATTAAATTGACTGGTCCTAATCATTAAGCGGTATGCGTAATATTGCATGCATGATACAGTTTTATTTCTTAAGGAATCCTGCTGAGGAATACTTAAGTAATATCCGTCGTCTCCTGATACGAACATTAGCGGATATTGTAACGGATCATAAGCCCTATGCAATTCCGACACTCGCTTCAGCTGCCCGTCTCTACCGTCTTCATCAACCAAGAGAACGGCCACTTCGTTGACGGAAGGCGCGTTGTATCTGCCTCGGTGTTCTGCTTGCGGTGTGCGGTCAGCGTGAATAATTAATTTTAAATTCTCTGGAGATGTCGATTCGATACTTTGTTTAAAACTTCGACTATTCAACATGGTCTGCAATTCGTTGATCAAATCCAGTTTTAGTATAGGAGCCATGTTAGAGCGCAAAGATAGTTGGTCAGCATCGGAAATAAAATATATCTGCAGAAATTGTGGGCTTTGTCCGGATGGCGGCAGGAGGCTGCCTATGAGGTGATAAACCTGTCCCTCTACCTTAAAGGTTGGCATGAAATTCCCCTCCCTAATTTCTTTCGCCCCGAACGATGTCATCTGAAACAGATTATTGTAACGACGTGCGTTTTTAAAAAAATGCGCGGATAGTGTACTATTGTTCGTCAGAAGGCTTTTGATTGGTTCTGGAGGCTCTACGATACTGGGAAGTATTACTTTTCCAGCCGCGCAACACATACCAATTGCTTCGTCTCTCCATTTTTTCGCGGAACATTTAGGGCATATCTTATCCATCGCTCCAATTTGAATGCTGTTTTGATCGGCGTAGTTAATTTGTGGATCGTAGCTGAATGCCGATCTATTGCTGTGAGCTGAAATCCCATCACGCCTTCTAATTGCTACTGCACGTTGTCTCTCTCTCTGTGCCGTAAGTCGTTGCGAGCGGTCACCGCTAGTCTCTCGGGCACGTGCCTGTGAGTTTCTGGCTCTCATTCCAGCAAGCCGCTGCGAGCGTTCGGTGCTAGATTCTCTGGCACGTGCCCGTGAGTCTCTATCTCTGTTTCCAGCAAGGCGTTGTGAACGTTCGGAGCTCGACTCTCGTTCGTAAATCTGAGAAGAACGTTCATTTTGTTCTGCAAGGCGAAGTGAGCGTTCGACACTGCACTCTCTTGCCCGTGTTTGCGAAATTCTTGTTCGATTTTCGTCAAGGCGTTGCGCGCGTTCTGCGCTCGACTGTCTTTCGCGAACCTCTGACGATCTGACATTTTGATTTGCAAGACGAATCGAACGATCGGCGCTACTTTCCCTTGCGCGAGCTTACGAGATTCGCTCTCTATTCTCAGCAAGTCGCTGCGAGCGTTCGGCGCTAGATTCTCTGGCCCGTGATTGTGCTTCAAGCCAATTTCAAAAAGTATCATTCATTATTGTATCTAATGTAAATTCTGAATTATTGCTATTAGTGTAGAAAATGTGTGAATTTTGGATAAACAACAAAATTTGCAATATTGGAATATTTATTTACATTGAATGTACCTGACCATTCGGGGTTAATAAAAACATTAATAGACGTAAGTAATGAATAGTAATAATTAAATAAAGTCTCTTTAAAACCAGAAATATTTTAACAAATACAAATTGGCTTTGCAATAAATGTCGTGTGTGTAAGTCGTGTGACCGCCATACTAGCTACCTGCGCGCACCCTGCACCACCCGTCTTTTGTTCATGTTAGACAACGAGGATATGAGTTGGATGAGTGCGAGCGAGATAGTAAATGTAAAAAAACCGGTAGGGGACTAACAGAACTTACAGGAACAGGGACTTAGACTTAGTGCGTCACTCGACTTGCTCGACTTCGCATGTGTTTATTTCGTTTCCGGTTGCAATTGTTGCTAGTTACTGTGAATCAGTGTTAAAACGACGACCTGGCTATTTTACTGGACTATTCGTTTTGTTTACCGATTTGGACTTGTTTTGTGTGGTGATATTTGCGACGACTTGGCTTGTAACTGGATTGTTTATTTTGTGAATCAACATGCCACGTGTTGAGTATACACCACAAGAATATGCAAACATGCATTTTATTTATGGGGAATGCAGAGGCAATGGAAACGCAGCCGCAGCTCTTTATAGGGAAAGATACCCTAATGCGCGTCATCCAGATTACCGCGTATTTATAAGAGTCCACGGTTGTTACTCAGAAGGAAGAATCCCTGGTACTGGTGTTGGTGGTACTAGTGGTGGAAGAAGCGCTCGTGCTGATGTAGAAGACGTGGTACTTGAGGAAATTGCGCAAGATCCTTCAATTTCTACGCGATCAATAGCTCGACGCACGGGTATAGGGAAATCGACTGTGCATGATATCTTAAAAAAGAACAAATTTCACCCGTTCCACGTTACGCGCGTGCAGACCCTTCAACCAAGAGATTATAATGCAAGATTGCGTTTCGGCCGAAAAATGCTGGGGAAGATGGAAGCAGACCCGCAGTTTTTTAATAAAATTCTATGGAGTGATGAATCAACATTGAAAAGAGATGGCTACATGAATTTACACAATCTCCATAGCTGGCAACTAACGAACCCTCGTGCTATGCGTGAAGACAGGTCACAGTACCAATTTAAAATAAATTATTGGACTGGAATATTAAACGGAAAAATAATAGGCCCATTTGAATTACCGGGGAACCTAACTGGCCAAAGTTATTTAGAATTCCTTGAAAATGATCTTCCAAACTTATTGCAAGAGGTGCCCGAGGTGGAGAGAGAATCATATTGGTTGCAAAATGACGGCTGTCCTGCGCATTATGCTGTATCTGTTCGTGCATACTTAAATAGAACATACCCAAACAGATGGATTGGCCGCCTGGGGCCAATTTTGTGGCCCCCACGTTCACCAGATCTAAATCCACTTGATTTTTTTTACTGGGGCTGTCTTAAGGAAGAAGTTTACGCAAAGCCGATCCGTTCCTTGGAAGATTTACGTAGCCGTGTCCGGGCAGCCGCATCGAAAATAAGCGATCGACGCTATACGCGACTGCTCAGGAGAGCATTCATTCGTAGATGTAGAGCCTGTATCAGAGTGGGTGGCAGACAATTTGAACATTTATTGTAATTAATAACGAATACAGTTTTACTAATGTCAAATGTTGTTTTTTATTTAACTCAAATGGTCAGGTACATTCAATGTAAATAAATATTCCAATATTGCAAATTTTGATGTTTATCCAAAATTCACACCTTTTCTACACAAATAGCCATAATTCAGAATTTACATTAGATACAATAATGAATGATACCATTTTGAAATTGGCTTGAAGCACATAATATTTTAAAATAATTGGTCACTTGTGTCTGGATACTTTTTTTTTAAGTTACGGTTGCTCAAACTTTGTCAAATTGAATATTTTTCACAAATTTTCCCCAGAACAAACATTCAAGTTGTTTAAAAAAAAAACCGTGTAATAGTAGTCATACTATTTATTACCTATCTATCAGCTCAGTTAACGTAAATTACTATAACAAAAAAAAAACCGATAGAATTCCTTAATTTGTGGCCGTGGTGTATAAAAATGTGAAATAAGGTAACAAAAAACACCGATTATTATTAAAAAAATCATATCTTTGGTACCAACTGTATTTTTTTTTATTTGTATTTTTTTTCTGAATGGTCATTAGTTTTACCATTACCCATTTTAAGGTTATCCATTAATTACCGGACACCCTGTATATATATATAAGAAAAAAAAAAAAAACAAAGTTAAATGGTCTTGACCATAAAATAATGTATTTGGATAAGGATTAATATAAACACATAAATAGCATGGTTTGAATTTGGTTAGCATTTTCATTAATGTTTAAAATGAAAAAAATTGTTGTAGTGACATAACAACAATAGTTGGACATATGCTACCGCGGAGTTTTTTGTAGACATTATGATGTTCTTCAATATTGTTATACATTATTTTGTTCTATCGCTAATAGTTTCGGCAGCGCATTCGACGAAAAACATTTTAAGACTCATTTTTCTACACCTTCGGTTACATTGTTCAAATTTTACCAAGGATCCCTAATTTTTTTCAAAATGAAATGTAGCCTATGTCAAATTGGAAAAATGTAGCATTCTATTGGTGAAAGAATTTTTTAAATCGGCCTAGTACTTTTTGAGCCTATTCATTACAAACATACAAAAATAGGTACAAATCTTTCCTCTTTATAATATTAGTGTAGATAACATTCTTCATACAGAAACGTCGGTTTAGGGTGGATCTTATTTGACCTTTTGCGAGGATGTCTCGGATTTGGTCAGAGAACGATCGTCGAGGTCTTTCCCTTCTACTTGCCATGTATACCTGTTTTGTCAATCTTTCTTCATTCATTCTTTCCAAATGACTAAGTTGTAGAAAATTTTAATTTCTAATTTGTACAATTCATATGATTCGAACAAAATAACGTGAAAAAATATTCCTACCTCTTACATTTTACTATTCCCTTCTTTTAAAAAGGCGTATAATTGGGCTTAAAGTGGCAGTAACTGGGAGCCGAGTCTGCTATTTTTTTAAGTATTGTGCCACCGTAGTGCCATCATGATATTATCATTATGCCAAAAACGGTAATCTACTAATCTCACTATGGTGTCGGCGCTGGAATGGCAGTCGGTGTTGCTTCCGCAGAAAAAGGCCGTCAACAGAAGTAGCAGGGGAGATGGTTAGGGAGATTGTAATGTTTATTTAGGCGATTTCAAAACTTATAAATGTATCATTTGTTATTATATTCAACTACGCTAATGTCATCGTGACACCATTATCAAGTTATTTGGATTAGTAGATTACCAAATGGGAAAAAAACCGACCATGGAACTGTCATTGACAGTTCATGGACACGCCATTACGATAGTAGACTTGGGGCCCTGGACGTTTTCCCCTATGTCATGTTACAAAGGTTGTATGTTGTGTGCAGGCGCGTGGTGTGGCAGGGCGGCTGGGCGGGCACGCTGGCGGTGTTCGCGGGCGGCGTGTACTTCAGCGGCGGCGAGCGGGCGCTCATGAGAGTGGCGCTGCACCGGCGAGACGCGCCCGCCGTGCCCGTGCCGCACGTCGCGCGTCTCGTGGCCGCGCGCGCCGTGCACCGGGTGAGTGCGTACTGCGTTGTAATGTAGTGTACGATACTGTACGGTACAGTACTGTGGTGTAATTCTAATCAATAGTTTTTAACATTAGCTAAAAACGGGACTTCGCTGTCTGTCTGTCACCAGGCTGTATCTCAAGAACCGCGAAAGCTAGACAATTGAAATTTTCACAAATGATGTGTTTCTATTGCCGCTATAACAACAAATAATAAAAATAAAATATTTAAGGGGGGTTCCCATACAACAACGTTTTTATTTGTCCGCTTGAAAATGGTACGAAACCATTCGTGCGTGAGTCCGACTCGCACTTGACCAGTTTTTATTTCATTTTATTTTCAACTGTGACCAAGTTTGTTAAACAACCGTAACAATGACGTCATCCGGCGCTAGATACAGTTCTATTTAGAATGAACCAAGCTAAAATATTTTTTGCGTATGAAAAACTTTTAATTTCTAAGAAAGAAAAAATAAGTGTAGCTTAACTTTTGATCTAGTTTCATATAAAAATATAAAAATTCACGTTAAAAAATGAAATGTTGTCAGTTGTTTACGTCATTTACATGATACGTGCAGGCGGCGACATCGCACCCGTGCTGGCGCGGCGGCGCGTGCGGCGCGGGCGCGGGCGCGTGCGGCGCGGGCGGCGCGTGCGGCTGCGGCCTGCGCTGCGCCGCGCCGCGCGCCTGCGAGCCCGCGCGCTTCCTCTGCGACCCCGCCGCCGCAGAGCCGCGCTGCATCCCGCACCACTGGAAGTGAGTAGCAATGTACTACGATCATCATCCGGTATAACGTCCACCGCTGAACACGGGCCTGCTCCCGAGCGAGGGTATTTGCCATGGTCACCACGCTTGGTAGGCGGATGAGTGACCGCAGTATAGGGTTGTACCACACGAGGAAACGCTGCTACCCGTTGATATGCGATATTATAGAGGATGTTATAACGATCGGGACCAACGGCTTCACGTGCTTTCAGTGGCCCGGAAGGTAGTCCTTCAACCAACCAGACCCGGTAAGAATTTACACAAAGATTTCCTGTTCGGCGTCGGGATTAAACCCACGACCTCCAAGATTTAAAGCGAGCCAAATACCGCAAATAAGACAACCTCCGTAGCGTAGCGGTAATTGACTCGCTTTGAACCTCGGAGGTCGTGGGTTCGATTCCCAAACCGGACAAGAAATCTTTGTGTAAATTCTTAGATTTCTTTTCGGGTCTCGTTGGTTGAGGGACTACCCTCCGTGCCTCGGAAAGCACGTTAAGCCGTTGGTCCCGATTGTTATAACATCATCTATAATAATCGTATATCAAGGAACGGGCAGCAGCGTTACCATGTGTGTTACAACATAATACTGCGGTCACCAACCCGCCTGCCAAGCGTAGTGACTATGGCAATGCCCTCCCTCGAGAGGAGGCCCATGTTCAGCAATGGACTTTATACGGGCTGATAATGAATGATGAAATACCGCAACGCTACGGAGATTACGGAGCTATGAGCAAATGAACATCATAGTCATCATTTCAGCCGTAGGTCGTCCACTGCTGGACATAGGCCTCCCTCATAGATCTCCAGTTGTTACGGTTAGAAGCGGCCTGCATCCACCGTGATCCTGCGGCCTTGACCAGATCGTCCGTCTATCTAGTAGGTGGACGTCCTACGCTACGCTTGCCGATCCGCGGTCTCCATTCGAGAACTTTTCGGCCCCAACGGCCATCTGTTCTCCGTGCTATATGGCCTGCCCATTGCCACTTCAACGAACTAATCCGTTGGGCTATGTCGGTAACCCGCGTTCTTCTTCTCATTTCTGATTCGATCTCGTAAAGAAACCCTGAGCATAGCCCTCTCCATAGCTCGTTGAGCGACTCTGAGCCTGTTCATAAGGCCTATAGTGAAGCACCACGTTTCGGATCCATATGTCATCGCTGGCAACACACACTGGTTGAAGACTTTCGTCTTTAGGCATTGAGGAATTTTGGACGAAAAGATACTGCGAAGTTTCCCGAACACTGCCCATCCGAGTTGGATTCGGCGATTGACCTCCTTCTCGAAGTTGGACCTACCCAATTGGACTGTCTGCCCTAGGTATACATACGCGTCAACAACTTCAAGAACCGTATTCTCAACCATTATAGGGGTAGGCACAACATGGACGTTAGACCTGATTTTCGTCTTGTCCATGTTCATTTTAAGACCTACCTGTTGGGAGACTCGGTTGAGGTCTTCGAGCATTGTACTGAGTTCTTCCATCGACTTTGCCATGACCACGATATCATCAGCGAATCGAAGGTGAGTGATGTATTCGCTGTTGATGTTGATAGTCCTTTCCAATTCAGAAGTTTGAAGGCGTCTTCCAAAGTGGTCGTAAACAGTTTCGGAGAAATAACGTCTCCCTGTCTTACGCCTCTTTTCAGTGGAATCGCCTTCGTATTCTGTTCTTGTACTCGGACCGACAGGTGGCGTTTCTATATAAACACTTGCAAGACTTCGATATATCGATAGTCAATGCGGCAACGCTGGAGAGACTCAAGTACGGCCCATATTTCGACCGAATCAAAGGCTTTCTCGTAGTCCACAAACGCTAAACAGAGCGGCAAGTTATACTCTTCTGTCTTCTGTATAACTTGCCGCAGCGTATGTATGTGGTCCACGGTACTATAGCCTTTTCGGAACCCGGCTTGTTCGGGAGGTTGGAAATCATCAAACCGTCGTTCGAGGCGATTTTCAATAACCCTGGAGAACAGCTTATAAGTATGGCTCAAAAGTGAGATGGGCCTGTAGTTCCTTAATAAAGTGGTATCGCCTTTCTTAAAGAACAACACCACCTCACTCTTGTTCCATGCTTCAGGCGTGGTACCTCCGAGCAAGGTGGAATTGAAGAGCTTCTGAAGGACAATAAGTATCGGTGATCCACCCGCTTTCAGGAGCTCTGATGTGATTCCATCCTCACCCGGCGCCTTGTTGTTTTGCCTTTAGCTGTTTCAGGGCCATGCTTATCTTGTACAGGCTGATGTCCGGGATATCCTCGGTATAGTGTCGGGTCAGTTTGGCTCTTGGGTCTGTAGCCGCACTGGTAACAGGCTTGGTGACTGAAGCGTGGAGCTGCCCATAGAACTTTTCCACTTCCCTTAACACTTCCGCTCTTGTCGACGCAAGACTTCCATCATCCCTCTTCAGCTTTGTCATCTGGCTTTGCCCAATAGACATGTCTCTTGCAAACACTTTTTAGCCCTGGTTCCGCTCTATCGTATCTTTAATACGGGACGTATTAAAGCTACGGATATCGTGCCGCAAGGATGTTTTTATTCGTCTATTAAGCTGCCTATGTGACTCAGCGTCATCGGGAGATTGCAGTCTTAGCGAGCGTCGTTTAGCCATAATGTTAAGGGTATATTCGGAGAGCTTCTGGGTTATATTGGAACGGTGAGTCTTAAAGAACTGAGACCCGACCGTATGGACAGTCTCTACTGTTATTGATCTCATCCACAGATGCGTTCTCATCTAGGCAATCAAACGATTTGAGAGCTCGAGTTGAAATCTCTCGGGGTTCTCGATCTGAGCGCGAGTAGGTCGGAGCGTAGACTTCATCAAATGGGACCGTTCACGTTTAACATTCATATTCAATGTGCCTCTTACTATTAAGTGATCACTACCGGTGTTTACCCTGGTGAATCCTGTGATGTCTCTGTAGACATCATTGAATATCCGTTTCTTGTCGGTCATGATGAAGTCGATCTCATTTCTCGTGCAACCATCGGGACTCAGCCAGGTCCATTTCCTGTGAGGCGGCTTCTGGAAGAAAGAATTCATCATATAGAATCCTTCTTTCTCCAGAAAATCGGCCAGCCGCTGACCCCTAGGGTTCCGTTGCCCATAACCGAAGTTCCCCACTATCAACTCATGATCGTTTCTCTTGCCCAGTTTCGCATTGAAATCCCCCATAACAACATTGAAGTGAGTCTTATGAGTATGTATGGCCCTACTAATGTCCTCATACATACACTCAACTTCCTCATCTGGGTGTGCCGAGGTCGGTGCATAGACCTGAACGACCTTCAGCGAGATACTCTGAGTGTTAGGTAAGACCCACTGTCTATGGTAATTATGTTGTTAACGAGGGACTTGTGAATGAGAAACCCGACACCACCTTGGGATTGTTGGTCGCCCTCCCGGTAGAAGAGCAGGTTGCCAGATTTCAGGGTCATCGTGTCCTGTCCCTCTCTACGGACTTCAGACAACCCCAAAATATCCCACCTGAATCTGCTCAATTCTTCTTCCAGCTCAATAATCTTTTCGTCGGTCCTCAAAGTGCGCACGTTGTGTGTTGCCAGGGCCAGGGTTCGTTTTTGCGATTGGTAGCCACGTGTTTCCCGGGGATTCTTAGCACCCCTAGCCCCGCCGGTACCATGACCGCTACCGTAGCCAGGCCTAGCGGGGCCGCAGGGGACTCGGGGCCGTGTGTTTTTTAGAATTTTCATGAAGGGGATTTTGCCAATACTCGCCACGCTTGGCAGGCGGGTTGGCAAGCGCTGAATTCGGTTTTTTTTTAAGTCTTAAGAAGACGCTGCTGCCCATCTTCTGAATTTCCCTTGGCCGGGTCAATATGACCCGGCCAAGGGAAATTAAAACGAGATGGGGGGCAACATTCTTATGCCGGTGCCCGCGGCTTACATCATATGCCGGTGCCCGCGGCTTATTAACATCATAGTAAACTGTGTAAACGAATCTTTTGTTGACTCTAATAGTCTGCATGATACTCGCTCGCTAAGTCATGACACTAAATGAAGTATCTGCAGTCACCCGTCATTATAACATATAAAAATCGCGCAATATACAGCGCGAATACGTTTACACGCGTGTCTCTACCGAGTAAAGGGAATTACCACCATTATTGTTATATGCAATTTTAGATCACATCATTATAACAAATGAATCTCTAAATTTGTTGTGCTCCCAACAATGACCCAACTCAAGGTACAACGTACATCTTTTAAAATGTCGAGTTGATCGTTGAGTGTGAACGCGATGTTGACGTGTGTGTTGTGTCAGATGTGACGGACAGCGCGACTGCGACAACGGCGCGGACGAGGCGTCGTGCGGCGCGTGCGCGGGCGGGTTGCGCTGCGCGGACGGCGCGTGCGGCGCCGCGCTGGGCGCCTGCGACGCGGGCGCCTACTGCGAGCGTGCGCCGCTACCGGACGCCTTCAGGTGAGTACTACTATACTATTACATAAGAAATAAAGAATTTCGGATTTTTAGACGTGAAGGTGGTGTTATAATTTCTCGGCCAGATATTTCTGATAAATATGACGACGCCGAAATTTCATAAATAAGAACCTAATATTTTTTGCGTTATGCGCTATTTGAACACCTAGATCACTGCACTTTGATCCGATTCATGTAAGTAATTAATGCGAGTCGTCCGTACACACATAGATGCGACGACCGGCTGTGCCTGGCGCCGCGCCTGCTGTGCGACGGGCGGCGCCACTGCGAGGACGGGTCGGACGAGGCGCCGCCCACGTGCGGCTTCGCGCACAAGGAGCGAGCCGCCGGCGCCGCGCGCCGCTCCGACGCGCTCGTGGTGTGCGGCGCCGTGGGGGGCGCGGCGGCCGCGCTGGGCGCCGCGTGGGTGGCTCTGCGTCGCTGGCGCCGCCCGCGCGCGCGCCGCGCCTCGCCCCTCGCGCCCCTCGCCGCCGTGCCCCCCGCCGCGCGCGCGCTGTGCCCGCCGAAGCGCGTGGCGGAGCGCGCGCGGCCGCTGGGCGCCAGCCGCAGCTCGTCGCCCGACAGCCCCGCGCGCTACCCGCGCCCCACCGCCAACCCGCCGCCCTCGCCCGCCACGGGCAGCGACGCGGGCAGCGCGGCCCCGCGCCGCCGCGCCTACCGCCACTACCGCGCCATGAACCGCCCCCCGCCCCCCACGCCCGCCAGCACCGACGCGTGCGAGTCCGAGCCCGAGCCCGCCGCGCGCGCCCCGCCCCCCTCGCCCGCGCCGCTGCTCTACTGAACCGATTCGCTGCTTCGAACGTCCAAAGAGATCGTCGGTGACCATCGATTTGTCTACATACAACTCCAGCAAGCTAAGTTTGCACCTCGCGTAGCGTCGTAGGTACGATAAGACCGCGATTGTGTGATTGCGGGAAGTTGAACGGGGAGTGGGTGGATCGCCGCATTCCAGTGAGGTGCAGACTTAGCTTGGTGGAGTTGTACATCTTTAATTATACGACTTTATTTTTTATGGATACTCTTATCGATATTTCAGATATCGTCACGTTCAAAACAAATTTCAATATGTTTAAATACGTTAATAATGGACCAAATCCAATACCAACTATTTTAGAGTTAAAGTGAAAAGTGTATCTTTAACCCTAAAATACTTGGTTTTGACCACGTCCCTTTATACGTAATAATTTTATAAACACTTTATTTGTTGTCGTTATTTTTGTCTTTCATTATGTCCTGTAACTTCAGATTACTTGGGAAGTGTTAACAACTTTGATCTGTATTAAGCTTAATTTGCAGACACACAAATAAATATATAAGTAACCATTTTAATGGCGTACATCCGACCTTGTAATTCTAAGAACAATATTTGTAAGAGATAATTTATTCATCAATTGGAGTAATATTTATAATAACTACTTACAATATTATATTATTACTAACAAAAATGTAATAATTATCGAAATTGAATTGTGACTTCTAACTTAACTTTTTGCCGCGACTTCGGCCGAAAGGAATAGTTACTTTAGCCTTTTTCCTGGGAATATTTAAAAAAGATCCGCTAGGGGCAGCACCGGTAGGGGGTACATATGTTTTGAATTCTCTATTGACAACAACGTCAAACGTATAGAATTATAATAGAATAAACGGAAGATGATGTACCTGGAGCGAAATTAAAATTTGCAAAAGTGCAAGATAATCATGTCCGGGATTTAAAACGATGGCTTGCATGTCGTGGCTTAACCGTGTCAGGTAATAAAAATGTCCTAGTTGAAAGGTTAGTTGGTTCATAAATTTTCTCGTATATGTTATTGTGTTGTTGAAAAAACTGGAGAATTACACTGTACGTTATGGTTATGATGCACTCACATGCACATCAAACTTAAAAGAATGGAATAAAGGCAACAAATTTGGCAATACATAATTGTGTTGTTGTCAATAAAGAATTCAAAACATATGTACCCCCCCACCGGTGCTGCCTCTAGCGGATCTTTTTTATATCTTCCCAGGAAAAAGGTTAATTATGGAAGAAGTCTGAGGTATATTTTATGTTTGTACCAAATTGTATCAATATTGGTTCAGATGTACAGTAACAGATATGAGTTACTTTCACATTTATCATTTTATAGTAAGGATTGAATTATTGCAATATTAGTCTTCGTCCTTCATAATGTGAGCAACGTTTAACGAAACGCAAAATTATACTTATAATTATCATAGAAAAATGTGAAATTTCAAATTGGTGCTATTTCACTGTTCGTGCCTCAATATATATAAGAATATCTTTATGGTTTGTATTATATAACTTAAGCATAATTTAGTGACAAAATATAAAACATTGTAATGTATATAGTTATGATTTGTAATTTTATACGTAATCCTTATAGTAAACTATGGCAGCTTTATTATGTAAGTTTTCAAACTATATTTGTATATTAATTAATAATAATCCCAGTTTTTATGTTTTTTTCGAAAATACCAAATACCAAAAACCCGCTGTTTGAGTTAATTTTCCGTCGAGTTCTTTCCATGACATACAATTTTCAATTTCTTAAGTTTATCGTTTGTCATAAGTAGAAACTTAACGAGTTTTAGGTTTGCCTTTTAAAGATACCAGTTTTTGGGTCTAACCAGGACATAATCGCACGCATAGAAATTTAGTGACATTATTGAAAAAACCTAATTTTAGGTAAATGGCGAAAACAGATTGTTAGGTCCAAAATATTCGACTATGTTTTAAACATATTTGTATTTTATTAATTTGATGTATATCAAACTTCTCAATATAGGTCGATGGAAATGTTGAATTTAGATCGTTTTATGAATAAAAATCACACATACGTAATTTTGAATTGGGTCATTATAATTCTAAGCGTAAGATAGGATCATTTTTAGGTATAAAAGTATATTTTATAGTACATATACATTACCATAAAAGTAAATATGCTGGATGACTGTTTTGTACCGTCTTGAAAATAATAGGGCGTGATATGTAGACACAACATGAAATTATGTTTCATTTCGCAATTGACGTATGTTTTTGTCAATAAACTGTAGTTAAGTTTTCATGATTATGCCATTAAGTATGTTAAAAAATATCACAGTAAATTCAACCCAATCTGTACAAACACCAGAATACCGGCGATACTTAAAAAAATACTTATTCCAATCCCTGGTCGCAATATAAATATTCTTTAAAATAAATGTTAGCTTTGCTGATATAGTTTTAATTAGTCGCAGTAAATTAAGTAAGCTTTAAAAAATATCTAAAAAGGAATTACAATTAATATTGCAGCTATATTGTGGTTTGTATATAACTAATATTTTTGCCAAATGTGTAAATAAATTGAATAATGTAAGTAACGCATACACTTTTATAATATGTACATTTATTTTTGTATCTCTAATATAGATATATTTTTTTAATTATTTGCAATATTCACAATTAACATTTTTTTTAAGTATTTGTCACAATATGCAGCTTTAGGATTGCCTCAGTCAAATGCTAAACTCAAACTAGCCCAGAGTCAGTGTCTCGACGCGAGATTCATCTCAATTTTCTCACTATTAAGGTACATGGCTAGTGGTCGACACCCCTAGCCATTTAACCAATGGACCTAAAACTTGTGAAATTGTGGTCGCCCATTCGCTCCCCATCCATTGCACTACCGACGTGAACCTACTCGTAACATAAGCACTAGCTTAGCACGAGGGGTTAACAAGAATGCTAGTAGACTGCAAAACTCTTCTTGTAATCTTCTAAGCTAAAAAAAACAAGTAACGTGTCACGTGACACGTTAGACCGCCATAATGACGAATGTTCAAAAGTCTCTGAACTGATTCATCTGATGCGTCGCCGCGGGTTTTAGTTGAAAACCTTGATACGACGCAGTGCTTTGACTCTGCACCACTGTGAGTTCTTTTTATGAATGGCAATCTGTAGACTTATTTAGCTATTTCTGCCAGTGTCATGTAACGCACTGTGAGTTAGCCTGAGCCTAAATATATCACACAATGTCTTTGTTTAGCCGCGGTATACAATCCGACTCAAAAGTGGCTCGCATGGTCCTGAACATAAAGAATGTAACATTTTGTCCTATTAAATGTAGATATTTAAGAAACATGTACATTTATGTTAATGAACATAGCTGCCATTTATTTGCATTTACTTGGTATTTTCTTACGTTTACGGCTAAGACGCACAAACAATATTTAAAGATTTTTTTTTAATACTAGTAAGGTTTCGTTTATTGTTTCCCTGTGCTTCTAAATTTAATTTGATCAGATGAAAATTGTATTATTTACAAGAATCCTAGGTATACTCCCAAGGGCCACCACAAAAACAGGCACCAGTGCATTATTTTTTGTCCCAACGGCCACCAGTGGCTGACGTTGGAACATTCAAATAATATTTGTCTCAACGGCCTCCATTATATTGCCACCACTGTGTTACAAATCAAAATGCCAAAATAAATATTTTAAAATCTCCTTTATTATCATAGCTTTAATCAAATAACAAACGAAACTCTTTAAGCATTTTTATCAAGCTTGTTTATATATTGAAAATAATAATTACAATAATGAAACCCCGCCCCCTCCCAATATGGGCTTCATTTTTTTCTTTGTCTCCTCGGTAAAATAAATCAAAGTGGACCGCAAAAGTATTGAAAAAGTATATGAAACCCTTCCGACTCGTCGCCGTTTATTATCGTTCGTAGTTACTTATCTCCCTTGAATTCCGAAAACTGCTATTGTGATTATTGTTGTTCTATGCAAATAAATAGTAAAATGAATGAAATGATATTAAGTAGTAAAGCGAATAAAATGATCATTCACAAATTGTTGAATTAACATTATCTAGAAATTTACCAGATCTATGTATGTATATCTGTTAGCAACCTGTTAGTTAAATTATAGTGTTAGTTAAGTTAAATTTCAGTGACAAAACACTGAAAATAAATATTATTTACGTCCACCCTTGGGACAATACTTAATGAGTTATTGTAACGGCCACCACTGGTGCCTGTTTTAGTGGTGGCCGTTGGGAGTATACCGAATCCTAAAATTACAGCTACCGATTTCCTTACCTAATTATTTAACAGTGGTCATTTATATACTTAAAGGAAATCTTTAAGCAATTTTATTTCCATGTTTGTTTATCTTCCTATAGCTGAAGTCAGCGAACGAATTGTCTAAGCAAGTAACGATACGCCGGCGTTTCTAGTTCAAGTTATAAACTTATCATTGGGTACTTAGTAAATTAGTATTATATTTCAGTCGATGCCTCTTAGCCGTGCAATAGTCAAATTAAAAATAAATATAATCTTGTTTTTATAAGTTACATTAATTCTTATAAATTTTAAAACTGACTGATTGTGAGATTTTTAAAATAAACTTTTGTACCTGTTACTTGTAACTTATTTGTTTAATTATTTTGTGCCCATTAACAGTATGTTCCCGTTGTCCCCGTATGGCATATCCCCGTCACGGGGACAGCGGGACGTGATTAAATTTATTTCCCGTTGTCCCCATAACGTACATTCCGCTAACTGGGACAACGGGAAGTAAACGTTAAATTTACAACTTAGGTTGAACTACATTGGTTTAGGTTTAGGTTTTTTTTTTAACCAACCGAAATCTCATTAGTTTATCAACTAACTAATAATTTGATCTACTTGCCAGTGTACGGGGACAACGGGAAGTATAAACTACCCTTTTTAATGTTTTTAAATTCTTAGTGCACAAGAAACCGTTATAGTTTCGTCATGTCCGTCCCGGCTCGTACTCCTCCGTTACTGCACCTATTGTCACGAAAATTGGTAGAGATATGTAAGAATATCCAAAACTTGGTTTTTAAAATTATAATATATATAATACGAAAAGTGAATTTAAAAAAACCGATTAACCCCATTGTATAGGAAACCGTTTCAACAGGCTTTGAAATGCAACAAAAATTGCCTTAGAACTAGGTAGATCGAACCCCCTGGTCTCAAGATAACCAAATACAAAGTTAAAAAATTTGAGCGTCCCCGCCTCCCCTTAACTTTTGAAATATTCTAAAATAATTTGAAGACATGTGATACATACCTCTAAGTAAGTACCCCCCTAAGACTACCCACTGACCGTACTTTCAACTAAAACTATAGTGAAATCGGTATCATAGATAGTTATTTTTATACAACTCGACCAACTTTTGTAGTTACAGTTGTCCTAACAGAATGTATGGATTTGACCACAAAATTATATTTGTCAAGCAGGTCAGTATCAGTTGGCTACGGAACCCTTTCAAAGCAATGCCCGACACGCTCTTAGCTGTTTTTTTTTTCAACATATTTGTATTTGTTGGATTTAAATGAAAAATGATAAGGGAAAAAGTTTCTTCGCATTTTTTAAGAAAATTCAAAACATTTTGTTCGTATAGTTTATTAACATTTAACTAAAGTATGTAGTTACCATTTTGTTCGATAACTTTATGCCATCTTGTAAGTGGGGACACAATCCGATTGCTATAGAAATTTTGAGACTTCTGATTAAAACAAGTCACCGCAGCAAGTGGTTTTGGCAGTCCTCTCGTGATGTTAACCTGACACTGCCTAAAGAATTCTGAAGAGACCGAAGCAGGTGGAAATTTGAAGGTGCAAGGTCATGATTATACAGCGGATGCATTAACACCTCCTAGCCAAACTCTCTTAATTTTTGCTGAGTGGCTAAAGATGTGTGAGGTCTAGCATTATCATGATGAAAAACCACACCCCTTCTGTTGATTAATTCTGGCCGCTTTCTCTCAACTTCTTGCTTTAATCTCATCAGTTGTTTGCAGTAGAGTTCAAAATCAATGGTCCTGCCTGGTGGTAACAGCTCATAATCAATAATGCCAATCCCACCACACACACAGCATCCCCTTGTTGCAAGTTAACCCGGGTTTTGCCAGTCTGTGAAGCCTACCGGCCTTTAACCACAACCTTTTTCGCACTTTCTTGTCATATGTGATCCAATTTTCATCACCAGTTATCAGCTTCTTCAAAAATGGTTCAGTTTCATCACGTCGTTATAATTAATCACAAATGAGTACACGATTCATTAGGGTATTACCACACCAATCAATCGATCGTCGATCGACATCGGTCGACAATGATTGATTGGTGTGGCAGCTTTGATTGACGGATACCGGTCAACTAACCAATCGATTAGTGTTGCCTATCGATAGTCGACTATCGATAGACTATCGATAGTCTATCGATAGTTGACGTCATATCAATAGTATCGATAGTATCGATATTAGTGATAGTATCGATACTATCGAGGACCAATGTGTGCTTAGGAGCAATACTATCGATAGTATCGATAGTATTGCTCCTAAACATGAGTTGGTCTTCGATAGTATCGATAGCTTTACAAACTATCGATAGTATCGATAGTATTACTTTAAAACTATCGATACTATCGATAGTATTATAATGTAATAGTATCGATACTATTGCTTCCAATCAATAGTATTAGTTAATTTGTGATATCGATAGTATCGATACTATCGATAGCACTATCGATATTGTTACTATTTTTCGAGGTCACCTATCGATAGCGAAACTATCGATAGGTGGGCAACTCTACAATCGATCGATTGCCAGTCGATAGCATCGACCGACGTTGATCGAGTAACCCCATTTTGCATTTTTTACGTCACGAGACAAAAACCAGTATTAATTTAACGACCGCGAGCTTCACACAACTGAACACAAGCAGGCCACGTAGTCAGCGCGCGGCTGACTAATCGATCGATTGGTCTGGTAGAAATTGTCGATCGACGTCGACTAATCCTTTTTAGCATCGATCGACGATAGATCGACTGGTGTGGTAACACCCTCAGGGTTTCTTTCAGTGAGCTCGTGAGGTACCCAAATATCGAGCTTTTTTGTGTACCCAGTTTTCTTCAAATGCGCCAAAACTGTTTTGTGATCAATTCCCAGTTCTTCAGCTACGTTGTGACTACTGACATGCCGATTTTGCTCCACTTTTTCAAAAATGGCATCCGTTTTATCCGTTATTGGGCGACCAGAGCGACGTGCATCTTTGACATCAAAATTTCCGGATTGAAAACGCTTAAACCAAATTTGTGCTACTCTCACAGATACTGCACTAGGTCCATAAACACCGCAAATTTTTTTCGCGGCTTTCCTTGCATTTTCACCTTTTTTGTAGTAAAATTTTAAAATGTATCGAATTTCTTATTTAAATTCACTCATCTTGACTTGACAGTATGAACTGAACTAGTGATGCCGTCGATGCCGATCGATAATCAAACAAACAATCGAACATAATCGCTAGGCCCATCGATACTATCGATAGCTCAGAATTTGGCAATACTATCGAATGAGGGAATACTATCGATACTATCGATAGTATTGTATCTCGCTAAGAATAAACTATCAATGATATCGATACTATCAATAGTATTATTGTTCGCCAAGAATAAACAATTAATCGTATCTTCAATAGTAAGTATTGTTTACAATACTCAGTTATAATAGTCAATAATTAATACCCATATATGCAATTTCAAACCGCATCATCTTGGTAGAAATATATACATATATATGTTTTGTTTAATTATATTTCTGTTATAACATACTCAATACTATTTATTGCAAATTCGCAGACTATCGGTACTCTAAAATATTCGATACTATCGATAGTCCTTTATTTACCAGACACAATATTATCGATAGTCCAATCGATAGGATGGCGTTTGTCAGATGAAAACTATCGATAGTAAAACAATCGATGGTTCGGCAACACTAGTATGAACAGTGTTGCCAACCCGACTTTTAGAAAATTAGTAGAAGTTGGTAAAATAAAAAATGCAAAATAGGTAGATCTACCACCTCAATTTAGAAGATTTTTTAAGATTAAAAATGCATGAACTGTTCTTAAAATGTTTATTTTGGAAATTATACATATTTTATTGATTTTTTTAAATGATCTGCGCTAGGCTGCCCGTTGTTTGCTATGAATCTTTTAGTACGCAACAATCCCTCTAGTCTTCGTGCACGCAACACAGAACAAACAGTAATCAACACCGGTAATACGTAGTAGATTTGTAGTTATTTAGTTTAAACAACAAAACAACACAAAACAAAGCTTCTAGCACGTGACTAATATTGCTATGTGTCGACGGTATTAGTCCTATTGGAGCTATCGATACTATCGATAGGCCTATCGATATTGTAGATGATTTTCGAGGTCAACTATCGATAGTTCGGCAACACTACCAAAGAGATTTTATTACAAGTCCATACATACTATAATGTGAAAAGACTTTTTCCCCAACCTAATATATCTTCACTTCAATTAAAACAATCCTTATCAAATTATAAAACAAACTCGTAAGCAATGTATGCAAAAATAGTGCAGTCATTGAAGCGAAAAATAGGGTCTTACCTTCGAATTTTTTTACTGTGACCCGATTTGCATGAAATTTTGAAATTAGGCTCATCTTACCATTAACTTCAAAAGTGAAAATGATCTGAGTTACAGTCGTATATCAAGGAACGGGCAGCAACCTTTCCTTGTGTGGTGCAACATAATACTGCGGTCACCAACCCGCCTGCCAAGCGTGGTGACTATGGCGAATACCCTCCCCGGGAGGAAGCCCATGTTCAGCAGTGGACGTTATATGGGCTGATGATTACGAATTGCAAAATGGATCTGAACAAAAAAAGCCTGTGTAGTAATTCATTTTTTTATTTTTTATTTATTCTCTTATTACTACTAGTAATATTAATAGTATCTTTCGAATTATATGTTGCACATTAGACGCTCAACCTGGATAGCGATAAACGGATCGAGATCATGGCTTTAAAAAAAAATAGATAATTTGTGATCCGATGTCACGATCCGACAATCACACAGTCAATCTGGATTAAGATCATTGATCTCGATCACGGATCTCAATCACGGATCTCGATCCAGATTGATGGAGTAATGTGGGCCATAGTGAGATTAGTAGATTACCTTTTTTGGCATAATGATATCATGATGGCACTATGGTGGCACAATACTTAAAAAAATAGCAGACTCGGCCCCCAGGATAATAGGCTATTTTAATCGAATTATTGCATTGTCAGCGGTATTTGACAGGTGTGCAAAATTTGAATGAAATCTGGCCGTTTAAAGTGGGTCAAAATAGCGCCCTAAGGAGTCGGTTACAAGCAAACATACATACAAGTGAAGCTAATATAAAGCGTGTAAAAAAAATGGAAAATTAAAAAATCTTTTACAATATACCTACTTACACTACTGCCAAACTCTATAATAGTTTGTATTAATAAAAACACTAATTATAATTCACTGACAGTCACGTCAAATTCTAATGCGTCCGTTTCGACCGCGCGACTATGGCGTATTTTTAAATAAAAACCATCCCAAGTTTTTGTAAAAACATGTAAAAGTCGATTCCCAAAAACCATAAATTTGTCAAAGCAATGGTTAAAAAGTTAGAAGGGTTTCAACGTGGCCGCGCCATCGAAACGCGGCGAACCGCGCGGCCATGAAGATCTTTAAAACTAAGCGTCGCAGAGACCTGAAATTTTGGCAAATAGTAGATTAAATTTGTAATTTTTTTATAAATATATAAAATAATCCTGTGTTTATTTTTAAGGAGCTGTAAGGCTAAAACCTCATGGCCGTGCCTTTGAAACGGTGACAAACACGTTATCGCCGATTTCGCGACGCTTAGTTTTAAAGATCTTCACGGCCGCGCGGTTCGCCGCGTTTCGATGGCGCGGCCACGTTTAAACCCTTATAACTTTTTAACCATTGCTTTGACAAATTTATGGTTTTTGGGAATCGACTTTTACATGTTTTTACAAAAACTTGGGATGGTTTTTATTAAAAAAAAAACGTCATGGTGGCGCGGTCGAAACGGACATAGTTCTAATTCGTCTCACGCGATTCCTCTGATCGCCCATCACTAACCATAACAATTAGGGATGGGCAAATGAATAATATATATCGCATCGATGTTTTTCAAATATATCGATATATAATTTCTAAAAATATCGATATTCCGATATATCGATATTTTTTGCACAATAGAAAGTTACCTATATTTCACTGTCAAAAATTAGATACTAAAAAAAATATATATATCATATATATTTATTATTGTAAATATTTATAAATAGTACATATTATATTGATTAAAATTAACCATAACTGAAACCAGAATTCGTCTGATATAGACATCAGCAGCACTCTTTCTTTAATGTGCTCCTATCAATCTGCTTCTATTATCCGTCACTCCTTTCGGATGATACCGAGGAAGCTTGACTATTTAAATATTTCAGAGTGATTTCCAAAAGAACCGGCCTGAAATGTCGGCAATTCACCCAAAACTTTATTGGATCTGACTTCCTCTCAAGAAGGTGTTGATCCAAATACTGCTTAAGCTTTAGTTGGCTCCATTGCACAGACCACAAACGGGTTTTATTTATTGTGTCCAAGGTGACCGAAAATATTCAACGAAAATTTGAAGCGAAATAATATCATTTTTGATATCCGAAAATAAATATCGAAATCGATATATCGGAAAAAAATAATCGCCGATATATATCGATTAATTTTTTGGAAAAATATCGATATTTTGATATATCGATATTTTTTACCAAGCAACAATTGTCAAATGTCAATGTCAATGTCGTGTTCTCAGCGGCTTGCAGCGGCATTTATTATCGGCCACTTCATCTTTTATTATTCTAAGTTTTAGTCCATTAATGAATGGTCAAGCCTTCATTTTTTGTAAATAGTGTGTCGGAATTTACCATTCTAAATAAATTATGGTAAAAAGGACATAAAAAAATGGATATTTTAACATTTTTATTGACTACCATTATATATATTTTTATTGCCGCTGCGACCTGCATTTTGTTGGTAAGTAAATTATTACATATTAATGTTGAATACGATTCTATTAAACTCTATATCAACGTAGTACCAACAGTTAAAAATAACTATCTTGAAATAACTGAACATAACTTTTCACTTGATTGTGTTTTCATTACAACTGCTCTATGTTTGGGACACGTAATCGTCTTGTTGTCACATTGAGAACATGAAAATAAAAGTCTCCCTTATTTACTATGAATTTTATAGAACAATTGCAATTTAACTGATAAATATTCTATATTTAAATGAAATTATTACCTATTATTTTGTGATACAAAGATTTTAAATATAAAAATAGTAATGTAATTGATGTAAACATTGTTAGTTGTATTGATGATTTTGTTGACTACTGATAGTTGTTGAATTTCAGTTATTTATAGAGAAGTAACAACTTATTATGAAATAATTAGTCTATGTAAATAACTGTCTGTATCAGGAAAATTAATTAAATATATGAAGCAATATAAAATATATCAATATTCATTTTTTGCTTTTTAGTTATCAGTTACATTGTACTTTATTACAAACCCATATCCAATTATTGAGTATTTTGAAGAGGAAACTACATACAATGATCCAAAAACTAAGAGGAAATTGAAGTTTCCTAACATTGAAGAACATCAAACAGTCAACTTGAGTGTAATAGTACCAGCTTACAATGAAGAAGAAAGACGTAAGTACCACTTCAATGGATTAGACACAAAACACACTTAGGTGTGATAACTGTGGCTGTATAAGAAATACAATTTTATTCAATGATAATAAATTTAATAGTTTCTGGGGTATTTTCTATTATTGTTTGTGATCATTGCAGTTAGTCATATTAATATAACTTATTAGCCCGTTTTCAACCACTGCTAAACAAAGCCCTCTTTTAACAGACCTTGGCAAGCCTGGGTTGTTGAAGCAAATTGCTGTAGTCACCACACTTGGCAGGTGGACTAGTGATAGCAGTAAGATGGGAGTATCTATAAGCTGATAGATGCAGCTGCCCATCCATCAGATGTATGTCCCTTAGTCATCTCTCATGACACAAATAACAATTCTATTCTAAGCCAGAATATATTTAATCACAATATGAGTTTAATTTTCTCGCACAGCCATAGTTATCACCAAACCGTTTCTATGTGAAATAAAGCATATTATTAAGAAGTTAGTAATTAATAATTTCAAGATACCATTATCAATCAAGCCCTCAAAAAGTCATTATTTCCAACTGTGGACAACTCATAACTTAATGCTGTACAATTATTGAAGATACAATATTTTTAAGTTTAATACTATGTCCTCCCAAGTAATCTTCCCTACTAAACCTTCCCAGTCTTGAAAGAAAACACATTTTAATGTGGGTCATTCCAATTATGATAAAAATTACTGCTACTTAGGTTGCAAAATAGGGATTGCATTTATTCTGTGCCTTGTATATTCATAATAAATTAAATTATTAAAATTTTGCAATTTATTGATAAATGTTGTGTACTTTTTATTTTAGTTCCTCCAATGCTTGATGAAGCTATAGATTTCCTAGAAAGTAGAATTAAGGAAAACCCATCATACCAATATGAAATAATAGTAGTTAGTGACGGTAGCAAAGATGGGACAGTTAAGGTGGCGGCATCCTATGCTAATAAGTATGGCAGTGAGAAAGTACGGTGTCTTGAACTTATCAAGAATAGAGGTAAAGGAGGGGCTGTACGCTTGGTATGTTGTTCTATTGTATTATTTTTCATTTATTTGATTGATTATATGAGGCATGTGAGGCAGCAATGAGAGGAAGAAGGAGAAGAAGCAATTAAACACAGATTTTTTTATTGTTGCTAATAATTGGCTGGTTTATTAAACTACTAGGGCTATTAGTAGATAAATATATATCGCACCTTTAGAAATATAGTGACCTATTTGAAAATACTAAATTTTAAGTAAATGGCGAAAAAAGATTGTCAAATCCATTAATTTTGTAAAAATAAAATTAAATATTCGGTGGTTTTAAAAATATGTGTATTTTATTAGTTTTTAATTTCAACCTTTTTAATATGGGTCGATGCAAATATTGAATTTATGTCGTAATATGAATTAAAGTCACACATACGAAATTTTGAATTATGTCACTATATTTCTAAGGGTGCGATATAGACAAAATAATTTTTCCTCAAGCTTTTTCTGACCACAACACATAATATATTTCAAGTTACACAGTTTGTAATTGAGGCAATATGACTACTGTTGACAAATTAGACTACACATAGGTGTTGTGACCATGGTGTCTGATTTGTCTATAAAGTAGTGACGAGCGTTGAATGAACGAACTAGTTAATTCGACCGTCGACGTACTGTGAACGAATCGACGGTTCACCGTTATACAATGGGACTAGTCGAATCCGTAGACGCCTCAGAGAGCTAAACTGAAACTCGCAACGCGACGACCGACGACGCGCGACGGCGACGACGACGAGACGAGAACGTAGTCGGGTGATAGAAATTCATTCGTCCGTTGAAATATCGTGCAAACAAATTTGAACTCTAAATCTAGTTGAAGGGTGTTTGTATTTGTTCGGGTCGAATGATATTATTGTTGTGCTATGTGAAGAAAGGATGCCGAAGGAAAGGTCTATTTAATAAAAATAATGTAGATATATAAAATCAGTTGATGTTCTAAATACGCCAGAACAGTGAATAAAACTTTATAATTAATTCTATTCAGTATTCAGCCAGTCCTAAGCATACGAGAGACTAGTCTAAGTCTACCGCCTAAATCGCCCTCGACGCCGTAGACTTCGTCCGTTCGTCGTAATGTATACCAAGTTAACGCGTAAACTAGTTGATCGACTAGTCGATGAAAGAAAAAGGACGTTCTAGTTTCGTTGACGTCAAATACGTCGACGACCCATCACTACTATAAAGTTCCCACAAAATGCCACATTTTCAATAATAAATTGTTATAATCACTGGACGACATCCCTCCCCAAAATAATTATTGTAAAAAATCAAGTGTAAACATTCATTTAAAAAATATATTTTCCGAAATATTTAGTTATTATATCTACTTTTATTGTTCCTACTTAGTTCAAAATATGTTAATACTGACCTTATTATTTAATTGTAGGGTATTGAAAGGTGCAGAGGAGCAACTGTATTGTTTGCTGATGCTGATGGTGCTTCCAAATTCGAAGATTTAAGAAAGCTGGAACTTGCATTAAAAGAATGTACTAAGTTTGATCCTTCCTCCCAGCCAGAAGATGTTAGTAATAGTACTGCCATTGTTATTGGTTCTAGAGCACATTTAGAAAAGGAATCCTTAGCTACTCGTAGTATTTTTAGGTAAGTGTCCAAATACTAGCTTCTCCAGTGCTTTCAAAGAAACAATGCTCCTAATTCTATTTTTTTACTGTAAAAAGAAGCAGAAAAATATCTTTTATGAAATTGAGATAATCAAATCAATCTATTTCTTTGCAAAAAAAAAGAATAAAATTGTTAAATCTTTCTTTATGTAGGGAAATATTATTTAATTTAAAATATCTTACATTATGTATAGATTCTATAAAAGCAACAAGTAGAAAATTATTCTAAAAAAATAAGAGACTGTGGTACAGTGGTTATCGTAGATGCTTCTGAGAATTATGCTCTGGGATTCACAAATTTGCTGTGTTGAACCACACATAGTTGTTAAGTGTCCAGCTATCTATTGTGTCCAATGAAGTGTTTGTAGAGCCATAGCAGTGTTTTTTTTAACCAAGATATCTTTAAAAAAATATTGATATGTCATCTAATTCTTAATTTCAGGAATATTCTCATGTATGGTTTCCATTTCCTGGTCTGGCTGTTCACAGTAAAGGGTATCAAAGATACTCAATGTGGGTTTAAACTGTTTACAAGAAAAACTGCGCGTGTTTGTTTCCAAAGTCTGCATGTGAACAGATGGTTTGTATTGTTATGTAAAGCAGTAAGCAAATGTAGAAACATGCAAGTGCATAGTGCCTCTGAAAGGTCTTTTTATAATTTAATTAATAGGAACACTTATAATAAAGAAAATGATAAAACTATACAAATACTTATATGAAATTTAAATTGTTTATTATATTTCTTTAGTTATGACCATAATATGTAAATGTTGAACAATATTTTGTATCATAGCCAGGCTCCATTGTCATCTTGGAATCCAAAGTCCGAGAGGTCCAGAACTGTAATGTAAGCTGTTATAGTTCTTGAACAGACAGTTGCACAAAACTCTCATAAAAAATAAGTCATAATCCCTCAAAATCTCTGCCACTGACACGCCCTGAGCTGAGGTCCAAGTTCTACAGGAGGCTTTCGCTACCGCTTTCGCAGGTTGCTTAGGTTGTAGTTTACAAACTAGTCAATAAGGTTCGAGCCCTGATTGTATTTATGCACAGTGAAGTAGCAAAAGCCTTGTAGGTGAATACACAAATCCCCATCACAAAAAAAAGGTTTACACCATCCTATAAATTTAACTAATTTCTTTTATATGCAAAGCAGAAATTTTCATAACTTATAAAGTTTTATTATTTCAGGGCATTTGACGTGGAGTTGTTGTACATAGCACAAAAACTGAACATTCCAATATTAGAAATTCCAGTAAGATGGACTGAGATAGAAGGCTCCAAAGTGACTCCAGTGTTCTCCTGGATACAGATGGGATGCGACCTGGGACTGATCTGGCTCAAGTATGCTATTGGAGCGTGGAAGATACGAGACAAGACAGAATAAAATATTAATATTTTTATAAAGTAAATTAAAACAAGCTTTTTATTGAAACATTTATATTCAAAAACTTTTGTTATCTTAACATTCATTTAACAATATATATATATATTAAATGCAGGCGATTATATAAGAAATTAAGCTCTTAACAGTGACATCGAAATATTTAGGCTTGTTAGTTTCTTCTTGCAACAATTGCCTGTGTGGTGGGAAGAGATGTAAAATATAATTCAAATAATGACTTATACAATACAATATTTAATATTGCTACATATGTATCTATATATATTTACTTTCTTAAAAAAATAACATATTTTTGTTAAACATAGATCTACAATTCTTAATAACTAATTTGGAGATTGTGTATAACTTTTATTTAATAAGATATACATTATAATACAGTATTTTTTCATAAGAAACAACTCGCTACTATTAATTTTTTGAGCAAGAAGTTATGTTGTAATATTTTTTGTTAACTTTATATTTGGCGAATATTGAGAAATGTGCTACGAGTGTTGTATGATGCTGTAATAGTTTATTCTAATAGAATGGCTTGGGTAACGTCAATCATCGTTAATAAATGAAATGAAACCGAAAAATAAATGTGGCCAGAACATAATTAAAATGTAATTGATTTACTTATAAACATTTGTATGTCTATCGTTATAGTTATCTTGAAAATATTTTACGTTAAACTGATTGTTATAACTCGTATCATGCTTTAGAATAAACTACTTTATCATTATTAGAAATAAAGCCATGTTGTATTGAGCATCATGGTATCGTATGTCTTATTTTATAAATACATGTAGTCGAACCTCGATAAGTCAAAAACCTCCAAATCTCGAAAAAATGTTTTGTTCCCTTCCCTTCAAACACCAAAACCTCCATTACTTTTGAAATCTTGACCCTCTGTTAGTCGAAATAATCACCCTCTGTTAGTCGAAATAATCACCCTCTGTTAGTCGAAATAATCACCGAGTCCCTCCAAGCCATTTTGGTACATATTTTCACTCTATAACTCGAAAAATTAAATTTGACCTCTGTATCTCGAATATAGCAACGTTTTATTTTACAACCTTTACAACTTGATCATTTGGAATTTATTACCTCTATTGTTCGAACAAAAATAAGTTACCGACTTTATGAACTTGCCGACAATGTGAGTACACTATTGTTTCTTAGAAAACATTTTAGGAGTATACGATAATAAATTTATGACTCACGTAAACACGTGTTTGCTTGCTTGGTGTCAGGTGTTCAATTTTGATTTCCTTTGAAATTTAGCTAAGCAAGTCATTTGTTTTCGACTTAAATACTGTCAGATGTAGTTTGGTTCTACTGCAATACACATCAATTAGTACAACAGTTAACATGAGTGCTGTGAAACGTAAACTAAAAACTTGAGTCTTGCTGAAAAATTAGAAGTGCTCGAAGCTGTGAAGAGGTGTCAAAAAAAGAAAGATGTTGCTGAACAATTTGGCCTGCCAATGAGTACTCTTTCAACAATAAAATATGAATCAGACATCATGAGAAAAATACAAAACGGTCAAAGTTTGTCCTGCAAAGGACGACGAATTGCAGAATATCCGGGCTTGGAGGAGTGCTTACTTAAATGGTTTGAGCAGTGTCGCAGCCAAAATATCAGTGTTAGTGGACCACTGTTACAAGAAAAAGCCCAAATATTCTCTAAATCATTGGGACTCGTTAATTTCAGAGCCAGTAATGGATGATTAGAAAAATTCAAAAGAAGACAGGATCTTGTTTTTAAAAAAGTTTGTGGGGAAAGTGCAAGTGTCAACATTGAAACCTGTAACAAATGGAAAAGTGAATTGCAAGATTTGTTACATGGTTACGAACCTGACAATATCTTCAATGCTGACGAAACAGGCCTGTTTTTTAAATGTCTTCCTGATAAGACTATAACTTTTAAAAATGATAAATGCCATGGTGGGAAGCATAGCAAGGAACGTTTGACTATCCTGCTAGGAGCAAACATGTCGGGCACAGAAAAACTCTCACCATTAGTCATCGGCAAATCTAAAAAACCTCGTTGTTTTTCAAGATGTATATCACTACCACTGCAATATGAAGCGAATACAAAAGCATGGATGACTTCTGCAATTTTCAAAAACTGGCTCATAAGCATTGATAAGAAAATGGCCAAAGAAAAAAGAAAAATCTTGTTGTTCCTTGATAATTGTACAGCTCATAATGATATTCCACAAATGAAAGCTGTTAAAATACATTACCTGCCTGCCAATACCACATCAAAATTACAGCCTATGGACCAAGTTATCATTAAAAACTTCAAGTCATTGTATCGAAAAGAAGTTGTCAGGAACATGTTGGATAATATGGAAGAAAAAAAGAATTCTACTATAGATGTATTGCAAGCCATGAGAATGGCTGATAAAGCTTGGCGAAATGTTACTGCGACTACAATAAAAAACTGTTATGTACACTGTGGTTTTTCATCGTCGTCAACAATAGTAGCTGAAACCGAAGATATTTCTATTTCACCTCCTGCAGAATGGAACGCAGTGGTATCTGAATCAGGAATATCCTTTGAGGACTGTGTTTCGTGCGATGATGGAGTTATGACTGCTGGGACATTATCTGATGACGAAATTATCGATTCAGTAGCTCAGAAAACCGATACTAATGATTTAGATGACATAGAAGACGTGAATAGTACATGCGCTCCATGGGTTTCCATCAAAGAGGCGCGAACCGCATTGAATACCTTACGTAATTTTATAGAGCAGACCAGTAACTCTGAAGAAGAAGAATTTTCTGCTCTTTATAGATTAGACAATGCTATAGAGAACAACCAAATTATCTAAAGCAAAAAAAAAAATACTGACATTTTTTAATGCCATATTTTTTATTTTAAAATGATTTGAAATAATGTTGATTTAAAATAAATAAAAATATGTTTGTCACCTCTGCAAGTTGAATTTTTATTTATTTTACCTCTCTAACTCAAAATTTATAAGAATAAACCTCCAACTCTTTATGTCGAATCAAAATCCGCCTAAGTCGAAATCCTCCATAAGTTGAAAACTAACTCGAAATTTTTGGCGTCTCCCTTGATGTTTGACTTATAGAGGTTCGACTGTATTAAAAAGATCTACATAATGTGATTCTATAACCTTGTCATAATAATTAACAAAGCAAATTCCTGCCAAATATACTATAGACATGGATTACAGTTTGTCTTAAATCCAAAATCTCATCATTTACCATTGTTTACAAAATATAAAAGTTAATATGTCTTAACTGTATACGCGTTACCTTCGTAATTTTATGACTTTGTCTGGGATCGGCTACAACGATGTTACGGCACGCACTGACGGAAAAGAAATATTCCAGTTAATGTACATTCAAACAATAATGAACTGTTCTAAAGCTCTGAATTGCTACGATAACACAGTAATACATAGTGTAACCCAGCCCAGAACATATAACGATACTTTGGAGACATTATATAAAACTTTCGTAAAACAGCTGCAAAAATATACAGAGAACTTCTATGTATGCAATATTATCGCCTCTCGTCAGATCTGTCTCGTCATACCATTCATAGGCATTGTTTGATGGTTCATACTTTTTCATAAATTATGTTTAATTTTACAGTGAATTGGTAATTCATTATGCATTTATGCAAGAAATGTGTAAGTATACAAATAAATGGTAGCATTGCCCACAAGAAAAATAAAATTTACAGTAATAGTTTAAAATTGAAATAACATAAAATGTTCTAAATAAACTGATTATTCACATATATTTCATCATATAGATGAATAGCACGAATGTTAAAAAAAGTCATTACATTGTTAACTATTATAAGAAGGTGTTGGAACACTCACTACTCATTATAATTAAATGATGTATGTTTTCAACATTATTTTTTGTTCTTACAATGTGTGACTCGCTTCGAGTTTTCTTTAACACTTTTTCGGATGGACATACGTAGGTAGCCACGAGGCTTTTGCTACTTCATTGGGCATAATTTTCTTTAACACTCATAAGTTATCTATATATACTAATTCGCAACCAATTTTATTCAATGAAATATGGAAGACAACAATCATTTAATTCAATAAACACTGCCACTCAATCGCATCAGAAAATCATAAAAATCGAATTGAAGAAATTGATAATATTATTATTACCAATACAGTAATGAGATACAATTAATCGATATTATAATTATAAATGAGCTACAAATATATAGCACACACTAACAACTTTGAATAACAATTATTTAAATAAAAATAAATGTATTAAAATATACGCATATATTTTTCGGATAATTCTACTGTAACTAGAACGAATCTGAGATTATAACATCCATAGCAATATTTTATCACAATTTAATATTCGTTCATTATACTTTTACTTCATAATTAGAACTAGGTATAAAATTTTAAAAGTTGTCTTTTATAAGTAGACAATACAAAAGTAGGTATATACAACATATATGCAACATAAATAACTTGTAATATTTAAGTAGATCCGGAACACACAGAAGTGATTTACGCCTAAATATGCAATACAAAACATTTCATTCAAGTTTGAATTACAAAAAACATATCGAGGGGTGAAAGGCTATTTGTTTGAAGCGACATTTTGGACGATATGGAGTTATATACATATTCGGATTCAGCGAATTTTTCTGCGTCGTCTGAGCCGGGTTTCGTACAATTCTGAGCACTTTTATGGCGCTTAAAACAATGCCATTTTAGTGCATAATTCTCAAACATGATGTATGATCAGACTTCAAATTTGCCATATTTTTTTAGTATATCATTTAAGCTGTATACAAAAACAGAGAATCGGATCATAAGCCGTTATTCCGTTCCTAAAATTTTAGTTCGATGGCAGATAAATCGTTTTTCGATGTAGCTATCTTTAGATGAAAAGTCCCATCAAACATTTTGCTTACGACTACTTACTCTGTGCAATGTCGCTTCAACCAATTTGCCGTCAGCCAAATTCATTAAGACATGTCGTCGGTTCAACCCTTTCGCTACAACTGTTTTTCACTCTGTTTAGAACAACCAAGTTATATAACTCCTTTCAAAATCTGAGACATCAAACAACTCTTTAAGAATGTTCATCGTTGCTTAAGCCAACTTTCCTGAATCGTTAACAAAACCCAAAACCCAAACCCAAATTGGTAGTTAAACAAAATAGCCTATTCCTATTATTATTGAGTAACGTCGATTCAATCATTTTGCTTTCTCCTGCATAAGTACTGTAAAGTCACTTAAACCATTTTGCCTGCTGCTGATTAGTGACAATGTTAGAAGTTTAATCATTTTTCTTTACTCTAAAAATAAGGCGATACAGATCATTTTGTATTAAGCGACAATTTATCTTATACTCATAACTGTTTTTTAATTGAAAATTATACCAAAACATTCAGGGATTTTTTTTCAATAAAAATTTGCGATCCCCATTGTAGAAAGAGCACTAGTTTTTTCATAACGATTTTTTTTCCAAATTTTGAATCTTTAAATGGCTCTCCTGTAAAGTTCGTAAAATGTCGCTTCAAACAAATAGCCTTTCACCCCTCGATATTTAAAAAATTATGATAAATATACATAAACTGGACTATGTTTTCTGTTTATTCATTTCGACGGATTTTTTTATCTTTTCGCCTTTTAATACAATTTACAATCATTAAATATTTCTTGCTATTTATGTTGTGGCTTTAGATAAATGGTTGGTCTCGCGCGCTCGTCTAGACACCGACGTCGTACTAGACAAATACGGCAGAATCGGCGTTACCGAGCCAGTCACGCTTTGTGCGAGGAATACGTATCGAAAATTGTATTTTTTTTTTGTTATAATCGAAGTAATATTCCATTTTGCGTATAAAAATAACACTACAAGAAATAAGAAGGGCATCGGGATCACATAACATGGGTTCAGTGTATTATACGCACTACAATATTGAGTTGCCGCCTGTTCGGAGCAGAGCTGTATATAACCGAACGCGAGAGACCAGCCATTCATCTAAGCATGATGCATATATCTAACAAGGAGAAATACAAATGTAGATAATTTGGACTGTAATTATATTGAAGTCACATTTAAATTTCTTGATTTAATATTAATTTTAATCCCTTATACTTTTACCTTCAATCCGAAAACCATTTTGAGAAATTGTTCGTAGTGTATAGTGATGACTCCGTCCTGATCTGTGTCGAACTGTCGGAATGCTGATGTTAGTGTCTGAAACATCAATACACTATTCAATATTCAATATTCAGAAAACAACAGACACAATTCTTATGTACTTATGTTATCTTAACATGAGATATTGCAGAATAGGCCCATTTTATCAGTAAGTTAAACACGTCATTATCTCTAAAACACACAAATTGAAAACCTCTGTTGTTAATTTTGTTACTGGGCCAGTCAGAAAATCTTTGTTTCAAAGCACAGTTACTATAGCGACGCCCCCTTCAGGGTAGGATCATGTTCAAAAGTGGATATATTATAGACAGGCTCATAATGACTCGTGGAATAAATACTTTAAAGTGCCTTTAACTTACATATTATATACTACAATATACATATATTATATAATAGGTTGGGGAAAGTTTCTTCGCATTTTTTAAGAAAATTCAAAACATTTTTTAATAATGTTTATTTACATTTAACACTACAAATGCCGTACAAGTGCCGTGTGGTTTCCGGCTTAGAATAGACCACCCCATGTCCTCCCACGGGTGTCGTAAAAGGCGACTAAGGGACATATAGCTGATGGATGGGCAGCAGCGTCTATTAGCTCAAGGTTTACATCTTACTGCGATCACCAATCCGTCTGCCAAGCGTGGTGATTATGGCAATATCCCTCTACGATCCTGGCTTGCCAAGGTCTGTTAAGAGGAGGCCCATGTTCAGCAGTGGACGTAAACGGGCTGTTGATGATGATGACGACATTTAACTAAAGTATGTAGGTACCATTTTGTTCGATAACTTTTTGCCATCTTGTAGATAGTGACATGATCCCATTGCTATTGAAATTTTGAGACTTCTGATCAAAATATCGCGACAAGTGGTTTTGGCAATCCTCTCGTGATGTTAACCGGACACTGCCTACAGAATTCTGAAGAGACCGAAACAGGTGGAAATCTGAAGGTGCAAGGTCAGGACTATACGGCGGATGCATTAACACCTCCCAGCCAAAGTCTCTTAATTTTTGCTGAGTGGCTAAAGATTTGTGAGGTCTAGCGTTATTATGATGAAAAACCACACCCCTTCTGTTGATTAATTCCGGCTGCTTTCTCGCAACTTCATGCTTTAATCTCATCAGTTGTTCGCAGTAGAGTTCAGAATCGATGGTCCTGCCTGGTGGTAATAGCTCATAATGAATAATGCCCTTCCAATCCCACTACACACACAGCATCACCTCGTTGCGAGTTAACCCGGGTTTCGCCACAGTCTGTGAAGCTTGACCGGCCTTTGACCACGACCTTTTTCGCACGTTCTTGTCGTACGTGATACACTTTTCATCACCAGTTATCAGCTTCTTCAAAAATGGTTCGGTTTCATTACATCGTAATAAAGAATCACAAATGAGTACACGGTTCATTAGGTTTCTTTCAGTGAGCTCGTGAGGAACCCAAATTTCGAGCATTTTTGTGTACCCAGTTTTTTTCAAATACGCCAAAACTGTTTTGTGGGCAATTCCCAGTTTTTCAGCTACGTCGTAACTACCGACATGCCGATCTTGCTCCACTTTTTCAAACATGGCATCCATTTTATCCGTGACTAGCTTTCCGCGCGCGGTTTCACCCGCGTAACTCCCGTTCCCGTAGAAACTTTATAATAAAATATAGCTTATGGCCTTCCTCGATAAATGGGCAACATGTATATCTAACACTGACAGAATTTTTCAAATCGGACCAGCAGTTGCTGAGATTATTGCGTTCAAGCAAACAAACTCTTCAGCTTTATCTATTATGGCAATGGCAAATAACTCATTATTAAGTAACAATTCTTTGCGTTTTTATACTCGTGATAATTTCTCAACGAAATGTCCGATTGGAATAAAACAAAAAGTATTTTACTTCTAGATAACATAATGCTTAATTTGGATAACGATTAATATTACGATACACATTTGACGTACGTTTCTTTCTTCAGACGATTTAATATTTTTTATGAACATAAAAGCGGTTATTGTGACTAAACTATGATAGTTAGATATATGTACTCTCGCGGACTATTTTGTAGATCTTAATAAGACCTACAAACCCGTAGTACATCATTTTGTTCTATTGTCAATAGTTGACATCAAAATTTCCGGATTGGAAACGCTTAAGCCGAATTTACATTACGAAATTAGTGGCTTGAAATTAGTTTTATAACACTAATTTGACCAGTAATTTCACGTGTAAACGTTCAGTTTTACAATGCATGCATTACTTTTGTGACACTGGGGTAGTTTCGTGTTATGCGCATATTTTTTGTAAAACTAATGTCATGCAACTAGTTTCATCATGTAAATGCGACGCGAAACTAATGTCGCGACAGCACCTGCGCAGCAGTGTTGCCGTTTTGGCATTTTTAATGCTAAATTTGGCATATTTTCACCTTAGTTAGGGGAAATCCCGAGCAGCGTTCAGAAAATAGATATAGAGTGGACGAGAGGGTCAATTTAAACGAAAGAAGTTTCACGTGTGCTAAAATTAGTTCGCGAAACTAATTTTATCATGCATGACACTTGTTTTGTAATGTAAATCCGGCTTTAAACCAAATTTGTGCTACTCTCATATCGGTCCATAAACATGGCAAATTTTTTCGCGGCTTGCGTTTCATTTTTACCTTTTTTGAAGACAAATTTTAAAATGTATCGAATTTCTTCATTATATTCACTCATCTTGACAGTACGAAAAACAAATGAAATACTCCTAATTTGAACTTGGAATTATGTTCTTTAAAATTTAAACTTTCAATGATACCAAAACCAGCCAGATACAAATAGTATAGCCAAAGAGATTTTATTACAAGTTCATACATACTATAATGCGAAAAGACTTTTTCCCCAACCTAATATATCCTCACAAATATTATAAACGCGAAAGGTTGTGATTATGTGTAGATGGATTTTTGTTACTCTTTTCAAAAACTATTGAATGGATTTCGCTGTAATTTTGCAAGGGGATAGTTTATAAACTGGATTAACATTTAAGCCTCGTATTCATGTTCTGTTCTGTTGCATTTGTTTAGCAACAGAGTTGAATCAACGCGTTGCAGAGTTGCTGGCAACACTGCGTGTTGCAGAGTTGACAAGCTCTCGCCCGACGAGCGTCAACATCAGTTTAGCAACAAATGTTGACTTGTGTGAACGTTTATAAACATGACAGTAGTTTTGAGCAATGATAAAATTATGCAATTAAAATAATTATTTCAATCAAAATCGTTATAATGGGATTCTTCTATAAAATAATACAAAGAATTTTTATTAGAAATCCCGTACATCAGATACAGAGAACATAACAACACTACTTCCTCGGGCAACATTTTAACGCAGACTGGCGTGTGGACAACCTTTAGTGATTTAAACAAAGTTTAATCAGAATTCTCCCCGTTTCATCAACAATGTTTATCAACTGTTGCTCAACAAATGTTTATCATGAATACGAGGCTATAGGCTACGATACAGCACCGCCTACGACCTACTGGAGGAGACTAGCAGTCCAACACGGGTACAACCGCAGTGCAATATATATACACTAGGTGCCTAGTGTATATAATTATATACATATTCGAGTAATGAGTACTTACGTATAAAGTGATGCAGCATTGAATAAAGTCATCAAATAGAATAGTTCCACGGCCAAACCTATCAAATTTCTGGACCATAATATTAACTATTTCATCTGACAATCTGTATCCAAACGCTGTAAGGGCATTTTTCAGTTCTTCTTTATCAATGTTTCCAGAGTTATCTCTGTCAAATGATCGGAAACAATTTTGCCAATCCGTTACGTATTTCCATAGTGCTCCGAAATCCTCAAATGATATGACTCCTCTGTTCTGCTTATCAAACATACCTGAAAATGTATAAGTTTTAAACTACCTACTAATCTTGTTATATGGACAAAATAAAATATTTCAAAATTGAGGTTAATCGTGAAAAACGGGCGGTGTCATCGTTTAATATTTAATACCAAATGTAACTTTGGAGATATTTATCGAAGTAATGCGGATCATTACCGATAGATGGCGCTACCGTCCCCTTAGAGACGTGTTACAAAGAGATTAATAAATTTCGATGATCGGTAGGGTTCCACCGTAGCCTAATTGGTTAAGGCATTGGGGGCTTTACCCCGAGATGCAGGTTCGAATCCTGCCGGTGGTCTAATTTAATTAATCTCAATTTTGAAATATAGTATAAGGTAATCTTTTCCATAAAGAGTTAAAAACATTTAAATAATGACAAAATAAAACTTTAACTACTACTACCTTAAATATTTTACTTCTACTAACTTAAATATTTTAAACTAGATTTAAGGACAACAGAAGGCCTGCATGATTTAAATATTGTACATCAGAACATGCAGGGTCTTTCTGGCAAAGAATTAGAGTTAAGTTTATTTTTAGAAAACTTTAATGTTCATGTTTTATGTCTTACTGAACATTGGTTAAAAGATTTTCAGTTATGTTTCATTAACAATGATAAGTACACAGTACAGAGTGCTTTTGTGAGAAAACAAGCCATTCATGGTGGCTCACTAATTATTGTATCATCTCACATAAAATGTAAATCAAGACATGATATTGTAAATCTGTCCATTGAGCGGAATGCCGAGTTGTCTTGTGTGGAACTGCAGCATCATGTAGTTGTATGTGTGTACCGTCCACCTTTAGGTAACTTTGATTTATTTGAATCTGTTGTAGAAGATGCCCTCACGAGGTTAAGTTGTTCAGGTAAGGGGATAATAGTGTGTGGAGACTTTAATGTTAATATTCTTGAAGCCTCGTCTACTAGTGGGAGACTCCTTAATCTATTTAATTCTTTTAATTTAAAACATCTTTTTTATGAACCCACTAGGATAACTTCACACTCGTCCACTTGTCTTGACAACATATTTTCAAACTGTCAAACGATAAATACGCAGATTTTATATAATCTAACATCTGATCACTGTGGACAGTTGGCAGTCTTTCCAAGCACAGAAGACAAAACAACGTCAAAAATAACGTGCCGCCCTATCACTGCTGGTCGAATTAATCGCTTTAAGGAAAATATTATGTCAAAGTTAAATCCTTCTTTGTTAGTTAAGCAGAATCCGGATAGTAACTATGGAGCCGTTTTTAACATTGTAGAGACCGAATTTAGAAGTAATTTTAAAACTAAAACTTATAATAGTAAAGTTCACTGTAAATTTAATGAATGGGCTACTCCAGGAATATATAAGAGTCGATCTAGATTGTATGAACTTTATGGCATGAAAATGTATAGATCCGATGATGACTTTTTAGAGCATGTAAGAAAGTATTCTAAAACTTTTAAAATAGTTTGTAGCATTGCTAGAGCCAATCATATTAGACATAAGATAGAAAACTCCAGTAACAAAATAAAAACCACCTGGGGAATAATAAATAAAGAAAGTGGCAAGACTTTTAACCGGGATAATCTGTTAGAAATAAAAGTCGATGATAAACTTACTAGTAATAAATCTGACGTGGCTCATGCATTTAATACTTTTTTCTCTGACATACCAATAGCCACTACGCGTTCTTTAAATTCATCAGCCAGTGAGGCTGAGCTACTTTTATGCAGTAGCGTACCGGGATGTAATTCTTTATTCAAATTCAAGCATGTTACTGTAACGGAAGTGATAAACGTAGTCAAGGCTTTTGATTCAAAAAATACAGGTGATTTATGGGGTATTTCAGTTAAAATCCTGAAAGAAATAATTGATATAGTAGCGCCTTATCTAATGATTATTTTTAATGAATGTGTAGATACTGGTACATTTCCTGACAAAATGAAGTACAGTAAAATCATACCCTTATTGAAATCAGGTTCGAAAGACGACCCAGCCAATTATAGACCAATCTCAATATTACCAGTGTTTAGTAAAATCTTTGAAAAAATAATACTTAATCAGCTCCTCAAGCATTTCAATTTTAAAAACCTCTTGCACGCGAATCAGTTTGGTTTTACTAAAGGTCGCTCAACTTTAGATGCTGGAGTCGCTCTTATTAAATCTATATATGATGCGTGGGAGCAGTCGCAAAATGCCATCGGTGTATTCTGTGATCTTTCAAAGGCCTTCGATTGCGTTCGGCACGACTCGCTCTTATTAAAATTACGTCACTATGGTATTAAGGACGATGCACTGGATATGATGTCTTCATACCTTTCTCAGAGAGTTCAGTGCGTTGATGTAGGTGGTGTAGTCTCGGAATCCTTACCTGTTAAGTTAGGTGTGCCACAAGGTTCCATTCTGGGTCCTTTTTTATTCCTGGTATATATTAATGATTTGCCGTATTATTTGGAGAAATTGTGTGATGTTGTACTCTTTGCTGACGACACTTCACTTATTTTTAAAGTGAAACGTAATATTGACGATTTCGATTTTATTAATTGTGCACTCACACATATAACTCATTGGTTTACTGTAAATAACTTGGTGCTTAACGCAAAAAAAACTAAATGTATAAAATTCACTACGCCCAATGTGAAAAATACTGGACCTAATTTAATTCTCAATAATGAAGTGCTGGAAACTGTTAGCTCCACAGTGTTCTTAGGTATAACGCTGGATACACATTTAAAATGGAATGCTCATGTGTCGAACTTGGCCAAAAAGTTGACCTCTGCTGCTTACGCTGTTAGGAAAGTTAGACAACTGACCAACGTAGAAACTGCACGTATGGTCTATTTTAGTTATTTCCACAGCATTTTATCATATGGAATTCTACTTTGGGGCAAATCTGCCGATATCCAAAGTATATTTATTTTACAGAAACGGGCGATTCGATCTATTTACCAACTAAGTGCCCGAACTTCCCTAAGAGATTTGTTTAAAAATATTAATATATTAACGGTTGCTTCTCAATACATTTATGAAAATTTAATTCATACTAGACAAAATTTAAATCAATATCAAAAGAGAAGCGACATGCACACAAAAAATACAAGAAATAAACACAAATTGTGTGCTGATTACCACCGTCTGCAGAGAGTCCATTCTTCGTTTGTAGGGCTTAGTTTGCGTATGTATAACAAACTACCGGAATTAGTGCAAGAGTTACCACTCAATAAATTTAAAACTCATGTAAAGACTACCTTAATGAAAAAAGGTTATTACACAATAAATGAATATATTAATGATAAAACTGCATGGTGCTAGCGGTGTAACACACTCAAACTTACATTATTGGATGTTTTGTATTTTTTATTATTTTATTGCCAATGTTATTATTGTATACTCTGATGTACTTCGGAACATGCTATGCTGAGTCTAACTTTTGCCTCTCCTTTTAAACGTGATTCCTCAAATGTTGCTATCAGTGTGCTCGTCATGCTCCCATTGTTTGTCATTGCTTGCGGTGGCGATGTGAGTCGGGTCGCCTCCTTCCCTCTAATATGGCGAGGGAGACGATGGCTGTGTGCTCACACGTCATACTCGTGAACGGGTGCTGCTTGCGGTGGCTGGTCGGCTTGCTGGTGGTTGTATTTGAGATGGTTGTTAAAACATTAGTGTGTGACCGCTTAAGACGATAATTTTCTCACATGGCTTGTTCTTTGGTAATGTGTGTGGATGCGCCCTCCGTTTTCAAGTGCTAGAGGTTTATGAGGCTCTTACTTACTTTTTGCTTGAGGATTTTTAATTACTATTTAGCTATATCTATGAAAACGTCTAGAGCGTGCATTAGCGCACATGCTTCATATTATACTTTAAATGAAATATTGTAAAGAAAACATATATTTAAAAAAAAAATGGACACTGTGATAAAAAAGATGACGAAAAAAAAAATCCCGGAGTTTCTTTCTCCCTTTCTTCTCCGGGTCGTCCACCTAGGTAGCTAGTGAAAGGTTGCAGGTTAGCTAGGGTAGGATTCTCGCCGGCGAGGACCGCGTTGTACCCCTACCCCTGCCCTGTGATCCAGCGCCTGTAGGCCGTGCCAGCGATCACTTCCTCTTATATCCACAAATCTGACTTTAATATCAGTGGCACCTCTGGGTTGTGGTCCTAACCCCATAAGGGTGCCCCCAAGTGTGTGTCACTTAATTGTATGCTTTCAAATTTTTTTAATGTAAATATTAACTAATTATGAGTAGAGGAATTAATTACACACGGACAGACGGAGTAAATTGTCTGTAATGTCCTACAATTAGCAGCACTCACAGGTTGCATTTGTTAGTTATAGTTACCTAAGTAGTTCTATTCATAGAATAAGAATAATAACCTATTAATTATATTTCTTTGTTATTGTGATTTTGACAAGTACAAGTGTATGTAAATACCTAAGTGCTGAATAAATTCATTATTTCATTATTTCATTATTTCATTATTTAACAATATCAACCACATAGATCCAAAGTCAAGAATTTTCTTGAATATAATTCTAGACCTCAGAATCATAAAGACGGATGTACTATATACTTCAGAAGCATTTGGTCGTAAGTGCTAGTTAACGATAAAGATACATACGACTAATGTTTGTGACATATAATGGCAGTAGGAGTAAGGAGTAGTCGACTCGACGGCGCGGCGCCGCCGTCGAGTCGACTTGTCGACTACTCCTTGAGAATGGACCTCGGGATGGTCTCGAAACTAGTCGGACATATCCGATGATTATAAGCCGTGAGTACAACCGGGTAAATAATATAAATATGTGTACCACTCACGAAAGTTTTAATTCTAAAATATAATGACATATCCAACCTTGGGAGAGCTTATGAGCTCTAGAGTTTTAAATTGAATTGCTCTTAATTTTGATTTTGGTTTTTGCTTGCCCATTCATTCTCATTCAGTTCGCGTTGGTAAACTCATGATAATAGAAAATTACAACATCATTTCGTTAAACTAAAAAGCTCTTAAATCAAATTAGTATATTGCATACTATTTTGTTTTAACTGCACAAGCACAAGGCTTAGTGGTCACAATTGGTGCTGAGGCTTAGGATTTATTTCCAAGTGGGACATAGTGTCAACCACATATTTAGTTGAACTGGGTGTCTACATTGTGTTTGTGTGTTTATTAAGTCCCCTGCGAATGGGTTTAGTTGCCTATGAAATAGTCTTTTATTTCCCTAGGGCACATTTTTTTTTTCACTTTTAGCAACTTTAAACCTATAAATTGACTCTTAAATATTCGTGTATGTATAGAGCGACATTGTCGGGTTATGACAAAGCTCTTTAGATAAAGATAAAAAAAATCCTATAAATGTAATCTATGAATTTAAGACGTGAGTGGATGAAGGTGATATGTCGCATTTTCGAGTTTTTGTGTTTTATTGCAGAGTTGTAAGTGATATATCAATACAATACGACTACAGATCTTAAACCGTCCATTTAAGGCTTCACGAGACAACTACATTCATCTTAGCACCTCATTGTCAATATCTAAACTTGTAGAAGAGTTTACTTTTGTTTAAGAAAAAAGGAGTTATGTCAAGATTTATTTTCAAATTAAATAATAACAAATATAAATTGATTTGGTTGCTTTCATACCATTAATATTTCAGGTTATTTACACAACTTGGCATCATAGTTTATTACAAACATTCGTTTAGTAGCGACATATCTCAAAAAATAAAAGTGAAACTTTAACTTCGATTTACTCCAAATTTAAATTATGTGACTTATCACCTTCATCCACTCACGTCTTCAATTGACATCAACCTATATAATTATGTAACACTTGAATGTTAGGTCAAAAAACGAATGTAAGTACATGCTTTTAAACATAATAAAGCATAATATATAGTCCTAATCTACACAAATCTTTTTTCCTCGTACAAGGTGACGTCATGATTTGTAATAGTACTCAGGTAGCTACTACTAATAGTAAATGACGCAATGTTTGACGTAGCTTAATCGTTATTTCACAATACTTTTAGGAGTGAATCAGATTCTGTTCGAAGACCCACATCATTGTTAGAATACCATTTATCATAGACTTGTCTGTTATTTTTTCGCTTTAATAAAAGGTGTTTATCGTGAAACTCCTGCCCGGCTAGCATAGGCAGCGCGACTCGAGTCTACTCTAAGGAGGCCGACCAGTCACATTGCAGAAAGTGTCACGTGACAGTGCGTTTCTGCAATGTGATTGTTCGGCCTGCGTAGAGTAGACTCGAGTCGCACTGCCTATGCTAGCCGGGCTGTTCTCCAAGGAACCTCTTTCTAGAGTGTATCCTATGTCACTTGCTGCTAATTTAGCTTGCCTTTGATGAAATAATTAAATAAAATTGTTAAGTAGTATTTGATTTATCCATAATAAAATAATAAATGTTTTCTATAGTTTATTGCTCAGAAAGTATTAAGGCCTCACACATAACTATGTAGGAACTATCACCATATAATTGACTTGCTTCCCGTTTCACCCGCGTAACCCTCGTTCCCGTAAGAACTTCATAGTTAAATAACGCCTATAGCATTCCTCAATAAATGGGTTACCCAACACTAAAACAATTTTTCAAATCAGATGTAGTCCGTACATTAGTGTGTGTAGTTCCGGACATTAGTGCATTCAAGCTCTTCAGCTTAATAATTAGTATGAGATCCAGGGTGCAGGTTATGGGGGCTTGCTATGCCACAAGCCCCTATTACCTGCACCTTATTCCTCAATACATACATACATACAATCACGCCTTTCTCCCATGGGGGTAGGCAGAAACTACTGAACGCCACCTGCTACAATCCTTACACACCCCCTTTGCCTCATCCACATTCATACATCTGGTCATACACGAACGCCGGTTGCGAGTACTACGCACCTGACCTTTCTGAAGAACATCACCTATGAGGTCAGTGTGTGTATTCCTCCATATTAGAGTATTACCTAACAATAAGAGAATGTAATACTTTACCTATCATTAGACGCACAGTTTCAGGGTTAAATGCGTTCCATGTGCCATTAGACAGAGCTTGTTGTAATTCATCTGCCGAGATATATCCACTTCGGTCTTTATCCACTCTGTGAAACGTAATATTAATATATCATCAATGTTGAAATTTATTCTGTTTTAAGACAATGCCAGTAGGACTCTAGTCAGATTCTTATAACACATTTGGTCAAATATTAATTGACCAAGTAAATAAGTGAGAATAAAAAAATATGAATTTTACGACAATACTTACTAAAAGTTAAATAATGATAAACCAATTCATTATACTGAGGTTACGTACCAAACATGATTACTATGGCAAAACATATATTTAGGGAACATTTTATATTATATTTTCTCTTGGATTTTTACTTATTTTTTTTTTGTATTATCATCCACTATTGAACTTAATTTTAAAAATAAACATGATTTAAGTGACAATCTACTTGTTGATGAACTAACCCTACTCCTGGAATAAATTCTCTGACATCAGATAATGTCAGTGGGGGAGGAGTTATTTAAACTTTATGGGGTGAGAACCAACATGGTGCAAGTGCCAAAAAGACAAATTGTGGAAATACTTGGGCAGGGAAATAAGAATCATCTTGAATTACTAAGATCACATTTCTCATATTTGTAACTTGTACCACTTTGATCTGCAACCTGTCAATTGATAGTAACTAAATACTTTAAACCTTATAGATATTATAAAAGTATTATTTTTACAATAATTAAAAGTAAAAGACTTCATTTGTGATCCGCATACAGCTGCTTTTCCAACTTTACTAAAAATGTATTGACGGACATCAATTGGGTCAAGTTAAATAACTTTCACTCAATTATTGTATTTGCATGCCAACAAGGCAGAATGTACATGGATCTTATTATGTTATTTACCATCCTATTTTGTATATACCTGCATTCTAAGCAAATATAGACATATTCTATTCTATTCAACTTATATAATGGCCACATTAATTATTATCGTCTTTCTCAAGTTTCAATAATTTTATAATAATTCATAATAATATATATTTTATCTCCATACCTTCTAAACACATCCCATAGGAACTCTCGGCTTGGCATCGGTGATTGAAAACTCATTCTGCCTGGAAATTAAGTAGATAATGGTCATTAACATTATAGGTAGTATGGTTTTGTGAATGAATTTATATTTGCTAATTAAATATTATTATATCTCTGTTTCAACAAATAAGATGATATATAAGATACCTTTTACCCGCGTAGCTCCCGTCCCCGTGGGAATTAAACCTATGTTAATATAATAATATTATTTAATAAAACCATGTTACTATATTACTATTGGTGAAAGATTTTTTGAGATCGGTCCAGTAGTTCCGGAGTCTATTCAATGCAAACAAACAAACAAATCCTTCCTCTGTATTATATTATAGTTCGACACCAGCAATTTATACTACGCTAACTCGAAATTTATGTAAATTATATTTTTAACTTTACATACTTTTTAGAAAATTTAAGAAGTTTTGCTCAAAGCCCGTGTATACTACGCTAACTCACAGTTAGCGTAGTATATAAGCGGTCGTGTATTCCTTGTTTAATTAACAACTTTGCATTAAAAATATAATTTACCTAAATTTCGAGTTAGCGTAGTATAAATTGCTGGTGTCGAGTTAGAGGATATTAAGTATCAGTTTCAAAAGACAATATGTATACATACTTACAACCTTACAACTTCTCTCGGCAATCTAACAATGAAAATACGTCAGTAATAGTGTTATGGCTATCAAACAAATAATTAAGATTAGTTGTATATTATTATTTCCAATGTGAGTTACGATTATTTTGTATCCGTGTGAACTACTGTGAACTGTGAAACCAAAAATATATGTAAGGTCTTTTTTTTTTTTTTTGTTTTTTAATGACCTGGTCACTTGGACCTTTAAGTCAAGTATGTAATGTCACACATAGACAAAATTTGAGCATAGAGAATGTAATAAATACTTCAGAAAATATTATAGAATATAAAGAGATTATGAAATTTATTGACTTTTCACAATTGTATATAATAATACAAATAGATAAAAGAAGAACTTAAGATAAATAACACAAAAAGCTATTTACAATATGTACATGGGACTAATCCCCAGAAGGTTTCCCCATTGCATTGCCATGCTTATCCGCTGGCCCAGGTACAGGTCAGCCCTCCCGTCACGGCTAGCGCCGACCAGGCTTTAGCAAACTCACGATAGACTGCTTTAGCCCTTGGACTCCATGGTCCGAGGGTTTCAAACCTAAACAGCTCAAATATGTAATCCCTTTGCAGATTATAATATCTGAGCCATTTTTGGATTTTCACGGAAGCGGCACAATATGTAGCAAGCATCCCATACCAAAGCAAGGCAGCAACGACATGCCCTCGTCACGAGCCAGACCATTTGGTTCTAGCCTAGCTGGGACGCCGGCGGCAACAAGTGCCAGACGGATAATATCGTTAAGGCTGTATTGACGTAATGAAGCTATTACCGGCACTTCTGCCGCAGGACAGACCAAGGTTTCCAAGTCGGTCTACGCTTGTCCCGCAATGACAACGGTGTGAAGCAACACAAGTAACGCCCAGAAGCAACCAGGTGGCAATGCGGAAAGACCCATCATCCAGTAACTTGCCTATACCATGAGAAAAAAACAGAGACCAGATTCCCATTCTCCCAGAGCCAGTAAGCGTGCTCGCTTAGCTCTAGATGTTTCAAGGAGATTGTCGTGTACCAATCTATAGAGAAAAATTGTATTCCGTAGTAAAGCTTGGGATTTTATTTAAAGCGTTATATTATCCAACTTCACAAAAAAAAAACTCGAGGCATCTAATCTACTAAACACATAAACGGGGAGTGAGATGGAATATCACTGTCTATATCTTGTTTCTTCCCAAAGTAAACTCTGTAAGTCCCTACTGTTTCCTCCATCCATGACTTTTCTGTATGTCTCACTGTGAGATTATAATGCTTTCGTTACGTATCATCCTAGTAGAAGTATATTTTACATCCTCCTTCTACGCGTATCATAAATAATATATCTTACTTGTTTATGGTATTATTCCGTTTAGTTATTGACTAGTAAGAATTTAAAACAGTATAAGATTAAAGAGTTGGGGTACTAATTAACCGTATTCTATGAAATAAAATGCAATAATCTAAGAGGTCTCCACTTAAGATATTTTTTATTATATTATTATTATTATTTTATATTACTTCTACTCATAAACATTTGCCTATTTAAGACTTCCTCCGTCTTCATTATATTTTTTCTGACTGAAGCAATACAATGAAATGAGAAATTCTTGTAAATATATTTTTGAAATGAGAAAAATAAAAATAATTTACATGAAATGTTATATTTAGCAGATTTACATAGACTCGATACATAATAAAGTCACAGATATACGTACCTACGTTTACGTTTTGTTATCTCTCTATGGTGGTTACGCTAGTTTGCTTGTACGCTACGAAATATTTCAACTCGATACTAAAATGGCCGATGTCTCAATTAATGAACGAAAAATAAAGCTCACTAAAACTGGCAAAATTATTAAGAGACGTGCGCGGAATCCAGAAGGTAAAGCTGAGGATAATTCACCTATTTGTTTTATAATTAGCTTTTAGCAACTTCACTTATCTTTATATGTTAAAAGCATTGTGAATGTCCTAAAGTTACATACTATATTTGACTCTTACTACCTTACTAAATTATTGTAAACGACTTTGACTTGATTCTAGTTCCTTTATTTCTGCTATGTCAATAAATAACAAATATAATATTTAGTTAAATGTTTTCGCTCTTTAGTAAATGGCACATACCTAATATATACATGATACCTGTAGTATTAGATTATATATAGGTAAAACACATTTAATTTCTTTGTTATCACTGTACTTAGTACTTTTCGGTGTTGTTTGTTTTCCTTTTGTTTAATCGAAATGTTGAAATCAAAGACGGTTTTCGTAATATATTATGGTGTGTTATGAAATACTTAAATCATTTTCATGTATTTTTTTTTTAGAATGGCACAAACAAAAACAGAAACGATTGCGAATAGCTGGACTGGAATATATAAACGCAAATGGAAAAGTGGTGCCACCGAAACAACCTGGACCAGATTGCAATTGTCGTCGACTATGTTTTCAGAAAGTCCCTGAGGATGTTAGGCTAAAGACATTTCAGGGATTTTATTCTATGAAAACTCATGACGAGCAGAATTCCTACCTGTTTGGACTCATGAGACAAGTGGATGTGAAGAGAAAGAGAGTTAAAACAAGCAGTAGGAGAACTTGCACATTTGAATATTTTATTAGAGTTAAAGGCAGAGAGACTCAAGTGTGTCAAACAGCTTTTAAAAACATACATGCCATTACTGAACGTAAAGTTAGAGTTCTTTGCAAAAAAATGGATGATGGTGTCATGTTCCCCAGCGATAACCGTGGAAAAAACAGTCATCGCCGTTCTGGCGAAGTGAGATTACCTAATGGGGTTATGGAACAAATTAAGAATCACATATATTCTATTGTGCACACCCATCGATTAAAAGATTTTATCAGATTGGACAAAATAGCAGGTCTAGAAATAAATATCTCAAAAATGTGGAAAGACTACATTAAAACTTATGATCCTGATAACATATCTGCAACAATGCCCAAATCTAAAAGAAATTCAGAGTTAGTCCCACAAAGTGATTCTCCTCAGCACCACACACAATCATCACAAGATGCTCTGGCATCCATTGCATATCCTGGAAGTGGCCATTTGGTTAATATTGCTGAAAATTATTTCCAAAATCAATACCAGGCAGCCGCCTTGAGTGCAGCTGCTCCTGCAAATTTCTATCAAACATCAAATGGAAGCCAAAGCATGGGAATATTGCTACAACCTACAGCAACACGGCCCGCACAGCCCACTACAGCTTTCATTGTGCTTCAGACTAAAACAGAACCTCAGCAGCATACCATCACTATAGACAATCCTTACAATCACACTACAGATCTTATGCAACAAGATGAGAAACCAATTAAAAAAGTAAAAAAAGAAAGAAAGAAGGGCCCAACTGTTAAACAGTGGAGATACACAAACATATTCCATGATGAAATAAATGGAGCTGCTTTGGCTGCCATAAAGACCAGACTAGGCATGTATTATGCAGAAAGTGATGCTGCAAGAAAAAAGGCCAAACAGGGGCGGCCCTCTGACCCCATTCAAACACAAGCCCCACCTGAACAGATATCACAAATGAGACAAACACACACAGTTACCATTTATACTTGAAATTTTCAATAAAATAAGCCATAATAAGACTAACACTCGACTGATCTGTAAAATACCTAAATTAAAATGAGTATGTTGTGTAAGTATAACAAAATGCTTGTGTGCACCCCAATAAGTATTTTCTTGTATCTAAATAAGTTAAATTATTGATTAAATCTAATAAATATATATTTAAGTATTGATAACATCAAGATTTATTAAAAAGCTGGTTATACAAACAATTATTTGCTGTAGCATGATTGTAGATTGTACTAGCAAAAGAAATATACTGCACTGGTGACTATAGATAAAGTAGTTGCTTCTGAAACTTGATCTGGGTTTGATTCCCACCCATTAATTAAGAATGATGTTACAAAACTAATTGTGTAAACCACAGATGTTTGTTCAGGGGCTGTGTGTGCTTTGTGTAAGTGAATTGTGTTTTTAAAGTTATGTAGGAGTTCCTAAAAATAAAAATAACTGGTCTACAGGTGACAGATAGACAGACAGCAAAGTCTTAGTAATATAGTCCTGTTTTTATCCTTTGGGTATAGAACCCTAAAAATAGTTTGCTCTCAATGTTTACAAAGCTGTGGTTTCCACCAGTGTATCATATATTGATGAGAGTTAAACTCACCTTATAGTTTTAGAATGTTACATTATTTGTTAAAAAAAAACTTCTGATCACTGGTTAAGTGAACATTTATCAACAAGTATATTTGCTTGATATTGGATTAAAAAGCACAAATAGGTGATATTATGTTATATAATTAATTACATACAGTTGGTACACACATAGTAATATTTATAAATAGCTAAGTACATAGGTACATATATTTAATCTTTTGTGTCATTTAGAGATTCCTATTTTACCAATAAAGTATCAAATTACTAATAACTAGTATTTTATTTCGATTGTTTTAATAAATAGTTATAAGTCCATTTAGGTAGCTAGCAACTACTTCTGTTAGTTGAATATTTCATGGAGTAAGAATTTACTAAGTAAATGTTTATATTTTAATGTATTTTATTAAATTGTGATTCTGTCAAGTAAAAGTGTATTATATGTAAATATCTACTAGTGCTGAATAAAAATCATTTAACGGACACTGGGAATATAGAACCCACCATATTTTAAACTTTATATTATAATTCTAAACATACCCTCTCTCCGTTTAAGGGTTAAGTTATATATCGTTTACGGCTTAGAATAAAAATAATTACCTAATTTAATAGAATAGTGTCATTAGTGGCAGCTAAGGTACATACAGCTGATGGATGGACAGCAGCATCTTCTAGCCAAGCATAGTGATTATGATAATATCACCTAAGGATCCTACCTTGCCAAGGTCTCTACAAGAGGAGGTCCATGTTAAGCAGTGGACGTAAACGGGCTGTTGACGATGATGATTACTTACCGATAATGATGCTTAGTCAGGATTGACAACTTTCGTCACTTGTCTATTTTTTAAATAATAGTGTATATGATAAATGTATATAATAAATGTTGATTCTAATAAAATTTCCATGTGTACATATAGAAAGGAAAACTGCTATCTCAAAGAGCCAAAGAAGCGAGGCCTACGAAGCATTATAATTCTATTGTGGACGGATCTCGACAAGGTCAATAGCGTAGACAGAGAAAACTTAGTTTTCTCTGTCAACGGTCAATAAAATCCAAAAAAAAAAAAGTCGACGGATCTGATCAAAATTGCCAACTAAGTATTTACTCTTCAAAACAGAACATCATACAGATAAATTTTAAAAAATCATCAAACTTGTTAAATACTTCAACAATCAATTTAAATATTATTTAATCTTATATATACCACCTACTAGATTAGCTTTTCACATTAACTTGAAAAAAAGAACGTATTTTTTACGCTAGCATCTCTGACAACACTTGAAGTAATGTCAAAAAGTTGACAATGACATACATTTGACAATTTATCTAAACAAAGTTTCCGTAAGTGGGTTTGTAGAACGAAAGTAAGATGATTATAAGACCCGTTCCTAACTATACGTTCGTTGGGTCCGTTAGATCTTGCGTTAGTGGCTTACACGTATCTACAGCTACTATATAATTTATACCGCCATGGATAACTTAGAAATTAATATAATAGAGTTCGCATTTCTTAACTTTGCAGTCACAGTAACTTTGACCGGTTTAATAATAAATTACTACGAGAGATACGTCCCTGCATTTATTATAAAGGGATACAAATATGGGAGCTTCGCATACCAAGGGTCTGACGCGAATTTTTTACAAGTTATTGAGATACCAAAAGCATACTACAGGCATTTTTATTCGTTTTCCTCGGTATTCAGTTTGGCGATGTTATCTTACATGTTGTTGGTCTACTTTTGTGACTTCTATGTGAGTTATCCTGTTTATATCGTACTTAAGGTACTTCTCCAAGTGAAGGAACCCTCAGGTGAGCATTTATGAACTATTTTTATTTTTTAAATAAATGTTAATGAAAGTGGGTCTTTAATCTCTGTATTTTGGGGATTTTACAAACGTTTTATTCAGGGACACAAAGCACCCCTACACAGAATAACTGTCAATGGTTCCAAAAAAATCATTTACTTGGGTATGGATCAAACCCGAAACTACCATAGAAAGCAGAACAAAACCAAAAACTGCAAAACTGTCTTAGAAGCTACAACTGTAACCACTGACCCCCCAATGCACATCAATTTACTGTTATTTATGTGAAAGTACTTTCACTAACTGTATATGAGTAGGAATTAATATTAGATCAAATATATTGAAGTATAAAATTCTTATAGTGTCTATTAAGATAAAACTTGTTATTTATTTGCCAAAAAATAACTGATTTAATGATTGAAAATGTGTATCATCTAGAGATAACATTACCATTGGAGTATAAAGAGTAAAAAACTAAATCTGACTGACTTTTTTTTTACAATTGTGTCAATGGTTCATGGGTGATTCTCTGTAAGCTCGTAATCGGCATGTCGAGCCCATTGTTTCAAAAAGTAATTTAATTATATTTAAATAAATCACTTTTATTGAAACTTTAACCCTAAAACATAACGGGCCTATTGTTTTTAAAACCATAACTTTATTCTTTTTTTTTCTAGACGCTATAGAAGCTCTGAAAACACAGTCCCCTGGCTGTCCCTTTCACTGTTTTTCCACCTAAATGAGATTTCCGAATAAGTTATTGAAACTACATACATTTGGCCATTAATTTCATAAAGAAAAATAATTAAATTATATTATTTTCGTAAAACAAGATCTTATTACGTATTCGTCCTGTAAACTTTGTCCTGAAAATTTATATACAGTCCCCTGCCAAAAATTGTAAGCCATATTTAAAAAAAAACTGTAATATTTACAAATGTTTTTTTGTGTGATACAAATTTCAATTGTCATGAAGATGGCCACCTTGCAGAATTTTGTGGCAAAATAGCATTTTGTTTAGTGTCAGGACATCATTTGTGATGTGAACATGTGTTTGGACCGCTACCACACACAGTCCTCTGCTAAGTCATAATATTTAAGTTAATTACTTTAATTATCTGTATATATAACTAGCTTCCCGCACGCGGTTTCACCCGCGTAACTCCCATTCCCGTGGGAAATTCATAATAAAATATAGCCTATGTTCTTTCTCAGGCTCTAGACTATATCTGTACCAAATTTCATTTTAATCGCTTCAGTAGTTAAGGCGTGATTGCGTAACAGACAGACAGACAGACAGAGTTACTTTCACATTTATAATATTAGTAAGGATTTATTGTTTCTTAATTGATGTATAAAGTAATTGGTCGGTTCTAATCAAACGATTTTACATCAGTCTTGTAAATATTGTTGAATTTAATCAAAATACACCGTCCCCTGGCAACAGTCCCCTTTTTTTTTTTTTTTTTTTTTTTTTTGTTAACCGGGGGGAAATGCACTTACGCATTCGACCACCGCCGTTGTGAAAACAACGGCGGTGGGATATGTGGGGACTCGCCCTCTCCAGTGCGTGGTATGCTGCTCATACCACGAGGAGAGGACCCTACCGCCACTAAAACCCCCCGGGTACTCCTTCTTCCGCCATGAGTGTGAGGGCCACCGGGTATCGCTGAGAAGCGCTTGCATTTCCGGTGAACCCCCACGGCGGCCGTCCGCAGTTTGGATGGTGCCGCGGACTCTCCGGGGCCACTTTGTATGTGGCCCGTATAACCATTAACAGGACGCCCGGAGTACTCAGGCGTCCCTCCTCCGCACGGGTGGCAACAGTCCCCTGCCTCAAAATGCAGCAGGGTACTGTTCTTCACAACAGGGGACTGTTTATTTTGGGTAGTAGTTATGTTTTTTATGTATTTTTTATATAATTTTTTCCGCCAGCCTGTTAAATTTATATACTAGTCTGTTTTATTAATGAAAAATCATCCAAATATCATTGATTCGCATTATTTTCCTTTATAAACTTAAATTATTTGACATAGGCTTATCTAACCACATATGATAAGACTTTTAAAAAGGGAAAGTTATTCAGAGAGGAATTACTACATAAAGGAGAGAAGCAGAGTGACTAAGATACTAAAGAAGAAAAAATTACAATGAAAAGCGAAAATAAATGAAAGAAAAGAACAAGTTGAAATACCAAAAGAGGAAGAAAAAGGTTTTCTGAAGTTAGCAAGGAATATTACATTTTGTGAGCACAGAGCTGCCTTAAAGGAGCGGAAAAAGTATACCGTCTACCGAGTCAAAAGACTAAGACTGAAAAGTGTCCCTTTTACTTTTGTACGAGAACATACACCAATATCAGATTCAGAAGCAGATACTTCGGCTTCAAGACTTTCCACTTCAGTTCTATTCCAAATATCTCCATACCAAGCAGTTCATTTAGCTTATCTACAGCAAAGATAAAAATAAGCTACAAAACAACAAAAGAAGTTTAACAGTGAAAGAAATGAAAGGATCGAGAAGAAGTTCAAAAATGTGAGATGTGGAGATGTGAAAGTTAAAACAAAAAGAAAGTTAAAGATACACATTAGACAAAGATGTTGAAAATGTTAGACGAGCCTGATCTAAGAAAAGAAGTAGTCAAGAACGCGTTGTTTGAAGATGTCTAGTAACTAAGCAGTTGAAAGAAAATGATTCCAAATTGAAACATACCAAATACATAAATCTTTAAAAAGTTGTTATGAGTAGTATTGTCGAATAGCACAGGCACTGGTTACGTAAGGAAATGGAGTCGCTGTCTAGCTTGGTTATTGATGTAACTGTAGCTGAATGGTGTAAAATAAATGATAATGACTTGTTCAGAATATCTTCGAAGATCATAGTAGGTACCAGCCGTATCATAGACGGTAAAAAAGAAATGTAATACCAAACGTTTCGCCGCCTTCGTCCATTTTAGGTTGTGAAACCAAACGCTCAAAACCCCAATACATGTCTATGTATACAACAAAAGAGACATTAAGTTCAGCGCACTTCATACTTTATAGTTTACAACGACAGAGAAATTAAGTTCAGCGCATTTTATACTCCTAATATATTGACTTACAACTATCACAGGAGTTGCAGGAATAACATGTCGACTTTTTGGCGACATCATGTCATATTTGCTTTGATAAAAACCCGAATTATAAAATATGGGTTTCCGAAAGCCAACAAATGCAAGTTTTTCGGACTAAAAACCCCGACTGGTGACCAAATTTTCGAAGTACATCCAGGGCAGCTCATATAGCATTTGCAGGAAATATTGTTTACCAAAATAAACTACTTGGATCCACGTAGTTTTCAGCGAAAACTGTTGCACTACGTACGTAGAAGAAATAAAGGCCTTTCATTTCAGTGGAACCTACGGAATTCCATATTTTATTTTTGCAGTCGCCAAAAGCCCATTGACCTACTGTCATTTGGACACATCTAAAAACAATTTTTAAGACCCTTCCATGTGGCATCAAACGAGTGAATTTCATAAGCTATGGCCTTGTAACGCAATATCCTAATAAAACTATGTTTTATAATGGCAATCAAACTCTCTAAAGAAAGCCGAAATATTCAACGTTACAATTATACATGGAACTATACCGAAAGTGGCCATGGCAAAGGTGTAGCGGATGGTATCGGAGTAACATGCAAAGAATTTCTGTTTTCAATTGTTTTATTTTGCTAAAAAACTTTGTTGATTATTGATGCTCAAATATGCCATAAAAATAATAAATGATATAGTCTTTTATCTTACTTAACAGCACGTTTTTCACGTTCAAAACAGTCCCCTGGTGCGTCAAACAGTCCCCTGTCATGATTTTTTAGAAAATCGCTAATAAATCGAAAAATACGTATAAATTCAAGTGGCCTCCTTATCTAACTAAAATATTAGTTAATTTTCTTCGAAATAGATCACCGTGTTTTGCAAAATATTAAAATAATTGCCGAGACAGCATTTGTATGGGACCTGTACGAGCTTACAGAGAATCACCCTCATAACATAATAAAACAAACAAGTTTCACCCACATAGCTCCTGGTAACATCGGAACCTTGTAACCTTTCTTTATCCTTACTAATATTATAGAGGCGAAAGTTGGATGGATGCTTGTTACTCTTTCATGCAAAAACGACTGAATGGATTTGGCTGAAAGTTTGCACGGAGATAGTATTTAGTACTGGAGCCCATTCAATGCAAATAAACAAACCATTAAATCTTTCCTCTTTATACTATTAGTATATACGGGGTTACAGGTAATTCGATGTATATCCGTCAGGGGCTGATAAGGGGGCCAAAATGCAACAAATGGCCGAAATTCAATAGTTTTAGAGATATTTGAATGTTAAGGTTTTTTTTTATATTTATTCAAAATTTGACATTTAATTCCAAATAAAAAAGAAATACATATTTGAATGATTCAGTCCCCCTTATCAGCCCCTGACGGATATATGTCGAGTTACCAGTAACCCTGTATAAAGAACATACAGTAATAAGGAAATAGCACAATTACACCCCTGGCTATTTCTGTTTTGTTCAACTACATTGAAGTGTGTTCACTTAGTTACTTAATATTAAGAAACCACAACAATTAAATAGACATTCACTTTAACTAGTAATGTTAAATGACTATCATGTACAATTACTACTTATTTTAAAATTATGTAACCAATTACTCAAGTAGGTTAAAATATATTAGACATTATACTTCACTTTTACCCTTTAACCAGACACAAAGTGATCATAGCCCAATGGCTGGGGCGTCGGACTTGTAATCTTGAAGTCGCCGGTTGAACCCCACCCATTGCACTACCGACGTGAACCCACTCGTAACACAAGCGTTTTAGCTTAGCCCGAGGGGTTAACAAGAATAAACTAGAAAAACTGTGCTAGTAATCTTTTTAAAAAGAAAATAAGACAGTTACTGGCATAAAATAGACCACCATATGTCCTCCCATAGGTATCATAAGAGATGTTTAAGGGACAACGACCGATTATGACGCATGCGAGCACCGCATTTGCTCATACCGCATCTAGCAGTTTGTACCGCTTACAGACTGTTTAAAGTAGATTCACTCGACGGGCCACAGGGGCACCGTGGTTCATTCGTAATCGCAACTTACATTCTGATCTCCAACTGCCTTTCATCAAGCAGTGGACGAAAGAGGCTTCGGAACGCTTCGTCGAATCCGCGGCGCAACACCCAAACCCGTTGGTTGTTGCAGCATCCGCAGGCCTTTGCCCACAAAGCGTCGTAAACACCGTCGGCCTCGGGGCGACCTAGATGGCCCGGACGACAAGATAACAATCTAGCAACTAGCAGTAAAAATACTGCAAAAAACTAGCATCACTACACAGATACCACTATCCGACCTGTCAGAGAAGAGTGCGCCCGCGAACGCGACGCGTCCCCCCTCGTCCTCTCGACCCTTAGTTTGCAAATAACCTTCCGATGCCCTCGTAGACCTGAAGTCCGAGAGGCCCGCAAATTGTAAAGTAGAGCGACAGTTGCACAAAACCTCCTAAAATACTAAAAGTCATCATAATCCCTGAATCTTATCGCCAGCGACCAGCCGAGGTCCTAGCCCCACATGGGGCGCCCTCTTGCGCAGGTTGCTCAGTTTGTAGTTTTTAAACCATTTATTAAGGCTGGAGCTCTGCTCGCCTTCATGCCCGGTGAAAAAAAAGCCTAGTGGCTAACTACGTAAGTCATTCCGAACAAAAAAAAAAGTTTAAGGGACATACAGCTGATGGATGGGTAACAACATCTATCAACTTAAGGATTAGGAGATACCCTTCAACTACCCTGGCTTGCCAAGGACATTTAAGAGGAGGTTTATGTTCAGCAGTGGATGTAAAAGTGTCTGATATAGTTAAGTAAAAAGACAGTGATCTAATAGGATCCACTATGATTTGAATAAAGCCTGCGTATGGGTTAAAATAAAAATGGAACTCAACTAAATTAATGCAGATTTATTTAGCCACAAAGTTATTGCTACTTTGTTGTCATGGATTTTTCTTCTTAAAATATAGCCTGCTTAAATTTTGCGCGTGGAATATTGAATTTCCATCTCCTTTCTAGTACCTAAAACCCTTTTTTCGCTATAAAAAGCATGTAGCTTATGTCCTTTTACAGATTCTACACTATCTGTGTTCCAAATTTCATTTAAATCGATTCAATAGTTTTGGCATGAAAGGCCGACAGACAGACATACAGAGTTACTTTCGCATTTATAATATTAGTACGTATGACACTCACAAATATTATTTGTATTTGTTAAATTATTTTTTAAATTGGTTCATTAGATCCTTAATAATATTAGTAAAGATAAAGATGAGCAGAAGTCCAGTCCACACAAATGGTTAAATAATGAAATAATGAATTTATTCAGCACTTAGGTATTTACATACACTTGTACTTGTCAGAATCACAATGTTACACAATTATTCTTATTCTATGAATTAAACTAGATACTTAATTAACAGGTAGCAAATTGTAGGATATTACAGACAAAGTAGTCCGTCCATCAGCTGGTCATTAAATTCTCTACTTATAATAAGTTTAAGTTCATATTAAGTATTTTAGACTTTAATGGATTAACATAGAAAAATTTGGAAAAAAAAAACATACAATTAAGTGGCACACACCTGGGGGCACCCTTAAGGGGTTAGGACAACGACCCAGTGATACCACTGATATATAAGTCAGATTAATGGACATAAGAGGAAGTGATCGGCCTACAGACGCTGGATCACAGGGTAGTGGTAGGGGTGCAACGCGGTCCTCGCCGGCGAGAATCCTACCCTAGCTAACCTGCAACCGTTCACTAGCTACCTAGGTGGATGACTCGGAGAAGAAAGAAACTCCGGGCTTTTTCTTTTTCGTCATCTTTTGTATCACAGTTTATGTACCTTTTTTTTTTAATAACTTTTGTTTACAATATTTTATTTAATATACATTTGAAATAACATTATGTGCGCTAATGCACGCTCTAGACGTTTTCACAAATATAGTTAAATATTGATTTGAAATCCTCAAGCAGAAATATCAGAGCAGCAACCTCTTGCACTTTGAAAACGGAGGGAGCATTCACGCACATTTCCAAGGAACTAGCTACATGAGAAGATTATCGCCGTAAAGGTCACAATAATGTACTACTACCTCAAACACATCCATCAGATGGTCGACCAGTCACCACAAGCAGCACCCGTTCACGAGTATAACGTGTGAGCACACAGCCATCGCCTCCCTCGCCATATTAGAGGGAAGGAGGCGACCCGACTCACATCGCCACCGCAAGCAATGACAAACAATGGGAGCATGACGAGTACACTGATAGTAGTATTTGAGGAATCGCATTTAAAAAGAGAGACAGTTAAACTCAGCATAGCTTGTTCCGAAATGCATCAGTGTATAAAATAACAAATTTGATAAATGACAATAAAAAATTAAAAAAGTCTTATGTTGGTATATCAGTTCGGTGAACAGGCACCTGGTGTGTAAATTTGCTTGTGTTACACCGCTAGCACCATGCAGTTTTATCATTAATATATTCATTAATTGTGTAATAACCTTTTTTCATTAAGGTAGTCTTTACATGGGATTTAAATTTATTTAGGGGTAACTCTTGCACACATTCTGGTATTTTGTTGAACATACGCACACTAAGCCCTACAAACGAAGAATGGACTCTCTGCAGACGGTGGCTCTGCACAAAATGTATGTTTGTTTCTTGTATTTATTGTGTGCAAGGCGCTTCTCTTTTGATATAGATTTAGGTTTTGTCTAATATGAATTAAATTTGCATAAATGTATTGAGAAGCAACCGTTAATATATTAATATTTTTAAACAAATCTCTTAACGAAGAGCGGGCACTTAGTTGGTAAATTGATCTAATTGCCCGTTTCTGCAAAATAAATATGCTTTGGATATCAACAGATTTGCCCCAAAGTAAAATTCCATATGATAAAATGCTGTGGAAATAACTAAAATCACGTCCATCCGTGCAGTTTCTACATTGGTCAGTTGTCTTACTTTCCTTACAGCGTAAGCAGCAGAGGTCAACTTTTTAGCCAAGTTCGATACATGAGCATTCCTTATTAAAATTTTTATCCAGCGTTATTCCTAAGAACACTGTGGAGTTGACAGTATCCAGCACTTCATTATTAATCATTAAATTAGGCCCAATATTTTTCACATTGGGTGTAGTAAATTTAATACATTTGGTTTTATTCGCGTTTAGGACCAAATAATTTACAGTAAACCAATGGGTTATCTGTGTGAGTGCACAATTAATAAAGTCAAAATCGTCAATATTACGTTTCACTTTAAAAATAAGTGAAGTGTCATCAGCAAATAGTACAACCTCACACAAATTCTCCAAATAATACGGCAAATCATTGATGTATACCAGGAATAAAAAAGGACCCAGAATGGAACCTTGTGGCAAACCTAACTTAACAGGCAAGAATCCCGAGAATACACCACCTACGTCAACGCATTGAACTCTCTGTGTAAGATATGAAAATAGCATATCCAGTGCACCATTATTAACAACATAGTGACGTAATTTTAATAAAAGCGTATCGTGCTGAACGCAATCAAATGCTTTTGAAAGATCGCAGAATACACGGATGGCATTTTGCGACTGCTCCCACGCATTGTATATAAGTTTTATAAGAGCGACACCAGCATCTAGAGTTGAGCGACCTTTAGTAAAACCAAACTGATTCGCTTGCAAGAGGTTATTTAAATTGACGTGCTTGAGGAGCTGATTGAGTATTATTTTTTCAAAGGCTTTACTAAACACTGGTAAAATTGAAATTGGTCTATAATTGGCTGGGTCGTCTTTCGCACCTGATTTTAATAAAGGTATGATTTTAATGTACTTCATTTTATCAGGAAATGTGCCAGTGTCTACACATTCATTAAAAATAATCATTAAATATGGCGCTACTATATCTATTATTTCTTTAAGGATTTTAACTGATAAACCCCACAAATCTCCCCTATTTTTTTATTCAAAAGCTTTTACAACGTTTATTACTTCCGTTACGTAACATGCTTGAATTTGAATAACGAATTACATCCCGGCACGTTTCTGCGTAAAAGTAGCTCTGCGTCACTGGGTGAAGAATTTAGAGAACGCGTAGTGGATATTGGTATGTCAGATTTTTTTTTATTAAATACATGAGCCACTTCTAATTGATTGCTAATAGGTATACTATCGACGTTTAAAAAGTAACAAACTAAGCAAGTGGCTACCCCCTTTAAGAGGTTTGGACTATTTTGCTCCTGTACTGAAGCGAAATATTAAATATTATTGTAGTCAACAACTACAACGCTATCTGGAAACTAAGACAGAATTGAATATATTTTACAAACAAATTAGAAGGTAAATTTATGTTTGTTCTAGGTATTTGAATAATTATGTACTATAGGTATATGGTACTTAAACTTGCTTTTTTTTTTCTTTGTCTGCTGCTATTAGCCAAATGTGGTTATAAGAAATAAAAAAAGTGTTTTTATGGAAAAATGTAATTTTCAAATTGTCCCAATCTTACGAAATCATACATTTAACAACTCCTCTGTATCCTTCCATATATAATAAAAACAATTATTTATTTTTCGATTTTATTTTCTAGGAAGTGGTTTATTATGTTACCACAGTAGCATAAACTATAATTAAACTTACTTTTCCACGCGGATGAAGTGGCGAGCACAAGCCAGTTCTGTATGAACAGTTTTTTTTGCATTTTTCTCCTACTATTAAATTACATTACATTTTCTACATAATTATTAAAATAATTCAAGCGCTTACGTCAACTCCAACAAAAAAATTAATCTTTCTACTGTAGGTATGATGTGAAGGTGTAGCATAGACAGCAAATATTCAATGCGCACACTTTAGGCATCCAATTACCAGTTACCAATACAAATTGTCGAAGAGTTTTTACTAAAAAGTATAAAACAAAGTCGCCTCTAACTGTCTATCTGTATCTATGTATCTTTAAAACTACGCAATGGACTTTGATGCGTTTTTTTTAAAGATAGAGTGATCGAGGGGAACGTTTATAATATGTACATTGCATCCATGCGAAGCCGGAGCAAGCTTTTCAAAAAAATTAGGGATCCGTAAGAAAATTGCGATTTTGTAACCCAAGGTGTAAAAGCGAAACCCTATTTATGCGTGCGCTGCAAAAACTATTGACAATAGAACAAAATGATGTACTACGGGTTTGTAGGTCTTATTAAGATCTACAAAAAAGTCCACAAGAGCATATGTCTAACTATCATAGTTTAGTCACAATAACCGCTTTTATGTTCATAAAAAAATATTAAATCGTCTGAAGAAAGAAATTACGTTAAATGTATATCGTAATATTAATCCTTATCCAAATTAAGCATTACGTTATCAAGGGTATTTATGTAGAAGTTATATAATTTTTGTTTTATTTCAATCGGACATTTCGTTGAGAAATTATCACGAGTATATAAACCCAAAGAATTGGTACCTAATAATGAGTTATTTGCCAAAATAGATAAAGCTGAAGAGTTTGTTGGCTTGAACGCGCTAATCTCAGCAACTACTGGTCCGATTTGAAAAATTATTTCAATGTTAGATAGCCCATTTATCGAGGAAGGTTATAAGCTATATTTTATTATAAAGTTTCTACGGGAACGGGAGTTACGCGGGTGAAACCGCGCGCGGAAAGCTAGTGTAATATAAAAGCTTGCATATCAATATTCTGAATGTAATCCATGCGAGAATTTAATCGATGACTCTGCGAGTTCTGCGACTAACATCTAGAAGATTTATGCAGTGTTCGGTTTTCCTCACTTAAATAATAATTATACGTCAAGCATCCTTTTCATTCGAAAATCATCATTATCATCAGCCCGTACAACGTCCACTGCTGAACATGGGTCTCCTCTCGAGGGTGGGTTTTTGACATAGTCACCACGCTTGGCAGACGGGTCGGTGATCTCAGTAGTATGTTGACGCACTAGGAAACGCTTGTGCCCGTTCTTTGGTAAACGATTGTCATAACAATCGGGACATACGGCGCGCCGTTGGTCCCGACGGATGCTTCCCGTCGTAACGTACTTTCCGAGGTAGTCCCTCAACCATCCAGACCCGAGCGGAAATCTTAGAATCTACACAAAGATTTCTTGCCCGCCGCGGGGTTCGAACCCACGACCTCCGAGATTTAAAGCGAGACAAATACCGCTACGCTACGAAGATTGTCATTCGGAAATACGTCAAAATTTGAAACTCCTTGTAGATTTTTGTCGTAACTAAACTGAATAGGTTATCCATATTTCTACAAGATAGAACGTACTTGTACTTTGGTTGTTTCGACACGCTTATTGTCATTCATGGCTTGAAGCAATCACTTGATCAGTATTCTAATAACAGGGCCCTTATAAAACGACTTATCTACATACTATTATATACCTACAGTTATGTTCACTGTTATCCATTGCTTCGCACACTTTATTTCTTTATATAAGACTAATATATATTTACTGTTACAGAAGTAACTGTAATAGGGTTCATTTTATACTATGATGGATGTTACTTATAATAAAAATGAGATATATACCCGGGCTTGAACAATGGCACCGAATCTTAGCTAATTGGCATACTTGAACGTCTCTGACTACTTTTTGCACTCCCTAATTTTCATGCTGTCCTGTTTACTTTCTAGGGAGAAATTATGTCCTATAACACTTGCATGACGTATCTCTTCTTTGCAGTGGCAGACTTATACATTTGCCGCAAGTAGGCTATTCAAAATTTGCCGCCCCAACAATTGAACTGCTGAAAATTGTACTATTTAAAATTTTAGACGTTAAGTTTATTTTTCTATTAGGAAAAAATGTTGGACAAATTTGCCGCCCCCAAAATTTTGCCGCCCTAGGCTCCAGCCTACTTAGCCTGCTGGTAAATCCGCCACTGCTTCTTTGCATAACATCATTGATTTTATAGTCAAATATTACAAAAATCAGGTGGTCCGTAGTTAGACAAACATTTCATAAAATGGTCCTTCATCATTCTAGCTATCCTTGTATTTGGATATCTCTGTCAGACATTAGGTTAACACGGGTGGATTTTCTGCTCATACATAAAAATACTCTATGAATTTAGCATAAAAATATGCTCCATTTACATGCAGTTCAATCTGCGATGAATAAAAACAAAGCTGCATCATCATAATATAATTATATTCATTTCACTCACGCATTCTCTAAGGTTTTCTTAGAGAAGGACTTATGGCAACTTCGTATACCCGTCGTCAATTTCGACACCGATGCGAAGCTATGATTTACCTAGTCTGTTCTAAGCCGGTATCCACACGGAAATTTACCATATCACTAATAAAAAGGCCATAGAAACATTCAAGTTTTATGTCGCTATTTAACCTATATTCCATCATCAATTTTGATGTCATGCATACTTAGATTTATAATAAGAGTATTTTGTGTACCATATTTCTGAAAATTATTTTATCTTGTTTCAGTATCAGTAACGGCAGCATTGCTCGGAATGACGCTTCTCACGATCCAGTGCTGTAGAAGATTGTATGAGACATATCAGCTGCAAGTATTCGCCAAGTCAAGTAAAATGAATCTAAGCCATTACTTAGTGGGAATCATCCATTACTTTGCATGCATTATTACAGTGGTCGGCCATGCTCCAATGTTTTCTGGTGAGTTGTATACACTTTTAGCGACATCTACAGTAGCCTTACAAACTACAATAAGCCTAGTAGCGCCATCTAGGCCTAGCTCATTAACTGGCCTATATCACAACATACGAGTTTGCAAGCCATTCGAACACATACAAATTCTGAACGTTAACGACAAACCGACCACCTATAATTAGTGGTTCCCAACCGGTGATCCGCGGACCACTGGTGATCCCTGGAAGCACAGGAAGTGAACCTGAAGCTCCCAAAAAACTTTTGCGCTGCAGAAATATGTCTTTTTACTTAACAGAGGTTATTCCAATAGTGTTTATTTTGGAGTGATTACACAAAACAGGTAGTTCGTTAATTTGATAAATGGTCTGTCATCGCTTAAAGTTTGGGAACCTGACCTAGATACTTATACCTTCCCAAAAAGGCATCGACGTTGTTGCATCGCAGTTTAAAACTCAAATACATCGTTATTATTTCGTTATGCACATCCAGCCAACCCTGACCCCGTTTTTTATTGGTTAACGAACTATTTTGGAGCGGCATTGCTCCAATGCAAATTGATTTATTTGACTGTATTTATGTACTTTTTATATTTCCTACTAATAAATCAAGAGAATTAATTCAATCAAACGTTTCCTTACTAAGAAATCAAGTTGTTACACCGCTTATTCTACTACTTGCAATAAATCTTCTAATTAAAGAACCTGCATTTGAAATATGGGAATTATGTAGTTTTAAAATAAATGGCGAGAAGTCAACTAGAATATTTCTATTACAATGGTGTCTTGTGCAGATTGCAGATTATTCTGGAAAATATTTAATATGTACTTTTCATGGTATAGGAACTGCCGACTGATTTCTCCAATTTGATCTAATCATGCTTGATGGATAGTCGTTAGGGACGCGAGTTTTTACTCAAGCCTAATTAAGGAGTTTTGGCTCATAAATTGGACCTACCATAAAATAATGTTCTAAACTTTTTCTGACCTTGTGCACATTGTTCTACTTTCAGGATTACAAAACCGCGACTCAATTTCATGGAATGACACATATACCAGCATCGTAGCTCTACCTTGCACTGCGGTCTTTTTACTAGCTTGGTACGAACAGCTGAAGACCAACATAATCTTTGCTAACCTGCGTAAAGACAAGAAGTCCGGCCAGGTTGTGACGGAAGAACATAAGGTTCCTCGTGGCAGGATGTTTGAACTCGTGTCGAGCCCGCACAGGATGTGCGAGATCATTTTGTACACGGTGCTGTTGATTCTGGTCCCCACAAAGACTTTCTTCTGCATCTACTTGTGGGTGTTAGGAAACCAGGTATAAATTATTCTTTTTTATAAATTGAACTAGATTACCGCTCGCGGTTTCTCCCATTCCCGTAGGAACATCATTAAAGCCCGACAACGTTGCTTTTTAATGCTGTAAGATTTTTTCAAATCGGACCAATAGTTTCAGAGACTAGCGCGTTCCAGCAAACAAAGAAACTCTTTAGCTTTGTAATATTAGCATGGATTCATAATTGCCTCCGGCATCAGAAGTTTAAACACCGGTAACTCAATTGTACCAGCAAAGACGACTAAAGAATTACTAAAGAACTTTACCAACAAATAAATTGGAATCTGTGTTATTTTTTTAATTTTTTTTTTTCTGTCATTTCAGATTCAAACCGCAATTCAAGCGCATGAGTGGTACAAGAAGACATTTGCAAACTACCCTGCCAGTAGGAAAAATGTCTTCCCTTACGTTTTCTAATTAACACCAAGTACCTATTATTCTTTTTTTTTACATAAAAAATACATTGGTAAAGACTGAGCATTTATTTGAAAAGACAAATGTTAAACATACTTGTAATATGATGTGTATGTATAAATTGTTTTATTAGTTAAGGAAATATAATATATATTTATTTTGTCATGTTAATACGGTATTTTGTTTATAACACCTTTATTTATACAATAAGGATAAGTGTCATCGTTTTTAGATTTACTTGTATATAAAACTTTGGAGTATAGGGACAGGGTTATCCTATAGTCCAATAGAGATTAGGTAGTGCAGAGGTTCAGGTAAAATAATAGTCTTGATCGTATAGTGCTGTGTAATAAAATGTAAAAAGTGGCTCAAATATATACAATCTTATCATAGTGCAAGTAGTAGTATTTACAATGCGTTCTTAAATCTAGCTAAAACTATAATACAGAGTTAGTCCGCGAGGTGTCGCATTATTCGCCGTCGACCCGCGCGATCGCTGTTAGCAACGCGCGTATAAATATACCCGGCCAGTCGTTGCCGAACTCTGGATTCGCCGCGCCGTCTAGTGAACAACACCTGCCTGACGCTCGGACCGCACCTCTGCCGCCTACCGGCGGAAATCGGAACTTCCCCGACAACCCGCCACAACAGTGCCGGGAGCGTCGGGTAGCGGTCGCGTGACGCGCGCCCCCCCGAATCCCGCGGGCTGAAGAGCCCCGCCCCCCCTGCGCACCTCACCGCGTTGCTTCGGCCCCCCGGAAAGCGGGGCACACTGCTGTATCGGCCTCCGGTCTGCAACCAGCGGCAAGCCCCGGAGGTTCGGTGCAGTGGGTGCTCTGTAGCCGGGGCACTCCCCGAGGCACGCGCTGCGCACCCTCCCCCCCCAAGGGGAAGAAACCCGGCCTGATGTCGGGGCAACCGCCCCCATCAGCCGCGCGTCGGGCCACCCGGCCCCAACCTCCGCCTACGTCCGGCGTGAGACGGCGGGTGTTCTCCCGGTCGACGCCGCCGGCCGCCGTTAGGTCCATGATGGACCGAGCGGTGGCCGCCGATCGGGCGACCCACCGGACCACGCCGCCCGAATCGCCCCTGCCGGAGTCGCCGGCATCACCACCAGGAGCGGAGGGCCACTATGCGACCCTCCCCCACCCGCAGCCGCCCCCCCCGGGCCCATCTGGGACCCAGCGAACCGCCCCGGCCCGGCCATACTGGCCGGATTGGACGGACATACTGCCGCCCGCGCCAACACCGCGCGAACTGCCCACCCTCCCCCTGACCCCCGTGCCGCAGAGCAAGGCGGCCGTCAAGAGGGAGCCACCGGCGACGAAGCCAGCCCCGCCTGCGCCACTCCCACAGAGGGCGCCGAAGGCGAGGGCGGCTAAGCCGCCACCTACCCGAATCACGACGCCGCCGAAGCAGAAGCCACCCACATTCCTCCTGACCCCCGTGCCGCAGAGCAGGGCGGCCTCAAAGAGGGAGCGCCCACCTGCGACTCGACAGCCACCCCCGCCTGCGCCACTGCAACAGAGGGCGCCCAAGGCGAGGTCGACACAGTCGCCATCCCGGTTCCCCGCGCCACCAACATCAGTCGCGCCGGGAAGATTCCCCTCGCCCCCGCAACCATTCAAGCGGGTCGACCTGGAGAGGACGCCTCCATTCGTCCTCCCCGGTCCCCGAAAGCCGGAAGGGTCCCCCATGGAGGAGGGCCCTTCGTACGCCACCATGGCGGCATCACCGCGCACATCGCCGCGACCCTCGCCACGTGCATCGCCGCTGCGCCAACTGTGGTGGGCCGCACACGGCCAACAACGCCCAGTGCCCGGTCTTCCGGCGAGAAACTCGCAATAGGAAGGCCGGGACAGTCGCCAGGACCACCACAGGCGTGAAGCCTGTTGCCCACCGTCAGGTCGAGGAGGGGAACGCCCCGACCTCCCTGATGGCTGCCGCCAACGCCCCGGGGGGGCGTACGACGAAGAAGAAACGCCAGCGGAAGCGCAAGGCGAAGGCCCAAGCGCAGAAGCCCACCAAGCCGTCGACTTCTGTGGTCGCCGCCCCATCGGAGGGGACGAAGGCGAAGCAGCAGCCGGCATGTGACCCCAGGATGACCAGCGTCATTGGTACCCTACAGAAGGTGCTGATCGCGCTCCAGGAGCAGCGGGACCCCACCCAGCTGATCCTGCAGTGCAGGATCAGCTGCGGTCGTCATGTCTGGGGGGCGCAGTCTCCTGCGCCCCCCAGACATGACGACCGCTCCCTTCCCCTGCCGGCTGACGGTCGCCCCCGGGGACTTTTCCCTGGCGGGCTCGACCTCGCCCGCACGGGAGGGAGCGAAGACTACCGGACCTGACGCAAGCGCCGCTAGCATGTTGGTCGCCCCTTCGGACTCGTCTGTAGGGGCTTGACCTCGCTAGCGGCGCCAACCAGGAAAAGGACAAGACTACGAGGGCCCCCGGGCCCCCACCCAATGACCCACCTGTCTTCACAGGTGGCGAGCGCTGCCACTGAAGAGGCCTCTGGCCTGACCAGTTTCCCCGGAGCTCACCAGAGTCTCCGCGGAAGACCTTACGTCCGCCGAACTCTTTCGCTTCCGCGCGTCGCGCCGAGAGGACGTGTCGCCGTGCCGTACGCTTCAGCTGTTCGTGTGACGTCGTGGTACTATTCGTATCAGTCTTTGTTAAGACTGCATACGTTTTTCACTACATTAGTGGTGGAGTTTCTTTAGACAAAAGTCTTTTTCAAGACTACAAACGCATTTGTCAATGCGATCTTCGTTTCTTGACAGTTGTCCCGTTTCTTAATAGACACGCGTCAACGTACTTGTGGTAACGGTATTGTTATTACGGTGGTAAGGTAAAGGTACATTTGTTGGTCGTTTTGATGGAGGTAAGGTAACAGGTAAGTATTATAGTGGCCTGGTGAGCGGCCGCTATAAAACTATACAAATATATGATCACTAGCTGATGCCCGCGAATTCGTCCGCGTGGTGTTTGTTATTCCTTCGATAAACATTTTAACGTACACGTTATACACGCGATCGAAACGATTATATGTTTGTGTCTACAGACACAAACATACAATCTGTGATTAAAGTATTTAAAATGTTGACCGGGCATGTAAGGTTTCGTTTAACAGTTTCGGAGATTAGCCCGTACAAACAGTCAGAGAAACAAATAACAAAAAATCAAAACGTGTTCTATTTTAGTTCTAACGACTCGGTTTATTGCGTCTTTTTATGTACAGACATTCGACCTCTACAGTTTTATTATAATATATGTATAGATTATACTAGAAAAAAAATACATAATAAAGATGGTAGCTACTGGTATAATAGATCAGGAGCCAGGAAATCGCTCGACCACGGAGGTCACAAACCGCGTATTGGATCAACTGCGAATTAGACAAACCAATTATGCAGATTTGACCAAAAGATCTAATATGGTGTTATTTTACCGTAAAAGGTTGTGGGATCTATGTAATACCAAGTCGTTTTATTTATTCAGCCTCTACTTAAGAGACCTGTCTTAAGCTATTACTTAGTTACCTCACTTAAAATAACCTTATTGTGGCCATATCAAAATTAAAACCATACCTACACATTTGAAAACGGAAAGAAGCTTAAAGCTTTTACGTTAAATCGTTTTATATATAATACTATGTTGCAGTCAAAACTCTTAACTAGTCAAAAGTACTTTTAACTAGCAAAATCAGTCAAAAGTAGTGTTAGGTTAGGTTATGCTAGTTTTACGGTATCTTTCGACGCGGCCTCGAGGCGGAGGAGCTAGCCGCGGCATACCGGCGGAGGTGCGATGGGGTGCAGAACCGCCGTGATCTGTTTCTGGAAGTCATGGTGACGTGGCGTAAAGAGATAGAGATTCTCCGGAAATGGAAAGACCGGCTGGAAGCCGACCCGCCATTGAGCGGATTGCACATCATGAGACAAGTGGATGTGAAAAGAAAGAGAGGTACCTAAGGGATAAACATGAGATTGTATTGTTCGCGGATGACACTTCATTGTCATTCAAAATTAATAGACAATTAAGTAATTATGACGAAGTCAACGGTGCACTCTCTTAAGTACTTCATTTAATACTAGCGACCCGCCCCGGCTTCGCACGGGTACAATACTGATAATTATACTACATAATGTCTTTAAACCTCTAAGAAACGGGCGAAATTTGGTCAAAACAAACAGAAACAAATTAATATAGGTACCTACTAAAACTCAGTGAAATAAGTAGGTGGGTATACTTTTATCGTATGAAATACCTATACTCTTCAGGACTAACTATACAACAAACACTAAATAAATAGGTATTCAAGTATCTATCCATCATAGTTACAACGAACACAAAACAAAAAATTTGACCTATAATTCTTAAGGATCGAGCGCGCATAATCGCAGTCGGCCTACCTCCGTAGCGTAGCGGTAATTGGCTCGCTTTAAATCTCGGAGGTCGTGGGTTTGATCCCCACACCGGACATGAAATCTTTGTGTAAATTCTAAGATTTCTTTCCGGGTCTGGTTGGTTGAGGGACTACCCTCCGTGCCTCGGAAAGCACGTTAAGCCGTTGGTCCCGATTGTTATAACATCATCTATAATAATCGTATATCAAGGAAGGGGCAGCAGCGTTTCCTTGTGTGTTACAACATAATTCTGCGGTCACCAACCCGCCTGCCAAACGTGGTGACTATGGCAATACCCTCCCTCGGGAGGAGGCCCATGTTCAGCAGTGGACGATATACGTGCTGATGATGATGATGACCTACTAAAACTCAGTGAAATAAGTAGGGGGTATACTTTTATCGTATGAAATACCTATACTCTTCAGGACTAACAATACAACAAACACTAAATAAATAGGTATTCAAGTATCTATCCATCATAGTTACAACGAACACAAAACAAAAAAATTGCCCTATAATTCTTAAGGATCGAGCGCGCATAATCGCATTAGGCCTACCTAAAACATGCGCTGTTATTTTGCGATAACTTCTAAGTTATTCATTAAAAGTATTTAGTGTAGGGGTAAAATAAACTGCATGAAATGCTTAAGAATATTAACTCATTTAAAATGATAAGGATAAATACTGAATCCGTCTGATTAGCTTTACAATTACCGCATTAGAAATTATCATTTTTCTAAGATATAATGCAAGTTAACCTTGAAAGATAGACTTATGCTATCGCAGACTTTTTTGTAGATCTAAAAGAGAAGAATATTTGCCACCATACATTGTTTTGTTATATCTCATAGGGTTTAGGCAGCGTTTTCGTTGAAAGCTCCCAAATGGCTTAATTTTTTCCGACACCTCTGACAAATATCAATATAATTATATTAGTCAAATGTACACATAAACTAAACAAATCATATACGTAAACCTTCCGGAAGAATCGTTCTATCGATTGGTAACATCCGCATGAAAATCAATGTAGTAGTTTTTGAGTTTATCGCGAACAGACAGACAGACGCGGCAGGGGACTTTGTTTATAATATGTAGTGATGTAGTGATAGCGGTCGCCCGCGGCTCCGTGCGGATGTCAGTTACCGCTGCAAAAAGCCTACCCAGGAAAGACACGGTCAGCAAAATGATTCCCAGGTCAATTCACAGACACCGACATAAACATCGACAACGCAGTCATTATCCGCAGGCTGCACAGATTGTCTTTCTGTGGATGTTAAAGTTGTTAATGATGAAAATATAATTAATGATGTAATTAATAGGCATTTTAGGGATTAGGCATTTTAGGCATTTTCAAAGCTCTGAAAAGAACTGTTGTTTAGCTCTGAGAAGAACTGTTGATTAGCTCTGAGAAGAACTTTTGCGTAGGTGTAGTTTTAAGAACGAAATCTAAAAAAAATCGCACGAAAATTATTAGACTTCGCAACGGGCCGTGCAGCAGAAATCGTAATATTTTAATTTCGCCATAACTTCAAAACCAAACGTCCAATTTTAATCATTCAAAGACCAAATAATGTCTACATAAACTGTACTTAGTGATGAAATAATTTATTTTGATAAGGATTAATAGCATGAGTAAAATAAACGCGTTTAAATGTAGTCCAAAAAAAATTCAAGATTTCTAAATAAAAAAATGGTCGTTGTGCCTCACTCGACATAGATAGGTATAGTGTGTCGCGGACTTTTTTGTAGATATTTATAAGATCTATAATTAATTACAACATTTTATGGTTCTATCTTTTATAGTTTAGGCAGCGTACGCAAAATAAGTAACTTTTCTGGTTGATTTTTTACACCTTGTGTCAGAAAAACCCAAATATCTTACGGAACCGTATTTTTTTCCAAAATAAAATTTAGCCTATGTTACTCGTGGATAATGTAGCTTTCGAATGGTGAATGAATTTTTTAAATCGGCCCAGTACTTTTTGAGCCTATTCATTACAAACATACAAACATACAAAAATAGGTACAAATCTTTCCTCTTTATAATATTAGTGTAGATTAATAATCTGTGCTTAAATGATAAAAAACTAAAGTTATCAAGTTTTCAACCCCTAATGTAAGACAGGTTTCCACCGATGTACATATTAATGGAAATGGCTTAGACCCTGTGGAGACCACTGTGTTCTTGGGTGTCACCATTGACTCTAAACTACAATGGGGACCACAAATTGAAAAGTTTTCTGGAAAACTAAGTTCTGCAGCATATGCAGTAAAAACTTTTAGACGGCTAACTGATGTTGATACGGCTAGAATAGTTTATTTCAGCTACTTTCATAGCATTATGTCATACGGCATTCTTCTTTGGGGTAGCTGCGCGGACATTAACAGCATCTTTATATTACAAATAAGAGCCGTGAGGGCTATTTACAAACTGGGTCCCAGAGATAGCTTGAGAGAAAAATTTAAAGAGATAAATATTTTAACCGTTGCATCACAATATATTTATGAGAATCCTTACTAATATTATAAATGTGAAAGTAACTCTGTCTATTTGTATGTCTGTGTGTCTGTTACGCAATCACGCCTTAACTACTGAAGCGATTTAAATGAAATTTGGTACAGATATAGTCTAGAGCCTGAGAAAGAACATATATATATATATATAGTATTTATATATATAATACTATAAATGTGAAAGTAACTCTGTCTGTCTGTCTGTCTGTTACGCAATCACGTCTTAACTACTGAAGCGATTTAAATGAAATTTGGTACAGATACAGTCTAGAGCCTGAGAAAGAACATAGGCTATATTTTATTATGAATTTCCCACGGGAACGGGAGTTACGCGGGTGAAACCGCGCGCGTGAAGCTAGTGTGTTATATATCCATAAAAATATTTACACATTTTGTAAAAAAAAGCGACACACATAGTATGTATACTAGATATAAGCATAATCTTGTGGTGTATGGCAATGCAATGGGCAATGTATACGGTTCTATATACTATTGGGAAGTTTTTTATAACATACTTCCCAATAGTATAAGAGAATTGTCTATAAATAAGTTTAAAATTACTATTTAAGCCAAATTGTGCAGCATTATTATAAAATTTCTGATTATCTTTGTGACAAAAATGCTTCGGATTAAATCACTCCAATCTCAATGTAAAATAAAGTATTTTGTCATTAGGTTAATAAAAAATTGTAATATATTATTAGATTTTAAAATAGGGTTTTACTGAGTTTTTTGGCAGTGTTTCTCAGTAGTCGCCACGTCACGCACTGCATGGTAGGAAAAAAAATATGACGATTCCAAACGAATGTAACCATTTTTACGGAATAAATGAATTTTGAATTTGAATTGAATTGAATATTGTGGACGGATCCACTGGATCTGATCAAAATTACCAAGTAGAATTTTTTTTGAACATCATATAGATCTAACTAAAATAAACATCAAACTTGTTAAAGACTTCTGCGATTAATTTAAATATAATTTAAATTTGTATATATCACCTACAAGATTAGCTATTCACTTTATAAAAAATAGATATATTTTCACATGTTACAATAACTAGAAAAAAAGAACGTAATTTTTACGCTAGCATCTCTGACAACACTTGAAGTAATGTCAAAAAGTTGACAATGTTAACATGCATTTGACAATTTATTTACTAAACAAAGTTTCCGTGAGTTTGTCGAACGAAAGTAAGATGATTATAAGAGCCGTTCCTAACTATACGTAAATTGAGTCCATTAGATCTTGCGTTAGTTGCTTACACGTATCTACAGCTATATAATTTATACCGCCATGGTTAACTTAGAAATTAATATAATAGAGTTCACATTTCTTAAGTTTGCAGTCACAGTAACTTTGACCGGTTTAATAATAAATTACTACGAGAGATACGTCCCTGCATTTATTATAAAGGGATACAAATATGGGAGCTTCGCATACCAAGGGTCTGACGCGAATTTTTTACAAGTTATTGAGATACCAAAAGCATACTACAGGCATTTTTATTCGTTTTCCTCGGTATTCAGTTTGGCGATGTTATCTTACATGTTAATGGTCTACTTCTGTGACTTCTATGTGAGTTATCCTGTTTATATCGTGCTTAAGGTACTATTCCAAGTGAAGGAACCGTCAGGTGAGCATTTATGAACTAATTTTATTTTTTAAATAAATGTTCGGTCAGTGGGTTGTCTTAGGGGCGTTGTCACGGGGATTTTACAAACGCTTTATTCAGGGACACAAAGCACACCTACACAGAACAACTGTCCATGGTTCCCAAAAATAATTTACTTTGGTATGGAACAAACCCAAAACTGCCTTAGAAAGCAGAATAAAACCAAAAACTGCAAAACTGCCTTAGAAGCTACAACTGTAGGTAACCTCTGATCGCCCAATGTACATCAATTTACTGTTATCTAATATTACTTATACGAAAGTACTTTCGCTAAGTGTATATGTTTAGGAATTAATATTAGATCAAATCAGTATATTGAAATTTAAAATTCTTATGTGTCTATTCAGATAAAACTTTTATTTATTTGCTGGAAAACTCAAAATGTAACAGAATTAATGATTGAAAAGGTAGTCTAGAATTAGTGTCCATCAGAATGGACGGTCACTACCCATATTTTACATCGAAATAATTATAAAAAGTTGCTTCCTAGTTGCTTCTAGTTGCTACTAAATTACTTTAAATAAACTACTTTTTAAGGTGACCAGTCATCCTGATGTCAGGATGGCTGTCACCTATCCAGGATAAACTGCGCAAATGAATCGAGTTTTTTTTTAAACAATAGTTGCTACTAGATTGCTACCTTCATATACATCGTTTTGGGCGTCATAGCTTTTAAGGATAAAAAGTTATTATCAATTTACTATTTTGATGCCTGAATGCCTGTAAAATTAAATGAGCAAATTTGAAATCAAATACATTAATATTATTTTATAAGCAGGCGCCACTTGTTGGAAATCCCAAACTTATTTAAAGTGATATTTTTTTTCATTAAATTGTAATTGCTTATCCATATTTTTTTTTATTTATTGTGTAAATCACTTTAAATAAGTTTGGGATTACTTTGCAGAACCTGTGAAGCAGTGGTTTCAAGACAAGAAGAAATGAGTTTTGTTCAACTGCATTTTTTTAGTAGTAGTTTGTTTAGAATCTACATTTTCATTGTATATAACTTTTTATTTGTATTTACTATAAAAGGTGAAATAAAACTTTATTGAACTCAATAAGCTGCTCTTTAGAGTATTGGTTTACTAAAAACTTAGGTAATCAAATAAAACTATATTTTATGTACGGCGTTAAAGTATTTAGTTGGCCAAAAAGATAGATGAGAAAAAAGTTTTTCTTGTATTTGTTTGCAGTGAGTTATCGTCGCTAATAGCCCTAGCATGTTTCATCTGACGTAAAAGAACATGAAAGATAGTCGTCTTCATTATTTGTAAATATATTTAAATAATTTTACATTCATACATTCTAATTTTACAAACAAATTAAAATGTTAATTTATGTTTGTTCTAGGTATTTGAATAATTATGTGCATATGTATATATATAGTACTTATACTTGCGTTTATTTTCTTTGTCTGCTGCTAATAGCAAAGTGTTGTTATAAGAAATAAAAAAAGTGTTTTAATTGAAAAACGTAATTCTCAAATTGTCCCAAATCCAATCATACGAAATTATACATTTAACAATTCCTTTGTGTCCTTCCATACAAAATTTGAAATACAATTATTTGTTTTTCGATATTATTTTCTAGGAAGTTGTTTAGTATCTTACCACAGTAGCCGGACTATCGAGTATAGTCCGGCTACTGTGGTAAGATCAGCTCGTCTGTGATCTTCTTTCTCTGTGGAGGAATAGTTGGCTCCACCAACCGTTCCTCTATAATTGGTGACTAAGGACAACCTCACAAGCGACCGGCAGTCGACAGCAAGAAACTCCTCGATATCAATCACCATCTAGCAACTAGCTTAATGTAGTGTTTAATTGTTTTTAATGTTTTTTTATTCTTTATTTAAAGAAAAAGAGTTATGTCACGCAGTGACAAGCCACTCTCATAGGAGAAGAACAAAATAATTATATAAAATTAATTGAACTATACACTTCTATCGATTAAAGCAAGCTTACATACGCCAATGTTATAATTTGTGCAAAACATTTTTTTTCTCAGATCACTGTTTCGACCGCATTCCATAAGAATGGTGAACATCTTCTATTATATTACATACAGAACAATTTGGTGAATTAACTTTACCCATCAAATATGCAAAACTATTTAACGGGATATGACCTGATCGAAGTCTTAGTGCCATCACAATATTAGTTCTGCTCATATTAGCCTGATCAATCCATGGAAAACGGAAAACTATATCATACCTATACCTTTTGTTAAAGAACGTTCATCGAAATATTCTGTCCACATTTTTAAACAATGGTTTTTGATTTTAAACAAAAGATCCGAATAGTATGGCATACAGGGAAAATGAACTCCATCAATTAAAGCTTGTTTAGCTAAATTATCTACTCTTTCATTATTAATCAAACCAATATGAGTAAGAATCCATTGTAAGATTATTCTTTTTTTTTTAATCTTTAATTTTAAACTACTAAGTATAGAATATGCAATCGGTGTACCCCGAAACTTAGGTGTTGTACACCGCGCCAAGTGCTGAAGGGCGCTCCTTGAAACGGTTAAAATTACGTAATGGCTATAAGTTCTGCATACATAATGTTAATATGGGATTTTATATTTAATTTAATGGACAAGTTTAACTGAACATCAAAGAACTGACGGTGCCAAAAGTAGCTGTTGTGCAGGTGCGGCGCTGCACAACAGCTACTTTTGGCACCGTCAGTAAATATTTTATAAAAAATTGCATATTTTTATTGATAAACTGTGTACAAGTGTTGCTGCTATTTATTGTGACATGAACCAAGCTTTTGACTACGTTGACCACACCATACTAAAATAAGCTTGAATGTTACGGTATAAGGGGACACACTCTAAAACTACTTGAGTCCTATCAAATAGGAAACAAATTGTGTCAATCTCAAATATAGATACAATATCTAAAACTGACATAAAATATGCATCAGGCCAGCGCAATGTTAAATTTGGGGTCCCCCAGGCAAGCGTTCTCGGGCCACTTTTATTTCTTATCTACATTAATGACATGCCGAAATCAATTGACCAACCTATGACACTTTTTGCCGATGACAGTACAATAACTATAAAATGTAATGACTTAGAAACCTATGAATATGACATTAATAATTCCATATCATCTATAATTTCGATGTTAATTGATAATAAACGAATAGCATGCACTTTAGCCAACGTACAGAAACTGCATCTAATCTTATATATATATATAAAAATCAATTGCTGTTCGTTAGTCTTGCTAAAACTCAAGAACGGCTGGACCAATTTAAAACTAAGTAACAATTCATTATGATATTTACCCGTCACAAACCAAATTAAACTCAAGGGATATTCTATTCGGTTGAAAATAAATAAAAAGTCCCCGAAATGTTTGTCGTGCTCCAGGGAAGGTTTAAACGGTGAGAAAATATGGAAAAATTGAGATGGAAATACTAAAAATGATAATTTTATTTTCCCATACTAATTATTATACCTGTCAAATGTTACAGTTTGGTCCCGTCATAGACTGATTGACAAACCAAAAAGTGACATATACTATGCGTGCCAAATAAGAATAGGACTGTCAAGACGCCATTTTGTTCAGTAATACGCACAAACTTCATTACCAAAGCGTATGGTGTGCAAAAAAATCAATAAATAGATTATATTCAGTTTAAATAATTAATGTACTCTTTTTGGTATTTCTTATACATTTCACGTCAAATACAATAATAAAATCTATGAACAAAAAATAATAATTAGATGAAATTTCTTTTTCGCATTTTTTTTTTGCTGGTCACTCGATACCTGTCAAATTAGTATTTGACTGTTACCGTGTGAAGTTGGCAGCAAGCGCGGTCCTATTCTTAGTTGTCACGCATAGTAGTCGATAGTATTTTAAAATCAGAAGAAGTACATTTCCAGACGAAAGTTGATCTGTCACCATTGTCAAATATTTATAGGTTCAGAATTTTATTTTGAAAAGAGTTAACGATATACTTATGAACGTACACCGTTCATGTTGTGCTTCTGGCTTCTTTTGGTCATTTCCAATTGCTTAAACTTTTCCGCGGTGATATTGAAATCTAGAAAACTTAATCTATGCATGATCGATTACGTTATTACGAATTTATAATTCTAATTTGTGTGTGAATTGTTTTATTAATTCTTTTTGTTCGACATGAACTGTGACCACATTTTGAACAAAATAAAAAATATGAATTGCTGCAGTTATTGCTTTGAATTAGTCAAAACGTTAAAAAAATGTTGCTACTATAAGAAATTCGTCACTGACGTTCAATGTCCAATTTTTTTTTTCCCGGTCGAAAATGCATTAGGCTTCCACGGCCACAGTGGCGGGGTATGCAGAACTCCCCTGTTTATAGCGATGATATGCTTATTATATCACTAAAAGATGATTTACCCACTTAAACTCAGGATGTTCCTCTAAATTGAGCACCAGGAATAGCTAATACTTAGGTATACATCCGGTACCGTGGCGATGCCTATGACCTAGCAGTCATGGACTCTCCTGAATCTTTTATTTTAGGGTCCATTCAATGCACCTTTTGGGGGCGCACGGAGCACAACTACAACTCTACTCATCATGGGTCGGCCTCTAAAAGAAATAAGGAATATGTTCCCTACTCCTCGAAGCCGAGGCTCCGGGGAGGCCTGCTGTCTGTGCGCCTTCGGTGAAATGGGCAGGAGAGACCTTTCTCCTGAAATCACTCAGCGGACTTCTACTGTATGGACAATGGTCGGTAGCAAGAGGACGGATCCCATCACTCTCGCTCTACCGCCCAAGCCGGAAACCAATCGCACCAATGTGCCGTATGCTGTCGCAGTGATGACTGATGACATTGAGTTTCCGGATCACTCTCCCTCTTTTCTCTTAGAACATTCTAGCATTTTGGGCTAGATCGCTTGAACCAGTTTTTGAAGATTGGATCAAAATACAAAAATATTTTAAGTGTATCGCAATGATATTTTAAAATGTTTTTTTTTTCATAACTAATAGTAAGTAGCTAATACGAAGTTCATCGGGTCATCGATGACCCAATGAACTTCGTTTCACCTACCTTCTATTAGTTTTTAAAAATCATTGGCATATTATCATCAATCATGGATAGAGTACATTTTTTAAATCTTTTTTATTGTAATCTTAACCATAAGATTACAATAAAAAAGATTGAAAAAACCAACCAACACCAGTTTGACATAACATTGACAGAATACGCGCTACTCTCAGTGCACATCACGGTTAGTTCAGTGCTATCACGCCTTATATTAAAAGTTCAATTTAATTTAGAGATTTAGCTAAGACAGAACAATGTCTGTCAGGTCAGCTAGATTGATCCAATCTTCAAAAACTGGAAAATCCCAAAATAATGGCATCGCCTAAAAAAAAAAGAAGGAGGACTCAATTTCATAAGTCATCACGCGGCAGCCCACTGCACACTGGTCGAGTCCTCTTGCTACCGACCATTATCCAGTTTGTAGAAGAGCCCGGAGCGTGTTCAAGAGAGAGATCTCTCCTACCCATTTCACTACAGGGGCAGAAATCGCAGGCTGTCCCCCGAGCCTCGGCCTTGAGGAGTGGGGAACATAGCCCCACTTTCTTTTAGAGCCTGACCCGTGATGTGTAGGTATTATAGAGACGTAGTGGTGCTCCATGCGCACCCAAAATTTGCATTTAATGAACCCTAAAATAAAAGCTTCGGGAGAGTCCATGACAGCTAGGTCATAGGTATCGGACGGTACCGGATGTACCGTGTACGGATTAGCTATTACCGGTGCTCCATTAAGTGGCATTTAAATTTAGGGGAACACCCTGGGTTCAAGTGGGTAAACCAACTTATCTTGACATAATTGGCATATCATCGATCATGGATAGAGTAGGTACATTTTTTAATCTTTTTTATTGTAATTTTATGACGTTTGACATAACATTGACAGAATGCGTGCTACTCTTAGTACACATCACGGTTAGTTCAGTGCTATCACGCTTTATATTAAAAGTTCAATTTAATTTAGAGTTTTAGCTAAGACAGTACAACGTCTGTCGGGTCAGCTAGTCTTCTTATTTATTTATATATTTATATTATATATATAAAAGAAAGTCGTGTTTGTTACAACACTTATAACTCGAGAGCGGCTGGAACGATTGCCATGGTTTTTGATTTGTTGGATTTGTTTCCGTCCCGAATAGTAGAATACATTTTAAAAACAAAAGAAAGTCGTGTTAGTTACACTATTTCTAACTCAAGAACGGCTGAACCGATTTGGCTGAAAATTGGTAGGGAGGTAGCTAAGAACTGGGAGAAGGACATAGGATACTTTTAGGGTAGGGTAGGGGTAGGGTAGGGTAGGGTATGGTAGGGGTAGGGTAGGGTAGGGTAGGTGTAGGGTAGGGTAGGGTAGGAGTAGGGTAGGGTAGGGCAGGGGTAGGGTATAAAAGTCCACCCGTGCGAAGCCGGGGCGGGCCGCTAGTATGAATATAAAACATAACGATACCAAAATACAAGAGGTAGATAATACAACATTTCTTGGTCTGACAATTGACAAAAAATTTAACTGGAAATCGCATATTGAATTGTTATGCAAACGAATTAGTAAGTCATCCTATGCACTTTACAAACTGGCCTATCCCGTAATACCGAGACGTTGATCACTGCGTACCATGGTCTAGTAGCGTCAATATTAAGGTATGGAATAATATTCTGGGGAAACTCTACAGACAAGGATGTGGCTTTCAAAGTTCAAAAACAATGCATTAGAGCCATGTTTGGCCTCAAAGTTACTGATAGTTGTAAGCCTCTCTTTATAAAATATAAAATACTCACGCTGCCTAGCTTATATGTTTTAGAATTATGTATGTTTGTTAAATCCAATCCCGGACTTTTCCCTCGGGTGTCCGATCTCGTCACACGTAATAGACGAGACAATAACAGACTATGTTTGCATACCGCCAAAACTGCACATATGGGAAATAGTATATTTTGCATGGCACCTAAACTGTACAACAAATTACCAAAGGGATTCAGAGACTTAAATATTAATTTGTTCAAAATAAGAATTAAAAATATGTTAAGTACTAAGGCCTATTATAATATTAATGTTTTTTTAACTAATAAATTATAAATTGTTTTTAATATTATTCATTGTTATTTTTAAGATACTGACATCCAAAATCCATTAGAAATTTATGACATTTAGTGACTATAAATTAGTGATGATATTTTGTACACCTATTAAGGTAGAACATGTTGAAACAATATTGTATTTGACATCTTTGTAACTACACATGTTTTTGACAAATAAAATTATCTTTATCTTTATCATTACAAACATTTCTTAGATTTACAGTATTGTAAAACCGTTTCGCTTTAGTTATTGTTGGTTTATTATATTTATATTTATTATTTTTGAAACATCAATGTTAGTGACCCATGTATCAAGACTAAACATTTCCATGTTACTACTTATGTAAACGTCATCATTACACAAATGTTCGTGCATGCTAACTAGCAACGGCATTTTTTTACGCTTCCAGAATGGTCTATCACAATATCCGTGCAACTCATTGAGTAAAGGAACTATTGTTTTATTTGTACCTGATTTAGACTTCAGGTAGAATTTACCTGCCAGATAACATCTACAAACATTTAACGGTTGGAGATGCAATTCATTTTCCATTACATGTAAGTGATGTATGGCTGTACTTTTAACAAATCCTACCTATAATTCTCATAAAACAGTTTTGAATCTTATCTAATTTACTAAGATGTGTTTGACTAGCATTAGCATATAAAAAACAAGCGTAATCAAATCTACTGCGTATCAAAGATATATTCAACCGCCTCAAATGTGATGGGTGCACACCCAATTTCGCGGCAACTAGACATTTAAATATTTTTGGATCCGGTGGAAGCATTAAAGCGCGTCCGTCGTTATATGCTCATGGTCCACCCAAATAATGACAATTGTTTTGACATAATATAGACAGAACAAGCATTTTGTGTCGCTTAGAACAATATAAATAAATAAATTATAATAATAACATATAAATATATGATAATATAAAAATAATTAATTTTATAGATATAAATAAATAACAAATATAATTAATTAATGTTTGACTATTTACAAGTGCCTGTAATTGGTTTACGTAAATAAAAATGATTTTTATTTTATTTATTTTATTTTAGTAAACTTTAGCACATGTTTCATTTATGTGTTTCGACCAGTTTAATGATCTATCAATCCATAGACTTAAATATTTTGAGATTGTCTACGACCGGTAGTGATATGTTTACTTTTAGATCAATCATTACTCTTGTATTACCCCTTTTGAAAATACATACTTTGCTTTTAGATGGTGATATTTCTAAACCCAGGTTTAGAAGTAATAAGATAATTTGTTTAGTGCCAGTTGTAACTTTTCCGTGGCTTCCGATACATCATTACTGGTCGTGTACAGTACAAAACCATCCGCGTATTGTGAGATATGCACATCTACAATATGTTCACAAATATATACAGTAGCAATATTAAATAATAAAGGGGATAGTGGGTCACCCTGAGCCAATCCCAGACTTGTACTACGAAATAATGAAGGATTATTATTATTACAAATTAATCTGAGGTTGCGTTCCTTAAGGTAATTCCATATGTAAGTACACACTGTATTCCCTACACCTAATTTATCCATTATACGCAATAAAGAACTTACATCTATATTATTATATGCATAACTTATATGTATGAATAACCCTAAAGTAAAAACGTTTTCAGAAAATCTTTTTGAATCCTTAAAACTAAATTAGCTAAATTATCCACTGAGGAACGACATTTTCTAAAACCTGTTGTTTCATTATAAAATACATTATTTTTTTCCAAGTACCATTCTAATCTATTTAATAATATTGTATGAAAACAATTTTCACATACATGACATCATAGAAATTGGTCGAACAGAAGACAAAGTACTGGGATCACGATCAGGTTTTGGTATCGGTACAACAATGACATCCCGCCACTGTGTAGGCATAAAACCAGAAATATAAAAGCTATTAAAAAGAGATAACAAAATATTTTTACCATTCTCTGGTAAGTTTTCAATCATTGAATATGAAATATTATCCAGATCTGGTGACGTATTCGCGTGCTGAATAGCTTTAATTAATTCTTGAGTAGAAATATTTATATCAAGTGTGGGATTATTAGTAGAAAATTTTAAATCCGGCGGGCTGACTTGGTCCGGAATAACTGATAAGACATGCTTTGGTCAAACATCTTTCCACGTGACCTAATAACCTTTTAACCATTTCATTTTACGCCATACTTCACTAGGAGAAGATTTTTCATCAAGTGTGCTGCAGAATTTGTACTATTCAGAACTTTTAGAATTCTGTATATTTTTGTTTGCTAAATTAATTTTTTGTTGCAATATGTCAAAATTTTGAGAATTTGGTTTACGTCGAAACTGAGCTAGAGCTAATCGTCGTTCTGCAACACATTTTGATAAATCAGTATTACAATAAGGCTTAGGAACAAATTTGCTACAGGGGTTTTGACTAATTTTAATATAAGTTATAAACAAATCTGAAGCTATATTAATATATTTTATAAATAAATCGTAATTCAATTGCATATTATCTGAAAATTCAAAATTGGTGAAAAGATTCGACAAAAAATCACGAAATGCACTCCAATCGGCTCTCTTGAAATTTCTACGAATAATATTATTAGGCGCTTAGAAATATTGGAACAAACTTTGATCAAAACATGGTCACTACCTAACGTTTCGTTCAAGGGTTGCCAATCAAAGTGTATAGCTATATCAGAAGACGCTAATGATATGTCAGAAGCTGATTGTTGAAGGATGTTGTTTACAATCTTTATCCTAGTATTCGTACCGTTATTTAAAACTACGAGTTGAGAATCTATTAATGCTTCAAAAATCTGTTTACCTCTTAAATCAATTTTAGAAGACCAATTCAGATGGTGCCCGTTAAAATCTCCTAAATATATTGCATTTTTGGGTGCAATAGCAAATATTTCCTCCCAATCATTTTGACTGGTGTGCTTTTAGAAATTAATAAAACCAATCTTTGTAAATTGGATCTCGTTAACGTCATCGTTTTCGAGCGTTCCGAAGTTAAACAGTGAATAGGAATATTTTTGTATCTCCGTCTTAGGATAACATCGGATTTTTCGTTTTCTGCAATAGGACTGAATAAGGGAATCTCATCAAAAATGACATCTCTTGATCGTATTAGTTTGAAAGTTTCACTGTTCCTAATACGATAGCCGTCATCTGAATCATAAGCAATCAGTATTATTTTTGTGCCTTTTTATCTAACTTTTTCCTTTGTTCCTTAGGAATGTGGGGGGTAACAGTTAGAACCAATTACTTTTAGATGATTAATCCTTGGTTTTTTATGGTGCCACAATTCATACGGTGTTTTCCATCTATAGGTGTAGGCCCTGTTCTATTTAAGATGTACACCGATGTGGAGACCATTTCTGCCCTTAGTGCTGTACAGATCTTTGCATGTGCATTCATCAAGCTGCGTGCCATTTCTACCACTGTTCTGTTCTCCCTTTCTGTAGGATTCTGTTGCGGCGTATACGGCATTGTAATTCGATGATTAATGCCTTCTCTGCTCAGAATGGTTTGTACTTTGCTGTTGACAAACTCGCCACTTCCATCGCTAAGCAGTTCTTTTATGTGAACTCCAGATGCTTTCACTTAAGCTAGCATAAGTTGCAACTTTGCATGTACTTCTTCTTTCTTGCGCATAAAGTATACAAATCTGTATCTTGTATAATCATCTTTGAATAGAACAAAATATCGTAGCTTTGAATTGGAGTAGGGAAAGGGTCCACATACGTCAGCGTATACTAATTCTCCCGGTCGTGTAGCCTTCTCTCTGGTTCCGAATTTCAATCTGTGAGATTTTACATAGATGCATGCTTGGCATAGCTCTTTGGTTACTTCCACTTTTATATTGAATTCTTTTTCCAAAAGCTTTTTGATATGGTTTTTGTTCTGGTGGCCAAATCTATCATGATAAAGTTGAAGAACATTGGTGTTTTCTGAAACTAAGTTTGCTTGTCTGTACAAGCAAACTTAGTTTCAGAAAACACCAATGTTCTTTAACTATATCATGAAAGATTAAGTTAGATAAAAGTTTGGAGGACTATTTAATTTATTTCTTTATATGGGACTAATTCCGCCGTTAATTGCAACTCATGTAAGCCAGAATGTAGGAGTATTTTATGTACCTAATTTATGTAAATTATTTTATCTTGTTTCAGTATCCGTATCGGCAGCATTGCTCGGAATGACGCTTTTCACGATCCAGTGCTTGAGGCGATTGTACGAGACATGTCAGTTGCAAGTATTCGCTAAGTCAAGTAAAATGAATCTTGGCCATTACTTAGTGGCGATCATCCATTACTTTGCATGCATTATTACAGTGGTCGGCCATGCTCCAATGTTTTCTGGTAAGTTGGATAAACTTGTAGCGAACTACGATAAGCCTAGTAGCGCCATCTAGACCTAACTCATTAACTAACCTATATCGCAAAAAATGAATTGCGAAGTTGCCTGCGGTTGCCGAAAAAGTAGCTTGAAATGTTCGATTATTTGTTCAAATTGTAGTGGCCAAACATGTGATAACTCAACTCCTGCCGCGGACGACAGCGACGCGGAGGATACACAGAATGAATCTTTCATACATTCTTCTGATGCACGTGTCATGGACCTGGAAGAAGATAATTTGAAACCTTCCAAAAGCGCCTTTCCGGTTGTAAACAGCGAAAATTTTTATAAATCTAACATCGACTAATAAAATTAATCAAATACAATTATTAAATTAATATTCTGCGATCCTGATTGGTAAACAGCGACTTATATCGCGCATATGATAATGAATTTGGATACATGAACAAATTTTCATTCCTTTTTCAAATAATTCGTTTAAATATTTTTATTGTGCTAAATTTCCTTTTTAATCTTTCACTTTTCACGATAAATATAATCGTTACCGTCTCCATGATAAAATTTTTCGATAATACTTTTTTGTTTGCATGCCAGAGTAACGTATTACCTATCATCGCTGATTTCCGATTCCAGGTGACAATTTTTATTGCGCTAGAACTCAGCAACTAATCATTTTACAAGAAAAAGTTTAGAACAAAATTTTTAGAAAATTTCATGCTCTACAACTTTAATTCAAACATTTTTTCGTATCTATAAAATTATTGAAATACTTTACAAAAACAAAAAAATTGGTTTTTTTTACCTAAATATTTCGGAAAATATCAACAATAGGCGGAAAAGTTTGATATAAAAAAGATGGGAAATATTGTCCTCTACAAAAAAGATTTCCACTATTTTTAAAACTTACCGTTTCCGAGATATATGCAAAAAACCGGTACCGTAAAATGCTGTAACTTTGCCTGGATTTTGACGTTTTTTGTTCGTATCTCTGAACCTATTTATTATTACGGCTTCTAAAGACTTTCAGATGGAAAACAGAACTTATGCCTTGCCAGGTAGAACACAAATCTATTCAAATCATGTCTTTTTTCAAAATTACAAACACTCAAAGTCGTAGGCAAAGTTGTAGGTAAAAGACACAACTTTGCCTAGAAGGATATCTCAATAAATATATTGTTGATCTTTTTAGTAAATTTTTTTCCGTGTACATGAGACACCGTGCTTGTCCCGGACAGTTATATCATTACCCTGACGGTAATGTATATGTTTTTACTGCTGATAGGCAATGTTGTAGCAGGTACCACAAACTTTTCATACAAAAATGTTGATGACTCTAGGGTTGTCCAAAAAATAATACGCATTATTTTGTTAAAATTTTATTCACTTTAAAAAAAAAAAAAAACTACTTATGGGCAAAAATCACAAATTTAATGTTTTGTTAGCAATACTGACTCATAATAATTAGTAAAAACAAAGACTTAACTCAGTAGTTGTAAACTATAATTGGCAAGTCTAAAAGCGTATGAGGACAACCAAATTCTGCTGTAATATTCACTATATCTGTGATGTGGGCTTCTTCCTCAGTTGTCAACTCTGTAGGGCGAACAAATGGTTTAGCATCGAGCTCCTGGTTTTCACCTGCTTCGTGTATTATTCGGCATTTTTTCATTTAACTGCAATAGAATTAAGATTTACTTAAATATAAAATCACTCTTGCGTTTCGATTTGACCGGTTTCTAAGATGTGTAAATTTCATGCAAATATGACATGTACATGTGTAAAAATATATCATTATTAAAATCCAACTAGTGACAACCCTAGACCCAGGCAAAGTTGTGTCACTCAAGATCTCAAAACAGTGCATAACATTGCCTGCTAAGTTATTTTAATGAAATCGTGTCCTTTTAATAAAAATATCATGCAATACGGAAAGTAGATAGTATTTTCTTACCCTGGGATTTAATAGCTGCACGAAAACACCTTTTCTTTAGCTAAAACTTCAAAAGTTATATGACACTAGAAATTTTCACCCACTTGCACCGGTGTTTGTCGCACAACTGACAGAGTAACAATGAAGTAACCATTACAAAACAATAAAAATATGTTGCCCAAATAATGTCAAGTCATTACCAAATGGTAAAAAAATCAAAAAAATCAAGAAAACGCGAAATATCTTAATTTAAACGAAATAGGCAAACTTGGGCTTAGTTGGCAAAGTTGCAGCGTTTTACGGTATCCAAGATGGCGGCTAACGTTCGCGGTTTCGGGCGACAGAAACTCGGTTTTATACTTGGGGGGCACCCTCCGACATAATCCAATCGAAAAATCACGTAGAAGGATTTTATGTAGAGCGAAAATCTAAAAATCTTGGACTATGCTGGCTTTACGTTACTTTTTAGTAGGTAATCTGTGCCTTTACCTTACTTACAAGCCGTGATCATCAAACAGCACAGAGCGGCAACGTCGCTTTTATTTCAACCCACTAGCGGCCCTTTTTTTTTCATGCCTAGCCGCCAGCGAACTCTTACTGACTGAACTGATGACAGTTGCCTGAGGGTGTTCGCACAATGAATCGGATAAGGAATAATTAATTAAGAATAAGGAATAAGAGGTATTTACACTGAACGCTATCTATTGGCGTTTCTGTTTGGATATATTCAAATACATGGGGGCCGTAACTGGATTCGCTGTTACGAGATGGCGTTGCATACTTATACTTAAAAAACTTAAAAAATCATACAGCCGCTGTAAAAGGTATAATTATCACTTTATATACAAATTAATAAGTGAACGTAGGCAATTATTAATAGATTTAGACATTTGTGGTAATCAGCTGTCTGAAGCTGAATTTAAACATGATGCTGACATGCAAAAGATGCAACAGAAAGTAAAAACCTTGGGAAGCTTTGTATCTTCATTAAAAAAGAAGTATGAGGATTCCCAGCAACAAATAAAGGAGCATATTCTTGCAGCTAATGAACTCATCAAGCTAGTTAGCAGTGATGAGTGTGAGAAATGCTTAATATCACAAAAACAAGCAACTACTAGTGCATCTAGGCTAACTACTACTAGGCTTCCAATTACTAGTAGCAAACAAGGCTTTCCACAATTAGTTTTAAATTATTCCCTTAGTAATAACTTATTAGGAAGTAGTCACTGTGATAAGATTACAACAACACTACCAATGTTAATATGTTAGATACACAAAATTGCTGTCTATTTTCAGGCAAATTAGGCCAAAATCTTAGTAGTTTAGTAAATTTATACTCCCATAATTCTAATTCTATAATAAATGTATGTTCCCCCGGTGCCAATTATAGTCAGTTAGTCAACAAAATTGAGATAGTGTGTAAGGGTAAACAATTTAAAACAATTGCTACTCTAACTTCTTCTTCTTCTTAGCGTGTCGATGACAAATTAAATCTTCCCGGCCCAGAACTTAGCTAATTCGACCGCACTATTTGTGGCGTCCATAAAGTCCTGCTGCGAACAGGTGTCAGGACAGGCAGGACAGGACACCAAATGAGCTATGGACTGCACCACTCCACACACACAGTCAAGGTTTGGGTTTCCCGAGACTCCCCACCTGAACATATTTTCCTTGCTCCGGCCAACCTGAGTCCGAAGTCGATTTAAACACTTCCAGATTGGCCATGGTAATCTATGTCCAGCCGATACTCTCAGAACTTCCGGATCCGTTTGTCTCAGAAACCGAGACAAAGGGATCCAGAAGCGTTGTTAGAGCACGCCATATGTTGCATCTCGCTTGGGAGGGCTCGACTGTGAGAGGGTCGACGTATTTAAGAAATCTTTTTCGACTTTTAAGTCTTTGCGGCGGTAGCTCTTGCCCATGTAGGGGGTGCCGCATGTTTTCGCCCATCTTAGCCCTCTCTCGCGAGCTAGCAATAGTTCTGCGAACAGCTCCTTCGCTCTAATATGGCGAGGGCGCCGATGGCTGTGTCACACGTCATACTCGTGAACGGGTGCTGCTTGCGGTGGCTGGTCGGCTTGCAGTTGAGGGTATTTACTTGTTATATCTAATTATTAGTCTTGTCATTGATGGTGTCTGGGTTGACATTGTTTAGTTTTGTTTATTTTAACTGTAAATGTGGCTGAATAAATATAGTAAATTGATATTAAATATTAAGAGATTATTTACTAACACAAGACTGCCAGACTTTTAAAACATCTGAAATAAATTTAAACGTAATTTAATAGTAAATGTTACCTATTTATAATTAATTTTATATGCATTGTAAATTTTCTTAACAAGTACAAGTGTATGTAAATACATAGGTGCTGAATAAAAATCGTTTATTTCGTTTCTTATTCCTTATCCGATTCATTGTAGAAACACCCAGCCACAGCTTTGTTCGGGCAGGGCTAGCCCGGTGCGCTGTTATATTGTAATAGTAATTAAAAAAAATAGGCAACGATTAATAATTTTATCCAGGAGACTTTGCAGGTAAGAACTATATGATAAGCTGTTGCGTAAACATTCACAATTGTTAAGCTTTTAAAAAAAATCTTGCATTTTGTTATTCATATTATAATTTGCGTTTAGGGATTTTAGGTTATGTTTTTGTTGTTGTACCTAGCTGGTTTTTTTATTTATTTTTTTATTTTTATTTAAAACTTCTTGCACAAAGTTGTACAGTGGCGGACTTAATGCCAAATGCATTTTCTACCAGTCAACCATTGGGTGATGCAGAGAAAAACATGGTAGGTGCACTTTCTGTAGAGAATTGTAGTATGATATTCAATATTATTAAGTAATTTATAATACATAATAATAAAATATATAATACGTAGGTATATATAAGATATAATAATAATCTTATCTTTATATTATAGAGTTCCATAACAGAACTGATTGGACTGCAAATGAGGAGTGAATAAAATTAGAACGATGGATAGGGCATTGCAAGAGACGATTATGGAACTATCTAAGAAATTTGTGGTGGTTTTTGAGAATGTAATTAAATCTACTGGTTAGATATGTTGGAGAGAAAGGGGACTCTAATAAGGAGTTAATAGTTGTCAGTGTTCTCATAATCCTACGCTGACGTATAGGCAACCAATTAAGTTGACTGCGGTAAATGGACACATGGTCATATTTACGGAGATTGAAGATGAATCGAATGTAGTTATTCAAAAGTCGGTCAAATTTATTGAGGTGATCTGCATTCAGGTCATAGTAGCACATATCACCATAGTCGATTATTGGGAAAATCAGGGTCCGCATAAGCATTACTTTTGTATCGGATGGAAGAAAGTGCTTTAGTCGATAAAGGTTTCGCAGAGTATTGGTGACCCTCTGGCAAAACTCTTACAAATTTCTTTCTTTTCTTAAAATATACGCAAGACAACTGATCAGATTGTAGGCATGTTTCTATATATTCTCTGGGAGAGCGCTCCCTGTAAATATCATTGTTGTCTTCACACTTTCCTGGAATGAGTGCCTACTTATCGATGTATGGGGATCACTAACCTAGATGCTAAAAATGTTTTAAAAATGTACAAAATTATTAATGAAAGACCACACTGTTAAGTTGGGCAAAGGCCCCCATCACTTCCACAGCTGGGCAAAGGCCCCCATCACTTCCAGCTCTTTCAATCCAGGGTTAGAGTAGGCCACTGGCTGTTTGTTTTGTCCGGTATATCTTCTACGGGGTCTGCCGCGACGCCTTTTAGCTGTGTCAGGGCTCCATGAGGTGGTTATAAACAAATTTTATAAGGTTTAGTAAAGTCTCCTTGTTATTTTGCCAAATTCTCCGAGGGTCACACCGTAGGTAGCTAGAGAAAGACTCGTAGGAAGCTAGGATAGGGTCTGGTCGTTCTCGCAAGGCGGGGCTCGCGACGCGTTCTATGCTTCAGACCCGATACCAGCCCGCGCTGGTTGAGCTTAATTATATTTTATAATAAGCGATTATCACATGCCATAACAACATTGGTAAATTTTATTCAATAACATTATTGTTGACATGTTAACAAATTCATTACCTAGTTAAGATTGTTTTTTCTTTTTTGTTTTTATTATCATTGTATTTGACTCATAATAAGTACGATCGATTCGTATACATTATTTCATTGGACCTATCCTAAAATAATGTTCTAAACTGTTTCTATCCATGTGCACATTCTACTTAACTTTATGTGTACATTGTTCTACTTTCAGGATTACAAAACCGCGACTCAATTTCATGGAATGACACATACACCAGTATCGTAGCTCTACCTTGTACTGCGGTCTTTTTACTAGCTTGGTACGAGCAGCTGAAGACCAACATAATCCTTGCTAACCTCCGTAAAGACAAGAAGTCCGGCCAGGTTGTGACGGAAGAACATAAGGTTCCTCGTGGCAGAATGTTTGAACTCGTGTCGAGCCCGCACAGAATGTGCGAGATCATTTTGTACACGGTGCTGTTGATTCTGGTCCCCACGAAGACTTTCTTCTGCATCTACGTGTGGGTGTTAGGAAACCAGGTATAGAATTATTATTTTTTATAAATTGACTAGATTCCCGCTCGCGGTTTCTCCCGTTCACCACGTAGGAACTTCATAATTAAAGCTTATGAGACTCCTCGACAATATCGCTTTATAATGGTGTAAGAAGAATAGATATACGGACCGCGCGTTGTATTGCCCAAAATTTTTAGGCAACAATTTATGACATTAATTCATTCCAGTTATCAAATGTACCTTAATAGGTACATTTGATAACTGGAATGAATTAATGAGTGCTAGCTAATGCTAGCACTCCTATTCTTTACTTTTCGAATCAATAAATTGCTTTGGGGTAAGGCTACTGACATTCAAAGTATTTTCATATTACAAAAGCGAGCGGTGAGATCTATTTACCAGTTGGGCTCGAGGTTCTTCCTAAGAGTTTTTCAAGAGTGTAGACATATTAACAGTTCCTTTTCAGTACATATATGCTAATATTCTTTATGTTCAACAGAATATAAATCTATTCCAAAAGAGAAGCGATATTCATAACTTTGATACTAGAAATAATCATAAGTTGTTTGCTGAAAATCATCGTTTGCATAGAGTGCATTTTTCCTTTGTGGGGTTAGCGATCTGTATTTATAAAAAAAATCCTAAGGAATTTCAGGAATTTTCTCAAATTAAATTCAAATTAGCAATAAAGAAATGCTTCAAAAAGCTTTTTTTTTTTTTTAACCTATATTATCCCACTGCTGGGCAAATGTCCCCCCCATAACCTTCCACTCTTCCTTTTGTGCGGCTTTCTCCGGCCAATCTGTCCTGAATGCGTCTAGATCGTCAAGCCAGCGTTTTCTAGGCCTTCCTCGGCAATGACGCCCATCCGGCACCCAATGCGTAATGACTCTGGCCCACCGATCCTTATGCATTCTAATTCAATTCAATTCATTTATTGCAAATCATGTGTGACAATGGTGTTACAAAAATATAAGTTTCAACATGACACCCTGTTAGCAACATTAAATACAATATTATTATAATTAGTTACATTACATGCTAGGATCATTCATATTGTTCATTTAATTATAATTGACAAAAGGTATTAATATTTTAAATAAATTATAGGCAGTTATACAATAAATTACAATTTGCATGCATAATAATAGAAAATTATAAACTCTAAAAATAATAAATTTCATTCCTAACATAATTACATTAACTAGGTTTCTTGTCAAGGTAAAACTCTTGCAGTGTATAAAAGTTTTTTTTATCAAATAATCCCTATGTTTCGTAATAAATAACTATACAGTTCTTCGTCTTGTATATATTTAGGAATCTTGTTATAGATGGTGATCGCACTAACATACGGCCCTGTTTTATGTAAATTTAGTTTTGATTGAGGTAATGCAAGTCTGTTTTTATGTCTTAGGTTTAGAGGTCGAGAGTAGTTATCTTTAGCTTGTTTGAATAGGTGGGAATTTTTCCTAACGAATTTACAAAGATCTAAGATATATAAAGAGGTTGAGTCAATATGTTCAGCTCCGTAAAGTATGGTTTGCAACTATCTCTTGCGCCTATATTTGACAGAATCCTTATATATCTTTAGCTTGTTTGAATAGGTGGGAATTTTTCCTAACGAATTTACAAAGTTCTAAGATATATAAAGAGGTTAGAGTCAATATGTTCAGCTCCGTAAAGTATGGTTTGCAACTATCTCTTGCGCCTATATTTGACAGAATCCTTATAATTTTTTTCTGTAATATTTAAATATTTTTTGGACTTCGCAGCTTAACAGCTGGATTACACCATAACTCAGCCATGCATGGGCATAAGCGTAGTAGGCTATTTTAGCGGTTTTTAGGTCTGTAGTCTTTTTTAAGTGTGTTAAGGCGTAAGTGAATCTAGACAGCTTTTTTGATAGGTGCACAATATGTGCTTTCCAATTAATATTTTTGTCTATGGCTAGTCCTAGTAGATTAAAGCTATCTGCGCATTCTATTTCTGTATTGTTATACGTGAAGTTTATATTCAGTTGTTTTTTTTGATGAGGTCTAAATTGCATGATTTTTGTTTTAGTATAATTTAATAGTAGGTTATGTTCCTCTAGCCAGTGGCTAATTGACGATAGTGTATTTGTTAGTTCATTATTTGCTTCGGTTTCATTAGTACTTGGAAATACCACTGACAAGTCATCCGCAAATCGAACACTTGTCGATTTTAGTACCTTTGGCAGATCGTTTATGTAAATTAAAAATAATATACATCCGAGAACGCTACCTTGGGGAATAGATTTGTCTATATGTGCTACTTCCGATTTAACTTTTAAAATACCTTTGCTCTTGGAATCATAATAGTCTAGTTCTACGTATTGTTTTCCGTTGTGTAAGTAGGACTTGAACCAATCAAGGGCTACTCCTCGCACTTCTATTCCCTCTAATTTGTTTAGCAAGATTTTATGAGAGACTATCATACGCCTTGCTGATGTCCACTAAGATACCTACCGCATATTTTTTCTTGTTTAAAATTTCTACAATTTCATGGATATACTTATATATGGCAAGTGTTGTGGATCGGTTTCTTCGAAATCCGTTTTGACTGTCATCCAGTATTTCGTATTTTTCCCAGTATGAAGTTAAGCGTTTTGTCATGACAGATTCGTATTTTTTTCCAAAAGTTGGTAATAGCGATATGGGTTTGTAATTATTAGTGTCTGTCTCGTCACCTTTTTTGTGGATGGATTTTATTACAAATATTTTTAGGAGGTCTGGTACAATGCCTTCTGTAATTGACTGGTTTAGGATCGTTAGTGATAATGCTAGTACATTTTTTTATGAGCGTAGGGGGAAGTTCATCAAAACCAAAACTTTCCTTGTTTTTTATATTTTAATTATATTACTAATTTCTCCTACATTGGTTAATTCTATGTAGATAGAATTTTTTGCGGTGGAGATTACTGGTCTACCAGATGGTTGTGAGTCATGCGCACCTGCTTTTTTATTGCTGGCAACTGATACGAAGAATTTATTGAACGTTTAAAACGGGGATCCTCTATAACTATATCATTTATTTTTATTTTTATGTTCTTCCGATTTTTTTGGGATAAAATATAATGACCACCAAAAATATATACTTGACACCAGAAAAATAAAGTCTAAAATTATAATAGTACTAGCTATTTTAGTCACGACTGCACTTCAAATTGTATTCGAACACCAATTGTAGTTAATGATCACCAAATCTTAGCGAGCAAATTATTGCGCTATTTCTACCTTAATAAAATCAATGAAAAATGACAATCGGTTAGGTTAGGTTAGAGCTGCGGCCATACAACGCACGAGCCGAGCGAGCGAAGCGAGCGGTGCCGCGGCAGCGGCCGGCGAGTGCCAGAACCGAATAGTAAATTAGTAAAACATTTAGGTACTTTTGGTGATCATTTACTACTTTTGGGTTAACAATGATTTATTTGGAGTCATTTTGCTTAAATACGATAGCGAAATGTTAAAACTTTGGTTACAATTTTACATTAAAATGCGGGTTTAATTTTGGTGTTATATGTTACTATATCTGATGGTAAGTTAAACAAAAGCCATTTTTTTTTGTAGCTTATTAGTGCGCTCTTTGACTATTTGCCACATTGTTTTGGTAACGTTTCTAGATCTTTTTATCCTATGGATGCAATGCAGTTTTTTTGCTTTATATACTGTGTTTTTTTAGGAGTTTTTCGTATGTTTTATAATGTTTATCTAGAATGGGATTTTCAATACCGATGTTCAATAGTTTAAGGTTTCGTTTATGTTTGCATGAAATTCTTAGGCCTGCCGTTAGCCATTTTTCTTTAGGTTTACTTTTTGCGCGCGTTTTTATTTTAGGTATGCAAGAGTCCAATACTTTATTTATTTCGTTGTGGAAGTTGTTATAGTTTTCGTTGGCGTTATTATTATCATTGATTACCGTAGTCCAGTCAATTTTGCCGATTTCCGATTTAAATTTCTCTACATTTTTATTACTATAGATTCTTTTTTCGGAGAGCCGGTTTGCTTCGTCTTGTCCGTCAGTATTTGGGATTGTCACTACAATCCCTTTATGGTCGGAGAGACCAAAGTCCTCAACTTTGGTTGTATTGTTGTATTTGTTGTCTTTATCGCGAAAATTTGAGAACATTAGGTCTATACAGCTTGCGCATCGCTTTGTTACTCTAGTTGGCCCTTTAATATATTGATTGAAATTATAACTTTTCACAATATTCAGTAAGTTTTGAGTTAATCTATTGTTTTGCAAAATATCTATATTAAAATCACCTCCAATTACTATCTTTTTCTGATAGTTTTTTGATAACGTAATCTGCAAGAGTTTTTCCAATGAATTAAAAAACAATTCGGATTGTCTATTTTTTTCTGGCCAATAGAGAACAACAACTACTAGATTTAGCATAGCGATATCTATGGCACAAATTTCAAATATATATTCCGTAGTCAAGTTATTTATGTCATTGCGCTCGATAAATTCTATGTCGTCTTTTACAAAGATGCACACTCCACCACAGTCGTGATTCTTTCTATTAAATGACACGGCGCAGGTAAAGTCTTCCAATTGTAGTAGGTCAATTTTGGATTCTGTTATCCATGTTTCTGTACAGCAGAGGACCTTTATTTCTGAATGTTCTTGCATTATATACTCTAATAAATGTTTTTTTATGATTGAAACTTCTTAAATTCTGGTAGGTAGAGTACTTTAAAATCATTAGCGACGAAATTTTTTTCTTACTCCGTTAATCGATTCTCTTGTTATATTATAGGCGTGTTTTCTACAAGTAGGCTTGAATTATCAAAGTTGTCCGTTCGGGAATAGTTTTGGGGCTCTAGTCTTTCATTGGCTGTTTGTGAGCATAGGTAATATTCATGGTGTACTTTCCCGTCGATTAATAGTTCATTATTTCTTATTTTATCGTGATGACCTTTTTTTCTAGCTTCTATTAAGGTTTGTCTCAGTTTTGTTCGTTTTTCTAAGCCTGCTCCGTCCAGATATTGTTCTACAATAAGTCCAGTGTTTCTAAAGTATCTTTTATTTGATAATATGTAGTTTGTCATCCTTTTTGATAGCAATTCTATTACTAGAGGTCTTTTATATCCATTTCTTCCTATTCTAGTCAAGTCCTCTAAGTTTCCAGTCAAGTTAATAATAAGTATGTCTTGAAATGCGTATATAACACGATCGTGGATTTCGTACTCAGTTTCTTCATGAGATTCTGTGAGGCCATATAATACGATTTTTTTATTATTATTTTTGTCTTCATTTCGAGCTATATTAGGTACTTTTTTTATTATTTTTGTGTTATTAGCTGTTTCTACATAGGTGGGGGATGTGATTGTCGATAATTGTAGTTGTAGTTTTCTTATTTCATGTGTCAGTTTAATAGTTTCAATCTTTAGGTTTTCAATTTTTGAATTTAGCTTGTTTATTTCTGACTTTGCGCTGCACTGTTCGTTTCCATCTGTTTTTATCTCGTTTTCTCGTTGAAGTGTCCGTAATAATGTTTTGTTCATTTCAGAAGATATTAATCGTTGTAGTTCTTGGACTATATTCTTTTTGGTAAGGTTTAACTTTCTATCTAGTATTTCTTCTAGTTTATCAGTTGTTATGTGCATTTTTTGGCACTCTAATTCTTGTTGTGGATAAGTGGTCATATGAAACGTATCACCCAGCATGCTGGACTCGTCTTCTGAGTTAATGGAACTATTGTCTTTTATGTTTTGCGTGCGTTGGGACTTTCCTCTCAGGGTGACGTTGTTGCGATCGTATTTATTTTCGTCTTGGTCTAAAGTTATCGTTGGTGTCGTGGTTTCATCTGTCATGCCTCTAATTGGCGTATTTGCGTTTCCTTTCTTGGGCATCTTGCAGACGCAATTTGGACATTTCCATTGTTTTTTAATTTCCTTTGTCATCGTGTAATATTTTTGTACTGAGATATTAGAACAATTCAAATCGTAATTATTGTCACACAACGAACACGTTAAGTATTCTTTGTTGGATATTTTTTGCAAGCATCCGTCGCATATATATGTAGGAGCCATAGTGGAGAATGTTTATTTAATCTTCTATATATATAAAAGAAAGTCGTGTTAGTTACACTATTTATAACTCAAGAACGGCTGAACAGATTTGGCTGAAAATTGGTAGGAAGGTAGCTAAGAACTGGGAGAAGGGCATAGGATATTTTTTTTTATCCCGTTCCCTTCGTTCCCGTGTGACGTGACTTAAAACGTGGTATAACAAAACGCAACTGACATGGAATAACAAAACAACTCAGTCAAAATATAAGTCAGCGGTTCATTTGTTAAAAATGGTATAACAAAACGCAACTGACAGCTGAGCATATTTAAAAAAAAAGTCTTAGCGGTTGATGCATTCGTTTAAAGCAAGGAATATAAATACTCTCTGCCGGTTTAAAGTTTCTAATAAAAAGCCACAAAGCAAACTTCAACTTCAAAATTTCTAATATTGTATTGCTGTGATATATATAATGTGTGATATCTATATATATATAAATCAATTGCTGTTCGTTAGTCTCGCTAAAACTCGCGAATGGCTGGACCGATTTTGATGAAGTGTAGGGTAGGGTATGGGTAGGGTAGGGGCAGTGATGGGCAAAAAGTAATTAGATTAATAATTACAAATTACAGTTACATTGTAATTTGTAATTAAAATACTTTCGAACAGATTACTTTAGTAACTAATTACAATGAGTACTTACTGTAATTAAATACAAAGTAATTTAATTGCAACTTAATCTAATTACATTATAACAGATTACATTATAACAGATTACCTACATATTATAAGTAAGATGATAAAACGTAATTACACATTTATATTAGTAATGGCCGTGAAGGGAAACCTGCATCTTATAAAAAAACTTAATGGTGTCGTGGGACACCAGGTAGGAACGAAGTTCCTTCGGCTAATGTAGAATCGACACAATTTGCAAAAGAAAAATCGTGCTCAATTTTATGTAGGTTTTGTTGATTTTTCTCTTAAATTTTGCTGATTAGTTTTTATTTAAGCACAGGAAAGTAGTTAGGAAATTCAGTATTTTAGGAAATAATAAATTAAGTAAAATAACCACCCCCCCCCCCCCGCGAACCCGCACATATCCTTACTATTTCCCGATGACGCCGCGCCGTACGGTTCTAACTTGCAGTACCTACCTACATCGCAGCCATGCGATGCAAGCATGCGACATTTCAAATTCAACGTTTTTACAATTACAATATAATTGAATACTATGTAATTAGGTTACATTGTAATTAAATTATTTTGTAATTAAATACATTGCAATTAATTTCATAGAACATCCAAAGTAATTGAATTACAATGTAATTGAATTATTATGTAATTAGATTACATTTTAATCAAATTATTATGTAATTCAATTATTAATCAGATTACTTAAGTAACTAGTTACGCCCATCACTGGGTAGGGGTAGAGTAGGGTAGGGGTAGCGTATAAAAATCCACCCGTGCGAAGCCGGGGCGGGTCACTAGTTATATATATATAAGTAAATCACAAAAAGAGCGTACAATACTTATGGTTCGAACTATCAACCTCTGAGCGGCGCGCAATTCGTATCGAGTACTGTCACCACAGTGCCAACCGATCGATGATGTAGATAGCGGAATTAGTCGACTGCATTCTGCGCTTTGTCTGATGTGACGCATTCTATACACGTGGCCCGCCCAATCCCACTTCAACCTGGCAGTCTTAATACCCACATCAGCAATTCCGGTTTTTGAGCGTATTGTGGTATAACGAATTCGATCGCTGAGCTTAATACCCAATACGCTACGCTCGATCGCTCTTTGGCAAACCTTGAGTTTGGACTTCTGCGACTCGGTCAGGGACCAGGTTTGAGCACCGTAGCTAAGAATAGGCAGAATGCACATGTTGATGAGTTTGCGCTTCAGGGATAGAGGTAGGTCACCCTTCATTAGCGACTTCATGGACCAGTAGCTCTTCCAGGCGTTGTCCACCCGGCGGTCAACTTCTCTGTCTTGCCTGTTTTCGAAGGAAACTATCTGGCCCAAATAAATGTACTCATCGACATCGGATTACTTGCCCATCTAATTCAACCCTTCTTTTTGTGCTATTGGTCATAACTTTTGTCTTTGACCTATTCATGCCTTAACCAATTAGGCTACGGTGGAACCCCACCGGTCATCGAAATTTATCAATCTCGTATAACACGTCTCTAAGGTACTGATAAATTATTTTATTTATTATCACTACCTTAGAGACGTGTTATATGGTAAACTTTTCCTAAAAATATTCAAAATCATTTAAAAATGATATACGGGCGGTGTCATCGTTTAATATTGGTTCTCAGCTAATAATCTATTGTTAAATGCAGGGAAAACTAAGTGTGTTAAATTTGCGCTACCAAATGTAAATAATGTCACACCTACTATTTCACTGAATAATGAAACGTTGGATCTTGCTTCATCCACGGTATTTTTGGGAGTGACATTAGATTCTAAATTACAGTGGGGTCCTCATATTGAGAAATTATCGGGTAGATTAAGTTCTGCTTCTTATGCCGTATGGAAAATAAAACAATTGTCAGATGAATCCACGGCTAGGTTAGTATACTTTGCTTACTTCCATAGCTTTATGGCTTATGGCATTTTGCTCTGGGGGTCAGCTGCTGATGTTAATACTATCTTCATCCAACAAAAGAGAGCGGTCAGAGCTATTTATGGGCTAGGTAGCCGCGATTCTTTGCGAACCCTATTTAAAGATATAAATATATTAGGTAACTGTGCCATCTGAGTATATCTACCAGAATATTTTATTTGTTAGGAAAAACCTAGTTACATTTAGTAAAAAAAGTGATTTTCACAATATAAATACTAGGAATAAGGACAAACTAGCTATGCCATGCTTTAGGGTCAGCAAAGTTAGTAAGTCATTCATGGGAAATTGCATAAGATTTTATAACAAACTTCCCTCTTGTATTACTGACATGCGTGATGCATTATTTAAAACACATGTAAAACGCATCCTAATGAGTAGGGGCTATTATAGTATTAAAGAGTATATAGATGATAAATATGTATGGCAGGCTATACCCTCGTGCACTAGATCGGATACCCTATAGCTCATGAAGCATTGAAATTGAAAGATCATGATAGTGTATTCTGTGTACTGTCTGTAGGTAATCATAATCATAAAAATAACACATGTTCTGTCTCACAATAACTTATCTGATCTGTTAAATTAGCAAAATAAAAATAAAAGTTGTATAAAGACAGCCGATTGGTAAATTGTGTAAGCCAATTAACTAAATAAAGACAGTAACTGGACCTAAATAATGTTGACATGCCCATTTGAGTATGTTTCGCCGGATCGTCGCAATGAGACCGCGATGAAACCGGCAGTAGAATACCCCACTGAGTTTGTTTCGCCGGATCTTCTCAGTTGGGGCGTATTGGATCCGGTGGTAGCATAAAATCGCGTCCGACGATATACTTATGGTCCATCTAAATAATAACATACCTACTCAAATGACAGAACTTTAGACTATTAAATTATAGATAAAAAAAATAAAATTCTATTTTCATACCTGACAGCTTTTACGCTAAAGCTATAAAAAATATCTAATACAAACTATTTATTATTATTATAACTATAATAACTAAACTAAATTAATAAATGAAATATTTTATATTAATGAGCCAAATATGTTTTGACTATTTGCAAATGCCTGTAATAGGTTTACGTAAATAAAAGCTTTATTTATTTATTTAATACTAAATGCAACTTTGCAGATATTAATCGAAGTAATGCGGATCATTACCGATAGATGACACTAACGTCCCCCTTAGAGTCGTGTTATACTGGGTGGCGCAAAAGTAAAGACTCAATTTGATTCAGTTATAAAAAAAAATCTAAATTAGAAAACTTGATTCAGGTAATTTTAAATGTATATTTGTGCCATTAAATTTCGTACCATTAGGATTTAAAGATGATGTCTTTTAAATGGTGACCTCTAGAGTTGATCACATCTGAGCCCTATTTATGACATTTTGCATAACTAGCCGTAACACTTCCTGCGATATGTTCCTTATTTCTTGATAAATGTTTTCTTTTAGAGCTGCGAGAGTCACAGACTTGAGAGCTTGTTCACATACACCCGAGATTTCAAAAAACTCCAAAGAAAGAAGTCTGGACTATTTATCAAGAAATAAGGAACATATCGCAGGAAGTGTTACGGCTAGTTATGCAAAATGTCATAAATAGGGCTCAGATGTGCATCAACTCTAGAGGTCACCATTTAAAAGACATCATCTTTAAATCCTAATGGTACGAAATTTAATGGCACAAATATACATTTAAAATTACCTGAATCAAGTTTTCTAATTTAGAATTTTTTTTATAACTGAATCAAATTGAGTCTTTACTTTTGCGCCACCCAGTATAAGAGATTGATAAATTTCGATAACCGATGGGGTTCCACCGTAGCCTAATTGGTTAAGGCATTAGGGGTTTAACCTAAGATGCGGGTTCGAGTCCCGCCGGTGGTCTTTTTTATTAATCTCAAGATTTTATTAATCTCAATTTTGAAACATAGTATATGGTAAACTTTTCCTTAAAGTATTTAAAATCATTTAAAAATGTAATATTATTATTGTTACAGTAATATTTCTCATAGCATTAGCGATGCCCTGAGACGTGTGTCGCTTATATAAGCCGCGCCAATAAAGAAACGAATCTAAAATGGCGTCCCTGAATGTCACTGACAGATGATAGGGTCAGCAAATAAAAAGAAAGATAGAAAGAAAGTTTGTTTATTGTATATGTAGGTAAAATACAATTGTTAGTTTTATGTGTTGAAATGTGTAATGTATACAAAAAGATACATAATCTTTCATAAAAATTAGAACTGTTTATTTGCTTACTTTTCTTTAGCATTTTTTACCTTAACCGCTCGCAAGTAAGTCGTTTTTTTCCGTTAGCTTTCTTTACGGATTTCTTTTTGCATGCAGTACGCGCCGTGTGTGACTAAGATATCAATAGTTAAGAGTGAGAGCGCATGATCGCCGCTGCCATTTTAGATTCGTTTCTTTATTGGCGCAGGTTATACATAAAAATATTGTTTAAAGACGTGCCTCTTTCTATAGAGCTAAATTATATTAAGATTTTGATTATAGAAATAATTATTGTTGTTACTATACATATGACGTGACACTAGACTGACAGACAGGTCATAAGCTAATCTGCAATAGATTTCAGTTGCGATATTTTGTAGTTAATTATTTAAAATATTTTTTTCTTCCATTTCAGATTCAAGCCGCAATTCATGCGCATGAGTGGTACAAGAAGACATTTCCAAACTACCCTACCAGTAGAAAAAATGTCTTTCCTTACGTTTTCTAATTATTTTAAACATTAAGTATATTTCCTTTTTTTTTTTACTTAAATAAATACATTGGTGAAGGCTGAGCATTTATTTGAAAAGGCAAATGTTAAACGTACTTGTAATAAAATGTGTATGTATAAATTGTTTTATTACTTTAGAGAAAATCTAACAATACAACTCGTATAAAATGTACGTCCCTAAGGAGAAGCTTAGTTTGTTTTTGGACTGCAGTTTATGGCCTGATGGTATAACGTTCCGCCGTTTCGTGGATTTCAACAGACGAGATTTAGACAGACGTAAGAAATCTGATACTAGTGCAAAAATAAATATAAATGGGTAGTACAACAAACAATGAAAGTTTAAAATTCATCAGTTTCAATTGTAAGTCTTTTAAGAGATCCTCAGAGTGCGTAAGACGGCTTAGCCTAACTACAGATATTATTGCACTGCAAGAAACTTGGCTCTTGCCACACGAAATCGAACTCGGTACAGTAAACAACGACTTTGGATTCTGTGGCAAATCTGCGGTAGACCTAACCAGTGGTATACTGCGCGGGCGGCGTAGCACTTCTATGGAGAAACAGTAAGTGTAATTATGTGTCTGTGATTCCGTGTGAAAGTAACCGAATAAGTGCAATTAAAGTATGTGTGTCGGAACGGTTAATACTCGTTTTTTCGATTTATATGCCTACCGACTCTCCTGACAATCTCTTGGAATTTGTTCAATGTTTAAGCGAAATTACGTCAATAGTTGAGAGTAACAATATTGAAAATGTATTTATCATGGGGGACTTTAACGCTCATCCGGGGGAATTGTTTGGCAATGAACTCCAAAATTTTTGTAAGGAGCAAAACTGGACATGTGTCGACCTAAAGATGTTGGGCTCGAATTCAAATACGTATACTTTTGTGAGTGAAGCGCACGGCAGCCGTAGGTGGCTAGATCATTGTGTTGTTACTGATGCTGCATTAAAGTCGGTTTCTTCAGTAAGAGTATGCTATGACATTTTCTGGTCTGATCACAATCCAGTAGAGGTTGAGTGTAACTTAAAATCAGTTTGTCGAACCATTAAACCACCGCTCACCAAAACAAATAAAGTTCAATGGGGAGACAGGGATTTTAGCCAAACGGAAAAATATACTAATTGTTGTAACGATAAGCTAAGGGAATTTGGCCTCCCTCATGAATTTCAACAATGTTGTGATAGTATGTGTAGTGATAGTAGTAAGGATCACCTGGCAGCGATAGACACGCTTTATGGTGACATTGTGATAGCGTTACAGGAGGCTGCTGTTGATAGCTATGTCGGTCGTAGTGGTGGACGGCACCGCGGTCGTCATATTGTCGGCTGGAACAAGTATGTTCGTGACGCTCACAGGGAGGCTAGGCAGAAGTTTTTAACTTGGGTGTGTTATGATCGACCTAACAGTGGCAAAATTTATAATGAAATGTATGAATCTAGAAAAAAAATTAAAAGCAAATTACATTATTGTCAGAATAACCAGGAATTAATAAAAATGAATATTTTAGCTACTAAACACAAAAATAAAGATTTTAAAGGTTTTTGGCAACAAACAAAAAAGTTAAACCCGAAATCTAGCGTCCCTGTAAGTATCAACGGCATCAGCGAACCAAAACATATCGCCAATGCGTTTAGATGTCACTTTCAAGTGGAGTCTCCGCTAAAAGGTGAACAGACCAGGGATGCGGAGGTCGTCGTGTCGGCGGTGCCTGACCGTGTCACAGCAAAGCAAGTTGCTCTAATAATAAAAGGCATGACTCGAGGGAAGTCGCCCGGACACGACGGCCTCAGCATTGAACATTTTCAGCATGCGGGGCCACACCTCCCGAGACTCCTCGGACTGTTGTTTACGCTCTGTATTAGGCATTCCTACCTGCCAAGTGAGCTGATGAAGACTGTGGTAGTGCCTATAATTAAAAATAAGACTGGAGATAATTCCGACAAGTGCAACTACCGCCCGATATCATTAGCTACAACCACAGCTAAGGTGCTTGATGGCCTGCTTGAGAAACAGCTTAAACAATATCTAAATTTAAACGACGCACAGTTCGGTTTTAGACCAGGACTTTCGACAGAATGTGCGGTTATGTCTCTCAAGCAGACTGTCAGGTATTATACAGATAGGAGCACGCCTGTGTATGCAGCCTTTCTTGATCTCTCCAAGGCTTTTGACCTGGTTAGGTATGATATTCTCTGGCGTAAACTAAAGTATACAGGTGTGCCGGGTGAGTTAATTAATATTTTCAAATATTGGTATGACCACCAAACTAACCAGGTCAAATGGCTTGGCGAACTTTCTGACGAATACAGGTTGGATTGTGGTGTGAGACAGGGGGGGTTAACATCTCCTACACTCTTCAACTTGTACGTGAACGGGCTGATTGATGAGCTGAGCGACACCGGAATAGGATGCTCGATTGATGGTCACTGTATCAACAGTATTAGTTATGCAGACGATATGGTGTTGCTCAGCCCATCAATTGCCGCGCTCAAAAAGCTAATAGGCGTGTGTGAGGAGTATGCAAGGGTACACGGTCTCCTATACAACGTACAGAAAAGCGAGCTCCTGGTATTTCAAGCTAGAGGTCGTAAACTAGTAAATGTGGCACCTGTGCTGCTTAACGCTGTCGCTCTTCGAAGAGTGAGTGAGTTTAAATACCTCGGCCATGTGGTCACCGAGTATTTAAAAGATGATAGGGATATAGAAAGGGAGAGGAGGGCGATGGCGGTCCGCTGTAACATGTTGGCACGCAGATTTGCGAGGTGTAGTTTAGAGGTAAAGATCACTCTATTTAAAGCATTCTGTCAAACTCTCTACACCTGCAATCTGTGGGTCAACTACACGCAGCGGGCCATCAACGCTCTCCGAATACAATATAATAACGCGTTCAGGGTGCTGGTGGCTCCCACGATACTGTAGTGCGTCTGCGATGTTTGCGCACGCGCACACAGACGGCTTTCACACTGTGCTACGGCGCCGCATAGCTTCTTTGATGTTCCGCACTCGTGGGAGCGCCAACACCATTCTGAACGTGCTCAGCCACAAGCTGGACAGCCCCCTTCTGGGGCACTGGGTTCAAGCACAAGTACGTGTGCCCGGGGCCCCAGAGGGCGGCAAATACTTAAATTAGTTTTATTTATTTATTTATTTTTTTAATGTAACTAATATAGTTTTTAAGTTTTGTACCTCTAACATGTATTGTGGACCAAATATGTCTGAAATAAAAAGATTTTATTTTATTTTTATTTACTTTTATTTTATTTATTTATACTAATATTAAAAAGCTGCAAAGTTTGTTTGTTTGTTTGAACGCGCTAATCTCAGGAACTACTGGTCCGATTTAAAAAAATCTTTCTGGGTTGGATAGTCCATTTATCGAGGAAGGTTATAGGCTATATTTTATTTTCAAAGAAATTAGGGATCCGTAAGAAAATTGCGCTTTTGTAATCCAAGGTCAAATCGAAAACCTATTTATGCGTGCGCTGCAAAAACTATTGACAATAGAACAAAATGATGTACTACGGGTTTGTAGGTATTTGTAGGTATCATAGTTTAGTCACAATATAATCCTTATCCAAATTAAGCATTATGTTATCAAGGGTATTTATGTAGAAGTAAAATACTTTTTGTTTTATTCCAATCGGACATTTCGTTGAGAAATTATCACGAGTATAAAAACGCAAAGAATTGGTACCTAATAATGAGTTATTTGCCATGCCAACTACTGGTCCGAATTGAAACATAATTTTTGTGTAAGATAGCCCATTTATCGAGGAAGGCTATAAGCTACACTTTATTATAAAGTTTACGGGAACGGAAGTTACACGGGTGAAACCGCGCGCGGGAAGCTAGTAATATATATTTAATTTGTCATGTTAATACGGTATTTGGTTATAACACCTCTAATTATACAATAAGGATAAGTCTCATAGTTTTTAGATTTACTTGTAGTCTAGTCAACAAGTTTAAATTGGTGAAAAATGGTGATAAAGCTCCTAAAAATATGAGTGATACCTCATTGGATTCGGAATGACGTCTAGAAAAAATTATTAGAAGGAATAATTAGCACGCAATAAATTACAAAAGTTATTAACAAATTAAGTTGCAAAAAAAATAGGATTTTGTTTTTTGTCAAAAACTCCAAAATTATGCATATGTAAATTTTTTAAAAAAAGCTTCTTAAAGAGGAATAAATTTCCAATTAAAACGTCCTCACTCCTGGAGTTCTATCTCCATTATTTATAATTTTAATTTAACGCTGAAAATAGGACTCCGCGCAGCCGCTACGGCATGCGCGCGCCATCTCAAAAGTGAGTACCTACCCCACAGATTTTTTTTTATAGTAATAAATATCAATTAAAAAAATTGAATTAATTATGGTGTATTGTGAACGCTTGAATGAAAAAATTCCTATTGGAAAAAAGTTCTAAAATTCATTTTTCAACAATTTAGGATATTGTTAATTAATAAAAAAACTTCGGCCCTTCGTCTTTATTGTAGGTAATAAAAAATGTTTATATAATTGCTCTAAAATCCTTTCGCTTCTTGGAGCCCTTTTTATATATATACTCAGTAGGATCAAGCTATTAAATTTTTAAATTATAATTTTTTCAAGTGAACAACAAAAAACGGATTTGTAAAAATAGTGGTTACAAATTTTTTTTAAGCATATTTTTTTACGACAAATTGTTAAATATAGCTGCTCTTGTTATATTTTGAAGTGTCAGAAAAAATATATAATGATAGTCAACATTTGTTTATAACAAATTGTTAACTTAATAAACAATGAATTTGTTGATGAAAAAAATATTTTTTTTTGTTTACCTGTTGAGAAATGATTTTTAAAGATAAAATAATTTCTTAACTACTTATTTAAATAATGGAAATATTAAAAAAAAACGATTATATACAATAAAAAAAGGATTTAATTTATTTTTTCTTTTTTTAATCATTATTTTCTCAAGTCAAAACTATTGTATTTTTTTATATTAAACTAATCCATTTGTTTATAAAACATTTATAAATAAAATACCGTAACATCGAGGTACTTTAGCCCTAGGGGTCAACTTTGGCCCGAAACGGAAAAAAGTATAAGCTTCCCGCCACGCCACACATCAGGGGCTAGCGATGTAGTTCGCGGTACTCATCGATAGATGGGTATATGGGGCGGGTGAATAAAACAGTTTAACATTAACAAAGCTTGGTCAATTCATTTGGTCGGCGACTAGTTGCTACATGTTAACTATACGCGTATTTATAATGTGCAAACTTTGTCACGAAACACATAAAGCAGGTAAGTTAAAGTGTTTGATTGTTGTCAATTGTAACAGATATGTATCTGGGATCCGAATGTGGTATAAATCAAAGAGTATAAGACATGAATGTAAGAAATATATGATTATTTAAACCACAGTATTCTTTGACCATCGTTTTCGGGTATCTTTGACCCATAGGCCAAAGTAACCCAACGATGTTTTTTACGATTTCCAAATTATTTTTATTGGCTAAATATACCTTTTTTTGTCTTTCAGACGGTCCAAGATGCCTACAATTTATAACAGGAAACCAGGAAGTCGACGTTACATTGATTACACAGACAAACAGTTACAGCAATGTCTATGTGATGTGAGGTCCAAAACATTGACTGAAAATTTTGGAAATTTGGCTTATTTACTGTACCTGACATTGAAAATGTTTAGTTAAGTCTTTGTTAAATATTAATTAAAAGGTACGCATAAATCTGATATTATCTTATCTAATGATTTTCAATTTTGAAGACTGATTAGTTACAGTTGATTTTTACAAAACGTTGAACTAGTTGAATAATTTGATAGAAAACTTACCTAATTTTGATATGTTAAATATAGTTACAAATGTTAACTACTTCTTATGATTATAAGTAAGTTTAAATATATTTCTGTTTGTTTCAGCAAAGTATTAATAAAAAAAAGATGTTTGACAGATTTTTTACTTTGTGTTGATTGTTTGAAGTTTTTTTGTGGAATAAAAACAAATTAATATTTCATTGATATATGCAATCAGACTCAACAGGTTTCTTTGCGCTTTCATTGCAAACAGTTACGTTTTACTTATAAATCCCCGGGGCCAAAAAAACGCGCCTCAAAGTGCAACTTTGGCCCAAATTTTGCAAAAATAAAAAAAATACTTGGGGGTTGTTTTTTTTTATTTTTTTTGTATCTGCATGGGTTGGTTATATCCACAACTAAACACATATGACTATAAAAGAGTCTTAATGCCATTTGAATGGAACCACTCAAACGAGAACTTAAAAACATCATAATTTTGGGACAATGTACCCCGATATTACGGTATGTAATTTTTTTTCACCAAATTGTTTAATGCTATTAGCAGATACGAAAGCAGCCATAATAAAATAAGTGCTTAAATTTTTTTTTTATCAAAAATTTCTACAAATCTCTTTCTTTGGTTCACTAAAAAAAAATATGATTAATAAAATTAACAATTTTTAATAACTTGATCCTACTAAATAATTGATATATATGTAATAAGGGCTCCAAGAAGCGAAAGATTTTTAGAGCAATTATTTAAACATTTTTTATTACCTACAATGAAGACGAAGGCCCGAATTTTTTTTGTTAATTAACAATATCCTAACTTTTTGAAAAATGAATTTTAAAACTTTTTTCCAATAGGATTTTTTTCATTCAAGCGTTCAAAATACACCATAATAAATTCTATTTTTTAATTGATATTTAATACTATAAAAAATATATTTTCTGTGGGGTACTCGCTTTTGAGATGGCGCGCGCATGCCTTATTATTTTATTAGTAGAACTCCTGGAGTGAGGACTTTTTAATTGGAAATTCCTTCTACTCTAAGAATCTTTTTTAAAATATGAATAATTTCGGAGTTCTTGACAAAAAATAAAATCCTATTTTTTTTGCAACTTAATTTGTTAATAACTTTTGTAATTTTTTGCGTGCTAATTATTCCTTCGAATACATTTTTCTAGACGTCATGCGTCATTCCGAATCCAATGTTTATAATCCAAAAATGTTCACCGGGTTTGTAAGGGTTTCGTTTAACAGTTTCGGAGATTAGCCCAGTTAGATTAACTTGGCCATCATAATACACTTTATATTCAATTATAGATACATACTATACACATTTGAAAACGGAAAGAAGCATTTACGTTAAACCGTTTTATATATATTTTTATATAGATAGATAGGTAGATCTATTATTGTAAAACCTCCCACAGAACAGAGAAGGACCTCTTTTCTCTGAGTTCTGTGAACCCCTACTACAAAAATTACTATTATTATATTGCGTGTTTTTGAATGATAGGTACTCGGAGATCTGAATTCGCCGCTCTGATAGAGGGAGCCGTGTGTAACTACCGGAAAAAAAGATAATAAAATAATAAACAACAACATAAATTATAAATATTGACCAACTGAATATATTAATAACACAAAGACACACACAGACGACATTGCACACGTTGGCCTCTTACTAACTAAGTATTCGATATTCTTACTTGAATAGGAAGCTGAAACAAAAGAAAATGTATAAAACATTAATCAATTGCACAATATATTTATTTTGTTTAAACCTATTCTGCATTGTGTGAATCTGCAACGCGTCCTTGCAACATGAATATTAAAAAAATATAAATGAATTGTTGCGTTTTTTACGCAGCTAGTAATTATTCATTTATATTATTTTCTTCAATTTCATTTATATTGCGCAGACGCAGTTGGGTTACAATATCATGACAATACAACCAAAATGTTATGATAGGAGGCCCGGTCGGGTGACCGGGCTTTTTTGGCCTCCTATGTTTTGACATAGGGGGACAGGAAAGTAACATTTCACCTGTCCCCACTTGCCTGGCATTATAACTTGCCCTTACTGCATAAGTTAGTTAAAGTTTAAAAAAAAATAGTAAGGCACATCATTGTAAAACGAACCCACAAAAAATGTCATTCTGACATATGAAACTAAATTAAAAGATTTATAAAATGATCTCTCACCTATAAGGATACCCTTGAGTCTTGGCTCTGAACACAGACAACAGCAGTGAAAAGAACACGCAGACTAAAACCAATCCCACAACGGATTGGAACCGCCTGCGCTTGCCCTCAGCCTGCGTACGCGCAGGTTCGACGTCCTTCACTCCGCCGGCTGCTTCTATCATTAATATCATACCTACAACTACTGCACCATCTGATTTCAGGAGTTCAGGAAAAATGAAGTACATAACATTATAATTATTATTCAATGTAGTAAGCAGAACTTTTCTACAAACATCTTTTTTCACATTTTATCTTTAGACTTCCTCTTTTGCATGTTAAGTTTTCAATAATAGAGCCACACACTTAATTTTTGTAACAAAACACAACTATTTCAGTGTATCACGAATTTATTTCGTACCTTAACCTTTTGAACGCCATCGACCACTTTAGTTGCTGAGCGATTCCGTGACCAGGACGCAATTGACTCCTAAAGTTGTCTAAATTTTGCTATATTTTAAACAATTATTTTTGCTATGTACATAACGACTTTTAATTGAGTTTGAAATATTTTTAGTATGTTAAAATACATTAAAAATATTATATATCTGATAATTATCGTCAATTCGGTAACTTATGAGCTCGTGTATAATAAATAAATCAAATGAAATTACGCTTTACATTGTTTATTATTTGAAATCAACTAAAACAAAGAAACACTTTTAACATAATTAAAAATCTTCTACCCAATTGCTTCAGTATTCTGGCGACGGGAAACTTGACTCGATACTACTCTCTCCTCTAACTTCACGAATATAGTTAATTATTTTGAAATAGACTAATGACCGATCCTCAGGTTTTACCTGTTCCATTTCAAACGCTATTAAAGCAGCAAAATATTAATTCCGCGGATCACGAGGATGTGGATTGAAAAAGTGTGCATCTTCGATATTTATCATAACGGCACGAAAGTCGTCTTCACTGACTTTAATATATTGTATATATAGCTACAATATGTTTGTAAAGATTTATCTTCTTGGGTTTTTATTTTTCGTTTTCTGGGACACAAAATTGACGGGGAACTTGGGCCTTCCTCATGACTGGCTTCAATAATGTCGGTGTCTTTATCTTTAAAAATAACGATTACACCTTGTTGGACACACACACTACACTACTAACACTTGAACTTGAAACTATTTTACTATAATGATAAATATAGATTGCAGTTATGATTAATAGAACCGACCACATTGAACCACTGAACTCAAGAACTTTATTATTATTATCGATAAATCATAGTGGACGATCCCAACACTAGCGAAAATGTATTTTTTACTAGGCTTGGCGTTGGGGGTGAGGTAACGTAAATAACCGCTGGCGTGCAAAAGGTTAATCTGCTTTATATCCGTGACTGCCACAGAGAATATAGTGTTCAGTGCAAGGCTCCTTTTAAGTAAATTATGGAAATAGCAAAGAAAGTAGTTTAGTGTTTTGTTTTAGTGTTAAGATAAAATGGCCTCATAGCCAAGCTTGTTATTTTTATAATATTTTAAAAGGATACTCAAAATTGCTACAATGTAGCTCTCCAACACAAACTGTCCATGAGATCCACCATTGATATACACCGGTCCATTCTTAGTCCTATGGAAGAACGGGGGTCCTCTAATGTGGTTCCACATTTGACCAGACACAAGAGCGAAGCAGAAGAAGACTGCTGCTACGGCCCACATTTGCTTGTTGTAAAGGAACTCTAGGTTATTTCTGCGCATGTACATGAATCCAGCAACTAAGACGAACAGCATAGAGAAGGCTACAGCTCCTGAATAGTTTGGTGGGCGGAATATTCGGATCTGAAATAACAGTTTTTTTTTTGTTTATTACAGATACTAAAAAAATACAAATAAGAATATTAGAAACAGACAAAGTATTTTTTTTAAATTCAATATTGGAAATTAATACATATCTTTCCTAAACTACAATATCTTCTGAATTAGGAACATAAATTGTGATAGAGGTCATAGCCAAATGTAGAAAAAAAAGTTGGCAATATTCTACAACTTTTTTTTATTATTCTGGGACTGCCACATATTTTAGGTCTCTAACAAATTTGCTCACTTATATTTGTGATTAACAAGGAAACCACAAATTAATGATAAAATAATGATAATCTTTTAGTTGATTTCAAAATTTTCATATTTATAATATTTGAAAGATTTTTTAATAGAGATTTTTTTACCTGTACATCAGTCCTGTCTTGGATCCACTTGGCAATTGCCTCAGCATGAATGCCTGACCTTTCAAAGTCCATGGAGTCAGCAGGCTTAGGCTTACCTTTAGCTGGGAAGTGCATGATAACAGGTGCAGTATTAAGACGTAGCTGTAATAATAAAACATGTTTCTAAATAATCATCAATTACATGGAATGGAAATGCTCATTACTGGCATAATCTCTCTTGTGGTAGGGTTTATACAATAGCATGTCCGGATCTGAATTGTTGAGGGGCTACCCTACGTGCCTAGCAAAGCATTGCATTAGTCCCAATTGTCATAACAAATTTAACAAATTTATATCAGTATATACGGATATAAATTTTCACAGATGTTGCCCATATGGGCAGCAGCATTAAAATTCCATTGTAGTAAAGCAACATTACTGGCAACTAGAAATTAGCTTTAAAATGATTGATATTATGGCAGGTTTGCCAACTAAAGTGGAACATGTGATAAATATGAGAAATGCCATGCCATGCTTTTTTATTTCATAATTTGTATTTTTGGCACTTGTTCACTACTTATTAACTTTGACAAATTCTTTTATTAATAATCCTTTATAACAGCCCAACAAGGTTAATCTTTGTTGGACTGCACTAATCTGATTATACTACACACTAATCTTATTTATAAATACAAATCCCCAAAATGTATGTACAAGCATAACTTAACAATGACTTGAACAACTTGGCAGATTCTTTTTTTATTGTTTATTAGTTTTAATAACCCACAATACTGAACGTAAATAAATACCTTTATGGAAATAAATATATTATTTCATTGGAATGTAATTTTGACACAATTGTTGTTACATGCTGTAATAGAATTGACTTACCATTTGGAAGATATCAGATCCCTCATCAAAATCAACCATACCAAAGAACAGCTTATCATTATAAGACGGTGAAAATCTGTATGAGTTAGCTACAATCAAATATTCGTCATACACATGTTGACAAATGGCACAACGTCTTGATGGAGCCATCGCTGTGAGCATAACTACAAAAGAGTAATCTCTTGGAGGTGCTTTTACATATTCTTTGAATTTGTTCAGATTTAGTGGTACAATGGATCTCTTTGCAGTCATGTCTGTTAGCTGCTTGACTTTCTCTTCAGCCTGCAATTGGAATAAATATAAATGGTAATCGAAGATAGAAAAAAAAACATACACTCAAAAATGGTGTGGTCATCAATTATAAATTTTTGCTTTTCTGCATGCATACTGATTGGCTATGCTCTGAGAACATAAGAAAATGAAGTGGTATTAGAATATCCCTTAGTACTAAGGTTTATAAATATAATACTGTTCTTAGTGTGTTGGTCTGTCTGTTGCAATTAGGCCCGCGCAAAGTGTATTATTTTTGCGATTGGAACATTTGCATCTGAATCACTAAACTGTTCCGGAACACTGATATGTTTCATTTGGAACACCGGCACCGGCTCAAAAGATGCAATTGAATAAACATGCAATTCAAACAATATCATAAAACAACTGATCGTGTTTGTTTAAATTTGCGCAAACATAAACAATTCAATAAGCTTTGTCAAAGTAAAATGATACCTAGTCTTCTATTTCATACAAGAAGCAACCTAATAGTATTTGATATGTAAGCACCATAATGGTTATTATTACGTGCATTGAATCAAGAGCCGCTGTCCGAGAGCTAGCGAGCGAGCGTATATGTATCCCGCTCACCGCTCAGCATTTTGTGTCTCACTCAAATCTCTCACTCGCAACTCGCAAGCGACGTCGTTCACGGTCCGGTTGGTCCGCAAAGTAGTGTTTCAGATTCAGTGTTCCAAATGATGCATTTAAAACATTACTGACGATCCAATCTTTCGAAACACTAAGATGTTTCGGAACAGTGAGTCGGTTCAGTAAAGAGTTACACACCTCTAGTTGCAATGTTATCTAAAATCTTATGGACTCTATGGTTTAGTTATATATTATAATTTGGTAATGTTAAGTGTTCATTTTCACATTAACTTCTTAATCATTGGCAACGGTCCTCGAATTCACCGGAATAATATTGAATGTGATCTTTATAGCCCATATCTCAGTCTAGGATAAAATCTATCTCTATAGTAAATTACATCCAAACCCGTTGAAAACTTTTTACGTATTTAAGTAACAAACAAATTTTTAATTTATGAAAAGGTCACCTAATCTAGGTTCTTGATAAAATAGTATTTTATTGTAATCATGTACTGAGAATATAAAAGCCGGTATTAACATGAGAAAAACATAAATACTTACACTTTTAGCGCGAGTTTGTGCATGGCTCTCATAATAAGTCAAGATTATAGTTAGAAATAATAAAATGTTGTACTTCATTTTAATATTATTTTAGTAAAAATTACTATTTTTGTTGGAAAACAGGATGAAAATCTGAATTGTATTACGAATTGACATTTGCCACCTCAAAACAAACGTCAGATTCGACTGACGTGAAGTGACGTGTACCTATTAGGGATGGACGAAATATATCGACATTTTAAAAACATTCGGTTTCATTAACAACGGCGGATATAGACAAAAGCATTTGTTCAATTTCATACCCGCCCGAGAGGGCTCGTCCGATTTTAGCTTTACGAGGGCATCGGATGGTACTGGATGATGGTGACTATTAAATTACTCGATCCCTTCTAATTAAGTAATTTTCTATTAACAACCGTTGGAGTTACAGTAGGTACCTTATTTGGTAAAATTTCGTAAATGAGCTATCCACTAGTTAGCAGAGAGGAAAAGATTTCCATATTTACTGAATCTTTTAAAGTACCTATATCTAACAATGACTGGGTTTATGTTCCAGACTGTGGTCTAGTAACAAATAAATATATAATAAGATTTATACCAAGGCCTGCCAATAGATTTCTTGGTGGGCAGATTCTTTTAAGTGGCGCCCCGGGCACAGAATTTATATTTGACCCGGGCCATTTCCTACTTTTAGAGGAAACTATTTAAATTATACTTGCTGTAGGATTTAAATATCACGTTACAATGGCACCAGGTGATTTATCTACGTATACTAGTACAAATTAAAACTGAAAGTCAATATTATTCTTAATTTGATTAGGGAATCGACCTCTAGACTCCCAAAACTCCTAGGCTACGGACTCGCGGCATAATTAGCATAGTATCGCTGTAGTCCTAGATACTCTGCGGTGAGGCAGTGGAAGGATGCTTAATACATTTCTAACTGCTTGTAACTATTTTACCATGATTGTTCGTTTATCATTCACTTACAGACCTCGTTTCGCGAGTCTCTCAACCAACCAACCCTTAAATCATGCTTAATTTTGCACAATAAGTTTCGAGTGTAAATAGAACCAACGATCTCTGAAACTAATACCATTAAACTATGTAGACAGTCAGAACATTAACAGACATGAGTCGAAGAATACTGAAGAGTGGTAGAGCCAGTGGCGTATATAGGATCAAGGGTCCTGGGGCAAAAAAAAAATAGCTGCGTCTTAACTGTTCAGGTTTTATCAATATATAAACATATTTTAAAAACGCAAAAGTTAAGGTTTCGGAACCCCGAGGCACTGCCCCGTTCGGTACCTAACTACGCCAGTGGGTAGCTAGGGGTAGAGCAAAGTAATAGTATGCTTAATGTGCTGCTCGACTGGGAAGTAACGCTGAGTTGTTGTATTGTGAGGGGAAGCCCTGGACCATCCGGCAGGTCTAATGGTAATTTTTTAATTAATTGGTAGTCGAATTTGGGTGCGGCAGATTTGAAAAGCGTTCCGGTCTCTTTCAACCATCGCTTGATACAAGGCAGTTGGAGATCGGACCGCAAATTACGATTACGAATGAACTTCGAATCTATTCTAATATTATAAAAAGGTAAAGTAGGTAGTGTGTGTTCGCGCAGCGGAATGTTGTTGAATTAAAAGATTTTAATTATGCAGATATTTAGTGTATGACGTCGTATAATTGTGTATGGTAAAAAAAAAATTGTGCACCCAGCCATTGTGGAGAAATTCACCAAAAACTGATTCCGCTGGGCGAACGTTGTCCTGGCGGAACTTTTTTTAATCCATAGACTTAAGAAGAAAAGAGATGTGTCCAAAAATCAGTGTGTATTTGTGTGTAATTGTGTATGTACGAATAAAATTAATGCATGCATAAACTTCGGAGAAATTCAAGTTTCCGCTGCGCGAACGTTTGGCCATTAGCTAGTTTTCATATAAAGCGCTTACATAGAGAGCTGTAGATGTTTACATACGTTGTTTTGAATTTGTTTAAATTTGTTTTAAAAACAGATTTAGAAAAAATCGTAGGGCTTAAAAGATAAAAATATAAACGTAAAATACGCTTATTAGGTCTTAGTTCTTAAAGTATGCACTTTGGGGTCTAGATTTTCACGTTTATACAAACCTTGTAAGTGTCTGCAACATGTTGCCAAGTATCAATGATGTTCCGTTAGTAATTAAAGAGTTATAGGACAAATTTACCATGAATAGATCACTGTTTACAAAGCAGTCAAATATCACGACGTTCTAAAGGAATTGCATGGTAATATGTATGCCAATAATTAGCTTATTCATTCAACTATTCACATGCAAAATTTCATGTCATTTAATTCAGTAATTAAAGAAAAACAATTATAATACTGACGAAGCATCGAAAACTTACATAACCCGACCAAGTTCGGATGGCTACAAAAAAGCGGCCGTGCAATATATTTAGGTAACATCCCAAAATTTATAGTATAATACCGGTATAGAATTGGTATAGGCGATAACACAATTGTTATGTAGATATAATTTATAGGTCATTTATTTTTTTACACCTACTTTATAAATGTATTTGACTATGGCAGAAAGTAGGTAAGTACTTTATTTAAGTATGCGCTTGAGACTTGAGATATAATCTAGATATATTATTTAAGACAAATAAAATTCATACAGCTAATTTCTATTGAAGATTTCACGGATCAGGATTCTAACTATAGACCCCTTAGAGAAATTAAATAATTACCACATGTAAGCACTATTGTTTAGGTAAATATTTATCATATTGTAGTTTATTACACTATTTAACCAATAGACTAGGCATGCACGAGCGTTCCCCTATGCAACTTTAGTGGATCAAACAATCTAATAACTTAAAAAAAAACTACTACTTGAATCGATTTTTTAATTGATGTATACTGTTGTACTAGTAGTAACTTATGTATGTGAGCGTGTTCCCCCGCACCCCACCAAAATATGCAGAATTATTTTGTTCAAAGTTCGTTACGCTTAAGGCTACTCCTTTAGTTAAATAGACTAAGTATTGTAGTTATGAATTGATCAAAAATATTTTAGTGTGAAAAAATAGACAACGCGCTTGCTGCGCGCAACGAGCGATAGGCGGCTTCCCGCTTGAAACGGTACTTCCATCCTTGAAGAAAAGAGATGGCAATATGTTTTCATTAGCCACGGCCGCGTGTATTCGTTTGCTGTGGAACTTGAACCTGATTTTGTTTTATCCCCAGTCACAAACAAATATGCAGTCAAGGACAATGTGCGTATGCGCTGCTGTTTTGCTATGCATCGCCAATTCTCTGTAATAATAATATTGACAAAGTGTTTTATTAATGATATAGTGTAACAGTGAAGCTTAACATAATTATGTAGTAGGATTTTATTTTATTGAAGCTCGAAATATTATACTTTACCTTATATTCATAATCGTTTATTAAACCTATTTTAGTTAAAACATAATATTTAAGTCTATTGCTGTCTTTGCAAGCGTTTGTTAACGTTATTATAATTAGATAATTAAGTATTATATGTAATTAAAAATATTTTTGTACACGGATATATTACGATACGATACGATATGTCTTCTATTAATTGAAGATTTGTTTTTAGCGTAGATAGTGGCGTTATTAATAAAAAAATATTTTTTATTCAACAAATACAATTGTTTTATTTTTCCTAACGCTTGTGTACGCAACTGTACCATATTATAAATACTATATTGGAAGGTTAAGAACGTTTCTTAGATATATGGCACGGCCGCTTTTTTGTAGCCATCCGAACTTGGTCGGGTTATGTAGGTTTTCGATGCTTCGCCAGAATTATAATTGTTTTTCTTTAATTACTGAATTTAATGACATGAAATTTTGCATGTGAATAGTTGAATGAATAAGCTAATTATTGGCATACATATTACCATGCAATTCCTTTAGAACGTCGTGATATTTGACTGCTTTGTAAACAGTGATCTATTCATGGTAAATTTGTCCTATAACTCTTTAATTACTAACGGAACATCATTGATACTTGGCAACATGTTGCAGACACTTACAAGGTTTGTATAAACGTGAAAATCTAGACCCCAAAGTGCATACTTTAAGAACTAAGACCTAATAAGCGTATTTTACGTTTATATTTTTATCTTTTAAGCCCTACGATTTTTTCTAAATCTGTTTTTTAAACAAATTTAAACAAATTCAAAACAACGTATGTAAAAATCTACAGCTCTCTATGTAAGCGCTTTATATGAAAACTAGCTAATGGCCAAACGTTCGCGCAGCGGAAACTTGAATTTCTCCGAAGTTTATGCATGCATTAATTTTATTCGTACATACACAATTACACACAAATACACACTGATTTTTGGACACATCTCTTTTCTTCTAAAGTCTATGGATTAAAAAAAGTTCCGCCAGGACAACGTTCGCCCAGCGGAATCAGTTTTTGGTGAATTTCTCCACAATGGCTGGGTGCACAATTTTTTTTTTACCATACACAATTATACGACGTCATACATTAAATATCTGCATAATTAAAATCTTTTAATTCAACAACATTCCGCTGTGCGAACACACACAAGTAGGTATGAGACGTTGTGTAGGGTATCAATGGATGTACTGAAACGATTTTGAAAATAAAACATCTTTTACCAATAGAAAGCCGCGTCATTTAAGTGTCACAGGCTATATAGTTTCTACGGGAACGAGATATACGCGGGACAACAGCTAGTAATAAAGTTAATAAAGGGTACCTACAACCTTTTAGACGCGGTATGAGCGAATGCGGCATTTGTGTATCATAAATATGCGGTGTGGAACTTTGTAAAGAATTATTATATGGCAATGTCTCAAATGGTTTCAAAACCAGTGCAGCCCCCAATCTATTACTTCCAAGGTAGTAGCTTTCTAAATTGTACAATACTTTTTTATTTTAATTCAGTGGCTTTAGGCATAAAAGATTACATTTATTATTTTATTTATGAAATATTGATACTTGGTGTATTTTTTCTAATTTATGTTCATAGTCAAATGGCTAGGGTGTGGTTTTCTCTTATACCGCATATGCAATTAGTTGTGTTAGAAAAATCTTTTGTAGTCTACGGGAACACCGTCGATAATTAGTTACAACTTTTTCCGGTTTCGTAATAGAACGATGAAAGTGTTTTGTAAAAGGTTGCTAAACGTCAACTGGTCCAAGTGAAACAATTGATTTATAATTTACATAAGTTATTTTCAAAATATTTTATTAACACAATTCATTCAATAACACCAAAGATTATAACATTCTCTAACATGAACCTAAAATAAAATACAATTTTACCTAAGCATTATACTTACCAATTTATAATCATTCAAACATTTCGACTATGAGGTATACAGAATAAATATTTTTTGAAATATTTTTTTTCACATTATAAGTCATCAGAAATGTAATAATACTATTAGATAGTTTAATATTATGTAGTTACACATATAATTTGATTGCGAAAGCTATGTCATGAAAGCATTCGCTTTCCGAATACTTATTCATTACTATAATTATAATAATATTATATTGCTTGCATAAGACCGAAAAGGAAAATAAAACACACAGTATTATCAAGTAGAAACAAAATAATATGGAATGTACAAACCATGTTTATTTACTGATTCCTGGCAATACAATGTTTGTGACCGGCTTCAGAATGTGTCAGTGGCCACACAAGATAACATTTACAGGCTGATAATACATATCCACAACAACACTGAAAGCGTAGCATGTACGAGTGGAGCCAGATGTTACCTTCGCGTCATCAGTGATCGTAAAAGGTACATAGTACCCTGGGGTTCAACGGTTTCATAAATTAATAAGATAACTTTTGTTTGGACTTAAATTTCTACTCTAACTGTACATTAGTTTCGCCTTAATGCTAAAATAATCTAAAAAGTGATATCGTCGGGATGGTACGAAGATAGTTCGCGAGGGGAAGTGAACGCGCAAAAAAACTTCTGATATGTCGATAGGTGAAATTAAATTATCTCCTGTCACCGAAACCGAAATCAAAATGCGGTAATAAATTAAGTAATACGTAACGCCGTCATCGCACGGTAGCGGATGTCTCGTGAATCATGATTGGAGTTCGAAATTAGTGATAGTTCACATTTATAAAATTGAAATAGAAAATATATTTATACAATTCGCGTCTCTGGGCGCGGTGCGGCCGCAGCATCGAAGCTGCACCGGGCCGGAGATATGTGCGAAAAGATATAAACGTTAACGTTCAAGTAATCAACAAGTACTATACAAGGTGGAGTGCTCCGAGGCCCTATGCGGTCCGCTACCGGCGACGACTTGCTGTGCGACAGTGACGGGCGTACTGGGGGCATAGAAGCTCGGAGCACGGGCGACGGGAGCAAGGTGTGCTGATGCGTTTACTGTTGTTTCGTGTAAAGGTAGATGGCGACGATGAGACCGTAGAGACCCAATACTTCGGCGAAAATGAGGATAAGGATCATTCCGACGAATAGCCTGGGCTGTTGTGCGGTACCACGGACACCGGCATCACCGACGATGCCTATGGCGAAACCGGCCGCTAGACCAGAGAAACCTACAGCCAGACCGGCACCCAGGTGGATGAAGCCCCTGGAATAGACAATAAAAAACCTGCATTAGTATACTACACACAAACTAATAGATTACTTATAAAATAAAAATGTGCTACAATCGAAAATTTGGAAGAAATGAGAGGTATATGCAATATGCCCAAATAATTTATGGCAAACTTTTTTAATTCTGTTGTGTAATCTTTACTCAACAAAAATAAATTCTGTCTACAGTTATTAAGTCTTATCAATTTGATAGATCACTTGTTATCAATTTGTACCACAAGTGCTTTCAGTTATCATGCAAATAACACAATTTATTTGAAATAACACAATTGATTAAAATAGGCATACCACCAATGTAAGCATTGTTCTTGCACAGACTTGGACAAGACTATTTCATGTAGTATTAGGTAAATGTCTAGACGAGTGGGCTAGATTATGACAGAAGATCTTGGCTGCCTGCCAAAGTAGCACTAAAAATTGGAATGAAGCTATCAACCAAGAGTGTGAAGTAATTTATGTGTACCAGACATTGTTAGTATTATGTTTATTATACTATTTGTCTTTCTTTAATTCCTATTTTTCCTGTTTCATTATTGATGTAAAAAGTATGTAATAGTAAAAAACTTAATATCCCAAAAAACCACTTCCTGTCTTGCACAAAAAAATAAAACAATGATTGTTGTTGGTGATTACCTTGAATATTGTCAAGTGGATAGTAAATGTATTTGCAACCTTACTACAATGGTAGACATAATCATCTAGCTTAATTCATTGGCTTCCACAACCATTTACTGCTTTTATTTAATTGTACAGCTAGTTCAGATATTTATATAAATGAAAACAGAACTAGAAAATGGTGAATTTTATTTTGATATACATACATATTAGTATAGTTATAAAGGTCGGGAAGTTCAACACAGTTTTCAAAAAGCGTAGGTAGAAATGTTATGTGCTTAATTGGAAAAAAAAGAGTACATTAATAAACCCAAAAGTAGCTTATACAAGTATATCTTTTAATCTAGTCATCATTTGATTAGATTTATGACTCACTACAATAATTATTGTACTCCTGTACTACTGTAATTGAACTCTAAACTAAATGGCAAAACTAAAATGTCAACTTACTTGTAAAGGGTGTAGTTATTGCTGGGTGATTCCAAGGAACCAGCAATCAGGACAGCCACGACTAGACCGTAGATGGCAATGATACCAGCCATGACAACTGGAATGATGGACTTCATGATGAGCTCAGGCCGCATCACCGACATGGCGGCAATACCGGTACCTGACTTGGCAGTTCCATAGGCAGCTCCGAGCGCTGGAATGTGATAAACAAGTAATGAGTATAGGTTCAAGTTAGGCAACTTCAACATGGAATTCAGGTTAGAGTCTTGAGTTTGTACTTTTAAAATAGATAAGAAGTTTTTTATCAGGTTTCAAACTCATTAACAGTAAAATAAATGGCAGTACATTGCACTTAGTTACTATTAAATAGAGACTTGGCAGTTCATCCGAGTCTACAAAGTTGTTTTTGTTGTGAACACCTGTATCTTAACAGTCTACTACAGTAAAGTAAGTACTGTGATAGGTTTTTATTGGTCAAATTGTATTTGTATTCAAAACTACTTATGAACCAATTATGATTAGTCCACCATTCAATATAAGTCAACTGAAAAAAATATTAACTTTTATATGAATGTTAGTAAATGTATGATTGTTATAGTTATAATAGATGTTCAAGATAGTGAAACACAAGAATAGATCCTTTTTTAGAACCTTCTAGTACATATATTAAGATAAGATCTATACTAGGTATAGTTGAGAGCTGTGACCTATTTCCATGTTAGCCTGCTTGCTGAATAATATATTAGTCTATGTACTATATTTATACATGTTTCTACTATACTTCAGCCTGTTAACAAGTTGTGTTACAGTTTCCTGTGTAACTACATTTGTATCTCTATAGTTATTGTGTGTAATTGTATGAAATTTTTATAAGCTTATTTAAAAAGTGAAGTATGACCTATTTAATTTTGTATAAATACATATCAGAGGAATTCTGGGATTGTCAAATACACTGCATTGTACATTGTATAATAACTGAACACAATCAAGTTTTATTTTCATCATTTCATACAATAGTGCTTTGATAATAAGGATTGTGTAACTGTTATTATAATGATAAAGATATTATCTAATAGTATCACATGAGGTTTTTATAAGTACATACTATTATACTTTATCCTAATAGTTAAGTTAAGAATCTGATATTTTTTTGGAAGGTAATGAGAAAGGGTTTCAGCAAGGAAGAATTTTATACTTAATGGTAATAGTAATAAGTCTTAATTTAGTTAAGTTCCATTATATGGTCATGTGATATCAATCATGTTTTTGATTTTCATAATCCCCTGTAATTGTAATAATAATTACTGTAAATAAGGCAGAAGCATTGAGTTACATATTGTTAGATTACTATGATAAATGTGTTGATAAGTACTTATGTATGTACTTGCATACTTGCTCATGTGATTACAAGTGTGGCTTTAAAATAAGTTGTGTATATAATGTATACAATTGAAAAGGTATTTAAATCAATGTATTTATATTTAAAGGACTAGTAAGTTCTTTGATAAGGTTCAAGTCAAAAGTTGAGCACCTGACTCAATCATGTGATGTCAAGATGATCATGTGATGAATGAGGATGTACTTGTTTCAAGTTCTGGTGTAATGTAAAATAGAAGCTTTAGAGCATACAATGGAATATTACAGCAAACCTGTATCACTAGTATTACAATATGCATTACAATGCAAGTGTGACCAATGTAATGACCTAACCATGTAATTATGTCAATAGTAACTACTGAGATGAATGGGCTTAATAAAATGTCATACTTAAGTTTTTTAATAGATTTATCAAGTAAGGGGCGTTGCTCAATATAGTTACTATAGTAATCAGGATTATCCCAGGATGTACTAAGTATCTTTTGCTGTTTCAGCATACAACAATAATTAGAAAGTATTACCGCGCTGCATTTAGAGTAGCCAACAAAGCAATGAAACCTTTTGATTGGCGAATAAAACACATTGCAGTAATACCAACCGTAAACTGTCTACATATCAAATCACATGACAAGTGATTCACAATTATTCCGAGAAACAACGCCCCAAATTCTAGCAATCTCGCGCAAAGAACCATTATAACCGCACCTTTATCAAATTCGTCCAATCGGACATACCTAACTATATATTTATGTAGGGATAGCGTAAAGCAAGATGCGGCTACCATGTACTATAATTAGTGCTCCTAAAATAACCAGAATTATATTGATTTCAGATAGAATCTGCAAGTAATTTGTTTACAACTAGCATTCTTTCAATTCTAATAGCGCATGCTGGGCGCCTGTAGCTCCATTGGGAAGATCGATAATCTTTCAAGACAGCCATTTCGATAGCGGACCACACAGAATACATACCGCTAAAGATGATAGCAGACGCCGCTCCCATAACTCCAAAGAAGGGTCCATAGATTGGGCTTTCACCGGACATTTTGTAGGATTATTGAGGGAGTATTTACAGGTCCCAAAAACTGTGATGACTATCTGCACACACTCACTCCACGGAACTACTTTTACACAGACAAATATGGCCCAAGCTTAGCAGACTCGACAGAATGGGTCATATGACGATTGATGTTCAAGGCAGCGCTCGATATGACCTAAGTTCTGATTGGTTTCGATACGTCATTTCCGAAATACGCGTCCAATCGTGAGCTAAAGATTTACTTGCGTCGTGACGTCCAACATTGATGTGGATCGCTGGCCAGCAATTTTCGGTTTGCGCATGTGCTGATTGTTCGTTACATGTCTTTTAAATATTTTGTAAAAATAATTATCTGTTAAAGGTATAAAAAAGAATAACAGTATTGCTTTTTACTATTTTTTATATTCAAAATTTAGATTTTACAAATGTATTTTCTTTAATTCAAGTAATTAATATTTAATTAAATTTGTATTGACTACCGGTAAATGTTGCCACTTTTTCAAACATGCTATTTCGTAGTAATTACCTTTTAATTTCCACCAAAATGCGTACCTTGAAATTATAGTGCATAAATCGGTACCTAAATCATAATTTTAGTTTGCCAATACATTTGGAAATCTTTTTAAATTGGTGTTTCTATTCAATCATTGTTACTATTAGGTCTAAATAAGTAATTGCTAATTGATTGACTGGAACAGAATAATACGTTGGTATATTTCACTAACTTTCAAGGTAGGTAATTGCTGAAATTAACACGAATGCTAATAACAACATCAAATTAATGAAAATAAAACTTGCAGCACAAAATGATGCTTAAAATACCGCTAACTGTACAAATAATTTACTATTTAGCAATAAATCATAAATTATTTGTAATGTAACTATAAACATTTAACATTCTGAAAAGGGGTGTTTTCCTAAAACGGGAATAGTCTAGTGCAGGTGACACCGTTGCGGGCAACTAGTTCTTGTTCTTATAAAGTAAAGACGGAGCGCTGTCAACTACTTCACCTAAGCTGTTTTTTGTGCCTTATTGTTGCTATAACTTTTCACAGTATCCCAATGTTATGAACATAGCTTTGGGCTTTGATTAGTACCTTTTCATCATACAATTCGACATTTTTTAAACATACAATATTTTTTTTTATAACATCAAGCACCTGATGCTTGGTCAGATCAACTGATAAGGTAAGGCATAGTTTTGGTACGCGCCAAGGCAGAGTTTTATCGGCTTCAGTGCGTTACTCACAGCGAATCATTAAATTTTATTTGGTCGGAGATTAAAAAAATTCTTCAGTTTTTTTTTTATTGTTGTGTGGTTATTTTATCTTCTTGTCATGTCATCAATAGTCTATCTATAGTTGGAATGTCATAGTGTTTAAAGGCAAGCTTTTCAGAATTTTTTGGAAAGTATAAAATATCAGGCATCATACTATAATTTTATTTATAATTTTGGCAGTATTTTGGTTCCATAAGCTGGTATTACTGAACTGTCAAAATTTACAGTTTCCACGAAGCGAAGATAATTAGAACTAGTAGAAGCGACCTTCAAAAAAATAAATGACGGTTTCTGTTTGCTTTTGTGTAGTAACTCTAATTTGTAAAATTTATAACAAAAAAAAAAAAAATGAGGTTTTCACGAGTTAAAAAATTGGCTAATTCTTACTATCTGGTACTTTGACATTATTTATTTTCGTTCTATATTGCTCTGTGCTCATTGATGTCAATTGAAAGTAATGTCACTGTCACAGTGATCATAACAAACAAATGTCAAATTTCACGTTGTAAGCATTGCATGTTGCCCATGCTTTCGCTAGAATAATAATATTTGTTTTTACTTATGATATTGGAAAATTACGTGTTAATTGCTATTTATCGCCAGACACTACTGCTAAGTGAAACGATTTTATTTTAGTTAATTAATTTTACTTTTTCACTATGAAGTTTCATTACAAGGTAAAGTTTTATTTATGTTGTATTTATTTATAATAAAAAAATATCGTTTGTTGTATAATAATAAAATCTGAATACTTTCTATACAATACAATACTTCAATATAAGTAATACAGAAAATTTACGACACAAAATATTGTTGACTAACCTAACCTTTTTTTTTTTAGTTTCAAAATTTATTAGGCACTGTTTATCGGAAAGGAGACATATTATTTACGGGCGATGGAAATTGTGTGATAAGTCCAGTAGGAAACAAAATAACTGTTCACAACCTCAAACAGTAAGTACCTATTATACATTTATAATAATATAAATATAAGAAATAAATTTTATGAAGGCTATAAATATGAATAAGAAAAATCTTTTGGCTTTGCATTATCTAATGTAATAAAATATTTTTCCATAATTTTAAAAAGTAAGTTTTGGATCTTCAATATATAAGTTCCTAAGAGGAAGTAATTGTCATAAATCTGACTTTAATATCAGGGGCACCTTTGGGTTTTGGTCCTAACCCCTAAGCTAACCTAACCCTTTAATATTTCAGGAACAAAAGCAATACATTATCATTTGAGAGCTACTACAATTATACTGCAATAGATGTATCACCAAATGGATCTACTCTTCTGGCTGTTAATGAAAGTATGGCTTTTTTATGTATATTTTTATTTTATTTTAAAACACAACTCTTGCTCTATGGTAATGTACTTCACAAAGACAATCAATCTATGAAAAAGACGAAAGATATGTGGTTTAAACAATTAATTGTCCCAGGTGGGAAACAAATGCATGTTAGGTCTATGTCTACTCTGTCATTTTTTCTCATTGCTAATAGTAATTATTTATTTTTGCTAGTAAAATCAATATATAATTGCTTAAAATCCAAAGGGCAACAACTTAACAAAAATGCAGAAATTGTACTTATGCTGGCAGAATTGGTAAAATTTTTGCATTTAATTATATATACTACTAGCGGCCCGCCCCGGCTTCGCACGGGTGGAGTTTTATACCCTACCCTTGCCCTACCCTACCCCTACCCTAACCCTACCCTACTCCTACCCTACCCCTACCCTACCCCTACCCCTACCCCTACCCTACACCTACCCCTACCCTACCCCTACCCTACACCTACCCTACCCTACCCCTACCCTACCCTACCCCTACCCTACCCCTACCATACCCCTACCCTACCCCTAGCCTACCCTACCCCTACCCTACCCCTACCCTACCCCTACCCTACCCTACCCCTACCCTATCCTACCCTACCCCTACCCTACCCTACCCTACCCCTACCCTACCCTACCCCTACCCAAAAGTATCCTATGTCCTTCTCCCAGTTCTTAGCTACCTCCCTACCAATTTTCAGCCAAATCGGTTCAGCCGTTCTTGAGTTATAAATAGTGTAACTAACACGACTTTCTTTTGTTTTTAAAATGTATTCTGCTATTCGGGACGGAAACAAATCCAACAAATCAAAAACCATGGCAATCGGTCCAGCCGTTCTCGAGTTATAAGTGTTGTAACAAACACGACTTTCTTTTATATATATAGATTTCAATAGCTACTTAAAAAATTACAGATAAAAAAAACATATTAGGTCTATTTAGAAAATATATGTTATGTTTTGACAGTAATACGGTAAATTGGTGTGCCAATTATTAACAACAATTAAAAAATCATGGTCTATTAATACATACCTGAATACACAGTTTTATAGCTCACTGCCAAGCTGCTAGTGTGGATCTGTGTGAATTTATCTAAAACCATATTGTTCATCCATTCCATCTGACATATGTCAGAATATGGAACTTTTCAGGAGAATAAAATTCTATCCTATCCGATCCTACTATAATATGTGAAAGTTTGTAAGTATGTTTGTTACTCTTTCACGCCTACAAAACTACTGCCCGAAATTGACTGAAATTTGCACCGGGATAGATTATATGCTGGATTAATATAAGGGCTCCATAACATCACGCTCCAACCCACTGGAGCAGAGTAACGCTAGGCGTAACAATATAATTTTAATTAGACACTAGAACAATACTATTATATTAATTACTTTATTTTACTAGTTACTATCGTACAATGTGTGTTTTTAATTGGTAAAGCAATATGTAAAATGTCAAACTGATGTTTGAACTTAACCCTTAAACAGGCAGAAGGTATGTTTAGAATACATTGGTTTTGATCTTTATTACAAGTACGTAAATTTCAAAATAAAAGGGTTAAACAAAGATATCGTCGGAGATGCTGCAATACCGCGGAAGGGACAGTGGCTAATAAGGTATAATTTCATCTGTCAAATAATATTTTCGTTATGTACTTTGTAAAGGGCAAAAAACAATTTTCTTCATTAAATATTCAACCTTATAAGCTATTGCGACTTATGCGATATTGCACTATCACCGATGATATGTCATTATAGGTATAATAAACATGTCAACAAGATTTCTTTTATGGGACATAGGAAGATATTTTTTTTATTTCTCAAAAGGGTCTTTTAATATAACACATGTGTCCTTAGTTTTAATATTCAACCTTATAAAAGGAAAAAGTTGTTGTTATTGTAATTGGTAAATTAATTTCAGAGGGAGAAGCGCAGATGATAAGTCTCTTAACATGCACAGTGATACACAGATACAAGTTCAAACAACAAGTGAATGCTGTAAAATTTAGTCCCGATGGAAAGTATTTTGCAGCATGCTGTGATGATACAGGTATGTGCTTTTAAAATATATTTAATAATCTTTTTATAATTTATTAATATAAGCCTCTTGTTGTCTACTGCTGAACAATGAACATAGACCTATTATTATCGATTTCCAGTTCTTTTAGCACGACTTTTAGCTTTTAACTCGCTGGCGACCTTACTCACGCTCATGTACAAAACATCAATCACTAACGTTAATTGGCTGTGGTATTCTGTTAGGTGGAAGTACTTTGACAGTCAGCCCAGCAGCTCATTGAGCGTATTAACTCTATGCTCTACCTCTCTTACTTCTTCTTCTTGTGTATTTGTCCACTATTTCTGTAAAGTAGAGCTAAAGTTACACAAAATTCCCCAAAAGAACTAAAAGCCATAATCCCACAATCTCCCTGCCAGCGACCGCCCTGAGCCGAGGTCCCACACGGGACGCCCTTTTGCGCAAGTTGCTTAGTTTGTAGTTTTTAAACCATCTAAGCTGGAGCTCTGCTCGCTTTTATGCCCGGTGAAATAGCAAAAGCCTCGTGGCTAACTATGTATGTCTGGCTGAAAAACAAAAACAAGCTCTATTTGTCTTTCTCAATCTCACATTTCTTATTCCAAGCTACCAGCTCAGTAATGGTAATTTTCATTTTTCAGTATTCATAATGACAGCGCCCTGTACATTTACGGGCGAGTTTCGCTCGTTCGTAATGAAACGTGTGTTCAAAAAGGCTAGAGATGAAGTCACTTGCCTAGACTGGTCGGCTTGCTCCAAACTCTTAGCTGTCGGCTCCAAAGACACCACCACTAAGATATACACCGTAGATTATCTCGACAACTTGAGTATGTACTCTTTAAGCGGCCATACTGATAAAGTAGCAGGTGTCTTCTTTGAAAAGAAAAGTTTGGATTTAATAACAGTTAGTAGGAACGGTCAGGTGTGTCTCTGGGAAGCTAGTATGGATATGGATGACTTGGTGGTGTCCAATGTTCAGATATCTCACCGGAAGAGACGTAAGATGCAGAAGGAAGAGGAAAGCGAGGATGAGATTGATGAAAAGGCTGTAATTGAAAAGGATAAAGAAGAATATGTAAGTAAAGTTTATAAAATATCTATTTTGGCCATTCTGCCCAGCCAATCCAATCCTTTAACTTTTGAAATCACTTATTTGATATTTGTCATATTATATTTACATTTGGACAAGTGGTCTTTTGCCGCCTGACACCTAACAGTAATTTGCCATTCTCTATAAAATTTGCTCCCCTATTGACAGACCAATTGATCGATAAGTCTACAACAATCGAATATAGCTATTAATCGATGGCATTGATCGGCGACCGATCAATTTGTAAGGTTTCTTAGATTCTATATAATCATTTTTACCATACTACTGTGTTATACACACGATATGTATGATAAAAATGATTATAATTAAGTTGATATAATTTTATTTTGTGCAGTACTTTAAAAAAATATAGGTATATGTTACACACAAATGTCAACACAGATTTTTTTGCTTGCTTTTAACACTATCATGTAAACATATTTTTTTGATTACAGGAAAGTGACAAAGAAGACGATAACACAGTAAAAGAAATTAAAACAGAAGATGAAAAGTTAGTGTACAAAAAGTTGGGTAGACATTACATTGGAGACGAAATTAGGAGAGCTCATCATAAAGTGAAGCTTACTGCTGTGCAATATCATAAAGAAACCAAGATCTTAGTTACAGGTAAGGTGGACTCTTTTTTCCTTGTTATAAAGTTCAATTTGTGTTATCAGATTTACTTGTTCTATGCATACAAAATAGTTCATTCATTAGTGACTGATTTAAAGGTTTTGTAACAATCTTTCTTAATTATTAAACGTTAAAACAAATGAATGGTATTGCTTGAATGTGTTTGCGATTTTATTAACTGTGTTTATTTTTTAATTACAAATTCCTATAGATTCTTGTGAACACTCACCCGACCATTAGATTGCAAAGAGCCTTTTAATGCCTTCGTAGCTTGTGAACACTCACCCGACCATTAGTGACTCGACGACCGAGACCTCGAAAAAAAGTAGACTAAAACTCGAAAAAAAAACTAAAATTCTATTATTATAATTTCCCCGCCAAGTCCCACGGTAAATCGGTTTAATTATGTTGTAACAAACAGGGAAACACTGTTGGCCCACATACGGACGTTATACGTCTATCTAGGTCATGTCATGCGGTGTATAAACAACAAGTAGACCAGGGTAGATAATTTTTTAAACCAAAAAAAATTATAGTAGTATGAAACCTATTGGAAAAGGAAGAAAATATAACAAAAATTAAAGGAAAAATAAATTACGGTCGATCTGAGGTTGGGAAGTGGTAAAAAATGGGTTTTTAAGGGTAAAAAAAGGTTACCCTCGATTTCCGACAAAACTATAATACCTGACAAGAATCAAATAAAATCTTGTATATTTAGTACGTACTCAGATAAGTTTTTAGTAAATTTCTTGAAAAAAAAAATCAAAATTTGTAAAAGATAAAAATAAAAAACCGAAAACTCGGTTTTTTGAGTTTTTCACATAATTTTGGAGGTTAAGGTAAAAAGTATAAATATAAAAGTTGTAGATCTTTTTATTACCTACAACTTTGCTATTTAACTTTTTTCCATAGGACTTGAAGTTTTGTCCGAAATCGAGGGTAACCTTTTTTTTGCCCTTAAAAACCCATTTTTTTACCACTTCCCAACCTCTGATCGCCCGTAATTTATTTTTTCTTTAATGTTTGTTATATTCTCTTCCTTTTCCAATGGGTTTCATACTACTATATTTTTTTTTCATTTTTAACCATTTTTAAAGGTTTTGGCACTGGTCTTAAGACCTTCCTAGAAAGTATTAATATCAAGTAATTATCATCATCAACAGCCAGTTTAAGTTCACTGCTGAACATAGGCCTCCTCTTAACAGTGCTTGGCAAGCCAGGATCGTTGACGGATATTGTCATAATCACCACTTGATACAGGCGGAATGGTGATCGCAGTAAGATGTTGATCTTGAGCTAATAGATGAGTTGGTGCCCATCCATCAGCCATTTGTCCCTCAGTCGCCTTTTGCGACACCCATGGCTTCCCATGGGTGTCGTAAAAGTCGACTGAGGGATAATTGAGGATACATGGGGTAATAATATTACAACAAATCCTATATGGCAGGTTTCTCCACCGGTATATTCTTCCTGCACGAGCTTCCTGATGTGAACCTGATCCACACGCTGAGTATCTCGGAGCATCGCATCAGCAGTATAGCTATATCTTCGCCAGGAGACTGGATCGCGTTTGGATGCCCTAACATTGGACAACTCCTGGTTTGGGAGTGGCAGAGTGAGTAATTTTTAAATAATGTTTTATTTATATAAGACAATTTTGTCCGGATTTATAAGGAATCGGCAAATTAAACAAATGTGTTGCTCTAAAAAGACAAAGATTTTATTTTAAAATAATTTTACATTTTACGCTATATACAATCACTCTATAGTTTTTATACAATACCTGAAAAGACAAAGAAACGACATTTAAAGTAATTTAATTAGTTTGTCGATTCCCTGCACACGATAATTTTTATTCACAGCTTTTCGTTTTCATTAATCATTCTCGTCATATTAAAACAAAACTCTTGACATTGACTTTTGCAGTTCCGTAGACAATGAAGGTGTGTTTAGATTAATAAAGAAATGTAATCTCTTTACATCTCCCCCGCCAGAGAGGAAAAATTTTCTAAAAATTTTTCCCAGATCAGTGTTCATCCATTTTATCATTCATCCGAATTGTCCTACTATGGTGCTGGAATGAGTTTTGTGATGTGAAAAAGATTTGACTCCAATTTTCTATGACCGGTATCCACTCTATATATAGAATTTGAAATTTTTTCTTCAATTCTGTAGGGACCAATCCTTATTTCATCTAATTTTCTTCTATTCAGCTTGTGTCCATTTTCTACATATACTTTATCACCTATATTGAAATTATGGTGCATTCTATTTTTATCAATTACTATTTTATTGTAATTATGTGACTTAATTGAATTTTCAAATGCAGTTTTTCGGTCTTTAATCCAATTATCTACTATTATCTCCTGTTTTAATTCATTTGGTACGAGTGACACATCTATCCCATCCAGGAGGTATCTTGGTGCAAAGCCAGTGACAGTATGATCCGTATCATTGTATTTGCTTATGCAGTCATGGGCAATTGTTGTCCATGCTTTTCTTCTTCCATTTTCATTTAATTTGCATCTGATTTTATTTACCAGAGTTTGATTCAATCTTTCATTTAAACCATTTGAAAATGGTGCATTTACTGCGGTGAAAACAAGCAGTATTGACTTTCCGTTTAAAAAGGTTTTTAGTTCCTTCGAATTTATTCCTGGATATTGATCTGTGAGTATCATGCCAATTTCATTATCATTTGCCACCTTATTGATTAATTTAATGAAGTCTTTAGCATTCTGTGTCTTTGATGTTACTATATATGCATATCGAGTGAAATGATCCACCAGAAGGTGTAAATATCTCTTTGTGGATCGAGAGCCTCCAAAACCCCCAATTGTATCAATAGAGACAATTTCAAAGGGTTTTGTGGCGGGTCCTAAATGTGACATTAAACCATATTTAATTTGTCCTCTTATTTTATTCCTTATGCATGTCTCACATGTTCTACATATTTTATTTATATTTTTTGTCAACTGTTTTGCTTCATATACTTTTCCAATTTTCTTTTGCATCTGTTTTATACCAATGTGGCACATATTTTCATGTATTTGTTTTATAAGTATCAAACTATATTCTTCCGATATTACAATTTTTTCTTGGTTCTTTAATTTTTATAATATATATTGTTTTTATGTATTAATTTATTCTTACTTTTTTGTAACTCTTCATTTTTAGGGTTCCGTAGCCAAATGGCAAAAAACGGAACCCTTATAGATTCGTCATGTCTGTCTGTCTGTCTGTCTGTCTGTCTGTCTGTCTGTCTGTCTGTCTGTCTGTCTGTCTGTCTGTCTGTCCGTCCGTCCGTATGTCACAGCCACTTTTTTCCGAAACTATATGAACTATAATGGTGAAACTTGGTTAGTAGATGTATTTTGTGAACCGCATTAAGATTTTCACACAAAAATAGAAAAAAAACAATAAATTTTGGGGTTCCCCATACATAGAACTGAAACTCAAAAAACGTTTTTTCGTCGAACCCATACGTATGGGGTATCTATGAATAGGTCTTCAAAAATGACGTTGAGGTTTCTAATGTCATTTTTTTCTAAACTGAATAGTTTGTGCGAGAGACACTTCCAAAGTGGTAAAATGTGTGTCCCCCCCCCTGTATCTTCTAAAATAAGAGAATGATAAATCTAAAAAAAATATATGATGTACATAACCATGCAAACTTCCACCGAAAATTGGTTTGAACGAGATCAAGTAAGTAGTTTTTTTTGAATACGTCATAAACCGTAAACCGAAATTTACCTTTCATTCAATCAACTATTATTAACATCGATCAGAGTTACAACGAGCTACAAGAACGTTTATACCAGGTAGGTTACTTGTTGTATTCTTGATATTAAAAATAGGTAGGCACTTGCAACTAGTAGGTACGGAACCCTTCGTGCGAGAGTCCGACTCGCACTTGGCCGGTTTTTTCTTGATCTGTTACTATATCCTGTAACTTTATGAAATTAACTATTTTCAATTGGTCGTCTAAGTCATGATTTGCGTCCAACACAGGGTCTCTGCTTAAGCAGTCAGCTTCTAAATTTTCTTTCCCTGGAGCATATTTTATTTTAAAATCATATTGTGACATATAATACATTAATTCCCCTAATTCCTCATCTGTTCTCGATTTAATATGCATTTTTTCCAACGGTTTGTGATCGGAAAATACCGTGAATGATTTGCCTATTAGCCAGTATTGCCAGTACCGTATTGCTTCTTTAATGGCTAACGCTTCTAAATATATTGCTTTGTTTTTCTTTTGCGAATCATTTAATTTTTTTGAGAAATAAGCTACTGGTTTCTCGGTACCATTAGTTTGTACTTGTTTTAATATTGCTCCAACTCCTTCTAATGAGGCGTCTGTATAAATACGTATTGGCAAATCTTGGTCAAAAATTTCCAGAACAGGTTGTGAGCATAGTAGTTCTAAACAAGTGGTTCTAAAATAATTGTACTCTTTGGTATGTATTCATGATAAAAATTGACTTTCCCCAGGAATTGCCTGATATTCTTTTGAGTTTTTGGTGTTGGGAAGTTCTGTATTGAAATTAAATTATCTATCAAAGGTCGAACCGTATTATTCTGTATAATATGTCCAAGATATTTTACCGACTCCGAAGCAAACATACATTTTGTGAATTTTAATCTAAAACCTTCTTTCTTTATTGCCTCTAGTAGTTGTGTTAAATGTTTGATATGTTCAGAATATGATTTTGAGAAGACCAATATATCGTCTATATAATTAACCGTAAAATCAGTTAGCTGATATTTTCTTAGAATGTTACTTAATATTCTTTGAAATATTGCCGGAGACGTCTTCAAGCCGAACGGTAAGCGAGTCCATTGAAAATGACCGGTTTGTGTCACAAAAGCAGTCTTTCGTCTATCTTCAATTCTGAGTGGAATGGACCAGAATGCAGAATTTATATCTAATGTTGAGAAATACTTACAGTTTCTTGTCTTGATTACCAGATCGTCAATCAGTGGGAACGGTTGAGACTGTGGTACCACTATTCTATTTAAGTCTCTGAAATCAATACACAGTCTGGTTCTATTATTATCCTCTTTCTTAAAAGCTAAGGTCACTGGTGCTGCAAACGGGCTGTATGATTCTTGTATAAGTTTATTTTCAAGTAATTTTCCTACTTGTTCTTCTATTTCTTTTTTATCTTCTATAGAGCATCGATATGGTCTTTTACTACAGTACTTGTCGATCATTAGGTCTATGCGTGCTTCATATTCACTCACTGTTCCGATATCATATTTATTCTTAGCGAAGCATGACTTATATTTATCAATCAGATTATTTATTTCCCATTGTTGTTGGTCATTTAAGTGACTCAAATGCATTTTAAAATCTTCTTCCTTTATATTTTCTTTAAAGTTTATAGAATATGAGTTATTTTTACTTTTATCTTCTTTGAGACTCTTGTTGTCACATATTTTTTCAGATTTTTGGATAATTTCTAAATTCTCATTTTGAACCAATTTAAACTCTTTTATTATATCTAGTCCAATAAGAAAATCATATTTGAATTCCTTTTCATCCACAACATAAATATCTATATATTTTTCTATTTCCAAAATCTTGATTTTTAATGTTGCCATACCTTTGGTTATTTTCACACCATTAATTGTTATCAAATTTGCATTATTATAATATTTTTTTCTTGGTTTCTTTACTCTTAACAGTTTGGAATTGATAAGAGAAACATTAGCTCCCGAATCATATATGCCAAACGTATGTAGTTGTTCATTTAATGTTATTTTAACTTTAATTAATGGTGTGATTATTCGTTTTTTGGATCACAGTCGTTTAATTACACATCTAACACAGTATTGTTTACATTCTTATTGTAGTACTTCTTGGTCTCATAGTCTTGTGTTTTTAAACCAGCATTTTTCCTCTGGGTGAAAATGGCTCCCTTTGTTTAATTTTTCACAAATCTTGCAGGGCTTGGCAAGACTTTTTTCCACATTTACTTTGTTGTCAAAGGTGTTTTTATTTTTATTATAGTTCTTCTTGTATAACACATGCTCATGTTTTTCAATTCCAAAGCAGAAGTCACTGATTCTTTATCAATCTTATCTATTATATGGTCTGGTAGCCCCATCACAATAAGGTTTATCATAGTCTGTATATCAATTTGTTTATTTACTTCTAATAATAACCTCTCCTTCTTCGTTGCATATTCCAGCAATGAACCCGCTCGGAATTTGAATGCGAAGGCGTATTTTATTTGTGACCATCCTTTATTTCCATAGGTTGCGCACAAACTTTTTTTCCATACTGTCCACTCCGAGTCGATGGTAAATTTTATCAACATACTAGTATACCAATCCAAACACGGTTCATCGATAAGATGTTTTAACGTCTCAATTTTATGAGCACTCTGCAGTATTTCATGTCTATCGCATTCATTTTCAAATTCTTGAATCCATTGATCCACATTTGATGTTTTACCAGAAAAATTTTCAAGCAAAAATTTTTCTGCTATTTTTCCTAGATTCCTATTTAACGGTTCAGTGTTGTTATAAGCACTTATTGTGGGTTTGCTTTCAATTATAACTTCTTCCAAGTATTGATCACTAAATTGCACATTTTCCCCTTCATCTAAGTAGGTGTTCCGTAATTCATCCGTCAATATGATCCACACCCTTCGTGATTGATGTCTTCTTTTTAGAGAGTTCTTTATTTTTGTAAATACAGCTGAGCTTATTATGTCCGTGTGTTTACTTATCGGCTTCAAATCATCAGGAACATCATAAACCCGTCCATCGGGTGTCTCGATTGTGGTTATACATGACAAATTTGTTTTTCCATCACTCGCTGCTATCATCGTAAACGTGAATCTTAATTTCTCCATTTCTGATGATATTTTCTAGAAATGTCGTTTTATAAGACAATTTCGTCCGGATTTATAAGGAATCGGCAAATTAAACAAATGTGTTGCTCTGAAAAGACAAAGATTTTATTTTAAAATAATTTTACATTTTACGCTATATACAATCACTCTATAGTTTTTATACAATACCTGAAAAGACAAAGAAACGACATTTAAAGTAATTTAATTAGTTTGTCGATTCCCTGCACACGATAATTTTTATTCACAGCTTTTCGTTTTCATTAATCATTCTCGTCATATTAAAACAAAACTCTTGACATTGACTTTTGCAGTTCCGTAGACAATGAAGGTGTGTTTAGATTAATAAAGAAATGTAATCTCTTTACATTTATTTATGTACACAAGAAATATAGTGAAGAGAAAAACAAATACAAACAAAAGGCAATGTACAAAGGTACTACTTATTTCTAAAGAAATCTCTTCCAGTAGACCTGCGAAAGAAGAGATGAAAATAAAGAAAGCAATAATAGTGTGTAGGTAGACATACATACAATAACTACACATATACTTAAAATATAAATAATATATATATATATATATATATGTATATATATATATATATATATACACTCTTGAAATGATTTTTTTTCATAAAGATTAGGCTCAAACAACTCGAACCAACCTTCTCTTCTTTCTCTTGCTTTGATATTCAAACCGTAACGGAGTTCCTCCAGCTTCATTTAAATGTGTCTTCATAGTTAGTAACCATTTAAATATCAACTCAATGTCCACCATGTAACATTCAATTTCGTCTAACAGGTGAACAGTACGTAATGAAGCAACAAGGCCACTCGCTCGACATGACTTGTCTGACGTACTCGCCAGATGGACTCTACATAGTAACAGGTACATTTTTAAACACGTATTTTTATGTTGTCTACTATTACTAAAAGAAAAAAAAATCGATTTGAAAAAAAAATACAATTGGCAGCTACACTATCCCCGGATGACAAAGGCTATATTTAATTAAGTAGTTGCCACGGGGACGGGAGCTGCGCGGGTGAAACAATTTGCCATGTTAATTTTTTTTTAAACATATCTGCATCAAATCAATCTTTTGTCTTCCACTGCTGAATCCCGCAAAACATAGGCCTCCCCCACCGATCTATATTTATATCTAATTATATTTAGACATATAAAGTGATGTATGTCTATGTATAATCTATAATTACTTTCCTTTTGAATATTGAATCATTTATTAATATTTAACCAGGTGGCTACGATGGTAAAGTGAAAGTATGGAACACAAGCAACGGTTTCTGTTTCGTGACGTTTCATGAACACAAGTCAACTGTCACTAGCATTGTGTTCAGTACCAACAAGAAGTTCTTCGTGTCCGCGTCGCTAGATGGCACTGTTAGATGTTATGACTTGACCAGGTGATTATTGCGATTTGTACTTTATACCTATTGACTAAGAACTATTTTGATGTAACTTGTGTTTTTTGACAATTATGTTCTTGGAAGTTAATTTTAGACCCGTTACCTTTAAGGCATCTTAATATAATGTGTATATTTTTCATTTATCGCACGACAGACTGACTGATTAAAAATTCTGTAAGATGAAATAATTATAACAATGTTTTTAGCTACTTAAGTTAAGTCATACTTTTGTTAGATTAAGTCATAAAAAGTGTAATTTTGACAAGTACAAATGTGTATAAATACCTAACCGCTGACTAAATTTAATTATGTTTTAAAATAGGTATTTAATTTGAATCTTTCAGATACCGCAACTTTCGGACGCTGACCTCTCCTAGCCTGGTTCAGTTTAGCTGCGTGGCTCTGGACTCCAGTAGTGAGCTGTGCGCCGCGGGGGGCCAAGATGTCTTCGAAATATTCGTCTGGTCCATTAAGTTTGGGAAACTCTTGGAAGTAAGTATTGATAACATGAATAGTCTCAAAAATACAACGTGTAATTTGACGAGTATATAAAAAATGTATATATTTATTTTTTGCCATAGTCACCACGCTTGTTAGGCGGGTTGGTGACCGTAGTATTATGTTGTAACATACAAGGATACGCTGCTGCCCGCTCCCTGGTAAATAATTGTTATAGAAGATGTTATAAAAATCGGGACCAACGGCTTAACGTGCTTTCCGAGGCAAGGAGGGGTAGTCCCTCAGCCAACCAGACCCGGAAAAAAAACTTAGAATCTACACATAGATTTCTTGTCCGGCGTGGGGATCGAACCCATGACCTCCGAGGTTTAAAGCGAACCAAATACCGCTATGCTACGGAGATTGTAATATTATTATTATTTTCTGTGTATTTTTTTTACATAGTTTTAGGTTAGATTAAACCACATTACGAGCCAAAGACTAAGTAAATGCGGCGTGTGCTATGTGTATGGTGTTGATTCGTCTGTAACATTATCATTATTAATATTCCAGGTTCTTGGGGGTCACGAGGCGCCAGTATCGTGCGTCACATTTAGCCCGACTCTAGCCAGCTCCCGCCTGGCGTCCGCCAGCTGGGACAAGACCGTGAGGATCTGGAACTCCATCGAGACCAGCACCGACTGTGAGACTGTGCAGTTGTCTTCCGACGCCCTACAGGTGGCGTTTAGACCTGATGGCGAACAGGTCAGCACTATATATGATATTTTTTTTTCCTTTTTTGACCGATATCAATAACGGCAACAGGTAGACGCTTGGAATGGTACGGAACCCTTCGTGCGCGAGTACGACTCGCACTTGACCAGTTTTTTTATATTTTTGATGGTTTTTATAATCGCTATTAGTACAGAGTTAGTCCCACCTAACAGAATAACATAGTCAAATAACATTACTTATTGAATAATTTAGTGCATTATTTTTCGATTTGTGGGTCGTAACCGTCTGGTGGGTCGCGAAGCCAGGATCGCCAGCAAAACATTTGTCGTGCTAAAAAAAAATACTCTCTGACGATATTAAATCTGTATAAATGATATTTCAGATTGCAGTATCCACGTTAGACGGTAACATAACGTTCTTCGACGCCACCACGTGTGATCAGACGGGCAGTATCGAAGGACGCAATGATCTAGGATCAGGGAAGGCCGAAACCGACCTCATTACACCGGAGAAAATGCTTAAAACCAAGTAACTGACAACTAATATTTAAAAAGCTTATAAACACTGTGATTTTTTAGTTAGTTCCCGGTTCCGTGGGAATTTCATAATTAAATATAGCCTATGTTTATCCTGGATATGAAATGAAATAGTTTATTAGTAACCTTTAGGCTCTTGGCAACGTAGACGAATAATTGGCGCTTGTTATACGTCATTTACAACCTCCGTAGCATAGCGGTATTTGCATAGCTCGCTTTAAATCTCGGGGTCGTGGGTTTGATCCAAACGCCGGATAAGAAATCTTTGCGTAAATTCTAAGATTTCTTTCCCACACCCCATCGACTCAACACGCGTCGCGTGTCGTCAGGTGGCGTGGCGTTTTACAATATGTTTCCGCCTTTAGAAAGGCCAGGTTAAAAGTACCTTAAACCGAAGGACATGCATGAGGAGATTAATGAATGTAGAAGAGGTAAAAGTGATATGTCGAGATGTCGTAAGTGCTCTCCTTCCTACCCATATGGGAAAGAGGCCTGAATGTTTGTATGTATGCAAAACTTCATATGTTTTCTTTATATTATTTTCAGAGCATTCACTACGATATGCTACTCAGCCGACGGCTCGTGTATTCTCGGCGGAGGCAACTCTAAGCACGTGTGTCTCTACAGCGTGAAGGAATCTATTCTCATCAAGAAATTTGTCATCACCCAGAATAGGTCACTTGATGCTGTCAATGTAAGTTAACTTTGATTTATAAACCTAAGTTAATACTACAGGATAAGACAAGAAACGATCTCGTATTAAGTCTGGCAGGTCGTGGGTTCGATCATTATGCCCAGTGTAACATAGGCCTCCTCCCGAGGAGGCGTTTTTGCTTTGATCACCACACTTGGCAGGTGCGTTGGTGAGCGCTGTATTATGTTTTAATATAAAGGGAAACGCTTCTGTCCGTTCTCAGGTATCCAATCGGGAATAAAGGTGTAACGTGCTTTCCGAGGCACGGAAGGTAGGCCCTCAACCAATTAAATCAGGGAAGAAATCTTAGAATTAACACAAAGATTACACATGGTATCGAACCCACGATCTCCGGGAGTTAAAGCAGGACTTATATAACTTGATTGTAGATTTGTTTTGTTTTGTTTTAAAAAGACAACTCCCGCACTAGGGAAATAAATCCCTGTGTCGCGGGGGACTTTACAAACATTCATTTCACGGATACACAGAACACCCAGACTCAGAACAACTATTTGTGGTTTACACAAATAATTGTCCCGGGTGGGAATCGAATCCAGATCACCAGGTCTCAGAGGCAACTATCGTAACCACTGAGCCACCGGTGCAGTCACACTAGTGGTCGCCGAGTAGACGAAATTCGACCATAATTAAAAAAACAAAATTAGCATTCTACAATCCTTCTCTATTTAAACTGTAAGTGTCCGAAATTTCATATTCCTCCGTCCGTGCAATTTTTGTAAAAAACAAAGATTAAGATTTTGCTTCACGAATTTGGCTTTTGATTTTTTCTAAAATAATAGCTGTTCCAGATATTAGTATAAAATAAATAAATAAATAAAGTTTTTATTTACGTAAGGCATTTACAAATAGTCAAAACATGTTTTGGATTATTAATATAATATGCATTTTAAAGTAATTAACTTTCACTCCATTTTTTTTATTTGTATAGATTAAGAACATTAACAGTGCACCAAATATACAGCCAGTTTATACGTTTGAATTATTTCTTGTTCTAACTTCGTAGTACTATAAAGCTTCATGTTTCATTAAAAAGTGGTACACCAATGTGTTAATGTATAAAATATGATGCTTTATATACTATATCAGTCCGTTTAAGAGGAGGCTCTTACCTCTTACCTTGGCAAGCCAGGGTTGATTAAGGATATTGCTATAATCACCACGCTAGGCAGGTGGATTGGTAAACGCAGTAAGATGGTAAAATTCTTGAACTGGGGGCCGAATCTGCTATTTTTTTAAGTATTGTGCCATTGTAATGCCATCATGATATCATTATGCCAAAAACGGTAATCTACTAATCTCACTATGGTGTCGGCGCTGGAATGGCAGTCGGTGTTGCTACCGCAGAAAAAGGTCGTCAACAGAAGTAGCAGGGGAGATGGTTAGGGAGATTGTAATGTTTATTTAGGCGATTTCAAAACTTATAAATGTTTCATTTGTTATTATATTCAACTACGCTAATGTCATCGTGGCGTCATAGTGACACTATTATGACGTCATTTGGATTAGTTGATTACCAAATGGGAAAAAACCGACCATTGAACTGTCATTGATAGTTCATAGACACGCCATTACGATAGTAGACTCGGGGCCCTGATAGATGCTGCTGCCCATCCATTAGCTATATGTCACTTAGATCCCTCTTACGATACCCATAGGGGTCTTCCTATGATGGTATATGCTGAAACCACACGGCTCACGAAGTAAAATGATTATTGTACACTCAACAAAACAGATAGGTTGTTAAACGTATTTTAAATTTATATGTATACGTTTATGAGAATAGTTTACTGTTAAGTGCATTTGTACACAGCTAGCAGCGAATTCTTTACCTATAAAAAATTATCGGCTGTCGTAGTGACATAAACATATATATATTCACATTATTTGACACTGATGGTGTAAAGCTATCTCTTTTGTTGACTGTACATTAAAGAATTGGTTTTGTTTTACAGGATTTCATAAACCGTCGTCTGCTGACGGAGTTCGGTAACATGGCGCTGGTGGAACAGCGAGGAGACCTGGAGGGCGGGGATGTAAACGTCAGACTGCCGGGGGTCAAGGACGGAGATATGGCCGACCGGAGGGTCAAACCTGAGGTCTGATATTATAAAAAAATAAAAACATATTTCTCTATTATGTCGTAACAAGGAAAAGCTGTTCCCTGGTGTAATATTATTAGATGATGTTATAAACATCGTCTCCAACAGCTTCACAAGTTTTCCGAAGCACGGAGGGAAGTCACCAGACCGGGAACGTAATCTTAGAATTTATACAAAGGTTCCTTGTCCGGGGAACGAATCCACGTACCTCGGATGGCTTAATCCGAGACTCACATAAACTACACACAGTGGTATGCGAGAAAATAGTTGGCTTGAAGTATTAACTTGAGTAAATTATTTCTCAGTAACAGAAATCATCACAGTGACATCAAACATTAAAACCAAGTGCTGTTCTTGCATTAGGGAGTTATAAAGCGTAAGAGTTTGTTGGTTTGCTTAAACGCGCAAATCTCAGGAACTATAGGTCTGATTAAAAAAAATCTTTCAGTGTTATATAGCCCATTTATCGAAGAATGCTATATTTTATTATGAAGTTGCAACGGGAACGGGAGTTGCGCGGATTATACTGCGTGTGGGAATCTCGGGAATTAGACTTGAATAGAATACGCTTTATTGTACACAAGACGAAGCAAAACACAACAAAGGAAACACAATAGACACAGTACAATCGGCAGTCTTATCCCATAAATTAATTTCATCCAGACAACCTTTGGATGGATGAATGAATTCCATTATTTATTAAGAAAACTACGAAGATAGTGTGCGATTCAAAAATTGAAGTCACCAACCAATAATTTAGTATTTTATCGCAAGTAAAAATATGTTAAACTTGCTGTCCTGATCGGTTTTAATCGCGTAGATCCCGTTCCCTTGGAAACTAACTTAAAATCTAAAAACTATGACACTCACAAATGACGTGGATTTCTATTGGTAATAGAATTTTCAAAATCGGTATACATTTGCTGATGGAGTGCGTTAAGAACAAAAATGAAAGAGATTCATTGATTAGGGAGTTTGGTTTGAATATTTTAGATCTTGTGCTTATTTTCACTATTTTAGCGAATCCTAAATCAAATGTTGCAAAAAAAATTGTGTGGTCTAGTACAACAGCTTAACCAATGAATAGCTAAATCTGTTAAATTATAAGAATATTGTTGTTATATTTTAATTTTAGTAGTGTAATAGTAGTGATAAGGTACAATGGGGTTGACGTATCCATGTGGATAAAAACCCCCTATAAATATTTAAGAAAAAAAAAAACAGTTTACTGACATTACCCTCTACAACGTCAGAAACTCACAAACTCTACTTCTTTATAATATTTATTTAAATTGTTGTAGGTGCGTGTGCATTGCATCCGTTTCTCCCCCACGGGGGACAGTTTCGCGGTGGCGGCCACCGAGGGGTTGCTGGTGTACAGCCAGAACGCCGGCATTGATGGCACATTCAGGTAACACCTACTGCACTTCATTCTTCACTTCAACAGGCCTCCTCTTGTTATTCATTTTTCACTCGCTGCGCTCTGCAGTTTTACCCGTGTTACTCTGCTCCAGTGGGTCGGAGCGTGATTTTTTGTAGCCTATATGTTAATCGAGCTTATTAACTATCCCCTTGCAAAGTTTCAGCCAAATCCATTCAGTAGTTTTTGCGTGAAAGAGTAACAAACATCCATCCATCCATACTCACAAATTATCGCGTTTATAATTTAGTAAGGATTTCTTAATTTTTTATAAAAAAATAGTAAATAGTTAATAGAATTAATATTAAGAATTTAGATAAATAATTTGTTTTGCGTGCTCGCTAAGGTATCAAGCAAGCGATACCGCGCTTGCTTGATACCTTAGCTCCGTAAATGCGGTAACTTTATATTGTATTTTGTTTTTTGGACGGACACACGTTTTTAGCCACGAGGTTTTTGTTACTGCACCGGGGATAAAGGCGAGCATAGCTCCAGCTTTAATAAATGGTTTAAAAATTACAAACTGAGCAACCTGCGCAAGAGGACGCTCCTGTGAGACTTGGACCTCGGCTTAGGGTGGTCGCTGGCTATGAGATCGTGGAATTATGACTTTTAGAAATATTTTAGTGTGTATAAGAGACTGTATCGATAGCATGTGATCTTAGTTATTTATTAAACAAAGATAAATTATTGCTAATTTTATAACAATGGTCCACAAAACTGTTTTAAACAGTTTGACTGTGGACTCAGTTGAGTTTAATGAAAAATCTATGCACATTGCACACATAAATATACACACACACACACATAAACAAATACATATTATTCTCTAATTTAAGTATAAATGATAAAAATTATATTTTACATTATATTTGTTCTAGTAGGTACTTTGTAGTGTTATATTTACACAGTTTATATTGCAAACTGGCATAAAACATTGGACATGTATTCCTCGCACAGAGCGCGACAGGCGTGAGTACGCCGATTTCGGCGATTTTAATAAAAAAAACAAAATGGCATATTTTTGGCGCAAAATTAAAATTTTAGTATTTTTTTATTTTAACAAATTACACAAATCCGCAACCGGGTTTTTAGTTTTATTAATTACCGGTTTTTATATAGTTTGTAATTTTTGTATTCCAGACCGTACCGCCTGCAACAGAGCTCGACCCCCGGCGGCGTGGCGCTGTCGCTGGCGGCGGGCGCGTGGGGCGCGGCGCTGGGCGGCGCGCTGCAGCTGGCCGAGCTCGCGCTGCTGCGGCGCACAGTGGAGAGCGTGCCGCCCGCGCACAGTGAGACCACACCCTTGTCTTATAAAATAGTATAAAACAAAGTCGCTTCCCTGTCTGTCCGTCCCTATGTATGCATAGATCTTTAAAACTACGCAACAGATTTTGATGCGGTTTTTTTAATAGATAGACTGATTCAAGAGGAAGGTTTATATGTATAATACATTAGCATTGCACCCGTGCAAAGCCGGGGCGGGTCGCTAGTATATGGGTCATTTCACGTGAAGCGGACAACCAAAAAAATATGAGGTCGTGAATTTTGTTTATATTGTGGTCAGTTATACTTCTAGTAGACGTGGATGTGTAGGTACACACATTTTTTTTTCGTTTGATTCTTTTTTGCTGACTTATGAGCTTTTAAAAAATCACCAATAATGAAATCGTGAATTTTTTGATGATTTTTATATGTATCAATTATACAACAAAAATAATAAGTACATTTAATTCAAGCTTTAATTCAAGTTAAAAAAAATTAATTAATAACATAGCGATGTTACTTAAAAATTGATTTGAAATGTTCACTTCCGGTTTACTATACGTAAAAAAATTCAAATTTAGAATTCGACAAGAAAATTAAAAACTTCAACTATTTTACTATATGTAACAATACTTTTTAGTTAATTTCTACAAATTAATTGATACATATAAAAAGCATCCAAAAATTAACGATTTCATAATTGGTGATTTTTTAAAAGCTCATAAGTCAGCAAAAAAGAATCATTCGAAAAAAAAATGTGTGTACACATCCACGTCTACTAGAAGTATAACTGACCACAATATAAACAAAATTCACGACCTCATTTTTTTTTGGTTGTCCGCTTCACGTGAAATGCACCATATTATAAAAATACCCACCTGCGCGATCACTCCCGCTTTGCGCTGGAGGAAACTGGAATTAGCTTTCCAACTACTGCTATGAACTTACTGAGTAAAATCGATGCGAGATCCAAGACATGTAGGTGGTGCAAGACCAGTCTGAGTCTGTTCGCTTATTAGAACCTCTTTCGTGTGTATCGCTGTTGAGCCTGGCCTACGCGAATTAATGGCGGTAGTGTCGGAGGGATTATTCCCATACCTGCGAGGTCTCAACCTTGAACTGCCTATCCATCAGCTGTATGTCCCTTAATCGCCTTTTACGACACCTATGGGGGGATATGGGGTGGTCTATTTGAAGCCGGAAACCACAGGCTAATTCACTGGCTATAAACTATAAGCCCTATTCACTATGATCGCAAAGTAGATTGATGCCAAAAATGAAAATATTTCAGTTTTTTTAATTACTAGCATTTTTAGGCTCGTTCAAACCAAACTGACTGTCAGCCGCCGAAAGTGAGCAAACGTTACGCAGTTTATTTTATTTCCATACATATTCACTTTTTCGTTCACATCTAACCTACAATACGTTATTACGCTATGCGTAGACGCTGACATTCGGCGGCCGATTAATATAGCGTGTCACTACGCTCCGCGGACGCTGATTCAGCATACTGTGAACCAAAAATACCGTTTATTTTCACGTTTACACTGGGGCTCACGGTGAGCCTGCTCACATTCGGCGGCTGACAGTCAGTTTGGTTTGAACACGGCCTTATACATATGTACGAGTATTCTTGTTAACCCCTCGTACGTAGCTAAAATGTTATGTTACGAATGGGTTCACATCGGTTGTGCAATATGTGGCCATCGAACCGGCTACCACATGATCGCAAGTCCGACGCCCTTGCCATTTGGCTACAGTTGCTTCAAATCAACTTTGAGTAACAACTCTTCTTTTTCACAGTAAACTTGACAGTAGCAAACCTAGAAGACGACTTCGCGGACCGTCTTCTCAACTCGCTCGCCCGTCTACTCGAAGACAGCAGACATCTAGAGCATCTGCTACTGTGGGTTAAAGCCTTGGTCACAGTGAAGAGACGCAAGTTCCCACCCAGCGTATTACTGGCCTTGGAGAAGGTCCTTACAGTCAAGTATTCGCAGCTCAGCAAAATGTGAGTTCCTTACATATCCTTTTTTTTTGTCCGGGAGGAAATCCATTTACGCATTCCCACTGCCGCTGCAGCGTATTCGCGCGCTGGCGGTGGGATATGTGGGACTCGCCCTCTCCATAGCGTGGTATGCTAAACTCATACCACAAGGAGAGGACCCTACACCACTAAAACCTCCCGGACACTCCTGACTGATTTATTATTATACTTCAGAAGCATTTGCTCGTAAGTGTCAGTTTACGATAAAGGCCCATACGACGAATGTGTCTCAAGGATGGCACATTCGATGCTTTTGAGCTCTAGATATGTCAAAAATTAACAATAATTTTTAGGATCCCTCACTGTGATGGTGGTTGCTTGGTATTTGAATGATGTCAAAATGGTGATTAATACTATGCGTTTTGAAACATAGTATATGGTAAACTTTTCCTTAAAGTATTCAAAATCATTTAAAAATGTGATATACGGGCGGTGTCATCGTTTAATATTTAATACCAAATGCATGCTTTAGAAATATTAGTCGTATTAATGCGGATCATTACTGATTCATGGCACTAACGTCCCCCTTAGAGACGTGTTATAAAAGAGGTTGATAAATTTCGATGACCGCTAGGGTTCCACAGTAGCCTAATTGGTTAAGGCATTAGGGGTTTAGGAGCACGGGGAAATGGAGAAAATGACTACACTGTGCTCACTATTAAGAATAATCTATTTACAAAGTCAACATTAATATTAAATACACATTCACAAATTCATTTAAAATAATTAATATACATTTTATTAATAACTGAGAAAATCTTTTCACGGAAAACAAAAGACTACCCTGACATCTCTCGCACACTGACGCATAGCCTCCGCCACCACGCAGTGCGCGATGCAAAAAGTTTTTATACCATTAAATGAAAAATAATTTTAATAATTAATATAATGCGTTGTAACGCTACATCACCCCCCACCAGAGACCGTCACTACGGGCGATAAAAGTCGGGAAACTGTACTCTACGACCTGATCGAGTCAACCTGGTGCTACTTCCAGGTTCAGATAACTTTGGGATGGATGGAGATTTCTGTAGTATGTTTTGGTGTGAAAGTTGTGAGTGTGTTGAGGGATTGTTTAAGTCTTGAAGGATGTAAGCTGGTTTAAGTCTATCAATGGATACAGTAATATCTTTTCCATTGATAAGAATTTTAAAAGTCTTTTCACCTCGCTTCAAAACCTTATGAGGTCCAGTGTAAGCAGGTTTCAAAGAAGTGGCCGTATCGTCTTTAAGAAAAACATGACTGGTAGTCCCTAAATCCTTAAAAACGAAAGTTGTGTGATTTCCATGGCGAGAAGCTGGTGACGGTTGCAACCGTTTAGCAAACATCTTTAAGCGCGCCACATAGTCAGACATTTCAATAGTGTCATCAATGTCAGGTTGGAACAAATCACCAGGTAACCTGAGCGTTTCGCCATACAGCAATTCAGCCGATGTAGATCTCAAATCCTCCTTATAGGCACTCCTAATACCAAGCAATACTAATGGCAATGATTCGACCCAGTTATCCTTAGCATGACAGGTGATGGCGGCTTTTAATTGTCTATGAAACCGTTCGACTAGTCCATTACAAGCTGGATGATAGGCCGTGGTACGTCTGTGCTCAAAACCTATAATTTTGGACAAAAACTGAAAAAGTGCAGACTCAAACTGGCGTCCACGATCAGTAACAATATCTTTGGGACAGCCAAAACGGGAGATCCAACCGGAAACTAAGGCTTTGGCAACACTCTCGGCTGTAATATCGGGTAAAGGTATTACCTCAGGCCAACGCGTAAAGCGGTCGATGACGGTGAGGCAATACCTAAATCCCTGAATTAATGGCAATGGTCCTTTAAGGTCAATATGAATGTGCATAAACCTAGCACGGGGCAAATGAAAATTTCCAACAGGAGAAAACACGTGCCGAGTGATTTTAGAACGTTGACATGCCATGCATGAACGACTCCATTCTCTGCAGTCTTTTTTAATTCCAGGCCAAACGTACCTTTCAGTTAACAATTTGATGGACGCATTCGCACCAGGATGGCTGAGTGAGTGCAAGCTCTCAAACACTTGGCGACGATACTCTTTTGTGACATAAGGTCGATAAATGTTGTCGCTATTATCGCAGTATAACTCGGTATCTGATTCAGCTAATTTTATTTTACTTAGACGTAGCGAAATGTTACTATGCAATAACTGTTCAAGCTCCATATCATCCTTCTGGGATGCTGCAAGCTTTTTCAAGTCAACGGGCTCACTGATTTCTTCTATACGTGAGAGAGTATCTGCAACGACGTTATCTTTTCCGGCTATATGTCTGATATCGGTTGTGAATTGCGAAATATAGTCAAGATGCCGAAATTGTCGTGGTGAGCAGTTCTCTTTTCTTGAGTGGAAAGCAAAACTGAGCGGTTTGTGATCTGTATATACGACAAAATCCCGCGCTTCAACCATATGTCTGAAGTGTTTAATGGCTTCATAAATTGCAAGCAACTCTCTATCATATGGCGAGTACTTGATTTGAGATGGACTCAATTTGCGGGAATAAAATGCTAAAGGTTGCCATGAAGTACCATTCTTGCGCTGCTGCAGAACTGCACCCACAGAAGTGTCCGAAGCATCAGTAACCAATGCAAGTTGTGCTTCACAGTCAGGATGCGCGAGCATGGTAGCTTTGCAAAGGTCTTCTTTGGAAGTGACAAATGCTTCCATCTCTTTATCTGTAAAATGCACTGGATGAGAGCCTTTAACAGATCCAGTGAGCAGCGCGTTGAGAAGTACTTGGTTTTTAGCTGCATTAGGTATAAATCGCCTGTAGAAATTGATCATACCTAGAAACCTTCGGAGCTCACGAACTGTCTTCGGCACAGGATATTTAATAATCGCGTCGACCTTCTCAGGCAAAGGTTTAGTACCACAGGCCGAAATGCGATATCCTAAAAATGTTACTTCACTAGCTCCTAACACACACTTGGCGGGATTTATGACCAATCCATATTGTTGCAGCCGGGTGAAAACTTGGCGTAAGTGATTTTCATGAGTAGATTGGTCTTTGGAGAAGATTAGAAAGTCATCCAAATACGGGTAACAAAAGTCTACCCTGACATCTCTCGCACACTGACGCATAGCCTCCGCCACCACGCAGTGCGCGATGCAAAAAGTTTTTATACCATTAAATGAAAAATAATTTTAATAATTAATATAATGCGTTGTAACGCTACAGGGGCTTAACCTAAGATGCGGGTTCGAGTCCTGGCGGTGGTCGAATTTTATTAATCTCAAATTTGAAACAGTATATGGTAAACTTTTCCTTGAAGTATTCAAAATCATTCAAAAATGTAATACTATGCGTTATATCGTAACTGGTGAAACCACGCGCGGAAAGCTAGAATAATAAATAATTATATTTTTTATTATACACAAAGTTTCGTCTTGAGTCACTCTATCGATTAAAAAAGTGTTATCAAAATCCGTTGCGTAATTTTAAAGATATAAGCATATATAGGGACAGACAGCGGGAAGCGACTTTGTTTTATACTATGTATTGATAAATAATATTGAAACCACACTTTGTTTTTATTTGTTGGTACGTTGAGACATTTTTTTTTATCTTTAGAACACTACGGAAAAGTTTACTGCATATAAAGTTTTATAAAATTGTCATAAAAAAATGTTGACTACCAGCAGGATTCAAACCTGCATTACCGTCGTCGAAATTTATCCATCACATAATAACTAAGGGGATTAAAATGACGTCACACAACATCTCTATTCAAATTTTCAAACATATTATGAAATATATACTATATACTATACAAATTTTCAAACATAGGTATTATGAAAAAATCTTAGTGGCCAAAGAAGGCCCATAGCTTGTCATACAGACTAAAAATGTTAATGCACTTAATTAAGGCGTTCATAAGTCTTACAAATTATTGAGTGTGGAAATTTGGTGCTCCTACACTATCACTTTGTTATGACTTATGAGAATGTTCCCATACTTTGGACATCCCACTACACAGAGACCACTCTATCCGACCCGCCGGAGAAGAGTGCGCCCGCGAACGCGACGCGTCCCCCCTCGCCCTCCCGACTCTTAGTTTGCTAAGAACCTTCCGATGCCCTCGTAGACCCGAAGTCCGAGAGGCCCGCGAACTGTAAAGTAGAGCGACAGTTGCACAAAACTCCCCTAAACTAAAAGCCATAATTTCTCAATCTCCCCGTCAGCGACCGCCCTGAGCCGAGGTCCAAGTCCTACAGGGGACGCCCTCTTGCGCAGGTTGCTTAGTTTGTAGTGCTTAAACCATTTATCTAGGCTGGAGCTCTGCTCGCTTTTATGCCCGGTGAAGTAGCAAAAGCCTCCTGGCTAATAGGCATGAGGCAAGATTTTGAAATCCTCTTGCGCAACGTGGGTAGTCATTTTCTAAGTACGAAAAACACAATATTTTGGTAATAAATTTAAATTTAACGAAGTTTAAGCCATATTTCTATTAAATTTTAAATAGCGCGCGAAAAAAGGCCTCAAGTGTCATGGCGTCGGCTATGACGTCACGCTATTGTAAAAAATGTCATTGAGTCCGCCAAACCTAACGTAGTGGTTACATTCTTTTTGATGGTTACAATATCGTGACGTCATGCGCCGTGATTGGTGTTTTAGTCAAAATGGCCGATTGCAGTATTTTAATCTTTTATTTTATTAAAAATCACATTAATCTCAAGGTTATATATAAAAATAAATAAGTGTAATAATTTCTTTTTATATGTACTTTCCCCTAAAAACATTAAATCTTTAATGTTTTGATACTGTCGTCACGCCTATTACATATGTCCGTCCAAAAAAAAAAAAAAAAAAACTTTGAACATTATGATATGACATTCCTTTAGATAGCTCGGTGCCAAGAGAGTTTTGTTTCCATGCTACTCGGGCCTTAGCTACCCGAGTCCACTCAGGTCCATTTTCTTTTTATTTGTTTTTGTCCGGCGTCTAATTCATTTACGCATTCCCACCGCCACTGCAGCGTATTCGCACTGGCGGTGGGATATGTGGGACTCGCCCTCTACATAGCGTGGTATGCTAAGAGTCCACTCAGGTCCTGCTACCATATTTCATCGTTTGGTCTGCGTCCCTCAAATTCTTTTGCCACCCCTAGGGTACCATTCCGTTATTGTTCTGGTCCACTTTTAAGGTTCTAGTAAGTTAATTGCGTAGCGTAAAATCTGTCGTCTTACTACAACTGTAACTTCACCGGTTGTAATAGCAAGCGGGGTTCCAGCCATATTAAATGGTTTAAAAACGAGCAACCTGCGCAAGACCCTATTGGGAGCTAGGACCTTGGATCAGAATGATCGGAAGGATTGCGAGATTTTACTTTTAGGTTTAAATAATTTGTATTTTCACAAGAACATATAATACGATCACTTATATGAGAGATATTAAAAATTTATGAATGTGATAAAGGTTGTTAGACGAAACAGGCGATCCGTCAACAATATATTTTGTACTTAGATAAATTGTGTCATACTAATTATAAAAATTACAAAAGAGTTTCGTAGGTATATGATTTTTATAAGTGGGTTGCCAAAAATAATTATTCTATTAATATTGACCAAGCTGGCTAACTGAATCAGTAGGAATATCATGGTTACCTCGTTGTTCTCAGTTTTTAATATATTTAGGCAAGTTTGTGAAACTGACACTACTTATAATGTAACGTGATTGATATACCTATGCGTCAATAAGTGATAATTTGGTATCGTGAATCGATGTCATCTATTTCATATTTAGAACGTAAAAATGAAAAACATGCTAGTGAAACAATCTATTTTAGGAGTATATCGCAACATTATAGTAAAAACTATGTTTTGATCGAATTTCCTTCATTTTTTTTTTTTTTTCATAAATCTTTCTCCAGGCTATATCAAACATATCTAGTAAAGAATTAGCGAAATCTGTCAAGATGTTCACGCGTGGTGTCATGACCAAGAGAAATAGAGATTCATTTTTAATTATACAGATTTATTTAACCTGAAAAAAATTAAACCTAAAAACAGTTTTGTGGCAAAGAAATAAATAAAACTCCGAATGCCATTTCCGTAAAACGTGTATATAAAATACGCATTTACTGCTTTTTTTTTACAAAACATAAGAAAGTAATCTAAAAAAATGAATATATTAAAAAGAAATTGTGAATTGAAGTTCCAGCCATTGTAGCCTTGAGTTAAAAAGAAAAATCAATCTAGCACCCGTCAGATTACGTAGTGATAAAAAGTAGGTACATACATATTTATCAGTATCACACGTAAAAAAGTAGGCTAAAGCATAGAGAAACTAAGGCCCCTCGTCTACGGCGACTTTTTACAGCGATGCAGCAGCGATGATGTCGCGCGTTTGCATCGATACAGTCGTGATGCGGTCACTAGATGTGTGATATCGCCCAAAAAACCACGATTCAGTCGCGATGCTGTCGCGTCTGCATCGCTGCAAAAAGTCGCCGTGGGCGAGGGGCCTAAGATTTTGTTTCGCAAATTTAGCACCATTCAAGGTTCTCCCAATATGCGATAACGTTTTAGGTATTCCTTATATAAGTATCGAGTAAATTATGACACAGTTGTCATTGGTAGATTTGAGGTCATTGCTACCGTCGCACGTGATAAAAACTCAGCTGATATGATATAGATCGGAATTCTTACGAAACTATCAGCTGATCGAATGGAAGTGAAAAAGTTAAATATAATTTTCATAAAATCGACCTGTTTATGTATGTAGTTCTTACATGAAAGGTAGATTTTTGAATATTGTGACCCGTGCTCGATTCCACCCGCGTTGATAAGTTCCGATCATGGATCCATAGATGACATCATGTTTTTATAGTAACGAACCTTCACTACCTGAATTCACTAATAGGATTTTTTACTTGTTTGAATACTTTACAAACAATTAGTAGGACAACGGAATAAAATACAGAAATGACATTTTCAAAAAACTATTCCTAGACCTATAGCGGTACACAAAATGATTCAATTTATCGAAACCATAGTCACACGTAACTGTTATGTTCTATGCTAAATTTAATATAGGGATTTGATAAATTGAACCATTTTATGTTTGCGAACAGCTCTTCCAATTTCCAGTTTTTTTAAGAAGTCTATATTTTATTACGCTGATTTGTATTTATATGTATTTATAAAGTGTTATCTTTTAAATTTATGAAGTACGGAAAAAAAATTGTACGCTGATATGATCGAAAACTTCTTTGGAGAATGGGAAACCCCATGAGACAAATCCCTTGGATACGACCGTGCTCATAAAGTTGCACTGTGCTAGCAAGTCGTATGGTTCCCGTAAACCGTTTGGTTTCCGGCTTAGAAAGGACCACTCCATGTGGGCGGCAGCATCCATCAGCTCAACGATACCATCTTAATGTGATCAGCAATCTGCCAAGCGTGGTGATTACGTAAATATCCTTCAACTATCTTGGCTTGCCAAATTGTGTTGAGAGGCAGCTCACGTTCAGCAGTAGACGTGAATGGGCTGGTGAAGTACCAGTAAAGTGCCCCGTTCGATTTTCGGGGTGATGAAATTCACTCTCGCATTTACTGTAGACCCCCCTGCGACTTAATATCATTTCTTTAAACTATTGTTAGACCATGTTGAGATCCACACTCAATTTGATACGCATTCTCGTATATATTACAGTTAAACTCCATTAATATCCTGAGCAACGGCTTAGTAAAATGCCTGATCTAACCTTTTCCGGTTAGAGTGCCGTAAAGTTATTGTAGTTTAGTCATACATTTGTTTTTTTTTTTAACTTTGCCCGGATTTTTTTAACTTTAACCTCTAGGGGTTCGCCATTCGATGTTAGAGGTTCGCGGAAAGTTTTTGCAATGCTGATTGCATGGTTTGAACGCATTTGAATTGCGCTCGCTATTGAACGGTTTTTCTCTTTTTAATAAATACAACTCTATTATTTTCTAAGGAGAACGGGGAGGAAATCTTGGGGTTCGTCGTCATCTAGACATTGGGGAAAACCATTTATAGACTAATTGACGAAATATACATAAAAAAACGTAAATAAGTCCTCTTCTTGAATTTAGCCTGTGTTTGTGATCCTGCATTAGTACTCGTTTTTAAATAGCTGTACCCTAATTAAGGGCTTAGGTAGCTTAAAGGGCTTTATTACCGAACCTTTTTTACGTACTAGGTGATGTACGTAAAAAAGCTTCGGTAATAAAGCTTTACTTATATAAATTATTTAAATCTCTATGAAATATAATAACATTTTGAGAATAACAAATTGCTATCTGCAACAATAAGACATTTGTAACTAAATGTAGTTAATTTAATCTAAAACTTATTAAATACATTAACTTATTAGTTACATTGAATTTTTTTTTCTTATTAATACAGGATGGCCGAGGAGTTGACGTACAAACGCAAAATTTAGATACTTTATGATGAGGAGTATCCGAATCACCCCCATGTATGTTCTACGATTTTGCGTAGTTTTCGAGATATAATTTTTTTAATGATTTTTTTCGTAAATTTCACCTAACATCAGTTTTCGATTTTTTTCTCGTTCTGTTGAACATTTCTGGTTCAGTTTTTTTGTGATAACTAATTAGCATAGTTTAACCTAACACCCTAAAAAGTATGGTTTATCTAATCATTGCAGAACTGAATTAGAATTTATTAGAAAGTTCAAAATTAGGGTTTGAGCTCAGGACTCGTACATTTTCAAAGTATCAAAAAAAATTAAGATCTTCCTAAGACATTAAACTTTAAAACAAGGCCAAAGAAAGTTAGGGTTATCATCATAACTCAAAGAAAGTCAAAGCCAAAAAATCATTTAAAAAAAAACTATCTCGAAAACTACGCAAAGTCGTAGAACATACATGGGGGTGATTCGGATACTCCTCATCATAAATAATCTAAATTTTGCGTTTGAACGCCAACTCCTCGGCCACCCTGTATATAATTTGTAATATAACATACAATTTCACTGTTTTAATAAACCAGTATTCACAAAACGTGTGCTGTAGTTTTTTAATCTAACATACACACATACATATAATCACATCTTTCTCCCATGGGGGTAGGCAAAAACTACAGAACGCCACCTGCTACGATACTCATCCTTTTTAATCTAAGTCACGACAAAATGAAAAAAAAACTTGTCAAAAGAAATTGTTTTTAATTAACAAATAAAATATAGTGGTTGATCGCAGAGAGGTGAAAATTAAGAGTTGTATGTATTTTTGTATGCTGTATCATAAAGAACTAAAAACAAAAATGACTAAAATATTTAAAAAAAAAATTGGTGTGGAACACCCTTAACATTTAAGGGGATGAAAAATAGATGTTGTCCGATTCGCAGACCTAACTGATATGCACACAAAATTTCACGAAAATCGGTCGTGCCATTTCGGAGGAGTATAATTACAAACACCGTGACACGAGAATTTTATATAAGATTTGTATAGTATGTATATAATTATGTAATTATGAAATCAGTGTATAAATTTAATTTCTTTAAAACTGACAACTATAACATGCATTATGAATTAAATGAATGATGGACGTTGACTTCGGACGAATAATAATTTTTAATCTATAATATAAAAATGAATCGCAAAATGTGTTGGTAAGCGCATAACTCTACAAAGCCTAGACCAATTTGGCCAATTCTTTTTTTTTAATGTTCGTGGAAGTTCAAGGATGGTTTTTACGGCGAAAAAAATTTTTAAAAAATTTCCTGAAAACCCCTTAAAACAGCCTTTTTCTTTTTCCCATACAAACGTTTTCTAACTAAAATGTAGAGTCATTTTGAACTTTATTTTGTTAATTAAAAACTTGAATTTTTTTGCCAAGATTTTTTAGGGTAGGGGTAGTGTAGGGTAGGGGTAGTGTAGGGTAGGGGTAGTGTAGGGTAGGGGTAGTGTAGGGTAGGGGTAGTGTAGGGTAGGGGTAGTGTAGAGTAGGGGTAGTGTAGGGGTACGAGTACCGCATAAACGAAGTCTTTACGGCCCAGTTTATTTTATACAAATGTTTAGGTCTTTTATGTATCGAATGAGGCAGTACGAAGTCTGCCGGGTCAGCTAGTGTTAAATAAATATTGAACCCGCATCAAATATTGTACACCTTAAAGGTATGTTGCAGCGATTGAAGATTTTTTAATCATAAGACCTGATATTTCAACTGTGACCAACAATATATTAATTTAAATGTTGAAACTCAACATGATTTAATTTTCTCTTTGTCTCTTATGTATATACCCATATTTAAAAATAATGCTTCTGCTAGGGTTGCCAATTTTTTTTTACAAAAAGAAAATACATATTGGTCTGAGAAGAATATTGAACAGTATTAAAAAATGATACGTCTTGTCACTTGACGTCTTGAATATTTTACATTAAACATTAAAAAAAATTGAATCAGCGTCTCAGTCCAATACTTATACTGTTAGGCATTTTGACGCTCAAAACAGTATTTTGTATACGTTATTTTTGTTCAACAGTAAAAATAATAATGTCGTGAAAAACAGTATTATAGCGTTTTAACAGTAGGTATAGGTAACCCTAGCTACTGCTCCCACGGTATGTATTGGTCTTTTTTTTAATGAAGCAAAATTCTAAAGTCTATGCGATGGCATATTATTATGACTTATGTAACCGAGACAACTAATTAATAAAATATAAACAATGATACTCGTGAATAAGGAGGCAGCCTTACATAATTTATGATTGTAATTTTTTGAACTGATTCAATTATAATAAAATACAAAAGTTTTCTCAAGAAAGAAGAAGTATTATTCATAACTAGCTGCGCCCCGTGGTTTTAACCGCGTTACTCTGCTCCAGTGGGTCGGAGCGTAACTTTTTGTAGCCAATATGTTAATCGGGCTACTTAACTATCCCCGTGCAAAGCCAAATCCATTCAGTAACTTTTACGCGAAAGACTAACAAACATCCATCCATCCATATACTCTACTTTTACTTACAAACTTTTACGTTTATAATATTAGTGGAATACTTTTACGGCGAAAATTCGTGTTGCTAAGGACATTTTGTAACATAATTTGATCATAGTTTTTCATGACACATTACAATAAATTCATAGATCACGTTGCGTTTTCGACACATTTTCACTTATTTAGCATTGATTTGTTATGTACATCGTGTTACAGATCTACCAGATGCTTATAATTTAATAAATAACGTTACATGTATTTCTATGACGTATTTTTCCATTATCTGTTATGTCATCGCTGATTTATTTATTTATTTAAGAACAACCAGTAGCTGTTACATTTAATTATATTTTTTTGTATTCTTAAAAAATATTTGTATTGATCTTTGGATAGAATGAATATGCGATGCGTTGAACGCTCGTTCAAACAAACATTCGATATTTTGATCACTCGATCAAACAAACATTCGATATTTTGGTCACTCGATGTATTGAGTGTGCGATGTTTTGAATGTTCGATTTAATAACCATTCGATGTTATGAACGTTCGAGTATTTAGTCGTTCGATTTATAGTGGTCGATCAATTGATATTCGATTATTTGGCATTCGATTCGGCGTAGTACACCCAGCGAGACAATGCTACTTTTGTATCAAAACAAAACAACTTCAACTTCAATAAGTACTGTCGAACTCCATTGGTTTAGGTTTTTTTTAAACAACTCGAATTCCTCGGTAGTTTATCAACTAGCTAAAAAGTTGATCAACCTACGATTTTTATTATTTTCGGTGACATATCTAATGTTATAATATTTTGTTCACAGTTGCGACTTCAACAAGTACACGATTAGATGCATCAAGAGCGTTGGACAGATGGCGCCGAAGATGGAAGTGGATGAGCAAGGGGACAGCGACCGGGAATCTAGCGGGAGAGGCACCTTCTCGGATACTGATTGATTTACAAAATATATGATTCTCTTTACTGAGTGTTTTATTTGACCCCTATTTATCTAAAGTTGCAACTATAGACTTAAGTAGGTACAACTAGCTTGCCACCGTAACGGAAGAGGAGACTCAAAGCAACCACTGGGATTATTTCTCACGATGAAGGTTTAGGAGCACGGGTAGATGACTAAAATAATTACCACAGTGCTCACTATTTACAATACTATATTATTTACAATGATTATGGTGTTGCAACACTGACTATGTACAGACAACCAAAGGGTAGTAAGGGTATAGGTATAGGTATAGGTATAGGGTAAGGGTATAGGTTTACACCTTCAGTATCTAATAATGTAAATAAGTAGTTTATGTCACTACGACGGCCGGTATTTTTTTATTGGGGAAGAATTCGCTGCTAGCTGTGTACAAATGCACACAATAGTAATATCTTCTCCTAAACGTGTATTTATAAATTTAAAATGCGTTTTACGGTGTGCAAACCTATCTCTTTTGTTGACTGTACATGATGTCTGAATTAAATTTTTCACAATGACATAAATTAATTTTCTTTTTAAATAAATACATTGGCGTCCGTCTATGGTCACGAAGGAGGTCGCTACAAAGTAAATCATACAACTCTCGTATGCAAGAACAGCACTTGAGACTGAGTTTACTTCGGAATGTCATTTACCTATAGTCTCTATTAACATAGCAATAGATGCAATGACAGTGAAACATTACATACTAAAGTGAATATTAAAGCCAAGTATTGTTAATGCATGCCACTGTAAAACTACGTCAAGTAGATGTATAAAAGCGGCCGTAGACGCGCGACGTGAACCCACTCGTAACACAAGCATTTTAGCGTAGCACGAGGGGCAACAATACCTCTAGTAGACGGCAAAACTTTGCTTTTAATCTTTCAAAAATAATAAAATCAGATGTTTATTAAATTTTCATTCCAAAAAAGAAAGAGTACTTACAATAAAACAATAATAAACTACGTATGATGATTTTTATTAACAGTAGTAATTTGTGGCCCCAATATAAAGCTGACAGAGTTTCTGTTACGTGGACACAAGATGCCGGCTGTACGTGCAGCGGATATGGTCGCTGCTATAGCCAACACGACTGCGACGGTTAATATCAACCACTTGGCTATTTCTACGTAACCAAGCAACTTGTGAGCGTCGCGGAGCTCCTCTTGAATGGAGGCTGGAATCGATGCACCCTGGAATAGGAATAAGTAGATGGATTAAGAATTATTCCATTTTTGAGTGGTAGATCATAGCGTTAGTAAGGAGCTGCTCGACTGAGGTTCATAGAATAATTAACATGATTAAATACTATAGTTTTCTGTGCGTGAGTAAGGTCGTCAGAGGTCAGAGATTACTATCAGCGTAATCAGTCCAACTTTTCTCCAGATTGCGCTTTTCATTTGTATGTTTAGGTACCAAGTTGAATTGGTATAACTAATGCCTGGTAAAAGTTATGCTATCTAGGAGTTACATAGGCTATTTAATTATTAAGTTTCTACGGAAACGGGAGATAAACCGAAAAAATAGTACCTAATAGTATAAAGGGGTATTTGTGAGTTTGTGAGGTGGCTTTAGGCATTTGGATCTGAACCGATTTAGAAAAATCTTTAACATGATTGTCGACGAGATGAGAGAATACGAGGGACGGGAGTCTTTGATACAGCGGTAGCTACGCTCTTATAAACAATGATAATGTTGAACGTATTGTGTATGGTATCGCATCCACTTTTTATTATTATATTATTATTATTTGTTTATACACTAGCAGCTCGTAGAGCTGATGCGTGTATATCACTACACTTGTGTCTTTTTATTTGTGAGATGTTTGTCGAGTCTGTTTTAAAACTGTTCATTGTTGGAGCACTTATTACAGTTTCTTTCTACAGTTTATGTAACAGGTACTGTGTCACCATCATTGTTAATATTCTCATCTTGGCGATCTACTTATTTCTGATATCATATCAGCGTATCATTTTATTATCATCTTGACAAAATATTGTTATCATTTTGACATGTCAGGCGGACAGATTTTGAATTGATGATATATCTGAATCTACAGTACGTATATCTACAGTAGCTACAATAAATGAGAAGAAGAGCAGCGCCATCTAGTATCAACCGTCCCAACTAGCCTGTATCGCGGTATACAAGTTCGAAAGCTAATTCGATAATATACAAATTCTGGACTCATTTGGATTTTGTTATAAATTTCGTCAGCCTAACTTTAACACCTTTGGCAAAGAAGATATTCATTTCCTATCGAGGAACACCACCAACCGTTCCTCTAAAACCTCAGCCAACCAGAAAAGGAAAGAAATCGTTGATTTAACATAAAGATTTTTTGTTTGGAGCGGAAACAGGACCAACGACCGATATTTATTCCTCTCCAATAAATGCCAATAATTTTGCATTACAATTTGCAAAACACCTTTACGGGTAACATTACACCATACCGCCGGTCATATGTCCCATCCCATTTCTTCCATAACCCACGTACACGTTACGTCCACGGGTATAGGCATAGGCCTCCTATTACAGACAGGCTAGCCAGAGTCGTTAATGGACATCGCTTTAATCTGTTTTGATGGGTAAACATGGAGCTAATAGATCCTGCTGCCAATCCATCAATTGAGCTTTAGTCTGACGACACCGATGGGAAGATATGTAGCGGTGTGTTATAAGCTGGAAACCACACGACACGTGTGTGTATACAGAGTCTGGAACTTTTAAGACGATTTCCTTTACCTCTTCTAGCCAGAGTAATGGGAACAATCCAGTCCGCACATTCTTCAGCTGCGGGATGTTTGGTATTTGTCGTAGCTCAATGTTGAACTGCAAACGTTTCGCTCCTGATAAAGGTACTCCGGTGGTCTGAAAACATCAACAACATTTTATTGTATTGTAATGTCAATACAGTATTATTTTCGGCACATAAAAAAAATTATATGTTTTTCATATTGGGAAAAAAAAAATGAAGTGTAGGTACAGGCAAAGACCAGGGAATGTTACAATTTTCTTTTTTTGTTATTGGAAACTGAACTTTAACTATGGAAGTTAAATACCTCACAAACTTCTAAAAAAGTAAGCAGATGGCGCTAAAAACACGTTTTTATTTATGACCGTAACGACAATCTCAATAAAAACTACATACATACCTACTTTCTAACTTTTAATTTGCATTTTTCTCAAAATCTATTTATTTGATATTTAACCTGTTCCTTGGCTGTACCCTTCTTAAGATGGTAAAAGTAAAAAAAAAAAAATTGTCAAATTGACAAATGTCTCGAAACCGGACTACTAATGACGCAATTTTATTACCCTATAAACGCCAAGATACGCCATTTTTACGTCGGACATACATTTTGCATAAAGGCGACCAGGGTTCCAGCAATATTAAACGGATAAAAACATAAATCAATCGCTAAAAAGCTACAAACTAAGCGACCTGCGCAAGTAGGGTGTAGGGTGTAGACTGTAGGGTGTTCTCTGTGAGGTTTGGACCTCGGCTTAGTGACTGATGGCTTACGGAATTGAATTAAACATCACAATTAATCCCAGTTTTAAGACCATTACAATTAAGTTATCTTACGATACCTCTTTTTATCTAGTTTTTATTTAAAAAACTTACTGGATCTATGTAGACAAAGCTCTTATGTTTTTCTTTATCAGGTTTAATTCCTGAGCTGAAGTATTCGAGTAGTTCTTCGGAGGCCAAATAGAAATGAGGCAGGGAGGCGATGGCTGGGGCGCCCTGGCAGGGCATCATGTTCAGGAGCCCCATGAGAAGACACCCGTCATGGTTCGCACTCCAATTTCTAAAAAAAAGTTTATGTGTAATTATTTATTATTATTAGATAGATAGATAGTAATAAAGTATAATTTGACCTTCTTCGAGCTTCCTTCCTGCACTCAATTAAAGAAAATCGCATAAAAATTTGTGAAATTTATGAAAAATTGCGGCAGACTGATACGGTGGAGAACTTAGTTTTATATAATCTAATTGTATGATGATATGTGTAATTATTTGTTGTACACAGTGCCGTATTAAGCCAGCGCGGGGCCTTTAGCAAATACTGTCCGGAGGCCACTCTTAGTAATGACTCCGAGTCGCTCAACGACGAGCTTTTTTTAAGGCCTTTTAGTCAACCTGTTGTGAAGGACCAAGATTTGGATCCATAGGATTATTTATTGTATCCAATTTCTTGCTTGCGCACGTATCTTGGTGTGCGGGGCCCTCCAAATCGTGGGGCCCGTAGCTATTTGCTGCTATTGCTATATGTCTAATCTGGCACTGGTTGTACAGCATAACAAAATGCAAAACCAAACGAATAAAACTACCACCGTCCTTTAACTATCAGTATAAAACCATAAACATATTGAAATACGTGCGAAAAATACTACGTACAGTTATTAAAAAAAGTTTGTAGTTTTTGTGAATTAGGAATTTATTTTTGTAACAACTCGAAAGCGATTGAAATTAATCAACTGTTTGATTAGTTTCTTCTAGGTTATTTTTTTAAACTAATCAATTGTTTGATAAGTTTCAATAGAAAAATAGTTCATTTTTCTGATTAAAAAGTCACAGAAATTGCAAAATTTGCGCATATGACAAAATGTCAGTTAACGGCAACGGCTTAAGAGCGTTTTCAGATTATCCGATCCGATATCGGTTAAATGTATGAAATATGTATGTCTTTCATATTGTCCGACTCGATATTGGATATCGGAGCCGATACCGATGTGTTTGCGGCACCATCGGATACACATTGTCTTTGTGTGCGCAGATCCCGATGAAAAATAACAAACTTACCTTAATGTCACAGCCAGCATTAGTTATTATTATTATTATGTCCAGGTGCTTTTTATAGCTTTCTAAAAAGAGTATAAAATGCTCCCTCTGAATATTTAGCTTCCACAATGGAATGTATCTAATACTTTCTTTGGACAGATCTTTTTTTGCGTCTCAAATATAATAGATACAGCAAATAAAGTTTTCTATTTATAGTTTGCCATGATGACCTGCCCGTACGTAGCTATCGAGTAAATGGCCGAATCGGAAAGATTTTGTCGGAATTATGTGAAAACAACTTTTGGTGACGGCTATCGTCGTCCGACACCGATATCGGAACGGATAATCTGGAAATGCTCTTAGAATAAATTTCCTCCTCTCGCGACAGGGTCCATACTTTGTACTGGTTTTGTCTTTGTAACAACTTATTCTACATATGGTGTGCAATAAATGAATATGAATATGGTCTTATTACAAAATGTAATCTCTTCCAGGCAACAGACAGAGAGTATGTTATAGTAGAAGGGAATTGTAGATAGTGTACTGTTAACCTGATAAACACCACGATTTTCATGATCTATAGGTATGTTAAAATTAATTCGTTAATAATGGTTAATATAAGGTTCAAATAGTTTATGGCTATTTCACCTAAACGTACATTTAACTGACTTCAATAAAGGAAGAAGTGATTTGACCTTGCATTCCGTAGTCGGTTTTTAATAATGAAATAATGAAGTTTACTTAGCACTTGAGTATTAACAACTCTTGTACTTGTCATAATCACGATGTTTAAGATTAAAACTAACAAAGCATCACTAAAGTAGCTATAATAATCAATGTATGAATTACATATTTTACGGATTTTTATAATTCGCCCGTCTGTCTGTCTGTTCTACAATTTATTACAATTATTTCTATAGCATTTATTTATTACCTGAACAATATAATTAAATGCTTAAGGTATCAAATGAAGGTGAAAGAAACCGAATGTATATATATTTATATATATATATATATATAAATATATACACACTCATATACATCATCATCATCATCAGCCCGTATAACGTCCACTGCTGAACATGGGCCTCCTTCCGAGGGACTACACAAGGAAACGGTGCTACCCGTTCCTTGATATATAATTATTATAGATGATGTTATAACAAGCGGGACCAACGGCTTAAAGTGCTTTCCGAGGAGGGTTAGTCCCTCAACCCACCAGACCCGGAAAGAAATCTTAGAATTAGGTAACACAAAGATTTCCTGTCCGGCGTGGGGATCGAACCCATGACCTCCGTGATTTTAAAGCGACCTAAATACCGCTACGCAACGAAGGTTATCCACTCATATACAAAAATATTTAAATTATACGTTAAGGTGTTAGGACCACGGCTCTAGGTATTAGCCGCAGGTGCCGTCGCGGGGTCGGTTTGCTTATGCGTGCCCGGCCCCCGCCAACGGCAGATCGAAGGAGTGTCCGGGGGGTTTTAGTGGTATAGGGTCCTCTCCTCGTGGTATGAGTTAGCATACCACGCTATGGAGAGGGCGAGTACCACATATCATACCGCCAGCGCACGAATCCGCTGCAGCGGCGGTGGGAATGCGTAAATGCAATTCCCCCCGGACAACAAAAAAAAAGGTTTAACATATAGGATTCAGTCATACCTACTATATATAATATGAAGTTATAGTGCGCAGTATAGTAGGTAGAGACTGTTTACATATTGATGCAGCTGAATTTATGTAGGTATATAACGTATTCATGAAAAGAAGGCATCGCGTATTTGATGCGATAAAATAAAAATGAATGAAAAGCACATGGAACAAAAATACGTAAATAAGAATGGTTGAAATATATTATATACATTTTAAATTATTAATTTTTATGTTTACAAAAACAACTTAAAGTTGATGAGAACACAATTCTTATTGAGCTACTTGACTTATAGTCATCTAAACCATAGAGCACAATGTATGCGAACAATAGGTACCTTAACGAAAATGTCATAAAATATTTTTGCTCGCAAAGTAATATAAACTCTGAGTAGCAAATTTTATCTAAGTCAAAGTAATGTCACACGGAATTAGCAGAAAACATAAAAAAAAAAAAAAACTTTCAATTTTTTGTAGATATACACTTTACGGTAATGGTACACATGCAAAAACCGAGATTAATAAATTTAAACCACAGTGCCCGAACGGTCTAGCGCCTAGACCAGACCTCCAAAGCTTAGACTCTAAGCATATTTTATGCTAGTGATTGTACCGCTGAAGTGGCATTTTGTCTAGGTCCTCGGTTCGAATCCTACCGGTGCTCAAAATATCATCATCATCATCGTCATCATCATCAGCCCGTATAACGTCCAATGCTGAACATGGGCCTTCTCCCGAGGGAGGGTATTTGCCATAGTCACCACGCTTGGCAGGCGGGTTGGTGACCGCAGTATAATGTTGTGCCACACAAGGAAATACTGCTGCCCGTCCCTTGATATACGATTATTATAGATGATGTTATATAACAATCGGGACCAACGGCTTAACGTGCTTTCCGAGGCACGGAGGGTAGTCCCTCAACCAACCAGACCCGGAGAGAAATCTTAGAATTTACACAAAGATATTCTGTCCGGTGTGGGGATCGAACCCACTCCGGCAGAAAATCTTTCGCTCAAAATGTATTAATCTTAATTTCTGAAAAAAGTACATACTTCTTGCAGAAGCACTTGTTGTTGGGGTTAGCGCTCTTCGCCGCGAACACCGACTCTGAGATCTCGTAGTAGTAAGCGCTGATGTTGTACATCTCCGTCTTCCCCACCAGGTCTATATACAAGGATCTGTTGACAAAAATATATAAAAATAAAAAAGTTATATTCACGTAAACCTATTACCAGGTATTTATAAATAATCAAAACATATTTTGGCTTATCAATTTATTGTGTTTAATTAATTAAATATATTTTTTGGGGTCGTGGGGCTTTTAGGACCGGGACCGCGGTCCCGGATTCCACCTATAAATTAAATATTTATTTTTCAGTAGTATTTTGGGACCACAAATAAAAAAAAGTAAAGTATGTCTTACGAAAGTACGGTCAACCAAAAAATTTTGAATAAGTATAAAAAAATTTTAGTTAAATGATAATTTGTCTTTTATTTCTAAAATCACAGCTTTCTATTGGAATAAAAAAATGTAGGTACTTATTAAGAAATATAATTACTATACTATATAAATATGATAATATATTTAAAAATGAAATACAACAGTTCAATTAAAAACATTTATGTCTTTATCCCTTACTACACATTGCATATAACAATCTCCTACCTAAATTTAACGTCAAAAATAAACAGTATCTTAGTGAGCACATGGCAGCAGTAATGAAAATCTCTACACTTATTGAAAACAATTACTACGAACGAACGTAAGGCAAAAAACTGACAAAAATATAGATCTTTTAACTTACAATATATAAAATCAGTCTCACAACAATTTTTATAAAATGATAAAATATTTCTTTTTTTTTTTAATCACAGCATTGTCTTAACTTAAAAATAATAAACAGCATAATAAACAACAACATAAAACCGCTATACCTATTAATATATTTAAAATTAGTCTCGCATACATGTTAATAATTATTTGAATATTATCAACAGTCTTGAACTTAACATTAAACATTTCAACAATATAAAATAATTTTGCATCAGTTTTAAAAATATTGAAAATTGATTACCTTTAAAATCTAAATTTTTCTAGACAATGACCAATACTTACCTGGTCATTTATTTTGGACGTTAAATTTAGGTAGGAGATTGTTATGTGCAATGTGTAGATGTAAGGGATAAAAACTGTTGTATTTAATTTTTGAACATTATTATCATATCTATATAGTATCTATAGTAATTATATTTCTTAATAAGTAGCTACATATTTTTTCATTCCAATAGAAAGTTATTCATTTTTTTTTTAATTTTAGCAATAAAAGACAATAATAATTTATCATTTAATAAAAATAGTTTTATTTATACTTATTCAAAATTTTTTGGTTGACCGTACTTTCGTAAGACATATTTTAATCTATATTTGTGGTCCCAAAATACTACTGAAAAATAAATATTTAATTTATAGGTGAAATCCGGGACCGCGGTCCCGGTCCTAAAAGCCCCACGACCCATTTTTTGACCTCAGAAGCATAAGCTATTATACTTCATAAGCATTTATTCGTAAGTGCCAGTTTATATATATACACCGTGAAATTTTAATGGTTGTTTTCCCGAAGCAGAACAACTTGCCGTCGGTAGTACTATTGAAACATTTTTTTTTTTAGACATTTTTTGGATTTAAAATTATTAAAAAAAATATTAGACAACTCGAAAGCGTTGAGCTCTTATTTTGCTTTAAACGTTTATGGATCGTTCTTTACTTTGTCAGCAGCGCGTGCGATTCGAGTAGTACCTACAAGGTCCGTCTAGTGTTACTACTGTTTATCACGCTTTCGAGTTGTCTAATATTTTTTTTAATAATTTTAAATCCAAAACATGTCTAAAAAAAAAAAAAAATTATTTTTCGATAGTACTACCGACGGCAAGTTGTTCTGCTTCGGGAAAACAACCATTAAAATTTCACGGTGTATATTTTCCGAAGGGTCAAGTGAGAGGAGCGGTCACTCTAGGTGCCAATGTGTTAAAGGCAGGCCATCAAATTAGGAGCACCGAAACAAATGTAATTCAATTAGTTTCATGAAAGCGTCTAATTTTGTACCAACATTTTTTCCAAAGAATTCAGTATATATTGATCAAGGGAAGTTGCTGAGTACTAGCGTGTTATATTTACTCTATATTAATATATTATATAAAGCTGAAGAGTTTGCTTGATCGCGCTTAAACCTCAGGAACTACTGGTATTTATCGAGGAATATATGTATTTAATTATGAAGTTCCTACAAGAACGGCAACTTAGTATGTGACCTTGTCAATACGTCAATTTCGTGAGTTCAAATAATTATGTTCTAACCACTTATACCTCAATGTATGTAATATAAATAAAATCTAAATATATTCTTTAAAAAAAATGGTTAAACCTGAAACCCGGTATTTATAAAGGCAAATTCAATGGTAATATCTACGAATTTATGAAAAAACTATAGGTTGACGTAAGTTAGAGGAATTTAAAAAAAAGAAGAAATATGGAAAAGTTTCATAAAAATACGAGTATATTGGTACTACGAAAACATATATACGAAATTCGAAGTATTTTTTGTTTAGAAGTTAAGAATATTAGAAGTGGTTATTGATGCCTACATACAAATGGTGCATTTGTATGTAGGCATACAAAATAAATCCTTCAGGGTTCTGGAAATTGCTTTATTTTCTTAACGACGTTTTCAAAATATTGATTTCATTCCTTACAAATCATATAGTCTAAGATCCGATTAAGAAGGACCTTCACCGATATGTTTACTGGATGCAAAATATTTTATATCAAATTTAATGACTTAAATAATATAACGCGGGTGGGTTGCCTAAGAAATTCCTGGCCAAACTATTATTATTTAAAAATTTACTTTAAAATTTAATTTAATTTGCTTTACTTTAAACGAATAAATTTAATACTTATCGAAAGTATGAAGCCTATAGAATATAAAAACGTTTGGTTTTCTTTTTGTTTCCTGGCATAACTACTGGGTTGCCAGGTATTAATAGGAATGTCGATACTATTTATCTTCACCTATTTGTTTAATAAATAAATTTTATATCAAAATATAATATTGTTTTGCTACAATCTGCAATAAAAAATGAAATATTTCGATTTACAATAAAAAATTAAATAATATATTTTTTTATAAATAATAGTTTGGCCAGGAATTTTTTATTCAACCCACCCGCGTTATATTATTTAATATATTACATTTGATATAAAAAACTTTTCATCCAATAAACAGATTGGTGAAGGTCGTTCTTAATCGTATCCTCTACTAATATTTATCTCCTAAACTATCGCGAAGCCTAAATTATTTACATGGTCATCCATGATCATGTATGGGTTAAGGAAATGAAGTACTTAAACATGACAGTACCTGCACATATCAGGTTCAAAGGAATATATCCTCGCAGGCACATTGCTCTCATCAATAGGAGGGAATATGGAGGAGTCAGTGCCGTTGAGCTGTCCGCAGTAAGGGTCCCCCCACATCGACATCATCTTCTCGCCGTCGTAGGACACTATGCTCCCCAGCTCGTATACGTTGTCTCGACCCCGATACATCTCATATGGACCGGTTATAGTTCTGTTCATCTGGGGACAAATTTTATATATATATTTCTTTTTATTTATAAAGATTACTAGCAGCGTTTTTCCATGCTACTAGTATTCTTATTAACTCCCTGTGTTGAGCTAAAATGTTTGTGTTACGAGTGGTTCACGTCGGTAGTGCAATGGGTGGGGATAGAACCGGCGACCACATGATCGGAAGTCCAACGCCTTAGCCATTGGGCTACGGTCGCTTTATTTGAGAATCGTAGTGTGGTTTGTTAATCAGCTCCTGTTCAACAGGAGATAGTGTCATCTGTACTGATTACGTTGATGAAAATATTTATGTGTTAAATCAAATGTAGTTTTCGATAATTAAAATTAAATTCCCAATACTAAATTACTGTGCTGGCCACACTTTCCTTTGCATAGCGGATAATGTGGGACCTCTTCTCGCAACTGTATATCACATAAGTTTTTTTGTTAAGAAATATCCTCAACTACCTAATCACTTACGTTAAAGGATGGTATGTATTGTAAAGCATCTTAAATATCGACTATTATTGTCAAATACGGGATTAAGCAGAGTAATATCCAATCTGCTTCCTTTCGAAGGGATATTTCCTTAAAATACTGTCTTCACTATGTGAAGTAAATAAATGTAAAATATTAAAAATACACATTAATATGCTATGTATGTTTGTTCAGGCGTTTTGTTTAACTGACTTAGAGAAAAGTACTTACGTGGGAGAACATAGAGAAGTAGAATCCGTTGGTTTCAGCGCGCCTCATCGTGGGTGGTGTATCAGAAGCAATCTTGCCACAAACTAGACCTATTTATATATTTATTAAATTAGTTTTACTCATTCAGTATTGGATTAAAAATTATTTAAAACTAGATGGAAGTGCCCGGCATCGTCAGACAAAAAATTAAAGGGGACTTAAAAAAAAAAATAGGTCTTGTGTACATGAATACAAACATAATTAAAAATTATCAGCCAAATTGTATTATCATGCTACAATTGTTGCATCGTTCTCTAGTAATGCATCACCGTCATCATGCCGTATAACGTCCTCTGCTGAACATGGGCCTCCTCACGAGGGAGGGCGGGTTGCCACGATAACCGCGCTTGGCCTGGTAAGAATTGTATCCGTTCTGGGTTCGATTCCCAACCGGGACAACTATTAGAAGCAGCGTAACCACTCTTCCATTAGTACGGTCAACACTATGACTTATTAAAGTTAAATATTGTAGCTATTTTCGTCAGCAAATCCTTCCATAATCTCACCAGTCATTAGAATTTAATCCGAGTAACATTTATAAAGCCATGTACTGTTTTTAAAGAAGTAAATTAGATTCTATGTTACCAGGAACAGATTTACTTCGTGAAATTACGGTTCATTGTGACGAAAAAAAGACTTTGTAGCCCCAATTTAAATTATTTAAAATAGAGGCCGCTTTAATCGAATTTATTGTCAGATTAGCAACTTTTTTAATTGATGTCTCTTTAAATCGTGACTTGGTCTTAGATTATTAGCCATTCATCTACTAGCGGCTTCACAAAAGTTATTTATATAAAAGTTATTATAGTTACATGGCAACATCTAAAAGATCGGACAAATCTATGCTATTGCAGACTATAATATATTACTGTGCCTAATTTCATACAGATCCGTTTAGGCATTGTAGCATGATTTAGTTACAAAAAATCATTCATACAAATATTCATTCATACAGACATATTCCCGAACAGAGATTTCTCATTTAGTCATAATTTCAGCCGAAGGACGTTCACTGCTGGACATAGGCCTCCCACATAGATCTCCAGTTGTTGCGGTTAGAAGCGGCCTGCATTCACCTTGATCCAGCGGCCTTAACGAGATCATCCGTCCATCTAGTAGGTGGACGTCCTACGCTACGCTTGCTGATCCGTGGTCTCTATTCGAGAACTTTTCGGCCTCAACGGCCACCTGTTCTCCGTGATATATGGCCTGCCCATTGCCATTGCAAAGAACTTTTTTATTATTTTTTTTTTTATTGAAGAGTTAGGTTTTTTAAGAAAGGAATACTCGCTTCTTGAAGGTTGCCATGTTATATAGGATCGAAAATACCTCCGCTTTTAATTGATTCTACAGAGAGGTCTACTAATCCGTTATTATTCTCATTAAGTATTTTCCATAAATTTAAGTCAAGTAAGTATTAAAGCTTAAGTCAAGTAAGTATTAGGCTTAATATAGACCACCCCATGTCTTTCCATGGGCTACTAAGGGATATATAGGTGATGGGTAGGAAGCAGCATCTAGCAGCTAGAGGTTAGTCGCCTGCAAAGCGTGGTGATTATGGCAATATCTCTCAACGATCCCGGCTTGCCAAGGTCTGTTAAGAGGAGGCACATGCTCAGCAGTGACGTAAACAGGTTATTACAATTAAAGGTTTTAAAAATTACCCAAAGCAGCGTTGTCTCCATCACAACTCAAATAGATGCCATCAAAGAACAGGTCGCGGACTTTGACCCTGAGGAACCCGTCCTCCAGGTCTGGGAACAGCTGCTCCAAGGCCTTGTTGATCACGGTGATGAGGCTTGGCATTATGTCGTGGACAGTCAGTAACGCAGCCTGGAAATTGTATGAAATTAGTTACTTTGTTGGCATTCGTAGATAATTTTTTTGGTAAAAGTGAGAACATAGCAAGAAATATTATGAGAACTGAAGTTGTATGGCTGATGCTAGGCTGAAATTGATTATCATTTAAGTTATAATCATCGAGACTAATTGCTTAATGTGCTAAGATAGGTTCTGAGCCACTGATAGATTGACAGTCTATCTTAGAAAGCAAGCAAAGCTGAAACGATTCTGCGATTATCCGCCGGAGAAATGTCCTAACTTATACCTCTGCGCCACGGAGGTTGTGAATTGGTTCTATATTTCTTATAATTAAATATAGAAAAAAAAACCGGCGGACCCGACAGACGTTGTCCTGCATGATAATATGTTAATATATATATCTATACTAATATTATAAAGCTGCAGAGTTTGATTGTTTGTTTGAACGCGCTAATCTCAGGAATACCTCAGCAAGCCGTGTGGTTTCCGGCCCAGAATAGACCACCCCGTTTCTACCAATGGGTGTCGTAAAAGGCGACTAAGGGACATAATATGGCTGATGGATGGGCAGCAGCGTCTATTAGCCCAAGGTTAACATCATACTGCGATCACCAATCCGTCTGGTCCGATTTTAAAAATTCTTTCAGTGTTGGATAGTCCATTTATCGAGGAAGGTTATAGGCTATATTTGTTTTTAAAAAAAATTGGGATCCATAAGAAAATTGCGATTTTGTAACCCAAGGTGTAAAAGTGAAAACCTATTTATGCGTGCGCTGCAAAAACTATTGACAATAGAACAAAATGATGTACTACGGGTTTGTAGGTCTTATTAAGATCTACAAAAAAGAGCAAGAGCATATATCTAACTATCATAGTTTAGGCACAATAACCGCTTTTATGTTCATAAAAAAAATCATTAAATCGTCTGAAGAAAGAAACTACGTTAAATGTATATCGTAATATTAATCCTTATTCAAATGAAGCATTATATTATCAAGGGTATTTATGAAGAAGTAAAATACTTTTTGTTTTATTCCAATCGGACATTTCGTTGAGAAATTATCACGAGTATAAAAACGCAAGGAATTGGTACCTAATAATGAGTTATTTGCCATAATAGATAAATCTGAAGAGTTTGTTTGTTGGAACGCGCTAATCTCAGCAACACTTCAGCAAGCCGTGTGGTTTCCGGCCCAGAATAGACCACCCCGTTTCTACCCATGGGTGTCGTAAAAGGCGACTAAGGGACATATGGCTGATGGATGGGCAGCAGCGTCTATTAGCCCAAGGTTAACATCTTACTGCGATCATCAATCCGTCTGCCAAGCGTGGTGATTATGCCAATATCCCTCAACGATCCTGGCTTGCCAAGGTCTGTTAAGAGGAGGCCCATGTCCAGCAGTGGACGTAAACGGGCTGTTGATGAACCTCAGCAACTACTGGTCCGATTTGAAAAATTCTTTCAATGTTAGATAGCCCATTTATCGATTTATTATAAAGTTTCTACGGGAACGGGAGTTACGCGGGTGAAACCGCGCGCGGAAAGCTAGTATTTACTATCCAGGGCGCCACCCAAACGCATACAAAAATCATTCAAGCGTAATGCTTCATCGAAACATATATTGGAAATGTGACGTAATCCTGTTAGAATGTTATAGGACCTTATCTATATATTATGACAAAATCTGTTGGTTTTGACCTCATCTCTTACATCGTAACAGAAATACGTGACATTTCCAGTAACCATGTATATACTGTCATACCTAATTGAGGACATAGCTTATTTTAATTTTTTTATAACATAGTTTTTATTTTATTTTCTTACTTATTAGTTTTTATTTTTAGTTTAATTTAAGATTTTAAAAATGTTAAAGTTAATTTGAAATAAATATATAATTGAGGACTGAATAATTGACGTTATAATCATCAGTCCGTAAAACGACACTGGTCAACTTAGGCCCGTGGGGGGTTTTGTCATACTTAACAAGCTTGGCTCAGGGTGTTGTTTGACCACAATTGATTCTTACCAAATACGAGAAATGCACCACCACGACCTCATCATCTTCAGTGAGTGTCCCCGAGGCTTCGGCATCAAACTCGAAATGTTTCTTTAGATGATATTTGATCGTATCGTTAGGTCCCATGCCCAAGACGTATCTCTCGCGGTATTCTCTGTAACCAAACAGCAAATATGAGTCGTGTTTTGATTTCGAAATAAGGTTAACCAACTACTTAAATAGCGTGTAACGTTTGAATCCAGCGGGACAGTGCCCTAACCAGTACATAAAATAGTTGCGGCACAGTCCCACTGGATTTTGAGAGTAATGAAGTACTGACTCCAAGTTTGCGAACACACTTGTGCAAAGGAGATTGGTGGTTAAGGTTGGATAAATAAATTTATTTATTTACTACTCACAAGGATTTTACAAAGCAGTCATTTATATACATTTGTTATATTAATTCCTTGTGAGAGTCTGGAGTCTGAACTAGGTCGAAGCCTGTACCTACCTACTACCGATCTATAGGCTCTCTCTGGGAAATACATAGGCTCAGTGTACATTTTTTTGCTTGCGATGTATGCAAAATCAATCTTTTAACAAAAAAAAAAAACAAGTGAACTATATAAATACTTTTTAGGGATTTTTATAACTTTGAAATGTTATTTATAAATAGGTATTGTGTGAACATATAACTACGAGTGTAAGAAGGATCATTGTGTAGTTATGATGAGGTTTTCACTTTTCACTTTTTTTTAATGTAATTTTTTGTTGGGGTATATAATTAATTCTTTATTCAATCTATTGTATAGGACATGACCGAGAAAACTATAAAATCTTTGTGCAAAGGATATTCGATAACTCAGATAATGGTTAGAGATATTAAAGCAGACACCGTAGAAGATGGGGGGACGAGCTGGACAAAACAAACCACCAGTGGCCTACTTTAGCCCTGGATCGAAAGAGCTGGAAGTCATGGGGAGAGGCCTTTGCCCAGCAGTGGGATGATGCAGACTAGCAGTAACCAGTAACGTTTTGTTAAGATCATAAATCGTTTTGTTTTTTTTTCGGGCAGTGACGGGACCAACTGTCATTCCGCGAGATGTTTAAGTACCGTATTTAAAATATAAACTTGTCTAATAGTTAAAGCACCACAGTACCTACTCGTACAATTGTTTAGTCGAGTAAAGATAAGGTTTGAAGGTGGACACTTTTAAAAGGGCTCTTTGAGCTATTTCTACCGACTATAGATAGATTTTTGTAAGAGCATATCGATTGACACAGTGCTAAGTATACACAGTGATAAGTTTCTGGTCTAGAACGTGACTTAGTTTTTTAAAGATGTCAATTAATTGTATATTACACAAAGCTTTTTAGGTTGGCTTGTATTTTGCTTTGAATGTTTTTGTTTCAAACCAAATTACCTAATTAGGTTCCGCTGGTGCGCCAGTAGGTATATGATTTATATAGCATACCGATTAATCCCAGGAATAGCATTAATTCTCGTAAATTCATCAATTTCGAGATAATTCATTTTCGTAATTATATCGGATTTTATAGTCGAGTTCGCGTATATGTGTTACGTCCATTTAGGCTACAAACTCGGACTGAATTTCGACCACTGATTCAATCAAGGATATTGTTTTAAAACAAAAAATTTAATACGTTAACATACATTGTATATATAAAGCTCAGAAGCATAAGGTAGAATGTGCCATTATACGTCAGTAACATTCGTCGTATGTACCTTTTTCGCAAACTGGCACTTAGGCCTCGTCCTGGACGCCAGCGGGCGGAGCGGGCGGCGCGGGCGACGGCACGCGCATCTTTATCAAAGTTCATAGATTTGTTTGAAGCTGTTCTCGTCGACAGCGGTGCGGGCGGCGGGTTTGCCTAAGGCACCGCCCGCACCGCCCGGGCCGCCCGCTCCGCCAACTGGCGTCCAGGACGAGGCCTTACGACCAAATGCTTCCGAAGTATATTAGTACATTCATCCTTATGCTTCTGAGGTCCAATATATATCTAGACTAATATTATAAAGAGGAAATATTTAATTGTTAGTTTGTTTGTATTGAATAGGCTCGATAACCAATGGACCGAATTGAAAAAATCTTTCAGTGTTGGAAAGCTACCCTATCCCCGGATGACAAAGGCTATATTTAATTATGAAGATCCCACGGGAACGGGAGATAGGCGGGTGAAACCTCGCGCGGGAAGCTAGTATATTATATTTTGTAAATTTAGCCACTGTAACCTTTTTATTGAATACACACTAAAGGATACCTAAATATTAACCGATATGTATTTTTACGCGAATTCATGTGTTATACCCAAACATACATTTTTCTCGTTTGAATTCAATATATGAGTAGTTTGTTTACATGAATAGAAATAAGATTTATAATAATAGAACGCTGTTGGTAAGTTGATAAAGAAAAATGATGATTACTATTTATTCGTAGATTTCAATAGTTCCTAGGGCCTAGTTGCAAGAAAAAATCGTAGTTAGACTACCTGTGATTGAATTTTAAATATATGCAGCATATATTTAGAATTCAATAACTTACCACTAAAATGATAATTTACACGTTTTTACTGCTAGAAAAGATAAAGATGCTGCTTTAAAGATTTAATTTCAGCTAAAAACTACATTCGTATCATCTCGTCATCGTCTCCCAAGGGAGGAATCCCCAAAGAGGATTTGCTACAGTCGGCATGCCTGGCAGGCGGGTTGGTGGCCACAACTATAAACAGTAACTGATATGATTGCCTAATATATTTTTAGGACATCCTAAATGTATAGGTATCATAGCTATTAAATGTTTGTTAGGCGCATTAAATGTAATGTATAAAATAGTGAGATCATTCTCATTTATTGACAGAATTTTCATTTGTTTCCTCAAGTCGCAAATGGGAACTAAATAGCCAATTAGAGCAGAGCATAGTGGCGCATTCGTTTGCAAAATCGTTTTACTACGTAATTTTTTTTTTTAAATGTCCGGGATTTTCTCCTGATTCTAAAAGTGTAAGTGGACACTTGGTATCTGTTGCAGTTATTGTTTAAACAACGAAAAATTAAAAATGCTGCAAAACAAGGTTTTTTGCAATATTTTTTTTTTATATATATATTTTTGACTATTTTGAATCAAAAAAGTCCTTACACTTTTTACCGTATCTCCAACCCATGAATTTTTATTAATTTTTAAAAATTAAAACTCGTCGAAAATCGTGATTTTCTTGAATTAAATAGTGCACCTGAAAAAAAGATATATCGTGATTTATATTTTTTTATCAAATATTTAAACTATAATAAACAATATGGCGTAACCAGATATCGAATATTTTATTAATTATTATGTTTTTTATCCTTAACAACAATTTGCTCTTTACGCGCATGCACTTTAAGGAGAGTAGTGTTGCCATCTCCCTCCCAGTGCGCCACTATGCCCTGCACTAAATAGAGAAAGAATTTTTGATATAATGTATACTCTTAAAATTTACCAATTAGAAACACTCAAATCAGCCGTTCATTATAATCAACGTCTTAGAGAAATGATTGGTCTCGTGAGCTCGACTAGTTACCGCTGTCCTACTTAATCCCCTTGTGAAGGCCCAGGTGGAATGAAATAGTTGACTGTATATAATAGGTTTATTGCCGGTAGTACATATCTAATTAGTTAAAATATACAAAAAGTGTTGCACGCGGTCGGTACGGATGATTCTCTCTTCATTTGTTTATTCGTTACGCGCACTTGGCGGATTGCTCTATGGTTTGATATTGTTTTTGAATGAGATTTATTACTTTTAAATGTGTTCATAGTTTTTGTATGAAGAATTCTGTGCCCGAGCCAGTTACGCTCTGTTTGAAGAGAATATGAGTCAAAAGTTTTATTAAAATTTGGTTATATAATCCACGACCGATTATCGGCCACGGCGACCACTTCAGCTCCGTTCAAGTTGGCTTTAGTGTGCTCGCATATGGCTAACAGCTGATCTTATTTATAAAAGTTCGCGCACAATGCGGGAAAGTGAGCACACCATTCGAAAAATTATAGGTGATACTGATAGCACAAGATGGGCTTGCTTTTATTTCATACTTTCTATCACCTAGGGGTGAATTTTAGTTTAGCAAAAAATATAGTAGTTACTTTTTATACTATTCTATTTTTGAATAATATTTAGTACATTTGACCGAAATATAGCAAGATACTATATAATATAGATCTCACAGGTGTTTCGGAAAGTACTAACGTACTAGCCGTTGGTCCCGATAGTTATATAACTTCATCTATAGCAATTGTATACCAGGGAACGAACAGGAGCGTCCCTGTGTGTGTTGTTACATAATACTGCGGTCACCAATCCGCCTGCCAAGCGTGGTGACTACGTAATAGCAGTGGGCGTCATACGAGCTGATGAACACGATGTATCAATGGAACCAAGTCGTGTTATTACAACTCTAAATAGAGAAAAGTCTTAGTATCTCTACATATTTCCACGTTACCTTGATACTTGTGACGTAAAACTCGTTATGGTATTATTATTCAACTTCTGTATGATTATATTAACATAGTATCGTGGGAGATGCCTACTGCTTACATAAATACACAAGTATCGGAGTATTAACTTCAATTGTGTCACACAATTATCTTTGGTATTGTATTAAGAGACATGGCTTAAGCAAGTTTCTGACGAAGCGTTGTTATTTTGTCTCTATTTAGGCTATAAACACAATTTGGATTTGCAGACAAATTCAAGTTTGGTTTGTTTAATAAAAAAGTGCTAACCAAAGTCGACTTTATTATTTCTCGCATAAAGTTTATAATAACTTTACAATGTATACTCAGGAGATTATAGACACTGAATACTATTAAAATGCTTCTATCACGAATGAATATAGAATACTCAACAAATTGTAGAAGCGTTGTCTTTTGACTTACAATTTGTTCTAGATTATTCGATAGAAATTCCTTAGTAATTGTAATCGTGTACATTACGATTGGGATAAGGAGATTTAAGGATTCGCAATTTAAATGAATATCAATTTACATTTGGAATGAAATGAAATGAAATAATTTATTAGTAACGTAGACGAATAATTGGCGCTTATTATACGTCATTTACAATGCAGATTTAAGAAAATTATTTTTTCTTTTTACTTAAATTAAGAACAACAATATTTCATTTTTCATTATATACTAAACGTCTTCACACATTTAATAACTAAAATTCTCAGATATTTATGCAAGTGTGGTGCAGATTTATCGGTATTTCATATAATTGAAGAATTTTCGGAGTATAATAATGAAAAGTGTTTATGTAATCTACCGAATATTTTTAAAGATTGCTTAAACCAAGATGGATGTTTTAAAACTCTACAGTTTTTAAAAATGATTAATGTATATGCTCTTATAAAATCTCTTATAATCTGTTGTAAAATTGTATGTTAATTAATGTGGTCGTTAATGAACTTAGATATTAAAAAGCGACATTAAATAAAAATAAAAAAGTCTTCATTGGAAGGTATGACTTTACTGAATGTGTATCTGTTACGGCTAATAGCCGAAGTGCGGCTACACCTAGTTTTAGCCGGCTACAACTAGGTGCAGCCGACAACTTGCGGTTAAACTTAGGTCAACCTTAATAAGTTCCTATAAGTTCCTCTAAGTTAACTCTAAATTAAACAATACCTATGCAAGGGACAAAAAGGTGTAGGGGTGGTTAAAAATAAAAATAACCTAAACCTAAACCAATGGAGTCGAACAGGGACTTATAAACGCATGTGGCCGACTGCACCCAGTTGTAGCCGGCTAAAACTAGGTGTAGCCGCACTTCGGCTATTAGCCGTAACATATCTATAATTGCAAATTAGCAATATGTTAATTAATTTGATTATCTTTACTAATAAATGTTCAAATAGTTACTCTAATTTAAGTTCTCATTGAAGTTAAACCTATGCTTAGAACGTAAAAGGAAATATTTGAACGTTTGTTTGTATGGAATAAGTTCCGAAACTACTGGATCGAAAGCTACGTTATTAAGAAGTAACATCCTACCAATATTATAAATACGAAAGTGTGGATGTATGTATATATAAGTTACTCTTTCACGCTAAAACTGCTAAATGGATTTAGCTGAAAGTTTGCCCATGAATAGTTTATAAGCTGGATACACGTTCACAGTGCATGTACCACATGCGGGCCACTGTGAAGACATCATCACACGTGCGTGCACCACAAATGGGCCACAAGTCTCTATCTATGGAATGCTTTTTTTGAGTTTGCACGTACCAACTGCGCCAGTTTTTATGATATACACGTATAAACAATGAACCATATAATAAAATGGTCAAAAATTTTTTTTTCTTTTTTTCTTTTTCGTTTGTTATACACTTGAGAGCAATAAAATCGCACACCCCTTGTAATTTGGTTTATTACTGATTGTTTTCTAAAATCTAAAGATATTGAGTAAAAATCATTAGACAAAATTAAAGCATACAAGCTTAGCTTTACAAAAACATAAAATTAAAATCATTGACCTTTACGTAACTTACAAAAACCGACCGTACACCGAATTCCCCAAATTCACGCGTTTGCGTTGTCACTACTTGCACCCTTAGCCGCAGGTATAAAAAGGTCGGTTTATTGGAATTTTTAATCAGTTGCATACCGAAGGTCAACGTGATAACATCTCTACTGGAAGCATACGGATTTACTGGAAAAATATGGATACCACGCCCGCAGAAGCCGCTCAAGTTATTGCCTTGCTCGAAGCAGGCCATAACCAAAGTGAAATTGCTCGACGGCTAAATTTGAGCCGCTACTCTATTCGTCGTGTATACCAGAGGTTCCAAGAGACCGGTGGCTACATTCGGCGACCAGGATCTGGCCGGCGACGCACAACATCAGAGCGTGATGACCGCTTTCTTGTGACAAGGTCTTTGAGAAATCGGCAACTGAACGCGGTTCAACTGGGACAACAGCTTCGAGAAGTTCGCAATGTCAGTATAAGTCGGTGGACAGTTCGAAGAAGACTAGGTGAAGCAGGAATGACTTCACATCGCCCAGCAAATGGTCCCAAATTGACCACAGCTCACCGACAAGCCCGGCTACAATTTGCTAGGGAACATTTAAATTGGACGTATGACCAATGGCGGGCTGTTATGTTCTCTGATGAGTGCAGAATGACTTTACATGGTCATGATGGACGCTCTAGGGTCTACAGAAGGTCATCAGAGCGATTTTCACAATGCTGCATAAGCGAACGTGTGGCTTTTGGAGGTGGATCGTGTATGTTTTGGGGTGGCATAATGTTGGACACTAAAACTGACATTGTATTCATCACTACGGCGAATACCGGCCCGAGATCGAGAAGTTTGACGGCTGCACGATACGTCGAAGAAGTGCTCGAAGAACATGTGAGGCCGCTTGCGTGGCTTATGGGAGAAGATTTTCTCTTAATGCACGACAACGCCAGACCGCATGTCGCTAGAACAGTTTGCGACTACATGGAAGACGTTGGAATCGCCGCGATGGAGTGGCCAGCTCGTAGTCCTGATCTCAATCCGATTGAGCATGTCTGGGATGAGCTAAAAAGAAGAGTTCGAGCAAGAAGCCCTGCTCCTACGCGCCTCCAAGAGCTTCAACTTGCCATTGAAGAGGAGTGGAACGCCATACCACAAGATTTCATGGTGAAATTAATACGGTCCATGAAAAACCGATTAAGAGCTGTAATCAAGGCTAGGGGAGGGAATACACCTTATTAAAAAACAATTTGATCAAGCATTTTGAGTTTTATTTTTATTCTTTCTTAAGCTAAATTGGGTAATTTTATCCGTATGTTGGGTTTTGTGCCCTAAAACTCCCTATGGGTACTTTTTTTACACTGTATTTGATATCATTAGAAAGGTACTGAAGTAACCATTCAAATAGTGTAAGTTTTATTTTAATATGTATTCACATTCATGAAAAAAACTGCTTTAACAACAAAAAGTCAACGTGTGCGATTTTATTGCTCTCAAGTGTATGTCATTACCTATGCTTATCTTATCAAATGTCCGCAAAACATATTTGCACGTGAGGGGTATTTTACTAATTTATATCTGCACTGTTAGCGTGTTAATATATGGGCTAAAATATCACGCTCCAACCCATTGGAGCAGAGTGATGCGGGTAAAACCGGCCGCAGTTAGTAGGCTATATGTAATTATGAAGTTCTCAATGAAATGGGAACTACGAGACTAATACCTAGCGCCGACACCTAGTTTTAATTAATTTAAGAATGTCAGTGGGAATTTCAAGTGTTTACCAACCTGTTCCCTTTATTGAAATCGAGCAAAAAAGGTCTAATAATTCACGTTTGTTGTATGGTAGCCATTTAATAATTATTTTATTTATTTTTTAGTATTTGTTGTTAAAGCGGCAATAGAAATACATCATTTGTGAAAATTACGTAAAGAATTTTTTTTTTTTTAGTAAAAACGTTAAGAAATTATAGAGTTATATTAAAATTATTTATTAATGTTGAATTAAATATTATTGAACTGGATATGTGTCAATAAATTCAAAGCTTAATTATGTAAAAATATTTTTTTTTATTTCAACAACTTACAGTAAAACAATTTCTTATTTTGGAATCAACTTTTAAGCAAAATATATGCTTGTGTTAGTTGATTCCGCTCTTCCAGTATATAATAACAAATGTATAAGTGTGAGAGATAAACACTGTTTATAAAGTAATAATTATTACATGCAAAGTGTAGTAAGAATAATTTAACTAACTAAGACGCACAAGGTCATGAAAAAACACAGGCATGTCTTTTTTCGGCGAAACGGAGTCCATTCCAACTGACTCCGACTTTCCGGAATGTCTCCGTTCCGATCAGCGACCATCTTGAGCTCCTAGGGCTTGACCTCTCTTCTAATCTAAACTTCGGTCACTACATCGAGTCCATTGCAAACACTGCAGCCAAAAAACTTGGCATTCTCTCCAGGGTGAGGCGGTACTTCACATCGGAGCAGCTCTTAAGTCTTTACAGAGCTCAAGTTCGCTCCTCAATGGAATACTGTTCTCATCTTTGGGATGGGTCTGCTGGATATCAGCTGGATGCTCTGGACTCATTGGAGCGCCGAGCGAAGAGAGTCATAGGCAATAACTCACTGGTGGAGGCAAGTCTTCAGAGCCTCGAACATCGTAGACGAGTGGCCTGCCTATCAGTTTTTTATCGGTTGCATTTCGGGGAGTGTGCGGAGGTTCTACATAACCTGATACCCTCTTCACCCTTCCATCACCGGACGACTAGGCGCGGCGAGCGGTTTCACCCTTTTGTTGTAGACATTCCTTCAATACGCACGAAGCGATTTGCTTCTTCTTTCATAATGCGGACGGCTAAGGAGTGGAATTCTCTGCCGGCGTCAGTTTTTCCGGAACGCTATAATCTGGACTTCTTTAAGGCTAAAGTGAACAGACACTTTCTAGGCAAGCGTGTATCATCTTAGGCCTTATCTTCGCCTTCCATCAAGCGAGATTAAGGTCAAACGTGAGCCTATATGCAGTAAAAAAAAAAAATAAAAAAAAAAAAGGTGTGGGGTGAGAATGTTTGAAGGCTACAATAGTAACAAATGCGAATAGATGATTAATTGTGAGTGAGAAAGGTAAGTAAGAAAGGTAAGTAAGGTGTAGGAGAGTGTGTGCTCGTGTGTTAGTGAGTGTGTGTGGGGGTGCATGCAGGGTGTGAGTGAGTGCGTGTGAGAGTGTTACGTAATGTACCATTTGAGTTTGTTTTGGGTCAGCCCTACGACTAAGTCTTGGGATCGGAGAATTCCACTGAATAACGAATGTATACCAGATTAGTGGTTTTGTGTGCGTTTATAGTATGGACTCAAGTTCCACTTAGTTTTTCGTTTTAACCATGATAAATATGTGACTGTGAAAGCTTATGTGTGTGAGTGGGTGCGTTCATGTGTGATCGTTTGTAGCATAGACTCAACTTCTTCGTAATTTTTGGTAGTCAGCCATTGGGTGAGGGTTTTTTTGCAGTCGCGGTATATTAAAGGATATATGGTTCGCTTTTTGTTTAGGGTGTTGTATATATGAGATGATTATCTAGTATATTATCTTGCAGCGAATGAAGTTTATTGTGGTATTTGTGGCGCAACATTGTTCTTCCTTCTAGTTTTTGTTTTGGAAGAGACATAATGAAGGGATCTATGTTTTTTTAGTGCAATCTGAAGAATATATAGCTTACGAACAGACAACAGTTTAGAGGTTAAGTATAAGTTTTCAGTGGGGAATCTGCGAGGTTTGAAAGACATGACCTTTAGAAGTGCTCGCTGGGCCCGCTCAAGTACCAAGAATTTCATTTTTGTCGCCCCACCCCAAATTGGCAGACAGTATGTAAAAAGGCATATTTTAAAATATCAGACAAATCAGAGTAAGTAGGTACCTACATATGTAAATGACATAATAGCTTGAGAGAAACTTGCTCTGGAATGACACTGGTGCATAACAATATTGCATATTATATTATTTAAAAAAGGATTCCTGTGAGGTTTTTACCAGAGCCGAGTTTTCCTATAGTCACCACGCTTGGCAGGCGGGTTGGTGACCGCAATATCATGTCGTAATAAGTAAGGCAACCTCCGTAGCGTAGCGGTATTTGGCTCGCCTTGAATCTCGGAGGTCGTGGGTTCGATTCCCACACCGGACATGAAATCATGAAATGTTGTTTTTCCGGTGTGGGGATCGAATCCAAGCCCTCCGAGAATTAAAGCGAAGCTTATATCGCTACGCAACGAATGTTAAAGTTTAGGTATTATTAAAAAACTTTGTAAATACTTAGTAATGGAATTTATACCTACCCTTGTATGCAATCCTTAGAGTCTAATTTAATTTGTATTTTGGTATTAAATGGGTAGGTATCCGTAGGTATTTACCGTCCTTATCTTTGTTTACTACCAAACATAAACTTTGTTTATTTTGCTTTTGTAATTAATGTTGAAGATATTTCAAATACCTATATGAAAAAAAAGGAAACGTGATACTAAATTGATTGGTGGATCGGACAATAACCTCCATAGTATGTTAAAAAAGGGCAAAGATACTACCTGTATCGGTTGGCAAAAAGATCATAAATACCTACTTTATTTATAACCGAGTTGACAAAAACATGTATTCACTTTGTCAATAGGCATGAGGCAAGATTTTGAAATCCTCTTGCGCAACGTGGGTAGTCATTTTCTAAGTACGAAAAACACAATATTTCGGTAATAAATTTAAATTTAACGAAGTTTAAGCCATATTTCTATTAAATTTTAAATAGCGCGCGAAAAAAGGCCTCAAGTGTCATGGCGTCGGCTATGACGTCACGCTAATGTAAAAAATGTCATTGAGTCCGCCAAACTGGTTAAATTCTCTTTGATGGTTACAATATCGTGACGTCATGCGCCGTGATTGGTGTTTCAGTCAAAATGGCCGATTGCAGTATTTTAATCTTTTATTTTATTAAAAATCACATTAATCTCAAGGTTATATATAAAAATAAATAAGTGTAATTATTTCTTTGTATATGTACTTTCCCCTAAAAACATTAAATCTTTAATTTTTTGATACTGTCGTCACGCCTATTCAATACCTATATATATATACCTATATATATATATATATAAATCGCGAAGGACTTCTTGCGTCTTTACAAACTACCACCCTGCGGCGTCCACTGAATGTAGTGAGATTTTTAATGTTTTCAATGCGTATGTAAGATGTTTTAATCAGTATCATATCAGTAGTCGACGTCAAATTTCATTTAAACGTTAAATGGTGATATTCAAATTAAATATTTCTAGCTGAATTTGTGCGTCTGTTCACTCTTAAATCTTTCTTGCACACTGAATACCTGCGTATACCTACTAAACACTGCATGCACATTTCCGCCTCCATCCGAATGTACTTTTAAATCAATTCCGTATAATGCTCTGCATATATCATAATGATTATAATAACAAAATTACATCCATCTACTATTGAATGCAGATTGGTTCCGAATAACTGAATTAGTGCGTCCGTTCACTCTTAAATCTTTCTTGCACACTGAATATCTCCGTATACGTTCAAAACACTGCATGCACATTCCCGCCTCCATCCAACTGTATGTTTAAATCAATTCCGTATAATGCTCTGCATATATCATCATGATTATAATAACTAAATGACATCCATCTACTATTGAATTCAGATTGGTTCCGAATACTGTTTTTGAATTATTGTATCCAGCTTATCAGCCAAGAGGCTTCCACCTATATAAGGGCTTATAATGACTCCAGGCACAGATAATAAATAATTAATAGTTAGCATACAAAAGTGACAATACCTATGTATAGCGTAGGTATTCAGGTATTTTCACTTTGGTGGTCTACAAAATCTTAAAAAGCAATATAATCATTTTTGACGAGTGACAGGTAAGTTTGTATGTATAAACAGGTAAGTTCAGAGGCACAGGCTGGCGTGGACAGGTAAGTCCGGAGTTGAACAGGTAAGTATGTATAAACAGGTAAGCTCAGAGGTACAGGCTGCTGTGGACAGGTAAGTTCGGAGTTGGACAGGTAAGTATGTATAAACAGGTACGCTCAGAGGCACAGGCTGGTGTGAACAGGTAAGTCCGGAGTTGGACAGGTAAGTATGTATAAACAGGTACGCTCAGAGGCACAGGCTGGTGTGAACAGGTAAGTCCGGAGTTGGACAGGTAAGTATGTATAAACAGATAAGCTCAGAGGCACAGGCTGGTGTGAACAGGTAATTTTGGAGTTGGACAGGTAAGTATGTATAAACAGGTAAGCTCTGAGGCACAGGCTGGTGCGAAATAATGAAATAATGAAATTTATTCAGCACTTAGGTATTTACATACACTTGTACTTGTCAAAATTACACTTTATAAGATAAATCTTATACAGTGTAATTTTGACAAGTACAAGTGTAACAAAAGTATCACTTAAGTAGCTAAAAACATTGTTATAATTATTTGATCTTACAGAATTTTTAATCAGTCTGTCCGTCTGTCGAGCGCTAAATGACAAATGTACACATTAGGTATAGTAAGATGCCTTAAAGGTAACAGGTCTAAAATTAAAATTAACTTCCAAGAATCCGGCCAAAGTCTAAGCGACATCCACCTGAGGACACCCTTAAGGGGTTAGGACCAACGCTCAGGGTGCCACTGGAGTAAAGAGTAGATTTACGAACAGTGGTGATGATCACTGGCACGAGATCACAGTTCAGGGAATAAGCTACAACGCGGTCCTCGGCCATGCCGTCGAGGATCCTACCCTAGCTAGCCTGCAACTTTTCACTAGCTACCTAAGTGGACGATCCGGAGAAGAAAGGAAGAAAGAAACTCCGAGATTATTTTTTTTGTCTCTTTAGCTCTGTTTCCTTTTTTTATGTCATGTCTTTTATCACAATCATGTAATATTGTACAAACAATGTATACACCGTGAAATTTTAATGGTTGTTTTCCCGAAGCAGAACAACTTGCCGTTGGTAGTACTATCGAAACATTTTTTTTTTTTTTTAGACATGTTTTGGATTTAAAATTATTAAAAAAAATATTAGACAACTCGAAAGCGTGATAAACAGTAGTAACACAAGACGGACCTTGTAGGTACTACTCGAATCGCACGCGCTGCTGACAAAGTAAAGAACGATCCATAAACGTTCAAAGCAAAATAAGAGCTCAATGGTAGTTATACGGCATTAAATAGCCTGCACGCAAGAATTACAAACGAGCCGGCTTCCTTTGTAATTCGCCGCACGGCGCCGACGCCGGAACGCCCCGCGCTCTCCTTCGACTCCCTCCTTCCTTAGTTGTCCCGTGAACGTCGGAAGCGCAGCACGCGTTAGCTTATTACTTTATTAGTATTATGGACCGACATTACAGTTTTAGTAATTTAGAATACGTCGCTATGGTGCAACTGTAGGCTAGGGCTAATTATAATTCCCATACTGCCTGGCGTCTTTACGCCGAGCTGCAACACTTGGCGTCACTCCGTCTTCGCGGAGTTCTGAACCCTCAAGTCATACAGGACCGGACGATCGTAGCGGCGACGGCTACTCGATCATGGGCAGTTCCAGGTGCCACCACATGCACAGGGCAGAGGTCGATCGGCCGTTCTTTCGCCAGAGCTCGACGAGGAGATCATCGAGTACTTCGAACGCGATCCTCGCCGAAGTACGCGAATGGCGGCAGCTAAGTTTGGCGTAAGCCAATACTACGTCTGGAAACTACTCAACTCAGAAGGACTGCATCCATATCATTTCCGCGGAGTTCATTAAATTTTTCAATTTTTTTAAATACGCCTTAATTACTTTATAATCTAATTCAGAAAATTATTGTTCTTAGATAATAAACTTGTTTTAAGTTACGTTTTCTGTAAGTTGTAGCTAAAAAGGTATTGGATAAAGCTTATTATTATGATTGGGTACTGTGTTACATTACCTAAGGTGTAGGTATCAGCTGATTGACTAACACCCGGGTCAACGAACGCGCGACCGATCGACGCGAGCGCTAGGTATCGCGAGGTATTACTATCGGTTCGATGTCACTTTCGAGTTTGGTTTTTCACGATTGTTAATCGGCCATTTTTGGTTTATAATATTTAGTTTTTGTATAAATTGAATGTTTAACTAAGACCAAATCTTTTCGCTGCGGGAAAACAACCATTTAAATTTCAGCGTGTATATGATGTAAGCGAATGCACGTACATTACCATTTATTACCTGGTCAATTTATACCGACCAGGTGTTCAATAAGACAAGAAAGAAATAATATTAATACAGTAAATACCATAATGTAGATATTAAAGTTTACTCAGGCACAGACAATCTACAAAGAAACCTAATGGCGGATGCATTCACACACATTTACAAAATAACAATTTACACAAGGTCAATCAAAGGATATACCTATAATAATAATTATAAACAAAAGAATTAACAAAATATAAAATAAAAATTAACATAACATATCCCCGACAACAGCCGACCAGTCACCACAAGCAGCATCCGTTCATGAGTATGACGTGTGACGCAGCCATCGCCTCCCTCGCCATATTAGAGGGAAGGTGGCGACCCGCCCCACACCGCCACCGCAAGCAATGACAGACAATGGGAGCATGACGAACGTGGGGATATCTACAAGTCTATTAATATTAAACCTTTAGTTGAACAATGTTTAAACTGTTTCAATAACTGAGTTTACAGTGTTGTCTGTGTTTCTCTGATCAACCAAGCGTTATTGTCGTTTAAATAGTAGTTTACTGAATAATAAGCCCTTTTTATTAGAATCCTCTTAACAGTTGACTTGAACCTATCATAAGGTAACTCTTATAGGTGTACAGGTATTCTGTTATTCATACGGACTCCTAATCCCACAAAAGATGAGTGTACTTTTTGTAGGCGATTGTATTCGGCGCAAAGTATATGCTTATATCTAGTGTTTATTGTGTGTATGTCACTTCTTTTGTTTAAAAGGTTAATATTTTGCCGGACATAGATTATATTGGCGACTGTTAGTATATCTATGTCCTTAAAAAAGTCTCTTAAGGAGAATCTCGTACTTAGTTGATAAATAGAACGAACTGCACGTTTTGTAGTATAAAAATGCTTTGAATATTAGCAGTTTTACCCCAAAGCAGAATGCCATAGGACATAATACTGTGAAAATAACTAAAGTAGACTAAACATGCAGTTTCTACATTAGTGAGTTCCCGTACTTTTCTAACCGCGTAAGCAGCTGAGTTTAATTTTCCAGCGAGACAAGAAATATGGGGACTCCATTGAAGTTTCTTGTCTAGTGTCAAGCCTAGAAAGAGGTAAGTCCGGAGTTGGACAGGTAAGTATGTATAAACAAGTAAGCTCAGAGGCACAGGCTGGTGTGAACAGGTAAGTTCGGAGTTGGACAGGTAAGTATGTATAAACAGGTAAGCTCAGAGGCACAGGCTGGTGTGAACAGGTAAGTCCGGAGTTGGACAGGTAAGCTCAGAGGCACAGGCTGGTGTGAACAGGTAAGTCCGGAGTTGGACAGGTAAGTATGTATAAACAGGTAAGCTCAGAGGCATAGGCTGGTGTGAACAGGTAAGTTCGGAGTTGGACAGGTAAGTATGTATAAACAGGTTAGCTCAGATGCACAGGCTGGTGTGAACATGTAGGTTCAAAGGTAGAAAGAGGAAGTTTCATGGTACGAATAATATAATAGTACCTAGTCATATTTATGCAGGTGAATATACGGAATAAAAGGCATATCGTAATATAAAACATTTAATGTTTAATTTTGTCGCTTTCTAAATAATCGTGCACTGTAATTCTTTGAAGTTAATACCTTTGAATAAATAACCACTTTTAACACACTTGCAAATAATTCACTTTGGTGACAAGCTTACATCACGGCCGGCACATGTCTGTTTGTTAACAAACTTCGGCACGCGAGCGCGCTGAAGCCCGCCGCCCCGCGCCCCGCGCCATGCGTCCCTCGTGTACCCCGAATGGGCCCCTCAGACACCGTACCTAGTGCCCGTTTAAGGATATTTAAGAGACGCAAGATTGTTGTCAAGAAAACATGATAAAAACTTTACATATTAAGTACGATATTCAATGGACACGATAAGATCGGTGAATTGAACTCAAAGTATACGTGGTAAATTATACGCTGAACACTAGTGCCCTCCAAATTTCAGTCGGACGATGGCGGAACTATATTATACGCTAAAAGGCATTGTAGTGATGGAATTACGTCCATGCCAATTTTTCGCCCTTGCGTTCTAATGATCATAAGGGACACTTGGGCTAAAAATGAGGGTCGGTCAATCTTGCGTCCGTATTCCAGACGCACAAAGTCAGTCGGACGCAGCATCATCGGTAAATAACGCCATGTACGACGCAACTTGTCCTTCAAGATGTATATATATATATATATATATATATATATAAATATATATATATATATATAATTAGCGGACCCGACAGGGCGCCACCCAAACGTAAGGTGGGTGGACCATGGAGGGCCATGCTCCTTTGAAAGCAAACTATTAAAAAGTCATAGTTATTGTCATGTGATGACAAATTTCTTCCTCACACAGTAAGATACATAAACTTAAGGACACAGACGCGGTGGAAAATCGCTAGCGTCGCTATTTTGTTAGTGAGGTCCCTCGCTTCATATACTTCGACGGCTACTTAAGAAAACAAAAACAATATTGCTTTGATTTCAGTTAAAATATCGGTAGTGTTCCTATAAAAGCCGGTGGTTCCTTATGAGGCCAATAAAAAAATTGACGGAGGATGGCCTTGGTAGGGTACATGGGCCTTAGTACGAATGGGGGATGTTCAAACAATGGTTATCTTTATAATATTATTAATATTTATGAGGGTTATTCAACATTTTAACTCAGACTGAATTAAAAACAAAAAAACTCTATAGAAATATTATTTGACCTTCGAAGAAACATTTTGGCCTTGCAAAGAACGATAATGGGATAAGTAGGCCATTTTTTTATAAATTTCATTCTCAAATACGTTTGATAATTATTTGTTATCGATATAATACTCATTGATATATTTTTTAAATTATTTTCATTAATATATTCTTAGTTATACCATAGTGTTCGTCGGAATGGTCGTCGATTTAAGATTATAATATGTTAAGCTTTTTATATTTAGTTTAAATGGAAGAGGTTTTCATGTAGTTTTAATAAAAGGGGATTTTTTAATATTTACAACTCTAGTTTAAAGTAGAATGACTGATTTATATTATTGGCCTTGTTTGGAGACCTGTTCCTTACAAGGCCGTTTGGAAGAGCTTTTAAATAGTTAAGTTTAATAAATAGCGATTACATCTAGAATAAAAATAAGTATTTTATATGTTACACAATAAAATAAACTGTTAATTAAGCATTTGTTTATTTCATTTCTCCAATAAATGAACGAATAAAAACAGTTTAATCGTTAAAGTGGCCATTCATGATCCATGGTCCACCCACCTTATACATACAAAATCATTCAAATCGGTCCAGCCGTTTAGGAGTTCAGTGACATACACTCGTACAGTAGTATTATATTCTTAGCCAAATTATGTTACGAGTGGGTTCACGTCGGTAGTGCAATGGGTGGGGATCTAACCGGCGCGGCGACCAAATACTACTACAGCTACGGGCTATAGTCTATAAATACAATAATTATATTACATTATACACTATATCTGCTGTTAAAGGGATGGCATATATTTCGAAAGCACCTTATTTATTAATTTATAACTTCAATAAGCGTTCAAGCGGACATATAACAATACTTAGCTTAAGTAATTACTTGGCAAAGTCATGAGCAGCAATAAATAATTTTTAAGTGACATGTTCTCAAGGCTAAAATCTATATAAATATGTATAAATGATTCGACAAAATGTAAGTTTGTATGCGCATAACTTGAGAATGATCTGACGAATTTAGTTAATTTTATTTTTTATTATCATAACAAAATTTTGCGTTGGTCTCACAACCGTCTTCTTCACTGTCCTCCTCACCGTTCTGACTTTTTACATTCCTCTTTCTTTGTCCAGGCCATATTACTTTGGATAGCGCTTCCTCACGATATCAGAATGGCAAAAAATTCATAAAATAAAATAAATGTTTTTTTATTCAGAACTTAGGTGTTATCTTTACTCGAAAGTTTGTGAGTATGGGTGGACGGATGTTTGTTACTCTTTGACGCAAAAACTACAGAATGGATTTGGCTGAAAATTTGCATGGGGATAGTTAATAAGCTCGATTAACATATAGGCTACAAAGAATCACACTCCGACCTACAAGAGCAGAGTTACGAAGGTAAAACCGCGGGGTGCAGTTAGTATGTATATATATTCATACATTTGTGCTTGACAAAATAGTACTACTAAATAGTAGTATTAAATAGTAGTGCTAAATAGTCGTAACTAAATAGTATTGCTTACTTATAAACATAGGGCCCAATTTCTTCGAGGATTGGTTTTTCCCCTTTGTTGACTTCGTCGACGTTTGTGACATTGAAGATGTAAACCTTGAAGTCCATTGGCATGGGCATCTTAACCCATTTGTCGTACATCATCGAGCCATTCTCGAGTTGTAGTTTCTGGAACAATAAAACATATTTATAACTATGTACAGTTCCAACTTAAATACAAATTCTCAGTTTTTTTCCTTGTAGTACAGTCAACCAAAGAGATAGGTTTACACCTTCTGTATTAATGATAGGTATAAATATGTTTTTTTCAGTACGTAAGCCGGTAATTCTTTATGGGTGAAGAGTAGGATTGCCACTTTTTTTTATGACAAATAGTATTTTTTCAAAACTTTAAAAAAAAGTACTATTGGGAAATTCAAGGAAATTATTTTTTGTAGTCTGGTTAACAAAGTCTGAAATAATATTTGTAGGCGAGTCAATGACGCCTTTACATAGGGGCAAAGGGGACTAAGCTCAACTGCTAAGAAGTTGACGTTTACTTGTCGTCGCGCGAAAACTGAATTACCGATGAAAATATAGTATTATTCGTACTATAATAATATTATTTTTCTATAATATACTAGCTGACCCGACAGACGTTGTACTGTCTTAGCTAAAACTCTAAATTAAATTGAACTTTTACAATAAAAAACGTGATAGCAATGAACTAACCGTGATGTGCATTAACTAACTGTAACATTTGACAGGTATAATAATTATTATGGGAAAATAAAATTATCATTTTTAGTATTTCCATCTCAATTTTTCCATATTTTCTCACCGTTTAAACCTTCCCTGGACCACGACAAACATTTCAAAACCAAAATCAGCTAAATTGGCCCAGCCGTTCTCGAGTTTTAGCGAGACTAAGGAACAGCAATTGATTTTTATATATATATACAATATATATAAGATAGTACAATGGACTGAAATATAGTACGAAACTATATAATATAGAACGGGTGGCAACCCTAGTAAAGAGTGCATTTTTTAATGTGTTAAACTAGCTTAGCGCTAGGTTTAAACTAGCAGTCGGCAATCTTTTGGCAGGCAAGGGCCACAAAGTGGAAAATTAAAGTAAAGGCACTTGTGATATTAAGTCTAGATTCTACCTGATACCTCCGTATCATTAGTCATATCCCATAGAAAACATGAAAATCTCAACCTCATTTGTTCATGCATTTATTTTGATATTAATAACTTCTATAAAAAATATTCGCGGGCCGTACATTGCCCGCGGGTCGCATGTTGCAGATCACTGGTGTAAACCTATCTTCTTGGTTAATTAACCAAGTGGCAAATACAGTTGTACAGTCAGCACAAAAAGTCGATGAACAGAATCAACATAACAAAACACCGTCGCGACGACGGCGGCCGACCGACCGACCGACATACACCGTGGAGTTTATGGTATTTTATAGTGAACAGGTGGTTTGTTATGCTGATTCTGTTCATCGACTTTTGGTGCTGACTGTACTTACCACCAAATTGTACCGACAATGGTTTTATTGAAAAATATAATTCTCTTTAGTACAACTGTTATTATATATGGTTGCCATTTCACCAATACCTAGCAGCCGGATAGACATTTGGGTGAAAAGGCCCGACACTTGACTACGCTGGTGCATTACCACTATATCGTAACGACATATTATCGTATGGGTTACAGTCGTAGCGTGTGTATTCAAGTGGCTTCATTACAATAAACAAGTCACGATTTTTATATGTAGAACGAAAAATCTAACTTTTGTCCTCGACCTTTTCTGCAGTGACGACAGATTGTCAACGAATTATAATAAAAACAATATTTTATTTGCCAAAAACATGGTTAATGTAAATAGATGTTACACTATACAAAAAAAATGTTACGCCGATATAACAGCATGCAAAATTTAGACACATCATTTTAATACCGAATACTACATATATACATTCACGCCTCTTTCCCATAGGGGTAGGCAGAGACCACTTCCTTCCACTTGCTACGATCTGGACATACCACTCGCCTCTTCTACATTAATTAATCTCCTCACGCATATCCTTCGTTTAGGGTACTTTAAACCTGGCCTTTCTTAAGAACGTCCTCGATTTGAACGTGAAAGTCTGCGTCTGGTCTTCCTCTTCCAACACTTCCGTTCACATTCGCCTACAATTTGTACTTGTTCCTCTCTAAGTGTAAGTCTCCTATACCTACGTTAATATTATTTACTAGCGATATAATGGAAAAAACTGGAAACTACACTCGGGCTACTATTAATGATTCGTTACAACTTACAACACAGTGGGATCGCACCCTTTCATTTACACCGGCTGCCGAAGACTGTTCTCGGAGATTATATTGTTTCTGATTGTACGTATACTATTATGTATTCTGTTTTATTATAAAAAAAACAATATTATTTTGCAAACAAAAAATAAAAATGCGGAACCCTTTATTTAGAAATACCATTCGTAAGAGGTTTATTTTTACTTGCAAATAGTTCGTTGACATCGATCAGCTGATTGAGTGCTAGTGATGTATTTATTTCAATTTGAAAAGTTTGGATTCTGGTATCTATGAAATTAAAAGAATCATTACTTCCGGACTTGTTGAGATAGGATTAAATAACCCTTGCCATATCGTTAGTTATGATCCAAAAAAGATAGATAGATAGATAGATAAACTCTTTATTGTACACTTTCACAAAGAGAAAAATACAGAAAATGACTTAAAACTAAACTTAAAATTAGATAGGTACAATTGGCGGCCTTATCACAAAATGATCTCTTCCAGGCAACCGAGGAAGGGACTATACATAGGTACTTGGGAGAAGTTCTATACAATTTTGATATACAAATAAAATGCAAATAAATAAAAGTAATACCTTACAAAGCCTTGCTCTTTCTATGTATATACCCTTTCCGTTACACCTTGTATATGTCTATAGATGAATTTAAGTTTACACCACCATGATTTAGCAACTGCCTTGAGCAGAGCTTGCCCGCTTAACTAACTTTAAAAATATAGCCTATGACACTCACAAATGACGTGGCTTTCTATTGGTAACAGAATTTTCAAAAATCGGTTCAGAAGATCCAAAGATGACCCCCTACAACGTCACAAACTTTACTTCTTTATAATATTAGTATATATTTATGAAGGCGGGTGCCCTGATCGCCTTTATATCTGGCCAATATAGAAGTAGCCAAAGCCCTGTGACTGACAACTTAAATTACCGTCCGAAAAAAAAACACTAGCACTAATATGATGCTCTAAAGGTTCCGTAACTGTCCCTCAATAATCTAAGTCTGAATAAATTTACATGAATATTTAACTCATGTATTAAAAATGTTAGATCTATGAATAAATTTTCTATGTAGTTTTCTGTGACGCTAAAACATGTTTGTAATTAGCAACCTAGTTACTATGTAAGATAATAATTACTGTTAGGTATTAACACAATACACAAAACAACAACAATACACAGTTAGCTGTCAAAGCTCAAACAGTAACAACTAAAGACAGTGAAACAGGAGATTGAGCCATTCAGCCGAAATTATCAAAGAAGGCTTGATAGACATAGGAATGAACTAGCAGCACAGCTACAGGGGACAGGAAGCCTACAGTTCTCGAGACTAAAGAGACATGGTATATCAAACCTGGCGGAGAGATTCTTGGACATTGACTGAGGGAAACATTGCTGAATGTGGTCCTCAACACCAACATATTTTCCGGAGTTATCAGCCAGCAGATTAGATTATTGTTTCCGAACAGATTTCTAAGTTGCAGGATATAGAAAAAAAAAAAAAAAAAAAAAAAAACTGTTAGGTATTATAGGAATCTTGTTCTCACTGACTTATATTTACTCAATAGGTATAAGAAAAAATAAGTATATTAACAATACAATAGTTTTCTGGCGCATGACAGTTACAATGTTAGGGGTCTTCGGGTCAACCCTCTTATAGTAGGAGAGCTGGTACCAATTTTTGGGTAGGTATTTGAAGCAAGCTGGAAACTTGTCACATACCTCTCCTACTATAAGAGGTTTGACCCGAAGACCACTAACATTGTAACTGTCATAGAAACCAATTATATTGTTCATATGCTTATGTTTTCCTCTACCTATTGAGTAAACCCAACACGGAACAGCAGACCTGGCTGGTGAGTAGTGGGGCTAATTCGACCCCTAACATTTCTCAAATACCTACCCAAAAATTGGTGCCAGCTCTCGGACTATTACTCTATTCAATGACTTAGGATATCCATTATTATACATTGTTTGGAGTTCATTTAGTTTTCGGCTTAGAATAAAAGAGTGGTTCCCATTTCTCCCCATGGGTGTCGTAACAGGTGACTAAGGCACATAAAGCTAATGGATGGGCAGCAGTATTTATCAGCTCAAGAATACTCACCATCTTACTGCAATTACCGATTGGTAATCGCATTTTTTTTTTGTCCGGGGGAAATGCTTTTACGCATTCTACCACCACTGCAGCGTAGGGCAGCGTGGGATATGTGGGACACGCCCTCTCCATATAGTGGTATGAGTGTCCTCCCGGACACTCCTTTGATCCGCCTTTGGCGGGGGCTGAGTACGCATGAGCAATCCGGCCCCTTGGTAATCGCACCTGCGCACCTGCGTGGAGATTATGGCAATAACCCTCAACGACCGTGGCTTGGCAAGGTCTTTTGAGAGTACACCCATGTTCAGTTGTGGACGTAAACAGTCATCCCGACCAATTCAGGCCTTGGCAGCCAATATCTATGGAGGTAAGCCACATGCGCAAGAGATATTATAGTGAAGAAATGTGTGCGCAAATGCAGGTACACTCTATTCCTTTACTTTTAAATTCCAGATGGCCGACTCGATCGTGGGACTGGAGACGATGCGTTCTACCGGGTAAGCTCTCCGAGGCACGGGTCAAACATCACCAATTTGCTGACTTCAGGCAGATACCTACTTAGATTTTTTCCTGTTTTCAAACCCTCGCTAGATACAGTCAAATATATTACCGCTAGAACGCTAGATAACGAAGCAGTTCTACTTACTATGTAAGATAAAAATAACAGTTATTATTGCAGTACAGCAACTTATATTTTATTCAATAACTATAAGAAAAAATAAGTACATATATTATTAACAATATAATTGTTTTCTAGCTAACAGTTATAGTGCAAGGTCTTGGGTTCAAGCCTCATACATTGTGGTATGACTAAGAAATACCCATTGTTTGAGTTGTATTTGTGTGTTGTCACAACAATGTAATTGTATGTCGAAGATAATGGTGTTACTAGCAACAACCGTTTAATAGAACGCAATAATATTTACTACTTAGTTAACTTAGTAACTTTAGTAAATTTAAGTGGCGTAGCGGTATTCATTTTGCTTTAAATGACGAAGGTCGTGTCTTTGAACCCCACGCCGTCTTAGATTTTACTCAAAGATCTCATATCCGACGAGGGGATCGAACCCACGACTTCCGAGACATACTCGTCTATGCCACGGCATTAAATTATTTCGTATAGTATAATTTACATATGCAAGTACAGTGTTTGGGCAGCTGCGGTTCTACAGCCCTGACTCACGCCTTACAGATCCAAAGCCGGCCTTGCGAGCGCACTACAGGTACAGTCAATAAAAAAGATAGGTTTACATATTATGGATTTTAAATTTATATGTACACGTTTATGAATAATTTACTGTTATGTGTATTCTGTACATTCGAGGCGAACTCTCTCCTCTTTAAGAATTACCGGCTGTCTGACTGACAAAAACATATTTAGGTATTTACATTATTTGATACTGACGGTGTAAACCTATCTTTTGTTGACTTTTACCCTCTTCGAGTCTGCTGTGACCCCCTACCTGGACCACTTATGGAATCACTGATCTATATTAATGCAATGTTTTATCCTGACTAATATTTTGCAGGATAAATGAACGTACACAATGATAACTAGATAGCTAGCGAGCGATACAGACGGAGCATATCCCTTCACCTCTTTTCATACTTCTGTTGGGACTGCTTGCGGTTCGCTTTGTTAATTTATATAGTTTCCTTCGATTATTTGCTGGCATTGTGGTGTAGTTTGCATTTATCTTTGAGCAATATCTACTCGGGTTTATTAACTCAGTTGGCGGAATACTTTGTCAATTTGAAATTATTAGACCAGATCTAATCTACTAAATTATATACATATTTTTCCTCAGTGACCACGTGAAATGTAATTACTGCTATTAAAAGTGAGGTCGAAGTCGCCTAAGGTAGGTCAGATAACAAAGTTAGTAAGTAGTTATCTCTCTTAATAGATCATTGAGGGATATTACCATAATCACCACGCTTGGCAGGCAGATTGGTGGTCACAGCTGGTGGGTAGCCTTGTGATGATATATGCTTTTGCCCATCCATCCGGTGTATGTTCATTAGTCGCCACATACGGCATTCATGGGAAGATATGGTGTCTCTATCTACCTAGATTTATTTCTGTGTCTGCGTGTGTCTCATCTTATAAACTACACTCCAATTCAGCTACGCTTTTCTTTTCACTGTAGGATTTATTTTTATTAAAATTACAGCAACAGTTGCTTTTTTCATAGTATAAAATATACTAGGGAAATAAATCCCTGCGGGAAATTACAAACACATAGTTCACGGACAGAAAGTACACCCAGATTTAGAACAATCCGTGTTTTACACAAATAGTTGTCCCGGGTGAGAGTCGAACTCAGAACACCATGTCTCAGAAGTAACTACCATAACTACTGAGCCACCAGTCCAGTGTTAGGAAGGTTAACATATAGAATAACAAGTATTATACAGCATGAATGCGATCGATATTAGTAGTTGTTTAACTGCATTCAATAAATGTTGTAAATACTGCAAACCTCCATGGTGTGGTGTAAGTCTCGTATGTCGTGGATTCGATTCCCACGACGGGTAAGAAATCTTTGTGTTAAAGCTAAGCATTTTCTCTGGGTCTGGTTAAAGGTAAACCTTCCGTGATGGTTGAAACATCTATGACCATCATATATCAGCTGTTACGCACTGATATAATATCGAAATAAATAATAAAAGGCGCTGGTCTGAGTTACGATATAGCATATATTTTCTTTGACAATTAAGTTAAACTAAAAAGGATATATAAAATATGATAAGGTTGTATACTAACATTTAGAATAGACAATGTTCCCAATACGATTTGTTATATCAGGGAACAGGCAGCAACGTTTCTCTGGGTGTTACAGCATTATAGCGCGGTTACTACCAGCCTGCCAAGCGTTGTGATTATAGCCAAACTTTCCCTCGAGAGGAGACCCATTTTCAGCAGTAAGTGAGAGCTGATATGAATTATGAGTAAATTCATAGAAAACAATGCGTTGTATGTGACTAAATGAAACAATTGAAGCTGATAGTTGGGATGTTGGGGTCTATTTTAAGAGAGGTAGAGGAAATAATACATTCCCATACAAAAACGCTCTGGAGTGTCTCATGTATCTAGCTCATGTTAAACGACCAACATTGCAATAATCTAGATTATTCACACTGTCTTGGGGAAAAAAGGGTTCTGAGATATCTTCAAGGGACTGAAGTTCTAAAACTGTGTTATGTCAAAGAGGAAAACCATGCAACGGAATGCTTGTATATCATGGAATAGCAAACGGTGGCGCTCTCTACAATATATGGCGATGGCATCAGCAACCCAGGAGGCTCAGTGGATCCCGCCGCCTACCGCCCTAGGCTCGGCCTTGGGGAGTGGGGAACATGGGCCCCGCTCCCTTCGAGGCTGACCCATGAGGAGTAGGGACGCCTCTACACTCCGGGCGTCCCTATAATTGGGCAAATGGGCCACTGTAAGTGTGGCCCTGGAGATCCCGCGGTACCATATACCATATGGGCGCGGGTGCCGTCGGGGGGCCGGATTGCTCATGCGTACCCGACCCCCGCCAACGGCGGATCGAAGGAGTGTCCGGGAGGTTTTAGTGGTGTAGGGTCCTCTCCTCGTGGTATGACTTTAGCATACCACGCTATGGAGAGGGCGAGTCCCACATATCCCACCGCCAGCGCGCAAATACGCTGCAACGATGGCGGGAATGCGTCAATGAATTCCCCCCGGAAAACAAAAAAAAAAAAAAAAAAAAAAAAAAGGAGGCTCATTGGATCCACCAACTACAAGATGAAACTCGGACAAGACATAGACAGCGTTTTGACGATCTACTCTGACAATAGAAGATGACAGTATAGCGGTCTGCTTTAAGATTGGCTTGTACAGATTGTTACAAACCAAACATAATATGATAACAGTTATCTTCGTTTCGACTTCTTCTTTCGCAGGTCGACTGGAAGAAATTTCTTTAGATATAAGTAGCACCTTTGTGCTTGTGTTTCTAGATTTTGTTTTATTTCCTGTATGTGTTTGTCTGCGTGTTTACATGCATAAATGCAAAAACATTTTGACATTCGGTAGCATTTCCTTAGAGCAAATATAATGAAATCCAAAATAACATTTGTATTTGTGAACGGTTGTAATATGGTGGATAATAATTTAAGTAAAGGTGTACCTTTAGAAAAAAAAAACTATTGTATCAGTAAAATGGGTTTGCGTTCTGTAGGGACTGTTAGTAATTGAAACGCAGCCATTTAGTAATAACGTAGATACTAAGACTAGACTAGACTATACTTAGTTTATCTTGTTTATTATCTGTTCGTTCTTACCTTGTTAATGGCAAAGTGATATGTGCTTTATCACAACATGGTATAAAACAAAGTCGCTTCCCGCCGTCTGTTTGTGCCTTTGTATGCTAAGATCTTTAAAACTACGCAACGAACTTTGATGTGGTTTTTTTATTAGATAGAGTGATTTAAGAGGAAGGATTATATATATCAAGCTACGCCCCACGGTTTTACCCGCGTTACTGTGGCAATAGTTATGTTATATGTATATTTGGACATTTATACTACTAGGCATTTGATGGATAGGGGGTCATTTGCTTGGTCAGGACGAAAAAATATACCTATATTGTTCACTCTGGCTAGCAAACAACTAATAAATACTTAAATGAAATATTAGAGGGGGGCTACCACACAACCAATGGGTTCTTGCTGTTTTATTAACTGCAACTAGCGGCCCGCCCCGGCTTCGCACGGGTGGACTTTTATACCCTACCCCTGCCCTACCCTACCCCTACTCTACCCCTACCCCTACCCTACCCTACCCCTACCCTACCCCTACCCTACCCCTACCCTACCCCTACCCTACCCTACCCTACCTTACCTTATGTAAAACTATTCTATTTTGTACCATGTTAATTTTAAGATTTATTTTTATTCAACTCATTTTATTTATAAACTAATTAGATTCTATAAACTAACTAGATTTAAGATTTCATTTCGTTATTCATTTTACTAATATTTACCTAGTTTTAAGACTAAACTAAAGTAAGGTGAAGTATTCACCTTACTTTATTTACTTTGTTAATAATTTTCTGCCTCCATTCTTGCGGAAGCATGTTTTCGTAAGAATGGAAATAGCTATATCTTCATACTAGTTTTAAGATGTAAAATTTACTCTCTATGTACCAAATTTATCTTAATACTTAAGATTGCATTTTATTCTACTTAATTAACTTTCATTATCCTTGTATAAACTTAGAACTAATTTTGCGTTGTGTCAAAAAAAAAAAAAACTCAAAACTAAAACTAAAATAAAAAAAAAAATACACAAAAAAAAAAACTAACAAAATCAAAAAGAAGAAAACTCAAAAAAAAAAAAAAACACACAATTATTGACACAATTTAGAGCCTTATTTTAAGTTATATTTTAATTGTTACTCATTGTTACTCATGTACCTTTCAAGTATGTAAAAAAAAAAAAACCCCAGCGTCTAAGTCATATGCGACAAAATTTTATGCTTTATATGTTTATGTACGTTTATATTATTGTATTATATAAAAACTGGACACTTGAACCACTCAAGAAGGACTACCACATCCAAAAGCGAGTGATTCAAGAGTTCAGAAAATAAATATTATATCTATATTTATACTTATAATTATTTATATAAAACTTTCTTTACTCTTCTCCCTACCCAATCCAAAAACTTTCACCTGTGAGAGGTGAAAGTTTTTTAAGAATCTTCTTTATAGGAAAGAGGGAAGACGTATCATAAGCGTTACCCTCTTTCTCAATATATTTATATATACAAAAAAAAAAAAATACCTTACCTTACCCTACCCTACCCTACTCCTACCCAAAAGTATCCTATGTCCTTCTCCCAGTTCTTAGCTACCTCCCTACCAATTTTCAACCAAATCGGTTCAGCCGTTCTTGAGTTATAAATAGTGTAACTAACACGACTTTCTTTTGTTTTTAAAATGTATTCTGCTATTCAGGGCGTAGACAAATCCAACGAAACAAAAACCATGAAAATTGATCCAGCCGATCTCGAGTTATAAGTGTTGTAACAAACCCGTCTTTGTTTTATATTATATAGACCAGTAGACGGTTGAAATGGTTCGTTGTTTCCAAATTCTAAAATAATACAGTATCAACTGTGGTATAAATGGCACGGAACTCTTCGTGCGCTAGTCTGACTCGGCCTTGGCCGGTTTTTGTCAACTATAAAGTCATGATAATACCACACATCATCTTCAGTTTATTTATTATTTCCTCTTGAAATTGAAACTTAAGGACCATTGAAATCTTAACCATTTGGTCAAGTTAGTGTAAAAAGAACTTGTAGGTATCGAATAAGGTAAATCTACTAAACGATAGTGATGATGCTATATTCGATTAAGGACAGATAGTTTGCAGTATTCAACATTTTAATTATGTTTACCTACTTTTTATACGATTGTACGTATAATACTAAATGTCCCACGCGGATTCATCTGCATATACCATGGAACGGACAGCAGCGTTTCCATAGATAACCCCTTTTTAACAGAACTTGACAAGCCAGGGTTGTTAAGGGATATTCGTAATCACCGCGCTTGGGAGGCGGATTGTTGATCACTGTAAGATGGGTGTATCTTTGATCTCATAGATGCTGCTGTCTATCCATCGCCTCTTACGACACCTATGGGAAGATATGGAGTCTAATATAGCCAATATGATCTTCAAAATGTATGCATAAAAACTCGTACTTTAAAAAAACCGGCCAAGTGCGAGTCGGACTCGCGCACGAAAGGTTCCGTTTCAGTTACAAGTGCGTACCTATTTTTGATATCAAGAATAAATAAAAAAGCGTATGTTTATGAAATGAAATGTTATTTTATATTTTTATATTCGAGTTGATTGAATGAAAGCTAAATTGCGGTTTACGATTTATGACGTATTAAAAAAAAACTACTTACAAGATCTCGTTCAAACCAATTTTCGGTGGAAGTTTGCATGGTAATGTACATCATATATTTTTTTTAGATTTATCATTCTCTTATTTTAGAAGTTACAGGGGGGGGGACACACATTTTACCACTTTGGAAGTGTCTCTCGCGCAAACTATTCAGTTTAGAAAAAAATTACCTACATTAGAAACCTCAACATCATTTTTTAATTTTGAGTTTCAGTTCTATGTATGGGGAACCCCAAAATTTATTGTTTTTTTTCTATTTTTGTGTAAAAATGTTAATGCGGTTCACAACATACATCTACTTAGTTTGCCAAGTTTCAACATTATAGTTCTTATAGTTTCGGAAAAAAGTGGCTGTGACATACGGACGGACAGACAGAATCTATAAGGGTTCCGTTTTTTGCCATTTGGCTACGGAACCCTAAAAATTGAATAAGAGGCCGTCCATTAATCACGTGATCTTTTTTAAGCATTTTTTAACCCCCCCTCAACCTTGGTGATACATGGTGAGTTTTAAGACTACCTACCCCAAAACATCACGTGTATTTTTAGTATCTACAAAAACTCTTAAATTTTTTAGAATATTATCTTAAATATAATTTTCCCGTTGCTTAGTTATAAAATGAGAAGTTTGATCACGTGGCCAATAAAGAAATGTGTGGCTGGACTTATAATTTCCCAAAAATAAATACACGTGATATCTTATAACACCCCCCTCCCCCGCCTTTCAAGCCTCACGTGATTAATGGACGGCCCCTAATTCGATGTATAAAATACTGTTTTGCAATAGGTATATAAAAAAATACTTCGATTTATAAACTGACGACTTCAAGAATTTAATTATAATGTAAGCTATAAATAATCACTATACAGGATTTCGAGTCACAAAAACTTTTTGGTTTTGCCCAAATTATAGCAGTTACTAACATATAGCGTGTATCGAAATGGTGTTTTATACTAAAGATATATTATTATAGTGCGGTTTACCCGCGTCACTCGGCTCCAGTGGGTCGGAGCGTGATATTTTGTAGCCTATAGGCTATATGTTAATCTAGCGTATAAACTATCCGCGTGCAAATTTTCAGTCAAATCCATTCAGTCGTTTTTGCTTGAAAGAGTAACAAACATTCCTTCATCCATCCATACTTACAAATTTTCGCGTTTAAATTATTAGAAGGAATGAAGTCACTATTGTATATATGTGGATATATTTGTATATATGTGGGAATCGGATCATTTTTTTGTTATTAATTATTGTTTATTTTTATAAACAAGAAAGTTTAGTTACAAGTTTTTTGTTGTTAGAAGCGAGACGAAGATGAAAGACGATAAGACGAGTGTTATGTTTTAAGTAATTTTACTCGCAAAATCGGTTCAGTAGATCCAAATATTACCCTACAATCTCACAAACAATTCAAAAACTTATTTATTTATAACATTAGTATAGATTAAACAATTAACAATTTGTGAAGTCATGGTACTAAAATCTATTTCTATAGAAAACGATCGCTTTTCATAACTTTCTATCTGTTATTTAATCTGTGTAGTTAAGTTTTAATTACAGAATAATTATGAAATGAATGATTTAAGCTATAAAGTACAAATAAATGAAACTTATATAATACACTATTTCATCATCATCATCATCAGTCCGTCCATATAACGTCTACTGCTGAACATGGGCCTCCTCCCGGGGGAGGGTATTTGCCATAGTCACCACGCTTGGCAGGCGTGTTTTTGACCGCAGTATTATGTTGTACCACACAAGGAAGCGCTGCAGCCCGTAAACTATATCCAAGCTTAAAAATAATATATTTTTTTATTAAGCCCTAAATAAATTTAATTTCTAGTCTTGGGAAAGCGAAACGCAATAATAATTTTATCATCAGACACTACTTTTATTACAACATGTATATACGACTAAAATAAAATCACTAATTCGGTATTTCCTACGATTGATTATACTAGTTAAATAATCTTAGATCTTGAGTGAATTTGATTTTTATGTATATGACTCTGAGCGGTTGTAATATAATTAGATATCTGATTCAATAATATCGAAATAAAACACACACAATCAATAAACCAGAAGCCAGTTTAACTTATTAAAAATCCAACTAAAATACATGAATATTCATTCATGGGTATATTCATAAATGTAACTATATTCAAGTTTTTATATATTTAAGTTACCTATTCATTGAAATAGTATGGGTTTAAATAGCTTTTTAATCTATCTATCTATTTTATATATAAAATTCAAAGTCCTGACTGACTGACTGACTGATATATCAACGCACAGCCTAAACCACTGTTCCTAGAGATATGAAAATTGGAGAGTATGTTCTTTGTAAAGAGTAGGTATGTACTAAAAAAGGATTTTTCGAATTTCTACCCCTAAGGGGGTAAAAAAGGAGATAACATTTTGTATGAAAAATCTTATTCCTTGAGTTAATAGAATTGAAACTTCGCACGAATACTTAACTAAACAAATTATACATTTTGACATTTATATTTTTCTTAAACTTACCCCCCCCCCCTAAAAGGGGTAAAAATGGAGATGAAAGTTTCTATTAAAATTCGTATTCCTTGAGTTAATGGAATTGAAACGTGGCACGAGGCTTTCCGGCAATATAGATCAACTATCAGATAAAATCTATGGCAGGCATTAGGGGTAAAAATCCTACAGCAATACGGGTTGCCTCAGCCTGAAAGGTCTGAAGGCTTACACAACCGGGACTATCTGAGGGAAACAAGTTACAATATCGATAATATAGCAGAAGTGGTGTCAAGTTGTGAAGGCTCTCTAACCGACGAACAAATGAAAATTTATAAGAAAATACTAACCAGTATAGAAACAGGGGTAGGTGAGATCTTTTTCTTAGATGCTTCTGGTGGAACTGGTAAGACTTTTCTTATTAACTTACTACTGGCCAAAGTAAGAAGTTATCGTGGTTCGCCTTAGCAGCCGCATCGTCTGGAATTGCTGCCACGCTACTGGAAGGAGGCAAAACTGCATACTCTACGTTTAAACTCCCTCTCAATTTAATACAAACTGAAACCCCACTCTGTAATATTTCTAAACATAGCAATATGGCTGAAGTGCTACGTAAAACTAAATTAATTGTTTGGGATGAGAGTACTATGGCTCACAAGGGGGAATTCGAAGCCTTAAATAGATCTTTACAAGATATAAGGAATAATAATAGTAAAACGGGGGGCGTAACTGTATTGTTAGTAGGTGATTTCCGGCAGACATTACCAATATTGCCTAGAGGAACGCGAGCGGATGAAGTGAAAGCGTGTGTGAAGCGGTCTCATTTGTGGCCATCAGTGATTTAAGTTAGTCTTACAAAAAACATGAGAGTCCACCTGAGAGGAGATTTTTCTGCCGGAATATTTTCAGAACTATTACTCAAATTAGGAAATGGTGACTACACAGAAGTGGATAATGAGATAATTATTCCTACAGAGTTAGGCACAATCGTGATCACTGTAGAAGAGTTAATTGATAAAATCTATCCAGATATTTTAGATTAATATCCACAATAATCCTGCAGAATGGTTGTGCGAGCGTGCCATCCTAACACCAAAAAACGACCAAGCAACAATCATCAATTAAATTATTTTGAAATCGTTCGAGGGTATTGAAAATGATTATAAATCAGTGGATTCAGTAATTAACAACGATGATGCCATACATTACCCGGTTGAATTTCTTAACACATTGAGGCCTCCCGGTCTCCCAACTCACATATTAAAATTGAAAGTTGGCGCCCCAGTTATGTTGCTGCGTAATTTAAACCCGCCAAAATTATGCAATGGCACCAGGTTACGCGTGAAAACATTGCAACGAAATGTTATCGAGGCAACTATACTGACCGGTTGTTCCCGAGGGGAGTCTGTGTTTATTCCGAAAATCCCTCTAACTCCATCGAACTACCCCTTCGAGTTCAAAAGAGTGCAATTTCCCCTCAAAGTCTGCTTTGCTATGGCCATAAACAAATCTCAGGGCCAAACTCTTGATTTAGCAGGGGTAGACTTAAGGGGGAACTGCTTTTCACATGGTCAGTTATACGTGGCTTGCTCCAGAGTAAGCTCACGGAGCAACCTGGTGATTCTAGCACCTCAAGGTAAAACAAGAAATATTGTTTACAAAGAAATACTGCAATAGGTAGTCACAGTATTTCGTTGTTACCAGTATTAGTTACATATTATCCAGTTCTGGTTGTATCCTATTTACATCTTTTTAAACACGCCTTAAGTTCTGTTAAAACCACAGTACTCTCATCCCAAAGAAATTTTACGGAGAACTTCGTCCTTACTGCTTTATTTGGCATATTGTGCATTTGTATATTTAATCCCTCTCTTTTTATCGTAAATGTAGTGGCTACAATGGTGTCAGAGTTGTTCAAGCCGCCCAGTAAGCCACTGACTGGGCTTCATTCAATTGAGAGGGCTTTTAACAATAATTTCCGGATAAAATTATTGTATTTTGTTTCCAGTAGGCCACGCGTGCGAAGCCGCGGGCAGAAGCTAGTTAGATGTAAATGAATATGACGTACAAAATTTGTCAAATAAAACATGAAATCAAAAATGAAAGTTTGTACCTATGCGACAAGATACCTATTAGAGCTATTTTGATGTAAGTATTATTTAGGAAATCATTACATATATCTCCTCATCATACCTATAGATCTCTATTTCAGAAGCATTAAGACGTAAGTGCGAGTTCACGATAAAGGCACATCATTCGCTGCTTCAATGTAATAGTGACACAAAACCAAATGAGTAACTTAACGATAATGCATTTTAGTCGCATGATATTACGGTTCAATTTGTGTTGAATCATTACCTTATTTTGTGTCACTATTACGTTAAAGCTGCGATATACAATGACGTATAACGGCACATCCGACCTATTGCTTCTGAGCTCTAGATTTAAATAATTGGCCTAGAAATTATTAAAAATGCTACTCAAAGTCACCATTCCACGCGGGTGAAATCGCGTGGAGCGTCACAGATAGTAATATATAACAATATACATTTTGTGTTACCATTCTTAAGGTATACAATTCAATATCACTCACAGTGTCGCATTGTTCAATTTGCATTTCATTTTACCACTCGACAAATTTTTTCCACAAGTTCTAAAAATATTCTAACGTTGTAATGTAATATTTCTGGCATAAGTCTATAAAACAAAACACTCCTTCACCTTTTCATTTCAGCCTTGACAGACACAGAGGTCTAAAAATTAGGTCACAGGGTCACTGGGGTCAGATCCGTGTCATTGACATTGGATTGCCACGGCCTTCAGAGTTAGACCTAAATAGGGACAGGTAGAGACTTCGGTATAGGTATACAACAAAGACTTAAGATTTAAGCCCCTATTCCGCTAATTTAAAAACAATTTAAATGAATAATAGAATATCGATAGATGGTATTTGGGCTTTTTGTATTCTAGTAGTTAATTACGTAAATTATTTTCACTGGCGTACAATTCTATTGTAAAATTACTATTGGCATTTTAATATAACATGGCTTGAGTGGTTCCGTAAATCCACTGCTTTCGTTACAGTGTCTTCAACCAGCGTTACAGACATATACCGTCATCATCACCATCATTTTCCTGCCCTGCTACCATTATTTGGGGTCGGCGCAATATGTATGCCATGTTTTACGACCGACCTGTCTGACGCCAACCCTGCTTGGGAATTCAGACATCCATAGTAATATTATAAATGTGAATATAAGTTTGTTTGTTACGCTTTCACGCGAAAACTACTAAACCGATCATCATGAAATCTTGTACGGATATTCTTGGAGGTACTAGAAGTAACATAGGGACATTGGCTTCAATGCGAGCAAAGCCGTGGGTAGAGAAGCTTTAGAATAAAAAATACATGTTTTATTTGAACAAAAGTTAATATAGAGGACAACTCATTCAAATATAGGTAAATAATTTGTAATACATAATGTTATAACACCTGTCAACACATTGTGAAATCAAATAAAGTATTGAGATAATAATACTATCTATACCGTATTCATCGAGGCGTGAGATTAAATGTAAACAAACCATAAAAAGGGTACTTTAAGGGTCACGATTGATGAAGTGAATATATTTTATTACAGCTGTCAGTACAATCAAGCCTATGAAATTTTGAATTTAGTAGTACTGACAGACAGTACCTGCCAATGTTATATTTTATGGGCATGGCGACCTAATAAGTGATGGGCAATGAATCATCGTGGCCATCGACTATAAACTATCGATATTTTTATATAAAACTTAATTCAAAATAAATTAATTATTACATTTTATTATATATTTTAGTATCATAATACAATTTACATATGTACGCGTACTTGATCTAAAATAATAGGGAGTAAATAAAATCCAATTTCTAAAAATAAATTTTGGATTTAAGAGAGTATAAATGTATCTTATATTAAAATATTTGTTTAATTTAGTAACGTTTGTAATTAAATTAATCCCAAATATTTGTTACATTATCGTAAATAATAGTAAGAAAAGTCGATAATTACTATCGACATTTGTTTAAATCTTAACAACCCTAGGAATGTCATCTTTTATGAAGTATAATGATTTATTAAATCGTTTACATGTAAAAACACCCAAAAAAGACTTGATTCCCAAACTTCGAATGCATTTTAATACGACTAAATTATAGAACACAGGTACTCCCGAACATTTTACATAAAAATGTGACGTTTGGTTATCGGTCGGATTATATCCGCTATTTTTACTATAGATCAACTTGTTGATACGAGAGTTCTGCTTATTTATTACTAGCGGCCCGCCCCGGCTTCGCACGGATGGACTTTTATACCCTACCCCTGCCCTACCCTACCCCTACCCTAACCCTACCCTACTCCTACCCTACCCCTACCCTAGGAACCCTACGGAAAAGGTGGCTGTTATTAATGTGTTCAAACTCATAGAAGAAACGTGGTCGAAGGATTCGTATCCGTACAAAGGTATCAATTAAACCACTGAAATTATGGGAATATCGCAAGCCACAGTAAACAGGTTCTAATAGGACATAGTGAATTAAATCCTATTGAGTTAATATGGGCCCAAGTTAAATTAGGATTTATTGCTGAGAATAACAAAAGCTTTAAGTTAAGTGAAGTTCAAATTTTACTAGCCGATGCAATTAAAAATATAACAGTAGAGGCTTGACAAAAGTGCATTGACAATGTGAAAAAGAAGAGCAAATTATGCTTAAAATTGATGGAATAATTGATATGGTGATAGTTGAATATGGTTGACCGCTTCGTTATTCCCGATGGCGACACTTCTTCAGAATCCTCCTAATTCTCCGAATAATTAATTAAATAAGAGCGATTTATGATTTTATTATCTTCATAGTTAAGTACCTTATCTTAACCCGAGCTGCTAGAAACACAAATAGGAAACCCTACATTAAATTAAATAGCAATAAAAAACATTGAAAAAAGTTTGAGAAACAATGTTTTCTTTGTTTACACTTTGTCTCAAGCCCCGATGAATAGGGTTTAATTATACCGACGATAATAAATATATCGCACCCCTAGATGAAAACTCCGGCAACTCAAAAAACCTCATTTTTCAGAAATTACGAAAAACTGTTTTAGAGTATATAAGAAATATATCAAAGCTACTAACTCAAAACTCGTACTTTTTTGAGTTAGCGGAGTCTTCATCTAGGTGTGCGATATATAAAATATTATTTATAAAGGTATAAAAAAATACTGGTCGCCCAGCGGCAAATTAGACCATAATCTTCTTTCTTATATATAAAAGAAAGTCGTGTTTGTTACAACACTTATAACTCGAGAACGGCTGGACCGATTGCCATGGTTTTTGATTTGTTGGATTTGTTTCCGTCCCGAATAGCAGAATACATTTTAAAAACAAAAGAAAGTCGTGTTAGTTACACTCAACTTATTTATAACTCAAGAACGGCTGAACCGATTTGGCTGAAAATTGGTAGGGAGGTAGCTAAGAACTGGGAGAAGGACATAGGATACTTTTGGGTAGGGGTAGGGTAGGGTAGGGGTAGGGTAGGCGTAGGGTAGGGGTAGGGTAGGGGTAGGGTAGGGTAGGGGTAGGGTAGGGGTAGGGTAGGGGTAGGGGTAGGGTAGTGGTAGGGTAGGGTAGGGGCAGGGGTAGGTTAGGGGTAGGGTAGGGGTAGGGTAGGGGTAGGGTAGGGGTAGGGTAGGGGTAGGGTAGGGTAGGGTAGGGGTAGGGGTAGGGTAGGGGTAGGGTAGGGTTAGGGTAGGGGTAGGGTAGGGCAGGGGTAGGGTATAAAAGTCCACCCGTGCGAAGCCGGGGCGGGCCGCTAGTCTATATATATAAAAGAAAGTTGTGTTTGTTACAACACTTATAACTCGAGAACGGCTGGACCGATTGCCATGGTTTTTGATTTGTTGGATTTGTTTCCGTCCCGAATAGACATTTTAAAAACAAAAGTAAGTCGTGTTAGTTACACTATTTATAACTCAAGAACGGCTGAACCGATTTGGCTGAAAATTGGTAGGGAGGTAGCTAAGAACTGGGAGAAGGACATAGGATACTTTTGGGTAGGGGTAGGGTAGGGGTAGGGTAGGGTAGGGGTAGGGGTAGGGTAGGGGTAGGGTAGGGTAGGGGTAGGGTAGGGGTAGAGTAGGGGTATGGTAGGGGTAGGGTAGGGGTAGGGTAGGGTAGGGGTAGGGTAGGTGTAGGGTAGGGGTAGGGGTAGGGTAGGGGTAGGGGTAGGGTAGGGTAGGGGTAGGGGTAGGGTAGGGTATAAAAGTCCACCCGTGCGAAGCCGGGGCGGGCCGCTAGTTAAAAAATATATTAGCATTCTGCACTCCTTCTCTATAAAAACTATAAGTGTGTGAAATGTTATACTTCTCCGTTCGCGTAATGTTCGTAATATGCAAAGTGTATTTAAACAATTTCAAACTTTGAAGCACTCTCCTGAAAATTACTAATTTGAGCAGACATTGTTGATAGGGTTAGGCAAATTAAAGAATGCATGAATATATTTATTCGTTCTTTAATTTGCATAGCTGTTTATGAGTTGTTTATGGATTGGATGGGGTTACCTGAACCAACATCAAAGTAGCGCTTTTAAAAACATTGTTATTCTAGTCGGAACTGGATCACAATCGGAAATCAAAGCAACTAGCAAGAGAGATCCGTTCAATGGATATTTTTATTATTTATTCTTTATTGCATTTATATTTCTACTAGATTTCCGCACACGGTTTTACCCGCGTAACTCCCGTTCCCGTGGGAACTTCATAATTAAATATAGCCTATGTCACTCAAGGTGAATGTAACTTACAAACGGTGCAAGAATTTTTGAAATCGGCAAAGTAGTTTTTGAATTTATTCATTACAACCAAACACACAAAAACAAATCTTATATCAATCTTAATATTAGTATAGTTGATACTGATAGTTTTAGATTGAGAGCGGTTTCGCACTACGTCCGATCCGAATCCGATCCGAACCCGTGAATATATGGTCCGTAGTAGCCGTAGAACTATTTCTATGGTAATTTACGCACTAGATCCGAGATCCGTCATCTGATTTCTTTCCAAATTTCTATACCAATATTTTCACGGGTTCGGATCGGATTCGGATAAGAAGTAGTGCGAAACCACAATAAAGCTTTATAAATTACTAGCTTCCCGCGTGCGGCTTCACCTTTTACTTACGTTACTCCCGTTCTCGAAGGAACTTCATCATTAAATGTAGCATATGTTACTCCTGGACAATGATTCTAAATTAAAAAAAACGTGTGCTTGGAAAGGTAGGCGAACCATTTGACATAAAAAGTAATCCTGATCACATTACCTTTTTTTTATTTTTTTCCCACCTCATAACTCCCACATCCACCACGCGAATCCAGCCAGGTCGACGTCTTTATGCTTAGAATGCTCCAGGTAAGCTGATAAATCATTTTTATGAATGATCAAATTACCTTGCCGTTTCGGTTGTCAGCTCTCCGTCCATTACGTCAGTGATAATGTAACACTACGTAAGTAACGACTAAGCGTAATTTCATCCGTCAAGAAATATTTTCTTTAAAGTTAGATGTGCGCACTAGGTATTTAACGGACAATTTGATTATATTGTGACATTCAGATCATGAAAAATATCATTATCGTACTGTTACTGTGTATAAGGCAATGATATATCTATGTTTTTGTAATAAGATTCTTTAGGCGGCTAGTACTACCATTATTTTTTGGAAATTAATGAATTTAGATCAGTTATTGCTTATTACTTTCAAATAAAAATATATATATTTCATTACATAGTATAAAACAAAGTCGCTTCCCGCAGTCTGTCTGTACCTATGTATGCTTAAATCATTAAAATAACGCAACGGATTTTGATGCGGTATTTTTAAGTAGATAGAGTGATTCACAAGGAAGGTTTATATGTATAATACATCAGCATGACCCCCGTGCGAAGCAGGGGCGGGTCTCTAGTAATATATATAAATAAATAAATAAAATAAGAAAAAAAGAAACTGGGTATGACACCCAGTTTCTTTACGGATGATCCACGTCAAAGTTTTTTATTCATAAGATGATAAAAATGTAATTTATTAAATTTCAAAAATTAACTCATTTTTAGTTTCGAATCATTTGTGTGAATCGCAAATATTTCATTTTATTTATTTATTTATATATATTACTAGAGACCCGCCCCTGCTTTGCACGGGGGTCATGCTGATGACACATATAAACCTTCCTTGTGAATCACTCTATCTACTTAAAAATACCGCATCAAAATCCGTTGCGTAATTTTAAAGATTTAAGCATACATAGGTACAGACAGACAGCGGGAAGCGGGCAGAAGCAACAGGAGGGATTATAAAATAGTCAGTACGATTAATCGATGCTTATAAGTATAAGACTATTATCGATATAATTCTCAGAATTAGTTCAATGCTAATTAATATATATTTATATATAACTAGATGAACCAGTTTTATTTCATCTAATTAATACAAAGTAGTGATGACGTAGAACTCTTAAAATATATCACAAACGCTAGAGGCTTTTTGAAGTTTTTGCGAGCGTAATTATATGTCCATTGATTTTTAGACGTAAACAAAGTGATCAATCACTTAATGTTTCTCACATCTCTTATAATGTAGTCACGAACTTTTGCTACTTCACCGGGCATAAAGGCGAGCAGAGTTCCAGACTTAACTAACAATACATACAGATATACACACAGATAACTGGAGTAGACTCCCTTTCTCTATATTTACAAGCTTCACGCTTAGTTTAGAGAAAGGAGTTCAAAAAGCTATGCTGAGGGTCTTATCTTATTATATTATTGTAACTAATAAAAAAGTGGTATACTAGTATATAATTAAAATTTAAGCTTATATTAAATGCTACATTGTAACTGTTACTTTAAGACCTTTTTGTAAAAATATTAAATAAATAAAAATAAAATAAATAAAATACAATATTTTATTCACCACAAATAAAGTGCAAAAAACAATTTAACACAGACAGGAATTACATAATAAAAAAGCAATATGTCTGACATAATAGTGACTTATTTTGTATATTATACTTATATTGTCTACTCTTCACAATTAACAGATCTGATCATCATCAGTCCGTATTACGTCCACTGCTGAACATGGGCCACCTCCCGGGAGAAGGTTTCTGCCATCGTCACCACGATTGGCAGGCGGGTTGGTAACCGCAGTATTATGATGTACCGCACAAGGAAACGCTGCTGTCCGTTCTCTGGTATACGACTGTTATAGATGTTATAATAATCATTCAGGGAGCAACGGCTTAACGCGCTTTCCGAGGCACGGAGGATAGTTCCTCAACCATCCAGACCAGGAAAGAAAATGTGGTCTTAGAATTTACACAAAGATCTCTTGCCCGGAGTGGCGATCGAATCCACGTCCTCCGAGATTTAAAGCGAGCCAAATACAGCTATTATTATTATAGCCTTATGGAGGTTGTCAAATAACAGATCTAATACATATAATAAATTGTGGCAGCAGCAGTAGCAGTGCCCATTACATTATTAAAGTAAGTATCCATTTTAAATTTGAAGAATACTTTGTACGCATTTATCTATACTTATATATAATATTAAAGAGGAAAGATTTGATTGTTTGTTTGTTTGTATTGAATAGACTCCGTAACTACTGGACCGATTTGCTACACTATCCCCGGATGACATAGGCTATATTTAATTATAAAGTTTCCACGGGAACGGGAGTTACGCGGGTGAAACTGCGCGTGGTAAACTAGTTGATTTATAAAAAAAAAAATGAATCTAAACAACAGATACATAAAACATTTTTAAAATTAAATAATACACCGCCATCGCCAGTTGAAATAGATACTAATGGCGATTTAGTACCACGGCATTAAATAAATTTTAATATATTAGTACTCTTTCCGCATAAAATATAACCGCAAAATCATAATAATCTATATTTTTAAACTAATATATAAAGGTAAAGAGTTTGTTTGTTTGAACGCGTTAAACTCAGCAACTACTGGACCGATTTGAAAAATTATATCAATGGTATTGGTAGATCCTAAGATAGCCCATTTATTGAGAAAGGCTATAGGCTATGTTTAATTATGACGATCCCATAGGAAAGCGAGATACGCGAGTGAAACCGCGCGCGGGAACTTTGCACTATTTAGACAAATTATGTGTAAAATATAATATTTCTTTCCGGGTCTGGTTGACTTGATTGAGGGGCTATCGTCTGTGCATCTGAAAGCACAATAAGTCACCGGTCCCGATTATGATAACATCATCTTTATCAACCACGAATAGTTTTTGTTTCGGAAGGACTTTCTTAGTTAGCCACGAGACTTGCTACTTCACCGGGTATAAAGGCGAGCAGATCTCCAGCCTTAATAAATGGTTTAAAAACTACAAACTAAGTAACATGCGCAAGAGGGCGCCCCCTGTGGAGCTTGGACCTCGGCTCAGGGCGGTCGTCGGCGATGAGATTGAGGGATTATGACTTTTAGTATTTTAGGGGGTTTTGTGCAACTGTCGCTTTACTTTACACTTCGCGGGCCTCTCGGACTTCGGGTCTACAAGGGCATGTGATGGTTCTATGCAATCGTTTTTTATTTTAAAATGTTGGTGACTAAGTTTATCTTTTTAATGTGGTAGAGGCAAAATGATAAAGTTAAATTAATCGGGTTGATATCTAATACTGAGATATTACATTTTCTCGTAGCAATTTAGGCTTAAGATCCGAGACTCAAGTACGTATTAAGTAGAAGTGTTAAAATTAAAAAACCAAAGAACAACAACTCACCTTCTGTATCTGTTTATCAGTTATCTTCGGAAATCCCCACGTCGCCAGGAGTATAGCCAGGAACAAAAATCCCAGCGAAGCCAGGAAGAAGATCTTATTCCGTTTGTCCAACATTTTTGTTAATATTTAACCACCACAATAATATATTATTAATTTATTTCTATTAAATTTACAATTTAGTTAACACACACAAGACCGCTATGTACCACCACTCTTAGTATTGTGATTGTAAATTTAATTTCACAGATGTTTTTCCTTGTGACGTTTGCAAATTGTTCAATGAGCGACAGAAGAATCGACCTGCATCAGATTAACTTCAACAAACTGGTTTTAGATTCGTTTAGAACTGACGCAAATGCTTATAGGAACCATTTATTATTTAGTAAACGACTTATAAATCTTCGTAAATCTATTAGTAACGTTTTTCCTGGTAATATTAATTAATACGGTTTTAAGATCGTAATCTTTTTAGTTTCTAGGTATAGGTACATCTTCTATCTATGCAAAGTGTTTTTTAGTAATGTCAATTTTTATTTTTATTAAGACAAACATATGTATTTAGCCCGAGGCTTTTTCTACTTCACCGGGCATAAAGGCGAGCAGAGCTCCAGCCTAGAAATGGTTTAAATACAACAAACTAAGCAACCTGCGCAAGAGGGCGTAATACGTAGAGGGTTGTTGGTCTAGAAGTCCTTTAAAATTATTAATTCAAAGTGAGTCCGTGCGAGGCCCCTTAGGGCGCGAGGCCGCTTACTAAATGCTGAATGTATGTAGGTACTAGTACTAATAACAAAAATAAAGTTTTAAAATATATCACTTTGTATGTTCTCTCACTAATGGCTGATATATTTTTTTCGGACAGACTTGTATGTAGGTACCACGAGGCTAATTTTACAGAACATAAGGGTATAAAGATTAGCAGGGCTCCATCCTCATTATATGGTTTACTAGAGACCCGCCCCAGCTTTACACGTGTAGTTGACAAATTCTATACCAAAATCTTTCCCAAAATCACTTTATGTATTTGGTAAATACCGCATGAAAATCCGTACCTACTGCAAGGATTTTCATGCGGTTTTTGAGTTTATTGTTAACGCCGTTGTTATATTATAATCTACAAACTAAGCGATATGCGCAAAACCTGATGTTAAAGACTTTAAATATACTTAGTAGTATTATTAATGAGTTTCTGACTGACTTAAAATACAACGTACAACATAAACCGCTAGACTTGAAACGTAAAATCTTGTAGAAAGAAAAACCTCGAACTCTTCTCGACGACTTTTTTGAAAAGATCGTATACTAATACGGTCTTTAAAAATCACTGCGTTGCGGTGGACTTACCTAGCACTCCACGGACCAAAGTACACCTGTCCCCAGAAATAATTGTCTCAAATGGGTGTCGAACCCAGATCACCAGGCCTCAGTAGGTAAAAAGATAAACATATTTTAAAGTCATTTAATTTTTGGTATGGAAAATAAATGTGTGTCATGACTAACGTCAGACTTAACGGTATATCTTTTGGAATTACTTTATAAGAATATTTTCGAAGCATATATTGTCTATATATTAAAGATTGCAACCCAAGGCCTAGAGGGACCCTCTTGCGCATGTTGCCTACTTCATCATCATCATCAGCATGGGCTGACGTTATATGGATAACGTCCACTTCCTGAGGGAGGGTATTTTCCATAGTTACCAAAATTGGTTGTAAAACTCAGGAAACGCTGCTACCCGTTCCTTCGCATACGATTGTTACAGACGATGTAATAACAATCTTGAGCAGTGCTTCCCTCAACCAACCAGACCCGGGTAGAAATCTTAGAATATACACAAAGATTTCTTGTTTGACGTAGGGATCGAACTCACGACCTCGGAGACTTATACCGCTAAACCATGGAGGTTGTCTCATTCTGTTGTGATGCTTACTTAATAGGTTTAAACCATTTAACAAAGCTGGTGAAGCAGCAAGAGCCTCATAGCTAAATAAGTTATACGTCCGTAAAAAATACTGATGGCAAATGGGACAGAGCATCCGCAACCAAATAAGATGCTGCGTATTTTTTTAGCGCCGTGGTCTAGCATTTTTGTAAGCGCATCGATCGTGTATTTTTTTGGCAGTTATAGAATTAATTAAACCTCGTCATACCAAAACCTTCATTTCATTTCATGCTTTAATGTTTTTGGTATGTGGGACTTGCCTCCTCCATAGCGTGGTATGCTAAACTCATACTACGAGGAGAGGACACTACACCACTAAAACCCCCCGGACAACTCCTTCGATTCGCCGTTGGCGGAGGCCGGGTACGCATAAGCAATCCAGCCCCCCGACGGCACCCGCGGCCAATATGGCACCGCGGGATCGCCTGTGCCATACTTACAGTTGCCCATTTGCCCAATTATAGGGGCGCCCGGAGTGTGGAGGTGTCCCTACTCCTCATGGGTCAGCCTCGAAGGGAGCGGGGCCCATGTGCCCCACTCCCCGAAGCCGAGCCTAGGGCGGTAGGCGGCGGGTTTCGGCCCGCCGCCGCCGACGGCCAACACGCTGTCTGCGGAGCGGGTGGGCGGAGGGATCTTCTGCCCTCTCCCGCTCCGCGGCCTCCTTCTGTGACATTACTTGTCTACAGAAGGAGGTTACTGCCTTCCACGACCTCTGGTTTTGTACAATCTTTGAAATGATGGTCGGCAGCGAGAGGTCGTCTCCCACCACGCCAACGAGCTCCTCCCGCTCGTTGGCCTACGCCGGACACTCCACCACCGTGTGCTGCGCCGTATCGTCAGCACAGTCACAGTCCACAGCGAGTGTCCGGCTCTCTCTGCGCCACGTTGCACAGGTAGTTGCCGAAGCAGCCATGGCCTGTTACTACCTGTGCAACGTGGTAGGTGACGTCGCTGTGACGGCGACCGGCTCACTTTTTTAAATGGGGCCGAATCGCCTCCACCGTATGCAATCCGCTCCGCGGCGCGGCCTCTAGGTTTGGCGACGGACCTCAGTCCGCCACTGTGCAACACCCTCCGGGAATAGGTCGCGTCCAGAACGCGCCCCTTCACACCTCCGCCGGTACGCGGCGGCCAAAACCTCCGCCTCCAGGTGCCACGGAGGGGACCCCGCAAGGAGGCAGGCTACCAACATAAGCCTGCCAAGCGTTGTGACTAAATACCCTTCGCCGGGAGGAGGGCTCATGTGCAGCAGTGGACGTTATACTGGCAGATGATGAACTAAGTTACTTAGGGCAATTTTTTCTATCATCTCATTAATTTAACGGGCAGCCTACACTTCAGCCTCCGGCCTACATTTGAACGGAAAGTCTATACAAAATCATTCCTCCTAAAATCAATTTGATAAAATATAAAGAATTATTATTTTGCTTTTATACAACAAAATATGTATTGAACAACCACACCATTTGAAGAACAATTAATATTATAATTAATAAATTGTGACAAACAAGAAGATCGTGGAAGAACAATAATATAATAATGATTAATTAACTTTATAATGACTTTGTACAAAAAAGGCCCTAAAATTTACATGGATACAATGAACACATAGTATCCCACGGTAACTATTGTTACAAAAATAATCTCACTACGAGTACATGCATGTATTTAAGTTTTTTTTTGCATATTAAATTACTCATTGGGATAATGTCAGGTAGTTTATTTTATAAAGACACTAGCGGCCCGCCCCGGCTTCGCACGGGTGGACTTTTATACCCTACCCCTGCCGTACCCTACCCCTGCCCTACCCTACCCCTACCCTAACCCTACCCTACTCCTACCCTACCCCTACCCTACCCCTACCCCTACCCCTAACCTACCCTACCCCTACCCTACCCCTACCCCTACCCTACCCCTACCCTACCCTACCCCTACCCTACCCTACCCTACCCCTACCATACCCCTACCCTACCCCTACCCTACCCTACCCCTACCCTACCCTACCCCTACCCTACCCTACCCCTACCCTACCCCTACCCTACCCCTACCCTACCCCTACCCTACCCTACCCTACCCTACCCTACCCTACCCTACCCCTACCCAAAAGTATCCTATGTCCTTCTCCCAGTTCTTAGCTACCTCCCTACCAATTTTCAGCCAAATCGGTTCAGCCGTTCTTGAGTTATAAATAGTGTAACTAACACGACTTTCTTTTGTATATATAGAAGATAGAAGACTAGCGACCCGCACCGGCTCCGCACGGGTGCAATGCTGATGTATCATACATACTGGGTGGCGCAAAAGTAAAGACTCAATTTGATTCAGTTATAAAAACAATTCTAAATTAGAAAACTTGATTCAGGTAATTTTAAATGTATATTTGTGCCATTAAATTTCGTACCATTAGGATTTAAAGATGATGTCTTTTAAATGGTGACCTCTAGAGTTGATGACTTACTGAGGGACGCTTTTCCAGGCCGAGTTATCTCTCGTTTTGGCGATTTGCCTTGGCCTGCAAGATCACCCGATCTGACCAGTCCAGACTTCTTTCTTTGGGGTTTTTTGAAATCTCGGGTGTATGTGAACAAGCCACAGACTCTCGCAGCTCTAAAAGAAAACATTTATCAAGAAATAAGGAACATATCGCAGGAAGTGTTACGGCTAGTTATGCAAAATGTCATAAATAGGGCTCAGATGTGCATCAACTCTAGAGGTCACCATTTAAAAGACATCATCTTTAAATCCTAATGGTACGAAATTTAATGGCAGAAATATACATTTAAAATTACCTGAATCAAGTTTTCTAATTTAGAATTTTTTTTATAACTGAATCAAATTGAGTCTTTACTTTTGCGCCACCCAGTATAAACCTTCTATACATAAAATAAACCGCATCAAAATCTGTTGCGTAGTTTTAAAGATTTAAGTATACATAGGGACAGAGAAAGCGACTGTTTTATACTATGTAGTGATTCGATTCCCGTGCGCAGTTTTACCCTCCCGTTCCCGGGAACTTCATATTTAAATATAGCCTTTGTTATACTTGGATAATGTAGTTTTAAATCGCCCGAGTAGTTCTGGAGCATATTCTATGAAAACGGTTTTTTTTATTTTATCCATACAAACTATGAACCCCTATTTTACTATCCCTTGTTGTTGATGTTGTGGATGTTATTCAAATAACCGGAAATATTTTTCTATTATTGATATTAAGGACCTTGGATATTAAATTACATAGAAATTGAAGCAGATTTATAATATGTTCCATAAAAATTTACAATCCCTGCTTTGCAACCTCACGGAATGAATTCCAACAAACCTTAACACGCAGTGAAAATTACTTACTTAATTAAAGGCCGTATAAAATAAAATAAAAAATCCTTTGTTTTAATTAAGTAATTTTGCTTGGTAACATTATTTTATGTTATGTTTGTTATTACATAATTGAATGAGAAATAAAAAAAAAATCTTGAATGACTTAAGTTAATTTTTAATATTAATTACTAACTGCGCCCCGCGGTTTTACACGCGATATTCTAAAATAAAATAAAATAAAATAAAAAAAGTTTTTATTCACGTAAACCTATTACAGGTATTTGTAAATAGTTAAAACATATTTGGCTTATTTTTGATTAAATTAATTAATTTTGTTTGTTTATTGCTACGTATAATAATAGTTTATATAACTTTAGCCTAAAAGCTGTCAGGTATGAAGGTACATTATTATTGTATTATTTTATATCTATGATTAAATCTAAGTTCTGTCCTTTGAGTATGTTATTATTTAGACGGACCATAAGTATCTCGACGAACGCGCTTTAGTGCTACCACCGGATCCAAAACGCCCCAACTGAGAAGATCCGGCGAAACAAACTCAGTGGGGTTATTTTACTGCCGGTTTCAGCGCGGCCTCATCGAGACGATCCGGCGAAACATACTCAGATGGGCATGTCCAAGAAGTTTAGGTCCAGTTACTTTTATTATTTAGTTGGCATTCACAATTTACCAATCGGTTGTCTTTATACGAATTTTATTTACATTTTCATTAAAAACAGATTTACTAATTTATTTAAAGACAGAACTGTTTGTTGTGTAGTATTATTTTTATTATTACAGATAGTACACAGAATAGCTTTATACAGAATACCTTATCTTGGTCTTTCAATGCTTCAACAGCTATAGGGTTACGATCTAGTGCAAGGAGGTATAACTTCCCATACATCTTTATCATCTACATACTCTTTAATACTATAGTAGCCTCTAGTCATTAGGATTCGTTTGACGTGCGTCTTTAATAATGAATCACGCATGTCAGTAATATAAGAAGGAAGCTTGTTGTAAAATCGAATGCAATTTCCCATGAATGACTTACTAACTTTGCTAACCCTAAAGCACGGCATAGCTAGTTTGTTCTTATTTCTAGTATTTATATTGTGAAAGTCACTTTTCTTACTAAAAGTATCTATATTTTTTCGAACAAATAAAATATTCTGGTAGATATACTCAGATGGCACAGTTAATATATTTGTATCTTTAAATAAGGTTCGCAGAGAATCGCGGCTACCTAGTCCATAAATAGCCCTGACCGCTCTCTTTTGTTGAATGAAGATAGTATTAATATCAGCAGCTGACCCCCAGAGCAGGATGCCATAAGACATGATGCTATGGAAGTAAGCAAAGTATACTAACCTAGCCGTGGCTTCATCCGACAATTGTTTTATTTTCCATACGGCATAAGAAGCAGAACTTAATTTACCCGATAATTTCTCAATGTGAGGACCCCACTGTAATTTAGAATCTAATGTTACTCCCAAAAATACCGTGGAAGGAACAAGATCCAACGTTTCATTATTGAGTGAAATGGTAGGTGTGACATTATTTACATTTGGAAGTACAAATTTAACACACTTAGTTTTCCCTGCATTTAACAAAAGGTTATTAGCTGAGAACCAATTCGAGATTAGGCTAAGTGTGTTTGTATGTTCAGTATAGTCTTTATCTTTTCTATTTACTTTAAATATCAAGGATGTGTCATCAGCAAAAAGAACTATATTTGATATTTTATCTACTAAATATGGGAGGTCATTTATATATATTAAAAACAAAAACGGACCCAGTATTGAACCCTGGGGTACCCCCATTTTGATGGGGGAAGCTTCCGAAGTTGTTCCATTTATGGCTACTACCTGTTCGCGACCAGATAAATAGGATACTACAAGGTCCAAGGATGTACCGGAAATTCCGTAGTATTTTAACTTGACAGCGAGCGTTCTGTGGTCTACACAATCGAATGCCTTGGAGATCACAAAAGATTCCCAAAGCATCTTGTGATCCCTCCCAAGCCTCTAGGATGGTCTTGATTAGAGTGCTTCCTGCATCTTGCGTAGAACGGCCCTTAGTAAATCCAAATTGTTTGTCATGTAGTATCCCATTCTTATTGAAGTGCGACAGCATTTGGTTGAGCATAATTTTTTCAAATATTTTACTTAAAGTAGGTAGTATAGATATTGGCCTATAATTTGTAGCATTGTTTGCACAGCCTGATTTAAAAATGGGAACTACTTTACTTATCTTCATTAAATCAGGAAAGACTCCATCAATTGTACAGCCATTGAAGATGGCTGCTAGGATTGGAGCTATATTCTGTATAATTGGTTCAACAGCCTTTACGGACAGTCCCCATAGATCTTCTGTACCTTTGATTTTAATGGTCTTAAAAGCTTTTATTATATCTATATCTGTTATTAATTGAAAACAAAATTTGGGAATTATTGTATTAGTAATGCTTTTCATTAGAAGTCGTTCAGCTTCGTCAGTGGACGATGCAAGACTCTTGGTGGTATCTATGGGAATATTTGAAAAAAAATTGGCAAAATAATTAGCAATGTTAAATTTGTTTGAAACGAGTTCGTCATTAATATTTAAGTGAACTGATCTGTCTATGATTTTATTTTTCTCAGTTTCGGTATTAATCATTTTCCAAGTAGATTTTATCTTATTATCTGATTTTTTAATTATTTCGCTTACATGTAAGGCCTTAGCTTGTATACAAACTTTCTTAAATATGTTTGAGTAGTTTCTAACACGAACTTTAAAACTGTCATCAGATGTATAGGACCTAATGTCATATAGTTCAAAAAGAAAATCTCTACTCTTTCTTATACCCTTAGTTGCCCACATACTAAACTTTAATTTATTTGGGTCGATCTTAATATTTTTTACTTTACAACATTTGCAAAATTCTTCGTAAATACTGTTGAACAATGCATTATACAAAACATTCGGATTATGAGTTGTCGTTGGCAAATAACACAGTTTTGCCATTAAACGCTCATTAAATTTCCTCAGATTTTTCTTAGAGAGCGGCCTGAAATTAAGTATGGGGTTTTCTATTTGAGCTACAGTGTTTAGTTTTACTATTTGACATTTATGGTCCGAGCGAACGCCGGTTACCAAACACTTATCTGCAACTGCAAAATTTGTGAAAATATTGTCAATACAAGTAGCTGTAGTCTAATCCAGCTTATAACCTATCCCGGTGCAAAATTTCTGCTAATTCCGTTCAGTAGTTTTGGCGTGAAAGAGTAGCAAACATCCATCCCTCCATCCGTACTTACAAACTTTCGCGTTTATTATATTAGTAGGACTATGTGACAATTTATATTTTTTGTTATTAGAATTGTTTTGCATGGAATTAAATAAGGCTTAATTACTATTATATGCCAGTTAACTAGGAGGAGTGCACACGTAAAATCATTCAAAATGTAACACGTCAATAGTTACTTTAAGCTCCTAAAAGCAGCTTGTCGACCTTTGCCTTTGACAACTAATGTTCGGTTGAAGGCTTAGCACGCACTACGATTTAACGCAAGCGGTTTAAGAATAGCTATGCAACGCAATGCGGTTAGCGTTTTGCTTAATTTTATTCCAGTTCAACCATGGATTACTGGCGAGCAGCGTGTGTTGTGGCTTTGATGTTAAAATGAAAAAAACGTATACAAAACCGAGGACGGTTATTCGCAATCCGGTCGCCACCATACAATATCTATCTTCATTAACATCCACTGCCGAACATGGGCCTTCTAACAGACCTTGGAAAGCCAGGGTCGTTGACGCACCCGCCGCCTACCGCCCTAGGCTCGGCCTCGGGGAGTGGGGGACATGGGCCCCGCTCCCTTCGAGGCTGACCCATGAGGAGTAGGGACGCCTCTACACTCCGGGCGTCCCTATAATTGGGCAAATGGGCCACTGTAAGTGTGGCCCCGGAGATCCCGCGGTACCATTTTGGCCGCGGGTGCCGTCGGGGGGCCGGATTGCTCATGCGTACCCACCCGGCCCCCGCCAACGGCGGATCGAAGGAGTGCCCGGGAGGTTTTAGTGGTGTAGGGTCCTCTCATCGTGGTATGAGTTTAGCATACCACGCTATGGAGAGGGCGAGTCCCACATATCCCACCGCCAGCGCGCGAATTCCGGTTGGAACGCTGCACCGCCGCTGCAGCGTTCCAACCGGAAAACAAAAATAAAATAAAAAAGGGGTTCATTGGCGCATATTGCTATAATCCCCACGCTTGGCAGGCGGATTGGTGATCGCAGTAAGACAATGAGTATCTTTGAGCTGATACATGCTGCTGCCCATCCATTAGCTGTATGTCCCATACAACGCCCATAGCAAGAGTTGGGGTGGTCTATTCTAAGCCGGAAACCACACCGCAACAATCACTTTGGGACACAAAAAAACGCGCGTTTGCAAACCGCGATCCAAATGTAACAAGTTACGTTTGTTTAAAATCAGTCACTGTAAAACGTCGCTAATGCGTGCGCTTGTGTATAAAGCTATGTGTTACATTTCTTTTGCGGTTTCAAACGCGTGTGAGTACGTAGTGCGTGCTAGGCAGAAGAGCTGTCATAGCTATGCAATACTGAATAGCGTTTGAAGTTATTCAGAAGTGCTTGGAAGGTATATCTTGTTTTCGGGGGGCCGGATTGCTTCGTGCGTCGGGTACGCAACCCCCCTCCAACGATAGATCGAAGGGGTGTCCGGGGGGTTTTAGTGGTGTATGCTCTTCTCCTTGTGGTATGAGTAAGCATACCACCTTTATGGAAAGGGCGAGTCCCACATATCCCGCCGCCAGCGCGCGGATACGCTGCAGCGGCGGTAAAAATACGTAAATGCATTGATCCCCGGACAAAAAAAAAACTAGTTTTAAAATTATACTAGCTTTTGCCCACATTTCACACTTGATAGATGAGCAGCAGCATCTGTCAGCTTAAAGATACTCCCATCTTACTGTGATCACCTGACTGCCACAAAAAAAAACAAACCTATAACTAACAGATAATTCTTACTCTATAAAATATCCGACTAGGTAACTTACAGTAGTAGGTAGGCAATAGCAAATCTACAGATTACGTAGTCCGTCCGTCTGTCCTATGGCATTTTTTGCAATTAACCAATCATTATTATTATAAGAAGGAATTAAAACCGCATCCAAATTGCAAGTGGTCACATTATATCTAAGTGGCACACACCTGAGGGCACCCTTATGGGGTTTAGGACCACGACCCAGGGTACCACTGAAGTAAAAAAAAGGTAGATATAAAGAGGATATGATCACAGGCACCGACTACAGGCGCTCAATTACAGGGCGGGGGTAGGGGCGCAACGCGGTCCTCGCCGGCGAGAATCCTACCCTAGCTAACCTGCTGTTAAAGAGGAGGCTCATGTTCAGCAGCGTTAACGGGTTGATTAATTAAAAAAAAGTTTAAAAAGTATTGTACCATTGAAAATAGATTGATTGCATTACCGAAAATGAATAATTTCGGTGAATATTTGAATTCTAACGAGTTTTGTACTCGTTAGAATTCAAATATTCACCGAAATTATTCATTGGTCATTGGTCATTCCACGGTGTATATATGTTACAGTCAAAACTTATAATCGGTCAAAACCACTTTAGATTGCAATAATTATTTGTATGAAATTTGGATCTGGCACAGTTCTAACCTACTGAAGTTGGAATACTGGCGTTTTTTTCACCTTCGACATAAGAGTAAGGCAAAAGTAGTTTTGACACCCGTCAAAACTACTTTTGCCTGATTTTTGAAGTTAGAAGTGGTTTTGACCGACTATAAGTTATGACTGTAACATAAACATTACGCTTGGAGTATATACGCGACGCCAAGCTCAGAGGGTCGTCAGCAAAAAGCTTTGTCAACTTACAACGTGCGTAACGTGGTTTTTCAACCTGTAAAGGGATAGCCAACTCAACAAGATTAAAGAACACTGGATTACGCAATACTGCCTTTCTGGTACATTTTAAGTTAGTGAGTAGGTGTTTGTGACTTTTGTTCCCATTAATATTCATAGTCATATAAATATAGGTCAATATTTTATTATACAAAGAGGACAAAAAGTTAGTGTTATAAGTAACGCAAGAGATAATGCACTTTGACATTTTATAAATATTAAATTGTATAATAGTACATTACGATATTAGTGCGTTATGATGGTTATAACATGCGAGGCGGAATTTCAGCCCGAGCCGAAGGCGAGTGCGTAATTGAGCCGAGCATGTTATAACCAATACGCACGTATATCGTACGACGTTTTTTAACACATTTGCGAGGAAACAGAAAAAAAACATTTTTCACAATACAAGTACAAAGAAAAGAAAATTTGGGAAAAATGGCACGAGGATTATTTTCTGCCGTAGCTGCGTGAAAATGTTGGCAAAGACGTTAGAGCATGCAGCCAAGTTTTTAAATTACCGAATAAACTGATTTTTTTTATTTTAAATAAACTGAATCTGTGAATGCACACTGTTGCTTTCCCGCCATTTTAACAGCGCGCTAGCGCTGCCTACTGACTGGCGCCGCGCGGCGATTAGTTCGAAATTTGAATAGCAAAAGCGCGCGAAATGGCGAATAATACTGTTATGGAATTTGTATGGACTATAACTTAACTATTTGCTTTGGTAACACACGCGTTTTTTATGACCCGCTTTACATATTTAAAACCGGTGGAATTACATCAGCTTTACGAGCAACGGTGTTAAAAATCATCATATAAATACTGTGTGGATAGGTTATTGTTACACAGTTATTATAAGCATATTCCGTTATGAAAATAATGTTTCTCTAATAAACATGTTCCCAACTATGGTGAAAATTTTAAATTTTAAAAATTATTTAGCCTCGAACCGACTAGTTTATTTGGCCTACGTATAAAGGCAGAGCTATTCTTTAGGCAGATTTCTAATAATTGGAAGCAGCCGTAGCTCAATAATAAGGTCGTCCGTCGGTGTGTATAGGTCATGTGGTCGCCGGTTTGATCCCCATTTCACTACCGACGTAAACCCACTGGTAACACAAGCTTTTCAGCTTAGCACGAGAGGTTAACAAGAATACAAAAAGTAGAATGCAAACCCCTTTGCTAGTAATCTTTAAAAATAAAATGATTGCAAATTATGAGTAATTATAACGCGTCGATCTTTAGTTATACAATATTAAGTTTGCTTTTATGAGAAAAAAAAAATGGTAAGATATTATTTTAGAACATACCTACCTATTGTTTTAATATTACATTTTTTTACTTTAAATACTTATTTACGAAATAATTATCTGTGAAAAAGTAATAACACTATTCTAATTAAACATGCAAATACTTCCTTCTACATTGTTTATGAAAAAACATAGCAACTATGGTAATTTTAGCTCAGAGGTAGTTGTTTCTGAGACCAGGGTGTTCTCAGTTCAATTACCACCCGATACAATTATTTGTGTGAATCACGAATAGTTGTTCTAATTAAGTCTCTGTGTCCGTAATTAAGTAGGTATTTGCAAAGTCCCTCGCGATACATAGATGGTTTTATTTTTATTTTTTAGATTATTAGCAGAGCTTGAGCACATTAGTAGTATTCTTTTTAGCCTCACGAGAGGGTTCACGTCTGTAGTGCAATGGGTGACAACACGATCGCAAGTCCGACGCCGTAGCCATTGGGTAACGGTCGCTTCAAATGTGTCTAGCACGGGACTTGTCTTTAAATATAAAAGTTAATTTCAATAACAGGTTCCCTTTTAATATAAGCATTTATTTGAGAATTGAGAATATATTTATTCTAACTAGTTTTCTTATCACGACTGTTATATACTATAAATAACGTGAATTTTCGTTTCGTTAGAAAATAAAATCTGTAAAATTGGTAGTTTTGCGAAACAGCAGCTGCGACTTAAGACACGACAATAGAATACAAACAAGTGAATATTAGACAAAGAGAGTGTTTTCTGTACTTTCTATCATGAAAAATCCCATGTCCCTATATAAAATATCAAAGGATTACGATAAAAGCCTACAGTTGTGTTTTTCAGTTATGTTTTTGAATAGTTGAGATAGTTTTTTTTACAATAATTCAAGTTGCTTATTTATTTGGTATATGTATTAAAAAAATAATACAAAATACCTCAATGCCTATAGACGAAAGTCTTTAACCAGTGATGACCTATGGATATGGATGTGCTTCACTATAGGCATTATGAACAGACTCAGAGCCGCTGACCGAGCTATGGAGAGGTCTATTCTCTGGGTTTCTCTACTAGATCGAATCAGAAATGATGAAATGGAGATATGTAGAAGAACGGGCCGCTGGGGCCAAAATGTTCTCGAATGGAGACCGCGGATCGGCAAGTGTAGCGTAGGACGTCCACCAACTAGATGGACGGATGACCTGGTAAAGGCCGCGGGATCACGGTGGATGCAGGCCGCCTCCAACCGTAATACTCGTAACTGGAAATCTGAAACTGGAGGCTTATGTCCAGCAGTGAACCTACGGCTGAAATTATGATGATGATGATGTATTTTTTCCTAAATTTATTTCATAGAATTTGTTGAAATGTTTAAAGCATAGTAGATATATTATAATCCAGTTTATATTCACTCCTGAACATCCTTTTAAGACCTAGGCAAGCCAGGGTCGTTAAGAAATGTTACCATAATATAATATTCTTGGCAGGCAAACTGGTGATCATATGCTTGTGCTGATAGATGCTGCTGCCCACCTATCAGCCAAATGTCCCTTAGTCGCCTTTTACGACATTCATGGGAAGTAGGACTCTGCACACACAGCTAATGATACTTATAAAACCATCATCATCAACAGCCCGTTTACGTCCACTGCGGAACATGGGCCTCGTCTTAACAGACCTTAGCAAGCCAGGACCGTAGAGGGATATTGCCATAATCACCACGCTTGGCAGATGGATTGGTGATCGCAGTAAGATGTAAACCTGGAGCTAATAGAAGCTGCTGCCCATCCATCAACCATATGTCCCTTAGTCGCCTTTACGACACCCATGGGAAGACATGGGGTGGTCTATTCTAACCCGGAAACCATACGGCAAAATATTTATTTTACACGGCTTATAAAATAAAAATGTATAATATTTTATTTTGTGCCAAGTCTGAAGAAAATATGAACGTTCAGTTGAATGGAGAATACTATATTCTCCTGCCGACGGATTTCGGTCATGGCGACCAAAGTTTAAAAATATTTATTTACGCATACGTAAATAGGTATGCGCAAACACAGGTGCACTCCACATTTCTTTACTCTAAAAATTGTTATGAGACATTTTACCGACACAACTGGTAAGAGGCGACAACCTTCGTAGCTTAGTGGTATTTGGCTGACAACCTCCGTCGTGGGTTTGATCCCCACTCCGGACAAGAAATATTGGTGTACCTAAATTCTAAGATTTCTTTCCGGGTCTGGTTGGTTGAGGGACTACCCTAATTGCCTCGGAAAGCACGTTAAGCCGTTGGTCCCCATTATTGCCCCATACGGGCAGCAGCGTTTCCTTGTGTGGTACATTATAATACTGCGGTCACCAACCCGCCTGCCAAGCGTGGTGACTATGGCAAATACCCTCCCTCGGGAGGAGGCCCATGTTCAACAGTGGACGTTATACGGGCTGATGATGATGTTGATGATGAACTGGTGAGAGATCTAGTACTAGGCATATGTGCTATAATAGTGATTGAATCTGCCTGGTAGTATGAGTAGCATACTATCGCAATAAAGAGGAGATTCCGACTTGTATCCGATGATGTATGTGTCCGATTTGTAAGGTACCCCGTAGATAAAAATAATACACACAATTTTCGCTGGAAATACTATAAAATACAGCTTTCGTATACAAAAAGTTAATAAACATGCAAAGCTCCGTTTGGGATAGGATTAGGGACAGTTTCAGCGGACTCCGCGAGATCTAAACGAGCGCCTATTTTTATTGTGAGCCGTTTCAACCCTATTATTTTTAGTGACGACCTTATATTATTTTATTACTATCTGTCCTTCGCTTTTTCACTCGAAGTTGCCTTTATTTCATATTCAGTATCTTTATTTTAGGACAACTTACAAATATGTTTTACGTGTTGCTTTCCTCCGTAGCGTAGCGGTATCTTAGAGGTCACGGGTTCGTTCCCCACGACGGACAGAAAATCTTTGTGTAAATTCTAACGATTTCTTTCCAGGTCTGGTTGGTTGAGGGACTACCCTCCGTGCCTCGGAAAGCACGTTAAGCCGTTTGTCCCGATTGTTATAACATCATCTATAATAATCGTATATCAAGGAAAAAACTCAGTGGCTTAGTCTACTCACTACTGCTGGTTTTAACACGACCCACAAGAGACGGTCCGGCGAAACATACTCAAATGGGCAGAACGTAGGTTTAGGTCCAGTTTTATTATTTTATTTGGCATGCACATTATTTCCCCAAACGGTTGTCTTTGTAATATTATATTATTATTTTTTTATATATAATGCAATAGTATGGTATAATGACGGGATGAAAGTTTTTTTGAAAACATTTAAACTTTTTTTATCACCAGAATCTGATGAATCCGATAGTAATCTATATTAATATTATAAAGCTGCAGAGTTTGTTTGTTTGTTTGAACGCGCTAATCTCAGGAACTCCTGGTCCGATTTCAAAAAATCTTTCAATGTTGAATAGTCCATTTATCGAGAAAGGTTATAGGGTATATTTGATTTTCAAAAAAATTTGGGATCCGTAAGAAAATTGCGATTTTGTAACCCAAGGTGTAAAATCGAAAACCTATTTATGCGTGCGCTGCAAAAACTATTGACAATAGAACAAAATGATGTACAACGGGTTTGTAGGTCTTATTAAGATCTACAAAAAAGTCCGCAATAGCACATATCTAACTATCATAGTTTAGTCACAATAACTGCTTTTATGTTCATGAAAAAATATTAAATCGTCTGTTGTAAGAAACTACGTTAAATGTGTATCATAATATTAATCCTTATCCAAATTAAGCATTATGTTATCAAGGGTATTTATGTAGAAGTAAAATACTTTTTGTTTTATTCCAATCGGATGTTTCATTGAGAAATTATCACGAGTATAAAAACGCAAAGAATTGGTACCTAATAATGAGTTATTTGCCATAATAGATAAAGCTGAAGAGTTTGTTTGCTTGAACGTGCAATCTCTAAAGCAGCTGGTCCGATTAGAAAAATTCTTTCAGTGTTAGATAGCCCATTTATCGAGGAAGGTTATAGGTTATATTTTATTAGTATACCCTACGGGCACGGGAGCTACGCGGGTAATATTTATCTTACTTACTTAGGGAATTATTACTTTTAGCAACGCTATTACCTAATTACCTTATTTTATAAGGAAAGTGATTAAAAACCAATGGTTTTATTAATGAGATTTTACTTTTTATTGTAGCTTAAAAAATAAGTTTATTAATATTAAGGAATAGTTGTTTTACTTACCTTCTTATATTTTTTCGATTGAAGCTAGATCGCACGCTTATATTATATACTATTTTTATTTAAACAAAGACGTGTCACGATATATTTAATGTTATTTAATCCGTCATCTTTGTTAAACTTAATCCTTACTAATATTATAAATGCAAAAGTAACTCTGAAGATTGTATGGAAGAATCGTAATTTATTAACCAAAAATTAAAAAAAAAAATCATCTGTTCCATACATTCATGTTCACATAACTCGTCAACATGATAGGGAGCAGCTGATTTTTTTTTCGCGATTTCACGTTTGATGCCATAGTAAAAGTTGTTTGTTATCATGAGCACAATCATGTGTTTAGGTATCGGTCACTAATAACAAGTCACCCTATATATTACAACCAAAAATTAAAATACGTTTTACGATATGTAATTCTAATTTCTTCGTTGACTGTAAATAAATTAATAGATATATCTTACAAAAATTAGGAGGAACTTATCGGTTGTAATTAAGCATTTTTTTATGACTTACGTACTCGTAAGTCATAAAAAAATATTTTTTTGTAACTATATATAAAAAAATTATGTACTGAAAAATTAACTTAACCCTGAATTTGTTAAAATAAAATATGTACCTAGTTTGTCTCAAAGTGAAGTTAATCTGGCATAATATTTTACAAATCTCAAAGTGTATTGTATTCAAATTATAATACGAATAATTAATTTTAATTAAATTACTCGCAAACAACCACAGGAAACCTATTTAATCATACATTTTTACGTTAAAATTAACATAATCAAAAGATTTAAAAAAAATTGTCCACGTCAAAACAAGGTTGGCGGAATTTTAAGGTTCTTTTTTATTCTTGTTCACAACCACTAAACACTTTTAAGCAGGTAAAGGATTAACTATTTGACACTGACCGTTGACTACTGACCACTGACCAGTGATCAGATCGCATGAGGACTGATAACATAACGTCACGCTACACCACATATAATTGCACAAGCATTAAATTTATTACTATCTGATGGTCATTTTGCCGGATAATTTAAGTCGTTTATCTAATCGGCTTTAAATAGTAATTTTGTAGGGGAGACCGGGTATAAATGATTGAGATTATAATCTATCGATGGAATCTTCAACCATTCCTTAAAATGGGCTTCCTCCCCAGGGGATTTGCCATGGTCATCAGTATAATGTAAGGAAACGGGTAGCACAGTGTACCTGAGTATACGCTGCTGCCCATTAGTATACGATTATTATAGATGTTGTTACGAAAGTTGGGACCAACGGATTATCGTGCTTTCCGGGCACGGAGGGTAGTCCCTCAACCAACAAACTTACCTGATCCTGAAAGAAATCTTAAAAACGCAATGATTTCCTGTCCGGCGTGGGGATCGAACCCACGACTACTGAGACTTAAAGCGAGCCAAATACCGCTCCGCTACGGTGGTTATGCAGGACATATTACAGTACAAAAGTGTATGCGTAAGCGCAGGCACACTGTCTACGCCTTCCCTCTCAAACTCGGGTGAGACACTTTTAATGCTTGGCTCTTTAAGATCAAACCACATACTTCATAAATTTTCCTGAGAGAGCATTTCTAAGAACACCTGTGTTGGCGCACACATTTGTGCACTATAATATTTCCTGCGAAGATGGGAAATTTTACAAAACAGGTAAACTATCGGTATAACCGCACTATTGTCTGTGACGGTGGTTTATGTAACTTAACCGAGACGTAGGCGAAAAAATAAAGGTAAATGTCGACGCATTGATACCCGAAAGTTTAAATTAGCACAAAACCTGGATAAATTATATTTCTAAACCTTCCTCAAAAATCAATCTATCTATAGATGAAAACTGCTTGAAAATAATTTGTGAAGTAGGTTTTTTTATGCCCTCGTAGACCCCAGAGTGCGAGAGACCCGCGAACTGTAACGTGGAGCGAGAGTTGCACAAAACTTTCCTAAAAATCAATCAAAATCCCTCAATCCCCTTGCCAGCGACCGCTCTGGGGCTTGAGTCTACTATCGTAATGGTGTGTCGTGGAACTGTCACTGACGTCTCGATCGTAGATTTTCTTTGTCTTTTGGTCCAAAAGTTTTGGATTAGTAGATTACCAAATGTGCAAAAAACCAACCATTGAGACGTCAGAGACAGTTCCACGACACACCATTACGATAGTAGACTCAGGCCCCTGAGCCGCCAAGTCCTACAGGGGACGCTCTCTTGCGCTCGTTGCTTAGTTTGTAGTTTTTAAACCATTTATTTAGGCTGGAGCTCTACTCGCCTATTATGCCCGGTGAGTAGCAAAAGCCTGGCCAACTTCATATATACATATGTCCGTCTGAAAAAAAACGTCTGAACAGCAGACAGACAGACGGCAAAGGACTTGTTTTACAATTTTTAGTGATTTAGGCTAGTCAGACTTTTGCGTATTATACGCGAAAGACTAAAAGTATAGTGAATTTTTTTAAGAGTTGTGCCGCCAACGCCGAATTCATTTGAGAGAAGTATAGTTATCATTCCCAAATGTACTATTAAGTATTGTTGAGAATGATAAAGAATTTATTTACCGTACCAACTAAAGAACATCAATGTACAGCAACCCCGTTGAACTGAAATAAGAGAGAGAGAGAAGAGTAGCGAAAGGCTTCACGTCACTTCGCGTTCGCTTTGAAGTCGCTCAATTGAGGGATTTTGTTTTGACTTACCATTTGTGCACCCGTAGAAATAGCAAGTAAAAAAAACCGGCCAAGTGCGAGTCGGACTCTCGCACGAAGGGTTCCGTACTAGTTGCAAGTGCCTACCTATTTTTGATATTAGAATACAACAAGGAACATAGTATAAAAGTTCTTGTAGTTCGTTGTAACTTTGATCGATGTTAATAATAGTTGATTGAATGAAAGGTAAATTGCGGTTTACGGTTTATGACGTATTAAAAAAAACTACTGACTTGATCTCGTTCAAACTAATTTTCGGTGGTAGTTTGCATGGTAATGTACATCATATATTTTTTTTAGTTTTATCATTCTCTTATTTTAGAAGTTACAGGGGGGGGGACACACATTTTACCACTTTGGAAGTGTCTCTCGTGCAAACTATTCAGTTTAGAAAAAAATGACATTAGAAACCTCAACATCATTTTTGAAGACCTATTCATAGACACCACACAAGTATGGGAGAGATGAAAAAAAATTTTTTGGGTTTCAGTTCTATGTATGGGGAACCCCAAAATTTATAGTATTTTTTCTATTTTTGTGTAAAAATCTTAATGCGGTTCACAAAATACATCTACTTACCAAGTTTCACCATTATAGTTCTTATAGTTTCGGAAAAAAGTGGCTGTGACATACGGACGGACAGACAGACAGACAGACAGTCAGACAGACAGACAGACAGACAGACATGACGAATCTATAAGGGTTCCGTTTTTTGCCATTTGGCTACGGAACCCTAAAAAAAGACTTAAATTTCGTTTTGACAGCTACTGTCGTACTGTTTACTAGTTGGTTCATATTTTTTCGTTGACGTTCTATTATATAGGAAATATTTTTAACTTTGAAATTAGTTGCTAGAATTTGGCTAGGGTGCAAAAATATGTTTTGCCGGGGAAAAAAAAACCAAGAAAAATATTTATTTTTTTACTGAGATTTCTTCACTAACGTACTCTTACCTATATCCTGTTAAAGGGATGGCATACTTATAGTACCTACTAGTAAAGTTCGGGGTTTCTTTATTCTTTACTAGATGGAATTCGGAACGAGGAGATACGTAGAAAAACACGGGTTACCGACATAGCCCAACGGATTAGTTTGTTGAAGGGACAATGCCATATTGCACGGAGTACTTAAGGTCGGTGGGTCGCTGAAAAGTCCTTGAATGGAGACTGTGGATCGGCAAGCGTAGCGTAGGACGTCCACCAACTAGAATGACGGATGATCTGGTAAAGGTCGCATGATCACTGTATATTTTTAAATGTTTTTAATACTTTATGGAAAAGTTTACCATATATTATGTTTCAAAATTGAGATTAATAAAATTCGACCACCGGCAGGATTCGAACCTTCATCTTAGGTAAAGCCCCTAATGCCTTAACCAATAAGGCCGTACCCTAACTTCACCAATTAACCGTTGTGGTTCCACCGTAGCCTAATTACGATGATGTTATAAGAATCGGGACCAACGGTCTAACGTGCTTTTCGAGCCACGGAGGGTAGACCCTCAACCAAACAGACCCGGAAGGAAATCTTAGAATTTACACGAAGATTTCCTGTCCGGCGTGGGGTTCGAACCCACAAGCTCCAAGATTTAAAGCGGGCCAAATACCGTTATGCTACGGAGGTTGTCGGGGAAAATATAAATAGATATAGGTATTTTATTTAGAATACGTTGCTTTGACACTAAATAGTCACTGTTTTGTGTATAACTTAGTTCACATACTTGGACTCGGTACTTTTATATTTAAATTAATAATAATAAAGTTTCAATGTCATCTATTCAAATAGGAAATATTTAAAGCAATACTAGTATTGTCTAAATTACAAAATGGCCTAATTAGTTCCGGTTTGAATGAGATTAACATGACATCCTGTTTGTGTGTATGTCATAAACATAATTATGATGTTTCAGTATATTGAACAACCTCCGTGACTTCGCATAGTAGTAGGTAACATAACTATGTAGTTACAATCTCCGAGACTTAAAGCGAGATTTACACTACTACAGAAGTGTAAATCTCGCTTTAAGTCTCGGAGATTGTGGGCTCGATTCATGAGTCAGAATTTTTAATCGGTTTTTTTTTTATATTGACCTGTTTATTTTTTTGGGTCAATTACTAAATGTACCTAAAAACAAGAAAAAAAAGCGAACTAAATTACAATTACTAAATTGAAATTTATTTCGCTTTAGTTCTGATAACTAAACAATATAGTGTATTCTGTATTATCGTAATTCCAAAATGGCCGCCAACAAAATAGTGGATTTCCTAATTATTTTTGTGTGAAATCAAAGAGTTATTTCCGGGTTTGGTCGGTTTAGGGATTAATCGGTTTAGGGATTTATGAAAGTGGAATAAATCTTAGCCTCGAAAAGTCCTTTAAGCCCGATAAACGTAACAAGATATTTAGAATCATACAATGAAACGGGCAGCAGTGTTTGGCTGTCGTTAGTTGTGAATTTATTTTATTAATTAAACGTAGAATCTTCTGTAATTAAAGCATAGAAATACAACGTTCCACTAAAAGGTATTTTAAAAGATTGTGCAACCATTCTCCGACAGTCGTTTCTCCTTTGGACTGATCACCGACAGGACGTTTCGTTTTAGAGAGATTCGCTGACAGAACGTTTCACCTATGGACGTTTCGCCGACAGAATGGTTCGCATTTGTTAGTTTCGACGACAGGACTTTTCAACTATGGAATATTCGCCGCCAAAACGTTTTGTTTACGATTGTTTTGACATGGTTTTTTTCACAATTTAACTACATAGCCACCAAAAATGTTTTAATGTAAGACCGCCTTTTCTTTTAATGAATGGTATTTATACATTGGGGTAAAATAAAAACAAGTTTTTATAAGTGGCGATTACAATGTGATTTAAAAGATATCTGTAATTTAGAGTTTTATTAAAAGTAGGTAAGCAGTTAATATAATAACTTTATATTTTTTAAACCTAGGTATACTTACCTAGGTTTAATAAAATATAAAATTATTTCATTAGGTGACAAATATGTGCCCATCCATTTAAATATGATTTTAGGTCACAGCTCATTAGAGCCACCCGGCACCTATCCCGCACCGCCTCGTCGCACGGCCGCGTCCACTTGTTGTCGATGGGTGGTCTACGGGTGGACGCCACGTTATCATCAATAAACATCGCGCGTTCAAACAGTGGGCCCCGCACGGTCAACGAGTGAACGCCGCGCGGTCAACGAATGGTCGTCGCTTGGTCCACGAATGTTCGAGTAGTCTGTTAACAATTGGTACTAGGTGAATCATTCGCGGGCAGCGCGCGGTCCACTCGGGACCCGCGCGTTGGCAATGCGCAGTCAACGCAAGGCAAGCATGCGAGCAGCGAGTTGTCACCGAGTGGTTCAACCGCCGTCCGCGCGTGGAGGACCTACGCCGAGGCGATCCGATGACGCTACGGAGCTGATATAGTGAGCGCATACCCATACAAGTCCATATAAAGAATACTAGCCGCAGGAGGCGAGGCAGTGCGGAGTGAGTGCCGGGTGGCTCTAATGAGCTGTGACCTTTTAAGTCCAACTGATTCTTTTCAGATTAATGTGTCTCAATCCTTTTCCTGTAATAATTTGTCCCTTCACGCTTTCGCTTTGACATAGGAGCATTGAAAGAAAAGGCGGCCTTACATTAAAACATTTTCTTTCTTTATGTATTTGTAGCAAGCCAGTAGCGTTTTGGTGGCTTTGTAGTTAAATAGTGAAAAATCCATGTCAAAAAAATCGTAGACAAAACGTTCTGGCGGCGAATATTCCATAGTTGAAAAGTCCAGTCGTCGAAACTAACAAATGCGAACCATTCTGTCGGCGAAACGTCCATAGGTGGAACGTTCTATCGGCGAATCTCTCTAAAACAAAACGTCCTGTCGGTGATCAGTCCAAAGGAGAAACGACTGTCGAAGAATGGTTGCACAATAATTTTAAAAATTTTTGTTTTTGAAATAGTTCTGTGGATATTTTCTTTATTCTACCGAAGTATATTTTTACTGGTCATTATTAGTATTCCGTACAAAAATGAAAAAAAAAAAACGAGAAAGGGAGCGAGATGCACGAGTGAGCCTTAAAAGATTCACTTTATAGGATCACTCGTGCGTCTCTCTGTAACAGCTAATGTGGTCCGAATGTACAGGACCAAATCAGGTGAAATTTGGTAGGATGGTGTAATTATATAACCCAAACACATATAAAGGGTGTCCCAAAAGATTACGTAGCTGGGAAGGGGGGTGATAGGGATGGTCACAAGGGTCACCAGAAAAATATAAAAAATTCCCTAAAGAAGACGAGCAGTGCCATCTAGCAACTAGCATCCCAACTAACCTGTATCGCGCAACATAAGTTTGCAAACCAATTTAAACATATACAAGTTCTAGACAGCAACAAATGGCCGTCGACCGCAACATTTTCTGTGGACGAACCGTTTTTCTACAAGATGAAGCTAAATATGGGAGATTTGTTCCGACTACTGAGGGCACAATGTTCTGTGACATTTAACCTTTATTAATTATGTATATACTAGTAGCGTGACTATAACTGCTACTTCGTGCGTGTTATAATAATTTTAATTTGCTATTTAAATTCCATTGTAATAAAACTATATTGCCTGTTTAATAGCAGATCAATATCTTAATTGTCTACACTAATAACGCTCAAATGAAATATATTGATTAAATATAATGTCAAGGATGATTTAACTATTTAATTGTTATTGTTTAAGTGAAAATTATGTTCTTCTTAAAAATATTAATAGTGCCTAATTCCGTAGTGCCACCATATTGTTATTCAAATTGAATATTTTGTGCTCACTGTTATTCATTTTTTATGTATAAACATAATATTAACTGTTTGGCTTGAAAAATGCTATACTAATAATAATAGTTTTTTTGTAAAGATTACTTGCCGAGTTTTGCTATATACTAGTATTCTTTTTAACCCCTCGTTCTAAGCTAATATGCTTGTGTTACGAATGGGTTTACATCAGTAGTGCAATGTTTGGGGATTGAACATGATCGCAAGTCCGATGCCTTAACCACTGACCTTCGGCTTCTTATGTGTAATAATAATTCAATTTCCACAAAGCAAACTAAAATCAATATTTAATTTAAACTGTAGCTTTTTTTAATACATACAGAATTGCCTTTGCTCTGCAGCATTATACTTATTTATTATTTTAAGTTGAACTTTACAAAAGATGCGAAGCGAAGCGATATTTATATATATAATTTCAAATGTATAATAAAACTGCGTGACTTCTTAACCATAACGTTATCTAACATAATCGACATTTTATAATGATTCAAAATTGAATTTGAGCTATGATAGATAAGGTCTATTCGTCTACATCAGAGTATCCCAACATTTATGGACTGCTGACTATTGAAGGGTGCCCTAATAGCTTATTATATTTAATTACATATACCAATTTTAAATGCCTTTAGTTTCTAGACTATAATTGAGTAACTAACACCTGAACAACCTCACCACATTTCCTGTAGATCTAGTACCACCCAAGAAGCTCCAGGTCTTACAAAAGGGCGTGGTATCTACTACTGCCGCGCCGCCGTTGGGAACCTAAATCAGAGGCCCTCAAACTTATTTCCTAGTAGACCTCTTAACAACTTTACTGGTTTCGGTGCTTTATTTTCTATTTGCTGCTATATTTGTATCATATTACAACTTAGGCTTTAACTTATGTACAATTTTTATACTCCAATATGCCTCCCGTCTAGTATCCTGGATCACTGGACCACTAACTCACTGGTCTAAATTATCACTAAACGTTTATATTTTTTCATTTCACTTCAACTGTTTCTACAATTTTTTATTCGGGCGTATGATCCCCACACGAGGTTAACTCTCCCTCTGCCTTTATTTTAACTAAAACCCAAAAATATATCTAAGTGACTTGTTATCATCAATGTGAACGAGGTATGACCGATTATCTTTTCATGCTTTGAATCACGAATAAAAATCGATACACGAAATTTTTCCAATACATAATAATACTTTAATCCGGGTTTATTTTATGATAATCCAGCATAAACGATCGTTCTTACCAAGTGAAATATTAACATCAATATTCACGGAAAAAGTACAGCTTAGAAAGAGCCTTAATAATTTTACATGGTTTTATCGCACAGTTTAAAATTGATAATATTCAAATAGTTATTTAAAGTTTGACTCAAGGTTAAGTGACGGGTTATTGCACTTCTTCATATTTTGGGTCATTATTACTTGGGCTATTAAGAACTCCTTTCTAATTGGTTTTTATGAAGAACACAGTTGACGTAGTAGGAATTTATAGTAAAAAGTTTAAATTTGGCATTTGTTATATCTGCTGATAATTTGATATATTTATGTTATGGAGAATTTTGCTTAGAACAAAGGATAACTACCTATGTAAGATATTCGTCGTTTCAGCCAACATCAGCACTTAGGGTACTGTAAGTATTGGGCGTGTAGTTTACGGAAATTTAGGTCTCCTAACCTAGTTTTAATACTCACTGAACATACATAGTTTAGGTTAACGGTATTTATGAATGATTAACTTCAAATATTAAATCACCTGGGATGTTCCAAAAATTGCCAGTATTTGAGAAACACGCGTTGCTTATAGATTTTACGGGTTAGTTTAAGTGTTTTATGGTTACTTTTATTTTGTATGCTTGTAGTTAGTTATAATACTTATGTATCTCGTCATGTTGTTGAGATAATATTAGTATTTAATGTACTGGAATCACGATACAACTTGTTATGTGACGATATAAGTGCGTTTTTATATAATAACAACGTAAATGATTTGGATTACGTAGAGATTTTACATTGTTGAAGTGCAGGAAATAATGAGACGCGGAATTAGATTAAATAGAAATGAAACAATCATTTAGTACAATACTTTCGACTGAATCGGTGGCTCAAAATTAACAGTTGTAACTTCTGAGACCTATTCATTCATATTCATATTCATTTATTGCACACCATATTATGTATATTAAGTTGTTACAAAGACAATACCAATATAAAGTATGGACCCTGTCGGGCACGGCAAGTTAGAAGAGAGGAGGAAGCGACAAATTGATTCTAGGCTTGATTCTAGGCTTGATTCCCACCCGGTACAATTATTTGTTTTAACCAGGAAAGGGCAAATATCCCTAACATGGGGTTTGTCTTCAAAATCAAATTTACTTTAATTTGGGCTCGTCAAATGAATAATAATATTGGAGCCCATGTTGTTTTTTATATTTGGCAATATAAAGTTTTTTTACGAACTATAGTTCGTAAAAAAACTTTTTATTTTTTTGAACACATTTTATTACATATTAAAAATTAGAGTAAAGCATTAAATCATGGCTCCGGAGTTGTAAAATAGAATGATCCTTAAAATCACTCAATGGTATTATAAAAAACTAACGAAGATTAATATATTTAGAGGCTTTCATAATAAAAATACCTACTGGATCATACATTTATTTACGTTTCATATAAAATTAAAAGGAAAATATTGGAAGGAATTTCTCATGAAAATGTTTAATTAATTAATTTCAATTTATGTCTTTTTAGTTATTCAACAGCCCGTTTATGTCCACGGCTGAATATGGGCCCTAACTGTCAGGTAAATGTCCCTTAGTTGCCTCTTACGACACCCATGGGTATATCGTCTTCATCAGCCCGTATAACGTCCACTGCTGAACATGGGCCTCCTCCCTAAGGAGGATATTTGACATAGTCACCAGGCTTGGCAGGTTAAACCGTTGGTCCCGATTGTTGGGTGAAATGCAAAATAGATGTACCGTAACGAAATCGTAACTAATCTGAGAATGTAACTAAACTGATAGATTGTTACGAAACTGATAATGATAGGGTGAGATTACACAAACAAAGAAATAAATAAAATATTTTGAGAAAAATCAACTTTATTATTAAAAAAGAAAAATCAACATTAAATGTTGTTGGAGTTTTATATTTCTACCTAAAATATACCAGATCTTCATCGTGGTATAGAACATATTCTTCAGGTTTTTCCGATATTTGTAGTAATTGGACAAGTTTTACCACTGAATTTTCTGGAACTGTGTCTTTATCCTCTCGGAGCAGTTTACGAAATTTGAGTGTATTCATTGAATTAAGAGTTTTATAGAAAGATATGTTGTACAATTTTTCAACTTTCATAGAATCTTCATGGATATCTTCGATTACACCTATATAATATCTCCAAGACTTTCTCATATAATATCGTACAAGAACATTGTCTCCTATATCATATATTTCTTGTTCGGTTTCAGTTATATCTGTTTGTAAGTTCGATTCCTTAAAGTCACTTTCCCCATCAATCTTCCTAAATTCTTGTTCTTTCGTGCTACTTATTTCTATTTCTTGCTCTGTAACATCCATCACCACTATTTCTTCAGCAGTATTTACATAATTCTTTTTTTCTGTTACATCAATCTGTACTATTGAATTTCTCTCAACGTCGGCTGCTTGCAGTTCTAAATCCATGTGATCAGCCTGCTTTGGTATACTTTCTTCCGAGGTATTCTTTATCTTCTCTTTTAAATTATTTCCTCCAAAATGTTCAGTGTAAAACTCATCCTCACTTTCTATGTCTGTTAGTGCATTTTGTAAATCAGAATCACTATACAGTATACTAATTTCAACACTCTCAGAAGTAGTAGATGAATTCGACGATCTTTTTCTCTTCATATTTTTATTTTTTCCACTAGAAGCACTGTTCTTTCTCTTCTTTTTATTCATCGTTTTACAAGTTTCCATAGTGCTTTTCGGAACTTCTGATTGTTCATCACTACTTAGACATCCATATTCGTTTACATCGATCTTGGGTACATTTGATCTGCTATGGAATTTTTCGCTTAATATGTCCTTATATTTGCGATTGCGAACTTCAGTGACAGAGTTTCCAGTGATTAAATGTGTATTGAGGTTTACTTCTGTTAGACATAATGGTAAGTCCTGGATGAATATTTTATCTTGTTCCGTAATTTTGATATCAGACAACACAGTTACTTTTCTGTTTTCATTTGCTTCATTACATTTTTTAGGTTCAGTGATCAGTTTATGATCATTTATGTCAAAACACGCACAAAAGCCCCTTATTTCACCACAAAGACAACTCACATCTCTGTATTTAATTACTGATTCATCGTCCGTAGTTAAAATCTGGTACACAGACATTGTTCTTTTTATGGGCTTGGCGATAATATTAGCCATAAATTCTTGAATTGTTAAAACGTCGGATTCTGTTACATAATAAAGGCATATTTTGGAAGACTTTTTTAATATTTCATAGGCTGTTTCAGCATCTGGAATATCCGTTCCGTATGCTACATGGGAGTCTTAAATCCGTTTTATTGTACCCCCTATACCATCCGCAGCATTCTTGCCATGAGCAGCCTCAAAATAATTCCATGTACAGTGACTGAAACCAAATTCTTTTGTAAGTTTGGAAAACAGAACAAAATTAAGTTTTTGTCTGTACTGTGATGTAGGCCCATCTGAAAAAAAAAAGAATTTTGTTGATTGTTGGAAAATGCAATTTCAATGCATTGATCACTGGAGTAAGATGAGCCCAAATACTATAAGGATTGTGTTCGTTACAGGGTGACAATGTGCAAAATGAAATAGGTTCTTGATCTTTTACATATACTACTCCAGTATGGAGGGTAATTTGGTTATGTGATGATCCAAAATGCATTCCTTGTATTTCATTGCTGTATCTGCAATTGTAATTTTCTGAAAAGTCGCAAATTATAACAGCCTCATTGCTTTTGTTTTAAGTTTTGCTTTCCTTAATTTTTTTCTGCTGATGAATGATGTTAAAATAATGTGTTTTAAATTTTTAAAATTAATTCATCATTATCATCAAATTAATTCATGTAAAATTTTTTAAATTGATATTTTAAAGTTAATTCCTTAATGCTGGTTTCTATAACTTCTTTTTTGTACTTTTTTGTTTCTAAGTTTTGTAGAGTACCATCTTGTTTCTTTTTTTGATACTGAATTTTTTTTAAGACCCATTGCCAATATGCTACTCTAGTCTCAATATTAATATCTTTGTTAGTGTCTATTACGTTCGTTTTTTGATAGCACTCACGACAATCTCCATACATACAGGCCTTTGAGTTTACATCACAGGATAACTCTGTCAAAACTTCTTTTATACAGGGTGTTTGGAGTGAGTAGCCATAGAAAAATGGTTGATAGGTGATGCTGTTGGCTACTTGTTGCGCCTAATTAAATAAATTTTTGCCCAAAGTCCAAAGTGTAATAATTTTTTTGCTATTTTTCTAGAAAATACCCATTTTTTCTGTTAAAACCTTTTTTTTTAAATTAATTAATGCTCGAGGTGCCAATAAAATGATTTATTTTTTTAGTCTAGTGTTGTCTTATTCAGATTTAATCATAATTTCATACAAACATCTTGAAATAAACCTAACAGCGTCCAATCAAACATCCATAAATCAAAAAGAAAAAATGTTATGTCCATTTTACAATGTAAAATAAAAAAAATCACAAAGTGTGGGATTTTAAAGTGTTATTAAAAACTTCTCCAGTTTATACTCTTTGCAACGGTATGCAACATGCATCATTAATAATCAGATAACTCAACAAAAAACCGGGTTGTCTTCAAGGATGCCTTAAAAGGGTGACGACAAAACTATTACATTGAGCAGGTAAAATCTTTTGTCTCCGATACTGTAATGAAAAAATGCAATAGGTTTAGCCGTGTCTATGTTAAATTAATTAACACAGCTCAACACATTGCACTTTTTGTACTACTACGGGCTGATTAAAAAAGAATTAAATCATTTATTTTAAATCTTGTTCAAATTGGTGTCCATTATTTCTAATACATGCGTGACATCTCTTTCTTATTTCCGTTGTGGTATGGTTTAGTTTAATTTCTTGCTTCATTATCGCAAATGCATTGTCTATTTTTTCTATTAATTGCTCTCTTGTGTCAATCGTTTCCGTATACACTAGATCTTTAGCACGGCCCAGACATAAAAATCAAGCGGTGTCAAGTCCGGCGATCTTGCAGGCCATGGGATAGGGCCATTTCTGCCAATCCAAGTGTTGGGAAATGAATTATCTAAGTGTTCCCGGACTGCTAATGTCCAATGTGCCGGGCAACCATCTTGTTGGAAAACAATGGTTTCTTCATTTTCAACATTTGGAACTCCATCCATGAGTTGGGGCAAATCATTTATTAAAAAATCTAGATAATTATCTCCATTCAAATTGTCTGGTAGATAATGTGGACCAATTAGCGTGTTGCCAATTAGCCCTGCCCAAACGTTTACTGAAAACTTCCGTTGAAATGTCATCGCTCTTTTCTTTTTTGGGTTTCGATCCTTTGGGGCCCAATGATGCAGATTATGAAAATTCACAATGCCTTCCCTTGAAAATTTTGATTCATCCGTCCACAGGATACTTTTTAAGAAGTCGCGATTATCAATATCCATATTTAGCAAGAGGCGGCAAAACTGAACGCGTCTTTGGTAATCGTTTTCTTCAAGACCTTGCATGGGAGTGTAATGAAACGGATGCTTTCCATTGGCACGAAGAACAGACCACACTTTCCATACGCTTAGATTTAGCGTTGCAGCTACATTGCGGATACTTGTTGTGGGATCTTCATCAAAAGCTTCGAGAATACGTTCGTCATCAGCAAAATTACGTTGTCTGGCAACTCCAGGTTCACGGCGAGTTAAATTACCAGTTTCCCTTAAGCGTCTAAAGGTCGTCTCAAAAGTATGACGATTAGGTTGACGTCTATTGGGAAAACGCTCTTCGTAAATTCTTTTTGCTTCTCGTCCATTTCCATCAGCTTTGCCGTATGCCATCAACATATCGGCGTATTCTTCGTTAGTAAAAGCAGCCATTAAAATAGCAGTAACAACAAAATAACGAAACTTAACAAAACAGAACGATAACAAAAACAATGCGTGGAGCGGAGGTAAAAACACGTGAAGTAGCAGAGAATAACAAATCTCGACTAAATAAATGCACGACACGGCAGGCGAGGGCCGATAGGAGTATTGTCAACCGATGAAAGAGATAGCACGCTATTTTTAGCTGTGTTAGAATGAGCCAAAATATTTTACCTGCTCAATGTAATAGTTTTGTCGTCACCCTTTTAAGGCATCCTTGAAGACAAACCGGTTTTTAATTGAGTTATCTGATTATTAATGGTGCATGTTGCATACCGTTGCAAAGAGTATAAACTGGAGAAGTTTTTAATAACACTTTAAAATCCCACACTTTGTGATTTTTTTTTATTTTACATTGTAAAATGGACATAACATTTTTTCTTTTTGATTTATGGATGTTTGATTGGACGCTGTTAGGTTTATTTCAAGATGTTTGTATGAAATTATGATTAAATCTGAATAAGACAACACTAGACTAAAAAAATAAATCATTTTATTGGCACCTCGAGCATTAATTAATTAAAAAAAAGGTTTTAACAAAAAAAATGGTTATTTTCTAGAAAAATAGCAAAAAAATTATTACACTTTGGACATTGGGCAAAAATTTATTTAATTAGGCGCAACAAGTAGCAAACAGCATCACCTATCAACCATTTTCCGATGGCTACTCACCCTCCAAACACCCTGTATATGCAATTTTAAGGACACCAATTTTATGCAACTTGGAGACTATGAAACTAAAATTTTCATGTTTGACACATGCACAAGATTCGCAGTTTGCCAACTTTGGATGCAATACATAGAACGGACGATGTCGAAGCAAACTCGAATAAGAAGCTTTTCCTCCTTCTTCTTTATATTTTTTATAAAGGTTTTTTATTGTATCTGTTAAATATTTTCTCTGCGCCTTGCATTTATTTTTTGTTTTTGTTTCCTTTTTGCCAGCTGTACATCTGGTAACGTCGTCTCGATCGTAAAATTTATGAATTTCTTGTATTCGCGCTTCTCGCCTTTTTTGAGTAATCTGTTGACTTTTTCTGATTCTTCCTTTGAGTCCAAGAGTTTTTTTTGTGAGTTTTGTTAGCACTTTATATTTGTGGGTTATTGGGTTATTCACAATTTTCTTGAAAATTTGTTTTTCAGTTTTTGTTGCCGTTTTATAGCTTGAATTTAAAGAATTTGACAAAACATTTAACTCTAAAATCTTTTCTTTAAGTCTTTCCTTGTCATCTTTATTAACAGAGCTTAAACTTTGCATAAATTCTTCAGTTTTCTTCATAGGTGTAATTCTTCTTTTGCAATTGATTGGGGAACAACAATCTCCTGTTTGTGTTTGCAACTATTGGTAAGTAAACAGCAAGAATCATCTGGCTGTATGGTATCTGTTTTTTTCTTCAGCCTCAATATTTGTTTCTGTAGGCTTCTGTTTTTCTTTATTTGAATTTGTAGCCTATTTGTTAAATCTGATATTTCTCTTTTTAATTTCCGTGTATATTGCCTGCGCTTCTTTTCCTTTTTTTTAATTTTTAAATCGTCTTCTTTTTTAGTTTTGTCTTCATCAGTGTTGTTATTTTTTTGTTTTTCATAGTATTTAGCGGAATATTGCCTCCATTTCCTTCTTCTCTGTTCTTTTTCATTATCGGTAAGTTCTGAAATCTTTCTTTTATTCTCTTTTACTTTTTCTAAATGGGCTATTCTTTTTTCATTATATTTTTCTGGATTATTTTCTTTTAATTTTTGCCTGTATTTTTTCTGCCTCTCTGCATTTGTCATCGGTGCCATACCTGAAAAACGTTTATTCATAAAATGTCATTTTCGACACAAGTTTTTGTCCCCCTATTGACATAATAACTAACATGGCAAGTTAAAATCAACATTATTTTCCTGCCCTGTTCCCTAATTACTTCGGGTCGGCGCAGTACGTTCTCTTCCTTCATTCATCCCTGTTTCTCGTCATTACTTTATCCACTTACTTTATCCACTACAACCTACTTTGGTCAACAAGTAGGTACAAAAATAACATAAAAATACATTTTAAATTATAAATTTATATTTTTTAATGTTTGGGTAGGTTACTTATTATCAAGAACTAATTGTGAACGCAACCTTAGTGTAACATAACTGAGAACTCAGTTTCGTTGCGTAACGAAACGTTACGAAACGTATCTAAACTGAGAAAAAAAACTGAGAAATCATAACCTTAAAACTTTCTCCTACAGGAATCGCTATTGATTTGACAATAATTCGTATCCTAGTGGGTATTGTACATCTTACATAGTAAAATCAACAAATAACTTGTGAATCAAACTTACCGGTTACAGGCAAATCGCGTTATTAACCCTGATATATTTTTTTAACGAAAATGTGTTAATTTTTTCTCCAACGATCTGTCACCGAACTAAAAGCAAATATGGCGGCTGTCTTAATGTCAATACTTTGAAAAAACTTAAGAAAGTGTTGCCATTTTATAAAAATACTATTTAATGGTAGAATATTTGTTATATTGTGCTTAACACATCGTTACTAACCCTGAGTTACGAAATTAACAAAAATGCAGACAAATATTAAATAAGCATTATTGTTATAACCTGGATATTTTTTTGAACTACATCAAATTCTATTTTATAATTTGGATAATAAATAGTTTTATAAACGATATTTTGTATAAAACTTATGGGACAATTTAAATCATGACTGTGTACACTTATTCTGCATTTCACCCTGTTATAACATCATCTATAATAATCGTATTTCAAGGAACGGGCAGTAGCGTTTCCTTGTGTGGTACAACATTATACTGCGGTCACCAAGCCGCCTGCCAAGCGTGGTGTCTATGGCAACTACCCTCTCTCGGGAGGAGGCCCATGTTCAGCAGTGGACGGAATACGGGCTGATGATGATAATAATGCGTGTTCCAAACACAACTAGCACAAAAAGTACAAAGGCACTGCATTCACAACTAGATGCTGCTGGTAAAAGTCCACCCAGGCTACCACATTGCACTTCCACTATGCCTGAGGTACACATTCGGCATAAAGTGGTACTTAAAATTCTCAGCATTCTAGATGCGAATAAGGCTAGTGGGCCTCCTGCCATTGTCTTGCGGTCATGTGCGGTCTCTTGTTTTGACTCGCCTCTATCGCTTATCCCTGAAGACTGGTCTAGCCCAGCATCTCATCTAGTTCCAGCATCCTGGAAGATTGCCAATGTTCAACCGACCCCCAAGGTAGTGGTGCCGACCCTGCCAACTACCGACCAATCGCAATCACCTCCATACTCTGTAAGGTTATGGAGCGTGTTTTAAACAACCGTCTCCTAGCATACCTGGAAGACAACGATCTCCTCTGTGACCGCCAATTCGGATTCCGTCGAGACCGGTCTACTGGGGATCTTCTTGTTTATGCTACTCACTTCTGGAGCGAAGCCATTGAGAGACACGGTGAGGCTCTTGATATCTCTAAGGCTTTTGACAGGGTTTGGCGCGGTTTACGGTATTGCTCCCGGACTTTGTACCTGGATTCAGGATTTCTTGAGGGGGAGGTCGATTCGAGTTGTCATTGATGCCGGTGTCCCTCAGGGATCTGTTCTCTTCGCGACTCTTTTTTGCTGCACATTAACGACCTGCTAGCTACTCCCGGTATCTTTGGGTACGCAGACAGCAGACAGCACAGTCTCGGTGAGATACTTGTCTGATGCGAAGTCTGGGTCAAAGGTTCAGTCGTTCAGGGAGTCGATGATGGAGGGGGTGAACTTGATCTTGGAGGCTGTCTCCTTCTGGGGTGATGCCAACCTGGTTGGGTTTAACACCTCAAAAACACAGTCTTGTCTTTTTTCGGCGAAACGGAGTCCATTCCAACTGACTCCGACTTTCCGGAATGTTTCCGTTCCGATCAGCGATCATCTTGAACTCGTAGGGCTTGACCTCTCTTCTAATCTAAACTTCGGTCACTACATCGAGTCCATTACAAACACTGCAGCCAAAAAACTTGGCATTCTCTCCAAGGTTAGGCGGTACTTCACATCGGAGCAGCTCTTAAATCTCTACAAGGCTAAAGTTCGCTCCTCAATGGAATACTGTTCTCATCTTTGGGATGGGTCTGCTAGATATCAGCTGGATGCTCTGGACTCATTGGAGCGCCGAGCGAAGAGAGTCATAGGCAATAACTCACTTGTGGAGGCAAGTCTTCAGAGCCTCGAACACCGTAGACGAGTAGCCTGCCTATCGGTTTTTTATCGGTTACACTTCGGGGAGTGTGCGGAGGTTCTACATAACCTGATACCCCCTTCACCCTTCCATCACCGGACGACCAGGCGCGGCGACCGGTTTCACCCTTATGTTGTAGACATTCCTTCAATACGCACGAAGCGATTCGCTTCTTCTTTCATAATGCGGACGGCTAAGGAGTGGAATTCTTTGCCCGGGTCAGTTTTTCCGGAACGCTATAATCTGGACATCTTTAAAGCTAAAGTGAACATACACTTTCTAGGCACGCGTGTATCATCTTAGGCCTTATCTTCGCCTTCCATCAAGCAAGATTATGGTCAAACGTAAGCCTATATTCAATAAAAAATTAAAAAAAAACTAACAAACGTACCAACATTGAACATTTTCTCATTTATTATATTAGTGAGCAGGTGGACGAACCGAATGAAATATATCAAGCCAATTTCATTAATTTATCAATAACTCTAGGGAGACATTAAAACCAAATCTATCATCTATAAATATTACTATGCGGACAAATTAATTGAATTTTAGGTATTACATAATATGATCATTTAACTGCCATATTTTCTATGTGGGTAGAAGTGGTCTAAAATTATTATTATCAATTCATTTATCTATACTAATATTATAAAGAGAAAAGATTAGATTGTTTGTTTGTTTGCACATTAAAAGGCTCCAGAACTACTGGACTGATTAAAAAAATATTTCCCCATTAGAAAGCTACGTTGTCCAAGGATAACAAAGGCTATATTATATTACTACTAAAATACAGGCTTAGGCCTAGTTTAGACTCCAGATCTCCCACAAATTACATTTGACCATTATTATGTACCAAATTAAACATGTAAAACAATTTTGTCATTTGTGGAGATGAAATAAGTAAAATTTTAATTATTAAAATAAAAAAATATTATATAAATTAAAATAAATTATTATTAATTAAAAATATATATTATTTGAAGTCCCCACGGCAACGGAAGGTACGCGGATGACACCGCGCGCGGAAACCTAGTCTTATATATTTCTAACTAGCGACCCGCCCCGGCTCCGCACGGGTACATTGCTGATGTATTATACATATAAACCTTCCTCTTGAATCCCTCTATCTATTAAAAAAACCGCATCACAATACGTTGCGTAGTTTTAAAGATTTAAGCATACATAGGGACATAGGGATATAGGGACAGAGAAAGCGACTTTGTTTTATACTATGTAGTGATAACTTTTATCAATTGGTAAGTAACCAGAACCGCAGATTAGTTACTGTTTCAGCAGCGTAGCATCTTTTCCCGTGTTAACCTTTAAAATGGTCATGTTTATAAACTTAACCGGACTTCTGCAATGCCAAAGGACACGCAGACCGCTACCCTTTTTTTTGGAAGGGGTAAAACGCATATGTAGGTCTCTCTCTCCCAAAATGAATACTTTCTAAAAACCCCCCGAGTGTTCCTACCCCTTCCGTAGGGTGTGGGGGACCCGAGCACCGGTCTTGGCTTTCGCGTACGCAGTCCATCGCCTGCCAGGAGGTTAACACTCTTTTTAAACGTTGGAAAATGGATACATCCACGTCGTAACGCTCGGGAAATACTGTACCCGAGTTAGCTTATTTCAGAGAATGCACGTACGTGGGACAACGTCTCGACTATATTTCTTGTGAAAAAATAAATAAACCCTTAAAATTTTGAGTTTTCCTTTTGTTATTCATACAAATATAGCAGAAAGCTGAAGAGTTTGTTTGCTTGAACGCGTTAATCTCAGAAACTACTGGACCAATTTGATAAATTCTATCAGTGTTAGATAGCCCATCTATTGAGGAAGGCTATATTTAATCATAAAGTTCCCAAAACCGCGGGAAGCGGAATCCTTTAAAATAAACAATGAATAAAATGCTCTTTATTATATTAATAGCTATAGATTTAGATAATATGATAATAATCATGATAGAAGATTGTGTTATTAACAATTGAATCAAGATATAAGTAGAATCCATTACATAACACTTAAGGAAAATACAGCTTATACAAGGTCAAAACTATAGAATGTAAATAGTAGTTATAGGAATCTAATTGTCATTGTTTCTTAATGAAGTTAATTTATTTACGCAATTGTAGAAAAAGACACAGTAGTACAAAATTACTACATTGTACAAATTAATGTTAGGTTAGGTCAGCACTAGACTACCATTTTGACCTTTTATTCCATACCTATGTAACAGAACAAAATATTGGATACGCATTTTTTATTTTTTATAAATTAAAAATACGTATTCAATATTTTGTTCTTAGCAACGAAGTTAAAGATAATCTATATATATAGGGGTAGGGTAGGGGTAGGATAGGGGTAGGGTAGGGGTAGGGTAGGGGTAGGGTAGGGGTAGGGTAGGGGTAGGGTAGGTGTAGGATAGGGGTAGGATAGGGGTAGGGTAGGGTAGGGGTATGGAAGGGGTAGGGTAGGTGTAGGGTAGAGGTAGGGGTAGGGTAGGGGTAGTGTAGGGGTAGGGTAGGGTAGATGTAGGACACCGCGTAGATTTTGAGGCGGTACGAAATTTGCCGGGCCAGCTAGTGGTATATATATGTCACCGGAAAATAATACGAATCGTAAATTGATCAACTTTTGAGCCACTCATATTGTTCAACTTAGTTTCAGTGAACGCATACGAACATTGTTTACTTAATTAATGTAATTATTATTATTTTTTTCACAAAGTTTTACAATTGGTTTACAATTATAATTATGTTAAATTGGTAAATAAGAAAACTTTGTGAGAGACTGGTGCCTGACGTAGGTTGAATGCCTGTATTACAGGTCACCAGTGCCCTCTCTCTGTTTAATTACATAGCAACTAAGAAAGACATAAGTAGTACAATTAGCAAAGCAGACATGCGAGACAGTATTGCAACTAGTTACCGGTTAAATGTATACTACAGCATTTGCAAGTACAGTAAGTTAGTAAGGTGCTAGTTATTTACATTTACATATAGGTACAAAGAACTAAAAATTAAGCAAAAAAAGACAGTGGTAGGAAATGTGGTGAGTTTAGAGTGTGTGTAGTGTCTGATTGTGTTTGAGTATAAGGTATGGTATGGTAGTTATTTGTAATTATATGTGTGAATGTGACATATATGATTGAATGTGGATGAGTGTTATGAGTGCGTGTGGATATGAGCTAGTATCATTTGGATAATATCTAATAACATGTATGGAATGAATAGGCTTTGACTATAATTATTATTATTATGACACTTGACCTAACCTAACCAAAGGACTATTCTACTGTTGTAACAAAACAAATAAAATCCACTTCAATAAGTCCTGTTGAACATTGATTTAGGTTTTTTTAAGCACCCTAAACCTCGTTAGTTTATCAACTAACTAACTAAGTTGATTCTTATTATTTTACAGTGACGTCACTCCTAGGTATTATTGTACCTAGGAGTTACATCACTAGTCTATACAAGTATACCAGTCGTGTTTTGTTTACGCAATGAAAAAAGCAATACGTGTTCAATATTTTTTGGTAATATAACTGACGTGTCGTGACGTAATCAAATGGAAAGTTTTAATCTTAATGATATATGAATAAAATAGTTTCAGCCAGAGCTATTACTATTCTATTCATATAGATGTTACGGCTAATAGCCGAAGTGCGGCTACACCTAGGTTTAGCCGGCTAGATGCGGTTAAACTTAGATCAACCTCAATAAGTCCCTGTTCAACTCCATTGGTTTAGGTTTAGGTTATTTTTTTTTTTAACCACCCCAACATCTTTTTGTGTATTGTTTATTTAATTAAAACCTAGTTCTAACCGAAGATAAGTAGGATAGGTACATCTAAGTTTAACCGCATGTGGTCGGCTGCACCTAGTTGAAGCCGGCTAAACCTAGGTGTAGCCGCACTTCGGCTATTAGCCGTAACATAGACACAATTCAAATATTTTAAATCATGACCTTATGATGCGTCAATTTTGTTTCCCACTACCAGTTCAAGACGCGCAATACAGAGAGAACTGGGAAGAAACTCAGACGAATCCTTTTTTAGGGTTCCGTAGCCAAATGGCAAAAAACGGAACCCTTATAGATTCGTCATGTCTGTCTGTCTGTCCGTCCGTATGTCACAGCCACTTTTTTCCGAAACTATAAGAACTATAATGTTGAAACTTGGTAAGTAGATGTATTTTGTGAACCGCATTAAGATTTTCACACAAAAATAGAAAAAAATCAATAAATTTTGGGGTTCCCCATACAAAGAAATGAAACTCAAAAAAAAAATGTTTCATCGAACCCATACGGGTGGGGTATCTACGAATAGGTCTTCAAAAATGATGTTGAGGTTTCTAATGTAATTTTTTTCTAAACTGAATAGTTTGCGCGAGAGACACTTCCAAAATGTGGTAAAATGTGTGTCCCCCCCCTGTAACTTCTAAAATAAGAGAATGATAAATCTAAAAAAAATATATGATGTACATTACCATGCAAACTTCCACCGAAAATTGGTTTGAACGAGATCTTGTAAGTAGTTTTTTTTAATACGTCATAAATCGTAAACCGCAATTTACCTTTCATTCAATCAACTCGAATATAAAAATATAAAATAACATTTCATTTCATAAACATACGCTTTTTTATTCTTGATATCAAAAATAGATTCGCACTTGTAACTGATACGGAACCCTTCGTGCGCGAGTCCGACTCGCACTTGGCCGGTTTTTTTTTAATCAATATAAATTACAATTCAATATTGCTATACATCATTTTTATTATATTACATTTTAAAATAACGATAAAGGGTTTTAGATTGCTATGATTATGTTATAACAGCCAAAACCGATGGCTTAGCGGGCTTTCCAGAGCATGGGAGATAGTTCATAGTTATAGTTGACAAGTCGTGAACAAATATTTGATTTAAAATAAAGGTTTTCAATCTGCACTGGCGGCCAACGATTCCTGTACTTTCTTCTAAAACTTGATGTTCTGAGTTAGATTCTCACCCGAGACAACTATTTGTGTGAACCAGATAGTTGATCTGCCTGAGCGTGTTCATATCCTTGAATTATCACTACTAATACTATAAATCTGAATTTATGTTTATTTGTTACGTTTTCACGCGGAAACTTCTTTGACAATCATCATGAAACTTTGTACATAGTTAACATAGGCTTATTGAAGCCAATAACTAGCTTGCATTGGCGAGCGAAGCCGCGAGTAAAAGCTAGTGTGTATAAGTCCACCGGGATGGATTTATTGCGGTAACGCTGTCTTAGAAATCGTTATAACTACTTCGTATTGAAAATATTACTTTTGCTTTGCTTTTGAGATATCAAAGAGGAAATATAAATATTACAGACTAAAAACATCACGTAGTGCACGATTGAAATATAAATAAAATTTATACTAATATTATAACTGCAGAGTTTGTTTGTTTGTTTGAACGCGCTTATCTCAGGAACTACTGGTCGAATTTCAAAAATTCTTTCAGTGTTGGATAGTTCATTTATTGTGGAAGGTTATAGGCAATATTTTATTTTCAAAAAAATTAAAGATCCGTAAAAAAATTGCGATTTTGTAACCCAAGGTGTGAAATCGAAAACCTATTTATGCGTGCGCTGCAAAAACTATTGACAATAGAACAAAACGATGTACTACGGGTTTGTAGGTCTTATTAAGATCTACAAAAAAGTCCATATAACACAATAACCGCTTTTATGTTCATAAAAAAATATATAATCGTCTGAAGTCATGCGCGTTTGATGCGCAAGGCAAGAAGCGGGCGAGGGGGGGGGGGTGGTCGGATTGCTCATGCGTACCCGGCCCCCGCCAACGGCGGATCGAGGTTTTAGTGGTTGGTAGGGTCCTCTCCTCTTGGTATGAGTTCACCATACCATGCTATGGAGAGGGCGAGTCCCACATATCCCACCGCCAGCGCGCGAATACGCTGCAGCGGCGGTGGGAATGCGTAAATGCATTTCCCCCCGGAAAAAACAAAAAAAAAAAAAAGGCGGGCGACAGGGAGGCGGTGATCCTACTAATATTATAAACGCGAAAGTTTGTAAGTATGGACGGATGAATGTTTGTTATTCTTTCACGCCAAAACTACTGAACGGAAGTGGCTGAAATGCACCGGGATAGGTTAAAAGCTAGATTAACATACAGGCTCAAAACATCACGTTCCGACCCACTGGAGCAGAGTAACGCAGATAAAACCGCGGGGCGCAGCTAGTAAAAAATAATGAATGTTACATCCGTGAGACCAATTTACCACCCTACAAGGTAATTTGCCCCTTTTCTCTTTTGAGGGATACGCTTGTTTTGTTAATTGCTTTACTTTGTAATAATTTAGGAAAATTTATATTACCTTGTTTCGTTTTTATTGCGGACTTGTGAGATTTACAAATATATTTTTCCCTGAATTGTATAATTGTATCCTTAAATGTTTGTTGTAAATAGGGGCTCATTTATTTAGCACGGAAGTTTTGTTTTAGTTTAACGAAACGGCTACTAATAATGCCGTTTTTTTAAAATGTTGGATCATTTTGAACATGGACCTCCTCTCGAGGGAGGGTTGTGCCATTGTCACCACGCTTGGCAGGCGGGTTAGTAATTAGTCTGCAGTCTAATTCGTATTACATAGGAAATGCTACCGCCAGTTCCTTGGTAGGTATTATACGATTGTTTTAGATGATGTTATGACAATCAGGACCAACGGCTTATATTCAAGCGGCACGGAGGGTGTCTCTCAACCAACCAGACACGGATCTTACATTTGAATCAAAGATTTCTTGTTAAGGGATCGAACCCACGACCTCCAAGACTCAAAGCGAGATTTATACCGCTGCTCCACGGAGGCTGTCATTAGATTATGTTTTAAATTACTTAGATTTCTTTTAAAGATCAGTTATCGGCTAACTGGAGCTAAATAGATAGTTAACTAAATTAAAAGAAAAAGAAAAATAAGTAATATTTAAATAAAAATAATTTTAATTATGTTGTGTTAAATGGATTTTTTTACAACCCTATATCATATCTATGGGGTTGTAAGGCAACTTTTTATCGTTAACTGTAACTGCTTGATAAAAAACAGACAGACGGACAAACACAAAAACCTGAAAGTATGTTAGTATTTGTTAACATTTTGAGCTTTGGAACCCTAAAAGAACTAAATCAACTAATGTAATATAAGTAAATACACGGTATATAATAAAACTAATGGGTATACACCATAAAAATAATAATAATTGATTTCCTATCTTATTATCTTGTCACGCAGGAAATATTTGGTATAAATATTTATATATTTTTCCTTTTACATATACAATTTTGTATTCTAACATTTCCCGTGGATTTTCCAAAATGTTCTTTTAAACAAACTTTGTGTCTATAATAATGAATACAAAAAGAAAATAAGTCATCAAATTAGTTACGTTGTTATCAAGTTATGCGCGTACTTATTAGTGACTAGCTTCCCGCGCGCGGTTTCACCCGCGTAACTCCCGTTCCCGTGGGAAATTCATAATAAAATATAGCCTATGTCCTTTCTCAGGCTCTAGACTATATCTGTACCAAATTTCATTTACATCGCTTTAGTGGTTAAGGCGTGATTGCGTAACAGACAGACAGACAGACAGTTACTTTCACATTTATAATATTAGTAAGGATAGTAAGGATAAGGATGTAATGAATACCAATTTTTAAGCATTCGAATATCTTTTGTTCACATTCGCGAATGTGAATGCGAATACGAATATTCAGTTTTTAGATCTTGCGCTGCTTATCTATGATTCAAAATATGCCGCGCGCTTTGATGATTACAGAAAGATAGTATTGTTTTAAGTAAGTTTTGTAATCAACAAAAAGAAATGCATACCTTTTTGTTTAATTTACCTTATAATGTAACATTCTGTATTTTTCTAATACAGAATGTGAAAACAATATTGAATACTGAATAAAATAATCAAATATGGGTGAGATTACACGTAAGAGTAATACACGTACTTTTCATTATTCATAAAATATAATATGTGTATACATAACGTCAACAGTAATTACATAGTTAATTAGATACAGTAGGTAATTTGGTCAGTTCGTGTATACTTAATCAGGAACTAGCTGATGCCCGCGACTTTGTTCGCGTTGTGTTTGTTATTCCTTAGATAAACATTTTTAACGTGTGGGTATTTATAGAAACATAAATTCTGTGATTAAAAGTTTTTAAAATGACGGGATTTGATCCCACAGTTTCGGAGATTAGCCCGTACAAACAGACAGAGAAACAAAAATATGAAAATATATTTGGATGTGTCCTGTTCTACTTCTAACATCCCCCTGACTCGGTTTATTGCGTTTTTTTCTATGTTCAGACATTCGACCTCTACAGTTTTCTATATGTATAGATATGTAGATGGCCTTCTATTTTACCTTATTTATAATATAATTTATTTTTGTCGATGTTTTCATCTACCTACCCTTTCAATTTCACTGTTTTATACCTAACTAGATCATACAGACGACTAGATTATAACTAACTAACTATGTACCAGTACAGATAGCAAAAAAATAACTATACATACCGCAGATTCGCCGGAGAAGAGAACGCTTACGAAAGCGACACTTCCCATCTCGCCCTTCCAACTATGGAAATATAAAAAGGTAATTTTATCGCGTTTATACCTGTGTATAATTAATTACATTTATGAAACGCGAAAGTCTAAAGCTTTATCCTACTAATATTATAAACGCGAAAGTTCGTAAGTATGGATGGATGGATGTTTGTTACTCTTTCACGCAAAAACTAGGTACTAAATGGATTTGGCTGAAAGTTTGCACGATAGTTTAAAAGCTTGATTAACATAAAGGCTACAAAATATCACGCTCCGACCCACTGGAGCAGAGTGACGCGGGTAAAACAGCTGGGCGCATATACATTTCGTATCTATATATAATAGAAAAATATACAAAATGTAGATATTTGAAAATGACAGTGACCCCTCAAAGGAAACGTTCGCAACATTGAAACTCTCGCCCGTATTTAGGGTGACAAGTCACGAACGTAAATTAGCTTTAGACTACGTTATGCGGTTTAAGTTTGAACACACACTTGAGACATTCGCATACGCTATTGTGGCGCCATCTATTACCGACAAGATATAAAGTATTTAACAGGAGTTTTAATACTAATTTTGTTTTGAGCAGAATGCGTGAAAATAGTAAAATAATTACTCTACTTATATCAATACAATACATATTAATTTGTTTTCTCCTTTTTATACGGTAAATAAATAAGCAATTATTCCTTGGTTACAGTGATGAAATCGACGAATATATATGAGGGAAATAGGATAAGGTTTGTATGTAGACTAAAAAACCTGTCTGGAAACTAGAGACTTTTTCTAATAACTTATCATTGTTGATCTGTTAATAATTGTACAGCAAGAAGTAACTACTTTTACTATTACTATCCTAATATTAACAAAATGTGCCCTCCATTTTGCTAAAATAATCATAAAGCTAGAGTGAAATACCACTGAAGTAATGGTTTAACATGCGCGCAACTTTATATCACTGTAAACAAACTGCAATGCTACTTGCGTTGAGAAGAAATAATATTAATAACTTGTTCCAAAAATGCTATGTTCTACCATATAGTTAGACCCCAAAAGTTATTCAAAGCTAAGCAAAAATAAACTACAATAATAAAAACATTAATAAATTTAAAAAAAATCCCTACCCTGAACTTAACCAATCTTTCATCTTCTACTCTTGAAGTACATACAGGCTCATTGAAATCAGTTGACATAATATTGAGTTACTTTTCCATTGGTGGCGCACATACTTAATGAAAATGTAAGATATTTTATGGTTTTCTCATAAACGCCAGAACTGGACCAAATGGAAGCAGTAGCTTTCAAATAAAAAAAGAATCATCACAATCTGTTCACACTGTCGAAATTTCGGAGGCAATCAAACATTAAAAAAAACTGTTGAATTGAGAACCTTCGCCTGTTGAAGTCGGTAGATAAAAACGAGCTAATCAAAAGTGAAACAAATTCGAGTAACACTTTCGACGCCGATCATTTGAGCCGTAGGACGTCCGTTGGAAGCGGCCTGCATCTACCGTGGTCCCGCGGACTTTTCCAGGTCATCTCGTTGTTGGTGGACGTCCTATGCTACCGCTTGCCGATCCGCGGTCTCCATTCGAGAACTTTTCAGTCCCAACGCTTTATTTAAACCTGATTTAAAAAAAAGCAGCCATTATTGAAGTCTTAATTTCTTTAAGTCCCAATACTCCACTCTGACTTCACTTTGAATGAGATGTGTGTGCGGTCGCCGTGAAGTAAATGCCGGATAGCTGGTAAAATTCTTCGGACATCAAGTCTGAGTTCCCTGAATAATATAATCTAGTGATCTTCAAGTCAAGAGTGAGTGGGTTAGGCAGGCATGTTCCATCTAAGTCAAAATCCCAACTTACCATCAGGTGAGATTGCGGACAAACAACTAGCTTGAAAAATATAAAAAAAAAAACAGCCTAGTGCGAATAAGACTTGCAGTTAAAGGGAAATTACCATATTTTTATTGCTTACCTGTCATTGATATCGAGCAAAAAGGGCAATAAAATCACGTTTGATGTATGGGAGCCCCCCTAGTTTAGTATTTGTTGTTATGGCGGCAACAGAAATAAATAATATAAACTTTTAAACTCTCGCTTATCATAATTATAATTCACACACACAGGTATTACCGCGATTAAAATTACTTTTTTATATTTCCCGACGTTTCGATCAAGTTGCGTTGATTGTCGCGGGCAGACGATCACGATCCTGTGTGTTCAACTGTCTAACTATCTTAGTTCTTGAGATACAGCTTGGTGACAGACAGACAGCGAAGTCTTAGTAATAATGTCCCATCTTTACTCTTCGCGTACGGTACTTTAAAAAGCTTTTTTCTGAATAGCTGGTGAATGTGAGGTTTCGGGCTACAAAAAATATATATTATTTTACCCGCGATAATCTCTCTCTCCAGTGGGTCATATATGGGCATATATGTTAATCCAGCGTAGAATCTATCCCGGTGCAAAATTTCAGCCAATTCCGTTCTGTAGTTTTGGCGTGAGAGAGTAACAAAAATCCATCCATACTTACAAACTTTCGCGTTTATAATATAAGTAGAATATTGGTAGGATGATTTACAGCTATTGTTGTTAGACGTTTTTAAAAGTAAATCAGTATTCAGTTCACGAGTTCCCACATTGGCAAATGTAAGGGTTTACATTATGTATTAGAGTAACGGTAGCTGCTTTATAGTTAAGTAAAATTGTGTTTATTTTGTCGTAATCTTTATTTACTAGCTTCCTGCGCGCGGCTTCACCCGCGTAGCACCCGTGTACGTGGGAACTTCATAATAAAATATACCCTATATTATTCAGTGATAATGTAGCATTCAAATGGAGAAAGAATTTTTAAAATCGGCCCAGTACTTTTGACCCAATTCGTTACAAACATACTAACATACAAATCTTTCTTCTTTATAATATTAAGTATAGATACAAAGTCTATGTGAATGCCTGAGTCTACATTATTGAGAATATATCCATTTAATAATTAGTCCCAAATTGTTAACGAGATACCAACATTTAAATACAGGAATCGCTATACGCAGAAGTCGTGGGAAAAAACTATTATAATTATCTATACTAATATATATAGTTGAAGAGTTTGTTTGTTTGTTTGCTTGAACGCGCTAATGTCAAGAACTACTGGTCCTATTTCTACTAGAATTCTTTCAGTGTTATGTAGCCAATTTATCGATGAAGGCTATATGCTATTTTATTGTGAAGTTTCCACAGTAACGGGAGTTACGCGGAAGATCGTCTTAATATATAAAGCTTAAGAGTTTGTTTGTTTGGAAGCGCTATTCTCGGGAAATACTGGTCCGATTTGAAAAAAAAATTCAGTGCTAAATAGACTATTTATCGGGAAGGCTATAGGCTAATTTTATTATTTACCTTATATAATAAATTACCTCATTAATAATTATTTTAAATAAACATGGCTTTAAAATAGTACTAAGTTATAAATATTGTGCATGATGTGATCTCCTGTAATTGAGGGAAAACACTGCCTCAAATATTGTAAAACGCTAGTTTTAAGTACTATGTAATGTGTATATCCCTCGTGGGGGCCCGTAATAATAAATAAATAAATTATGAAGTGCTTAAGGGAGCCGGCGATACGCGGGTGAAATCGCACTTGGAAGCTAGTCCCTAATAAAAGGAGCCTACCACTTAGTATTACTAATACATTCTATCAAACAGTGAAAGTCCACAACGACACTGCACTACTAATAGTTTACGAATCTAAAGTGTGCGCCCTCCCTGTCACTTTACCGCAGTACAACACTGATTCGTCGAAGTAGAGAAGGCTATTCATCGATGTTATGACAGAAAAATCCAATTTCAATATATGCGGGTGTTTTGTATTCGAAGATAAACTCAGTAGATATAAAACCTAGTTGTGACTATTATCTTTTATTAGTTTTAGTTGTGGCAATAGCTTTAGTGATAATGTTAGGTACGGTGTTTTGTGTGGTGTCGTTCTGTTTCATAAGTGCAGGTGAGTTGAGCTACCATAAGAATGCAAGAAGAATTGTTAGTAACAAACACAACTTTTTTTTTTGAACGGACATTAATGTAGTTATCCACGAGCTTTTGATACTTCACCGGGCATAAAGGCGAGCAGTACTCCAGCAGATAAATGGTTTAAAAACTACAAACTGAGCAACTTGTGCAAGAAGGCGTTCCTTGTGGGGGTTGAACCTCGGCTCATGACTGAGGGAGACTGCGGGATTTTAGCTTTTAGTTTTTAAGGGGAGTTTTGTGCAACTGTCGCTCTACTTTAAAGTTTGCTGGTCTCTCGAACTTCGGGTCTACGAGGGCATCTGAAGGTTACTATCACCCCATATCATCCTATGGGTGAAGTAAGAGGCCACTAATGGACATACACCTGATCGGCATTCATCAGCTCATAGATACTGCGACCACCGATTCGCCTACCAATCGTGGTGAAAGGAAATGAATTTCTGCACAATGTCATCATATCATCTAATATAGTTATGATCGGCTGGAGTTAATAAGCAATTCAGAGGTTTCCCCTTAGATACATGTTACAAAGAGATTAATAAATTACGATGACCGGCTGTGGTTTCACCGTAACTTAATTGGTTAAGGCATTAGGTCTAAGATGCAGGTTCGAATCCTGCCGATGGTCGAATTTTATTAATACAAATTTTTAAATTCAGAAATTACCCGCGGGCCTCTCCGTGTTTGTTAATTATCATTATATTAACATGACCAAGCCTCTGCCCGAAATATTAAAAACGCCTCAAAGGAATCATAATGAACTGTTCGGTCTCGTGAGGTCTTCCGCGGAGATTCTAGTGAGCCCCGGGGAAACTGTTTAGGCCATACGCCTCTTCGGTGGTTTCTCTCACCACCTGTGATAACAGGTCATTGGGTGGGGGCCCGAGGGCCCTCGTGGTCTTGTCTAGTGAGGATAAGCGCGTGGCCAGCGTGGTCAAGACCCCTACAGAACCTCCGTAGGGGCGATCAGCATGCTAGCGGCGCTCAATGGACTGTTAGATTTTTAAACGTTTTCTATTAATGAAATATGTCGCAATCGCAAGGGAATCTCAACATCGTGTCACTAGAAAGTTGTTGTACGTCATTTTACCTATTGTCAAGTGCTTCCAAAATGTATGCCCGTTTAATTAGGATGTTTAATACGCACAGTCAACAAAAGTGATAGGTTTACACCGTCAGTATCAAATAATGTAAATAAATAAATATAGAAATAGATTCTCTATTTCTATTTTCGAAATTCACTTGGAACGTTTATAATTAAGTTAAAGAAGTATGAAACTCACTAACTAAATCTGCTTACCTAAATGTTAATCAAATTATAACTGCTAAGTTTATTTATTGTTTTCGAACTTTTAATTACGTAGTTATCAGATAATTCAAACTTGTTATTAGATTCGTTAAAGACAAGGTTGAAACTAGTTAGGGGTACGGATTACACTCTGTGGGGTACCAAAAGGGTGATAACTGATAACACGTGATCAAACGTTTCGTTTCAATTAATCGGGGCGGTTTCACCCGCGTATTTCCCATTCACGTGGGAACTTCATAATTAAATAAAACCTATGTTCAACTCAGCCCGTATAATATCCACTGCTGAACATGGGCCTCCTCCCGAGGGAGGGTATTTGCCATAGTCACGCTTGGTAGGCGGGTTCACACAAGGAACACACAAGGAAACGCTGCTGCCCGTTCCTTACTATCACTGGTCAACAAAATTTATTTATTTTTATGTAACAGAAATATTATTTTGATTCTTTTGTAATTCAGTATAAGTTAAAAACTAAACAGGAATTAGAATTTATATATCACGTCCCATTTTTTAGATATTTGCTTGTAAACTGCAGGTATGTACCAAAAGTAAAAAAAAAAAAATGTAAATCTGGAGGAGTGCTCCCTATACTCGATACTTACTTGAAACTTTCATTGTTTCCGTAGCAATTTCGTGCTGCGAGTACCTACTTATCGATGTATGGGGATCACTAACCTAGATACTAAAAATGTCTTTAAAATATGTACAAATGATTAATCAAAGACTTTAAAAGATGACAAAAAGAATGATCTCGGAGTTTCTTATAGTCTTTCTTCTCCGGGTGTCACAACGTAGGTAGATAGAGAAAGACTCGTAGGAAGCTAGGATAGGGTCCGGTCGTCCTTGCAAGGCGAGGCTCGCGACGCGTTCTATGCTTCTGACCTAATCCCAGCCCGCGCTGGTTGATTCTAATTATATTTATAATACGCGACTTTCACATGTCACATTGGTAGATTTAAATTCTATTTAATAACATTACTGTTGAAATGTATAAGTACTAATTAATTAGTCAAGATTTTTTTTTTTTTGTCTTTGTATATTTTTATCATTGTATTTGACTTATAATAAGTACGATCGATTCGTCTACATTATCAATAAACGTTTTCATTTTCATTTTCATTTCATTTCAACATAAAACAATATGCTGATTTGGCTATATTTGAAAATGTATTTAGAATAGTTAAATATTTTTATAATTATATTTTATATATAAAATTGATAGTCATAAATCTAATATTTTTAAACCAATTTACTTAAAGTTTTTATGATTTTCTTATGCAAAGATATTAAATATTTTGTTGAACTATATTTTTCTCATACATTTTAATAGAGTCATTTTGTGTGGAGTTTTTGTCTTTGACACTAAAATGATAATATTAACCTATAGAAACAGTACAGCAACAAAATCATAAATGTTAATTAGAATTTAGAATAGTCACTTGCCAAAACGGTCGAAATACAATTTTAGTAATAGATTTATTAATTTATTTACCTAAATTAAAAACAGGTCTATACGCCATTTTTGTAATGTTTATTCTCAAATATCTCCAAAATTAGACGTGATAGAATATTTTTAATTATTAAATGGTACTCTCATTTATTGACAATGCCCGATAAATGTATTTCTTTTTCTGTGGCAAAAACTTTGTCGACCAGTGTTATTATGTGATGTTATAATAATCGGGACCAACGGCTTAACGTGCTTTCCGAGGCACGGAGGGTAGTCCCTCAACCAACCAGACCCGGAAAGAAATCTAAGAATTTACACAAAGATTTCCTGTCCGGCGTGGAGATCGAAACCACGACCTCCGAGATATAAAGCGAGCCAAATACCGCTACGCTGCGGAGGTTATCCTACTAGGATTAACCTATGTTATTCCTGGGTAACGTAGCCTTTTAATGGTGAAAGAATTTTGTAAATCGGACTAGTAATTTCAGAGTCTTCGCAAACAACAATAAAAACTTTCCTCTTTTTAACATTAGTTTATATATGCTAATCATACCTCGAGGATAGGACTGGACTACCCACAAGACCCTCGAGTGCTCCCCCGAACGACATTAATAAAGCACCGGGAAATGCGAATCCATCACTTCTAAAAAAAAAAAAACAAATTTCATTATTTCATTTCATCATTATAATTACTATCAAATCGTATTTTAACATTGAAATTTAAAATTAGACATATGTTTTATACAAAAAAACTTGCACCCAAGAAAACAGTAAAGATTTATGAAACCGAAATCCGAACGATCGAGTCGCACGTTTCAAAGAAGAATCAACCAATCTGTATTTTTTTCCCGCGCCCTCTTGTCAGTCACGTGACAAATGTCAAGTAGGTACCATAAATTTGCGATAGCGATTTTATTTAATGAAGTACTGAACTAAATCAGTGGACTACTTCATTGAGCCAAAAGATATACTTCATTCATTTCTTTTTACTGACACATTTTGCGCATGTCTAGATTTTATATTAGTGATCGTTTCGCTGTAGTGGCATTTTGTCTAGGCCTTCAGGACGGTTAGAATCGGATAAACATAGGTTCATACATAACCGTATTAATTTTAAATAGTGCTCAATTATTAATTAACCACTGGGTAAGTAACCCAGTACCCAGTACCTACCCATCGTAATTAAAAAATATATTAGCATTCTGCACTCCTTCTCTATATAAACTATAAGTGTGCGAAATTTCATACGTTTCCACGTAATATTCGTAAAAAAGGGTAGAAAGTTGCTTCACTTATTAATATATAGATAACCTTTTGTTCCAGTGATTCCAATTGAACTTCCAAACCTGCCGACAATAGAAGAACTTCTCTATATAAACTATAAGTGTGCGAAATTTCATACGTTTCCACGTAATATTCGTAAAAAAGGGTAGAAAGTTGCTTCACTTATTAATATATAGATAACCTTTTGTTTCAGTGATTCCAATTGAACTTCCAAACCTGCCGACAATAGAAGAACTGTTATCAGGTCCACCGCCGTTCGACAACCGAATAGTTGGAGGCAAGAATGCTACAATAGAGGACCACCCTTATCAGGTGTCCTTCATTGTTAACAACTCTTACTTCTGCGGAGGGTTCATTGTTAGTGAGAATTACATTCTGACAGCTGCTCATTGTGCCCAAAAGTAAGTATAGCATATCTGCTTGTTGCAGGAAATTGGATTAAACAGCCATTTAATTACACAGCCCTTTCATTAAACAATGCCATTTAACGCACTAACGGCTGTATCGCCCAGTCCAATAGTAAATGTTACGTTCATTGCTACAATTAAGCGCTGCTCGAATAAAGCAGCCAAGTGGTTGCATAATCGTTGAAAATCGAATATCACTCAAATAATAACAATAAAAGTATAAATTAAATGTACATACATCAATTTGTTGCTACTTTTCAGTGTAGACCCATCTACAGTGGTCCTTCGAGCCGGAAGCACTTCCCGCAAGAATGGCACCATCATTCCCATTGCTGAGGTTACTCCACATCCTCAATACGACAGTCCTCGGTTCGACAAGGATGTGGCTGTCATGAGGACTGTGTCTCCTATTACATTTACTGACACCATTCAGCCAATAAAGCTCCCGAAGAAGGGAAGACCATTAGAAGATAATTCAATAATTATGGTCAGCGGATGGGGAAGGACCGAGGTTGGTTAAAAAAAAAAAATGTGAATGAATGTGGTATTTTTAGGGTTATAGAAAAGTATGGAGATGGTTGCATGTTACCACGCTACGTGACATTCCCAGCATTTGAGACTTACCATATTATCGTAACGATATGAAATGATTTGAATGCAGAGTTAGAATACGATATCTAAATCTAAATTGAATCCCTATAGTCATGCATCAAGCGTGAACAAATAGACCAATTCCGCTAATTATTTTTTGTTGTGTTTTATTTTGCCAGTAGAAGATTCATATCAAAGAAAAAAATATAAAGTAAAGTAAAACATTTAAAATGTTACGAAAGCTTAACTGCAATATAATTTTTCTAATGAATGAGTTGTTTGAAATAACTGTCAACGATTGACAGAAAGCCACATGCGAATGTCATAGACTGTACTTTAAGAGGAGAAGATCTACGTAGGTGAAACTACGCGGGACAGCTAGTATACAAATTTTATACTAATATATAAAGATCTAGTGAAAAAAATGATAGTAAAAAGAGTATGCTTAGGTGGTTTGGTCATGTGGAAAGGATGAATGAAAGGCGAGTAACAAAAGGTATTCACAAGGCAGATGTGAGTGGAAACGCCGGGAGGGGCCGCCCTAGAAAGCATACACTGACCTCATAGGTAATGTTCTTCAGAAAGGTCAGGTGCGTAGTATTCGCAACCGGCGTGCGTGTATGACCAGATGTACGATGAACGTGGACGAGGCAAAGGGAGTGTGTAAGGATCGTAGCAGGTGGCGTTCCGTAGTTTCTGCCTACCCCCATGGGAGAAAGGCGTGATTATATGTATGTATGTATGTATATAAAGCTGAAGAGTTTGTATGTTTGTTTGAACGCGCTAATTTCAGAAAATACTGGACCGATTTGAAATATTATTTAAGTGTTAGATATCGCGAAATGTTACAGGCTATATTGAATTATGAAGATCGGGATCGGGAACGGGAGTAAACCGCGTATAGCTTAATTTCTGTTAACTTCGCTATCAAACCTTCCAATAAACCCAAAATTAGGTTTACATTTGATACTGATCTAAAATGCTTATAATAGACTAACAAACACGATAATATAATTAATTCAAAGTCCCTAATGATGCTTTCAGAACTTTAGAAGAGTTTTGAAAGCTAATTAGTTATAAACTAGGCCTAAGATTTAAGCCTCGTTTTATGTCTTATGGATTTAATTTCCTCGCTATTTATGCTATATGCGTGCCAGGAACTTTTTTATAAGTACCATTCTGTCCTTACACGGTTGAATCGGCCTACCCTCAATAGGTCACTATTAAGGGTGTGCCGAAGGAAAAAAATAAAGTAGTTGAAGTAGTTTTCCCAAAAAGTTTTATTAAAATTTGCTATTGAATATTTTTGGCTTATTTCTGATGTCCTGTGGTAACCCGTCGAGTAAGTATGGAACACGCTTTTCTGGAGTTTTGTCGCCGTATAGATTAATACCAATTTACTCGCCACCGCTCTTGTGTTATATGATTGAGGTTATTAATAGTTCAACTATCCAATTATTCGTAGATACCGTGGCACATATTAGCCATATTTCTTTAAAGACAATTTTACAGGAGGCCATCAACACAAAAAATATAGGAAATACAAATGATATTTATGAGCGTCATCCATGTTTATTTTCACATTGATTGTTTTAGATATCGTAGTAAAAAAATCTCTGTGTTTGGCCATCTCACCCAGCTTCATTTATCTAATTTTGCTTATTTTTAGAGCACAACCCTACCCACAATAAGAATTTTCATTGTGGACACGTATTCTTGTCTAAGTATTTTGTATATTTGACATAGTCTAATGGTGACTTACCTATGTAAGTCACCATTAGACTAGCACCCTAAAAACCCGCGAAAAGGTACCCTCAAAACCCGCGCTAGATAACTATATGTATAATATATGTAGCGCGGGTTTGAGGGTACCGTACCTATTTATAATTCATTAAAACTTTTTTTTACAATATTCTTATGGGCGCCCTGAGCACCTTGATAAAATTAGGGTACCAGATATCCGAAAGCGAAATTCAGAGATCGGGATACGAAGTACCTAAAAACTAAGCCTGCCTCAGGATTAACAATTGGGAGTTAGGCAAAAATACGTACCTGCATAAACTCTATTCTATCTACAATAAAAACTTCATGTTCCAACAATCTTCATATTCAGCCCTCTTCTTATCACATGCATGTCATCCTGCTTTGATAGATCATTATAACTTTTTAGTTTTGCATTATATTCCTATAAGGTGCGAGGCCCCTGGACTCTGAGGCCGTAGGTGATGGCCCACATCGCTCATAAAGTACTCCATTCTATCACGACAATATGTGGATAAAAGTAATGTTTCCTTTCAGCAAGGAGCCAGTTCGATACCCGAGCGTTTGATGGACGTGGAGATCCCAGTGGTGCCATATTGGGAATGCTTCGTCGTGTACTTCACAGTGCTGACCAGGAACATGTGGTGCGGAGGGAATTTTGTTATGGGAGGGAAGGGGACTTGTCAGGTAAATACACAAAAGGGTATTTTACAGCCTTTAATTGGCGCTTATACTTTTTTTTTTGTTTGAGTATGAAGTTTTTTTACAACTCTTGGTCTAGAGAGATAAGGTCCCGTCTAGCGGTGGACTTTACAAACATATAATTGACGGACACATACTACATTCAGACTCAGAACTAACTATCCATGATTCACACAAATAATTATTGTCCCGGGTGGGATTGAACTCGAAACTTTCGGTCTCGAAAGTAACTACCGTAAACATGCACTGACTCACAGTCAGTGGTCAGTTACGCTTTCTTAATAATTTGATGTTTAACTGGCATTCTTACTTTTGCTCTTATATTTTGATAATACTGCTAAGGTTAGAGATTTCGTTTGCTACGGGAAAACTAACACAAATATTTCATGGTGTACATGTAACTAATACATCATGTGCAGGGTGACTCCGGTGGCGCAGCGATGCAAGATGGTCAAGCTATAGGCATCGTTTCCTTCGGGCGAGGTTGTGGTCAGCAGTTTTCACCCAGTGTGTTCGCGGACATAGCCGCGCCGCCTATAAGGGACTTCATCACTCAACACACTGGGTTATAGGAGCTGATAATTACCGCTGAAGACATAGATAATCTTTGTTATTGTAACAATTGTGAAAAATTAAATTATTTTACTGCTAAATAAAATATAATACAATATTTGCTTTTTAGTTCTGGATAAAGAATTCAATGGAGACCCGCAAGGTATTTACGATTAATTTTTGGTACCGAAATTTATGAAGTTAGCCACGAGGCTTATGCTACTCCATCGGACATAAATCAGAGCATAGCTCATAGTATTAAATAGTTTATAAACTACAAACTAAGCACCTGGTGCAACAGGGCGCCTTCTGTGGGACTTGGACCTCGACTCAGTGCGGTCGCTGACGGTGGCATTGAGGGATTATGGCTTCAGTTGTTTAGGAGAGTTTTGTGCAACTTACTTACTTACTACGTTACAGTTCGCGGGCCTACGAACTTCTGGTCTACGAGGACATCGAAAAGTTCCACTCTTCTTCGGTAGGTCGGATAGAGTGGTCTCTATGTAGTGTGGTGTTGGTTTCCTGCAGTCTCTGTATTGCTAGTTGCTAAGTTGTGATCTCATCGTCCAGGGGGCCCTGAGGCCGACGGAGCTTACGACGCTTTACGGGTAAAGGCATAAGTAATTCGTTGTAATGACTACGTTCTGACGCCTCTTGCATCCATTGTTTGATGGAAGATAGTTGGAGATCAGAATGTGAGTTGCAATTTATAATTAACCAAGTTGTCAGAGATACTTTCCTGCGTGAATTTAAAAGACAGTGTAGTCGATGCACTCTGAAGTTTAACTTTCGGTCAAGGTCAAGCCAATACTTAGGCGTTATGTCTATGTATTTGTCTTGCCGTTCCCAAGGGATTGGTTCGCCTAACATCGGCTGTTGAATATCGAGAAGAGTACCGCAGCACTCTTTGCCGGATTGTCATTAACTCTCCACTTTCTGAACCATTTCCCTGCATTAAATTTGCAGTAATTTGTTTGCTGTGTTTTGTAAGTTATCGGTTTTTGTTAAGTTTTAACTATTGTTATGTTAAATTGGGTTATGTAATTAGTTTACTAGTGTCGTAGCGGTATAAGTTTTAAGCTTTGGAGGTCGTGGGTTCCATCCGTTCCATCGTGTAAAATCTAAAATGTCTTACCAGATTTGGTTAGTTGAGGAAATATCCTCCGTGTCTTGGTAAAAGCTAGACAAGGATAAATATAACATCATATTATATATAACCTATAGCAATTCTGTACCTGGGACCCGGCAGCAGCGGTTTCGTGTGTGTGTTATAATATGCGATCAGTAATCTGCCTGCCTAGCTACACTCCTTTTAGGTTCATAATAATGATGTATGTATATTCTTAGCCGGGCATTGAAATACTGCTCTTTAAAGTCAGCACTTACTCTAGCTTTATTTTCCCATCTATCATGATTAGAGTTAATAAAAGATAATACCTTTTGGACGTCACTATGGTAAATCGTTCGCTTTAAAATGGATATGAGCGTATTTTATTGCCATATGTCTTCATTTAAAGTTTGAAGGATTATACAATGGAGCATGTCTTAGCAATTTAATTTAAATACAAAATTGAAAATAAATTATGTATGACTAAAATAAGTTGAAAGATAAGTATTAATATTTTTATCATCGATATATTTACAATTTACTGACGTGACTAAAAATAGTTTAAAAACTACTTACTAAGCAACTTGCGCAACTCTGACTGAAAACTGAAAAATGTATCAACTATTGCATTATTAATTAGATAACTCAAATAACACTTCAAGTAGCATCCGATATGGATGATACTTGTGGTGTTATTTAAGTACTTCGTAAACATTCATAAATAATAACTAATTTAAAAACTTCTAAGCAACGCATAAGACTGGTTAAAGAACGCAAACATACACACACACTGTAATATTTGGTTGGACACTGCTTTGGCATGAAACTGAGAACAAGAAGGGTACCATGATATTCCTACTGCTTTTATTAGCCAGCTTGGTCAATATCAATAGAATTTTAAGTTACCTCTCCGCCTCAGACCAAATGAAAGTAAAGACGGAGCGCCGCACAATGCAATTTTTGTGCAATAGTGTGACCCTCCCGACCCTTAGTTTGCTAAGAACCTTCCGATGCCCTCGTAGACCCGAAGTCCGAGAGGCCCGTGAACAATAAAGTAGAGCGACAGTTGCACAAAACTCCCCTAAAGAAACTAAAAGCTATAATTCCTCAATATCCAAATTCTTGACCAATCTCCTCAGCCGAGGTCCAAGTCCCACAGGGGAAGCCCTCTTGCGCAGGTTGCTTAGTTTCTAGGGTTTAAACCATTTATCTAGGCTGGAGCTCTGCTCGCCTTTAGGCCCGGTGAAGTAGCAAAAGCCTCAGGGCTAACTACACATGTCCGTCCAAAAAAGAAAACAATATAATTTTTACGAACATGTTGTAAAAATGACGTTGAGCTTTGATTTATACTCCCTTTCACTATACAATTCGATATTTTTGTTAACTAATAATGAAGTTTGTTATGACATCAAGCACCTGACGCTGCGACAGATCGACTGATAAGATAAGTATTAGTTTTGGTACCTACAGCCTACAAACACAGACTAGGCTGTGTTTGTACACGCCAAGGTAGAGTTTAACCGACTTCAGTGCGTTACTCGTAGCTTACTTTTTATTTGGTTTGAGCTACCAGCTTATAAAATAACAAAACTATTTTGTTATTATATTTCTTATAAATACAAAATATATAGTTAACGGATCGCTGCTTCGTCTTAGGACCAATAATATGGTTCATACCTAAATAATTTTTAAATACATCTCATGTAAGCTGTAACTGTTTCACCCGCGTAGCTCCCGTGCCCGTGGGAACTTCGTAATCAAATATAGCTTATAACCTTCCTTGATAAATTGGCTATCTAACATTGAAAGAATTTTTCAAATCGGACCAGTAGTTGCTGAGATTAGCGCGTTCAAGCAAACCAACTCTTCAGCTAATCTATTATGGCAAATAACTCATTGTTAGGTACCAATTCCTTGCGTTTTTATACTCGTGATAATTTCTCAACGAAATGTCCGATTGGAATAAAACAAAAAGGATTTTACTTCTACGTAAATACCCTTGATAACATAATGCTTAATTTGGATAAGGATTAATATAACGATATACATTTAACGTAGTTTCTTTCTTCAGACGATTTAATATTTTTTTATGAACATAAAAGCGGTTATTGTGACTAAACTATGATAGTTAGATATGTGCTCTCGCGGAAATTTTTGGAGATCTTAATAAGACCTACAAACCCGTAGTACATAATTTTGTTCTATTGTCAATAGTTTTTGCAGCGCACGCATAAACAGGTTTTCGCTTTTACACCTCGGGTTACAAAATCGCAATTTTCTTACGGATCCCTAACTTTTTTGAAAATAAAATATAGCCTATAACCTTTCTCGATAAATGGACTATCCAACACTGAAAGAATTTTTTAAATTGGACCAGTAGTTGCTGAGATTAGCGCGTTCAAACAAACAAACAAACTCTGCAGCTTTATAATATTAGTATAGATAACATTAATACTATAAGAAACGGAAGTAGGTGCCTATTTAGACTGGACTTTCAATGATAGCTAAAACCCTTATTTAACGAGACCGAAGTTGCGGGCAGCAGACATTACCTAAATACCGCGTATTGATCCCAACAAAGCGATTAATCAAAAAACAATTTATTCACAAATGTTCCTCATTTATTTCAATGTGATTTATTACTCTACATAAAATAATGCCATATATTATAAGGACATATCTCGTTTTTTATTCGAGGTTACCGGCGACTGGGACCGCAATTAACTAGGACCGCGGTCCCAGTCGACGGATCCGTAAAAAATAAATTATTTTCTTCCGGCGACTGGGACCACTCATAAATGATAACTGAAATCAAAAAATGTACAGTCAAACAAACATTTTTTAGATGTAATAATTGAAGAAAAATCCTTTTTGATTTAAAAACATTATTTATTGTTATAAAAAAACAGCCTTTGAATACAGTTCTGATATTTAAAACTTTCGTAATAAAAACATCAAAATCATCAAAATCATGCTAACAATAATCAACAAAAAAAAAACACATAAATCGTGCTTAAGTATAATAATAATCAACAATTTTCAAACAATTAACATTCAGAAAGTAATTATTTATGACAAAATCAGCCTTTAAGTGGTACCGTAAATATAATAAAAAATAACATAAATCACAATAAAAATAATAAACGTAGGTACTATCTATGTCAATCACAATTCCTTTAAAATGGCTTCACACACAATCAGTCAAATAAGTAATTATCACAAATTAAGACTTCACTTTGTGTTTAATTATAAAAATAATACACATTTATACATATTATACATTTAAAACACCCTTTGACCACTGTTCTGTTATTTAAAATATACTTAACAAAAATATTTACATAAATCGTCCTTATTACATTATACAATTAACAATAAGTAAGTAATTATTTATCACAAAATCAGTCTTTAAGTATTACCGTAAATATTAAAAAAGATAACATAAATCACAATTTGTTTAAAATGGCCGTCATGGCTTCATAGAATCAGTTTAATTATATAATAACTTAAAACCAACAAATTATTATATAGATTAATTATACCCATATCCGGAGTCAATGATTATCGTGATCTCTCCAAAAAATGGCCGATACTTATTTTACAATTAAGTAAGTCATTAACAGAATTATACATTTTTTTCATCTTAGCAATCGTAGAATGCTTTCTCTTCGATATTTGGATACCGTTAGGATTTTTTAATGCTCCAGAATAGTATTTCATATCTTTTAGGAGTCCTTGCAGCAACTGGGCAATGTTTGGCTTTGGTTTGATGTACTTTCTTATGTGACTATTCCATTGCTCGACGGCATTATTTGTTTTGTTTAATTCCCCGTAAGTAGTAAATGTACCTGCGAGTGTTGAATTTTCTAGCCATGTTTGTACAAAGTAGTCATTAAAGTTTGTAACTTCTGCACTAATTGGCGACTCTTCCATGACATACAACCAGCCATCGTCGACCATATCTAGTGGGAGATGAGAAAGAGCCGAACATAGCTGAACATGATCTTTTCCTGGTTGAGTTTTGTCGACGCCCAATTCCTTTGCTTTACGCCACAAACTTTTTTTGAAATGATAAAAGCAACCTACTATTTTTACACCTGGGAAAAAATGTTTGACCGCTTGTATTGATGAAACTTCGAAGTCCATGGTCATTACAGCCGGCTCCCATTCGGGTATCTGGCTTTTTATTAGTTCAAAAAGCAACTTATACGTAGATGTCTTCTTATCAGGTAGAAGTGCGTAAGCTACTGGAACAACATTAACATAGTCTTCATTACTTCCAACATCTGCATGTATAGTATAGAGTTGATAGAATGGCTTAATACAAATTTTAAATGTGCCATCAATATAGAAATGTTTGCACTGTTTAAAATATTTTTTAATTTCTTCACTTGCAAACACAATTACGCGCTTTTTTTGACCTCTATAGTCAGCAAGCAACAATTTTTCGTACTTTTTTGGTACTTCGACGTCGGCAGCTTTGTGAAAAGTGACTTTTTTTGCTCCAATAGCATCGTTTCTTTTTTTGTAGAGTCGCTTTTCTATATTGTGAAAATGTGGTATTTGTGTAATAAAATGTAATCCCTCGTCTTTGATAACTTCCATATTATTTTCAAACACTTGCGCAACAGGGATATTTATGTCCTTTTGAACATCTTCTACACATTTTTGCATTTGGCGGTTCACTTTGTCTTTCGCGAAATCAATAGGTCCATGACAATGAGCAGTTTCGTTTAAAATAGTCATCGCATCGACTCTGATTTTTACTGTCGCGTTGCAAACCCTTTTTCTTGCACATCGCCAGAGTTTTGAGCCATCTTTATTTATTCTTTTAAGAATATATTCATAGCCAGCTCTTCGCAAAAGTTCACGTCCTCTTTGTGTCACATCAATATAAAATGACTGTTCACCACGGGAAGTTGAAGGACTATTTACATCCATTTTGATAATTCTAAAATCGAAAAAAAAAATAACTATCAGATAATCTTAACAGATGACAATTTTCTTTGTGATATTAAAAAGTCTCATTAAAGATGAGAAGCGTTCTAAAGTAAAAATATCTGTAAACACGTCGTTTAACCCCTTATTAGCTTGTTTTGTTTATAAATAATTTAACAAAAAATTGTTTTACATACCTGAAGACTATTAAATGAAGTCACTACACCACCACTCACATCACACAATTTGCAACAAAAACTGCCTAATGCAAAACTTGACTTTCTTAAACTGATAAGCTTCTCGTCAGTGATTGGCCGAGCCAGTCATCGGGCGATGCAAAATTTCCCGTTTATAACAAAAGGGCTACCTGACCTTGAAATCGACAGGCAAAATGGACTCGAGCTAGAGAGGGATAGTATTATACAATCATACAATGCTATTCCCTTTGTGTGTTTACCTGCATGTGTGAATTATGTAAAAACGGGCTAGCTTAATCTATTACTAAGCGCATAGGATAAAATCATGTCTAGAACGAGTCAATGATATTCATATAAATAATTTAGATTATTTTTCGTTTGACTGTACCGATTTTGACTTGAATAATAGTTTTTTTTAAGTTATCTATGAGTGGTCCCAGTCGCTGGAAGAAAAATATTTAATTTTTCGAATCCGTCGACTGGGACCGCGGTTCCAGTTAATTGCGGTCCCAGAAGCCGGAAACCTCTTTTATTCTACTTGGTAAGCAACAAAGGACGCTTTGATGCCTACCAAGTAGTACCCGCTTGATGTTGAACAGTTTGTCTATGTTTAGCACACATTCAGTCATTTATCACACGTGAGCTGTTTATCTTCATGTCGAACCCTCGGTTAGCTCCACTTCCAATTTTATAATATTTTTTGAAACATTAATCGTAGCCGTATGCTATGGCGTCGGACTCGTGATGCTGTGGTCGCCGGTTCAATCCCCACCCATTCCACTGCCGACACAAAACAACAAACATTCGTAACACATAAAATTTAGCTTACCACGAGGGGATTTTAGTTGAAAGTACTTACTCAGAGGCATATATCGCATTTCAGAATTATTTTAGCAATATTTCAAAAGTTAAGGGGGGGGGGGACGCTCTAATTTTAACTTTGTATTAGGTTATCTCGAGACTGAGGGGTTTGATCTACATAGTTCCAATGTAGTTTTTGTTGCATTGTAAAAGACCTTTCCAACGATACCCTACACGACGGGGTTAGTCGAATTTAGTTTTTTTAATTTACTTTTAGTTGTACGGCTGAAATTTTTTTTTTCTTAATTTTAAAACCATGTTATGTCTCCACCAAGTTTCGTGACAAACGGTGCAGTAACGGCGGAGTACGAACCCGGACGGACGGACATTACGAAACTAAAAGGGTTCGGTCACACTTTCGGAGTATTTTGCATAGTGTGTACTGTATGGCATTATTCCTACTTACTTACCGGCTAGTGCAATTCCCGATTTCGAGAAACAAGGAAATCGTATTATTTATGCTCCTTACTTAATATAAATTTAACAAAATACTGTATATCTTTTAATATCTATATTATATAATTATATAGAACTTAGGAGCATACGGTGAGATGAACTATTATACTTCAGATTCATTTCATCTAGATATTTATAAAGTAACATGTCTTGACTGACTGACTGATTCGTCAATGCCGAGGCAAAACTACTCAAGCTAGACACGTGATATTTGGACCGTGGCTTCATTTTGTCACGTATAAATGAAATGAAATGAAATAGTTTATTAGTCACGTAGACGAATAATTCGCGCTTGTTATACGTAATTTACAAAGCATAACACATTAAAGTACATTTTTTGATACTTAATTATGAACAATATTTTTATATACCTAGTCACTAATGTTATACTACTATTATAATCTTATTTTAAAGATCAATAAAATATATATTTTGATTATTTTTAAAGAAAAATTGAAAAATTGTCGCGAGCAAAACGAGTATACACAAAATAATAATAATAATAAGTCGCGTGGTTTGTGAAATTAGATCAACCAGCGCGGGCTGGGATAAGGTCTAAAGCCAAGCCAAGAACGCGTCACGAACCTCGCCTCGCGAGGACCACCGTCCCTATCCTAGCTTCCTACGTATCTTTCTCTATCTACCTACGGTGGTGTGACATCCGGAGGAGAAAGACTATAAAAAACTCCGGAATTTTTCTTTTAGTCATCTTTTAAAAATAGTGTTTTACAATATTTATGATTTACAAATTCATTACATTTTTGCATCTAGGACAGTGCCTCCCAAAAGCTAATTTGTTAATAATTTCAGTAGTTAAAACAAACAAAATTAGCTTTATAGGAAGCACTCTCCTACATTCACATTTACAACGTAACTTTCTTACATCCACTAAGTCTGATCGGTCATATTAGTTAATAACATTTACAATGTTTTTTAATTTATTTTTATTTTATGAGCTCAGTGTGACAGTCGCCAGTCTGCCTCAGTGCATCAGGACACGCCAAAGTCATCCGCCAAACATCTCCATCGTCCATATATTCTTGTATATTATAGTAGCCATTGCTCATAAGAATCTGCTTTACATAAGTTTTAAATTTATACTCTGTTAAGTTTGTAATATTGGTTGGAAGTTTATTATAAAATCTAATGCAGTTTCCCAGAAATGATTTTTTGTCTTACTCACTCTAAACAACAGTGTGTAAGCTTATCCATATTCCTTGTATTATAATTATGGACATCTTTTTTTTTTTATTAAATAATTTACCAACATTTTTCCGAGCATACATTATATTTTGATAAATGTATTCAGACGGCAAGGTAAGTATATTGATTTCTTTAAACAGAGTACGGAGAGAATCACGGCTTTTTTATATATGGCTCTGATTGCTCTCTTTTGCAACATGAAAATGGTTTGGATATCAGCACTCGAACCCCATAATAGGATTTCATAAGTCATTATACTATGAAAATAAGCGAAGTACACTAATCTTGCTGTTGCTACATCAGTCAATTGTCTAATTTTCCAAACCGCGTAAGCTGCAGAACTTAATTTATCTGACAAACTATCTATATGTGGACCCCATTGCAACTTAGAGTCTAACGTAATACCTAAAAATATTGCTGATGGGATCAGACTTAAGGATTCTCCATTAAGTTTCATATTTGGAACAGTGTTTGCTACATTAGGGAGAGTGAATCTAATACATTTGGTTTTGTTTGTGTCGAGATTAAGGTGAGTGTGTGATTAGAGCCAGTGACATTTTTATCTTTTCTATCTACATTGAATACAAGAGATGTATCGTCAGCGAATAAGACTATGTCACACTTATTTTCTACCGCATTTGGAAGATCATTTATATATACAAGATATAAAAAGGGACCCAATATAGACCCTTGCGGAACTCCCATTCTAACTTTAGATCCCAAAGAAGTAACATTGTCAATAGACACTTTTTGTTCTCGGTCTGATAAGTAAGATATTACAAGGTCAAGGGCTGAGCCAGTGAATCCATAGAATTTAAACTTCAAGATGAGCGTGTTACGATCTACACAATCAAACGCTTTTGACTGGTCGCAAAATACACCTATGGCATCCTGGGACCTTTCCCAAGCCTTAAATAATGATTCTATAAGACTCGAACCGGCATCTTGAGTAGACCTACCTTTTGTAAATCCGAACTGTTTATTATGTAATATATTATTTGTGTTAAAGTGTGCCAGCATTTGGTTTAACATAATTTTCTCAAATACTTTACTGAGGACCGGTAGTATTGAAATTGGTCTATAATTTGAAGCATTTTTGGTACAGCCTGCTTTAAAAATCGGCACAACTTTGCTAATTTTTATGAGATCTGGAAATATACCATCTGTAACGCAATTATTAAATATATCTGCTAGCATTGGGGGAATTTTGTCTATGATGGAATTTATCGCTTTAGTTGACAGTCTATAAGTCTTCTGTACCCTTTTGTTTAATAGTTGAGAAGACTTTTATTATATCTACCGCGGCTATGAATTTAAAGCAAAAGTTGGGTACATTTACACTAGTTTTTTTTTTCAATAGTTCTTCCGCCATTTCTCTAGATGATGACAAACATTTAGTTGTTTCAATTGGTATATCAGTGAAAAAATGATCTCCTTGCCAACATTTTCCTGATGTATGCGATGAGTGAATATATGTCTCGTCTAAATAAATTAGCGGCTGAGGTTGTGGACCTTATTTTTTTCCACTGCATGCAAGTACTTTGCTCTCCAAGCTGATACTTCATTACGCTCCATTAGTAACTTACGGTTACTCTAAGACTTTTTAAAACGAAAACCCATCTTGTGAAGCAGTTTTCGAAGACTTTCTCTTTGTCCTGTGTAATTAATTTCTGTCTTTAAGACCTCTAGAAGCTTCTTGATAGTTGGTAGCTCCTTTTTATTGGAATAAAACTCATGAACTTTTCTTCGAATAACTCCCATGTCAAAAACATCAACATGTATAAATCCCGTTTTACGCTGCCTCTCCTTGCCTGGGGTCCGAATTTTTGTACCAGTCTCTTCTGCTACATGCCCTTCTTTTACTATTTTAGATATGAGCCCTTGACTCACACCTGAAATAAATAACACATTATCATCATCAACCCCTTAACGTCACACACACAATGTTTGCTATATGTAAGTACGAATGAATAGTGGCAATATTAAAAGTAAATATCAGTAGATATGTACCTATTTCTTGTTGCGGGTTAGTTGACTCTTACATCAATCAAATTCATAAATATCGGGGAATTTACAAAAAGAAAGTTGGGAACACTAACCTGTAGCTGCCGAAATTCGTTTGTATATTTGATTAAATGGTATAATCGGGACTCCGCACAAGCTTCTTCTTCAAAAAAGGATTTAACCTTTAGAATAATGCTTCGAGCATCACTTTTAATCGCTTTCGGCATAATTAACGTTGTAAATATAGCAATTTAGCAACAGAAATCACAGAGAACCCGAATGTAGTAGATACTGACAATCGAATGACGTTTCAACATGGCGGCCGTAGTTCCTACTTTTGGCATTTCACAGATAAGTTGGTGGGACTGTAACTTCACTATTTGGCATCTATGATCAGAGCGAACACCAGTGACCAGAGACTTTTCCACAACTTCAAAATTTGTTATAATATTGTCTATACAGGTGGCTGACAATGGTGTTATCCTAGTTGGCTCCACAAATAAGCAATTTAGATTAAATGATTTTAGCAAAGACATAAAACTACACTTTTCCATGGAGTGAACTATAATGTTAATATTAAAGTCCCCGCAGATTACAATTTTTTTATTACTTTTAAGTTTTTTTAGTATGTCTTCCATTAGTATAAAATAACAATAAGTCAGATGATGGGGGTCTATACACACAAAGTATTAAGTACAACATAGTTTCAATACAAGCAACTTCACCCCTCGTTTCACATAAATTTGAGAAATATCTTGACGTACTTTAAATACAACTTTATTCTTAGCTAATATCAATGCCACACCACCTTCTGCCAAAACTATTAAATGAGCTGGCTACCCTAAAACGATTCACACTGAAACCCATTTTGTGTGCCTTCAACCATGTCTCCGTAAAACACATAATATCTGGATTATATTTGTCACTAAAAAGATCTGTATCTAAAATTTTGCCAGAGAAGCGGTTTATATTTTGATGAGTTAACATTAAATGATCAACACTCTTCTCTGTTGTCGTACTTAAATGTTTAAATTGTTAACTAAACTTATCTTCTCACTCAGTATTATTACCAATTGTAAAAGATATCATACTACATGATTGTATGTATAGTTGTTGCTGTGTAGCAATTTCATGAAAAAATGTTCTTGAGATATATATGTTACGGCTAATAGCCGAAGTGCGGCTACACCTAGGTTTAGCCGGCTACAACTAGGTGCAGCCGACAACTTGCGGTTAAACTTAGGTCAACCTTAATAAGTTCCTATAAGTTCCTCTAAGTTAACTCTAAATTAAACAATACCTACGCAATGGACAAAAAGGTGTTGGGGTGGTTAAAAAAAAAAAAAAACCTAAACCTAAACCAATGGAGTCGAACAGGGACTTATAAACGCATGTGGCCGACTGCACCTAGTTGTAGCCGGCTAAAACTAGGTGTAGCCGCACTTCGGCTATTAGCCGTAACATATATATTATCTCCAGTCAAGTGACATATATGACTGTCCGTAAAACAGTTTTTGTCAAAGTAGCTAAATTTATCATTATAGTGACTTGTCAAAAACTGCATAATATGTAGATTCAGATTATATTATTATATGCGTCTGTTGTATTCTTTACATACATTGCTAAGATAAGGGAAGGCACACAATATTATACCTTTACAGTTAAGCCGTAACATTAATGTAAAACCATATTTTATGTTATATGTTTTTTAGTTACATTTAAACAATTACCTACTAATAATGTTATATATGTATTGTCGCAGTATGTTTTATTAATTAATTTATACACTACATCTTTAAAGTGAGCACCTGGCATGCAAATAGTTGTATGTTTATAGTTACAATTGTTTCCTAGCATAGAACCAAAACCTTTACATATACCGTCTGAAAATAATATATTATTTTTTTGGACACATTTGGTGACATTATTGATGTTGTAGCAACTATTATCTAATGATACTATTTGATTTTTAGAAATAGTGATAGGTCTATTTATTTTTTGTTTTGATAACTGACTAGGTTTGGTTGGTAGCTGTGAGCTATTTTGGTCACCTAGTTCTCCGGCCAATTCTTGGTTTTAATTTTTTGCCAATTTGTATTTATTATATGTTCGGCCTAAATCTGCCTCAAGATTTCTTATATTTAAAAGCAATTTCTGAGTGTCATATTCATAAATTGTTTTGCTGTCTTCTAATTTGATAGCATAATTTTTTAATTTATTAATTAGAGTGCAGCGTTCAATTCTTAACTGTTCCAAGGAGATCCATCCTAAATGTTTTACATAATACTTTTGATTAATCTGTAATGTTTTATATCTTTTTATGAATTTATTTATTTTTATGTACTTTTTAATTTTATTGTGGCTTAAATAAGAAATGTTGGTCTGCTTTGTAAGTAAAACATCTGATAACTCATTATGTAGATTTTGGTTCATTGCTATCTGGGAAAATTCCCGTTGGGCTTCTAGCGATTTAATTTTTGTATAAGCCATGTTTAGTTCTACCTCAAGTTCCTTTATTTTACACAATGCCTCCTCATAAATAAGACTAAATTGAGAGAAACTGCCTATTTGTAATTGAAGCCTGTCACGTTTCACAACTATCAATTCAAAGTTTCTGTGTAAATTTACTAATTCCCGTTCTAATCTATGGTTTTTTTCACTTCAACCTCATTTTCTTCTTGCTCACTCAGCAGCTGTTGGTATTGTTCTTCCTGCTTCTGAAGATCTTTGAGGGCCAGTTTCAGTTTTGGTTCAGTTTTTTTGTTCAGTGGCTCTCATGTTTTGTTCGGCAGTCTCCTGGGCTGTTTGGGCTGCAGCCTTTCGGGTCTGCATTGTAGCAAGGTGAGAGGTTGAACTGGAAAGTGAAAACGAGGTAGACAGCAAGAGACTAGCAAACAGAGATATTAGATACAGGAAAGGTGGTTAAAATACTGTTTTGTAATAGAACAGGTAAGAGAGCATGTATAGTTTAAGAACAAAGATTCATTAAGTATTAGTTTTAACAGATCAGCTTACTCTTGACAGGAGGGTAAAGGTCAACTTAATTTTAACTTCGTCTACTACCCACTAAGGCGCCGCGGGCTGCACTTTGATATCCGACGCGTTCGTGCTATACGCGATTGGGGCTCGGATCCGCGCCTCAGTTAATTATGTTACTAGTGATGTTAAAATGTTATTCATTCGGTTTTAAGACTTGTTAGTCGAGTCAATATTTATGAAATCGACTCTAGTTGGACAGCACTATCGTAGAGGAGCAAAATGTCTTGGGCCAGCGAGAGAAAAAAAATCCTAATAGTGCTGTGAAGTTTTGCTCAAGTGGAGTGTTGTTGTGTGTTTTGTGCTACGAAATTAATAATGAAGTAAGTATTTTCTGCATTATATTTTCTATCAAATTAAATATATAGGCTTTATTAATGAAGATTCATAACTTTTTTGAGAAAAATATGTTCAAATTGAGGCAGTAAATATTTTTTAAAAGTTGGTATGTTTCCTTAAGATCTTTGAATGTTCAATTAAACCTATAAAAAAGTTGGTAAAATTATTTCTAATATCAAAAACTATATGTCAACTACTTCTAGATATTTATAAATATAATTTGAACTCCAAAGATTAATATTTTTTGCAGCAAATATGAATTATCGTCATTTAATCTGTATTGAGGTAAGATAAAAATGATCTATGCCGCTGCGGGCTATGAATTGTTGCCCCAAGTCGGCTATTTAAAATGTAAAGGTGTGTTCATTCAGGTGTGTTTGATTGTTGGCTGGACAATTGGACTCTTGACTTGGTTATTTTACATTATCCTGTAGGTAAGTGTAAATCAAACTCGGGAATGCACTTAATGAATGGTGTTTGGTTGCCTTTCACACAAATAAGTTAAGAAAACACTTGAGTTTCGATGGTGAGGTGTTGGTAAAAAATTTGGAATTTCTAAATTCACCTCTATTCCGCTGTCATTAAAGCTTATTTTCCACTGGAATCATTGAGTGAAATAACGTTCATTACGTCATATTTTTTAGGGTTCGGGAGAACCGTTATGAATGCCTATTTCTTTCGGCCACTTCATAATGTTATTTATTAATCATTTGAAATATTGTACAAGGGTTTGGTTTTGGTTTAAGTAAAAAAATTAGTGGCATTCAGAGTACCTACAATTTCAATAAGAAATTCCTTGAATATTACTAACTACAATAATAGGCTTCATTCAGTCATCAATTCATTATCTTTAAAGTTTTAACTTTTTTTGGAATAAATATTTTGATTTGGTAAAAATATTAATATAGAAATTGGGCTCTGCACGCTTATTAATATTGTTCACTTCACAATTTCTTAGTTTTTTTGTTATTTATGTAATGAATGTGTTTGGTGGGCTTGGTTTTTTTTAAATAAGTTAATAGTTTTATTTTCGTACGGGAAAAAAAAGGACTGCATATAAATGCGAACAATGCGTAGTTGCACTTTGCTTTGAAAATTGTTTTAAAAACTATCATTCATAGCAAAGTTCGTGAATATAAATATTCTTGAATTTTGCTCGGTATTCATGAATTTTTATATTCATGTCGCACTGCATATTCGGCAAGGCATTTCTAATTTTAGTCAAATAGGTAGTATGTTTTATTTTTATTTTTACCTTGTTATAATTTCTTTTTTATATATTTTTATAATACAGTTACGTGTTGTTGTTGAGTGTTCACAGTTTTTTTTATTATTTTACTTTATATCTTTTAGTTGAGTACCTATATAAATACGCTTTGTACATAAAAATAAACTAATTTAAATAGACTATCGTTGTTATATTTAAAGTATTTTATTTTATTTTACATTAAATATAACCACATAATTAATTGAGAGTATTATATAATATAACTTTTAGTTAAGTAGGTATAATATGCTTTGTACAAAGGTAATATAGTAAAAGTATTGAACATACACAGTTTTTGATTTCCCGGCGGAACCCTCTAAGTGCAAATTCGACTCGCCTTTGGTTGATATTTTTCATCAGATAAGTACAAACCTACCGTACGAATGAACTAAGAAGTACAATCAACATACACCATGGACAAAAGTGCGTGTAGTACTTAGCTTAGCCCGTCCGTCCACATTACGTCATATGGTAATCAAACACAAAGTCGAATGAGTACCTATTATTTGGTGTTGAAATAAAAATACCATTGTGAAACGAGCTTATCCTGTGACTCTGTAAAACGCTCCAGGCGCGAATCGGTGCCCCAATCACTCTCCTTTTATGTACTTTGCGAGTAAATTTGTCAATGGTTCTTTAATTATTTAGGACAGTGCAGTAATTCAACTTGTTGACAATCAAATGCAGTTTCTATTGATATGATAAACTTTTCGTGTAATAGTATAGTAGTGTTAAGACTTGAACATTTCTGAATGGTGACGAAACGAGGCCATCGGAGACTTCCAACGATTTTAGAAAGGTTTTTATATGTTTTCTTTTTAGTAATGTTGTGTAAAGTTAAAGCATATATGGTTCTCTAAATTCTTTGTCAATATTTAGTAAAACAAATAAGAAGTTTAAGCGCTATCAATGTTAAAGTTTACAGTGCGCGCTGCTTCATTCTTTTGGAAATTAGAATTTGGTAGCCTAGCTGTATCAAGATATTTCTTTTATTTTTTCTACTAAAATCCGTTTTTATAACCATTATTTAATTAGGTAGAATATCTAGGGTCTAAAATCATACAAATCCCACTTATTTTATTGTTTATATTCTGAAATATACATCATTTAATGCAAGTGAATGAAATATTTACAAAACTTTTTTCTTTACGTGGTTTTTTTATATCAAGGACGTAAATTTCATTAAACAGTGCATGTCCATATAACGCCTAGGTAATACATTTTGCGAAACTATTCTTTAAAATTAAATGCAAAGCCATTTTTTTTAGTTTTAACTGTAAAAGTAAAAACCCGTACCGCACTATTTGCGGTTGGTAAATTCTACCGCTCGGCAGCGCTATAGACGCCGGTTATCGCTCGGAGGCATCGCCTGAGCGGTTAGTGGACAAAGTTAGTTTATTGTTAAGTATTTATAACAAAATGGTTGTAATATTAATTGTATTTTCATGTAGTATTAATTGTATTCTCATGTAGTATTTATTGTATGATAATATATTATTGCTTGTCTATCAATCTCACACCCACGTGTTTGTCAAGTGCTTCTAGTGTCAAGATTTAACGTAGGCCGTGTGTGATGGACGTTATTCACGGCTTGTGAGCAGTGTATGATATATTTATTGTGTTTTATTAAGATAATACTCGCCAGATACGATGAATTGCACATTCAAATTCAAATCACAGATCGTTGATCCCGACCGTGACAGCTGATAGGTACCGGCAATTTCTTTGTTTACGGCTTTGTTACACCACATAAACTTTACATAGTTGACGATTATAGGTACATTTATTTCCACTTTTATTAGTTTTGCTCGTTATATTTTACATAACTACACATGAAATTTTTAAAATAAGAAAAAAAAATACTAGAGACGAATATTAAACGACCGATCAGATCAGTGTTGCCACACCGTTATAGGTTACTAAGAACGGATTTTGTAATATTTAACCCCTTAGGTGATAAAAAAGGGGGTGCACTTAATTATAAAGCTCCTACGGGAAGTCCTAGTATTGTATTAGTAATTATTTATTCTAGATAAAAATTAACCGAAACCTTGAAATCTAACATAGCAATTATTGACGTACTTGCTTCCCCATGCATGTATTTATAATAAGCCATAATTTTCATCGAGGAAATGAGTTTTTATAAAAAATACAGTGTATGCCAATCAATCCCGATTACTGTGTTATTAGGTAGTGATTTGTGATGTCTCCATCTTGTCATTAACGATTTTTAATCATTCTGTCGAACAAGATGCTTAGGATTTTCAAGGGCGATAATAGGCCGAAAGACCGACGTAGAAATATTTGTTTAAGAATTAAAATAAAATGGATGTATTAGTATATGTATGCTGTTAATAATATCCTGAGCAACTGCGGGACTAATTTGTTGTTTTTTTATTGAGTTGTTAGTTAATATCTTTGTTTGTTTTTTTTCTCAAAAACGGAATACTTGCCCGAACTATCACGAATCTTCAACTGAAGAAAAGTTGAGGTTTTATTTCAAATTTTAACCATAAATAATTTTGAACATTGCAACAATATATCAGAAGGCACCAAAAAAATATTTAAACTTAGTTTCAAAAATGAAATTCAATATGCGTTTACAGTCCGGTTTGAATTACAGTTAACATATTTGTAATATATTTAGTCAAAGAGTATTCTTCTGGCGGGCTCTTCAACTAAAATTTAGTTGGTTTGCGTGTCTTAGTAAGTTCAAAGTCATGATGACTATGATTGCTTAATCATATGTGCTTCGATGTTGTGTAATTTTTTTTTATTACATGTTTGCACAAATGCCTTCAATTCTACATTAGTCTAATTGTAGCCGTACAAGATAATTTATCTATTTTAAGCAATTATATTATTATTTGAAATAAACAATCTTGATCATTATGTGCAATATTCTTAAGACTCAAGTTGCTACTTAGTTCTTCATAATGGTAGATTTTTTTTTGGGACTAATCCAAACATTAGTTACAGTGGAGGTAGTGTGGGTCACACTCCCTCCACTGTAACTCTTGTAAGTCAGGATCCACAGCGGTACACACGGAAGCGACTCAGTGCTTCATAAACGAATTGGCGCCCCTCTACTTCCCATGCGACAATACAAACAATTGCCCAAGGCTGACCCCGTTTTCGCCGAGCACGAAGACGAGCGATGAATCGGGATTTGACAAAAGCGCTGCTAGCGTGCTGGTCAGTGGTCGCCTCTACGGCACCTCCGTAAGGGCTGGACCTCGCTAGCAGCGCAAAGGGCAAAGGGGGCCTGAACAGTTACCCCGGGACTCACTAGAGTCTCCGAGGATGACCTCACGATTGCGATGAAAGAAGTCCCAGATTACTTCGAAAAATATTTATTTATTGGACCTAAATAAATGAAAAACGACGTTTTAAGCCGTTTAATGAGCTGACATCCGGCTTTATGCTCGGTGAAGTAGAAAAGGCCTCGTCACTAACAAGGCCATATGTACTACCGAAAAAGGAAATATGCGGCCTGTATTCCGTATAGTAGCCCAAAAAGTTAAAGATTGTCCCAGGGCCATCTTTAACGAACGACGAATATTTGAATATATAAAACCGAAGAGTTTGTTTCTTTGCATGACCGCGCTAATCTCAGGAACTACTGGTCCGCTTCGAAAACTTATTTCAGTGTAAGATAGCCTATTTATCGCGAAATGGAGGAGGAGGAGCTATGCCGGCGATAACGCACGCAGGGAGTTCGTCAACTAATAAAGAACGATTAAAATGAAATTTTAGTGTGGTGTGGAGACAACCAAATATTATGCCATCGGGAAGCCAAATTACTGTTCGTTAGTTGGGGAACTACAAAAAACAATATCCAATTCAAGGTAGGTATTAGCTATATGTGTCGGATTGCTTATGCGTACCCGGCCCCCGCCAACGGCGGATCGAAGGAGTGTCCGGGGGGTTTTAGTGGTGTAGGGTCCTCTCCTCGTGGTATGAGTTTAGCATATCACGCTATGGAGAAAAAAACAAGTTATTAGGTATAAACATTTCTGTAATTATATAGATCGGTTCTTATGAATATTAAAGCAAATTTCCATTTCAAAACGCTATCTGTCTTAGAATTCTCAATCTCCGGCTTCTCTAGAAATTTTCCTCGAAACTGCAAACTACTTTCAAAGAAAATTGTTGTGACATTCATTGAAATCTTATTCTTTAAACAGGTAGAGTAGAGCAGTAATATAGTCAACAAGCATCCCGCGCGCGGTTCCACTAAGCTATATTTTATAATAAAACTAGCTGGCCCGGCAAACTTCGTACCGCCTCAAAATCTACGCGGTGTCCTACATCTACCCTACCCTACCCCTACCCTACCCCTACCCTACCCCTACCCCTACCCTACCCCTACTCTACCCCTACCCTACCCTACCCTACCCCTACCCTACCCCTACCCTACCCTACCCTACCCTACCCTACCCTACCCTACCCTACCCTACCCCTACCCAAAAGTATCCTATGTCCTTCTCCCAGTTCTTAGCTACCTCCCTACCAATTTTCAGCCAAATCGGTTTAGCCGTTCTTGAGTTATAAATAGTGTAAATAACACGACTTTCTTTTGTTTTTAAAATGTATTCTGCTATTCGGGACGGAAACAAATCCAACAAATCAAAAACCATGGCAATCGGTCCAGCCGTTCTCGAGTTATAAGTGTTGTAACAAACACGACTTTCTTTTATATATATAGATATAGCTTATAGTCTTCCTCGATAAATGGGCTATCTAGCACTGAAATATTTTTTTCAAATCGGACCTTTAGTTGCTGAGATTAGTGCGTTCAAACAAACAAACTCTTCAGCTTTATCTATTGGCAAATAACTCATTATTAGGTACGAATTATTTGCGTTTTTATACTCGTGATAATTTCTAGACGAAACATCCGATTGGAATAAAACAAAAAGTATTTTACTTCTACATAAATACTCTTGATAACATAATGCTTAATTTGAATAAGGATTAATATTACGATACACATTTAACGTAGTTTCTTTCTTCAGACGATTTAATATTTTTAAGAACATAAAAGCGGTTATTGTGCCTAAACTATAATAGTTAGATATGTGCTCTCGTGGACTTTTTTATAGATCTTAATAAGACCTACAAACCCGTAGTATATCATTTTGTTTTATTGTAAATAGTTTTTGCAGCGCACGCATAAATAGGTTTTCGATTTTACACCTTGGGTTACAAAATCGCAATTTTCTTACGAGTCCCAATTTTTTTTTAAATATAATTCAGCCTATAGCCTTCCTCGATAAATGGACTATACAACACTGAAAGATTTTTTTAAATCGGACCAGTAGTTCCTGAGATTAGCGCTTTCAAACAAACAAACAAATAAACTCTGCAGCTTTTTAACATTATATAGTAAAGATAAGCTAAAACGATATTTATTCAGCACTTTTGTATTTACATACACTTATTTGTATTTTTTTTTATAATGAAAAAATATCTATTGCGAATTAGCTAATCATCTGTCTGTCAGTCTATATCAGTCTCAGTATCATGGCGAAGGTATAGTAGGTAACAACAATAATTTATTATATGATTGAAATCGTAATATAATTTAGCTCTAAGTATAGAAAGAGGCACGTTTTTAAATATTATATTTTTTACGTATAAGCGACACATGCCTGAGGCGATTAACTGATGCTAAACCTTTAATGGAATAGGACCATGGGCATCGTTCATATATTACCTCATTATTTTGGGCGTCTAGTTTATGGGTAACTATGAGTCAATCTGTCAGAGATCGTGTATGTACAATTTGTCAAAGTTTATATATTAACCCCATCATTTAAGGCTTCTTGTTTATGATTGAGAGTGAGTAACTTTGTCAGAGTTCATAGAACATCAGGTGGATTTAGATACACACGTTGTTTCACGCGATACGATGTGGTATCCTGCATTGCATTTCGGTATTGCAGCGTGATATTCGAGATGTATTCTGGCTACGTTACTCTACAACATTGACGTTGCAAACAATCTGAATGATAGAATGTGCCATAACATAGCAACGCAACGGTATCGTAAAATTTAAAGAAACTGGATCTTATTGGTTGTGGATACAGAGAATACACTTTGTGTCTCGTAATGAACGTTAATAAGAGGTTAGTCTCATAGCGTAGTTTGCTTATAATTAGATTTATTACCTATGTCTGTCCGAAAAAATAGCAAGTTATAAGTAAATTAATCTCAGATGGAATCTGTATAATTTTATCTGTTTGAAAAATGATAATATATATATTGTTTAAGTGCATATTGGTGTGCTAAAACAATATGTAACGGCCGTAGCCCCATGGCTAGGCAGTCGGACTTGCGATAATATGGTCGCCGGTTCGATCCCCGCCCATTGCACTACTGACCTGAACCCACTCGTAACACGTTCATTTTAGCTTAGCACGAGGAGTTAACATGACTACTAGTAATGTGTACATTTAAAAAGTACTTAATGTATAACTTCGAATTATTAAGCTTATTCTATTATTAAGTAAGGTACTTGATACAAATAAAGCCTATGCTCAAATAAGGCCTGTAGTGCGAAAAAGTCGTTTAAAATATAATTACATCAGAAATACTTTACACTCTCATATTCGACAGCTCCAGGACTCCGAAAACAGTGCGCGAGAGACCTGGCCGCGCTCACAGCGACTGTAGTGGCCAGTCATTTGTTGAGGATGCGCGTTTTCATTGCGCGTTATTAATTTGTCGTCATTTGTATCGATTTTTAATACGTTATTCATTGAAGTTTTGTTTCAAGTAATGTATGCGGATCACAGTATAACTCATCAAAAAGGTAACTATGACTTCAGATTATATTTTTTTTAATATGCGAATTAAGTACTGCTTATAACATTTATAAAGTATAATTGACTAAATAAGGCCTATTTTTTTAATAGGCCTTATTTCTGACCCTAGGCCTTAATAGGAATTTTGCTGAATTTAACTATTTTATTACGTTGATTTACAGATTGATCATCTTAGTATGTCTCCTCCAAGACCAAAACGTGTTACGTGGTCCGAAGAAAGCAAGACTGAAGATAGAAAACCGTGGTACTATCTGGCATGTAAACAGGATAGAATTGCAGATATGAGACAATGCGTGGAGTGTCATCAGTGGTACTAAGAGGATTGCGTCGGCTTGACAAAAAGTGATTTAGATGTATTTTATGTATATTGTATGTCCTAATTGTCAGAAAATTGATTTTAGAGTTACCTTGAAAATCGATTGATATTAATTTATTTTAAAGCTAGGGGCAAGCTTGAAAATAAATTAAAATCAATGCATTTTAATTTTTTTTAAGTACTTATTATCAGTAAGACTGATTAATGTTCCTAAGCAAGTTATGCGACTTTAAACGTTCCAAGGCCTTATTTAGTTACCTTGTTTAATTAAAGCCTATCAAAAAATATTTAATTTTTCAATATTTAATAATATTTTTTGGAAAATATGTTAATTTGCTAATATTTGTTTGAATGGATACGATTTTTTTTACATTATTCTTTATTTGTTGTTAATATTCGACTTCAAGTCTGACTAGCAATTTAAGCACAATATTCATTTAAATAACTTAGAAAGTTGTTCAAAGATCTCATGGAAACACTTGATAAAAGGCTCAGAAATACAAATTTTATGTATTTAATACTCTAATAACATTAATATATAATTTAAGTACATAGGCTTTGTTAAGTCACTATATTTTTAAAAGGCCTAAGACTAAGGTTCTACAATTACCTCGTTTTAAGTGATTTTTTATAAAAGATTACAATATGTTTTCTTAAATAATTAAAATTTATAAACCAAAGAATAATGCCTTGCTTTTATTTATCACCATATTCGAATAATTTATCAAGATATGAATGTTTGAAATTAGGTAGGCCTTATTTGTATCACTTACCTTATTCCAAGTTCAAGATTTCCTTGAAATGTGCAATAATAAATTAAGGGTCTTATTAATTTTATAAATGTGAATTAATATGTCTAAATTATAGGCACCTAACAGAAATAAAAATAAAACCTTATCATAATATCTGCAGATATTTATCCTTTTGATATTATAATCTGGAAAAAAGAACAATATCTAAGATAAAAGAAACTCATGCATAAATCACTTACAAAAATCGTAAATTATGTATGAGTTACTATTTCGCTTCAAAGTGCGTTCATTATTACCAATTTTTCTCATTTTATTACTAGTGTTTTAAATCTTTGTAATTTGACAACATAAAACTCTTTATGTTGTAAAATTGAATCATTCCCGATTGTCCCCTCTAGCCATGTCCTCCGGGGTGATATCTGGGAATTGTCTTCCCAGTTGTTACCAGGGTGACAATTTGTGCCGACTGTTCCCTTTGAAAACTGACTAAAGGGGACAAACGGGAAGTATTTTTCTCAGTTGTCACCGGGGGACATTTGCTACTATTGTTTCTTTTTCACGAAAAAAAATGTAATCACCGTACATTTCAGCTTTTTTTTATTTCTTATGTTACATAGAATCAAATAAAAAAATAACACAACATCAACACGTTTACAACATAGGAAAAATATTAACTATTAAGTAAGTAAATATAAATGACAAAAAAGTTATATAGAATCAAATAAAAAAACAGCTACATTGTGTTTCCGTTATTAGGTACAATCACAGAACTTTAATTAATACTAATCGTATAATCACAGATAATCACTAAGGGTAAAGTTACACGTGCTTATTAGTCGCAAGCTTATTTGAAATATTGCTTATTAATTTTGTGCCTAGCGCCGCAGATATCATGACACAAAATAACTGTCGTAACAAAATAGTCCGTCAATCTCATTTGGTACATTGTTGATGCCAATTGCCAACCCGTCTTGTTGTCAACAATCAAACGGCATAAAATGGAGCATTGATCGTGTGCGATTTGCTCATGCGGTGACTGAAATAATGAGACGGAAAGTGAATTGCTATTCGTTATTTTTAGGGTCAAGTAATTTTATTACATTATTCGACCCTGCAAATATTGAAATTCTGTATCCGGAACGACTCTTTACCTATTTGCATTCTTCCTTTTATAAAATTGAATTCTTTTATTGACTTTAGACAATGGATATAAATTTGTATTTAAAAAAAAAAATGTTACTTTCGAAACAATATTAAACGCGTCTTGCAAGTTATCCTTGCTCCCATATTGTACCAACTAATTTTACATTCGAAGTTTTGATTAATTATGGTTTAAACACAAGTGGTTTCCCGTGCGCGGTTTCAATCGCCTAATAACGGGAATTAGGCGATTGAAACCGCGCACGGGGAAATTCATTTATCAATAGACCTAGCTAATGTAACTCCTGGATGACATAGCTTTCAAATGGTGAAGTAATTTATGATACCAGCCCACTAGCTCCGGACCCTATTCAATGCATACAAACAATCAAACGCGTAGCAGGAGACGACAGTGAAGAAGTGGTCTTTTTAAAAACAAATGCTTAACACTTGTAAGTACTAACCTATAACTATGGAACAGAGGGCAGTCGAATTCATCATTCTATTTCCGATTTCTCCGCTATTATTTCAGATTTCTTCAATCTTTGTGTTCACTCAAATATTTTTGCCAGTTTGTTTGTGTCTGTTTCATGGAGTTTCTGTCTACGACTCGGAAAGCTCGGTGGGTAGCAGCTTCTGCCAAGCGTGGTGTCAAACTCCTTTGGGGAGGTTTGCGGTGGACTTATTTATACAAACTTACTGGTGGCATGACGATACGAATAAATCGAGATATTGGAAATAAATATAACTTTTCTTATATTTTCAATCTATATTTCATTTTAAATATAGAACTTCTAATCGATTAAAGGGGAGGTTTCAAAATTAAAGCTAATTAGACCAGTGCCAGCCCAACATTATCCCAAAAAAAAAACCATTTTAAACTACTTAAGTACTTTATTAATATGTCTAGATTACATCGAAATAAATTCATCACAGTTCTTGTATAATGGTCCAAATGGCAGATGTCACTCCAGAAACTAATGCCACTATGGCAAAAATGCTTATAATTATATTTTTCCACACGACAAATGAACATAGCGTTATGTCCTTGTCCCATCGCCACACGGTCTCAACAACTGATGGTAGCAGTAGTCCCATGATAGACAAACAGATAGCTCCTACTAGTTCCATGAAGAGTTCCAACTTTGGCACTGCACTTGCGATCCCGACTGTAAAAGAAGAAACCCGTTATTATGTACAAACCCTTAAAACATATCATGAGAAAGAAAGAAAAAAAAAGAAAGAAAAAGAAAAATACAAGATGTTTAAAACGTTGTAAATGATCTAAAACAATGAGATTTAAAAGCTATACTATATTCATCATCTGTTCCCATTATTTGGGGCGGCGCAATAAATCATCTTCTTCCATTTTTCTCTATTAGACGTCACTTCCATATTCACACCTTTCTCACATGTCATCTTTCACACAGAACTTCTTTTTAGGGTTCCGTACCCGAAGGGTAAAAACGGGACCCTATTACTAAGACTTCGCTGTCTGTCTGTCACCACAGTTGAAATTTCAAAGATGATGTATTTCTATTGCCGCTATAACAACAAACACTAAAAATAAAATAAAATGAATATTTACGGGGGCCTCTCATACAAAATAACTTTTTATTTTGCCTTTTTTACTCGATATCAATAAAGGCAACAGGTTGACGCTTGAAAAAGTTACGGAACCCTTCGTGCGCGAGTCCGACTCGCACTTGACCAGTATTTTTTATTAATTTTCCAACATATCCATCCATCTATGTATATGGATGGATTTGTTATGTTATGTTATTCAGCACTCTTTTTGTCACATGCATATCCATTCAATGTCAAGTATAAAACTACTATAATAAAATCCTAAATAGATTATTAAGTTGGTAAATATACACCGTTTTTTAATCATTGTCAAAATTGGTAATATTATATTTTAAAATAGACATTTTTTTTTCAACAAAAACAGTCATAATAAATGTACATGGTAAAATAAGCTCTAAATAAGTAACTAGTGTTGATTGCACGAACGCTACTGCTACGTGGCGTTGTGTCGGATGTTCATAGTGTGTCTATAGAAAACAATACATTTGATTCGACTCAACACGCGTCGCGTTTTATGGGGTCGCGTCATGTTTTAACAATATTTTTCCGCCTTAACCCATATATGCCCAGTGATTCGAAAACGAAACAAGATGTAGTACTTTCATAAAAGCAAGGCATATCGTTTATTAGTGCATTAAAATGTAAAATAACTCCATCTATCGCAAGGCTACGTATACTGATTCTATTTGCAATAGAGATTTTTGACCAGGCGTGGACATTTGTTTAAAAAGTAAACAGTGCAAGTTGTGTTGAATTTTACGTCGCGCAAGAATCATGACGTCTGCCAGAAAAAAGTAAGTAACTGTTCAATTGAGTTGAGCTTTGTACTTATCAAAGGTTGTAGTAAACTTGGATAAATTATGAACTAATTCATGTAAGTATTTAGAATGAGTAAATAATAATTTATAAATACCTATACTGTCTTTGTAACTTTTATGTTTCGAAAACGATACGTCGGGCAAATATACAGGTGAGGCTTGTTCTAAATTTGTTTTTTGGTTTTAGGTGCAACACAAGGCTGACTACGAATGAAATCATTGATATCATCAATGATTTAGCTTCGAATGATAAACTGACATCAGCTGACGTATACATCGACCCTCCAGGTAATGGAATTGTCTCGGATTCTAACTCAGGGGACGAAACAAAAGTAAGTTTTGAGACTTTGTCACGTCGTCAACTATTGGCACCTGCTGAACTGATTTTAATTGGAAGAAATATCGGTGATAGCAGCGAGTCTGAAGAAGAAGTTGTACCCCCAAGCACGTCGAGCCAATCACAGTCTTCATCTACCCGCAACCGGGGCCGACCATCGCGATCTATAGCTAATCCTCCGCTTCCTTCTCCTCCACCGCCAACTCCGACACCTAAGACAGCCCGAAAATGGGTGAAGCGAGACTTACCCCAATTTCATGATGAGTGGATCGCACCATTACCAAGATCAATAACTACTTTGTCCGATGCTTCAGAACCAGTTGATTTCTTTGAATTGATTTTTAACCACGAAGTTATCATACACAGTGAATACGGCGTGGAGCCTGTACGAACTGCAAGGAGATACTCAGCTTCAACCCAACGTCGTATACCAGTATAATCGTTTTATGGGAGCGGTTAATCAATTGGATCTAAATATTGTATAGCGTTGAGGGGCAAACAGTGGTACATTCCCTTACTTTTCTAGTTGAGAGACGTTGCGGTCAACAATACTACCCTGTTAGCTCGCAATTTCTCTAACAATATATAGATATGCTGGAGTTTCGACGTAGCATTGCCAGAACCTTACTTCAAAAGTATGGCAATGATAACCAGCGTCCGGGACCTAGCAAACGGGTATCTACGAGTGTACCTACATCAGTAAGAAAGCATAACGCTGAGCACATGATCGGCAGAGCACCTAGTCGACTGCGATGTGCCTATTGCAAAAGCCTAACTGCCACTTTTTGTCAAAAATGTGAAGTCAATTAACATTCTAAATGTTTCTTGGCATTCCATTCTTAAGTTTCTACCATAAATATGTGTAAAAATAAAATGAATAATAAATAATCTCACTATAACATATTTGTTTTAATTACCTATAACACATGTAGGATATTTGCCCGTTGTTTCGTTTTCGAACACTTCTAAAATACCTACAAAACAAAAATATTTTTGACTAAAACTACTTAATACTATTATAGGAGTTAATCAACATAAACATATCTGAAAATAACCAAAATCGGAATCCCAATGTAGTTCTGGGCATATATGGGTTAACACAGTTGCGAATTAATTTTGATGCTATTGAAGAAAATCACGGTGTATGTATTCATCATCATCATCATCATCACCCCGTATAACGTCCACTGCTGAATTTGGACGAACCGAACGAACCCGAGGTGGTTTTTTTTTTTACTTTACAAACATTCATTTCACGGACACAAAAAAAAACCCAGACTCAGAACAACTGTTTGTGGTTCACACAAATAATTGTCCCGGGTGGGAATCGAACCCAGAACACCAGGTCTCAGAAGCAACTTCCGTAACCACTGAGCCACCGGTGCAAGGCACACTTTTCAAAATGTTATGAATAATGGCTGTTACGCGTGATCTCATCAACGTTTCCTTTACGTAAGAGCGTTGTGTTGCGTTGTGTTGTGAGCGGTTGTTTTCATAAAATAAATACGATATTCAAATTGTTTTAATATTATCATACATTGTTGATGGCTATTTCTTAAATATTTTCGATAAACTAAACACTATCATCATCATCATCATCAACAGCCCGTTAACATCCACTGCTGAACATGGGCCTCCTCTTAACAGACCTTGGCAAGGCAGGATCGTAGAGGGATATTGCTATAATCACCACGCTTGGCAGACGGATTGGTGATCGCAGTAAGATGTAAACCTTGAGCTAATAGATGCTGCTGCCCATCCATCAGCCATATGTCCCTTAGTCGCCTTTTACGACACCCATGGGAGGACATGAGGTGGTCTATTCTAAGTTATTTATTATTTAAATATACTATTAACTTAACTTCCAAGTTTTAGATTTGAAAGACGATAAGTTATACTTATACAAGGTGTAACGGAAAGGGTATATACATAGAAAGAGCAAGGCTTCTTTGGATCATAACAAACGATATGGCAAGGGTTAATTAATCCTATCTGTACAAGTCCGGAAGTAATGATTTTTTTAAATTCATAGATACCAGAAACTAAACTATTCAAATTGAAATAAATACATCACTAGCAATCAGCTGATCGATGTCAACGAACTATTTTCAAGTAAAAATAAACCTCTTACTCCTGGTATTTCTGAATAAAGGGTTCCGCATTATTATTTTTTATTTGCAAAATAAAAAATTCTTGGAGTATTTTATTTTGAGTTGTAACCCTTGCCATATCGTTTGTTATGATCCAAAGAAGCCTTGCTCTTTCTATGTATATACCATTTCCGTTACACCTTGTATATTTCCACGATTTTAAGATCAACTTCAATGTTTACACTTAAGTTATAATACTTATTCCTCTAATGAAGCCGTGAACATTTCTTAAGTTAAACGTTGAAAGTTTGTTAAATACAATTCCCGAACCAAATCTAAGGTCAAGGCCGCGCTGATACGGCAATAGTGACGCAGCGGTAAACAAATCAATTTCGCTAAAATATATTATCGAGCACAGGTTGGAGTCCGGCATTAACTAGACCACTCCATTACTTGCTAGGGTATCGTAAAAGACTAAGGGTCATATGGCTGATGGATAGGCAGCAGCATCTATCAGCTCAAGGTCAACATCTCCCTGTGATTACCAATCCGCCAAACATGGTGATTATGGCAATATCCCTCAACGATCCTGGCTTGCCAAGGTCTGTTAAGAGGAGGCCCATGTTCAGCAGTAAACGTAAGCGGGCTGTTGATGATTGACGAAGCACAGTTTACTGTACTACATATGTGATTATTTATTATTATATCAGCCCATAGTGTCTCACGGCTGGGCAAAAGCCTCCGTCCACTCTTGCCACTTCTCACGGCTTTCTGCGATCGTGGTCCAGTCTTTCAAGAAGCGGTCCAAGTCATCTCGCCATCTTCGCTTGGGCCTGCCACTACGTCGAGTTCTCCCTTATGGCATCCAATTTGATGTTTGTGAATGCCAATCTGATGTGTTACATACATAATAAAAAATAAAATATATAACTACCCACAATATTGAGGAAGGAGCAACAGCTTTCACCTGTCACAAGCTATACCAAGCGAGGTAGCCTAGTCACCACGCTAGGCATGGTCATCGTGTCCCCTCTTAGAAAGGACTTTAAATAACGAATGATGATGAAGAATTGTAAACTTACTTAGCAGCAAAGTGCCGAAAATTCGTATACCAGCAAGACTCCATGCTTGTCCTCTGGCCGGTATTCTATCCTGGATCCGTCTCCACACCACGTCTACTGGCACATAGTAGACTAAGGCGAAGGACAGCAGCATCACACATGCTACTAGAAGCTTCGCCGTTTGAGCCAGTCTGAAATATCATGTTTCAAATATTACAAACAGACACTTCAATTTTATTTATGTGTAGGTATATATACGAGTATGATACGTGAAAGTCTGAAAGTGCATCTTAAGGCGCATCGTTCGCACTTCAGGTATTTAACGGGGATATTGACGGAAAGTGGCATTTCTTATCTGTTATATTTAAAGATTATTTATTTTGCAAAAGCAAGTGGCAATAACAGACCGATTTTAAGTCATTATTAGGTCAAAAACATGGAAAAAGCCTTGTATCTGTAAACTTAATTTTATACTATTAACTTTCAAGACTTAGTACTTAGGTATTAACAGTAGACTCAATTTTGATTTTTATATTCGTAATTTTTATATTCGCTTATTCATTGATAAATACTTAAAGTGCGAACGTTGTGCCTTAAGGCTTTTCTTTATTCAGTGGTGACCTGGACCGTTGTCTTAACTTAGGCGTCCGTGACTTAGGAAACTAATCTAAAGAAGCTAATCTCACCGTTTTATACGCTGTTACACGCGACTTCTTTTGCGTGTCAATTTAGATATAAATTAATATTATTTTAATATAAAATCGAATGTTCATCCATAATGATAACGTAACTACTAAAAATTATAAGTTGCTTTAAGCAAGCTTTTTTGAAAGCTAATTGATTACTTACACTTCGTCTTGAGGCAAATTGAGGGTCAAGCTGCCCCTGACGGCATCTCCATATTTCAGATAGCCGGAGAAGCCGACAAAGCCATACAATACGGCTATCGCCGTCATCGCTATGTTGAGCACCCCGGGACAGCCGAGGAAGTCTTGGGGTTTCTTCATCTCATTTTCCAAGGGCATCACCACACCGATACCTTCCATGGCGAACAGTGCAGTGCTGGAATGAAAAATAATTATTGTTTTCACATTTTGGTATCATTTAACACATTTTACATATTTTTGTGGCAATGAGAAGTTACGAAAATTGAAAATAGACTTTTCGTATATTTATTTCCAGTTGAACACAGTAACAATAACGTAGGAAATATGTGTCGTAACTTAGAATATGGAAATTAATCTGTGGCAATTTCCATATGCACTTCTCGCAAAAATATGAAAACAATGCCAATAAAAATTTCTTGTCTAGAGTATATATCCTCCACCATTTATTTCTTTTTAATGTTTGAAATTGGATATTTAACTATCATAGATAAAGATTTGCTTCCTATAGAAAAAAGCCCGTTCCCTGGTATACGATTTTCCTATAGATGATGTTACTGCATTCGGGATCAATGGCTTCACGTTCTTTTCCAGGCACAGAGGGTAATCCCTCAAGAGGGTATCAGATAGGCCCGCGCAAAGTGTATCATTTTTGCGATTGGAACATTTGCATCTGAATCACTAAACTGTTCCGGAACACTGATATGTTTCATTTGGAACATTTGGAACACCGGCACCGGCTCAAAAGATGCAATTGAATAAACATGCAATTCAAACAATATCATAAAACAACTGATCGTGTTTGTTTAAATTTGCGCAAACATAAACAATTCAAAAAGCTTTGTCAAAGTAAAATGATACCTAGTCTTCTATTTCATACAAGAAACAACCTAATAGTATTTGATATGTAAGCACCATAATGGTTATTATTACGTGCATTGAATCAAGAGCCGCTATCCGAGAGCTAGCGAGCGAGCGTATATGTACCTATCCCGCTCACCGCTCAGCATTTTGTGTCTCACTCAAATCTCTCAATCGCAACTCGCAAGCGACGTCGTTCACGGTCCGGTCGGTCCGCAAAGTAGTGTTCCAGATTCAGTGTTCCAAATGATGCATTTAAAACATTACTGACGTTCCAATCTTTCGAAACACTAAGATGTTTCGGAACAGTGAGTCGGTTCAGTAAAAAGCTACACACCTCTAGTATCAGACCCGGACCCGGACCCGGACCCGAAAATGGATTTTACCCAAACACTCTTTTCCGCGCGTGGGGATTAAAACTACAACGTACAAGACTTACAGCACTATATGCCACCAAGGTTTGACTTCGATTTTAATCTTGATTAAAGGCTATTCAAAAGAAAAATTAACGTAGCCCATATATTTGACGGGAACTTGACCATTATTCTTAATAGCATGATTGTTATTCAAGTCCTATCTGCCATTATACCTCATCATAAGTGTCTTTTTATTAATTTTAAGCTAGTATCTATCACCCTTTGCTGTTTTAGTTAAGTATTGAACAGATTTATAGTACCTTCTTATGTAAAGCTATAATACTAGAATAGAATAGAATACTCATTATTGTACTCAGAAGCAAACAAGACCAAAAAAACACAAGAAAGAAATCATAATTTACACAGTACAATGGGCGGTCTTATCGCATTTAGCAATTTCTTCCAGACAACCTTTGGATGAATATGGAGCTTTAAGTTTAAGTTTAAGATGACAAAAATAATGATCTCGGAGTTTCTTATAGTCTTTCTCCGGGTGTCACAACGTAGGTAGATAGAGAAAGACTCGTAGGAAGCTAGGATAGGGTCCGGTCGTCCTTGCAAGGCGAGGCTCGCGACGCGTTCTATGCTTCTGACCTAATCCCAGCCCGCGCTGGTAGATTCTTATTTTATTTATAATACGCGACTATCACATGCCACATTGGTAGATTTAATAACATTACTGTTGAAATGTGTACTAATTAATTAGTCAATATTTTTTTTTCTTTGTTTATTTTTATCATTGTATTTGACTTATAATAAGTACGATCGATTCGTCTACATTATCAATAAACGTTTTCATTGAATTTCAAAACGAATTAGACTAGATCATACTCATTTCCCGACCCTTATCCCAGTTCATTTGTGTTCGGCGCAACACGTTTTTTTCTTTCATTCAGTCATGTCAGCCGTCACGCTATCACTAACTTCTTTTTCCTTCATATCACCCAATCCATTTATCTAAATTTTGAAATTAACTATACTAATCTATTTGCCTCATTGGGCATGCGGATTAATGCAGTATATTAATTTTCGATTCCCGGATTAGGCAAAAATTTGTGTCACAGGAAATTTACTATTTAGAAAAATCTAAGTACCAGCCCGAAGTCTGAAAGTTGGTGTTGTTTCATCGGTCACTCGGAGAACTCGTTAAGCTATTGACCCTGCGTCTTGTGTCGTGTGTATCGATATAACCGATATTTTGAGAGTAAAGGAATAGAGAGTGCACTCGTGTTTGCGCACATACTTGTGGAACAAAACGGACGGGAAGACTACTGTTCCTTTCTACTAGTCTATTTCATCATGATAAGCAACGCAACAAGGGTCGATGATGATGTCTAGGTATAATAAACACTAATATACAAGTTTGGATTCATCGTATAGCATTCGCTCCCATAATAAAAACATTTTAATGAAATATTATAGAAATTACTCGTCGATTTCTAGTGTTTTATACACTAATACGCGCAATATGAAATAGTTTTAATAACTTTCGAGTTTAATATCTAATGTTTATAATATTGCGCGTGCGCGTTTCTCGCTTGCGCATAGGTACCCAATCTGAGGATAGCCTAATATTGATAAAAATCGTGTAATTAATTATTATTATTTAATATGAATACTGTTATTTTTATTAATCCTCTGATAACTTTTATTATTATGTTCCACGATCAAATCGAGGTAGTTCTTAAGAAAGGCCAGGTTAAAAGTAGCCGACACCGAAGGAAATCTGTGAGGAGATTAATTAATGTAGAAGAGGCGTAAGTAGTAGGTCAAGATCGTAGCAAGTGGAAGGAAGTGGTATCTGCCTACTCTATGGGAAAGAGGCGTAAATGTATGTATGTATAACTTTTATCTGACGTTTGAAAAATCAGCCCATTCAACTTACCTTATAAATGTAGGTAAACCCGTAATAGAAGCTCCTAATGCCTTATCCGAGAAGTTCGGCTGATCTCTAAGACAATAGTACATGGAGATGCATATCGAGGCCAACCACACGAAGTTGGCGAGTGCGGAGAAGGGCACCAGGTACTTCAGCTTGGTGATCTGCGTTAGAGGCACTAGCACCAACACAGTCAGACCACAGAACACTGTGACAGTCCAGTCGGGACCTCCGTACGCGATTGACACCTGAAGCAAAATCATAGTTGTGGAGTTACAGGAATGAGGATAAAAAAATTTGGTCCGTCTGATTACCAAAAAATTGGGCACGTATTTATTAACATATAAAATCAAAAAAAAAAAAAAAAGATCCATAATACCAAAGACACTCAACAATTTAAAAACTCGCGTTAGAGATAACTATTTATCACTGTAATTATAATGAACTTCACTTGTTACAAATACTTTCCTACGTTTTTAAGTATTTTATTTTATTATATCAACCCTGTCAAGCGTGGTGACTATTATAAAAACCTTTCCTCAGGAGTAGACCCATATTCAGCTGTGGACGTTTATCTAAGGCTAACCCCACATTGACCGTACGCCTTTGTCGAGCGCGTGATCGACTGACGACGCGAGCGCCGAGTCCCCGTCACGTGTCAACCCAAAAGTTACTTTATGAAATAAAAATAAAAAAGTTTTTACCTACGTGAACCTATTACAGAAATTTGTAAATAGTCAAAACATATTTTGGCTTATCAATTAACTAAGTTAAATTAATTAAGTTTTTATAGCACAAGCTTTGCTTAGTTTGGGGCTAGGATGATCTGTGTGACATTGTCCCTAGATATTATTATTATTATTATTATTATAGCTTCAGCCTAAAAGCGGACAGGAATGAAATTATAATATTATTTTTATTATTATGATTGAATAGTCTAAGTTCTGTCCTTTAAATGTAACGTGCTCTCATTTCACGATACTAACTACATTTTGATCACTTACTTGTCTAAAAGATTCTGCTATCACAACAACGTATACGCAACATGCTCCCGCGTGAGTCAGCGCGAGCGCCCAGTCCGCGAGCTCCCTGAAAATAGTAACGATAATAAATTAATAAAAAGCATTCTTTCTTTATTATCTGATAGCTAATTGTTTATCTATCTAAAATTTGTTTAAGTTACTAATTTACATTAATTATTTGTTAACTGTTGTTGGAAGAGGCCTTTACTCACGTAAGGGAGGCCTAACTCATATACGATAGTTAAAAGTTAAGTACCTATAGTTAATTTAGGGCTTACTTTTCGATTCCCAAACAGACATTGTCATAGGAATTAATTTAATTTTTGACAAAATTTCCCTACTCATTATGCCAAAATAGAATTTTAGCTTCTTAGGCTACAGAAAGAGCTTGGTCTGAGTTAGCATACCACGTTTTGGATAGGGCTAGTCCCACATATCCCACCGATAGCGCGCGAATACGCTGTAGCGGCGGCGGTGGGAATGCGTAACTGCATTTCCCCCCGGACAACAAAAAAAAAGGCTTCAGAAGGAGCCAAATTCATCGATCATAAGCTTGGTTTAAGATTAAATAATGATTTGATTTTATGTATATTTATTATAGTTATAATTTACGGGGTTGACATCATCACTATGTTCCATTACATAGTGATGATGTCAACCCCATATTTTCAACTAGCTTCCGCGCGCGGTTTCACCCGCGTAATTCCCGTTCCCGTAGAAACTTAAAAAAAAATATAGCTTATAGCTTCCTCAATAAATGGGCTATCTAACACTGAAATAATTTTTCAAATCGGACCAGTAGTTGCTGAGCTTAGCGCGTTCAAGCAAACAAACTCTTCAGCTTTATCTATTATGGCAAATAACTCATTATTAGGAACATTTTTTTTGCGTTTTATACTCGTGATAATTTCTCAACGAAATGTCCGATTGGAATAAAACAAAAAGTATTTTACTCCTACATAAATACCCTTGATAACATAATGCTTAATTTGGATAAGGATTAATATTACGATATACATTTAACGTAGTTTCTTTCTTCAGACGATTTAATATTTTTTTATAAACATAAAAGCGGTAATTGTGACTAAACTATGATAGTTAGATATATGCTCTCGCGGGCTTTTTTGTAGATCTTAATAAGACCTACAAACCCGTAGTACATCATTTTGTTCTATTGTCAATAGTTTTTGCAGCGCACGCATAAATAGGTTTTCGCTTTTACACCTTGGGTTACAAAATCGCAATTTTTTTACGGATCCCTAACTTTTTTGAAAATAAAATATAGCCTATAACCTCCCTCGATAAATGTACTATCCAACACTGAAAGAATTTTTGAAATCGGACCAGTAGTTCCTGAGATTAGCGCGTTCAAACAAACAAACAAACAAACAAACAAACAAACAAACTCTGCAGCTTTATAATATTAGTATAGATAAAGATTGAAAGAATAAATAATCTAAGTCCTTAAAAACTTAATAAGAAGCAATGTTTTCTAGTGTAGGGTAAGATATATAGTATATATAAAATAGTATATTTAGTTCATGTGTAATAAATAGTTAGTTACAAAATATATATTAATTTTATTTATTAGTCTATCCAGCTTATTACTTATACGAGTGCAACATTATAAGTGTCCGACCTTTAAGGTTTTTTTTTCGGATGGACATACGTAAGTTGCCACGAGGCTTTTGCTACTTCACCGGGCATAAAGGCGAGCAGAGCTCCAGCCTTAATAAATGGTTCAAATACTACAAACTAAGCAACCTGCGCAAGAGCCGGACCTCGGCTCAGGGCGGTCCATGGCGATGAGATTGAGGGATTATAAACTTTTAGAATTTTAGGCGAGTTAAGTGCAACTGTCGCTCTACTTTACAGTTCGGGGGCCTTTCGGACTTCGGGTCTACGAGGGCATCGGATGGTTTGTTCGACCTTTTAGGGTTTCATATATCCATCATCGCATTTTTTACACGCGTAAAAATTTAAATTAAATGTAATAATTTCTATCCATGAAATTATACGTACTATCTCATGGACCATTTTTTTTAAAATATGTAATTTGGAATAAAAGCAATTTTTTTGTCTTATTAAAGAACATAGTTCTAAGGATGAGATGACACTAACCTGGCGATGGGCGCGAACCTTCGTAATGGCTGCGGTCCATTTTGGAACACCAGGTCACATGTATCCGCATAACCGAGTGAGGGCCTCTTTAGCTCCACGCACAGCTGTTGGGACGTTTTTACCTGAAAAAGATTTTCGTAATCATTTATACTATACTAATATGTTAGACTAGCATCGGTTCTACCCGCATAACTCCTGTTTCCGTAAAAACTTCATAATTAATGTATACCCTTCCTCGATAAAAGGGATATCTAACACTGAAAGAGTTTTTAAAAACAGTCCAATATTTCCTGATATTAGCGCGTTCAAGCAAACAATCAGACAAACAAACTCTTCAACTTTATATATTACTATATAATTCATCATCAGCCCTTATAACGTCCACTGCTGAACATGTAAAACAAGCTCCATGCAAGGTAGCCACTTTTGCCATAGTAACTTCGTTCGGCAGGCCGATTGGTGACCGCAGTGTTATGTAATAAATTATAACACTAACAGGGCACCGGTGATGTCCGTTCCTTGGTCAATAGCTATAAATGGTGTAATAAGAATTCAATGCCTCAAGATGCTTTCCGATACACGGAAGGTATTTCGTCAGCCAGCCATAAATAAAATAAATCTCTGATTTTACACCAAGCTTTCTTGTCAACCTCCGGCACTAAACGCGAGACTAATACTGCTAATGCTAGGCCAAGGAGGTTGTCTGTGTCTTGTGTATATCATGCTAGATAGTCAACACATTCAGCAAAAAATAGAAGACCTAATAATGATATTTTAAAAATATGTCAATAATAAATTTTGAACACTGAAAGGAGTCGAACCTGCAGTGTTTGGTAAATGCCTGATAACCAATTCAGTCACGATTAAATCAATTTTAGAAATTTATGATTCCTCGTTCTTCGTTTCTGAAGGTTAAGTTTAAGGTGTTCTGGGTTCGATTTCCACCCGGAACAATTATTTTAGTGAACACACAGATATTTGTTCTAAGTCCGGTTGAGCATGTGTATGTGAATTGAGTGTTTGTAAAGTCAACCTCCGAAGCGTAGCGGTATTTGGCACGCTTTAAATCTTGGAGGTCTCGTTTTCGATCCCCACGCCGGACAAGAAATCTTTGTGTAGATTTTAAGATTTCTGTTCGGGTCTGGTTGGCTGAGGGACTATCCTCCATGCCTCGGAAAGTTAAGCCCGGTTCCGATTGTTATAACATCATCTATAGCATGTTTATACCAGGGAACGGGCAGCAGCGTTTCCTTGTATGTTACAACATAATACTGCGCTCACCAACCCGCCTGCCAAGCGTGTTGACTACGGCAAAGACCCTCCCTCGGGAGGAAGCTCATGTTCAGCTGTACGGGCTGATGATGATGAAAGTCCCGCGACACAGGGATTTATTTCCCTAGTGCGGGATTTATCTTAAAAAAAAGAACTTTGGTGGTTAGGTGTCAGAACTTTAAAGACTATCTTACTTACTGTATCTAAGCCAATAGCAATGTCTTCTAGCAATTACCCATGCGGTCAAAATTGACATGCGGAAATTCTTTAAATGTTACGTAAGTATACTTAAAAGGTTATGTAACGACTTAAAGACCGAACCTTTGTGTGCTTTGAGAATGTGCGACTTTCATTAGAAAGTGTTACAAGTGATATTGTTAACAACTGTTACGAATTGTGGAGAGAACGCGTATTAATATAATAACTGCTCTATTCATTTGGGTAAAAGATTAGATGTTGTATGGCGCAACCGGCATTTTTACGCGACACACGCGCTCATTAACTAATTAATTTTAGTAAGCTTTGCCAACAGACCAGCAGACAACCAGAGTATTAACGGCTCCCTTGGCGGACCAAGTACACGGTTTCTCAAACCTTAACCTCATGTCACTTCACCAAGGGAGTCGTGAATTAATCTATAGAAAACAACGTAGCGAACAAGAACCGCGTGGGTCGTCTATTGATCATTTTCATTAACAGTTCATTAGCTCATTAATTAAATTAAAAGACAATACATGTTTAATGTGAATTATCGAATTTTATTTTAAACTCTCATCAAAGAATTGTGGAGTAGTTAACAGACTAAACATATAGGTTTTTTTTTTCAAGGCAACTCCCGCACTAGGGAAATAAATCCCTGTGTCGCGGGGGACTTTACAAACATTCATTACACGGACACAAAGAACACCCAGACTCAGAATAACTATTTGTGGTTCACACAAATAGGTAGGGTAGGGATAGGGTAGGGGTAGGGTAGGGGTAGGGTAGGGGTAGGGTAGGGCAGGGGTAGGGTATAAAAGTCCACCCGTGCGAAGCCGGGGCGGGCCGCTATTTCATAATAAAATATAGCTTATTGCTTTCCTCGATAAATGAGCTTTCTAACACTGAAATATTTTTCCAAATCGGACAAGTAGTTTCTGATTAATGATTTTAATCAAACAAAAAAACTCTTCATCTTTATACAATAGATATATTAGTATAGATAATAATATTATATAATGTAGGACAACCTCCGTAGTGTAGCGGTATTTGGCTCACTTTAAATCTCGGAGGTCGTGGGTTCGATTCCCATGTAAATTCTAAGCTTTTGTTCCGGGTCTGGTTAGTTGAGGGACTACCCTCCATGCCTCGGAAAGCACGTAAAGCCGTTGGTCCCGATTGTTATAATAACATCTATAATAATCGTATATCGATGAACGGGCAGTAGCGTTTCCTTATGTCATCATCATCATCATCATCAACAGCCCGTTTACGTCCACTGCTGAACATGGGCCTCCTCTAAACAGACCTTGGCAAGCCAGGATCGTAGAGGGATATTGCCATAATCACCACGCTTGGCAGACGGATTGGTGATCGCAGTAAGATGTAAATGTTGAGCTAATGGATGCTGCTGCCCATTCATCAGCCATATGTCCCTTAGTCGCCTTTTACGACACCCATGTGGGAAGTCATGGGGTGGTCTATTCTAAGCCGGAAACCACCTTATGTGGTACACCATAATACTGCGGTCACGAACCCGCCTGCCAAGCGTGGTGACTATGGCAAATACCCTCCCCTGTCACATTCTGTTCGTGACGTTCGTCGGTCGTATGCGTCCGAATACTAACGAGTCTGACACATACATACGAAATGCAATTGTATATAATTAATTCTGCAACCTAGATACCTAATTAGTATTATTATTCCATTGTATTTAATTCAACAAAATTTAGCACTGTTTGAAATTAAGTCCACTAATGTTCAATATAAATGTACTAAAGTATAAATAAGTAAATAAATCAATTAAAATATCATCACTAATTTGAAATTATGAGAATGTACTTAAAAACAATGACAATTTATGTCGGCCAAAAAGTATCTGAACATAGAGGTAGTCAAGTTACATTTCAATTCGTTAAAAACTGGCAACAGTGGCATAAAACTCAGCTCAACATCTAAAATTCACAATTCTTCAATCCCCCCAGCAAGCGCCCAGTACCGGGCCTAGACCTACAACTTGGGCCTTCTGCTCGCGTTGCTAAGTTTGTAGTTTTTAAACCATTCAGAAGGCTGGAGCCGTGCGACTTTTGTGTAGGATTGCCATCTCAAAAATTTGTATCAAGACAAGACGCATGATAACCCCGCAGTTTAGAGCCCAGAACTCGGATAATACTACCTAACAGTTTTATTTTGAATATGAGTCGCGCGCGGCCCAACACTTTACATTTTTAAACCCAGACAAGAATTAAGCCCTGCCCGAACGCTCCCCACTACGACGCTAGGACAAATCCCGGCTTACCCGGACGGATGGAAATTGGCAACCTTACCTTTATGAAGTAAAAACATTATGATAATCTCGTAGCTAAGTATATAACTTCGCCCGAAAAACAAACAATTTTATCCTCCAATTCCAATGAAAGTTATGTCAACCAATTACGTAGCAACAGTTTAATTGTTAAGCAAGTTAAATCGTAACATTAATTATTTGCATGTGGTTAATGGATAACCATAAGGCCCTCCCAAACCGTTTCGGTACAACATAATACAATTAAACAATCCCTTATCGTTTATATACCCTACATATACAATTCTGAACCTGTCTTTCGCTTCGACAGTGTTTGATGGAGGTTTATGTTCAATGGGTTATCGAGTATAATAGAGCCCACGCAATTTATGTGAGAACGGAATGGGAATCAACTTATACCTTCATTTATACTATGTTCATTAAAACTAAGTGAGAGCGTATGAATGAATGTTTGGTTATATTGTGGGATTGCGCTCCCACTTTGCTGTAGACGAAAATTGATCATTATGTTTTTCGGAGGGACATATATTGACAAAGACGAGGTTTTTGCTACTTCACTTACACAAAGGCGAGCAGTGCTCTAGCCTTAATGAATTCGTTCGTAATTAGCGTTACAGGTCAATGTTACTTCAAACAAAAAGTACATCATCATTCTTCAATTTCAGTTTCTACTGAAATTTAAAAAATAGTAAATAATTTCACAAGATCTGATTGATACTCTAAAATGGCTTCATTTAAGAGTTGATTTACGGTGAAAATTTAGTTAAACATTTCAGTTGGTAATTATTCACAGCGCCTGCGGAATTTTTGATTACAAAGTTGTTAGTTTTCTTAATAAACAATATTTTTTAACTATGACGGATCAGTGAGTAATTGTAGACGACGGTGCTTCAAACTTCAAATTGATTATTATTTTTATATATAACTAGCTGGCCCGGCAAACTTCGTACCGCCTCAAAATCTACGCGGTGTCCTACATCTACCCTACCCTACCCCTACTCTACCCCTACCCTGCCCCTACCCTACGCATTAGTACGTAGCCTCGCACCCTTTTAACTTATCTATGTTTCACTTGCGTTATTGGTTATGGAGATAGAACGGGTGTCCGGCACTAGGTGCCGTCCGGCGTTAAGGGACTTCCCCCTATATATATTATTATTTTTTATAAATAAATCAAGCAATTAATTCGTCTAAAAAATTTAAACATAAGTTACAAGTCAAAAAGGAGTTCTATGTAGTGAATATATAACATTTATCAGATTGATTTTATGATAAAAGCTCAGTAAAGTATCCGAATTGTTGTAAATGATTCTGTGAAAGACTCATCCAGAGATAAAAAATATATCAAGTATTAAAAATTATAATTTATTTTAAAATTTTTATTTATAATATTCGAATACACAACAAAAACATTATACAAAGCTACTGTTTATTTCAAAATCTCTTCCAGACCCGTTAAGAAATAAAAAGCGGATCACGTGTCTTAAATAAAAAAAAAAAAAAAAAAAATATATACTGATATTTACATATCGTCGGCGATAGTGGACAACTTAAGTGACAATAACTAATAAGGTTGAATATCTAATGCAGCAAATTTATATTTGACCCTTTACGACACAAATAAAGAAAATATTTCTTGGCGGATTAAATTACACCTTGTTAGCAACTGTCGCAGTATTGCAGTATCACCGACAATATGATATTTTTTAAATTGCTATTTGAAGGGTATCGCCCGGTATCGTCAAAGAACATGGATTTTTCTAATAAATAGATTTTGAGAAAAATGCAATTAAATGTTGGGAAGTTTGTCGTTTTTAGTGAGATTATCGTTTCGTTCATAAACAAAAACGTATTTTCAGTGCTATCTGTATCGGTGGTAGTCAATACCACCGATAAAGTTATGTTACCAATAATTTAAAAAAAAATCGTCATTCCCTGTTCTTATTTCTGTACTCTTCATTTTTTTTTTTTTTTTTTTTTTTCCTTTTTATAATCACAACTCCCGCACTAGGGAAATAAATCCCTGTGTCGCGGGGGACTTTACAAACATTCATTTCACGGACACAAAGAACACCCAGACTCAGAACAACTATTTGTGGTTCACACAAATAATTGTCCCGGGTGGGAATCGAACCCAGAACACCAGGTCTCAGAGGCAACTATCGTAACCACTGAGCCACCGGTGCAGTCATATTCATTTATAATAGCGTATTTATACTGTGAATAAGAAATTTAGTATAACCTTCATTTACAGGTATATGTTTTCATGATCAATAGAATAGAATAGAATTTAAACATACCTAAACACAAAAAATAATTTGAAGCCAGCACGGATATATTTACATAAAATACAAACTTTTATTTTGTTTTGACACATGTTTGTCAAAACGAAACAATAATATTTAGTTTATTAATTTTGTACTTCATGTAAATTTATCGTCATTCTACATATACAATTTTTGTCTGCCAGTCTGTTTGTAGTCCAGTCTGTTATATGTTTGGGTAATCCGGAGAGGTTGGTTCGATAACGCGATATACCTACCTAGTACCTATGTAGCCGGTACCCGGACTGTAGCTGCGTTTAAAATCTGGTCGACGCGAGCAAAATTGGGCTTTTGTTAGGCAAATTGTACGTTTTAAAGGTCCCAGTGATCCACATAAAAACTAAGGACCGGCAACAAAAGGTATATAATTTATCGGTATTAAATTATTCTTACCAGAATGTGTATAGCGTGACAGCATACAGCAGCCACAAACAGGGTTCCAAGGCTTCCAACTAGGAGACCAGAGTTCTTGAAGGCTAAAGGCATCGCCAGCACACCCGACCCTAGAGATGCCTTCAGCAGGTGGGCTAAGGCTCCGAAACTCCTGGAAATTGTTAAACGCTTATTTATTTCAAATTAAGTTTATCTAAAATTAACTTATTATATAAAAATTACAATGTAAATATTTCACACATTTCCGTAAATAATTTTACATCAGAACACGTACATTAAAGGTAGAATCTTCAATAAATTAATTCAAATATCGTTATAATAAATTAAATTTTAGAGACATAAAAGAAAATTTAAACTTTTATTGACTCATTTACCGAACACGATATAAATCGAATTTTTAGACCGCTTTCCCACCGCGCCGCCGTCTGCGTCGCGTAGTGCGGTTATGAAGACTTTAACTACTCAGTTCGTATAGAAGAATCGCTTGGTAACCAACCTGCCAGTGGTTTTAGGTTGTTGCCTTAGGTTTGCGTCTGATCAAGTAGTTGGCTTGATGTAAGAATGATGTAAGAGGTTACTACTGATCGATGGCCACTTGTAAACATCAGCCAAAGGTTTCTATCTTCCTTTCTAAATTCATCTGTCAAGCGTTATGGCAAGATTATGGCAATATCTTCCAACGATCCCGGCTTGCCTGTCTGTTAACAGGAGGTCTATGTCCAGCAGTGAATTCAAATGGACTGCTGAATAATTGTGAAACAATAATTAAGTACTCTCAGAGATGAATTACATTAAGTGTCTCAAGTTAAATTAGAAACTTTTGAGAACATTCAAACACAATCCATTGTTTATCGTCTTAAACAATTTGGATGGTTACGGTGATAAACCAGATTCTCTAAACTTCCGGGACGAAATGTGCTGACGGTCTAATGAAATGACCAAATTAACGAAGGCTTTGAATGGCTAATTGGACGAATGCCTTTGTCTAAGTTCTGGAAGGGAAACAATTCGTGCAACAAAATGGCCAGGGTAAAGTCAAATTCGTGTTCATTTTAATATATGCGCAATTTATAACCATTTAAATTTTTTTTACATCCTTTTGAAGGTACGAGAGGTACTTTATAAAGTGTCTGAAGAAAATTGCTTGCCCAACATGCAATCCTTAAAAATGTTGTAACCTTTATGATCCCAATCCCGGTTTCCTGATTGTCTTGAGTGTCTTTAAAAAATTGTGGCATGCAGGAAATACCGCAGCCCAATTCTATGGTCATGCAGTTCAGTAGACTAAGTTAATATTACAGAAAGAAATAAACCCAATGAAGAAAATGATCGAAATTAAAAACATTTTCAAAAATATTTCAAGAATAAAATAAATATCGCTTCATTTTGGTTGAATAAACATTTGAGGCGATTTTATTAATTTTACTTGAATACGAAGTCGGCTTTGATTTAAAGCTCCGGCGCAATTTAATTTTAAGACTGTTTGTGCTGTCATTAACCCTTATAAGTGGGAATAAATGTTAATGAGAATATTAAATTGTGCTTAATTTCCAAGACTGTTAGTTTAAAATTAGCTTCGTATGTTAAAAAGAGTATTTTTGGTATTTTCTTTCTTATTTCGCGCGTTAAATAAAATGTGTGTTATAAAGCGAGATAACATCGTATCGAACATTGTGACGATAGGAAAAGGGCGGTAGAACTAATATGTAAATTACAACAAAACATCGATATTCTATAAAACAAATTAAGCTAGTAAAATGTATGTTATATCGAATTAATTTATTACGAATGGTCGCAATCTGGATGTACCGAACTTCGAAAGTTTGCTCGTACACTATTGAGATGTGCGATGTGCGACTTCGAAAGTTTGTTATGACGAATCACCCGATATTCCGCATGGCAGTCATATAGGCGTTAATAAATAAGTCGAGCAAAGAGTGCAAAGAGTTGAAAATGCAACAAAAGTGTTTGTGTTTCTCAATTTTACACGTTAAAATGAAGAGATAGATTAATGTATCCATTTATTTGTTTAAATTGTCTAAAGAACGGAGACGACTTATGCTAGTTTGCGGTGGTATAGCGTGAATTACGTTGCCGTTATATACAACGGTTATAATATCATTATTAAAGTTTATTAATTCTTCTTGGCACAGCTTTTATACATATAAAAAACCCTTCAAAAACTTGCAACACTTGGGCCGCGGCCTGGAATTCGCGTTCTGCGGGGCGACGGCGGCGGCGGCACGGGCATGTTTTGAGAGTACCAGACGAGTGATGCGCGCCTGACAAACAAATCCCGCACCACCGCCCCGGTCGCTGACTTCGAGACCGCGCCGCGGCTTTAGAGCCTTTGAGGTGGACACAGGTCACTCATGGTGCATGCCTTAGGGTCCGGAGAGAAGGCAGAAGGCGTGAGTCCGTTCCAGAACCGTAATCTACATTTATTAAAGAGTTAAATTTAATAAAAAATATTAAGGTATAGTCAAAATCAAATGTCTTGTTGTGCCTTGCTATGAAAATATCTGAGTATTATTATTTCTATAGCTTTATAAGATTATATCTGTTTTTCATTAGAGTTAGTAACGTGTATAATCTTTATGTACGGCTTAAGAAATGTTAAACAGATTATGCATAGAGATAAAAATTATTATGGGTACATATAAATTACAAATTTTATAATATTAGTATTGTTAAGAAGTTTTACCGCTATGTTAAACATATCGAGGGGTGAAAGGCTATTTGTTTGAAGCGACATTTTGGACGATATGGAGTTATATACATATTCGGATTCAGCGAATTTTTCTGCGTCGTCTGAGCCGGGTTTCGTACAATTCTGAGCACTTTTATGGCGCTTAAAACAATGCCAGTTTAGTGCATAATTCTCAAACATGATGTATGATCCGACTTCAAATTTGCCATATTTTTTTAGTATATCATTTAAGCTGTATACAAAAACAGAGAATCGGATCATAAGCCGTTATTCCCTTCCTAAAATTTTTGTTCGATGGCAGATAAATCGTTTTTCGATGTAGCTATCTTTAGATGAAAAGTCCCTTCAAACATTTTGCTTACGACTACTTACTCTGTGCAATGTCGCTTCAACCAATTTGCCGTCAGCCAAATTCATTAAGACATGTCGTCGGTTCAACCCTTTTCGCAACAACTGTTTTTCACTGTTTAGAACAACCAAGTTATATAACTCCTTTCAAAATCTGAGACATCAAACAACTCTTTAAGAATGTTCATCGTTGCTTAAGCCAACTTTCCTGTATCGTTAAAAAAACCCAAAACCCAAACCCAAATTGGTAGTTAAACAAAATAGCCTATTCCTATTATTATTGAGTAACGTCGATTCAATCATTTTGCTTTCTCCTGCATAAGTACTGTAAAGTCACTTAAACCATTTTGCCTGCTGCTGATTAGTGACAACGTTGGAAGTTGAATCATTTTTCTTTACTCTAAAAATAAGGCGATACAGATCATTTTGTATTAAGCGACAATTAATCTTATACTCATAACTGTTTTTTAATTGAAAATTATACCAAAACATTCAGGGATTTTTTTTCAATAAAAAATTGCGATCCCCATTATAGAAAGAGCACTAGTTTTTTCATAACGATTTTTTTTCCAAATTTTGAATCTTTAAATGGCTCTCCTGTAAAGTTCGTAAAATGTCGCTTCAAACAAATAGCCTTTCACCCCTCGATATGTACATTACCTATTAGACGGATTTCGATCAGTTTTGCATCATCAGAATATTACATTATCCTTGAGCAACGTACGCTGTATTTAACTAAGTATTTCACAGAGTATCGGGAACTATGAGGGTGAAACCGCGCAAATTTAGTTTCTAAGAGTATATAAGTTTGTGTTCACGAAGTGTCCGTCGCGTCGCAATAGCATTATTAGTTCAGCCTCGGTTTTAACGTGCTGTAGCACCACCTATGGTCGGTACATCGTATACCTACTGTCGCCCCAACATGCAGCGGCAGGAATTTGTTAGTGACACAAAAAAAAACTGTCATTTTAGGTACCTAAAATTCATTATCAAAAAGCGGGACATTTGATTTTGGCCACTATCAAATTAAAGCAGCGAATGTGTCGTGTATTTGTTTGTTACAAACATGAAAAGAAGGTGGTATATATATCATATAGGATTCAACCTAGTATAGTTTATCAAAAAAAAAACAGTATTACTCCTTCTATACAGTTTACCAAACAAATCAGTAGTACTCCTTCTATTGAGTTTACTGAAAAAAACAATAGAATTCCCTCTATGGAGTTTACCAAAAAAAATCAATTGTACTCATTCTATTGAGTTTACCAAACAAATCTATGGTACTAGGTACGTTTATAGAGCCGCGGAGCGGGAGGGGGAAGAAGATCCCTCCGCCCACCCGCTCCGCAGACGGCGTGTTGGCCGTCGGCGGCGGGCCGAAACCCGTCGCCAACCGCCCTAGGCTCGGCTTCGGGGAGTGGGGAACATGGGCCCTGCTCCCTTCGAGACTGACCCATGAGGAGTAGGGACGCCTCTACACTCCAGGCGTCCCTATAATTGGGCAAATGGGCCACTATGTGTGGCCCAGGAGATCCCGCGGTGCCATACTGGCCGCGGGTGCCGTCGGGGGGTCGGATTGCTCATGCGTACCCGGCCCCCGCCAACGGCGGATCGAAGGAGTGTCCGGGGGGTTTTAGTGGTGTAGGCTTCTCTCCTCGTGGTATTAGTTTATTAGTTTAGCATACCACGCTATGGAGAGGGCGAGTCCCACATATCCTACTGCCAGCGCGCGAATACGCTGCAACGGCGGCGGTGGGAATGCGTCAATGCATTTCCCCCCGGACAAAAAGAAAAAAAAAGGTACGTTTATAGAGTTAACAAAAAAAAACTGAACGCACAAAAAAATAAGTTCTATGAGAGGCGAGTGGACATTATAATCACTGAAAACTATTTTCAAAGCTTTATAGAATGCAACCACTAGAATTAATATTTGTAATAGAATAAATTAAATATAATCTTCTCTCAAAACGTTCTGACCTTTGTTTTTTGAGTTATTCAAGTTCAAGCCAATGAAAAAAACAAATTTCTATTATATCCAACCCACCTCATCTCAATACTGAATTAATTGTTCAAACGATCCTATTTCAACTATTTAGGTATTAGAGGTAGATTTCTCGTCCGTCGCTCCAATGGTAGAAAAAACAAATATAATATAACTAGCGACCCGCCCTGGCTTCGCACGGGTGCAATGCTAATGTTTTATACATACAAACCTTCCTCTTGAATCACTCTATTTATTAAAAAAATCGCATTCAAATCCGTTGCGTAGTTTTAAAGATCTAAGCGATAGGAAAGGACAGACATTTGTGTTATACTATCTAATAGTAGATGCTATGTAGTCTCTGGTAATAGTTACAAGTTGTTTTTAAGACACTAGGGACATTAATCCCCGTGTCACAGGGGACTTTACAAACACTCAGTTCACGGACACAAAACAACCAGACTCAGAACAACTATCTGTGGTTCATACAAATCATTGTCCCGGGTAGGAATCGAACCCAACACCATGTCTCAGGCGCTACTGCCGTAACCCAGTGATTAGTCATCGGTGCTGAGGAGATATAGAGTAGAAATGGACTTACGATGTGTTTGAGGCCAGTGGTCTGTGATTGGCTGGTACGTAAGGGTCCAAATCTTCACGCGATCCATTGTACGCTAATTCGATTCTGAAAAAGATAAAAAAAGATCAAAATAAGAATAACAGTGAAATGTATTAGGACGGGAATTAAGAAACATGCAGTCTATTATAAATATGGACTAACTTCATATTTTATTTAAGTATGTGAATATTAGTAGAAATTTCACAGATAGTTCAGCGATCTGTAATAGTTTGTTTAGTTGGAAATTCCCTATATTTGATTATAGGTTTGCTAGAATAACATTCAGGAATGAAAATAAGGTCTAGTGCACATTAGTTTTCTGTGTTATTTTTATAAATAAAACATTTTTACTACGCCACTGAGGTTGATATTTCCATAAGTGAATCGGTTATTTACTAAAGGTAACAAGTCAACCTCTTCTAATTTTACAGTATGATTAAATAACTGTCTACATAAAAATTTTGTTTGATGACTCTAAAATATTTTATATTACCAATGTAATATACTATAATATGCACAGTTCTAAGTAATGATTGAGCTTGTTATGTGCCATTTAGAATAAAATGTAGACATTTAAAGTTGATTGTCTTATTCCCTTTAGTTACTTTAATGAGGAGTGAAAACAAACAGAATAGTTTTTAAAATGTAGTATTTATTAATGTTATGGCCGATTATTAACAATATTTTCATAGTAGCCCTTATGCTCGTTGGAGGTCTTATATTTACTTGATATGAATAGCCAAGAAAGGAAGTCTACATTTAATATGGAAAATGAACTGACTTATCCCGATTCTTGAATAACAGTGATAAGCCTTTATAAAAGAAGTCGAATTGCATCAAAATCGCCACATCGAAAAATAACAATTATTTTAATAGATATAAATAAATACCAAATATAATTAATAAATTTTCTAATTAATGTTTACCAATGTTTTACCAAGTGCCTGCAATTAGTTTACGTAAATAAAATAGATTTTTATTTTTATTTCGTAAAGTTTATATAGATCTTTGTATAATATGTGCTACTCAGTAAACACGAAACTACATATTATGTTCGAGAAAAAAAACAAGAACACAAAAAGATCCTTGGAACATTTCGAAGTAACCTTCTTATAGAAACCCTAAATGGTAACCATAAATACAAAGCTTACAATTTTGTAACGTCGAAACACTAAATAACGATGCAATCAAACCATTGTATATCATTTCGTCAGTTAAATTGGCACATACATTGCACGTTTCCGTCAATGTTATTGGAACTCAAATATTTAAATGTATTGTTTTAAATTAAAAGAAACTACAAAATTAAAAAAAAAAAAAAACATGTTTGTATGTAACAGTTACATGAAATTTGAATTTGAGTAACGTGGAAAAGAAAGTTCTGTTCACATGTCATTTGATTTCACAGAAATTTCTTTATATTATATCTATTATTATTATTGCCGTAATCAGCAATCACTATATGATACTATCCCAAATTAAATGTATAAACAATATACATAAATAAATAAAATAATTTAAGTGTCTGTTTGTAAAATAATAGTAGGCACTTATTCTAAAAACGCGGGACCTTCACGGGCAGTTAGCAGATAATTTAAAGAATGATTAAGTTAAAAAAAAACACACACATAATCTATGGAATAATTATGATCACAATTATCACGTACATGTTACCATATATGGCGTAAACACGTCTGCACCCGTCTGCGGTAATACACCCTCGTGTCACCATGGCTGAACATTTAGTGCACTGTTTACTATATTAATAGTGCGGGCATCGAGTAACTGTCATCGATTCCCGGGATAAAGTAATGAAACCGGAGTCCCGTGGTAACCAGATCGTTTTGTTTATATGTTACATGTCAAATTTGTCGACGCGATAAATTCTAGGTACCTACCTACTAGCTTCTATTTATTTTGCAATATTAAACAAACATTGTAGCATAAAAATAATATCTATACTAATATATTTAAAACTGAAAAGTTTGTTTGTTTGATTCAATGCGTTAAACTCAGGAACTAGTGGGCCGATTTAAAAAAATCTTTCAGTGTTAGATAGCCTTATTTATCAAGGAAGGCTTTATTTTATATTCAATTCTTACAGGAATAGAAGCTCGCTCACGCGGTTGAAAACGCGCGCGGAATATTAGTGTAAAATAGCTTAAAATTTTTTGCTTCCATAATTTTCGTTCTAATGCAAAGTAATACAGAGTGCCTCTGTATTAGCACATACTCTTAGTAAAAATATGTCTTGCACAGATAGCCAACCTTATATAATGCAAACTTTTTTTTTTTCGGTTTGACTTACTTAGTTAGCCACGAGGCTTTTGCTACTTCACCGGGCATAGTAGCAAAAGCCTCGTGGCTACCTGGCTTTTGCTATTCGGCTACCATTGCAGAAATCAGCTATGAGGACATAATCAATATTGTGTTCTAGAGTAAAAAAGTTGTAAATTAGAGCACTGCTGCTGTGAGGTATCCATCTAGACCACTCCATGTCCTGCCATAGGTGTCGTAAGAGGCAACTAAGGGACATACATCTGATGGATGGGCAGTAGCATCTATCATCTCAGCGATATAAGCAACTTACTACGATCATGCGTGGTGTTTACGGCAATTTATTTCAACGACCCTGATTTCCCATAGTCTGTTAAGAAAAGGCCCATATTTAGTAGTGGACGTAAGCGAGCTGATTCAGTACAGTAACATTAGAGCAACATTTGCACCTATACATCCACTCAGCCGAAGACCAAGACCCACAGACAGCGTCCTTTTGCGCAGGTTGCTTAGGTTGTAGTTTTTAAACCATATGTCTGGAGCCCCGCTCACTCTATGCCTGGCTCTAAGATAGATAATGACATATGTCAGAACTAGAAACTTTTCAGGAGAGGGAACGGGACAACCTCCGTAGCATAGCGACGGTTCGGTCCCCACGCCGGACAGGAATCTTTGTGTAAATTCTAAGATTTATTTCCCGGTCTGGTTGGTTGAAGGACTGTATCCGGAAAGCACGTTAAGCCTTTGGTCCCGATTATTATAGCATCATCTATGTATAATAATCGTATATCAAGGAACGGGCAGCAGCGTTTCCTTGTGTGATACAACATAATAATATGGTCACTTACCCGCTTGCCAAGCGTGGGGACTATGGCAAATACCATTCTTCGGGAGGAGGCCCATGCTCAGCAATGAACGTTATACGGGCTGATGATTATGATGATGATGACGAGGAGAGGTAAAAAACTATATAATTTTACATTGACACCAATACAATGCCATTTTACTTTTGGACGATAGCCGTTTGATTTCCAGCTTAGAAGAAACCACCACATGTCTTCTCAAAAGAGATGTACATCTAATGGATGGGTAGCAGCATCTTCCCAATCACCATGTTAGTGAGATTACAATCCCTCTTCCAAACGTCGTGTTTAAGTCAATATCACTCAACTACCTTGGCTTGCCTAGGTCTGTAAGAGGACGCCCGTGTTTAGCAGCGGACGTAAATGGGCTGATGAATGATTGGACGATGCATATTTCTAATTGGCTAAAACGATTGGTCATTCGATTCACTAGCAAATGGCACCAAAACGTCATAATTGCCAAAAACAAACTTACGTGGCGTTAGCTCAGACGAAATAAAAAGTAAAGACGGCGCACTGTCACACAATGTACTGAAGCCATTTCCTTTGTGCAGTAGTGTGGGTAAAATTTTTGCTATGATTTTTCACAGTAAAATTACTGCCCCCCCAATGTTTAAGTAACAAATAATGAAGTTTGTTATGATATCAAGGCCTAGCTGCGACAGAATAACATACCTATCTGACAAGGTAAGGTATTGTTTTGGTACGCGTGTATATACACGCCAAGGCTGAGTTTTGTACCGGCTTCAGTGTGTTACTCACAGTAGTCCCTTTTTTACTTTATATTTGGTTAAAAAAAATGTCGTCCATCTCGGGATTGTAGACGGCGCTTGAAAACCATACGATTTAAATATGTGTAGTGTCACTTATTATTGACTGGCCATATTGAATTAACCCCAATGAGTGTGAAGTATCGATGAAATATCTATTTACTATTGCATCATTCGCTTAAATAATTGTTCAGTGCAAGACACCGTTTAATATAAATTTATCCGTGTCAGCATTTTCATGTATGGTGCGTTGTATAATCTATATATATAAAAATGAATCCCTATTTCTCTTGGTCACGGCGGGGTGGGTTTCGTTAATTCCTTTTTTTTGTTGTGTTTGTTATTGTCAGTAAGAAACAGAAGGTTCTTATGAAGAAAAGAAAATTGCGCGGATAATAAAAAATCAAGAATAGTTTATAAAAAATTCCAATGTAACGTTAGCGTTTTTGACAATATCAAAATCTTTTTTTCCGATCTTATGGCGTTTGACATAAAATAAAATAATAAAATAAAAAAAGTTTTTATTCACGTAAACCTATTTGTAAATAGTCAAAACATATTTGGCTTATTTTCGATTTAATTAATCAATTTTATTTGTTTATTGCTACGTATAATAATAGTTTATTTAACTTTAGCCTAAAAGCTGTCATAACATTGACAGAAAGCGTGCTGCTCTTAGTGCACATCACGGTTAGTTCAGTGCTATCAAGCCTAATATAAAAAGTTCAATTTTGTTTAGAGAAAACAGGACTACGTCTGTCGGGTCAGCTAGTAATTATTATATATATAGATATTATTATCTTAGCTATTATACTACTACATATATTGTAATACTAGTTTTTTACGTGCATTTTGATTAGTGTAATGTTTTTTATTGCGGAACTTCCTAATTAAATATAGCCTATGGCCTTCCTCGATAAATGAGCTATCTAACGCTAAAATAATGATCCAAATCGGTCCAATAGTTCCCGAGATTATTGCGTTCAAGCAAACAAACAAACTTTTTTGCGTTTTATATTAGTAAGTAAGATTCAATGTAAACATTCAATATTGCATATTTTAGGCCTGGGTATCTTAACTTTCTGTTCAAGAAATTATAAAAGTGGATCAAAAGACTATTTTAAATTGGTACTTACAGTTTTCAATTTAATATATACAATATAATATACTATAATTCATATATACTCTACACATAGCGCTGAAACACAACTTCTAACAAACTTCTATTCGTATAAAATACATTGTAAAATAAACATCATGCCTTTATACCGAATAGCAGATTTACGAAATATTTCTACTAAAAGCCAGGTCTAGAATGCCAGGAGCATTCTAGATCTGGCTTTTAATAGAAATATATAGAAAAAGGAAATATCTATTTAACAATTTCAATGATATGATACACGCTTGCAAAGGTTATTGCAAAATACCTATACGAGACTCGTATCTGGTTTTAATTTTTTTTTTTAATATTCCAGAATCCAGATAAACTGGCTACAACGAATAAATAAGTAGGTAATATTTTTGAACGAACTGACTTCTGTTGACACAGAGATAAATAACGGGATATTCTATTCCGTGTTTATATGGAATAACCCGTTGTTTGTATCTATCTGGATAGTCCAGATTAAAAAAAAAAAAAAACTTTAAGTCTCCGGATATTTACGTTAGGGATGTAGAGTGAGGGCATGTAGAGTCAGGAGCTCGGCTCTACATGAGTTCTGATAACTTTTTGCCAGTATGAGCCGTAATGGTCGCGTCTTGGTAAAACACACTGTACATGATAATGAATAATAATAATAAATTTATTTATTTTCTCTTCACAATAGTTGACTTATAATTTAATAATAATACAATTTAATCTCCCTAGTAGGTTCAACTGTTGTGAGAGACTGGTGCCTATTATAGTGCCTCAACGCCGGAAAACACTGGTGTATGGAAAACAATCACAATTTAGCTGTAGAAGAGATACATGAAATAAAACTTTTTACTATAACTAAGCAACAGTGTAATGAGTGCACGTGATAATCTGACAATATTGGCTACTCGTGTAAACCCACAATGGTGGGATCATTATTTGATCAGCGTCCACTGCTGAATATGGACTTAAGCTTGGTGACCGCAGTAAGAGGGTGATTATTAGGTGTAATTTTGTTTATAAAGAACACCAATATTATATACTGATTTTCAGGCTTGGCGTACAGGCCATGGAGATGCCGTTTGGGCGTCTGTTACTGAATGTTGTAAAAACTAGGTACCGAACGAATATGTATGAAATTTAGCACAAACACTGTTTAAATTGTAGATTATCATGTACACATACTATTAAATCTCGCTGTCGACATTAAGAAGTGGCTAGTGTTATATAAATTATCTTTACGACTCCGCGTATTCACGTGTCACATACATTGATATTATATACCTACTAGATATGGCAGACATTTTTCGAGAGATAAAGATCTTCTCTAGTAAGCAAATACAGGTGCACTCTTAATATTTTCTGTATCTTAAAATCAACCCACCAGACATAATATCTGGTGGTTCGATTTTAACATTACAACCGGTGAGACATGAGACGCAAGTTGCGATGAAAGCGCACGGATATTTTTTATGCATGTGTCGCATAAACTTATATTCAATAAAATGTTTATGTATTGTTATTGTTTTGGTGTTCCAAATAGACACTACAATTTTATAGTTTCGGAATATATATATATTTAATCAAAATCTGTTGATTTGGTATTAAAATAGCCAGTTCAATTTTAGTCGTTCCTAAAGATTGAAACATGCTTTTTCTGTATTCATTTGTTTTATTATTTGTGCTAATCGACAAATTCTTGAAATGAAAAGTAACAAACGTGGAAATTTAGTGTCCTGGTATTTGATAAAGTCCAGTTACCCATTCCATAAATATTATTATAGACAATTCTGATAACATACTTACTATTGTGATTTTTTTTTTCTTGTTTTAAGCGATATCATACTTGCTCTCTTTCTCTTTCCCGTCGTAATTCCCTTAATACATAACCAGCTTTATGCATGTATTTCAGTAAAGTTTAGACCACGCAGCTGATCATGGACCTCCTTGCAACGGAGGGTTTTGCCATAGTCACTACGCTTGATAACCTGGTTGATGCAGAATATGTTGTAACACTTAGGGAAAAAGAGTTTGCTAATTGCCATAAAATATGTTATAACAATCAACAACTTTTACGTTTCCGGAGTGGGGATCGGACACACAAACGAATACCGCTACGCTACGGATGTAATGGTTATGATTCCATTACCATTGTGAGTCACAACGGAGTATCGCTGTGAATCGCAAACATAAAAAAATGCTGTCTGTAATAATCGTCCGTATACACCTACGATTGTTACAGACATACTTGTCTTCTCTAGTATTTAGTTTTATTTCAATGTATACTTTCTAAATGTGCTCAATATTGTTGAGGATGTTGCGAGTAAACATAACTCCTTTATCTTTATGGTAAAAGATAATAAGCTTGTTAATTTTGCCCTGACACGACGTATTGTGTTAGCAAATATTTTTAAATTGTTCTGTTGTTGACATATACTATGTATGTTGTGGTATCTATCTGATAGAAGATATAAAATGACATTTAAATATCATATTTAAAAAAGAAAAAGTTGACGAATGACGGATCACATTCGTCCTGAAGAAGTCTACACGAGGCGACGGTATCTGTAACGGTTTACTTAAATATATTTTTCTAAGCATAATGATTATTCCGTAGCGACAATCTCCATAGCGTACGGTACTTGCTCGCTTTAAATCTCGGAGGTTGTGGGTTCGATCCCCACTCCGGACAAGAAATCTTTGTATAGATTCTAAAATTTCTTTCGGGATCTGGTTGGCTGATGGACAACCCTCATCATCGTAAACAAAAGTATATCAGGGAACGGGCAGCAGCGTTTCTTTGTATGTAACAACATAATGCTGCGGTCACCAACCTGCGTGCTAAGCGTGATGACTATGTTACAACCCTCCCTCGGGAGGAGGCCCGTGGATGTTGTAAAGGCAGATCATGATAATAATGCGTCAGCATAATAAATAATGAAGCATAATGTTATAAAAGCATAGTTAAACTGTAATGTTTGGCCCGGAGGTAATCTCCGCTGAACGTTCCATTAAGATGAATTCAATTATTTATGCTAAGCTGAACTATGCAATGCATATACAAAGTTATGCTGCTTACTGCAGTGCACGAAATATATTTATACCTAAGACGAAAGACATTAGAAAGATTATACTAATGCTTTTTCCTTTGAACCCACGCATATTTCTTATGCTTTCGTTTTATCTATGAAATAAATGAATGAAAACCAATATTTTGGTTACGTTAATATTTTTGCCTCTTCAAACCTTTATGTACAAATCAAAGTAAATATTTTGTTAATTAATTAATCCCTTACGGCTTATCAGTAACAAATATGTAAATAAAATTGTATTTTGCCACAATTAGCTTCAATTGTGTGTCAACACAGTCCTAAATAAACGCGATGAACGATTATTTTATTATTATGATATTGGTATTTAGTATATTAAGTAAGTAATTAAATGAAATGTACACAGGATTTTTTTATTTTCGTTGCTTTTATCGTTGATTTGCCATCAGCATTATAATAGGCGTGAAGACTAAAAAATATATTTTTTAGTCTGACTAAATCAGTTTTTTTTAGTCTTGAAGCCTATTGTAGCGTAACATTCATATAGAGATACGATTTTTATAAAAACCTAATCCCTGAATGGGACGGCAATGATAAATGTCATCATCGTCATCATCAGCCCGTAACGTCCACTGCTTAACAAGGGCCTCCTCCCGAGGGAGGGTTTTTTGCCATAGTCACCTCTCTCGGTAGGCGGATTGGCGACAAGAAGATTGAGTAAATATTTTGGATTTTTTTTATATTAAAATCAAATGAAAATTATTGAGATATTTACATATATTTTTACCATTATTATATATACAATCCAGAAGCATAAGGAGGGATGACTATTATACTTCAATAAAAGCACATACGACGAATATTTTTGACGTATTATGGGACATCCGACCTTAAATGCTTCTAAGCTCTATATTTGTATTTTGTTACATCGCATAACTCTTGCTGTCTTTAAAATATGAAACTAGATGAAATCTAACACAAACAAACGGATTAATAAGATATTTTGCATGAAGGTAGATACCGTTATTATATGGATTAAGACTTGATATTTTTCGCTTTAAAAGATAAGTCCCGCACTAAACAATACCTATCCTTTTTTTGCGGGGGACTTTACTTAACAATCATTTCACAGACACAATAGACAACCTCCGTAGCGAAGCGGTATTTGGCTCGCTTTAAGTCTCGGAGGTCGTGGGTTCGATCCCCATGCTGGACAGGAAATCTTTGTGTAAATTCTTCTAAAATAGTTTTCTTGCCGGGTCTGGTTGGTTGAGGGACTACCCTGCGTGCCTCGGAAAGCACGTTAAGCCGTTGGTCCCGATTGTTATAACATTATCTAAAATAATCGTATATCAGGGAACGGGTATCAGCGATTCCTTGTGTATTACTACATAATACTGCGGTCACCAATCCGCCTGCCAAGCGTGGTGACTATGGCAAATACCCTCCTTCGGGAGGAGGACCATGTCCAGCAGTGGACGTTAAACGGGCTGATGATGATGATGAATGCACACCTAGACTCAGACCAACTACTTGTGGTTCACACAAACTATTGCCCCGGGTGGGAATTGAACACAGAACACCAAGTCACAGAAACAACTACCGTAACCATTGGTGCAGCTATTAAGAGACTTTTTCTTTAAGAGAAAAATAAATGAACGGCCGTGTGCTACAAAAGTCACGGTCACCGCTAGGGTTGCCTCCCGTACTATATTGTATAGTATCGTATTAAATTTCAGTCAAATTTACTATATGTTATATGAAAGTAATATAGTACAAAGAGTACTATATTTTTTTGCTAAACCAAAATTCACCCCATTTAAAAATTTAGACCGCAGCCTCAGCGCGGCACATGAAATCAATGAATTGTCGATTTATTTTATTATGCATCTAACATGCTCAGACTCTTATAATTATTTTAAAGGTTTTTAACCTTGATGGCCGCAGCAAAGAGTCATAACAAATACACGTGGAAAAATTATTAAAAAAATAAAGGTGTACAATTTTTTTTTCTGAATTTCCCAAAATTTTAGTATTTAGCAACTTTTTGTTAAAAGTATATTACAAAACAAAAAAAAAAGATGGCAGCCCTAGTCACCGCTCTACTTGACTGATGCACGCTGGCCCTCAAGATGTGACTAATCATCAGTGTTTTAGGCTAATACTTTTTTGTTTCCATTAATGGTTCGCGGTATGCTCATTGATTATCGTTTTTATCCCTGACCAAAAAAAAAAAAAAAAAACATAAAGGATGAATAACATTTTTTTTCTAAACATTAGTAGCACAGTTTGCACGCTACTAGTATTCTTGTTAACCCCTCGTGCTACGGCCTCACAACTAACTAAGTACTAAAATAGTCATAAATAGGGACGAGTGGAAAAATCTGGAGGAGGACGATTCAACCTCACATAAGATAAGGTTAAACTTGTATCCATTGTTCTGGTAATGATAATTAATAGGTATTAATAAAGTTAAATTAATTATAGATTAATTAACGAAGTTAAATTAATTATAGATTAATTAACGATGTAATTCATAATAATAAAAAAATAACAATTATAAATTGTCAATATTAAGAAAAATCAATTATAAAAAATATAAAATAAAACAAAATAATAAACCTACTAAAGTTATAATCGCGAAAGTTTGTAAGTATAGATGGATTGATGGATGGATGTTTGTTACTCTTTCGCGTAAAAAATACTGAACGGAATTGGCTGAAATTTTGCACCGGGATAGTTTATACCCAGGATTAACATACAGACTACAAAACATCACGCTCCAACTCACTGGAGCAGAGTAACGCACAGCTAGATGAATATTATTTAATGATAAGAGTGTTTCTTAAGCAAAAAATAAAATAAAAAACTTCTATTTACTATCTTACCGTTCTTGTGGCAACTTCATAATTAAATATAGCCTATGCTATGTCACTCTTGGATAAAGTAGCTTTTTAACGGTGAAATATTTTTCCTGTAGTTTTGTAGTCTATTCAATGCAAACAAACAATCAACTCTTTCCTCTTTGTAATATTCGTGTAGATTTATTGCCCCATTATCTAGACACGCGGTAGCTTGTCAAGCCAAGCTCAAGTATAACAAAACTAGTGAGCAGCACCGTGTGTAATATTACACGAACCATTTGGAGCCACTTTCGACCCACTCATAACTCAAAAACTTGTCAAACAAACATATATGTTAATGAGAACTAGCCAAGTCAGACCTAAGACTACAATATATTATCCTAAGTTATAAGAAGAAATGATATTTTATGTTGTTATAAATAAATTTCAGGACTGACCATTGAATTTGGCACCCATTTAGATCTCACTTCTTTTGTCGTTGAAGTCAACAACCAAGGCACATATCATAATATTGAACTTAGCTCTCATTTCACATTTATATTTTTGATGGGATATAATATCTTTCTACTTAGTACATCTTTCTACTCTACAAGGTTAATGACAGCTGTTTAAGTACCTACTACAAAATAGTTTGTCGTTATCTTTGCACGTGTCTTCTGAGAACCTTACTCGTAGAACAATAGTTGTTTCACATAATTTATGGCAAAAGAATAGTTTACTAGTAAACTGAAATAAACTATACACTTTAGTAGCAAAATTGTACGACACGTTCATTACAATATAATTTGTCTTGCATTTTGAAATAACGTATTTTACTCTACTGCGGCTTTGTTGGATATTAATTGCTTAAAACTTTGGTATGCAACACTTTGAGTATTGTATTTTTTTTTATTAGTCACCTATTTTTTCGGACAGAGATTTCTGTAGTTAGCCACGAAGCTTTTGCTACATCACCGGACATAAAGGCGAGCATAGCTCCAGCCTTATTAAATGACTTATAAACTACAAACCAAGCAACCTGCTCAAGAGGGCGCCCACGTGGAGGACTTGGACCTCGTCTCAGGGCGGTGACGGAGTGATTGACGGATTATACCTTCTCATTAGAACCAGTAACGTTAAAGAAGACAGGCTGGTCTCATTACAAAAAAAAGTTCTTCCAACTCCGTGACATTGCGGAACAAGCCTTCTCGGATAAGCTGGATAATAAATCTCTGTGTACAATCTAAGATGGTTTTCGAGTCTGGTTTATTGTGGGACTTCCCTCCGAGGCTCGGAAAGGACGTTTGATTGGTTCCGATGGTTATAACATTATTAATATGAATTGTATATCAGGAAACGGGCAGCAGCGTTTCCTTTATAAGATTAATTCTGTGGCCACTGACAAGCCTGTCAATGGAGCAGCAATTGTAATTGACGTGCTACCGATTGTATGCCAGTTCACTTTTATTGCAGAATTGCGACTCTAGATTAACTTGAGGACAGTCATGTCCTCAAGTTAATTTTTACGGAAGCAAAAAAGAAGATATTATAGTCACTCAAATCAGAAAATTACAAGATATAATAAAATGTCCATAGAATATCTATTTAATAGAAGGTGGTGGTGGTGGTGTCAGTGGAATAACTTTTTACCATATGTCCAAAAACAATATAAGGAAAGTCTATTGCGATTCCGTTGAAGTTTTTTTTTATTGAGAGAATCGGGGCTCTGGTTGACAGAAAAAACATGTACGTCAAGAGGATCAGTAACGGACATGAAGCTAAGTGTTTAAAAAAATTAGTAATATATGCACTGATATAAATAAATGGAAAAAATAAGCCTTTTATGCTATGCCATAAATAAAGATAAAGTTTTATTGTTTTGATTTTAAAGAAATATTTTATTTATACCTACTTATGATATCAATATCTTTAATTTATTCTTAACAACAGATACATTCCAGTACTAGACTGATGACTAGAAGGTGCATTTCGAGGACAACAATTATTTAAAATAAATTCAAATCCACGAAGAGCATATGCCAAACATTTTGATAGGTGCCGTTCGTGGATAGGGGCACGTGCCGGACTATAACTCGTTTTTTTTTTTTTGTACGATTACTAGCATTTTTGCTGTCTACTAGTATTTTTGTTAACCCCTCGTGCTAAGCTAAAATGCTTGTGTTTCGAGTGGGTTCACGTCGGTAGTGCAATGGGTGGGGTTCGAACCGGCGACCTCAAGATCACAAGTCCGACGCCCTAGCCATTGGGCTACGGCCGCTTTAATTATCACTCCATTATACTAATTTATCATTAAGCTCCTTTAAAAATTGCCATTACATATTATACGCCATTGACATTATATTTATATTACATTTGGTTAACAACATATTTATTTCAATATTTTATTAAATTAGTTTATATTATTAATCCACTGATATACTAAGTGATAAATGTATCTGGATATGGCGATCGGTGAATTTTTTTTCGGAAGGGCTCACGTAGTTAGCCCCGAGGCTTTTGCTACTTCACCGGGCATAAAGGCGAGTACAGCCCCAGCCTTAATAAATGGTTTAAAAACTATAAACTAAGCAACCTGCGCAAGAGGGCGCCCCCTGTTGGGCTTGGACTTCGGCTCAGGGCGGTCGCTGGCGATGAGATTGAGGGATTATGACTTTTAGTATTTTAGGAGGTTTTGAGCAACTGTCGCTCTTCTTTACAGTTCGTGGGCTTTTCGGTCTTCGGGTCTACGAGGGCATCGGAAGGTTCTTTGCAAACTAAGGGTCGGGAGGGTGAGGGCGGACGCGTCACATTAGCGGGCACACACTTCTCCAGCGGGTCGGATACTTTTATTTGTATATGTTTTATTATGCATACGTATTTATATTCAAATAAAAAAGTAATTTATTTGCTTCATAATAAAACAACAAATGTAATTAACCGCTTGCAAACTAATAACGGCACTGAACAAAGCAAAATACTTGTACGCAACGTCACTTGTATCTAATACATTATTTATAACATTATCTACCTATTCGAGGCTTTATCATATTAGGTAAATGAAGGAGATCAATGAGTAATAAAGATAATATTGTACGTTTAAATATGAGTTACACTTACGCATGAGTATTTAACATGTTATAAAGACTCGTGAGAGGAACGTTTTGAAACGTACAATCTTGTTACTATGGTCAATATTTCTAGGCTTATTTTTAATTGGTATTCTAAACATAATATAAAATATATATCTTAAACTACACAGTCCACTGCTGAACAAGGATCTTATCTCAGCCAACCTCGAAGATAGTGTTGTTAAAGGATAGTGCTATAATCGAAATCGAAGGCGAATTGGTGATCGCAGTAAGATGAACGAATGAGGATCGAACTTACGTTTTCCGAGACTTAAAGCGATTAAGCGATACCACTATCCCACGGATGTTTTTAGATCCATAAAGCAAAGGTCCATGGTGTTCCAAGTTTCATAATTAATTTGTTTCTGTATCCCCCCAGAGTTAAATCATTTAAGAATTGACTTGATTGATACTTCCTTTATTTAGATTCAATGGAGAAACATTGAATCAGATTTTTGTCATCGTCTTAAAAATTCAATTATGGGTTTTCTAATAAGGTTCAAAGATATTTAAGAGAAATCATGAAATAATGCATATTTAATCAAAATTTAATTTCCGCTGTAATTTTGTTTATGTTTTGCCACTTCCGAATTCACGTTTTCGATTGGCTCGAGTTTCAGGGGGAATGTTATGGAATGGAATGGAATCATTATATTCCCAGATTACCCCTGAAACTTGAGCTTCTCTATTCTTCTACCTCAACTTACTTTATATAATAATATAGGTACTAGCTTTCCCGCACGGTTTCGCCCGCGTAGATCCCGTTCCCGTGGAAACTTTAACTTAAAATATCACACTCACAAATGACTTTAATTTCAATTAGTAAAGGAATTTTCAAAACCAGGTCATTATATTCCCCTACTATTACCCTCTACAACGTCGAATAAAGTTTGTATTTCTCACAAGCTAACAAACTTTACTTTTTTATAATATTAGTAGGTATAAATGAAACAGCAAGAGTTGCGAACTATTAATTACAACCTCTTGTGAATATTTTTATATGTTTTAAGCTTTGTACATATGTTTGAAGTATGATATCATTCTATGTATACAGGGTTATTTTTAAAACACCAACAACCTTTTGGGGAATAGAAGTACTCATGATTATGAACAACTTTTGCTATGGGACCAAACCTGAAATCGCGAAAAAAAAATCAGCTGTTCCATACATTTATGTTTACTTACCTCGGCAAAATGTATGGAACAGCTGATTTTGTTTTCGCGATTTCAGGGTTGGTCCCATAGTAAAAGTTGTTTACAATCATCAGTACTTTTACCCTCTAAAAGGTTATTGGTGTTTTAAAAATAACCCTATATATGTTTGTATGTATGTATATATGTATATTCTATACATTACTTATTATTGATTGTTGACTGTGTTACCGAAAAACATTATTTGGTTTTATTTAAAATATTAGACTAAATAAGAAGTAAAGACGGAGCGCTGCATGTAACGCACTGAAGCCGTTAACGCACACCAACGGGTACCAAAGCTATGCCTTAACCTGTCAGTCGATCTGTCGCAGTGTCAGGTGCTTGACGTCATAATTTAATTAATTGTTAACAAAAATTCCGAATTGTGTCATGAGAGAAAAAAATTACGCTGAGCTATGATTTGTGGGTGTACAAATCAAAGTGTTATTTTTATACCATTGGTAAAATGATAGCAACAATTTTACCCACACTAATGTTAAAAAAGTTGTTTTCAATGGAGTGTTTCACAGCGCTCCATGTTTACTTTTTACTTAGTCTGAGTTTAAAATAAATAACTAAATGTTACCATCATTCCTCATTTAACCAACTCCTCTACAACAAGTTTTCCTTTTAAATTAGAATGAACTTCGTCGGTGGAACAGACTGTATCAAGTTATCAAAAGAAAAGAGCGTTCGAGTGTATGATGTAGAAACTTTATGAACTAAAGAAGGCAAATTTGTACCGATTTCAACCAAGAAAAACCAAAGCATTAAAATTAAAATATAAAAAATAAATTTGAAACAGCTTAAAAAAGGTACCTATATAGTTTATAAATTAAAGTTAAAAACAGTTTCCGAGATAGGTTTTGTGGTGACCAGCCCGGCTAAGGCTAGAATCGAGTCGCGCTGCCTATGCTAACCGGGCTGGCTGTATATTATGTATTAGCTCCCATTCTCACGAAAAAATCATCTTTTATCTGTATCTTCTAATCGTCTTCTACATATACATATAATAAAGCGGGTGTAGGTAACATTTTGTACCATAAAAATATTTTGTTTTTTTTTACGGAGTGTCCTAAAACTGTCTGATGCATTAATCGTGTATCACTCTGAAACTGCTGGATGGATTTTTATGAAACTTGGTATGACTATATATAGCTAAGGAGTGAGATGTTACAAATATTATATCACGGATTTGTATAGAGTTCCGTTGGCAGTGAAGATAACAGTCAAAATGTTAACATAGTTATAACTCCTTTCGATAGTATCGTTTGCATATTTGTTTATTTACAATAAGGTTTATAAAAAAAAAAACACATTGCTTGTCTATGACCAGCTTGATAGAATTGGCAGCGCACGTGAATTGTAATGCCAATATTAAAAAGGTATACTTCCCGCGCCTTTTTAATATGGAACGCATTTTTGCGCGCATATCCCATTCGCGTCCCGCTCATATCGCTACCATCGCTCTAACTGTAAACATCTATTACAACGCATTGTATAGAGAAATCTCAATATATTACGTCTGTGGAATGTGGAGGATAGTGCAATGAGACGGATCTCATTAACAGCGTGAACTGCCGCCAGTGAAGCAGTGGAGGAAAGCGCTGGTGCTTATTGCATTATTATTTTAGGTTACCAAGGTACGTGGCCTTCTCTTTCTATTTACCTGCCACTGAAATGCAATGTGAACACCTGGACTTTTACGCGGACTTTTACGCAGATTTGAACCAGCGCGCGCCTCAACCACATCGCAATAGTGGTTTCCTTTTTATATTTTTACGCCGCATCCGAGAGGAGATTATCCACCATTAACGCGTTGTCTGATTTTATCTTTTCTTTTTTTGTGAAAAAAGTAATGTTCTAAGCAGCCACGCTTTTAAGATAAACTTTTTAGATGGGAACCCTAGATAGAGAGCTAGGGTCCCTATCTAAAGAGTTGCTATCTCCAAAATACCAGGACCATGCCCGTGAAACCCCCGGATTTGAGAGAGGGGAAACTGGAAATTATGGGCTATAGGGGCTCGGGCACTTTTAAAGTCTTTGGCCAACCGCGAAACACGTAGAAATCACACGTGGCCTAAGACTTAAAAATTTTAAGCTAAACAAGGGACAACCAGACAAAGGGAGTCCGGCCCGGACCTTCCCCGGACACCCTCCAAACTAGGACGAATCCGGGAAAACCCGGACGGATGTCAACCCTACTTCTAGCCTATGTCGTGCCCGTATACAAAAGTATAAGGTTCTAAGTTTGGGGCTCTGTAACGAGCACTGCTCGATAATACGAGTAGAGATATCCATGAAATGTTTTTGAAATGAAATGAAAACGTTTATTGAGACTGTAGACGAAGTCATTCATCGAGTATTGTGCCTGATCTTCATGCAAATCACACATCATCAATCTCCCATGCTGACCTTCAGCTCATACATTTGCATGCAGATAAAATCTTGCATATTAGATGCAAGTTGATGTTAAATGCAAGTTTTCGCAATAACGATCCAAGTAATTCATTTATCTAGACACGCGGCAGCGTGTCAATCCAAGTTCAAGCAAAGGAACTGGCTAGCCAGCGCCGAGTGTAATATTACACGATGGTTCGTGTGTCACTTTTGACCCTTCTGTAACTCAAAACCTCTTTAACGTAAACACATAATACTACGTGTGTTTAATTATACCTATAAGGACATGTAGAAGCCCAAATTTCATGAAGCTAGCTCAAACGGTTATAAAGATATGAAGATCAAAAAGTCGTAAATTTTAGCACTGACTGTTTGACTGACATATAGTACCTAAATCGTCCTACGTCCAGATGACCAGCTCGGTAATCGGCCAAATCAAAACTAACCTACTTTATGATCTCTGATCATTTCTTTAAAACAGCAATTTTTATAGGTATCCAATAAAGCAAAGAAATAGAGTTTAATACTATTTTGTTCCTATAAATACATATTTCGATTTTGCATAGAACTTGGCACTCCATTCTTTTTGCGGCGAAGTCCACAGCCAAGCATAATTGTTGTATTAAACTTGGCTCTCCTTTTTTACATTTATGTTTTTGGTGGGATTTATTTATACTTTATTATTTTTAAATTTGTACATTGGATTTGATGCCCAAGGCATTTTCTACCAGTCAATCATAGAGTGCTGCAGTTTTAATAAGGCAACTTTAATAATGGGTAAATAATTGTAAAAGTATACCTACATACATAAACAACAATGACAAAAACTGTGGACTATTAGTATAGCTTTAGGTTGTGGTTTGATTACCAAACTGGTAAAAAAAACATTTTTTTTCTAGACTACCTAATCAAAAATTCAATATTCTCACCTAGTTGGAAAATCCGTACTACAACCTCCTTGCCTCGGATAGCATGAAATAACATGCTATGACTCATCGTATTTATCGAACAAGCATATTGCCTCAGAATCAGCGTGAATAAATTATAAACATTGATTATTATTATAAATAATTATCATGATATGCTATCCGATATATAAATATATATAACAATATATACATATTGTTCTCTCAACAATTGTAAATTAGATTCAATTATATTAGTACCCCTCCTATCAATGTCTTTGCAGCATCTTAAGGTTGACTTATAAATAAATAATTACAATTGATTTTCAAAAGCAAATAACAATTAATGACTATTTTAAGTGCCGGTAATTTATTAACAGATTGTTTATACTTAGTTTTTATTTAATTAATTATCACGCTCAATTTTCATTTATGTGCTACAATTTTACGTTAACATGTTTGAGATAATATACATTTATACAAGTAAAAGTAGCTAATTTAAAATAAAACTAAGCCATAAAATACTAACTATTCTAAATCTATATTATTTGGCAAGGTTCCCAGAATGCTGCCGAATGAAAAGCAGCATTGCCCCGTTGAACGGCAATGCTTATGTTTTGTGAAAAGTGAACTACGAGCATTCGGGGAATTGCTGCACTAAAGAGAGCCGAGTCCCTAATTGGTTTACGTAAGTAAAAAATATATTTATTTACTTATCGGGAGTGACTGCTGATCGCTGCTATACATTATATATAAGAGAAACATATCTTTGTTGGCTGGCAACTAAATTTTTTTGTAGCAATTCATCTCATTTTCTTTTGTAACATTCCGGCTTGAATTTCACACAATCACAACAATAGATCTCATTTGGTATGATTTACGGCTTTTGATTCATTATTTTCGTATAAAAAGATTATTATGATGGTGATCAAGTTATTAGTCTCAATTGTTAAAGTTATTACTTTTTTTAGACATGTCAAATCAAGTCAAATATTCTTTAATCATATATAGACACCTTTCAAATATCTATTTTAAATTAAGTTTTTATAACGCGTCCCTTTTTTTTCTACCAGCAGTTCTGGACGTGGCAACTCTGAAAAGAACTGGCAAGAAACTCATAGAATTTTTTTATAATTTATGTGACAATTATTAATAAAGCAGTATTGTTTCAGAGCAACTCATACCCAGGCAGTTTTGTCATTAGCATAAACGGAAATTTAATAATAAGCTTTTTTACATGAGTTATCTTTGACATACCGTTCAAACTTGTTTGTAGGAAGATCTCTTACATTATTAGGAAGTTTGTTGCAGAAGTTACATTGCCCAATATAAGATAAGATTTTGTGGAGACACGTATCATGTAAAACGAGATTATGCTTAGTTATAGTATTTACGTTATGTGTATCGCGTTTTTTTTGTACTGTTCCAATGCAGTTAGTGCTATACAAGTGTTAAATTATAAGTAGCGAGTTATCTAGGTTATCCAAGTATTTTTGTGGTAGTTTTCCTTCTAGTGACATTGGCAGTCATTGAAACGTGACGAGGTCAAATACAAGTAAGATATTACTGCAATCTACCATATAATTATTATAAATCAAGAACAACTACCCTCCATTTTTGGTATCTAGAAAAAGGGCCGAGTAACGTTAATAATAAATAAATAAATATTCTTATTTAATTTCACGATCTCTTCTTTTTGTAAATCTAAAATTTCTTTCTGGATTTATTGAAGGACTACCCTCGTGCCTCGGAAAGCACGTTAAGTCGTTGGTCCCAATTATAATAACATCATCTATAAAAATCGTATACTATGTAATGGGCAGCGTTTCCTTTAGTGTTACAACATAGAACTGCGGTCATCAGCCCGCCTGCTAGGCTAGGTGACTATGGCAAAACTTTCCCTTAGGAGGATGCCCAAGTACAGCAATGGACGTTGTAAGGGCTGATTATGAAAAAAAATATTATCATTTTCGCATAATTTTTATTTCGTGTAGGAAAATCTAGCACATTTTCGAATGAATAAATCAAACCTAAGCCAAAATACATTTTTTTAAATTTTATTTAAAAATAAAGACTTAAAATGATAAAAACTATAAATTGCTACATGTACTATAAACTAATAATGTAGTAGAGCGTCTACCCATTAAATCCCACCTTACCTAAAGCTCAGCGTGTGGGTTTTTTTCTCGACATGCGAAGCTCCGCCGCAATCGCAATAGTTGCCGAAAAACAAAAGTATATAATATAGGAATATACACCTATTTGGTGTTTAGTCTGTTTATCAGGTTGCATATTAGAAAATCAAAACTTTCCTGAGCAAATTTCAAAAGAACAACGTACAAATCAACAAAGTTTAAAATAACGATGGTCTTTTAGTCAAAAGTTCAGCTGACCAAAGTCTGGAATCTGGTCAGTCTGGTCACAAACACAAACACCGTTGCTGAGTGGTTTCCGGCTTAGAATAGACCACCCCATGTCTTCCCATGGGTGTCGTAAAAGGCTAAGGGACAATGGCTGATGGATGGACAGTAGCATCTATTAGCTCAAGGTTTACATCTTACTGCGATCACCAATCCGTCTGCCAAGCGTGGTGATTATGGCAATATCCCTCTACGATCCTGGACTGCCAAGGTCTGTAAAGAGGAGGCCCATGTTCAGCAGTGGACGTAAACGGGCTGTTGTTGATGATGATGATGATTTTAAAATTTGTTGATTTGTATGTTGTTCTTTTGAAATTTGCTCAGGAAAGTTTTGATTTTCTAATATGCAACCGTTTATCACAGCCCATAGTTGAACATGGGCGTCCCTCGACAGGTGGCAATCACTTATTAAATAGCTTCGTTCCGGCCATAATAAGTGCAAAAGAGCGTTAGATTTCCATTTGGATAATTGAATAGTACAATGACGATAACGACAACAAAAATGTGCTATCAAACAAACCAACATAACGTCGTCACGTCGGATAACCAATAAGTACCAGGCCACTCAGAAAGTATTGCGAAAAATAGTTTTTATATATGGGAGACTGGCCGGTTAGAATCTTTTTCGAAAATATGATTACTTGTAAGTAAAAATATGTGTGTTCCATTTTCAAAATTTCCCTCCACATTTTTTGCGAGCCAATTCAAAGTATCGTGTCTTACTGAAAAATGGATCTGCGCCGGGAACATTTTAGAGCTATAATTTTTTACGATTTCAAGTGTCGCCTGAAACCGGATAAATCGTTCGATAGACTTCAAATGGCATTTATGGATGAAAGCCCCTCCAAGGCAACCGTGTATCGTTGGTATAACGAATTTAGGCGCGGTCGACCAACCTTGGGGGATGAAGAAAGAAGCGGTCGCCCTTTGACGGCTATTACGGAAGAAAACGTGCTAGCAGTGAAAAATTTAATCCAAGATAATAGGCGAATTACATATCAGGAGATTCAACACATATTAAAGATTGGATCGGGAAGCGTTCACGAGATTCTACACGGGCATCTTCGCGTGAGGAGGATAGTATCGCGCTGGGTGCCGCACTACCTCACCGACGCTCAGAAGCAGGCCCGGGTGGAATGGTGCCGTGATATGCTGAACAAATTTGAAGCAGGCTCGTCTCGGCGTGTTTACGACATCGTAACAGGTGATGAGTCCTGGATTTATCAATACGATCCAGAAACCAAGCGCCAGTCGACAGTTTGGGTGTTTCAAAATGAACCAACGCCTACCAAAGTGAAGCGATCTCGAAGCGGGGGGAAGATTTTGATCGCCAGCTTTTTTAATTTGACTGGCCACTTGGCCTCAATTCCCTTACGAGATCAAAGAAGCATCAACGCCGAATGGTATACTACCAAATGTTTACCAGAAGTTTTTTCTGTTGTGAGCAACAAGCGACCAAACACAGGGCTCCGCGGACTACTGCTCCACCACGACAATGCGCCTGCACACACCGCGCTCAAAACGAGGGACTTCCTAGACAGCACACCAGTCAAACTCCTGGGTCACCCTCCTTACAGCCCTGATCTAGCACCGTGTGACTTCTTTTTATTTCCAAAAATAAAAAATCAGCTCAAGGGGATACAATTTTCGTCGCCGGAAGATGCGCTGGCTGCGTTCGAGCAGGCTGTAAACGAGGTGTCTACGGCGGACTGGAAAAAGTGTTTTGAAAACTGGTTCAGACGCATGAATCTTTGTATAGAGGCTGGTGGAGAGTACTTTGAAAAGATTTAATAAAAATATATGTACCTGTAGAACAATTTTTTTTAGTGTCGCAAATCTTTCTGAGTGTCCCACGTATATTGTTATCCGACGTAACACTATGCCGTTCCGCAATTTAATGCAACTGACTTCCATGTAGATGTTGCTCGGGCATTAATTTAACGCCGTCTATTAAATTAATCACACGCTATGCTATGCTGATAATACAGACTGTCTCTCTCTTCCTTCCTATTCAATTTACGATAGCCACTAACAGTAGTGGCTTGCTACATGAATCGTAATCGCATGTGACAGGGTTGTTTGTAATTTCGACGACCTGCAATGTATGTAACAGGGTTTATATGCAGACGGTCGATTCGATTCAACATCGGTGACATATGCAAGTTCGGTCGCAATATTTAAACGTAGCTGCCCATTACTGTCGTGTAGCAGACACAATTGCCAAAGATGATGTTATTTCCGAGACACTTTAATTTCCCAACCAACCAGACCCAGAAAAAAATATTAGATTTTACTCAAAGATTTTTTGTCCAGTGACCCACGATCTCCGGGACTATTTCGCCACTGGGATGTTTCAACTATAACTTTTTTGGCTCGCAGTATTGACTCAAAATACAAAAGTATTTCAAAGATTTTTGGGTTACTAACAATTTGCGCGGCGAATTGAAAGTACACGTGTGTAACTCGATTTATTTCCCGAACTCGTTACTTCCGTGTAGCAAAATTTCCAGTCGCATTTTTCCTCACTCGCTTTTTTTCCTGTTCGCGCATTTTACCAATCGCATAAGTTCACAGACGTTTATTTCTCTAACCGTATTTTTTTTCCACACATATTTTTTCTGAGAAACAATTAACGCTCCCTTTATTGTCGTTTTGTATTTTATTTATTGTTCGTATACTTATTATCAAATTATGAATAATAATGGAATTAAAAAATGGAAATATTACACATAACATGAGTCAGAGTAATCAATCTTTAGTTGCTTAAGGTACTAGCAAGTTTTATTTTTGTTTCTATGTGAATCCACATTTTAATCATTATATCCTTACTAATTATTAATAAGTAATAAAAATATAATATTATAAATGTGAAAATAACTGTGTCTGTCTGTCTGTTACGCAATCACGCCTTAACTACTGAAGCGATTTAAATGAAATTTGGTACAGATATAGGCTAGAGCCTGAGAAAGAACATAGGCTATATTTTATTATAAATTTCCCACGGGAACGGGAGTTACGCGGGTGAAACCGCGCGCGGGAAGCTAGCATAGCTATATATATAGCATAGCTATATATGATGTGTCTAATTTTATTTATACGAAAATCATACACAATACATGTTAAACACCAATACTTTTTTTTTTGGGAATTAAGCTCCATCTTTTTCATTCATCAACACTTTTTATTTCCACACGGTCATTGCCGGACTCAATCCGACCCGCCGGAGAAGAGTGCGCCCACGAACGCAACGCATCCCTCCTCGTCCTCCTGACCCTTTGTTTGCAAAGAACCATCCGATGCCCTTGTAGGCCCGAAGTCCGAGAGGTCCGCGAACTGTAAAGTAGAGCGACAGTTGCACAAAACTCCCCCAAAAATCATAATCCCTCAATCTCATCGCCAGCGACCGCCCTGAGCCGAGGTCCAAGCCCCACAGAGCGCACTCTCTTGCGCCGGTTGCTTAGTTTGTAGTTTTTAAACCAATTATTAAGGTGCTCTGCTCGCCTTTACGCCCGGTGAAGTAGCAAACGCCTCGTGGCTACCTACGTAGGTCCATCCGAAAAAAATAAAAAACATAAAATTATTGTGTCCATTGCCGGACACGGGCCCCCTCTTAACAGATGTTTAAAAACGTTCAGATAATCACCACGTTTGTTAGTTGTCATAATCACCACGTTTGGCAGGTGGATTGGTGATCGCAGTAACATATGCCGCTACCCATCCCTGTCGTATCTTACGACATTCATGGGAAGACATTGACTGAGCTATGGATGTTAGCTGCTGACCATAATATGAATGCTGTTTCAAATCGTCGCGGTGGTCTAAATTTATTATTCTTAAATTTTTTTTATGTAATTTTCTTCTATATTTATTAAAATAAATAAAAACAATAAAAATAAAATAATATAATATAAATAGTCAAATATTTCCATGTACAAAATGAAATTTAATATAACAAGAAACGAAAAAGGGCGCCCCCCTGTAAAGTGTTTCCCAGGAAAAATACGTGTGGAAATAAAAACGTTTTGAGAAATAAACATCCGTGAACTAATGCGATTGGTAAAATGCGCGAACAGGAAAAAAAGCGAGTGAGGAAAAATGCGACTGGAACTTTTGCTTCGCGGAACCAACGAGTTTGGGAAATATAACTAGGTACTCGTGTGTACGAGTAGCTAGGTACGTGTGTACCTACTTGCAGAAAGATCGATAAAACCTTATGAACGCGTTCTTGTTCTTGCGTCACCTTTTATGTCACTAACCACCGAAATTTTCAAGTGACAAGTCATTAAGATGTCGCAGTAACAATTAATTTTAAATTAGATTTTCACGCCTCGTAAGAAAACAAATAAGCGCGCGTGCAGGGTAACGACGGAATAACATATTAATGGAATGAAGTCTAATTTTAATTTAATGTTATTTTATACATAATAATATATACTTAGTCAGGTCATAAATTCTGTCACATGTTTAAAATAAAATAATTGAAACAAGTTTATTCATTATGTAACCATTTATATACCAAAATGAACTTAACAAAACATAGATTCTTATGACACTAAAGTTTATTCAAAATGACCTCCGTGATTTTGAATACAGGCCTTCAATCTGCGCGGCCAGTCGTCTATCGCAGCACGAACGAGGTCCATGTCAATATCGGCGGCTGCCCTAATCAAGGATGTCTTGAGTGACTCCAAATTGGGATGAGGCTTTGAGCACGCCTTTTCCTCCAAGTGTTGCCATATCTTGTAATCTAACGGATTCAAATCTGGACTGGGGGAGGGCCAGTCTTCGTTTCGAATGAAGTCGATTACACGTGCCGCCAGCCAGTCTTGTGTGCTCTTCGCTCTATGAGCTGGCGCCGAATCTTGCTGGAATACCCAGTGCCTGTTATTGAACATGGTATGAGAAACAGGTTCCACAAGGTTCGTCAGGACTGTATTTTGATACACACCTGCATTCGTTTTTACACCTTTCTCACAAAAATGTACCTCTGTTAAGCCCCAATAAGAAACTCCCAACCATACCATGAGCGAGGATGAAAAATGACATCGTTGGACACGCGGAATACGGTTGCTCGCTTCTTCACTACTGTGTGCGTACACCTTATCATTTTGTTTGTTGTAGCTCTCTTCTACGGTAAAATTTTTTTCATCCGAAAAAAGAATTTCCCGATATTTTTTACCGCGTACCACTTCAACAAAGCGCGGCATCTCTTCAGCCTCCGGTCCATTAGACGAGCACTGATGTCCTGTTTTTCTTCGATATGCCCGAAGCCCTAAGTCTTCATTTAATACCTTTTCACCGTGGTTCTGCTTAACCCCATCTGAAGGGCCAACAGTTTCTGCTTACGTTTGGGATTTCTTTGATTTCGCGCCTTCACAGCTTTTATCACTGCTGGAGTCCTAACAGACCGTGGGCGACCACTTCTTGACCCGCCATCTACACTAGAGTCTTCATTGTATCGTTTGATGGTGCGATAAACGAATCTTTTGGTTATATTCAAATTTTTCAGTATGTCAAAAATTGTAATTGGCGCGTAACCGCAACGATGCAACGCAATAACTGCAACACGGTCTTCTTTAAGCGTCCACTCCATATTTAAAAATGAGTAAAATTCTAAAAAGACATTTTTATTTTCATGAACAATTCAAAATTCGAATTCTATAAACTTTTTTGTGGCCAGCATTCTAAAAGAAAAGTTTTTACTGTGTGACAATACTTATGACCTGACTAGGTATATATATATCAGTAAAATTAATCAAAATAATTACAAGTATTTTCCATAGTCACCTCGCATGGCAGCCATCTGGTGACCGAAATATTGTTTTCTGATGCAATGTGAAAGTTGCACCTCGTTCCTTGTGAATTGGGACGTATTCTCTAAGCTTGTAACGTTTTTCTGTCACATATGGTAATGTGAAGTGTCATTATGGCCGCAGAAATCTTTTTGGTGACAGAAAGATTTAATAAAAGGGGAACACAATTATGAAAACCACATGAGACCTCGATTAATATGTAATTTTATACCACGGAACAGGTAGCAGCGTTTCCTGGTATGTCACAACATAATACAGCGGTCAACAGCCCAGCGTTGTGACTATGGCAAATCTCTCCCTCCAGATTAGGCCCGATGATGAGGACTGTGAGCTGTTTTTTGTTGACTGAGGCAATAATCTAACTAAATCTGAACCCACTTACTTCGAACTGTAGTTATCCGAGACAGTGTGTACAGGTGGTGTCTCAAAAGATCTAGTCTTCTCCATCTTGCTGATGGAATTTGAACTTCAATTTGTAGCGGAGAAGACTGAATTTCGTATAATCTTGTTCGTGTTGTGTTTCAATCAAATATCCATTGCCACGAGTTACCTGTAAAAATGATAGCAGAAATTTTAACTCCAAAACATAAATAATCCCTACTAATATTATTTTATTTATTTATTTAAAACTTTAGCACATAACTGTACATAGGCGGACTTAATGCCAGAGGCATTCTCTCCCAGTCAACCATAGGGTGGTGCAGAGACAAAGTGGTAGGTGCACTTAAGTTGTAAGCACTCGTTATGAAATAAATACCGTCAAGGTATACAACAAGGTATAATACTAACGTAAAATAAAGCATTTAATTAGAAAAACATAAAGTTAATACAATAAGTATATTATAATACTATATCATCTAATACACTATCACAAACATGTACTTACATATATACATAAATAATTTACATAGATATATACATATATATAAATATATATAAAAATAATAATATATAAGATAGATTACCGCTGTAACGAGTCTGCTAACTTTGCTCTGATATGCTCACGGACTTTATTTTTAAAACTTAACCGATTCTTGGCCATCCTGACTCCGAGAGGAAGTGCATTCCAGAGTTGTATAGACTGTACAAAGAAAGACGCATGAATGAAGTTGGAACGGTGTTGAGGACAGTGAAGCAGACGGTTGTTGGAAGAACGCAAGGATTTGTTGTGGTTCGAGAAGCGATATTGAAAATGAGATGTCAGGTAAGAAGGAGAATAAGGAGAATCAAGTAAAGAGAAGAGTGTAGTTAATGCCCTCAAGTTCCTACGGTGCCTAATGGGCAACCATTTAAGTTGGGTACGATATGTAGAAACATGGTCGTACTTGCGGAGATTAAAAACGAACCGAATGCAGTTATTCAGAACTCGGTCGAGTTTGTTGAGCTGATCTGCATTCAGGTCAAAGTAGCACACATCACCATAGTCGATTATCGGAAATATCAAAGCCTGCACTAACATTACTTTTGTTTGGACTGGGAGGAAGTTTTTTAGACGGTAGAGTGACCGCAAAATGCCTGTCACTTTGCTGCTAATGGAGGCCATTTGCTTCTGTCAATTTAAAGAGGAGTCTAGAAACAAGCCGAGATCCTTGACACTAGGACTATACGGAATTACTGCATTATTAAACAAAATGGGTGGCAGAGAATTTAGATTAATTCTAGACAGCATCCTGGAGCTACCCAGTATAATGGCTTGGCACTTAAGAGGATTTACTGCCAGTCCAAACCTATTGGACCAGTCATGGAGAGCAGCAAGATCCCGATTTAATTTAAAGATGGCGTTTGGCAAATCCTCAATACTTTCCTGGGCATATAACTGCAGGTCATCGGCATACAGATGGTACGCACACTGAAGATGATTAATTATTAATGTGAATTTAAGTTTGTTTGTTACGCTTTAACGAAAACTACTTAGCCGACTTTGTGCACATATTCTTGGAGGTAGAGTTGCCCAACTATCGATAGTTTCGCTATCGATAGATGACCTCGAAAAATAGTAACAATATCGATAATTCTATCGATCCTATCGATAATATCGATACTCTCGATATCACAAATTAACTAATACTATTGATTAGAAGCAATAGTATCGATAGTATCGATACTATTACATTATAATACTATCGATAGTATCGATATTATTAAAGTAATACTATCGATACTATCGATAGTATCGTTACATTAAATTATTAAAACTATCAATACTATCGATAGTTTGTAAAACTATCGATACTATCGAAGACCAACCCATGTTTAGGAGCAATACTATCGATACCTACTATGGATAGTATTGCGCCTAAACACATATTGGTTCTCGATAGTATCGATACTATCACTAATATCGATACTATCGATAGACTATCGATACTATTGATATGACGTCAACTATCGATAGACTATCGATAGTTTATCGATAGTCGACTATCGATAGGCAACACTACTTGGAGGTATTAAAGGTTGGGACATTGTATTCAATGCGAGCGAAGCCTATTTAATATTTTGTTTTGTTAAATAATTTGTGGTCGTGACCTGCACGCCCGACCAAGTGTGGGCCTTACACATCCAAACATCACAAACAACAACACATGCAACACAACTGTTGAATGCCTACTTTTTTACCCATGGTACAACCAGGTACAACCAGCTAAAACCAAAACATAAGTAAAAAAAAACCCGTCGTAGCGAGCAATCCAGTATTTAAAAGATCATGGTACTACTGGTAACACGGGCACTGGTGTAGCTACCGAATAGCTAGACGGGGTTGTGCCCCGGGGCTCCAGAGCTCATGGGGGCACCTAAACCTTATTAGCAATCCTCTTATTGCCTTTTTAAGATAGGTATATATTATTGATAAAACCTAAACAGTTAAGGGCCACCAGTTTTTTTTGCCCTAGGGCCCTTGATCAGCTCGCTACGCCACTGACCATGGGTAAAAAACTAAAACATCAAGGCAGAAAGAGTCAATGACAGAAGTTTTTCCTCGACAAAGGAGGATTTTTTCCTCGAGAGCGGCTATACCGCTTTATATGATACAAAGCGGTATGGCCGTTCTCGAGGTTTACGCTGTGCTATACATTCAGTTCAAAGGGAATAAAGACTAAAATACTCGATTTAGTCCATAAGTTAGAGTATTTTTTTTCGTTCCTCAATCAAAAAATGACGAAGACAGTGCGTTGCAATTTCGTGTGACGTCACTTCTAGGTACAATTTCAGCTAATAGTGTCGTCACAAGGCCCCCTCTCCTGAACTTTATAGTTTGTTTTTGCTCTGTACCTTTGTTAATTTAATAATTAAAAAAATACGTATCCAATATTTTTTTGTAATATCCAAATATAATTTCGTAGTCTTCGTGCCCATTGTATACAGTAAATGTTTAATTTAGTTTGATAATAGGAAGTACATGAGGCCACTCTAATTAAATACATCGCCACCCCAAGTTAATTAAAACTTCGAAAACTAGTTACTAAAACGGAAGGTAGTGGAATTACAGTTAGGAATAACATATTTGATATATTATATAATAACATTGAAAATATAATGAAATAACATCGTAGTTTCGTAACATGAAATGCATTATTCCACTATCATCTCGCCATCGACCGCCCAGCCGAGGTCTAAGAGCGATAAGCACACGGGTATAGCCGTGTGAAAAAGATGGCATATGTGCACTGAATTCGAGATTAAAAATGATAAAATAGTTTGTTAGATGTTTCAATAAAATGAATTGGGTAATTTCAATTTACAATGTTTACAATATGACACAAAAACGACAACCATCTATTTGTATAATGACAAAGTGTGTCATTATAAAAACCATTTTGTGTTTATATATTTTTTAACACCGTTGCTCGTAAAGCTGATGTAATTCCACCGGTTTTAAATATGTAAAGCGGGTCATAAAAAAACGCGTGTGTTACCAAAGCAAATAGTTAAGTTATAGTCCATACAAATTCCATAACAGTATTATTTGCCATTTCGCGCGCTGTTGCTATTCAAATTTCAAACTACTCGCCGCGCGGCGCCAGTCAGTAGGCAGCGCTAGCGCGCTGTTAAAATGGCGGGAAAGCAACAGTGTGCATTCACAGATTCAGTTTATTTAAAATAAAAAAAATCAGTTTATTCGGTTATTTAAAAACTTGGCTGCATGCTCTAACGTCTTTGCCAACATTTTCACGCAGCTACGGCAGAAAATAATCCTCGCGCCATTTTTCTCAAATTTTCTTTTCTTTGTACTTGTATTGTGAAAAATGTTTTTTTTTCTGTTTCCTCGCAAATGTGTTAAAAAACGTCGTACGATATACGTGCGTATTGGTTATAACATGCGAGGCGGAATTTCAGCCCGAGCCGAAGGCGAGGGCGTAATTGAGCCGAGCATCATTCATAACGCACTCATCAATATCATATCAATATCACGCACGCATCAATATCATAACGCACTAATATCGTAATCTACTATTAAACGTTTTGTACTTCTCTTATTTTTATAACTTTCGGGTACTGGTATGAAATTTCGCACACTTATAATTTAAATAGAAAAGGATTGCAGAATGCTAATATTTTTTAAATTATGATCGAATTGCGACCACTGGGCCACTTATTAATAAAACGCTGTGTACTGAATGACAGACTAACTAATGAATCAACACACATCCTAAAACGCGGATTATAGATACTTAAAAATAAAATGTTTTTTTTTACATAAAAACCGGCTAAGTGCGAGTCCCACTCGCGCACTAAGGGTTCTGTACCAAGTGCCTGCCTGCTGCTGCTGCAGCTGTTTGATGACAAACAAAAAATGGCAAAGAAAAGGTTGTTGTATGGGAGCCCCACTTAAATATATATTATATTAAATTTGTAGTATTTGTTGTTAAAGCGGCAAGGGAAATACATCATTTGTGAAAATTTCAACTGTATAGCTATCGCGGTTGAGATGCAGCCTCGTGACAGACAGACAAACAGCGAAGTCTTATTAATAGAATCCCGTGAACCCTAAAAACGTCGTAGAGATGAAACTACAGTCCAAAGTTTGTATGGATAAATCGAAATTTACGCAGAAGAAGATGCACGGGTAACAACCACTGTATAAATATTATTGTTGACATAGTTACCTACTTGTATGTAAGTACAATAAAATATTTTTATATACAAGTCACACATACAAATAGTACATAGGAATTAGCATATCACGTACAATTTTCTTTATTATTGAATTAATAAGCCTGAGGAACAATGTGATTAATGTCAATATTAACACATACAAAATTAAATATAAACATCACATCCATACTAATATTATAAAGAGGAAAGATTTGTTAGTATGTTTGTAACGAAATGGCTCAAAAAGTACTGGACTGATTTTAAAATTTTTTTCACCATTTAAATTCTACATTATCACTGATTAATATGGGCTATATTTAATTATGAAGTTCCCACGGGAACGGGAGTTACGCGAGTGAAACCGCGCGCGGGAAGCTAGTGATTTATATAAAAAATAATCTGTCTGTCACTATATAATTTAAGTCTTCTGTCACATATATCTGTGTGTCCATTCGCGATAAGCTCAATAATAACTGAATGGATTTTCATGTGGTTTTCCGTGATAGATAGAGTGATTCATGAGGAAGTTTTAACAATATTATTTGTTATGCTTATATGTTTATTGTACTAGTAAATATTTATTGTATAACAAAATGAAAATGCTTAATTTTAAACTCTTAAATTAAACTAAACATAAAAACTAGTTACTAAGAAAAAAGAAAAAAAAAACTTTGGGATAAAAAATTAAAATAAACTATACCTACATAAACTACTACTTCTGCTCTACCTAAGGGCTTAACCGTCAAAGAATTCCCCCACATCCGAGTCCGCTGCGGGGATCGTCCCAAGAAGACTGGCAGCAGTTTATTTATTAATTTGGACATTACATTTCAATATCATAACTTAATAAAGTACACAGACCGTGTGGTTTCCGGCTTAGAATAGACCACCCCATGTCCTCCCATGGGTGTCGTAAAAGGCGACTAAGGGACATATGGCTGATGGATGGGCAGCAGCATCTCATCTTTCAAGGTTGACATCCTACTGCGATCACCAATCCGTCTGCCAAGCGTGGTGATTATGGCAATATCCCTCTACGATCCTGGCTCGCCAAGGTCTGTTAAGAGGAGGCCCATGTTCAGCAGTGTATGTAAACGGGCTGTTGATGATGATGATGATGATGATGATGAATAAAGTACACACATAACAGTTAAATGCACATCAGTTTAAGTTACCACAGCATGCACTATGTAGGTAACGTTGCGTTATAATATTAAGTATTTAAATTAATTATTTACTAAATTATATAATTTAAATTTAAGTTTAATAACAGAAAAACAAAATGAAATTCAGACATCCAGATTTGACCTCAGCAATTCCAGAACAACTTTTTTGTATTTGGGTAGCCCGTCACCAAACACATCTACTTCGCTGCAGATTGAGTTATAAGCTTTAGAAAGTCGACTTATGGTAGAAAATTGCTTCAAATTGGTTCTGGCAAATGGCGGTTGCAACAATCCTGCGTTGATCTGTACCTGTCTAGGCACGCGACGAGGAATGCGCAGTGTAAAGGACCCCAGAAGAGAAGGACAGTCGACCACATCCCGTAAAACTTTGTAAAGGAAAGTCATGTCATGAAATTAAGTAGTTAGTTAGTTAGTTTATATGTAAAGTATCAAGACCGGAAAGAAAGGGCCACTGGATAAGGTTGAGCTGTACATACCTACTGTAGTGGCACTAGCTGTCCTTGTACTTAGACCCCTATGCCATATAACATCAGGTGGAATGAGATGATGAAGAGAGTCCTACATACCCTTACGCTTACGCTGACGCGAGGATCACAATCATTTTGTGATCCATGTGAGATAGAAGGGATGCGTAAAGCATTTTAAACCAATAAAAAGAAGTGAATGGGGATTCATTCATTCTTCATTCAACAAATATTTATAAAATATAAATATGTGTATTTGATCGCCACCAATTTCCTCAAAAACTAATGGACCGCCATTTAATTTTTTTACCAATCATAAGTTGCGTTTAAGCGCGTTCTCACTATGCTTTGACGACAGATTATTGTATCGTTTACAGAGTCTTTAAATGGAGGTATTTATAGACAGGACGACATATCAGTGAATATAGATTGGCAAAGAGTTTATAAACCCACATTTAATCGTTACAACATAGTGAGAACGCGTCCTTTTACCGGAGTGACAATGGCTATAATTTATGTAAAGAAAACAAAAGAGAACAACTCGGTAAGGCATATAGCCTTAGTCTGTGAGCTATATAATATATATAAGTCTATATAACACTAATACTATAAGGCGAATATGTTTGCTTGGTATGGTTAAACCAAAAAATATTTTACCTATTTCAAAAAATCTGTTACCAGAATAAATAAGCTTAGTAACGTAACGTAATCTTTTACTACAAATCCTGTTGATATAAAAACTATAAACACGTTTACCATGTTTAAATCACAAATTAAAAATAAATATAGACCATAGAGGAAACCGCGAAGCGCGGGAAACGAAACCTCATTTTTTTTTTAGAAAAAACAAAAGAAGAGAGAATCCACCGTCCCGACCGCGTGCAACAATTTATGTAGGTACCTACGATTTTGGTTTATAATATACTAGGTTTTACACATTGAAGCCAATGACCCTACTGTACCTGTTACTTTTAATACCTTCAATAATATGTGTAAAGTAGTTTTCGTATGAAAGCGTAATAATCAAAATAATACCTATTGGTAGACCTATTAAATAAAGCCTTTTACAAAAAGGCTTTAACATGTGCGAAAAGCTTGTATAGAATAAAAAACACTAATCAAAAACACGTGTTTTAACCCTAAACCACCTACCACCGGTCTCTGAGACCGCAACGTATTCTTAAATTCAAATATTTCGATATGTATGCGTCGTACGATAGTGCGCGTCTATATTCCTTTTCTATTTTTTTTTCATTATCATTGTATTTGACTTATAATAAGTACGATGGATTCGTCTACATTATCAATAAACGTTTTCATTTTCATTTTCACACATCCATCAGCACCGCCCTAGCGATCGGCGAATGGAAACGTGCGCGCGTTTAGCCAGGGTAAGTAAAAATATTTCGTCAGCGTTCTGTGTGACCGTAGGTGGTTACGTGATTTTTTTTCGATTTTTTTTGACGATTTTGTTTGTTTAAGTTAAAAATGGATAAAAACGACAAAATTGTAGAAAGATGGTTGCAACAGGAGATTTCAGACGACGAGGTTATGCCAGCAAGATAGTTCATCTCAGCCTGAACCAATAGGTACAGTCTCTTCAAGACCAAGATCTTCACTTATTAGTGCAAGGTGCCAATTTATGGGAGTGTACAAAAAAAAATATGCCGCAATTGCCGCGAAAAATTGTTAATCTTAGGGGGTTGCAATTTTGTTGAATTTTATAATTCATGTTTAGTTTTTTTTATAGTAAAAGTACCAATTTTAAGAGATCAAACAAAAAAAGGTTTTTTTTTAAGTTATTATATTATACTTATGTTTCAAATCTAATTATTTAAGAAGAGAATATTTTTGTGTTAAAACTATTAGTCTTGAAAGATTAATAACATATCTCAATATTTTATTACAGTTTATGTTATTTGAAGATCTAAAATAAAAAATTAAAGTATAAACAAGTATTTTACTCATTTAAATCCTTTTTTGAGACTAAAGAACCCGAATGTAAGTTATTCATGAGCGGTCTTCAGGACCGCACGGATGTGGTTATGTTACAGAAATAGATGGTAGGTAGTTAAGGGTTAAATTAAATGGAATATTTTATCGTATAAGCATCAGCCTCAAACAATGTGCTTGCAAATGAAAATGTTTTCATACAACGTACACGATTTATCAAAAGGGTTTTACACAATAATATGTTGTTTATAAACAACTTTATTATAAATTTAGGAATTTCATCTGAACAAATGCCTAATTATTTATCGTATGGAACCTAAGTATAATAATTTCTGTTCGAATACTTGAAGATGGTTGTATAAACTTAATAATTATGTTGTTTTTGTCTATGTCTTAAATTTCCGAAAACATGATCTGCCATTTTTTTTTCCGACGGCGCGTCATAGGTATAGTTTTTAAACAAGAACGCGATCCTTTACTATTACAATTTCTGAGTCATGACGTCATGTATCTCGGATTGACGGACACAGATAATGTATAGACCTAAATGACTGACATCGTTGATATCTCTAAATGTCACATCCATTTTAAAATATTTATGTTAGCGCTTTCTAGATCTCAACAAAAATAACATATTTTTTCTTTTGTCTCGTAAAACAATTCATAACCATATAGATATAATTAAAATTCAACTAGCCTATTATTGTAAACATGACATTGACTGACCATGCATATTACAATATTCAGGCATATAGAATATAGAGGTCATATGCTTGGTCGGCTGGATGATGGGTGCCTGTTCTCTATTAAGTGAAATACAGGTCCAAATACAAGGTCAGCCAATGCCGGTTATAGCAATTCCCACTCGTGAGCTCTGGCCAACCTTACTCACGGACAAGAACACAATATTAATCAATTGATTGGATTTGCGTATTCGACTCGTTGAGTAGAAGACTTATGGATCGTACTAAGTCCCCCCTGTCCCAATCCGATGATCCAGTGGCTGTAGTCCGTGCCAGTGATCACTCCCTCTTTTTAAAAAATATAATTATTGTCACAGTAATATTTCTCATAGCATTAGCGATGCCCTGAGCCGTGGTCCTAGCCCATTAGGGGTGCCCTCAGGCGTGTGTCGTTTATAAGTAAAAATACTGTTTAAAGACGTGCCTCTTTCTCTAGAGCTAAATTATATTAAGATTTTAATTATATAATTAATTATTGTTATTACTATACATATGACGTGATACTAGACTGGCAGACATACTATTAGCTAATCCGCAATAGATTTTAGTTGCGATATTTTGTATTTAATTATATTAATTATATTTCATTGTGTATAATTGACAAGTACAAGTGTATGTAAATACCTAAGTGCTGAATAAATATCGTTTAATTCGTTTAAACGCTTTGCTCTACCTTTTTTTTGTTGCGGGTAGGAATTGCATTTACGCATTCCCTCCATCTCTGCAACGTTCCCGCGCCGGCGATGGGGTATGTGGGACTCGCCCTCTCCATGGCGTGGCATGCTAGTCATACCACGAGAAGTGGACCCTACACCACTAAAGCTCCCCGGACACTCCTCCGTCCGCCGTTGGTCAGGCTAGGTACGCTGGGCAATACGGCTCTCCGACGCTTCCGACTTGCCTATCTTAATCATAATTAGTTTATGAATAACTAGCGACCCGCCCCGGCTCCGCACGGGCGCAATGCTGATGTATTATACATATAAACCTTCCTCTTGAATCACTCTATCTATTAAAAAAACCGCATCAAAATCCGTTGCGTAGTTTTAAAGATTTTAGCATACAAAGGCACATAGGGATATAGGAATATAGGGACAGAGAAAGCGACTTTGTTTTATACTATGTAGTGATGCCACCTATGTGAGGAATCCCTGTATTCTGTGATTTTTTAAAGACAACTACTACTGTGTCGCGGTGGCTTTACAAACATTCATTTCACGGCCACAGATCCCAACGAGACTCAGAACAACTATTTGTAGTGCACACAAATAATTGTCCCGGGTGGTAATCGAACCAGGTCTGAGAAGCAACTACCGTAATCACTGATCCATCGGTGCAGCCATAGGATTTATTCGTCCATTATACACTCGTCTGCCGCGAAATCATCCATGAAATCTTAATTCACTATATATAACACTAGCGGCCCGCCCCGGCTTCGCACGGGTGGACTTTTATACCCTACCCCTGCCCTACCCTACCCCTACCCTAATCCTACCCTACCCCTACCCTACCCCTACCCCTACCCTACCCTACCCCTACCCTAATCCTACCCTACCCCTACCCTACGCCTACCCTACCCCTACCCTACCCTACCCTACCCCTACCATACCCCTACCCTACCCCTACCCTACCCTACCCTACCCTACCCTACCCCTACCCAAAAGTATCCTATGTCCTTCTCCCAGTTCATAGCTACCTCCCTACCAATTTTCAGCCAAATCGGTTCAGCTGTTCTTGAGTTATAAATAGTGTAACTAACACGACTTTCTTTTGTTTTTAAAATGTATTCTGCTATTCGGGACGGAAACAAATCCAACAAATCAAAAACCATGGCAATCGGTCCAGCCGTTCTCGAGTTATAAGTGTTGTAACAAACACGACTTTCTTTTATATATATAGACTAGCGACCCGCCCCGGCTTCGCACGGGTACAATACTGATAATTATACTACATAATGTCTTTAAACCTCTAACAAACGGGCGAAATTTGGTCAAAACAAACAGAAACAAATTAATATAGGTACCTTTTTTTTTTTTTTTTTTTTTTTTTTTTTTTTTTTTTTTTTTTTATTGTCCGGGGGGAAATGCATTGACGCATTCCCACCACCGTTGCAGCGTATTTGCGCGCTGGCGGTGGGATATGTGGGACTCGCCCTCTCCATAGCGTGGTATGCTAAAGTCATACCACGAGGAGAGGACCCTACACCACTAAAACCCCCCGGACACTCCTTCGATCCGCCGTTGGCGGGGGTCGGGTACGCATGAGCAATCCGGCCCTAATATAGGTACCTACTAAAACTCAGTGAAATAAGTAGGTGGGTATACTTTTATCGTATGAAATACCTATACTCTTCAGGACTAACAATACAACAAACACTAAATAAATAGGTATTCAAGTATCTATCCATCATAGTTACAACGAACACAAAACAAAAAATTTGCCCTATAATTCTTAAGGATCGAGCGCGCATAATCGCATTCGGCCTACCTCCGTAGCGTAGCGGTAATTGGCTCGCTTTAAATCTCGGAGGTCATGGGTTTGATCCCCACACCGGACATGAAATCTTTGTGTAAATTCTAAGATTTCTTTCCGGGTCTGGTTGGTTGAGGGACTACCCTCCGTGCCTCGGAAAGCATGTTAAGCCGTTGGTCCCGATTGTTATGACATCATCTATAATAATCGTATATCAAGGAAGGGGCAGCAGCGTTTCCTTGTGTGTTACAACATAATTCTGCGGTCACCAACCCGCCTGCCAAACGTGGTGACTATGGCAATACCCTCCCTCGGGAGGAGGCCCATGTTCAGCAGTGGACGATATACGTGCTGATGATGATGATGACCTACTAAAACTCAGTGAAATAAGTAGGTGGGTATACTTTTATCGTATGAAATACCTATACTCTTCAGGACTAACAATACAACAAACACTAAATAAATAGGTATTTAAGTATCTATCCATCATAGTTACAACGAATACAAAACAAAAAAAATGCCCTATAATTCTTAAGGATCGAGCGCGCATAATCGCATTCGGCCTACCTAAAACACGCGCTGTTATTTTGCGATAACTTAGTTATTCATTAAAAGTATATAGTGTAGGGGTAAAATAATCTGCATGAAATGCTTAAGAATATTAACACATTTAAAATGATAAGGATAAATACTGAATCCGTCTGATTAGCTTTACAATTACCGCATTAGAAATTATCATTTTTCTAAGACATAATGGATATAGCAAGTTAACCTTGAAAGATAGACATATGCTATCGCAGACTTTTTTGTAGATCTAAAAGAGAAGAATATTTGCCACCATACATTGTTTTGCTATATCTCATAGGGTTTTGGCAGCGTTTTCGTTGAAAGCTCCCAAATGGCTTAATTTTTTCCGACACCTCTGACAAATATCAATATATATTAGTCAAATGTACACATAAACTAAACAAATCATATACGTAAACCTTCCGGAAGAATCGTTCTATCGATTGGTAACATCCGCATGAAAATCGATGTAGTAGTTTCTGAGTTTATCGCGAACAGACAGACAGACGCGGCAGGGGACTTTGTTTATAATATGTAGTGATGTAGTGATAGCGGTCGCCCGCGGCTCCGTGCGGATGTCGGTTACCGCTGCAAAAAGCCTACCCAGGAAAGACACGGTCAGCAAAATGATTCCCAGGTCAATTCACAGACACCGACATAAACATCGACAACGCAGTCATTATCCGCAGGCTGCACAGATTGTCTTTCTGTGGATGTTAAAGTTGTTAATGATGAAAATATAATTAATGATGTAATTAATAGGCATTTTAGGGATTAGGCATTTTAGGCATTTTCAAAGCTCCGAAAAGAACTGTTGTTTAGCTCTGAGAAGAACTGTTGATTAGCTCTGAGAAGAACTTTTGCGTAGGTGTAGTTTTAAGAACGAAATCTAAAAAAAATCGCACGAAAATTATTAGACTTCGCAACGGGCCGTGCAGCAGAAATCGTAATATTTTAATTTCGCCATAACTTCAAAACCAAACGTCCAATTTTAATCATTCAAAGACCAAATATTATCTACATAAACTGCACTTAGTGATGAAATAATTTATTTAGATAAGGATTAATAGCATGAGTAAAATAAACGCGTTTAAATGTAGTCCAAAAAAAATTCAAGATTTCTAAATAAAAAAATGGTCGTTGTGCCTCACTCGACATAGATAGGTATAGTGTGTCGCGGACTTTTTTGTAGATATTTATAAGATCTATAATTAATTAGAACATTTTATGGTTCTATCTTTTATAGTTTAGGCAGCGTACGCAAAATAAGTAACTTTTCTGGTTGATTTTTTACACCTTGTGTCAGAAAAACCCAAATATCTTACGGATCCCTATTTTTTTCCAAAATAAAATTTAGCCTATGTTACTCGTGGATAATGTAGCTTTCGAATGGTGAAAGAATTTTTTAAATCGGCCCAGTACTTTTTGAGCCTATTCATTACAAACATACAAAAATAGGTACAAATCTTTCCTCTTTATAATATTAGTATAGATGAGTAAACTAATCAACTTCTCATTTGCGTGTGTGATATGTTCCGCACATGTGATCTGTAAACTTTTAATGAAGTAGTTAAGCTATGAGCAGGATATATCAACAAGGGCTAGACTAGGGTTGCCACCTTTTCTTTTAAATAGTACTTTTTACAAAATGTTGCAAAATATATAATTATAATACTTTTGGCAAATCCAGGGAAAAAAATAGGACACATTTATTTTAATTATTATTTATTTTCTCATGTGTATTTGTTATTACTCTTAGCTTTGGCCATCAAGGTTTTTTTACCTTTTAAATAATCATAAGAATCTGAGCATGTTAGATCCATATTAAAATAAATCATCATCATCAACCCGTATAACGTCCACTTCTGAACATGGGCCTCCTCCCGAGGGAGGGTATTGCCATAGTCACCACGCTTGGCAGGTGGGTTATTAAAGATGATTTTACAACAATCGGGACCGTAACGTGCTTTTCGAGGCACGGAGGGTAGTCCCTCAACCAACCAGACCCGGAAAGGAATCTTAGAATTTACACAAAGATTTCCTGTCCGGTGTGGGGATCGAACCTACGACCTCCGAGATTTAAAGCGAGCCAATTTTCATATGCCGCGCTGAGGTTGCAATCAAAATATTAAAAAGGGGTGAAATTTGGATTAATGAAAAAATATAGTACTTTTTGTACTATATTATTTTTTTATAACATATAGTAGTTTATAATATAGTACGATACTATTAAATATAGTACGGGTGGTAACCCTAGGCTAGACAGGTGTCGTTTATTACTCTTCCGTAGTTTTTACTGCTCACCTCTCGCTGTAAATCCTCCCTTTAAAACTACTTTCGTAAATATAATTTCCTTATTATTGTTTTAGCGGAAACGTTTCTTATTTCTTTCGATAATCTTAGGATAGGGATAAGAGCAGGAAGAAGAAGAAAAAGCTTAAAACGAATAGGAATATTGCCTCTTTAATCTTAAATAAATATCTTAACAAACTGTATAGATCCCAGGGTTCATGAGCAGGGCAAAATTGATACACGAGCTCGACTTTAAAACTGAGTACAAAGTATTTAACCACTGGCACAATAATTGTACTATAACACCAGACAATTGTCTGTCTACTTTATAAAATTCTTCTCACACCGAATAAATCATGTGAACGAAACGCTTGCGACTTATAATTTGCTTACTAACGCCATCTATCTAACGGAATGGTAACAAAGGTGCACCACCTACCGTAACGTTTCCTTCTACACTATACTATATTAAATACCAACATCAAATAACTAACAAAAGAGAACTAGTAAGAATTGGCCTTATAAACAGCATAAAAAAAGGGTAGGTCATTTTCACACTCATCAAATACTTATAATAAAAATAATTTGTTTGCAGTAATAAACAAAGTGTTCTATACATTTGCAGGTGATTTAGCATACATAGTATTCCGCTTGGTAGACATGGCATGCAAATTTGGTTAAACTACAAGAAAAAACATGTATTTTAACATTACATTATATATAGGTTCCCAAAAGAGATACTCCTTTACCGTCTTATTAATAAACGTGGACTAAAGAAAGATTAACTTTACTCTAAGCATTAACCCGGTACTAACAAATTTCACTATTAATAAACACGGACTAAGGAGTGATTAAGCTAATTCGACTCTAGTCTCGGTGTAAAAGTTAAACCAAAGGGATACCTAGTTTAAGGACGGATTAAGCATAGAGTAACTAACTATCTTTGACAGCTGTTTTTACTTTTTAGGTTAGATTGTAATATTGTTTGGTAAAAGTTAATTAAAATTAATAGACTATTTTAGAGACGACTTATGGCTGATAGACGAAATTAATGAAGTTCAGAATCAGATGGACTACATTCCAACAATAAGGCGTGTTAAATTATACAAAATTCGTAAGAATCCACTTGAAGAACTTGAAGCTAAATTTATATCGAAATATAGGTTTTCTCGATCTACGGCTGTTTTTATCATTGATATGATAAAAAATGATTTAGCTGGTGATGTGAGAAGTGGTTTCATACCGCCCCATATGAAAGTTTTAAGTGCAATAAGATCTTGGACACGCGGAGAGGTAAGAATTTGACAATCAATAAAATTATATTCAACAATCTTTGCTTCTTCTGGGTATTTGTTATGTTATAAATCTTTTATATTTTGTGAATTCAACAGATTCAAGATGACGCAGGAGATATAAGTGGTAAGGGGTATCAGCCAACAATATCACTTGTATGCAAACAAGTTGCTTTAGCGTTGGTGGCAAAAAGTGCTTAATGGATCAAAATTCCATAAAATGATGCAGAACAGAGCAATGTGATAGAAGAATTTTATTCGATATGTGGATTTAGACAAGTGATTGGAGCCATTGACTGCACACATATTAGAATACCAAAATTCAGTGGAAATATTGGACAATATTTAGGATATAGTTCAATTAATGTACAAGTTGTGTGGTATGAAGCCCAACTGTAGCAATATATGTATTAAGTTTCTATATAATTTGTCTTTTTATAAAGTTTACTCATATTATATCATTTGTTCTTATTTAAGTAGATATTATACCTATATTATTATTATTTTGTAACAAAATAATCGAAATCTCACAATTCACATCCAAACGTCCATATCATAGATAATAGAAATAAACATCTTCTGTCATCTGTCACTGTCATTTGTTTTATTTCATTCGCTAGTTCATTCTTTTTATTTTTAATTTCAACGGTGTTGCCATAGATTGTCCGTTAAACCAGGCGTAACGAATGTATAGCTAGTCCGAGCTTAGTCCACGTTTATTAATAACGTTATGAAAACGAAGTTAATACTTAGTTACACCAGAATTAGCTAAACCAAACGTAACTTCGGATTAAGCAAGAAGTAGGCCATCTTTATTAATAAGACGGATAATGTCTAAAATGATTTTTCTAATAACCATTTATGTAATTGTTTTCTGAACTTAAAGAATGGTAATGATTAGAATTTAGAATATTGTTGGGCAAAGTATTATAAATCTTACTACACAAAGAATAAGATTTTTTAAAGTATAAGGTAGCATTTGGACATTTCTATAAAGCAATACTGTCTGGATGAACTTTAAGCATGATTATGAACAACACTGCGATGTCTTGATGTAGAGAGATAGACCATAGCGTTTGTATTGTAATTGTGTAATTTCAAGGCAAAAGGAATGAATGATGAGTAATGATGATGATGATGATGAGTAATAATGATGAGTACGTAGAATAAACCCCTGCACTAATTGTGAGACTAGTTATACATCTAGAGAGAGGTCAGTTTATCATGGTGTCCCTCAAGGCACAGTCTTAGGCCCATTATTATTTATTATCTATATTAATGACATGCCTAACACAACGCACCACTTTTTAAATATGTATGCCGACGATAGTTCAGTTTTATTTACCCATGACAAAAATACTAATAACAACAATATACAACTTGACATTAATAATACATTGACTTCGTTAATAAATTGGCTGACATTAAACAAATTAAAAATTAATATAACAAAAACACACTTAGTTAACTTTAAGCAACGAAACAATGACCCACTGGATATTAATATATGTTATGCCGGTGAAACTGTTGCAGAAACTCACACAACAAAATTTTTAGGACTAATTTTGGATAACAGACTAACTTGGACATTACATATAAGTCATATAGTACAGAAATTAAACCAAATCTCATACGCTCTTTATAAACTAAGACAGGTTTCAAGCGTCAAAACAGTTTTGACTGCCTATCATGGATACGTTGCCTCAATCCTCAGATATGGTGTTATGTTCTGGGGTAACGCCACTGATAAGCAGGATGTTTTTATAGCGCAAAAATGATGTCTCAGATCAATGTTTGGAATAAAGCCAGAAGACTCATGTAAGTCCTATTTTCGCAGCCACAATATTCTTACATTACCTTCCATATACATTAGCGAAGTATCAAATTTTGTCAAAAATAATCCCGATTCTTTTATTAAGAATCCCGAAGGAAGTCGCCGTGAAGGTACATTAAAAAGAAATGTAAAATGTACTACTCGACTTTTAAGAATAAGTGTGTTTTGTATGGCACCTATAATTTTTAATAAAATTCCACATACTATAAGAAACCTTAACCACAAACAGTTTAAAACTGCACTCAATGGCTTTCTTGTAAAAAAAGCATACTATGACCTGAATGATTTTTTAAATGATAAACATCTATAACGATAAAACTTTAAATTTTGATTTATATACTTTAATTAATTGTATTTTTTTTTTTTTGACATTTCACGTATATCATGGACATCTATTTCTATATTTGTAATATTAACACGTTTTATTTTGTAATATTGTAATGAATATGTTAAACTCTATGTTCATACGCCTAAAGGCAAGACATGGCGCACCTCGATATCATTGTAACAACTGTACCTGTATCCACCCGTGTTTATGGACAATAAATGAATTATAATTATAATTATTATTATGAATTATAATTATAATTATGATGGTCTGTCAAGCGTAGCCCGAGTACCAAAGCGTGTCACGGTGTGTGCTGCGTTTATGTCAGAACTATAAAATTCATGGTTCCAAGGATCCTGTCTGATCAAAAACATAATAGAATTGAATCGATAGAAATAAATCAGGAAATGACATCAAAATAACGCAGCACTCATTAATGATTTGCAATTTATCGATTGTCAAACAAAATTTTTTATTTATTTATTTATTCTTTATTGTACACATGAAATTGGAGTAAAAACAACATTTAAAGATGATGTACAATGGCGAGCTTAACTCATTAATGAGTTTTCTTCCAGCAAACCATTTTCAGAGTGTAAAATTAAGGTAAAATGGGCAAGAACAGTGTACACGACAGACTTTAGATAAAACAATAATAATAAGTAGAATAGATTATTATATATATCCGACAAATACATATACGCATACTAATACATAATAATATATACATACATACATCCAAAATATAACAGTATAAACAATAAACTAATACATAATATAAAAACTACTAATGTGATAGATAATGTTCTTTTATTCTTTTTTTAAATACGTCAATAGATGAACTTGCACGAATAGCATGTGGAAGAGAGTTCCAAAGGCGTACAGCGCGAATGGTGAAAGAGCCATCAAAACGGCAGGAAGAGTGTAAAGGCATTCGAAGAAGAAGAGAAGTAGCTGTACGACCAATTTTTGTTTTTTACTTGCTATTATTTTTTGTAACAAATCTTTTTTTATATTTTATTTATTTTTTACTACAATCTGTCGCCATGCTGGAACAATATGAGGGGGAAAACCCCTCATAGGTATCTTAAAAAAAAGGCAATAAGTTGAGTAATTAGGTAGGCCCCTAAGAAGAATAAGCCCAGTGCCACCACAAAATCACGATCCACCCCATGGGGCTACTTAGGGGCTTACCTGATTACTTAACTAATAGCCTTCTTTTTTCAAAAATACGCCCACTGATTAGTTTGTCTGAGGTTTGCCAACCTTATGATTGTTTTTTTTGATATTGTAGATCGATTTTTTAAATTCAAAATATCGTCTATTATTTAAAGAAGTGGCTGGGTAGTTTGTATCCACGGGGCCATGTGCTGCAGCCCAAAAAGTCCTTAAATAGTTCCAGCTTTGCTGGCACCCAAACTAAGATAAAAGTTGTTTTATGCGTGCTAGGGCTTCTTTTTTACAGTTTCTAGGACAAACAATTAAGTTCTGACGTAATAAATGTGGTAGTTAAAGCTGGTATTTTGTATTTCGATAAATTTAATTTAAAAACAAAAAATTAAGGTGTATATTACAAATTACAAAAATCGTATTCTCAACATTTCACCTCTGCGTGCTCCCACTTTTCAAACATTTTTATCTAAAAGATTTGGTTATCACTTGCCGCATATCAAGTAAGTACACGCGACCATCTCTAACAAGTCATCATCATCATCATCATCATCAGCCCGTATAACGTCCACTGCTGAACATGGGCCTCCTCCCGATAGGGAGGGTATTTGCCATAGTCACCACGCTTGGCAGGCGGGTTGGTGACCGCAGTATTATGTTGTTTGTACCACACAGGGAAACGCTGCTGCCCGTTCCTTGATATACGATTATTATAGATGATGTTATAACAATCGGGACCAACGGCTTAACGTGCTTTCCGAGGCACGGAGGGTAGTCCCTCAACCAACCAGACCCGGAGAGAAATCTTAGAATTTACACAAAGATTTTCTGTCCGGTGTGGGGATCGAACCCACTACCTCCGAGATTCAAGGCGAGCCAAATACCGCTACGCTACGGAGGTTGTCTAACAAGTCATTTCGTAAAAATGTTGGTTAAGTCTGACGGATTTTATTAGTGGTTATCTCGCAATTGGTTCATATTCAATGCCATGATTTTTGACATTGAGATTAAAAACATTGCATACCACCGGTAGGATTCGAACTGCATCGTAAGTATAGCCACTCATGTCTAGACCATTCGGCCTCGGTGGATTCCAACCCATCCTCACGCTCACCGAAGCGGCCGTAACCCAATCAATGGCTAGGGCGTCGGACTTGTGATCTTGAGGTCGTCGGTTCGAACCCCACCCATTGCACTACCGACGTGAACCCACTCGTAACACAAGCATTTTAGCACAAGGGGTTAACAAGAATACTAGTAGACTGCAAAACGTTGCTAGAAATCTTTACAAAAAAAATCCCTCTAATCCCGCCGGTGGGCTAAATTTATTCATCTAATATCTTAGTTTCACCCTCGTAATTCCCGGTCCCGTAAGAACTTTATAATTCAATATAGTCTATAGCTTTCCTCGATATAATATATAGTCTATGTTTCTCTAAAACAAATCAATTTCAAATCGGACAAGTAGTTCCTGATGTTAGTGCGTTCAAGCTTCACTCTTCAGCTTAACATTATTAGTATAGAGAGTAGATATGCCCTTTCATTGAGAAACACCTACGCCATTGGTCTATAGGACTATATATATATCAATTAGTCTATGCGATACATTGACTTTTACATTGTATGTTAGGCTAAAAGGTACCAACTGTACTAAAATTAATAAGTTTTTTTTAACTCGTTAGATGAAATTTAAACTTTTACTGATAATGTAGACAAATCGATCGTACTTATTATAAATTAAGTCAAATACAATGATTGATAATCATTGTATTTGACTTAAAAAAAAAGAATCTTGACTAATTAATTAGTTTACATTGCAACAATAATGTTATTAAATAGAGTTTACCAATGTTGTTATGGCATGTGCGGTTTGGGATCGGGTCTGAAATATAGAACGTCGCGAATCTCGCCCTTCGAGGACGACCGGACCCTATCCTAGCTTTCTACGAGTCTTTCTCTATGTACTTACGGTGTGACACGATTATTAGATGTACTAATTTACCGAACCCTTCATATGCTAATGTATAGGTATATTTTATTTCCATAATGCATAAAAAAGAAAAACAAAGGCGTGAATGCGGGAACGATCCGTGGTCGACTTTTTAGTTTGAATCCACCTTTTCTGTGCCTGATTGAGGAAAACAGAACTTATCGTAATTGAAAACTGCTCATTCATTGTTTCATTATCTTATTAGTAATAATATAAATCGTGAGATAATCTAACATTCTTGGTTTAGAGTCACGACTAAAGGAAGTTGCGTCGTGTTGATGTCAACTTCTTGAGAAACCTGGATGTTTCTTTGTAACGTTAAATTATGTCAAACATTAACTTATCACGGACGGACTACGGACTAGAAACAATTAAATTATCTATATTAAATAACATCTCAGTGCGTCTATACCTATAAATAGAAATTGAAGTAAATTATTTAATAAATATCATATGAAATCATTATTTATGATCACGACCTATTCGATATTTAAATACAATGTTTGAAGTGTTAGTACCGCATTTTACTGTTTGCGGCGATAGATGGCGTTAGTTTCCATTTCGTAAGTCGCAAGGGGTAAACTTAGGTACTAACACTTCAAACATTGTATTTAAATATCGAATAGGTCGTAAACAATTAAGTAACTAAACGTTACCACCGTTGTTTAGGTATGTATTAAGTTAAGTTACAAAAGTAATAAAACAAAATATAAAAGTAGCCAGTGAATTTGACAAATAAATCAAGTGTCCATTTGTAAAGCTAATATAACATTGTTTTTATTACTCCCTCAACAAATCACAGCTACAAAGCTTTGACGTTTAACAAATATTTTGTGGTGCGAGAATCGAGATCGATGACCTCGAATACTTTAACCGCTAGGATACGAAGGTAACATAAGTTTTAAGCATTCATTTATAAAATAAATTAAACGTCATATATATTATGATGATTATGACTTAACTGCGGCCTTCACTTTGACCTTACCGAAACAAATGGAACAAGATAGCGTTTTCAGTTAATTAATATTTGCAAGTATTTTTAGATTTTATGTTAGTGCCTGCCAACGTTGTCAGATTATTTAAATGTAAAAGTGGGATTATGGAACGGTTTGATTGAAAATCACGGGATTCTGTATTTTAGACTGTCAGGCAGACCATAAGCTAATCCGCAATAGATTTTAGTTACGACATATTTTGTATTTAATTAGATTAATCATATTTGATTGTGTATAATTGACAAGTGTATAATATGTAATGGACGGAGAGCTGACAACCGCAACGGCCAGGTAATTTGATCATTCTTAAAAATTATTTATTAACTTACCTGGAGCACTCTAAGCATAGAAACGTCGACCTGGCAGGATTCGCGTGGTGGATGTGGATGTTATGGGGTGGGAAAATAAAAATAAAAAAGGTAATTTGATCAGGATTACTTTTTATGCCAAATGGTTTGCCTACCTCCCCAAAGCACACAAAAATGGCGTCATTTGGTTGGTGGAAAGGTATAGCCAGGCTTAATTATAGTGAGGAAAAATTAATTATTTTTAGGTAATAACAACAAGGCTGGCTTTTTTGTGCATAAAGTTTATTATTCCCAGAGGCTAGGAAAAAAAAGCCAGCCAATAATAGTGGTGGGAACATGTCGAAAAAAATAATTGAAAATTTATATTTTAAATTGGATTTTGCTCGAGAAAGAGCTAAGGGGCATGAAAAAGAGCGCGTGGAGGGGATACACGCGACAACGGCGTCCGTGCTCTATTTTTGATATCAGAAAAAAAAGTTTGTTGTGTGGGAGCCACCCTTAATTATTTATTTTATTTTTAGTATTTGTTGTTATAGCGGCAACATAAATACATCATTTGTGAAAATTTCAACTGTCTAGCTATCGCGTCTCTTGAGATATTGCCTGGTGACAGACAGGCAGATAGCGAAGTCTTAGTAATAGGTTCCCGTTTTTACTCTTCGGGTACGGAACCCTAGAAACGAATACCAATATACTTATCTTATTTTATTATTTGAGTTTTAAATTAAATTTACATGACAATAGATAGCAACAATGTACATCAAAATGTATTAAATTAATTCCTTTAACAGTATTGTCATTGTTGTTTGTACTTTTGTCATTGTCTGATTTAAAGCATATTTACCCTTTAGCGTACGAGTTACCTGAAAAGTCCCGCGCGAGACATTTCATTTTGATATTAAAAATCCGGTCGTTTTTAAAATTTTAAAATTGTAACTTTTCACTTCGGTATTGTATACCTTTTGACCTCATCATTACCAAAATATACATATATAATTAGCTAAATTGGACAACGACGTAATCAATTTATGTAGATACATTTTGTCGGTAAACTTTTTCTAAAGAAAAAATATTTTACTTACGTAAACCTATAGGCAAATGATAAAATTAAACACCTATTATGTCTTTAAAATTTTCATCTCAAATTAATCATGACGCACAGAGGCGAAGAATTCCTACGACGAGTTGGTGATTTTCATTTCTCCAAGTAAATTTTCCAAGTCGGATGGTTTTGATGGAATGGAAATGGTGAAAGCCATTAGGCGTTATGTTAATATAATGGTAACACAATAATATTCTTGCGAAATATATCACGTGGTTGATGTTATTACATTGTATTAGCTCGCACTCGTTACACCTGCGTGATGAGAATGAGAATGGGATCTACTCCCATTTCCGTGGGAACTTCATCTAAAAATATATCATATGACACTCACAAAAATAACTGTGGCTTTCTTTGGATAAAAGAATTTTCAATATCGGTTCTATGGATATTGCTTCTAACTAATCTTTCAAAAATCTTCTCACCAATCTTTATTTCTTTCTATAATATAATAATGCGATTGTGTAAGTCGGACCAATGGCTAATCCCTATACCAATCAAACCTAGAAAAAGTTTAAGATTTTATTCAAAAAATATTTCTTAGCGGGAATCGAAACCGATAGAAGTTTTAAAGGCGAATTGTATTGACTGAAAAAACGGCTGTTTTTTTATCTATCTCTATCTATCCGACCGATTTCGGTCATGCCGACTACTTCGACTCCTAGTCGGTTTGGCGCGCATGCGCTCGAAATGGCTTATGTATCCAATTTTGGCAGCAAAACTCCTTGCGCAATGAGGGCATTTCAGTACGCCACCCTCGTTGTTGTATACAATGGTAGCAGGTGGACGGGCTTTTAGCTGGGCGCGTTTGGTATCAAGGTCAGCTCTACGCTGATCCTCGAACTCGCGCACTTACCTTTTCACAAACCTGCGCCATTCTGGCCGCTGTGCTGCCAAACCTTCCCATTTTTATAAGGTAGGTGGTAAGGTGGTAAGGTAAGACTTCGGTAATTAGAAGGCTGTGCGTCTTCCAGCTAGGTCGTGAGGCTTCCATCTTAGAATAGACTACCCCTTGTTTTTACATGACAACGAAGCGATATTTGACTCGCTTTAAATCTCGGAGGCTGTAGGTTCGAGCCGGACAGGAAATCTTTGCATATATTCTAAATAATTCTCTTCGGGTCTGGTTGGTTGAGGGACTACCCACCGTGCCTTGGAAAGCACGTTAAGCCGTTGGTCCTGATTGTTATAACATCATCTATAATAATCGTATATCAAGCACGGGCGCTTGATATACGATCAGCGTTTCTTTGTGTGCTAAAACATAATACTGCGGTCACCAACCCGCCTGCCAAGCGTGGTATGATGAAGCGTGGCCTATGGCAAATACTCCCTAGGGAAGAGGCCCATGTTCAGCAGTGGACGTTATACGGGTTGATGATGATGTATTTCCATGTGTCGTAAGATGCGACCAAAGTATAATCTGTCAGCTTAAAATACTTACTGCGATCACCAATCTATCTGATAAGCAAGGTGATTACAGCAATATTCCTCAAAACCCCTGTCTGTTTGAAACCCATGTTCAGCAGTGGACAATACGGGTTGTGAAGAAATAATTGTTTTAACAGTGATTTGGTAGTTTCATTGTATTTACGTGTTTTTGATAAAAAATAACCTATCTTTCAAACCAGTTCTTGTTACTAATGTATTTCTATCTTATTACTTTAATTGGCTTCGCTATAATGAACTGCAATTACATTACAGATAAATAATAGCCCCCGTATTGCATTACGAGTGTACGTACAATGACAATTTGGGTTATATGACTTCAGTCTTAGTAATAGTGTGATGCAAACAGAATGGCTAGCGCCAGACATTTATTTATCGGACGGTCTATTAATATAAACCGAGCTGTTGCTGTACAAATGCCTCCTCCATCAATTACCACTGGAAACCATAGTTAGCGGTCTGCATCCACTGACTCCCGACCTTTATTAGGTCGTCGGTGCATCGTGCAGGCGGTCGTCCCACGCAGCGCTTGCCAGTTCATGGTTTTTACTTGAGAATCTTTCTGCTCCATCGGCCGTCGGTTCTTTGAGCTTATACCTATCCTGCCCATTGCAACTTCAGCTTGCTAATCCGTCAGCGACCTTCTTTCTCCTGCGGATCTCTTCTTATCAAAATTGTTTATAAACTACAAACCAAGCAGCCTGCTCTCCCTGTGGTACTTGGAATTATGACTTTTAGGTTTTAAGAGGAGTCTTGCTCCTATCGCTCTACGTAACGGATCTACGAGCGCAGCTAGAGCCAGACAACGATCGACGATTTGACGATCATCATCATCATTTCAGCCGTAGGACGTCCACTGCTGGACATAGGCCTCCCTCATAGATCTCCAGTTGTTACGATTAGAAGCGGCCTGCGTCCACCGTGATCCCGCGGCCTTAACCAGATCATCTGTCCATCTAGTAAGTCGACGTCCTACGCTACGCTTGCCGATCCGCGGTCTCCATTCGTGAACTTTTCCATTCGTAAATTAGTATTGTCTGGTCTATCATTTTGAATTCCAGCAATACCGTGGGCTCAAATAAATACAAGATCTTAGAACAGAACTAACTTATGCCCAGAAGCACCTATTAACCATATGCGCTTATAATCTCCTTTCATTTGATACCCCAGTTGGTCAGATTTGCATTCGGTCAACAATCAGTTGTTAAAGGAATACTCTCGATCAACTAAGCTTTTAAATAAAAAGACCAATCATATTTGCTTTACCGGTTCGGGAATTACGATACCACAGACAGACACACATGCACTCATAGACAGACAAACATGTCAAACTTCACACCCCTCATTTTACATCGGGGGTTAAAAACTGCGATATATACAATTCAACTGCGACAGATACCTACATAAGTTCCTGTTTGTGTTATGTTAAATCACAATTCTATGTATACATATGTGGCCTTGTAGTACAACCTTTCTAAAAGGATCGATTGTGGTGCTGTATTTTGTGCCAAACCAGTTCGGGCAGTTTTGATCACGTTTCGTGTATTTACTTGACCATGAGCATTTCGGGTCATACCACCATTATTACATTATTTAATTACTTCAATATTAAATAATTTGATGGCAGATTGATCTTATTGACTTAAAAAAAATAGGGTGCGTTGTGTGTTTATTTCCACTAAGTAATTACTTAATAATTCAATACAATATTGCCCGAGTCTTAATGAATCCTATGTTTAGATTAACATAAACGGCATGTAGAGACTACATAAATAAAGTAATTCTTAACAATTATAAATAAAGCAATTAATTATATTATCTAGCTAGCGTTGCCAGGCGGTTAAAACCGGAAAAACTTAGGCTTTTAGATTGCGTGTCAAAATAAACGGTGTTCGGCTTGTCCGGCTTTTAAAGGCTTTCAACATTTCGGAAACGAGGGATCGAACGCAAACTAGTAGACACCGTCTCCCTGCGCACGTCATAATTAAAAACTATATACCTGCTATTAACATGCCGCTAAGTCCTCAATAATGTAGAGTGTCCCGCCTTTTTACCTAAATGTCTGGCCAAACTGGCTGGTTTGTCAGGCTATTTTAGATTGGGCGACCTCGCAACCCTATATACATCTGCTTATTAATTTTAGTTTCTACATTTAAAATATTTGTGTATGTTTTATATTCCGTTATGCTACACACTATGATCGATATTGAATTATATACCTTATTAAGAGGAGACATAAAATATACATTTCAATATCTCATTCATTGCTTAGCTATATTTCTGAATTGAACCACATCATCTTTTTTTGCACCGCTTAAGCCAGCAAACTTTTGGGAATTAATCTCAAAGGTTTACTTTGAAATAATACCTTTTGGCAGTAAGTTCGCCACGTACAGATTTGTAGCATAAAGTTAAATTAATAAATATACCGGGTGTGCTCTAGGGATCATGTTGATACTGTACTAACCACAAGACCTATGTAAACACATACTGAATTACTGATCTTCAATAACAACAGTAGTGCTCTTAAAACACATTTTTGTGATCGTGGACTTCTCCCTCTAGGATATGCATCCTGCATCTAAATGTACCGTATTTATCGTGCCGGAAAATGAATATATTGTTTTACACAAATATTTTTACCGTCGTCTTGTCCTGTCTGTCTGCCAGGGTTTGCATTCTGTACTTGAATTTGGTAGACAGCCATTGAGCGGTGTAAGTCTAGTGTCTTGAAAGTCGTAGGTTTAATTCCCGTGCCGGAAAATATCTTTGTGCCAAGAAAGTGGGCGAAGCAACTGATGTTTTCAATGTGAATTACTATAATTAGACACTCAATTTTGGTGATATTTAAAATAAATTATTTAATCATTAACAATTGTAATAAACCAGTCGATTTCAAGGTTGTCTAAATTTAATTTGAGTAAGCAACATAATAATATGAAATTGTACTGTTTTATTCATTTGGCAGACATTTTTTGAATTCCTCAAGCAGCCATTATGTATTTCGTCGTAACCTTGATTTTGAAGCTGATCTTATTGAAATAAGCATTTCAATAATAAATGCTGTATCATTTAAGTATTATAAATGTAATATCATAAAGGTTTATATAATATATTTAACTATAATATTAGTTCTTTTTATTTACTACAAGGCTGTCTGTTTCACTCGTTTGCTGTTTTGTTTTATGCGAAAACCAAATATTTTTGCTTAATTAAAAGTGACTTATGTTATTACTTGCAATATAATAATCAGCGAAATGTTTTATTGTTTATTAGTATAATTGTTTTTTTAATTATCTGTAGGTATGTACTTTTTCAGTAAAATCTATATATATAAAAGAAAGTCGTGTTTGTTACAACACTTATAACTCGAGAACGGCTGGACCGATTGCCATGGTTTTTGATTTGTTGGATTTGTTTCCGTCCCGAATAGCAGAATACATTTTAAAAACAAAAGAAAGTCGTGTTAGTTACACTATTTATAACTCAAGAACGGCTGAACCGATTTGGCTGAAAATTGGTAAGGAGGTAGCTAAGAACTGGGAGAAGGACATAGGATACTTTTGGGTAGGGGTAGGGTAGGGTAGGGTAGGGTAAGGTAGGGGTAGGGTTGGGGTATGGTAGGGGTAGGGTAGGCGTAGTGTAGGGTAGGGTAGGGTAGGGGTAGGGTAGGGTAGGGGTAGGGTAGGGTAGGGGTAGGGTAGGGGTAGGGGTAGAGTAGGGGTAGGGTAGGGGTAAGGTAGGGTAGGGGTAGGGTAGGGGTAGGGTAGGGGTAGGGTAGGGGTAGGGTAGGGTAGGGGTAGGGTAGGGGTAGGGTAGGGGTAGGGTAGGGGTAGGGTAGGGGTAGGGTAGGGGTAGGGTAGGGCAGGGGTAGGGTAGGGCAGGGGTAGGGTATAAAAGTCCACCCGTGCGAAGCCGGGGCGGGCCGCTAGTTAATTATAAACTTTAAAATGTAATCGAATCTGTGTTATATCCGTCCATTCCTGCAATCGCTCCTTTTGCCATGTCATATAATTGGCGTCTTCTTGAGCCCCAGTTAGACTATGTAACAAAAGTAGTAATTCGGTCACCGTAGCCTAGTTGGTAGTGCTCCTGCCTACGAAGCTGGTGGTCCTGGGTTCGAATCCCGGTAAGTGCAAATATTTGTGTGATGAGCACGAATATTTGTTTCTGAGTCATGGATGTTTTCTATGTATTTAAGTATTTATCTATCTATATAAGTATGTATATCGTCGCCTGGTACCCATAGTACAAGCTTTGCTTAGTTTGGGACTAGGATGATCTGTGTGACATTGTCCCTAGATATTATTATTATTATTATTAATTATTCATAATTTGTACATACATATCAATGATGATGTGAAGTATAATATTCTAATATCATTTTTATTACTATAAGTCTTATTTTCGTGCATTTTACAATCTAATTATTAATAATATATTAACGTGTAATTATTTTAGAATTATGATGACCGTCTTTTTGGTCGTACCATATTTTATAATAATGTAAATTGCGCAGGCGGTGGAGAACGAAATTTCGTAGACTTATACTTTATATAGCGAAGGAGTGCAGAATGATTATATTTTTTTATTTATGGTCTAATTTAAAACTACTGGGCGTTATGTCTATTCTGTAACGTATCATTTATACGAAATTTAATTTGCATAAAGGATACAAAGTGAATGGTTGTATCTGACCGTCCATAAATAATAAATGTAAGTTGTCGATGGTAAACGTAATGCTACTTTATTTCATTTAAATACATATTACTTCTAAATGACGTCAGTACATCTTACAACTAGGTGGGTCTCAAATTATAGTTCGTACCTATATGTAATAATGTAGTACATAATTTTACGCAGAAAAACTTCTAGAGTATTCTCATTGAAATTCACATAAAAGTTTTGCAAGTGAAGAATAGTTATTTGTTATACAAGAGTGCAAAGTTGCTTTTTAACCGCGTGTTCAATTTTGATGACCGAGCAAGCGAAGGATTCTAAAATTGAATCACGAGCGCAGCGAGTGATTCAAAATTAGAATCCTGAGCGTTAGCGAGGGAATCAAAAGAGCACGAAGTGAAAAATCTTTGCACTCGAGTGCAACACGTAACTTTTCATTCCACCTCAGCGAGGAAATGCGCATTATTAACAGTTTCAGTCAATTCTGTTGGCGTCAAACAAACTTACTCGTCGCTAGAATCACTCATTTTAGTTTTTTCACTTGTTTTCAAGTTTCTTGTTTTTAATATAAGGTTTAACAATGACGTGAAAAAATGCCGCGTAAAGAACCGCGTACAAAGCAAATTGAAAAAAGAACACCAAGAAGGTTCCGAGTCTGAGTTTTTAACAAATTAAAAAAAAGTTGTATGATATATTCGGCACCATAGAGGTAGCAGTAAATAGGTTTAATGTTTTTTTAAATTCACAAACTTAGTGCACACGATGTTCTAAATTCAATTTACTTTATCCTCTAGAGAATAAAAACGGCTTTTCCACTCAGATATTGAAGATTAAAAATACTCCTTCCGAGATGGTGGGATGAAAAAGGATTTATTATGTAGGTACCTAATTCTTTCCGTAGGTATTCATATTATTAAGTAGTAAAGTTTGTGTATGGAATGTATTGAACCGGTTTTATGTAGGAAATTTCGTTTACCAGTTCTGCCGTCATAAGTAAAAACGGCACCAATTATTTTATTTCCACACAAAAATAGGTATAATGAGGTGAATAAACCTTTTGACTTTCCAAATATATATCTATAACAGGTATATAAAACAATTTCAAAAATAGTTGGTAGTGTCCTTTTTCCTTGTGATCGCAGAATAGAAAGCCACATTATTTATAAATGTCATTGGGTTTTGAATATAACGCAGACAGGAACAGGATCTACGCGGATGGAACCACGCGGGACAGCTAAAACAAGATAAACAAATGCGCGCGCGCATTTATATGATGATGGGTTAACATTCGCGACACGTGCTTGGTCACGTGACTCGTTTGTTTGGTTGGAAAAGTATTGTGTACGCGGGTTGTTAGTAAGCAAGAAACTGAGCAATGTCAAGATATTGGCAGGCATAAGGTGTAAGCGGTATTGGGCCGGATCGCTTATGCGTGCACGGCCCCCGCTAACGGCGTATTGAAGGAGTGTCCGGGGGGTTTTAGTGGTGTAGGGTCCTCTCCTCGTAGTATGAGTAGCATACCACGCTATGGAGAGGCCCGTATTCGCGTATTCACGCGCTGGCGGTGGGATACATATCCCACCGCCAGCGCGCGAATACGCTGCAGCGGCGGTGGGAATGCGTAAATGCATTTCCCCCCGGACAAAAAACGTATAAGTTTTATCTTAGTTTTAAGGATTTCGTACCCAAAGAAAAAAACGGTAGCCTATTACTAAGAGACCACTGTCCGTTTATTCATTTATTTAAACTTAAGCACACAATACAATTTGCCAAGGTGCCAATCGATCATAGGGTAGTGCAGAGACGATGTCGTAGGAGCTGTTTGTCTGTCATCAGGCTGTAAGTATCTTATGAACGTAATAGCTACACAGTTGAAATTTTCACTGATGGTGGATTTATCTTGCCGCTATCACAACAAATATGAAAAAACACCTTACTAAAATAAATATTTAAGTGAGGCTTCCATACAACAAACGTGATTTATTTTTGTTCTTGAATAATGCATTATTTGCCAAAGTGTTTTTATTAACATGATATTAATACTTACTTATCCAAATAAATTAAAACGTCAAAAGAATTTAAAAAAAAAATAAAAAAGAAATATTGCCTGCTCCTTCATCATTTGATTTCAATAAATAGTTTTCTTCTTAATCGGGACACTTTCACAGAACGGCCGTCATTGTAGGTCTCTAGGTCCTTATGACGCATTTAACGGCTCGCCTCCATTCCTCCCTGACGGTTGCTCGTCTAGCTATTAATATCTCAGGAGATATCGCCGTTTTAAGACAACATCGCAGCAAAATATGCAGTTCTTTTAACTAGGTTTTAAAGAACCACTTTTACTAAAATCTCTTATTAAAAGCGTGATGTAGGTACCTAAACTGCTCTTGAACGCACGTATTATTAAAATATTTTCACCTTCTACATAAACGCAGTTGCCGGTTAAAGTTAGCGTTAGCAAAAAGTATGTAACTATACATTACATAATACAAGCTTTTCGCTTAATAAATAGGTTATTTATTGCTTATTCTTAAGAGAGCCAGTTCATTACGAGATAAATTAAAATGTAAGTTGAATTGTCATTAAGATTTATATAAAGAGATATCGTAACAAAACAACTGAAATGAATAGTCTCTAAACAATGAAGTATCAAGACATTCATAAACAATATACACTTAAAAGGCGCATCGAGGGTTCTTCTTACTGCCACTGTACGTTATAAGATAAATGTTCTATATGTATTTCTTTTTTTTGTAAGATAGTATGTAGCAAAATATAAATAAACCCAAATTACCAGTAACATATTAAAAAACTAAAGTTTGACATGTTTGAGTGAAAAATGATGTCGATTCATTCATCAAAGTTTGCGTTGATTTCATTCTGATGTTAAGGTCCATGTTGGAGGGCGCGATTTAACAGTGTTGGTTTTTTTTTTTATTCAATTCGTTTCATTTATTCTTTGCAAATATGAGTATATCTACAGGTAAAAAGATGTCAGATATCAATAATAATTAAAGTCGTAAATTGATGAAGGTGATATGTCGTATTTTTGAGTTTTGATGTTCTTTTGCATAGATGATGTTGAAATGTGGATACAAAATGACTACAGGCCTTAAAATAATAATATGTTGAAGAAAGTGTTATGTACAGTTCAATTTGAAAATGGCACTGGATGAAAGAAGTATGGGCCCATATCACCGTCTGCCAGATAAATTCGTGGAAGAAGGTGATATGTACGTACATAGCACAGCATAGAAAATATGCTGTAATCGTACTTTTTGTGGTTGAATGTACGTCATTAAATTATTAAATTCTTAGGATTAACATCGTGCCATTGATACTTCTGATTCATGATTCACTTCTGATTCAGTACCGTCCTTGCTTTGACTGCGGTCGTAGCTAAGAAATAATTACAGTTGCTTTCATCATCAGCCCGTATAACTTCCACTACCAAACAATGATCTTCTCGCGAAGGTTTTTTTCCATATTGACCACCCTTGGCTTGGTATATAAGGAAACGCTGCTGCCCGTTTATTTCGATCTTCTTAACAATCTATACTAATAATAGAGGTGAATAGTTTGTTTGTTTGCTTGAACGCGCTAATGTCAGGAACTACTGGTAGAATAAAAAAACCGGCCAAGCGCGAGTCGGACTCGCGCACGAAGGGTTCCGTTTCAGTTACAAGTGCGTACCTATTTTTGATATCAAGAATAAATAAAAAAGCGTATGTTTATGAAATGAAATGTTATTTTATATTCGAGTTGATTGAATGAAAGCTAAATTGCGGTTTACGATTTTTGACGTATTAAAAAAAAACTACTTACAAGATCTCGTTCAAACCAATTTTCGGTGGAAGTTTGCATGGTAATGTACATCATATATTATTTTTAGATTTATCATTCTCTTATTTTAGAAGTTACAGGGGGGGGGACACACATTTTACCACTTTGGAAGTGTCTCTCGCGCAAACTATTCAGTTTAGAAAAAAATTACGTTAGAAACCTCAACATCATTTTTGAAGACTTATTCATAGATACCCCACACGTATGGGTTCGATGAAAAAATTTGTTTTGAGTTTCAGTTCTATGTATGGGGAACCCCAAAATTTATTGTTTTTTTCTATTTTTGTGTGAAAATCTTAATGCGGTTCACAACATACATCTACTTGCCAAGTTTCAACATTATAGTTCTTATAGTTTCGGAAAAAAGTGGCTGTGACATACGGACGGACAGACAGACAGACAGACAGACATGACGAATCTATAAGGGTTCCGTTTTTTGCCATTTGGCTACGGAACCCTAAAAAGCGTATGTTTATGAAATGAAATGTTATTTTATATTCGAGTTGATTGAATGAAAGCTAAATTGCGGTTTACGATTTTTGACGTACTAAAAAAAAACTACTTACAAGATCTCGTTCAAACCAATTTTCGGTGGAAGTTTGCATGGTAATGTACATCATATATTTTTTTTAGATTTATCATTCTCTTATTTTAGAAGTTACAGGGGGGGGGGCACACATTTTACCACTTTGGAAGTGTCTCTCGCGCAAACTATTCAGTTTAGAAAAAAATTACGTTAGAAACCTCAACATCATTTTTGAAGACCTATTCATAGATACACGTATGGGTTCGATGAAAAAATTTGTTTTGAGTTTCAGTTCTATGTATGGGGAACCCCAAAATTTATTGTTTTTTTTTCTATTTTTGTGTGAAAATCTTAATGCGGTTCACAACATACATCTACTTGCCAAGTTTCAACATTATAGTTCTTATAGTTTCGGAAAAAAGTGGCTGTGACATACGGACGGACAGACAGACAGACAGACAGACATGACGAATCTATAAGGGTTCCGTTTTTTGCCATTTGGCTACGGAACCCTAAAAAAACAATGTATGTTTAAACTAGGCTATATCTTATTATAAAATTCCGACGGGAACGGGAGCTACGAGAGTAAATCCACGCGTGAGAAGCCAGTTCTGTATATAATGTCACCACTGATATACACAAATGCCTATAATATCAGTGGTGATCTTAACAAAAATGTTACCTATTGAGAATACGTCGGCGGTGAACAGTAAAACTCAAAAGGTTTTTTGATTGCACCGCCATTTGTTGTATGTAGGTCTATTATACAAATAACAAGGATGTAAAATATATTAATAAAAAAATAAAAAAAAATGTGATACCACATATGAAAAACTCCCCACGGTGGACTTCTGAAATCTTTGTGTCAAAGTCAAAGTCAAAAATTCTTTATTCATATAGACACATTTAAAATATTGTAAATCATGTTCTTATGATGCGTCCCTTTCTTTTACTACCACCAGTTCTGGACGTGGCAACTCTGAGAAGAACTGGCAAGAAACTCAGAGGAATCCTTTTTTAAATAAATTTGATTTTACAATTATTTATAAAGCAGTATTGTTTCAGAGCAACTCACTTCCAACTATTCCCAAGCTGTTTTGTCATTGACATAATCTGAAATTTTGTAATAAGCTTTTTTACTTAATTTATCTTTCACATATCGTTTAAACTTGTTTATAGACAGATCTCTAACATTACTAGGAAGTTTGTTGTAGAAGCGTATACATTGCCCCATAAAAGAATTGCTTATTTTGTGGAGACGTGTAGCATGTAAAACAAGATTATGCTTAGTTCTAGTATTAACATTATGAGTGTCGCTTTTTTTTTTCTTAAAACTATCAATATTCTTATGAACATATAAAAGGTTTTCATATACATATTGTGATGCGTGTATAATCTAAGATTTCTTTCCGTGGCTGGTTAGTTGATTGACTACCCAGCTTCGGAAAGTACGTTCAGCAGTTGGTTCTCAATGCTAAAACATAATCTGTAGCAATCGTATACCAGGGAACGGGCCGCGGCAATTTCATGTGTTTATTATTTAATAATACTGCGGTCGCCATCTCGCCTGCCAAGCGTGGTGACTATGGTAAAAGCCCTCGCTTAGGAAGGCCAAGTTCAGTTGTTGACGTTGTATGGGCTGATGTTAATAATTATAAAATATTTTGGCGTACTAACTTTTCCTGTGTTCGCTTACCTTGTACTACATCGCTAAGGCCATCCAATCTCGTGGTAATGTAATCTAACATTATTGTATTGGGTAGCTTTGTAATGGGTCTTGAGCTGAGTACTTATTTTATTTATCTACGCATGTACATAATAATATTACGAAAAAGACCAAGATACATGACGTCACCCTAAAAATAAAAAGGCTAAGGACACATGGTCAGAGGTAAGGACAAATGGAGCAAAATAATTACGGGAAGGTAAAAGGAAAAGAGAAAAGAAAAAAGATGGGACGATGACATCAGGCAGGTTGCACGCACAACATGGTGTGGAGTAGCGGATCAGAGGGAGATCAGAATGGAGTAGGTTGGAGGAAGCTTTTGCCAACTACATAATAAAGAATCACCAAATACGCGAATAATTTTAATTGTGTAAAATACATCAAATATATAACAATGCAGTATTAGAAACAGAATTGTATATTGTTGTCCGAATAAAAGGTATTATTATTATGATTAGTAAATTATAAATATATCATTAAAATGAACATACAACAAATCTTTGTCGTCTGGGCATATCTTACAAGCGGCCGTATGGTTAGGGGCGTCGGACTTGTGATCTAGTGTTCGCCGGTTCGATCCCTACACATCGCTCTACCGGCGTGAACCTACTCGTACTTGTAACACAAGCATTTTAGCTTAGCACGAGGGGTTAACAAGAATACTAGTAGACTACAAAACTCTGCTAGTAAACTAGAAACTAGAAAAAAAATCAAAAAGAAAATGGCTAGAAATCTACAAACACGTTGATTGCGCGTTTAAAAAAAAATAAAACAGAGACTACAGTTGTCGAACAACAAAATAAATTGTCACGGCATAGAGTGAACGCGCCTTTGTCTGCGGACTGTGTTGTTTTGTAACTTTACTTTTATTGGTAAGTTAAGTTACTGTTTACAAACTTCCAGCATAGTTCGAACCGTAGCTCGGTAAATGACTTTATACATATGGATACGCTGCTGTGTGTTTTCTCGTGTGTGTGTGTGTGTGTGAGTGTCATTCATGCTGCTCCATCATGCATGTCATGTTTATTTTGATAAATATAATGTACTAGCTTCCGCCCGCGGTTTTATTCGTGTCACTCCCGTTACCGTGGGAACTTTTTGATATACGGGCTATTTTTCAAATCAGACCAGTTCCTGAGATAAGCGCATTCAAGCAATCAAACAAACTTTAGATTTCTATTGACAATCCGTATATGGTTACCTGCTGAACAAGTAAATCCCTCGAGAGTAGCATTGCCAATATTGCCATAGTCACCACATTTGGCCGGTGAGTTGGTGACCGCAGAATACTGGTGGACAATAGTCCACAGCATATACTTTCCAGTGGTCTAAATTTATTTATCCCTATCGTTTAATTTAATTTAAAATAGCTCAGTATTTGATTACAGTCAAATAATATTTTTATTCTTATAGTGGAAGGGCAATAAGTACTTATGAAAAGAAAATAAAATGGTAAGTATGATAACAGCCCTTGAAGCACATAATCTTTTTATCTATTATCGTCTTTATGTACAGTAGGGTTGCCACCTTCTTTTTACCTAGTATTAGTATTTTAAAATAGTACTTTTTACAAAAAAATGCAAAATAATACTTTTTGGATATTCGGAAAAAAAATAGTACGCATTTATATTTAATCATTATTTATTTTTTCATGTGTATTTGTTATTACTTATACGTATTATAACTTTTAAAGTAATTATCAGAAACTGAGCATGTTAGATCCATATAAAAAAAAAACAACAATTTATTTTTCCATATGAGCGTGCGTTAAAAATTTTCAAATTTGGATTTGTAGTCATAATAATATTGTAAAAACGAATTGAACATACTTTGTACTATATTATTTTTTTATAATATTACTCACTAATGTACTTTACATTTGACTGAAATATAGTACGGGTGGCAACCCTAGTGTACACTGTAAATCTCTTGACATTTTAGGTTTCAGTTAGACGAAGGAAAATAAACAAAATGCTTAAAATTGATACTTAAATGTTAAAACCAAAATGTCTAGAGATGCTTACTTTTGATTAAATTCGTGAAAAATGTTGGCGGTGCTACCTTTATTGGCATCTGAAGGGTTTTATTGGGCAAATTCTCTCCTTATAGACCTTCCCCTCATAGTATGTTTAGTATATCATCGCTATAAAGAGGGAATCCTACATATCCTAGAGATAATAAAATTAATAATAATAATAACCTTTTATTGACATAATGCTTTTTACAAAAGAAATGTTGAAGCCTCTGACTCCCAAACTAGGTTTATGCCTGTATGTCAGAGTCAGCACCTTCTCCCAGTATTATAACACTATTAAATGTCAACTGAAGAATACAGTATAAGTAGAGAATAAAAAATTATATAAGAATATGAATAATAATATGAATGAATGATTTATATCGTAAGAATATATATATTTTGTTTTATATTAAATCAAAATTTGAAGAGTTCGAAATTCTAAAAGTCGCGTACCCACCCCGTAAACACCAGATATCAATAGCAATTACTGTCACTTTTGAGCTACAGATGCAGGCTTAATTAACTGATTCCTCGACGGTAACTTTATACTCATTTGCGAATCAAAAAATATTGATTGCAAGAAATCTTCCAGATACTGTCAACGGTCACAATTTAGCAATTTCGCTCGCTACTCCCGCTGAAAACTTTTTTTCACGGTAGCAATATCGATCGCTGATAGCACCAACTTTTGACATCATTGTTTTACAGATAGTAGTCTTGTTATTATTTATTTATTATTTTAGGGAAACCAACAGCTCAAACAATTTGTATATAATTAGAAGTAAGACAATTACAGGTTTCCACGAGTAGTGATAGAATAAGATATTATATATTTTACGAACAATTATCATCATCAGCCTGTTGTCGTCTACTGCTTCCCTATCGATTTTCAACGCGAACAATTGCTAGCGGCCTGCATCCACTGACTCCCAGCGACCTTTATGAGGTCGTCGGTCCATCGTGCAGGCGGTCGTGCCACGCTGCGCTTGATCAATCAACAAACGAACAATCAATAATAAAGTATTTAGGAACTTGAATAAAAACTGTAATCCAGTATACATTATTCCAAGGTTGAAAAAGTTAAGGTTTAGTAAATTCCTTGCCGGGCTACTTTGAGTTACAATTGGGTCAGTTGAGAACTCTTTACATAGTTTATTAAGATCCCTTGCTTGCTAGCACAAGATATGAATTTTGCCTTTACTTAGTAGAAGATGATGGTATTGATCTTATTGATATAGGTGGATTAAGACAAATATATTTAGAAGGAACATTATAATTAACCTTATATGTATAGAGAACTAGCTGCGCCCCGCGGTTTTACCCGCGTCACTCTGCTCCAGTGGGTCGGATCGTGATATTTGGTAGTCTATATGTTTATACAGCTTATCAAATATCTCCGTGCAAACTTTCAGCCAAATCCGTTCAGTAGTTTTTGCGTGAAAGACTAACAAACATTCATCCATCCATACATAAAAGCTTTTGCCTTTATAATATTAGTAAGGATAATGAAAAGTCATTAGAATATAAAGACTCATAATATTTCCCTGGTCTTAGAGAGTCTCATAGGCTTAGAGATCTTATTAGTGTCCGTATATCAGAATGTAAAAAAAAACGATGTTAGGCATGCTGATTACGTATGATACAATGTCGCAGTCAAAGCGCAGTAAATGGGTGCGCCAAAGTTCACCTAAAATTTCTACTCCGATAATTGGAAATCCGAAAATGTTCTTCCTAACATTTTTCTTCCTAACAATCACAATTCCTAACTACTCTGTCTCTAATGTTCATAATTCCGAAGCATTCGACTTCATAATGTCAGTAGCAATAAACATCTATTATACTTTTATTTGTTTTCCTATATTTTCTCAACATAACCATCTTTTACACTATTATTCAAAGTCATAATTATCTTTTTTGTTTAGATTTCTTTTTATTCATAATAATCAGTATTATATACATTAATTTTACGCAACTTTTACAGTTTTAGTTTTTAAGTTAAATATACCACGGTACTATTTATAGTCATTGGTTTAAGTTAAGTTAGAATTGCGACCATAAAGCACGAGCCGAGCGAGCGAAGCCAGAGTCGCGCTCCAGTCATTCAGTCAAGTTCCAGAAACGAATCGGTCCTATTCATAATTATTGGTTAAGGTTAGGTTAGTACTGTGACCACAACGCACGAGCCGAGCGAGCGAAGCGAGCGTGCCGCGGCAGCGGCCGGCGAAGTGCCAGAACCGAATCGGTCTTATAGTTATTGGTTTAGGTACGGTTAAAACTTCATTCATTTCAGACAAAGATCTGTGAAACGACCTTTAATCATTCTAAACATATATTTTTTATTACACTTGGTAAATGTTTCTTTATGAGTATAAGTGAAAATATTATGGTAATTATGTTTAGGGATAAAAGCGTTTTGATAAAAAACAGTAGGAGTTTAAATAAATTTACATTAATGATATTATTAAATACAATTTTCGGAAACATAAATGTTATGAACATAGCCGGTAGCACTACAAATAGTATGAATGAAAACTTTAGGATGAAAAATTTTAGGAAGTTTTCAATTTCGGGTAAAGAACTTTAGGTGAGCCAATATGGACCCGCAGTAAATTGCAAAATAACAATTGCTACCGCGGTTCATGGCTACCATGCAATTATTATGGCTCCGACAATACGGATCGCAATCTATGGAACTCAATCTATACTGTATGCATTTAAATTAACCGATCGCTCAATAGAGGTAGAATTTTAGTACAAGGTTTTTGCTGATTATAATGTGGGATAAATAAATAAATAAATAGATTTAAGCGTTATTATTGCATTGCTTCGATGGGCAAAGCGATTCAGTAATATAGATAAAAGAACCTTTGGTGCGCCAACGCAATTGACACTTAAGGTCATCGCACACTACTCCGTTAAGTCATGGATAAACTGAAGAAACAACAAAATTTATTTGAAAATTTATTTCATAGAAATAACATAGATTCTTGAAAATGAATAGCTGGGGAGCTACGCGGGTACACGGAGGTATTAGTGTGTAAATCCTTTCCTGAGTGGCATAAGATCGCAATGGAGATGGTAATCGCTAATTCCTAATACCTAGCTGACAACGTTGAAAAGGAAAAGGAGGGTTACGAGTTTAAAAACTCGGGGAAAGCTAGTTAAGCTGTTCCTTTAAAAGAACTCTTTACTCAACTACGGAATCCATGAAAGTATTTGTATCTAAGGAGTACAAATCGGATTACGATATCGAAAAGGTCAAGAATTTCCAAGTTAATAGTCGTTTATATTCACTACGCTTATGAGTTCAAACAACCCACAGTGTGATTACGTATGCTTTGCGGTCAGAAATCCGATCGCAATTTGACATCTGCGTAGCGTCCAACGAGTTTTTTGTACTCTCAACATAATGAGTGGAGTATACTAAAGCCGCATTGAACAGCGTGTAACTGTCACTATGACATGAGATTTTTGGTCGCTAAGTATACGTAATACCAAGGCCGACCTTGAAGGTAAGTTTGTAAGAAATGTGCTCCATTTAGGGGTTTAGAGGGGTTTGGTATCATCGTCATCATTAACAGCCCGTTTACGTCCACTGCTGAACATGGGCCTCCTCTTAACAGACCTCGGCAAGCCCAGGATCGTAGAGGGATATTGCCATAATCACCACGCTTAGCAGACGGATTGGTGATCGCAGTAAGATGTAGGTTTACGGCACCCGGTTTCGGTTTGGTATATAAAGACAATAATCTTAAGCCATCGGTTTCGGCCACGACCCGGCGGCTGATTTCTAAAGAGATTTGTGATTTGCGCAGGATTCATTATAGTTCACCAGTGTATCCGCAAAAATAGGTAGTCTAGAAAATGTAGGCCTAGTCCTTAACTAAATGAGAACTGCTGAACAATTAGCTTACATAATATTTTAGACTGCAGTGTTGACTGAGTAGCTGGTATTTAGGGTTCTGGGTGGAAACAAATATTTTAAGGGTACGGGCAAAAATGAAAAAATGCAATTAAAAGTTAGAAAGTATGTTTTTATTGATATTTATATTTCAGTCTTAAATTAAAACCTCATTTCCGCGCCATCTGTTTACTGTTTTTAAAAGAGAAGAGTGTGATTAGGTATTTATTTGACTTATAGTTAAAAAATATGTTTTCAATAAAAAATATAAAAAAAATATTGATGACATTTCCTGTTCTTTGCCTGCAACCTTATCTATGTTTAAAACCCCCCACAAACAGAAATTATTATAGGTAATTGATAGGTTCATTTTGAATAAATTTAGAAAATCGCAATATATTTTACAAAAAAGAAAGAAACATGCTTCAATAAACACGAGTATCATCGTGCTTGCAATTATATCACCGAAATTGGAACCGGTTGATGTTACCAAATAAAATTCTACCTTTAAATTCAGATTTAAGATACAACCAGTTTTTTGCATGTCTTTCTTTTAGAATGTACAACGTATTAAGAAGAGACAGATTTACTTATATATTTTTTAATTTTGTTTGCGCTGGCGACTGTCTGCTGTTCGAACTCCTTTTTTATGGAGTATAACCAAAGAGTAAAAACGGGACCCTATTATTTATGAACTACTTACACAGATAGTGTATAGTTTATTTAAAAGGCAGGTCGATCTTTACCCCTTGCGCGGTTTTGCCACGATAAATAATAATAAAAATATTTAAATCGGTCCGGTAGTTCCTGAGATTCGCGCCTTTAAGCAAACAAACAAAAACACTTTCTAGCTTTATGTATTAGTATAGATCATAATTATATACTTTTTAAATTATTGCTCCTTTATACTTTTCTCTTATTTTATTTCCATTGTACATTTTCATTGGCTTTTCAAAAAAGAAATTATTCTGTATAAGGCTGACAGGTCACCAACCGCAGTTTGGCTGACAATGGCCGGGCACGTTTCTCGACCAAGTGACATATGTGGATAACGGAAGCGTGGGTAGCTCGGGAGCCCGGCACTCGTGTTGTTCGCGTTCACATCACGGGCTTCATGCCAGAGGGACGTGCAAGCATTACCCCTATTTTTAGTACTACACATGCTCATATAATGGCATGCTTATTAGTATGCTTTAAACGAGCATGCTTTTTAAAGTGAAACATTTGCTTTTGTTAAGCATACTTTTTTTAGAATAGGTAAGCTTTTAAATTAGCTGCAAGACTGATCGATACTAGCATGCTCAATAAGCAAACCTGCTCAACCGCGCTAAAGGCTCGCCCCCTTTTCGCCTGCCCGCGCGGCAGGTAGCATGCCCAAATCCCAAATCGATTTTTGAGCATACTTGAAATAAGTGTGCAAATTATTTGCAATGTTTCGACACACATGCTACTAAGTAGCAAATAGCACTTGCTCAATAGTAGAATGCTTTGATGCTTATATGAGCGTATGTAGGTGGCTGTAGCTTATCTTTATATATATAATTCTACTGTACGTGTGTATGTCACTGAACACCTCCTAAACGGCTGGACCGATTTTAATGATTTTTGTGTATGCGTTTGTGTAGTGCCCTGGATGGTTTAGATTCACAAATCATCAATTATCAATAATATATATTTATATATGATTCTGCAGGATAACGTCTGTCGGGTTCGCTAATCTATACTAATATTATATAGCTGCAGAGTTTGTTTGTTTGTTTGTTTGTTTGAATGCGCTAATCTAAGGAACTACTCGTCCGATTTCAAAAATTCTATCAGTGTTGGATAGTCCATTTATCAAGGAGGGTTATAGGCTAAATTAAAGAAAAAAAATAGGGATCCGTAAGAAAATTGCGATTTTGAAACCCAAGGTGTAAAAGCGAAAAACTATTTATGCGCGCGCTGCAAAAACTATTGACAATAGAACAAAATGATGTACTACGTGTTTGTAGGTCTTATTAAGATCTACAAAAAAGTCCGCGAGAGCATATATATCTAACTCATCAACTCATAGTTTAGTCACAATAACCGCTTTTATGTTCATAAAAAAATATTAAATCGTCTGAAGAAAGAAACTACGTTAAATGTATATCGTAATATTAATCCTTATCCAAATTAAGCATTATGTTATCAAGGGTATTTATGTAGAAGTAAAATACTTTTTTGTTTTATTCCAATCGGACATTTCGTGGAGAAATTATCACGAGTATAAAAACGCAAAGAATTGGTACCTAATAATGAGTTATTTACCATCTATACTAATATTATAAAGCTGCAGAGTTTGTTGGTTTGCTTGCTTGAACGCGTTAATCCCAGCAACTACTGGTCCGATTTGAAAAATTATTTCAATGTTAGATAGCCCATTTATCGAGGAAGGTTACAAGCTGTATTTTATTATAAAGTTTCTACGGGAACGGGAGTTACGCGGGTGAAACCGCGCGCGAAATGCTAGTGTCTCGATATAACTGAAAATTTACGTGTGTAGATGAGTTCATATTTATGTGTAAATACTAGATTACGTTGTAAGGATTTAACAGCCCACAATATTGAAAATTTAAAAAAATGCGTGTACTTTTTTGGTTTGAAGACTCCCACATGTTTGAGGAATGCGAATGCCCAATGTAGGGCAGCCTTATTGTGCAAATATTATCCTATAAAATACATGTTTACAGTCCGCTACATAACAGATTGTCGCAAATAATTTCATAAAGCGGAAATATTTTATTGTTTGTTGCATTGGACAGGCTTCGGAATTTCTGGACCGATTTCAAAACTTATTTCACCATTAGAAATCTACGTAATTCAGGAGTAACAAAGGCTATATTTAATCCCACCAAAAACATTCTGTAAAAAATTAGCCAAGTCTCGATGGAGCTGCTTGTTTATCTCTAAAAAGTAATGAAATCTAGACAAAGTCGTGCCAAGTCTAAGGTTCCTTATTGCGATTTCTTTATTATTATAGTTAATGTTGTGTGACTTGGCCGTTGAACATTCTTTATACGTTAGTGGGTACAAGTCAATTTTGTTTACACGTGTTATATCTGTTGTAACTACCTATGTTTGTTAAGCGAGATAATAGCCCATACTGGTATTGGTAATTGGACGCTAGTGTCTCATTTTAGGCTGTTGTTGATTGTTGATTGTGATGCATTCAGCATTGACAATGCTGACTTCTGCTCTCTTCTTTTTGAAGCGTCAAATAGACGTACAGACGGACTTCTATCAATGATTAGAAGTCCGTCTGCACTGGAAATAATTGTTTATACTGTTTGTTTCAGACTCGCCTATGCATAAGTATTATTGAAATACGCAGCTTTATCAAGCCTACAATTGACTGGTTGTTGAATCAACGTTTTCCAAGTGGCAATTTTCCATCGTCAATGGGTAGCGGTTCTGACGACAGATTGTTGCAATGGTGTCATGGAGCACCTGGTTTTGTACCCTTGTGTAACCTTCAACGGCCAAGTCACTCAACATTAACTATAATAATAAAGAAATCGCAGTAAGAAACCTTAGACTTGGCACGACTTTGTCTAGATTTCATTACTTCTTAGAGATAAACAGCCCCATCGAGACTTGGCTAGTTTTTTACAGAATGTTTTTGGTGGGATTTCACTTCTTTTTGTAGAAACGTAGGCATATTGATTTATTTTATTAGATTTTCTTATTTGACACAGATTTTCTTTTTAGGAGTAGTTTTTTTATTATTACAAATCTTTCATTTCTTCTTTTCCGGTTCTGATTCTTGTACATGAGCAACAGTTTTTCGTATTGCCCATTCGTTCTACATCACGTTCATTATTTATTCTTTTAGACGGTTTAGACGGTTTAATTTCTGAAAGATCGGCGCAGTATTTACGCCTAAGCCGGTTGTATTTGGTGATCGCTGTAGCTTGAGCTTTTATTCTCTTGAAGTCAACATTTATGAAGTGCGCCCCATGAAGATTGGTTACTCGTGAAAGCGCCACGTAGGCTTGGCCACAAGAGAATATGGAGGTGCCAATGTCCATGAGTTAATATTTTAGTGTAATTTGTTTATTTAATTTGTGTAATGTTCGAGTAGAATAAAGTTAATCGTTAGACTATTTCTTCTTGTAAACTTGTAAGTATAAGTATAAAAGCCAGTCTAGTCTTCTCCAGAGTTTACCTTTAATTTTATTTATATGCGTAATAAAAGCAGAAGGGGAGGTATTCGCCCAGCAGTGGGACGCTATAGGCTAGATTAAATTAGAAGTCCCACTACGCTGGATTTTTGCAATGACAGTCGATTTTTTTATGTACCAATAGTAGAAGGGGGCATTACCATACCTCTAATAGAGCTGAGACCAGCTGAGGGTTCTTCATCAGATACTTCAGACCTTCGATTTTTGTCATCAAATGAAGTGACCCACCAAGTTGAATATTTTTTGTTAAGGCGGTATGTCGATCTCTAATAGTTTGGTTGGGCGTTTGTGTTTTCTAATCAGGGTCACCAGGTACTCCAGATCTTTGATTATCCTAGTTTTTATAGTTTTCCATTTATGTGGCCATTAAACCCTAACTCTGTACCAAATTTCGGCTCTCTGAATTTATGGGAAGTACTAGTTCTATTCTGATGATTATGAGTGAGTGAGTGAGTTGCATAAATGCGAACTGTGGAACTAAATGACCTATAGACTTGAAGTTTTGGATTTTAAGTATGTGATTATAGTTTACTGGATGACGAAAATTTCTGCGTTCTGGTCTTATCCAGAGGTTCTCAAATAGGGGCCTGAAAATGCGGGGAAATGGTTCCAGTAAAGGATGGTACGGCAGAGTTTGCTTCGCGCTCGACTTGAACCGATTATGTAGTTCATACGGGAAGGAATTAATTAATATAGTTGAAAATTACCTGACCCATTTAAAAAACCTAGTGGTCGACATACTACCTTAATTAAAAAACATATCAGCATTCTGCTAGTAACTATTTATTAATCTGTGAACCTGCTCTCCTTCTCTTTATGACCTGTAAGTCTGCGAACTTTTGTACTCCTTTGTCTACGCAATTGTCGTAAAAAGGGTTAATACCCCTTTACTACTAGGTATTGTAGAATAAATATTTCATCTTTAGAGAGCTATTTTATCCAGGCGTAGAATATATTTTGTTCCACAGGAACGAGAGTTGTGTCAGTTTAAAGTTAAACCACACCAATAAAAACAGTATTATTTTGGAAGATGGAGCTAAAAAAGAGAGTGCAACGAAATTAGTAGTATTTCTTTAAATTAATCCAATTCATATTTCAAAGCAAGAATAGTAACTTTGACATATGTTTTTTTTAATAAGAATTCTATAGGTATAGTGTGACGTCATTGACTATAATGAAATAAATGTGTAATATATAATTAGCAACGGCTTTGATTGAATGACAATGATGCGGGTGGCAATGAAACGTGGCTAATTGTACCACACTTCCATGACAGTTGTTCGTATAATATATATAATTAGTATTTAAGGTACTCTAGGGTTCCGTACCCGAAGGGTAAAATTATTTCTAAGACTTCTCTGTCTATATGTCACCAGGCTGTATCTCAAGAACCGCCATAGATAGTTGAAATTTTAACAAATGATGTATTTCTGTTGCCGCTATGCCACGTGGGCTAGTCCGACTCGCACTTGGCTGGTTTTTTTATTCAATGGCGTCCTGGGTCGTGGTCTTAAACCCCATAATGGTGCGCTCAGGTGTTTCTTAGATATAGTGTGACCACTTGCAATTTGCAAATATAAGATTACCAAAAAATATTGGACACGTATTTCTTTTTCGTTCTTCAAACAAATTAAATAAAAAAAAACGTGTGCAATATTTTTTGGTAATCTTACTGGCAGACTGAATATAATTTATATTATACCTATTTTCATTATTTGGGTAGACTATGCATGCATATAATGACGGATGCGCTTTTATTACAATATATGTAACTACCTATATACTATATCACTTTGGGCGGTTTCTTTCAAGCTATTTTGATACGTTATGCTTTTTCAGACGGAGGAATTATAAAAATCCGTAAACTATGTAATTTATACATTGTGATTAGCTACTTAACTGATGCTTTGATAGTTTTAGTCTTAAACATTATGATCATGAACCAATGGTACGCAGACATTTGTTGTCTTTTTTTATATAAGAGAATTTCAATAATCATTTATGGGTTTTATATATATATCAGCCCATTTATAGAGGAAGGCTATATTATTTATTTTATTACGAAGTTCCCTCTGGAACGGAAGCTACGCGGCTGAAACTCCGATGCCCTCGTAGACCCAAAGTCCGAGAGGCCCGCGAACTGTAAAGTAGAGCGACAGTTGGACAAAACTCCCCTAAACTAAAAGTCATAATCCCTCAATCTCCCCGTCAGCGACCACCCTGAGCCTAGGTCCAAGTCCCACAGGGGACACCCTCTTGCGTAGGTTGCTTAGTTTGTAGTGTTTAAACCATTTATCTAGGCTGGAGCTCTGCTCGCCTTTATGCCCGGTACAGTAACAAAAGCATCGGGGCTAAATACAGAAGTCCCACCGAACAAAAAAAAACAAAAAAAACGGTTGAAACTGCGCGCGAAAACTAGTTAGTAGCTAGCAAAAGTCATTATAACTGAAAAATGAAGAAAGCTAAAATGATAGCATAATATGATAGCATAAGTATTTTTTTTAATTTAATTTTTTTTCGGACGGACATATTTAGTTTGCCTTGAGGCTTTTGTTACTTCACCGGATATAAAGGCGAGCAGAGCTCCAGCCTAGATAAATGGTTTAAACACTACAAACTAAGCAACCTGCGCAAGAGGGCATCCCCTGTGGGACTTGGACCTCGGCTCAGGGCGGTCGCTGACGGGGACTAACATAAGTGTCCTACGGGAATTAAAACAGCAAAGCGTGAATCATTTATACCTTGTTATTTACAAATACAATTGTGAATCTAAATTATGCTCTATTGATTCATGAAATTACATCACAATATATAAAAACAAATCGATTGGGTATGCATTATTCTCCCGTCCCATTGTTAGTAAGCATCACTAATGTTGATTACGTAGTGTGATCTCAGCGGCTGTCCAGTGTCCAATCATTGTTGTACACTTTCACTTTTATTGCATTACCGTTTTATTATATTAGGTGTGTACACCGTGATTGTTTAATGGTAGATAATACTCAGCGAATTTATTTATACCTGGCGGTGAAAAGAGAAGTAATTTTAACGCGTATCGTTTTTTAAGAGTAGGTACCTACTGCTCGAATATTACTACTTTTCAACGCCACTCTTCACGTCTCGCATCTTTCTACGTCTCGTATGACATAGTAAATTCCCATATGTTGAAGTTTACGAGTGAGATGAAAAAGGGCCACTTTACGATTCGCCATACAGTAAACGGAAAGACGTCCAACGCGCCGCGAGTCACCACGCGTTTTATGTATTTCCATGGACGTGTTCTTGTCAGAATTACAATGTAAAAAAAAAAAAACTATAACTAATAGATAATTACGAAATCCGGCATTTTAACAAATTTACTGCACATCAAATAGTTTAAATTTACGAGATTTACTCAACCGTTGATGCTGCAGTTGGTTGAAAAATATATTTAAAAAAAAATACAGAATGTGTAAAACAAGCTGTCAAATAATATTAGAAACCCATCTGTTAATTAATTTAAAACTATTGTCAATGCTATATTGTACGAAATATCAGACTATGTAGACACATGCTTAAATGGCGAGCGACTTGTTCCAGAAAAAAAACTGATTTAAAAAAATTCTGTAGCTGCGCTCCGCGGTTTTAACCACGTCACTCTGCTCCATTCATTCGGAGCGTGATATTTTGTAGCCTATATGTTAATCCAGCTTATGAACTATCCGCGTGCAAACTTTCAGGCAAATCCATTCGGTAGTTTTTGCGTGAAAGAGTAACAAACATACATACATCCACATACAAAATTTCGCATATCGTCGGTCGCAAGTGTCAATAGCTAATAAGGCTGAAAATCAAATGTAGCAAATTGGTTGTTTGCCCTTGAAAACACCTATATAGGAAGTATTACTTGATAGATGAAATTGCACCATATTAGCAACTGTCACATACGCGGTATTGCAGTATCAACGACGATATATTGATTATTTAAAAAGAGTATTGTTTGAGTTTATTGCCAGTTCTTTTCAGAGTGTCGACGTCAAGAACTGGTGTTTGTAAAAGAAATAGACGCATCATAAGAATATGATTTGAATCAAGTCTACATGAATAAAGAAATGTTGACTCGTGACTATATTGTAAACACATTTTTAAAGTTGTACTAAGGAACGAATCTACATTGCTATTACAGTTATTAATACGCTGCTTTATATCGTTATAAAAGAGATTAATTTCTTTTATTTTTAATATCTTTTTACTTTTTAATGACCCCTTTCGAGTAGGCTTACTTATCTTTATGAGCACTGTAATTTGTATAAGTATTGTTGTTGAACTTATGTTGAATTAACCAACCACATAATAATTTAGGAAAGAAATATTTTGTAAGAATATTCACGTTTTATAACTTTACAATCATTTATAAGTTATTTTACAATATTATAGTTAGCCACGAGACTAAATTGCTGTTTCTGAAGCTGATTTTATTTTAACATCAATTTGAGCAAACAGCAATGTCATTTTTTTTTAAGACGTCTCCCGCACTGGGGAAATAAATCCCTGTATCGCGGGGGACTTTACAAACATTAATTTCACGGACACATAGAACACCCAGACTCAGAACAACTATTTGTGGTTCACACAAATAATTGTCCCGGGTGGGAATCGAACCCAGAACACCAGGTCTCAGAGGCAACTATCGTAACCACTGATCCACTGGTGCAGTCAAATTAAGTTAATTGATTGTAACTTTGATAACTACTTTCCGTAAATCATGTAGGCTGTGTTAAAACCGGTGGTAAAGCGAGTTTGTTTTGCTGGATATTTTCAGTTGGGGCGCGTTGGATCCCGTGGTAGCATTAAAGCGCGTCCGTCGTTATATACTCATGGTACACCCAAATAATGACAATTTTTTTGGCGTAATATAGACAGAGCAAGCATTGTGCATCGCTTAAAACAATATCAATAAATAATAACAATTACTTTAATAGATAAATAACAAATATGATTAATATTTTTTTTAACTAAACTTTTTTTGTAAATAGTAGAAGTCGAGTGGTTTACGTAAATAAAACAATTTTTATCTATTGAATCATCATATTTTTGCGGGTTATTACATAATATCAGAACATGTGTGATAAAAAAAACTCGAGTTTCTTTTATTGTTAAAAATAACTAAGTTACCAAGTAAAATATACAGATATGTATATAATGTAGTTTTTATTTACCCACGCTTTTTAATATTTTCTTTATAATACATTGGGTAATAAAAGAATGAGCGAACCTGCTGCCTTGATTACTTTTTAACAAAATGTAATAAAATCGTGAGAAGTAAAATAAAGAAAAAACAGTAAAATACGAACATTAAAGGAGCTATGTGTTTGTTTGTTTATAATAATATTATAAAGGTTTAGATACAAGGTAAGATTTGTAGATATTTTGTATGTTTGTAACGAAGAAACACTAAAATACTGGGCTGATTAAAATATAAATCACTTCTAGAAAGCTACATCTAGATGACGTTCCCACGGCTACGTGAGCTATGCGGCTCAGAAATTAACAGATTAAATAATTATCGTCACAAAGAATTAAAACCTAATCCAGATATCCTTTAAATTATATGTTATGAAAACATTCCCAGGGGGATTCGACTCACGACTTAAAAAACAATATATTAATTACGTTGTTGTATCATCGAAGAGAGGTTAGTCTAAAATAAATATTAAATTCAGGTCATATGTAATCAAATGAAAAAAACAATAATTGTTAATTTGTATTGTATATGGCCATGAAAAACATCCAAATATAATTTTAATTTCATGAAACAAATCTGAACGCACATAATTTTACGTTATAAGAAATATGTGAGGTGCTTCCGAAATATATGCCATTTCTTTCTGGAGATTGAGATTTTTTTAATGTTTTATTTTCAATACAATCGTCCCCCTATACTTAATGTTCTGGCCGTACCTTTCGGTGTACGGCGGGGTTAGAGGGACCTCACCTCACGCTTGTATTATGAATTTCGATGCAATTAAAATTAATAAATGATAAATAAAATTAATTATATTCATAAAAAAAAATTGCGAAATAAATATTTTATATCACAAACATTTCGTTACTAACTTAATCACTACCAATGATACTCTACTGTTAAAGGGATGGCATATATTTTAATAGGCATAATGAATGTAATATTCATTTCGCTTCATAAACATCCGTCAAAGAGGAATTTTATTGAAATAACATGATTTTTATGAACCTGTTACTTTAATTTTGTCTCGTTCTTTTAAAATTTGTTGCGTGGCAAAGTAATTATTAATATATTAATAATCATTTGTTATGCGTTTATTAGGCACCGTCAATCGGTGAATAAGATTACAGGGATGAAACGAAGCGAACTTGAATAAACCTAACATATCGATTGATATAAGAATCATCATCCAGCCCGTATAACGTTCACTGCTGTACATGGGCCTCCTCCCGAGGGAGAGCTATGCCAAAGTCACCACGCTTGGTAGGCGGATTGATAACCGGAGTATTATGTTATAATACACAGGGAAACGCTGCTGCCCGTTCCCTGATATACGCTTGTATATATAATATACATATAGATGATGTTATTACAATAGGGACCAACGGCTTAACGTGCCTTCCGAGGCTCGGAGGGTAGTCCCTCAACCACGCAGACCCGGAAAGAAATCTTAGAATTTACACAAGGATTTACTGTCCGGTATGGTGATCGAACCCACGGCCTCCGAGACATAAAGCGAGCTAAACGCCGCGCCGCTACGATATGGCGGATGTCATCCTAACATACCTTTTTTTTTTTTTTTTTTGTTGTCCGGGGGGAAATGCATTGACGCATTCCCACCACCGTTGCAGCGTATTTGCGCGCTGGCGGTGGGATATGTGGGACTCGCCCTCTCCATAGCGTGGTATGCTAAAGTCATACCACGAGGAGAGGACCCTACACCACTAAAACCTCCCGGACACTCCTTCGATCCGCCGTTGGCGGGGGTCGGGTACGCATGAGCAATCCGGCCCCCCGACGGCACCCGCGGCCAATATGGTACCGCGGGATCTCCAGGGCCACACTTACAGTGGCCCATTTGCCCAATTATAGGGACGCCCGGAGTGTAGAGGCGTCCCTACTCCTCATGGGCTCCTAACATACCTATGTCCTATAGATAGGATATATAAGAATACAATTTCCAGTGATTGGCACCGCCAAATAAATCATGACAAATTTAAAACTGATTTGAAATGTAACATATATTTTTAAATAAACATGCTTTTTTCTAAAAAGAACAGGCGACACTCAAGGAGAGAGCATTTCACAGAGTAAGGTCAATCGGGGTTTGTTTTACATTCAGGGTAACATTGGCCGTGTAAAGTATTTACTTACCCACGACTAAAAAGTCATGGTGCGTGTATATAATACACTAGGTTCCGTGTCGCCGGTTTTGTAGGAACTTCATACAAAATTGCCAGATAAAAGGGCAAACGTGAAGTAGGGCGTCTTCACGTTTGCCCAGCGTAGGCGTTCATCAATCAGCTGAAACACTGAAAGAATTTTTCAAATCGGTGAGTTTAAGCAAACAAACAAACTATATTAGTATAGATACCATACGTGAAGTAAACTTACTTAAATGAACATATTATGTAGGTAATAGGTAGGCTTATTGATGTTGTAATAAAACATTTTCGTTCCTTCCTACCAGCATTCCTATTAAACCAAGTTATTCAATGTAAAGCATAATTGGAAATCGTGCCAAATTTAATTAAAATTATAATTCGACGTATTTCGTGGAATTTATTCCAATAGTTATTATATTTCTCTCGTCATAAGGTATTTGTTGACAACCTCCGTAGCGTTGAGGTATTTGGCGAGCTCGTGGGTTCGATCCCGTAATCTTTGTGTAAATGCTAAGATTTCTTTCCGGATCTGGTTTGTTTGGACTTTATAATCTCTTTATTTATTGATTGATTTATTTATGGATTTTATTTATTAAATAAAAATGAAATGTTATTTCTTTGCAATAGATAATGTTCATCGTCAGCCCGTATAACGTCTGCTCCTGAACATGGGTGTCCCTCGAGACAGAATTTTGCCGTAGTCCCCACGCTGGACTAGCAGGCGGGTTGGTGATTGCTTATGCGTGCCCGGCCCCCGCCAACGGCGGATCGAAGAAGTGTCCGCGGTGTTTTAGTGGTGTAGGATTCTCTCCTCGTGGTATGAGTTAGCATACCACGCTATGAAGAGGGCGAGTCCCACATATCCCACCGTCAGCGCGCGAATTCGCTGCAGCGGCGCGGGCGGTGGGAATGCGTAAATGCACATACCCATGGACAAAAAAAAAGCGGATTAGTGGCCGTAGTATTATGCATGAATACATAGGAAATGCTTACAATAATGGGTATAAACAGAATTTTGTGTTTTCTATTATTTAGGTTTCATCAATAAATTACCAGGTGCATATAAGCTTTGTTATACAAAGAGGTTTATATGAGCTATTCCAATGAAACCGCGCAGGAAAGCTAGTAAAACTGTGTAAAAAGGATCGTGATAGAGCAATAAATCAATGTAAATACATAAATCACGATCAATATATTATCGAGACTGCACAAGACATTTTGACAAAATTAGAACAGAAAAGGCTATTTTTGTCAAGAAATTGAAAATAAATAAAAATAAAGCTGACCCCACATTGGGCATGCGTGTTCTTCAACGTTTCGAGGTTTAGACCACCCCATGTCCTACCATGGGTGTCGTAAGAGCCGATTAAAGAACATACATCTAAAAGATGGGCAGTGGCATCTATCAGCTGAAAAATACTCCCATCTTACTGCAAACATCAATCCGCCTTCCAACCGTGGTGAGTACGGCAATATTCCTCGACGACCTGGCCTGAAAAGGCCTTTTTGGAGAATAGGGTCAAGGGTTGCCTATATTCCAAGAGAGTTTTAACTATGCAGAGGTTCTTGAGAAATATAGACTTGACTATATATCGATGTGTAATTAAAATTGTAAATACGACTCAATTATATACAATATTAACTTGGTACAAGTAGCAATATATACAATGTGTACTTAACTAAAACTAAACTATAGTTCACGATCTGTCCGTGAGTTAGCGACTTTTTTTTCGCCCTTGGGATATATGGTACTCGCCCTCTCCATAGCGTGGTATGCTAAACTCATACTACTAAAACCCCCCGGACACTCATTGGATCCGCCGTTCGCGGGGGCCGGGTTCGCATAAGCTAGCGTCTCCTATCTGTGTAACCACGTTAAAGAGGAGGCCAATGGTCAGCTGGTGACGTAAAGACAGGTTGATAAAGCAAGTTCTTTGCGCTATGCCACGGCTACGGGGGGTAGGAACGCCCACGCCCTCTGTGGGGTAAGCCTTACAGTGACTTTATAACTTTATTATACATGACCATTTGTTTTAATAAACGGCATTCGTCAGTGACTGATCTATTAGCACTTACGCTCAAACCACTAAATTTCATATCATATGCATATTGTCAAAGTTACTGCAATACTACGTATGTGACAATAGCTAAAAAGTTGAACATTTTATATATGGCCGTTAAAACACAAACATAAAACATATCTCGTGACAAATTAAATTGTACCTTGTTAGTAAATGTCAGTTACGCGGTATTACAGTCGAAATGTAATTATTTGTTTTAGAAGGAACGAAATTAAGGATATATTGTCCTCTGGTCAATTTCGGTCCGTATGGCCATGTTATAGTGCACAAGTGTGAGCGCATATACCTACAGGTAAAAGGAAAGAGAGTGCCCCTATCCCTTAACTCTTAAACGCCGGATTTCGTGACACCCCACCAATTTCCTGACTTTAACATCAGCCCGTATAACGTCCACTGCTGAACATGGGCCTCCTCCTGAGGGAGGGTATTTGCCATAGTCAACACGCTTGGCAGGCGGGTTGGTGACCGCAGAATTATGTCGTAACACACAAGGAAACGCTGCTGCCCCTTCCTTGATATACAATTATTATAGATGGTGTTATAACATCATCTATAATAATGACGAACTTTTCGAGGGCTGATGATGATGACGATGATTTAAATGTTTAGCACAAACTATTGTAAGGTGGACTTAATGTCTTTGGCATTATCTGCCAGTCGTCGACCTTAGGTTGGTGAAGAAACAATATGGTAGGTGCGCTGTAGAGTGTAGACAGCATACGAAAAAGTTACTTCATTTAACTATTAATTAATACATTCTAGCAAATCATATATGAATACGTTCAGCTATTATATACATACAGTATACAAACATACATATATTAACACGTATCTTTATGCATATTTAATCAAATAGATAATATAATATTTGTCTAATTATAATATATGTTTAGGCGAAAGTGGTATCTCAAGATCGTAGCAAGTGGAGGGAAGTGGTCTATGGTCTCCTATGGGATAGATACGTGAATATAAGTAGGTATATTATTCAGAGGACTAAATAAACCACTTTATACTGACGCGATTCTTTGCCATTCTAATTTCAGGCAGCATGCCTTCCATAGAATAAATAAAAAGGAAGAAATGGAGAAAGATATTATGGTGACATTGCAGCAGAAGAAGAAGTCAGGAATGAGAAGAAAGGAGATTTTAGTGTGATTTGTGAAGACATGACAACAGGGAAATAGGTATGGTATTTAGATTTTCACTCGAGAAAATTATTAACAGAACATTTATTTCGAATCTGTCTTTCACCAATATTTGAGCATTCATATTTTGAGCACTAAAATTATTCCTATTAATGAAACAAGAATAATTTAAGTGCTCAACCCATTAATGCTCAAAAATTGGTGCTGACAAAAGAATACTCTGAATCCGGGACTTATTTAATACGTACTTCTTATTGTTCGACTACCCTCATTATGTTTTTTACTTTGGGGACATTTTACATTTGCCTTTCCTATAAGTGTATTTTTGCCTTTTTTATGAGATTAAGATAGTGTTATGTTGTTTTAAAGTTTACCATTTACAAATCAAGTTGCCAACATATTGCACGTGCCTGTTCCTCGAGCGAAAAATATACAAAACTTTTTACTAGTGCCTATTGTGGTAAGTATTGAATCATTTTCATACATCCTTGGGGTGCACTCTCTTCGTCGCTGTGGTGAAGAGATCAGTTTGGTGCAGTTAGCTAAGGACGAAATGTCGTCTTTAGTATGAATGTTCAAGTTCTGAAAATTGCCGCAAATAAAATATTGTACCAAAATATAATTGGGAACATTTTCAGGTTATCTTAATAATCTGCGTAGCATCTCCGTGGTAACTTCATCATTATGTTACATCACTATGTTACCTTTGGATAAGGTAGCTTTGTAAAATGATTAAAGATTTTTAAAACTATCAAATCTTTCCTCTTTATAATTCCTAGTCATTTGGGCAATTAGGTTTACTAATGAAATAGTAATGACAACAAAATATCCACTACGGCAATTTGAAACCAGAATTTCGCTCTGCTACCGTTACCTAAGCTTTCAGACTAATTCCGACCATACAAATTCATGAATGCAATGCAACGTTCGATATCCGTGTTATTTTGCTATTCTGAATATAACGAATATTTCAACCGAATCATCTGATTTAGGGACAGGTAAAAATCTTTTAAAAATAGCTAAGAGTAGATCGACCATAGAATATAGACAAACATAACTACTTAAATATATCGGTTGTTTTAATTTTTAAGATAATAGAAATCTACAATATTTTAAAGATCCCAGCCATCTTATTATTGTTTCAAGCTTCACATAAGGCTACGAGACTATGAGCCTCACAAAATTGGTTCCGTATAAAGTTTGACTGTAAAAAGGTGCATATTTTATGGGCTTGCATATTTTACAAATTTCCATTTTATGTGGGGCATATGTACCCTTATATTAGATAACTTTTTATTATTGTTTGCGACTAAATTAGTGTTTTTCAGTAAATAAATGCCGATTATTTGTGATTGAAAAATAAACAAACCCCAATCAAAATTCTTCATTAAGATACGATGAAACAATAATAATATTTAAAAAAATAATACTTACGCTACACGGCACCACTGAAATTTCCACAACACAATTCCGAATGTAAAAAAAACACTCACAGCCAAAAAGAAATCAAAATATCACTTCTTTTGTTAGTTAGTTGTACCGCGCACGTCCAATCCGCGATCAATGAAACATTAACTGGTTGTTGTAACCAAGCTGCGCGTACGCCTCCGCCAAGGCTCTTGAGAGAATGCCTTGAACAACTGACTACCTGTTGACTTGACACGAGTTAATTAAATCCACTCGTCGCGATAACAATTACAACTCAATTACTCGTAATTTACTGGCGGGAGTGATGACTGCTAGCGCTAGTTCTGAGCCCCGATTCTGCTAATATAGAAACGCTCGATAAAAGGACTCGCGGGAATGTAGGGAGACGTTTTATGCGTATTGGCAACTGCCTGAGGATTCACATTTAATGTACATGTTCATCGCTAAATAACAGTGCGAATTTAATATTAAAGTAGTTAATTAGGTGCCATGTAATTTCATTGATCTATATACATATAATAAAACAGTAAAAAAACAGTGTCTGTACATTGTCTGTAAAGTGGATGAAAGTTTTTCATGGTCTTCACATATTGACTTCTATCATTTAAGTTTTTAAAGTTCCCTCCAGCACCTTAAAATGTTTATATATGTCCTTAGTTGACTCAATACTCAGTTATTATCTTGATTGTTATGGTTTGACTTTTAAAAGTAATATACAGAAGCTAGAAGCAATTCAAATTAGATTTTTAAAATTATTAGGAAATAAGAAAACTAAAAGTAGTTGTAAAGGAGACTATAATAGGTAATTCAAAATAAGTAAAATTCTACCAGTTAGCCTTAAACATAAATACCTACTATTGGTCAATAACCATGGCAGTCGGGATAGTGACCAGAGTTTATAATTACTATGGCGACAGAACCTTAAGAAAACGCATTCCCTATCTATTAAATACTTTGCCTGTTGACATCAGACAAGAAGAAAATAAATTAAAATTCGCACGTCAGCTAAAGAGATGTTTTTTAGATGCTATGTAAAATGTAGGTATTAAGTATATATAGGTTATAGAAGTAACTGATAGTATGATTATAATAGAGACTCAATGATCTCACAGTTAAACTGCGTAAGCAGTTTTGTGGGGCAATGTAATTAGTTTTAAGAAATTTTAAGTGAAATAAAGCGTTCATTCATTCATTCATTCATTCATTCGGAAACATTTACTGATACAGAATCACGCTTGAGTTCTCAGCGTATTCGCACATCTACTAACAGGTCTTTAGTCTTCAGGCGACTAACTGCTGATCGAGATTAACATACATTGTCCCAAACACACACACAACAAAATATTCATAATCCGTTAGAAAGTGAGAGAGAAAGAATTGCTAGAGTACGGCATGAAGAGACAGAAGAAGAGCGCAACGAACGTTTGAATTCTGATCGACTTCGACATTCTCTGAACAGCTCTCCCGGGTTTTAGAATTCGACATCAGACGTTTCAGATCTTCGATTTTGACGACCCCGTTGTAGCTGGCATAAGCAATAGGATCCTCGTACGAAGTCGCGGGCGGAAGCCATACATAATATAGGAATAGCTAGAAATAAAAGCTGACAATGGGCTGACACGCTCCCAAATATAGTCATTTAATGATATCTGACTTTTTCATGGTTTCAGTGATTTCGTATGTTCTTTCTATTATATATTAATTTTTTTAAGACCTTTTTTAGGGATCCGTAGTCCACAAGGAACCCTTATACCTACATCGTTTCGTCATGAACGTCCGTCTGTCCGTCCGTCCGTCCGGGCTCGTACTCCGCCGTTACGTTTTGCACGATTATCACGAAATTTGGTGGAGAGATGTATTTTGAGGATTCAAAACTTGGTTTGTAAAATTATTGAAAAATATTTTTTAAGATTACTTGAAGAATTTTGCAGTCCACTAGTATTCTTGTTAAGCCGTCGTGCTAAGCTAAAATGCTTGTGTTACGAGTGAGTTCACGTCGCAAGTGCAATGGGTGGAGATCGCCCGGCGACCACAAGATCACAAGTCCGATGCCCTAGCCATTGGGCTACGGCCACTTACAACAAAACGATAAAATATAACAGCATTCTAGTCATTGAATGTTTGCGTTCAAATATGTCACAATGTTAATGACAGTAAAGTGTTGCTTGAAGGTTGATTTTACGTTTTACTTATATTAGCGAAATAGAGTCTTAAAAATGAATATTCATTATGACATTTCTTAAACACACAAAAACGCTGTCAACCATTTTAAGCAAAAGAGTTATCCTGAGTTTGTATATCACTACATATTAATAAATAAAGTCCTTCGCTGCGTCTGTCTGTTTGCAATAAACTCAAAAACTACAGCACGGATCAAGCGGTTTTCACCAATGATCGATTGTTCCAATCGATTGATTGATTCTTAAGGTTTAAATATTATACCTAGTCAGGTCATAAGTATTGTCACACAGTAAAAACTTTTCTTTTAGAATGCTGGCCACAACAAAGTTTAAAGAATTCGAATTTCGAATTGTTCATGAAAATAAAACTTATTAGAATTTTACGCATTTTTAAATATGGAGTGGACGCTTAAAGAAGACCGTGTTGCAGTTACGCGCCAATTAAAATTTTTGGCATACTGAAAAATTTGAATATAACCAAAAGATTCGTTTATCGCACCATCAAACGATACAATGAAGACTCTAGTGTAGATGACAGGTCAAGAAGTGGTCGCCCTCGGTCTGTTAGGACTCCAGCAGTGATAAAAGCTGTGAAGGCGCGAATTCAAAGAAATCCCAAACGTAAGCAGAACTGTTGGCCCTTAAGATGGGGTTAAGCAGAACCAAGGTGAAAAGGGTGTTAAATGAAGACTTAGGGCTTCGGGCATATCGAATAAAAACAGGACATCGTTTGAATGCTCGTCTAATGGACCTGAGACTGAAGAGATGTCGCGCTTTGTTGAAGCGGTACGCGGTAAAAAAATATCAGGAAATTCTTTTTTCGGATGAAAAATTTTTTACCGTAGAAGAGAGCTACAACAAACAAAATTATAAGGTGTACGCACACAACCGTATTCCGCGTGTCCAACGAGGTCATTTTCCATCCTCGCTCATTGTATGGTTGGAAGTTTCTTATTGGGGCTTAACAGAGGTACATTTTTGTGAGAAAGGTGTAAGAACGAATGCAGTTGTGTATCAAAATACAGTCCTGACGAACCTTGTGGAACCTGTTTCTCATACCATGTTCAATAACAGGCACTGGGTATTCCAACAAGATTCGGCGCCAGCTCATAGAGCGAAGAGCACACAAGACTGGCTGGCGGCGCGTGAAATCGACTTCATCCGGCACGAAGACTGGCCCCCTCCAGTCCAGATTTGAATCCGTTAGATTACAAGATATGGCAACACTTGGAGGAAAAGGCGTGCTCAAAGCCTCATCCCAATTTGGAGGCACTCAAGACATCCTTGATTAAGGCAGCCGCCGATATTGACATGGACCTCGTTCGTGCTGCGATAGACTACTGGCCGCGCAGATTGAAGGCTTGTATTCAAAATCACGAAGGTCATTTTGAAAAAATGTAGTGTCATAAGAATCTATGTTTTGCTAAGTTCATTTTGGTATATAATTGGTTACATAATGAATAAACTTGTTTCAATTATTTTATATTAAACATGTGACAGAATTTATGACCTGACTAGGTATATATAATTTTAGATTTTGTGTTAATTAAGATCTACTTACCTATCCCTAGAAATATCCTAGACCGCTTTGCGTAGATAGCAAAGCGGTCTAGGTCCTCTGAGAGTAGGTTTATGCAACCAAATACTGGAAAATCCCTATCGCCTGTTTTAAAGAAGAGTCAACCAATTAATGCCCGACAATTTTTCCCGCGACCGTTGTGGGAACTTACCGCTGTATGTCTGAAAGTAGATAGATAGAGCGATTCACGAGGAAGGTTTATATGTATAATATATCAGCATTACACCCGTACGAAGCAGGACCGGGTTGCTTATAGTAAAATAATTTCAAAGATGTGTCAACTAGCCTATTGAGCAATGATGACTATTCGATTTTTAAGGGCTATACAATTGCATAACATACATTTTTATATAATGTTTATCATACAAACAAACGCTGTTTCTCTTTTATAATGACTCGTCAAATATGCCATGTTTTTCACACATCGACACTAAAAGCTTTCAAATAATCACTTTCCATGTAAATTTACATAGTGCTGTTTCCATTCCGTTTTAGACTGCAAACAGCGCACCGGGATCATACCCGAGCTGTTGATCAATGCAAAACTATTTTTGAATCCGGCTGGTAGTGCTAAAGATTAAAACATACAAAGTCTTCAACATCCATGACTATAAAGGTCGAAGGTTTTGGGAGAGAAATGTAAACACTCGCTGCTCAAATAATGCTCTTTATATTTATAATAATTAAGGATTATATAGGCTAGAGTACATACACATAGATACAGATATGACATCATATATCATCACTACAGACAGTCGTATAGGTAACAGGTGTGTAGTTGAGTAAGGTAAAGTATATCGTTAGGCTCTCAGCATGGACAATGAGCAGCTGGACTGAGGAAGTACCTCCATCTCACTGAGAACCACAGCTAAATGGTAGTCAAAACATGTACGTGAGTAAAATAGCTAGAACTCATATGTGGTTGACTTGGTGTCACATGAATTGTACCTTTTGTATCTTAGCTCTTAGGTCAATTTTTAGTTTAACTCATTTAAACTACTTAGATACTTATTTAATGGCATAATACCAATAACTACAACCAACGCTACCGAAATTTCTATCTAAAAACGTCCAAAAACCAACCAAAAAAGGTCACACCAAAAATGAACATTATGTAAACAAATCAGCTTCCTGCGAGTGGTTTTATCCACGTAACTCCCGTTCCCACTTCATAATTAAATAGGCCTTTCTTGATAAATATTTTTTCAAATCGGTTCAGTCAGCTGAAGAGTATCGCATTCAAACCCAGCTTGCACAACTAACTCTTCAGCTTTATATAATACTATAGATGTATGGCACACCAAAATAATTCGGGACTACAATGATTTAAATTTCCTTAATTTCATGTGCAGAAAAAAAAACGCTAAAAACTGAGGGGATGTTAGAAGTAAAACAGAACAAATCCAGATTTTTTTAAATTTTTTGTTTCTCAGTCTGTTTGTCCCGTACAAATAATCTCTAATCTCGGAAACTGTTGCACTGATTTAAATGAAGTTTTGACCTTACAGCCCTGGTCAACATTTTAAATACCTTTAATCATAGAAAATTAAAGAGTTTTCGTGGTATAGTTAAAAAACCAAAGGAATAACAAACAGAACGCGGACATAGTCGCGGGGATCAGCTTGTATATTACAATGAAATAAAAAATATGTTTCATCAAAAAACTAGTTCACTTGTTGTTAGTTCTTAAACTAAGAACAAGTGAACAAAACGCTGGTATTCATGTGCTTAGGCCCTTACATCAATAATTTCACTTATTGTTAATGCTGTGTTGTTAAACTTTCGTCTAGGAAGATACTTCGTCTCACTAAGTTAATAAGAAAGGAAGGAAATCTCTTGTTTTATTTATAGACGGCCTTCTCGCTCTGTTTCATCAAGGTAAAGCCTGTTTTTATAAAAATCTCCTTAATATGTCATAATATTATCTTTTAAGTTCGAACAAGGCGTAAGTAACTTTTTGGTGGTTTTTGAAATTTTATATATAGCTTGTGAATGGGAATATAGTATTTATATTATACACATTGTTTTTGCTAATTAGAAACTCACGTTGTCCAATAAAAACCTGTAAAACAATAATTTTATAGTTTTTTTATGGCAATCTGCCGACTTATTCTGCAATTTCTGCCAGTGTCATGTTATGTCATAACTTTATAGTTATTACAATCTTTTGAAAAGTTATGATTTCTGACATACGTCGTGAAAGAACTTAAGTGACAATATTTTAGTCCTGGATAAAAAAATTGTACTGCAGAAAGATTTCTTAAATCGTATAATGTTGTATTTTTTTACAACGAGTGCAAAAAGAATACAAAGCAAAACAAACTTGTTTACTTTTTATAGGATTGTTGGCAGCAGAATTGCGACCTATTTTTGTAAACTTTATATTTTTTGAATTATTGTTATTTTATCGTTCATATTTTTTTTTTGTTTTATTTTTCAATAAAGCTATTGTTCAGTGCTGTCAGGCCATAAGTGGCTGTGTAAATGTTATCTATATCTTATCTAAATACTACCTTCAAAAACCTAATATTTATTAAATTCATCATTACTAATTTTTTAATACGTGTATTTACATTCCATTTGAAGGCAAAAACAAGTAAAAAACAGTGAACATCCCAATAAAAAGATTTTGAGATAAACGCAATTAAAATCAAATTCTTCTTAAAGTTCTTTTTGTTTCAACCATAAACAAAAATGTAATTTTTCCGCAACCTGTTTACTTTATGAGATAAAAATTTACTCTCAATAGACAATGGAAACAAATAATAATGACGGAATTTCTGTGTTCTACATAACACTAACATTTCCGTGTAGTTCTCATATGCGTAAGTTTTAAATGCGTATTCTGAAAATCATTTTTCAATGATATCCACGCGATAGCTAGCTAAAACGTCGACACCAATACAGTGACATTTTAAGACTTATCATTTGCAAGGCATTTGCTAAAGAATCGTCTCTAGCAAATGCCATCAAATAGCATAATCGCTGGTGTTAGAACACTTTTTTTTCGGACGGACAAATGTAGTTAGCCCAGAGGCTTTTCCTACTTTACCGGGCATAAAGGCGATCAGAGCTCCAGCCCTAATAAATGATTTAAACACTACAAACTAGGCAACCTGCGCAAGAGGACGTCCCCTGTGGCCTCGGCTCAGGGCGGTCGCTGGCGATGAGGTTGAGGGATTATTACATTTAGTATTTTAGGGGGTTTTGTGCAACTGTCGTTCTACTTTACAGTTCGCGGGCCTATCGGACTTCGGATCTACAAGGGCATCAGAAGGTACGTGGTGTTAGAACATGAATCACGATATCTCAATAGGAAGGCACTGACTGATAATTCTATTAGAGTCATGTGACTATTTACCAACATAAAATAAGTAAGTGCATAGGTATATCTAGATAAGCTGATAGCAGTAGTAACATTCGTCATCATCAGATAGTACCTGTTTGTCTAGTGCTAGGAATTCCCAGGGGATTTTTGTCATAGTCACTACGCTTGATAGGTAAATTGGTGACCGCAGAACAAACTGAATGGAAATAGCTGGTGTACGTTTGTTATTTTAATTAAAATAACTGTGAGGCGATGCATTGATGTCATCGAATTGAAATTTTTCTGGTCGTTTTCCCGCAACGGAATGATAAAATCCAATCACATAAGACATTTGAAACATTACTAGCAGAGTTATTGCATACTACTATTAGTATACTTATTGACCCCCTTTTTTTTTGTTTTATTGTCCGGGGGGAAATTCATTGACGCATTCCCACCGCCGCTGCAGCGTATTCGCGCGCTGGTGGTGGAATATGTGGGGCTCGCCCTCTCCATAGTGGTATGCTAAACTCATACCACGAGGAGAGAACCCTACATCACTAAAACCCCCCGGACACTCCTTCGATCCGCCGTTGGCGGGGGCCGGGTTCGCAATCCGGTCCATACTTATTGACCCCTCGTGCTAAGCTAAAATGCTTGTGTTACGAATGGGGTCACATCAGTAGTGCAATGGGTAGGGATGACTGATGATTTCTTTAAAACCAACTAGAATTTTCAGATGTAAAAATCCTAATTATATGTATTATAAACGCGAAAGTTTGTATGTGTGGATGTATGTATGTTTGTTACTCTTTCTCGCTAAAAACTACTGAATGGATTTGGCTAAAAATTTGCACTCGGGTAGTTTATAGGCTGGAGTTAATCCAGCCTATTAACTATCCGCGTGCAAATATAGGCTACAAAATATCACTCTCCGACCAACTGGAGCAGAGTGACGCGGCTAAAACCGCGGGGCACAGCTAGTGACTAATATATTGACTAAGCTTCCATATATTAGTAAGCATCGAGGAATTAAAAAAACACAATAGACAATGAAATCATTCTATTTCTTAGGGTTTCTATAACCTTAGATTTTATTTAGAGAAGTTTTTAAAATAATGTTTAATGTATAACTTCTATTAGCAAGTCAAACATCGTTTCATATTTTATAATACGAAAGCTTATCTAAATTAAATTTGTATTGTAAAATTAATACAACTTTTCAAACGGAGAAATTACGTTGAGAAACGTAATTTTTCATCTTAGTAAATTGTTAGTAAAAAAACGAAAATTAACAATTTTTTATTTTTTTCTACGGGAATTTATTTTAATACCCTTAAGGAATAGCTCCACGAAAGGAAAACAATCTCAGATTAATAGTTTAAGAATTATCGCACTTGCAATGTTAATGTTCATGCTACAAAAAATTGTTAATTAATTAGTGGATAACTTATTGAAAAATAGCGATAATTTTTTTTTGACCACGGATTATTGTTCATTGATCTGTCCTGTAGGGGCCTGAATTTTTTAAATTTTTTATTTTCATATTTAATAAGTTTAAATATTATTTATTCATTAAAGGTCCGAAGGGGGCGTGGCTAGCGCAAGCCGGAGTACCTGTTTTTGGGCGTATTTTCAACCCTCTGGGAAAATTAGAAATATTAGTCCTACAATTCCGGGAGTCAAGACTTTTTTTAGGAAATTTCTTCCTCTTTTTGAATCTTTTTTCAAATTTGATTAGTTTTTGAGATATTTGCAAAAAACTAAACCCCCTTTTTTTTAGTTAATTGTTAATAACTTTTGCAATTTTTGCAAGCGGAACTTCATTTTTTTTCAAAATTCATCTACATGCCATTCCGAATCGAATGACTCCTCAATCATAATTTTCGGAGACTGCTGAAAAAAGTTGACCAAAAAGGCACTTGTTGACTAGACTAAATAGTGGGCCTATTTCGTTAATCAGATAAACTTCAGGGGGGGGGGGGGATAAATACAAAATATGGCAACCTAAATCTGTCGCGGATAATTTAATCTAATCCGGTCTGTCAGTCTGGTATTTCGTCATAGTTAAATAACAGTAGGTAATTAATTCTATTATCTAGACCAGAGGCGGTCGATCCTCGATCGGGTCGATCCAAACTACAATGTTCGATACAGCATATTTAAAGTTGAATCTCTGCAGATGCGTCGTAAATATAGTGACATTGTTTATCTGCATAAAATTATTGGTTGTGATGCTTTCAAAAGTTAATTAAATTCCGTACCCGTAGGTCAGTTGAAACCAACCTTATCACACTTCAGACTTTGAAAAATAATATATGAAATAATGAATTTATTCAGCACTTAGTTATTTACATACACTTGTACTTGTCAGAATCACAATGTTACACAATTATTCTTATTCTATGAATTAAACTAGATACTTAATTAACCGGTAGCAAATTGTAGGATATTACAGACAAAGTACTCCGTCCGTCAGCTGGTCATTAATTTCTCTACTCATAATAAGTTTAAGTTCATATAAATTATTATAGATTTTAATAAATCAATATAGAAAAATTTGGAAAAAAAAAATATACAATTAAGTGGCACACATATCTTTATACAACTCACAATCCACTAACCGGAATGGTTATTTTTCACTTTTTATTTTTTTCGGACGAACATACTTAGTTAGCCACGAGGCTTTTGCTACTTCACCGGGCATAAAAGCGAACAGAGCTCAAAAGGATTAGTCACTATATGAAATAGTCGACGAAAACAAAAAAAGCTTAAATTTAAGTTTCACTAAGTGTACAAAAATATAAATATTGGTATGTCCAGATGACGGAATAATAAGAGATCCTAATTCCGAGTTTCACCAACTCGACACAGTCATGCCCAGTCTCGTATGTCCAGATAGTGACTAACCCGCTCAAAAACTAAGCAGCCTGCGCAAAAGGGGAAGTGGGGCCAAGAATGGTCCGTCAATATAACAACATACTTAAATGTAACGAAATTAAATTTCTCGACATATTTAAACACAACTTTAATAAGATTTGTTGCTAACGTGAAAGATGTACTCCATAATAATATCAAGTCAGGTAAGGGTGCCTCAAGTTTCACTGGAAGCGAAACTTTTCATGCAGTGCTGATTTTTTTCAATACTTTTTTATTTGTTTTCTAATGATTAATTTTAAATTTATTGTCATAGTTTTAGATACATGCACATATCTATATATTACTATCCAGATCAAAACCTATTTTATCTTCTACTAGCTTCCCGCGCACGGTTCTAGGTACCTGCGCCAGTCCAGGGGGCCGAGTCTGCTATTTTTTAAGTATTGTGCCATCGTAGTGCCATCCTGATATCACTATGCCAAAAACGGTAATCTACTAATCTCATTATGGTTTCGGCGCTGGAATGGTCAACAGAAGTAGTAGGGGAAATGGTTAGGGAGATTGTAATGTTTATTTAGGCGATTTCAAAACTTATAAATGTATCATTTGTTAATATATTCAACTACGCTAAAGTTATCGTGGCGTCATAGTGACACTTTATGACGTCATTTGGATTAGTAAATTACCAATTGGAAAAAAGCCGACCATTGAACTGTCATTGACAGTTCATGAAACGCCATTACGATAGTAGACTCGGAGCCCTGTTCCCATAAGAACATCATGATTAAATATACTCTATAACCTTCCTCGATAAATAGGCTGTCTAAAACTGAAAGAATTTTTCAAATCCGACCAGTAGTTACTGAGATTCAAGCAAACAAGCAAACAAACGAACAAACTCTTCAGCTTTATATTATAGACTAGCTGACCCGGCAGACTTCGTACTGCCTCAATCGATACATAAAAGACCTAAACATTTGTATAAAATAAACTGGCCCGTAGAGACTTCGTTTATGCGGTACTCCTACCCCTACACTACCCCCACCCTACACTACCCCCACCCTACACTACCCCCACCCTACACTACCCCCACCCTACACTACCCCTACCCTACCCTACCCCTACCCTACACTACCCCTACCCTACACTACCCCTACCCTACACTACCCCTACCCTACCTCTACCCTACCCCTACCCTACACCTACCCCTAATCTACACCTACCCCTAATCTACCCCTACCCGACCCTACACCTACCCTAAAAAATCTAAGCAAAAAAATAAAGCTCAAATTAATTATCGGCTTTTATCAAATGACCGGACCCTTCAAATAAATAACTTACTGAATAAGTAACCCAATTCATTGCAATCTCATTAATAAAACCAATCAATGTTTGTATTTGTTGAATACACGAACTACGTTAACTGTAATTAAAATCAAAAGGCAATTGGTCTTATAAAGCAAATTAATTCATCATTTTAAAAATACATTTTATACAGGTGTTAAGGCGATAAAATTACCTTTTTATATTTCCCGACGTTTCAATCAAGTTGCTTTAATCGTGGTCGCATCATTTTATCATCCACTTTTTTTTCTTCCTAGTTCGTTTCGTAAACACATTTAATTTTGTCAATGTTTCATAGCTTATAACCTTCCTCGATAAATAGGCTATCTAACATTGAAAGAATTTTTCAAATCGGACCAGTAGTTGCTGAGATTAGCGCGTTCAAGCAAAACTCTTCAGCTTTATCTATATGGCAAATAACTCATTATTAGGTACCAATTCTTTGCGTTTTTATACTCGTGATAATTTCTCAACGAAATGTCCGATTGGAATAAAACAAAAAGTTTTTACTTCTACATAAATACCCTTGATAACATAATGCTTAATTTGGATAAGGATCTATATTACGATATACATCTAACGTAGTTTCTTTCTTCAGATGATTTAATATTTTTTTATAAACATAAAAGGGGTTATTGTGACTAAACTATGATAGGTAGTTAGATATATGCTCTCGCGGACTTTTTTGTAGATCTTAATAAGACCATCTTAATTAATAAGTACATCATTTTGTTCTATTGTCAATAGTTTTTGCAGCGCACGCATAAATAGGTTTTCACTTTTACACCTTGGGTTACAAAATCGCAATTTTCCTACGTATTCCTAATTTTTTTTTTTAATAAAATATAGCCTATAACCTTCCTCAATAAATGGACTATCCAACACTGAAAGAATTTTTGAAATCGGATCAGAAGTGTCTGAGATTAGCGCGTTCAAACAAACAAACAAACAAACTCTGCAGCTTTATAATATTAGTATAGATGATGTTATAACAATCGGGACCAACGGCTTAACGTGCTTTCCGAGGCACGGAGGGTAGTCCCTCAACCAACCAGACCGGGGAAGAAATCTTAGAATTTACACAAAGATTTCTTGTCCGGTGTGGGGATCGAACCCACGACCAACGGGACTTAAAGCGAGCCAAATACCGCTACGCTACGGAGGTTGTAGAAGCCGTATACGTGATGCAAAATGAGCATTTATCTATATAGATGCCTTGAGTTAGTTTGCCAAGAAGTCAACTACATTAGTTTCTTTGCTACAACCTAACAAACCACCATTTCACCATTTCATTCCATTTCCAAAGTTTATGTCTTAGATACGAACTAGGTAACCTCATGACAACTTCTAAGTAATCACGATATCAAAAGTTATAGCTTGAACTACTTCTAGTACCTAGTAGTTCAATTTCATAACATAACTTATGATATATATTAGTAGGTTCAAATTCCGATGCCCTCGTAGACCCGAATTCCGAGAGGCCCGCGAACTGTAAAGAAGAGCGACAGTTGCACAAAACTCCCCTAAACTAAAAGCCATAATCCCTCAATCTCCCCGTCAGCGACCGCCCTGAGCTGAGGTCCAAGTCCCACAGGGGACGCCCTCTTGCGCAGGTTGCTTAGTTTGTAGTGCTTAAACCAATTATCTAAAATGGAGCTATGCTCGAAAAAAAAAGTAGGTTAAAACATATTTAAAACTTTATAGCTATAACTGAAGAATTGTTTGTTTGCTTGAACGCGGTAATCTCAGAAACTACTGGACCGATTTGAAAAAATTCTCTCAGTGTTAGATAGCCCGTTTATTGAAAAATGCTATTTTGGTTATATTTAATTATGAAGTTCTCACGAAAATGAAAGTTACGCGGGTGAAACTGCGCGTATAAAAATCAACGTAAAATAATATATCAGAGTCGATAGAAAGTAAATTTTCAAAGGCAACCAATTGTAATACGTTAACTGAGCAAAGCGACACCATTAGTGATATATATGGGTTTGAAGCGGCTGTAGCCCAATGGCTAGGGCGTCAAACTTGCGATCATGTGGTCGCCGCTGCGCCGGTTCGATCCCCACCCATTGCACTACCGACGTGAACCCACTCGAAACTCAAGCATTATAGCATAGCACGAGGGGTTAACACGGATACTAGCAGTGTGAAAAAACTCCGCTAGTTATATTAAAAAATCATTATTATTATATAGCTTACTAGCTGCGCCCGCGGTTTTACCCGTGTCACTCTGCTCCAGTGGGTCGGAGCGTAATATTTTGTAGCCTATATAATAATCCAGCTTATAAACTATCCGCGAGCAAACTTTCAGCCAAAACTATTCAGTAGTTTTTGCGTGAAAGAGTAACAAACATACATACATCCACATACAAACTTTCGCATTTATAATGTAAGTAGGCTAATTTAAAAAGACAAAATATCTAGTGGTAATTCCGCTAAAAATGTGTCTAAATGCTGTAATGCTATTTTTGCACCGCCCACCCGCCCGCAAAAAATAAGCCGAATGAGAATGAGCCGAAGACACTGATGATGCTCCGTGGGGAGCGAAACACGTGTCGGGTCTTCGGCTGGTGATTGTATTTTTGCAGGGAGGGCGGCGCAAAAATAGTATTATACAGCATTTAGACACATTTTTAGCGGAATTACCACTAGATATTTTGTCTTTTTGAATAAGATTAATATGGATTTCAATAAAGTAACGCCTGATTCTATTAATTATAATATAAGGAGGATAAACAGATGATATAGAACGTTAAATTTCAATATGGTGTCAACTGAGCGCCATTATTAGCCTTTTGTCCGTCGATATAATGAAAACTCCATTCAACCTGCTGTTGGTACAATATTATCTCGAAGTACATAGACCCTTTGTTGGTTCAAATTAAGTGAATGTCATGCGTCGATTACGTACACATTTTAAGGCTATGCCTCCACTAGGGCATACAAAGTAAAGAAGGCACGCTGTTAAAGAATGCACTTAAGCCATTTTGATTGTGTAAAATTGGTGATATGATTTTTTACAGTACCCCAATGCTATAAAAATGTTAAGCTTTGATTTGTACACTATTTCATGACTGACAAGGTATGGCATAGGTTTAGTATGCGTGTGTGCGTATGCTGTGTATGTTCACGCCAAGGCCGAGTTTTTACCGGCTTCAGAGTGTTACTCGAAACGCTCCGTCTTTACTTATTAATTGGTCTGAGGGGATATATCGTTTGTTATGAGAGTGCAATATCGTTGGGCGGCTATATGAGACAGTTTTTAGATAACTCCTGCACTAAGCAAAATAAACCTCTGTGTCCCGCGGGACTTTACAAACATACAATTCATGGACACAAAGTACACCCAGTACTCAGAACAACAATCTGTGGTTCATACAAAATAATAGCCCCGGGTGGAAGTGATAATTTAATTTTTACCTAGTTTAGAGTCCAGTCAACCGCCGATAATAACCGAAAAAAAAGAATGAGTAAATTAGTCCATCCGTTCACTCGTGGTGTGATGATGACCAAGGGAAATAGGGATTCATTTTTATATAATAATATTATGTAGAATAATATATTATTATTTATGATTGTACATGTCGCTACCACAGTATTAATGTCGCCTCACGCTCTGTAGTGGAAGTGTTGCCTAAGTAAGGTGCGGCCTTGTGATAGACTATAGTAGTAATAATGCAGGCATTTGTAGATAGATATATTATTACTTGATAGTTGCTTTCAAATACCTATCTACGTTGTTGTGGCGTGTGCAATATACTAAGTACCACTGCCACTTAGAGATATGAATAGTAACATTGTAAATTGTTATTTATAATCGAGCAGTATTTATATATGAGTCTTTATTCGTGGACATTCTTAAGAAAGGCCAGATTAAAAATCAAAAGACATGCATGCGGAGATTAGATTGATTAACTAAAGAGGCGAAGGTGGTATGTCAAGTTCGTAGCAAGTGGAAGGAAGTGGTCTCTGCCTACCCATATGGGAAAGAGGCGTGAATGTATATATGTACAGTCAGCAAAAGAGATAGGTTTACACCCTGTGAAACTCATTTTCAGTTTATATGTACACGTTTATGAGAAGAGTTCACTATTATCTATATTTGTAAACAGCTAGTAGCGAACTCTTCTCCCAAAAAGAATTACCGGCTGTTGTACTGACAAAAAATATTTATTTAAATTATTTGATACTGCCGGTGTAAACCTATCTTTTTTGTTGACTGTACCTTCTATTATTAAAATGTGTAAACGAGAATTATATTTATTAATCATTCTTGCCCGTTGTAACAGAACGAAATTATAAATTTCAGCCCAAGCGCAGTTCATCATCATTCAGCTCGTATCATGTTGACTTAGGCCTGCCTGTGAGGAGGGGATTTTGTCATTATCATCACGCTTGTCAGGTATTTATTTCAGCAGTCAAGGCTGGAGTTTTTACTCACTCTAGCCTATTTTTATAGCATGCATATATTAGCTAGTATCCGCGATTTCGACTGCGTATTGATTTTGGCATCTTTTACCTCGATAAATGGACATAATATAACATTGACATATTTTCTCAAAACGGACCAATAATTCTTGAGATTAGCGCGTACAAGTCAACGAACAAAATACTCTTCAGATGTATAATATTGGTAAAGGTTATCTTAAAATAACATATTTTATTCAATAATCGAGTAAAAACAATCCCATTTTGATCAAATCGTCTGAAAAGATGTCAACGACAGTTGCGATTGTAGTTAATTTAACGTAACAAGCTATTAGAGTAATTATTTAATTTAGGAAATAGTCTTTATCTAATTGTCTCGATACTTACAGATATTTATCACTGTTGTAGGCAGGAGCGTATCCAGCTTTCGGCCAAGGAGGGGCAAACAAGACCTTTTGGTCCGGAAGTCCGTAATTGTATAATACTCATCATATAACTGATAAATGTTTATCATTTTATTCGGGGTCAAGATCCAGGGGCGAATGGTACAGAAACTCTTCGGACCCGGGTTTGTCTATATAATATACTAGCTCCCGTTCCTGTGGGAACTTTATGATAAAATATAGTGGCCTATAGCCTTCCTAGATAAAAGGACTATCTGACACTAAAATATTTATTCAAATCTAACCAGGATCTCAGGTAGATTCTGAGATTAGCGATTAGACTGACATGATAATAGTTGGTTCATTTAAAATTTTAAAAGGTCATCCGGGGTTATCCGGGTTAACAAGGCCAGTCTATTTATCCCGGATCATATCCAGGTGGCCCGAGTTCTCCTAGCCCCGGATCAGGTTATCCAGGATCAGGGCCTGGTTCCTCATACCCCGATTCGGGTAACCAAGGCTATCCATCAGGCAGACCGAATGGACCTAACTTCCCAACCGGGAGCAGAGGAAGGCCAGCCCAAAAACCTAACCGAGAATATCTCCCACCGAGAAATTAAGCAAATCCTTATAAGACTCTAGGCTATAATTTAACCGAAAGACTAACGAAATTATTATAGTGTTCCTGATGAGAAGTATTTCGGGATACTATATGAATTTTGTATTTTTATAATGTACTTAGGTCTAATCTATATTCATAAATTTGCAGTTTTCAGAGCCCCTATTATGTTCTGAGGAGAACTGGGGGGTTTCAGCCGGTAGATTCACTCCTCGTTTTATGATACGCTTATCATCTCTATTTATTTATAAGGGGCTGTATTTGTTTTATTTCAAAAAAGTATATACATATATCAAAACTAAAAGTAACACATTTTTTTTATGGAGAGGCTAGTCCAATATTTCCCGCATATACGGCAGTGGAGTATTTAATGTGTTTGCCCCAAAAAAAGGTGCCCTCGCCTTTTTCAGTACGCCCATGGTTTTGGGTGTGTTATTTGTTAAATTGCAACTCATTATTATTTATCAGTGAGCTATATACTTCTAATTGATAAACCTTTAGGAGTGTAATTAGAAGCTTCAACAGCTGTAGTGTCAGCAGCACTATTGACGTACATATTTAAGTTTCCCTATAAAACTAAAAGTCATAATACCTTAATCTTATCGCTAGCGACAGCCCTAAGCCGAGGTCCAAATCCCACACAGCGAGCGCCTCCTTGCTTATATTAAAAGCCAGGCTGAAAGAAAAGAGGGAGGGTGATCCGAAAACTCAATGTCATCAGTCATTACTGCGACAGCACACGGCACATTGGTGCGAGGAGTTTCCGGCTTGGGCGGTGGAGCGAGAGTGATGGGATCCGTCCTCTTGCTACCGACCATTGCCCATTCAGTAGAAGTCCGTGGAGTATTTCAGGAGAAAGATCTCTCCTACCCATTTCACCGAAGGCGCACAGACAGCATTCTGTCCCCCGAGCCTCAGCTTCGAGGAGTAGGGAACATAGTCCTAATTTCTTTTAGAGGCCGACCCATGATGCGTAGAGTTGTAGTTGTGCTCCGTGCACCCCCAAAAGGTGCATTGAATGGACCCAGGAGTGTCCATGACTGCTAGGTCATAGGCATCGCCACGGTACCGGATGTATATGCATTAGCTATTCCTGGTGCTCAATTTACTGGCATTTAGAGGAACATCCTGGGTTTAAGTAGGTAAACCATCTTTTAGTGATATAATAAGCATATCATCGCTATAAACAGGGAAGTTTTACATACCCCGCCACTGTAGCCGAGGAGGCCTAATGCATTTTCAACCGGGAAAAAAAGGGACATTGAACGACAGCGACAAATATCTTATCAAATCAAAGCAATAACTGCAGCAGTTTTTATTTTGTTAAAAATGTGATCACAGTTTACGTCGAACATAAAGAATTAATAAAACAAAAAACAATTCACACACAAATTAGACTTATTAATTCGTAAATTCATTAACGCCATCTAGTATGGATAGAGTTAGTTTCCTAGATTTCAATATCACCGCGGAAGAGTTTAAGCAATTGGAAATGACCGAAAGAAGCCAGTAGCACAACATGAACAGTGTACTCGTAAGTATATCGTTACTCTTTTCAAAATACAATTCTAAACCCACTTATAAATATTTGACAATGGTGACAGATCAACTATCGTCTGGAAATGTACTTCTCCTGTTTTTGAAATAATATCGACTATCTGTCACTTTTTGGTTTCTCAATCAATCTATGACGGGACAAAAGTAACGTTTGACAGGTATACCAATTAGTATGGGTAAATTAAATAATCATTTTAAGTATTTGCCTTTCAACTTTTCTATATTTTCTCACCGTTTCAACCTTCCCTTTACTACGATGAACATTTTAAAACCAAAATCAGCTAAATCGGCCCAGCCGTTCTCAAGTTTTAGCGAGACTAACGAACAGCTATTGATTTTTATATATATAGAAGAAGAAGATAAACGGCACAGCAATACAATATTAGAAATTTTGAAGCTGAAGTTTGCTTTGTGGCTTTTTATTAGAAACTTTAAACCGGCAGAGAGTATTGATATTCCTTGCTTTAAACGAATGCATCAACCGGTAAGACTTTTTTTTTTAATATGCTCAGCTGTCAGTTGCGTTTTGTTATACCATTTTTAACAAATGAACCGCTGACTTATATTTTGACTGAGTTGTTTTGTTATTACATGTCAGTTGCGTTTTGTTATACCACGTTTTATGTCACGTCACACGGGAACGACGGGAACGGCATAAAAATATCCTATGTCCTTCTCCCAGTTCTTAGCTACCTCCCTACCAATTTTCATGAGCTGTTAATAAATTTACTGTTTTATTTTATATTTTGCAATAAAGTGTACTTCTTCTTCTAAATCTATATATGTAAGTAAAATGTTCAAAGTTATTGAGATCATTCAATTTCGTCTCGTAATTTTGAGGAGTGTTATAGGCATAGTCGAGCAAACATCATGATAATCAAAACCTAAAATTTGTACGTCAAAACTGAAATTCAATTGAACAAATTACATTTAAATTAATTACTGGTGTAGTCTCAAGCACATCAGTAATTAATGTTACTGTCAAAGGTGTTTAAAAGTAGGTACATCTTTCACTTTCATTGACGAAATTAAACTTTTCTATTTGAAATGTAAATGAGTGTTTGTAATTAACGACAGAAGTTAATGTATTCGAAGTATGTACCTGAATTTAAGTAGTTCAGGTACATACTTTGAAAGTAAAATAAAATAAATATTTTAGGGGGGCTTCCATACATCAAACGTGTTTTTTCCTTCCCTTTTTTGCTCGCTGTCAATAACGGCATCAGGTAGGCACTTGAAAATGGTACGGAGCCCTTCTTGCGTGTACGTGCTTCGCACTTGGCCGTTTTTCTTATAAGTTTTCATTGTTTTATTCGAATATATCGTCCTCAGAGGAATCGTAGTGAACGTACGTGCTATCGGAAATATCTTGTCGGCGGCTTTTAAATTATATTCGTTATTAATAGCTATTCCTGATTGACCTAAATAATCTATATTATCTCTATAGTATGAGACTCCCTTCCATCCTTCATTATTGTAGTTCTAACTACTAATAAAACACAGAATCTCTGATATGATAGTGCTACTCGCTTGACGGTCATACCGCGAGTGCGCAGCGAGTCGTTGCTCTCTATGCCCCCACCACTGCACACCTCACTTGTAAACATAGCAATATTTAGTATAAGTATAATACATACACATTTCAAGTACCCACCTACGGTACAATTGTCATCATATGGTTTTGCTACGCACGCTACTGTGATTGCATTACATTAATAAGTAACTCCGTGCTACCGTTATGAATTGTTGCTCTCGATGAAGTAGTCATTCTGTCTCACAAAGCGCGCGCGCCGCGCAGTCTTCGACGGTGCTGTTATAATAGTCCGAGAGCTGGCACCAAACTTTGGGTAGGTATTTGAGGCAACCGGGAGGTTTTAGTGGTCTAGGGTCCTCTCTCCTTGGTATGAGTAAGCATACCTATACCCATAGATTGAATATTTTTGATCTCAGTTTGAACCAATATAAACTTACTAGCTTCTCGCGCGCGGTTTCACCCGCGTAGCTCCCGTGCCCGTGGGAACTTCCTTATAAAATATAGCATATAACCTTCCTCGATAAATGGACTATCCAACACTGAAAGATTTTTTGAAATCGGACCAGTAGTTCCTGAGTTTAGCGCGTTCAAACAAACAAACAAACTCTGCAGCTTTATAATATTAGTATAGATTTGAGAAGCTAGGAATCATACAGGTGGTAAAATATTACGGGGATTAATTTATCCAAGTCCTGTGCAACGAATAATGCCGTAGATAGATGATCAAGGGCCCTGGGGCAAAAAAACTGGTGCCCCAAACGTACATAAGCATATTTTTAAAAAGGGCAATAAGGGGATTGCTACAAAGGTTTTAAGGCCCCTCCAAGCTGGGGGCCCCGGGGCACTGCCCCGTCGAGCCCTTCGGTAGCTACGGCAGTATCCATGAGCTTTGGTAATACAAAATGGATCTGTTGCCTTAAAGATGCCTTTCTTATTCGATAATATGTAACTGACCTTTTTTTTTTTTTTTTTTTTTTTTTTTGTTGTCCGGGGGGAAATGCATTGACTCATTCCCACCACCGTTGCAGCGTATTTGCGCGCTGGCGGTGGGATATGTGGGACTCGCCCTCTCCATAGCGTGGTATGCTAAAGTCATACCACGAGGAGAGGACCCTACACCACTAAAACCCCCCGGACACTCCTTCAATCCGCCGTTGGCGGGGGTCGGGTACGCATGAGCAATCCGGCCCCCCGACGGCACCCGCGGCCAATATGGTACCGCGGGATCTCCAGGGCCACACTTACAGTGGCCCATTTGCCCAATTATAGGGTCGCCCGGAGTGTAGAGGCGTCCCTACTCCTCATGGGTCAGCCTCGAAGGGAGCGGGGCCCATGTTCCCCACTCCCCAAGGCCGAGCCTAGGGCGGTAGGCGGCGGGTTTCGGCCCGCCGCCGACGGCCAACACGCCGTCTGCGAAGCGGGTGGGCAGAGGGATCTACTTCCCTCTCCCGCTCCGCGGCCTCCTTCTGTGACATAACTTGTCTACAGAAGGAGGCAACCGCCTCCCACGACCTCTCGCTTTGAACCATCTTCGAAATGATGGTCGGCAGCGAGAGGTCGTCTCCCACCTCGCCAACGAGCTCCTCCCGCTCGTTGGCCCACGCCGGACACTCCACCACCGTGTGCTGCGCCGTATCGTCGGCACAGTCACAGTGGTGACAGCGAGTGTCCGGCTCTCTCTGCGCCACGTTGCACAGGTAGTGGCCGAAGCAGCCATGGCCTGTTACTACCTGTGCAACGTGGTAGGTGACGTCACCGTGACGGCGACCGGGCCACTTTTTTAGATGGGGCCGAATCGCCTCCACCGTACGCCATCCGCTCCGCGGCGCGGCCTCTAGCCGCTCCTGCCATTTCCGGAGGGTTTGGCGACGGATCTCAGTCCGCCACCGTGCAACACCCTCCGGGAAGGGGTCGCGGCCAGAACGCGCCCCCTCACACCTCCGCCGGTACGCGGCGGCCAAAATCTCCGCCTCCAGGTCCCACGGAGGGGACCCCGCAAGGAGGCAGGCCGCGTCAAACGCGACCGTGCGGTAGGCGCGGGACGCCCTGATGGCCATCACCCGCTGCGGACGTCGCAGCAGGGCTATGTTTCGCCTCTTCAGGGCGTCGACCCAAATGGGGGCGCCGTAGAGCGCCATGGAGCGGATCACACCGGCGTACAGTTTGCGGCAGGTGTTCCCGGGTCTGCCGAGATTCGGCAAAAGTCGGCCAAGAGCACCCGCTGCCGCCACCAGCTTTGGGGCCAACCGCTGGAAGTGGGCCCCGAAGCTCCATCTGCTGTCGAGGACTATGCCTAGATATCGCATACTGTCCCCGACAGCAATGGATTCGCCACCCACTATGAGGTGGGCGCCTACAGGTGGCGCTCGCCGAGGCCCATGAAAACAAAGGGCCTCAGTTTTACCGAGCGCCACCTGCAAGCCCAAACGGCGTATACGGGCGACCATCTGTGCCACGGCTGCTGTGGCCAAAATGGTCGCATGCCGATGATCAGGCGCGCGGGCGGTCACCAGTGTGTCGTCAGCGTACGCTATCACGCTGACCCCCCGGAGACCGCGCATCCGCAGCGCCCAATCAAACCCGATGTTCCACAGGAGCGGCCCCAATACCGACCCCTGCGGAACACCGCGCGAGACCGTCCTCCGGCCAATTTCGCCACCGGACGTCGGGTACACCACCTCCCTGCTTTGGAGGTAGTGCCCCACCAGAGCCCGGAGGTACCTGGGCACCCCATGGTGCCTGAGGCCCTCCTCAATGCACGCCCAGGGGAGGGTGTTGAATGCGTTGCGGATGTCCAACGACACCGCTAACAGCACTTCTCCCCGGCTGGTCGCCTCCTGCGAGAGTTCCCGCACCCTCGCGATCGCGTCTATGGTCGACCGACCCTGGCGGAACCCGTATTGGTCCACGTACAGGTCGGGACCAACCCTACCAAGATGTGTGGTGAGGCGAGACGCGACCACCCTCTCCATCAGCTTGCCCAACTCGTTCAAGAGAACGATTGGGCGGTAAGCCGATGGAGACTCCGCCGGTCGCCCGTCCTTACGGAGAAGGACGAGTCGACCGGGCTTCCAGGGTGCGGGAAAGCGACCCTGCCGAAGGCACGCATTGAAGAGGGCGAGCACCCTGGGCTCCAACTCCTCCATGGCGAGTGCCCAGACGCGTCCAGGCACTCCGTCCGGCCCGGGGGCGGTGTTTTTGATGGCCATTTTGGCCACCGCCGCCCCCAACTCCACCGGTGTAACATCCGGCGGAGTTTCCTCCTCGTCGCCGTCGTCGGTCGGCATCACGTCGTCAGCTGGCGAGGCCATAGTTGGCGGCGAATATTCCTCCTGGCTGGGGAAGAGCTCCTCTACAACAGATTGGAGGAGCTCTGGCTGGAGGTTCTCCGTCACCGGGGGCGCCCAGGGGCGCATTTTATTACGCACCCCTTTATAGGGTCGTCCCCATGGATCTCTATCGAGGGCCTCCAGCGTATTCGCCCAGCCATCATCCTTCGCCTGTGCAATAGCCACACCCAGCTGACGCCGACTCTCCCTGTAGTCGGCGTAGGCCGCGGCAACACGGGCCTCGTCCCGAGGTCTCCGACGGTTCGACCGGGTGTACACGCGCCGCATCGCAGTGCACTGTGTGCGCAACTGCGCAATGGTGGCGCTCCACCAGTACACCCGTCGCTTCGGTGGACACGGGCGGACCCGGGGCATGGATGCGTCACAGACGCTTACCATGGCCCCATCGAGTCCCCCCGCGACAGCGTCCACGTCGGAGTCGGGATTACAAGGCCCCGCGAAGCTAAAATGCTTGTGTTACGAATTACGAGTGGGCTCACGTCGGTAGTGCTATGGGTGGGGTTCGAATCAGCGACCTCAAAATCACATGTCTGACGCCCTAGCCATTTGGCTACGGCAGCTTATCACAGATCAGAACATGTTTGCAAAACTAGCAAATATTTTATGCTAAGAACTATCAAGAAAACTACTAGGCTTCACTTACACTTAAAAAGATATTACAGTATTAAAGATTATATGGAGGATAGGAATGTTTATCCCGTGGTATTATCTTGTTCACAAACCTCTGGAGATCCTGTAAACCATTAAATTATACATAAAATCGTATGGAAAGTATACAAAGTCATGTCACATGTTTCACATTCCTGTCACATTCTATACATACTCGTAGAAAAATATTTTGTCGTATTTTTTTAACGATTGTGTACCGTCGGAACCTCTAATGTAGGCTGTGTTGATAAATAGCGCTCTAACTTTGTTTCGTTGGCTCGTCTTAGTTGAAGCACATTAGATGTCGAAAAGGAAAATTAATTCTTTGCTCACGTTCACGGGAACGGGAGTGACACGGGTGAAACCGTTGCAGGAAGCTAGTTAATATACCAATACAGACTTGCTTCGCTAGCTACGTCACTCCTGTTGTATTCGTCTACCCTTCCTCGATAAATAGGCTATCTAACACTGAAATATTTTTTTAAATCAGTCCAGTAGTTTTTGAAATTAGCGCGTTCAAGTAAACAATCAAACCGACAAACTTTTTAGCTTCATATATTAGTGTCATCATCATCAGCCCGTATAACATCCACTGCTGAACACGGGGAGGGTATTATCCATAATTACCACGCTTGGCAGGCGTATTGGTGACCGCAGTATTATGTTGTACTAAACGGTAGAAACGGTGCTGCCTGTTCCTTAATATACGATTATTACAGATGATGGTATAACAATTAGGACCAACGACTTAACGTGCTTTCCGAAGCCCGGAGGGCAGTCCCTCAACCAACCACCAGGAATCTTAGAATTTACACAAAGATTTCCTGTCCGGCGTGGGGATCGAACCCACGGCCTCCGAGATTTAAAGCGAGCCAAATACCGCTACGCTACGGAGGTTGTATATTATTATTAAATGTATCTAGATATATTGTCTAATAAATAAATAAAGACAATCTCTTTTTTATTCAGTATATAATACGAGATTCTGCTCGTCAGAATTTGAAAGATTTAAATCTCTATTGTGGGGCCCCTCTGTTGTGGGGACCTCAGGGCAGTTGCCCTGGATGCCGTCCCTTAAATCCGGCCTTCAAATCATATCAACTATAATAAATAAAATCAGTACATGGTGTTATCCAACTTACTACATTCTACCAAATATAACATATTAATCCGTGCAACATCCATAAAAAGAAATCATCACTATACAGATAGTGCAGTTTAAAATACTCTTTCTTTACTAACGGTTATTGTCACTATGATATAAGTAATCTTTACGTAATAAAGGCAAATGTCCAATTGCATTCCGTTAGTTATTACCCAAAGATACTTAATTTGATATTACGTAAACAAACTTATATTACACAACCGCCATATAAACGTACGTTCTAAATTATGATAGTAGCTAGTCGTTGCATTGTAATCATAGAGTTTATGCAATAATTTGCTTTACTATGGTACTACTTCGCGGCGGTCCGAGGGAGGGGAAAGGGTAAATGACCCTCCAAAACATTGTTGTTCATATATTAGTCTATCAAGCAATACATATAAAATATAGGCAAGCGTGTATCAACTTAGACTTTATCTTCGCCTTCCATCAAGCGAGATTATTGTCAAAGGTAAGCCTATATTTAGTAAAAAAAAAAACTTAATCAACTTTTTTTTCATGATAACTAGCCGAGTTTATGCAGACTAATAGTATTCTTGTTAACCTCGTGCTAAGCTAAAATGCTTGTGTTACTAGTGGGTGCAATGGGTGGGGATCGAACCGGCGCGGCGACCATATTATCGCAATTCCTATACTAGCCATTGGGGCTACAGCCGCTTAATACAGCTCAATACCCCTTAGCATCGACATTGGTTAATCGTGATTCAATTCAGCTGCGGTACGCGCACATAGTAATTCTAGAGCTCAGAAGTATATAGTCGGATGTACTACGTCAGAAACATTCGTCGTATGTGCTTTTATCGTAACTGGCACTTACGACCAAATGCTTCTGAAGTACATCCGAAGTACAAACTACATCTTAAATTATGATAGTAATCGTTGCTGCCATAAATGGAGTTGATGCAATAATTTGCTTTGCTGTAGTACTATTTCGCAACAATTGCACAAAACTCTCCTACAATCATGGTCAGCCTGTATAACGTCCACTGCAGAACATGGGCCTCCTCCCGAAGGGTCTTTGTCATAGTCACCACGCTTGGCAGGCGGATTGGTGACCGCAGTGTTATGTTGTAATACACAGGGGAAACGCTGCTGCCAGTTCCCTGGTACCTTTGTTATAGATGATGTTATAACAATCGGGACCAACGGCTTAACATGCCTTCCGAGGCACGGAGGGCAGTTCCTCAACCAACCAGACCCGGAAAGAAATCTTAGAATTTATGCAAAGATTTCTTGTCCGGTGTGGGGATCGAACCCACGACCTCCGGGATTTGAAGTGAACCAATTACCGCTACGCTACGGAGGTTGTTCTACAAAACTATAAGTCATAATTCCGCATTCCCACTGCCTGCGACCGCCTTGAGCCAAAGTCGAAGTCGCAGGAGACGCCCTTTTGCTCAGGTTGCTTAGCTTTTAATTGTTAAACCATTTAATGACCCAGAAGCTCTGCTCGCCTATATGTATGATGAAGTAGCAAAAGCCTCGTGAAAAAGGCTGTGATATGTGCATCTGAAAAAAAAACTATTTCGCATCATTGTCCTTAGCGGCCTGAGAGAGGTGGAATAACTCCCCAAAACATTCCCGCCACAAAAAGAAAGTGTTTGTATGTATGTAATGTAGACTCATCCAAATTATCAGTCTCTATAATTTCCACTGCTGAACCTAAATCTTCCCTCAAAGGTGATTTTTTACCAGAGTCACCATGCTTTGAAGGTGGGCTGGTATCCGCAGAATAATTTATAAGCATTTCTGCAATTGTTTACGACCATATATATCTCGTATATTTTTTATTTTAGTAAAATATGCAACTAGTTTTAAAAACACAATCACTCCACTATCAGGAAGCAACGCACCTTATGTAATAGAAACTTCGAGAATGACACATGTCATTCCTAAATAAATACTTACATAAAGACAAGTGATCTTTGTGAATAAAGCCAAGGATACACTAGGGGACAAATATCGTGCGACACGTGTCGCCAGCGACGTTGGGTGAAGTAACACGACATTGTCGGACTTCGGTCGACATGTCTGGCAACATCGCACGACACGTGTCGCCAACTACATCAAATGAAGTAGCGCGACGTTGCCAGACTTCGCTCGACATGTCTGTCAACATCGCACCGCAGCCAACAACACTACCTTGGTGGGTGTAATGATATCGATTGCCTTATGAAACAAAACTTTGTGATGTCGCCAGATATGTCCGGCGAAGCTTCGCGAAGTTGCACGACTTCGCCTGACGTCGCTACGGACATAAGTAGCGCGTTGACGCCATATTTGTCAGGTGAAATCGGCTGGCTTCGCATGTCGCCGATACATGTCGTGGCACATTTGTCTCCTAGTGTATCCTTGGCTTAAGTGTTAAATACTCGAAATAAAAAAAAACACAGGATGTCAAAGTGTCGTATTCTGTATATCATAATGTGTTTGGGAACATGGAGTGTTTGTATTATATTGTTACAGTAATATCATTCTTGCTCTATTTTATAGTAATAATAGGTTGGGGAAAAAGTTTCTTCGCAGTTTTTAAGAAAATTCAAAACATTTTTTAATATAGTTTATTTACATTTAATTTAAGTATGTAGGAACCATTTTGTTCGATAACTTTTTGCTATCTTGTAGGTACGGACATGATCCCATTGCTATAGAAATTTTGAGACTTCTGATCAAAATACCGCGACAAGTGGTTTTGGCAGTCCTCTCGTGATGTTAACCTGACACTGCCTAAAGAATTCTGAAGAGACCGAAATAGGTGAAAATCTGAAGGTGCAAGATCAGGACTATACGGCGTATGCATTAACACCTCCTAGCCCAACTCTCTTAATTTTTGCTGAGTGGCTAAAGATGTGTGAGGTCTAGCGTTATCATGATAAAAAATCACACCCCTTCTGTTAATTAATTCCGGCCGCTTTCTCTCAACTTCTTGCTTTAATCTCATCAGTTATTCGCAGTAAAGTTCAGAATCGTTGGTCCTGCCTGGTAGTTACAGCTCATAATTAATAATGCCCTTCAATCCCACCACTCACACAGCATAACCTTGCTGCGAGTTAAACCGGGTTTTGCCACAGTCTGTGCAACCTGACCGGCATTTGACCACGACCTTTTTCGCACGTTCTTGTCGTACGTGATCCACTTTTCATCACCAGTTATCAGCTTCTTCAAAAATGGTTCGGTTTCATTACGTCGTAATAAAGAATTACAAAATAAAAATAAATAAGTACACGGTGCATTAGGTTTCTTTCAGTGAGCTCGTGCGGTATCCAAATATCGAGCTTTTTGTGTACCTAGTTTTTTTCAAATGCGCCAAAACTGTTTCGTGGTCAATTCCCAGTTCTTCAGCTACGTCGTAAATAATGATATGCCGATATTGCTACACTTTTTCAAAAATGGCGCGTTGCAATTTTTCTTTTTTGTATTAAAATTTCAAAATGTATCGAATTTCTTCATCAGATTCACTCATCTTGACAGTACGAAAAACAAATGAAAATCACACATTTTCCTAAATTGAATTTGGAATTATGTTCTTTAAAATTTAAACTTTCAATGATATCAAAACCAGCCAGATACAAATAGAATAGCCAAAGAGATTTTATTACAAGTTTTTCGGCGAATTGTTCTCGACGAATGATTTTCGGTGAATTGTTCTCGACGAATAGTTTTCGACGAATTGTTGTCGGCGAATTTTCCGCAAATCAGTTTACTAGAAATGTGCACCCGTGCGAAGCTAGGACGGGCCGCTCAATAATATATAAAGCGGAAGAGTTTGTTTGTTTTCTTGAACGTACTAAATATACTTTCAGTGTTAGATAGCCGATTTATCGAGGAAGGCTAGAGGCTTTATTTTAACGTTCCTATTTATGACGTTCCTACAGGAAGGGTAATACAGTTCACTGGAGCTGCGTAGCATTCCAAAACGCGAGTAAAACCGTAAGGTACCTACCTATAGCTAGTATTTCTAACACCTAAGGTGTACCTTTTTTTTTTTTTTTTGTTGTCCGGGGGGCTATGCATTCACGCTTTCCCACCGCCGCTGCACCGTATTTGCGCGCTGGCGGTGTAATATGTGGGCCCTCTCCATAGCGTGGTATGCTAAACTCATACAACGAGGAGAGGAGCCTACACCACTAAAACCCCCCGGACACTCCTTCGATCCGCCGTTGGCGGGGGCCGGGTACGCATAAGCAATCCGGTCTACCTAAGGTGTACCTACTATTATGATATTTTAAACGCCTATCATACTTCTATCAGCAAAAGAGAGCCATATGAAACTTATTTCTGATGAAGTTAACTTAAAAACGCCTGTAATGTTTATATTAGCATTATTTTGCTACCATATTTAAGAAGTGGTATGATAAAACAAAAAAAAAAACGAAAACAATCGGTTCGGTTCATCCATTTGGTAACTTTGATGCCACAGACAGACACACATACAGACACGTCTAACTTTTAACACCCCGTCGTTTCTGCGTCGGGGGTTAAAAAGAGCAAATAATAAACATACATACAATATCATCATCATCAGCCCGTATAACCTCCACTGCAGGACATGGGCCTCCTCCCGTGGGAGGGTAGTTGCCATAGTCACCACGCTGGTTAGGTGGGTTGGTGACCGCAGTATTATGTTGTTGTAACACAAGGAAACGCTGCTGCCCGTTCCTTAATATACGATTATTATAGAAATACAATATAACTCATGATAATTAGCGAGTACGACGTGGCTGAGAAAAGACCACCCCATATCTTTTTGTGGGTGTCATACCTGATGGATGAGCAGCAGAATCTATGAGCTCAAAGATACTCCCATCTTACTACAATTACCGATTGGTTTACCATCCGATGCCCTCGTAGACCCGAAGTCCGAGAGGCCCGCGAACTGTAAAGTAGAGCGACAGTTGCACAAAACTCCCCTTATATACTAAAAGTCATAACCCCTAAATTTCATGGCCAGCGACCGCCCTGAGCCGAGGTCCTAGCCCTACAGGGGGCGCCCTCTTGCGCAGGTTGCTTAGTTTGTAGTTTTTGAACCATTTATTAAGGCTGGAGCTCTGCTCGCCTTTATGCCCGGTGAAGTATCAAAAGCCATATGGCTACCTGGCGCCAAGCGTAGAGGTTATGGCAATATCCCTCAAGCTTGCCTAGGTCTGTTATAGAGGAGGTCCATGTTCAACAGTGGACGTTTATGGTCTGATTAAGGAAATTAAAGTAAATAGCAAGATAGACATAAACATTTTAAAGTTTGTTAAGGTGTTCTTAACACTGTGCTTCTAATATGTAGGCCTCAGAAACATAGGGACGGATGTACATCTTCAGAAGCATTTGCTCGTAAGTGCTAGTTTAAGATAAAGGTACATACGACGAATGTTTCTGACGTATAATGGCACATCTGACCTTATGCTTTTGAGCTATATGTTAGGTGACAGAGTATCATAACCTGGGCCCCGAGTCTTCTATCGTAATAGCTTGTCCATGAACTGTCAATGACAGTTCATGGACAAGCTAGATTCGGATTTTTTCCCATTTGGTAAACTACTTATTTAACTGACGTCATAATGGTGTCACTATGACGCCACGATGACATTAGCGTAGTTATAAATGATACATTTATAAGTTTTTAAATTGCCTAAATAAACATTACAATCTCCCTAACCATATCCCCTGCTACTTCTGTTGGCCTTTTTCTGCGGTAGCAACACCGACTGCCATTCCAGCGCCGACACCATAGTGAGATTAACTTCTAAGTTGCAGTGAAAGTCGTTTATATTCGATGGGAATTTTAGGATTGCAAAATTAAGAATAACAATAGCAAATAATATTCCAGTATTCCGTTAAAATCAAAGAGCGAGCCACGGCAAGATAAGTGTTTTCATCCGCGCAAGTAACTTCCGTTCCTGTAAGAATATTTAATTTTATCATACAATAAGTTTTTACAGACTTTCTCGATAAATAATAAATATCAAACAAACTCTTCAGCTTTATGTATTAATATAGATCCTAGCCAGCGTTGCCAGATTTTATTATGGGCAAAGCGGGATTTTGTATTTTTGTAAGGGAAAAAGCGGGATTCTCTCATCGAAAGCGGGACATAATAATAAAAGTATGTTATCAGAAGTTTTTAAACACTTATCTTATTATTTGAGCTAAATTTTTTTGTTCTTTTTTATGTTTACATGACAATTATATAATACCCGTAATTAATGTATCCTAATGAGTATATTACTAATTTAACAATAACGGTCAAATTAAGCCAGAAAAGCGGGACTGAGCCCGTCCCGCGCGGGACGTTTAATATTGATATAAAAATCAGGACGTCGCGCCAAAATCGGGACGTCTGGCAACGCTGATCCTAGCCAACCAACCGATGACCTTATAACGGTCGCAGGGAGTCAGTGGGTGGATGCAGGCCGCTAGCAACCGTTCCCGCTGGATATCGATGAGGGAGGCCAACAGTTCAGCAGTGGATGATATCCCAGCCATATTCCCTCTCATCGCTTCCCCACCACTGCTATCCCTATAGGACCTAGAGAGGTACACTTTACATTGACATAGCAGTTTTAAGTCACGATAACTATTTGTCATTCATAGTTCGTGATCCGAAGGTTAGATGCGCTGCGTGCATACGGTTCATTAACCTAGTTTGGCGGCAGATAATAATTTATAAAACACAAAAAGATATTTATGTATGCGATATTATAAGTCTAGCCACAACATTATTAATTGGCCACGTGATTAAACTTTGCCTCTAATAAACTAGTTTACCTTTATAACAACGCCAACTAAATATTCTATAGAAAGCGTCAATTAAAGATCAACAATTATCTAAACTTGTCCTTCTTATTTATACATTGCCACCTAACTTACTAACTCAGCCACGGAATTCATATCTTATCACCATTTTACGTTGAACAGCTTCAACCCAAGATCATCAAAAAAATATAATTCAAGCTTCCATAGACAACATCATTTATAATAAATTAGCATGTAAAATAATGCATCATATTCTTTTATCGTGAAAATCGTAACTGTAATATTTGGCGCGAGTGCGTGAAACGACAGCGACCGGCCGTTTGCACCAATCAGAGAGCGTCATTCGATTCATTCCAAACTGAAACGGTTTAACCGTCGATTGATCCATGAACCGTTGGTCAACATTATCTTTAAACCATTAACTCATCCAAAGGACTTTTCATCCACGAACATTACGGCAACATAACTCTACGTCAGTGAATGCTTAAGTTAACAACCCGACTCGGATAGGTTAGGTTAGAAGGCTAAGGCGGGAGCGAAGCGGAGCGGAGCCCCCGTCTTAGCCTTCGTGGTTATTTTTTTTAACCACCCAGAAATAGGAGCATCGCTAAGCGGGGCTCAGAGTTATGCTGGCAAAACTTTCGTGGATAAAAAGTCCTTTGGATGAAAAGTTAATGATTTAAAGATAATGTTTACCAATGGTCCATGGACCGTTGGTAAACCGTTTCAGTTTCCATTTGTAGTTAAGTTCAAGCTTTTGAAGAGTTTTAATTCGTTCTGATTAGGACGTCTAAGTGAAAATGAAGTACCTTTCTGTTGATTAGATACCTATACCTACCATATGTTGCTATTAATTATCTACTATAACTGGATGGTATTTCAATAAACGAATAGATGTCTCAAAAATAACGTTTTTTATTTTGTATCCCCTCAATAGTTTCTACGTGGAGTAGCCATTATTTTCTATTTGATGACAATTTTAGCTAAATTTTGACGATCAATTAATGTGGGATACTCATCCCACATTAATCACAAAGAGAAATCTATTCGTTTATTGAAATACCATCCAGTTTTAACGTACACACATTTTAAACGTACTGAGTCGAAAAATTAGAAGTCAATAGAATTTATTTTTTGATGTCATTTATCAATATTTTAGAAGTCTACTGCTTGAATAATGCTAAAAAATAACCATCATGCTGAGTTGTATTTAGAGTGGCTTACATAGGAGACAACTAGTGGCTAAGATAGTATCATTCAGACGCTCGTTAAATGTGGCTGACTTAGTAATTTAGAAGGCAATGTAGATTTTTAGAGGCGATTATTGCTATTAAAAAGAAGTCTGTTTAAATAGCACCCTTTATGTATAGCTATGAGTGATGTTTGTTTTTTTTTGTATTGTCTTTTTTCAAGATGTCTAAGAATAGTCTGGTTGTCTCAGAGCTAATTTGGGATTTTGATAGTTAGTTATCTTTATCTTTACAAAGTTAAAACTTTTAACTCTACCTGATCCGGAGATCAAAACCATATCTTATCTTATCTATCACTACATAGGGTTCTCTATCACTACGATTTCAAGGTTGGTGCCATAGTAAAAGTTGTTTGTTATCATGAGCACAATCATGTGTTTAGGTATCGGTCACTAATTACCAGTCACCCTATATATCATAGTATATCATATAAATATAATTTTATATAATATATATTTATCATATTTAATATATACTCATTTAAATACATATTCATAATATACATTCAATTTCCTCATCTATCACGCGCATAAAGTTTTGTTTTATTTAACTCTAGTTATTTAGTTTTAATCTTAATAGTAGTTTAAATCCTTATATTTTAATATAATTACAAACTGTAAAATGTTAATTAAGCGTCGTAATATCAATAATTCGTTTTAAATGTTAAACATAACCGATGTCGACCGAGCAATGTGCCTAAACGTTTTCTGTAATCATCTCGGTACCCACAGGACAGGCTTGCCTAGTGTGGGGCCAAAGGATAAGATCCATACATTGTTAATTTTCAGGCAATAAATAGTTTTTATTTATTTATTTATTTTATTTATCTGTCTTAATCCACACTTGACAAGAAACCCTTACTTGTTCACATTCAAATAACTTGCACTCATGGAAAGGGGGGCCTGGAGATCTAAGATACAGGCCTAGGCTTAGTTTTGGACTCCAGATCTCATACTATACTAGCTTTTAAAATTGTGACAGTATTATGTTTCAAAAATGTAATTTGTGGAGATGAAAATAAATTTTTATTATTATGTTGGTACATTTTACTGTCACGGGCCCATGGGGACCCGGTCATTTGAAAGGCATTCATGGGGCCGAAGCCAACATTGAAGAGGCCTTTGGTACCTTTTTATATAAAAGTGAGATGGCTGCATCTATGAAGGTCTACTGATATGCCATTGAGATATACCAATGGACAGTCCTCCACAGACACGAAACTATTGCCGGAAAGGAAGAAACTTGGTTTGGGCTATACGGATGGGATGTTAAATGTACTGGAATACTGGGCTATGGAGTGAGATCGGACATCTGCCTCGAAAACTCTCACACATTTTATATTGGCAGACGGTGACTCGCTGTCTGACGCTAACCAACGAGTTAGCTTCGGTGGGCCCCCTATCAAAAGCCGCAACATGGCGGCCAGGAGGCAACACTATGTAAACAGCTAAGGTTGTCGAGAGGTGAGACTGCGGGGCGCAAGATCCTTATACAGTCAAGTGCCCCCGGCGTTATGACATTTTACACTTCCAACCTGGAGCATAGGTTCCGCTCTTGCAACTCCACTCTGGCCGGCCAGTTAAGGCAAGCTCAGAGGCAGGGTATGTGTCACTGTGTGTATGTGTGTGTAGTGTGCATGTCTGTATGTGTCCCCGGGAGATAGGGTCCGTGGTGTCGCCACTCACCAACAGCTCGCCACAAGCTGCCCTGCGGTGACTGCTTGCACTGGATAAACCAGTGGGCGATGGGGTCGTCACATCTCGACGCCGGTTTATTATTATTATTATTATTTATATGTCGGATATATTCCTTCGTGACAGCGAAAAAATTGAAATTATAATGCAATTTGTCTATGTCAGCCGTTTAATAAGGATGGATGGATATTGGTAACACAACTCAACAGAAGCTGTTACCTTTGGTTAGGAAAAATACGATAACATCCATCATATGAGTACACATGGTGCTTAAAATAAAAAATGCCTATTGTAGAAAATCGAGTAAAACCGTAATTTTATTACTTAAATTGAAATACTTATTATTCTTACACCCGTATGCACACAGTACTTGAGACTAAGAGATCAACAATTTCGGTTCAACCGCGTTAACTAATTCGCTTGGCAAGCGTGGTGACTATGGCATAAATTCTCCCTCGGGATGAGGCCTGTGTTCAGCAGTAGACGTTACACGGGCTGACGATAATGAACGTAGAGTATGTCTCGCGCAGTTTCACCAGCGTAATCATATTTTTATTTTTCTGTTTCTGCAAAAAGTAGGAAAACTACACTATTTTACCAACTTGACACATTTTTGTTGAATTTTTACGAGAATAAGTGCTAGTACTTCTATTGCTCTGGCATCCGTGATATGTTTGCTATAAATTGTTTAATAGTTATTACATTCTGTCATATGAATAAAAATATAGCAAGCGATAAAAAAATAAAAAACTTTACTATGAAATGAAATTCTTGAGTAACAATAAAAATATATTACACGACTTGATACGACTAATTTCAACAATGACAAATGGCGAACCCATATTGATTGAATTTGAATTTGAATATGAATGAAAAAAATACAATTTGAATTATAATTAAAACATGGCCCAAAACGCCCTTATTTTTGAAAAACGTTACTGTATGTCTTTAAAAAATATTATTGAATGTTCTTTTTTTTTAATTAAGTGAAGTAGGAAATTTTAAATTTGTATGTTACAACCACAAGGAGCAAGTACGCTGGTTCTGTACTTTTTTGAACCACGTGTAGAAGGCCGATTATGACGTACGCGAGCACCGTATTCGCTCATACAGCGTCTAGCAGTTTGTACTGCTTACAAAAGTAGATTCACTCGACGTGCCACCGGGACACCATGGTTTATTAGTAATCGCAACTTGCATCCTGATCTCCAACTGCCCTTCATCAAGTAGTGGATGAAAGAGGCGTCGGAACGCTTCTTTGAATCCGCGGCTCAGCACCCAAACCCGTTGGTTGTTGCAACATTTGACTATAGGCCTTTGCCCTCAAAGCGTCGTAAACACCGTCGGCCTCTGGGCGTCCTTGACGACCCGGACGACGAAATCACAACTTACCAACTAGCAGTACAGAGACTGCAAGAAAATAGCACCACTACACAGAGACCACTCTATCCGACCCGCCGGAGAAGAGGGCGCCCGCGAACGCGACGCGTCCGCCCTCGCCCTCCCGACCCTTAGCTTGCTAAGAACCTTCCGATGCCCTCGTAGACCCAAAGTCCGAGAGGCCCGCGAACTGTAAAGTAGAGCGACAGTTGCACAAAACTCCCCTAAACTAAAAGCCATAATCCCTCAATCTCCCCGTCAGCGACCGCCCTGAGCCGAGGTCGAAGTCCCACAGGGGACGCCCTCTTGCGCAGGTTGCTTAGTTTGTAGTATTTAAACCATTTTTCTAGGCTGGAGCTCTGCTCGCTTTTATAGTAGCAAAAGCCTCAGGAATCAGGACTAACTACATAAGCACGTAAATAAAAAATAAAAAAATGTTCACCTACCTCATTTTATATAATAAACTAGCTTTCCGCGCGCGGTTTCACCCGCGTACCTCCCGTTCCCGTAGAAACTTTATAATAAAATATAGCCTATAACCTTTCTCGATAAATGGACTATCCAACGCTGAAACAATTTTTGAAATCGGACCATTAGTTCCTGAGTTTAGCGCGTTCAAACAAACAAACTCTGCAGCTTTATAATATATGTATAGATAAATAAGTTACTATATACTACAAAAAATCCGTGTGGTTTCCTGATTAGAATAGACTAAGGGATATACAGCTGATGAATGGGCAGCGGCATATATCAGCTCAAGGTAAGTTACCATCTTACTGCGATCACCAATCCGCCTGCCAAGCGAGGTGATTATGGCAATATCCCTCAAACACCCTGGCTTGTTAAGGTATATTAAGAAGACGCCCATGTTCAGCAGTGGACATGAAGATATAATATAATGGCAATGTTTGTGAGTTTGTCAAAAACATCCGGGTGTTCTTACAGACACGGACGCAGACAGTATTCTCCGTCCAAGAATCACATGTAATCATAGGCGTGGATTCTCATATACCCGTCACTTAGTTAGGGCCTGTTTGTAGCACTATATATTCATGCAAACATACACCAATAAACACACTATGTGCGTGGTATTACTCAATACACGCCGCTTAGTTAGAATTTACTTTGTCTTTGTACCCTACATGTGGTTTAATATTGCTCTAGGTTATATTCAACCACATATACGGGACAAACAAACACAGATGCATAATGCATGTCAGACATAATTTTAATATATATCAAAAGAGAAGTACTTTGCATACAATATATACTAGAAATAAACATAAATTGTGTGCTGAATTTACAGCAGTTTACAACGAGTTCATTCTTTTTTTGTGGGACTAAGATCCCAGAATATGTGCATGATTTACCTCTTAATAAATTTAAAACCGAGGTATACCCTAATGAAAAAGTGTTATTACACAATCAATTACTATATTCATGATAAAACTGCATGTGTGCAAGAAAAAGTGTTTGCAACGCGACAGTAAAAATCTGAGTCGATGCGATGACTATTTTGAACGAAACTGCTCATTGTCGAAAGTTTTAAATAACAGAACTGTAGAGTCAAAGGCTGTTTTTTTATAACAATAAATGATATTTTTAAATCAAAAAGGATTTTTCTTCAATTATTACATCTAAAAATTATTCCTTTGACTGTACATTTTTTGATTTCAGTTATCATTTATGAGTGGTCCCAGTCGCCGGAAGAAAATTATTTAATTTTTACGGATCCGTCGATTAGGACCGCGGTCCTACTTAATTGCGGTCCCAGTCGCCGGAACCCTCCATGGTGCAAGCAGTAAAACAAAGTCATTCTCACAATAAGTACCTATCTGTTATAATTGTATTTTTGAAAGTATTCATAAAATGGTTACATATTTTAATTTGAATAAACTCGCTTATATTGGAACATGCTATGATGTTAAAGTTTAGATATTTTTTATTATTATTGACTCCACTACTACTGTCAGTGAGTTCGTCATGCTCGCCATACTCGTGAACGGGTGCTGCTTGCGGTGGCTGGTCGTCTTGCTGATGGATGTATTTGAGGTGGTAGATTTTTTGTCCTCTATGACGAGAGATACGAGGTAACGTGTAGTTTGTTCCTTAAAAATGTGCGTGGATGTTTCCTCCGTTTTGATGTGCAAGAGGTTGTTTTTCTTTTGCTTGAGGAAATCTAGTAAATACTTCGCCTATAATGATGAAAATGTTTCAGAGCGTCCATCAGCGCACAAATCATGATTGCAATGTATTCAAAGAGATTTTGTTAACAAACTTGTTAAAAAAAAGGAGAGACTAAACACAACAAAAGATGACGAAAAAGAACAACCCCGGAGTTTCTTTCATTCTTCTCCGGGTCGTCCACTTAGGCAACTAGTGACAGGTTGCAGGTAAGCTAGGGTACGGGGCCCACTTCCAGCGGCTGGCCCCAAAGCTGGTGGCGGCGGCGGGTGCTCTTGGCCGGCTTTTACCGAATCTCGGCAGACCCGGGAGCACCTGCCGCAAGCTGTACGCCGTTGTGATCCGCTCCATGGCGCTCTACGGCGCCCCCATTTGGGTCGACGCCCTGAAGAGGCGAAACATAGCCCTGCTGCGACGTCCGCAGCGGGTGATGGCCATCAGGGCGTCCCGCGCCTACCGCACGGTCGCGTTTGACGCGGCCTGCCTCCTTGCGGGGTCCCCTCCGTGGGACCTGGAGGCGGAGGTTTTGGCCGCCGCGTACTGGCGGAGGTGTGAGGGGGCGCGTTCTGGCCATGGCTGCTTCGGCCACTACCTGTGCAACGTGGCGCAGAGAGAGCCGGACACTCGCTGTCACCACTGTGACTGTGCCGACGATACGGCGCAGCACACGGTGGTGGAGTGTCCGGCGTGGGCCAACGAGCGGGAGGAGCTCGTTGGCATGGTGGGAGACGACCTCTCGCTGCCGACCATCATTTCGAAGATGGTTCAAAGCGAGAGGTCGTGGGAGGCGGTTGCCTCCTTCTGTAGACAAGTTATGTCACAGAAGGAGGCCGCGGAGCGGGAGAGGGAAGTAGATCCCTCTGCCCACCCGCTTCGCAGACGGCGTGTTGGCCGTCGGCGGCGGGCCGAAACCCGCCGCCTACCGCCCTAGGCTCGGCCTTGGGGAGATGGCACATGGGCCCCGCTCCCTTCGAGGCTGACCCATGAGGAGAAGGGAAGCCTCTACACTCCGGGCGTCCCTATAATTGGGCAAATGGGCCACTGTAAGTGTGGCCCTGGAGATCCCGCGGTACCATATTGGCAACGGCGGATCGAAGGAGTGTCCGGGAGGTTTTAGTGGTGTAGGGTCCTCTCCTCGTGGTATGACTTTAGCATACCACGCTATGGAGAGGGCGAGTCCCACATATCCCACCGCCAGCGCGCAAATACGCTGCAACGGTGGTGGGAATGCGTCAAGGCATTTCCACCCGGACAACAAAAAAAAAAAAAAAAAAAAGGTAAGCTAGGGTAGGATTCTCGCCGGCGAGGACCACGTTGCGCCCATAGCCCTGCCCTGCGCCTGTAGTCGGTTAGTCGGTGCCAGTGATCATGCCACTTTTTTACTTCAGTGGCACCCTGGATCGAGGTCCTAAACCCCATCAGGGTGGCCTCAGGTGTGTGCCACTTAGATACCTATAGTGTGACCACTTGTAATTCGGATGCGGTTTTAATTTCTTCTTATAATAATAATAATTGGTTAATTGCAAAAAATGTCACCGGACAGACGGACGGACTTTGCAGTCTGTAGATTTGTATTATTTGTTATTGCCTACCTACTACTGTTAGTTACCTATTCGGATATTTTATTGAGTAAGAATTATCTGTTAGTTATAGTTTTTTTATTTTTTATTAATTTATATTCTTACATTGTAATTCTAACAAGTACAAGTGTATGTAAATACCTAAGTGCTGAATAAAAATTCATTATTTCATTTTAGAGAAAATAGTAACTAATTCAAATAAACAATAGGCAAACAAATGGTTTGGCAATTCCATTTACTTCGAGATTGGAACTCTTCTGTTGTGTTGATCTTGTGACAAGGTTCTTAAAGAGTGCTACCTGATTTCATTTCTATAAGCTTATTGAAGCGTACAGAGGTCAGACCCAAAGTCCAAGGAACCTACGGACTGTAGAATGACAGTTGAACAAAACTTTTTTCTTTTGTAGTTTACTAGCAAAAATTTTGCTTTTCTTGTTAAACACCCGTGCTTAGCTTGCTTGTGTACATGCTTGTGTACATGCTTGGGTGGGGATCGAACCGACGACCATATGATCGCAAGTCCGATGCACTAGCCATAGGGCTACGGCCGCTTAAAACTCTTGTATAACTTATATATAAATATATAAACTTCTCTATATCTAAAGTCATAATTCCTCAATCCTCCCGCCAGCGACCCTCTGAGCGAAAGACCAAATCCCATAGGGGGCGCCCTTTTGCGCAGGTTGCTTGTAGTTTATAGTTTTCAAACCATTTATTAAGGCTGGATCACTGCTTTGTATTTGTTTTTATAACAAACTCTCAAATAATATTAGAGAAACATCTATTAAAAAAATTAAAGCCATTGTCAATGCGAAATTATGTCTTCATCATCAGCCCGTATAACGTCCACTGCTGAACATGGGCCTCCTCTTAAGGGAGCTTTCTTGCCATAGTCACCACGCTTGGCAGGCGGGTTGGTGAAATTATGTAAAAAAAACATATTATACAAATAAAAAAACATCAGACTATGTAAATGACAGAATGGCTTGGGACCTATTTACTCTGGAATGATACTGCTGCTTAACAATTATTGTATAAATTGATTATTTAAAAAAGAGAGTTTTGAGTTTCTAACTAGTTCTTCTGACAAAAGAAATGGACGCATCATTAGAACAATCATGTCTTTTTTATAGTGTTTGTATGAATAAATTTATTATTGACTTTGACGTTTCTCGTCTTTATACCCGGTCAAGTAGCAAAAGCTTCGTGGATTTGCATTTTTATGGACGGACATATATCCAAAAAATGGTTTGAATGTATGGATTTAAATAGAGGTGAAATTCGGTTACATTATTTCAATATATTATGTTGTTAACGAAATCGTTAGTTAAAGCTGTCAAAATAGAAGAACGCGAAAATATCTTGTAAATATACAAATAAAATTTAAATTGAGATACTAAAAATATAAGTCTTTCATACTAGTTTTACCTTTTTAAGTAACTTTACAGTATTCATTATCATTGTTCTTTCTTTTTATATTTCTGTAATCTGAGGCGCTGTCGTCTCCCTCTTATTGGTAGGCGTTGGGACACACTTTAATAACTAATGTTATTGCGTGCGACATCAATATGTTATTTTTGTTTCAATAAATATTTATTATCATTAAGTAAGTATGCTCATTAAATTTTTTTGATACTGTTTGCTTATTATTCTGTATCAAAAGGATCTTATGTTAATGTGAGTAATTGTCCTATATTTCTGGATGAAAGATCGCTCATCAATGTGGAGTAATTTTTTTTTAGCTACGTAAGTGATACTTTTTTAAATTTAGTTTTGTGATTTTGAGAAGTACAAGTGTAAGTAAATACCTAAGTGCTGAATGAGCTTTTTGATGCTCGGAGTCGTAGAGTCTGAAGGGAATTCCTCACGAAAAAAGACATAGACCTGTTCGCTACCTGGCTAGTAACTATATGATGGTTTAACAATCGGGACGAAAGACTTAACGTGCAACGTTCCTCTTTAACGGAGAATTTGACAAACATTCCATTTTTATCTGTCATGTTAATAGATCATTTATTTTGTGAATATAAATGGCAATACCCATTATTGGGATTGAAATTCACAAAATCTATTCCTATTTAAAATTCCTACATAAATACAAAATCCTATTATACGATGTTAGTCCTATATATAGAAATCGATCCTCCAAGACTGTAGTGGAAACTTTTACCGGTACGCCACGGACTTTGCACTTATTTTGTAGCTTGGAAGTCATTAATAGTACCTTCTATATTTTGCAAGCTTCTTACTTTCCTTACTTCAGCCTCAATTTAAGAAGTTCAGCCTCAAAATTTTCCGTGAATAAAATGTAACAAAAAATTTTATTTTCCAAGAAAATATGTGGAGAGCTGTATAAAAAGATTTGGCTTATTTTGAGGTAAAATTACATTGGGACTTTTCGTCGAGTAAATTTCATATTTACACGAAGATTTAGGCGTCGGTATAAAATGCGCGTCCATTTTTTTGGACACTTAAGAAAAATCTTTTTAAGTTTCCGCTGATGAAATGGGTTAGTCACTAAGTGGTCACACATATAAATATCGGTATGTCCAGATGACGAAATAATAAGTGATCCTAATTCCGAGTTTCACCAACTCGACACACTCATGCCCAGTCTTGTATGTCCAGATAGCATCGTTCCAAATCCATTGGCAAACGATATCCGGTCTGGTTTACTTCAGAAATCATTAGTGATATCAAACTAAAACTAAAACTACATGCAAGCTGGAAGCGTACCAATTGCAGTGATGATTACAAAAGTTTTGGAGACCTCAGAAACTCCTTAAAGCGTCGTACTGCAGAAGCCTACAGTATGTATATAACGCGCATAGAAAATAATATTAAGAGTAACCCCCTTGAATTTTGGCGGCATGTTAACAGTTTACGGTCTAAAGGAGGTTTTGAGCCTAGCATCAGCTATAATGGTGACTGTTTTTCAGGAGCAGCAGCTGCTGAAGCTTTTGCCAAATTTTTTGCAAGCGTGTTTCTTCCTGAAATTCCGCTATTAAATGCAGCATGTGTTAGCAATCACGAAACTAACTCCAACAGTAACTACATAAATATCTTCCAGTTTACTCCTGATGATGTCCAATACGGTATCAATAAATTAAAACCCAGAAGCTCCGTGGGACCTGACAGTATTCCACCTTTTATTTTGAAACATTTCAAACAATTATTTTCCACTCCTCTATGTCACATTTTTAATATGTCATTAGCGGCAGGCGTATATCCATACCACTGGAAAATATCACGCGTGACGCCCATACCCAAGACTACTAATAAATCAGCTGTTGAGGGTTATCGACCAATCGCTATATTGTCATCTCCAGCTAAGATTTTCGAAAATGTTCTTCATAAACTTATTTACTCCCAGGCTGAAAAGTATTTATGTAACTACCAGCACGGTTTTAGATGTAAGAGGTCTGTAAATACTAACCTACTGACAGTTACGGAATACATATCAAAACATCTCGACAATAAGCGGCAGGTGGATGTGCTTTATTTTGATTTTTGTAAAGCATTCGACAGAGTTAATAATGATATCCTGCTTCTGAAACTCAGTACCATTGGTTTCTGTCCAAACTTACTCAGACTTTTAGCTGATTATCTCCGTGACCGTCAGCAATTTGTAAGACTGGGTACCTACGTATCTCGTCCCTACCACACACGCTCAGGCGTAAGTCAGGGATCGATTCTCGGGCCTCTACTTTTTCTACTAATGGTCAATGACCTGCCATCCTCTATAGAATTTGCTGAGTGTCTTCTATATGCAGATGACCTCAAAATTTATAGTGTTGTCGGCACCGTATCGGATTGCGAAGCTATGCAAAATGATATAAATGCCATATATGAATGGGGAGTTCAGAATAAAATGGATTTCAATGCTTCCAAATGCTATGTAATGACCTTTGGTCGAATGAGACACCCAATTGATTTCGAATACAAATTAAATGGTACTAAAATAACTAGATCAACCAACATGAAGGACTTGGGTGTCACATTTGACCAGAAGCTTACTTTTCATGACCACGTCTCTGCTGTAGCCAAAGAATCATTTAAAAGACTAGGATTTGTTCTCCGCAATGCTCGGGACTTTCGCAACGAGCAAGTAATAAGGCTTTTGTATAACACACTTGTCCGAACTAAGCTAGAAGCTAGTTCTTCTGTATGGAATCCGCATGAAGCAAAGTATGCGCTTCTCCTTGAGAAAGTGCAAAAAGCATTCCTGCGGTTTCTCTACAGAAGAACTCACGATTATTATCCTTATCTATATCCTACCAAGTTCCTCCTAGGATGTCTGGGATACCATATGCTTGAGACCAGAAGGGCATGCGACCAGGTAGGCGTAATGCTCAAAATTTGCAGAGGGATAACGGATGCTCCTGACATCCATAATGAGCTGATTCGACTCCACACACCGGATAATTATCTCCGTAGCAGAAAGCATCAGCTGCTAAGCTTACCGCCGCGCCGGACTGCAGCCCGTGCTGCGTCTCCCGTACCGCGCGTATTGACCGCGCTAAATAAGCTTGTGGAAGCCAACCTGGACTGCGATTTATTCGCAGACAAGTTTGTTGATTTGATGGAGATGTGCCTGCACTTTTGTGAAAATAATAGTATTTAATTTATTGTTAGTAATTTATGTTATACGTCTGTTTTTATTATAGTATATTATTATTGTAAATTCTTTATCTTTAACTAATGTAATTGGCCATGGGCCGTTTTTATGTTAAAGTAAAATAAATAAATAAATAAATAAATAAATAGTGACTAACCCGATGAAATATGGCTACATAAAATTACTGAGTTTCAAAATTAGAACCAGAATTATTTATTTGTGAATTATTGGTATATTTAAAAATAGAGATGTTACATAAAAATGTTGATCGTTATGTTTTGCCTTGCAAACATACAAATAGGGTACATCATACATATAATAGACCAATATAATAATTTGGTACAAACGTCAAACGACGAAAAGTTATTTGATTTTTAACTTTATGTAGCTGTCGAGTAGGTGCAGTGCCTGGGGGAACCTCGGAACGGGAACAGCCTATTTTGGCTCTGTATAATAGAATAAAAGTTAACTTAAAGTAGATTAGTCACGCAGGATATACTAAAATGCACAGGGGCAAATAGAGGCCAACTGTTTATTCCTTTATTTTCTAAATCCAGCAGATTCTATAGTTAAGAGCTAAGAGGCAGGACCTACAGCGATAGTTCAAGGCACGGGTAGCACTGCACCAACTTCCATACTCCTACATTTGGGACTTCTTTATTTTTGTAGAAAATTCACCTGTTTATAATATACCTGTTTATAATATAAGTACAAATTTAATAATACTATTAATTTCAACAGATAACGATGTAACAAATAACCCTAAGTACTAATATACCAGTTTTTTTCTTTTTTTATTGCATCCATAAAATGTGTGTCAAGCTGGGTAAAATTTTGCGTGCCTTCTACTATTATGCATTCTGTGCCTTTACCAATAGCATGCAGTATTTTTTATCGTGGAAAAATAAAAAAGCATTGTAAATTATAACTTTATTAGTCTCGTCACTTTTCTTATAATTATGTTAATTCTTAATACTAAAAAAATACGATATCACATTTTAGTAGGTTTCAGGATTTATACACATTGACAATAAATTATCACCTGTTTTTTTCTATTGTACAAACTTTTGCATTTTTATCTTGGTAAAAGAACTATGTTTAACAATTTAAGTACAGTTCCTATATTTAAAAGAAAAACTTATAAAATGTTCTTAAGACCCCTGAGAGTTTGCTAAAATATTCTGAAATCCAGGTCCGTTCAACGCCACTGGAGCCTTAAATGTATTACTCCCAAATTGAATACAGAATACCAAAATTGAGTGGTAAATTTTGCAATTTTTCTGCGGCCAGCCAGAACTGTATCAATAACACTATAATCATAATTATACTTAAGATAAATAACCTAGTTATGATGTTTAAAATTTGAAACGTGGTTCCTCACCGTGCGCCTCATAAGAGTTGTAAGTCGCTCAACGAGCTACGGAAGGGTTTATGCTTGGTTTTTCAAGCGTTATCAAATCAGGAATAAAGAGAACAGAAGAAATATTTTTCTTTCTAAATGGTGGCCTATGGCCGAACTGACAAGTAGAACGCGGGACGACCGCATGATTTTTAAATTGTGAAATTTATTAAATGGAGTAATGTTTTGTGAAATTAAAACTTCATTAAATGGAATAACAAGCTTAAAAATAAGCAATTTGTGACTTGATTTTTAGGAAAGACTTTCGTAAAAGTGTAAATACCATATTGGATTTTATTAACTACTTTATTCGTATGTTTCAAAATAAAACAATGAACTATGAAGTGTGATATGTCTTTATCTCGTATAAAAATAATAATTTACTGATACATTACATACAGAACTGGATTAAAATCCTTAACAATATTATGTATAACTATTATTTTGCTCTGGTAACAAATTACTTATTAGAATGTATGGCTGCAGTAAATTTATTCACCTATTTTTAATTAGACTTATTATTATGTTTCTATTTATTATCTATAACTATAAATTAAAGATATATTGGCAAATAACTATTGCTAGTTACAAATAATTATTATAACATTAAGTACTATTGTATTGAAATAGCGATGTAAGTAATGTACTTATATTGTTCATTTATTTAAAATTTGAATACATTTACTAGATATCACGTTTAAAAAAAGTACATGTTAATGCATTTTTTATATTGTTCGGCACTGTCCTATCATGTTGAATGTGCAATAATGCGATGCGATATCATCGTGCGATGAAATGATCACAATACCGCATGACGTCATCGCACAAACTACAACATGAAGACACCATCTAAAACCTTTACATAATTTTCCCATCATTATATTTGTAACAATCGGGCACATGGCATCGGTTGGATAGATTAAACGTATTTTGTTCAAATATTTGTGTGTGTATATTTATGCTAATGTTAAGTAATTAACATATTGTTTGTAACAACGTTCACAACCTTAAAAAGTGAGTTTTTTGTCTTTGAGACGGTAACAAAAATAAATATTTTCTTTCATTAATAAAAATACTAGTTTTTTGTGTCAAATTATCACGAAATTAATTATCGGAGCTTAGTCCAGCTTATAAGATATACCATACTTAGTTAATGTGCCATTCTATATAATTGTAAAAAAATCTTAAATGTAAAATAACTACCTATTTAAAGAGCATATACTACGTGACTATTTGTCGTTGCTGAAACTTAGCGAAATTGGTATTACAATCCGTCTGTTTATATACTTTATCGGTAGGGTTGTGTCATTATAGATATAAATGTCTACAAACCCATATTTAGGGCGCCTGGTCGATTATTAAATGCCATGTAGGTACAATTAGTAAGGTAGGGTTTCCATAAATGTTTAGATGAAACAATAAAACGTCACACAGAGTCGAGGGGGTTCTCCCATTGCGCACGCAGGACGATACGACAAACAGAATTGCGAACGAAGCAGGGTTCTTATTTTTTTTGGTAAGCGCGCCCACCAGGGCCATTTCATTGTTGGCCGGGGCACCGCGACATTACGCTCGAAACCGGGACATGTCCCGGCGTACCGGGACGTATGGCAACCCTCCATATGGGCAACTTTTTTTTTCATAAATAAAATATGTCTATTTTAAAATGTTACTGTTACGTTTTGATAGCAATACTAATGGCAAAGTCGCAATGACCTGCCAATTACTAGCAACGATTAAAAGTCACGTTGTATACGTCGTAGCCATACCTATCGTAAATTAGCTCACATTATGATATGAAATGATCGCATTTCATGAAATGTCTATGGGCCACATCACCATGCAGTTTGGGCAGATCAATGGTAAGAAATCGTTTCTCAATATGGACAACGTAATTTTATATGGTATATATATTATTGGTAAGTCTATGGACTATTACTAGCTATAAAAATATGATATTATAACGCACGAGCCGAGAGACCGAAGCGAGGGTGCCACGGCAGCGGCCACTAAGTGTTTTACTTAGTTAGCTTGGGTGAGAACCGAATACTACCTATTTAACTTGGTTAGGCAAATATATTTAAAAATATATTATAAATCGTGAAATCTTGCCGATTGAATGATCTGGCCAAATTAAGTTGGCCACAGTATGAAATGCGACCATTTCATGGAATACTAGAACATTTGATGAAGGCAGTACATCTGCGATATGGAGACGACATATATACTGCCGTGGTATAACTAAAATGCCGTTATCCGACATCTGGTCGATTTTTAACTTTTAATGCTATTATAACGAGAAAAGAAAAATCTACCGATCTGTATTTCCGAATTTTCAATACCTTGAATAGTTTTGGAAATAATCATTTTAAGAAAGCCGTTACGTACATATTTTCCTCTTGTGAAATAAGCAAAAATGCCTTTAAGTAACTTTGTGAGTCTATACAGCCGCTATAGTTCATTAACTCATATTTTTATGACAAGTTTTTCATATGTCTGCTTCTCTTTGTTGCCGTTAACAGTATTTTGTACACTATAAAGCGGTAAAGGTACTTTAACTGTTTTATTGTTAATCTTTTTTTATTATAGAAGTTTACTTTTGTTAAGCTATAACGCCGTTAATTGAAAATGCTAGACTTTCATGTGATTAAGGATGTTTAACGGCATTATAGGTTAATATTTGACATACTTGTATTTTGACTTTACGTATGTTATAAGCCAGTGGCGGCATTTCCAAAACTAAACAAAAATTAATTGTCCGTCATTATTAGACTAAAATGACGTTATCTCACACTAATACACAATAAAGCCGTTATCTGATCTCGCGCGGGTCGGGGGGCAGCGGCTATGTAACGATCCAGTTCCGAGATCATAGGGGTCGGGGGTGAAACTAGAGCATCGCACAGCAGGCACTTTTTGGGTGGGGACTCGAGGACTCCAATCAAGAGCTTTTGCGTGAAAGAGTAACAAACATACATACATCCACACATACAAACTTTTGCATTTATAATATTTGTAGGATACATCTATGTCATAATCTATATATCTATTTACATAATATGTTCAAAATCCAATAAGTTCAAACGAGACGAAGTTTTAACGATTTTGATGAATTTTGAACGTAGTTCGTTATATTTCAAAATAAGCTATATTAAACCTTAAAATCTACGAAATAACGTCGTATGCATCTGCAAACAAATATATTGGTCTACTTTTTTTCACTTATCATGGACATACTGACGTTTGATATTTATCAACTCATATATAAAAGCGAAAGATCATTCATTCGCTCATCTCGAAATTTCAGAAACTACAAAGGCCTAGGAGTCTCAAATTTTGTGGGTTCATTTAGGACATAGGTGCTAACTAAGACGGGATACTGCTAAATTCAACCCCTAAGGAAGTAAGAAGGGGTGTCAATGTTTGTATGATTCAAATTCAAAATTAATTTATTCCGTAAAAATGGTTATATTTATTTGGAATCGTCATATTTTTCCCTTACCGTGCAGTGCGTGATGTGACGACTAATGAGAAACAGTGTCAATGAGATTGGAGCGATTTAATTCCAAGCATTTTTGTCACAAAAATAATCAGATAATTTTCTGAGAATTCGGAAAATTTTGAAATTTGGCTCTAATAGACATTTTAAACTTATTTATAGACAAATTCTCTTATACTTTTGGGAAGTTTGTTATAGAACCGTATACATTGCCCCATAAAAGAGTTACTTATTTTGCGGAGACGGCTAGCATGAACCACAAGATTACCTATGCTTATATCTAATATATACACTTATGTGTGTCGCTTTTTTTACAAAATGAGTTAATATTTTTATCTACATATAACACATTATCAGATATTATTATATATTATGATGCAACGGTTACAATATTTATTTCTATAAATTTCTCAAACTTTGCTTGGCGACCCAGTTTGTAAATAGCCCTTACGACTCTTTTTTTGAATATAATAATGCTATTGATATCCGCGCAGTTACCCCAAAGAAGAATCCCGTACGAAATTATGCTGTGAAAGTAACTAAAATAAACGATTCTAGCCGTATCAACATCAAATACCCGTACTAATTGTTTTTACTGCATTTAATGCAGAACTTAATTTTGCTGACATTTTCTCAATGTATGGTCCCCATTGTAATTTGGAATCAATGGAGATACCTAAGAACACAGAGTTTCCACAGGGTCCAAGCCATTTACATTAGTGGAAACTTGTCTAACATTGGGTGTTGAAAACTTGATTACTTTAGTTTTCTTATCATTTAAACAGAGATTATTAACATGCAACCAATGAACAACTTTAGAGAGTGCATTGTTAAGTTTGTCATAATCATGTCTATTAAATGTCTTTCTTATCGTTACAGTTTCACCAAACACTACTTGTAAATTATTATATTTGATTTAAGACTGAACCGAAATGTATTGAATCTAAAAGAAAAGGTGACATACTTAAAAAAATCCGGTACAAGTTCTGATAATAGGAATAATAATATAGACTGATGTAAGTTTATTGAGAATGATTAACTATTTTAACTAAATACCTAATAATTTTAATTTTAAACATTGTCATATTATTTTAATTTATTTGGTAAAGTGACTGTGTTAAGATTTGAATACCATATTTTTAAGAATACGTAAATATTATCAAGAAGGCTATAAATGTAGATAAAAAGTTAAAACTAAAATTTTAATAAGGCAGATTATTTTTTTTGTTTTTAGTATAGGATGATTGTTTTTTATTGATAATAGAAATTTACAGTTTTATGTTCAAGGAGAAGAGTCCACTTAGTCTTGATTGTTTATAAAGTATCTCAGATTTCATTAAGTACCTATTCTGTATGTAAATTTCATTTGATTAAAATTTATTTTATTATATTATTTTGAAAGTACAAGTTGTACCTAAATAATATGGATAAATAACTGATGTGATATTTGTATTTGTGAAAACTAAAAGTTCCTAATAAATCAAGTTTTAAGTGAAATTTTGTCAAAGTTAAAACTTTGAGCAAAAATAAACCCTATTTTAAAAGCTTTAAGAAATATATTGACTAAGTGATTGATAAAATAATGACCTTTATTAAAAAAAATTCTTTATTTCTAGTAACTTCATGTTGTTAAATATTATTGGTTCACAATTTTTTTATACCTTCTGTTGCGCTTTAATGCCGTTAAACTATAAGGTTTTTACTTTAACCACGATTAAGCTTAACAATGATTCAAGTTTTTCCCTTAAATTTAAATGCATTAATAGGTTACCAGACTTAAAAGCAGTAAAGTACCGTTAGACACACTAAAGTCTAACATGAGTCAGTTCAATATTACATATTATTAAGCTAAATAGACGTTATGTGCTTTAGCGACGTTTTAGTTATTCACCAAAGAGATTTTTTTAGCATCTTAACAGACAATAGTTTGCTATGAAATAGATACACTAAAATGCCGTTGCGCTATGCGTAACGGCATTTTAGTCGATGACCGATAAGATTTTGGCAACACCGATGATAAACTAAAATGCAAAAAACGTTTTTTCATGAAATTAAATAATATTTATGATATGACAGGGGAGTCATTCGAAAGTATTAAACTTGACCTATTTTTTGGTACCACCAATTCTCAAATAAGTGTTGTCATTGAAAAGTTACATCAATTTGAATTTTTTCCGCGGTTTTTGCTCATTATTCAAAAATACGGTTTTGGTAGATAACGGCATTATAGATATATCACGGCAGTATAATACATATTACTATTAAATCACACATGGACGGCAAGCTTGAAGCTGCATAAATTAATTATGGAGCCTTTAGCAATAATAATTATCATTAAAACAAAATGTAAATTATTTATTTTATATATTTACAAACTTATGTAAATTATTATTATTGCTTTACAATAAAATTGGACGGACATCATGCGTATCAATTATCTACAATTACACTGAACAGGAATGTCTACCTTATTTATATTTGCGTTTGAATTTCAATCGTATTACTAAGAATATAACGAATGTTATCAAATAAAGTCATACCAGATAGTCTCATACACACAATTAAAAATGTTAACCATACTCGTTTATAGTTTTGAAATTGTTTGCTGGTCTAGAAATTAATGTATTTTCACATTATATTTAAGATATTTTCAAGCTTATTTTCAATATTACTCATTACTCATACATTTTTTTCCATAGAACGTCAAAGGTGGTTATGTGATTAGGTTTTTTTTTCTATTTTTTATTGTCATCGCGGGAATGATGAGGAGTAATGTATTTTAAAACAATCGCTTTAAAACATAAAGAAATAGCAAACAATGTTGAAAACGGCTAAAATACTTTAAGCATTACAGTAGAAATATTTTAGTCTTTAATGACGACAAACTTAAGGAAATGTAGTCGTTATGTAGGCTTTTAAAAAAGTCACAGTATTCTTTAAGACGTAATAGAAATACTTTTTTTATTTACTTTATAAACCAAGACTTAATTTTAAAAATGTTTGTTTCCTCACATATTAACTACTAGCTTCCCGCGCGCGGTTTCACCCGCGTAACTCCCGTTCCCGTGGGAAATTCATAATAAAATATAGCCTATGTTCTTTCTCAGGCTCTAGACTATATCTGTACCAAATTTCATATAAATCGCTTCAGTAGTTAAGGCGTGATTGCGTAACAGACAGACAGACAGACAGAGTTACTTTCACATTTATAATATTAGTAAGGATTAGTAAGGATAAGGATGTTCTTTCTCAGGCTCTAGACTATATCTGTACCAAATTTCATATAAATCGCTTCAGTAGTTAAGGCGTGATTGCGTAACAGACAGACAGACAGACAGACAGAGTTACTTTCACATTTATAATATTAGTAAGGATAGTAAGGATAAGGATTCGTCGTGATAATTAACTGTTTAAGATTAAATAAACCCGTTAAACTGGCTTAAGAGAGCTGTCTGATATTTTTTACTAATGGATACAGATATTATGCAATTTCTTAGTCTAAGTTTAATGTTACGATGTTGGCAACTGATTGATAATTTTTAATTTGCTTTTTTTTTAAAAATCGTATTTATCCTTAGTTATCAAATACATGTCTATATATATATGAATGTTTCTCTGTATGTCCTTTATAGAATCAAAAACGGCTGGACCGATTTGAATGATTTTTTGTATGCGTTTGGGTGGCACGACTACGTCTGTCAGGTCAGCTAGTTCTATACAGGGTTATTTGTAAAACACCGGTAACCTCTCAGGACTACGTTACTAACATCATAATCAACAACTTTTGTTCTATGACTTTTAAAAATTCATCATATTTTAATTCATCAGATTTACACACAAAAATAAAAATATTTAAATTCGACGCTCTAAATGTTACGAAGTCTATGCGAACCAAAAGATATTACCGACAATAGCGAAGGGAGCGGGGAATACAGAGTTGAAATGTGTTAGATAGGACAACGAAATATTGAAGGTTTGTTTTTGGTATTATGTTCTGTAAAAAGTCGTAGAACAAAAGTTGTTGTTTATGATGTTAGTAATATAGTCCTGACAATTGGCGACCGAATTTAGACGCAAATGTGGGAGTCGAATGTAATAATCATAATTAGATTAAGGATACATACATACATACCTTCGTATATGGAGCTTTTCAGTACTTCATTTAAAAAAAGTTACAGCATTGTAATTGAATTGCGAACTTCATTCCAATTTTTGTACACATTCACATATAAAGTTAACGATAGTAGTTCTCTCACAGCCTGACCGTTAGAACGATAGACTTAATGTCACTAGAGCGTATAATTGGCTGAAGTACTCGTTACATTAGCTGCCATTCCCAATACAGGGTTATGCGCCAAAGTACTGAACATCCTTTCGATTGAAGTATATGAACCCGAGAAAAGAGCGAGAAGAGATATACAAGCAATTATGATATTTTTCCAAAGAATCCAGTTGAAGGGGCCGAGTCCTCGATCCCAGTTGTGGACAGTGTCGATGATGGCAGGAGTTAGAAGACCCAGGCTGGACAAGAAGATGGCACCGCTGAGACTGATGAACAGCTCCAAGTTAGGAAACGCAGCAGCGAGGGCAACTGCAAAAAATACAACATTTTGAAGTTAAAATCACTTTATCACTGTATTCTTGAACTTAGTGATATTATGTTTAAATTTCACTTGAGTGTGCGAAAGATACGTGACGTGGATTTTACTTTCATCATGCATATGATAAATTCAACAGACAAACCCCAAAATCATATTAATAAATAAAACAAAATCTATTGTAAGATCTTATAAAAAGTATCGTAGAGTTGTGGGTTCGTAATATTTTATTTATTAGGAAACGTGATGCTAACATTCGAATCAACTATATTGTGGGTTGATCCTTTGAAAACGGACAAATAGTTAATCTCGCTTGTAAAACTAAAAACATAAATAGTACCAAAGCGTTAATAAAATAAAGTTCAAACTCTTTGACTGATATTATCTGAATATTGAAAGTTTCTGTTTTCTTCGACAGTTTTTATTATTGATTCAGAATTTAGAAAAACAACGGACTCTTCATATATTATTTATATTAAAAAAAGGAATACAGTAAGGTCCCAAAGGCAGACTTATTTTGTGCCTCAAGAAGTTACTTTAACAGAAAGTGATATTTCATGAAATAATGTAAAAAATTGTTGGATGGAAGGTCATTCACATCAAAATATACCTAGTGACCGAATACTTAATTCGGTCACTAGGTGATTTTGAAATGGGGCACGTAAATGCAATAAATAATAACCTGCAAAAGCAAATTACGCTGCAATAAAACAAAATTACCTACAGATATAAAGTTACAAGTTCTACACTATAAAAGTATGTAAGATGTACGATAAAATATCAGTCACAATTTACCTGAACCAACCACCGCAGCCGTTCTCATAGAGATTTGAGTAAGATTGTGGTATCTGACAGCAATCTTGTCGTGTATCTGTCTCCAGATCATCTCCATAGGCACGTAGAACTGCAGGCTATAGGTGAACAGGATCGCCAAAGCCATCAAAATTTTGGCGCTTTGAGCAAGTCTAAAAAAAATAAAAAACGTTCTGTTTATCATCATCAGCCCTTATAACGTCCACTGCTGAACATGGCCTCTTCCCGGGGAGGGTATTTGCCATAATCACCACGCTTGGCAAGCGGATTGGTGACCGCAGTATTATGTTGTAGCGCACAAGCTGAAACGCTGCTGCCCGTTCCTTGCTATAGGTACGATTATTATAGATGATGTTATAACATTCGGAAACAACGGCTTAACGTGCTTTCCGAGGCACGGAGGATAGACCCTCAACCAACCAGACCCGGAAAGAAATCTACGCTACGGAGGTTACGCAAAAAAGTGAAAGTTAAAACTATAAAATATAAAAAAAATCAGATTAAATTCAGTAAAAACAAAATCTTTAATGTTTATTATATTAAATGTTTAAATTTCGTCCAAATACTTAAACTGTTAAACTTACACTAAAAGGCCAAATTTGTTAACAAAAGACGTTAGAAATATTTCTCAAAGCAAGTATAATATCAAGTTGGTGTAAAAAGGAAAGAACAATCTTAGTACAAACAAATAATGCCACTTAACGTCAACGGAAAAAGTACTTTGTGGTTTTAAAATAATTTTCTTAGAATGAAATAGCCAATATTAATTACCAAATTGTTGTTCTATTTAATGCCGTATTTCTCAACGCTTATGGTACAAATTTGGTCAGACAGTAGTCAACTACTATAAAATATCTTCTGAAATATGAAAGTTGTCAATTTTATTTGAAAGAAATCTAAAAGCTATTACAGAAACAGCGACTAATATTTTTGACGCATCAATAACTTTCTTTAATATACTTTTCAATAAAAAAGGGACCAAATAGGTACTTAGTTTCAAAATAGATGTTTTTATTTCGTTTTCTTTCCCCAATTCAACTTCCCACTTCCCGTACCTACACTTCTACGCTCGTAGAAGTGTAGGTACGCAGTTGCGTAGTAGCGTCTTCTCCTAGTAGCGTGGGGTTTACCTTACCTCTACTAACTGCCAAAACTTATGCTTGTCCATCTACATATCGCACACCTAGATGAAGACTCCGCTAACTCAAAAAAGTACGAGTTTTGAGTTAGTAGCTTTGATATATTTCTTATATAATCTAGAAACAGTTTTTCGTCATTTCTGAAAAATGAGGTTTTTTGAGTTGTCGGAGTCTTCATCTAGGGGTGCGATATATAAAAATGAATCCCTATTTCCCTTGGTCACGGCAACACTCGTGAATAGCTGGAGCTTTTTCGCTAATTCTTTATTTTTTGTATTCTTTAGTGTCATGAAAAGGTTCTTATAAAAGATAAAGTTAAGAAAATTGCGCAGAAAATAAGTTAATGTAAAAATACTTAACCGCCATATTAACATTTTTGTAATGTTTAGCGCTTTTGACAATATACACTTTTTTAATGTTATCTTATGGTGTTTGGCATAACATTAACAGAATGCGTGCTGTTCTTAATGCATATCACGATTATTTCAGAGCCATCACGTCTCAAATTTGTTGGGTCAGCTAGATTGTTGAAAAATCTTACATTTCATCTTCTGGCAGATTCAATGTGACAGCAGCTCGGACGTCATCACCATACTTCATGTACCCGAAGAAACCCACAAGTCCGTAAAGGGAGATGACGATAATCATAGCCACATTCAACACTCCGGGGCAGCCGAGGAACTGCTGGGGTTTCGCCATCTCGTTCTCAACTGGCATCACCACACCTATGCCTTCCATTGCAAATATCACTGTGCTGTAAAAAAAAAAAAGGTTTTAAGTAATATATTAAATAGGAAAGTTTGGATCTATAGTTGGATGTGTGGATCATTTTCCGGACCGGTAAAAGTCGTCTGATCTATACTAAGATTGTGAGCTGCCCCCAAAAATATCCGATCATTGCTTATAAGTCACCCTGATTTTTCAATATAAGTAAATTCAAATTTACCTTACAATGAATAAAAATGTTCTATTTCTATTTACCTGATAAAGAGGGGCCACTGCGTTACACTCGCGACCATTTCCTTTCCTTCCGTAGTAGGCAGTCCATTGAATATATAATACATGGTGATAGAAAAGCATATCACTAGGAATACATTGGCGATAGCTGAAAACGGTACCAGCCATTTTAGGTTACGTATCTGACAGATCAGAACTAGAGGAACCAATGTAAGAGCACAATATGTTTCTAATGACAGCTTGTAATCTGGCACGTAGAAGTCGAGGACCTGGGAAAAAAAATATTTAAAAATTATTTGCTGATCTAAGATTATCAACGACTTCTGTAGTCGTAAATGATGAACTAACGATACTGTGTTGGACAAACATATGCAGTTACTGGACGTTAAGTCGAGTAGTTCTCCAACGTTATTAAATAGTTAACAAACTAAAAACTTAGCAACCTGCGCAAGAAAGCGCTCTTTGTTGGTCTTGGACATTGGCCCCATCCCTACTTCTCGATAAAATACCTTTTGCTGGGCTAAAATTTTACGTAGTCAGGTATATGTACATTATTCTAAAAAAACAATAAATAGGCACCTACGCATACACACAGAGTATCTAAACTTAAAAACGGGTGGATTTTTCTTTAAATAAATAAGTTTAGAGCACCGCTTCCCAAATAAAGGATCGTGATCAGAATACGGCATTACCTTTTCGTGTCTATAAGTCAATTATTAGGGGACACGTCGACTACCATCGTATAGGTTACTCGATTAGATTAAACCATCGGTTTAGTCTAAGCGAGTAACCCAGTTACTCGTAGACTTTTGGATCTCGTAATCTTTATGATAATATTTTTAACCGCGTTTTATTTTGTACTGAAACTTAGTTGGTAAATGAATTAGATAGACGTTAAAAAAAAAATAGAAAATTTGATTTTACAATGTTAAAAATATGACACAAAGACAAACTACCATCATTATGTATGTAAGTATTGACAATAACTAGGGTTCGAGTTATTAGAAGTTGCAGTTGACGGAAAACAATAGCCTTAACCTTATCAGTTGGCTAAAAGAATCAACCTTATCCAATGTCTCTAAATAAATAAAGTAGGCAAAATCACTTCATTTCTCCTCTTTATATATTTTACTGCAATAGCAAGTTTCCTTCAATTTTGAAACTCAAAGGTTTGTTAAAAAATCTGGACCCTTAACGAGTAAATATAAGCACAAGGATTAGGGTTCCATCAAAGATATGGCAGGCATTTATTTATTTAGGACGATCACTATATTATTTACCTCTTTGTGACATTGCTTTAATTTTGGATTATAAAAATAGCTTCGTTTACACGTAAATGAAATGAACAACTCTAACCACCAAAAGCGGAGCCTCTGAACTTGTTTGTATTATCTTTAAAACTGTAAAAAAGGAAGGAGAGAGAGAGAAAGCGAGAAGGAGAGAAAGAGTGGAGTTTAGTCTTTGCTTGTTTGCCAAAAGGGAAATAATCCCTGTGTTGAGGGGGACTTGAAACACTCAATTGACCGACACAAAGAACACCCAGACGCAAAACAATTATCTGTGGTTCACACAAATATTTGTCCCGGGTAGGAATCGGACACAGAACACCAGATCTGAGATGCAACTGCCATAACCTGCAGTGGATTTTAATTGTACTTACTTCTTTAAAATTTTCAGCGATAAACACGATGTAAACGCAAAGTGCCGCCAAGTAGGTACAAGTGATTGCGTAATCCACAAATATCCTGAAAATAAATATTGTTGTACATGATTTTACATGTTTTATACATAAAGTTTTTTGTTTTTCATTTTTCGTAGGGTCATTATTTAGGTAGACAAGAGAATTTTGCACCTTTTGGATATAATGGCGAACAGAGCTCCAGGTGTAAAATCCTCCTGGTGTAAATACTACAAACTAAGCAACCTGTGCAAGAGGGCGCACACGTCCGAAATCATTTTATTCATTCATATTTTTTTATTATGCTATTGAAAAATTATGTATCTACCTAATACTAAGAAGCAACGACAAAAATTACGGTATATAAAAAATGTATGCGCATTAAATCTTAAAAGACATTCTGCGCAATGGAATCCCCAGCGCAATGACCAGCCTGAGACTAGGAGCAATCTCCACAGGGGGACCCTCTTTCCCACGATTCTTAGTTTAGTTTTTGATAAAAGTGTCCATTGCAACTACGGTAACTGGATTGAATCAAAAATGTAATCTTGCGTCTAGTTGAGGATGTAACTTCCGTGCCTTAAAACGTTTCGCGCTTGCTGAACTATTGGTGTCGATTGCCATATAATTTTCGTTTTGCCATATACATTTCCATTATAATTTTCGGAGTACTAGAGCTATAGCAAGTATTGCGTTAGGAAGTATATCGAATGAGTGTGAGTGGAGACGCCCCATGCGTAAATATGTCGACCAGATTCATGGCGACATATTAAAAAATGAAAGTACTATAAAATGTGAGCAACCTTTTTCTCTGTCTATCCCGATGGAAAGAAATAAAAGCACATACAAAAAAATTAAAATAGATGATTTCTACTACAATTATACGCACCATAAATGGGCAATGGCTTCATGATAAAGTCAAATCAATAATCTTAAAGATCATTGCGGCAGCGCTGGTATCCTAGCCAGACCCAGTTTTTAAACTCCAAATAAAAAATATATAGGCAGAAAATGGCAATAATACATCCAAATTTTAAAACATACAATGGGAGAATGGCGTGACGATATGTATCTAGAAAATATTGATTTTCATTCAATGGAACACTCTGATGGTCACGTGCCAAGGGCTAAATTGTATAAGGGTTTCTTAACAACATTATCGCTAATGTTGCGCCTCAAGCTATTGGTTCGAACCTTTTTTCCTACCCTATTAATCTCTGGGGTGACATAATAGATGAGCTAGATAAGAATACTTTATTTAGAGATATTATTAAAGCTGATGATGTTTTCAGAAACATTTACCTTGACCTAACTTATTTTGTATCAAAGTTGGAAGAATCTTTGAACACTACAGAACTTGAAACTGGAATCTTGGGTTATACCCCTAATGAATTAGTCTGTTTGGCTTGGGTTTGTCCGGTTACAATGCTATTGAAAATGAAGTTTAAACAAGGTATAAATTCAAAGCGAAACAAAATGCATTCGTAGTTAACCAGCCATTTTACGAAACATCTTTTATAAATTGTACTTTCAAAAACATCTGGAGTTTTATGATATAGGCAAATATTTATTTCATTGTAAATATTGTCTCCAGCAGAAATTTGATTACATTTCATGTGTTCAAAGAGAACAATTTATCACTGTTTGAAGCGTTTCATTTCAAATGAATTCGAGTTTTCTAACGCGAAGTTTTCCTTGAATAGAATGAGAAATATTACGTGATTTTTTCATACGGCGAAAAAAATGGTTCCTTTTGTGTGTATGAATGTTTTATATTAAAATCACTTTTAAAATAAAAAGCTGAAGGTTTATTTTCATAATAAAAAAAAGTCATATTTTGTTATCTTACGAAATACACACAGCGTTTTCCTGTGTAGATATAGAATATGATACCTTTCAATTGTGTCGAACATAGTTCAGAAAAACTAATCTCGAAGGCGTAAGTACAATAGTTTTCTTTAAACATGTACGAAGAAGACACTTACCTTGCAAAGTTAGCCCATGGCCTTAACTTTTTTGGTCCAAATTCAAAGGCAGCTCCACAAGTTTCAGCGAAGCCCATTGAAGGTTTCTTGGCATCTACACAAACTTCTTGAGATGTCTTGACCTGATGACAAAGAAAAAAAATATTATGGTTGCTCTTACAAATATAACAATGAAAAATAAAATGCTGCATTGCCTTACTACAATGTAATTAGGCGATACAGCATTTTATTTTTGTATGTATTACATAAAACATTAATGATATTATCCATGGTATGGTCACAAATAGTTATCTCACATCATCGCCAGGCGCCAAGCCAGCAGTGTATTCAACAAACAGATTAGAAATAAGTATTTGATGGCTGTACAATTCATAGATAAACTTCAAAAATAATAAGTACGAGTAAATATTAGTAGAAGATCGAGGAATGTTAATACAGTTTACATTAAAAATTAAGCTTGAAATATTTTCTGAGATTCTGAATTGATTACGACTTCCAATAGGTTTGTTGTGTTCACTTTTGTCGTCTTATTCTCCTGATAATGTTCATCCAAAAATAAATGAATAACCCCATTCTGTTCAAACACATTTATCAAACCCTTGCGCTTCGTTAAATCGGCCTTTTTCACAGTAGATAGCTACTGATGGGATGGTCTCAGCTAGGGTTACTATTACTACAATCTGATAAACCACCTAGATTTCAATTTCTATATACAAACTTTGGACACCCTTTTTAAGGAAAAGTATTATAGAATCTTGTCTGAGTTCTGATGAGCGCTAAAATTGGGCACGCAGATACATAATATAATGAAGAATTTGTATCTGCGTACCAAATTACAGCGCATAGATGAATAATAATGATTAAATATTAATGCTCCAAAAATATATTTTCTTTATAAAATAAAACAAGGATTTAATCGGCATACTTAAGGAGTTATAACTATGTTAGAATTTTGATCTCCATTTCCCTTATCTCCCATCATGACTTTCATCCTCCCTGCACTAGATTTATTAAATCAGTAGTTTCGGCGTGATACGCGTTAAAAACCAGACAGATAAATAAAAATCATTAAACTATACATCAATTAAAAGAATTAAAATATATTTGCTTACCAGCTTTATTATATAAACTAGGACAAATAAGGTAAATCCGAAAAGATGGCAGCCCTAGTCTCAATAAGTTGACGTAAGCTGCTTAGAGTCTATTTTCGTTGAATCAAAAAGCGGAGTTGACTGTAAATTGGCAAGTGTACGTGGGTGCAACGTAATTTGGTCATGTGCTGCCGAGAATTATAATATTGTTCCATAAGTAATTTACTTAGGTCTGATTTTCAATCGTTAGATAAAACTTATGAGAAGAGTAAATTTTAAATTTGTCGGATTTTGTATGGAAATTCTGTCGTATTGCAATTGATGCTTCTAATTATGTTTATCTGAGGATTTAACGCTCTGTTTAGCGTTTGTGGACACGAGAAAGCCTTTGATTCGGTTGAAACATGGGCCGTACTTGAGTCTCTCCAGCGATGCCGTATTGACTATCGGTATATCGAAGTGTTGAAATGTTTGTATAGCAACGCTACAATGTCGGTGCAAGTACAAGAAGAGCGAAGGCGATTCCACTGAAAAAAAGTGTAAGACAGGAAGACGCTATTTCTCCGAAACTGTTTACGACCACTTTGGAAGACACCTTCAAACTTCTGAATTGGAAAGGACTAGGCATGAAATATCAACAGCGAATACATCACTTATCTTCGATTCGCTGTGGATATCGTGGTCATGGCAAAGTGAATATGGATAAGCCGAAAATTGAAACAATGTTGTGCCAACCCCTATATCTATGTTCTTGAAGTTGTTGATATGTATACCTAGGACAGACAGTCCAATTAGGTAGGTCCAATTTCGAGGAGGGAGTCAATCGCCGAATCCAACTCGGATGGGCAGCGTTCGGGAAACTTCGCAACGTCTTTTCCTCCAATATATCTCAGTGCTTGAAGACGAACGTCTTTAACCAGTGTGTGTTGCCAGTGATGACCTATAGATCCAAAACGTGGTCCTTCACTATAGGCCGTATGAACACGCACAGGGTCGCTCAACGAGCTATGGAGAGGGCTATGCTCGGGGTTTCTCTACGAGTTTCTCAGAAATGAAGAGATACGTAGAAGAACGCGGATTACCGACATAGCCCAAGTTCGTTGAATGGCAATGGGCAGGCCACATAGTACGGAGAACAGATGGTCGTTGGGGACGAAAAGTTAAGGCCGCGGGATCACGGAGGATGCAGGCCGCCTCTAACCGTAACAACTAGAGATCTATGAGGGAGGCCTATGTCCAGCTGTGGACATCCTACGGCTGCACTCATGATGATGATGAGGATTAAAAAAGTTACCCATCGATTTTTTTAAACATTCCCACACTAATTATTTAGTTTGTAATACTAATCAGGTATACGTATATACAACTAAAAGGAGCAAATTCGAATTAAAACTAACTTATACAATTTTTACAATTCTAAATCATTACTACATGACCAGATTCCTAGAATGCGGCTTATATTACGCTATGCAAATGTTCACACTGCCACGCCTATTTTCTGGCGTTTTCGCCATAACAAAACTTGACACAGTCGGGTCGTGTGCTCTGCGATTTAACAAACTTCCTTAGTATTTATCAACATCCATGAACAGATCGATAATTTTCAAGAGCATCTCATTTCAATATTCCCTTAATTATAAATACCGAATTCACACAAGAAATGTTACTGTCTTAATTATCACGGTTCAGGCTTCAATAAGTTTAAGATTCTTGTATTTAACATCGCCGAACATAACATTCCTTCATATGGACAATATTTATTCATTAAACGTATTAATATAGTGACTTTTATAAGAATGAATGCACGATAGTTAAACAACATCGTTCTCCTCACTTGATGTCTGCGACGAAGTTGCGCCACTTTCGTCTTAATTAGATTCTATTTGGACTCTATTAGTAAGTTCGTTATGAGCTTTCGTCTATGCAGTGAAGTTTTAATATAAATTATTGTAAAACGACTATTTATAGCGGTTCTGTTTTCTTTATAATTTTTTTATTTTATTTTAGTTTTATTTAATAATTTCAGTACATAACTTTTCTGTACGTGGACGGACTTAATGCCTGAGGCATTTTCTATCAGTTTAACTTTAGTTTTTTTTTTTTTTTTTTTTACTACATATAGGCTTACGTTTGACCATAATCTCGCTTGATAGAAGGCGAAGATAAGGCCTAAGATGATACACGCTTGCCTAGAAAGTGTCTGTTCACTTTAGCCTTAAAGATGTCCAGATTATAGCGTTCCGGAAAAACTGACGCCGGCAGAGAATTCCACTCCTTAGCCGTCCGCATTATGAAAGAAGAAGCAAATCGCTTCGTGCGTATTGAAGGAATGTCTACAACAAAAGGGTGAAACCGCTCGCCGCGCCTAGTCGTCCGGTGATGGAAGGGTGAAGGGGGTATCAGGTTATGTAGAACCTCCGCACACTCCCCGAAATGCAACCGATAAAAAACTGATAGGCAGGCCACTCGTCTACGGTGTTCGAGGCTCTGAAGACTTGCCTCCACCAGTGAGTTATTGCCTATGACTCTCTTCGCTCGGCGCTCCAATGAGTCCAGAGCATCCAGCAGACCCATCCCAAAGATGAGAACAGTATTCCATTGAGTATTCCAGTATACAATGATAAGTAGGTGTACTAATATAATAGCATCTATTTTACAATTGTTGAGAGAATAATACATTACCAATACTAAATACTATATATAAATATAACTATATAATATAACAATGACAACCTCCGTAGCATAGCTCGCTTTAAATCTTGGAAGTCTCAGTTTCGATCCCCACGCAGAACAGGAAATATTTGTGAAAATTCTAAAAAAAAATGTCGGGTCTGGTTGGTAGAGGGACTACCCTCCGTGCCTCGAAAAGCACGTTAAAGGTACAAGTTGGTAGCGGACGACATGAAGCAGCAGCAAACGACGTGTCGCAGCGACACTACTGGTTTCTATGTAAGTATTTCTATTAAAAATTCCCTTTGTAGCGTCGCTAGCTTCATGTCGCTAACTACGAAGGGAATTTCATAGAAATACATAAAAACCAGTAGTGTCGCTGCGACACGTCGCTTTAGAAGTGTCTCTCGCGCAAACTATTCAGTTTAGAAAAAAATGACATTAGAAACCTCAACATCATTTTTGAAGACCTATTCATAGACACCACACAAGTATGGGTGCGACGAAAAATTTTTTTTTGAGTTTCAGTTCTATGTATGGGGAACCCCAAAATTTATAGTTTTTTTTCTATTTTTGTGTAAAAATCTTAATGCGGTTCACAAAATACATCTACTTACCAAGTTTCACCATTATAGTTCTTATAGTTTCGGAAAAAAGTGGCTGTGACATACGGACGGACAGACAGACAGACAGACAGACAGACATGACGAATCTATAAGGGTTCCGTTTTTTGCCATTTGGCTACGGAACCCTAAAAACATAGATGGGACAATACTGCTTATATATTTTGCGATAGTAATCATGTAGCTATATTTAATTATGAAGTTCCCACGGAAACGGGAGTTACGCGGGTGAAACCACGCGCGGGAAACTAGTTTATAGATATATAAGCTAATCTTAGTTGTATACTTGTATTTTATTCATTAGTGCCAAATATTATTTAATAAATAATTAAGATTACAAAAATAAACCTCAATGTCTGTAGTCTGTAACTAATAGAACTTAGATGCTTTATTGCCTGATTTTAGTACGAAATTTAATGCGATTATTATAGACTGCGATATTAAGAATTGTAGAAATTCGTAGTCAAGCATACATATACAGATGTAAATATTTTTCAAGTATTACATTAATGAGCTGCATAAGCAACCGCCGTAACTGATTTAATTAAGATAATTGTTGTTTCCTTTAATTACGTCTTCACAGACAAATAAGATGTAAATAAGGGCATAATTTTCATAAAATCATGCGCAAGAGTGCATCCTCATTTGTGGCTAAAGGGACCATAGAAGAATGGAACTACATAGGTAAGTTTATATAGTTTCTCTCGCTTGAACGAAATATTATCTTTGTAGTTCGTGGTGCGAACCGAAGTAGAGAAAGAGGTGAAACGATGCTACGTCTCGTTCGCTCGCCCGATTGCTGGCGATGTGGTTTGCATCTAAATGCACCCGTGTATAAAATGATATTATAGATAATCATTTACACTATAGTATTTGCTACCATGTAAAAATACTGTAATTTACAGATTGAGACAACCGCATGTGGTCGGCTAAACCTAAGTTTAGCCGGCTAATCTTAAGTTTATTTTCAAACCTATCTTTAGCCGTAACATATATTATTTATAAACCTATTTTTTATAAACCTCCTAACAAATCATCTTCAGTGTACGTATCATCTTTATGCCGATGATCTTCAGTTGTACGCTCAGGCAAGTATTGACAGTCTGCCTGAAGTGATTGCTAAGCTTAATTAAAACGTAATTAAAAGTTGGTCTGATAGGTTTGGTCTTTTTGTAAATCCTAGCAAATGTCAGGCGATTATTGTTGGTAGCTCGCGCCTGATCAGTAGGATCAATTTAGATGTACTGCCCCAAATTATGTTTAATAACTCAGCAATTCCATTCAGCCAAAATGTTAAAAATCTGGGTTTGCACATATATTCTACGCTGAATTGGCAGATGCAGATTGTCAATGCAAGCCAGAGGGTCACTAACATATTGCGTTATCTCTATCGCCTTAAGACTTTCCTTCCATCCAAAACCAAATTAATGCTCATGCAGACTTTAATCCTTCCCATCATTGACTATGGTGATGTGTGCTACTTTGACCTGAATGCAGATCTACTCAATAAACTTGAACGCATTCTGAATAACTGCATTCGATTCATTTTCAATCTTCGTAAATATGATCACGTCAGTTTATATCGAACTCAACTACGCTGGTTGCCAATACGGCAGCGTAGAACACTTAGGGCACTTTGCACTCTTTTTTCTTTATTAGATTCTCCCTACTCTCCGGCTTATCTTTCTTCTAACTTTCAATACCTTCATTCAAGTCACAATAAAAATCTCCGATCGTCTCACAACCGCTTACTTGAATGTCCATCCCATCGCTCCAGCTTTATGCACTCTTCCTTCTTTGTTAAACCCATTCTTCTGTGGAACGATCTTCCGCTCGAAATCAGGATGGCAAAGACTCGGTATGATTTTAAAAAGAAAACCCGAGAACATTTGATTAAATCGTTGGCAGAATCGCATTAGTCCACTTGCTACTAAGTGTTGTAATATTTGTTATATGTATGTATGTATGTATGTAACTATCTAATATATAGTAGTTTGTTCATTGAATTATTTGTGTATTCTATGTCATTCATTATTTCATAATGTAGGTATGTACTTATTTCTTTTATTTATCTCACTTCTTGTCTTTAAAGTGCACCTTCCTTGTTATTCTCTGCATCACCCTAAGGTTGACTGGTAGAGAATGCCTTTGGCATTAAGTCCACCTTTGTACCATATTGTATAAGAAATAAAAGGATTATTATTATTATCGGTGGGTTTATTTAACTCAGCTCTAGGCTGGATTAAACCACATTTACGGGTCGGAGACCAAGTAAATGTGGCGTGTAGTGAGTAGTTCTATGTTTGTGGTGTTTGTTCTTCTGTTTGCATGAACTTTCTTACTATTCTGCATGTGTTAAGGATAGCGGCTTTTTGAAGCGTTGTATATATAAATGGTCTCAGGTCTAATAACTTAATGCTATGGTATAGATGTTTAGGTATTACTCCGGTTGTAGATAGAACTATGGGTACAATATATACTTTATCTTGTTTCCAAATTCTTTTTACTTCTTCTTTCAGGTCTGCGTATTTACTAATTTTTTCAGTTATAGTCTTTTGAATATTGTGAGTGTTAGAAACTGCGATATCAATAAGGTAAGTGGTTTTATTTATTTTATCTATAAGAACTATGTCAGGTCTATTGTAGTGGATGGTACGGTCTGTGAGGATGGCGCGATCATAATATAATTTGTGAGTTGTATGTTCTAGGACTGTTTATGGTGTATATTTGTAGTAGGGTGTGTAAGTGTTTTGTATGAGTTTATGTTTGTGTGCGAGACTTTGGTGAATTATGTTTGCGATTTGATTGTGTCTGTGAGTGTAGTCTGTCTGGGTGAGTGTTGTGCATGCTCCGGTTATATGTTGTATAGTTTCCGGTTGAGTGTGACATCTTCGGCATTTATCATCTGTCATTGTAGGATCTTTAATAATGAATTTACGGTAGTTTTTAGTATTAACTATTTGGTCTTGTATTGAAATCATGAAACCTTCCGTTTCCGGGAATAAGCTGCCTATTTTTAACCACCTATTTGATGCTGCTCTGTCTATATGCATTTGTTCCAAGTCATGTGGATGCCGTCCGTGTAATACTTTTTTCTTCCAGTTTTCGATTTTCTGTAAATTTGGATCAGTTGTGATAGGATTTTGTAGGTGTTCGGTGTTGATATGCTCGTTTAAGTTTAGTGGTGTATAGTTAAGATCATTTTGACTTATTAGTTTATGAATGCTGCTTGTATGTGATTTGGTGCGAAAGAATGTCTGTAATGAATGAGTTTGTGGTTGAAAAGGTGATTAATATCTATCATTTCTCTTCCTCCGTTCTGTCGTTTGATAGTAAGTCTCTCTATTGCAGATTTAGGATGTAAGTGATTATGTTTTGTTAGTGTTGTACGTGTGGTTCGTTCTATGTTTTCGATATCTGTTTTAGTCCATTTAATTACTCCAAATGAATAAGTTAAAATAGAGATGGCGTATGTATTTATAGCTTTAATAAAATTCTTACTAATGAGTTGAGTTTTGCAAATTCTATTTAATCTATTTTGAAATTCTGTGCTAAGTGTTTGTTTGGTTAAGGTGTGATCCAATCCTTTTAACTGTTTGTATCCTAGATATTTATATAAGTCTGTTGGTTCCATCGCTGTAATCGTGTCAGTGTTATCTAATGTAAAGTCACCAGAACGTATTTTACCTCTAATAATGTGTAAGGTCTTGCATTTGTCTATACCAAATGACATATTTATATCGTTACTGAATTTAGCTGTTGTTTCTACTAGTTTTTTCATTTCTTTATCATTTTTTGCGTATAACTTAATATCATCCATATATATGAGATGTGAAATGGGTGTATTTGTTGAGTTGTTTTTAAAGGTATGGTGGTACCTGCCTGGCAACTATTTAGCAGGTTTGATAAAGGATTCAGGGCGAGACATAACCACAGAGGACTCAAGGAATCACCTTGGTAAATCCCATTTTTAATGGAAATTGTTCGTGTTGTAACCATATTGTTTCGGTTATTTAATTGTAGGGTAGTCTTCCAAAAGGGCATAATATTACGGATAAAATTAATTAATTTCGGATTGATTTTGTATATCTCTAAAATTCTTTGTAGCCAAGAGTGTGGGATGATATCAAAAGCTTTCTTATAATCTATATATATGCAATGTAAATTTATATTTTTTGACGTTGCGTGTTTGTGTATAGTAGAGTCTATGATGAGTTGTTCCTTGCATCCCATGTGGCCCCGCCTGCAGCCTTTTTGTTCTTCTGCAATAATGTTATTGTGTTCTATGTGTGAGTTTATTTTCCTAGCTATTGCTGATGTCAGTATTTTGTAAATTGTAGGGAGGCATGTGATTGGTCTGTATTGTGAAGGTTGTGTCGAGTGTGTTGTTTTGGGTATCATGTATGTTATTCCAGTAGCAACAAATTCGGGTATGCTTTGTTTGCCTAATATAATATCAGTTAAATTTCTTGCTATGTGTTTATGTAGTGACGTTAATTTTTTATACCAATAGTTATGTATTTTGTCTATTCCTGGACACTTCCAATTATGTAAATTACTTGTTATACTTAAAATATCTGCTTCTGTAATACTATCAAACATCATTTCTTCTATATTACTCCATTTATTGAATTCTGCTTCTATCCAATCTGCATTTTTATTGTGGAGTGCCTGTTTTTCCCATATGCTAGACCAAAAGTTTTCAAGTTGTGTTTGTGTAGGTATGTCTGTGTTTGTGTCGTGAGTTGTGTGTGACTGAAAGTTACGATAAAAGCTTTTTTGGTTTGTGTTGAATAGAATGTTGTCCTTTTTACGCTTTTGTGCTTTCATATATCGCCTAAGTCTATGCACTTTTAATGCTAATTTCTGTTTCAGTGTATCTAAAAATTCTTCAGATGTTCTACTATTTGATTCATGTCTAGTATGCATGAACCTACTTCTAAATAACTCTTCAACTCTCTTGACAACTTAACTAGATCTATTGTTATTAATATATTGTGTTAATCTTCCACAGTCTGCCCTAAGTTTTTCTATATCTTTTTCTAATCTTACTTGCCAGTGCGGTTTATTTATGTCCTTATGTCTATTGTTTCTTATGTGTCCTGTTATTTTATATATTACTAGCGGCCCGCCCCGGCTTCGCACGGGTGGACTTTTATACCCTACCCCTGCCCTACCCCTACCCTAACCCTACCCTACCCCTACCCTACCCCTACCCTACCCTACCCTACCCCTACCCCTACCCTACCCCTACCCTACCCTACCCCTAGCCTACCCCTACCCTACCCTATTCCTACCCTACCCCTACCCTACCCCTACCCCTACCCTACCCCTACCCTACCCTACCCTTCCCCTACCCTACCCTACCCTACCCTACCCCTACCCAAAAGTATCCTATGTCCTTCTCCCAGTTCTTAGCTACCTCCCTACCAATTTTCAGCCAAATCGGTTCAGCCGTTCTTGAGTTATAAATAGTGTAACTAACACGACTTTCTTTTGTTTTTTAAATGTATTCTGCTATTCAGGGCGGAGACAAATCCAACGAAACAAAAACCATGAAAATTGATCCAGCCGATCTCGAGTTATAAGTGTTGTAACAAACCCGTCTTTGTTTTATATACAGGGTGTCCCAAAAGGTTAAGTAGCTGGGAAAGGGGGTGACAGGGGTGGACACAATGGTCACTAGAAAAATAAAATAAAAATCCGCTAATCCGCTAATCCGCTAATCCGCGAGGGAAATTTTTATATTTTTCTGGTGACCCTTGTGACCATCCCTATCACCCCCCTTCCCAGCTACGTAATATTTTGGGACACCCTGTATATAGATTATTATTATTATTGTGCATAAAGTTTTTAAATAAAATAAATTATTTTTTTAAAGGTTACTGGCAGAGTTTTGCATTCTACTAGTATTCTTGTTAACCCCTCGTGCTAAGCTAAAATGCTTGTGTTACGAGTGGGTTCACGTCGGTAGTGCAATGGGTGGGGTTCGAACCGGCGACCTCAAGATCACAAGTCCGACGCCCTTGCCATTGGGCTATGGCCGCTTAAATAATCATGTATATCTTCACATTGTATAGGCATTACAAGTTTGGTAAAATTATTCTTAACTAGCATCTCGCGAGCGGTTTTACCGAAATAGCTCCAGTTCTCGTGGGAACTTCATAATTAAGTATACCCTCCTCGAGAAATGTTCTATTATATAGCCCTGATAGATTTTTCACATCGGATCAGTTCCTGAGGTTAGCGTGTTCAAGCAAGCAAATAAACTCTTCAGCTTTCTATATTAGTGTAGATATGATTTAGTGAAACACACTTGATAGCACTGTATGCTATAATTATGTTAGGTACATAATTATAGCATACAGTGCTATCAAGTGTGTTATTACGACTTTTTTATAGTTTTTTCATTTTATTTTAGTCTGCTTAACAGTTTAACATTTTTTTCATCACCTGCTGTAATATCTTTGTCATCACTATTTCATTGCTTTGGTGAGACAGGGTTAGCTCTCCTGCGAAAGCTACAAAATATTTTACTTACTCCTATAATATATCTGTATGCCTTACTATTGTTTATTTTAAGAAAATCTGAACCAAAATCGGAAATAAATTATATGTTTTATCACAGAAAAATACAATTATTATATAAACGTACCAATACATAGACGCAGTGTGTGCAGATAAAGCCGACTACGATAGTGCCTATAGCGCCTGCCGCAAGTCCCGCGTTTTTGAAGGCAGCAGGCATAGCCAGGATTCCAGACCCCAGCGATGACTTCAGCAGATGCACCAGAGATCCTATTGTGCTGAAAATAGAATAAAGTCTATTAGGAATCTATGGCTATTACAGTCTCCAGGTCTCATAAAAAAACAAACTAAATTAACAAAACAACTAACAAATAAATTTAAAAGCAATAGTACCTACCTGATATACTTCATATATTCTATTCTATTTAGATTTTCGAACTGGAAAATGATTCCAATACACCTAATCTTAAGTTACAGAGGAAAGCGCTATTAATATATATCTTTGAAGAAAATGCAAGGGAACCTAGTGATTGAGTAGTAGATGTACAACATTAGGCACCTTCAACCAGCTAGCTGAACCGTATATACTCCATAAAACCTTCGACAACCGTATTTACGAACAGGGACACTATTCTAACTAGCCTGTGTTGTCCTACTGGAGGGCAAAGGCCTCCCTCTCCCTTTTCCACACAACTCTGTCTTTTGCGAGTGCCGGACAGTTTCTACAGTAGGAGTCAAGCTCGTCCCGCCATCTTCGTCACGGCCAACATACATCAACAGGGACACAACATACATCAATAATCACTTCACTTCACTAAAATAGCCCGTTTACGTCCACAGCTGAACATTGCCCCCCTCAGGTCACTGAGAGATATTGCGATATCTAACCTTGAGCTGCTAGACGTCAGCTGTATATCGCCTCTAACGACACCCATGGGAAGACATGCGTGGACTATTCTAAACCAAAAACCACACGGCCAATAAATAATGTTATTTGAGTATTCCCCAGTCGAGATCATTAATCATTCAAACGCTATGCTCTACAACTTTTAATGTATCATAGGTCTCACGTCTGTTTGTAAAGCGAAAAAAAATATTGATTTATTTATTTTACATGAATTGAGAAGTTGGAGATCCCGCGTTTCTATTTCATATGCATCTGACTAGCTGTTCAATGTGCGTGTCTGGCGGTGCCGGTGCCACTCGGTCATACTGACATTTTCGCTGTCCTCATCAATTACGACTATCATATAAGTAAAGTAGTTTGATAACTAGTTTACTTATATGATAATAATAATAATCATTTATTTGTCAGAACATGAGTAGGTACATAGGTTGATACACATTAATTTAAGAATCATCACATTCTACCGGGACATTGGTTAGTTACAATTATCACTAAAAATGAAAAATTAATTAGAAATAAGTTATTAGAATACAATAATGTCAAATAATTAAAATTAAATAAAAAAAAAAAAAATTGTCATCTAAATTTTATTTTATGCTATAATACGACTTATTATATAGATTAACATAGTTATGATATTCATATTAGTAAAATAAAACCAACCTTTATAAAATAAAATGTCAGTACACGCATAACCTGATGTTTATGCGGTACTAACATTTTGATTTCTATAGATTGGCTTCCCGCGAGTATTTTCACTCACGCGGCTCCTGTTTCCGAGGGAAATTCATAATTAAATATGGCCTTTGTTACTCTTGCATAAAGTAGCTCTAGAATTTTTAAATCGGTCCTGTACTTTCGGAGTCTATTTAACAAACAAAGTTAGCTAGGGTAGGATTCTCGCCGGCGAGGACCGCGTTGTGCCCCTACCCCTGCCCTGTGATCCAGCGCCTGTAAGCCGTGCCAGCGATCACTTCCTCTTATATCCATAAATCTGACTTTGATAAGAAGACTTTCGGAGTAAATTGTCTGTAATGTCCTACAATTAGCAGCACTCACAGGTTGCACTTGCTAGTTATAGTTACCTAAGTAGTTTTATTCATAGAATAAGAATAATAACCTATTAATTACAGTTCGTTTTCATTGTGATTTTGACAAGTACAAGTGTATGTAAATACCTAAGTGCTGAATAAATTCATTATTTCAAACCTAATAACTAAATCTCTCCTATTTATAATATTAGTATAGATTTTATAAAAAAATTACATTTGGTGTACAACAAAGTCGGATGTATGTTCGTACTCATATCCAACTGTTTTGATATGTAATATAGTGTGACAAATGAACTGTCGATAAAGAGTATAACAATCTCTTGTTATTTTCCCAACTGAGTAAAATTTATTTTATTGTGAGACATGCGAGTATGTCTCATATAACAATAAAAATCTATTTCGTGCCGTATTTGGTAAATTGATTTGAAATGGTTGGAGTGTCGTTTTGTTCGTTTATACCTAACGTTTGTAGACATTTTATTTTGCTGAAAAGATTTCTGACAGTAACTCACGCTTGTATTCAAGAAAAACACTTGGTACTAAGTTATGCCCGATAAAGTAGTAAAGCCACGTGACTGAATAAATAAAGGTACGTTAAAAAAACCGACGCAGAAAAAACATTTAATTACATATTTTTCTCTTTTGTCATCATTCTCGTAATGAGTACTGATATAACAAGTAATTTTATGTGTGTGTAGATTATTCACAATGGTGTGATATTATACCACCTAAGAACGTAGCCGAATTTAAAGTCTTTCAGATTAAATGTAGCCTGCCAATGTCCAAAACTGATTTATTAATAAACTTGGCACGAAGTATTAACTTGGGATTTTTGTTTGACGAATTTATTGGTCTCCCTTGCAATGGAGATAACGAATATATAGCTTTTCCAAGTACCTAAATACTCGAATATTACAGTACTAACTAGTTGGTTAATATGTAAGGTTGGAGAAACAGTCTTTTCGCATTTTAGTATGACTTACAAAGACAACACCCGCACTAGGGAAATAAATCCCTGTGTCGCGGGGGACTTTACAAACATTCATTTCACGGACACAAAGTACACCCAGACTCAGAACAACTATTTGTGGTTCACACAAATAATTGTCCCGTGTGGGAATCGAACCCAGAACACCAGGTATCAGAAGCAACTATCGTAACCACTGAGTCACCGGTGCTTGTCTTTGGCTATACTATTTGTATCTGGCTGGTTTTGGTATCATTGAAAGTTTAAAGAACATAATTACAAATTCAAATTAGGAAAATGTGTGATTTTCATTTGTTTTTCGTACTGTCAAGATGAGTGAACCTAACGAAGAAATTCGATACATTTTAAAATTTTATTACAAAAAAGGTAAAATGCAACGCAAGCCGCGAAAAAAATTTGTGATCTTTATGGACCTAGTGCAGTGTCTGTGAGAGTAGCACAAATTTGGTTTAAGCGTCTTCAATCCGGAAATTTTGATGTCAAAGATGCACGTCGCTCTGGTCTCCCTATTACGGATAAAGTGGATGCCATTTTTGAAAAAGTGGAGCAAGATCGGCATATCAGTAGTTACGACGTAGCCAAAGAACTGGGAATTGACCATAAAACAGTTTTGGCGCATTTGAAAAAAACTGGGTATACAAAAAAGCTCGATATTTGGGTACCTCACGAGCTCACTGAAAGAAACCTAATGAACTGTGTACTCATTTGTGATTCTTTATTACAACGTAATGAAACCGAACCATTTTTGAAGAAGCTAATAACTGGTGATGAAAAGTGGATCATGTACGACAAGAACGTGCGAAAAAAGTCGTGGTCAAAGGCCGGTCAGGTTGCACAGACTGTGGCGAAACCTGGGTTAACTCGCAACAAGGTGATGCTGTGAGTGTGGTGGGATTGGAAGGGAATTATTCATTATTAGCTGTTATCACCAGGCAGGACCATCGATTCTGAACTCTTCTACGAACAACTGATGAGATTAAAGCAAGAAGTTGAGAGAAAGCGGCCGGAAGTAATCAACAGAAGGGGTGTGGTTTTTCATCATGATAACGCTAGACCTCACACATCTTTAGCCACTCAACAAAAATTAAGAGAGTTTGCCTAGGAGGTGTTAATGCATCCACCATCAGGACTATACGTCCTGACCTTGCACCTTCAGATTTTCACCTGTTTCGGTCTCTTCAGAATTCTTTAGGCAGTGTCAGGTTAACATTACGAGAGGACTGCCAAAACCACTTATCGCGGTATTTGATCAGAAGTCTCAAAATTTCTATAGCAATGGGATCATGTCCCTACCTACAAGATGGCAAAAAGTTATCGAACAAAATGGTACCTACATACTTAAGTTAAATTTAAATAAACTATATTAAAAAAATGTGTTGAATTTTCTTAAAAAATGCGAAGTAACTTTTTCCCTAACCTATTATTTGATATAATCGTTACTTTGCGGAAATCCATGGTAATCTAAATAAAAAACCAAAATATCTAATGTGAATTCCGTTTAAGATATGTGTCTGTATGCTGTGTTATTATAATATAATTTTTTTTTGTAAAGTTTCTACGGGAACAGTTTTACATAAATTTCATCATCGACGTTATCTTCACACATAACTCCTTTTTAATCTACTATTCAATCTCATGAAAATAAATACCTGACAACCTCTGCGGCGTATCGGTATAAAACTCGCTTTAAATCTTGAAGGTCGTAGGTTCAATCTCCTCGCCTGACAAAAAATCTTTGTACAAAATATATGATTTTCTTTCGGGTCTGGTTGGTTGAGGGAATACCCTCCACACCGCGGAAAGCACGTAAAGCCGTTGGTCCCGGGTGTAATATAACTTTGTTTGTAACAAAAGGGGTGACGACAGTATCAAAAAATTGAAGATTTAATTTTTTTAGGGGAAAGTACATATAAAAAGAAATTATTACACTTATTTATTTTTATATATAACCTTGAGATTAATGTGATTTTTAATAAAATAAAAGATTAAAATACTGCAATCGGCCATTTTGACTGAAACACCAATCACGGCGCATGACGTCACGATATTGTAACCATCAAAGAGAATTTAACCACTACTTTAGGTTTGGCGGACTCAATGACATTTTTTACAATAGCGTGACGTCATAGCCGACGCCATGACACTTGAGGCCTTTTTTCGCGCGCTATTTAAAATTTAATAGAAATATGGCTTAAACTTCGTTAAATTTAAATTTATTACCGAAATATTGTGTTTTTCGTACTTAGAAAATGACTACCCACGTTGCGCAAGAGGATTTCAAAATCTTGCCTCATGTCTATTGTATACCAGGGAACGGGCAGCAGCGTTTCCCCTGTAAGTGTTAGCACGTAATACTGCGGTCACCTGCGGGCGTGCGGGCACAAAGCGTGGTGACTATGCCAAAAACCCTCTCTTAAGAAATTATAGTGGAAACATCCACTTTGAAGGAGGTTTATGTTCAGCAGTAGACTTTAAACGGGATAATGATGACAAAATTGTACTTACGAATTAGGGTGTTCAACTTTTCTGTGTTCAAATGGATTGTACGCCTTCTCATTGATAACTTCATGTGAACCCAAACTCAAGGTAGACTGGAAACCAGGGTTGGCGGCGAGGTTTGCTCTGTGAAAAAAGTAAAAAAACATAGTAATTTTAATTATTGTAAGATTCCGTTGTACACTAGCTATGCACTTTTAATCAAATGCATCTTTCATAAAGGTTTTCTGAACTAAAATTCATAATTGAATTAAGCTCGCCTTTGTGTTTCAGTTCTATAAACTTTATGTTAAGTATTTACTGTGTGCAATAAAGAATAAACAAATAGTAATTAACAAGCTAAAAAATCAAATTTGTGGCGTTTCTTATAATAAAACCTGCGACATAACTGTAGTCGGTAATAATCTACTATAAACTTTCTGATTAAATTCGATGTGGGATCCAATTTATTCAAAAATTTAGGTGTCCTGGTACCAGCCTGAGTCTTACAGTTAAGAGCCTCTTGCATGTGTGCCACTATTGACCTTGTTTACAGGAGTTACAGTGGCGGGAGTGTGGGAGGCATAAATCCCAAAAAAAGTCGGTAATAATCTTTCGATAATCTAATCTGACTAACATACTCGGGATGACTTTCTTATCATTAAAGAAGAGCATAACGTTAGTACGCGCAATGAGCTACTCGACTGGGAAAATACCTCTTCTAATAAGAGACCTGAAACTTGGCGGATGTATTCTTTATATGATTATCCGTTAAGAAAGTATTTTCAAAAAATTCACGCTTAAGACAATCTCTTAAGCGTGAATTTTTTGAAAATACTTTGAAAGGTGTGGCAAAGTTTGTATAGAGGAATCGAAATTACGCAAATGTTAGAGGTTAAGGTTAAGGTGCTTCCGCTTGAAAAGCAATCATCAATAAGCGACATTGAGTAAAATTTACAGGAAAGTGATTTAAAGTTCAAATATCTCTCGTAGAAATCATTTTTTTATCGCTATCCTAAAAACAGCTAGCTAGCATACAAGCAATAATAAAATGATTTCTACGAGAGATTTGAACTTTAAATCACTCGCCTGTAAAGTTTACTCAATGTCGCTTAGTGATTATTGCCTTTCAAGAGTCGACATGCTTCTGCAACACCCTTCGTGCCAGTGGCGTAGCAAGTCTTAGACGTTCTTTCGCTAGGCAATATGGGCCCCGTATGAAAAGTTGTTGTAGAGGCCCTCTACCACATACTTGCGGGGCCCATATTGCCTGGCGAACCGTATCACAACTTGTTGGAGAGATCTACAGAGTCTTGTGCACTACCGTAAAGTTGCTTGCCTTTTGGTTTTTTATTGGTTACATTTCGGAGGGTGTGCGTGCTAAAAGTCAGCAGTATCTCTCAATACCTGCGTCAGCGATCGCCCTAAGCCAAGGTCCAAGTCCACAAGGGTTGCCTACTTGCGCAGATTGCTAAGTTTGTAGTATTTAAACCATTTATTGAGTGGCACCTGCTTGCCATTATGCTTGGTGAAGTAGCAAAAGGCTCCTGACTAACTACATAAATATCCGTCCGAAGAAAGAAAAAGGATTCAGTATTTGTTTGTAGTACGATGAGTGAAGATGAGAAAATGTGTGATTACTTCTGAGTTCTCTATACTACTGACTAGATTATATTAATCTAGTCTAATCTAATCTTCAAATCAAGAGTGAATGGGTATTTGCTAGGTTATCGTGTTCCATCTTAGTCTGCTTCGCTACTTATTTCCTGGTGGGATTAGCAAGTATTAAATATAAAAGAAAACTTTCGGGGTCCTTGTAGCTCGGGGCCCCGTATGATAGATACGGCTGAAACTGCACCTCTGTCAAGAGCTGATATTTCAAATCGATGTTATAATAATAATATTGTAAGCATATTATGTGTTTTTGCTTTGGCTTTGTAACAGTTGATTATAGTTTAATTGTGTTAGCAACGGGTAACTAGCAAACTTTCAGGTTCAGTTACAGAGCGTAGTCGACCTGTTCTTTTGTGGTTTGTTATTTTAAAGTCCCGTGTGGGAATCGAGCCCAAAATACCGGGTCTCAGAACCAAAATCTATAATCAATGAGTTTTTTTAAAAAATGTACCTTTTTTCGACCAATTTATTTTATACTAGCTTCCCGTGCGCATTATCACCTTAGTAGCACCCTTTTCAATGATTAATTTATAATATAAGATAGCTTTCTTGTAGTGTTTTTTTTTAAATCGGTCCTTTTATTTCGGATCTCAATGCTAACAAACAAATAATCAAATCTTTCCTCTTTTTAATATTAGTTATTAAAAATGTCAATTTTGTTTTTAATTCTATATCATTTTGTTACATAAATTTAAAAGTCCATCGTCATCAGCATTTATACTTACGTAGAATTGAAATTTTCTAGTACAATCGAGCCCTTTTTTTCGTCTGTCCCCATTGTGAAGCCTGAAACAAAAATTGTTAAATTGAATTTATGAATATTGTGAAGTGAATCTCCATCAGTCTGTTACCTGTAGTATACAGTTGTTTATTATATTGTTGGTAATAGCGTCTTCTGGATGTATAATAGACGAAAGAATAAAAAAATTGTTACGCTAGTGTAATCACTGACATAACAAAATTGTAGGTCTATCGGCAATACATATCGCCGATCGCTATAATTAGCGATCACCTTTTGCGATATTCATTAACTTTGGTCCCTAATTAGTGACTGCCTTACAGTACATAAGGTGATTTAAAAATATATGCCACCCCTTATTAGATAGAGGGTAGTGATATCCTTAGTGAAGAAATTTATTAAAAGTAAAAACAACAAAAAAAACACACTGCCTTTAGTAAAATACATAAAAAAGTGCGAGATGCGGCCATCAGAGGCATTAATAGACTACTATTATATTGTTTTATATTTAAAACTAACAGTTTTCTTTCCACTTTTTTTACACTAAGTAACGTAAAAAATTACACGTGATATTGTCTCCTGTATGGCATACATTTCTATTATTACCTTATACATCATTATAAGCATGCTATAGAGGAAGTCTTACAAAGTCCGAACTGTAAGCTAGGACATGATCAGCAGCGAACAAAACAACTAAAATTAAATAGACGACCAACATTGTACCTATGTTTTGTCAAATTCAGTGTGTTTAGTTTTAAAAATTAATTTAAGTATCTGAATAAAAGTTGTTCTACAATGTTTGTAGAACTATTTTACTAATACTAGCAATTTTAGAGTGTTGCTTTGTTCGCTGCTGATCGTGTCCTAGCTTACAGTTCGGACTTTGTAAGACTTGCTCTATAGCATGCTAATAATGATGTATAAGGTACGAATCAACGAATTATAATTTATACCAATCAAATAAGATGACATTTACTGTAATTGTCAGGCTTAGCATCTATTAAACTTAATGAAAAATTAAATAATTAAATATTATGTCTCGCCGAAAAAAAACATGATACGGACTACTATGTCTTGTGTCAATTTTACTTTGTTACTCGGCTGCACCCAAACACATCCATTTATGTATACATCTTTGGAATTAAGAACGAAGGGACGGGTGCACAATTTTTTTGTTGGAATATTTTAAAATCTGCGTTCGTTATCGTTTTTACTAAACCGGCTCGTAATAGCCAATCGGTATGCCGGGCGATGAAAATTAAAATTTCGAATTTAAAATATTCCTGTTTTTACCAGCCATTGTGTGTGAACGGTTCCTTTCATTTCGTGCACCTTGTTTTGTCTTTTGCATACAATACATGTAATAAATTGTGCTAAGTAACTATTATATATTATTTAAACTAAAATATTATTATATATATTGTATGGTATTCTAATATTTCCTGAATTACTACTGAAGTTCAAAGAAATTAATTACTGCAGTTTCGCAATATGTTTATAAAAAATTGTTATAAGGTAGGTAGGTAGTATATGGCTAGGTGTTGACATTATGTAATATATAAAGAAACATAATATCAATACCTAATATTTAGTATAAGCATGACCTACTTGTACTTGCAACTCGTATCCATAGAATAAGCATCTATTTTATTCGCTTTTATAACAAACTCCCAAGTATGAAGAGAACTATCTGTTAATAAATGTAAAACTATTGTCAAAGCTAAATTATGTAATAGAAAAAAGGCAAATTATAAAATATCGAACTATGGAAATGACAGAGTGGCTTGGGAATAACTTGCTCTGGTATAACACTGCTACATTATAATTATATTGTAAACGTAATCATAAATTGATTATTTAAAAAAACTATTCCTCGGAATTTTTTTGCCAGTGTTGCCACGCCTTGAACGTATTCATGGTAGAAATGAAATGGAAGCAATATAAGAACATGATTTGAAAAAAAATAATAGTGCCTATATGATTAAAGACATTTTGATAATAACTGTCACTGAATGTAAAAAAATGGTAAAGATTTTGTATATTGAAATTTCTTATGGCCAAAAGTTGGGAGTGCACCGTCTCCGCAACGGCGGCTAGGTATGTGGGACTGTCCCCACCATTGGCAATGTTACTCTAAGTGCTGCCCGGGTGCTCATCTGCCGGGTTCTCTATCCTCCAACCCTAATGTATATTTTAAACTATCTGGTTGACAAAAATATCCCGGGTACAAATTGAACTCACCAGGTCTCAAAACCGTAACCACTAAACCATTAGTCCAGTCAAGGCCTTCAGGTGGTTTAAAATTACTTGAACATGACTTCACAATTCGAAGTTATATGTGATTGAAGTTCATGATTCCCAACAATGCTGTCTATAAAAAATATTTAGTTTCATTCTATTTCCGGGAATTATTTTCGGCCTTCTGTATGCCTATTATGGCTTACCTATTTTCTCAGAAAGGATACGAAACTTAATTTGCCAGTTACGTCACAATTTAATAAGGTTCGAGTCCATTACAACTATGATTTCTATTTTCCATGGAAAAATCTGAAATGATTACCTAAAAATAGATCAAATTTAGGACCAAACAACAAATAAATAAATTTATATAATTTAGCATACAAAAAATGTCTATTTATTTTTTGTTCATAATGTTAGTTTTGTACTTTTAATATTTTATAGCAAAGTTAAGCACATACTTTTTTAAATTTTACTTCCAGTTGCCACTTTCACCAAATTTAGAATTTGGTAAATTTGGAAATCACCATGGCCGAATGATTGTATGGCCCTAATGTCTAGACATTAGGGTTTATACCAGAGATGAAGATTCGAATCCCTACGATGGTCGAAATTTACATAATGTTAAAAGTACTCTTTGTATCTATTATGTATGTAGTGCAATAATAATTAAACAGGCAACGCATACTTAAGTAGTGCTTAAGTTTTCATTCTAAGCATGATTCAGCTTCAAGGATAGTACGAAGAACTCTCATTTAGCATGTTGGCGAATGGCGCAGTCTCAAGGCGACGCTAACGTGTAATTTTCCAGTTTGCCTTGTGTTAAAATGAATGAGCATGGCTTTAATAAGGGTTTTGGAATGCTAAATGTACATTTAATTCGTATACAACATTATGTTGGGCTATATGAATATGAATAAACGAAGTATGAAATATATAAAGTGCAATATATACACGATAAAAAAGTCGAAGTAAAATATACCCTAAACGTTGTCTCTTGTCGAAATTTGGTATGCATAAATGTTACGAATATTTTTTTTATTTGAAAAAGCAATATGACGTATAACCTCAGCCTACGGTCACCCAACAATGATACGTGGACGGTGATCGACTAAAATTTTGAAAATTTGCTTTATATGTATACCGTGATTTTTAATGGTTACTAATGGCAGGATGACCACCAGTATTTATATATTTTAGAAATGTGTATTTTAAATAATTCCAAAATAATGCTAGTGAAAATTCCAAATAGCTACTGCTTTTTATATATATTATACTTTTCATACTTCACACTATATTAAAACAACATTCACTTTTAGTTTATGATCCGTTGTTGTCCAGTGGGAAAAGACGGTATAACCCAGTACAACGTCTTCACCTTCGTCAAAAAACTAGTTATGCTAAATGCTTCTTTGGTCATTTAGGTGGCTATCTTTATAACAAAACTCACAAATCGTTAAATATTTTTAATCTCACAAAATATAAATGTAAAAAGAGGCTAACTGAATGGCTTTTAGAGCTAAACTATGATGATACCGAGCATATGCTTACTAGTATGGTGTAAATCATTCTTAAGCTAACATACAGCACACACACACACACACACTCACACACCAACACACACACACACAAATACACACACAACACACACATATACACCACCCACCACGACATATACAAATACACACACCTTCTACATACTTTACTAACAGCACCTTTAATTTAAGTTGAAATTCTCGTATTGATATAAGTTGTTTGTGTATCTTACTACGCTAATCATATATACGCTATAAAATACATAATCTTAAAAATATAAAAAGGGGTGGGACCTGGTGTCCTGAAACACAGGCCTAGAGCCTAGCTTAGGCACCAGTCTCCTACAATATATATGTACTTTCCAGAATTATGTATACCTATAAACAGTATGTTAATACCTGTATATTGTAGTGAGAAAATAAATGATTTATTATTATTATTATTTTTATATCCCTATGTCCCTAATATAGGGATATAGGGACAGAGAAAGCGACTTTGTTTTATACTATGTACATTTTTATTATATAAAAATGTAACATACGTTTTATATGTAATTGATCAAGAAGTACCTACTCAGCTATCTATTTTATTAGTAAGTTATCTGTGACTCACTTGGGCAGGCAGCTGAAAATATGCTGAGCTGCTAGCCATTCGAACACACTACATGTTTTGTACTATTAAATGTAAATCCATGCAATCCCTTTATACAGTTTATTCGGAATCCATTTCTTGTGTCTCAATAGCTAACCAAATTAGGAAATTGAAAAACAGTTTTGGCCTAACTTGTGAAAGCCTTGTATGTAGAGTTTTGTGCATCAAGAAATTACTGCTGCTCAAATAGTGATTATAGTTCAAAACAAAGCTGGATCAAAATAGACTGAATTTGTTGCTAAAATTTTATTAATATGCCTAATATAACCCAAGTGATACACTGATAAATTTATCAATGTCAATCCTGCTAATTATTTGCAGTAGCTGTTGTTGTAGGTTGTGCCAAAAACTCAAAAATCTAAATTGAGGGTCAAATTCTAATAAAATTGTAGAATTCTGCTTAATCTAGTTAGTAGTTTCTGCTTAAATTTGGTTACTGAGAAGTAAGTAAAGAACAAATAAACAAATTTAATTAAATAACGCATTGCAAATAATTGCAGACGATTATTTGAGATTAATGTTTTAGCCATTGTTTAAACAATTAACTATATAGCAGGTTTCGAGACACATATATATTTTTGCTTACGATACCTTAAATTTTACTAGCCTATACTTACAGGTGGTCAGCCAAAAGTTCCTTGTTTGGCCACGGTGTGCGCTGCGATCGATTCGTGGTTCCGCCACCACTAACTTTGCACCCAGCGACAAATTATTTCAATGATAATTAGCAACCCAATATCGCCAATGCGAAAAACATCAAGAATTAGGCTTCCATAGGCTACTGTCCTTTAACTACGAGGTTAAGGTCTAGAATAAATGGCGCAAGGAAGGTTTTCTGATAATGCGGATATTTGAAAACCAGTTAAGTATACAGGTATGCATTAAAAAACATAACGCGTTTAATGACGGCATGCTTGGGATACATATAAAATAGCTGCAATTTAATGAATTTAGGTAAAAGGTAAACCTTTTTTATTATAATGTACCTACAGTATTCGTACGACTTAACTGTTTTGAGTTTCAGCACTTAAGACATAAAGTATAAGCTTTATGACTAGTATAATTTTGACAAATATACTGGTGCACCCACCACGCCTAATACTTCGTTACTGCCACGCCGCACTATGGGCCAGAACGGTGCGTACCGTCTCAAAAATCTGTAACTTTTTTGTTGATTGAAGTAAATAGCTGAAATTTGGCACGTAGTATTTCCAGAGTATATAGAATCCAATAGTGACACATTTATTGTCAAAACTTTAATTATTAATATTTAAAAAATAAAACAAAAATAAAAATGTATTTTTTTAATATTAAACCATAGTTTGTTTAACTTATTGAATTATAATTTTACAGTTTTATGATATTAAACCTATTTTCTTTTATTTTATAGGTATTACATATAAATCTTACATTTAAATAAATGACAAATATGATATAAATCCACTCTAAAAATATATTTTACAATTAATGTAGGTACGTAATTACTTCTATTTAAATAGCTAAGAGGCTCTTAGCTTCGTCTAACAATTCCTTGGAAATAGTGACTGATGGTTTTCTGATACTTGATATATAAGGATCTGATGTAAATAGAAGACCATGAAATACGTCTTGATTCGTTGCGGACCTAGAGCATTTTCTAGCGTGATGCAATCTGAATTTTTTGTAATCTTTATTACGAGATTCTTGGGCATCCTCAGATAAATTACCAATGGGCAGAACAGCAAAATGTCTTATTGTACTTTCCCCATGTATTAAGATTTTATGTACTGAAGAAGGCATATTATACCACATATATTTTGTTACGTATAGTTGTGCGGTTGCGCGAGTATATTCACCAAATTTTTCTGGATTTACAGCAATACCGGATGCCAAAGTTTGAAGAATAACATAGAACCTTTTAATAAGTTCCTCGTCATCTCCTGTAACTTCTGAAGCGCAATAGTAGTTCTCAATAAAACGCCGAGCTGTATTGCCGTCATTGCTGTTTCCACTTCCTTGTCGGGGCTTACCAACGTGCAATCCCATTCGGCTTCGAAATAAACTTTGTACAAGCTTTTTCTTGTCTTCTTTACTTTTTTTATCTTCTGGAGTTCTCGCAGCCCATTTTTTAAATGAAAGGTTATATGAAATATGTAAAATTAACTCCATGCACCTGATCCACGCGTGCAACGTAGACAAACCGTATTCGTAAGCATTTATATTATCTGGCTTTGATGCAATCTTCTCCAAATTATTCATTTCGCTTGGTTTAGGCCCACATACATGTACACACAGCTCCAGGACTTGTGTCAGTTAGAACTTGTGTAACTTTTCCATCCACCATAGTTAGAAATAGGTCGTGATTTATTTCAATTACCTGCTCCTCCTTGTGTATCTTTGAAGTTTGCAAATTATGAATATGACCCCGAATATCACCAACCACTGATCGGGTTTTCTCGGGGGTTTCTTTTGCAAATTCCATCAGGATTGGTTGGCAATAACGAATAGACGAACAAGCCGAATTTTGCCAAATTACCTCATTTGTTTCTGTGTCAGTCAGCTTTATTGGTACCAAAGACGCTATAAATAAGTTTGCATCTGAGACTAAATCACTCTCACCTGATAAAACTTGTTTATATTCACTTTGCCCCGATGACCCATCACATCCCCACTTGGTAAACAATTTAAGAGATTTTCTTGTTGAGTTGTAAACATTTTCAATCTTTAAGATGCGAGCAGAAGTGTGTTCCAGCAAATCTTGTAGATTTACTTTGGCACTTATATCGGTTATTTGAATGCCGGATGGTGGAGGATAACACAGTTTTTTGGCGTTTGTCAGTATATTATATGATGGCAGTATGTCGAAGTTTTTGTTAATCAGACTTGCTCGAAGTAATCCGTATTGTGATTTCGAAAGATCTAAATCTGCAAATATACTTAAAGCTTCATCCACCGTAAAATCTGTTGCATTGCGACTTTCATGCAATAATTTTTCCTTCATGATCCTTTTTTCATTTCTATCACAACTCCGCATCATTGTAACAACAGTAGCTTTTCGAATTCTCGAATTCTCCTTCAGACCGCAATCCTTGAACGTATGCATTATGTATATACTCGATTCCATATTCATGTACCAACTCCATATTCTTCCTTTTTTTCGATTTCTCTGATAGATCTTCATAAGACTTTGGCGGACGTCCACGTTCTCCAGATGTTGTAGGTGTAATATCCAACGGTGCTTCTTTGAATTGTACCTTAAATTCACCGTCTAACCACGATGTATTTTTATTAAAGAAACGTTCTTTAGTTCGGTTAGATTTGGTCCACCGATCGTTAAACGCTGTTATAAGCCATTTTTGAATACGGTTCACAACTAATTCACTTTTTTCAGACGACCAATGGTGGTGTTCTTCTAAGTATTTTTGAATATCTTCTGATTTTGTTCCATGATCAATGAAAAATTCGCATAATACTCGTCGAGGCACAACAAATTCACTCATTTTGTTTTTACTTCTAACTACTACTTTTTTACCGAGGTTGGTGAAGACTATATTATGTCAAAGCACACTGAAGTACTGGTAAATGACAACGTAAATAAATAACTTTTATACTGAAATTTCGTGAGAAAAAATATTATTGTCTAGTGCATTATCACGTTCCTAACCACTATCTACGAAGGTGGTTATTGTACTGATATAATGTACAATAACAACTTTAACTACCATTTCCTCCCTTTTCCTTCACCGCGATAGAGAAATACATAAACTACATGATAAACATGTAATTCACACAGTGATAACAAAACATTAACCACATCTGACCGAACGATAAAAAAAATACATTACCCAATACCCTTACCTAAAGATTAAGTAAATAGATAATTTTAAGAAAAAAGTAATCTAAATATCCAAAAATCTCATCAATCACAACTAAAATCATTTTTGGTATATTTTGTATATTCCCCCCATCAGGCATTTTTCGTTTCATTTCAAGGGGGGCAGATTCGGGCAATTTTTTTTTTTTGCCCTCATTTCTTTATTAGCTGCTCTATGTGATGCTATCAAAATTACGACATGGGCAGACATTGCTAACTGCCAAAAGTCTATGTAAAGTTTCTAATAAGGATAAAATATTAGGTTCTGAAAAATAATTTATATACCTCCCCAGTTTTCACATAATGGTCCACTTTAATTATTTTTAAATAGAATACTTCATAACCATTCTAACCATATATCACACTCAAAAATTTGCTGTGAAAATAATGAAAATATGACCATGTAAACTGGTGAAATTGTGTTCTACATAATTGACATAACTTTGAGCGTCAACTTGCAAGCCTTAGTCTAATAGTAAAAATGAGAAATAGTATATTTTAACTGCTATATAATATGCATTGGACATTCAGTTAGACATGTGCATTAACACAATATTCAATATAGAACATTACGAAAACCTATTTTTGAGACGGTACGCACGGTTCTGGCCCATAGTGCGCCGCCGCGCCGTTAGCCTCCCAACACACAGTACAGACCGTCCGTTCTTCAAGCTAATGTCCTGCCCATTGCCACTTTAGCTAGCTAATCCGTTGAGCTATGTGAACGCCCTTCGTTTATCTGCGGATTTTTTCATTTCAGACTAGCTGCACCATCAATATCTAATTATGATTCCCGAACGCAACCAGCATGGCTCGACACGCCGTTAATTAAATTTAAAATTATAGAATACTTATTTATGTCCACCGGTAGGTTTCAAACGTTAAATCGAAGATAAACCCCGAATGCAGGGGTGACGAACCTGAGTACTTCAACGTTCCATTTTCTAAAAAGTGTTTTACTTAACTTGCCGACAAATAATTGTGACTTCACAATTATTCGGACCATAAAAATACATATAACTAGTATAATTCTTGGCAAATACTTCTTAGTGGCGTAGGTACGCAAAATATTGCGTGGCGTGCCCTGCTTATCGTCGGTGATACTGCAAAACCGCGTAAGTGACAGTTGCTAATAAGGTCTAATTTTATCTGTCAATGAATATTTTCTTTGTACGTGTTTTAAAGGAAGAAGAACGATTAGGTACATGTGATTTTCAACCTTATTAGCAACTGTCACTTACGCGGTTTTGGAGTATCACCGACGTTATATAATACACATGGTAATATGTTAATTTAAAAACAAAAAAATAAGTTACTTAAATAAAAGAATATATCTTTGTAAATTACACTTTATCTTGAGAGCACCTTAAGCTATTTTTAACAGATCTCATCATCAGCCTGTGAAACGTCTACAGCTGAACATGGGCCTACTCCCGGGGTAGGGTATTTGCCATAGTCACCATAATGTTGTACCACACAAGGAAACGTTGCTGCCTGATCCTTGATGATGATGATGTTACAACAATCGGGATCAACGGCTTAACGTGCTTTCCGAGACACGGAGGATAGTCTCTCAATCAACCAGACCCGGAAAGTAATCTTAGAATTTACACAATGATTTCCTGTCCGGCGTGGAGATCAAACCCAGAACCTCCGAGATTTAAAGCGAGCCAAATACGGCTACGCTACGGAGGTTGTCAACAATAACAGATCTGAACACCTAATAGCATATTGTATTTCTTATTCGGAGCGTAATGTTTTTATTATTAAGTACTTAACTGACAGGCTTTCCATACTAATTTGTTTGTACGATACGTGTGTGGTAATAAATAAAAAAGGTGCTACCATATATTCTGTTATATTCAAATTATTTTTACCTATTTACGAAAGAAAAACAACAATTTGATACCTATATTTTTTTTTCTCTCCCTTTATCCATGGATAAAGAGAGAGAGAAAAAAAATTAGTGTTTTATATGTATGGCGTCCGAGCCTAAAGTATTGTCCTTACCTATGTAAGTACTTCTTTTATTTTTTTATTTTGTAATGACGGTGATTACTATTTTGTATTCGTTTTGTGTGCTCATTAAATGTTTTTCTTTCTTTCTTTCTATATTAGAATATTACGCAACCGGAGGAGTATTAGATACAGACAGTTAGTTTTAATTGAGGAAAAGTGTAGAAACACAAAATGTACCCTGAAGTTCGTAATGGAATTGAATACAGCTAATTACTTGTATATAAAATTATAGAATAAAAAGAAAATTGGAAAAAACGGTACTTACCGTGAATTTCCAATTTTCTTTTTTCACACAATAGGTTAGCTGATCTCTCGCTGCCGGTCATTGTTTCAAAGATAACTAACCGGCCGGGGCCGGCGTCGGACTTGTAATATTGAGGTTGCCGATTCGAACCCCACCTATTGCACTACCGTCGTGAACCCATCCGTAACAAGCATTTTAGCTTATCACGAGGGGTTAACCAGAAAACTAGTAGACTGCAAAAGTCTGCTAGTAATCTTTATAAAAAAACGAAACTAAACTAAAACTAAAGATGGTCGAAGGCCCAGAAGGTGGTCGGGCAGGCAGAATCCCACCTGCTGCAACCCTAGGCTCTTCTTTTTCCTTGGAGGCTGACTCATAACTATTAGGGGAAATAAGGGCCCAGAGCACACCTTTTTGATTAATAGCCCTACAAGAAGAGCAGGTGAGGTGAGGCTGAGACAGCTGGCTCGCAGGCTCCTCTAGAGGCCACCGGATTCAACCCAATCACTGGCGTTTGGAGAGACACCCGGGGCAGTTTCAGTGGGTATATTACCATATTATGATTAATCGCTATGGAGGGAGGACGTAATGATTATACGTGATACTATCTTCTCTAAATGGAAAACATGTTTTAGAAGCACCTCTTATATTTTTTTGATTGATTTTAAAGTACAGATATTAATTCAAAAACCTTTCTTTTTAAATAAAGATATTATTTTCGATAAATGCTGCCGCATAGTTTCGACATCGTGCATTCAAAAGAATTTGTTCTCAGTTTGGAAGGTTGCCAAACAATACTTGTTAAGGTTATCTATTCCTCCAAAATTAAGGTATTACAAGTTAACCTACGTGGCCGCCGCAAAAGTCAATCTTATTGCAGTGATATATCAGTATTTAGCTCCACTTGCTGTTATTGATTTATCTAAAGTTTGCTATGTACACTGTTCTATATGGTTTGTTGGGGAAAAAAACTCAAAAATGAATTAAGCTCGCCATTGTACATCATCTTTAAATGAAATTCTTTCATAATTGACATGCATGCTGTATGTAATGGAATCCAATTTTCTATCTGTGTATTCGGATATCATTCACAGAGAAAATTCTGGGATAACCTTTATCTTTGGATGGACCTGTTTCTTTACCATCGCTTTTGCTACTCCACTGGTCAAGTTTACGCGTACTCCATATTGAATCCTACAAAATTTGCTGATGGGGCTATAACGGCGCCTCCTGTAGGGCTTGAACCTGTTGGACCTTGGAGATGTTTAGATGAGTTTTGTGCAAATATTGCTGTACAGATCGTGGGGCTATGGGGCTATGACCCATTAAGGCTTCTTGAAGGTTATTCGGGGCACCGAATAGTCTAAGTAATTAAGAGATGGAGTCTCGCAAAAAAGTTTTTATGGAGTATTAGTAGGTATAAAAGTATACTCATAGAAACATTGCAGTCACATTTCAGAGTAATGCATCCTCATCATCAGCCCGTGTAACATCCACTACATGGGCCTCCCTCGAAGAGCGTTTTGTCACCACGCTTGGCAGGGTTGGTGTCAGTATTATGTCCATTATATATATAAATAAAACGTTTCCCGTTACCTGGACATGGACCAACGTCTTAACGTGCTTTTAAAAGCAGGGAAGGTTGTATCTTAACAGACCAGACACGGAAATATGCCTTTGATTTTATACAAATATTTTGTTATGTTGTAAAGAGGCATCTTTTTACCAAGGTTAGTATATCAACACTATTTTTACTCATATTAGCCCAAGGTCTTTTTAACATCCGTAAATAATTGTTATGAATATGAACCTACCTATTGTTAATTATTCATTACGGTTTTGTGTTTTCCTGGTAAACTAAATTAAAAAGTATTTAAGTACTGGCTACTGGCTAGTAGGTACTACTTCCATACAAATCACAAAATAAAATTGAATTGTTTCTTGGTAATGTAAAATGTAAACACATTATTACTAACAAATAAAAGGTAATAGTTATTTGTTATACAAGAGTGCAAAGTTGCTTTTTAACCGCGTGTTCAATTTTGATGACCGAGCAAGCGAAGGATTCTAAAATTGAATCACGAGGGCAGCGAGTGATTCAAAATTAGAATCCTGAGCGTTAGCGAGGGAATCAAAAGAGCACGAGGTGAAAAATCTTTGCACTCGAGTGCAACACGTAACTTTTCATTCCACCTCAGCGAGGAAATGCGCATTATTAACAGTTTCAGTCAATTCTGTTGGCGTCAAACAAACTTCCTCGTCGCTAGAATCACTCATTTTAGTTTTTTCACTTGTTTTCAAGTTTCTTGTTTTTAATATAAGATTTAACAATGACGTGAAAAAATGCCGCGTAAAGAACCGCGTACAAAGCAAATTGAAAAAAGAGCACCAAGAAGGTTCCGAGTCTGAGTTTTTAACAAATTAAAAAAAAGTGATTTATTCGGCACCATAGAGGTAGCAGTAAATAGGTTTAATGTTTTTTTTAATTCACAAACTTAGTGCACATGATGTTTTAAATTTAATTTACTTTATCCTCTAGAGAATAAAAACGGCTTTTCCACTCAGATATTGAAGATTAAAAATACTCTTTCCGAGATGGTGGGATGAAAATGATTTTTATGGTTTGTCTATTTGTTCTGGGACTGAGCGGCACAAGTTGTACTTTAAGGTGATTCTCTCTCAGAGGGTCCGATTACCGCGCTTCTTCGTTTTAAAAATGCGAAGATTATATACATTTTAATATAATTCAATAATTAGTATATACTTTATGAAATTACCTCTGTTCATCTTCGTTATCATATCAGCCTGATGTCGTCTACTGCTGAACATAGGCCCCTCCCATCGATTTCCAGCGGAAACGATTGCTAGCAGCCTGCATCCATTGACTCCCTGCGACCTTAATGTGGTTGTCGGTCCATCGTTCCCTTCTGTTCACATATTGTTTTTTTTTTTTAAATCAGGCCAATGACCCTTGTCCAGGCAAAGTTATAAAATATAAGGACAGCTAGTGTCTGTACAGTAGATGAACGTCCTAAGTTGACCTCATCCTGTCGGCCCCAAAAAGCTTGTACCAAGATGTAAGGAAGAAGCTAGTTTTTCTAGATTTGTTGCTAATGTAACATATCACCATAATCCAGTGATGTCTTAACAATCATGCTAAGTCAGATAAAATATATGAGAGTAGGTAGATCTATCGATGCGGAAGAGGAACAGTGTTTATCCATCACGTTTTAATTTATTATGTATTAATAGACGATGATATGATAGGTAACCTTAGATTATTTACAGTGTCTATTTTATCGAGTATAATGTTATTTATTAGTAGACGATTTAATTCTATTATATCGACTGCATTTGTTCTAGCGGTTGATCGGTTGCGGTTGGTCTAGCGGTAATATATTCGGTTCGAGGGTTTGAATCCTGGATCGAGTAAAAATTTGTTTAGGAACTCAGGAAATTGATGTTAGACTAAATGAGAGGAAGCATACACTGATGGTCATGAATTTTATAATAAATATAAGAGGATACTAGATATAACAGTAATGTACCTAATTTTAAAAGTTTTACAACCTCCGTGGCGGACGACGTGGTCTCGATCCTCACGCTCGACTAGAAATTAAAGCCACGGCACGGAAGTTATCTACTTAAATAAATAGTTAAGACGTACTTTATACTCTACTATCTACCCGCGTGCGGTTTCTTTCGTAAGAACTTCATAATTAATACCTTCCCCCAAATGGGTTCCTGAAAAGCGCGTTCAAACTAACTCTTCAGTTGTTCTGTATCAGTATAAAGTATAGATAGATATAGATTACCCCACGGAACAATGTCAAATCTAAAATTTATGGCTATGTAGCCTCAAATTTCATGAGATTTATGATGGGCCATAATAACGGTAGGTATTCGTAATGTTTTTTTCCTGTGTTGCCACAAGTATTGAGCCTATGTTTTGATATTATTATGACGATATACATCCAGTGTCATATCGTCCGTTAGATCGCATGCACGTTGCATACCAACGCTCCCACATCATCGCTGTCATATCCGGGTCGATTCGTGATCGGCGTTGCTTATTCTTACATCTTTGTTCCGCTACCTGTTATACAAGCATCAGGTCACTTTGATCATCCAATGCAGGATTCTCCAAACTTTGAAGCCTTAGAGCCATAATGATATTTTCAGTATGCTTCATGCCATGGGCCAAAACAGATTATTTTTTTTTGTCCTTATCTATAGTCGTATTTCTAGCAATAGTAACAACAATAAAACATTGGCTGTCGCGGGCCAGTTTGATGACACTGACATGACGGGCCGGAATTGGCCCGCGGGCCGTAGTTTGGAGACCCCTGATCTAATGATTTTAAGTGTCATTTATACAAACTCGGTTGTATTTAGGGTTCTGTCATTTAAATACACCGTGTTTTTTTTTGTCGATAGTAAGACTTAGGGAAATTATTTATTTTTGGTACTATTACAAATATTACCTATCATTGTACAGGTTGATTTATTATATTCACAGACAATATGGGCTAAGTTTTAACTAGAAGACATATACAGATGTGTTCTTAGCAACCACGTAATCGATTTTTGAGGCAATCTTTTTTTTTAGGAGCTGAGTTTTTTGCGCCTTGCCTACTAATATTCTAATTACCTGCTCAATCAGTTTGAGAATGGAAACTTAAAGTAGGTATTTGAATATTGATTGTTTAAGTCATTATAATGCTACTACAACATACGATATTTGAAATGAATAAAATGCATATTCATCAGTCCAGTCCGATAGCATACTTATGAAATAATAATGAAATTATGAATTTATTCAGCACTGAGGTATTTATAGACACATTTAATTGTCTGAATCACAATGCTACATCATTATACTTAATCCATTAATTAAACTAGGTAACTATCTGGTAGCAGCAAATTCTAGGATATTACTAACAATGTACCCCATCCGTCAGTTTGTCATTAATTTCTCTACTCCTAATAATTATATTTACGTTAATTATTAGTATAGGATCTAGTCAATCAATATTGAACATTAATTGCTAAAACATACAATCAAATGATGCAAACATTGGGGCACACTTAAGGGGTTTAGACCACGACGCAGTGGTGCCACTGAGATAAAGTCGGGCTTATGAACTTTAGGAGAAGTGATTGCTTGTACGGCCTACACGCACTGGTTCAAAGGGTTGGGATAAAATTAAATACATTTTATTTAATTAAAAATAAATGTGGGTATTGAGTCTTCTCTGCTTAAGACTTAAGCAGAAAATACTCAATCCTTTTCTTAATAACTGTGGAAAATATTATTTGATAATGTATTTAATATAGGTATTTTATACTTAGGTATACTTTTTTTTTTTTTTTTGTTGTTGTCCGGTGTAAAACGTATTTACGCATTCCCACCGCCGCTGCAGCGTATTCGCGCGCTTTCGGTGGGATATGTGGGACTCGCCCTCTCCATAGCGTGGTATGCTAAACTCGTACCACGAGGAGAGGACCCTACCAACCACTAAAACCTCCCGGACACTCCTTCGATCCGCCGTTGGTGGGGGCCGGGTACACATGAGCTATCCGGCCCATATAATTGTGTACCTAATATCTGTTGTTTCACAAATTAGAATAATATAAAATTAAGTAAGTACGCTCAATTAATAGAATCAGGGGATATAACGCGGAAATCTTTGGCAAATACAAAATATTAATTTCCGCTCAAACTTAATGAAAATATTTTTGGCTACTACGGAACCCTAAAAACGGAGCTATCTCCGAAAACCTCAATATTTATTTGAACGACAGTTTATTGAAACTTTGTAAAAACTCTTGGAACTCAAATAAACTTTTGTTTTTTATTAGTACATTGAACTTGTGAGAAATGAAACATCAGTTTCAAAATCTAAGGCCTAACGGCTTAAGTTTTGGAGATCGTGGATTCCAGTCCCGCGCCATCAAATAAATGTTTTTGTGTAAAATCGATGATTGATGATTTTACCTGGTATGGGAATCAAACATACATCTTCCAAGACTCAAGCAAGCATTATACCGATACCAAAGACCACGTAGTTCTTGCTTACGTATATCAAATGTATTTAGTTTGTGTTAGCTGTTATGTAGTAAGTATCCAATTATCATCATCATCAGCCCGTATGTCTACTGCATACTACTGCACATGGGCCTTTCCCCGGGGCAGGGTAATTGCCATAGCCACGCTTGGCAGGCGGGATTGTGACCGCAGAACTATGTTGTATCATACAAGGAAATGCCCCTGCCCGTTCCTTGATATACGATTATTATATATTATTATGATGTTATAACAATCGAGACCAACGGCTTAACGTGCTTTACGAGGTACGGAAGATAGTCCTTCAACCAACTAGACCCTTTAAGAAATCTTAGAATTTACACAAAGATTTCCTGTCCGGGGATAGAACTCACGACCTCCGAGATTTAAAGCGAGCCAAATACCGCTACTAGTATCCAATACACCTATTATATATTTACTATATATATTATACTTAGTCAAATGAATGTAAACAATTTTTCACATATACAGTTTTAATAACTTTTTAAATAACTTAATAAAGTTCTCCTCTCCGGCCAATCTCTAAGTAGATCTGCGTAGGATATATTTTAGTGCTAACGTGTGTGTGCAAACACATTACATTCTTTATTTCTTCATCTTAAAATTCGGTGGGGCGGTTCTACGGACACGACCGGTGAGAGACCGCAGGACCGTAACGTACTGTCTGGGGCACGGATAAAACGCCACTTCCAAAATTCCGCCTGGCGTCGTAAAAATTCTTATAATATAACTTTGCCGGACCCGGGGCCAAACCCGGGACCTCGCTAGTTACGAACACGTGAATAACCGCTTGATCAACAAGACATAACTTTATAGGGCAATAGATAAATGCATTTATAATCTATCTGTTGCGTAGTTCCTTTAGATATGATTTCCCATTTATGGTGTTATGATAAATTTGTGAAACAAACACACTACACTCGTCGATAATGTTTTGCTGTCCTCGTTTCGTAAACTATTGCTTAACCGAAATAATCTAGTCATAGTCTTTCAGTTAGTTAGGAAGTTGCATAATTAGTCAGACTACGGGTCGCCCAGTGGTATAAATTCGACCATACTTAAATAAAAGAATATATAGCATTCTGCACTCCTTTTGTATTATGAACTATAAGAGTGCGAAATTTCAAATTCCTCCGTCAGTGCTATTTTCGTAAAACGATTACTTTCAGCAAGCTAATAAACGTCAGACATCGTCATCTTTTGAATAGTTGAGATTAATTAATTTAGACCAGCATCAAGATTCAAACCCGCGTCTACTCTACTCTAATTCCGAAGCTCACAACCTTTTTTTCTCGTAGACCCCCTTAAAATCTTTACTGGTCTCGGTTGACTCTTATTGCTCCATTCCTATCATATAACACAGTTACAATTTGGGTTTCTAATTTTTTGAAACCAAATTTCTAAAGTGACTACACTTGGGAAATCACTGCTCCAATACATACCCCATTCGGCCACGGTGGATCTCAACCGGCCATCGAAATTTACCTAAGCATTTATAACACGCTTCGTAGGGGACTTAATATCAATTTTTGAAATTAGTTAGTATGTGATAAACCTTACCGTAAAATGTACGAAAAAGTTAAAAAGACTTCGTCATCGGATCCGATAATCTGCTTGTATGCGATGCGATGTCCAATAGCCATCCTATGTTTTCCTATGAGGGTCATAATATAGGCGACTAAGGGTTATACAGCTGCATTTATCAGCTCAAAGTTAGTGAAGGCCTGTCAAGCTTTGTGATTCCATGCTCTGTTAACAGAAAGCCCATGTTCAGCAGTGGACATAAGCGGGCTGATGAAGATGTATGTAGGGCTCCCCCCTCCATAAGAATGATATGACTAATCACACGAGGATAAGGTCAACCCGCTGAAACCTGCGTGACGTAGCGATATAAGACTGGCTTGAGGTCTTGGAGCTCGTGGGTTCGATCCCCACGGCGGACAAGAAATCTTTGTGAAACCGATTTTCTAAACACCCACAACCGATTAAGTTGTAATTTTGTATTACATGTAACTTATGTTTAGCAATGCCTAGTTTGCTAGGTATCTTGAGCTTATTATAATTGGCCGGATGGGGATTGATCATATCGCCTAGTCCTGTAACATCAACTTTTGCTTACAAAAGAATCGAACCCAGGACCAAATATACTAGCACTAGACCAACTACGTAATGGACCACTTAAATACATGGATAAAATGCTATCTACACGAACGTTTGCGTGTCTGTATGGATATTAATTGTCACGTCGGAACAGCTAAACGCAACCAGATAAAAGAAGGCACTGAGATAGATTATGGCCAGGAAAAACTCCTAGGCTATTTTGTATCCTAAATGTACTATTCCGTGGGACGAATCATTAACATTTGCGTCAGTATAGCCGCAGGCTAAGGTTGGCTAGTTAATCAAGAATGCTACGTCTCATTAAGTATACTAATGCTCTACCTTTCTGATTCTGTTCTTCTCAGAGTTGCCACGTGCAGAACTGGTGGTAGTAAAAGAATGGGACGCATCATAAGAACATGATTTAAAATATTTTAAATGTGTCTATATGAATAAAGAATTTTTGACTTTGACTTTGACTTTGGTTTGTGATATTAAAGGGAAAAAAACTTTTTTTTTGTTTTTGTTATTATCATAACCACATAATTATGCTCTCGAATTTGAGTAACAAGTTAATTACTGGGTTGGAGCCATGCCGTTACCATGACGGTATAGTGTGCCATGTCCTTTACAATTTTGTTTCGTGAAAAATATTTATTTTTTATTTAAGGGGATATAATCTCTGGATCTACTAAACTAAACCAGATATTATTTTAAGACAAGATTCCCCGTTCGAATTTGATCAAAGCGAGTAAATAATCCATTGGGTTATCCTTAAGGGTGTGTTACTTACTTAGTTTAATTCGTAGAATAAGAATAGAATATCGACTTATTAATTATAGTTTTTTTTTATTTTGATTTTGACATCTACAATTGTGTGTACCTTAGTGCTGAATACATTTTTATTTTATTAGAAAATCGCTCGGGACTGCACGTCCATTATGTATGTACTTACTTACCTTAAATTACGGCGTCATTATAATCATGATTTAATAGCTAAATAATAGATATGTACTAGTTGTAATCGGAACGTGATTCACTGTAAATGCAGCTAATAGGAGTCGTAGATAAATTATAGTTTAGATAATGTATATATTTTAAAATAGGTTTTGCTGCATTCAAACACGTTTTTATCTGTTATAGAAAATAAAATTGTCGTCTCAACTATCATGAAAAGATAAAGTTATATTTTGATATCGTATGTTCTGTAAAATTATGAACATGTTTGTAAATATAATACTAGCGGCCCGCCCCGGCTTTGCGTGGGTGCAATGCTAATGTATTTATATATAAACCTTCCTCTTGTATCATTCTATCTATTAAAAAAACTACATCAAAATGCATTGCGTAGTTTTAAAGATCTATGCTCCATACAGACATACAGGGGAAAGCGACTTTTTTTATATACTATGAAGTGATCCGAAAAAAAAATCCACGCAAACAAAATCGATGTATCATTTTCTTACAAACTTTCACGATTATAATATTATTACAATATAAGACAAGTACTTGCGACCCCATTTCACAGGAATTGTAAAACTTCCTTTGAAGTATGATCATCTCCGAGCGAACATTTTCAATTTCTTCTGCAACTTAGTAGCTGTAGTTTCCAATCTATGTAATTCAATGTGGCATGGCTCAATATCATCTCATGTACCAAATTTTTGTAAAGGTCAAAGTGTTGATATTGCCCTTGAGTTGAAAACAGGATCTTGTATAGAATTGTAATGACATGTAAAACTATTTATATTTGAAGCAAAATGGTTAACATCTTCTAAAGTGTAAGTGAGCATGTCGAGGGGAAGAAGGTAGTTAGCCTCGTACCCCCTAGAGCTTTTATCTAGTATTTTCTACTGTCATGTGCATTAGCAGATAGTAGATTAATATTTATAATTTTGTTCCCCTTGGCACAAAAGCGTGAAGTCGTTGACTGTAGATAAATTTTACCTATTAAAAACAAATTAAAACCCCAATACAAAAAGGCGAATGCCCAATTTTTGTATTGCTAGTAGATATAGTTTTAGATTGTCGCATACCTATATCATATTTAAAATTAGATGAAATCTCGGGTTTGAACGTGACTTCGCTATTTGACCTTTATTATTTTGCCAATATTTCGATTAAGTTACAATGAGATTTTATCTGAAATTTAATTATCTTTAAATTACGTAAAAATAATATAAATACTTATATTTAGTTAATACGGCCCGTTCTCCGTGCTATTCACTTCTTACAACAGATAACCCTGCCATGCTACTTGGTTCCCAGAATGCTGGCAGCATTATCCCGTTGAATGGCAATGCTTATCTGCTATGCTACGAAAATAGCAGTACACTGGAAACGTGTAATCTTTAGTATAGTTAGTATTTTATAAATTACTTTTAATTATTTATATAATAATAAAATAAATGTATTATAATTAAAAATATATTCTACTTAGTTTAATCATCATCATCATCAACAGCCCGTTGACGTCCACTGCTGAACATGAGCCTCCTCTTAACAGACCTTGGCAAGTCAGGATCGTAGAGGGATTTTGCCATAATCACCACGCTTGGCAGACGGATTGGTGATCGCAGTAAGATGTAAACCTTGAGCTAATAGATGCTGCTGCCCATCTATCAGCTATATGTCCCTTAGTCGCCTTTTACGACATCCATGGGAGGACATGGGGTATTCTAAGCCGGAAACCAAACGGCATTTAGTTTAATACCTAATTTATATGTGTGTTGTTGTTATATTTATCAAAACTTATGTTTTTTCTTGTTATTTTAATAACTAAGCATATGCAGTTTTTCCACGTAGCATTAATTTATAATAAACTAGTTCCCGTGGGAATTTCATAATTAAATATAGTCTATGTCAAGATGTGTGATCTTGATGTGTGTAAAGAATTTTTAAAATCGGCAAAGTAGTTTTTGAGTTTATTCATTCGGAGGAAAGATATATAAAGAAGATCTTCACTCTTTATAGTATTAGTATAGATATAGTTTTTGTTACTCCTGAATAATGCAGCAAATTTAAATAGGTATATTTACGCAGCTGCTGCAAAATATGTTTATGATCAGAATTTTCCATTTAATATACCCTTAAAAATTTCGCTTTGAATATTCTCTATATTTATATTCTATTGTTTTTGCGATCAAAGGGTTTGATGGTTTAATATTTCCTCCTGTCAATTCTGAGGACTGATAACAAATTCATAAAAATAACGATTTAATGAACAAAGAACGTATTTTTTTCGAATAAATTATTTACAAAGAAAACGCTCAAGAGGTCCTATCGCCGTGTGGTTCCCGGCATAGAATAGATTAACCATCCTATGGGTGTCATAAGAGGTTACTAAGGACTACTAATACAAAGTTGATGGATGGGTAGCAGCGTTCGACACAATTAATTAGACGAATTAGAGCGCCCATCGAGTTATTGCTAAGAACCAAATTTCTATGAATATTTATGATTTGGAGAATATAGATCTACTAGGTTGCCTTGGTTAGTAGAACCAATAAATCATTTATGGGAAATTGCATTAGGTTTTATAACAAACTCCCTAGTCATGTAACTGATTTGCCTGATCCAACTTTTAAAGTAAATATTAAACGGGTCCTCATATCTAAAGGCTATTATAGCATTAAGGACTATATTGAGGATAAAGACGTTTGGCTTCATAAACCTACTTGCGTAACACTTCCTAGAGACCCTGTACCCAAATAAAATAGTAGTACGCATAATAGTGTGATGTTCTGTGAACTATCTGTAATTGACTCAAATTCTTTTATTTTTCTATTAGTATAAAAACACAATAAACAAATATTTCAAAGACAACCGTTTGGGCAAAAAATGTGTATGCCAATAAATCGTTAAAGTAACTGGACCAAAACCTACGTTCTGCCCATTTGAGTATGTTTCGCCGGACCGTCTCATGTGGGTCGTGTTAAAACCGGCAGTAGAATAACCCACTGAGTTTGTTTCGCCGGATCTTCTCAGTTGGGGCGTATTGGATCCGGTGGTAGCATTAAAGCGCGTCCGTCGTTATATACTCATGGTCCACCTAAATAATGACAATTGTTCTAACCTACTATAGACAGAACAAGCTATTTGACACAATATAGTTAAATAATAAACTAAGACGTTAAGACTAAAATATTATTAAAATAATAATTTAAATACTTGTTTAATTTGAAAATTTATAAAATATGATAATTAATAATAATAATATTATAAAATATGATATTATCTAAATAATACTTAATACTAAATTATTGTTTTGACTATTTGCAAGTGCCTGTAATAGGTTTACGTAAATAAAAATGATTTTTATTTTATTTTTATTTTTATCAAAATTTGGCCGCAAGTATTTTTAATTAAATAATTATTAATTCATATTCCGTAAAAAATGTATTGACTTGTTTTTTAAATAAAATATCGTCCACTTCGCGGCAATATATATAAAGACCCTGAAAAATCACGGTTGCCGTTGCGCACTTGGCCGCACCTCTTCGCAGCCAAGTGTACATAGGTATGATTTTGTTCAATTTAAGCTCTCATAACGTACATTTATTATTTTAATATCAAATGAAAGCAGATTTTTTTCTGTTTATTGTTATATACGGTTGCCTAATTAAATCTGGCCGCAAATAAGGGTTGCCGGCTGTTAGTCAATGATTTTTTTTACGGAATATCAATTAATAATAATTTAATTCAAAATACTTGCCGCCAATTTTTGATAGGCAACCTAGTAGATTTATATTTTCCTAATCATAAATATGCCTAGAAATGTGGTTTTTAGCTAATACTCAATGAGCGCACTAATTCTGCAGCCGGATCTCGTACTACTAGGCAACGATTAAAAAATCACGGCTTAGAATAGATAATGGTGATAATAGAAGAGAAATATAATAATGTCTGATTTAAAATGGTCAGTATACGTGTTCTCAATAAGTCAATTTAGTTCAGTTGTGAGTAAGTTTTCGAAATCGTTTCTCAAAACCTTGTTAACTATTTTATTACCATTCTAGCTAAATTATGATAATTAGTAAATTTGCCTGTATTGAGAACATACGGCAATAATACCAGCTTATATTGCCGACTTTACTCAAATTTGTACTAAATGTTTTGACACCATTAAAAATGAGCATTTAGGTTAAATGTCTTAATTATATATGTTGCTGCCTTTAAAAAGTAAGATAATATACCTGTTATAATGTGTTACAAGGACAAGATATATATAAAAGAAAACTATGGAAAGATCCATGGGAAATTCCGCAATAATTTGAAAAATTAGTCTTGGCACACATCGATTCAACAAAGAAAGAATGTTATCAGGGATGACCCTGACCCATGTTTTGCTGGCGTACCTTTTATATAAATTTATTAAACAAGATTTTACTTCTCAAAATACATGTTATTTTTGACGTCCTCTATCCTTTCTATTATAATCTATGTCCAAGAAAACACGCGGCACCCATATACGCCGTGGGCCCTGCAGGAGGGTACGCATGGTACCTGGGGACCTTATGAAATCGGCGGACCTCAGGGAGCCGGGGGGTTTTAAGGGTTATCCTAGTATGACTAGCATAACATAGCAATATTTTCTTTACTAGCGACCTGCCCCGGTTTCGCACGGGTGCAATTATGTATTATGCATATAAACCTTCTTCTTGAATCACTTAATCTATTAAAAAAAACCGCAACAAAATCCGTTGCGCAGTTTTAAAGACCTAAGCCAACATAGGTACGGACAGACAGCGGGAAGCGACTTTGTTTTATACTGTGTTATGAAAAAATTTAATGCTATATGTGGTCTCAATATCAAGCATAACTGAGTATCATTGCCCTCCCGACCCTTAGTTTGCTAAGAACCGTCCGATGCCCTCGTAGACCCGAAGTCCGAGAGGCCCGCGAACTGTAAAGTAGAGCGACAGTTGCACAAAACTCCCTTAAAGAAATTAAAAGCCATAATCCCTCAATCTCCCCGTCAGCGACCGCCTTGAGCCGAGGTCCAAGTCCCACAAGGAACGCTCTTTGCTTATTTTGTAGTTTTTACTTTATGCCCGGCGAAATAGCAAAAGCCTCCTGGCTTACTACAAATATGTCTGTCCGAAAAAAAGCACATTATCTAGCTAGATATGTCTATTTTAAACTTATATTATACTGATGGTAAATTGTCCTGGCAAATTTGAGCAACGACTCAAAGAAACACAGTGTATTTTGTCAGTCAGGAAGAGTGACGTCATCCGCTCCGACCTTCCTCACGGTACAGCGCAAAGGAAAGAGAAATCGTGCGACTGCAGTATTGAGCAACATAATGTTTCGTCACGCTTAGCGCTGACTCTATGAGCTCAATATAGTTAGATCTGTGTAAGATTTATGCCATCAAAAACATACTTGTAAAAAAACCCAAGTCTCGTAACGCAGTTCTTTTGCCGTTAAAAGTTGTGAGATCTATGTAATACCAAGTCGGTTAATTTATTCAGTCCCTACTTAAGGGACCTTCTGTCTTAAGCTATTACGTAATTATCTCACCTTACAGAATCTTATTTTGACCTTATCAAAATTCGAAACTTTTAAGTTTTAAATAATAAATTAACTTGGCCATCGGATACTATTAGAATGTGTCTCACAAGTGTTTATTGCGATGGCCAAGTCAATCTAATATTCATAACATAAAAGTTTTGAACTTTGATAAGGTCAAAATAAGATTCTGTAAGGTGAGATAATTACGTAATAGCTTAAGACAGAAGGTCCCTTAAGTAGGGACTGAATAAATTAACCGACTTGGTATTACATAGATCTCACAACTTTTAACGGCAAAAGAACTGCGTTACGAGACTTGGGTTTTTTTACAAGTATGTTTTTGATGGCATCTCATTTCTTTTTGTAGATAGTTGTACCTTTTTCCTTTGCTTTACAATTTACATAATTTTTTTGAATACCTACAACGGATTTAGGCTGTATCTCAAGAACCGCGATAGCTAAACAGTTGACATTTTCACAAATTATGTATTTCTGTTGCTATATTAACAAACTAAACATAAATGTAATAAAAGGGGGGCTCCAATACAAAAAACTTTTTTGCGGCCTTTTTTGCTCGATATCTATAACGGCAATAGGTAGGCACTTGAAAATGGTACGGAAACCATAGTGCGCGAGTCCAACTCGCACTTGGCCGGTTTTAGTCTATTGTATGCACAAATGGAGGATTCCTGCGCTTTAATCGTTCCAAAGTAGACTTAAATTAAATGTAAACCGTCCAGACTCGTAACTCGGTGCCTTTATTTACAAAATAACTTAACTTACGAATATATGAATACCCACGTACCTAGCTGGCATGGCAACACTCACCATACGTAACAAGAGCAGCTGCGTCGTGTACTTTTTTATGGTTTATTGATATTCGTCGCACTCGTCAAACGTCATTTAAAATTAATCCTTATGTAAAATTGTTATCTCTCATTCATTATAAATATTGTCAATGTACCTAATCGAAAACTACAACATCAAGCTTAACAGAGGATTAACATGAACTTATGTATGGCACTCACGGCCTCACTGTCAAAGGTTTTTAAATAAAGAAATTACTAAACTGCTTTTAATGGAACTTTGGCACATGTCCGATTTTGGCTTTTTTTGAGACAGCTCCCGCACTAGGGAAATTTTTATCTATGTCGCGGGTCAAAGTAACTTTTCCACAGAGACAAAGTCGCGGCCACAAGCTAATATGTACATAAGTAAATTTAAAGCTACCTAGTTAACATCAAACTGTGTAAAAAATATTTGATAAAATAAATATGCAAATACAGTTTGTGTCAGATAAATAAAACGTGGTGTGTGTATACCTGCGATATCGCAGTAAGACTTGTTAATTACTTGAAAGAAAGTGACCGTCTTTCTGTGACGAACGGGAAGCGTGGAAGCCGTAGTGTTTGTCCGGGGGGAATGCAAGAATTTTACGCATCTCCTCCGACTCTGCGGCGTTCCCGCACGAGCGGTGGGGTATGTGGGACTCGCCTTCTCCATAGCAGTGGAATGCAAATCATACCTTGAGAGAAAAACACTTAAACCCCAGGTTACTCCTCTGACCACAATTGGTTAGGGGCCCAGGAACTGTTGCCTATCTGGGATACCCTATGGCAGCGTCCGCGACTCAAATGGTGTTGCGGGCTCTCCTGGGTCCAAATAACCAGTTTCAGGGATGCCAGAGTACACGGGGTCCCTACTTCTCAAGGGGCCGCGGCCTGTTAGTATACTATCGTTCATAGCACAGTTGCTTTTACATTCCATTGAGTTTTTTTTTTTTTCCTTCGATTTTTTTTTTATTTGTTAAATTAATCCCTGTGTCGCGAAGGTCGCACCACTCGATAGTTTAACGAAAACAAAGCACCCCCTGACTCAATACAACTGTTTTAATTTCAGACGAATAATTGTCCCGGGTGGGAATCGAACGCAGAAAACCAGGTCTCTGGAGCAACTAACGTAACCACTTAGCCACCATCTTTCAACATAATCGCATCTAGGTCCCTATCTACACCTATTCTTCCATTAAATCATACATATTCATTTACACTGATTCACTGACTGCAAATGTAACTTTGTAATCCTATACATTTATAAGAAATAACAAAGTTATTAATGCAGTTGATGAAACTTAACAACTGGACCGAAATTGCAAAATGTTGGAATTTTCCCATGAGTTTTACACTAAACTCTACTAGTACTCAAAATTTGAAGCTTCTACTTCTGCTAGAAGTGCCTAAACATTTTGATGATCGGTCAATCACGGGTGAGCGAGTGACAAAATTACCGAAATTACCGAACTTTGAGTAGTTATAATTCCTTAAGTACTGGTTCAAATTGAATGAAATTTGAAATATGTTGTAGTTTTACAAAGCCTGCTTAGGTTCTGAAATTTCAGGCTCCTATCTTCATTCACAACGAAGTTATAGAGGGTCGAAAATCGGCTGAGTTGCTTCGAGAAAAGATAGGTACGGCCGTGCACCTTTTTTTTTTTTTTTTTTTTTTTTTCTTACTCGACTTGGGGGGGCACTGCCGTGCCCCCAGATACTGTATAAGGAGTTAATTTAACCGTAACTTTATTCATCTCTATTTTGATAATGATTTTTAATTGTTATGGTTCCTTTTAAATATATGCATATTAGAGCTTAACGCAAGTGATTCTTCGGTATTTCTACGATTTATGGGCTATTCAATCGTCTACCACTGTTATTGCAAAAACCATTAACATATTTAAAAACTAATAAGTCACAATAAAAACAAAAACAATAGTGCCAACCGAAAAGCGCGCGAAACGAAATTTAAAAAGAAATTAAGAAAAAACAAAAGAGGAGAGAATCGTCCGTCCCGACCGCGTGCATAACTTTTTGTATATTTAAATAATAAGATATGTACTACCGGCAATAAACCTATTATATATACAGTCCACTATTTCTTTCGACCTGGGCCTTAACAACTACTATTGAGACTCTTAAAATCTATATGAATTAATAAAATAAAAGTATCTATTTGTAACGCAAGCACTAAATGCATGTGATTGATTTAATGGTACATATAACAAAAATATAACTACAATCATTTTTGTCTGTTTGTAAGTCACTTTGTTCTTCAGTAATCTCAGAAACGGCTTTCTCTGGTTACTAGCTTATTTTAAGGTATAATTATATGCTTCATTTCGTCTTTCTGTTTATTTGTCCGTATCTTCCGCCTATATTAAACCGTAGAGAATTAGCTATCTACCTGTATAATTCCCGTCACAATCCTCCCAGTCGTTACTGAGGTTAGCTAGAACAACCCAAAAACAAACAATACCTTTATTTTGTTTTTGTTACTTGTAGGTATCCTATATATTTATTCATATATTTAGTAAAAACCTGATATATCATCAATCATCATCATCAACAGCCCGTTTACGTCCACTGCTGAACAAGGGCCTCCTCTTAACAGACCTTGGCAAACCAGGATCGTAAAGGGATATTGCCATGATCACCACGCTTGGCAGACGGATTGGTGATCGCAGTAAGATGTAAACTTTAAGTTAATAGATGCTGCTGCCCATCCATCAGCCATATGTCCCTAAGTCGCCTTTTACGACACCCATGGGAAAACATGGGGTGGTCTATTCTAAGCCGGTAACCACACGGCACCTGAAAACCTGATATATATGCATTACAAATCCTACTAATATCATAAATGCGAAAGTTTGAAAGTATGGATGGTTGGATGTTTGTTACTCTTTTACGTATAAACTACTAAACGGAATTGGCTGAAATTTCGCACCGAACATTTGTTATATGCTGGATTAACATATAGGCTACAAAAATCACGCTCCGACCCACTGGAGCAGAGTTACTCGTGTAATACCGCGGGGCGCAGCTAGTACACAATATTTTTTTAAGGTTCGATTGCTGGTAAACGGTTGCGTAGCCTAAATCATACAAATGACGCGGTGTCACTTGCGTTTCCGCAACAATATGATTAATGCTGGTTTTTGTAAGTTAGGTCGTCAGCTTGTATATAAGAACATGACAATATTAATTGGGGTATTATGAAATATTTTGTTTTTGGGGGTAGAATTCACCTCAAGAAAAAAAAACATTATGGCGTCACGTTGCTATCAACTGTAATTTTTTGGTTAAAAGACATTGAAAGAAGAGTTAACAAGAGAACTAGTAGAACTGCAAAACTCTGCTAGCACTAGTTTATATTTTATTAAAAAAGAAAAAAAACTGCCCAAGACAAAAACGGCCTATGAAACGTTAGAATGTTATATACTAACATGTGTTAATAGAATAAATAAAATAGGAACTACAAAGTAAATTGTATACGAGTCAGTTCATAGGCCAATAATGTATGGAGGCGGACATTATCTTACGATATCTTACTACACATTGATCTCAGGACGGTCATTCCATATTATTTTGACAGTCCTATAACGCGGTTGAAACATTAGTTTTGTCCAGTACCATTGTGGCACGTGATGGTTTTGATGTCGTCGTGAATACTTACAACTTTTTACATAATCAAATGAAATGAAATGAAAATGAAATGAAATGAAATGATATGAAAACGTAGTAAATAATATAATGTAGACGAATCGATCGTACTTATTATAAGACAAATACAATGATACAAATATAAAAAGAAAAAAAAATCTTGACTAATTCATTAGTATACATTTCAACAGTCATGTTATTAAATATAATTTAAATCTACCAATGTGGCATGTGATAGTCGCGTACTATAAATATAATCAGAATCAACCAGCGTGGGCTGGGATTCGGTCAGAAGCATAGAACGCGTCGCGAGCCTCGCCTTGCAAGGACGACAGGACCCTATCCTAGCTTCCTACGAGTTTTTCTCTATCTACCTACGTTGTGACACCCGGAGAAGAAAGACTATAAGAAACTCCGAGATCATTCTTTGGAAGTATTCACGACGACATCTACTAGACTAATATGTATTAGTCTTGAAGCAATAATGAAACATAACAAAATAAATGTATGTTCGGGCCTTAAAAAGACTAACGTTAATATCCGATGCCTATACATTGCTCCCAAAATAAATGCCATGTATTTTTCCTAATCAATCTACACTTATTTCATTTACACACGTCTTACACATGTAATTTTTCACTATCCATTGTTTTTGGCCTTCCTCTGCCAATATATCCATCCATCTTCATGTTCAGTATTATTTTCGTCATATGCTTATCATCCATACGCTAGACGTGATACGCGATTTCCTCTCAATTTCTCCGTAACTGGCGCCACAATCACGTAGTTTAGTTAATATTTTATTCATAGATATGAATTCATAACATTTAAATATATAGAAAGAAAGAAAATGCATTTATTAACGGCACATACAAGGAAACAAAACATGAAAATGATTATTGCTACTACAGTTATATGCACCATATATGGGCCCTGGCTTTAGTATTAGGCTACATAAATAATCTAAAAGATCATTGTGGCAGCGCTGGTTTTCTAGCCAGCCCCAGTTTTGACGCCACTCATGCCAAACTTCAAATAATAAATATATAGGTAGAAAATGGCAATAATATACAATTAAAAACAAATTTCATCGTAAAATTTGAGATAACTTATACATGATATTAAACAACATGATACACATCTGTAATGACATAGGTAATTAAAGAGATGGCATATATTTGGGAAACACTTTATTTAAAAACAAATGACAATCATTATGACGTCACTGCGATAAATATTTACCTGCGCACGATCAACATTGATGACTTGTTTTATTTTGTCATGTTATTGAGAATTAAGGCCAACGCCTTTGTATACCAGGTTGATTGCAGCTTCATGAAGGTTAAAGGAAGGAAAATTGTGTTCTGACTATTCTAGGTATAGCTCACAGGCAAATCAAATGGATAATCATAGCTTCAACTTTTTAATAATTGTTGATATCATGCGTTTGTGGTAATTAAATATCTTACTAATGTATTTTAGTTTAAATATAAACTTAAACATACACACATTCACGCCTCTTCCTCTTAGGGCTAGGCAGATACCACTTCGTTTCATTTGCTACGATCTAAACATACCTCTTTTGTTTCTTCTACATTCATTAATCTCCTCATGTATTTTTTTAAGAATATCCTCGATTTAAAATCTGAGATTATAAGTAACTAGCTTCATTATTAAATATAGCTAGTAGTGTTGCCTATCGATAGTCGACTATCGATAGACTATCGATAGTCTATCGATAGTTGACGTCATATCAATAGTATCGATAGTCTATCGATAGTATCGATATTAGTGATAGTATCGATACTATCGAGAACCAATATGTGTTTGGAGCAATACTATCGATAGTATTGCTCCTAAACATGGGTTGGTCTTCGATAGTATCGATAGTTTTACAAACTATCGATAGTATTGATAGTTTGAATCATTTAATGCAACGATACTATCGATAGTATTACTTTAAAAATATCGATACTATCGATAGTATTACTTTAAAAATATCGATACTATCGATACTATTATATTGTAATAGTATCGATACTATTGCTTCCAATCAATAGTATTAGTTAATTTGTGATATCGATAGTATCGATACTATCGATAGCACTATCGATATTATTACTATTTTTCGAGGTCAACTATCGATAGCGAAACTATCGATAGTTGGGCAACTCTAATAGCTAGCCTTCCTTAATAACTGAGCTGTCTAACACTGAAAGTTTTTTTTTAAATCGGACAAGTACACCAACGCTTCAGTTTTACTCTTAAGCTGAAGAGTGTGTTGCTCAGTTATTAGATTAATTAATATAGATATATGTATGTTACATACTTACATTCATGTGTATATTAAAAGTAAAATTAAATTAGTAAGATATTTAATTTCCACAAACGCATGATATTAACAATCTTTAAACAATATTAGTATAGATTAAAGAGTCATAAATCTCTGCCTAATTTTTTCACCTTTTATTGAAATTTTTTTTATTATGAAAACAACTAAAAAGACAGATACAAATAGGTCAAATATATATAGGTAAATTTATATAAGGTTACTACTTAGGATAATAAATTTTAAAAGAAATCATCATCATCATCATCAGCCCATATAACGTCCATTGCTGAACATGGACCACCTACGGAGGGAGGGTCTTTGCCATAGTCACCACGCTTGGCAGGCAGATTGGTGACCGCAGTGTTATGTTGATACACAGGGGAAACGCTGCTGCCCGTTCCCTGGTTCGTTTGTTATAGATGATGTTATAACAATCGGGACCAACGGCTTAACGTGCTTTCCGAGGCACGGAGGGTAGTCCCTCAACCAACCAGACCCGGAAATAAATCTTAGAATTTACGCAAAGATTTCTTGTCCGGTGTGGGGATCGAAACCACGACCTCCGAGATTTAAGCGAGCCAATTACCGCTACGCTACGGAGGTTGTTTAAAAGAAATACATAAGTATTATTAAATCATAAATCTGTCAATCAACTATACCCGGAAACGTTTTTTTTATCTTTAAATTAAATACGGCGGCGTGAGAATCTAACCACATTTTTCATTAATTTGGCAGTATGATAACGGAGCACCCAGAGTACTGCACTGTCAGTACAGTCCAGTACTCTGATACAGTTATCAGCTCGTTTACTTCCACTACTGAACATGGGCCTCGTCTTAACAGACCATAGCAAGCTGGGGTTGTTCAGGAATATTGTCGTAATCACCACGCTTGGCAGGCAGATTGGTGTTTGCCGTAAGATGGTGGGTATCCTTGAGCTGGTAGATGCTGCTGCCCATCCATTAGCTGTATGTCCTTTAGTCGCTTCTTACGATACCTATGGTAAGACATGGGGTGGTCTATTCTAAGCCGGACACCACACAGTGTCACCATAGGGCTAATCGGAATACACCATAGGGCCACGCACTGAGTTGATATAAATACTATATGCAAAACTAGATGTCCCGCGGTTTCACCCGCGTAGATCCCGTTCCAGTGGAAACTTTAAGTTAAGATATAGGCTATGACACAAATGTCGTGGCTTTCTATTAGTAAAAGAAGTTTCAAAATTGGTTCTGTAGATCCAGAGATTACCCCCTACAACGACACAAACTATTTATATTGTAGATAGAGCCAAAGTATATAGAGCTTATAAAATTATTCTTTGAGTCGACAAAATGAGATTATTTTAGATACAAAAATAGATGTGCTGTGATGTAATAAGCATTTTTTTATTATAAATGATTCACATAGCCTTCAAACCGTAGCTTTTGTTTGCCAACGTTTTTTGTTCTTGGTAATAAAATTTTACGAATATCATTATTCACTAGTGGTTGCTTCGGCTTCAAAATTATAGGTACTATGCATATAAGTAATTTATAAAAACTAAAAAACCCGAATGCGTTTATGTGTAACTTTTTAAAATAAAAAAAATACTTACTAAACTTTTACTTTTACTTTGGCGGCAAAAATTCGCAATTTTTTCTATTTTGATAGGTATACTGTGTCACTCTCACAGTAAACACAAATCTAACGTCATCTTTTAAGCTAAAATCCATCAAGCTGTTTAGTCTACAGAGCGAGCCAAACATTTTAATTTGGCGCCAAAAATCCACCATTTTGCTTTTTTTATTATTTTAATATACCTACCCAGTGTCACTCTCACATTCAATAAAAATCTAACAACACCTCTCAAGCTAAACCCCATCAAGGCGTTCAGACTGCAGAGCGTGCCAAGCAATTATACATACATACATACATACTCTCGAAAAACATAACCCTTCTCTAGCGCAGTCGGGTAAATATGCAATTATGCGGAGTCCGAGAGGCCTGCAGACTATAAAGTAGAGCAACAATTGCAAAATACCTCCCCTATAAATCTTAGAAGACTTCACTCCGCCATTCTCCGCCAGCGACCGCACTAAGTCAAAGTCTGAGCCCCTTAGAGTGCGCCTCTATTGCGCATGTTGCTGTGTTTGTAGTTTTTAAAGGGCTTATGTTTAACTTACCATCAGATATATTAAAAAGGATCACCAAAATTAAACCCGCATTTTAATGTAAAATTGTAACCAAAGTTTTAACATTTCGCTATCGTATTTAAGCAAAATGACTCCAAATAAATCATTGTTAACCCAAAAGTAGTAAATGATCACCAAAAGTAGTAAATGAACACCAAAAGTACCTAAATGTTTTACTAATTTACTATTCGGTTCTGGCGTTTTATGGCCGCAGCTCTAACCTAACCTAACCGATTGTCATTTTTCATTGATTTTATTAAGGTAGAAATAGCGCAATAATTTGCTCGCTAAGATTTGGTGATCATTAACTACATTTGGTGATCATTAACTACATTTGGTGTTCGAATACAATTTGAAGTGCAGTCGTGAGTAAAATAGCTAGTACTATTACAATTTTAGACTTTATTTTTCTGGTGTCAAGTATATATTTTTGGTGGTCATTATATTTTATCCCTTTTTAAAGCATTTAATAACGCTGGAGCACTACTCACGTCTATGTTAGGTGAAAAAATAAAAGTCTTGTGGAAAACAACATATTTATCCGTAAGTACCTACCAACGTAAAATACCAGTTGTCGACAACTGTGGCTAGTCAAGGTCCGTTAAGAGGAGGCCCATGTTCAGTACGAACGGGATGATACAGTACAATTAATGTACACGGAGTGAGACGGAAGTACTTATAAAATCCTTTATTTTACGCGGATGAAGTCGCGGGCAGCATTCTAGTATACGAATAGAATGTAAATGTTAAATCGAAGTTGAACAAGAAGGATATAGGCACATTCCACCAAATATTAAGTAAACCGATTTCCGATGATGCGAGAAAATTGTTCGACTTTATGGCCCTGATCCATTGATCTCGTTTGTTAAGTGATTCTTGTCTTATTGATGGTATTTGGCTCGCTTTAAATCTCGGAGATTGTGAAATATTTGTGTAAATTCTAAGATTTATTTCAGAGTCTGGTTGGTTGAGGGACCACCCTCCATGCGGTGAAAGCACGTTAAGCCGTTGTTCTCGATTATTATAACATCATCACCTATAATAATCGTAAATCAAGGAACGGGCAGCAGCGTTTCCTTATGTGGCACAACGTAATACTGCGGTCACCAACCCGTCTGCCAAGGGTGTTGACTATGGCAAATACCCTCCCTCAGGAAGAGGCCCATGTTCAGCAGTGGACGTTATACGACCTGATGATGATGACTCATATTTATATTTACACAATTAGGAAGTCTATTATAAAATCATATTATCTAACCAATTTAAAATGGCAAATTGCAGTTAAATAATATTGCGTCACTTTATCGATTGATATACTGACATACATACATAAATACATTCGTAATTATATTTCTGAGATGCAAACCCGTATTGGTATATTCCGCAGTTCGTTTAGAATTTATTATGATCCTGACACACATTAAACGCTTTGAAATGTTGATAGACTATACACCGTGAAATTTTAATGGTTGTTTTCCCGAAGCAGAACAACTTGCCGTCGGTAGTACTGTCGAAAAATTTTTTTTTTTTTTTTTAGACATGTTTTGGATATAAAATTATTAAAAAAAATATTAGACAACTCGAAAGCGTGATAAACAGTAGTAACACTAGACGGAGTGAACGGACCTTGTAAGTACTACTCGAATCGCACGCGCTGCTGACAAAGTAAAGAACGATCCATAAACGTTCAAAGCAAAATAAGAGCTCAATGGTAGTTATACGGCATAAAATAGCCTGCACGCAAGAATCACAAACGAGCCGGCTTCTTTTGTAATTCGCCGCGCGGCGCCGACGCCGGAACGCCCCGCGCTCTCCTTCGACTCCCTCCTTCCTTAGTTGTCCCGTAAACGTCGGAAGCGCAGCACGCGTTATCTTATTACTTTATTAGTATTATGGATCGACATTACAGTTTTAGTAATTTAGAGTACGTCGCTATGGTGCAACTGTACGCTAGGGCTAATTATAATTCCCATACTGCCTGGCGTCTTTACGCCGAGCTGCAACACTTGGCGTCACTCCGTCTTCGCGGAGTTCTGAACCCTCAAGTCATACAGGACCGGACGATCGTAGCGGCGACGGCTACTCGATCATGGGCAGTTCCAAGTGCCAGCACATGCACAGGGCAGAGGTCGATCGGCCGTTCTTTCGCCAGAGCTCCACGAGGAGATCATCGAGTACTTCGAACGCGATCCTCGCCGAAGTACGCGAATGGCGGCAGCTAAGTTTGGCGTAAGCCAATACTACGTCTGGAAACTACTCAACTCAGAAGGACTGCATCCATATCATTTCCGCGGAGTTCATTTAATTTTTCATTTTTGTTAAATACGCCTTAAATACTTTATTAGGCATCTAATTCAGAAAATTATTGTTCTTAGATAATAAACTTGATTTAAGTTACGTTTTCTGTAAGTTATAGCTAAAAAGGTATTGGATAAAGCTTATTATTATGATTGGGTACTGTGTTACATTACCTAAGGTGTAGGTATCAGCTGATTGACTAACACCCGGGTCAACGAACGCGCGACCGATCGACGCGAGCGCTAGGTATCGCGAGGTATTACTATCGGTTCGATGTCACTTTCGAGTTCGGTTTTTCACGATTGTTAATCGGCCATTTTTGGTTTATAATAGGTATTTAGTTTTTGTATAAATTGAATGTTTAACTAAGACTAAACCTTTTCGCTGCGGGAAAACAACCATTTAAATTTCAGCGTGTATAGTATATAGATATAAAACTGAAGAGTTTGTTTGTTTGTTAGTTTACTTGCACGCGCTAATCTGAGGAACCACTAGTCCGATTTGAAATAATCGGCGGTGTAACGGGGGCTACGCAGGTGAAACCGCGTGCGGGAACCTAGTTGAATTATAACTTTAAAATTACTTCATGCCTTTTGTTTCCGTAAAAACCTATCTCATTATCCTACTAAAATTATAAATGTTACTACTAAAATTATTATTGTTACTTTTTCATGCAAAAACTACTAAATGGATTCGGCTGAAAGTTTGCACACGAATAGTTTATAAGCTGGATTAACATCACGCTCCGACCCACTGGTGCAGAGTGACGCGGGCAAAACCCCGGGGCGCAGCTATTAAAATATATAATTATTATATTTAATGGATTCTGCTTGTTTCTATTGTTGAAAATAAATTTAGAATCTGTTTATTTTGACATATTTAGACAAATATACCTACAAAGATTTTAATTATAATATGTATTAGGTATCTTTTCGCGCCCAGCCTTGCCCTGTCCCGTGGCAAGTTTCATCATCATCATCATCATCATCAGCCCGTATAACGTCCACTGCTGAACATGGGCCTCCTCCCGAAAGGGAGGGTATTTGCCATAGTCACCACGCTTGGCAGGCGGGTTGGTGACCGCAGTATTATGTTGTACCACACAAGGAAACGCTGCTGCCCGTTCCTTGACATACGATTATTATAGATGATGTTATAACAATCGGGACCAACGGCTTAACGTGCTTTCCGAGGCACGGAGGGTAGTCCCTCAACCAACCAGACCCGGAAAGAAATCTTAGAATTTACACAAAGATTTTCTGTCCGGTGTGGGGATCGAACCCACGACCTCCGAGATTCAAGGCGAGCCAAATACCGCTACGCTACGGAGGTTGTCGTGGCAAGTTTACTATTATATTATAGACAAGTTACTTTGATAACTAAACTTTCTAATGGTAAAAGAATAAAAATAGTAATGAAATTTATGAATCTATATATATAAAAGAAAGTCGTGTTAGTTACACTATTTATAACTCAAGATCGGCTGAACCGATTTGGCTGAAAATTGGTAGGGAGGTAGCTAAGAACTGGGAGAAGGACATAGGATACTTTAGGGTAGGGGTAGGGTAGGGTAAGGGTAGGGTAAGGGTAGGGTAAGGGTAGGGTAGGGGTAGGGTAGGTGTAGGGTAGAGGTAGGGGTAGTGTAGGGGTAGGGTAGGGGTAGGGTAGGGGTAGGGTAGGGGTAGGGTAGGGTAGGGGTAGGGTAGGTGTAGGGTAGAGGTAGGGGTAGTGTAGGGGTAGGGTAGAGGTAGGGGTAGTGTAGGGGTAGGGTAGGGTAGAGGTAGAGTAGGGGTAGGGTAGGGTAGATGTAGGACACTGCGTAGATTTTGAGGCGGTACGAAGTTTGCCGGGCCAGCTAGTTACAAATAAAAAAGGAAAAATCTTCTCTGTTTGGTAACGTTGCATCAAATCCATTAAGCGGTTTTTACCAACTTATAGAAGTATTTCTAAAGAACCCTTAGTGTCATAGTCTATATACACTATGAGACTAAGAGCGCGTTCCCAATATGTAGTGACAATATGTCCACGCGTGTATTTACCCGCATGAATCCCGTTTTCGTAGCAACTAGTTCTTTGATAAATGGCTGTGTAACAAATCAAACCCGAAATAATTTTTCATAGCGGACCAGTTGTTCCCGAGATTAGCGTGCTCAAATAAACAAACAACTCTTCCGCTTTACATAAAAGTATTAAAATATTGGCAAGCTTTTTTATTTGCTTGTCTTGCATATTCTTCTGACAGATAATATAATCATTTGTTTTTTTTAAGATTACTTGCTAGTAATCTTAAAAAAAAGAGTGTGTACTAGTATTCTTGTTGACTCCTCGTGCTAAGCTAAAATGCTTATGTTACGAGTGGGTTCACGTCGGTAGTGGAATGGATGGGAATCGAACGGTCGAAGGGCCACCAGATCACAAGTCCGACGCCCCTAGTCCTTAGCTATTGGGCTACGGCCGGGCAAAAGTTTTAACTGTCGACTTATAACACGACACGATCTACTGTCATCCATGACTTTTTGGGACAGTGACAACAGATTGTCAAGTAATTAGTCAACAGATATTATGGACACATCGATAGACGAAAGTCGTCCAACGACAAATTTATCGTAACAACGTAGAGATTTATTTTAAAATTACAACAATTTAGTAACTAAGCTACGTGGCTTTTGCTTTCACGAGAAGTAAGGGGGAGCAGCTTCAGCCCTATTGCCACGAAATAGTAGGAACGCGCCTTTACATAGCATTGTAATAGACCATAAGCGCCCAAACCTTTTTCTCTCGTAGACCCTTTAATACCATAGCTAGTTTCCATGGACCCCCTGTTGCACTCTTTCTATCATATTACCTACACACCTACAACTTGGGAACCAGTTTTTTTATGCTTATGTAGACCCCGTCGAGTCTCCCGTAGACCTGGACCGCTTTGGGAATCACCGTGATAGACCAAAGCCTTAAGATTTGTTTTAATAAACCTATAGGCACATTTTGCAGACATAAAGATTATCCTATATACCTACAAAGAGTTACCCTATTAGCCCTCCCGACCATAAGATTGCAAAGAATCTTACGAATCCCTCGTAGACCCGACGTCTAAGAGGTCTCCGAACTTAAAAGTAGAGTGACAGTTGCTCAAAATTCCCATAAAAATCTAAAGTCAATCAATCAACACTTCCCGCCAGCGACCGCCCTGAGCCGAGGTCCATGTCCCACATGTGGCGCCCTCTTGCGCAGGTTGCTTAGTTTGTAGTATTTAAACCATTTATTGAGGCTGGAGCTCTGTTTGCCTTTATGTCCGGTGAAGTAGCAAAAGCTCCTGGCTAATAACATAAAGTCCGCTTTTTTTTTTTTATTAAAAAGACAACTCCCGCACTAGAGAAATAAATCCCTGTGTCGCGGGGGACTTTACAAACATTCATTTCACGGACACAAAGAACACCCAGACTCAGAACAACTATTTGTGGTTCACACAAATAATTGTCCCGGGTGGGAATCGAACCCAGAACACCAGGTCTCAGAGGCAACTATCGTAACCACTGAGCCACCGGTGCAGTCAAATCATTTATTAAGGCGCTCTGCACGCCTTTATGCCCGGTGAAGTAGCAACAGTCTCGTGGCTTAATACGTATGTCCGTTCGGAAAATAGATCTATTAATAAATTCATAATTTAATAAAGCTCGCCTTTGTACATGTTGCTTCCAAATTTATACAATATTTTTCTGTGTGCAATAAAGTATAAAAAATTGCTACTAATAATAATATTAGTAGCATTTTTTATAGTTTTATTAGCGTATATAGCTATCAATATAGCTTCAATTTATAAAGTACCTACTAAGTATGTTTAAACTGTCGCAACCTCAATATCGTCATTATTATGTTCGCGGTTTAAGGTGACTGCTCGCGAAAAGGGGTTTTTATGAGCTGACTCAGAAACCAGTTCTCAGTACTGTTTCGGTAGCTTGACGAATAATAACACGGGATTCAAGATTGTGTTTGCGAAAGAAACGATCAGACGTATTTAATTTTGTACTTTTGCTAGCCTTTTATTTTTATTTTATTTTCTTAAATTAGGGAAAACAAACAGTTATATAATTATAATAACAGAATATCACAATATCGATACTAATATTAAAAAGAGGAAAGATTTGATTGTTTGTTTGTTTGTATTGAATAGGCTCCGAAACTACTGGACCGATTTAAAAAATACTTTCACCGTTAGAAAGCTGTACCATCCCCGGATGACATAGGCTCTATTATTTATCAAGTTCCTACGGGAACTGGAGTTAGGCGGGTGAAACCGCGCGCGAGAAACTAGTTTCCAATAAAATTATCTATACTTATATTATACAGAGGTAAAGTTTCTGAGTTTGTGACGTTGTAGGGGATAATCTCTGGATCTACTGCACCGATTTAAAAAAATCTTTTTCAATAGAAATTTACGTCATTCGTGAGTGTCATAGGTTATATTTTAAGTTAAATTTGACCGCTAGCGGGATGGACACCGGTCAAATATATTACCCATAACGTTCCCCACAGATAATCTTTATTTCAGTAAAATATAGTAATATTGCCCACACTGGTTTTCTGCTTGCAACTTTTTAAATAACAATAAAATTACTATTAAGAAAATAAAGGGTAACGGCGGAATCATAGATATTTTTAAAACGCGACGCGACCCGATTAAACACTATGAACACCCGACGCGACGCGACGCGACGTGTTCATAGTGTGATTCTGGTCTATGGAAAACAATACATTTGATTCGACTCAACACGCAGCGCGTTTCATCGGGTCGCGTCGCGTTTTAACAATATGTTTCCGCCTTAAAAGTGTTATACATAAACAAACATTATACAAACTCAGATTCTACTTGCATCCATAAGGACTTGTAATACGGAGTTTTTAAATTTGTATCGCATTTTCATGCAGTTGTATTCCCGAACTGATAAAAAGATAGCCATATCGTTTATGTTATGTTATGCCTATCAACACGTAGCTACTGAAGGGCTAGGCAGGTCGTGTTTAAAATTATGTAGATAGCTGCTAGCTGCGCCCCGCGGTTCTACCCGCGTTACTCTGCTCCAGTGGGTCGGAGCGTGAGTTTTTGTAACCTTTATGTTAATCGAGCTGATTAACTATCCCCGTGCAAAGTTTCAGCCAAATCCATTCAGTAACTTTTACGTGAAAGAGTAACAAACATCCATCCATCCATACTTACAAACTTACGCGTTTATAATAGTAGTATTATTCTATAAGTTTATAATTTATAATAATGAGTTGGTCTATATACAGGGTGTCCCAAAAGATTACGTAGCTGGGAAGGGGGGTGATAGGGATGGTCACAAGGGTCACCAGAAAAATATAAAAAATTCCCTCTGGGTGTTAAAAAAAATAAATGGCATTTTTTAAAAGACTTAAAATTTTACACCTTGTGCTAACTGTACCTACAAATATGGCTGTATTTAAAAAAAATGCTGTTATGTAATCTTCAATAACAACAAGGTCATCAACATCAAAAATAACAAGGTGTAAAATTTTAAGTTTTAAAAAAAATGCCATTTTTTTTTAAATACCCAGAGCGGATTTTTTTTTTATTTTTCTAGTGACCATTGTGTCCACCCCTGTCACCCCCTTTCCCAGCTACTTAACCTTTTGGGACACCCTATATACCTCATTATTATAAATTATAAACTTATTAGAATAGGCTAGTTGACACATATGAAATTATGTTACAAATTACAATGATGTTTATTTCTAAAAGTATTTGTCATATGGAACCTAAATATAATAATTTCTGTACATAAAACTTGAATATGCTTGTATAAACTCAATATGATGATTATTTATTTTGTCTATGTCTTTAACTTCTAGCCATTTTGTGACGACATACATCTTGTTAAAAAACATGAACGCAATCCTTTACTATTTCACTTTCTGAGTCATGACGTCATCGATCTTGAACACAGATAATGTATATAGACCAACATGGCTGACATCGTTTTCATCTCTAAATGTCAAACCAATTTTAAATATGTAATTTAGTGCTTTAATACCATATTTTTTCTTGAGTAAAACCATTCTTAACTATATAAAAATAATTTCAAAAAAGTGTCAACTAGCCTATTAGGCTCAGTGGCTTGTAATAGTTATTAAAATTAAGTTTATATATATATATGTATTTTATTTTATTTTAAATAATCCTATAGCAACATATTGTTATACGAAATTGATATTTTATTTTATATAACTGGCCTAACCTCGGAAGGGGTCATGGTGATTTGTAATACAGGTTTTGTAAAAAACCGAAATCAGAAACCAGTCTCTCGCAAAGTTGAACTAATTAAGATCTACATTAAGTTCAATTTGATTCTGGTGTCCAGTTTGTGAAGGGAAAAAAATGGTTTTTTCAGTGTTACTCTGCTACAGTGGGTCGGAGCGTGATTTTTGTAGCCTATATGTAAATCGAGCTTATTAACTATTCCCTTGCAAAGTTTTATCCAAATTCATTCAGTAGTGTTTACGTAAAATAGTAACAAACATCCATCCATCTATTCATCCATCCATTCATTCATCTATTCATCAATCCATTCATCAATCCATTCATCCATCCATTCAACCTTCCATTCATCCATCCATTCATCCATCCATTCATTCATCTATTCATCAATCCATTCATCAATCCATTCATCCATCCATTCAACCTTCCATTCATCCATCCATTCATCCATCTAATTCATCCATCCATACTTACAAACTTTCGCGTTTATTATATTAGTAGGATACAGACTCATCATCATTATCAAGACGTATAACGTCAACTGCTAAACATGGGCCTCTTCTCGATGGATGGTTTTGCCATAGTCACCTCGCTTGGCAGGCGGGATGGTGATCGCAGTATTATGTTGTAACCTACGAGGAAAAACCCCTTTCACTGGTAGGTATACGCTTGTTACAGATGATGTTATAATTATATAACAATCGGGACCAACGGCTAAAGGTGGTTTCCGAGGTACGGAGGGTAATCCCTCAACCAACCAGACCCGGAAAGAAAATCTTCGAATTAACGTAAAGATGAAGAGAGGGTGAAGTCCAGCGTGAGGATCAAACTCACGACCTCCAAAACTAAATGCGAGATTTATACCGCTACACTACGGAGGTTGTCATATACATTCTAATTCATACTATTTATGATTTTATAGCATTAATGTTTCATGTCACGTGTTATACTTAAATATGAAACTGTACCTAATGTTGATAATCACTTCAACCAAATTTTGCTAATTAATTAAATTAATTTACAAACTAGACACATTAGGTGAATGCACGTGACAACAAAATGCATAATATGTAGACATATCATATTTACTTAGATTTTAGGGTTCCGTGTCCGAAGGGCAACAACGGGACCCTATTACTAAGACTTCATTATCTGTTTGTCTGTCACCAGGCTGTATCTCAAAAACCGCGATTGCTAGACGGTTGAAATTTTAACAGATGATGACCTATTTCTATTGCCGCTATAACAACAAATACTAAAAATAAAATAAAATATTTTTTTTAAGGGGGTTCCTATATAACTGACCTTTTTTTGCCCATTTTTTCTCGATGTCAATAACGTCAACAGGATCAGGAAGGCACTTGAAAATGGTACGGAACCCTTTGTGCGCGAGTCCGACTCGCACTTGGCCGTTTTTTTTTTAACTTTAACAGTCTGTTTACGTCTGATGCTGAACATAGACCTCCTCTTAACAGACCTTGGCAAGCCAGGGTCGTTGATGGATATTGTCATAATCATCACGCTTAGCAGGCGGATTGGTGATCGCAGTAAGATGGTGAGCATCATTGAATAAATGCTGCTGCCCATCCATCAGCTATATGTCCCGGAATAGTCTTTGCCCATCCATCTGCTATATATCCCGGAGTAGCCTTTGCTCATCCATCTGCTATATATCCCGGAGTAGCCTTTGCTCATCCATCTGCTATATATCCCGGAGTAGCCTTTGCTCATCCATCTGCTATATATCTCGGAGTAGCCTTTGCCCATCAATCAGCTATGTCCCGGAGTAGCCTTTGCCCATCCATCAGCTATATGTCCCGGAGTAGCCTTTGCCCATCCATCAGCTATGTCCCGGAGTCGCCTCTTACGACACCCATGGGAAGACATGAGGTGGTCTATTCGTAGTTGAAAACCACACGGCTATTCATATAACTTATAACATTCATATAACGGCCATAGCTAAACATGGGCTCAACTTGAAAGGATTTTTGCCCCAGCCCGCTCCCTTTGAAGGCAGGTTGGCGCCCGCAGAATTACATTTATTAATTACTAGCTTTCCGTTCCTGTAGAAACTTCATAATTATATACAGGGTGTCCCAAAAGATTACGTAGCTGGGAAGGGGGGTGATAGGGATGGTCACAAGGGTCACCAGAAAAATATAAAAAATTCCCTCTGGGTGTTTAAAAAAATAAATGGCATTTTTTAAAAGACTAAAAATTTTACACCTTGTGCTAACTGTACCTACAAAAATGGCTGTATTTAAAAAAAATGCTGTTATGTTATCTTCAATAACAACAAGGTCATCAACATCAACATCAAAAATAACAAGGTGTAAAATTTTAAGTTTTTAAAAAAATGCCATTTTTTTTTAAATACCCAGAGCGGATTTTTTTTTTATTTTTCTAGTGACCATTGTGTCCACCCCTTTCACCCCCTTTCCCAGCTACTTAACCTTTTGGGACACCCTGTATATAGCCCATAGCCTTCCTCGATTAATGGGCTACCCAAAAATAAAAATTCTACTAACTGGAAATAAAGTGAATTACTGCCTAAATTGTTTTCATGATCCAAATCATGAAAAAAATTTCACGCTTAAGACAGGATAATTAAGAGGTGAAATCAAATTTTCGTTTCAGGTTAAAAAAAAAAAACAACAATTAAATATCAGTGTTAGATATTACCCCCAAGTTGTTAGATTGAAACATATAGGTATTATAGGAAAGGCTAGGAAGCGAATCACATAACGATATCACTAGAATTTCGTGTAAAATTTCTTCAATACTGTAAGGATATTGTAACGTAATACCTATGTTTTTAATATTGTCATTTTGAAGCTACATTGACTTAATAAATTAACATATTTAAAATATTTTTTGCAGGCGTAGTTAACACTAAGTCGAAGACGTTTTTATCAAAGTCATAGTGACTAGGTGATTAGCCTCTAGGTCTTCTCTTATTGTATAATCACAGGAGATTTATATTTAAGTTAATAAACTCATCATCATCATCAGCCCGTATAACGTCCACTGGTGAACATGGGCCTCCTCCCGAGGGAGTGTGTTTGCCATAGTCACCACGCTTGGCAGGCGGGTTGGTGACCGCAGGATTATGTTGTACTACACAAGGAAACGCTGCTGCCCGTTCCTTGACATACGATTATTATAGATGATGTTATAACAATCGGGACCAACGGTTTAACGTGCTTTCCGAGGCACGAGGGTAGTCCCTCAACCAACCAGACCCGGATAGAAATCTAAGAATTTACACTAAGATGTCTTGTCCGGCGTGGGGATCGAACCCACTACCTCCGAGATTTAAAGCGAGCCAAATACCGCTACGCTACGGAGGTTGTCATACAAATAAACTCACAGCCAGTAAATTATTTTATTTTACGAAGACGTTCTTAAAGTAGGGTTGGAATCCATCCGGGTCCGCGTCCATGGAGTGTCCAGGCCTGACTTTATTTGTATACCGGGTTTATAAATGTAAAGAGCGCCCGCGAGCCCGCGACACACGCACTGTGCCCGCACTTCGCGCCGCGATCACACGAAAAACCGACTTAAAAAACCTGATGACATGTCCAGGTTTTGGGCTCTTGAATCCGGGGTTTTCACGCGTCTTGTTCGGGTTGAGTAATTTTAGAGATAGCAACCCTATCCTCAAGATACATAAATAATGCGTATAAACCTCTAAATTACAGAAGACCGTTTCGTTGTAGGGTAAAGTTTTAATTAATACTACTTCAAAGCTTCGAATTATATTCAAGAAAGACTGCGAATGAGTTTTAGTATAGATGTTATTATAATTCGGAAGTGATTTAACTTTGTTTATACACCACTTTTATATGCAATTAAAAAACGCTGGGTGCTCTTAAAATATTGTTTGGGGAAAAACCTCTTTTACGGGAATTATTTTTATGGAACTCTTTATTACGTAAATCCCGTTTAATTTTTCATGTATTTTAATACAACATTTATTTTCTTTTTTCTCGATCCAAGGATCGAGTAAAAATAAAATAAATTGCTGACTGAGTTTAATTCTTTAAAATACGCTTTAACTATCACATGACATATCGACATTTTTAAATTTTAATTAATAAAATAATCGTTGAAATGTAAACAAACTTGCTAGGCAAATTGTTTGTTATTATTTCATCAATTGTATTATTAGTATTTGACTTAAAAATAAGTACGATCGATTCGACTACATTATCAATAAACGTTTTCTTTCGGAAATTTCTTCCTCTTTAAGATGCTTTTTTTAAATATTCTTAAATATGAATAGTTTCGGAGTTATTGACAAACAATGAAATCCTTTTTTTCTTTGCAACTTAATTTGTTAATAACTTTTGTAATTTTTTGCGTGCTAATTATTCCTTCGAATACATTTTTCTAGACGTCATTCCGAATCCAATGAGGTATCACTCATATTTTTAGGAGCTTTATCACTATTTTTCACCAATTTGAACTTGTTGACTATCATAGACTATTCATTTTCATATCGTTATCAAACATCAGCCTTTGAAATACGTTACGGGTACCGCTTACAGTACTGGGCATTGATACTTGCAAACGGTTAAATATGTAGGTATATTATTACACGATACTGCGGTCACCAACCCGCCTGACAAGCGTGGTGACTACAGCAACAACCTTACTCAAGAGCAGGCCCGTGTTCAGTAGTGGATGCTTTACGGGCTGACGATGAATAAATATTAAAGTTAGTAGATCTTTCTGCGCTTACCTTTAAAATAAGACTATTTTTATTCGTGTTTTAAGCGTCAATGTTTTACTCAACGAAGTATTTATAATTCTCTAACTTTCCGCACGAGGTTTCATCCGCGTAGTTCCGCGTAGTCCGCTTTGTAGTGGTGAATTTTTGAAGTTGTTCTTGTAACTTCTAAACCGATTTCAAGTAACATTAGCTTACTGTTAAGCTATGTGGAACCAAGATATATTAACAAAAGATATAGTTCTACACCGTCAGTATGAAATAATGTAAATTACTATATTTTTGTCATTACGAGATAACTCGGCGTTTCCCTGCGTGATCGAATCAGAAATGAAGAGATCCGCAGGAGAACTAAAAGTCGCTGACATAGCTCAACGGATTAGCAAGCTGAAGTGGCAATGGGCAGGACACATAGCTCGAAGAACTGACGGCCGATGGAGCAGAAAGGTTCTCGAGTGGAGATCATGAACTGGCATGCGCAGCGTAGGATGGCCGCCTTTACGATGGACCGACAACCTCATAAAAGTCGCGGGAAGTCGGTGGATGCAGGCCGCTGGCGATAGTTCCCGCTGGAAATCGATGGGGGAGGCCTATGTTCAGCAGTAGACTACAACAGGCTGATGATGATGATGTCATTACAATTATAATAGCCGGTAATTCTTTATACTTATTATTTAAATGTTTTGAACTCTTTATGGAAAAGATTACCTTATACTATATTTCAAAATTGAGATTAATAAAATTCGACCACCGGCAGGATTCGAACCTGCATCTTTGGGTAAAGCCCCCAATGCCTTAACCAATTAGGCTACGGTGGAACCACAGCCGGTCATCGAATTTTATTAATCTCTTTGTAACACGTCTCTAAGGAGGACGTTAGTGCCATCTATCGGTAATGATTCGCATTACTTCGATAAATATCGCCAAAGTTACATTTGGTATTAAGAGCGCGTGTTCGATTTAGCGCAAGTCAAAATCTACGCGATCTATCGAATGGCATACTCACTGCCGCACACTACAACGATTTCTCTGTGTGCGTGAGCGCTGAACCGTTGATAGTTAGTACGAATCATTTTGATACTTTTATTTATTTAGGACCTATATTTTTATTTTTACCCGACTACGGCGAAACAAATAGGAGGGTTATGATTTTGACCGGTATGTATGTATGAATGTATGTATGTTCATCTGTTCCCACTTAACTTCTAAACTACTTATCATAATTTGACAAATGAGGTATCGTTAGAAGTGTCTTGACCGTCCGCTGGTTATACGCTTGACGTCACATAACATTGAATATGGCGCCCTCTAGAGGACGTAAAGTACTTAATCATGAAATTATAACCCCAAAATAATTAAAATGAAAAGTAAGTTTAAAAACTAAAACCCGACTACTGAAAACGTTATGTTAGGGCATAAATCGAACAGATTACGTGTGACTCCGGATTTTTAATGTGTCTGTCTTTTTCTAATTTCAGATGACAATATTTTCTTGTTTCATACTTTTTAGGGCCTAATTTTTCAGTAGTCCATTTTAGTTTTTAAACTTACTTTTTTATATTTTTTGGATCTACGAAATTGTTAAAAATAAAATAAATTAAAACAAGCGTAGTAAACCAAGTAGGTATTTAATTTTAAAATCGCACATCTCTAATTGGCATTGACCGACTTTTTCTCGGGTCGATCATCTCTGGCAAAAGACATTTATTATAGAAGTCCAATAATTTGGGTTCCATTTTTGTCGTCCAAAATACGTCGTCTCTAGTAATTCTTGTGGTCTTCACATCGAATTCTTGTCCTGTCCACACCGCAAACAGGCAAACATTTTTTTGACTGAAAACAAATTTTATTTTATTTGAAAAAAATAAAATGCCTGTCGGCTAAACTAAAATGTACCTAATACGCACGGTCAACCGAACGTCAGTCGTTACACTTGAACTATGAAAATCGCCTATAAGTGATAGTGATTCTCACCTGATGTGGAGCTGGCCTTGGATTTGAAAGTACCAGTCGTGGTTGGTATTAACTGAACCATCAATTTTCCAAAACTTAATTTTTTTTTGCATTATGGCCTGTTCAGCAGTCATGTTACGAGCCGAATATGGACATTTCATTTCGACGATCCCTTCTTCGAATAGACCATCCGGAGACGCTCCCAAGAAAAAAAATTTTTGGTCAATGAAGAGTCCGCATTTTTGCACGACGATACCCTCTTGCTGCTCCAGTTGCTTGATAGCGGTTTTTTCATTCGTTTTCCCATATTCAATGGCTGTCACGCTGTTCAAAGAATAGGAATAGACGAGGGACTTCACGAGTGGCGCAGAGCTAATATTACATCGCCTTTTGCAAACCTAAAAAATAAATTATTGTAAATAACATCAACATCATCTTCAAGGATGATTTTCATATTTCATAATAGAAACGTACCTTGCTAAAAGATGAGGCTGTTAACAGGCATCTTCGTAGCTCCAGCCACAATGCGCTTTCAGCTTGCAATACTGTGTCTCGTTCTACCTCATGCCGTTTTTCTACCAGGCCTTTCAAGTTTTGCAAAAACAATTTTTTAGCAGTTTCATACTGTTCTGGCGTTAAATCCGGTTTTTGGCACGCCTCGCCGTAGTCGTTCCTGTTATTCTGAAAGACTATTTTTTTTTTGGAGCCCGGTCGATGATTACGGTTGCGGTTACTCTTGCAACGTCTCAACTCCAGGAGCTTAATTGATCTCCTGGGGCTTTTTTCAAAGTTGGTTTTGTACAAACTGTACTGCGCTTTGCCAGTATTGAAAGCTACAACTGCAGCGTGACACCGAGCTGTATACGAATTTTTCAATGAAAAATTAACACGTTTGCCACCTACGTGCTTTGCAACAATACTGTTAAATTGTTCGGCTCTATTATTATTTACATTATACAGCAAGCTTTTAGAGTTTAATGCTATTTGTACTGTGTGGACCATTAGTTTTGTAAGCAGAGTTGTCGCCAAGGGAACCAAGTCTTCCTCTGTTTTCTTTTCTTCTGTACAATAATAGGCTTCGCATTTACTATGGTCACCTAAAATATGCTTTGGGCTGTTAATAATATCATCCTTTAATTTAATTATTTTATCGGAACTGCTGGTATTTTGAGCATTGCGAAAGCGAGCTGCAGCTCTTACGGCTGTACGAAGTCGAGTGATTCTTTCATTCGTAAGTAGTTTTCTTTCGGAAAGTGGAATGGATGTATCTTTTTGTAGGTGCATAAGTTTACTACTGTAGTTTCTAAGCAGGTGGTTTGAACATTCAATTTTTTGCACTTGCACATTAGGATATGGCCTGCTTTCCAATATTTTTTTATAAGTGCTTGCATCTCCATCTGCTATAAGAGTTTTATATATCAAGTTATGAGTGGTGACTGAACTTTTAAATCCCTCGACTATGCTTGTCTGTTCCATACTTGTAGAAGATCCTACATGATTTCTAGTGCACTGATGTGTGGGTGGCGATTGGTTTTTTGATACAGATCGGGCGCATACTATACAGTATTTATTCTTTACCTTCATATATAAGACTTTCCCAGTTTTAAATCCAATAATTGCAGCTGCTCCCGATGCTGCAGCATAATTATTTCCATAGGACCTTTTAGACCAGCACGCATCAGCCACAACTACGATCGCAGGAATTCCGTCAATAATATCTCCACTTTCAATTGCTAGTTCACCTTCTTCTTTAGCTGCCTCTTTCATACTGGTTTCTGCAGCAACTGCCCACCAATTGGATACGTCTCTATGACACTTATTGTAGATATTTGGATTTAATTTTGGTAGGTCCATAGCTGTTAATAACTCATTTAAGTTAGTTCGTCCACAGCCAATTAACATTGCGCCAGTCAACGCAGCATGATTTATAGTCATATCATTGGACTCATCGGGTGAATTTTCACAAGAATGTATTTCAAATTTTTGGTTGCACATGTTACATTGGAAGTAGATGACTGAATCCAAACCAATAAGCTTCTCTCTTATAATTTGTATGTTGCTTATTGAACAACCTAAACCCGGATTGTGATCAGATAATGTTTTCATTTGGTCAAAAAAGTGATTGAAGTCAACAATTCTTCGACCTTCAATTCGAAATGGTGAATTGGTTGAAACATTTGATTCCACACTCTAAAACAAAAATGGTTAAGTATACATAAGGATTAAAAGGAAAAGAGATAGGTGTCATATTGTTAAACAACAATTCCAACATTATTAACAACAAATGATACTTACAATTTGGAATTCTTCAATATCGTTCGATTCCTCTACAGTACTTTGAATTCTATTTTCCGGTATTACGAGATCATCTATTAATGATGAGAAGACATCCTAAAAAAAAGTGTAAGGTTAGGGCGGGGAACTCAATATTATATTGCCGCTTATAAAATAATTAATGACAAATACTATCCGCAATGGCACATCACTATAAATAACCTCACAATAAATAAAAACTTAGAAATAGGTAAATTTGCGGTAGTATTTTCTAACTTACAGCTTTTTGGGGTTGGGGTTTATTAGTTTGTTATTTTTTTGTTAAATTTATGACTGCCTTTTTTGTATTTGACGTGGCAAATAACGATACTAATTAAAATACTTACATGACCTGTATTATCACGGTTTAATTCATCATCATTGGATTTACTCGACTGTTCTGTTCTCAACTGTTCAATTTGATTCTTTTTTTGTCTGAAAGAATAAACCTACTCGTAAATTCTAATTCAATATGCTTTTTATTCATGTACCTAAGTACTGGTGCTTTTAAATAGTCGAAAAAAAGTACATTTCAGGCGGGCGGAAGCCGCGGGTGGGAAGCTAATATAACATAATATACCAACCTTTTAGCTCTTGCCTTAGCCATATTTTCTAAATTTTTGCGTTTTCTGTTTACTAAATATAGCTTTGTTTTATTTCCCATTGCGTCTGAAACATAATTTGTCATCAGCATCACAATAAAATTTTAATAATGTCGGTCATAAAAATAAAACTGCGGTCGGGAAACCCTCGTCAGAAACGAAGTTCCTTCTCACGTATAATTTAAAGAAAAATTCGCAGCCGCCATCTTGGAATTACATTTTGACTTCACTATCGGCTTTAGCACCCTCGAAAACTACGAAAACGACATCCATGATGAAAAATTTGAAAATTTGCGCAGCCGCCATCTTGGATTTACATTTTAACGTTACTATCGGCTTTAGCACCTTAGAAAACTATGAAAACGACACCCATTACGCAAAATTTTAACATTTTTCGCAGCCGCCATCTTGAAAAAAATCACACTTTCTCCCTCTCTCTCTAACGACAGAAAGTAAGATAAGTATAAGTACGTATGTACGTACGTAAGTACGTAGTGATCGTAAGATCACACCATAAAAATATATTGTCGGTCTTCTAAAATAAAATATTTAACTTACCAAAGTCCTAAGATTTGACGATCACACTATATGCTTGCACTATCCTTGTAAACGTACGGCACAAGTCAACAAGGGTCAGCCAGAGCGCGCAGCGACGTGTCCTCTCTCCGGAAGGGCTCGCGGCCGACTGATTTGAATCGATTCGCGCGCAGAGTTTTATAGTAGTTTTAAAATATTTATAGAAAAATAATAGAGATAATTCAGTTGAATTTTTAAACTGTAAATTATAAAGAAGATGTTCTTCTATTACAGTAAGTATTAATTATATTAAATTAAGTAAGATATATTGGTGAAAATAATCATTTTATCGACTATAATTTCTGTAAAATTTCACATTGTTTTTATTTTAATTTCGTAGGTAAGTAGCCTAAAACAAAAAATCCTTTTAACTAACTATTTTCTTAAGGATCTTAGCAATTAGTTAAAAAAAATTGTTTGTTAGATCTGTCAGTACTTTCAGATATTTTTAGCTTCGAAATTGACACTGAAAGTGAAATCAAGAAAACCTCTGTTCGGTTATCTCGATGGTATTCACAAACACTATATTAATCGAAAAAAGTATCTAATTAACTTTATAAACGAAAACATTTCCTAAAATTATTAGTAATTGATATGTTTGTAAGATAAGTGGTTGATGAACAATCTAGTTTGAAAAGTCACGTTTTTGAGCCAAACAGCGCTCGGGCCGCGTATACGCTCTTAAATATTAAACGATGATTTGGCTGGATGGCTTTACCCAAAGATGCAGGTTCGAATCCTGCCGGTGGTCGAATTTTATTAATCTCAATTTTGAAATATCTTTATACTTAGTTGAAGAGTTCACTCCTAGCTGTATAGGTACAAATACAAATACACATAATAGTAAACTCTTCTCATAAACGTGTACATATAAATTTAAAATGTGTTTCAAAATGTGTACACCTATCTCTTTTGTTGATTGAACATTAGCATTTCCTTTCAAACCTAACTCAAGGACGTAAAGGACTGAGCGAGGTATTACGTAAAACTAGACACAGGTTCTGTGATCTAAGTGCACCGCACTATCTAAGCCTAGTAGGCACCTACTCCTCGCCAACGGCGGACGGAGGAATAGCCGGGGGGTTTTAGTAGTGTAGGTTCTTCTGCTGGTGGCATGACTAGCATACCACGCTATGGCGTGGGCGAGTCCCACATTCCTCTTTGTTGGCGCGAAAAACGCTGCAGTGGCGAAGAAGATGCGTAAATGCATTTCCCCACGAACAACAAAAAAGAAGATACCTCCTCCTCGAACTTTCAATCTATACCAATACTTAATGCCCGCGCGCATTTTCACCTGCGTAGCACCGATGTCTATCTTCCTCATAAATCTGAGTAAAAACATAACCTCTCACAAATTAAACAAACTCGAATAACTTCTGAATCCGAACTTCTAAAATGCTGATATTTAAAATTTTACAGTAGATACTATCTACTAAATAAATATAAAAGTTTGCACAAACACGAGAACTTCAAGCGGTACAAAACTCCCATACATGCTTGCCATTGTCCTTTAGCCTGTAGCCTTGTTCGATTAATGGGCAATCGAAGACTAAAAGCAGGTTTTCAAATAGAACCAGTAGTTTTTCAGATTAGCGCGTTCGAGCAAGCAAACAAACCCTTCAGCTTTATGTACCTATAAAGGAAAGATTTGATTGTTTGTTTGTCTATTTGTGTGATTTGAATAAACTCCGAAATTTCTTGACCGATTTGAAAAAATCCATTCGCAAGCTACACTACCTTTCCCCGGATGACATAGGCTATATTGAATTATGAAGTTCCCACGGGAACGGAAGCTACGCGGCTGAAATCGCGCGCGGTTTCTAGTAGATTATAAAGAGGAAATATTTGATAATTTGTTTGCAATGAATTGTAATTTTAGTTTGGTTTGATATACATATTTTGTATTCTTGTGATGAAGAGCGGATCGTTCCAATACAAGCATTATTTTGCTTAAAGGAAAGATCCTCCCCTTGTATCATGTACCTATGTTTTTAATGGCTCAATAAACATTTTGTATTTATATTTTGTTTTTTTTTTATTTGTTTGCAATGCTTCGGAACTAACGGACCGATTTAAAAAAATCTTCCACTATCAGGAAGTTACATTATCCAGGAGGAACATAGGCTATATTTAATTATGAACTTGATACGGAAACGTGACTTATGCGGGTAAAACCCTGAGCGGGAAGCAATGTTTAATAAATCTATCTAAATTTTTGTAACCGATCATCAAATTGCATTAAAACGTAATTAAGGTTGTAGGTATACTAATTAACTACCTAAATTAATTAAACCATTATTATGATGTATTAAACAAGACATGATTTACAGCTTAATTCATTCATTAATTAATGGTCATTACTTCGAAAGACCTTAAGCGAAAAGCAAGATCTAAACTTAATATACTGGGTGACTATTTTAACGTCTTGAAAATAATAGGGCCCGATATGTATATAAAGTCGATGTCTAAATTATCATATGTATAAGAGAAAAAACGTGTATTCCAAATAAAGGGTACAGTCTAAGGGCAAGAATGTCTAAATAATAGATTTAGAGAAAATGCAATTAAAAGTTAGAAAATATTGATTCGATTAAGAAGAAAAAATGTCCGATGATGACAAATCGTGAGTAAAACCAGTTAGTTAATATAAATATCTGCATCTATGGTAATTAGATACCCGATATAATTACCATAGACGAAGAAGTTGCCAAAAAAAAAAAAAAAAAAAATTGGACATTCCCTGTTCTTTGCTATATTTATTATAATATATACCTTTTAAATATTATTAGGACACATAGAAGACATAAAAGAATATTCCAAATATTGAGATACATATACTAAAATTATACCAAAAAATAATATTATGAAAGTAATAATTAAAAAAGTAACATTCATTCTTAAATGTGTAAATCTTACGATGCAACACATTTTTTTTACGTTTAATACCTACTTATTATATAAAAATACTTTCTATAAAATGTAATTTAAAATACAAATATATTTAATTTATAGTACCTATGTATTTTGGTATGGCAGGTATACACAAAAGTGTTGGTACTGATTTCAGTTTCAAAGTTGTTGAATATGGAAAATGAATAAATCTAACTATATTAAAATTAATTATCACGATAGGTAAGAAATTAATAACCTTACTTATATTATGAGTTAATTTTAATATTTTTCCTATAAAATATTTAAATCTACATTATAAAATGAACAAAAATAATTGAAATAAGAATTTCATTTACTGTATTTTATTTTCCATATAATTTTGACTTAAACATTTTTATATTGCAAATAAAAATTGACCTTTAAAAATAAGCAATATAAGTACTTCAACAACATACCTTTTGCCAATACGAATAAGGTTCAAAATCCCTTCACAAGCAAAACGATATTATAATTCACACATATATCACTTTCGACACAAATTCAGTCGTCAACTGTTTCGCGCAACTACCTAGTGTGCGTCGCGACGGTTTAGCCAACACTGGTTGTTTCGTTCGCGTTATGCGCACGCGCAACCAGTATACCTTGAACTTTCAGTAGTGGCTGCTGTTGCCCCAACAATGTTGTTGTCAGCAGTTTTATGTTAAGGCGTGAGAAAATTATAAATACACGTATGATAGCATAATAAGGCGTAATAATCATAATTAATTTACAAGTTAAACATGATAGGTATAAATGTTTTTTTTTTTTTTGTGAAAAACGTAATTATTTTAGGATTATGTCGGTTTTATTGAGATTATCGTTTCAGTTATAAACAAAAACCTATTTTTCCAAGCCTAACCTATCTTTTCACTTTTTTAAATACCTACCAATACTCTGTGTACACAAAAAATAATAATAATTGTCGCAAGATAGATTAAAATAATCGATTTTTATTCGTACAGTCCAGTCAGATAATGAAATTCACTACCCGCTAATATCCGTAAATGCTATTTCCCTTTTCAAAAAAAGAGTGAAAGAACACTATCTGTCCTCTTCGAAATAATATTAATATTTGTGTATGTATTATAACTGTTTATCATTGTCTGTATGTATCTAAGTATGTGTTTAGTTATTGTATGTGTATTATCTACTCCGTAGCGTAGCGGTAATTGGCTTGCTTTAAATCTCGTAGGTCGTGGGTTCGATCCCTACACCGGACAAGAAATCTTTGTGTAAATTCTAAGATTTCTTTCCGGGTCTGGTTTGTTGAGTGACTACCCTCCGTACCTCGGAAAGCACGTCAAGCCGTTGGTCCCGATTGTTATAACATCATCTATAATAATCGTATATCAAGGAACGGGCAGCAGCGTTTCCTTGTGTGATACAACATAATACTGCGGTCACCAACCCGCCTGCCAAGCGTGGTGACTATGGCAATACCCTCCCTCGGGAGAAGGCCCATGTTCAGCAGTGGACGTTATACGGGCTGATGATGATACTTACACACTTTCATTTATTTCTTTATTTTTATCCCTTCTTTCGCAGGTCTACTGGAAGCGATTTCGTTACAAATAAGTAGTACCTTTGTACATTGCTTTTTGTTTGTATTAATTTTCTTTTCTCGACTGTATTTGTTGTGTGTACGAAAAAAAAAAAAAAAAAAAAAAAAAAAAATTCAATAGTACCTACATCACTGCTATAATATTAGTAGGATAATATAACTCTCGGTTATGACATTTAATCGAGAGTTATATTATCCTACTATCCTTCTCCATTACCATCCCAAATTATGATTATAAAGTTTCAGAAAAAAATTCATATACATTATGAATACTAGACATAAGAGAAATAATTTATTTTTATTTTATTTAAAAACATCAGCTCTATAAAAGTACATAGGCGGACTTAATGCCATAGATATTCTCTAACAGTCTACCAGAGGGTTGTGCAGAGACAATGTAGTAGATGTGTTACGGCTAAAGGTGTGAACATAAACTTAAGATTAGCCGGCTAAACTTAGGTTTATCTTCGACAAGCAGCTAAAGTTCGATAACATGTTAGTTTGCGTCGTGATATTCTAGGTTTTAATTAAATTAAACAATACCTACGCACGGCAAAAAAAGGGGTTGGGGTGGTTAAAAAAAAAAACCTAAACCTAAACCAATGGAGTTGAACAGGGACTTATTCAGGTTGACCTTAGTTTAACCGCATGTGGTCGGCTAGACCTAACCTAACCTAGGTCTTCTTTAATTTTAAGTTTATGTTCACTACTACCTTTAGCCGTAACAGATGCACTATAAAATTAACTGTATCTAAGACTTAGTTATACTTGCAACTGGTCTCCATAGAATATGCAATTCTTTTATGGGGCAATGTACCTATTTGCTTTTATAACAAACTCCCGAATAATATTAGAGAACTATCTGTTCAAAAATTTAAAGCCATTGTCAAAGGTAAATTATGTAAAACGGCATATTATAACAGAATAGCGTCGGAGTAACTTGCTCTGGAATGATACTGCTGCTAATCAATATTGTCAAAGTAATCAATATTGTAAAGATAAATTGATTATTTAAAAAAACCGGCCAAGAGCGTGTTGGGCACGCACATGAAACGGTTCCGTAGCCATATACAGGGTGAAATGTTAGTCACCAGCCAAATTTTTTCTAGGCATTAGGTATCATTCACTAACACCAATTTTGAAAAAAAAACGATACCTAAAATTTTCATAATTTATAATTTACTCGAAGGAATTATCCGCTCTGCGTGGTCACCAAGTAAAATGTTAATAATACTACGTGCCGCGCGAACATCAATGAGAGCGCACGTCGTTACCCCCGCCCCCACTACCCCTGAGCGGCACTACCTATGATCTAGTCGGCCACGCGCACCCCTTCGCGGGCCTTTGTGACGTGATTTCTCAATATTTTTGTATTGAGTGATACTAAATGAAAAAACACGTATTCAATGATTTTTACTAAAGATTAACATATCAAAATTTGGCTGGTGATTAAAATTTCACCCTGTATATCTAAAATGCCAATTTTTTAAATTAATAAATTTGAATTTCATTTTGCGTCCGACTCCATTGTTCCGCTTTTGTCATGGTTCCATTCTACTACAATTTTTTTTGGTTTCAATAATGATCTACCCTGGTCTGATACATTTTGTTATGACGACTGTAACTACCTACATAAGTTGGTCGAGTTGTATACAAATTTATGATACCGAAACAGTTTTAGTTGAAAGTACTTGCTTAGAGGTATATGTCTCTTTTTTCAAAATTATTATAGTAATATTTCAAAAGTAAAGAGGTGCTAGACGTGAAACGCTCTATTTTTAACCTTGTATTATGTTATCTCGAGACTGTGGGATTTGATATACACAGTTACAAGGCAGTTTTTGTTGCATTTTAGGAGACCTTTCCAACGATACCCTACACGATGGGGATAGTCGAAATTACCCAACTAGCAAAATAATCCAGGAAAGCAATTTTATAATGCTACGTGGACTTATAAAGCTCCGATGAAGGTTTTGGTGGTTGCTACTACGCTTTTAACAGCATAAATACATGCTGTTTTTACTCAAGTACATTGTATCCTATAATTTGTACCTATATCCGAATACAGGATCATATTTCCTGACAAATATAGGATTAAGACTCCTATAAAAGCATGAAATAAGAGTTATTACACTCAAGAGTAATTACTCCGGTAAGTCAGACTTTCATGCGCCTATAAGATAACATCTGCGGGCCATTTAAATCTTAATACTCCTGTAGGAGCATGTACCAGGAATATATGCATTGAGGAGCAATCACTCTTGTTATTTTACTTATAGCCTCATATAAGCTAATATTTTGTGGCCAATATAAGTAAATTAAAGTTAAAATACTGTAAGTCATTTATGTATCTAGTTTGGTTTAACATAACCTTAGAAGTAACCTAAAAGATTATAACAGCACTCGGTAGGATAAAATGTGCTCTTTATTTATTTATTTTAGATTTATCGTATGCCGTTTTAAACCTAGACATATTTATATAGGCATTCCACAGGAGTGTTATTGTCTAAGTAATCTCAAACAATCTTGGTTAAAACTCTTAAGAAGCCACCTTTGCTTGTAACGACCAGTTCAGGCGAAAACACGCTTTACATATGTTTAGCAAATTCTCTTGTAGGATTTAACATCAGCTAATTTAATTATAAAAGTTTTTGTCTACAAATATTGAATAAAAACCGGCTAAGAGCGTGTCGGGCACGCAAAGGAAAGGGTTCCGCAGCCATGCATATCTAAAATGCCAATTTTTTTAATTTATAAAGTTAAATTTCATTTTGCAACTACATAAGTTGGTCGAGTTGTATTTAAATAACTTTCTATGATACCGAGTTCGCTATAGTTTTAGTTGAAAGTATTTACTATAAAAATGTGATATATACCTCTAGTATATATCACATTTTTTTCAGAATTATTTTTCAAATTTTTCAAAAGTTAGTAGGGGGGACGCTCTAATTTTAACTTTGTATAGGTTATCTCGAGACTGGGGGGTTTGATCTACATAGTTCCAATGCAGTCTTTTTGAACTTCAAGAGACCTTTCCAACAATTTCCCTACACGTTGTATGGGAGGGGGGCTGAAAAAATATTATTTTCCTATAGTTTTAAAAACCAAGTTTCGGATCTTCAATATGCATCTCTCCACCAAGTTTCGTGACAAACGGTGCAGTGCGGCAGAGTACGAGCCCTGACGGACGGATGGACATGACGAAACTAAGGGTTCCTTGTGCACTACGGAACCCTTAAATGGATTGAAATAACTGGAAGCAGTTTAAAAAAAGTGGATCTTATAAAAGAAAAGTAAAAAAAATAACATGTAAAGAAATGGTAACCGCAGTGAGCACCGATATTTTTAATTTAACTGGTGAAGACCGTATCGCGAAATGTATTGGCACAACGGTTTGATCAAATGTTTGAAAAAAAAAATGAGACAATGTTATTGTTTACCAAAAGAGTAGAGAGGAGTTGTTTACCAGAAGATTTCTCGAAACATAAATGTTGATGGATTACCAGTTTTCAGTAGAACAAACGTTAAAATATATTTTTTTAACTTTCTATAAATATTAATCGATTTTCATCAGGGCATTGCATAACCCTAATCGGTAACAATGGCGATTCTTCTTCGGTTTTGAGATAACCCAATATAGAACCAATATACTTATATTGGTACTATGTCACACTTGGAAATGCTAAAAATACTTATTTTAGCACTATGTCACACTTGGAAATGCTTACTAAGAAAATGTCAGATGCCTTCATAATATTAATTTAATATTAATTGATACTAAAATGTAAATAAGCAAATTTCAAGAGGCGCTTTAAAATTGTTATCAAAACCATGAAAGATTTCACAGAAAATTCATGTTCCCCTACGAAAAAGCTATAAGACTAACAATTTTACAACAATAACATTTTGTTTTTCAAGTATGGTTGACATTAGTAAATTCTGATTCATATAAATACTAAAAATGTTAAAAAAAAATTATTACAGATCAGAACAATGTCCGATACACTCACTTCGACTGTTCACAATATATGAGCTTATAGAAGCATTTCTAGGCGCGTATTAATCTATTTTTTTTACTATAATTTACTTATATTGAGATTAACAGGAGTAATTGCATTGACGTAATTCAATTACAGGAGCAATATAGGCGTATATGACATTTCAGCGGTCTAATATAAATACGTTATAAGTAAAAGTAGACTTATAAAGTGGGCCCTTTTCGCGACTTATATGTGGATATAAGTCTCATATAGTCCTCGGTAAATGACCGCCCTGAGCCGAGGTCCAAGTCCCAAAGGGGACGCCCTCTTGCGCAGGTTGCTTAGTTTGTAGTGTTTAAACCATTTATCTAGGCTCTGCTCGCCTTTGTGCCCGGTGAAGTAGCAAAAGCCTCAGGGCTAACTACATAAGTCCGCCCGAAAAAAAAAACCTCGGTAAATGATGGTTCTAGGATAGTATAAAAACCATTTTTTGCTAGTTGGGTATTTTTTTAAGTATCCCAAAGAAAAATAAATGTAAGTTTTGTCACCTACCGATACCTTTATCTATGTATGTCAGTTCCATGTATGTCTCCGTCTTAAAATATACCACAATGTCTTACCATAGGTGTTATAAGAGGGAAGGGAGATGACATGAATAGGCACTACTAATGGATGGGAAGCAGTATCTATCAGCTCAAGGTTTCTTATCATCTTACTGCAATCGCCAATCCACCTTCCATTCATGGTGATTATGGTAACAACTCTTATGGTCTATTTAAGGGAGACCCATGTTCAGCAGTGGACTAAACGGGTCTTTGAAGAAGAAGAATATTTAATAAATATATAGAAGACCAAAGACCACAGCTGCCAGAAAAGTTTACATAGCTGAAATAAAAGCTTTTGTAGCATGTGCGGATCATTTTGCAATTTGTTTAATAACTAGCTAATGCCCGCGACTTCGTCCGCGTAAAAAAGAGATTCTACATTGATACTATAGTTTTGGAGATAAGCGGCATACATGGACAAACAAATAGACATACAACATTTAAGCCTAATAGTACAAGATCCGGCTACTGAATTAGTGCGTTCATCGAGTATTTGCTAAAAACCAAATTTTTACGCTTATTTATGATTAGGAGAATATAGATCTACTAGGTTGCCTATCAAAATGTGGCCTGTAATTGATTTTCCGTAAACAATTTCACTGACATGTTTTTTCAATAAAATATCGAAAAGAAAAAAACAATATCAGCGAGTATTTATATTCGAGGTATCAATTAGTTGCAGAGTAACCCTTACTCTTGAATGTTTTTTTTTTCGGACGGACATTACGTGGTTTCAATTCTTTTGCTATTTCGTACTTCAATCATATTCTGAATCATGGCTCCAGTGAAGGTGGTCGGTGCTTGTTTTAGTATGAATTGGCTTGTAACTAAAAACACAGAATGACGGGTTCAGTGACATCACGCTCGTAGGGTGCTGGGTAAATCCGTTTGGTGTTTGCCAACTTTTAACGACATATATAAGTACATTTTACATTTAAATAGGTACTTAACTATCGTACGAATATTATATATTTGAAAATTAAATATTTTTGCGCTTTCTAAAAAAAGCAAATAACCCACATTTGCGTTTTTTGCTTAAAAAAAAGCCCGAAACTTAGCATTTCAAAAAAATCCTATCAAGCCACACATGTTTACAACAAATCATCTTTGGCCCTTGTGCCACAAAAAGATTGGAATATACGTCTTTAAAAGGCGACAGTCCCATTCGTGGAGACTAGACTGTCGGTCGATACGGCGTTAAATTCAAACATAACATAGTATGAATATGCTTAGCGGGAAGCAATTTTATTTTTAAAAGGAATTCAATTTAATCGCAGACACTATGGTTTTCTATGTTTCTTCTTACAGACATTGTAGATATTTTTTGTTTTCCTACATATCAATAATTACGACGGTAATGCTACCAGTAGCCATTTTGTAGTTGTGAAGTGAAGTATACTACCTATTTCTTTTATAACCAAGTTCACAGATTGCCATAAACATAGCAAATTGCCCGTAAAACGTAATTTACAGGTCAAATATGATACTGTTAATATCTTCATTTCCATATAATCGTATGATTTTATTGAAATAATTTCCCATAAATGTGACTTTGATTACGTCTATTAAAGTTTTACAAGTTACCTATTTCTGTTTAGTTCAGGTAGAATTGGTTGACCTAACTTTTACAATCTAGAATTTGAATTTCATATATTATAGATTGTATATGTATAAGAACAGTAGTTAAACATGCTTTCCGAGGCTCGTAAGGGTACGTTACTTTTCCACCTAAAAACTTATAGACTAAGGTATAATTCGACATTTTTTAATTTATAGGCAACACAGTCAAAAGGTCCTTAATTAACTTTTGATAATTAAATAAAAGAAGCGTATATACGTCAATAGGAAAATTTACGTTTGAAAATGGGACAAAGGGGTGAGATTTAATTATATCAAAATTTTCCTCTACTTATTATATCTTTATATATATATATATACATATATTATTATATTTTACATGAATAATCTCACACAATGTTTGTATTACAATCGATCTACATATATATTTATTTGTTCATATTATATCATTATTCCCGTATCGTTATACGGCCGTAGACGTTCTACTGCTTAACATGCCTCCTCCCGAAGGATGGTATTTGCCATAGTCACCACGCTTGGCAGGCGGTTTGGTGACCGCAGTATTATGTTGTAACACAAGGAAACGCTGCTGCCCGTTCCCTGGTATACGATTGTTATAGATGATGTTTTAACAATCGGGACCAACGGCTTAACGTGCTTTCCGAGACACGTAGGGTAGTCCCTCAACCATCCAGTCTTGGAAAGAAATCTTAGAATTTACACAAAGATTTCTCTTCCGGTGTGTGGATCGAACTCACGACCTCCGAGATTTAAAGCTAGCAATATACCGCTACGCTACGGATGCTGCCTGTGTAAGATGCGCTCATTCGTAAAAACTAGAGCTCAATTTACCCATGTATCTACATTTATCATTGCTGTTTCCTTGAGAAATATTTTTTTGTAAAACTCATATGTTTATTTGAAAATGTTATGTAACGGTTCTATAGTTACTGTCGATAGTACTAATGGTAAATATTTATCGAATTCCAGCGGGAACGATCGCTAGCGGCCTGCATCCATCGACTCCCCGCGACCTTTACGAGGTCGTCGGTCCATCGTGGAGGCGATCGTCCTACGCTGCGCTTGCCAGTTCGTCGTCTCCACTCAAGAACCTTTCTGCTCCATCGGTCAGTTCTTCGAGCTCTGTGTCCTGCCCATTGCCACTTCAGTTTATTTGATAACTCTTAGTAATTTAGTTCGTCAGTATCTATCACAGTAACATAATATGTAGACGCTTAATAATTTCATCTACAATTTCCTCGGCGGCCTCGTTCTTTATTTAAATGTTAGCCCGATAGCGTACAATCGGTTGTATTCCGACTTTGTTTTACATTTCGTAGATATTTGGTCACTCAAAATGTAAAAATTCGATTAAGCAGATGTTATTTACTTGCGAATACGTATCTTACAACAGTAAGATTGTACATAATAACGATTATTGCGATATATTTTTTTTATTATTAAGTTTTAACATAAAACAATAGGAGTAAGATATATAAGCCACAACACCCTTATAAGCTTTATAACAAAGATTAAAAAAAAAGTTTGTTATCAAATATGTAATATAAAAGAGGGAGAAGTTCAATCCGTCTCGATAGGACCAAAAAATTATGGTGATTAAATATATAATATATAAAGATTCAGATCCAGTTTAATATTACCAGAAATGAATGGTGATGCGGACTGTAGGTAAAATTGTGATGTCTGGGTAGAATGCGGAGCGGGAATGCAGGATTAGCCGTGTTCACACCAATTATATAATCTAACCAAACTAAGGAAGCATGCACTCACCAGTAAGCCAGTTAATCAGCCTCCAAGCAGTGCTCAGCAATAGACAGCCTCGTAGTTCAGCGCGGCAATCGGCGTGCAGTAGCAGGATCCAAGCACTTAATGTTTATGGGTACACCAGACACCAAGCGTTATCACACACACGTGGTTAGAGTCCAAAATGTGAGGATAAAAGTAAACTGCGGTTAGAGTGCAGTCGTAAGAACAGCGCGTTCTCGACCACACCCGTTTGAGGTTATATATGAATAATATAATATTCGCGCAATGCGTCCCCAGGTGGCGCGATTATACAATTGGTATGATAAAAACGGCGTAAACATCCTCCCCGGCTTGGAAATCCGTAGGATTTTCAAAGATACAGCACATTAAAATAAGAGGAATTAGAATTGAGTATAAAACTCTAGTTTACTAAGTATACGTCTACGTATAGCTTTAGTTGTTAGACATATGAAAAGACAAATGTAAGCCTTTTGACTCTTGACGCCACGTCTACGAGATATGGTAATATTGATGGGCCCGGCATAGTCTACGCCTGTGTGAGTAAAAGCCTTTGCTTCTTGTACCAGAGTGGGCGGCAGACTAGCCATAATAGGCGTGGGATGAACAGGCGCAATTTTAAAACAAAAATTACACTGTCGTATGCGTTTTCGAATAATATTACGAGCGGAGATAATCCAGTAGCGCTGTCTTAATAAAGACATAAGAAGGTGCGAACCAGTATGACAATTGGAGCGATGACAATCATCAATGATCAGATTTACTATATGATCTTTACGAGGAAGTAAAATTGGATGACGATTCTCGTACGGCAAGTTAGCATTCGACAATCTACCGCCAACGCGGAGTAAACCATATTTATCAATAACGGGATCAAGTTTTCGCAAAGGAGCGGAGGGTAGCTTACCCTTTGAAATGTTTTTAATTTCATCAGCAGAGTATTTTTGCTGCAATTGAAGAAGAATTATATTTTCTGCAGCTTCAAGATCATAAACCTGAACTAGAGAAGAGCGAGGTAATTTATGTATGAAACGTAAGACGTACACAACGATGCGTAACAATTTTTTCCAAGAAGAAACCCGGAGAGCGAGCTCAAGAAGAGGCAAAGTAACCAACTCAGAAATAGTGGTAAGTGTTATAGAATTTTTAGTTTTAGGTATAGGACCTTTAACGCGGGATGGCTCCAATGGCGCAATTGGCCATTCAGCCATTGGACGACGCATCCAGGAAAGACCGTGCCACCAAAGCGGGTGAGTAATTATTTGTGAGGGTAGAAGACCTCTCGACAAACAATCACTGGGGTTCTCAGACCCATTTATATGAAAAAAGCAGTCAGGAGATAAATTCTCATGTATTTTAGTAACGCGATTGGCAACAAATACTTGCCAGCGGTGCGGAGAAGAGTGGATCTACGACAGAGCAATCGTAGAATCACTAAAAGCGAATATTTTATTTATTTTATAGTGGGAATTAAAATTAGTATAAACTTGTTTAACAAGTGTAGCGAGGAGCAGAGCTGCACACAACTCTAGCCTAGTTAAAGAAACTGTCTTGAGTGGAGCTACCTTAGATTTAGCACCCACCAAGTGAACGGATATGTCACCGTTAGGGTAAGATACATGAAGATATAAAACCGATCCATAGGCCTTGAGGCTAGCATCTCCAAAAGCAATTAAATTTACATCGCAGCCTGCAGCGATACCTAAATGACGAGGTATTTGTAAGTTAGATAATAATGAAAGTTCATTCTTGAACTTAATGAAGCGTTCAGTAAAATGAGCAGGCGGTTCCTCATCCCAACCTACCTATTCAAGCCAGAGTCTCTAATGCAGTCAGACGACGCTGAGCATGCGTGAAAGCATAACCTAAAGTTTTAGGATCATCCTTGTGGGGCAGCGAAACAATATAACGCCCACAACTTCTTTGGACGGTTGACTTATAAATCTTCTCACAATCCTGATCTTCCGGACTTATAACATTTTTAGAAGGAACTTCTTCCATTTCCCAAAACTTCACGAGAGTATTCTTAAAATTATCTATTAAGGGACCGAAGGACCAGGCTACACCAGCAGGGTTGACTGAAGGTATCTCCTCATAATAATATAGCAAGCGTTGTTTCAAGCGCGTGAGCTACGGGACGCGGAGAATCCGAAGAATCAGCTGATTGCGAGAAAGGCGGCGGTATCACTTTACCTCCGAGTAATATAAAAGCGAACATCTAAGTACCCAAAATGACGTCAATATCGCCAGGTGAGTACCAACATTCATCAGCGAGCGGTAAATTCTTAAAATGGTCCATCATAGATGCATGGACCACTCGTGAGGCGGGCAACTGATCAGTAATATGATCAGATACTAAAAGCGTTTAATTATATTGAGCTTTCGAAATACGAGATTGAATCTTAAGTTAAACGTAACCTTTAATAGGTGTGGAAATAGATCCTATTGTTTTCAAGGACGAATTCATAAGCGGATGAATATTTAGATTTAATTTTTTACAACACGCGAGAGAAATAATATTATTTTGAGAAGCACTGTCTATTAGACAGCGAATAACAAAGTTTTTTCCATTACTAATAACATACATTTGAGCAGTAGGTAACACGATTGTATTATTTACCTGACTACTAGACAAAGTTTTATGACACGAAGAACGTAAAGCGAAAGAATTAACGCATTCATTCAATGCTGCATCGGTATGTGAGTCATTCATGAGCGGTGAGGCTATGTGCGGTGTATGCATGCACACTGTCTGTCTATCGGCAGCGACAGAGTCGCGTGCGCTGCCATAGGGAGTGGACGCGCTGTGACTTGGGTGCCTATTCTCAAATCCCACGTTACGTTGTTAAACTCGCTCACCGCTGTCGAAATGCAGCAAAGAATGGTGCCTTTTTTGGCACTGTTTACATGTATGTTTAGAACCGCAATTAAGGGTATTATGTTTATCACTAAAACAATTAACACATAACTTATTATCTTTGATGAAATTAAAACGATCTTACATTGACATTTTTTTAAATTCAGAACACTCGTACAAATGAAAGTGATGTGAATTTTTACAGAACATGCGAGTTAATTTTACGTTATTATCCGTTAAAGCAAAACTAAACTTTCGATGTAAAATTACGCGATCGACTATTAGAATCGGACCCCTGAGTATGTGACGTATTTTGATGACGAACAGCTGTAGTTCGTTCAAGCACTTTAATATGATGTCGAACAAAACTTATTAAATCTGAACGTAGTAGTAGGAACATTTATGTCGCGGACAGATAACTCAAATTGTTGCACTAATTGCGAATCTAACTTTTTAATGGCTAAATGAGTAAACATGAAATCGGATAAATCGGGTAATTCTAATTGTTTTAACGCGGCCCATGAAGAATGCACACGTTCTATAAAGTTATTTAATTGAGAAGGTGAATCAGGAACAGGTTTTATAGAATATTATTTAAGTATATTGACCCGAGTAATCGTATATCCTGATATTTGGATACGAGAGCGTTCCATATGGTGGAATAGTTCGCACCAGTAGGTAAAATGCCCGCAAAAACATGTAAGGCACTTCCACTCAACTTTCCTACTAGGTATTGTACGCGTTGGTCATCATTTAATTGTTTATTATCATGAACATTAGTTTCAAAACTTTGATAGAAAAGCGGCCATGATTCTGGTTGGCCACAGAAACCTACCAAATTGAGTGGCGGCAAAACGCATTTATAATTACTATTGGAGGTAGTCTTAGAATTATTATCAGAAGAACTAACACGACGAAATTCTAATAAATTCGTTCGTGTGTATTGTATGAACGAAAATAAGGTTTCAAATGAACTCCAATCACTCCAATTAAGTTTATGATCAGGGTCCTGTTCTAATAACAAAGTGTTATATTGGTCACACAATGTGTTAAAATTATCGTAAAGTTTATCGATATTTGAAGAAGCGGCTAGAAAGTCTTGTTTACTTCTTGTTTCTACATTATCCGAAGGGATAATTTTCTTAGCTGTATTGAACAAACTATTTATGTGAGCGAATATGGATTCTTTTTTAGCTATTATAATTTTCAATTTCGCTGCGGACGCCATTTTGTGATGCTCAAGTACGAACCACAATAAGTTCGATACAATACAATAAACAACACGAAAGTAAACTATTTATGAGTTTATTATTGAAAAAGTCCAAAATGTGAGGATAAAAGTAAAATGCGGCTAGAGTGCAGTCGTAAGAACAGCGCGTTCTCGACCACACCCGTTTGAGGTTATATAGCAACAGTGGCGGGCGCTCGGCCAGCAATCGCAACGACTGAAGGTTGGCCAACATACCGAACTTAAAATGGTTCGCGCAATGCGTCCCCAGCTGGCGCGATTATACAATTGGTATGATAAAAACTGCGTAAACAATAGTAGCATTAATTGAGCCTCTAAAGTTTGAATGTGCTATCACATAATAAATAATAGTACATGATATCTTACAAAAATACTTCAAAGTGAAGGTTGTGTAATACACACATATAATTCATTCGGCTAAAAGAATATAATTTTATTTTCTTTACTTATTTATTTAATACAACATGCAACATACATTTATTAACTAATACAATAGTGTTTTGAATGACTATACTACTAATCTCGTTGAATATAAATAGCATGCATATGTTTAATATGAGCGGCCGTAGCCCAATGGCTAGTGCGTCGGGCTTGCGATCATGTGGTCACCTATTCGATCCTTACCCATTGCCCTACCGACATGAACCTACTCGTAACACATAAGATCACAGTGAAATGCATTCTTCCCCTTCTTTTGTGGCAGTGTTTCTAACTAATCCTTTTTTCCCTTCATAGACATAAGCCCTAGCAAAAAGTATTAAAGCGATAATAAAAATAAGCCCTTATTTAACAATCTTAAAATCCTTAAAATCTTATTCTACTGTTATTTACTATGTTAAGTTATTGTAATTGGCATGAAGACAAAAAAGTTATGATTAGTCCGTCAGTTAGATTACTTAAAAATATTGGACACTTCGTTAAAAAATTACATAGCAACAACAAACTATGTATTAAGTTCAGGAGAGGAGGCTTGTGACATCACTACTCGGTAAAATTGTACCTAGAAATGACGACACACGAAATTTCAACGCGCTGTATGTTCGTCATTTTTTGTTGGAGGAACGAAAAAAAAAATACGAATTTTATTTGGTAATCTTACTGACGGACTAAATAGCTTTTTTTAATCTTCATGCCTGCGTATGTATTAGACAGCGGTTTTAAAAATATGGTGTTGTTTTTCAGCATAGGACTCCCCTAGAGTTTGCTTGAATGTACGGGTTTGCGCTTCTCGCATCCACTTATTGCCTGCTACTCATTTAACGCCGTCTTCCCATCAGAGACACTTCTTTCCTCCTTTTATACTGTTTAGGGCTCCAGTCTGTTACGTCTCTAGCCCATTCATTCTTTTTTACTCCTAAAGTCTAGTAATAGCAAAGATCAAAGCGATTTAACTTAATGTAATCGTGTATTAAAATATGTTCAATTCCACATAGAAATCATGAGATTAAATATTGTGTAAGATTGTTGCGATACCTGTAAAGAAAAATAACACATATGAGGTGAGTTATTAAGAATACAAGACTCAAAATACTTATGCTATGTGTTATATTGGACCTGTACTATTGTATGTATTTCTTTAGCCTCTGTAACAACAAATACTAAAAACAGTGCAGGTAACGTAAATGTAAATATGTAAGGGGGACTCTCACACAACAAATGTGAAATTTTTTTGCCGTCTTTCGGTAGAAAACAGTATAATGAGTTGTATATTCACTTTAAAAATAAATCATTAAATTGAAATAATATAAATATTTAATGGGGTTCCCATACAACAGACGTGATTTCGATGCCTTTTTTTGCTCGATATTAATAAGGGCTTGATTTGAAATTATTGTGTTTGAATTCAAAATCTTGTGTTGTATAGATGGTACGGAACCTTTCATGCGTGGGTTCGACTCGCACTTGGCCGGTTTTATTATATTATGATTTTATTATTTAAGCATATATTCAACACTTACATCACTAAGAGATTCCAAACAAAGTACGCTGAATACTGTGCGGATGGCGATTGGTTTGAGAGCATACAAGTTCATTAGTCGTATAGTGGTGCGCGCGCGCATATTGTAATTGGTCTCCCAACCACACGAATAGATCGCCTGTCGAACCTTTTCACCCTGTAATAAAGTATAACTTATAAAAATGATTCAAGTTAAACATGCCAGCTTCAGTCACGGATCAGTATAGCCTAAGTCAAAAATTCTTTATTAATATCATGTTTAAAATATTTTAAATCATGTTCTTATGCTTTAAAATACCTTTCTTTTTCTACCACCATCTATAAGTTCTGGACGTGGCTACTCTGAGAAAAACTGACAAGAAACTAAGAGAAATCCTTTTTTTAATTAAATGTTATATCTATTACAATTATTAATAAAACTAGATATTAAAATTATAGTTAAATAATATGTGATATTGAAAAGATACATATATAAGATGAAAGTGAGCGTGTCTTACCGTTTCCATAAGCAAATTACTGTAATAACAAGGCGCAGAGGTGATCATGATTCCTCCAAAAACAAATGCCATGAACTCCAGACTAAAAATGCCTTGTTTCAATGTCTGCAATATACAAATAATTATTTAATAGTCTTCCTAAAGACTCCGGGGGCCCCTATGTTAAATATATACTTTTTAGAAACACATTTTCCTCCAACCCCCGATTCAAACCGGGGCAAGGGCCCCGGTGCATAGCTCAAGAGCTAGCTCTTTTCACAGCTTAGGTTAGAAGGCCCCCTGAGGTCCGGGGCCCTGGTGCACTGCACCACCTGGCCCTACGATAGCTACGCCACTAATTCGAACACGGGACACCAATGAAATCAATTACACTACCTAGATAAACGAGACACGTAATCATTGGCCGGTCACGACCGACGGATGATATAAAACAGGCGAATGCGATTTCGGAGCACCTAACGAGCGTTATAGCAGATTATTCTAGAATCGATGATAATATGATACTTATTCAGCACGTTGGTATTTACCGTCTCAACCCTTAGTTTGCAAAGAACTTTCTGCGAACTGTAAAGTATAGCAACAGTTGCGCAGGTTGCTAATAGCTGCAGCTCTGCTCACCTATACCCTATCTGCCCGGTGAAGAAGAAACTACAAACGTCCGTCTTAAAAAAATGAAATAAAAAATCTTGGTATCCACATTCATGTACTTGTTAAAAATCGAACAATATCAATTTATATCAAATAAATTATAGATAAGTAACGTTGTGTATAAAGTATATGTGATGTAAATATTCATATTCCATTTTATTACAGAGGTGCTAGATGACATCAGTTTTGTCTCAGTAAATATGTTTTAATGATAAGGGTATTAACTACTCTAAGTTTTGTTGACTGTACTTAGATACAGTGTGACCACTTGCAATTTGGATGCGGGTTTAATTTCTTCTTATAATAATAATAATTGCTTAATGGCAAAAATATCACAGGACAGACGGATTTTTTTTTATTTTGTACGTAAATACATAAGAGCCGAATAAAACATAAAAAAAATCATTAATTCAAGTACTTGCTTTGTTTGTTTTCAATAGGTTCAAAACAAATACTTAAAAGTATATAGACCGCTCAAAGGGCGAGATCTGAGGATTGAAGACGAATTGAAGTTATATTTAAAATTTAGCGACACAATTAATATTAACAACAATTAATGAAAAGTGCCATTGCAATTGCACATTTGAGAGATAAGGACCATAGCTCAAGGCACCACTGCAGCTAAATATCACATAATAATTAAAATTCAATAAAATGGCGTGATTTTGTAATTTAATAAAAACAAGAAAATGCACTTACCTCAATAATTTGATATATGCATAATGGAAATATGAGGGACACCAATTTCAGGGTAACCTCATAATAAAAGTGAAAGCTGCTCTCGACGTCAGCTATAAAACTGAAAGAAGTAATAAATAGTTAGCATACTAGTTCAATAATAACAAAACTAAATTATTTATTGTAATATTAAAAATAAACCTATAGCTCTTACCTATGTATGTACTGCAATCTCACCAGAATATATTTCAGCTTTGCTTCAATTATTTCTTCATCTTGATCGGTAAAAATGTCATCAATTTTTAATTTTATTATTTCTAGCTGCGCAACCGCATGTAGCATAAATATAGGTCCTAACGGCACAAATGCCACATATGTGCAACATATGACATAATCGAAGTACACTTCCAAAAAATAAGCAACTAAATAACCAGATATTTGACTTTTATGCTTCTCCAAAAAATTTGGATACGTAACATCGTAGAACGGAACATATCTAAATTCTCCTCGTAAGTAATTGTGGACATAAATTACAATACTTTTTGCGAAAAATGTAAGGGACCCTAAAATGCATAGCACTAGCCACTGTTTGCAAATTAAACGGCCGTTATCAGCATATTTAAACACAATTGCTTGTTCTTTCTTTGACAGGTTTTTCGTTAAATTATAGTCGTTTTGCATTTTATCGATGAGACCACGAATCGTTGACTGATGGACGATCAAGACGGTGTATTTATAAGTTATCAAAGCAAATGAAATTGCCATCACGCTATTTTTACAAGTCATTGTGAAATCATTCATTTTCAAATTAATACATATTATATTGTAAAATATGGTATAGCCATCGAACAAAAATATTCCCAGTATAACAGAAAGTTCGAGCAACCATTTAAAGTTTTTTTTTAAACATGGATGCGACCGATTTAAATTTAAAGCACAATTTGATATGTAATACATCTTTTCGAAATTTAGCTCCATTTTCACCGCTTACTAGTTTGTCCGTTATTTTGTATTGACGTGTTGATGTATATTGCACAGTTGTGGAGCAATCAATTATATAAATGACAGGCCATTGTGATTTAAAAAGAACGGAAACTTAAACTTGGTCGTAATAAGAAGGAAGCATTTTTTCCCTATTATGACTTTGCATTTTTTATTCGCAAAAGTGACGTCTTCAGTTTATTTAATAGACATGAAGATAATTTTTTTATAAAAAGAAGAAAATTATGAATAGATACAGTTAGATTACCAAAAAATATTGGACACGTATATATTTTTCGTTCCGCAAACAAAATATGACGAAGATACAGCGCGATGAAATTTCATGTGACGTCACTTCTAGGTACAATTTTACCTAGTAGTGAAGTCACAAGCCAGGAGGGCTTGAACTTTACAGTTTGTTGTTGCTCTATCTGTAATTTTTTATTGATTTGATAAATAAAAAATACATGTTAAATATTTTTTAGTAATCTAACCGACAGACTAAATATATTTTTTTAGTCTTCATATGTTGCAGTCAAAACTTTTAACCAGTCAAAAGTACTATTAACCAGCAAAATTAGTCAGAACTAACTAAACGTAACCTAACCTTAAACTACTTTTGACTGATTTTGTTAGTCAAAAGTACTTCTGACTGGCTAAGAGTCTTGACTGCAACATAATTATGTAAAATATATATATATATATAATTATGTTTGTATATTTCAGATGTTAGGGATACGATCCCCACGCCGGAAAATAAATCTTTCTGTTAATTCTAAGATTGCGTACTTCGGAAAGTACGTTAAACCATTGGTCCAGATCGTACTACTTCAGAAGATCTCAATGAAACCACGATGACTGCTAATATGTCAGGAGAATCGGTATCTGAATATAACCCAAATAATGATAATAACAGCTCATTAGATTCAACTATAAAGGTAAAGCAAAGAGAACTCAGCAAGCGAGTAAGGAGACCACCTTATTATTCCAATTGCCGGTATGCATATAGGTTGTTACATCTATCCTATGTACAACCCACATGCTTACTTTTGCTTGTTACTAAAGTAAAGCATTGAGCGGGGTATCAAAAAGTATCAGTGTAATTTCACCTGTATGATTATGGTTTTTATGTCAAAAAATGTGGTAATAGAATGGATACCATCTCACATTCAAATTGAAGGAAATTAGAGAGTTGGCTTGCTGGCCAAACAGGCCTGTATCGATGGTATAAGTTTCGCCGTGGTGCCCGCTTACTCAGAGTGTATTAAATTTGTAAAAAAAAATGTGCCGAGATCTGGAATGAATATTTTGATGAGCGTTCTAGGAGAAAGGCATTTGGTTTAAAACAATACAACCTCAACCCTTACATTATCCTTGGATTGATTATTGTAATTTTTTAAGAAGGGAATTGGTAGTTGCTTTGAGATCGCGTTCTGGACACATGCCATCAAAACATTTTGCATGGTTAATGAAAAAATCTGCGAGCCCGAACTGTGTTGATTGTGGTGTTATTGAAGATCTACAACATGTTTTGATGGAGTGTGTCCGAAACAGGAGAAGTCGTAATGAAGCCTTGGTTATAATATTGGTATGTGTAACACGATACTAACATCTCCTTAAAGTAATAAAGCGAGGATATTGTATAAGCTAGTTTTAGAAGGTTTAAGTGGTTAAAATTTAATGTAAATACTATGTATTTTGTTACTTAATGGGGTGACATTATCGCTGTGCGATAAAACCCTTAAAAAGAAAGAAAAAAAAAGTGATTATGGTTTTTGTGTTGATTGTCATGGTGTCACAGATTTTCTCTTAAAATAATATAACATATTTCGCTGATTAATGCTGCATTATTTATATTGTTTCATGGATCCATAACAATAATTGCATACCAAGGGACGGCTGCTGCTCGTTTCCCTTTGACCTAATAATGCGGTCGCCAACCCAACTGCCAAGTGTGGCGTCTATGGCAAAACCCTCTCTCAGGCTCATGTTCAGCAGTGGATGTTATATGGGCTGATGATAATGATGATATATGTAACTAATGTAACATCTATACATAAACTAAAACCGTAGAGGTCGAATGTCTGTACATAGAAAAAAATATGCTAAAAACCGAGTCAGGGGATGTTACACGCGTCCAGTTTTTTTTCAATATTTTTTGTTTCTCTGTCTCTTTGTCTAGTTGTACGGGCTAATTTCCGAAACTATTGCACCGATTTTAATGAAGTTTAGCAAAGTAGTACCTTTCATCGGTCAACATTTTAAACAATAATAATATTTAATCACATAAAAAATTATTGAGTTCCCGGGATAGATAAAAAACCGAAGGAATAACGAAACACCACGCGGACAAAGTCGCGGGTATCAGCTAGTTTAATTTTTTTAAATTGTTTTTTAAAATGTGTCCTACAAGACTGTAACCGTGAAAAATATTGACTCTAGCATCAGTGGTTTCTATTATTTATAACTAGCTGTCCCGAAAGTTTTTAAAAAAAATAATGTGCCATTCTCTTTAAACAACAGATAACCCAAAAAAAAATGTGGTTTTTGTTTGGGTTTTAATGAATTTAAAACAAACGCAACATTCTGTTTACAATTAAATATTAAGTATTTAAAGCTGATGTTTCACTTTCACATAATACAGTTTTCCTTTTACTGTCTGCACAAAGTCACTCCTATTAATTTGTTTTACTGTGAAATGTTGGTCTGTTATTACCGTAAAATATAAATACGGGTAATTGCATAAAGAAATAACTTAATAGCAGTGCCATCTAAATTACAGAAACCGGAAATTGCCCCTTTTGATCTAGAGAATGGTTTAAAATTATAGTTGCGACAAAATAATATGAAAATAAAAGGTTTGGAGTAGTACGGGAGGGCAATTATAACAATATATTTTAGTATATATACAGAATACAAATAAGAATCATAAAATATATATCAAATCAAATCAAATAATTTATTTGAAAAAATATGAGTTCACAAAGTTCTTAATAATTATAATACCGTTCATATCATATTAGCCTTTCGGCGTGCAGATTTTTTCACAGTTATATAATTTCAGAATTCATACGTTGTCAATTAAGATTGATTGATTATAGGTACAGTCAACAAACGAGATGGGTTTACACCATCAGTATCAAATAATGTAAATAAATATGTTTTTGTCACTATGATAGCCAGTTATTATTTATGGGTGAAGAGTTCGCTGCCAGCTGTGTACAAATACACATAAAATGCATTTAAATGGTTGTTAACCTATCTCTTTTGTTGACTGAACATAATTCCATATTAGCAATTAAGATTCTATTGCTTAAACATTATTTTCATCCCACCATCTCGGAAAGAGTATTTTTATTCTTCAATATCTGAGTGGAAAAGCCGTTTTTATTCTCTAGAGGATAAAGTAAATTGAATTTAGAACATCGTGTGCACTAAGTTTGTGAATTAAAAAAAACATTAAACCTATTTACTGCTACCTCTATGGTGCCGAATATATCATACAACTTTTTTTTAATTTGTTAAAAACTCAGACTCGGAACCTTCTTGGTGTTCTTTTTTCAATTTGCTTTGTACGCGGTTCTTTACGCGGCATTTTTTCACGTCATGGTTAAACCTTATATTAAAAACAAGAAACTTGAAAACAAGTGAAAAAACTAAAATGAGTGATTCTAGCGACGAGGAAGTTTGTTTGACGCCAACAGAATTGACTGAAACTGTTAATAATGCGCATTTCCTCGCTGAGGTGGAATGAAAAGTTTCGTGTTGCACTCGAGTGCAAAGATTTTTCACCTCGTGCTCTTTTGATTCCCTCGCTAACGCTCAGGATTCTAATTTTGAATCACTCGCTGCGCTCGTGATTCAATTTTAGAATCCTTCGCTTGCTCGGTCATCAAAATTGTACACGCGGTTAAAAAGCAACTTTGCACTCTTGTATAACAAATAACTATTCTTATTCATTATTAGTTTATTCAATTATAATTATAAGTCGGCAAAGGCATTATACAGCAACGCTTTTAGCTTTTCTAGCTGTCAGATGAGCTTGACGTCAATCAATCTGGACGGCAGATTTTAAAGTCTTACGAGGAAAATATTGACCATATATTTTTCAATTGTCCTAATTTTCTCTTTTCCCTTTATGATGATGTTATTGCTTCCCACATTCCTCGTACTTTCTCTTTTAAATTCCTTCTTTCCTTTGTAAAATAATAATAATTTATTATATATCATATCATATACAATGCTAACCTAATATTAAAAATAAATTAAACACTTGAATTATGGTTAAACGTTAACAACACAACACAGGTGTTGCAACCAGAACCCTTGCTAAGTTATGCAATAACTTGTATTAAGGGCTTGGTCCAAGCTCCTGACGTCGTTTGGATACATCAAAAAGGAGCGTGTCAGCAAACAGTGCTAGCATTTTATTGATTGTTCATTTATTTTTATTTTCAAATGTAAGTTTTTATGTGTGTGCGTGTGTGTATGGCGTGTAAGTAGTAGAAGTGAGCGAGGGTACGTTAAGAGTGACGTTCAGGGTGAATGGTCAGAGTGAAGGAGACATTCTGTGTTATGATAATTTGTAGTTAAAAGCCAATTTGTTAATATTTTCTTGAGAGCAGTTCAAAGCAGGGAAAAGATTAAGTTTTTTATTAAGTTTGTTGTATAATTGAGGCCCTTGGTAGCAAAGAAAACGTTTGGAAAATGAGTATTTGTATATGAAGGGCTGGCAGACTTTATCTTTGCGTCTTTTTGTTACTGTAGTAAAAGGGGTTACTTGGTGTTGAAGAAGTACAGTATTCAAAATAAATAGTTGTCTGACAGAGAGCACTTGGCATTGTTTATATAGTTCCTCTGTTGGGAATAGTAACGGACGAAAAGTACTCACCTTCAAAACTGCACGCTGGGCTCTTTCTAGTTTTAGCATAGTGGTTTGGAAGCTCCACCCCAGGCGGAAACACAGTATGCGTGGAGTGATTGGCAGAGGGCCAAATAACTCTCTTGACAATCTGGGCCTTTGCTACATGTCGAAGAGTTTTAAAGACGAATATGAGTTTTCTGATTCTTGATGTCAGTAAGTCTATATGCGCTTTGAAGTTGAGATTTTCATCTAGAGTCACTCCGAGGTATTTAATGGTTTGAGTACGTGCAAGTTTTGGACAAGAGCAGGCCGCCGGATTTGGGCTAGGTCACGAGTGTGCAGTTAGGAAGAAGGAGTCCGGGGGTTGCGTGGATTGGCGCATGGTAAAACAAATAATTTTGTTTTTTTCTGTATTAAGAATAAGCTGATTGAGATGTAGCCAATTAATTACTTTATCAAGTTCTCTTTGCGCTTTGTCGAGAGCATCGTGCCAGGTGTCACCTGAGATGGTTAGAGCGGAATCATCTGCGAATGCGGTGATTTGCCATTTTGAAGAGGGATTTCGCATAATCCATTTACGTAGATCAGGAAGAGGGTTGAACTAATCAGTAATTCAGTGTTGGTGACTCTCTTTATCACTCGCCATATTCTTTTATTATCACGGGCAGCTTCTCTTAATTCCACTCGGTTGTATTGGCGCTTTAAGTTTTTAACGATCTTGGTACAAAAGTTTCGGTATCTTTTATAAGTTAATTTAAGTATATGGTTTTCAGGCGTCATTCTGAGTTTTTTGTGCATTGCATCTCTGTTCCGCATACATCTCAGCATTCCGATGGTCATCCATGGTTTGAGTAGCCGTTTATGATTTGGTAGTCTTGTTATCGTAGTGTTGGCGCGTATTATTTTAGAAATAGTATTTAAGAAATAATCGGTGGCTTCGTTAGCATCTTTGAACTCGTAGATCGAGTCAAAGTTTATATATATTTTATATTTTATTCTTTATTGCACACAGTAAATACATAACATACAATTAATACAACGGAAACAACATGTACAAAGGCGAGCTTAATTCAATACTGAATTTTCTTCCAGCAAACCTTATGAAAGAAGCATTTGATTAAAAGTGCATAGCTAGTGTACAACGGACGAATCTAATAATATTTTCTACCAGATTGGTAAATAGGTACATATCAATAAACATACACTCTAATAGATACATATACAACTACATACTAATATTTAATCCTATATACATATTGTTAATTATAATATACTACATAAACTAACTTATATGTCCAAATTATGTAATATGATTACTGAATCAAAAAGTACTCCTTTGTTCTTCTTTTAAATGCGTTAAGAGAAGAACAAGCGCGAATGGGGTGTGGAAGGGAATTCCATAACCGCACTGCACGGACGGTAAAAGAGTGGTCGTATTTACTAGAGACATGAGGTGGGTTCTTTAAAAGAAGAGAGGTGGCGGTACGACAGGGTTTGTCTCTAGGTATCAAATACTCGAAGCGTTCGCGAAGGTATGTAGGGGCATTGGGATTGTGAAGGATAGAGAACAGAAGAGACAAGATATGACAGTCCCGACGCCTTCGAATAGGCAGCCACTTCAGTTTCAACCGAAACTCTGACACATGGTCATATTTTCGGAGGCCAAAAATGAAGCGGATACACAAATTCTGAAGGCGTTCAAGTTTGTCTAAAAGTTCCTCTGTTGCATCTAAGAAACAAACGTCGGCGTAATCTAAGTGAGAAATAAGAAGTAGTACCAGTACCAGTACTCCTGCCGACACCAAGAGATCTTAGGAATTGCCATACTTGTGCTGTATTGAGATTACTAATAGAATGGTGAATGTGGCGTCTTTTGGAATCTCTACACATTCGACTACAACGGTTGCGCAATGTTTTGTATTGTGCCCAATTTTGTTCAGTAGGTGCCTTTTTGTATCTCCTTTTAGCTTTGTCCCTTTGAGACATCACCTTTTTTATTTCGTCTGTAAGCCATGGTGCCGGAGCATGTTTAATGCGCACCCTTTTAATTGGCGCATGTATGTCGTACAATTTCAATACTAACTGGCTAAACGTGGCTACTTTTGAGTCAATATCGTTGCAGGTGTAAACAGGAGACCAATCTGTACTGGCCGCATCTGCCCTCAAGCGATCCAGAGAAATATTTTTAAAGCTTCGAAGAAAGTGAAATTTGGACTTACGCCGAGGACAGTAGATTTTATAAGAGACAAAGATAAGATCATGGTATGAGAAAGAGGAGGGCAACTGCCCATGAGTTGAAACTTTAGAAGAGTCGGAGACAAGTATTAAGTCTAGAAGAGAGGGAGTGCTATGTGGAGCATGGTGAGTAGAACCGAGTGGCAGAATATGCATGTTGACGGAAGAAACGAGAGAGAGAAGTCGTTGACTCCGTGCGTCATTTTTTAACAGACAAGTATTGAAGTCTCCAAGGATAACTATGTGTTCATATAGTGCAGACAGATTTTCGAGTTTATGTTCGAGTGAGGAGAAGGAATCTATCTGACACGATGGACTGTAAAATACACCCAAAATCATTTTACTGTGGTTTATGTTGACTTCAATAAAAAGGTATTCTGCTGATTTTGAGTAATCACTTGGAGACTGATCGAGAATCTTATGTTTAAGATCCGCACGGAGGTATATGGCAACACCACCTCCGCCCTTCCCGGTCCTATCATTACGAAGTAGCTTGAAACCTGGTAAGGCATACTGTGCAGAAGGTAGTGAAGGTTTGAGAAATGTTTCAGAAATGAGAACAGCATGAATTAGATCAGGATCAAAAGAAGACAAAATATCGGGATAATGGGCATGAACGCTTTGAGCATTTATATGGACTACATTAAAACATTTCGTAGAAGAAAAAGATAAGTGGGAGTACAATAGTTCGCGCAGTTGGAGTGACTCGTCATTATAAGATGCACTGGCGTATGAATCTATGGAAGAAGAACAAGAAAAAAATGAATAATCATCAGTATCGTTGAACATATAAATATAAAATAAAATAAATACGTAAAATAAATACAAATCAAAATAACAATTAAATTGTCCGAAGGCTTATGAGCTTAAGTTGACCCCCCGTACACTCAAATATAGACTTTCAAACAGATCGAAATTAACACATCAACTTGGCAAAAAGACTAAAGAATTACAACAAATAAAATGTGACATCAAAATATTACATTTTCTTTGAATGTCAGTTGTAGTGAGACAAATAGACAATAACAAAGCTAACAAAAAAATAAGAACACCTACAATGATAGTAATAAAATAAAGAAAAACAAAAGTATTACATAACTAAATTTGAAAAAATAACTGTTACTTGGCTTGTCTGCGGCTCCTTTTGTCGGATGTTGATGACGACGGCGGCGGTGGCTTGTTTGCAGTTTGTGTGGACCCTCCACTGCCTGGTTGCTTTCGGCCGGTATCGCTGGTTACATGTGCAGTAGGAAACTGAGATATGAGCCGGTCAAGCTCACAAGACGTTTCTATCTTCCGCCGTGACTTGTCCGGAAGCAGGATCACAACTTTCCCTTCCGATGTCCAGGAGTTTCGCTCACCGAAGTGTTTACGACATTTTATGAAGACTTCATGACGCGGTTTCGTTAAAAATTCCGAAAGAGTATAGCCACTGCCTTTGAGGCCAGTCTTGGCCTTCCATACCTCGCTCCGAACAGCGTACTGCTTGAAGCGGATCAAGAGAGGTCGCGGCTTACTTCTGTTTGAGCCCAATCGATGACAAGCGGCTATATCAGAACTGGTCACGTCCGACATCATCATTTGGTCGCGTAGTATAGTACCGACCGACACTATTGGATCCGCATCTTCTTTGACCCCATGAAGAAGCAGCACCTTCCTACGTGAAGCCATCTCGTGCCTGTCCATCCCCAGTACCAAGAGCTCAATCTGAGTCCTTAAAGTGGCCAGTGAGCTATAAACAAAGCTCCGGAACTCCACAAACTCCTTAGAGAGGCTGGCAACAGATTTGTGTGGCGCCTCTGTTGTAGTTGCAGTCTTCAAGTCTTCTTCATGTTGGGCCATCCTGCTTGTAAGAGATTCAGCCAGTCTCTCAACTTGTTCAGACAGCTTTGAGTAGATGTCCATACATATAATTGATAGTTATTATATATTTTGATTGTAAATAATAAAGTGTTTTATTGTTGATTTGAGCGCTTGGGAGTGTTACTTAATACAAAAATATTAATTAATCATAATAGATTCAGTATAACTATTTAATTTATTTAATTAAATGTAAGAGCAAGTTTTCTAGATGTTGTCACATGGGCTACCCACAAAAAAAAAAAATTATGGTTTATGTTTATGTTTTGCCATATCTATGTCTAAAGACTTGTGTTTATTTTTGAAAATGTTTGCAGCCGGAGTAGCGCGCTTCTTTTGGTTAAGACAAAGCAATATTATGTTAAAAAGCAAAGCAGTGTTATTATGGTCGGTCACAAAAGAGTCTATGACTATTGTAATTGCTAATAAATTTGCCCTAATCATATCGTGATCCAGACACGTATGTTCGCGAGTTGCATGTGTGTGTGTGGGGAAGAGACCATGGAACGCTATCAAGTCGAGGTAATCCGAGACATGGTTCGGGCAAGGCTTGGTGCTTATGTCAATGTTTATATCTCCGATGATGGCAATGGTCTTGTACGATGAGAGTTCTCTTAGTAACGAATCCTGGAGAAAGTTGTTTATATTCGATGTAGAGGGTGAGCGGTATATGAATGTATAGGCGTATGTGGTGCCGATCTTAAGTACAAGACCACTTGTGTCCATTAGCTCCGGTTCCACGACGCAGGAGTTATTTAAATGTTTTGTATAAATCACTACTCCATCATTTTGGTTTTGTGGTATGATATGAGGAGTAGTTGTCAATCGAGGGAATAGAGTGATTACTTTTTAACCAACATTCGCTCAGTACAATAATATCGCAGTCTAGGTTTATTCTGGAGAGAAGTGTCTGAAAGGAGTCAAAGTTTGCGTTAAGAGACCGGATGTTTTGGCATATTATTTTGAGTTGGTTAACCGGGTATTTTATGTAAGAGGCACAGTCTTTAGGTTTACAGCACAGTGAATCAGAGACTGAGAGTTGATCGAGTTCATTTACGATAGTGTCCATTGATGAAGGTAAGGGTGGAAATGGAACGCTTATTAGTGGTTTTGGTTGTTTTGTTGGATCGTTAGTTTTGGAAGTAGTTGTTAGTTTGATCGATTTTTTCATGTTATTCTTTAATTTATATTTTTGGGTATATTTCTTGAATGTGCTTAACTAAGCTTTCGGGGAGAGGCTGCGGTGCTTGGTCTTATTATAAGGTAAATCCACCGAGGGAGATGTAAGTATTGTGTGTTTGTCATATATCATCATCATCAACAGCCCGTTTACGTCCACTGCTGAACATGGGCCTCCTCTTAACAGACCTTGGCAAGCCAGGATCGTTGAGGGTTATTGCCATAATCACCAGGCTTGGCAGACGGATTGGTGATCGCAGTAAGATGTAAACCTTGAGCTAATAGATGCTGCTGCCCATCCATCAGCCATTTATGTCCCTTAATCGCCTTTTACGACACCCATGGGAGGACATGGGGTGGTCTATTCTAAGCCGGAAACCACACGGCGTTTGTCGTATATGGGGATATGTAGTGAGTATTAGGGCGACGATGGGTATGAGTAATGTGGTAGTGAATGTAAGTGTGGAAGTTAAGGACATTGTTGTAAGAAAATATAAAGTGTTTGTAGAATATTGAGGGTATGCGTTTGAAAACTTAAAGCTAGATATGCACGCATTTTGTAGAAGGATGATACTGCTTAAAGATAACTTAAGTTGAATGGATACATGGCTTAGATACCGGTATAGTCGATCTTCATTTTTCAAATTTTTAAGATCAAATTCAAAATTTATGCGGTGTGCTGTGGCCCCTTCTGTCTTCCGAACGTAGATTTGTCCGTGGGTGGTCCAGCAGAAATTATAATTATAGATTTTGCGAAATCTCGAGCAAGAAAGTACAGACTTTCTGTCTTAAAGGTCAGACTTTCTGATAGGTAGCTTGAGGTCTGTCGTAGAGAACTTGTTATCTCTGTTTGACTTGTTATGGGTTTTCAGTGACTTTAATAACGCTTCTTTCATAATTGCGCTTGTTAGGTTTATTAATAGCAGCGTTTTACCTGAAATAAAACGCATATTAAATTACTTACCTCCTTGAAACCTTTCTAAACGAGAGAGCATTTCCTTTTCCGTCAATTTTACCAGTTTTCTTACCTTTTCTACAAATGGTTTCCGGTATGGTGGCGCCGCCTGGCGGAGTTGCGTCTAGTTTTAGTTTAATAAAACAGTCGCTTTTAAAATTATTGGCTGAATGACACCAGGCAGACATCAAAGGAAAGGTTTCAAGGAGGTAAGTAATTTAATATGCGTTTTATTTCAGGTAAAACGCTGCTATTAAATGACGTTAGCTCCTTGAAACCTTTCTAAACGAGATATGTTTGTTTTCGCCTGGTGACGCCACTCAAAAAATTAAATACATTAAGACGCCAATGTGATAAGGATGTTTGTAATAAGAAAAAACAAAATTATGTGCAATGTACTATAAATTCTTTATTAATTGAATAGATTGTAGATACATGTAAGAGCAGTTGTAGTAAACAATTCAATCATTGGTAATTATAATTTCAAAAATAAAAATAAAAATTAAAGTTTTACATGTTCAAACCACTTGTATTATTTAAAACAAAAAATTACAATACTTCTATGTTACATTTTAAATCAGTAAGTGGCATCATTTATGTATAAATTAAATAATATGTTCAAAACCAAACTATTTGAATAACTAAGTAATGTGTAATATTTAACATATTTTAAACAAATTGTTGTTAAAACTAGAAGGTGAAATCAGTTATAATCATTTAAATTACAGGTTCAAAACTTTTTGGTATATTATTTGAAACACAATGTGGAATCACTTCACGCCTATAAAATTTTTGGAATGTATTTGCTGAACGCCAATTTCCTCGAGATAGTATGTCATCGAGAGACTGATTATCTATCCAACTTTTAGATGCTACAGCAGATCTAACACTACCTGGCGTGCTCATAATACCTGCTTCTTTAAACAAAGATTTAATCCAACCCGCAATATTTGAACGAGATGCAGGTTTAGGTGAACCTCTCAAAGTTATAAAAAATTTACATGATTTAGAAACATTACGACGTTCTTCTAGCAAAAATATGGTTTTATTTATCCAATAGATTGGATTTAAATTATTATTAGTATTATTAGAAATAAGTTTCCATCCAGATTGTCTATATCGGTTGCTATCAGTTTTTGATCCAAACTCTGGCCAAAAAATGATGTTTTCTTGAGTTATAATACAGTGTTCAGGATCTGTTCTGAGCAAAGTCAAATCATGGATACGTCGTCCCGAACAAAGTAGTAGCAATATTGCCGTATGGCGGCATGTTTGAAAAATATTATCACTATCTATATTATAAATACTCAAAAAAGAGAAAAGTTTATCAACGTCCCATATAGGTGGCTTAGAAGCCTTTGGATTTTTGAGCGCAATTGATTTCAGCATGTGTTTGACAAGAACATGAGAACTTAGGTTACTAGAAGATTCCGAATTACATAAGGTGGAAACAACAGATTTGTGTAAAAGTATTGTGTTATAAGAAAATTTATTAATTAGGTATAAATCAGAAAGAAAACGTGCAAGTTGCGACCCTGTAGGATTTGTCGTATCAACATTATTAGTCTTTGACCATGAACTCCACCTTTTCCAAGCAATCTCGTAAGTTTTTAGTGTAGATTCACGCCAATAGCTTTTAAGCAGCGATATCTGCTCGGTATTCCATGACTTTATCGTCTCTGACCACCCCCACATTTCCATATTTCGAGAACTATGTTCTCTATCTCCGGAGGCGGGTGCCCTGTGGACGTATCTATTAGGTGCAACTGCACGCCTTTCAGAACTATTGGTGCTGCAAGTGATCGAGCTCTGAGATCTGCGCGCCAGAACACCTTTTGCCACCGGGGTACTACCACTAAATAAATCCCCGTTGATTGATTCATGTGAGCCAACACTTTGGGGATTAGAAACGGTGGTGGAAACACCCAGGCCAGTTGGAAGTTCCAAGGAATGCTGAATGCATCGTGGAATAGGGCTTGACAATCTTTCAGATCTCGCGAGACATAATTGCTTACAACATAAGCGGTTTTCGACGCAAATAAGTCTATCGTTGGTTTCCCGAACTTCGCAAACACCATCTCCAGACATGTTGGTAGGAGATGCCATTCTGGGGGATTTTTGTGACGGGATAGGTGATCTGCATGTCTGTTGTACCTCCCCGGAATGTACTGAACCTTGAGATTTATTTGGTTTTGGTCTAACAATGTTAGAATCTGGTGTGTTAACTCTAATAGCGTCATTGACTTCGTACCTCCTTCTTTGCGGAGATGTGAAACTGCGGTGTAGTTGTCGCATTGAATCAGAACCGAACTTTGCTGTAGTAGGGGAATTGTCCTTTGGAGGGCATACAATATGGCTAACATTTCTTTTTGATTGCAGTGAATCTTTTGTTCTTTTTGTGACCATGTGCCGGCAAGGGCCAAGTCGTTCAATTGTGCCCCCCAAGCTACGTCTGATGCATCTGTGACGAGAAAGTTCACTGGAGGGGGGTAATGTAATGGTGTCGATAATCGGTGGTTCTGTAACCACCATTGTAGCTCGGTTAGGACATTTCGTGGTAGAACATACTTCATTAGTGAATGTTTTGGCAGGGAGTTCAAGAACATTAACATATTCCGGTGAAATAGACGACCTCGCGGTACGACAAAACTGGCAAAATTTAAAAATCCTATTATACTTTGCAATTGTTTTACTGTAGCAGTTTTCTGTGTTAATAATAAATTTAGTTTTTCGTGATTTTTTATCAGTTTTTCCTCTGGTAGAGATTTTAAATTGATCCACGGTTGCCAGAGGATACCCAAATATATCATACTCTTTTGTGGTTTTAGGACAGATTTTTCGAGATTTATTTCCCAACCTAATTTCTTTAGAAGAAGTACCACCAATTTTACCTGATTTTGTAAAGTATGTGCATTCTGATTTACGATTAGGAAGTCGTCTAAATATACCAAGATTCTTATGTTCAATTTTTCCCTTAGAATTTGAGCAATCCAATTTGTCAATATAGAAAAGGTTTTTGGAGCCGAGGATAGGCCGAAAGGAAGACACGTCATCTCTAGCAATTCCCGATTGTATATTAGACGTAGGAACCGTCTCTGAGACTTTATTATTGGTATGTGAAAATAATAATATGCTTGCGACAAGTCTATTTTGCTCATCCAATCCTGAGACTGAAGAAAGTCTGGTATCCGATAAATATTTATGAGATGAAATGGTTTCACCATCACGTATTTGTTTAACAGTTTTAGGTTGAACACTGGTCGGGCCGACCCGTCGGATTTTGGCACCAGAAACAAAGGGGATATAAAGCTGGGCGAACATCGAGTTACGTTTAAAATGCCATGCTTTTTCATTTTTTGAATTATTACAGACATTTCGCTCGAGACCGTTGTACGAAAATGGCTCTTCGCTAAATTTGGATAAACAAGTGGAACCTTTACTCTGAAGGGTATGCGATACCCTTGAATTAATTTTAAGATTATATTTGGTGCACCCATTTCCTTCCACTGTGAATGGTAGTGCGCCAATTGGCCTGCCCGAAACTGTCGATAGTCATTTTTTCTGGGGTTTTGCATTGGTTCTGCCTTTAGTATTTGTATATCGTTTATTAATGGAATCGTAAGGCCGCGAGCCTTTGGTGCGAAACGAATGCGTATTGATTGCGTTTGCAAAATCAACTGCCCTGTGAAAATTTGCACGACTGTAACCACCCCGCGAGGGTGGTTTATTATATGCATATGGAGGCATATGCACAGTATCATAATAGTTTGTTCCATGCGATGGATCATTTTTCTTAATACCCCGTTTAGGGTATTGTTTTGGATTTTTGAAAGAAATATCCGATTTACAAGGCCAAAAAGCTTTATGAACACCACCAGCTTTCTCTAAAGCTGCAGTAAAAGGTCCAGGTTCAAATAAGTTTGTCAAAGAAGGTGGTATTTTATTTAATAAAGTTTTAAAAAAGCGGATCTCTAATTTTGCTAATAATACCATGCCTGCGCATTTCAATACTTTCGGCTCTATGGCCGCAAACCAATTGCAAGAGGTCAGAGGAAATTTTATTCAAATCACCTTTTTGGAATAATTCGTCTACCTTCATGTTTAAAGTATTAAAATTAATTTCATTACTTTTAGCCCATGAGAGTAAACTACGAATATTGTTTTGCAATGCTTCATTTTGTTTTAATATGCAATATGTTATTGCTGCATAGGATTTATCAGCATTTGCTAAGTTACGTAAGGTATCATATGTTTTTACCTCTTCGTTTGTTTCAAGGTCAATGAAACCTGGAGTGTGATTGTAAAGTTTCTGAGTGTCGGAATATCTTACCTCTGACCAGGAGGTACTACCTAAACGTTGCGCTTCAGAAAGCATTTTTAAAAAGTTATCTGAAGATTTAGGGACCACTGGTTCTTTAAGTTTAGTTTGAATTTGAAAAGTGAAATCTGGATTCATAACTTGATATTCATTGTTAGGACATTGTTCGCCAAAATCCTTATGTAATTCATATAAATCTCCGCTAATCGCTGAACTAATTGACACATCATCATTATGATTGGAAGCAATGACTTGTTTTAGTGCATCTACTTCTTTGAAAAGATTATCAATCATCTCACTAGAATATTTAGTGCGCTTACTTGTCTTACGGTGATGACGACGGCGGCGTTTTCGTTTCTTATTGCTGGAGCTAGATGATTTGGAAGAGCTGCGGCTTGACGTACTGGTGCTATCGCGGCTCCGAGATCGCTCATGATTTATTCCACTTGGCCCAGCAATAGGTTCACGCTCCATACTTGGAACCAGATGAGAGTCATCCATAACTATATAAAAAATAAAATAGTCTTAAAATAACATGTAAGCTGTTAAGATTAATGAATCTAAAAACTTAAGTGTTAAATATCTCTAGGTACTTTACCTTTAATATAGCTATGAACTTTAATATAAAATATTAATCATGAATAATAAGAACGGAAAAACCGTTAAAAAATTTATAATACGAAATTATCAAATTAAATAAATATCTATGTGTTCTGAACGTTTTAACTTTAAATACGAATACGATCAGAACAAAAGTAATAAAATAAATCGTTAATAAAGTATAACGGTAGTTTTTTTTAAATATTTTTTTTACTTACTGCGGTTACTAACTATACACATACACTCACACGGTTACACTGTTTGCACCTTTACCGAAATAAGTAAAATATTAAAGTAACAACTGGCTATAATTATGGCAACTGTGTCAGAGTCAGAGCTGCTTTGCACGTGTTGCCTCGACGGGTGTTGAAACGCCAATAATTTTAAAAGCGACTGTTTTATTAAACTAAAACTAGACGCAACTCCGCCAGGCGGCGCCACCATACCGGAAACCATTTGTATAAAAGGTAAGAAAACTGGTAAAATTGACGGAAAAGGAAATGCTCTCTCGTTTAGAAAGGTTTCAAGGAGCTAACGTCATTTAATATAGGTTTGTTCGATACCGATTTTGTCTTCAATCGATATACATCATGAATGTCACAATTATTTATAGGGATATTGAGTGCTTCGCCAGTGGCCTTGATGATTCTTTTGACTCGTGGATGTTGAGTGGGAAGTTTCTTAGTTCCAGACAAGTTCCCTTCTGGTACCTTTCGAGGTGTTCCACCTTTTCTTCTAAAATCTGGATGAATGCCAAATTATCGTTTCGTTGGATCGTTAATTTATTAAATTCTATCATCAGATCATCGTACTTATGCGAAAAAAAATCGGCAGATTCTTTTAGGGACGAGTTTAATGTTTTAAGCTCGTTTACCGTTGCCTGTAGGGATGTATACTTTTCGTTTTGTTGTTTTTCAAATTTGGCAAAAAGGTCAACATGCTCGTATTTTCTTTTTCGTTATGTAATATTTGGGTCTATATCTGGAGAATTTGAAGAAATTTCAAGTTCGGAATCATAATGAACTGGAATGTAGGGTAGTTTGGGGTTTAGCTTTGTAGTTTTAATGGCATCGTTTTGTAGTAGTTTCGTACAGTAATTATATTACGCTGTTTTTTTTTTCTTTTGTTTACAGCTGCGTTATGCGTATGCTTAAGGTTGGCATGTTGGGTGACTGGAACACACCCGAACTTTTTGACCATTAACTTTTTGTATGTGGGTAGAAAATTCAAAGCAATAATTCACTTTTCCTTCACAAATTAAGAGTTATTAATATTTTTAAATGATATCGCTGCTTTCTTATTAGTTTATCTTCACTATTATTTAAATTAAAAAAGGAGATGAGTTATTATTAATTTTAAACATTAAAATAATTCGCACTGGGTTGTTGACACTTTGCAACTTTGACAGATCCTATGTATTCACTCTATTTGTTTATTTATTAGAATAACTAAAATAAAATTATAGTTTATAATTTTCCATATTACATTTATTATTGTATACTTAATCATTTATTTATTTCTATAACTAGACATTTATTTGTATTCTTGTTCTAAATATTATTGTTCTAAATAGTCGTAGCTTTAGATTTTGTGGAACTCATCATGCTCAAGATCTAAATTATATAAGTATAGATTTTGGCCATACAATCTCCTTCGTTTGACGTTCTATCGACAACTCTGACATTGGCAAAATTGTGGAAGTCTCTCCACAAAGTTTACTACAAAAGAACTGAACTGATGAATTAGCAGCAGCAATACAACAGTTATAATATAAAGGTCAATGGGCAAATAGTATGGGAGATAAACCCACGGCGGACAGAAATGAAATTGTGAGAATATATAGATAAATGTCTCTAGTTTATCACGGTAAGGGTCGCTTTCTTGTGGGCTGTGGAAATATAAAAAAAAACTTATTTATATTCACATTATTTATTCGGCGTGATCAATATCTACTGTGATTTCATCAGGCAGTTTGAGATCAAAATGCAAGTTGCGATTACGAATGAACCACGGTGCTCCGGTGGCACGTCGAGTGAATCTACTTTGAACAGTTTGTAAGCGGTACAAACTGCTAGACGCTGTATGAGCGAATACGGTGCTCGCGTACGTCGTAATCGGCCTTATACACGTGGTATTAATCCTAACCTTGTTATCAAATGACAGTTTACTGCGTGAATTTAAAAGACAGTGTAGTCGATGGAGTGTAAGTAAAGCCCATGCACGAACGGTTTCTACATGCGCTCTAAAGTTTAGTTTTCGGTCAAGGAATACGCCTAAGTACTTGGCTTGCCGTTCCCAAGGGACTGGTTCGCCGAACATCTTGACCGTTGGAATGACCGGTGGACTGTTGAATCTCGAGAAGAGTACAGCGGCACTCCTTGTCGGATCGAGGGACGTACATGCACTCACCAAAACTCTTGAATAGATATTTAAAGAACGACAACTTATATTGAATAGTAGTATTCGATTTTTTAAATAAATATATTATTGGTTCTAACTTTGTTCTCCCATGGATTCTAAATAAAATAACCATTTATAATGCTAAGTGAATTTATACTCTTTCATTTTATATCATTTTCATTTATGTCCTCGACCGGGTCGGATTGCGCCCAATGACCTTTACTAGAAATAATAAATTTTATATCAATATATCGATACGTACATAAACAAATAAAAAATAAAATAGAAATGAATGAATATCAGTAGTAAATAATGAATACCATAAACTTACACAAATAACTCATTAATAGTACTGAGAACAATTCATACACGCAAAAAGTTATCTTTTGCAAATATTTTAATAGTTGAATGGGGAAGGTATTCCCTCATCTAACTAAAAGAGAAAATAAATCTAAGATTTTAAACAAAGATTTCTTTTTGTGCTTTATTACTACTACTATCTACTTGGACTATGGACTCCCTTGGGCCCATGTTCAGCAGTGGACGTTATACGGGCCAGATAGTTTATATGGGAATCAGGTCCATTGTGAGCACATGTCATCATCATCATCAGTTCGTAAAACGTCCACTGCTAAACATGGGCCTCCTCCCGAGAGAGGGTAGTTGCTATAGTCACCACGCTTGGCAGGCGGGTTGGTGACCGCAGTATTATGTTGTACCACACAAGGAAATGCTGCTACCCGTTCCCGTCCCCGTACCCGTTGATATACGATTATTATAGATGATGTGATAACAATCGGGACCAACGGCTTAACGTGCTTTCCGAGGCATGGAGGGTAGTCCCTCAACCAACCAGACCCGGAAAGAAATCTTAGAAATCCGGCGTGGGGATCGAACCCACGACCTGAGAGATTTAAAGCGAGCCAAATACCGCTACGGAGGTGAGCATGTAATGTGTTGATTTTGTTGTAGATAATATCCATTTCTTTATCTAGTGGTTTATGTTCTTATATTTTATTGTTAATGTATGTAATTGTAATTAAGTTTAAGACTCCAGTGATACTTAATACTTTAAAATTATTGAAAACAGAAATTTCTAAGCTCGCACCTATGCAGCCGTTAAATTTAGGTTAAAATTTCCACTAAACAAATAAAATTGGTCTATTAATTCACAATGTACGCAAAATAACTATCGTATCTAAACAATATTCGTAGTCATTGACGTTCAGAGGGATAATCCGGAGATAGGCGTCACACATATTTTAGCAAAATAAAACATATTTTCTGTTACTTTAACAAAATAGGAATAAAATGTCGCGTGTAGATGCGAAATATAAAGGATAATAGTACTTTGTTGTATCTAGAAAATCAATCTCTTAGAATGTTCAATTTCTCTGGATAATGATGTCATTATAACATTGATAGGATAGTATATATCTTGCTAGCTTCGAAGATTCAAGGACAAAGGTAAACGTTGAAACATCACTGAAATATTTCGCCTACAATAAAAAAGTATTTCGACTGATTTCTGTCACGACGTCCATTGTGTAATCTTCTTCTATATATCTATATATATAAAAGAAAGTCGTGTTAGTTACACTATTTATAACTCAAGAACGGCTGAAAATTGGTAGGGAGGTAGCTAAGAACTGGGAGAAGGACATAGTAGTAAGGGAGCCGACGAGGCTAAATGGGGATTTACTCGAGCGTCGTAGAGACCTATTCGGATGCAAAGCTTAGATGATAAGAAGAAAAAAATGTTATATGATATATACCTTTACATCGGTGGGGGAAGCGGCTATAGATTTTTAAATATGTAAAAAAAAACTGTTGCATGGACATCCTCGAGCGCGTCAGATATTGATAGCATCAATGACCTACGTATTTTTAATAATGTACGTATGTTAATCTGATCGTTTGCATGATGCGGGTGGTTGTATTTAAGGGTTGAAAATGAAAAAAAAAAATTTAATCGAGCGCGTCAGATTTTCTAAGGGAGTGTTAAGTACACCAAAAAAAAGCTCTCATTCACTAATCTGACGATTTCGATGGGACGCAAACTCGCGGCCATTTTCATAATGTGCAAAAAAAATTCGCCATTTTGAAATACTCAAGCGTGTCAGATTAAGATATATATGGTTCATCTTTATGTTCTAAACGTACTGTCTCATAATCTGACGATTAACTAGAGGGATTCGCCTGATCTGACAAAAAAAAATTAGGAAAACGGTTCACCTTAAAGGCCATCCCTGCAACTTCCCGCTAATTCCATTCCTGGGCGCTTAAAATTGTACTTATGACATTTTTGAGCTCAAAATATAATTTATGTGATATTTTGAGCTCGCTGAGTTCAAAGAAATAATATTTCTATGCATTTGAGCTCTCCCAGCTCGAAAGTCTGATAGAAGTTTCATAGAACACTATTTTTGGAATTTTCAAACCGCAATAACTTTTGAATGGATCAAGCAATTTTCGCGCGGTTGGCGGCATTCGACGCAGTTTTATCATCCTCATAAGTAATTTTGCAATTTTAATTGATCGAACCACAAATTTCGGAGTAATCCCGAAAAAAACACTTTTTCGGGTTTCTTTCGTTCACGATATCTTTCGAACGAATCAACCGCTTTTGACCAGCTTAGTGGCGATCGACGTGGTTTTTCAAGCTCAAAGGCGGATTAGTTTTTGAAATTGATCGATAAAGCCGGTTAAAAGTTATTCCAAAAAAAACACTTTCAAAAAAAATGTTTTTCTTATTTTTTTCGAGATTTTTCACCATTTCTCAAAATCTATCGGTCCGAATCGGTTCAAATTCACAGGAAATCTAATTTTGAGGGAAATATTTAGAACGCCGTTTAGTAGATTCCGATCGGTTTAGTCGTTCAAAAGTTATAAGCGAGTAATATTAAATATAGCATAATTATAATTTATAGCACTGTGCGTGATATAAATCATTTAATGATGATTCCATCGACAATTCGAGGTTATCATATGATCCTCGAGACTTTCGGATAACCGGCTTGCTCCGACGATATTCCAAAATATTTACACATTTTTTTAATGTTTCTACCGTAAATTTAATTGTTTTTTTTTTTTTTTTTGTAAGGTACTTTCACCACTCCGCCGTCTCCCGCCATAAGGGGTGACCCTGGGGAGCAGATAACATGAATCTGCTCCCTAGGGTCACATTCATGTAGTAGGTCGGGGATGCCACTGTGTTCTGGCAATCCCTGTAGGAGTAGGAAGGTATCCATCGCGGGTGCTTAACACTCGCGATAGAGCCATAGGGGGAGGAAACTCTAGTCCCTTCACCGGGGCGAGAGTTATAGTTGTACTCTGTCGGAGAGATAACCAAAGGCCTATACCGGTACTTGGGTCTCTCATCACCAACGACAGAAGGAGGAACACCCGGGGGCTTTTTTAGTGGGTACATACTCTCTGTGGTGCGACAGCGCACCACGTTCTATAGAGTATGAGCCCCACATGCCCCTCACTGGCGCAGGGACCACGTATATAGTGACCCCTGCGCCAGGGAGGAAGTGCGGTTGCGCATTTTTACCCCGGTAAACAAAAAAAAACAAAAAAAAGGTACTTTCACCACAAAATACACATTTCAAATTAATGTCACTCATATTAAATATTTATAAACTTTAATTCACACAAATAATATTAAAATAGCAAAAAAATCATCAGTATCAGTGGTACCACTGGGTCGTGGTCCTAACCCCTTAAGGGTGCCCCCAGGTGTGTGCCACTTAATTGTATGTTTTTTTTTCCAATTTTTTCTATATTGATCCATTAAAGTCTAAAATAATTAATATGAACTTAAACTTATTATGAGTAGAGAAATTAATGACCAGCTGACGGACGGACTACTTTGTCTGTAATATCCTACAATTTGCTACCGGTTAATTAAGTATCTAGTTTAATTAATATAATAAGAATAATTGTGTATTTTTTTTTCTGACAAGTACAAGTGTATGTAAATACCTAAGTGCTGAATAAATTCATTATTTTACATTATTTTAAAAGCCAAAACGTTGGAAACACGTTGTAAACAGTATGCCACGAACGAGTCTTTATGATCAGCTGTGATGGAGTCATGGCAAAAGAAAACAGAGTGGGGACGGAGTGAGAGAGTAATAGATAGAGAAAGAGTGAGAGAGGAATAGAAACGCGGAGAAGGAAATGTAGGCATAACGCAGCTGCACGCATTTAACTTTATCGACGAATTTTTGTTATTTCGGCTTGCGGAAATCGTCAGATTATATATTTTTCATTATTCTTGAATTATTTCCTTAAAAATAAAAAAAAATTTAGCTACGCTCGAGAATGTCGAGATGACGTTTTTTTTTACAACTTTGTTGCCCTCCCCTTTTTTTACGTCACTCTCAAATTGTCAGATTAGTGGAATATACACTTTTTAGGATGTAATTAACTCACCCTACCTTAATCTGACGCGCTCGAGAATTTCTGATGGTCAATTTTTTTTTACTAATCTGATCCTGTATCCTTCACGGGCGGCCTTATATATGGGCCTCATGTTTTGTGGAGGTACTTAACCGGGTACAAGGTATCCCCCTGTATATTAATCTGCCGCGCTTTAGTAAATCCCGAAATCCCCGCATGGGCTCCCCTACTATAGGATTTTTATGCCATTCCCGTCGTTCCCGTGTGACGTGACATAAAACGTAGTATAACAAAACGCAACTGACATGGAATAACAAAACAACTCAGTCAAAATTTAAGTCAGCGGTTCATTTGTTAAAAATGGTATAACAAAACGCAACTGACAGTTGAGCATATTTAAAAAAAAGGTCTTATCGGTTGATGCATTCGTTTAAAGCAAGGAATATAAATACTCTCTGCCGGTTTAAAGTTTCTAATAAAAAGCCACAAAGCAAACTTCAACTTCAAAATTTCTAATATTGTATTGCTGTGCCGTTTATCTATCTATATATATAAAAATCAATTGCTGTTCGTTAGTCTCGCTAAAACTCGAGAAAGCATGGGCCAATTTAGTCGATTTTGGTTTTGAAATGTTTGCCGTGGTCCAGGGAAGGTTTAAACGGTGAGAAAATGTGGAAAAATTGAGATGGAAATAGTAAAAAATGATAATTTTATTTTCCCATACAAATTATTATAACTGTCAAACGTTACAGTTTTGTTCCGTCATAGATTGATTGAGCAACCGCAAAAAGTGACAGATAGTGGATAGTATTTTAAAATCAGAAGAAGTACATTTCTAGACGAAAGTTGATCTGTCACCATTGTCAAATATTTATAGGTGGGTTCAGAATGTTATTTTGAAAAGAGTAACGATATACTTAGTACACCGTTCATGTTGTGCTTCTGGCTTCTTTCAGTCATTTCCAATAGCTTAAACTCTTCCGCGGTGATATTGAAATCTAGGAAACTTACTGATTACGTTTATGATTACTAATCTAGATAACTTAATCGATGGCGTTAATGAAATTACGAATTTATAATTCTAATTTGTGTGTGAATTGTTTTTTTCTTTTATTCATTCTTTTTGTTCGACGTGAACTGTGACCACATTTTGAACGAAATAAAAACTGCTGCAGTTATTGCTTTGAATTCGTCAAAACGTAAAAAATTCGTCGCTGTCGTTCAATGTCCATTTTTTTCCCAGTTGAAAATGCATTAGGCATCCACGGCCACAGTGGTGGTATGTAGTATGTAGAACTCCCCTGTTAATAGCGATGATATGCTTATTATATCACTAGAAGATAGTTTACCTACTTAACCCAGGATGTTCCTCTAAATGCCAGTAAATTGAGCACCAGGAATAGCTAATGCATATTATTATACATCCGGTACCGTGGCGATGCCTATGACTTAGCAGTCCTGGACTCTCCTGGGTCCATTCAATGCACCTTTTGGGGGCGCACGGAGCACAACTACAACTCTACGCATCATGGGTCGGCCTCTAAAAGAAATTAGGACTATGTTCCCTACTCCTCGAAGCCGAGGCTCGGGGGACAGCCTGCTGTCTGTGCGCCTTCGGTAAAATGGGTAGGAGAGATCTTTCTCTTGAAAACACTCCGCGGACTTCTACTGAATGGGCAACTGTTTTAAAAGATAATCAATTCTTAAGGGTTCCGTACCCGAAGGATAATAACGGGACTCCCAAGACTTCATTGTCTGTCAACAGGTTGTATCTCAAGAATCGCGATAGCTAGACAGGTGAAATTTTCACAGATGATGTATTTCTGTTGCCGCTATAATAATAAATACTAAAAATAAAAAAGTACGTTAAAGCTCCGGTCCCGATTGTTATAACAAGCGTATACTAGGGAATGGGCAGCAGCGTGTCAACAACCCGCGTGCCAAGCGTGGTGGCTATGGCAAAACTTTCGCTTGGTATGAGGGCTATAATTCAGCAGTGGAGGTTTTACTGACTGATAATGATGTACCTTTAATGATTAATTTACTAATGCAAATCTTTAACTTCTGAACGGGCGCTAAGAAAAGATTTTCTATATTCATTCCCCTAAAGAGACAAAATGTATATGTATGTTAAAATTGATATCTATTTAGCCAAAGTCGCTGGGAAAAAATGAACATACTAAAGATATAACAAAGAATGAAAGAGTCTCGAAAGCGAACTATAATAAAACTTTATTGATTTGCTCTTTAGCAACAACTGCACACATAAAGAGATTATTTCCTTCTATTTGGTCCTAAATTTGCGCGATTATAAAGAGCATTAAACTTAGATGCAATTTAAATAATGTCTTTTTCAAGTATTTTAAACTCCATGTTTTTTAAACCAGTAATACGAATCGCTGCGTTTTTCGTTGGTGCCTACCTTTGTAACCATTTCTATGTACAAATCTCAATTAATCCTTTTAATTTTGCCTTGTTATTTTACTTAAAAATACTTAAAATAAAAATGAATACTCCCACGGGAAATTAATGTATGAAATTGGAATTTATCGGCTTGCGGTGGATTTTAATGTTATAAAAAACATGTTTTTTTTAACATGTATAAATTGCCCTGAGGCTTACGGTTATTTATAGGAAAACCTTATGCGGCTTTAATATGTATCTAAACACCGTGTTTTTTTTTATTGCTAATACTCAGATAAATGTTTATTTTGGTACTAAAATCAATCTTTGAATATTATAATTTTTCAAAAGCTTTAAACATTACAGATTAAAATGAATTTGAACCTGTATAACCTAGATTATCTTTTATTGCAAGATAATCGACAGCAACAATGAATGGTTATGAGCTCTGCCTCTAGCTCATAGACAAAATTGGTCATGTCAATAAGAATATATAAAAGCTACCAAATTTTATCAAGTTAAAACACTTTATAATAAGTAAAAGCTAATAAAGTGTTAAATAATTCTTAGAGGATAGTTTTATTTATAATAATTAATAACCAAATATATATAAAATAATTATATGACTCTGATTTCAAAATTGTTATTTAATAATTAATATATGTTTAAATATTCATTTCTTACAATAATAAAAAACAGCTCCGCCTCTCTCCTAATATTGCTGTGCTGGAAAGGGTCCATAGGTGTTACCCATACTTAGGTATAGGTTTCACTTACCCTGGACCCTGTCCGTCATTATAAAATGAAATAAATTTGATTTCATTTGATTTGAATCAAATATTCAACATTTGATGACAAATCAAATCAAATATTCAATCGTTGATTTAAAATCAAATCAAATGCATGAGATCCTTGCATGGGAACTAGAACACAGCAATGTTTACCTGTGTATTCGAATTCGATATAACATAAAACGGTACCGTATTTCAGACACTCCGTTGTCCGTCTACTGGCACCTGGCTGTTCTCATGAACCGTTATAACTAGACAGTTGAAAACGGTATTAAATAAATATTGAAGATTGACATACCCATTTTTGCTCGAGCAACAAGTAGACTTTTAAAATGGTTCCTTATTTCAAACACAAAATCCTAAACTAATATAGTGTCTATTGTTAGATAAATGATGGTACAGAACCAATCGTGCGCGAGTCCGACTCGCCGGACCCTGCCAGGGTTTTAATTAGTTTCTGATACCTACTTAATTTGTTGATTCTAATATCAGTGGATAGCTGTAATTGGGCTAATTAGTCTGTAATATCTTTCAGGCTTTATTTTAATAAGATGTAACATGACGTCTAATTAAAATAAAGCCTGTGTTACTTAAGAAATAAAGTATCGAATTTGATATAAACTAGAGATGGGCCGACTATAGTATTTGCCGACTAACCGACTAGCCGACTAATCGGTTTTCAAAATGCCGATTAGTCGGCCGACTAATCGGCAATGCCGATCATTCTAATACCTACTTGTCGGAGGTGTTCGGGCTTTTTCGTCATCACTCGGCTTAGTAATCGCGCGGCCGCAGAGCTTAATTACTGACTGATTAATACGTTCCTATGTTGTAAAGACTGTAACTTTAGATAACTACTCTAAGTAATATTTAGAAATTATAAAACAAGTACAAATTATTTGTTTTATTTCATTTATTATGCACCGATCATAATCGCCATATTTTGCCGAATAGTCACCGAGACTAGTCGCCGACTACAAACGATGCCGAATAGTCGTCTTTCCCGACTAGTCGGCGGCTAGTCGGCCCATCTCTAATATAAACTTAACTTTTATAGTCTGAAAAAATTACGTCATAAGTTTTCTGATAACATTTGACGACAACTGTCAACATAAAAAAAAATGGGTAAAAAAAACTTACAACAAAAAAGTTAGTTTTTTAGAATGTGCGTCGCGATTTTGTAATTCACTTCATCTGGACCGAACCACTGATGCCCACGACTAACGGATTAGTCCCATGATTACCATAACAATTGTTACGTCACTACGTAATTCACCTGACCCGAGAAAGTTAACCGCAAATGAAAGTTAAGCTATGCACTTATTTATATTTTATTTTGTAAAACATATCTTAACTTTTAACTTTTTTTCCGGAGTGCAATTCATTAGACATCCTCACCATCGCAGAAGTAGTGTAGTCTCGGGCGACGCAGCACAGCCGTCGATGTAGAGTAGATGAGAGGCCTACACCATCTATCTTTTCTTTTCAAATAACCTCTTGCGGGTTTGTTGGAAGAGATATCTTTCGCAATAAGCAGTACCTACCTTTGTACAATATCTTCTGTTTTACATTTCAAATGTGTTTCTACATTAAATATATAAACTGTAGGAAGTCGCGCGTATACTCCAGTCTTAACTAGGGCTGCCAGAAAAGTCGCCAGGAAAATCTTTACTTAAAATCTTTAAAATTTGTATTATGTATGTTAATATTTTTTATGATGTAAGTACACTTTTTATATTAATTATAAAAAATGTACTTACATCATATTACAAAAAAATATTCACTTTTATAAACACTCCGCAAGATTAATATCTCCATTTAAAGAGGTGGCATATAATTTGGTAGCACGTCAAATATATGTCGGTGAGGCAATATCGGAGAAACCCTTGCTTGCTTTGAAAATCAATGGACATTTATGTGTCAGTTGAGTTTGAAGTCTATCTGGATAATCTGGATGGCCGATGGCAGAGTCAACGACAGGAAGACCGGAAGAGACACCATCATGCGAACTCAGGAGACGATATCAACATTATTAACAACATTTCAAACATATTACTGTGTATATTTAAAAACACAAAATGAACAGTAACAATTCTGTTCCGGAGCTCGTAGATAGCCCTTACTCGAAATATTAAAATTTGAGATGGGTAATAAGATACGTCACGTGTCTTTTTATCATGTGGTTTTCGGCTTAGTATGGATTAACCCATAACTTCCTGTGGGTACCGTAAGAGGCAACTAAGGGATGGGCTGCATCTATCTAGTCCAAGGTTGCTTACCACTTAACTCACCAATCAATTATGGGATTATGGCAATATCCCTTAACGACTCAGACTAATCAAATTATGAGGCACATATTGAGCTAACAGTGGATGTCAACGAGTTTCAAAAGTAAAGTATTTTCTCACCAACCCGATTATCAAGAGACGCTGAAACATTTATGCACTTCAATATAGGTAATACTTATTTCAAAAACAGTTATGCAACTACACTAAATTTACTTTGGAACACCTTGCCTTGTAAATTGTCATAAGTATTCCTTCAGTTTCAAACTTTCATATTCCACTTCCTCTTTACGAATAGGAAATAAAGGACTTCTCTCTTAGATAGTCTTCTAAGAAACATGAGACTTGTTAATTTTCTTACTATACTATACAATACTCTTAATGAGCCGTGCTTTAGTTGACAAGAAACTTTTTTGTGTAAGCGTAATTTACAGTGGTATGCAAGAACAATATTTGGCTTTAAGTATTCACTTAAGTAAGCAGTGCCTTATTGTTGTGATCTATTGCTATTTCAATGTTGATAGAAATCAACATTGTGACACTTGACATTCCTAAGTATGCTAGCATAGTATAGTCTTAAGTGTAGTGTTTGCGTTCAGGAGCTAGGCTTCTTTGCTTAGCATATAAGCTCTAAATACGAGAATAGGTTCGATTTGTTATAATATACAGTATTATAACAAATCAAACCTATGTGGAACAATATGTATTCTAAATTTAAGTGTACTTGTCACCTTTTATAATATAATTATGTATTATTTATTATTCCCAGTTATGGCAGGAAATATATATATACAGTGCAACCTCGATATAGCAAATCGGAGGGGGACAAGAAAATATTCGTTATATCAAGTTATTTGTTGAACTGAGGTTTGTTATGTTAAGGAACAAAAGCGTGTCGAAACATGTCGCGACATGAATCACATACTATGAGATTAAGAGTCATACATTGGTGGGAACTTTATATAAAGGTTTTGGGTTGACAAAATTCGTTAATTAGAGGTATTTATATATTTTCTTGATAGTTGAAAATTCGTTATAAAGAGGATGTTCGCAAAAATGTTCGCAATGTAAAGGTATATTTTATACTGACTCTTATGGACAATTCAAGGGGATTACGAAAAATTTGTTTAATCGAGGAAATCGTTATATTGAGGTACGTTATATTAAGGTTGCACTGTATATATATATACAGGGTGTCCCAAAAGATTACGTAGCTGGGAAGGGGGGTGATAGGGATGGTCACAAGGGTCACCAGAAAAATATAAAAAATTCCCTCTGGGTGTTTAAAAAAATAAATGGCATTTTTTAAAAGACTAAAAATTTTACACCTTGTGCTAACTGTACCTACATATATGGCTGTATTTAAAAAAAATGCTGTTATATAATCTTCAATAACAACAAGGTCATCAACATCAACATCAAAAATAACAAGATGTAAAATTTTAAGTTTTTAAAAAAATGCCATTTTTTTTTAAATACCCAGAGCGGATTTTTTTTTTATTTTTATAGTGACCATTGTGTCCACCCCTGTCACCCCCTTTCCCAGCTACTTCACCTTTTGGGACACCCTGTATATAAATATATATATAACCCGAACAGCTTTACGTACAATTTCACTCGCGTAGTTCCCCATATAGAGCTTCTTAATAAAATTCTTCTTTTTCCACCCATAAAAACTTTTTTATTATTTATTTATTTGCCTCAGACACAAGTATCCAATTATATTATTAAATTAAGCCTATATTACTCCTGGATAACGTAGTTTTTTTATTAGTGAAAGATTGTTTTAAATAACAAAAAAAAATATATATCACGACCAAGTGGTGGTAGTTGCCGAAAGAACCTGAACACTGGGTAATCCTTGACGAAACGTCGGATTATTAAAAAGGTTATGATTTGCCTTAAAATTTTACCACGATTGAGACCCGCGTCAACTATAAATTATGTTTTAAATCGGTCAGTAGTTCCTGAACGAATTCATTGCAAATTAACAATTTAATATTTCCTCTTTATAATATTAGTGTAGATTATCGTTTTTTTATATTGATCGAATAAAAAAAGCGATTGTTTCGTATAATATGTCATTTTGAGTAACTCAAAAACGTTACGATAAAGAGTTTTAAATAAGGAAGTGATCGCTCTTCAGTAAGATGGTTTTGTTTCATCATCAGACCGTATAATGTCAAAATTAAAATGGACCCTGGGTGTTTTATGTACATAAATTTAGTATTTGTATTATCTCAAGTGACACCGTTTTTTTTTATATGATTACTATCAGAGTTTTGCAGTCTACTAGTATTCTTGGTAACCCCTTGTGCTAAGCTAATATGCTTGTGTTACGAGTGGGTTCACGTCGGTAGTGCATTGGGTGGGGTTCGAACCGGCGACCTCAAGATCACAAGTCCGACGCCCTAGCCATTAGGCTCCGGCCGCTTCGTAAGAGGGGTTTCTCTCCCTAGTGCGGGATTTGACCAAAATAATAAAAGGAAAGTTAGTTGCATAGTGTTCATTTCCAACTAAACAATAAAATATGCGTATTTATGAACCGAAACTGCGGCGTTTGTCATCGTGAACCACGAGGTGTGAGGTCATTGTGAATGGGTAACCACTAGAACGATCTTGACATGATTTTATGAACGTCGCTCAGAGGACGAACCAACCTACAGCATTTCATAGTACTGTAGATGAATCATTTGTGGCATCTATATTCAAGGTCGGTATGCTCAATATGACTGCACATAACAGTCATATTTTATTATTTACCTAGTTCAGACACATAATATATAGCCTTAAAATAACCTTTTTAACCATTTTGAGGCGCTCCGAATGAGGCGCTCCTTTTTTATTCCTCGGAGCGCTCCTTTCAGTACTCTTAACACTGGTAACTAAAATATTTTTTTGGGAGGCGCTACTGAAAGGAGCGCTCCAAGGAATAAAAAAGGAGCGCCTCATTCGGAGCGCCTCAAAATGGTAGCGCTTCGAGGAATACCCAAGTTCATTAATAAAATCGGTAGTTGCATTTAATGGACGATGCAACTGTTAACAATAACTCAAATGAACAAGTATGTGTGTCTGCTTGGTACGGCTAATCTTAGTAGCTGGCTGATCCCTCGCAGTGGCTTCACCGATTTTGATGCGAATTTTATAAAGTTTATTGTAATCTACTTTTTATTTTGTCTGACTGTTTGATATACCGATTTATACGAAACTTTCATTATTATTCAATCTATATTTTACGCGCACGAAGTCGCGGTCAGAAGCTAGTTTTAATACATATTTTTAAATCTTTATATTCTTAAAATATAAGCTTAGAGTTTACATCAAATGAGTTATATTTAACACACATTAAAATCAAGGAGTCGTTTTATTTTATTCGTGAACAGTATTGAGGAAAATTTAATTTCCTGTATCGCCTTTGATTTTTTGTATCTGACTGTTAATTTATTTTTGAGAAGATAAATTTGATAAACCGTCTATTTCTGAAAATACTGTATATGTATATTGGAATGATGACATACTATGGTGGTCCTTATTGCTACGGATGTATAATTGAATTTCACTTCAAAACTTTTGTTGATATACTTTGAAAGTTAGCTTTACTAAGTTAGTTAGCACAGATAGTGCCAGAAAATTTCGACAAATTCTATATATACCTTTCACAAGAATCATCTTTTTTATCTTGTGGTGAAAACCGCATGATAATCCGTGCGTTTATGAGTTAATCACGAACAGACAGACACACGCGGCGGCGGAGCACTAGTTTTTTAATTTGTATTTATAATATATAATTGTATAAAAATACTATTTAAAGACGTGCCCCTTTCTATAGAGCTAAATTATATTAAGATTTTAATTAAAGAATTAATTATTTTTATTACTATACATATGACGTAATACTAGACTGGCAGACAGACTATTAGCTAATCCGCAATAGATTTTTGTTGCGATATTTCGTATTTAATTATATTAATCGCTTCATTGTGTATAATTGACAAGTACCTACAAGTGTATGAAAATACCTAAGTGCTGAATAAATATCGTTTAATTCATATAAAGATAACGATATAAGTATATATAAGATACGACACGTCGACTGAATGGAATCAATGAGCATGATTACTAAAAACAACCTATTTAGTCCGTCAGTTAGATTACCATAAAATATTTTTTCGTTCCACAAATACAAAATAAGGAGATACAGCGCATTGAAATTTCGTGTAACGTCACTTCTAGGTACAATTGTACGTAAAAGTGACGTCACAAGCCCTTTCCTGAACTTTATAGTTTGTTTTTGCTCTGTATCTTTGTCAATTTTTATTGATTTGATAAATAAAAAAAATCATCATCATCATTATCAGCCCGTATAACGTTCACTGCTGAACATGAGCCTTCTCCCGAGGGAGGGTTTTGCTATAGTGACCACGCTTCGCAGGCGGGTTGGTGCCCGCAGTGTTATGTTGTAACATACAAGGAAACGCTGCTGCCTGTTTCCTGGTATACAATTGTTATAGATGATGTTATAACAATCGGGACCAACGGCTTAACGTGCTTTCCGAGGCACGGAGGGTAGTCCCTCGGCCTACCAGACCCGGAAAGAAATCTTAGAATCTACACAAAGATTTCCTGTCCGGCATGGTAATCGAACCCACGACCTCCGAGATTTAAAGCGAGCCAAATACCGCTACGCTACGGAGGTAAAAAAATAAGAGTAAAATCTTTTTTTGTTATCTAACTGACGGACTTTATAGAGTTTGTTGGTCTTCATGCGCATTGCAAAACAATGTGATAAACAAAATAGACCCACAATCTTATAAAATAGCGATTTTTAACAAAATTATATGAAATAATTGAAATAATTGAAATACTGTAACTATGGTCGCGGGCACCGGCTTAAGAATGTTGCTCCCTATCTCCTCCCGTGGGCGCCGTAGGACCCGGCCAAGGGAAATTCAGAAGATGGGCAGCAGCGTCTTCTTGGACTAAAATACCAAATACTGCGCTCGCCAACCCGCCTGCCAAGCGTGGCGAGTATTGGCAAACCCCCCTCATGAAAATTTCTAAAAACATACGACCCCGAGTCCGAGGCGGCCCCGCTTGGCCTGGCTACGGTAGCGGTCATGGTATCGGCGGGGCTAGGGGTGCTAAGAATCCCCGGGAGACGTATGGCTACCAATCACAAAGACGTTCGTTAGTTCAACAACTGGAGATCTATGAGGGAGGCCTATGTCCAACAGTGGACGTCCTACGGCTGAAATGATGATGATGATGATGAACTATGGTCGTGGTTGTACATTTATCACATTCTAGCTTCCCACGTGCGGTTTCACCCGCATAGCTCCCTTGGGAACTTCATAATAAAATATAGCTTCCTCGATAAATGGGCTATCTAACACTGACAGTATTTTTCAATTCGTTCCAGTAGTTCTTGAGATCAGGGCGTTCAAGCAAACAAAAAATCTCTTCAGCTTTATATATTAGTATAGATTACTTTCATTCATAATTGCCATAGATTACTTTTTGAATACATACCATAAAAATTGGAATCTTATTCATTAAAATTAGTTTTATGATGATTTACAAAACAAAGTTCACGTTCAAAATTCCCTTACAAACCAGCTTTATACATATTTTTGTGGTATATTTTCAATAAATACTTCATAATTGCAAGATAATCGTATAATAGTATTCTGCAGGCCCGTAAATTGTACGTTATTTTACATAAATTAGAAAAGAAAGTAAGTAGTAACTAGTAGCTTTTTTTATGGCAATCTGCCCACTTATTCTGCAATTTCTCCCGTTGATTATTAGTTGATATTATGAAAATTGAAAATGCTTTTAATGTGTCAGAAGAATTCGTTTAATCTGCTTGTGGTGTCAGGCTCCAAATGTCAACGCAGCAAAACTTCAACTGTCAATTTCTTTTTTGTTTTTTCTGGTCACTTTAAATGTTGTATTCAAACCTTTTTAAATGCTCCAACATTATGAATGAGCCTACATGAAAAATATAACATTGTCTGCATTTATATTGTTAATGTAATGTTTATGTATATATGTAATCTAGAAAGAATGTGAATCTTTATACCTACTAAAGTTGATTTTTTAAATGCTTATTATACCTACCTATACATTTTATTCGATACAAAAAGAAGGGATAAGATTTTTATTTTATTTTTCTAAACGTATTCACAATATATTTCTCCCAATTTAAATGCATAAAAGATTTTCTGAAAGATAGAACTGATTGTGACGGTTGGTATTTTATTAGCATCAAATGAAATGAAATGATATTAAGGTATTTTGTGGAACATTTCGTATAAAATTCATTTGATTCAACTGTATTTTACAATTGACGGCCATTCCTTTTTTGAATAGCAGTTTTCTTTGCTTAATAAAAACTGGGCAACTTATAAATGATTTTTGTGAAGTTTTAAGAAGAATGATAATCAAATTGATAAAAGAATTCGGGATCGTAATGAAACAGTCAAAGCGTAAGCATACTGTATTGTTTTTATTATCATTAAACAAGAGCCATTGTCATACTCAATATCTCTTTATTCACATAGACATAATAATATTAACATTTTTAACCAGTATTCATTTTTTTGCCTACTACCAATTTTGGGCGTGGCAACTCTGAGAAGAACTGGCAAGAAACTCACCGTAATCCTTATTTTTTTAAAATATGTTTTGGAATTACAATAAGTTTAGCAGTATTTCAACAGAATGTTGTGAGTGTTCTATCTTTGAAAAATGGCAAAGGCTTTCGAAATACAGCCAACTAGCCAGTCATATATGGTAAATAAATTATATAATCATTATTAAGTGTGAACAATAACTTAATTTTTTATTTATGGCAGCCAGTAGCTTTACCTTAGTCTTATCGTATAGTGGTCGAAATTAAGTTGGGTTAATGTAATTTGTGCAGCGATATTTCGCTGACAATCTCCGTAGCGTAGCGTTATTTGGCTCGCTTTAAATTTCGGAGGTCGTGGGTTCGAACTTGCGAGATTGCAAACCGGGCCCGGACGGGCCCGGTGCCCTTTTAGCCACCCACCGGGCCCGGCTATTCTTACCGGGCCCGGTCACCGGACCCGGTAAGTAAATCACGGCGCGGGAGCGCCAACTCGTAGAGTGTACGTTGGCATGACATCACTGCGAGCTGCGTCGTTGCTGTCCTAATAACCAAAGTTTAAGAAAAAACATATACTTTACTTTTAGTTAATACGAATTTGTTTTGTTTATAACAAAGCTACCAAAGTTTATCTAACTATCTAATCTAAGTTGTTATGACACGTTTAGTACTTTTAAGCTGCGTTATTAGTTTCTGATGTGTCTATTTGAAAACATAGTATTAAACTATGTTTTCAAATAGTCACTAAAAGGAGTAATGAGAAAGACCTCCTTGTTTAAACTTATAAAATTAAATAATTACTAATACTAATGTTACTTTTCCATCCATAAGCAAAAGTAATCAATTCTGTATTAAGTGTGATTTTGAGACTTGAGTAAGACTGATTATTGTGATAATTGTTCATAACCCAGTTTGAAATAAATATTAACCTTAAATCATTGTCTTTTTTCAGTCGTATATAAATTTTTTTCATAAAATACTTTAAAGGATTCATCGCTAACATACAACCCGGCCAGGCCCGGCGGACCCGGCCGGGTTGGCGACGAATGCTTCCGGACGCGGCCGGGTTGAGAAACATACCGGGTTGCAATCTCTTGTCGAACCCCACGCCGGATCGGAAATCTTTGTGTAAAATGTAAGATTCCTTAAAAGGTCTGGTTGGTTGAGGGGCTACCCTCCGTCCCTCGGAAAGCACGTTAAGCCGTTGGTCCCGATTGTTATAACATCATATGATCGTACTTATCGATTTATAATCGTACATCAGGGGACGCGCAGCAGCGTTTCTTGGTGTGTTACAACATAATACTGCGGTCACTAATCCGCCTGCCAAGCGTGGTGACTGTGGTAATAATTTAGAAAAAACAACTGAAGTGAACTGAACAAGAAAAAATATATGAAGTCAAAAATTAACATTTCTGAAGTCAACTTCATAGCAATATTAGGGGTATCGAAAATGTTTTACGTTTGTTATAGGAGCTGTACCAATCTGTTCAATCGGCGATTTCTTTAAGATCTTGATACGTCAAATAAAACTTAAATCCCAAATAATCTGCATGTTCTTAATTAACAGAATTTCAGAACAGACAAATTGACCTACCTACTTATTTTACCACATATCAGAATGTGAGGGGTAATATATAAAAATATTGGACTTTGAAATATTTTACGCGATATATAAACACAACAATTCTATTTTTAATTTAAATACATATCCATTGAATTATTTTTATTCACGCCTGCCACAAAACTTTTTTTTAACACATTACTGGCACAAAATTCCATAAGCAGAAAACACATTCTTAAAAAGAAAATTATGAAAATAAAAAACTATGGTGGTGTTGTGGGACACCAGGTAGGAACGAAGTTCCTTCAGCTAATTAACGGGGTAGTGCGGGCGAGGGTGGGGGCGCGCGTGGCTGTGCTTTGACAACCGCCGCGCGGCATCGTTTGATATGAACGACAACAGCGTATGAATTCGGTGCGGCGTGCGGTGCGGCAACAGCTTATTAAGTCTACAGAGTGGTGTTATGCCAATAAATCAATTCAAATTTATAGGTAATTCACAGGTGCCGACCCGAAAGTCTATAAAGTATTTTATACGGCTAGTCGCACGCGCTCCGTCGGGGCTCGACACTCGACCGAGTCTCGCTCACCGTCGCGCGTCCGTCGGCCCGCCTCGGGAAGGTTCGGCCACGTTCGGGCGGCCGGGCAGGTCTCGCTACGATACAATTTCGCATGAAAGTATTTGTTTGTAAACACGATTGTGCCCCTCATTATTTACTAGCTTTCCGCGCGCGGTTTCACCCGCGTAACTCCCGTTCCCGTTGAAACTTTATAATAAAATATAGCTTATAACCCTCCTCGATAAATGGGCTATCCAACATTGAAAGAATTTTTCAAATCGGACCAGCAGTTGCTGAGATTAGCGAGTTCAAGCAAACAAACTCTTCAGCTTTATCTATTATGGCAAATAACTTATTATTAGGTACCAATTCTTTGCGTTTTTATACTCGTGATAATTTCTCAACGAAATGTCCGATTGGAATAAAACAAAAAGTATGTTACTTCTACATAAATACCCTTGATAACATGATGCTTAATTTGGATAAGGATTAATATTATGATAGACATTTAACGTAGTTTCTTTCTTCAGACGATTTAATATTTTTTTATGAACATAAAAGCGGTTATTGTGACTAAACTATGATAGTTAGATATATAGATTAAGACCTACAAACCCGTTGTACATAATTTTGTTCTATTGTTAATAGTTTTTGCAGCGCACGCATAAATAGGTTTTTGCTTTTACACCTTGGGATACAATATCGCAATTTTCTTACGGATCCCTAATTTTTTGAAAATAAATTATAGCCTATAACCTTCCTCGATAAATGGACTATCCAACACTGAAAGAATTTTTGAAATCGGACGAGTAGTTCCTGAGATTAGCGCGTTTAACGTCTCATTTAACGGTTTTATTCCACGGACTTTTTCTTACGGTTTTACTATCACATTTTTTTCAGTTCAGTCGCGCAGCAAAATCCCTATCTCCTCCAAGCCTGCCGTAAGGAACTTCGTTCCAAAAATATTACGAAAAATAAAAGAGCATCAATTCTCACTACACAAATTCTGTTTACTATGGTAGGTACAATACCTATTTTAGTAACTATACAAAAATAAATAAATCCTATAGAGAGAGAACATCTGTGTTTAAGTATCGCTAAATTCTTAGAAACTGTATTTCAGTACCTATAGCTGTACAGACTGACTGGGTTGAATTTCTGAGTTCTATAATCCGCAAAAGGTAAATAATTTATACATTGTTACTTATGTGAAATGATCGTATTAGATTTAGTTATTATTTCTTATACCTAGATTTGCTTAAATATGTTGTTGTGACGCATGAAATATTTCCTTTGAAATATTTTAAAATTATACGGACGTTAAGGAGCTGTTTTTGCGTATCACGGTTCTATCAGTAAGAGACGAACTTAGAACGTAAGGTTAAATTATTTAGTTGTGTTGTAATTTTAAAACTGCGATACCTCATAGGTTATAAGACAATAATTGAAATCAAATTATGTTTATCTTTTGTTTATCTTTTTTCTTTTTTTTTTAAAGACAACTTCCGCACTAGGGAAATAAATCCCTGTGTCGCGGGGGACTTTACAAACATTCATTTGACGGACACAAAGAACACCCAGACTCAGGACAACTATTTGTGGTTCACACAAATAATTGTCCCGGGTGGGAATCGAACCCAGAACACCAGGTCTCAGAGGTAACTATCGTAACCACTGAGCCACCGGTGTAAAGGCAATGTTATTTTAATTTAAATACTTGTGATGAAAAAACGTATCTATTTGGACAAGGATTATTATCACGTTTTATAAACGTAAATTTACAAATAATGCATTATTTTATTATCCTAAAATAATGCATTTATTTGTTAATTTATTTTAAGCAAGTTATAATGAGCCAACGTTAAAAGATAGACATATACTGCTGAGGACTTCCTTTTTAACTTTTAAAGGGGAACACATCTGTCATAAATGATTTTTGCGAAACTTTAACCTTTCGTTTAGCTTCTGCTTTTCAGCTAGAAAGCTCTCAAAAGAATAAAGAAAAACGATTTTGAAACGTCCTATTAGTTTTAGTGAAACTGAAATTCTTTCAGTTCCTCTGTACTGAAAGAATTTTAATTTCACTATAGTTTTACGATAACAATTACGAGTCTCTACTCTTATTTGTTATGCCCTTTGCTACGATCGAACATAGAAGTCTCTTTATTAGAAACTGGCTTCCCACGCGTGGTTTCACACGCGTAACTCCCGGTCCCGTAAGAACTAACTCTTCAGCTTTATAATATTAGTATAGATAAATTGGCGCTAAAGACAGGATAGACAATCTAATCAAATTTATTATTTGCTCAAATTTGATCAGTAGGTGCAGCGTGCACAGTCAGGAACTAGTTAGCACAGCAGCGCCTCAAATAAGTTCATTTGGTACCAATGGTCTACGACGTCTTACAGTTATTGTCATAATAATTAGGCCATATAATATCCACTATTGAACATAGGTGCCACCACGGTTAGCAGATGGGTTGGTGACCGCATAAATATCATGTGAAACACAAAGATTCACTGCTGCCCGTTCCCAGGCATGGGTTTATATTAATTTTTGTTTTGTTTATACAGGCCATAGTGTCGTTAAACTTACCTGATCCACCATTTGTGTATTAATATCTCTATTATTGGATATACCAATAAAACTACAAATATTTTCAATACCATTTATTTCGGAAAACATTGAAATGTAAACATCCACACGTACATTGAACTTGTTCTTTTTAATTACAAACCTAAAACTTTTATAAAATGCCAGTTTTACAATTTTTTATCTGAGACAGAGAAGTCAATCAACTATGCAGTAACAATATATATAAGAGTACAAGAAAATGTATGTATTACATAAATATTTTATAGTAGGTAGAACAACATTTACTGACGGTATTATAGTATGGGTCCAAATTACTTACTAACATGTATAAGATAAACAGTCTGGTTAATAAATTATTTAACTTTATACAATTAACTTTTAACATGAACAACTGCGTTTTGAACAACCCTAGAGGCAGCAGATTATAGATCAGTAGAACTCTCTGACCCTCGACTAAAATCGCTTCTTCTGATACAACTCGACAAAGACCACAATATGATGCTGACTTTATGACCACAAGATGTCCTTACTACTCTCAATTATTGACCTCGGTATTATGGGATTGGTATTTACATTATGGAAATGCAACTGGCCGGTTTTAGTTGGGTGTCAGAGGTTACTGATTAGGAAATGATGCTTAGCATTAAATTCTTACAACCTAATTGCTGAGATAATCACACAGTATATAAAAGCAAGCTCGTATTTAAATACATTCTTACAAGAGGTTCTTATCAGATTATTTCATTAGCCATAAAACAAAAATATTAAATGAGTATCACCCAGTTTACTTGAGATTATTACTGGAATGATGAACCTCTTTTTAAAATGCACATATAAATATTAACAATAAATAACTTTACCTCTAAGAAATATTTTCTGAAAGTTCACCTTTAAGAAAATATTTCTTATTATTTTCTTTCTATTCTTTCTTATCTATACATATAAGTATATATTTTTTTCCAATTTTTTTTTTCTTGTTTCCAGTCTCTTAATAAATAATAACAAACAACAACTACTTACTCATTACATTATACTTATTTAATCCTATATATGAATACAATTAATTTTCACAATTTTCGATGCCAAATGCAGCTAATGCAGCTATTTTAAGGAAACTGAAATTCAAGCTTCATTTAATTGATTGGGTTCGAGTTGAATAACATTTTCAATAGAGGGCAGGATACAGCCCAAAACCGTTTCGACAAATCTACGTGTCTTAAAAACGGGGGATCTGATTTAAGAGTTTTATTATAAATATGACGGAAATATAACAACACTAAATAAACATGTGCCAACAAATTCAATTTTCTGTGCGAGTAGAAACAATATCCAAGTAGAAATTCGTGTTGCAATTTGTCACACACTTTAAAATCTCTTAAAATTTTTGATTTTCCATGTAAGAAAAACTATGAAACGATTCAAATCACAGCGATCTGCATCATGAAACATGCCATGCGTCATGTTTTATCAGTTGTAGATGCAAATGCTAAAAAATATGACACGTATTAGCATCTTTGTTGGTGCTTATGACTTTTGATGCCATTTGCTAGAACGCATCGATATGCTGTCTATGTAACTATAATTTTTTACATACATTTTATCAACAGATTTATACTTCGAGTTTGGTTTTAACAGAATAGCTTATTACAGCTGCCTTATATTATTAATAATATAAGTGCATTCTACGGCTTATTTTCATATTTACTCACCTTAAAACTTGCCTAATTAGTCCCTGTCACCGTATATACATTTTTGGATTTCGATTATAAAAAACATTATTTTTAAATTACTTAAGTATTAATAAATGTTATATAATTCAATAATATAATTACAGTGAAGGTAGGTAGTATAAAAAAGTATCAATTGGTCTTCAGAGCTATTAATTAAAAATGGTTTATGAAATATATTATTCTCAATAATTGAACTGAATGTTGTCCTTATTAAATTAAATATTTTCCATTCATCTTTGTTCTTTTTTGTTTCATCCAAAACAGTGATTAAATGCAATAAGGACACAAGCAGGTAAAACTTTACAAACGCATTGTAGGTATCATACAATTTAATAAATAACCAAACAAACTCAGTCAAAAATTAAAGGATGATCAGAGCTCTTTTCTGTCCTTTTGTGTTTAAAACTTGCGATAGAGTCATCATCATAATATTATTATAATATTTAAGTTGCTATTTGGCTGCAAAATCATTAATTCTTCACACATTATTTTGAAGGTAAATTCTATAATCATTATTTTGAAGGTAAAAACTAAAAAAATGTTAAAAATAATTCATGCGTTCTTTAATAAATATTTAATCATCTAGATTGATATTTAATACTTAGTAATAGATAGTAGAGTGCCACAAAATAGATATTCCGAACACGAACGTGAGTTGGCTTGGCGGTCACGAATTCGAATATAGGGTGTATGTAAATACCGCTTGACTGGTGTGCATGCGTCACTAGTGTGCCTCTGCCGTAGATCACTTACTTCGAGCCCAATTCCGAAACTAAACTAAGATCCCACAACGAATTCACTAATTTAATTAATGCCCAAATGGCAAATGTGTTTTTGCATTTATAAATATAAATCACCTAATGAGACAATTCTGACTGGTTTACTATAATCGCTTTATAATACAAATTTTTACATTCATAGATAAACTATAATAAGTCACATATAAAAAACCTTTTTTTGAGAACTCTATTTTTTAGGTTTTCGGACCGTCATTTTCAGTCTTAGTAAATTCATACTTACTAAACTTTATCACATACAGTCCCTTATTTCAATTCAAAATCACATTTTTTATAACATCGTTATAATATTTCTTATTATTTAACATTTATATACATTATATTTCATATTATGTTTAATTTTTATGGGGTTCCTATGTTTCATCGAAAATAAATTGACAAATTATCACTTCCCAAACAATTATCCGCATAATTTTTATTTGCCAAATTATTACTTAGCAAAGAATCTCTTCACAAATAATTGTAACGCAAACCTAATGTTTGGCAAGTAAAAAATTTTACCAAATGAAAAAGTGCGTACTTACTAAAATCATACCAAATATTGCATTGGTATAAAAAAAGCTTCCTTAAATTTGTTTGGGTTGTGAAATTTTGTCAAAATCTTTTCGGCAAAACAGCAGGCTCTCATTTTTATGTCATATATTATTTTAAGCATATTTAGGGGCGATGTTCCCAAGTGCAATTTGATGACGATTAGTAGTACTACTCGACATATTTTAATTAGTTTTAACTGTATCCTTTTAGAACAGTTAGAATTTTATAATTGCTAGTTAGACTGACACTCTATCGGACTTGAGCAATCCTTGAGAGTTCTCAAGGATTTCTGTTTTCTCGTTGTTACTCAAACATGGAGAAAACCGAACTCCATCCCCCTCACCCGCTACCCCCACCGTCGTCTGCATGTGAGGCACGCTCAGCCTTACAGTTTGACCGAAACCACTGCATTGTACAACGAGACAAAGGGGCTTAATAACGGCTACTTACACCGTCAACACTAACGTCATGTCCTGTCCACCTTTGTACAGTAGAGCGGTCAGATTGTTATGAATAGTTTATTCATAACAATCTCTTAAAACGTATTTATTTATTTTTTAATAACTTTGATACCTCGATTTCATTGAACCTTTAAAAACTCACCTCGTTTTTAAAGAGTAGGTATAATATAGGATAGAGTCATCATCATCATGATGATGATGATGACTCTTATTATAGAATACTTCCTTGTAAAGAAAATTTCTTCATTCAGTGGAGCTAGCACAGCGGTGCAGATGTTAGTGAAATGACAAATCTAGATTAGAATGATAAAATAACTAGTCTTCATTCAGTGTAAATTTCCGCAAAGCCACATTTAAAAAAATATATTCTGTTGGATTTCATTGTCTCCGCTCTGTACATTAAGCATGGTGTAACAAAATAGATTTATCTATTACAACAAAATCCGGTTTTGAAAACGCAGTTTTTGATGTCCTAATAGGCTTTAATGCAGTAAAGCAGCAGCAAATTCTAGCAAAAATGTTTTTTTTTCACCTCAAGTAACCTTCATTGTCACATTCTCGTAAAATTATATCGTTCAAAAGTAAGTTTTGTTTTCTACATATTCTAGTTCCAGATAAATGGTTTAACGTTTTCATTGTAATATAAAAAAATAAATAAATTGCGGCGGCTAGCCAGAAGTTTTGTAGAAATAATTGGTTAGGAATTCGTCATACCTTTTTTGTATTTTTTTGTAGGTTTGGTCTACCGATTGTTATAAAGTTCACGGTGGCAGATCCGCGAGAAATTTGAATGTTTCACTGTGTACCATAAATAAATTGTTTTAATACATCAACAGCTAATCTGAAGTCCACTGTTGAACATGGTCCTCTCTCAAAAGGAATTCCGATAACACTTTGCATACTATTTGATGACTGCAGTATCATGTTCACACAGATAAACTCTTTTGCCGTTTTTTTACTATAAGACTATCACAGATCATGTTGTAAAAATCGGGACAGCGTACAGCGTGTTTTCTAAGGTACTGAGAATTATCTCAGAGCCTAAAAAGTCTATTTATAATGCAGGCTCAGTAATAAATCTTTTGATGCAAAGTTGTCCGGTGCCGGAATTCAACGTTTTATCTCCAAGAATTAAAACGCATTCATATCGCTAGGCCACATCTTGATTGTATGTTGAGTCAATTCACTTAATATGAGTTTACTTAGGATTGTCCTAAGTAAATTTGATGAGCTATAGTGACTATTCTACATTCACATTTATAGGTAAATACTTAAAGCCAAGTATTGTTTGTGAAACCCAGTTTCTCATCAGTCAATCAAAGCAATAATCAACTTACATAAACATAACTTGGCAATGATATTACATTCAGTTTTAGAGTCTGGAATTAATAATTTCAGTTTTCCAGTAGGCACAATAATACGACTGATACGATAATCAAATTAAAGCAGTTAATTATCTTTTTGGAAACTCGTTTCACCATTAACAGGCGTTTTGAAAACTGATAAGGAAATTAAAATTTCGATCGTTTTTTCATTAATTATTTATAAGGTGCGAGGATATATTATTTCAACACCGTGATTACATATCCGTTGCAAATGACCAACGAAATGATTTATTTTTGGTAGTACAATTAACCTATGTATATAATATACTTTTCTAACAGCATTTAAGACAGATTAAATTATTTCGAATCTATTTATTTCTGTTTTCCGGGGGGAAATTTATTTACGCATCCCCTCCGCCACTGCAGCGTTCCCGAGCCGGCGAAGGGGTATGTGGGACTCGCTCTCTCCATAGCGTGGTATGCTTATCGCACCACGAGGAGAGGACCCTATACCAGTTTAACTGCCCGGACATTCCTCCGTCCGCCGTTGGTGCCCGGCGGCGCCCGTATTTACATTAATTTTTCAAAGATTTCGGGATCAAGAAGATATTTTACCATCAATACTAATACATAATAATGTTGCAAGATATTTGTCGCTTGTTTGTTATAAGTGATATTTAAACGAAGCAGAGTAAAATAAGCCGGTCTAAAAAAATATTATTATATAACAAGCTTATCTAATTTGTGATCTCTTCCACGTGGGTCAACTTTCATGGATATTTGTATTATATAAATGACTCGTTAAAATCGTCGTTCAGATTTGTCTATTTGATGATGTAATAGATTATTTAGCGGTATATACGTAATAAGTCTCACTTTAAGTCTCGGAGGTCACATGAGGTTCCATACCCACGCTGGATCTTTGAGTAATTTCAGAAATTTCTTTCCGGGTCTGATTGCTTGAGAGACGAAGGCTCGGATAGCATGCTAAGCTTTTGGTCCCGATGGTTTTAACATCGTCTATAAGACGTGTATACTAGACCACGGGTAGCAGGGCTTCCTTGTCCTTGTGTTACATAATACCTACTGCGGTCACCAACCTACCTGCTAAGCGTGGTGACTCTGACAAAACCCTCCTTTGGGAGAAGGCCGCTTGCTGTGGACCTTAAACTGGCTGATTATGATTATGAGGAATAGATTCCTTGCGAAGTTGAGTAGTCTAAAACATAAGGCTGTCCCCATATTGGGCGTGCGCATACCTCAAGTGTCTATCAGCAATGTGGACGTACGGTGGGAGTAGCGGGTGACGGGTTCGTTCGGGACCGTCGAGAAAAGCCCCTTAAGGAAGGCCTATATTCAGCAGAGGATGTTATACCTATAGACTGTTGATGATGGCCTATTGAAACAAGTGTAAATACAATGGCGAGTGATAGCATACAATTGCAACTCGCTACTGTCCGAACAGCTTACACCACTCAACTTACCTACTTCGTTAAACACTTGACAAATATAAGTATAAATCGGGATTTAGGCCGCAGCGCAGTCATGAATTGAGCGTCTTGCGGAGCGGCAGTGCGGCGCTCATTACTTGACAAATAATCGCTTCTCGGGCTGATATCACTCTTATCCACACACGCAAGTGGCAGAGTTTGTGGCCGGAGCCTTAGAGATACAACTGCACACTACTATTCCAGCCTCACTGTTGATTTTTCTATATATTTATTTTCACTAATTGACTTTTAAATTTTTGTTTGACATGCAGCTTTAATGTTTTACTTTAATATAGCCTACGATATCACATTTAGATTTTAAATGTATTACGATTAAAGTAAAGTTTCACGTACTTATTTACTCATAAAGTGGTTTGTTTATTACGTGGGTATTTTCTGCGGTCCTTCTTGCCCATTTTATCCTGTACAAAAAGTTGCCTCCTTCCACTCCCGTCTCTACCACCTGCGAACAAAACAGGAAATTTATATAACATTTTATATTATTTACAATGTTTATTTTCTTGAAGATGGATGCGAATCACTCGATTCGTCTTATAGACCAGGGTAGATAAATTTTGAAACCAAAAAAAAAATATTTTAGAATGAAACCCATTGAAAAAGAAAGAGAATTTAACAAAAATTATATGAAAAATAAATTACGGGCGATCTGAGGTTGGGTTAAAAAAGGTTACTCTCGATTTCCGACAAAACTACAAGTCCTATGGAAAAAAGTTAAATAGCAAAGTTGTAGGTAATAAAAAGATCTACAACTTTTATATTTACACTTTTTACCTTAACCTCAAAAATCATGTGAAAAACTCAAAAAACCGAGTTTTTGGTTTTTTATTTTTATGTTTTACAACTTTTATTATTTTTTACGAAATTTGCTGAAAACATATCTGAGTATGTCCTAAACATACAAGATTTTTTTTTGATTCAAGGTTTTTTTTGATTTTTCGTTTTATGAAAAAATTTACAGGAATAATGGTAATTTTTTTTATACCATTAAAAAGTAGAGATTTCCACGAACAAATAGCGTAACGACTTTTTAAAAAAGCAGATATTTTGACGTTTGAATTTTCGATTTAAAATTAGGGTGACTTTTCGATTTTTAAGTCAAAAGAAAGAGAAAAAAAAATATTTTTGAATCAAAAAAAATCTTGTATGTTTAGGACATACCTACTCAAGTATGTTTTCAGCAAATTTCGTGAAAAAATATCAAAAATTGTAAAAGATAAAAAAAAACAAAAACTCGGTTTTTTGAGTTTTTCACATGATTTTGGAGGTTAAGGTAAAAAGTGTAAATATAAAAGTTGTAGATCTTTTTATTACCTACAACTTTGCTATTTAACTTTTTTCCATAGGACTTGTAGTTTTGTCGGAAATCGAGAGAAACCTTTTTTTACCCTTAAAAACCCACCCTTTACCACTTCCCAACCTCAGATCGCCCGTAATTTATTTTTCCTTTAATTTTTGTTATATTCTCTTCCTTTTCCAATGAGTTTCATACTACTTTAACTTTTTTTCATTTTTAACCATTTTTAAAGGCGTCGGCACTGGTCTATCTACATCTACACTAATATTATAAAGAGGAAAACTTTGTTTGTTTGGTTGTAATGAATAGGCTCAAAAAGTATCAGACCGATTTCAAAAAATCTTTCACCATTCGAAAGCTACAGTATCCACGAGTAACAAAGGCTAAATTTTATTTTGGAAAAAAATAGGATTCCGTAAGATATTTGGGTTTTTCGGACACAAGGTGTAAAAATCAACCAGAAAAGTTACTTATTTTGCGTACGCTGCCTAAACTATAAAAGATAGAACCATAAAATGTTCTAATTAATTGTAGATCTTATAAATATCTACAAAAAAGTCCGCGACACACTATACCTATCTATGCCGAGTGAGGCACAACAACCATTTTTTTATTTAGAAATCTTGAATTTTTTTGGACTACATTTAGAACAGTTTATTTTACTCATGCTATTAATCGTTATCAAAATAAATATTTATATTTCATCACTAAGAACAGTTTATGTAGATAATATTTGGTCTTTGAATGATTAAAATTGGACGTTTGGTTTTGAAGTTATGGCGAAATTAAAATATTACGATTTCTGCTGCACGGCCCGTTGCGAAGTATTATAATAGTATTCGTGCGATTTTTTTTAGATTTCGTTCTTAAAACTACACCTACGCAAAAGTTCTTCTCAGAGCTAATCAACAGTTCTTCTTAGAGCTAAACAACAGTTATTTTCAGGGCTAAACAACAGTTCTTTTCAGGGCTAACCAACAGTTCTTTTTAGGGCTAACCAACAGTTCTTTTCAGGGCTAAACAACAGTTCTTTTCAGAGCTAGAATATTACACGCTATTAATATTTTCTTGAACATTTGAAAATGCCTAAAATGCCTATAATACCTATTAATTACATTTAAATATTGTCATCATTAACAACTTTAACATCCACAGAAAAACAATCTGTGCAGCCTGCGGATAATGACTGCTTCGTCAATGTTTGTGTCGGTGTCTGTGAATTGACCTGGGAATCATTTTGCTGACCGTGTCTTTCCTGGGTAGGCTTTTTGCAGCGGTAACCGACATCCGCACGGAGCCGCGGGCGACCGCTATCACTACATCACTGCATATTATAAAACAAAGTCCCCGGCCGCGTCTGTCTGTCTGTTCGCGATAAACTCAAAAACTACTACATGGATTTTCATGCGGTTGTTACCTATCGATAGAACGATTCTTCCGGAAGGTTTACGTATATGATTTGTTTAGTTTATGTGTACATTTGACTAATATATATATATTGATATTTGTCAGAGGTGTCGGAAAAAATTAAGCCATTTGGGAGCTTTCAACGAAAACGCTGCCTAAACCCTATGAGATATAACAAAACAATATATGGCGGAAATATTTTTCTCTTTTAGATCTACGAAAAAGTCGGTGATAGCATATGTCTATCTTTCAAGGTTAACTTGAAAAATTATCATTTCTAATAACTCGAATAACTTAGAAGTTATAGCAAAATAACAGCGCGTGTTTCCGCAGCGCAGCGAGTGAGGTAGGCCGAATGCGATTATACGCGCTCGATCCTTAAGAATTATAGGGTAATTTTTTTGTTTTGTGTTTGTTGTAACTATGATGGATAGATACTTGAATACCTATTTATTTAGTGTTTGTTGTATTGTTAGTCCTGAAGAGTATAGGTATTTCATACGATAAAAGTATACCCACCTACTTATTTCACTGAGTTTTAGTAGGTACCCATATTAATTTGTTTCTGTTTGTTTTGACCAAATTTCGCCCGTTTGTTAGAGGTTTAAAGACATTCTGTAGTATAAGTATCAGTATTGTACCCGTGCGAAGTCGCTAGTTATAAATAAAACAATTTTGAAAAACATTTTCAGTTCAACGTCAAGCCAGGAAAATACCTCAAGTTGGGTTTACAAAAATCAGATTATTTTAATGTCTACGGTAACCAGTCTTACGGTAATTAGCGAGGTATCTGGATTCAGTCCTAAGTCAGATAAGATTGAGTTTTTAGACATTTCCTTTCGGGAAAAAACGTTGTACCGCCCAGAAAGTCAAAGGGCATCCGTGTCACGGAAAACAAACACGGACGTCGTGCGCCTGAACTCAGCGTCCTGCGTGGCGGTGGCGAGGCAGTGGGGCGTGAGACAGCATTAGCTAATGTTATTTTTCCAGTTTAATAGTATGTCTACTAGCTTTTTATTTGGACCTACCCGCTAGGTCATTTGTTTTTTTCTTTTATATAAAAAGAATGCAGCATTAGACTGTAATTTACAACTATATTTATATTATAAAGGGGGAATATTTGATAGTATATTTGCAATAATAGGATCCAGAACTACAAGACTGATTTAAAAAAATCTTACACCATAAGAAAGCGAAGTTACCTATAAGTAACAAAGGCTAAATAATAAAATTCCTATGAATACAGGAACAACGCGGGTGAAACCGGGCGTGAGAATGTACCGAGTGTAGGATAAAACTGTTTATTATAATATCAATTACAAATTGTAGGTACAAGTTGGTTTACAAACTTTACAACGGTAAATGACAAAAACACATTAAATTGATATAAATTATAAATCGATGCATTTAGAGGTATATTATAGAACAGGCCCGTTGATCGTTTTTAGGGTTCCGTAGCCAAATGGCATAAAACGGAACCCTTATAGATTCGTCATGTCTGTCTGTCTGTGTGTCTGTCTGTCTGTCCGTCCGTATGTCACAGCCACTTTTTTCCAAAACAATAAGAACTTATAATGTTGAAACTTGGTAAGTAGATATATGTTGTGAACCGCATTAAGATTTTCACACAAAAATAGAAAAAACAATTTGGGGTTCCCCATACTTAGAACTGAAAATCAAAAAAAAAAAAACATCAAACCCATATCTATGGATAGGTCTTCAAAAATGATATTGAGGTTTCTAATGTCATTTTTTTCTTAACTGAATAGTTTGCGCGAGAGACACTTCCAAAGTGGTAAAATGTGTGTCCCCCCCCCCCTGTAACTTCTAAAATAAGAGAATGATAAAACTAAAAAAAATATATGATGTACATAGCCATGCAAACTTCCACCGAAAATTGGTTTGAACGAGATCAAGTAAGTAGTTTTTTTTTAATACGTCATAAACCGAAACCACAATTTACCTTTCATTCAATTAACGATTATTAACATCGATCACAGTTGCAACTAGCACGGAACCCTTCGTGCGAGAGTGCGACTCGCACTTGGCCGGTTTTTATATTAGTTATAAATCTCACAATAAATGCATGACAAACCACGATCGTATAGCGCTTTAGAATCTAGAGTTAATATCACAAGGGCAGCCCTTTAGTTTATTCTGCCACCTTGTTGTGGTCTGTCAAAAGGATTCCGACCGCTATACTAGAGTATACACCTACACCGAATAACATTATATGTTATTCGGTGTAGGTGCCTAACTGATGCAATATTTGCTTAGGATACTTAAACAAAATGACTCGTTTGATCCAAAATTTGTCAAAATAAATAGACACCTATCCAATGACAGGCACTAGCGGTTTTAATACAATATTATGTATCTGGTAATGTCGTATTATATTCGCTATATACTGGGTGACTTTTTATCGTCTTGAAAAAATAGGGCTTGATATGTATATGAAATAGATGTCTAAGACATTATGTATATTACTAGCTGTGCCCCACGGTTTTACCCGCGTTACACAGCTCCAGTGGGTCGAAGCGTGATGTTTTGTAGCATATATGTTCATCCAGCTTATAACCTATCCCGATGCAAAATTTCAGCCAATTCCGTTCAGTAGTTTTGGCGTGAAAGAGTAACAAACATCCATCCATCCATACTTACAAACTTTCGCGTTTATAATATTAGGTCTTTACCTATGAAATTGCCGTTCTGCAGTACTGGCCATTTCAAATCAAAATATTTATTGTTTGGCTAAGAATTCTAATTTCAAATTAATTTTATTTTAAAAACATGGAATTTTTTTCCAAATGTCGTCATTTGTTTGTTGATTAGTGTTACATTTGCATCGTATTTCAATCTATTTCGTCATCATGGATACGTTAAAAAATCGAGTAATTATGGAATATGTACCGTAGTGGCAGCAACGCGGCACAAGCGGCACGCAACGTCAACGACGTTTAGGGAGCCTGACCAGACAGACCTCGGGATGGTCTCGAAACTAGTCGGACATATCCGATGATTAAAAACCGTGAGTACAACCGGTTGAATAATATAAATATGTGTACCACTCACGAAAGTTTTAATTAGAAAATATCATATTAAATATATACAATGCAAAATCAACCAAGCTATCACATGAAACCCCTTAGACGTATATGACATATGTCATGTCTAATCATCGCCTTCCTCGCCAGTGGCAAAGTCCAACCAACCCATCCCATCGATTAAACGAAATTTAATGACATTTTGAGAAACATTATCGCAACGAAATTATGTTTTCTTAGAAAATCTACTTGTACTTTTTTGTTTTATTATAATGAGAAAATGGCAGCTTAAATAATTTAACAATTATTTCCATGTAAGTTAAGAACTTGATTTTTTACTAGGAAATGGTAGATTCCGTAAAATATAATGAACACAAACATATTCCAAACAAGTTCTGTTAAATTTGTACTTTTTGAAGAATTTAGTTTCTATGTTCTGAAGTAACCTTTATTTGCATCATATTTTGAATCTTGATGGACACTTGAGAGTGAAAAATGATCTTCGATGAGATTGTCAACCATACCTGAGAGAGTTATATGAAATACTTAATTCTAGACGTTAACAAATTGAATCGACGCCATATCACACCGCGCTCTGGTTGTATCACGTATATTTTATCTGTATTCCTGTGTGGCATTCAATTTTAAACAATTAAATTTTCGTTGACATTATCATTTAATTTGTGTAATAAACTAGCTACTACTCGCGGCTTCGACCTCATGAAATAAGGATTTTGTGAACTATCTAACAATGAAAGTCCTGTCAAAATGGATACTATTGTTTTGAAATTAGACAGCATACACGGATATAAAAACAAACTGACAAAATAAATAGAAAGAAAATGATAAAAGAAAACCATTTATTGAACACACAAAGCAATACAAAGCAGTAATTAAAATCCTTAAAAAAAGTTCATAAGTAAGCACAATACTTGAAGCTCGGACGCCATCCATTTGTATGTATACAAAACACAAACATGGATAGAGGAAAAAAAAACGCAATAATACATACAAAATAAACATTAACAATAGTAGGGAGACTTAAATGCACTTTATAACTTATTAAATTAGCTATCTAACAGTCATAGTTCCGTTAAAATTGTTCCAGTCATTACTGTTATTAGTTGCAACAAACAGATACACAGACAGACAAAAATATAATTATTTTGTTGTCTTATGCTATGGATATTTAGAAAATCTACATCACAAACAGACACGTCAATTTTGTATAGATGCTTTATTATCAATCGTTGCGTGCTATAATAGTCTAAGATCCCGCTATACAACGACCTTCACCGAGATGCTTATTTAATGAGACGTATTTTTTATGTTATTAAATATGCCAATAAATATATCCTATATGGGTTGCCTAACAAATTTCAGTCCAGAGTATTTTTAATTAATAATTTAAAAAAAAAATTATTTTAAACATTGCACCGGTGTGATTATTAAATAAATTTGATACCAATCGAAAGTTTGAAGCCCATAGAATATGCAAACGTTAGGTTGCCTATTTTTTTCCGGTCACAACCACGGGTTGCCAGGTGTAAACAGGTAAATCTATACTAGCATTTTGCAACGGTTTGATTATTGAATCAAACTTAGATAAAATGAAAGATTATTTCATAAGGAACACGGTGGTATAGGGTTGCCTGCGAAAAATCAGTCCCGAATTACGGTTGTCGAATTTTAAATAATAAAATATCGCTGCGAGTGAATGTGTGTGAGAGAGAGGTCCCAGACCAACCGTCCCATGCGGTAGAAAAGGACGCAGCGTAGCAGCTGTTTAAAGTCCGCCCATTTAAAGAAGGAGAGTGCGCATGCTATTTGTGCTTGGAAATGAAAAGGATAGCGATAGACTCGTATATGCTGTGCATTATTTTGGAGTAGTTAATTATTAATATACAGAAATAGTTATTTAATTTTTTATTTTTTAATCAATTAATTATTTATCTATGTTTATTGTTTATGTGACACTAAAGTATATACACATCTTTAGTAAAAAAGACAGTTAGAGTAAAACATATATTACTCGTTTCATCCTCAGCAACTGTAGCACAGGAATCGACACTAGGATTCAACTGTTGTGGTTCTTCTTCAGTAATAGATACTTCGGTATGCTCCTAAAAAAAAACAATTTTTGCGATTAAATGAAAATGTTTGATTATAAATTTTAAATTTTTTTTGATAAGAATAGTTGATTTAAAACATCCGCATTTAATTATTCCAAAAAAAAAAAGGAAATCAGAACATTTTCTTGTTCAATTTTCAACTACCGTTTTTTAAGTAAATTACAAAAAAAATATGTGTGTCGAAAATTAACAAAACCATAAGTGAGTTTTACTAGCAATTACTTCAACATGACAAAAATATAGAAGATGTATTAGCTTAGATAATTTTAAAGATTCAATTATTATGTACTTACTGTATATTCAGCGATAAATTTAAGAAATTCTTCGTTATATTTTTTATTCAAAACAGTCACTTTTTTGTAGCACGTGGTATGATAACCTACAAATTGGAGTGACGCACTAGGTAGCTCAACAAAATTGTATTTAATTTTTTTTTTTTACGAAAAGCTAACTTTAATGCACAGTTTTCAAAAGTTTCATCATCAAAATCAATTATCCCGTCATCCGAATCACACAAAAAACACTTTTTGGCCATTTTTTCCAACAATAAATAGCAGCACGTTTTTTCACTTGTATCTATAGCGACAATCTACTCTATGAATGTCACTAATTATGAATGTCATCACGAAGAGGCAGATACAAGGATTATTTTTCATGCTTCTAAAGCGGAACCAGGCTCAAGAGTTTTAATTAAAGCCTCTGATACTGACGTTTTGATTATTTTGTTAGGAAATATGCACAAACTTATCGGATCAGAAATTTGGCTTGCCAGTTCAGCTACAAAAAAGAGTAATAATCAAACTGTTGATTGTATTAATTGCACCGATTTAGCGTTGGAGTTAGGAATTAAATTATGCCAAAGTCTTCCAGCATTCCATGCATTTACAGGTTGCGATTACACGGCAGCATTTTACAACAAAGGGAAAGTAAAACCTTTTCAGCAATTTTCAAAAAATGAAAAATATCAAACAGTTTTTGCGTCATTAACAGATGCTGCTGATATTTTCATTGGTGAAAAAATGAAGACTGTTCAAGAATTTACGTCTAGTATGTATGGTATCAGGAACTGTACCAGTGTGAATGATGCGAGACATCGCATTTTTTTGAAGAATTACTCTGCAAAAGGAGACAGCGAGCACTTTAAAAAAAAAATAAAAGGCTTCGACTCCAACTCCATACCACCATGCTGGATATCATTAACTCAGAAAATTTTACGAACTATTTTCGTAAATTCCATGTGACTTAATGCAACGGATCCAATATGCGTGAAACTTCAGCCTGAGAACTGCGGTTGGTTCTTAGATGAATATTTAAAACCAGTAGGATTCATTGGGGATAATACACCTTTAAAAATAGAAGACATTGTCGAAAAAACTGAAACGGAGAGTGATGACGAAGAAGATTCAGAAGTTGGAGATCACAGTTATATGTCCGATGACTCGGAACCTGAATAATTTTAAAAATGTTTGTATTTTAAATTTTTTTCAATAAACAGAAGTATTCTTTTAATTGTTGTTTTTTATTTCGGCTCCCAATAATAAAGATAAAATTTGCCAGATAAGTAATATATATGTTTTACTCTAACTGTCTTTTTTACTAAAGATGTGTATATACTTTAGTGTCACATAAACAATAAACATAGATTAATAATTATTTGATTAAAAAATAAAAAATTAAATAACTATTTCTGTATATTAATAATTAACTACTCCAAAATAATGCACAGCATATACGAGTCTATCGCTATCCTTTTCATTTCCAAGCACAAATAGCATGCGCACTCTCCTTCTTTAAATGGGCGAACTTTAAACAGCTGCTACGCTGCGTCCTTTTCTACCGCATGGGACGGTTGGTCTGGGACCTCTCTCTCACACACATTCACTCGCAGCGATATTTTATTATTTAAAATTCGACAACCGTAATTCGGGACTGATTTTTCGCAGGCAACCCTATACCACCGTGTTCCTTATGAAATAATCTTTCATTTTATCTAAGTTTGATTCAATAATCAAACCGTTGCAAAATGCTAGTATAGATTTACCTATTTACACCTGGCAACCCGTGGTTGTGACCGGAAAAAAATAGGCAACCTAACGTTTGCATATTCTATGGGCTTCAAACTTTCGATTGGTATCAAATTTATTTAATAATCACACCGGTGCAATGTTTAAAAAAAAAAATTTTTTAATTATTAATTAAAAATACTCTGGACTGAAATTTGTTAGGCAACCCATATAGGATATATTTATTGGCATATTTAATAACATAAAAAATACGTCTCATTAAATAAGCATCTCGGTGAAGGTCGTTGTATAGCGGGATCCTATACTATAAATATTTCCCGCTTGCAATCAAAGTGCCTTTTTTTAACTTCAATATTGATTTGCTGATAGTATGTTGAATGTATTCTGCTTAGAACTATAGCGCTAAAGTTGGGCGGAATGATTTGTTCTTATATTGATACTATATATTTATATGTATAAGTTTTAACCGAATATTGTTCTAGTAAGATAAGTAGTCTTTTTTATTTTTTCCTTAAAACAGCTTCCGCACTAGGGAAAAAATTCCTATATTGCGGGTAATTTTAGAAACACTCATTTACGGATACAAAACACACCCAGACTCAGAATAACTATTTGTGATTTACAACTATAGAAGTCCCAGGTACTACTGATAAACTATTGTAACCACTGACCACCGGTGCAGTTTAACACCTTCACGGACACAACCACCCTCATATGTAATAATACACACAAATCGGAATATTTTACATTCTTTAATCCCGTGTTCAATCCAGTCTTACAGGCCAAATGATGAAGTGAAAACTTACCTGAGATATTGTTCGCTGCAGGGGAGGTGCCGGAAGCGCCGGATGCACGCCGCTCCCAAGGCCTGTGCTTAGTGTACTGCTGCTAAACACAATCCTCGCCTTCGTGGCTATCCGTCTCTGTAACAAAAAAATAAATAACTTAATGACTCAACATAGTGAATATTCTTTAGAAATTCTCTGAGTAAGACAGACTCGATAAAATCAAAAGGAAATTAAAAATAATTTGGCATTTTTCTATGAAAAATTAAATGACTATCGCTATTAATGTTAGTTTAGGCTTAGGAGGCTTCAGGTTATATGGCATGAAAATACGGTCATGACGGGAAAATCCAGGTGCAATCAGCTAAACATGAGTCGAAACTAAGAAGAGATTGAAAGTTAGGATCAGATCAAGCAAAATATCGACTCAAAATGGGTTACGATGGGTTGGAGAGGGGTAATACCTGGAGACTACTTGACTTTAGTATATGTAGATGTTTGCAAGTACGATAACAGTTATGTGCAAAGAGGAATTGAAAACACCCATAATGATATGATGAGCATACTCGGAACCCAAAGATTCAAATACCTATTAGATATCGGTGAAATAATCAACTGTTGGAGAGCAGTAGACCGCACTAACAATGGTTTTGGTCCTTTTTACATTAAATTCAAGGATGAAAATTTCAGCAGTGGCTAAATACTGCGATGTTGAAATTACTACGCACATGAATAGCTTACTAATTCGATTATTTCGAATCAGTACGAACCCTGGAAGGATACAGGTTGCCGAGAGCATGTGGTTTTAGCCAGCTTTACGAAAGAAATACACGCCGAAGCCTAAACTAAGGATGTTCTTTTGCTCGATTAGGTGTAAATCTTATTCGCAAAGATGCATCAAAAAATTGTTGGGAATGCCTTACAAATGCCGGCAAATTAGATGAGAAGGTTTGCGTTCTCAATGAATCTATTATTTATTTTATTTAATTTATTTAAACTTTTGCACAATGATAGTACATGGCGGACTTAATGCCATAGGCATTTTCTAACAGTCAACCATAGGTTGGTGCAGAGAAAAAGTGATAGGTGCAAAGAAGTAGTAGACAATTAATTTACTACCGTGCTTGTAGGAAAAAATAATAATTACGTAATATCTATGAGTACATACTATTAATAAATTTATGACCAACAGCGCCATGGATTACGAGAGGCGGATAGCCTCCATTAAATCTAATGCAATCGGTTGTGACTGCCAGACTGATGTTAATCAGTCTACGCTTAATATTTGATTGTATCTAAATCGAGGGTCCAAAGTTTGTCCAAAGTCCAAAGTCTGTTGGCGTAAGTCGTTGTACAAAAACAAATATTTTCCAATGTACCCAATAGTGAAAACTTAATATATAGGGTGCTTCTAAAATATACCTATGCTATCCCTTTCACGAGACACAGTGTTACAAAAATATTTTGATGTAACTGTTAGTGAAATAAAATTGATAATTTCAAACTAATTTCTTCACTTCTTCACTTTTTCGTGTCTCTCTTTAACAGACCTACGCAAGCCAGGGTCGTTGAGGGATATTGCCGTAATCGCTACGCTTGTCAGGCGGATTGGTGATCGCAGTAAGATGGGAGTATCTTTAAGCTGATACTTACATAATATTACTATCTACTATTAAAAGGATGGCATATATTTTAAAAACACCATAAGTAAATATGACCGTTGCTTATTTAAAAAAAACTGGCAAAAGCGTGTTTATATTAGCCATGGTAGGTATATATTACAAGAAATACTCACCAGTGCGTCCAGTGTGTCCCCTGATAATGCAGCCGGTGGCGTCTTGACTGGACTGTTGTGGTTGTGGGACGATTGGAGCACTTTCTGTTTCCTTCTTGCAGCACCTAAACATATATTTTAGTTAATTAATAATATTAATAAAATTATGTTTATTTTCCACCAAGAAGTTATTTGTGACCAAGAACCATTAGTGGTGGGTCCCTAAACTAGGGAAACCCAGTATTTCAGGACTCCAGGACTCTCACCCCTGGTTTTTAATTCCTTGTGTGTGTGTGAGAATAGGAAAGTGCTATTTCATGGTAGTTATGAGAGATTGGGTGTCATTAAAATTTAACTAAATCGGATGAATTCCTCTGATATACAAGGTGTAACGGAAAGGGTATATACATAGAAAGAGCAAGGCTTTTTTGGATGATAACAAACGATATGGCAAGGGCTATTTAATCCTATCTCTACAAGTCCGGGAGTAATGATTTTTAAAATTCATAGATACCAGAAACCAAACTTTTCAAATTGAAATAAATACATCACTAGCACTCAATCAGCTGATCGATGTCAACGAACTATTTGCAAGTAAAAATAAACCTCTCTTACTCCTGATATTTCTGAATAAAGGGTTCCTAAAAGGGCATTTTTATTTTTTGTTTGCAAAATAATACTGACTTTCGAGTATTTTATTTTGAGTTGAAACCCTTGCCATATCGTTGTTATGATCCAAATAAGCCTTGCTCTTTCTATGTATATACCCTTTCCGTTACTCCTTGTATATAGATTAGGGAACTTCATTTAATTAATTAAAAAAGACCAGCTTGCATACTGTACAGTCCCGTATCTACACATTGATTTATCGTTTCGGGGAAAAAAATGTCCTCTCGACCAATTTTCTCAGCCACGTCGGCCACTCTCGGGGATTGGACATTAGAGCACTGCGACACCACGATGATTTCGTTAAAATAAGCTCATAAAACATATGGTGGCGCGCGCACCATGGAAACGACAAGCAAAATTTATTTTGTTCGTAGTGACAGGCGAACCCGGCTTGAGTCTCGGAGGGTCTAGAAATAAATCTCAGTGCAAAATATAAAAATAATTTCGGATCTGGTTCGTTGTGGGAAAAAAAGTTAAATAAAAAGTTTTCCGATGAACACACACACTCATATTTTAATGTACATACAAATTTAAGTTGCTTTTACGGGCATTAATTTAAGGGACATTATCAACACATAAGTTTCACATACATGATTACAAATAAGTTAGACGAAAATCCTTATTTTTTAAACCAGAATATTACAATGTTTACTACTACTTACTTTTACTTTTTAAACTATTCGTAATCATGCCCCTTTCATTATTACGAAAAGGTTTGATTTCTCCCTAATATTGTATATCTTAAAGAACTGCATACCTTTACCTTTAAATAATTATTTAATGTTATAATTTTTATCATTTATATGATTAGCACTAATTTATGATATGCTTTTGAATTTTGTTTTTGACTTAAATAAATAGTTTTCCGCTGAATAGAGATGTTTTCACAACGTGTTTTTTATGTATTTCATGAATGGAACCCATGTCTGTTTTGGCTTTTATGTGCTCACATAGCATAGCCCTAATTGTAGAACAACATTTCAGCGTGATCAACTTCGTAATAAAAAAAATAACCCGCTGGCTGGAAGTTTCGTTTCAACCATCATTTATTCTGAAAATAATACGGAACAAATTCCAGTTCTATTACTATTCGATAGCCCAAATATACAGGAATATTACCTATAGGAACCTATAGGAACTTAGGGCTATAGGACAACTGTTCCCGTTATATAGACACGTCTTTCGTGGGGCAATTTATACGCTTCTACAATAATCTTCCTAATAATACTCGTATAAGAGATCTTTCTATAAACAAGTTTAAGCGATATGTCAACTATTGATTAAATAGATAACCAAATAGATTGGAAGTGAGTCTGAAACAATGCTGCTTATTAATAATTGTAACAAAAGCATTGATTAAAAAAGATATCTTTTCGGAGTTGCCACTTTCAGAACTTTGTGGTAGTAAACAAAAGAGACACATCATAAGAACATAATTTAAAATATTTTTAATGTGATATGAATTAAGAATATTTGGTATTTGAATTAAAAACACATGGGCGTTTTAAATAATTATTTTTATGTAGGGTTTATGCAACCTCTATAGCTTCGCCAATATCACTTGCAATATTGGAGGTCGTCAGCAAGTCAGCAGATTGGGATGAGATGCGGTCCTTCTTTGCATCTTATCCTTGGCAACCTGTCTGCTTCTCTTCTGGTGATCCTACCACCTTTTTTTTTTGGTTGTCCGGGGGGAAATGCATTGACGCATTCCCACCACCGCTGCAGCGTATTTGCGCGTTGGCGGTGGGATATGTGGGACTCGCCCTCTCCATAGCGTGGTATGCTAAAGCCATACCACGAGGAGAGGACCCTACCCCACTTAAACCTCTCGGACATTCCTTCGATCCGCCGTTGGCGGGGGTCGGGTACGCATGAGCAATCCGGCCCCCCGACGGCACCCGCGGCCAATATGGTACCGCGGGATCTCCAGATGATCCTACCACCTGCGCCAATGCTGTGACCAATGTGCTACGATTAGCGATGGAATATTTTATTCCGTTCACTGACGTACCGTCTGGCAGAGATCGCCCATGGTTCGGAGCTGAATGTGGACGCGCTGAGGCGCGCAAACATCAGGCATACCTGGCTTGGGTCGATGCTCGTAGGCGCAAGGCAAAGGATATACACGCAAAGAGAAGAATTTTTAACAAGGCTGCCAAGTCCTGCTAAAAGACTCTACAGAAGGCTCGCTTTGACCATATTAGCCGAATAGGGAACCAACTGGCTTCGTACCGCGTTCGATAAAGCGTTTTGGTCCCTAGCTAAATCAGTCGAAGCAAACTTCTGCAACCCCTCACTGCCTCCACTGCAGCAGCCTGATGGAACACTGGCTCACACTGCTGAAGAGAAAGCCAACTTGTTTGCTTCTCTGTTTGCAGAATCTTCACGACTAGATGCTGGAAGCGCGATTCCTCCTAACGTTCCAGGAAGCGAGATAGTCATGAATTACATTCACATTCGCCAAAAGGAAGTTCGCAAAACGCTTCGTAATCTTGACGTGAATAAAGCCAGTGGCCTTGATGGTATATCTGCTATTATGTTGAGGACATGTGCACCCGAGTTGACTCCTGTCTTAACACGCCTCTTTCGCCTCTCTCTAGAGACTGGACTGGTGCCGAAGTCTTGGAAGCTAGCAAATTTGCAACCCGTGCCCAAAAAAGGTAGTCGTGCTGACCCTTCAAACTACAGGCCTATCTCCATCACCTCCATACTCTGCAAGAGCATGGAGCGTGTTATCAACACCAGGCTTTTAGCGTACCTAGAAGCTAACAACCTCCTCAGCGATCGACAATACGGTTTCCGCCGAAACCGGGGATCTTCTAGCGTACGCTACTTACATTTGGAGTGAGGCCATCGAGAGACACGAGGAAGCGCTTGCCGTTTCTCTGGACATCTCGAAGGCCTATTGGCAAGCTTCCTGCATACGGTCTACCTGCTGCATTTTGCGCTTGGATTTCGGATTTCCTGAGGGATCGGTCATTACGAGTGGTCGTTGACGGCTGCTCGTCTGAGCAAATGGCTGTCAATGCCGGTATTCCCCAGGGGTCTGTACTCTCTGCGACGCTTTTCCTGCTGCATATCAATAATCTGCTGAAGCCCGGTACCTTTGGGTATGCAGACGACAGCACGGTCGTGGAGAGCTACACTTCCAATGCGGGGGCCAGTGGGCCGGATATAGAGTTGCTCAGAGAGGCTATGGTTAAACGCTTAAACTTGTCCCTTAAGGCTGTCTCCGATTGGGGCGATGCCAACCTGGTTCAGTTTAACGCTAGTAAAACCCAGGCGTGTTTGTTCTCAGCAAAGAAGAGGCCGTTTCGTCTGTCTCCTTCTTTCCGAGATGTATCCGTGCAGTTAACTGACAAGCTTAAGCTGTTCGGCGTTGCTCTTTCATCGATTCTAAATTTTGGCTCATATATTGAGTCGAAGGCCCAAATAGCCTCCAAAAAGCTTGGCATCCTCTCGAAGGTGAGAAAGTACTTCACACCAAATCAGCTGCTCACATTATACAAAGCCCAAGTTAGAGCATGTATGGAGTACTGTTCTCTTCTTTGGGATGGTTCCGCCAAGTATCAACTAGAGGCACTGGAGTCGATTGAGAGGCGCGCCAAAAAGTTAATAGGCAACGTAGCCGAGTCTCAGCTGCAAAGCCTTGCGCACCGACGAAGGGTTGCCAGTTTGTCGGTTTTTTATAGGATACATTTCGGAGAGTGTGCTGAGGAACTGCACAACTTAGTTCTGCCTTCCCCTTTCTTCTATCGGACAACAAGACACTCAGAGAGGCGCCATCAGTACATGGTCGATATTCCCAAAATACGTACGAAGCGCTTCGAGTCCACGTTTTTTGTACGTACTGCGAAGATGTGGAACTCCTTGCCGGGGTCTATATTTCCCGATAAGTACGATATGGGTCTCTTCCTAAGTAAACCGATCCTTCTTAGTAAACCGATCCTTCTAGGTAAGCGTGCTCCATCCTAGGCTATTCCGATGCTTAACGTCAGGCAGGGTGTAGTCAAACGCTAACCTATTTTTTTTTTTTTTTTTTTTTTTAAAGACAACTCCCGCACTTGGGAAATAAATCCCTGTGTCGCGGGGGACTTTACAAACATACATTTCACGGACACAAAGTACACCCAGACTCAGAACAATTATTTGTGGTTCACACAAATAATTGTCCCGGGTGGGAATCGAACCCAGAACACCAGGTCCCAGAAGCAACTACCGTAACCACTGAGCCACCGGTGCAGTCAAAATTTATATAATATTTCTAATAAAAAAAAAAAAAAAAAAATCGCGTTAAGCCATTGGTCCCAATTGTCATAATACCTTCTATGAGAATCGTCGTATATCAAGTAACGGGCAGTAGTTTTCATATTTTATATGCTAAACATAAAACTGCGGCCTGCCAAGTTTGGTGACTATATCAACACCTCCTTCGAGGGAGACCCATGTTCAGCTGTAGAAGTTATACGGACTGATGTTATAAGCCTTTTTCCTGGGAATCCTCCCCCCCCACCGGTGCTGCCCCTAGCGGAACTTTTTTAAATCTTCCCAGGAAAAAGGCTAATTGATGAGGGTTAGACTGTAAGTATAACTGGCTTTATATAAAAAAAAAAAAAGTACATATTCTAAAACTGATATCTTCCGCGTCTAAACACGGTACGTAAGATTAAAAAACTACTGAGTTTTATACAAAGAATTCCCCGATTGTAAATTTGTTAATCCAAACATAAGAAGCATAATAAATTTATCACAATCAGTTGACAGAGACTAATTATGGTACTCCAGGGGTTTCCTTGGCCAATTAAATTAACGGATCATTTATCAGTCTAGTTGCTACGGAATAGTAAATCGTTTTAATGATAATTGAGTCCCGCGGTATTAGACTTTAAGATTTTCTGTTATATTGCAGCGTGACTTTTGTAGAGGTCGATCAACTTTTAACTTAACCCGCCATTTGTGACGTGTATGTCTGTAAGACCGGGTAGTTCAAAAAAGTCGTATAACTTTTTTATCTGCTAAAGAATCGAGTAGTGATTTCTTGTACTTTCCTCATTGCGCGTCCCCTACCGTAAGTCCACCCTGCGCCGACTACGCAAGACGACGTCTTGGGGTTTTGGCGCTAACCCGGTGCGTGAGACCGGGGTTACAGACTACGTAAGCCAAATAGTCATAGCTTAATTTTTTTAATTGTGACTTTTTGCAAAGTTTATTTATTTATTTTGATAGTATAATTATTGTGATTATTATTATTCTGTAATCAGTAAACTTTTTGCATAATTCTATCAATTTTTCACTAAAATACTTAGTATTTCAGGAATTTATTTTCTAATTTATAACTTTGTTTTAGCATGTCTTACGAACGTGAAACTCGTCGTCTTTAAGCTCTTATACCTACTAGATGCAGAAAACATGCAGAAAAACCGAAAAACAAGGTATACTTGCTAGGTACCATTGCAGGAAATATTTATGTTTAGAGCATGTAGTGCCAAAATGCACTAACTGCTTGGCTCTTGAAACAGACAAATTTTTGAGGGGACTTTTTTTGTATTTTTTGTTGGAAGGAGTGCGTTTTTTGGTTTAATTTTATAGTTCCGATTGTCATAAGACTGCCAAAGGCTGATTTAGCCATAAAAATATATTTTTTTGTTACAATTTCTATATTTTAAAGTAAGTCTAGAAAAAAAAAACGATTATTTTCAGTGTTATGAGTGTAATACAGTAAAAATTAATAAACGTAATTTTTTTATGATACATCTTTGTTTTATTGATAAAACATGTCTTTTTTAATATTTGGCCGAGTAAAAGTAGCATGGAGTATTGCTTATTAACAAAATCTTAGGTTGAAAAACCCGGTGCGTAGGACCGGCGTCACCAAAGATGTAAGTCAAATTCACGTCACAAGTGGCGGGTTAATCTGATTTTTAAGTTCAAAGTTGTTGTGTTAAAAATATTGTTCTGTGAAATGAGTTGCTGAAAGCACGATTAGCTCATTATTAGGGTTCCGTACCCGAAGGGTAAAAACGGGACCCAATACTAAGACTTCACTGTCAGTCTGGCTGTATCTCAAGAACCGCGATAGCTAGACAGGTGAAATTTTCACAGATGATGTATTTCTGTTACCGCTATAACAACAAATACTATAAAATAAATATTTAGAGGGGACTTCCATACAAAAATTTATTTTTTCTTTTTATTCGATGTCAATAACGGCAATACTCAAGACTCGCAGAGCATTGTACGAGCTTTTTGTATAGCTGACCCATAGGGCACACGTGTACATAGATTGGCAATACGCTCTAAAGAGTGTAATTTTCACCTCCCTAGTTTGTACGTGCAAACCTACGAGCCAGCATGTTACATCGAACTGCCAATGCTCTGCGTTTTCTCAATGTAAATTTATATACATATTCACTCTCTTGAAATTTCACACTATTTGAAAATATGTGTTATTAATATTTTAAATATACATGTGTCAAATTTTACATAGAGTTCCGCTTTAAAAAAAGTGAAGAAAAATCGTGAAAGCTACAACAAAAATATTTCAGTTTACATCGTGTTTAAATTTTAGAAATTGCTATATGAAGTCATATAAAGGCTAGATCGTTCGTTCTGCATGCGGCAAATCGGCTTACTATAGCAGAGAAACTCAATTTACTAGCAAATTTCATCATCTAAAATAATTAGGTAATTTTTCTATACCCCGTTTTGCCTTCCTATTTTACCCAACGAGGAGGATGGGCAAGGTCGGGTGATCTTAGACTTTCGTTCGTTTTGTCAATGTTTTATTTAGTAATATGTGTATAATTATTTATTACCATGATGATATAAACACGAAAATGTTAATGTTCTAACATCACTATCCCTATCTTTCCCTCCTTGACCCTGCTCCTCTACTATAGCACCATAATATATCTTGCTTAGAAAATTGCCCATATAATTTTCTTAGGCTGGCCCAACATTGGTCGTGCGCGATCTTCAGACGTGTAAACCACGCGACCACCGAGCTAGTGACTCCGTCACCCGCAACATCTGCCGTCGTATGAGACACACGATTACATGATCAAGGAACATGAACTACCAATGTAGGGTCACCCTTAGAGTTCGGCCACCATGGCTTAAATAATTGATAGGACTAGCGTATATTTATTGAGAAAAAAGAAGCAAGCATTTGAGTTTGACCTAAACAAGCATAAATAAGGTTTATCAACTTGAACTACCCTAGCCATATTATGAATGTATTGCATTAGTTTCCGTAAATTTCACCCTATTCAGTAAGATTTATTATAATTCGATGACCTTGTTGGGTGAAGTATAAATAAATTATGTTAAATTGGATGAACTACAATGTACACTGAACAAATCTAATAGGTGCTTGAATTATTTAGTAATACATGTAACTCCTTGTTGGAACAGATTATCTAAATTGAGCCCTTTGTCAGCAACAAATGATGGGGTAACTAATTCAAGCTCGACTTACCATGACTCAACTCACCAGTGTGAAAATTGTGAAATATTGGATAATAATAATTACTTCTTATAAAAATAAACAGAAAAGATTTTCTTCTTATCATTACAAAAACAATTAACAATGAAAAAGGGAAATTGGTGAAGTAATTCTAAATTTATTCGTAGGTATTTGACTTTTCTATATGAAGTTATTATTGCTGTGTGTTGCACAGTGAGTCCCGAATACCTACACACAGTCGCCTTTAATGCTGTCTGCTTCCTTGCGGACCAAGAGGTGCAGGCGTTGGCCCATACTGGCAGAGGAAGGAGCTCGTTCTGGCCGTGCTCTTGCAGAGCTATGATCTCAACGCGAAGCGATTTTTAGTGAAACTTCGATTAATACGGTCGTCTTCTTTTTTGGGCAAGTCTAGTCGCAAAAAGAGAACGGAAGAGGGAAGAAGATGGCATACCCGTTCTAAAGACGATGTGTTGGCCAAAATGTCATCTACAGAACGGTGGTCTGAGACCCACCGTCTGCCCTAGGTTTGGCCTCGGGGAACAGGGAACATAGTCCTAAGACAGGGGAAGATAGACTTATACATGGGGTTTGATGCCTTTGTACTGTGGGGGTGGGCAATCAGCCCAAGAGAGCCCGTGTAGAAGCCGCGGTTGCTACGGAAAGGTAGCGAAAACAACACCACCTGGTACCCTCCAGTATTGGTGTTGGAGGTTTTGATGGGTAAGCCTACTCTTCAGGAATGATGAATGAGATGAATCGCATACTATGCTAAGGAGAAGTCTTGTCTTATATACTCCTCCGCGGCGGAGGATACAACTATTGTCATCCTGATCAAAAAACGGGATAACGTATGAAATACACTATCCAATATGAAGCAAAGGCAGATTATATTTATATTTTATAACCTTTAAGTCGCTCATTCGTAAATTTAATTTAGTATTTTAACTAGGTCTTACAAAGTTTAAGTGCTAATTCCAAATTTAAATTTGTAAGTTCATAATTTTATAATTTATTATACATAACTTGCACGATTTTAATATGGAACGTGCGAACCGTTACGTGCCTGATCGTGTTTTCACAATAATGAACCTAGATTATAATACTGTAAAAAGTTTTTAACTGGATTCATGTAGTTTTTCGAGTTTTGGCCTAATATGAAAGGCCTTTTTTTTAGAAAACTGTAGAAACTCAAATAAAAGATTTCCGAATGACCTATTTTATCTGGACTGACTATAAGGCTGACCCCCGCTGACCTGTCGTTTGCACGGAGTATTCCTCATTCAGCACCAATGTTTAAATCATCAAAGCTATTCATAAGCAGAAATATTTTTGATGCACAAACCATGGGAGCTCCAAAAATTGGTGCTGAATGAGAAATACTCCATTTCCACTCACGTGTGGTGCTGTTGTGTTACAGAAGAAATAAAAAATATTTTTTTTTGGCAGAAAATGACTTACATTTTTTATCTTATACTTTTATACGTATATCATCTACATCATTTTGAGATATTAGGAAAAGAAGGAGTTTTTTATAAAAAAAAAAAAATCTTGAGATCGTGATTTTTTGAAAAATATCTGTTCTAAAGCAGCCAAACTGCTAGAATTCATCAAACTCTTTATATTTAAGTTAATTCTAGACGGAATACGATTAATTTTAATTTTGGTGGACATTGATTTTTAATAAAAAAACCATTAGATATTCCTCTTATTTGCATTACAGCTCACTCATTTTACGTGCAAAATACTTTTAACAGTGCTCATTTTAAAGCTTATTTCAAGCACTACAAAACCCTATTTCATTAGAATGCATAAATGTATCTGCTCGCCGCTAGATGGCATTGAATAGATCGATTAAATTTCAGACAAAATAAAAAACGGCTTTGATATCTAGCTTAATATTGCAATTAGAACACTTTATAAAAAACTGATTTGTTTAGTTTTTTACCTGCTACAATTTGTTTATCATAAAATTTTCGTTAAAATGAATATTTTTGGAGATATTTGAAAAACTGATGAAAAACGTGAAAAATTCAGAATTTTCAATTGCTTTTGTTGCGGCAAAGCGCCTCACGGTTTTGTGGAGCAATCCGCTTCATCGATATTTATTGGTATTGGATTATTGTATTAGTTTTTGAGCTATAGAATTATATCGAGTCTTTTTTAATCTATGGACGACCATCGCACTGTACGCATCAAAAGTTAAATAAAAAGTTTTTGTAACGGAATTTCTTGGACTAATCATTTATTAGCCCCAGTGTATATAAATATACATATTGGTGGCCCATGAGGGGAACTACAAGCGAAGAAATAAAGAAAAAAGAAGAATCAATAATCTGGATGAAATCTCGTCTTGGTGGATCCACGTGGAAGAGTGAATAAAGGCGGTCAAGACTTCCAGATCGAAGGTGCAGCCTGCAAGGGCGCGGCCAGCATGGTCATCTACGTCCTGAGCTGTGGCGAGCAGTGGGCCAGCTAAAGGTCACCTCCCGCATCATCGTCCGAGTCGACAGATAAGTGCCCTTTTCTTCCTAATCTTCCTATTTACTCATCCAGTCCTCAACAAATATCATTCCTAAAGCTATTAAGAGGTGAATCTATTTGTGCAAATCAACAATTACGGTGCAAAATCGATAATTCTTTGTTCGTAGATTTTATTAACCCACCCACATTTATAAAAAAAAATCCTTTGTTCCAAATCTTACGTATTTCTCTAAATTCTTATATAATATTATAGTCATTACAAGCCATACAAATTAATAAAATTAGAGCGTCTGTTGGTAACTTTAAATGAGAAAATTGCCACTAAATGCATATTATAAAATAAATAGGGTTCCGTGAACAAAATGTGTGTTCTTAATTCATGCAAGCGATGCTAAGCAATACCTACAGCTAGTACCTATATACTTTCTAACAATATTAACGTGAGTTTAGTATAAATAAAAATAAAATATTGAAATAATTATCAACATTTTAGGTTTACAAGGCACTTTTTTTGTGTTATTTCCAAATCAATATAGGTTAAATTTTCCTCTATACCGTATTCATCGAGGCGTGAGATTAAATGTAAACAAACCATATAAAGAGTACTTTAAGGGTCACGATTGATGAAGTGAATATATTTTATTACAGCTGTCAGTACAATCACGCCTATGAAATTTTGAATTTAGTAGTACTGACAGACAGTACCTGCCAATGTTATATTTTATGGGCATGGCGACCTAATAAGTGATGGGCAATGAATCATCGTGGCCATCGACTATAAATAAACTATCGATATTTTTATATAAAACTTAATTTAAAATAAATAAATAATTAAATTTTATGATATATTTTAGTATCATAATATAATTTGCATATGTACGCGCACTTGATCTAAAATAATGGTGAGTAAATAAAATCCAATTTCTAAAAATAAACTTTGGATTTCAGAGAGTATAAATGTATCATAATTTAAAATATTTGTTTAATTTAGTAACGTTTGTAATTAAATTAATCCCAATTATTTGTTACATTATCGTCAACATTAGTAAGAAAAGTCGATAATTGCTATCGACATTTGTTTAAATCTTAACAACCCTAGGAATGTCATCTTTTATTAAGTATAATGATTTATTAAATCGTTTACATGTAAAAACACCCAAAAAAGACTTGATTCCCAAACTTCGAATGCATTTTAATACGAATAAATTATAGACCACAGGTACTCCCGAACATTTTACATAAAAATGTAACGTTTGGCTATCGGTCGGATTATATCCGCCATTTTTACTATAGATCAACTTGTTGATACGAGAGTTATGCTTATTTATTATAATAGATATTTTCGTTGAATTTATATATTTTATGAAGTTTAAAGTTATTTGTTGGTTGTTTTGTTTTTGTTATATTTACGTTTTCGAGCTTAAAACATGAGTGCACCTGGACCAAGCAACGCTTGCACTTGGTCTTCGCCAAAGAAAAAGTGATCAAAGAAAACTCCAACGCATTCAACGGAAAAGGTGGCTGTTATTAATGTATTCAAACTCATAGAAGAAACGTGGTCAAAGGATTCGTATCCGTACATAGGTATCAATTAAACCACTGAAATTATGGGAATATCGCAAGCCACTGTAAACAGGTTCTAGAAGGACATAGGAATCAAATCCTATTGAGTTAATATGGGCCCAAGTTAAAGGATTTATTGCTGAGAATAACAAAAGCTTTCAGTTAAGTGAAGTTCAAATTTTACTAGCCGATGCAATTAAAATATAACAGTAGAGGCTTGACAAAAGTGCATTGATAATGTGAAAAAGAAAAGCAAAAGATGCTTATAATTTATGGAATAATTGAAAGTTGAATATAGTTGATCACTTCGTTATTCACGATGGCGACAGTTCTTCAGAATCCTCCTAATTCTCCGAATAATTAATTGAATAAGAGTGATTTATGATTTTATTATCTTCATAGTTAAGTACCTTATCTTAACCCGAGCTGCTAGACACACAAATGGGAAACCCTACATTAAATTAAATAGCAATAAAAAACATTGAAAAAAGTTTGAGAAACAATGTTTTCTTTGTTTACACTTTGTCTCAAGCCCCGATGAATAGGGTATAGGTTCTTCCTAATTAGATTATTGTCGCTCAAAATTATTGCCGATAATTCCAGGTCACAACCGCGCCGTAAGCTACAATCAGCTTTGCGAGTGCAGAACCCGGTTCGTCGCCTGTCGCCGCGCCTAGCGCCGGCCACCTGTTATCAGCGAACTGAGGAACGTGAGCCATTCTTTTGTTTTTTTATGTGGTTTACTTAGAACCGTAGTTTAAGACTTAGTACATTTTTATAATTATTTATTTCTATTTATTGAATTTTGTGCCTAACTTTAGTTCACTATGCCTAACGAAACTTTAGAATTGCCTATTGTTGCGGTAAATAAAGGCCGTTTGAAAGAATTAATGACTAAAAGATCGTCAATTAAAGGGCAAATAACAAAATTTAAAAATTATTTAAATAGTCTTGCAACCGCTCAGGAGTTGAGTAATGTACAGTTGACAGAATTAAAATTGAAGCTTGCTAAGTTTGAGGCATTGTCAATTAGGGTTGATGACTTGCAAATTGAGATTGAGGTTTTAAATGAAGCTGATTTGGAAAAGGAAATCGATGAACGTGATGTTATCGAAGGTGATATTATTGCAAATATTGCCAATGCAAAAAATATATTGTATAAATTTTCGGTATTAGAAATTGAGCAAAGACGCGCATCTATCCTAGATAATTCTTGTTATTCTGGTCATATATCAGTTGGCCTAAAATTACCACAGATCCAGATCGCTAAGTTTGATGGCGCATACTTTCGGTGGTTATAGTTCCGCGATACGTTCGAAAGTTTAATACACAACGATGCACGTATAACACCGATCCATAAGTTCCATTACCTTATGTCTTATCTAGAGGGTGATGCCGCAAGAATAATATCGAACCTCGAGGTGTCCTCCGCAAATTATTCTGAGGCATGGAAAATTTTGTGTAGTCGTTACAATAACAAAAGAATTTTAATCAATCACCATTTGAATTCGTTATTTAACATAAAGCCTATTCAACGCGAATCTGAAAGGTCGTTAAGATTTTTGGTTGATCATGTCACGAAAAACTTGCGGGCGTTGTCCAGCTTAGGACAACCTACGGAGAGTTGGGATGTCTTGATTATTTTCATGTTGTCGTCAAAATTGGACGGCAATACTCTTGGTAAGTGGGAAGAATATCGAAATAATTTAAAGAGTGACACTCCTACTTTAGATCAATTTTATAAATTCATGACCGACCGTGCAGATGTATTGGAGTCCTTGAACCGTAATAGTTATGAAAGCGCGCCGCTTAGGTCTCAATCATCTAATGTGCGTTATAATAGCACAACAAATAATAATTATAAACACCATAAAAGTGCACAAATCAAATCATTTGCTTCTAATATGAAATCTAGTAAGATAAATTCAAAATCTTCAAATAATTCCAATATTTATTTATGTATAATCTATAATATAAAAATGAATCGCATAATGTGTTGGTAAGCGCATAACTCAACAACGCCTGGACCAATTTGGCCAATTCTTATTTTTAAATGTTCGTTGAAGTTCAAGGATGGTTTTTACAGCGAGAAAAATTCAAATAATTGCCGGAAAATCCTTAAAAACAGCCTTTTTCTTTTTCCATATAAACGTATTCTAACTAAAACGTAGAGTCAATTTGAGCTTTATTTTGTTAATTAAAAACTTGAATTTTTTTGGCAAAATTTTTAGGGTAAGGTTGGGGTAGGGGTAGGGGTAGGGTAGGAGTATGGTAGAGGTAGGGTAGGGGTAGGGGTAGGGTAGGGGTAGGGTAGAGGTAGGTTAGGGGTAGGGTAGGGTTAGGGTAGGGGTAGTGTAGGGGTAGATTAGGGGTAGGGTAGGGGTAGGGTAGGGTTAGGGTAGAGGGGTAGGGTAAGGGTAGGGGTAGGGCAAGGGTAGGGGTAGGGTAGGGGTATGGTAGGGGTAGGGTAGAGGTAGGTTAGGGGTAGGGTAGGGGTAGGGTAGGGGTAGGGTAGGGGTATGGTAGGGATAGGGTAGGGGTAGTGTAGGGGTAGATGTAGGACACCGCATAAACGAAGTCTCTCCGGGCCAGTTTATTTTATACAAATGTTTAGGTCTTTTATTTATCAATTGAGGCAGTACGAAGTCTGCCGGGTCAGCTAGTTTGTAATGAAAATCATAGAATTTACGATTGTCCCACGTTCAAATCTAAGAGCGTTGATGAACGTTTAAAGTGTAACAGAACGTTTGTACGTTATGTTATTTATGTTTATCTATTATTTAATTAGTCCAATTTTACTCCAATCAAACTTGTTGTAAGTTTAATCTCTGTAAAACTGAGGAGGCGACTGTAACGGAACGTTCGTACGTTACGTTATTTATGTTTATTTATTATTTAATTAGTCTGATTTTATTTCAATCAAACTTTCTTGTAAGTTTAATTATCATTAAATTGCGGACTGTAACTAAACATAATATCTTACTAAAGAACCCCCAAAGCCCTTTGAGGGGTGATAAAATATATCGATTAAGATTCCCTACAAACGGAAAATAATATCTACAGCTATTTATAAATAGGGTAATCAGTGACATCTAGTGATAAAATGCAAAGTTACTAAATAGCCAATTATTACATCGACCAATAATGCTAATAGTGGTGACATCTAGTCAAAAATGTTATAAACTAATTTGCATTCCATTGTTTTTATGCTACGTTAGATGGTTAAATAATCTTAAAACATTAAGTTAAAATAGACTAACATATTTAAATAGGTTCAATTATTCTTTTAGAACTTAACGCAGTTTACTTATTATAAATACTATAAATTAAATTAAAAATGTATGTTCAATATTTCTATTTAATCTATGGCTGTAAATCAGAGATAGTTCGTATTCAATCATATTTCTTTTATGAACAATTATTTTATAATGGTTTAAATAATTGAGATAACTTATAAAAAGAAACATATTTATTTAATATTTAGATAATAATGATTTAGGATATCGTTTCAACAAATAGTTTAAACAACAAAAATATTAAGTATTGAAAAGATATTAACTTGGAATTTCGTTTGTTTTTAGATGTTGACAGCAATGATTCATACGACCAAATATAAAAGATTCTTTGAATATAGAGGAATTCGAACATTAAGTAGCCTATTATAATTTGGTCAAGTGATGATTCGGACATAACACGCATGCGCGAATCCGCGATTAGGAACTTTTATTTGGAGGGAAAAATAGAAGTTTGGAGAAAGAAAGGAAGACATCTTGGAGGATTCTTGATTTTAGCGTCCGGAGAGAGTAGGTGTGTCCTTTGGAAAAAGATTTGTTTGTACGTTTATCTCTTGTATTTTCTCAGTGATTAAGTGATTTCTGTAAAGCATTGTTTTGTCTTTGTAGTAATTGTTTTATTCTTTTCACTGTGAAGTTGTTTTGGTCCCGAATTTAGAAATAAATAAGGGAATAATGGCGACTTGGCAGTGAACGGAGTTAATAGTGAAATCAAAGTAAAAGCAATGTGAATGGATTTACACTTTATGGGATTGTACTGGAGAAGGTGTACAGATTATCTTTTAATTAATTTATCCAGTCATGGTGCTGGGTTAATCCGATCTAGCTGTCCGTTAGGATATCTTGTGAGGATTAACTATCCCTAACATTAGCTAGTGGTAGAACTCGGAAAGGTTAGGGCGCCTCGAGAGATTGATTTTGCCCTTGCATTGGGATCAGTCTAATTGCCCTACACATGTTCTAATTGTGTATACTGGAGTTTCGGGGATCTGTCGAAGTGGAACCATGCTTATTGTTAGCGCCGAGACTCTGTATGCATCGTTTGAATACTGTGTTCTATCTTTATATATGTATATATTCACTAAATTATAACTGTCCGGTTGGAGGAGTATTCCCGCCTAAGGTCCTGTTTCCGACCTTGAGGTGAATCTACGGATTCCTATAATACTCTTTCGTGACCCTTAGGGAAGGTTTAGGGTTTAGGTACACTGAGTTTACCAGCTCAATATAGCAAGATTAATAATAACACATTCACGTTTAAAATATAAATGAGCCGCGACTTGATTGGTTTTGAAATGTACACATTTAGAAGTGTAGGAATGTAGGGACAGTTAAGGTAAACCTAGTCGTTGTTTAAGGTGCACTAGGAGAGGTATAGATTTAGGTTTTTGTAAGATAACTTTATTTAATAATACATATAAAGTTATTACCAAATCTTAGTACATTCAATGGTATAGCGATGATAAGTTGTTGAAGGATAATTCGGAAATCAATTGTTTTTGATACACATTTAGAGGTGTGAGGAAAGTAGGGTAAAAGGTACAGTTGTTGAAGGTACAGTTGTTATTTACGACGGAATGATAGGGGAAGGTAGGAATATTAGGTATAGAAGTGTAGGAAAGTAGGGGAAGGTAGGAATGATATGTACCTATAGAAATTTAGGAATGTAGGGGAGTGTAGGTAAAAGGTACAGTTTATATTTATTATATAATAGGGGAAGGTAGGACTGTAAGGTTTTTGTAAGATGATTTTATTATATAAAACTTAGTAAGTTATTTCCAAATCTTAGTAAATTTAATTTTATTCAAAGTACATATAAATAAATTATACTGGTTTTTGAAGACTGAATGAACTTAATTTATGAGTTAAGTTGTTTTTATTGAAAATTCAAAATAAATGTATTATGTTTTACTGTTCTCGTTTTGCCTTGGCGAGCTTCGGCAACCAAAGTGAACATAAAACTAAAAATGTGATCTTACTATGGGTAGACGGAAATACGAATGTACATTTGTTGGTAGAAATACAAATATTTACATCCGACTTATCTATTGTTATAAGTCAGTTCATTCTAGATTCAGAATCCCGGATAAGTCAGTAAATCTTAAGTGTCATTCAATTACTATAAAAAGCATAGACTTACTACAGATTCGTATTCTTTTCCATCAAAACTAAGATGGTAATTTATAGTAATACAAAGTAAATAAGTAAATAGCAATATTAACTTTATAAATATATTTAATTTGAGATGATATATAAAAGGAATGTTTACTCATGATTTATGGAAACGAACCTTAATCATGCCACATATCTAATAATATTTGATAAATAATACAATTGTTCATATTTCTTAGTTGAGATGCATAAAATAGTTTCAACTAATTATATACTTTTATTAATCTTGTATTTAATAATAATAATATTTAATACTAGCTGACCCGGCAGACTTCGTACTGCCTCAATCGATACATAAAAGACCTAAACATTTGTATAAAATAAACTGGGCCGTAGAGACTTCGTTTATGCGGTACTCTTACCCCTACCCTATACTACCCCTACCCTACACTACCCCTACCCTACACTACCCCTACCCTACACTACCCCTACCCTACACTACCCCTACCCTACACTACCCCTACCCTACACTACCCCTACCCTACACTACAACTACCCTACACTACAACTACCCTACACTACCCCTACCCTACACTACCCCTACCCTACACTACCCCTACCCTACACTACCCCTACCCTACACTACCCCTACCCTACACTACAACTACCCTATACTACCCCTACCCTATACTACCCCTACCCTATACTACCCCTACCCTACCCCTACCCTATACTACCCCTACCCTACACTACCCCTACCCTACACTACCCCTACCCTACACTACCCCTACCCTACACTACCCCTACCCTACACTACCCCTACCCTACACTACCCCTACCCTACACTACCCCTACCCTACACTACAACTACCCTACACTACAACTACCCTACACTACCCCTACCCTACACTACCCCTACCCTTTTTAATTAACAAAATAAAGCTCAAATTGACTCTACATTTTAGTTAGAAAACGTTTGTATGGGAAAAAGAAAAAGGCTGTTTTAAGGGGTTTTCAGGCAATTGTTCGATTTTTTCTCGCCGTAAAAACCATCCTTGAACTTCCACGAACATTAAAAAAAAAGAATTGGCCAAATTGGTCCAGGCTTTGTAGAGTTATGCGCTTACCAACACATTTTGCGATTCATTTTTAGGGTTCCGTAGCCAAATGGCAAAAAACGGAACCCTTATAGATTCGTCATGTCTGTCTGTCTGTCTGTCTGTCTGTCTGTCTGTCTGTCCGTCCGTATGTCACAGCCACTTTTTTCCGAAACTATAAGAACTATAATGTTGAAACTTGGCAAGTAGATGTATGTTGTGAACCGCATTAAGATTTTCACACAAGAATAGAAAAAAAACAATAAATTTTGGGGTTCCCCATACATAGAACTGAAACTCAAAAAAAATTTTTTCATCGAACCCATACGAGTGGGGTATCTATGAATAGGTCTTCAAAAATGATGTTGAGGTTTCTAATGTAATTTTTTTCTAAACTGAATAGTTTGCGCGAGAGACACTTCCAAAGTGGTAAAATGTGTGTCCCCCCCCCTGTAACTTCTAAAATAAGAGAATGATAAATCTAAAAAAAATATATGATGTACATTACCATGCAAACTTCCACCGAAAATTGGTTTGAACGAGATAAAGCAAGTAGTTTTTTTTTAATACGTCAAAAATCGTAAACCGCAATTTACCTTTCATTCAATCAAAGTTACAACGAACTACAAGAACTTTTATACTATGTTACTTGTTGTATTCTTGATATCAAAAATTAGGTAGGCACTTGCAACTAGTACGGAACCCTTCGTGCAAGAGTCCGACTCGCACTTGGCCGGTTTTTATATTATAGATTATTTCCCTTATATAAATAAAGTTATTAGTTATAATTCTAAAATCGATGAGCTCTGCAATTTAGACTAATTATTTAACTCCATAGTGTAAATATAATAGATGTATGTTTTACTGATCTTGTTTCATCCAAGGCGAGCTCCGGCAACCTCAAGTGACCATAAAGCTAAAAATGTGATCTTAAACAGGATGGGCGGATATACGAATATACATTTGTTATTTGATAAATATAGTTGACTTACTGTATAACATTTGCTTAGCATATTCCAGTTTTGGAAGATAACCTATATATTGTCACATATATTTTGAACACTCTAAGGAAGTAGGTAGAGGACTACTATCACAGACTGTCTAGACCAAAGACATAGTTTTGCTAAAAGAGAATGTCCTCTTGTCCCTTAGTTTCAATGTAACAAATAAGTAATAAAGAAATGTCCCTTGTAAGACCATCTGCGGTCCAGACACGGAGGACGATTATCCAAGTCAGGAGACGAGATCGACTGAATGCCTGCGGGTGAGGGGCAGGATTCCTCAAGCCGTGTAAAAAAGGGCCCTTTATTAACATTTCCTATATTTCATAGATTTTGACTAAATTCCTTAAAACCTATATAAGTTATGACTTTTAACATGTTCATTTTATCATTGCTTACTTAAACATATTCAATAATTCTGTCTTTGAAAATACCCGAAAAATTTAGTAGCGTAACAGTTATAGTTTAGGTAGTTAGTTTAGTTTCCTCCTTTCAATGTAATCAGGGTTATCTTCGGCCACAACGTGTTCCTGACCACTTGACGATTCACCAATCACGAGCCATTTCTTTAACATATTTAATCAATATAAACTCCAATACAAATCCCAATTATCGTTATTTTCCATTTAGGTAGTTTAATTTAGGGTCTTTAGGCCGTGATCCTCTAGTTAGGTTAGGACTTGGTTTAGGTAGGCGGGTGGGTTGTTACAATTTGGTGCCGTGACCAGGATGTATTTCGATTATGACATAGAAGTTAGTGCAATATTTAGGTTCTATCTCTAAATAGGTAGTTTAAATTATTCATAGGATAGGATTACTGATTTGTGTTGGAGTTTTGTTTTAGGTAGGATAAAAGGCAACTTTTAAGTTGCCAATTTGTTGCCGTGAGAATGGATGTTGATTGGAGGAAATTAGTTAGATAATATTTTAAATTTGGCAAATTTTGTGCACTGCTGATGTAGGAAATAATAGGATTCATGTTTAACGAATCAGCGGTTTAAGCATGATAAGATACTTTTATGTTAGAAATGATTAGTTGTGACCGTGGGTTTACTAGCGTAATGCTTTTATACTGAATCTTAATTCTTTATTAGAGACCTATGCTGTCATATGTAAAATGTGTTATTCTGAGAAAGTCCCTCTCAAATTATTTTTGTTTCAGCGATTGCTACATACACATACAGATTTAACAATTATTATTTTAATTTTTTTTTTATATGTTTAGGTATTACGACTGACGATTATTTTTGTCAATTTGAATAAATTAAAACAAATAGTGCTATTTGTTGGCATTTGTAATATTACAACGGATATGTGTATAACATTCATTTCTTTTAAAATAAGAAAATAGGTTTCATTCACGTCAAAAGTAATTATAGTAAAAAAGGAAAAAATATTATGTAAGGTTAGAACCGAGTAGGTAGCACATACTTATAATATTCACTTTCCGTATGTCAAAGAATTTTAAAAATCGGTTTAGTTGGTTATGGAATTGTTTTGTTACAAAATTAAGAAATAAAATACCATTCTTTTCATTTTTGAATATAATTATAGAATAGTATTAAATAAGTTGCTAGATGAAAGATTTTTGAAATACGACAATATGTAAAGTTAATACGTTTAACTTACATTAAACCTAATTATAACCTAATTAATTTTGGTTGCCTTTGGACCTGGCATTAGGGTATTTAGAAAGTTTAAATGATTTTCCAGAGATTTAATCAAAATCGGCTTAATGTAGTAGAAATATATTTTGGACCAATATAAATTAACATATTCATAAAGTACTTATTCTTAGGAAATATTTAGTAGAAGTGAACATTCTTCTTTTTTTATTTTGACATCGTCAAAATGTTTTGATAGGGAAAGATGTAAATTTTTTTTAGAAACCTAATTTACATAAATAAATATAAAGAATTTTACTATAGAAATTATGCGGAAGCAAAATTTATCAAAAATATTATTTAGGGAATCAAACATTTTAAGATCACACTTTATGAACTAAAAAAAAATATGAAACAAGAGACATTTTGAGAATAAAAGAAAATATATAGGATTTTATTAGTAATTACAGAGGTAAACACTTTAAAGGCAATACACTTTATAAATTGGACATTTTAATGATTAGGCATATTTAGATTTCCATAAATACAATTTTTATGAATATAAATTTTAGAAAAAAAAAGATATTTTATTGGTAAAACAATTTATAGGTGAAAAGTTTAGGAGGCGATTATAATTCAACATAAGTCACATACACAAATATTATTTTAAGAAAACTTTTGGGTCAAGGTTATATTCTACGTTATAATTTTAATCAGTGTAAAGTTGAGGCTGCTGTAATTAATCATACGCGATAATTATTATTTCAGTAAGGTCTATTTTACTTCAATTAGACTTGTCGTAAGTTTAATTTTCATTAAATTGAGGGGGCGACTGTAACTAAACATTACCTTGTGTTATTTATTTTTATATTCTATTTTATAATTATTTCAGTTAGGCCAATTTTACTTCAATCAAACTTGTTGTAAGTTAAATCTCCGTAAAATTGAGGAGGCGACTGTAACAGAACGTTTGTACGTTATGTTATTTATGTTTATCTATTATTTAATTAGTCCAATTTTACTCCAATCAAACTTGTTGTAAGTTTAATCTCTGTAAAACTGAGGAGGCGACTGTAACGGAACGTTCGTACGTTACGTTATTTATGTTTATTTATTATTTAATTAGTCTGATTTTATTTCAATCAAACTTTCTTGTAAGTTTAATTATCATTAAATTGCGGACTGTAACTAAACGTAATATCTTACTAAAGAACCCCCAAAGCCCTTTGAGGGGTGATAAAATATATCGATTAAGATTCCCTACAAACGGAAAATAATATCTACAGCTATTTATAAATAGGGTAATCAGTGACATCTAGTGATAAAATGCAAAGTTACTAAATAGCCAATTATTACATCGACCAATAATGCTAATAGTGGTGACATCTAGTCAAAAATGTTATGAACTAATTTGCATTCCATTGTTTTTATGCTACGTTAGATGGTTAAATAATCTTAAAACATTAAGTTAAAATAGACTAACATATTTAAATAGGTTCAATTATTCTTTTAGAACTTAACGCAGTTTACTTATTATAAATACTATAAATTAAATTAAAAATGTATGTTCAATATTTCTATTTAATCTATGGCTGTAAATCAGAGATAGTTCGTATTCAATCATATTTCTTTTATGAACAATTATTTTATAATGGTTTAAATAATTGAGATAACTTATAAAAAGAAACATATTTATTTAATATTTAGATAATAATGATTTAGGATATCGTTTCAACAAATAGTTTAAACAACAAAAATATTAAGTATTGAAAAGATATTAACTTGGAATTTCGTTTGTTTTTAGATGTTGACAGCAATGATTCATACGACCAAATATAAAAGATTCTTTGAATATAGAGGAATTCGAACATTAAGTAGCCTATTATAATTTGGTCAAGTGATGATTCGGACATAACACGCATGCGCGAATCCGCGATTAGGAACTTTTATTTGGAGGGAAAAATAGAAGTTTGGAGAAAGAAAGGAAGACATCTTGGAGGATTCTTGATTTTAGCGTCCGGAGAGAGTAGGTGTGTCCTTTGGAAAAAGATTTGTTTGTACGTTTATCTCTTGTATTTTCTCAGTGATTAAGTGATTTCTGTAAAGCATTGTTTTGTCTTTGTAGTAATTGTTTTATTCTTTTCATTGTGAAGTTGTTTTGGTCCCGAATTTAGAAATAAATAAGGGAATAATGGCGACTTGGCAGTGAACGGAGTTAATAGTGAAATCAAAGTAAAAGCAATGTGAATGGATTTACACTTTATGGGATTGTACTGGAGAAGGTGTACAGATTATCTTTTAATTAATTTATCCAGTCATGGTGCTGGGTTAATCCGATCTAGCTGTCCGTTAGGATATCTTGTGAGGATTAACTATCCCTAACATTAGCTAGTGGTAGAACTCGGAAAGGTTAGGGCGCCTCGAGAGATTGATTTTGCCCTTGCATTGGGATCAGTTTAATTGCCCTACACATGTTCTAATTGTGTATACTGGAGTTTCGGGGATCTGTCGAAGTGGAACCATGCTTATTGTTAGCGCCGAGACTCTGTATGCATCGTTTGAATACTGTGTTCTATCTTTATATATGTATATATTCACTAAATTATAACTGTCCGGTTGGAGGAGTATTCCCGCCTAAGGTCCTGTTTCCGACCTTGAGGTGAATCTACGGATTCCTATAATACTCTTTCGTGACCCTTAGGGAAGGTTTAGGGTTTAGGTACACTGAGTTTACCAGCTCAATATAGCAAGATTAATAATAACACATTCACGTTTAAAATATAAATGAGCCGCGACTTGATTGGTTTTGAAATGTACACATTTAGAAGTGTAGGAATGTAGGGACAGTTAAGGTAAACCTAGTCGTTGTTTAAGGTGCACTAGGAGAGGTATAGATTTAGGTTTTTGTAAGATAACTTTATTTAATAATACATATAAAGTTATTACCAAATCTTAGTACATTCAATGGTATAGCGATGATAAGTTGTTGAAGGATAATTCGGAAATCAATTGTTTTTGATACACATTTAGAGGTGTGAGGAAAGTAGGGTAAAAGGTACAGTTGTTGAAGGTACAGTTGTTATTTACGACGGAATGATAGGGGAAGGTAGGAATATTAGGTATAGAAGTGTAGGAAAGTAGGGGAAGGTAGGAATGATATGTACCTATAGAAATTTAGGAATGTAGGGGAGTGTAGGTAAAAGGTACAGTTTATATTTATTATATAATAGGGGAAGGTAGGACTGTAAGGTTTTTGTAAGATGATTTTATTATATAAAACTTAGTAAGTTATTTCCAAATCTTAGTAAATTTAATTTTATTCAAAGTACATATAAATAAATTATACTGGTTTTTGAAGACTGAATGAACTTAATTTATGAGTTAAGTTGTTTTTATTGAAAATTCAAAATAAATGTATTATGTTTTACTGTTCTCGTTTTGCCTTGGCGAGCTTCGGCAACCAAAGTGAACATAAAACTAAAAATGTGATCTTACTATGGGTAGACGGAAATACGAATGTACATTTGTTGGTAGAAATACAAATATTTACATCCGACTTATCTATTGTTATAAGTCAGTTCATTCTAGATTCAGAATCCCGGATAAGTCAGTAAATCTTAAGTGTCATTCAATTACTATAAAAAGCATAGACTTACTACAGATTCGTATTCTTTTCCATCAAAACTAAGATGGTAATTTATAGTAATACAAAGTAAATAAGTAAATAGCAATATTAACTTTATAAATATATTTAATTTGAGATGATATATAAAAGGAATGTTTACTCATGATTTATGGAAACGAACCTTAATCATGCCACATATCTAATAATATTTGATAAATAATACAATTGTTCATATTTCTTAGTTGAGATGCATAAAATAGTTTCAACTAATTATATACTTTTATTAATCTTGTATTTAATAATAATAATATTTAATATTATTTCCCTTATATAAATAAAGTTATTAGTTATAATTCTAAAATCGATGAGCTCTGCAATTTAGACTAATTATTTAACTCCATAGTGTAAATATAATAGATGTATGTTTTACTGATCTTGTTTCATCCAAGGCGAGCTCCGGCAACCTCAAGTGACCATAAAGCTAAAAATGTGATCTTAAACAGGATGGGCGGATATACGAATATACATTTGTTATTTGATAAATATAGTTGACTTACTGTATAACATTTGCTTAGCATATTCCAGTTTTGGAAGATAACCTATATATTGTCACATATATTTTGAACACTCTAAGGAAGTAGGTAGAGGACTACTATCACAGACTGTCTAGACCAAAGACATAGTTTTGCTAAAAGAGAATGTCCTCTTGTCCCTTAGTTTCAATGTAACAAATAAGTAATAAAGAAATGTCCCTTGTAAGACCATCTGCGGTCCAGACACGGAGGACGATTATCCAAGTCAGGAGACGAGATCGACTGAATGCCTGCGGGTGAGGGGCAGGATTCCTCAAGCCGTGTAAAAAAGGGCCCTTTATTAACATTTCCTATATTTCATAGATTTTGACTAAATTCCTTAAAACCTATATAAGTTATGACTTTTAACATGTTCATTTTATCATTGCTTACTTAAACATATTCAATAATTCTGTCTTTGAAAATACCCGAAAAATTTAGTAGCGTAACAGTTATAGTTTAGGTAGTTAGTTTAGTTTCCTCCTTTCAATGTAATCAGGGTTATCTTCGGCCACAACGTGTTCCTGACCACTTGACGATTCTCCAATCACGAGCCATTTCTTTAACATATTTAATCAATATAAACTCCAATACAAATCCCAATTATCGTTATTTTCCATTTAGGTAGTTTAATTTAGGGTCTTTAGGCCGTGATCCTCTAGTTAGGTTAGGACTTGGTTTAGGTAGGCGGGTGGGTTGTTACAATTTGGTGCCGTGACCAGGATGTATTTCGATTATGACATAGAAGTTAGTGCAATATTTAGGTTCTATCTCTAAATAGGTAGTTTAAATTATTCATAGGATAGGATTACTGATTTGTGTTGGAGTTTTGTTTTAGGTAGGATAAAAGGCAACTTTTAAGTTGCCAATTTGTTGCCGTGAGAATGGATGTTGATTGGAGGAAATTAGTTAGATAATATTTTAAATTTGGCAAATTTTGTGCACTGCTGATGTAGGAAATAATAGGATTCATGTTTAACGAATCAGCGGTTTAAGCATGATAAGATACTTTTATGTTAGAAATGATTAGTTGTGACCGTGGGTTTACTAGCGTAATGCTTTTATACTGAATCTTAATTCTTTATTAGAGACCTATGCTGTCATATGTAAAATGTGTTATTCTGAGAAAGTCCCTCTCAAATTATTTTTGTTTCAGCGATTGCTACATACACATACAGATTTAACAATTATTATTTTAATTTTTTTTTTATATGTTTAGGTATTACGACTGACGATTATTTTTGTCAATTTGAATAAATTAAAACAAATAGTGCTATTTGTTGGCATTTGTAATATTACAACGGATATGTGTATAACATTCATTTCTTTTAAAATAAGAAAATAGGTTTCATTCACGTCAAAAGTAATTATAGTAAAAAAGGAAAAAATATTATGTAAGGTTAGAACCGAGTAGGTAGCACATACTTATAATATTCACTTTCCGTATGTCAAAGAATTTTAAAAATCGGTTTAGTTGGTTATGGAATTGTTTTGTTACAAAATTAAGAAATAAAATACCATTCTTTTCATTTTTGAATATAATTATAGAATAGTATTAAATAAGTTGCTAGATGAAAGATTTTTGAAATACGACAATATGTAAAGTTAATACGTTTAACTTACATTAAACCTAATTATAACCTAATTAATTTTGGTTGCCTTTGGACCTGGCATTAGGGTATTTAGAAAGTTTAAATGATTTTCCAGAGATTTAATCAAAATCGGCTTAATGTAGTAGAAATATATTTAGGACCAATATAAATTAACATATTCATAAAGTACTTATTCTTAGGAAATATTTAGTAGAAGTGAACATTCTTCTTTTTTTATTTTGACATCGTCAAAATGTTTTGATAGGGAAAGATGTAAATTTTTTTTAGAAACCTAATTTACATAAATAAATATAAAGAATTTTACTATAGAAATTATGCGGAAGCAAAATTTATCAAAAATATTATTTAGGGAATCAAACATTTTAAGATCACACTTTATGAACTAAAAAAAAATATGAAACAAGAGACATTTTGAGAATAAAAGAAAATATATAGGATTTTATTAGTAATTACAGAGGTAAACACTTTAAAGGCAATACACTTTATAAATTGGACATTTTAATGATTAGGCATATTTAGATTTCCATAAATACAATTTTTATGAATATAAATTTTAGAAAAAAAAAGATATTTTATTGGTAAAACAATTTATAGGTGAAAAGTTTAGGAGGCGATTATAATTCAACATAAGTCAACATAACACAAATATTATTTTAAGAAAACTTTTGGGTCAAGGTTATATTCTACGTTATAATTTTAATCAGTGTAAAGTTGAGGCTGCTGTAATTAATCATACGCGATAATTATTATTTCAGTAAGGTCTATTTTACTTCAATTAGACTTGTCGTAAGTTTAATTTTCATTAAATTGAGGGGGCGACTGTAACTAAACATTACCTTGTGTTATTTATTTTTATATTCTATTTTATAATTATTTCAGTTAGGCCAATTTTACTTCAATCAAACTTGTTGTAAGTTAAATCTCCGTAAAATTGAGGAGGCGACTGTAACAGAACGTTTGTACGTTATGTTATTTATGTTTATCTATTATTTAATTAGTCCAATTTTACTCCAATCAAACTTGTTGTAAGTTTAATCTCTGTAAAACTGAGGAGGCGACTGTAACGGAACGTTCGTACGTTACGTTATTTATGTTTATTTATTATTTAATTAGTCTGATTTTATTTCAATCAAACTTTCTTGTAAGTTTAATTATCATTAAATTGCGGACTGTAACTAAACGTAATATCTTACTAAAGAACCCCCAAAGCCCTTTGAGGGGTGATAAAATATATCGATTAAGATTCCCTACAAACGGAAAATAATATCTACAGCTATTTATAAATAGGGTAATCAGTGACATCTAGTGATAAAATGCAAAGTTACTAAATAGCCAATTATTACATCGACCAATAATGCTAATAGTGGTGACATCTAGTCAAAAATGTTATGAACTAATTTGCATTCCATTGTTTTTATGCTACGTTAGATGGTTAAATAATCTTAAAACATTAAGTTAAAATAGACTAACATATTTAAATAGGTTCAATTATTCTTTTAGAACTTAACGCAGTTTACTTATTATAAATACTATAAATTAAATTAAAAATGTATGTTCAATATTTCTATTTAATCTATGGCTGTAAATCAGAGATAGTTCGTATTCAATCATATTTCTTTTATGAACAATTATTTTATAATGGTTTAAATAATTGAGATAACTTATAAAAAGAAACATATTTATTTAATATTTAGATAATAATGATTTAGGATATCGTTTCAACAAATAGTTTAAACAACAAAAATATTAAGTATTGAAAAGATATTAACTTGGAATTTCGTTTGTTTTTAGATGTTGACAGCAATGATTCATACGACCAAATATAAAAGATTCTTTGAATATAGAGGAATTCGAACATTAAGTAGCCTATTATAATTTGGTCAAGTGATGATTCGGACATAACACGCATGCGCGAATCCGCGATTAGGAACTTTTATTTGGAGGGAAAAATAGAAGTTTGGAGAAAGAAAGGAAGACATCTTGGAGGATTCTTGATTTTAGCGTCCGGAGAGAGTAGGTGTGTCCTTTGGAAAAAGATTTGTTTGTACGTTTATCTCTTGTATTTTCTCAGTGATTAAGTGATTTCTGTAAAGCATTGTTTTGTCTTTGTAGTAATTGTTTTATTCTTTTCATTGTGAAGTTGTTTTGGTCCCGAATTTAGAAATAAATAAGGGAATAATGGCGACTTGGCAGTGAACGGAGTTAATAGTGAAATCAAAGTAAAAGCAATGTGAATGGATTTACACTTTATGGGATTGTACTGGAGAAGGTGTACAGATTATCTTTTAATTAATTTATCCAGTCATGGTGCTGGGTTAATCCGATCTAGCTGTCCGTTAGGATATCTTGTGAGGATTAACTATCCCTAACATTAGCTAGTGGTAGAACTCGGAAAGGTTAGGGCGCCTCGAGAGATTGATTTTGCCCTTGCATTGGGATCAGTTTAATTGCCCTACACATGTTCTAATTGTGTATACTGGAGTTTCAGGGATCTGTCGAAGTGGAACCATGCTTATTGTTAGCGCCGAGACTCTGTATGCATCGTTTGAATACTGTGTTCTATCTTTATATATGTATATATTCACTAAATTATAACTGTCCGGTTGGAGGAGTATTCCCGCCTAAGGTCCTGTTTCCGACCTTGAGGTGAATCTACGGATTCCTATAATACTCTTTCGTGACCCTTATGGAAGGTTTAGGGTTTAGGTACACTGAGTTTACCAGCTCAATATAGCAAGATTAATAATAACACATTCACGTTTAAAATATAAATGAGCCGCGACTTGATTGGTTTTGAAATGTACACATTTAGAAGTGTAGGAATGTAGGGACAGTTAAGGTAAACCTAGTCGTTGTTTAAGGTGCACTAGGAGAGGTATAGATTTAGGTTTTTGTAAGATAACTTTATTTAATAATACATATAAAGTTATTACCAAATCTTAGTACATTCAATGGTATAGCGATGATAAGTTGTTGAAGGATAATTCGGAAATCAATTGTTTTTGATACACATTTAGAGGTGTGAGGAAAGTAGGGTAAAAGGTACAGTTGTTGAAGGTACAGTTGTTATTTACGACGGAATGATAGGGGAAGGTAGGAATATTAGGTATAGAAGTGTAGGAAAGTAGGGGAAGGTAGGAATGATATGTACCTATAGAAATTTAGGAATGTAGGGGAGTGTAGGTAAAAGGTACAGTTTATATTTATTATATAATAGGGGAAGGTAGGACTGTAAGGTTTTTGTAAGACGATTTTATTATATAAAACTTAGTAAGTTATTTCCAAATCTTAGTAAATTTAATTTTATTCAAAGTACATATAAATAAATTATACTGGTTTTTGAAGACTGAATGAACTTAATTTATGAGTTAAGTTGTTTTTATTGAAAATTCAAAATAAATGTATGTTTTACTGTTCTCGTTTTGCCTTGGCGAGCTTCGGCAACCAAAGTGAACATAAAACTAAAAATGTGATCTTACTATGGGTAGACGGAAATACGAATGTACATTTGTTGGTAGAAATACAAATATTTACATCCGACTTATCTATTGTTATAAGTCAGTTCATTCTAGATTCAGAATCCCGGTTAAGTCAGTAAATCTTAAGTGTCATTCAATTACTATAAAAAGCATAGACTTACTACAGATTCGTATTCTTTTCCATCAAAACTAAGATGGTAATTTATAGTAATACAAAGTAAATAAGTAAATAGCAATATTAACTTTATAAATATATTTAATTTGAGATGATATATAAAAGGAATGTTTACTCATGATTTATGGAAACGAACCTTAATCATGCCACATATCTAATAATATTTGATAAATAATACAATTGTTCATATTTCTTAGTTGAGATGCATAAAATAGTTTCAACTAATTATATACTTTTATTAATCTTGTATATGACGTAATATTATTTCCCTTATATAAATAAAGTTATTAGTTATAATTCTAAAATCGATGAGCTCTGCAATTTAGACTAATTATTTAACTCCATAGTGTAAATATAATAGATGTATGTTTTACTGATCTTGTTTCATCCAAGGCGAGCTCCGGCAACCTCAAGTGACCATAAAGCTAAAAATGTGATCTTAAACAGGATGGGCGGATATACGAATATACATTTGTTATTTGATAAATATAGTTGACTTACTGTATAACATTTGCTTAGCATATTCCAGTTTTGGAAGATAACCTATATATTGTCACATATATTTTGAACACTCTAAGGAAGTAGGTAGAGGACTACTATCACAGACTGTCTAGACCAAAGACATAGTTTTGCTAAAAGAGAATGTCCTCTTGTCCCTTAGTTTCAATGTAACAAATAAGTAATAAAGAAATGTCCCTTGTAAGACCATCTGCGGTCCAGACACGGAGGACGATTATCCAAGTCAGGAGACGAGATCGACTGAATGCCTGCGGGTGAGGGGCAGGATTCCTCAAGCCGTGTAAAAAAGGGCCCTTTATTAACATTTCCTATATTTCATAGATTTTGACTAAATTCCTTAAAACCTATATAAGTTATGACTTTTAACATGTTCATTTTATCATTGCTTACTTAAACATATTCAATAATTCTGTCTTTGAAAATACCCGAAAAATTTAGTAGCGTAACAGTTATAGTTTAGGTAGTTAGTTTAGTTTCCTCCTTTCAATGTAATCAGGGTTATCTTCGGCCACAACGTGTTCCTGACCACTTGACGATTCACCAATCACGAGCCATTTCTTTAACATATTTAATCAATATAAACTCCAATACAAATCCCAATTATCGTTATTTTCCATTTAGGTAGTTTAATTTAGGGTCTTTAGGCCGTGATCCTCTAGTTAGGTTAGGACTTGGTTTAGGTAGGCGGGTGGGTTGTTACAAAAGGATGTTCATAAATATAAATTGTGTGACAACTGTCTGAGACAGGGACATCACTCGGGTGGATGTCGAATGGGTCCGTGTCGTGAGTGCAACAAAAGGCACCACTCATTGTTACACCGCCCCGCTGTATCTTCTGGTATAAATAATTTTAGCATCTTAGATAATTCTAATGATAATTACGAAACTGTCGTCAACTTTTCAAAACATAATTCAACTGAGGTGCTATTATCAACTGCAATGGTTGTAGTCTCGAATCCATTGAACCACCAAAAGGTAAAGGTTCGAGCTCTGCTCGATAGTGGCAGTCAATCCACTTTTATCACTGAAAGGTTAAAACATAAGATAACATTAAAATCTTCCCCAAATGACTGTCTGAAGGTCATAGGAATAGGTAATACCATTACCGCTAATATTGCACAAAGTTGCCATATTAAAATAAGCTCACTTGATAACAAGTACAGTGCCAAGTGTTCGTGTCTTGTTTTAAAGGAGCTAACCGGTTTATTGCCAAAGCGCCCGGTTAATATTAAGATGTTAAAGTTACCTAAACACATAATTCTTGCTGATGATAAATTTTATCAGCCTGCGCAAATCGACGTCATAATTGGCGCCGATTTATTTTGGGATATCATAGGGAATGAAAGGCATTCTCTTGGCCCAAAAAGTCCTATGCTTATTAACACAAGCTTGGGCTGGATAGTATCTGGTCCTGTAGGTTATTTAAATGACAATCAAAGCACTCATTGCCATAAAGCGCTTTTATGTTCCGCGTCCACTCAAAGTGATATCGAAAATGCACTTGCCAAGTTCTGGGAATTAGAGGAAATCCCGACTAGGCGTATAATGAGTGAAAGTGAAAGGGCGTGTGAACAACATTTTATTACACACACTCGTAGGGAAGCCATGGGTAGGTTTTGTGTAAAACTCCCACTAAAGGACACTCCAGATTGTCTGGGAAATAGTTATAACCAAGCGAAACGGCGGTTATATTATTTAGAAAAACGCTTTCGCAACAATAGTTTGCTAAAATTAGAGTACACCAATTTTATTAAGGAATATGCCGAATTAGGTCATTTGTCGGTAGCAAAAGATAATCCTTCTATAAGCTATTATCTATGTCATCACGCGGTGCTTAAAGTAGACAGTGAGTCCACTAAATTGCGCGTAGTTTTTGACGGGTATGCAGTTTCTACCTCTGGTTATTCGTTAAATGACATTTTAATGGTGGGGCCAACCCTACAGGACTCTCTGTTCGCGATACTTATACGCGCAAGACAATATAAATATCTTTTGTCCGGAGACATAGAAAAAATGTACCGCCAGGTCTCATTAGCCAAAGAAGATCGAAGTCTCCAGCGTATTTTATGGCGGGACGATGAAACTCAGCCTGTCGGATGTTTAGAATTGAACACCCTAACTTATGGTACCGCATGTGCTAGTTATCTCAGTACTCGTTGTTTATGGCAGCTAGGAGAGGAACAAAGTGATGATTTAATAAAAAATAGAATACAGAGGGACTTTTATGTAGATGATCTAATAACCGGTTCGAATAATGAACAAGAATTAATATATATATACGAAAGTGTTTCTAAAGCTTTATTAAGTGGTTGCTTTAACCTAAGAAAATTTAAGAGTAACAATCCATCAATATTTAAAAATGTAAGTCTTAATGAGGGCAATTTAACTATAAGTGAGTCATCTAATACACTTGGCCTTGGTTGGGTTCCCTCCAGCGATACATTATTTTTTCCTATTAAAAGTTTATCGTTTGACAAAAACGCAATCATAACAAAAAGATTTGTAATGTCAAATTCTTTTAAAATTTTTGACCCTTTAGGTATTTTAAGTCCGATCATAATACAGCCTAAAATTATGCTTCCAAAAATGTGGCAACTAAAGTTAGATTGGGATGAGCCCGTCACTAAAGAGTTGGCTGATGATTGGTTTAAATTTGTTGATAATTTAATATGCTTAAATAAGTACCCAATCCCAAGATTAGTGGTATGCGACAACCCTGAGTACATAGAACTGCACTCATTTAGCGACGCTTCTCTTTCTTCGATGGGTGCATGTATTTACCTAAGGTCATTGAATGGTAATGGTGACGTCATGGTGAGGCTGCTGTGTGCCAAGTCCAAGCTAGCGCCTTTAAAACCGACAACTGTGCCTCGACTCGAGTTGGTCGCTGCTTTATTAGCTAGTAGACTTTGTAAATCAGTTCTAAGTTCACTCCGGCACCGGCCGGGAAGAATATTTCACTGGTGTGATTCTAGGGTGGTCTTAGCATGGATAAGTAGCGATCCCAGTAAACTAAAAATGTTCGTACCTAATCGTGTATGCGAAATAAATGAATTGACTGAGTCACCATCATGGCGCTACGTTCCCACTCATATGAACCCCGGAGATTTAATCACTAGAGGAATGAACGCTAAGCAATTACTTTCAACAGAATTGTGGTGGAATGGACCTAAATTTCTCCAAGACCATGAATGTTTGTGGCCAGTATTAAATAAAATTAAAATCGATAAGTTACCTGAAGTGAAGTCGCATCACGTAGCTATAAATAGCGAACCATTAATTAATTTTGAATATTATTCTTCTTATGATAAACTGTTAAATATAATGACATATGTTCGTAGATTTATTGGTAATCTGAGTCGTCCGCATAAGAGAAGCGTTGGTATGTTTACGCCTGCGGAATTATTAGAGGCTTTACATTCATTGTGTCGCCTTGCGCAGCGTGACTCATTCGGCAATGAATACGAGTTACTGGTAAAGGGTAAAGAGCTACCTAGTAAAAGTAAGCTTATGCCGTTATCCCCATTTTTTGATAAAAACAAATTAATTCGTGTAGGTGGACGGATAGATGCGTCAGCTTGTAATTACGAGAAAAGACATCCTATACTTTTGCACGCGTCGCATAAATTAACCAAACTGTATTTTATAAAAGAGCATATTGTTAACTTGCATGCAGGTCCGCAGTTGCTGCTTGCTACGATTCGAGAAACAATCTGGCCTATTAATGGCAGAGTGTTGGCTCGACGTACAGCTAATAACTGCGTTCGATGTAGACGCTTAAGGGGTAAGACTTTGTGCCCAAAATGGGTGATTTACCTTCCCAGCGCGTAAATCCAGATTTTCCATTTTTAACCGTAGGGTTGGATTTCGCTGGACCATTCGCTATTATAAATCGCAAAGGACGAGGAAGTCGAGTAGTAAAGTGTTATATGTGCATATTTATGTGTTTTCGTTACAAATGCGTTCATTTAGAAGCAGTAAGTGATTTAACCAAGGATGCATTTTTAATGACACTAAGACGTTTTATCGCACGCCGGGGTAAGCCCATTGAAATATTTAGCGACAATGGTCGAAACTTTGTAGCCGCCGCGAAGGAAATATCTATTTTTTTAGAACAATTTTATACCTAGCTACGCTCCTCAGTTCGGAGGCCTGTGGGAGGCCGGCGTGAAATCGGCCAAATTTCATATTAAAAGAGTTATTGGCAACACTCATTTAACATTCGAAGAGATTATAACTTTATTTGCACAAGTGGAGGCAATTCTTAATAGTCGTCCCTTGTGTCCTTTGTCCACCTCTCCTAACGACCTCCTCTCCTTATCCCCAGGGCACTTCATCATCGGCCGGCCACTAACTGCGCTGCCGTCGCCAGCTCTGGAAGATAAAGATGTCAGCCACAAAACTCGCTATGAACGTCTAGAGAGCATACGACGCCATTTCTGGAATAGATGGCAAAAGGAATACTTGTCTGAGCTTCAACAGAGAACGAAATGGCGTAAAGGTGATGCCCAGCTTAACATTGGAGACATGGTGCTCTTGGCAGAAGACAACACGCCCCCCTTATGCTGGCGCTTGGGAAGAGTTTGTCAGCTGTTTCCTGGACCGGATGGATTGGCTAGAGTAGCAGAAGTACAGACGATAAGAGGTCACGTGCGGCGCCCCTTCACCCGACTGTGCCCGTTGCCTACTGCTGAAGAACTGAAGTATTGAAATCGGGAGCTTTCAACGGCCGGGAATATGTTGCGGCAAAGCGCCTCACGGTTTTGTGGAGCAATCCGCTTCATCGATATTTATTGGTATTGGGTTATTGTATTAGTTTTTGAGCTATAGAATTATATCGAGTCTTTTTTTAATCTATGGACGACCATCGCACTGTACGCATCAAAAGTTAAATAAAAAGTTTTTGTAACGGAATTTCTTGGACTAATCATTTATTAGCCCCAGTGTATATAAATATACAGCTTTAAACTTGAAAAATATCGGGTTTTTTGAAAAACTTTACAGAACATTTTTTTCTTGAAATTAGGCCTTCCATCGATATCCGAGGTGAAAAAAAATCACCAACGAGAAAGGGTGGCACCCTGCCCCAGGGTGGGTGCGGAGTTCAGATCATTTTCACTTTTGAAGTTAAGGGTAAGGTGAACCTAATTCCAAAATTTGATGCAAATCGGTTCACAGTAAAAACATTCGGACCAATCAGGCTTCAATGACTGCACTACTGCGTTTGTATATTATGAAAAGCTTTGAAAAGTATTTGCTCGTATAGATTTCTCAATATCAGTGAGCGAGCCCCGCCAAAGTTAGTCCAACCGTAAGAGCGGTTTCGCACTACGTCCGATCTGAACCAAATCTGAATTCATCTGAAAATATATTTTTGCGCGGGAAATGTTCCAGCGTGTTTTCCCGCCTTTTTAAACATTTAATCCACTAGCTTGCCTTTTAACATAGATTACAATAATATAATATCTGAAATTCTTTTATTGTAATCTATGTTCTAAATATCGTCTATTGGTGACAAATCATCCTGCCAATTATCTGGGGGCACGGCAGTGCCCCCCCAAGTCGAGTAAGAAAAAAAAAGGTGCACGGCCGTACTTATCTTTTCTCGAAGCAACTCAGGCTATTTTCGATCCCCTATAACTTCGTTGTGGATAAAGATAGGAGCCTGAATTTTCAGTAACTAAGCGGGCTTTGTAAAAAAACAGTATGTTTCAAATTTCATTCAATTTGAACCCGTACTTTAAGAATGATAACTAGTCAAAGTTTGCTAATTTTGCTAATTTTGTCTCTCGCTCACTACCTGATTGACCGATCAACAAAATGTTAAGGCACTTCTAGCAGACGTAGAAGCTTCAAGTTTTGAATACTAGTAGTGTTTAGTGTAAAACTCATAGGAAAATTCCAACATTTAGCAATTTCGGTCCAGTTCTTAAGTTTCACCAACTGCATAAATAACTTTGTATTTCTTTATAAATGTATAGGATTACAAAGTAACAATTGCAGTCAATGAATCAGCGTACATGAAAATTTTGATAATTTCTTTTGTATTTTTTGGATATGACATTTCCAATTTATGTTAGTATTTATTGCTAAACCCAGTAAATTGAATTCGTTGACAGTCTCTAATTTTATATTGTTAAAGGAATTTTTTTTATATCTAGGGGTGTCTTTTGATAGGGGTGGAAAGTAATTAGTTTTGTTTTTGTAAAATTAATTTCTAGGTTGTGATTGTTCATCCAGTTTGTTGTGTGATGTAATGTTGAGTTTAAATTTTCATTCATATTTGTATTGTTGTGACAAGGAATAAGTATTGATATGTCATCTGCAAACAATACTCACGGTACGGTTTTGGGGAGGTCATTTATATAGATGAGAAACAGAAGACAGCTGATGACGCTACCTTGGGGGATTGAAGCATTTATATCTTTAGTCGTAGATGTTATTTTTTTAATTATCTTTTTCTGATAGTCGTAGTGTTCTATTTCTACAATTTGTTTTCTATTACGTAGGTATGATGAAAACCAGTCGTGTGCTATACCACGAATCCCTATGGTGTATAATTTATGTAGCAAAATATCGTATTGTACCCTATTATATGCCTTAGTCATGTCGAGTAATACACCGATTGTGTATTGTTTATTATTAATCATATTTAGGGCCTCTTGGATATATTTGAACACCGCTAAAACCGTGGATCTGTTCTGGCGGAAACCATTCTGACTCTTACTGAATATTTCGAATTTCTCACAAAAAGTATATACTCTGTTGCACATCGCTTTTTCAAAAACTTTGGACGCAGTAGGTAACAGGGCTATCGGACGATAATTATTTGGATCTGTTTTGGATTTTTTTTTATGGATTGGTTTTACTAGAGATACTTTTAGTTGGTCGGGAAAGGTGCCTTCATTAATAATAATAATAATAATAATATTTATTTGGCATATACGTTTTACACAGAAACCTATGAAGCCTCTGGTTGCCGAAATAGTAAAAACTGTGCTTCAGCAACCAGCGTCTTCTCCCATTTATTTGCTTAAGGTAATATGTCAACAAATTTGCAACAATGAAGTGATACAAAAATAAAATTAAAAAAAGAAATACATCTAGATAATATTTTATATTACGAGAAAACTGATATATTGGCGAAGGAGTGCGTGGGAGGGAGTGCGTGGGAGGGAGTGCGTGGGAGGGAGTGCAAGTGTGTGTTTGTGTGTGTATATGGAGTGTTTGTGTCTACGTGTGTGTGTATGTGTGTGCGCGTGTGTGTGTGTGTGTTGGTGTGTGTGTGTGTATGGCTGTGTATGAGTAAATGTCGGGTTTGCGTTACAGAGCAAACGCTTCTAAATATATTTTTAAGTGTGTCTTTGTTTATACCGCATATATGTAGTCTACGCTTTTTGTAACAAATTTTCAACTTTTTCATAGTCTAGTTGCATAAGCCAATCAAGTATTACCTTTTTTAGTACATTGCTTGTATATTTTTTAATGTTTTGTTACTTATTTAGTTTATTGTATAGGTAAGGAGCCATCGCATCAAAATGTCTTTCAGCAAATTTGCTATGGACTCTAGGCACTGGACAGCGGTCAACTCTTTTGTTATGGACTGGAAGGAATGGCACTATACTTTTGTGATATCTTCTTATGGCTTGATATATGTAAAGTTTTCTAACAGTGAGGACTTGTGCTTTTTCATAAACGTCTGTAGTGGGATGTCTGAATGGGAGGTACATAATAACTTTAAGTAGGGCCCTTTGAGCTCTTTCCACTACTATTATAAGAGATTTTGCAGCACTACCCCAGACACAGATGCAATATTGGATTATACATTCACACAATGCTTTGTAGGTTTGTATCAATAGTTTTAGGTTGGCTACTGTTCGTAGATTTTTGAAAACATGTATAAATTTTCTTATCCTTCCTGCAAGCGATGTTGTGTGGCAGCGCCAGTTAAGATTGTCGTCAACTATGACTCCCAGATATTTAATATTATCAACTCGAACCAGTCTATCACAGCAGCAGGTACTTGCACGTGTTACTTGACGATTACAGGGATAGGTATGGATTGTCAGTTGGAAATTTTCAGTTGGGCTAGTAGTGGGTGTTTTGCTAAAGCATATATATTTTGTTTTATTTACATTTATTGAGAGCAGACTGTCTTCTAACCACGTTGTTACTTTTGATAGACCACATTCAGCCAGAACAGCAACCTTCGGCCAGGTCTTTTCGTGGAAGAGTAGAACAGTGTCATCAGCAAACATAAGAAGTTCCATCCCTGGTAGTGAGGTTTTACAGAGATCATTAATATAAACAAGAAACAGGGATGGCCCAAGTGTGCTCCCTTGAGGAACTCCGTATGAGCTGATTCCAACTTCACTCTCGTGTTGATCGACCTTGACCTTCTGTTGCCGATTTGTTAAATATCCATTGAACCAATCTAAAGCCACACCTCTGATTCCCGCATTCTCAAGCCTTGTCAAGAGAATAGGAATTGAGACCGTGTCGAAAGCTTTTTGTAGATCAAGGAACACTCCGACACTTTTTTCTCCATGATCCAGGTGATTGGTGATAAGAGATGTGAGCTTGAGGACTGCATCTTCGGTAGATTTATGTTCTCTAAAGCCGTATTGGTTACAGTTAAGTATGTGGTTTTTTTCAAGATATTTCATCAGTCTTTTATTAACAAGCTTTTCTATGATCTTAGAAATAGCCGTTAGAAGGGAGATTGGCCGATAATTAGAGGGATTCTTTTTATCACCAGTTTTGTAAATTGGACACACTGTCGCTTTTTTTAAGACATCGGGAAAGGTTCCAGTTTGAAAACTGAGATTACATATGTACGTGATAGGTTCCATTATATAGGGTATAAGATGTTTCAGGGTAGTGGTTGTAATTCCGTCCCAGCCTGGTGCACTATTAGAACGCATGCCCTTAATTACCTCGCTTACTTCAATTATATTTGTCGGAAACAGGGACATGGAGTTTATAGGTTTATTATTAAGTTTCGATTCTAGAGCTAAATCATGCTCGCTAGCTTCCATTTTGTTCAAAATCACATCTGCTAGTTCCTGTCCTACTGTAACAAAAAACTTATTAACGTCGTTAAGTGACTCTTTAGGATTCGTTTTAATATTAAGAAGTTCAATAGAAGAGGCTTTATTTTGTTGAAAATTGCAAACTTCCTTTATAGTTTTCCACGTTTCTTTTATATTACCACTATTTTTTGCTAGCTGGGATTGATAATATTGCTTTTTCAATGATTTGATAATGTTGTTACATACATTTCTGTATCGTAAGTATTGACTCTTTAACTCTTCGTTTTCAGTATTAGTTTTCATTTTTTTGTGTAATCTATCTCTTTTTCTTAAACATTTAACAACGCCTGCAGAAATCCATGGTTTAATAATTCTAATCAGTAGTAATACTGAAGTATCAAAAATACCAAAGAAAAATAGACCCAATTTTTCTTTGGTATTTTTGATACTTCAGTATTACTACTGATATAGGCTAGGAGGCGAGCTATAAATAGTTCAGAGGCCAAGTTGACATTATCTGATTTATATAGTTCAAACCACGATTCATTGGAAAGTTGAGCCTTCAGTCCTTCATAGTTGATCTCAATCTTATTATGTAAAATTTTCTTTTCTACTAGTTTAGTGTTGTTAATAATTAACATAATTGGAGAGTGGTCTGTGAGTGGTTGTTCAAATACAACAGTTTTCCAAGCGTGACAGCTTTTGATCATGAAGTGGTCTATGCAGGTATTGATTCTGGTCGGTAAGTTAACTCCTTGTCTAAGACCATGCATGGCCATCAAATTGAGATAGCTAAGTGCATAGCCAGTGAGGTTATCCGGCAAAATATCTATATTGATGTCACCTGTGAGAACCAAATTATTAGTCGAGATGCTTTCAAATACTGTTTCCAGGGAATTAAGATAATTAATTGGATTTCGAAAACATGGCGGTCTGTAGGAACATAGGATAGAATAATCATTAGGCAACGTGATCAATAAACAGTTACCGTCTACTATACTCGGCTCGGAGAAGGAAGCCGCTATTTCCTCGCGGACATATGCAACGACACCATCATTTTGGTTAATGGTGCTTTTGGTATAGAACATATTATAGTGGTCGATAGATGGGGGCGGATTATTTTTGTTCGTCCAACACTCCGTTAGTACAATAATGTCCATTTTCACATTAATACTAGAAATAAATACTAAGAACTGGTCTAGATTGCAATTTATGCTACGGATGTTAACAGTAATTATATACAATGGACTCTCGTTGGGTACTTCAGAACTAAAGATCTGGCGGCAACCTTCAGTTGTACTCAGTAGTAGGCATTCAGATTTGTCTGTATCGTCCACCTCCGAAAGTACAAAAGAATTAATTGAACCGAATTTTGTAAATAAAGTAATCGGGTGATATATCTTTACATCGTTGTTTATGGTATTTTATGTAAATTATATAATGAGTTTGGAATAATGTATAATTAATTATTGTAAAACAATTAATTTTATGTGTTCTGTTATGTGTTAATCTTAGCAATCTGTTGCGAATAACGATGGACAACGCTAAAAGAAATATTAATTGGTTATTTTGTATTTTTCCGCTAATTATGTTTATGGTTATGAGTAAAACTTGTGAAGTATATTTGTGTAAGTGTGTGTGTGTGTCTCGCTGATATTTACATTTTATAAATCTATGTTTAATTTTAGTAGAATAATAAAGGTTACATGAACAAAAATAAAAATAAATTAATAAGAAAGGTACAAAAAAGATATAATTTAGTCATTGATTTTTTAGTTTCTCCAGATCATTGGCGTCGTTTATTTTAACAAGGGTCGCACCTTCATTTTTCCTAAGAAATATTTTACCTCGTGATACCCAGCAAAAACTATATTCGTTGTATTTTGCAAATTCCCTGGCTAGGTAAAAAAGTTTCTTTGTCGGGGCAGTAAGACTCTCTGCTATATATACCGGCTGGGCGGAGCCTTTGAAATGGAGGTGGTTAGTACCCAGCTTACAGCTGGGGTTTTGCTTATTAAAATCCCTGGCGGACCCAATAATCTTGTCTCTCAGAATTACACTCGAGACTTCGGCTATGATCGGTTTGTTCCTTTCATTTCTCGTGTTTATGCGATATACATCACGTATATCTACTGATGAGAGTGGCACGCTAAGTGCATCTCCTACCTTCATAACAATTTTCAGCAGGTCTTCCTTATTTTCATTGTCTATTTTGGGTATATTCCTAATCTCAAAGCTCGAACTGCGCAGGTTACGCTCCAATTTTTCAATTTGGATTTCCAATGATTGTACGTGCTTGCGATCCGCGACTTTTTCCGCTTCTAAGATGTTGATTCTAGTCACTATCTCATCATACTTTTGACTTAAAAAATCAATGGATTTGCGGATCTCCTCATTTTGCTCGGTATGTGAGCGTATTCCGTCTTGTAAAGTTTTCATAATAGCACTAAATCTTTTTTCTTGCTCCTGTTTAAGGGACTCAAACATGTCCATAAACTCCGCCCTGCTAATAGTACTATCAGCCTTGTCGCGTTTTTGTTTACGCGTTGTGATATTCGTATCGCGAGCGGATGCCGCGCCAATATTCGAATCCGAGCCGCCTTGAATGGGTAAAGCGGCGGCGGGTGACGGGGGGGGCGGCGATCGTCTAAGCGGCATTACGTGCGAAGCTGTGCAGGCGGCGAGTAAACTACCAGGATGGTATAACCGCGTAGGTAGTTTGTGCGGGAGACAAGCGTTGGGCGTGGGCAGAGCGAGACAGGCTGAGTTTTGAGCAGTACGGAAACACACGGCACACTAGGGAGGTGGTGTGAGTGTGCACTGTAGCAACACAGGTAAGCGCGTGTGTGTGAGATTCTTACCACTGTACACGAGGCGTGTTGTCACGACGAGGTGTGAGGAGCTTCTTGCTGTTTATGCGTTCCTGGTACTCGTAACTCGTAACTAATTTATATCGTATTAATTTACAATTTGATTTTAAATAAAACATAAAATAGCGATTTTTGTTAAACACGTCTGCACTGTGCAGGGGTCCGGAGAGAAGGGAAAGATTGATTGATTAATTGATAAAAGGGTAAGGTTAGCTCGTCAGCGCATTGTTTCATTAAAATCGGTGGAATTTCGTCAATTCCGTGACTTATGTTGCTTTTTATTTTTTTTAGAATCTTATTTACTTCATAAGGTTCTACGGGGCTTAAGAACATGGTATTTTCTATGGAGTTGGGTGTAGAAGTAATTTTACTTTTGCCATCTTTTTTTAATTGGCTTTCCTCCCCAATTGAAGCAAAAAAGTCGTTGAATGTATTGGCAATTTCACTTGGTTCTAAAATTATGTTGTTGTTTATTTGTAATTTAATATTTGAGAATTTTTTCATATGTTTTTTTGTGTGTTCATTAATAATACTCCACATGGTTTTATTCGGTTTTTAGAGGTTTTCATTCTATTTATATTGTGTAGTTTTCTGGCGGTTGTTACGTATCTAATATTAGTTAGGTAATAACTTAATTTGTAAAAAACCTCTTACTGCGAGGCAGTGAGTGCCATACATAAGTTCATGTTAATCCTTTGTTAAGCTTGATGTTGTAGTTTTCGATTAGGTTCATTGACAATATTTATAACGAATGAATCTGGACGGTTTACATCTAATTTAAGTCTACTTTGGAAGTAAATAATAATAATAGACTAAAACCGGCCAAGTGCGAGTCGGACTCATGCACTAAGGGTTCCGTACGATTTTCAAGTGCCTACCTGTTGCCGTGATAGATATCGAGCAAAAAAGGCCATAAAAAAGTTTGTTGTATGGGAGCCCCCCCAAAATATTTATTTTATTTTTAGTATGTTATTATAGCAACAGAAATACATCATTTGAGAAAATTACAACTGTTTAGCTATCGCGGTTCTTGAGATACAGCCTGGTGACAGACAGACAGACAGTTAAGTCTCAGTAATAGGGTCCTGTTTTTACCCTTCGGGTACGGAACCCAAGCATTTAATGTCTAGACATGCTTAATATTGTTATATCAAAGCTATCGAGAAAAACCCATAGAGACATGGAGTGGGCTTTGAGAAACTGGAGCTGTAGTTCAAGAAGTAGTACCGGTAAAGAAAAAGAGGAACACATTCTACGAAAATTGGAAAGCTCATAAGACAGTAATAGAGTGGTAAAATCCGTTGTTGGTATTCAAAAAAATAATGTAAATTGTAAAGCAAAGGAAAAAAAGTACAAAAAGAAATAAGATGCCATAAAAAACATACTTGTAAAAAAACCCAAGTCTCGTAACGCAGTTCATTTACCGTAAAACGTTGTAAGATCTATGTAATACCAAGTCTGTTAATTTATTCGGTCCCTACTTAAGGGACCTTGTGCCTTGAGCTATTACGTAATTATCTCACCTAACAGAATCTTATAATGACCATATCAAAATTTAAAACTTTAAAGTTTTAAATAATAGATTAACTTGGCCATCGCAATAAACACTTTTGAGATACATTCTAATTTTATCCGATGGCCAAGTTAATCTATTATTTAAAACTTTAAAGTTTTGAATTTTGATATGGTCATTTTAAGATTCTGTTAGGTGAGATAATTACGTAATAGCTTAAGGCGTAATACCTTTAATTAGGAGACTTGGGTTTTTTTACAAGTATGTTTTTGATGGCATTACCTATTATAAAAAGAAAAACCAAGAGTTGATCCAGTATCCAGTATTGATTTAATAAAGCATATTTTTAAACAATAACACAATTTGGATCCACACTTTATGATAATAAATAATATTTATTTTTTGTTACAACTTTTAAAGTTGTCCTGTTATGTGTTTCAAAGATATGCAAGGATATAGAGGAGATTCAATAATAGGGGTATTTTGGATACCTACTTCTCAATAAATAGCATTTACCTTTGAAACTTTGATTAATTAAGATTGTGACTATGATTAGCTGTGATTGAAGATAATAGCACTAAATCAAAAATTAAGACTTATATTTATACAAAAGGACGACATCTAAGTTTCTAACTACTTCAAAGTAAGCTCAATATATATACTAGTTATCGTAACAGAGATAAATAATATACGGACAACGGTTATTGTATAATATGCTAAGGCATATGCTACTTTATCGAACATAAAGGCAGGCAAGGGCACCCCTGTGGTGCCTAAACCTCGACTCAGGGCGGTCATGGCGAGAAGATTGGAGGATTGAGGCGGAATTGTAACTTTAGAAGATATTAAGGGGAGTTAAGTGCGACTATCGCTCGTCTTTACAGTTCACATTCCTCTCGGATTTCAAGTCTATAGCACCATCGGAAGGTTTGTTGCAAATGAACTACATTGGGATATAAGAAGCATTTACTTACCCCGCTGATTTGCAACAGGCGAACAAATTGATGAAGCCTTGTCTAAAGTTCTTGTTCATAAAACAATAGGTTATCGGGTTGGTACATGAGGCACAGTACGCAATCAGTTGCAAAGACATGATGCCTTTGGGCCCGATGTACTGGTACAACTCGTCCGGGTAGAATAAGTATATCTGAAAAATAAGGAACCGATTAAAAAAATGACACCCAGTAATGACGGACAGGGACCCCATTCATCCTTTTAGTTCTTGAATTGTATTTCTTTTTTTTTATCGTTTATTCAGAACAGTAAATCATAATTACAATTAAATTGTTTATCACAATTATTATTGTACTATAATACTAAAATATTTTCAATTCTTAAATCTATGCTAAAACTAAAAAAAAAACTAAATAACTAAAACTCAACAAAGAGAAAACATAATGACAACAAAACAGCTAATCCTCAACTAGCGGATCCACTGCATCGCGGGATTGTAACTCACTGATAACAGTGTCACATTCGCCGAGCAGTATGTCCTTAAGCTTACGTTTTATTAAATATCTACTTATTTTAGGTTCTAATATTAGTTAGTCTATTTCGTTAAATATTTTAGGGACTAGATATTCAGTCATTCTCTCTCCATAGTAATTTTTAATTGTTGGTTATATGTTGGTTGGTCATTCAAAATAAAACAATCTAATTGCATTAGCCCTAAAACATTTATATCTGAATGCACAAACGCATCACAAGATCCCTCCGACGAAGCGACTTATTGGCAGCTTTTTGATTTATATATTTTTAACGTTGTAAACAATAGATATGTGTATACTCATATCATTAGATAGTCCGTTGTCGAACAGATGCTTAACTAAGTCAATATGAATGTCGTAGCCAAAATATAAAATGACTACCTACTACTTTTATTTTAGAAAAAATAAATAATTCTACGCAGACAGCGCATTTTGGTATATGTATATTCCTATGCATGATGTAGTAAAAAGTTGGTTATTTAAAAAAATCTAAAGTGAAACAAACATTTTTTTTTCGGACTGTCGTTATGTACTTGGCCCTTAGGCCTTTGCTACTTTTTGGAGCAGAGCTCCGGCCTAGATAAATGGTTTAAAAACTACAAACTAAGCAACCTGCGCAAAATATTAAAAACAGACTCTCTTATTTTTTTCCTACAGATTTGAGTACCAATTCTTTAGTCAAACTTCGATTAATTTACTCCAAACTGGTAGTCTAATTTCCGCGCGAATATGAATTTTGATTAAAATGGTGGCACTCAATCCTAATTCGGTCAAGATCATTTTGGAATTTCAATTTATTAGGGCATTAATATGCCGAGGTCATTAAAATTTTATATTCAATAGTTGTTCGTGTACAAATTTTCCTTGTACTTATTGCTGATTAACCTATATTTCGATCATTTTAAAACAAGCAATCAATCGTGATACAATTTTAAGGCAAAATCATTGCTTTATATAATTACCCGAGTTTTATGTGTGTTACAAACTTGGTCTATCCGTGGCGATGAAACGTTTGATCACAGTAAATATGTGATTTGTTGACCAAATTCAATGCACAAATAACAGATAACATCTACACTAATATTATAAAGAGGAAAGATTTGTACCTATTTTTGTATGTTTGTAATGAATAGGCTCAAAAAGTACTAGGCCGATTTAAAAAATTCTTTCACCATTCGAAAGCTACATTATCCACGAGTAACATAAGCTAAATTTTATTTTGGAAAAAAATAGGGTTCCGTAAGATATTTGGGATTTTCTGACACAAGGTGTAAAAAATCAACCAGAAAAGTTACTTATTTTGCGTACGCTGCCTAAACTATAAAAGATAGAACCATAAAATGTTCTAATTAATTATAGATCTTATAAATATCTACAAAAAAGTCCGCGACACACTATACCTATCTATGTCGAGTGAGGCACAACGACCATTTTTTTATTTAGAAATCTTGATTTTTTTTTGGACTACATTTAAACGCGTTTATTTTACTCATGCTATTAATCCTTATCAAATTAAATTCACTAAGTACAGTTTATGTAGATAATATTTGGTCTTTGAATGATTAAAATTGGACGTTTGGTTTTGAAGTTATGGCGAAATTAAAATATTACGATTTCTGCTGCACGGCCCGTTGCAAAGTCTAATAATTTTCGTGCGATTTTTTTTAGATCCTACGCAAAAGTTCTTCTCAGAGCTAATCAACAGTTCTTCTCAGAGCTAAACAACAGTTCTTTTCAGAGCTTTGAAAATGCCTAAAATGCCTATTAATTACATCATTAATTATATTTTCATCATTAACAACTTTAACATCCACAGAAAGACAATCTGTGCAGCCTGCGGATAATGACTGCGTTGTCGATGTTTATGTCGGTGTCTGTGAATTGACCTGGGAATCATTTTGCTGACCGTGTCTTTCCTGGGTAGGCTTTTTGCAGCGGTAACCGACATCCGATATCACTACATCACTACATATTATAAACAAAGTCCCCTGCCGCGTCTGTCTGTCTGTTCGCGATAAACTCAAAAACTACTACATCGATTTTCATGCGGATGTTACCAATCGATAGAACGATTCTTCCGGAAGGTTTACGTATATGATTTGTTTAGTTTATGTACATTTGACTAATATATATTGATATTTGTCAGAGGTGTCGGAAAAAATTAAGCCATTTGGGAGCTTTCAACGAAAACGCTTCCTAAACCCTATGAGATATAACAAAACAATGTATGGTGGCAAATATTCTTCTCTTTTAGATCTACAAAAAAGTCTGCGATAGCATATGTCTATCTTTCAAGGTTAACTTGCTATATCCATTATATCTTAGAAAAATGATAATTTCTAATGCGGTAATTGTAAAGCTAATCAGACGGATTCAGTATTTATCCTTATAATTTTAAATGAGTTAATATTCTTAAGCATTTCATGCAGATTATTTTACCCCTACACTATATACTTTTAATGAATAACTAAGAAGTTATCGCAAAATAATAGCGCGTGTTTTAGGTAGGCCGAATGCGATTATGCGCGCTCGATCCTTAAGAATTATAGGGCAAATTTTTTGTTTTGTGTTCGTTGTAACTATGATGGATAGATACTTGAATACCTATTTATTTAGTGTTTGTTGTATTGTTAGTCCTGAAGAGTATAGGTATTTCATACGATAAAAGTATACCCACCTACTTATTTCACTGAGTTTTAGTAGGTCATCATCATCATCAGCACGTATATCGTCCACTGCTGAACATGGGCCTCCTCCCGAGGGAGGGTATTGCCATAGTCACCACGTTTGGCAGGCGGGTTGGTGACCGCAGAATTATGTTGTAACACACAAGGAAACGCTGCTGCCCCTTCCTTGATATACGATTATTATAGATGATGTTATAACAATCGGGACCAACGGCTTAACGTGCTTTCCGAGGCACGGAGGGTAGTCCCTCAACCAACCAGACCCGGAAAGAAATCTTAGAATTTACACAAAGATTTCATGTCCGGTGTGGGGATCAAACCCACGACCTCCGAGATTTAAAGCGAGCCAATTACCGCTACGCTACGGAGGTAGGCCGAATGCGATTATGCGCGCTCGATCCTTAAGAATTATAGGGCAAATTTTTTGTTTTGTGTTCGTTGTAACTATGATGGATAGATACTTGAATACCTATTTATTTAGTGTTTGTTGTATTGTTAGTCCTGAACAGTATAGGTATTTCATACGATAAAAGTATACCCACCTACTTATTTCACTGAGTTTTAGTAGGTACCCATATTAATTTGTTTCTGTTTGTTTTGACCAAATTTCGCCCGTTTGTTAGAGGTTTAAGGACATTATGTAGTATAATTATCAGTATTGTACCCGTGCGAAGCCGGGGCGGGTCGCTAGTAAATTATAAAGATATAATTTATGTTATATTACATGTAAACAAGAATATTTTGTACAAAAGTTTTTAAGAAATAAAGCAATTATTCCGAAGATTTGAGAAGAAAAGCAGGTGTTTAATTGTTTTGTTTGAATGGTACTAACATAATTTAAAACCGTGAAGCCGATTTAAGATAGCAAACTCATAAACTTACACATTTAGCATTGGAGATTTTTATAGAAGGCATAGTTAAGCCAGGATTTTATTCCACAATGTGTGGGATAATATTATGCTTAGGGATGATATGCATGTTAAAAGAAAAGTGCTGAATATGAAGATCTGAGAGGGACTGTGCGAAAGATGCCATGTGTAAGAAAGGTGTGAGTAAAGAAGATAATAATGGGAGCAGGACAGGAAGATGATGATGATGTGTGGGATTAATCACTGATGATCAGAAAAGAAAATTGTCATACTACCTACATACGAGTTTAAGGGTTTAGTAACCCCGGTATTATCTCCTATTGCATTTTTTCACTTGATCTTCTATCGTATGAATCCGCATATCGTTCCTTATACATTTCAGATAATGCTTATTCAACTAAACGATTGGTTGTCAGTAAAATGTTTATGTAAATATCATCAGAAAATAATATTGGGGCATTATAAGGTTAAATATGTTAACGAGAGATTATTATCATAAAATATTGTCTATATAACGTTCACTGCTGAACATGGGGTTCTCTTGAAGGGTCAATTTGCCAGTAGCCTTGCCAGTTTTTTCAGTTGCTGGCGACCGCAGTACCATGCGTATAAACAGGTAAACGCTACTAAAAATAATGTTTATTTAATCTGCTACAAAAAAACAACTTTGCCAAAAAAGCAGCAAACGATTTTCTTAATAGGTATAAAGTGCCAAGTTTTTTTATAATGATTAAAATACAAACAAACAAACAAAACTTTGTTTAGGATGTGTGTGAATATTCCAATATTTTAGGGTACCGAAGACTTAAAAACGGTAGTGTTGACTGGAAGCGGAATGTAAGGCGCGAATTATACAGAAACGGCGTAAGGTGAAGGCGTGTGCAGGCATAAAAAAAGCTCTCACGATAAAGTCAGCCTATATAATAACAAGTTGCGGCGTCACTTCGCCTCTTTGATATAATTTCAATCGTGTCCGTGCCTTATCTGTTCCCCGCCTGCACCGTACACCGTTTCTGTTAGGTCAGGCCTATTTCCAGCTCTCCAGCACTATAGGATGCCATCTGCATATTTAACGATGGCATCCTTGATAAAACTACTGTGTGTCAAACTAAGGTAGTGAAAACAAAAAAGAGTGCGTATTCTGTCTTTATTAAAGTTTTGCAAGTGGATGGCGTGTTTTTGCAATTAAGTACTATTAAATAAAAAAAGGTGAAATGATAAAGATGACTTTAAAAAAAGTTTTCCGTTATTAAGTCATCGTAGATCTACCACATTAAATTATATGAAAACTTAAAGTGCAGTTTTTGCATTTGATAAAAAAATAAGTCATAAGGATATAATATAATTAAAATAATTTTAGAACACGCAATAGTTTCTTTTCTTCTTTTTAAGTAAAATCTATACAAATCCTGTCACTGCTTTCCACTATATTATAAACCAGCTGACCCGACAGACATTGTCCTGTCTTGACCTAAACTAAATTATGCGTGATAGCATTGAACTAAACGTGATGTGCACTAAGAGCAACACGCATTCTGACAATGTTATGTTAATCGCCATAAGATTACTTTAAAAAAGTTGATATTGTCAAAGGCGTAAAGGTTACATTAGAAAATTTAATAAAGTGGTAGTGGTTTAATTGCGCGGAAAATTTGAAAATTTAAGAATACTTCATTCTTAAATTTTCAAATTATCCGCGCAATTTTTTGTTGTTGTAACCTTCCCCTAATAATCACAAACACAACAATAAAATAATTAGCGAAATCAGTCCACGCGTGATGCCGTGACCAAGGGAAATAGGGATTCATTTTTATATATAGGTATAGATTAGATATACATATAACTAGCGGACCCGACAGACGTTGTCCAGCATGATATATATAATAGCTGTTCACCTATGAAATTGCCGTTTTATATGAAAAAATTTAAACGATTTTTTTTTCATGTATTTTTTATTTGTATTAATCGAAGTAATCACCTATGCAATCAATGCATCTTTGCCAACGCAGTGGCAGTTTATTGATTCCCTTCTTAAAGAAATCAGCTGGATGGGAGGCAATAAATTCTTCAAAGGCATTTGGTACTGCCTCTCGGGTATTGAATTTTTTTCACGCCAAGAAGTTATCCAAATTCTGGAAAAAGTAGTAGTCTGTAGGCGCAAGGTCTGGTGAGTAGGGCGAATGACGGAGAGCTTCCATCCCTAGTTCTTGCTACTTGGAGACCATCTGCTGTGCAGTATGAGGTCGCGCGTTGTCGTGCAGGAGCAGCGGAGACGAGCGATTTACCAATGCTGGTTGGAGATGTGCCAGCTTCTCCATCATTGTGTTCAGTTCTTCACAGTACACATCTGCAGTAATGCTCACCCCGTTTGGTAAGTAGCTGTGATGAATCACACCGGCGATCATTGAGTTTGTGGGGCACCCATTTGTCAAGCTTTTTTACCTTGCCAATTTGACGCAAATTGACCAATATTGTTTTGACGCTAACTTCGAAAGCTGCTGCTAATTCAGCCGTAGATTGTGTATCATCAGCTTCCACAATCGCCTTTAATTCGCCATTGTCGACCAAAGTCTTCGGACGACCGCGAGGTTCATTTTTCAGGTCGTGTTAGCTCCGTAAACGTCGTTGATGTTGCGTGCCGCTTGTGCCGCGTTGCTGCCACGACGGTACTCAAGAAGATGAAAAAGATTTAAATGCGATGTAAATGTAACACTAATCAATAAACAAATGTCTACTTTTGGAAAAAAATCCATGTTTTTAAAATAAAATTAATTTGTAATTAGAATTCTGAGCCAAACAAAAATTATTTTGATTTGAAATGGCCAGTACTGCAGAACGGCAATTTCATAGGTAAAGACCAAATTTAATAAATATATTATATATGATTTGTGAATCTAAACCATCCAGGGCTCATTTAAATCGGTCCAGTCGTTTAGGAGCAGTTCAGTGACATACACCGGTGGCTCAGTGGTTACGGAAGCTGCTTCTGAGACCTGGTGTTCTGGGTTCGATTCCCACCTGGGACAATTATTTGTGTGAACCACAAATAGTTGTTCTGAGTCTGGGTGTTCTTTGTGTCCGTGAAATGAATGTTCGTAAAGTCCCCCGCGACACAGGGATTTATTTCCCTAGTGCGGGAGTTGTCTTTAAAAAAAAAAAATACAAATACACACGTACAGTAGATTTATATATTACTAGCTGCGCCCCGCGGTTTTACAAGCGTAACTCTGCTCCAGCAGGTCGGAGCGTGTTTTTTTATTTTATTTTTTATAAAAGATTACTAGCAAAATTCTTTCAGTCTACTAGTATTGTTGTTAACCCCTCGTGCTAAGCTAAAATGCTTGTGTTACGAGTGGGTTCACGTTGGAAGTGCAATGGATGGGGTTCGAACCGGTGACCTCAAGATCACAAGTCCGACGCCCTAGCCATTTTGTCGCCTATATGTTAATTCAGCTTATAAACTATCCGCGTTCAAACTTTCAGTCGAATCCATTCAGTACTTTTTACGTGAAAGAGTAACAAACATCTATCCATCCCTCCATACTTACAAACTTTCGCGTTTTAATATTAGTATGATTATATAAAGAAAATATTAGTGTAGACACTCGCTTCTAATATAACGTTTTCCAATGTGACATAATTAATACAATTCGTGAAGCCAGGCCCTTAATTAGACGCTGTCATTAGTAATTTCTAATTATTTCCTGAATTGCGATTACCATTACTCAAGTGTTTAGCGAAGTGGGCAATAACCATTTCTGTGAACTGATCTTTCATTATCAAATGAGCGTTTCGAAGTTAATTAGTGAGAGTAATTACAATATGTTACAAAATTAATCACAAAGTCGTACATCAATTATATTTGACATTTGTGAACTAAGGAGATGCAGAATATAAACAGATAAGCAATGGAGCGCTATATTCCGCAAAAGCGTGGTTTAATTATGTAAATGACTTTTGACCACTATTCGGTTGGTGGTGCTTTAGCGTGAATGTTTAAACAGAGACCGCCCACAACCACCAACATACACCTACCAGAGCATAAACGCCATACGCCACCGGACTGGTAATTCGGAGAATATCACTGTTATGGCTGATGCTATCAGAAATATGGCCAAGATTTAACCTTATCAAACTTGTTTCTTTGGGGCTGCTTAAAGCCGTGGGTTTGTGCCAACGAATCTAGAGACTAGACTATACTATCGCAGCTGTTAAGAAGAGTATTCGATGGGAATGCGACCATTTATCACCTTTACCGATAGTCAGTTTGAAATAAAATAACTTTCGGTTAGTTATAGAAATGCAATAAAACAGGCACAAATGTGTACTTAAATGGTTGCCGTCACACACATCACATTTGTGTCCGTTTTATTGCCACTAGGTAGATATCATATTTTCCACTTCGCAGAAAAATGTACATGTCCAAATAGATTTCCATCATTCAATTATCAATTTTTTTTTATTTTAAGCAAAACGTTTATTAATTAGATGCCATTTATTAAATTGACCGATACACCAGTATTTTAATAGATTGTAACACTTAGTATAAAAAGTCACTTGATTTAATATTTTCTAAATAACTATGGGGGCTCAATATTGAACTACCGCACCGTTACTTTAAAGTAATTTAAAGCCCAAATATTCAGGCATATTACCTATAGGAACTTAGGCCTATAGGACAACTGCTCCCGTTGAATATAGACACGTCAGGCACGGTTATAAAAAAACATAAGAAAATGAATCTTAAGAATCAATATTTTTCTGATCATATTTTTTTAATTATGTAAGTATTTGAATCCATTTCAAATTGTGATCCATTCACTCAAATAGGTATAATGTTATTTACATACTCGTATATTTATGTTTGTTGGTTATTACATCTGTCAATAATGTCACCCGAATAAGTATAACGAGCTTGGTAAACGTCTCCATTCTAAAGTTGTCATTTGTCAGCGGTGACGGCGGCGGTGCGGCGTCCCCAATTTCATACCTACGTCTAGGTATATAATAGGATAAAAGTGTTATTTATCAACTATTGAAATACTTTGGCTTATCTGGATCCCAATATTCCTTGTAGCAATATTTATATAGTCCTACTTCGTTTTCGCAAAAACCTTTGAATTTATTTTTTATCCATACTTATACTTATTACTTATTAATATTATAAATGGGCAAGTGTATGCGTGTGTCTGTTTGTTTGTCAGCCTTTAAGGAAAAAACTACTGAATAGATTTGGCTGGAAGGATGACCTTTGCACGCGGACAGTTAATAAGCACGATTATACGATATTTACAAAAAATCACGCTATAATACATCAGAGTAACGCGGGTAAAATCGCAAGGCGCAGCTAGTACATCTATAAATGTACAATTGTACATATGTGCTACTTATTTCTTAAGCAATCTCTTCCAGTAGAGCCACGAAAGAAGAAGTAAAAACAAAGACAACTTAAATAGTCTAAGTATATAGATACTTACAGCTATAAACTAAATGAATAATCATGAATAAAATGTATTGTGTAAGTTATTTTAGTGATAAGAAAATAAAGTTTCTTATTAATTGTGGCGCCTTGGAAAACGATTGAAATGTGAGCCATACAAAGAATTACTCCTAATTTCTCAATGCAAATCAAAGTAGAGTAAGCGGTAATTGGCTCGCTTTATATCTCGGAGGCCGTGGGTTTGTATCCCACGCCGGACAGGAAATCATTGTGTAAATTCTAATATTTATTTCCGGGTCTGGTTGGTTGAGGAAGAACCCTCAGTGCCTCGGAAAGCACGTTAAGACGTTAGTGCCGATTTTTATAACATTATCTAATAGGTATTTACCTATGAAAATACCGTTTTGTATGAAAAAATTTAAACGCATTTTTTTCATGTATTTTTTATTTGTATTAATCAAAGTAATCACCCATGCAATCAATGCATCTTTGCCAATGCAGTGGCAGTTTATTGATGCCCTTCTTAAAGAAATCAGCTAGACGGGAGGCAACAAATTCTTCAAAGGCATTTTGTACTGCCTCTCGGGTATTGAATTTTTTCCCCGCCAAGAAGTTATCCAAATTCTGGAAAAAGTAGTAGTCTGTAGGCGCAAGGTCTGGTGAGTAGGGCGGACGATGGAGAGTTTCCAACCCCAGTTCTTGCAACTTGGAGACCGTCTGCTGTGCAGAATGAGGTCGCGCGTTGTCGTGCAGGAGCAGCGGAGACGAGCGATTGACCAATGCTGGTTGGAGATGTGCCAGCTTCACCATCATTGTGTTCAGTTCTTCACAGTACACATCTGCAGTAATGCTCACCCCGTTTGGTAAGAAGCTGTGATGAATCACACCGGCGCTAGACCACCAAACAGTGAGCATCACTTTTCTAGGGGTAAGTTTTCGTTTAGGGCATTGTTTAGGTGCTGAACCAGAATCCAACCAACTTGCTGAGCGCTTGCGGATATCAAACAGAATCCATTTTTCATTGCAGGTAACAATGCGGTTCAAAATTCCTTCATTTATGTGTGTGTAGAGCAGTGGCACTTCTCGACGCGTACTTCGCGCTGGTGATCATTGAGTTCGTGGGGCACCCGTTTGTCAAGCTTTTTTACCTTGCCTATTTGACGCAAATGGTTTGTAGTGTTAGCTCCGTAAACGTCGTTGATGTTGCGTGCCGCTTGTGCCGCGTTGCTGCCAAGACGGTACTCGTATTCCATAATTACTCGAATTTTTAACGTATCCATGATGACGAAAAAGATTAAAATGCGATAAAAATGTACCACTAATCTATAAGCAAATGACTACATTTGGAAAAAAAAAACATGTTTTTAAAATAAAATTAATTTGAAATTAGAATTATTAGCCAAACAAAAAATATTTTGATTTGAAATGGCCAGTACTGCAGAACGGCAATTTCATTGGTAAAGACCTAATAAAATAATCGTATATCAAGGAACGGGCTGCAACGTTTCCTTGTGTGGTACAACATAAAACTGCGGTCACAAATTCGAATCGAATTTTGTGGTAATAAAATGATTGCGTTCTTTGGTGCTTTATCAGTTAACTTATTTCTAAATTTAAAGCAGTGCCATATCACATCTTTAAAATTTCTCACACTTAAGTAATAATTATCACCACTTTTGCCTAAAATTCTATTCAAATATGACGCCATGACGATTCCAAACGTGTTTCAAAATTTAAATCGGTTAAGAATTATGCAAAAGCAACTATAAAAACGTTGGGCTTAACATAAATATTCATATTTACCTGCAACATGTGCTTTAAACTACTTTCTGGATAAATGGCCACAAAATGATTACTATTACTACACCTGTCAAAAGGAGGGATGAAATGCATGTTAGATGAATTTATGTAGATGGATGGAGAGGGATAGGAAGGCCAAAGAACATATGAATAGATTGTGTAAAGAGTGATATGAAAGAAAATGGAGTAAGTGATAGTGTGATGGGTAACAGGACAGAATGGAATCAACAAGCGTGTTGCGCCGACCCCAAGTAATATGGGATAAGGGCAGGAAGAATATATTGGCGTGCCCAACTCTCATTTATTTTTAATTAAAATTAAACAATCTTTCGGTTAAATTCTGCGACAAAATTATTTAAAAACTTGAAACATACATTTACTTTTAATTTCCTGAATTTAAAAAAGCATTAATAGTTCATCATTAACTTAAATTATTGAAGCTATGATATGGGTCAAGTACGAAACTTGAGCTTGTATTTAAATTAGTTGACAGAGGCGCTTTTACGCAAATAGGTCGGAGATACCTACTTGTTGATCAAATAGGTTTTTGCTATAAACACCACGCTTGGCAAGCGCTTATCAAAACACATAAAAAAACTGCTGCCAATTCCTTGGAATACAATTTCTATAAATAATATAACAATCAAGATAAAATTTAACTTGGCTCGGAGGGTAGTCCTCCAGCTAACCAGACTCAGAAAGAAAAATTACATTGAACTCAATCTTAGATTTGTCCAGCGCGCAAATCGAACCTACAACCTCCGAGACTAAAACATCTACGCCACGGAGTTTGTCTGTTAGTCATAGTGAATTCCTACGGATTGAAATTATGAATTAGAATCATAAATCTTCATGATTGTTTTTCTGTAATTAATATATTCCGGTCTGTAGAAAACACACCTAGATGCCGCTGATATTAAAATTAGATTAAATCAGTTTTATGAATATAAGAGGTAGAGATCGCAGGTTACGAGAAGAAATAAGAAAGAAATCGGCCCGGGCTCCTATTTTGTCATCATCTTTTGTGTCACAGCTTATGTTTACTTTTGTTATTTTTGTAATTTGATACGTTTAATATTTTGAGCGACAGTTACATATAAACAGAAAACTAACTCTACTAACCGTATTAATGACGTGCAATGGTGTCCAACACAAAAAGAACTCCAAAATGATGACAAACAGCATTCTTATTACCTGAAATAAAAATAAATATTGAAAACAAAAACAAAGTGGTTAAGTCTTTTTATCTATTTAATAAGAATAGAGAATGATTCCTTATCGTGCTGGGCGATTGCGATTCACAGTAAGTGCATAACCTTTGTGTTTTCTTTGTCAGGATTACGATCAAAACACACTATAATGATTTAAAAAAACACATGTGTTTAGCCAAAACAGTTCTCCTTCATTGATACGGCAATTATGGCAAAATGCGCTGTAGTGTCTTTCTATAAAAGATAATCTAGGTGCTCTTTAATTTTAAATCGTAATCTTTATGTTTTTCTTTAGTTTTGCAGATGCAATGACTGAAAATCATGGCGTAGCCAACGGTATGAACCACTAGTGGTAGTTATATGACAGAATCATCAAGCAAACCTAAAACTAAATAAAAACACAATACTACACGGCCTAACAATTGCATTTCAAATAGTAAAATGACGCAACAAACGATGATAGTCAAATAAATAAAAGTGCAATTCAGTAATTTCATGTCACTTCAGGACAACCTTTATGATTATAAAAAAAAACAAAATATTGATTACTTTTCTTTTAGATTCGATGCTCTTCTCTATGTGTGTTGATCGAACAACGTGTCGGAACTCGATGTCGGCGGTGTGTGTACAGAACGAATGAACACTTTTGTCGTCTCGTTCTGAATCCTGAGAAACAAAAATACGTATAGATATTTTTTCAGTAATTATATGAAGATGAGTCCATTTTCGAGAGAGAGATTGAGACCAAATATGTATATTCTCATTATTATCATCAGCACGTACAACATCCATTGTTGGACATGGGCCTTCTCTCTTGACATGGGCTTTTTGCCATAATCATCACGCTTGGCAGGCGGCTTGGTGACTGCAGTACTATATTGTAACACACAGGGAACCGCTGCTGCTTGTTTCCTGTTATACGATCGTAATAGGTAGATGATGTTATAACAACAGGGACCAATGGCTTAGCGTGCTTTCAAGGCACGGAGGGTAGTCCCTCAATCAAGCAGATCATGATTAGGGTTACCATATCGTAGGATTTGTCCTGAGATTTCAGGATTTTTGGACTCTTCTCAGGATTGCGGCCAGATTTTGCAAATCTCATGAAATGTCAGGATTTTTAGAATTTTTAATGAAATACAGCTTACATTTTAAAGATCTCTTTAAAAAAAAGGTAAACTAGCTATAAATAAAAATATAATCTTTTTTTAGGTAATGATTGCACGTGTGAGCGAGATCCGCAGTTTATAAAAACGGTATTACGACTTTTTTCAATTGTTTACTTAACATTAATTAAAATGGCTGGCACTATTCCTCTCTTCCATTTTTGCTGTGCCCGACAGGGTCCATGTTGGATCAAAAAAATTGATATTATTTGTAACACCTTATGTAATACTTACACATGGAATGCATTAAAATATTTGAGTTTGAGTTTAACAATTTATAAAAGTAATATTATTGTCTTTTGAGAGAAAATTCTCAAACTGTAAAAAATCTCCGGATTTTTCAATGGAAATCAGGCCTTTTCTCCGGACTTTTGATTTTTTCATATGGTAACCCTAATCATGATCGAAATTTATGATTTTCACAAATGCATCGCTCTTAAATACAAAAAAAAGCGATAACTAATTATAAACAAAGGAACAATTAAACCCTAGTATGTATGATATTTCACAATTCCATTCATACTTAGTTCATATAAAAAATAGTTATAAAAATATATAATTATGTAGTTTCAAGAGGAAATATTTTATAAATTTTATTTATATCACAGTGCAGAAAAATTATCGTAATTAACGTATGTATTTCGTGGTTCTTTCCGTGTTGTCGTGCAACTCTTTAATGCCGTTTTTATACTCGATATGGTAAAAACAAAAGTTCCTCTTGTTATCAATTACGTGTGCATTAATTACTATGCTATTAATTATCGATTTATAATGAAATTCAATAATTATATATTTGATAGGTTCTATCTATAGATATATCTTTGTGATAAAATGAATTTAAATTGTTCCAATTTAAATGTAAAATAAAGAATTTTGAAATTAGTTTTTTTGTAATATGAAATATTATTATTTTTAAAAGCGGGCCATTCTGAGTTTTTTGGTAGTGTTCATCATAGTAGTCGCCACGTCACGCATTGCACGGCGGGAGAGAAAATATAACCATTCGAAACAAATGTTACTATTTTAGTTTCGATTCATGTTTGCTATTAAATAAATTAGCAGTAATCTAACGAGAGTCAACCCGTAGAGCTTTGTAATTGAATCTTTGTCTTTTTCTGAGAAAGCTTGCTTCATTCGAAATCTATTTTCTGAAAATGAAGACAATGGCCATTATATAGGGTGACTGGTAATTAGTGACCGATACGTAAACACATCATTGTGCTCATGATAACAAACAACTTTTACTATGGCACCAAACCGGAAATCGCAAAGAAAAAAATATGCTGTTGCATACATTCATGTTCACATAACTCGTCAACATGGTAGGGAGCAGCTGATTTTTTTTTCGCGATTTCAAATTTGGTGCCATAGTAAAAGTTGTTTGTTATCATGAGCACAATTATGTGTTTAGGTATCGGTCACTAATTACCAGTCACCCTATATAGATCACTTCAGTAATATGTGTCTCAAGCGGAGATGTCACATTAGTTGTTTTAATAATTTGAATAAACTATAAAATGAGTGCCATAAGTATATGGGTTGACAAACCTCATTTTGGATATACTGCAAGTTTTTTTTTAGAAACTAAATTTAAACAAGCATATTTAAGTCAACGCCTACCAGTATAATAGATGATATTAACTTGTGTTGCAAAATCTTTGTCGCATCCTGTTGTAGTTTATTTATGTAATTAAACTTTTGATGTTCTTAACCGTCATTACGTATGGTTGTCCTCTTTGTGTCATATTGCTTAATTGTTAAATTATCCATTTTTTTATTCAATTTATAACATAAACCATTTCAAAACATTTTTTTTGGTATAAAAGTAAGGTTATTATTAAAACTAGATAAAAATTAGAAAACTACAGCTGAAAACTATCTTAAAATGGCGCTACTATGCAGCGTTCCCTGAATTCTGGCAGCATTGCCTCACTTAGTGGCAATGCTTATTTGCTTAGCAAAGTTAACACTTTGCTAAGATTAATAGATTACTCTATTAATATTAATGTAACCTCCGAGGTTGACGGTGTTTACGACGCTTTGTGGGCAAAGGACTATAATCGGATGCTGCAAAACCAACGGGTTTGGGTGTTGAGCCGCGGATTCGAAGAAGCGTTCCGACGCCTCTTTTATCCTCTGCTTGATAGAAGACAGTTGGACATAAGACCCACGATACCAATGAATGACCCACGGTGCCCCGGTGGCCCGTCGAGTGAATCTACTTGAACACTTTGTAAGAGGTTCAAACTGCTAGACGCGGTATCAGCAAATACGGTGCTCGCCTACGTCATAATCAGTCACGGTTACACGTGGTGTAAATCCTAACATTGTTATCAAGTGATAGTTTGCTTCATGAATTTAGAAGACAATGTAGTCGACTGAGCGTAAGTAAAGCCGTGCACGAACGGTTTCCACATGCGCTCACATAAGTTTCGTTTTCGGCCAAGGATTACGCCTAAGTACTTGGCTTGCGCTTCCCAAGGGATTGGTTCGCCGAACATCTTTGCCGAAATGCAAAATCGGTCTCGGCCCTTGCCCTCGGAAGGAGACCCTTGTTCAGCAGTGGGCGTTATACGGGCTGATGATGATAACGATGATGATGATGAATATGTTATATTTAGCTTTAGATACTTACCATAGCATATTTCTTGTGTGCACATTTCTTACAGCATAACTCGGTGGTGTTGGAGTTGATAGGCGTCGCCGCGTTTGTACTGTCACCCAGTTCTATTGACAATAAAAAAATATCAATTCATGTCTTATAATTAAAATTATAACAATTTAAATATAACTAGCTGCTACCAGCTACTTTATCCGCGTAAAATAAGAAAAATATTGTTTTTGGAACCAGTTGTCAGATAAGAAACTGAGTAATTCCTTATAATATGTATTATCTCTCTACCAATAAATCCCGGTTTTGGAGAATAGGGGGAATACATGCACAAAACAGATAATATTAGTTTATTTTATAATAATTGCAAGGCAATTGCAAAAACTTAACAAAAAACGATATTACAGATAGTTTCACAAGTATGTTAGACTTAAAATGCAATAAAATAATACTGTGTGCCTTCCCTTATTTAGAAAATATGTCTGACAAAACTAATAATTATATTCACATTTTGAATAATCATGTACAATTTCTAGTTAGTCATTATAGTGATAAGTTTACATTTTTTTATGTAAATAGTTTTACCATTAGTTGTTTGGTGACCAGGAATACAGTCCTAAAATAATCATTAAGTTTAATTGCTAAATTATTAGCATCCAATATTAACACGGTCATACATAGTATGACAAAGCCAATATTTTTACATTGTCATAGTAATATTACTAAAATTAGTCTAGTTAGTAATTTAAACCATTAAGTACGACTAAGGAGAATTGTAATAAGTTTTTGGTCTTATCGCACCAGAATATAAACCGCTTCTCTGGCAAAATATTAGATATAGAACTTTTTAGTGAAAAATATAATATTGACATTGTATGCTTCACAGAAACATGGCTGAAAGCACACAAGATTTCAATAACAGGGTCTCTGCTGAGGGTGGAGGTGTACTTATATTAATATGAGATGGTTTAAAATTTAAAGAACGTAGAGACATTAGCAGTAAGTGAGTAGAACAGATTTGTGCTTGAGCTTGATGAGCTTTACTATATAATATGTATATACAGACCACCTTCGTCAGACTTCCAACATTTTATATCCACAATGGAAGATATACTTAAAAAATTCAAAAGTTATAAAACATATTGATCTGTGGCGACTTTAATATAAATAAATTAGTAGATTCAACAGAAAAAAATATTTTTTTGGCTCTTTTTATGTCTTTTAATCTAAACTGTTTATATTCTAAGCCTACTAGTCTCACCAACAACGGCCACCTGCATTGATAATATTATCACAAACTTTGAGGTAGCCGATAAAAGTTTCGTAATTGGTGTTCCTCCTGACCACAAGTGCCAAATTGTTAAAGATAGTAACGCATTGAACATAGAAAAATCAAGGGGTAGGGTAGGGGTAGGGGTAGGGTAGGGTAGGGGTTTGGGGTAGGGTAGGGGTAAGGGCAGGGTATGGGTAGGGTAGGGTAGGGGTAGGATAGGGGTAGGGTAGGGGTAGGGGTAGGGTAGGGGTAGGGTAGCGGTAGGGTAGGGTAGGCGTAGGGAAGGGTGGGTAAGGTAAGGTATAAAAGTCCACCCGTGCGAAGCCAGGGCGGGCCGCTAGTCATTTATAAGAAATGGTATTAGGTTTTATAACAAACTCCCTAGTCGTATTAGTGATTTGCCTGATACAACTTTTAAAGCATATAATAAACGTGTCCTTGTATCTAAAGGCTACTATTATAGCGTTGAGGACTATATTGAGGATAAAGATGTTTGGTCTCATGAATCATCCTGCGTAACACTTCCTAGACACCCTGTATCTAAGTAAAATAGTAAGCATAATAGTGTGATGTTCTGTGAACTATCTGTAATCGGCCTAATGAGTAACATTAATAGACCGCTAGTTCTGTCTCAAATTAGCTTCTTTAATTAGTATAAAAACATTAATAGATAATTAAATATTACAAAGACAACCGTTCGGGAAAATAATGTGTATGCCAAATAAATAATTAAAGTAACTGGACCAAAACCTACGCTCTGCCCATTTGAGTATGTTTCGCCGTACCGTCTCATGTGGGTCGTGTTAAAACCGGCAGTAGAATAACCCACTGAGTTTGTTTCGCCGGATCTTCTCAGTTGAGGCGTATTGGATCTGGTGGTAGCATTAAAGCGCATCCGTCGTTATATACTCATGGTCCGCCCATATAATGACAATTGTTCTTAATATAATTTAATATAGACAGAACGAGCTATTGGACACAATATAGTTAAATAATAAATTTAAGACTAAAATTATTAAAAACAATAACTAAAATACCTGCTTAATATGCTCATTTATAAATGTCAAAATTATACATAGAATATTAATAAATTATTGTGTTGACTATTTGCAAGTGCCTGTAATAGGTTTACGTAAATAAAAATGATTTTTATTTTAATTTTATTTTAATATATTATAGGTACCTTATAAAATAAACCTGTGTATGTCTTGCCAAAATCAATTGAACCGTTACTGACGGGATCCCTTGTTTTGACTTAAATTTTTTTGTGATAATTTCATTTGTCATAATGAGTTAGGCATATTTTTCTTTGGCATAATAATGATGTGCCATAATTGGTTTTTGCCATACTGTTTTATGTAGCATAAATATAGTTTTTTTTTATTTTTTTTATTCAAAACTTTAATATGTCTTAAGAGATTACATTTCTTTATTAATCTAAACACACCTTCATTGTCTACGGAACTGCAAAAGTCAATGTCAAGAGTTTTGTTTTAAGACGAGAATGATTAATGAAAACGAAAAGCTGTGAATAAAAATTATCGTGTGCAGGGAATCGACAAACTAATTAAATTACTTTAAATGTCGTTTCTTTGTCTTTTCAGGTATTGTATAAAAATTATAGAGTGATTGTATATAGCGTAAAATGTAAAATTATTTTAAAATAAAACCTTTGTCTTTTGAGAGCAACACATTTGTTTAATTTGCCGATTCCTTACAAATCCGGACGAAATTGTCTTATATATGTATAAAGTTGTAAGGCATATTGGTTATTTGGCATAATGATGAAGCGACCGGCGAGTCTGTCACGAACCGCAGAACCGAATCGTGGGCATACTGACTTCTTGTCTTGTCTTCTTTTATCAGCCTACGTTTCATCTCTCTCTCTACAGAGTAAACTCTCATCGCGAGGGAAAAGGACATAAATTTTCGTTACATATCAGTGTTTGAAAAAAATGATAAGCTTCCTGCAGCAATTTTTTTATCCTTAGGTCCGAAAAAAGTATTTATTTACAAAAGACGTAAGTGCGTTTGGTGAAATAAATTATTATTTTATATTTTATTTAACTTGGTAGAATAATAAGCATCGCGGTATTTTCGGTATATTTATATGTTTAAAAATATTCCTAAAACTAAATATTAATTAAAAGCTTGTGTAATTCAATGTGAACCCATGACTAGTTATTTTCGTTATTTACTGGCGTTTATAATTAAGCAATAGGTAATACGAGTATATTGTTAATGGTCGCACTGTTTCGGGTTTTATCTGACTATATAATTTAGACCTTTAATGCGTGGTTTCAGATCGCGTTTAACGAAGGGGTTGTGGAGAATTTGGCCGCTATTAGACATTTAAGGACGATTTATTCTCTGCACTGAGTTTAATTAATAGTATAATATACGATTGAAATTATTTGGTTAGCTTTAAAATATATATGTCGCAGCCAATTGGTTAAAAGAGCCAAGTAAAGCCTATCTCTTTCATTCCACAACGCCATTCAACAACACGTCTACTTTTTAAGTCTTATCATTATTATGGAATTTGAAATTTCCAACATTACGCCTTATGTACAAACTAGTGTTAGTAAATATTTAATTAGTATATTTAAGATTTTAATTAGGTTTGTGTAATGATAATTAATAATGTCCTTAATTATCATCGCACAAAGCAAATTAAAATGTTATAGAAATACCTTACATTTTTAAGATATTGATTGCAAAAACTAGTCCTCAGAAAACTTTAGAGACGAGAAGGAAGAATTCTGCAAAAGGCAACTTCTCAAACCCTAAAACGTGACACAGCATTTGTATCGAGAAATTGAAATCTAAGCCGTGAAGGAGTTGTATTTGTTGCTCAAGCTAGTAGTTTAAAGCAGTAAAAAGAAAAACTATGAATAACTCACGTTTCTGCCAATTAGTGTTGTGCTGTATTTCATGTTGCATCCCCCTCCAAAGTTTCTTGACTATAAGCGAGTAGGCAAAGGTCATGATGGAGAAGGGCACCACCAGCAGGCCGGAGTCCAAGGTAAGGTTGAACCCTCTCTCCATGTCCAGGTTTGGCCACACCTCCCGGCATTTGTAAGCTGTCAAAACTATGATAATTTGTATTAAACGAAATTTTGCGCATCTTCACAAAGATATATAAAACAGGGGCAAAATGACTGACTGACTGCTGTATGAAAAACGCACATCCTTAAACGTTGTTATACTGTTGTCAAAAATTTGAGAATTGGGACAGTTTTAAATTTTTATTTATAAACTTTTGAGTAAAATAATTTGTCTGAAGTTATTGACTTAGATTGTTTGTATGTCAAACGGCAAAAATTTATGCACATTTTATTGGTAACGGTTTCATATTCATGTACGACAAGGGCTCACACCGCGAGTGTTTTACGAGATTATGTTAAGTGTAAATGTGAAGCCCGTACATGGAATCTATTCGTGCAAGAGATCCTGCCCCAGAAACACTTAGCGAGCTGCAAAATGCAATCCAAGAGGAATGGAATGGAATGCCACAACATTTGAGCGTGATTCTCATCCGATCGATGAAGAACCGTATGGAAGCAGTAATAAGAGCTCAGAGAGGGAATACAAGATATAAAATAAACGTCTTTAGGTAACCTATTTTCATTTACGTGTGTTGTTTTATCTTTTTTTTTTATAGGTACTCCTTACAGGGTAAAAATGTCATGTTAAACAAAATACGAATCCTATGAAAATTTAATTTGAATTTAGAACATTAAGATTAGGAGTTGAAAACCTCATATTATTCACTATTAAAGAACATTTGACTAAATGATATTCTTAAATATTCCAATTTTTCTGATAAATAATCATTACAAAACATAAACTTGCAAGGTGTTTCGACTTTTCTGATGAGAAGTGTATTAAAACTGTTTGTTTTAATCAAGCATTCTAGAGATTTAAATAAATAACAATTACAATTAAAATAATACAGTATATTGACCGGTCAAATGGCGAGATCAGAGGTGCCTGAGGGCACCCTTAAGACCACGGATCCCTTAAGGCTATATAATATAATTTTGAAATATATTTTTAACTAGCTGACCCGACAGACGTTGTACTGTCTTAGCTAAAACTATAAATTGCATTGAACTTTTAATATAAGGCGTGATAGCAATGAACTAACCGTGATGTGCACTAAGAGTAGCACGCATTCTGTCAATGTTATGTCAAACGCCATAATATTACAACAAATAAGATTAAAAAATTACTCTATTCATGATCGATGATATGCCAATTATGTCACGATAAGATGGTTTACCCACGTGAACCCAGGGTGTTCCCCTAAATGCCAGTATATGGAGCACCGGTAATAGTTAATCCATACACGGTACATCCGTTACCGTCCGATGCCTATGACCTAGCTGTCATGGACTCTCCCGAGGATTTTATTTTAGGGTTCATTAAAAGCATCTTTTGCGGGCGCACGGAGCACCACTACGTCTCTACACATCACGGGTCAGGCTCTAAACGCACGCTCCGGGGTCTTCTACAAACTGGACAATGGTCGGTAGCAAGAGGACTGATACCATGAGTCTCGCTCAATTGCCCAAACCGGACACTCCTCAACCAGTGTGGAGTGTGCTGACTGATGATATTGAGTTTCAGGCTCTCGAATCACTTTTTTTTTTGTTGTCCGGGGTGAAATGCATTTACGCATTCCTACCGCCGTTGCAGCGTATTCGCGCGCTGCCGATGGGATATGTGGGACTCGCCTTCTCCATAGCGTGGTATGCTAAACTCATACTCTACACCACTAAAAGCCCCCCGGACACTCCTTCGATCCGCCGTTGGCGGGTGCCGGGTACGCATGAACAATCCCTCTCGAATCACCCTCCTTTTTTTTCTTATAGGCGATTCCATTATTTTGGGATTTTCCAGTTTTTGAAGATTGGATCAATGTAGCTGACTCGACAGACTTTGTACTATCTTAGCTAAAACTCTAACTTAAATTGAACTTTTAATATAAGGCGTGATAGCACTGAACTAACCGTAATGTGCACTAAGAGTAGCACGCATTCGGTCAATGTTATGTCAAACGCCATAAGATCACAATAAAAAAATAAAAAAAAATTACTCTATCCATGATCGATGATATGCCAATGATTTTTAATAACTAATGTTAAGTAGGGTGATACGAAGTTCATCGATGCACTTCGTATCATCTACCTGCTATAAGTTATGAAAAAAACTTCAAAAACTGGTTCAAGCGATCTAGCCCAAAATGCTAGAATGTTCTGAAAGAAAATTACACAATTAAATTGGTACGCCGTTGACGGCAAGACATAGCGTTCATTGTTATAATTATAAGACATCTGTACCCTTTGTTTACTGATGTTCTACAAATAAAAATATTTGAATTTGAAAAAAAAGAGGGAGGGTGATCCGGAAACTTAATGTCATCAGTCATCACAGCGACAGCACACGGTACATTGGTGGGAGGAGTTTCCGGCTTGGGCGGTGGAGCGAAAGTGATGGGATCCGTCCTCTTGCTACCGACCATTGCCCATTCAGTAGAAGTCCGCGGAGTGTTTTCAGGAGAAAGATCTCTACTACCCATTTCACCGAAGGCGCACAGACAGCAGGCTGTCCCCCGAGCCTCGGCTTCGAGGAGTAGGGAACATAGTCCTAATTTATTTTAGAAGCCGACCCAAGTTGTAGTTGTGCTCCGTGCGCCCCCAAAAGGTGCATTGAATGGACCCAGGAGAGTCCATGACTGCTAGGTCATAGGCATCGCGACGGTACCGGATGTATAATAATATGCATTAGCTATTCCTGGTGCTCAATTTACTGGCATTTAGAGGAACATCCTGGGTTAAGTTAAGTAGGTAAACCATTTGCTAGTGATATATATAATAAGCATATCATCGCTATAAACAGGGGAGTTCTACATACTACATACCACCACTGTGGCCGTGGATGCCTAATGCATTTTCAACCGGGAAAAAATGGACATTGAACGACAGCGACGACTTTCTTAAAGTAGCAAACATTTTTTACGTTTTGACGAATTCAAAGCAATAACTGCAGTAGTTTTATTTTGTTCAAAATATGGTCACAGTTCACGTCGAACAAAAAGAATTAATAAAACAAAAAATAATTCACACACAAATTAGAATTATAAATTCGTAATTTCATTAACGCCATCGATTATGGATAGAGCAAGTTTTCTAGATTTCAATATCACCGCAGAAGAGTTTAAGCAATTTGGAAATGACCGTAAGAAGCCAGAACCACAACATGAACAGTGTACTAAGTATATCGTTACTCTTTTCAAAATTATATTCTGAACCCTCCTATAAATATTTGACAATGGTGACAGATCAACTTTCGTCTAGAAATGTACTTCTTCTGATTTTAAAATACTATCGACTATCTGTCACTTTTTGGTTGCTCAATCAATCTATGACGGAACAAAACTGTAACGTTTGACAGTTATAATAATTTTTTTTTTTTTAATTATTTATTTAAGGTCGCTTTTTAACATCTAAGGTCATAGTTATAATAATTTGTATGGGAAAATAAAATAAGACTTTTTTTTTAAATATGCTCAGCTGTCAGTTGCGTTTTGTTAGGCCATTTTTAACAAATGAACCGCTGACTTATATTTTCACTGAGTTGTTTTGTTATTTCATGTCAGTTGCGTTTTGTTATACCACGTTTTATGTCACGTCACACGGGAACGACGGGAACAGCATAAAAAGTATCCTATGTCCCAGTTCTTAGCTAGCTCTCTACCAATTTTCAGCCAAATCGGTTCAGCCGTTCTTGAGTTATAAATAGTGTAACTAACAAGACTTTCTTTTATATATATAGAAGATAGAATATGTAGTGATGTATTATTTTATAATTTACACCTAAATCGTGTTTTCTTTTCCGAGTTCCGGTTTCCTAGAACTACATCGTAAAAGAGCTTTTCATTTCTTGAATTGAAGATTATTTTATTCTGAAAACCTGATTTGTTTGATTTATGAACATAAAAACTTGACGTGCAAAATTGTTACATTTATTTAACAGAGACACAGGTCAATGTCTTTAATATCTGTCGAATGCTCACAGAGTTTTGTATTCAAATATACCGATAAGGTATATCCGATAATGTTGTCTGCTAGTGTAAACAAAGACATATCGCTGCTTTAATATTATAGTGATACAAATGCGAATGTGTAACTAATGATAATGAGTTTTAGTCTCATGATATTACAGATCAATTTGTGTTGAACCATAACCTTATTTTGTGTCACTATTACATTAAAGCAGCGATATTATGATTTATTTGCATACCATAAAATGAATAGTTGTAAAGTTGACACATTAGCATTAGTTGGAATTAAACTTGGAATTAATTGATAACTAGAGCGCGAGTTACTGAGTCTACATTTAATACAATAATAACCGTTTTATTTTAAGGTAAAAATGTATAGCAAAGGCAGACATCAGACTAAATAAAAAGTAATGTTAGAGCGCTGTCAAACTAATGGCTACAGCTGTGCATGTAGCCATTTTTTTTTGTACCCCAATGTAGACTTTGAAAACCAGCCAAGGTGCGATCTGGACTCAAAAAGAGTAAAACAAACCACCTTCTAATATTGTCTTCAACTTTGTGGATGGCGTCCTCACATGTAGCAACTGTCCCACATTTACCGATAAAATTGGGTATATCAGCCTTAGGAGGACGCATCAGTAACCACCCAGATACAGGTAATGGTCGCCGTAGCCGAAATTGGCATGGATTGCATCATCATCATCATCTCAATGTTATAAAAATAACATTTAACTTTGATTTGTACACCATTTCATGACACAATGGGAATTCTTGTTAGCAAATAATGAAATTTGTTTCGATAACAAGCACCTAACGCAGCGATAGAATGACAAGATCTACTGACAAGTTAAGGCATAGTTTTGGTACGCGTATGTGCGTAAGCTGTGAATGTCCACGCTAAGGTCGAGTTTTTACTGGCTTCAGTGTGTTACCCGCAGCACTCCGTCTTTATTTTTTATCTGTCTTTATTTGGTCCGAGCGGTAGACAGAGATGACAGTTTGATATGATACAAGACTTCAAGCCACATTCACAATAACCTCGGTTGTGTGTAGATACCAACTACTATATACCTAAAATAAGTTTGGTTTCGGGTCTCAATATAACACATCGATGGACAGTATTTTCTACCGGTCACCCCGTCACGTCAGTACTATTTTTCATACATTGCCCACAGATGTAACACAACACATGGTTCATATTAGTGTTTGACACGACAGAACGGCAATAGACGTAAAGGTCGTCTGGCGTACTGTCACATAAAATATTACTTTTTATGTCATTAAATGACGGTACATATTCTCAGGCACAGACATTTCTCAGAAAAAACTTTGACGACGACGGGCTTCATCACTTTTGACTTAGCTTCATGTCGTTAACTACGAAAGGAATTTCATAAAAATACATAGAAACCAGTAGTGTCGCTGCGACACGTCGTTTGCTGCTGCTTCATGTTCGCTACCAACTTGTACCTTAAGTGTCCATCAACGTGTTAAGAAAAAAATAATGTTTTGTTTATAATCAATCATTTTTGTCTTATTATCTGAATTAGTTTTGTGTCCCGTTATAACATCATCAAATATATATCATTTTTCTAGTACATTTTTAAATATTTATTTGAACCCTGTTAGTAGTAGTAGGTAGGTAGTTTAATAACTTACCTGTTTCTTTCATCGGTTGTAGGGTGGACACATACATGATTGGCGAATTTAATGCCAAAGAGAATATCCATACGAGAGCTATCATTTTGTAAGCATGGCGTAGGGTCTGCCATTTTCTTGACTTGAGAGGGCGGCAAATTGCGAAGTACCGTTCCAAAGATAACGCTACCAAAGTCCATACATCTACAGCAACTGAGACAGCTGAAACAAAAAGGTAATAAGTGAATATATATATTAATAAGTGATGCAAAAACTTTGTACGAAAATTGCTTGATCGGAGGAGTATGAAATTACATACTTCATACTAATATTATAAATATGAATGTAAGTTTGTTTGTTACGTCTTTACGCGAAAACTGCTTAACCGATCATCATTAAATTTTGCACACATATTTTTGGAGATTAACACTTATGATAGTCGGATAGAGTGGTCTATGTGTAGTGGTGCTAGTTCCTTGCAGTCTTTTACTGCTTGTTGGTAGATTGTTATCTCGTCGTCTGGGTTATCTAGGACGCCCCGAGGCCGACGGTGTTTACGAGGCTTTGTGGGCAAAGACCTATAGTCAGATGCTGCAACAACCAACGGGTTTGGGTGTTGCGCCGCGGATTCGAAGCGTTCCGACGCATCTTTCATCCACTGCTTGATGGAAAGCAGTTGGAGATCAGAATGTAAATTGCGATTACGAACGAACCACGGTGCCCCGGCGGCTCGTCGAGTGAAATACGTAGTAAGTGAGAAATGGTAATTAAGTAAGAAGAAGAACGTAACATAGGATACTTTTAATAAAAAAAATTATTAAATGCGAGCGAAGCCAGTAAAAATTTAAAATTGTGCATTATTTCTCTTTATAAACTACTAGAGTTTATAAAGAGAATTAATGAACAATCCTATTTTTTATTTTTCATATTGTTCGAGTTTCGATTACCGGGCACTATTATACAATATTCCGCGAACAATACCAGTAATTGCATTTTACTAGGTAGTAAGGGCTTGTTTTGTGTTATTATTATCATCTTTTTGTTTTTATTTTGAATCTCGTTTTTCTTCGTATTTAATTTCAAATAAATTTGTCAGTCTATTTTCTTCATTTCAAACTAATAATATGAGAAACTTCCAGCTATTGAAATAACTAAGGGCACATTGTAACATCGAGTTTTATTAGCTAAAACATTTTTTACTGAAGTTCTTAGATAGACTACGAGCAATCTTAATAAATCAGAATTGGGAATATGAATGGTTAATTTTACCGTCTTTATACTCTTTTTAATATATAGCGGCCCGCCCCGGCTTTGCACGGGAAGACTTTTATAGTCTATGTAACTCAGGGATAATGTAGCATTCTAATGGGGAAATAATTATCGAAATCCGTGATTTTGAGTATATATTCGAAACAAAAATACAAACTTTTCCTCTTTATAATATTAGTATAGACTAGTTTCCCGGGGAGAAATTATTAGGAATATATTATTATTGAATTATTATTTATATTAGGTAATGCGTCTATTAGTACCGGCCAATGGAAACAACAAATAATCAAATCTTACCTATTTCTAATATCAGTATAGATGACTCGATCTAAAACACGGTCTGTTTTCAAAACTTTAAGGTTCATTTACGAGTATTGCGGTCGATGCAGCCGCGCACGATACATCGCACGACCGAGCAGTTAATGCGACAAAACGCTCAAAAAAGTGAATCAAACTATGAGAATGTACAAATCCGTTTCCGAAGTCTGCGACAGACGCGCGCATCAGATGCATGCGATCAATCGGCTGCGGCTGCGATCGTCAGCGATACATGAAAATGAACCTACTAAGTAGTTTCAAACACTACGATCAGAAGATAATTCGCACCAGTCCATATTATAGTGAATTTATTTTACACATTTAGTGGCAGTTGTTGTTATGTTGTGAAGTAAGATGGTATAACTATTTCCTAGGAATTGTATACAATGACGAATTTATAACATTTCCGTAATTATATAAATATATTTATAAATAGCTTATATACTAACTTAAATATTATATAAGTTATAAATACTGTATTAACATGAAATGGCCATGAAACTTACCTTGAAGAAATGGTATCAATTTACAAAGTGTTGGTCCAAACAAAAACTGCCTGAAGATCTGACCAATCAGTGTGAATGGCATGCAGAAAACCCCAAGCATTAAATCCGAAATTGCCTGAAACAAACGCTATGCATAAATTCACATTCAAAAGATGAATTATTCATGAATGTTTGATTTCCTTTCTTTAAGTCGCAAATGGACCCCAAATATGTAAAGTCATCGCACGGATGCAATGCTAATGTATTATTCAAATCAAATTTTCTCTTGAATCACTAAATCCATTAAAAACAAAACCGCTTTTTAAGATCTAAGCAGACAGACCGCGGGAAGCGACTTTGTTTTATACTATGTACCTAGTGATTTACGTTCACTGCTGAATATGGGCCTCTTAACAGGTGTTGGCATGCTAGGTTGGTTGAGGGAAATTGCCATAATTACATTACATAATATATTTTCTAATAAAAGTTAATACGGTCATTCACCAGCTAGCTTGATGGATTTTAACAGGCAACAGAGTATCTTAACATACACTGCATTTCGGACATAATATTATTATTATAATATGTGTATTCAATACCGTTTATTTAGAATCACTATTATACAACTATGATTGAATCCAACTTTTTATTTTTAAGACAATAAGTATGATTTCTCTTTAGACAATCTTATATACACAGTTATCTGTATAAATTAATACGCAAACACTCTATGCCCTTTTAAATGAAAATTGCGACTCTATGCTGCTATAGATCTATACTGCGAGGTTTATGAAACTTAGCTAACTTATGCTAGGTACTAATAGTATTATTAACGCGAAAGTTTGTAAGTATGGATGAATGGATGGATGGATGTTTATTACTCTTTCAAAAACTACGGAATGGATTTGACTGAAAGTTTGCGCGCAGAAAGTTTATAAGCTGAATTAACATATAAACTACAAAGTATCACGCTCCGACTCACTGGAGCAGAGTGACGCGGGTAAAACCGCGAGGCGCAGCTATTAGTCTATATAGAGAAAGAATGCAGAATGCTAATTTGTCGGCAACTGGGCAACCACTAGTTATCTTAAAGTTTCAAAATATTAAAGCGTTAAACAAACACACTTTTGTTATAATATTTACAAATGAATGCCTAAAATGTATTTAGTAATTTCGATGAGTAATCGTTCTAGGAACCGTCGGGAATTCGTGTGTGGAAATTTGATAATGCTTTTATTTCATAACTAGCGGCCCGCCCCGGCTTCGCACGGGTGGACTTTTATACCCTACCCCTGCCCTACCCTACCCCTACCCCTACCCTACTCCTACCCCTACCCTACCCTACCCCTACCCCTACCCCTACCATGTTTTAGACCCGTACCAGTTACGAAAACTAGAATACTAAAACCTGAAATTGCGTTTAGCAATGATAATAATTAAGTATAGGTTACTAGCGAACCGCCTTATACTAAAATACCTCAGACTGAAACATTTGGCCATATTGCCTCGTTTACTTCATAAAAGTACTGTATAGCAGTTCAAAACTGCAAATAATTTACTAAAAACATCAAGGAGGTATTTTTATTTTGATGTGATATATTTTGCCGATGACAACCGGTTGCGATGTTTGAGTAGCTATAAAATATGGTGCGTCGAAATCTGTTGCATGGCTCATATGTACAAAATTGTTGAAATACGGGCACGCCACTAAAAACAGCTTAACACTTTTCAGAGATTCCAAAGTAAAGAAAATACTATGAGTTAGAGAGAACTAAGAGTAGGCGTGCAGCTATTTAAACTTGTCTGTTCGATAAGGTGTACGACTACCTCCAATTTAACAAAAATATAGCCCATAATTAAATAGTGTTATGTTCTAGTGTGTAAGGTAGCTATAGTTCACATGGAAATTAAAGTCGACATACACGAGTACGCTAGTAGTCTTGCTAGCATGTAGCTTTTATAGGCGAAGAATAAATAAACCTAGTTCCCAAATCATACTGGAAATGGCAATATGCACCGAGGCCTACCAAGTCCCGGAAAAAGGTTAAGTCGCGGTGAATAGACGACTTTTACGTATTAGTTTTGTCACTGTTGCTCCGCGTAGAAATGAAAGAGAAGCGAAGAGACGCCGCGATGGCGCAACGTTTCGTTCGACTCGTTCGAGTTATTTAATACATTAATCCTTGCAAATATCTTATTCCAATCGATAAATAAAAACAACAGTTCCCTTTATTATGATATATTACATCACTGTTATTAATATTATCTAGATTTGTTTATAAATAATACAGTTACAATTGCAACAATTTCAATTTAAATGGTTATTTTATGTTTTTTTTTATCGAGAAAATTTATCGAAAACGTGTTTTGAACACAATGGTCCCCCCATAAATATGATCAAGATTAACATATATTTTTTAGCTGCTCGAAAATGTAAACATTTGGCTAAAAAACTGTATTGTGAAGCCTATTTTGACTAAGTACAGCGCCTTAACTTTACTTTTTTTTCGGATCTTGATGGACCTCGGTCCCGGAATTAAGATAAACTTTGCTTTTTTCGGATCTTGATGGACCTCGGTCCCGGAAAATTTTTTTTTTCGGGACTTCATGGGTTCGTTGCTCTTTCTTATTTCTAGTGGTGTGTCTGGGACCTAGGTCAATAAAGTTGTCTGGAAGAAATCGCAACAGCGATAAGACCGCCACTTGTACTTTGTCATTAATATGCACAATTTATTTTGTATAATTCCTGGTGTTTATTAAAGAGTATTTTACTTTACTTTTTTACTTATATTTTCCTGAATCTGGCTTACGATGCAGTGGGTAGGATTAGTCCCATTAAGGAAAAGAAAACTTACCAAATTAAGCAAATAGACGTTGGTGATTGTCCTCATTCTTCGGTTACACGCAAGTGTTGCTATGACCAGCCCATTGCCAGATATAGACAATAGGAAGATCATGACGTAAAGCGGCAGAATGAATCTCCATTCATACACGTTGTTGATGATCTAGAACATTCATAAACAGTGTTACTGACAGCCACTGGGGTGCAGTGGTTTAAGTCTGGTCCAACTTATGATCTTGTGGTTGCCGGTTCAATCCCCACCCAGATGTACCGAGTACCGATGTGAACCCACTCGTAACACAAGCATGTTATCTTAACATGATAGTTTACAAGAATACTAGGAGACACTGCAAAATTCTGCTAATAAACTTTTAAAAAATAAACTCGAACTAAGCACGTAAAGCGTTGGTCGCGATTGCTATAACATCTTCTTATAACAAGCGTTTACCAGGAAACGGGCACCGAACGGGCGTTTTCTTGTGTGTTACAACATAATATTGCAGTCAAGAACCCGCCTGCCATGCGTGGTGACTATGGCTAAACCCTCCCTCGGGAGGAGGCCTATGTTTAGCAGTGGACGTTATATACAGACTGATTATGATGACTATGACAAAACTAAATAGGAGCAAGTAGCTCTAAAACAACATACTGCTTTAACAATATTTAGTACTACATTCCCGCGCGTATTTTTATCCGCCTAGCAATAATTTAAATTTTAAGGAGTGGAACTGCTTGTTTTTTTGGCACAGCTGGACAATTTTAAACGGAGTAAAACCGCATAAAAGTATTTCTGCTCTACGGGTAGACTTCAATTTAAAAAAAAAACTTGCTGAAAAAAAAAGGTGATTGCGTGCACCGCAATCACCTTATTGGAGACGATGAATATTTAATGAAATGATTTGTGTGCGTTTTATCTGCCAACTTTAATACCAAGACAGTATCTTATGTTGAAAACTTCGGGAAACTCTTTAATTTTCTAGTCTAGAAATATGCGTTTCATATATTTTTTAAATCCATTTATTAAGGCTGGAGCTCTGCTTGCCTTTATGCCCGGTGAAGCAGCAAAAGGCTCGTACCGTAGTCGTAGCTACCTACGTATGTCCATACGAAAAAAAAATCTATTTAAAAAATTAATTAACTGAGTCTGGAAGGATCTATCTCATATTGATCAAATATCTATTATCAGTAGATCTAAAATATGATACATTATTTTCTACAACTTTCAATCAACAGTAAGTTTTTGCAGTATTATCTTGAAATCATAGTAGAAAGCATAATAAGGTTACATATTATGTCTATATCTATACTAATATATAAAGCTGAATAGTTTGTTTGTTTGCTTGAGTACGCTAATCTGTGGAACTACTGGTCAGATTTAAAAATCATTTCAGTGTTAGATAGACCATTTATCGAGGAAGGCTATAGATTATATATTATTATGAAGTTAAGGGAACGGGAGTTACATAGGTGAAACCGCGCGTAGGAAGCTAGTCATTATTAAAATCAAAGAATGTTAGTCCTAAGATCCTTCCCTGCGGCACACCATAGTATTGGCGGACTGTACTAGCGGCTCACCACTGGTTTAGTTACCAATATTAACTATTAATGAATAGTTAAAATCCTGGTGAAATCTTCTTACACTTAACTTTTCTGGTTCAAGAAAAAGTATTGTAAGAGGAATATATTGTATCAAAAGCTTTAGATAAATCGATAAAATATGGTAAATTTTGTTCTAAATATTTTAAATGTAAGTCACATTTAATTTCAAAATAGCATATAATTATTTGCGTTTCAAATATCCACCTAATGGCTCAGCTTATTCGAAACCAGGTTCACTATAAGTGGATTTGTATGTCGACTCTGCAATGGTAATAAAAACCGAAATCTCTAATTAATGTTCACATGTAAAAGTAGTTTGACATGTAGTTTATTTGCCTACTAACTAAATCCTTATACTTAGGCTTAACGTTTCATTATTCTCTATTTTAACCGACTTCAAAAAAGGAGGAGGTTCTCAATTCGATTGTATTTTTAGGGTTCCGTAGCCAAATGGCAAAAAACGGAACCCTTATAGATACGTCATGTCTGTCTGTCTGTCTGTCTGTCCGTCCGTATGTCACAGCCACTTTTTTCCGAAACTATAAGAACTATAATGTTGAAACTTGGCAAGTAGATGTATGTTGTGAACCGCATTAAGATTTTCACACAAAAATAGAAAAAAAAACAAAAAAAATTGGGGTTTCCCATACTTAGAACTGAAACTCAAAAAAACATTTTTCATCAAACCCATACGTGATCTATGGATAGGTCTTCAAAAATGATATTGAGGTTTCTAATGTAATTTTTTTTCTTAACTGAATAGTTTGCGCGAGAGACACTTCCAAAGTGGTAAAATGTGTGTCCCCCCCCTGTAACTTCTAAAATAAGAGAATGATAAAACTAAAAAAAATATATGATGTATATAACCATGCAAACTTCCACCGAAAATTGGTTTGAACGAGATCAAGTAAGTAGTTTTTTTTAATACGTCATAAACCGTAAACCACAATTTACCTTTCATTCAATCAACTATTATTAACATCGATCAAAGTTGCAACTAGTACGGAACCCTTCGTGCGAGAGTCCGACTCGCACTTGGCCGGTTTTTTTTAAGTTTGTTCCCTGTGATCTTTTGACTGGGTGAACCGATTTTCTTGTTTTTTATTTATTTGTAAGCTGTTACTTTTCAAGTTTGAATTAAGTATTTGCGCGACAAATAGATAAATATATTAATTTAATTTCAAAACACCTGTAAAAGGTCTTGTCCATTTTATTTATTGAAAAAATACGAATAGTTAAAACAATTACTTGTTTAAACATCAAAATAAGGCCAATTAAAAGTTTTCACGATAATTAATCATTGTAGAAGTATGCTAGTTACTAGTATACTTACATAAACAATATAATTATAAGTGCCGTCTAGTTGCCGGCTTCGAATAGACCACCGTTGTCTTCCCATGGGTGTCGTAAGCTAAGGGACATGTAAGTCGCCAACAGTGATACTCAGGTATCATTGTTGGCGACTGGCTGTTTAACAGGCCTTTCTTGATAAGATATTTATTTGGAACTTGTTCTTTTTTATAAATATTGTCTTGCCATGTTTTAAAGTTCTTTGTGTATCGTTTTGACGTGTGATTTGCGTATCAGAATATTAAATTCAACCATTGTATCATTTAATTTCGCCTTTTAAATACAGTTTACTTGCTCGCTCACAATCACAGCAAAATACCATGACCATTTTTATCTTTGAATGTAGTTCAAAGATTAAAAACGGTCAAGATATATCATACCAATGAGACTATGATTACATTTCCAGTTCAATTCAGCTCATTGATTGTAAGTAGTCAGCCGAACGATAATGCATATATATTCGGAATCATTCGGAAATGCACGAGTAGGTACCGGTCTTAAGATAGGTCTATTGATGTGAACAAAGCTTTGTGGTGTTAATGGATTATCCTAGTACCTGTTGATTCAGTCACTGCATATAACTTCAACATAATATGTTCTATGTAGTGAGTATTATATTGTGTGGAAATTATATTGTGTAAGGTTACAAATATGAAAGTCATCGGATAAACTGATATTTGCACTTCACTGAAGATTACTTGCAGTGAGGGTTGTACCATCGGGTTTTCTCTATCTGGCAGAGTGCTCCGAATTTTATTTGGCATAATCGTATATCGTGGCGTAATCTTCTTTAAACGAATATTTAGTATAATTATTGTTTGGTCGAATGTTTATAGGTCCGAATTTATAAAGGCATACTTTTAAGGTGGCAGAATTTTATTTGCACGATTATTTTGCATACTATGAAAATAGTAGAATTTCATTTCGAATAATTTAATAGGGTGACCGGTCAGTTCACCAAAAATTAATTGAAATTTCCACTTGACAAGCAACGATTGGCAAAAACAAGTTTACGAAATAATTCACCTAACAAAATAATTATCCGAAAAACTTTAATTTAATAACGTCTTTTTTGACAAATATCATCGTTCTTTCATTTAATCTCATTAAACATTGTTTGGAATTCGCGGCAGCGGACGCGGTCAGGGAGTGCCAGAACCGAATTGTGGGCAAATGACAATCGGTTACGACAGGTTATAACTGCGGCTAGATCCGAATTGCCGAACCGCCATAGTATAATTTTATCTTTATAGTAAGAAGTACAAAATAATGAATATATATTTTTTCAATTATCACATATATAGATATGAAATGTATGCCAAAAGAGGATTCTAATTGTAAACTTCTTGAGATATGATAGTTCTGCCTCTTAATGACTATCGATATCAAATTTATACTTAAAGACTATTCTAACTATGAACTTTGCGTTGTTAATTATTAATTATTAAGCAGAAGCGGCCACCAGCACCCTGGCTGACTCGGGGGATTCGGATGGCTATGAGGCGCAGAGATCGGGCTTTTCGTAAATTTAAAAAGGAACGGTGCGAAGACCATTGGAATCTTTACAAGCTTGCTAGGAATCGGTGTAACCAGATGATACGCAACTCTAAACGCCGATATTTTCTTGACAATATCTCTTCTTCTACTCCTGCCGGTATCTGGAAATTCCTTGGAACTCTGGGTATCGGTAAGTCGAGTAATTCTGAGAATCCTAGTTCCATAGATTTAAATGATCTAAATAAATATTTCACGACTTCTTCATGCATTGATCCTCAATTACAACATCAGACGGTTAACTATATTAATAGTTTAACTCGCCCTGATATAAACCATTTTCGTTTCACTCCAGTTGATTCGGATGAGGTCAAAACCACCATCCTATCCTTTAAGTCTAATGCAGTCGGTTGTGACTGTATTGGTTGTCGCATGATTGTCCCCATCCTTGACTACGTCCTTCCTGCGCTTACGCACTTAGTCAACTTTTCTCTCCACTCCGGAATTTTCCCTGACCAGTGGCGTAAAGCATTTGTCCTCCCACTCCCTAAGATCTCAAATCCTGTCGATCCAAACCATTACCGTCCAATATCCACTCTTCCATTCCTTTCCAAAATAACGGAGTCAGTTGTTAACAAACAACTGTCCCATTTTATTCTAACCAATAACCTAATTAGTCCTCTCCAATCTGGTTTCCGGCCGGGTCACAGTACCACAACTGCTCTCCTTAAAGTGACTGGCGATATTAGAAGGGGCATGGAAGATACTAATCTCACAGTGTTGGTGCTGATTGATTTTTCCAATGCCTTCAATACCGTCAGTCACGACATCCTACTATCCATCCTGTCTTACCATATGATCTCTGACGAAGCGCTGGAGTGGTTTTCTTCGTATCTTCGGGGTCGTCAGCAGTCTGTCCGCGTTGGTGATTCTTCATCAGACTGGTGCAATTTAGACGCTCGTGTACCCCAAGGCGGCATCCTTTCTCCTCTTCTTTTTTCTGTTTTTATAAACCTCGTCACTAATAATCTTCAGTGTGCGTATCATCTATATGCCGACGATCTACAGTTATATTCCCAGGGAAATACTTATAGTCTGCCAAAAGTAATCGGTAAATTGAATCGGGATCTTGAAGTTCTGAATGATTGGTCTGGGAAATTTGGCTTGATGGTAAACCCATTAAAATGCCAAGCCATGCTGGTGGGTAGCTCCAGATTGTTGTCGAGAGTCGATATGAGCTCGTTGCCACCAATTATTCTTAACCAGACAGTCATTCCATTTAGCCCGAGCGTTAAGGATCTCGGTTTGTTTATCGATTCTTCACTAAGCTGGCAAAGTCAAATGGCTTGTATATGTCGTAGAGTAACCAGTATTTTGCGAGCACTCTATCGCTTGAAGAATTTTCTCCCCTCCAAAACAAAAGTAATGCTGGTGCAAGCTTTAGTATTCCCCATAATTGACTATGGTGATGTGTGCTACTTTGACCTGAATGCAGATCAGCTCAATAAGTTGGACCGGCTTCTCAATAATTGCATTCGATTCATTTTCAATCTCCGCAAGTACGACCATGTTTCTGCCTATCGGGCTAAACTTAATTGGCTGCCCATTCGACAACGCCGTAATATGAGAGCACTAACAACTCTCTTTTCTTTATTAGATTCTCCAACTACTCCAACTTACTTAACCTCTCAATTTCAATTTCGTTCTTCCAGTCGTAATAGATCCACGCGCTCTGTGCACAATCGACTTCTTCATTGTCCTCCACACCGTTCCGATTTTATTCATTCCTCTTTCTTTGTGCAATCTATACTTTTATGGAATGAGTTACCTCTTGAAATCAGGATGGCTAAGAATCGTATCTCATTTAAGCGTAAAGTACGGTTACATATCAGTAAACAACTTTCAGAGCCGTTTCAGCGATGAGTTCTCTTTATGATTATGTAAAGTATAGTATAATATAGTATTATTATAAACCTATAATAAGTATAGTATCACCTTTTAGTATAGTATTTATATTATATGTGTATTATTAGAATGTAGTCATAGATATTACGTTAGTATTTTTTTTTCCTACCAGTATGGTAGTTAATTAATGACCTATCTTCTACTTCCGTGCACCTATCACTTTTTCTCTGCACCACCCTATGGTTGACTGGTAGAAAATGCCTATGGCATTAAGTCCGCCATGTACTGTCATTGTGCAAAAGGTTAAATAAATAAAATAAAATAAAATATTATGGATATGAAGTTTAAATGTCAAACGATGGTTCTGAATTTAAAAATTATGCGTTTGAATGTATGATAAATGAGGGTTTGTCAAATGATTGTCTGTGAAATGAAGTTTATGGTATTCGTAGTTATGCAAAATAAAATTATGACCGAAAAAAAATCTGCCATAAAAGGTAGACCCGTCAAAATTGTATGACGGGTGACGTTGGGTTCTAATATACAACGTTGATATGACAGAGGGGCATAAAATTACGCTACGTTTACTATACTTGTTTTTTATTAATCTGATACGGTATAAAAATAAAAAGCAACCAAATTGAGATTTTTTTTCTTTCAAACAAACTAAAATAGCTTACAAATCAGAGTAAAACGTAACCACCCTTTGTAAATAAATTTCACTGACCTAGCAAAGCAGCAATGTCGCGCGCGCGCCGGTGCGGGATGTTTTGCAATGATTTGCGTCATAGCGGCAACAACGCATCGTAGGTTTTACTCATATTTATCGTTTTAAGGTGCATGACCTATGCGTAGACATAATCATTCAAACGGCGCAAAAACTTAAAAAATCATTTGCGACTAAACTACTGCTCCTATTTAATTGGTTTTTGGTACAGAGCTTGGAAATGGTACTTAGTATAGGCAGTTTAAAGGAAAGCCCCTCTGTCGTATCAACTTTGTATTAGTATTATATTTTGCAACGTACTCTAATCAACGTAAGCGTATTATTTTTTTTACTCGTGTTGAGGAACGAAATGGTCGATATATTAGTACAGTAGTGGGGTTAATTCTAATAGAACGACAAGATACTAACATATGTTCATGTGTAGGTAACATTAAAATTATTTACCGTCCACAGCTGAATATAAATTTCCCCAAAAGAAGTTTAGCCATATTCATTGACGCTTGACAGTATTATGTACAACATACACAAGTTAACGTAGCTCCCGTTCTCCGGTAAATGATCGTCATGGAAAATTTTATTACAATTAGGACCAACGTGTAACGTGGTTTCCTTGGTATGATGACAGTACTATCTCTGTCATATAAATCTTTAATTTCACACAAGGATTGGTCTGGCGTGGTAATCGAACCCTCAACCTCCGAGACATGATGAATTCTTGTCAATATTAAAGTAAATTAGTAACAAACAAAATAGCTTTAACTTTTTGAACAATATAACACAGCAATGTTCTCCTTAGAAACCTGTAGAAAAACTAAAATCACTGTGGCCCAGGCTTTAGCTAAAGATACAGGTTCGAGTCCTGTCGTCGATCTAAATACATTAATTTCAATTTAAAGAAAGCTAGATAGTTACTCTTGTCAACACCGTTGAATTCCTAAGGGCGACAACGGAAGACAGTGTGGTGGTCTCCATCTTCAAGAAAACTGTCACCATTTGTGTAGGAACTCGAAGTAAGGAGGCGTTGCGCTGAATCATCCCTATACTCTCCATTTTGATTACCTGTAAAACAAAACAAACATCTTGGTTAATATCGAAAAAGTTATTAAAATTGTTGAAAGCAAATGTTTTTGGTGGAATCTAAAATTTCTTTCCAGGTCTGGGGTCGTGGGGCTTCTGGTTGGTTGAAGCTAACTTCAATGTCTTGGAAAATGCGTCAAACGTCAACGTCAATTGTTTTAACAACAAAAACATGTATCAGATTTGGTCCTAGAACACCCTGCAGTATAGTTCAGGTTACACTCTCCTTTCAATACACCCAGGCACTTACCATATAATATAAAAAAATTAGCATACTGCGTAAACAAAAAATCTTTTTACGGCTAAAATTGCGTGGGTTAGCTAGTAGATGTCTAATGTATTTACTCATTAACCTGTACATAGTTAAATTATTATTAAATATGTTGACCTTAAATTCAATAAACCTAATAATGAATTCCAAAAGGGATTCCTATTTAACCAAAGCCGTAGGTATTCAAAGCTGTACGTTTTTGCCTACAATTCGTGGGAAAAATATTCGTTTAATTTTAGATAAGACTATGTTAGGTTAGTTATTTGGGAAAATTTTGTAAGTGAAATACAAACAGCATCTATTTTTAAAATACTTTAAGATACCGAATACCTTTACGCTTTTTACAACGTCGCTTGTGTATTTTTCAACCGACTTCAACAGAAGGAGGTTCTCAATTCAGCTGTTTTTTAACGTTTGTTCTAGTAACATTTGGATTGCAATTTGGCGTCGTTTTCAATCCGCACGGATTAATTAAACCACGATAATGGTACATGTTCGAATAAAGGAACCGTTAATGAAGTAAAAAAAAACTGTTATATTATAACCAATAGGTTTACAGCGAAAGCTATGTAATCTTGAACAGATATTTCTGTCAACAGTGCTTCCTTTTTTTTCGAATGGACATACGTACGTAGCCTCGAGACTTTTGCTACTCCACCGGGCATACCACAGTGCTTCCTATGGACCGAGTTATCTACAAACAATGTTTTCGATCAACAAAGTTTTCGGCGAAAGGTGATGTCTAGGAATAGAGATTTCTATTAACTTTAATTTCTTTATATACTTATAGTGGTATCGTACAAGCGTGTTTCTGTCTTACGTTTCGCACTCCTTTTTTTTTTTTTTTTTGGACGGACATAATATGTGCTTAGCCCTGAGGCTTTTGCTACTTCACCGGGCATAAAGGCGAGCAGAGCTCCAGCCTAGATAAATGTTTTAAACACTACAAACTAAGCAACCTGCGCAAGAGGGCGTCCCCTGTGGGACTTGGACCTCGGCTTAGGGCGGTCGCTGACGGGGAGATTGAGGGATTATGGCGTTTAGTTTCTTTAGGGGAGTTTTGTGCAACTGTCGCTCCACTTTACAGTTCGCGGGCCTCTCGGACTTCGGGTCTACGAAGGCATCGGAAGGTTCTTAGCAAACTAAGGGTCGGGAGGGCGAGGGGGGACGCGTCACGTTCGCGGGCGCACTCTTCTCCGGCGGGTCGGATAGAGTGGTCTCTGTGTAGTGGTGCTAGTTTCTTGCAGTCTCTGTACTGCTAGTTGGTAAGTTGTGATCTCGTCGTCCGGGTCGTCTGGGACGCCCCGAGGCCTACGGTGTTTACGACGCTTTGTAGGCAAAGGCCTGTAGTCGGATGCTGCAACAATCAACGGGTTTGGGTGTTGAGCCGCGGATTCAAAGAAGCGTTTTGACGCCTCTTTCACCCACTGCTTGATGGAAGGCAGTTGGAGATCAGAATGCAGGTTGCGATTACGAATGAACCACGGTGCCCCGCTGCCACGTCGAGTGAATCTACTTTGGACAGTTTGTAAGCGGTACAAACTGCTAGACGCTGTATGAGCGAATACAGTACTCGCGTACGTTATAATCGGTCGTATAGTAAGTAGTAGTAGTAAGTGATAGTTTACTGCGTGAATTTAAGAGACAGTTTAGTCGACTGAGCGTAAGTGAAGCCCGTGCACGTACGGTTTCTACATGCGCTCTAAAGTTTAGCTTTCGGTCAAGGATTACGCCTAAGTACTTGGCTTGCCGTTCCCAAGGGATTGGTTCGCCAAACATCTTGACCGGTGGAATGACCGGTGGGTTGTTGAATCTCGAGAAGAGTACAGCGGCACTCTTTGTAGGATTGACTTCGATTCTCGACTTTCTGAACCATTTGCCTAAGGCATTTGATGCGGATTGTAGAGCGTCGTGAATTGCAGTAGGACTGCGGCCCGAGTAGTATAAAGCGGTATCGTTCGCGAAGAGTGCCAGATGGGCCTTCTTGGGTTTCGGGATGTCACTTGTGTAAAGCGACAACAGGAGTGGCGAAAGTACTGAGCCTTGTGGCACCCCTGCTTGGATCGGGTGAGGAGAAGAGTAATCTCCTTCTACACGATACCCAAAGGTTCTCCCCGAGAGGTAGTCTCGTATGATGTGCACGAGACGGTCCGGCACTTTGAGTTGGTAGAGCTTATAAATTAAGCCATTTTGCCAGACTTTGTCGAACGCTTTAGCTACGTCAAAGAAGAGTGCTCCCGTATGACATTTGTGTTTGCCTGATTTAACAAGGATGTGTTCAACAATGCGGTGCACTTGGTGAACACAAGAGTGTTTGGCTCGAAAACCAAACTGCTCATTTGGAAGAAGGTTATTATTCATAGTGAATGTTAGTAGTCGGGCATATATTATGCGCTCGTAAAGTTTCCCAATGATTTGAGAAGACTTATAGGGCGATAAGAAGTTGGATCCTGCTTTGGCTTGCCAGGCTTCGGAATACCAATCACGGTGGCTTCTTTCCACTGGTGTGGAAATATGTTATTTGCTAGAGCCGCATTAAAATTTGTGGTCAAGAGGCACAGCAAAGTGAGTTTCGCACAACTATTTGAACTCTATTGACGTGAAATAAAAATTTTAACCAAATTACACAAAGTTACTATTACTATTAGACTAAGTTACTACATAGTATAAAATACAGTTGCTTGCCGCTGTCCGTATGTCCCTAGGTATGCTTAGATATCTATTTAAAAATATGCAACAAAATTTTATGTGGTGGTTTCATAGATAGAGTGATTTAAGAGGAACGAGAAATTTATTTGTATAATACATGCATAACATAGTAGAGAAACACTGATTGTTTTAGAGGTTTCTAATGTGATGTCGTAAAGAACCTCATTTTTACACTTTTTTTTTTTTTTTACTACATATAGGCATACGTTTGACCATAATCTCGCTTGATGGAAGGCGAAGATAAGGCCTAAGATGATACACACTTGCCTAGAAAGTGTCTGTTCACTTTTGCCTTAAAGATGTCCAGATTATAGCGTTCCGGAAAAACTGACGCCGGCAGAGAATTCCACTCCTTAGCCGTCCGCATTATGAAAGAAGAAGCAAATCGCTTCGTGCGTATTGAAGGAATGTCTACAACAAAAGGGTGAAACCGCTCGCCGCGCCTAGTCGTCCGGTGATGGAAGGGTGAAGGGGGTATCAGGTTATGTAGAACCTCCGCACACTCCCCGAAATACAACCGATAAAAAACTGATAGGCAGGCCACTCGTCTACGGTGTTCGAGGCTCTGAAGACTTGCCTCCACCAGTGAGTTATTGCCTATGACTCTCTTCGCTCGGCATTCCAATGAGTCCAGAGCATCCAGCTGATATCCAGCAGACCCATCCCAAAGATGAGAACAGTATTCCATTGAGGAGCGAACTTGAGCTTTGTAAAGACTTAAGAGCTGCTCCGATGTGAAGTACCGCCTCACCCTGGAGAGAATGCCAAGTTTTTTGGCTGCAGTGTTTGCGATGGACTCGATGTAGTGACCGAAGTTTAGATTAGAAGAGAGGTCAAGCCCTAGGAGCTCAAGATGGTCGCTGATCGGAACGGAGACATTCCGGAAAGTCGGAGTCAGTTGGAATGGACTCCGTTTCGCCGAAAAAAGACACGCCTGTGTTTTTGAGGGGTTAAACCCAACTAGGTTGGCATCACCCCATAAGGAAACAGCCTCCAAGATCGAGTTCACCCCCTCAATCATCGACTCCCTGAACGACTGGACCATTGACCCCGACTTCGCATCAGACAAGTATCTCACCGAGACTGTGCTGTCGTCTGCATACCCAAAGATACCGGGAGTAACTAGCAGGTCGTTTATGTGCAGCAAAAAAAGAGTCGCGGAGAGAACAGATCCTGAGGGACACCGGCATTAATACCAAGAAGATCGGACGAGGCGCCATCAATGACAACTCGAATCGACCTTCCCCTCAAGAAATCCTGAATCCAGGTACAAAGTACGGGAGCAATACCGTAAACCGGAAGCTTACCAATGAGACTTGCGTGCCATACCCTGTCAAAAGCCTTAGAGATATCAAGAGACACGGCAAGAGCCTCACCGTGTCTCTCAAAGGCTTCGCTCCAGAAGTGAGTAGCATATACAAGAAGATTCCCAGTAGACCGGCCTCGACGGAATCCGAATTGACGGTCACTGAGGAGGTCGTTGTCTTCCAGGTATGGTACGGTTGTTTAAAACACGCTCCATAACCTTACAGAGTATGGAGGTGATTGCGATTGGTCGGTAGTTGGCAGGGTCGGCACGACTACCTTTCTTGGGGATCGGTTGAACATTGGCAATCTTCCAGGATGCAACCTTACATTGCAAACACTGGCTGAATCCTACGAAATAGATCAAAATAATGTATTACAGTATTGTACACCTTAAAAAGGTCTATAAAAAGTCCGCAATAGTATATGACTATTTCTTAGGGATAACCCACATTAACCATTTTTTTCCTTTACTTTTTACGAGAAGTTATGGCTTATTTTACGAAGGGATTTTAAGTAATACAGCATTAATCCGTATCCAATTACGTACCTTTATTACATTTTGCTTTTAATATAGATCAACATACCCTTACTGCGTGTAATTTAAATGAATATTTTCGAAGATAATACAGACTAGCTTCCCACGAGCATTTTTACCCGTTTAGCTTCCGTTCCCGTGGGAACTTCTAAAAAAATTGCCTATAACTCAAAAATTGGGCTATCTAACAATCGGATCAGTAGTTCCAAACGATTAGCGCGTTTAAGAAAACAAACAAACAAACTCTTCAGCTTTATATTATTATTATATAGGAGAACAGGCAAGAATTTGAAACAACTGGTATTCGTCTGCATCAGGTTGCTTTTTTCTTCTGTTGTCAAATAGATGATTTCTTGTGTTTTATATTAAAGTATAGATTTAAAATGCAGGGACATGGCGATTGCGGCGGTTCAGGCCGGGCTTATCGGAGCACAAACTTTCAACTTTACAGGCTTAGATTTGAGCGTAGAGTGTTTTCACGTGGCCAATTATATGTCATTTATGTAATTAGTACGTGACACTATCTCCTATAAATGTGTTGGCATATATTTTGGAAGCACCCCATGTAAATATCAGCGCTTTCATTAGAAGGTGAATCTCGTTAGATACTATGAATATATATTAATTATTAGAAGTGCCATTATGGTGATATTGACATCACTATACACTGTTGTCCATGGGGATGTGACTGCGCGTATTTAACAGAATATTCATGAAACTACTCATATATAAAGCTAAAAACTTTACTTGTTTGTATGTTGAACGCGATAACGTCAGGAAATTATGGTCCGATTTTAAATTCGTTTAGTATTATAATAACCCATTAGTTGAGAAAGACTTAATGCTATATTTAAGTATGGAGTTTCTACGGGAACTGGAGCTAAGCGACTGAAACCTCGCGTGGGAAGATAGTTCTGGATAAAAACCATAAAAGTCTATCTTTAATAGTTTTACGTTTAACTAAAATAATTACGTTAAAATACAGTAAGACATTTTTTTCAGAAAAACACACTTCATAGATAAATAGACATGGTGTTCCTCATAGCGTAGGTCTTACATATGCGTTTTGGCAGTACACTCAATAAAGAGACCAAACCTAAACATTTAAAGTTGTAGGATATGCACAATTATTTTTATAATTTTCAGAAGTAGCTCATCATATACGAGAGCCCCCGCACATCTGCCACTTAGTGGCTGCCACACTTGAGCCGCTAGTGGCCGCCACAAGCTGCGGACGCGTTTCTTCATACATTTTATACAGAATCGGCGCACACTGAGCGCTTGAGTGGCCGCTTCCGAGCCACAAGCTGCGAGAGTCGACCGCGCTCGCTACTTGTGGCTGCGTTTTGTTGATGTATTTAACATTTTTAATCACTTGACGCCGCTACCAGAAGCATCCGCTGGTGGCTTGATGCAGCCACCAGTGGCTGCCACTGGTGGCGGCGTGTAGTGGTCTAGCGGAACCACTGGTGGTCGCGTTTAGTGGCCACCACTAAGTGGCCAATGTGCGGGGGCTCTTAAAACCTATATTATACTTTAATACTCGATAATGTTCTTTTTATTCGGTCCCATAATTTTTGTAGTGTGTTCTATACAAACATACAAAAATACGAATATTGGTATAGCGATAAAAGTTCTGCGTAAATACAGCAGAAATAATATGTTCTTAATTTTCTCAGCTGGTGGAATATTCTAATAAATCACATGCAAAGTTGTATTATGTCACATTTCTTGTATTCCCCCGGGGAAATGGAACAACACAAATAAAAGCAGACGGAAGCAGAAAGGAGCGGATTAACTGAAGAAAATCTTTATTAAAAATGGGAGAAATCCCTGTTTTTTGCGGAAAATCGGATGAAGAAAAAAATCTCACATTAAGTATTTTCGTGAATGTTAGAATAGAACACTTTTCTATGGGTATCGTAAGAGGCAACAAATGGACATACCTACACATATTATAAGTAGATTGGCAGCAGTATATATCAGCTCAAAGATACTCCAATCTTAATGGCATCACCAAGCCGCCTGCCAAGCGTGGTGATTACGGCAACACGGCAACTGACTTTGGGAAGCCTCAGCGACCATGGTCACTGAGGCTTCCCAAAGTCAGTTAAAGACCGCTGATAACAAAGTAAGTATTGTTAATGTAAATTAAATACATAAAATGTCTAGTGGCAATTTCAAATGTTATTATATTTACCTATTAATATATTAATAATATTTTAGTTTGCCACACGTATACAATTAAAACGATATAATCTACTTTAACGTTATAAACACAGTATATTTTTTTTATTTTTTATATTGAGCAAATTCAAAAAGCGGTGCGATATTTGGCTCGCTTTAAATCTCGGAGGTCTTGGGTTCGATCCCCATACCGGACAAGAAATCTTTGTGTAAATACTACCCATCTATAATAATCATATATCAAGGAACGGGCAGCAACGATTCCTGGTGTAGTATTAATATTACTGCGGACACCAACCCGCCTGCCAAGCGTGGTGACTATAACGAGTGGAGGAGGCCCATGTTCAACAGTGGACGAGTTATATGGGCTGATGATGCCATATAGAATACCAAACGATATAATGTACTTTAAGGTAATAAACACGAAATATTTAAATATTTGTTTGTTTTGAGCAAATTCAAAAAGTATGTTTTAAATCGAAAATATATTTCTTTGCTTCCTGTAATAAGTGATACAAGACCAAAATTACCATTTTACAGGAGAAACAAAACAAGATTTAAAAAAATCTCTGTCGCGTGGTCTATGCTAAACTTGAGTACCTTATTTATGAATGACAATGTTTCTTATCATGGTGCTGTAAGTTATTTTTTACAAATACAGTAGAATCCGTTTAGTACGACTTCGCATACAACAAACAACCGTTTATAGCGACGTTAGTATAGGCATATGTTTGGTTTTATTAAGAGCCTCTATGAGAGTTCATCCGTTTATTACGACTCCGCTTATAACGACTGACCGCTTTTAACGACGGAATTCTACAAAAATGACCTGTTACAACGATGACGATGAAACATGTGTTTACAAATAAAAAGTAGATTTCATATTTCGTAATGTATAGGTGCATTAGGTGTACATTGTGACATAATTACTTTGATTTCATGTTTTTTGTCTCTAATAATCACATACATATTATTATATTTTATAAACATTATATAGTTGTTAGTATTTAATTATTTTTATAAAAAAAAACTAAAATTGAGATTGTATGTTCTTTTAGTACGTCTTCCGGTTACAACGTCGTAATATCGTAGGTCCCTTGGCCGTCGTTATAGCCGGATTCTACTGTATTATAATTTTAAAGTAATTGAAGACGTACCTGTGAAATTTACCTATATTTTGTCTAATACGTGCAAAAATGTTTTATATACTAAAAATGTATACATATTGCTGGGAAATACTCCGCTGATGGAGATAAAGGTTTAGAGATACTTAGGAGTAAAGATATCAGAAGACCTGAAATGGGATGCACACAACAACAATCACTAAGAAAGCCCAAAGTCTTTTTTACCTAACTAGGAATGCCTTTGGAGTCATAAGTCCAGAAATGATGCTCAAGATACAAAAAACCATTATCAGGCCAACGTTGAGCTTGCTACGTTGAGCCACTTTGGTTGCCACATCATCTATGGTCATCGCATACTAGGGTACGAGCAGTGTTGTTTTTTATACATATATTAGAGCATCAGGCACAAGCAGGCAGGTTATAGTTAAGCAGCAAATTTAAAATTAATCCCGTAGGAGCATAGGTGCAGCTACAATGATAGCTACGGGGCTCCCGGCTACAAGTACCCCAAAGTGTATGGGCATCTCCACCAACTTCTCTACGCCCCTTTGATTTCGCTGTCTGGCTGTCTGTCACCAGGCTGTATCTCAAGAACTGCGATAGCTATAGGTACAGTTGAAATTTTCGCAATTGATGTATTTCTGTTGCCGATATAAAAAAAAATACAAAAAAATATTTACCCTTCTTTGCTCGATGTCAGTAACAGCAATAGGTAGGCACTTAAACATGGTACGGAACCCCACGTGAGCGAGTCCAACTCACTCTTGGCCGGTATTTGTATTTTCTTTTATTCATGTTTGTCGTTTGTATATATGGCGTCCGTGTTTCAAACAATTTGTTTAATGGTTATTATTATTTTGTTTAGTGTGTTCAATAATTAAAAGTATTTTCGGTCTTATTCTTTCTAGTGTCCAACAATAAGCATGAATGAAGATGATTTAAACTTTGAAACTCTTCCACTTCTCCCTAATATTATAAATGTGAAAGTTTTAATGAATGGATGAGTTTCTGCAGGTAGATACCTACAGACGCTTTATAACTTAACAGTGAGCTATTGACCATGATGCTACGAATTACAGAAGCAATCTATCGCGGGTCGAAGCTAATACGAAATATTTAGCAGAATATAGAAGAAGTAAAAGTCGCGTCTTCCGTGGCTTTTAGTTTATATTTTTTCTTATTAATGTGAAGCGTAGAAAGAAGGATAAATGGCTTTGTTTTGTAAGTACGACTGATCGAAGTGCACTTACATATACTAAATCCTTTATTGCGTTTCACAATGTATTAGAGATAAAATGATTTATGTCGAGAGAAAAATTAGCATATTAAAAGCATACATTTGCATTTGAAATTGGAAAGTGTTAAGTAATTGAATAGAAGGATTGTATTATTTAACATGCAACCTAATGCTGAATTGAATTGGATGAATGGATGAATGGATGTTTGTTACTCTTCCACGCCAAAACTGCTGAACTGAAATGACTGAAATTTTACACCGGGATAGTGTATACGCTGGATTAACATATAGGCTATAAAACATCACGCTCCGACCCACTGGAGCAGAGTAACGCGGGTAAAACCGGGGCGCAGCTAGTAGTTAATATTTAAGAAAAACAATGGTTCAGTTATCACACTTGAAATTTATAAATATTCATGGTTTTTTTGTTAACATCGTGGCAATGATATTACTTTACGCAAAATGCTCTCCGAAACTATAGCAGGTCGTAAGTTAAACCTCTCAAAAAACCGGCCAAGTGCGAGTCGGATTCGTGCACGACGGGTTCCGCACCACTTTCAAGTGCCTACCTATTTTTGATATCAAGAATAAAAAGGGTATGTTTATAAAATTTAATGTTTTTTTTTATTTGAGTTGATTGAATGAAAGATAAATAGCGGTTTTCAATTTATGAAGTGTTCAAAAAAACTACTTACATCTCGTTCAAACCAATTTTCAGTGGAAGTTTGCATGGTAATGTACATCATATAGGTACTCGAATCACTGATCACTGGATGCACAGATTTCATCTAGGTTAATATCAAAATATATGTCAGCTTCACACACGCGGTCCCACCCGCGTAACTCCAGTTCCCGTAGGAATTCCATAATCAAATATAGCTTATAGCTTTTCATGATAAATGGGCACTAACACTAAAAGGATTTTTCAAATAGGACCTTAGTTCTTGACATTGACCCACATTGTCGTTACGTTACTGAAGAAGATTATTAAAAAAAAAAATTATACCTACTTATATATTTTTTTACTAATAAAACGACCTTTAATGTATAAAAATATAAAGGTAGAAATAAAATGCTTACTATTCCTACATACTTTTCGATTTTCAATTCCTCAAAGGATATTATTATGATTTTTCTGGTAGCTACTGGGTAATCCATTTACAAAATAGGGAAAATTCTATCATGGATCATTTGTTCTATGTTTTCATTTCAACTTTAGCTACGTTCTCCGATTTCGTTTAAGGTGTTGCTCGTTTCCGTAAATTGAATTGCCGAAGTTGGTGTGCCTTTCGTTGCTGAGCTACATAATATTACTATTTCTAGTTTTTTTAGGATGGAAAGATATTGCTGCCCAGACATTAGTTGTCTTTTTTGTATTTAGACGCCCCTGCCACGTACATTCGGTAATCCTCCTTGACATTGACCTTTTAACATGGCTTAAATTTATAAACAGATAATTCTTTATTATTATTTGAGAGTTTATTATAAAAGCGAATACATTGCCTTATAAAAGAGTTGCTTATTCTATGGAGACGCGTTGCAAGTACAACTAAGTCATGCTTATGTCTAGTATTTATACTATGTATACCTATCACTTTATTGTCTGGTCTAGGGGCTAACTACATACATATGTCTTAAAAAAACTTAATTGTCACTTAACAACTCCTTGGGGTCGCTGCTGCGCTTGCCATGCTACTACAGTGCTTCAGGAATGCTTGCCGTGGCTAAGTTTGATAGTTTCTTTACTATCTTCAGGAAAGTACAGCCATTATGGGGCTGTCCTCAAGGTATTGTTTTGCAGGCCCTACCAATATCCTACAGTTAAGCTCTACGAGGACTGCAAAGTATTAACAGTGAGGAAACTATTTGTTTTTCAGTGTATCCTAAAGAAGCATCGCGAACCCATAAAAACATCAAGGAAACGTAGGGTGGATATTATTTTCTCAGCTTTAATACATCTCACAACCCTCATGAAACATCAGTACAACTATCTCAGTGGTAAGTTATACAATAGAATAAACAAAAAAAATAATATATACACTCTGGACCTATACAATTGTAAAACCAAACTAAAAGCATGGTTTAGGGATAAAAATTGTGACGACATAGTAAATACCTTATTGGATCTTAAAAATACTCTCACGGATACACGCACACACACATACATAGGTACTTTACAAGCCGCCACTTCTTATATAATTATATAACATGTACCTACCTAATAAATGTTGGAGGAGCACTGATTCCCATATTACAGGTATAAACCTAGTTTTGGAGTCAGGGATCCGCTCTGTATTGCTGTTATCAAATTTTGGTGTCACTTAAAATATAACTTGTTAAATTAATAGGTATGTAGTAAACATATTTAATATATCTAAACAGTAGCTTTATAAACACTAAACGGTCATTGAACGGAGCAATTCGAATGTGTTTTCCCACAAATTTAATGTTCTGAAAATATCTATTACTTACATGTATGAAAACACACGCTGTTAAATGACCTTTTTTATTATTTATATAGTAACTGACCCGACAGACGTTGTCTTGTCTTAACTTAAATTCCATATTAATATGACCAATGGTAATACTGCCGTGGCATAACTAAAATGCCGTTATCCGACATCTGGTCGATTTTTAACTTTTAATGCTATTATAACGAGAAAAGAAAAATCTACCGATCTGTATTTTCGAATTTTCAATACCTTGAATAGTTTTGGAAATAATAATTTTAAGAAAGCCGTTACGTACATATTTTCCTCTTGTGAAATAAGCAAAAATGCCTTTAAGTAACTTTGTGAGTCTATACAGCCGCTATAGTTCATTAACTCATATTTTTATTACAAGTTTTTCATATGTCTGCTTCTCTTGGTTGCCGTTAACAGTCTTTTGTACACTATAAAGCGGTAAAGGTACTTTAACTGTTTTATTGTTAATCTTTTTTATTATAGAAGTTTACTTTTGTTAAGCTATAACGCCGTTAATTGAAAATGCTAGACTTTCATGTGATTAAAGATGTTTAACGGCATTATAGGTTAATATTTGACATACTTGTATTTTGACTTTACGTATGTTATAAGCCAGTGGCGGCATTTCCAAAACTAAACAAAAATTAATTGTCCGTCATTATTAGACTAAAATGACGTTATCTCACACTAATACACAATAAAGCCGTTAACTGATCTCGCGCGGGTCGAGGGGCAGCGGCTATGTAACGATCCAGTTCCGAGATCAGAAGGGTCGGGGGTGAAACTAGAGCATCGCACAGCAGGCACTATTTGGGTGAGGACTCGAGGACTCCAATCAAGAGCTTTTGCGTGAAAGAGTAACAAACATACATACATCCACACATACAAACTTTCGCATTTATAATATTTGTAGGATACGTACTTTGGACTTATTGTATTTTGGACATATTATGTAAATAGATATATAGATTATGACATAGATTGTCATAATCTATATATCTATTTACATAATATGTCCAAAATACAATAAGTCCAAACCGGTTTTAACGATTTTGATGAATTTTGAACGTAGTTCGTTATATTTCAAAATAAGCTATATTAAACCTTAAAATCTACGAAATAACGTCGTATGCATCTGCAAACAAATATATTGGTCTACTTTTTTCACTTATCATGGACATACTGACGTTTGATATTTATCAACTCAAATATAAAAGCGAAAGGTCATTCATTCACTCATCTCGAAATCTCAGAAACTACAAAGGCCTAGGAGTCTCAAATTTTGTGGGTTCATTTAGGACATAGGTGCTAACTGAGACGGGATATTGCTAAATTCAACCTCTAAGGAAGTAAGAAGGGGTGTCAATGTTTGTATGATTCAAATTCAAAATTTATTTATTCCGTAAAAATTTGTTTGGAATCGTCATATTTTTGAGAGAACACTGCCAATGAGATTGGAGCGATTTAATTCCAAGCATTTTTGTCACAAAGATAATCAGATTTTTTTCTGAGAATTCGGTAAATTTTGAAATTTGGCTTTAATAGACATTTTAAACTTATTTATAGACAAATTCTCTTATACTTTTGGGAAGTTTGTTATAGAACCGTATACATTGCCCCATAAAAGAGTTACTTATTTTGCGGCGACGGCTAGCAACCACAAGATTACCTATGCTTATATCTAGTATATACACTTATGTGTGTCGCTTTTTTTTACAAACTGATTTTTATCTACATATAACACATTATCATATATTATTATATATTATGATGCAACGGTTACAATATTTATTTCTATAAATTTCTCAAACTTTGCTTGGCAACCCAGTTTGTAAATAGCCCTTACGACTCTTTTTTTCAATATAATAATGCTATTGATATCCGCGCAGTTACCCCAAAGAAGAATCCCGTACGAAATTATGCTGTGAAAGTAACTGAAATAAACGATTCTAGCCGTATCAACATCAAATACCCGTAAGCCGTCTAATTGTTTTTACTGCATTTACTGCAGAACTTAATTTTGCTGACATTTTCTCAATGTATGGTCCCCATTGTCATTTGGAATCAATGGTGATACCTAAGAACACAGAGTTTCCACAGGGTCCAAGCCATTTACATTAGTGGAAACCTGTCCAACTTTGGGTGTTGAAAACTTGATTACTTTAGTTTTCTTATCATTTAAACAGAGATTATTAACATGCAACCAATGAACAACTTTAGAGAGTGCATTGTTAAGTTTGTCATAATCATGTAGTTGTCTATTAAATGTCTTTCTTATCGTTACAGTTTCACCAAACACTACTTGTAAATTATTGTATTTGAATTTAAGACTGAACCGAAATGTATCGAATCTAAAAGAAAAGGTGACATACTTAAAAAAATCCGGTACAAGTTCTGATTATAGGAATAATAATATAGACTGATGTAAGTTTATTGAGACTGATTAACTATTTGAACTAAATACCTAATAATTTTAATTTTAAACATTTTCATATTATTTTAAGTTATTTGGTAAAGTGACTGTGTTAAGATTTGAATACCATATTTTTAAGAATACGTAAATATTATCAAGAAGGCTATAAATGTAGATAAAAAGTTAAAACTAAAATTTTAATAAGGCCGATTATTTTTTTTGTTTTTAGTATAGGATGATTGTTTTTTATTGATAATAGAAATTTACAGTTTTATGTTCAAGGAGAAGAGTCCACTTAGTCTTGATTGTTTATAAAGTATCTCAGGTTTCATTAAGTATTCTATATGTAAATTTCATTTGATTGAAAATTAATTTTATATAATATTATTTTGAAAGTACACAATATGTTCCTCATTAATATGGATAAATAACTGATGTGATATTTGTATTTGCGAAAACTAAAAGTTGCTAATAAATCAAGTTTTAAGTGAAATTTTGTCAAAGTTAAAACTATGAGCAAAAATAAACCCTATTTTAAAAGCTTTAAAAAATATATTGACTAAGTGATTGATAAAATAATTTTATTATATAACCTTTATTAAAAAAATGTCTTTATTTCTAGTAACTTCATGTTGTTAAATATTATTGGTTCACTTTTTGTTTATACCTTCTGTTGCGCTTTAATGCCGTTAAACTATACTTTAACCACGATTAAGCTTAACAATGATTCAAGTTTTTCACTTAAATTTAAATACATTAATAGGTTACCAGACTTAAAAGCAGTAAAGTACCGTTAAACACACTAAAGTCTAACATGAGTCAGTTCAATATTACATATTATTAAGCTAAATAGACGTTATGTGCTTTAGCGACGTTTTAGTTATTCACCAAAGAGATTTTTTTTAGCATTTTAACAGACAATAGTTTGCTATGAAATAGATACACTAAAATGCCGTTGCGCTATGCGTGACGGCATTTTAGTCGATGACCGATAAGATTTTGGCAACACCGATGATAAACTAAAATGCAAAAAACTTTTTTCATGAAATTAAATAATATTTACGATATGACAGGGGAGTCATTCGAAAGTATTAAACTTGACCTATTTTTTGGTACCACCAATTCTCAAATAAGTGTTTTCATTGAAAAGTTACATCAATTCTAATTTTTTCCGCGGTTTTTGCTCGTTATTCAAAAATACGGTTTTGGTAGATAACGGCATTATAGATATATCACGGCAGAATAGGAATCATTTATTTATATATATATAGACAAGAAACAAATAATGAGAAGAATTGGCCCATCCGGTAAAGCGTGATGCGATGACAAAGGGAAATAGGGATTCATTTTTATAAATACTTTATAGATATATAACTCATGCACTATGGGTATCAATGTCATGGACCACGAGGAGAGGACCCTACACCACTAAAACCCCCAGGACACTCCTTCGATCCACCATTGGCGGACATCGATTTCATGGACCTGCCTCCAAAGGGGGGTTTTTGCCATACTTAGTCACCACACATGGCTGGTTGGTGACCGCAGTATTATGAATAGTACATTTAATTTTACAATCGTTTGACCGTAACCGGGGAGATCCCGGGTTCAATCCAGGGCAAATAGTGTGTTATTAAAATCAAATTAGGAAGTTGGTGATTTTTCACCGCCTCGGAGAGCAAGGTGTCGATAGAACCATCCCACCAGATTTGAGCGTAAAGGAATAGAGAATGCCTTACCTACCTTTGTTTACCAAATAATTGTGTATATCGTAATATCGGGGTACATTGTCCCAAAATTATGATTTTTTTAAGTTCTGGTTTGAGTACTTCCATTCAAATGGCATTAAGTAAGACTCTTTTATAGTCATATGTGTTTTGTAGTGGATATAACCAACCCATGCAGATAAGAAAAATTAAAAAAAAAACAACACCTAAGTATTTTTTTTTATTTTTGCAAAATTTGGGCCAAAGTTGCACTTTGAAGCGCGTTTCTTTGGCCCTGGGTTTTTTTCTAAGTAAAACGTAGTTACTTAACTGTTTGCAATGAAAGCGCAAAGAAACCTGTTGTTTTTGATAGCATATTTATTTCCCTAGTGCGGGAGTTGTCTTTTTTAATAAAATAATAATAAATATACCAATGAAATACATGTATCTTGATTAATTTGTTTTTATTGCACAAAAAAACTTCAAAACGATCAACACAAAGTAAAAAATCTGTCAAACATCTTTTTTTTTATTAATACTTTTCTGAAACAAACACAAATATTATTTAAACTTACTTATAATCATAGGAAGCAGTAAACATTTGTAACTATATCTAATCTATCTAACTAAATTATTCAACTAGGTTAACATTTTGTAACAATCAACTGTAACTAATCAGTCTTCAAAATTGAGAATCATTACATAAGATAATATCAGATTTATGCGTCCCTATTAATTAATATTTAACAAGGACTTAACTAAACATTTTCAATGTCAGGTACAGTAAATTATCCAAACTTCCAAAATTTTCAGTCAATGTTTTAGACCTTACATCACTTAGACATTGCTGTAGCTGTTTGTCGATGTATTCAATGTAACGACGACTTCCTGGTTTCCTGTTATAAATTGTAGGCATCTTGGACCGTCTGAAAGACAAAAAAGGTATATTTAGCCGATAAAAATAATTTGGTAATCCTCAAAAATGTCGTTGGGTTACTTTGGCCCATGGGTCAAAGATACCCGAAAACTATGGTCAAAGAATACTGTGGTTTTAATTATAATATACTTCTCACAAAAATGTCTTATACTCTTTGATTTATACCACATTCGGATCCCAGATACATATCTGTTACAATTGACAACAATCAAACACTTTAACTTACCTGCTTTATTTGTTTCGTGAAAAAGTTTGCACATTATAAATACACGTAGTCAACTTGTAGCAACTTGTCGCCGACCAAATGGATTGACCAATCAGCTTTGTTAATGTTTTATAAACTCGCCCCATATTCCCATCTATCGATGAGTACCGCGAACTACATCACTAGCCCATGATGTGTGGCGTGGCGGGAAGCTTAAACTTTTTTCCGATTTGGGCCAAAGTTGTCCCCTAGGGCTAAAGTACCCCGATGTTACGGTATAGTATGTTTTATCCGCTATAATATGCCCTCCGTGGCCGAAAACTGTCGGGAAGAGTATAAATACATACATATGAAATGAAATTAAATTAAATAGACGAATAATTCGCGCTTGTTATAGGTACGTCTTTTACAAAGCATAACACATTAAAGTACATTTTTTTATACTTAATTAAGAACAATATTTTTATGTGGTCACTAATGTTATACTACTATTATAATCTTATTTTAAAGATCAATTAAATATATATAGATATTTATAAATAAAATAAAATGAAAAATTGAAAAATTGTCGCGGGCAAAACGAGTATACACAAAATAATAATAATAAGTCACGTGGTTTGAGAAATTAGATCAACCAGCGCGGGCTGGGATCAGGTCTAAAGCCAAGCCAAGAACGCGTCACGAACCTCGCCTCGCGAGGACCACCGTCCCTATCCTAGCTTCCTACGAGTCTTTCTCTATCTACCTACGGTGTGACATCCGGAGAAGAAAGACTATAAGAAAACCCGGAATTTTTCTTTTAGTCATCTTTTTAAATTGCGTTTTACAATATTTATGATTTACAAATTCATTACATTTTTGCATCTAGGACAGTGCCTCCCAAAATCTAATTTGTTGATAATTTCTCAGTAATTAAAACAAACAAAAAACAAAACTAGCTTTATAGGAAGCACTCTCCTACATTCACATTTACAATGTAACTTTCTTACATACACTAAGTCTGATCGGTCATATTAGTTAATAACATTTACAATGTTTGTTTAATTTATTTTTATGACTCAGTGTGACAGTCAGAGGGCGCCAGTCTGCCTCAGTGCAACAGGACACGGAGTCATCCGCCAAACATCTCCATCGTCCATATATTCTTGTATATTATAGTAGCCTTTGCTTATTAGAATCTGCTTTACATAAGTTTTAAATTTATACTCTGTTTAGTTTGTAATATTGGTTGGAAGTGTATTATAAAATCTAATGCAGTTTCCCAGAAATGATTTTTTTTTCACCCACTCTAAACAACGGTGTTGTAAGCTTATCCATATTCCTTGTATTATAATTATGGACATCTTTTTTTTTACTAAATTTATCAATATTTTTTCCGAGCATACATTATATTTTGATAAATGTATCATATATCATATAACATGTTAACGCTGCTCGTGTTGATAATGATCGGGACCAACGAAAATTATAATGGCTTATTGGAAAATCAGTACACAATTACTTGAGAAAAACAGAATTAACGTCATTAAACATAATCCTACTAATATTAAAAAAAAAACAGTGGTAATGTTCCTGCGCCGCATCAGACCCTCGTCATCATGTGCAATGGAAAATACTCACTAACACAAATCAAACGAGCCCAAACACGACTATCTTAGCGCTTGCATGTAGGGCGTACCAGTGATAATATTCCTACTCCTCATCAAACCCTTGTCTTCATGTGCAATGGAAAGTACTCATAAACACAAAACAAACGAGCTCAAACTCGACTATCTTAGCGCATGAATTAAGGGCCTACCAGTGATAATGTACCTGCTCCTCATCAGACCCTCGTCATCATATGCAATGGAAAATACACATAAACACAAAACAAATGAGCCCAAACTCGACCATCTTGTTAAGTAGGTACAGGAGTTCCTATATGGTCACTCTCCGACTCCATCATCAGATCAGCAACGATCATGGTACCATATTATTGCATTGTCACGCGATATACATATGCTCGCAAAATTTCAGCTCAATCGGTTGAGGGTATCTGCTTCAAAATTGAGTTGCAAGACTGTTAGTCTTTCACGCCAAATCTACTAAATGGAATTGGCTGAAACTTTGCACCGGGATAGGTTATACGCTGGATTAACATATAGGCTACAAAATATCAAGCTTCGACCCACTGGAGCAGAGCAACGCGGGTAAAACCGCGGAGTGCAGCTAGTATGACATATTTCCATTCCGCCTCTCAATCAAAACAAAATCTTCTTTTGAGAAGGTCTTCTTTGCTCGGCCGTGAATCTTGTACAGCCTGATTAAAGATGTTACATTCGCAATTAAATCAGATTCAGAAAAAAAAGTTAATAATTATAGATTTACACACACAATATGACCAAAAACCAGCTAACATTTCTGAATAAAGCTTGTTATGAGTGTTTCAAGGTTAACTTTAACATATTCAGTAGTTTAGTAAATTTGAACGCTGCCCTGCTTACCTCTTCAGAAACTGGGTATCATTGATATTTACAGTTTTTTTTATAAGAATTGTCAATTTACATAAGAATTGTTAATTCTTAGTATAGAGCTACTAATTATACTGCAACACATATTTTTCTATTTGAAAATTCCATGAAGACAAAGAACAGAAGGAATGAGGAGGCCCTATCTTGAAAAGGATCGTATTACGTTTATTGCTAAGACGATTCACCCACTTGCAACGCTTCCCGTCGCTTTTTTACGGATTGGTAATCGTAAAAAGATGGATTGGTCCTTTAGCTGATAGATGCTGGTGCCAATACATCAGCTGTATGACCCTTAGTAGAGATTTTCTACGATAACATGGCCCGCCCCTCCAAATTATTGTTTTAATGTGTGTAGTCACATCCTTACGAAAGAGTTTGTATGTAGTTCTAAGTATTCGTCTTCAGTAGCAGGCCGGCCGTATCAGTATGCACACATGCTTGATAGCGTGGTGTGAATACTTTCACAAATACTTTTAAACGTTTTGAATTTTGGAGGGGCGGGTCATGTTAACGTAGTTAATCTCTAGCCGTCTACGAAAGTCATGGGAAGATTTTGAAACTGAGTTGTAAATATACTGACGAAATTTATGTGAGGAATACATTTATTGAGTTTTATGAGATACATATATTATTATCACCGCGATGATATATAACTTACTTTCGAAGATATCGTTTTTTTTTGTAAGTTCAGTGAACTTCATGAAAAATGTTTTTATTTATATTTCCCTAAAAAAGTAGAACTTCCCTTTGTTAAAAATATTAATCTATTGTCTGTTTAAAAAGTATTTATATGTGAAATTGTCAAGTCTCTAACTGTTCCAGAAACCGAAAACATAATTATTTAGTGAATTAAAAAAAAATCTTTATTAAATTACCTTCACAATGGTAGCATTTTTGTTTATTAACAAAATATATTATAATAACTTACCTTTTGAATGTAGAAAATGTGATTTTTTATCTTGCGAGATCTCGGAGATACTGCATTTCTATGTTTTTTTTAATTTCTATGGAAAATAGGGTTTTCAAGAAGTAAGTAAAATTTATAGTTTTTTTTTATAATATTAGATGCTTACGATTTCAAAAAGTCTATGTATCCTCATCATGGGGTTGTATTATAATATATTGTTTCACATTACCGTTAACAGCACATTAACATCACTAAAATGTTCTATCTAAACTCTATATAATACTATATAATACGACATACCAAACGAAGATGTTTTGGTACAAAACATACTGTGAACGTCCTGCAAGGATGTACCTATTTGCAACTTGACATTTATTAATTAGCAAATTATCGCCCAGGCACAGAACGTACTAGGTCTTTTTGATAAGGTACGGAACCCTAAAAATGATATACTTACATTCTCTACACATACCTAGAACGCCTGATAAGTCACGATGAGCAAATTGCGTGTGAAATATTGCATGTTACAAACAGGAAGGCTACGTTGACTGACAACCCTAACATAAAACTTTAAAAATTAATATCATCAAAGTCCTGTGTTTGTAGCATCTGATTTTTTTTGTACTAGTACCTATTACTATAAGTGACATCAAAGCACTAAAGATAAATGCTACGGTGAAAAGATGTAGAAGAAAAAAATAATAACGATATCAAGAAAAAAAAACGATGTCGCCTGGAAAAGCGGAATTATTTAAAGTTAAGTGGATATAGTGATGCTCTTAGTAGTTTCCCATCAAGTCATGAAAATTCAGCAAAAAAAAACAATATCAGAAAACGAGTTAATGTGTTTCTATGGTTTTTTGGATTTAACTCGATTTTCTAAATTTCTCTTAAACTTTAATAGATAAAATCAGGGGATCAGGGTAATCAGGGGAGCTTTAATAGGAGTTTTGTTTGAAATGTATCTCTAGAAAAAATACATCAAACGAGGAAGACCGCAACTAAGGTCAAATCCCACACTGTGCATTGGTACGAAACCCTGAGTACGCGAGTCCAACCCGTACTTGGCCGGTTGTTTTGACAATCTCAAATCCATTACAAATTGATAGGTGACTACACATTAAGCTACGAAAATCCATCCTTGGTTGTATCGTCCCAGACGTACCGTCGTATCATACGGCGTAGTTGCATTAAAATTACTTAGGAATTTTAATGCAACTACGCCGTAGCAAGGTATTAAAATAAAAAAGTTGCTCAAACCATTAACCATTATCGTAACAAAAAATTACTTCCTTTTCAGAGTCTACAAACTTTTTTTATTTTGTATTTCTAATTTCTATTTAAAAATCTATTTCAGTCAATATTTATGAATTTTATTCTTGAATAATTTATTTTTACGTTTACCGTGTAAAGTTCTAATCGTTAACATACCTAAATCCTAAAACTCAACATAACAAACCATTAATAAATATTTTGATTTTATAATTATTTCAAATCCACTCCTTTCTCATAGAGCTGAGACAGGTGCCTTTTTTTAGAATGTAAAGTCGCTTTTGCAAATTATTTATCAAGTACAATTTTTTTATCATTATGATAGAGAAAAAAAAACTATTTCTTTTATTCTATCTTAATATATCATAAATAAACAATTTAGAAACTTACTTAAAGTTTAAAACTTACTTTTAAAAGTCAATCCAAACTTTAACACCCAATCCTAAAAAGTACCACCAAATACAACATACATATTTCACAATCAAACACAATATCAACACCGGTAATGTTTACAGTTTAAACTTTGAACCACTTTCATATTTTTTTAACGTGTCACAACTTTCACAACGATGTATTTTGGTTGAGCGCGAGTGGTCCGATGCCAACGACAACGTCCCTATCACTGAAATACATTCGGGACTAGTTTTCCTTCTAGGACGCAAGCGCGCTACATGGTTGCAAATTCTCTCAAAGAGAGGCCCAAACTGCTTTAGACTTTACTAGTACACTATCATAGTGTAGGTGTAGAGTAGGTGTACCTTTGTGTAGGTAGTTTATAAAAATCATACAAAAATAGATAAGTATGTGTCGGATTTATCCAGTATAGTCTTAACAGCTTACTTAAGTGTTCATTGTATTAGAAAATTTTATTTTTAATATGGGTTATTCACAACAATATAACAAGTGCTACATTATTTGTTTTCTTTTTACAGGGGAATAATATTTTACTCATTGTTTCCCTTCCCATTTAGGTACAGCGACCTTTCGATTCTTGCACTCCAAAGTTTTGTTTTATACGTAGGGCGTAATTATAGCAGTAGGTTCCTGGGCAAATGCCACAAACCCTTGTTATAATTTAATTATCGTCAAACAAAATAAAGTTATTTACTGATATTTAACTCACTCTAGTTATATAAGTCATAACTACACTTTAAAATGTAACATGAATCGAAATTTTAATGAGTAAATTATTACAGATTTTAAAGTTATTTAGCCTATTATTTTCGGCAAATATACAATTAATACGATTTCTTATGTGTACGGCATTAATAGATTATGGTTATCATTATAAGTTCGTAGTTACTTGGTATTGAAACTTGACACGAATTATTTTTTTTCACTCATCTCTTTTTTTCTGTTATGGTGAGCTTACTTGCAAGTATACTTACTACTGTTCCCATGCTATAGGTCTTTTAGCATAGCGAAATTCTAGGTCTATGGGTTTTAATACTCCACCATAGGACGGGATTTCACAAGGAGGAAAGTTATTGCTTTATTTCATAAATACAATTGAACCCTAATTGTATTTCTGAAATAAAACAGTAACTAGCACAAAAAAAAATACGCGCATGAACTGTTTGGGACAGTTAGTCATAAATAAGCTCAACCCTTTTCGGCTCATATGAGTACGAATGTGGGAGAATAAAATTGATAAAGTTATAAATCTCATAAAACACAATAAAAATAGAATAAATTTGAAGGGCAGCCTCGGATAACCAATAGGTTATAGAGATTTATACGGAAATTACCTTCCTACGTTTTATTATAAAGGTAGTAGGTACTCATCCACCTACAAAATAAAACGTGCGTCTTTCTCGTATAAAGGTCACAGCACACATATCAACTCGGAAAGGGATCGTCACGGTATCGCTTCGGCCGTTCAGTATTGTTTGTATGAAACTGCAACGCACACTAATCGGAAGCGTAACGTAATCGCCTCGCCTCAGATCAGGCTCCGAACCGCGATGAGGTGCGTGGTCAACTTGCAGTTCCCGCGCTTACGGCTCGTCGTCCCCGCGCTTACATCTCTCCGTACCCGAGCTCACGTCTCTTCGTCCACCCAATATCTTTTTCTTCGTTTGTTGGTATTTTCTTTTTCCTTTTCATCAAGTGCTATGGCTATGATAGCCATGTCACGTATTGTAAAACGAGACATAACCGTGCGCTACACTTAACGTTTGGATTCAAACTGATCTGGTGCGAACCAGATCAGCTAGCGGTCGGCGAGCCGTAGCCGAGTTGACGTTCAGGAGCTGCTGATACGCTTTGGTTACGTGCATACTTTAGATTGACGCCTGGTTGACGGCGAGGTGAAAGGCGATACGGTGACGATCCTTTTCCAAGTTGATATGTGTGCTGTAACCTTAAATGGTCATAACGTATAATATACTACCTTTTATAAGTAGATTCATCTATCTGCCGTCCACTAACTAAAAGGCCGTTAACCCACAGTTGGTCGTTTTTCACTTTTTAATGCAGTCTTATACAACTTTCGATGCTCTATCTTTTGGTCCAAGAATCATTTTTCAATGATTAATAGTTTTAGAGATACAAAACATTGCTGAGCAGTTAAACAACATAAATTTCGTTACTTCCTTAATTAAAAAGCGGCTAAGCCACAATACTTCTCTAGAGAGACGTTAACATACTTTAACGGCAAAATGATGTATATTTTTTTCTAAATTTACTTAACTTAAAGTACGTTATCTAGTCATGCTTGACTAAAAAGCAGCTAAGCGTCTTTAACTACCTTCATGTATTGTGTCATACAAATAACCATCTGAACATCGTACCCTAACTATAAAGCAGTTATAAAGAAAAACTACACTAGAAATCAGTTATACGCCAATAGCGGTTTTTAAGTTATGTAATGAAATTAGTATTAGCTAAATATCAATCGCTAGAGAGCAGCTAAACGACAATACTAGACTAAATAGCAGTTAAACGCTTGTGATTTGCGTTAGCGTTTGGCCAGTTCAGGCTATAATTTCTTCGCGGCGCGTCTCTTGCTTTTTGGCGCCAAAATTACGAGTATGGCGCAAAATAGGCAAAGGTAAGCTGACATTATTATTTCATTTATTGTAATAAATAGTTATTTGTTATATTATTATAAATGAGAAAGTATGTTTGGATGTTTGTAACTCTTTTAAGCAAAACGAATGAATGGTTTTTAATTTATCTAACTTTATAAATACCTGTTTTTGTTACTATACATTTTTCTGTATTCCGCAATATCTGCACAGGTAAAACGCGTGCTGTTAGTTTTCATTATGTACCTACCTATTGCAAAAGGGTTTTTAAGTACCTACTGTTTCTAAGTTCATCTTAATTCTCGTTGTAGGTATCTGTTTCGATTGTTGATTATTTTATACCAACTAGTGCGAAAGGATGTGTCGTATGTAATGTTCATAAGATAACTGATTATATTTCATTGTATTTTAGACGTTCCTGTGTATCATCAAGGATCCAAACTATGATGAATAGGGTGTGGTCGGTGGACCAGGAATTTCCAACTGCACAACGCCTTGAAAGTAACAGCATGCCACCTACACGCAATTCCACTTGCTCTAATATTAGCCTAAAAGAATCAAAGTACGCCCTCATGAACAATAACGATTTAGTTAATCTTCTCTACCAAGAACCTTACTCGATGACATCACAAGTGCTTCAAAAATTCAATGAAACACAAATCTCATATAATTATAGCCAACCAGAGCCAGCAAGAAACTCTGAAGTTTACAATAGAAACATTAACTTAACAGCCTGAGACACATTCTTTATACTGCTACGAATCGATACTCCTTCTCCGATGCCATCTTCTTCTCACTGCATTATACCCGAAATATTAGATTTTGACAGTGATGACTCCGTTAAGGATAAGGACTATCAACCATGTGACGAAGTTTTTAGTGATGTTACTGAATATGGTTATGACATGCAAAGACAAAATACAGTTTCAAACCTTAAAAGTAACCCAATATTGAAAAGAAAAACATCAATATCCAACACGTTTCCTAAAAAATTAATAACGCGACGACATACTCAAGAATTTACAAGAACAGAAGTGACTATTGGACATCAGTTACCTGAGAAAAGACGTACATCTTTATCTATTATTGATTGCTCCATTTCTACTGATTTAGTAAATTTAGCACCACCATCTTCCACAAGGAGAAAGAAATCATATTTCTGATCAAGTTTTGATCTCCATTATAAGGAAGCTTTTGATGAGGAATATCTCTCTTAAATTTTTAAACGATAAATATTTGAAGAACCCGCATTTTGTTTTAACATTTCGTACGCAACCGAAAGGAGTAGATGAGGAGAGAAAGCTTAATCTTTTAACAAAGTTATCGCCAATTATACCTAAACATAAGATGTTATTTTGCAAAATTTACCGATCATTGAGGAAATAATATATCTGAATTGAACCAAAAGAAAAACAAAAAGAACGTAACTTTAGAAACTAGGATATGTAGTAAACATAAAGAATGAAAAAGTGCCTTTATATTCTAAAGGCACTTTTTCAGTCTGTGTTGTTTTTTTTTATATTTTATTAAATATTTTTGTTAACTTTATTACTTAATTTTTAAAATACTTACTACACGAGTGTTACTAGGTATAATTGCTCATTTACTTAATCGGATTTACTCATTTTTTTTAAGTTTTTAATTAATATTTAAGCATAAAAATGGCCATATTTTTTTTTTATGTAAAGTCTAATATTTAATTGATAATGACGTTAAGCGTTACGCACAATTATATTATTTCAACTTTGCAATTATTGATCTCTGATTGTGATATGTTTATTAAGTTTGATTAAACTTGTTTTTTTTTTATATTGTTTAATTAATAATAAAATTAACTTCTATTTGCTAAGTTCCAGAGTATAGTAATATTTTATAAAATAAACCATTCAAGTAGGTACTTAATGGCTTATATTTTATTAAATTATACTAACTACCTATATATAAAACTGTAAGGTTAGTTTTATACATAGGTAGGCATTCATAAGTTATATTTAACGAAACACAATTGACTTTCTATTCTTGAAGCTCATTGAGTTAATGGCATAATTTTATAAAATTACCTACACAATTTAATTAGTCGTACTTATTGTCTATTCTTTTTTAATAAATAAAGTTCTGATTTTCATAAAATAGTTTTTAACTTCTCAACTTTTTACCCGCAAGCGCTTAATTAAAAGGCAGTTAATTGCGAGCGAGATGTCTTTAACTGCCTTCTAGTTAAGCAATAGGAGAATCAGTATAAAAATATGTTTTACAAATACCGAGCTTAAAAGCGTTTAAAATCCCATAACTGCTTTCTAAGTAAGAAAAGTTAATCTTCCAAGTGTTAGTTACTAGGCTATAAGTCTGTTAAAATCCTTTAACTGCTTTATAACTAAGTATATTTTGATAACTTTTACTATAAGTACAAGACGTGGCGGCTACACGAATTTGCTATGCTATAAAGCAGTTAAGGTATGGGTAGCGGCCTTATAGTGCAGTATATTACGTAGAAATTAAAAAAAATGCTTAGCTAAAAGTTAGAAAATGAATTAAAATAAAATATATTAAATATAAATGAATGAAATATATCACATGTTGTGCACAAAGACTATGCCTACATATATAACTTGCAACCTTGTTCCTAGATAGCATACTTTTCAACAGACATCAATTCCCACTTATTTTTGTGATTTCTCGAAAACTACTTTTTGCACTTAGCTGCCTTTTAGTTGGTGGACGGCAGCTATAGCATCTTTTAAGAAATAGCCAATGTTACTAATAGGTTGTTTTTTTTTTTAAAGATTACTAGCTGATTTTTACATTCTACTAGTATTCTTGTTAACCCCTCGTGCTAAGCTAAACTGCTTGTGTTACGAGTGGGTTCACGTCGGTGGTGCAATGGGTGGGGTTCGAACCTGCGACCTCAAGATCACAAGTCCGACGCCCTAGCCATTGTGCTACGGCCGTTAAGTTAAAGAAGAAGTATCTAATGATGAGGCTCATTTTTAACAGTTGCTGTCATCCTCATCGCTTATCACAGGGCTTCCTTGGCAGGGGTTATAGTCAGCCCGCTTCGCATCCGCGTTGGGAATCGCAGCACAATAGTCTCTATAAATAAATCCCTGTATCGCGGGTCTCTTTCAAACAAACATATGTTTCACAGACTCAAAGTACACCCAAACTTATGACCCATCCACACATGCCGCCGGGTTTGCCGCCGGCTTTCAGGCTGCCTATGCACGTTCCTAAAGATGCGCGTGAAGAAGGCCGCCGGGTGGTCCGCCGGCCGTGCCGCTCGGCATGTGTGGACGCGCCATTAGAAGGATATATGTCTATCTGTGGTTCACACAAATAGTTGTCCCGAGTGGGATCTTACTTTGGGTATCAGAGGTCTTATATATTATATAACTTTGAACATGTTAAGATTGTTGTGACTCTTGTGTAATTACTTTGTGTATGTGTGTATGTATCTTTTAGAGACAATAAGTTATTATTATTATAGTTTAATACACCAGGAAATGCTGCTGTCCGTTCCTTGGTATACGATTGTTATAGATCATGTTATAACAATTGGGACCAACGGCTTAACGTGCTTTCCGAAGCACGGAGGTTAGTCTCTCAGCCATCCAGTCCCGGAAAGAAATCTTGGAATTTACTAGTGTAAATTCTAAGATATTTTAGTAGATATGCTCAGTGCCTTAGTATTAGCAAAAGCCCCTACATGCGGCCGTCGACGAAATTGTCTGTTGAAAGGTACTTAAACAGAATCTTTATATAGCAAAAAGTAGATACCTGCTCTTAAAACTTGGTCTATAGTCTTTACGAGAAAAGTTGTAAGAAATAATGTCCTACTAATATAGGTCATAGTCATTTAATAAAACTGCTACTTACCTACATTATAAATATGGTTATTACCGCTACTTGTATTCACGAAACAAGTATTTTGGTATCAGTAGAATATAATAATGAAGAGTTAATGAAACTAAGAAATAATATTAACTTATGTATAATAATAATATTACTTATATATATAATTCAACACTTAGATTATGCTTAAAGCTACTATGCGCCAGTACCTATCTGTCAATCGTCGTCATTAGGTCTTCCACGGGGACTCTTTCGAGCTCCAAGTTCAGGCTGAACTGATCGGGCTCGAAGCCTAGGAAAGGTGTGAGGTAGTTAGTAGGGTGTCCATGAAAGCCATGGGTTCCTGTATGGGCTCCTCACCAACAGCAGACAGAGGAGTACCCAGGGGGTTTTAGTGGGTAGGATCCTATCCTCGCTAGGAGTCCCACATACCCCTTCGCCGGGGCGGGAAAGCTGCAGCTCTAAACAAAAAAAAGGCCGGAAGCCTTTGCAATCGTGTCTTATCTGTGGGCCCGAGGCCCCTTGTGATCAAGCCGTGTAGCGTGGCTAGCGCGGTCTACGAGCGACGGTCCCGTTGGACCTTGTGTCAAATCCGGTGCATCGCTGTAAGCGGACTTAATCTACGGCATGGAGATTATTAGTGAAAATAATTCATAATATTTATACTGTATTTTCATTTCACAAATCACCTACCTATGCCATTTGATACCGGATAGTTAATTTGAAATTAAATAAACAAGCAAATTATTTATTTTAACTATACTGTGAAGTCCGCGCAATGTACTGTTTATATTTGGCGCGAGTATGCCTCGTGGCGTGTGATCAGAAAACTATTCAAAGCTTATCGTGCGTCCCCCTTAAAATCGCTGGCGCACTCTGGCTGCTCAAATTTAGTGATTCGGGGAAGAAGTAACTAGTCGTACCTTAATTGGCCATAGGCATAGCGATCATATCGTGGCAGTCCACACAGGGAACTTTGCTGCCCGTTTCCTGGTATACGGTACCAACGGGCTCAAGCATTAAGGCCATGAATGGCCAAGTTAAGAGATGAGGATTCCATGATGCATATGGGTTTCACTCATCTAAACGCGATCCTGTGAGGAGATTATATATCTGCCAAGCGTTGGTGGCAAACCTGGCTACTTGTTAAGTAAACCCATATCTGATGTAGACGTTATAAGTTGTTAACATTTTCTATACCAATGATTCTTAATTTTCCAGAAAATATAATTGTTCCGAGTTGCATAGAACTTAATGTAAACAATACAACATTTTACGTAGTTAACAGGTTGTTCTGAAACTGAAAGGACAGCAACAATTGTCTGGCTAGTCAGTAGCTATATATAGTTGTGGAAAAATTGAGATGGCAAAATTATAAACATCATAATGGTGGGACCAATTCTTGTAATTGAAAGATTCTACCACGTATATCTAGTACCTATTTAGTTATATTTTGTACCTGTACTGAAAATTTTGTATCTTACACGGCATAAACGGTATTTCACTATAACACTGGTCCCGCCATTATGATGCGTCATAATGACGAGACCATGCCTGTAATCTAAAACTACAACGAATCCCATCACCCTGATCAAACCAGTATTTAGAACCTGATTTATTGTGTGCTTATGTCAAGCAGGTATTTGTTAAATTTTTAAATTTTAATAACCCTCACAAATATTAATGTTGAGTTAATTTTTAATCTTTATTTACTTAAATGTAAAAATTTAACTGTATCTTTACTACCTATATTTAGATGATAAATCTAAAATTGTACTACCCAATGCAACCATTAAAAACAAAACAGAACGATACTAAACATATTGAAGGTGTGGTACCTTCAATGTGTTTAGTATCGTTCTGTTGTGTAAGGGACTCCCAGACAAAGGTTCGATTTAGTGTGAAGTCCAAGAGTAACATGTTTCCTTTTGACGAAATTATATTAATGTAAAATCTAGTCCCTTAGGCTAGGGCCGCACTGGCATGGCGACTGCGACAATATATATTGATTTCGTGAAAACCAGCTTTTATAAATATACTAGCCACCCGCCCTGGCTCCGCACGGGTACAATGATGATACATATAAATCTTCCTCTTAAATTCCTCTATCTATTAAAAAAACCGCATCAAAATCCGTTGCGTAATTTTAAAGATTTAAGCATACATAGGGATATAGGGACAGAGAAAGCGACTTTGTTTTATACTATGTAGTGATAGTGATGTCGGCGACCGCACTGCATAAGCGAGCGTCTCCGTCGCCTAAGACTTTGGTTGCCTTTGGTTGGTATGTAAATATATAATAGTATAAACATATTCAATGACCTAATAAAAAAATAACAAGTTGACATAATACATGATATATTGATATTTAATCAGTAATTACATGAGTTAATTCCACAAATACCAATCGCCCTCTGCCGAATCAATAACTCTCGTTAATACACCGTGATTTTTAAATTTATTTTCAATATCAGTATTTTTTATTCATACAAATAGCCTCCAATTAAGAGGCTTCATTGATAAATGAACGTAATAAATTGAGCTTTAGTGACATAATATAATCTAGGCTCTACGAACAGCCCCTAATACAGGTTCAAAATGATTTCAATAGATAATTTTATTTTTAATGATACAAAAAAATACATATTACTAGCTGACCCGGCAGACTTCGTACTGCCTCAATCGATACATACCCTACACTACCCCTACCCTACACTACCCCCACCCTACACTACCCCTACCCTACACTACCCCTACCCTACCCCTACCCTACACTACCCCTACGCTACACTACCCCTACCCTACACTACCCCTACCCTACACTACCCCTACCCTACACTACCCCTACCCTACACTACCCCTACCCTACACTACCCCTATCCTACACTACCCCTACCCTACACTACCCCTACCCTACACTACCCCTACCCTACACTACCCCTACCCTACACTACCCCTACCCTACACTACCCCTACCCTACACTACCCCTACCCTACACTACCCCTACCCTACACTACCCCTACCCTACCTCTACCCTACGCCTACCCTACACCTACCTCTAATCTACCCCTAACTTTGTCTGAAAAATAAAAATAAAAATTTAGGGGTGGACTACCCCTAACATTTAGGGGGATGAAAAATAGATGTTGGCCGATTCTCATAGATACCGGATAAGCACAAAAAATTTCATCAAAATCGGTTAAGCCGTTTCGGAGGAGTATGGCAACGAAAACTGTGACACGAGAATTTTATATATTAGATTGTGTGTGGTTCCCGGCTTAGATGGCCGTGGGGTTCCCGGCTTAGAATGGACCACCCCATGTCTTCCCATGGGTGTCGTAAAAGACGACTAAGGGACATATGGCTAATGGATGGGCAGCAGCATCTATTAGCTCAAGGTATACATCTTACTGCGATCACCGATCCGTCTGTCAAGCGTGGTGATTATGGCAATATTCCTCAACGGACCTGGCTTGCCAAGGTCTGTTAAGAGGAGGCCCATGTTCAGCAGTAGACGTAAACGGGCTGTAGATGATGATGATGATGATGACATATTATTATCTATAGATCAATATTACTACCAAAAATGAATTATTTCGCTGAATAAGTATTAGTAAATCACGTAGTATTAAAATTTGTCCTTCAGCATTGACTATTATATGGCTGATGATGATAAGACAGCCTTGTTGGTTAACTACACAAAAGGGATCCAATTTGATACCTATTATATCCCGTTATCAACCCAGGGTTTTAAGGCTATTTCATTACAATTTACATCTTCCGTCTAAGTAATCAAAGCTCGTTAATTCTATAACCCTTTTAATTAAAGTACGCTTGATAAAAACCGGTCAACTAGGTACAAGTCGGACTCGCGTAGGTACCTACGAAGGTTTCCGTAAGTACCTAAAATTTAAAAAATGAAATAATATAATGTAGCAATGAATTTATTCAGCACTTAGGTATTTGCACACACTTGTATTTGTCAGAATTATAATGTAAAAAAACTATAATTCATCGTCATCATCATCATCAGCCTGTTGTAGTCCACTGCTGAACATAGGCCTCCCTCATCGATTTACAGCGGGAACGATCGCTAGCGGCCTGCATCCACCGACTCCCCGCGACTTTTACGAGGTCGTCGGACCATCGTGCAGGCGGTCGTCCTACGCTGCGCTTGCCAGATTGTGGTCTCCACTCGAGAACCTATTTGCTCCATCGGCCGTCAGTTCTTCAAGCTATGTGTCCTGCCCATTGCCACTTCAGCTTGCTAATCCGTTGAGCTATGTCAGTGACCTTCGTTCTCCTGCGGATCTCTTCATTTCTGATTCGATCACACAGAGAAACGCCGAGCATAGCTCTTTCCATAGCTCGCTGAGTGACTTTGAGCTTTCTTATGAGGCACACAGTAAGAGACCACGTCACGTAATATGTGATCTTAGTAATGCAAACTAGTGCTGCGCCATACCTACGTTAATTTTTTTTCTATAATTTGTAATTTTGGCACTTTTATCACTTTGGTTTGCAAGCCCGTCATTTTATTGTACAACGAACGCCTGTTAAAATTGCAACAATATAGATTGTTATTGACACAAACACATCATCCTCAGGCGCTGATACTTATTGAGATAGCGGTTATTATAAATGCTTTACTTTTATAAAACCGCTATCTGATTTAAATACATTATTAAAATATTAATAATGTATGTTAAAAAACGTGTGGTTTTCGGCTAAGAATAGACTATTTCTTTCCAGGTATACAGCTGATGGATAGGCAGCAGCATCTCTAAGCTCAAGGTACTTACCATCTCACGGCAACCACTAATCTGTCTGCCAAGATATCTGGCAATATCCCGTAATGATCCTAGCCCCAAGTTCTGTAACCAGGAGGTCCATGTTCATCATTGAACGTAAAGAATTTTATAGTTAGTGCTTAGAGTGAGTAGGTTGCTGTGACTGTCATACATCTGTATTATGTATTTTACAATTTAATTTTTTATATTTTTTTTAGAAGTCTAAGATAGATCCAAAAGTCTCAAAGCTGATTTGGCAAAATCAAGATCTGGAGAGCAAATCCTCAATCCCTCAGATTATACCACCTCTATCGATTACCATCTATATACCACCGATTTAAATTTCACAAAAAATTTGAATCTTAAAATACCATTCGTCTATGTCAATCGTTTAATAAATGGATATTGATAACACCACTCAACATAAGCTTTTTAAAGCCTGTGATTTACATCCATTACTTGAATAAATATAGAACTTGTAAAAAACGTCTGCTCCCAATAACAAAACGATAATGCGGGTAGGCGAGTAAAAGTTATTTCGTGAAATGTTAATATTATTGGAATTGTGTATTCAGTGCCAGATTAAGCAGTGCGTGTATCAAATTATGTCAATATGTCTTGATTTACCTTAGGTTCTCAAGTTTAGACTTTAAAATAAAATAAAAAATCTCTTCTGGATTGAATATGGACAACATTTAAAATTACTTGATGGAGATACTTGCGTAAATAGTTATGCGTGGCCTCTTTTTATACATTAGATGAGTATTTTAAAACTGGTGGTTATGTATTTGTGCCTTTTGGTGTCGAAACATTGGGGCCGTGGGGACCGGGAGCCAAATTAGTTTATAAATACCTCGCAGCGGCCCTCTTAAGTGCGGCACGTGTTCCGAGTGCTGGTTTATACTTTGCACAGCAGGTAAGCATTGCCATTCAACGTGGTAATGCTGCCAGCATTCTGGGAACCTAGCCAAGTAGAATAGATTTAGAATAGTAGTATATAAGTTCGTATTATTTTTAATTAGTTACTTTTAGTTTGTATTTTATTCATGTTTGTTTATTAATATAATTTAGTTCTCTTTTAAAACTAAAATCTGACATATGTACCTAAAAACTAATATAATTTAAAAATAATAATAATGTTACTTTTTTAAAAGTTTTTTTTTAAATTTATGTCGTTTAGTAATTAAGTTTTAGTTTGTATACCATGATAAAATATGGCTAATTTGTGATACATACATACACATACCTACTGCACATTTTTGTATATGAAGATTTATGATTCACTAGCGGCCCGCCCCGGCTTCGCACGGGTGGACTTTTATACCCTACCCCTGCCCTACCCTACCCTACCCCTACACCTACCCTACCCCTACTGTACCCTACCCTACCCTACCCCTACCCTACCCTACCCCTACCCAAAAGTATCCTATGTCCTTCTCCCAGTTCTTAGTTACCTCCCTACCAATTTTCAGCCAAATCGGTTCAGCCGTTCTTGAGTTATAGATAGTGTAACTAACACGACTTTCTTTTGTTTTTAAAATGTATTCTGTTATTCGGGACGGAAACAAATCCAACAAATCAAAATCCATGGCAATCGGTCCAGCCGTTCTCGAGTTATAAGGGTTGTAACAAACACGACTTTCTTTTATATAATAATATATAGACTAGCGGCCCGCCCCGGCTTCGCACGGGTGGACTTTTATACCCTACCCCTGCCCTACCCTACCCCTGCCCAACCCTACCCCTAACCTAACCCTACCCTACTCCTACGCTACCCGTACCCTACCCCTACCCTACCCTACCCCTACCCCTACCCCTACCCTACACCTACCCTACCCTACCCCTACCCTACCCTACCCCTACCCTACCCTACCCCTACCCTACCCCTACCATACCCCTACCCTACCCTACCCTACCCCTACCCTACCCCTACCCTACCCTACCCTACCCTACCCTACCCTACCCCTACCCAAAAGTATCCTATGTCCTTCTCCCAGTTCTTAGCTACCTCCCTGCCAATTTTCAGCCAAATCGGTTCAGCCGTTCTTGAGTTATAAATAGTGTAACTAACACGACTTTCTTTTGTTTTTAAAATGTATTCTGCTATTCGGGACGGAAACAAATCCAACAAATCAAAAACCATGGCAATCGGTCCAGCCGTTCTCGAGTTATAAGTGTTGTAACAAACACGACTTTCTTTTATATATATAGATTTATGATGTGTTTAAGTCATTCTTGGCCCAGCATTATTGTTGAAAAAGAACGTTCACCGCTATACAGTTGGTCTTCTTGTTCATTGGGATTGGGAAACTATATTCTTAGAATAAATTATTGAATAGAAAAAAATATAAAAGTTAATAGAAATGAAGTTCCTGAAGATCCTGTTTCATGCTGTTAATAACAATAGCCACATATGTTTTGGAACGGGGGGCTCGTAGCATTTGCGACTCTTGCTACGTGGCTAATCCGGCACTGTGTGCAGGTAATTTAATCTTTGAGGCCATTTATCAATTATCAAAAAAAAAGCCTTAGCAAACTTACAAATTATCCGCGTTATATAGTAACAAAAATATAGATGTAATCTATGTATATGCGCTATGCATATACATAGATTACATCTATATATATGCATATTACATAGATTACATATACATTATATGTAAAAATATGTTTATACTAATATTTTAATAGTGGGGTTGTTAAATTATCGGAAAATAGTTATTTAAAGGAATTAAAATATTGGTAAATAGTTATTATTTTCTAGCTGAAATATTTATTTTTTGATGAGCTAATAATACGCTGACTAGTAAAATGATCTGCAAACTTGGCAGCTCTAAACAGTAGACTACCTTACTATTTCTAGTACAGGAAAGTTCTAGTAGGTGCCTACAAGAGAGTTACCATTTAAAAGGAAGTAAGTAAGGAAGAAACTTTAACAAGTACATCAATTAATAATTTTACTAGTCCTAAGATAAATTGTAAAGGTATAACATTTCAATGGTTTTCGTCTGTCTTATTGTATCAGACAGGTGAAATAGTGAATTATTAATTTTTATGATATAAAATAGGCGGTCAAATCTGCCAACAAACTGCCATACAGTTGGCAGTGGCAGTAGTATAACTATATTGTAAAAGACTTTGCTGTAAATAAATGTTTTTTAATTTTTTCATTTAAGAATTCCGTGGGTTTGCAATTGAGCACATTTAAAGGTTATATGACGAATAAAAAAGCTAATATTTTTACATAAAATACAAAATACAAAAGCAACATAATACACACTACACACTGATGCAAGAATTAACTGATTTATTTGACAAAAAATCCTCATAGTTTATAAAATTGAAAATCAAAAAATATCGGTTGTCTTGGTTGAAATCGACATAGTGATTTAAAGCTTTTTATCAAATTTGTATCACCGGCTTACAATGTATTCCCTATTGATATTAATATATCATTACTATTACACCATGATTAACCAATCACAGTCAGATCAGAGATTATCTTTGCAAAAGAAAACAGTTTTTATCAAATTAAACTCTAATATTAGAATTTTTATCTACTGACAAACAAAAGACGTCTGACTTGAATAATAACACTGTAATCAGTACGCGTGACGCCATCTATCGACATGCAAATTAAAACTACACTGTTATTATCCGATCTTCCAGCGGAACCAACCAATCAGCGGACGTCAGCAGAGTGGACAGTTCGCAATGCAAACGAACTTCAGCCCAGTGACCGGGCTCAATCCCAGTCCATTCACATTCTTCGCCGCCATTTTTTAATTGTTTTTAATGTCATTGTTTACAACCGTTTACATCTAACAATAAGACAAACTCTATTACTTACTTAAATTCACAATTCGTTGAAGTAAGAAGTGTTTTATAGTATACGGGAAAACATATTGAACCACGTGGTGGAAGACAATTAGAAGTTAGCCTATTTATAAATATTGATTTAAACCAAAAACGTGTAGGTAAACATCGGGAATAATGAGTGGGAGGTATGTATTTTCTATCTATTTATAAAACCGTGTAATTTAGTTGTTACAAAACTCTGTTAATTATTGTATTTTATCTTTAGGTTATCGTATAGCTTTGTTGACTCCTATGACTACTATGTTATGAACCAAAGTTATTCACTTAATCCGACTAGCATACTCTTATTCATTAAATGAAAAATAATCTAAAAAATTTAATAGATTTATTAGTATTTCATGTGCCTATTTATGTAATATTCAGCTTCAGGTTATTATGTCAGTCTCAAGCGAATCCACTGTTGTAGGCACGAATGGCATGCCCACAATCCTAACAGACTTGTGAAGTTCAAGGTCTATACAGATCTCTCTATAGGCTGATGACAAGAAACGATACGTATTAATAATAAAAAAAAAAAAAAAAAAATAGGTATGTCGTAGACGTAAAATATTTTGATTAGTTCAAGAAAATTGCCTATTGTTTTTGACGAAATAATATCATTATTTTTTTCAAATTCACGGCCAGCAAACATTTTTATGTTCCGCCTGATAAGAAGATTAACGTGTGTACAGGTATATAAAGCTAAATTATTAAGTAAATAAAACGACCAAAACTAATATTTCTGAATGTAACAATTTGTTTTCGTTGAGTGAAATCAAATGTGAAACTGAATATTTTTTATTTGTTTCATTAGTGAAATTGTTATCACAGATTTGCAATTTCCAATTAGTTACTTACAGTTTAATGTTGGTAACATCCAGAACTTTTTTATCAATGGGTTTATTAATATTATAAAGTGGTTAAATTTATGAGTTTGTGTCTTTGGATCTAGTGAACCGATTTTGTAAATCCTTTTATAAGTCACATTATTTGAAGACGAGGTTTCCACGAGAACGAGTTCAATGCGAGTGAAACCGCACAGGATAGCTATTTGAAATAAAAGGCTGTTTTCACAGACTATAAAAGGTTTTTGGTCTGATTTTTTTATATATTAAAAACCGTTTTCTTACTTTACAATTTTTAATTTCCTGTTACTTAGGCTTTAGTTTGTGCCTCAACACAGTTACAAGTCCATTATTAATTATGAATTGTTTATTTAAGTCGTTTCTAGAATCTTTTTCATTACACTTAGGTTCTTTTGATTTTATGCGAAGATTTTTGTCCGCCGCTTTTTTGGATCATTTTTACGGGAAGCCTGCGGAAAGTGTGGTTTCCGAATTAGAATACACCACCCCATATTCCCATGGGTGTCGTAAGAGGCGACTTACGGACATAAACCTTATGGATGGGCAACAGCAATCTATCAGCTCAAGGTAACTTTGTGGACGGGAGGGCAAGATGTACGGCTTAATTTGGTGACACAATAAAACAAAAACTATTGACTATAAGTGTTATATTTTAATTAAACCTGAAAGCTATCTTATTTTCGTTCAAGATATTATAACTTATTACAATTAATATTTCGTAAATAAGCTGATATGGCACATAAATCTCGACTCTGGAAAATTCCATCTTGTCTTTACTATGGACGCAAAATGGAAAGGTTGAACGGGTTAGGTGGAACGTATTAAATAATCTTACTTTATCCAACTGACACACAAGAAACTTCAATTTTCAGTAGGATTGCATAAACATGTGTCGAACCGAGACAAGATGAGCAATGCAGTGTGCTGTGAGTAGTGCCTGCCAAATCATAAGCCAATATCTGTTGGTTATCCTAAACATCAGATCATACAACCTTTGCTTCAGTTTTATAGAAAAAAAAACAGGCTGAAATACCTATTTTTTTCAACGTTAAATTTAAAAGGCGACGCTTTAAAATTTTACCATGCAAAGTGAAAATCAGAATTACATATTTTTTGAAGCTGCACTATCCGTTGTGGATTTGGTTCATCCATCGTCATCATCAAAAATCTCTAATCATTTTCTTTGTTAAATATGAACTCATAATCTATATGTTGTAAATAATCTATTGAACAAATCTAAATACTAATAAAACTTATATTTTTTACAATTAACAAAGCCCCAAAACACCAAAACATCACAACTGTCGTAACAATCTACCAAAAAGTCAGCACACCGCAATTACAATTACAATTTGCTTGTTGGTGCTAGCCAAACTAAACTCCGTAAGTACATTTAAAATGACTGCCTGTTGGTATGTGCGTTGTGACTCGCGCGTCTCGTCACTCATTCGGACTTATAGGTAGTTTCCATTTGGCCCTCCCTTCCCCTAACGTCTGACTGCTATCAACGAAACAATGCCAAGCGTGGTGATTATAGCAAGGTCTATTAAGATGAGGCCCATGTTCAGCAGTGGACGTAAACGGGCTGTTGAAGCAGAATTGGGAGAATGGCTAGTTTTATACCACTAGACTAATTTTGTTCAATTTTATTAAATTGATGATGAATGATAGTAATTTTATTGTAAAGTATTTTACTACGAAAGTGTGTAGAAAATAACTCAATTCCCCATTTTACGGTGCCGAGCTGAAAATTGAGCAATTATAATTTTGCTGTCAGTTTTAACGATTATTTGATGGCACTAATAGATTTGTATAGAAATGGGAGTATTTGTGGGAAAATATACTATACAAAGGGAAAAACTGTTGAATATATTCCGAAGTGTAAATTGTGCTTGGCTTAATAAACATAAAGTATAATGCGTTAACTTTAGTAAACGTTTAAAATTGGTTATTGTTATGAACTTTATCTTCACATTTTGCCATCTTACGTCTCTCGCGACAGTTTATTTTGACAATTTTGTAGTTTATTTGTAGCAAATTTGTAGCTGACCGAGCGAGGTAATATGTTCAGAAACTGCGGTCCCCACTTTTCAAGTTGAGACCGCATTTAGGTATATAGTTTCAAGTGGCGTGAGGACTTCAATTGCGCGAAGCCTACATCGACCGAAGGTCTATCGCTAAATATTTTATCCCACTTTATTCAGAGGAAATGATCCTATTAGTAAAATCTTTCCATTCATCATCATCATCATCAGCCCGTATAACGTCCACTGCTGAACATGGGCCTCCTCCCGAGGGAGGGTTTTTGCCATAGTCACCACGCTTGGCAGGCGGATTGGTGAACGCAGTGTTATGTCGTGATACACAGGGTTACTTGTTATAGATGATGTTATAACAATCGGAACCTACGGCTTAACGTGCTTTCCGAGGCACGGAGGGTAGTCCCTCAAGCAACCAGACCCGGAAAGAAATTTTAGAATTTACACAAAGATTTCTTGTCCGGCCTGAGCATCGAATTCATAACCTCCGAGATTTAAAGCGTGCCAATTACCGCTACGCTACGGAGGTTGTTCTTTCCTTTACCCGATAAAATCAAATAAAGGCTTACACGCCTTACAAAACCTTCTTTTCATGGCTTATTAATTCAAATTGTAATGTTATATGAAAGTCAGTATGGCAGTTCATTGCACAGATAAAACGTTTATCTATATATATAAAAGAAAGTCGTGTTTGTTACAACACTTATAACTCGAGAACGGCTGGACCGATTGCCATGGTTTTTAATTTGTTGGATTTGTTTCCGTCCCGAATAGCAGAATACATTTTAAAAACAAAAGAAAGTCGTGTTAGTTACACTATTTATAACTCAAAAACGGCTGAACCGATTTGGCTGAAAATTGATAGGGAGGTAGCTAAGAACTGGGGGAAGGACATAGGATACTTTTGGGTAGGGGTAGGGTAGGGTAGGGTAGGGTAGAGTAGGGTAGGGGTAGGGTAGGGTAGGGTAGGGGTAGGGTAGGGTCCCTACCCTACCCCTACCATACCCTACCATACCATACCCTACCATACCCCTACCATACCCCTACCATACCCCTACTCTACCCCTGTAGGGTAGGGGTATGGTAGGGGTATGGTAGGGGTAGGGTAGGGTAGGGGTAGGGTAGGGTAGGTGTAGGGTAGGGGTAGGGTAGGGGTAGGGTAGGGGTAGGGTAGGGGTAGGGTAGGGGTAGGGTAGGAGTAGGGTAGGGTTAGGGTAGGGTAGGGCAGGGGTAGGGTATAAAAGTCCACCCGTGCGAAGCCGGGGCGGGCCGCTAGTTATGTATATTTGCTTACTTAAATTTTATGGTAATCCATGTGTTTAACTGTCACTTTGATAATGTTTATTACTAGAGCAATAAGAATTATCATAAGTGAAACACATAACATTGTCATGTTAATAAAATGGAATAGAGAACGACGAAGTTTTCAATTCTCTGATAAAGATTATCAGTGGAATAAATTTTACTTATGACTGAATTTGAATACAAATTATGTCTAAATTAAAATTTGCTAGGTTGATATTTTTTATCTGAAGATTAAAACTTGGCCCCACATAAACCAACACATAAGTAACAGACAAAACGCATCTAGACTCAGGAGAAATATATTTAGTTGCAGTTGAAATATTGTTAGTTTTGCGCTCATGCGGTAGTATAACTTCGTATGTCGCCGATGCCACGCGCGCACCACTGCAGATTGAAAACGTTGCAAATGCCACGTTCTTTGTATATATACTACTGAGTCTTGTAGTTCTGGCTCCCACTAGGCGTAATTAATTATTTTTATAAACCACTGACATAGTAGTACTCTGAGTCTGGGAGTGGGTTGTATTTGAATAGCATTTTATAAAAACAATTCAAACATTTTTCTGAGTCCAAGGCTCGACTGATGACGAATAAAGACATTAGTTACGTACGAACGCACTTAGTCTTATTGTCAATTTAGACACCTAAATTTAGGACCAATGCCAGGATTACTACCGGATATAATTAGCGGCTCTGTTAAATCGGGACCTAGAGGCCGACATAAAATGTCTAAATTGCTAGAGGAAAAAATTACAACACCAATATCAAGTTTAGCTTCAGTGTAAGCGTTCTAGCGAAACTTAGGTATGATATTGAGTCAAAATCACCGAGAGACCGGAGACCGTGTATTTTGGTGGCAACCATTTATATAGTCCATCGCTTACTGGTTTTGCTCGGCAAGAAACTCATGGCTCATATTAGTTCGAGCTTGCATAAGATACCTACCTATGTAATCAAGTGTTACCTACCTACCTATGTAATCAACTATTTAAAAGAAACTCTCTACAAAGAAAATTCATCTATATATATAAAAGAAAGTCGTGTTTGTTACAACACTTATAACTCGAGAACGGCTGGACCGATTGCCATGGTTTTTGATTTGTTGGATTTGTTTCCGTCCCGAATAGCAGAATACATTTAAAAAAAAAAAAAAAGTCGTGTTAGTTACACTATTTATAACTCAAGAACGGCTGAACCGATTTGGCTAAAAATTGGTAGGGAGGTAGCTAAGAACTGGGAGAAGGACATAGGATACTTTTGGGTAGGGGTAGGGTAGGGTAGGGGTAGGGTAGGGTAGGGGTATGGTAGGGTTAGGGTAGGGGTAGGGTAGGGTAGGGGTATGGTAGGGGTAGGGTAGGGGTAGGGTAGGGTAGGGGTAGGGTAGGGTAGGGTAGGGGTAGGGGTAGGGGTAGGGTAGGGGTAGGGTAGGAGTAGGGTAGGGTTAGGGTAGGGGTAGGGCAGGGGTAGGGTAGGGCAGGGGTAGGGTATAAAAGTCCACCCGTGCGAAGCCGGGGCGGGCCGCTAGTTAGAAAATAAAAGCGAATCAGTTATTGAAAAGCATTAAAACAGAGATTGTAGGAATCCGTAATATATTTAGACTTTTCTCAAATTGTTGACTTATAAGACTTATATCTATATATACACTAATATTATAAAGAGGAAAAGTTTGTATTTTTGTATGTTTGTTTCGAATAAACTTAAAAACTACTGAACGGATTGCGATAAATCTTTCACCATTTGAATGCTACATTATTCCTGAGCAAGAAGCTATAAAAGTCCATCCGTGTGAAGCTGGCTAGTTTTATATAAATTTATGTAAAAAGGATAAAAGTAGAGTTCGCAAAATTATCGAATATATATTATACTAGCGACCCGCCCCGGCTCCGCACGGGTACAATGCTGATGTATTATACATATAAACCTTCCTCTTGAATTCCTCTATCTATAAAAAAAACCGCATCAAAATGCGTTGCGTAGTTTTAAAGATTTAAGCATACAAAGGGATATAGGGACAGAGAAAGCGACTTTGTTTTATACTATGTAGTGATAATAATATACATATATTTTCGTTTATTCAGTTTTATTTAATTTACTAGTGTCAATCTTCCCTGTGCATTCTTTTATGAATACTGAATGACTTCGACTGAGGTTTGTCGACTTTACGATGAAATTGCATACATTGTTTACTTTATCGAAAGAGCGATGACAATAGGCTGCATACAGCAGACACGACATTCAATTTCTATCTGTGCCTAGCACATTTAAGAGTGACGGTATTGTGTAATTTTATACTTTTGGCAGATCAATTATTTACAAACATGACGAATAGAAGTGACCCACCCAGACCACTACCTTGAGGTATCTAAGTGCTAGATCGTAGTTTTGTGGTCTAAATTCGATATTTGTTCTATTTTGTTTTCATACTATTTTTTTATTTGATTCATTAACTTTACTGTGATATAATGCAAGCCTTTATTATATTGATCACAATATACACCATATTGTGATCAATATAATGAAGGCTTGCATTATATCACAGTAAACCGTCGTCATAGTATGTTTAAGACCGGATTTTTGGTATCCATACTACAAGTTTAAAAAGTTGTGTATTGTCATGTTAGTTGGGAAATGAGATGATAACGGCAGATCAAAAAGGCTTTAGTAGTTAATATAAAATTCTATTTAAAAACCTTTTCATCATCCGTTAATATTTTTTATTTTTCTAGGTATTGGTACAGCTGCTTGAATATGAAGTTTAAAAAAATATTAGAAATTATTGGACCATGTGGGATTTACCGGTAAGACTCCATTCATTGTTATAGCCTATATATCTTTAAGATTTTTTTAAATATATTAATTACTAGCGACCCGCCCGGCTTCGCACGGGTACTATACTGATACTTATACTACAGAATGTCTTTAAACCTCTAACAAACGGGCGAAATTTGGTCAAAACAAACAGAAACAAATTAATATGGGTACCTACTAAAACTCATTGAAATAAGTAGGTGGGTATACTTTTATCGTATGAAATACCTATACTCTTCAGGACTAACAATACAACAAACACTAAATAAATAGGTATTCAAGTATCTATCCATCATAGTTACAACAAACACAAAACAAAAAAATTGCCCTATAATTCTTAAGGATCGAGCGCGTATAATCGCATTCGGCCTACCTCACTCGCTGCGCTGGGGAAACACGCGCTGTTATTTTGCGATAACTTCTTAGTTATTCATTTAAAGTATATAGTGTATTGGTAAAATAATCTGCATGAAATGCTTAAGAATATTAACTCATTTAAAATGATAAGGATAAATACTGAATCCGTCTGATTAGCTTTACAATTACCGCATTAGAAATTATAATTTTTCTAAAAGATATAATGGATATAGCAAGTTAACCTTGAAAGATAGACATATGCTATCGCGGACTTTTTCGTAGATCTAAAAGAGAAGAATATTTCCGCCATACATTGTTTTGTTATATCTCATAGGGTTTAGGCAGCGTTTTCGTTGATAGGTCCCAAATGGCTTAATTTTTTCCGACACCTCTGACAAATATATCAATATATATTAGTCAAATGTACACAAAAACTAAACAAATTATATACGTAAACCTTCCGGAAGAATCGTTATATCGATTGGTTACAACCGCATGAATCCATGTATTCGTTTTTGAGTTTATCGCGAACAGACAGACAGACGCGGCCCGGGACTTTGTAGTGATGTAGTGATAGCGTTAGCCCGCGGCTCCGTGCGGATGTCGGTTACGGCTGCAAAAAGCCTACCCAGGAAAGACACGGTCAGCAAAATAATTCCCAGGTCAATTCACAGACACCGACACAAACATCGACGAAGCAGTCATTATCCGCAGGCTGCACAGATTGTCTTTCTGTGGATGTTAAAGTTGTTAATGATGAAAATATTTAAATGTAATTAATAGGCATTATAGGCATTTTCAAATGTTCAAGAAAATATTAATAGCGTGTAATATTCTAGCTCTGAAAAGAACTGTTGTTTAACCCTGAAAAGAACTGTTGGTTAGCCCTGAAAAGAACAGTTGGTTAGCCCTGAAAAAAACTGTTGCTTAGCTCTAAGAAGAACTGTTGATTAGCTCTCAGAAGAGCTTTTGCGTAGGTGTAGTTTTAAGAACGAAATCAAAAAAAAATCGCACGAAAATTATTATAATACTTCGCAACGGGCAGTGCAGCAGAAAGCGTAATATTTTAATTTCGCCATAACTTCAAAACCAAACGTCCAATTTTAATCATTCAAAGACCAAATATTATCTACATAAACTGTTCTTAGTGATGAAATAATTTATCTTGATAAGGATTAATAGCATGAGTAAAATAAACGGTTCTAAATGTAGTCCAAAAAAAATTCAGGATTTCTAAATAAAAAAATGGTTGTTGTGCCTCACTCGGCATAGATAGGTATAGTGTGTCGCGGACTTTTTTGTAGATATTTATAAGATCTACAATTAATTGCAACATTTTATGATTCTATCTTTTATAGTTTAGGTAGCGTACGCAAAATAAGTAACTTTTCTGGTTGATTTTATACACCTTGTGTCCGAAAAACCCAAATATCTTACGGAACCCTATACTTTTCCAAAATAAAATTTAGCCTATGTTACTCGTGGATAATGTAGCTTTCGAATGGTGAAAGAATTTTTGAAATCGGTTCAATTCTTTTATGAGCCTATTCATTACAACCAAACAAACAAAGTTTTCCTCTTTATAATATTAGTGTAGAAAACTGAAAAAAATACATAACTAAAATTAACTACTATAAAATACTATAAGATTGGATTATGACAGCTATCTTTAACTTTTCCAAAATATTCCTAATACAATGTTCAAATAAATTATATGGCATAGATTAAATTAAATATATTATGAAAGTTATAAATCTGTAAGAATTAAATTGACATTAAATATTTATATGACTTCAATTCAATTTGTTTATTCATTATATTTTTTATTTATTCTGTCTTTATTAACATTAATTACATATTTATATTATCAAAAATATAATATACAATACATATTTTACAAATCAATTGAAACCTATTGCTAATATCAATCAAATCAATTAACAAATACGGGTTTCCTTTCGCGGGTCTGCTAAAAGAAATTGTAAAATATCAAAATACAAGAACTTTTAAACTTTCGCGTATCATAATTATAATATATACACACGATCAATGAAACTTGATCGAAACGTCCGGTAATATAAAAAAGGTAATATATCGGTAAGAAACCTTTCTTGTATTTTAATATTTTTCTTTTTAATGTTATGTGTATGCATAAAGTAAATAAATAAAATAAATAAAAATATAATTTATATTTGCATGCTGATTGGATAAATACAGTGCAATCTCAGTAACGGCTAGACAGATTTTACCGGGACTTTCACTGGTAGATTGCTAATTTTATAAGGTGTAGTAAAAGCTACTTTTCATATTGTCTGTCTGAGTATTCCGCCTTATCTTCAAAACGATCGTTCTGATTTAAACGGCACCTTCATTGTGAGATAATTTATAAAGTCTTTATTTTACGCGAATGAAGTCGCGGGCAGCGGCTTGTACTAAAATCCTTAAACCTTTTTTTTTTTTTTTTGTCCTGGGGGAAATGCATTGACGCATTCCCACCACCGTTGCAGCGTATTTGCGCGCTGGCGGTGGGATATGTGGGACTCGCCCTCTCCATAGCTAGCGTGGTATGCTAAAGTCATACCACGAGGAGAGGACCCTACACCACTAAAACCTCCCGGACACTCCTTCGATCCGCCGTTGGCGGGGGTCGGGTACGCATGAGCAATCCGGCCCCCCGACGGCACCCGCGGCCAATATGGTACCGCCGGATCTCCAGGGCCACACTTACAGTGGCCCATTTGCCCAATTATAGGGACGCCCGGAGTGTAGAGGCGTCCCTACTCCTCATGGGTCAGCCTCGAAGGGAGCGGGGCCCATGTTCCCCACTCCCCAAGGCCGAGCCTAGGGCGGTAGGCGGCGGGTATCGGCCCGCCGCCGACGGCCAACACGCCGTCTGCGAAGCGGGTGGGCAGAGGGATCTACTTCCCTCTCCCGCTCCGCGGCCTCCTTCTGTGACATAACTTGTCTACAGAAGGAGGCAACCGCCTCCCACGACCTCTCGCTTTGAACCATCTTCGAAATGATGGTCGGCAGCGAGAGGTCGTCTCCCACCACGCCAACGAGCTCCTCCCGCTGGTTGGCCCACGCCGGACACTCCACCACCGTGTGCTGCGCCGTATCGTCGGCACAGTCACAGTGGTGACAGCGAGTGTCCGGCTCTCTCTGCGCCACGTTGCAAAGGTAGTGGCCGAAGCAGCCATGGCCTGTTACTACCTGTGCAACGTGGTAGGTGACGTCGCCGTGACGGCGACCGGCCCACTTTTTAAGATGGGGCCTAATCGCCTCCACCGTACGCAATCCGCTCCGCGGCGCGGCCTCTAGCCGCTCCTGCCATTTCCGGAGGGTTTGGCGACGGATCTCAGTCCGCCACCGTGCAACACCCTCCGGGAAGGGGTCGCGGCCAGAACGCGCCCCCTCACACCTCCGCCGGTACGCGGCGGCCAAAACCTCCGCCTCCAGGTCCCACGGAGGGGACCCCGCAAGGAGGCAGGCCGCGTCAAACGCGACCGTGCGGTAGGCGCGGGACGCCCTGATGGCCATCACCCGCTGCGGACGTCGCAGCAGGGCTATGTTTCGCCTCTTCAGGGCGTCGACCCAAATGGGGGCGCCGTAGAGCGCCATGGAGCGGATCACACCGGCGTACAGTTTGCGGCAGGTGCTCCCGGGTCTGCCGAGATTCGGCAAAAGCCGGCCAAGAGCACCCGCCGCCGCCACCAGCTTTGGGGCCAGCCGCTGGAAGTGGGCCCCGAAGCTCCATCTGCTGTCGAGGACTATGCCTAGATATCGCATACTGTCCCCGACAGCAATGGATTCGCCACCCACTATGAGGTGGGCGCCTACAGGTGGCGCTCGCCGAGGCCCATGAAATCAAAGGGCCTCGGTTTTACCGAGCGCCACCTGCAGGCCCAAACGGCGTATACGGGCGACCATCTGTGCCACGGCTGCTGTGGCCAAAATGGTCGCATGCCGATGATCAGGCGCGCGGGCGGTCACCAGTGTGTCGTCAGCGTACGCTATCACGCTGACCCCCCGGAGACCGCGCATCCGCAGCGCCCAATCAAACCCGATGTTCCACAGGAGCGGCCCCAATACCGACCCCTGTGGAACACCGCGCGAGACCGTCCTCCGGCCAATTTCGCCACCGGACGTCGGGTACACCACCTCCCTGCTTTGGAGGTAGTGCCCCACCAGAGCCCGGAGGTACCTGGGCACCCCATGGTGCCTGAGGCCCTCCTCAATGCACGCCCAGGGGAGGGTGTTGAATGCGTTGCGGATGTCCAACGACACCGCTAACAACACTTCTCCCCGGCTGGTCGCCTCCTGCGAGAGTTCCCGCACCCTCGCGATCGCGTCTATGGTCGACCGACCCTGGCGGAACCCGTATTGGTCCACGTACAGGTCGGGACCGACCCTACCAAGATGTGTGGTGAGGCGAGACGCGACCACCCTCTCCATCAGCTTGCCCAACTCGTTCAAGAGAACGATTGGGCGGTAAGCCGATGGAGACTCCGCCGGTCGCCCGTCCTTACGGAGAAGGACGAGTCGACCGGGCTTCCAGGGTGCGGGAAAGCGACCCTGCCGAAGGCACGCATTGAAGAGGGCGAGCACCCTGGGCTCCAACTCCTCCATGGCGAGTGCCCAGACGCGTCCAGGCACTCCGTCCGGCCCGGGGGCGGTGTTTTTGATGGCCATTTTTGCCACCGCCGCCCCCAACTCCACCGGTGTAACATCCGGCGGAGTTTCCTCCTCGTCGCCGTCGTCGGTCGGCATCACGTCGTCAGCTGGCGAGGCCATAGTTGGCGGCGAATATTCCTCCTGGCTGGGGAAGAGCTCCTCTACAACAGATTGGAGGAGCTCTGGCTGGAGGTTCTCCGTCACCGGGGGCGCCCAGGGGCGCATTTTATTACGCACCCCTTTATAGGGTCGTCCCCACGGATCTCTATCGAGGGCCTCCAGCGTATTCGCCCAGCCATCATCCTTCGCCTGTGCAATAGCCACACCCAGCTGACGCCGACTCTCCCTGTAGTCGGCGTAGGCCGCGGCAACACGGGCCTCGTCCCGAGGTCTCCGACGGAAAATGCTTAAACCTGCATAAAAATGACGGCTTAAAGGACTCTGCCCACTATCCCGTAGCATACCATGACCGTGCTAGGAACGTATCGGGCACGGAAAGTAATCCGATACGTTCCACTATGCCCACTAAAGCGTATCAATTACGTATCAAAGCCGTGGGGTGACCGGAGCGTATGCATTTCATCTCCGTATCATCCGCGTGTTATACCCGGATTTTTGGTATGCTACGGGATAGTGGGCAGAGTCCTTAAAACTAATTGTTTTTATTTGGTTTTTGAATCATTCAAACCAGCGAATATTGTTTTGCACCATCATACCCGCAAACCTGTATGTGACCTGTCGTAATTATGTAATTTCGATTCTAATTTATTTGAGTAAATTGCTTTTATGCTTCCTTACTTTACTCTTCATCCAAAACTATGTTAGATTAGCCATGTTATTATGTTAATGTATCTAACGTAAAATGACAATAATAACTGAAAATGTATTGATAAAGACCCTACTGTAATAAATACGTTGTTATCAAAGTTTATGTTTTTTTTTTTTTTTTTTTTTTTTTTTTTTTTTATTGCTTTCAGTGGCAGACGAGCAAGCGGCACACCTGATGGTAAGTGTTAACCGCTGCTCATGGACTCAAGCAATGCCAGGGAAGCAGACTGTCATTGCACAAGCCGCTGCCTACCGTGATAGGAGTGCTCTTTTTAAACCTCGTTTGAAGAAGGACATATCATAGCACAAGGGAAACACCGCAGCAGGGAGATCATTCCACAACTTACACGTCCGTGGAAGAAATGACCGCTGAAAACGTACCGTACTGGACGGAAACGAATCCAGGTAAAAAGGATGTAGCCTGTTGCGACGCCGAGTGGTACGGTAATAGAAGGGTGCCGCTGGTACCAGGTCGAACAGTTCCTCGGAGCATTCCCCGTGGAAAAGCCGGTAGAACACACAGAGGGAACCAAAGTCCCTCCGTTGCTCTAGCGACTCCAGTCTATCCGTGAGATTGGGATCATCGACGATACGCACAGCCCGTCTCTGTAGGGAGTCAAGTGGGTCAAGCTGGTATTTAGGAGCGCCTGCCCAGAGATGTGAGCAATACTCCACGTTTGGCCGGACCTGCGCTTTGTATAGTGCAAGTCGTAGGCTAGGTGTGAAGTATCGCTTAGCTCTGTTCAGGACGCCCAACTTTTTGCTGGCCAATTTGGCTTTGTCTGCCACATGACTCCTGAACTGGACCTTGCTGCTTATTTCGACGCCGAGGATTCCAATACTCTCGGAAATACGAAGAGATACACCTTGGAACTGAGGCGCTATGTCAAACAAGTCCTTCTTCGTAGTGAACGCGCAAACTTGTGTCTTCTTGGGGTTGAAATGAACTAGGTTCTTTTCACCCCATTCCGAGGCCCGCCCGAGAGAGCCCTCGACTTCAGACACAAGTTGTAACCGTCTTTGTTGTATTGCATTTCGAGGGACTTTCTGATGGCTGGTATATTGCGCATCACCCGTGCTGTCATCTGCATAGCAATGCATGTTCTCAATTGATAACAGGTCATTGATATGCAGAATGAACAGTGTAGGCGAGAGCACCGAACCTTGCGGAACGCCAGCGTTAATAGTTTTGGTATCGGAGCAAGAACCGTCGACAACGACCTTAATGCTCCGACCGTCCAAAAAACTAGCGATCCACTTGCAGAGTCCCTCGGGAATTCCATATGATGGTAGCTTCGATAGAAGGGCTTTGTGCCAGACCCGATCAAATGCCTTGGCGATGTCTAGGCTGACGGCGAGGGCCTCTCCGTTGCCCTCCAAAGCCTCCGCCCAGCGGTGCGTGAGGTATGCTAGAAGATCACCAGCCGAACGACCGTGGCGAAAGCCATACTGACGGTCGTTGAGCAGCTCGTGGTCTTCTAGGTACCGGAGCAGTCGGTTGTTGATGACACGCTCCATTACTTTGCAGAGCAAAGACGTCACCGCTATTGGCCTGTAGTTTGTCGGGTCTGACCGGTCACCCTTTTTAGGGATAGGGTGAACATTAGCTACCTTCCATGAAGATGGAACCCTATTGCACTCATAGGAAAGACGGTAAAGGCGCGTTAAAACAGGGGTCAACTCTGGGGCGCACGTCTTCAGCACCACTGCGGGGATGCCGTCCGGCCCACTCGACTTGTGGACGTCTAGGAGATTGAGCTCACGCCTGACCGCACGTTGTGTAATGCGGATTTCAGGTAGTGAGCTCTCACACCGAGAGATGGTAGGCGGTGTGGCTCCTTTGTCGTCCAAAGTCGAGTTCAAGGCAAAGAGATCGGCCAAGATGTTGGCCTTATCTTTAGCGCTGTGGGCCAGACTATCATCGGATTTGCGCAGTGGTGGGAGATTAATCTGGCAGAAGTTACCTTGCGCAGCCTTGGCGAGCGCCCAAAAAGCACGACTCCCGGAGGGATATCTCTTGAGACGCTCACCAATTCTGACAACGTGTTCGGCCTTGGCCACGGCAATAGCCTTTTTGCTGGATCTGGAAGCAGCATTGAACTTCCGCTTCTCCTCCTTCACATTCGGGTCCCGACACTTCCTGGCATTATTCCAGGCCACGTATGCCGACTGCTTTTGGTGCGCAGCCACCCTGCTGGCGTTGTTATACCAGGGGCGACTGCGGCCGCCAACGGGTATTTTGGCGTTGGGAATGTATAGATCCATCCCCAATAGCACCGTTTTCGTGACGCAGTTGGCACAAGTGTCAGGATCTCCGGAGGAGAAACAGAGCCGCTTCCAAGGGAAGGATGCGAAAAACTCGCGCAATCCATCCCAATCTGCTAAATTAAATTGCCAGACTCTCCGCGAACCAGTCGCCGCCGAGCGGTCTGGTCGCGCAACAGGGGCTGTTGAGCGGATAAGGCAGTGGTCGGATGACCCAAGAGGGGCATCTACCACCACACTATATCCGCCTGGGTTCGTAGTCAGCAGAAGATCCAGCAAGGAAGGTTCATGGCTCTCAATATCTGGGACACGTGTAGGTTGTGTCACCAGTTGTGAGAGTCCATAGGCCGTGACCATATTGAACAGCGTTCGACCCGGGAGGTCAGTGGTCCGAGATCCCAACCACTCTTTGTGGTGAGCGTTAAAATCTCCAAGGACCACCACCTCCGCAGATGGACACTGCTCTAATATTTGATCAATCCCATTTTGGACGCACTCAAACAATTGAGTTGACCCTGTATCACTAGCATGGGACCTGTAGAGGCATGCATAGAACCGGGTGAGGCCCCCATAATCTACACGAAGCCACAAAATTGACAGGTCCCGATGCTCGAGGCCCCGAAGGCGTCGACAGCAGACATCGCTCCGGACATAAACGCAAACCCCGGCTTTACGTCGGAAGGAGTGTTCCAATGCGTAGCCGGGGTATTTCAGGTACGAAATATCGTCCGGAACGCCTATCTGCGTCTCCGTTAGAAAGAGCAAGGCAGGCCGTGCCGTCTCAAGGTGATGATGGACGGCATCGAGATTACTCCGCAAACCCCTAACATTGCAAAAGTCCACAGAGAGTGTGGATAGGGTAACCGCCGTGGTAGACCTTACTCTTTTTCTTTTATTTCCCTTCATTTATTATTTTTTTTGAGCAAATGGGATTGGGGATTATGCGACGAGGACCCACAACTGCACTTAGGGAAAATGCGAGACGTAGTTCCCAATGGACACGCGGGTTATGTGAGGAGCTGATACGAAACACGGAAGGGCCCCCGGTGCCCCCCCATCTATGATCGCCGGGATCCACTCCGGTCTCCCACTCCGGCGCGACGACCATAATATAGGATTTTCGCCGATTGGCGGGACAGCCTCCCGAGTGGGATGGACTTGGGTTCGGGTCCCCCACTGACCGGCAGGTGGCCGGCGGAACCATTTCCACCGGGTCTCCCTGTACCTCGCCTCAGCCCCTCACGTTCAACGGATCACAGAGGGACGTCCGTCTCACTAACCCCGAGCACAGCAGCAGATCCACATCGCACACAGAAAGGAAGAAGGATGAAGGAAAGGTGGGATGGGGACAATTGGGCCTCCGGCGCACTCACATACCGAGCGAAACACAGCAGAACTAACGTACTGCTGCTTTACGTCGATGTTCTGTGAGTGGGTAGTACTTCCCCGGTCGAGCCGGCCCATTTATGCTGCAAAACACAGCAAGGCTCTACTACCATAAATTACCACTGATTGTAACTGAAATTTGTGAATTTGTGTTCTGGGTTCGAGTTCGATTTCCTTTCACAAGTCGAATTACTCAAATCAACTAAATTTTACTTCTTTTTTAATGTAAAAAAATATTTTTCTTTATTATAAATAAGTTAACTATCGAAAATTCTTCATAATTTATTACATCAATCCACAATTTTGAAATATTAGGTTGGGGAAAAAGTCTTTTCGCATTATAGTATGTATGAACTTGTAATAAAATCTCTTTGGCTATACTATTTGTATCTGGCTGGTTTTAGTATCATTAAAAGTTTAAATTTTATAGAACATAATTCCAAATTCAAATTTGGAAAATGTGTGATTTTCATTTGTTTTTCGTACTGTCAGGATGAGTGAATCTATTAAAGAAATTCGATACATGTTAAAATTTTACTACAAAAAAGGTAAAAACGTAAAGCAAGCCGCGAAAAAAAAATTGCCATGTTCATTATACTGCAGTGTCTGCGAGAGTAGCACAAATGTGGTTTAAGCGTTTTCAATCCGGAAATTTTGATGTCAAAGGTGTACGTCGCTCTGGTCGCCCTATTACAGATAAAATGTATGCTATTTTTGAAAAAGTGGAGCACGATCGGTATATCTATAGTTACGACGTAGCTGAAGAACTGGGAATTGACCACAAAACAGTTATGGCGCATTTGAAAAATACTGGGTATACAAAAAAAGCTCGATATTTGGGTACCTCACGAGCTCACTGAAAGAAACCTAATGAACCGTGTACTCATTTGTGATTCTTTATTACGACGTAATGAAACCGAACCATTTTTGAAGAAACTGATAACTGGTGATGAAAAGTGGATCACGTACGACAAGAACGTGCGAAAAAGGTCGTGGTCAAAGGCCGGTCAGGCTTCACAGACTGTGGCGAAACCCGGATTAACTCGCAACAAGGTGATGCTGTGTGTGTGGTGGGATGGGAAGGGCATTATTCATTATGAGCTATTGCCACCAGGCAGGACTATTGATTCTGAACTCTACTGCGAACAACTGATGAGATTAAAGCAAGAAGTTAAGAGAAAGCGGCCGGAATTATTCAACAAAAGGGGTGTGGTTTTTCATCATGATAACGCTAGACCTCACACATCTTTCGTCACTTAGCAAAAATTAAGAGTCCTGACCTTGCACCTTCAGATTTCCACCTGTTTCGGTCTCTTCACAGAATACTTTAGGCAGTGTCAGGTTGTCACCAACCACTTGTCGCGGTATTTTGATTAGAAGTCTCAAAATTGTTATAGCAATGGGATCATGTCCCTACCTACAAGATGGCAAAAGTTATCGAACAAAATGTTACCTACATACTTTAGTTAAATGTAAATAAACTATATTAAAAAATGTTTTGAATTTTCTTAAAAAATGCGAAGAAACTTTTTCCCCAACCTATTATTTGCTTGTAATCATCAAAAATATATATATTGCCATCCCAAACCATGTTTCAGTCAGACTATTTATTCAAAGAACACTTTACAGTCGCATTTTTTTAAGCTTATATTTCATTGTACATTTAGCAGAATTATATTAATTTAATTCCTAGAAAATATATATTGCAAGCGGTTTTGCAGTAAACTGTTATAAAATAAAAATAAAATAATACACTTCGGGTAAATCGATGCTCTTTTGTTTTTTATTCACTTTTTCTTTTTTATCCGACTGCGCCAGAAAGAGGTTTAAGTTTTTCGAGATTATGTATATATAATTGTTTGGCACGTTCTGCAGCCTGAACAGCTTGATAGATTTTAGATGAGAGGTGTCGTTAGATTTGTTTACTATGAGAGTGACTCTGACAAAATAAAAAAACAAAATGGCGGGTTTTTGGGGCCAAATTAAAATATTTGGTTCGCTCTGTAGACTAAACAGGTTGATGGATTTTAGCTTGAAATAGTTCGTTAGATTCGTGTTTACTGTGACAGTGACACTGAATATATAAAAAGAAATGGCGGATTTAAGGCACCGAATTATTTGTTTGTATTTTTGCATTAAAAAAATTTACACAAAACACAGCCAGCTTTTAGTTTTTTAAATTACCGTTTTTATATTATTGTTTTTTAAACAACTATTTGTAGAATTATTGTTGTATAAATAATATCGCCGTACTTACGATGCCTTCTTGTCAAACCATATGTGCTGTACAAATGAGCGAATTTCACGATATGTGTCAATTGATTAGTTTTCAAACAGTCAGCCTCCGTGGTGTAGCTGTAGAAGTCTCGCATTAAGGCTTTGAGTTCGTATGTTTAACCCCACACCGAAGAAGAAATCTTTGTGTAAAATCTAAAATTTATTTCCGGTTCTTGTTGGTGGAGGGATTACTCTCCGTCCTTTGGAAAGCACGTTATAACATCATCTACAACAATCGTATACCAGGAAACGGGCAGCAGCGTTTCCCTGTGAGTTACTACTTAATACTGCGGTCACCAACCCACCTGCCAAGCGTGGTGACTATACCTAGCCAAACCCTCCCTCGTGAGGAGGTCCATGTTGTTACAACCTCATTCTCATTGCTTCAATTGTTACTCTTTGAATAAAAAAGAAGTAATACCTTAGAGCCAACACCCCTGCCCCGCGTATACGCCATGGCTGGAATAGCTCCGCCTAGTGTACGAAGAAGCGTGTCTTGTGCAGTGGAGAGACACAGGCAGACACACGATGGCAGGCATCCAGTTTTTGGTCGTGTACCACCACCCACACGTCTGAAAAGCCGCAACAGCTTTCTCAGACAGCCAGCCATCGATGCAAAAGAAGCCGCTAAATCTAGAGTGGAGCTATGGGACCATCAATTTCCGGACTCACCCGCTGATCTCCCACCAGCTGAAAAACTTCCGCCGGGTGCCGACCTCCCCTGGGCAGTCTGGAAGTCTTTAAATAGACTTCGAACTGGTGTTGGGAGATGCCTAGAAAATCGTGTTAGGTGGCGGTACTCCAAAAACGACAAATGCGAGTGTGGCGTGGTCCAATCAATGAACCACTTATTGTCATGCCCGAACTGCCCCACATCCTGCACAATACAAGACCTAGATGAGGCAAATGACCAGGGAATCGCTGTGGCCAAATACTGGTCAAGTTTGATTTAGATTACCGAATAGCCTTTCGACTCGAGAAGAAGAAGAAGAATATCTTATGTCTATTATGGCTCGTTCATGTCATCTAATTAAATAAACGTATAATTATTAAATATTAATATCATTTATTAAACATGTTTAACAGAGGATGTCATATGGGCTGATGATGAAGATGATGAGGGCATATGCCCTTTTATATTCCTAAAAAATGTACGGTTCTTGTGGAAAATACAGAAAACTAAACACAAAACGTTTCTATATCTACACACCTTCGACCGTGTCACGTATAATATTATTTTTTTCGAAACTTTTATAGTTGTGTAAGCGCACGTTTTTGTAATCAATTATTGGCTGAAAGTCGATAAGTTGAGGCGTGCCAAAACAAACTTCATTAATAATTTTATCCAATATTAGATTTGGATTCAATTGGGAGTTTATTGTTCAATCGCAGACGGATTGACTGCAGTGATAGTTTATAACATAAACCAAAAAGTCGCTGATAAGTATCTTAATACGAATCGGCAGTAGCCCATGCTTAGGGCGTCAGACTTGCGATCATGTGGTCGCCGCCGGTTCGATTCCCACCAATTGAACTACCGACGTGAACTCTTGTAACACAGGCATTTTAGCTTAGCAAGAAGGGTTGGGGTTAACAAGAATATTAGTAGGATAAAAACTCTACTAGTAATATACAGGATTATTTTAAAAACACCAACAACCTTTTGAGGGATAGAAATACTCATGATTATGAACAACTTTTACTATGGGACCAATCCTGAAATCGCGGAAAAAAATCACCTGTTCCATACATTTATGTTTACTTGCGTCGACAACGTTTGTTTATTTTCAAATTCTGATGCCAAAACTTTTTTTTGCCGGAGGTATTAAAAAAAAAAACATGTAAAGTGCGCAAACACGTCATCGTTACGGTCGGACTATTCACCATTCACCATGGTCCAACACCGTGAAGGTGTTGGACTACGGAGGTTGCCTCAATGTATAAAGTATATAAATACCTACTTCTACTTATTTATTTTTATTATTTTTTATATTTAATAAACTGATAATAACTATTGAAAAGCAAACATATTGCCTCAGCTAGACAGTATTGTTAACACTTTATTTAAATACTGACATTCATGAAAATAATGGTACAATTTAAATTTCGAATATTTAATTATCCATTATTGATTTTGCCGATATAATGCACATGTATAGTTTAAAAGCTGAACTAGGATAGACGTATAAGCTTTAAAAATGACGCTACGACCCACTGGAGTAGAGAACCTGTCTAACGCGGGTTAAACCGCGCTGCTAGTATAATCATCATCATCATCATCAACAGCCCGTTTACGTCCACTGCTGAACATTGGCCTCCTCTTTACAGACCTTGGCAAGTCAGGACCGTTGAGGGATATTTTCATAATCGCCACGCTTGGCAGACGGATTGGTGATCGCAGGAAGATGTTAACCTTGGGCTAATAGACGCTGCTGCCCATCCATCAGCCATATGTCCCTAAGTCGCCTTTTACGACACTCATGGGTAGACACGGGGTGGTATATTCTAAGCCGGAAACCACACGGCTAGTATAATATATTAAACTATTCTAACCCTATTGACGCGAGACGTATTTATTTAACAATAAAAGAATAAATTATCTTATATTTATTGTTCAGTATTTGTTTAACAAAAACGGATTTTCAATCATCATCACCACATCAGCCCGTACAACGTCCACTGCTGAACATGGGCCTCATCCCGAGGGAGGGATTTTGCCATAGTCACCACGCTTGTCAAGCGGGTTGGTGATCGGCTTTTCAATAAATTATTCTTAATTCTTAAATTATTCTTAAGGGCCAACATTTATCACAGCAATAGGAACAATAATAAGAAATTGGCTAAAACCCACAAAGGTTTAAACCTGTGCTACCTTGAGTCTGACTTTGTGTTACAAGTTCACATTAAAAGCATTATTTACCTAAACAATACAATAATCTCTTCCAATACATAATTAAATGTTTTCCAATTAAGTGTGTGTATGTTTGTGATATACTTCAATGAGAAATTAAATATTGGAGCTTCATTTAAAACGCATATTTTTGTCAATATGCACTGCTATGAGTCGTTTCTTCTGCCGAGGGAATCCATTTCCACCATTAGTTGTATTAGGACCCTGGATGACTCAGAATATGCGAGGTTAAAACAAATTTATATAACTCCATATAAAGTTACAAGTTGTTGTTAAGTTTATTAAGGATGGAGCTCTGATCGCCTTTATGCCCGGTGAAGTAGCAAAAACCACGAGGCTAAATAAGGGACAGTCCGAAAAAAAAAAAGTTAAGTTACAGTCGGTTTTCGTCCACTGCTGAACATGGGCCTCCTCTTAGCAAACCTTAGCAAGCCATGTTTGAGATATTACCATAATCACCACAATTGGCAGTCTGATATTGGTGATCGGAGTAATATGATAAGATACCTAGAACTGATAGATGCTGCTGCCCATCCATCAGCTGTGTGTCCCTTAGTTGCCTCTTACAACACACAAGAGAAGACATAGGGTAGTCTATTCTATGCCGGAAACCACACGACTTATTGCTAAGTTGTGTGGTTTCGGCATACTTGTGTTACGATTGGCTTCACGTCGGTAGTGCAATGGATGGGGTTCGAACCTGCAACCTCAAGATCCCAAGTCCGACGCCCTAGCCATTGGGCTACGGTTAATGTTCTTTAAATAGCTCAATAACAAATGTTATGTAGGTACCTATCAATATAAAATATTTAATTCAAATCTTTTACACAAAAATATACAATTTTGATTAGAAATAAATATTTAGGGCAATATAACCCTATAGTATGCCGTGAGGTTTCCGGCTTAGAATAGACCACCCCATGTCCTTCAATGGGTGTCGTAAAATGCGACTAAGGGATATATGGCTGATGGATGGGCAGCAGCATCTATTAGCTCAAGGTTTACATCATACTGCGATCATCAATCCGTCTGCCAAGCGTGGTGATTATGGCAATATCCCTCAACGATCCTGGCTTGCCAAGATCTGTTAAGAGGAGGCCCTTGTTCAGTAGTGGACGTAAACGGGCTGTTGATGATGTTGATAATGAACCCTATAGTAATGAAGAAATTTTGTTACGTGATTACCTTCCTGTACCTATAGAAATTGTAACACTGTAGCTCTGTTACAATAGGAACCGTTTTATCCTAATATATCTACAATATCTAATGACTTTAAAAGGCTGGTTAAAATTTGTTTATGCAATTGTTGAGGAATGTTAATGTTGGCTTTATTTTATAAACAAAAACAGTATACACATGTATACAGGTATCTACTAGAATGACTTGCATAATGAGTATATTATTTCAACGAGTCACACAAAAGGTAATTTTCTAAAAACAATAAATATACTATAACAATAAATAAATATTATATTATATTATTTTCTTCGCTGTCGTGGTACAATTCATCACCGCTAGTTTAAAATGGGTTAATTCACAAACTACTGAATAAAGTGAGACACGACATAACTACTATATAATGGTTTACAGCGGAAATTCACTATTCAGACGGACTCGACCGTCACGTCAACTGCATTCAGTAAATCGCGCAAAATGTTCGCGACATTGACTAAGTTTTTTACAATACTACTTTTTGCCCACAGATGTGCGGCCTGCTGTGTCAGTGACAGCAGCTATTATCCGCGATATCACTTGGCTCCGCCCTGTGGATGGATGAACGACCCTAACGGCTTCTGCTACTACAAAGATGAGTACCACCTCTTCTATCAATTCAACCCTAATTCCAGTCAAGAGCCTGGTATAGCACATTGGGGACACGCGAAAAGTCCCGACCTGTATCACTGGGAGCACCTTCCAATTGCTATGTACCCGGACCAACCATACGACATATCAGGTGTTTTTTCTGGTAGTGCTTTGATCGAGGACGGCACAATGCTTATTATGTACACAGGAAACGTTAACCATGCAAATCAAACTCCAGACCATGAAAATCGCCAAGAGGCGGCCTATAGTAACGATGGAATTAATGTCACAAAATATTCAGGCAATTCAATTATTGTAGGTGACGAATATCAGCCTAATTTTCGAGACCCGAAATTATGGAAACACGATGATACTTACTACGCAGTGTTAGGAAATTCTTTTAAAAATTCCACGACGGGAAGAGCATTACTATTTTCGTCAAAAGATTTTTTCTCTGGTTGGAAAATGGAATCGGTTTTGCAAGAATCTCATGGATCCTTAGGCTATATGTGGGAATGTCCAGATTTCTTTGAAGTTGACGGAAAATGGGTCCTTCTGTTTTCACCACAAGGCATTAAACCAAAGGGGGATAAATATAGGAATTTATACCAAGTCGGCTATTTCGTGGGGAGTTTTGATTACAAATCTAAATTATTTACTCCATTAACGGAATTTAAGGAGTTGGATCATGGTCATGATTTTTATGCCACACAGACAATTTTGGATAAATTCAATCAAAGAACTGTGATAGCTTGGATGGATATGTGGGAACAGGTTTACCCAGAACGTGATGATGGCTGGTGTGGTCAAATGACACTTCCAAGAAGACTAAATCTTTCTTCTGATAATCAGTTACTACAAGTACCAACTGAAGATATAAATACTATAATTGGAGACGAATTGTACAATGGCCCTGCGGAAGCATGCGAGTCTATCAAATTGAAAGATAATACGGGATATATCAAATTAAGTACACATAGACTTAAAGGTGTTGCAGTTATTATTAAAGGTAAGAATCAAACTGTTACAATAAGTTATGACCACAAGAAAGAAAAAGTGACTCTTGACCGAGGAGGTAACGATGGCATAAGAAGAACGAAATGGAGACCTAAAGGTGGTTTGTTCTGGAGAATATTTATTGATGCTAGCTCTATCGAACTATTTTGTGGGGAAGGAGAAGTGACTTTTTCTAGCAGATTTTTCCCTGGAAGCGATATTACTGTACAAATGGGTCCTAAACTAACGCATGGAGAATTGACAGTGCATAACATAAAACGCTCCGCTGAAGGCCCAGAAGAGTGCAACAAAAAATAATCTAAAGCTCGAATCTGTACAAAGTTCATATGTTGATCCAAAATAAATTGTATGTGTATTGTTAATTGTATACTGTGAAGTAAATAATTATTTATGAAACTTATAAATTTTTCCATTAATCCCCTTGACTTAAGGTAATTCATTTAAGATTATATGCCTAAGAACCAGCACGCAATCAGTTTTAATAAATGGCTCATTATTATTATTTTACTGAGAACTAATGAGGACAACCGACATTGTTACGATGTCTATCTTACAAATTATACCTTCACCAGCCCGTTTACGTCCGCAGCTAAACATGTTCCACTGCTAAAAATTTAATACAATATAAAAGTGAAGTCGGTGCCGTAGTTTTGAGTTTATTTATTACAAGCATACAAAAGCGCAAAACTGTGTTTATATCATGTTTAATTTATATTCGTCCACATAGTTTTGGATTACTCCCTATAAATTTTTCCACCCACCACCTCTTAGGAATGGCATTTCCTACTCCTCTGGACTTCCGAGAAATTCAGACACGTTTTAAATTATCCGATGTACAATATAAACATTTTAAATGTCGCCGGCTAAATTTCGTACAAATAAAAAAGTATACGCACTCGCCAACTAATATATACACAAGCTAAACGTATGTGTGGCAGCGGACAACAAGCCAAACATTCAAAAAAGCCTGTAAGTTGCCTTTATATCATAAAAGGATCAGTAGCCTTTATATAATTGGAGGTGAGCTTATATTAGATGGAAAATTCCTCGATTGCTACTAGGTAGGATAAGTTTTCCTCCGCCTCACTAAGTAGAAATTGACCGCTACTGGCGGCCTGATACTTAATCGACAACGACAATAACGATGAACCACTCATCACCATCTTCTGGGACGTCTGTTATGTCATTGAATATTACAAAAGTGCAAACGCTCAGTTCATCTGACCCTAAACTAAATCATTCAAACAGACATTTCTCCGTTTAAAATTGCACCTAATCTTATGTTTAGAAATAGGAACCGAAAATGTTTTTGGATAAACCGAAGAGCATATAAACTTGGACCGCGAGTTTCCCTACGAGTTTTTTTAAATAGTATTTCTCTGAGTTTCTTGCCAGTTCTTCTCAGACTTACCACGACCCAGCATAAGAATATTGTGATATGATTATGTGTCTATGAGATATATAAACTTTCATTTTGGGTGTAAGTACAAATTAACTCTTTTGGTGTCGAAACATTGGGGCCATGGAGACCAAGCCAAATTAATTTATAAATACCTCGCAGCGGCCCTCTTTAGTGCGGCACGTTCTCCGAATGCTGGTTTTTACTTTGCACAGCAGGTAAGCATTTGCACCATTAATGCTGCCTGCATTTCGGGAACCTCGCCAAGTATAATAGATTTAGAATAGTAGTTTTTTATAAGTTAATTTTAATTTAAATTAGCACCTTTAAGTTGTATATTTTATTACGTATTTTATTGATGTAATATATTACAATAAGAAGAAATAAACATAAAAATATGAAAAAAAAAAAAAAAGTTTGAGATAATGCTATGTCTCATGAATTTAAACAGCGACAATATGAGAAATATATGTAGTTTTCCCTTATAAGTGACAAACGTGATTCTATAGACTTCCTGTCAAAACAACGCAAAAGCTTAAAATCACAGGTTTTAGAATCGGAGTGTGAAAATATATGAAATACCAACGTTTTTGAAAATCTGAGTAAGAGTTTGGAACAAAGCGGATGAAATACGAAATTTTCCAACTGTGAAACAAAGTGCTCTATTATGCTATTGAGTATAACTACTAGTAGTATCTACTGCACGGACGTCGCAAAGGACGCGGCTTTGTGTGCAAAGGACCCGGTTCGAGGAAGCTTTTCTGCAGGAATTAAAATCTGTAAAAAATTCGAAAACCTGATAGCTCTCACGTGAACCTGAAGAACAAATCTGATGTAGCAAATATTGCGAAATCTGATTGACAAGACATTATGTTAATAGAAGTCACTGTATTATAATTTTTTATGTTACTTGGAATGCATGGCTCGCATATTTTATTAAATTGGGAAACTCTTATGGAATTAAATAAATATCGTATAATTTTTATTAATTATCCTTTATTCCATACTATATATTATCTCCCACACACTGTTCACACTCACACTATTCACAATTTAAATGTAGGTATTCAGTCCAATTATTTCTTCTTGTACATTAAACGTGTCAGGTGGTATTGGATACTTTACGCTGGAAAAGTAATCATTATTTGTGTTAATTACACAATTCATGGCCCATTTTTAGTTTCCCTGTTTTCATTATACTGATTGCACCAGTGGCAGTGACTACAACGTCAACTGTCAACGGCAACAGGTTGGCTATTGCCGTTATTAATATCAAACAACAATGGGGAAGAATTAGGTTTGCTGTATGGGGGCCCCTCTTAAATAATTTTTTATTCTATTTTTAGGACGTATCTTTAAAAAAATTAACTGTAGGTATATCTATCACAGTTCATGAGATACATTAGTTATATACAGATACAAGAGTCTAAGTGATGTGGTTTTATTTTTACCCTTTAGGTAAGGTTCATCCATGAAGAATATTTTGATTAGATTTGTAGTCCGCCGCAAATTCAAGAGTACGTTTATGAAATTCATCTCTTTATTAATAAAATGTGCCATTTACTTGGCAAGTCATCAACTTAACTGGTGTTTTCCTGTTAGATTAAGATAAAGTTGTATGTTAACTACATTTTAAACTTTTCATAGTAAAGTAAAATAACAAGGAAGTGAACAATTGAAGTTGTGCTCACGGCAGTTCATCTCTTTACTACAATTAAATTTAAATGCTCATATGTTATTATACTGTACTGTACTGACATATGTAGTGAAACTGCGATTGCGTGTTCGGCGTCAAAATCAGAATATTTAATTTATTGAAGACATTGAGCATTTATACAATAATATTTAAGACTAGCTAATGCCCGCGACTTTGACCGCGTTGTGTGTGTTATTCCGTCGGTATTTAAACTATCCCACGGGAAGTCATTAATTAGACTAAATGTATTTAAATGTTAACCAGCGGTGTAAGATAATACCATGCTAAATTTAATTTTAAATCGGTGCAACAGTTTCGGAGATACAGACAGAAAAAAAAACTGAATGGTTTCTATTTTACTTCTTACCTCCCCCTGACTCGGTGTTTTGCTTTTTTTTATATGGACAGACATTTGACCTTTACAGTTTTTTATATGTATAGATGTGTGAGCAGATACACACACACACTCGAAGATAGATCCTACTAATATTATAAACGCAAAAGTTTGTAAGTATGGATGGATGAATGTCTGTTCGTTCACGCAAAAAAATACTATATGAATCTGGCTGAAAGTTTGCACGAGGATAGTTAGTAAAATGGATTAACATATAGGCTACAAAATATCACACTTCAACCCACTGAAGCAGAGTGACGCGGGTAAAAGCGTGGGGTGCAGCTAGTATTAGATAAAGATTCAGTAAATTCATTGGGATCGCAGGCACGTGTAAATACTAACATAGTTGCCACACATGCTTTATAGGTATATGTTACGGGTAATGCAAGAAGATGGAGCATACCTAGTTCTACCCGAGTTTACTTAGTATTACCCAAGCTTAATGGGTAAAGTCCGAATTACAATTCAAAACACATGTCAATTCGGATATTACCCATCCTCATCTAGCTCTATCCAATTCTAGTTGGGTATGTTAAATGTTGCGTCATTTTTAGGAGGAATGAAGAAATGTTAGAATTATTTGTGGCATTAAAAAACAACACTATGGTAACTTTTGATTAATAATGTAACATACAGAATAAAAACATACTAGTTTTCTTAAGTATAGCACAACCAGATACTTAATTTATTTATGGCAGACGACAATTGGCATACATTCTTTACATAAATTAACAAGTGACAATAATAGTTCCCAAAAAATTGACAGAATAATTCATTAATAAATAATAAGAATAATTCACAAAAAACATGTTAACACATAGCTTTCACGCAACTCCTAACATTACCCAACCAGAATTGGATAGACCTAGGTGATTATGGGTAATCTTCGAACTGAAATGTAATTTGAAATGTTATTCGGACTTTACCCAAAAAGCTTAGGGTAAAATACTAAATAAAATCGGATAGACCTAGGTATACTCCATCTTCTAGCATTACCCGTAACATATACATACTTTACAAACAATGCAAATAAATACTTTGTTATATATTATTACAAGTATTAAGATGCTGTATATAAAGACGATTAGCACGTTTCTCGTGATTTTTTTATCAAGGACCAGGTAATTGACGCCCTACTATTGGATGTTAATGAAGTTTCCACAAGAACGGGGGCATCGCGAATAAAACCGCTCGTGAAAAGCATATAGGTTAAAAAACATCACTAGAAAAAATTGCAGTACAACGCGAGTCAAACCGCGGCGCGGAATGCAGCTAAAAGATAATAAAGATTGAGTTTTATGTATTTATTTATTTATTTATAACTTTAGCACTAAGATAGTACATGGTGGACTTAATGCCTGAGGCATTTTCTCCCAGTCTACCATAGGGTGATGCAGAGACAGTGTGGTAGGTGCACTAAGGTAAAAGGACATTGGGCATTTTGGTCCTTATGACCAATGGGCTCAAACCGTACATCGATGGATAGGTCTTTTCAAGAGGAAAAAAGTTATTATTGGGGTACATTTGAACTTGTTGTCCGATTCGAGATATCGGCTTATAAAATATGTGTTTTCAGTATCTCGGATAGTGCGCAAAAAATCAATAAAATACGTATTGTGTAGTGATTACTAAGCTGGAATGAGTATATGAACTCATTCCACATCGGCAAAAACTGCATAAACATATTATTTATATAGGTACGTACATAGTTTTTTTTTTAATATGAATTATTATTTAGGTAAAAAGGCATTCATATAGATTTAGGCTTACAAGTTATTATTACCAAGCAAGTATTAACAATAGCCTTATTCTGCGAATAGGTCCGGTCGGTCATTGGAGACGCAAAACACAGCTATCCCCCTCCATCCCCCGCCCGCTACCTGGCAGCGGCCGGGGCCGGCGCACGCGCCGCCATTTTAGTTGTTTATGTGTGTGACTAGTGTGACTACGTATTCGTCTCTCATCACGTTTACAACGATTTTGACCCCTGCATTCTTTTGAACTCTGTTTTCTGCATCTTACGTTGACCCTGGCTTGAACTATTACTACCGAAGTGCTTTACGGTTGGACTATTTAACATAATGGAATCCTTCCGTTCTTGTGTGATGTGCCGAAGAGGACTACATCGAGGCAGATATCAAGAACATATTTTATCTGAAAATCTGCCGACAACGCGTCCAGAATTAGCAGCATTCATACAAGAAAATGCTGTTTTGGAGGTTAGTACCTAAATAGTATTACTTAAACTTCTGGAAAAATGGATTAGACGATTGTTATATCTCAGTTAAGTCTGCTAATCCATTTTTCTTGAACTATACACACGTTCAATAACAAATAATGAATCCCTTTATGTTGCACGTGCCATGTTTTGTCTCTATATTAAGTCCACCTTTGTACGGTATTTTTTGTACTTGTACATAAAGTTTTAATAAATAAATAAATAAGAAGGTACACACGGCTACACATCAAGCTATACATTTCCAGTTTACGCTGATCTCACACTGTACGGAAATCCTATACAATGTGAGATCAGCTTATATTGGAAATGTATAGCTTGATGTGTAGCCGTGTGTACCTATAGTGACTTGTATACAGGTTTAAACAGGTAAGTAAAAGCTTTTCGTTAGTGTTTCCTATTTGAGCGACCTTACTCTTTCAAAGGGATTTATAAACTAAAAGGCTTACTCAATATTATTTGTTTCAGGTAGTGTTCGATGGTAGACGGAAGGTGTGCCATCGTTGCTGGCAAAGGGCCGAAAATGCGACTCGGCATCAACCTGAACTGCCACCACAACAGCAACCGCAACAAAATGATGTGCTTCATGTACCGGACTACAAGAGAGCGCCAAACACAGCAACGCATTGTGTCTTTCGAGGCTGTCATAATACAACTCGCCATCGAATCCCGGAAGTTGTAAAAGTTCATGTTTTAATGGAACATAAACTGTATATTCCCGAGAGCGCTAGAGTATGTCACGAACATCTGCACGGAAATAATTGGGACGATTTACCTGATTTTTGTAACATCTCTCATGACTTTACGGCCGCGCATTTCAGTGATGTTTGTGATATACTTAGGAATGCTTTCAAAAATGGACGTCGATTGAGATTTGATGAATTGCAAGGTATGAACGAGGAAGAAATGCATTTTTGGACTGGACGTACCCATGAACAGTTCAATACTATGCTATCACAGACGCCTTCATTAAGTCAAAGGTGTGCAGATCCTAGAACGGCTTTGGGTATTCTTATCACTAAACTACGAACAGGCGAACCCGACGAGAGACTTGCAACGTTGTTTTCTATGTCGCGAAGAAAACTTGAACGCATTTTGGCCATCGCTCGAGAGTGTCTCAGCAACGATTATGTGGTACATCATTTGGGATTTCAACATTTAAACAGAAACGACATTTTGAATAGAAACCTCAGGATCCCAAAACATTTTTTCGGAAATGAGGAAAATACAAGAGCTATAATTATTTGTGATGGAACGTATATTTATATCCATAAAAGCAGCAATTTTCTTTTTCAAAGGCTATCTTATAGCTTACACAAATACCAAAACCTTTTAAAGCCATTTCTGCTTGTAACATCGGATGGTTACATAATTGATGTGATAGGACCATTTGCAGCCACAAAAACAGATGCTGAAATAATGAGCGAAATCATGAATAACGATCAACACCCACTTCACACATTACTGCAGCCGAATGATGTTTTTATTTTAGACCGCGGCTTCCGTGATAGTTTGAGTCACATCGAAGGTCGTGGATATGTCCATCACGTTCCACCGACGAAAAACCGAGAAGATACGCAGCTCACCACCGATCAAGCAAACGATTCAAGACTAGTAACAATATGTCGTTGGGTAGTGGAGGTGGTAAATGGGCGATTTAAGGTCGAATTCAAACTATTCAGACAAAAATATTTTAATAATGCACTGCTTCACATGTTCTGTGACTTGAAAATAGCAGCTGCCATAACAAACCACTTCCACATCCCAATCACCGACAGTCAACATTCAGAAGGTTTTATTGAACGAATAACACAAAAAATGCACACACCAAACATTTTATATAACTACGTAGAAGCTAAACGACTAAATCACAGAAGAGCTGATTTCCAAAGAATGGAAGCCAATGATGTCGAAGGATTTCCTCGATTAAGCGAAGAAGATGTCATATTACTGTCCTTGGGAACTTATCAGCTCAAACTTGCAAAATCGTATTGCAGCGAGCACTTACATAATGGACTCTACACTATCGAAACATATAGGGAAGATGCCTTACATGACATACAACAATATGGCATACAAGAAAATACGTGGCTTTTGCGAGGTCGCATTCAGTCTCGACACGTTAGGTCAAAGCAATACTTTTGCTATGTATTAATAAACTCAAATAATAATACAATTATTCAACATTATTGTACATGCTTGACAGGTCGGCGCACTGTGGGCTCCTGTGCTCATATTATTTCAATAATATGGTACCTAGGATATGCTAGACATCAAGGTTTCACGGAACCCGCAATTTTTTTGAACAATGTAATTATTGACGATGCTTAGTTATTTAAGTAGGTACCTATTATTGTAATGAAGTAGGTATGTGTTATGTAAAATAAAAATATACTAAAATGAAAGAGCTGTTTTATTTTAACCAAAATGTAATGAAAGTAGAATTGATGGTGAAAGAGTTGAGCAAGTGGTTTGTATGTAGTGCTGTGTTGGTTCCTACGTTGACTTATGGGAGTGAAAGTTGGGTATAAGTTGGGTATAGGATCCATAGTCTCTGCCTACCCCTCTGAGAGACAGGCGTGATGTATTTATGTATGTATAGAATATAAATGTAAAGAAACTAATTAAAATCAAGTACTTACTTATTTTCCACTTTCGAGCAAAAAATAAATAAATCCTAACACATTACGGTAAATCCCAATACATTAAAGCTCACGGTCGCCATCTTTTTTTAAAATATTTTATGAACACTATAACACTGGAGAGATGTATACCTTTCATTTAAGATTAAATCATTAGAATCGGTTCGGCCGTTTGAAAAATATTTCAAAAATACTTAGAGATTTAATCAAAAATTGATTTAATATTCAATGTACGCGAACTCCGATCGGACAACATATCAGAACAAGCGCCATATCTATTCGTGCTCTATGAGAATATACCCTTCTAATGATATACTATTTATATTTATTGGGTCCAGGACCAGAGTCCATACATTTGTGCCCAAGGTCCTTTGGATGGAGAATACATACCACTGTGGTAAATATATAGTTATAAGAAGTTTACAACATACAAAAAAGTATTCTAATATATAATATACATACTATACATACATAACTACATACAATAAATAAATGTATACATATAACAGCTATACATAATTTATAAAAGTTGTTAGGACTAAGTGACATTTTTAGTGATATGTTCACGAACTTTTTTCTTAAATGTAAAGCGATTCTTAGCCATTCTGATATCGAGAGGAAGTGCGTTCCAAAGTAATATGGACTGGACAAAGAAAGAGGAATGTAAAAAGTCAGAACGGTGATGAGGACAGTGAAGAAGACGGTTGTGAGAGGAACGCAAAGTTTTATTGTGATTGGTGAAGAGAAACTGAAATTGAGAAGTTAGATAAGAGGGAGAGAAAGGGGAATCAAGTATAGAAAAGAGAGTTGTAAGCGCCCTCATGTGTCTACGCTGTCGTATGGACAGCCACTTAAGTTCGGCACGATATGAAGAGACATGATCGTACTTGCGCAGATTGAAAATAAATCGAATGCAGTTATTCAGAAGTCTGTCCAGTTTATTGAGAAGATCTGCATTCAGGTCAAAATAGCACACATCACCATAGTCGATTAAGGGAAATATTAAAGCCTGCACCAGCATTACTTTCGTTTTGGATGGTAAGAAATGTTTAAGCCGATAAAGAGATCGTAATATACCTGTAACCCGGTTGCTGATAGTGCTGATATGTTTTTGCCAACTCAAACTAGAGTCGACAAACAAACCGAGATCTTTTACGTTAGGACTAAGGGGGATTTCTGTTTTGTTCAGAGAAATTGGAGGTAGTGAAGTAAAGTCTACTCTCGACAGCATTCGCGAACTACCTATAACTATGGCCTGGCACTTAAGAGGATTAACCATTAAGCCAAACCTCCTAGACCAGTCATTTAGCGCTTCAAGATCCCGATTTATGTTGCCGACAGCAGGCAAACTATCAACATTCCCGTGAGCGTAAAGTTGAAGGTCATCGGCGTAAAGATGATGCGCACATTGAAGGTTATTAGTGACGAGGTTTATAAACACTGAAAAGAGAAGAGGAGAGAGAATACCGCCTTGAGGTACCCCAGCGTCTAGATTACACCAGTCAGATGAAGATTCACCAACGCGAACAGACTGCTGGCGGTACCGAAGATATGAGGAAAACCACTCCAGAGACCATAAGGTAGGAAAGGATGGAAAGAAGGATGTCGTGACTGACTGTATTAAAGGCGTTAGAAAAATCGATCAGGACAAGAACTGTCAGATTCGAATCCTCCATACCCTTCCTAATATCGCCAGTCACTTTAAGGAGAGCAGTTGTGGTACTGTGACCAGGGCGGAAACCGGATTGGAGTGGGCTGATGAGATTTTGAGACAGGATATACCGAGAAAGTTGTTTGTGCACAACCGCCTCAGCTACTTTGGAGAGGAAAGGAAGAATGGATATGGGCCGGTAGTGGTTAGGAAGCGAAGGATTAGATGTCTTAGGAAGTGGGTAAACATAAGCTTTACGCCACAGGGAGGGAAAAATACCAGAGTCAATGGAAAAGTTAATGATATGTGTGACTACAGGAAGGATCTGGTTGAGGACAGGGATTAACATGCGTCGGCTGATACAATCACAACCGACCGCATTGGACTTAATTGACAGGATTGTGGTTTTGATCTCATCCAACTCAACTGGAGTGAAGTGAAAAGGGTTAATATTAGGGTGCTTTAAACCATTGACAAGGTTGATAGTTTGACATCGAATTAGAGGATCCATATAGGATGCAGTAGTGAAATGGCGATTAAGATCGTCCAATTCAATGAAACTGGAGGCTTCAGGTTGATGCGACCTACCGATACCTAGTGTTCCCAGGAATTTCCAGATACCGGCAGGAGTTGAAGAAGAAATGTTCTCATGAATGTATCGGCTTTTTCGCTTTCATTTATAGTAGTTTTCGAGATATATCATCGGTAATTCTGCAATGCCGCGTAAGTGTAATAATAAGGTGTAATTTCATCTGTAAAGAAATATTTTCGTTATGTATATTTTTAAGAGAAAAAAAAACAATTTGCTACATTTGATTTTCAACCATATTAGCTATTGTCACTTACGCGGCATTGCCGTTTGACTCTAATTTTTATTTTAACTTTAATAATGGGGCTATAACTTTGGAGTTTTATTGTGTGCTGTTAAAGAATTAAATTTCTTTTTTATCACATCTATTCAAAAAGAGCTAGTTTATTCCTCGTAAACTGGGACCAAAATAGCTCATTAATCCCTTAGGGATCAAAATTGATTTGAATTTGGAATGTGGGTATTGTTAATAATTTTTCAATCAGCAAAGAGGTCACTCACAAACCATGTGGGAACAATGTATTGAATATGTGACTGGCTGAAAAACTGCGAGCGCGCCAAATTTAAAAAAAGTTGATGAAAAATAAACAACGCGCGAAATTAAATGCATTCTGCTTTCTTTCGTACCTAGTTGATTCATATTCCGATTTTAAAATTATAAAAAATGAGTGCGTCTTCCTCAAGTGAAAGTATTATTATGTCTTATGGTTCTTCATTGTACGTAAATAAATTCTTGTTCATAATTTGCACTTACTTATTTTCTCATAGAGGGTGGTAAAAAGTAGAGTGACCACCTCGGGAGCAACACTTTTTTAAGCTCGAGTGACATACTTTTAATCCCTCACTGCGCTCAGGATTAAAAAAAACACTCTCGCCTTTAAAATAGTTGTTGGCTCTCTAGATAAACAATCTACTATTTTATCACATCTATTCAAAAAGAGCTAGTTTATTCCTCGTAAACAGGGACCAAAATAGCTCATTAATCCCTTAGGCACCAAAATTGATTTGAATTTGGAATGTGGATATTGTTAATAATTTTTCAATCAGCAAAGAGGTGAATCACAAACCATGCGGGAACAATGTATTGAATATGTGACTGGTTGAAAAACTGCGAGCGCGCCAAATTTAAAAAAAGTTGATGAAAATTATATTTTGTCTTATCGTCCTTCATTGTACGTAAATAAATTCTTGTTCATAAGTTGCACTTACTTATTTTCTCATAGAGGGTGATAAAAAGTAGAGTGTCCACCTCGGGAGCAACACTATTTAAAGCTCGAGTGACATACTTTTAATCCCTCGCTTCGCTCAGGATTCAAGTTAAGAATCCTTCGTTCCGCTCTGGATTAAAAAAAAACACTCTCGCCTTTAAAATAGTTGTTTGCTCCCTAGATAAACAATCTACTATTTCATAACTATCTCGAGTTTTAAGAATAGTTTAAACCCTATTAACTTATTAACTACACCAGAAACAATTATTCAAATAGCAGAGGAGATAAAAATACGACTAACCTTCCTTTTATACAAGAATATCAACATAAATAAATGACTGCACCGGTGGCTCAGGAACTGATACCCGGTGTTCTGGGTTTGATTCCCACCCGGGACAACTATTTGTGTGAACCTTGAAAGTGTGGGTGTACTTTATGTGTGTGAATTATGAGTTTGCAAAGGCCCCCGCGACACAGGGAATTATTTCCCTAGTGCGGGAGTTTTTCTTTTTATAAAAAAAAACAGCTACGATCAAAAACTTCATCAGCCCGTATTACGTCCACTGCTGAACATGGGTCCATGGGTGTTTGCCATGGTCACTACGCTATACGTCACTACGCATTATGTTGCACCACACAAGGAAAATCTGCTGTCCGTGCCTTGATATACGATTATTATAGATGATTTTATAACAATCGGGACCAACGGCTTAGCGTGCTTTCCGAGGCACGGAGGATAGTCCCTCAACCAACCAGACCCGGAAAGAAATCTTTGAATTTACACAAAGATTAAAGCGAGCCAAATACCGACCGCTACGCTGCCGTGCTTATTATAACCGCCGTATCCAACATTTTTCATGATATTGAGTTAGTTACATATTCGGAATCGCCGTATCGAGATCTATAACTTTGTCTTTGATAGTTTATTAAAAGAATGCTTGTATCATACATTTTAGATTTTTATAAGCGCAGTAACTACAAAAAAAATATATATTTTTCTTAACATCTTAGCCGCAAGTGCTGGATACTGCTGTAGCCTTCTCAAGCCCCAGATTATTAATCATGTAGTGCTTAACATAACCGCGGTATCTGTTAACGCTGCTCTAATACAAATTAATTTAACAAACAAAGGGAAACAGTGTTCTTGCGAATTACGGCATGAAAGCCATCAGTTCGATACATCGCGAACATCCCCGATGCACTACAGAAGCGAGGCAGCCCCAACATCATCCTGAAGATGTTGTTATACTGGACGCGCAGGACATCCAGCGATGTTTTGGTGTGTATGACCCACAGATTTCCCGTATAAAAACAATAGGCTTTAAACAACGTTATTTTTCCTTGTTCAGAGCAGCGGGATAAATGTGCGGGCCAGCATGTTACCTCTGACCGCTTAAGCCCTGCACTCCCTCTCAATGTCCATATCATCATCAAGACCCTCGGTAATTAAGTTCCCTAGGTATTTAAATTTCGTGACACGGTTTATGCACAAACCATTTAGGGTAATATTATGAGACTACTCAGGGCACCATGTGCAGCAGCATAGGACTCACATACCCTTAACAGCTCACCAAGGCCTCTCGCCGTCCGGCTCAGCAGCACCATGTCGTTCGCGTAGCTAATATTGTTGAGGCAGACGCAATCTATCGGGCAACCGACACGCTTTCTGCTGAGCTCAACGATGAGGTCATTTATGTATAGGTTGAAAACTCCACTTGCTTGGGTGACGTCAAAACTCCCTGTCTCACCCCGCTTTCCAACGTAGATGCTTCAGAGAGCGTATTATTCCACCTCACAAAATTTGTTTGTTGGGAATACCAATACCTAAGCAAATTGAGCACCCTAACCGGTATACCCGCATTCCCCAACTTCTTCCAGAGCACATCGTATGAGACAAGATCAAAAGCTTTGGAGAGGTCAAGGAAACACTCATATACCGGTGTCCCGCGGTCCATATAGTATTGGACAGTATGCTTGAGACCTACGATGGCAGCCTCTGTGGATTGCCCGGGTCTAAGCCCAAACTGCGCGTCGTGTAATTTTATGTATTTATCTATGTAGGAATCAAGCACACCGTCCAGCACTTTAGCAATGATCGCTGCTAGAGATAAGGGCCGATAGTTCCCCCGTCCGATATTTCCCCAGTCCTGTTCTTCACAATAGGCAGTATGATGGTTTTCATTAAGTCACGTGGTAAGTATGAGTGACTCCTGCACATGATGAAGAACACGGCCAAGACCCTAGGCATGTGAACCCCAGCTGCCGCAGATGCTCCACACTAAGCCCATCGTGACCAGGAGATTTACCGCCCGTCATTCTCTTTAATTATTATTATATATATTATTTGACTAATAAAACGGCTGTGAGGGTGGAACGAGGCCTTTTCAAATTAAAATACAAATTTAATTATGCTAAAGACTACAAATCGGAACTTTTAGATTTTCTCTTACTCATAATACATATACAATAATTATTGTTTTATTTATGCGTCCACTATATACAAATATAATTATTATATACAATTAGTTTTTCCATATAACAGATGCAAGTTAACCTTACACTCAGTGCCATAAACGCCCAAATATTTTATACTACGAGTTTCTTACCATAAGAGACCTAAGCGACAAAGTTACGATGGTTATGCTTATTATTACCTACTTAAACTATACTTATCTTTGATTCGCTGTCAAAAGCGCAGTAAAAGAAGTTCCATAGAATAAGCGCGCTTTCTGTGTTACTTACGGCGCTTATTTTATGTGTTTGTTTTAAATGATACGTCGGATTTCCTTGCCATATCAATTTTTTACGTCTTTTTTTATAAAAATCTATTAAGTACTTGGAGTTCTTTTATAACGATTGAAAGAAAGTACAGCCTTTTTACCACCATACAAATTCATCAAATTTTAAAAAACATTATTTATATAAGTGTAATCACAACAACATTTTTTAAAACTTTAAGCGCCATTTTCTCGAAACTTGCTGTCATGCACTTACCGCTCTTATCATTAGCACGGCAGTACGGAGGTCGTCATTATATTATTATTAGATCAAAAACGAAATGAACCCAATTAAAACGTTAAATTCTTTTCACCTTTCAATTAGATTTCTAATGCCTACTTAATTTAGTTTTAGAACTGAATTTACCTAATTGATATAGTATTCATTTCAATAGAATACAATTTCAATTAGGTAAATTCAGTTTTAAGGCAGTAGCCTAGATATTTGTAAATAGTACCTATGCCTATTACAACTACAAAATGGAAAATTAAATAATTTAAATGTTCTTCAATTTCCTGCCGATATTCTGTAGTGTTCTGTTCTGTAGTGTGGTTATAAGATACATTATCATATTGAAGAGTAGGTAGATAAAATGATTGTAACAGTACACAGTTAGGAATAACTTAGTAAGGTATATTATTACAGCTGGGAGTACCTTACTGCCAAATATACTAAAAATCTATAATATCACTCGCAACTCATCTTTGCACATAGAGATGGGCGAAGATTTGTTGCGAGAGAGACTACAAACCAATAGAACCACTTCAACAAATAGCGAAGTAATAGTTCCTAAAATTTTATCACTCACAACAGCGTTCGAGGTGGCAACACAGGGTGCAAGTCAGAAATGGTTCCATTATTTGCATGGCAGCACTGAATCCACACATTATCGCTGTAGATGGATTCCAATTTATCTAGGTTATTCCTACATCTGCTTTAATAAGGCTGACTCGAGCATGTATCTCGTGCAGACGATGGTGAAGGTAGCACGTGACGGTGACGGGTGCCCAGCATTCGCGTTTTTCGTGTCATTTACACGAGAAACGCTCACGCCAAGAGTAACAAAATATAAACTAGAACTACGGAATAATGTACGTACATATTTTTATCATGAAATACAAGCTGGCCAAAATAAAAATCCAAACGGCCTTCCATCTACGCAAATAACAAAGCAAGGACAAAATTATAATTAATGAGAGAATGCTTTTCACAGACTGTTGCGCAACATTATTTATGGATGATCGGTAAAATTGACGTCGCTTGACTTGATACTTGTTACACATTATATTACAAACAGCGATTTATACTTCTGTACTAATATTATAAAGTGGAAATATTTGTATTTTTGTGTTAATGTTTGTAATGAATAAACTCAAAAACTTCTGTGCCGATTTCAAACATTATTTCACCATTGGAAAGCTACATTCACCCTGAGTGACATAGACTATTTTTAATCATGAAGTTCCCACGGGAACGAGAGTTACGCGGGTAAAACCGCGCGCGGGAAGCTAGTACTATATACTCTTATATAACTTTTACACTTTATAAATAACTTGCAGCGGACCTCTTAAGTGCGGCACGTTCTCCGAATGCTGGTTTTTTCTTTGCACAGCAGGCAAGCATTGCCATTGTGGCCGGATTGCTCATGCGTACCCGGCCCCCGCCAACGGCGGATCGAAGGAGTGTCCGGGATGCTTTAGTGTTGTAATAGTTTACATATTATATAACTTTTACTTCACAACAGCCCGTTCCACTGCTGAATATGGGCCATATGTCTATGATGCCATAGTCACAATGCTTAGCAGGCGGTTTTTGACTGCAGTATTATGTTGTAACACACAAGGAAACGCTAATGCCCATTCCCTGGTATACTCTTTTTATATATGAAGTTACTAGCTGCGTCCCGCGGTTTTACCCGCGTCACTCTACTCCAGTGGGTCGGAGCGTTTTTGTAGCCTATCTGTTAATCCAGATTATAAAATATCTGCTTGCAAACTTTCAGCCAACTCCATTCAGTAGTTTTTGCCTGAAAGAGTAATAAACATCCATCCATCCATCCATACTTACAAACTTTCGGGTTTATAATATTAAGTAGGATAATATTCGGGACCAACGGCTTAACGTGTTTTTCGAGCCACGGAGGCTAATCCTGGAAATAGATACCTATGTTCAATGTCCCAGAGATAAATAAACTATCATTAGCAAAATTTTGCACTATATTAGAAACATTAATGATCTAAGGTTACTGTATTGAAATGATCTTCCATATTGATTACATCGGCACTAAGACCTGACCTACTTGTCCTTTGAACAATGAAATCTTAATGAGAATTATATCTACCCATCCGATGCCAATTATGTTTCAATTAAATGAAATAATTTACTCAGATTATGATAGATTAGCTATTGTTTTACAATTGTTTGTTTTTCATGAGTCGGCATAAAGTTGGTTAATCAATAAATAAATAAATGTAATTAGGCTATAAAAAAAGGATTGTAAAGATTTTTTAGTAGCACAAGCCTAGTACTTATTAAGTTTTTGCTTCACGTATTAAATTATATATAAACATGTTTTGTATCCAAATATACAATCTGGCAAACCTGAATATGACCAGTGCCGATGGATCTGTATCGTAACTAAAGTTATATTATTGTGCATCGCGATTATGATGTAATGGAATCAGGCGTTACTTTGCGGAAATCCATACTAATCTTAATTAAAAACCAATTATCTAGTGTTAATTCCGCTAAATAATGTGTCAAAATGCTGGGACGCGTTTTTTGCACCGCCTTCCCGCCCGCAAAAATTATATGCACAACATGCAGGAGGGGAGTAAAACGCGTAAAAATACGTGTTTTGCTTCTCAATCAGTTTACAACATAAGGTTAGGTACAAAAAGGACAATCATTTGTAGGAGACTGATGCCTTAACTAAGCCGAGGCTTGTATCTTAGGACATTAAGCCCACACGAAGTACATAATATTGTCTAAGTAATGTGACATAAACAATATGATGTAGCTCGTGTTTGTCGAGAAATGTTCCCTATTAAACAAAAAGCAAAACAAGATAATACAATAACATTCAATTACAATTTGAATAGAATATACAATAATATAGAAGAACTCATAATAGATCAAATTGTTATTGATGAAGATGAGAATGTATAGACGTCGGAAGTCTATTGTTGCATCTGCCGTCGCAATTGATCACGATACCTTTTAATGCACCTTAAGGCAACTGCTTCAGATTTATAGAAAATTCAATTTGTTCGCTGTCGTCGTAACAGGATGCACCCAGAATAGGTGGCACGTAGCGGTGGCGGGTCTGTTATCTGCCTAAGGATAAGTCAAAAGTGCATTGCAGCGGTATCATCACATACACAGACATGGCAGTCTAATTTATATAGATACGTCATTTTTGCGATGTAATGCCGCAACGCAAAATATTGCGACCGTACCCTAATGACTACCTTTTTTTTTGTTCAGGGGGAAATGCATTTACGCATTCCCACCGCCGCTGCAGCGTATTCGCGCGCTAGCGGTGGGATATGTGAGACTCGCCCTCTCCATAGCGTGGTATGCTAAACTCATACCACGAGGAGAGGTCCCTACCAGCCACTAAAACCTCCCAGACACTCCTTAGATCCGCCGTTGGCGGGGGCCGGGTACGCATGAGCAATCCGGGCCACCCTAATGACTACCTACTGAAAGTTTTTATTTTCAATTTTTTTATGGTAAATTGGTAATGGACTTATTCAGCAATTTCTGCTATTGGAAGTTTTTTCTATATTTATGTTAAAGAAAATGAATTAAGTTTGACAGCGATGTTGGGCGTTAGTTTTTTAAGTTGAGGCTGTGCAAAGGCAATCTGTCATTCACTCACGGTCTTTCTTTTATTATATTATTTGGACATCGAAATTTATGAAATATCGATAAGCTTCGAGTCCCAGCGGTACGGTTTTATTTATAAAACATTTTATTTTTCTTCAGTTGATTAAATTATGTACCTAAATGTATATTTTAAAGCAGACTTGTCTTATTCAATGGCTGCAACAGATGTTACTGTTATGTATCTATGCTGTATATTAATGATTATAATTAATATACAATATTTCGTATTGACTGTTTTATTAGTTCGCTAACGAGTTTCCGTTCGCGTGGTTTTATCCGCGTAAAGACTTTTGAACATATTTTTTAAACCCGTTTCTTCTGTCAAATTGATTTATTTTTAAATTCATCATCAACCTTTTTTTTTCTCTATTCTATTAATTCTATTATTTCATTCATATACTTCTTCTCTTTTCTATCTGACGTCATCTCATAAGTAAATTCCTTTTGTCTTCCTCATATCATCATCCTAGTAGTTACAACTATCATAGTGACAGCTGTGCTAAGTTAAAATGACATCATCTGTTGAAAAAGCAAACAAAGCTGTCTAGGTAGACATTTATTTGTTTAACTTTGAGTCGGGCACATGCATTACCTAATATATTATATAACGAAAATGGTACCCCAATACCCAAAACCAAGATTTCGTACGCGTATACTTCAATCTCTCCCTATAAACATTTTACTCTTTTAGTAGCGAAATTATGTATATAGCACTTTTAAACCAAAAAAAAAACAATAAATAAAAACAAAATGTATTAAATTAACATCTGTCATTTAGATTCTGATCCTTAGATAAATGATTGGTCTCGCACGCTCAACTAGTTACCGCGCCAAGTTAAAACCTCCATAAGTGCGGCAACTCAATATATTACTTATTACATATATAAGGAAAGAAATTGTACAAAGGTACTACTTATTTCAAAACAAATCTCTTCCAGCAGACCCGCAAGAGACGAATAGTGTACATAGATCTCAAATAAACATACATACTAATATTTACATACATATCTACATATACAGATAAATATAAACTACATAATACGTTATATTATTATATAATATATAAACTTAGGATGAGAGATAGTATTCCTTAACTCGATTTTTAAAAGAAAACCTTCAGTTGCAATTTTTATTTCGATTGGTAGGGCGTTCCATAGCCTGACCACATGAACAGTGAAGGATCGGGAATAGAATTTTTTTAATTATGAAGAGGAATGGAGAGGTTGAAGCGGAGATGTGATCTGCAGGAGGAGTCAGGTGGATGAGTGTAGGAAAAGCGCTCTCGCAGATAAGAAGGATAGGAAGGATTGTTAAGGGTATTATATAGCAAACATACGATGCGAGCATTCCTTTGGAAACGGATAGGGAGCCACTTTATATCTTTGCGATATTTTGAAACATGATCATACTTTTTAATATTATAAACAAATCGAATGCATACATTTTGCAGACATTTTAGCGAGAGGAATGTGTAATGACCTTTTTGCTCACATCAGCAACCAGGGCTACCCAAGACAAGTGTCGATCTATTGTGATACCAAAGTTTATGCCCTTGTCGGTAAAATTGATAGGTAGGAAGGCCTAATGGTGGAACATCCAACATACAACATAACATTAAAGCCTGCAATTTAGCCGGATTAATAAGAAGGCCGTAAGATTTCGCCCATCGGTTTACTGCGTCATCATCCCGATTCAAAGCAGTAATCGCTCAAACATCATCAGATACAGGAAACGATCGATACCATTACAATTACATTACATTTGTTGCCAGCTTCTAACTGTAACCCAATTTTATAGGTGTTTATGATGTGGTCTATTAGTAAATAACTAGTATGAATGAAGTATACAATATTGAAAATAGAATGTTATAATAATATTTATGAAAAATATGGTTAATATCAAATTAAGTTTTTTTTATTTCATCAAATTTCTTCTAATAATTATTTTAAAAAATATTCTAATTCTGTTATTATTTTATACTTACAGTGAATGGAATTTCACATATTTTATAAAATACTTACATTTTAATAAGTGATTAACCTATAGCTATTTGGTTTCACCGTGTATAGATTCTTGTGTGTGTTTTTTTTTTATTTTTATTACCTATTCAATAAAATTAATTTTGTAATGATTCTAGGACTCCTTTACTATATTTACGTGAAACGCACGTATTTTAACGGAAATTTTAATTAAAAATGACATTGATTTTTTAAATTAATGTAATATGTAACAAATATGAAATGCCATATAAATGACATTATAAATGCCATATAAATGGCATGGCGGTAATGGTCCCTATTTGGTTAGCCTAATGATAACTAAACATCATTCTATTATGTTCATATTATTTTATTTTTATTTTAGGTATAATTGAAAATAATATGAACATAATAGAATGATGTTTAGTTATCATTAGGCTAACCAAATAGGGACCGGATTGCCTCGCGTACCCGGCGCTCACCAACGGCGGACGGAGGAGTGTCCGGGGGGTTTTAGTGGTGTAGGGTCCTCTCCTCTTGGTAGATACCACGTTATGGCGAGTTCCACATACCCTTGCGCTGGCGTGGGAACGCTGCAGCGGCGGAGGGGATGCGTAAATGCTTTTCCCCCGGACAATAAAAAAAGGCTAACTAAATAGAAAAAGCATTACGAACATCTAAAGCCTAAATTTTAATGTAACTAACTTTTAAATATGATATAGTCTTTAAAAAAAACTCTATTATTCTTTAATACTAAGTGCGAATGTTGCGCCTTAAGGTAACATAACCATTACTCTTCTCTTCTCTTCGATAAAATAAAATAAGTTGTATAATTATAATTTTATAATTAAATGATATCTTTAATCTTAAAGGTTGACATATTATTATACACATTCTTACAGGTTTTATTCATTTTCTTCAAATAAAGTTTTTATTGTACCTACTATACTTTCTATACAGAATTTTATCACATAATTTGTACATTGTAGTAATATTTTTCTTTTGTCTTAAAATCTTATGTAGCTTCGCAGTCTACTCAGTATAACCCATACTATGTTTTACACTCGTGTATCCTTCATATATGTGTAAGACATTGTTTAATACTGTTTCAAATTGTCAAAATTAAAAGAAGTCAGTAATACATTGAAGGAAAACATAGATTTTGTGACGAAAATGGTGTCCGCATTGCCACCTATTTGAACTTTACGTAATCGTACTAGAGCTCAAAAGTAATGAATGCCGTGAATTGTTTTTTATATGAAAAATAATGACTAGCAGAGTTTATTGCACATTACTAATTTTATTTTTATACTCCTCGTGCCAAGCTAAAATGGGCGGGGATCGAACCGGTAAACACATGTTCGCATGTCCGACGCCTTAGCCATTGGGCTACAGCCGCTTCATACTACCTGGATTATAGTTAATAAAATAATCTTTGTTAATGCCTTAATTTGATAAAACCATGGACTCATTTATTAATTCTATTTCTTTTTTCTTTTTTGGGAGAATTGTTTTAACATAAAGTTATAACCGCTCAAGTTAATCAATAACTAAGGAATTTATTGCATTATTTATTGCATCGACTAAGAGCTGTAAACAAACGAGCGGCATCTTGCAACGGAATTAAGTTGGTTGACACATATTTCTAATAAAAAAAAGAAACAGCAGTTGTCAGCAAATGACGTTAGCTTTTGCTGTGCGTTTGAAAGAGCGAAAATCGAGCAACTTAATAGGTAATCATTTTGAGATAATAATCTGACTTCAAATAGCTTTGTCAATTTTGATCAATTACTAAAAATCGCGATGTTTTGAAGTAATTGTATATAAGTCACATCAATTGAATAAACTAAGTAAATTATATTATGTTGAAGTCTCATTAAGATGATTTAATTCATTAGTGTGATCGCCATAATCTTCAATCATTCCAGCGACAGATACGTAAGCTCCGGAGATCAGAGCTATGATAGAAATCACCATGATAATCAAGTTTTTCCACAGAATGTATTTGAATCTGCCAAGACCATTGTCCCAGTTGTAGACGGTATGAATAATAGCTGGCACTAGAAGACCGAGAGTCGAGAAGAACACAGCTCCAGTGAAACTAATCACCAGTTCTAAATTAGGAAACGCTGCAGCTATTGCAACTGAAACAATAAAAAAGAATATTAAACACATAGCTTTATTTTTTTAGTATATATATTTTTAAATTAAAGTTTAAATGTATCTTACTTTCTATATGGTATTCTTTAAGTTCGTGTTTTGTAAGAATGAATTGCATCTCTGTTTTGGAAGTTAACACTAGTTTAAGTAAAATAATGTTTCTGTTCATATTGTGGACGTACTTTATTAATAACTAATGAAATAAACTATGTAACAATTAGTTAGTACGTAGTCTTTCCGATTTCGAACATGGCCGAACTTTGAAGTGCTTGTCCATCTCTGCAGGGCATATTGTACGGAATAAGAATGTATCATAAATACGGGCTATTTCACCGTTTTACTTTATTTACTTCTATATATCATGTATCTGCACTTATTTAATTTACATAACATATGCATTAAAAAGAATATGCCAGCAGACACCAGCGTAAAATCTTTTTGTAAATACGATTTAAATATTTCCAGTTAACAGACATCATCGTCTGAATTTCTTTTGAAATATTTATTGAAAGAGTCACACATTAAAAATCGCTCAGGTGAATTTATAAACATGCTCTCTGGGAACGAACACACCACCAACTTCCTGAGTACAGGCTATCTTTTAGTCATTACTCAAAACAAAGTCTTTATGTCACAAATTCTATTAAAAATCTAAATAAAAAATATGGTTTGGTTTTTAATAAGTGCGTCGTTGATCGGGTGAAATGATTGCGTTTGAATTCCATGTAGCGTAAAATTTAGGTAGACTAACAATTTTCGCTCGAGAAAAAATCACAGTATAGCATCACACGCTATAGCGTCGGTTCTGCATCATCAATCTCTTTGAGACATTCTATTGAGCGATTCTAAGTCGGTATTTCATATTTTATTCGCTCACAAGCAAATCAAATAAATTTGTTTATTTCTTGACTTACCTGAAAATGTCACTACAGTTATTCTTATAGCAACCTGGATGAAATTTTCATATTTTGATTCTCTGCCTTCTCTCATTCTGGTAATCATTTCCATTGGGACGTAAAATTGGAGGGCGTATGACAAAAATATCACGAGAGCCATTAGAAGCTTTGCTGACATGGCGACACTGAAAATATGAAACAGTTAAGGTTTATTATAAAATATAAAAAATATATAGAAACTCGTTAGGTACACCATGAAACGTATTGATTCGTACTTTGGGTATTTAACAGACAATTTAATAGAGAATGTAATTTCTTATCTGTCAAATTAATACATTTATTTACAATTTGTTATTATACTTTTCTTTAGTGGTTATAAGGTCAAAATCTTAGAAAATAACATAGACCTTATACAAAATACATAGACCTATCTCTGCTATAGCGTGCTGAATACGTACCAACTCGATACATTTCTTTTTTCTGCACCGAATTTATTTTTTAATGCATAATTTTTCATAGACAATCTATCGCAAATGCTATGCTTCGTTATTGTAATGTTTACAACCATTGTTGTATGTTTGTGATGGGGTGGTACATAATAAAGAAAGCTACCTTGTCAAAACGATATCCCATTAATGTATACCACGACTACCTTAGTCGAATAAATGTCGATTATTGCATCAAAGTTAGCGTTGATTTAAGTTAGTTTAATTGTGCGCTATAGGCCAGCTCGATTATGTGATTTATTATTGCTGGTTAATTTTTCTTTTTTCTTTTTAAAAATATTTATTCTGTGAGAAAGTTATTAACAACAATTTGTTATACTTAATCATAAGTCGCCGAATTTCTTTTGTAATGTCTTCTAACTATAAAGCACGTTAATCCGTTGGTCCCGATTATTATAACATCTTCTATAATAATCGTATATCAAGGAACGGGCAGCAGCGTTTCTTTGTATTATAACAACATAATAATGCGGTCACCAACCCGCCTCCCAAGCGTGGTGACTATGGCAACTACCCTCCCACGGTAGGAGGCCCATGTTCTATTATAGGACATTATACGGGCTGATGATGATGATGATGATGATCCTATAGTACACGTCAGGGTAGAATCTATCATGTAGCGAAAACTTTATTCTGAAAATTTCGACGGAAACGTGTTTTAGTTACCCCGACTCAACCTACAGAATGAAAAGTAAACAAAAAGTATTTCTTGAACGAACTCAGTCCGCTAGCATTGTTTCTGAGTAATGTTTATGTTAATCTTTATATTTTATAAAAAGACTACAATAAATAAAACTTAGGTACTTTGTATTAGAGTAATTACAGTTCAAACTTTAAACGCCCATAACACAAAAGTAACTTTGTGTAGATTGAGTCTTTTCTGCTTAACGCTCCTTTACGTTTGTAAGTGTTTTTGCTGTTGTGCCATAGAAAATGGAGCAGAATGTCAATTTAAGTTGATACTATTTGTATTGATACTAAATGATTGACTGTGTCTATTTATATTAGGTATTTACCTATGAAATTGCCGTTCTGTAGTACTGGCCATTTCAAATCAAAATAATTTTTGTTTGGCTGAGAATTCTAATTTCAAATTAATTTTATTTTAAAAACATGGCTCTTTTTCAATCTTTTTCGTCATCATGGATATGTTAAAAATTCGAGTAATTATAGAATATGAGTACCGTCGTGGCAGCAACGTGGCACAAACCAACGCACCACCTGTTATTGGTTTGCTCGCTTCCGTTCTGGAAATTTCGACCTGAAAAATGAACGTCGCGATCGTCCGAAGACTTTGGTCGACAATGACGAATTAAAGGCGATTGTGGAAGCTGATGATACACAATCTACGGCTGAATTAGCAGCGGCTTTCGACGTTAGCGTCAAAACAATATTGGTCCATTTGCGTCAAATTGGCAAGGTAAAAAAGCTTGACAAATGGGTGCCCCACGACCTCATTGATCGCCAGCGCGAAGTACGTGTCGAGACGTGCCTTGCACTGCTCAACAGACACACAAATGAAGGAATTTTAAACCGCATTGTTACCTGCGATGAAAAATGGATTCTGTTTGATAACCGCAAGCGCTCAGCAAGTTGGTTGGATCCTGGTTCAGCACCTAAACAATGCCCTAAACGAAAACTTACCCCTAGAAAAGTGATGGTCACTGTTTGGTGGTCTAGCGCCGGTGTGATTCATCACAGCTTCTTACCAAACGGGGTGAGCATTACTGCAGATGTGTACTGTGAAGAACTGAACACAATGATGGAGAAGCTGGCACATCTCCAACCAGCATTGTCAATCGCTCGACACCGCTGCTCCTGCACGACAACGCGCGATCTCACACTGCACAGCAGACGGTCTCCAAGTTGCAAGAACTGGGGTTGGAAGCTATCCGTCATCCGCCCTACTCACCAGACCTTGCGCTTATAGACTACTACTTCTTCCAGAATTTGGATAACTTCTTGGCGGGAAAAAAATTCAATACTCGAGAGGCAGTACAAAATGCCTTTGAAGAATTTGTTGCCTCCCGTCCAGCTGATTTCTTTAAGAAGGGCATCAATAAACTGCCACTGCGTTGGCAAAGATGCATTGATTGCATGGGTGATTACTTCGATTAATACATATAAAAAAAAAATGAAAAAAAAATCGTTAAAATGTTTTCCTACAAAACGGCAATTTCATAAGTAAAGACCTATTATTAGCTAGCACCAAAACGAAAACTTAACCTAAAAATTGGAACCCATGTGAGGAGCGAGAAAGTTAAATCCAGGGGTTCTAGAATGCTTTCTAAAACAAAGGTTGTATCTACTAATTTGCTTTCAACGGAAACCCATTTGAATAATTATTGGGTAAGACTTCTTCTAGAAGTCCATTTCCAGGATTATCGAGTAGCAAATTGTTTCGGTAAATATTTTTTGAAACGAAGATTCTAAACGTCGCTTGCGATTGAAGCAAAAACTAAATGGCACAGAAAATGCGTTATATTCTTTCTGTTTCTCTACTTGATTGAGTATGTAGAAATAATAAAAATATTGAACAAAAAATGATTATTTATAGATATGATGCGAATGCCTGTTCCATCAGAGTAACAATGTCATTATTGAAAATCGATAGAAACTTAAATTGAATGTACATCAGCTTTAAAAGGGAGCACAAAGCATATTGTGTAGGTACTTACTATGAATGGCGGAAACGCAGAATATTTGAAACTGATTTTTTATTTTTACATTAATCAAGTACCAGTAGGTACAATAAGATAAAATCTTGGATATTAACGCGTGAAATAGCTTTAATTAACTAATATTTATAATTTCGTCTACGTTTCGATGAAGTTACATTTAGCGTGTTTTAATTAATTTTATTTTATTGTAATTGATTTTATTTAAAATTTCATTCGATTTCATTTTTGATGCATCACCAGCGGGAGGAAAATCTTCCCTAAAAGATATACACAATATTAATACTCACAGGTCACCTTCGGGCAAGTTCAAGGTAACAGAACCTTTGGCTTCATCACCATACTTCAAGTAACCGGAAAATCCTACGACTCCATAAAGAGTGATGACTATCACCATGGCAGTGTTCAGAACACCAGGACAACCCAAAAACTTCTGTGGATGTTTCATCTCATTTTCGACGGGCATAACAACGCCGATGCCTTCCATAGCGAATATTACGGTACTGTAATAAAATAAAACATCTAATTAGTTATCTGCAGATATACCTACATTTGTGGTCTGAGCTTTACCTAAGATAAGTAAACTGATAAAGGTTCGATTCCCGGACCAGACAATAAATTTTGCGTTAAATGAAAGCTTTCTTTTTGGATCTGGTTGAGGGACCCCATGCCACAAAAATTACGGTAAACCGTCGGCATACATAAACATAAAATAGGTTTATTACAACCACATACTGCGTTCATCAACTTAGGTGGCACTATGGCTTCTGCCAAGGATGATGCCAACTGCGTTGATGACCTCAGTATGTGCACTGGATGGTACATACACTGCACAGCGTTTGTGGTAGAAGCCACCCGGTAGGAGATCCAGCTTAGAATAAAATTAAGGCTGTTGATGTTTACATCAAAAGCTTTAATGTTGATCACGGCCAGATGTTCCCAACCCATTATGGACTACACCCGCACGAAAAAAAATACAATTATCTATTATACTACCTACAAATTAAAATAATTCTCTATTTTACTCTAACGGTACCTCTCATCCTAAAAACTCCAACTAGGGGACGGTTCTACTCCCGTTGGAAATTTATGATCTAGCCTTAAATAAAGGTAGAAAATGTATTATTCCCACCTCAGAAACAAGGGCCATTGTGTGACCGGAGCTACCATTTGTCGCTCACTCAATTTGGGTAGATCATTGAATATGTAGTATAGAGTGATTGCAAAAACTACGAAAATCATCACGTTAGCCACAGCCATGAAGGGGACCAAATATTTCAGGTTCCTTATTTGGCACAGCAGCGCCAAAGGCACCAAGGTGAGCGCACAATACGTCTGGATTGACAACTGGTACTGTGGAGTATAATCGTCCAATACCTGAAAACATTAAGTTTACTTTGTTATTTTTTCTGTTTTTTTGGAGACATTATAAACACAAATTTTTGCCAAATGATAGTACCAATATAATTCACATTTTATAGCGCCTACCAGAATAAATATCACATCCAATATATAGGGACGTTGTTTCAGTCATGTACAAGGAGTTTAGTAATGTGTAAAGGCATAAAATTGTCAATAATATAGTTTCAGTGTTGTAATAATAAGTTTCGTATTAAATCTCTGAGGTAGTGGATTCGATTCCCGCTCCGGATAGAAAATCACTACAAAGTTTCGTATCTCAAAAAGCACGATAAACTTGATTTTAATATCATCTATTACAATCGCTTAACAAGTGATGGGCAGTATCGTTTACAGTGCATATATCAATGTTTATTATACTACGGTCATCAACCCGCCTGCCAAGCGTGGTGACATGGCAACGTTATACGCACTAATGATAAATAATAATACTAACTTCTTTCAACGAAGTCCCAATGAAGACAACATACACGCATAGAATGCTAATATATGTTAAAGTCATGGCAAAATCCACTAAGTTTCTGAAACATAAATACGATCAAATAAATTAAATGAAGCAAATTCATCTATTGCTTGGCTAAACATAAATAAATACTCTTATTAACAACTGTTGTTTTCCGTGTAAATATTTTTACCTTAGCAAAGACATTTCACTATGTTAAAAAACAAGGTAAGGCTTTTGATACTTCGCCGGGTAAAGGCTAACACCGGTTAGCCTTTATACCCGGCGTTTCGTTTTAAGCAATGCCTACACACCCGTGTAGGCTTTGCTTAAAACAAACAATCAAACAAGATGGCAGGCGCCATCTTGTCAGAATTGGAGCCTTTGGGATTTGGACTTTGGTTTAGCTGTCGACGAGTAGTAGGTATCAACGTCTAGGTTTACATTGAGGTAGAAAATACGACTGCAGTTGGATATCGTGAATGGATGCAGTCGTATAAATTGAAAGGTTATGCACAGAACCATCTTGCTTTCGATAAATACTCCCGTAATTTATTGATAACGATTCTACACAACACCACACAACTACACGAGAGATGATTTCATTAATGTTATTTACAAAATTGGGAAGTGGAAGATCAAAACAATGAATGCATTAATTAATGTTAAGAGCAAAAAAAGCGAATTCTATTTTTATTAAACGCATAATTTTATTGTCTACGAAGACGAGTAAACTCTGGTTACAAAAGACATTGTTATAATACTGAAGTTTTGGAACAGGAGCTGGTCGCTCTACTTAACGGTAGAGCCGTTAAGTAGAGCATAAAATGAAGGCATAAAATGGCTTATCGAACTATAAGACTTAGTAATGTAGTCGCAAACAGATACCCGTAAGTTTCAAATCATATCTTGTTTAAGACTTCATAATATTATCTTACTTGATGAAACTGCCCCAATTATTTAATTTCTTCGGTCCATAAGTGAAAGCGGCTCCACACGTCTCCGCAAAACTCATTGAAGGCTTTTTGGCATCAACACAAACTTTTTGAGAAATACTAACCTGTTGAAAAATAATAAATTTGAAAAATATGTAACCTGTTATAGTTAAATTTTGCAAGTTAATCAAAAGCACTTTTAGATGGCAACCTCTGTAACGTAGTGGCATTTGGCTCGCATTGTATCTCGGAAGTCGTGGGTTCAATCGAGTGGGCAGGACAGGAAAACTTTGTGTCAATTCTAAGATTTCTTTCCGGGTCTGGTTGGTTGAGGGACTACCCTCCGTGTCTCGGAAAGCAGGTTAAGCCATTGGTCCCGATTGTTATAACATTATCTATAATAATCGTAAAACAATATAATACTACGGTCACCAACTCGCGTGCCAAGCGTGGTGACTATGCCAAATACTCTCGGGCTGATGATGATAATGATGACTTTTAGATGTAAAAGCTAATTTGATTGATTTTTTATAGTAAGGTTCTTTATAAATAAAACAAAATACAGATGGTTTCTAATGGATATTTAATAAAAACGAAAGAATTGATTTTCTAAGCATTTTTTTGTATTGAAAATGTCCACTATTATGGTCTGGATGTAAAAGGTGTTCTTATACAAGAAAAAAAGTGGAAAAACCACGACCAATGTGGTATAAACTTCTGAATTTCGTTATAACTTAAGTAAACAAAATTCAATTACTTTCATATTATTTTTATCTAACCAACTTATTTTCCAGCAATATATGTGGTTAATATTTGCCAGTTATTAGCGTTAAAAGCTTCTGTATTTGCGTAACATAAATTCAATTCCTACCAATCTGAAAGTACTTAGAACATTTTCCTAGAACTATTCAAAGGTACTCAGCACTCAGTGCTTTTTAATTCTTGGAATCTTGAATACCGAAGGCAGGAGGATTATATCCGCTTGTTGAGATTTATTCCACATCATTTTCATACTATAAACGTTTATTTCAGTTTCTATCTGATAATGAAAACAAAGATAATATACTCGAATTGCAATAACTATGAATAATTTATTGATGACTGTCGTGATCGTATACAGGGTCATCATGATAGATGATCCTGTATAAGTAGATTCTCATTCTAACAGTTTAGGAGTGCTCGCGGTATTATGGTTGCGGACACCGCCAAAGGGTTCTCATGAGTCGAAATAGCGGATAGTTGTTCTCCTTATGGTATGACCTCATCATACCATCGATAAGGAGAAGCGTTTGTCCACCGTCTTAAGACAATCTTTTCGCGGCGGTAGAGGGAACGTTTGCCCCCGGTCAAAAGATCTTCTGTCATATACTTCAGCTAATTAAGGTTAATAACTGTATTTCTATAGAAAAAAGCCTTACTACAAGGTGAACAGCATGTGTACAAACGAAACCGGCTATTAGAGTCCCGATTGTGCCCGCTACTAGACCGGAATTCTTGAAAGCAGCCGGCATTGCCAATATACCAGATCCCATACACGCCTTTAGTAGGTGGACGATTGATCCAATGGTTCTGTAATAAGGAAATAACATTTATGGGACTATCGTATTTTCGTAGTCAGTCTATTCTAGGTATGAAGAGAGCAACTGAACAGGATTTTGACTTAGTTACTTGGTTTTACGCTAGAAATGCGGATAGCTGCGGACCATTATTTCGTATATGCGTTTCGATTTTTTTTTTCAGTAATCCAGTCACATGAACTCAATGTCAATATTCAACTATACTCATAGGTTTTTCAATCCTTAAGAACTATACTTTTATTTTTAATTTCACTCCATTGTCTTATATTTTACTGTTTTGAATATACATTATATAACTTAAATTTTGTCGCCCTTATGGTGTGTCGAAATTTATTAAACTAAATATTTAAAGATCATGTTTCGGCTAACAATAACGAAACTCACGAATTTGGATGCTCCACTGTCCGATGCTCAAATGGGTTATAAGGTTTTTCGTCTGTTGTACCATTTTTTGTATCAATACTAAGTGATGACTGGAATCCAGGATTACTTGTAAGTTCCGCTCTGAAACAAAAAGAAAAAGCTATTAGAAAATTATTTTCAATCGAAATGATATCGTTCATATGAAAATGTTTAGTTCATTAACTTAAAATTTTAGTCGATTATTACCGAAATTTTGGAAGGATTTTGACTAAAATATAAAAATAAAAAATAGTCACACTATCAATTTACAAAAACTGAAATATGAAATGATACCATCCGTAAGTGACCAAAGTGCCGCAGCACCGCTCAAATGTCTCAAATTTTCGCTTTGACTTTTAAAAATCTAGTTTATTACAAAATAAAAAGTAACACAGATGTTACTAAGGCTTGTTCACTAAATAAAAGCCAAAACTTATAAGTAGCTAACGATTTTAGAACAGCTGTCATAAACTTCGCTAAATCATTCCTCTAAGCGCGTAAGTACAATCATAACCATAAAGATACTTAACTAACAAGAATATAAAGAACCTAAATTTATTAAATAGTATAGTAAAAGTATCTCTATCTAGATTTGAAGACCTAAAGATTATATTGTTCAGGAAGGTAAGTAACCGATTATATTATAAACGAAGACGGGAACAACTTGAATACGAGAATTTTTACTCGCTCGTTTCCTATTCTAATCCTCACTTTTTTTGCTCTAGTGACCTTCCTTCATGCTTAAGACAATTACATCATGCATAAATTCGAAGGCCATTAGAAAATGTTCCCACTTTATTCCTTTACTATTGAAAACCGGTAGGATGATTTTACGGATAGTACTGGACCTGCGCTGTTTACCCAAACCGGCTATCACGTCGAACATACATGCTGCTGAACCGACTAAGGTATAACTCATGCTGGTGATTTTACGCTTCAAGGACGAATTGCGCTGTGAATGTTAGCGTAGTATAAATATAATATATGCACCTGATAAATGCTACTGCCCAAACCCTCGTATACCATTGCCAAAGTGCAATGGTACATAAGGATATGATCGTTTTTATCAACGGCTCTTATAATGTTCACTGCTGAACATGGCTTTAAGGAACTGTTGCAGTAGTCACCACGTTTGGCACGTAAGTTAATGAGTGCAATATCATGTACATAGAAAAGAAAGGAGATGTGTTGCCCTGCCTGGTTATGTGATATAATTTAATGAGAATCGGGATCTTAAAGTGCCAAGACACAGAGTACTTCCTCTAGTCTTGGCACTTTAAGATAGTGAGAAGTAGATAGACCCGAAATCAGAACCTGGAAAACTCTTTTCATACAAAGATTTTTTATCCAGAATTGGAATTGAATCTTACGCTGTCATGGAAAAGATTATTATTTGTAATGTTATTTAGCCCTAAACATATTTTTATCTCAACAAACTGTCAACCTTGGATTAGTCAACTCAAATAAATCCGATGGCGCGTTACAACACGTTGTTTATATTGTTGTAGTAAATGCGCATCGACGTCCTTATTGTGTTTAATTGTCATGCGTCACTGATTTATTTATAATCCTATTGAAATGAACCCAAAACTTTTTAGACAACTAGAAGTATACTGTTAGAACCATGGTCAAAACACATTGTTGATAATTTTTGGTCAGTCAAGATTAATTTCCGTACATCGCGGCCGATCGTAGCCGCACGCGATTAACCACGCGCGGCTGCGATCGGTAGCTGAGCACGGAAATGAACCGTAAAGTTAAACTATACATTAAGCTATTTGTCTCAATTGCCATAATACTATCGTCTATGGCAATTGTTTACCAGGGAACGGGCAGTAGTGTTGCCCTGGTATGTGTAAATACATAATACTGCGGTCACTAACAAACTTGCCAATAGTGATGACTTTATTAAAATAGAAGCACAAAAACTCTTCGTCTCAAAGAGATTCATGTTCATTGTTCAGCAGCGGAAGTTATACGGGCTGATGGCGAAGGTCACCAAAAATCTTGTGGCTATGTAGATGGCGTTTTGAAACCCGCACTGAATGTGTAATAATATTAAGTATTTCGAATACTGGCGTTTGTAACAGGTTCCTCTGCTGCGACGGAGGGCATGCATAATGATTTTCTCTCATAGAAAAAAAATGGGTAAGGTTTGGTTAGGCACTCTCAGTCTAGCTTTCTAACTGGCTCTATCATCAATTCGGTGAAAAGTAGTAATTTGGCTACTATTATTAAAAATATTTTCTATTTGGATAATACCGCGTCATAGGGCAGCCAATTTAACAAAAAAATTATATGAATTTAATCTCATCATGTATATTTTATATATGCTGCATTATTCAAGACAAATAAATCTTGATACTGAAGTCTCATTCATCAAAACAGACGACGACATTTTTTATTTACTTGACATGAAAGGTTCCACAAATGAATAATATAATAAATATATGAAAAAATTTTGCGTGATTTCTATTTCAAACCTATATATTTATGAAGGTAACTTGTTTACCTTTGATTCCGTTTCGTGGACTAAAAGACGATTAATACAAAATCTACTCTACCAACGAGTTTTCTGCTATGTACTGACAAAATAGACTGTTCAAGACAGATAACATTTTATGTCATAATTTAACATGGCATACTGCTACTTGTCCTAACATTTGTTATGCATAATACTAATTTGCCATAACTTTTTAACCACAATTTTTCAAGTCATAACTACTATAAGCATAATAATTATTAAGCATACTGTCCCAAACCATAAATTTACTTACGCATAATGACGTATAAGCATAACAACTATACACCGAAAATTTACTACTAAAGTATTATGTGGTTTTTATTTCCCCATAAAAAGCATGCAAGTAAGCATGCAGCGTATCTGTCACGGCTTCAGGGCTGCGTGGTTACGGCGCGCGGTGGTTCGGCAATTCGGTTCAGGCGTTGTAGTTCTAACCTAACCTAACCGATTGTGATTTGCCCACGATTCGGTTCTGCGGTTCGTGACAGACTCGCCGGCCGCTTCATCATTATGCCAAATAACCATTAGACAAATAAACAATATGCCTTACAACTTTATGCATATCAAAGTTACGTATAAAAAAATAGGATAAACTATATTTATACTAAATAAAACATTATGCCAAAAACCAATTATGGTACATTATTATTATGCCAAAGAAAAATATGCCTAACTCATTATGCCAAATTAAATTATGACAAAAAAAATTAGGTCAAAAAAAGGGATCCCAAAATAGACTGTAATCATCAATATAACGGCTTTATCGCATTCAACGGCATCAATAAACTTCAAGTGTGCAAAATTTCGTTACCGTTTAATTTTCGTAAACAGGGGTCCAAAGTTTATGTATAACAGAATACCTGTACACCTACAAGAGTTACCATATGATAGATTCAAGTCAACTGTTAAGAGAATTCTAATAAAAAGGGCCTATTATTCAGTAAACGACTATTTAAATGACAATAACGCTTGGTTGATCAGTGAAACACAGACAACATTGTAAACTCAGTTATTGAAACAGTTTAAACATTGTTCAACTAAAGGTTTAATATTAATAGACTTGTAGATATCCCCACTTTAGTTCGTCATGCTCCCATTGTCTGTCATTGCTTGCAGTGGCGGTGTGGGGTGGGTCGCCACCTTCCCTCTAATATGGCGAGGGAGGCGATGGCTACGTCACACGTCATACTCGTGAACGGGTGCTGCTTGTGGTGACTGGTCGGCTGTTTTCGGGGATATGTTATGTTAATTTTTATTTTATATTTTGTTAATTCATTCTTGCTATTGTTTGTAATTATTATTATAGGTATATCCTTTGGTTGAACTTGTGTAAATTTTCATATTGTAAATGTGTGTGAATGCATCCGCCATTAGATTTCTTTGTAGGAGATTGTTTGTGCCTGAGTAAACTTTAATATCTACATTATAGTATTTTACTGTATAATTTGTTTTTTCTTGTCTTATTGAACACCTGGTCGGTATAAATTGACTAGGTAATAAATGGTACTGTGCGTGCATTCGCTTACATCATACAATATTACATGATTGTGATATAAGACTTGACATAAAAAAAAGAAACAGAGCAAAAGAGACAAAAAAAATAATCTCGGAGTTTCTTTCTTCCTTTCTTCTCCGGGTCGTCCACTTAGGTAGCTAGTGAAAGGTTGCAGGTTAGCTAGGGTAGGATCCTCGACCGCGGATCACGCGTCATTGAGGCGATCCGGCCCCACCTTTTAAAGTGGGCTGGTCGCAAATGGGGTGATGTGACCTACCACATTGCACAGGTGGTATCAGGCCATGGCTATTTTGGTCACTACCTGTGCAATGTGGCACAGAGGGAGCCGGACACTCGGTGCCACCACTGCGGGGGCACCGACGATACGGCGCAACACACCGTCGAGGTGTGTCCGGGGTGGTCCAATGAGCGTACTGAGCTCATCGGAGTTGTGGGTTCCGACCTCTCGCTGCCGACCATCATCTCTAAGATGGTCGAAAGTGAGGGGTCGTGGGCGGCGGTTGCCTCCTTCTGTGTCATGTCGCAGAAGGAGGTTGCGGAGCGGGCAAGGGAGGAAGATCCCGGTGCACACCCGCTTCGCAGGCGGCGTGTTGGCCGCAGGCGGCGGGCTGAGACCCGTCGCATGCCGCCTTAGGCTCGGCCTCGGGGAGTAGGGAACATGGGCCCTGCTCCCTATAGAGGCTGACCCGTGCGGAGGAGGGACGCCTGAGTACTCCGGGCGTCCCGTTAATGGTTATACGGGCCACATACAAAGTGGCCCCGTAGAGTCCGCGGCACCATCCAAACTGCGGACGGCCGCCGTGGGGGTTCACCGGAAATGCAAGCGCTTCTCAGCGATACCCGGTGGCCCTCACACTCATGGCGGAAGAAGGAGTACCCGGGGGGTTTTAGTGGCGGTAGGGTCCTCTCCTCGTGGTATGAGCAGCATACCACGCACTGGAGAGGGCGAGTCCCCACATATCCCACCGCCGTTGTTTTCACAACGGCGGAGGTCGAATGCGTAACTGCATTTCCCCCCGGTCAACAAAAAAACAAAAAAAAAAAAAAAGGATCCTCGACCGCGACCGCGAGGACCGCGTTGTTGCTTATTCCCCGAACTGTGATCTCGTGCCAGCGATCATCACCACTGTTTACTCCAGTGGCACCCTGAGCGTTAATTTGTAGTTAATTTTAATTTTAGACCTGTTACCTTTAAGGCATCTTACTATACCTAATGTGTAAATTTGTCATTTATCGCTCGACAGACGGACAGACTGATTAAAAATTCTCTAAGATCAAATAATTATAACAATGTTTTTAGCTACTTAAGTGATACTATTGTTAGATTTAGTCTTATACAGTGTAATTTTGACAAGTACAAGTGTATGTAAATACCTAAGTGCTGAATAAATTTCATTATTTCATTATGCTTTACGTATTAATATATAGATTAACAAAGTTCATCAATACAATGGTAACTAAAGCGCATGGAAATTTAAAGTTAAAATTAGAAAAGTTAAATACGGTCACGTACTTTTGATATTGTTTCTTATTTATTAATCTCTGTGCTTAGTAGTCCAAATAAATTTCAACGAGATTAGTATGTTTTTGTTGGAAAGGCGACAATACATATTATTATTAGAATATACTGTCCGCTGAAATATTTTTCGTGAAAGCAGTAATGCAGGATTTGAAGACAACATCAAGACAGATACTGGTTTTAAAATGCGCCATGAACCCTGTGTTGAAAGAAATTTTAATAGAATTCAATAATTGATGTCGATTAACACAAACTTACGTTGATTTAAAGTTGTCTAATTCTGTGTGCGGTTCCTTTTTCGTCATTTTTGTAACCTGAAATCAAAGAAAATGTCATATCAATATCCTAGATCTAGATCTAGATATAACTAACACATATTTGCGCAATTAAAATTGAGATAAAACGCGCGTTTGTTATTAAAGGATCCAACAAAGCTACTCGATAGGGAAAATATGCTAAATATGTAATATGTCAAATAATATTTTTGAATAATATATATTATATTCCGGTCGACTGCGAATGCAAAAGTATGGATTAACAAACTTGTATTTAAAACGCATTAATTTTTAGCAAAAAATTGACACAAAGGGTGTCCGATGACCTGGGAAAAGAGCGGACCACGTCGAAGGCTTATATGGACAGAAGATGTAATTAACATTAGATTAACTAATTTGCTTAACTTGCTAATTTTAAGGAGGCGTACCTACTTATGTGGCACTTTGTATTCCTAAGAAAGATACAAATTACGTAAATACCTAAATAGTAACTTCTGTAACCGATATTGAAATAGCAATCCGTTTAAGCGCCGATTGCGAAAGTAACAATCATTAACTAAAAAGAGCGCTTCAAAACTGACGAATAGGGTATGGTTTCGTTAGTTTTTCCATATTTTTATGTAAATCTGAAGGTTTCCTTGACCCGTTGCACTGCTCTTAAGATCACGTTAAGAACGGAACGGATTTGTTTCAATGTACCCTTTCTAAAATGTTAAAAAACAAGGCCGTCAAATATTTTCTTTTCCCAATGACTGTAACAAGTAAAGTCTCAGTAGTACCTCTCTTAGAATGTTCTCCATCATAAAGTTTCACCATGTTTGTACATCGGTCTGTTCGCGATAGTAATAAGATTATTTTAATTGCAACTTGCTGTTATATACGCATAATTAAATTAATTACAAATGTGACAAAATAAGTTGACTGCACCGGTGGCTCAGTGGTTACGGAAGTTGCTTCTGAGACCTGGTGTTCTGGGTTCGATTCCCACCCGGGACAATTATTTGTGTGAACCACAAATAGTTGTTCTGAGTCTGGGTGTTCTTTGTGTCCGTGAAATGAATGTTTGTAAAGTCCCCCGCGACACAGGGATTTATTTCCCTAGTGCGGGAGTTTTCTATTAAAAAGAAAAAAAAAAGTATTAGTTTACGCGTAAAATATTTTTATTTTGATTTTCGTTGCAGGATAATTTAACTTAATTCAATGGCCTACCTAATTGATTGCATACGATTCACCCAACAGGGTAGTTAATAATTAATGTTTGAATTTACTATGTGAATATTTACACGTGCCTGCGATCCCAATTAATGTAGTGAATTAATTTAACAGTATTTTACTGTGTTAACTGTTGATCTTCATGTGTGTGTATATCTGCTTACACCGTTTCCGCTTTAAATAAATAAAATATTCTGTTTCTGAACCCGAAAACGCAAACATAGTTTTACTACACAGGTTCATATCCTGCCGTCATCGGTCTAAATGAAATAATTTCAATTTTTGAAATGTATCATTTTCATGTTTATTTATATTGGTATTTACTTTCACTAGCAGTTAACTATTGGCACTCAACAGGAATTGCCATTTCGACTGCCAGTACTAACTGCCGTGTGGGGTCCACCTCAGAATAGACCACCTCATTCTTCGTGTGTCGTAAGAGCTGAGTAATGGACATATACCTAAGGGATGGGCAGCAGCATCTTCAAATATCAGCCTAAGCGTGCTAAGTGTGGTGATTATGGCAATATGCCTCAACGACCCAGCGCTGCCGTGGTCTGTTAAGAGGGCCCATCTTCGGACGTAAAGGCTGATACAGTACAGTCCTTAACTGCTGCAATACTTAACTACCAGCATTCTTGGAGCGCCCAGTAGCATATAGTTTTAAAAAAGCTGTTAGTTTTAGTTTAAATTACATCTTTAATAAAATAAAATATAATAATGATATTGGGTTTTTCGGACACAAGGTGTAAAAAATCCACCAGAAAAGTTACTTATTTTGCGTACGCTGCCTAAACTATAAAAGATAGAACCATAAAATGTTCTAATTAATTGTAGATCTTATAAATATCTACAAAAAAGTCCACGACACACTATACTTATCTATGTCGAGTGAGGCACAACAACCATTTTTTTATTTAAAAATCTGGTTTTTTTTTTTACTGTATTTAGAAGCGTTTATTTTACTCATGCTATTAATCCTTATCAAAATATATTATTTCATCACTAAGTACAGTTTATGTAGATTAAAATTGGACGTTTCGTTTTGAAGTAATGGCGAAATTAAAATATTACGATTTCTGCTGCAACTTTACGTTGCCCTATCACGGGTCGGGGCTCCCGGCCATCAGTATATTTTGTTACCTGAAAATAATTTAACGTCAAATGTTGTTTATAGAGAAGCTTTACAATAATCGCTTTAGTTACCTATCCTAAAACAACGGGTTGCACTCCGGGACTGCCGGCAGAAGTGAAAACTTAGTATTAATTAAATTTAAATATTTTCATCATTAACAACTTTAACATCCACAGAAAGACAATCTGTGCAGCCTGCGGATAATTACTGTGTCGTCGATGTTAGTGTCGGTGTCTGTGAATTGACCTGGGAATCATTTTGCTGACCGTGTCTTTCCTGGGTAGGCTTTTTGCAGCGGTAACCGACATCCGCACGGAGCCGCGGGCGACCGCTATCACTACATCACTGCATATTATAAAACAAAGTCCCCGGCCGCGTCTGTCTGTCTGTCTGTCTGTTCGCGATAAACTCAAAAACTACTACATGGATTTTCATGCGGTTGTTACCAATCGATAGAACGATTCTTCCGGAAGGTTTACATATATAATTTGTTTAGTTTTTGTGTACATTTGACTAATATATATTGATATATTTGTCAGAGGTGTCGGAAAAAATTAAGCCATATGGGAGCTTTCAACGAAAACGCTGCCTTAACCCTATGAGGTATAACAAAACAATGTATGGCGGAAGTATTCTTCCCTTTTAGATCTACAAAAAAGTCTACAATAGCATATGTCTATCTTTCAAGGTTAACTTGCTATATCCATTATATCTTTTAGAAAAATGATCATTTCTAATGCGGTAATTGTAAAGCTAATCAGACGGATTCAGTATTTATCCTTATCATTTTAAATGAGTATTCTTAAGCATTTCTTGTAGATTATTTTACCCCTACACTATATACTTTAAATGAATAACTTAGAAGTTATCGTAAAATAACAGCGCGTGTTTTCGTAGCGCAGCGAGTGAGTTAGGCCGAATGCGATTATGCGCGCTCGATCCTTAAGAATTATTGGGCAAATTTTTTGTTTTGTTTTCGTTGTAACTATGATGGATAGATACTTGAATACCTATTTATTAAGTGTTTGTTGTATTGTTAGTCTTGAAGAGTATAGGTATTTCATACGATAAAAGTATACCCAACTACTTATTTTATTGAGTTTTAGTAGGTACATATATTAATTTGTTTCTGTTTGTTTTGACTAAATTTCGACCGATTTGATAGAGGTTTAAAGATATTCTGTAGTATTAGTATCAGTATTGTACCCGTGCGAAGCCGGGGCGGGTCGCTAGTCATTTATAAAGAAACGGTTGTTGCACAACATAACACTGCGGTCACCAACCCGCCTGCCAAGTACGGTGACTATGGCAAATACCCTTCCTCGGGAGGAGGCCCATGTTCAGCCCGTTATACGGGCTGATGATGATGATGATGATGATAAAATATAATTCTTTATATTATCTTTTTTTTTTCATCATGCATTGTAGCACCTTAAACCCACAATGGCTACGCTCGGCGCCCCCTAGTCGGGCGAATGAACTCTCAAATAACAACCCATATAATATAAATATAATAACCCATAACATAATACGATTTTATGCCATTTGTTTGTAAAGCATTGCTTCTTTTGCAAGCATTGAAACGGTAAATATTAACTCATATGATACTGCTTCATACAAAACGGTGTAACGGTGTAGTATGAGAAATATTTTGAAGACGCAAAATAAATATTTTCAGAATCTACATATGAAAGTAAATTTGTCCTAGTTTTTGGAAAATTGAAAAAGCATTTAACTAAACTATTTGGAAATTTTGAACATAATACAATTTTAAACGATGTCATCTTTCCTTACCAATTATATATAAATCAAAAGTTTTGTTGGATTATTAGATTTGGCTAATATATATATATATGTAACTTTGTCACTGCATGACCTTACTCTTTTGTTTCAAATAAAGATTAAAAAATAAGATTGTGCAACCATTCTCCGACAATCGTTTCTGCTTTGGACTGATCACCGACAGGACGTTTCGGTTTAGAGAGATTCGCCACTAGAACGTTTCACCTATGGACGTTTCGCCGACAGAATGGTTCGCATTTTTTAGTTTCGACGGCTGGACTTTTCAACTATGGAATATTCGCCAGAACGTTTTATCTACGATTGTTTTGACATAGCTTTTTTACTATTTAACTACAAAGCCACCAAAAAGCTACTAGCTTGCTACAAATACATAAAGAAAGAAAATGTTTTTATGTAAGACCGCCTTTACTTTTAATGAATGGCATTTATCTTTTACCTATCCATATTCGTTTATTTTGTTATTGCAAACATTGGCGAAAAATAAAAACAAAATATAAATGAAACGTATTTATTTTTTATAAGTGGCGATTACAATGTGATTTAAAAAGAAATCTGTAATTTAGAGTTTTATTAAAAGTAGGTAAATAGTTACTATAATAATTTTAAACCTAGGTTTATATCTATATATATAAAACAATGACGGGTTTGTTACAACACTTATAACTCGAGATCGGCTCGATCAATTTTCATGGTTTTTGTTTCGTTGGATTTGTCTCCGCCCTGAATAGCAGAATACATTTTAAAAACAAAAGAAAGTCGTGTTAGTTACACTATTTATAACTCAAGAACGGCTGAACCGATTTGGCTGAAAATTGGTAGGGAGGTAGCTAAGAACTGGGAGAAGGACATAGGATACTTTTGGGTAGGGGTAGGGTAGGGTAGGGTAGGGTAGGGTAGGGTAGGGTAGGGTAGGGGTAGGGTAGGGGTAGGGTAGGATAGGGTAGGACTCCGCCGTCTCCCGCCATAAGGGGTGACCCTGGGGAGCAGATAACATGAATCTGCTCCCTAGGGTCACATTCATGTAGTAGGTCGGGGATGCCACTGTGTTCTGGCAATCCCTGTAGGAGTAGGAAGGTATCCATCGCGGGTGCTTAACACTCGCGATTGAGCCATAGGGGGAGGAAACTCTATTCCTTTCACCGGGGCGAGAGTTTATAGTTGTACTCTGTCGTAGAGATAACCAAAGGCCTATACCGGTACTTGGGTCTCTCACTACAAACGACAGAAGGAGGAACACCCGGGGGCTTTTTTAGTGGGTACATCCTCTCTGTGGTGCGACAGCGCACCACGTTCTATAGAGGGTGAGCCCCACATGCCCCTCACTGGCGCAGGGATCAGGTATATAGTGATCCCTGCGCGGGAGGAAGTGCGGTTGCGCATTTTTACCCCGGTAAATAAAAAAATAAAAAAAAGGGGTAGGGTAGGATATGGTACGGGTAGGGTAGGGTAGGGGTAGGGTAGGGGTAGGTTAGGGGTAGGGTAGGGGTAGGGTAGGGGTAGGGTAGGGGTAGGGTAGGGGTAGGGTAGGGGTAGGGTAGGGGTAGGGTAGGGGTAGGGTAGGGGTAGGGTAGGGGTAGGGTAGGGGTAGGGTAGGGGTAGGGTAGGGGTAGGGTAGGGGTAGGGTAGGGGTAGGGTAGGGGTAGGGTAGGGGTAGGGTAGGGGTAGGGTAGGGGTAGGGTAGGGGTAGGGTAGGGGTAGGGTAGGGGTAGGGTAGGGGTAGGGTAGGGGTAGGGTAGGGGTAGGGTAGGGGTAGGGTAGGGGTAGGGTAGGGGTAGGGTAGGGGTAGGGTAGGGGTAGGGTAGGGGTAGGGTAGGGGTAGGGTAGGGGTAGGGTAGGGGTAGGGTAGGGGTAGGGTAGGGGTAGGGTAGGGGTAGGGTAGGGGTAGGGTAGGGGTAGGGTAGGGGTAGGGTAGGGGTAGGGTAGGGGTAGGGTAGGGGTAGGGTAGGGATAGGGTAGGGGTAGGGTAGGGGTAGGGTAGGGGTAGGGTAGGGGTAGGGTAGGGGTAGGGTAGGGGTAGGGTAGGGGTAGGGTAGGGGTAGGGTAGGGGTAGGGGTAGGGTAGGGGTAGGGTAGGGGTAGGGTAGGGGTAGGGTAGGGGTAGGGTAGGGGTAGGGTAGGGGTAGGGTAGGGGTAGGGTAGGGGTAGGGTAGGGGTAGGGGTAGGGTAGGGGTGGGGTAGGGTAGGGTAGGGTAGGGGTAGGGTAGGGGTAGGGTAGGGGTAGGGTAGGGTTAGGGTATTAATCTATGTATAATTTTAACATTTATAAATGAGCATATTAAGCAGGTATTTTAGTTATTGTTTTTAATAATTTTAGTCTTAACTTTATTATTTTACTATATTGTGTCCAATAGCTTGTTCTGTCTATATTAAATTATATTAAGAACAATTGTCATTATTTGGGCGGACCATGAGTATAACGACGGACGAGCTTTAATGCTACCACCGGATCCAATACGCCCCAACTGAGAAGATCCGGCGAAACAAACTCAGTCGGTTATTCTACTGCCGGTTTTAACACGACCCACGTGAGACGGTCCGGCGAAACATACTCAAATGGGCAGAGCGTAGGTTTTGATCCAGTTACTTTTATTATTTATTTGGCATACACATTATTTTCCCGAACGGTTGTCTTTATAATATTTGATTATCTATTAATGTTTTTATACTAATAAAAGAATCTAATTTGAGACAGAACTAGCGGTCTATTAATGTAACTCATTAGGCCGATTACAGATAGTTCACAGAACTACTTACTATTTTACTTAGATACAGGGTCTCTAGGAAGTGTTACGCAGGATGGTTCATGAGACCAAACATCTTTATCCTCAATATAGTCCTTAACGCTATAGTAACCTTTAGATACAAGGACACGTTTAATATATGCTTTAAAAGTTGTATCAGGCAAATCAGTAACACGACTTATAAAACCTAATAATACCATTTCCCATAAATGATTTATTGGTTTTACTTACTCTAAAACCGGGTATGGCAATTTTATGTTTATTTCTTGTGTTAACATTATGAATATCACTTTTTTTACTATAATGATCTATATTTTTTCTAACAAAAATGATATTTTGGTATATGTACTCAGAAGGAGCGGTAAGTATATTTATCTCTTTAAACAGGGTACGTAAGGAGTCGCGACTACCTAAACCGTAAATAGCCCTAACTGCTCTTTTCTGTAATATAAAAAGGGATAAAATATAATGACCACCAAAAATATATACTTGACACCAGAAAAATAAAGTCTAAAATTATAATAGTACTAGCTATTTTAGTCATGACTGCACTTCAAATTGTATTCGAACACCAAATGTAGTAAATGATCACCAAATGTAGTAAATGATCACCAAATCTTAGCGAGCAAATTATTGCGCTATTTCTACCTTAATAAAATCAATGAAAAATGACAATCGGTTAGGTTAGGTTAGAGCTGCGGCCATACAACGGCCAGAACCGAATAGTAAATTAGTAAAACATTTAGGTACTTTTGGTGATCATTTACTACTTTTGGGTTAACAATGATTTATTTGGAGTAATTTTGCTTAAATACGATAGCGAAATGTTAAAACTTTGGTTACCATTTTACATTAAAATGCGGGTTTAATTTTGGTGATCATTTTCAATTTTTTTGGTGGTAAGTTAAACATATTAAGCCATATAAAAATACTATTGACATCAGCGGCTGAACCCCAAAGCAGTATTCCATAGGACATAATGCTATGAAAGTACGCGAAATACACTAGTCTAGCAGTTGCTTCATCTGACAATTGCCTAATTTTTCAGACAGCATAAGATGCGGAACTGAGTCTACCAGTTAATTTTCCAATATGAGGGCCCCATTGCAGTTTTGAATCTAATGTTATTCCTAGAAAAACTGTCGATTGAACTAGGTCCAACGTTTCTCCATTAAGTGAAGCAATTGGTTTAGCGGTAGTTACATTTGGTAGCGCAAATCTGACGCATTTAGTTTTACCCGCGTTTAATAAAAGATTATTTGAAGAAAACCAATGTGAAAGTATACTAAGTGTTTTATTGTGTTCAATAAGGTTAGTATCTTTTCTATTGACTTTGAATATTAATGAGGTATCGTCTGCAAAAAGAACTATATCTGACAGTTTATTTATGACTAGCGACCCGCTCCGGCTTCGCACGGGTACAATACTGATACGTATACTACAGAATGTCTTTAAACCTCTAACAAACGGGCGAAATTTTGTCAAAACAAACAGAAACAAATTAATATGGGTACCTACTAAAACTCAGTGAAATAAGTAGGTGGGTATACTTTTATCGTATGAAATACCTACCTATACTCTTCAGGACTAACAATACAACAAACACTAAATAAATAGGTATTCAAGTAGATACCTACTTTTTTTTTTGTTTTGTGTTCGTTGTAACTATGATGGATAGATACCCATCATAGTTACAACGAACACAAACCAAAAAATTGCCTTATAATTCTTAAGGATCGAGCGCGCATAATCGCATTCGGCCTACCTCACTCGCTGCGCTGCGAAAACATGCGCTGTTATTTTGCGATAACTTCTAAGTTATTGTGTAGGGGTCAAATAATCTGCATGAAATGCTTAAGAATATTAACTCATTTAAAATGATAAGGATAAATACTGAATCCGTCTGATTAGCTTACAATTACCGCATTAGAAATGATCATTTTTCTAAAAGATATAATGGATATAGCAAGTTAACCTTGAAAGATAGACATATGCTATTGCAGACTTTTTTGTAGATCTAAAACGGAAGAATATTTTCGCCATACATTGTTTTGTTATATCTCATAGGGTTTAGGCAGCGTTTTCGTTGAAAGCTCCCAAATGGCTTAATTTTTTCCGACACCTCTGACAAATATCAATATATATTAGTCAAATGTACACATAAACTAAACAAATCATATACGTAAACCTTCCGGAAGAATCGTTCTATCGATTGGTAACAACCGCATGAAAATCCATGTAGTAGTTTTTGAGTTTATCGCGAACAGACAGACAGCCAGACAGACGCGGCCGGGGACTATGTTTTATAATATGTAGTGATGTAGTGATAGCGGTTGCCCGCGGTTCCGTGCGGATGTAGGTTACCGCTGCAAAAAGCCTACCCAGGAAAAACACGGTCAGCAAAATGAATCCCAGGTCAATTCACAGACACCGACACAAACATCGACGACGCAGTCATTATCCGCAGGCTGCACAGATTGTCTTTCTGTGGATGTTAAAGTTGTTAATGATGAAAATTTTTAAATGTAATTAATACTAAGTTTTCACTTCTGCCGGCAGTCCCGGAGTGCAACCCGTTGTTTTAGGATAGATAACTAAAGCGATTATTGTAGAGCTTCTCTATAAACAACATTTGACGTTAAATTATTTTCAGGTAACAAAATATACTGATGGTCGGGAGCCCCGACCCGTGATATGGCAACGTAAAGTTACCCATGCGTAAAATATTCTTTGCGTAAATCAATTCCTATTAATTTGAATGTTTGGCCCTGGGATTTGTTTATCGTTAGTGCGAAAGAAATTTTACTGGAAATTGGAGCCTTTTGAAGGGTATAGGCAAATCAGTAGGGATCATGGGTATTCTTGGTATATGAGCTAATTCACCAGCTGCTCATGAGGTGATAGCCCAGCGGAGTTCAGAGAATTTAAAAATTCCTGGGGGTAGTGCACTGCGTCCTCGATGTTAGTGACGGTGTCCATGAATTTAGCAGAAATCGTAATATTTTAATTTCGCCATATTTTTAAAACCAAACGTCCAATTTTAATAATTCAAGGACCAAATATTATCTACATAAACTTTACTCAGTGATGAACTAATTTATTTTGATAAGGACTAATAGCATGAGTAAAATAAACGCGTATAAATGTAGTCCAAAAAAAAAAACAAGATTTCTAAATAAAAAAATAGTTGTTGTGCCTCACTCGACATAGATAGGTATAGTGTGTCGCAGACTTTTTTGTAGATATTTATAAGATCTACAATTAATTAGAACATTTTATGGTTCTATCTTTTATAGTTTAGGCAGCGTACGCAAAATAAGTAACTTTTCTGGTTGATTTTTTACACCTTGTGTCCGAAAAACCCAAATATCTTACGGAACCTTATTTTTTTCCAAAATAAAATTTAGCCTATGTTACTCATGGATAATGTGGCTTTCGAATGGTGAAAGAATTTTTGAAATCGGTCCAGTACTTTTTGAGCCTATTCATTACAACCAAACAAACAAACAAAGTTTTCCTCTTTATAATATTAGTATAGATGTATGGTAAATCATTGATGTAAACTAAGAACAGAAAAGGACCCAGAATAGATCCTTAGGGCACGCCCATTTTTATTAAATGCTCTTTTGAAGCAACGCCGTCTACATATACTATTTGTTTCCTATCAGATAAATAGGATATAACAAGATCAAGCGATTTTTCAGTAATTCCATAATATTTTAACTTAAGAACGAGCGTCTCATGATTTACACAGTCGAATGCCTTGGAAAGGTCACAGAAGACTCCAAGAGCATCTTGCGACCCCTCCCAAGCCTCTAGTATGGATTTAATCAGAGTGCATCCCGCGTCCTGAGTTGACCGGCCTTTAGTGAATCCAAATTGCCTATCGTGCAATATCCCATTTAGATTAAAATGTGTCAACATTTGATTAAGCATAATCTTTTCAAATACTTTACTTAGAGTTGGCAATATCGAGATAGGTCTATAGTTAGTCGCGTTATTTGAGCAACCTGATTTAAATATCGGCATTATTTTACTAATCTTCATTAAGTCAGGGAATACTCCATCAGTTATGGATGTATTAAAGATAGCTGCTAGAATAGGAGCGATATTTTGTATTACTGTGTCAATAGCTTTAACAGAAAGTCCCCACAAGTCTTCTGTGCCTTTCATTTTAATTGTTCGGAATGCCTTTACAATATCAACATCATTTATTGTCCGGAAGCCGAATTTAGACACGTCTGATTTAATGTTCGCTTTTAATAGTCTTTTAGCTTCCTGAGGGGAAGATGACAGGTATTTAGTGGTAACCATTGTAAAAAAATTAGCAAAAAAATTAGCAATAATATTTTTATCTGAGACTAACTTATCACTGATATTTAAGTTTATAGTTTTATCTTTAATTTTGTTTTTACCAGTCTCAGTATTTATTATTTTCCACGTTGACTTTATTTTGTTATCCGATTTTCTTATTAATTCACTCATATACAGTGACTTTGCCTGAATACAAACTTGTTAAAAAAATTTAGAATATATCCTAACAGTATTTATAAAATTGTCATCAGTTGTGTAGGACCTTATATTATATAATTCATACAAAACATCTCGGCTCCGTCTTATACCTTTGGTAGCCCAAGTATTAAATTTTAATTTATTAGGGTCGATTTCTAAACGTTTAATTTTACAAACTCTCTCAAATTCCTCATGAATTGATTGAGCTAATGTATTATACATAGCATTAGAACTACTGCCTGAATCTAAAGTTTGTTGACACAATCTCGTTTTTAAATTATGACTAAACTTATCTAGATTTTTCTTTGTGAGGGGTCTGAAACTAATAATTGATTTTTCTATAATCAATGTGTTATTAACTTTAACAATTTGGCACTTGTGGTCAGAAGGAACACCAGTTACCAAACTTTTATCGGCTACCTCAAAGTTTGTGATAATATTATCAATGCAGGTGGCCGTTGTGACTCTAGTAGGCTCAGAATACAAACAGTTTAGATTAAAAGACATAAAAAGAGCCAGAAAACTATTTTTATCTGTTGAATCTACCAAAATATCTATGTTAAAGTCACCACAGATCAATATCAATATGTATGAAGGCACACAGTATTATTTTATTGCATTATAAGTCTAACATCTTTGTGAAACTATCTGTAATATCTTTTTTTGTTAAGTTTTTGCAATTGCCTACCAGTAATGTTATGCAGGACTCATTTGAATAATTTGTATTCATAATCTTACTTACTAAATCTTTGTAATGTAATCCTGGTATACTATAGTTAAATAAAGGCTGACATAGTTGATTATTGAGCAGAGAGCCCAGACCTACACCTATGTCATCTGAGTACAGGACCGATGTAGTACCACATTTAGTGTATGATGAGTCAGAGCACCTCGTTGGGGTCTTGAGCTCACAGTTAATTATTGAGTCTATTGATGTTTTAGTTAAGATGTTGGAAGAAATTAAATCATTTGTTTTACTAGATGATTCATTACATACATGAGCCAGATCTTGAATTTTAATTTTAAAAGATTTATATTTACTGTATGTGAAATATAAAATTATTTCATTAGGTGACAAATCCCATCCATTTTAATATGATTTTAGGTCACAACTCATTAGAGCCACCCGGCGACCAGCCCGCACCGCCTCGTCGCACGGCGCGGCGTCCACTTGTTGTCGATAGGTGGTCTACGGGTGGACGCCACGTTACCACCAATAAAGGTCGCGCGGTCAACCAGTGAGCCCCGCACGGCCAACGAGTGAACGCCGCGCGGTCAACGAATGGACGTCGCTTGGTCCACGAATGTTCTATTAGTCTGTTAACAATTGGCACTAGGTGAATCATTCGCGGGCAGCGCGCGGTCCACACGGGACCCGCGCGTTGGCAATGCGCAATCAACGCAAGGCAAGCATGCAAGTAGCGACCGAGTGGTCTAACCGCCTTCCGCGGTTTATTTCAATGAAGTTATCCATTACAGTTCTAGTCCATTTTTTTAATAATATAAATGCAATGTATTTATATTATTAAATATAAATACAAATTTTTTGTCCTGATTTAATTTATAGATCTCATGTTTTAAAATCACTATTTTGTTGTATTATGCACAGTCATTATATACCTTTATGTTTTCTTAAGTATGCCATTGATATTTTAATCACTTGCAAATTATTCATACCAATTTACAATACATAAATAAAAGAATAGCTAATGTTGTTGGCAGTTGCCACTTTAAAATAATATTATGACGTTTAAAATCTTTTCAACGCTACAAATGAAATAAATATACTTAGTACGAAGGTACTAAGATCAAAAGTACACGTATTTTGTCTTAAGAAAGAAAATGTTATAGTTAAGCGATAAGCTTACAAAAACATTTTCTTTGAAAGGAAAATTGTAATTGTGAAGTCTTTTTGAGGAAATCAAGATTATAAGTCAGACAGGCGCTAAATTTAGCTAATTGAATTATATATTATTATAATGATGTAAGGTTAAAGAAGCCACGACGGATCAAAACCCAGGGGCACAATATTGCCCATGGGAGGAGATAAGTGATGGGTTTGAGGTGATCATTAAATCAAGCCAGGTGTCATCACCAAAAGCATTGTGGTGAGTAGCTTGGAGTGGCAGAATGTGAAGGCAACTTGATTCAATGATTTAAAGGAGTTTACGGGAACGAGGAGAGTTGGAGGCTAAAAGGTTGGTATTGAAATCTCCCATTATGATGTGGTGAACATACTCTGAACCCAAAGATTCTAAAACCAACTCCGGTGGTGAAGTAGTCAGCATTGGGGGGGGCAATAAACAACTCCGACAACGGATTTTGACCCTTTAAAATTTATCTCTAGGAATCAGTGTTGCCAACCCTATCTTAGTATAAAACTGTAGATATGCTTGAAAAAAACTGTAGGAAACTGTAAAATATACCAAATTACGAATGTGTATAACATTGACAACTTTCGAAGTATAGACCTTATACCAATAAGGCCTCAATTCTGGTGACGCATGGAGTCACGTGTGGCTAGCAGAGTTTTGTACACTAGTAGTATTCTTATTAACCCCTCGCGCTAAGCTAAAATGAATTTGGTGGTACAACTGCTCTAAATATTATACTAATATATAAAGCAGAAAAGTTTGTTTTCTTGTTTGCTTGAATGCGCTTATCTCAGAAACTACTGGACCGATTTGAAAAGTTATTTCAATGTTAGATAGCCCATTTATCGAGGAAGGCTATAGGCTATATTTAAATATCAAGTTCCCACGGGAATAGGAGCTACGCGAGTAAAACTGCGCGCGGGAAGTTAGTTCAATCATACGGCTTTGTAATTTGTATCAGTGTGTTTACGGCGAATTGATTTTAATTTCACTAGGTAAGTATTCAGATTCGGGCTCCATCGCAAAACACCAATTACGAGCCCCCAATCGTGGTGACAAGCGTTAAAAAAGTTATGATATGATAATAACCCTCGTTGTGTCTTAATATAATTCAAACAAGAGCAAAGAAAGAACGTGTGGAACCATTCAAACAAAGCAAAAACAAAATGACAATGGCTATTTGACAGAAGAATGGTCTATCCGTAGCAAATTATTTTATCTGATTAGCAACGACAGTACTCACGTTTTACAGACATGTGTTTTTTTAGACGGATATTTTTATTCAGAGGTACACGAGACCTTTACCAGGCATAAAGGCGAGCATATAAATAGCCTTAAATGGTTTATCCTACTAACCCTACTATTATCTATACTAATATTATAAAGAGGAAATATTTGTATTTTTGTGTGAGTGAAACTCAAAAACTACTGTGCCGATTTTAATTCCCAATGGTAAAAAATTCTTTCACCATTGGGAAGCTACATTCACCCTGAGTGACAAAGTCTATATTTAAGATGATGGATGTTTGTTATTCTTTCACGCCAAACTACAGAACGGAATTGGCTGAAATTTTGCACCGGGATAGAATATACGCTGGATTAACATATAGGCTACAAAACATCACAATCTGACCCACTGGAGGCGAGTAACGCGGGTAAAACCGCGGGGCGCAGCTAGTGGACTATAAAAGTGCACCCGTGCAAAGACGGGGCGGGCCACTAGTATATAAGTTATAAAATTCGGTAAGTTATCTAACAATACGAAGTCGCGGACATTAGGTAACTAATTTCTGTAACCTTAATTATTTTGGCCGGATTCTTTAAGGTATAGGGGACTCACCCAAGATTAAAGTTTAAGTGCTATTAAAGGACAAAATTCATTATACGGCAATTTAAAATAGTAAATTTAAAAGGAAGGTTAAGGAATGAAACGATTTTAAAGTATTCAATCGACATTGTAAAATGAACTTTGTTTCTACTTGTATAGTGCACTTTATTGATAGATAGCCCGCATTCTAGAACCCTATTTACATAAGTCAAGGACGTTATACAGCGATAATTGCAGGTACGGTGACGTAGACAAAGTAGAGCAACAGTTGCACAAAACTGCCTTGAAAAAAATCTAGATGTCATAATTTTGCAATCCACCAACTGCCATGAGCCGAGGTTTTTTATATTCCTGACCAGGTTAAATGGCAAAGGAGGTTCAAATACAAGCCAGCTAGTGCTAGTACAGTAGATATGTAGGTAAGCCACCCATATCTTGCTTGCCCATTCGCCTTTGCCCTAGTGAGTTCTGGCGACATAAAATCTGGCGATATAAAACTAATATTGTATTTTCATACCTGACAGCGTTTAGGCTAAAGCAGCGATATAAACTACCTATATATATAAGCAGCAATAATCAAAAAATATTATTAAATAACGGATGGTATTTAAAAGTACTTCAATTTATTCCCATTTCATTTACCTAATTTTGCCTGTGTTCCACCAAATATACTGAATGTGCACCAAAATATGTTAATTAAAATATGTCATAACGACCATCTATTTAACAACTGTTTTGCCTATTCGGTTCTGGCACTCGCCGGCCGCTGCCGCGGCACCGCTCGCTTCGCTCGCTCGGCACGTGCGTTGTATGGCCGCAGCTCTAACCTAACCTAACCGATTGTCATTTTTCATTGATTTTATTAAGGTAGAAATAGCGCAATAATTTGCTCGCTAAGATTTGGTGATCATTAACTACATTTGGTGTTCGAATACAATTTGAAGTGCAGTCGTGAGTAAAATAGCTAGTACTATTATAATTTTAGACTTTATTTTTCTGGTGTCAAGTATATATTTATGGTGGTCATTATATTTTATCCCATATAAAAAAGTGTTATATCTTGGTGTTAATTTGGAATTTGTTTGATGTAACATATTTTGTTAGCCGAGTAGTTTATTATAGTAAAACAATTAAACGGGTTTAAGATCAATATTTTAGAAATGCATACATAGATGTACCTTAAGATTTTTGGTGAACACAAAAATATTATCCTTAAATAACTTAAAAAACAATAATCAAATTAAATTAAACTAAGTATAAAACTAAAACTAGCTTAAACTAAAAACTTAAAAATCTAACAAAAGTGGATGTCCATGAGGCATCGTGCCAAGAACACTAGCTGCATTGCCACGTTGAATAGCTATTGCTATTCTCTGTGCGAGAAATGAGCCGGCCCTCTTGTCACCAGCGGCGTCGATCAACCGAGGGAATTATTGTTTAAAAAACGTTTTTGTACTTGGACCAAAAGTTTGGAAGCCAAGCGGTACAAACACGTAGTCACTAGATAGTGTCACGTATTTGCGCCGCTTGGCCTCTTCTGCAGCCTCCGCCGCGGCTCCGGCCCTCAAGACTGATCCGCTGAGACGAGAAGTAGGGTCCCAAACGAGAGCCCTTCCCCGTTCCCAGGGGATCAAAGTCAGACCGTCCGGACGCTTGCCATCATCACGAACCATGCCTACGGGTTCTAAGATAGATGGAACATTGATGGTGGCAAGCGCCCGTTTGATAATGTCATTAATGGAGCCGTGGCGGGAAAATCTGCCGGCACTGCGTTGACAGAAGAGTCCATGGAGTCCGTTCCTGTCGACGTCGCTGCCACATGGACACCGATGACGCTCGACGATGGCAGCACCCAGTCGAAGACCGACGGCAATGCGGAAGCTGCCATTGTCGAACAGCGCTCCGAGGTTGGCAGAAGGAAGGGCGTGTAACCATTGTCCCGGTTCAAATTCAGAGACAGCTAGAAACCTTGCGCGGTCTTGATCATTGGAAACATTTTGAACCAAAACTTTATGAACTCTCTGCACCAATGGAACATCCCAAAGTTTTTGACTGGTTGGTTCCTTGGAGAAGTTTTCATTGGGGCAGAGAGTTTTCCAGGCTTCTATTGCATCCGATGCACAGTGTAACTCTGGGGTTGGCTTTTTAAGTATTTGAGAGCACAGGCTTGATACACTGTGCACTGATGAAAGGAAAGCCGGAAGAGCTACACTAGAATTTTTTCTTATTCCGATGCCACCAGATCTAATATGTAAAGTGGCTTGAGTCCAGGCATCGTCCTCGAGGTTTAAATTTAGAATTTTTTCGAAAGCATTTTTGAGGGTGTCATCCAAGTTTTCTAAAATGTCTGTATGTTTCCAGTTTGGGCATGCTCTAAGAATATTTAAGTAAATTTAGGAACAAAAAGGCAATATTTTAAAATTGTATATGCAATATGAGGATTTAATAAGCCCAATCTATTGACGTTTTTCGAAAGTACGAGTACACTTTCCTCGAGTAACGGTGCTCCTAGAAGGTAAAGCGATTCCATTTGAAGAATTTTTATTTCAGACGAAATTTCTTGAAAATTTTGAATAAGAATTTTTCGATCAATAGGATTGAATTTGTTAGAAATACAGAGTTCACATTTACCTAAATTTAGTTCCAAATTTAAATTCCGAAAGTTGTTGATAACATTGATCAAATCGTCTTTCACCGTGTCAGCTTTACCTCCTAAGGCACCGTCGTCTAGGTACCAGACATTTAACTTTAAATTTAAATTGGATGTAATGGGATGAATTCCTGATTCCAATCATAATCAAATTAATTAAATTAATTTAACATAATAAATCGATAAGCCAACATACGTTTTGACTATTTACAAATACCTTTAATAGGTTTACGTGTACAAAAACATATTTTTAGGGTAAACATATTTAAGCCCTAAAGGGTAAAAAGGGTAGGCGGTTTTTACCCTTTGGTAAGTTATTAAAACTTAACTGTCTGTCTTTAGGCTTTATATGACGAACCGCAATAGCAAGGCACTAAAAATAAAATAAAATAATTATTAGAGGGAGCTCCCATATAATAAACTTTTTATTTTTTTTGCCTTCTTTTGCTCGATTTCACTAGCGGCAATACTTAGGTAGCCCCTTGAAAATGGGTCGGAGCACTTCGTGCGCAAGTCCGACTCGCACTTGGCTGATTTTTCTTAATTAGGTACTCGTGCACAGAAATTTCTGTCCCATTAATGCAATATTTTACTTGGCTGTGTACTTTTGACGACCTTAGTCAACCAGCTGATCGAATGGAGAAGAACGAAGGTCGACAGAAGTCACAGGAAAAGGGGTAGAGCATATTTCTACTATATTGGCGCTAGATATCCTTGTGTAAATTCTAAGATTTCTTTCCGGGTCTGGTTGGTTGACGGACTACCATCCGTGCGTCGGAAAGCACGTTAAGCCGTTGGTCCCGATTATTTTAACATCATCTATATTATAGTCGTTTATATCAAGGAACGGGCAGCAGCGTTTCCTTGTATGATACAACATAGTACTGCGGTTACCAACCCGCCTGCCAAGCGTGGTGACTATGGCAAATAGCCCCATCGGGAGTAGCCTTAAAACAATACCATAAATACAATGAGCCTATAACCGTTCAAAAGGTGCCTGTGATGGATGGACTGCAAACACCAAAAAGCAGCACCGTTTGTACATACACGGATTTCCTTTCCGTTGTGTAATCGTATTATTACTTCCCAAGATATAAAAAGAATAGTTGCCTCATTTTCATTTGTTTATATTTCCACAGACCTATTAATATCTATTGCATATGAATCTAAGAGGATAATCGTTTGTTTTCCTTCTTGTTCGTATATCCGAGCGAAACTTTTTTTCTGATACTGGTAATCTGTATTGATGTTGGTAATTTACTTCGATACAATGTTTGCAAATGTTCTATCCTTACTAATGATACATGACAAGCTCCGTAGCGTAGCGGTATTTGGCTCGCTTTTATAATAGGGGGTCGTGGGTTCGCTCCCAACACCTAACTGGAAATCTTTGTGTAAATTCCAAGATTTCTTTCCGGGTCTGGTTGGTGAGCCGTTGGTCCCGATTATTATTACATCATCTATAATAATCGTATATATCAAGGAACGGGTAGCAGCGTTTCCTTGTGTGGTACAACATTATTCTGCAGTTAACAAACCGCTTTCCAAGCGTGGTGACTATGGCAAATACCCTTCCTCGGGAGGAGGCCTATATTCAGCAGTGGACGCTATACAGGCTGTTGATGATGATGATAACTAATATATAAAGTTAGCTTGTTTAATTGCGCTTATTTTAGGAACTACTGGTCCGATTATAAACAGTATTTCAGTGTTAAATAGCCCATTTATCGAGGTAGACTATATCCTACTAATATTATAAACACGAAAGTTGTAAGTATGGATGGATGGATGGTTTGTTTTTTTTTTTTTTTTTTTTTCGGACGGACATATTTAGTTAGCCCTGAGGCTTTTGCTACTTCACCGGGCACAAAGGCGAGCAGAGCTCCAGCCTAGATAAATGGTTTAAACACTACAAACTAAGCAACCTGCGCAAGAGGGCGTCCCCTGTGGGACTTGGACCTCGGCTCAGGGCGGTCGCTGACGGGGAGATTGAGGGATTATGGCTTTTAGTTTAGGGGAGTTTTGTGCAACTGTCGCTCTACTTTACAGTTCGCGGGCCTCTCGGACTTCGGGTCTACGAGGGCATCGGAAGGTTATGGATGGATGGATGTTTGTTACTCGTTCACGTAAAGACTAGAGAATTAGGCTGACACTTTGCACGGGGATAGTTAATTAGCTCGATTACCACTGGAGCAGAGTAACGCTGGTGAAACCGCGGGGCGCAGCTAGTTTAATTATAAAGTTCTTAAAGGAATGGTTATGGTGGTAAAACTGCGCGCAAGAAACTTTTTTTTTTTTACCTACAACTCCCGCATTAGGGTAATAAATCCCTGTGTCGTGGGGGACTTTACAAACATTCATTTCACGGACACTAAGTAAAGCAAGACTAACTACAACAGACAACTATTTGTGGTTCACACAAATAATTGTCCCGGGTAGGAATAGAACCCAGAACGCCAGGTCCCAGAAGCAACTACCATAACCACTGAGACACCGGTCAGTTCGTATATATAATTATAATAGCTTCAGCCCGCGGCTTTGTCCGCGTAGAAAGCTTTGTCCGCGTAGAAGGTAAAAATATTTTGAAATAATTCACACGTTAAGAAGCTGTTTTAGGTACCAACATTATGCTTTTATCAGTAAGAATTGAACTCAAAAACGTCAAGTAAAAGTACTGGGTATTTCACTATATAATAATATAACATGTACCTACCTAATAAATGTTGGAGGAGCACTGATTCCCATATTACAGGTATAAACCTAGTTTGGGAGTCAGGGATCCGCTCTATATTACTGTTATCAAATTTTTGGTGTTACTTAAAATATAACTTGTAAAACTGTGTAAATTATTATTGGAAAATAAATTATTATTATTATTATCGAGCGTGTTCTTTTTCTCAGCTCGTAGGCTGGTTTTAGCTACATTTACGGGCCAAAGCCAAGTAAATGCAGTGTGTGGTGTGTATTTAGGATGAGTGTGTATTTTCTTCCTCTAATTGCATGAATTTTCTAACTATTCTACAGGTGTTTAAGATTATTATTATTATTATTACTATACAATATGTAACAAAAACCCTGTCCGATCAAAATACGTACTAGAAAAAATGGTTATAAAAATGTAATTCATAAAAACCAAAAGTTATTGAATTTTTATTTTTATAATCCATGCGAAATTTACCACTGAATATGGGAAATTTTCATAAGTTGACAAAGAGTGTTGACTCTTCTCTGACAAAAAACTATAGGTAGTAAACACGTGAACTTTGTCAGCGATCAGTGTGTTGATATTCACTGGGAAAAATAATTATCTCAAATCCATTAAATGGTTACGTATATGGGTACGCAGTACGATGCTGAATAATACCCTTAAGGATCGGACAGGGGTTTTGTTACATGCTGTATAATGTCTTTTGACGGGGCGTCCTCTATTCTGGATTCAGTGTGGATTTTTCAAGCCCGTGAATTTATCGTAACTTAAAGAGTACCAGTGTTAAGATCAGTTATTTGTTTGTGTTCTTAATTTTTATGTTTAGTTTGTTTTTACTGAGCATTTTTTTATCATGTTTATGTAGTATGTACAAAGTGTTACGTTTTTTTTTTTAACGCTATAATCTGGACATCTTTAAGGCTAAAGTGAACAGACACTTTCTAGGCAAACGTGTATCATCTTAGGCCTTATCTTCGCCTTCCATCAAGCGAGATTATGGTCAAACGTAAGCCTATAAGTAGTAAAAAAAAAGTTATGTTACAATCAATAAGACATATCTAAATGTTTAGTTTTAAGATATTTTTTATTCTGATTGTAATACGAAGTCACGGGCATCAGCTAGGTCATAATTATAAATATATATATACAAGATGTTTTTTTTCTTTTGATTCCTTTCGCTGCGTACGCTACAATTCCTGTTGTTGCATCGCTTGGGCAGTCGCATCTGCTCCGTAGTCGCAGTTAATTTTTATACGTAATCCACTGTCAGTCTGTCAGTGCAATATTACGTCCAACCTGACAGTTTGAACGCCTGAACCGATTTTGCAAATATTTTTTTTTGTTTTTGTTAATGTCCAGAGAAATAAAAACGGACGAATAAAAATAAGAAAATTAAGCGGAAAATTACGAAATTTTAGAAAACATAACTTCAATGTAACATTTTTTTAAATGTAGGATTAGCTCCTTTGACAAAACAATATTTTTACTTTATGGCGTTTCGCATGACAATGACTTGCGTGGTGCTCTTAGTTCACATCACGGTTTGTTGAAAGCTATAACGCCTAATATTTAAAGTTAAATTTAATATAGAGTCTTAATTAAGACAGGGCAACATCTGTCGGGTCTGCAAGTTAATTGCTATTGTTTCCTGTACTGTAGGGGAAAAAATATTAATCGTCTCTATTAAGACGGACAATCATAGATTATTTATTGCTAGTTACGCCCCGTAGTTTTACTCGCATTGCACTGCTAATCCGCTCCAGTAGTGGGATGTCGCGTGATGTTTTGTAGCCGGTTATGTTATGTTAATTCAGCTTGTAAACCATACCCGTGCAAAATGTTAGCCAACTCCGTTTCGTAGATTGTGCTTCTAGGACATTGGAATAAATAAGTTAAATAGATTTTACTGAACATTTCTGAAAAATTATTAATGACGGTTGGAGCCGAAACCGTATTCTAGAAATCGCCATTAAATATGAATAATACTCACGAAAGTTATAATACTAAAATGTCAGACTGTTGCCCAAACTGGAACACAGTCAGTTCGTTATAGACACATTCGATTTGGTTGAATTCTATACATGTGTCTTTTAGTCATGAAAAATCACAAAATCACTGACATATAATATTCTACTTAACTGTGTAACCCATAATGGGCAAATCTATTATGGCATCTAGTTTGTCAAGAACATAATTTTTCTTGGTTGATCTTTATATCAACCAAGATATTCGAATATAGTTTTATTATATTCTATTATATGAATGTTGAAAAAAAATACTGTATGTGCGTTTGTTTGTTGCGGCTTACATCAGTAACGACTGGGCCGATTTTGACTGCACTTTTACTGGTAGATACTTTTTACTTTCCCCGAAAACAACATTTCACTTTTTTTAGGAAGATGAAGTGGCGGGTAACCGCTTAAAACGAATAGGTATAACATGTTTATCCACTTACCCCTTACCACAATTCGGTACGGATCGGTTGGAAACTACTCAGAAGGGAACAAAACTCAATTAGCGGAAATATTGGGTAGCTTACCCTCTATGGCAGGAAATACCTACGTTTAGACATGCGCAAAATGTGTCAGCAAAAAGAAATGAATGAAGTATATCTTTTGGCTCAATGAAGTAGTCCACTGATTTAGTTCAGTACTTCATTTAGTTCAGCAAATCACAACGAATCAATGAGATATAGACATGCGCAAAATGTGTCATTGAAGTATACTTCATTTGAACTAAGTGAACTATATCACTCATTTACTTCGCTAGTTCAGCTTATGAACAAGATTCATTTGAATCAGTTTTCGCATGTCCTTCAAACGATCATCGAATTCATTTACTTCACTAGTTCAGTTTATGAACTAGATTCATTTGAATCAATTTTCGCAGGTCTTTCAAACGATCATCGATCGTGCAATGAACTAATAACAAGAATGATTATATTGTTTTATATTAGTTCTTTATGTTTTTTTTTTAATTATAAGTACCTATAGCTTTCATTTAAAAGCATTAAGTTATATTGTGTACGTATTTTATTGAATATAAGAATTTTAACACTGTGAACTAAATGGACTAAACTGAACTATTGAAGTATATGAATCTGCACTGAACGAAAGAGATACAGAGTGATTCCAACTGAAGTACTTCAATTGAAGGATTCATTCGCGAACTACACATTACATTAATGTAAATATACCTACGTTAGGTATATTTACTTCGCCAAATAATTAATTCCAATCTACCTATTAAAATTCTTATTGCTAACTAGCTGCCCCAACGGACGTTGTCCTGTCTCAACTTTGTTTGTCATATTGTTTTAAATAATATTAATTTTTGGCATCCTCGTTGGCGATATTTACTGCACGCATACTGACAATGTTATGTCAAACGCCATAAGGTGACATTAGTAAAAGGTTCTCATGAAAAAATAAGAAAATTGCACGGAAAATTAAGAGCTTTTTTCTCATTATTTTCCACGCAATTTTCTTATAAGAAATAATAAGAACCTTCTCTTGGCAATAACAAACCCAATAAAAAAAGAATTAGTGTTATTACTAGCTTTTCTTTTCAATCTTCGGTTCCCGTGAGAATGTATGCATAAAATAAGATCAAAGGTTCCGTATAGTCGTTCTCGGGTCGTTCGAGTCGTTAACACGCTTGAGGAACTCGCATGCTCAATGTGGGGTCAGCCTAATAGTCACCGATGTTTTTGACTATTTACACCTGGTAAACAGGCTTGTGCCTGATTATACAAGCTGAAGCTTGTATAGTCAGTATCAGTTCCCTGGTATTATCATAACAAATTACAAAAGAAAAACGGAGCGCGGAAAAAAATGCCGAATTGTGTACAAATCAAAGATCAACATTATTTTAATAATATTGGAGTACTATGAAATATGATAACAACAATTTTATCTACACTAATAAAAATAAATAAAGTTTTTATTTACGTAAACATATTACAGGTATTTGCAAAAAGTCAAAACATTTTATGGCTTATTAATATATTAAATTAATGAATTTAGTTGAGTTATTATAGTTCTAATTATAATAATAATTAATAATTTGTATTTTATATTTATTTATAGCTTTAGCGTAAAAGCTGTCAGGTATGAAAATACAATTTTAATTTTTTATCTATAATTTAATAGTCTTAAGTTCTGTCCTTTGAGTTTTTTTTATGTGCAACTCTCCCTCTTCTTTACAGTTCGCGGGCCTCTCGGACTTCGGCTCTACGAGGGCATCGGATGGTTGTTTGCAAACTAAGGGTCAGGAGGACGAGGGGGGACGTACTCTTCTCCGGCGGGTCGGATAGAGTGGTCTCTGTGTAGTGGTGCTAGTTTCTTGCAGTCTTTTTACTGCTAGTTGGTAGATTGTTATCTCGTCGTCTGGGTCATCTAGGACGCCCGGAGGCCGACAGTGCTTACGACGCTTTGTGGGCAAAGGCCTATAGTCAGATGCTGCGACAACCAACGGGTTTGGGTGTCGCGCCGAGGATTCAAAGAAGCGTTCCGACGCCTCTTTCATCCACTGCTTGATGGAAGGCAGTTGGAGATCAGAATGTAAATTGCGATTACGAATGAACCACGGTGCCCCGGTGGCACGTCGAGTGAATGTACTTTGAATAGTCTGTAAGCGGTACAAACTGCTAGACGCGGTATGAGCAAATACGGTGCTCGCATATGTCATAATTGGTCGTACGCATGTTGTATAAATCCTAACCTAGTGATAATTTGCTGCGTGAATTTAGAAGACAGTGGAGCCGACTAAGCGTAAGTAAAGCGCGTGCACGAACGGTTTCTACATGCGCTCTAAAGTTTAGTTTTCGGTCAAGGATTACGCCTAAGTGCTTGGCTTGCCGTTCCCAAGGGATTGGTTCGCCGAACATCTTGACCGGTGTACTGTTTAATCTCGAGAAGAGTACCGCGGCACTCTTTGTCGGATTTACTTCGATTCTCCACTTTCTGAACCACTTGCCTAAAGCATTTGATGATGATTGTAGAGCGTCGTGAATGGCGGCAGGGCTGCGGCCCGAGTAGTATAAAGCCTTATCGTCCGCGAATATAGCCAGATGGGCTTTCTTGGGTTTCGAGATGTCACTTGTGTAAAGCGAGAACAGGAGTGGCGAAAGTACTGAGCCTTGTGGCACTCCTGCTTGGATCGAGTGAGGGGAAGAGTAATCTCCTTCTACACGATACCTAAAGGTTCTCCCCAAAAGGTAGTCTCGTATGATGTGCACGAGACGGTCCGGCACTTTGAGTTGGTATCTTTGTATATGTTATTATTAAGATGGACCATATAAGTATATCGTCGGACGTGGTAATGCAGAAAAAAATTGGCTTCAATACATTGTTCGACAGCGCTCCGTCATCACTTATTAGGTCTGATCCCATGTGTAATTGATGTTATAAAAATCAAGATGTCTTTTTTCTGATAGTCTTTTACGTAGCCACAAGGCTTTGCTACTTCTCTAGACATGAAGACTTGTTAGTCCAATTTAATTAAAAGGGATTTTATAACAAATACGGTAAAGTAGAAACAGTGTTGAAGGAAGTCTTTGATTTTATAAATGTAATTTCCTGTCGCGCAAATAGAATCCACAACCTCAGAGCCTTAAATAAATCGCAACCTTTACTAAACTCTGACCTTTACCTCTAGGTTACGCAGATCTTCACAAATCATGTTAGGTAATATCAAATAAAAGCAGCTTGTTTGACATTTTAGTAATAAATGATGTGTTTACTATTTACTGAACATTAATTATATTTTAATTAAATTATAATCGATATTCATTTACACAAAAGTAAATCACTTTTTGGTCGCGACCACAAATTCGGCGTCCTGCGGTATGCCGGCGGCTGTGGTGCGTAAGCACAAACAAAGTGGTGTTACGATAGGCGACAGCCGAGCGGCGCACTACATAGTATTAAAAAAAGTCGCTTGCCGTTGTCTGTCCGCTCTAGGCTGGAGCTCTGCTCGCCTTTATGCCCGGTGAAGTAGCAGAAGCCTCAGGGCTAACAACATAAATGTCCGTCAGAAAAAAAAAGACTGTCTGTCCGCCCCTATGTATTCTTAGATCTTTAAAACTACGCAACAGATTTTGATGCGGTTCTTTTAATAGATAGAATGATTCAAGAGGAAGGTTTATATGTATGATACATCAGCATTGCACCTGTGCGAAGCCAGAGAAGAAGAAGCGAGGGTTGCTAGTTATATATAAATTGAAAAGTTTGATGTTGTTGAACGCACTAATCTCAGAAACTACAGGACTGATTTGAAAAATTTTTTCAGTGTAGATAGCTCATTTATCGTGGAATGCTATAGACTATATTTTATTATGAAGTTCCCATGGGAACGGGAGTAACGCGGGTGAAACCGCGCGCGGGTCTCAAAACACAATACTACGATGTGAAACCCTTCATCATCGGCCCTGAGCCGAGGTCCAAGTCCCACTGTACAGGTTGCTTAGTTTGTAATTTATAATTAAATATATTAGGCTGCAGCCATGCTCGGTTTTATGCTCGGTGAAGAAGCAAAAATCTCAGGCTGACTACATAAATGCCCGTCCGAAAAGGTAAATCATAGAAACCGCGACTGCTCTACAACCGACCACTGGACCACTCTGGAGTCTTGGTGTACGTAGAATTAGTCGTCGCGGCCATGGTTTACAGCAACAGACAACACCTACAGAATATTTATTTTCTACAACAATCAATACAAAATACTTTCCCTACAGTAAATATTAGATTCACTTCGATTATTTTAATTTGTAATAAATATTCAATGAATAGACACTTCGCTAATAATTAAATTGTCAATCTTTAATAACACTACATTATTATAACAATTATCTTTAATGTAACATCATCGACTTGTAGTTGGAGTTCTAAATTCTATATCAAAAAAGGATAGAGATATGACTTATCCGCGTTAAAGACGCAAATATGGTAATTTAATTAATGTAAGCGACAATAAAGGCAATACGAAAATGTTATAAAAATGGTGCTATGCTTATCGATTAGTAATTCGATCGAAACACTTAAGCTTGCAACATGATTAATTTATTCATAGAGAAAGGAAACAAACAGAATAATAACAAAATATATAAGTACAAAGTGCAATACACTAGATGGCGTTAATGGTAATGTATCTTTCGTTACGATGCGATTTTTTTAGTCAGTCATTTATGTTGTCAGCTACGAGGCTTTGCTACTCCATCGAGCATAAAGGCCTGCAGGACATAAAAGCCAGCAGGCTTTTATGTCCTGCATTTAATGGCTTATAAACCACAGACTAAGCGCCATGTGCAAGTGGACGCTCCCTATGAGATTTGGCCCTCGGCTCGGGGTGGTCACTGGGGGATTGAGGAATAATGACTGTAAGTTTTTTCGAGGTTTTTTGTGCAACCATCACAACACTCTTAAGATCTACGAAGGCATTGGAAAGTCGTTATGTTTTCCCGTTCCCGTTGTTGTGTCCCCTTTTCTGTACGGAGGTCACGTAGAAGATTTAACCGGAGAGAAAAGATGTAGCAAATATTGAAAAGAACAACATGCTGTAATGTGGGCAGGCACCACGGGATGCAGCTTCTCCATTACGAGTGCCCATGCACGTTCAGGCAATCTGTCCGACGCAGTGGTCTTGGCAGCCATCTTGACCACAGCTGCCCCCAACTCCACCAGGGAGACTTTTGGCAGAGTCTCTTTGTGATCACTTCCATGCGCGTAGATAGTGGCAAACACTTTTGAGGAACAGCTCAGACAAAGTCACGGTCAGCGACAGCTAGTCTTTTATAATGTGGGAGAAGCAAGTAATAAATACAGCCTTCTTTATTTTTACGGACTAAATAATAGCATGTTCAGACGCTGTGCAAGAATTGTAGGTAAAAATGTAGATAAAGGAAAATAAAAATCTAAAATTTGATGACCCGTTAAAATATGGTTTTTTTACATATATTTTGGGTGCCACTTTCTTATGGATATTCCAGGAAAGTAATCCCGTTAACGCTCTGCTACGCCTGCCTCCGCATCCCTTCAAATTGAAGCATTAATAATACAAGTGTGATCAAAATTCTCCATCTCTTGGCTCACTAATCAGTGCTATGTTTTACTATTCTAACACTTTCCTAGGTAAGAGTGCTAATTACGTTAAAAAAAACATGCAATATTTTAAAGAGACATAAAAATGCCCTGGGACGAACCCATTCACAACCTAACGACTCTAATTATCCTGCTAATGTTATGAAGTTCCTCCATAATCGAACATCTCCTTCCGTTGCCATCGTAAGCCCAAAGTGGGAGAAGCCCGCGAACTGTTAAATAGAGCGACAGTTGCACAAAACTCCCCTAAAATCAAACTAAAAGCCAAAATATCTCAATCTTCCCACCAGCGACCATCCTGAGCAAAGTCCAAGTCCCACAGGGGACGCCCTCTTGCGCGGCCTGCTTAGTTTGTAGTTTATAACTTATTTATCTAGGCTAGAGCTGCTCACCTTTGTGCCTGCCTTTATGCCCGGTAAGCCTCGTGGCTAAATATGTATGTTCGTCCAAAAAATAAAAAAAGCAACGAACATTGAGCGCTGTTACTTTATGTTCTAACTATCTTCTCTCACAACACACAGGCGTGATGCTATGTATAATATTAAAAACGTGACTTTCTTAAGCAGAAAGCAACCTTGAGAACTACATCTTAATTACTTAGTAAGAATAATTGCTTCATTTGTAACTAACATGTACGAAACTCTTGAAAGTATACTTTAACCTAGTTCTTAATGTCGCATCTTTTCACCACCAACTTTGTAATACAAAATATATAGTTTATTAAACAAAGCAAAAATGTATAGAATTTTGTTTTTAAAAAGTGAGGCCGCGGCTACGAACTTAGCGACTTGGGTGGCGGCGGTGACGACATGGCCCGCCCCGCAGGTCGCTGAGTTTGGGACCGCGATGTAAGGGTATCTTACCACTAGGCTACAAATCTCCTTTTCTCCGAGGGGGATATGTGATTTTTTTTTGTGGGTAGCCCAAGTGACAACAGTTAAAATTGTGCTCTTACATTTAATTAAATAAATAAAATATTAACATACAGTATACTATGATAAATTAGTGTTTACAATAAAGTTATACTCCCACGTCACTCAATTCACCAGTTTAAATCACATATTTATTCACGGTTCTCACAATATCTTCAAATGGACCTATACTCGAAGCTGTCTGAACAAGTTGAGCAGCTGGCAGAATCCCTCTCCAGTAGGATGGCTCAACATGAGGAGGATTTAAAGATTGCAACCACAGCGGAGGTGCCACACAAATCTGTTGCCAGTTTGTCCAAGGAGTTTGCGGAATTCAGATGTTTTGTATACAAAACGCTTGCCACTTTTAGGACCCAAATTGAGCTGTTGGTCTTAGGATTGGACAGACATGAGATGGCATCTCGTCGGAAGGTGTTGCTGCTCCATGGGGTCAAAGGTGAAGATGATCCAGTAGCTATGGTCGTTAGCATACTACGCGACCAAATGCAGATGTCGGAGGTAGCCAGGAGTGATATTGCCGCTTGTCATCGTTTGGGAGCTAACAAAAGTAAGCCACGACCAGTTCTGATCCGCTTCAGGCAGTACACTGTCAGGAGCGACGTATGGAAGGCTAAGACCAATCTAAAAGGCACTGGCTATACTCTGTCGGAATTCCTTACGAAGCCGCGACATGATGTGTTTATGAAATGTCGTAAACATTTTGGCGAACGTAACTCCTGGACTTCAGAAGGTAAAGTGGTGATTCTGCTTCCGGACAAGTCGCGGCGGAAGATAGAAACGGCTGGTGAGCTTGATCTTCTCATATCGCAGTTTCCCACCACACAAACAAGCAGCGATGCCGGGCGAAAGCAACCGGGTGTTAGAGGGACTTCAGTTACTCAAAAGCCGTCGACGTCGACCTCAACATCCGACAAGAGGACCCGGAGACAGGCCAAGTGATGTTTTGACCTCTTAAACTCAGTATCGTTATACTTTTCCGTATGCAATTTTGTTATTTTAATTGTAGGTGTTTGAACATTAATCATAATGTAATTTTACTAGTGACATTACATTCACTTACAATACAACTGACATTCCAAGAGAATGTAATACTTTGTGGTCACAAATCGATACTTTAGGCCCGTACTTCTTTGACCTTTTAGCCAATTTTATTTCGTATTTTTAATTCTATATTTTAAGTTATTGTTTATTCTGAGTGTACGGGGGGTTAATGTAATAAGCAATTAACCTTCAGACAATTTTTGTATTGTTATTTTCATATTAATATAAATATTTTATTTTTTATGTATTTATTATAAATTATATTTAATGTCCATCGATACTGAAGATAACTTATTCTTTTCTTGTTCTTCATCCATTGATTCGTTTGCTAGTGCATCTGATGATGATGAGTCTCTCCAATTGCGCGACCTTTTATATTCTAATCTTGCTTTTTCCTCTATGAAATGTTTTAATGTTGTTCATATTAATGCCCAAAGCGTTCATGCTCACTATCCCGATATTCTGTCTTCGTTTGACCCTGATCTCATTCATGCTGTGCTCATTTCTGAGACATTTCTCAAACCCACACTTCCCTCTGCACAGTATGCTTTACCAGGGTATAAATTATTACGTAACGATAGGACCGGAAAGGGTGGCGGGGGTGTTGCCATATATCTCCGTGCGGATCTTAAACATAAGATTCTTGATCAGTCTCCAAGTGTGTACTCAAAATCAAGTGAACATATTTTTATAGAAGTGAATATTAATCACAACAAAATAATTTTGGGTGTGTTCTATAGTCCATCGTGTCTGATTGATTACTTCTCATCACTTGAAAACAAACTAGAACATCTGTCGGCTTTATATGAACATATAGTTATCCTTGGAGACTTCAATACTTGTTTGTTAAAAAATGACGCACGGAGTCAACGACTGCACTCACTCGTCTCCTCCGTCAATATGCACATCCTCCCACTCGGTTCGACTCACCATGCTCCTAATTGTAAACCCTCTCTTTTAGATCTTATTCTTGTCTCCGATCTTTCCAAAGTTTCTACTCATGGGCAGTTGCCCGCCTCTTTCTCTTATCATGATCTTATATTTCTATCTTACAAAATCTGCTGCCCTCGGCGTAAGTCTAAATTTTACTTCCTTCGAAGCTTTAAAAACATTTCTCTGGAACGTTTGAGGGTGGAAGCGGCCAGTACTGATTGGTCACCTGTTTACACCTGCAACGATATTGATTCAAAAGTAGCCACGTTTAACCAATTAGTGCTTGGAATATATGACATCCATGCCCCGATCAAAAGGGTGCGTATCAAACATGCTCCGGCTCCATGGTTGACCGACGAAATAAAAAAGGTGATGTCTTATAGGGATAAAGCGAAAAGGAGATTCAAAAAGTCAGGCACTGAAGAAAACTGGGAACAATATAAAAAACTACGCAACCGTTGCAGTCGAATGTGTAGAGATGCTAAAAGACGCCACATTCATTGTTCTATTAGTAACCTTAACACAGCACAGGTATGGCAATTCTTGAAATCTCTTGGTGTCGGCAAGAGTACTGGCGATGGGGTAACATCAGTGGATATTAATACACTTAATACCCACTTTGCAATACCACCGCTTCGTGTGAATGCCGACACCAAAACCTCTTCTCTTGAGTATCTTTTAAATCTTCCCAAGCCATTTTGTGCTCCGTTCTCATTTACAGCAATCACGGAAAGAGACACATTAAAATCCATCAAATCCATTTCCACTAAAGCGGTAGGTCATGACGGGCTACAACTACAGATGGTAGATTTATTATTAGAGGAACTGACTCCCATTATAACGCACCTAATAAATTTCTCTCTTGAGTCGAATTCCTTCCCGTCAGCCTGGAAAAAGGCTCATGTTCTGCCGCTTCCCAAGACCACTAATCCCACCTGCACATCCCATTACCGTCCAATCTCCATCCTTCCTATCCTGTCTAAGGTGCTTGAGAGTGTTGTGCACTCACAGCTTTCGTCTTATCTCTCCTCTAACAACCTCTTAAGTCCTTACCAATCCGGCTTCCGTCCCTGCCACAGCACTGTTACTGCACTTGTTAAGGTAACCGATGACATCCGCTTGGCTATGGAACAGAAGCTACTAACTGTCTTAGTCCTACTGGATTTTAGCAGTGCTTTTAATTCAGTGGACTTTGATATCCTTCTTGGCATCCTCACTTCCTTGAATGTCTCGGCTCCAGTGGTTGCTTGGTTTGATTCATATCTTAGAGGTCGCTCGCAGGCTGTTCGTGCCAATGAGACTTTCTCTCAGTGGTGTGATCTAACTACGGGCGTTCCTCAGGGTGGCGTCCTCTCTCCTCTTCTATTTTCTGTTTTTATAAACGCAGTCACTAAAGTATTATCTTCTAATTTCCATCTCTACGCAGACGATTTGCAACTATATCGGCATTTTAAGGTTACAGATGCTAAGGAAACCATTGCTGCTATCAATACTGACCTTGGAAACATTAGTACGTGGGCAAATGCTTTTGGCCTTTTGGTCAACCCATCTAAGTCACAAGCTCTCATTATTGGTAGCAGATACATGTATAACTCCATTAACCTCAATTTGTTACCACCTGTTATATTTGACAATAAAATAATAGCTTTCTCCAAGTGTGCAAAGAATTTAGGTGTCATCATAGATTGCAATCTTTCTTGGAGCTGTCAAGTTGCAGAGGTAAGCAGGAAGGTGTACTGTTCGTTACAGTCGCTTAAACGTCTCCAGAAATTCCTACCTTTTCAGACGAAAGTCACCCTTGCTCAATCGCTTCTACTTCCTCTCTTAGACTACGCTGACGTTTGCTTTCTAGATGCAACAGAAGAACTTTTGGACAAACTCGAACGCCTTCAGAATTTGTGTATCCGCTTCATTTTCGGCCTCCGAAAGTATGACCACGTGTCAGAGTTTCGGTTGCAGTTGAAGTGGCTGCCTATTCGACGGCGTCGGGACTGTCACATCTTGTCTCTTCTGTTTTCTATCCTCCATAATCCCAATGCCCCTACTTATCTTCGCGAACGCTTTGAGTATTTAATACCTAGACACAAACCCTGTCGTACCGCCACTTCTCTCCTTTTAAAGAACCCTCCTCATGTCTCTAGCAAATATGACCACTCGTTCACCGTCCGTGCGGTGCGGTTATGGAATTCCCTTCCACATCCCATACGCGCTTGCCAGTCTCCTGATGCATTCAAAAGAAGAACAAAGGAGTATTTTTTGTCTCAGTAATTTATTGTGTAATATGGACATATAAGTTAGTGTATGTAGTTTATTATATATAGCAGGCATATTTATTAGTATGTAATTATATATGTATATTTAACTATTAGTGTGTATGTTTATAGTATGTAGTATTTTACCAAGTAGCTAAATTAAATCTGTTGTACACTTTCTATTCACTAATTTTCATGTATCTCTTTCCTAAAGGTTTGCTGGAAGAGAATTCATTAATGAATTAAGCTCGCCTTTGTACATGTTGTTTCCAATTATAAAATGTATGTCTTGTAACTTTCTGTGTGCAATAAAGTATAAATAAATAAATAAATAAATTACACATCGACTCCACAAACGCGGGAATTATTATACTATAGCTACCGCGGGGCGGTTGGGATTCCAGCATTCTTTTTTATAGTTCCATGGTACGTTAATAATCTGAGGAGAAGAATTACACGCTAAAACTCCGGGTACTAATCAGACCAGACAGACAATAAAAAAAGTAAAATGTTAAAAAAGAAAAACAAAATTAGGAATCAGGAGTTGCAATCAGCATTGTGACCCAGCGGAGTCAAGAAGACTTTAAGCCATGAAGATCACATTCAAATCGTAGGATGGGCCCATATAAAATTAAAACAATATTTTCAAGACTTCAGAACCTGTCCTGGAAATGTTTATGTTTACCCGACAAACACCAATGCTGTCTGTAAGACGTTAGTCGCCTTAGTTATGTTGAGTCGTAAAAATATGACATTAGGTATGTTTCTCGATAACCCATTATATGTGTCGCCTCGGGATCATGCCAATCAATTAGCCAAGCGTTATGGCTATGTCATCCTCTTTCGGAAGTCATTATAGATCATTTACTCGCCGAAATTATTTACACATCGATTTTTATTCGATTCTTATAAATACTTTGCGAAATTATGTGTTTTTGGTAGTAATATAGAATCGATGTATAATGAAAATTAAAAAGGTTTATTGATAATGTAGACGAATCGATCGTACTTATTATAAGTCAAATAAAATGTATAAATATTGTTATGGCATGATCGTAATTAATTGCTTATTATAAAATATAATTAAGCTCGCCATTGTACATCATCTTTAATTGTTGAACTTTCATAACTTGTTTTCATGTGTACAATAAAGAATAAAAAAAATAAAAAAGGGCGGGCTGGGATCGGGTCTGAAGCATAGAACGCGTCGCGAGGACGACCGGACCCTATCCTAGCTTCCTACGAGTCTTTCTCTAACTACCTACGGTGTGACACTCTACTCTACTCGATGACTTCGAACCTGTGCTAGGGGTGCTCGTTTGTACAAGCTAGATTATCTTGGTTTACAAAGCTATACAGTTCATTTTCTCCATTAACATTGCCGTCTCCTTGAGGAAAACTATTTTGTAAAAAATATGTATGTTACGTTAAGTAATTTTATGTTCCAATAGCAACGCCGATGGCAAATTGTCCTGCCAATTATTGGCAACGATTAAAAACTAGTGCATATAATGATTTATCTATATAGGTTTTATTTTACCTCGTTTAAATAGTTGTTTCATAAACTACGAACTCACCGCGCGGTTTCACCCTTGTGTTTCATAAGTAATTTAAAAATATATATAGTTTACTAGCTTTCGCTCGCGATTTCACTCGCGTAACTACAGTTCCCGTAGGAACTTCATAATTAAAATAATATACAGGGTTATTTGTAAAACACCGGTAACCTCTCAGGACTATATTACTAACATCATAAACAACAACTTTTGTTCTACGACTTTTTACAAAACATAATACATTATCCAAAAACAAACCTTTAATATTTCGTTGTCCTATCTAATTTCAACTCTGTATTCCCCGCTCCCCTCGCTATTGTCGGTACTATCGCTTTCTTTTGCTTCGTAGGTATAGACTTCGTAACATTTAGAGCGTTGAATTTAAATATTTTTATTTATGTGTGTAACTCTGATGAATTCAAATATGATGAATTTTTAAAAATCATAGAACAAAAGTTGTTGATTATGATGTTAGTAACGTAGTCCTGAGATGTTACCGGTGTTTTACAAATAACCCTGTATAGCCTTGATAAATGGGCTTTCTAAGACTGTGGGATTTTTTCAAATCGGAATAGCAGTTCCGGAGATTAGCGAACAAACAAATTCTTCAGCTTTATGTATGAGTATTAGATGCCGCAAAACATAACGCATTCGAATGGTTACAAAATTTCGTAATAGATTATGAATGTAGTTTTGATTGTTCTCTTATGTTCTATTATTGTCTCTTAAAGTCAGACGTACCTATCAAAGCCACACACCTCTGCTTGAGACAATGGATCGTACATATACATGTCTTGGGCAGCCCAGGTTGTTGATGCCACCCGCCGCCTACCGCCCTAGGCTCGGTTTCGGGGAGTGGGGCACATGGGCTCCGCTCCCTTCGAGGCTGACTCATTAGTAGTAGGGACGGCTATACACTCTAGGCGTCCCTATAATTGGGCAAATGGGCCACTGTGAGTGTGGCCTAGGAGATCCCGCAATGCCATACTGGCCGCGGGTGCCCGGATCGCTCATGCGTACCTGGCCCCCGCCAACGGCGGATCGATGGAGTTTCCGGGGGGTTTTAGTGATGTAGGGTCCTCTCCTCGTGGTATGAGTTTAGCATACCACGCTATGGAGAGGGCGAGTCCCACATATCCCACCGCCAGCGCGCAAATACGCTGCAGCGATTTACTACATATGTCGCTCGCTGAACTGCCTCCAAAATTTCTTGCCCTTGAACACGATAATTTCTCTTTGCTAAAGTCTCCTACAACCCATTCCGCATTTCGCTGACAGTTGCTACTTTGATTGTACAAAGAAGCTACTAGATAAAGTTGGGTCTTGCAGAATTTTTGCATTCAATTTGTTTTTAATCTTTAAAAGTACAATCTCCAAGTTTCTCAAAGATCTGAAACGTAACGTAAACGTAAAGCAAATACAAAATAAGAATATTCCATTGAAAGCGGACAGGGTATCCGCTTTGTGTTCGCTTTATAATTTCAGCTTAATAATGTAGTAAGTACCTACTACAATATCTTCCGTTACACGTATTTCATCCCAGCAGTTTATTTCTTTTATTTATTAATAATTAGAAGAATGTATTAGTATATATTGTTACAGTATTGGATGAAAAAAAAAGTTAATAATAAAATAAAGAATTTTTTTTTTTACTACATTTCGTTTTATCGCCAGTCTAAGGTCGACTAGCAGATTTTTCCTAAGTCCACCTTGGTACAACAGTTTGTTCTAAAGTTTTAAATAAATGATTAAATGATTAACCAACAGTTGCATTCAACATAATATTATTGTTTAGTATACATATATATATATATAGTAGAAATAATTCTAATACCTTTTGTGGATCTATACAAAATAAGAATATTCATTTAAAGCGGATTGGGTATCCGCTTTCAAAGCAATATTGCCCCGGATTTCGAAAGTTTACGACTTACCTTGGTTCAACTTAAAGATGTTGTACTATATTTAAATGAGAATTCTTAAAAACCAAAGCTTGAGACTAAAAACAAATAAAAGATTAATAGAGATTAGTTACCGAAATAACACATTGTTTTGTCTAAAATCCAAACGGGTCACTGGGCCATAACAAAAGAACAGAGTAGTACCCATTTTACTGATAAATAAATCGCAAAGCAAAACTTGAAAAGGAATAGTTCCTAATTTGGTTTTCCTTATCATATCCTTAATAATCACTTCACTCCTCCGTATCTACTCTAGTGCTTTTTCTATACACATCAGCCAACTTCTACTATCACACCTCCGATATATTTCGATTTGTCTCCATAAAATCATTTTTTATTCTCTCTCCAAAAAGTCCATATAGATTGCAACTCTATTTTCACTTCTTAATAAATTAGTAATGGAACACACTATATCATCCTCAGTTTATCATCATGATCATCACCAGCATATTGTCGTCCACTGCTGAATATAGGCCCCCCCATCGATTTCCACTGACTCCCTGCGACATTATGAGGTCGTCGGTCCAACGTGCAGGCGGTTGTCCCACGCTGCGCTTGCCAGTTAGTGGTCTCCATCTCAATCGGCCGTCAGTTCTTCCAGCTGTGTGTCTTGCCCATTGCCACTTCAGCTTGCTAAGCCTCACTTTATGTATACAACATATTCTAGTTTATAATTATTTGAATGTCTCACATTCTGAACTATCCGTCTTTTTTCTTTTCATCTCCTTTGCGGGTTTGCTGGACGCCTTAGGTACTTGTACAATATCTTCCGTTAGATATACGTATTTCATCCTAGTAGTTTATTTTGTTTGTTCTTAAATAATTAGACGAATGTTTTAGTACCTATATTTTGTTACGGTGTCGGATGAAAAATGTTTTTTTTTACTGTATGTTGTTTCATCAGCAGTCTAAGGTCGACTAGGAGAATTATCTCCTAATTGACCTTATACTGGTGTAAAACACCCGCATGGGCATTAACCTAAGGTATGAGTCCACCTTGGTACAACAGTGTGTGATAAGTTTTCAATACATAAAGAAATCATTCTAAGATTAACCAACAATCGCATTCAACATACTATAATTGTTTAGTATATATACATATATAGTAGAAATACTTCTAATACCTACTGTGTGTTTAAATACAGTGCATAAAAATTGATTCAGTAAAATCTTCAATAAATGATTGGTATCGCGCGCTCAAGTATTGTTTTATTGGGATTAATCCCACCCACACTGCCACCACTGCAACTCCTGTAAGCCAGGATCAACAGTGGCACACTGTTAAATGGCAATGAGCACCGAGACTCAACAAGTCCTCAAGTATTCCGCGCTCGCTTAAAACCATAACTCCGTACATGCAGCAACTCAATATTGTAGTTTGTATAGCACACTGTACCAAAAGTATGTGATCCCGATGTCCTTCTTATTTCTTATAATATTATTTTTACAGTTTACTATACAAACTGGCATATTACTTCGATTCTAACCGAAACTGAATAAAACTTTCAACTCGTATTCAAAAAAATAAATGTAAATAAATTGGTGTACCAGAGCCAGACATGCTGTTGCGAGACAGCATGTCTGGCTCTGGTACACCGATTTTGGCGTAATATTTTTTGCCACATTCGTCAAGTACGAAAGCGGTATTTACGGTAAATAAATAATTTTGTGCGTAACAGTAAACTTTATTTTCCCATACAAAACTTAAAATAATTATAAAAACATGTTTCTGTCGAATAGAGTCGTCTGTGTTTTCCGCACCTCCCGGTGTACCGCGGAATTATTGGTCTCTCTCTCTCGCGGAATTATTGAGCTCTGCTCACCTTTATGCCCGGTGACGTACGTACTTATTATCGGACGAAAAGGCGAGCAGAGCTCCAGGCTATATAAATGGATTAAAAAACTTAGCAATCTGCGCCAGAGGGCGGACCCTGTGGGACTTGGACCTTGGCTCAGGGCGGTCGCTGGCGGGGAGATTGAAGGCTTTTAATTTTTAGGGAAGTTTTGCGACACTGTCGCTCTACTTTAGTAGTAGCGAAGGCGTCGACGCTGACTACGTAAATGGCCGTCGAAAAAAAAAAAGAAGGGCTACTCGCGCTTATATTATACTAGCGACCCGCCCCGGCTCCGCACGGGTGCAATGCTGATGCATTATACATATAAACCTACCCCTTGAATCACTCTATCTATTAAAAAAAACCGCATCAAAATCCATTGCGTAGTTTTAACGATTTAAGCATACATAGGGATATAGGGACAGAGAAAGCGACTTTGTTTTATACTATGTAGTGATATTTAAATGCCATTTTATTTTTATTAAAAGAAAATTTATTATATCTCAGAAGAAGCCATATTAATTTTATTAAATTAAAGTTTTTAGAAGGGAGGAACTTTACTACCCGTGATCTACTTTGAAAGGATGTCATATATTTTTGAAGCCCTTTATATAATAAACAATAAAAATAAAAAAAACACCGTAAACGCGTGATCAAACAAAACTTAATAATAAATCAATATTTTTTTTTCTTTAATAACAAATACATAATAATTATTTATATTTACTTTAACTTACCTTTTCTAAATTCAATTAATTCCCTCCAAAAAAAAATATTGTCACCATAAAAAAAACACTATTATATTTTTTTCTGTCACACTCTATTTACTTAGTCTGCACTCAAACACTGACTGTCCGGTGGAACATTGATTTTGTCACAATGTACACTTTATCTCGTCACCGTAATGGCCTTCGATTCTAAGCGAGTACAGTACGATTACGATGAATAGTTCGTTTCATTACGCCCCACCTAGAGATTTGACACGAAAAAACAAAACGCTAATTAAAATAAGTACTTAAAATACTACGCTCTTCGGTTTTATTCACATCATATTCAAATGGATCATGTAAATGCAATATTTAAAAACTTAGAAATTCAATTGACTAGTTTTGCTACTTTTATAAAACATAATCCCAGTCTGTTCACGATGGTTATAAAATATACAGAACGGTTAACTTATTAAAGAAGGGATCGTTTGATTACCACCAATATACATTATACATTACCTATTCGTGAGTAACATAGGCTTATATTTAATTCCAACGTTCCTGTGGGAACGGAAGCTACGCGGATGGAACTATGGAGCTAGTAAATTACAAAGTAAAGGTACACAAGCGACGTACGACATGGCTAATATTAATATGGAAATTAAAAATAAACATTGTTAATTCCGCTCAAAAAAAGTGTCATACGAAAAATATACATTTTGCCATCGTTTCCCGCTTAAAATTATGCACAACATGCAGTCGTAACCTCCGTAGCGTAGCGGTATTTGGCTCGCCTTGAATCTCGGAGGTCGTGGGTTCGATTCCCACACCGGACAGGAAATCTTTGTGTAAATTCTAAGATTTCTTTCCGGACCTGGTTGGTTGAGGGACTACCCTCCGTGCCTCGGAAAGCACGTTAAGCCGTTGGTCCCGATTGTTATAACATCATCTATAACAAGCGAACCAGGGAACGGGCAGCAGCGGTTCCTTGTGTGGTACAACATATTACTGCGGTCACCAACCCGCCTGCCAAGCGTGGTGACTATGGCAAATACCCTCCCTCAGGAGGAGGCCCATGTTCAGTAGTGGACGTTATACGGGCTGATGATGATGATGATGATGCAGCAGCCGTAGACCACACATGATTCACTGCTCCACGAAGCATAATCAGGTTGGTGCTGTATTTTTGCATGTTTTTATTTTCGTTTCTTCATTTTGTGCATAATTTTTTCGGGCGGCAGGGCATTGCAAAATGGCCTCTCAGCATTTAGACACATTTGTGAGCGGAATTAACACTACATATTCGGGTTTATTTTTAATTTATCATCATAATTTCCTCATTATCAGCCCGTATAACGTCCACTGCTGAACATGGGCCTCCTCCTGGGAGAAGGTATTTGCCATAGTCACCACGCTTGGCAGGCGGTATGGTGACCGCAGTATTATGTTTTACCACACAAGGAAACGCTGCTGCCCGTTCCTTGATATACGATTATTATAGATGATGTTATAACAATTGAGACCAACGGCTTAACGTGCTTTTCGAGGCACGGAGGGTAGTCCCTCAACAACCAGACCAGGAAAGAAATCTTAGAATTTACACAAAGATTTCCTGTCCGGCGTTATTTAGATTACAGTCATGAAATAATTAATTGGTCAATCAGTACATATATTCAACTAAATGTATTTAAAACAAAACTAAAAATTTAAAACAAAACTAACTTATAAAATACTACTATTCTACTTAGCAAGGTTCTCAGAATGCTGGCAGCATTACCCCTTTGAATGGCAATGCTTACCTGCCGTGCAAAGCAAAAACCAGCACTCGGAGAACGTGCCGCACTATACGATTGTTAGGTTGATGTTAGGTTTTTTAATTTAGATATTAATATTAGCCATCCCGTACGTCACTTGTCTACCTCTAAGTACATTGTGATAAACTAGCTTCCCAGTTTCAGTTCCCGCGGAGCTCCTGTTCTAGTCGGAACTTCATTATTAAATATAGCCTATATTTACGGATAATGTAGCATACTAACGGTGAACAAATTTGTATGGATTTCCGCTGGGTAACGCCTGATTCCAATAAATAACATGTATACATTAAAAAGGATCATTATAATGAGCTGATCTACTTAAACGCAGTGTTCGGTGAAACGTGTGATAATGTCCTAGATATATGTAGATTACTAGACTATTGTACTAAAAAAATTGCTTACGTAATAAAAATGAGATTCTCTGTGCCGTCAAGGAAGCAATAATTCATTTTAATTTCCACATGATTTTGATATAGGTATGCACTGCCTTAATAAAACATAATAACAGGTAAGGGAAAGTCGGGCATATTTATACAAGAGGCACCTACATCATCATCATCATCAACAGCCCCAGCCCGTTTACGTCCACTGCTGAACATGGGCCTCCTCTTAACAGACCTTGGCAAGCCAGGATCGTAGAGGGATATTGCCATTATCACCACGCTTGGCAGACGGATTGGTGATCGCAGTTAGATGTAAGCCTTGAGCTAATAGAAGCTGCTGCCCATCCATCAGCCATATGTCCCTTAGTCGCCTTTTACGACACCCATGGGAGGACATGGGGTGGTCTATTCTAAGCCGGAATCCACACGGTCAAGGCACCTACATACACCGAGTTTATCTAAAGTTAGGAACTAAGCCAAATAATATAGTTTGTGTGGGTTAGTAGCTTTTATCTAAGCTTGTAAATTATCCCACCTTATTTTATCGATAATTTTTTTATTTATTTACCCATAATGGGGTAGACACACATACACAAGTACAAGGGGTACATTCATACTATGAATAGTGATTTTTAATCGTTCTTCTTTATCAACTTGCTCCTTCATTTATAAATGTGCCGCTTCGGCTGCATGAACGTACTCATTAGTGGGGAACGTCCATACAGCCGAAGGCGCACCACATTAGGTACATTCATATGTCTACCGTTTTTTCAAAGCATCATAGACTTTTGCGCACTTATTTTTTTACTAATTTCATTCTTATTTTACAATAGCAATTAGTTAAAATATGAATGTGTCACAACGATAGAGATATTCGTAATACGCAGCATTCTATTAATCGAAACATAAAAAAATTATGAAGCTACCCCACTCTCCCCTATCAACTTACAATACATTATTTTATTACGAGACATGTTTGTATTTAAAATATAAGTGAAACTGTAAGTGAAACCAAACCACTGGTTTCAAGGATAACGGTGTTTACCCTAACACCCTGTATATGTTTGTAGTCTGCCACGAGGCTTTGGCTTCTGCACCGGGCATAGCTATTGAAAAAAAAAAACTAACTTCTGTGGCATCTCGAGATAATCTGCCGTTCTGTTTAACGTTTTTTTTACGTAAAATTCAATAGCAATTTGGCTATAGCTGAGTAATTTCGAGCTACTTATATGTTTCATTGTTCTCATTAGCCCATAACGTGCACCTCGGCATCCTTCTGAGGGAGAGTTATGGCATAGTCCGAGGGGCAGTACAAAACGCTATTGATGATTTTGTTACCTGCTGTCCGGGTATTTTTTTTTTAAACTGCAATCCAACTGCTCCGCTGAATTATTTCCACCTTACAGCACATCAGACATCTTTGATATTAATGTTCTGTTCATATGGGCGAGTAAGTTTGCTAGAGCTGACATCGAAAGGGGGAGGGGTAAAAGTCATCATAGCAAGTATTTACAGGCTAAGTCTTCGTAGGCTACTCCATATACTTCGCCGTCGAATCCTCTTATAGAACCGAAGTCGAATAGTCCCGTGAACTGTCAAACAGAGCGGCAATTCCACAAAACTACAGGAACAAATTAAAAGTAATTAAACCTCAATCGTCCGATAGCGACAGTACTAAGCTAAGTTCAAAGGCCTACAGGGGCGCCTTCTGAGGAAGTCAAGTTTATAGTATTAAAACTATTTTAATGGCTGGTTGGAGCACTGTTTGACTTTATGCCCAGTGAAGTAGCAAAAATGTCACTACATAGATCATGGGATGGGCAGCGGTATCTATGAGCTCGAAGATATTCCTATCAAGATAATCGACGTTAATGTTTATTTTAATTTTATACGAGCCTGTTTGGTCAATTTTATATTTAAACTATGTCATATTAATACGTGCTTTATCATTTAGCATAATCAGTAACATATACTTGTTCTACAGTCTGGACATTATAAAGTGTAATAATTTAGAAATATTTTTCTTTTAATCTTAGGTAGATTAAAAGAAAAATATTTCTAAATTATTACACCTAATATAACCATGTGTCGTGGTAGACTTTACACACACTTAATTCGGACGCATAATGAACACAATGCTATCTAGTCAGACCAACTATCTGTGGTTCACACAAATACTTGTAAGCATTGAGCCTTTTTTTTGTCTGGGGTAAAATGCATTTACGCATTCCCACCGCCGCTGCAGCGTATCCGCGCGCTGGCGGCGGGATATGTGGGACTCGCCCTCTCCATAGCGGTGGTGGACCCTACACCACTAAAACCCCCCGGACACTCCTTCGAGCCGTCGTTGGTGAGGGCCGGGTACGCACGAAGCAATCCGGCCCCCCGACAGCACCCGCGGCCAATATGGCGCCGCGGGATCACCTGTGCCTAGAAGGGAGCGGGGCCCATGTGCCCCACTCCCCGAGGCCGAGCCTAGGGCAGCAGGCGGCGGGGTGGGCACTGAGCCACCAGTCCAATCATGACACAACTCATAGGTCTGTTGTACATGTGTTTAAAATAAAACAATTTTCCTCAGACTGCACTCAAGCAGTCGTAGGATTGCGATTTCGTCGAAGTGCAGTTTAAGAAAAAATTGGCCAAACAAACATCAACTTACTTTTCTTATTATCTATTTTTGTTTAGGCATTTTTCACATCCAAATTCATCATTACATATAACCTTCATAATCCTTTACCTTGACAAGTGCCAAATTACAAAACGCACTATAATTAACGCCTGATTAGTTAAAACTCAAACATAGCCTAACTTAAGTAAAATAAGACAAATTAGGATCTAGCACTCGCCGATCGCTACCGTTGCGTGTATGCATTGTGTTCCCTTTCCATACCACACAAAGTGTGTTACCATTGAAGACTTGTCTTAAGGCACTAAAGTATTTTTGACGAGAAGAACTATCAACATTTTTCAAACGCCACCCATCCGAGGCCTCTTGGTCTCTTTTTATAAGTTGGTTTCAACTCTGTATATTATTATGTATTCGTTTTAATATCCGCGAATAGCGTTCCTAACGGCTATGGAGCTGGGCACTTCATGGGCGGTAGCCAAACATGCTCATTTTGTTGAGTAACCATATCGAAGTCATATAGCGTATGTCTAAGGCCCTCTAGTGATTCTGCCATGATCACTAATGTCGTTGGCAAATGGAAGGTGAGTGATGTACTAGTGATGTATTTATATTGATACCGTGTGAGAGTAGCAGTATAAAATTTGGAAGATATACATCTCCCTGTCTTACTCCTCTCCGTAACGGGATTACCTTCGTATATTGGCCTCCATACATGGGCCGAAATTGTGGCGTCTTTGTACAAGTACTTCAATAGTAGCAACAGTCGATGCGATACCGCTGAAGAGATCTTAGAACCGTGTTAATTTTATAAGAAAATTTCTATCAAAAGCTTTCTTACAGTCCATAAACACAATTCATAATGGCCGATTATACTTCACGATCTTCTGTATAATGCGGAGAGAATTGTTTTACAATTTATTTAAAAAGCTTACAGCGCATCTCCCGTTCCTATCGAGTCATAAAAGAGGCTGTGTAAGTCCTGAATGCCGTGTGGTTTCCCTGCCGTGTGGTTTCCGGCTTAGAATAGACCACCCCATGTCTTCCCATGGGTGTCGTAAAAGGCGACTAAGGGACATATGGCTGATGGATGGGCAGCAGCATCTATTAGCTCAACGTTTAAATCTTACTGCGATCACCAATCCGTCTGCCAAGCGTGGTGATTATGGCAATATCCCTCTACGATCCTGGCTTGCCAAGGTCTGTTAAGAGGAGGCCCATGTTCAGCAGTGGACGTAAATGGGCTGTTGATGATGAAGTCCTGAATAACGTAGTTAATGAATATTTTCCATTAGTTCATAAATAAACGTAAGAAAGTTATGGAACTACGTAAAGAGGATATTTAAACTTTTTAATGTTTATATAAAAATTGAATAGTCTTTAGAAGTCATAACATTTTTTTTAAACTAACTACTTTCAGCCATTGAACAACTAGTCTCAGTAGCAACTACCGGAACCGATGAGTCACAGGTACTTTTTCTTGTTTATTAATATAGATGTCAGGCAGGTATTACGTAAAATATGCGACAACAATAACTTTGCAGATGAATCACAAAACAAATGTGTCATTGTCATAGCAACGCAACATTTTACGTTGCTATAGCCTAGTGCACATATTTTCAACTAGGCGCATTCGACGATCGAGCTAGCTAGCGCCAGCAATTGTTGTGCATGTAAATGTACATATGATTAGCTTATCATCGTCATCGTAATGCGTATATGCCTACATGCTTGCTCGGTTTGGCGACGGGGTATGTAGGATAAAGAAACTTAATATGTGTTACGACTAAACACAGACCACAAGTTCATTCATAGGACGCAATGCTGATAACAAAATTAATGTTAAAAAACCTCACGTAATAAATACCTAAACTAATTTTGATTTTAGACAGGAAGTTATTTTATTGAAGTGAGTATAGAGCTAATAATAAAAATTAAAACCACTTTAAATGGCAAAACAAATGCTTAGAATAGTACTCCTGACTAATGCCCTCATTTTAACGAAGGTTAAATATATGCTAAAAATAACACCAGTTATTTTTTAGACCGTACCGCCCTAGGGAAATGACGATGACGATGATGCATTTTGTATCGTTTGTAGTCACGGACAGCATAATTATGTATACACAGCAACTACAAACATTCATCAAACAAATAGTTATTGCACTTGGGAATTTAACAAAATACATACATTAGTTTTGGGAAGGAAAACGAGTTCACCTAATGTTACCCAATGGTAAAAGTCCAAATGCATCCTGACGCCATCTTTTTGGCATCAGGCATAACTCGCCTCTCTCCAACTGTTTTTGGTGCAATTTATCCTTCTCATGGCACATTCCTTTTTATATATTATTGTAGTTCTATTAGTTTAGACAAAAAATGCGATATGTGTGTATGTGTGTATGTGTATCTGTCGCAGCCATCTAATTGGATCGGCCATTCAATGGGACAGCTAGCCCGTTAATTGGACGCCAACATTCAATGAAATGGCTAAAGGGCAACTAGCCAAATCGTTAATATTGGGTGGTTAAAAAAAAACCTAAACCTAAACTAAATTTATATCACCTGCCTGATTTACTTTATTTAGCTTACTATCAGCCAACTAGTTAAAAATTAAGTCATGTTAGTACAATCAAAGATTGGCATTTTTTTTTTTTTTGTTGTCCGGCGGAAATACATTTACGCATTCCCACCGCCGCTGCAGCGTATTCGCGCGCTGGCGATGGGATATGTGGGACTCGCCCTCTCCATAGCGTGGTATGCTAAACTCATACCACGAGGAGAGGACCCTACCAACCACTAAAACCACTCCTTCGATCCGCCGTTGGTGGGGGCCGGGTACGCATGAGCAATCCGGCCCCCCGACGGCACCCACGGCCAATATGGTACCGCGGGATCTCCAGGGCCACACTTACAGTAGCCCATTTGCCCAATTATAGGGACGCCCGGAGTGTAGAGGCGTCCCTACTCCTCATGGGTCAGCCTCGAAGGGAGCGGGGCCCATGTCCCCCACTCCCCGAGGCCGAGCCTAGGGTGGTAGGCGGCGGGTTTCAGCTCGCCGCCGACGGCCAACACGCCGTCTGCGAAGCGGGTGGGCGGAGGGATCTACTTCCCTCTCCCACTCCGCGGCCTCCTTCTATGACATTACTTGTCTACAGAAGGAGGCAACCGCTTCCCACGACCTCTCACTTTGGACCATCTTCGAAATGATGGTCGGCAGCGAGAGGTCGTCTCCCACCAAATCAGAGATTGGCCCAGGCATTCATTTATATGTCAGCGTTTCATTGGCGTACTGGCCATCCCATTGAATAGCTGATTTGACTAGATAGCTGCGGTATATCCATGCATAAACAAAATTGTGACCATCGATATTTCCCAAATATGTTTACTTTGAATGAGAAAAAAAAATACGGCTTTTATCGGCCTCATTCCACAAACCTTTTATCTTTTGACTTCGCATGTTAACATTCGGTTGGAATGCCTACTATCTAGTTTGCCTAGGAGTTAACCCTTTCTTCGAAAACGAACGATATTTTTTTAAGATATTTTGCTTACGCCAGGTAGGAACCTAACATTTTAGATTATTTAGCATTATACATTTTGATTACTGATAAGTCTTGGGTTTCACTATTTGGTCTTGTCAATTCTTTTTTTAGCATCATTACATTGTTGTAATATTTTTCTTCAAGATTAATAAGTTACACGACTGATCATCTAGGTATAGGAGATGCGGTCAATTTGTTTATTACGGAGAAGCAAAAGAAGACTAATAAATATCCATCACTCGATCCATACAAAATGATAAGATGTTGCATTTATGATATTACCTGTACAAGTCCTAACAATCTCACTCCTCCTTCTTTTTCTATCCTATAAACTCTGACATTGGCGAAATTTTGGTATCCTCTCTACAAAGAAACGATTGCATAGTTCAACGAAAAAAATGATTGTAAAAACTTTTTAAACCAATTTGGCCAAATCTTATGTATTTTAATATGCTAAACCCGTATTTGGTATTCGTTTTTTTATATCACCTACAATTTTCATATAATATGACATCCATTGTTTTGAAAATAAGCGGAAAATTGATAAATAATAAAAAATGTAGTTTATTTTTTCGGAATCAGCTCATTAGCGAATTCAGCGAATTACATAATGTTTAGCTAAAATTATTGAAAAAGTTTTTTCATCGCTGGCCTTTGTTGTTAATAAATGTAACTGAATAAATATTTAACGGATTAAATAACTTTTAAACAGACTTTGATTTGAAGAACTGAACTGAATTTGAATGCCAAGAAAAAGACACGTAGGTATTTATCGATGTCCCCCACACATAAATAATACCTACATTTGTCCACTTTATCTTAAAGTGATCAGCATTGAAGAATCTATCAACAGACCTTTTGAAGCCCTTATCACTAAGATAAACCTGAAATCCAAAGATAATCGCAATCTTTTTAAAATGTTTCACTTCTCGAGAGGGGGTGATAAAATCGATCAAAGATAAAATACTCAATTTTATTATTACCAATGGCTCCTAACCATACCCAGCAAATATTTTAGTTTTTCTTGAATAAATGATATGTCACCATTCTCAGGTAAATTTGCCCATGTTAGCATGCATTTTAAAATATCTTGTAAAATTATTAAGCAATTTAAAGACGCCATATTGAACTAAGACATTATTTGTTCTTACCTTGCGAATATTATATATGTTACCTAATTAATTAATAGGTATCTTGTTTTAACACAATAAAAATTGGTAAAAAAATAATTGATATATTTTTGGCGATCAAACCGCCGGTATAATCGCCGAAATGTATATCATATTTTAGTCATTTCTTTATGCATGAAAATTCACTAGTAATCCGATGCCTTCGTAGTCTCAGAGTCCGAGAGTGATAGTTGCTCGAGCAAGATGCCAACGATCGCCCTGAGCCAAGATCCAAGTCTCACAGCAAGTGCCCTCTTGCGCAACTTGCTTAGTACTAAGCAAGTTGCGCAATTGGTCACTTCTACAGATTATGTAGTTATAAACTACATAATTTGTAGAAATTACCAATGGCGAATACAATTACTTACTAACTCTGGAGTGCTGTTTCCCTTTATACCCGTTGACATTGGAAAATACTCGAGAGATAGCGAAGTGCTTTCAGATGTCGCAAGTGTTGTCCATAACAATTCACTAGAACTGAGCCCCGAGTCTACTATATTACTATATTCAAACTGTTTTTTTATTCTAGTAGTTAATTATGTAACAGTCAACTACTGCACCATTCATCTTTGCTAATAATGAAGAGGAAAAGTTTGTACTTTTGTATGTTTGTTTCGAATAAACTCAAAAACTACTGAACGGATTTCGATATTTCTTTCACCATTAGAAAGCTACATTATACCTGAGTAACATAAGCTATAAAAGTCCACGGGGGCCCGGATTGCTTATGCGTGCCCGGCCCCCGCCAACGGCGGATCGAAGGAGTGTCCGGGGGGTTTTAGTGGTGTAGGGTCCCCTTCCCGTAGTATGAGTTAGCATACCACGCTATGGAGATGGCGAGTCCCGCATATCCCACCGCCTTGGTTACCTTGGTTTTAGTTCTTGTTATTCCATAGGTACTTGTTTCTTTGATTCCATCACAATTATTTTGATAAAAAATCTATAGTAATTCACTTAATTGACTACTAGAATACAAAATGTACCAAACCGTGATTCCTTTGAAGAATTTTAAAATTAGCAGAATTTATGCCCCCTACATCTTTTATAATTCAAGATATGATTTTTATTTTTGAAAACATTACTACTGTTCTAAAGATAGGTACTTATAATACGTGCTGATACGATTTGATGATAATCTTATACCTAAACATTTGTTTTGAGCTCCAGTTTCTCCATGTTGCTATGTAAACTGTACACGATTTCAAATCTTATAGGAGATAAATATTGATACTACCTATCTCATGTGATTGAGAAGAGATTCAACTACGTTAAATTTGAACATTGCAATGTTTTCATTCTTTGCCTTTATCGATCGCCTGTGTCAACCAGTTTAACTTACACAGTGTAGCCTGCGAGTCAGGGGATTCACTATCTTACAATGACAACTCAAAAGTCCCTGAGATCTAAGGAAATGAGTGCGGATGAGGAAGACTCATTAGCGTCGAATATTACGTTACGGAAAACAGTAGTACCTAACCGTGAGAATTGAAAAATTATCAAGAAAACACGATGTCAAAGCTCGATAAATGGTTTTCAACGCAAGATGTGAAGTTTTCTGCATTACTTAAAGAGTTCGAGGGCGTCAAAACATCAATAAAGTACATGAGTGATAAGTATGATAAACTTGAAATACAAACTAAGGAAGTATGCGAGCGAGTACATGTCATTGAGCAGAAATCTCAAACTAATGAACCACGGATTGCTATTCTTGAAGCTAGACTGAAGTCTATTGTTTAGATGTTAGTCGTCATAAACAAACAAGTATTTTATTTTGGCCGAAAATACCACAATTAGTAGGTATTAATTACGACAACTCATCCGAAATCGATTCCAAGTGCGGATGATTCGTCACCTAACAATTTATAAAGGACGACGTTTCATCCGAGGATGGAATATTTCGCGGATGAGATGTAACCTAAGTCAATATTTCTATGTGTTGGGGTCTTTTTCAGACGGACATAAGTATGTAGTTAGCCCCGAGGCTTTTGCTACTTCACCGGGCATAGTTTTGGGTCTTATGGGCTCAGGAGCTACGGGACTTTTACTTGTGAGAGTCCAGCCGGGGTCGCAGATGCCGAAACCTGGAATCATTAGTGGCGGATCTATGTCCTTCCTAACCTATGTACTGTGCTCCAAGGAGCACCCGGGGGTCAAACAAGCCTTATATACAATAGTAGCTCATGCCCGCGACATTGTCCGCGTGGTGTTTGTTATTTCTTCGGTAGTTTAACTACCCCAGGGGAACTCCTTAATTTTCTGTGATTAAAAGTATTTAAACACCCCCCCCCTAAACCAACGTGCTTGTATGAAGAATGTTATGCGAGTGAATGAAGCGAAAGATGTGTGTAGGGATCGTAGCAAGTGGAGGTCCATTGTCTCTGCCTACCCCGCTGGGGAACAGGCGTGAGTAAAGTATTTAAAATGTTGTGACGATTTTGAACGTGTAAACAGGAGTGTAAGGTACCATTATAAATCGGTGCAACAGTTTCGGAGATTAGCCCGTATAAACAGACAAAGAGACTGAGAAATATAGATATATTTCTATACAGGGTGGCCCATTTATCGTGGATCAAACGAAACAGGGTGATAGAGGAGGTGATTTCCAATAAAAAATCTTTCTACAGCATGGTCATAACTTAATTGCATAAAAAGTTATGGTCATTTTTGTTTTTTTTTAAATAAACTACCGATTTTTGTACAATTTAACGAATACAGAAAAAAGTTGATAAAAAACAACAAAGCAAAAGGTGTTGTATTATGACTAGATAATGTATCATTACAAAAAAAATGAATTGCAGCTCTGGGTGCCAAATTTAAAAAGCAATTCATTTTTTCTAGTCAATTTTGAAGGATTACAAAAAATTACTACTTTCTTTGAGAACATCCTGTGAAAAAAAAATGTACTACGTAAAAGTGACCCTGTATTAAAAAAACTTTCTGATCAAATGCTGATTGAAATGAGGTATTACACTTTAGTGTCAGTTTTTTATTTCAGGTTTTATGCGAGTTTTTTTCATGTCACGGAGCAAATTTGTTAGAAAGAAAATTTGAATAAAAATTATGTAGGTAATTAAAAAACCATATTGAAATAAAAGAACAAGAATTATGAGTTGATAATTTTATTAAATATTTTTTTTTACAAGAGATGTTCAAAATTTCTTCCTCTAACTATTATGCATAGTCTGCAGCGCCTGATGAAATTGGCACGTAATCGTCTGAAGGCACGTCTGTTATTCATGATTTGTACTTTAGCAGTCTCGAGCTTTTGTCGTAATTCTTGTTCAGTGTTGTTTTCTCTTTGATATAACACTTCTTTGAAATAGCCCAAAATAAAAAAATCTAATGGATTAAGGTCGGGCGACCGGGGTGGCCACGCAATAGCTCCGCCTCGACCAATCCACCGGTTGGGGAAGCGCTCATTTAAATGTTGTCGTACTTCTCGAGCATATTGAGGCGGGGCACCGTCCTGTTGCAGCCACATTTCTTCCCTTACTTCTTCCGGAACTTCAGCTTCAGTGAGTATTGGGTTCAAATTATTTTCTAAACAATTTAAATACGCAGCACCGTTTAGCCTTGGTGGCATTTCGTGTAGCACCAGCTTCTGGTCAATGATACCAGCCCACATGTTTATACCAAACTGATGCTGGAATCGATCATTTCTGATGATATGTGGGTTCACTCTGGAGTAATAGTGTAAATTATGGATGTTAAAAATTCCCATTCTCCTAAAACTCGACTCATCCGACCATAACACTTTATTGAAAAACTGCGGATCTTCTCTGTGTAGTCTTAACATCTCTCTACAAAATCTCACTCTTGGTTCATAGTCAGCTGGCAGCAAAGCTTGAACTCTTTTCACGTGTTAGGCATGATATCCTTGTCTTTTAATAATACGCTGCACCACCGAACGCGAGATCCCGAGATTACGTGATATTTGGCGTTGGCTAATACCGGGGTCAAATCTTAACTCTCGCAGTATTCGCTTTTCATTGTCAAATCGTACCACTGGTCTACCTGCTCTCGGAGCGACGCTCAAGCAATTCACCCGGCCGCGCTCCGCCCGGCAATCTTCTACCTGAACTGATGACGTCACGCCAAGACAGGCGTTCTGACCTTTTTTCGACAAAGGATTCAAATGGTTAGTGTGAAAGATCGGCACAGTTTCTTAATTATGACGCTTTTTCGATGATGGATTAAAGTTATAAAATTCAATAGTTGGTGTGAAAAAGTTTCTGTCCGTTTCATAAATCCTAAGTGTGAGAGTACAAAGCAGTTCTAGCAATCCAACGTACAAAAAACTTGCCGTTTATGATAAACTAAAAATTTGTTTTGAAAAAGACAAGTTTATCAAAATTTGCACTTAGGCATAAAAAACTCACATAAATCCAGAACTAAAAATCAAATAGTAAAGTGTTATACCTCATTTCAATCAGCATTAAATCAGAAAGTTTTTTTAATACAGGGTCACTTTTACGTAGTACATTTTTTTTTCACAGGGTGTTCTCAAAGAAAGTATTAATTTTTTGTAATCCTTCAAAATTGACAAGAAAAAATGAATTGCTTTTTAAATTTGGCACCCAGAGCTGCAATTCATTTTTTTTTTGTAATGATACACTATCTAGTCATAATACAACACCTTTTGCTTTGTTGTTTTTTATCAACTTTTTTCTGTATTCGTTAAATTGTACAAAAATCGGTAGTTTATTAAAAAAAACAAAAATGACCATAACTTTTTATGCAATTAAGTTATGACCATGCTGTAGAAAGATTTTTTATTGGAAATCACCTCCTCTATCACCCTGATTCGTTTGATCCACGATAAATGGGCCACCCTGTATAGAGTAGAACACCGATGTCTTCCCATGGATGACGTAAGAGGCAAATAAGGGATATGCAGCTGATGGATTGGTAGCACCATCTATCAACTCAAGGCTACTAATCTTATTGCGATCGCCAAATCACTTGCCAAGCATTGATTATGGCTCGCCAGGGTTAATGAAGAATATTCCCTCAATGACCCTGGCTGTAACTAACTAAAAGTTACTTGTCAAGTAACTCAAATAAATAATCAGTGGTACTACTGGGTCGTGGTCCTAGCCCCTTTAGGGTGCCCCCAGGTTTGTGTCACTTAATTGTACGTTTTTACCAAACTTTTATATATTGATCCACTAACCTTTAATAATTAATATAATAAAAATAATAATTAATAATAATAACATTTATTTCTGTTCACAATAGTCGTCATAAAATTTAACAATAATACAAATTAATCTACCTAGTAGGTTGAACCGTTGTGAGAGACTGGTGCCTATTATAGGTTATTCGTAAGAATACCTGTATTACAGGTCACCAGTGCCCCAAAGTCGGACAACACCGGTATATGGAAAACAAAAACAATTTAGCTGTAGAAGATATACATGAAATTAAACTATAAACTATATACTAAAACTAAGCAACAGTGAAATGAGTGCACGTGATAATCTGACAATATTGGCTACTCATGTTTCAGAATATGATGTGAGTGAGATGTGAGTGTAATGTAAAAGTGTAAAATATATGTGGAAGTAATATCAGGAGGAGTTCATTGTGGGACAATTAAGAGATTCTCTTTTTGTTGGTAATCTAATGTTTTAAAAGAAAAATTAAAAAATATCCATGTTTTTTTTTTTTTCAATCATTCAATCAATGTTTATGATATATATATGATATGATATGATTAAGTAAAGTAGGTTTCTGTGTCTTATTTTATATAGGTGTAACCTTTAACTAGCGCTCTTTAAACACCTGGCCCAAAATTAGAAGTATTAAGACTAATTTCACACAATTGCCTTAAATTCTCTTTTCAGTCAATTAACTTGAGAAAATGTAGATCATTACGTACATTTCCCATGGAATAATAGATGTCAAGGTCCAGATGGCGTGACATTTCTTACACTCCAACCATTTTTAATTTCCCGGTCTTTTGCGTGCTTTGATTATCAGAGAGCTCTGTAGGGAAGCAAAATTAAATACCGTATAACGACGATTTATTGTCCAAACTTAAGATTAATATTCTGAATTGGCAAATAATATCCAATTTTTTTAACATAACGGATATAGACAGACAGAATACACAGAGAGAATGAATGAAAGGAAGTCTCCTTTCATTAATTTTCACATTCACCCTATAAATTCAGCTAATTAGTCAACTAGTAGAATTTATAGGGCGAATGTGAACGGAAGTGTTGGAAGGGGAAGACCAAAGTGGACGTTCCACGGACGGAGGACGGAGGACATTCTTAAGAAATGCCAGGTTAAAAGTAACCTAAACCGAAGGACATGCATGAGGAGATAAATTAATTTAGAACAGGCGAAAGTGGTATGTCAAGATCGTAGCAAATGGAAGGAAGTGGTCCCTGCCTACAATATATTCAAGCCATGAATGAATATCTGTATGTATGTTTCTGAAATGCCCATTGTTTCGCCGGATCGTCTCGATAAGGCCGCGCTGAAAAGCGGGCGGGTCTTCTCATTTTAGGCGAATTAAATCCGGTGGTTGCACTAAAGCGCGTTCGTCGAGATACTTATAGTCAGTCTTAATAATAACATACTCAAAGGCTGTCCTTTCAGTATCGAACATCGAAGCTGAAAGTCATTGTTCTCTACTAGATGATCAACTTTATCGTAGCGTGAAGTTTCCTGTAAATTTTAGGAGTTGGACAAGGACCGCGTTTCGCATTTTTTTTTAATGTTCCCAAGACATTTCGGAGAACTATCTCCAGAAGTGATAGTTCTCCGAAATGTGAAATGATCGTACTCTCCTCCATTATTTTTGTAAAGTTGCCACGCATTGTAAGTCGCCTTGTCCAAGCAGTGACAAAATAATGAGAAATACCATTTCTTGCCACGGATAGATGTACGATAAAAATGTTTTGGTCGGACCTATCGACTTCCCCCATGTTTTCACTGTAGCTTTTTATGATTGCAGGCTGATCGATGTATACATAGTATTTTTTCTGCTGCTGTGAGAACCGTTTAGCTTTATATAAGGGTTTGATGTTTTCTTAATTAGATGCTACAGACACCATACTATTATCATTCCACTTGCAAACCAAAATATGCTCTGGTTGGCTAGACTTACTTGAAAGTGCCTCTTGCTGTCTTCTTGAATTCTTTGTTTGTTGGACGGCAATGAAATTTATTGCCTTAATCCCTTATTCACCAAAAAGGAAAACACTTATTTATGCACTTCATTTTTTTTATATAATATTTATATATTATAGGATTTAATCACTATTTTAATGTTTTTTTGAAATTGAACGCTAAATAATGTTCACTAAACTGTGTATTTATTGTATATTCACTTTATATATTCACTAGATATTTGTACATAAACTTTTTGTCAATAAACACTTGTTTAATCTATTTGAATTTTTGTAAGTCCCTGTCTCAACAATCACGTAGGTCGCGGTTGACATTCGTGACGTCACTCCACACATGTATTCTATCTCAGCAGGATCTCTTAGCTGAGAACCTATATAGAAAATAACGTTAAGATTTATATCAAACCTGGAAAATTGTTCAGAGTTACAAACTCCTCATCACCGGCTTCTTCATCTACGATATCAGCATTCGCGTTATCTGGTGGTTATATTTCTTGGAAATGGGGCATCATCATCTAATTGTTCCAAATCGTCAATGATTTGATTGAGACACAATGGTTTATTGGTATTTCTGGGCCTGAAAGAAAAAATACATCTCCAAATTACTACCGATTGTTAAATCATTAAATATCATATAATTAGTTTTTTTATAAAAAAAATTACAACATCAAATTTTATTTCACAGTTTTGTTAGACAGATTATAAATTTATAAAAATCGTGGATAAAATAAATTTCACTCACAAGCTAATTTGTAACCACTTACCGTTTTGAAGACATAGTGAAAGTTAATTACTCGAATAGGATTTAAAATACAAAAGCACTTCAAAATGATGATCATAAGATAATTACCTATGCACCGAAACACTGTCAAACGATCACTGCGGCGGTTGGTAAACAATAAGCAAAAGTTATCCGCTCGTTATTATTTTTAAATTGAATTACTTGTTTTTGATCCTAATAATGATCGGTCGTTGTAAATGGGTTAAAATAACTTGAAAAATAAGGTCTTTGAGGAATATTGCCAATCTGCCTACCTAGGCGTGGTGCTAAACCGGCAGTTATTATATAGCAGGTATAGTGATTTCAAGTCTAATTACTAATTGACACAAATAATTCTCGGCAATTTCCCTACGCGATCTAATCAGAAATGAAGAGATCCGCTAATGAACCAAGTTCGTTGTCTGGCTTAACGGATTAGCAAGCTGAAATGGCAATGGATTCCTATCCATTGCCATTTCAGCTTGCCAATCCGTAATCACAGCTCGAAGAACTTCAGCCGATAGAGCATAAAGGTTCTCAAATGGAGACCACGAACTGGCAAGAATAGCGTGGGACAACCTGCCTTAATTATAGACCGTAATTGCTTTTGCTCAAAAACATTGCTGCCTGGTCGTCAACTTTGATTATAATGACTAGTTTAAAATACATCACATTTAAATTACAAGATAAATTGTTAAGATATTAGTTGGCACCGCATGTCAGTTTTAAACATAATAGATGATAATTTACTTTTAAATGAGGTTATTTACGTCGTTAAAACAATTTTCATTTCATTCAGTAAATTGTTGGACTAGTTTACACAAAAAAAATAGAGGCTTTAAAAAAAACTATCGTTTATAATTGTTGTGCAGCCCGAATATCTTTATTTTTTCCTTTACTTTGAATAATGCACATTTATTTGTTTCTTACTTGGGTCTATAAGTGTGTCATTATTAATTTCGTATGTTTTGTTTATGTGAGTTCTAGGTGTTGACTAAACAATCTAAATCTAAATCGTTTTTGTCACGTATCTGGAGAATATGACGTGTTAAATGAGTATAAAAGTTTAACAATAGTTATGTATAGGAGAGTGTGTTCATAATATTTCTCATACTAGGCTTCGATGCTAGTGATAAGTTGTAGGCTCCCGATTAAGTTTGTAAATAGGATTCAATATCTAATTTACAAACTCAATCGGGAGTCTTAAACTTATCAACTTAGGATTTAAGAGAATGGAGCCAAAATAGGTTTTTTAAGATTATATTTTTATATAAAATAGGTTTTTGCTTGACCTCAATCTCACCTGATGGTAAGTGACGATGAGGTCTTAGATGGACCGCGCTTGCCCATAATGTGCCTATTCACTCTGAGCTTGAACAGACCCATGTCGTATGTGTCTGGAAACACGTAGTCTGGTAGAAAGTTTCACGTGCCGCGTGCAAGAGGAAAGAAGAAGCAAAACGCTTGGTGCGGCAAGACGGGATAACAAAGCGATAGAAACCCTCGCGGCCCCTAGTGGTCCGATGGAAAAACTTAGATGGAAGAACGAGATCATTGAGTTCTTCGCGTACTCTACCACACTGTAGTAAACCGACAAGCAAGCGACCTGACGTCGTCAATGTTCGAGGCTTTGTAGCTTTTTTCCTGTCATGTTTAAATCATCAACTAGCTTCCGTGCACGCCTGTGCCAACGAGTCTAAATAATATATTGGTAAAAAAAGTATTTTTATTTTTTTTAGTTTTAAAAACAAAATCATCAGGATGTCTGTTACTTTTTGTAAACACAACATTAAAAGTATAAACTCAAAAAATTAAACACGCGCACGCCTAATTTGTGGTCAGCCTAAGCTCTCTTGAGATTACCTAAACTGGTCGGAAGCAGGCCTCCGTCAATCGCTCAAGGCCACGCGTTAAATTCCTAGCGCTCGGTGTATCCTCGGGGATATAACTGCACGGTGCACGTACTGCACCGCACGTTTCCCGCGCTAGCGCTTCAAAATGCCGAAACCACATAATTGTAGTGTAGTAAATGGGTGTAAAAATAAAAAAAACAAAGGAAAATGTACGTGACTTGCACGGCGGGCAACACAGTCTCGACTCTTTGTGGGCGTGCTTATGGTACATTTCTGCTCGTTCGCAGGTATTATTATTAAGATTTTGTAGGTTATTATAGCGTAGGTATTTTCACTTTTATCTGTGTCGGAACTATCGATTACGTGGAGATTGCAGTATGATTTATTTATAAAATAAAAGTGTATGTTAGTAAAATAATACCATGATGAGCAAGCATAGCAGGTACGCCAGGTATACCAATATTTTATTGAGAAAAATATTAATAACATTTTTGATTTTTTATCGTTTACGAAATCAATTGATATCCACAGATCATTTTGATTGATTTGTTTTGAAGTGCTTGAGAAAGAGATAACTGCATATCTATGCCATGTTAGTCGGTAGATTGATACAAATCAGTTTTGATAGTAAAAATATTATTCATCATGCGTGTTATGGAAAAATTATTTAAAGGTCACCTAAATATAAGTTTTCTATAAGAAGCTATCCCTATATCCATCTATGTTGTTTGGTTTTGCTATAATTTTATTGTAATAATACCTTCCTAGTAGTTAGGCTTGGTACGCTTTTCTTTGGCTCAGTAATATTAGTAGGTAATATGTAGTTTTGTTTAGGTATGAAGAATACGCTAAAAACGACTAAATTTAATGTTTTTACAAAAAAAATTAATGGTTTTGGAACTACTTATAGTCAATTATTCACGGGTCTTCCACATACACAATGTTAATGCACTTTTATTTTTGTATTCCGACGAGTTGACGATTTATCTTCTTGACGACTCGATCGATACGTCTCAAGATCAGCATAAGTTACGTCGGATCCTGATTCGGTCATAAATTACGTGATAGTGTTTATCACACAATCTTATGACCTGATATGTTTTGCTCTCATCTATACCTACTAAGATTATTAAGAGTGAAGATTCTATTGTGTGTTTGCTTGCATTGAATAGGCTCCGGAACACTAATGTCCGATTTCAAAAAAATATTTCTGAGCTACGTTATCCAGCAGTAACATATAAGGTTATATTTTATGATGAAGTTCCCTCAGAAACGTGGGTGAAGAAATGGAGAACAAATTGAGCTTGTCCTTCAAAAAAAATTCCTGCCACCGCAATCAGCAATGTTTATGTTAAAGTCAATATATTTAAATAACTTGTAAATTCTTTAAATTGTCCAAGAGAAAATTTATGACATTTACTGTCGTCTTGCATAATGAATGACAAATCACTTTTAAAGGCAGGTTTCTGCCTCGGGCCAAGCACGTGTATATTTATATGTCAATCGCTTCGTAATGTAGCTTTCTTTAAAGGAAATGTTCCATATTTAAAATTAATTCTGAGACACTTTTACTTGTTGATATCATATTGTAAGATGAATTCTTTTACTGGCAAATGGATCACACTATTAACAAGTTGCCAATAGTCTAGACCAGGGGTCTCCAAACTATGGCCACGCCAGTGTCATCATACTGGCCCGCGACAGCCAATGTTTTATTGTTGTTACTATTGCTAGAAATACCACTATAGATAAGGGGAAAAAAATAATCTGTTATGGCCCATGAAGCATACTAAAATAAATAAAAATCATTTTTATTTACGTAAACCTATTACAGGCACTTGCAAATAGTCAAAACAATAATTTAGTATTAAGTATTATTTAGATAATATCATATTTTATAATATTATTATTATTAATTATCATATTTTATAAATTTTCAAATTAAACAAGTATTTAAGTTATTATTTTAATAATATTTTAGTCTTAACGTCTTAGTTTATTATTTAACTATATTGTGTCAAATAGCTTGTTCTGTCTATAGTAGGTTAGAACAATTGTCATTATTTAGGTGGACCATGAGTATATAACGACGGACGCGCTGATACTGAAAATATTATTATGGCCCTAAGGCTTCAAAGTTTGGACACCCCTGGTCTAGACAATCCAATAAGCCACGCCAAAATTGACATTGTCTATATATAGATAATATACTTAATTCAATAGATAAAACCAAAACTACTAAAACAACTCACAAGTTGTAAATTAATTCTAAGAGCACAAATGTAAGAGCTGCCCGTGCTTCTATCTACCTCTGGAAAATTCATTTAATTTTATATTAATCATTAGTGGACATTATATGGATAGCGTCCACTGCTGAACATGGGCCGAGAGAGGGTTTTTGCTTTAGTCAACATGCTTAGCAAGCTAGTTAGTGACCGCAGTATTATGAAATAACACACAGGAAAACACTGCTGCCCGTGCCTGGTATATACCATTGTTACATATTATGATGTTATAGGATTCGGGATAAACGCACGAAAGGTAGCCCCTCAAGCAACTAGACCTGGAAATAAATATTAGTTTTTAGCGAAAGATTACTTGTCCGGCATGGGGATCGACTTAAAGCTTATATCGCTACGATGTGGAGGCTTTATTCTTATATACTTAAAATACTAGCTTCTCGCAAATAACTTCAAAATTAAATAAAGTAAAGCGTATGCTACTCAATAATTATGATAACTCGTCCAATAGTTTTAAAGGTTATTTGTTACTAACTCAAATACCATTTCAAATATAATCTTTATAACATAAGTATAGAAGTTTACTTCTCTAAATTTAAAAACATCATTAGGACCTACGTTTTGTCTACGACTTGTACCTAAGTAAGTATTATCCTCAATAATTCTAACAAATTCACGCCATTACCGCGTTTATTACAATTTGTTTAATTAATTACCTCCCTCGTTTAATTGTAAGGGATTAACAAAAGTTTTCAGCCACATGTTATTAGAGAACGAAAACTCAGGAGACCAAAACTTTTGCTACATTTCAATTTAGTAATTTCGCCTGCAAAATGTTTAATAGCAATTACTTACTGGAGCCGTTTGCCTCAATATGTACATTGTGGTCAGGCGCCTTTATTTACGTACTTACAATGTTTCTTACTTTGTAATTAATGTGAAATGATTTTGTGTTTTCACAAGCAACCAGTGATCGCTCAGAGGTAGAAATTCTACTAATATTTTATATGTATGTTTTTTACTCTTTCACTCAAAAACTCATGAATGAATTTGGCTGAAAATTTGCACGCGTATAATTTATAAGTTTAATTAACATATAGGCTATAAAATATTACACTCCGATCCACTAGATCAGAGTGACGACCATAATAAAAATATACCTATTGGTACTCTTTCTTTATATACACTATTGTGCTTACTCCTTTGTCCGCGCATTTTTCGTAAAACTAAACAAATTATTTGCTTCACGTCCCTATACATAGGTATATACATATCTATTAATATATAGATGATTGGTTAGTATTGTCTATGTCAATCGAATACTCGTAATGGGCAACAGCATGTATACATTATACGTGGTGGTACTGCCCAATGGCTAGGGTCATCGGACTTGTGATCTTGTGGTCGCGGTTCGATCCCCACCCATTGCACTACCGAAGTGAACCTACTCGTTACACAAGCATTTTAGCACGAAGGGCTCACAAGAATACTAGTAGACTTCAAAACCCTGCTAGTATTCGTTTATAAAACATAAAAACTCCTTTAAAGGGAGGTCCATGTTCAGCAGTGGACTTGATTTATTTAAACTTTATGCTACAGGTCTTCAGGACATAAGGCGGACTTCTGCAACCTTTGGGTTAAGATGAAAAGTTAAGCGGTGCAAACAAATACTAATTAATAAAATTCAAAGAGAGATAAGAAGCCATTTAAATATTAATACCTACATCAACATATTTGCTTAAATATATACACAAATACATACATACATAAATAATATAATACAATACTAAATAAGAAATCTATTTGGAACAGACGAATTTTATTCTTATAATGTTCGAAGATTGTGAATACGGACTTTACGTTTGAAAATAAACTTATTAGGGGATTTTCGAACATCAAGAGGGAGTGCCTTCAAGTTTTTAATAACAGAGACAGAAAAAGAATTTGCAAGAAAACAAGAGCGATGGAGGGGGACTGTTAGAATTACATTATCAGCGGAACGCAGGTCACGGGCGTGAGAGGAGCCTAGTACTTTATATGGACTGAAGACGATTAATTTACTTATTCATTCCAAACAGCTACGTAGCGTAGCGGAATTGGGCTCGCTTTAAATCTCAGAAGTCGTGGGTCCGATCCCCACGGCCGGACAGAAAATCTTTGTATAAATCCTAAGATTTATATCCGGGTCTGGATGGTTGAGGGACTACCGTCCGTGCCTCGGAAAGCACGTTAATCCGCAGTCTTTCCATGTTTCCTTGTGTGGTACAACATAATACTGCGGTCACCAACCCGCTTGCTAGCGTGGTGACTATGGCATACCCTCCCTCGGGAGGAGGGCCCATGTTCAGCAGTGGACGTTGTACGGGTTGATGATGACGATGATTTATTCATTATATTGTGGTATATAAGTAACATCAAGTTGGTATAACGATAAATAACAGATTTGAGGACGACTCATATTGACATTAGAGTTTGCTAATGTATTTAGTTACCAAATGCAGATACTTAAAGAGAAAGTTGCAGAGGGCCATACGTTGAGAGGTGACCATTTAAAATATTGACATTTTAATACTGAGCTTCCAGTTCAAGCTATACTTACACATTTTATACACCATGAAAGTAAATTGCTGCGAAATAATTTATTGTTCGCACGAGTGAAATTCTGGTGTATTATACATATAAACCTTCCTCTTGAATCACTATCTATTTAAAAAACCGCATCAAAATCCGTTGCGATAGGATGATGACAGACAGACATCGGGAAGCGACTATGTTTTACACTATGTAGTGATAACCGGCTTAAAAGACATCAACCCATGTCCTGACATTGGTGACGTTAATGGCGACATTGTGACATACACCTGATGGATCGGCAGCAGCATCTATCCGTTCTAAGAATACGCACCAGCTTACTGCGATCACCTATCCGCCTACCAGGCGTGGTGATTATGCCAATATAGGCCTGGTTAATGGAGCAACTGTTCTACAGCATGGACGAATTCTATAAACTGCCCTTAATGTAATTAACTAAATTATTATAAATCTTAAGTAGGTACAATTTAATTATGTTAGAAAATTCATCAAATAAATTATAAAATGAAATAAAATATTATAGTAATTAAAAATAATATAAAATGTCATTAAAATAAATTATAAGTATTATACTAAGGTCGGAATCAATTTGGACCAAATTTATACTTGTAACTTGACTTGTAACAATGGAGTTATGAATAAATGATTGTATTGTATTGTATTCCTCAATGATCCTGAGATTGGCCTCCTCTTAACAGACCTTGTGTTGAGAGGAGACCCATGTTCAGCAGTGTACGAGAACGGGTTGATACGGTACCGGGATAGCAAGGTTCATTCCTTTGCAACATATTGGACGACAAGCTTTAAGCTCACAATAGCAAAAGTGAAAGTGCATTTAAACAATGTCTTTCTGTTAAATGTTGGCTCAATAGTGTCAATACTGGCTGTGGAACAAGTGACGTTTGCCTTATTGAGACAACAAAACTCAAAAAAAAGAAGTGGGTGAATGTAAAAGCGTGCGCATAAAATTTGAAGGCGTGTCAAAATATTCTTTGTAGGTGTTTGCAGATTGTGATTTCTGTGTAATTTACGGTTTTTTTTAAATTAAAACTAACTTATATAATAAATTATAATACAACTATTCGAAATCTGTTCTACTCGGCAAGGTTCCCAGAATGTTCGACAGACTAATGCAAAGGCGGCATTAGCCCGTAGAATGCTCGCCTTCTGTGCAATGTAAAAACCAGCACTAAAAACCAGCAGTAACGTGCCGCATTAGAGAGCCGCATTAGTATTTTACTAATATATAAATTAAATGAAATGAACGTCAAATACATAATAAACGTCATCACGCTTCTTAAATTAGAATTTGGTATTTTTTTATATTAAAGCCGTTGATCACAAAAATATACCTACAGCATATAAAAGTGATAAAATAAACTTGTTTAATTTATGTTTGATTAAATTTAAATTGCAGGAGCATTAAATTATACTCAAATCTAATTCATAAAAAATTGTTGACTACAGGTCTATAAAAATGATAGAATTGTAGTTAAAATAGTACGTATTATTCAATTGCAATAAATGCAATTTACAAATAGTTTTTATTTTATACCACATGGTTGTCAAAAAACAAACTATAGCTAGTCTATGAACCTTGGCACGAGAGGTAGGTATAAATCACGCGTTGTCGACTCACATCCCCAATTCAGCTCTTCCAACCTTAACACTTATCGGATCACACCAGACCACAAAATAATATCTACATACTATTGTCATTTGACTGTAACTCTATAGATAGAGTTATTTCTCCACTCGAGTAGTTTATTAAGAAAGAAAGAAAAAAAGAAAATACATTTAAATCAGCACAACACACAAGATATTACATATAACATGTAAATGTACAAAACAATGAGACGCCTTGCATGTTCTGCCGAAAAAGTCACCACCTCAGCATAGGCTAGGCGATACCTAGCGCTGGTTTTCAGTTGGCAACTCGAGTAGTGACCCACGGACAAGGGATGTTAAACAGTTTAGGTACAATTCATGCATATTTATATGGCAAACTAAATAAAAAATAAGTATATAAGCGTGCTAACATTATGCTTTACTGCTCTCTTAATTAATGACGGCATAGCATGTTACTAATAAACAAATAACAAATTGAAAAAATTGTTTCATAACTACTGTTAGATGATAAACCCAATGTTACTTTCAATCAAGAAAGTCCAAATGACAAGTATTGATTACTCAGTAATAAAATAAAATTGAAAATCATTTATAATTAGAGAAAATAAGAAAAAATGGGAACAGAAAGTGATATTCGAAAGTGTTTCGATAGTAAAACCGGTTTAGGCTACAGCGTTCGAAGAAACCAGAGGGCCTATTAAAAAGTGCTGAGGATAGATCGCACCTTTATAGCAAATGTTTTGGAGATTGAACATTTTTATATTACAATGGAAGTAATTTTGGCTAGGCAAAAACAATTATTGTTTTTGCCTAGCCAAAATTACTGCCCTATTTGATTTTGTGAATGATTTTTTTAATGACAAGTTTGACTTAATAATGAAATTATTGCTGTCGATTTCGATTCGATTTATATAATTGTCATCCTTTTCCTAATTATAATTTGTGATAATTTAATTTACTGAGTTTCGGTCCATCTGTATTATTAATTGCAATAATTAATAATTTGCAAATCTATACTAACAATGGATAATGGATTTTTCTTTTTATAACAAAAATAATTTAAGTTAATATTTGTACCGCTTTAGAACGTGTTGTTATTAAAGTATACGTATTTAATTTATATTATTTGCATCACCTAGGTATGTGTTATTGTTGTGACAAATAAACGTACATATAATTATCATAGCAATAGAAACCGCGACAGTGAGACTTAATGAAGTGTATAGGTACTGAAAGCCATGCATTGTTCTTGCCTACCACTGTTATTATAATATATTGTAATGCTGGAGTGGTGTGAGCTGGTAGTAAGGGGCCATATCTCAGCAGAGCTCCGGACTCCTGGGCCCCGAGTATACTATCGTAATGGCGTGTCCATGAACTGTCAATGACAGTTAAATGGCCGGTTTTTTTCCCATTTGGTAATCTACTAAACCGAATGATGTTATAATGGTGTCACTGTGATGCCAAGATGACATTAGCGTAGTTGAAAATAATAACAAATGATACATTTATAAGTTTTGAAATCGCCTAAATAAACATTACAATCTCCCTAACCATCTCCCCTGCTACTTCTGTTGACGGCCTTTGTCTGCGGTAGCAACGGCGACTGCCATTCCAGCGCCGACACCATAGTGAGATTAGTAGATTACCGTTTTTGGCATAATGATATCATGATGGCACTAAGGTGGCACAATACTTAAAAAAATAGCAGACTCGGCCCCCAGATACTCCGAGAGGTGTGTGAGCGCACTCTTAAAATAATGTCTAGACCTCAGAAGCATAAGTACGGACGTACTATCTTCAGAATCATATGGTCGTAAGTGCCAGTTTTTTTTTTTTTTTTTATTATTTTCTTGATTGCGTTTGACCCTAGTCTTGCCTGATGGTAAGCACAGACAGGGTCCTAGATGGAACACGCAATTCAAGTGACACCCTTTCGGGCTCTGGCTCTCACATACTCACTACGAAACAAAGTAAAACTGTTTGGCGCAGGCCTTACATGTGAGGGTGGTTGCTAGCCAGGCGGATAATTAAATCCTACCATCAAGCGTGCTGGGTTTTGTCGACTTTTACGCCACGCGTTTTTTCCCAACGTGCGGGGAGGAAGTATTTTATTCTTAGCCGTCCTCCGACGGACCAAAAGTTTACGATAAAGTCACATACGATGAATATTTCTGACGTATAATGGCACATTCGACCATTTCCTATACCTATCTAGAGCTTGTACTCTAGATATAGGAAATGGTATGGTATAGTAAGCATAAGGGTGGATGTGATATTATACGTCATAATCAATCATCATCGATCAAATTATTCTGAAGTATAATTGCACATACGTCCTTGTACTTTTGATCCTAAATATATTTATAAGACACTCGCAGTGGCGAGCTGAAATTGAACATACAACTTCAGCTTAACCTGCCACTGCCATGCTCACATTGGAGATACATTTTGCCTTTTTTTCGGCTTAAGATACTTAGGTTGAATAGAAAGTGAACTCTGTGTGACAGGTAGTGATTGGTTTGAAAGGTGGGGCACGATGCCCTTAGGCTGCGACGCCGTAGGCGGTAGCCCACGCCTTACCATACTGAAAGACGTTTTATTGTAAAACAAATTGTGTTTCCGCAGTTCCGCGCAGTTTTTCCTGTTCCAGTTCTCGTGAAAACCTCATCTTAAAATATATCCAACTGACATATTGATCAATTACATTAGAAAAATTAATATTGCAGTTAATTCTTAAAATGCCCAATGTAAGCTGAACTTTATAATTTTTCTTTGATATGAACCTTCTACTGGCAACAATAATCACAACAAAAAAATAATTACCGCCAGTGGTCCATCCGTTACGGTCCACGCGTGATGCGATGACCAAGTGAAATTGGAATTCATTTTTATATTCATGGTATATAAATCACAATTGGCTCTCGGCCGAGCTCTTACACATTTAACAAACTAAATCTATCTGCAATACTGTTATTTCGTAAAGTACCTGTCGAATTCATACAGCCAACCATTTGTGCATTTATTATATGTCATCATCGGGTATTAACGTCTTATTAAAGCGACTTAAGACTTTTCCTGATGGATGGACTTTTGAATACATTTTTAATAGAATATTTAATTTTTCAGTTGCCGGAACGTCACAACGGACAGTGTTTATACCTCAATCTCCCTACAGTATACTAAACAATTGCTGCTAATCGAGAAGGTAAAAGGTAAAATGACGATAATAACTCGATAATTATCATTTTTTATGTGGTTTCCAGCTTAGACCACTCCATGTCTACCTATGGGTGTCGTAACAGGCGACTAAGGGACATATAATAGCTCTAGTCCCTTAAGGACCACTATATGGTACAAGGGAGCCCCAGCCGCAATAACCAGTCGCGGGTGTTGCCAAGAGCCATCAAACGTTATGCTGAGGAGAATAAGAGAGGTCAAGGAGAATAATTCATCTATCTATGTACTGTTGTCATTGGAATTCATGAATAGATGGCAGATGGAATGTGCTGCGAGGAAGGAGATTACACAATAAAACTTTCAAAGAAAATAACATATATTTTTGAAAACAAAATTGCTGAAGCAGAAAATGGAAATCATATGAACCGCAATTAAGAACCTCTGAATATTTATTTACGCTCAACCAAAAAAGGTAATCAGACCAGTGAAACGAGCGATAATATGAGCCATTGAAACCGGATTCAATGGCTCATATTATTAGAATGTCTATTGATGCAGCCTACTAATTAAGGATCCTAGAAAATTACTCAATTACATTCAAAATATAAAGACTTACGCTTCCATGGATATATATAGTTAGTCTGTTATTAACATAGTCAATTACAGAGTAAAATTAATTAAATAATTACTTTTGAAAACAAAACCACTACGATTGAAAGAGGTTGATGTACCATCGGGGTAACGAACGGGAGTTTTGAACTATTAGATTCTATTGGTCCCTTTTAAAAACTTAAAGATGGTTGTGGCGTGGTAACTAACCGAGCAATAAATCTAAAAAGAAACAAAAATGCTTCACGCTTGTTACTAGCTAGTTATCAATTTTAGCTAAGTTTTTAGTAATCATATAATATATTATTATATACCTACATTTTGTCATTGATCGTTTGTTAGCTGAACCGTAATAACTGCTGCCTTTTTACGTAATCCCACTGCTGTTCGATAAAGAACATTTAACGGTAAAATCGCACCGTGAAATTTTAGCAGTTCCTGAGAGTAGCACGTTTAAGCAAACAAACAAACTCTTTTTATATAAAAGTAGACTAGCTTCCCGCGCGCGGTTTCACCCACGTAACTCCCGTTACCGCGGGAACTTCATAATTAAATACAGCCTATATTAATCAGTGATAATGTAGCATTCAAATGGCGAAAGAATTTTTAAAATCGGTCCAGTTCTTTTTGAGCCAATTCGTTACAAACATACTTACATAAAAATCTTTCCTCTTTATAATATTAGTATAGATATAACTCCTATAGATATTAGTAGATAGAGATTAAATAAAAATAAATCCTCATAAGATAAAATCATTAAAAAAAAAACATTGGATATAAATATATTTTATGATACACATTTCCTTAACGTTATGTTCGTGTATAAAATTGTAATATCAATAAAAAACGACAAAGATCCCATACTGTAGTTTCAAAGCAATTTTTACAAGACAAATATATATGAGAAATGTAAACCTAAAATTGAGCCCAGACTACATTTAGATGTAAAATACTTTCATAAAACAGTAATAAGAACATTCCCAGTCCGGTAGTAAGTTCTTATATAAATGAAGATACAATTTAGGGTTCCGAACTGCTAAAGATAAGAAAGAAATTTTGTTTTTTTTTCTGGGTCGTAACTCATATCTAGTAGATAATAACGTTAATATTCTCAATGAGCTTCTCGACTGGGAGTTTATTTTATTATATATCATGTGGTTGCTGGGTCGATCCCCACCCATTGCACTCCCGATGTGAACCCACTCGAAACAGAAGCATTTTAGCTTAGCACGAGGAACAAGAATACTAGAGTAGTGTGCAAAAATTCTGCTAGTAATCTTTCAAAGAAAAAAAACTTCACTTACACAGATAAAATAATATTATTGATGCATGTTGGACTCCTGTACAATCGCCAGAACTTACGGGGTTTAAGACCCTTTCTCCCAGAAACACCCGGAGATATCAAAATGAAATGTATTAGAAACAAGCGGTTCTCGAAGCTTCTCGACAGATCGAAATAATTCAGAATTTTGTCCTGTAGTTTGTTATTTGACAAAAGTTGTACAGACTTAGGCTAAATCACTGCTTGGTTTCTTGCCCGGTAAAGTAGGAAAAGTGTCGTGGCTCTATAACTAAACTAAAATAATGAAGAGGAAAGATTTGATTGATTGTTAGCATTGAATAGACTTCGGCCTTATCTTAGGCCTTATCTTCGCCTTCCATCAAGCGAGATTATGGTCAAACGTAAGCTTATATTTAGTAAAAAAAAAACTGTTTTCAATAACTTTTTCACTATTAGAAACGTTATTCAAGAGTAACAAAGATTTTTCAACATTTTTTTTTTATACTGATAATATATTTCTATATCCGTGTGGGCATATGTATCTGTGTCCATCCAAAATCAATTAATTATCTAAAAATTTTTTTTTTGAATCCTCTGTGCTCGCCGTCACCTCGTACTTGGCCGTTTTTGTTTATAACAATCGTTATCCTTATATTATTTATATGTTATTGTAATCTCGACCATTTTAATAAAACACCACACTAAATTGCTTAAGTTTTATTATTTAATTGGTTATTGTTTGGAAGAAAATTAAATCACAGCTGCTTGTTCCAGACATGTTAGAGTTTCAAGCTGTAATTTTCTGACAAAACCTGATAAAGTGTAAATTCTGTATTTCTTCAACGTGAATCAAAACAAAAATTTATTAATACAGCTGTTAACTTAACATGACTGTCTAAACAAATTCAGTTTTTGAATTAAGAAAAACTTTACCCAAACCGACGATTATCATAATTTGATTCAGAACAAAAATATGAATCAAAGTAATTATTTATGCTTTTAGAAACACATTTGCCACATATTAAGGCTTTTGACAACTCATTAGTTTAATTTAAGGAATAACTGAAGCAACATGCATGTTATCATCATCATTTATGTCCCGTTTACGTCCACTGCTGAACATCAGACCAACAGACCTTGGCAAGCCAGGATCGTAGAGGGATATTGCCTGTATGTTGTACTTTGCGATAATTTTACTGTAGCTGCCTTTTCATAGCGAACAACGGAATTAAGGATCGCTTTCTTTGTCACACCTCTAAAAAGTGTAATTCTCGTGCGAATGTGTTATCTCCTTCCTTCACATGGGGTCAAAGGGGCATGAAGGCTTCTTGTGGCCGGAGCCCGAGGACAGCCTATGCAGTACATCTGCTGTCAGAGGTATCTTTACGAAGGCCCAACTTTGAACCTATTCCATTTTGACCACGCACTTATTAGGGGGCGCTAGAGTAATGTTTGCATAGCAGACATTTGTGTCTGTACAGCAGACCGGGGCATCTCTAGCCTCTGTTTGGTCCACATTAGTTATTCATAAAAATATATGAATAACTAATGTATCTATCTGTCACTTCACAATAACAAAAATTGTGTTTCACTCCGAATAAAAAAAAATTCAAACGCTATAATATGTTTTTTTTAATCACCAACTATTCCTTTTTTTATTGAAAAGGTACATACTATTTTTTTGAGCACACATTTTTCTATATACTATTACCAAGTCTGTATGTCCATACTGTATGATAAAAAGCTAATATTGATATTTGGAGAAAAAAGAGAAGTGAAAAGACGTTTCAACAAAAAACAAAAAGAAATTACGAAAGTCACTTAATCGCCGAGTAAAAAAATATGTAGAACTTTGTAACAAATTACACTAATAAGTAGTGTACTAGTGAAATTTGTTAATAGGTACTTATGTTGTTTTGATTTTGACAAATTATTCTAACTGGACTTTATCGACCAAAAGATTTCATCATATGATTAAAAAGTTTGCCTGAAGTAACAGTCAATATACCTATTATTTAGCTTTTTAATTTAATAATAGTATGTTAACATGTTGTTGTTGGAGTGTCAAGTAAATTTATAACTTATTATATACCACAATAATTGCCACATTTTAAGGGCTAGAAGTACCAAGCTTGATACTTTATAGAAAGTATGTAACGCGTTCTTTGTGTTGGAATCGAACTCTCCACACAGAGCTCGTTAGTCAAGATTAACAGTTGCTCCGAAAGTGTTATTATTTAATAACACTTCCGGAGCAACCAGACTTCTGTACAAAAATGTTACACATTTGAACTTTGTTAATTACTTTTTGCGTATCTACACCGCCATATCATTTTCGAAACGGAATAGATCATCCTTGAGACTATCATCAGTAGACAGCTAAATTTATTTTACCGTACAAATTCAAGTATATAATCTGGCCTATACAGGGTTGTATAAGCCACTACAATTAATTTTACAGTCTTTTTTTTGTCCGAGTATATCGCATAATCACCAAAATCGTTGTATCGATTAAGGCCTCGTTTACGGAGACGCGGGGCGTCATGCGTCGTGTGCGGCGTGCCGTCTCGTATCTCACTCGAACTCATACAACGCCAAATGTTGGAATACAGTGCGGGCCGCGCCGCACATCGCACCGCGCGACTCACCGCGTCTTTGTAAACGAGGCTTAAGACGGGACTTCCATTGTAATATAAAATCCTTATTCACGCGGACAAAGTGGCAGGCAGCAGCTAGTCTTGTAATATAATTTAATTGTTAAATTACAGTTTGATTATTTATTCTGGAAACTGTGTGCGGTCTGCATTAATTCCTCGAGTTGTTGTCATTACAAAATGAATTGAGATAACACAAAAAGTGGCTAATTAGTTTTAATAGTTCATCCGTTAATTTAATTCTGGAAGTATGTCGGTGCCTTTGTAATATCTTCGCATCGAAATACATTGATGTAACTAGTTGTATTTGATTGTATGTACTGACTTCTTGGTGTAGGCGGTAATATGTTTAACTAACGAGGTTCGATTTCTGGATTAAACAAAAAAAATGGTACTAGAAATGTTGTGTTACGTAACGAGAAATAAATAAGTAGTACTTTTATGCCTGGTTTCCGTACATTGTTATGCATTCATAAATTCACACCCCTTTCCCATAGGTGTAGGCTGAGACAAGCTGTAAGTAACTTTGAGCTGCTGCCCATCCATCAACTGTATGCATCTTGGTGGCGACATAGGTATCGTACGAAGCGTCGACATTCATGGAAAGATATGAGGTGGTCTATTCTACGCCGGAAACTACACGGTTTGTTATATATACTTCTTAAATACGTACAAATAAATTGGATCCCTTTAGGAGTGCATTGGTGACTGGGTTACTCAGGAATAACCCTTATGTTTAGTTTTATACATATTCATTGGATTGGTGTAATCTGCGTACTTGGTACTATTGGTGTAAACTGTACCTATCTTCATATTTCATCATCATCATCATCAGCCCGTATAACGTCCACTGCTGAACATGGGCCTCCTTCCGGGGGAGGGTATTTGCCATAGTCACCACGCTTGGCAGGCGGATTAGTGACCGCAGTATTATATTGTACCCCACAAGGAAACGCTGCTGCCCGTACGTTGTTAAACAATTATAATAGATGATGTTATAACAATCAGGACCAACGGCTTAACGTCCTTTCCGAGGCTCGAAGGGTAGTCCCTCAACCAACCAGACCCGGAAAGAAATCTTAGAATTTACACAAAGATTTACTGCCGGCGTACGGGATCGAACCCACGACGTCCGAGATTTAAAGCGAGCTAAATACCGCTACGCTACAGAGTTTGTCATCTTCATAATATTTAAATGCTTGAATTGCAATTTCTACCTTTTTTTGTATGATTGCTGACCAAACATTTAAGCTTTCAAATCTATTGTTGCAGCATGATTCGTAAAAATTCAATGGTTTATTAAATGTAGGGCAGTAGGTAAAGTTATTTTCTTACTTCATCTGATGAGAGAGTTATCTGTACCTGTACGGTAAAAGAATATAGCTACATTTCGTAGGTATATTCACAACTTTCTAGTAATAAAAATACTTTAATAGATTGATTCACTAAGCAATAACTAAGAGGAATTAGCACTATGGTGTTAAAAATAATAACAAAAAAAATTATCATAATGACACAGTTGTATGAAATTGCAAATATTTCCACTTGACTTAGTTAGAGTTTTTTATAAATAGTCACTAATAATGCTGCAGTAATTAAAAGGCACCATTAATTAAATTGTTTTAATTGAGATATATACATTTTAGCAATCAGGAAAAAAGGCGTATCTGTCTGTATATTTTTTGTATAATTTCGAAATAAATACGTTGTGTTGTTTTTCATTTCAGAATAGTAGGCAGAATAGTATTACTATCAAAACGTACCTTCGACATAAAGCATTAAAATTTTATAATTAACATATTTATTTTAATAAGCTCAGATCAAGAAAACTACTTTTGATTTACTCTAAATCTAGGTTCTAAGAACGGGTACCCTAAGTTCAGGTTCGAAATAACTTTAATTTGTGATTTGCTATACAAGGTGTAACGGAAAGGGTATATACATAGAAAGAGCAAGGCTTTTTTGGATGATAACAAACGATTGGCAAGGGTTATTTAATCCTAACTCTACAAGTCCGGAAGTAATGATTATTTTAAATTCATAGATACCAGAAACCAAACTTTTTAAATTGAAATAAATACATCACTAGCATTCAATCAGCTGATCGATGTCAACAAACTATTTGCAAGTAAAAATAAACCTCTTACTCCTGGTATTTCTGAATAAAGGGTTCCGCATTTTTATTTTTTGTTTGCAAAATAATACTGACTTTTCGAGTATTTTATTTTGAGTTGAAACCCTTGCCATATCGTTTGTTATGATCCAAAGAAGCCTTGCTCTTTCTATGTATATACCCTTTCCGTTACACCTTGTATATACCTAAATTTGTAGTGGAATTTAAGTTTGAGTATATATATTTTTAAAGATTACTGACAGAGTTTTGGCAGACTACTATTATTCTTGTTAACCCGTCGTGCTAAGCTAAGATGCTGGTGTTACCAGTGGTTTCACGTCGGTGGGGATCGAACTGGCGACCATAATAATATGATCGCAAGTTCGACGGCCCAGCCAATTGGGCTACGGCTGTTCAATGATGAAAAGAACTTTGTACCTACCGTTCGATTGGGAATAAAAAAGGTTGTCATCATGCTCAATGATTGTCATTGAAAAGAACTATTATTTCCTACGTTCCACTTAAATATAAAAAAAGGTTTTGAATTAAATATTTATGTACCTACTAATCTATATAAACTAAATTACAAGGTCATCACGAAATCTCAGAGAGAACCATGCTAGGAGTCCCCAATTTTGCATGGAGGTCCCGGTTAGGTCTTATGAGTTCACAGAGACGGGATTTTGAGAACTTCAACGGCTAAGGGGGTGAAAAAAAGGGTGGCAAAGTTTCTATGGAACTTCTTCTTTACCGTAGGATAGTTATTGGTGTATGCAGCGGTAGGGCAGGCATGGGAGTAGGAACAGGGGAGAAGGGGAGACATGGTCATCAACTGTAATTCAACACCGCTACGCAAACGCGTATCTGCTAAATTGTGTGTAGGACCGACATCTCTTTTTTTTTTAATTTGTATTATAAACGTCAAAATGTTCAATATGATAAGGGCCAAAGTTAATAAGCCTCTGATAAAATAAGTTGCGAGTTTTGAAGCATTTAATAAATTATTTGACTAGTTAAATAGATAGTCTGCATTATATGTATAGCTCCATTCATGCTAATCTCCTGATTTATACGTACGTGTATATAAAAAATATCACGCTCCGATCCACTGGAGCAGAGTAACGCGGGTAAAACGCGGGGGGCAGCTAGCAGATAATCGGAGGAACATTTGATTTGCAGAGCTAATGATTTTAAAAAACAAGGATATTAAGTTAAAATGTACCTAATCCAACATTTCTACGGATACTTGAATACAATAAAGGGTGAACCGGCAGGCCAATGTAATCATAATTTTTTTTTTCCTTTTTTCTTTCTTTCAAAACATCAAAATATGAATTGTGATCAACGAAGAAATATCTTTTTAATGTAAGAGATATAGAGATTTTATCCTTCAGGATAATTTCAGAAAACTATTTTGTACTAGTGTTGCAATAAGCATTGCGTAACACTTGTAACGGTTAAGAATATCGTTGTCACCCACCCTTTAGTGAATGTCTAGTTGTGGTCACCGGCGCAGCGCATTCGATTACAGTGAAGGCACCGAGCAGGCTGCGCGGGAGTCGGTAGTGTTGTGACTCGAGTGACAAGTGCAACATAAAAAAAAATATCACCCTCATTCTGGATTGTGACTGTAAGTATATTTTTTGTTTAATTAAAAATATAATATTTTTGTTAACTTAAATTTATTACAGGCACTAGTAAACAATAGTTGTTTATTAATTTACAAACAATTATTTACTTTATATAAATTTGCGAGTCTTCTGTCTTTTATAATTTTTTGACTGCACCGGTGGCTCAGTGGTTACGGTAGTTGCTTCTGAGACCTGGTGTTCTGGGTTCGATTCCCACCCGGGACAATTATTTGTGTGAACCACAAATAGTTATTCTGAGTCTGGGTGTTCATCTTTGTGTCCGTGAAATGAATGTTTGTAAAGTCCCCCGCGACACAGGGATTTATTTCCCTAGTGCGGGAGTTGTCTTTTTAAAAAAGAATAAAGAATAAATGTATTGTATGTACCAGCTTCTTCTGTCTATATTGTGTTAGAACAATGGCTCTTTATTTTGGCGGACCAAGAGTACATAGTATAACGACTTAAATGCTACCACCATTCAATCGATATGAAATCCAATTACTGTATAAGTACCTGTACTATATTTCTATTGGCTTACAAGAATTAATGTTTTTGAAAAGCACGATCTCTCACCAGCAACGAACCACGTTAGTAATACATTTAAGATCAATTTATTATTGAATCGACGCGAAATCAATATGAATTTCCATAATTTGACATCTTTCTTATAACTGTTTCACCGGTCCAGCAGTAATCGGTTTGGTCCATAGGTCAGACAAAAAAGTATGTAACTTTAAATTTTTTACTAAAAATATTTTACTTTTTTTACCGGTCGTGTCCGCGGAACCGTTCTTCCAGATTTTAAGAGTAAAGGGATAGAAATTTCATCTGTGTTGTTTAGCGCACATCTGTGCAATATATTATTTGCCCAGATCTCCTTAGAGATGTGACCACGGCGGCTGAAATCGGTAATAAATTCTGGCGGATCTTTGAATTTCCGGTGTTTTAACAAATCATTAGAATTCCGTATTAAATAATAGTGTAATAAATTCTAATATTAAAAATTTTGTTTGAACCAGAAATTTACATAATTTATGAAATATTGTTGATATGATTATTGTTAACTACGAAATTTTTTGATATGAATTGGAAATTTTGTACGATATTAGGTAAATATACCGTTGATATGTATGAATATATGAATTTATTAATTTTTAATTTTTTTCTTTATAAATAGGTATGTTTGCTTTGCTGAATTATTATTATTGTATAATGTTTAAATAAGTTTACCAACTTAGTTACTTTTTTATGTTAAATACATAAGACATTTACGAGTCGGGTACTCCCGTGGAAAAAAAAGATTCAAATATCAATAACTATTTGAATTTATTTTAATTAATTCATCCTTATAGGTACCTATTAATTTTATACACCTTATTTTTTCAGTCGTAACTAAAGGGAAAATGACCTAGTTTCGTTCGTAAAAGTGACTATTTGTCAAACTTAAGTAATTCAATCTGGAAGATTATTTGTAAAGTTAATTTGCTACGGGTCAGCGACACCGCTTTGTAGGTGCTAATTGACAACATTTAATTTTTTTAACGTGTTTTTTTTATGAAACTAGATCTAAACTGTTATTATATATGTAAATTTATTAAGATAATGTAGCTTCAATATAGTAACAATAACATAATATAGGTACATGTTACAATAACCCAACAGCAACGAAGACATTTTTATCGAAGTCATAGTCATATCATTATGTGATAAGGCTCCGGCAAGGCAAAGTTTATAATCCTGATTCTGGAAAGCTTAAATTAAATTCCTAATATTAAAATTGACACATGCCACCTTTTGTTACACATGAAAGCAATAAAAAGCAAAAAACTTACTTCTCCGAATGCTGGTTTTTTCTTTGCACAGCAGGTAAGTTTTGTCATTCAACAGGGTAATGCTGCCAGCATTCTCGGAACCTTGCCAAGTAGAATAGATTCAGAATATGAGTATTTTTTTAAGTTATTTTTATTTTAAATTAGCTACATTTAGTTGTATATATGTATATTATTCATGTAATAAGAAATAACTTACATCATTCTAGACCTCAGAAGCATAAGTACAGATGTATCATATACTTCTGCAGCATTTGGTCGTAAGTGTCAGTTTACGATAAAGGCACATGCGACACGAATGATTCTGACGGAGTAAACCGGTTCCTTCTAGGTAAGCGTGCTCCATCCTAGGCTATTCCGATGCTTAACATCAGGCAGGGAGTAGTCAAACGATAACGTATTTGTAATAAAAAAAAAACGCATCTGACTTTATGCCTCTTAGTTCTAGAATTGCTTTGTTTGTCAAAATATTTTGACTGGAAAAAGAGCATATCGTATATTTATGAGCTTGACAATTAAGTAAATTCCTCCTTTCAAAACTAATAGAACCTCAGTTGACATTCTTGATTAATGTCGTGTTTATACGCATGTAATACCAGAACTCATATGAGAGGGGTTGTAATTAGTGGTTGCAACGCATGAGTTACAACCACTAATTACTCTAGTTTGAATGTTTATAGCGTCAGGTATAGTACAATACTACGTGAAACTGTCTATTAAGGTGTAATTTCCTTCCACAAGAAATTCATTCGTTATTTTTGCAGTAAAGGGAAAAATGTCAGTGGGCTACATTTGATCTTCAACCTTATTAGCTATTGCACCATTTTGGATAATAAGCGATATTATTACCAGGTCTGTAATATATCTATTTGCTGACCCACTAACTAAAAACACGAAAATTCGAATTCCTGTGTAAACCTTAGGTATCATAAGACACGTCTTATGATTACTATTTTTAATTTTGCGATTTTTATATATTCTTAGTATATATTTTTATTTATTCTTAGTTTTAATAGACCACGGTCTGTTATTACTCTATGATAACGTACTAATCGTACGTGTGAAATATCCTGTACTCCGTATAAAATGTATGAGAAAATAAATTGACGTCATATTTTTTTGTGAATTTCCACGATTGCTATAGTTACCAACTAATATATAAAGGTAAAGAGTTTTTTTAATAGTGGAAGATAGCCCATTTATATAGGAATCAGCTGTTCCATACATTCATGTTCACATAACTTGTCAACATGGTAGGGAGCAGCTGTTTTTTTTTTCGCGATTTCAGGTTTGGTGCCATAGTAAAAGTTGTTTGTTATCATGAGCACAATCATGTGTTTAGGTATCGGTCACTAATTACCAGTCACCCTATATACAGTGAAACCTGGTTAATTGGGATCTCAAGGGACAAGGATTTTATACCATTTAAAGAGGTTGTCATTTATCGAGTTTTCCAATTTGACAGGTTTAAAATTTAGTTGTCTCATTTACAGAGGTCAAAATTTGAGATAGTACTGACAAACAAAGCATGTGCGAAAGAAATTCAATTTTTTTGTAAACAATCGTGTCCAAACCTGTCCCAACCTGATAGATTGTCTAACTTATAAAGGGAATTGAGTTGTAGGGTCCCAATTATAGAGGTAAAAATCGAAAAAATCCTAGAAATCAAATCTCATTTAACCAGGTTCGAAAAGTCCCATTAACAGAGGTAAATCGATGAAAAAGTGCCGGGACCTCATTATAGTTCTCAATAATAGAGGTTTCTCACTTATCAAGGTCCCACTAAACCAGGTTTCGCTGTATATATATTTTGTTGATCTATTTTCATGTAATTTTAGTGTGTTTGACTGTCAAATATCCATATCCATACATCAATTCAAACTGTCGCTTTTAATTTTCAACAGTTGCTACGGCACGATACTAAAATTAATACATACCTTAAACAGATACAAGATATTGGCATATCGTTAAAATATCCATTGAATTTTTAAATTGTATTTTTAATGTTGTTTATTAATTAGCTGATCGCTAGTAAAATTACTATGAGATTTCAAATTTCTGCTATGAAAGCCTAACTTAAATAACGCACTAGCGTAAGCGCAGGAACACTTTTTATCAGCGCAGTTTTTTTTTCGGGCGAACATTATAATATGCGTGACGACAGTATCAAAAAATTGAAGATTTAATGTTTTTAGGGGAAAGTACATATGAAAAGAAATTATTACACTTATTTATTTTTATATATAACCTTGAGATTAATGTGATTTTTAATGAAATTAAAATACTGCAATCGGCCATTTTGACTGAAACACCAATCACGGCGCATGACGTCAAGATATTGTAACCATCAAAGAGAATTTAACCACTACGTTAGGTTTGGCGGACTCAATTACATTTTTTACAATAGCGTGACGTCATAGCCGACGCCATGACACTTGAGACCTTTTTTCGCGCGCTATTTAAAATTTAATAGAAATATGGCTTAAACTTCGTTAAATTTAAATTTATTACCGAAATATTGTGTTTTTCGTACTTAGAAAATGACTATCCACGTTGCGCAAGAGGATTTCAAAATCTTGCCTCATGCCTATTATGTAGTTACCCAGGAGGCCTTTGGCGAGCAGAACTCTAGGCTAAATAAATTATTGAAAAACTACAAACGAAGTAACCTGTGCAAGAGGGCGTCCCCTGTGGTATTTGGACCTCGGCTCAGGGGGGTATTAAGGGATTTTGACGCTTAGTTATATAGGGAAGTTTTGTGTAACTGTCGCTCTACATTACGGTTCGCGCGCCTGTTCAACTTTGGGGCCTACGGGGGCATCGGAAGGTTTTTTCGAACTAAGGGTCGGGAGGGTAAGGGCCAAGGTTGTACGTAGTGAACTTGTGGGTCAAACGACGGCTAATAAATTAAGAAGCAAAAGCATTATGAATTAAGTACTGTAATAAGTTAGAATATCGTAAAAAGGTGCTTTTTCATAAGTTAGAAGTATTACTTAAATAACAACATAATGTGAACACAAATATTTATGCGAACATTGGTAATGACCAATGCATTGACAAATTTGGCGTTTTATACTTATCTTACCAAGATCATACCGACATCCAATTAAAAACCGCTGGTAAAAGTCGAATATAATCTTTAACGTAAAGATTTAAGGCACACATTTGAGTGAACGCGCAGCACTCTTCATGAAATTTCCCCTAGGGGTCAATAAATATCGCGTAAAAATCATAAAAAAGAGAAATCAATGACGTCACGACTTGAAAGCTATTTGGTTCAAAAAAATCTAATTATATTTATATAACAGACTTCTCAAGAAGTACCTTTATTATTTGTAACGCCTTTATATTTGTAAGATTGAATGGTAGGTACTTTGTTCTTAATCGTCCAAACGCTTAAGTTACGTAAGCAACGTAATGCATTTACGAGTTGGTAAAAGCTACGAACTTTTTTGCACTTCTTTATGTATCGGCGAGACCTTTGAAAAAGCAGGCGTGTTCTAAACCGTTATTAGTACTAATATTTTAAACATGTAAAGTTTGTGAGATAATGAGGTTTTAGGGGGTCTCTTTGAATTTACTGAACCGATCTTTTTTTTTAACAGTAGAAAGGCTCATTATTTAAGTATCGTAGGCTATATTTAAAGACAAGGTTCCAACGCAAATGGGATCTATGCGGATGAAACCACGCGGAACAACTTGTTGTTTATAAGATGTTATCATCAACAGCCCGTATAACGTCCATCGCTGAACATGAGCCTCCTCCCGAGATAGGGTATTTGCCATAGTCACGTCGCTTGGCAGGCGGGTTGGTGACCGCAGTATTATGTTGTACCACACAAGGAAACGCTGCTGCCTGTTCCTTGATATACGATTATCATAGATGATTTTATAACAATCGGGACCAACGACTTAACGTGCTTTCCGAGGCACGGAGGGTAGTCCCTCAACGAACCAGACCCGGAAAGAAATCTAAGAAAATTTACACAAAGATTTCTTGTCCGGCGTGGGGATCGAACCCACTACCTCCGAGATTTAAATCGAGCCAAATACCGCTACGCTACGGAGGTTGTCATAATTACTTTTAATGAATAAGATGTTATAATTACTTTTAATTATATTTTAACGACAGCATTTTATATTCTAGGAATTCGCAGTAATTATATTTCAGGTAGTTAATTCTGAATAAACTTATCACATCACAAAGTTAGTGAAAATAAGTATTATTAATGCAGTACACAAAACTCCCCTGAAAATATAAAAGTTTTTCATGTCTCGTTCCCCCCGCCAGCAACCACCTCCAGCCGAGGTACCCACAGGTCCTGTTGCGCTGGTAGCTTAGTTTTCAGTTCTAAAACCATTTATTAAGGCTAATGCACTGCTCGTTTATGTGCCTAAAGAAGTAGTATCCATAATCAAACTGTCTCAATCCACTGCTGGACAAAGGCCAGTACCAATTTACGCCATTATACTGCATTCTCCGCCTTCCACATCTAATCAATGTATTTATTTTCTTCAAGTTTATTTCATATTTTAGAACCACAAATATAAACCAGTAGGCGTCATCGTCTAGGCATGAAGGTAGGGCCATACGCCTAGATAATCTACTTAAAATTTCAGATTAAAACACTGACTGCACTCGAAACCGCAGCCAAGCGGGCTGCGGCTGTGTCTTTTAAATTTTTTTAATCTTCATGCCCATTCGTTTAAAATTTCTAATAGTAAATCATGTTTTTTCATGGTTTTACGTTTCGAATCTTTGAATTCAAATGCTATCATAAATACCATAAACCATTAATCAGTAATGAAAGTTGCTCAATTCACCTGTATATTCGCTCCTATTCAGATGTGAAGTCATGGCGTTGAATAAAGATGACACAGCTGAATATGGTTTGTTAATACCTTTGCATGACGTTGCATATATATGAAGCAATACTAGAAATTCCAGATCCGTGAAAATTGATTTTCTAAATTAGAATGCATAGAATTTTACAAGGAGTTTGACTCTATTTTTTGTACGAATATTTATGGAGTCTTTATTTTCTGGCTTTTGCTAATTCACCGGAATAAAAACAAACAAATATCCAGCCTTATTAAATGGTTTATAAACTACGCAACCTGCTCGAAAGGGTGCCCCCTGTGGAACTTGGACCTCGGCTCAGGGCGGTCTCCGACAGAAGGATTGGATGATTATGACTTTTGGTTTTTTAGTTGAGTTTCGTGCAACTGCCACTCTATGTAACAGTTCGTGGGCCTAGTGGGATTCGGGCTTACGAGGGCATTGGAAGATTCTTTGCAAACTTAAGGCAGGTCAACATCGCGAGTGCCGAATTCCTCTGTTGTTGCTTTGCTGATTGAATGGTAACTGTAACTGGTGAAGTTTCGAGTTTAAGCCCAAGGTCGGGCAAAAAAAATGTATTATTTAAAAATTGGTCAAAAAAGTGATAATACTAAGTTTGGAAGTGTCAGTCCTGCGCCTAATCTGCATCTGTCGAGTCGGTAAAACTGGAACACCAGGTTTTTGAGAGTATTGAATAAGAAGTGCATCTGCGTTTGCGCACACTCTTGTGCACTGTAATATTATTGGCGATTAATCATTTCTTGTCAAAACATCGTCTTTCTACTTTCTGATCCTAAATAACTATAGTTGAAAAATACTATTAAATGTTTGTCAGATATGACTATGACAGGCTCATACATCAAAGTTTGACCGTGGTCTTTGACCGTACACCATAATTTTTTAGTCGTTGCTAAAATTGGCACATCCGTATTACTATCTATATGCCTAACAATTACGATGTACAGTCAACAAAAGAGATAGGTTTACACCCTGTGAAACGCATTTGAAATTTATATGTACACGTTTAGGAGAAGAGTTTATTGTTATGTGTATTTGTATACAGGCGATATTGTATACAGCAGCGAACTTTTGGCCCATGAAGAATTACCAGCTGTCATGTGTGATACAAATATATATATTTTCATTATTTGATACTGACGGTGTAAAGCTATCTCTTTTGTTGACTGTACATAACATTGACTTCAAACTTACGAGGTATTATTTAAGTGTTATATCTAAGTTTGCGGAATAAAGGAAGGAAGAGGAATTTATTTTAACAGTAACACATCCTACTAATATTGTAAACGCGAAAGTGTGGATGGATGGATGTTTGTTACTCTTTCACGCCAAAACAACTGGACGGTATTGGCTGGATACATATAGGCTACAAAACATCTCGCTCGGACCCATTGGAGCAGAGTAACGCGGGTAAAAGCGCGGGGCCCAGCTAGTACATTATATATTTTTAATTAAAGATTATTATGATATGTTTAATTATAACATCATCTTTAGCAATTGTATACCAGAGAACGGGCAGTAGTGATTCTCTTGTGGTCACAAAGCGTAATCGTCATCCGCCTGCCAAGCGTGGAAACTATGAAAAATACACTCCTTTGAGAGGAGCATCATCAGGGTGATGTTGACGACTCGAACGCTACCGCGCAAACGCTACTGTTTTTCGCAGTACTCTCTGCTGCATTTTTTTGCATAATTTTTGTGGTTGGGAGGGCGGTGAAAAAAAAGCATTACAGCATATTGACACAATTTTCTGCGGAATCAATTTTGTCTTTTTAATTTAGATTAATATGGATTTCCGCAAAATAACGCCTGATTCTATTCATTATATACCAAATACTTTCGATAGAACTTTGAAAGTATGTATTATGGCCTCTTAATCAACATTACGCTTTTCAATTACCTACTTTAATAGTGTTGTTCTGTTATTAGTTAGCATTACAAAATAAACAATAACAAATCCTAATAAATACTTACTACTACTTCATGTTCAACAAAATAATAAATACGAAATATTAAATCAATTAATGTGTGAAATAAAACTTCAACTAACTCAAGTAGGTACTTGTTACACGGAACACTTCCATCTCAAAAGGGTTACGTGATTCTTGGACTGGTGTTTTCTCCCTCTGACGCCAGCAGGTGGTATTTCCTTTCTCTTTCATTTACTTTCTCCTCAATGACCATCGAGGAAGCAACAATGGCTGACCGCAAACTGTCGCTGACTGGTTTTGCGTCGTGAATGCAGTACCTATTAAAATGTATTGTGTTCTGTTAAATTATATACGGAATATCCCATGCCTAATTTTATTTAAGTGAAAAGTTTATAACTAACTTGCGATCCGCCCCGGTTTCACACGGGTGCAATGCTGATGTATCATATATATTTAAGCATTTAAAACCTTCCTGTTCTATCATTCTATCTATTAAAAAAAACTGCATCAAAATCAGTTGCAGGTTTTAAAGATCTAAGCATAGATCGTAGGGACAGGCAGAAAGCGGGAAGCGAATTTGTTTTATACTAGTAGGTACCTAGTTACAATGTTCAATATATGAGCACGCTGAAAATATTAAAATGTGTTTAAATATTTAATACTTTGGTAAATTATAATTATATTAATAAGTTTCACGCGTTATAAATTAAAGCAGAACGCAAATATTTGTTCATAATTTAAAATTTATTGTAAAAACATATAGGTACAGTGTTGTTTTCTGAATACATATTTAATAATTCTTTTAGGTTTTTTACTGAATGCATAGCCAATCATTCAATTATTTGCGGTACAAGGTGTATAAAAATGGGTCCTGTTTCATGTCACACGGCGAGCTTGCGCGATTCGCAAGAAGATCTGAATCGCGCCAGGACTCTTTTTGAATTGGTCGTTTCGGGCCAGTGCATTAGTTTAAAGCGACCTAGTATTCTTTTTTAATTGGTTGTTTACACCACGGTATTAAACCTCGAAGGGCTCTAGTTAATTATCGATTCGGACAAGCGACCTTTATTTCAAAATTGAGGACTGAGGACTCGAAAAACCTGCATCTTAAGTTATCCCTGATCTGAACCCGATCCGTGATCGAAATGTACACTTTTACTACATTTAATTATTACTTAACAGTCGTGCACAAAATGCAACACGACTTATTTTATTTAGTCCTCCTTTCTTTTACTTTGTTTGAGGAGGCAGAACTTTGTATGGTTATATGTGAACTTAACAATTTGGCAAGCATATCATAACACTTATTTTATCAGCCTGTTAAAGTCCACTGTTAAACATGGACCTCCTCTTTAACAGACCTTGGCAAGCCAGGATCGTTGAGGGAATGGGGGCCGGATTGCTTCGAGCGTACCCGGCCCCCGCCAACGATGGATCGAAGGAGTGTGGGGGGGGTTTAAGTGGTGAAGGGTCCTCTAGCAACCTAAGCATACCACCGCTATGGAGAGGGCGAGTCGCCGCCAGCGCGCGGTTATCCTGCAGCGGCGGTGGAAATGCGTAAATGTATTTCCCTCCGGACAAAAAAAAGGATTGTTGAGGAATTGCCGTAATCACCACGCTGGGGCAAGATTGGTGATCGCAATAAGATGGGACAATAGATCAGCTGATTGATACTGATGTGTATGTCCCTTAATCACCCTTACGATACCAACAGGAAGATATGCGGTGGTATATTCTAAGCCGGAAACCACACGGCAAAACACTTAAATCACACTTAGCAGAGGGTAAATTGAATGCTATCTGTCAAGATCGCATTCAAGTAAACCTCTGCTAAGTGTATATTTGGGACAGTTTTTAACAGTAGGTTTACTTTTACCTACAAATTTCTTTATGCTATGGGAGAAAGCTTATAGACCGCAGTACAATCACAAAGTTTAATAGTCCAAACATGGTCACAACATCCTGTATTTCATGCAATACGCTTGTGTGCAAACATATCGTTATGTGAAACTATTTACCTCAATTATTTGCTCTGCAAATGCTTAGTGTGATTGTAATTGAAATAAATTTTCTGTTAAAATATTCAGGTCTGTAAATATATGAGTGAAACATCTACGCATACAGTCATATCTTTTGTTCATTATTAAGTAGTCACGTACCTATAGTCTTAACATTTTTTTGGATCATTTCATTTTGGACGTAAGACATTAACGTGTAAGTTTAAAGCTGCTTGTAATTTGATCGAACTGATTGTGCTTTTTTTTTAATTTTGTTCAAGAATTTCTGAGGACGAAACAATGTTTTTTGATATGTCCATGGAATTGAATTTCATTCAAGGACTAAATTTTCCTTGTACTTAACCAAAATGACTATAATTTTTTTGTAAAATAATATGGGTCTCCCTTGATTGACCGAAGGTATTTGACATATTTTCACTTTCCAAAAAATTTTTCGCATAATTTCATTTGCCGAATTATTACTAAGCAAAAAATCTATTCACAAAAAAATATAACGCAAACCTAATGTTTGGGAAATGAACGTTTAAACTATAACTTGTTTAGCAACTAGTACTTTTAACATTTTTTATTTAGGGCTGATTTTTCAATCGTCAGTTAAAAGTTCTCAGAGGAATAAATATGAATTTTGACAGAACGTCAATACAACATCTGTCAACATTTTAAATTTATTCCTCTGACAGCTTTTAACTGACGATTGAAAAATCGGGCCTTAGTCAAATATTTCAGTTGGAATAACAGTTTCAGTTTTTTTTAGTTAGAAGCGTTTTTTTCTATATTTTTTTTTTCTATACGAGGTGTAACGGAAAGGGTATATACATAGAAAGAGAAAGGCTTCTTTGGATCATAACAAACGATACGATACTTTTATAAGGTATAATAATAATCTACTTCATATTTTTTGTCTGCTTGTCAGTCCGTGTATTGTGTACAAAACGGTAGTACCAATTTAGACGAGACTTTCACTCTTTAATAGCTGCTTATTACATCCTCATTTTACGCGACGAAAAAGACGGGGAGCCGGTAGTTTAACTTATAATCAATAATTTTTAAATGTTTTTGAATACTTTAATATATAAAAATGTTTACCATATACTATATTTCAAAATTTAGATTAATAAAATTCAACCAACGGCAGGACTCGAACCTGCATCTTATGTTAAGCCCCTAATGCCTTAACCAATTAGGCTACGGTGGAACTCTGCCGGTCATAGAAATTTATTAATCTCTCTTATAACACGTCTCATAAATCTCTCTCAATTTTGAAAAAATAATTAAACATTTAAATGTACATCATGTGTATCTAATGTCATCATTCCTCAATCCCCCGCCCGCGAGCGCCGAGGTCCAAGTCCCTCAGGGAGCGCCCTATTGCGCACTTGCGGAGGTTGCTTAGTTTGTAGTTTTTAAGCAACTTATTAAGGCTGAAGTATTACTCGGCTTTATGCACGTCGAAGTAGTGAAAGTCTCGTGGCTAACTAAAATGTCCGTTCGTTAAACAGAAGACGGTGTAAGATGTAAGGTGACATGTCCACCACGTGGCCACCAAGGTTGTCGAAGGTAAGCGGGTAAGGCCGCGCGATACAGCTAGTATTATTCCTTTATTTCTTGAACAAACCTATTTACGCCTTCTGCTCAACACGGACCTCCTCATTACAAAACCTGCAAAGCTAGGGTCGTTAACGGATATTGCCATTGTCACCACGCTTGGCAGGCGGGTTGATGATCGCAGTAAGATATTAAGTGACCTTAATATAAATTGATAGACGCTGCTGCCCATCCATCAGGTGTATATCTATCTCTCTCCTTAGTCACCTCTTACTACACCCACCGGAAGGCATAGCTACCGAATTGGTGGGCGGGGCAGTGCCCCAGGGCCCCCGAGCTCAGGGGGATCCCAACCCTTATCATCAACTCTCTTAATGCCTTTTAAAAATAATAAGTATAACCTAAACAGTTTAGGGGCACTTGTTTTTTTGCCCCAAGGCCCTTGGTCACCTAGCTTCACAACCGGCATGAGGTGGTCTATTGTAAGCCGAAATCACACGGCTTGTATTGTTTAATTGTCGCTAATTATTACTCTCTTTGTTACAGACTCTTTCGCGGTAACAACATGGCGGAAATAATAATGAATTCCACACAGAGCGTTTTAAAAGACACATATGATTATTATCTATGGACGCTATCATTGTCGGGTAAGTCATAAAACAACATCAAGTTTTGTTTTTGTTTAAAGTTTACTAGCAGAATTTCTGCAGAATACTAGTATTCTTGTTAATCCCTCGTGCTAAGGCTAAAATGTTGTGTTACGAGTTGGCACACGTCGGTAGTACAGTCAGCATCAAAAAGTTAGTGACAGTGAACAACATCCAAAATGATCATAAATATTGACGCATCTACAGTTATCAAATACTTCAAAGCATCCTTCGTGATCAAATATACCGGAGCACCTACAATGCCTAATACTTCGATATAACCAACCCACCAAAGTATCGTAACAGCTAAAACGCCATCGGTATCTAAGCATCCAAAGTATCTAGACACGCGGCAGCGTGTCAAAGCCAAGTTCAAGCAAAGAACTGGCTAGCCAGCGCCAAGTGTAATATTACACGAACCACTTGGTGCCACTTTTGACCCTTCTATAACTCAAAACCTCTTTAACGTAAACAAATAAAACTACGTGTGTTTAATTATATCCATAAGGACATGTAGAAGCCCAAATTTCATGAAGCTAGCTCAAACGGTTATAAAGATATGAAGGTCAAAAAGTCGTAAATTTTAGCACTGACTGACTGACTGACATATAGTACCTAATTCTAACCTACTTCCAGATGACCTAGAAGGGTGAAATTTGGAATCCAGCTCAGTAATTGTGTGTAAGCCCAGGAAAAAATCTAAAAATCTAAAAAAGTCAAAATAAAAAAAGTGTTGTCCCCATAGAAAAAACAAATCTGACTCTGATCTGACTTGGCCAGTTTTGATCAGTATTCAAATGATGAATAACTTTATAAAATGACTGATGTAATGAAAACTGGCCAATTCAAATCTAACCTACTTTAAGATCTCACATTTTTAAATAACAGCAATTGTTATAGGTATCCATTAAAGCAAAGAATTGGAGTTTAATACTTGTTCATAATGTTATTTTGTTCCTATAAATACATATTTCGATTTTGCATAGAACTTGGCACTCATTCAGATCTCCATTCTTTTTGCGGCGAAGCCCACAGCCAAGCTTAATTTTTGTAGTGAACTTGGCTTTCCTTTTTTACATTGATGTTTTTGGTGGGATTCAAATTTACGGGACATATTAAAAAAATCAACTTTATTTTTAATGTCATGACTTGTGTGTGTGTTAGGCGTTGTGGGTGCTCCGGTATATTTGAATACAGAGGATGCTCTAAACTATTTGATCATTGTAGATGCATCAACATTTATGATTATTTTGGATGATGATATACTGGGTGATTTTTTTAGCGTCTTGAAAATAAAAGGGTGTGATATGTATATAAAACAGATGTCTATGCATAATTAATGACTGCACCGGTGGCTCAGTGGTTACGATAGTTGCCTCTGAGACCTGGTGTTCTGGGTTCGATTCCCACCCGGGACAATTATTTGTGTGAACCACAAATAGTTGTTCTGAGTCTGGGTGTTCTTTGTGTCCGCGAAATGAATGTTTGTAAAGTCCCCCGCGACACAGGGATTTATTTCCCTAGTGCGGGAGTTGTCTTTTTAAAAAAAGAAAAGAAGAAGAAAAATTATTTTATCATATTATTTTTTTAACTGATGATATGTAGATATATGAAATAAATTAATGTCTAAGGCATATTTTTTTTAGCTTTTTTTTACTGACATAGATTGAAAGGTAGGTAAGGTAGGTAGTTTCGCTATTTTGATCACTCTTTTCATTCATGTGTGATTGCGGCTTAAGTATTATAGGCACCTGTTTTATTATTATGCACGCGCTATGTATGTATTCTTTTAAGTAATTTGTAAGATTTTCGAAACTCTCATCACCGAAACACTAGTACACTGAGGTAAATATACTGTACACACCATATTATTATCAAGACGATAAAAATGTCACCCAGTATATTAGGAGATCTTGACTGTCGCTATATTCGATGCTGACTGTACAACTTATGCTTACCATTGGGCTACGCTTCAAATGAAATATTATCCAGCGTCTATACATACAAATAAAATTGAAATTTCTGTTTGTAATGGAAAAATAATAGATAATAATATATTAAATACATATTTTATGAATGTATTTACGGTAGATCATCATCATCATTAGCCCGTATAACATCCACTGCTGAACATGGGCCTCCACCCGAGGGCGGGTAATTGCCATAGTCTCCACGCCTTGCAGGCGGGTTGGTGACCGCAGTATTATGTTGTACCATAGAAGGTAACGCTGCTGCCCGTTCCTTGATATACGATTATTATAGATGATGTTATAACAATCGGGACCAACGGCTTAACATGCATTCCGAGGCAAGGAGGGTAGTCCCTCAACCAACCAGACCCGTAAAGAAATCTTAGAATTTACACAAAGATTTCATGTCCGTCGTGGGGATCAAACCCACGACCTCCGAGATTTAAAGCTAGCCAAATACCGCTACGCTACGGAGCCGCTCCGGTTACGGTAGATAGTTACCTACTTATAATGAAAACACAAACATTTTTTTTATTTGCATGTTTTTCTGTTTGTGCCTGCTAATCTCAGTTAAAACAAGAATGATTTATAAACTGGACTAGCTTCTCACGCGTGGTTTCACCCGCGTGACTCACGTTCCCCGAGGAACATCATCATTAGATTGAGATATTTTAGATTTCATATAGCCTCTTACCTACTCCTGGTTTTCAAATCGAGCCAGTAGTTCTTGAGATAAGCAAAGCAAACAAATTCTTCAGCTTTATAATATCAGTATATATAAATATACAGACTGTAATAAAACACGCTACTAAACATGGAACATAATTCCAATGTGAGTAAAACCGCAGCTCCGAGGCAGTACTAAACAGGCTGCAATTTCAATAGTTGTTTCCCACAACAAAAATATTTTATCTTGATAAAACAATCAATTGGTATATTGTTATTTCTTTAATTAAACTCAACAATGACAGGTTTATTTGCGAAAATTACAAAAGTTACTTTGTGCCGCGGGATACGATTATACATGATATTTATAAATGATTAATTATAAAATCATGTTTTACCATTACGGACTACGTTTCCAATCCTGGGCCCCGAGTCTACTATCGTAATGGCATGTCCATGAACTGTCAATAATAGTTCAATGGTCAGTTTTTGCCCATTTGGTAATCTGCTAATCCAAACGACGTCATAATGGTGTCACTATGACGCGACGCCACGATGACATTAGCGTAGTTGAAAATAATAACAAATGATACATTTATAAGTTTTGAAATCGCCTAAATAAACATGACAATCTCCCTAACCATCTCCCCTGCTACTTCTGTTGACGGCCTTTTTCTGCGGTAGCAACACCGACTGCCATTCCAGCGCCGACACCATAGTGAGATTAGTAGATTACCGTTTTTGGCATAATGATATCATGATGGTACTACGGTGGCACAATACTTAAAAATTGCAGACTCGGCCCCCTGCTTACAATCGTGATGACAAGGATAGGGAATAATTCTAGAGCTCAGAAGCGTAAAGTCGGATGTGCCATTATCATATACTGGTACTTACGACGAAATGCTTCTGAGGTATATAGTACATCCGCCTATATGCTTCTAAGGTCTTGACATATAATAGAGTTTTATCGGCCTATATACATTATGATATAACCGTGTGCTTCGCCTTACAATGGAACACCCCATATCTTTCTTACTTTAAAAAAAAAAAAGATTAAGTATTAGCAGACTTGCAGTCTACTAGTATTCTTGTTAACCTCTCGTGCTAAGCGGAAATGGTTGTGTTACGAGTGGGTTCACGTCGGTAGTGCAATGGATGGGGTTCGAACCGGCGACTACAAGATCACAAGTCCGACGCCCTAGCCATTGGGCTACGGCCGCTTCCAAAGGTCTTCCCATGGGTGTCGTAAGAGGCGAAAAAGAAACATAGAAAGAGGTTTTATTTAGAAATTTAGCGAAATATAAAAAAACGAATTAATCATCATCAGCCCGTATAATGTCCACTGCTGAACATGGGCCTCCTCCCGAGGGAGGGTTTTTGCCATAGTCACCACGCTTGGCAGGCGGACTGGTGACCGCAGTGTTGTGTTGAAATACAAAGGGGAAACGTTGCTGCCCGTATCCTGATTCATTTGTTATAGATGTTGTTATAACAATCGGGACCAACGGCTTAACGTGCTTTTCAAGGCACGGTGGGTAGTCCCTCAACCAACCAGACCCGGAAAGAAATCTTAGAATTTACACAAAGATTTCTTTTCCGGTGACGAACCCACGACCTCCGAGATATAAAGCGAGCGAATTACTGCTACGCTAAGGAGGTTGTCGACGAATTAATAGTCATGAAAATTATTTCTTTACAGATGATCGAACAAAAGGCTGGCCCCTCGTAGACTCTCCAGGACCAACGGTTTTCTACACACTGTTGTACCTATTAATAGTTTGGATAGGACCAAAACTAATGAAGAATAGACGACCATTCCAACTAACATGGCTATTGGTCCCATACAATTTAGCTATGGCCGCTTTAAACGCCTATATAGCAATAAGATTATTAACAGCATCGTTTAGACTTAGGTACAGCTATATCTGTGAACCTTGCAGACAAAAATACGATCCAGATGAATTACAAGTAAGTAATAAAATTATATTAAAAGACCCGATAAATAATCTTTCAAGTATGGACGAGTACAACAGGGCATGATCGGCTTTGCCAATTTTTTATCATGCGGTGATAAATAATGACAATTAAGAATACAACGAACATAAAATCAGTCAAATCGATTGAGTCATTCCCGAATTTTAGCAACATTTACAAATAGCGACGGTTTTATCACTACATCATATACACACCTTTTTTCAACATTTTGTTTTTATTTATAGAAAAAGTTCAAGAGATTCACGATAGGTAATAACAGAGGCTACGAGGGTAGAAGCGCGCGCGTGAAGTTTAAAAAAAAATTACTTTAATTATTTGTAAAAAGTATAACGCGCGATTCTTCGCGAGTATCTGACTAGTATCTGTTCCGCGTCTATCTTTTTAAGTTCAGCTACCTGGCAGAACTTGACAAACTCAAAAATTCCCGAAGGGGTAAAATACGATAAAAAGATGCCTTTATATATTAAAACATTAATGTGGGACTTTTTTCATTAATAACGGAGCACGTAATTGGAATAAAAAATGTTCGGTAGGCATGCTATATTAATTTCGAAAAGTTCCTAAACTCAATTTATTCAAAGTAATGAACTTTTAGATTTGAGAGATATTTAAAGCTCTCAGAATTAATTTCTTTGCGGATCAGAGTGCGGAAATTCTTTGGATTTTTACTATTATGTTGTTTTTTCTTATTTATGAAGTAAAAATTAACGCTTTACTATCTATCACGTCTAGTTTTTGTCAATTTGAACTATTAAGTTTTGTATTGTAACCATCATGAATGGTATTCATAGCAGGTATTCCTCTCCTGGCCGTAGAGAAACAAATTTCGAGGCGTTGTCCGGACAACATGTGACGGACGAATACCACATCTGAAAAAAAAACAGTGTAAAAAAGGATAGCAACATAATTATCTGGTGGATAGTATGTTTGTATTCAGATCTTATAACATAACAATAACAATATAACCAGACTCGACAATCAATGTGACATGCGAAAGTGCGGAGGTGTAAACCAATCAGACATTGTAGAACAATGCAGCATTGCTTGCAGTACGTGACACAGTTACGCAAAATGGAGCTTAACCGGCTTTGACAGAATGATAATGACATCAATATCCACAGGTGTTCTAAAATTGTTGCTTTTATATTGCAGATAGCAGACGCCGTCTGGTGGTATTACTTTTCCAAGCTCTTAGAGTTTTGTGACACATTCTTCTTCATCTTAAGGAAAAAGGATGAACAGCTGACTTTTCTTCATGTCTACCACCATTCCACCATGTTCAGCTTTTGGTGGATTGGTATCAAATGGGTGCCAAGTGGATCAAGTGAGTATTTTTTTCCCCTAACATTATTAACGTCTCTACAAAATAGCTGTTAAAGATTGTAGCCCTCGGGAATTTCACAATTTTCCAAACAAACTTTCTTCATTAAGTGAATTAAAACAAGAAAATTAACTTTCAATGCGTTGATTTGTGTGTCATTATAAAATAACAAACTTTGAAACATCAACATTGTTCCTTGTATAATATTAGAATTACCGTAAAGGAATAAAGAGAGAGAAAGAGAGTATTTAATATTTACCGCTACACGTTTACCGTTAAAAACTTATCACTCTATCGTGATGGTACAATACTCATACCACGTGGCGTTCCAGTAAGTGAAACTTCTGTTCTACTAACTACAACCGTTGTCGTCAAACTAAGGCCCGTGGGCTGCATGTGGCCCGTGGACGATATTAGTGCGACAAGCTAAGGGTTTCTATAATGCAACTGAAGCAGCACACGGTAAACAATTACACTTTTCCGGCGCGCTTTGATACCCTACATTATCGTATATGACCTTTAAACAGAAAAGTGTGACGACCACTGAACTAGAACCTTCTCCGAGTGCTCCTATAAAAGTTTTGTCGATACCAGGAAATGCATAACTTTCGATACCTTCTAGCGGTTTTGTCACATATTACTAGCTTTAAGCAAATTAATAAAAATGTCATATTCTTTTTGCGGCCTTATTTTTTGAACGCAAAAGGAATTAGAATTAAGACTACGTTTTAGACGTCTACCGAATTCAATGATTTATATGTGAGGCTCAGTAAAATGGACCTGAATTGTGTCAGATCCTGTATATTTTTAGTTTATGAGCGAGACGGCGGCGGCGCGGAATTAACGTAATAAATTTGTACGACAAAATTGAGTTTGGTATTAAATACTTTAGTACTACATATTTTTGGTTTTAAAAATTTGATTAATTCTATTGGGATGATAATATTCTTTATTTGGTTGAGTTTACCCACAAATTATCTAATAATCTTGTCTGATATCTGTTACTCTTTCAAGCTAAAAGTACGGAATGGATTTGGCTGAAAGTTTGCAAAGGGATATATTATAAGCTGGATTACCATATAGGCTACCAAATATCACGCTCCGACGTACTGAAGCAGATTACCGCGAGTAAAACTGCGGGGCGCAGCTAGTAATTTATATTGTAAATTAAGTTTTTTTTTAAGAAATACAACTTTCATACCAAGAAAATTAATTCATGTGTCTCAATGCCGAACAGTCATCTCATGAACAAAACATACACCCAGACCCAAGTCAATTACTGTGGTTCACACAAATAATTAAAGCGGCCGTAGCCCAATGGCTTCGGACTTGTGATCTTGAGGTCGCCGGTTCGAACCCCACCCATTGCACTACCGACGTGAACCCACTCGTAATACAAGCATTTTAGCTTAGCACGAGGGGTTAACAAGAATACTAGTAGAATGCTAAACTCTGCTAGTAATCTTTTAAAGAAAAAATAAATTGTCCAGGATGGAAATCGAACCCAGCACACCAGGGCTCATAAGCAATCACCGTAAACACTGAGCCACCGGAGTGATCAATACTTATATGATATTTTCTTCTTTTGATTTATGTAATACGCATTGAGTTTTATAAAACAAACTATTTCCTAAACTTGTTCCATGTTTTCAGCATTTTTACCGGCTATGGTAAACAGTGGAATACACGTGCTCATGTATACCTACTACGGACTCTCCGTCTTCGGCCCAGCCGTCAGCCAGTACCTTTGGTGGAAGAAGTACCTCACTATTATGCAATTGGTAAGTCCTAATATTTATGAAGAAATAAAAATATAATTACCCAAAATGGTTAAGTCGTTTTTAAGTTATGGACGTATATAAGGTGTTTCCAAGAAATATCACTATCATCATCATTAGTAAAATAAACCAGTAACCAAAATGGATAAGTCCCCTAATGGTTAAGTCGATTTTAAGTTATTTAAGGTTTGCCAAGAAATATCATCATCATCATCATCAGCCCGTAAAACATAATACTGTGGTCACCAACCCGCCTGCCAATGGTGGTGTCTATAGCAAAAACCCTCCCTCAGGAGGAGGCCCATGTTCAGCAGTGAACGTTGTACGGGCTGATGATGATGATGGTGATGAAAAAACATAATACCCCGTGAAACTTTAAAATTAATTATATGCTACTTCTAAATAACGTTGTTTTCTAATAGTGAAATCATATTGGAATCGATATAGTACTAGGATCAGGTGAGGCCCTAGAAGGGGCATCACCTGAAATATACAGGTTATTACTTTATTAAAAAGAAACATGTAGGTATTTTAATTATCTTCTATTTTTCTTTTAAAAAAAAGAAACAATTTATTTAAACAAAAGATGGCTCAAATCTGACCTAGCGTTTATAAAATAAAGTTTTTACCATTGATAAACAAAGAAAAAGCATAAATAGACCTGTACCACCATCTACAAGCAGCTTTTAAAAAGTCAAGTGACAAATGTTTAATAACTTTATGAATCCTACATCGCGAAATAGAAATTCGCACAGTACTTAAGGCTATATCCAAGTTCTCAACGCAATCAGCGAGGATTACAATTATTGGGCATTGGTACCCGATATTGGCCTGACTGTGCCAGGGAGTTCTATCCTATGTATGGAAGAATACAAACACTCATTCTTACCATCACCTCCCTGCCCTTATTCATTTTATTTCGGTATGCCGCAACACGTTTTTCTCTTTCATTCTGTCCTTTTAGCCGTCATGCTATCATTAACTCCCTTTTCCTTCATATCACTTCTCATACAATTCATTCATATTTTTATTGAGCTCGCTCTTTCTCTCCTTTCACATTCATAGTCATTACTATTACTCTTTCAACCGTTATAGAACTACTACAAAGATATTGGATACGTATTTCTTAGAAGACAATAGGTACCCATTTATTGTTTCAAAGAAAACGATCATTGTAAATATTTATTTCCTTCATCGAGTCCATTATGACTGCTATCGTTTATTCAGTATCTTATTTGAGTTAAAATACATAAATAGAACTTGTTTGTTTGTATATTTATGTGCCTGTTACCAATAAATTGTTGTATTTTGAGATCAATTATACAAGACTTATATTTTATATAATCTATCGTAATAGAAGAGTAATTGCTTGCGATAGCAATATTCAATTAGATTTATAGATATCAAATTCTTTTCCATATAGTCTGGGCTTGATTTATAAATTTAGAACATGGCAGGATTTGTACCTTGACTTGACCCCAATGCCTAGAACATTTGGCCACGGTGATGCCAAAGTTGCATTTGGAAGAGCCTTAATATTTAAATGATGACACCACACATGGTTGAAAATATGCACTTAAATGTTGGAAAGTTTTAGAAGTCCTAACAAATGTTGCATCCGAGGAACGATTGTGCGATGATAATGGTCCCCGATTACCATTTCGTACGTAACAATCTTCAATTCAACGAACGGAGACCTTGATAATACAAGTATAAATTCAAAGAAACCATTATTATTTTTAAACAAGATGCTACTGAAGTAGGAGAATAAATCTACTTCTTGTAGAACTTCAAAGCAAAGTTTGTTTCTAATAATAATTAATCTATATTTTTCTTCAGATCCAATTTACTTGCGCCCTCGTGCTCGGCATCAACGGCATCAGAACTGGCTGCGAGTTCCCGCTATGGATGCACTATGTTCTCATCTTCTACATGATTTCCTTTATCATTCTCTTTGGAAACTTCTATATGAAGGCGTACATTGCAAAGGTTAGTTTTATTAAGTTGTTTTTTAAGTATAAGATGAGGCAATTGACTCCGATCAGAAATCGTGATAAAGAAAACAAAATGCATGGCAATGCATCGGCCGTCATATTTTTTTTTAAATTCTTATACACCGTGATTTTTTAATTGCTGTTAAGAATTGACAGGGCGATCATTCGTGATATAAAAATAATTAAATAGACATACGTTCCGTTTTGCAAAGGAACGTTTCCCAAAGGAGACATACATAGATTAGCTCTAGTGCCTTGCAACACAAGAAGGTTGAAAAACGCGCGGCACTAACACAGACATAAAGTAATTTAAGCGTGTGTGAGTGCTAGTGTTATAAGTAAATAAATTTATCAATTGTATTACCAAAAATAAGTCACAGTTGTATAAGAATAAATTAATTAATAAGAGTCTGTGAAAGGGAGCAAAGACAAATGCAAGATTGTGCATCTATACCCTATTCATCGGGGCTTGAGACAAAGTGTAAACAAAGAAAACATTGTTTCTCAAACTTTTTTCAATGTTTTTTATTGCTATTTAATTTAATGTAGGGTTTCCTATTTGTGTGTCTAGCAGCTCGGGTTAAGATAAGGTACTTAACTATGAAGATAATAAAATCATAAATCGCTCTTATTGAATTAATTATTCGGAGAATTAGGAGGATTCTGAAGAACTGTAGCCATCGGGAATAACGAAGCGGTCAACTATATTCAACTATCAATTATTCCATCAATTTTAAGCATAATTTGCTCTTCTTTTTCACATTGTCAATGCACTTTTGTCAAGCCTCTACTGTTATATTTTTAATTGCATCGGCTAGTAAAATTTGAACTTAACTTAAAGCTTTTGTTATTCTCAGCAATAAATCCTTGAACTTGGGCCCATATTAACTCAATAGGATTTAATTCACTATATCCTTTTAGAACCTGTTTACTGTGGCTTGCGATATTCCCATAATTTCAGTGGTTTAATTGATACCTTTGTACGGATACGAATCCTTCGACCACGTTTCTTCTATGAGTTTGAACACATTAATAACAGCCACCTTTTCCGTTGAATGCGTTGGAGTTTTCTTTGATCGCTTTTTCTTTGGCGAAGAAAAAGTGCAAGCGTTGCTTGGTCCAGGTGCACTCATGTTTTAAGCTCGAAAACGTAAATACTTATAACAACAACAAAACAACCAACAAATAACTTTAAACTTCATAAAAGATATAAATTCAACGAAAATATCTATAATAATAAATAAGCAGAACTCTCGTATCAACAAGTTGATCTATAGTAAAAATAGCGGATATAATCCGACCGATAACCAAACGTCACATTTTTATGTAAAATGTTCGGGAGTACCTGTGGTCTATAATTTAGTCGTATTAAAATGCATTCGAAGTTTGGGAATCAAGTCTTTTTTGGGTGTTTTTACATGTAAACGATTTAATAAATCATTATACTTCATAAAAGATGACATTCCTAGGGTTGTTAAGATTTAAACAAATGTCGATAGTAATTATCGACTTTTCTTACTATTATTTACGATAATGTAACAAATAATTGGGATTAATTTAATTACAAACGTTACTAAATTAAACAAATATTTTAATATAAGATACATTTATACTCTCTGAAATCCAAAGTTTATTTTTAGAAATTGGATTTTATTTACTCACTATTATTTTAGATCAAGTACGCGTACATATGTAAATTGTATTATGATACTAGAATATATAATAAAATTTAATAATTAATTTATTTTGAATTAAGTTTTATATAAAAATATCGATAGTTTATAGTCGATGGCCACGATGATTCATTGCCCATCACTTATTAGGTCGCCATGCCCATAAAATATAACATTGGCAGGTACTGTCTGACAGTACTACTAAATTCAAAATTTCATAGGCTTGATTGTACTGACAGCTGTAATAAAATATATTCACTTCATCAATCGTGACCCTTAAAGTACCCTTTTTATGGTTTGTTTACATTTAATCTCACGCCTCGATGAATACGGTATAGTCAATTGCAACTATTAAGTTATGCATCAATAAAAAGCTGTTAGTTCCCATGGAAACAAACCTGTAATAAAGTGAATCTTTCTAAATGACAGGTAAAAAATAAAGATAACATAAAATATACAAAGGTTGTGCGATCTTATTTGTGTGGTAGCATAGCGGTATTTGGCTCGCTTTAAATCTCGGAGGTCGTGGGTTCGATCCCCACGCCGGACAGGAAATCTTAGTGTAAATTCTAAGATCTCTTTCCGGGTCTGGTTGGTTGAGGGACTACCCTCTGCGCCTCGGCAAGCACGTTAAGCTGTTGGTCCCGATTGTTATAACATCATAATAATCGTATATCAAGGAACGGGCAGCAGCGTTTTCTTGTGTGTTACAACATTATTCTGCGGTCTCCAACCCGCCTGCCAAGCTTGGTGACTATGGCAAATATTCTCCCTCGGGAGGAGGCCCATGTTTAGCAGTGGACGAAATACGGGCTGATGATGATGATAATATGCGATCTTGCACAGCAACCATCACTATGCTTGCCCAACATTCTATAACTATAAAAATAATTAGGGAGTGTATGAGTTCTATTCACTCACAGAAACTAAATTTCATTGTATAGTACTAGCGACCCACCCCAACCGTTGTAAAGCAGGCAAAACAAAAAGTCATCAGAGGACTTCGTTTTATAATATTGAATGATGATATTTGACTGTGGTTTCTGAGAAGTTGAACCAATTGTACAGCTCCTTGAATTTATTATCGGTATACTCTTTCTCCGTGATAACACTATCACCATAGTTGACATTTGCCATGTAAGCTTACTGAGTCGTCCTTAAGCAAGACAAATGTACGGTGACATTGAGCCCTATTCTCATTATCAACCAAAACTGGTAGATAAAACCTCTAAGAAGAATTAGTAGGGGGATTAACAAGACCAGAGGTGATAACGTAAAAACTGGGATTAACGACTTAACGAACTTTGCGGAAGGTAGCATTTAAGCCGAAATACGAAATATGTAATAGGTAGATACCTCTTGCGGTTTCAACCCGCGTAACTCCCGTTCCCGTAGGAATTTCTTAATTAAATATTGCCTTCGTCGATTAATGGGCTATCTAATATTGAAACATTTTTTTTCTGTCGGACTAGTAGTCCCTGAGATTATCGCTTTCAAGCAAATAAACAAACTCTTTAGCTTTATTTTTTAGCATAGATAATATATCATCATTATCGTCATTCACTACTGTACATAGAGCTCGTCCTGAGCGAAGGTTTTTGCTATGGTCACTTAGCCACTTGGCAGGCAGGTTGGTGACCGAATTATTATGAGAACACACACATTTACCTACAGTTGTTATGTATGTTAAAGTAATTGGGACTAACGGCTTAGTGTGATTTCTGAGGCACGGAGGATAGCAATGATTTTTGCCAATTAGCAAGGAATAGCGATAATTAACTTATTAGTTGAAGCATCGTTTCTTGTTCACGTCACTCGAAACGCCGATGATGGACACACGCCTGAGAACAACATTAGGACTGGTGTGTCAATGTGTCTTTTTATTTTATCGCAAAAAATATAATATACCCAAATTATATGTTGAACATCTAAATCATATACAACGAAATAATTAATAAGATTTATTATGACGATGAATCTAATATTTCATTTAACAATATTATTGTAAACTTGAACAAATTTATTGTTAGATATATTTTATAAGCTATCTAACAATGAAAATTCCGTCTATTAGGTATTACTGTTTTGGAGATTAGACTATATTTTTTTTTTTGGACTTTTCCCTCCCACCCTCCCGCCACTGTAACTCCTGTAAGCCAGGATCAACAGCGGCACACCCGGAAGATGCTCGAAGCTGTTAGGCTTAGGCTGGATCCGGGACACCTAAATGTCTTGGATCCCGCATCGTTAAATCAGAAAGTTTATAGGAGGAGTTGGAAAGTAAAATTCCACTTCTCTCCAGCGCAAAGCGGGAGACATAAATGAACGAATGAGATATTTAACCTCAGAAAATACATTTACAATTACTATTGGATAAGCCAATAGGCGTGACGACAGTATCAAAAAATTGAAGATTTAATGTTTTTAGGGGAAAGTACATATAAAAAGAAATTGTTACACTTATTTATTTTTATATATAACCTTGAGATTAATGTGATTTTTAATAAAATAAAAGATTAAAATACTGCAATCGGCCATTTTGACTGAAACACCAATCACGGTAATCACGTCACGATATTGTAACCATCAAAGAGAATTTAACCACTACGTTAGGTTTGGCGGACTCAATGACATTTTTTACAATAGCGTGACGTCATAGCCGACGCCATGACACTTGAGGCCTTTTTTCGCGCGCTATTTAAAATTTAATAGAAATATGGCTTAAACTTCGTTAAATTTAAATTTATTACCGAAATATTGTGTTTTTCGTACTTAGAAAATGACTACCCACGTTGCGCAAGAGGATTTCAAAATCTTGCCTCATTGAATGCCTATTGCAAAGCACCACGGACATTGTGTTTTTTTTTTTTTTAATAAAGCTTCCTATTTTTTGTGAGATTAGTCTATATAGGTACACGAATAAACAATTAGACGGACAAAATAAATATTATACCATAAAAATTAACTATCTATCTGCAGTGAACGTCCCGTCAAGATGGTTCCAGTTGTTACTGAGATTAGCCAGAAGAAACAGACAAACAAAACAAAAGTTTAATAGTGTTTTTGTTATTCATACCTTATATGATACATTGCATTTAATCAGTAAAAACCTTTTATTTTCCCAATACAAACATACATTTCAATTTTATGCTTTTTATAAAGATTAATGCAAAAATATTGTTTGTAATCCTCACATAAGCCGCTTTCAAAATAAATCTATAAGCGAATCCTACGAATATTATAAACGCGCAAGTTTGTATTAATGTATGGATGTATGTTTGTTACTCTTTCAAGCAAAAAGTACTAAACGGATTTGGCTGACAGTTTGCACGCGGATAGTTTATAAGCTAGATTAACATATAGGCTACCGAAATATACATAAAACTACGTTACTGTGCTCCGGTCGGAGCGTGATTTTTTGTAACCTATATGTTAATCGAGCTGATTAACTATGCCCGTGCAAAGTTTCAGCCAAATCCATTAAGTAGTTTTTACGTGAAAGAGTAACAAACATCCATCTATCCATACTTACAAACTTTGCGTTCATAATATTAGTAGGATATCATGCTCCGACCCACTGGAGCAGAGTGATGCGGGTAAAACCGCGGAGCAGCTATTCAATTAGAAATTTATAATAACTCCAGTTTTCATTTATATAGGGAACTTTGCATCCAATTTTTTTAATGGATATGATTGTATTTCCGCTGAAATTGATGGTGTAGTCCTATGTTCTGCAGTGGACTAGAACAGGCTGATGTAATAAATTTTGATTATAAATAATGTAAAAAAAAATGTATATTTGAAAATGACAGGTGTTACTTTTTTTTCGGACATAATGTTGTTTAGTGTACCAAAAAGCTTTTGGCACTTTACCGGGCATAAAGGGGAGCAGAGCGTCTGCCTAATGCAATAGAGACCACGACATGAAGATACAATTTACTCAAGTAAATACATGTAGCCACAGTTCTTCCATAGAACTGTTCGTTTTTTTAGTTAAGTTCTTCTGGTGTCGTCTTTGAGGAGACACACATTAAATTAATTTGACCGTTAGGGTTATAGGTAGGTATTGTTAAAACTGCCCAGAGCTAGGGCGTCAGTCTTCACCACCCATTTCACTATCGACGTAAACCCACTCTTAACCCAAGCATTTTAGCTTAGCACGAGCGGTTAAAAAAAAAGAAAAAAATCTGCAAGTAATCTTTAAAAAAGACGTTTGATCATAGACTTTAGGCATGAACAAAAAAGATTCGCACAAAAACTAAAGTGAACAGACACTTTCTAGGCAAGCGTGTATCATCTTAGGCCTTATCTTCGCCTTCCATTAGAAAGAAGCGAGATTATGGTCAAACGTAAGCCTATATACAGGGTGTCCCAAAAGATTACGTAGCTGGGAGGGGGGGTGATAGGGATGGTCACAAGGGTCACCAGAAAAATATAAAAAAATCCCTCTGGGTGTTTAAAAAAATAAATGGCATTTTTTAAAAGACTAAAAATTTTACACCTTGTGCTAACTGTACCTACAAATATGGCTGTATTTAAAAAAAATGCTGTTATGTAATCTTCAATAACAACAAGGTCATCAACATCAACATCAAAAATAACAAGGTGTAAAATTTTAAGTTTTTAAAAAAATGCCATTTTTTTTTTAAATACCCAGAGCGGATTTTTTTTTTATTTTTCTAGTGACCATTGTGTCCACCCCTGTCACCCCCTTTCCCAGCTACTTAACCTTTTGGGACACCCTGTATAGTAAAAAAAGTATGATAAATGCACTAGTGCTATTTTATTACATTAATAACACTGTATATTTATTGTAACCGCCGTAACTTATTGGTAGAAGGGTTGCTTTACATCTTGTAGGTCGTGGGTTTGATTCCCGCACCAGTCAAGAATTTGTTTTCATTTTAATATTGAAAATCGATGCTCCTAACACAAAAAAAAATCGCCTCAGGAATACAGGATTTAACATTTCTGGGTTAATGAAACGGTTGATTTTATGTATGTTGGAAACGTGATCTGGGTCGGTAGCCAAAATATACGTGGGCCATAAAAAGGTCAAGTACGTACGCAAATACAGAAACCTTAATAATCCAATCGCACTGCAAAACCAACTACAACTGGAAGCTAGTGATGTAACGATATTTCTATGACTTTGATTAAAATGTGTTTGCTACTATATTTGCAAAATAAATCATTTCTATCTAAAACACTTAATATTTATTGTAACCTCGGTGGCGTAGCGGTAAATGGTTCGCTTCAAATCTCAGAGGTCATAGTTTTGATCCCCGCACCGTACAAGAAATATTTGTGTACAATCTAACATTTCTTTCCATGTCTGGTTACTAATTGGACTGACCTCTGTGCTTTGAAAAGCATATTAGGCCGCTCAACCCGAATGAATATACATGAATGAAATGAATTAACATGAATGTACTTCAGTGCTTAATAAATATAATTACTTCATTGAATTGACTTCATTACAAAAGAAAATACAAATTTTCAATGTCTGTTTTCTAAGCAAAGATATATTATTGATTTACTGATTAGTTTGTACTTAATTTAAAAGGATATTTGAGCAGTTTGCTGTCGATGTTGTCTAAAGTCTCAAGAGAATATTAATGAATATAAACAAACTGATAAATTACAAAAATCAACTTGATTTATAACAATTAGTTTTTTTTGAGAATTTTGTAAAAGCTAAGTAATACCTAGACATTATCAATGCCTGCTAACAATGTTTATTGGTACAGTCAGCATCAAAAGTTGATGACCACATTTAGATTTCCAAAACCGCTGAACACTTTACACCCATAAATCGCTGAACGAAATAGGCGCCAGTATAGAATGAACATCATTAAAGTTCAAAATTAACTGAACACTACTCGTCAAAGGTCACTGAACACCATTTTGTCAAAAATCGCTGATCGTTATAATACCCGAAAATATCATAACATTCAGTTTTACAAAAGTCACTGAACAATATAAAATGCTTGTTTTAGTTATCTAGTATAATCACGGCAATGTCCAAAAATAACTTAACATAATAAAATAACAAAAGTTACTGAACTTTTTTATTTAACTTGCTTTGTATGTAATTTGTTCGGGTGGAATCTTGCAACTAAATTTTGAAGCACATACCCTCAACCGATTGAGCTGAAATTTTGCAAGCATATGTATATCGCGTGACAATGCAATAGTACTATGGAGCTAATCTGATGATGGAGTCGGAAGGTGGCCATACGAACTCCTGTACCTAATGAATAAGATAGTCGAGTTTGGGCTCGTTTGTTTTGGGTTTATGATGACGAGGGTCTGATGAGGAGCAGGAACATTACCACTGGTACGCCCTTAATGCAAGCGCTAAGATGTTCGAGTTTGGGCTTGTTTATTTTGAGTTAGTGAGTATTTTCCATTGCACATGATGACGGGGGTTTGATGAGGAGCGGGAACATCATCACTGGTACGCCCTTAATGCAAGCGCTAAGATAGTCGAGTTTGGGCTCGTTTGTTTTGTGTTTAGGAGTACTTTCCATTGCACATGATGACGAGGGTCTGATGAGGAGCAGGAACATTACCTCTGGTACAACCTTAATGCAAGCGCTAATATAGTCGAGTTCAGGATCGTTTGTTTTGTGTTAGTGAGTATTGTCCATTGCACATGATGAGGGGGGTCTAATGAGGAGCAGGCACTTTACCACGGGTGCTTGCGTACGTCGTAATCGGTCGTACACACGTGGTGTAAATCTTAACCTTGTTATCATGTGAAAGTTTGCTGCGTGAATTTAGAAGACAATGTAGTTGACTGAGCTTAAGTGCTTTACTAAGATGTGCGTGTCACTAAGATAAATGGAAAAGGAAATTAAACACATAAGTCCGAAGGCATATTTATTCGATAAAAAAAAATGGGAGTTTTGGCCAGTATAGTTTTCATTGATTCATTTTCATCGAAAATTTGTCCTAAACTGTCACCGCGTGGACGTTCACCCAGCTTATGTTATTTTATAATTATATAGTGAAATTAGTGATAGCTTTTTTTCCAAATCAGATGTTTTTGATCTTCGATTTTTATAAGTCAACAGGAAATGCGCATCAGACCGAAAAACTTTTGCTAAGTCGTCATTCCTATATGTTTTATAGTGTATGTGTATATGCGTAAATGCACTTCCAACGGATAACAAAAAATCATTCAAATCCGTCGAGTAGTTACGTAGATTAGCGTGTACAAACAAACAGACAAACAGACAGTTTTTTTTTTGGATTCGTGCTCAATTACTTTTTCTAAACCCCCCTCAATTTTTTTTTTAATATATTCAATGTATAGACACAGTTTTTTACTGTTTTATTATATGTATAGATATACAGGATGTGGCGTAAGTAGTGGTCCACCGTTCAGGATTCGATGAACCAGATAATTAACTATAACAATTAAAATTTTTAACCATTTTTACCCAAGGGTTCCGAAAATATTTCCTTTTTGTCTTTTATTTACGAAATTTCTACCTTTTATAACAAATTTGTTTGTAGTTTCAAGAAAAACCATTATTTTTTCATTTTAATTTCTGTTAATTACTGCTGAATAAGAGCTATCACGATAAATTATGATTTTTTATGTAAATTCACCTCTTTTGAAGAAAAAGTTAGTTCTTCTCTAATTTTAACCCGAATTTTTAACATACCATCCAAGTTCAAAGGCGATTTTTGTAAAAAAAACTTACTACACTGTCAGTGCCCATTTATTTAATACTATGCTTACTAAATACCGATTTCAAAATGGTATCACTATAACAGATACTATTATTTAACAAAAAGATATTCAATTTTAATTGAAGCAAAAAAGATTTTCATTAAACTACTTTTTTAAACTTTATTGCGTTAATACTTACGATATTTGCAAAAAAATGCACTACAGTGCCAGTGCCAATTTGTTAAAAAAAAACTACTATTGCAGAGTTATCTAGACCTAACTTGTTACTTTAGGTATTTGAACAAAGAATAAAAAAACAAACAAATGACATAATTTATCATTTATTATTAATCTTTGTCATGATTACAATCATTAAAATTAAACGAAATGTTCAAAATGGCCCCCATTCGCAGCTATACACGCTCTGCAACGTCTAATAAACGACCGTTTTAGTCGTCTGGCAAACCCGCTTTCGCTGATTTCTCTAGCTGCTGCATGGATTCTAGTCCTCAATTGGTCAATACTTGTGATTTCTTTGCTATAGACTTTTTCTTTTAGGCAACCCCAATGAAGAAATCTAGGGGATTTAGATCTGGCGAGCGTATTGGCCACAATATTGGACCTAAGCGCAATCCACCTATTTGGATACGCTGTATCAAGGTGCTCTCGTACTCTAACAGCATAGTGAGCGGGACAGCCATCGTTCTGCAGCCACATGTCTTCTTGGACTTCAGGAACGACACCTTCCAGAAGCAAGGGCAAGTCGATTCGCAAAAAACTTAAATATCTTTCTGCATTTAATGTTTCTGGCAGCTCGTGTGGACCGATTATGTGTCCGTTAATGATTCCGGTCCAAAGGTTTATTTTAAATTGGTACTGTGATCTGTCTTGCCTTATGAGATGCGGGTTTTCTAGCTGCCAGTAATGCAAATTGTGTAGATTTAAATATCCATCTTTTTTGCAGGATGACTCGTCGCTCCATAATATTTTAATAAAAAACTGCGGGTCTTATCTTATTCTGCGTAGCATTACTCTACAAAATGTTACTCTCAATTGATAATCTCTTGGTAGCAATGACTGCACCCTTTGATAGTGGTATGGGTACAGTTCATGTCTTTTGAGTATCTGATGTACAGATCTAGTTGATATGCCAGTTCTGCGACTTAAGACACGGACCGATGTTGAAGGATCTTCTGCAACTAAATTCATAACCTCTTCATCGTTGTGTCGTCGCGGTCGTCCTTCACCTGCACCGCCTACGCCTATGCACTCTTACAAAAACTCGGTGGTCTGGATGTCTTCGATCGGGATATCTCTCCCGATAAAGTCGAGCTGCTTCTCTGCCGACACCTCTGCATTCGCCATAAATAAAATGCATGTCAGCATATTCGCGCGATGTGTACCGAGACATTTTTTAATTGTCACTGCACTGCACGTTTGTCCAAGTCGTTGAGCAAGCCAAAGTCACCAGTACACGTAGCCAATATCGCAGAGATCACCAAAACAACAAGTCCAATCAGTAGGCAAATTAAACAGAGTCCGGGGTCAGGCAGGGGTAAATAAATGGCGGAGGTAAACACAGGCAGAATAAAAACAAAACACATACGACGCACGACACGAGTGACGAGATCGTACTAAATCGTTTCGAGATATCTGGAGATTTCAACGTTAGTAATGAAGGAGATAGCAATACCCTACCATATCTTTTCCTTATCACTCCTATTGTGCGTAACTCGACTGCGAGAGCTTCAACGAGTTTTTGTTAACAAACATGTCTCAGGTAAAAAAGGGTCAGGGTTTTTTTACCTGACATGTTTGTGCTTAAAAACAAATCACATTTGAAATGTAAAAAGTTACATTGTATCAGTTTTTTAAGTTTTAATACGTTTTGTAATAGTATTTACGCAATAAAGTTTAAAAAAGTAGTTTAATGAAAATCTTCTTTGCTTCAATTAAAAGTGAATATCTTTTTGTTAAATAATAGTATCTGTTATAGTGATACCATTTTGAAATCGGTATTTAGTAAGCATATTATTAAATAAATGGGCACTGACAGTGTAGTAAGTTTTTTTTAACAAAAATCGCCTTTGAACTTGGATGGTACGTTAAAAATTCGGGTTAAAATTAGAGAAGAACTAACTTTCTTCAAAAGAGGTGAATTTACATAAAAAATCATAATTTATCGTGATAGCTCTAGTATTCAGCAGTAATTAACAGAAATCAAAATGAAAAAATAATGGCTTTTCTTGAAACTACAAACAAATTTGTAATAAAAGGTAGAAATTTCGTAAATAAAAGACAAAAAGGAAATATTTTCGGAACCCTTGGGTAAAAATGGTTAAAAATTTTAATTGTTATAGTTAATTATCTGGTTCATCGAATCCTGAACGGTGGACCACCACTTACGCCACACCCTGTATATAAATTATAAAAGCTTGAGGCGTTCATTACTATATTTCAGTGCCTCAAGCTACTCAAGCTATTACAATTTATATATTTTGATATTTGAAATTGTACTATGAGTACACATTATTTTTTAATAAAAGCCTGTTTTAAAAAATATTTTTTTTCATTTTTATTTAATTTTTGACTTTTTAGATTTAAGCTTGTAACCCTATTTACAGCGGGTCACGCACGGTCGATGCCATCCGGTCATCATATGCAATGGAAAGTAGGTACTCATAAACACAAAACAAACGAGCCCAAACTGGACTATTTTATTCAGTACAGAAGTGAGTTCCTATGACCATCTTCCTACTCCATCATCAGATAAGCTCAAGGTACCATATTATTGCATTGTCACGCAATATACATATGCTTGCAAGATTCCACCCGAACAAACTACATACATACATTGCAAGTTGAATAAAAGCTTGTAAAATACACACACATATTAAACCCATTTTTTTTTCAGTTTGTTCAGGGACTTATGAAATAAACGATGGTATGCTATTTTTGTCAAAAAGTTGTTCAGAGACTTTAGAGACGAAGAATGTTATGCTATTTTTACTATAATTTTGTTTAGCGACTTTTGAAAAGTGATGGTCACCTACTTATGGCCTTTTATGATAATCATTCATTTCTGGTGCTTGTCATGTTGAGCGATTTAGGTATAATACGGTGTTCAGCGGTTTTGGAAATCTAAATGTGGTCATCAACTTTTGATGCTGACTGTACATGTCATGTCGTACCACACAAAAGGGACAACAGATTAACTCTAGTAATAGATCCTTACAACAATCTGTATCCTCTTACTCTAGAGGTCTAATATTTTTTCTAGAAATTAGTTTTTTTTATAATAATAAAAAAAAACAACTCAATGTAGCTTATCTAAACTAAAATTAAAAGTAACTTATAAAATACTAACTATTCTAAATATTATATATACTACCTACTTGGCAACGTTTTCAGAATGCTAGATTTTGTTGTTTTTCGAATGGACATTAGGTACCTACCTACGTATGTAGTTAGTGCGGAAGCTTTTCCTGTTTTTTTTCTTTCTTACTTTAATAACAAATTATTATTGTACCTGTTTCCGCGATATCGTTTTGCCGATCGTCCTATCTTATTATTATAACAGTTATCACATCAGGAAAAGCCTTTTTTTTCTTTTTTTGCCGCGGGGAAACGATTGGTTGAACCACTCTCCGTGCTTTGGAATGCATGTTGGTTCAAATCGTAATAACATGGTTTAGCAATTTTATAACAGGGAACGGACGGTAGTGTTTCCCTGGGTGTCTAATGACATAATACTGCGGTCACCAATCCGCATGCTAGGCGTGGTGACTGTGGAAAAAGTGTATCAATCGGGAGGAGGCCCATGTTCAGCAGTGGACGTTATACGGGTTGATTGTTTTGATGATATTTATTTATTGCTCAGAGCTATAGACGATAAGTCTAAATGTTGATTTAGGTAGGTAGGTACTTGTGCGTTTTAGCATTATATAGAGGGCTAAAAGGTGAATTGAAGTGACGCCACTAGCGATATTGAATTCTACACTTTATTATTATAGCTATACAGTAATACCCCGGACTTACGCGATAGGTGGGACCACTTAAGTTTATAATGATAAAATTTAGTTTACACTCTAAAAGACAGTGTTTTTCGTTTCAAGTTAGGTTAGGTAAGCAGTTAGCAGTTTAACTTGCAGTAAACCGAACACGCCGATGCGCGTGGTGATCAAAAATAAAAAACCGCGTATCTCCGAATATCTTCCGTAGCGTAAGTAGTATTACAGTACTTTAAACGTATAATTCAAAATCACACATAGTGTCTCTTTGATAATTTTGCCCATCGATATGATGGATACCTACAGTGGTAAACGACTCACTTTCTATAATTCCTCTAAAATTAAACTTTATATCGAAAAGTTTGTCTCCAAAGAATTGCCATAAAATTAACGATTACACTGAACGCTCTCACTTACTGAAATTAATCGTGTCAAAAAATCTGACCTTTTAAAGATGGACCTGGTTCTTTTTTATTTCAATTTCAAGAGTTCGTTTCATTTTTACACGTACCTACCTGTTTCCGTGTGTTTTAAAGACACGCTAGAGTAATTTAACTCTGTGTCATGGGGGACTTTGAAAAAAACATGATTCACGAGAAAGAAAGCTCATCCAGACTTACAACAATTATCCGGGATTCACAACAACAATTAGCTTACCGACAGGTAAAGCCACTAACCTACTAACTAAGCATATGACTTTATCAAAAAGAAACATTACATAACACAAATATCTATCTATATCTTTATTGCACACCAGAATAGTACAGGACAATTGAGGTATATTATTAGGCGGTCTTATCGCCATCAGCGATCTCTTTTAGACAACCTTAGGAAGGAAAAAATTAAATTGAAAATTAAATTATCATTGAAAAATTAACCTTATATGTATTTGCATAGAAATTTATTTGCTGATATTATCATCAGCGCGTAACACTTACTCCTATTAAAGCAAGCTCATTATGGGAGGCAACACAGTACAAAGTTGACATTCAACCGTCAACTTTCGAACTTAACGTCAAAATTGACGCCACCTTTAAAAAGTGAAATGAAATAATGATTTTAAGTGGAGATTAATGGATACAGTTGCATTGACGTTGCATAAAATCCTGGTGAAAGTGTTACCCCACAAGTTCCGTTATGTCATGGATCATTTTACTTTCTTTATGTTATCTCAGTGGGGAAGTTGAATAACGCCGTGAAGTAGGAAATTGTGTTAAGAAAACTGTAAGGAAGTAAAACGATAATATTTCTAAATGAGTGTGTTTATGAATGAGTGAGTGATATGCATCTAAATTAATAGCAAGAGTTATATATAATACGTAACCGTCTGACGATGATTTCGTTAAAAATGTCTTTATTACTGTAGTGTTATGTTTTATTCCTATGTTATTGGTAACAATGACTGTTGGCAGTATGAATATAGGAGTTAGCATTTATTTTTAAACTTATTCTATATATATTATACCTCTGTCATATTTTGTTTATTACATTTACGTTGTGATTTAGCTACCAAAAAAAAACTTTATTTAAATATGCGAAACAAAAACTTTGTACCTACCCCTTTTAACGAAAATTGGGTGAACGGAGAAGCATGAAATTTGGCACACTTGTAGTTTATATAGGTATAGAAAAAAAGTACAGAATGCAAATATTTTAAAATATGGTCGAATTTGGACTAGTTATATTAACATTTTTTAATGTTTTGAGCACTTTCTGGAAACGTTTATCTAAATACTATATTTTAAAATTGAGAGTAATAAAATTTTCGGATTTTATTAATCTCAATTTTAAAATATAGTAATATTAATTAAATTATTATCTTTTTATTTACTTTATAATGTTTAAATACAGTCCACTCGCTCGCTCACAATAACGTTTGCTAAGCTTAGATAAAATGATAAGACTCGCGCGCTAGACAAGATACCGCCGTCATGACTTGACAAATGAGGCAAAAAATTAAACGCCCAAATCGGCGTACCCGAAGGATAGCTTTAGTGATATAAAAATCGGTGATACCAATTTTAGTGATACTTTTGAAGAATATTCTTTGTGTGTAGGCTTGTAACAAACTTATAAATACATTATAATACTAGGTTTTAAAGTACTTGAGATACCTATTCAAAATATATTTCAGTTCTCAGTACATAATATGCTTGGTTTCTTAGAAACCTCTTGTTTTAAATTTATTATAAGTAATGAGTTATCATACTAATATTTTACTTAGGTATTGAACTAAATATCGCGCCGTCTAGACGGGTGTGGCGGCACTCTTACATAGCATTTTAAGCAAATTTTAATAATTAATAATAGCTTTAGCCTTCGGTATTGCTCACGTGATATAACAATAATGTAAATCATATCTGTGTGGTGTCCGGCTTAGAATAGACCACACCATGTCTTCCCATAGGTGTCGCAAGAGGCGACTATGGGACATACAACTGAAAGATGGGAAGCAGTATCTTTCAGCTCAAGGATACTGACAATTATACTGCGACCACCAATCCACCTGCCAAGCTTGGTGATTATTTCAACATCTCTCTACGACTCTGGCTTGTTAGGGTTTGTTTATGAGGATATTCAGTAGTGGACGTAAACTGAATAAAATTCATTTATTTAATTTATGATCATTAGAGATATAACAATTTTCACCAAAGGCTTAACGTGTTTCCTGATCCACGGAAGTCCCTAAACATAGAAACCTTGAAAGAAATTATAGGTTTTACTTCAATATTTTTTTGTCTGGGAAACGAATCCGCGACCTCTGCGACTTAAAGCGATTCTTATAGACCTAGAAGTGTCTATAAGATGTGTTATCAATATCATGTATCCTAATTCTGTGTTTCTTTTTTTTCAGGGAAGCAAATGTATGGAAGTCAGATACGGTCAATGCTTGGATGACGAGGAAACCATTGCTAAGAACAAACTCAAGGACAACTGACAATTTTAGTGTTAATAAAGTAAAAGAATGTATATTAATTTATTTATAATTGTAATATTTAAATTTGTTACTCAGCTCTCTTTAGAGACATAGTTAAAAATAAATATTTTATATGAAACTCGAGTGTATGTGTACCCTTACTAGATTGTGTTTGCGACTTCGCCGGCGTAGAAACACTCTTTACTGGTGTTCCGCTCTATTGGTCTCAGCGTGATCATGATCAATGACATTGAACCTGCAGAAGAACTTTCCATTGGTGATTCCCAACCTACCATGGCCAGTGAGGAGAACGCTAAAGGCTAAGAACACATGTTGGCCGCTGCAGGCTCAATCTGCACAAGTGGGGCATAATTGACAACAACGACAAACAATGTTACTGTGGCACCCAACCCCAGTCTATGTTGCACACGTTGGTCTGCCCTTCATGCCCTAACAGCTGCACGATGGAGGATCTGATGGCGGGAACAACAGAGGCCATTGAAGTGGCGACTTAATGGTCAAAATAGCTTTAAATAAAGTATAAATACTAATAAGTTGAAACAACTACACGAAAAAAGAAGAAGCGTGATGATACAAAACCTACAGCCATGGGCTATCTAACACTGACTTTGTTAAATCGGTGCAGTAATTCCTCAGTTTTGCGTGTTCAAACAAAAATACAAACTTCAGCTTTATAATATTAACATCGATTTTTTTTATTTACCGACTGAGGATGGATAAATCTAATTTTATTTTATTTAAATCGGTCGAGCTATTCACAACTCAAAATCGATGAACGACTGTTTAACTGTGAATAGTTAACGACTGTGCTTGTATTTTTTTTATTTAAGACAACTTCCGCACTATTTTATTTATTTATTTCTTACGGGCCCCTAACAAGGGATATACTTACACATTATATTTATGGTAGTGTATTCCCTGAATGGCAGGAGACCACATACTATCTTAAAGCCATGATTATTTAAAATAATTATTAATGAAGTTATTAATTATATAGCGTAAAATGTGTGAATAAAGCTATGAATTAATTTGATTGATATTTGAAAATTATATACTCAAAATAAAATAATATTAGTGAACAAATTATAATTATGAATAGAAACAGGCAGTTCGTTGATGAATTCTGATCTAGATCTATTGACAAATTATTACCTTTACTAATATATAAAGCTGAAGAGTTCGTTTGCTTGTTAGGACACAAGAATCTCAGGAAGTACTGGTCCGATTTAAAAGTTATTTTAGTATTTGATAGTCCATTTATCGAAGAAGGCAGCGATAAGCTATATTTAATAATAAGGGTCCTATAGGAACGGAAGGTGATAGTAGGTGATAGGACTGATACCGCGCGCGGGAAGATGGTTAGTAGTTAGTTTATTTTACCAGCAACAACAAATACCTAAACACAAGGGAAAAGAAAGCAGTCCTGTTCCCTAGTATACGATTGTCATAGATTTTGTTATGATAATCAAGACCTTACCTGATTTCCGACATAGTAAAGGTTAATCTTTTATGTCAGAGGTTGCTTACAAAGGTTGTAAAATAAAAAATAGGCATGTTATTACCCAGCCTGTCGGAAACACCTTGATTATCATTACATAGTATAAAACAAATTCGCTTGCCGCTGTCTGTCTGTGTCTATGTATGCTTAGATCGTTAAAACTACGCAACAGATTTTGATGCGGTTTTTAGGGTTCCGTAGCCAAATGGCAAAAAACGGAACCCTTATAGATTCGTCATGTCTGTCTGTCTGTCCGTCCGTATGTCACAGACACTTTTTTCCGAAATTATAAGAACTATAATGTTGAAACTTGGTAAGTAGATGTATTTTGTGAACTGCATTAAGATTTCACACAAAAATAGAAAAAAAAACAATAAATTTTGGGGTTCCCCATACATAGAACTGAAACTCAAAAAATTTTTTTTCATCGTACCCATATCTATGAATAGGTCTTCAAAAATGATGTTGAGGTTTCTAATGTTATTTTTTTTTAAACTGAATAGTTTGCGTGAGAGACACTTCCAAAGTCGTAAAATGCGTGTCCCCCCCCCCCTGTAACTTCTAAAATAAGAGAATGATAAATCTAAAAAAAATATAAGATGTACATTACCAGGCAAACTTCCACCGAAAATTGGTTTGAAAGAGATCTTGTAAGTAGTTTTTTTTTAATACGTCATAAATCGATATCAAAAATAGGTACGCACTTGTAACTGATACGGAACCCTTCGTGCGCGAGTCCGACTCGCACTTGGCCGGTTTTTTTAATAGGATAGTGATTCAAGTGGAAGGTTTATATGTATGATACATCAGCATTGCAGCACCGCTGCGAAGCCGGGGCGGGTCACTTGTGGATATAAAAATATAGTTTCGAGACCACGATATTGCTTATGTTGTTAATTTTCAGACCATAATATTATTTACCAAAAATGTACCTGAATTTAAATTTCATAGACATTTAGATACATCATTAAAGATATTTTAAATACAATAATAATAATTCTAATATCTATAGGTTTTTCTAAACTTTAAAGAAAAGACGGCTAAGAATAAAATACTTCCTCCCCGCACGTTGGGAAAAAACGCGTGGCGTAAAAGTCGACAAAACCCTGCACGCTTGATGGTATGATTTAATTATCCGCCTGGCTAGCAACCACCCACACATGTAAGGCCTGCGCCAAACAGTTTTACTGTGTTTCGTAGTGAGTATGTGAGAGCCAGAGCCCGAAAGGGTGTCTACTTGAATTGCGTGTTCCATCTAGGACCCTGTCTGTGCTTACCATCAGGCAAGACTAGGGTCAAACGCAATCAAGAAAATAATAAAAAAAAAAAAAAAAAAAAAAGGCCGACTTACTTCAAAAACCGATGTTTTTATTTGATTTGTTTTTTCGTATCCTAATTAACACCTGTACGGCACAGCTGTGTTAATATTAACAGCTGGCTTAAGAAATTTAGGATCAAGACCAAGGATTTTATACCATTTAAAGAGGTTTTTTAATGTAGGTGTTTCATTTTCAGCGGTCAAAATTTGAGATAGTACCTACTGACAAACAAAGCATGTGCTAACTGCTAAGGAACTTCAAATTGATGTAAACAATCGTGTCCAAACTTGTCCCAACCTGATAAATTGTCTCACTTATAAAGGATATTGAGCTCCAGAGTCCCAATTATAGAGGTAAACATCGAAAGAATCCTAGAAATCAAATCCCATTTGACCTGGTTCGAAAAGTCTCATTAACAGTACTTCTATGAAAAAGTGCCGGGACCTCATTGTAGTTCTCAATAATAGAGGTTTCTCACTTATCCAGGTACTACTAAACCAGGTTTAACTGTAGTAGAAAAAATAGGGAAGCTAATGGCGTATTTACTTAGGTATATGTGTGGAAGTTGACGGTACTTTGTCAATAGGTGTACAAAAGTATCGTTGCGGACTTATATTATAGGGATGAAGATAAAAATAAATCTATTTAGTTTGTCAGTTAGATACCTAACCAAAAAATATTGGACACGTATTCTTATTCGTTCCTTAATCAAAAAATGACGAATATTCAGTGCGTTAATTTTGTGTGACGTCACGTCTTGTATGTACAATTTGACCTACGAGTGACGTCACAAGCCCCCATCTCCTGAACTTTATGGTTCTTTATATGTGTCTGTCAGGGTGGCGTGAGAGATGTCTGAATAGTCACAAAATTGCACCAAATAACTGAACCTAAACTGTTTTATAAGGTACAGTTTATTCATATATGTTCCAGAACATATTTTTCACACGTTGGGGCGACACACAACTATGCGCGCCAAGCTGACGTCAGAGCGGCGTGTCTATGTCGCTATCTAAGTATTTAATATTTAATTGCTTGAGGTACAGTTTTTTTTTTCACATAGGTACAGTTTAGGTACAGTTATTTAGTGCAAATTTTGTGACTATTCAAATATCTCTCACGCCATCCTGACAGACACCTTTATCTTTGTATTTACTTATTGATTGGTAAAATAAAAAAATAAAAAAAATATTGGACAATCATTTTAAGGGTTCCGGAGTCTAAGGGTAAAAACGGGATCCTATTACTAAGACTTCGTTGTCTGTCTGTCTGTAACCAGGCTGTATCTCAAGAACCGCGATAGATAGACAGTTGAAATATTTATAAATGATGTATTACTCTTGCCGCTATAACAACAAATACTTATAATAAAATAAAATAGATAATTAAAGGGGGGCTCCCATACAACAAAGTGTTTTTGTTTTCCCCTTATGCACGATATCAATATAAAGGCAACAGGTAGACTTGAAAATGGCACGGAACAATACGTGCGCGAGTCCGCCTCGCACTCGGTCGGTTTTTTAGTCGAAACTTCGGTGGAATGCACCCGGTCGTACTAATATTTGCATGGTACGGGTACGAGCCGGGTTTTCTAGAGAATTTATTGACAAACATTTAACAAAAGCTTATTCATTTTTGCCACGGCGCGCGGCGACGGGTCTGTCACGTAAACATAGTACAGATAGGAATTTATAACGTGCCTCCCTGGGGAACGTCCCCAGGGAGGCACGTTATAAATTCCTATCTGTGCTTTTCCTATCCTATTTTCCTATCAGCTTTGCGAGTATTCCACGTTACGTTTCCAACAATGTTTGTTTTGTGTGAGAAATTTTCATTTATATAAATAGTTCTTCTATTTAAAATCTTGTCGTTCTTATAAGGCCAGATTAAAAGTAGGACTTTACACTATAAACTTGCTTCCCGCATAGCTCCCTTGCAGCATTCAACTACAGGCCTTTGCCTACAAAGCTTCGTAAACACCGTCAGCCTCGGTGCGTCCTAGACGACCCGGACGACGAGATCACAACTTACCAACTAGCAGTATAGACATCGCAAGAAACTAGCACCACTACACAGAGACCACTCGCCAGAGAAGAGTGCGCGAACACGACGCGTCCCCCCTCGCCCTCTCGACCCTAAGTTTGCTAAGAACCTTCCGATGCCCTCGTAGACCCGAGAGGCCCGCGAACTGCAAAGTAGAGCGATAGTTGCACAAAACTCCCCTGTAAAGAAACTAAAAGCCATAATCCCTCAATCTACTCGTCAGCGACCACCTTGGGGCGAGGTTTAAGCCCCACAGGGGATGCGCAGGTTGATTAGTTTTGTAGTGTTCAAACCATTTATCTAGGCTGGAGCTGTGCGGTGAAGTAGCAAAAGCCTCAGGGCTAACTACCGTCCGTCCGAAAAAAAACGTAGCTCCCTTTCCCGAGGTAACTTCATCATTACATATAACCTTTGTTACTTCTGGATAGCGTAGCTTTACAACGGTAAAAGATTTTTTGATATCGGTTCGGTACTTCCGGAGCCTATATATTCAACGCAAACAATCAAATCTTTTTAATATTAGAAAAACGGAAATAAATATATCTCAGACATTGAACATTTATAAAATATATTTTATTTTAATCGTGATATATATAACAGGGGTGAGGTACATGATTATAAATATTATCATGGAAAAGAACGCAAGCTCGCAACACACCCAATTCCTGGTATTTGTCAGTCCATATTCATCAAAGGTCGACTCGCACCTACGCGTGACTTCCAATTGAATAGATATCTAATTCGCCTTTCTAAATGGAAATTAAAAACACGTATATGAATCTACATTTGTTGACATTGCGCACGCGCCATGTATGCAACTTTCTGTGATCTCTGAACGATTTCGGGACACCGTTTGCGACGAACCAACCGGCAATCTTGGAAGAATCCCTCGTTTCGAGGGAAACCATTGCTTCCATCACTGAATGTTACCAGACCTGTAAATTATAATAATTTCAAAAATTATAATAGTCATAACTAATTATCCATACTAATATTACAAACACGAATGTTTGTGTATATGGATAAATGGTTTGTATGGATTTGTAACTCTTTTACGCAACATCTCATGAACGGATTAGGCTGAAAGTTTGCACACAGATAAGCTGGATTAACATATGGGCGACAATACATCACGTTTCGACCCACTGGAGCAGAGTAACGCAGGTAAGACTGAGGGGCGCAGCTTATATATTAATATTTTGTATTAATAATTGACTGATTTAACACTCAACGTACCTAGACCCCAAACTCTTCCGCCGCGGAATTCCCCCTCAAATTTCATGCCGTCTGCTCGCCAAAATACACCATGTCCGTGGAACCAGCCCTGCATAAATTCCCCTTCGTATCTAAAACATGAAACACACATATCTTCAACGATAACAATATAACATGTTTCCAAAATGTGTGCCTTCTGCCTTTTGACTGAACGTCAGGATATATTAAACACACTACCACATTCATTCCATGAATACCCAAATATAACTCAAAGGATTCAAAAGTAATTGAAAATAACTTGACACTATGATTGAAGGCAACAAAAAGCTTACAGACCAGCTTCATAAAAGCATAAAGTTTATTATTTTGGAAGTGAAAACATATTTCCTGTAAAACACTGAACGAGCGGTCATTTCGGTCACATAAGCAGGTCACCCCAGATCGGACGTCAATCCCGATGACAGTCAGGCCATTATAATTAAATTTTACTTTATACGTATATATTTTCTGCAAATTGAAATATGTAATAGCAATATTCAAAACTAGTGTATTTTGATTAACCGTTTTACTTTTTTTTTTTTTGGTAGTTATCAATCTATGTAGGTATTCACTTCTTGGATATCATGAAAAACTGGGGACTAAAATGACTTCGCGCCTGTGGTACGAGTAGGAGCGCCCGTTTGCACATCATACATTATCTTGTGCTAGAACTCTTTGAGGGAGACTTTTTATAAATAACATTTGTATATATATAATAAAGATAGAGACAACTTCCGTAGCATAGCGGTAATTGGCTCGCATTAAATCTCGGAGGTCGTGGGTTCGGTCCCCACACCGGTCAAGAAATCTTTGCGTAAATTCTTTCTTTCGGGGTCTGGTTGGCTGAAAGACTACACTCCATGCCTCGGAAAGCACGTTAAGCCGTTGGTCCCGATCGTCCCGATAAAATCATAAATAACAAACGAACCAGGGAACGCAGCGTTGCGAACCTGTGTATTACAACATAACACTACGGTCACCAATCCGCCTGCCAAGCGTGGTGACTATGGCAAAATCCCTTCCTCGGGAGGAGACCCATGTTCAGCAGTCGACGTTATACGGGCTGATGATGATGATATATATTATATAGTTTTAACGTTATTACAATTAGGTATTTTACGATAGATTACGACAGATTTGATATGAAAACTGATGGCAAATGCTTTTGCCCATTTATTAATAATAACTTAAATCACGGTGCATAATGGATACAAATTAAGCCATGTGTCATTTGTGCTAGTAATGACCCCTAAATTAATATAATAGAAAATTGCTTTTTTAAACGCGGAATAAAAGTTTCTTTCCTGACCGACATACAATAAAAAAAATTAAATGAGTAGGAGCATGCAACAAGCAGGGTCTCCTTCTCATTTAAGAAATGACATTCTCTTTCTACGCACGAAATGTTTTAATTATAAAATGAGTTTCTTATAGCATCCTTTCCTTAATGCTTTCTTTATAGCCATGTGGCGAGTGTGTTTAGGCTTAGAATAGACCACCCCATGTCTTCCTATGGGTGTCACTTTTAGTCGTTTCCTTAAGTTTTCAAAATTTTATGCTGTGGTTACCTTAATAAGTTATGCAATTAGTTAAGAACTTTACAAGACTGTAATCTATACAATAATTTATTGTTATAACTACTACCTACTGGTGGATATAAAAAAAAAAAAAACACCATACTAGCTGCCAAGACTATGGCAATATCCCTCAAGGACCCTAGTTTGCCAAGGTCTTGTAAGAGGAAGCCCATGTTGATGAAGACGTAAACAGGCTGATAATAAATAGTAGTAATAAAATAAAAATATTTATTGTTCAAACAACTGGCGAACAGGATCAGCTATTGCCACAATTTATATACCGCCTTCAGTCAGAATGTACTTAAGTTCAATACTACTTAACATCATGTTATGTCTACTGCATCAAAATACTTACTTGGCTCCATCAGGGAAAGCCATAACTCCGAGTCCAGAACACAGGCCTCCGATCAGTGCTCCATCGTACCTCGTCCCATCTGGTAGGACCAAGTGTCCCATACCATGCTTCTGTCCTTTCGAGTTCCATTCTCCGACGTACCGTGTACCGTCCTCGTATTTGTAGGCACCGGTTTTCACTACCCCTGGGTCTACAACTATTGAAGAAAAGAATTTAGGTATATAAAATTGACTAGCTTTCCGCGCGTGATTTCACCTGCGTAGTTCCCGTTCCCGTGGGAACTTTATAATTAGATAGAGCGTATCCTCCTGGATAATTATGTTTTCTAATGACGTAAAAATCATTTTGGATATCGGTCGAATAGTTCCATAGTCTATTCAAATTCCAATATAAAGTATAGATTTATAGGAAAGAAGATATTTATTTATCAGATTCAAAAAGAGTTTATTTTTATTTAATTTATTTATTTATATATAGATACAATCAAATAGAAGTTGAAGCTATATGATGCCACATAAACTCATTCGAGTTTTTATTTCTTCTTCTTCTTCTTTTAAAAAGACAACTCCCGCACTAGGGAAATAAATCCCTGTGTCGCGGGGGACTTTACAAACATTCATTTCACGGACACAAAGAACACCCAGACTCCGAACAACTATTTGTGGTTCACACAAATAATTGTCCCGGGTGGGAATCGAACCCAGAACACCAGGTCTCAGAAGCAACTTCCGTAACCACTGAGCTACCGGTGCAGTCATCATATTTCATATTTGTGCATATAGTTTGCATTTCTCTTGCCTGTTGGACTTTGGTTCAACGAGAGCATCGCAAGGTGAGAACGCGCAAGTGACAGTTGCTAATAAGATGTAATTTCATTTGTCAAGAATTGTTTTTTTTATTTGTGTTGTAAAATGTACAATATCAATTTGAAAAATAGATTTTCAACCTTATTAGCTATTGTTATTTACGCGGTATTACACTATAAACGATGATACAGTTCTTTTTTTACGGGTAGATAAAAACTTTTTGAAGTTTATGTGGTAGGTCCCTGTAGGATTAGGACGGTACCCATCGCGGGTGCTCATCAGTCGATGGGAACAAGAGGGGGGAAACTCTCACCCTTTTATCGGGGCGGGAGTTTAAGTTGATCTCTGCCAGGGGTTAACAGAAGGCCTATACCGGTGCTTGGGTCCCCCAAACAGCAGAAGGAGGAACACCACCCGGGGGCTTTTTAGTGGGTATGTCCTCTTTGCGGCGCGACAGCGCACCGTCTTCTATAGAGGGAGAGTCCCACATACCCTTCGCTGGCGCAGGGATCACGCAATAGTGATCCTTGCTCCAGCGAGGGGAAGCGTAAGGCATTTTACCCCGGAAAACAAAAAAAGTTTTGACTGATTTTGCTAGTTAAAAGTACTTTTGACTGGTTAAGAGCTTTGACTGCAACATATATAACAATTTTATGGCTCTGCACCGGACATAGTCGGGACAGATATCTAGTTACTTAAAAGTGGTATACATTAATTAAAAACAAAAAGGCAACTCACCGTCTACCATTGTGGAGCGCAACTGACTACCAATGAAAACAGTTGAAAGGTTTCGCTTGAACGTACTTAATCTAATAATTGTATAAAGGTCAAATATACAGGGTCTTCAGTAATCAGCTAGTTGTATCCTTGAAATAGTTAAAAATTCTTTTATTTTACTTTCAAGGAGGCAAATGATATCCTTGATAGGTTACCTTGTTTGTTTGTCCAGCTTACTTAATTACTGGTGATCGGTCAGTTCACAAAAAAATTGTCCAAAAATTTTCACTTGGCAAACAACGATTGGTTCAGCGAACCCAACAAGTTTACCAAATGATTCACTTAACAAAACAATTATCCGATAAACTTTTATTTAATAACGTATTATTTGACAAATATTCATAGTTTTCTCATTTTATCTCATATAACAACGTTTGGTATTCGCGGCAGCGGCCGGCGAGTGCCAGAACCAAATTGTGGACAAAGAATTGTTTGCCAAATAAACGTTTGTAAAACGAGTGTTTATAAAATAATGCATTTGCGGAAAAAGTTGTTTTCAAAATGAAAATAATGTAAAATGAAAATTTGTCAATGGAGTTTTGGTGAAACTTTAGTGAACCCTAAATTACCTGCTCACTTGTGTCAGAGAGATTTTATTATAAACTAGCTTCCCTTGCGCGGTTTCACCCACGTAACTCATGTTCGATCCTGTAGAAACTTCATAATTAAAAAAAAAAACAAATTGGATCAGATTAATCTCCTGAGATTAGCGCGTTCTTGCAAAGAAACAAACTCTTTATCTTTAGTATTGATTTTAATGACAACACACCACACACATGATACCTTCAGCCTGATTACCGGACATGCGCGTGGACTTATTTTCAATTCATGTGTAATCCCAGACATAGATGACAATTTACGATGTCAATGAAGATGCGAGATGGGAACAGTGCCGGTGGAGCAGTAGTAGTATTCTAAAAGCACTGCCATATTTTTTTCTATCTAGACGTTTGATTCGGATAAACTTCGAAATCGCGGAACTAATTTTGATAAGAATTTACTAAGCCGATAGCGGATACTTATAAATCAAAAGTAGCTAATTTATAAAAAATAAAAATGGATCGTCAAAATGTATGTACGCTCATAACTTGACAACGGCTTTTCCAATTCGATTAATAAATTTAATTACGGGGCAAAGGTTTGTACGATAGGAAATGTCAGTACGACGAATGGGCGACGATGAGCACGAGCAGTTAATTTTCTACAACGTATGTCGGGTCAGAAGAGTGCCATCAAAAATTGTCAAATCTTTTTCATATTACAATGTATGCCTATTTATTTTATCCAGTAAAAATCAGTTGATAGTTGTAAAATTCTAGCTCACCAGGTAATATCCACTATTTACCGATTATCTCCACAGGACGTGTGATTATGATATACTTCCTGATGTAAATTGCTACTCTGACATTGGTTGATTGAAATCAAGAGGTAGAAACACAGATGTATAACAACTACGTGAAGATAAGTTAATAAATAAAGCTGAAGAGTCTCAAAAACGAATGGACCGATTTGAAAAAAAACTTTTAGTATTGAGGAAATATAATTCATTCAAATATACCTACTTTAAATTCCACAATTAGTTTTGAGAAAATGCAATTAAAAAATGTGAATGTGTCATTTTAATTTACAAAAAATCAAACACTACTATTGATGACCCATCATTTAACGAAAAAATCCAAATATGATTATTATCTAAAACTCATAACATTTTTGGGCTTCCCACAAGTGCAAAAAATTGTCTGTAATAATCGAAGTAAAACATGAATACCTTGAACATGAAGGCTGAAAAAACTTTCATAATTTGAGGCGCTCAGCTCTCGTATAAGTAGTTTTTTTTCATAGTCTACTGATTACGTTTTCATCTATCCTATTATATTTGAACTACATTCCAGAATATAAATATAATCTATCTTTTTGCTAAATGTTATCCAGTTCCATTCATCAAGCATGATTGAATCAGGCGTGAAATATACGTCCTCGTACGTCTAATTTTTGCTATTTATAGTTAATATTAGGTTTTGCTCACACACATATATGTACACGTAGGGATTATGACAATCAGAAGAAGATAATGTTGTTAAACTCGTAAAATTAAGTAAAATATTAATGAAAAGACATGAGGGTAGCTATTTAGCTAAATTATGTATATTTAATACTTACTTAAAACTTAAGCTGTGATTTAATAAAATATCAAACAAATTGCCATTTTAAAATAAAGCTTTCTTTGCAAACTCAATAATTGGTTCTGTATTGAAAAAACGTATCCTTTTATATATTACCTTATTAATTTTGAAGCTACTTTTGAAGCGGCCTTCGCCGGTACGGTATCGAACTTGTGATCTTGTGGTCACCGGTTCGATCCCCATCCATTACACTATCGACTTGAACCCATTTGTAACAGAAGCATTTTAGCTTAGTACTGGGGGTTAACAAGAATACTATATAGAAACACTCTGCGAGAAATCTTAAAAACAAAAGAATATATACTAAAAACCTTAACCTTTTCCGGCTGGCTGCTAAGTCTTATCTTGTTATAGTACATTACGATATTAGTGCGTTATGATGGTTTTTTTTTTTTTTTTTAGATAAAAGACATCTCCCGCACTAGGCAAATAATACCCTGTGTCGCGGGGGACTTTACAAACAAACATTTCACGGACACAAAGTACACCCAGACTCAGAACAATTATTTGTGGTTCACACAAATAATTGTCCCGGGTGGGAATCGAACCCAGAACACCAGGTCCCAGAAGCAACTAGGCGAGGCGGAATTTCAGCCCGAGCCGTAGGCGAGGGCGTAATTTAGCCGAGCATGTTATAACCAATACGCACGTATATCGTACGACGTTTTTTAACACATTTGCGAGGAAACAGAAACATTTTTCACAATACAAGTACAAAGAAAAGAAAATTTGAGAAAAATGGCGCGAGGATTATTTTCTGCCGTAGCTGCGTGAAAATGTTGGCAAAGACGTTAGAGCATGCAGCCAAGTTTTTAAATTAGCGAATAAACTGTTTTTTTTTATTTTAAATAAACTGAATCTGTGAATGCACACTGTTGCTTTCCCGCCATTTTAACAGCGCGCTAGCGCTGCCTACTGACTGGCGCCGCGCGGCGATTAGTTCGAAATTTGAATAGCAACAGCGCGCGAAATGGCAAATAATACTGTCATGGAATTTGTATGGACTATAACTTAACTATTTGCTTTGGTAACACACGCGTTTTTTATGACCCGCTTTACATATTTAAAACCGGTGGAATTACATCAGCTTTACGAGCAACGGTGTTAAAAAAATTCTAACAATATAATATCCTAAATTTGGCCGGCTTGAAAGAAGATTGTATAATATATCTATCTAAATTTTGAGTGTTTTTTTGCATGAACAAATCTGCTGGTATAAATCCGGCTCGAAGGACCAGAATATTCGATGTATTAATCTGATATTAGCGACGGCCTAAATAGACTTATTTGTTAGTAAAATAACAATGACTTGCTATTGGCTGTGTGGTGTCTGGCTTAGAATTGACCGCCCCAAGTCCTCCCATGGGTGTTGTAAGAGACTAAGGGGCATACTATTGATGGATGGGCAGCAGCAAATATCAACTTAAAGATAATCATACGCCTGTCAAGCATGGTGCTTATGGCAATATACCTCAACCACCACGGCTTGCTATGGTCTGTTAAGAGGAGGCCCATGTTCAGCAGCTGACCTAAACAGGTTACAACATGCTCCTTAACCAAATCTTCGAAGTTTGCGACTCCTAATTATCTTTATTAGTTAAGTAATAAAATAAGATATAACATTAATTTACCTTACATACACATAAATGTTCTGGATTTAACTGCGGTTGGCGTTAACGTCCTAACTTAAAAAATAAACTTTTAAGGGTTTAAGGGTTATTGGAATTGTGGTGTATTCCTGTTACGATGTTAAAGATGAGGTCAAAACCAACTGATATTGTCATATAACGATGTGCCCTAAACTTTTAATAATAATCAATATAATTAAAAGCTACGATGATATTTCCAGCTATTTCATTATTGTCAGAGTAAACAATCTCTGTAGCGTAGCGGTATTTGGCTCGCTAAAAAATGACGGAGATTTGGGATTCGATCCCCACGTCGGGCATGAAATCTTTGTGTAAATTCTAAAATTTGTTTCCAGGTCTGGTTGGTTGAGGGATCCCCTCCTTGCCTCGGAAAGCACGTTAAGCCGTTGGTCCCGATTGTTATAACAACATCTTTGGGCAGCAGCGTTTCCTTGTGTGGTACAACATAATATTGCGGTCACCAACCCGCCTGCAAGGCGTGGAGACCAGGGCTATGGAGGCCCATGTTCAGCAGTGGACGTTATACGGGCTGATGATGAAATGATGATGATCCTTAATATTAAAATGAATGAAATTTAAAAGAAATATGGCCAGAAACCACAGCACTGTATTGGTAAAATAAAAAAAAATATTTTTACAATTTAATATGTATCTCAAATAACTTAAAAAAAATATAAGTGCAGGGTAAAACATTTATGAACGGATCTGTTGCTTTTATCCTTATCTATAATATTCTAGCAGGAATACGTGACATTCCCAGTAATCCAGTATAAATCTTGAGAATTGTTTCCTTTGTTATTCATCTTTACATTTATTTAATGAGAGGCCTTAGTCAGAACATAATATAAAACAAAGCCGCATCCCGCTATCTGCCTATCCCTAAGTAGGTATGCTTAGCTCTTTAAAACTACGCAACGGATTTTGATGCGTTTTTTCTTAATGAATGGAATGATTCAAGAGGAATGTTTATAGTGTTATTATCAGCATTACACCCGTGTCAAGCCGGGCGGGTCGCTAGTTATAAATATATTCGTCTGCGCTCTAACAGTTTTAGAACTTTTTTTTTTTTAATCCGGGGGTATGCTTTGACGCATTCCCACCGCCGCTGCAGCGTATTTGCGCGCTGGCGGTGGGATATGTGGGACTCGCTCTCTCCATAGCGTGGTATGCTAAACTCATACCACGAGGAGAGGACCCTACACCACTAAAACCTCCCGGTCACTCCTTCGATCCGCCGTTAACGGTGGCCGGGTACGCATGAGCAATCCGGCCCCAACAGTTCTAGACCTCAGAAACATAGAAACATATGCCAGTTTACGATAAGGCATATATTTACGACGAATGTTTCTGGCGTATAATGGCACATTCGACCTTATTCTACTAAGCTTTAGAATTGATCTTGGTTGTTAAAAAATCTTTGTGTTTTTTTTTGTTGCCTCGTGGTTTTATTTTTCTTAAATTTGTCCTGTGGGAACCCAGTTTAGTTCCAGGATCATAATGGATACTGTTCTAAATTCGATATAGATTCGTTTGGTTGATGACACCAGACAAACGAATGTTGTGCTGTCTTCTTCGTCTTAATCGGGTCACTCTTGACAGAGCGGTCGTGACGAAAAAAGGTGAGGATGCGAGCTTGTACGATGGAGGATAGACGCTGCTTGATCTGGAGTACTGGAAGTATGGAGGCGTTGGTTGGTTTGTGCTGTCTTTGTATACTAATTTTATAAAACTGAAGAATTTGCTTCTTAATTTGCTTGAATGTGCTAATCTCACTGTTGGCTACGTTATATACTAGTAACATAGGCTAAAGTTAATCACGCAGTTCTAACGAGAACGGGGATTACGCAAATAAAACCGCGCGCGGGAACCTAGTCTATAAATAAAAATGAATCTTGCATAACTCGAACAATTTTGTTAATTAATTTTATTGTATCCGTAAAAACTTTGGTTTCGTTACGGTTTGTTTGAAAGAAATTTTCGGAAAAAATGCAGGAAATGTTGGTACATGAAAAGCTGGGTCTTGTTGGTTGAGGCACTACCCTCCGTGCCTCGGAAAGTGGGTCCATATTGGCTCACCTAAAGTTCTTTACCCGAAATTGTTCTTCCTAACGATTTGTAATCCGAATGATCACTCTTCCTAAAATTTTTCATCCTAAAGTTTTCATTCATACTATTTGTAGTGCTACCGGCTATGTTCATAACACTTATGTTTCCGAAAATTGTAATTAATAATATAATTAATGTAAATATATTTAAACTCCTACTGTTTTTTATCATAACGCTTTTATCCCTAAACATAATTACCATAATATTTTCACTCATACTCAGAAAGAAACATTTACCAAGTTTACAGTTTACAGAAAGAAACATTTACCAAGTTTGATAAAAAACAGTAGGAGTTTAAATATATTTACATTAATTATATTATTAATTACAATTTTCGGAAACATAAGTGTTATGAACATAGCCGGTAGCACTACAAATAGTATGAATGAAAACTTTAGGATGAAAAATTTTAGGAAGAGTGATCATTCGGATTACAAATCGTTAGGAAGAACAATTTCGGGTAAAGAACTTTAGGTGAGCCAATATGGACCCACTTTCCGAGGCACGGAGGGTAGTGCCTCAACCAACAAGACCCAGCTTTTCATGTACCAACATTTCCTGCATTTTTTCCGAAAATTTCTTTCAAACAAACCGTAACGAAACTAAAGTTTTTACGGATACAATAAAATTAATTAACAAAATTGTTCGAGTTATGCAAGATTCATTTTTATTTATAGACTAGGTTCCCGCGCGCGGTTTTATTTGCGTAATCCCCGTTCTCGTTAGAACTGCGTGATTAGCCTATGTTACTAGTATATAACGTAGCCAACAGTGAGATTAGCACATTCAAGCAAATTAAGAAGCAAATTCTTCAGTTTTATAAAATTAGTATACAAAGACAGCACAAACCAACCAACGCCTCCATACTTCCAGTAGGTACTCCAGATCAAGCAGCGTCTATCCTCCATCGTACAAGCTCGCATCCTCACCTTTTTTCGTCACGACCGCTCTGTCAAGAGTGACCCGATTAAGACGAAGAAGACAGCACAACATTCGTTTGTCTGGTGTCATCAACCAAACGAATCTATATCGAATTTAGCACAGTATCCATTATGATCCTGGAACTAAACTGGGTTCCCACAGGACCAATTTAAGAAAAAGAAAACCACGAGGCAACAAAAAAAAACACAAAGATTTTTTAACAACCAAGATCAATTCTAAAGCTTAATATAATATTTTCACTCATACTCAGAAAGAAACATTTACCAAGTGTAATAAAAAATATATGTTTAGAATGATTAAAGTTCGTTTCACAGATTTTTGTCTTAAATGAATGAAATTCATAAAACACGACTCATATACGGCTATGTTTATGGCCTGGGAGTTTATACCGCAGTTTAAACCGTACCTAAACCAATAACTATAAGACTGATTCGGTTCTGGCACTTCGCCGGCCGCTGCCGCGGCACGCTCGCTTCGCTTGCTCGGCTCGTGCGTTGTGGTCACAGTTCTAACCTAACCTAAACCAATAATTATGAATAGGACCGATTCGTTTCTGGAACTTGACTAAATGACTGGAGCGGGACTCTGGCTTTGCTCGCTCGGCTCGTGCTATAAAGTCGCAGTTCTAACTTAACTTAAACCAATGACTATAAATAGTATCTACCGTGGTATATATACCTATACGAAAATAACTTAATAACTAAAAGTGTAAAAGTTACGCAAAATTAATGTATATAATACTGATTATTATGAATAAAAAGAAATCTAAACATAAAAGATATGACTTTGAATAATAGTGTAAAAGATGGTTATGTTGAGAAAATATAGGAAAACAAATAAAAGTATAATAGATGTTTATTGCAACTGACATTATGAAGTTGAATGCTTCGGAATTATGAACATTAGAGACAGAGTAGTTAGGAATTGTGATTGTTAGGATGAAAAATTTTAGGAAGAACATTTTCGGATTTCCAATTATCGGAGTTGAAATTTTAGGTGAACTTTGGCGCACCCTCGGAAAGTACCTACGTTAAGCCATTGGTCCCAATTGAACACCATCAAAAACAATAGTATACCAAGTAACGGGCAACGTTTCCCTGTGTATTTAATACTGCGGTCACCAACCCACCTGCCTAGCGCGAGGAAGAGAAAATCCTTCCTTGAGAGGAGGCCCTTGATCAGCAATGGACGTTATACGGTCTGAAGATGATGATGATGAAGATTATTTAACAGATTTGATTATATAGTTAATATTATACCTATAGTATTAAACTCTGAACATCATCCCGGATTTGTGCATAGTTCCTTTGGAAGTTAGGATGACACTCAAATTTGTATATATAAATTTTTTACGCGTCTTCTAATACCTACCTATCTTTAATTCTCTATTTTGTAAGTAGCAGTCTAAAGAGTTTATATGTAGGATTCGAATCCTACAAGGGCGATGTCGCGGGCGATAGTTAGTCTATACTAATATTATGAAGAAGAAAGATTTGTATTTTTGTGTGTGTGTATGTTTGTAATGTATAAACTCAAAAACTTCTGCGCCGATTTCAAAAATTCTTTCACCATTGGAAAGCTACATTCACCCTGAGTGACATAGGCCATATTTAATTATGAAGTTCCCACGGGAACGGAAGTTACGCGGGTGAAACCGCGCGCGGGAAACTAGTCATATATATTTGTAATACTATGTGGTAGGCACTAACTTCCGTAACACAGGCTTCGCCTAGCTCGTGAGTCAGGGGCTTCGTAGAACCATCATTAGCCCATATAACGTCCACTGCCAAACATGAGCCTCCTGCCGAAAGAGTTTTTTTGCGCAGTGTTAAGAAAATGAAGAAACTATTTATTATTAGCTGTGCCCCGTGGTTTTACTCACGTCACTCTGCTCCAGTGGGTCGGAGAGTGATATTTTGTAGCCTATATGTTAATCCAGCTTATAAACTATCCGCGTGCAATCTTTCAGCCAAATCCGTTCAGTACTTTTTGCATGAAAGGGTATCAAAATATCCATACATTCTTATCAACTTTCGCGTTTATAATATTAGTAAGATTATAATTTGTGATTTGTATTCCTAAAATGTAGATTGACGTAACAATGCAATTCAGAAATCCCTTTTAAACATTTTTTATCAATTACTGCCTAATCGTTAGTTAATAGCGAAGCCGCGTAGACGACATATCCTTATTCACGGCGCTACAATAATTGTCCACCGTCGTCCATAACTTCACTTATATTAAGATACATTGCAGATGTGAACGTAGGCAGAATACCTTCTGTACCGAATGTCATGCTGATACGATTCGCAGTACGCTGTAAAATTGCGATTATTTGAGTAGAATCATCTCGTCGTATGTACTTTAATTGGAAATGGAAAAGTCTAATCCTACATATCTCGCCGCGGCGACGTTGTGAAGAAGCTACTCTCCTCGGGACAGCTGTGAAAAAGCGTAATAAGTACATTTCTCCGAAAAAAAAAGACAAACAGAATTCTTCTAATATTATAAATTAGCTTCCGCGCGATACATCACACGCGTAACTCCCCTTTCCATAGGAAGCTTATAGTTAAATATAGCCTTCTGCCTTTCTCGATAAATGAGAATAAATGTGCTATGCTCCGATAGAATTTTTCAAATCGGACCATTAGTTCCTGAGATTATTGCATCCAAGCAAACCATTAAAGTATTCAGCTTTATATATTACTAGATTTTCGCGTGTTTCGCCCGCGTGACTCCCGTTGCCGTAAGAACTTAAGAACCTCATGATAAAATATAGCCTATAGCCTTCCTTGATATATGGGCTATCTAACACTGAAATAATTTTTCAAATGGGACCAGTATTTCCCCAGATTACCGCGTTCAAGCAAACAAACGAACAAACAAGCCAGCTAGCAAGCTAGTAGCAAGTATATATATGCATTGAGTAAAAACGCTTCAATTTTATTTATTTTTTGTATACATTCTGAGACGCGAGAGTATAAGAGTTTATACAACATGTCTCTTTCTCCTATAAATCGATGTAATCCTTTCTACGAACACGCTGATCTATGTCAATTGTCCAGGTAGGTACCTACATTAGTAGCGTTCGCCTTTTGAATGTACAACTGGGCCAATCTAGCGCTTCCCGTCGCGTCTCCAACAAATTGCAATATGTATGTACCTACGGAACAAGTTCAAGGGCGCCTTTATGCGGAACCACATTGTTTCTCGTAGTGGAAGCGTATAATTCATGCTTTTTGTTAATACATTGTTTACTACGCTACTCATTTAGTTATTTCCTTACAATAGCCCTTTTACGTCCACTGCTGAACATGGGAGGATAGAGAGGGCACTTTACAGACTTTGGCAAGTGAGGGTCGTTAAGGGATATTGCCATAATCACCACACCTGGTAGGCGGATTGGTGATCGCAGTAAGATTGTGAGTATCCTTAGAACTGATAGAGGTAACAGCCCATCCATCAGGTGGAACATATGGGGTGGTCTATTCTAAGCAAGGCCGGATTTAAAGGAGGGCATCCGGGGCAATTGCCCCGGGGCCTCCACATAGAGGCCCCCCCACAAGAGATTAGATATTTAGATTTAAGATTATTAGATAGAAATTTAAAATCTTTCAAATTCTGACGAGTAAACTCTTCAACTTTTATTTTATTATTTTTTCGGTGTTATAATTTTTTGTAGAATCATGATTAATGTAAAAGTTCTTAAATATTGTAATAACGGCTATTCATCGATATTTGTTGACTTAACTTAGACAATCAGTAAAATAACAGAATTTAAATCGTCCTGAAAAGTAGTACATACTTTAAATTCCTACAAACTCAGAGGGAAACTAATTTGTGGCCAGGGGGCCTCTTCTTTTTTGTTACCCCGGGGCCTCCGGACTTCTAAATCCGGCCCTGATTCTAAGCTGGAAACCACACAGCTGTTTACACTGTTTACCTCTACTCATTCAGTTATTTCTCGTCAACAGTCCGTTTACATGAGCATTATTCTCTTCTGAACAGACCTTGGTAAGACAGGGTCTTCTAAAGATTTTACTGAAGTCACCACGCTTGGTAGGCTGATTGGTGATCGCAATAAGTAACCTGGAGCTGATAGGTTGCAGTCTATCAAGTATACGAGTTAGTTAGGTAGCCCTTAGTCGCCTAGTGCGACACACATGGCATGATATGGGTTAGTCTATTTATTTATTAAAGCTACAAACTACACGAAAAGGAACGGGTAAGTTATTTGATAATGATATAGAAATCTACCAATTTGTTTGAAAGTGTTCATCTGAATGTAGATTATACATATGTATGTTATGTTATCATCAGTCCGTATAACGTCCACTGCTGAACATGGACCTCCTCCATAGGGAGGGTATTTTCTATAGTCACCACGCTTGGAAGTCGGGTTGGCGACCACACATTCGTCATGTTATATAAATTAGGTGAAGTACTAATATTGTATAGTCAGTCGCTAATCACGTAACGATATCACTAGGACTAAGATTATAATTTTTTCGCTACTCAACGTTTACTATGCATGCAAATAATATTTGAAATATTGTAATTTATTAATTTAATCACTTCAATTATACAGTAAAAATAACATGGAAAATGTGTTAAAATAACTCTACAGTAATAAAGACATTTTTATCGAAGTCATGGCACACGTTCCTAGTTCGTTGAAGTCATGTCACACGTTCCTATTTCATTGGAGTCATGTCACACGTTCCTATTTCATAGAAGTCATATCACACGTTTCTATTTCATTAAAGTCATGTTACACGTTCCTATATTATTGAAGTCATGTCACACGTTCCTACTTCATTGAAGTCATGTCACACGTTCCTATTTCATTCAAGTCATGTCACACGTAACTAGTAGTCTATACTTCTATACTAATATTATAAAGAGGAAAGATTTGTATTTTTGTGTGTGCATGTTTGTAATGAATAAACTCAAAAACAACTGTGCCAATTTCAAAAATTCTTTCAAGTTTGGAAAGCTACATTCACCCTGAGTGACATAGGCTATATTTAATTATGAAGTTCCCTCCGGAACGGGAGTTACGCGGCTGAAACCGCGAGCGGGAAGCTAGTATATAATAAAAGCGATAATTTTCTAATTTTCGCCACTAACCCAACACTTTACCTTGTAACAATTTGGTATCTTTCCTACCAAATTGTTAGTTGTAGGTTAATGTTTGACTTATGATAACGTCCCACCATTCGCTTATACTAAAACATCACTGTAACTCGAAAATATGTTTAACTACTTAGCATTCCGCGCGTGGTTACACCCGCATAGCTCCCGAGCCGATAAGAACTCCATAATATATTTAATTAAATATAGCCTAGAGCCTTCCTAGATAAGTGGGTTATCTATAGCTGAAATATTTTTTTAAATTGGACCAGCAGTTCCTGAGATTAGCTCTTTCAAACAAACAAACTCTTCAGCCATGTATATTAGTACCTAATGGATAATAAATTAACGTTTACACTACATAATAATCTAATTACGATGTTATTTACTCATTCGTCACTGTTCAATGAAATGGTTACGTTTGATATTGTTTCAACTGAAACTTAATTTTATCATACGTATAATACATAAAGGTTACTATTATCGGGTATTCAAGCGAAAATTACATTTAAGTGTGTATAAAATAAATAGAACTAAAGGAACAATTAGTGACGTTACTCCTAGAATATTAGGCTCTTCTTTGAAGACGGTATGTCCTGGGCATGGTATGACCGTATGACATATTTATATTGTCGTGCGAACATAGCGTTGCCCGCGCGCGCTTTTATCCGCTTAATTCCAGTTCCCGTAAGGCCGCGTCCTGGACGCCAGCGGGCGGAGCGGGCGGCGCGGGCGACGCGACGCGCGTCTTTATCAAAGTTCATAGATTTGTGTGAAGCTGTTCTCGACGACAGCGGTGCGGGCGGCAGGTTTTCCTTAGGCACCACTCGCACCGCCCGCGCCGCCCGCTCCGCCCGCTGGCGTTCAGGACGCGGCCTAAGAACTTGAACATGAACTTGAACTTCTAACACTAAAAGAATTGATCAAATCAGACCAGTAGTTCTTGAGATTAACGCGTTCAAGCAAACAAACAAACTCTTTAGATTCTTCTTCTCTTTAGATATATATCTATTATTTTATAGATGCTAGATGGCTCTGTTTGTCTGTATTTGTGTTACTACCCAATAGTAACATTTTATCTTAATAATTTTATATACTTACTTTATGTATAAGATGCAACATGGCTTATTTTTACCTAAGTATAACTAAAAGCACTGAGATTAATTTGTAAATTACTCTGTAATAAATTTCTCATTCAGTTTAATTTAGTTATATTTTTTTTTAATATAATTCCGTCTAACCCTGGCTTATGTCCTGTTTGATGAATCTTATGTATCTTCGCACGGAACATAAAGGCGAGCATGGCGTTATCAAACACTGTTAAAACCACAAATGGTGAGGTGAGGGGACAGTGGTGAGTGAAAGTTAACAGGTTGACTTGCTTTCTAGTCAATGTAGACATTGTTAAACATTTGCTTAGCGTGGTGACTATGGCAAAAACCCTGTCCATGTTCAGCAGTGGACGGTATACGAGCTAAAAATGGTGAATATCCTTAGGTAACTACTAAACTAAGGAAAATTTGGATTTTAATTAAATAAACGGTTAAGCAGCTATTGTATATCGGTGGATCACTCATACATTTTGTGCTACTTCGTCAATGTAGTCCAAAATTTGTGTCCACCGTTTTGGAAACCCATTATTTAAACCTGAATAAGATTTCAATTCCGGCTTAGAATAGTCCACCCCGTGGGGATGTCATGGGTGTCGTAACAGGCGAATAAAGGACATAAGGATGGAATGGCAGCAGCGTCTATCAACTTAAGGTTACTTAATAGCTTACTGCGAACACCAACCCGTCTGCCAAGCGTGGTGATCATGGCAATATATCTCAACGACACTGGCTTGCCAAAGTTTCTAATGAAGTAAACGGGCTATTGAAGAAGAAGAAGGTATTTCAAGTTCTAATTGAGATAATAACTTATTATATTGACTATCCGGTTACAGTTGTACGCACGATTTGTCATCATCGGATATGTCCGACTAATTTCGAGACCATCCCGAGTTAGTTGCCCGACGCCGCACCGTCGAGTCGACTCCTTCTTGAGAATGTACCGCGGGATGGTTTCGAAACTAGTCGGACATATCCGATGATGACAAATCGTGAGTACAACTGGATAGTTAATATAATATGAGATAATAACTATCTACATGACTAAATTAATTTTATTGTAACAGTTTTTGTGTGATTGAGACTAGTGCGTGGGTTAGAATAATTGAGTAATTTATCATGACTGAGTTATTGATATTACGGTTAAAGATAAATTGTCTCAAGAATTGAGTAGGAGTTAACTAAACATTCGTCCAAGGGATTTGTTCAGCATTAATATTGGCAATTTCCTGTAATTTAATCGAATTCCGCCTATACACTAGGGGCAATAAACTTTTGGTTTTGTCGCATGGGGTAGTGGGGTGGTGATAGGATTTTTTGGCACACTATATTAATAGTCAGGTATTAAGTAACACTCATAAAAACACAGATACGAAAAATTTTATGAATGTAAAAAATAATCTATCACATTTGTTCATATTACCTGTTGCTTCTTACCAAACTGTCAAACGTTTAAAACTTTCATTTGTTTTGTTGACGGCAGAATACGTCGACAAATTAAAAAAAAAAGAAGTGATTTGCTAGCCCATTTTAGGATCGAGTAACCCCAATGGAGACCGAGTCGGCGATGTCGCGGGTCGCAAGTCATACTCAAATGTCATATTACTGATACACTGACGTTTGGCAAAAAGGGGTACGCAACATTTTTTGCAGATAACATGAATATTGAATATAAGCGTGTGTGGTGCAGTGCGGCATTTTATAGTATAATCTAGAAAAAATATTGTTACAAACATAATTAGCCATTACCCTTTAGGATATTCTATTAATAATTTTGTCGGACGGATGTTTGGTTTGTGGCGTAGAACGTTCACTAACAAGATGGACCGATGATTTGGTTCAGGCCACGGGACCACGGTGGATGCAGGCCGCTTTCCACTGCAATAACTAGAGGTATATGATTGAGGCTGATACCCAGCAGTGGACGCCCTACGGCTGAAATTGTGAATGTTGATGTCAGAGACACAGCAGACAATTATTCTGGACAGCATTATTTTAATAATTTGAATGTTAATCTTCAAAGAATTGTTAATTATATACAATATAACAAGCTATCTACAAAATCAACTTATTGGTTCCATTATGAAGCCGATTGGGCGCTTAAATTTGAATTGTCTCATTGATTTTCAGTGGCACTTCCATACCGGATGAAAGTGCCACTGAAAATCTTCTAGGCTATAACGGACCATACTTGATCATATATATATATATTCTATTTACTTTCAATATCAAGTAAAGATTTTAAGACTTTTTAATAACACTTGAAGCAATTAAAATATAATCTAGTTATGACTAGCAGTTGAGGTGAGTTCATTTTTTATTTCGAGATTTCGTTGTCCGAAATATATCTACTAAAATGTTAGTAGAACTGTATTAATTCTCACTAAAATGTTCATCATAAAAAAGTACCTACATGATTGTGTCTACAAAGTTTTTTTTTAATAATTATAATATTTATTTATTTATGTACACATACACACAGAAGATATAAATACAACAAGAGCAGACAAAAAGCAATGTACAAAGGTGCTACTTATTTCTTAAGAAATCTCCTGCAAGAGGAGAAGTCAGACGTAGAAAAATTTAAAAGCGTGTAGGTAGATACACATACATACAATAACTACATAATATACATAAATACATACATACAATATAATTATAAACTACATACTATAGCTATATGAATACATACTTATATACGTATATATTATGTTACGAAGAGGAGAGATAATATTATTTTAATTTAATCTTGAATGATGAAACAGTATTGCAACTACGGATATAAGCGGGCAGCGAATTCCACAATCTGACCGCATGTACTGTAAAGGAGTAGGAATAAAAATCGGATTTGTGGGAGGGAAATCTGAGGATAGACTTAAGATGAGACCTACATTGAGCGTCAGGAGTATTGAATATTATAATATTAAATCTTGAATAGATTTAAATTAGGAAATAAGTTTAAACTTTTAAGGTAAATTATAATAAAGAGCACATGAACCGTATAAAACGAAACCAATAATGAAAATAAAACCTTGAATTACAATTCCACGTTAAATTTTAATCAAACGCTTGAAATAAAATATATGCATAGGTACTTTCGTGATAACATAATGCTAAGCGGTAATACTGAATAGAACATAATAATATTAGAAAGTAGGTACTACGAACACAGCTCCCGTGTTCACACAATTAATTGAACTTAACCAGCAAACAATTAAAATCGTTGAAATAATTAATTACACACGATTAATGTTCAAACAACAATTAACAAACCGAATCTACTGTTGAAACATTCGTCCATCCGTTCCCGCATCCATATATAACGTTACAACGAGCTGTCGCTATGGCAACAGGATAACAACAAACAAATTCTACCTTTCTTACTTTTACCAATCCTTGCTATTCCCGTCCCGTACAAAGTTGGCGTAAAGTGTGACGTCATAGAACTTTTTTTTTCCATGTTTTTATTCAAATGTTACGTGCCACTGGCCTGCTGGGTTGGTAGCGGTTTGACACGCGAACGGCTTTTGCACCAAGTTTTCAGTTCAAAAGTAGACTGGTTCGAGTCGACCGATAGTCGGTGCGGTGTGGCAGTGCTAAGTGTCGTGTAGTGAAGTGTTGGATTGTCAGGATATGGTAACTTCTTGGTGGTGAGTACCCTCCATTGTTACACTATTCCACATCCATTAACTGCGACTCCTTTGATGTCTAATTAACGGTACAAAACTTGCTAAAAGTGATGTAGAAATGAGTCGTTTGATGTTGGTATGATTATTACCTTACCCTTTGTTGTTTTGTACTTGTCATCGACAGAATTTAACTGCGAGTTTGTCATCTATAATTAACCATATTTAAGCTAGTGAAAATTTATATGAATGTATAAATGAAACGTTTGTTGACAATGCGGTAAATGTCAAAGGTAATTTGGCTCTAGTACTCTAAAATGCAATTTAAATGATTAATATCGTGAATAACATGACCAATGTAAATTTGTTTCTGTGTAATTTTCATCAATATTGAGTAATTAGAAAGAGAAAAACGTACAGAATACTTAAATGAATCGTTTGTTATACTGCAAAGTTCGCTACGTAATTTAGTCTGTCCCCACATTAGGAGTGCGTGATCTTTGAGTTCATGCGGGTGCGGCGGGGGTAGCAGGAGGCATGGCTCACGTTGACACGGCTCGAGGAACGCACAATATAGGGTCACCCTTATTCATACAATACACAAAGGTAGATATTAGGGTGACATGTCTGTTATGAGGCAGAAACTGCATTTTAAAATACCTAAATGCCAATGTAATTTTTTCATGTAATTTTATAATAAAATCTAGCTGTGCCCATGACTTTGACCGTGTGAGTTTATATTTTTTGGTAAAATAAAAGTAGCTGAGATACTCCTTTCTATATAAACTATCTGCCAGTGAAGTTCCACATTTACCATTAATTAACCGGATCAAACAGACAGACAAACAATAATTTTATATGTAGGTACATGTACATTACTTTGCATTTAGTAAAAAGCGATTATTTTGATATTACAAACAAACAATCCAATTTTATTTATGTGCATGTATAATTGTATATATATAGAATAGATGTACAAATGTATGTATGTACTCAACATTTTAACTATATAATTCAGTTTACGGAGACGAGAAATCATCATCAAAAAGCCCATCAAGATCATGAGCCCTTGAAGACAATTTGGATAAAGCATGGCTACATTCGTTTTTTTTTCGGATGGACATACGATTTAGCCACGAGGCTTTTGCTACTGCACCGGGCATAAAGGCGAGCACAAATCCAGCCTTAATTAATGGTTTAAAAACTACAAACTAAGCAACCTGCGCAAGAAGGACCTTGGCTCAGGGCGGTCGCTGGCAATGAGATTGAGGGGTTATGACTTTAAGTATTTAAGGGGAGTTTTGTGCAACTGTCGCTCTACTTTACAGTTCGCGGGCCTCTCGGATTTCGGGTCAAAAAGGGCATCGGATGGTTCTTTGCAAATGCAAGATCGCTTCATTCGAACATCTAAATACACACAATTGATGTTTTAAATTACTGTACGCCATTATTTCATCTCATAAAAAAATATGTTGTCTAAAACCAAAACGTTTCAGTACGTTATCCAAATAATAATATTATAAAGAGGAATTATTTGTTTGTTTGTTGCATGGAATAGGCTCTGGCACTACTATCCGGGTAGAGCGACAGTTGCACAAAACTCCTCTAAACTAAAAGCCATAATCTCTCAATCTCCCCGTCAGCGACCGCCCTGAGCCGAGGTCCAAGTCCCACAGGGGACGCCCTCTTGCGCAGGTTGCTTAGTTTGTAGTGTTTAAACCATTTATCTAGGGTGGAGCTCTGCTCGCCTTTATGCCCGGTGAAGTAGCAATAGCACAAATTTAAAAATAGACGAAAATTAAGACCCACAATAAGAGAGCTACGTTATCCAGAGGTTTCATTTATGTATATATCGCACGATGAAGATCCAACGGGGATGGGAATAACGCGAGTAAAAACCGTGCGTAAGAAGCTTGTCCTTCATATGGATTACATTATACCAATAGGCATGTGGACTAAAAAAATCTAATTAGTCCGTCAGTTAGATTACCAAAATATATTGGACACGTATTTTTTTTTTCGTTCCTCAAACAAAAAATTACGAAGATACAGCGCGTTAAAATTTTGTGTGACGTCACTATTAGGTACAATTTTACCTAATAGTGACGTCACAAGCTCTCTTGAACTTTATAGTTTGTTTTTGCTCCGCATCTTTGTCAATTTTTATTGATTTGATAAATAAAAAAATACGGGTCCAATATTTTTTACTAATCTAACTGACGGACTCAATAGATTTATTTAGTCCTCATGCCCATTATCTTGCATGTAGGATACACTAAGTGTTTAAGCATATATTTTACTATTTAATTTAGTATACGTACTAACTAAAACAAGTCACGATCTACTAACACATATAATAGATGTAACTTATGGAAGAAACAAAGAAGCATTGGTAACATTATTATGTGGCATACTAGTTGCGAGCCGCGGTTTTACCCACGTTACTCTGCTACAGTGGGTCGGAGCGTGATGTTTTATAACCTATATGTTAAGCCAGCTTATAAAAAGCGTGTAATAATGATATAATGAAATTTACTCAGCTCTTAGGTACACTTGTTTGTGTCAAAATTACAATGTGTAAGACTAAATCTAACAAAATTATCACTTAAGTATGTAAAAACAAACAAACATACATCCTTACACCCATACATTCATACAAATTTTCGTTTTTATAATATTAGTAGGATCTTATACTATATACATACATATAAGACAATTATGTACAATGTTGCTAAAGTCATGATCACGACTCATGATCATAATCATCATTGGTCCATATTATGTCCACTGCTGAACAAAGTCCTTGTACCAAGGGGATTGTTACAACACCATCTATACCTAACCCTCTCTGTGCACTGCAATAAAGGTCCGTTTGCGTCTACTGCTGAACATGGGCCTCCTTTTAAGATACTTTGGCAACCGAGAGTAGGCGTTGAGATATATTGTAATCACCACACTTGGCAAGCTGGGTGGGGACCGCAGTTTGTTTTTCTATTTTTTTTCAAAAGAATACTTGCTGAGTTTTGCAGTCAACTAGTATTCTTGTTAAGCTTAAATGCTTGCGTTACGAGTGGGTTCACGTCGGTAGTGCAATGGGTGGGGTTCGAACCGGCGACCACAAGATCACAAGTTCGACACCCTAGCCATTGGGTTACGACCGCTTCAAGTTGTATATCGTAATACACGGAAAGGGTTGATGTGTGGTTTGCGGCTAAGAGTAGATCATATATTCGCATGGCAGGCAGCAGCATCTAACAGCTCAAGGATACTCACCATCTTACCGATATTACCAAACCGCTCTGCCATGCGTGATAACTATGCAACGCTTTCTGATTATGCCAATGACAAAACAGCTTAGGAGTTAGTTGCTCTGAAACAATACTGCTTTATTAATTATTGTAACATCAAATTACATCACATTTATTTAAAAACGGATTCCTCTGAGTTTATTTCCAGTTCTTCTCTGAGTTGCCACGTCCAGAACTGGTGATAGTAAAAGAAAGGGACGCATCATAAGAGCATGATTTAAAATATTTTAAATGTGTCTATATGAATAAAGTTTTTTTTTTTTTGACTTTGACTTGATTGCATGCCTTTTATCAGAATTGGGCAATATCCCTCAACGACCCTGGCTTGCCGAGGTCTGTTTAGAGGAGGCCCATGTTCAACGGTGGACGTAAACTGATACAGTACAGTCCACAGGGAGGGTTATAGATAGGATTGCCATTCATCCGGGTTTCCCCGAATTTGTCCTAGTTTAGAGGGCGTCCGGGGAGCGTCCGGGCAGTACTTCATTTGAAGTCCAGGTTTAAAAATTTAAAGTCCCCGAACCCCTATGTTAAAAAAAAACTTTTCGATATGTCCGGGCTCTGGGCTCCAAGATCCGGGGTGTTCACGGGTCTTGTCCAGGTTGCCAAATTTTGGTGATAGCAACTCTAGTTACGATGTAATATTCGGGACCAATGAATTAAAAATATCAATTCATTTAGAAATAAAATTAAACAGCTTATGCTTACAAAACAAGCAGACTATGAGATGTTGAACATGAACGTTTCAGTGATATGACCGTGACTTTTTAATTTAATTTTTTAATCTTTATATATTTTCAAAGTATCAATCACAATAAATTTATTTGTGTTATAAACTAATTAAATATATGTAGGTAGTTGTAATAATTGTTATTTGATTCGAATTTTAATATAATAATTAACTTGAATTTCTTGAATTACTTACCTTTAGGATTACTTAGGTTTAGTTTTAACAATAAGTAAAGAGCCACACGTTTAAACATGCTGAGTTGACAATAAAATTAATCGGCAGTTCACCCGTATGTCACAGCTGACAGTTGCACCGGAAGTAGCCGTAATTTTTATTGTGTAACTTTGGAATATGCAGTATCATTATAGCATTAGTTAAAGTTTATTTATTTATTTAAAATATATATATTTTTTACCAAATATGTATTTATGTTTAATAAGGACAAATACTTTATATAATATATTTATTTTCGTTTGACATTAAGCTATGTATATATATATATATATATATATATATAATACGTATTCCATTCATTTATTACTTTTTTAGGGTTCCGTAGCCAAATGGCAAAAAACGGAACCCTTATAGATTCGTCATGTCTGTCTGTCTGTCTGTCCGTCCGTATGTCACAGCCACTTTTTTCCGAAACTATAAGAACTATAATGTTGAAACTTGGCAAGTAGATGTATATTATGAACCGCATTAAGATTTTCACACAAAAATAGAAAAAAAACAACAATTTTTGGGGTTCCCCATACTTAGAACTGAAACTCAAATCATCTCATCGATCCCGTATGTGTGGGATATATATGGATAGGTCTTCAAAAATGATATTGAGGTTTCTAATGTCATTTTTTTCTAAACTGAATAGTTTTCGCGAGAGACACTTCCAAAGTGGTAAAATGTGTGTCCCCCCCCCTGTAACTTCTAAAATAAGAGAATGATAAAACTAAAAAAAATATATGATGTACATAACCATGCAAACTTCCACCGAAAATTGGTTTGAACGAGATCAAGTAAGTAGTTTTTTTTTAATACGTCATAAACCGTAAACCGCAGTTTACCTTTCATTCATTCAACATCGATCAAAGTTACAACGAACTACAAGAACTTTTATACTATGCTACTTGTTGTATTCTTGATATCAAAAATAGGTACGCACTTGTACGGAACCCTTCGTGCGAGAGTCCGACTCGCACTTGGCCGGTTTTTTTAAATTTAGTTTGCCCTATAAATATGCATGAATTGTACCTAAACTGTTTAAGTGTAGCATCCCTTGTCCGTGGGTCACTACTCGAGTTGCCAACTGAAAACCAGCGCTAGGTATCGCCTAGCCTATGCTGAGGTGGTGACTTTTTCGGCAGAACATGCAAGGCGTCTCATTGTTTTGTACATTTACATGTTATATGTAATATCTTGTGTGTTGTGCTGAATTAAATGTATTTTCTTTCTTTCTTTCTTGGAGATTTCCGAGGCCGTCGATTAGTTCCCGAGTTTTGCGCGATTAAACAAGCAAACAAACTCTTTAGCTTTATATTAGTATAAGATTAAATGGCGCGCTCACACCCAGTCGTGACAATTGATTTATTGTTAGACAACCTCTCGTAACGACCAGCTGTCCCGGTTATATTGTCTGTTCATAAATTCTTTGTGTCTGCGAAAAAATGGCATGAAAGACGTTGAAACGTGTAACTATCTATACCTATGTCACCGGAAAATAATACGAATCGTAAGTTAATCAACTCCCGTGCAACTCAAATTATTAAATTTAGTTGCCAGTTTCATTTAACCCATAAATCTATATATAAAAGAAAGTCGTGTTAGTTACACTATTTATAACTCAAGAACGGCTGAACCGATTTGGCTGAAAATTGGTAGGGAGGTAGCTAAGAACTGGGAGAAGGACATAGGATACTTTTTATGCCGTTCCCGTCGTTCCCGTGTAACGTGACATAAGACGGGTAGAGGTAGGGTAGGGGTAGGGTAGGGGTATGGTAGGGGTAGGGTAGGGGTAGGGTAGGGGTAGGTAGGGGTAGGGTAGGGGTAGGATATGGGTAGGGTAGGGTAGGGTAGGGGTAGGGTAGGGGAAGGGTAGGGGTAGGGTAGGGGCAGGGCAGGGGTAGGGTAGGGGTAGGGTAGTATAGGGGTAGAGTATAAAAGTCCACCCGTGCGAAGCCGGGGCGGGCCGCTAGTTTATTATATTATTTACTTATTTGTTACGACTTTTAAGCTAACCTAACTAAACTAGACTATGCTACTGTTGCAACAAAACTAGAAACTTTAACTTGAATAAGTCCTGTTGAACCCCATTAGTTTAGGTTAAGGTTTCTTTTTTAACCATTCGAAACCTCGTTAATTTATGAACTACAAAGCTGATCAACTAACTAGTACGTTGATCAACTAACTAGTACGTTTATCAACTTACGATTTTATTATTTTCCGGTGACATATCCTACTAATGTATGTACCTATGTTTGTAACTCTTTCACGCAAAATCTACTGAATGGATTTGACTGAAAGTTTGCCTGCAGATAGTTTATGAGCTGGATTAACATATAGGCTACAAAATATCACACTCCGACCCACTGGAGCAGAGTGACGCAGGACCGCGGGGCGCAGTTATTATTACATAATCATTTTCATCAGCCCGTATAACGTCCTTTGCTGTACATACCCTCCCGAGGGAGGGTATTGCCATAGTCACCACGCTCGGCAGGCGGGTTGGTGACCGCAGTATTATGTTGTAACACACAAGGCAACGCTGCTGCCCGTTCCTTGATATACGATTATTATAGATGAAGTTATAACAATCGGAACCAACGGCTTAACGTGCTTTCCGAGGCACGGAGGGTAGTCCAACCAACCAGACCTGGAAAGAAATCTTAGAATTTACACAAAGATTTCTTGTCCGGTGTGGGTATCGAACCCACGACCTCCGAGATTTAAAGCGAGCCAATTACCGCTACGCTACGGAGCTTGAGTAGGTATTACATAATAGACCTGCATTTAAATACGCAATACACGACGCGCGACGCTTTAAAACCACACGATATTCTGCCGTCACGAAAATGTGAGGCATTCTCACATTTTCGCCTTTAATTACCGCCTGATTTCAATTAATTTTGTCAATATCAGAATTATTTTAGTAATGTACATTACATTTATTGATATGAAGGTAACCAATTTCTTTAATGTTAATTGATTGTTGATTTTAATATAACTGTTTTCATTATTAACATTACAAAACAAATGTTTAAATTGATTTAGTTATGTTACTACAATCGAGCTGTGTACTACATACTTTATCAATTTGCATTTATAAATACAGATTAAAATGAGCCTCAGTTAGGGGCGCCCGTTTGATAAACCTAGATTATCTTGTATGACAAGGCGCTAGAGCTAATTTTGCTAGAGGCGACAGCCGTTCAACGGTCTATTAATCATTATGATGAGATATAATGAGTTTAATGAGAAAGTATCCTAACACTTATGTACATAAAATGTGAACATGAGAATCGTATGTGACATAATCATCAGCCCGTATAACGTCTTTTGGGAGGGAGGCTTTTTGCCATGTTCACCACGCTTGGCAGGCGGGTTGGTGACCGCAGTTGTGTTGTAACATACAAGGAAACGCTGCTGCCCGTTCCCTGGTGTATACCAGGGGTATCATCTATAACAATCATATTATGATTGTTATAGATTATGTTATAACAATCGGGACCAAGGGCTTTCATGCTTTATCCAGATCCGGAAAGAAATCTTGGGAATTATACAAAGATTTTTCATCCGGCGTGGGGATTGAAGCCACGACCTCCGAGATTTAAAGCGACATCTAAAGACTAACAAACCAAACGCGAGCTTCACCCGCGCAACTCCCGTTCCCCTAAATACTTCGTAATAAAATCTCCTCGCTAAATCTTCCTCGATAAATGGGCTATCTAACACTTAAACAATTATTCAAATCGGACCTGTTATTCCTGAGATTAGCGCGTTCAAGCAAGCAAACAAAGAAACTGTCTTTATATAGTAATATTATATATGTGACAACCTACGTAGCGTAGCGGTATTTGACTCGCTTTAAAAATCTCGGAGGTCGTGGGTTCGATCCCCGCGCCGGACAAGGAATCTTTGTGTAGATTTTAAGATTTCTTTCCGGGTCTGGTTGGCTGAGGGACTACCCTCCGTGTCTCGGAAAGCACTCGATTGTTATAACATAATCTATAACAATTGTATACCAGGGAACGGGCAGCACCGTTTCCTTGTATGTTACAAGGTTACAACATAATACTGCAGTCACCAACCCGCCTGCCAAGCGTGGTGACTATGGCGAAAACTCTCCCTCGGCAGGAGGCCCATGTCCAGCAGTGGACGTTGTACGGGCTGATGATGATGATGATAATCTATGTAAATAACATGTAAGATTAACAATTGAATGTAACAACTCATGTTTAAAGCACAAATCTAAAAGCTTCCCGCAAGCATTTTTCCCATGGGAACTCCATAATAAAATATAGTCTATAGCCTTCCTCGATAAATGGACTATCTAATACTGAAATAATTTTACTAATCGGACCCGTGATTCCTGAGTTTACCGCTTTCAAGCAAACAAACACACTGTTCAGCTTTATATATTAGTAAAGATTATGTTATCACAGCGGAAATCTGTGGTTACAAAATAGCTAACATGATAGGCATATTTTGATTGAAATATTGCTATATTGTGCGCTTTGATTTTGCAGGAAACTAAGAGTTAATAGTAAGTAGTTAATTAATATCTATTTATTCATTATATGATTAAATCCTTGGTTGGCTGGCTCCAATATACTATATCATTTAATACGAACTACGTGGGTGCCCTCCGTTTTCATGGCCAAGGGCTTATAATTTTGCTTGAGGTAATTATATCCCTGGAATACCTAATATAAGAGTCTATGCTGATTAAACGGGCATGAGTTTTTTTTTTGGAAGGACTTTTGCAGTTAGTTCCGAAGCTGTTAACCGGGCACAAAGGCGAGCATAGCTCCAGCCTAGATTAATGGTTTAAAAACTACAACGGCCTTGAGTGTGCTTTAGAGTACGCTATAATGTACAATTAATTGTGAAAGATTGCTGAATAAGTCTTCAAAAAATAGATAAAGGTAAACGAGACAAAAAAAAACCGACCAAGTGAGAGTCGGATTTGCGCACCAAGATCTCCGTACAAACCTGTTTTTATTATATACTAGCTTCCCGCGCGCGGTTTCACCCGCGTAACTCCCGTTCCCGTGAGAAATTCATAATAAAATATAGCCTATGTTCTTTCTTAGGCTCTAGACTATATCTGTACCAAATTTCATTTAAATCGCTTCAGTAGTTAAGACGTGATTGCGTGACAGACAGACAGACAGACAGACAGACCGAGTTACTTTCACATTTATAATATTAGTAAGGATGTTCTTTCTTAGGCTCTAGACTATATCTGTACCAAATTTCATTTAAATCGCTTCAGTAGTTAAGACGTGATTGCGTAACAGACAGACAGACAGACAGACAGACCGAGTTACTTTCACATTTATAATATTAGTAAGGATGTTCTTTCTTAGGCTCTAGACTATATCTGTACCAAATTTCATTTAAATCGCTTCAGTAGTTAAGACGTGATTGCGTAACAGACAGACAGACAGACAGACCGAGTTACTTTCACATTTATAATATTAGTAAGGATGACGGTACTTAATTTTTTGGTTTTCATAATTTTTCCTTTAACTCTGTGCAAGAAATTGTTTCGTATCAAATATCTAATGTCAGGAGGATAATCACGCAACGATATTACTGTGACTTGGGTAAAAAAGTATTCTTTCTAACATAGTAAACGGTGAGTACACCGTTTACTCTGTTATTGTACTATATTAGTATATACATAATTACTTACTACTTATATATACATAAGTAATTATGTATATTTCACACATATTATTTCACTTAATGAGTTACTTACTATGATTAAATTATTTTAGAATTTTGAAGAATAAATTTAACGATTCCTCCTCTGTTCTAACTTGCCGTCCATACTTTGTGATTGTTTTGTCAATGGTGTGTGGTGTGCAATTAATAAATACACTAATACTTTTAAGCTGTAACAAAATCAAACTTCTATGTCAACTTAATCAACAGAAACAGCAATTTAAGCAGCATATTTTGAAACTCGCAAGGGAATCAAACCAAAAGGGTACTTCCAGTCGACTTACAATCTTGTCATTTGGCATGAAAAATTCCGAAACCCTTAAATTTTTAGTAAAATCACTTTTTTTTCATGAATTATAAACTAATATTATAAAATTTTCCTCAAGATCGCGTTTTTTATTTTAATACTGTATCTATGAATCGATTGGCTTGACGGGTGAACTTTTACTAATATACCTACCGCAGGTTCGTACGGAAACCTCGGTGCCCGAGTCCGACTCGCACTTAGCTTGTTCTTCTTAATTATCGTCAAATTTCAAAAAACTACAGGTTACTTAACACATTCTAAACACAATCTCTTAACCCTCGAAATAATTGAGAGGTCAAATACGACAGGAACTTTAAACTCAGGTGGTCAATTACTCTAGCGTTCGTCATCCGGGAAGAATCAGAAGCACAGTAATACAGTTCAAGGGGACGAACAGACAGTTGTGTTATTTACGACACCTTTAATCTATGTACAATATTGCATGTTCACGGCCCGGGTCTGTCATATTGGAAAAGACTAGATGCATGCGAATTCGGCCGCGCGGAATAATGATTTTAAAACCTGTCTTACAGTTAAAATCTCGTCTTATTTGATACTACCGTTTGGGAGTATTGAAATAATGAATAAATAATGAATCACAATGTAACATTATTATTCTTATTCGAATTAACTTAAGTAACTAACAGGTAGCAGCATATTGTAGGACACGAAGGGTTCCATACAATTTTCAAGTGCCTACCTGTTGCCGATATTGATAACGAGCAAAAAAGGGCAAAAAAAATAGTAAAGAGGGGCACCCTTTAATATTTTATTTTGTTTTTTTGTTAGTATTTGTGGTTATAGCAGCGATAGAAACACGTCATCTGTGAAAATTTGAAATGTCTAGCTATCGCGGTTCTTGAGACAGACAGCGACGTCCCGTTATTACCCTTTGGTTACGGAACCCTAAAAAATGGTAAAAACTTGTAATCAAGTGAATCACACCTGGGGGTACCCTTAACGGATTAGGACCACGACTCAATGGTGCTACTGATAGAGGCGTTATACATGGTCAAACGTAAAGGAAAACAAAATAAAAAGTGGCCTATAATATACTTTGGTGCATCTACCACACTGTCTCTGCATCACCCAATGGTAGACTGGGAGAAAATGCCTCAGGCATTAAGTCCACCATGCACTATCTTAGTGCTAAAGTTAGAAATAAATACTTTACAAAATTAAATATCTACCAGTGAAAGTCATAAAATCAGTCCAGACGTTACATAGAATGTCAATTTATATTATTTCAGGGATCTTTCTTAATTATTTGATGTAAAAAGTCTATGTGTAGTCCAGTAAGAATTATTTTGGTATTAGCCCATTACTCGACTAATATGCTTATAAATATAAATCACTCGACCATAAATATATCTAACTAACGGGAATTTTCGAGCCTATCTGATCATAAACATAGATATATACAAAAAGATGTAACATAATAATAAACAGTTCGCTATGTTTGGCCAGTGACTGGCATACAAAATTAAAATATCGGGTGTTTCTATATACTAAATAAACTACTAAATATAGACAAAGCTAGTTCATAGCAAAAGCTCATTTATAACAAATTGGAATCATCCAATATTGAACATGGTCCAATTTCAATATTGGAGGATTCAAATTTGTTAATCATTTGCAGACAGCTGTGGAGCTTGTGGTGTTCGGCTTTGAATATACTACCGTATGTCTTCCCATTTGTGTTATAATAGGCGGCTAATTGGCATATAGCCGGTAGATCTTACTGCGATCACCAATTTGCCTGCTAAACTACTAAGCTTAGCAGGTCGTTGAGGCAAATTGCTAATATAGCGGCCTGCATTCACTGGCTCTCTGCGAAATTTATAAGGTCATCGGTCCATCGTGCAGGCGGTTGTCCCACTCCGTCAACCTTTCTACTCTTTTTCACATCTACAAGGAAAAAGCAAATATTGTAGTGAGCAAATAGTGTAGAAGAAATAAAAAAACTATTACTTTTGAATGATACAGATAGAAATTTCTTATATGATAGCTTTTTAAGAATAAACTAAAAATAAACTTAATAGATTGAAAACAGAAGTAACCACTAGGGAAAGCTACAAAAGTACCCCTTTAGTAGCTTTCCCTAATGGTTACTTCTTTTTTCTATATTTAATTATTTATTTGTACAATGACCCAAATTAGGTTTAGTATTTTAATTATAGTAGGCGTCACGTGGTTGAAACAGGAATGTTAGTTTCTATACCTAGCAATTTTCCTTCTTCGATAGTCTACCAAATTTAATTTAAAGACGATTGGGTAAGCACGCAAGTATCATTACGATTTCTATCGGGTTTTCAGACCGGCCTTATATTTTCTGAGCATGCTATCGTTGCCACAAAAGCCTGTTCTTATCGTTTAAGCATTTATTGCAGAATAAATAGTCGATATTGAACGGTGCTTACAATCGAATGGAGTTTAAGTGTATTGATTTAAATATTGTTTGCTTATTTGAAGGACTAAACGGAAAGAACATCTTGTTTGTTTCGTTTCCTATAAAGTCTTTTGTGTTTATGCATTAAGTAATTCGTTATCAATATTATTTAACACTCCAGTACGCGCTTTTATGTTGCACGTTAGTACGCGCACGTTTTTCTAATGTAGCACATTTTTAATGCAATTGACAGCTATATTACCATTTTATAAGAAATACTTTATTATAAAACTAAAACAATTAATTTAAACATATAAGGGTCTTAAAATTATGGCTTCTTCAAGACAAAAAAATGAAAAATGATGACGTGCTTTGAAAATTAAATTAAGTTTCATCTTTTCTATTCTCACATATTTTCCACCTTAATTTCTTTATTTTTAGTGCAGTCTGCAGTAAACAAAATTACAGGTGTGACAAGTGGAAAATCATCATATTCAGTTCTTTTGTTTTCCTTTTTCCAGACTCTGTTTTATTTCCTTTTGGTTCTGCTTCGGACAGGTGTGGACCTAGAAAATAGTATACTACTAATAATAAATCTTCAGGGTCACACGTTACTACACGATATCTCCATCATCAGTGGCTTTTTCTTCAAACCATGTATTAATTTTCTTTTCGGATTGCCGTCTAGGCTTTATTCTATCAAAACTGTTACTTTGATTTCTACCAACCTTGCAATATATCTTAAGTATTATAAAGTTATAAAATACATGTCGATGGTCCACCACTGCATTGACCATCACCAGAGTGTCTACTCAAGTAGCAACCCGTACTAGTTTCCTACCCCTACTCCAGGAATCAAGGTTATTCCGTATATAATGTATGGTAAGAAGTATATTTTCGTCATTTTTAGGGTTCCGTAGCCAAATGGCAAAAAACGGAACCCTTATAGATTCGTCATGTCTGTCTGTCTGTCTGTCTGTCTGTCTGTCTGTCCGTCCGTATGTCACAGCCACTTTTTTCCGAAACTATATGAACTATAATGGTGAAACTTGGTTAGTAGATGTATTTTGTGAACCGCATTAAGATTTTCACACAAAAATAGAAAAAAAACAATAAATTTTGGGGTTCCCCATACATAGAACTGAAACTCAAAAATTTTTTTTTCGTCGAACCCATACGTGTGGGTTATCTATGAATAGGTCTTCAAAAATGATGTTGAGGTTTCTAATGTAATTTTTTTCTAAACTGAATAGTTTGCGCGAGAGACACTTCCAAAGTGGTAAAATGTGTGTCCCCCCCTCTGTATCTTCTAAAATAAGAGAATGATAAAACTAAAAAAAATTTATGATGTACATAGCCATGCAAACTTCCACCGAAAATTGGTTTGAACGAGATCAAGTAAGTAGTTTTTTTTTAATACGTCATAAACCGTAAACCGCAATTTACCTTTCATTCAATCAACTATTATTAACATCGATCAGAGTTACAACTAGCAAGAACGTTTATACTATGTTACTTGTTGTATTCTTGATATCAAAAATAGGTAGGCACTTGCAACTAGTAGGTACGGAACCCTTCGTGCGAGAGTCCGACTCGCACTTGGCCGGTTTTTATTTATTTATTTAATTAATTGGTTGACGAGGCAGGCCAAAGAATCATTGAAGACACCATATCATAGAACTAACTCCCTCCGTATTTGTTTGTTAGTATAAAAAAGGGATCAAAAAGTACAATGATAAAATGATTATTTTATAAATTATTGCTACGCCAGTGAAACCGTAAGGACCGGTAACTCTAAGTCATATTGTTAGTAATCCTGCCGCCGTTGTCGTGAAGTAACCCGTAACATAAGCATTTTAGCTTAGCACGAGGGGTTAACAAGAATACCAGTAGACTGCAAAACTCTGCTAGTAATCTTAACTTCTTTCTTGGACGAACATGGAGCCACAAGTATTTTGCTAATTCACCGGGAATTAACGTAAGCTGTGCTCCAGCTATAGTAATTTGTTTAAAAACTGCTAACTAAGCTCCCTTTGCAAAAGAATATCCTCTTTAGGACTTGAACGTCGGCTTAGGTCGGTCGCTGGCGGAAGGGTTGGAGGATTTTTTCTGTAATAAACTACTACTAGGAGATATAATCAATTACCGTGAAATGTATTATATAACTGCGTTTTAATGAGGCGTCAATTTGATTGTAGAGTTTCAAGGTTAACTAATAGGAAATTGACTGACAGCATAACCTTTCATCTACAGATATGCATGTAATAAACGTGAAAGCATTCTTGGTTTTTGTAATATTTCTTGGATGAAAAAAGCAGTTGCTTTTTTAATGCTCATTATTTTCCAGGCGACTTACAACTTAAATGGCGACTAACGAAGCGATCGAACAACAATAATGTCACTTTGTCAAAGACCTAAGGTCTGTTTGCATAAACGACGTACTAAAAATAATGACATCATCAGCCCGTATAATGTCCGTTCTTAAATGTGGGTCCTTTTTGCCATAGTCACCACGCTTCGCAGGCGGTTGGTGTCCGCAATATTATGTCGTGATACAAAGGGAAACGTTGCTTCCGTTCCTTGCTATACCATTCTTGCATGATTTTATAGCAATCAGGACCAACGGCTTATTGTGCTTCCTGAGGCACCAACAGTAGTCTTTGTAGCAACTAGAGAATTTTAGAATAATCACGTGGTGTCTTATATTGACAAAATTAAATAAGCGCGAGAAATATACCCCTTCTTTCTAAGAACGAGCAGTTGCGTATAAGGAGCGTAAATTAAAACAGCTTTGTTTGTTTCAATTGAGTAAGGAAGTAATGCTAAATGGACATAGGGACATAAAACAAAAGTGTAGTTGTTTAATTGAAATATGGGGCTGGTGCCTTTATTTAAAAAGCTGAGCCTAAAATTAATTTGATTTTTATGCAAATCCAAAAAAAAAATACTTTTATCTGCCACAACAGATTTTTTAATTAGCGAAAATAATGTTTTTCCTGATGGTACGTTTTCCCTGATGGTAAATGCATGATGCGGCAAACCTCCGGGGATCCCTTTAGACCAATACCATCTGGTGTGACCAATAAACATGGCACCAGAAACTGCAAGCCCATGACATCAATATTGTCAATATATTTTTTTACATAATTAAGTAAATGCAACAGACAAGAACTAGGGTATCGAAGGGTCACTTGATTGATTTATAATTCTTGGTAAGACGTTACTGGTCAGTAGGTTACTATTTCCAATCGATTTTCTTTGCAATCGATATCATTACTATTAGATAACTGTGTTCCGCCTTTGTAGCAAAGCTACTAACGGAGGTGAGTTATGATATAATATATATAATGCTATGAGTTAATAAGCATATGAGTTCTAATAGATTGTTTATTAAACTAGTTCAGTATATAAAGTGCTTTCAAAATATATGGCATTTCTTTAACAGTAGATAATGTAATGGAAATAGTAATAATACCTTATTTTCCTAGGGGTTGCGTAAGAGGCAGCACTGATAGAGGCTGCTTCCCATCCATCACCTGGAACCTTCCGATGCCTCCGTAGACCCAAAGTCCGAGTGGCTTTTATTTTTACATTACCCGCGAATTGTAAAGTAGAGCGACAGTTGCACAAAACTCACCTGATTCTGACACCATAGGAAGACATAGAGTTAGCACACTGAGTGATTTTGACCTTTTTCTAGGGAAACAGCAGTGAGAGACAGATCCATATGTCATCACTAGTCACATGATGATGTGACTCATGTTAAATAGTATGCATTTTGTTTCAGATAAACTGCTAACGTTGGAATGACCACTAACGAGGGCACCTCTGCTGTCACCTTCGAAGATGATCCCTTGCACATGGCCGACGGCACTGATTTTTTTTATATGGTAACCTTTCATTATTTTTATATATATTAAGTAATGCGACTGATATATAGTTTGTAAGCAACAGCGATGGACCAGATGGACAGCCTGGTTGGTGTATGGCAATTTGTTCTTTCTCAGAACCAGGTATCGAGTTCCAGGAGTTTGTGAGGTTGTACAAACATGCTTACTGTATTTCTTTACAATATTTATTACATACTAGCTGCGCCCCGCGGATTTACCCGCATCCCTATGCTCCAGTGGGTCGAAGCGTGATATTTTACCCAGCTTATAAGCTATCTGCGTGCAAACTTTCAGCCAAATCCATGCAGTAGTTTTCGCGAGAAAGAGTAAACAAACATACATACATCCATACTTGATTGATAAATAACTGTGTAGGAGACCACGAAAACCTAACATTCAAGGATAGTTTGTTTGAAAGAACGATTCCTATCCTTTAAACCTCAGGAAAGCTTAAATACAAAGTTTAACAACTTTGGTCATTAAATCAACGTAGCCAAGTAATTTTACCAAACTAGAATATTGACTGTAAGCTGCCAATATCACAAAATTTAACACGAGACCATAAAAACTAAGAAATATAAGGAACTAGGTTATGTCCGCGACTTCGTCCGCGTGGAATAGTGACTTCGGGCTAACTCCGATTTTATCTGTATATCTACTAATATTTTTACTAGAAACAATTAGGAATCCCTACTAAAACTTCAATAATGTAAACCAAGGTGTGAAAATATGCAAGGTATAATAAATTCTTATTTCCGACTTATTCAATACCTATGTGTAGATAACTTTTTTAATTGTTAAAATCGGTCATTATATTCAAAAAACAATGCGAGTTTAAAAATATCAACCTAAATAATAAAAATATATACACCGTGACACTAAAACAGAAGACATTTTTTTAGTAATATTTTCGATTTCCGGTTGGATCGTGGCTAAAAGATTTTCAAGACTATGATCAGTTGATATGATCCCTAAATGTTCACAATCAAAGGCCGCATTTCCTTAATAAACCACCAAGGTGCTCTAAATGGGCTACATTATATATTTTAGGAGTTCTATTGGCTGAAAAGTGGAATAAATAAAACAAAACTTAACAGACTCAGTATTACAAGTTGAGTCTAGCAAGACTACTCCGATTAATTAATTTCATGTTCGATGGAACATGACAAAAAGTTAAGTCGTCGTAATTGAACAATGGAACACTTCAAAACATTGAGAATAATCTACGGAAATATGGTTCTATTCATCTCTGCAAGTTAAGGCGCTTCTGTCTGTCTTTTCGTGATAAGCTCTAAAACTTCTTGTCGAATTTGCATGCGGCTTTCACCAGAGTGATAGAGTGATGCAAAGGGAAGACTTACATATACATATAATTTGTTACTTACTTACTAATTTATCAGCCCATTATCTTTGTAAGCCAGTGTCGTTGAGGGATATTGTCGTAATCATCACGCTTGGCAGGCAGATTGGTGGTCACAATTAGATGGGAATATTTTTGAGCTGTAGCATCTTCTTCTACCCTTCCATACAGTGTATGAAGAAATAGGGTGGTGTGTGAAAATAAATTGTAAGGGTTTTGTGTAACGTGTGCTTTACTACCCGTATGAGCGTGCGGCTCGCGGGTTTATACAGGGATTACAGTTCGTAATTGTATAGCGGAGACAGCTGGGAGCCATTCGGCGCCCTCCGGAGCCGTACGGCAGAATGTGGATACTTTGGAAATATAAAATGTAAGTTTACACGTTTCAATTTATATAATACGTGTATACTTATTGAATGTCGTTTTTGTAGTCTATTTAATATACCAGTTAGATTTAAATAACATGTATTTTATAATTAAATAACTAAGGGAACCGGGTGATTAATGTTAGTAAATTTTAAAAACTTTACAGACAGTTAACTGCTTGAATTGTAACCTTATATTCTAAGGTCAATGATAAGAACAGAAAATATACTGTCCTCGAAAAGTACCATTGGCGATAGACCATGAATATCTAGACCTAATTATTTTATACAGTAAGACAACTATACACAAAAAATATTAAAAAGTTTTTCTTCTTTCTTAACTTCACTAACCCGTTTACCGAACGCCTATGTTCAGCAGTGGACATAAACTCCTTTAACAGACCTAGAAAAACAAGGGTAATTGAGGAATTTTGCCAATATCACAACGTTTGCGGATTGGTGATCGTAGTAAGAGGGTTACTCAACTAGTGCTGATAGATGCTGCTATCCATCCATCTTGGGCCTGAGTCTACTATCTTAGTGGTGTATCGTGGAACTGTCACTGACGACTCGATGGTTGGTTTTTTGCACATTTGGTAATCTACTAATCCAAAAGACAAAAAAGACCGACCATCGCGACGTCAGTGACAGTCCCACGACTCACCGAATGGTGAATATACTTTAGTCGCCTCTACGCTGTTTTTTTTAAACCGGAGGACGTTTTTGTGGTGAAGAAATCTGGAAATGTGCTCTGGAATGGTGCTTCCATTATATTTGCTATCCTTTAAACATAGTATTTACGTACGTTAATGAATAAATTTCTTTCTTATAAATTTATTTAACCAAAATTTTGTTTTACTAATGATACAATTAAATTATATACATAATATACATTATACAAACGTGAGATGAGTCCAATTCGTTGCCGTACTGGCCACACCTCTCGGTTTGAGCGATTCACACCGGGAGGTCTGGCCAGTACAGCAACGAATTGGGTAAAGAATCTATTCAAAGAAGCTCATATTTTTTTATAATTTTATTCTCGGTTTCAAAAAATGTCAATTTCACAGATTTTTTTTCAGCAACGGAATAACTATACCTATGTGACACTATCTTCTGTTAAACGGATGATATATATTTTTGAAGCACCATATTTATCCAAAAATTACACTTTTCAATTAAACAACCGGTACGTCTACCATTTACACAAGCATTGTTCAAAGAACGTACCTATTTAATTTTTTTTATATTTTTTTTATGAAACATTCGGTACCCGATCATTAGTTGGCCTCGTTCGATACATAGTTTAAAACGAAGTAAAGGCTTGGAATGGATATTTTGAACCGTTTACCGTCGTGATTAATGGTAAAATCGAAAACCTTTACAAATAGCAGTCACTCTTAAGTAAACACGCGACAGTTTCTTTTCTGTGTCGCAGCTGTTCTGTGTAATTCCTAGTCTACCTTACTAATATAGCGTGCGGCTAGCTCTTTATCGCCCAAGGCCAGTAACGTCGTTTAGATAATTTCCCGTATATCACTTCTTACAGTGGCGGGCATGGTTAAAGATTTTAACCTTCATAGTAGCAATGCAAGAATTGTTGTTCAGAATATGAAAGTTGAAGACTTTTCTAAGACTATCTAGATATAAGCCAATCGTATACTAAAGTTGTGTCTACAAACATGAAACTGTGAGGTGACTTATGTGTTAAATGGCACATTTGAAAATATCTGACTATGTACCCAAATGACTTGCTCTGCAATGAAACTGCTGCATAACAAAATTGTATATGTAATGATATATAAGTATAAATATTACTAGCTTTCAGTTCGCGTAACTCCCGTTCCCGTCGGAACTTTATAATAAAATGCCCCCTTTTTCCCCCCTTAGAGGTTGAATTATTTTTCCCTTAATGGACCTTCACGTTACAAAAGAAAGCGTTAAAGTCATAATCCCTCAATCTCATCGCCAGCGACCGCCCTGAGCCGAGGTCCAAGCCCCACAGGGGGCGCCCTCTTGCGCAGGTTGCTTAGTTTGTAGTTTTTAAACCATTTACTAAGGCTGGAGCTCTGCTCGGCTTTAAGCCCGGTGAAGTAGCAAAAGCCTCGTAGCTACATACGTAAGTCCATCCGAAAAAACAAGGAAGCGGCGCGGTCGTTCCAAATATTCCGTATTTAGCTTCAGTAGCTTTGCCTCGGCGTTAGTGAATTAGTCAGGCAGTCAGGACATGTTACTATATATTATATAATTATAGATATTTAAAAATAATTCCTCTAAATTTTTTGGCACTTCTTCTCAGAAAAAGAAAAGGTCTCATCATACGAAATTAATTGAAACATTTGAATAGTGTCTATATGAATAAATTATGACTATGACTATTATAACTTTGCCTTCAATATACTAGCTGATGATTATATAGGTACCTATCTATAGGTATTTATCAACAGCTTGATCTTTAACAAAGACCTTGTGAGAAAATCCGAATATCCTGAACCTAGATCTAACATTGATTTTAAACTATATTTTATTATAAACCAGCTGACCCGACAGACGCTTTCCTGTCTTAACTAAAGCTCTAAATTAAATTGAACTTTTAATATTAGGCGTGATAGCACTGAACTAACCGTGATGTGCACTAAGAGCAGCACGCGTTCTGTCATTGTTGAATCAAATGCCATAAGATTAAAATAAAAAAGTTTATAATGTCGAAAACGCTAAGGTTTAATTAGAAATTTTTATATGATGGTAAAGTATTCTTAATTTTTCTTATTTTTTTCTTTCATAAGAATTTTCTCCTGACAATAACAATAGAAAAAGGGTAAGAAGAAGCGAAATCGACCCCGCCGTTCACGTGTGATGCCGCTACCAAGGGAAATACTATAATAATATAGATTAGAATGGTTGCTAATTATTTTCTTGAACTACATATGACACGATCCTAAGTTACCTACAAATAGCGAAAACCTTTTTTGGGTTAAATGTATCAAAGCAAAATTAATTCCCTGACCCACATGTGAGGGCACGGATTTGCTACTATTTGCCAAATAGGTGTTGGGAGCGCTGAACTGTAAATGTATTAAAGTCCGTCTTAACAACCTGCTACTGGCTACAACTATACTTAAAATAGTCGCACTTTGGTCGTACTGCGATAAATATTTTAGCGATATATACTATATTGCTGGCAGGAAGAGGAAGGCAAATAAAAGATGGATTGGACTGTATGAAAGATGACATGTGTAAGAAAGGTATTGAAGATACTTTTAATAGGGTATACCCTATTAGAAGTATCTTCAATACCTTAGTTATGAATTTCCAAGAAGAGGATGACGGTTCCCTATCCACTTGCATAAAATTTTAAGACCTAATATAATTTAGCATAATTTTGTTTGGCATAATTATATTTTCGCATAATATAATTACGCATAACAGCTTACGCATAATTTCTCTTACCATCATAATGATTAAGCATAATATTCTAAAGCATAAATTTATTATGCTTTAGAATAACCCGAATAATGCGTTGTATGGCCGCAGTTCTAACCTAATCTAACCGATTGTCATTTGCTTACAATTCGGTTCCATTAGGCCTACTAACGTTATGCGAATCAAATTTATGCCAAAACAAATTAGTCTTTAAGGTGAATATGCCAACATAAAATGTATGCCTAAAAAAATTATACCGAAGTATTATTATGCAAAAACAAATTGTGCCAAAATCGTTATGCCGAAGTATATTAGGACAAAGAACATTATGCGAAAAGATGGGATCCCGAGGATGACATATTGCGCCGACCCCAAATAGTGGGAGGATTTATGTTTGCGCACTTTGAGTGCACTAATCTCAGGAACTACTAGTCCGATTTGAAAATATATTTCACTATTAGACAGTTTCGTTATCTAGGATTAACCTAGGCTATATTTAATGATGAAGTTCCTATGGGAAGCTATTTACTTATATTATGAGACTAGCCGTCTTGAATTAATCTGCGTACCTCTATATCATTGCAAATATAATCTTTCCTCATGAAACCCTTATTTATTACACTTTTTCATTTTATCGCACTCCAGATGAACAGATAGATTTAGGTTTGATAAAAGTTGAAACAAGTAATGTCTCTTTTTACGCGACCGTTAAAACTCCCTTGAAAATCTAAAAATAATTCCATGTAATGGAAAGATCATTATTTTCATAATTTATCTATTCAACTAGTTTGGTAAAACCAATAAAAAAACATAAGGTTCCCTAAAAATCAGATGACTAACAAAAAACTGTTCATCAACTTCTTTAAAAAACTAGCCACTTTTCTTTAGTGCGGCACCACATATTTATTCAATCCCAAAGTCGAAAGCAAAGATTATCTAACATTAGTCGCATTAGCAGTAAGATTGATTGTACGCCTTGAACTTTCTTTAATCTAGACACGATTTCTTCAGAAACCTAATCAATTAGTCTGTAGAAAAAAAGACTAAGTATAAGTACTCTATTTCACGTCATTTTGACTTTATCAGCCCGTAAGTTTACGTCCACTGCTGAACATGGGCCTCCCATTGTTAGAACTTATTAAGCCAGAGCTGTAGAGCGATGTTGACATAATCACCACTCTTGGTAAGCAGATTGGTGAGCAGGCGCAGAACAGATAAGGCACAGACACGATTTAAATGATGTTTTTTTCTCTCTGACGGACACCCATAAGGACATGATTTAAAATATTTTTAACGTTTTTATGAGCAAAGGTACAAGTTGGTAGCGGACGACATGCTCTAGCTCTAGCTTCATGTCGCTAACTACGAAGGGAATTTCATAGAAATACATAGAAACCAGTAGTGTCGCTGCGACTTCTCGTTTGCTGCTGCTTCATGTCGTCCGCTACCAACTTGTACCTTAACTCGTGTAGCTCCAATTCCCATGAGAGCTTCATAATTAAACAATTATTCAAATTGATGAAGTAGTTTCAGAGCCTATTTGATTTTAGAGCTATTATTAAGGTTGCCATTATTGTTGAGAACTGATACGGGACTTATTAATGGCAAATAAATAAAAACTGAAAATAAAGGTAGCAACGGTTTATTATAATAAACAAGTGCGAGTAGGACTCGCGCACGAAGGGTTCCGTACCAGTTTCAAGTGCCTACCTATTTTTGATATCAAGAATAAAAAAGTGTTTGTTTATGTTTTTTTTTAATATTTTATATTTGAGTTGATAGAATGAAAGGTAAATTGCGGTTTACGATTTATTACGTATTAAAAAGATACTACTTACTAGATCTCGTTCAAACTAATTTTCGGTGGAAATTTGCATGGTAATGAACATTATACTTTTTTTGTTGTTTTATCATTCTCTTATTTTAGAAGTTACCTTTGACCACTTTGGAAGAGTTCCCTATTTTTACGCATAAAATTTTATGTCATAATTTAACATGGCATACTGTTACTTTCCTAACATTTGTTACGCATAATATTAATTTGTCATAACTTTTTAACCACATTTTTTTAATTCATAACACTATAAGCATAATAATTAATAAGCATACTGTCCCAAAGCATAAATTTACTTACGCATAATGACGTATAAGAATAACAACTATACACCGAAAATTTACTACTAAAATATTATGTGGTTTTTATGTCCCGTAAAGCATGCAAGCAAGCAAGCAGCGTATCTGTCACGGCTTCAGGGCTGCGTGGCTATGGCGCGCGGCGGTTCCGCAATTCGGCTCCGGCGTTGTAGGGCCGCAGTTCTAACCTAACCTAACCGATTGTCATTTGCCCATGATTCGGTTCTGCGGTTCGTGACAAACTCCGTCGGCCTTATGCCTTACAACTTTATGCATATCAAAGTTATGAATAAAAAAAATAGGATAAACTGTATTTATGCTAAGTAAATAAAACAGTATGCCAAAAACCAAATACGCCTAACTGATTATGCCAAATTAAATTATGACAAAAAAATATCGGTCAAAAAAAGGGATCCCCTTTGGAAGTGTCTCTCGCGAAAACTATTCAGACCTAAGACCTATCCATAGATACCGCACACGTATGGGTTTGATGAAATTTTTTTATAAGTTTCAGTACTAAGTATGGGGAACCCCCAAAATTTATTGTTTTTTTCTATTTTTGTGTGAAAATCTTAATGCGGTTCACAGAATATATCTATTAACCAAGTTTTAACGGTATAGTTCTTAAAGTTTCGGAAAAAAGTGGCTGTGACATACGGACGGACAGACAGACAGACATGAGGAATCCATAAGGGTTCCGTTTTTTGCCATTTGGCTACGGAACCCTAAAAATTAATGGAAAACAACGACTCCTCGCAACCGCGCGTTCCCGCGCGTCTCTTGCCTGCCGTCGTCGGCTTCAAGCTTTTAGCACGTGTATATTAAAATATTGATAAACGGGACAAAAACGAGAAAAGTAACAATACGGGACGTGATACTTAAATACGGTGACAATCCCGTATATACGGGACGTATTTTAACAATTGTAACATACTACTTATAATATAAATTAAATACTGCTTTATTAACAATTCTAACATCAAATTTATTTAAAAAAGGATTCCTCTGAGTTCCTTGCCAGTTCTTCTTAGAGTTGCCACGTACAGAACTGGTGGTATTAAAAGAATGGGACGATCATAAGAACATAATTTCAAATATTTAAAATGTGTTCATATGTTTTTTTTTTAATTAAGTATTGTTGACTTTGACTTTGACTATGACAACTCTAGCTATTGTATGACTCACTCCACAGTCCACATACTAGCTTCCTAGCTAGCTTGCACGCGGTTCCTTCCACGTAACTCCCGTTCCAGTGAAAACTTCATAATTAAATGTAGCCTATAGTCTTCCTCAATAAATAGGCTGCCTAACACTGAAAGATTTTTTCAAATCGGTCCTGTAGTTCCTGAGTTTGGCGCGTTCAAGCAAACAAACAAACTCTTCAGCTTTATAAAATATAATAATATAAGATATATCGGCGCAACCACATAAAATAAGCATAGCAACAACACTTCATTAATGATAAACACATAAATACAATTACTCGTCTCATCAAAATAAATAAATTGTGAATCAATGCATGATTTGATAGAAACACAAATATGTTCATAAAATACTAGACTAATAAATAAGTATTCAGGATCAAATTATGATTTGTAAATCGTTGAAATATTTGTAGAAATAATTATCTGTTCACATAGTTTGAAAATTATCAAACTAAATTGTTTACTGTTTGTGAGCCGCTCGTTTAGTATAAATACGGCCGGCGGACCGATTGCAATGCACTTGCCTCCGCGCGCCGTGACATCAATGGCGCGCCTCTTCAATGGCATCCTCCGGACCGGACACTTCCCTTCCGCATGGCGACTCGGACGGGTCATCATGCTACCAAAGCAGGGGAAGAACATTCTCCTGCCGGGAAGCTATCGGCCCATCACCCTCCTCTCAACGACCTCGAAGCTCTTCGAGAAGCTGCTGCTGCTGCACATGATACCACATCTCCAGCCACGCGACGAACAGTTCGGTTTCCGAGCCGAACACTCCACGACCCTCCAGGTCGCGAGGGTACTGCATGACATCGCCGTTGCTCGCAACAAGCGCGAGCGGGCGGTTGCGGTACTCCTCGACATGGAGAAGGCGTTCGATCGCGTATGGCACGCCGGCCTGCTGTACAAGCTGTCCACATCCACTATTCCCCGTCGAATAGTTAGGATCGTGGGCACCTTTCTGCAGGACAGACGTTTTCAAGTGGCGGTTGAAGACGCCCTGTCCTCGGAGCGGCCTATCCAAGCAGGCGTGCCCCAGGGAAGCTGCCTCTCTCCGGTGTGCTACTTAAAGTACACCGATGACATCCCCGTCACCGCAGGCGTGAAGCTCGCGCTCTACGCCGATGATGCCGCCTACATCACAACATCGATGTCGGGCAGGCATGCGGTGACGAAGATGCAGCGTGCACTGGATGCCCTTCCCTGCTGGCTGGAGGAGTGGAGACTCAAGGTCAACGTGGCGAAGACTCAGGCGCTCTCCGTGGGAAGCATGGGACTTCCGCGGCTCAAGCTCATGGGGGAGGAAATCGAATGGTCCGCGAAGGTGAAATACCTCGGCGTGACCATCGATAGAAACCTCTCCATGAAGCCCCATGTGGACTCCGTCGTCGTCCAGACGCGCGCGGCGCGCAAACTCTTGCGCCCTGTGCTGTCGTCCCGACTACCGCTCCGCGCGAAACTCGGCGTCTACAAGGCGTACCTGCGTTCGCGCCTCACATACGCTGCCCCGGCCTGGTTCGCACTCGTTTCGGAGTCGAATCGCCGCCGGCTGCGCGCGCAGCAATCACTCGCGCTGCGCACGATTGTAGACGCCCCCCGTTACGTGCGGAACCATACCATCTCCCGGGACCTGCGCATGGAGAGCCTGGACGACTTCGTCAGACGCCTGAGCTCAACCATGTTCGAGCGGACCGACAGATCGCGGGCCCGCCATCTGCGGGAACTCGCGCCTTACCATCGTCGGCCGCCGGACAGGTTCGCCCTGCCACGTGACCTTGACTCCGTGGTACCATCAGCAGAGACACCGCCGCCCCCTCCCCCGCCGGCTGACGGGCGCTCCCCGGGAGATCCCTCCCGGGTGAGCTCGACCTCGCCGAGCACAGAGGGTGCGGCCCCCCACCGGACTTGACCCTGAGCAACGCTGGCACGCCGGTCGCCCTAACGGTGTACCGTAGGGGCTAGACTGTGCGAGCCGCGACGCTCCCACCTGATCAGAAGACCAACTGGGCCCCCCAAGGGCCCCCACCCAAGGACCCACCTGTTTTTACAGGTGGCGACAGAAAACCACTGAAGAGGTCCAACGACCTGAGCAGTCACCCCGGGACTCGGAAGAGTCCACGCGGAAGACTAACGACGTGCAATGCAGTCTCGCTCGAGCTGCCGGACTGTACGGAGCTCCTCAATTTACTGGAATAAAACTTGAAAACCATATTATGGAGTTTTGCTGTTACTATGGATCAACAACCCTCGATAGAGAACCATCCTGATGAATGTGACGTCAGCAATGATGACGTCACACCTTATTAAAAACAACGATGCTCGTCCTTCCTCGTCATCAGAAGTGGGATTCGAAGTGATCCTTGGAACTGCTTCATCACGACCTGTTGCGACTCAACCTTGGCTTCAAGCAATGGGGTCTACGCAACAGGGGCAACAGCCGATGATCAATGTACCTATGCCGAATACGTCCATGGGTGGGGTGCCACCTTAATTCTTCATGCACATGATGCAAATGAATCAGCAAATGTTCGAGCGTTTATGCAAGAGTTGTGGGAAGAGGGCGAACAAGAAAAGTCGCTCATGATCAAAAAAAAAAAAAAAAAAATGCACCTCTCTAACATCCGAGGTCTGCACTCCGATCTCATACCGGTCCATCACCACCATGAGACCGAAAAACCACATCTGCTGTTCCTCATGGAGACGCAAATCAGATGTCCGGCTGACGCAGCATGCTTGCGCCGCCCGGGGTACACCCTGGAGCACAGTTTTAAGCCACGCGCTGGCGCCTGCGTGTGTGCTCGCGATGACATCTGCTGTCGGTGTCTCCGTAACATTGAGGATTCCAGTTTCTCTGTATTGTGGGTTCTGGTGGACACTGGCTTGGAGCAGATACTCTATGCTGGTGTCTATCGGTCGCACACCGACAACATGGGGACAACCAGGTTGTTTCACTATCTTTCAGACTCTGCTGAACTGGCTCAGCTCAGGTGCCCATCGGCGCAGCTTGTTGTTCTGGGGGACTTCAATGCCCACCACCAGGAGTGGCTGTGCCCATGCCGGAGCACCGGCCATGCTGGGGGATTGGTGTGTGCATTCGCACTGACGCTTGGTCCCTCCCAACTGGTGACTGGACTGACACGGGTGCCCGACATTGATGGCCATGCGGCCGGTTGCTTGGACCTTCTGCTGACAACTGATCCAGACCCATGTCAAGTCGCGGTTTCCTCGCCGTTGGGTGGCTCCGACCACTGTCTGGTGAAATCTGTGTCTGTCTGCTCGCCACCTGATCCCGATCTCAAGGGGACTAGGCGAGTATGGCGATACAAGTCAGGAGATTGGGATGGGATGCGGTATTTCTTCGCGTCTTACCCTTGGCTGCGCTTATGCTTCTCTTCAGACGACCCAACTTGCTGCGCGGAGGCTGTTTCTGGGGTGATATGCCAGACTATGGAATATTTCGTTCCATTTTCTGATGTCTCACTCCGAGACAAGGCCCGTTCATGGTTCGGCGCTGAGTGTGATAGTACTGAAGCACATAAGCACTCTGCTTACCGAGCGTGGGCGGATGCTCGAGCCCGCAAAGCGCGAAATGTTCGGGGGCTGAAGAGCCTTCAATGGTGCTGCCAAGTCTTGCAAACGTGCGCTACGCAGGGCCCGCTTTGACCATATTGGACGCATTGGAGCCACACTAGCATCTTACCCATCTGGGAGTAAAGCTTTTTGGTTTCTTGCCAAATCGGTCGAAGCCTATTTCTGTCGGTCCTCTTTTCCGCCACTGCAGGAGCCGAACGGTTCATTAGCTCACACCGCCAAGGAGAAAGCAGACTTATTTGCATCTCTATTTACTAAGAATTCACAACTAGATGCTGCTGGTAAAAGTCCACCCAGGTTACCTCATTGGACTTCTACATTCGGCAAAAAGTGGTACTTAAACATTCTTTGCACTCTGGATGTGAATAAGGCTGGTGGTCCTGACGGCATTCCTCTCCAGGGTGGGGCGGTACATCTTTCTATCTATCTTCAGATATTAGCTGGATGCTCTGGATGCATTGGGGCGTCGAGCGAAGAGTCATAGGCAATGGCTCACTTGTGGAGGCAAGTCTTCGGAGCCTCGAGTGGCCTGCCTATCGGTTTTTTATCGGTTACATTTCAGGGAGTGTGCGGAGGTTCTACATAACCTGATGCCCCCTTCACCCTTCCATCACCGGACGACTGGGTGCGGCGAGCGGTTTCACCCTTTTGTTGTTGACATTCCTTCGATACGCACGAGGCGATTTGCTTCCTCTTTCGTGGTGCGGACGGCTGAGGAGTGGAGTTCTCCTGCCGGGGTCAGTTTTTCCGGAGCGCTATGTTCTGGAGGTAAGCCTAAATTTAAACTTCGTCGTGCATCACAACCTGGTGATCAGGTAACCGTATCGGCAGAAGATGAGCCACTACCATCACCTGAAATAGAAATAGAGCCCCGTACCAAGCACATCAAGTGACGGGTTGCCTCAGCAAAAACTACGAGATCAAAGTGAAGAAGATTCATTGCCACAATAAACTGTGAGTTGAACATATTTACAAAATATTACCTTGAATTTAACTCTTTTAGAACCTGTGTATAAACACCTTCAACCTAGTTCCATACTCCCAGTAGAGCCTCTGTGTACCACGGCGAACAGGACCGCCCAGAGCACAGCATCATTCCATCCCCTACGAGAATCTCCGAGAACCCTACGAGAACCTCCGAGAACCCTACGAGAACCTCCGAGAACCCTACGAGAACCCTACGAGAACCTCCGAGAACTCTACGAGAACCTCCGAGAACTCTTCGAGAACTTCCAACACCTTACACACCTTATTAGCATTGATATTCCTAGACTAACATAGAAATGCATGTTTTTGCATAACAACAACAAGTTGCTCACAGATACCCAACTCAGAGAAAGTTATTTCTAGTATTGCAGATTTCGCGAAGAACCCTACGAGAACCTCCGAGAACCCTACGAGAACCTCCGAGAACTCTACGAGAACCTCCGAGAACTCGTCGAGAACTTCCAACACCTTATTAGCATTGATATTCCTAGACTTACACAGAAATTACTATCTGTAATAATAAAAATAATACTCCCAAATATTTATTCAGTTCTGTCTTTAAATAAATTATTTAATCTGTTTTTTAATGAAAACGTAAATAAAATTCGTATAAAGACAACCGATTGGTAAATTGAGAATACCAACTAAATAATAAAAGTAACTGGACCAAAACTTCTTGGACATGCCTATCTGAGTATGTTTCGCCGGATCGTCTCGATGAGGCCGCGTTGAAACCGGCAGTAGAATAACTCCACTGAGTTTGTTTCGCCGGATCTTCTCAGTTGGGGCGTATTGGATCCGGTGGTAGCACTAAAGCGCGTTCGTTGAGATACTTATGGTCCGTCTAAATAATAACATACTCAAAGGACAGAACTTAGATTTAATCATAGATGCAAAATAATAAAATAAAATTGTACAATTACGCGACGAGAATCAACGAGGCTGGTGCAGAGCGCGCACCGCCTGTCAGAATGGCCGTATCGGCGCAACCACATAAAATAAGCATAGCAACAACACTTCATTAATGATAAACACATAAATACAATTACTCGTCTCATCAAAATAAATAAATTGTGAATCAATGCATGATTTGATAGAAACACAAATATGTTCATAAAATACTAGACTAATAAATAAGTATTCAGGATCAAATTATGATTTGTAAATCGTTGAAATATTTGTAGAAATAATTATCTGTTCACATAGTTTGAAAATTATCAAACTAAATTGTTTACTGTTTGTGAGCCGCTCGTTTAGTATAAATACGGCCGGCGGACCGATTGCAATGCAGTCTCGCTCGAGCTGCCGGACTGTACGGAGCTCCTCAATTTACTGGAATAAAACTTGAAAACCATATTATGGAGTTTTGCTGTTACTATGGATCAACAACCCTCGATAGAGAACCATCCTGATGAATGTGACGTCAGCAATGATGACGTCACACCTTATTAAAAACAACGATGCTCGTCCTTCCTCGTCATCAGAAGTGGGATTCGAAGTGATCCTTGGAACTGCTTCATCACGACCTGTTGCGACTCAACCTTGGCTTCAAGCAATGGGGTCTACGCAACAGGGGCAACAGCCGATGATCAATGTACCTATGCCGAATACGTCCATGGGTGGGGTGCCACCTTAATTCTTCATGCACATGATGCAAATGAATCAGCAAATGTTCGAGCGTTTATGCAAGAGTTGTGGGAAGAGGGCGAACAAGAAAAGTCGCTCATGATCAAAAAAAAAAAAAAAAAAATGCACCTCTCTAACATCCGAGGTCTGCACTCCGATCTCATACCGGTCCATCACCACCATGAGACCGAAAAACCACATCTGCTGTTCCTCATGGAGACGCAAATCAGATGTCCGGCTGACGCAGCATGCTTGCGCCGCCCGGGGTACACCCTGGAGCACAGTTTTAAGCCACGCGCTGGCGCCTGCGTGTGTGCTCGCGATGACATCTGCTGTCGGTGTCTCCGTAACATTGAGGATTCCAGTTTCTCTGTATTGTGGGTTCTGGTGGACACTGGCTTGGAGCAGATACTCTATGCTGGTGTCTATCGGTCGCACACCGACAACATGGGGACAACCAGGTTGTTTCACTATCTTTCAGACTCTGCTGAACTGGCTCAGCTCAGGTGCCCATCGGCGCAGCTTGTTGTTCTGGGGGACTTCAATGCCCACCACCAGGAGTGGCTGTGCCCATGCCGGAGCACCGGCCATGCTGGGGGATTGGTGTGTGCATTCGCACTGACGCTTGGTCCCTCCCAACTGGTGACTGGACTGACACGGGTGCCCGACATTGATGGCCATGCGGCCGGTTGCTTGGACCTTCTGCTGACAACTGATCCAGACCCATGTCAAGTCGCGGTTTCCTCGCCGTTGGGTGGCTCCGACCACTGTCTGGTGAAATCTGTGTCTGTCTGCTCGCCACCTGATCCCGATCTCAAGGGGACTAGGCGAGTATGGCGATACAAGTCAGGAGATTGGGATGGGATGCGGTATTTCTTCGCGTCTTACCCTTGGCTGCGCTTATGCTTCTCTTCAGACGACCCAACTTGCTGCGCGGAGGCTGTTTCTGGGGTGATATGCCAGACTATGGAATATTTCGTTCCATTTTCTGATGTCTCACTCCGAGACAAGGCCCGTTCATGGTTCGGCGCTGAGTGTGATAGTACTGAAGCACATAAGCACTCTGCTTACCGAGCGTGGGCGGATGCTCGAGCCCGCAAAGCGCGAAATGTTCGGGGGCTGAAGAGAGCCTTCAATGGTGCTGCCAAGTCTTGCAAACGTGCGCTACGCAGGGCCCGCTTTGACCATATTGGACGCATTGGAGCCACACTAGCATCTTACCCATCTGGGAGTAAAGCTTTTTGGTTTCTTGCCAAATCGGTCGAAGCCTATTTCTGTCGGTCCTCTTTTCCGCCACTGCAGGAGCCGAACGGTTCATTAGCTCACACCGCCAAGGAGAAAGCAGACTTATTTGCATCTCTATTTACTAAGAATTCACAACTAGATGCTGCTGGTAAAAGTCCACCCAGGTTACCTCATTGGACTTCTACATTCGGCAAAAAGTGGTACTTAAACATTCTTTGCACTCTGGATGTGAATAAGGCTGGTGGTCCTGACGGCATTCCTCTCCAGGGTGGGGCGGTACATCTTTCTATCTATCTTCAGATATTAGCTGGATGCTCTGGATGCATTGGGGCGTCGAGCGAAGAGTCATAGGCAATGGCTCACTTGTGGAGGCAAGTCTTCGGAGCCTCGAGTGGCCTGCCTATCGGTTTTTTATCGGTTACATTTCAGGGAGTGTGCGGAGGTTCTACATAACCTGATGCCCCCTTCACCCTTCCATCACCGGACGACTGGGTGCGGCGAGCGGTTTCACCCTTTTGTTGTTGACATTCCTTCGATACGCACGAGGCGATTTGCTTCCTCTTTCGTGGTGCGGACGGCTGAGGAGTGGAGTTCTCCTGCCGGGGTCAGTTTTTCCGGAGCGCTATGTTCTGGAGGTAAGCCTAAATTTAAACTTCGTCGTGCATCACAACCTGGTGATCAGGTAACCGTATCGGCAGAAGATGAGCCACTACCATCACCTGAAATAGAAATAGAGCCCCGTACCAAGCACATCAAGTGACGGGTTGCCTCAGCAAAAACTACGAGATCAAAGTGAAGAAGATTCATTGCCACAATAAACTGTGAGTTGAACATATTTACAAAATATTACCTTGAATTTAACTCTTTTAGAACCTGTGTATAAACACCTTCAACCTAGTTCCATACTCCCAGTAGAGCCTCTGTGTACCACGGCGAACAGGACCGCCCAGAGCACAGCATCATTCCATCCCCTACGAGAATCTCCGAGAACCCTACGAGAACCTCCGAGAACCCTACGAGAACCTCCGAGAACCCTACGAGAACCCTACGAGAACCTCCGAGAACTCTACGAGAACCTCCGAGAACTCTTCGAGAACTTCCAACACCTTACACACCTTATTAGCATTGATATTCCTAGACTAACATAGAAATGCATGTTTTTGCATAACAACAACAAGTTGCTCACAGATACCCAACTCAGAGAAAGTTATTTCTAGTATTGCAGATTTCGCGAAGAACCCTACGAGAACCTCCGAGAACCCTACGAGAACCTCCGAGAACTCTACGAGAACCTCCGAGAACTCGTCGAGAACTTCCAACACCTTATTAGCATTGATATTCCTAGACTTACACAGAAATTACTATCTGTAATAATAAAAATAATACTCCCAAATATTTATTCAGTTCTGTCTTTAAATAAATTATTTAATCTGTTTTTTAATGAAAACGTAAATAAAATTCGTATAAAGACAACCGATTGGTAAATTGAGAATACCAACTAAATAATAAAAGTAACTGGACCAAAACTTCTTGGACATGCCTATCTGAGTATGTTTCGCCGGATCGTCTCGATGAGGCCGCGTTGAAACCGGCAGTAGAATAACTCCACTGAGTTTGTTTCGCCGGATCTTCTCAGTTGGGGCGTATTGGATCCGGTGGTAGCACTAAAGCGCGTTCGTTGAGATACTTATGGTCCGTCTAAATAATAACATACTCAAAGGACAGAACTTAGATTTAATCATAGATGCAAAATAATAAAATAAAATTGTACAATTACGCGACGAGAATCAACGAGGCTGGTGCAGAGCGCGCACCGCCTGTCAGAATGGCCGTATCGGCGCAACCACATAAAATAAGCATAGCAACAACACTTCATTAATGATAAACACATAAATACAATTACTCGTCTCATCAAAATAAATAAATTGTGAATCAATGCATGATTTGATAGAAACACAAATATGTTCATAAAATACTAGACTAATAAATAAGTATTCAGGATCAAATTATGATTTGTAAATCGTTGAAATATTTGTAGAAATAATTATCTGTTCACATAGTTTGAAAATTATCAAACTAAATTGTTTACTGTTTGTGAGCCGCTCGTTTAGTATAAATACGGCCGGCGGACCGATTGCAATGCAGTCTCGCTCGAGCTGCCGGACTGTACGGAGCTCCTCAATTTACTGGAATAAAACTTGAAAACCATATTATGGAGTTTTGCTGTTACTATGGATCAACAACCCTCGATAGAGAACCATCCTGATGAATGTGACGTCAGCAATGATGACGTCACACCTTATTAAAAACAACGATGCTCGTCCTTCCTCGTCAGATATTATGTTATTTAAAGTATTTAAAAACAAAACTTAAAACTTTATAACATCAGTTGCGCGTTGAATCAACGGCGGAACGAAGGAGTGTCCGGGGGGTTTTAGTGGTATAGGGTCCTCTCCTCGTGGTATGAGTTAGCATACCACGCTCTCCATAGCGTGGTATGCTGTGGTATGTGGGCGAGTCCCTTATATCCCACCGCCAGCGCGCGAATACACATGTAAATGCAATTACACCAGACAACAAAAACGAAAAAAGGTCATAGAAATAAATATAGATCAATTTAGATTAGACAGGTGACAAAAGGTGTAATTTGTCTACAAATGACATTTTGTATAACTCGGGGTGTAATTAACAAGTTATTTCTGACCCTGTATTCAGATTGCGCATTGTTGATATTAACCACATGGAGTGTGAGGTCAAGGACAACAGTTATATAAATTTCTGTGCCAAAACGATAACAGAAGGCGCTGATGTGGTTTCCGTACGTCGTTTCCGAGCTTTTGCCGGCTTAATGTATGCTTTGTATATTGTATACAAATATTTTGAATAAGAAAGTTTGAATTACTTCGTCGACTTAATTTATATACACATGCAATATTACAAAATCAAAAGTATGCGTCGGCTTAATTTAATGTTAATCTATTATGAGTAGATATTGTACTAGCTCTCACCCGGGGCTTCGCTCGCTTTGAAGTCAATGTCCCAATGTGACTCCTAATACCTCCAAGAATATGTGTACAAAGTTGGTATTTGGTTAAATAGTTTTTGCGTGAAACTAGAACAAACAAACTAACATTGACATATTGACATACTGAATATTATAGTAGAGATACTTTGAATACAATTGGTTGAATTATTTCGTCAACTTAATTTATATTATTTACATGTGTAATATTGCAAAAGTAAAAGTATGCGTCTACTTAATGTAATAAATACTATGTTTATTATATACTAATATTGCACTCGCTATTCTCTTACTCTCAATAACGGTTCTACCGACACGACCAGAGAAAGATCAGGCGCAAGACCACCAGATTAACATGCACACAAGGGCACGCATGAAACACCACCACACTTCCAGACTATGGGCTGGTACTTAGAAAATTTTTAGTAACACATTTTTTTCCCAAACCTAAGATCAAGGCCAGGAACTCTAGGTTACGGTCTAACTTATTTCTGCAAGACCAACGAGACAGTCAGATACAAAAATAAAATCAAATTTAAAGAGACAGTAAGACAAATTACAGTGCTATAAAACTTAAAACAACCATTTTAAGCGGTCGACTGATAACATTGTTCTACTGTTTCTCAGCATAGAAATGGCTAGGTCATAACAATTCAGTTCTATGATACTGGGTTTTGGTTGTTACGTTAAAACTAAAAACTTAATTGGTGTTGGCGACTGGCTGAGATTCGACATCTTTTTATTCAATGTATTCGCTTTTATAACAAAACTCAAAATAGCGAACAATCTGATCATAAATTTTGAAAGTCAAATTATGTAAAAAGGCACTTTATAAAATATCAGAATATGTAAATGACAGAATGGGTTGGGAGTAACTTACTCTGGAATGACACTGCTGCATAACAATATTGATGTATTGATCCAGCCAAACGATAGGTATATTGATTTTGAAAAAAAAAACCTCTGTATGCCTTGCCAGTTTTTTTTTTGAGTTGCCACGCCCTAAACTAATTGTACGAAAAGAAATGGCCACATAATAAAAACTTGATTTATTTTTAATTGTGTCTAACTAAATGAAATGATAGATTTAATAATATATATTCTGACGTCTTGATTTTTTATAATCTCATTTTTTTTAATTATTATTTTTTATAATGTAGATTGCACTGGTGGCTTCGGTAGTTGCTTCTGAGACCTGGTGTTTCAGGTTCGATTTCCATATTCGGATATCAGATAGTTGGGTATAGTTTGTATCGTGTCGTATACATAGTCCCGAACGTCACAGGGATTAATTTTGGTCTTATAAAAACAAAAAAAGAACTTAATTGCTTCTCAGGCATAAGACTTAAGCTCTAGTATTCTGGGTTCGACTCCCACTTTAAAAACATAAAAAAATATGCGTTCTCCTCTCTGATATGTCAGCAAAACAGTATTTCGAACCGTGTTGTCAGGTCACCATTGATAGTGTAAACAATTATTATCATATAAAAACCTTACGTTGAATAACTCTCGCATTCACATTACACTTAATATACAGTTCACCGCAAAAAAACAATGGATTTTTGTGTATCTGACCATAACAATAATGATTTCGCTTCAGAGTTAACAACCATCCGATGCCCTCGTAGACCCGAAGTCCGAGAGGCCCACGAACTGTAAAGTAGAGCGACAGTTGCACAAAACTCCTATAAAATACTAAAAGTCATAATCCCTCAATCTCATCGCCAGCGACCGCCCTGAGCCGAGGTCCAAGCCCCACAGGGGGCGCCCTCTTGCGCAGGTTGCTTAGTTTGTAGTTTTTAAACCATTTATGTTATGGCTACCGACGTAAGCTAAACAGAAAAAAAAAAGCTTCAGTGTTAACATGTATGTGATATACTGGATGACTTTTTTTATACCTTGTTGAAAATAATAGAGCCTGATATGTATATGAAATAGATGATGAGAATAGTTTTTTTTGTCACTGGCATAGAGTAAAAATTGTAACCGTAAAAATATGTACCTAATTAGGAAGTTACGCTATTTCGCTCACTCTTTTCATTCATATTTGATTGCGGCCTAATATTATAGGCACCTTTTTTAACTACCTTAATAGGTACGTATTTTTTTCGTTATGATTTTCACTCCATGTCCGTAAAAAAAAGATAAAATAACGATGCCTTAGACATCTATTTTACCATGTTGTTTCATCACTACCCTAACTGTCGACTGGCAGATAATGCCTACAACGGCAATAAGTCGACCTTAGTACAATAGTTTGTGCTTAAGTATTGAGTAAATAAACATGTTTCGGTCTGGCTAATAATAGTCCTGTCTCTCCGTTTGGCTAATAGAATCGCTTAAAATTGTCGAGTCCAGTGGGAGGACGGCGCGTCAACAAGATCGCGTCAGTGAGAGATCCGGTACAGCCAGGGCCGACATCTTTGCGCACTTTAATATTTAAGTAATACCCGACTGTTATGCACACTGGTAGGTATTATTATTAAAAAAATAAAATGGAAAGGCGCTGGTTTTCTACGGACAATTGCTATGTATATTTTTGATAGTAAAAAACAGACAGTATAAATCAAATAAAAAAAAACGAAAAAAAAATTAAAATACACTTAAAAATGAGGTTCGGTTCGTAACACCGACTAAGTTGTATTATTACACCTAACATAGGTTCTAAAATGAAATGAAAATCATTTTTTATTTACGTTAACCTATGACAGGCACTTTCAAATATACTAGTCAAAACAATAATGAGTATCAATTTATCAATTATTTGATTACATTTTATAATTTTTGTAACTCAGCAGGTTATTTTTTTTTTCATTTTTCTTTTTATTCATCAATTAATTTATTGCGCAGGTTATGATTAAAATAAATTAAAATTGTTGGTCTAAACATGATTAGTTTACTAGCTTCCCGCGTGCGGTTTCATCCGCGTAGCTACCATTCTCGTGGGCAAACTTCATAATAAAATATAGACTTTGTTCACCGGAGATAGTATAGCTTCCCAATGTTAGAAGATTTTCTTAAATCGGTCAAGTAGTTTCAGAGCCTATTCAATTGAAACAAACAAATCTTTCCTCTTTATAATATTAGTGTAGACGCAATTGTTTCTGATAGCTTGTTCTGTTAGAACGAATGTCATCATGATGGACGCTTTTAATTCTCTATCGCACCGGATCCAATCTAAAGAAACTAAAAACTTTCTAAAGAGAACATATTTTTGAGTAACGACTTTTTTTTTCGACTCGGAAATTATTTTTTGTCACAAATCATAATTTGGAATCCTGGTATTCTACACAAAGGAATATTTGCGTAGAATAACAGCTGCGATAACCATAACGGGGATAATTTTGGTTGATATAATTATTATTTGAAATTGAGATTTTATAAGGACTTTTAACTTTAAGCACAAGGGAGATAGCTTGTATTGTTTATAGCTGTTGTTCCCAAATAGTGTGAAGTTTTGTATTAAATTAGGTAAATATGTCGTATGATATGCATGGATTACGTCGCTTTTTTGGGAAGATAAAAAGAGAAATTTGTTTGGCCCGATTTAAATTTAGTACCGAGGGCACTGAAGAAAATGCCGCCCTATCACTGTAATTTTGCTTAAAAATTGTTTTCACTCGCCAAATTTTGCTGCCCTAGAAAATTTGCCGCCCGTGGGTACTAGCGCCGACTGCCCTAGGGTAAATCCAACACTGTCCATACTAATTTTATAAAGAAGAAAGATTTGAATTGAACAGGTCCAAGGACTGATTTCATAAAATCCATTTTCCATCAGAAAGCTATCTTATCAATGAGTACCTAACAAAGGCTTATTTAATTATACCTGCTGCGCGCGATTTTAGTCGCGCAACTCTCGTTTTTATAAAAAAATGGATATGTATCACCGTGAGTTTAAAAAAAAAATTATTAAATATAGGCTTGCGTTTGACCATAACGTCGCTTGATGGAAGGCGAAGATAAGGCCTAAGATGATACACGCTTGCCTAGAAAGTGTCTGTTCACTTTAGCCTTAAAGATGTCAAGATTATAGGGTTCCGGAAAAACAGACCCCGGCAGAGAATTCCACTCCTTAGCCGTCCACATTATGTAAGAAGAAGCAAATCGCTTCGTGCGTATTGAAGGAATGTCAACAAAAAAAGGGTGAAACCGCTCGCCGCGCCTAGTCGTCCGGTGATGGAAGGGTGGTGAAGTCAGGTTATATAGAACCTCCGCACACTCCCCGAAATGTAACCGATAAAAAACCGATAGGCAGGCTACTCGTCTACGGTGTTCGAGGTTCTGAAGACTTGCCTCCACAAGTGAGTTATTGCCTATGACTGTATTCGCTCGGCGCTCCAATGAGTCCAGAGCATCCAGCTGATATCTAGCAGACCCATCCCAAAGATGAGAACAGTATTCCATTGAGGAGCGAACTTATTAGATTATTAGATTACCAGGAGCATGATTGGAATGAAATTGAGTGAAAGAATTAAGAACAGAATGATTAGAGAACGTTGTACTTTAAATGTAGATGTAGTACATCTTTTGACAACATCTTTTTACAAAAATGTAGTGACAAGGATTGAGAAAGGCTTTTCGCTTGTGGGTAGGCGATATATACACACGCGATATTATACACCTCATATATTTAATTAATTTAATTACTATTTAATCTGTCAATGTGTTGATTTACGTTCTTTGGACCCACCTGCACTCGCTGTTTTCACAATTCCTCCTCTGTCACCGTTAGATACTATCAACACCTCATTCAATACATTGGCAATGGACAGCAGGTTTGAGAAAAGTTTGGAATCCCTGGAAAAACTTTTTCAGACAAAGTTCAAGGAACATGAATCCAAGTTGGAGAAGGCCATGGCATCCACTGCAGTTCCTGCTCACTCAAGCGTAGCGGCTCTGTCTCATGATTTTTTGGAGTTTAAGTCATTCATGTTGGATTCAATCAATCATCTTAAAACACAAGTGGAGTTGCTGTCTCTGGGCTTGGACCGGCATGAAATGCATCTACGTCGAAGAGTTCTGTTGCTTCATGGAGTCCCTGAAAAGCCAAATGAAAAGTTGTATGAAGTTGTGGTGGATACACTAACCAGACAAATGAAGTTGTCCGACATTGATACCAACATCTTTGAAGCCTGCCACCGCTTAGGGACCACCCAGGCCAAAACGCGTCCAGTTTTAATAAGATTCCGTGATATGGAACACCGCCAGTTAGTGTGGGACAGCAAGACTGGGTTGAAAGGTTCCGGTTACACCATCTCCGAGTTTCTTACACAGGTGAGGCATCGCACTTTTACTGCAGCTCGTAAGCATTTCGGTATACAACACTGCTGGTCTTCCATGGGAAAAATTATTATAGTCACTCCAAACAAGACGCGTCACAAGATTGAGACCATGAGTGAACTGCTTACACTGACATCAAAATTCCCTGCTTGCTCCGATAATGACGCTGCTAAGAAGTCCACGCCGGTGCCCGCGCCTGTTAATCCCGTAGCTGGGTCTTCAAAACAGGACGCTCGGATGGTGAGAAGCCGACGACGTTAATAGTGCACGATCCACATTGTTTCGGGCAATTTGTTGTTACTTTTTCTTTCCGCCGTATTATACAGATAAACTACTCTGCTCGCTGAAGGTACATTTTAAGTTTGTGTTAGTTTTTTACCCGTCGTATTTTTGATATTTATTTAATTAAAATGCCGGTATCTTATTAAAACATCGCTCATAGCACATTGCTCGTTTCATGTCTGTCAAAATTGTGACAGTATCTATCTGTCAGCAAATGATGCGTTCCGTTTACACGTAGGTTTTAAACAGTTTTTTTATTTTATTTTTTATTTTACCTTCGGACACGTATCGGATGTTTTTTTAAATTTTGACTCTTAAATTTTTTACTTGTTTTTTTTTTGTGTTGTTGTTTTTTATTTATTTTTTTACATGTTTTAGATTGTATTAATGGTTATTGTGATTTTATTGTACTTTTATAAGTCTGTAAAAATCTTTTCCACTAGCGAGTCAGTGAGTCTGGGAACGGGATATAACATTGACTGTAATTATTATATTTAATTATATTGTCATTTTTTTTAAGTATTTATTTATAATCGTTATATATATATATATATATATATATATATATATATATATATATATATATATATATATATATTTATATGTTATAAGTATGAATGATATATGTAATATTGATGATAGTTTTTTTTCCTGTTCTTCCACTAATGACAGTTTTTTAAGTGCGGATAGCGAACCTTCACAGCTGACTTTATCTGACCAGCTGTCCTCTATCCTTTCCAATAATATAAAGAACCTCAATATTGCTCACATTAATGTTCAGAGTATTCCTCGCCACCATTCTGATCTTCTGGCATCATTTGACAGTGGTCATCTCGACGCTCTTTTGATTTCAGAGTCTTTCCTTAAACCATCCCTTCTTTCTTCTCACTTTGCCTTGCCCGGATATGTACTTGTCCGCAATGACAGGATCGGTAAAGGCGGTGGAGGCGTAGCAATATACTTGCGTGCTGATATCCCATTCAAAATAATTAATTCATCCCCTTCGAGATACACCGAATCGGCAGAACATTTGTTCTTGGAAATTAGAGTTCACCATATCAACATTCTGCTCGGTGTATTTTATAGTCCAAATCTCCGCATTAATTATTTTGAATCCCTTGAGACAATTTTAAGTGATCTATGCCCTTCTTATGATCACGTAGTCCTAATGGGTGATTTCAATACGTGTTTAGTCAAAAATGATCATCGTTCTCACTCTATCCAGTCCCTTCTCTCTGCTTTAAATCTACATATCTTACCTCTATCTCCCACTCATCATTTTCCTAATTGCACTCCTTCTCTTCTCGATTTAATGATTGTGTCCAAGCCGGAGCTTGTTGCCAATCATGGCCAACTCAGTGCTTGTTTCTCATATCACGACTTAATCTTTCTCTCCTATAAAATTCGCCCTCCTAAGCGCAGGTCAGTATGCGCTTTACTTCGGAATTTCAACGGCTTGGATCTGGAGACGCTGAGGTGTGATGCTGGGAATGTTGACTGGTCAGCTGTATTAAACAGTGAGTCTATAGACAATAAGGTTTCCTTATTTAGCGCTGCATTATTGACACTATATGATCGTCATGCTCCAGAACGGCTTATTAAATTGAAACACCTACCTGCTTTATGGATTACTCCTGAAATTAAAGAGGCAATGGCTCGCCGGGATAAAGCAAAACGCAGATTTAAGCGCCATCCGCATGAAAGTAATTTCATCAGATATAAAAAGTTACGTAATCGCTGCAATTTTCTGTGTAGAGATGCTAAGCGTCGCCACTTTCACAAATCTCTTGATACCCATGATTCGTCCAAAATATGGAAATTTCTGAAAGCGAATGGTATTGGCAAATCCTCTACAGCTCAGAGTAGTGGCCTTGATGTGTGTGGTCTTAATCAACATTTTTCCTCTCCTCCAGCTTTACTTGATCCACTTGTCAAGGCTGCTACTTTGCGATATCTCTTGTCCCCTACGATACCACATTGCCCTCAGTTCAATTTCGCGGCAGTGAATGAGGACGAGGTCAGAAAGTCTCTCCTATCTATTACTTCTACAGCAGTTGGCATTGACAAATTGTGCTCCAGAATGTTCACTCCCATTCTTCCTACTTTAGTTCCTATTCTTACGCATATTTTTAATTACTCCTTGTTTTCCGGCTGCTTTCCATGTGTATGGAAACAAGCACATGTTATCCCATTACCTAAAATATCCAATCCTTCCCATATGTCCCATTTTCGTCCCATATCAATACTACCATTCCTTTCTAAAGTGCTGGAGCATATAGTTCACCGCCAAGTGTCCATGTATTTGTCACAAGTTAGTCTCCTCAACCCCTTCCAATCCGGCTTTCGCCCAGGTCACAGCACTGTGACGGCTTTACTGAAGGTCACGGAGGATATTCGCTGGGCTATGGAGCATAAGTCTCTCACAGTACTAGTACTCCTTGACTTTAGTAACGCCTTTAACTCTGTGGATTTCGATATTTTTCTCGGTATCCTCAAGTCACATCACTTCTCCACGGAGGCTGTGACCTGGTTCAGCTCATATATTCGGGGTCGTTCTCAGCGTGTCCACCATAATGAGGCTTACTCGGATTGGTGTACTCTCGCTGCAGGCGTGCCTCAGGTGGCGTACTATCCCCTTTGCTTTTCTCCATTTTCATCAACTCCGTAGCTCGAGTAATTTCTTCCAGTTTCCATCTCTACGCGGACGATTTGCAGTTGTACCGACATTTTGCGTTAAATGAAACTAGAACTGCAATTGAGGTTATAAATCAGGACCTGAATAAAATCAATGACTGGGCAAAATCATATGGTCTGTGTATTAACCCCACTAAGTCTCAGGCCATAATCATTGGCAGCAGGCAATTGCGCAATGCATTAGACACCTCGTCACTTCCCCAGATTTTCCTAGATGGTGTGCTTATTCAATACCATGAAACTGTTAAAAACCTTGGGATTACCCTTGATTGCAATTTATCATGGAAGGCGCAGGTAAACCAAGTCAGCAAAAAGGTCCATAGCTCGTTTCACTCTCTGCGGTGCCTCCAGCATTTCTTGCCGTTGAAAACGAAAATTACTCTCTCTCAATCTCTCATACTACCCATTTTGGACTACGCCGATGTATGTTACTTAGATGCCAATGAGGAGCTATTGAATAAGCTTGAGCGCTTGCAAAACTTATGTTTACGTTTTATATTCAACCTTCGTAAATTTGATCATGTCTCTCAGTTTCGCAAGGATCTCAAGTGGCTCCCTATCCGCCTTCGCAGAAATACTCGAATATTATGTCTCCTCTTCAACATCCTGCACAATCCCTTATATCCTTCCTACCTGCGTGAACGTTTTTCCTTTGTACATTCTCCCGATGCTCATTGCAGGTCACACCTTAAATCACTCCTTAGATTTCCTTCCCACAAAACTGATTTCTATTCCTACTCATTTACAGTCCATGCAGTCAGATTGTGGAATTCGCTACCCGCTAATATCCGTAACTGCCATACCCTTTCTCTTTTCAAAAAAAGAGTGAAAGAACACTATCTGTCCTCTTCGTAATAATAGATATTAATATTAGTGTATGTATTATAACTATTTATCATTGTATGTATGTATTTAAGTATATGTGTAGTTATTGTATGTATGTATATCTACCTACACACTATTATTTATTTCTTTGTTTTCATATCTTCTTTCGCAGGTCTACTGGAAGAGATTTCGTTAGAAATAAGTAGTACCTTTGTACATTGCCTTTTCTTTGCATTTTATTTACTATATTTTTTGTGTGTACATAAATAAATAAATAAAATAAATAAATAAATAAAGGTATGCTAAATTGGTTCGGACATACAGAGAGAATGAATGAAAGGAGACTAACAAATAGAATTTATAGGGCAAATGTGTTGGAAGTTAGGGGAAGACCAAGGCGGACGTTCCATGATCAAATCGAGGACGTTCTTAAGAAAGGCCAGGTTAAAAGTACCCTAAACCGAAAGACATGCATGAGGAGATTAATTAATGTATAAGAGGCGAAAGTGGTATGTCAGCATCGTAGCAAGTGGATGGAAGTGGTCTCTGCCTAACCCTATGGGAAAGAAGCGTGAATGTCAGTATGTATGAATTATTATTATAGTAAAGAATCTAATCAAACCGAGGTTCACCATACCATAAGCAACATACATCATGAAAATGCAAATTGACCAATAACATAACGGTAAACTTACGAATATCAGGCCAAGGTAAAGCCATCGATTGCCAACCGAGTTGCACGCTACTTCTATATTTAGAAATAAAAACACTGCGTACAGTATTCGTATTGATTAAACAATAATAAGCGGACGCAATGCGGCCCGTTTATTACTTACAAACTTCTAGCTTAAAAAACTCATAATCATCATAATCAGCACGTATAACGTCCACTGCTGGACATAGGCCTCCTCCCGAGAGGGAGGGTATTTGCCATAGTCACCTCGCTTGGCAGGCGGGTTGGTGACCGCAGTATTATGTTGTACCACACAAGGAAACGCTGCTGCCCGTTCCTTGATATACGATTATTATAGATGATGTGCTAACAATCGGGACCAACGGCTTAACGTGCTTTCCGAAGCACGGAGGGTAGTCCAACCAGAACCAACCAGACCCGGAAAGAAATCATAGAATTTACAAAAAGATATTTTCGCGGGGATCGAACCCACGACCTCCGAGATTCAATGCGAGCCAAATACCGCTACGCTATGGAGGTTGTGTTGGCTTAAAAAATACGATGCTTCAATACAATTTTCTTTCCCCCTTTCACCCCCTACAACCCTTTTTCGCTTTAAAAAGTAGCTTATGTCCTTTCTCAGGTTTCTACACTATCTGTGTACCAAATCCTACTAATATTATAAACGCGAAAGTTTGTAAGTATGGATGGATAGATATTTGTTACTCTTTCACGCAAAAACTACTGAATGGATTTGACTGAAAGTTTGCACGCGGATAGTTTATAAGCTGGATTAATATATAGGCTACAAAATATCACGCTCCGACCCACTGGAGCAGAGTGACGCGGGTAAAAACTCGGGGTGCAGCTAGTTTCATATAGATCGGTTCAGTAGTTTTTCGTGAAAGCCGACAGACAGACAGAGTTGCTTTGGCATTTATATTGTTAGTTAGGATAGTACGAAAGTAAGAATTACTTATATTACAAAGATGTAAAGTTTGTAAATGTTTGTGAGGTTATAGGGAGTAGTAATCTCTAGATCTACTGAACCAATTTGGCAAATTCTTTTATCAATAGAAATCCACATTATTTGTGAGTGTCATTGGCTATATTTAAAGTCGAAGTTTCAACAGGAACGGGATCTACGCGGTTGGAACCGCGCGGAACGGCAAGAGGTTAATACAAGAGTGAAGAAAGATTACAACCTTCGAGTAGCGGTATCAGTTTAGTTTCATTTTAAGAATATCCACCTATTTAACAGATCTTGGCAATCCTGGGTTGTTAAACGATATTGTCATTATTACCACGTTTGACGGATGGTTGATCGCTGTATGGTACGTTAACTTAGATAAATGCCCGGCAATCATGTATGTCCCTTAGTCACCTATGATGATACCTTTAGGAGGATATGGGGTGGTCTATTATAATCCATACACCACAAGGAAAATACTAATCTACCTTCGCGCGCGCAGTAAAATACTAATCTGACTTCCCGTTATTATACATATAAAACCTTTTCCTAAAATCACTGTTTTTTCATAATTTCAATTTCAATTTCCGTTTCCATTTCCATTTTACAGCAACCATCAAAATTTCAGTTTACATATATGTAGATACCTACTGACATATTTCACTTATTTCACCACCCTGACTCTGCCCGCTTGTTTCCCTTCCCCTGTGAGCTCTGACGCGACTTGCGCACAGGAACACACCTTGAACAATAATATTATTGGCTGTGGTTGTCTGAAAAGACTTCACCCAATAGAACGAGTACTATAGCGCTGAATCGTTTTGTACTATTACAGAACCTATTAAGGTAAACGCAGGTATTAACGACCCCCCTAAGGCAATTTTAAAATCAACCATATTTTTTTAGTATACTGGTTCCTCTAAAGATTAATTGTTACGTTTTATATGCTAGTGTTATGTATAAAAAATGTATTTACTGAATCAATTAAATTTAAATAAAGGATTATCTTGTAAAAAATAATTTACAATGTGACTTAGTCGATTGTTGCAATTACCGACCCATAAAAACGGCTGTGAAGCTATTAACGATTTTTATGCAGCTATTCCCGATCGTGTATGAGAAGAGGCCTTTATCCAGCAATGGAATGTATATAAGCTAGTGGTGATGATGATTACCGATCTTAATAAAATGACACAAAACAAAAATGCAAATACTTATTCGTAATTTTTTATTATCGTTATTCTTAATAAAACAATTTAGTACTCCCTAGTAATACCTATGAACTAAATAATTATAAACTTTTAAAATAATCAACATAATATTATTAATACACATAAATATTTTAATTTAAGGATTTCAAACTCTTGGATATTTCTTGAGAACATAAAAAAAAAAAAAACACTTTGATTGCTTCGGCGAGTTGTGTTTCACTGTATACTTTTCGCCGCTTTTGTGACCTCTGGAAAAAAATATAATTGTATGTTTTATGTTGCTTTAGCCAAGAAGTAGCATTTATTAATTATTAAACCTATTATGTCATATAAGTAGGTGAGAAACTACATAATCTATATACGATCGGTAATAGCTTCTTATTTGTTGCTATTGCCGACCTTCATGGGTCGGTAATAAAGTATGTAAGTATAAACATAAATTGTATTACCGACCCATAAAAAAATATTATTTTAATTCAATTGACCTTCGGATTATAAAATAGATTATAATTGATTAATGTCACAAAAAATATGAACAAATGCACACTGTTTTAAACACAAAAATAATTATTTATTACTGTAACTATTCAATATCGATCCTCGAAAAATATCATAACTTTGGTTAAGTTGTCAACGCTAAAAGGTAAAAATTAGACAAGAAAGTTTAGTCGCTAATAGATTTTTTTAAAGACTGAAAGCTTATATTTAAACTGGTCCATAAAAATGCTTGTGTTAGTGTGATATAATAACATAAAATAAAAATAAAACGAAAAGTTACGTTGCTGCCATTTCCGACTTATGGGTCGTTGATAGCTACCACGACTAAAACTGATGAAGCTAACACCATCCCATTTTAATTTCAAGTTTTATCGTTTCAAATTACTTTTTATTAATAAAATGTCGTAAGAAATCAAGAGTTGACATTTAAATGAATACATTTAGTAATATAAGATAAAGTATAGACGTCATTTGTTTGTATAAATGTCTTAAATAGAAAAGTCACGTACTTACTTGAAGGAATAAGGGAACAGTACGACACGTTCTGCGTCCACGCTGCCTCTCAGTAATTGACGTATTTTATCTCTTTTTTGCACAGCTACTCACAATAACGTAAAAGTATACGTTGCTCAAGGAATAAACACGTGTGTAACTTTGCCTACTTATAGCTAGAATAGTTCTGGAAACGTTAAAATTTGAATTACTTTTATAGGTCGGTAATAACTACAGATTTCCGATGGGTCGTTGATAGCTGCGTTTACCTTAAGCTGTCAAACAAAGCACCGACGCATTGACGCCATTTGGCGAAGCCTTAAGGTGGAGGATATCAGCTCATTGAGCCTACAAAAACTATGCTCTACCTCTCTTAAAACCAATAACTTAAATGTTAAGTTTGAAAATAAAATAGGTCACCTCGCCAATAGACATTCCAAATTTCACTTTAGCACGCAAGTATAACAGTATGTTCCATTGACGTCATCCATAATACTTATTTAAATTTATGAGGTTACTACTTTACACATACGGTTCAGTATTGTATAATCTTCTAGTTATCTATTTTAGCCAATTATTTTGAGGTTCTTAGTGCCCACAAGGAAAACTTACATTCCTTAAGCGCGAACATTTTAACAAGCTAAGTTTTGATAAGATCTGGAGTAGATATTTGGCTTTGCAGTAAAAGACCATAATTTGGTTGTACGAACAGGCGTCCTTAACACAGTTTCGAAGTGATTTTAATTTAAATTTTTAATGCTATTGATAAAGTACATACAAAGATAGATTTAACTTAAAAAACACGATGTTTATTATATAAAGGTAGAGCATATTTCGTAGTAGACAAGAGTCTCAATTGCGGTACAATTTTAAGGTGGCCTTTTATTAAGCTGACATTTTGATTTGGGATACATCAGTCGGCGTCACGAATAGACTGATAAATTTCAGCAACAGCGTCTGAATAACTTCGTCGTGATTTTTTTTATTTTTGCTACATACGGATCGTCGACACCCGTGGGGACTATATTGTATAAGATAGAGCATAGCGTTATAACGCTCAACGAGGGAAGTACGGGAAGTACCTCCACCTAACAGAATACTACAGCCAAAAACTATTTGTTGATTAATGTTGTGTTCTTGCGCGTGAGCAAGGTCGCCAGAGCTCACGGAGGGGAAGAGGAAAGACAGAATAACGATGCCTAGTACTGTACTGGCACTAGCTATCCTTGTATTTGGACCCTATGCCCTATGCTACTAAGCATCAGGTGGATAGAGGTCAAAATCATTTACTTAGCTGTCATAAGCAAATGTAGGTACTCACTACTAATTGTAGCCGGAGATGATTCAGTACAAAATAAAGTCCCGAATTAAAAGTCGAAAGCGCCTTTCATTTTCTCGGTACTTATGCAGTTTAAAACTACTGACTTTGTGGCCGCAGTCATAGGAGTTGCATCTGTGATTCATACAGTTGTCAAAATTAATTGACTTAGTTGATGAAAAGTGCTGCATTTGTTGAAGAAGCTCCTTTGCTTAGTTGAATAGTGCTTCGTTGGTTGCAGCGGTAATTAGTGCGGCAGTAACTACAAAGTTTCCGGGGTTGGCAAGAAAATTGGGTTATTAAATATTTTCGAGAGAAAATTCTAAGTGCCAGCCTGAAATCAGGAAGTTGGTTGTATTTTACCCATACCTCGGAGAGCACGTTACTGTCGGTCTTGTGTCTAGTCAGTCACCGGACGTGTTGGTACAACCGTCCCAAAGATTTTTATGAGTTAAAAGAGTAGAGCATGCATGTTGTTTACGCATACATTCTTGTACTGTCATATTCTTATTCATTGAGACACTTTTACAATATTTTAAACCTTTGCCTTTTTTCTACCACTGGTTTTTTTAATAATGTTTTGTTACTATCACTACATAGTATAAAACAAAGTCGTTTCCCGCTGTATGTCCATTTGTATGCTTAGATCTTTAAAACTTCGCAACGGATTTTGTTGCGGTTTTTTTTTTAGAGTGATTCAAGAGGACTTTTTGTACATATATATACTACATCAGCATTACTTCAGTGCGAAAGCAGGGCGGCTCACTAGTTACAAATAAAGCAGTTTCAGAACAACTCAAGCAGTTTTGTCATTGAAATGATCATAAATTGTATTATAAGGTTTTTATCATAATTATAATTTATCTTTGACATATCGTTTAAACTTATTTATAAAAAGATCACTTTAATTATTAGGAAGTTAGTTGTATAAAATATGCCTAATCTCTCCTAGGGATGGCCATCTGCACACTCACTTATTGTTGTGTCACTCACAATATGTGATGTCTTTATTATACCTCTAAATTAGGTTTAGACCAATTTACTTTCTGATACCAAATTGATATTAGGAAAATTAGTAAATACAATTTGATAAAGATTTTGTATTGATGAAGCATAAAGTTATATCAATAAGAAAAATTATATATTTTCTCTCCAGTAATCGAATTTGATAAGGGGATGACTTGCGAGGAATTTGTTAATACATTTTAAGCCAGTGAATTCGAATTATCGAATAGAAAATCTTTAAAAGTTTTCTTGTTTCGCCATTGATAATAACTTGTTGGGAAGATCTTGGGGAAGTAAAATGCAGCCATCTCACTTTTATATTAAAAGGTACCAAAGGCCTCTTCAATGTTGGCTTCGGCCCCATGAATGCCTTTCAAATGACCGGGTCCCCATGGGCCCGTGGCAGTAAAATGTACCAACATAATAATAATAACGGCGTCGGAATGTGACAACGTCATCGCCCACTGGTTTATCCAGTGCAATCAGTCACCGCAGGGCAGCTTGTGGCGAGTTGTTGGTGAGTGGCAACTGGCGACATCACGGATCCTATCTTCCGGGGACACATACAGACATGCACACTACACACACATACAAATACCAGACAAATCCCCTGCCTCTGAGCTTGCTTTAACTGGCTGGCCAGAGAGGAGTTGCAAGAGCGGAACCTATGCTCCAGGTTGGAAGTGAAAAATGTCATAACTCCAGAGGCACTTGACTGTACAAGGATCTTGCGCTCCGCAGTCTCACCTTTCGACAACCTTAGCTGTTTACATAGTGTTGCTCCTAGGCTGCCATGTTGTGGCTTTTGATAGGGGATCCTCCAAAGCTAAGTCGTAGGTTAGCGACAGACAGCGAGTAACCGTCTGCAGATATAAAATATATGAGAGTTTTCGAGAGTATTCCAGTACATTTAACATCCCATCCGCATTGCCCACACCAAGTTTCTTCCTTTCCGGCAATAGTTCCGTATCTGTTGAGGACTGTCCATTGGTATATCTCAATGGTATATCAATGGATAGACCTTTATAGATGCAGCCATCTAACTTTTATATTAAAAGGTACCAAAGGCCTCTTCAATGTTGGTTTCGGTCCCATGAATGCCTTTCAAATAATCGGATCTCCATGGGCCCGTGGCAGTCAAATGTACCAACATAATAATAAATAAATAAAACCAAAGTAATCATTGAAAAATAGATAATAATAAAATTAAAATAGAAATAATTTAGGCATTAAATTAATAATATAGTACCTATATTAACTATATAATATATAAAAGCAGTTAATCGACCAACGGACAGCTGAAACCACTGGATCTAGAACGATGAAATCCGTCCCAAATAGTCTTCAAATCAAGTAAATGTGCAATAATAAAGTGTTTTTGAAAATTCCATCCCTAAAGGGGGGAAAAGGGGAGGCAAAGTTTGTATTGATAGATCGAAATGCGAACGGAGACGCGGGTATCATCTAGTATGTAATATAACATTAGTATGCGAGATGCTTTATTGTACATTGAATTTGTAGCAGTTTGAATTGATATCTGGTTTAAAAAGACAGCGTACCCGGTGCCGGGTTTACGTTGTAGCCGCAACAACAAGTGTTTTCCCATTGTATTTATTTATGAGAAAATTTAACGTTAGTGGTCATATTATTTTACTACACTAGCTGACCCGACAGACGTTGTCCTGTCATAACTAAAACTTTATATTAAATCTAAATTTTAATATTAGACGTGATACCTCTGAACTAACCGTGATATGAACTAAAAACAGCACGCATTCTGTCAATGTTACGTCAAACGGCATAAGGTTTTATTAAAACAGTTTATATTGTCTAAAGTGCTAAGGTTACGTAAGAAAATTTTATATGGTGACTTTGAGATTATGGTAGTCACAACGTGCATCCACGCGATTGGCGAGTGCACGTTCGGAGTCCTCGCCACCCATAAAGTACAGTAGTAAAAAAAAAAATAAGACAGTCATGACTCATGAGAGTTCATCATAGCTAGGTCATAGGCATCGCCACGGTACTGAATTTACATGCATTAGCTATTCCCAGTGCTCCATTTACTGGCATGTAGAGGAACACAACATGGGTTTATGTGGGTTAACCATTTTCTCGTTATATTAGCATATCATCGCTATAAACAGGGGAGTGCTGCATACCCCGCAACTGTGGCAGAAAAAATGGGCATCAAACGACAACGACAACATTAATTTATTAGTAACAATTTGTAACGTTGTGACGAATTCAAAACAATAGCAGTTATCAACATTTTTTTGTTCAATATTTGGTTACATTTTAATTGGAACAAAAATCTATATATATAAAAGAAAGTCGTGTTTGTTACAACACTTATAACTCGAGAACGGCTGGACCGATTGCCATGGTTTTTGATTTGTTGGATTTGTTTCCGTCCCGAATAGCAGAATACATTTTAAAAACAAAAGAAAGTCGTTTTAGTTACACTATTTATAACTCAAGAACGGCTGAACCGATTTGGCTGAAAATTGGTAGGGAGGTAGCTAAGAACAGGGAGAAGGACATAGGATACTTTTGGGTAGGGGTAGGGTAGGGTAGGGGTAGGGTAGGGGTATGGTAGGGGTAGGGTAGGGGTAGGGTAGGGTAGGGGTAGGGTAGGGTAGGTGTAGGGTAGGGGTAGGGTAGGGGTAGGGGTAGGTTAGGGGTAGGTTAGGGGTAGGTTAGGGGTAGGGTAGGGGTAGGGTAGGGGTAGGGTAGGGGTAGGGGTAGGGTAGGGGTAGGGTAGGGTAGGGGTAGGGGTAGGGTAGGGTTAGGGTAGGGGTAGGGTAGGGCAGGGGTAGGGTAGGGCAGGGGTAGGGTATAAAAGTCCACCCGTGCGAAGCCGGGGCGGGCCGCTAGTAATTAATAAAACAAAAAATCTATTGAAACACAAATTATTATCAAAATAGAAATTCGCAAGTTCATTAACTTCATCGATCATGGATAGATTAAGTTTTCTAGATTTAAACAATTGGAAATGACCGAAAGAAGCCAGAAGCACACAACATGAACGGTGGACTGGTACCTACATCAATATTCTTCTAAAATATTTTTAAATCCTTTAAAATTTGAAATGTTACAATCAGTCACTATGAATGTATACTACTTTTCTAACATTAACTATTACATTCCATATAATTCGATAAAATATGTAGGGCTAATAAGATGGACAACGTGTCCATGGTGGGCGAAATGTATAAATGTGCAATCAAAGTACCTAACCATTTTATTATTCCAGCATTTTGGGCTAGATCGCTCGATCCAGTTTTTTAGGATTGGGAAAAAAATACAAAAATATTTGAAGTGTACGGTTTGAAATTTTAAAATGTTTTTTTTTTTGGTAATAACTAATGATAAGTATCATTCATCAGGTCATCTCACGTCATCTAGTCGGTTTTGACAATGGTGACAGATAAACTTCGTCTAGAAATGTACTAAAACTATCTGTCACTTTATTGATTTTTAATCAATTTTTGACGGGACAAAGTGTAACGTTTGTACAACGTCGAAACAGGTATACCAATTTGTATGGAAAAATTAAATTATTATTTTTAGTATTTGCCTCTCAACTTTTCCATATTCTCTCACCGTTTAAACCTTCCCTGGACAATCAGCTAAATCGGCCCAGCCGTTCTCGAGTTTTAGCGAGACTAACGAACAGCAATTGATTTTTATATATATAGATAGATAGATTACAGCACACTTCACAACACTAAAATGAGCGAAATCTAATTATTATTTCATAACAATCATAATGTTTATTTCTGACCATACAAACAGGCTTAAATACAATTATATGAATACAAAAAGGAAATATGGTGGGTTGACACCTTAATTAGTTTGATCCCTGAGTCTCAGGTTATCAATGCCTCCAACCCGTTAAGTGTTCATTAAACTAAACAGTAAACAAACAGTCTTGACAAAATACTACTTGTAATAATAGGAGGGTAGCTTTCAATGCTACCCATTCCGCGAACCGGGCTCCAGCCATATTAAATGGTTTATAACTATTTAACTAAGGTTCATCTTTTGTGAGTTTTGTATTCGATACGGTTTGAGGTCCAAGTTATAAGATGCTGAGTGAAAATAAATATTTTTTTTTGTTTACAGGTTGTGCAATGATGTCGTCTCAAAGAGGAACCACACACTAAAACCTCGTGTGGTGCTTCCTGAAAACTATGTGAAAGGTAAATTAAATTACAAAAAATCTTTTTGCATGGTAACAATTACCCTAAAATATTTTGAAGTTTAATGCGCCATGATTCCCTCTGTGGGGAAAAAGAACCGCATAATGTACCTTAACAGATAGAAACCTTTTTCCGCCAGATTTTTAGGAAGCAAAATTATAATGATAAGGTGTAATTGGCATCTACTATAAAAGAAAATAAAATACAATTCTCCATAAACCTATAAAAGAAGTAAATCCACATAATTGTGTTACACTTTCTATCTAAATAAAAAAACAAGTTAATTTAGGCAAAGGCACTCAATTCCGAGGGATTCTTAAAATGGCAGCATATTCCGATATCTTCAAGACACTTTATTAATTCATTATTTTACTGTTCTTAAAATAATCGGTCTGTTTGACGCTAGCAGCGGACTCGAACGCGCTCTTCGTACATTTCGGACCTTATGCACGTGAGTACTACGATTTACTAAATAGTGTTTTAAATAAACGTGTTGTACTGTGTGAGTTTGAATATTTGTAATATAAAACAACTAAACTTGTTTAGTTTTTGCACCATATCTGCCGCCCGGCCCCGTGACTTGCACCGTATTGATTCCGCAAGTAGCCAGCCCGATTCACTCGGTAGGTTTCGCCGCTATCACTAGCCATGGCGCGTGGCATGATCAGTACATTTCTATTCATTTATTTTAGTCGCAAGACGCGTCGCCGTTGCAACGAATGTCCTCTGGCCAAACTGTTACGCGGTATTACACTATCAGTATATAGGACCACTGGATAACTATATTTTGTCAAAGATAGCTCAATATTATTAATAAAAAATACTCATTTATTTTTTAATTATGTTTAAATTCTTTTACACTTTTCATTTGGAATAATAAATAATTTATTTAATAAGTAGGTATTACAAAGCTATCCTTAACTAATTAATTCGGAATAAGGTTACCTAATTACTTACAAGATTATATTTTTTGCACCGGAACGAGGAATCAAATGCAACGGGATAAAGATTTTTGAATCAGCATATTCCTACTTAATTTTACAAAATTTAACATTTTTATAATCAAAACGTGAGTTTATTTCATCAATTAACTGATTAGCACTGATTGCTAATTATACAGATAGGAGTGTAAAATACTTAGAATGTTGTATTTTTTTAAGTTAAAGTGAAATCACGGCGGAATTAGGTGCCTTTGCCTTAAATAAGCGTTTAAGGGACTAATCTCACTTATTCAGCTCAATTCAGCTTATGTCCATAGAAAGCGCTAGTTTTGTAGGGGACGCGTACGCACGCGTTCAGCTGAACAGACGCGTACGCATCCCGTACAAAACTGGCGTTTTCTATGGACATAAGCTGAAATGAGCTGAATAAGGGTAATTAGTCCCTAAAGCAGCGGCTACCGTTCTAACTTACGGCTTCTTTATTATTATGCCCGGTCAAGTAGCAAAAGCCTCGTGGCTAACTACATAGGTACGTCCAAAAAAATAAAAATTAACAAAAAAAGAATTGTCCCGTTTGAGTTGCTGACGAAAACATCTATAATAGTTATTATTCCTCAATCCCGTTCAGCAATTGCCCTGAGCCTAGGTCCAAGCCCCAGTCTTGTGAGTGGAGGCACCCTTAAGCAAACTGGTTTTGTTATCTATCTATACTAATCTACACTAATATTATAAAGAGGAAAGATTTGTACCTATTTTTGTATGTTTGTATGTTTGTAATGAATAGGCTCAAAAAGTACTAGGCCGATTTAAAAAATTCTTTCACCATTCGAAAGCTACATTATCCACGAGTAACATAGGCTAAATTTTATTTTGGAAAAAAATAGGGTTCCGTAAGATATTTGGGTTTTTCTGACACAAGGTGTAAAAAATCAACCAGAAAAGTTATTTATTTTGCGTACGCTGCCTAAACTATAAAAGATAGAACCATAAAATGTTCTAATTAATTATAGATCTTATAAATATCTACAAAAAAGTCCGCGACACACTATACCTCTCTATGTCGAGTGAGGCACAACGACCATTTTTTTATTTAAAAATCTTGAATTTTTTTTGGACTACATTTAAACGCGTTTATTTTACTCATGCTATTAATCCTTATCAAAATAAATTATTTCATCACTAAGAACAGTTTATGTAGATAATATTTGGTCTTTGAATGATTAAAATTGGACGTTTGGTTTTGAAGTTATGGCGAAATTAAAATATTACGATTTCTGCTGCACGGCCCGTTGCGAAGTCTAATAATTTTCGGGCGATTTTTTTTAGATTTCGTTCTTAAAATTACACCTACGCAAAAGTTCTTCTCAGAGCTAATCAACAGTTCTTCTCAGAGCTAAACAACAGTTCTTTTCAGAGCTTTGAAAATGCCTAAAATGCCTAATCCCTAAAATGCCTATTAATTACATCATTAATTATATTTTCATCATTAACAACTTTAACATCCACAGAAAGACAATCTGTGCAGCCTGCGGATAATGACTGCGTTGTCGATGTTTATGTCGGTGTCTGTGAATTGACCTGGGAATCATTTTGCTGACCGTGTCTTTCCTGGGTAGGCTTTTTGCAGCGGTAACCGACATCCGCACGGAGCCGCGGGCGACCGCTATCACTACATGTCTACATATTATAAACAAAGTCCCCTGCCGCGTCTGACTGTCTGTTCGCGATAAAATCAAAAACTACTATATCGATTTTCATGCGGATGTTACCAATCGATAGAACGATTCTTCCGGAAGGTTTACGTATATGATTTGTTTAGTTTATGTGTACATTTGACTAATATATATTGATATTTGTCAGAGGTGTCGGAAAAAATTAAGCCATTTGGGAGCTTTCAACGAAAACGCTGCCTTAACCCTATGAGATATAACAAAACAATGTATGGTGGCAAATATTCTTCTCTTTTAGATCTACACAAAAGTCTGCGATAGCATATGTCTATCTTTCAAGGTTAACTTGCTATATCCATTATATCTTAGAAAAATGATAATTTCTAATGCGGTAATTGTAAAGCTAATCAGACGGATTCAGTATTTATCCTTATAATTTTAAATGAGTTAATATTCTTAAGCATTTCATACAGATTATTTTACCCCTACACTATATACTTTTAATGAATAACTAAGAAGTTATCGCAAAATAATAGCGCGTGTTTTAGGTAGGCTTAATGCGATTATGCGCGCTCGATCCTTAAGAATTATAGGGCAAATTTTTTGTTTTGTGTTCATTGTAACTATGATGGATAGATACTTGAATACCTATTAATTTAGTGTTTGTTGTATTGTTACGAAGATGGGGTAGTGACGTCGAGTAAGCCAGAGGTTTTACGGGAGATAGAGAGGTTCTATAATCAGCTGTATGCCTCAACAGTCAAGCCCGCTAACAGCCAAGCCAAAGACCCCAGAGCAAGGCTCACCCGATACAATACCGAAGATCTCCCGGACATCAGCCTATACGAGATTATGATGGCCCTTAAACAGCTTAAAAACAACAAGGCGCCAGGTGATGACGGAATCACATCTGAGCTTCTGAATGCGGGTGGAACACCGATACTTAAAGTCCTTCAGAAGCTCTTTAACTCCGTCTTACTCGAGAGACAAACGCCAGAATCATGGAGCAGAGGTGTGGTGGTTCTGTTCTTCAAAAAAGGTGACAAAACCATGTTGAAGAATTACAGACCCATCACATTGCTGAGCCATGTTTATAAGCTGTTCTCGAGGGTCGTCACAAATCGTCTCGAACACAGGCTCGATGACTTCCAGCCTCCCGAACAAGCCGGCTTCCGAAAAGGCTTTAGTACCATAGACCACATACATACGCTGCGGCAGATTATACAGAAGACCGAGGAGTATAATCAGCCCCTATGCTTGGCGTTTGTGGACTATGAAAAAGCCTTTGATTCGGTCGAAATTTGGGCGGTTCTAAGGTCTCTTCAGCGGTGTCGTATCGACTATCGGTACATTGAAGTGCTGAAGTGCTTGTACAAAAACGCCACCATGTCGGTCCGAGTACAGGGCCAATTTACGAAGGCAATCCCGCTACGGAGAGGCGTAAGACAGGGAGATGTTATATCTCCCAAACTTTTTACGGCTGCTCTGGAGGACGTCTTCAAGCTCCTGGAATGGCAAGGACACGGCATCAACATAAATGGCGAGTACATCACTCACCTTCGATTTGCCGACGACATAGTGATCATGGCAGAATCGCTGGAGGACCTTGGACAGATGCTCAATGACCTCGATGGAGTTTCTCAACAAGTTGGGCTTAGAATGAACATGGGCAAGACGAAAGTCATGCATAACGCCCATGTAGTGCCGAACTCTATAGCCGTTGGAAACTCCATTCTCGAAGTTGTGACCGAATACATATATCTAGGTCAAACGATCCAACTAGGTAGGACCAACTTAGAGAAAGAGGTCAATCGTCGAATCTGACTCGGCTGGGCAGCGTTTGGGAAGCTTCGAGAGATCTTCTCGTCCAAAATACCTCAGTGCCTGAAGACCAAAGTCTTCAATCAATGTGTGTTACCAGTGATGACATATGGATCTGAGACGTGGTCTCTTACTGTGTGCCTCATAAGAAAGCTCAAAGTCGCTCAGCGAGCTATGGAAAGAGCTATGCTCGGCGTTTCTCTGCGTGATCGAATCAGAAATGAAGAGATCCGCAGGAGAACGAAGGTCACTGACATAGCTCAACGGATAAGCAAGCTGAAGTGGCAATGGGTAGGACACATAGCTCGAAGAACTGACGGCCGATGGAGCAAAAAGGTTCTCGAGTGGAGACCACGTACTGGCAAGCGCAGCGTAGGACGACCGCCTGCACGATGGACCGACGACCTCATAAAGGTCGCAGGAAGTCGGTGGATGCAGGCCGCTAGCGATCGTTCCCGCTGGAAATCGATGGGGGAGGCCTATGTTCAGCAGTGGACTACAACAGGCTGGTGATGATGATGATGAATTACCGCTACGCTACGGAGGTAGGCCGAATGCAATTATGCGCGCCCGATCCATAAGAATTATAGGGCAAATTTTTTGTTTTGTGTTCGTTGTAACTATGATGGATAGATACTTGAATACCTATTTATTTAGTGTTTGTTGTATTGTTAGTCCTGAAGAGTATAGGTATTTCATACGATAAAAGTATACCCACCTACTTATTTCACTGAGTTTTAGTAGGTACCTATATTAATTTGTTTCTGTTTGTTTTGACCAAATTTCGCCCGTTTGTTAGAGGTTTAAAGACATTATGTAGTATAATTATCAGTATTGTACCCGTGCGAAGCCGGGGCGGGGCGCTAGTACATATATAAAGCTGAAATGTTTGTTTGGTTGTTTACTAGAACGCGTTAATCTCAGAAACTACTAGGCTGAAAAAGGCTTCCAGTGTTAGATAGCCCATTTACTGAGGAACGCTATAGGCTATAATTTAATATGAAATTACTACGGGACGGGAGTTACGGGGATGAAACTACGCGCGGGAAGCTTGCAATTAATAATAAGTAGTTATCGAATTGTTTTAGAAAGCAAAAGCAATAAAATAATATTATATAGCGCTCACTTACAAGTTGAGTAAAGCCTCGTATTCATGGTTAACATTTGTTGAGCAACAGTTGATAAACATTGTTGATGAAACGGGGAGAATGCTGATTAAACTTTGTTTAAATCACTTAAGGTTGTCCACACGCCAGTCTGCGTTAAAATGTTGCCCGAGGAAATTGCATGTAATTTTATCATAGCTCCAAACTACTGCCATGTTTATAAACTGTTGCAAACATACACACAAGTCAACATTTGTTGCTAAACTGATGTTTACGCTCGTTGGGCGAGACCTTGTCAACATGCCGTTGTCAACTCTGCAACGCGCAGTGTTGCCATCAACTCTGCAACGCGTTGATTCAACTCTGTTGCTAAACAAATGTTGACCATGAATACGAGGCTTAATTTTAAGGGATCCGTACCCAAAGGGTAAAAACGGGACCCTATTACTAAGACTTTGCTGTCTGTCTGTCTGTCACCAGGCTGTATCTCAAGAACGGCGATAGCTAGACGTTGGATTTTTTTTAAGAATGATGTATTTTCGTTGCCGCTATATCAACGATGTTAATTAATGGGCTTACATATAACAAACTTTTTTTTTCCATTTTTGCTCGTTATCAATAACAGCAGCAGGCAGGCACTTGAAAATGGTACGGAACCCTTTGTGCGCGAGCCCGACTCCGCCGGTTTTTGTAATTTTCTACCATTCCACTCAATGTGAATAAATAGATAGCTTGGCCCTCTGAATAAGCCATTTATACACTGCGAGCCGTAGTTGTCGTAAACATTCAGATACCCGTCTTACATCTAACAGTTTACGATTATTGGCAATAACTTTCTATTGTAGGGTTATTTTATTATTTCAAACTGAAATGAGTTTTGATAGCCATTTACTTAAAAGCATTACAATTTAATTGAAAGCTGGTCATCATCAGCATCAGCCCGTAAAACGTCCACTACTGAACATGGGCCTAATACCGAGGGAGGGTTTTGCCATAGTCACCACGCTTGGCAGGCGGATTGGTGACCGCAGTATTATGTTGGGATGTATAGGGAAACGCTGCTGCCCGTTCCCTGATATACGCTTGTTATAGATGATGTTATAACGAGTCGCGTCCGCGCAGCCATCCGTGACGGTCGCTAGCGTAAATCGTATCAAAATGACGAATGTTGTTAAGTGCGACAAGTGTAATATTGTCATAGACGAGATGTTATCGTACATCCAAAACAAAGTGTCTGTGATTGACGAAGAAACCTTAGTGCGAATATGTACCTCATCGTTTACGGATGAAGAAATCAAAACTTCAAAATCGCTTCTGTTTGAATCCATCCCAACGGATTTACGGAAGGTCGTCCGAAAAAACAAAGGCAAGGAAGAACGAAATGTGGCAGATATAATCAAGCTGTTTAAATCCGCAGAACCCACCGAAATTCCAGTGTTTGTAGCCCGACAGCTGGAAAAATTACCTCCGATCACTTTTGATCACCTAGACTGCACGAAAGTTCTTAAGGACATAGTACGAATGCAAAGTACAATTAATGAGATGAAGACCATGTATGCTACATTAGACGACTTGAAAGAGCTGAAAGATGATTTCTTTAAAATGCAGCGTGACTCATTACCACCGACATCGGCATTTAAAGTTAACCCAAAACGAGGGGCATGGTTGCTAGACAGTGGCCCCATGGAACTCTCTAATTTGCAAAATTCTTCGATGAATGAGGAGTGCATTATCAACAATAGTGGCTTGAGCAGTAATAGCAATAAGAAAACTCCACCTCGTTACAGAAAAGTAATGCAGGTAGATGAGAAAAAACAGCGAAGAAATGATAATTCGAATTTGAAGGTGACGCAACAACAACGGTTGGAACCGGTTGCTAGGGTCGACGAAGCACTGAGCTCTGCGGTGACGTCAGAGCCACTGATTCGTCATGCGCGCGAACAATCGCGTCTGGCATCTCCGCTAGCGCAAGTACCGAGTCAGCTGATCAGCACTGAGAACACGGCCTTATTAACAAGTCAACAAAGGGCGGGTGCGGATGATATCTTACCCAAAATATATAACAAAGGCGAAGAATGGCAGCAAGTCTCTTATAAAAGGCGGACGAATTATCGTTTTGCGGGCAAGTCAGGAATTGCGTGTGATCTAAACTGTAATTTTAAAGCAGCTGATAAGAAAATTCCGATACTCATTACGAATATTCACAGCGACACAACGGAGGACGACATTATTTCGTACATTTACCGTAAGACACAGGAAACTGTTTGTCTAGAGAAACTTAAAATGAGAAAAGACAAGGGCCATAATGCTTACAAATTCTTTGTATCTAATTCTAAAGTGTCATTATACCTAGACGAAAATATATGGCCTACTGGTATCATATTTAGACGCTTTATGAATTTTAGAAATACGAACAGATTTTCTTCTGTGAACGGCATTAAGCAAAAACGTAATGGATAGGCAATGCTACCGACTTGCGAGCTTCAACTGTAAAAACATCAAGCGATCAGTGGATAGTGTTCGGGAGTTGTGCCGTACTTGTGACCTAATTGCACTGCAAGAAACATGGTTACTGCCAGACGACATAGCTTATCTAGGCACGATCGACGGCGGCTTCGGATACACAGGTACGTCGGCGGTGGACACGTCCGCCGGCATACTGCGCGGGAGACCATATGGCGGTGTCGCTATATTATGGCGAAGCAGTGTTTTCCAGCAAGTGTCGGTAGTGCAGTGTGATAACGCGCGCATTAGTGCATTGAAAGTCATAACAAGAGATCGATCTGTGCTTGTGTTGAGCATTTATATGCCTACTAATTGTGCGGATAACTTATCGGATTTTACGGATTGCTTAAGTGCGGTAAGTGCTATTATAGACGAACACAATATTCAATCGGTTTTTATGTTGGGTGATTATAATGCTGACCTATATGAGTTATTTCATAATGAGCTTGTTAGTTTCTGTGATGAACAATATTGGTCATGTATTGATGTTGACTTTCTCGGTGTGGATTCGGGCACATATACGTTCATTAGTGACGCTCACGGTACGTGCAGCTGGCTAGATCATTGTTTAGTTACGCAATCGACGAAACGTTCTGTCACTAATGTTTATGTCAAGTATGATACACTGTGGTCTGATCATTTTCCTTTAATAATTGAATGTGACCTACATTTACTTACACCCAAGTTACCTAATAAATTGTCATTGAACGATAGCAATGCATCGTGGGGCAATAGAAATAACGAACAGATTGCGAAATATACCACAGAGTGTCATAAACGTTTAGGTTTAATTGACTTTCCTATCGAGTGTCTGAATTGTGCGGATTCTTACTGTAATGACCCCTGTCATAAACGTATTCTTGACGCGATGTACTCGGACATTGTGGCTGCCCTTCGCGACGCGTCCTTGGCGGGTCGAGGGGCTGCTAGGAGGAATAAGAGTGGGCCACGCATAGTGGGCTGGAATAAACACGTCAGCGAGGCTCACCGAAAGGCTAGAATGAAGTTTACGCAGTGGGTGTCGTGCGGTAAACCTAAATCTGGCTTAATGTATGATGATATGTGTACTAGCAGAAAAGAGTTCAAAGCACGACTAAAATGGTGTCAAGATCATGAAGACCAGATTAAAATGGATGATCTGGCTAAAAAGCACTCTGCGGGTGATTTTCGAAGCTTCTGGAAGAACACAAATAAAGTGAATGCCAGACCTGGTCTTCCGGTGAGCGTCGAGGGGGTGAATGATTGTCAGGGCATTGCTGAAATCTTTAAGCGTCAATTTTCCGTGCAGTCGCCTTTGGGCCCGGCGTGTGAGGTGTTCAATGGTAAGATGCCTGAAGGGAAAGTTGGGGTCAGGTTCACAGCCAAAGATGTAGCCGTAACCATTAGAAACATAAAGAAAGGCAAGAGCCCAGGTCATGATTCTCTATCCATTGAGCACCTGTGTCACGCTGGCCCACATATAAAAAGAGTATTAGCAATGTTCTACTCGCTGTGCGTGAGCCACTCTTACCTTCCGCCGGATCTAATGAAAACTGTGGTTGTCCCCGTAGTTAAAGATAAAACCGGTGACATAGCTGATAAAAGCAACTACCGGCCCATTTCTCTGGCTACGGTCATAGCGAAGGTGTTAGATGGTTTGCTTAATACACAGTTAAGTAAATATATATCTCTGCACGATAACCAGTTCGGATTTAGACCGCATTTATCGACGGAAAGTGCCATACTGTGTCTTAAGCATACCGTCAGATACTATAATGACCGTAAAACCCCGGTATATGCATGCTTCCTCGACCTGTCCAGGGCTTTTGATCTAGTGGCGTATGATCTATTGTGGGAAAAACTTGAGAGTACCGACCTGCCACAAGAACTGGTTACTATACTCAAGTACTGGTATATGAACCAAGTCAACAGCGTCAGATGGGCGGGGGCAGTGTCGGAGCCATATCGCTTGGAATGCGGTGTAAGACAGGGCGGACTGACCTCTCCAACGCTATTCAACCTCTATATGGATGCGCTGATCGTCGCGCTGAGCAGTCAGCATGTCGGCTGCCATATAGATGACACATGTGTCAATAACCTAAGCTATGCGGACGACATGGTTCTGCTGAGCGCGTCGATCTGTGGCCTGAGGAGGTTGTTGGCGACATGTGAGGGTTACGCTGTTAAACATGGACTTATATATAATATTAGAAAAAGTCAGTACATGGTCTTTGAGGCTGGTGAGGCGAGATGCCCGGACAAACTGCCACATGTCCGTCTTAACAATGTACCCTTAGAGAGGGTGCATCAGTTTAAATATCTAGGGCATATAGTCACGGCTGACCTCAGAGATCATGCTGACATGGAACGGGAACGAAGGGCTGTATCTAAGAGAGCCAACATGTTGGCCCGCAGGTTCGCGCGGTGCTCGGATGAAGTGAAAATAACTCTTTTCCGAGCATATTGCACGTGTATGTACACCTGCAGCCTGTGGGCTAATTACACGCAGAAACAATACAGTACCCTTCGTGTCCAATTTAATAACGCTTTCAGGGCGATTTTGGGGCTGCCCCGCTATTGCAGCGCTTCAGGTATGTTCGCGTTGGCACGCACAGACTGTTTCTATGCGACCATGCGGAAGCGCTGCGCATCACTTGTGCGTAGAGTGCGGGCCAGCTCCAACACCGTTCTGGAAATGATAGCAAATAGGCTGGGCTGTCCTTATATGCGGCACTGTTGTGACAGACAAGTTACATATAGTGGTACATATAAGAGACTAAACTATTATTAATGTTATTAGAATTTAATTTTTGTAATTTATTGAATTTATTATTATATAATCATTATTATGAGTGTGATTGATTATGATGCATTAATGTGATTGGCTGCAATTTTCAAATTTATAAGTGTATGTTATCTGATATGGGTCTTACCTGAAAAAAAAAAAAAAAAAAAAATGATTTATATAACAATCGGGACCAACGGCTTAATGTGGTTTTCGAGGCACGGAGGGTAGTCCCTCAACCAACTAGACCCGGAAAGAAATCTTAGAATTTACACTAAGATATCTTGTCCGGTGTGTGGATCGAACCCACGACCTCGGAGACTTAAAGCGAGCCAAATATCGCTACGCTACGGAGGTTATGTTGAAAGCTGGTACAAAAATTGCAGTCCAGCTTCAAGAGCTTAATTAAAACCGCCCCTAAGCCGCAACCATAATATCTCCGTATCTGCGTTCTGTGGCAACGGCGGAAGCGGCGCATCCCAATTATTCCCAATACACAGGTTTACATAATATGCAACCGGTAGAGCGACTGAATAAATTATAGCACAACAAAAGAGTAATTAATCGCAAAATAAGAAAATGTATGACATAAAAATATTGCGATACAATTTTAAAACGCCCAATAAACTGATATAGGAATATAGCAATTTATTGGGAGTTTTGCAATTGGTCACTTGTTAGGTGTTCCATTATCAATGTGAAATTTCCTACTATACATCAGTACTCCGACGCTTCAGTACCGCGCGATCAGTCCTCTCTGATTTCGTGGTCGGGTCTGAAACGCAACGCACCGCTGCTGCCCCGCAACATGCAGAGTTCATGATTGCAGCCTTACCCTAACTCTTCAGCGAAAAATGAGTAGCATACTTTTGAAATTAACTTTTTTAAATTCCATTATAAATAAGAAGTATTTTGTATACCTACCGATATTAAAGAAGGTCGATATTTTATATTGGGTATATTTTAATTGTTGAAAGCTTCGTATGTCAAAAAGTTAGTAATTAAATAAGTTAAAAGTGTCTGTGTTTTAAAAACCAGGAAGGTTATTACTAAAGATTTTGATAAAAAAAACAACCGTCCGTAGCGTAGCGGTATTTGGCTCGCTTTAAGTCTCGGAGGTCGTGGGTTCGATCCCCACACCGGACAGGAAATCTTTGTGTCAATTCTAAGATTTCTTTCCAGGTCTGGTTGTTTCAGGGACTAACCACCGTGCCTCGGAAAACATGTTAAGCCGTTGGCCCCGATTTAGATAACATCATCTATTATCGTATATCAAGGAACGGGCAGCAGCGTTTCCTTGTGTAGAACAACTAATACCGCGGTAATCAACCCGCCTGCCAAGCGTAGTGACTAAGGCAAATGACCGACCGAGGAGGCCCACGTTCAGCAGTGGACTTTACACGGGCTGATGATGATGATAAAAAACGGTCGTAATTACTATAGGGTCCTTTATTACATTAACGATGATAATATTGTCATTGTATTTGGCAAGTAATCTATCTATATATATAAAAGAAAGTCGTGTTTGTTACAACACTTATAACTCGAGAACGGCTGGACCGATTTCCATGGTTTTTGATTTGTTGGATTTGTTTCCGTCCCGAATAGCAGAATACATTTAAAAACAAAAGAAAGTCGTGTTAGTTACACTATTTATAACTCAAGAACGGCTGAACCGATTTAGCTGAAAATTGGTAGGGAGGTAGCTAAGAACTGGGAGAAGGACATAGGACTTTTGGGTAGGGGTAGGGTAGGGTAGGGTAGGGTAGGGTAGGGTAGGGTAGGCGTAGGGTAGGGTAGGGTAGGAGTAGGGTAGGGTAGGGGTAGGGTAGGGGTAGGGTAGGGTAGGGGTAGGGTAGGGTAGGTGTAGGGTAGGGGTAGGGTAGGGTAGGTGTAGGGTAGGGGTAGGGTAGGGGTAGGGTTAGGGTAGGGGTAGGGTAGGGCAGGGGTAGGGTATAAAAGTCCACCCGTACGAAGCCGGGGCGGGCCGCTAGTACAGTTATAAAAGCCTGAAAGCCTGAGTAGCGAATCCATTAGGTTAAAGAGTTATGTTTATAGTAGGTGACGCCCCGGGATAGTGCGGATTTACTCGAACGCGTCAGATCAACGTTATGTAGGTTACTTGCTTTAAAAAAAGTACATTAAAATAATTTGACAATTTGAGCTTTACGCTGTGGGAAAATAATGAAACCAAACCGTCAAAATAAGAAAACCCCTAGTAATAAACGTGAGAATATATTTACTTACTGACTAGTTTTATGTTCTTTTTCCTAAAAGCCGCCAAGCGCTTTCGTCACGCCCGAATCTGTCTTTCCGTCATTGTAATTGAAGCTTTTTTCGGATTTACTTTACATTTAATCCGAGAATATGACGTTTAGTTAGAGGTTTTATTATTTTGACGATATGAATAAAAATGTTTTTCTTTTATTCCTGTCTGAGTCCATTGTAATAAACCAACCGAAACCTTAATCTTTTATGCCCAGTAAAGTAGCAAATGCTTTCTGGCTAACTACACTAGCTTCGTCACAATGATACCGGTCTCAAAAATATTATATCTTGATATTATTTCTGTATAGGTTATATTAAATACCATTGACTGATCGATCGACACACAACTTATTGATTGCCCTTACATAATATTAGAATATTAGAACTCCTTATCGAACTCTTCGCGGATGAAACTGGGGCGTGAAATTACCCGAATTTAAGCGCGCGGTTGTTTTATGCGATAAACGCTGCGTTACACGCAATGCGATTAACGCACATCGTTTCATATCAGGTAATATAATTACAAACCATTGTTTTACGCGGTTGACGCAGCGCCAAGCGCAGCGTGAGTTGAGTGCATCCGTTGATCGCATGCGTCTGACGCCGCGATCTCCGCATAAAACAACCGTGCGCTTTAATGCAAAATGGTGCAATTCAGATAAATTCGTCCATATTTTTACGATGACATAAAAGTGATGCGCTGAAAAAGAGTGTATTTTTAAAATGATCATTACCTTATTCAGCATACTTAACTGTCCCATCAGCCAGTATAACGTCCACTACTGAAAATATGCCTCTCTTTCCCTGAGGGAGGGTATTTGCCATAGTCACTGCAGTATTATGTTGTAACACACAAAGAAACGCTGCTGCCCATTCCCTGGTATACGTTTGCTATACATGATGCCATAACAATCAAGACTTATGGCTAAACGTGCTTTCCGAGGCACGGAGGGTAGTCCCTCAATCAAACAGACGCGGAGATTTAACACAACGATTTCTTGCCCGTCGTGGGGATTGGACCCACGACCTCCGATTTTTAAAGCGAGGCTTACACCGCTAACGCCACGAAGGTTGTCTTAATGCTTGATTGGTGGTTGATTAATATTGATCTGTTGTCTGTGTGTTCAGAGATGCGGCCACCAGCAAGGAAAGGACAGCCAGTTATCGTTGAATTCAGCATATATGTTGTTGATGTTAACTCCATTAATGTGGAAGACATGGACTTCAGGTAAGATCTATCACTATCATCATCAGCTTTTTGTGGGGAGCGGCAGAGGGTCTCAAGTAGATATTATTATATAGGTACTAGCTTCCCGCACCCGGCTTCAGCCGCGTAACTCCCGTTCCCGTGGGAGCTTCATTTTTTTTTCTGCAGTCTGCTAGTATTCTGGTTAACCCTCCTTGATAAGTAAAAATTCTTATGTTACGAGTGGGTTCACGACGGTAGTGCAATGGATGGGGACAAGTCCGACGCCCTAGCCATTGGCCGCTTGCTATAATTATATATAACTTATAGCCTTCCTCTAAATATAGGCTTAATTATATAGATAGTAAACAGATATATTGGATTTGTATACCTACTAAAGGGAGCTGTTGGATTCTATTTCTTCGCAAAGGAGCAAATACTATAAAAGGAAGGAAAGCTATAATAATTCTTCATTAATTACTAAAATGATTAGTAATAATATCGTGACTAACGTTCTTAACAACATTTGATTTCTGACTTTACATATACTGCCCCCTGGCATTAGAACTCTGTCAACGTATGCAAACGTATCCAGTAGGTAGGATTGTCCCCACGTACCAAGGGACAGTCCCCATTCGAAAGGGCCCTATATTCAGCCGTGGACGTTTTAGGGGCTAATGTACAAGTACATATAAATACTATGAAATTTATCATTCTATTTGGTCGTTTTTAAGGGAAAGGGTTTATCAATTTGTACGCATACATATGTAGTGATAAAAATTGCTGGTTATAATCCTACCGGATCAGCAGTTGTTTATGGTTCGGTTCAAACGACACCGCAGAGACAAAATGAGGTCAAGCAGTGGTAACGCAGTTTGCATATTATTACATTGTGCATATTTTATATTGAAAATTAATAGTACAATTGACTTTACTGTCACTTTACCACTGCCCGTTTACTTTACGTTTACCACTGCTGAACATGGGCCTCCTTTTAATAAACCTTGGCAGGTCAGGGTTGTTGAGGGACATTGCGGTAATCACAACGTTTGACAGGCTGTGATCGCAGTAAGATGATGAGTAACCTTGAGCTGATAGATACTGCTGCCCATCCATCAGCTGTAAATCCCTTAGTCGCTTTTGACTACACCCATAAGAAGATATGGCACCCCATATTTTCTCATTCTATTCCAAGCTAAATAGGAAGAAAATACACATACTAAATTTTGCCGTCTACACTATTAACTTGTAACCACTGTTCAACCATATTTTGTATATTTAACTATAAAATAAATATAAAATGTTACTGATTTCAATTTAATATGTTTCAGAGTCGATATGTTTATTCGGCAAACTTGGAGTGAGAGCCGATTGCAATTACCTGAGGATATATTCGAAGAAGGAGATGACCACGTGACCCTGCCTCCTGAATTCTTTGACAACCTATGGCACCCCGATCCGTACTTCTTAAATTCTAAAGTCACAGGTAAACAGAATTTTAATGGAATTTTATCTACGTAGTAGTTAGTTGGACTATTGGGTTTTTGCACTTTTTAATGATTTTACTGGCTATATTTAAACTTTGGAATCGAGATACTACTTAAGAAAAGCCCTCGTGTTATCCTTCATCGCAATTTGGAAGAGTACCAGGAGCTGGTTAGCCTGACATTCGGTACCCTTGGCCATCCTTATAAATCCATTTAAGGGGGAACCCGGAACACTGGGGTGACTTAACTCTCTTAAATCCTCCCAACTATATAATCTAATTATGTTTTAATTAGCATAAACTTAACTTTTGATAAGCATAAACCATATTGTGATAGTGGTTTTGAGAACGAATAGATATAGAAGAATATGATGGAGACATACGTATGTAATCCAATAAATAAAATATCTTAAGAAATGTAACAAGAACATTATTACCAGTTTCTCGAACGTAAATAAAAGCAATAATCTGTAACACAGTAATAGGATTTTTTTTAATAAACATGGACTTGACATAGACCGTCGCTGAAGTCAAGGCTATGACGTTACTTGCGGGACGGAACCTTTGAGCCCAAACAATTATAACAGGCTCATGCTTATAAAAGATAGGCTATGTTTATTTCTGAAAGTATTCCCTCATTTGGCCTATAACTACTATTTTGTCATCAAACTAATAATCTAAAATGGAATGGCTATAAAAACAACCTCGAATGTAGGTTCGACATAGGGTGATTTTTTTGTCTACGAGTTCGGTGACTGAATTCGAGTTAGTTTAATCTCTCGTCGCTATGAATTCTTTTGAAACTGTCTAAATGACCTCCTGTTTTTATTATAAAAATTGATTGAATTCTAATTTGATCCTATTTTAAAAATTGATAAAGATTAAATCAACATTGTAGTTCAGCCTGTATATTCCAAGAGCCTTTTCTTTTCTTAATCTTCATTTTAATCTAGAATAAAATATAATAACATTACAATAAAGAATACTTAATCATATCTCGTGTTTAACTGTTTTCTTTAAAAATAAATTGAAAATAATGTAGTAGACGCGTTGCTGAAGCCAGACATTGCTGTTATATAATTTTGAAAGCAAGAAAGAAAGAAAAAACATTTAATGAACACACAAAATGAAAACAAAATAGTAAATTACAGTCATTAAAAAAAATAAAATAAGTACATAGATAAGGACAACACTTGAGGCATTTTGAAGTTATGGTTTTATGATCATTTCTGAAAAGGTGGCTTTAACTTTTGGTTCAAGGTTGGTAGTTTAATAAATTTTATGTTGGCAATTATTACGAGTTAACATATCCGAGATTGCTATTGTACTGTATTTTGAATTAGTCGTTTGTGCTGAGTCAAAATCCTGGCCCCAAATGCTTGGTTTGTATTTTTAAACCATTTAGAAAATACTTAAGAATGGAGTCCCCTTCGGTTTTATACCCGGTGATGTAGCTAAAGCTAATCGTAGCTAAGTCAAAAAGGTGCTCGGCGTCGCATGTCAAACAAAACTGTAATTTCTCGGGGTTATTTCTTTTTGGTTTAAATAACTTATTTTTTAAACTCTTAGCTTTCCTTTGTTCTTTCATTACTAAGTTTGCCAATGACCTGTATTCGTGTTAACTTTTAATACCAATTTATTTTACTTGTTTCGAGTCAACGACTCGATTAGAAATAATAATGAATTTAGCTATTGTTCAGTCAGTACTTTATTATAAGAGCTTGTCCACTTTCATTTGTTTTGGATTGTTAAAGTAAAATTTAACAAGACTGCCTTTAAAAACTGGAAGTTGGCGTTCTTGGCCAAAAGTTTGTCTGAGCAGATTTTATTACTATAGTTACCAGTGACAGAAAAATTTACAGGTACGAAAGATCTTTAAATTGTGTTATGTTTAATTGACATGAGGTCTATGAAGTTTTTTCATTACATATTTATTTGGCAATTGACCACTTTGTGTATTCCAGTGGATGTAGTAAAAGGCGACTAAGGGACATACAGTTGATCGATGGGCAGTAGCATCTATCAACTCAAGGTTCCTTACCATCTTACTGCGATCACCATTCCGCCTGATTATAATCAAGCATGGTGATTAAAGCACTATTCCTCAACGACCCTGGTCCTTGAGGAATAGTGCTTTAATTACCGTCATCCATTTAATCATCCACCAACCACCAAGCCAGTGCTTGTCAAGGTCTGTAAATAGGGGGCTCATAGGTATTCAACAGTGGACGTAAACGTGCTGTTGAAGTATATAAGATCGCTGTCTGCGGTAAGACCGCCGATTGTAATTTTTTTTTCTAACTAATAGCTGTTACTTTTTTATCTGTGTTATGTTGGGGTGCAATAAAGAGTATCTCCGAGCACTGATGTCTCAGTGGTTACGGTAGTTGTTTCTGAGATGAGATGTTGTGGGTTCCATTCCCACCCGGGACAATTATTTGTGTGAACTATGGATAGTAGAACAACTACATTTAATGTTTGTAAAAATCCCCTGTATCACAGGGATTGATAACCCTAGTGCGGTAGTTGTATTTTTAAAACACAAACCTAAACAAATTTTGTTCACTTTTATCTACTAATCAATAAGTAAACAATCGTTTTTCTTCTTGTTTTTTTTTCACATTATCAAGTAGTCTTTAACATCATTATTATTAGATTTTAATATAATAATTTTCTAATAGTCTTCATCTCATAGGAGGGAAGGGCGGCCTTTGCCATGCAGTGGGACAACGTAGGCTCATAATAATAATTATAGTCTTCATGATCAATAATAATCGATTGATTTTTTTAATGAAAACTTTAATTTTTTCGAATTGCATTTTGGTAATTAAATTTTGTTCTTTAATTTATGAGAATATTTTCTTCTTTATCTTTTCTATGTGGTGTCTAATATGATTTTGCTTTGCTTTTAGGAGGGGCAATGCATTACAAACCACGATCTCCCGGTAACGATACTTTAATCCTCCTACTATTTCAAAAGCCCGCTGTATAAGATTTTTACACCAAGAAAATTATATTAAAATAATTCAATTAAGCCACTTACTGTAACATTGAGAAGATTTCCAAGAATTTCCTTTACTCAATCATAAAAACTTGCCAATAAAAGTGTAATCTGATTTTATATCTTGCCTTTCAAAATGAAAGTTGGCAGTGTTCGCATTGTGATTTCAAATAAAAAATATATTTGAAACGGCAAGTAAGACAATTTCACAGTAATATTGATATTCACTTGTACAGCGGGCTTGGTTATAAAACACTGTTGTTGCAAAGTATTGCTTGAATTCACTCACAGAGTAAATAAACTCACCTGCAATATTTCTGCTCACAATACGATACTAAAACCAAATAGTTTACATTCAATCTAGGGCTCAGTTCTGCCAATTGAATTAAAATTACATACTTTTGAAGTCCCGGTTGGTAAAGTTTCACGGAATCCCAAAAGGGTACTCCTTTTGGGATTCCGTGAAACTTTACCATATATCGATAATACTAGTTGTATAAAAAAATATGACTGGAGCAAAGTACGAATGGAGTCACTTAAACCAATAAATGGTTGTAATAAAATTACGCATCAGTGGGCGGACACTTTAATTAAGTAAATCCAAGAATACCAAATTGAAACCTTCATTGCTATTTTTGGAGCATTTGCAGTATCGGGGCCCTTAAATGACGATATATCTTCTTAGAATTTATTACTCGATATTGAACAAACATTTTCGAAGCACACACTTAACATAACATAATTTGCTTGCTTTCATATTTGAAATTTGATTGAAGATGCATATAGATATAATCAAGAAAAAAATATCTGTATCTATGCAAACATTTGCAGTTGATTGTTTACTTTTTAGCACTAGCACCACATTTGGAGTTCTCACTACTAACGCAAAAAACTTGGTTTTCTGTAATGAGTGCCTCGTTACTCTAGTGACAATTTGTCCGATCGTAACTAACGAGGACTTGCGCTTAAGTATCCGTCGGGCAAAAAAACCTGTCAAAGAAAATTGATACATGTATATACTAGGCCAAATTCAGGGAGTTGGTGCGGTGATCGGTCACATGCAGGTGTGACCTCGATCCTATCGATAATACCACCGGATTTTGAGAGTAAAAAATAAAGGAGTTCTACCCTGTTTGCGCCCACATTTACGACTAGTACTAGTTGCGCAGTGCAGTTATCCCCATTAGTTTGAACACCGTAGTTTGGGCTGGACGATTTACTTTCTAGGAGGAAAATTAAATATGTATTAAAACTTTAGGATTCCACTGCTGCTATTTCGTTTGTATTGTGCTATTAATTTTACAACCTCACGCTAAATAAATAATTCACAGTCCCTTGAGTGTAAATATTTTATGATAGCAAAAATCAAGCGTCGAAATGTCACGGACCAATCGCCCACTGCTTCCATTCCTCGTCTTCTTCGAGAGACTACTGGAATAACCAGTCTCGTCAACTAGAGGCACTGGCATTTATAGTGAAGCAGTGGTCAGTTTTCCGATGTCTTCGTAGACCAAAGTACGAGAGGTCCGAGAACTGTAACTTTGCTTGCCTTTATGCCTGGTGAATTAGCAAAGGTCTCATAGCTAACTCATGGCCAGTGTTCTCCCGGTCTTTTGGAAGAGCATTTGGGAAGTTTTCATAAAAAAGCATAATATCCTCGTACCTTCGGGATTATGAAGTGAGTCGCACTTACGAGCCACCGTTACAGATTGGGTGAGTAATCCGAAAAAACGACTGTATACTCTTTTATCGGTCAGATAGAGGCAACTCTGAGAAAGAACAATATTTGCTAGCCTTAATTGGCTAGCTCCAGTAAATTTGTATGGGCAGGGATGTTCGCACGTTGCTTAAGTGCACAATTAGCTGAACACTAAAGTAGCTAAATATTCTTGTATAAAATACTGCAGGATATAGTTTTACTCTTGCTGTAATAGTACCAATCATGTTTACTATGTCTCGCGATTTTAAGCGGCCGTTTTCGGGGCCCATTTGTGGAGTGGGTGAGCCACCCACTCAATAAATGGGCCACGCACTCTCTGGCAAATTTGAATTCTTTCGTAGTTATTTTTCACTTCAGTATTTGAGTTATTTCGCTTTAGTATTATCAAGGAAATACACTATAGTATTTTTGTAATATCTAATGTTTTTCTAAATGTATTTTAAAAGGCATTTTACTGGAAAATACATACGTCGAACTCAACATATTAATTATAGTCAATGGTTTCATTATGGTCATAAACAAAGTCCAATATTGTTTTAAGGCTAACTTTGATTTTTTTATTTTATTTATGCCACTAAAAACATGATACTTACAATATGTATTCGATTTCCTATTTCTCATAGTAAAGGATTTTATAAATAAAATAAAGTTACTTTTCTATTAAATTCTTTTAGCTTGAAAACAATATATTGCATGATTAAATTAGAAACTCCAAAAACAGAAGAGGTTCTTAATTTGTAGTATTCATTTTCATAACTAAAATGAACTATTTACTGAAGCGTATAATTTTATTGGACCAGTAGCGCCATCTGCATTCACATCTCTTACACTCTCTATCTCTTCCCGTTCTTTAAATCCAGTAGCTACAAAAGAGGGAATACGTTGAGATCAAATATTGCTTACGGAAAATCAATTAATAAGAGTACAATAGATAGAACACAGGCTTAGGATTTCCAAACTATTTTAGACTTTAACTTTAACAAATCGAAGTTAGAAATTGTTTAGTAAATCACTTTGGAATCAAATAAGTTAAGTTAATCAATTATAGGCATTGTTCCACGAAATTACTTTTAAATTTAGTTGTATGTATGCATATATTTAAGGATGCGTTTGCCTATATAAATATAGGGCGCATCCTTACAGGATATATTATTACAGGAGATAGTGCCATGTGATAGTGGAGATAGTAAGTAATTTGTGTAAAGTAATAGCTTTTAGTTTCCATACAAAAAAATAATGATTTTAAATACACATATATGCTGTGTGATGCTGCTATGCTGGTCGCACTGGGAGGTACGACTTACTAGTATTGAGGGTTGCCTTTTTCGGAGTGAAACAACCCTTATAACTCCCGCATGTATTTTAATGTAGATACGTTCGATTATTATACTTTCTTTTTTCTTCACTAACATAATCAGTATACGCTATCTTCTTCAAAGCAAGACGATAAATATGACATGCTTCAAGGTAGCGTCCCAGGGCCTCTGTTATTTTCTTAAATTATATAAGACAAAACGCTACTTTTTGAAGATGATAGCACGACTGATATATAGTATGGTATAATTTTGAATCTGAAGGCTTAATAATAATAATATTGTTATCAACCTTAACAAAATTAAAGTGATGCACTACCACCAGCGTCTTATAAAACCTGTAGTTAATGTACATTAGAATTTTCGTCTTTCTTAGGCGGGTTGGTAACTGCATACTGCAGTATTATGTTGTTACTCACAAAAAAACACTACTGTCTGTTCCCTGGTATACGTTTGTTATAGATAATGGTATAACAATCCGGACCAACGACTTAACGTGCTTTCCGAGGTACAAACTCCCTCAACCAACTGGACCCGGACAGAAATTTTAGTATTTACACAGCGATTTCTTGTCCGGCGTGGGGATCAAACCCACAACCTACTAGACTTATACCGCTACGCTACGGAGGCTGTCAAATCTGAAGTAAACTTGGGTGACGAACAGTTACAACCTGTGTATTGGAAAATACCGCGCACAACACCCCACCAGCCTGAACTTGACATCTTATCAAATAAACCAGGCTCCTATAATAATAGTCAAAGGATTTTTTGACTTCACGCTTTACTGGATTCAAGGCTTATTAAAATGTGTGTTACATTTTAGTAAATAAGCTACTATTGATATGGGTAAAGGAAGGAATATTTTCTGCAAATCCCGTCGAATTGCAAAGAATGTATAGGCGTTCTTTATAACTCCATAAACGAATATGTTTAACATAAAATATAGGCTTTGAAATATTTTTCATTTACGTCGCTTTGATAACCAAATTTTCCATCAATAGGCTAGTTGACAATTTTTAGAACCCACTCGTAACACAAGCATTTTAGTTTAGCACGAGGGGTTAACAAGAATACTAGTAGAAAGTGATGGTATATCTGCCATTATGTTGAGGACATGTGCACCCGAGTTGACTCCTGCCTTAACACGCCTCTTTCACCTCTCTCTAGAGACTGGACTGGTGCCGAAGTCTTGGAAGCTAGCAAATGTGCAACCCGTGCCCAAAAAAGGTAGTCGTGCTGACCCTACAAACTACAGGCCTATCTCCATCACCTCCATACTGTGCAAGAGCATGGAGCGTGTTATCAACACCAGGCTTTTAGCGTACCTAGAAGCTAACAACCTCCTCAGCGATCGACAATACGGTTTCCGCCGAAACCGGTCCACTGGGGATCTTCTAGCGTACGCTACCTACATCTGGAGTGAGGCCATCGAGAGACACGGGGAAGCACTTGCCGTTTCTCTGGACATCTCGAAGGCCTTTGACAGGGTTTGGCACGATAGCCTTATTGGCAAGCTTCCTGCATACGGTCTACCTGCTGCATTTCGGATTTCCTGAGGGATCGGTCATTGCGAGTGGTCGTTGACGGCTGCTCGTCTGAGCAAATGGCTGTCAATGCCGGTGTTCCCCAGAGGTCTGTACTCTCTGCGACGCTTTTCCTGCTGCATATCAACGATCTGCTGAAGCTCGGTACCTTTGGGTATGCAGACGACAGCACGGTCGTGGAGAGCTACACTTCCAATGCGCGGGCCAGTGGGCCGGATATAGAGTTGCTCAGAGAGGCCATAGTTGAACGCTTAAACTTGCCCCTTAAGGCAGTCTCCGATTGGGGCGATGCCAACCTGGTTCAGTTTAACGCTAGTAAAACCCAGGCGTGTTTGTTCTCCGCAAAGAAGAGGCCGTTTCGACTGTCTCCTTCTTTCCGAGATGTATCCGTGCAGTTAACTGACAAGCTTGAGCTGTTAGGCGTTGCTCTTTCATCGACTCTAAATTTTGGCTCATATATTGAGTCAAATCCCAAATAGCCTCCAAAAAGCTTGGCATCCTCTCGAAGGTGAGAAAGTACTTCACACCAAATCAGCTGCTCACTTTATACAAAGCCCAAGTTAGAGCATGTATGGAGTACTGTTCTCATCTTTGGGATGGTTCCGCCAAGTATCAACTAGAGGCACTGGAGTCGATTGAGAGGCGCGCCAAAAAGTTAATAGGCAACGTAGCCGAGTCTCAGCTGCAAAGCCTTGCGCACCGACGAAGGGTTGCCAGTTTGTCGGTTTTTTATCGGATACATTTCGGAGAGTGTGCTGAGGAACTGCACAACTTAGTTCTGCCTTCACCTTTCTTCTATCGGACAACAAGACACTCGGAGAGGCGCCATCAGTACATGGTCGATATTCCCAAAATACGTACGAAGCGCTTCGAGTCCACGTTTTTTGTACGTACTGCGGAGATGTGGAACTCCTTGCCGGGGTCTATATTTCCCGATAAGTACGATATGGGTCTCTTCAAATCAAGAGTAAACCGGTTCCTTCTAGGTAAGCGTGCTCCATCCTAGGCTATTCCGATGCTTAACATCAGGCAGGGTGTAGTCAAACGCTAAACTATTTCTAATAAAATAAAAAAAAATAAAAAGACAGCAAAACACTGCAAGTAATGCTTAAAAAGAAAAAAAAAGGGAAAGAGTTAAGAATGCTAGACGCAAAGCGCTAAAATAGATATGAAAACGATGTCAGTCATTTTAATCTACACATTTTCGGTGTCCTAACGCCATTCCAGGATTGATGACGTCGTGACACAGACAATGTAATAGTAAAGGATACAATAAAAAAATGCCTGTTTGTGTCTGCCGGTTTGTCTGTCTATCTGTATATAATATCTGTTTGATCTGGCTTATCTTACAGAGTTTTATCAGACTTTTAGTGATAGATAGCTACTTTATTCTGTCTATCTATTTATTTGTACATTTCTTCTACCTTCTCTCTAAAACAGTAGTACCGATTTAAATGCTGTTTTCATTATTTTATAGCTTATAAAATCCTTATTTTACGCTGACAAAGTTGCGGGCTCCAGCTAGTTCTTAATAAATGTATGGTTTGCCCAAAACTTATCACAGCCTGATCGCGAATCCATCGGAATTAAATAATTCGTACAATTCGATTTGATGTTCTTCATAATCAACACAAGAGATAGGTATACACATTGTGAAACGCATTTAAAATGTACATGTTCACGTTTACGAGAAGAGTTTAATGTGTATTCGTACACAGCTAGCAACAAACCCGTCATCCTTAAAGAATACCGCCTGTGGTAGTGACATAAACCTATTTATTTACATTATTTGGTACTGACGGTGTAAACCTATCTTCTTTGTTGACTGTACATCGGTTTTATAAACTTTGATATTCCCATGACATTTCTATTTAACGTTCTTCCAAGTTTTATCTCACCGCAAAAAAAGTTTTAATTTGAAAAAAGTTTTTACATTTTAGCTTTGGACTTGGATTTACTTCATACTCTGAGAATTATTATAATCCTTACATATGGTGTGCAATAATATGAATACGAATATGCTTTTTTGTTTTTGTTAATACTAGGCGAATGATAGTAGTGGACTGAGAGCTATCGACCGAAACGGCCAGGTAATTTGATCATTCATAAAAATGATTTATCAACTTACCTTGAGCACTCTAAGAAAAAAAACGTCGACCTGGCAGGATTCGTGTGGTGGATGTGGGTGTTATGGAGTGGGGGGAAAAAAAAAGTTAAAATGATCAGGATTACTTTTTATGCCAAATATGGTATATGGTTTGCCTACCTCCCCAAAGCACACAAAAAAAATCTGGCGTCATTTGGTTGGTGGAAAGGTATCGCCAGGCTTGATATAGTGAGGAAAAAAATTATTATTTTTAGGTAATAAGAACAAGGCTGGCTTTTTTTGTGCTTAACGTTTATTATTAAGGGGCATGAAAAAGAGCGCGTGGAGGGGATACACGCGACGACGGCGTCCGTGCTCTTTTGGCGCGTAGTTTATGTTCGGTAAACCGAACGCGCCTGGCGGTCCTCGTCGTTGAGCGGAAAGAGCCGAAAGTTTCCGGAACGCCAGCTGTTTGAGATCCAGTAAAACTTAAGATTATTCTAACTATTCACGATAAAAGTCCAAACAGATTAGCAATTTGAACTTTTACCACCATTCACTTAATAAATCTTAACATAACCTTACCTAGGATGTACTAAATTCTAATGGTAAAAACTCGAGAATATCGTTCCATTTTCATTTATCCTTAATTTCACCAACTCATGTCGGTAAATCCTAAAACTTATTGATAAATCTTAGGATTTATCGTAATTCGAACTTTTACATATATACGTTTTCAATAGTATCAAAAATTTCAAATCAAACTAGCGTTAGCACAAGATATTCTATGTCTTCTATTGCAAGACTAGACTAGACCTCATTTTACCATGTACATTTTTCATTGTCGGCTGCTTGAGGGAAACTTTTTTTGTAAAAAACATAGGTATTACTTTAAAAGTTTAAGGCCACGTTTCGATATTAATAGAAATTGTCCTGCCAATTATTAGCTAAGACCAAGAAATCAAGATGGATAGGAATATATCATAGATTAGTTATACCTAGTGCCTGTTCAGCCATTCTGGAGGCTAATCACGTAACAATATTACTATGACTTCGATAAAAATATCTTGATTACACATATATATATATACATACATTCACGCCTCTTTTCCATTGGGGTAGGCAGAGACCACTTCCTTCCACTTGCTACGATCTCGACGTACCACTGTCGCCTCTTCTAAATTTATTTATCTCGGTTCTTAGGTTTAAAGTACTTTACACCCGGTCTTTCATATGAATGTCCTCGATTTGAACGGGAAAAATCCGACTTGGTCTCACTTCCAACACTTCCGTTCACATTGTAAACTTTTCCAACACTTCCGTTCACATTGTAAACTATACCAACACTTCCGTTCACATTCGCCCTATAAATTTTACTTGTTAGTCTCCTTTCTTTCATTTTTCTATATATCCGAACCAGTATATCGTACATAAATTTTTAAACTTTCGCGTATCATAATTATAATTTAAAGCTCACAGGTATTAACGCGATAAAAAAATCCTTTTTTTTTTACCCGACGACGTTTTGATCAAGTTACATTTGATTGTGGTCACGGGCAAACTCTCTGCCCGACAATACAATACCTTTCTCAATCTCGTTACTACATCTACTTACATATTACAAGTTCTAATCTAATCACTTCATTACTTATTTGGTTATTGTAACGCATTATCTATGTTATTATTACAATATTTATTGAACTCACATTCACTTAATAAATTGACATATTTAAAATATTTTTTTCACGCATATTAAACGTTGTGTAGCGAAGACATTTTGATCCAAGTCGTAGTTACGCGATTAGCCTGGTTGGTGTGATTGCATATTTAACAAACATGGAAAGTTTCAAATATTCGCTTTATAGTATATTTTAGTGATACTTTCATAATTTGCCAAAAGCCGACAGTAAAATCAATGGGGCCCTTTGACTTTTTTGGCTTAACTGTCAATCCGGAAAAGTTATTTTCCTGGACGGACAATATGCGGATAAAGGAGGCTTTTGCTACATCCGGAAAAGTACCAAGCTGTTATTGTAGGGTGCTCGCGTATGATGTCAAGTGGATGTGTATGGTTTGCCTTCGCTCATGTTTAACCATTCGGCATTTTGTAAACCTATAAAGTAATTCAGCTAAAATTATAACCGCGAAAGTTTGTAAGAATGTATGAATGTACACTTTCACGTAAAAACAATGGAACGGATTTGGCTGAAAGTTACACACTACCATTTAATAAATATCCACGTGCAAACTTTGAACTGTGGATCGGAGTGTGTAGCCTATGGGTATTTTTATATAGGCTACACTCTCCGACCCACTTCAGCAGAGGGACAAGGTTGAAACCGCGGGGCGCAACTAATGAAAAAATAAATTTATTCAGCACCCAAGTATTTACTAATTAAATCGACACAGGTGCACATTGAAATGTTTGAGTTCAATTTTCCGCAATTCCTTTCACCTTTAGCCCACATGGGGCGTTTTGTAGATTTTAAACCAAAAAGCTGGAATCATGCTTGTTTTCATGATCAATGAAGTAGCAAAAAACAATGTGACTAACTACATATGCCTGTCCGAAAAAAAATACAGACTGATACAGACATATACATAAAGATCTGATAAGGCTAATCCCACATTGTGCGTGCGCTTTCCTCGAGCATGCAGACTCCATCCATACATACCTACTTATTTTAAAAGATGGTGGTTATATGGGTGTTGTCTCGCGGGAAGATAGAAAAATATTATTTAACATGAGCATTTCGCTTCATCAGCCCAGTTTACGTCCACTGCTGAACGCGGGCCTCCTCTTAACAGTCCTTGGCAAACCAGGCTAGTTGATAAATTTCCATAATCACCACGCTTCCCTGGCGGATTGGTAATCGCGGTAAGATGGTAGGTAGCCTTGGGTCGATAGATGCCACTGCCCATCCATCAGGTATACCTAAGTCCCTTAGTCGCCTCTTACGACACTCATGGGGCATAATATATCAACTATGGGTTGATATATTTTATGCCGCTGTACTTCCATCAGATGTAAGTCTCATAGTAGCCTCCACACCCATGGCAAGACCATCAATAATTATATTCTACTTAATAATTGATTTCTTATTCCAGAGATTGCCGAATTAACGCACAAATTTTCATCGGTCACACTGTACAGGAACCAGACAGTGAGATACTCCGCTCGGATGCACGCTATCATCGCCTGTCAGATGGAGTTCCAGCTGTACCCAATGGACATCCAGTCCTGTCCTATTTATATTGAAAGCTGTAAGTACTTAGTATCAAAGCCAATTAATTAATTACTTCACGCACGTATAGACTTTAAAATGAACTTGCAGCAGCGGTCTTTTCTTAAACGTGGTTTAAAATGAGAGCTAACATCTCGATAGGTAGCTATCCAGGTCTTTCGGTATTTCAGATGGCTATGAGCGGTATTTAACAATTTCCATTAGACTGTCGGCTGGTCCGCCAGTGTAGGTAGTAAGAAAATTCAAAATAACATGAGAAATTGATGTAATGTTCCTTGCCAGAGCTTACATCATCTCTTGTAAGCGCTTACTGACGCTCGGTTGTTGATTTTTAATCACAATCCGCGTTGCAACAATTAAACACTGCACAGTATTTTTTACCGTAGTTGTTGTTTCTCTATTACACCGTGGGATCGGTGAAGTAGGTACGTGACGTACAAATCTCTTGCGTCCGTCAATGTTAGCTCCTACTACACTCGGCGTCACAGAAATCGCACCTCTTCGAAAATAAGTTTAAAGCATATCCCGCCAGCAACGAATACATTAAACCCAATTCATATTGGTATCAATTAAAAGTATGTTTCACGACCTTTAAATTAACAACAGTTAGAATTCCTAAACACAACAGAACTCATTAGCACGTAACGTTTAAAAAAATGTTGTCAAAATACGCATTACAACGGCCACTAATTGCACCTCCCTCCCGGGTCGCCCGTTTTACACCCTTATAGGGTGGTAAACGGTGTAAGGGTGTAAAACGGGCGACCCGGATTAAACAATGGAGGGCTGTGCTCTTCTCGGATGAGACGAGGGTGTGTCTTTTCTGCAACGACAGGCGTCGAAGAGTGTATAGGAGGCAAGGGGAACGATTCGCACAAGCCTGTATTCAAGAGACAGTCGAATACGGGGGTGGCTCGTGCATGTTCTGGGGCGGCATGTTAATCGACGGCAAAACGAATCTTGTGTTGTGTTTTTCGGACTAGAAGTGCTCGCGGGCAACGGTCGCTGACTGCTGTTATGCTAAACTCATACCACGAGGTGAGGACCCTACACCACTAAAACCCCCCGGACACTCCTTCGCCAGCGACCGCCCTGAGCCGAGGTCCAAGCCCCACGCGGGGCGCCCTCTTGCGCAGGTTGCTTAGTTTGTAGTTTTTCAACTATGTATTAAGGCTGGAGCTCTGCTCGCCTTTATGCCCGGTGAAGTAGCAAAAGCCTCGTAGCTACCTACGTATGACAATCTGAAAAAAAAAACCTTCGGTCTGCCGGGTACGCATAAGCAATCCGACCCCCGGCGAGTGAGACAGGCCTGCCATAATACAGATAGTAATTTCTCATTCACCCATAATCTTTCCATATCAATTTATACTTTATTTCTTTCCCAGTTTCCTACAGTAACCAAAAAGTTCGATTCCGATGGAGTGACGCGGGAGTGACCATCAATCCTGAACTTAAACTGCTGCAGTACCACATCGGAGAACCATTGCGACTTGAGGAGACAAACGGATACATGATCGATAAAGATGGTAAGTTTTGGAGAGAAGCTTATATTTGTGTATTTAAACTTGATACTGCAGTCACAAACTCACCAACTCAATACTGTCACGGCCATCAGTGGCGGACGTTGGGACATTAAAAATAATGCACTGATCTAATGGCCTTCACTGTTGCCTGTGTTAGTGGTGGCCGTTGGGAGTATACCGTCAAGCTTAGTGCCTATTACAAAACCGTCTTTGAGGTCGATTTGCTGCTTAAAGTAAATCCTGGAGAGCCTTGATAAGGCTAATTGATAGGGCCTATAAGGATAATCAAGAAATCAGAGCGCCTTGCATTTTCTTGAAAGCAAAACATTTCAAATAAGCTAGCAGTTTTAAAATCATTATTAGGTAACTTACGTTACTTATACATTCATAATCATCATCAACCCGTATAACGTCCACTGCTGAACATGGGCCTCCTCCCGAGAAAGGGTATTTGCCATAGTCACCACGCTTGGCAGGCGGGTTGGTGACCGCAGTATTATATTGTACCAGACAAGGAAACGCTTCTGCCCGTTCCTTGATATACGATTATTATTCGATAATGTTATAATAATCGGGACCAACGGCTTAACGTGCTTTCCGAGGCACGGAGCAAAGCCACGGCAACCAGACCCGGAAATAAATCTTAGAATTTACACAAAGATTTCCTGTCCGGAGTGGGGAACGAACCCACGACCTCCAAAGTTGTCCGTGCGTAGCGAATCGTAAAATTGTATGATATTAACTAATACATTGATACCTTTAAATTTAACGATTGTACCTACATAGGTACAATCGGTACATACCAAGAGAACTAAACATTCTTTCACCTTAAGGGCCTATGCACACCACGTTTTTTAAACGCCCCGTCGACGCGCCTTTGTAGCGATACAGACGCGATACGCACGCAAGTCAGACGCAGCCTGTAGACCTTTGCACACCTGTATAAATACAGACGCGCGTGTGTAGCGATACAGACGCGATGCAAACGCGCGTGTGTAGCGATACATACGCGATGCAAACGCGCGTGTGTATCTATGAATTTCAGTTATGAAGTTTTCTGTGTCGAAAGGCTCCATTTTTTTGTTCCAAAGACGTGCGGTGCACCAAATCGCTAGATTGCTACTAGCGTAGATTCACACTTCCCTTTCCCTCGTTGCGGGGGAAACCCCGTCCGTAGGGAAGGCGCGCGCGCTAGACGCGCCGGTGCCGCGCGTTTGTATCGATACAAACGACAACAAACTGCTATGCAAGATAAAAACGCGCCGGCGACGGCGCGTTTAAAAAACGTGGTGTGCATAGGCCCTAAGACCTGATCTCAGCCCACCAATTTTAAAGTGATTACAAATATACGCGACTAACTAATAAAATAACAAAATACGATGAATGGAGATACAAGCTACGCCCCGTGGTTTTGCTCGCCTTACTCTGCTCCAGTGGGTCGGAGCGTGATGTTTTGTAGCCTATATGTTAATTTTTCAGCCAGTTCCGTGCAGTAGTAGGATTTAAAATATCTTTTTAATTCATCGTATTTTATAAATATAAATATTTGATAGTCGCTTTGTAAAATTCAGATTTAAATGTAATATTTCTCTATAGAGGGTTTCCTGGAAGAAAAATCATAACTGAATTAAACTCGCCTTTGTACAAACATATAAAAAACTTGTTTCTTTGTTTAAAATGTATTGTATCATGTGCTTCTGTGTGTGTAATAAAGTATAAATAAACTAGTTTCCCGCGCGCGGTTTTACCCGCGTATCTGCCATTCCTATAGGAACTTTATAATTAAACTGCACCGGTGGCTCAGTGGTTACGATAGTTGCCTCTGAGCCCTGGTGTTCTGGGTTCGATTCCCACCCGGGACAATTATTTGTGTGAACCACAAATAGTTGTTCTGAGTCTGGGTGTTCTTTGTGTCCGTGAAATGAATGTTTGTAAAGTCCCCCGCGACACAGGGATTTATTTCCCTGGTGCGGGAGGTGTCTTTTAAAAAAAAAAATATATACATATATATAGCCTATTTTTCTCCTGGATAAAGTAGCTTTTTAATTGTGTAAAAAAAATGAAATTAGTCCACTAGTTTCGGAGCCTATTCAATGCAAACATACCAACAAACAATCTAATATTTCCTATTATTATTATAGATCAAAATTCCATGGATAAACAATTCTCGCTATCACTTTTTCATACCTTAAATAAGTATTTGCATAAGCACAATTAAAAAAAAAAGAAATATGTAAACTTGACTTTTTTTGGTTTTGAAGTAGCCAAAGCCTCGTGGCTAAAGTACCCAAGTTACTTTAGCCACCAGGCTTTTGTTACTTTTCTTCTTTTGCTACACCGGGCATAAAGGCGAGCAGAGCTCCAGCCTAAGAAAAAACTAACCTAAAAAACTACAACTAAGCAACCTGCATAAGAGGGCGCCCCCTGTGGGGCTTGGACCTCGGCTCAGGGCGATCGCTGGCGATGAGATTGAGGGATTATGACTTAAAGTATTTTAGGAGGCTTTGTGCAACTGTTTGCGCTCTACTTTACAGTTCGCGGGCCTCTCGGACTTCAGGTCTACGAGGGCATCGGAACGTTCTTTGCAAACTAAGGGTCGGGAGGAAATCTTGAATGTTTAGGTCACACAACCACTAGCTTTATAATATCAGTATAGATTATAGGTCTACTCACTCATTTTACCTTTAGCCGTAACATATATATATATGTTACGGCTAAAGGTAATATACATTGGAGTAGGGACACCACGTTTTATTAAGAGTTGCGGACTTAAAGAGGACTCGGGAACTCTGTTTGACTGTTTGACATGTAGCTCATAATATTATGTTGTATGACTATTATTATACATTAAATAGGTACTTTCGAAATACACACTATTATCCAATAAAACTATACTGTTCAAAATAGTAATTATTCATCAATGTTGCTTGTACAGATTAATTAAGCACTTTGATGTGTTTCCTGCTTCAATGTTACCACTTTTAGGGAAACTCTCCCGCCTTTTCGGTGTTCAATTATTTATGGGGCTTTGCTCTCCTTTACTCGTCACTATTTCTTCTGGTACATGCTTAATCATTGATTTACCTCTAATGAGTGTACAAATCAATAAAATTCAAGTGTCTATTTGTGTGAATATAAAAATAAGAGGATTTTACTTAATGAATGTAAAAAGGTTACAAGTAACAATAACGCAATTAAAAAATAGTATCTGTCTGTTTGTTCCGGCTTATCTCAGTAACGGCTGCACCAATTTTTTTTTTTTTGATGGTACTCTCACTTTTATATAGTCCATCTCCAAAATTGTAGTACCGATTTAGACAGGTCCTTCGTTGTTTTATTTGCAAGTGACTGACGCGCGCGGTCGATGCTCTATTTATAATCAGAGGGTATAATTCCCTCTGATTATAATTATCGCATCAAAAGCGCGCGACGCACGGCCGTTGATAGCCCCACGTCTATCGCAAACGGCTTCACATATTGTCATACTCTGACTATTGTCACATCAGTCGCAGAAGATTAATCGCAGCTTTGATAGGCACCGAAATGAATCTACACTCGGTTCCAAAAATAACGGGTCAGTCACATAAACCCGAATATCTCCCGAACTACGTATGCCATCCTAATGCAACGAAGACTGTTCAATTGAGAATTTAATTATACAGATAAAAAATAAAATAAAACTTAGTTGCACCCACAATATTAATCTCTAAATTTAAAAAAAACTAAAGTAGTCATAATTTTCTAAAATTTTTTTATGATTGTTTTTCATCACTTTCTTCATTTAATACTTTGTATTGCCTCCACGAGCTCTTCTGACAGCTTCCAGGCGATAAGGCATGCTGTACACCAAATTTCGGAGCCGGTGCTGAGGAATACCTTCCCATTCCTCCGCCAGTGCTTGTTTGAGCTCGGGAAGCGTGATTGGTGGGGGGTTTCGACAGAATAGAAATGGAAAGCATCCATAATGACATGAAACAAAAATATTGTTTTTAAAAATAGTCATTTTTTATTATTTTGTTTTTCTAATGAAATTTTTTAAATCAACCTGTTCAAATAATATGCTATTAGAAGCGCAACTAAAAAGTCTTTATTCTGTTTTTTATTTCATTGATCTAACTTTTACAGTTCTGGAGGTATTTCAATTTTTGTGACTGACCCGTTATTTTTGGAACCGAGTGTATATTCAGTTCTATTAAATCGTGGTTTTCTTTAACCTACGGCTAAAGATAACTGGTTAGTGTATTTGTAGTGTAATACACCTGTATAATATTGTACTTTTCTGTTTATTGTTAGTTATTCCGCGCCTGAAACCATCTCAGAAACTTAATAATGCTTGTAAAATAACTTAAGTACATACAAAATTATATTAAGCCCTTACGGCTATTAAAATTGGAATAGCGTTACTCGTTAAAACTAGAATAACAAAGAAAATTAAGTTGATTTTTAACATACTTCTGAAATTATTTAAATTATTTGTAGGCTCTAATTTATCAAAAGATTCCAGCGCTGTCTGACTGATCTATGTAGTCATCATGAAGTTGATCATCATTGAGTAATTAGGTCATTACAGCCGTTTAAAAATTGCCATAGCGGACGGTATTTCACGTCCACACGGCGGGGTATTGGTTAAGTTTTCAACTAGCAATAATCGCACCTCGGATTAACCTCTTCGGTAATACGAGGGGTAGTTTCACTTTGCAATTGAATATACATATAATACGACAAAGACGTGCCATTGTGTCTTTCGTTACCAGCACCCTATAAGTATGTACTACATTTAGTTCTAAAATCTGTCACTAGATGGCGCTGACTAAAAGTTGTAAAACTCGCAAGCGTTTGGTTCATTCCATTTGGGTAGTCTGTTGCGAAGAACTGTTGTAATTTAACTTTGCGCAGAGGCAATATCGTAACCGATGAGGTTAATCCGAGGTGCGATTATTGCTAGTTGAAAACTTTACCAATACCCCGCCGTGTGGACGTGAAATACCGTCCGCTATGGCAATTTTTGAACGGCTGTAATGGCCTTATAATGCAATGATTATCCACTTCATGATGAATACTAAGATCAGATAGCGTTTGAATCTTTTGATAAATTAGAGCCGACTTTAAATATTAATTCTGAATTATTTTAAAAATCAACTTAATTTTCTTTATTTATTAGTATTCTAGTTTTAACAACTAACGCTATTGCAATTTTTAATGGCTGTAAGGGTCTAATATATTCTTGCATGTAGGTACAAGTAATTTTAACAAGCATTATGAATTTTCTGAGATGTTTGATATATTAGTAGCTTTCAGGCGCGGAATAACTAACAATAAACAGAAAAGTACAATATTATACAGGTTAATATATTACAACACTAAACAGCTCTTTCCACCGTGGGTTATAATATAATTTAAACATTAAAAATATTATTTGCATGCATTTTTATAATATATAAGTTAAGACATTTTTATGAAATGAAATGAAATAGTTTATTAGTAGGTAACGTAGACGAATAATTCGCGCTTGTTTTACGTAATTTATAATTAATCAACAAATAGGAACATTATTTTTATTTACTTAAATTAAGAACAAAAATATTTTACTATGTACAGAAAGTATTCAATAGATGGTACTAAAACCATATGTATAATCTTATTTTAAACTAATTAATATTAATAAACTTAGCGTGGCCCGTGAGTATTATTATAAAAGGACAAACAAATTATCCGCGTAGTTTAAGAAATTAAGGCGCTGTACTTAGTCAAAATAGGCTTTACAAAACAGTTTTTTAGCCAAATGTTTACATTTTAGAGCAGTTAAAAAAATATATGTTAATCTTGATCATATTTATGGGGGGACCATTGTGTTCAAAACACGTTTTCGGTAAATTTTCTCGATAAAAAAAAAACCATAAAATAACCATTTAAATTGAAATTGTAGCAATTGTAACTGTATTATTTATAAACAAATCTTGATAATATTAATAACATTGATGTAATATATAATAATAAAGGGAACTATTGTTTTTATTTATCGATTGGAATAAGATATTTGCAAGGATTAATGTATTTAATAACTCGAACGAGTCGAACGAAACGTTGCGCCATCGCGGCGTCTCTTCGCTTCTCTTTCATTTCTACGCGGAGTAACAGTGACAAAACTAATACGTAAAAGTCGTCTATTCACCGCGCCTTAAATCAACCAGCGCTGGCTGGGTTCTCGTCGAGTCTTTCTATATTTACCTACGGTGTGACATCCGTAGAAGAATTACTAGAAGAAATTCCGGAATTATTCTTTAAGTTACATTTACGTGATTACCTTCCTGGTCTTCGTCTCATCTTAATGCTGTATTTTAATTCCAGGAAACTACTCAAGGCTAGTAGTGTACTTCAGATTCGAGCGTCAGATCGGGCACCACTTGATCCAGACGTTTGCTCCATCATCCCTGGTGGTGATGCTGTCCTGGTTCAGCTTCTGGCTCGACTTGGACGCTATTCCTGGAAGGGTCACCCTGCTTGTTACCTGCATGTTGACTTTGGTTACTATGTTTACTGGGCTTCGAGCTGATATCCCTCCAGTGGCTTATGTGAAGGTAACTTATTTTAACTGGGTAAACCTGGTTCACGCTTCGCTTATATGATTCGTAGCATATCTATATTGTAGCTTCCTTTCCCTTTTCTCTTTATACAAATCATTCAGTCTTTTATTGGCAATAGGTATTTTAAAAAGCATCAAGCGTTTTTTTCTTTGTCATGATCGTCATCCTATAGTTATTATAATTCCAAAATGCGCAGTATTTTTTTCTTTCATGATTTAACAAATATTAGATATGAAAGGTTCGTGTACCTAAGGTGAAGAAATGGGCCAGACGCCTGCACCCCGCACGTATTATTGACGCCTGAAACAACATATATATATGTATATATATTTTTATTTTTATTTATTCATTAATTTCATTTACACGCGGCTTCGCTCACATTGTTACTGCTAATACCTCCAAGAATATGTGTAGGTACAAAGTTTCATGACGTTCAGTAAAGTCGTTTTCGCGTGAAAGCGTAACAAACAAACTTACATTCACATTTATAATATTAGTAGGGATTTACGCTAAAGAAAACAAAAAAGGAGCCATTTTAAAAGGCTGGAGCTCTGCTCGCCTTTATGCCCGGTGAAGTAGCAAAAGCCTCATGGCTACCTACGTAAGTCCAAACGAAAAAAAAGAGCCATTTTAAATCCATACTTCCATACTAATGATATAAATGAGAAAGTGTGTATCTGTTTGTTTGTCCTTCTTTCACGTAAAACTACTGAATGGATTTGGCTGCTTTGCACGGGAATAGTTTTTTTTTTTTTATAGACGACTCCCGCACTAGGGAAATAAATCCCTGTGTCGCGGGGGACTTTACAAACATTCATTTCACGGACACAAAGAACACCCAGACTCAGAAGAATTATTTGTGGTTCACACAAATAATTGTCCCGGGTGGGAATCGAACCCAGAACACCAGGTCTCAGAGGCAACTATCGTAACCACTGAGCCACCGGTGCAGTCAATAAGCTCGATTTACAAATAGGCTACAAAAAATCACGCTCCGACCCACTGGACCAGAGTAACGCGGGTAAAACCGTGGGGCGCAGCTAGTCAATATATACATATAATAATATAAAAACATTGCAGCTTATGATACCAGCCCGGCTAGCACAGGCAGTGCGACTCGAGTCTACTCTACGGAGGTCGACCAATCATATTGCAGAAACGCACTGTCACGTGACACTTTCTGCAATGTGATTGGTCGGCATCCGTCGAGTAGACTTGAGTCGCGCTGCCTATGCTAGCCGGGCAGCTTACCTATGTAAATGGCATTGTCACCTGTTCTTCAATTCCAGGCCCTGGATCTATGGATGGCTGGTTGTATGATGTTCGTGTTCGCTGCCCTGGCGGAGTTCGTGGTGGTGAAAGTGTTAGACAAGCAGTACCAGATGAACAAGACTAAAGCGCAGGAGTCTATGCCGAGAATCATACCAGTGGTAAATATTTTATTTGTGATATCTCAAACGATTTACATACACTTTTATTTGTCAATTAAACGCAATAAAATAAAAAATAATCTAAAAAAACAAAAACATCCCTACGATGCTGTATAAAATTACATTGAAGTATTCGTTTTTTCATTATGTTGTTTTCATAAGGTGAAGTTATGGGAACCGTGATGTGGGTTCAACTATAACAAACTATTTCAATTATTTGGGCTGTTAAAACAATGTTGATTTAGGTCTCAGTTAGACAGTATTTCCCATTTTCCAGGTCATGACCCGATACTGGGCCATTTAGATAAAATACCTGCCTTGTTTAAAAAAACTTGCTATCGATCGTTACATCTATACTACTATTGCTTGATGTTTGCTTGCAGGCACAATCTTCCCTTATTCGTATAAAATATGGCCTTTTCAATAAATGGGCTATAACTCTGAAGGATTTATTCAAATCAGCCCAGTAGTTCCTATGTTACCGCGTTCAAGTAAACAAAAACCGGCCAAGTGCGAGTCGGACTCGCGCATGGTTCCGTATCAGTCGAGTTGATTGAATGAAAAGTAAATTGCGGTTTACGATTTATGACGTATTAAAAAAAATACTTACAAGATCTCGTTCAAACCAATTTTCGGTGGAAATTTGCATGGTAATGTCCATCATACATTTTTTTTAAGTTTTATCATTCTTTTATTTTAGAAGTTACAGGGGGGGGAGACACATTTTACCACTTTGGAAGTGTCTCTCGCGCAAATTATTAGTTTAGAAAAAAATGACATTAGAAACCTCAATTTCATTTTAAAAGACCTATCCATAGATACCCAACACATAAGGGTATGATGAAAAAAAAATTTTGAGTTTCAGTTCTAAGTATGGGGATCCCCAAATTTTTTTCATTTTTTTTGTATTAAAATCTTAACGCGATTCACAAAATACATCTACTTACCAAGTTTCAATATTATAGTTCTAAAAGTTTCGGAAAAAAGTGGCTGTGACATTTTTTGCCATTTGGCTACGGAACCCTAAAAAACAAACTTTTCTACTTTCTATATTAGAGGATAAGATTAGATTATGTCAGTAGCCCCACTCCAGGAACAACAAGCGAAATTTAACTGTTCCTAGCTTCTGCTGCCGTACCAGTGCGACTCTGTTCTAATTTTATATTTTTGATTTGATTTGATTGATTGATTTGAGAATTGATATTAATAGCATATAAAATATATAAAAACACCTGACTGCAGTTTCAGCACTTAAAATTTAATTAATTGTTCAACGAAAATGTTGATCACAGTTGATTGATAATTTGATTGACTAAAATAAAACACTTATAAAATTTAAAAGGTAATATTAATTCAATAAAATGATGTCTTAAAAGATTGATATTTTGATATATCATAATCTATCAATCTGTTTAAATCACATTATTATGTTTACAAATTTATTACTTTGGATTAAGTAAAATATGTGATTGCAATTTACGTAGCCATTTTTTCATATAAAACGCAATCAATAATCTAATTATTAAAACATTTTTTTTTGTTGGAACGCACAGAATCAATATCTGTACTAATATTTAAAGCTTAAGAGTTTGTTGGCTTGAACGCGCTAGTCTCGGAAATTACTAGTCCGATTTGATTCATATTCTTCCTGCCCTTATCCCATATTACTTGGGGTCGGCGCAACACGTTTGTTTCTTCCATTCTGTCCTGTCACCCTGTCCTGTACTAGTTTTTTTAACGAAGCTGTCGTATTAGTAGCGTGTAATCTCGTCTTAAACACCTTGTTTTCTATACCAGTCCTAGCAAAGAGATTTTTTTTCTCTAAAGCTTAAAATAAGCTCGTAGAGTATTAATTAAGTAGAATACTAGCATTTTAGAAGTAGCATAATCGACTCTATGTTGCTTGCACCGAAATTTAGGTAAATATGCAGTTATGCACTCGACTATCCAATCTCCAGCCATAACGATCAATGTAAGAGATGGGTTAAAACCCCAAACTTCCAAAAATATTTTCTTATTTTTTTATTTCTTAAATATTTATAGGGGGTTTTATCCACATGGATGCGTCATCCCCATATTAGGTAATATATTAGGTAATATCACTACTATTACACCACTAAAATTAAAATAATTTACGAAAATATAGTAAGTTGTCCCGTTTCCGTAGAAGTTAAAATGACGTGGATTTCTATTGATAAAGGTATTTTCAAAATCGGTTCAGTGTATCCAGAGATTACCCCCTACAACTTCACGAACTCACAAACTTTACCTCTTTATAATATTAGTATAGATAAACTTCCCGCTACATCTGAATATAGATTAGCAGTTCAAAATCGAAACTAGATTATTGAGACGAAGATGTTCCGTTATCTTTGGCAGCGTTTGAACGGAGAGAAGGGTTCATGCGGGACCCTGGCTGCTTGGGAGGGGAGCGGGGTGAGGTGCCGCAAGGTAGATTTGACCTCGCCTACGTCACCCCCGGCGACCACGCCGGCCGTGCATCCCGCGCCATCGGCCACGCATCCTACTGCACATTTAGTTGGAGTTGAGAGACGGCAAAGCATTTTACAGGTAAAATATAGATATAAAAAGAATAATGGAGAAGCAAATATGAAATATAGATAGTCTTATATATAGTTAAAAAGTGAAGAAATTAAAAAGTACTTAAAATGTGAATCCCTATATAACATTTTTACTGTAATGAGACTACAAATCCCTGGTATAAATGGCACGGGTCCCTTAGGGCCGCCTTCCAATGCTCTCGTAGACCCAAAGTCTAAGCCACGTATACTGTAAAGTAGAGGGACAGTTGTACAACATCCTATAAAAATCATCATTCCTCAATTGATCCGCCAGCCTGACCTGAACCGAAGTCGAATTCTAGGGAGATCTCTCATACGCAGGTTGCTTGGTTTGTAGTTTTTAAACTATTTATTTGGGCTGGGGCTCTGTTCGTTTTTATGCCAGATGAAGTAGCAAAAGCCTCCTGGCTTACAACATAATGTCCATCCAAAAAAATTAACGGGTCATCAAGAATAACCCTTGATGTTAAACCCTCTTTTCTAATGGAATAAGTAAAATACGTGATCAAGGAACGAATAATGCACTTCCCCATAAAAATAGCAAAATATTTTTATCAACCATACTTTAAGGCAAGGTTTATTGTATATTACCTACTGAAATTCCATATATTGAACGACTGTTTCTAAATAATAGCTTCAATTCTTTCTGTAGCGTCCTCTTCAATAGTTTCAATTCTTTCTGTAGGGTCCTCTTCAATATTTTTCAAGTACCACTTAGAATGTATTGGATACAACGATTCACGAAACAGGTAATCATTATAGTACACGAATTTCTTAAAGATGTAAGGTAATATTTTGAAAAAAGTTTAATTTTTAACTTGTATTGGTAACAATTACCAAAAAGCAGTAATCACTATTAAGTTATACTCTTTATGATGTTAAACGGTTGACATATTTTTCGCAAGCTACTTTTAATTTTAAAAGTTTTCAACTAGGTACAGTGATAGTTGACTCGACTTCCGCTGCAGCGCTGTACCTAGTGGATCTATTACATTGCCACTAATTATCATAGTTTTCTTTCTAAAAATGAACGATTGTCTTTATTACCATACACAAAATGGATTTATTTTTAAGATAAAGCACTAGTGTTTGTGAATTGAATGGGTAGTGCAGCAAAGAGTGATTCTTACCCTAAAAAATAAACCCTTACTATATATAAATAATAAATCCATTAGAGCCAAGTCTACTGGCCCAAACAAGTTTTGTGCGAAAGTAAGGTTGTCAGAGCAAATGTGCTGGATCTGCAAAATAGGCAAGAAAACAAATAATTGATGTCTGCTGCTTAAAATCAGATGGGGTTATTTGCCTGCATTTCAATAAAAATTAATGTCCAAAAGGATATGTCGAGACGAACTGGATTATTTCCTGAATTGATTAGTTCCAGGTGGCTGGTGATAGAGAAAAATGGAAAGAAGGAAGGGAGGCCTTGTCCCTGCAATGAGACATATAATCTTTTATTCGGGCTCATACTAATAAAATTAAAAAGTATTCATTTCTGGTTGCAGGTTGCCTGGTTAGATGCCGACACTGGTCAAGAACGCGTCCTTTGGAGAGAAATCGATAAGCTTTCTCGTGTAGTATTCCCTGCATTGTTTCTTCTCTTCGTCACCATGTACTGGCCCGTCCTTCTTCTGAAAACTAAGACCTCTTCATAACAATTAGATGTAGATAGTCATTCTGTAGCGTTCTAATATGAGAATACTTTTCTGGCAACGTAATTTTTTTGTGGCAGTTATAACGGCAGTGGAAAAAGAAAAATAAGTGCATTGATGCAACATATTTAAATCTGATGCAATTTTTAACGTAAAAATCTTATATAAATGGCTGGTCTCGCGTGCTCGCTTAAACCGTGACTTTGTATTTACGGAGCTATGCGGCAACTCAATATTGTAGTGTGTCTAAGACACTGTACTGATGGTATGTGATCCCGATGTCCTCCTTATTTCTCGTAATGTTATTTATACATTGTTTACTACGCAAACTGACATATTACTACGATTATGACCAAAATGTAATAAAACTTTCGATAATTTGTTCACATAGAGCGTGACTAGCTCGGGTACGCCGATTTCAGCATACTATCGCGGTATCTAGTTGGGTGCGTGGGTCCAATCATTCATCTAAGGTATATCGATTTGAAATTTTGTATATAGCATTGATAGTTATTATATGATAGTTAAAAGTAGGTCGCAAACGAATACGTTAAGAATTATATATATATATTATAATGTTGGAAAAAGTTACAATCGAAGTTGTATCGGGCTATGTGCAATAGTGCGGAAATGAAAACAATATTGTCATTCAATATTGTTTTCATTTCCGCACATTATATTCGTATATTGACATTTAGCATATGTCAATATACGAATATTAGTGAAATTTCCAAATAAAATAACGTTAAAGTCAGAGATACACTAAGGGGCAAATGTCCCAACACATGTGTCGCCAATAACGTCGAAAGTAGTGGCGTGATATTGCTTGAATACGCTTGACGTGTCACAATACTACCTTAGAAGATGTCATCAGATCGACAGCCTTGTGAAAAACAATTTTGTTGTATCACCGGATAAAATAAAAACGTTTAATCTGGACAATTTACAAAAAGAATGACTAAAAATGTTGACAAATAAATCATACTAATCGCTAAAAGATAATTAGGGTGATAATTCTATAATTACTGCCTTTGAAAATTGTACGTTATTCTTCATACTTGGACGATTTTGAATTTTATTTGACATAGGTCTGCCTTTTAATTAATATGACATGTAAATTGTTTTATCTGACTTTTACTTGATTTGATTGTACACAAACTAAAACTGTACTGATATGCATGTGTCTATTACAATAATACTAGGTACTCAAGTGAAATTTATGAAATTCTATATGTTAAATGTATTAATATTAATTTGTGTAATATTTGTACGCCTCCGGGCAAAACACACTCTCCTATAATGTGACGTATGTTTACAAATAAAGCATTCTGATTCTCATATGTCAGACGACGACGGTTCGCGTATGGTTACTAAAGACATGAGTCGCGCGATGTTGCCTAATATGCATAACATATTGCCGAAACATGACAGCTAGGGGCCAGCCAGGGGACAGCCAGGGGACAGCTAGGGGCCCTAGCTTAGATTTGTATCCCTGGCTTAAAAAGTATATTATTGTATGGAAGAACACTCTTTTAGGCTAGAGAGAGAGAAAGGAATTTATTGTAATGGAACTTGGCTTACGTATTTACACCTGTTATTATTGGTAGTTGCGTAAAAATTGTAAATAAATACTTGATCAACATTGCCGAATAGAAAATGCACATTTATGAAGTTTTGATTTATGTCATCAGGATCACAAACGATAAATCAGAACCATTATAGGAACAAATTACTTTCAACCGCGCCGTGCGTAGTGTCGTACTGAAATTGGTTAGTACCAGGTACCAGCTATTCCCGCTCATAGTAATTGTTACACCATTAAGACTTACGCAGACCGGGACGGCATGGCAAGGGATTTCATTTTTTACCAATGGACAATAAAACGAATCGCAATTGCTATGCTTTAAAATGTGGCCGTGGCATCGAAAGGGATGCCACGGAATCATTTTAAAGCATAGCAATTTATGTTGTATTTCTATGTCGATACGTTTTAATGTCCATTGTTAAAAAAAATATTCACTTGCCATACCGTCCCGGTCTGCGTAGGCCTTTAACGTCCTTGATAGTACCTTTTCATAATATATTATACAAAATTAAGTTTAAAAATTGTGGTTAGTTTTATTTTTTTAGACATAAGGTGCTCATACATTTGTTCATTTTAATAAAATATGTACCTACTTGTTAATGACAAACAGTTACCATGTTATTTGTGATGCCTGTTTATAAGATTGATATTAATATATTATTTTGTATATAGTTATTAAGGTGCTTACAAAATATATGACATCCTTTTAACGGTAGATAGTGATATGTATACTGATAACGTTAATGAAGATTTTTTTGTGAGATCTATTTTCAATTTCAATTTAAAAAGCCTTTTTTCGCTGAACAAATGATTATTTAACAGTTTTTTTGGTTTTAAAATTTAAATATAGGTACAAAGTTAAAAATACCTATATGTAAAATAAAAATAAGTATTAGTAGTAGATACTAGTATTCAAAGTACTTTTCAACATTTTATTTTTTATTTTTAGCAACCAGTTGGTCAGGTTGTCCTTCGAAATAGGTCTCCCCTAATTTTTTCCACTCGTCTCTGTCTCGAGCAAGTCTTAGCCATCCTTTTGGTAAATCATCTTCCTATCTTTTATTTGTCGTCCTTTATTTCTAGGATACCATTCCATTATGCCTTTCGTATATGATCCGAGCGATCTTTAAATCTGGAGAATATGTTTGCTTGAACGCTAATCTCAGGAATTACTGGTCCGATTAGAAATTAATAATATTGAGGAAAGCTTTGCCCTTTATTTAATTATGAAGTTTCTACGGGAATGGGAGTTACTCAGGTTAAACCGCGCACAGGAAACTACAATTAATATTATAAAAAATAAAAAATAATAGGTACAAGCTCGAGGTGACGACTCTCCGCTATTCACCGGGAGGAGAGGTGACCACATCTAGTATAGGGGAATGGCTTTATTCTCAGGAAATAAATAATTAATTAATTTAATGTAACAATAAAATTTTACTATTCAAAAAATCTCCATTATCGTAATTTGTATACGTGACTATCTCCTGTTAAAAAGAAGACATATATTTTGGAAGCACCCTATATTTTGTAAAATAGGTACTTGTATTGTATGCACAGTGATATTTACACATTTATGAATACAAATCATCTAGTGCATACTGACTTATTGACGTCACGGCGAGAGCGTCATTCTGTGTTGTGTTGTCGTAGCGGACGGACGTGCATTGTGCTGCAGAATATTTGTAGAATACATAATTCACTGCGTGAACCCTAGAAAATAGTGGGTATAAAGTGAAGATTAAACGGACGCATTAATGTGATTGACACAATATTAAAGAATGATGTGATAATTAAAATAATGTTTTTTTGGCCGCTTGCCAATCAATTGTAATTTTGTAGGTATTGTAGTATAATTTTTGTTAGTTGTTAAAATGTGAAAACAGTTTATAAGATTTTAACGTACAACATACGTAACGATACATATAAAAGTAGAAGTGTATTATAATATTATTAAACTGAAGAGTTTGATTGTGTGCTTTAACACAAATCCGATTCGAAGAAATCTTTTGTAATTAGAAAGCTACGTAATTCAGAAGTAACATATGCAATATAAGTTCCTAAGGGAACTGAAGTTAAGCGGGTGAAACAACGCGGGAATCTACTATATTATATACATATCCGGCAGTGCAATTAGGCGATTAATACACGGCACCGCGCACCGCCGCGGTAGGCGGTGAAGCGGATCTCATGTCGCATTGGTTTCTATTAAATCCGTAGATGCCTAACACACGTGAAAGCACCGCTCGACCGCGCGGCCGGGCGGTGTACGTGTGTTAATCGCCTTATTGGATGAGGACCAATATATTAGAAAACAATAACGGAAAGTAAAAATAAAATGTAATATTTACATCATGCAATTTGGTGCTGGTTAACTGCTACGTAATTGCTATTGCCTTTTTTATGTAGCGCACTACAGTTTGAATGGGTGGTAATGAAAAATTTTATAACTCTGACAAAACAATACCCAATCACAAAACATCTCCATGGAAATGTATCTAATATAAACTTCTTTTTTTTTTTCTTAGCTTATTCTGTCCCACTGCTGAGAAAAGGCTTCCCCCAATTCCTTACAGGAACTCTTTTCCTGGGCCGCTTCGAACCAACCCTCATGGTAAGCGTCTAGGTCGTCTTGCCGTCCATCTCCCGGCACCCATTGTGTGGAGAACTTTGCCCAGCGGTCCTCTTGCATGCGACAGACATGATTAGACTTAATTGTAAAAAAATACAAAAGTCAACCTACATGCTGTGCCCATAATCTACTACAAATTAATGAAAGTAAAGCAATTAAAACTATTTTTATGATATATTTAATTATATACAGGGTGTCCCAAAAGGTTAAGTAGCTGGGAAAGGGGGTGACAGGGGTGGACACAATGGTCACTAGAAAAAAAAAAAATCCGGTGTGGGTATTTAAAAAAAATGGCATTTTTTTAAAAACTTAAAATTTTACACCTTGTTATTTTTGATGTTGATGTTGATGACCCTGTTGTTATTGAAGATTACATAACAGCATTTTTTTTAAATACAGCCATATTTGTAGGTACAGTTAGCACAAGGTGTAAAATTTTTAGTCTTAAAAAATGCCATTTATTTTTTTAAACACCCAGAGGGAATTTTTTATATTTTTCTGGTGACCCTTGTGACCATCCCTATCACCCCCCTTCCCAGCTACGTAATCTTTTGGGACACCCTGTATATGATGATTTTTAGTAGTTACTTGTACTTAGCGAAATAATTTATTTTTGGCAGTGCCTACCTACCTACTTACAATCAATCGATGTATATGTTACAATCAAAACTCATTACCGGTCAAAACAAGTTTTAACAGCAAAAAAATGGTGTTGAGACCCATCGTTATCAGTTATTAACTGATATGTGGTCTCACCACCATTACATACCGTAATTTCCTATCTGGGTTGCCTAGAAAAGATCACATTTTGTGATAAGTCCGCCAATTGCACCTGTACTATTATATAGTAATGTATATTATATTCTCTTCATTATTTTCTTCATTTAATTTGTTATAATGTACAATTAATTGTTTTAATCTAAGAGGGCCTGATTAACTAGTGATGTTAAAAAAAAATATAGTAATTTAAGAGTTCCATTCTGTTACGAAATGTCCATATCATCCGTTGTTCATAAAGAATGATACTTACAGTGTATATAAAAGTTTAAATATTAGTGAGTAAATATAATTTGGTGCAATCGATTAATTCTAAAAGAAACTGTTATATTTATCACGCTTACACAAGTCATAGATATTATTTATAATGAGTGTTAATTTAATATCACCAATTATGTTGTAATATTATCAAGAATTGAGACGTTGGTGACATTAGAAGAATAAGATTAAATCTCGGGTATTAACGCGACTAATTTTACCTTTATTATTTCGCCCACGTTTTGGTCAAGTTACATCGACCATGCCCGGTAAAGTAGCAAAAGCCTCGAGGCTAAAAAAAAACGTCGACCAATTTCCGAGTACAAATTTTATTATCTGAGTTACACGTAGGTGAAATAATAAAAGTAAAATTAGTAGCGTTATATGATATTTTATGGTAAGTCTAAAAGTATGTATATTAGAAGAATATAGGTATAGGTGATCAAAATCTTGGTGATATTAGAGGAAAACTCATGAGCGTAATGTGGCCACCATCATCAGCTTTAAACCATTGTGATAGCATAAATTATTTGTTATATTTATAAATAAGTTATAATAAATAAAAGTATTATTAAATTGTTGAGGTTTTTATTGGTAGACTAGCTGATGCCCGCGACTTTGGCCGCGTGGTGTTTGTTATTCCTTCGGTTTTTTAATTATCCCATGGGAACTCATTAATTTTCTGTGATTAAAGTATTTAAAATAAACAAATAAAGTTTTTATTTACGTAAACCTATTACAGACATTTGCAAATAGTCAAAACATATTTGGCTCATTATTATAATATATTTAATTAATTAATTTAGTTTAATAATAAATAGTTTGTATTTTATATTTATTTATAGCCCCCCGCACATTGTCCACTTAGTGGCTGCCACACTTGAGCCGCTAGTGGCCCCCACAAGCTGCGGACGCGTTTCTTCATACATTTTATACAGAATCGGCGCACACTGAGCGCTTGAGTGGCCGCTTCCGAGCCACAAGCTGCGAGAGTCGACCGCGCTCGCTACTTGTGGCTGCGTTTTGTTGATGTATTTAACATTTTTAATCACTTGACGCCGCTACCAGACGCAGCCGCTGGTGGCTTGATGCAGCCACCAGTGGCTGCCACTGGTGGCGGCGTGTAGTGGTCTAGCGGAACCACTGGTGGTCGCGTTTAGTGGCTATTTAGTTCTATTTTCACACCTGACAAGGTATGAAAATAGAATTTTATTTTTTATCTATAATTTAATAATCTAAAGTTCTGTCCTTTGAATATGTTATTATTTAGATGAACCATAAGTATATCGTCGGAGATTTCAAATTTTGACCGGGGATGTAAGGTTGTACCACCGGCATAATTTAATTTAAAACAGTTTCTGAGATAATCCTACATACAAGCAAAGAGACGGAGAAAACAAAAAGTGATATTTTACTTCTATAAGACTCGGTTCTAAGCGTTTTTTTTCTATGTACAGACATGTGACCACTACGTTTTATTATATATTATGTACATGTTTTAACCGTTTGATATGTTCACTGAAGTACGCCTTACATTTGTACCGAAATTGAGACCGGTGTCTACCAGTGCCGGATTAAGCCAGCGCGGGGCCTGTGGCAAATTCTGTCCAGAGGCCCCACTTAATGACTCAAAGTCGCTCAACGAGCTTTTTATAGATCTATTAGGCCACCATGTGGTAAAGGTGAAGCACCATGATTCGGATCCATAGGATCATTTATTGGATTCACTTTCTTGCTCGCGCACGTTTATTGATGTGCGGGGGGCCCCCTAAACCGTCGTGGGGTCCGTAGCATTTGCTACTCGTGCTATATGGCTAATCCGGCACTGGTGTCTAATATAAATGATGTGTACTAATCGCGAAAGTTTAAAAATGCTTTTCCGAGGCACTTTAACGGTTGAAAGGAGATTTCCACACAACGATTATATAAAACATTATATGGAGGAATGGCGCAGAACAGCTTATACATATAAATCACATAATATCCCAAAGAACATAAAAAATCTAAAAAAATAAAGCAATAAGCAATAAAATTTTGGTATGTACCGTTTAAGCTAACTAAGTATTGACCTATGAAATAAAAATGTAACTGGAAGGCTGGAGCTCTACTCGCATTTATGCTCGTTGAAGTAGCTAAAGCCTCGTGGCTAACTAAGTATACCGTCCGAAAAAACCTTGGGCATGTCTGGAATTATCTGGTTACTTTTTTCGGACGGATATATGTAGTTAGCCCAGAGGCTTTTGCTACTTCACCGGGCATAAAGGCGAGCAGAGCTCCAACCTAGATAAATGGTTTAAACACTACATACTAAGCAACCTGCGCAAGAGGGCGTCCCTGTGGGACTTGGACCTCGGCTCAGGGCGGTCGCTGACGGGGAGATTGAGAGATTATTGCTTTTAGTTTCTTTAGGGGAGTTTTGTGTAACTGTCGCACAAGGTTCTTAAATCAGGTCAACTTTGCTTTGATTAGAACAACTCAACGTACCTTTTACTTAGTTTGCCATTATTAAATGAAAGGCGCAAAATTAGCTATTTACTGAATTGATTAAGTACCTATATAAGCAGAAACTAAATACAGGAAATATCAATATTCTGAACAGCACACACAAGATAGATATACAAATAGATACAAGGAAAACGAGAACGAAACAAATAATAACTAATAATATTGGTAACTTAGATAAGTACGTTATGCCCGGTGAAGTAGCAAAAGCCTCAGGGCTAACTAAATACGTCAGTCCGATAAAAAAAGTTATTTTTATCATTTACTAGCTTGCCGCGCGCGGTTTTACCCGCGTAACTCCCGTTCCCGTAGAAACTTTATAATAAAATATAGCTTATAACCTTCCTCAATAAATGGGCTATCTAATATTGAAAGAATTTTTCAAATCGGACCAGTAGTTGCTGAGATTAGCGCGTTCAAGTAAACAAACTCTTCAGCTTTATCTATTATGGCAAATAACTCATTATTTCAATCTCATACTCATATCCAATTCTTTGCGTTTTTATGATGATGTGATAATTTCTCAACGAAATGTCCGATTGGAATAAAACAAAAAGTATTTTACTTCTACATAAATACCCTTGATAACATAATGCTTAATTTGGATAAGGATTAATATTACGATATACATTTAACGTAGTTTTTTTCTTCAGACGATTTAATATTTTTTTATGAACATAAAAGCGTTTATTGTGACTAAACTATGATAGTTAGATATATGCTCTAGCGGATTTTTTTTGTAGATCTTAATAAGACCTACAAACCCGTAGTACATCATTTTGTTCTATTGTCAATAGTTTTTGCAGCGCACGCATAAATAGGTTTTCGCTTTTACACCTTGGGTAACAAAATCGCAATTTTCTTACGGATCCCTAATTTTATAATATTGCCTATAAGCTCCCTCGACAAATGGACTATCCAACACTGAAACATTTTTTTAAATCGGACAAGTAGTTCCTGAGATTAGCGCGTTCAAACAAACAAACAAACTCTGCAGCTTTATAATATTAGTATAGATTAATGTTCTTATGCCTTAATTACGGAGACGCGGAGCGTCGCGCGTCGGTCCGACCCCAGCAATCAGACCGCAAGTTGACATCTGCGCAGCCACCCTAACAAGCAGAAAGTAAGAGTACTACCTATACATCTATCTATATATATAAAAGAAAGTCGTGTTTGTTACAACACTTATAACTCGAGAACGGCTGGACCGATTGCCATGGTTTTTGATTTGTTGGATTTGTTTCCGTCCCGAATAGCAGAATACATTTTAAAAACAAAAGAAAGTCGTGTTAGTTACACTATTTATAACTCAAGAACGGCTGAACCGATTTGGCTGAAAATTGGTAGGGAGGTAGCTAAGAACTGGGAGAAGGACATAGGATACTTTTGGGTAGGGGTAGGGTAGGGTAGGGGTAGGGTAGGGGTAGGGTAGGTGTAGGGTAGGGTAGGGGTAGGGTAGGGGTATGGTAGGGGTAGGGTAGGGGTAGGGTAGGGTAGGTGTAGGGTAGGGGTAGGGTAGGGGTAGGGGTAGGGTAGGGGTAGGGTAGGAGTAGGGTAGGAGTAGGGTAGGGGTAGGGTAGGGCAGGGGTAGGGTATAAAAGTCCACCCGTGCGAAGCCGGGGCGGGCCGCTAGTTTTTAATATATTGGAATCAGGCGTTACTTGACAATGGGGGTTGTCAAGTCAAGTCATTCCAAGGTGGCGGTATTTGGCTCGCTTTAAATATCGGAGGTCGTGAAACCACGTAAAGCCGTTGGTCCCGATTGTTATAAAATAATCGTATATCAAGGAACGGGCATCAGCGTCCCTTTCCTTTTGTGGGACAACATAATACTACGGTCACCAACCCGCCTGCCAACTGGTGACTATGGCAAATACCTTCCCTCGGGAGGAGGCTTATGTTCAGCAGAAGACGTTATACGGGCTGATGATGATGATGAGGCGACTCGGCTCAGTTTTATATTTTCTTCCTGCACGTTGTGCATAATTTTTTCAGGTCGGTGGGAAAAAGGCATCCCAGCATTTTGACCCAATCTTTAGTGGAAATGAACACTAGATATTTGGTTTTTAATTTAGAGTGCCTATGCCTTTATCATCATATTATTATCAGCTTTGACCAGCCTTGACGATAACGCGAAATTAAATGCATTCTGCTTTCGTTCGTAGTTGATTCATATTCAGATTTTAGAATTATAAAAAATGAGTGCGTCTTCCTCAAGTGAAAGTATTATTATGTATTATGGTTTATTATCTCATAGAGGGTGATAAAAAGTAGAGTGTCCACCTCGGGAGCAACACTATTTTAAGCTCGAGTTACATACTTTTAATCCCTCGCTGCGCTCAGGATTCTAGTTAAGAAAAAAAAGAAGAAGTTCTATGCTAGAATCCTTCGCTCCGCTCTGGATTAAAAAAAACACTCTCGCCTTTAAAATAGTTGTTTGCTCCCTAGATAAACAATCTACTATTCTCCCACGCCAGTTTTTTCTCAAATCGTCAGATTATTGGTACACTTAATATACACAGACTTGCCTAGAAAGTGTCTGTTCCCTTTAGCCTTACAGATGTCCAGATTATAACGTTCCGGAAAAACTGACCCCGGCAGAGAATTTCACTCTTTAGCCGTCCGCATTATGAAAGAAGAAGCAAATCGCTTCGTGCGTATTGAAGGAATGTCTACAACAAAAGGGTGAATCCGCTCGCCGCGCCTAGTCGTCCGGTGATGGAAGGGTGAAGGGGGTATCAGGTTATACAGAGCCTCCGCACACTCCCCGAAATGTAACCGATAAAAAACCGATAGGCAGGCTACTCGTTATTGTTATTATAGTTATTGCCTATGACTCTCTTCGCTCGGCGCTCCAATGAGTCCTGAGCATGCTTGTAATTAACATAATCTGACGCGCTTGAGTAAATGCACATTAACCCCGTCAACTCGTGTACTATTATATTCTCGATAAATGGGCTATTTAACACTAAAAGTTTATTTAAATCGGTCCAGTAGTGAGCGATTCAAAGCTAACAAACAATCTCTTCAATTTAATACATTAGTTAGTACAGATTGAACAAAAATAATGTCGATATAACATACATTGATAATTAAATTAATTATTTTCACAGTTAATTTAAGTTTTTGTGTACAGTCTCCAGCATATTCAATTTGTTCTACATTGATTATGGTGCAGACTGTACACAAAGATAACAAGAATGCAACATAATCCTTTTATTGGCATATCGTAGACTTAGTCAAATAGTTGAAGCATATAAACATACTTGCTTGTTATACCTGTCTGATTGCACAAGCGTCTAACTCCTTCATTAGTGTTACCAAGTCTATAAAATATGTAATCACGCATTTTTTTCAAAGTTAAAAGAAGAGTTAATTGTGTGGTTTTGTTTTCGAACGGACATACGTAGTTAGCCACGAGGCTTTTGCTACTTGTCGGGCATAAGCCCGGTGAAGTAGCAAAAGCCTAGCACCCGCAGGCCCACGAACTGTAAAGTAGAGCGACAGTTGCACAAAACCCCCTAAAATAATAAAAGTCATAACCCCTCAATCTCATCGCCAGCGATCGCCCTGAGCCGAAGTCCAAGCCCTACAGTAGGCGCCCTCTTGCACAGATTGCTTAGTTTGTAGTTTTTGAACCATTAATGAAGGCTCAGCTCGCTTATATGCCCGGTGTAGTAGCTAAAGGCTCGTGGCTAACTACGTATGTTCGTCCGAAAAAAAAGGGAATAGATTTCAGAACACCGGGACTCCTAAGCGACTAACGTCACCACTGTGCTACCAGTGCAGTGAATGTCTCGTGTCATTGAAGCCTCGGCTCGAAATAATTACAATTTACTTAAGTCTATTCGAAATGGCTACGACTCTTGACTTGGTCAACAACTTGAAATCGAATTACGCACTGCGTACATAATATTACTGACTCTAGAAAATTACTCAGATACACTCAGTTTCAGAAGATCAACGTTTAAATTAATTAATCATGTTGCAAAACCCTTGTCAAGAGACAAATGTGTTTTTGACATCATGGCCACCTAATATGACTAAGTAATTGTGATTCTATGTTTCATATTTTTTGTACAGAATCGAATTACAAATTACAAACTATTGGTATAAATGAACCCCAAGACTTTAAGTGTACCTTAATTTATGTATAAAAAATGCAATCTAATTTGACATAGAGTTATATGTTAAACTGTTACGAAATGAAAATAAATTTCACAGCAACATATCTATATTAATTTACTAGCGGCCCGCCCCGGCTTCGCACGGATGGACTTTTATACACTACCCCTGCCCTACCCTACCTCTACCCTACCCCTACCCTACCCTACCCCTACCCTACCCCTACCCCTACCCTACCCCTACCCTACCCCTACCCTACCCCTACCCTACCCCTACCCTACCCCTACCCTACCCCTACCCTACCCCTACCCTACCCCTATCCTACCCTACCCTACCCTACCCTACCCTACCCTACCCTACCCTACCCTACCCTACCCTACCCTACCCTACCCTACCCTACCCTACCCTACCCTACCCTACCCTACCCCTACACAAAAGTATCCTATGTCCTTCTCCCAGTTCTTAGCTACCTCCCTACCAATTTTCAGCCAAATCGGTTCAGCCATTCTTGAGTTATAAGTGTTGTAACAAACCCGTCTTTGTTTTATATATATAGATTGTTAATTTGATTGACGTTTGAGAATGACGGGTATTAATTTCCATGGAGCATGTCATCTGAAAGTTAATCATAATTAAATACTATTATAGACTATAACATCAATTAAAGAAATAAAATAAAATCTTGTCTGTCCCATATTTTGAGCGTAATAAAGATTAGTTACTTACTTACTTCAATGCTTCAATGCTAATAACTCTATGGCCATATATAAGCCAAAGTGCTTAGAACTGGCTCAAATGAAAATCCGTGTTCATTTGATTGTATAAGTCCGTAGTCGGAGTCCAGTGATAAGTGCATCTGACGTCGCCGCTGCGCCCCCCTAGCCCCCCTATTGCCCCCTTGATCCCCATCCATTTGCATTCAGCTTAGCACGAGAGATTAACAAGAATACTAGTAATGTACAAAAACACTGCTAGTAATATTAAAAAAATAAACAAAGTCTAGAAAATGACGGTTATTTTTAACGAGAGAGATGCCGAATATCGAACCCGGGTCCTTGATCAGTACCGTTGAACATATTACCGATAGACCTAAGATGCAGTCGCCATATTGTATTCAATACTACAATTGGCCAATTAATTACTATTGTAGTTGGCAACTCCATCCCCACTCCAAAGTATCATAGTCGCAGATCTGTCGATTACTCTTAAGATAACAGTAGAAGTGTATTCACCTACAAACTTGTTTAGAAACCGCGCGTGAAAAGTGTAGTGACAAGTGTCAAGGAAAATTGGACTGTAATTAGTGTGTGTTAAAATGTGTTATTGAACTGCAGTGAAAATGGAAAACAAAAGGTACTTGTATACATTGTAGTACATTAAGATTGTAGGCACAATATGATTAATGGTTAAAATACGTGTAAAAAACACAAATAGGGCCAAATAGACTTAAAAAGTTAAAAATCATCACTTATGTATACATATTTTATCTATATTTCAAAAGAGATTAATAAAATTCGACAACCGGCATGACTCGAACCTTCGGATCGCTTATGCGTACCCGGCCCCCGCCAACAGCGGATCGAAGGAGTGTCCTTGGGGTTTTAGTGGTGGGCCCTCTTCTCGTGGTATGAGTTTAGCATACCACGGTATGGAGAGGGCGAGTCCCACATATCCCACCGCCAGAGCGAATACGCTGCAGCGGCGGCGGTGGGAATCTAAACCATTCAGGGCGCCACCCAAACGCATGCAAAAAAAATAATTCAAATCGGTCCAGCCGTTTAGGAGGAGTTCAGTGATATACACACGTACATTAGAATTATATATATAACTAGCGACCCGCCCCGGCTTCGCACGGGTGCAATGCTGATGTATCATACATATACACCTTCTTCTAGAATCACTCTATCTATTAAAAAAACCGCATCAAAATCTGTTGCGTAGTTTTAAAGATCTAAGCATACATAGGGACGGACAGACATCGGCAAGCGACTTTGTTTTATACTATGTAGTGAAGATACATTATATCTTAAGTATCTATTCAATCATATCATATCGTATGTATTTAAATAAAAACGAATTGGAACGCGTAAGCGCATAACATGAGTTTTTTTTTTTTTAACTAACCTATATTTGGATGAGTCGATTATAATGAGTTCTCTATAAAGACAAAGTTATTTTGACAGAAAAATCTGATAATATTGGGTGTACTATGGCAAATTTACAAAATTTACAGACGTGCATTAACATATTAATAGTAAAATAATTACTATTAATTAATATATTTATTAATCACCATGTCTAATAAATATATATATATGTTACGGCTAAAGGTAGGTGTGAACATAAACTTAAGATTAGCCGGCTAAACCTAGGTCTAGCCGACCACATGCGGTTAAACTTAGATCAACCTCTATAAGGCCCTGTTCAACTCCATTGGTTTAGGTTTACGTTATAATTCATCATCAGCCCGTATAACGTCCACTGCTGAACATGGGCCTCCTCCCGAGGGAGGGCATTGCCATAGTCACCACGCTTGGCAGGCGGGTTGGTGACCGCAGTATTATGTTGTAACACACAAGGTAACGCTGCTGCTCGTTCCTTGATATACGATTATTATAGATGATGTTATAACAATCGGAACCAACGGCTTAACGTGCTTTCCGAGGCACGGAGGGTAGTCCCTCAACCAACCAGACCCGGAAAGAAATCTAAGAATTTACACAAAGATTTCTTGTCCGGTGTGGGAATCGAACCCACGACCTCCGAGATTTAAAGCGAGCCAATTACCGCTACGCTACGGAGGCTACGTTATTATTATTTTTTTTTAACCACCCCAACAACTTTCTGTGCCGTGCATAGGTGTTGTTTAATTTAATTAAAACCTAGAATATCACGACGCAAACTAACATGTTATCGAACTTTAGCTGCTTCTCGAAGATAAACCTAAGTTTAGCCGGCTAATCTTAAGTTTATGTTCACACCTACCTTTAGCCGTAACATATACACAACTAGCTCCGCCCGGAAGTTTTATCCACATTACTCAGCTCCAGTATGTCGGAGCGTGATGTGTTGTAGCCTATATGTTAATGCAGCGTATAACCTACCCCGGTGCAAAAATTCAGCTAATTCCGTTCAGTAGTTTTGGCGTGAAAGAGTAACAAACATCCATCCATCCGTCCATACTTACAAACTTTCGCGTTTATAATATAAGGGGCCGTCCATTAATCACGATGTTGGGTGGGGGGTGGGGGGGGTGTAATCTCAAACCTCACCATGTATCACCAAGGGGGAGGGGGAGTTAAAATGCTTAAAAAAAAGATCACGTGATTAATGGACGGCCCCTTAGTAGGATAGTTATTTCAATACATATTTATGCATGCTTGTGTCCGCGTGGAGAAGTTACTTTGCGCTAATCCTGATTTTGGATCATTCTCCATTGGTCTTCTCCGCTTCTATTGGCCTTAGCGTCATGATATATACCTTAAAGCATTCCTCGATAAATCATCAAGATCATCAGCCCGTATAACGTCCTGCTGAACATGGGCCTCCTCCCGAGGGAGGGTATTGCCATAGTAACCACGCTTGGCAGGCGGGTTGGTGACTGCAGTATTATGTTACACACAAGGTAACGCTGCTGCCCGTTCCTTGATAATAAAATATAAGATATTCATTTTTTATATTGATTTACATTTAATGCTATAATGCTATAAATGGAGTAGCAAATACCTAATAATAATGATGACCCATATAGTGCCGTGTGGTTTCCGGCACTGAATAGACCAACTTTTGGGTGTGGGAAGAGGCGACTAAGGGATGGATACAGCTAAATCGATGGGCAGCTCAAGATTACTTATCATGTTACTGCGATCACCAATCCACCTGCCAACAGTGTTGATTATATCAATTACCCTCAACAACCTTAACTCGTCAGTCTGTTAAAAGGAGGCATGTTCAGCAGTGGAAGTTAACGGGCTTCTGAAGAAAAACCCATATTATTTGTGAAATCAATTTATATTTATGCGTATAAATAAACCAATAGGTAACAACTGTCTAATACAGACACCACAGTTTTGGTCTTCAGTACCCATTAGCTACGTCATAATATTGAATGGCAACTTTTATTCAATTACAAATTGAATCGTAGAAAAGTAAGTCATGCTTCGATTAAAACCCGTTAAAGTTGCGGAAATGTTATTGTACTGGAACAAATTAATTATTGAATAATTTGCTCTGTTGTCTTAAACATGCGATTAAATAGAATATAAACACAAAGAAGTGCGGAATTATTAGGTTAACAACTCAAGTCCCACTAAAGTACCATTAAGACCGACCGGCAGGCCAATATATACTGGGCCGGATTGCCCAGCGTACCCGGCCTTCACTGACGCGACGGCGCGCGGCGGACGGAGGAGTTTCCGGGGGATTTTAGTGGTGTAGGGTCCTCTCCTCGCGGTACGACTAGCATACCACGCCATGGCGGCGGCGAATATTATATGTCAAGATCGTAGCAAGTGGAAGGAAGAGGTATCTGCCAACCATTATGAGAAAGAGCCGTGAATGTATGTATTTAAATTTATAATATTGTCCTTGATTAAAATATGAGCCAGTGTCGCATAGCAAAAAAAACTGAGTAAAACCGCAAGACGCAGCTGTTATTAATACAAAAAAACCGGCCAACTGCGAGTCAGACTCGCGCACGAATGGTTCCGTACAAGTTTTAAGTTAAAGCAAAAATAATAAAGCGTATGTTTATGAAATGAATGTTTTTTTTTAATTTTTATATTTGAGTTGATTGAATGAAAGGTAAAGTGCGGTTTACGATTTATAACGTATTAAAAAAAACTACTTACAAGATCTCGTTCAAACTAATTTTCGGTGGAAGTTTGCATGGTAATGTACATCATATATTTTTTTTAGTTTTATCATTCTCTTATTTTAGAAGTTACAGGGGGTACACATTTTACCACTTTGGAAGTGTCTCTCCCGCAAACTATTCAGTTTTGAAAAAAATTATTTTAGAAACCTCAATATCATTTTTGAAGACCTATCCATAGAGGCGAAAAAAACATTTGAGTTTCAGTTCCAAGTATGGGGAACCCCCAAAATGTATTGTTTTTTTTTCTATTTTTGTGTGAAAATCTTAATGCGGTTCACTGAATACATCTACTTACCAAGTTTCAACAGAATAGTTCTTAGAGTTTGGGAAAAAAGTGGCTGTGACATACAGACGGACAGACGGACATGACGAATCCATAAGGGTTCCGTGTTTTTCCATTTGGCTACGGAACCCTAAAAACTACTCGCAAAACCAGTTCCTATCCTAGCAGATGAACTGCCTTATTTAAACTATTTTTATTATCATGTTTGTGATTTCCCTTATCTCGGATCATACAAGATATCTAGTAGAGGCCCGTTTGACAAGTTAACTCCATTCCACACAGGAATGGTAATGCAACAAGTACGCCTCTCATAGGAAAACTAGTTTATAGGTGTATTAATATCTAGACCTCAGTGGCATAAGGTCGGAGCATTATATGTTAAAAACAATTGTCGTATGTGCCTTTATCGTAAACTGGCACTTAAGACCAAATGCTTCTGAAAATTATAGTACATTCATCCGTATGCTTCTGAGGCCTAGATATATTTTTCTTTGTACATATTGAGACAAAGAAAAATATAAAGTTGATACAAAGATGGCGGGACGAGCTTGACCATTTTTAGGGTTCCGTAGCCAAAAAGTCTGTCTGTCCGTCCGTATGTCACAGCCACTTTTTTCCGAAACTATAAGAACTATAATGTTAAAACTTGGCAAGTAGATGTACGTTGTGAACCGCATTAAGATTTTCACACAAACATAGAAAAAAAAACAATAAATTTTGGGGCAATACATAGAATTGAAACTCAAAAAATATTTTTTCATCGTACCCATACGTGTATCTATAAATAGGTCTTCAAAAATGATGTTGAGGTTTCTAATGTAATTTTTTTCTAAACTGAATAGTTTGCGCGAGAGACACTTCCAAAGTGGTAAAATGTGTGTCCCCCCCCCCTGTAACTTCTAAAATAAGAGAATGATAAATCTAAAAAAAAAATATGATGTACATTACCATGCAAACTTCCACCGAAAATTGGTTTGAACGAGATCTTGTAAGAAGTTTTTTTTTAATACGTCATAAATCGTAAACCGCTATTTACCTTTCATTCAATCAACTCGAATATAAAAAAAATATAAAATAACATTTCATTTCATAAACATACGCTTTTTTATTCTTGATATCAAAAATAGGTACGCACTTGTAACTGATACGGAACCCTTCGTGCGCGAGTCCGACTCGCACTTGGCCGGTTTTTTTTTTGTCTGGGTACAAAATGCCTATACGCATTCCCACCGCCGCTGCAGCGAATTCGCGCGCTGGCGATGGGATATGTGGGACTCGCCCTCTCCAAAGCGTGGTATGCTAAACTCATACCACGAGGAGAGGACCCTACCACTAAAACCTCCCGGACACTCCTTCGATCCGCCGTTGGCGGGGGCCGGGTACGCATGAGCAATCCGGCCCCCCGATGGCACTCGCGGCCAATATGGTACCGCGGGATCTCCAGGGCCACACTTACAGTGGCCTATTTGCCCAATTAAAGAGACGCCCGGATCGAGAGGCATCCCTACTCCTCATGGGTCAGCCTCGAAGGGAGCGGGGCCGATGTCCCCCACTCCCCGAGGCCGAGCCTAGGGTGGTAGGTGGCGGGTTTCAGCCCGCCGCCGACGGCCAACACGCCGTCTGCGAAGAGGGTGGGTGGAGGGATCTACTTCCCTCTCCCGTTTCGCGGCCTCCTTCTGTGTCATTACTTGTCTACAGAAGGCCGCCTCCCACGACCTGTCGCTTTGGACCATCTTCGAAGCTCCATCTGTTGTCGAGGACTATGCCTAGATATCGCATATTGTCCCCGACAGCAATAGATTTGCCGCCCACTATGAGATGAGCGCCTGCAGGCGGCGCTCGCCGAGGTCCATGAAAAGTAAGGGCCTCGGTTTTACCGAGCGCCACCTGCAGGCCCAAACAGCGAATACGGGCGACCATCTGTGCCACGGCTGCTGTGGCCAAGATGGTCGCACGCCGATGATCGGACGCGCGGGCGGTCACCAGTGTGTCGTCAGCGTACGCTATCACGCTGACCCCCCGGAGACCACGCCCAATCAAACCCGATGTTCCACAGGAGCGGCCCCAATACCGACCCCTGTAGAACACCGCGCGAGACCGCCCTCCGGCCAGTCTCGCCGCCGGACGTCAGGTACACTACCTCCCTGCTTTGGAGGTAGTGTCCCACCAGTGCCCGGAGGTACCTGGGCACCCCATGGTGCCTGAGGCCTTCCTCAATACACGCCCAGGGGAGGGTGTTGAATGCGTTGCGGATGTCCAACGACACCGCTAACAACACCTCTCCCCGGCTGGTCACCTCCTGCGAAAGTTCGCGGAACCCGTATTGGTCCGCCTACAGGTCGGGACCAACCTCACCAAGATGTGTGGTGAGGCGAGACGCGACCACCCTCTCCATCAGCTAGCCCAACTCGTTCAAGAGAACGATTGGGCGGTAAGCCGATGGAGACTCCGCCGGTACGAGCTTGACTCCTACTGTAGGGACTGGCTGGCACTCGCAAATAACTGAGTTGTGTGGAAAAGGGAGAGGGAGGCCTTTGCCCTGCAGTGGGACAACACAGTCTAGTTAGATTAGACATATTATGTGTCATTGTTGTGTGAATATAATCAATAAATTATTTTTCTTTTTTCTTTCTTTTGATATAAATAAAATATCACTTACTTCATCATTCATCAGATTTTGAAGAAAAATGCGAGCCGAAACACAATTCAATTGTATAACGCGCACCACTTGTTGACAAGTATCAAGTTTGACAGTTGCCATGACAACGAGAAATTTCTTAGTAGGGCCACCATGAGACTGATACTGAGATTGTTAACAAAATTATCAACAACTATCCTAAATTATGAAAGATATGAAAATGTGCCTAACTTATTATAATTTATTTAATTCGACGTAGCAACTGTGTAAATTTTTCTTTTGTTGTACTTGTTTGTCGTAAAATAGCTCAATAGCTGTTAAGAAATAATGTAAAATCCAATAAGGTGCCTCAAAAATACATGTTAAAAAAAATAACTGGGCTTTAGACATCTATTTCATATTATACATATCACGCCCTATTATTTCCAAGGTGGTAAAAAAGTCACCAAGTATATTAATAATATATATAATATAATATGGTTGTCATAAGTTGTCGTCAGGGCCCTTAAGAAAAGACTGAATAAATTAACCGTCTTAGTATAAGATACATGGATCTTACAACTACAACATCATCATCATCATCATCAGCCCGTATAACGTCCACTGATGAGCATGAGCCTCCTCCCGGGGAGGGTATTTGCCATAGCCACCACGCTTGGCAGGCGGGCTGGTGACCGCAGTATAATGTTGTATCACACAAGGAAACGCTGATGCCCATTCCTTGATTTACGATAATTATAGATGATATTATAACAATCGGGACCAACGGCTTAACGTGTTTCCGAGGCACGGAGGATAGTCCCTCAACCAATCAGACCCGGAAAGAAATCTTAGAATTTACACAAAGATTTCCTGTCCGGCGTGGGAATCGAACCCACAACCTCCAAGATTTAAAGCGAGCCAAATACCGCTACGCTACAGAGGCTGTCAACAACTAAAATGTAACTTTATTACTAAACTAAATTGCTTCAACTTACCTTTATCATGTTAGATGTGTTAGAGTCCCACTCGCACTTCACCGGTTTATTCAAAACTAATTATATAAATTGACTCGAGTCGTATATAAACGTGTACTTATATCTTATTTATATAAAAGCGAAAATTCATTCATCCATTCACTCACTCGTCATGAAATCTCAGAAACTACAAGTGCCTATGTAGTCCAAAGTTTTTAGATATTCGCTCTACATAAAATCCTTTTACGTGATTTTTCGATGCCCCCCAAGGATAAAACCGAGTTTCTGTCGCCCGAAACCGCGAGCGTTAGTCGCCATCTTGGAAACCGCTTTTTTGCATATATCTCGGAAACGGTAAGTTGTACGTTAAAACAGTAGGAATCTTTTTTGTAGAGGACAAAATTTCCCATCTTTTTTATATCAAACTTTTCCCCCTATTGCTGATGTTTTCCAATATATTTAGGTAAGAAAAACATTTTTTTTGTTTTTGTAATGTATCTCAATCATTTTCATAGATACGAAAAAAATGTTTGAATTAAAGTTGTAGAGCATGAAATTTTCTACAAATATTGTGTAAAAATTTTTCTTGTAAAATGATTAGTTGCTGTTTCTATGATGGCGACTAACGCTCGCGGTTTCGGGCGACAGAAACTCGGTTTTATACTTAGGGGGCACCCTCTGACATAATCCAATCGTAAAATCACCTAGAATGTTTTTATACAGAGCGGACCGATTTTTGGTGCTAAAATTCCTGGACTAATGGGGTTTTAAATTTTGGATTCGGGTTTATTTTTTATACTTACTTAGAAACTTTTTAAGCCTCATTTATTGGAAAAAAGAGGTTATAAGTTTATGTGAAGCTTCGTCAGTTTTAGTAATAGCGAAAATTATGGTTACTTGAGTCCGTAAGTTAGATTTCTACGGAAACGGGAATTAACCGAGTGAAGCCGCGCGCGGGCTGCTAGTCTACATAATATTATTTACCTACTCTACTCTCTATATTATTATGTACTCGTCGTATACAATTGTATATGACTCGAGTCATTAAATACTAATGTACATTTAGGTATCTCGGCGTCAGCAAGTCGGTAGGTACGACGATCAGAAATTGATTGATGTTAAACAAATCGTTCAATTGAATGGACTCTACCTATGAATACTAATATTTATTTATAAACAGGTTTATAAATTCATTGTGTGCAATAACGAGATTTTTTTGATTTGATAGTATTAAATTTGTGTTCCAGTTAATTAGTTGACTGGTAAAAGGCCAAAAAAAAAAAAAATTCTTTATTCATATAATAGGTACACGTTTAAAATATTTTAAATCATGTTCTTATGATCCCGTCCGTCCATCCGGGCTCGTACTCCACCGCTACTGCACCGATTGTCACGATACTTGGTGGAGGGATGTATATAAATGATCCAAAACTTGGTTTTTAAAATTATGTTTTTTTTTTCCAAATCCAATGAAAAGTGAATTTAAAAGAAATTATTCGACTAACCCCATCGTGTAGGGTATGGTTGGAAAGGTATCTTGAAATGCAACAAATATTGCCTTGTAATTATGTAGATTAAAACCCCCAGTCTCGAGATAACCTAATACAAAGTTAAGATTAAAGCGTCCCATCTACCCTTAATTTTTTTTTAAATATTACCTAAATCATTCTGAAAAATATGTGATATGTACCTCGAAGTAAGTACTTTCAACTAAAACTATAGAGGACTCGGTATCATAGATAGTTATTTTTATACAATTCGACCAACTTATGTAGTTACAGTAGTCCTAACAAAATGTATGGGGTCAACCACAAAATGAAATTTAGATTTATTAATTTAAAAAAATAGGCATTTAAGATATGCATGGCTACGGGACCCTCTCATGAGCGTGCCCGACACGCTCTTCGTCGGTTTTTTAATCACTACATATAATAGTATAAAACAAAGTGGCTTTCTCTGTCCTTTTATCCCTATGTATGCTTAAATCATTTAAACTACGCAACCAATTTTGATGTAGTTTTTTTAAATAGATAGAGTGATTCAAGAGGAAGGTTTATATGTATAATAAATCAGCATTGCATCCGTGCGAAGCCGGGGCGGGTCGCTAGTTATTAATAAATTGGTTAATTTTATACCTAACTAACTTTCTGCAGGCGATTTCATCCGCGTAGCTCCCGATCCCGTAGGAATGTTATAATACATACATAAGCTCACGCCAGTTTCCCAGCGGGGTAGGCAGAGACAATGGACCTCCACTTGCTACGATCCCTACACACATCTTTCGCTTCATTCACTCTCATAACATTATTTCGACCTTTCTATAATACACACAGAAAACGTTCACACAAATAATAATTATTGTGGGTTGGAGTCAAACCAGCCTCGGGGTCAACCACCAGGTCTCGGTAGGAAGTATTCTAACTAATAAGCCACCGGTACAGTCTACAGTCCACTATTAATCTGGTTAAAATAAAGATCAAATTACAATCAACTGCCGGCCATCCCTAATAGGTATGTCTTAATGAAATCCGAAGCTGGCAATTCGAAACGATAAAGTGATCTGACGTTTCATTAGATCTAAAGGTTCACGTGTTCTACAAAGTGCGTCGAACTCTGAGCCCAATTATGATAGACTCATAGATTAATGCTAAATTTTGAAAGTACGTTGAACTCGTAGGTCTCATGTCTGTACCTAAAGTGATATTATTTTGTAGACTTTTAGTTTAGGTATACAAAGACATACTTGTCACTTTGGCCAATTGATCTTTTATTTTTACCAACCTCCGTAGCGTAGCGGTATTTGGCTCGCTTTAAATCTCGAAGGTCGTGTGTTCGATCCCCACACCGGACAATAAATATTTGTGTAAATTCTAAGCTTTCTTTGCGGGTCTGGTTGGTTGAGGGACAATCCATGCCTCGGAAAGCACGCTGTTAAGCTTTTGGTCCCGATCGTTATAACATCATCTATAATAATCGTATATCAAGGAACGGGCAGCAGCGTTTCATTGTGTGGTACAACATTATACTGCGGTCACCAACCCGCCTTCCAAGCTTGGTATCTATGGCGATTACCCTCCCTCGGGAGGAGGCCCATGTTCAGCAGTGGACGTTATACGGGCTGTGGATGATGGTGATTTTTATCAAGGAAAAATGCAATAGGCATCACTGTGAAAGCGACGGGGTATATAGGTCTTACCTCTCCGTGGTGATGCTATGCTATGCTAATCATGTTACGAGGATAGGGTATACCCACTAAAACCCCCCGGATGCTCCTTCGAACGCCAGAAATGTGACCACCGAGAAACACCAATGACACTTCCACCTAAGCTCGCAGTTAAGGGTTCTCCTAACTCCGTTTTTTTAGTCGTTCCTTCCATATTCGGAGGTTTTGGCGGCGAACTACAGCTTACCACCGTGCAATAGGCATGTAGCCTACAAAAATCTATTTAGTCCGTCAGTTAGATTACCAAAAAATATTGGAAATGTATTTTTTTTTTCGTTTCTCATACAATAAATGAGGAAGATACAGCGCGTTGAAATTTCGTGTGATCGCACTTCTAGGTACATAATATGCCATAATAACAGATAATATATTATCACTTGAAATAACGTTCACATGGTATAATTTTCATATGCTATAAAAACAAATAACCTAATTTCATATGATCTAATATTACATTTCATATAAACTTCTTTTGCTCTAATAACATTTAGTATAATGTTCATCTGATATAATTTTCAATTATTATTGCTCTTTTTATATAACGTTCAGCATCCGACCCAAATGATTCACCAACAATAGAAGGGATCTGGCTAATGGTCTTGATTCTAACCTAACCTAACCCACATGATAACAGATAATATATATTATACCAACTAAATATTAGTTTAAACCATATAAAAGTAGGTAAACTGAAATTATATCAATAATTCATTATATCATTTCATAGTTATACAAAAAAAAATTATATTAAATGAAATTAGGTCATGTGATCGTTAGAACTTTTGTTATTATGTCAAATGGTACCTACGCACCCAGTTTGTTGTTGCTCTGTATCTTTGTAAATTTTTATTCTTTTGATAAATAAAAATAATACGTGTCCAATATTTTTTTGTAAACTAACTGACGGACTAAATATTATTTTAGTCTTCATGCATATTCCCTCTGTAATAAAATAAAAACATATCAAAATTGAACTTTACTTTTAACTTTTAATCGTTTCTAATATTCAGTGAAATTATTTATTTTCGGTAGTTGTATTTATCGATGTGTATATTTTGTTCTATAGCATTAAAAATTATTAACTAAAATGATTTCGTATCTATGCTAGGGACGTCCATTCAGCAAGTCCATGATCGGCAGTGGGCATAATACGGTCTGATAATAATAGTACAACAATAACAGGAATACAATATCATGGACTAATGTTACTTCATGATGATGATGATGATGATGATGATGATGATGATGATCTTACTTCATATTTACTTAGTAACATTACGGCATGGCTCAATAATTACGGCAGATTTTTTTAATTTTTTTAAACATTTCTAGCAGTTTTTTGCAGTAGGTATACTAGTATTCTTGTTAATCCCTCGCACTAAGCTAAATGCTTGTGTTACGAGTGGGTTCACGTCGGTAGTGCAATGGGTCGGGTTCGACCGGTCACCGGATCACAAGTCCGACGGCCTAGCCGTTGGGCTACGGTCACTTCAGTTTTAGTAGCTCCTAAGACCAGGTATTCTAAGTTTAATTCCCACTCGGAGAAACTATTTGTATAATGAAATAACTCCTTTGTTATCAATCAAACTTTTGTGACATTTCATCATCAGCCCGTACAACGTCCACTGCTGAACATGGGCCTCCTCCCGAGGGAGGGTTTTTGCCATAGTCTCCACGTTTGGTAGGTGGGCTGGTGACCGCAGTATTATGTTGTAACACATAGGGAAACGCTACCCGTTCCGTGGTATACGATTGTTATAAGAATCGGGACCAACGGCTTACCGTTCTTTCCAAGGCACGGAGGGTAGTCCCTCAACCATCCAGACCCGGAAAGAAATCTTAGAATTTACACAAAGATTTCTTGTACGGCGCGGCGTAGGGATCAAACCCACGATGAGAAAATGTATAAGATTTCTTATCCAGCATGGGAATCGAACTCACGACCTCCAAGACTTAAACCAATACGCCATAGAGGTTGTTCTAACTCGCTTCTATTAACAACTTACAGATAATTGATATGTATTTGCAGGATAGACAATGTCACGTATCAAACGGGCACCACAAAGGACGTAGGTGAGAACATAATGGGCATTGGGATGTCCGCAGCGCAGTCCACTGTCACACTGGAGAGGAAAGATGACGCAGATGATGATTACGACCCACTGAAACAGCGAAGCCTCGTTCATCCGACTTCGTGAGTACTTACTTATATGCCTACATTGATTTATTTAATATTATAATGTAATACATAGGTACAGTCAACAAACTAGTTAGGTTTACACATTGTGAAACGCATTTTAAATTTATATGTACACGTTCATGAGAAGAGTTTACTATTATGTGCATTTGTACACAGTTAGTCTTGCAGTGCAGTATTACCGGCTGTCGTGCAAACAAAAACATATTTTTAACTGATAACGTTCCCCGAATGCTGTTTTTTTTTCGGACGGACATAGTTATTATTATTATTATTTGTGATCAGTCAAGCAGTTGATTCAACTGGTAAGTGCCTGAATCCTGCTCTTCTCCACTAGTTACTATTGCAGCTGAGATGTTTGTTGAGTCTGTCTTTGAATTGGTTCAGATTTTGGATTTTGGCTGAAATAACGCTTTTTGGGAGTAAGCCACTAGGCTTTTGTTACTTCACTGGGCATAAAGTTCAGCAGAGCTCCAGGCTTGATAAATAGTATAAAAGCCCTCAAACTAAGCAACCTGCGAAAGAGGGTGCCCCCTGTGGAGCTTGGACCTCGGCTCGGGGTCGCTGGCGATAAGATTAAGGGACTATGTCTTTTAGTTTTATTAGGGGAGTTTTATGCAACTGTCCCAGTATGCTGGCATTATTGCTCCGTTGAATGGCAAATTCGTATATGCTGTTCAAAGTAAAAGAACAGGAAACGTGCCGCACTAAAGACGGTCGCTGAGAGGTTTTTACAAATGAATTTGGCTGCCGGTCCCTACATGCTAATTATTTTGTTGCTAAAAGGCACAAACACATACATACGTGTCTAATTTAATTTGTTAAAATGACTTTGTCTACTAAATGAACATATTCGGCAAATTTAAGGTTCTTGCAGTCCACCGCCACATACGAATATTTCTTTTTAAGTTTTTATTCGGATTTACGATTTTAGCCGAGAATTTATTTTCCTCCGCGTTCCTCTATTTCACACATCTTCTGTATATATTGCTTTATTTTGTGTCTCTGGCAAAAGGAACACTTTACACCGGATATTCACATGGTGTGGAAGAGAAAACATTTCTTCCTTTTATTTTTATGCTCGATGATCGTAAGGACAGAGTGGTCACCATGGGTTTAGTATCCTATGATATTTCTACATTTTATAAAGGCATGTTATAAAATACATTTATTTTGAATATAAATATAATACTTCCTTGCTGACTTGCTTTTTGTTAAAAAATATTGTAATTTTTAAAGAGCAAAAGAAAGATTTACCAAAATTAATTGCACAAGATAATTCGTTTCAATTATTCAACGTCGATAACACGCAAACTGAACCAATTACTGAAACTGAGGTGAAGTTGATTGTTTTACAATTATAATTGAAGTACTTAGATAAATAGGTATTCCAAAGAACAAATGAAATAGATTTCTCTGTTTAAGCGAAAGAGGTTTTAGGCTCTAATATAAACTAAGTTTCTTTTTTATAAAGTGTTCTTGTTAACCCCTCGTGCTAAGCTTAAATGCTTGTGTTACCAGTGGGTTCACTTCGGCAGTGCAATGGATGGGGATCGAACCGGCGACCACAAGATAACAGATCCGACGCCCTAGCCATTAGGCTACGTTTGCCAATTTTATACCTCTACTAGCGGCCCGCCCCGGCTTCACACGGGTGGACTTTTATACCCTACCCCTGCCCTACCCTACCCCTACCCCTACCCCTACCCTACCCCTACCCTACCCCTACCCTACCCCTACCCTACCCCTACCCCTACCCCTACCCTACCCCTACCCTACCCCTACCTACCCTACCCCTACCCCTACCCTACCCTGCCCTACCTCTACCCTACCCTACCCCTACCCTACCCCTACCCTACCCTACCCCTACCCAAAAGTATCCTATGTCCTTCTCCCAGTTCTTAGCTACCTCCCTAAAAATTTTCAGCCGAATCGGTCCAGCCGTTCTTGAGTTATAAATAGTGTAACTAACACGACCTTCTTTTGTTTTAAAAATGTATTCTGCTATTCAGGGCGGAGACAAATCCAACGAAACAAAACCATGAAAATTGATCCAGCCGATCTCGAGTTATAAGTGTTGTAACAAACCTGTCTTTGTTTTATATATATATATAGATATGAATTTTTTAATTCGTAATATCTTTTGAATGGAAAGTCCAATTCAAATAATTTAAAAACTATTTTATAGGTAGTTAAATGGTCTTGACCATAAAATAATTTATTTGGATAAGGATTAATATAAACACATAAATAGCATGGTTTGAATTTGGTTAGCATTTTCATTAATGTTTAAAATGAAAAAAGTTGTTGTAGTGACATAACTACAATAGTTGGACATAAGCTACCGCGGAGTTTTTTGTAGACATTATGATGTTCTTCAATATTGTTGTACATTATTTTGTTCTATCGCTAATAGTTTCGGCAGCGCATTCGACGAAAGACATTTTAAGACTCATTTTTCTACACCTTCGGTTACATTGTTCAAATTTTACCAAGGATCCCTAATTTTTTTCAAAATGAAATGTAGCCTATGTCAAATTGGAAAAATGTAGCATTCTATTGGTGAAAGAATTTTTTAAATCGGCCCAGTACTTTTTGAGCCTATTCATTACAAACATACAAACATACAAAAATAGGTACAAATCTTTCCTCTTTATAATATTAGTGTAGATTTTAGTTTATGGTTGACAATCAGTCGTATGTAAGTCAGTGCGGTGTTGTAAATATTTCTATGCTTCATTTATAATATTTACTTTCATCTCATATCTAATGGTTCCGTTTCACTCCAAACCAACTGGTTATGGGCCCAAAGATTGACAGTAATCGAATACAATAAACTGGCAACATAGTATACCCATGGTGACTTCTTCTTTGTGTTATATTGAAATATGCTACCACTTTTTACGATTGCGTAAAAAGAAATATGAAACAATTCTACAACAAGATGTTTATGGGTGTGGCTGTCTTGTTGTTTCAGTTAGTACAAAATACAGTGGTACAGTCTAATACTGTGCATTATTTAGTACTAGTTAGCTTTTACCCGTGGCTTCGCTCGCATTAAAGCCAATGTCGTTATGTTACTTTTAATATCTCCAAGAATATGTGTACAAAGTTTCATGATGACAAACAAACTTACATTCACATTCATAATGTTAGTAGGGATTTTGATGACAGGGCGATCCTTCAATCAAACGAAGTGCAATTTAGCGTTCACACGTGTGATGCGATCTAGTGAAGGGTATTTCCAATATTATTGTGATATGTTATTTTTAACTCTATTTCGTAATAAACATAACACAATAGGTTAGCTATGGTAGGCTTCTCGCCGGCGAGGACCGCGTTGTGCCCCAACCCTGTGATCCAGCGACCCTTATATCCATAAATCTGACTTTGATATCAATGGCACCCCTGGGTTGTGGTCCTAACCCCATAAGGGTTCCCCCAGGTGTGTGTCACTTAATTGTATGCTTTTATAAATTTGTAATATATACCCATAATCATGAATGTAAATATGAACTTATTATGAGTAGAGGACTTAATGACACACTGACAGACGGAGTACATTGTCTGTAATGTCCTACAATTAGCAGCACTCACAGGTTACACTTACTAGTTATAGTTACCTTAGTAGTTTTATTCATAGAATAAAAATAATAACCTATTAATTACATTTCTTTTTCATTGTGATTTTGTAAGTGTATGTTTTATTCCAATAACAGATTATTATAACAAGTGAATCGCTTTACTATTTGAACTCAAAACAACACAATAGGCGTGACGACAGTATCAAAAAATTAAAGATTTAATGTTTTTAGGGGAAAGTACATATATATAAAAAGAAATTATTACACTTATTTATTTTTATATATAACCTTGAGATTAATGTGATTTTTAATAAAATAAAAGATTAAAATACTGCAATCGGCCATTTTGACTGAAACACCAATCACGGCGCATGACGTCACGATATTGTAACCATCATAGAGAATTTAACCACTACGTTAGGTTTGGCGGACTCAATGACATTTTTTACAATAGCGTGACGTCATAGCCGACGCCATGACACTTGAGGCCTTTTTTCGCGCGCTATTTAAAATTTAATAGAAATATGGCTTAAACTTCGTTAAATTTAAATTTATTACCGAAATATTGTGTTTTTCGTACTTAGAAAATGACTACCCACGTTGCGCAAGAGGATTTCAAAATCTTGCCTCATGCCTATTCGAGTGTACATTACATCTAACAACAGCATACCTATGCTTCTTATCTAACAATTGAACTGTGTTCATTTGTAACACTTTTAATTTCGTTTTGTCACTTTTTTGTATTTTACTCTCCACTCCTTCTCTCTTACCTCTTACGGGTTTTACGAATACTAATATATAAAGCTGAAGAATTTGGTTTGCTTGAACGCGCTAATCTCATGAACTACTAGTCCGATTTCAAAATTCTATCCATGCGAGATAGCCCATTTATCGAGGAAGGCTAAGTATATATTTAATTACTTGTTGTACTATTTAATGTTTTTTTAACTAACCCACGTGAACGTATTAATTTTCTGTGATTAAAATGTTGACCGGGAATGTAAGTTACCACCATGCAGAACTTCATTTAAAACGGTGCAACAGTTTCGAGATTAGCCCGTACAAACAGAAAGAGAAAAAAAAACTATTTTACTTCTAACATCCCCCTGACTCGGTTTTTTAGCGTTTTTTTTACGTACAACCATTCGACCTCAACTGTTTTATTATATGTATATATATCTATAGATATAGAAGATGAAGCTCTTCGGGATCGAGAGTTATACGAGTGGGAAGCTAGCAATATTTTAAAGCTTTATATGCTAAGAATAAAGCTATATAAACTATTATAACAGGCAGGAATAATCAAATAAACTTAATTAATTTAACATAGTAAATTGAAAAGGCAAAATATATTATGTTTTAACTATTTACAAACATCTGTAATAGATTAAGTAGATTTTTTGTTTGTTTGCTTGAACGCGCCAATCTCAGGAACAATTGATCCGAGTTGATTTTTTTTAAGGTGACGATTTGGTTTGACGGGTGACGCAAGCACGCACATCTAGTAATTTGCCTACTAGGAATTGTAGAAAGAATCAATATTAAAGTTAATCAAAACTCACAAAGGGAAAGAAAATTTTCACTAGGTATATTGTAATCGTCTTCATAACTTTTAATATTAGTCTCGACAGATTAACTTCTAAAACTCTGTCGACTTTACGAAGTAATCATTTTCATACTCAACAGTTTAATTTATGTGCTGAAACTTGTAGACTGATTAATTGTGCCTTGTCTAGTACAGAATTATGCTAGTTTTGGGAATTGAAATATGAAATTAATAGAAAGAAAAAAAAATGAAATTGAAATTGAAATTAATAAAGTTAGATCACCTGCACTTTAGGTATAGCCCCTAATGCCCCAAACAATTTGGCTACGGTGGAACCCAAACGGTTAAAATTAAGTCAGCGGTATACTTTTCCGTAAAATTAAAGAAAAAATTTAAAAAGAAACAAAAGAAATGATTGAACACACTAAAAACAAGAAACGCAAAAAATATTACATAAGAAGGTAAAGAATTAAAAAAATGCACGAACACGGACACCATACATCCAAAATAATTGACAAAGTGGAAAAAACAACCGGCCAAGTGCGAGTCGGACTCGTGCACGAAGGGTTCCGTACCATTTTCAAGTGCCTGCCTTTTGCCGTCATTGATATCGAGCAAAAAAAGGCAAAAAAAACAAGTTTGTGGTATGGCCCCCCTTAAATATAGATTTTTTTTTAGTATTTGTTGTTAGGTATAGCGGCAACAGAAATACCTACTTACATCATTTGTGAAAATTTCAACTATCTAGCTATCGCAGTTTTTGAGATACAGCCTGGTGACAGACAGACAGAGAAGTTTTAGTAATAGGGTCCCTTTTACCCGTTAACCCTTAAAAAACGAAAAATGTGTAATCTACCTCGCTTATAATAATAATAACTTATTTTTCAAAATATTTTTGCCAATAGAAAGCCACTTTACTTTAAAGTCTACTTTTTAAGAAGAAGGTTCCCTTAGGACCTACGCGGTTAAAATCACGTGGGACAACTAGTTTTAAATATAATTATTTCAAACTATGACAAGTAACCCAAAGCTCAAGAGAAATTGAGGCACGAATTAATTGCAATTTAATCTTTTGAATTCTGAAATGTCGTCACGACATTTCAAAATTCAAAAGATTAAATTGCCTACATAATTTATAGCAATTAAAATAAAATAAAAAAAGTTTTTATTTACGTAAACCTATTACAGGCATTTGCAAATAGTCAAAACATATTTGGCTCATTAATATAATATATTTAATTTATTAATTTAGTTTAGTTATTATAGTTATAATAATAATAAATAGTTTGTATTAGATTTTTTATAGCTTTAGCGTAAAAGCTATCAGGTATGAAAATAGAATTTTATTTTTATCTATAACTAGCGGCCCGCCCCGGCTTCGCACGGGTGGACTTGTATACCCTACCCCTGCCTTACCCTATCCTACTCCTACCCTACCCCTACCCCTACCTCTACCCTACCCCTACCCCTACCCTACACCTACCCTACACCTACCCTACCCTACCCCTACCCTACCCCTACCCTACGCCTACCCTACCCCTACCCTACCCCTACCCTACCCCTACCCTACCCCTACCCTACCCCTACCCTACCCCTACCCTACCCCTACCCTAATGAATATGATATCCACCAATCATATTCATTTGTGCATATAGCTTAGCACTGGGGAAAACGGATTCAACTAAGATTATGCTTTTTATATGAAAGGATGCGGGCTATGGATGCTTGCTATGGATGCCTGCTATGGGTCGTCGCAAGTTGTGTAGCAATGTGCAAAACAGAGTACATACAGTATGTCCGATGACGATTGCGGCGGCGCATCTTCATAGCATATCTTACTCACACCGCTACAAAGCTTAGTATCAGTGAAAATGGTCACATAGTTTCACAGCTTAGCTATTACATCCTCGCAGCATAACTGCATAGCACATCTCTGGTGGAAAAGCAGCCTAATGCCGTAAAAGGCGTTTTTTTTCTCCCGCACTAGGAAAATTAATCCCTGTGTCGCGAGGGACTTTACAAACATTCAATTCATGGACACCCAGACTCAGAACAACTATCTGTGGTATCGAGTACCTGAAGCAACTGCCGTTATCACTGATTGATTGATTTTAGTAATATGTTTTAGATATACCTAGTAGATATCTTATTTGATTAGTTTTGTTTGATATACCTACGTATTGAAGTTTTTAGTGTTATTTTGTTGCTGACAAACGGACTGAAAACTGAATGACTTTAGCGCACATCGTAAAATGATTTCAGCGCACATGAATTCTAAGAGTTATTTCCAGGTATGGTTGGTTGGGAGACTACATTTAGTGCCTCGGAAAGCAATTTGGTCCAGATTGTTATGACATCAAGCGATATAGCAACATAATACCAATAATACCCGAGAAGAGCCCTATATTCAGCTTACGATGACGCAGACTTTATACGAGCTGATGATGATGAAAGTTACGACATGTTTCCAATGTTTCGAATTTCAAATTCGAATTATAAACCCAAAGCTTTGAATCAATGTCACTTATTATTTATTTTCTATTGTTTTCAATGACAAATCAGGGTTTTTCCAATAAAGCATTTTGTATATTTAAATGAGTACATTTAAAAAAAAAATTTGAACCTTAGTTAATTAAATTTTACCGATGACTTAATATATCAAAATTGAGTTTAATTTATTGAGACCACCGCCAGGATTTGAACCTGCATTTTAGGTATAGCCCCTAATGCCTTAACCATTCGGCAACGGTGGAACCTAACCGGTCGTCCTAATTCATCAATCTCTTTTATAATACGTCTCGGGAGACGTAATATACTCCAGTACGATAAAGCATATAATACACACTTTTATAAAAGCTATTTAAAGTCGGAAAGTTATAGGGTCTCTTCAAGTTAATTTAATTTATTATTGTTGCTGGCAAACTTGTTGCTGACGGGGCTGTTGTCTGGACTCTGCCGACCTAATTTAACCTATAAATTTTGGTGATCTTATTTAATAAACCGGACACCTATAATCATATTTCGCTGACGACACCGACGACGTATACCGTCGCCCCACGGTGGAACATGATCGCCGTCAGACACGTCACACGTCATTCGTTGAATAAATGATATTTAGCAGTGCTTAATTAAACATAATTATTCATCATGTTAATTAATTATCATTTGGGCGTATACATTTATATATAGGCTGACTGGTAATAAGTGACCGATACCTAAACACATTATTGTGCTCATGATAACAAACAACTTTTACTATGGCACCAAACCTGAAATCGCGAAAAAAAATCAGCTGCTCCCTACCATGTTGATGTTTTTATTTCACCAAATAATATGTTTCTCAAATTAAGCATTTGTCCAAATGTAATTTAACAAAATGTTTTTTTATAAAAAGTACTTCTTTAAATTCTCATAATCATTGATCATTATTAATGGAAGAAACGCCCTAAAGTTGCTTCTGGCACTCACTGGCCAAGACGTTTTTCCTCATATATCTATCTCAGTTCCGATCTATGTAGAAAGAGTAATTGGTTTACCAAATCCACCTATAAACTTTTTGATTAAATTTTGCGGATGAATTGTGTGGAATTGGTCCAATTTTAGTTTCTAATTCAACTTCGTCTCCTGGGACTATTCCAGATTGACAGACGCATATCCTCTATCAACGATGATTTGTTAAGTGTTAGAATGGGAATTCAAAAGGTAACGGTTAATTAAACAATGTATTGAAGAACAAAGAGGAGGCTTTACTATATTTATAAAATAGTAGCGACTAGTTTGACAATTGTAATACAGTTAACGGGCGACAGCGTTTACATGTGTATTATCTTCTTTATATATATAATTCTTCTGTGAGTGTGTATGTCACTGAACTTCTCTCAAACAACTGGACCGATTTTGATGAAATTTTTTGTGTGTGTTCAAGGGAATCTGGGAATGGTTTAGATTCACAATTTTGTCCGCTGGACAATGTTTTTTTAATTAATTTTTAATTTATTAGTAGTTGTTGATTTTGGAATGTTTTACATTGGATCCGATGAGGGGTAGGGTAGGGTAGGGGTAGGGTAGGGCTAGGGTAGGGTAGGGGTAGGGTAGGGGTAGGGTAGGGGTAGGGTAGGGGTAGGGTAGGGGTAGGGTAGGGGTAGGGTAGGGGTAGGGTAGGGGTAGGGTAGGGTAGGGGTAGGGTAGTGGTAGGGTAGGGTTAGGGTAGGGGTAGGGTAGGGCAGGGGTAGGGTATAAAAGTCCACCCGTGCGAAGCCGGGGCGGGCCGCTAGTGTTGTATATACATAAATAAATTTATTATTATTATTATTATTATTATTATATAATACTGCGGTCGGTAACCCGCCTGCAAAGCGTGGTGAGTATAGATCGCCTTCGCGGGAATCCCATGTTCGGCAGTGGACGTTATATGAGCTGATGATGATGATGATGATGCTGTTCATGCCGTTGGATTTACAGACCTAAAATTTTAAGAATATATCCCTTAGGTAGCTAAAAAATCCTTCCTTAGGAACTAGGTGGACTAAGGAAGTATTTTTCAACATTAAACCTCTAAGTAGCAATTTTTTTTTATGTATTTAACGAAGATTACGCGGACAAAATTGATGGCAAAAGCTACAAGAGAAAAGGGATATTTTTACTCAAAAATGATGGAAGACTTTACAAAATATTTATCATTTCTTTGACGTCAATAAAGTAAACAGCTGGTTGCAATGATAGGCCATTTGTATAAAAGTGTCATTAAAATGCTTTCAATGCGAGAAAACCTGTCGTAAAAAGTAAAAAGTACTAATTTTCCTGTTTAACCGCGCATGAGAACTAATGGGAAGGCCCTTTAGTTCTCATGCGCGGTTACGCCCGCGTAACTCCCGTTCCAGTGGGAACTTAATAAAATAAATAAATAATAAAAGTTTTTATTGCAAATAGTCAAAACATATTTTGGTTTTTAAATTTACTCTGTTAAATTACTTAATTTTATCTGATTATAATAGTTTATACTTTATATAGCTTTAACCTAAACACTGACAGGTACAAAAAAACAATATTATTTAATTATTTTTATAATTATGGGTCTGTCCTTTGATTATGTTTTTATTTATACGGACCATAAGTATATCGACGAACGCTCTTTTTAGTGCTACCACCGGATCCAATACGCCCCAACTGAGAAAACCCGGCGAAACAAACTCAGTGGGGTTATTCTACTTCCGGTTTGTTGTTTTGTCTCATTATAAAGTATATATAGCCTGTGTCATCCGGGGATAGCGTAGCCTCCCAACGATGAAAGAATTTTTCAAGTCGGTCAAGTACTTTTGGAGGCTTTTCAATACAAACACACAAACATTACCTCTTTATAATATTGGTATAGATATTTTGGCGACCATGCTTCTTTAACGACAAGCAAAATTAATTTGATCACAGCGTAGCCGTCGGGTCGCAGTAGGTACCAATGCAGCCCCGGTCTTGTAGTTGCAAAAAAAACTGATTTATACGGGATTTAAAGTAAATGAGATCTGACGAAACAAAACAACCTTTTTACCTCAGCTATTTACGAAACGAATGGTCAAAGAACCTTAACAAGATTACTTTCATAACCGTCCATCCGTACCTTCATAATGTTGAACTTATAGTTATTTTTAGCAGCAAATATTGACCCTTTGGGTCGGACCGAACTCTGAATAAGATAAAAGAGTCTATCATAAAGATGGGTGAAATACAATTTGATAGCTGAACAAACTTTATTGCGTGTTCATGTTATATTTCATATTATATAAATGACATTTAAAGCTATAAATAAAATGTTATGAATCAGCGTAAACGTAAAAAACAAGTACTTTTGGTAGAATTTGTTTTAATTTTGATTTATAGACAGGAAAAAATATGAAATTTTCATCTTATTCTAGCCTATTAGCATTAGCTACCGTTCCCGTGGTATCTTCATAATTAAATATAGCCTTCCTCGATAAATGGACTATTTCAAACTAAAATAATCGATGAAATCGACCCAGTAGTCCCTTAGATTATCCCGTTCAAGCAAACAAACAAATACAAAATATTTAGGGTTTAAGTTCAAAATATTTAGTTTACATTTATTGTCGGCGACGAGACCATATCGAGACACAAGGGCGCAAGTAGTAGTGTCGGCATCGAGACACCAGGGCGCAAGTAGTAGCAATGTAATTATAGAAACTATTTTAATCATTTGTTAGGTATTTAAATGATTTATTTGATGTTTTTCTTGTTTTAAAATAGTTTATTTTAGTAAGGTTTAGCATAAGTTTTCATGTTATAAGTAATTAGACAGTTTAAAGATAATTTTTTGTTAGTATAAGTTTCGATTCAGTATAATTACGTAACTTGAAAATCGACTTTTTTGTTTGTGGATAGATTTTGATAATTTTGGTTTTAAATGAAAGGTCTAATCATAAAACGAATAAATCCGTTTGAATTATTAAAATCGGTCAAGTAGTTTAGGATTTATTAAGGATTTTTTATAATGAAAATATGTAACTTCGTAATTTTTGACCTTTATTGTTGTAATACATTTTATTTGTACATAATTAGGATTAAGTGAATGTTTATATTGAACAATAATTATGTAAGGATTATTACAACACCAAAATTGTACATATTGTGTAAAGAAAAAGTAAATAAATGGGGGCAAAACAGGTTTCGGCTTAGTAAAAAATATCAAACAAAAGGGCTCAAAATGCGTGGTTGTCTTCGCGGTAATACAGCCGGGTATAAATTGAGCGACATTTTCTCGGCACAGTCAGTCGCAGCTTAGCCGTCGAAGAGGCAACAACAACAAGAAATAAGAAGCCGAAATCTGCAAGCCCAAATAATAAAGGAGAAATTCTGCAGTATTATTTCGCCTCCTCGCTACCTGTCCTCTGGGGTCGTAACCATCCTAGGTACCTACGCATTCAGGGGTGCGTGGTGACGTATGTAACCAGCGGAGTCACTCGACTCGGAAGGAACATACGTCAACAACGTGGGAGACTGTCCCAGGCTGACCGTAAGGTACTGAACGTACCCCGGCCAACCCCAACAATTGGTCCTTCGAGAGCCGGATCCCTGCCAGAAGAAGTCAGAAGAGCCAGAAGATTAAGAAGATTGCAAGATGCCAATAACGAGGTCGCAGAAGGATGCCCCCTTACGTCCCTCGTCAAGGATTATCAATGTGGACGCAACAGAAGAAGCGTCAAGATCAGAAGGGGTCACGTCTGCGTCGGCATCAGCATCATCAGGAACCACGAATTCATCGGGCACGAACACTTCTTCAGGAACAACGACTACGGGTGGGACCACGGCAACGGAGACCACGGCTAAGACTGTAACCACAGCGACATCTAAGAAGGATGAACATAGAGAAGATGCCGCACAGAAGAAGACGACAAAGAAGATCCCAGAAGATGTCCCGGAAGAGGGTATTGGCGGTTCAGCCGCAACCCTGAAGCCGAAGGGGGTCAGTCGTCGTGCCGGGTCCACGAAGACCACGAGCTCCTCAGCCAGAAGACGCGAGCTGGAAGCCAGAGAAGAATTAGCACGCCTGGAACTGAAGCAAGCACAGGCTGCGGCGAAGCTAGCCCGCATCAGACTGGAGATGACACAATGTGAAGATGAGGACTCCGTGGATGAAGACCTGGAAGATAGAACAGCACAGGTGCAGAACTGGATCGAGTCATCAGTATTGAAAATAGACAACAAGAAACAACCAGAGCAGCGAGGTCAGCATACCTCAGAAGAGCCACAGAAGATGAAGCCTGAAGAGAACTCTTCAACGAAAGGAGCTACGATTGAAATTCAAGCGTTGGCGACTGCATTAAAAGAAGCCTTTTCTACGAAAGGAGGATCAGCAGCACAGCCTAGCTACATCCACGAGCTACCCTACTTCGACGGCAACAGCAGCGAGTGGTTGGCCTTCAAGGTTGTCTACGAAGATACAGCACCAATGTTCAACGAAGTCCAGAATATGGCGCGATTGAGAAGAGCTCTGAAGGGCAATGCAAGAGAAGCTATCAAGAGCCTGCTGTACTCCGAAGCCTCTCCATCAGAAGTTATGCAAGCCCTCAGAAGAAGATATGGAAGGCCTGATACGCTGGTAGTAGCAGAATTGGACAAAATCAAAGCGTTACCGAAGATTTCAGAAAATCCAAGAGACATCTGCGTCTTCGCAAGCCAGATCAGCAACAGCGTAGCAGCAATAAAAGGACTGAAGAAACCACAGTACCTGCATTCACCAGAGATAGTGAAACAAATCACAGAGAAGATGCCGACGGTGCTCAAGTTCCGATGGTACGACTTCACTGCAGCATCAGAAGAAGGCGAGTTCTCCAACTTACGCTAGTATCCAGGTTCCTGAACACAGAAGCAGACAAATGTGGAGCCTTCGCGACTTCAGAAGAGAAGAGCGGGTTCAAGAAGAACAACCGACAAGCGACGCATTCAACAAAGGAAAAGAACTTCAAAGAAAGGGATCCACGACAACAAGAGAAGACCTGCCCTATATGTGAGGGTGAACATTCTCTCGTCGAGTGTCAGAAGTTCCAGAAGGCGTCAGTGCAAGATCGGTGGGCAACAGTCAAGAAGAGTCGCGTCTGCTTCAAATGTCTTCAAGGAAAGCACAGAAAGGAGAGCTGCAGGAAACCACCATGCAAAGAATGCAAGAGGTGGCATCATCATCTGCTACACGTAGAATCAGAAGAAAGGACCCCAGAGGACAACAAAAGGGAGGCACCACAAGAAGCGGCAAGTGTCAAAGCGTCGGTGAACGCAGTCAACAATGCAAGAGCATACCTGAAGATAGTTCCAGTAGAAGTCTTCGGGTCAAAAGGATCAAAGAAGATATTAGCCCTTATGGATGAAGGGTCAACCGTGTCACTTCTGGATGAGAAGGTGGCACAAGAAGTCGGCGCTCAAGGAAATAAAGAAGAGCTAGTCATAGAAACAGTTGGAGGCAAGCTGATAAGAAAAAGAGATTCTCAGATGCTGGACCTTACGGTGAAAGGAGTTCATCAGAGCCAGAAGAAGACACTGAAGAGGGTCCGCACCATCAACGAGCTGAAGCTTGCACCACAGTTCCTTGACAAGAAGAAGATTCAAGAGTATCAACACTTGAAGAAGATCGCCGACTCTCTATATTACAAAGGGGAGTCACCACAATTGCTCATCGGTCAAGACAATTGGGAACTGATTGTGACTCAAGAAGTAAGGAGAGGGAAACCAGGGGAACCAGTTGCTTCAAGAACAGGACTTGGATGGGTGCTTCACGGGTCAGACATCGGAAGTGCGAAGCCAGTACACTTCCTGAACACGTGTCTACATGTCATCACACCAGAAGAAGAGATGCATCAAACCATCAAGGATCACTTCGCGATCGAAGCACTCGGGGTGCAACCAAGAAGACCCACTACAGATTCAGAAGGAAGAGCACTCACCATCCTAGAGAAGACCTGCAGAAGACTGGAAGATGGTCGATTCGAAGCTGGACTTCTCTGGAAAAATGAAGAAGAACAGATGCCAGAAAGCTACACGTCTGCCAAGAACCGATTGATCAACATTGAAAAGAAGATCGACAAGGATCCTCATTTGAAGGCGGAATACGGCAAGCAGATCCAGCATCTAATCGACAACAAATATGCAGAAGAAGCATCTGATGAACAAGAAGACCCCAAGAAAACATGGTACCTTCCTCATTTCTCCGTGATTCATCCATTGAAGAAGAAGATAAGGATCGTCTTCGACGCTGCAGCCAAGTCAAAAGGAAGAAGCCTCAACGACGCTCTACTACCTGGACCAGATCTACTGCAATCTCTCTTCGGTGTACTACTGAGATTTCGACAAGGACCTTTAGCGGTAGCGGCCGACATTAAGGAAATGTTTCTACAAGTTCGTATCAGACCAGAAGATAGAGACAGCTTAAGGTTCCTGTGGCGTGGAGATCATCGTAACGTGTCGCCAAAGAAGTACAGGATGACGTCGGTTATCTTCGGTGCGTCGTCATCTCCAAGCACAGCCATCTATGTGAAGAACCGAAACGCAGCGGACTACAAGGAACAATATCCAGAGGCTACAAGAGCGATCGAACTGAACCACTATATGGATGACTACTTGCACAGCTTCCATTCAGAAGAGGACTTCAGAAGAATAACAGCCCAGGTGGACTTCATACACAAGAAGGCTGGCTTCGAACTCAGGGGATGGGCATCAAATCAACCTGAACTGCTACAGAACGTGAAGACTGACACAATCAAAAAGACGGAAGTGGATCTCGGAGAGAAAGAAGAAAAGACATTAGGACTACGCTGGTTCACAGAAAGGGACTCAATAGGCTTCAGGGCAAACCTCCGAAACACCCCAGAAGAAATAGCCAAGGGTTTCAAGGTGCCTACGAAGAGAGAAGTCACCAGCGCCGTCATGTCGACCTTCGATCCACTAGGACTAGCATCACCAATCCTCATCCAAGGCAAGAAGCTGCTCCAGAACATATGGCGGAGTGGCGTCGGATGGGATGAAGAAATAGAAGAAAAGGAATATGAAGCATGGAAAACATATCTAGAGAAGATGAAGCTTCTACAAGACCTTCAGATACCAAGATGTCTGGCGCCACATAGCACCGAGGGGGAGCTGCACACCTTCACAGACGCGAGCGAAATGGCGTATGCAGCTACAGTCTACTGGAGAACGGAAGATACTAACGGAACATACCACGTCAGTTTGGTGGCAGCAAAAGTACGAGTCACCCCATTGAAGCCAGTATCAATCCCGAGACTAGAACTACAGGCGGCCCTCCTTGGAAGCAGACTAGCCCATTCAGTAGAGGAAGAAATGGATCTGAAGATTACAAAGAAAACGTTCTGGACAGATTCCAGCATCGTTCTTTCATGGATCAAGACGGACCCGAGAACCTTCAAAACTTTCGTAGCTCATCGCTTGGCCGAAATAGAAGATCTCACCAAACCTCAAGATTGGAGATGGGTACCTACAGCACAGAATCCTGCAGACGACTCAACACGTGACGTACCGGAGAACTTCAATTGCAATCACCGATGGTACACTGGCCCAGAATTCCTAAGACAAGAAGAAAGTCACTGGCCTGAAGCAAGAACATTTAAGAAGGAACCCACCGGTGAAGAGAAGACAACAAACGTCACAGCGACAACCATCATCACTTATCCATCACCTGATCCTGAGAGGTTTTCATCATGGAAGAGACTCTGGCGAGCCACAGCCAGAGTACTACAGTTCATACAACTCTGCAGAACACGAGAAAAGGTCAACGTCAGCAAGGAAGATCCAACCTGGAAAAATACGAAAGGAAAGAAAACAAAGATAGTAGAGAAGCAACGTCAGTCTTCAAGAAAGAAGATAGAAAGGAACTACATACCACTGAACACAGACTTACTGCAGCAAGCTGAAACTCTACTACTGAAAGCAAGTCAAGAGAGAAGCTTCAGAGAAGACATCAAGTGTATAGAAAAAGGAAAGCAGCTAGAAAGCGGCAGCAAGTTGAAGAAGCTCGACGTAGTATTTGAAGAAGGTCTCTTACGTTTGAAAGGAAGAATCGACGCGATACAAGGCGTAACCAGAGACTATAAACGCCCTATCATACTCGACAGCAAGGAGAAGATAACAAGACTCATCATAGAAGAATTCCATTGCCGCTTCAACCATGGAAACCACGCAACAGTGATGAATGAAGTAAGGCAACGCTTCTGGGTATTGGGACTGAGGTCAGCGATCAAGGCAGTTCAGCATCAATGTCAGTGGTGCAAGGTGAAGAAGGGAAAACCGCAAGAGTTACCAACAGGCAACTTACCTAAAGAAAGACTGATGCACCATAACCCTCCCTTCACGTGCACCGGAATAGACTACTTCGGTCCAATGATGATCACCGTAGCAAGACGTCAAGAAAAGAGATGGGGGGCTCTATTCACATGCTTAACCACAAGGGCTGTGCATATTGAGCTCACTCCGTCCCTCTCCACCGACAGCATGATCATGGCGCTACGACGGTTCGCCGCGAGAAGAGGAATGCCGAAGACCATCTACACTGACAACGGGACTAACTTCGTCGGCGCCAACAAGGAACTAAAAAAGGCGCTAGAGGACATGAACAAAGAAGACCTTACCTCGGAAGCAGAGAAGATCGGTGTGCAGTGGATCTTCATCCCTCCTGGTGCGCCTAACATGGGCGGCGCATGGGAGCGTTTAGTGCGATCAATCAAAACCGCACTAGGCGCCACACTCAACGAAAGGCATCCACGAGAGGAGGTACTTCATACCCTCCTATTAGAGGCCGAGCACATAGTCAACTCTCGGCCTCTCACCCACATCTCCGAAAGCCCTGAAGAGGAAGCACTTACCCCTAACCACTTCCTCCTCGGGCGATCCTGCGGCGCAACGGGAATTGGCAGCTTCAAAGATGACGAGCTCGTAGGCAGACACACCTGGAAGACTGCGCAGCGCCTTGCCGACCACTTTTGGCAACGCTGGCTGCGAGAATACCTGCCCACTCTGCTACCAAGAAAAACTACGGGAAGGAGCGATGCTACAGACCTGCGCGTCGGGGACATCGTCCTGATCGTCGACCACAGCCTACCACGATGCACCTGGCCACGCGGCAGAATTCAGCGGGCGTATCCGGGGCCAGACGGCCGAACCAGAATCGTTGACGTCGAGACTCGAGGAGGAGTGCTGCGAAGACCAAGTTCGAGAGTGGTGTTGTTGGTGCCGGGAGTGTCGCCGTGTCTGGAGGAGGGTGCTGCGCACGAGGGGGAGAATGTCGGCGACGAGACCATATCGAGACACAAGGGCGCAAGTAGTAGTGTCGGCATCGAGACACCAGGGCGCAAGTAGTAGCAATGTAATTATAGAAACTATTTTAATCATTTGTTAGGTATTTAAATGATTTATTTGATGTTTTTCTTGTTTTAAAATAGTTTATTTTAGTAAGGTTTAGCATAAGTTTTCATGTTATAAGTAATTAGACAGTTTAAAGATAATTTTTTGTTAGTATAAGTTTCGATTCAGTATAATTACGTAACTTGAAAATCGACTTTTTTGTTTGTGGATAGATTTTGATAATTTTGGTTTTAAATGAAAGGTCTAATCATAAAACGAATAAATCCGTTTGAATTATTAAAATCGGTCAAGTAGTTTAGGATTTATTAAGGATTTTTTATAATGAAAATATGTAACTTCGTAATTTTTGACCTTTATTGTTGTAATACATTTTATTTGTACATAATTAGGATTAAGTGAATGTTTATATTGAACAATAATTATGTAAGGATTATTACAACACCAAAATTGTACATATTGTGTAAAGAAAAAGTAAATAAATGGGGGCAAAACAGGTTTCGGCTTAGTAAAAAATATCAAACAAAAGGGCTCAAAATGCGTGGTTGTCTTCGCGGTAATACAGCCGGGTATAAATTGAGCGACATTTTCTCGGCACAGTCAGTCGCAGCTTAGCCGTCGAAGAGGCAACAACAACAAGAAATAAGAAGCCGAAATCTGCAAGCCCAAATAATAAAGGAGAAATTCTGCAGTATTATTTCGCCTCCTCGCTACCTGTCCTCTGGGGTCGTAACCATCCTAGGTACCTACGCATTCAGGGGTGCGTGGTGACGTATGTAACCAGCGGAGTCACTCGACTCGGAAGGAACATACGTCAACAACGTGGGAGACTGTCCCAGGCTGACCGTAAGGTACTGAACGTACCCCGGCCAACCCCAACATTTATAATCGGGGAACGATTATAAATGTATTAAAAATCTCATGGTTCAATGTAGGCGGTGACATACTCCTCCCATTGGAAAACTTAGTTGCTTTCCTGTACTCAGAGCCTTGACAGTTGATATGACGTTTAGATCTGCCAAATTTGATTTTGACAGATGAGATGGTAGTGTTTAAAAATGTTGTGTGATTCCTCCAATCATGCTCAAGATCGAAATTATATACATTTTGACCAAACAATCTTCTTTATCTTCTTTATTCTTGTTGTCGTTCTATCCAAAACTCTGACTTTGGCAAAATTGTGGAAGTGTCTCCGCAAAGTCCACAATACGAAAGCTGAACTGAACTGAACTGTGATACATCCAACACGTCAAATCGTTCGTTCAATACCGTGCGAAACGTCAAAGGAATGGACTATAAATATGTACATCTAGCCAATATCTACAGGCTAGCACATTATATTACTATCAAGTTGTGTGATTCGAAAACTTGATTTTGACGTTTAGATCGGCGAAATTTGATGTCGACATTTCTAGTTGTGTGGTGAGCCTCCAGAATCTGTTGACCCATTCGATTCTTCTAGAAGTATTCTACCTACGACGCGTTTCGATCTATCTGCCAAAGAAATATTGTTTTTTTATCGTCTTGTAGTCGTTCTATTTTTACCGTACCTTAACAAAAAAAAATGCTTCGATAGAGATAAACAATAGTTATTTGTTATACAAGAGTGCAAAGTTGCTTTTTAACCGCGTGTTCAATTTTGATGACCGAGCAAGCGAAAGATTCTAAAATTGAATCACGAGCGCAGCGAGTCATTCAAAATTAGAATCCTGAGCGTTAGCGAAGGAATCAAAAGAGCACGAGGTGAAAAATCTTTGCACTCAAGTGCAACACGTAACTTTTCATTCCACCTCAGCGAGGAAATGCGCATTATTAACAGTTTCAGTCAATTCTGTTGGCGTCAAACAAACTTCCTCGTCGCTAGAATCACTCATTTTAGTTTTTTCACTTGTTTTCAAGCTTCTTGTTTTTAATATAAGGTTGACGTGAAAAAATGCCGCGTAAAGAACCGCGTACAAAGCAAATTGAAAAAAGAACACCAAGAAGGTTCCGAGTCTGAGTTTTTAACAAATTAAAAAAAAGTTGTATGATATATTCGGCACCATAGAGGTGGCAGTAAATAGGTTTAATGTTTTTTTAATTCACAAAATTAGTGCACACGATGTTCTAAATTCAATTTACTTTATCCTCTAGAGAATAAAAACGGCTTTTCCACTCAGATATTGAAGATTAAAAATACTCTTTCCGAGATGGTGGGATGAAAAAAATATTATGATTGAAAGATATTTAGTAAATTGTACTTTATCAAATGATCGGACTTCTAAAACTTGGATCGTTATGATAATATTTCAATGAAATATTTTTACTTTGACAGTTACTTTATTAGATTGAATTCCCACTTTTTTTAGCAATAAATCTTGACTAAATACCTTTTACAATAATTCATTGTCTGTCTACTAAGATACTGTCGTCGACAAGACAATGGCATTATACGGGCTGATGGTGATAATGATACGAGCTAGACTGTACAAATGAACCATTAATGCTGAAATCCCTGCACAGTACAAGAATAATTGCCCCATTTTATGTGATAAGATCGCAGAAAACGAGATTTCAAAATGACCAAACATAAATATTTTTCACGAGCTGCCTCACGCAATTACAACCGCCCAGTTTTACATTCAATGTTTATGCAAAACCCGTATTATTTTTGAGAAATGCAAAAAAGTTATCTTACAAGGTCTCTAGGCAATCTCTAAGTAAAAAAGGTTTAAAGCCTACAAGAAGCGTGCATGACATGAGCATTCAATTTCGCAAGATGACTGAGTTTCGAACCTAATAAAAAACTAAAAAACGGAAGATCACCGCGCGTTTCCACCCTCCCATTCTCGTGTGAACTACAAAGTCCTTAATAATAGTTTGGCACAACAATAAACAATAATTAAATCATTAGAAAGTAACGATAATTTCATATCAATAATATTTGATTTTTTTAAGTCTAGTGCATAATGGGTGGGTAGACGCAGATATCAGCTTAAGTATATACTTACACTCACTATCTCACCATCTTGCGACTTCGACCACTGACAATCCACCTGCCAAGCGTGGTGATTACGGCAATCTCTGAACAACCCTGGCGTGCTGAGGTCTGTTAGGAGAAGGCCCACGTTCAGCAGTGAACGTAAGTTGACTGATCCAGGAAAAAAAAAATTATTTTTTAATTAAATAATAATTATCATGTACTATATACCTATTACATAAAAATGAATTCCTATTTCCTTTGTCTGTTGTACATCACGCATGAAAGGATGAACAAATTTTCAAATTTTTTATGTCTTTAAAGAAGGTACCTATAATAAAGTAAAAAATAGAGCGGGACATTAGGAAATTTAAGTAAAGTTACTGCAATTTTTTTTTTTCTAATAAAATGTTCTAATGTCAACAATTTGAAATAACTGTCAACGATGACAGAAAGCCACATTATTTGTGAGTTTTAATGGCAATTTTTTAAGACGACGTTCCCACGGGATCGGAATCTTCGCGTGGACCCGCGCAAGACAGCTATTATACAAAAACATTTCTTAATACATATCTGTTTAAAATAGACCACCCAATTTAAATATACCTACAAACACACGGCCACCCAGTGTTTTTGAAAATGACAGATAAATGTTTTAGAAATCATACTGACATTGTTGTTATTGCTTTTACAAACAAAATTACTTATCTGTTTATAACATAAATCAGAATAGTCTCGTAACATATTTCATAAAAATTAACCATTTATATCTTCAGATTTTCATTTTTCATAAATCTAGTTGTGCCCGTGATGGCCCACTTGGGGCCTGTCACCTTCGTCACAGTGACGTGTAAAAAATTGGATTGTTAAAATGCATTGTCTTAAATTTCATGTCATTTATTTATTCAAAAGTAGCAGTGCCTCGCGATTTTACCCACGTTTCTCTGCTCCAGTGAGTCGGAGCGTGATGTTTGAGCATATATGTTAATCCAGCTTAGAAACTATCCGTATGCAAACTTTCATCGAAATCCATTAAGTAGTTTTTGCGTGACAGAGTAACAAACATAGGTAACAAAACCTACATCCATAACTTCTTACAAACTTTCGCGTTTTTATGATTAGTAGGATTGTCAACGTTAGAATTGCATTTATAAGGTCAAAGGTAATATCGCTTTCTGAGGCACAGAGGATCCCTCAACTAACAAGACCCGTAAACAAATCTTGGATTTACACAAAGATTGCTAGTCCGGCGTAGGAATCGAACCCACTACCTCCGAGACATAAAGTGATACTTGTCGGCGACGAGACCATATCGAGACACAAGGGCGCAAGTAGTAGTGTCGGCATCGAGACACCAGGGCGCAAGTAGTAGCAATGTAATTATAGAAACTATTTTAATCATTTGTTAGGTATTTAAATGATTTATTTGATGTTTTTCTTGTTTTAAAATAGTTTATTTTAGTAAGGTTTAGCATAAGTTTTCATGTTATAAGTAATTAGACAGTTTAAAGATAATTTTTTGTTAGTATAAGTTTCGATTCAGTATAATTACGTAACTTGAAAATCGACTTTTTTGTTTGTTTGTTTGATAGATTTTGATAATTTTGGTTTTAAATGAAAGGTCTAATCATAAAACGAATAAATCCGTTTGAATTATTAAAATCGGTCAAGTAGTTTAGGATTTATTAAGGATTTTTTATAATGAAAATATGTAACTTCGTAATTTTTGACCTTTATTGTTGTAATACATTTTATTTGTACATAATTAGGATTAAGTGAATGTTTATATTGAACAATAATTATGTAAGGATTATTACAACACCAAAATTGTACATATTGTGTAAAGAAAAAGTAAATAAATGGGGGCAAAACAGGTTTCGGCTTAGTAAAAAATATCAAACAAAAGGGCTCAAAATGCGTGGTTGTCTTCGCGGTAATACAGCCGGGTATAAATTGAGCGACATTTTCTCGGCACAGTCAGTCGCAGCTTAGCCGTCGAAGAGGCAACAACAAGAAATAAGAAGCCGAAATCTGCAAGCCCAAATAATAAAGGAAAAATTCTGCAGTATCATTTCGCCTCCTCGCTACCTGTCCTCTGGGGTCGTAACCATCCTAGGTACCTACGCATTCAGGGGTGCGTGGTGACGTATGTAACCAGCGGAGTCACTCGACTCGGAAGGAACATACGTCAACAACGTGGGAGACTGTCCCAGGCTGACCGTAAGGTACTGACCGTACCCCGGCCAACCCCAACAATACTTATACCGCAAAGCCATGGAAGACCTATATTACATTATAATGTATACTAGCAACCCGGCCCCGGCTTTGCACGGGTGCAATGATGAATGAATAAACCTTTCTATTGAATCACTCTATCAATTAAAAAAACCGCATCAATATCCGTTGTGTAATTTTAAAGAGCTATGCATAAATAGGGATGGACACACAGGGAAGCGACTTTGTTTTATACCATGTAGTGATTTCACAACCTAACACAAACTGCGCCCAAACAGATTTATCACCACAAGAACCCGAAATTCTACAGTCAGAGGTCGTACATGCCATTGGATGTCTCAAGGATAGGAAATCTCCAGGTAAAGATGGAATTCCCGCCGAGTTACTTAAAAACTTGGATTCCAAAGGTGTAAAGCAGATTTTAAACATCTGCAATTCCATCTGGAAGACCAGGAGATGGCTTAAAGAGTGGACAGAGTCCGTGTTTATTCCACTTCATAAGAATGCCTAACAAAGACTGCAGTAACTACAGAACCTTGGCACTTATTCCACATGTCAGCAAGATACTCTTGTACATAATAAACAACAGGCTAAAACATTTTCCCGGTCCACAAATTCCTGAAGAACAAGAAAGTTTTGTTAAAATCAAAGGCACGCGAGAACAAATCTTGAACGTTCGCCAAGTCATAGAAAAGAGCCGGGAACTTAACACCCCCGCCCCGTGTTGTTGTGTGTCATTGATTACACCAAAGCCTTCGATTGTGTGCAGGTGGATAAGTTGTGGGAGGTTCTAAAAGCCATGGGTACGCCTCAACATCTTATTGACCTAGTCCGTTTCCGCTACATAAACAACTGCTCCTTCGTTAAAATTGACACCGACTGTTCAAATGTGTTGTCTATCAAGAAAAGTGTTGCATCCTCTCACCTCTGCTCTTCAAAGGTCTATGGAGAGTATATAATCCGGCGATCTCTTGAAGGCTAGGAAAAGGGGTTTGCTGTTGGTGGGAAGCGCATTTCTAACCTGCGGTACGCTGATGACACCGTTCTCCTTGCTACATCATTTGACGACATGAAGGAGATACTGCATAGATCGGAAGTGGAAAGTGGCAAATTGGGACTTTTAATTAATCGGCAGAAAACCAAGCTTATGGTGATAGATCGTGCAGGAAAGCTATCAGGCGCCTATAACATCCAAGGCATCGATACTGTGGACAGTTTCATCTATCTGGGCTCTAGCATTAATAAAGAAAGTAGCTGCGTCCCAGAAATAAAACGACGGATAGTCATGGCTAAAGATGCTATGACACGCCTCCAGAACATCTGGAAAAATCGTGGAATTGGTTACAAAACTAATGCCCGATTGGTCAGAGCATTAGTTTTCCCGATTTTCCTCTACGGAGTTGAGACGTGGACAATCCGAGCAAGGGAAAGACAGAGGATAGACGCATTCGAAATGTGGTGCTGGAGGTGGATGCTCCGAATACCATGGACAGCCAAACGCACAAAATGTGTCTATCCTTTCCCAACTCAATATCAAGACCCGATTGTCCACAACTTGCCTACAGCGTATTTTGACCTATTTCCACATAATACGAAAGGGAGATAGCAGCCTCGAAAAGCTGGTCATTGTTGGCAATACTGAAGGAAAAGAGAGCAAGAGGCCGGTCGCCAACACGATGGTCTGACCAAGTAAAAGAGGCTACGTCATTAAGCAAATTTCAGCAGGTGGTGATGGCAACGTTCAGTAGTTTTGGCGTGAGAGAGTAACAAACATCCATCCATCCATATTTACAAACTTTCGCGTTTATAATATTATTAGGATCATCGCCTCCCCTCCCCCTCGCCCGCCTGCCAGGCAGCGCAGCGTCTTTCCTTGCGCATCAAGTGCGCATGTCAATTTTGTTGCGGAGTTATTTTCAAAATGTAAATACTACTCTTGGAAGATCTTAATTGAAATTAACTGATTTGCTGATTTCAAGAACAATTTTGATCACAATAAAATACTCTTAATCAACATCATATTTACTTCGATAATAGTACATTACGATACGTGTGACGGCGTTTAGCACCCTCGCTACGCTCGGGCGCTAACTTCACGCCGTGCAATAATAGGCTACTTAGGTCACGATTATCGTATACTATTTTATAGCAGATGTGACATAAACCCGCCCCGGACTCGCGGGGGGTGGTGGATTACGATACGTGTGACCTAAGCAGCCTATTATTGTACGGCGTGAAGTAAGCGCCCAAACGTAGCGAGGGTGCTGGGGGGGAGCAGGGGGTTTCCGCTGGATGAATTTATTTATTTAAAAGTCACATTCAAATTATTGCAATTTTTAATGTCATCGTCCACCTAGATAGCTAGTGAAAGGTTGCAGGTTAGCTAGGGTAGGATTCTTGCCGGCGAGGACTGCGTTGTACCCCTACCCCTGCCCTGTGATCCAGCGCCTGTAGGCCGTGCCAGCGATCACTTCCTCTTATATCCACAAATCTGACTTTAATATCAGTGGCACCTCTGGGTTGTGGTCCTAACCCCATAAGGGTGCCCCCAAGTGTGTGTCACTTAATTGTATGCTTTCAATTTTTTTTAATGTAAATGTGAACTAATTATGAGTAGAGGAATTAATGACACACGGACAGACGGAGTAAATTGTCTGTAATGTCCTACAATTAGCAGCACTCACAGGTTGCATTTGCTAGTTATAGTTACCTAAGTAGTTCTATTCATAGAATAAGAATAATAACCTATTAATTATATTTCTTTGTTATTGTGATTTTGACAAGTACAAGTGTATGTAAATACCTAAGTGCTGAATAAATTCATTATTTCATTATTTCATTATCATTTTATTATTTATTTCTTCAAAATTTCTCTCTTGTCATTTGTTCGCTGTGAATTTTCAAACTTCAAATGACATTTAAAAGTGTTTGCTTTCATTTTTCATGCATGTGTGAATTTAGTTGATTAATTTACGCACCGTGCAGAAATAGGCAACTTAGGTTGCGGAAAAGCGTGCGTAAAATGCGGGCTTAGGTCACACTGTGCTATAAAGATTAATATTATTATGTTGATAAAACTTTTAGGCAAATAACTCATTATTAGGTACCAATTCTTTGCGTTTTTATACTCGTGATAATTACTCAACGAAATGTCCGATTGGAATAAAATAAAAAGTATTTTACTTCTACATAAATACCCTTGATAACATAATGCTTAATTTGGAAAGCACATTACGATTACATTATATTACGATACACATTTAACTTAGTTTCTTTCTTTAGACGATTTAATATTTTTTATGAACATAAAAGCGGTTATTGTAACTAAACTATGATAGTTAGATATGTACTCTCGCGGACTTTTTTATAGATCTTAATTAGACCTACATAATTTTGTTCTTGTTAATTGTCAATAGTTTTTCAAGCGCACGCATAAATAGGTTTTCGATTTTACACCTTGGGTTACAAAATCGCAATTTTATTACGGACCCCAAAATTTTTTGAAAATAAAATGTAGCCTATAACCTTCCTCGATAAATAGACTATCCAACACTGAAAGATTTTTTGAAATCGGACCGGTCGTTCCTGAGTTTAGCGCGTTCAAACAAACAAACTCTGCAGCTTTATAATATTAGTATACCTAGATTTACTTAATCTAACCAAACGAAACTATGATACTGTTGTAACAAAACAAAAAAACTTCAACTTCAATAAGTCTGTTAAACTCCATTGGTTTAGGTTCAGGTATTTTTTTAAACACTCAAAACCTCGTTAATTAAATCGTCAATATTAGGTATAGGTATAGGTATCGAAAGACATTTAAAAATTTGATACTTCGTTAGGTTTCCTCTGAGCACAACCACATAGGTTCAAGATATATAGCTTGTTGGCTTCGTTCGGAAATTTCGGAAGACGACAAAAGAAACAAAAAAGGAAAACCTTTGCAGGGTGCTTCCAAAATATACATCATTTGTAGTGATTACGTTCGTAAAGAGATTTCTTCGTAATTATAAATTTTAATACACCAAAAATTGATTGTCTTTCAAGCAATCAGAGGGCCTAGATAACATGCCACTACAGCGGAGCGATCGCTAACACAAATAGTTGACACGTGATTAAGCGGGTGCGGGAAAAAATACCAGACTTTAATTAGTTGATTCTTCTTTGAAACGACGGATTTCAGTTACATCCTAGCACCATCCGATGCCCTCGTAGACCCGAAGTCCAAGAGGCCCGCAAACTGTTAAGTAGAGCGACAGTTGCACAAAACTCCCGTAAAATACTATACGTCATAATCCCTCAATCTCATCGCCAGCGACCGCACTGAGCCGAGGTCCAAGCCCCACAGGGGGTGCCCTCTTGCGCAGGTTGCTTAGTTTGTAGTTTTTAAACCATTTATTTAGGGCTGGAGCTTTGCTCGCCTTTATGCCCGGTGAAGTAGCAAAAGCCTCGTGGCTAACTACGTATGTCAATCCGGAAAAAAAAGGTTGCATCCTAGCGATGCTCCGCTGTAGAGCATTTTTTCTAGGCCCTCTCACACATGTAAAGAAATTTAAGATTTGTTGATGTTTGACATTAAAATTATATCGTCACTTAACATTGACTGCACCCCGGTGCCTCAGTGGTCACGGTAGATGTTTCTGCGACCCGGCGTTCCAGGTTCGATTCCCAACCTGACAAATTATTTGTGTGAACCACAGACTCACTGTTAATAAAAAAGTTTTCAGGCCAAAACATATTTTGGCTTATTTAATTAATTAATAAAGTTTAGTTATAATAATATTAATTAGTTTGTATTTTATATTTATTTATAGCTTTAGCGTAAATTAAAGCTGTCACCATATAATATATACCTACCAAATATATAAAATTAGTACCTTTTTGTCACCACGTCTGTCTGATCGCAATTACCTCAAAAATGACTGCATACTTATATTTTATACGGTTTTCACGAATAGAATATAATATTCATAAGAATATCATTTGTCAAGAATTTTTGACAATATTATGCTTTACTAGCTGCGTGGCGCGGTTTTAACCGCGTTAATCTTTTCCAGTGAGTCCAAATATGTTGCTTGACTATATTATTACAGGAAAATACTTTTGTGATCGCAACATTTAAGAAAAACCAGGTAATTAGTTAACAAATTTATATAAGACTAGCTGGCCCGGCAAACTTCGTACCGCATCAAAATCTACGCGGTGTCCTACATCTACCCTACCCTACCCCTACTCTACCTCTACCCTACCCCTACACTACCCCTACCCTACCCCTATCTCTACCCTACACCTACCCTACCCCTACCCTACACCTATCCTACCCCTACCCTACCCTACCACTACCCTACCCCTACCCTACCCCTACCCTACACCTACCCTACCCCTACCCTACCCCTACCCTACCCTACCCCTATCCTACCCCTACCCTACCCTACCCCTACCCTACCCTAAAGCTACCTCCCTACCAATTTTCAGCCAAATCGGTTCAGCCGTTTTCATGTTATGTCGTGACAACGGAAAACGGGTTTCATTTTTATATATATAGATAACATAAAAACATTAAATTCTGTAACGGCTAAAACTACGCTATCACTCATGCAAACAACACTAATTACAAAACAAGAGCATGTCGGGCTCGCACATGAAGGGGTTCCGAAGCCATGCATATCTAAAATGCCTACTTTTTTTAAATTAATGACGGTAAATTTCATTTTGCGGTTGACTTCATACATTTTGTTAGGACGCCTGTAACTACATAAGTTGGTCGAGTTGTATAAAAATAACTATCTACGATACCGAGTCCGCTATAATTTAAGATGAAAAAAAAACTATCCGCGTGCTTTCAGCCAAATTTGTACAGTAGTTTTTTCGTAAAAGAGGAACAAACATTTATCCATCCATCAACTCATACTCACAAGAAGATTTTATTATCCAATTTCAATTTAATGTTATTGCTGTCCAAAAAATTGTTATGACATTTCCATACGTAAGTAAGTATATGAAAAGTAATAAAGTTGAACTGTTTGAGAGTACCTAAGTTTTATTTTGGATATAAAGCTAGACAGCTATAACTATGGTCTAGTGGACACTACGTTTAACGATCAGTTTCCAAAAAAACCTGATGCGAAATTTACCGCTTCGCCGCACTCGTTTAAGTAAGTATTTTGTTTCTTTCAGTACAATTTACCCAAGAAATGTTTACTGAATTTCTTTACATACACATCTATACTGCGATTGTAAAGAGTTTTTTTTTTATAACAAATGTTATTTTACTAGGATAGCTAGAAAACCCCGCGCCTCCGCGCCGGTCGGTAGAATCAGTTGTAAAAGCGATTTTTTTGTCCGGTGGAAAATGCATTTACGCATTCCCACAACCGCTGCAGCGTATTCGCGCGCTGGCGATGGAATATGTGGGACTCGCCCTTTCCATAGCGTGATATGCTAAACTCATACCACGAGGAGAGGACCCTTTAACCACTAAAACCCCCCGGACACTCCTTCGATCCACCGTTGGCGGGGGCCGGGTACGCATGAGCAATCCGGCCCCAAAATCTGTGGCCCTGCGCTACGTGACAAAGCGCGGTGTAGTCGTAAAACCACCTAATTATTAAAATATAATTAGTTTTAGTACTTCACCATCTTTCCAAATTGCGGAACCGTAAACGCGAATAATTAAGGATACCTACTCTCAATGAGAATGACGAAATGAAACACGATTACGCCGAACCGCGCATCAAAGCTAGTATTAATACAAAATGGCTTACCCAGAATCGTTAGATCTTCTAGGAAACATTAATTAGATCGTATTTTGTTCGATATTATTTTTCATTTGGCGCCTTTGCCGTTTCTTAGTAAATAGCGAAGCCGATCTTTATCCAAAGTCCCTATCGGCCTTAATCCGATACCGAACTGGAGATCTAATTAGCTAGAAATTCTTTTGATTTTCTTCGTAATTGCTTCATCTACATTGAGGTTACTGAATATGTTATATGTGAATACTATTTCAATTTTTTGGAAGGTACTGTTGTTGTTTTTTTTTAAGATGTTTGCAGAGTTTTTGCATAGTACTAGTATTATTGTTAATCCCTCGTGCTAAGCTAAAATACTTGTGATACTAGTAGGTTCACGTCGGTAGTGTAATGGGTGGGTATCGCAAGTCTACGCCCTAGCCCAATGGCTAGGGCATCCGAACAGGAAAGCCGGATCTGAAATTATCGTTATAAAATAAAAATGAATATCGCTAATGTGAAAAAGAATAAGATTAAGCATAGTAGACAATGCTTAATTTTATTGCTTATAATATTTGAAGTAAACACTGCTGTTATAACAATTTGGTAGACTTTGTCAAGATCTATTAGCAATTTTTCGTTTCAACTTCCATTGATAAATTCAAAGAGATTTTTCATACAACAATTTAGGTCCTAAGAGCACCAAATAGTATTATTGTTCAGCTATTTAAGAATTAATATCAATGAATTCTTTTATAAATTGGTTCAGATATTTCAATTCAACACACCGATAAACAGATAAAAAATAAAACAAGGTTTTGACTGCTTAAATTGATTCTTCATATTAATTAAATTAATATTACAAGATTACAAAAAAAAAACAATATTTAGCTCTAATATTTTTCATGTATTTGTATAGAAAACATGAAAAATATTGGAGCAGGACAACGAATGTCACTGACATAGCTCAACCGATTAGCAAGCTGAAGTGGCAATGGGCAGGACACATAGCTCGAAAAACTGACGGCCGATGGAGCAAAAAAGTTCTCGAGTGGAGACCACGAACTGGCAAGCGCAGAGTAGGACGACCGCCTGCACGATGGACCGCCGACCTCATAAAGGTCGCGGGGAGTCGGTGAATGCAGGCCGCTAGCTATCGTTCCCACTGGAAATCGATGGGGGAGGCCTATGTTCAGCAGTGGACTACAACAGGCTGATGATGAAGATGATTTGTATAGATACTTGTTAAGCACCGTAACGCTTTTGAATGATAAGGGGATGTATTAGGATGTAATCAAAACCACAATTTATTGAAAAAAAATCAAATCAAATTAGGAACATTTGGTAGACCAGGTATACAAAGGTCTAAAATCACAGAATATTAAATAATAATTAACTGTCATAAAATACGAACAGGCAAAATCAACAGCACGTAAAATGAGATCAAAATAATGTTTGAATATCGCATAAAATAGAAGTCTTATTCCTAATAAACCTAAACAAAATAAATCAGTCATTCTTACAGGGAGTCAAAATAAAAATTAAATAATAATTAAATTATTAATTAAATTCAAAATTAAAATTACAAAGCTAAATCGAATTCCTATTTTTTACATTGATAGAATAATCGTAAGGATACAACAAGTGCATCATCATCATTAAGAGTAGGTACTACGGATTTTACTCACTCACTCGCTTGTATCTAAAAACACACAGACTAAAAAAGCACAGACTAAAAACGCACAGACTAAAAACACACAGATTAAAAATGACGGCAGCGTGGCATAGTAGTGAAACAAGGAGCTAAATTAATGTTGCCGAAATAGGAACTAACGCCGCCTCAACGTCCTGTACACGTTTGGCAGTGATAAATTTAATATTTTGTTTGGGAAAATCAAAGTTTTATTAAATCAGACATAGGAGAAACGTAACCGAAAAAACCGAAAAATCCGGTTTTGTTATCCTAAAAAACCCGGGTTTCAAATCAGTCGGTTATCCGGTTTTTACGGTTATCCGGGTATCCGGTTTGCATGCCCTAAAGTCCACCCTGCGCCGGCGACGCGAGACGACACACAGTGGGCTGAAACGGGTAATCGACTTAGCATTAAAAAAAAAAAGTTTCTTTTTCTGAAATTTTATATATTGTGTTGGATTTTTCTATCGATTATAAGTCATTATTTCTATGAGGGTCGTTCAGATAACTTAGTATTTTCGGAGATATAAATATCCAAAGTAATTTTTGTATGAAGCAAAAGAAAAAAATATGAAAATCTCGAAATTCTCAAATTTTCTCAAAGGATTGACTCTACGTATGCATAGTACGTATATTTGTCCCATTTTAGCGCCAATTCTCGGGTTGCGATTTTCCGCGATTTGGTCGCAATTTCAAATTTTGTTCTCTATTCCACACCACCATAGAGGTTAAGAACTAGGCGCGTTTTTTTTATGTAGTGGTCTCCCCTTTAGGCCTAATCCACTAAGGACTAATTAAATAAATAAGTAAAAATCACAATCACTACTGGCCACTGCACTGTTTTAATTTAATCACTGTCAAGGGTATCCACATTAACTCTTTCTTTAACAGATATGCACTTTGTAACTTTTTTTACATCTTGGGGATTCTTTAGTAAATGTTCTAGTATTTTAGCAACCTCCTCATTCCCATCCGCTTTCAACTGCTCAAAATATGCATATTTTATTTCGTCCGAAGATAAATGAAAGTTTTCTGCACGTCTTTTTTTCTGTTTAGGCGCTAATTCACAAAAAGGTTTTCTTGGGCTTTGTTCGGTGGAGACACCGACAGAAACTTTTGATGGTGATACATACTGAGTTGATGTACTCGGTGCTGGTTGATCTTCATTACTGCCTATAAAACACTTAATACAGTCTGGCCATATTATGTTTTCTTGTAACCATTCACTATTTTTAGATCTGAATATATTTTCTTTACGATAAGCGTTTTCCCATCTTCTATTAAAATTTAAATTATAACAAAATTTTGCACAAAACAACTTTAGGGTCTTTTCGTGATCATCACTTAATTCGACTAAAAATTTAGACCTTATCTCACTACACAAACTGTCATTATTTTTAATACTGCCACTGTTTTTTTAAAATAACGAAAAGATCAAGGTTTGTCACTAAATTTTCAAACATTTTCACAAATACAAAATAACAAATAAGTAAGTAATGAATGTGTGGGGGTAGTGCGTCTATTATGGTGGGTAATAGAACACTGAAGTACGTTTGAATGCAACCGAACATTCCGTAGGTACCCTATCGTTGCACCAATCACGTTACGATACGTCATAACTTGTTGTTGCGCTCGCGCACTTTTATCCCTTGATTCCCGGAAATGAGTCTCAAAACAAATTACGTCATACCTACCTATGGTGGTGGAAAATGTCGAACATTGTTTTTTTTTTAAAGAACTAAGTAGGTATTGAGGTTTTCAGGCCGTTTAGTATACATTATTTTCAATTTCAATTTAATTGGAATAAATTGCTTAACTAAAATAACATGACTCTTCATACAAATTTGATATGGCTATATCTCCGAAAGTACTCGTTAAATTAAAAAAAGTCAAAGAATAAAAACTTTTTAAATTTATGCCTAGATACCAAAAAAACACACACACATACATTTGATCTCTTAAGACCCAACCTTGTAATCCCAGCCCACTGTGCGACGTCTTGGGTTTTGGCGCTAACTCGGTGCGTGAGACCGGGGTTACAGACTACGTAAGTCAAATAGTCATAGCTTAATTTTTTTAATTGTGACTTTTTGCAAAGTTTTATATTTATTTTGATAGTATAATTATTGTGATTTTTATTTATTATTATTCTGTAATCAGTAAACTTTTTGCACAATTCTATCAATTTTTCACTAAAATACTTAGTATTTTAGGAATTTATTTTCTTATTTATAACTTTGTTTTAGCATGTCTTACGAACGTGAAACTCGTCGTCTTGAAGCTCTTATACCTACTAGATGCAGAAAACATGCAGAAAAGCCGAAAAACAAGGTATACTTGCTAGGTACCATTGCAGGAAATATTTGTGTTTAGAGCATGTAGTGCCAAAATGCACTAGCTGCTTGGCTCTTGAAACAGACAAATTTTTGAGGGGACTTTTTTTGTATTTTTTTGTTGGAAGGAGTGCGTTTTTTGGTTTAATTTTATAGTTCCGATTGTCATAAGACTGCCAAAGCTGCTTTTTGTTACAATTTCTATATTTTCAAGTAAGTCTAGAAAAAAAACGATTATTTTCAGTGTTATAAGTGTAATACAGTAATTTTTTTTTTTTTTTTTTTGATGATACATCTTTGTTTTATTGATAAAAAAACATGTCTTTTTAATATTTGGCCGAGTAAAAGTAGCATCGAGTATTGCTTCTTAAGAAAATCTTAGGTTGAAAAACCCGGTGCGTAGGACCGGCGTCACCAAAGATGTAAGTCAAATTCACGTCACAAGTGGCGGGTTAATAGGAAATGTAAGCTCCGTAATCCTAGCACATACATACGTACAGACAGCAAAAGAGATAGGTTTACACCCCGTAAAACGCATTTTAAATTTATGTACACGTTTATGAAAATACTTAACTAACATGTATATTTGAACACAGTTAGCAGCAAACTTTTGAGACAATTATTGAGGCTAACAGAATAATTCTGGATTAGTGTTGGTAAAGAATACAGAATATCTTACCATGGATTTCGTAAAAGACTAAGGGACATACGGCTGGAAGGGCCGCAGCATCTATCCCCTCAAGAACAACATCCTACTTCGATCACGGCAAATGATGTTTACGGCAATTTGCCCTTCGATCCAGGATTTCTAAGGTCTGTTAAGAGGAGGCCCATGTTCAGCAAACGGGCTGTTAATGGTAAAATTACTGTAACTAGAAGCTTAAAAAAGTTATAAATAGCTTGATATCAAAGATACATAGTAGCATCATCCGTATCAAGTCATCCGCAGTGACAATCTGTCTAAGAATCGTGTCACTTACCACAATCTCACGACATCGCAGCGACTCATCATCATCAGCCCGTATAACGTCCACGGCTGAACACAGACAGGCGGGTTGCTCACCGTAGGATTATGTTGTAACACACATAAACTCTGCTGCCTGTTCCCTTGTATACGATTGATATAGATGATGTTATAACAATAAGGACCAACGGCTTAACGTGCTTTCTGAGGCACAGAGGGTAGTCCGTCAGGCAGCCAGATCCGGAAATAAATCTTAGAGTTTAAACAAAAATTTCTTGCCCGACGGCGTGGGGATCGATCCCACGACCTCCGAGATTAAAAGCGAGCTAAACCCGCTAAGCCTCAGAGCTTGTCGAAGCGACTAAATGTGGTCAAAAAGTGTATGCACTTAGTAAAATGTATTTCAGCTATTATTCTTTACATCGGTATTGTTGTAAAAAAATGTCTCAAATACATTACTTTAGTAGAACAATGACATATATAAAATTGCCCATCATTTACTGAGATTTATTCAGCTTTTAAGTCTTGAAAAGACAACAAAGAGACTACTTTACTGAGATTTATATACGCATTGTGATACCTCAATGTTGATGAAGGCTTTATACAGAAAATAAACTTAAGTAAAAATCAAAAAAACTTTAGTTATTCATGATAACCTATTATAGCGGTTTGCTTAGAAAATGTGAATGTGCCTAAATATCACGATTATCAAAGAAATGTTTCCAAGAAAAATATTAAATTTGATTGCTATACCTACACTGTGTAGAAAGTCATGATTCGTAAATACGAAACACATTTTCCCTATTTTTTATTTATAGCATTAGATCTTTTTTTTTTAAGAAATGCTACTGTCGCGGGGGACTTTACAAGCACTCAATTAACGGACACAAAGCGCACTCAGGACAATAATTGTCTGTGGTTCACACAAATAATAGTCCCGGGAGGAAATCGAACCCAGACTACCAGGTCTCAGAAGAAACTGCCGTAACCACTGAGCCAACGGTGCATCTTTATAGTTCGTAAAATACAGTTTTGATTGTCAGCTAAAAATAAATTAGTTGGATAACGGAATCCAATTAAATTTATTTTTAATAAAAATATGATGGTTGATATTTAAAAAATAACGATCACAATACTACTTCATTGTTACAATATTAGACAGGTCCAATTTACTATTTTACTAGTGACAACCTCCGTTGCGGTATTTGGCTCGCTTTAAAATCCCTCGCTCGTGAGGAGGCCCATGTGCAGCAGTGGAAGTTATACGGGCCGATGATGATGATGAATATGCTATCTTACAACGAAAGTCCCGTCTAAGATTTCTTTCCAGGTCTGGTTGGTTGACTGACTACCCTCCAAGCCTCGGAAAGCACGTTAAGCTGTTGGTCCCGATTATTATAACATCATCTATAATAATCGTATATCAAGGAACGGGCAGAAACGTTTCCTTGTATGGCACAACATAATACTGCGGTCACCAACCCGTCTGCCAAGCGTGGTGACTATGGCATGATGATGATGATGTGGTTCCTGGTATACAATAAAGAGCAAATACAATTAAATACTCTCGTAATGTATTGTAAATATTTTGTGCTTATCCTAAAATAGCGACCATCTGTGCAAAAAAGTGCGGAGGAAATTTTGAGTTCACGTATTTATCTCCATCAATAAAGGAAATTAACTAGAATGTACTGTAAGTGCCTCCGCAAATAAGTAAGATTAATAGTTATGAATAAGCCTTCATGGTTGTTTTCGTATTTGTTTATCCTGAAATTGTCTTATGTGTAATTAACAAATTAATTTAGTAATTACAAGTAAAGTAAGAGACAGGGAGAGAGATGTATCGTGCGATGTGCGAATTTTATATAATTGTATGTAAATTTTAATTAATGGTTTCATTTGAAGTGTTATTATTAAATGATTAACTACACTTGAAATACAACCATGTAGGTTTAGTTTGGCAACCTCTGTAGCGTAGCGGTATTTGGCTCGCTTTAAATCTCGGAGATCGTGGGTTCGATCTTCGATCCTCCGATACCACCAGGTTTAAGTGGGATCTCCTCGTGGTATGATAAGCATACCATCGCCATGAAGAGAAAAGTCCTACATACCCTGCTACGGCGGTAAAGATGTCTAATGCAGCTAACTAGCCCCATTAAACCATCATCATCAGCCCGTATAACGTCCACAGCTGAATATGGGCCTCCTCCCGAGGGAGGGTATTTACCATAGTCACGACGCTTGGCAGGTTGTGCCCCACAAAGAAACGCTGCTGCCCGTTCCTGGATATACGATTATTATAGATGATGTAATAACAATCGGTACCAACGGCTTAACGTGCTTACCGAGGCACGGAGGGTAGTCCCTCAACCAATCAGACCCAGAAAGAAATCTTTGAAATTACACAAAGTTTTCCTGTCCGGCGTGGGGATCGAATCCACGCCTCCGAGATTTAAAGCGAGCCAAATACCGCTACGCTACGGAGGTTGTCTATTCCTGCCTGTCATTAAACCAAACCAGTGCAAAATATGAAATCTATAGCTCAGAAGCTTAAGGTAGGATGTGCCATTACACGTCAGAAGCATTCGTCGTAAGCGTGCCTTCATCGTAAACTGGCACTTACGATCAAATGCTTCTGAAGTATTATAGACATCCGGCATTATATTAGGTCTAGAAATGTATATAAGGCCTCCTACACACTATGCGGCACTATGCCGTGCGGCTGACCGTACTCAGATATTTGTACGAGAAAGTAGTTTTTATTCGCACTGCGATGCGGCAGCCGGTCAACCGCTCCGGTCGTTCTGAGCGCTGCGGCCCCTTGCTTGCACGGTGACCGCAAGCGCAACCGCGTCCTGCGGTTAGCCGGACGGCTAACCGCATTCCGGCTAATCGCATAGTGCGTAGGAGGCCTTAGAAAGGTTGGTCCATCTGTAACAAAATAATATATAAAGATTCTTATTAATATAATTAAGTCAAAGCGAATATTGATATTGGTTTGTAATTAGCTCTTAAAAGTTAAACAGACTGAAATTTATTCTTATATTTACGCTGTAATTAATTCAACAAAGAAACGAAACCAAATCAAAGAGGCACTTAAGAAAAAATATTGAAAAATGGTGGATAATAGATCCTTTGTGCATTAATCGCCTCTATTTATCTTGGAAACTTTTCTCTACATAAAATTTTGTTTTCAAAACTCGATAAGATAACTTATTGAGTTTTGAAAACAATTTTTTTTTTGACTTTTCTTTATTATGTTCGCCTGACATTATAGGTCCGAGAGATAGCACCAATTTTTGGGTAGGTATTCCTGGCACGCTGAAATCTTGTCACACTCCTTTCCTAATTTAATAAGGAATATTATAGTAGGAACTGCAGTTCCCCAACACGGAACTGCAGACCTGGTTGGTGAGTAGCGGGGCTTACTCGACCCCTATCTTTTAAAAAAAAAATATTTCATTCTTTTAAAATTTCAAGATGCCGCAATACATTTTTGCAAAAATATGTTTGCATGCGTCTGGCAATGTTAAAATACCGTCGTATGTTAAATAATGCAAATCGTCTGGCTTATTAGTTTTTAAATTCTTTAAACATTAACTACACGTATAAGAATGTCATACTGCCTCAAATATATTTTAAATATTTTCGAACAAAGTAGGAGTGTTAGCCCCGCTACTTATCGGCCAGGTCTGCAGTTCCGTGTTGGGGTATAACAGAGGACGTATGAGACAATTTTTCTCAAATACCTTCACGAAAATTGGTACCAGCTCTCCTACTATTGCTTCAGTCACTTTTTTAATTACATTTTTGAGCCCCACGGTTTTATCCGCGCTGGTCTGCTACTCTGCTCCAGTGGGTCGGAACGTGATGTCTATATCCTAATTCAGCTTATAAACGATGCCGTTACAGAATATTAATAATTTGAGTGCAGCCACTTTTGCGCCAAAGAGTAACCAACATCCATACAAACTTTCGCGCTTACAATATTAATATATAATAAATGTTTTAAATCACAAACGTAATCAAGGATATTACCTTTTTTTATTTAGCCACGAGGCTCACTTATAAATATGAGTATCAAAAAAAGTTTGTATCAATTTTTAAAGGTGATGTTGTTCGGAAATTACGGCTTAACGTGCTTTACGGGGTACGGAAGGTGGTTCCTCAATTAACCAGACCCGGAACGAAATCTTAGATTTTACACAAAGATTTCTTGTCCGGCGTGGGGTTCGAACCCACGATCTGCGACTTATACCAATACGCCACAGAGGCTGACCTATACTACATACCTATGATTTGTTCCTTCAAACCGGTTCAGTGGGTTTTGTTACATTGCTTAGGTTCCGAAACGTCGTAACGTGGAAGCAGCTCGCACTTAGCCAGTTTCTTTCCTTCAAATATCAAATTTCAATATCCTTTGATTTATTGATATCGCAGGAATTCAGACGGCAATATTTTACTTTTAGATATTACGTAGATAGTAGATGATCTAAGCGGAATTTTTAGCTTTGACATTTCATACTTTACTGTGCCTTAATACTTTTTCCACTTCAACCAAACTTTATTGGTTGTAGTGAGTATTTATTATTATTGAGATTCATAAAATTCGACCACCGACAGGATTCGAACCTGCAACTTAGTAATGTGAAAAACGGGCGGTGTCATCGTTTAATATTCAATACCAAATGTAACTTTGGAGACATTTGTCGAAGTAATGCGGATCATTACTGATAGATGGCACTAACGTCCCCCTTAGAGACGTGTTAAAAAGAGATTAATAAATTTCGATGACCGACTATGGATCCACTATAGCCTTATTGGTTAAGGCATTAGGAGCTTTACCTAAGATGCAGGTTCAAATCCTGTCGGTGGTTGAATTGTATTAATCTCAATTTTGAAATGAAGTATAAGGTAAACTTTTCCATAAAGTGTTCAAGACATTAAAAATCTGTAATTTTGTTCGGAATAGTAAAAATCATATGCCGTGCTGTTGATGGCTTAGTATAGACCATGCGTGTCCAATGGGTGATGTAAGAAGCAACTTAGAGACATACTACTGATGGATGAGTAGCAGTATCTATCAGCCCAAGGATACTCACCATTTTACTGCGATAACCAGTCCGCCTTGCCAAGCTTACCAAGCCTGTTAAAAGGCTCATCTGCAGCCGTAGACGTAAGCGAGCATCACGGAATACAGTTTACGAGGGTATCTAGCAGTTGTCATTCATAATTAAAATTGTTGTTTATAAGCACAGGAAAATAATTCCTGTAACGTTTCATATTATGTTAAGTATATGAGAAGTAGTGTCTTCGAGAAATATGGCAGGTAGAGTAGAGCATGAGCCGGATTGCTTATGCGTGCCCGGCCCCCGCCAATGGCGGATCGAAGGAGTTTCCGGGGGGTTTTAGTGGTGTAGGGTCCTCTCCTCGTGGTATGAGTTTTGCATACCACGCTATGGAGAGGGCGAGTCCCACATATTCCACCGCCAGCGCGCGAATACGCTGCAGCGGCGCGCGACGGTTAGAATGCGTAAATGCAATTCCCAAGGGAAAAAAAGAAAAAGTAGAGCAGAGCATAGCACGTTCCATGAACTATTGAACTATGCTCTGCTCACCTTTTTCTGGTCAAGACATAATTATAATACTGTGGAGCCATAGCTTACATATCGCTATCGCTTTAGCTGCCGAACCATTTTTGGGTAAGCCAACATTACTTACACTAAACACTAAACAATCGTCTTTTCTACTGTATGAATAATAAAAATTACAATAACAACTTAATAAAAACTCAAGGGTAATTGTTTCTATTCAGTTGAAAATATTGAAGAATACACGAATACAATTGTTTAGACCCTTTGAGCTCAAGTCCAAGCCTCTCACGGCCTCACTGTCTGCTCAAAAAATCTTAAGAGTTATCATCCCTCATGCCGTCCAACGACCACCCTGAGCCTCAGTCCAAGCGGTGGCAATGCCTTATATTTTTTTCATTTTAACAAGGCCTGCTCGCATTTATATCTCGTGAAGTAACAAAAGTATCTTGACTAACTACAAATGGCTTCGCAAAAGAAACACATTCTACGACTACGTCTCATGAGGGTAGTTAATGCCAGTTACTTTGCGGCAGGGTTGATAGCCGTAAACAAAACGTGTGGAGCATTCAGCAAATACATATTATCTTTCTTTCATTAGCAGCAGGTTTGTTTAAGGTCGTACAACGTTGTTTATTTGGAAGATTCATTAAAGTAATTCCGTAGCGTAGCGCTCACTTTAAATCTCGGAGGTCGTGAGTTCGAATTCCACGCCGGACAGGAAATCTTTGTGTTAAATCCTAAAATTTCTTTCCGAGTCTGGTTGGTTGAGGGACTACTACCCGTGCCTTGGAAAGCACGCTAAGCCGTTGGTCCCGTTGTTATAACATCATCGCATATCAAGGAACGGGAAGCAGCGTTTCCTTGTGTGGTACAACATAATACTGCGGTCACCAACCCGCCTGCCAAACGTGGTGACAATGGCATACCCTCCCTCGAGAGGAGGCTCATGTTCAGCAGTGGACGTTATACGGGCTGATAATGATGATGATGAATTAGATTATGTGAAATTGATTTTCTTCTTCTTACTAATATTATGATATTGTTACGTTATCTTCATTTCACATCTGTCAAATGTCAAATTAAATTCAGTTTTCGAAACATTATAGCTTAAGAAACAAATGACGAGCGACATTTTAGTTGTTCACAAAGAAATAAAATGTCGATTGTCATTCGTTTCTGATTATGGTTATGATATATTATTATTATGGATATGGTTATGATAAAATTACCTAACACAATAAAAAAATCAAAGTTATTGATCGTGCTTTCAGATACTTCGTTAATTTCAACTTTGATCATCCTTTTAGAAACTAAGTGTTAGTTGTAAAATTTATTTTCTATTTACTCCTCTTAAACCTTCAGGAACGTCAACAAAATATCAGGTTCTTACAAAATATATGCCTTCCATTTGTTAAACATTCAATTTGAAATAATAGAAGAATGGTAAGATTATAAAAACTATTTAGGTACTGCATTATATACTACAAGATATGGTAATATCAGTTATTCTTTTTTACGGATTATAAATATAAGATATAAATTTAAACAGAAACTTATTTATGAAATAAAATAAATAATCTTGCGTAAGTCAATGCCATAGGGCTACTTTCATAGAATTCGTGGCCCGTTATGAAGCAAATAAGGTTCTCGCGCTTGGTCTCGTTCCAGTGGGAAATTTATATTAAAATATAGCCTTTCTCGATAAATGGGCTATGTAACATTCAAATATTTTTTCAATTCGGACCAGTAGTTCTTAAGATTAGCGCGTTCAAGCAAACAAACTATATATATACACTAATATAACTATATAGAGTTGGTCCCCACGGCCTCAATGTTACACAAAAAGGCACAAACATATATACACTTTGATCAAGGGACTGTATCTGCACCATGCCAGCTTTACTTTAAGGCCCAGAAAGATGAGACGGAGCGCGTGTAGACACACACCAAAGGACGACGCACTAATTTTATATGAAGGGTTGGATGGATGTTTGTCATACACCATAACAAGAACGTGTGTGAATTGTCGCATGAATAAATTATAGTCTGGGACACCATTAACTTTTAACATGAAAGACACACAGATATCGTGAAATGAACTCAATAAAAAAGGATGGAATGTGTGGGTTAATCAGTGTTGCCAAATATTAAGAAAAAAGCGGAACTTAGAAAAACTTTGAGTGAAAAAAGCTGGATTCTTTCATTAAAAGTGGGATACAGTAAACAATGTATATAATCAATGAAATCCAATTTTTTTCTTCTTCCTGTCCTTATCTGACTTTTGGGTGGTGTCGGTACAGTATGTCTTCTTCTACTCATCTCTATCAGCTTTCATCTTAATACTTGTCCTTTCACTCATATAACCTTTTTTACGCAATCCAACCACACCTTTTTGGGTCTATCTCTATATCCATCTTATCTTTTTATTAGAGTTTATTTTGCTAGCATGAAAATAGATAGCAAAATTGTCATAAGACAATTTCCATAAAAATATGTGAATATTTTTATGGAAATTTTCTCCCCGCACTGGAACCGCGCGGGTGAAACCACGTGCGGGACGCTAGTCCTTGATAAATGGGCTTTGTAACACTGTTTTTTTTTCAAATCGTCCCTGTAGTTCCTTAGACTTGCGCGGTGAAGCAAACAAACAAACTCTTCAGCTTTTATTATTAGTATAGATTTGGCTCCGGTTCCCACGGCCTTAATATTACACCAAAAGTCACAAATACATAACTTGTATAATCAAGGGAGCACTTAGCACTACGCCAGCCCTACTTACTACGATAACTAGACTGTTATAGATAATACTCTATGGCGGTTGCCATGATACCAACGTTATTATTTTGATGTGTCACTTGTAAAAATATATGTCTTGAAATGAAGCACGTCTTTCATAAATTATTAAATATATAACAAATGGCGACGATGACGGAAGAAATGAACCGTTGCATTAAACTACGGGCCTCCATACGCGGCCAACTAACTAAACTACAAACACAACTACAAAATTTGCAACCCACAACAGCATTCGAAATCGATCAAAGGATGTCAAGTTTAGAAAATTACAAAAATAAATTTGACAACGTACAAACTACTATAGAAACCCAAACTGACGACATTGAAAACGAAATAGAACAACGTTATACAACCGAAGAACTAATAGTACAATTAAAGTGTAAGCTACAAGAATTACGCCCTGCGCCTACAAATAATGAGACATCCACTCGAACAATAACGTCACATCACGCCAAAAACTTTGAAGATGCAGTAAGTAATCAACGTGAACCGGGACCTAAACTCAATTTTTCACCGTTTGATGAGAAGGAATCATTTAAAAATTTTATTAGGAGACTGTCAGTGTACTTCACGTTGAGCAACGTAACTGACCTCAAAATTAAAGTCTACATGCTGCTGTCAACATTACCTCCAGATTTACATGCAAGGATCTACGACTTATGTTCTCCAGATGATCCATTAGACAAGACGTTCGAAGAACTTTCAACAGTTTTAGATGATTATATTGACCCAAAACCTAGCATATGGGCATCACAGCACACCTTTGTATCTCGACTACAACATAATGACGAATCAATTCCGGTTTACGCATCAGAATTAAAAAGACTGTCTCTTAACTGTGACTTTAAGTGCAAACATTGCAGAAAACCTACTATAGACTCATTCCTTTCTTTACAATTCATACGTGGACTAAGAGATGGAGAAATACGTACCAAAGTTTTACAAGAAAGTGAAACAACACCATTTTCTGAATTAGTTCATACCGCAACTTTGATGGAAACCGGTAAAAAAGAAAATTCAGCAATCTCCACATCCATTCAGAAAATACCTATGGACCATATAAATAAAATATCACACAGACACAAAGAAACACGACAATCACCGAGTAAAAATATCAATAAATTACCAATAACGATAAGAGATCTCAAAGGTAAATGCTTCCGTTGCGGTAAAGACGATCATAGAGCAAACGAATGTGGAGCTATAAAAAGTACATGCCGTAAGTGCAATAAGGAAGGACATTTAGCCAGAGTCTGTTTACAAAGACATAAACGCTATGAAACCAACCTACTGGGAAACTCTTCAACTAGTCTTAGTGCCAGTACCGGAGACATTAACCTCATAAAGAGCGAAATGTGTGACAAATATATAATCAATATTGATATTGAAGGCAAGAAAGTGGATATGGAATTTGATACTGGGGCTACCCTCTCGACAATTTCTCTTAAAGATTACGAGAAACTCAACATCAAAAATAAGATTGACAAAACAAACATGAAACTACGAACTTACACTGGAGAAGTTTTTCGACCAATCGGTGTGACTTATGTTAAATGTACATACAAAAAACAAGTATTTTACGGCCAATTATTTATAATCGATAAGGATGTCGAACCAATTCTAGGTAGAAACTGGATGAAGGAATTCGACATAAAACTCGCTGACATGAGAAACATACAACCATTGAAAGAACCGAAACTACAAAAATTGCTTGAAGAATTCGATAGCACCGTCTTCAGCTCAAACGTCGGTGAGATACCAAATGTTCGAGGCCACCTAACACTTAAAGAAGACGCACAACCCATTTTCATAAAACCACGCAGAATTCCATATGCTTTACGACCCAAAGTAGACGTTGAAATAGAACGATTAGAAAAACAAGGTATTATTACAAAAATCGACCATTCAGACTGGGGTACTCCTGTCGTACCAATAGTGAAACCAAACGGAACCATTAGACTATGCGCCGACTACAAAGTAACCCTCAATAAGGTGATAAAAGATGAACAATACCCGATTCCTATAATTGAAGATATATTAGCCGAAATGAACGGCGGACAACTTTTTTGCACCTTAGACATTACCCAAGCCTACTTGAACATGGTGATGGATGAAGAAAGTGCCCTGATGCAAACCTTGAGCACGCACAAAGGGACATTTAAAGTAAACCGACTTATGTTTGGAGTCAAAGTGGCTCCGAGCCTGTGGCAGAAATTCATGGACCAATTACTGCTGGGCCTCGAAGGAGTAAAATGCTTTTTCGACGATATAATAATTCAAGGCTCTTCAGAAGAACAACTGCTCATCAGACTTAAACAAGTCTTACAGAAACTTAAAGAAAGTAATCTTAGAGTCAACAAAGAAAAATGCCACTTCTTCAAACAATCTATCAATTATCTGGGACACACGATAGATAAAGATGGATTACATAAGAACCCAGATAAAATCAGGGCTATTACTAATTCACAACAACCAACCAACGTAAATGAACTACGCACCTTCTTAGGTATGGCAAATTAGGTACTACAATAAGTTTATACCCAACCTGGCATCTATAACTAATCCATTAAATAAATTATTGAAGAAAGGCATAAAGTTTACTTGGTCCACCAAATGTGAGGAAAGTTTCCAAAACATAAAGAAAGAAATACTAAGCGAAAGAATCTTAATACATTTCGATCAGAATAAACCACTTATACTCGCTACAGATGCCTCTCCTACAGGCCTTGGGGCAGTCATCAGCCACAGACTACCAGACGGTACTGAACGACCCATTGCATTTGCCTCTAGATCATTAACTACCAGCGAAAAGAAATACAGCCAAATTGACAAAGAAGCAACAGCTATCTTCTGGGGACTAAAGAAATTCTTTCATTATTGCTATGGCCGAAAATTTACACTTATCACCGACCACAAACCTCTCACATCAATTTTCCATCCACATCAAACGTTACCTACCCTCAGCACGATGAGACTGTTCCATTACGCTCATTTCCTTTCCGGATTTGACTACAATATTGAATATAAAAGCTCCACGAAGAACGCTAATGCTGATTACCTCTCACGTTTCCCAGTTGACAGAATAAACGAAGACAAGATAGACCAACATAGTATATTTCAAATGAAACAAATTAATTCCCTTAATATTTCACCGGAATCCATTGCCAAAGAAACAAAAGAAGACCCTGAATTACGACTTTTGCTTAGAACATTACAATCAGGCACATCATTGAAAGAATCGGGATATAAGGACAATGAACTGACGATACAAAACGATTGCATTTTAAAAGGAACACGAGTAATGATACCTTACAAATTACGTAAACAAATATTAGATGAACTGCACACCGGACACATTGGAATCCTAAAAATGAAACTACTTGCACGAAGTTTCGTGTATTGGAAAAATATTGACAACGATATCGAAGAAAAAGTGAAAGCATGTCGAACATGTAGATTAGAACAGAACGAACCTCCAAAAGCACCTATTCATCATTGGGAGGAACCTACGGGCCCTTGGCAAAGAGTACACATCGACTTTGCCGGACCCATATCCGGCTATCAATTACTGATCATCGTAGACGCTTTTTCCAAATGGGTAGAGATTATACCTACAAAATTAACTACGAGCTCATTTTGCATTCAAAAATTAGATGAATTATTCGACACATTTGGATTACCTTACACTCTCGTATCTGATAACGGACGACAATTTATTTCACATGAATTTGAAAATTTCTTAAAAATTAATGGAATTGTACACAAAACCATAGCCCCATACCATCCCGCTACAAATGGACAAGCCGAACGCTTTGTTCAGACTATAAAACGCACACTTCACAAATTAGAGGGGGAGAGTGGCGGGATATTACTAAAAGTCCGAAAGGTAAAATACCTACTCCGAGCTACACCACTAAACTCGACAGTCTCACCATATATCCTAATGTTCGGGAGAGAGGTGAGAACAAGACTGGTAGCCAAGATTCGAGCGCCTCCGAAGTCCGCGACACGACCAGCACCACCTTATACCGGCAGACAATTAAATCTAGGTAGCAGAGTACAAGCACGGAACTACTCTATGTCAGGAAAGAAATGGGAGTTTGGCACTATAACACAACGTCTGGGTAACCTTCATTATGAGATTAAAATGGACGACGGACGTACATGGATTCGTCACCTGAACCAGCTACTCCCTGCTCCAAGGATCACGGGAATCACGGCGGAGGCGTGTTATAGATAATACTCTATGGCGGTTGCCATGATACCAACGTTATTATTTTGATGTGTCACTTGTAAAAATATATGTCTTGAAATGAAGCACGTCTTTCATAAATTATTAAATATATAACATAGACTGAACTAGATTTTTTGTAGAATAAAATGTTCTTGTTTTTACAGAACTTCGGGTGCTTTCTTCCACTTGCTGAAGTCATCTCTAGGAACCGGATTGTTGGCAATGCCTGCAGCATTTAAGAATACAGGATTAGTTCCGGGATGTATAGGAACAGTCCTCGTAGCAGTAATAGCCACGCATTGTGTACATATTTTGGTAAGTGATTGGTAATTTCTTTTTGCGAACAATTTCTGCCACGGTGGCCAATCTCTAAAGATATTAGCCATTTGCGGAACGCATTATTATTACCTATATTCGCAACGAGACACACTGAATCCTGTCACACTGTGACCATCCTGTCACACTGTGACTGGTTGAGAAAAATATGCGCATCGAGCAACAGTGTGACTCGAGTCGAATTTTTATTCTCATCTAGTAACACTGCTTTGTGAATAGAATATACTCATTATTATAGTGCACAAGTGTGCGGAAACATAGGAAGTACTCTTTATTATTAAAGTCTCAAAATGTGATGGGGCTTCTACCGACACGGCCGTTGAGAGACTGCAACTTACGCAGGACTGACCGTGCTACACGAGGCACGAATAATAACTTAGGCTGGTACTTAGTGTTTTGTGGAGAAACAAGTTCTAGTAACATATTTTTATTAGTAGATACGGTTGAACATGCTACCGCTTGAACAACGAGGCACTAATAATCACTACACTACACATATCTATATATATAAAAGAAAGTCGTGTTTGTTACAACACTTATAACTCGAGAACGGCTGGACCGATTGCCATGGTTTTTGATTTGTTGGATTTGTTTCCGTCCCGAATAGCAGAATACATTTTAAAAACAAAAGAAAGTCGTGTTAGTTACACTATTTATAACTTAAGAACGGCTGAACCGATTTGGCTGAAAATTGGTAGGGAGGTAGCTAAGAACTGGGAGAAGGACATAGGATACTTTTGGGTAGGGGTAGGGTAGGGTAGGGTAGGGTAGGGGTAGGATAGGGTAGGGGTAGGGTAGGGGTAGGGTAGGGGTAGGGTAGGGGTAGGGTAGGGGTAGGGTAGGGTAGGGGTAGGGTAGGGTAGGTGTAGGGTAGGGGTAGGGGTAGGGTAGGGGTAGGGTAGGGTAGGGGTAGGGTAGGGGTAGGGTAGGAGTAGGGTAGGGTTAGGGTAGGGGTAGGATAGGGCAGGGGTAGGGTATAAAAGTCCACCCGTGCGAAGCCGGGGCGGGCCGCTAGTCTATATATATAAAAGAAAGTCGTGTTTGTTACAACACTTATAACTCGAGAACGGCTGGACCGATTGCCATGGTTTTTGATTTGTTGGATTTGTTTCCGTCCCGAATAGCAGAATACATTTTAAAAACAAAAGAAAGTCGTGTTAGTTACACTATTTATAACTCAAGAACGGCTGAACCGATTTGGCTGAAAATTGGTAGGGAGGTAGCTAAGAACTGGGAGAAGGACATAGGATACTTTTGGGTAGGGGTAGGGTAGGGTAGGGTAGGGTAGGGTAGGGTAGGGTAGGGGTAGGGTAGGGTAGGGTAGGGGTAGGGTAGGGGTAGGGTAGGGTAGGGTAGGGTAGGGGTAGGGTAGGGGTAGGGGTAGGATAGGGTAGGGGTAGGGGTAGGGTAGGGTTAGGGTAGGGTATAAAAGTCCACCCGTGCGAAGCCGGGGCGGGCCGCTAGTCTATATATATAAAAGAAAGTCGTGTTTGTTACAACACTTATAACTCGAGAACGGCTAGACCGATTGCCATGGTTTTTGATTTGTTGGATTTGTTTCCGTCCCGAATAGCAGAATACATTTTAAAAACAAAAGAAAGTCGTGTTAGTTACACTATTTATAACTCAAGAACGGCTGAACCGATTTGGCTGAAAATTGGTAGGGAGGTAGCTAAGAACTGGGAGAAGGACATAGGACACTTTTGGGTAGGGGTAGGGTAGGGTAGGGTAGGGTAGGGGTAGGGTAGGGTAGGGTAGGGTAGGGGTAGGGTAGGGGTAGGGTAGGGGTCGGGTAGGGGTAGGGTAGGGGTTAGTGTTGCCTATCGATAGTCGACTATCGATAGACTATCGATAGTCTATCGATAGTTGACGTCATATCAATAGTATCGATAGTCTATCGATATTAGTGATAGTATCGATACTATCGAGGACCAATGTGTGTTTAGGAGCAATACTATCGATAGTCTTCGATAGTATCGATAGTATCGATAGCTTTACAAACTATCGATAGTATCGATAGTATCGATAGCTTTACAAACTATCGATAGTATCGATAGTATTACTTTAAAACTATCGATACTATCGATAGTATTATAATGTAATAGTATCGATAGTATCGATACTATTGCTTCCAATCAATAGTATTAGTTAATTTGTGATATCGATAGTATCGATACTATCGATAGCACTATCGATATTGTTACTATTTTTCGAGGTCACCTATCGATAGCGAAACTATCGATAGTTGGGCAACTCTAGTAGGGGTAGGGTAGGGGTAGGGTATTGGTAGGGTAGGGGTAGGGTAGGGGTAGGGTATTGGTAGGGTAGGGGTAGGGTAGGGGTAGGGTAGGGGTAGGGGTAGGGTAGGGGTAGGGTAGGGGTAGGGTAGGGCAGTGGTAGGGTATAAAAGTCCTCCCGTGCGAAGCCGGGGCGGGCCGCTAGTCTATATATATAAAAGAAAGTCGTGTTTGTTACAACACTTATAACTCGAGAACGGCTGGACCGATTGCCATGGTTTTTGATTTGTTGGATTTGTTTCCGTCCCGAATAGCAGAATACATTTTAAAAACAAAAGAAAGTCGTGTTAGTTACACTATTTATAACACAAGAACGGCTGAACCGATTTGGCTGAAAATTAGTAGGGAGGTAGCTAAGAACTAAGAGAAGGACATAGGATACTTTTGGGTAGGGGTAGGGTAGGGTAGGGTAGGGTAGGGTAGGGTAGGGGTAGGGTAGGGTAGGGGTAGGGTAGGGTAGGGGTAGGGTAGGGTAGGGGTAGGGTAGGGTAGGGGTAGGGTAGGGATAGGGTAGGGGTAGGGTAGGGGTAGGGGTAGGGGTAGGGGTAGGGTAGGGGTAGGGTAGGGGTAGGGGTAGGGTAGGGGTAGTGTAGGGTAGGGGTAGTGTAGGGTGGGGGTAGTGTAGGGTAGGGGTAGGAGTACCGCATAAACGAAGTCTCTACGGCCCAGTTTATTTTATACAAATGTTTAGGTCTTTTATGTATCGATTGAGGCAGTACGAAGTCTGCCGGGTCAGCTAGTTTTTAATAAAAATATGATGGTTGATATTTAAAAAATAACGATCACCATACTACTAAATTGTTACAATATTAGACAGGTCAAATTTACTATTTTACTAGTGACAACCTCCGTTGCGGTATTTGGCTCGTTTTAAAATCTCGGAGGTCGTGGGTGGGTTCGATCCCCACGCCGGACAGGAAATCTAGGGTAGGGTAGGGGTATGGTAGGGTATAAAAGTCCACCCGTGCGAAGCCGGGGCGGGCCGCTAGTGTATTATATTTAATAGTTGAAATTCGACATAGTTGACTTTACAGCTAGCAAAAGTTTTAATGAATCTGTTAAGCAATTTACTTATTGGGTTATTTTATTAAAACAAACTGAACTGATGCATCAATGGCACAGGTTCGATTATCAACCGGGAGAACTATTTATTTTATGCATTCTTCATTGTACACGTCAATGTCAGTTATGAAAGAATAACAAACGAAATAAACGATATTTATTCAATCCTAAGGTATTTACATACACTTGTACTTGTCAAATTTACATTTTATACAAAATCAATTATGAAATTAGTTTTATTTTAAATTAGCTACTTTTAGATGTATATTATGTACTTTATTCATAAAGTTATTTAAAAAAAAAGATACATAAACTGATACAAAAGATGACGAAAAAGAAAAAAGCCCGGAGTTTCTGTTTTCCTTTCTTCTCCGAGTCGTCCACTTAGGTAGCTAGTGAAAGGTTAGCTAGGGTAGAATTCTCGCCGGCCGCGGCAGCGAGGACCGCGTTGCGCCCCTACCCCTGCCTTGAGATCCAGCGCCTGTAGGCCGATCCCTTTCTCCTATGTTCATAAATCTGACTTATATATCAGTGATACCACTGGGTCGTGGTCCTAACCTCTTAAGGGTGCCCCCAGGTATGTGTCACTTAATTGTATGTTTTTACCAATTTTTTCTATATTGATCCATTAAAATCTATAATAATTAATATAAACTTAAACTTATTATGAGAAGAGGAATTAATGACCGGCTGACGGACGGACTACTTTGTCTGTAATATCCTACAATTTGCTACCGGTTAATTAAGTATCTAGTTTAATTCATAAAATAAGAATAATTGTGTAACATTGTAATTCTGACAAGTACAAGTGTATGTTAATACCTAAGTGCTGAATAAATTCATTATTTCATAAAAAAAACGATTTGTTATATTATTCATCACTTAAAATTATGAATAGGTAACATATTGATGTGTTTTGTTATAGCATACCATATTCAGAGTAAGATTTGTAGTTAACAGGCAAGAACAATGTACACAATAGACACTAGACAGATAAAAACAATATATTTGTGTCAAGTCAAAATCAAAGTCAAATATCATTTATTCCGTAAAAATGGTTACACTTATTTGGAATCGTCATATTTTTTTCCCTACCGTGCAGTGCGTGACATGGCGACTACTGAGAAACACTGTCAAAAAAACTCTGTAGAACCTCTTTACAATATTTTTTTATTTTTTTACATAATTTTCTATTTTACGTTGTAATATAATAATATGTAATTGAAGCGACTCAATCCGACAACACTCGCATATTATGTGGAAGTTTGTTGTAGAACCACAATAATATACACTGCCCCATAAAAGAGTTACTTATTTTGCGGAGACGACTAGCATGTACCACCAGATTATTCTTATATCTAGTATGAATGTTGTATGTATCGCATTTTTTACAAAATAAATCAATATTTTTTATGTACATATAATACATTTTTGAAAATATATTGCGATGCAACGGTTAGAATATTTATTTCTTAAAATTTTTCTTTCAGGCTCTCACGGGACACCAAGCTCATAAATAGCCCTCACGGCTCTCTTTTGCAAAATAAAAATGCTGTTCATATCCGCGGAGCTACTCCAAAGTAGAATCCCGTATGACATTATGCTATGAAAGTAGCTGAAATGAACTATTCTAGCCGTATCAACATCAGTGAGCCGTCTTATGGTTTTTACTGCATAATATGCTGCAGAACTTAGTTTTCCTGATAATTTTTCTATTTGTGGTCCCCATTGTAATTTAGAATCAATAGTGATACCTGAAAACACAGTGGTTTCCACAGGGTCCAAGCCATTTCCATTAATGTGTATGTACATTGGTTGGGTATACGGAAAACTAGTTATTTTAAATCTGGGTGAACTTGTGTCCGTGGAAAGTGTTTGTATAGTCCCCATGACAAGTATTTATTTACCTATCGTGGGAGTTGAGTTTAAAAATACAATAACAACCATCCATTCTAACTTTTTTATTTCCAATGTTAGCATAGATAAAGTAAAAGGGAAAAACTATCTTTAAAAAACCTTCCCTCGATCTTACGTCAAGACCTTTTATCTGAATACCTACTGAATGTGTGTTGTTCAATTATCGACAAAATCCCTTCTTATTTATGTCTTTGTAGTTTGTTTTATTTATTTAAATATTATTCTTTGGTACTTACATTTTCTTTTAGCATTGTTTATGTATGTAAAACGTTACCGTGAGTAACTGATTTGTAGACAACAAACAGCTTACCGTTGCTTAAGTTCTAACACCAAGTATGTCAAAAAAAGTAACTTTTCAGCTGAGTGAAATAACTATAGTATTTTACAAAGACACCGGAACAAAACCAGTTTATTTTTTATTTTATTTTGCGAGTTTCTATTTGACGACGTTTGTCTCTAATTAGCGAAACAAGGTGTACTCCCATTTTCTAGCAAATGGCATCTAAAAGTCAAAACCTACAAAAAATGATGTACGCGGTTGTAGAACTTAAACGACGTAATACTTTTATCTTAAGAGACTTTAAAGTTAAAATAGTTCTTACATACACAAGACCCACTTCGAGGGAGGCCCATGTTCAATAGTGGACGTTATATGGGATGCACCCAAGACATTCAAAATCTTTTCTTCACTTAAAAATGCTCAAAGACCCTATTTCCAAACTTTATTTTTGTTATTTTTTTGTACGTCAGTAATTAGCCAAAAGGCTTTTGCAATATTACTTCAGCATTTAATTCTTAAACACATTTTGTGTGAAACTAACAAAGTCTACTTATAAAAACACGAGTATAAGCTAGTAAACGATACTTTGAAGTTAATACGATACGTAGCCTAAAATGGATTGCGTGCAATTCGTAAAACATTCACTTTAAAGGTGGTAATATTATTCCTTTGCGTCTAAATATTTTAAATCAAATTTCAGTATAAAGGCTGTAATGCATACAAATAAGATTTGTGCCTTACGTTGTAATGTTATTTTGCTTTTAAAGTGGTAATAATATCCCTAGTATTAATTTCAGAATAAAGCTCCGTTTCCACTAGGCTATCTTGTCTGATTGATGTTTTTTTTGTCCCTTACAATAGGCAGGACGATTCGCCAGCAGTACCTATTACTTATCGAAACGTTACTTTAAAATAAACAATATATTATGTTTTTTACAAAAATAATACATGTATATGGCAAAATGAGCTCTAGATCTTTGCTATAAAGATACGTTTACGGTTTTACGAATAGGCACACAGGTTCTAAGTCATTTTAATTTGTTTTTTTTTAAGATCTTGAAATATTAAATAGATGATCGATTATTAGTATAAGCTTGACTAAAAAGTTAAGGTGTTTTCACTGCGATGCCCGAAATCCCTTGAAACGTCGCAAAAAAAAGTGGTTGGTGTCAATTAAACTCCAAACATCTGACAGACATTCAGGACATGAGGACACCTAAACTGCGGATTATCTCTATCAATCAGATCGCAGATGCCTAATTTGCGATCAATTTATCAATATTTTTTAAAAAACTTATCCCCAATTGTATGACAAGAGATGACACAGTTTGTTGTGAGAAATCGAAAACTATGCAAAAACGAGCAACAGCTAATTATTTAATAAGGCTGGAGTACAGCTCCAAGTTTTGGCATGCATAATTGTATAAGCCATTTAAAGGTGCCCTAATATACAAAAGCCACGAACAAAATTAGTTATGCGACCTCTCCATCACTATAGGTATATAGCTTAGTGAAAGTGGCTTCATTATTTCACGTTTCATTTCAGGTGTCAACGTCTCGACAAGTTTGCAAGGAGAGCAGAATTCCATCACTTAGTTATACAGACACGTGCGAGCGAGTGTTTATGCTGGGACCGAAGAAATTGAGACCTTACTCCAAACATGTCAGGTAATCAATATGTTATGGTTCTTACACACTATTGTGGCGGCAAAGTGGATTGATAGTGTATGCCGCCGCGCGTCGGTAATTGCTGACGAAAATATTTGTTAATTACTGACGACATTTAAGGTCAACGTTTATTCGTTGACCTTAAATGTCGTCAGTAATTAAGAAATACATACATATTATTATATCTGCTATACTTACTAACATATAAAGCTTAAGAGTTTGTTTGTTTGCTTGAATCTCAGAAACTACTGGCCTAGTTTGAAAATTTTATTCAGTATATTATTCAGATAGCTCATTTATCGAAAAAGGCTATATTTTGGAATAAAGTTCCCACGGGAACGGCAGTCACGAGGGTGAATCCGCCACCGGGAACTAGTAATAATGTAAAAAGCTGAAAAGTTTTGTTTGTTTGCTTGAACGCGCTAATCACGGGAACTATTGGTCCGGTTTGACTTTTTTTTTTCAGTTTTAGCAAGGATGTGTATATGTAGACTATATGTAATTTTGAAGTTCCCATGGGAACCGAAATTAGTATAAAAAGTTAGTTTGTTTGCTTGAACGCGCTAAATTCAGCAACTAAAAGGTGTTTTTTTAGAGGTTTGGTTTTTAAATTGGCTTCACTGTTTCCAGTGATTGCCAATTTGACAATTGGCAGTATATTTGTGATCAGAACGTGTTGCCATTTTACAATGAATAGACTTACTTCAGAAAAACGCTTCCGCATTGTGCAAATTTATTTTGAAAATCATGGTTCAGTTTGCCAAACATACGGTCGACATAATCGACCATCCGAGCAAGTTATTGTTACCATGGTTAATTTTCGTACCACGCACACTTGATTGAAGTTGATAGTACGCATTCTCAAAGAGTCATACAGAGCGCACAGATGAAATTATTGCTTCTTACAGCTATCTGTGAATGGCGTATTATACCCGAATGAGTCAATTCTCCATCGTGCACAGCAATTGGAGCTGTGCCCATCCACTTTGTGTCGAAGATCGTGTGATCTTACATCTATGGATTACTTCCTTTGGGGATATGTGAAGTCAGTCGTGTACGCAGATAAACCACAGACGTTGGACCACTTGGAAAATTTGACTTCTCGATTACGATACATTTGAGCCAGCCGTGGAGCTCATATGTCCGAAATCATTTTTAAGCACTAATGCCATAAGAATATCTTTTAAATAAAATAAACAATACCATTTCAGTAAAAAATATGTTTACGTGTTTTAATTCATTTTAAAGTTGTATACTTTTAAAAACCCTTTACTAGTTCGATTTAAAAAATGATGTCTGTTTTCCATAATTTATTGAGGAAGACAGGCCTTGGCACGGCTTACTATGTCTTTATATTCTATTATTAATAATGTAATGTTTCTCTGATCCGGTGCTGTAATAACAAAATTCGTTCAGATCCGATGAGATCCGATCCGTTTTGAGGAAAATGAATATGTTTAAAAGCAGTTAAGGTTTCACGTATACCGTACTTCCATGTTATCATGGATATAATTGGGACTGAGATTGCGTATAACGGGGGTCCCTAACGTGTGCGCCGTCGAAAGTAAAGAGTGGCGCCGGGAGTCGACCCTCTATTATCCAAAACCACAAATATTCGCGGGAAACTTTTTTGTGGTCACATAGCTAAAGAACTTAGGTAGGATTTTTATTTGATTATGTTGAAAAATTTCACGATCTAAGAATCTAATTTCAAGATAAGATAAGATAAGATAAGATTTCTGTCCATAAGAGGGACAAAGATAGACATTGCATTGAGTTTCGTGGTCGGCACGCATTGTGACAATAATATTATTTTTAATTTATGCATGTTTTATACTATAAGAACTAGCTAACATTAAAATTTGTATCGCTGACTTGGTGTACGGTTAAAATTCGAATGAGTTTGTGTTACACCTAGTATTAGGAACCACTTTTTAACCACATTTTTTTTGTAAAAATATTATAGTTTAAATAAAAAAGAAAAACAAAATTTACATGTACCTACTAGCTCCAGCTATATTTTTAACTGTGGAGATCACCAAGCTCCTCCGTCACATATTTAGTGTACCTAGTAGGTATCAATCGCATTTTTAATAAATGTATAATAAAAATATACTCAAATTCATATTGTAGATGTTTTTAATCTACTAGTTGCGCCCCGCGAGATTACCCGCGTTACTCTGCTCCAGTGGGTCGGAGCGTGATTTCTTGTAACCCATATATTAATCGAGCTTATTAACTATCCCCGTGCAAAGTTTCAGCCAAATCTATATGGAAGTTTTTGTGTGCGACAAACATCCATCCATCCATCCATACTCACAAACTTTCTCGTATTAGATAGGATTACTATTATTGTAGGTAACTATTTTTCCAACTGTATATTTTTCAAGGCCGTGACAAAATACTTAATTCGTAACTGCGCCGCGGGCTGTAAAAGTTAGGGAACCCCTGGGGTATAACGTTAATTGAATGTGTTTTGTAAACACTAGCATACTGTTGTATCATTAACGTTGGAACGTATTTAATTAAAGGTCCACTTAATTTGATGGTAAAACGTGTGTGTTAAGGCGCGGCCCCACCGCTGTGCATGCTGTGCACGGGCGCGCGACCCATTTTAGCTGCGTGTATTAATTAGTATGAAAAACGTCAATTCAAGCGTAGCCTCTCCGTGGGCTGCAGTGGACACTAACACATACATTTTCTTACAATGCGAAGCATAATACACGTGCGTAGCCTCTCTGTGCACCGCGGTGGGTCCGCGCCTTTATGCCGTACTACGTTATTTTATGTTAGCCTGTGTACTTATTATTAACTTTATAATACTAATATATAAAGCTTAAGAATTTGTTTGCTTGAACGCTTTTATGTACATTTTGTGAAATGTTCCGTCAGTCACTGTTTATGGACCAAGAGACTAGCTACCCGTGCGCGGTTTCACTCGCGTAGCTCAAGTTTCCGTGGGAACTTCATAATTAAATATTGCCTATGCTACTCAGGGATAATGTAGCAATCTAAATGGTGAAAGAAGTATCGAAATTCGTTAGTTTTTAAGTTTATTCGAAACAAACATACAAACATACAAAGTTTTCCTCTTTATAATATGTATTAGTATAGATAAAGATAAATAAGACACCTTGACTTATATATTATTAGCTTGAGCCAGTACAATATACTTTACTATAGTCACCACGCTTGGCTTGGGTTGGTGGCACTATTAGGTATCAAACACGTCTGCGTTGATTACGATTGATTTATGTTGACGCTGTATTTTTTCTAACGGATATATGGGTTGGGGAAAAAGTCTTTTCGCATTATAGTATGTATGAACTTGTAATAAAATCTCTTTGGCTATACTATTTGTATCTGGCTGGTTTTGGTATCATTGAACGTTAAAATTTTATAGAACATAATTCCAAATTCAAATGAGGGAAATGTGTGATTTTCATTTGTTTTTCGTACTGTCAAGATGAGTGAACCTAATTAAGAAATTCGATACATTTTAAAATTTTACTACAAAAAAGGTAAAAATGCAAAGCAAAAATTGCCATGTTCATTATACTGCAGTGTCTGCGACAGTAGCACAAATTTGGTTTAAGCGTTTTCAATCCGGAAATTTTGATGTCAAAGGTGCACGTCGCTCTGGTCGCCCTATTACAGATAAAATGGATGCCATTTTTGAAAAAGTGGAGCAAGATCGGCATATCAGTAGTTACGACGTAGCTGAAGAACTGGGAATTGACCACAATACAGTGTTGGCGCATTTGAAAAAAACTGGGTACCTACACAAAAAAGCTCGATATCTGGGACATGACTGACTGACATATGAAATGTTTTCCTACAACACGGGTAAAATAAATAAATACGGATGGAAAAGTGTATACAAACAGATCATGGATAAAATAATGATGGACTACGACACATTCCTTGTTGAAGATGACTTAAATACTATTGACGATATTCCTAATAATTGTAAAGAGAATAACATGCAATTCCCGCAGCTTTTTCGCAAATAAGTACATTAATATAGTGCATCAGAATATTGCAGGACTAAAAAGCAAAGCTAATGAACTGACGGTGTGTCTACAAGAACTGACTGATAATAAAACCAATATAGATATCATTTGTATTACGGAACACTTCATGATGTCCGGTCACGAAGATATGTGCATTATTCCAAACTTCTACCTAGCTGCTTATTTTAGTAGACATAACTCTAAAAGGGGAGGCTCATGTATTTTCGTTAAAAATGGGCATTATTGGAAAACGATCCCTGAATCAATTACATTGCCTCTAAACTCTATCTTTGAATGTTGTGCTGTAGAACTGACCATGTATAATGTTATTGTAATGTGTTTATATAGAGTTCCTCTTTCAAGTAATCTTTCTATGTTCTTTGATAGACTTGACAAGGTATTACTTAATCTAAAAAAACATTATAAAAGACATAAAGTGATCATCGCTGGGGATTTTAATATAAATACGTTAATTAACAGCAACACTGCAATTGAATTTGAATGTATTCTTTTAAACCATAACTTAAGACTACAACTAAGAGAACCTACTCGAAAAAGTAGCGGTACTTGTATAGATAACTTTGCACATAATATTTACCATAGCATTAAGTCACGCGTTATAGACTTTGGTATATCGGACCACACTGCGCAATTATTGCAATTTACTGTAAAAAAATGTTGTATTCTTAAACAATGGTCAATTCGGCGCAGAGATTACAATAAAGAAAATCTTGCTAAGTTTAAAAACTGTGTGAAAAGTCTAACTTTCTCTGATATATATGAAACTCAAGATCCAAATGTAGCATATAATATGTTTTATGAAGAATTTAAATTGTTTTATAATTTATGTTTTCCCTTTCGGAAAATCACTATTAGAATGCATAAAAAACCTATGTGGGTGTCACGTGGTATAAAGACATGCAGTAGAAATAAAAGAGAACTTTTGTGGCAATACTGGAAAAACCCGAATGATTTAAATAAACGTAAATTTACCCAGTACTCTAAAAGATATAATAAAATAATTAAATTGACTCAGCTATCACAAAACAATCATGCAATTAATATTTCACACAATAAAACAAAAACTACATGGAACCTTATAAATAATACAAAACAAAATGTCCCGCGTGAATCTATAAACTGTATTAAAATAAGAGATGCAACTATTACCAATCCGCTAACAATGTGTAATGAGTTTAACAATTATTTTATTAATAAAATAAATCCTAGGACACCTCAAAAAACAACTCAGTTTACGAAACATTTATGTTCTACTCAAAAGTCGATATTTATGAAACCGAGCTCCCCCCATGAGATATTATCAATTATAAAGGGCCTAAAAAATACAAAGAGCGTTGGGTATGACGAAATTACTACCAAAGTAATAAAAACAGTAGGTATCAATATTTGTCAACCTATTAGCTTCATAATAAATCAATGTATAGAAACGGGTATATTTCCAGATCGGTTGAAAACAGTAGTCGTAAAGCCTATCTATAAAAAAGAATGTAGAGATAATATAGCTAACTACCGACCCATAACCTTAATATCTGTTATATCTAAGATCTTCGAAAAGTATATCTATACTGAAATGTATAACTATGTTGAAAATAAAGGTTTACTAGCACAAGAACAAAAAGGATTCCGAAACAATAAATCCATAAATATGGCCATTTATGACTTCTTAGATGTTATTATGAAAAATGTTGATAACAGATCACCTATTTGCTCTATCTACATGGATATGACTCAAGCCTTCGACTACGTAGAGCACGAGACTCTACTATTGAAACTTGATTCATACGGAATACGAGGTAACATTTTAAAGCTAATAGAATCATATTTAAAAAATCGTATACAACATACAGAAGTAACTAGAATTAATACAATTTCAAGAAAAGAAGAAACATTCCGTTCCGAGGCTAAAAAAATTGTGTACGGAGTACCACAAGGCAGTGTACTCGGACCGCTCTTATTCATTCTCTATATAAATGACATGCCTAAAGCCGTAAAACATCCACTAACCCTATTTGCGGATGACAGCACGGTCACTATCAAGCTCGCTGATAAAAATACCTACGAACGCGAAATAAATAATACGCTTAGAGCAATTGTTGACTGGATGATTTTAAATAATCTAAAAATTAATATTAAGAAAACGTTAATAATGCATTTTAGTCAACGTATTACATCGTGCAATCTTTTAAACATAAAAATTGACGAACAAAACATACAACAAGTAGACACAACTAAGTTTCTAGGATTAGTAATAGACAGTAAGTTGACATGGAAGCCACATATAGAGCACTTATGTAAAAAAATTAGTAAAACAGTTTATGCGTTATATGAATTAGCAAAAATAGTAAATGTTAGTGCACTATTAACAGCGTATCATGGATTGGTGGCGTCGGCCCTTAGGTATGGTATTATCTTCTGGCAACAAATAAACTGATGATCTTCAGGGCACAGAAACGGTGCATCAGGGCCATGTTCTCTTTGAAGCCAACCGATAGTTGCATGCCTTATTTTAAAAAATATAGCATCATGACCCTACCCTCCCTCTACATTTATGAAGTAGCTGTATTTGTCAAATCAAATCTTAATCGGTTTCACATGATATCTGAAAATCCACATCGCCACCAAAGAGATGACAGTAAATTGTGTTTGTGCAGGGCAAAAACTACATTAATGCATCATAGCATCTTTTGTATGGGGCCAAAAATATATAATAAAGTACCCAAACGTGTAAGGGAAACAAATATAGACACATTCAAATTAAGATTAAGAAACCTTGTCATAGAAAAATGCTATTACACTGTTCAAGACTTTCTTTCTGATAAATTTTGACTACATTAGCTGTTTCTTTTGGACATTGTACTGTATTTTTGACATGGTATTATATTTTTGACATTGTATTGTATTTTTGGCATTGTATTGTATTGTATTTTTGACATTGTATGTTATTTTCTTTGCCGTAACAATGACATTTTTAAATTTATGATCTTGCAACATGGCGTTAATGTGTTTTTTTTTTTTGTTAATTAATTAATGTAATATAAAGACAACATTTAAAATTTGCATACCTCCATGAGGTTATAATTCAGCGGACTTATAAATTTTGCAACATCATTATGTATCCTGTTTTATGCAAATAAATATTGATTTGATTTGATTTGATTTGATTTGGGTACCTCACGAGCTCACTGAAAGTAACCTAATGAACCGTGTACTCATTTGTGATTCTTTATTACGACGTAATGAAACCGAAACATTTTTGAAGAAGCTGATAACTGATGATGAAAAGTGGATCACATACGACAAGAACGTGCGAAAAAGGTCGTGGTCAAAGGCCGGTCAGGATTCGGCGACTGTGGCGAAACCCGGGTTAATTCGCAACAAGGTGATGCTGTGTGTGTGGTGGCATTGGAAGGGCATTATTCATTATGAGCTGTAACCATCGGACCATCGATTTTGAACTCTACTGCGAACAACTGATGAGATTAAAGCAAGAAGTTGAAAGAAAGCGGCCGGAATTAATCAACAGAATCGGTGAGGTTTTTCATCATGATAACGCTAGACCTCACACATCTTTAGCCACCCAGCAAAAATTAAGAGAGTTTGGCTAGGAGGTGTTAATGCATCCGCCATATAGTCCTGACCTTGCACCTTCAGATTTCCACCTGTTTAGGTTTCTTCAGAATTCTTTAGGCAGTGTCAGGTTAACATCACGACTGCCAAAATCACTTATCGCGGTATTTTGATCAGAAGTCTCAAAATTTCTATAGCAATGGGATCATGTCCCTAACTACAAGATGGCAAAAAGTTATCGAACAAAATGGTACCTACATACTTTAGCTAAATGTAAATAAACTATAATAAAAAATGTTTTGAATTTTCTTTAAAAATGCAAAGAAACTTTTTCCCCAACCTATTATGTCAACAGGCAACAGAGCTCCAGTCTTAATAAATGGTTTAAAAATTACAGCCGCGCGCTCTAAACCGAACCGATTTTAAAATTATTTAATAGCCATATAATTAGTGAATGTCATAGGCTATATTTTAAAATAAAGTCCCCATCGGAACACGATCTCCGGGGTAAAATCACGTGGGACAGTTAGTTAATTATACACCTTAATCTTCCTCATGAATCCTCATAATAAATAAAAATCGTACAAAATTGTAAGAACCCGATATTTATTGTTTGATTTAAAGTTTATCGCATATAGGTATAATGATAATAACGTAGGGACACTTTATCCAAAAAAAGGACTATGATTAATAAAGACTGCCTAGAATTCTTCTAGATCAAAGGGGACTGTTGGAATCACTTTGACAACCACATATATAGAACAACGTTAACATGCTTCAGTTGAATGGCGAAATATCCGCAGAAGTGTCGGTGTAGGTACTTAATTCTACTTCCGTCAGCGAGGATTCGTGATGTCACGTCTTCACCATTTGTCATCACATGTACGGTCTGACTTTCGTCTGTGGCGTCACTGGTGTTAAGTTGTTTTTAAATATCCGTTCATTCTTCCCCGGTTAAAAATAGGCTAAATAAAATTCTAGAGAGACATCCTGCTCTAGGAAAATTATACCCTTTGTCCCGGGCACTTGACAAACACTATTACACAAAGCACACTCAGACTCAAAACAACGATCTGTGATTCACACAAATAAGTGTCTCGCGTGGAAATCGAACCCAGAACACCAGCTGGTCTACCCGTAGCCACTGACCAAATGGTGTAGTCGCTTTGTTACTGTTGCATGTATCTATATAAAAGCAAAAGGTCAATCATCACCAGTGCTCGATTCCCCCCAATGTAAGGTTTAGCGAACAACCCTACATATATACCTTAGAAGCACAAGGACGAATGGACTTATTTATACTTCAGAAGCATTTAGTCGAATGTGCCATTTTAAGATAAAGGCACATAAATGATTCGGACGTATAATCACATCCGACCCAAGATATTTCACGTCAGCTTTTAGACGCCCTGCAATAAAAGCGAACTGAAAGGGCGACAAAATGTAGTTAGCCATGAGGATTTTGCTACTTCACTGGGCCTAAAAGCAAGCAGTGCTCTCGCCTTAATAAATGGCTTAAAAACGCTTTTTGGACCATGGCAAAACGGGAAGGTGCGGCATTGCAAAGGTGATTCGCGGAACCCAAAAATGAAGTTTTGTTTCTATGTTTAGATGTTCATGCCTTGTTTTCATAACATAATTTAAATGAAACACGTTTTATACATACTCAATATAAATTGACGTGTTTGTTTGTATTGTCAACGTAACAAACAAACACGTCGAGTTAAAAGGAGGTATAGTTAGTAGTTAAAAACTACAAACTATACCTCCTTTTTGCTGCTTTACGCTTTGAAATATTTCGGGGAACAATTATTTTTGTAATTAAATTTAAACCACTAACGGAAATCGAGAGTTTGTACCTACAAACTCTATGGTCACCGAAACCATAGACCGAAACATAACCTCCTGTTTACAGACCTTGGCAAGCCAGGGTTGTAAAGGGATATTTCCATTATCACCACGCTTCGCAGGCAGATTGGCAACCTTGAACTGATAGATGCTGCTGTCTATCCATCAGAAGCTTCTGAGTCGCCCCTTACGCCGCTCATGGGAAGATATGGGGTAGTCTATTCTAAGCCGGAAACCACACGGCTTAGTATTAACATTATAAACATACATATATACATTATATAGGTATATAACAAAACTAAGAAATCATACCAACACTAAATCATTTTTCCGCAAAAAAATCATCACTCAAAATGCCAGCCCGAAACACATCAGGAAGGATATTCACATTCGTAATGCGAAGTTAATCTGTTTCAGGTACTTTGCCGACTCGGCGATGGCAGGTGTCTGCCTCGGAGGAACAAGCGTTTATGTTATATTCATAGCCTCTTCACTCAAGGACGTAAGTTATGAAGCTCGTCTATTTTACTTACTAATGTCTGTACACACACGTGTTTGAATGAGGTAGTAAATCAAGTAAGAACAGCGGTTCACATAGGTATATATGTTTTGTCTCATTCCAACATTGTTCCTTCATTATCAGCCCTTATAATGGCCACTGCTGAATATGAGCCAAGGGAAGATTTTGGATATAATATAATCGACACAAATTTTTTCGAAAAAATATTAGGTCGATAGGGCAACCTCCGATATATTTGTTTGTGGCAGGATTTATGTGAGTGATCAAGGTTCATTACATAATAGAAACGGTCTCCTCTGATCACCTAGGTGATTTGTTTCCCAGGTGATCAGAGGACACCAATTTAGTCTCCTTGAATCACCTGGGTGATACTAGCTGGGTGATTTGATTCGTAGGTGATCAGAGGACACTGTTTCATTCCACTTTGAACACCTAGGTGATATCACCTGGGTGTTCAAAGTGGAATAAACCGATCGGACCCTATACAACTATACTACGAGCATTTCTCTATTATTTTGACATACGACTGTGTCGGTGTACAACAGGCCTTACCATAATCTACATGTGATGACATTTTCAAAGATAATAAAATCTTATATTATTAAAGCGTCTGCATTACGTGATTTGTATGAATTATGTTAAGAATTTTGAATTACATTTGTGTCGACGATGTGAATAGTCATTTATTACGAAGCTTTTGATTAAACTCAGGAAAAGAATATGACGAAAATATGGGACCCTTGATAGAGGTTTATATTTGTGCCTTTTAGGGTGGAAACGCTGAGAAATTGAGTAAAATCGATATATAAAGACTAGCAGTCCGCCCCGGCTTTGCATTGGTGGACTTTTTTATGTTACTCAAGGATAATGTAGCATTTTAAAAGTGAAATAATTATCGAAATCCGTTCAGTAGTTTTTGAGTTTATCGAAAAAAACCTACAAAAATATACTAAAGTTTCTTCTTTATAATATTAGTATTGATATATAAATTGCATTGGCTTTTAATAACGCGATGTGTTCCTCGAGTGCTGGTATATACTTTGAGTAGCAAATAAGAATTTCCATCCAGTGTGGCCATGCTGCCAGCATTCTGGAAACGCTGCGCAGTGGCCCCGTTTTAGAATGATTTTAAAGTATAGTTTAGTTTTTATTATTGTTAGTTTAAATTCTTCGTTAGTTTTAATTACAGCTATTTTTATTTGGTATGTATATTTCGTTTTAGAATGATTTATACTGTATTTTGTTTTCTTTGTTAAAATAGGAAGATATAAATCCTTGAATCTTATTAGTTCATTAAATCGCATGTGGTATTACACAACCGAAAAGAATATGTAAGATTTTATGACGTATTTAATATTACTTATAATAAAATGGCTAGAGTTTTAATATTTGTAATTCGAAAGGTGCTCAGATTAAAAAATATTTGTGAAACGGTGCGAGAAAGCTCATTTCAGCAATCTTTTATCTTTGTTAACGACGAAGGGTTTATTAAAATGTAATTACTTTTTGCCCTTTGCAGACGAACGTCTGCTGACACGTAGATATGATAATGGCCGATAAACATACCCTTATAAGTTTACATACATTAAGGGTTAGAACGCAACTAACAAAGTTATGTATCCAGCTGACACTTATAGTTTATTCATTGTTTTTTTTAAACGAAATTTCATCCCAGCAGCGAGTACTTCAAACTCTCGATTCACGGAGACTAAATAACCCAAGACTCAGAAAAACTTTCAGTAGTTCACACAAATAATTTTATTGTCCTGATTAAGGATTGGAACCTAAAACCCCATATCTGAATAGCAACCACCGTAAACACAGCCACAAGTGCAGTTATTGAAATAGTGTCGACGGCGACACGGCGCAACCAATTCTATATATTTATTTATCTAAAATACACGTTAAAATAGGTAAGCTTACTAGGGCAAACTTAATGCCAAAGGCATTTTATGCCATTCAACTTTTGACTATTGCAAATTAAAGAAGAGTAGGTAAGTGCAAATTTATGTCACTCTTTCATATCTGTCGTTTCCACTAACGAGACGCACGTCAACCTACGTCGCGTCGCGCGTCGCTGAATTTCTAACCGCAGCCGCAGCCTAAAATAACATTTATGACCGACGACCCCGAATTAATAATATTATACTTTAATTTGCAAACTATTAACTTTTCAATGCATCATTGAATTCAAAAAAAGAATTAAAACTTTAAAAGGTAAAAACGCGATTTAAGTAGTGTTTGCTTCTATCTTCAATTTTAAGCTATTCGCCTGACTAAATCGTAGACTCAATTTTTATTTTTAAAAACTATTATATTTAGGTACTTTTTTAAACTCCATACTTAATTCACTTATAAAAACTTTGCAAGATATTTGCTTTCTTTTTAATTTCATACTTAATTCACTTAAGTTATTTTTATTGACACGTTAAAAGTTTTAAGTAAAGTAATTTTTTGACATTAAGAAAAAGAGTTAAATTACACAAAGCTCATTTTCAAAAAGAAGAAGCCTTACTCACATAGGATTCTTTTTAGGAATTGGATATAGAATAGATTGGATTAAAATAGCATTAGGTAAAGATTAGCATAAAATATAAATAATAACCTTACGCGGTAGAAACTGCGAAACGCAGCTGTTAATTATTAAATTATTATGGTCTTTAACACTTTTATCCCTAACCCTTCAAGGGATTATTCATTAGTACTACAGTCGTCCTTTTAACAAAAGTAATTTGGACACAGATGTCTGTTATAGAGTTAGAAACGAATTAATTGGTTCAAGGACCCAGTAACAAAATGGGACGCCTTGTCCCATTCGGGCTCAAAACATATTAATCTATACTAATAAAACAATATATAAACCTTTATATAAAGTTTGCTTGAACCCACTAATCTCAGAAACTACTGGTCTAATTTGAAAAATTCAGTGTTAGATAGTCCATTTATCGAGGAAGGCTATAAGGCTATTCAACTATGAAGTCCCGGGCACGAGAGTTACGTAGGTGAATCCGCTCTCGGGACTCTAGTCATATATATGATTGCACCGGTGGCTCAGTGGTTATGGTTGTCGCTTCTGATTCCTAGTGTTATGGGTTCGATTGACACCCGGGACAATTATTTGTGTGAACCACTGATAGTTACTCTGTGTCCGTTGTAACAACCCACCCGCCTACCTAAACCAAGTCCTAACCTAACTAGAGGATCACGGCCTAAAGACCCTAAATTAAACTACCTAAATGGAAAATAACGATAATTGGGATTTGTATTGGAGTTTATATTGATTAAATATGTTAAAGAAATGGCTCGTGATTGGTGAATCGTCAAGTGGTCAGGAATACGTTGTGGCCGAAGATAACCCTGATTACATTGAAAGGAGGAAACTAAACTAACTACCTAAACTATAACTGTTACACTACTAAATTTTTCGGGTATTTTCAAAGACAGAATTATTGAATATGTTTAAGTAAAGAATGGTAAAGTGAACATGATAAAAGTCATAACTTATATAGGTTTTAAGGAATTTAGTCAAAATCTATGAAATATAGGAAATGTTAATAAAGGGCCCTTTTTTACACGGCTTGAGGAATCCTGCCCCTCACCCGCAGGCATTCAGTCGATCTCGTCTCCAGACTTGGATAATCGTCCTCCGTGTCTGGACCGCAGATGGTCTTTCAAGGGACATTAAAATTTCCTTATTACTTATTTGTTACATTGAAACTAAGGGACAAGAGGACATTCTCTTTTAGCAAAACTATGTCTTTCGTCTAGACAGTCTGTGATAGTAGTCCTCTACCTACTTCCTTAGAGTGTTCAAAATATATGGGACAATAAATAAGTAATCTTCCAAAACTGGAATATGCTAAGCAAATGTTTATACAGTAAGTCAACTATATTTATCATATAACAAATGTATATTCGTATATCCGCCCATCCTGTTTAAGATCACATTTTTAGCTTTATGGTCACTTGAGGTTGCCGGAGCTCGCCTTGGATGAAACAAGATCAGTAAAACATACATCTATTATATTTACACTATGGAGTTAAATAATTAGTCTAAATTGCAGAGCTCATCGATTTCAGAATTATAACTAATAACTTTATTTATATAAGGGAAATAATATTACGTAATATACAAGATTAATAAAAGTATATAATTAGTTGAAACTATTTTATGCATCTCAACTAAGAAATATCAACAATTGTATTTCTGATCATTTTTCAAATATTATTAGATATGTGGCATGATTAAGGTTCGTTTCCATAAATCATGATAAGTAAACATTCCTTTATATATCATTTCAAATTTATATTTATAAAGTTTATATTGCTATTTACTTATTTAGTTTGTATTACTATAAATTACGATCTTAGTTCTGATGGAAAAGAATACGAATCTGTAGTAAGTCTATGCTTTTTATAGTAATCGAGTGACACTTAGCCGGGATTCTGAATCTAGAATGAACTGACTTATAACAATAGATAAGTCGGATGTAAATATTTGTATTTCTACCAACAAATGTACATTCGTATTTCCGTCTACCCATAGTAAGATCACATTTTTAGTTTTATGTTCACTTTGGTTGCCGAAGCTCGCCAAGGCAAGACGAGAACAGTAAAACATACATTTATTTTGAATTTTCAATTAAAACAACTCAACTCATAAATTTAAGTTCATTCAGTCTTCAAAAACCAGTATAATTTATTTACAATTGTATTTTGAATATAATTGAATTTACTAAGATTTTATAATAACTTAATAATTTTAATGAAATAAAATCATCTTACAAAACTTAACAGTCCTACTTTCCTCTATCATATAATAAATATAAACTATACCTTTTACCTACACTCCCCTACATTCCTAAACTTCTATACATAACAATCCTACCTTCCCCTACTTTCCTACACTTCTATACCTAATATTCCTACCTTCCCCTATCATTCCGCCGTAAATAACAACTGTACCTTCAACAACTGTATCTTTTACGCTACTTTCCTCACACCTCTAAATGTTTATCAAAAACATTTGATTTCCGAATTATCCTTCAACAACTTATCATCGCTATACCTTTGAATGTACTAAGATTTGGTAATAACTTTATAAGTATTATTAAATAAAGTTATCTTACAAAAACCTAAATCTATACCTCTCCTAGTGCACCTTAAACAACGACTATACCTTAACTGTCCCTACATTCCTACACTTCTAAATGTGTACATTTCAAAACCAATCGAGTCGCGGCTCATTTATATTTTAAACGTGAATGTGTTGCCTATTCCTAATCTTGCTATATTGAGCTGGTAAACTCAGTGTACCTAAACCCTAAACCTTCCCTAAGGGTCACGAAAGAGTATTATAGGAATCCGTAGATTCACCTCAAGGTCGGAAACAGGACCTTAGGCGGGAATACTCCTCCAACCGGACAGTTATAATTTAGTGAATATATACATATATAAAGATAGAACACAGTATTCAAACGATGCATACAGAGTCTCGGCGCTAACAATAAGCATGGTTCCACTTCGATAGATCCCCGAAACTCCAGTATACACAATTAGAACATGTGTAGGGCAATTAGACTGATCCCAATGCAAGGGCAAAATCAATCTCTCGAGGCGCCCTAACCTTTCCGAGTTCTACCACTAGCTAATGTTAGGGATAGTTAATCCTCACAAGATATCCTAACGGACAGCTAGATCGGATTAACCCAGCACCATGACTGGATAATTAAGTTAAAAGACAATCTGTACACCTTCTCCAGTACATTCCCATAAAGTGTAAATCCATTCACATTGCTTCTACTTTGATTTCACTATTAACTCCGTTCACCGCCAAGTCGCCATTATTCCCTTATTTATTTCTAAATTCGGGACTCAAACAACTCCACAATGAAAAGAATAAAACAATTACTACAAAGACAAAACAATGCTTTACAGAAATCACTTAATATCACTGAGAAAATACAAGAGATAAACGTACAAACAAATCTTTTTCCAAAGGACACACCTACTCTCTCAAGACTCAAGACCCTAAAATCCAGAATCCTCCAAGATGTCTTCCTTTCTTTCCCAAAACTTATCTTTTTCCCTCCAAATAAAAGTTCCTAATCGCGGATTCGCGCATGCGTGTTATATCCGAATCATAACTTGACCAAATTATAATAGGCTACTTAATGTTCGAATTCCTCTATATTCAAAGAATCTTTTATATTTGGTCGTATGAATCATTGCTGTCAACATCTAAAAACAAACGAAATTCCAAGTTAATATCTTTTCAATACTTAATATTTTTGTTGTTTAAACTATTTGTTGAAACGATATCCTAAATTATTATTATCTAAATATTAAATAAATATGTTTCTTTTTTAAGTTATCTCAATTATTTAAACTATTATAAAATAATTGTTCTTAAAAGAAATATGATTGAATACGAACTATCTCTGATTTACAGCCATAGATTAAATAGAAATAATGAACATATATTTTTAATTTAATTTATAGTATTTATAATAAGTAAACTGCGTTAAGTTCTAAAAGAATTATTGAACCTATTTAAATATGTTAGTCTATTTTAACTCAATGTTTTAAGATTATTTATCCATCTAACGTAGCATAAAAACAATGGAATGCAAATTAGTTTATAACGTTTTTGACTAGATGTCACCACTATTAGTATTATTGGTCGATGTAATAATTGACTATTTAGTAACTTTGCATTTTATCACTAGGTGTCACTGATTACCCTATTAATAAATAGCTGTAGATATTATTTTCCGTTTGTAGGGGATCTTAATCGATATATTTTATCACCCCTCAAAGGGCTTTGGGGGTTCTTTAGTAAGATATTACGTTTAGTTACAGTCCGCAATTTAATGATAATTAAACTTACAAGCAAGTTTGATTGAAATATAATCACACGAATTAAATAATAAATAAACATAAATAACGTAACGTACGAACGTTCCGTTACAGTCGCCTCCTCAATTTTACAGAGATTAAACTTACAACAAGTTTGATTGGAGTAAAATTGGACTAATTAAATAAAAGATAAACATAAATAACATAACGTACGAACGTTCTGTTACACCGTGAATTATGTGTTTGTCACCCGCGACTCAGACATTTATTTTCCTAGTGTAGGAGTAAGTACCTAGTCTCAAACAAACAAAGCACGAAATACACAAAACATCAATTACCTATTCATTCAAATTTATTTTGTCGCTTTCGAAAAATGCTCCTTCAATAACGATACACGCCAATGAATAATTCTTGACGTGTATAAGTATTTTAGGAATTGAGTTCTTGACGTGAATATTCTCTATTATGTATTCTACCGAATGAATTCGGGTAGCGTGAAGTGGTAATTTGAGTGTAAAAAAAATTAAAATGTCGTCTGGAGATATAAAAAAGGTTTTCAATTAGATTGTTTTCTATGGAAAAATAAAAATCATTATTTCACTAAGCATACCTAATACATTTTATATTTAAGTATACATTAATTTGTATAACATAATTATTTAGGAATGTGTAGATAGTCACGAAACTATTTCTACTTCGAAGGAAATTAATGCGCCTGTTGTCGCATTGAGTTAAAATTGTTCATGAAAATATTAAGTCAAGTGAAGTATAACTGCTGTACTATCTTTTGTAGATTTCGATTGCTTTATACGATTAGCGTAGGCAGGGACATGCGCGAGCGCACTTCTAATGTGAGATGCACGCAGCTATTGCCCTATTCTTTCTATCCAATATCGTGCTGAACTAGTGTGCCACTTGACTCATTTGCCACAACTACCCTATATTGACTTACAGAAAATGTGATCAGCGTCATCTAGTCATGTTTTTCAAAAAACTAAATTTCAGTTCATTATTCAATTCTTAAAAGATGTATAAACAGGCATGTATAAATGATTCGATATGCATTTCATTGTAGAACACTTCAATGAAATAAAGAAATCAAATATTTAAATATTTACCATCCAAATTTCTACTTTCAGATTTTCGACCATTTCTTCGAAGACCACAAGTACGAAGTCGAAGTCTACTGCGGTATACTCCTCATCCCCTTCATCCTCATCACCCAGATCCGTCATCTCAAGTTCTTAGTACCCTTCTCATTGGTTGCCAATGTTTGTCTCGTTTTGACATTTTGTGTCACGTGCAATTACACCTTCAGAGAACTGCCGCCGATACAGAACATCAGTTTGGTGGCCAGTGCTGAGAAATGGCCGTTGTTTTTAAGGTAAGCGCTGGTTTTTGTTCCGTAGTCCACAAGGAACCCTTATAGTTTCGTCATGTTCATCCATCTGTCCATCCGGGCTCGTACTCCGCCGTTACTGCACCGATTGTCACGAAAATTGGAGGAGAGATTGAAGATCCAAAACGTGGTTTTTTATGGAAAAATATTTTATTTTTCCATACAACGAAAACACCATCGTGTAGGGTACCGTTAAAAAGGTATCTTTAAATGCAACAAAAACTGCCTTGGAACTATGTAGATCAAACCCCAAGTCTCAAGATAACCTAATACAAAGTTAACTTTTGAAATATTACTAAAATAATTCTGAAAAAAATGTGATTATAGACCTCTAAGTAAGTACTTTCAACTAAAACTAAAGCGGACTCGGTATCATAGATAGTTATTTTTATACAACTCGACTTACAACGACGTTACAGTCGTCCTAACAAAATGTATGGACTCGACCGCAAAATGAAATTTAATTTTATTAATTTAAAAATAGGCATTTTAGATATGCATGGCATTTCATGTGCATGCCCGACGTGCTCTCGATCGATTCTTATATATTTTTAAAAGGTTAAAAATCAAGCTTACTCTACATTGAGCGTGCACTTTCGGAAATCTTATTATTTGCCACAGAATAGGCCTTTACTCACAGAATAGGCCTTTAAAAGAAGTTTTCACGATTATAACCATGCTTGATGTCCGGATTCCCAATTACTACCCAGTGCTACATCAAAATAAACTTCATATAAATTCATCATTGTAACTGTGTGGTTTTCGGTTTGGAATAGACTACCCATGTCTTTGTGTTCTTTTGTATTGGAACTGATCTTTGACCTGACAACAACATATATCATCTCAAAATTTGTCGGTAACAAATTTTGATTGATCTTACTGCGCCTGCCAAGCCTGATTACGGCCAAATCCCTCAACGATCGTGTAAACAGGCTGATAAAGTGAATTCATAATTCAGACAATCTCTTCAATTCTGAATAAATAATCAATTTGTATTAAAGAGCGTGCCAGCAAATATTGTCAATTACCGAGATGTCACTATCAGAAAAAAATATGAGGACGGAAAAGTAAAGAATTGCTAAAATTAAATAAAAATATGCTGACGACCCGAAAGTAAAGAATTGGGTGTTAAAATTAAATAAAAATATGCTGACGGCCCGGTTCCTATTGTAACTAGTTCTCAAATAAAACGATGAAAAAACAACTTGAAACTGAAAAAAAATTATGTGATCCTTTTGAGACCCAACTTTTTTTAAGTATACATGTAGATGGATGGAGAGGGAGAGGAAGGCCAAGGAAAAGATGGATGGATTGTGTGAAGAGTGATATGCAAGAAAAAGCAATTAGTGATAGTGTGACGGGTGACAGGACAGAATGGAAGAAACAAACGTGTTGCGCCGACCGCAAGTAATATGGGATAAGGGCAGGAAGAAGAAGAATATTTGTTTCCCTTTGATTATACATAATTTATTTGTGAAATCTTATATGTATGAAAATATTAGATACTGTGTCGTAGTTTTCAGAGTTTTTAAAGGGGACAGCATTAACTGTCCTCTACTCGGACTGGTTGAATGGACATTTTTACTATAGAAATGTTTCAACAAAGTTGTATACCTCACGTCACGTACGGCAAACATCATAACTCAATTCCCTTTCTGGCTTTATAAATAGAAATAAGTTGAAAAATTCCATTTGAAAGCCAACCATATCAAACGATTTCGGTGAAAATTCACAAGTCTAACTAGTCGAAAGTTCTAAGTATGAAGAATATAACTAATTGCTTCAACCTAATAAAAAAGAAATAACGTAGCTGTTTTGTCAGATGATCGTCTAAGTATATGTTTTTAAATGACAAACATAAACGAAGTTACACGACAATATTATACCAAATTCCTAAAACGGAAAACACAGAATATATTTTAATTTTACTTTATTAGGCGTTGACATAGACTCGCAAATCAATTGGAAATATCACATTCAGAAATTAAATAAATAAAATAAAAAAAGTTTTTATTTACGTAAACCTATTACAGGCATTTGCAAATAGTCAAAACATATTTGGCTCATTAATATAATATATTTAATTTATTAATTTAGTTTAGTTATTATAGTTATAATAATAATAAATAGTTTGTATTAGATTTTTTATATCTTTAGCGTAAAAGCTGTCAGGTATGAAAATAGAATTTTATTTTTTATCTATAATTTAATAGTCTAAAGTTCTGTCATTTGAGTATGTTATTATTTAGATAGACCATAAGTATATCGTCGGACGCGATTTTATGCTACCACCGGATCCAATACGCCCCAACTGAGAAGATCCAGCGAAACAAACTCAGTGGGGTATTCTACTGCCGGTTTCATCGCGGCCTCATTGAGACGATCCGGCGAAACATACTCAGATGGGCAATTAAGAATGAAATTATCTAGATTTTCTTATGCTCTTCGAGAAATAAAAAAAACAACAGACTTTAAAACTGCATTAGTAACCTATTACGCTTATGCCTATGCATGGCTCAAATATGGTGTTATCTTATGGGGAAATAGTACAGACGCACCCTCATTATTTACCCTTCAGAAAAAACTCATGATAATCTTAGTGAATATAGAGAAAACTGATAGTTGCAAGCCCCACTTCAAAGAACTCAAAATATTAACGTTACCCTGCCTTTATATTTTCAAAATTTGTAAATTTGTACCCAGAATTTTACACTAAAAGAGAAGACATACAAACCACAATTACACTAAGACACAAAAACAGACTAAACATTCCAACATCACGATTAAAAATGCATTCGTCAGGTACTTATGTCATGTCAATAAAATTATATAATAAACTACCGGAACAAAATATAAAGAATATAACAAACACAAACAACAAATTATATAATCATTAAATAATGATATTGTTGGTATTATTATTATTTTTTCTATGATTCAACATTAATATCAATAATAAATTATATTACAGTATTATTTCTAATTGTTTTAAAATATGAATGTTTAAATTATAACAAAAATGATCTATGAGTTATTGTGATATTTATGTTTATTGTTGTGTTGTGATATTATTACTTTGAGCTTAATGTAATTATAATTATGTTGCTTATGTTGCTGTGCCCTAGCAGGGTCCATAATTGTTATTTAGCTTTAAGCCTTTCGTAACACCTACTACTCACATTATGTTACGCAAATAAATGAATATGAATATGAATAACTAACTTCGAACTATTTTCTTGTACCCAAAGTACAAGGATTTTTTCTTTTCGTGGTATTGAAGGAATAGGGGATTCCTTCTACTTGTTTTTTTACTTTCTTGTCGAGTTTTGCACTAAGTCTGCACGGTAATAGACATGTGGTCTCATTAAATTAAACAATAAATTACGAACATTTAAACTTGTAGTCCGGTCAATTTAGACATTCGAAAGTGCATAAAATCCCAACAAGCTGAAAATCAGTAAAATTGTTCAAAACGAAATTATAAATAAAATTTAAAAGTTCCCCATCATGCCCGTGTATAAGAAAAATAAATTTGAGGTCAAACGTAAAAAAAACTGAGTTTTTCGCGATTTTTAGCAAAAGTTTTATCATAAAATTACCCCGACAAAAATTGTAGATCATAAAATTATCTATAAAAATGTTTCAATGCTTTTTTCCTACGAGACACCGTTTTTTAAGAGATATAACGATTCAAAACGTTGTTATCATACATAATATGCATGAGTACGCCACGTATATAGCAACAAGCTATCTACACTGACTTATTACATGGACCACGGGCCGTCGGGCATTATTAATAATGGCTGGTCCTTATTAATAATGCCCAGTTAATCACGTTGCCCGTATCATATACATCTCTAGAGTCTATATATGAAATATTTTTCTATCGGTTTTCCAAATATTTTCTTCTAAAATTAGGAAAAGCTCAACATGTTACTTTTCTTAGGATTATTGAACGAAAATTGATCCCCTAAGCCCGAATAGAATATGCCAGGTGGCCCTTTTCTTAAATATTAATCTTCATAAGTTTGATTGGATCTCATGCCTGTACCGATGAATGAATAACTACAAAAATGATGTGCAAACCAGGTGAAATATATATCACAAGCTTGTCGTCTGTTTAATGTTGAGCGACATAGCATCTTAGACAGCTGTGAAGTGCGCTATGGTACCTCGTACATCTGCTTTTTTTCAATAACTAACCCTACGGGATTAGGCTAGCCAGGATTTTTAAACTGTTATTTTTGTTTAAACTGAACAAACCAAATTAATAATAAAATTATTGCCAAGAAGACTGCTTGATAAAAGATTATTGAAATTATTATTGCTAAGACTGTAATATAAAGGCAAGTGAGCATCGTTTACCTCTTTTCATACTTCGGTTTGTCTATTTATACTATGTCGATGCGTTCATCTCTTTGGCATACCTTAGCTTTTTGTTTAGCTCGTTCAATAATGCAATTTCTTAGCTGCGTAATATTAAGTTTTGAGAAACGATATTAAATTCTTATCATGAAAATTATACTCGAAAAGATATAGGATATTCTTAAGTGGAAAACTCCAATAAGATGCCATTCGTGAACGAAATATATATACATATTTACGAAGATTTTGTCCTGAAGTATTACAAAAGTTTTCATTCAATTTTCTTTTCAAGAGCAGCTGTACCCTTTCCTTTTGTAGGTACGTCATATTTATAAATAAAAATGTCTCGCTACATATGTTCCTAGGCGAAAATCTTACCCTTTCCTTCCTTATTTTCGGAAGTTCTTCAAACAAGATTTGTATGAAAGGCCTTTTTGCTAAAGTAAAAAATATTGAAGGTCGACGACTGAAAGCAGCTGTACTTAGAATTTCTAATATGAAGCTATACTCAAAAAATGCCAATGGCGAGTCGGACTGGCGCACGAAGGGTTCGGTACCATTTTCAAGTGCCTACCTGATTACGTTATTGACATCGAGAAGAAAAAAAAAGTTTGTTGTATGGGAGCTCCCCTTTAAGATTTATTTTATTTATTTTTTAGTATTTGTTGTCATAGCGGCAATAGGAATACGTCTTCTATGAAAATGTCAACTGTCGTAACGGTAAAAATGCGTACTTAAGTTACGCTATTTCGCTCACTCTTTTCATTCATGTGTGATTGCGGCCTAGGTATCATTGGCACCTATTTTATTATTAAACACGCGCTATTGTGTATTCCTTTTAAGTAATTTATGAAATTTTCGAAACTCTTATTACTGAAATATATATTCCACTTACATAACACACCACATTATTTTCAAGACGGTAAAGCCACCCAGTATATAGGCTATATTTTATTAGAAAGTTCCGACGGGATATTAAATCGTTGAAAAGTTCGAAAATGTACATGTTGATTCGACTTCTTTGAAGTGCGTGTACTTTTTTTTTCGGACGGACATAAATAATAAGCCCTGAGGCTTTTGCTACTTCACCGGGCATAAAGGTGAGCAGAGCTCCAGCCTAGATAAATGGTTAAAACACTACAAACTAAGCAACCTGCGCAAGAGGGCGTCCCTTGTGGGACTTGGACCGACAGGGCGATCGCTGGCGGGGAGATTGAGGGATTATGGCTTTTAGTTTCTTTAAGAGAGTTTTGTGCAACTGTCGCTCTACTTTACTTTTGAAGTGTGTATGGACAGACAAATGTTCCCTATCTACCTAATTTTAAGTGGCAGTGGATTATCACGACAACTAGTGCCTGTGTAGAAGATGTACATATGTAACCTAACCCTCATTCTAGTATCCCAAAAGATGGGTCTTTACAAAGAAAGCTGAAAACTCCTATGCTATAAGAGAACTACATTTATTAAGACTTAACTTTCTTATCGAATTTGTCTATATTATACTTAATTCGAATATCTTTTTTTAGCACAGCAATATTTGCAATGGAAGGCATTAATGTGGTGATGCCAGTTGAGAACGAGATGGCCAAGCCCGAGCACTTTTTGGGCTGCCCCAGCGTTCTCAATGTAACCATGATCTTCGTAGCTGCTTTGTATGGCACAGTTGGTATCTTCGGCTACTTGAAGTACGGAGAGAATGTCCTAGGAAGCGTCACATTAAACCTGCCACAGGATGAAATGTAAGTATTTTTGTAAACTTCAGTTTTTTTTTACAACTCCCGCACTTTACAAATTATTCCCTGTTTTGCAAATCACACCCAGACTCAGAACAATTTTCTGTGGGTGGGAATCGAACCTAGAACACCAAGTCTCAGAAGTAACTATTGTAACCACTGAGCTACCGTTGCAGTCAGTTTAACTTTATACTTGGGTACTACTTTACTTACGATGTATCCACGTATGTAGTTATAAAATATTTAATCTTTGACCTGGTAAAGGCTGCGGCATCACAGTGGATGCAAGCCGCCTCCAACCGTAGTAACTAGAAATCTATGAGGGAGGCCTAAATATGCCAGCACATATAGGATAATGGTCATGGAGTCACGAATGATTCAGAATTGAGTTTAATGAACAATCTAAATTGGCTATGCCGGGGCTATGTTTTGACATATAGCTTTGTTTCCCCGATATTCAACGAACCGCATTAATAAAAAGCTCAATATTTAGGCACATTTTATATCCATTTAAACTCTAGTGTTATTTGAAAGTAATAATGTAGCATGATTTTAAAGGAATTTCTATAATTCCGTTAGAATCCATGGCCTTGAAGTCACTTACGTAATTACTTCCAGAAATTACCTTGAAAATAGTCTGTTGTTAAATACTTTATAAATAAAGATTAGGTAGCTTTTTAATACACAAAATAAAACTCTTTTGGGACTAATTTTCCAATCCCCAAAAAAAAATTATCAAAGGGATATTTTTAATGACAGATTCTGTGAGGATTTTTTTTCAATTTATTCCTCTGAATTTCTCCGATAGCTTTTATCTGAGGATTGAAAAAGTTGCCCATTATCATTTAATTGTATGTTTCTAATCATTTACCTAATACCTACCTTAAAAATAACATTATAAAAATAGTTTTTATCATCATCATCATCATCAACCCGTATAACGTCGACTGCTGAACATGGGTCTCCTCCTGAGGGAGGGTTTTTGCCATAGTCATCACACTTGGCAGGCGGGTTGGTGACCGCAGTATTATGTAGTAACATACAGGGAAACGCTGCTGCCCGTTAACTGGTATAGGCACGCTTGGTATAGATGATGTTATAACGGGTAGTCTTTCAACCAACCAGACCCGGAAAGAAATCTTAGAATTTACACAAAGATTTTTTGACTGGCGTGAGGATCGAACCCACGACCTCCGAGACTCAAAGCGAGACTTATACCGCTATGCTACAGAGATTTGTTTGAATTGATACACATACTTTCTGTATATAATATCATAAATAACTATTAATAATGTTCCTAAATATATTAATGCAATGTAATTGTGACGTAATATAAGAAGTGCGAATTATTCGTTTACGTGACTAATAAACCATTTCATTTCATTTCTCAGTGTTACATTAAGACATTCGTACACATTCGTCATAGTTATAAAAACACACATGTAACCAACACAAAATGTTAGTACCCACTAAATCCACAGTTTATTACACCGATGTGTAGGAGCATAATTTATTACTTTGCGTAAATCCAAACTAATCTAAATTAAAAAACCAAATATCTAGTGTTAATTCCGCTAAAAATGTGTCAAAATGCTGGGGTGCGTTTTTTGGTTCCTCCCACCCGCAAAATTTTGCACAACATGCAGGAAGAAAATAAAGGTGCAAAAATACAATCACCAGCCGAAGACCCATCGGGTCTTCGGCTGGCGCCGCATACAACACGCATCCCAGCATTTTTAGCGGAATTAACACTAGATATTTGGTTTTTTAATTTAGATTATTATGTACAGTCAACAGAAGAGTTTTACACCATCAGAATCTACTAAGAGTAATTCTTTAAGGGTGACGAGTTCACTGCTAGCTGTATATGTTACAGACAAAACTTAATCATTTCAGCCGTAGGACGTCCACTGCTGGACATAGGCCTCCCTCATAGATCTCCAGTTGTTGCGGTTAGAAACGGCCTGCATCCTGTATTATCTATTTTGAGGGGGTTTTGCCAACACTCGCCACGCTTATACACGTGTTATAATCCGAGAAGACGCTGCTGCCCATCTCAGGTGTATTTCCCTTGGCCGGGTCATACGGCGCCCACGGGAGGAAATGGGGGGCAACATTCTTACGCCGGTGCCTGCGGCGAGACAAAACTTATAATCGGTCAAAACCACTTTTGCCTGAATAAACAGGCAAAAGTAGTTTTGACGGGTATTAAGGTTCACATACATTTAGATGTGTGTAGGGATCGTAGCAAGTGGAGGCCCATTGTCTCTGCCTACCCCGCTGGGAAACAGTCATGAGCTTATGTATGTATGTAAACATTAAACAACAACATATAAAAACTTAATTCTGCCTCAAATATATTTTAGATATATTTGAGGCAGAAAATTGGGGTCTTACCAGGGGGCTTACAGGGCTACTCAACAGCCAGGTCTCTTATTCCATATTGAGGTATAAAGACCTATGTGACAAGTTTTCAGCGTGCCTCAAATACCTATCCAAAATTTGGTGCTAGCTTCCCACTAGCACACTACTGGTATTATTTTTAACCACTCGTGCTAAGCTAAAATGCTTGTGTTACGAGTGGGTTCACGTCGGTAGTGTAATTAGTGGGGATCGAACCAGCGACCATAATGTTATTTTATATGTTTCCTCGAAGTGAAGATAGTTTTTTTTTCAGATTAGCATTATCAGCAAAGGTGTTAGTAGCTATAGCAGTGTTCTTCACTTATTGCCTACAAATGTACGCGCCGATGGACATCATTTGGACGCGGATCAAGTATAAAATCAAAAACAGTTATCATAATGTATGCCAAATCGCGCTGAGGACTGTCAGTGTATGTCTGACTAGTGAGTATAGATGTTATTTTTACATCTGTCTATCTGTACAAAGCCATATCTTGCTACGTTTTTTTTCGGACGATATTAGTCTCCATCTTTTGCTACTTTACCAGGCAAAGAGGCCTGCAGAACTCAAGCCTTATTAAAGCACATGAAAACTACCGACTGTTCTGTAGATAACAGAAATAAAAAAGGCCGGCCAAGTGCTAGATGATAACGCGCACGAAGGGTACCTACCGTACCAGTTTCAAGTGCCTACCTGTTGCCGTTATCGAGATATGTTGTATGGGAGTCCTCCCATACAACATATCTCGATAACGTCTAAAAATAAATATCTCGACAAATACTAAAAATAAATATTTAAGGGGGACCCCTTAAATATTTATTTTTAGTATTTGTTGTTATAGCGGCTACAGAAATACATCATTTGTGAAACTTTCAACTGTCTTGCTATCACGGTTCTAAAGATACAGCCTGGTGACAGACAGACAGATAGACTCTTAGTCTTAGTAGTAGTTAGTAGTCTTAGTTTGTAGAAGTCTTAGTAATCACTCAATAAGAGTCCCGTTTTTACCCTTCAGGTGCGGAACTCTTAAGTAATGAAGATAATGAATTGCCTTAAAATAGTACCGCGATTGAGACCCGTGTCTACTTTAAATTAAAGAACTTATTTGTTAAGCAGTCTCGTGCTCAAGTTAATAATAATTTCTTCAAAGAACATTTAATCGCTGTCCTATGAAATTGAAGAAATATAATATCCAGCTGCTTCTGAAAATTACTTGCCTAAGAAATATAATTACTTCCTTATCCTATTACTTTCAGTGTTTACCCAATTAGATTATTGAAGCAATTTATGAAGCAAACTAATTTATTCAGGCTATAGTAAATTCATGATTCTTAACAGCTTGGAACGATTGAGTTGTCAGGGACATTAAATATTTATGATTTTGCCGCGGCTACCAGAAATCTATACAATTAATCGAATAGCGACGGAATAAACCTCACTATATTTTTTTTTTTTGCAAAAGCTAGGTGTCCAGTTAACGAAAACTTAAAAGGGATTTAATTTATGTTTCACTGACTGGACACGTATAAATATCTTGGCGTGTCCAGATGACGAAATAATAAGTGATCCTAATTCCGAGTTTCACCAACTGGAGACACTCGTGTCCAGGTTCGTGTGTCAAGTCAGTGAATAAACACGGCTTATAACTACCTAGATTATAATTAATACCTACTAATTATAATGTATGTAGTCATAAGCCGTGTGGTTTGGGTTTAGAATAGATGACGCCTTGTCTTCCTATGGATGTCGTAAGAGACATTTATCAAATTGGTAACTTTAAAAGTAAACTATACATCTCATCCCTACATAAAAGGAGTTTGTCAAATTATTTGACGTAAAATTAAAATTGTGTTGTCAACAACCGAATAGGTAGGTAGGGACCTAATCTATATATATAAAAATGAATCCCTATTTTTTTTGGTCACGGCATCACGCGTGAACGGTTGGACCGACATCGTTGATTCTTTTTTTGTTGTGTTTGTTCTTGTCAGGAGAAGTTTCTAATATAAGAAAAAAAAAATATATTGCGCAAAATTAAAAAAAAATATTTAGAATACCTACTCAATTTTCTAATGTAACCTTAACCCTACCTACCTACCTACTAACCTTACGCTTTTGACAATATAAACTTTTTTTAATATAACCTTATGGCGTTTGACGTAACATTGACAGGTGCTGCAACGTTTGACGTAACATTGACAGGTGCTGCAAATAATGTCAAAGAGGTTTAAACAAAATAATATGATCGTTTAACATAGATGCTTCGATCGGAGATATGAATACCAATTCGAATTCAATATTCATAGTTAAGACAGGACGACGTCGTCTGACGGGTCAGCAAGTGCACAATAAAAATGTAATATTTTTACGTAGCCCTAGGCAAAGGTGGATTATCCTTAAGGCAAACTAAGTACGTGCCTAGGGGCGAAAGATACAAAGGGGCGCGCGGGCGGAATTGACGCTGGAACAGTAAATGTAGTTGAGGCTACTACAAGTCGGAATAAAGAAATGCCAGCTGCAAATTGGAGTGACCTCTACCACACATGTAGTAACGCCAAATATATTACATTGATCAAAATTTTACTATAGTTCGTTCGCGCTAGGAATGCAGTGACACATCAGTGCAACTGGAGGGTAAAGGTGTATTCACAGTGGTGTTAAAATTCAAACAAATTATATTTTAAAAGATTAAGTTTAATGAATTTATAAAAAATACATTTAAAAGTTTAAAATCAAAATTAAACCATTAATATCATATTTTATATTTTCTGCAGCGAGTTCCATGAAGTAATCTAAATCCCACATGGTGTTTTCTTCTTTAATCTTTATTTTGTTAAGGGAAATCAGGTGAACGGGGCACTGCACTCCTTTATGAGCAGTCAACAAGTGTCTGAAAAGGTTCGGTTGGCTGTGCATAGGGGAATGTTAGTTCCGACACTGACGTATGGTAGCGAGAGTTGTGTATGGCAGAAGAAGGATCAAAGTAAAATTAATGCAGTGGAAATGAGAGCTTTGAGAAGTATGTGTGGGTTAACATAGAATGACAGAATAAGAATAGCGTGGTAAGAGAACGGTGTGGAGTGAAAGAGGACGTGATTACGAAGATAGAGAAGGGAATGTTGAGATGGTTTGGTCACGTGGAAAGAATGGATGAAGAAAGATTGACAAGAAACAGGTATACATGGCAAGTGTGAGTGGCACAATCGGTAGGGGAAGACCTCGACGAACGTTCTCTGACCAAATCGGAGACATCCTCGCAAAAGGTCAAATAAGATCCACCCTAAACCGACGTGCTTGTATGAAGAATGTTATGAGGTTGAATGAAGCGAAAGATGTGTGTAGGGATCGTAGCAAGTGGAGGTCCATTGTCTCTGCCTACCCCGCTGGGAAACAGGCGTGAGCTTATGTATGTATGTATGTATTTTTTTCTTGTAAGACATGGTCGCAGCATTTCTTCCATCGATCAGCGTCCACTAAGCGGATTGCGTCATTAAATATTTTTTTTTGTAAATTATTACATTGTAAATTACTTTTCTTTTCGCACTTTGAATTACCGAACCACTTTTATTTTTACGAATTGGAGGGGTATTCATTTTTTCACATTGAAATCAGTTAACACAAATGACAGGACTGTCGTCACCGTCACTGTGCTAACTTGACTTTGGAATTTGAAAAGATTAGATTGGTTAGGGGGCGCGGCTACGCCGGGTGACATTGATGACTTACTGCATTCTTAACGCGAACGAAGTATAGTACTAGTTATTTATAAAAAAGGGGCAACGATGAGATCCTTGCCTACGGCGCTCTCAACGTTTAATCTGCCTCTGGCCCTAGGCCCTACTAGGTACATAATTTTAATCAAAATATCATAAATATTGAATTTTGAAATGTTTGATATGAAAAATTCTTTACATTTCTTCAAATGACTACAATTTATAATTATTAACAAGGTCCCCTGGGCTTAGCGTAAAGCAAAGAAAGAAAACGCACCTAAAGGTCTAAAAGTCACCATGACTAAGGAATCGCAATCCCCCGCCAGCAACCGCCCTGACCCCAAGTCGAACAGGGGACGCCCTCCTGCAGATCCTAGTCCAACTGGGGGCGCCCTCTTGAAGGTCCTAGTCCCACAGGAGGCGCTCTCTTGCGTAGGCTGCTGAGTTTTAAGGCTGGAGACCTGTTCGCCTTTTGCCCGATTAGGTAGCCTCGTGGCTGATTACATAATATGTCCGTCGACGAATAAACCGCAAATTCAAGTAACCACCTGTGCAAGAGTGCACTGGTTACTTAGTTTATAATTATCCACTTACAACCTCTAGCATTATTAAGTGGTAAAAACTACAAACTTCTCGTCATAATGCCCGATAAAGTAGCAAAAGCCTTGTGGCTATCTACAAATAAAGAAGGACAGGCGGGCTGGTTACTGCTATAGGTACTATTTTGTTAGCTATACTTAGGTAAATTCTAGTACTAATTTCCAGGTTGATCGTGTTATGATCATGACAATCGGGATCAACGGCTTTTGCAGTCGTAGGAGCTTAGATCAATGAGAACCCGTTTCTTTGCAACAAAAAATAAAATCATATTAAAATACTTAGGAAACTACATGTTTTTTTTTGTTTTATGTGTAAGCCGCATATTATATATTTGAGTTAGAGGAAAATTCTTTTGCAGTAGGTAGTATCAGTTATATATAATGTAATTTTCTATTAATTAACTAGAGTAATAAGTAATGTATTAATTAAAGAAATTTCCTTACATATATAATGATTACATTAGTTATGAAATGTCTACTATCTGCTGGTAAAAGACGCGGGAATCGAACTCAGGCTACGGAGATTATCATCCCTATGTTATTTTAATGATCAATTCATTGTTTCAGTTACCTTGGCAGTAGCTGTACCAGATTTGGAACTACTCATAGGACTTGTGGGTGCCATATTCTTCTCCACTCTGGGCTTACTAATCCCAGTTGTGGTCCAAACTGTCCACAAGTGGGACAAAGGTGTTGGCAAGTTCTCCTACATACTGTGGAAGAATGCGCTGTTATTTATAATTTATCTCATAGTTTTAGTATCGGGATGTTATACTGCTGTTAGTGAAATTATAGCTCGATTTTGTTAGCTAATAACGATTGAAATGTGACAAATAAAAGAACATATATTTGACTTGTGAATTTTATGTTTTCTTAAATAGACTTGCCCAATTTATTTTTATTTATATTTTCCTCAAATCCTATCCATTAGCCCAATGGCTAGCGTGAGGGACTTGCAATCTTGTGGTCGCCGGTTCGATCCCCACCCAAAATATCAAACCAAATCAGAAAATAATATTAATTTGGTACGCCAGCATCTTATATATAAAACTGTAGATTTCGAGGTCTAAACTAAAAATAGAGAGCATTTCCAAAAAACTATAGATAAACTCCGCGGAGCACACTTGCGCATAAGCTGCTCTTTTATCATCAGCGTCTACAAACGAGGTCATCATCAGCCACTGCTGAACATGGGCCTCCTCCTAAGAGCTGAGGGTGTCGCTACAGTCACCACGCTTGGCAGGCGGGTTGGTGACCGCAGTATAAAGCTGTTGTAACATGTAGGAAAACACTGCCGCCCGTTCCCTGGTACACGTTTGTTATAGATGATGTTATAACAACGGTTTATCGTGCGCTCCGAGGCACGGGGGGACCAAACCCGGAAAGAAATCTTAGATTTTACACGAAAGGTTTCTTTCACGAACCTCCGAGACTTAAAGCTATAGGTACTGCTACGCTAAGGAGGTTATTGGTAACACAGAGGGCCTCATAGAAATTATTTTGATAATTAAATAAAGATTTTGTCTATTTAATTGACAAATATTAAATACCAACATTATATTCCAACTACTTTTTTATTCAAATTGTTTTTTTTTTTTTTTGGGATACGATATACCGCTAGGGGAAGGGATATACGGAAATAGAACGCATTGACAGCGAGCATTTTATCACGACATTTCGGCCCATTACAATGCGCCCGCATCGTGAAAAAATGTGATTCCCTTTCGAGGAAATAGGTGTGCCTACCCCTAAAAATAGCAGCAATTTATTAACATTCCATGCGTGTGTACCTAGACAAGTTGTATACTTCTAATAAATCTCGTAAAATAATAAGCAAAAACCAAAATGTGTGGTCATCCATTTTACTTAGTTAAGGTAAGTAGGTACTTATTAGTTTTGCTGTGACAGAAGCTTCATCCATTAGAATTAGATGAATGTTAGCAGCGGTCAGAAAGCTGCGTCGTAAATATTGTTAACATCGTAAATATTCTTATTACCATCCCTTATTCACAAATCACAAGTCCAAGTTTACAAGAATATTTAACCCTCTGGGGTTGTACGTGTGTTAGGGTAGACTTGTTGATGGATAAAATAACAAGACGTGGTTTCAGTAACTCGTGTATCTTACCCTATATTGTATTAGATCCGGACCTACATCGACCTTCCGAACCGAGCTGATAATAGAATGAAACATTTGGGTTGGCAAAAAAAAATCTGGACAGACTATTTTTATTTATTTATACTTTTATTGCACACAGAAAGTTACATGACATAAATAGTCTAGTCAACAAGTTCAAATTGGTGAAAAATAGAAATAAAGCTCCTAAAAATATGAGTGATACCTCAATAAACAATTTTTAAAAACTTTGATTTTTTACAAAACTCTGTTTTGTTGTTCACTTAAAAGAATTATAATTAACAAAATAAACAATTTTTGAAAACTTTAATAACTTGATCCTACTGAGTATAGGTATATATAATAAGGCCTCCAAGAAGCGAAAGATTTTTAGAGCAATTATTTAAACATTTTTTACTACCAACAATGAAGACGAAGTCCCGAAAAAATTATGCTAATAAACAATATCCTAACTTGTTGAAAAATGAATTTTTAAACTTTTTTCCAACGGGAATTTTTTTATTCAAGCGTTCAAAATACACCATAATTAATTCATTTTTTTTATTGATATTTAATACTTTAACAAATATATTTTCTGTGGGGTACTCACTTTTGAGGTGGCGCGCGCATGCCGTATCGGCCGCGCGGAGTCCTATTTTCAGCGTTAAATTAAAATTATAAATAATGGGGAAAGAACTCCGAGAGTCAGGACTTTTTTATTGGAAATTTCTTCCTCTTTAAGATGCTTTTATTTTAAATTCATAAATATGAATAGTTTCGGAGTTATTGACAAACAATGAAATCCTTTTTTTTTTGGCAACTTAATTTGTTAATAACTTTTGTAATTTTTTGCGTGCTAATTATTCCTTCGAAAACATTTTTCTACACGTCATTTCGAATCCAATGAGGTATCACTCATATTTTTAGGAGCTTTATTTCTATTTTTTACCAATTTGATCTTGTTGACTAGACTAAAATTGTATTAATTGGAAACAACATGTACAAAGGCAAACCAACCAACCAAGCAATCCAGTAAAGCCCCAGTAACCCAGTAAGTAAAAGTATAAAACGTAAAGAACGTTTAGCTGTTGGGTTGGACCTGGACGAACTGTCCAGGTCCAAACCAACAGCTGAACGTTATATACGTTTTATACTTTTAGTCGTAATCAAATTTACTTATTATCTTATCTTTTTTTTTAATGAATTTTAATTAACATGTTGATGAATGTTGCAAACATTTAATTAAAAATCATTAAAATAAAATAGTCTGTCAATAGCCAACCCATTTTTAGTGTATTTTCTTAGATACTATATTCATTATAAAACATGTTTCATTCTATTATCAGCTAGGTGAAGGTCGATGTAGGTTCGGATCTTTTACTATACACTACTTTTGGACAGTCATCTAGACTGTCCAAAAGTAGTATACAATGGAGTGATAATCCGTGATAGTAATTATTATAAGATCATCACGTTGATGACCAATTATTACAAATTAGGGAAATGGTGCCGTATACTAAGTCGATGATATCATTGAGAGTAACGTGTAGGCACAGCATTATACTATAAGTAATGTAAAATTTTATAGGTACTTCGGTGGTTTTAAATTAAGCTGGCTCGATCCCCGCGCCGTAGGTAGGTACATTTACTCATTGTGTAAAACCTTTTAAAATCTACCCTCCGTGGCTTTGGTTCCGAATGTTACAACACTTACAACGCAATCAATGACAATCGTATGTAGACGTACCAGGAGGCTAATCACGTACCTAACGATATTGGTAACTTCGATAAAATGTATTCATTACTCGCATTTCCTGTTATTGTTGTTTTATCTAGACACGCACACGTACACAGAACAGAAGTAAATCTACATAAAAGCCTCCCGAGCAACACATAAACATAGGCACCGCTAACGAATTACCGTTTTAGTTAGGTATTTATTGTTTTATTACATTTACTAGCGGCCCGCCCCGGCTTCGCACGGGTGGACTTTTATACCCTACCCCTGCCCTACCCTACCCCTACCCTACCCTACCCTACCCTACCCTACCCTACCCTACCCTACCCTACCCTACCCTACCCTACCCCTACCCAAAAGTATCCTATGTCCTTCTCCCAGTTCTTAGCTACCTCCCTACCAATTTTCAGCCAAATCGGTTCAGCCGTTCTTGAGTTATAAATAGTGTAACAAACACGACTTTCTTTTGTTTTTAAAATGTATTCTGCTATTCGGGACGGAAACAAATCCAACAAATCAAAAACCATGGCAATCGGTCCAGCCGTTCTCGAGTTATAAGTGTTGTAACAAACACGACTTTCTTTTATATATATAGATGTTCATCCTGCTTCTTTCTCAACCATGAATTAAATGATTGTCATACTATAACCACAAACTTCGTGCCTAAACCAATAACAGTATAAAATTGAAGTACATAGATAAGATTCAATGAATAAATAATTTCTTTACAAAAAGTAGATACTGATATCCCACCAAAAACATACCTAAATGTAAAAAAGGAGAGCCAAGTTCAATACAAAAATTATGCTTGGCTGTGGGCTTCGCCGCAAAGAGAATGGAGATTTGAATCCAAGCCAAGTTCTATGCAACATTGAAATATGTATTTATAGGACCAAAATAACATTATGAACAAGTATAAAACTATATTTCTTTGCTTATTGGATACCTATAACAATTGCTGTTATTTAAAAATGTGAGATCTTAAAGTAGGTTAAATTTGATTTGGCCAGTTTATATCAGAATTAAAATGTTGAATAACTTTATAAAATGACTGATGTAATGAAAACTTAAATACAAAAAGTATTTTGCATTTGAAATAGTAAATTATAAAATTATTTGCGTTTTCTTAAGTATTTTGTACATCTCTGATAATCACAACTGCGGTCCTCAATCCGCATGCGAAGCGCGGTGACTATAACAAAATCGCCTTCTGGGGAGGCCCATGTTTAGCTATGTGCTTACGATGTAATAAAATATGCTTCTCGGCTGATACGTTGTTAACAAAGCAACAAAACCTAGTTCTGTTAGCGCACAAGTTAATTAATCCTCAGCCATGCGATGATCAAATAGCGACCACATCATTTTGAACTCTATGACACATAAGTCAGAGTTTTAAATGATGTGATCATGAAATAAGGTCATAAACCAAAAGGACAGGTTTCAAAAACAATAAATGCTACATACTAAATTTGTCACAAATAATTTTATTTGTATTATATTCGAATTACGTCAACAGTCAATAGTTATCATACATTTTTAGGTATAAAGAAATTGGAATAATTCTAACATTTATTATAGTCATTTCATATTATATTATTAATTTGGGTTGTTACTCTTTGTTGTCGAAAATTAAAAAAATAAAATAAATGTGTGACAGGGGGCGGCGGCGGTGTGAGAGCAGCGTGGCTGATCATGACTGCTGTCAATCAATTTCCGCCCCGCAGCCGCCCCGCTGGTCGTCGAGTTTGTATCCACGGCATTAAGTACATTATATAATACAAATTTCAAATAGTTTATAGGTAAATTGATTTACTTAAGACATTGCGATATTTGTCAGTGACTTGTGGTACAGTGTTACATTAAAATATAAAAAATATTCATAATCTAATCAATTGAAAACGTAAAGTCGATTAAACATGTTTATCAAAGGAACAATTAACTGCTGTCAACAAAAAAGAAGAACGACCCATTTGTTATCGATAATATTCCTGACACACGTCAATTCAAACAATTTGCCCAATGTAACAAACAACGTATTGAACTTACATGAATCAGAATATCGTATCTTATTATTTTATTATTTTTATCTTATTATTAATTTCTATAATATGACTAGAGCACTTCAGTCAATAACACCGTTCATTATAGCTTATATAACGAATATATAGAAGATATTATATCTTATGCGATTAGCAGATTTATACAAAAATTAGGCGAAAATAAAATAAAAACATTCTGTCTCAAATTTTTTAGGAAGAACCAGCAATATTAAATTTTACATAGTCAAGACTTTAACTCGGTTATTCGTCTCATTCACACTTCACATGCCAGAAAAGGACATAATTCGCTAATTTAACAGTTATGACTTTATGACCTATTACCATTTAACATCAGTAGCATAATATGTGACTACATAAATTGTTCTTATTGTTACAATTAATTAATATACCCATTAACAGTTACATTGTATTTACATGAGACTGAATTACACTGGACAATTCCATACGTATGTACGTCGTGAAAAAATTATGAATATTAATTTATATTTATAGTTCCTTGACACATAAATATATTATAGAGGAACGCGCATTAATATACAGGGTTATTTTGAAAACATTAACAACCTTTTAAGATGTGAAAGTACTGATGATCATAAGCAACTTTTACTATGGGACATAAATGGAAAAAAAATCAGTAGTTCCATACATTTATGTTCACTTACCTCGACAAAATGTATAGAACAGCTGATTTTGATGATCAGTATTAACCCCTAAAAGATTGTTAATGTTTTAAAAATAACCCTGTATTTTATGTCAGTTTCATATATTCTGACATGTGTCAAGAACGTATTGTCTTGTACCGTTCTACATATTTATAAACTACACTATATTATTATCTCTAAATAGCTGCCTTTAAAAGGGATAGTAGCATTAAATATTAAAGAAAAGAACTAGAATTTTCTTTGAAGGCATTTTAAGTAGAAATAGTGGTGGAAACCTAGTAGAATAATTTTATTTACAACGTTTAGGACGCCCCGAGGCTACTGGGTAACTACTACCAGTTTTTGTGGCTGAAAACACTATTCATATGGATAGGACTTATTTCGTCACTGTAAAAATTTAGCTTGCTGAGCTTGGTGTACATTAATTAATATCAGTAGCATATGAAGTTTAAAATTGGAATTATTTGTTTGCATTATCAAAGCAGTAAAAACGTTTTAACTACTAACAATATATAAGGTGCTTAAAATATGTACCTTCCATTCAACAGCAGATAATAACTTCTATACATACTTATCATTTGTCATAGGGAAGGCACATAATTTCAAAGCGCAATTCTTATCAATATCCTAGTAATTATAATATATCAATTAACACACAATATATATTTAATTATGATAATAATGACTAGTTTAGCTGCCACAGATAATTTAAGGTTAAGCATGGTCCCTTATAAGTTAATTTTATAATCTATAACTATAATATGAGTATAGAACGCAATCCTAGTAACTTTGAGGGCTGAAGTATTTCATGACTTACAAAATGGTTTAAATACATCATATACAGCTTGGCAAAAAAGAGTAGAAAATAATGGGGGCGCCACTGTGTTGTTTGTGTGGCAACCCGTTGCAACCGAATAGCATATAAACCTAATCTTGATACTTACCTGGTTTTTTTTTGACATATATTTATTCCTATTTTATTTCTGTATTATTTTTTCAAATCAATAAGTAATTCTACTTATTGATTTTAATTTTGTTTATTATGAAATGACATTATTTTGGGAATGTTGCCAACAGACCAAAAAATTAGTTCCGTTTCTAGACTTTTTTGCCAAGCTGTACCTATAACATTTTGCCGCTTAAATTTAACAGTGACAACGAAAATTTATCTGTAATATCATGAGCTTAAAACTCATTATTGTAAAACTACACATTTGGTTTTGTGTCACTATAAAATTAAAGCTGCAATTTGTTCAGTACATTTTAAAATTGTCTTAAAATATTTTCACCGTTTTTCAAAGCAGGTCAAATGAATATGATCAATGCCACCAGGATCGAATGTACCTAAAATACCTACATAAACCTTGTAGAATATAATAGAAAGAATATTCTTAAAAAAAATATACCCATTTGCTTTTCATGTCTTTTTTATACATTTGTTATTTGGCAAACATTTGTATCGTAGTTCCCTTCTACGCTTCTCTCAAGTATTGACATGTTAAACTTAAATACATAGACATATAGGGTGATATATTCCGAGCCGGACACCACAAGGCCTAAGCCGGAAACCACACGGCCTAAGCCGGAACTTACACGGCCTAGTCAAAATGTAAAATTAATAGCTAAGCAGACGATAGTAATTAAACTCACGGTTAATAGATTCCATTCGGTCGGAAAACATATACAAGCCACTTGTCTAGGCGCCAGGACCAATAACTTAACGTACTCTATCTAAACTTTTAAAATCATAACCGTTTCAGATTTAACATAGTCGAGTAAAATCTTGAGATCAGCCTAGTTTTTGACATTAAAACTAAGACAACAATAGTAGTAGGTACAGTCAACAAAAGAAGATAGGTTTACACCATCACTTTCAAATAAACATGTTTATGTCACTATGACAGCCGGTAATTCTTTATGGGTGAAGAGTTCACTACTAGTTGTGTACAAATAAACATAGCAGTAATCTCTCCTTATAAACGTGTACATAAAACAATTAAATATATTCACAATGTGTTAACGTATCTCTTTCGTTGACTGTACATAAAAACAATATTTTATGCTCACAACAAGCAAAATAAATAATAAAAAATAGAATTTCGTGTCATATAAAAATAAAAGTATTTGATGTAGGTACGTTTAACTTAATACTGTTACAAATATTATTAATACATTTACAATATAAGGGCCTGCATAGTACAGTTGAAGTGATTACCATAATATGCGCACGCGTCACTTATACTTTATTTTTCTATAAAGCTAGTTTTAGACGACCCATTGAAGACTATTATTTACCTGTTTGTAGAACAAAATCATCATCATCATCATCAGCCCGTATAATGTCCACTGCTGAACATGGGCTTCCTCCCGAGGGAGGGTTTCTGCCATAGTCACCGCGCTTGGCAGGCGCGTTGGGTGACCGCAGTAGTATGTTGTAGCACACAAGGAAACGCTGCTGCCCATTCCCTAGTGAACGATTTTTATAGATGATGTTATAACAATCAGGACCTACGGCTTAACGTGCTTTTCGAGGCACGGAGGGTAGTCCCTCAACCATCTACACCCGGAAAAAAATCTTAGAAATTATATAAAAGTTTCTTGTCCGGCGTGGGGATCGAGCACACGAGCTTCGAGATTGAAAGCGAGCCAAATGCCGCTACGCTACGGAGGTTGTCTGCTGACATATAAAAAGAACAGAGAAAAAGTATTGTGAATATGTGTAATCTAAATTTTATACTTTTATCATGAAATTCCTTGGTCTACTGATGTTATTAACTTTTAAGGCTTATTAACAATAGAAATTTTATTGTTATATTTGTATACAATATTGTTATATACAAAATAAACAATTAATTTAGTATAACAGTTAAAAATGCCATATTCCGACATATTCATACATAAATACTTAAAGTGCGAACGTTGCGCCTAAATCTAAGATAGTATAAATGAATGCTGTAGTCCAGGGGTCTCCAAACTTTGAAGCCTTAGTGCCATAACGATGTTTTCAATATGTTCGAAGGGCCACTTGTCTAGAAATATGAGTAAAAAAAAAATTTTGAGTAATTATCATTTTGTGTAGATTGATGAGTATACATCAGGTTGACAGGTGTACCTCAAAAAACAGTGATTCTATACACGTGAAAACAAAGTTCTAGCAATGTGCTCTTATAAAACTAGAGTTATTTCAAAAAGTTAGTGAGCCGCCAGCCTGATATCAGAATGACGGGTGTTGTTTTAATCTGAGCTAATTACTTACTATCTATGTACGAAAACATTAGCGTAGCAATGTTCATACATAGATAGTAAGTACCACCATCAGGCTGGCGGCTCACTAAATTTTTGAATTAACTCTAGTTTTATAAGAGCACATTGCTTAAAATTCTACGCACATTCGTCACATTACTAGAACATTGATTTTACGTGTATAGAATCACTGTTTTTTGAGGTACACCCGTCAACCTGATGTCATTCGTCACATTGCTAGATCATTGCTTTCACGTGTACAAAATTACTGTTTTTAGAGGTACACCCGTCAACCTGATGTCATTCGTCACATTGCTAGAACATTGCTTTCACGTGTACAAAATTACTGTTTTTTGAGGTACACCCGTCAACCTGACCACATTGACGACACTTGTCTTAAGCTGTCGCGGGCCGGATTTGGCCCGCGGGCCATAGTTTGGAGACCTCTGCTGTAGTCAATACCACTCAATGGGACCTCAACCTCTTAACTTATTACAATTATTACTTAAATGAGTTATTAAAACTTATTTGTGTGTGTAAAAATCATCCGATACTTTGCAGTGAATGCTTGAACTGCAGTAACTTGCTGAGATTCGTGTAGACTAAGTCTTGAGGATTCGATATTATGAAATAGGCTAATCCTAGGACTGATAGAACAGCCCGCCATATTGAGAAATGCGTCCATGTGTAGTAGAATGTCGGTATGGTAGGCTGAAATATAAAAACATATTTTAAAATTTTGGAATACGTTACGGAAAAGTTTACCAATTTCTTAATTTCAATATGAGACTTATAAAATTAGACCACTGACATGATTGGAACCTGCATCTAAGGTTTAGCCCTCTAAGGGCCTATGCACAACACGTTTGTAACGCGCCGTCGACGCGCGTTTTAGTTATGCGCGTCGACGGCGCGCTTTTACCCTACAGAGCAGTTTGTTGTTCGTGCGTATCGCGTCTGTTTCGCTACAAACGCGCTTCACCTTCGGCCCTAAGAGACTCGTTATAAAAGAGATTGATAAATTTTGACGACCGGTGTGTTTTCACCGTGGCCGAATGGTTAAGGTATTAGGGGCTAAACCTAAGATGCGAGTCCTGCCGGTGGTCTAATTTTATTACCTGTTCATAGAATAAAAACATCATTATCATCATCAGCTTGTATAACGTCCACTGCTGAATATGCCCTCTTTCCCAGAGTGGTATTTTGCCTTACTCACCACGCCAGACAGGCGGGTTGGTGACCGCAGTATTATGTTGTAACATACAAAGAAACGCTGTTGCCCGTTCCCTGGTATCACTTGTTGTAGATGAGTTATAACAATCGAGACTTAACGTGCTTTCAGAGGCACGAAGGGTACTCCCTCAACCAATGGTCCTTGGAAAGAAATCTTTTTTAGAATTTACTTTTTTATATCTCATTATCAACCCGTATGACATCTACTGCTGAAGATGGGCCTCCTCGCGGGGGAGGGTATTTGCCATAGTCACCACGCATGGCAGGCGGATTGGTGACCACAGTATTATGTTGTACCTCCGAGATTTCAGGCGAGCCTAATAGCGAGACGCTACGGAGGTTGTCTAGATTTTTAAATTTTTATATCTAGTCCGGCGGCTAGGAGCAAGTATCGAAGACACTTTAAGTCTTAAAGCGAGACTTATTCCGTCGCGTCGCAGCGTACACACGCTCAAGCAACGTGTACGTCCAATGTGGGTTCAGCCTATGTCAGTAAATATATTTTAAAAAACATATAACTTACCGACGTAACATTAGTGATGTTAACAAACATGTTGGTATATTGGTATACCATCAGCTCGTCGTACATACGCGCCGCTGTGCACACGAGCAAACACGCGCTGTACAATATAACTAGCACGATGGGCTGGAAGTAAGGTTGCAAGCCTGCCGATAACTCCACGCTTGTTATATCTAACCTGAAATTGTCAGAAATGTATTTTAGCGGAAAACTAAAATGGAATGGGTATTTCGTTGTCGATAACATAAAAAAAAAATCACACCGTAGGTAGAAAGAGAGAGACTCATAGGAAGCTAGGATAGGGTCCGGTCGTCCTCGCAAGGCGAGGCTCGCGACGCGTTCTATGCTTCAGACCTGATCTCACCACGCGCTGGTTGATCTTAATTATATTTTATAATAAGCGATTATTACATGCCATACATACATAACATTGGTAAATTTTATTTAATAGCATTGTTGTTGAAATGTAAACTAATTTATTAGTTAAGATTGGTTTTTCTTTTTTGTTTTCATTATCATTGTATTTAACTTATAATAAGTACGATTGATTCGTCTACATTATCAATAAACGTTTTCATTTAATTTCATTTCAAAGGCACTAGAAAATATAGCATAGTAATACATAGTTCTTCGAAGTTATAATAATATTTCATACATGAAGACTATCAATATTTTATACTATAGTAGCTTCCCACGCGCGGTTTCATCCGCGTAACTCCCGCTCCCGTGGGAAATTCATAATGATATATAGCCCATGTCACTCAGGGTGAATGCAGCTTTCCAATGGTGAAAGAATTTTGGAAATCAGCACAGTAGTTTTATTAATTACAAACATACACACAAACATACAAATCTTTCCTCTTTATGATATTAGTATAGACTAGTATAGATTATAAGACTTTATGACAACTGAGCAACAGGTAGTAGTGGCTTAACCCTAGGGGCAGCCGGGGCTTAACCCTAGGGGCAGCCGGGGCTAGTGCAAAGGGCGGAAAATTTTGCAAAGTGGTGGTGGATAAAGTTTAAGTATAATTTCAGTGTTAGGGCGGCACCAAGTTTGGATCCGGCCCTGGCCACAGGTGCCAAGGTATCTACGGTACGAACTAACACATATGGCACCTGTAGAAATATTATCAAACTATTCTGGATCAATATCTAGTCTATACATCGCACCTTCATTTCGAAACCGCTACTACACAAAAATAAATGTTTTCTACAAAAGCCATTCACGGTATTTTATAGAGAATATCGTTTAGTTTCCAAAACCCTCCTTCGATTTCCTATACGAATATTATTTCCAGAGTTATTGATTGTCAAAGTTAAAACGTACTTTTTGCTTTGACTGACAATAACTCCGCGGCAAATCATCGTTCAACCTTTTTGATTACGTCAAATTAAAGATTATTAAATTTTCTAAAAGAACTTTTAAAGGAAAGAATAAAAAAAAATATTTAAGCTCGTAGACCTTTTTTAGATGAGAAAAAATTTGGTTATTTTTTGTAGTTTTCTTAGGATTAACCCAAACGCGAAAAAAATATTCATGGTCATGTCTGAAAACTAGACCCTTAAAACTACAATTGTTTTTTATTGCCGTACGATCATTTCTTCATCTCGTTGAAAATCACCCTTTTTTATGTCCATAAATTTTTATGACTAGTGTATATTCTAAACGCTTACCTATCCAACACGGAGAGCAAACACAAAACGCAGAAGAAGAAGTAGGTAGCCACATAAGGCATTGTGACCACTGCATGGAAGGACAGATGACCCGCGTCGAGACCATCGGAGTAGCTGATCAGAAGCAGATGCATCAGGGACAAACCTCCCAGCACACCGTGGCAGGCGGGGGCACAACTTCTCCATGCTTTTTGTAATGTTAAAGCCACATCTAGCGGGGTTAAGTCACCGAAACTGGAATAATCGGAAAAACATTATACAGGGTGTCCCAAAAGGTTAAGTAGCTGAGAAAGGGGGTGACAGGGGTGGACACAATGGTCACTAGAAAAATAAAAAATAAATCCGCTCTGGGTATTTAAAAAAAAATGGCATTTTTTTAAAAACTTAACATTTTACACCTTGTTATTTTTGATGTTGATGTTGATGACCTTGTTGTTATTGAAGATTACATAACAGCATTTTTTTTAAATACAGCCATATTTGTAGGTACAGTTAGCACAAGGTGTAAAATTTTTAGTCTTTTAAAAAATTCCATTTATTTTTTTAAACACCCAGAGGGAATTTTTTATATTTTTCTGGTGACCCTTGTGACCATCCCTATCACCCCCCTTCCTAGCTACGTAATCTTTTCGGACACCCTGTATATTCAATACTTTCTTATGTATTTACACTAGAAGATGAGTTGCAAAATATCAGTGTAATATTTAAACTAGTTTAAACTAATTGACTTTTTAGTTGTTACTTAATACTCGGCAAAATAATAATCAAAATTATTGAAAACACATGTAGAGGTTGGTACTGTTCGGAACTTGTATATGTTCTAATTGGCTTGCGAACTTGTATTGCGCGATACAGGTAAGTTAGGATGCTAGGTGGTAGATGGCGCTGCTCGTCTACTAGTAGTTGTCGCTACACACACAAGACCAGTTCTTACAACCTAGATTATCGCGAGACGCTAGAGTAGTTGCCATACGTAACGGTCTAGGACATATCCCGGTTTCGAGCGTCATGTCCCGGTGACCCGGCCAACAAGGCAGTGTCCCGGTGGGCGCGCTAACCAAAAAAACAATGGGAGAACAGCCCCCTCGGCTCTGTGTGACGTGTTATTGCTTAGAGCTCATATTTAGCATATTTAGCCATAAGGTCACGGCTCATTAGAGCCACCCGGCACCCACTCCGCAACGCCTCGCCTCCTGCGGCTAGTATTCTTTATATGGATTTGAATGGCTATGCGCTCACTATATCAACTCCGTAGCGTCACCGGATCGCCTCTGTCGTAAGACCTCGCGCGGACGGCGAGTGGACCACTCGGTGACAACTCGCTGCTCGCATGCTTGCCTTACGTTGACTGCGCGTTGCCAACACGCGGGTCCCGAGTGATATATGATTCACGCGAGGACGATACTTGGCGATGCGCCAATTGTTAACAGACTACTCGAAAATTCGTGGACCAAGCGACGTCCACTCGTTGACCACGCGGCGTTCACTCTTTGACCGCGCGAGGTCCACTGGTTGACCGCGCGGGGTCCACTGGTTGACCGCGAGACGTTTATTGGTGATAACGCGGCGTCCACCCGTAGACCACCTGTCGACGAGGCAGTGCGGGATGGGTGCCGGGTGGCTGTAATGAGCTGTGACCTATATACGTTTATCACTGGGCTTTAACTTGGTTGTGGGCATCCAATGTGTGGTCAGCCTTAGCTACATTGAGAGCCGCAGCAGCATGATATGATGAGCAGAAAATTGCCTAGACTTACTAACCTCAAATACTTGTCACCATCTCTCGACTGCGTAGACTCCAATATCCTATCTCTACTAACAGCTCTGAATGTTCCTCCACCTTGCATATATATCTTCTCAGTTCTGCGAGACCCGAACGGGTCTAGACGGTCATCATTAGGTGATGTTAGCGGCGATGGTGATGAGAATGGATTGTCTATATATTGGTCGTGATATGTACTGGATTCTAGACTTTCTAACATTGCTGTTAGGTCTGTAGGACGTACTGTAATATAAAAACACTTTAGAAAACAAACTTATACAATGAAACCTGGTTATTTGGGATCTAAAGGGACCAAGGATTTTGTATCATTTAAAGAGTTCTCATTTATCCAGTTTTTCAATTAAACAGGTTTAAAATTTAGTAGTCTCATTTACAGAGGTCAAGATTTGAGATAGTACTGACAAACAAAGCACGTGCGAAAGAAATTCAAATGTTTGTAATCAATCGTGTCCAAACCTGTCCTAACCTGATAGATTGTCTCACTTATAAAGGTAATTGAGCTCCGGAGTCCCAATTATAGAGGTAGGTAAACATCGAAAAAATCTTAGAAATGAAATCTCATTTAACTAGGTTCGAAAATTCCCATTAACAAAGGTAATTCGATGAAAAAGTACCGGGACTCATTGTAATTCTCAATAATAGAGGTTTCTCATTTATCCAGGTTTCACTGTAATACCTATTCGCCCACTATATTTAATGGTAATTCCTCCTGAGGTCTGGAATCCGGACTATGACTTCAATAAAAATGTCTTAATCACTGTTAGGATATTGTAACGTATTTCCTATGTACAACTCGGTCACATTATCTCGAGACCTCGCCGGAATGCCCCGTTCTCCTTTCACCTCCCCGCGCTTGCCACGGACGCACCATATCAGAGCGCCGACGCCACGTGACGTCATCGACGCCAGGTCTCGAGATAATGTGACCGGGTTGTAATTGTGAATGTATTATTTAAGTAGGTAGGTAACATTAATTTATTAAAAAAAAATGTTGCATGCATAATAAACGCTGTGTAGCGAAAACATTTTTATCAGTCATGGTTATATTGTTATGTGATAAGCCTCCTGGTTCTAGGTTCTTCTAGGTTCGTTTCCCATTCAGAAATTTATTTACCTACGTAATTATTTGTCTGAACAACTAATAGTTCTTCTGTGTCTTTTAAAGTCCCCTGCGACGCAGAGATTACAACAGAACGAAGAAATCTATTTTAACACTAGCTGCGCCCCGCGGGTTTTTTACCCGCGTAACTCTACTCCAGTGGGTCGGAGCGTGATGTTTTAGCCTATATGTTTATCCAGCGTATAACCTATCCTGGTGCAAAATTTCAGCCAATTCCGTTCAGTAGTTTTGGCGTGAAAGAATAACAAACAAACATCCATCCTAATATTACAAGGATATGGACTGAGAGCTGACAACCGAAACGGCCAGGTAATTTGAGCATTCATGAAAATGATTTATCAACTTACCTGGAGCACTCTAAGCATAAAAACGTCGACCTGGCAGGATTCGCGTGGTGGATGTGGGTGTTATGGGGTGGGAAAAATAAATAAAAAAAAGGTAATTTGATCAGGATTACTTTTTATGCCAAATGGTTTGCCTACCTGACCAAAGCACACAAAAAAAATCTGGCGTCATTTGGTTGGTAGAAAGGTATCGCCAGGCTTAATTATAGTAAGGAAAAAAATAATTATTTTTAGGAAATAAGAACAAGGCTGGCTTTTTTGTGCTTAAAGTTTATTATACCCAGAGGCTAGGAAAAAAAAGCCAGCCAATAATAGTGGTAGGAACATGTCGAAAAAATAATTGAAAAATTATATTTTTAATTGGATTTTGCTCGAGAAAGAGCTAAGGGGCATGAGAAAGCGCGCGTGGAGGGGATACACGCGACTACGGCATCCGTGCACTAAGATTTTTTATTTTAAAACATGCAAACTAACAACTAACCTGGTTTAGCACCTGATTTATTCTTGCCACTTCTAAACACTTTGGGGCTAATATCCTTGCCGTTCGCATTACTTTCCTGCCTCTCCTCCCTGGCTTTCCTCCTTGTCTTCCTGGACTTGTGTCTGATGTCTTTAGGGATGCCATTGTTATTCTCAACATCATTTGTTTCTATTTCAAGCTCCCCGCTCAGTGTTACAACTTCATCTCGGTTATATTCCTTGAGATAGTCATCCACCTAGAATTAGAGAAGTAGAACATAATGTTAATGCAATTAATGAGCTGACTCCTCTTGACTTAGGAAGTACCTTCATAGTACATACAACAGTGAAATAACAAAAGTGAGTAAGGTCGTCAGATCTCCCGTACTGGCTCGTCGCCCTTAGGCAGAGCTAATAGAATGGCGAAGGGAAAAGGGCCGGCAGGATGAGGATAGCTAGTGCTGTGGTGAGGTAGATGTATGTGCAGATAAACTCTTCACATTTGACATTAAAAACATAGTGCTGGGATTGTTAAAAAGTAGACAAGATATCTAACTTTTTTCTATTCTCTTCATTAAGTATGTCAATTTGATAAGTTTAATTTATTTATATTGATAAGTTTTTGAACAAGTTTTTTTTTTCCAATGTTTTTGTTTTCCTTTTATGTTTAGTTACCATATATATGTGCATGTTGTGACATCTTAAAGTGTGGTGGATTTAACAACTATTTATACGTTTTTTTTATTTTTTGTATATGTAATGTAACACCTACTGGATGTCCAAATAAATAAACATCTTTGAAGGTTTTTCAAATGGCAACCACGAGGCGTCAGGTCCAGGCACCTGTCAAAGTGCTTTCAATCTTTGGTAATTGGTAAAGAGCCGTGAAGGATAATTATATTAATTGTAGAATTAAATATTTGACTGCACCGGTGGCTCAGTGGTTACGGTAGTTGCTTCTGGGACCTGGTGTTCTGGGTTCGATTCCCACCCGGGACAATTATTTGTGTGAACCACAAATAATTGTTCCGAGTCTGGGTGTACTTTGTGTCCGTGAAATGTATGTTTGTAAAGTCCCCCGCGACACAGGGATTTATTTCCCTAGTGCGGGAGTTGTCTTTTTTCAAAAAAAAAAAAAAAAAAGATGCCAAAATTTTAGCAGTGTCCATGCACTCAAAATATTTTTTTCTTTTTATCTGCAATCAGTTTTAAATATAAGCAGTTTTGATGAAGTGATGTGCTCAAATATAACCAGTAAAAGAAAACGAACTTAAGTACTTAAGTAAAAATGCATTAGAGTTTTGCACCTCTCCTTTTCAGCTCAAGTTTCAACATGAGACAGTCCGGCGAAACATACTCAAATGGACAAATACGCGGGGTTTTGGTCGAATTATTATCATTTATTTTTAGTAGGCATACACTTTTATTGCCCAAATGGTTGTCTTGTTATAATTTATTTTAGTTTTACTCAATAAGATTGAATGATATTGAGACAGAACTAGTGGTATTTTTAATTAAAGTACACAATGACATTAATTACAGACAGTTCACAGAATAAGATACAGTTCTAATTACAACTATTGTACTTGGCTGTATGGTCCTCAGGGAGGTAGGTGCAAGATGGTACCGATAGCCAAACGTCTTTATCTTCAATATAATCTTGAATACTATAGTAATACATCCGTTTTAAATCTAGTATCAGGCAAGTCTGTGATATAACTAGGGAGTTTATTATAGAACCTAATACTATTTCCCATAAATGGTTTTATTAGTTTTGCTAACTCTAAATCCTGGAACAGCAAATTTGTGCTTATTTCTTGTGTTAATATTATGAATGTCACTTTTTTTACTATATAGTATTTATCAATATTTTTTCTAATAAAAAATATATTTTGGTAAATATATTCACAGGGCACGGTAAGTATATTTATATTTTTAAAAAGGTTACGTAGGGAGTCGCGACTACCTAATCCATATATGGCCCTGACACCTCATTTTTGTAATACGAATATAGTATTTACATCGGCAGCTGACCACCACAGCAGAATTCCATAAGACATAATGCTATGAAAGTACGCGAAATACACTAGCCTAGCCGTGGCTTCATCGGACAACTGTCTAATTTTCCACACAGCATACGAAGCTGAACTTAATCTACCAGCGAGTTTTTCAATATGAGGGCCCCATGGTAGTTTTAAATCTAAGGTAATTCCTAAAAATACGGTGGACGTGACTAAATCTAACGTTTCTCCATTTAATGAAACTTCGGGCGTAGAATTGATAACATTAGGTAGTAAAAATTTAACACATTTGGTTTTTCCTGCATTTAGCAAAAGATTATTTGCGGAAAACCAGTTTGCAATTAAACAGAGTGTTCTATTACGGTCAATTAAATCAATAACTTTCTTTTAACTTTAAAAATCAATGAAGTATCATCGGCAAACAGAACAATGTCTGATAGTTAATTAATTAGGTATGGGAGATCATTTATATAAACAAGATACAGGAATGGACCTAAGATTGATCATTGGGGCACCTCCATTTGAACAAAATGTCCCTCAGAATTTGCGCCGTCTTTAACTTTAGCAAAAGCGTTTCATGATCTACACAATCGAATGCCTTGGAGAGGTCACAGAAGACTCCTAGGGAATCCTGCGATCCCTCCCAAGCCTCCAATATGGACTTAATCAAAACGCATCCCGCATCTTGAGTTGAACAACCCTTTGTAGTCTAAGATCCGAACCTACAACGTCCTTCACCGAGCTGATAATAGAATGAAACATGTTTTATAATAAATTAAGTATATTAGAAAATATATTAAAAATGGGTTGGCTAAAAATCCTGGGCAGACTATTTTTAATTATTATTTAAAAAAATATTTTAATGAAATTTTAAAAAGATTAAATTAAATTAACGCAAAATCAGCGCTTGTTTGTTACTGTCATCTACACACCTTTTTGTACCTAGTAACCCAGTAGTTCGTCCAGGTCCAACCTAACAGCTGAATGTTCTATACGTTTTATAATTTTAGTAAAATAAAATTTATTTATTATTTATTATTATTTATTTATTTATTTATTTATTTATTTATTTATTTATTAATTAAAAATTATTGGTGCACTCGTTTTTAATTTAGAGGGCGTTGAAGTTGCTCTCTTAAAGTGCTTAAGCTGTGAAATTATTTTGAAAAGACGGGAATCACGCTTTCAACTACAACAGCTGTTTTTTATTTTGATTTTATAGAATATTTGTTGTGAATTTTGACATCTATGATGCTGAACTGGTTGCCGTAGCAACCATGGCGCCGAGCAGCGGAGCGCGTGCGGTGCTGCTCGCCATTGGACGCGCATCTGTTGCGCATGATACCTGTCGTGGTGGTGCCGTCATGTGCTGTTTTGACGTGTTGTAAATTAAATTGTAAATATTTTGGTGGATAATTTGTGTTTTCTGGTGAAATTGTTTAAGTAATTGGACTTCCTTTGTATGTTTATTTTGATTTTATCCATTTTTTGCTTTTTGTTTTTATATTTTATATAAAAAACAACCCCGACAAATCGACAACAATCTGATGGCTACTCGGAATGCAGACGTGGCTGTATCTTTGGATAATACTTTCATATGTAACAGTTGCTCCCAACCTCGTTCCTCCCAAACTTCTAGAGGCTTAAAAATCCACATAGGCAAAATTCATAAAAATACAGAATTACAACTGCAAACTTTAACTCATGGCCTTACAAACTCACAAAATTCTAGCATTTTACAGGACTTACCCCTTTGGAAACTATTATCTAAATTAAAAGCCGATGTATCAGTCATTCGACGTATTCCTCGAGGCGCTCGCATTTCTGTGGCGCAAGTACTAACTCAAAATATTAGAAATGTTATAACAGATAATTCAGAACGGGCTTGGGAACAATTGTTAACATTTCCGTATAGAATATTACATGTTTCTCATTTAACTTCAGACCGTTCATCTTTGACTTCAAAAATCAAACGTAATTGCACTAATAATCCAAACATATTTAATGAAACCATTCAGCCACAATCAACAGCTCAATCTCTTTCTTCAACCAAAAACAAATTTCCATTACATCTGATAGAGAATAAATTAAGTGACGGTGACATCAGAGGTGCAGCTCGTATATTATTTTCCAATGATACAGTCGCACCTTATAACTCAGATACTCTCACAGCTCTGCGTTTAAAGCATCCACCTGCATCGAACACACCTCTTCCGCCTCCACCAGAAGCCGACGAAATAAGTTGTCCTATAGTGACGACGGAGGAAATACTCAGCGCTATAGGCTGCTTCCCCAGTGGATCTGCCGGAGGGCTTGATGCTCTCACGCCTCAGCACCTTAAGGATTTAATTAGTGGTGCTTGTGGCAGTGCGGGTGAGGCTTTAGCTATAGCGCTGACTGATTTAATTAACTTCCTGTTAGCAGGTCGTGTTAATGGTAATATTACAGATATTTTATATGGAGCAAACCTATGTGCCTTGAACAAAAAAGATGGAGGTATACGGCCTATTGCCATTGGCACGACCTACCGTCGCCTAGCTGCAAAAGTATGTTGCAAGCTAAACGTTAATCAACTGGCCGAATATTTCCAACCGACGCAGCTAGGATTCGGCTCTCGTGGAGGTTGTGAAGCTGCTGTACATGCCCTTAGGACTTTCCTTTTAAATGACGGAGGTGATGTTTTGTTGAAGGTGGATGTTAAAAATGCCTTCAATTCCGTTGACAGATCCTCCTTGTTGACACAGATCAAAACAATTATTCCAGATCTGTATCCTTTTCTATATCAATGTTATGGCCAAAATTCAAAATTAGTTTACCGCAATGATCTCATTTTATCTGAAGTCGGTTGTCAGCAAGGAGACCCCCTTGGGCCAGCTATTTTTAGTCTTGCAATTCACCCTATCATTACACGTTTAGAATCTAAATTTAATGTGTGGTATTTAGATGACGGAACTATTGGAGGCGATGTTGATACTGTTTTGAAAGATTTAAATACCTTGATTACTGAATTTCGAAGGATCGGCCTGGAATTAAATTTTGCAAAATGTGAATTATTCATTTCTGACCACTGTGTATCAAAAAATGATATTATTGCTAATTTCAATTCTCTTGCACCTAACATCAAAATCATCGATAATTCTTCTCTTCGCCTCCTTGGTTCACCAGTCCTTAATGAGTCTATACCTGATTTTATTTCAGAAAAAATTCAAAATTTCAATTCGGTTTCAGATAGACTTTGTAAAATTAATACGCATATGGCTTACGTTTTAATCAGATATTGTTTGTTTGTTCCAAATTTTACGTATTTCTTACGTTGTTGCCCTTTTTGGAATCATCCTGAGCTATTACAAAAATTGGACAGCATCGTTAAGAATACACTCACAACCATTTTCAATACAATTTTTAACGACCGTAGCTATTCTCAGGCTTCACTGCCCATTCGGTATGGGGGCCTTGGGATTAGAAAAATTTCTAGTGTGTCTTTGCCAGCTTTCCTGTCTTCAGTCTCAAGCACTCAAAATTTATCTCTATCAATTTTATCACCCAGTTTAGGCAATGTACAAATTTCTTTTTTGGCCGAAGCTACAAATGCATGGAAAGTAGTTTGCCCAAACACGGCTTTACCCAAAGACCAGTCCTCACAGAAGCAGTGGGACGGGCCGCTCTGCGAGTTGGAACGGAATAAACTTTTACAAACGTCTACAACTCCGTCAGAGCGAGCGCGGCTCCTAGCTGTGTCACGTTGGGAATCTGGTCTTTGGCTGCAGGCATTGCCAAATTTTCAGTTAGGAAACGTTTTAGACAACAATACATTCCGGGTCGCCTTATCATTACGTATCGGTGCACCCTGCGTCGTTCCCCACCGTTGTGTATGTGGCGATGCAGTCGACAGCCTAGGTCACCACGGGCTGTCTTGTGTTAAAAGTGCAGGTCGTATGGCTCGACACTGCGCTTTAAATGACGTCATTCGTCGGGCCTTTGTTAGTGCCAATGTTACAGCAGTTCTAGAGCCAAATGGTTTAATTCGCGACGATGGTAAGAGGCCCGACGGCATGACTTTAATTCCCTGGAAGATGGGACGGCCTTTAGTTTGGGATGCCACATGTGTAGACACCCTTGCACCGTCTCATCTTTCAGAGACTGTTAATTTGGCAGGTGGTGCTGCTTCAGCTGCGGAATCCCTCAAACGGCGTAAATATTCTAGCCTTGATAAAGGCTATCTATTTGTGCCGTTTGGGGTGGAAACTTTCGGCCCTTGGGGACCTGGTGCACTCGAAATTTTTAAAGATTTGTCGGGGAGGTTAAGAGAATGCACGCATGACCAGAAGGCTGGCCTGTACTTTGGTCAAAAGGTGAGCATTACTATCCAGCGAGGCAATGCGGCCAGCATTTTGGGCACGTTACCATACATTATAGATGAAATGTAAACTAAATTATTAGTCAAGATTGTTTTTTCTTTTTTCTTTTTATTATCATTGTATTTGACTTACAGCCTTAATTAAATAATAATCATACAACGTCTCCCTTTATTATCTTATCTTTTTTTAATGATTTAATTTAATTAAAATTAATTAATTTAATTCAAATCATTAAAAAAAAGGCTGTCCAGGATTACTTTAGCCAACCCATTTTTAATATATTTTCTAATATACTTAATTTATTATAAAACATGTGTCATTCTATTATCAGCTCGGTGAAGGTTGATGTAGGGTCAGATCTTCTACTATTGTGAATCCGAAATGCTTGTCGTGCAATGTCCCATTTGTATTCAAATGAGCCAACATTTGGCCGAGCATAATTTTTTCAAAGATTCACTAGGCTAATATAGCTTTCAAATGAATGTGAAAGAATTTACGAAATGGGTGCCATAGTTCCAAAGCTTGTTCATTGCAAACAAACAAATCTTGTCTATAAAATTTACAATATTAGAATTCATCACATTAGGATAACCATGAACTACTGTTCAGTCAGAAATATCCAGGAATAGTACTATATTTAACCTTTGGCAATAAAGCACTGCTTTAACCTTTTCAATGTGTGGGAGTTCTGACCACCCACCCACACATTAAACTAACTGTGTAGTTAGTACACTGAATTGAGCTTAATTAAATGAAGCTACTATTTTATGCAAGAGTAACTTGAGAAATATTGTTTACTAGCTTTTACTTGTTGCTTCCCCCCATTCATAACACCACACTTATATTATCAGACACTTATATAATGCACTTCCATGTAAGTGACAATAGGTCAAAGGTCTAATGTAGCAAATTGATATTTCGCTCTTTTAATACAATATATATTTATACCAAGGAACTGGGATTAAGGATAGTTCCCTAACAATATTAAAGTGATAATTGGAGCATTGGGCTATTCAAATTCAAATTGAACTTAGCAGGCAGTATCATGCAGATAGCCTGTTAAATAGTCAGTCATTATATTGTAGCCCAAAGTATGGAATGATGATGTAGGGGATGTTGTGGACAAAGCTACTTCTCCTATTGGTGGGAAACTGCGGGTCTAATGTGATTTCATAGTGTGAAATGAATGAAATTTATAATTTAGATTAAGTTTAATTTGTTACCACAACTCATCCTCTCTTGGGAGCATGTTCAGTATCGTTCATGTTTATTGTTAAGGTTAATGGATTAATGTTAGTGGTGGCGTATGTCAAAGTGTGATATGGTTTTTGTATGACGCGGTCATGGTGACTGCTTTTGATGGCGAATAAAATCATGGTTTCGCGTAAAATGCTGACCTGCAAGAATTTGTTCAAGTTGAATAAATCAAACAGATGGGAATGTTTCCACATTGACCCTTTTTCTCTTTTTTTATCTTCTTTAAAAAATAATTCCCTGTTTCATGGGGACTTTACAAACAGTTACAATCTTTAGTTTACATAATAGTTATCCTAGCTATGAATTACACCCTGAAAACTGGGAACCCACTACCATAACCCGTACTTAAAATGAATATTATGTGTGATTGTCTTTTTTAAAAAGAATTAAACACTCTAAATAAAAGATGCTATTTATATGATAAATAAATATTTTACTTAATTACTTTGTAGTATTGGTATTGAATATACTGTATTATAAGTCCTTGTGTTTTGTAGAAACTTTAATATTTAGTAAATCTGGAAGGTTAAGCAAATCAATCAAACATCTACATACCTTTTCCAATGCACTTAGACTGGAGCCTGGTATCTCAAAATCATGTAAATCTCTATCCTGGTGTCTTGACGAATGCCTTTTCTTTTTCCTATATGATGGACTGCGCTTCTCCTTGTGCCCACTAGAGGGTCTTGACAACGTCTTCATAAATTTTTCATCCAAATGACTCGGATCATGCGAGTAGAAAACAAATGAAGGATTTTTGTCTGACTTTTTAATTTCCTTCTCAACAAAACCAAGGATACCTTGTTTGATCTGGTCATGTATGGGTAGCTCCTTGTCTATGGACTCGTGCTCTGATTGTATCCAACTGTCCCGCTTCGATAGTTCTATAGGTGCATCAGTACCGGCCGTTTCTTCAACTGTGTTGTGTCCATTTGACATTTTACGTGAACCCGAGCGACTGCGGGACCTTCGCGGTTTCTGCTTTGGTGACGGCGATCTGCCCGAAGTGTGAACTTCAGCTATCTCTTCCTTAATATCCACACTTTTACCGGGCTTCATTTTGCACGGACTTTCAGTCAGAACACTCAAAACCCACGCAAAATACTAATGAACTTATAATTATTTTTCGTTAACTAGTTATTTAACCAATTCTCCTCACTGAACTTTACAAAAAACATATTCAAATTATAAAAATATGACATTGGTTTCAATCGCTACTTCATTATCTCGGAAAATAAATATTATTTGAATTAAGAACTTGAAAAACACAGCACTAAGTTAATCGAAATGTTAAATGTCAACACATGGAGGGTTGGCCATAACGACTATTTCGAATTTTCGATAAAGTATCGACGTTTTATATATAATAATTGTAGTAATATGTAAAGCATAATATAGTGTTTCTATTTATAAAATGTAGCTTAATCAGGGATAGGTATATCCTTTTTGAGTAATGAAAAAATTAAGCATAAAAAAAGACGGAAAAAATAAAACCGAGTTCTCCCTTGACTTCCTGAGTTTCTGCACCGGGCCGTCGATATAAGTAGGTATCTCATATTTATTTATATGTTAAAAAGTAAGTACTAAGAAAAACTTACAAGTTAGCTAGGTAAGCTCAGATTTATATTTCAAAACTGAGATTAATAAAATTCGACCACCGGCAGGATTCGAACCTGCATCTTTGGATAAAGCCCCCAATGCCTTAACCAATTAGGCTACGGTGGAACCACAGCCGGTCATCGAAATTTATTAATCTCTTTGTAACACGTCTCTAAGGAGGACGTTAGTGCCATCGCCAAAGTTACATTTGGTATGAAATACTAAACGATGACACCGCCCGTTTTTCACATTATTTAAATGTTTTGAACTCTTTATGGAAAAGATTACCTTATACTATATTTCAAAATTGAAATATAATATGGTAATCTTTTCCATAAAGAGTTCAAAACATATAAATAATGTGAAGCTCAGATTTTCATTTCACAAACGTAAGGCTAATTATAGTAATCTAGTAACTTTAGCCCGTCCTAGTAATCAGAGTCAAGACTTTACCACAGTTTTTAAAAAATTGATTCTTACATTCAATTAAAATTAGTGATAACTTTAAAAATTAGATATCAATACTTTTTATCGATAAAATATAAATTGTATGAACAGCATCCCTAAAGTACTCGAATGACGTCAATGTGACGTCACAGCTCCTACGTATGTTTACGTTCCGTTTTACGTAGGTAAGCTATTCTTGCTTCCTACAAAGTTTCTGAAGTTTTACTTCATAAATAATTGAATGAAGGGGTGAATGAATAGTCACGTTTTAAAATATTCAATGACCAATTAATTATTTACTGTAGGTACATACTTCTCCACATTAAACATTGTCAAATCCAGCACGATGAATGTTTCATACCTAGTTCGTTCTTCAAACAGTTATTTTATAACTGTTACTTATAAAATATGCTAAAAAATATTCATCATTTTATAAAAAATACTTGAAAAAGAATGAACCAAAATAAATACCTACTTATTATTGTGTCCAAACGAGGAAAAAGTTAGCTACTAACAGAAAGAAAATTATTTTGAATAAAATTTGTGCGTTAATTGTTATACAAGGTGTCCCAAAATTTGAAGTCAAGTCAAGCCGAAATCGTATAGGTAAGGTCATAAAAGTTATCAGAAAAAAAAATCGATGTCATGTATTTTCAAATAAAAAAAAAGAATGGCAAAAAGTAAAGATTTGTAGCAACAGGATGGTTAAACCTGTCACAGGGTGTACATTTTCTCGAATATATATTTTTTTGCTTTAATTAGAAAAAAACATGACATACTTAGATATTTTTTTTTCTGATGACTGTTATGACCTTGCCTATTATACAATTTCGGCTTGACGTCGACTTTTGGGATATCCTGTATATTAAGTGCTTGGCGTCGCCAATTTGCGTTTAAATTTTCGAATATAATTACCTAGGTAATATAATTGATCTATTAGGTATAGTTTCTATCTATGCATAAGTCTAGGAAATCCAACCCAGTTCGGGTTCGGCCAAAATCTCCTGATCTATTTCTGTAGTTAGGTAAACCTTAGTGTTATATTTCACGATTGTTATTTTCATATATTAAGTACTAGGTTCCCGCGCGCGGGAACTCCCGTCCCCCTAGGAACTTCATTAATAAATATAGCATAGTCTTCCTCGATCTTAACACTGAAATATTTTTTTCAAATCGGCCCAGTAGTTCTTGAGATTAACGCGTTCAAACAAACAAACTCTTTAGCTTTATTATTAGTAAGTACCTACCTAAAGAGTTAATATACTGTGTCATTTGGGTTTAACAGCTTATTATCGTACTTTTCAAGGCAAGAAGGGTCTAGTCTCTTGCAACCAGAGCCGGAATGTTTTTCGTCCAGCGCTGTAATCGAACCCCCCATCCTAGATCTCCATATTTTTTGGTTTTTAAAGACATCTCCAACACTAGTTTAACAAAGCACACAAAGCACCCCCCAACTCAGAAGAACTATTAGTGGTAGGTACACACAAATAATTGTTTCTGGGAATCGAACCCAAAACACCAGGCGTCAGAAAGCCATTGCCGTAACCACTAAGCCACGAGTGCTGGTACTGCTGTCTAAGTGTAAGTATTATATTCGATAATCCGACTATTTTTATATATAAGTAGGTATTACTAGCTGACCGACAGGCATGGTCGTGTCTTAAATAAAACTAAATTAGGCGTCATAGTTCTGAACTAACCGTGATGTGCACTAAGAGCAGCGTGCATTTTGTTAAACGGCATATCTAACGGATGCATTAAAAAAGTTTATATTATCAACAACGTTAAGGATACCTTCATTAGAATTAATATGGCGGTTAAGTATTCTTCATTTTCTATTTTTTTCTGTCATAAAAACCTTCTGACAATAACAAACACACCAAGAGGAGAATTACCGAAATTCGATGTAGCCGTTACACGTGTTGCCATGACCAAGTGAAATACGGATTTATTTTTATATTTATAGATAGATGAAGGATACCTTTTATATTATTTATTATTTTAAATTGGAGACGTATTTATTATCTACCTCTAGTTGGTTTCTAATCTAGGCGTGGCGTGCAGGCGTCGCGCTGCCCGTACCAGGCAACTCACTGGACTCAGAAATTTGGAATGTTGCCGACCTTCAAACTGACTGTGTGGTGCAAGTTATGAACTTGCGACCTTTATGTTTTTGTAAATAAAAAGTGGTTCTAAAATATATGTCTGACTTAATAAGTTATAGTAGTTACTGAAGAAATTTATGTAAAATCTTAAATGAGATAGGTATGCTCGCCATTGTACATCATCCCTGCCCCTCCCGACTCTTAGTTTGCAAAGAACCATTCGATGAACCTCGTAGACCCCAAAGTCCGAGAGGCCCGCGAACTGTAACGTGCACAGTTGTACAAAACTCCCCTAAAAACTAAACGTCATAATCCCTCAATTCCCTGCCATGCCAACGACCGCTGAGCCGAGGTCTCAGTCCCACAGGGGACACCCTCGCAAGAGGTTGCGCAGGTTGCTTGGTTAGTACTTTTTAAACCATTTATTTGGGCTGGAGCTCTGCTCGCTTTTAAGCCAGGTGAAGTAGCAAAAGGCTAACTACATAATGTCCGTCCGAAAAAAAGATCATGAACATCATCTTTAAATTTGAAACTTTCATAACTGACATTCATGTGTATATATTTTTTTAATATCTATCTTTACTAGCATGATAAGTACTATCTATCTATATGCTGTTAAAGCGAGAAGGCATAAGTTATAGAAGCAACTTGTGTATCCAGCTAGGTAATATCAACATTATTAGCTTATTTAAGGTGAAAGCTGATTATGGGCCTCCCATTGGATTTATGTATACGGTCGGCATACATGCATACGGCCCGCCTGATGTTTAGCATTACCCATTGTTAGTCTTGTAATAGATAGAAGATGTATTATTAACTCATAATTCCGTTGCCTATCGAGTTTTCCCTCATACAAATTCTGACGACCTTACTCAGAACAGAATATAAATCAATTATGTTTTTGTCAAGTTATTCTCTTATATAAGTTCTCTTTTAATTAACAAAGAAAATGAAAAAAATCGAGAGGAAGTATGTTTTTTTTATATGTTTTTAGTGTACTACCCATTCGCGTTAATTTAGTTAACCATTGCTTTGGAATTCACTCCCTAGATGGATGTTACTAGGCGTCCGGAAAAAGCCGGACAGAATAAGGCTTTTGATTGAGGGTCCGGCTAAAACAAATAGGGCAGTATTGTCCAGCTTTTGATAAACTTTTAAAATTTCGTAAACGAACGAGCTTCGAGCTAGGCATGCGAGCTAACTGTCGGTCGTTCCACTATCCACAAATCTTTAATACTCTAGAGTGTCCGGCTTTTATACCCAAATGTCCGGTTATCTGGCTGGTCCGTCCGGCTATTTAGTTAATTATAAACGAATTTGTCTCTACTAAGCTTCTTTCTTGTAGCTATAGTTAATTCAAATAAAAAATACTTTTCGCTGCATTGAAGTTCGATCGCTAAATACTTTGTTTTATACCGAATCCCAAAATAAGCACAGTGGTACGAATTTATGTAAATTGTACCATGTCAGAGCGATGAAATTTATATTGTGTTTCATTTGCATGATTGTAAGCCCGTATAACGACCGCTAATGAACATGGGCCTCCTCCTGCCTGAAGAAGGGTTTTTGTCATGGTCACCACCTATATACGGACGGTCACCGTAGCCTAGTTGGTAGTGCTCCTGCCTACGAAGCTGGTGGTCCTGGGTTCGAATCCCGGTAAGTGCAAATATTTGTGTGATGAGCACGAATATTTGTTTCTGAGTCATGGATGTTTTCTATGTATTTAAGTATTTATCTATCTATATAAGTATGTATATCGTCGCCTGGTACCCATAGTACAAGCTTTGCTTAGTTTGGGGCTAGGATGATCTGTGTGACATTGTCCCTAGATATTATTATAATTATTATATACGTACATGAAATGAAGCGATAGGTAAAGGATAAAAAGTTTATACTCTATTTCTACATTTCGATAACAGTTTTTGAAATTGGTATCAACGTATGTGTACCTACTTAAGTATGTAAGTATATTATTGAAAACGATTGTTATAAAATATGTTAAAACATCAATAATAGGCAGGTACTAGAGAACGGAAGGCAGCGTTTCCGTGTATGTTGCAACATGTGGCATGCCAAAACTCCCTTCAGGAGGTCCATGTTCCGCAGTGGACGTTATACGGACAGATGGTGATGAAAATTATTGTATTTTTGAGGCCTGTTTCAGCCCTAAAAATACACTAATCTAAATATTTTGGAATTACATATTATTCGCTGTTAGCCATTTTATATTAGGTACCTACTACATTATATTAAAAATAATTATGAACAAACGTCATTTTGTTTTAACCATGAATTCTTATTTATTATGCGATACCTAAAGGTAGGTATTAGAAGATTTTGGTAGAACTATGCAAGAAAACATATAAAAACAACAATAGGTCAATAATGGGCTCGAGCTTTTGAGCTTATTTATGTTTAGTGATTTTTGATACCTATCACAAATTGGCAGTTGTTTAGCTTAGCTTTGATAGCCTTAAAAAAAAAGTTTTCTCATTTAATTTATTGGTAGGTACGGCTATCTTAAACTTTTTTGAACTGAAACAATAAGACGGTAATTTATAATTGAACTGCAATTGTAAGAAGGAAATAAATATCATAATCCTAAAAATAATATATAAATTTTAAAGCTTTGTCTTAAAGTTTATTAAATATGGACGTTTCGGTGGTTTTTATTCCATTCTTGTAAATTGCAATTCAATATATACGTATTGATGATTCTTCATTTGACGTGTTGTATTGTTAACCAGGGCATATTATAGAATAACATTCAATCAATCAATCAATAATTTATTTGTTAGAATGAGGTAATAATACAAGTTGTTGGAATGAAATTTTCGAGATACACCTTATTCTGCCCTATGCCCTATAGGGCAAATTATTCTAAATTAATATTAAACTTAAACTAAAACATAATTAACATTAGTAGTAAATGACATTTTTTATAATAAAATAGGCGTGACGACAGTATCAAAAAATTAAAGATTTAATGTTTTTAGGGGAAAGTACATATAAAAAGAAATTATTACACTTATTTATTTTTATATATAACCTTGAGATTAATGTGATTTTTAATAATATAAAAGATTAAAATACTGCAATCGGCCATTTTGACTGAAACACCAATCACGGCGCATGACGTCACGATATTGTAACCATCAAAGAGAATTTATCCACTACGTTAGGTTTGGCGGACTCAATGACATTTTTACAATAGCGTGACGTCATAGCCGACGCCATGACACTTGAGGCCTTTTTTCGCGTGCTATTAAAATTTAATAGAAATATGGCTTAAACTTCATTAAATTTAAATTTATTACCGAAATATTGTGTTTTTCGTACTTAGAAAATGACTACCCACGCTGCGCAAGAGGATTTCAAAATCTTGCCTCATGCAAGAAGGAAATAAATATCATAATCCTGAAAAAAATATATAAATTTTAAAGCTTTGTCTTAAAGTTTATTAAATATGGACGTTTCGGTGGTTTTTATTCCTTTCTTGTAAATGGCAATTCAATATATACGTATTGATGATTCTTCATTTGACGTGTTGTATTATTAACCAGTGCATATAGAATAACATTCAATCAATCAATCAATCATTTATTTGTTAGAATGAGGTAATAATACAAGTTGTTGGAATGAAATTTTCGAGAGACAGCTTATTCTGCCATATGCTCTATAGTGCAAATTATTCTAAATTAATATTAAACTTAAACTAAAACATAATTAACATTAGTAGTAAATGACATTTTTTATAATAAAATTCACATAGATTAGATTAATTATACAGTTTTCATTTTATATTTTAAGCTTATCTTTGTGCAAAAAAATAAAAAAATAAATAGTAATAATAATCATTATGTTTCAAACATTTTATGGAATTATTCTTATTAGTCACGATTGTATATTGAATATGACATTTTCTTATAATTAAGTTTAATTAAATCTAGATTAGTCCTAAATAGTTATATTATTTAATTTAATTTTAATACAAAGAATAATAATATTCAATTTTTAGGTAGGTATTTATTTATCATTACTTTAAGTTTGCCCTATTCAACTCCTGCGTCTTGCCCATCATCATTATCCCGTCCTCATTATCTTACTTTTTCATAGTTGTAGAAAAATGAACCTAAAATGTTCATCTGAATAAAAAATGTGTGCAAGTTATTTAGATAACTACACCGTTTCGTTTAACTTTTCTTAGCTTTGTTGAAGGAAAATGGATATAGAAACAAATACGCCAAAAATCAGTCATCAGAACTAATAGGTATCGAAATAAAACGAAAATGCGTCATACTTACGTGGTTATTACCGGCAATTTGAAAATATACCGATTTATAGTGAATATCGTTGCACCATTTTCCTCATGACATAATCTTTGACTGCTTTCTATTTTGTAATAAGGGCGATTCCAAATAAGACGTTGGTGCCGGACTGTCATCGCAGTAGTAATGTAATTTACACATAGGTAGACACAAACAATATATAATAGGAACTTGGCTGCTTATTTCTTTACCTACATATTGATATAATTATAAGTGGTTTAAACATAAAAGATACGCGTTAATGGGCCCAAATTCCTGACAGTTGACGGGATACAAAAGGAGTATGCTTATGCTTTGTTGCTATTATACCAACTAACGGTCGTATGACAGCATCGAGAGCCGTCTGATGCCCTTGTAGTCTGATGATTCTCCTAAAAATATTTAAAATCATCCAAAAGGCCCATGATCTACGAGGAAAAAAACTAGCAATAAGTAATTTTGCATGAAAATACACAAACACAGAAAAACATGTATAGACATTCACGCAATTTTGCCCGGTGAATTAGCCAAAGCTTCATGTCTAACTACATAATTATATCTTTCAGAAAAAAAACAATATTTATAGTCAGCTGCTGTGCGGCAGTAGCTATTTATTCAGTGTATTTTGAAAGCGCCCTAAGAAAATTATCGGGGCCAAGGCCAGAGCTTGTCGGCACAAGGATGTTTAATAATCTTGTCCCGCTGGCTTTGGTTTATTGTAAATTTCTTAGTAACAGGAAAAAAGCTTCAATTTCAATCTTAATGTACCAGTAAAACCTGTCCATACTGCACTACAGCCCAATCTCATACTTTATTACAAAGCTAAAGTTAGGACTTTTGTAAACATATGATTTCCTTAAAAAGGCACCTGTACATTACTGTACGTTTGGCGCACAAATTATTGCGAGAACATTTGTGAACTATGATGTAGACCGACGGTATCACAAAACTCTCCTAAAAACTAAAATTCACTCAATCCCAGCGACTGCCCTGGGTCGATGTCCAGCCCCACAGGGGACGCGCTCTTATGCAGGATCCTTAGTTTGCAGTTTATAAGCGCGTTTGCCATTATTTCCGTTGAAGTACCAACATCTTCGTGGGTGACAACATAAATGTATTTAGTTATCCATGCATTTGTGTTCTATTGGCCATAAAAATCTAGTGTTTTACTTCATCAGTCTACGTGCGATGCTTATCATAGGCCTTCTCTTTAACAAACTTTGGAAAGCCAGGGCCGCTCAGGGATATTGCCGTAATCATCACGCTTGGCACGAGGATTGGTAGTAAATTGGGAGTATCTTTGCGCTCATAGATACTCCACCAACCCATCAGATGTATGTCCCTTAGCCACCTCATAAGACGACACCCATACGATGATATAAGGTAGTTTATTCTACGCCGGAAACTACACGGCGCAGTTTGGCGCATTGAGGTTATTTGCCAGCTCTTAAACTCAAAGAGATAAAATACGTATCCGCGATCACGTTACGCAGTTCATCTGGTTTTTCCAGAGCCATGGTTCCACTGCATTCACATATCCGTTTGCATAACGCACTAATGTGCTAATAAGCTAATATTGTGCTACAGGAAGAGAGGAAGCCTGTCATTCCTTACTTTCACTAGGAAAAAACTAACAAGGATAGAACCGTCGCTGTAAGTCCATGGGAGAGCGAATATAATAAAGTCTAACTAGGTAATCTAGGTCTGGCGCCCACACACATAACAATAATTATTGTGTAGTTACTTACTGGGTACTTAATGTTGCTAGTTTCCGTTGTGGATATGTGAAAGGTAGTCACGAAAAGGAAATTTTCTTAAATGCGTGCTATTGCGTACTATCTATCAGGGGAGCCATTAATAGTCATGTATGCTGTCATTAATGTATTCTATTAATATGTCTGTAGGTACTGTTTTATGGGCAACCTCCGTAGCGTAGTGGTTTTTGGCTCGCTTTAATATATCGGAGGTCTAAGATTTCTCTCCGGGTCTGGTTAGTTGAGGGACTACTTTCCGTGTCTCGGAAAGCACGTTAAGCCGTTTGTCGCCAGGTTTGATTCGCGTATCTGGATAAGTAGGTACCCTACATAATATATACAAAAAACTTTTGTCTGGAAAAAACTTTCTTAAGTTCAAAATATTTGACTAGCTATAAGCTTCTGAGATACAGAAACCTCGGAACTTAAGTAAGGTCCTATTGAAATCAAAAGTTATTTAAAAATCAATTAAATGGTTATTAATTAATATCTCATAATTATTATTTAAACTACATATCTCCGTGCCTCGGCAAGCACGTTAAGTCATTGGTGCCGATTATTATAACATTATCTATAATAATCATCGTATAGCAAGGAACGGGCAGCAGCGTTTCCTTGTGTAGTACAACATAATACTTCGGTCGCCAACCCGCCTGCCATGCGTGTTGACAATGGCAAATACTCTCCCTCGGGAGGAGGCCCATGTTCAGCAGTGGACGTTGTACGGGCTGATGATGATGATGAATATTTGAACTATGACTGATATAACAAGGAAAGTTATTGCGGTCAAGGTCAATGCGAGAAAGTACCTACGTGATCCTTGCATAATATTTACTAACTTGATGAAACGGTGTTGTATATTCTAAAAAGATTGATTGTGGTAATAATATAGATAATCCAAAAAGATTCCCAATTTTAGAGACTCAATCGCGCGGATTAGGTTTAAATTTGTAACAGATTAAAATAAAGTGCAACGTGTATTTGTAAGCTTTAACTGTAGGTACATAGATATTAAACGTGATTTAATTAGAAATATTAAAGCATTTTTGGATTTGTAATAAAATAACTTATTGGAACGATGTTTTTCTTTGTTATCCAGCAGATGACTATAGAAAGGACAAATTGAGCAAACAAGTGACCTTATGGTACCCAAGAGTGGAGTGTAGGAGGAAGAAATAAATGCCATGACTGTAACATTATAATGTTATGCTATTTATACTTAGCCAATACGATAAAGTATTAATTAGGTAACCACATTAGAAATATTTATTTGTTTAATGCACTTTTTCTTATTTAAGAAGCATCGTCACTTAATGACCTGGTATTTCCAATACCACAGGTTACCGGATTTGATGTATTGTTACTTTTTAGGGTCTAATGAATATGAAATCGATAATTTAGATTAGATATAATCTCAAAATTGAAAAAAAATTATACCAAATTACCTTCTACACAAAAAATAATGCAAGTAATTACCTCAGTCAATTAATACGCAGAAACTTACTGACATATCTGATTCTGATTCATCAACGTACTGCTGCTCGACCATGCAATTTGTAGGTTAAATATTCCTCAAGTGACGTAGCAGTCCACTAAAATAGGATTTTTGAAAATGCAATCCCTAAGATGAAAAATCATAATCAGCCCGTACAACGTACACTGGTGAATAAGGGCTTCATCCCGAGGGAGAGTTTTGCCATAGTCGCCACGCTTGGCAGGCGTTGAACGCAGTACTTATTATGTTATATCTCACAGGAAAACGCTGCTGCTCCTTCGTTGTTATAGATGATGTTATAACATTCGGGACCAATGGCTTCCGTAGTCTTACTAAATACAAAGATTTAATAATATACAAAGATTTTTTATCCGGCGTGGGGGTCGAACCCATGGGCTCCGAGACTTAAAGCAAGACTTATACCGCTGCGCCACGGAAGTTGGCAACATCTAGTTCTGTATATAGTTTCTATTCTAAATAAAATAAACGTAAGATCAACAACAAATCAAATTATACCTAGTCTGTATAATATTTTGGTTCAATTTTAAGATGAAACAACAGTATTTTCTGCATACCGTCCGTCCCTCAGGGACCTCTTGGGCAGCTTGATTAGTTTGTCTATACTAATATTATAAGGAACAAAGATTTGATTGTTTGTTTGTTTGAATTGTATAGGCTCTGAAACTACTGGACCGAATAGAAAAATTCTTTCACCTTTGGACAGCTAAACTATCCTCGGATGACATAGGCTATATTTATTTATGAAGTTCCCACGGGAACGGGAGTTACGCGGGTGAAACCGCTCGCGGGATGGTTGTAATTTATAAACTATTTAAGAAGCATAGAACCTGAAGTTTCTAGAAAAAGCATCGTGGCTGTCTTCCAAAGATAACTAACTCTACTTTGTCATCTCAGATCAAGTAAGACCAGTTACGAATAATATACGTAATATTATTTTAATTACCTATTAAATTATTCTTTATAAATAATATTTTTTTATAACAATTACGCTCCTAAAGCGACTAAATATAACGCTCCTCGAATTTGTTTACCAAAAATGTTTATTCGGACTATCAGTTCTCGTTGAAACATTATTTAGATTTCAATTTCTATTAAAAATCAATCGTAAATTACAGAATAAATTAATTCATAAAATATTTTTAACATCTAATAGGTACCAAATATATTAAATTCTCTTATTTTGACTTGTAGTAAAATTTCAATTGCATTCCTATTTGTCGCTAAGATTACATAATAATATAAATAAAACATCTAAGTAACATCAACATCCACGTCTATCTCATTTGTTTTCAATTCAGGCATAATTACCGTCCAAAATACCATTAATTACACAGTAGCACACCCAATTGTATCTTTATGCACCTAAAACCAAAACAAAAACACATCGAGTTGTTGTTCTTACACAATTTGCCCCGCACCTCCTCTCCCCCTCCTCTCGAGGTCGTCCTCCCCTCCAGTCAGCGAAAGGCTTCGCACTTTCACTCCTGGAATTTGGCGATGGGCTCTGACGTCATCTTTGCGCAAGTTGATGCAACTTGTTCATGGCGTTAAAATGCGTTTAGTTGAAAATGTTTTTGTTTCGAACTATGTCATATTGGCGTTGTTATTTTAATTATCGAAACAAAGAATGACTGGTGTTCTCTGGTTTTGTTATTTTCTGTAACATTGCCTAATAATGATTTAATTAAAAATATATTACGTGATTCTAGTTTTTATGTTTCGAGGAAAAAATCCTATTGTAGATGTTAAAGACTAGGATAAGATTATTCAGTTGGTATACTACATAAGTAACTTACACTTGTAATTCAAGTGACGAAATAATATAATTAGTACAATTATTTGGTGGAAAATATTTAACTTAAATTCTGATTCTCTTATACCTGACGGATTATTTAATAATCAATGTAATGGGAATTATATTTAGAACAATATTATAACTATTGGCCATTATGAGGCACTCAAAATGCATTGTTCTACTTAAGGCATTTGATATGCCTAAATAGGGCTATTTGCGTTACTTCGATATGGTTTCCCTCAGGGTAGTTAACTTGTGTCCTACATTACGTTGACTTTTTTAGAAGGAATTGAGTTAAGATGTCGTAAGAATTGAATGTAGTTGCAAAACAAATCACTTTCCTATTTTTGAAAGTATTTGAATAAGCAATTAAGTTTATCAACTTTGGATAGAAAAATATGCCCATTCAATGTTATTAATTAAAAATAAGGGTTGTCAAAAAATCAAAATCAAATTTTAATGGCCATTTTATTTATTATGACAGTAAAAAATATTCATACAATCTACATTAGTTTGGTCCTGTAATAGTTATATTATAATGCATTACAATGCAGCTCAATCTATAATATAAAAATGAATCGCAAAATGTGTTGGTAAGCGCATAACTCTACAAAGCCTGGACCAATTTGGCCAATTCTTTTTTTTTAATGTTCGTGGAAGTTCAAGGATGGTTTTTACGGCGAGAAAAATTCGAATAATTGCCTGAAAACCCCTTAAAACAGCCTTTTTCTTTTTCCCATACAAACGTTTTCTAACTAAAATGTAGAGTCAATTTGAGCTTTATTTTGTTAATTAAAAACTTGAATTTTTTTGCCAAGTTTTTTTAGGGTAGGGGTAGTGTAGGGTAGGGGTAGTGTAGGGTAGGGGTAGTGTAGGGTAGGGGTAGTGTAGGGTAGGGGTAGTGTAGGGTAGGGGTAGTGTAGGGTAGGGGTAGTGAAGGGTAGGGGTAGTGTAGGGTAGGGGTAGTGTAGGGTAGGGGTAGCGTAGGGTAGGGGTAGGAGTACCGCATAAACGAAGTCTCTACGGCCCAGTTTATTTTATACAAATGTTTAGGTCTTTTATGTATCGATTGAGGCAGTACGAAGTCTGCCGGGTCAGCTAGTATAATATAGATCTATAATAAATCTCTATTTCTTATTATCTATCCCAACACCATTATATTATGAAATATCATTCACATTATTTACACATCGGCGGGATACAAATTTACAAACAATTTACAAAACAATTTTGTCCCGAATAAATCCAATCTATCTATTTGGCACAAAATTACAATCATTATTTACCCAATGCTTTACACATATCCACCAATCACCGCCTTTTATTATAATATATTATTATCACTTATTTATTAATTATTGCAATATGCGACGTAACTCGTCGGGCGACATAACTCGTCGATTTAAAATATTTTTAATATAAAAATTACATTCACGTTTTAATTTATTATATTTTTTTTTTATTATTTTGATATAGGCTTTTTTTACTAACTTAAATTATAACGTGTATAATTATAATCTCTTTTAGATCACTACTAAAGTGCCATAAAGCGGGCATTTTGATTTATATTTACATAATCTTAATTACCTAAAAGTTCATAGAACGTACTAGAAATATATCATAGATATATGGGATAAACATTACCAGCTTTCAACGAGAGCGAGCCTGTTAACTCGAAAAATCGGGTCGCTGACGTCTAATCGCTGGTAAAAAAAACTTATTACATAACACAGCAAATAATCCCATCCAAAAGCATTCCAGAGAAAATTACCTTTCTCGAATCCTAAGGAGGGATAGTGTACACGACGCCTATTAATTCCCAACCTCACGACACTTGTCGTTCACAGAGGTTGAAGAAAATTCGGTCGTCAACAAACTCGGAGACTGCGCTGGTATTTGCGATGCTCCGCAAAAGACAGCCAGTCATCGTACCGTCCGCATTACCGCGGCTCTCACACACTTATATACAACTTGAATAAATTATTTACAGGTAGCGATAAAACTAGAGTATTTATAATGAGTAAGGATGACAAAATTGGTAAACGAGCCTCTGACTCCTTTCGGTTTTCTTCATGATTCCCTTCTTGTAGTACTGTCGGATACTTCGGGACAGCTTGTCGTAGTTCATGGCAGGCCTGTTCTTTCTTTTGCCCCACAGTTTGGCCACACGTACGGAGTCTTCAATCTTAAACACTCCGTTACCTGTGGAACACAACATGAATTAACAATGGGTGCGTAAAACGGTTTCCTAAAATTCAATGTTTGCGAGACTTTGGCTGTATAAGTTATTCGAGGTCAGCGAGCATTAAACTGTTGGCATTTGTAACATAAATATCAAAGGATTATGTGTTAGTAAAAGCTATCGACTTTTATTACCAAAATCAAATATGTTTGTATATTATGATCCTATCATCATTAAATATGAAAGATTTTGTGACGATATCGGTACATTTTGGATACGATATAAACGATATCATCAGGCAAATTAAAATCCATTAATGTGGAATAAAATTAAAGTTACAGTGAAAGGTAAGTTCGATGGAGAAGGAGACGTGAGTATAAAAACCGTTAAAACGTATTCCGATTTAATTTCAGATTTCAACATCGGTGAATTAAATGACACGTTTGCCAATTAATGGAAAGTTTATCTTTGAACTATAGCTGTATCAATAAATATTGATTAAGAAGGTTAATTAGTGGCACGTTATAGTTACAGTTACGTGGCAAACATATAATCACACTAATAAGCACTTAATAACTATGACATGCATATTATTAAACCACACACACCTACAACGTATTATTTAGATAAATACTAAGAATTATAGATACTATATATTATCATATCAGATTATCTAGTATGAACATTTTTCAGCGTTTTTTATTGAGCTTAAGTAAAATTAGTTATTGTAGTTTTTGTTGTCATTTACATAAATATAGGTATAATTATTTTTTTCAATTATTCTAATAACATTGATTTAAAGAATGCGTACAGGGATGTTTGGATTGGTCGTGATCCAAAAATGGTCTAGCCACAACACCATTAATCGAAACAAAGCCAACTCTGAACGAGTCACGAGTCTTTATTTAAGTTATTTTATAGAACAAAGTGGTAAATGGCCTGATCACCTTGGCTTAGAATGTCACTTGAATTTTCCAATACTCAACCATATACGACTTGGCTGTAATTTAGATTTGCTCGGAAATCACATTGAACTACCTGCATTCTATAAGAACTGATTAAGTACAATTTATTATTGGTTAATTGAATATTCTTAACATGTCTTGTTTTAGGTTTTTTCTTCAATGTTCATTAAAACTCTATGATCTATATTTAATGGTGTTTAAATTAACTTTATCACAGAACTATACTTTATATTAATTGTTATTTGTTCTATTTCATATATTTATTTGTAACTAATAGAACACAATGGAGTTTATTGTTGAAATGTCAATATACATTAACCTTATAGTAATTTACCTCTTGAAAACAAATCTATTATCCTAGCGAATTTATGTTTTTAACTGCGTCGTATCCTTCTCACAAACTTTTCCTTATTTTTCATTCAATATTTTTGATTATAAATTATTTCAAAGTCTATTGATAACTGTTCAAGCAGCAACATCAATTGGTTATTTAACATATCTGAGTACTTTCGTTGTTATTATTTCCTCTATTATTCTATTTATAAATGATCGGTGTTAGCTAAAGGAATACAAAGAGCCATTAATATTCAGAATAAAGTAATCTACTATTATCAACTTAGATCAATCACTTATCAGCGTGGCTTGCCTCGCACAACTGGTTTGAACAAAGGGTCATTTTGTGTAGCAGACCCATTATAATACCGTGGGTACTTGTCGAACAGGTTTACAAATCCTTTTTTTCACGTCAATTCTTTTATACTGCTTGTGGCGACTGTATGTTGTCATTCTGTGTAAGTAATTAAAGCCTTCTTTGTGTACTATTTAAGATTGTCATAATTCTATATCGTTAAAGGCATATTTTTGGTGATCAGCGAATAACTGCTTACGGTTTTGTTCACACGTTGCACAGTTAAGCGCATATACAAAAATATTAATCCAAAATACACCACCTAAATGCATGTATAATTTGCGGGAAAATATGAATATTTTGGAAAATCCATAGGAAATATTAGTACGACCGAAATATTTTGACTGCCGTATTCCCAAAGAAAATATTATCACAGTCAATCATTTGATTAAAAACTTCTTTTCAATGTTATGTTTGAATTCTAAATCTTCTCATTATACTGCTTTTGTTGCTGTTTGTTATTGATTTCGTTTCTTTTTTTATTATGAATGTGTATTAGGTAGTTATACAAATGTAAGTAGGTATAAAATATAATTACTAGTGCAATCAATACAAACCTCTTACGTATTTGTTTGTTAATTAATCAGTTCTCGTGTCCCTGTTAATGAATGCCAGATAAGTTATATAGATGCATAAATATTGGTATAATTGGAGATAAATATTAATTATTATTTATATGTCTTTACGTATCTCGAGGTCTCGGATTTTGATTTACGGATCGGGTAAAGTTATATTAAGTTTTTTCAACGACGTTTTTTTATTTGTTTCTATACTTTCTTTGGATCGAAATCGTAAATTAGAAGTTGAAGCATTAAAGACTGATGCATAACACGATTTCATTATTATTTCAATCTCACATGCACTTGTAAAAATGCAAATGAAAAATCCAGTTTTTAATTTTGTGTCAATTACTGAAAACTTTAAATCATTATTATTGACGTCAATCCGATGATAATCTGATAACATATAATGTAGTTTTCCACACGAATGATAAATTAAAATGACTTAACCACAAATATAAGGATGACATCATTCCAAATGTATTTAGATAAAAATAGAGGTTTTTATCAAGATATCTCAATATTAAGCGGAGAAATTTGAGGTTGATATTATTCAATCAACTTAATGCTTTTTATAAATTTTATAATAGACAATTTAACTTTTAACTAAAACAGATAAAACCTTTCATATAAGTGTGTGATGTAAGTTATTCCTATCCAGCTCTTATTTTTTGGACGAACATATATTGTATCCAGCTCGAAGGACGATATGGTGACGTAATAAAGCTAGACTTAAGAAACTATGAAATTGGTTTAAGCTATACAGGGTGTCCCAAAAGATTACGTAGCTGGGAAGGGGGGTGATAGGGATGGTCACAAGGGTCACCAGAAAAATATAAAAAATTCCCTCTGGGAGTTTAAAAAAAAAATGGCATTTTTTAAAAGACAAGAAATTTTACACCTTGTGCTAACTGTACCTACAAATATGGCTGTATTTAAAAAAAATGCTGTTATGTAATCTTCAATAACAACAAGGTCATCAACATCAACATCAAAAATAACAAGGTGTAAAATTTTAAGTTTTTAAAAAAATGCCATTTTTTTTTAAATACCCAGAGCGGATTTTTTTTTTATTTTTCTAGTGACCATTGTGTCCAACCCTGTCACCCCCTTTCCCAGCTACTTAACCTTTTGGGACACCCTGTATATAATATCAGAAAATTATATTGATACTTACTTCGGTCTAACCACCGTATCGCCGATCCATGGACGTGGGGAGATGACAGAAGCTCTTTCAGGAATTGCCATAAGTGTATGTGTGTGCTGCCTGTCTTCGCCTTTCCACTAATTGTTGTTGTACTCGTACTCATTGATTCTGCTTCTTCATCTAAAGCAAAAGATACATAAACATTACTCATTACAATAATTCTTTGTAAAGGTATAAATAATACGAGTGCAACGTAGTTCCAGGTGAAACCAAGCGGCCGTAGCTAGGGCTAGGGTTTCGGACTTGTGTTCGAACCCCACCCATTGCACAACCGACGTGAACCCACTCGTAACACAAGCATTTTAGCTTAGCACGAGGGGTTAACAAGAATACTAGTAGACTGCAAAACTCTGCTAATATTCTTTAAAAAAAAAAAAAAAAACATCTTATACCAACATTGTCTAAAAATTATTCTATTTCTTTGGTGAATTTTCATCGGTCCATCTAACGTAAATGGTTGCCTGGAAGTTATTGTTTCTAGGCCGCCATTCATTATTTGTGTTAATGTTTTTATTTAACATCACTCCTATTAAGTACAGGACTTATTTCTAAATGTATAGACTATTATGACAAATGATAAGGATTGAACATGAATTTTCATAATTTACAAAAATTAAAATAAATTACATTTCGGCTGATATACAAAGATTAATTGATTGTTTATAATAATAAAGATATTGTTATTATTTTAACACACAAAGTGTTTTGTGAGAACGTGTACTTTAATGTTCATTTTGAATTATCATTGTATAATGTAGCTGTAAATACAATTTTCTCTGAGAATCACGTAGAAGATTCTGCTTAGTAATAAATTTTAACATCTTGTAGATTAATAGCATGAACATGAATTCTATCGATATATGACCTAAATGCATGAATAAGAGCATAATTTTACAATTTAGAATCATTAAAACCATCATAAAGGGCAGCAAAAAGGGAACAAGCATCTATGTGCTAGCTATAACGATGACATGTCCACATAATTTTCGTTGAAGAGTATCGTTGCAATTCATAGTTTCTGCGAAATACTAGCCCCACACATGTTTAGCTTATGCAGCATACATTATTTAAATCATTTTGCAATATAACGGCAAATATTTTCAGGCAGAAATAAGTAGTTTTAAAATAGACATTGTTAACATTAGCCGAATTTTAGCTTACGATCTTCAGTTCTAGACAGTGTAAACATTCTGACATTCAAACGGATCATCTAAACAAATCTATATACTTGCTCGAAACAGAATAAATAACAAGACTCTATTTAAAGAAGAAAGCCATGTGCTAAGAGGAATTCTGCAGACGATTTGAGAGAATTATGGCGGTTAGGATCTCGATTTTGTATTTAAACAATAACCTATAAAGTTTATATCGCAATGTCAAAAGAATTGAACTTTACGATACTAAAAGTCATGGTAGGTATTACAAGCCGTAGTTAATCAAATATCTAGTCTAGTCTAGTAATTTACATCGTACGGGTAGGTGGTAATGAGAGTTTTCACGATTAATGCAGCAGTTTTATCTTGGTCGCGTGCGACCTTGCGAGTCCGGTGGCGTGAACTAGGCCTTTGGGAAATCGCAAAAACTTGCGTTGACGTATATGGATTCAAATCGACGTGTAAGGAATCGAACGGCAATAGATCGACAATCTGTGATTGATGGATTAACTGTAACTTGACAGGCCCCTATATACATTTATTCATTTTATTGCTTCAATTTAAAATGTAATGTTTCTAACATCCAATAGTCGCGTTTATATAAATGCAAATTTAGTCCTGTTTTTTCAAAGCTAAATAGCGATTACATAATGTTTTGTTGTAATTGATAGTTAGTTAGTAGGTAGGTTTCCAGTTCAAATCTTAAAACATGCCTTTTAAGAAATCAATTGTGTTTTAAATTTGTAATTTGGTCTACTGACCTCTTTGTCCGCACTTTGTATCATATGAAGACCTTTCTGATATAAATCTATATGTCAAACAGCTTGTGTGGAATGGGTTGACAGCTGAGTCGCTGGTAATTGTCGATCGCAATTTCCTGTGCCACTATCACACACTTTTTTATTTTTATAACTGTCCAGCTATTAAGGGCGACAGGGAGTCTGGTTTGCTCGTTCTTATCGTTGGTCTTTTGTTTACCATTACATACAATTTTAATTGTTTTACGGAATAGATGGAGTTTGTTTTTAGCTTTTATATAGTTTTCTTTTTATTAGTTACAAAAATCATTTGAAGCTATATACATATATAGGGATTTTTTTTTTAATTCCCGTGCTTCTTTGGCAATACAATTCATATTAAAATGAGCTATGTCTTCAATATGTACAAATTTATCGTTCTCAACTTGAATTTTATCAACTATTCAATGTATGTATTCCTCGAATTATACGTCAACATCTCTTATCACGGGCTAATCGTGTATCACGTGTCAAATATTTTTGTCGTTTGTCCTCATTCAGTCTAATTCATCGCGGCTTTCAATTCTATCATAAAGTGAGTTTACAACATATACCTACTGTTGGCCATATATCATTAACTCGTTTGTGTCTAGAGACTGTATGTGGGACGGTAACGGTCATTGCACAATGCATGCAGCTGATGCATCACTGTGCCACATTTGACCATCTATAGAACTACCTGCTTTTGAATCATCTGACTAGAAGTGTTTAACATTTTCACATTTCAAGTTAATCTTCGAGAGAATATTAGAAGTGAAAATAAGAATCGTTAGTTCAAATAATTATAAATCTAATTATATCAAAGACCTACACGGAAATTTAATTTAACATTCATATTTAACTGCTTAAAACTACTTAAACCATAACATACCATCACTCATATCGTCCGCTGAAGGTAGTCCAGCGGGAGTGGGGATAGGTGATGGTGCTAGTTGTTGGTGATCAGGCCTCTGCGATGTTCTCCAGATCTCCAGCTGAGCGTATAACGTGCTTCCCGCCTGTAACAATAATAAACATGCTAAAATGTGTAAACACATTACACATTTTACATTGGATATTTGGACGAAGGCGAAGTATAGTCGTTAATCAGACGTTTGAACTGAACGGTCATAAGCGATTTGATCCTTGGTCTGTGCCTTTTCATGTTTTCTGTAGATGTTTGTGTATACGTTCCTTTTAAAAATGATAAACTAGTTTTTGCCCACCACTTAGTTCTCGTTGACGTTTATTTCTCTATATAACATTTGAAACCCCATTCCATCCTATTGTGAGGGGAATTTTAGTAGAGGTCAGGCTTTGGGGGTCAGCCGCTGATGTCAATAGTATTTTTATATTACAAAAAAGAGCAGTTAGGGCTATTTACGGTTTAGGTAGTCGCGACTCCTTGCGTACCAGGTTTAAAGAGATTAATATTCTTACCGTTCCCTCTGAATACATATACCAAAATATCATTTTTGTTAAAAAAAATATAGATCAATATAGCAAAAAAAGTGATATTCATAATGTTAACACGAGAAATAAACATAAAATTGCCATACCCGGTTTTAGAGTTAGTAGAACCAATAAATCATTTATGGGAAATTGCATTAGGTTTTATAACAAACTCCCTAGTCATGTAACTGATTTGCCTGATCCAACTTTTAAAGTATATATTAAACGGGTCCTCATATCTAAAGGCTATTATAGCATTAAGGACTATATTGAGGATAAAGACGTTTGGCTTCATAAACCTACTTGCGTAACACTTTCTAGAGACCCTGTACCCAAATAAAATAGTAGTACGCATAATAGTGTGATGTTCTGTGAACTATCTGTAATTGACCTACTTACATAATAATATATTATATTCATAGACCGCTAGTTCTGTCTCAAATTCTTTTATTTTTCTATTAGTATAAAAACACAATAAACAAATATTTCAAAGACAACCGTTTGGGCAAAAAATGTGTATGCCAATAAATAGTTAAAGTAACTGGACCAAAACCTACGTTCTGCCCATTTGAGTATGTTTCGCCGGACCGTCTCATGTGGGTCGTGTTAAAACCGGCAGTAGAATAACCCACTGAGTTTGTTTCGCCGGATCTTCTCAGTTGGGGCGTATTGGATCCGGTGGTAGCATTAAAGCGCGTCCGTCGTTATATACTCATGGTCCACCTAAATAATGACAATTGTTCTAACCTACTATAGACAGAACAAGCTATTTGACACAATATAGTTAAATAATAAACTAAGACGTTAAGATTAAAATAATAACTTAAATACTTGTTTAATTTGAAAATTTATAAAATATGATAATTAATAATAATAATATTATAAAATATGATATTATCTAAATAACACTTAATACTAAATTATTGTTTTGACTATTTGCAAGTGCCTGTAATAGGTTTACGTAAATAAAAATGATTTTTATTTTATTTTTATTTTAGGATGCGTTCTCTTAGCTTGCTTTACGTTAATAGTTAATAGGTTCGCGCAATCCGTTAATAGGTTCGATGTGAGTAATTATTAATAAACATGTTTGACGAATGTACAAATTAAGTAAATTTGGTGTTAAATAGTTATTTAAATGTTATAATACAATTTGCCGACTTGTTTGTATTTGTATGCAGAGGCGCGAGGGTGCGGACTTTCTTTGCTTAGAGAAAGTCAAGGCGGCGGCGCGTGCGATAGCAAAGATACCAAGCGTACCCAATACAACTCTTTTGCTATTTATTTCGTTTCACTCGTTTTAAGATGTTCTTTTATTTGTATCAATCAAGATATTTTATGTTGAAAATAAACTTTTTTTGGATAGTATATTGATTTCATTGACCGTGATTTTGACTTGATGCTAATATTTAGGTAATTTTTTTTTTGGTAGTACCATCATAGTATAATTTTTCAATGGCATTGATAATTTAATGTTACATTTCGATAGTACTACCAACTGATGGCAAATCGTCCGAGTGATTATTAGCAGCGACTGTAAAATGCAAGCCAGTAATTAGAGTTACACAAATCTACAAATCTAGACCTCGGAAACGTAAGGACGCATTACCTTCAGAAACATTTAGGGTTGTAAGTTTCAGTTTACGGTAAAGGCACATACGACGAATGTTTCTGACGTATCGCACACATTCAACCTTATGCTTTTGAGCTTAAGACACATTAAATAAATTTTGTTATGCTAGCACATACTCCTCCATATACTTAATTTCCAGTATATCCACGGGTTATAGCTACTTCTGTCTAAACTAATATTATTAAGAGGAAAGATTTGTATTTTTGTGTGTGTGTGTGTTTGTAATGAATAACCTCAAAAACTACCGTGCCAATTTCAAAATTCTTTCACTATTGTAAAGCTATATTCAACTTTTTTTTATTATTATTTTTTGTCCGGGGGGAAATGCATTTACACATTCCCACCGCCACTGCAGCGTATTCGCGCGCCGGCGGTGGGATATGTGGGACTCGCCCTCTCCATAGCGTGGTATGCTAAACTCATACCACGAGGAACGGACCCTACTACCACTAAAACCTCCCGGACACTCCTTCGATCCGCCGTTGGCGGGTGCCGGGTACGCATGAGCAATGCGGCCCAAGCTATATTCACTCTGAATGACATAGGCTATATTTAATTATGAAGTTCCCACGGGAACGGGAGTTACGCTGGTGAAACCTAGTAGCAATAAAATCGTGACTCAACTTAAAGTAGCATGATGCAATCATAACGCACTTATTTATGTCATAGTATTTAAAAACAAGTGTATCTCGCCGTTAACATTGCATAACACAGTTCAATATAAACGGATTTCCTTATAAACGCCGAAATAAAACGACCCCAATCTTATATAACACAAAAACGAACGTTTCATCTTAAAAATTGGGAGATGTAGGTGATCTAAAAAAACCGGCCAAGTGCGAGTCGGACTCTCGCACGAAGGGTTCCGTACAAGTGCGTACTTACCTATTTTTGATATCAAGAATACAACAAATAACATAGTATAAAAGTTCTTGTAGTTCGTTGTAACTTTGATCGATGTTGAATGAATGAAAGGTAAACGGCAGTTTACGGTTTATGACGTATTAAAAAAAACTTCTTACTTGATCTCGTTCAAACCAATTTTCGGTGGAAGTTTGCATGGTAATGTACATCACATATTTTTTTTAGTTTTATCATTCTCTTATTTTAGAAGTTACAGGGGGGGGGGGACACACATTTTACCACTTTGGAAGTGTCTCTCGCGAAAAATATTCAGTTTGGAAAAAAATGACATTAGAAACCTCAATATCATTTTTGAATACCTATCCATAGATATCCCACACGTACGGGTTCGATGAAAAAATTTTTTTTGAGTTTCAGTTCTAAGTATGGGGAACCCCAAATTTTTTTGTTTTTTTTTTCTATTTTTGTGTGAAAATCTTAATGCGGTTCACAATATACATCTACTTGCCAAGTTTCAACATTATAGTTCGTATAGTTTCGGAAAAAAGTGGCTGTGACATACGGACGGACAGACAGACAGACAGACAGACATGACGAATCTATAAGGGTTCCGTTTTTTGCCATTTGGCTACGGAACCCTAAAAAAATCAAGTAGTACAGTTTTATTTTCCTCGTTATGTAATTGGTGATCTAGTATGTATTTTAATATAATATTAATAATGATTATAATTTATTTGTCAGAACATGAGTACAGAGGTTGTTACATATTAATTTAAGAAACATCACATTCTACCATTCTATTCTATATAGTCTTACTACCGATTTCGGCCACGGTAGTTTATCTCTAAGAAGTTTAGCCGTACAGGACTTATTAAAGTGCAAAGCACAGCTGCACTCTAAAATTCGGTAGAATTGCTCTCAAATCCGGTGGAAAAGTTCTACTGACACTCCCGGTGAGAGATCGGTCGTAAGACCGACAGTTTAATGTGCTATTCAAGGCACAGGTGATGCGCAACCATCTTCTAAGCTTCGGGCTGGTAATATAGTTTTTCAACTAGTAACAATTTTTTTTGTTGGACCCGGGAATTGAACCCGGGACCTCGCTAGTTACGGTTGAACATATTACCGCTACACCAACAGGGCTTCATATTCGTCATTTTTTTTCTTTAAATAATTAGTAATCAAGGATAAAAGGAACACTAAATATGTTTAGAGAAAGAAAAAGGCGCAAAAAGGTGGATGCTAAAACTCATAACCACTAACAAGGATGATGTGCCATGCCAGCGCTACTATGAGTCAAAAGATAAGAAATAATAAATAAAAATGTTATCAATATTCTGTAAAACTATCTTATCTAAGTGAACCTACTTATGTAAAATTGATCAGTTTTATTTGTCAACCTTTTGTCGTTAATCGTTATTCTTCGTATACGATAAGATGATAAGGGAACAAATTTGTAAATAATATAAAAATTAAAACTATTAGAATATAAAAGATCAATAAAAATGTACAATTTACGTTATTCTTTAGGAGTGTGCGACTTCAGTGCCTAGTCTGTAACACATTGTTTTCCAATTTACGATATTAAATCGATAATAGCATATTACAAAGGCCACCAAAGAAAAGATGCATGGATGGTATGAAGAAAACTGTAAGAGCCGAGTGAAGACATGACGACAACGATAATGGAAGAGGAAAACATATTGCGATGAGCCCAAGTTACTTTCATTAAGAGGAAAAAGAAGAAGAATTGGTACTAGATAAGCAAAAATGTTGAAAATTATTTTCGTTGTAATAAGGTTGATATTTTAAGCGTACTTTATGTTCAGAGTGTCAATACGAGAAGTGGTTTGTGCAAGTGGTTTTGCATTTTTTTATTCTAGTTATTATGCACTGAATGTGCCAATTTAACACATAAATGTTGAAATAACAAAAAAAATAAACATAGCTTAGATAATAAACACTGGTAAGTCCACAAATAAATGATAACTAGTGATAAAATTATATTCCTTGACCTCTATGACAACAATATTATTCCTAGTCCCGATAACGAACGAACTTCAATAAATAGCAAATATATAAAATAATAAAGTAACTCTGTCATTGCATTTATTGAAGTTCTTACGACGCGATAAAGACGATGGTCAAACGCTACTCCTGTACAACAACAACAATTATGCCCCTGTCTTAGCAAAGGTAGGTACGATATCGACAATATTAAAACCGCGAAAGTGTCAGTTGCTAAAAAGGTGTAATTTCATTGGTCAAATAATATTTTCGTTATATTTGTTTTAAATGGCAAAATATCAATTACTGCATTTGATTTTCAACCTTATTAGCTATTGTCACTTATGCGGTGTTGCAGTATCACCGACGAAAGGCGAATATCAAATACGTATAACGTAACCGCAGGGAAGCAGTAAAAGAACTAAAACATAAAATTGAAAAAAAAAGAATATTGAAGCCATGATAAAGCAATACAACTGAGCTTCTTAAATTACTTCGAGAACAGGTTAACGTGGAGTCATAGGTTACGCTATAGATTAACTAAAAGTAAATAACGTGCGTATTAAGTTTACACCGATGAACAATTGCATTATCAATGCAGACTTTGATCTTATTCATAACCTCCAACTGACCTAATATTAAGTACAGATAATTATCATTGAGTATATTTATTACTGTTTGTCTTACCTGTGGTGCTCGTTGATTAAATTCTTCTTCGCTAAGATTAACTAGTGCTGCACCATCCATAGTGAAGTTCTCAATGTTCCCAACTGGCAAGTTGTAGTGTTGTAAAGTGAACATCACCCACGATTTTACATCACCCGTACTCCACAGCATTGGATCTATAAACAAATGTTTCGTCACATAAACTATGTTTATAATTAAAATTTTTACGGTTCACAAAAAAATCATCTTCAATATTATCAAGTCGATCTTTTGACCTTTAAATATCAACTATGTCATATTTTTAAATAAATAATCAGATATTAGTAATAGGTATGTTAACCACAATGTCTATGTATGTTATATTAATTTCTTATGACGATTAAATTTAATGTCGTCATAAATCTAATTCAACCTCACATTGATTACGGACTTACCGACTCTACGTATTAAATAAAAAAACGAGGTAGAGAAATAATAATTTCGAGGAAAAATACGACCAAGTTGTGTTTTTATATTCATAGGTTTTGCATGTTTGTATTAAATACGTCATTGGTAAGTCGAGATTATCGCCGCCTAACAAGACGCTTACGTAAGAAGATCTACTTCTAAGAAATCATTTATGTTTATAATAGCACTATGCTCGAGCGAGCATATTCTTTACGTGGAAATATATTTTTTATTGACAATATGAGTGACGTCATTAATAATTATACTAAGAGTATCAATCCAATAATAATATGTGCGTAGCACAACATTCTCATGGCATACCATTGTAAATGTAGGCAGTTATATATACTGCTAGTCTTAAATGACTATGTTATTCGACTCACCTGGTGAGATTCCAAGTACTGTGCATGTGTTGTCGACATCTCTCTTGGTCTGTTCGATGGCCAGGGATAGGACCCGGTCGATGTCTGGTGCTACTAAAGCGTCGTCACCTCCACTGCTTTCTTCCATTTTAACAGTTCCTAGTTCAAATGGAATTGGTTTAAGATTTAATCTCTTCTGAAAAGATGTGTCTTCAAGCGCCGATCTTAATAAAATGTGATCTTTCGGTTCTTCTACCTCCACTTTCGGTGTGAGATAACTGTGTTGAATACTGTCCTGGGCAATTTGGTTTTCTTTTAAGAGCTCCTCAATGTCTATGTATTCGTCGTGTTGTGGGACCGGTGAGGAGTATTGATTGTGACTGCCGTATGACACACACGATCCTGATGGAGATAAGGGGTAGGGGGACGCAAAGTCTGGAACCGCTAATCTGTTGGGTTCTTCTTTGATGTATATTTGTGGTGTGTTGTATTGGAGAGAACTATATGGCGAAGGGGGTTGAAGGGCAACAGTGGGTATGGAACCTTCATCAGAGGAAGGCGAGGGTGTAGGGTAACCCTCAAAATCGTAGTGGTGTTCTAAGTAGACGTTATTTGTGTTGTCTTCGGGATAAGGTGGGGGTGGCTTGTTGTGTGGAATCGGTGGGGAATGAAGCATGGATTCTGGGGGAGATGCAGCGCCTAGTAAGCGGAGCAAGTGTTGTAGGTCGGCGGGGGAGCCGGGGACAGCTCTCTCGCCCTGGGACGCTGACGGCGGGCTGCACCCGGACCGTGGCACCGTTTGTGGCATCTGTGAAAAAAGAAAAATATGTTATATTATTTGTTGATACAACATTCCGCGAAAATTCCTAGACCAAATTAGTTCCATTTATATTTCACGACGCCTTCTTGGTATTCACACATATTTAATCAAAACATATAAGTGTTAATATTTTTTTTGGACACAGTCAATATTTGTATTAGGCATTCGTAAATTTATTTATGATTTGAGATTGACGAGGTCTATGACCGTCTGCACAGCTAAATCTAGATAAAAAAAGTATTTTAGAAGCAGATCCAATTCTCATAAACTGCAAATACAAGATACATAAACGCTCTAGTTTTAGCTTATGCTTCGAAGATGTAATTAACTTATGCTCATTTATTTTTTGTTTAAATTATCGTTATCATTTTATGTGCTTATCTCATCGCTATAAGCCCAATGCCGATATTAACAGATGTCCCAATCCTGGCGTTGAGTATTTATCTATTTACTGCGTCATCTTTTCGGTGTTAAATAAAGTAGACAAATTATTATGCTTGCTTGTTTACAGATAAATTATTATAAGTACCTACTTTAAACCTTCACCCATATTTGATACACGAAGTATTCTTATTTTTAACGTCTAAACTTTTTGGTTTACGTATCAAAACTATCAAATTTTAATGTTTTATTGTAAAAACATTTAGGAATAGATTTATGTAAATATGATGTAGAGTGTTTGGTAATAAACCAAGTTTCAATTTATAAAAAAAGTCTATAAACTATATTTGTATTATAGGTGATAAAACGAATACTTAATAAGTGTATGATACGCTTCTGATTAAAAAAATACATAATTTAAATTCGTAGCAATTACCAAAAATGATATTAAGGCGCGGTGAATAGACGACTTTTACGTATTAGTTTTGTCACTGTTGCTCCGCGTAGAAATGAAAGAGAAGTGAAGAGACGCCGCGATGGCGCAACCTTTACGTTCGACCCGTTCGAGTTATTAAATACTTTAATCCTTGCAAATGTCTTATTCCAATCGATAAATAAAAACAACAGTTCCCTTTATTACTATTATATTACATCACTGTTATTAATATTATCAAGATTTGTTCATAAATAATACAGTTACAATTGCTACAATTTCAATTTAAATGGTTATTTTATGGTTTTTTTTATCGAGAAAATTTACCGAAAACGTGTTTTGAACACAATAAATATGATCAAGATTAATATATATTTTTTTAGCTGCTCTAAAATGTAAACATTTGGCTATAAAACTGTTTTGTGAAGCCTATTTTGACTAGGTACAGCGCCTTAAATATTTACAATTAAACGCAAAATCAAGTCACCCTTTTGTTATGGAGAAGGAAATTGCTACTACTTAATATACTGAAAAATATCGATCATAAGTTTCATGCCATCAAATACATTAAAAATTGCAGACCAATCTCCCTCAGCATGTTTAAGCCATTCATATTTAAAAATTTAAGTATCAATAAAAAAAAACTTACTCTGAGCAAAGACAATCCCATTTCATTCACTCTTTGCCAACAACTGCGTTATATTTTTCATTGCGAAAATCTAATAGAGACCGGTTAGTCTAGATCTCCACAAGTTTCATGTTATTTTTTTTTCATTTGAAACAATTGTTGGAAATTTACATAGTTCCCACGTATTAACATCGCTCTTTAATTGCATGGATTGTCTATATTTTGATTAGCATCGTTTGTTGTGATTGAATAACGTTGTTTTACTTGTTTTAGCAACAATAAGTATCTATAGCACACAGGTATTAACGCGATAAAAATTACCTTTTTATACGAGGTTTCGATCAAGTTATATTGATCGTGGTCGCGGGCAGACCTAGTATCTAGTAATCTAGTGTAGAAATAATTATGTCACAGGTAAGCTTGGGCAGACGTGTTCTGCTAGTTTTGGATTTAAACAATAGGCCATCCTTTGTGGGCGTATCATTTAATAAAATAAGAACCTGCCATGATTATAGGATATAAGAAGGCAGCAGCTAAATACAGTAGCCAAACCCTTATAACTTCAAATATCCAGAAAAAGAAAATATGAATACGGGCCCAAAAACCTATAATTTGTTTACAAATCCAATCCATCTATTTTCTGACGACAAGAACAAAAACAAATAAGACAGCCCAAAACTGAAAATTTTAAAGTTAATTCGTTAAACAATTTCAGTTTTATAATATCGGAGCGTTTATAGATAGATTATTATTGAATGTTTAACCAATACCAAGAATTCTTCTTCTAATAGCATAAATTAAGTTGTAAGCATCTTTGTTTTTATTGGTTATAAAAGTGTTGATGATATCATCATTTGTACATGATCGATCATTAGCATGATATGTTTTCGTATATATTTTAACACCCAAGATACTGATTGCTAAATGCTAGGTTAGATTTACAGATAATAATATAAGATTCGTTTTTTTGTCTTTTTCTTCGTAATTACCTTCATATCAAGTGATAGTTGCTAATAAGTATTTTTTTCTTCGTGTTGTAAAGGTTTTGTACTGTCATGTAGCTTTTGCTACTTCACCGAATGTCCCTTACATTCGGTAAAGTAGTAAAAGCAAGAAAAACAAGCAGGCTTACCCTACCTTACACCTACCTACCCGACTTAGCCTACAGCCTTATAAAAAAGTTAACCGCAACGTGCGCAAGAGGCCGTCCCTTATATTATTTGGATGGCTCATCGGTCGAATTTCCGAAAGAGATTTTTGTGCAACTATTGCTCTTCTTAACCTAACTTTCTAAATAACCAGCATCGTATGATTTGAAAAATCATATAAAATCCTTCAAAATTATATCGGTCGACAAATTGTGGGATGGAACTCAAGATAATAATTAAGTGGAGTAAATACTCGGCGTCTAAGTATTAATGAGAAAATGAAAGATTGGTGATGAACGACACGTTACTAATGTAAATGGAGAATCGGAGAATTGGATACCCATTCTACATTTTACAAGGTACAGTATCTTGTTTGAGAAATTGTACATCAGTGAGAATACAAACGTAAAACAAGAGTTTCATAATGAATGAAAAGTAACTAAGCGGGGTAGATAAAATTTTATTACTAGCAGCGATACCGCACGTGGTTGCGTCGAGTTCATTGACTCATTTGTCTTACACTGCACAATCAAGTCAAGCTGAAATTTTGCAAATATTCACTATTCGTATGAAAATAAAATATAAAAATAATTTCAATACTTGAGATGAAAATACAATATTTTAATGAGATTTTAGAGTTCTACTTTACTGAATGTCAAACAAATATGCAAGGCAAAACAAAAAGCATTTGTTTTGCCTTGCATATTGGTAATGCTTACGTGCTGTGCAAAGTAAATGCTCGGTAAAAGTGCCTCAAACGCTGCGAGGTTTTTTAACTGTACCTACCTATTTTTAATATATAAATCTCATTACGTTATAAGTATAAAGATCGTTAAATAATAATAATTTGGAATAGCGAAAACTGGAAAATGGCATGAAATGTAACTGATCTGTAAAATTGGCAACGTACCTCACGGCTACAGAACGTTTTGTATCAATAATTGGACACTAACTTTATTGCTAAATAATCATTATAGACTAGTAACAAACCATGAAGTCACGACATACATTTTTTACAGTCTGCAGCAATATTATTCTGTTTGTTTACTTTTTATATTTATAAATAGTATATAGGATTTTACAAACTAAATTTACCGATTCGAAACGCGAACGGCATTATAACGCGCAACGGTCGTTCGACAAACTAGACTAATATATTATAGCACAAAAAATAATAGTCTTCAAAAATGTACCATATAGCTTATAATGAGTTTGATAAATATAACTGTTTTTCAATTTTCTCCTTTGCTTCACCATATTTTGTTGCTGTGATGTGGTTTTAGACCTTAACGGCTTTGCCAAATAGAACGCATACTTTAGAGCGCTTGCTAGACGCCGCGTTAGGGACTAATTACTCTTATTCAGCTTATGTCCATAGAAAACGCTAGTTTTGTAGGGGACGCGTACGCACGCGTTCAGCTGAACAGACGCGTACGCATCCCGTACAAAACTGGCGTTTTCTATGGACATAAGCTGAATTGAGCTGAATAAGTGTAATTAGTCCCTTAAAGCTTCAAATTGTGTTGTACTATAAAGGTATTGCTGACAGTGCGTCACGCTCTGACGCGGCATTAGAACGCATTCACGCCAGGCATTTGATAGTCAGGCAAAAGAGCGCGACGTTAAAGCTATTAGCGCTAAGTACGCATTCTATTTAGCGAAGCCTTAAGTGCAATAATTTGTACCTACCATTAGTCACAATATCATATACCTAACATACCATTTAACGTTTATTAAATGATGATTGGTATTTAACAGGTCATTATTAAGACCACAATAGCAAAAGTACAGATCAAAATGATTGTGTGTCATACACATATCCGATGTTAACACTTTACTTCCTATATCCGGCCGTATTTTATTGACTAATCTTGTTCTATTAAATACAGTTTTTTCTGTGAATTCAACTCAGTTACGAGTTTTACGGATATAGAAAAGGTGTATTCACTTAGTCGTGACGACAGATTAGTGTCGTTTGAAACGCCGTAGCTTGTGTATGGTGGTACTCAAATGTAGGTGGAAACGATTAAGTTTTGCCCAGAAGACATATTGTCATGGATTTGATGAACAAGTAATATGGCGAGAACGGCTAGAGAAAGATGTTTAATACATTAAGTGTCATAATCGTTACTATATAGGGGTTCCTTTGCGACTTTAGCTAAAGGCTTTTCCATTGTCTATGTTAGTGATTTGTATTTGTAGCCATATAATCTTTGTTTAAAATCTAAGATTCTTCACCAGGTCTCGCTGGGTGAGTGATTTCCCATTATGACTCGGAAAGCACGCTAAGCCGTTGGTTCGATTGTTTCCTGTGTGTGTTATATATACAGGGTGTCCCAAAAGGTTAAGTAGCTGGAAAAGGGGGTGACAGGGGTGGACACAATGGTCACTAGAAAAAAAAAAAAAAAATCCGCTCTGGGTATTTAAAAAAAAAATGGATTTTTTTTAAAAACTTAAAATTTTACACCTTGTTATTTTTGATGTTGATGTTGATGACCTTGTTGTTATTGAAGATTACATAACAGCTTTTTTTTTAAATACAGCCATATTTGTAGGTACAGTTAGCACCAGGTGTAAAATTTTTAGTCTTTAAAAAAATGTCTTTTAAAACAAAATATTGATACTAAGCCAATTTTTTGATCAAATATACAAAAACGTTAAATGGCACAGACAAGTATAGTTACTAAAGATAAACATAACAACAATGAAGAAACCATTGACCCGTCTTATCTCTGTAACCGACTGTTAAAGAAGAAGGTAATCGTACTCTGTTTACTTTACTTTTTTTTTCTATACCTCTTTTTCTACCTACTATAGAACCTCATCAAATAAGAATAATGTAGTCCCTCAACCAAGCAGACCTTAAAACAAATCTATGATTTTACGCAAAGATATCTTGTCAGTGTCAGTGTGGGGCTTGAATCGTATCCCGCTACCATGGCTGCCATGGAGGTTGTCACGCCGCGGATGTTGGATTAGTGGTCCTCTCATAGACCTAATTTTATAAGTTGCATCTACGTCATTTACCTATTTTTTTTTTTTCTGACGGACATATTATTTAGTTAGCCTCGAAGTTTTTGCTACTTCGCCGGCATAAAAGCGAGCAGACCTCTAGCCTTATTAAATGGTTAATTAATTAATTCCATTATCCATCCAAAGGTTGTCTGAAATCGCTTAATGCGATAAGACCGCCCATTGTACTGTGTGCATTATGTTTTCTTTCTTGTAATTTTCGTCTTGTGTATATTTATAATATTAGTAAGGATAATAAAGAGTATCCTGTCATATCAAGGACACAAGCATACTATGAAAGATAGCCTACCATATAGGCCCCGTTGGGTGAAACTTTCTTGGTTTAAAGTACAGACTTATTGATGAGTCAGTTAGTGACTCAATACATTTCTTTTACCTTACCTAATCATTCATATTGATTTTGGTATGGTATTCAGCTTTATAACATTGCAATAATGAATCACAAGTTAATCTGTTAAAAATCATATTCTGTGAATTGTGAACCCTACAACTAGGTAATTGATAACATGTTGATCACTGCATTCCAATACAATCGCAAATTATTGCTTTATCAATTAAAAGTAATCACGGACGCTTTTAGTTAATGTTTTTAACCGTTTAGTTGTTACATAGTTAAAACAAAAATCGTGATATAATATTAAATTTAATTATCTATTACTTCTGTGCAACTATCACCTTTTCTCTGCACCGCCCTATGGTTGACAGATGGAAATGCCTATGGCATTAACTCCGCTATGTACTGTCATTGTGCAAAAGATTAAATAAATAAATATTCAAGATATTGTATCTTATTCTTAAAATATCATACATACTAAATATTGTGCTGGTGTTTTTGTAGTTCTATACAAATAAAGAAAAAACTAGAGAACGGAATTCAAATTGTAGTAAATTTCTTACATACTTCATTATTATCAGGGTAAAATATTGAGTTATGAACCATTGGAACATAGCAGCATTAATGCAGTTAAAACATACGACGTAGTTTCTATATACTTAAAAACATACTAATATTAAAAAAGGTAAAGTTAGGATGTGCTGAGTTAACTCCGGTACTACTGATATATGATTTTTAAATTCTTTCTACTTTTTTTTTCGGACGGACGTAATATGTAGTTAGCCCGCGCCAATTGCTACTTCACCGGCTATAAAGGCGAGAAGAGCTCCAGCCTAGATAAATGGTTTAAACACTACAAACTAAGCAACCTGCGCAAGAGGGCGTCTCCTGTGGGACTTGGACCTCTTCGGCTCAGGGGGTCTACTCTCTAAGCACGAAATCGTAGTTACGGCCGTAATTACGGAACGTTTCCTACTACGGATCACCTACGTACATATGTTTCGTTCGGGGTCCGAACTAAGAATGAATGACCAAATGATATGACAGTTCATCCTACTCCTGATGTTTTTTCGTCCGTCCGAAAAATTGAATTTGACACTTGTTTTGACGGAACGTTATGTCAGTTTTCGCGACAGCAAAGTTGTTATCGTTCTCGTTCACGAAAATTGTCTATGATTCCGTTCGAAACTATTCTAAGTTTCGAGCTACTTTCGGACGGGCCCGTACTTTCGTTGACGGACTTAGAGAGTAGACCCCCAGGTCGGTCGCTGACGCGGAGATTGAGGGATTATGGCTTTTAGTTAAGGGGAGTTTTGTGCAACTGTCGCTCTACTTTACAGTTCGCGGGCCTCTCGGACTTCGGGTTTACGAGGGCATCGGAAGGTTCTTAGCAAACTAAGGGTCGGGAGGGCAAGGGGGGACGCGTCGCGTTCGCGGGCGCACTCTTCTCCACCGGTTTGGATAGAGATGCTTCATTCATCTTTCATCTTGCTCCATAAGTTACGTTATCCAGGATAAAATAGGCTATATTTTGTAGGTTCCCACGGTGATTAACGCGGATAAAACCACGCGGTACAGCTATTTTAAAATAAATTGTTAACCCATTTCTTTGTACACATTGTATTAATAGCATTCGATCGTAGATAATGTAGGAAGTTGATCCGTTTTGGACAAAAAAATACAATGATTTGACGTCACAGTGTGTCGGGTAGAGTCGTGATTCGTGGTCGTGTTAGTACTAAGCACCAGGGACCTTGGGGTTTCCTAACTGAGACATAAAAAATATTCGAATGCACACCTATCTTGACAACAGCCCATTAATAAACTTTGTTACTCGAGTGCGTCTGTAGCAGACTACTACTAGACTAGATTATTAAAGGGTTGAAATATTATTTTACTAATATTATAAACGCAAAAGTTTATAAGTATACTACTAAACGGAATTGGCTAAAATGGCACCGGAATAGGTTATATGCTGGATTAACATATAGGCTACAAAACATCACGCTCTGACCCACTGGAGCAGAGTAACGCGGGTAAACCCGCGTGGCGTAAAAAATAATTCACAGTTAATTTGTTCCCTTGAATTGGCTTTATTTAAGATATTGGAGATTGAGGGATAATCCCTCAATCCCCTTATAGATTTTAAGGGGAGCTCTGTGCAACTATCGCTCTACTTTACAGTTCGCGGTCTTCTCGGACTCCGGGTCTACGCGGGCATCGGCAGGCTCTTTGCAAACTAAGGGTCGGAAGGGCGAGGTGGGTCTCGTCACGTAATTAGATAGCCCATTTATCTAGGGAGCCAGCCCAGCTAGCCCATTTCCCAGATAAATGGTTATAATGGTTATGTTTGATTATGTAGTTTCTACGGGAACGGGAGTTGCGTTGGTGTAACCCGTCACATACAAGTTATATTATGAAAACATTAGTATATAATAAAGTCTGCATGCGTGACTTAGCATATGTTTCATTCACTGTATAAGATTTGTGTAAAAAAATTGTCTCGACTCCAGATGTCTGCTCTAGATAACATTAAATTGCCCATTATTATGAATTGTGTGGTTTTGGAGTTTCGAGTTTCCACCTTTTGTCCTCTTGTTAGTTTTGTAGGACTTACAATCTATATATATAAAAGAAAGTATACAACACTTATAACTCGAGAACGGCTGGACCGATTGCCATGGTTTTTGATTTGTTGGATTTGTTTCCGTCCCGAATAGCAGAATACATTTTAAAAACAAAAGAAAGTCGTGTTAGTTACACTATTTATAACTCAAGAACGGCTGAACTGATTTGGCTGAAAATTGGTAGGGAGGTAGCTAAGAACTGGGAGAAGGACATAGGATACTTTTGGGTAGGGGTAGGGTAGGGTAGGGTAGGGTAGGGTAGGGTAGGGTAGGGTAGGGGTAGGGTAGGGTAGGGGTAGGGTAGGGGTAGGGTAGGGTAGGGGTAGGGTAGGGGTATGGTAGGGGTAGGGTAGGGTAGGGGTAGGGTAGGGTAGGTGTAGGGTAGGGGTAGGGTAGGGGTAGGGTAGGGTAGGGTAGGAGTAGGGTAGGGTTAGGGTAGGGGTAGGAGTAGGGTAGGGGTAGGGTAGGGGTAGGGTAGGAGTAGGGTAGGGGTAGGGTAGGGCAGGGGTAGAGTAGGGCAGGGGTAGGGTATAAAAGTCCACCCGTGCGAAGCCGGGGCGGGCCGCTAGTTAATTATAAGTCTTAGTCGTAGGCGTTTGATTGAACGCGCTAATCTCCGGAAATAATGGTCCGATAATAACCATTACTTCCTAAGGTTACCGCGTTCAAAGAAACAAACTCTTCAGCTTTAATATATCAGTATAAATAGTATAGATGAAACAAAATGTACCAGTATGTATATTAATACAAAAACACGACCATATTTTATGCTTCTAATCGGTGATAATAATCAGAACTATAAGTTCTATAACCCAGTTATAACAATAAATGGATAAAAAACTAGCCAAGTGCGAGTCGGACTCGTGCACGAAGGGCTCCGTACCATTTTCAAGTACCTGCCTGCTGCCGTGATTGATAACGAGCAAAAAATGGCAAAAAAAAGTTTGTTGTATGGGAGCCCCCCTAAATATTTATTTTCTTTTTAGTATTTGTTGTTATAGCGGCATCATTTGTGAAAATTTCACCTGTCTAGCTATCGCGGTTCTTGATATACAGGCTGGTGACAGACAGAGAGCGAAGTCTTAGTAATAGGGTCCCGTTTTTACCCTTCAGGTAAGGAACCTAAACATTAACAATACAAAATTTAAATCGATAGACGGCATGCCAAATTCTTTGTGTCAATATACCAAATATGGCGACATAATATAATAAGTCCTATATATTTTTTGCCAACATTCTTTACATAGTATATGTATATATACTAACAAAGTAGAATAGGTAGGTATAATCTATTTTTTATGCACAGACCGGCTCCGTCTTAAGTATATATTGTATTTTTTTGTGAGATTAAAATGACTCTGGTATTTCCAAAACGTATTTGTCAATTAAATGGATGTCAAGAATTGAATTTATTGTCGTGTGTAGCATTTGATTAGATAAAATAGCATGTTTTACTGCTTTAAAATGTGGTCATTCAAGCCACGTTTTAGGACCTATGTTAATTTTACAAGTTTCAAATCACCCCATTGTTCTTCTTCTGGTGGAATTTATTGTATTTCTAATCAAAAACTAACTAAAACTGGTCTTGCTTCATTTCAAAACCGTAAAATTTTCTAATAAAGAATATAGGTATTGAGCTTTACTGCTAAACATTCAACGTGAGTCGTAAAAATTGATTATAGTGTGGCAGAATTTTATAGCCGACATTGATTAATTGTTTGAATTATTGCTTTAAAATTAAAGCCGGCAACTAACGATAAAAATACCTATATTGCCACTCCTTTAATCTGTCGAAAAAAAACTATAGATAAATACTAATAATTTACAATTCCAACATTACTTAAAATAAAGCATGATAATATTAAAAAAAAACTGAATAATAAATATCACTTAGTATTCAAGTACTTAGATTTGAATTATAAAACTCGAACCTCGAATCGGCATTCACTTCCGTGACGCCACATTTTTGTTTTGATATTATGTCGCCACATAACCTCTCTGTCAACGCCGGCCGGCACTTTTTTATTCAGATAATAACAAACTATAATATTTATCCCTTAATTACTATTGTAAAAGGCATTTTGCTTCAATTATATGTACGTGTAAATAATAAACCCTATTTGAGAAAAACTAAAATAGTCTAGACACACTAAAAGCGAACTCAAACATAGAATTACTAACCACGTGGTACCTTCCTAGGACATAACTACTGTAACAAAATCACTCACTTCTCCTCACTTCAGTCACTGAATGTATAAATCACTCACATAGTCACCAGGGGAACTCAGTACGAGATGTAGTTACGGCATCCATATCCATTGACTTTAAACAGTTGACAGTTGACAGCTCCAAATTCAAACTTGACACTTCTCGAATTTCAAATTCAATTGTTGTTTTTTATTTTTATTGCATAAATAAATTTTTTCGTATTCTGTTTTTTTTAAATATTATTTGGTATGTAATAGTTTTTGGTAGGTACATGAGTGCGTGTGTACGGCGGATAGATCACACGACCACTGAGCTCTAGCGGCGGCATATGAAGGCTTCGTCTGAATGAGTCTACGTCATTACGGGAAGTACGCTACTAAACTAATATTACAAATAGTTCTAGCATCGAAATAGTACGTCATACATTATTTAATTATTTTTCTATTGATGACGTTGGGGGAAGGATATAGTGAATGTATCACTATTGAGCTATTCTTTGGCTATTGTTATGTAGTACGTGACTTAATTTGACTGTCAAGATTGTAGTAAATATTTCCGTTTGTGAACTGTAAATGGTTTCTAGTTGTTTTGAAGGAAGTTTTCGTTTAAAACAAATTTAAAAGCAATTATAAGTTACATTATAAACACATATATGCGTAACTCAGTGGTAACTCACCGCTAACTCAGTGGTAACGGTAGTTGCTTCTGAGACCTCGGTTCGATTCCTACTCGAGAAAAATATGTGTATGAACCATAGATACCTAGTTATTCTGACTCTGGGTTTGTTTTGTGTCCGTGGGTAAATGGGTTTGTTAAGTCCCCGCGACACAGTAAAATGTATATATAAAATCTGCATATTCTATAACAATAAACAAGCATCCTTCATAAAACTATGAGCTACTAATAGAAGGGATAACCCATCATAAATTGAGTGTTATGTCAGTTAATATGGACTTGCAATCGTGACCAGTTGATGACGCCATCAAAACCTTCCGCACTGCATTCATTCATAAGCTGTTATATGTATAATGTATAAACTACATTAATATTTACTAGCTAGTGTGTATAACACATATTTATGTGTAATGTGGAGAATACAAAACATCATAACCTGGGCTCAAATTTTTCTTATTAAAAGCGCTTCTATGGATTATCCATTTTGTTGTAATATAATAATCGTGGTATAAGTCTCGCTTTAAGTTCCGGGGATCGTGGGTTCGATCCCCACGGCGAACAAGGTATCTTTGTGTTAATTCTAAGATTGCTTTCCGGGTCTGGTTGGTTGAGAGTCCCTCAACCGTGCCTCGGAAAGCACGTTAAGCCGTTGGTCCCGATTGTTATAACATTATTTATAACAAGATATAATGATGGGAATATAAGATAAGATACTTCTTACTGCAAACTAACATAATAATGCAGATAGAATATGCACATATAACTTATAGTTAAAAAAAAGTATAATCGGCGGTCTTACCGCAGATAGCGTTCTATTTAAGACAACGTTTGAATAGAATGGAGACGAATAAGAAGAAGCAAGAACGGTAGTAATAGACAATAGACAAAGGCAAAATATGATTTCATATTTAATTGGCATAATATCAGATCAGGAATGATTCCTCGAATTCCCCGACAGCGACCGCCCTGAACCGAAATCAAAATGTGTTAATCTCAATTAAGAAATTGGTAAACTTAGATTGGTAAAGTTGTAGTTTTGTAGATATAAATACTACCTGAATAAATAGAAAAATGTTAGTTTTGATTCAATATTTTGTTGAAATATTCAGCTAAAAGAGCTATCCTTTTCTTATAGCTTAACTTAGCAAAAACTGCGTTATTATTTTAACTTGCGTTTCTGTAGTATAAAAGACATCAACGGAATTTGTACTGTAATAATATAATTATTAAAGCGATTAATAAAAATATGTTTTAATGATAAAAGCATTTACTTATTTATAGAATTTATGATTGTATAACAACGCAATGCTATTCTGTCATTCATTTAATATCTATTATACAGGGAAACAGGTAAAATCCGATCGAAAATTCCATGTGTGTCATCAAGTAGAACAAAACATGTTGAGTGGCTGCTATATTTCAATTGATTATCAACCTGAGGATTTATGTAGGTACTAATTATCTGTGGTTTTACTCCACTTATAATACCATCATAAAAAGGATTCAATAATTGATGGATAAAAACAATACGATCTATAAAAGGGATTAAAAACCTCTAAATACGGAAAATACTGTCATAAGTTACCAAGTGTCACACGGTAATACGTTAATTAATGTTAATACTAATATTATCTAATCATAGATTAGCAACAAAACATCGGTGACCCTACCTAATCGGGTGATGCAAACGCTTGCGACTAATAAAATTAAGGTAAACGTATATACTAAAACAGTTATTTTAGTATATGCGTTTAACTTAAATACTATGTCCAATCTATTTTAAGCTTGTATTATGTAATTGGAAATACCTATAAGTCAGTGTTTAGTTGTTTGTCTAGTTGATTCATTCATTCATCATCCCACGCGTTATATTTAACATTTTGTATGTAAATACACACCTGTACTACAGTACTAGTTATGTTCATATGTGCCAAGAGTCATAAAAAAATTTTAATTAGTAAATTACTAGTTAACTAAAAATACATCGCAGTAGTGTGTTTATGAGGACATGCACGAAGAGATTCATGAATGAAGAAGAGGTGAAAATGGTTTGTCTAGATCGCAGCAAGTGAAAGGAAATGGTCTCTCCCTATCTCTCTCGTCTCTATGGGAAAGAGGCATGAATGTATGTATGTATGTGTGTTTATTACTATCTAAGCTTATTCGTACATAGTATAAAACAAATCCCGCTGTTTGATTATGATGTGGTTTTTTTAAATAAAGTAGGTAAGCCAGGATCAGCCTTTCGATTTCTTCGAGACAACCTCAGCACGAACTTGTTGGATCAAAATCAGAGCTGGGTATGGGTGATTAATGGATAGAGTAGTTCAAGAGGAAAGTTTGTATGCGGGTTGCTAATTGGAGTAAATGTTTCACTCATCTATTAATTGTTTTATCAACGTGTGAATCTTTTAAGTACAAAGTATAATCACCATGTTTATTTATTTATGATGATTTTTTAAATAAATGATGACTATGTATATTTTTTAGCTATATTTTTTACAAAAAAAGAAAATTAAACCTGACATCAGAGCAGTAATCTATAACTAATTGACGTTATTGCGGCATTTTTGTAATTAAAATAGAAAAATAATCATCACTGTGGTCTATTGAGGTACGTTTATGCCATGTCATCATATTTTGAATTATTCAGAAAAGATTTACAATACTGTCATGATGTCGCTTCAAAACATTTTCATATAAAATGTAGGTAGGCAATGTAAATTACACACAAGCGGAGTGGTACAGGCATTCGGACTTATCCGTCTCGCATCTCTTCTGCGTCTATAAAGTACTCTGTGGCGTCTGCCTAGGATTTGATAAAAGATTTTGTAACTAACATTGATGTAACATAATACTAGTGACAAAAAGATGTCAAGAGGGTGCGATATTACAACTATGCCAGTTATAGAAAGAATTGTCGATGTAGGCCACACATTATTGCCACAAAATAGAAAGAAGAATCATTGGGTTGATAGACTATTAATTAAAGAAGAACAAAAATGCTTTGACAAAATCATTTTTGTTCAAATTAAAACCAATAAAAGATAAAAAATACCAATAATATTACCTGATATTCTTCTGCCATCTGGAAAAATCCGTCATAGCACCGCCTGTAGTATTCCCATAGAGAGGAAAGTTTCTCAAATTCTTGTTTGTAGAAATCCATGGTGGTTAATGTTCCCTATCGATACACTTTCAATAAAACAACGTAATATAATATTAATCTTGACGCAAACCGATAAAAAATAGTTAATTCTGAATAATATTTACGCACGCATTTTTAAATTTTGATGGAATTTATTTGTATTTTTTTTAATTCAATTTCTTTTTTCCATAATTCCACTTGTTATTTGTTCGGCAGTCAGCACATGAATACGTTATTTTATAACAATATTATCAATTCTTAGTACGCGGCAAGTGTTTTATCTTTTACATTTATCTCAAGGAGCAAAGTTCGTTCAAACGATTAGATAATGCAGTTATTATCAACACATTGTTGCCTTTTATGGCAAAAAATATTGTTTTAAAATTATAAAACAACTATTAAAGTATCGATAATTTTTTTACTGATTTGTCAAAAAACATTCGAAACCTCAAACAACTGCGGATGACCTTTCATCAAAATATCTTTGCCCCTTTGGATTTATTTTGTATTTAAAATATGTCTTTTGTTTGATTCCATGTAGCTAACGTTTAAACAATGATTAGGCCATTTTTATTGAAGTTTTATCTTGACGTAATTATCTCTTAGGTTATTAATGATCAGTGAGTTAAACTAAATCTAAATTCGCTTAGTGCCAAATCTGTATCAATATTTTAGTCCACTACATTTAAATCCACCTCATTATTATAGTAACTACGCTACATTTAAATCCGCGTCATTTTTATAGTAAACTACATTTAAATTCGCGTCATTATAATATCTGCTACATTTAAATTCACGTCATTATAATATCTGCTTCATTAAGCTGAGTGTTCTTTGAACATTTCTTAAGACTGCCACGTTTAGTTTTGAATCATTATAATAGTCCTTAATATTTTGTTTTTCATCACAGTCTTTAACTTTATTACAGTCCATTTCGATTAGTGCTACGTTACGTTTAATCTGTAGCATTTATTTATGTATTACTATTATCGTGTCACAGTTGCACAAAACTCCCCTAAACTAAAACATCAATCTCCCCGTCAGTCAGCGACCGCCAAGACCGAGGTCCAAGTCCCACAAGGGACGCCCTCTTGCGCAGGTTGCTTAGTTTGTAGTGTTTAAACCATTTATCTAGGCTGGAGCTCTGCTCGCCTTTATGCCCGGTGAAGTAGCAAAAGCCTCGGGGCTGACTACATATGTCCGTCCGAAAAAAGTAAGAAAAGCTACCAAACTGCGGTTTAGTTGATTCCGGCTTATAAGCAATATGGCTATTAGAAATAATGAACAAATCAGGAGTATTATCAAAACACAAATGCTATAAACCTTTAAACACGTGTTTATAAAAACGTGACCACGTATAGTCTTAATGATAATAATATGAGTTACTAAGTAGATGTACCCTCGGTTTTACACACGATGACGAGCTATATTCTTCTAGTGAGTTGATATTTCTGTTACTCTTTACTGCATAGTATAAAACTAAGACGCTTCCCGCTGTCTGTCAATATGTATGATTCATCATCATCATCATCAGCCCGTATAACGTCCACTGATGGGCCTCCTCCCGAGGGATGGATTTGCCATAGTCACCACGCTGGGCAGGTTCGTTGGTGACCGCAGTATTATGTTGTACCACACAAGGAAACGCTGCTTCCCGTTCCTTGATATACGATTATTATATATGATGTTATTACAATTGGGACCAACGGCCTAACGTGCTTTCCGAGGCATGGAGGATAGTCCCTCAACCAGCCAGACCCGGAAAGAAATCTAAAAATTTACACAAAGATTTTCTGTCCAGCGTGGGGATCGAACCCACTACCTCCGAGATTTAAAGCGAGCCAAATACCGCTACGCTACGGAGACTGTTGTATAATATGTATGCTTAGATCTTTAAAACGTCCAACAGATTTTGATGCGGGTTTTTTAAAGATAGAGAGTGATTCAATAGGAAGGTTTGTATGTACTATCAGCATTGCACCCGTGCGAAACCGGGCGGGACACTAGTAATTTCATAAATCATTTCGTCTATCAATGAAAACCGTGTGAAAATCCGGTAATAAGCTGAGCAGTATCCGTGCTGACCAGCTTTTTAGGATTCCGTATCCATAGGGTAACAACGGGACCCTATTACTAAGACTTCGCTGTCTGTCTGGTTGTCACCAGGCTGTATCTCAAGAACCGCGATAGCTAGACAGTTGAAATTTTCACAGATGATGTATTTCTATTGCCGCTATAACAAAAAATACTAAAAATAAAATAAAATATTTGTTAAGTGTTAGTAGCCACTTGAATGGTACGGAACCCTTCGTGCTCGAGTCGGACTCGCGCTTGGCCGGTTTTTGAATATGATTTCATTTTACAAATAGCTGACGTTACTGCCAGATGTTTTAAACATCATTAGATCGGTTTAGAAAATAAACAAACAGTATTTCGACGGTTATTTTTTTTTTCCAGCTAATTCCGCGATGTTATTACGTAAAAAAGCTAAAGCGTTTAAGAAGCAGGGCAATCGCAAAACATCAAAAAAGTGTTTTGTAATTAATAAAGTTGGTCAAAAGCTAACTACAGTAAATTTTATTTCGTTTTAAGCTTTAAAACAATTCATATTTGATTTTTTAAGTATAAATTAATAAGTACACACAACGATTCTGCAGTGTGATTGTGGGAATGTTTCACACTGCATATACATTAATGCATATCATATTTCCAAGCATTTTCATTCATAACTTGAATAGAATGTAAAATCCTGTTAATGACACGATAAACGATGACGTTATACAAAATACGGTGTAATATTCTTTCGATTGATCCGATTTACTTATCTGTGACGAAAATAATTATATTATATTGACGTAAACCAATACATTAAAATATACTATTAACATATTTATATCAAAGTTACCAATGGAAATCTCCATTCAGATAAATTTATGAACGAATCCATTAGTGTGGGATGTACCTTCATATTACACTAGCTTCCCACACGCGGTTTCATCATCATCATCATTAGCCCGTATAACGTCCACTGCTGAACATGGGCCTCCTGCCGAGAGAGGGTAGTTGCCATAGTCACCACGCTTGGCAGGCGGGTTGGTGACCGCAGTATTATGTACCACACAAGGAAACGCTGCTGCCCGTTCCTTGATATACAATTATTATTATAGATGATGTTATAACATTCGGGACCAACGGCTTAACGTACTTTCAGAGGCACGGAGGGTAGTCCTTCAACCAACCAGACCCGGAAAGAAATCTTAGAATTTACACAAAAAATGCTTGTCCGGCGTGGCGATCGAACCCACGACCTCCGAGACTTAAAGCGAGTCAAATACCGCTACGCTTCGGAGGTTGACACGCGGTTTAACGAGCACAATTCTCGTTCCCGTAGGAAATTCATAATTAAATATAGCCCATGTCACTCCTACATAATGTAGCCTTCTAATGGTGTGACGAAAGTCTTTAACCAGTGCGTGTTGCCAGTGATGACCTATGGATCTGAAACGTGGTCCTTCACTATAGGCCTTATGAACAGGCTCAGAGTCGCTCAACGAGCTATGGAGGGGGCTATGCTCGGGGTTTCTCTACGAGATCGAATCAGAAATGAGGAGATACGTAGAAGAACGCGGGTTACCGACATATCCCAACGGATTAGTTCGTTGAAGTGGCAATGGGCAGGCCATATAGCACGGAGAACAGATGGCCGTTGGAGCCGAAAAGTTCTCGAATGGAGACCGCGGATCGGCAAGCGTAGCGTAGGACGTCCACCTACTAGATGGACGGATGATCTGGTTAAGGCCGCGGGATCACGGTGGATGCAGGCCGCTTCTAACCGCAACAACTGGAGATCTATGAGGGAGGCCTATGTCCAGCAGTGGACGTCCTACGGCTGAAATGATGATGATGAATGGTGAAGAATTTTTCAAATTGGTCCAATGGATCCTGAGATAAGCGCTTTCAAGCACACTCTTCTGCTTTATAATATAAGTGCAGATTTGGCAGCGTCTTTCTTCAAATCTTAATTACATATTAATAAGGCAACTAGAGGTCATAATTTTTTTTAAAAAGATTAATTTGCTTTTCACCCTCCGTCCCACTGGAGCAGTGTGAAGCGAGTAAAAGCGCGGGGCGCAGCTAGTGGTTTATAAACTCAAAATGGGATCGTAACTAAAATGTACCTTACCCAATATTAGCCAAATAAAATTATATTATTAGCGAATACATATAATGTTATTTAGCATTATACTAGCCTTACTACAAATGTATTTAATTTTATACACGCAGTGAAATCAAATATGACTAGTCACTAATCAAGTTACAAGTGATTTCCCGCGACCCTTTCATTGAACCTAAAGATCTCTACTTAGTTTAATACTAAGTAGAGATAAGTAGTCGCATCATTAAGTCGAAGTAAAACATTCGACGTGATGACAGTAGAAATTAAATTAAAAAGGCAAAAAAATCAGTCAGTAAAACTAATTGTAATTTCAATCAAACGAAACAAATACATTATTACAATATATCATTGAATGTGTGTCTTCCTCAACGGGGGTATTGCTATAGTCACCACGCTTAGCAGGCGGGTTGGTAATCACAGAATGATGTACAGCATTAACATCTGTAAAAGCAGCTGCCCGTCACCTTAGTATACGATTTTCATTGGCTTGAGCTTTCCGATGCACTAAGGGAAGTCCCTTCACCAACCAGACCCAGACAGAAATCTTTGATTTTAAACAAGGATTTTTGTCCGGAGCGGAACCCACGACCTCCGAGATTTAAGATGAGACTTACATCCTGCCACGGGGTATGACACCGTATAATATTGACTGGAAGATTTCAAATTCGACCATGTGAGCCCTAGGCTTTTGTACTTCAGCAATACCTACTAAGAAGACTGATATACGACCCATATATGATCTTTGGTCAAACTGTTTACGAAGAATCACAATATTAATCATCATCATCATCATCATCATCAGCCAATTCAACGTCCACTGCTGAACATGGGCCTCCTCCCGAGGGAGAGTTTTTGCCATATTCACCACGCTTGGCAGGCGGATTGGTAACCACAGTATTATGTTGTAATACACAGGGAAACGTTGCTGCCCGTTCCCTGGTATACGCTTGTTATAGATGATGTTATAAACAAAGAATTCTTTTCCGGTGTTGGGATCGAACCCACGACCGACCCGAAACTTAAAGCGAGCAAAATACCGCTACGAATAATATTATATGAACCGTGGTCGGAACTGGATGCGCGGGAGCACAAGATCGCTAAGAACGTAAAAAGAAAAGAGGATCCAAGAATGAAACATCAAAATAGCAGGAGACCGCCATAGTGGAGATACTTCCCTAGTCTAACAATAAGTTGCTCTACATCTGTCTAACTAAAGATTAAAAACCTTAACTCCAAAGATATTTGATCTCTGCTTCGCTTTCCGTTAAAGCTTCGCTATAAATAAAACGACACTTCAATGTACCTATATACAAAATCACGTCTCTACATAAAGTCGTGCGCGCGCGCAGTGAACGGAACCGGTTGTCAAGGCCTCAGGTTTTGCCACTCCACAACATGGCGACGGACATATACTTACGATTATTGCATACAATTAAACGTCGGCTTTAAATTTTAACATTTGTGTTTAAATGTTATATGTATATAGTAATAATAATTATTATAAGAGCTAAAATAAGTAGAGTCGTAACAATTAATTTACTTAACAAACATGTATGTAATTCAGTCTTTATTGATTTCAAGAAAGACTAGCTGAAGTCCGCGACTTTTTCCGCGTGGTATTTGTTACTACTTCGGTTTTGTAACTATCCCACGGGAACTTATTAATTTTCTGTGATTAAAACTGTTGACCGGGGATGAAAGGTACCACCATGCAAAATTTCATTTGAATCGGTGCCACAGTTTCAGAATTTAGCCCGTACAAACAGACAAGAGAAACGAATAAAAAACTGGATGTGTCTATTTTACTTCTAACATCCCCCTGACGCGATTACTAGCGTTTTTTTTTCTATGTAAAGACATTCGACCTCTACAGTTTTATTATATGTATAAATAGATGTTACAGGTTCAACATGAACTTTGTCACGATAGGATATTATGTCGATTGTGAATTGGCTCCTATCGGGGCCACAATGTCGACCCTAAAATCGTAATTTTGCGCTCTCCACAGTTGAGGGGATATGTGATTATAATCGGAACAAATAGCTTGACGAGGCAAGGAAGGAAAATTTCTTGACCGGCGCGAGAATCGAACCACCACCTCCGAGACTTGAATTGAGACTTATACTACCAGGTTTTTTTTGGACGAACATATGTAGTTAGCCACGAGGCTTTTGCTACTTCAACGGAAGTCAAGGCGAGCAGTCTTAATAAATGGAACTGCAAATTAAGCAACCTACATAAGATTGCGCCCCCTGTGGGACTTAGACCTCAGAGCGGTCACTGGGGGGATTAAGCAATGTTAACAGTTATATTTTAGGGGAGTTTTGTGCAACTGTGGGTCAATTTTACCACTAATTAACCAAGATTGTCCTGACTAATTGCATTAAATACCTATTAGAAAAGTAATAAACTGTAGTACAGTTTAGAAAATTCCAATTTCTTCGGAACCTTTCTAGTTATTTGTAAAAGCGCAGTCATATAACATTTAACTGCGTCCTTATTAACAAATAACTGAGTATTAACTACAAATTGAAGAGCTAAGTTGAAAGAGACGTTTGTATGTGATCGCTGGTTTACTGCAATTGCTTGCGTCTTTCCCCATTATGGCGGATACTTTGTAGTAGAATTGAAATGCTTTCGAGTAATTGGCTATCAATTAAATGGTTAATTTATGGTGGGTTCGATTATGAGAACATATTGGACGGGAATCTCGCTTCTTATGGGAACTTTGGTGTTTTATTATGGTGTTTTATCATAAATAGTATGGAGAAATTGTATATTTAGTCATTGTAAATTTTCCCTCGAAGCCGATTGGACTTAAATTATTAGGGACTTGCAATGTTTTTTAAACATTTTTATTATTAAATATTTTGCATATATGTATAATTGTATATTTTTATTTATTTTCCTAACAATATTGCGTTTTCTGTGCACCTATCACTTCGATTCCGCACCACCCAATGGTTGACTGAGAGAGAATTCTTTTGGCATCAAGTCTGCCTATGTTTTCCATCTACTTATCATAAATAAATTAAATAGGTAAGATTGTTTGTTCTAATGATAGTATAAACAATCTATTTAAATTTTAAACTTATAAAAGTGTTGTCATTTATGGTAAGAATACTTAAGCTTATACGTATGCTTCCCATATGTTAAGTATATTTTCCCAAATATATTTTCATGGATGATCAAATTAATAAGCCACAGAGTTCCACTACACGCTAATAGATGGCGTTGGCTAAGTTAAACTTCGAACTCGATCGAAATCTCGCGAAACGAATGTTGTTCGACTCGATTATAAATATGTAGTCAAACTAGTTGCTTACATTTTACAAATAAATTATAATCACTGTTGCTGTGTTGGACATTTTATTGATCTGTAAATCTCAAGATCCTAAGATTATTTTCATATTTATTTGTATTTATGAGGTGATTAGTTCTATATTAAAATTATAAACGAAAGCTATGAAATATTCTAATTACAGACAGACATATAACAGAATAGCTCTTCTAGAGAAGTATAAATCCATTCGGAAATCCGCGGGTAATTTTACATACATTTCAATTGGCAAACGACAAGTAATTAGTTGCTGTTTAGCAGAGATAGAATTAATTTACCTGAGAACAGCCATCTTTTGTTTACTATACATTATAGATACAGCTTTAATAAAGCACAGAAGCTTATAACTGCTACAGTAGCCGAGCCTATTGCGCGTAATAATTGTGATAACAAGGTCGTATGTCCGAACGTAACACTCGGCGCCTGTGACGCAAATACGTTTCCTTTCACCGCCTCGATTGGGCAACGTGGCATTCGATACGTAAAGCCTAAACCGCCCACTCGATCTGTATCCGACTTATATAGTTATGCATATCGACTGTGCACGATGTAGTTTCGGTTGCTGACTTGTAAATACTTAGTTGGCTATTTGTTTCTTTTTCCATTTTTTGTTAGAAACGAAAGAATCAATTTGTTTGTAAGTTAGAAATGTATATACGCGTAGGAGAGCTTTAAGTATGGTATTCTAATTATCATTGGAAAACCGCTTAGGCGCTGAGCAAAATAGATTCCAACTTATTTAAACATTGTACAAAAGAAATACATGGTGGACTTAATGCCAGAGGCATTTTCTGAACCATAAGGTGATGCAGAGAAAAGGTGGCAAAAAAGTAGAAAAATAGTATACTACCATTCCTTATTCAGTTTCAACACTTAGGAAGTAAAGATAAGATATCTATTCTACTTTTACCTTGGATTCGTACCATGCAGATACTGAATCATAGTCTTTGCACTCATTTGACTTATAAAGAATAAAAGATTTCTCGGGATTATACACTGAAATTTATAGGTCGTATTAATAGACCGAATAAACGTTAAATGAAACACCTGTTACACTGTAATAAAGATAAATATTGTGGCGACAGAATGTCGCAATATATTGGTTTATTGCATTTGGACTTCACATCACAATCCCTTTCTTTTTTTTTTTTTTTTTGTTTTTTGTTGTCCGGGGAGAAATGCCTTGACGCATTCCCACCACCGTTGCAGCGTATTTGCGCGCTGGCGGTGGGATATGTGGGACTCGCCCTCTCCATAGCGTGGTATGCTAAAGTCATACCACGAGGAGAGGACCCTACACCACTAAAACCTCCCGGACACTCCTTCGATCCGCCGTTGGCGGGGGTCGGGTACGCATGAGCAATCCGGCCCCCCGACGGCACCCGCGGCCAATATGGTACCGCGGGATCTCCAGGGCCACACTTACAGTGGCCCATTTGCCCAATTATAGGGACGCCCGGAGTGTAGAGGCGTCCCTACTCCTCATGGGTCAGCCTCGAAGGGAGCGGGGCCCATGTTCCCCACTCCCCAAGGCCGAGCCTAGGGCGGTAGGCGGCGGGTTTCGGCCCGCCGCCGACGGCCAACACGCCGTCTGCGAAGCGGGTGGGCAGAGGGATCTACTTCCCTCTCCCGCTCCGCGGCCTCCTTCTGTGACATAACTTGTCTACAGAAGGAGGCAACCGCCTCCCACGACCTCTCGCTTTGAACCATCTTCGAAATGATGGTCGGCAGCGAGAGGTCGTCTCCCACCACGCCATCACATCACAATCCCTACTGAACGCCATAAATGCAATAGTAAGCAACTTTGTCTGTTTTTCTGTTACCCTACCACTTCTGAATCACCGAAAGGATTAAGACAAAGTTTGACCACACAGAGACAGATTAGACCTATGCAAAGGGCATAAGCTTTATGTCGCAAAACCAAGACTCAATGAGGTTGAAAAAGGCAATGATGATTTGCATGGAAGTTCGTCAAATTTACTCTTCCACATGGATTAAAACGCTGGCAATAGCTTGCAAGCTAAAGCTGCAACATTGATATGTATCACCTAAATTTGTATAAATGGTTTGTATATTAAGTTACATTTAATATGTCAGTCTTGAGACTGATGAAAACGTATTAAGAACATAAAAAAACAAGAAAATATTTCCATCCATTATCATGACCATACATCAAAGTGTTAACTTATCTTACGCGTTACGTCTATATCAGAATGTGATAATATAAAAATCAAACAAAATAATAAAAAGTATACGTCAATACATGTATTTTTTTATGACAAAAGAAATAACTAAAATGAAGCAAAAATAGGTCCTTTCGCAAATTAATTATAAAATTATAAAGAATAGTTCGTATTTAAGAACCTTAAAAATTACTATAGCATTTAAAAATATATATATTCTTTATTACAATACTTCGTTATGTATGTAACGGCAGCCCCTTCAGACTTTACTTTTTCGAAAACTGGCAAAGGAAACCCTTCCCACCTTAAGTATATCGAAGTTTGAGAAGTTCGCGAACTGTTACATAAAGTAGTTGCACAAACACCTCTAATAACCTTAAAAGTTAAAATCCCAAAATTGTTTTAAATTAAGCTGATCCAAGTTCCAGGTGCGCCCGATTTTAGTTTTATATAGACTGGCGCCTTGCTCGGCTTAATGCTTGATGAAGAAGCAAAAGCGTCGAAAACAATACAGGCAAACAGCTGCTACAAAACCACGTAGAAAGCCTACTTCAGACAACAACATTGTAGACTTCAGGTAATACCAGAAAAACGCAAAATTTACACAACAACTAATTATCTAGCAATCTTGAGTCATAATGTTTCTCAATGATCTCCAAATCTTTGAGTTTGCAACACTCTTTCATTTTCCTGTTCAAGACTTTAACTTTCGCAATGATGATTCACAGCTCGTGATTCGAATAGAGACCATTCTTGGAAAACTGTGCCAAGATACCTAAATTGATTGTATTAATTTAATGATTATAATAACACAGTTAAAATAGCATTATATCAAAGAGCCTAACTTTTCCAGATACATTGTTTTAGTACATACTCGTAGGTAATCAAACTATTATTATAATAACATTCGATATAAAGGTTCTGAAATTTAAACTTTTAATTGATTAAAAGTGGGAAAGGGAGAGGGACGCTTTTAGATTATACCTTCCGATGCCCTCGTAGACCCGAAGTCTAGGAGGCCCGCGAACTGTAAAGTAGAGCGACAGTTGCACAAAACTCCCCTAACGAAACTAAAAGCCATAATCCCTCAATCTCCCCGTCAGCGACCGCCCTGGGCCGAGGTCCAAGTCCCACAGGGGACGCCTTCTTGCGCAGGTTGCTTAGTTTGTAGTGTTTAAACCATTTATCTAGGCTGTAGCTCTGCTCGCCTTTATGCCCGGTGAAGTAGCAAAAGCCTCCAGGCAAACAAAAGAGGTGCGTCCGAAAAAAAAAAAATAGACACGCAAGCCAAATTGTGACCTGATTGACTTCTAAAAAATTCTTGACTGACTTCTAAAAAAGGAATTTCACAAAAACTTCTTATTTCTATTAGACATAATAAAATCAGGTATAATATGAGATTTCATACTGTTTGTTTGTAATAATTTAGAAATCTTATCCGTTATATTACATGATGGGAAAAATCTTCATTCTTTCCATGATTTGCCATCATATAAGTTACTGAATAAACATCATGCTTGCTCCTTATTATGTTAACAAATTACCTCCCATATTGTCTATAAACATCAAATAGTTCCACGTATTGTAAAACTATTGTCAATACAAATCGCGTTGAATGACATCATACATGTCCTCGACCTAAAAACTATTGAAAATCAAATGGTAAATATTGCTTGTAATTTCACTAGTTTTCATCATCATCATCAGAATGTATAACGTCTACTGCTGGATCTATATACAGCTTTCTAACCTGTATAATATCCTTAGCTGTAAGTCTGTACACTGTACAAATTCTCCTATTTGTTTTTTTTATCGGATGTATAAAAATGTTGTAAGCCAAGAGGCTTTTGCTACTTCACCGTGCATAATGGTAGGAAGGTACAGCCTTATGAAGAAACCTGCCCAAGATGGCGCCCCCTCTGCGGGACTTAGACCTTAAAATAAGTTGGTCTCTGGCAAAGATATGGCAGAGAGAGTTATGTGCAACTTTTACTCAGTTTGTGGGCCTGTGGGCGGTTTTTCGGGAGTATCATAAGGGTCAGCAGTGACATTTTCATGGCAAAGAAAAATATTTCTGTCCTAAAAATATTTTTCGAGACATGGCAATCTAACTAACGACCTCCAATGATTCGACTCAGAGACAAATGTTGTCACTCAAAAGTTCTAAGTTTAAACACAAAAGTGTAATATTACCACATATTTGTTCGTTTATGTCATTTTAAAATATGCATGTCGAATCGCTTGTTCATATGTTATGAATTCAATTTTATTAGTCACCGGTTAACACTGACCAGTGGAACGAATGGAGTTTTTCAATTTGCCGTAAATGGCTGAACTGAATTGGTAAACGTGTGTTAAACAAATAATAGAAAAACTAACAATTATGAGAGCTGAACTTTAAACATAAACTATTAATTATTTTTAAGATTACTAGCAGAGTTTTGCAGTCTAGTATTCGTGTTAACCCCTCGTGCTAAGCTAAAATGCTTGTGTAATATATGACTATATATAACATAACACATTGCACTACCGACGTGAACCCACTTTGCGTCGGTAGTGCAATGGGTGGGGATCGAACCGGTGACCACAAGATCACAAGTCCGACGCCCTAGCCATTGGGCTACAGCAGCTTCCATAATATTGATGCCTAGCTTTACGCGGATTCATCCGTGTTACTCCCGTTCTTGTTGGAATTTCACCATTAAATAAATAACCTGTGTTACTCCTGAATAATGTTGCTTTCTAACGGTGAAAGAATTTATCAAATCGCACCAATTCATTCTGAGATTGGCGTTTAAGTAAACAAACAAACTCTTCAACTTTATCATATAAGTATAGATAATGAGAAAGACACGGCTTAAATATCAGTTTTGAATTACAATTGATTGTAATCCTAGGCTTTTGCTCAATTCTTCGGGGCCCACTTCCAGCGGCTGGCCCCAAAGCTGGTGGCGGCGGCGGGTGCTCTTGGCCGGCTTTTGCCGAATCTCGGCAGACCCGGGAGCACCTGCCGCAAACTGTACGCCGGTGTGATCCGCTCCATGGCGCTCTACGGCGCCCCCATTTGGGTCGACGCCCTGAAGAGGCGAAACATAGCCCTGCTGCGACGTCCGCAGCGGGTGATGGCCATCAGGGCGTCCCGCGCCTACCGCACGGTCGCGTTTGACGCGGCCTGCCTCCTTGCGGGGTCCCCTCCGTGGGACCTGGAGGCGGAGATTTTGGCCGCCGCGTACCGGCGGAGGTGTGAGGGGGCGCGTTCTGGCCGCGACCCCTTCCCGGAGGGTGTTGCACGGTGGCGGACTGAGATCCGTCGCCAAACCCTCCGGAAATGGCAGGAGCGGCTAGAGGCCGCGCCGCGGAGCGGATTGCGTACGGTGGAGGCGATTCGGCCCCATCTAAAAAAGTGGGCCGGTCGCCGTCACGGTGACGTCACCTACCACGTTGCACAGGTAGTAACAGGCCATGGCTGCTTCGGCCACTACCTGTGCAACGTGGCGCAGAGAGAGCCGGACACTCGCTGTCACCACTGTGACTGTGCCGACGATACGGCGCAGCACACGGTGGTGGAATGTCCGGCGTGGGCCAACGAGCGGGAGGAGCTCGTTGGCGAGGTGGGAGACGACCTCTCGCTGCCGACCATCATTTCGAAGATGGTTCAAAGCGAGAGGTCGTGGGAGGCGGTTGCCTCCTTCTGTAGACAAGTTATGTCACAGAAGGAGGCCGCGGAGCGGGAGAGGGAAGTAGATCCCTCTGCCCACCCGCTTCGCAGACGGCGTGTTGGCCGTCGGCGGCGGGCCGAAACCCGCCGCCTACCGCCCTAGGCTCGGCCTTGGGGAGTGGGGAACATGGGCCCCGCTCCCTTCGAGGCTGACCCATGAGGAGTAGGGACGCCTCTACACTCCGGGCGTCCCTATAATTGGGCAAATGGGCCACTGTAAGTGTGGCCCTGGAGATCCCGCGGTACCATATTGGCCGCGGGTGCCGTCGGGGGGCCGGATTGCTCATGCGTACCCGACCCCCGCCAACGGCGGATCGAAGGAGTGTCCGGGGGGTTTTAGTGGTGTAGGGTCCTCTCCTTGTGGTATGACTTTAGCATACCACGCTATGGAGAGGACGAGTCCCACATATCCCACCGCCAGCGCGCAAATACGCTGCAACGGTGGTGGGAATGCGTCAATGCATTTCCCCCCGGACAACAAAAAAAAAAAAAAAAAAAAAAAAAAAAAAAAAAAAAAGGCTTTTGCTCAATTAGCCAATACTTTTATTGAAAAATATATTTCTTGATAAAGCTACCTTTATAATGTATTCATAAAAGAAAATAAACAACCTAATAATAATAATAATAATAGCAGCAACGGGCAAATTGAACAAATATCTAACTTGGAATTACGTTATTAATAAAACATAACTCCGTTCCGCTGTGGTTGTGCGATAGCAATTACGAGAAAGACAAGGATAGAATGAAACGTATAAACTCAGCTCATTATTTTGCATAGAATTTACTGTAACATACTTGTTCTTTTCAATAATAATTATTGACATAATTCGGTAAAACCAAAGGCCATTACTTAAGAAGTTATGCAAAGAAAAAAAATACCAATTACGCACCGCGGCGAAGCAGTTGAAATTGCACGGCAACGGCAAGGCCGTAGTAACAACTCGCAGTAACATTTTTCTCCTATAGTGTTACGATAGATATGCTGTTGAATAGTGTTAGTTGAAAGTAGAAAGAATGTGTAGTACAGCATGTCTATCGCAATTACTAGCTAAGCGATTAAAAGTAGTACCTGGACAATTATTTTTCAAATAATTGCAGTAAGAAGATACTTGGTATTTAAAAAAGTTTGAGAATCGTGGAAGATAGCATTTATATGCTCTGTTGATGCTCAACTAAGGAAGTACTATTGGAAACATTGATTACTATCTACGGGATAAAATCACTTAACATCAGCATTAGCCCGTACATTGTCCACTATTGGACATGGACGACCCTCGAGGGAGGGTTTTTCCAGTCACAACACTTGGAGGGTGATGTGAAACCGCAGTGGAAACGCTGCTGCCCATTCCCTGGTATACGATTGTTTTCGATGTCTTTAGACAACGGAACCAACGGCTTAACGTGCTTTCTGAGGCACGGAGACTAGACTCCCAAACGACTAGACCCCGAAAGAAAAGTTAGATATAATATATATTTTTTTTTTTATCCGGCGCGGGCTTCGGATCCGTCACCCCCGAGAAAGTGAACTTTTTACCGCTACGCCACAGAGGTTATCATAACGTAGAAACAATTTAATAATTATTGTATTTATTGTAACTGCTTTTCGCACTGCGCCAAAATTGTTTAGTTTAGAACTATTATGGGTCTTTACATCGCATGACGCTAATTTTCACTTAACACTATGGTGTCATACATTTTGGGGGAAGTCAGAGGTAAAACTCCATATCGCCACCTATATTACGTCCCAATACAATATTCATGTAATGGTTGGTGAATTTGTGGTTTTAAATCAGTGATTCTCAAAGTGGTATTATATAATATGGTAGAGATGGAGCAACCTTATTAATTGATTTAATAAGGTTGCTCCAGAGAAAACAGAGACATCCACACTTTTTCCTCGTAGAACCCTTTAATAACTTTACTGGTTTTGGTAGCCCCCTGTCTACCAAAACCATCATCAATATTTTTTTGAGTACTTATCTATATTATTATTATATATAAGCACGCTGGGCAGCTCAGGCTCAGCCTTATTAATTAATTTAAAAACAGAGGCTCCCAAATTGTTTCGTAGACTCACTGTCCCCTAACCCCTTAAAAAACTTTATTGGTTTCGGGAGACAGGGGATCTACCAAAACTTTTAAAGTTTTGAAAGGGGTCTACGACGAAAAAGTTTGAGAATCTCTGTTTTATATCAATTAATAAGGCTTAAACCCAGCTTGTTTTTTATGGCCGATGAAGTAGCACAATCCTATCCAGTATATAACTACACGTACGCCAAAAAAAGGGTTGATGAGCTTGATCATATTCAGCACAACTATAAGCTAGTATTCTCGAAGTATAAAACTTTACGTGACCGTTTTGAAACCGTCATCATCTGTTGTAATAAAAAGATGAAAAACTAGTTTTTCACTCTTTAATATTCCTAGTATTTCAAATTAAATACTTCTCTTTTAGTTTATTATCATTTTATGCTACTGAACTTTGATATAAATATCAAAGAAACCTGCTATAGATACATATCAACTATACCTACTGCACCTGCGTAAAAACTGGTACTGTAATAGCAATAAATATATATGTAAACACCTAACTATTACAGTTGTAATTCGCACCTTATTTCTAAAACATTACAGCTCAAATTGTCTTGCCTTGGTGTTCTTATACAGTAATCGTTTGGACCTTCAAAGGGATTGCTTCCGAGTTCTTAAAGATCAAAGCTTGATATGTAGGTACCTACTTGGCACAGACAATTAAATGAACCGAGAAGTTTTACTAAACCAGTTCGCGGACTGGTTACCTCAATATTACCTACTCTTAAATACATCTACAATGCAAAAAACGCACTTGAGCTTTATGAAATTTTAAAACGTCTGATCTGACTAACATTTATTTAGTATCTCTGGCCTTCTTGAATTAATAAGAAAATGTGAATCAGAATATTAAATATTGCAGCAGGTAAGTATTGCCATTTTACGGGGTAATGCTGCCAGCATTCTGGCAACCTTGCCAAGAAGAATAGATTTAGAATCGTAGTATTTTATAAGTTTGTTTTATTTTAAATTAGCTTCTTTTTATTGTCCATAATGTATTTTATTTGTGTAATAAATATTGCATAAATATTATTATTGTGAAAGCGAATAAAGACCCAACAGAACGGTATCCCAATTAGTTCGCTAATTAGGAAGCTTTAATATAATCCCTTGCCGTGTGGTTTCCGGCTTAGATGCCGTGTGGTTTCCGGCTTAGAATAGACCATCCCATGTCCTCCCATGGGTGTCGTAAAAGGCGACTAAGGGACATATGGCTGATGGATGGGCAGCAGCATCTATTAGCTCAAGGTTTACATCTTACTGCGATCACCAATCCGTCTGCCAAGCGTGGTGATTATGGCAAAATCCCTCTACGATCCTGGCTTGCCAAGGTCTGTTAACAGGAGGCCCATGTTCAGCAGTGGACGTCAACGGGCTGTTTATGATGATGAATATAATCCCTGCAGCATTTTCACGCATTTGTTCGGTTGTCCTACTTTGCATTCATGATAAAAGTGGGTTATAACCAATACTTCATTAAGTTTACAAAAGGGTTTAAAAACTTAATGTTAACTAATTTTAAAATTGAAATTAATAAATTTAAACAACCGGCAGGATATGAACCTACATCTTAGATATAGAGCCCCTAATACTTAGAACATTCGGCAACAGTGAACAGAATTGAATTTCAAACTCGGTAGTGGAGCGGTAAAAGTTTCACTTTAAGTCTCGGAGGTCGTGGGTTCGATCCCCACTAAGAGCAAGTTTTTATGCAAAATCTAAGATATCTTTCCTGGTCTGGTTGATAAAAACGAACAATCTCCCTGTCTCGGAAAGCACGTTAAGCCGATTGTTATAACATCATCTATAGCAATTGTATACCAGGGAACGGGCAGCGTTTCCCTGTGTGTTATTACATAAAACTGCGGCCACCAATCCGCCTGGTAAGCGTGGTGACTATGACAAATATGACTATGACCCTCCCTTGAGAAAAGGTCCATGTTCAGCTGTGGACGTTATACAGGCTGGTGACGATGATTCATCAAAGAAATGAATACTTATGTTACAAGTAATATTAAAACCACAAAAGAATGATGTTGACATGTTATGAATACATCTGAAGCTTCCGACTCCACCTCAAAGTACAATCGTGTTCGAAATGACCACGAAGTTTGAACTAGAAGGTCAAATTCATGGAAATCTATTGATTTTAGTCAATGTATGCCGTATGTTGTTTGTTTTGGTCATGCATGTTATAAAACTCGTTTGGATATTTTTAGTTATATACGTTGGCATTTCTATAGAGTCCATGGCGTAGCGGTATTTGGCTCGCTTTAAATCTCGGAGGTCGTGGGTTCGATCCCCGCGCCGGACAAGAAAATCTTTGCGTAAATTCTTAGATTTCCTTTCGGTTCTGGTTGGCTGAGGGACTACCATTTGTGAATCGGAAAGCACGCTAAGCCGTTGGTCCCGATTGTTATAACATCATCTATATCAATCGTATACCAGGGAACAGTTGCGTGTGTGTTAAAACATAATACTGCGTTCAACAACCCTTCTACCAAGCGTGGTGACTATGACAAAAACCTTCCCTTAGGAGGAGGCCCTTGTTTAGCAATGGACGTTATACGGGCTATTGTGTTGTACCAAATTAGCATGAAACTAATTGGAAAGATGACTCCTCAAAAGAAATCGTATTTAAGCTTCCAAGAACTTTGATAAGAGTCCAAATATGATTTTGTATGGATGGAAATTTGCCAATAAAAAAAAAAAAAAAATTAATTTTGCGTGTTATGCTGCACCGGGTGGATCAGTGGTAACGATAGTAGCTTCTAAGATTTGGTGTTTTAGGTTCAATTCCCACCCAGGGTTATTGTTTGTGTGAAACACTGATAGCTGTTCAGTCTGAATCTAGGTGTGGTTTGTATCCGTGAATTGAGTTTTTTAATAAATTAAGAAAATAGAATAAATAAACAACTAATATTCGACATTATTTTTATGCCCGGTGAAGTTGCAAAAGCCTCACGGCTAACTACATATGTATGTCCGTCCGAAAAAAAATAAAAAAAAAATATTAAACAACTAATATCTTTTCCTTATAAATTGAAAACAATCTTGTTAGTTATGGCCCTAATTACTAACGAAAATCCGGTTTAGGATTATTAGAATGTTTGTCCACTATAAGTTATTATCAAATTTATTGGTTGCTATGAGATTTTTTTCCATATAAAACCAACTGTAGGTATAGAACCTGTTACAAAATATGGCTTACACAGAACACAAATTAATATTTATGATTACTACAAGTTCATAGAAAAACTACGTGAAAATTATATATTTTACTAACTTTATTGGAATATGAAAAGTAGTTTCACAATTTAATTATAAAAATAATCTAAGATTCAGATTTAAACTTAGCTTATGATATAATTAAGCATATGTGTTCTTACAATTATTAGATAATTCTAACTTGAGGCTATACTAAGGATGTTATGTATGTTGATAATTCAACGAATCCTGCTAATATTATAAACGCGAAAGTTTATAAGAAAGTACCTATGTTTGTTACTCTTTCACGCAAAAACTACTGCATGGATTTGGCTGAAACTTTGCACGGGGATAGTTAATAAGCTCGATTAACAAATATGCTACAAAAAATCACGCTCCAAAACATTGGAGCAGAGTAACGCGGGTAATACCGCGGGACGCAGCTAGTGAGGACATAATATATGGATGCAACCAACATACAAAGACAACAACTATATGTATGCGTATATTAATAATCAAAGTAACATAAACATAGGTATATTAATTTTCTACTTATACAATATTCATAATGCTAATAGTAAAGTTCTAGTATTGCTAAGACAATTAGGCCGCATACACACGATGCGATTATTTGTCGAGAAAGCCTTTTTTTTTTTTTTTTTTTCCGGGGGGAAATGCATTGACGCATTCCCACCACCGTTGCAGCGTATTTGCGCGCTGGCGGTGGGATATGTGGGACTCGCCCTCTCCATAGCGTTGTATGCTAAAGTCATACCACGAGGAGAGGACCCTACACCACTAAAACCTCCCGGACACTCCTTCGATCCGCCGTTGGCGGGGGTCGGGTACGCATGAGCAATCCGGCCCTTGTCGAGAAAGCCTGCGTAATTATGAGACATCGGTCTCATGGTGCGTAACTACACTAGTACTGGACTCACTAACTGCATAATGTTACTTGTATAAATTACTGTAATTAATAAATACTTCTGAAAACATAAAATGCCACAATTCATTAACCGAAAACGCAATATCAAACAAATAAAGATGTAAATAATAAACATCTTAGAAAATTATTGTATTAAAGTTATTGGGGGGCATTATGAATTTTCATGGATGACTTTTGGTCTACAAAACTGTTTGTTTCACAGATCAAATGTTTAAGTTTGGTAAAGGTTAAAGGCAGGTTGAAAGAAGCATTTTACAAATATACCAATCTTTATTTGGCAAATGTACCTATATGTTAATAAATAATACCCCCTACAAAAAAATGCAGTTTAAATTGAACCCTATTACATTATATAATAAGTCAGTATGGAAATTACTAATGCAATTATAATTGGCGTAATGTGTTATTTGCTTACTAAAAGTTAACTTGTCACGAAGACACCGTACAATATTAATAGGTACTAAATCACACGGTATTAGAGATTATTTTTCTATAAGCAATGCTGGATCATTCTGTCTCTTTCACGTCGAAGTACAATCAAGGTGATAAAATGAGACGAAGATATAAGCTTAGATTAGCAACTAAGTGTACAATTAGCTAAATTTTGCACTTTATCATTGACTAATCGATCATTACATAAAAACGATATTGTTTAGAGACAAAAATAAACCAAAAAGTTCTTATGACTAAACAAAAAATGTTTGAAAGAATTTTCCTGTTAGTCAGAAAAGCTCTTCACACATCCAGATTGCCGGAATCTGCAATTATCAATATCCCATTGCACATTCTGATAACGGAGACATATTTTCTACTAAACCAATACATACAATATTCTTAGTGAATAAATTTGTTTTAAAGTAGGTATCACTGATGGAGATGCACTTAAAAAAAGAATTTGCCTCATGTGGCAAAATGCGTCAGCATCATTACAACTTATTTTAAAAGAAACCAGCAGGTAACATCACCGAGAGGAAAATTTGCAAATATATAAATTAAAACTTGTTTAAGAACATTATTCTGACGTTATTTACGTTCTTGCGTAGGAGTAAAAGTACTTGTTTGATATTAAATCGCACACCATAATTTAAATGCATGTACAAATACAACAAAATGCTACAAGTGATTAACAATAATCTTAGAAAGAGCCTAAAGAAAATGCTGCTATAATACTAACACCTAATAGCCAACCAATTCTAGGAAGAATCATTTTATTCCAACCATGAACTTACAAACTAACATCAAACTGTACAATTTATTCGCATTAAATAAAGCTATTCTTAATCCTGTCACAGGGAAGATGTGCACGATGAATATTTACATGCAAAGATACTCTTTAAACGCTTCCATGTGGATTATATTATGAAAAACTGTTCACGTTTTATGTAAATACATTCGAGCGTCGAACGAAAACTAGAAAGTTTACACACACATACAAACAACACGCTTCTACTACGTGACTGCTTGCTTGTGTTTGCGTATATATCGCGGTTTCATAATGTATTTAACATTAATAGACATTCAAAAGTGTTCAAATTTAAAACTAAACATTCATTAAAAACTAATACTCACTGTGTCTGTTTCCTCGATAAAACCAGTCTCCCACAGCATGATTTCGTATAAACAGTTCAACACGAATCACAAAAAATATAATTTAACGTAGATAACGAACAACGTATTTTTCTCAGGTGAAAAGTTTCAGAGCATCAGTCCATATCGACCCGAGTTTCTATTGTGAAGCTAGCTTTCATCCCGTGACGTAATTAATTGGAAAATCTTTTACGAAGCACGAGCACGACTGCGACCGGGGCGGTGTCTCGACGCTGTATGCGCGGGCGCAGATCGCCGACGAGGCACGAAGTAGCCCGAGCGCCGGCGAAGCTTACCGACCCACTTTGTCCTAAGTTAGTACTTCGAAACGCTGCGGTCGAACGGCGATTTTTTTCGCATTTTCCGATGAAATGCTCGCTGCGTAGCTATGTAGGTACAGGCGCTCTGGTTAGCGTTGCGAAAAAGTGAACACTTTTTTTTTCTCAATCTATTTAAGTCATAACATTTTTAAAATAGCATTATTGCATTGTTTTGGTCCTATTATGTAAACCCACATTTGAAATATTTCGTTATAAGTATATTATTTTAGTATAAACTTTTGTTATAATAAATAACATTATTTATTTTTGAAAGCATTATTATAAGATGTGAACTATGGATTTATGAGTTAGTATGAAAATTGAGATAGACAATTATATCTTCTTAACGCAGAGGTAGATATTAATCAGGGTTAAGATATTAATGATACGACAGAAGACAACATCAGATTTTTTATTTCGCTTTTTATCATCTTAGAACATCGTCTATAACATATACAGGGTGTCCCAAAAGATTACGTAGCTGGGAAGGGGGGTGATAGGGATAGTCACAAGGGTCACCAGAAAAATATAAAAAATTCCCTCTGGGTGTTTAAAAAAATAAATGGCATTTTTTAAAAGACTAAAAATTTTACACCTTGTGCTAACTGTACCTACAAATATGGCTGTATTAAAAAAAAATGCTGTTATGTAATCTTCAATAACAACAAGGTCATCAACATCAACATCAAAAATAACAAGGTGTACAATTTGAAGTTTTTTAAAAAATGGCATTTTTTTTTTAAATACCCAGAGCGGTTTTTTTTTTCTAGTGACCATTGTGTCCACCCCTGTCACCCCCTTTCCCAGCTACTTAACCTTTTGGGACACCCTGTATATGCGAGGGCATACAATTATTATGGCCGATATACATTTTATTTTATTTTATAGCCCCTTATTGAAATTATGATAATATAATAATATAATATTTAGTATTCTAATAAAACTTTACCAAAATGTATCCATAAAGCTGCTGGTTGTATCTTAAGGAAATTGTCCTTCCCAACCTTCTTCGTACGCAAAGAACTGTCCAGACCCAAAGTCCGAGAGGTCGATCGTCAGCTAACTGCATGTATTTTACCATAAATCCATAGTTCACATCTTATTTTGTTTTGTGAATTGTTTTGCGAATATTATAAATTATTAAGTAAAGTGTTACTATACAACAATTTCGTCCATCATCAATGAGCAGAGTCAATTAATGGAATGTAACATGCATAATGCACGTACCTGCTAAAGGAGATTTAATTCTTTGTTGATGTGTACAGTCAGCTAACCCCCTGTCAATCCTGGTGATTATATGAGCCAACTTCTTTAGGGAAGACTATGACTTAATACATGATGATGATGAATTTATACCACCACTTATCTTTCGATGGGGAAATCCGATGGATGGGTAGCCACATTTATCAGACCAAGGCTTTTACCATCTTACAGTGATCACCGATTCACATGGATTGGTGATCGGAGGAATATGGTAAACCCAATATGGTGGCCATATATCTATATCTTTATATATATAATTCTTCTGTGAGTGTCACTGAACTTCTCTCAAACGACTGGACCGATTTTGATGAAATTTTTTGTGTGTGTTCAAGGGGATCTGGGAATGGTTTAGATTCACAATTTTGTCCGCTGGACAATGTTTTTTTAATTAATTTTTAATTTATTAGTAGTTGCCTGAAAACCCCTTAAAACAGCCTTTTTCTTTTTCCCATACAAAACGTTTTCTAACTAAAATGTAGAGTCAATTTGAGCTTTATTTTTTTGCTAAGATTTTTTAGGGTAGGTGTAGGGTAGGGTAGGGGTAGATTAGGGGTAGGTGTAGGGTAGGGGTAGGGTAGAGGTAGGGTAGGGGTAGTGTAGGGTAGGGGTAGTGTAGGGTAGGGGTAGTGTAGGGTAGGGGTAGTGTAGGGTGGGGGTAGTGTAGGGTGGGGGTAGTGTAGGGTAGGGGTAGTGTAGTGTAGGGGTAGGAGTACCGCATAAACGAAGTCTCTACGGCCCAGTTTATTTTATACAAATGTACGAAGTCTGCCGGGTCAGCTAGTATATATATAAAAATGGTATAACAAAACGCAACTGACAGCTGAGCATATTTAAAAAAAAAGTCTTACCGGTTGATGCATTCGTTTAAAGCAAGGAATATAAATACTCTCTGCCGGTTTAAAGTTTCTAATAAAAAGCCACAAAGCAAACTTCAACATCAACATTTCTAATATTGTATTGCTGTGCTGTTTATCTATATATATAAAAATGAATTGCTGTTCGTTAGTCTTGCTAAAACTCGAGAATGGCTGTACCGATTTTGATTAAATTTGGCAGTAATCATCTCTTAACCACAGGGAAAGTTTAAACGCAAAGAAAAAAAGGGTAAGTAGGGGTTAAGTAGGTGTAGGGTAGACGTAGGGTAGGTGTAGGATAAGTGGAGGGTAGGTGTTGGGTAGGTGTAGGGTAGGTGTGGGGTAGGTGTAGGGTAGGTGAATCGTAGGTGTAGGGTAGGGGTAGGGTAGGAGTAGGGTAGGGGTAGGGTAGGGGTAGGGTATGGGTAGGGTGGGGGAAGGGTAGGGGTAGGGTAGGGGTAGAGTAGGGGTAGGGTAGGGGTAGGATAGGGTAGGGGTAGGATAGGGTAGGGTAGGGGTAGGGTAGGGATAGGGTAGGGATAGGGTAGGGTAGGGTAGGGTAGGGGTTATCGATTGAGGCAGTACGAAGTTTGCCAGGTCAGCTAGTATATATATAAAAGATATTTAAGTAGGTATATGATTCATCAAAATAAGACAACCTCTGTAGTGAAGCGGTATTTGGTAATCTCGGAGGTCATGGGTTCCATCCCCACGCCGGACAAGAAATCTTTGTGTAAATTCTAAGGTTTTTTTCAGGTCTGGTCGGTTGAGTGACTACCCTCCGTGCCTGATTGTTATAACATCATCTATATGATGATGATGATTTATATAATATCTATCAACAACACTGGGTTTCCACGCTCCGTAAAAAGCAGACGCATGTTCCGTAGAAAATGTAATTGGGCTGTTGAAGAAGCAAAATTACGTACAAAGCAGCACCACTCTACTGCAACTCCTTTAAAGCGTTTTAAATTAGAAGAGTCAGAGCCCTGCTCACGTGCATCTCATTCAAGACGATGAATACGCAATCGTCAAGTATATTATAAACATACCAAAATATACGACTTAAACTAGTTGTAAAAGCGAATACCTTTGCTAAATCTGCTGGTTGATGATTTGATCAGAATGAAACCCTTATTAGAACCAAGTACTTAGAGAATCAGAGGTGGGTCACCTGCATGTATTGTAGCAGATCTGGTGTTTTGCACGTATGAAATTAAATTAATTATTTATTTCATCTGTAGATAAGAAGCAACAACTCAACTCACCTGATGTGCTCAGAGTGGTTAATATATGACTGTCTACTAATGTGTATACCAGTTTATATTTTGAATATTAATAGTTACCTATTTTCAAATTTCCAAAAGGATAACATGGAGGCCCATTTGATAATTTGAAAAGTATTATTCCATATTATACATATTAATACTTATATTATTTGATATTCTAATGTATTTTGTTATTATTAGTTAGTTACAAACAACAACAAAATTGATGCTAAATACAGACTTGTCAGGTAACTGTACCACTAAGCCATTAAGCTTTGAACTTCTGATTTCTCATCTAGGCAATAGAATTTAGAAGGTCAATATTAATGGTAAATTTTTGATATTTTATTATAATTGTCTAACCTTTTAATAGTTATAACTTATAATATAATTTTTGTTAATAAGTATAATATGGAGAAATACTTTGATTTTTTTCGGTTTGTTTGTTTGTCCGTGTATTACGATTAGTGCCCGAATGAAATGAAACACTAATTGAGACTTCACTGGTAGAAGGCTGATATTATACGAAGTAACTCTTGCTTTTTCGTAATCCATTTAGATATTTTTGTCGGAATGCAATATATTCCTTTTTTAGGCGAACGAAGTCGCGAGCAGCAGCTAGTAACATAATAATTTTCGTTCGATACTACATTCACTAAATAGGAACCCTAAAAATATAAGTTTCACATTATACTATTTGTTTCCCTCAATCATTAATTAATTTTTCCACCGGATTTCTATTCACTGCCTACAAATATCCTGTGGAAAAATTCTCTAATTTAATATTGCCATTAACATCAAAAACCTCTGTGGCTTAGTGTACCTAATAAGCCTGGCTTTATATCTAAGAGGTCGTGGGTTGGATTCCCGCGCTGTGACGTCGCGCAAAAAAATCATTGGTTAAAATCAAATATTTATTTCTCGGTCTGGTTGGTTGAGGAACAACCCTCCGTGTCTCGGAGAGCACACTGAGCAGTGCGTAACGAGGCGACTACTAAAAAACACTGCGAAAAACTAAGTACAACCCACTTAAAAAAAATATCTCTTTTTTAATAATATCTATATCTACTCTAATATATAAAATTAAAGAGTTTGTTTGTTTGCTTGAACGCGCTAATCTCAGGAATTACTGGTCCGATTTTTTTTAATATTTCAGTGTTTGTTTTCCTTTTATCGACGAAGACTATACACCCAAGTCATAACTCTATACACTCCAAGTCAGGAGTTACACCCAAGTAATAATCCCTCAATCTCATCGCCAGTGACCATTTATTAAGGCTGGAGCTCTGCTCGCCTTTATGCCCGGTGGTCATGGCTAATTAAGTATGTCCTTCCAAAAAAAAAAGGGCGTTACACCCGCCTAACTCCCGTTTCTATGGGAAGCTAGCATATAGCGCGTGCGGGAAGCTAGCATATTAATGTACTGCTTAAGTATGGAACCACCATATCCTGAGTCATATACACCATGTATTGTTGTTAATAAACCTTTTTATTGAATCGAATTGAATGATTTGTCGCCAAACACTAATGTTAATTACCAAATCAATATAGTTTATACTGTCGTCAATCAATTATTAGGTACTTTTGATATTCTAATGTATTTTGTTATTATTAGTTAGTTAGTGACCGTTGGTCTAGTTCTAGTAGAACAAAATTGATGCTAAATCTATACTTATATTGTAAAGAGGTAAGATTTGTATATTTTTGTGTGTATGTTTGTAAGGAATAAACTCTAAAACTACTGTGCCGATGCCGGAAGCTAGTACAATATAAAATAAACTTTACCACTATATTTTTGCCCAGTGAAGTAGCAAAAGCCTCGGAGATAAATATATATTACAAAAAAAATAAAAACCACTATACCATTAGGAAGGCTTTTGATTCTGATTTCTCATCTGGGCAATAGAATTCAAAAGTTCAATATTTGTGGTAAATTTTCTTCAGGGAATTTTCCTCAGGGATCAATCTGGGTCCAATTGCATCGCTGTCTACTGTTGCAATGATTTTTTTGTTTGTTTGCTGTTTTTATACTTTCTTTATTTTATTTGTTTTTCATATGTTATTTTATAACGTCAGTGTGTCTTCTATGAACCTTACCTGTTATTTATTTTCCTTTCATATATCTTATATTCTACATAATTATATTATTAGTATTGTCGTGTTTTCAATCAATGTTTATTTCTTTTCTCTGCTTTATTTCTTTCTTTCAATTTTGTTTTTAAAATATGCTAATGAATTCCTTCTATGTAAGGGACATGAGATTGTATAGTCCGCAGATGACACTTCCTCGGTATTCAAAATTGATAGAAACCTAAGAAGGTAGTGAAGTTAATGATGCACTATCACACAGTACGCCCTCTTGCGCAGGTTGCTTTGTCTGTAGTTTTTAAACCATTTATCTAGGCTGGAACTCTGCTCGTGGCTAATTACATATGTCCGTTCGAAAAAAAGAATGATCTATTTAAAGTCGTTCATGTGTTTGTTGGTTTCATGTTAATTATCTCTGTTTAAATAATAATAATACTTAAGTAATCAAGTTTGACACCAATGTAAATATTTCTGGAAATGGAACCAATGTAAATATAAATGGAAAACATTAATTACTATAATAATTAGTCTTACTTTTCTATTATAATTCTGCATCCTATAGGAGAGGGAGAGAGGTAGGCAATTATACCATTCTAAATGAGCTGAAATTTTTATCGCGAAAAATAACCTGCTCAAAATAACTATTTGACGTGGAAGAAATCGAACAGCTTATCAAAGTAAAATAAACCAATATCAATTTATTAATTTCTTAATACTAGCTTTACATCAGGACCACATAATCTCCAATAATCAGTTTCCAAATCTTATTGCGCATGAGCTGCTTCGTGGAACTTTTGATACATAACAAAGTCAGAGCGCAGACGCACGTCAACTTTGTGATCGATCGAGATAACATCTATGGATGACAGATCAAAACTAACGTGATGGTGGTACTACTTGAACTCACTCGATCTATGACAAATATATATAATAAAAGTTGCAATAGTTTATGGGAAAAAATCGACACAATTTTATTAATTATAAAAAAATATTTAATTGGCAGTTTTACGGGTCAAATCGAAATACCTACCGATTTTTTACGCTTACGACTCTGAAATACAATATTAAAATATTTATTTCATTTGTTTTTAAAGTATTTTGTAACTCAATATAACACAGTAACTAGCTAATATAAATTAACTTATAACTTTCAACTAAAGATTTACTGACCTAGTACCTACAGATGGCTAATCTTCCTAGAGATAGGCCGCCGTGGCTGAAATCGGTCAAGAGAACTATGTTATGATACATTTGAATTATAGTAGGACCAAGACATTAGGTAGTAGGTACAATGCATCTAAGCATGCAATGAATATTAATCCTTACTTCGCGTACCAATAGTACCTGAATAGTACTTATATTCAATATTATTATTAGAATAATCAAAACCCCAGATCCGTTACTTCATCCTTGAAACAAAAAAAAACTTTAGCTCCTTCATTGGAAAAGCCAATATTAATATTTATAAATTCCTATAAATATGATACAAATTAATCGAAACATTTTTGTAATGTAAATATAATACGGATATTAATAAGATACCGTTGACCACAACAGAAATGAATTGTTGGTTTTTTATACGGTATTAAAAATGTTAATGATTTCCCTTATTTCTATTTGGATATACATTATTATATTTTGGACATAATTATTAGCCACGGCGTTATAAGGCACAACCCCGTGGCCAACAATTTCGCGACGAAAAGCTCTTGACTAACGATTATGCTAACCCATCGTAACACAAGCATTTTAGCTTAGCACGAGGGTTTAACAAGCATACTAGTAGACTGGAAAAAAACTGATAGCAATCTATTGAAAAAAAATGTCCGACTGGGTTCAGCTTGGTATAAAAACTACAAACTAAACAACATGCGCAAGAGGGTGCCTCCTGTCGAACAGGGGATAGAAGAATGATGACTTGTAGGTGGCTTTTCTGAGTTCTACGAGAACATCAAACGGTTCATTATTATACGACAGGTACATAGTACATGGTAAAAGCTGCTGCTTTAACTTGATGATGTCAAATTCTTCGGTACCAACGGCTTAGCGTGTTTTCCGAAGCAAGGTGGGTAACTTTATTTATCCGACCCGACGGAAAAAAATGCGCCCGCAAATGCGACGCGTCCCCCTTTGTCCTCCTGACCCTTAGTTTGCAAAGAATCATCCGATGCCCTCGTAGACCCGAAGTTCGAGAGGCCTGCGAACTGTAAAGTAGAGCGACAGTTGCACAATACTCCCCTAAAATTCTAAAAGTCATAATCCCTCAATCTCATCGTTAGCGACCGCCCTGAGCCGAAGTCCAAGCCCCACACGGGGCAGGTTTTTTATATATATTATATAAACCATTTATTAAGGCTGGAGCTCTGCCCGCCTTCATGCCCGGTGAAGTAGCTAGTTCACTGCTATCTAACAAAAAGATGAAAACAAATAGATGTGCTATTTGATTTCACACATTTTTTAGGATCAAAAAGCTACTGGGAGATTCTGCTACTAGCTTTGAGATTTCATTTCTTTTTCAGTATAAACCGTGACTTTACATGGTTACACATGGCAGGACGATTTACCAACAATGTTGCTGCCAACACCTAAAATAATTATGTGTAAACTTTATTAAAAAAAAAAAACATTTAAAAAGTTAACTAGCAACTTAGTAGGAGGATCGAACCGACGACCACATGATCGTAGGTAAGACGCCCTAGCCATTGGGCTAAGGCTGCCTATATGACAAAAATCTTCGCCGGATGAGCACGAAATTCTGGTTGTACGAGCTGGTGCACAAGTTAGAAGCAATTTTAATCTGAAATTATTACTTATATTAAGAAATTATGTACCTACATAGATTTAACGGCCTACGGTTTTGCAAATATTAGATAACTAGCTTTCCGTGCGCGGTTTCACCCGCGTAACTCCTGTTACCGTAGAAACTTTATAATAAAATATAGCTTATAACCTTCCTCTATAAATGGGCTATCTAACATTGAAAGAATTTTTCAAATCGGACCAGTAGTTGCTGAGATTAGCGCGTTCAAGCAAACAAACTCTTCAGCTTTATCTATTATGGCAAATAACTCATTATTAGGTACCAATTCCTTGCGTTTTAATACTCGTGATAATTTCTCAACGAAATGTCTGATTGGAATAAAACAAAAAGTATTTTACTTCTACATAAATACCCTTAATAACATAATGATTAATTTGGATAAGGATTAATATTATGATATACATTTAACGTAGTTTCTTTCTTCAGACGATTTAATATTTTTTTATGAACATAAAAGCGGTTATTGTGACTAAACTATGATAGTTAGATATATGCGCTCGCGGACTTTTTTGTAGGTCTTAATAAGACCTACAAACTCGTAGTACATCATTTTGTTCTATTGTCAATAGTTTTTGCAGCGCACGCATAAATAGGTTTTCGCTTTCACACCTCGGATGACAAAATCGCAATTTTCTTACGGATCCCTAACTTTTTGAAAATAAAATATATAGCCTATAACCTTCCTCGATAAATGGACTATCCAACACTGAAAGAATTTTTGAAGTAGTTCCTGAGATTAGCGCGTTTTGAACGCGCTAATCTAAACAAACAAACAAACTCTGCAGCTTTATAATATTAGTATAGATTACGGTTTATAAACGTATGTACAGTCAACAAAAAAGATAGGTTTACACATAGTGAACGGCATTTTAAATGTATATGTACACATTTATGAGAAGAGTTTACTATTATGTGCATTTGTATGTGCGCTAGCAGCGAACTCTTCACCAGTAAAACCTGGCTGTCGTAGTGACATAAAAATATTTATTTACAATATTTGATACTGATGGTGTAAACCTATCTCCATGGTTGACGGTACATAGTTGGTTTGCTACATTAAAAGGCCCTATGTGTCATTAGTTATATATAAAAATAAAGAACAGTCTAACTGCTTTTGTCTTATACCTTTTGTAGTTCAGTGCAAGACATTTGGAAATCCCCACAATGCGAAGGCTTTGTTGAACTCTATAAATAAACCGTTCTAAGTAATTTAATAACTAAATGAATAAAACATGTTTTGAGATACAATCTGTTGTACGTTTATTATAAATATACCTATTTATAATATCAGTCCGACAACCTCCGTAGCGTGGCGGTATTTGGCTCGAAATCTCGGAGATCGTGGGTTCGATCCCCACGCCGGGCAAGAAATCTTTGTGTAAATTCTAAGATTTCTTACCGGGTCTCGTTGGTTGAGGGACTACCCTCCGTGTCTCGGAAAGCACGTTAAGCCGTTGCTCCTGAATGTTATAACATCACATATAATAATCGTATAGCAACGAACGGGCGGCAGCGTTTCCTTGTGTGGTACAACATAATACTGCGGTTACCAATCCGCCTGCCAAGCGTGGTGACTATGGCAAATACCCTCACTCGGGAGGAGGCCCATGTTCAGCAGTGGACGTTATACGGGCTGATGATGATGATAAAATCAGTCACGGGCGTGACTGTTTCATATTTGGATTTTTTTAACTTACCTTTTAAATTTAAAGTGATAAAGAAAAATTCTGTTTGTTATTACCAAAACTGTAACATCATAATTGCACCGGTGGCTCAGTGGTTACGGAAGTTACTTCTGAGACCTGGTGTTCTGGGTTCGATACCCACCAAGGACAATTATTTGTGTGAACCACAAATAGTTGTTCTGAGTCTGGGTGTTCTTTGTGTCCGTGAAATGTATGTTTGTAAAGTCCCCCGCGACACAGGGATGTATTACCTAGTGCGGGAGTTGTCATTAAAAAAAAAAAAAAAATATTCCTGGTCCTCTCTGCTCTGAGGGCCAAGATAAAATACCACTAGGTTCAGCAAAGTGATCGCTAACGCAAATGTCGCTACGAGAATAGATATGGCTTCGGGTGCCAGGAAATCCAGAAATCGACCTACTCACATATACAAACAAAAATCTTTCTAAATCGCATCAGCTGTCATGGAATTTTTAAGTCCCAAACATATATGTACATAAGAAAAGGGCAAAATGTACCGTGGTTAACTCGACATTCTGGGTAACTTCGACAGTGATGGAGATTTGAAGGGAGACAAAACGCCAAAATGGCATGAGAAAATGTGCTCCAGAAACTAAATATTCAATCTTCTGTTAAAGGGATAGCATATATAGAGACTAAATAAAAATAGAAACTAAAGCTGGTGAATTAAGTAAAGAGATCCTTCTACCATCAAAATACGAGTACATTTACACGGCCAATGTTACCCTGAATATAAAAAAATAAGTAAGTACGCAAATCGTTAATTAATTTGGCTTATTATTTTTATATTCTGTTCGTAATTTTGAGGTTTATTTTGAGGACTAGGTTTGTATAAAATAAAATTTTGGAAAATCGCGGGAAATGTAAGTATTTCGGGAACTCACTGCTAGTTTTATATATAAACTGAAGCCTATCTGTCTGTCTATTTATATTGAGGTGTCCGTGGGGCGCAGCTAAGTTTTAATTATTACAACCTACAAATGACTTAGAACGTGAGAACCAGTGTAGAAACGACATTATTTAAAAATGTGAAACATTAATAAGTCACATGCGCGTGCGCTGGTAAATAACTGGTCCACATTATCATTGGGGCTAATTTTCTTGGCAACGAGGTAACCCTCGGGCGATCTTAAACCTTGTTTTCTATGAGTTGAGATGACTCCGATGGAAAATTAGAAACTTACACCGCAGTTTCTTAAACGTCAATCAAAGCAACAATGACATAGCTAATACATTAATTAGCTGCTAAATCAAATGTTGTTTCAAAATTAAGATTCATAAAATTTGACCATCAGCAGGACTCGAACCTGCATCTTAGGCTAAGAACCCTACTGGTCATCGAAATGTATCGATCTCTTTATAACACGACGTCTCTAAGGGGGACGTTAGTGCCATCTATCGGTAATGATCCGCATTACTTCGACTAATATCTCTAAAGTTGCATTTGGTATTAAATATTAAACGATGACACCGCCCGTATATCAATTTGTTTTTTTTTGGTCCTTCATTAAGGTAGTTAGTCAGGGTACCTACTTTAAGGTAGTTAATCAAGTTTTCAACGATAAGGTAGTTAATCAGGGTTCCTGCGTTGCAAAAACAGTCGTTTCATACATATCCTAGCATTTTTTTTGGAATTTAGGTAATACTATACCAAAGAAATATAAGGTACATTTACTGGAAATTGTATATATTTTTAACATAATATATACCTACCATACTAGTGCATAGAGAAGACGCAATTCATTACGGAATCTCTAGAACAATAAATATCATACAAATAATAACATTCAGACACATAAGTAAAAAAAAAATATTGACACTATACTCCGCTTTGCTACCGTTTAGTTGTTAGTATATCCAATATGAGGTGCTTTCAAAATACATGCCATGCCTTTAACAGTATAGCTAGAATATTTCAAAATTAAAACTAATTACAAAATTAATAACATTAAAATCTATGCTAATACATAAATTTGAAGAGTTTGTTTGCTTGAACGCGCTAAACTAAGGAACTACTGGTCCGATTTGAAAGATTCTTTCAATGTTATATACCTAGCCAATTTATCGAGGAAGGCTATTTTATCATGAAGTTCCCACGAGAACGGCAGTTACTTAGGTGAAACCTAGCGCAGGAAGCTAGCAAGTAAATAAAACCACAAGTGCAAGGTGAGGCCTCTCTAACTTTGCGAGAGTAGAGCTGATGTTAGGAGATTTCGATTTTGATTTCGTCAAAAGCAACATGTATTTTAAAATATTATTCTGTCTGTGAAAATTAAATGTATTAATTAACAGAAATTTATTCACTATCGTAATTACTTATCGTGACACTATAAACTATTAAACGGATGGCATATACTTTTGAAGCACCTTATATAATGGACACGATGGATGCGCACAATATAACAACAATAACTTATCTAAAATACTATGATAATGTTGAAAGTTAACTTATTACGTTAAAATACTTAGATAATTCCAAATTCTCGATACAATTAGGTTACATTACTCAACTTTGCTCAGTATGTAATGTAGTTTTTTCTTAATTCGACTAAAACAGAGTTTTATGAAAATCTGCTTAATCTGTGCAGATAAAACATAAAATAAACCACGTATTACATCCTCCGTAGCGTAGCGGTATTTGCCTCGCTTTAAATCTCGCCGAACAAGAAATCTTTGTGTAAGTTCTAAGATTTATTTTCGGGTCTGGATGGTTGAGGCACTACCCTCCCCAATTGTTATAACATCATCTATAATAATCGTATAGCCAGGAACGGGCAGCAGCGTTTCCTTGTGTGGAACAACATAATACCGCGGGCACCAACCCGCCTGCCAAGCGTGGTGCAAATACCCTTCCTCGGGAGGTGACCCATGTTCAGCAGTGGACGTTATACGGGCTGATGAGGAAATTGGGGTAAACAGTAGAAGGAGGAGATAAAAAAACAGTTGTTTATGGGTTAATCTGAGAAAAAGAATGAACACATCAAACCAACATAATTAATAATAACAAAATCAACTATTTTTCAAATATATTTATTCTCTCCTATTATTGTAGAATAATGCAATAAAACCAAGATTAAAAGACATTACTATTTCATATTACACAAGCTAGAAATAACACACACATAAATACTGCCAGGTGGCCACAAAAACTACTACACACCTATATATAACCAGTGTCACTGGAAGGTCACACTTAAAGAAAATATTCTAATTTATATCGAAACTAGTTATACCTGTCTCAATTATAGTTATCAGACGTCGATTTGTAACAGGAGAGTAGATATAATTTTAAACATATTGTCATTTAAAGTATATGGCTGACGTACCTACCTATATTTTACGAGAACCATGAAACTTATGACCCTGTTATCTGTTTTTTTTTTTAAATATTACTAGTAGTTTTTTTGAACAATACTAGTGTTCCTGTTCACCCCGAATGCTAAGCTAAAATTGTTGTCTTATGAGTAGGTCTGCCCTCCTTAATGCAAACGCAGTACAGTAATACCCCGACTTACGCTACCCCATTTTACGCGAATTCGGAGATACGCGTTTTTATTTTTGATCACCACGCGCATCGGCTAGTTCGGTTTACTGCAAGTTAAACTGCTAACTGCTAACCACACCTAACATGAAACGAAAACCACTGTCTTTTGGAGTGTGAACTAAATATTATCATTATCCATAAGAGGACTTTGAATCTAAAATAAAAAAAGGAATGAGCAAAGATATTTGATCGAACCAAATAATAAGTGAGAATCTTTCTATTTTAATTCAGACGTCACGGTATTATCGCTTAGATGGAAACCATGTTAGAATTATGATGTGATAATGTAAAGATCATTTATAATTTAACGTAGGTATACTTAATTAAACATGTTTCTTCTGATCTATTGTTTTTTTAGACTCTGGTCCCGATTACACAAACATAATATGTATTTATAGGGAAAGTTGAACCCCGACTTACGCGAATTCGACTTGCACACAGCTATCCCATGGTCCCTGTATTACTGTACTTACAAAATCGCGATTTCGAGATAAAGGCGGTAAACACTTTTTGATATCTAAATAAGATATACATATTAGATGACTTTTAAAGTTAACCTAAAAAATAAGAAAAAATAAATCTTTATGTATAGATAAAATGTCCTGAATTGTCATTTTCGCAAAAAAGGGAAAATGTCGATTACTGCATGTACATTTAGCAGGGCAGAGGTTAATGTCGGTAGTGCAATGTATGGGGATCTGACTACATGATCGCAAGTCTGACGCCCTAGCCATAGGGTATACCAGTCTTTTTATTTGTATGTGCAATGTAAAGATTGCCTGTTAAAATGTTTGTGTTTCTTTTTGGATTTTCCTTTTTTTTTCTAACATCCCTTGTCCTGATCATCACTAATACTCCTTAAGTTCCAGATGCCTAAACTGTATATTATTTACAAAGAGATGCATTAAACTACCTTATATCTATCATAGTACTGAACCTCTACATTAAATATTTTGGGAAAAGTTTATATTTTACCTAGGAATTTTATACAATTCCCACGAAAAGTATACAATTTCTCGTTTTAGTCACCGTGGCTTAAATCGTTCGGACAGAAGGTGTTGTGTGTGACGACAGAAGGCTAATCACGTAACGATATAATATGAGTATTTCTTCGATAAAAATGTATTCATTACTCTAGTTATTGTAACGCATTTCCTATGTTATTGTTACTACTTATCGCACCTTTAAAACGACTATGACGTAAGTACATTGTTTCAAAAACTGGCCTTTTCATGGCAATTATTTAAGCTACATTAACTTAATAAATTTACTTATTTTAAATATTTTTTGTATACATAGTAAACGCTGATTAGAAAGATATTATTATCAAAGTCATAGTTATATCGATAGTGATTAGCTTCCAGTATTCACAAAGTTAAAGATCTGGAAATTTGTGATTTAAAAATAGCCTTAGATACATATCTGGATATCGACTTGTATCCACTATCGACCGGTTTCATATAAATTTATGTATAGTTTCGTTTACTTACTAAATTATTATTAATGTATTTGAATACTATAGTGGTTACTTACGCCATCTAACGTTACCATTAAACTGTCACCTCCAGTACAATAGAAATTTAATGTTACTTATATTTTTGTCGTCTTAAATAAATGGCAAATAATGTGGCTCAATCTAGTCACATCTATTACAATGTTTCGTCTAAGCAGATATTACAAAATGACTTAATTGTAGCACTAAATTCTTCTCGCCAGCCACCCAGGTAGGGTACCGTCGCGCAGGTTTCCCTGGTGTGTCGCTGGCTAGGAAATTTTGGTGCTCCCCTCACCAATTCCAATTTAGCTAATTTGTTATTTTTAAACCTATAGATAATGAAATAAAAAAAATACTAGAGATTAAAAAACATAATCTTCTTCAGATAGAGCCTTCAGTGCAGAACAGTTTATGTTGAGAGCGAGGAAAACCATGAACATGATTTGTCACGAGACTAATATTGATCTTTATTCCAACTACTTATTTTATATTTTTCAGTAATATTTAATCAGATTTGTATATAAGATAACTTTTATTACCTTTATTTTTATTTGTATGTGCAATGTAAAGATTGCCTGTTAAAATGTTTGTGTTTCTTTTTGGATTTTCCTTTTTTTTTCTAACATCCCTTGTCCTGATCATCACTAATACTCCTTAAGTTCCAGATGCCTAAACTGTATATTATTTACAAATAGATGCATTAAACTACCTTATATCTATCATAGTAGTGAACCTCTACATTAAATATTTTGGGAAAAGTTTATATTTTACCTAGGAATTTTATACAATTCCCACGAAAAGTATACAATTTCTCGTTTTAGTCACCGTGGCTTAAATCGTTCGGTCAGAAGGTGTTGTGTGTGACGACAGAAGGCTAATCACGTAACGATATAATATGAGTATGTCTTCGATAAAAATGTGTTTATTACTCTAGTTATTGTAACGCATTTCCTATGTTATTGTTACTACTTATCGCACCTTTAAAACGACTATGACGTAAGTACATTTTTTCAAAAACTGGCCTTTTCATGGCAATTATTTAAGCTACATTAACTTAATAAATTTACTTATTTTAAATATTTTTTGTATACATAGTAAACGCTGATTAGAAAGACATTATTATCAAAGTCATAGTTATATCGTTAGTGATTAGCCTCCAATATTCACAAAGTTAAAGATCTGGAAATTTGTGATTTAAAAATAGCCTTAGATACATATCTGGATATCGACTTGTATCCACTATCGACCGGTTTCCTATAAATTTATGTATAGTTTCGTTTACTTACTAAATTATTATTAATATATTTGAATACTATAGTGGTTACTTACACCATCTAACGTTACCATTAAACTGTCACCTCCAGTACAATAGAAATTTAATGTTAGTTATATTTTTATCATCTTAAATAAATGGTAAATAATGCGGCTCAATCTAACTAGTCACATCTATTACAATGTTTCGTCTAAGCAGATATTACAAAATGACTTAATTGTAGCACTAAATTCTTCTCGCCAGTCACCCAGGTAGGTTACCGTCGCGCAGGTTTCCCTGGTGTGTCGCTGGCTAGGGAAATTTTGTGCTCCCCTCACCAATTCCAATTTAGCTAATTTGTTATTTTTAAACCTATGGAAAATGAAATAAAAAAATACTAGAGATTAAAAAACATAATCTTCTTCAGATAGAACCTTCAGTGCAGAACAGTTTATGTTGAGAGCGAGGAAAACCATGAACATGATTTGTCACGAGACTAATATTTATCTTTATTCCAACTACTTATTTTATATTTTTCAGTAATATTTAATCAGATTTGTATATAAGATAACTTTTATTACCTTTATTTTCTTTAATTTGTCTACCAACACCGCTAAGCACTAAACTCTTGCATATATGTATGTGAAAACTTGAAATTAGCGTTCTAATGCTATTTTTGTTTTATGTGTATACTCTAGCTGAAAGTTTGCCGAAGAATGATAAAATAACACTATAATAAATAAATAACAATAACTAACTTGAGGAATAAAATGTTTTTATATTTTTAATAATTTTAAAGATAACATTTTTCAAACATGTTTAATTGTTATGCATTAGATAATCGTTGTTATTACAATTATATACGAAGTTTATGAATTCGTAATCATTATATGGTTATAGATCGTATATTTTATATTTGTTAAACATTTAAAATTAAACAAAACAGTTGAGATTGCTTATCTTTGCAAATTGATATCATTTCATTGCATAACTTTAGTATAATATTTGTCAATTGTCGTAAGATACCTTCAGGTACTGAACTCCTCGATACTTAGTATAAGTAGAAGGCTTATTTTAAAGTTAATATACAACTCTATATCCCTAATATATTTTCAATATCAAGCATAAAACGGCAAAAAATCACGTCTGTTACATGGAACCCCTCAAATATTTATTTTATTTTGTTTTTAGTATTTGTTGTTAAAGTGGCAACAGAAATACATCATTTGTGTAAATTTCAACTGTCTAGCTATCACGATTTATTATGTCACCAGACTGACAGGTAGGACAGACACACAGACGGACGGTGGATAATCATCATCATAATTAAATAATAGGGTACTGTTTTTACACTTTGAGTACAGAACCCTGAAAACTTGTTACTCTCGCAAATCTGTAATTCGCTTTACTGCATAAAGCAAATTACAGTTTTGCGAGAGTCTAGCTATTGTAAAATAGAGCGAATGTTGCAAAACTCCCCTTAACAAATTAAAAGTAAATCCCCTCAATCTCATCGCCAGCAACCGTCCTGAGCCTTAGTTTTTAAACCATTTATTAAGGCTGGAGCTCTACTTGCCTTTATGCTCGGTGAAGTAGTAAAAGCATCGTTGCTTACTACGTACGTAGATATGTCCTTCCGAAAAGAAATAGACTTTTATGTACAGTTGTCTGGTTCTCAAAAATAAAATAAATTAATATTTAAAAAAAAATAACAAAAACATGTTTTTGGGATCATATTTTTAATATGGACAATATATACATTCTGTTTATAATACAAAAGCATTGTTAAGGCAAGATATATTTCTTTAAAAATACTTCTTTTAATATTAAACAATATATAAATTAAATTAACAAGCCTACGGTTATTTAAAGATAAAGTTTATAATTTAAAAAAAATGTAAACGCCATGCTTATAGTTTTGTATTAATTTTATTTTATTCTTTATTATTATTGTAAGATAATTTCTTTGAGCAATGTGTAAAGGAACAAGTTTAAACATTGCTCTTACAATATTTGTAGGAATACAACTTCTTTTCAAAGTCTTAAGTTATAGAAGTCCCATTTTAGTGGTACCTACAGACTACCTGCAGATATTCAGATACAGAATCCATAAAATTGTTTTCAGTATAATTTTTGTGATATTTTGCACACTTTGTTTTGCAACAAAACAAGACTTTAGAAAAGAAGGAAAAAATAAATACTTGAATTTAATATGAATATTCCAGTATGAATGCAAAAATATCAAAATTACACTATTTAAAGTATGTACAACAACTTGAAAAATACCATACCATATATAAAGCAGTTTAATTTCGTATTTAAGTATTTATTATATTCCAGATTAAAATTATGATGAATGATGACATACAACACCTGGCAGTGTCTTATTTATTTTAATGAGTACAAAACTTAATAAATTTTCTAATTGTTTTAACATTTAGATTTTAAACGGTCGCAATATTTGGTTCTAAATTAATATTTAGGTATAGAATGAAGACATAAGTATTAATAAAAAAAAAAAATTATTATATATATAATAAGTTATTTTTTTTTATATATAATTTATTAATAATAATATTTTTATGATGATCGAAAAAACTTGCTTCATACAATATATTTTTGCATGAATATAAATACAATAAAATAATAAGTATAATCAATTTCAAAAAGTACAAAACTAATAAATTATTATTACTTAATCGGTTTTGTAATTTTCTTAAAATACCCGATCCTAACTTAGTTGTATAATATGTATAAAGGCAGTGAAAAGCTGACGGCTTGAAATCGCAAATAATAAAACACCATAGTTTAATAAGTCAGGTTTGTTAGTAAGCACAACTGCAGTATAACAGTTAATTTTATTATAATTAGATTAATTTGAAATTATGTTTACATTTTTACAAATAAAGAATAAAACAAGTGATATAAGTCTTTTAATTTATTGTCACAATGTTGTTTAATTTTGTAAGATATTTATATTAAATATGCATTATAAAATTAAAATATCTTCAAGGATTCTAATAAAACATTATTTTTATTAGTCAGAATAAAATAATGGTACTTTACTAATGAAACCTGACGAATTTCGAATAAACAAAATAATCACATCAATTATTCTGTTATATTCGATTGAATATCAGAAATTTGACAATACCACTTTAAATTGAAACTTGTCAAAATGTTTTCGAGTTAATATCTTGAAATAAATTTATTACCTACTATTAATATTTACTTATAGTTAAATACAAGTGATCAATATAAAGAACAGTATATATTTTTATATAATACTTACATAATATAGTAATAATTGATATTATATTGATGTATATTAAACAGCTCCACGGAAAATTTCGTTACATAATAATATGATACCCACACTAATCAATTTATTTATATTTGTTTGTTTGAGACAAAAACATTATTTAAAAAAATATATATTTCATTAATTTATTAAAATGTATAAAAAATAAAAAAAGTTTATAAAAATATTTTTTTAATAGTGGTACTATTAAATTCCTGTATCCGTCTTAAATAAATAAATAGAAAAAGCTCGAAGAATAGAAGCGAGTACAAGCACGTGCAAATGGCACATGTTAGACTTAACATTACGAATATTCTTATATCTAGTTCAGATTAAAACAAAACGTACCGCCATGTCTTTTGTAAAAAAAAAAACAATTTATAAGAAATTTAGTAGTTTATATTAGTTGTTATTCAATGGTTGAGCGGATTTTCAGGAAAATGTAAGCTGAATAAACATTAAACCAACACGCTAATGCTCATTTGTGCAGAGTACCTATAGTTATTAGTTATACTATATTTGGCAGTCACCCGGTTTCTCAAAATCAATCACAAAATTGACTAACTTAGCTGTCAAAATTAGTATATTAATTCGCGATATTCAACTTTAATTTTACTTAAGACACTTCTCCATTTCACGCCTGACATTGGCAGAATTATCGTCATTCGGCACATTGCCATTAAATAAAAGAAGAAGAACTTTGCTGTCAAATAGAATTCAGTTTTTGAAACATGACGTAAGAAAAACGGTTTGATCCGAAAATGTTCAAAATATTTTTTTTTTACTGGCTTACGTTTGACGATAATCTCGCTCAATGGTAGGCGAAGATAAGGCCTAAGATGATACACGCTAGCCTAGAAAGTGTATGTTCACTTTCAACACGATAATCAAATCAACCATCCAGTCAATCTTTCGGAAACTCAATTTAGACTTAATATGATTTTTAGCAGCCGATTAGTAAATTTAAATGTTGATATTTATTCCACAAAATTTTAATTATTTTTGTATGACATGGCGTCGTTTTGTTTTCCTATAGTAATATAATTTATTTTTTGAAGAATGAAATATAGACCGTCCTTTATGTTTTTCAAGTCTATGATAGATACAGAATACAAAAGCTACCGTATTTCATCCCTTTAAATGCTAAGCGTAAGAGAAATTATATTTTTCAATATAATTGACAAACGAATTTAAATAGTTTGACAAAACCTTGGTATATACTCGGTACCTCAGTAACACACAAAGCACACAAATACGTGATATTGATAATGCAATACGCCTACTTAAAACCAATTTTCGTGTTAACGCCATATGTATTACACGAATTGTCGTGTTAATGCGATATGTGTATCACCAGATTTCGTGTTAACGTCATATGTGTAACACGAATTTTTGTGTAAAGTCATATGTGTAACACGAATTTTTGTGTTAACGCTATATGTGTAACACGAATTTTCGTGTTAACGCAAAATGTGTAACACGATTTTTGTGTTAACGCGATTTGTAGATTCGTCAAATAGATTGCTTTATAAAACACAGGCATATCGCTATATGTAAGACCCAAGTATATGTCGTTTAGCATTTGTCATTCGTCGTTTGTCGAAATATAAAAATATTTATATAAAATTAATAATTATTATATGCTAATTAAATATTATATGCTAACATCACATCGTTTGCTTAAGTCTAAATCAGACGCACGTAAGGCAAACTTAACAGATGATATTACAAATTATAATGTACATATATATTACAAAAAACTTCTTATATTGTATTCATAGTTATTGATTGAAAACGTTCAACACCTCTGCTTAGGAACTTTAAGGATTTTTGCTATAAAAAACATCGGTTAACATGGGTATAATAATAAAGATTAGTTTTAGATTGTTGTGTCCATGACTGAAACCATTTTTTTTTTGATAAACATATCGATACTTTAATTAGTTTCACACTAAACTCCCGCTCTCGTGGGAGCTTTATTATTACTACATCCGGAATTACCTGGACAACGAAGCAAATATTTGATATGGGTCCAGTAGTTTTGGAGCCTGCTCTATGCAAACATTCGAATCTTTCCACATTATATTATATGAATAGAGTAGCTATTTTGACAAATATTTCAGCAGTCAATTTTGGTTTATCGTATTTTTCATATGGTATAAATTCAGTTATTAATCACTGCATAGTATAAAACAAAGTTCTATATCTTAGATCTGTCTATATTCTTATATCTTTAAAAGTACGCAACGGATTTTTATGCAGTTTTTTTTTATAGACAGAATGATTTAAGAGAAAGGTTTACATGTATAACACATCAAGATTTGCTAGTAAAAGATAAATCGCCACAAATTAACCGACGCACAACATCCTAAATAAAGAGGACTTATTCGAACTCAATGACATTTTCAGATCAACGCTATGAAGCTTACATCTAGGCTAGGCTAGGCTATTTACATTTGAGCACTTGCAACACATAGTGCGTACTTATGACACTTTCGTAAAAGTTGAGTCCAATTGACTAAGTCTACCCAGAACCATTGCTGTAGACGTCGGTGGCGGCGCGCTGGCCCGCTCGGATCACGCTTTGCACTGTTTGGGCAGCTCCCTGGAAAGTATTAAAAGAGAATATTATAATAAAGATATGTGACAGTTTTATAGAGACAATTGAATAAGTTTAAGTAAATTTCACTACTTATTAAAAGTGAACAAATGTTTCATTGCTAACTAATATCATAATTAAGACAGTTACCAGCGCGTGGCAAATTTTATTTTCACGCCGGACAATAAATCTTTGTGTAAAATCTAAAATTTCTTTCCGGGTCTGGTCGGTTGACGAAAGCACGTTAGGCCGTTGATTCCGACTGTCATAACATCTATGTCATATACCAGGTAACGAGTAGCAGCATTAAACTTTTTTTTATTTTTATTAATAAAGATTACTAGCATAGTTTTTAATTCTACTAGTATTCTTGTTAACCCCTCGCTGCTAAGCTAAAATGCTTGAGTTACGAGTGGATTAACGTCGGTAGTGCAATGGGTGGGGCTCGAACCGGCGACCTCGAGATCACAAGTCCGACGCCCTTAGCCATTGGGCTACGGCCGCTTACATGCTATTCATAATACTGCGGTCACTAACCCATCTACCAAGCGTGAGTATGGCATCACCCTCCCTCGGTAGTATGTTGATGGTGATCTTAATTGGGAATTTAGAGTTTATAGCGATTTCTTTACTGAACTTATACTTATTTTAAGTATGTAACGGATACTTTGTACCTATTATTTTAATATAAAAGAAGGAATTAAATAAGCTTGTGTTAAGTCACTGATAATGTTATTGTAATTAGATATTTGTTTCTGAAAATAAGTACGAATTAAATTTTGATGAAATATTAAAGTTGTTTTGACTGTTAGTGCAAAACTTACTAGATAGTTTTTCCATTCTCCTGAAAGTATACCTATAAGCTACAATTTTGAAAAACATACCATAATGCAATTGAAATATTCATACATCAAACTATATCATTCATATAATAAACAAGAACAAACAAAAAATGATACATATCGCAAACTACATTGGAATGCTTTGAATAAAACAGGTATTAAAATATGTACAATTTCAAAAAAAAATTACGGATCAATCAAATAAAATTAAAGTCTCTCTCTATTAGCCACTTAAAATTTAAAACGAAATCCTGAAACGAATATTTCAAATATAATCAATTAATAAGTTGGTAAAATTAGTTAACTGAAATTTACCTGTATGGCAGCTCCTAAGAACTGCGAGAATGCCCTCGTAACATTAATAGCTGCTGACACAAGCTGCCCTCGGCCCGGCCCTTGCTCCGACGTCACACTCCTCGGGGGCTCCAGAGGAATCTAAGTGACCATACTCCGTTAAACATTTAGAACGAGCATATATGGTAGCAGATGGTTTGCAAAGGCAGTTGTGTAAGCGGGGAGTGAGGCAATTTTGAACGAAGCTTTTTAATTTTATATTTAAGTTTTTCTATGTTGATATAAACAATTAATGGTAATAATCTTTGATATTAATATCTTCGTACCAAATTCCCATCAATGCTTTTTCCGTTAAGCTTAACACTTAGCTAGGCATTATGTTTTTTTAGTTTTAAACTTTATTATTAGCCTATAGAATTCAAAATATGGTGTCGTGCCTGGCTAAGAGTTAAAGTGTGAAGTGAAAAGTGGAATATAAGCAATATAAATCATAAATAAGGGTATACAACATTTATGTATAATAGAGAAGATAAGTTATATACATATATACAGAAAAGTATGAATGAGTGCAAGGAAATGTAAGTGGAGTATTAGGATTAAATTAATAGACAACGTTAGAAAAATCTAATTATACAGTTAAAGGTAACATTATTTTACAGAACATTTGTTTTATGTACCAGGTTTTCAATTAAAATACAATTTAGTGTATTAAATACATCAGTAGTTTTAATAGGCTAGCGTTTAGCTAAATAGGACTGTAATTTAGAAAAGTTAAATTTGTTACAGTTATAACCAAGCCAATTGATGTTTACTCACCAAACAGAAATTACACTTCACTAAACGATAATTTACATAATTACACTTTTATATTTAGTCACAACGATAATTATATATATTTAGTCACGTTAATTATTTAAAAATATTTTACACATACAAATATACACTAAAACAAATACCTAGTTAAAAATCTTTAAAGTTTTGTGTGCAGTGATTAATGTAATATGAATACCAAGAGACAACCAATTAACTAGATCATATATCATTATTGATAGTAAAAATTCACTTTACACTTTTATATTTTCGCATTATCATATTCACTAATATATTTTTATTGTGCTCACGTTTCCATCAATGTGATGTCATCGAAACGTAGGCCAAATAAAAAAGATACATTTTGCCGTCAAGCCGCATTGTTAACTTGAAGTTCTATAACACTAAATTTTGGTAAAAGCAAATACAACATTTTCTTATTAAAGTCTAGTCAATATTGTCTCAAATATCGATTACCACAGGTGTAATATGTATATGAGGGGTGGATGAACTTATTATTAACTCCAAATACAACACAAACACATAACTTCAATTAAACACTTTATTGTACAAACCGCACTGCTTTATGCCATAACATTTATTTACAAGCCAATGAAGCCGAAAATTAATAAATAATTAAACTAAAAAAAACAAAATGAAACTATGTATATTAAAAATATAATAAGGTATCTTAAATCATATCTCACTATTTACATCCAAACCGATCTCTATACCTGTACAAATTTCTATACAAACCCAGACTTAGATTAAATAGGAACAAATTAATAACTAAAAATCTATTCTATTTAAGAATAATTTCATTACATAAATATATTTGTAATATTTAATCTGAAGTCTGTTCCCGTCACCTCATCCCCAATCACATAATTTAAGTAAAAACGATGCGAAACCCACTCTGTTGGCTGGTCTATCATCGGCGTTGCCAACGAAAGGGCCTGAGCCTAGCCAGTTGACTTGATTACTCGTCGTCGAGGCTACGGACGGCCTCGCCGACGGCGCAGGCCTCCTGTTGGGCCGCGGCGCTCCGGAGCCTCCAGGCCCGGGGCCTGTCTCCCTCCACTGCTGCCACAACCACGCCAGCCCATCCAGGATGGGCCTCCGCGGCGCAGGCGGCGGTGGCGGTGGCGGCGGCGTCGTCGTCGTCCGCCTCGCCTTCGGTGTTACTACCACTTGGTTGAGTAAAGCCTACGAGTTTATAGTTAATTCTAGAGTTCCTAATCAATGTGAGGTAAATATAGATATAAAGGCGACGTTATATGAAGAAACAGAAAGAGATGACAGAATATTAAGTAATGGTGCAGAAAGCGAAGTGAAGTTACGAATCGATTTCATGTGTGAATTAAGTTAGATATATTATGATGAGCTAAAGGTAACGTGAAAGATGATGTTTAGAAGACATCTAACAGTCTTCCAAAATATTAGGAGAAATGAGAAAAAGTTAGACTAACAGCGAGTCGGAGTTGCTCATCCAAAGAACTTGCCGTGGTTGGACCGAACCCTTGCTCCTTCAACAGCGCGGCTAGCAACGCGTCGTTGCTCTTGCCGTACTCGGTGCTCAAAGACATAGGCGCTTGCGTCGCGGCTGACACCATTCCTTTGGACTTTTGTGATTGTATCAGTTTCTTTAGAGCCTCGTCCGAAGATTGGCCTGAAAACAAATATTGCGAAGTTAGTAAGCTGATTTTGGAAAAATGTTAAATAAATTGTAAGTCGTAATTATTTGACATAATTAATTATTTAAATGAAAAAAGTATCCATCCATGCAACTTAAGTTATTTTATAAATATGGATACTATACTTAAGTATATATAATATTAGTATACAACACTTTACTATTCTATTAATATACTAGTAAGTCTTTATATTTTTGTATCGGCTAGACGCATATATAAATATATTATAAAATGTGTACCTGTTATAGTCAGTTTATTCTTCTGTGTTGTAGTCTCCTGAGCACCCTGTAATTTTATCAAAGTTTGTAACAACTTCCCATCATCTTGCACAATCTTAGCATCGTCCTTAACAGCTATTTTTGCACCGTAAGGCAACACAGTTGTCGGTGCAGTAGGTTTAGTGCCTCTAGTGTCAGAATTGACTATAGGCTTCTGTGTAAGCGGATCAAAAGGCTCGTTCAATGGAGATGGCGAAGCTAGCAGGTTGGAAAGGATATTTAACTCGTCATTGATATGGTTTGGCAGCTTGGGACTCACATTGATACTTGGTAGTGTAGGTAGATTAAGTTTTGATGGATCTTGTCCAGTAGCTTTAAGTAGTGCTTGTAATAGCTTAGTGTCTTCTTGGAACTGGCGGATATCGTCTTCTATGGATTGTGTATTGATTGTGGTTGATCGTAGTGTTGTTGTGGGGCTTTGTGTTGTCGTTGTAGTTGCTCTTGTTGTTGTTGTAGTTGCTTTTGTTGTGGTAGTAGTTGGCCTACTTGTTGTGGAAGTTTGCCTAGTTGTCGTAGTTAGTCTGTTTGTTTCTGTCGATATCAAATTATTTCCACTGACAGCTATGTTTTTCCCTGTGCGTGTGTCTGATGGAGTGCCCGTCTGTATCTCATTAAGGCTCTTTTCAACAGCTAATGCAATTATACGATTAGCAAGGTCCGCTTCAGGGTCTCCGCTTTGGGTATTTAGGACTGATTTCTGAAAAATAAAGTTGAAGGTAATAATAAGAAGGTAACATGCAAAGCCCGATTTTTAAATATAGTAAATAAATTTGCCTGTGCATACTAATTTCAAATTTTAATTTGTAACAAATCTATATAAGCAGGCAATAGGTAAGATAAGTGAAATAACGAGCTTTATATAATATAAGTAGTTAAGTACAATTACCAAATTGTTCAAGAAGGCGAGATCTTCTTCAACTGAGAAAGTAGAACTACTGGGAATTTCCGTCGTAGTTGTAAATCCGGTACTGGGGGCACGACGACCGGTTAGTGATGAGGATATGCTCCGAGTAGTCGTCGTGGGTTGTCTTCTTCGATTAAAAGGTGAGAAGGTTGTAGAAATCCGTACACCTTCAGTCACAGGCTGTAACGTAGGAGTAACAGTTCTAGGAGCAAATGTTTTAAACTCAGGACCATTGGTTGTTGTAAACACTGGCCTAACGTTTAATGGAGTCGTGGGGTTCGATCCCACTGAAGTAGTTTGAGGATTAGATGCGATCCTTACATTAGAAGTAATTCCTGTAACTACTGGTATATTTAAACTATTCTCATTTTGACCTGTTGCCTGTAACAGAGCCTGCAAAAGCTTTGTGTCTTCTTGGAAGCGTTTGATATCGTCTTCAATTGATTGTGTACTAGTTGGCTCAGATGTAGTAGTAGTTTTGGTTGTTGTTGGTTTAGTTGTTGTTGTTGTAGTTGGTGTTGTTGGCGTATTAGTGGTCGTTTGTGTTGTTGTTGGGGTTTTTAGTGTAGTTAGACTATCTAACGCGGGTAAGTTCAGTGTAGCAGGGTTTTGTCCAGTAGCTTTTAAGAGCGCTTGTAGGAATTTAGTATCTTCTTCATATTGCTTTATGTCTTCTTCTAAAGAACGAGTGCTTGTCGTTGGTTGCCCTGTAGTGGTTTTAGTACCATCATTTGTTGAAGATATTGTTGGATTCGTGAAGAGAGACTGTAATAACTTCAAGGGATCATTTGTTATAGTTGAAGTTGTTTTTTTCGTTGAGGTCGGTGCAGTAGTAGTTGTCGTGGGACTTGCCGTAGTGGTGATTTTATCTAATAATAAAGCATTAGGGCTTAAATTTAAGTTTAAGCTTTTGGGATCACGACCAGTTGCTTGTAGTAAGGTTTGTAATAACTGTACATCATCCCGATATCTCTTTAGCTCTTCTTCAATGCTAAGCGATTGTTCAGTTGTTGATACTAGAGTAGTGACCATCGGTGATTGTGTTGAAGTTGGGATTTGTGTTGTTGTTGGAGCCGAAGTGGTAGTCATTGTAGTGGGAGACGGCATGGTCGTAGTAGTTGTTGAAGCCAAAGTTGTTGTTGTGCTTGGCTCAGTAGTAGTAGTAGTAGCCAATGTTGTTGTTGAAGACTGTGTTTGCTCAAAAGTCGTTGAAGGTACAGATGTTACAGGAGCATTTGTAAATACCGACGATATAACTGTCGTTTCTGGTCCAACACTAGTTGTTCCTTGAGTAGTTGTAGTTACATCATTCGTTTCCTGTGTTTGGATTTGTGGAGTTTGTGTACTCATTTCAGTAACAGTTGCAGTCGACAATGTCTGTACATTAGGTGGAGATTTTGTTGAAGCTAGTTTCAGCACATTAGAGTTTACTTGTTGTACCATAACCTCTTCTATTGGTATAAATTTAAATACGCTTCCTTCACCTTCACCTGGCTTTTCCGTGCGTATTTGTTTTGTCTGTAATTGATTTCAAACTAATGTTAGAGTTTTATAACAAAGGTGCGTCCTTTTCTAGCATAACTTATTTATGCAGATAGTATCATTGTTGTGAACCATCACCACTTACCTTATACCAATAGAAGAACACACGTTATTCTACGTTATTATACCGTGTCCAATAGTTAACTGGCGTATGAAAATGTGTAATATTATTGTGAAATTAGTAACCATAAATAATAATATGTTATAAATAAATAATATCGACTATATAAATAATATATGATTATACCTCCGGATCAATATCCAGTGTTAATATTCTTGGTTCGCGAGTAGAGCTTGTCATTTCCAATATGACCCTCTCCTGAATAGCGGCCGAAGATATACTATTAAGCAGAATCTCATCAATAGAAGGTAGCATTGTAGTTGTGCGTAAACTCAATACATGCGAGGCAGTGCTTTTTTCTGGCATATTTGTGGTAATTATACCGTTACTGCTTTTAATATTAAGTGCCGATGGAGTAATCTGTAATTACGAAATAAAATGTTACCGCCTGCTTTGTTATAAGAAGCGGTTAAAGTTTTATGCATGCAAAGCTCGTGATAACTACCCAAAGATCACCAAATATGCCGTTCCGCCTGTCTCCGCTGCTGCTAGTGAGAATAAAGCGTGAAGCTGGAGCATTCAAGCTAAACAACATAAAGTCAATACCATCGTTTGTTGGTTATTTACAGTGTCGTTGGTTAAGTTTTCCGTTCCGTTATTTGATGTGTCTGTGGATGTCACAGTATTAGTGGATACTCGGGTAGGGTTAGACTGCGGTCTGACTATGGCCGGATTATTATGGATGGGGCTGTATGGATTTCTTAGACTCCATGGACTGATTGGTAGTATGTCAATTTTTTGCATGACTCGTGGCACTCTAGTCCCATTCGGGAATTTACGGATTACTGTGTTATTGGGTAGTACGCCGTAAACAATATATGGGCTCGCCTCTGTTAATGTTTCCAATATATCTTCGTTAGGATTTTTACGTACCACTGTATTATTTGGCAATATTCCAAATATTACATAATCTTTTTTCGGAATAGTTGGTGCTCCGACGCTGAAAGTACTAACTGTTGTTTGTGCAGTGTTACTGTCAGCAGTTTCAGTAGTTGTTGTAGTGTCTATATTCACTGTGGATGTTTCAGTGTCCACTTGAGTTGTAGATTCTGTGTTAGTGGATGCCGTAGTAGTCTCAGTGTCGGCAGGTAACGAAGTTGTCTCTGTGTTTCTAGCTGATATAGTAGTTTCCATAGAATCGCTAGTAATTGTCGTAGGAACTCCAGTACTGTCCTGGAGTAGACTTGATATTTCATTTAATTTACCTTCTGTTGTAGGTGGTAAAGTGGTACTAGACTCATTACTTTCATTATCTACAATAGTGGACGCAGAAAACGAACCCGGGTTGCCACTAGTAGTTTCAATAGATCCAAAACGTGAAGACATTGTAGAGGTCTCAGTAGTGGCTTGCAACTCGATACTAGGCAGAGTTTCAGACGATAAGGCAGTAGTGAGACTTCTTTCAAAAAAGGTGTCGGTAGTTGTTTCAAAGGAACTGGTGGAAATAGGATTATTTTGGAGGGTTCCAGGAGTTGAAGGAGTAGTAAAGTCAGTGTCACGAGTCGTTATAGTCTCAGTCGAAATCATATTGTTCATAATATTAGTCAAACGTTCAGATAAGTTTATATTGACGGATGGGTTAACAAAATCTACCAAAGATGGTGCCGTCGCAATTTCGTCATTGTGTTGTCGTATTATGTCTTCTATCATTTTCAATACTTTCGCTTTTTTCGAAAGCACCCATAATTGCAATCGCGAAATCTGACTCGGATCCTGTATATCATCAACGTCTTGCGACGGTGACATTGACGAGGATACTAAAGAAAAGGATTTTAAACTAGATGACGCAGGATTTTCAGAATCATTGGTGTTAAAGTCGTTGCTTTGGAAATTTGTAAGAAAAGGTATAGGTGGGATTCTGTTAGTAGAATCACTAGATATTTTGTCACTATCTACATTTTTGGAGTCTGTTTCTAAAGAGTCAGATGACCCCATTGTCAATATACTTGGTGTAGTATTTAACGGATCTGAAAAATTGAGTGGAGAAGTAGAAACTGTAGTGGATGTTATAAACGCTGTTGTCATCTGGCTATTAGAAACAGACTGTGTGCTTCCCGAATTTCCCAATGTGACAGCATTATTTACATTATCTTGGGATTGTGTGATAATTGATGGGTCGTTACTATTTTCTACAGTGATATTTACATTGTTAACGTCATTTACTCTTTGGAGAACATTACTAGATTCAGCACTATCAACATCAATATTTTCAGTATCTTTAATATCCTCCAAAGTGTATGGTGTGGTATTTGGGATGGAATCAGCATTGTCAAGTACAGTCGAAAGTCCATCTATAGCTCTAGGAATTAAACTCTTTAACATTTTTGCCATGTCTAAATTATTCAACTTTGCTCTACTGTTTTCATCCATATTTTTTATTATATTTATAATGTTATTAGACAACATGCTAGTTAGTTCAGAAGATACTAAATTGTTATTTGACAACAAAAGATCAGACACTGTATTATATACCATTTTTGAGCTGTCAGTCGATTCCTGAGTGGGTGTAGATGCAGTCGTGAGTTTGTCTGTTGGCGGTTCTGTATCTGAATACAAAACTTTAATAGCGAATGGTTTTCTTGCGGAAATGGGAGTAGTGGGAGTCGGGATAGGAGTTGGTTGTGTATTCACAGAAGGATTATTTCCATCTTCTGTATTTAGTGACTGTGTGACGATTCCCCCGACCAAAACACTGTTAATCACAGTTGGTGTAGTTTGAACAGTGGGCTGTACAAATTTAGTAGTAGTGCTTACATCGGAGATGGTTGAAATGAGCGTGTCTTGACTCGCTAAGCCTCCGACACTATTTACATTGTTATTACTCACGCCGTTCGGTACTTGCTTAACGTCTGTATTAATGTTTTGTTTGGTAGTTACTTCAGTTGTTGAAGATATTCGTGGCTTAGGTGTGGACGTGAGTATTTCAGCTAAAGCATCAAATATAGATACAGTAACTGAAGGCGAATGGTGTGTTGCCTCAACGTTCATCACGTGTGCAGGCTTCACCAGACTTTCGGATAGTCTCAAGTCTGCCGAGGATAAAGTGCCTCGTGTCTTAGTAAAGGAAATAGCATTCAGGTCTGGCCCTAATTGTATTTCTTCGCCCTCTACCTGAAATAAGAAGTAATCTCACCCATATAAAAGGAAAAATAGATATCTGTGAAAAATCATAGTGAAGTCATCCGAAAAGAAAAAATCGAGTTGAAACTCGTGCAAGACCAAAGCCTCTTTACGTATCTTGGAATTAAGTCAATAAGATGTTTAATATTAGTGTAAAATGAAAGTTAGTCGATTAATGTTATAAATGTTTTATAGATATATATTAAAACAAGATGTAAAATGTATACACTATTTAATGATCTTACCTTAGTATTAGTGAATGCTATTCTACATGTACGTACATTAGTTTGGAAGTTAATGCGTCGAGATTATAGGTTTTTTTAAATAGTGTACATTTCAATAGAAATCTTAACGCAGAAACTTAAAAAAGATGCCAGTAGATGGAAAGTTTTAAAGAGACAGCTTAACAAATATTATGTCTATGATATGAAAATATGTATAATTTTGAAGAGCACTTTTGATATATTAAATCTCTTTAGAACTCGAACAATTCCATTAACAATAGGGTGAATGAGATGAGCAATGATGGTGACAATAATGAATGTATGTTAACTAAATGATTCCATTAACCAGTTCTATGGATGATTCGTGAATGTATGGCGTAGTGTCGTTGAATCTTGACATCGTCTCGGTAGTATACATGTCTCCTTCGAACCAGTTAGGCTCTTCTACAGACTTTGTCAACAGGTGATCAGTGACGTAGAACTTCAGCCAAGCCTTTGGTAATAAAAAATGTTTAATTATTATGCTCAGCTTTATTGGATTGAGCTTGAAGAAATTGTTAAGTCACGATAATAGAGTTATTGCTGATTCTATTTGCTAATAGTCCAAATCAAAATAAAACAATTTAAAGGTTAAAATCAAATCCATATTCACATAAAGGTACTTAACAAACCGATCAGTAATAACTCTCTTTTTAAAATGAACTAAATAATGGAGATGATATTGTTTAATAATATGGACATCTGATATACCTTAACATAATACGTTAGTAAGAATAAATTCTTAATGCCAATTCATAAAGGGGCTTTGTTGATTACATTATTAGTTCATGTAAGTTATTGATGTAGGAGTTTAATTTTGAAAAATGTGTAAATGATTGGTTATGTTAATGTTTAGTTGTTACTTACAGTTGATGGTGTAATGGTAGGTACAGTGGGTTTGTAAAATGGTTTGTCAAGATACGAAGCTCTGTATTTAGAACTGAACCTACTCTTAGATTTTTCTGGTTCAGGCGTTATCTGTAATATTTTATTAAGATAAACATTTGAATTTTTTATTATGATTATGAGACCAAAATACAAAAAAAAATATACAAGATAATACTTACCACATTAGTTGAGGCCTCAGTAGTTTTAGAAAAGGATTCGCTAAATTTCCTTACATTTCTATCTCTGGGCTTTAATGTAGTAGCACTTATGTCATTGCTACTATCTTTAGGCTTATTGCGATTACGTCCATATTTTCTTGTTTGTAAATTCTTAACAGAAGGATAAGCGGTTGAGGAGATTTGTTCATTCTGAATATCGTTTGTCTTGTTTTCTGTTTTAAAATTTGCGTGATATCTATACTTATCATTATCACCTCTTGATGTAAATGTAGCAGAAGCAGTCAATGAGGGTTTATTTTCTGAATCATCAGCAATATTAGTCACCTCATTTTGTTTCGTGTTTTCTTGAGATTCGGTACTTGTAACGGAGATTAAAAACACTTGATTTTCTTTATTTTCTGCTTGCGTTTCTCCAGTAACAGCTTCGAAATTTTCTGCATTATTCATCAAAGACAATAAAAGAGGAACATCAGCTGTTTCTTCAGGTGCCTTTGTGATAGATTCAGTGCTGATTTCTAAAGATACTGTTGTAGGCTTCACTTCATTCTTAGATTTGTTTTTTAGTCTTGAATAGTAAGATGTTCTAGGTAATACTACTTTTAGAGGAGCATTGACTTCGTTTTTTCTAGTTTCTACAGCAGATTCCTCAGTACTACTAACGATATTTTCTTTTGATTTCCGAGAGTAACTTGGTGGTCTAACAAAAGGTTTTTTTATCACATTCGAACTTTTCGGCTCTACAGATTTGCTCTTTGACTCCTCAGTTATAGATGACTCAGTTGTAGATACTTTAAATTTCCTGCTGTATTTATATACTGGTTTTCCAGTAGAACCTATTGGAGAAGTTGTTGTTGTCGACGAGGGAGAAAATGTAGATTTTCTATTTCTTGCTGTGTATTTCCCTCTCGGTTTATATTCAGTTGGCTTAGGCGTGGAATCTTCAGAAGTGATTGTTATTTTAGTATTGTTTTCTTCGTTCTTTGAATCTTCTTTTACTTGTTTATTACGCAACTGAAATAAATTAATATTATTGGAGAAGTTCTAATCAATATATTATGAAACGATAATTACATTGATGAAGTACTTCTACAGTGTAAGGAATATGTTGGGAAAACTATATGTAAATACTTTGTGAAAGTTGTGAAAATAATGTACGTGGAAAAGTTGTTTATGAGATGTATCTACGCAATCAAATTTATATAGGTTTATTCAAATATAAAAATAATTAAATCTTTTTTTTATAAAGGTTTGTTACCCTTGCGAATTTGTTAGTGCCAGGCCCAGTAAGTGTTGATTGTGATGATGCAGAGTAAGTGTTATAAACTTTTTGTGATGCTTTCGGTGACAAACTCTCACCCATTGGAGAGCTCACCTGTGTCTGAAAATTATTGAAGTGTAAAAATATAAATGTCTGTAATTCCTACTTCAATAAATTGAATAATGCTGATAGGTGACATAACATTTAAACTTTATGTTTCATGGATGATACGACAATTGATTAGTATATAAATTGAGGGTCGTCCTAAAATTTGTTTTTGCAATGACCACTAAATAAAAATATACAATAAAGTTAGGAGTTTATACTTACTGAAGCATTTTTAGCTTGAATTAAAGCCTTGAAAGGCTCTGGGTAATTATCGTCTTCACTTATTTCTTCAGAAATCAGCTTTTTTGGTAAAGAAGTACTGGCTTTGATTTTTGCATTTCCCCTTGATAGTGGACGTCTTATGACTTTAGTTACTTTGAAAGTAGTGGTTTTCATTTTATTAGGTTCTGTACTTTGCTGGATTACGGTTTCAACTATAACAGGTGCAGCAGTCGAGGTTTCTGTTTGACTAGTTACCGTTTCTTCGTTTTGACTAGACTTGACTACCTCATTTGCTGTAATTAGTCCTTCTCCTGTTAAATTTGTGTCCGTTTCGGATGGTCGAGTTTTGTATCTTAGTTTTCTTGCATTTCTTAAATCAACAGCAGATCTGGTTGTAGCCGGCGCTTTTGCCACAGTTAACGTATCACTTGTTCCAGAGATATCGAGGTCAAGAGACCTAGCGTTTGGGCGTGTATTAATTCGACCTCGAGACCTCTTTGGGGATGCGCTCTCAGTAGTTGGTGATACAGAGCTTCTAGGTCTAAATTGCGTCGTTGCAACAGGTCCTTTAGGAATTTTTGTAATATCATCTAGGTTAGTATTGATTACTTCGATTTTGCTTTCATCGATTTTTGGAGACGTTAGTTCTATAGTGGCTTGTGTTGTCGATGTTGGACGTCTACTGACAACTCTTTGTCTAGTTCTCGAAGCATTAACCCTCGAAGTATCATTAGTAGGTTCTATGTTAGTAGGAGGTTGGTTACGTGTTCGAGTTCTTCTTGAATTGAATCGTTCGTTATTTGCTTTTGTTTGCGTTGGGACAGTTTCTGTAGTCAACTCCAGCCTTGAACGTCCTCTTGTCCGTACCGCATCATTTTGAGGTGTTTCTTCCCTTCTTCTTGTACCTCTAGGCCTAAATGTTGGTTGTGTAACATCTCCTGGTCCTGGATTGGTTACACCGTTGCTATCTAAAGTTGGTGGTATCGGTAATCTTCTGCTCGTTCGAGATACTCCTTCGGCCTGAAAAATAGAAATACACACTTAATTGAATGAGTATTTCGCTGTTTATTTATTATTATTACAGTCATTGCAGATCATGTAACAAATCTAATAAATGAAAGTAGTATTATCAATTACGAAAGCCGTAATAAGTGGCACTGAAATGGAAAGTGCCATCTTCAACAATGCATTATGAAATCTTGTATCAAGTGGAGACAAAGAAAGTGCTTGCGTTTGAACAATACTGGACGGTATGGACGCGGTCATTGGAACGAATCATTTGCTTATTTCATGTGACATAACAGATTAATTGAAGAGTTACAAAGTAGCAGCTAGTTGCACAAATACTTAGAATCGACAAATATCATTATTCACAAATTTTAGTTACTCGTCGCACAAACGAAGTCTAAAGCTTGAAATGTCTTCAGTATGTAAATTTTAGTGCATTTTTTTTGCATTTTTTTTTCGCAGAAATCATTTTTTTGGAAATGTATTTAAATGTTATCGCTATTTGGAAAAAAGGTAAACATAACAAAAAACGAAATATTATAAGATCAATAAGCTCATTAAAATGTTCTAAAATAACCTGCAGTCTGGATGCTACTCTACTTCAGTGGATCGTAGCGTGATGTTGATGAATAAATGCAACATGCTATCTCAGTTTTTATTACTAGTAATAAATACTATCTACATAAGTAATTTATTACAGACTATAAGTAAATGTCAACATATAATAAAGTTTGTTATCAGTCGATATAAATACGCAAAGTGAGAGGTGGTCTAAGGCCCTAATCGTGTGACCGAATTCACCACATATAAACACGTGTGTCTAACACAACATAGGTAATATCTTTGTACAATAACATACTATGTTCAGGTGGAAACCTTTATCTTATTTATTAGCAATGGACGTAATGAACTTAGTGGTTAATATTATCATTAATTTTTTGGGTTCGGTACTAGAAATCAAATGCTTATAGGAAAACTACTTAGTGTTTTGTCCGATGGTAAGTCAGATTTTATCTCTCGTTTCCTTTTATTAGAATAGCAGCAAATTGAACTTCCCAAAGTATCTGAAAATCAACTCGTAGCTCGTAGGAAAAAAAGTGGAAAAAATCCTTGGTAAAATATTCGATTTTTCTTTAAAATATGATAGAGGTTGAATTTTTCTTGAAGGTGAGAATATTTTGTTATGGTTTTGTTGTCTTTCTCTTTTTCGAACACACGGGTTACATAAAAAAATAATGAATAAGTGATTGTGATACACTCGCAATTGGTCTTATTTTCACAGATATTTCTATAAGTGGCCTTCGACCACCGGCCCCCAGTTGTCACGACTAAATGTTTGGCATTACACCACGACTGGCAATGCTTTTGATCTGTTAGGATGTGTTTACATGTTTCAGTTCAGAGTTTTTATAAGTATCGCTTGTAGTCACTTGAGCTGGTAGACGAATTTGAAACCAAAGAAGTCTATAGGTACAAAGTCACTACTAATGAATACTGCTTGATTGCGCGCAAAGGTTTTTCTCAACAGTCAACGAAACGGAGGTTTCCGTAAAACAAAAGACCGGTTGTTTAAGTTCCGTACCTGAGGGGTAAAAATGGGACCCTATTACTAAGACTTTGCTGTCTGTCTGTCACCAGGCTATATCTCAAGAACCGCGATAGCTAAACAGTTAAAATTTTCACAAATGATGTATTTGTGTTTCCGCTTTAACAACAAATACTAAAAATAAAATAAAATAAATATTGATCCCATACACTTTTTTTTTCTTGATATCTAAAATAGGTAGGCACTTGAAACTGGTACGGAACCTTTCATGCGCATATCTGACTCGCACCTGGCTGCTTTTTTATGGCTAAGGATCTAGTAGCTTAATTCCCACCCGGGACAACTCTTTGTTTGAACCACAGATAATTCCAAATCTTCGTGTACTTTATGTCTGTGAATTATGTATGTAATAAGACCCAAGAGGCAGGGTAACATTCCCCTAGTACGAAATTTTTCTATACCTAATGACAATAACAGATTTGAAAAAAAAAACTGACAAGCAATAGGCTAGGTGACACATATGAACCTAAATATATTATAATAATTTCTGTTGATAAAACTTGTATATGTTTGTATAAACATAAACTCAATATGAAAATTATTTCTTTTGTCTATATCTTTAACTTCCGAAAACGCTATCAGCTATTTTGTGACGTCAAACATCTTGTTAAAAAACATGAACGCGATCCTTTAGGTACTATTACACTTTCAGAGTCGTGACGTCATCGATCTTGAACACAGATAATGTATTTAGATCAACATGGTTGACATCGTTTTCATCGCTAAATGTCAAAACAATTTTAGTGTTTTCTAGATCTCTAGTAAATATCATATTTTTTCTAGATCTAGTAAAACCATTATTGACCATATAAAAATAATTTCAAAAAAGTGTCAACTAGCCTATAAACTATAAGACCAGTGTGATCGCCGCTTTTCCGGTGCAAGGTCAGTATCTGTTATAACTAGTAAACTGCGATTTATTGATTAGGTCTAACAATAAGTGTGCACTACGGTGACCGCTTGCTTTAAACAAATTAAAATAGTGTTTCATTGTTTCTAAATAATGTTATCGCGTTATTTTAATTAGCAGCATAAGGGCTTCACCAGCCCGCGTGCATTGTTTAGTAACTATAGCAAACCCTCTCTCGAGGGAAAATGCCCAATATTTAGCAGTGGTCGTTAAACAAGCAGATGAAAAACCTAGAAATATTTTTATTGAAATACAATAAACTCAAATATTGTCAAGCGAAATATAAAATAACTCAGTAGATAAGTAAAATCACGATTTAAAACTACAATAACACTTTTTTTAACACATTTACAATTACAAAACCTGTCAGAATATGATTTGTTCATTCAACTATGAAAATTCTAAGATCGTTTGTCACAATAAATACATAACTAATACCTACATTGTAATTCAATAGTCGTGTTGTAGACTTAAATCAAATCTACATTTACAGTCAGCGAATATTTGTAGATTTAAACTACTTCACTATTCTATTTATGTTATAATCAATTTCTGTATCCCAGATTCTCTTCAAACTATTTTACATTTTAAAACGCTGTTTAAGCTTCTTTTAAAATTTGAAAAAAAAACGAAGTAAAATAAAAAAAACAAATGTGGAAAACTAGGAAAAATGTGGGCGTTACAACAATCATAAATCGATATTAATGATTGTACAAGACCTCAGAATCATAAGGACGGATGGATTATTACCCTTCACAAGCTTTTAGTTGAATGTGTAATTTTACGAATAAGGCGCATACGACGAATGTTTCTGACCTTATGCTTCTGAGTTTTAGAATAATATATTATTTTTCTATAGCAATATGTACAACTATAATGTAACTATATTACTTTCTTTAAAGATGTTGAAATATGCCAATTAAATTTATCAAGTGCACTTAAACTTCAAATGGTCACCTTGTTTGCCTTTCACCCCAATGCAATCGGCGCACGCGCCGCCGCTTTTGTTCTCGCTTACGGGTGATTAATAATATTGTTTTTAACGTTGGTAATTTATTATCACCTGGTTAAATTCAACAACTACTCAACTAATCAAACGATTTGCTTAATTATTCAACCATTAAGCATTTAGACATTATACTTGAAACTTTGAACTTTTTAATATATCCCGGTTATTGTACCTACTGCCAACTTTTATGTTAAAAAGTTAACTTTATTGTTTTTACAAATAAAATAATAATTGTTTCAGCGCTTAGGTATTTTCATAAACTTGTACTTGTCAGAATCTCAACGTTACATTATTATTATTATTCTATCAATTCAACTAGGAAACTAACAGGGGCCCGAATCTACTACCATAATGGTGTGTTGTGCAACTGTCACTGACGTCTTGATGGTCGGATTTCTGCACATTTGGTAATCTATTATTTATTTGAATTAGTCCAAAAGACGAAGAAAACCGACCATCGAGACGTCAGTGACAGTTCCACGACACACCATTACGATAACTCAGGCCCCTGGTAGCTGCAAATCGTAGGATATCACATACAATGTAGGTACTCCGTCCATTCGTACTGAGATCCAAAACCTTTGTCGACTCGTCTTTTGCTTCGCAACAGATAAATAAGAGTTATTAAAATTAGTATAGACTTTTTACTATCTACCACTGTGTGATGTAAACTTACGACAAATTATATTGATAAATAAATAAAAAATAAATAAATAAAAATCATTTTTATTTACGTAAACCAATTACAGGCACTTGTAAATAGTCAAACATTAATTAGAAAAATTTAATTAATTATATTTGTTATTTATTTATATCTATAAAATTAATAATTTTTATATTATCATATATTTATATGTTATTATTATAATTTATTTATTTATATTGTTCTTAGCGACACAAAATGCTTGTTCTGTCTATATTATGTCAAAACAATTGTCATTATTTGGGTGGACCATGAGCATATAACGACGGACGCGCTTTAATGCTACCACCGGATCCAATGCGCCCCAACTGAGAAGATCCGGCGAAACAAACTCAGTGGGTTACTTTACTACCGGTTTCAACACGGCCCACATGAGACGGTCCGGCGAAACATACTCAAATGGACAAATACGCGGGGTTTTGGTCCAATTATTATCATTTATTTTTAGTAGGCATACACATTTATTGCCCAAACGGTTATCTTGTTATAATTTATTTTAGTTTTACTCAATAAGATTAAATGATATTGAGACAGAACTAGCGGTATTTATAATTAAAGTACACCATGTATGAAATCAATTACAGACAGTTCACAGAATAAGATACAGTTCTAATTACAACTACTGTACTTGGCTGTATGGTCCTCAGGGAGGTAGGTGCAAGATGGTTCCGATAGCCAAACGTCTTTATCTTCAATATAATCCTGAATACTATAGTAACCTTTCGATATGAGAACAGTTTTAACATGTGTTTTAAATCTAGTATCAGGCAAGTCTGTGACATAACTAGGGAGTTTATTATAGAACCTAATACCATTTCCCATAAATGTCTTATTAGTTTTGCTAACTCTAAATCCTGGAACAGCAAGTTTGTGCTTATTTCTTGTGTTAATATTATGAATGTCACTTTTTTTACTATATTTATCAATATTTTTTCTAATAAAAATTATATTTTGGTAAATATATTCAGAGGGCACGGTAAGTATATTTATATTTTTAAAAAGGTTACGTAGGGAGTCGCGACTACCTAATCCATATATGGCCCTGACCGCTCGTTTTTGTAATACGAATATAGTATTTACATCGGCGGCTGAATTGAAGAAATTCAGCCGCCGATGAATTGAAGAAACATAAATAACATTTCTTGGCATAGTATATTTTATTTCTAATTATATTCACTTTACTACTTCCTTGCCTGCTGCCACACCACACCAAATAAAGGAAGCATTCAAAAGATACAAGTTTAATAATATCAAAATACTTATATTTGTGTAATATTTATTATATAGGGTGACTGGTAATTAGTGACCGATACCTAAACACATGATTGTGCTCATGATAACAAACAACTTTTACTACGGCACCAAATCTGAAATCGTGAAAAAAAAATCAGCTGCTCCCTACCATGTTGACGAGTTATGTGAACATGAATATATGGAACAGCTGATTTTTTTTCGCGATTTCAGGGTTGGTGCCATAGTAAAAGTTGTTTGTTATCATGAGCACAATCATGTGTTTAGGTATCGGTCACTAATTACCAGTCACCCTATATTAATCGAAATATCTACAGTAATATATAAAGCTGAAGAGTTTGTTTGTCTGTTTGTATGCTTGAATGCGGAACTAGTGGAGGGACTAGATATATTCTTTCAGTGTTAGATAGTCAATTTATAGAGGAAGGCTATATTTATTTATTTATTTAAATCTTCAGCACAAAACTGTAAATGCCAGAGGCATTCTCTCCCAGTCAACCATTGGGTGGTGCAGAGACAAAGTGGTAGGTGCACTGAAGTTGTAAGCACTCGTAATGAAATAAATACCGTCAAGGTACCATTTAATTAATGTACATAAAATATTTGACATACATGGAGACAATACAATATTATAGAACTATATAATTTAATATGGGAATATAAAATTAGAAAAAAATATAGCTATAGGCTATATTTAATTATAAAATTTCCACGGGACGGGTGAAACCTCGCGCGGGAAGCTAATTTATCAATAAAACTCAAATGTATACAATTTACCAGTAACTAATTTTAATTATCAGTGACTATAAATTAAAAATTATTTTTAATGGACAACTATACTTATTTATGTTTTATGTTCTAACATAAAATGTCTCATCATCATAATATCAGCCTGTCGTAGTCTTCTGCTAAACATAGGCCTAGCTCATCAATTTGCAGCAGGAACTATGGCTAGCGGCCTGCATTCACTGACTCCCTGCGACCGTTATGTGGTCGTCGGTCCATCGTGCAGGCGATTGTACCACGCTGCGCTTACCAGTTCGTGGTCTCCACTCGACAACCTTCCTGCCCCATCGGATGAAATAAGTTTGAGTTAAACTTACTTTGGTATCTTAGACATAATTTGAAAGGCATAAATTATTATTATTTATTAAGTATAAAATTGTCACACGTAAGTAAATAAATTAAAAACAGCTTCTGATATAATTGGAAAACCCCAGTTATTGTGCTGTAAAGTACGAAACCCAAGTAAGGGCAGAGCGGATATAGTTATGAGTCACTATGAAAATAGGTATAGCCACTTATCGCTGACTTGAATAAGTTTTTACCAATGTATTTCAACTTGTTAGCAATTCATTGATAGTAAAGTTTTCTTAATCAAACATTATTTATGATGTTATAACAATTGGGACCAAATGCATTTCCTGTAATGTTAACCATAAACCTATATAGGTATCAAACTTCATATGTGTTTAAGCAAGCTTCGAGGTATAACGTTGAAAATGGCCTATGGTCTTTTGAATTAAAGATAATAAAAGGAAAATTTGACTTTTAAAACTCCATAATATTATAATGACCAACTGCGGGTTGTACTACGAGTTCAGTATTGAACGAGTTCAAAGGCGGATTGAAGGAGTGTCCGGGGGGTTTTAGTGGTGTAGGGTCCTCTCCTCGTGGTATGAGTTTAGCATACCACGCTATAGATAGGACTAGCCCCACATATCCCACCGCCAGCGCGCGAATACGCTGCAGCGGCGGTGGGAATGCGTAAATGCATTACCACACGGACAAAAAAAAAAGTTCTTAATTTCTTTGTTTGACCGCATTGATAGATATAGGTAGGTATAATTCTATGCATTACTGTCCAGGAGGCTAATTACGTCACGATGTTACTATAAATTTGTTAAAAATTACTATAATTTCGAATATCTTTTGAAATATGCCATTTATTTAAACGAATGTAGATTGTGTTATACGATAATAAATATCGAAATCATAGTCATAAAGTTGTGTAAGTAGCCTCCGGTTTGAGTAGATTTATATTGGTTTTTCCGCTGAGAAAAGTCCACTTGTGTAATAATAGTTACCTGGCCAGATTTGTAACGGTTTGTGGCAATAAGTGGTTTCAGTAGGATCCGGGATCAAAAGAAATCATATCAATAAAAAATAAACCGACTTTTTTTTCGGACGGACATATGTACTTCGCCCCGAGCCGTTTGCTACTTCACGGGGCATAACGGCGAGCAGAGCTCCAGCCTAGATAAATGGATTAAGGCGCTGTACTTAGTCAAAATAGGCTTCACAAAACAGTTTTTTAGCCAAATGTTTACATTTTAGAGCAGCTAAAAAAATATATGTTAATCTTGATCATATTTATGGGGGGACCATTGTGTTCAAAACACGTTTTCGGTAAATTTTCTCGATAAAAAAAAACCATAAAATAACCATTTAAATTGAAATTGTAGCAATTGTAACTGTATTATTTATAAACAAATCTTGATAATATTGATAACAGTGATGTAATATATAATAATAAAGGGAACTGTTGTTTTTATTTATCGATTGGAATAAGGTATTTGCAAGGATTAATGTATTAAATAATTTGAACGAGTCGAACGAAACGTTGCGCCATCGCGGCGTCTCTTCGCTTCTCTTTCATTTCTACGCGGGGCAAGAGTGACAAAACTAATACGTAAAAGACGTCTATTCACCGCGCCTTAAACACTTCAAACTAAAAACCTGCGCAAGAGGGCGTCCCCTGTGGGACTTATTGTATATATATGAGAATATTTAGTTATACACATAAGAGTTATCGATTTTGTAACGACGAATTGTACTTTAATATAATTTCAATTACTAGATAGCATTTCGGTGAAAGCTTATACGCATGTTTCTATAGAAAAATAATAATTAGATCGTGACAAATTGTGGAATTAGGCACTTCCTATTGAATATAGAGAACAATTAACGAAATTAGTCACACAATAAATTAGAGACAATGAAGGAAAGTGTTTTAATATTGCAAATACCTTCATTCAAGTTATTTTCGTAGTTTCTCTACTATTTCGGTACATTTTCATCAAAACTGCTTAATCCTATTAATATTATAAATGCGAAAGTTTTTATGTGTGGATATATCGCACACCTAGATGAAGACTCCGCTAACTCAAAAATTACGAGTTTTGAGTTAGTAGCTTTGATATATTTCTTATATACTCTAAAAACAGTTTTTCGTCATTTCTGAAAAATGAGTTTTTTTTGAGTTGCTGGAGTCTTCATCTAGGGGTGCGATATGTATGTTTGTAACTCTTTCCCGCAAAAACTACAGATTGGATTTGACTGAAAGTTTGCACACGGATAGTTTATAATCTGGACTAACATATGGGCTACAAAATATTATGCTCGAACCCACTGGGCCAGAGTGACGTGGGTAAAACTCAGCTAGTCATACATAACTTTATCTGTGAATGTATTTGTTTTAGGTATATGTAAGTACCGAAATCAATCTTTATTTGTCTTAGTATGCACTGGACTTTAACAAATAATATTCCAAGACCTAGATATGAATTAGTTTTTGACTATTGTAATGACATAATTTCTTCACATAAATAAGATATTATTGTGAATGTAACCGCCGCCAGTTGTTCTCAAAGTTAAAATAAAAAATAGCAAACTTACCCTTTGACATTGATGCAGTAGTCATGCTATTGCGTTTTCTAAAACCATTATCATAGATCTTTGTTATTTAAGTTGAAACGTTCGCAATTGAGCTAATCGTTATGATTTTTATTTTTAACCTTAATATCGTAAATTATTTATTTTGCGAATGTAAAAGACAATAATTGACCTATAGGTAAAAAATACTTGCAAAATGCCTTGTGATTGTGATCTCCTGTACCTATACATTTTGTCGCGTATGCCGTTTTCATTCGCATAATAAATAACCTATTAATATATAATATGTTACATTCATAAACTTATATATTATTGCATACATTATATATTTTCATCATCATAATTTTAGTCCACTTTCATTTTAGTCCCATTTTAGTCCACTGCTGAACATGGGCCTCCTCTTAAAATACCTTGGCAAGCCAGGATCGTAGAGGGATATTGCCATAATCACCACGCCTGGCAGACGGATTGGTGATCGCAGTAAGATGTAAACCATGAGCTAAAAGATGCTGCTGCCCATCTATCAGCCATGTGTCCCTTAGTCGCCATCGACACCCATGGGAGGACATGGGGTGGTCTATTCTAAGCCGGAAACCACACGGCAAAAAATTTAGATAAAATTATTTCAACATTTTTACCACTTCCATATGAGTATATTCCATCCAGTAGTGAGTAGCAAGCGAATAGTCACAGTGAATCACATACCAGAGGCATACACACCCATAGTTTGAGAAATACTGACCTAGACGTTCTTAATTACTTGTGTGACTTTCAAATATATGACCAATAAATTGTAGTGGCTATAAATTTGCTAGCTAGACATTTTATTAATCTTACTTTCAACTAGCAGGTTTATGAAACCAAGGATTAAATCATTTCTATTTTCATTTAAGTTTATACTATAATTAAAATGTTTGATAACCCACTCTAAGCATCTCCCATATTAGCAATAAGATATAGTTTAGTTAAGCTAACTTATTAAAAATACATCTTCCGCACTACGCAATTAATCCATATATCGCGGTGAATTTCAAATACTCAATTGACGGACATAAAGCACATCCAGATTCAAAGCAACTGTCCCTGCTTGACACAAATAATTGTCCCGGATTCCTAAAGTCCGTTTATAATTGTATCCTGTCGTATAAAATATATAATGCCCATTATCAGCCATAATATACGTACCGTATAAAGAAGACCTATGAGAAAATATATAATTATCGGACCAAACTTGATACAGGAAACTTAAAAGAATTAATATCAATACTTATTTCCAAAGTAACTCATCATCATCATGTCATCCTAAAGATGTCCACTGCTGAACATAGGTCTCCCTCATCGAGTTCCAGCGGGAATGATTTCTAGCGGTCTGCGTCCCCTGGTTTCCTGCGACCTTTATTAGGTCGTCGGTTCATCGTGAAGGCGGTCATCCAACGCTGCGCTTTTCTGCTTCAACAGCCGTCAGTTCTTTAAGATAAGTGTCCCGTTTATTGACATTCAGCTGGCTAAGCCGTTTAGCCATGTCAGCTTTATACGTCCTTCATAAGATATCTTCATTTCTGATACGAGACTAACTAAGAATAAATAAACTACTTACGCTTAAACTATTAACCAAAAAGAAATGAAATAATAAGGCACCCGAATCATCGAACATTATACGATCAAAATCATTTAGCACTGATTGGAAATTTATTTCCATTGTTTTAATCATAACACCGTTCTTTGACTATATTAGCCATACATCAATGTTATCAATCACTATACATTATAAATGTAGCAATCAATCAATGGACAATGTACATTACAATATGGAATCATTATCATCTGCGCCGGCGCAATGTGCTTGGCCTCTTAGTTCCATTTACAGGTACTTCGGCCGTGACATTTGTATGCGATACATATTGTTTTATACTACAATCTCTTAATTTCTTATATTGCTTTTTTCCTCATTTCGGAATTAGCTTGAATTAAGATATATTTTAATAAAAACTAGCTATTGGTGCTCTGCGTTGGAAATTTGTTCCCTTTATGTTTTAATAAATACCTGACAATTACTAACACTTTATTTAATGTTAGTAATTGTCTATCTATCAACGAAAATACACTATCGTGCTGCCATGCTAAAAGACTGACTAAAAGACTCGACATACAGTGTTTTAGCTTTATAATATCCATTTGGTTTGTTAAATCTGTTTAGTAACCTGACCATTTTTTTCCTCATTTTAATGCACATTTTGTGAGATAAAACAACAAAAACTATATGTCACATTTCTCAACAGTATTTTTTCTTAAGATTGGCAATTAATTAATTCAATGTCTTTCATTGAACAAATTTCTAAATAAGTGGTTATAAAGAAACAAAACATGTTACATTTTATTATACACGTTACCGCATACTAAATTTTAAAATTGAGATTCATAACTTTCTTCCACCACCGGCAGGATTCAAACGGGCACTTTAGGTGCAGGTTTTGTATTTGTAATGATTGACGTGATTTTGAAATGAGTAATATACTAGCTGCGCCCCGCGGTTTTACCCGCGTTACTCTGCTCCAGTAGGTCGGAGCGTGATTTTTTGTAGCCCATAATCTTAATCGAGCTTATTAACTATCTCCGTACAAAGTTTCATCCAAATCCATTCAGTAGTTTTTGCGTGAAAGACGGACAAACAAACAGACACACGCATACACTTTCCAATTTATAATATGGGTGTTATTTAAGCAATCATCAATTTAATTTGTTTCGCATCCCCTAAATAATAAGGTGTATCCGCAAAATAGTAGATTTGTCATCAAACCGTTATCGCCAAACAATTAAAAATCTATTTTACAATAAATCATCTAAAATCATCGGGATATATTATCAAGTACCAAATTTATTTTTTTGTATTTAATATAATAGGTGTGTTCTGATAACTGCATAGTCAAACTAATTAAAGGAGATCATCAAAAAATTACGTATAATGACACATGCAAATTCTTAAAGCTCCAGAAAAATGTAGGGTTGTCATCTACATCGTCTCAATCAAACAACAAAAAGTAGTAAATGATCACCAAAAGTACCTAAATGTTTTACTAATTTACTATTCGGTTCTGGCACTCGCCGGCCGCTGCCGCGGCACCGCTCGCTTCGCTCGCTCGGCTCGTGCGTTGTATGGCCGCAGCTCTAACCTAACCTAACCGATTGTCATTTTTCATTGATTTTATTAAGGTAGAAATAGCGCAATAATTTGCTCGCTAAGATTTGGTGATCATTAACTACATTTGGTGTTCGAATACAATTTGAAGTGCAGTCGTGACTAAAATAGCTAGTACTATTATAATTTTAGACTTTATTTTTCTGGTGTCAAGTATATATTTTTGGTGGTCATTATATTTTATCCCTTAATTAAGTGCACTTACAACACGGAAATGGAATCGACACGAATGAAGTAAACAAAACACAAACATGCATCTCCCTACTCCCGCGTCATACGACCCATAATTGATGCCTGATTGGTCAATTTTCATAGCGCGCCATTTTGGCTCCGCCCATTTGATGATTTTTTCTCTCAATTTATAAACTCATCTATTTAATTGGTAACAAATAGTCATATTTTACTAAAAGAATTAAATAAAATGTAACTACTGTACTGGTGACAAATTAACAAATAAAAAGAAGTCGCAATCTGCGGTTCATAATCGATTTATTTGATGACAGATCTACCATTCTGAGGACAAAACTATTTTATTTGAATTGAACCTAATAATTTAACAACAAATATTATATTCACTTGATGAACTACAATTATATTGGTAATCCATCTCTTATTTAAGTTGACTATGGACATTAAATAGATAATTCATACCTGAGGTCACTTTTTATTAATATGAGGATAAAAATATTTCGTGGCGATAGATCAATTAATTAGGTGAAACCAGTCGATGACAGATGTAAACTTTGATGACAAGAAATATAGTCCCCTTATAATATTAGTATGAATTAATATTGATGTAATAATTGATGAAGGCGACCAAATATTACAGGAGGCCTACGTCAAAATCGTCAGAAACTAAGCGAAAGTCGTGCAACTTGAAGTCACTTTCATACAAACAGGTTGGCTTTCTTTAATGTAAAGCTATTGAGTATAGCTATAATTTTGTAGGCGCAATGTGTAAACGAAAGCGGTTTATTACTGTACACGGGTAAAAAACAATTTATTTACTCACGTTTAAGTATCACCTATAACAAAACTGGTGGAAGTAATTTATTTAAAAAGAACGTAGTTAGAATTCGTTATCGCATAGTCTGATTTAATTAATAATTTAGTTGCTAAAAAGATAGTAGTCTTATTAGTAAAACTAATGATGTCCTCAGTTTTGTAATTCAAATCCTACTAATATAATAAACGCAAAAGTTTGTAAGTGTGGATGGATGTTTGTTACTATTTCACGTAAAAACTACTGAATGGATTTGGCCGAAAGTTTGCACGCCTATAGTTTATAAATTGGATTAACATGTAGGCTACAAAGTATCACGCTCCGACCCACTGGAGCAGAGTGACGCGGGCAAACCGCGGGGCGTAGCTAGTTATATGTATAAATCATCTGTATGTGATGATTGCGCTGTAATTTGACACGCATATAGTTATTTTGACGTTAGCATCCTCTTAGACAAGATTCTTCAAAAATCATCAAATTCATCCCGTGTAGGAAAGAACCGGAGGTGCAAAGATGGTTATACATCGAATCGCGATGACAGAGTAGCGAGCAACAGCTCAAATGAAAGAATCAGTATTTTTATTTGAACGCGTTAATCTCTGAGACTTTGTTCTGCTTTTGTGACTGTGCTGTGAGTCTTGATCTTGATCACTGATACTTGAGTAATAAACACATTTTAGATCATCCACATGTCGACACATCCTTACACACTTTTCATCATCATCTTCAGCCCGTATAACGTACACCGTTAAACATGGGCCTACCTCCGAGGGAGGGATTTTAGCATAATCACCACGCTTGGCAGGCGGGTTGGTGACCGCAGCATTTTGTTACACAAGGAAATGCTGCTGCCTGTTCCTTGATATACGATTATTATAGATGATGTTATAACAATCGGGAAAAACGACTTAACGTGCCTTCCAAGCACGGAAGCCCCTCAACCAACCAGACCCGGAAATAAATCTTAGAGTTTACACAAAGATATCCTGCCCGGCGTGAGGGTCGAACCCACGACCTCCGAGATTAAAAGCGAGCCAAATACTTGAAGAGGTTGTCCTACACGCTTTTGCATTTATAATATTAGTTGGAAACTCCAATATATTATTAAGAAAACAGGTAAATATTATTCTTTATCATTATTAACAATAAGTAAATTATATAATAGATTGCTTCAGGTTATAACTTAAATTCTGATTCCGTTTTTATGGTGCACATCACATCCTCGAGCGAAATTGGCTGATTAAGATATCATAATAACAATAAAATTATATTTGTTTCGTCATAAAAGCGAAGTTTTGTGTGTATTTGACAATAGCACAGAAATGAAACATTTTTTTCGGGATACAAATAATCCTAAGTTTGAAGTTTATTAATATAGTCAGTTTAATTGTTAAACAACGTTATTAAAAAGTCAGCTATTGTGAAACTTATTGAATTGATTGTTTATTCCCATCATCCAGAACGAATCTTTAATATACGCATTCCCTTACCACTCGTGGCTAAAGACAATGATACACGAGTTATAATATATCTACTTAAAAGCATAAGTGCGTACAATTGGTTGGCCCAAGGTCTGCAATAAACTGCCTAATGAAAGGACCAAAGCTTAATGTTAACAGTCTCATTATATTTAACAGCTCAATATCAAGTTGTATACCTACAATGTATTATATGATACATAATAGAACTTAAATTTAACTTAAGACAGACAAACAAACAGCGGAGTCTTAGTAATAGGGTCCTGTTTTTACCCTTCGGTTACAGAACCCTAAAAAAGTTGGTTGATGTAAACTACTCTGAATTTGGATTATAAAAACACAATATGGTGAGACACAGATGAACCACAAATCAAGTTTAAGTCAATATTTAAAACATCATTTTTAACCCTCTATGCAAATAGAGGAGTGTTATAAGTTTGACATGTCTGTGGCATAATAACTACTGAACGGCTGAAGCTATATTATTTCAATTGAGTTCTATAAAAATCAGTACAGATTATAAGAAAAAGGGAAATGAACGATAAAATAAATATTTTCAATTCTTATATTTTTTTAGATAACGTCATTATGTGATAAAAACATTACTCACGATACGATACGAGATATCAATAAAGACATCTGCAGTTAAATGTGTAACAAAACAAATAGATTGTAATCTAAAGATAGCCATCGAGAAGATGTCATGTCATGAATCTAGATAACAGAGTAATCACGACGAGACCCCGTTGCTTAGTAGAATGAGCAGATGAAAATATAAACCAGTGTCTTAGTGTGTATAGCAGAATTGTTCATTTAAGTAAGACAGCCACCAAAGCTGCCACCGGTATAAGTTCTAGGTCTACATCTGAGGTAGCAACTACTTTAAATTTACTAATCCCACGCAATCTCCTAAAACAATCAACAGCAACTCTTGTAAATCAGAATTGAAAAATGACACACTGGCATTGAGGATAATGAGATATTAGAAACACTGCCTTGGGACCAGCAAATAATTTTATCATAAGGAAGTAAGGAAGGAAGAAACTATCATCAACATCTCATCAATTCACTGTTGAACTTGGGCCTCCTCCCAAATTTTTGAGCACTAATGGTGTAAGCATCAAAAGCTGTTTTAAAATAGTTTGCTCAACAAATTGGTGCTGGAAGAAAAATACTATACTAATACTTAACCATCTTGCTGCGATCAGTAATCCGCCTGCCAAGCGTGGTGATAATGGCAATATCCCTCAATGATTCTGACTTGCTAAGGTTAATGAGGGGAGGCCCATGTTCAGCAGTGGACATAAACGGGCTGGCAAAGATATTAATAAAACTGCACGCTGTGGCCGGTTGATATAGAGTAGCAATCTCAAACCGAGTTTAACAGAGCACAGATTAATTATTCTAGAAAACAGATTAGTGTCCAACAAAGATAATTATTTCGTAAACGGCACAAAAGAGCGGGTCAAAGCCATAAAAGGAATGTTCAAAAGTTAACAAGCTTACATCATGCGACAACAGCTAGGACATAATGTAGTTCAACAAAACATTTTTCATTTCCATACAACATTTGATTCGCCATGCTTTCGTAAGACAAACTACGTTATTTTAAATAACATAAATAGGCTATTCCTTTTGTATAGAAAACAATGAAATACATAATAATATGGTCTTTGAACTATTGTGAATTACAAAATACGGAACGTTTTCAATACATGCATATTATTACTCTTCGTATTGCACACCGTTCGATGCTCTTGTAGACCCCAACTCTGAAAGGCCTACGGACTGTAACGTAGAGTGACCATTAACAAGACCCCTAAATAAAATTTATTGTTATCATCCCGCAACTTCACAGTTTTATACTATTTAATAAGGCTCGAGCGCTAATGGAAATGCCTTACGCAGATGCGTAAGACATTTCCCAGAGGATATCCTCTGCTGTCGCAACTATTATTTACACAAAATGGCAGCGTTAGGCCCCCCAAAAAAAAGGATTGCAAGAGAACAGAGCACCCTCTAAAACCACACGGTGCACCTCCGTCTACCAATAAATGGTGTTCCAAGTACGATTTCGGTTTCTGGAGTCCCTCCAGTGGTGCAAAGATGCTGCTCGTCTTCATTACCAAAAGCCTCTTATATATATATAAACAAATAGACGTATCAGGTATTGCACATTCGATGAAAAAGTTATTAGAATATTTTGCCTATAATAATATAATAGGCAAATTATTGGCAATTATTTTGTTAGCAGGTATTATTTAAGGTATTAGCAAGTGCATTATATGGATTGCTACACTTCTCATCTTACTTTGAGGAACGGTTACAGATTGCATAGTGACTTGAAAATTATTATAATTAGTTGAGAACTCATTGGTAGAATCGTCAGCTTCTAATTTTTATAATGTGCTACGAACGTGATTCATTTATTACTTCTCGACGTTTCGGTCAAGGGCCAAAGTCTATTATCGCAATTATAGTTAAATTACACTTTTATGAACTAAAATTTTACAGTCATACCTTCTAGGAAAAGTGATAAGAACTGTCGAAATTGAATTATAATAATTTATCATCGTCCAGATTCCTGCGTAGCCCGTAACCTTGGGAACTTTATAATCTATACTAATATTATAAAGCTGCGGATAGAGCTGCTTAGTTTGTTTGTTTGTTTAAACGCGCTAAACTCAGGAACTACTGATCCGATTTCAAAAAATCTTTCAGCGTTGGATAGTTCATTTATCGAGGAAGGTTATAGGCTATATTTTATTACAAAGTTCCCACGGGCACGGGAGCTACGCGGGTGAAACCGCGCACGGGAAGCTAGTAAAATATAAACCTATGTCATCCGGGGACAGTGAAGCTTCCCTACGGTGAAATAATTTATCAAATCGGTTTAATCGGTAGTTTCGGAGCCTATTCAATACAAACAAACAATCAAGCCTTTCCTCGTTATAATATTAGTATTGATCATTGATAAGTTATGTAGTTGAGCAGACTTAGAACAAAGAATGTAATGACAATGGTTACGGAATGACTACCTAACTTAATACTTATAAACTAATTTATGACCATGATTAACGCAACCAGTTGATTTTTTTTTCGAAAGGCCTACGTAGTTATCCACCAGGCTTTTGCTACTTCACCGGGCATGGCGAGCAGAGCTCCAGCTTTAATAAAAGGTTTAAAAATTACAAACTAAGGAACCTGCACAAGACCCCCCATGTAGGGCTAGGACCTCGGCTTAAGGCCGTCGCTGGCGATGAGATTCCTCAATCTCATCGCCAGCGACGGCCTTAAGCCGAGGCTGGCGATGAGATGATTGTGACTTTTAGTATTTTAGGGGGATTTGGGCAACTGTCGCTCTACTTTACCCTCGTAGATGTTAAGTTCGCGGGTCTCGTGGACTTAAGATCTACGAGGGCATCGGATGGTTGCAACCTGTTGAAATAATATGTATATTATGTTAGTTAAAACGCACTGCAGTATTGCCCACATTCAAACATGTTAAAAACAATACTTTAAGCTGTGTCTTGAACAAAGCAGGACATGAAAGGTTATGTCCTGCTTTGTTCAAGACACAGCTTAAAGCAATATCGATTATGTGTCACCATTCTAAGCAGAACAAAAGCATTAACACACATAATAACGAAGTAAGTGACAAAATTTTTACATCACAGTAAACTTTTGTTAATAAAACTGGGCTAATCTTATGCGTAGGATAAACAGCGGTTGAGTTTCAAATGAACTTATTTGGTTTCGAAGAATTACACCTACGTAGTGTTAAACATAATTTTTATTGTACTACTTAGTAGAAGTCTGTGGTATTGTCGCGTTCGTTTGACAAAGAAGGGTATTAGTCTATTATACTGGTTCAATTGAATTGAACATAGAAAGTAAATGCCAGTTACGTCGTGCTTATCTAGAGCAATGATTGCTTCTTAAGAGTACGGGTAATGCGTTATGTGCTAACAATACATTATTGCTAAATAAAATATTTTATTATTTAAAATCTAGCTGTTTGTACTTTGCCACCCATTCAACGCACTGCCATTTTCTGCTTGAACGCGCTTACCTTATGAACTACTGGTCCAATTTGAAAAAATCTTTCAGTGCTTATCGAGGAAGGCTATATCTATACTATTATTATAAGGAGGAAAAGTTTGTATTTTTGTATGTTTGTTTCGAATAAACTCAAAAACTACTGAACGGATTTCGATAATTCTTTGTTAGAATGCTACGTTATTCCTGAGTAACATAGGCTATAAAACCTACCCGTGCAAAGCCGGGGCGGGCCGCTAGTTAAATTATAAAGTACTTACGAGAACGGGAGTTACGCGGCTTAAACTGCGCGCAGGAAGCTAGTAAATATGTATTTTAAAGAATAATATTGTGCTTATATTGGATAAAAATTGTCACAACGGAGTCTTAATTCAACTATAGCTCTAAAACCCTTTAAATACCCATGCTATCAAGTGTTATATAATTAAATACTAAATAGATTTAAGTATCTATGTTCTAAATCGTTTTAGAAATCTAAGCATATTGCAACCGATTTTGGCTACGTCGGCCTGCTAGACGCTGCTTATCTGCTAAACCATTCCGGACAAACCTTCGTGGTTTTTGGTTTGCTTTTGTGTATATGTTGTATTTCTTTGTGTAAATAAATAAAAACTAAATAAAAAAACTGTAACACCCTTGCCATAAAGGTTACTATGGGGACTAATGGGGACCAACGGCTTAACGGGTTTTCAGCACGAAGAGAAGTAGTATATCTAGTGGTATTTTGTCTATGATTCATAGAGACTTCTCTCCGTGCTGAAAACCCGTTAAGCCAGTTTTTTTATTTTGGACGGACCTATATTGTTATCCCTTAGGCTTTTGCTACTTCACCGGGCATAAAGGCGCAAGAGAGCATCCCCTGTGGGACTTGGTCCTCGGCTCAGGGCGGTCGCTGACGGGGAGATTGAGGGATTATGGCTATTAGTTTCTTTAGCGGAGTTTTGTGCAACTGTCGCTCTACTTAACAGTTCGCGGGCCTCTCGGACTTCGGGTCTACGAGAGTATGGTACTTGACTTTGTCACGTTATTAAATGATTTTATTTAAACAATGACCGGCATTCATTGGTTCATTTTTCTTTAAAACGTGCGATTATATCGTTCGGATATCGGTTTCATAAACCTTGTAGATAGCATAGCACCGCATTTTGTCAAGGCATTCAGTCATCGTTTATTTACTAGTGAAAATTTAAGCGCTTTTCTAAAATGGAAAGTGTGAATAATATATCGTAAGTATTGTCTGAACGACTTGACAGTAAGTTGTAAATTAGCTAATTTTGAAGTTGACACAATGCTTGTGTTGCGTTCGGTCATTATTATGATTGGTGTCCGCAATAGGTTTCAAGAATTATGGGTTTTCTTTGTAACTAAGTTAAAGTTAAATATCCGAGTAGGTATTTACCGCAGTTTTTGGCTGCTAATGCAATCATTAGCCGGACGGTCAGTTCATTATTAATATCTAAACTTTTTTAAATAAAAATAATTGAATAGTTAAAGACACAATAGAAGTTGAACAAACAAATCATTGAACCTACGGGTCAAAAGGTTTTAGGTTTTTAATGCAAATAAAAAATTAAGAAGATAGAGACAGCTAAATATATTTAAAGAAAGATTCCGATTCCGATAGCTCAAATACAGGGTTATTCTTAAACACTATCAACCTTTATGCGGTGAAAGTCTGATGATTATAAACAACTTTACAATGGGAACAACCATGAAATCGCGAAAAAAAATCAACTGTTCCATACATTTATGTTCACAACAAAATCTAAACAACAGCTGATTTTTTCCTGGACCTCCTTCGGTACCTACGCATATTTACCGTTACGATTTTCACTCTATGTAGTTAAAAAAAGATAAATAACGATGCCATCTATTTCATATAGGTACATATCACGCCTTATTATTTCCAAGACGGTAAAAAGTCACCCAGTATATATAATGATCAATTCCGTAATGACAACCTCCGTAGCGTAGCGGTATTTCGCTTTAAATCTCGCAGGTAGTGGGTTCGATCCCCACGCCGGTCAAGTAATCTTTGTGTAAATTCTAAGATTTCCTCGGAAAGTACGTTAAGCCGTTGATCCCGATTGTTATAAGATCATCTATAATAAATATCGAAGAACAGCAGCGTTTCCTTGTGTGGTACAACATAATACTGCGGTCACCAACCCGCCTGCCAAGCGTGGTGACTATTGCAAATATTTAAGGCATCTTACTTTAATGTGTACATTTGTCATTTATCGCACGACAGACGGACAGACTGATTAAAAATTCTGTAAGATAAAATAATTAAAACAATGTTTTTAGCTACTTAAGTGATACTTTTGTTAGATTTAATCTTATACAGTGTAATTTTGACATGTACAAGTGTATGTAAATACCTAAGTGCTGAATAAATTTCATTATTTCAATAACCTCTCTCAGGAGGAGGCCCATGTCCAGCAGTGGACGTTATACGGGCTGATGATGATGATGATATAATGATGACGTTCCCACGAAAACGGGACGTACACAAGCTAGTCCTATAATAATATATATCAGCTAATACATATGAAATTCGCGAAATAAAAAATCTACAATTGCCTTATTGACCACACTACCGACCCGTACGTATTCTTTGTAAAAATGTGACTTTCACGTGTCGCCACAAGCGTTTGAATCGAGACCAATGTTGAAATCGAGCAGCGGCTTTACTGAACTAAAACTGGTCTGTAGTCTAGGCTATCTGGTGACTAATAACTAGGCTTAACTGTTGAAAGGTCTGCAAATTATATAGTTAGCTACTATTCGTATTAAGTAACCGCATATAAGTGATAAGAACTGGTGGTGTTATTATTAGTATACGATACAGAGGTAATGCATGTGAAATGTTTGTGAGGTTTAAGGGAGTAACCTCGGTACCTACTGTACCGATTTGAAAAAACAGTGTCAGATAAACGATTTATTAAGGAAGGCTGGCGTAAAATTGCGTGCGTAAAAAGCTAGAATACTCATCTTTACAAATAAATAATATTGAATTGTTTGAATTGTATTGGAAAAATAACAGATTTATGCTGATGATGCCTGATGGGATATCTATTTACTCATAAGAATACCCATATAATATAACGGGTACTAACAGCAAAAACACTATAAATAAAAATATAGTGAAATTATGAAAATTAACATAAAATGTGTTACCCGTTATTTATCTCCCATTAAGTTGATTCCTTTAATGGGATACTTGCTTTCTACGTAACTCCCGTTCCCGTAGGAACTTCATAATAAAATATAGCCTATAGGCTTCCTCGTTAAATAGGCTATCTAACACTTAAAGATTTTTCTAATCGGACCAGTAGTTCCTAAGAAGCGTTCAAGCAAACGAACATATAAACTCTTTAGCTTTATATATGTTTATCAAGATGTTTTTAATAGTCGCTGTCACCAGCCGGCGCCATGTTTACCTAAATCGTTATATAAATGAGATATAGATCCTCCAACGGCCTCGGCATTTAATATATATGGTGCACATTAAGAAGCGGATAGTTTCATGAATATTTAGTACCGTTAATTTTTAGCCTAAATGTCATTTGAGAAATGTTGGTAAATATGTGTCAGATATATGGACTCGATTTATTACCATAAGAGAACAGTTAAATTTTAATTCGATAATTAACATTAAATTATCGAGTCAAGATATAGAACAAGTAGAAAGAAATGAATTATTTTTCGATAATCACATGAGCGATACCAGGCATACATATAGACTTAGGAACGATGGGGAGACAGGGGCGTAAGAACGGGGGGTTAAGTATGGGCGTAGATACGAAAAGGGCAGACATGGGCGTTGTTAAGTGGCGTGGGGGGATAAACACGCGGGTGAAGCCACGTGACACAGCTAGTAACATATTCTTAAACTTTGAAATGTTATAAGCAAGGTTTTCAAGTTTTTTCTTAATGGGATTAGTCCCATTGACGGTCAGTCAGTCCCAGTTACAGTTACAGTAACTCCTATAAACCATAGATTAGCAGACACACACGGAAAAGGTTCTAAACTGTTAGACTCAGGCCTGACACGTCGGAAAGCAAAAGGTCTTGGATCCCGTAACGATTAAAAAAATATATATTCAAAAATACAATACTATATTCTGTTTCAAAGAACCTATTTATCTTAAGTAGTTCTTATGCTATTCGCGTACATATTAGTGATACGTTTTTATATAAAAAGAAGATTTGTTAAAAGTAGGTAGCGACAGCAGGAGGTAAATGTTCTTATAGGGTATGAACATTAAAATGATCGAAGGTGACATTAAAATTTAAACGTATTAGGAATTCAAGGCCGTAACAATAAGCAGAACCAATTCTCCCACGAAAATCCCCATATTTATCTATCCGTGTTTCTAAAACTATACAGCGTGTAGTAAAAACCGTGAGAAAGAAAAGCTGATAAAATATGTTTATAATAAAAAATACATCATTTAAACACAGTTGAAATAAACTAATTGAGAATGCGTTGGAGTAAAGCATTTTGTGAAATCCACTTTGAAATGTAGCTGGAATTAAAGAGACGTAACACCTCGGAGGAAGTGTCTTTCTAAGGTTAAGGGGGACCAATCATAATTAATAAAATAAAGCGTGTTGCACACGCTACTGCACAAAAAAAATTGTGCTGTAGCGTTCGAGTAGTCAACATGACCCTGATGATACTCCGTGGAGGAGCGGAACACGTGTCGGGTCTTCGGCTGATGATTGTATTTTTGCACGTTTTATTTTTCCTTCTTGCATGCGTATAATTTTTACGGGCGAGAACGCGGTGCTAAAATACCATTACAGCATATAAACACATTTTTTTGCGGAATTAACACTAGATATTTTGTTTGTTTAAATTAGGGACCAATTATGTATAGAATAAATTTAAAAAAATATATTTTTCCATACAAAGGATTCGAACCTGCAATCTGCGCAGTTTCACCCGCGTAGCACCCATTATCGTGTGAAATACATAATAAAATGTAACCTTTGCTATGTGGATAACGTAGTTTTCCAACAGTAAAAGATTTTTTGAAATAGGTCCAGTGGTTCCGGAGCCTATTCGGTTCGGGAGTTGGTCCCGATTGTTATAACATCATCTATAATAATCGTTTACGTGCTTTCCGAAGCACGGAGGGTAGTCTTCATCTTAGAATTTAGACAAAGATTTCCGGTCCGACGTGGGGATCGAACCCACGACCTCCGAGATTCAAAGCGCGCCAAATACGACCACGATACGTTACGGAAGTTGTCAAAATATCAATAAACAATAGGTATCTAAAAATAAAATCAGTCCAGTAGTTGTTGCGTGTAAGAGTAACAATTTTTTCCCATTTATAATATTAGTATGACGTATTTTAAAAACGCTGTATAAAGCTACAATTGAAACGAATTTTCTTTTGGTCGTCCTTATGAGTCAGATGCTGTTAGTTATGTAGATATGAGGCTAAGCAAAACAATCAAATACGGTTGCATAATGGTTCTCAATAAAAATTGCAAAATCAATAGAGATATAGATTTATTTTACTTCATTATTCGATGAACTAACACCAATCAAATAATGTTAAAAATCCTATTAATATCATAAATGTATGTTTGTTACTCTTTCACGCAAAAGCTACTGGACTGAATTTGCTGAAAGTTTGCACCGGGATAGTTTATAAACTGGGTTAACATATAGGCTGCAAAACATCACGCTCCGACCCACAGGAGCAGAGTGACGCGGGTAAAACCGCAGGGCGCAGCTATTGCATCAATAAAAATGCAAACTCATGCGCACATTAGAGCTATAATGATAAAGTAATAATAAGGACAAAAAACCTCGCTTTTTTACCCTTCACAATGTTGAAGTGAGTGTTCAAAGAACCTAATTATTATTTAATGTTATGTGTAATACCGTTACTTAGACAGCGTATCTACTTAGGCATAGATTAGGTAATCTTAGTTACATAGTAAACTAAAAATAATGAACATTGTTTGAAAAAAAAACTCATGCAAAAGAGTATGAATGAATCAACCGCGATGCGGCCACGCTCATGACCATTTTTTTTAAGTTTTTTTTTTGTTATTTTTGTTGCATTACCATATGATAGATTCTAGCTTCAAGCGCGCGGGTTCACCTGTTACCCGTGTTACACCTGTTGCCGTAGGTATTTCCTAATGAAATATCAGCGACAGTTGCAAAAAACTCCCCTAAAATACTAAAAGTCTAATCTCATCGCCAGCGACTGCCCTGAGCCGAGGTCCTAGCCCCACAAGGGGCGTCTTGCGCAAGTTGCTTATTTTGTAGTTTTTAAACCATTTATTAAGGTTGGAGCTCTGCTCACTTTTATGCCCGGTGAAATAACAAAAGCCTCATGAATAACAACGCACCTTTGTCCGTCCGAAAAAAAAACCTTATTAAATATAGCCTTCCTCGATAACTGGGACTATCTAACACTAAATGTTCGAATCTGACGTTCCTGAGATTATCGCGACTCTTCAGCATAATATTTTAGTATCCCATTTTACTGCGATCACCAATCTGCCTGCCAAGCGTGGTGATTACGGCAACATCCCTCAACGACCCTGACTTCCCAAGATCTGTTAAAGAGGAGGCTTAACTTCAGCAATAGACGTAATCGGGCTGATAAATTTAAAAAAAACCGCAGCATATAATAAGATTGCCAATTGTAAATTAAACAATAGAAAAAATAATAAAAATACCCAAATTTTATCTCATTATGATGTGCAATCCAGTACTTAACTGTCGATCGGTTCCACTAATAACGGAGTATTGCACAAATTACAGAGCTTTTACGCAAAGCGGGTTTGCAGCGATGCACTGTGCGAATTGCTGGTTTAAGGTCAAGTTACCAATGCAATCCACTTACCAGATTCAACTGTTACCTAATGGACTGCAGTAATATATATTATTGTATTATTCTCACGCAATTATGTTACATTCGCCGACTTGATCAATGGTATTTGGTCAATGTGTTACCCTCGTAGAACTGTAAAGGTGAGGGACAGTTGCACAAAACTCCCCTAAAAAACTAAACATCGTTATTCCTGAAACCCCCGTCAGCGACTGCCCAGTAGACGTAGACAAAATGCCACTACAGCATAGTGATCGCTAACGCAGGGATACTTGAAATTTGTTAAGTTGTTAGCCACGAGGCTTTGCTACTTCACCGGGCAAAGGGGCGAGCAGAGCTCCAGCCTTAATAAATGGTTTAAAAACTACAAACTAAGCAACCTGTGCAAGAGGGCGACCCCTATGGGCTTCGGACCTCGGCTCAGGGCGGTCGCTGGCGATGAGATTGAGGGATTATGACTTTTAGGGGGTTTAGTACAACTGTCGCTTTTCTTTACAATTCGCGGGCCTCTCGGCCATCGGGTCTACGAGGGCATCGGATGGTTCTATGCAAACTAAGGGTCGGGAGGACGAGGGGGGACGCGTCGTGTTCGCGGGCCCATTCTTCTCCGACGGGTCCAATGTGTTAGAGTGTGTAGAATAATAATTAGTCGATATTAGCTGAATTGGAACATCAATCATCTATTCGTACATGTATGTATATATTTTATTAACTCATTGCAAAAATATATGACCTTTTCTCATAATTACAATTATAATCAGTTTGAGATGTATATATACTAATACATAAATGAGGCCAAATTGATTAGTAGGTAGACTCAATTTGACCTTATTTAAAATCACTTAAAACATTTTAAGTTGCAATTACGTTATCAAATTGTTAACGAGCCGCTGCCCGCGACTTTGTCCGCATTAAATAATGATTTTATAAGCTATCTTACAATGAAAGTCCCGTATAAATCGGTACTACTATTTTGGAGATAAGACAAAATTCACGGATGACTAACCTATATTATGTCTTATAAAATAAGCTGTCAACCAATGAAAGTCCCGTCACAATCGGCCCAGCCTTTACTCTGATTAGCCGGAACAAGCAGACACACAAGCAGACAATAGGTTTTTAATTGTGAGGTTTATCATGAGTGGTCTATATAAATTCATATGCATTATTCATATTAAAAACCCGTTATTTTTCCATTACAAACATACACTTCAATTTAATTTATTACTACAGATATAGATTTCAAATACATAATCAACAAGTGATGGACGCTTTAGATGAGCCAATATGTCAATCTTTAACGGATTAAATAAAAAAAAGAACTAATAATCGTGATGAGGTGACGTCACCACAAATTACAATCTCTTTCAGCAGTCGATTGGAGGCGAGTATGTCACGAACTGGAGCCACGACTGTGACAGATAAAATAAAGATTAAATTCGGATTGATACATATTACATACTCGTTGTTTAGGTGTTTAATGTATTAATTTAATCTGAATGATCAGAGCTAGATTATCCATAAGGTGGATAATTCAGCTCTGATCACGCAATTGCCTACGGGCCCCACCCCATGCCCAGAAAGCGCAAAGTGCCTGGGCCGCACCGGACCAGATGTCTTGCATTGCAGTTCCTGATGAACTGCAATGCAAGACATCCGGTGAACACTTCTGTAGACTCATGGTTAATATCTTATCTTATACAATCTTGTTACATAATTAACTAGTACATCATTTATTTAAACTCACTCACTAAAAGTCCCTCTTATAATTGTTTTAGATGGGTTAGTTAGTAGTTACATCATAATTATCGACATGTAATCTAAATTGAATTAATCCTTTCACGAAATAGATTTGAGAGTCATTTCCTTACTTCTTCCGGTGTCTGGTGTGCTGATTACTGTTAAAAGATGTATAGATTGCATTGTCATTCACATTTCTTAGTAAAAGTTTTTTAGTATTTTTAGTATTTTTTTCAGACAGGATTTACAAACGTTTATATGAAGAAGTTTAGAAGAAGTCAGATACAAATTCTGGTAGAATGAAAGGTGAACGTATTTTGTTTGGTCTCCAATCCCCTTGGAGACCCGAAGTCTGAGAGGTCCGCGAAATGTTAGGTTGGAGACGCGCTACATTTTCAAAAAAATCCCTTTTAAAAAACAAAAAGTCATCAGTCCTCCACTCCCCCGCCAGCCTCCCCCTCCTCAAGTCCGCCGAGCAATAATATAATATATACCTGCTAAAATTATGAGAAGGAGTTTATAAGGTTGTAGGAGATTCTGAGCTATTGAACTGATTTTGTAAATTCTTTCATCAATACAAAGCCACATTTAGAAAGAAGACGTTGAGCGAAGTCGAGTTAGGCACGGGGTTTTTGCTCAGCTGAGTGCGATTGCTAGCGTGAGGGTGGAAGAATGATGACTTCTTGTTTTTTAAGGTATCTTTGTGCACATGTTGGTCTACTTTACACCTCTCGGACTTCAGGTCTACGAGAGCATCGGTCCAAACAGACGCTTTGGCCTTTCGTTCTACCAGATTATCTAACTAAAAATTTTAAATGTCTTCTCCTAACCTTCAAGATCTTCTTCATTTAGCTATCAGGTATATACGTTTGTAAATCCTGTCTGTCCATAATGACCGACACCTTTCTAAGCTCGAGGCTAAATAGTTTCGTGATGATACAATTAACGATTCAAAATGCTTCACTTTAAATGGATAACACTTTTAATTATGATGGAAGATAAAAAAACGTTTGTAGTAGAACTAATTTCGTGTTTGCGTGAATATAAGTAACATATCTTAATGACAGTAACTTAATTACTGGAGGTATATCTTCATTATCATCAGATTGTAGATGCTTTTGGTCACTATGAGTTATAAGCATCAGTTGACGATGATCCTCTTATAAACGTGTATTATACATAAAAAAATTGCCTACGGCAGATCACGAACCTGCATCTTACTTAGGTTTAGCCCCAATGCCTTAACCAATTCGGCAACGGTGGAACCCTACCGATCATTCAAATTAATTAATCTCTTTTATAACACGTGTCTAAGGGGATAGTTATAACGTGTATTATGCTGCCTCGCACCTCGAGAAATTATCGTAAGGCTTAATACCTATGTAGTAATTGGGACGATTGGATTGTGGAAATCACATAAAAAAAGTAATATTATTCCTTCTTATTCGTTTCCTGACTTGTGTATGCTATTGAATTCTTGCTTAGTGAGGGATTAAATTGTTGAAAAAAAAAATTTTATGGTTTTCTAACTAAGATTCGTTTAGGATTCACAATTGAACTGTAATATGTAATAGTTGCTGTTATCTAGATTTCGATTTATAGAATCTAGATAGATACGTAATCGAGCAATAAAATGTATACTGAAAGTCGTGTCGGTTTGCTAGCATAATACTGCGTTCATAATGAAAAAGATTCGAGGATTTTGATTATCCTTTCACAATCAGAATGCTACATTATCCCTGACTAACATAGACTGTAATTAATTATAAAGTTTTTCCGGGAGCGGGAGGCCTAGTATTTTCATTTCCGAAAATAGACGTTGTGAAATGAAATGAAATGAAAACGTTTATTGATAATGTAGACGAATCGATCGTACTTATTATAAGTCAAATACAATGATAAAAATATACAAAGAGAAATAAATAAAAAATCTTGACTAATTAATAAGTATATATTTCAACAGTAATGTTATTAAATAGAATTTAAATCTACCAATGTGGCATGTGATAGTCGCGTATTATAAATATGATTATAATCAACCAGCGCAGGCTGGGATTAGGTCAGAAGCATAGAACGCGTCGCGAGCCTCGCCTTGCAAGGACGACCGGACCCTATCCTAGCTTCCTGCGAGTCTTTCTCTATCTACCTACATTGTGACACCCGGAGAAGAAAGACTATAAGAAACTCTGAGATCATTCTTTTTGTCATCTTTTAAAGTCTTTGATTAATCATTTAATCATTTGTACATCTATTGAAAACATTTTTAGTATCTAGGTTAGTGATCCCTATACATCGATATCGTATTATCGTTGTGCAAGGGATAGTGAAAAAGGTTTCATAATTAAGGCGGAACAGGTGACCCTTCAAATTGACCTTTCTTAAAAAAATTGCACATTTGCACTAAAACCTTTTATCTTCATCGGTAAGTAATCATTATACATCTGACCTCCTCTTCTGCAAAGGTCAGAGCACATTTACAAGTTCCTCTGCCAATCAGTCATTGATTACTGTGTAATTTAACATTCTAGACTGAATTATCTCGATTTATATTTATGACTTTAGACTTTTATAATTAGTACTAGACTATGTTTTTTTTAAAAGCTGTCAGTGGTGAAGTTGAGTGGATTTTAATTTGAGGACTGTTAAAAGCCTTAGCCATACAGGGTGAAAAATAATTTTAAATCAATTAATTAGTTATAATGCATTTTTTTCTATTGTGTAATTAGCTACTTTAAGTTGCTGGTATATAAATATGTACCTATTATATTTTTCATGTAAATATATTAAGTCAGTAATAATAAATAATGCTCTAGTCTAAACCAATTAGTTATTGAATGTGCAGTTGCACAAAAAATGTTGGGTAAATACTAATGAATTAGCACAGATTGGCTTCCTCACACCAGGAACCAGCGGCACGGTGATAGGCTGGCACATGGTTAAAAGTAGATGGCGAGAAGAATTCGACTCTGAAGGATTGGGCCCAAGTGGCTTGTGATAGGGAAAATGAAAAGAACTGTGAGACACATAGAAAGAAAGAAAATAATTCGGAGGCAATGGGTTCGATTCCCGCTCCCGATTAAAAATCTTAAGCTTCTTTATCCTTGCGTCGTCCGTCGCTACGGAAGTCTAAAATCTGAGTCTAAACTATTGATATCTGAGCAATACTAAAAAGTCACGTAAAAGTTCTTACTCCAAAATTATGTTACATTGACCTTCATTATAGTAACAAAGTGTAAAAAATAATGCAGTTTAGCGACGGTGAATGCAATTCAGTAGCCTATTAAGTTATTATTTTTTTCTTTACCAGTTGTATGCTAATGATTGTAATAATACAATGCTATTTTTAGTAAAGTAGAAAGGATAATTGTTCAGTATCGTTAAATGCCCCGTTAGAAGAACTGTAATTCCGTCTTTCTAGAGCTCAGAACCATTATACGGATGTACTATTATCTTCAGAAGCATTTGGTTGTAAGTGCCATACACTGCGAATGTTCCTGACGTATAATACACAACCGACCTTATGCTTTTAAGCTCTAGATTTGATTCTATAGATCAGTAATTCTTAAAGTAGTCCAGATGGACCACCGAGGTCCACGGGAGACTCGATACGGTCTTTCGTAAGCATAAAAAATATCGGGTTCACAAATTTGTAAGTTTTTATGAATCTATAAAGCGAAAAAGTTTGTGAATTGTATTTCAGATTGTAGGGGGTAATCTCTGGATGTACTGAACCGATTTTGCAAATTATTTTCGTTGTCCGCAATTGACACACGCTTGCTTGAGTACTGCGTAGCCTAAAAAGCCTGGGCATACAAAATATTTCGATCGGGATACGAGTAGAAGACTTGACGCAAGATTTTACAAGAACAGTATGAAGCAGTTTTGTTAGCAAGACGACAACAATGCCGGTTCTTGTGTATGAAAAATTTTGACGGAAAAACGAATAGATGATAATAATCGACTAAACCGAAACCTCTGCAACATTTTGACGTCAATCAAAATCCCCTTACTTAATTTACTATTTTTTACCATATAGTCTGAACTATAATATCGAAAACCAATTCTACCTGGATACCTAACGACCATCGCTAAATTAAAGATCATTGTCACACGAAATAAAGTCACGGACAAACAAACTAGTTCGTCCACAAACCTTTAACCAAAAGCGTCAATCACAAAACATTAATTGAAATCAAACGTGTAACACTAAAGAAACAGATTATTTTATGTCTTATTTAGGTCATATTAAAGTATAAAATCATTTGAGCTGTAGCCGATTAAGTTGGAACATAAATGAAAACTTATTAAGCATAATGATCAAATAAATAAAGTAAATAAGGAAATTACTAGAATTATTGTCTATAAAAAAATAATATTACGGAATAAATTTACAGGTTTTAAGGTTACAAAATTTATATGAACTTAAGTGTGAACATATTAAGTACCTAACTAGCAGACACCCGCGACTTTGTCCGCGTGGTGTTGCCAGTTTTCAATTTCCTGTGATTAAAATTATTTAAAATGTTGACTGGGGATGCAAAATTTCATTTAAATCAGTGCAACAGTTTCGGAGATAAGCCCGTACAAGCAGCAATTTTTTTTAACTGGTTTTGTTCTACTTTACTCCTTACTATCATCTTCCTGACACGGCATTTAGCGTTTTTTTTTCTACGTACAGACATTCGACCTCTACTGTTTTATTGTATGTTTACAGATAGGCCTTTATCGGTGATACCGATTTATTTAAAAATTAAATTTATACGCTTGGTCGCCTCCATAAATAAACGGGATAAAATATAATGACCACCAAAAATATATACTTGACACCAGAAAATTAAAGTCTAAAATTATAATAGTACTAGCTATTTTAGTCACGACTGCACTTCAAATTGTATTCGAACACCAAATGTAGTAAATGATCACCAAATCTTAGCGAGCAAATTATTGCGCTATTTCTACCTTAATAAAATCAATGAAAAATGACAATCGGTTAGGTTAGGTTAGAGCTGCGGCCATACAACGCCAAACCGAATAGTAAATTAGTAAAACATTTAGGTACTTTTGGTGATCATTTACTACTTTTGGGTTAACAATGATTTATTTGGAGTCATTTTGCTTAAATACGATAGCGAAATGTTAAAACTTTGGTTACAATTTTACATTAAAATGCGGGTTTAATTTTGGTGATCATTTTTACTATATCTGATGGTAAGTTAAACATAAGCCTAAATAAACTAAGGCTTATGTTAGTTGTGTTGAAATTCCAAAGCATATTGTTCAGGAATTTCCTGTTAAAGCTTTAATTTTAAATAGTTTACCGCAGTATTATGTTGTTGCACTCAAGGAAACGCTGCTGCCCGTTCCTTGATATACGATTATTATAATATATAATTATATTATAATACCGAAATTCAAATTACTGTTTCGCTTGTTTCATTGAAGAATCGATCAATGAAAGTGAAAACTGAAAACGGCCGTAGCCCAATGGCTAGGGCGACGGAATTGCGATCATGTGGTCGCCGGTTCGAACCCCACCCATTGCACTACCGACGTGAATCCACTCGTAACACAAGCATTTTAGCTTAGCACGGGGGGTTAACAAGAATACTAGTAGACTGCAAAACACTGCTAGTAATCTTTATAAAAAAAAAGAAGTACCAATTTAAAAGGCTCTGTTAGCTGTCAATAAACAAATGTATTGATCTACTTTGCATTACCTATAATAAGTGTTGACATTTAACAAAACGGTCCATTGTTAACACGGACGAATAATATTATGATAATTAAACTGGTTTTAATACAGGTACTGAAGAATTATATGCCATTTTTTTTAAATTAGGTATACACGGATGTATGAATAAAAAAAATGCATATAAATTCAATTATTACTACTAGTTTAACTAAATCGAAGGAATTGGGCATTGTTATTTTTTATTCAGTTAAAATTGTAGCCGAATATAATCTTATGAATGCACATTTAGATTGTACTAAGTATAGTACAGAAAGATTGGGCCAAGATAACTTTATACTAACTGTAACTATTTTCCTGGGGAAATGCATTAGGCATCCCCTCCCCCCACCCATCGGCATCGTATGTAGGATTAACATCTAAGAGTCTGAGATCTAGAAAATACCCTCCAGGTGCTCCTTCGAACGCTTGACTACCGGTGCATGGGAATCAACATAATATATCCTTGCAAACTTTCATGTTTATAATATTAACTAGTAGGATATTAGTCCCAGTTTAAATTTAAAGTTTAAACACAGACAAGTAATAATCTCTTTCTTATCCTTACTAATCCTTATCCTTACTATCCTTACTATATTAATATTATAAATGTGAAAGTAACTCTGTCTGTCTGTCTGTCTGTTACGCAATCACGCCTTAACTACTGAAGCGATTTATATGAAATTTGGTACAGATATAGTCTAGAGCCTGAGAAAGAACATATTAATATTATAAATGTGAAAGTAACTCTGTCTGTCTGTCTGTCTGTCTGTTACGCAATCACGCCTTAACTACTGAAGCGATTTAAATGAAATTTGGTACAGATATAGTCTAGAGCCTGAGAAAGAACATATTAATGAAGCTAGTATTATATATCCCGCTTTCCGCTGGAGGGAAGTGGAATTTACTTTCCCACTCCGCCTATAAATATTCCATGAGGGATCCAAGACATTTAGGTGTCCCGGGACTAGCTTAAGCCTAAAAACTAAGAGCCTCGTCTGTGTGTGCCGCTGTTGATCCTGGTTTATATGAATTACAGTGGCGGGAATGTTAGAGGGATTAGTCCCAACAAAAAAGGCAAGTAATTACAAACTTCGAACCATAATAATTATTACAAATCTGTGAAAACAGTACCTATATAAGACGTTAATATAACATCAATTAACTCCATCTGTGCATTTAATTTGCAAAATAAATGTCAACAATTTTAAACACATCATCCTTGTTGCTTCTTTTGGAAAAGATTGGGTTTCATCGTTTTTGTAGCCTCTTGGCTTTAACCGCTAATATCAAGTGACATTTTTATTTTAAAAGAGCAAAGGGTAGTGATATGGATTGTGTATCGCGTGAAACCTTAATATTGTATTCAGAGAGTATACAGCAGTATTTAGTTCATTCATATTAGGCGTCATATTCGCTTCGAGGCTGACCCATGAGGAGTAGGGACGCCTCTACACTCCGGGCGTCCCTATAATTGGGCAAATGGGCCACTGTAATTGTGGCCCTGGAGATCCCGCGGTACCATATTGGCCGCGGGTGCCGTAGGGGGGCCCCCGCCAACGGCGGATCGAAGGAGTGTCCGGGAGGTTTTAGTGGTTGGTAGGGTCCTCTCCTCGTGGTATGAGTTTATCATACCACGCTATGGAGAGGGCGAGTCCCACATATCCCACCGCCAGCGCGCGAATACGCTGCAGCGGCGGTGGGAATGCGTCAATGCATAACCCCCCGGACAACAAAAAAAATAAAAAAAATATATTAATATTCGCAGTACGCATTCTGTCAGTTATATGTCAAACTCCATAAGATTACACATAAATTACATAAAAAAAAATATATAGTGGTCTGTCCAGCCGTTCACACGTGATGCCGTGACCAAGGGAAATATGAATACATTTTAATACATAGGTGCTTTATAAATATTTAGGGTTCCATCCAGCATTTATATTTACAGTATATCAATTATTTCAAGTGGTTCTGTTTTTTTGTTCAAATATTACTTCTTACCTTGTTATAGCATTAGTAATAATTATTAAATTTACGATCCCAAATCCGTTTCAACTTTAACAGGTTTGAATTTTAATATTGCCATTATAGAAATAAATGTAATTAAGCATATACTAATAACTTTTTTTAAACTAATTTCCTTGTGGTATATAAACTAGTTTAATATTGCATTCTAATCCATTTTTTACAATGAGGTTAGATGCCTTGCAAAAACAGGGCGTCCTTAACGGACGTTGATATGAGGTACCAACCCAATAAATTGCTGCCTAATTTTTTGATAAAAAGGTTAAATGCTATTAATATTGGCATTGAATCGCTCTGAACAAATGTCAATCACAGCATCAAACAGGTGTTTAACTTAACTTCGCCTTTACATCACATTCAGTTCCTGCAATTAAGTAAACTGTGTTTGAGCATATACACATTTTTTTTTCTTTGATAGTTATGTAATACATAAACCAGTAAAACTAACAAATAAAATATTAACTATTCTAAATCTATGCTACTTGGCAAGGTTCTCAGAATGCTCGTAGCATTACCCTGTTGAAAGACTATGCTTATAACTGCTGTGCAAAGAAAATGCCAGGTTATGATTGCTTGTCTTAATTCAGTCCTTTTCAAAAGCCTTTATATGTGGAATAACTAAAATCTGTAGAATTGGATAAAAAATTAAGTATACAGTATGTTAAATAACAGAGGGCGTCACCTTAAACTCGTTAATCTATATCATTAATAGATTAAAACAAAAATATCAGCATAGAAAAATAAGCATAAAATAATCCGAATTCAAAAAAATAATTAATTGGCAATAAATGCGAAACCTCCTGTTTAAAATCAAAATAGTAGCGCGGAAAAGTACCTAACGTAGTACTAGCGTTGCCTTTCTTCAAGTACGCGTGCACAGAGTGTTTCTTTTACGTATCGATTTAAAATTTTTGGTGAATATTTTAATATTAAAAAAAATAAAAACATTTTGTTTTCGAATGGTATTTTTTTTTGCATCTATGGATGCTATACTTTTGCGGGTTAACGGGAATGCCCTCTGTTAGTTAACATACTGTATATTAATTTAATTTCAGTATGTACATAAAAACTTAATTACTACGTACGTTAAGTACGTTAAAATGTCAAAGTATTGTTTTTTAAAGTTCAACTTATGCCAAATACAATCCATCAAGATAGGTATTTAAAAACCAACATTCAACCTTGTTAAACGGACGCATCAAAGAGCATCTAGATATGGTAATACCAATCTGCTTGACAATCGATCGGCTAAAGTGACACTGGCTGAAATTGAAGATTAAGTCGGCATTGCCATTAAAAAAACAGTACCTCTATATGTAAAGAACTAATGTTATACACTCGATTATTTGAGCACCTTAATCTGGTAGCTCATAAACATAAACACACTGACCTTTAAAAAGATGGACAGACTGTGTTAAAAAAGACATGTGTAAGAAAGATGCGTGAATAGAAAATACGTGTAATAGGGAAAATGGATAAGGATGACAGGAAGATGATAATGAGGACTGCCTTTAAAAAAAACAGAAGTATACCTACTGCCCTAAATATTGGTATTGATTATAAGGATATTCGTCTACGTCGACTGCCTAGCGGTCATATAGTCAGCCGTAAAAAGCGAGATCCCGAATTCAACGCAAGACAATAGACCTCGAGCAAAGTAATTTTCCTCATAATATCGTATCACTGTGATAAATATTCTACAACATTTTAGTGCAACGGCAAAGTTAAACATTTTAAAATTGAGATGAATAAATATAGAATACCTGCAGGCTTTGAACCTGCATCTTAAGTGTACCCCTAATGACATATGTACCCCTAATATGTTATGAATAGATCCAAGTCCGGTTGGGATCCACTGTGGCCGAACATTTAAGATGCAGGTTGGAATACTACCGGTGGTCTAATTAATCTCAATTTTGAAATTCAGCCACATTTTTGAGAAGCAAAAGCTATTCCTCAGTCCAAGATATAAAAGTATCCAACCTATAAGAACAGCTTCTAGCTTACGGTGTTGGTCCTGGTTGGTAGAAGATTTAATGCCAGAATAGAAACCCCTACTCAATTGATAAAGAGTAACAATTACAAATGTACTTAACTTTAACTGTTGGGGAAGTACAAAGCAAGCGATATTTAAAGCAAGGACATCCACTCTTCTTTTTAAACACATTCTCTTACAGAACCAGTAGGTAATGAGAGGTAAAGATACTCGTATTTGTACACTTATTGACGGATATGTTGGTATTAAAAGGTCAGAATAATAATATGTCGCAGGGACATACCTGATACCATTGACGTGTTATCTTTGAAAAAATATATATCTATGTGACATTACAACTCGGAAAAGGATAACGTTAAATTTATTCGGTTTTCTTCATATCTCCTTACAGATAAATAATTCACCCGAAATCTTTCGATTCTCGCACCAAGAAATGTCTAAAGTAAAAAATGAATAATGCAAATGAAAATAGAATGTGGATAATGCTGCGGTGGGGCTCCATTGCGTTGATTGTAAGGTGTTATGTATAGCATGACGTTTTTATGGTGAAAATAAATATTTATATTTGACCTTATTAGTCTATCAGTCTATTGAATCCCTTTTGCAACTTGCTCAGATATCTAGTGCAGATCATTATGTTCGCTAAATTAATATTGGGTTATAATAATAGGTGTTGTTTATACCCACAAGTACTCTGTAAGTCGTGCTAAATCCTACTTAGGTTTATTATAAATGCGAATGTTTGTATGTGTGGATGTATGTATTTTTTTTACTCTTTCACACAAAAACTTTTGAATGGATTTGGCTGAAACTTTGCACGGGGATAGGTAATAAGCTCGATTAACATATGGGCTAAAAAAAATCACGCTCCGACCCACAGGAGCAGAGTAACGCGGGTAAAACCGCGGCGTGCAGCTAGTACACCATATTCATTTCTGGGTATGCTCAACATCTTTACTGACAATCGTATACCAGGAAACGGACTTAACTCGTTTCCAGGATTTGGTGTGCCTCAGTGCCCATTTCCTTATCCAGGGCATCTGCGCTGTTGATTCTGGCTTACAGGGATTACAGTGGGAGGTGTGTAGGAGGAATTATTCGTATTACAAATTGTTTTTGTGTCGGTAAGGTCATTTTATCCTCAATTAAGCCGATGTCGAGTCACACTTAATGCTCTATTTTTTAAGTTCCGCTACAACAAGGTCGTGTTATTTATTAGTAGATAAGTAAAACTTTGATTAGTATGATTAAACTACCGTTTTCTAAGTGACCTTATATTAATTGCGATTGGGAGTGTAACCTATGATTTGAAATAACATAATTGTGCGTAATTATGCGACGCATTCTATTTTATATTTTCATTGTAAATATTAATACGGACAAACAAACATTATAAAATTAGCAACGGATCAGTGAAAGTCCAAGAAGACAAAATTGGTCCAGCGATTGCTGAGATTAGGTGGAAAAAACAGACAGACACACACAAAAACTTTTTAATTGTTATTTTTCCGTTACAGACACCGTAAAATTTTTATTTAATTCTATAGATTGTAACTAGGCTTATACTTTTAAGTTTTTGTGCTTTATTCTTTGTTGAGATTAATAATAACAAAAAATAATACTCTGGATTTGATTCATCCCTTTGGGTGGGTACTACAACTATTTGAATCATCAAAAGATAACTTTTCAAAGTTTATTGACAGGGCTGGAATTAATTACCCTTGGCGAAACTTGTTTAAAAAACAAAACTTGATTATTTTATCTAATTACTTTGCATTTATATTCGTAATAACAATTTATAATACATCTCATTTCCTGATTGAAAATCCGGTCAATCATAAAACTGACTTCAAATTTATGAATTATAAGTCTTACGACTTCAAAACTGGATTGGTAGTATTGAACTAGATATTTATTATTTAACGACTTTGACATTATATTTTACTTACGTAAAAGAATGATTACCTATACTTTTATTATTATACTAGCTTCCCGCGCGGTTTCACCCACAAAGCTCCCGTTCCCGTGGGAACTTCATAATCAAATATAGCCTATGTCATCCTAGAATATTGTAGCTTTCCAACGGTGAAAGAATATTGCAAATCGGTCCAGTAGTTTCGGGGCATTTTCAATACAAACAAATAATCAAATCTTTCCTCTTTATAATATTAGTATAGATTTTTTTATAACAAAGCGGCTGTAGCACAATGGTTAGGGGCATCGGACTTGTGATCTTGTGGTCACCGGTTCGATCCCCACCTACACTATCGATGTAAACTCGTAGCACAAGCATTTTAGCTTAGCACGAGGGGTTAAAAAGAATACTAGTAGACTGCAAAACTCTGCTAGTAATCTTCACATAAAGAAAAAAATATGATGATAGCAGTCTCACAAAAGCTTAGCAATGTTACGCGATATTACCTCGATATTCCATTGTGTTCTGAATTATTTTTAATGTATATTTTTAATGTATACATTAAAAATAATTCAGAACACAATGGAATATTCATTTTTATTAATAATATAAAGCTTTGACCAATAAGTAATTGTCATGGTAAGGTTATTGTAGATGCATTCCGAGAATCACATAAATTGAATTTCCACTTTATTTATTACAATATGCAAAGTTCTGATTAATTTGCATATTGTAATAAATTAAGTGTTAAAAATAAATTACAAATATATTTTTGCATAAGAATTTCAACTAGTTCATTCAGTCATGACATCAATTCACGAATGAATGAGGAATTAAAATCAAATTCTTTTAGCCTATTTTTTTTATGAACGGGGTAAAAATAAGACTCTTGTATCAATAATACAGCCCGAAAGTGTGCAGTAGAAGTATCTTCGACAAGTTTTGTTACCGGTCCTGTCTAGGGATTAAGAAATGCTCAACGACGCTTAACAGCAATAATTTCAACCAACAGTATTTTTATTTTATTAGCAGATATTTCATGGTAAAAAAAATCTCAATGAACTTTTTTTTGCCTTATTTTTAATACAATTGTGAAAAGACATCTATGTTTGTTTTCGCAAAAAGTGTATACTTTTTGCTACAATAAAAGAAAAACCCTCCAGCATTCAGAAGCCTTACTAGCCGGGGAAAGAACCATAATAAAATGTGTGTGGTAGTGGAATGAGTGCAGGCACCAAACATATCGACGGGTAAAGGCTTATTCTAAATATGTCATTCAATATCGTGCTGTGTGGTTTCCGGCTTAGAATAGACTACCCCGTGTCTTCCTTTCCGTGTCATAAGCTAATTAATGCCCCTCTGCAGGGCAAAGGTCTCCCTTCCTTCTATTTATTTTACTCTATCACAAGCCACCTGGGACCAATCCTTCTGGAAAGAGATCAGTTCGTCCCGCCATCTCCTTCTGGGTCTACCGCGTCGCAGGTTCCTGTTAGCAATTATGGCAAAAAAACACCAATTGGTGTGGGTATTAAGCATGGTCATGGCGCATTTCACGCCAGTTTTTTTACCCAAGATAAAACCTGTAGGTAGCTAATATTTATATTTCTTATTTCCTTATGTTGTCATTGTATTAATTAGTCTATTGGAGCATTCATGATGTGAATTGACATATAACGTACTTTGATTACAGATCTCAATTGATAATTTGAGTAAGGTTTTTATTGAAGGCGTTTGGCAGCCGAGTGACCGAAAGACCTATGACTTAAAGACGGAAAGTTCGTTATCTAATAAGACACAGGTGGGAGACCCAAGTCAGAGCCGGAAAAAATGTATAAATTTACACAAATATTTATCCCGGCGTCGCGCTGATATCGAATGCGGTTACTGGGCTACGAGTAACGCATAACAATTATGAGTATATACAGCAATTCGTTCGTCCCACGTTCGTCCCATCCCAAAGGTATGTATGTTACACACTTACTTTTACTTTTTCAAACGTTGTTCATTAATCCTGAAGTTATTTACCTGTAAAAACAAAAATAAAACCATTAAATTATTAATTAAACACAAATAAAAAACTAATGCAGTTAGGGATGTATTGGAATTTTAGGAACATAAGCCCGTTTTTTGTTCGTTTAATATTAATATGATCTATTAATTTAGGTGAAGTTGTTCTACTATAAAAACATAATAAAGTTTTCCTTTTATCCATGGATCCATAATAAAAAATTAAAGCACTAATTTCGGATATTATTTTAAGTTAACATAGGGCAGCGCTCACGTTGTGTAAGGCTTCTTCTAATTCTTCTAATTCTTACTTACCTATGTAGTAAAAATTAACGGGCCCTACACTGAGAGCATCCGGGGCCTGAGTCTACTATCGCATTGGTGTGTCGTGGAACTGTCACTGACGTCTCGATGGTCGATTTTCTGTGTCTTTTGGATTAGTAGATTACTAAATGCGCAAAAAACCGACCATCGAGACGTCAGTGACAGTTCCACGACACACCATTACGATAGCAGACTCAGGCCCCCGGTATGCACTTGGTTAGTTTTCTTCATATACAATGTAATAATAAAAGGTTTTAATACAATGTTATATTTAAATTGAGTGCTGCTACCAATACAGAAGGTAAAGTTAACTTTAAACAAGTTAACCTTAAACACCTACGAGATAATTATTATTCAACAGGTCTAGATTTAAATGTTGGAACCCCTTAATAATTGGATCATACTACGAACATTATAACTATCACATGACATAACAACATTGGTAAATTTTTATTAATAGTATTTTGCAATGTAAACTAATTTATTAGTAAAAACTTTTTGTCATTATCATTGTATTTCGCTTATAATAAGTACGAGCGATACGTCTATATTATCAATAAACGTTTTCATTTCATTTCATTTTCAACATAACCATGCACGGCACGGTTTCACCTATGTAAGCCATATTACTGTGGAGACACTTCATGAAATAAAGTCTATGTTGGAGTCTGAATTTACCCTACATTATGATCTATTTGAGAACCAGTTTGCATAAACTATATTGTTATTTATAACTACAATTAAATGTAAACAGGCCGCGCTAGTATGACTAACAAACTCTCGCTTGATATACAACGTTTAGCTATCTGAACTCTAAGAAAATATAGTATCAAATATTTACCAACCCGTTAACCCATTATTTTAATGCAAATGCACATATCCCCATTTGATTTGATATACATAAATAACCTTATTTTTACTGGAGAGAAGATTATGTAAGTACGTAAGACACAAAAGCTCCAGAAGCTTCTTGGAGCTTTGAAAATGGTCTGGTCATCATGATAATGATGATCAACATAATTATTGTGTAGAAAGTAATAAAAATGAGAGACAATTTTAAGTGGTCTTATTTGTTTAATTATTAAAATCAGTGACACAGTCTAAAAGAAACAGAACAATTACATCTAAAAATAACGTTAGCATATATTTTTTTAAATAGAACTCAATATTTAATTTAACTATGACATTTCCATCCTAAGTTTGTCTGGAAAAGATCGGTGACTGCGATACGACCGCCTTTTGTACTTATATATTTTTAATGTTTTATTTGTGTTGTTTATTAAACTATTGTTTAAAATTGACTTTCTAGTAAAACGAAAGATTTCTTTCTTTTGGCTTATAGAAACTATCATAACATACCGCTATCAAGTCATAACTGCTCCGTTTATAAAATAAATATAACGAAATCAACATAAAACCAGTAGGTAAGTTCATAATATAAAAATGGTGGTAGCTGTCTGTTCTGTCGTCACAAAGGACAAGGCGAGCGGGTGCCTGTCTCTTATCTAATAGCGCTGAGCCATAAAGCTCTGTAACCTGTTTATGTACATTAGTGTAACACTACATAAGTCTCAAAGCTTGCTGATTTCGATTGGGTTCATCTGTATGCTATTGTAACGGTTTGGAAAACGTTATTTTTTTTCAGTTTGTGATAAATGACAGAATATTAAATATTGTTTTAGAGACGATTATTTATACCCAGGACAATATCCAGAATGATAAATCTTAAAATTATATTTTTTTTTGTCCGGTGGGAAATGGTTTTACGCATTCCCACCTAGCGCCGCTATAGCGTATCCGCGCGCTGGCGGCGGGATATGTGGGACTCGCCCTTTTCATAGCGGAGGTATGCTTACTTATACCACTAGGAGAGGACCTTTCACCACTAAAAACCCCCGGACGGCGGACACTGCTACGATTCATCGTTGCTGGGGGCCTTTTGTTAATATTCAGAACTTGTATATGTTCGAATTGGCTTGCGAACTTGTATTGCGCGATACAGGTTAGTTGGGATGCTAGGTGCTAGATGGCGCTGCTCGTCTTCTTGTAGTATTGTGCGGCTACTGTAGGTGTCGCTACATACCAATTTGTTTGGTAATTATAATGTTACTTGTTAAACTTGTACGTTAAAACATTAATAGACTATTATTTAAAGGGTTCCGTACCCGAAGGTTAAAAACTGGACCATATTACTAAGACTTCGCTGTCTGTCTGTCTGTATGTCACCAGGCTTTATCTCAAAAACCGCGCTAGCTAGAAATTTTCACAGATGATGTATTTCTATTGCCGCTATAACAACTAATACTTAAAAAAAGTTAAATAAATATTTAAGTGGGGCTTCCCTACAACATTTTTTTTTTGCCCTTTTTTGCTCAATACCTAAATACCTATCAATATAAGTCCGACTCGCACTTGACCAGTTTTTTTATATTATTATATTTCTCACGACATTTCTTAACTTTAATTAACAAGCTACATATATGGTCATCCATCGTAAAGTTTTGTCATCTCCCGTATTTTTTTTATATAAACTTTATCCCTCATAACCAAGAACTCTGTAAAAAATCAATAAGTAGGTGCAATCGTTCTCGAGTTATGCACGTTAATGCATTTTAGCGATTCAATCTTATTTATATACATTAATACTTTAAATATCTCTAATTGAATTTCCGTGGGAGAACAGTGATAAATTTGTATGGTATAAAACTATCAACAGTAAAATATCCATCGAACTCTAATGGAAATTAAAGTGTTACGCAAGTAATCGTAGCACAAATATTTCAGCGTGTCACGCGTCGGTGGCTGCACCGAATTAGTTGGGAAAGCGTTATTTTATGCGTTGGTATTGACGCTATGGAAATTATAATACTCAAGCAATTTACGACACTATGTAACTGTTTTGTTTCGATGACACAGTGGTATTATGATTAAATGCATTACGAATTCGACATCCAGGTCGGGTAAATTGTGCACCGTACGTAATGCTAATATAAATTGCTTGAGTATTATACTATTATACTGAGTATGATACTGAGGCCGCTTGCCTAAAACCTCCCACCTAGTCCTCCCGACCCTTAGTTTGCAAAGAACCATCCGATGCCTTCATAGAACCGAAGTCCAAGAGGCCCGCGAACTATAATGTAGAGCGACAGTTGCACAAAACCCCCTAAAATACTAAAAGTCATAATCCCTCAATCTCATCGTCCGCCCTGAGCCGAGGTCCAAGCCCCACAAGGGACGCCCTCTTGCGCAGGTTACTAACATTGTAGTTTTTAAATCATTTTTAGGGTTCCGTAGCCAAATGGCAAAAAACGGAACCCTTATAGATTCGTCATGTCTGTCTGTCTGTCTGTCCGTCCGTATGTCACAGCCACTTTTTTCCGAAACTATAAGAACTATAATGTTGAAACTTGGCAAGTAGATGTATGTTGTGAACCGCATTAAGATTTTCACACAAAAATAGAAAAAATACAATAAATTTTGGGGTTCCCCATAAATAGAACTGAAACTCAAAAAAAAAATTTTCGTCGAACCCATACGTGTGATCTATGAATAGGTCTTCAAAAATGATGTTGAGGTTTCTAATGTAATTTTTTTCTAAACTGAATAGTTTGCGCGAGAGACACTTCCAAAGTGGTAAAATGTGTGTCCCCCCCCTGTAACTTCTAAAATAAGAGAATGATAAATTTAAAAAAAATATATAATGTACATTACCATGCAAACTTTCACCAAAAATTGGTTTGAACGAGATCTTGTAAGTAGTTTTTAGGGTTCCGTAGCCAAATGGCAAAAAACGGAACCCTTATAGATTCGTCATGTCTGTCTGTCTGTCTGTCTGTCTGTCTGTCTGTCTGTCTGTCTGTCTGTCTGTCTGTCTGTCTGTCCGTCCGTATGTCACAGCCACTTTTTTCCGAAACTATAAGAACTATAATGTTGAAACTTGGCAAGTAGATGTATGTTGTGAACCGCATTAAGATTTTCACACAAAAATAGAAAAAAAACAATAAATTTTGGGGTTCCCCATACATAGAACTGAAACTCAAAAAAATTTTTTTCGTCGAACCCATACGTGTGAGGTATCTATGAATAGGTCTTCAAAAATGATGTTGAGGTTTCTAATGTAATTTTTTTCTAAACTGAATAGTTTGCGCGAAATACACTTCCAAAGTGGTAAAATGTGTGTCCCCCCCCTGTAACTTCTAAAATAAGAGAAAGATAAATCTAAAAAAAATATATGATGTACATTACCATGCAAACTTCCACCGAAAATTGGTTTGACCGAGATCTTGTAAGTAGTTTTTTTTTAATACGTCAAAAATCGTAAGCCGCGATTTAGCTTTCATTCAATCAAAGTTACAACGAACTACAAGAACTTTTATACTATGTTACTTGTTGTATTCTTGATATCAAAAATAAGGTAGGCACTTGCAACTAGTACGGAACCCTTCGTGCGAGAGTCCGACTCGCACTTGGCCGGTTTTTTTTTAATACGTCAAATATCGCAAACCGCAATTTAGCTTTCATTCAATGAACTCGAATATAAAAATATAAAATAACATTTCATTTCATAAACATACGCTTTTTTATTTATTCTTGATATCAAAAATAGGTACGCACTTGTAACTGAAACGGAACCCTTCGTGCGCGAGTCCGACTCGCACTTGGCCGGTTTTTTTTATTTAAGGCTGGAACCCTACTCGCTAAGTAGGTAAAATAACTGTCTCCTGTATGGTATGTATGGTATAGTGATGGAGAGAAAAGTCCGAAGCATTTCTCTCATTGAAAAAAATATGAAAATGTCTTATAGAGTATCATCATTAGAACTTAGTTGTAGGGGAACTAATGTGGTTACTTTAAGGTTTCCAAGAGTTCGTATATCCTTGGTTATCGAATTAACAAAATCATTTTTATGTATATATATACAGCATGTAACAAAACCCCTGTCCGATCTTTAAGGGTATTATTCAGCATCGTACTGCGTACCCATATACGTAACCATTTAATGGATTTGAAATAATTATTTTTCCCCAGTGAATATAATTAAATTAAAATAAAAAATGAAAACTGATCAACGGCAACACTGACAAAGTTCACGTGTTTACTACCTACAGTTTTTTTGTCAAAGAAGAGTGTTGTCAACTTATGAAAATTTCCCATATTCAGTGGTAACTTTCGCATGGATTATAAAAATAAAATTTCAATAACTTTTGGTTTTTATGAGTTACATTTTTATAACCATTTTTTCTTGTGCGTATTTTGAACCAGGAATACGCCTTTATTGATCGGACAGGGTTTTTGTTACATATTGTATAAGAAGGTTTACCACGAATAGACACAATAATACTTAATAAATTTGCATAATTGTGTCAGTATTGTACGAAATTTAAAATCAATTCAACCCACAAAAATGATAGTAAATGACAATCACAATCCGTGTCGGATGAGGTGACGCAAAAAATCATTCACCTCAAGCAACTATAATTACAAAGAAATTATTTTTTGTACTGTTTTTATACTGTGTGTATCGCACGTATCGCGTGAAACGTTGAATTAAAAAATACGCACGATTAATTGCTACTTTGCTTCGATGGTTTACAGGAATATGTTATCTAAATTATAATCAATCTACAAAGCTGTGCGACAAATTTCATATAGCACAGAAATATTTCTATAAAGAAGAAACAAAAATACATCCTAAACTTTCTTCTAGTATTCTGTACAAATTCTACAAGTCAAAGAAACCAATAGGACAACAAATCTATTCATGGTACATAGATCAAGGTTCTGATTGTTTTCTGATGGACATGTACAGGGTTATTTATAACATTAACATCCTTTCAGGGGTGAAATTACTGGGCCGGATTGCTTATGCGTACCCACCCGGCCCCCGCAAACGGAGGATCGAAGGAGTGTCCGGGGGGTTTTAGTGGTGTAGGGTCCTCTCCTCGTGGTATGAATTTAGCATACCACGCTATGGAGAGGGCGAGCCCCACATATCCCACCGCCAGCACGCAAATACTCTGTGCGCGGCGGTGGGAATGCGTCAATGCATTCACCGCGGACAAAAAAAAAAGGATTGAAAGTACTGATAATTATAAGCAATTTCATATAAAGCAATTTCATATTTTCATAGTCATATGGTACCAACCCTGAAATCGCGTGTCGATTTAAGTTAACATAAATGTATGAAACAGCTGACATATTTTTCGCGATTTCAGGCTTGGTCCCATAGTAAAAGTTGCTTAAAATCATCAGGACTTTCACCCCCTGAAAGGTTGTTAATGTTATAAAAATAACCCTGTATAGATAGCCCCTAACTTTTGCCATTTCCCGAGCATAAAAGTAAGCAGATAATTAATCCTCCAGCCTAAATAATAAATGATTTTAGATGTACTAACTAAGCAACCTGGATAAGGCCCTGTGAGGCATAGACCTCGACTCAGGGCGTTCGAGGATTGCGGAATGACTTTTCAGAGACTGTCACGGTCTGTGAGACTGTCGTTTCTCTGATTTAAAGTTCCTTAAGCCCGTTCGGGCTTCGGATTCAAGATGGTCGATATGAATAGAGGGAGGAGAGGGAATTCACGGAAGAACCTCTACCTCGAGATTCAAGCGGAGAAATTGAACTCACGACTCCCAAACTCGCGATGCCAACTGACTGTAACTCAATCTAACAGCTTATACAACGAAGCCACGGAAAATTTTATATATTGACGTAAAAATTACGTGAATGAAATCAAAATTTCACCCACGTTATCTTTATGTTTCTGTTATATTCCTGATTAGTTTATCCGAAAGCAATGCACGATATTAGTTTTCTATTATTGGGAAATTTCCGTCAAAATGGTTGCTAACCCGCCAGACGAGTGCATGACATAAGTTGTCAATATAGAGTTCAAAGTAAAAAAATGTAGAATCACCGCGTGTTAAACCCGCATCTCCTATTCCCATTAAAAAACCTCATCATATAACACAAGATATGATGAGGTTTTTTCCTCTTGGATAATGGATATAGTAGTTTTTAATTATAAGAATTACGGATACATACAATAATTCAGTAAAGGTTGTCCTGCCTTCAACAAGTGATTATCTTACTGAGATCTTCATTTAATGTTATTATATTATAACAGAGGTCCAGAAGCCGAAAACCCTATATATAGAAAAGTAAATATAATTACGACAGATTATTTATAATTTAACTTTAAATATCACAAATACAACTAAAACTGACTTAAAAAACCTATTTTAGATGTATGCTTCAGGTAAGCATTTTCAGAATGGCATCCAAATACAAATTCCATCATAATCGGTAAAGTCATTTGTAGATAAATGGTTGTAAATATAAATTAACATTGTAGCAACATGAATTATCATAACCTTTACGCTAGACAGCATGAAGTGATCTCTGCAGAAAAGTACAATTAAGATGGTTTATGGTGTGTAACGTGATAATCTATAATATAAAAATGAATCGCTGAATGTGTTGCTAAGCGCAAATCTCGAGAACAGCTGAACCGATTTCGCTAATTCTTTTTTTTTAATGTTCGTGGAAGTTCAAGGATGGTTTTTACGGCGAGAAAAATTCGAATAATTGCCTGGAAACCCTTTAAAACAGCCTTTTTCTTTTTCCCATACAAACGTTTTCTAACTAAAATTTAGAGTGAATTTGAGCTTTATTTTGTTAATTTTTTTGCCAAGATTTTTTAGGGTAGGGGTAGTGTAGGGTAGGGGTAGTGTAGGGTAGGGGTAGTGTAGGGGTAGGAGTACCGCATAAACGAAGTCTCTACGGCCCAGTTTATTTTATACAAATGTTTAGGTCTTTTATGTATCGATTGAGGCAGTACGAAGTCTGCCGGGTCAGCTAGTAAAATATAAAAGCATTATATTTTGTCTATGGTCTTATATGAGATTATAAGTTAACGAGTTAATCACCATTTACTAATACTTTGAATGGATCATTTGAAAGTCTAACACCCAGTTTCTTTAAGGACTAAGTATTAGCATTGAAATTAACAGTAGGTAATTCATATGCCTAAGCTTTTGTTAAGTGTCAAATGCATTTCCGAATCCATGATTAGCTAATTTCACTTCTTTAGCAGTTTTGCGTGCAGTGCGTGCCAACGATCGAGAAACACTGCCGAAAAACACAGTAGAACCCTCTTTTTCAACAATAATATTTTTTAGTGCATATATTGTGAGTGTCTTAGTCCCAACCATTTTTGTCACTAAGATAATCTGAAATTTAATATTGGGAAGTATACATACATCCGTAAAAGAGTTACTTATTTTGTGGAAAATACAAGATGTACCACAAGATTGAGCTTATATCTCTAGTGTTTATGTTGTGTGTATCACTTTTTTTTAATAAATATTTTTTTTGTACTTATAACACCTTTCCCGGCAAGCTGGTTTAAATTCATTGCGCGATGACCTAAACAGTGTACAGTGTCTGAAGGTCGTTTTTTTTTTGTTATCCAGGGAGAATTGCATTTACGTGGGATATGTGGAACTCGCCCTCTCCATAGCGTGGTATGCTAACTCATACCACGAGGAGAGGACCCTACACCACTAAAACCCCCGGACACTCCTTCGAAGGCGGGGGCTGGGCACGCATAAGAAATCCGGTCCCTGTGACTGAAGGCCTTAAAACTCTTAACTTATAATCAAGTAAAAGTCGATGTCGAAAATAATTAAGCAACTATCGCAATTTATGTTCCCATATATAAGCTATCGCCCGTCTTGTATTACCGAAACAATGAAACAACACCAGATGAAAATATTGGCGATGTTAACAATTACATTACAGCAATAGTGCCAGATAATAATGTTTCACAAGCTGCTATTATATCGTTATCTGTTAAATCTCATACGTTTTCTGTTAGATTCCCTTTCACCTAAATTAAAGTTAAGATTTTATCGTTATCATTGAGTGGTTAGCGAATTTAAGATCAAATATTTAATAAATAATAGTTAAGTTGCTGTATTAAGTGGTGAGCGGGATATTTTTCATGTCCGTCGTGTAATCCTTTAGTAATTGCGATTACAATTTAGTTGATATTTTACTTGAAAACTGAAGTAAGTATACAGGGTGTCCCAAAAGGTTAAGTAGCTGGGAAAGGGGGTGACAGGGGTGGACACAATGGTCACTAGAAAAATAAGAAAAAATCCGCTCTGTGTATTTAAAAAAAAATGGCATTTTTTTTTAAACTTAAAATTTTACACCTTGTTATTTTTGATGTTGATGTTGATGACCTTGTTGTTATTGAAGATTACATAACAGCATTTTTTTTAAATACAGCCATATTTGTAGGTACAGTTAGCACAAGGTGTAAAATTTTTAGTCTTTTAAAAAATGCCATTTATTTTTTTAAACACCCAGAGGGAATTTTTTATATTTTTCTGGTGACCCTTGTGACCATCCCTATCACCCCCCTTCCCAGCTACGTAATCTTTTGGGACACCCTGTATATGTATTAGTAAACGCTGCGCCCTATTATCCGCTATTCGGTCGAAATAATCATCAGTTCGTATATCACCCACAGCTGAACATAGGCCTTTTTTCCATAGTTACCACCCTTGGCAGGCTTGTCCTGAATACTGCGGTTGTAACAAACAAGGAAACGCGGTTGTCCGTTCCTTGGTATCAATGAAGTTCTAACAAACAGGGATCTATGGCTTTCCGAAGCACGGAGGGTAATTACTTAACCCAAACCTAACAAAATTTTAGATTTTACACAAATATTTCATGAGCACGACTTCCTTAAACTTTTATAACTACACAATAAAAGATGTCATAAAAAATTTGACCATTTTTATAAGTAACTAGCGACCCGCCCCGGCTCCGCACGGGTACAATGCTGATGCATTATACATAGGCATAAACCTTCCTGTTGAATCCCTCTATCTATAAAAAAACTGCATCAAAATCCGTTGCGTAGTTTTAAAGATTTAAGCATACATAGGGGTATAGGGACAGAGAAAGCGACTTTGTTTTAAACTATGTAGTGATGTAACAATTAACAAATGATGGTACATATTTGGCTCGCTTTAAATATCGGAGGTCGTGGGTTCGATCCCCACGCCGGACAGGAAATCTTTGTGTAAATTCTAAGATTGCTTTTTGGGTCTGGTTGGTTGAGGGACTACCCTCCGTGCCTCGGAAAGCACGTTAAGCCGTTAGTACCGATTGTTATAACATCATCTATAATAATCATATACCAAGGAACGGGCAACAGCGTTTCCTTGTGTGGTACAACATAATGCTGCGGCCACCAATCCGCCAGCCAAGCGTGGTGACTATGGTATATCCCCTCCCACGGGAGGAGGCCCATGTTCAACAGTGGACGTTATAAGGGCTGATGATGATGATGTAACAATTAAAAGTTCGATTGCTATGGCCATATAATTGGATTTGTATTAGAAAGATTGAATTGATAGAACAATAAACTGTGGCAGTAGGTACATATAACAACAGTTACTTTATCTTTACAATATTCTTGCTTTTACAAAAATCTATGTACCTACTTAACATTATCGCAAATCATTTAAAATAAACTAAACATATTATATTTATTTTAAATCTTTAAGGCGCCGTGAATAGACGACTTTTACGTATTAGTTTTGTCACTGTTGCTCCGCGTAGAAATGAAAGAGAAGCGAAGAGACGCCGCGATGGCGCAACGTTTCGTTCGACTCGTTCAAATTATTTAATACATTAATCCTTGCAAATATCTTATTCCAATCGATAAATAAAAACAACAGTTCCCTTTATTATTATATATTACATCACTGTTATTAATATTATCAAGATTTGTTTATAAATAATACAGTTACAATTGCTACAATTTCAATTTTAATGGTTATTTTATGTTTTTTTTTTATCGAGAAAATTTACCGAAAACGTGTTTTGAACACAATGGTCCCCCCATTAATATGATTAAGATTAACATATATTTTTTTAGCTGCTCTAAAATGTAAACATTTGGCTAAAAAACTGTTTTGTGAAGCCTATTTTGACTAAGTACAGCGCCTTAACACTTAAAAATACATTGGCGGACTGAATGCCATAGATATTAAGCTCACATTCAACTATATAGCAGTGCAAAAGTAATTTGAACCACATATTTTTATAACGCAACCTTATAAAAACTAATCTCTCAACCTACTTTCAAGATTATTTTGCGTTCTCAGCAATCTAATAACTCAACTACATTATATAAATATAATAAATATTATAAGTAGTCAGTAGTTGGTAATGTAACTGCATTAAAACTAATTGCTTCCGTGAAGGTTACTCCGATATAGAAGTGATAACCGCGGCCAAGAATAATGTTACTAGTCGAATACAGTCTACTTGTTTTCTTGTTCTATGATAGCTTTTTTATCGTATCCGAATCTTGGTAGCTATAACGTATTATTAAATACGAAGTAGGTACGTATATTTCAATTACGTGACTGCACCAGTGGCTCAGTGGTTACGGTAGTTGCTTCTGAGACTTGGTGTTCAGGGTACAATTATTTTTGTGAACCACAGATAATTAATTGTTTTTAATCTGGGTGTAGCTAGCGATCGTTCCCGCTGGAAGTCGATGGGGGAGGCCTATGTTTAGCAGTGGACTACAACAGGCTAATGATGATGATGAATCTGGGTATGCTGTGTGTCCGAGAATTGAGTATTTTTAATGTTCCTCGCGACACAGGGATTAAATAAAATAAAATAATAAATACATTTATGTCCACTGTTGAACATAGGCTTCCTCGTAAAAGTCCATGGCAAGCCAGGATTGTTGAGGGATATTGCCATAATCACCACACTTGGCAGGCGGATTGGTACTCGCAGTAAGATTGTGAATATATTTAATCTGATACATGCTGCTATCCATCCATCAGCTGAATGTCCCTTAGTCAACACCCATGGTACATTCTAAGCCAAATACCACACGGCATACATACAACTAAACATAATACATATATCTAGAAGAAGCTCAGAAGCATAATGCTGATTTTTCACCAGAGGGGCGAGACGAGACGAGACGAGGAGGCAATTGAAATTTGTATGGCAAATTTTCAATCCTCTCCCAGCGCATCTTTGGTGGAAACAGTGTGGCGAGACGAGACGAGGCGAGGCGTGAATTGAAATATTTGTTTGTGTAAAAATGAACCGTATTGCTTCCGACATAGAGTATAAATTACTTTGCAACAGAAACACGCTTCATGCGAGATGCTTATTGTTGTTCATTGCTACTTATTACCGTGTTATTACCTGAGAATCGCGATGGCTATTTTTAGTGGAAAAGTGTCAGTGCGATTTCAATTCTCTCCTCGTCTCGTCTCGCCCCTCTGATGGAAAATCAGCATTAGGTCGGATGTGCCATTATACGTCAGAAACATTCGTCGTATGTGCCGTTATCGTAAACTGGCACTTACGACCAAATGCTTCTGAAGTATAATAAACATCCGGCTTATGTTTCTGAGGTCTAGATATACACCTAAAACATGCTTATAAAATCATCATCATCAGCCCATACAACGTCCACTGCTGAACATGGGCCTCCTCCCAAGGAAGGGTTTTGTCATAGTCACCACGCTTGGCAGGCGGATTGGTGACCGCAGTATGTTGTAATACACAGGGAAACGCTGCTGCCCGTTCCCTGGTATACGCTTGTTATAGATGATGTTATAACAATCGGGACCAACTGCTTAACGTACTTTCCGAGGCACGGAGGGTAGTCCCTCAACAAACCAGAAGAAAGAAATCTTAAAATTTACACAAAGATTTCGTGTCCAACGTGGGGATCGAACCCAAGACCTCCGAGACTTAACGCGAGCCAAATACCGCTACACTACGGAGGTTGTCACTTATAAAATAGGTACTAACTATTCTAAATCTAACTTGAGCAAAATGTTACAAGATGCTGTTATATTTTTTTGCTCGCCGAAAATTTCAATTTGTGTCGCTCTTCGATGTGCATCTCGCATTTGCAAAACTATTATATATTTTAATTATTAGATGGATAGTAAAACACACATCACGTACTTCTTAGAACATTTACTAGGTCAATCATGACACGATGTTGGCCAATACTGTTTCAGCGACCGTGGTCAAAAGTCAAACTAGAAGTGATAGATTGGATCATTCTATCTATAGCTGTCCAATTCAATGATACAAGTACACACGATGAAATTTCAAGACGATTTTATACCGCTCACTTTATCAGCTACTATATTATACCTACCACTTATCATCATTAGCTTATCATATGCCTATGTTAATAGGCTTATTAAGTAAGGAAATTACCTACTTTGAATTCGATAAAAATATATTTGTTACAAAAGGTTTATAGTAGAATATTCGAACCTACCTATAGAATGAAACATGTTTAATAATGAATTTAGTATCTTAGAAAATACATAAAAAAAGGGTTGGCTAAAGAAATGTTGGACAGACTTTTTTATGACTTTTAGTTAAAATGTTTGCAACAGTTAATTAAAAGTCATTTAAAAAGAAGATAAAATAATAACTAAATTTATTCTGACTAAAAGTATGAAACGTTTAAAACGTTCAGCTCTTGGGTAGGATACCTGGGGTTGGTGATCGCAGTATTATGTTGTAACACACAAGGGAACGCTGCTACCAGTTTCCCTGATATACGATTATTATTGATGTTATATCAATCGGGTTCAACGGCTAAACGTGCTTTCCGAGGCACGCAGGGTAGTCCCTTAACCAACGAGACCCGGAAAAAAATCTTAGAAATTGCACAAAGATTTCTTGTCCAGCGTGGAGATCGAACCCACGACCTCCGAGATTTAAATCGAGCCAAATACCGCTACCTATAATGTAGCTTAAATACTAAAACAACAATAACATAGGAAATGTATGACTATAACTCTATCATAATAAATACATTTTTATAAGTCTTAGTATCATAATAATATAATTACGTAATCGATATCCTGATATATATATATATATTGAACTGGATGTTTGTTTCACCGGCCTAACTCCCGTTCCTGTAGAAACTTCATAATTAAATATAGCCTATAGCCTTCCTCAATAAATGGGCTATTAAACACTGAAAGAAATTTTCAAATCGGACCAGTATTTCCTGAGATTTGCTCGTTCTATCAAAAAAACAAACTCTTTAGCTCCATATATTAAGTATAATTAAATTAAATTAAATTAAATTTATTTAAATACATTAATTTTTTTTAACCTGTTGCGTATAAGTACTACATAATGAGTTTGTCACATTTTACGTGATAAATAATTTGTTGTTGAAAAACCTTATTGTTCTAGTCGTAACTTTTTTTGTTTTTTTGGGCGCACATTATGTATATGGCTTTTAGTACTGCACCGCACATAACTTAGGGAAAGTGTCGTATCAGCTATAAGTAATTTATAAAAATCCTTGCGTTTAATATAAAAAAAATATTCTTAAACATCGTTCTGTTTAAATTATTTTCCGGTTCTCAGAGCTTTTCGTTCTAAACTTTATAATAATATATAATAGTAATGAGAGACAGAGAGATGTATGTGTAAATTAAGGATAAAGTTTAAAATGAAATAGAAATCGTGCATTGTGGTTTTACTTAATTTTCAATTACACAGACATTACTTCCTGTAAGGTTTTAAGAATATATATAATTATGGAATGCTCTGCCAGATGTTCTCTGTGTATCAAGCGTTTTATTTCATAGTTTTATCTTTCTTAATTGACCAATTAACTACTAATTTAATACCTGGTTTCACAAACGTCAATCAACTAACAGTTACATTTTCTTCGCCGTCAAATCAGATTCCGTTTCTGAAACATGAATTAAGAAAATCATTCAGAGTAGTTACTCTGAAAGATTTTCTTGATTCATGTTTTCAACCTACCTATATAAAATTATATGTATCGATAGAAGGATAATTATAGTATTTAACTGAAAGAAAAAGTTATTCAGGTTAAGGAACACGATAATCAAATCCTAATAGGTAAGCATGCTCTCGCAAACATATTTGACATTTAACAAGAGTTTTAATTAGTTAGTTAATTTCTACGTTAATTATCTATTAAGAAAGGAGGTGTGATTTTTGAAGTTAATTCGTAGCTTCTAAGTAATCACAGAAATATGTACAAAATAAAATCTAAATCAGTTTTAAAATATGCTTATATCATTTGTAATTTTCGAAGTATTTCGCTTGTTATCTAAGCTACAAAGCAGCTTAACTCAATGCTCATGTCATGACTGTGATATAAACACAAAAGAAATATCAAATTAGTCATAATGATTTGTCAATTTTAGAATGTACCTTTTTCAGTTAACGGGACATCTCTAAATTATAATTTATAACATAATGTGAATGGTAACAACGTGAGTGCTGCATTCACTTTTGCGTAACGATGATCTAATAGGTCATAATACTTTGTATGTAACGATCTATCTAAGGGACGGATTAAATTATATTACATATACATATTTGCAAGTACCTTATCATGCATGTCTAAGTGTGTCGTCATGGGTTGGTCCCCATGCCATGTAGTCTGGTTAGTTGAGGGACCCTCCTTGCCTCAGAAAGCACATTAAGCCGTTGGTCTCGATTGTTTTAAAATTATCTATAACCAGCGTATAGCAGGAAACGGCAGGATTGTTTCCTTGTGAGATACAACATAATACTGCAGCCACCTACCAGCCTGCGAAGCGAAGTAGCGTTGGCAAAACCCTTCCTCGGGAGAAGGCCCATGTTCAACAGTGGACGTTTTTCAGTTGATGATGTTGATCCGTAAGTAACGATATGATACCCAACAATTGTATGAATATAAAAAATAAAATAAAGTATTTTACTTAAACATATCATGAGAGTCTGCGAATTTATTAGTAGAATAGTCATTTTTTTTTCTCACCACCCTTGGTAAGCTGATTTGTGATCGAAGTAAGATGTCAAGTAAACTTAAACTTATAGATGCTGCTGCCCATACATCAGCTGTATGTTCCTTATTCGCCTCTAACGATACCCATGGAAAGAAATTTAGAAAGGTAGTATTTGACGCCGGAATCCGTACGGCACAAAACACGGTAAAAAAATCAATATTTAATAAAGACTAGCGACCCGCCCCGGCTTCGCACGGGTGGACTTTTATACCCTACCCCTGCCCTACCCTACCCCTACCCTACTCCTACCCTACCCCTACCCTACCCCTACCCCTACCCTACCCTACCCCTACCCTACCCCTACCCCTACCCTACCCTACCCCTACCCTACCCCTACCCCTACCCTACACCTACCCTACCCTACCCCTACCCTACCCTACCCCTACCCTACCCCTACCATACCCCTACCCTACCCCTACCATACCCTACCCCTACCCTACCCTACCCTACCCTACCCTACCCTACCCTACCCCTACCCAAAAGTATCCTATGTCCTTCTCCCAGTTCTTAGCTACCTCCCTACCAATTTTCAGCCAAATCGGTTCAGCCGTTCTTGAGTTATAAATAGTGTAACTAACACGACTTTCTTTTGTTTTTAAAATGTATTCTGCTATTCGGGACGGAAACAAATCCAACAAATCAAAAACCATGGCAATCGGTCCAGCCGTTCTCGAGTTATAAGTGTTGTAACAAACACGACTTTCTTTTATATATATAGATTGATGTGTTGCTATTCGTCGTAATTTCAGAATAATCGAACCTACATCTGGAAGGTGACGCGGCATTAAATACTAAGGGTATATACTTGTAATTATGGTTGTTTGTGTGTCACGTTAAAGTTGCCATCAATATCCTGCTTCTACCAATACATAGAAAGCTGTATATCACAAAAAATGTGAATGATTTTGCAAAATGGTTCCAGCGAATGTAACGAATGTAATCGGAAGTTTTTATCATGATTTTTTATTGGATTCGGTAATATATGTAGCCTTATGCTGTCAAAACTATATTTATTGCAAATTAACCAGTAAGTGTCTAGTATTTAAACATAAGGTCTTACATTAAGGTCATCTTTTTTACATGGACTAAAAAACATGTTACAATTTATTTCATAGACCTTACTTATTTTTTTTACTTATAACTAACTAACAAAGGAAACTTTATCGAACAGTAGGTATAATCTATTTCATTTCATCATTCAGGACAGCAGCTTAAGAGAATTTACTTAAATATTTGAACTGAACATAAAAATAGACCGATATAAGACAACATGGTATTACTAGTACTAGTCAGAAAATATCAGAAAAAAAATATTTTGCCGAAAAATAAAGTACCTATTGTAGGTCGTAAGTTCGATCCTGTGAATGATGGTCTGACAGCCAAGTGCCTTAGCAACGGGATCATCCCTTAAGGACATTTTAATACAAAATCAACGTGTCTCTAATTTGTAGCAGAGATCTAATTAGACTATCTTAAATCGTGACGTCCAACAAATAGACACTACATGTTCTAGACCTATTTGTGAACAATATAATATTGCTTAACAAGTCATTATACTAGCCCACTTGCTATCTGATTGATATGACAATATGACTTATTAATGCTACTTTCGAATGATTAAAAGTCTTGATCAGTGATTTTCGGGTCAGTGGTTTAAGGACTAGTGTAGTATTGCGATTACAGTTTGATTTATGATTGATTGTGGGCAGGTGGAGAATGGAAGTCCACCAACTAAATGATGACCTGGTAAAGGCCGCGGGATCACGGTGGGTGCAGGCCGCTTCCAACCGGCAACAGCAGTGGACGTCCTACGGCTGAAATGATGATGATGAATTGATAAAAGGTGATATCTCCACTCTATGTCCCTTTGGAACAGAATAAAGGAATAAAATATATTTTTATACATCTATTCAAAAAGAGCTAGTTTATTCCTCGTAAACAGGGACCAAAATAGCTCATTAATCCCTTAGGGACCAAAATTGATTTGAATTTGGAATGTGGATATTGCTAATAATTTTTCAATCAGCAAAGAGGTGAATCACAAACCATGCGGGAACAATGTATTGAATATGTGACTGGCTGAAAAACTGCGAGCGCGCCAAATTTAAAAAAGTTGATGAAAAAACAACGCGCGAAATTAAATACATTCTGCTTTCGTTCGTAGTTGATTCATATTCAGATTGTAGAATTATAAAAAATGAGTGCGTCTTCCTCAAGTGAAAGTATTATTATGTCTTATGGTTCTTCATTGTACGTAAATAAATTCTTGTTCATAAGTTGCACTTACTTATTTTCACATAGAGGGTGATAAAAAGTAGAGTGTCCACCTCGGGAGCAACACTATTTTAAGCTCGAGTGACATACTTTTAATCCCTCGCTGCGCTCAGGATCCTAGAGTAGAATCCTTGCGCTCCGCTCTGGATTAAAAAAAAACACTCTCGCCTTTAAAATAGTTGTTTGCTCCCTAGATAAACAATCTACTATTTATCTGCTCAAATATATCGAAAAATGTCCTACACATCACTATATAACTAAATTAATTTACTGAACTAAAAACTTCCTAAAAGGCGTCTTACTTTATTATTGCTGTAACAACTAAGAGTATAATTTACTTCTACACATAATCTTACAACTAATATTTTGTTAGAGCAGCCGTGAGTTTACTGACCTTCCAAACCGCACCTTACTTGTACTTATCTCAAGTGCATAACACAAAATTATTATGTGTTCTTTATAAACACATTTTTTGTGTTTTTCACAGTACCAAAATGTTATAAACATAACGTTGAGCTTTGATTTGTACACCCTATGATAACGCAATTCGACTTTTTTCTCTACGACGCGACGGCAGACTGACAAGATAAGGCATACGTAGCTTTGGTACGCGTATGTACACGCCAAGGCAGAGGTTTACTTGTCTATGCGTTACTCGCAGCGCTCCGTCTTTACCTTTTATTTGGTACTTGAGCTATGCGTTTAAAACATACAATAGCATTGGGCTACACACTGAAAACGCATTTACGCAGTCAGTCAACTCGCTACGTAATGCGTTTTGTTTATATTTTTTCATCAGTGTGTGAGGTACAATGACAAGTAGGCTAGTCTTTGATTGTGTTTAGCGATATTAATATTATTATAATAGACTTATGTAGCAATTTAAGTAAATAATTATAAAGAAATTATTTTTCAAAATAATCTACTAATATTCTTGGTAAACTAGTGCTAAGCTAAAATGCTTGTGTTACGAGCAGGTTCACGTCGATAGTGCAATTGGTGGGGATCGAACCAGCGACCGTCGCCCTAGCCATTGGGCTACGGCATATAGCGTATAAGATATGGCACACCGATTCCTAAACTAAATGATTAAATTATATTATAATTATGAATACAAAGTGTATTGGGGATCGCTATTACTATTTAATTGAAACTTTTTAATTAATGTGACTACTAACAAAGTAACCTATAGGTACTAAAATTATATTTGAATTCAGAAACACAGTTCACAAGAGTTTTAACGTCTGATTAGTTAATTTCAACGCTAAATATCCTTTCAGAAACTATGTGTTAACTTCACAGATAGTTAATATTCCCAGCCTAGAGATTTATGTTAGTACTACTTCTCATTTGATAATAGTCGTGGCTAACTAGACACTTACGCTTTAACTGTGTTACTCTGCCCCAATAGGTTCATGTTTGACGTTATATAGATATTCCCGTTAACATCCACTGCTATTTATCAGCCTTTTCATGAGGGACGGTTTTTGCCATAGTCACCATGTATAGCATATATGGGTAACAACCACCGGCCCGCTGTAAGATATCGTCCAGCCCGCGAGACATTTTGAAAAAACCCAATTTAAAAATATATTACATTAGGTACTTATACTCACGAGAGTGACAGTAAGGCGGCAAACATCAAAGGATTTGATTTTTGCCGCCTCATTCTTTGATAATCGCCGCCACTCGGCTTGCTCGATCAAATGCTTTGTGGTTTGCCGCCTCACGGGCAACCCATCAAAAGATTGATTGCTTCTCAATTATTCTAAACTAGTTTATTCCAGATTATTCCTTGATTTTGCCTATATAAGCGGGTGGATAGCCCAAGCGTTAGGATTCGCCGCGCCGTCGAGGAAGCAACATCTCCGTACAACGCTCGGACCGCACCTCCGCCGCCTGCCGGCGAAAACCGGAACCACTTCGACACCCCGCCACAACAGTGACGGGAGTGTCGAGTAGCGGTCGCGTGACGCGCGCCCCCCCGATACCCGCGGGCTGAAGAGCCCCGCCCCCCCCCTGCGCACCTCACCGCGTAGCTTCGGCCCCAGCGGCAAGCCCCGGAGGTTCGGTGCAGTGGGTGCTCTGTAGCCGGGGCACCCCCCGAGGCACGCGCTGCGCACCCCCCCCCCCCAAGGGGAAGAAGAAACCCGGCACGATGTCGGGGCAACCGCCCCCATCAGCCGCGCGTCGGGCCACCCGGCCCCAACCACCGCCTACGTCCGGCGTGAGACGGCGGGTGTTCTCCCGGTCGACGCCGGCCGCCGTTAGGTCCATGATGGACCGAGCGGTGGCCGCCGATCGGGCGACCCACCGGACAACGCCGCCCGAATCGCCCCTGCCGGAATCACCGGCATCACCACCAGGAGCGGGGGAGGGCCACTATGCGACCCTCCCCCACCCGCAGCCGCCCCCGGGCCCATCCGGGAACCAACGAACCGCCCCGGCCCGGCCATACTGGCCGGACTGGACCAACATCCTGCCGCCCGCGCAAACGCCGCGTGGACTGCCCACCCTCCCCCTGACCCCCGTGCCGCAGAGCAAGGCGGCCGTCAGGAGGGAGCCACCGGCGACGAAGCCAGCCCCGCCTGCGCCACTCCCACAGAGGGCGCCCAAGGCGAGGGCGGCCAAGCCGCCGTCAACCCGCATCCCGACGCCGCCGAAGCAGAAATCGCCCACTTTCCTCCTGACCCCCGTGCCGCAGAGCAGGGCGGCCTCCAAGAGGGAGCGCCCACCTGCGACTCGGCAGCCACCCCCGCCTGCGCCACCACTACAACAGAGGGCGCCCAAGGCGAGGATGACACAGTCGCCATCCCGCTTCCCCGCGCCACCAACATCCGTCGCGCCGGGAAGATTCCCTTCGCCGCCGCAACCCTTCAAACGGGTCGACCTGGAGAGGACGCCTCCGTTCGTCCTCACCGGTCCCCAAATACCGGAAGGGTCCCCCATGGAGGAGGGCCCCTCCTACGCCGACATGGCGGCATCGCCGCGCCCCTCGCCGCGTGCATCGCCACAGGCCTCGCCACGCCTCAACGCCGTCCCCGCTGCTGCCACCACCACCACCGACGCCTCCCTGAAGCCATCCGGTCGCAGGTTCCCACCCTTTGTGGTGGAGAAACTCCCGGATTGGCCACGCCACTTCAGGGAGATGAAGAAAGCCCTCGGCCACACTCCGAACGCGCGCCCGTATGGGAAGGGCGTGCGGTTTATCCCGAGAACCGAGGAGGAGTACCGCTACATCCAGCGGTACCTGTACTCGCTGGACCAAGCGGAGACCCCTTGCTTCTCCTACACCCTTCCCGACGAGCGGAGTCTAAAGGTGGCCATCCGAGGGCTGCCCGTCGACACCCAGCCGGAGGAAATCGAGCGCGAGTTGACTGAGCTCGGCTTTAAGCCTGAGCTCGTCCGACCGATCCGCGCTCGTCAAGGACGCCCCGGCTGCATATTCTTCGTGCAGCTGGCGAGGACGGCAAACCTCATGCCGGGCATATACGAAGTCACCGAGCTTCTGTGTATGCCCGGTGTGAAAATCGAGGCGTGGCGCGGGAAGAAAGGCCCCGCGCAATGCCACCGCTGCCAACAGTTCCGGCACTCGTCACCACTGCCACAGGCCGATTGCTTGTGTGCGGTGCGGCGAGCATCACAACGCCCGGGACTGTACGCGCCCCCGTGAGGAGCCGCCGACGTGCGCCAACTGTGGTGGGCCGCACACGGCCAACAACGCCCAGTGCCCGGTCTTCCGGCGAGAAACTCGCAATAGGAAGGCCGGGACCGTCGCCAGGACCACCACAGGCGCTAAGCCTGTTGCCCACCGTCAGGTTGAGGAGGGGAACGCCCCGACCTCCCTGATGGCTGCCGCCAACGCCCCGGGGGGGCGTGCAACGAAGAGGAAGCGCCAGCGGAAACGCAAGGCAAAGGCCCAAGGGGAAAAGCCCACGAAGCCGTCGGCTGCTGTGGTCGCCGCCCCATCGGAGGGGACGAAGGCGAAGCAGCAGCCGGCATGTGACCCCAGGATGACCAGCGTCATTGGTACCCTACAGAAGGTGCTGATCGCGCTCCAGGAGCAGCGGGACCCCACCCAGCTGATCCTGCAGTGCCTCCTTGAGGCGTACCAATGACGCGGAGCAGTCTCCTGCGCCCCCCAGACATGACGACCGCTCCCTTCCCCTGCCGGCTGACGGTCGCCCCCGGGGACATTTCCCTGGTGGGCTCGACCTCGCCCGCACGGAAGAGAGCGAAGACTACCGGACCTGACGCAAGCGCCGCTAGCATGTTGGTCGCCCCTTCGGACTCGTCTGTAGGGGCTTGACCTCGCTAGCGGCGCCAACTAGGAAAGAAACAAGACCACGAGGGCCCCCGGGCCCCCACCCAATGACCCACCTGTCAGAACCACTGAAGAGGCCTCTGGCCTGACCAGTTTCCCCGGAGCTCACCAGAGTCTCCGCGGAAGACCTACGTCGCGTTAGTTCAGTTCTATTTGAGCTACCGAGGTGATAACTTGGACAAGCAATATCCTAGCGAACTGCTCGAGTCGTCAACTTGCTTTATGACTTTGTGCGCATCTTGAGTGGTTACTAGGGCTTTCAATACCGGGATCCCGTAAAACCGTGATCACGGATTTTATTTTGGCGTTTTACAATACCGGTATTGATGCCCCAATACCGTGATTACGGTATTACTAACATTAGATCTGAAAATTATGTGATCTTATTTTCACACTTGGTTTCTTCAGCGCAAGCGTCCCGCTGTTTATGTTGAAAAAGTTAGATGCCTGACCATCTAACATCTAATGACTTGAGCAATAATTGATTACCAAATGATTACTACTAGCTAGTTAAGGTATACTTTACTTACTTAAATTTCTACAAATAATAATACCTAGGTATATTGATTTGGTCCAAGGGGGTGATTCTGTCGGCTATCTGTTCGATAGCTGTCATGAATCGCTACGAGTGTGTGACCCCGGACTGCTCTAGCTGCGACTGTCACACTCCTCTTTCCCGTGGCAGTGGTATCCTCTTCCTCCATCCTATCCATCTTTCCCACTTCCTTCATCCCAAGCGAAGCTGTAAAGCGGACCGTGACGTTGGCTGCATGGCTGGGAGGGAGCCCAGTCACAAACGCTGCCTGTCCGATACGGGGCACACCGGAGAGTAAGTTTTGCCCTTCGGCCAACATGCGGGGCCTGTTGGTCGTGACCGTCGATTTCCCTAGCTACTCGTGGGAACGCTATGGTAGAGAAAAATGGTATCACGTATGGCGGCGATGTGGTTCGCGACTCATCACGTGACGTTTCTCGGCAAGGCGAACAGTGGGCGGTGGAAAGCCGTTTTGCTACTTTGAATGTAGGAGGAGGCATGAAAAGCAAAGTGGATGAGATATGCGAGATGATGAATGAAAGCGGATTGATGTACTGTGTGTGAATGATACGAAGCGTAAAGGATGCGAAACCACAAACCACCACCCCTATACGGCTTATTGGTCCGAAGTGCCAAATAACGCCAGAGCTTGTCAGGGAGTGGGTCTCATCCTTACCACCCGAATGGCTGTGTGTGTGAAAGAGGTCGGCTATGTCAACGCAAGAGTGATGTGGGTTAGAATGAAAGTGGGCATTACCCGTATCTTTGTTGGGGGGGTGTATGCCCCTGTAGATATGGGTTCGGGTATGTCACGGCAGGGAGGTGTTAAAAATAAGGGATGAAAACGAGAAGATAATAATGTTAGGAGACTTTAATTACTTTAGTTGGAGTAAAACGGGAGGGTTTTGAAAAAGTGCTAGGGAGATTCGGAGATGAAAGAGTAAATGGAAATGGTAGTAATTTACTCCAGATTTGTTTGGAGGATGGGACTTTTGTGTATCGATTATCGAACACTACGTTCGAACATAAAGACATACATTTGTATACAAGGGAGAGGAAGACTGTCAGGAAAAGTATGATTGCTTTTGCTATAGTTGATGAAAGTCTCAGGAAAAGCATGAAATACGAGGGTCTACCGCGGAACTGCCATCCACACAGACCACTTTCTGGTGATGAGCCGGATAAGTGGTTTGTTCAAAGGTTGGCGGCACCGGATTTTTGAGACTGTACGTTCTCATTATGAACCTAATTTCTAGTCCTAACTAAATAATCAACCAATACCAAATTATTATAAAAGAATTAAGAAAACTATTTATAACGTATTTATTTGATTATTTTCAATAAATAAGTACAATAAAGACTGATTTAAAATATAAAAAGGCGTATTTTATTGGTTTTATTAATGTCCTAATTAAACTTGTGCTCAATACCGGACTACCGGTATTGATACCGGGATCACGGTATTGACTTTTTCAATACCGGTATTGATACCGGTATTCACAAAATTCGGTATTTGAAAGCCTTAGTGGTTACTCACTATAGTTTTTTATTGAGTTTATTGAACGAAAAATAAACAAAAATGATGTCTGGTGGAAAGAAACGAAAAGTAGATACAAAGGGTATGCAGTTTTAAGAAAAATGGACTGAAGAATTATTTTTATCTTGCACAATGGTAAGCCTATTTGTTTGCTGTGTAAAGAATCCATTTCAGTAATTAAAGAAAGGCATTACTCAAGTAAGCATGGTACGCTGCACTCACTGACAGGACAATTAAGAACAGACAAAATCCAGAAGCTTACCGCAAATTTGGAAAAACAGCAACAAATGTTTCCTAAATAAAGAACACGACTTGATAATGTTGTGAAAGCTAGTTTTATAGTTAGCTCAAAATTGGCAAAGGCATTAAAACACTTTGCCGAAGGAGAATTTATCAAGGAGTGTATTTTAAAGTTTGCAGTATTTTGTGTCCTGAAAAGAAAAATGAATTTGAAAGATTAGTTTGTCAAGTTCGACGTATAGAAATGATGGCTAATGATATAAAAACAACATTGACTGACCGTATGGCTGGTTTTAATCATTTTTCATAGCATTAGACGAGAGCACCGATTTGTCTGACACAGCTCAACTGGCTATATTTATTCGAGGTGTTGATAAGGAGTTCACTGTTAGTGACGAATTGCTTGCTTTACACCCGCTTAAAGGAACCACTACAAAAGAAGATATTTTTATTGAAGTTCAAAAGGTATTCACAAGTTTTGGCTTGCCATGGTCACAATTAATTGGAGTATGCACTGATGTCTGGTTGGTTGAGGGACTACCGTCCGTGCCTCGGAAAGCACATTAAGGGTCACGATTGTTATAACATCATCTATATTAATCGTATATATCAAGGAACGGGCAAAAGCGCCTTGTGTAGTACAAGATAATACTGCGGTCACCAATCCGCCTGCCAAGCGTGGTGACTATGGCAAATACCCTCCCTTGGGAAGAGGCCCATGTTCAGCAGTGGACCTTATACGGGCTGATGATGATGATGATGATGATGATACCCCGCTGACTTTCTAGCTCCAACATACAATAGTTAGTTATTAGTTGAACTGAGGCCAGGTCCCCTCTACAGTGCTGAGACATGCGACACTGTGGTAAAGTCAACGTTACTTGCGTTTTAGAGACGTCTCTCGTTTATGGTAATAGGGAAATGGGATCATGGCCCGCGAACTGTGAAGTCGAGCGACAGTTGCACAAAACTCCCCTAAAAAACTTAATATTCCAATTGGAAAAAGTGGCTGTGACATACGGACGGACAGACAGACAGACAAGCTCCGTTAGCCAGAAGTAACTTAAGCTATATTTAATAAGAAGTTCCCACGAGAACGGTACATTCCCGGGTGAAACAGCGCGTAAAAGCTTGTACATTTAGAAATAGAAATAATTTATTCATTTTTAACATTATACTATTTGACATCCACACTAGGCATAGCCTGAATCGTGGATATCAATTTAACACGATTAAACCAGCCTAGAATTAAACTTAAAACTAAAACAATACCAAGAAACTGACTAAATTAAAAATACATACTAATTATAATATCTGTCCAATTTACGCGTGACTAAATGACTGTGAGTGTCAAGCGAGGTGTGCTTGTGTGGGATAGTGTGAGTGTAAGTGAGTGAGTTAATTGAGAAAGTTTAAAAATTAAAAGATGGTTTTTAGTAGGTTTTCTATATCCTCATAGTTTAGGCCAGTAATGATTTTTTGAACTTTTGTTTCCGCGTCTCTCGAGTTACAGTGCCGCAGATTGCATGTTTTAACTAGTTTGTTATATAAATTTGGAAACAAGTATTTTCTAAACCTTTTCGCAAACGTAGTTTTGCAACCTGGGACTGGAAGCTTAAATACTCTTGATTTTAACATAAGCTTGTTATCTGGAGAGTTCTGAGCATGCATATGCGATGACATGACCGCATGTAACATTTCGGGCTATAATTGCAAATACGAAATTTCTAATAGTTATCTATATAAGCAATCATGCTCATTATACTATTTCCATTTTTTTATTTTCTCGATGACAGTTCTAATTTGATAGTTGTAGTGTTGTGACCAAATAAGTAATGATATCGATCGCATATGTTTATTATATTTGGAACGAAGACAAATACAACAAACAAAATTTTAGATTTATTAAAAAAATCATGTGCGGAAGTATCTGCCGAAAACTGGGAAAAAATGTGAGAATAACCTAAAACACTATAGTGTCGGATTGGGAAATTCATGTGGCATTCGATAATGTTGGGAAGAGCTCATCGAGTGACGGTGACGATTCATCAGATTTTGATTAAAATAAATAAATAAAAATTACCTGTTGTTATAATAATTTCATAGTACCTACCTATACCTACTTATTTTACAACAGCTTCGAAAACTTTTAAAAAGTTATTAAATAATATTAGTTAATAAATTTGTACCAAGTATCCGGCAGTAGTTTGGTTTCTTACACTTGGAAAAAAATATCGGGTCTGTTATCGTGTTACGTTTATCGATAGCCCCATCCCTATCGGTGTTTCGGTTCGATTCGATCGGTCGGTAAAACCTATTATTTTTACATTATATGCATATATAATGTAACCACTTAAACGTTCGGGCCTCTTTAGTTGCCTAATACACATATAGCGTTAAACGTTCGGGCCACTTTGGTTGCCTCTCCGACTTGTAACCTTTAAACGCGTTTTTATCTGTGGAACGTTTCTAAAAGCTTCATAAGTGTTACACTAGATGTCTCTATATTAAATAACGTGTCGAACCAATACAACACTTAGTATGTCACAGTAAGAATTTAAAAAGAAAAAAATTGTTTACATTAAGCGCGGTGTCAAGTGTCTCAAGTGTTTAGAAGTGCGGTGAGGTCCACTTTTGAAATGTGAGTTACGATTTGTTTATTCATCCAATGTGTTGAGTGTTATATGTTTTTAGAATCGTGAATGTTTATACTTTGAGATCATATAGCAATTTTAAACATCCGCAGTGTAATAGGATGTTTTTACATGTGTTAAAGTCGACAGACCAAAACTTAGCACCTGAGTGTGCCGGTTTTACGGTAAGTTTTTGTATGATATTATACATATATTAGTAAAATACGTCTTGTAATTAGATAAACAGGTCATTATTCATATTTAAGTAAACCTACGTAAAGTATTTCGACGAAAATAATTAGGATTTCACGTTTTTATATTTTCGTTCCCGCGATTTAGGTATGGGCAACCAAGGCCGTCCGTAACGGTTATAAAATAAGGGCGTTTACAAACGAAAAATCATGAGTGTATTTTATATGATTTTTCGTTGCTGCTTTATTATTTTATTTGGCTAAACTCAGGAACTACTGGTTCGATTTCAAAAAATCTTTCAGTGTTGGATAGTCCATTTATCGAGGAAGGTTATAGGCAATATTTTATTTTCAAAAAAATTAGGAATCCGTACGATAATTGCAATTTTGTAACCCAAGGTGTAAAATCGATAACCTATTTATGCGTGCGCTGCAAAAACTATTGACAATAGAACAAAATGATGTACTACGGGTTTGTAGGTCTTATTAAGATCTACAAAAAACTCCGCGAGAGCACATATCTAACTATCATAGTTTAGTCACAATAACCGCTTTTATGTTAATAAAAAATATTAAATCGTCTGAAGAAAGAAACTACGTAAAATATGTATCGTAATATTAATCCTTATCCAAATTAATCATTATTTTATCAAGGGTATTTATGTAGAAGTAAAATACTTTTTGTTTTATTCCAATCGGACATTTAGTTTAGATATTATCACGAGTATAATAACGCCTACCTACAAAATAACATTATAAAAAAAAAAAAAACTTTTTATTATTTTATATTACTTATTTAAGAATTATAAAACATACCTACAATAATTGACTATCACCTAAATTTAGAATAAAAATAATTTATTTTAAAACAAATCCTAAAGTCGTGTGTAAAATCCTTAGGCGGGCGGCCATCTTGCCGTAATTTCGTTATCGGAGACGAAATCTAGGTCGATCTAGTTTACTTCAGGAACGCGTTTTTTATTTTGGTTTAATGGGCTACACTGTTAATTTTAAGTAATAAGATATTGGTGTCAAAAAAAAGCTTATTTAATCTAGTTTAATTATTATTAAAAAACATTGCGAATAATTAAAAAATGATTCGTTAAAACTTGTTAAAAGAAATATTTTGCGTAAATTTAACCCGTATTGTTAAGTTAATTATTTTTTTGTGAATAGCAGATTAATTGTTGAACTTTAATTAGTACATATTTTGATTCCTTAATAATTCAGCTTGATACTGGTAGGTTTTACTTTGCTATAGTTGCAATAGTTTGCTAGTTAATACACTTTGAATCAGTAACGGCGCGAACGCTCGACGCGGTTCGCTTCGCGGTTCGCGCTCGGACGTTCAAGGGGTAGGCGGCTGTCATCGCCCGGACGTTCAAGTGGGTAAAGAAGCCGCCCATCCAAGTTTTCCACAGGAGCTGTCATCGAGAAAATAAAGACATGGAATTAGTATAGTAAATATACTCGTGTAACAACAAATAGTTCACAAGTTTTCAAAAATTACAATAAGTAGGTATATAAATATAATATTAATATGCAAGTCGTTTATACTCCGCGACTCGCGAGACTACCTGTAAATTGTGAACGAAACCATAGCGAGATGCAGGAATTCCGAGCAGCGCCATCTATCAAAACTAAGTGTAAACTTAAACGCTAACAATACTGTCTTGTGCAACGAAACGAAGCATTCGAACTTTTGTCTATTCCATTCTAAATTTAAGTAATTTATATTATTTTCTATCACTTTTGAATTTAAAATCAATATTTGCCATAGTTTGCACTCTAGAAAGCTTATACAGCAAAGTTATATCTGGTTATATAATTAATTCCTAGAATCTTACTATAACGTTAATATGGTAGAATGGATGGTAAAACAGATTCATCATCATCTTCATCATCAGCCTGTTGTTGTCCACTGCTGAACATAGGCCTCCCCCATCGATTTCCAGCGGGAACAATTGCTAGCGGCCTGTATCCACTGACTCCCTGCGACCTTTATAAGGTCGTCGGTCCTTTTTTTCGGTTTGACTTACGTAGGTAGCCACGAGGCTTTTGCTACTTCACCAGGCATAAAGGCGAGCAGAGCCCCAGCCTTAATAAAAGGTTTAAAAACTACAAACTAAGCAACCTGCGCAAGTGGGACTGTGGGATTTGGACCTCAGCTCAGGGCGGTCGCTGACAGGGTGATTGAGGGATAACTAAAAGCCATACTTTTAGTTTAGGGGAGTTTTGTGCAACTGTCGCTCTACTTTACAGTTCGCGGGCCTCTCGGACTTCGGGTCTACGAGGGCATCGGATGGTTTTATGCAAACTAAGGGTCAGGAGGACGAGGGGGGACGCGTCGCGTTCGCGGGCGCACTCTTCTCCGGCGGGTCGGATAGAGTGGTCTCTGTGTAGTGGTGCTAGTTTCTTGCAGTCTTTTTACTGCTAGTTGGTAACTTGTTATCTCGTCGTCCGGGTCATCTAGGACTCCCCGAGGCCGACGGTGTTTACGACGCTTTGTGGGCAAAGGCCTATAGTCGGATGCTGCAACAACCAACAGGTTTCGGTGTTGCGCCGCAGATTCGAAGAAGCGTTCCGACGCCTCTTTCATCCACTGCTTGATGGAAGGCAGTTGGAGATCAGAATGTAAGTTGCGATTACGGATGAACCACGGTGCCCCGGTGGCCCGTCGAGTGAATCTATCCATAGGACAGACGGACGGACTACGCAATCTGTAGATTTGCTATTGCCTACCTACTACTGTAAGTTACCTTGTCGGATATTTTATAGAGTAAGAATTATCTGTTAGTTATAGGTTTGTTTTTTTTAATTAATTTATCTTCTTACATTGTAATTCTGACAAGTGCAAGTGTATGTAAATACCTAAGTGCTGAATAAAATTCATTATTTCATTATTTCTACTTTGAACGGTTTGTACGCGGTACAAACTGCTAGTCGCGGTATGAGCAAATACTGTGCTCGCGTACGCCATAATCGGTCGTATACACGTGATCGGTCGGCGATTTGTTGGATTTACTTCGATTCTCCAATTTCTGAACCATTTGCCTAAGGCATTTGATGCGGATTGTAGAGCGTCGTGAATGGCGGCAGGTCTGCGGCCCGAGTAGTATAAAGCGGTATCGTCCGCGAAGAGAGCCAGATGGGCTTTCTTGGGCTTCGGGGTGTCACTTCTGTAAAGCGAGAACAGGAGTGGCGAGGTCGTCGGTCCATTGTGCGGGCGGTCGTCCCACTCTGCGCTTGCCGAGCTATGTGTCATGCCCATTGCCACTTCGGCTTTCTATTCGAAACAGAATATTCGAATTGATTTGGTTTTAGGATAGCCAATAGGGGGTGGGGTTAAAACCCATGTGACGGAGAAGACTTTAAACGTACACTTGGACTCAGAACTATGGTTGCCACCTTTTTTTTTGTTTTATATAGTACTTTTTACAAAAAGTTGCTAAATGTACTACTTACTACCGTACTTTTGGGAAATTCAGGAAAAAAAATTGTACACATGTATTTTAAATAATTTTTCCACTCGAAGTCGCTCAACGAGCATTTTTCATTGTTTTCAGATGCCGCGCTGAGGGTTGCGGTCTAAATTTTTAAATGGGGTGATTTTAGTTTATCAAAAAAAAATAGTACTTTTTGTACTATATTATTTTTGAATAATATATTATAGTACATTTGACTGAAATATAGTACGGTACTATAGAATATAGTACGGGTGTCAACGAAAAACTATAATTGACAATCGAATCCAGACCGCAAACTGCGTTGCCGGTTTCTTTAACTTGTGTATTATGAAAAAAAGTTTCGGGTGGGTTGATGCAACCTAAACCAATGGAGTTCAACAGGACTTGAAGTTGAAGATTTTTTGTTTCGTTACAACCGCAGCATAGTCTTGTTTGGTTAGGTTAGGTCAAGTGACAGAACAGTTAAGTAAATAATATAATAATTCTTATGCATATACTCACTGAAACTGGCAACTAAATTTAACAAAATGAGTCACACGAAAGACATAGTATAAGTAGGTATATATTTTGATTTAGCTTCGGCTATATCTCTTTTTCACAACCTCCATAGCGTAGCGGTATTTGGCTCACTTTAAATCTCGGAGATCAAACCCACGGCGGTTTGATCCCCACGCCGCGCCGGACTGTAAATCTTTGTGTAAATTCTGAAAATTCTTTCCGGGTCTGGTGATGAAATTTAAAAAGAAATCTTAGAATTTACACATAGATTTTTTATCCGTCGTGGGGATAGAATCCAAGACGTATAAGTCTTAAACAGTGTTGCCATATATACAGATTTATCTGTATTGGTACAGATTTTTGGCTCCTGATACAGATGACAGTTTCACTTGAGGTTTGTACAGATTTTTTAAATTCAAATATTCATGTGAGAATACATGAAAGAATATAAGTAAATGGCTCAAAAATTAATGCAATTTTGGTCCTAAAGACTTTTTTTGCGCTTTAAACTAGATGCTACAATTACTTTTGCTATGGCAAACCAATTGATGAAATGACTATATTACTGGACCAATTTCTTAATAAAAAATATTTTCTTCAATTAATTTGATAGAAACGAAAACTCGCAACTATTTAGGTACAGACAAGTTAGGAAAAACAATTATTAAAAAACGAGCCATTTTTCACGCTAAATGTTAGTAAAAATATGATTAATAAAATGAATAAAAGTATGTATCAATAATAAATATGTTTTTCACTTGTCTACTACTTTATAAAATTTTTAATGAATTCAGATTTTATGCAGATTTTATCTTTTTCATCGTATACAGATAAAATACAGATTTTCAGACATAGCGATTCAGATTTCGAGGTTTAAGATATGGCAACACTGGTCTTAAAGCATAACTTGTACCGCTACGCCACAGATTAGAGGTGTTTTAATATACAGTTACTCTTAGAATTTACACAAAGATTTCTTGTCCGGTGTGGGGATCGAACCCACGACCTCCGATATTTAAAACGAGCCAATTACCGCTACGCTACGCGGAGGTTGTTATATTATTTTATTTTGGGGTAACTTTAGTCGTATCTAGTAGCTTTAGTACCAAAACAAAAGGGGCGGATTTGTTTCTCCCCGTTACGTAGGTAGTAGGCAATTAAATAAACAAAATATATTTCTGTTTTTAATATTAGTACCTACTAATCAGAACACTAGACTAAGATCTAGAAACAAACAGGTGTTCTAGGACATTTAATAAAACGTATACTGTAATTAGGACCAAGGCCGGATTTAAGGGAGGGCATCAAGGGCAATTGCCCGGGGCCTCCACAATAGAGGGGCCCCCACAATAGATATTTAAAATCTTTCAAATTTTGACGAGTAAACTCTACAACTATTCTTTTATTTATTTTTTCGGTGTAGTACCTTTGCATACAGTAGTTTGTAGAATCATGATTAATATAATAGTTCTTAAATATTGTAATAACGGTTATTTATCTATACTTGTTCACTTAAATTAGACAATCAGTAAAATATCAGAATTAAAATCGTCCTGAAAAGTAGGTACATACTTAAAATATACACATTTAGAGATAAACTAATTTGTGGCAAGAAGAGGGGCCTCTTGTCCTTTGTTGCCCCGGGGCCTCCGGACTTCTAAATCCGGCCCTGATTAGGACTATGACTAAAGCAGTATCGAAGTAGAAACTGTGAGCGGTCGCACACCTGCATTCTAATTAATTATACCTAATTACAGATAATATTATAACTCTACTAATTATAGATTAACTAACATTTTTTATAGATATACTAAATTATATTTTGTATTTATGTATTTTTAATAAGTACTTCATATGATATTTTGTTGTCAAGTCCACTAAATGATTGATCATCATCATCAGCCCGTATAACGTCCTCTGCTGACATGGGCTTTACACATAGAACATTCTATCTATCCGACCCTCCGGAGAAGAGAGCGCCCGCAAACGCGACGCATCTTCCCTTGCTTAACAAACACACTATGCGTCCATATGATTTGTGAAAGTTCCCCTCGATTTCTCTGGTCTGCCATCGTCAAACTCTGGTTTCTTATCATGAGACCACATTTGAAATATATTCTTTCCAACAAAAAAAGAATAATCTTCATAAACAACGAAGTAATCCGCGAACAAACATTTAAAAAAATATAAACCTACGGTCAAATTGAGAAACCTCCTCCTGTTTTGAAGTCGGTAAAATAATATTTAAAAGATAAAACAATTCAATCAGTCTGTTTAAGTTCACTGCTGGACTTGGGCCTCTTCTTAACAGATTTTGACAAGACAAGGTTGTTGATGGATATTGCCATAATCGCTACGCTTGGCAGGCGGATTGATGATCGCAGTAAGATAGTAAGACCTCTCGAGCTTTTAGATGCTGCTGCCCATTCATCAGGTGTATGTGATTAAGTCGCCTCTTACACTCCAGGGGAAATATGGAGTGGTCTATTCTAAGCCGGACGCCACACGGTGCAACTTTGTCTTACAAAAAGATTCAACATTGCGAAAAGTAAACAAAAATAAACACACATTATATTGTCAAGTATAAACGGTACCACCATCAAATGTCGGTGTTAAACTATCACCATAACGTTATGAACTCTAACAGTGTCAAAGAAAGTAACGCTTGTAATCAAGTCGTTTAGCATTCAAAGAGCATTGTCAAAGCTCTCACTCGTGTCTTAATATGTGGTGCGTTTAACTTAGTGACAGGTGTAGCAACGATTAGGTACATTTGAGTCAGCATTGTGATTGTGTAAGAACTGTGTATTTTTTTTTTGGGTTCTGTTCCCAAAGGGTAAAAACAGGACACAATTACTAAGACTCCTCTGTCTGTTTGTCTACATGTCACTATCTTATGAACCGTGATAACTAAACAGTTGATGTATTTCTGTTCCCAGTATAACAACAAATACTTTTTTATAAGATTACTGGCTACTAGAGTTATGCAGTCTACAAATTGCTATTGTTGTGATCACAAGTCCGACGTCCTAGCCATTGGGCCGCTTTAATACTAGTTATATACAGAAAAACATTAATATTTAATATTTTTTCGATATTAATCCAATTCCATAAACCAAAATAATATAGCGTTTAATGGTTAAGAACACTTCGTGAGCAAGTCCAACTCGCAATTGGCCGGTATTTTCCTACGAGGGGGAAATAAATTAGGCATCCCCAGAGCCGTACGTAGGCCACCCCTCTTTATACCAATGATATGCTAATGATACCACATGTAGACTGTAGAGAATCTACCCGCTAGAAACACTAAATAAAACACTACAAATGCATGATATACGATTCATCTACAAGCAAGTTGTGTACAATTCGCAAAAGAAGGCAATGTAAATGGAATTATTTTTCGAGAAATTAAAATAATATGTGGAATTGATGAGTGAGCAAGAAATATCGCTTGATGAACAGATAACCGATGGGGAAGAAAGGTTTTTGTATAGTGGCTACGGACCAGACACAGCGTAGTACGGTGTGCGGTGTTCCACATAGCTATTTTATAGATAAAAGTAAATTTATTTTCCGTGCATTTAATAAACTATTTTGATAAAAGCCTATTAATTCATTTTTGAGCTCTGCTCAATTGAAGACATATTGCCTGTTTTATTCTTGGCATTTCTTTGCTAAAACTGTTAAATTTACTACTTCAATTAATAATATGTACTCATTCTTTTTTTTAAACATCTCTATTAGCCCCTCCTTGGTTCTTTGGTGTTAACTTGGCACATCAGTTAAGCATTGCAATTCAACGGAGCAATGATGCCAACCTTTTGGGAACCTTCCCAGTAGCATATATTTAAAATAGTTTAAGTTATTATATATGTTAATTTTTATTTTTATAAGTTATTTTAGTTGTAAGTATATGTATATATAGTATATTTTATTCATTAAAATAACGTAAAAGTTACTTAATATAATCTGTTAAGGTGCAGAGATCTTATCAAATTATTTTTAACTTAAACTTTTAGAAAGGACAATAAGGCAGTTTCTGACATAAATGTTATTCCAGATGACCTTGTTTGTTAGTTTCACGTCTGTGGTTGTGTATAGGATATGCAACAATATGCATACGATGCAATCAAATGATTTGTCACGGTTAGCGTATTGCGAGATCTAAAGTGTACATTGAATCTAAATAAGTTAATTTCCATCAACTTAGGTAGTACAACTATTTAATAAGAGATCGATAAGGACTTTGAAAGGTTTGTCTTTACTTGTGTACTTCTATTTTATTACCAATCTACTTGTTGCATATTAATGTCTTAAATACAATAGTTTTTGCTAAAATAATAAGACAGTAAAAACGATTTGTAATTGTGAAACAGAATGTTAAATACACGTTTTTGTAACAAGCCTTTTTGTTTTAAAGGGCCTTCGAACCTGCAACAATTCTCAATTTTCCACCAAATCCATTAAAGAGCTATAGGTACATTTAACAACTACCGTGTTAGCTGAGACTCCACTCTGTTAAAATATGTATGAATAAATCTCGTCACTACGCTTGGCAAGTGGATTTCTTACCGCAATATGAGTGAACCCATGAAATCATAAAATTATACAGGGTGTCCCAAAAGGTTAAGTAGCTGGGAAAGGGGGTGACAGGGGTGGACACAATGGTCACTAGAAAAATAAAAAAAAAATCCGCTCTGGGTATTTAAAAAAAAATGGCATTTTTTTAAAAACTTAAAATTTTACACCTTGTTATTTTTGATGTTGATGTTGATGACCTTGTTGTTATTGAAGATTACATAACAGCATTTTTTTTAAATACAGCCATATTTGTAGGTACAGTTAGCACAAGGTGTAAAATTTTTAGTCTTTTAAAAAATGCCATTTATTTTTTTAAACACCCAGAGGGAATTTTTTATATTTTTCTGGTGACCCTTGTGACCATCCCTATCACCCCCCTTCCCAGCTACGTAATCTTTTTGTATAATAATATGGATTTTCGCTTTGAGCACCAAAAACTTTTATCTAATTAAGTTTGGAGGTTCAAGATCAAGGGCCCTTATGGTGCCGGGGCATATTTTCAAGGAGTAGTATTGTCCCTCGTTTTTGCCTTGTGAGGAAATCGTAAAGGTCCAAGCCAGAGGGAACATTTTATGGATATGTATCTAAGATGTCACATAAATATTTAATCTTCACTTTGATAAGCAGGTACTTATTATTCCTCATGCCAACATAATGTCAGTAATAAAAACTACTGAATATTCATATATACGACTATAATCGAAGAAAGTTGTTCATTTGAATAATATATAACAAACTCGGGCATCCGCTGACAGCTCTATTATAATATTAGTGTAATTATGAACCTTATCACCTTTTACATAAGAGTTGTTTTAATAATTTAATTATATTTAGTTTACAATCTGTTTCAAGTACCTATGGTCTGTTTTACTTTCACTGTATCGTAAGTAATGTTTTTCCTTTTTTTTATGTTATAGTTATCGTTATTTTTTTTCTCTTTGTAACGTGCGGTTTAAGAAATTGTGTTATTGATCTGTTTCGATACGCACATTTTAACCAATTAGCACAGCGGCGATGTAATAGTTGCTTCCGATGTCCATTAAATGTAATAGGTAGATAGATATTTAATTTTGATTCGTCATGCTCAACAATTATGAAAAAGTGATTTAAACACTTTATACCTAGGTATGTTTACCAAAACTTAGTTGCTTTTGAATTTTTGTAAATATTTATAACTTATATGTGACTAAATCCCACTTTGCTACCAGAAACTGGGATTAAATTACTTAAATTCAATTTTTACGACATGAATCTGGGAAAATCTAATACATCCTAAATGACATTTGTGATCCGATTAAACTAACAAAATAAACAAATCAAATGAGCTTATCATTTGATTATCAACATAATCAATACTTAAAAATAGTTTTGACGGACAGTTTTGACTAAAAATAATAAACTAATAATACAGATACGGTAGATTTTTTCGGTAAGACTTATTGCCACGGGGCTATTGCTACTACTTAGGGCGTAAATACGAGCAGTGATCCAGCCTTATTAAATGGTTTAACAACTACAAACCAAGCAACCCGCACAAGAGGCGCCCGCCTTCTGTGAGATTTTAACCTCGGTTTAGGGCGGAAGGTCGATGGCGGATGGATTGAAGAACAATGATACAGTAGATACTGAAACATATTTTACAGATAATTGACACAAATTCATTTTCATTTTAAGTCAAAGTACTATAGCAATTAGTAAAATAGTTCACAAACTGAATAATATACAAGTTGTTAAAGGATGCAATTTCCGACAAATGCAAATTAAATTAGACTATTTACGTTAATTTCCAACAAATGTGTATCCGCAGGGCGTTCTTAACCTTAAAGCTATCGATACTTTATAAGTTACAGCATCCAATTAAATTCGAGTTGCTTAATTGACATCACTAACATATACTAAATGTCAATATTTATGAGTTAAACTGTTTAAAATTGAGAAATGTCATCGTTATTTTTTATACGATATGTAGCAGGAAATAATTTGACATTTTGTAAAAAAGGAAAGGTGTCAGATTATTTGTATTTTTAATCTCTACACAACGTTTCCGATATCATATGTCTGTTAATAATAAAACGACTTCATAAGTTATCTTTAGTCATAGAAGATAATCTATTAGTATCCAATCCTAGCGACCCTACTTCGACAAATCATCGTCATAGATCACTCTATCTATAATCTAAAATCAGTCCATTGTTATTGAGCTTTTCGATAAGATAAAGATAAAGATAAAGAGACAGACGCAACTGAGGACTTTATTTTATAATATAAATAAAATAAAATAAAAATCATTTTTATTTACGTAAACCAATTACAGGCACTTGTAAATAGTCAAACATTAATTAGAAAAATTTAATTCATTATATTTGTTATTAATTATATCTATAAAATTAATTATTTTTATATTATTATATATTTATATGTTATTATTATAATTTATTTATTTATATTGTTCTTAGCGACACAAAATGCTTGTTCTGTTTATATTATGTCAAAACAATTGTCATTATTTGGGTGGACCATGAGCATATGACGACGGACGCGCTTTAATGCTACCACCGGATCCAATGCGCCCCAACTGAGAAGATCCGGCGAAACAAACTCAGTGGGTTACTTTACTACCGGTTTCAACACGGCCCACATGAGACGGTCCGGCGAAACATACTCAAATGGACAAATACGCGGGGTTTTGGTCCAATTATTATCATTTATTTTTAGTAGGCATACACATTTATTGCCCAAACGGTTGTCTTGTTATAATTTATTTTAGTTTTACTCAATAAGATTGAATGATATTGAGACAGAACTAGCGGTATTTATAATTAAAGTACACCATGAAATCAATTACAGACAGTTCACAGAATAAGATACAGTTCTTATTACAACTACTGTACTTGGCTGTATGGTCCTCAGGGAGGTAGGTGCAAGATGGTACCGATAGCCAAACGTCTTTATCTTCAATATAATCCTGAATACTATAGTAACCTTTCGATATGAGAACAGTTTTAACATGTGTTTTAAATCTAGTATCAGGCAAGTCTGTGACATAACTAGGGAGTTTATTATAGAACCTAATACCATTTCCCATAAATGTTTTATTAGTTTTGCTAGCTCTAAATGCTGGAATATAAAGTGTCTTACTCAGTGGTTAATCAAATTAAGATGTATTAATGTTAATATTAGAGAGAGAATAATAGAGAGAGAATAATAGAGAGGTTCTATAATCAGCTGTATGCCTCAACAGTCAAGCCCGCTAACAGCCAGGCCGAAGACCTGACACAATACCGAAGATCTCCCGGACATCAGCCTGTACGAGATTAGGATGGCCCTTAGACAGCTTAAAAACAACAAGGTGCCAGGTGATGACGGAATCACATCTGAGCTTCTGAATGCGGGTGGAACACCGATACTTAAAGTCCTTCAGAAGCTCTTTAACTCCGTCTTACTCGAGGAACAAACGCCAGAATCATGGAACAGAGGTATGGTGGTTCTGTTCTTCAAAAAAGATGACAAAACCATGTTGAAGAATTATAGACCCATCACATTGCTGAGCCATGTTTATAAGCTGTTCTCGAGGATCGTCATAAATCGTCTCGAACACCGGCTCGATGACTTCCAGCCTTCCGAACAAGCCGGCTTCCGAGTACCATAAACCACATACATACGCTGCGGCAGATTATACAGAAGACCTAGGAGTATAATCAGCCCCTATGCTTGGCGTTTGTGGACTATGAGAAAGCCTTTGATTCGGTCGAAATTTGGGCGGTTCTAAGGTCTCTTCAGCGGTGTCGTATCGATTATCGCTACATTGAAATGCTGAAGTGCTTGTACAAAAACGCCGCAATGTTAGTCCGAGTACAGGGCCAATGTACGAAGGCAATCCCGCTACGGAGAGGCGTAAGACAGGGAGATGTTATATCTCCCAATATTTTTACGGCTGCTCTGGAGGACGCCTTCAAGCTCCTGGAATGGCAAGGACACGGCATCAACATAAATGGCGAGTACATCACTCACCTTCGATTTGCCGACGACATAGTGATCATGGCTGATCATCGCTGGAGGACCTTGGACAGATGCTCAATGACCTCGATGGAGTTTCTCAACAATCTAGGTCAAACGATCCAACTAGGTAGGACCAACTTAGAGAAAGAGGTCAATCATCGAATCCGACTCGGCTGGGCAGCGTTTGGGAAGCTTCGGAAGATCTTCTCGTCCAAAATACCTCAGTGCCTGAAGACCGAAGTCTTCAATCAATGTGTGTTACCAGTGATGACATATGGATCTGATACGTGGTCTCTTACTATGTGCCTCATAAGAAAGCTCAAAGTCGCTCAGCGAGCTATGCGTTTTCCTGCGTGATCGAATCAGAAATGAAGAGATCCGCAGGAGAACGAAGGTCACTGACATAGCTCAACGGATTAGCAAGCTGAAGTGGCAATGGGCAGGACACATAGCTCGAAGAAATGACGGCCGATGGAGCAAAAAGGTTCTCGAGTGGAGACCACGAACTGGCAAGCGCATCGTAGGACGACCGCCTCCACGATGGACCGACGACCTCATAAAGGTCGCGGGGAGGCGGTGGGTGCAGGCCGCTAGCGATCGTTCCCGCTGGAAATCGATGGGGGAGGCCTATGTTCCACACAGGCTGATGATGATGATGAATGTTATTATTTATATGCAACTAGCCGACCCCGAAGGTTTCCTGCTTTGAATGCTTATAATTTCATTGATCTGTTGATTTCGAAAGATGGCGTAGTTTCCGTATAAAATCCGTATGACAAAATGAATTTGGGTTTTCATAAATTTTCTGGGAATTTTCACGATACCTATTTAAGTAGTCCTAAAACGATAATCCGAACGAATTAAAAAATCGATCCAGCCGTTTTCGAGTTATAAATGGTAATGTAATTAGGTCGACTTTTTATCATATATTGTATATATAAGATTTTCTGTAGGTCGCTAACTGTGTATTTTATTATCATGATCTCTTTACACAGTTATCCTAGCGTTTTAATCGCTAACTGCAACAAAGTATGTGGTAAAAGTTAAATTGACCGCCTGCACTTATATACCTCTTGTACCATGACTACGGAGCTAATGATAGGCTCTTTACTCTCTACATCGTTTAATGACTGCACACTTACGATCTTCGCTTAGATGAACGAGTCACGTACGAGATCATAAATAGCTATACAGGGTGCCAACTCCATAAAATAGTTGAGAAAAATTTTAATCGATTTGTTTTTAAGGTTGACAGTTGAAATTGAGATATTTGATTAATTAATTTCAAAATGATTTATTTATTTATTGCCTCTTGATAATAAATACATCAATTTTATTTTTAATTAGGACAGTATGAATATGTGTATAAGTTATTCATGTATTAGTATATGTCAGTCAGTGGGATATCATTATATAAGAAGTTAAGAGTCTTAAGGGAGATTCTATGTTTTTTCGGAATGTGTTAAAAATAATGCTTGAGTAACAAACTGACACAATATGTTTGCACCCTGTACAGTAATAAGCTATGAAAGTTCAATATAAATTTGAAAGTAAATGATCATGATGAACCTATTAGGGTATATCGTTAATCAAAATTAAAGTTAATACATCAAATACCAATAAACTTAACATTAAGACAATATTGTTTAGGGTTAATTAAGGTGGAAAATATTACCACTGTATTATTTAATACAGTGGTAATATTTTCCACCTTAATAACACCTCTATTAAAGTCGATTCAAACATTCTTACTTCCCAATGTTGATCTTAGGTTGAACCAACATTAACGACACGAGCGCCGCGCTTTTGACTCCATCCACCCGCTACCATCGCCGGCAGACGCACGTTCCTCGAACGTGCATCACATGGTTCACGTTCGTGGAACGCGCGATGTGGGGCCAGTCTTAATGATATATCTTATTCACCTACAATCATCAATCAACAATATTATTTGACGCCGGTATTCTAAGAGACGCTAACGTGACACTTTGATGAACAATAAATCTTAGGTTGGATTCATCCGTGCAAGAAAATATATGCACGCGAATCAACAGTAGCATGCGATACATAGATATTATGAGGATCTCGCTTAATAAATATAAAAGGACTCATATTTAGAACATTTAAATGGGTCGTTTTGAAACATTATAGATTCGTATAAAAAGATAAAATCGATAAAGATTTAATATAAAATTAAAACCTCGTTTTATAGCTCACTTTGTGACTAAATTATACCTTATGTTTCTAAACTTAGAATTGTTTACTTCTTGACAGAAAAAATAAAGTTCATTCATACATTTATTTTGGAAGCTTTACCTATAATTAACAACTTCAATTTATTTTACATACAAATTTATTTATAAAAATAAATAAAATTGAAATCGCTGTAACTAAGACTAAAATACGGTACATTACCAAAATATTTTTTTTACAATTGTTGTCTGTTTTTATTTTTGTTTCGGTTAATCTCTGGAACGGCTGAACCAATTTTGACGGGATTTTCACTGGCAGGTAGCTAATGTAATGAGGAGTAACTTAGGTTACTTTTATTTTAGAAAGACACTTTAATAATAAATTCTGCGCATACAAAGTCGCGAGCACAGATAATTTAACATTAATTGTCACAATTAGTAAACAGAAGGTCTTTATCTCCATATTCTTGTCTAGTTAATAACATTAAGTCTGTTAGGTTCAATTAACTGGCACTGTTACTAGACCACATCATAAACGGTATAATACTTGACCTAAATGGTAGAACGGTATTTTCTAACAAATTATCGGATAGCAAATTCAAATGGCATTTAGTTTTCCAGTTGAGTGACTGTTACAGTTAGTCAATATAGTTTACTTACGTTCATTACGTTTGAAATATCAACGAGTATGTAATACTAGGTTTAGGTGAACGGATTGCGAACTCCAATGAAATGTATGATATGGTATTGATATTACATGGAAAATAATAGTATCTAGCGGACTAAATATATGTTGAAGATAAAATTTATTAGATTATTTGATTTTTGTACATATTATTTATGATAATATTAAGGGTGTAAGAAGATCCGATAAAATACGGACCATTACGCAGCGCTCTAAAACTGGAATAATTGTCGTAGGAAGAAGGCTGCCAGGCTCAAATGGGATTGGGCGGGTCACGTTATCCTCATGCACAATAGTCGCTGAGCAAAAATTCGCACTCAATAGGTGCCCGAGAATGGACGACGCCGCCGAGGCCGGCCCAAAAAGAGGTGGCAGGACGATCTAGACGCGTACCTTGATGGCTGGTCCAAAGTGGCACTAGAAAAGAGCACTTGGAAAGATATGAGGGAGGCTTTTGGCCAAATGTGGGACAAAACGGATTAATAAAAAAATTAAGCCATCTCTTCGGCCACGTTACAATAAGGGTTAGTATTATATTTTTATACGCTTGACTCCCGTTCCCGTAAGAACTTCATAATGAAATAATGAATTTATTCAGCACTTAGGTATTTACATACTTTTTAAAATCACAATTAAAAAGGAATATAATTAATAGGTTATTATACTTATTCTATGAATAAAACTACTTAGCTAACAATAACTAGCAAATGCAACCTGTGAGTGCTGCTAATTGTAGGACATTACATACAATGTACTCCGTCTGTCCGTGTGTCTTTAATTCCTCTACTCATAATAAGTTCATATTTACATAAAAAAAATAGTAAGCATACAATTAAGTGACACACACTTGGGGGCACCCTTATGGGGTTAGGACCACAACCCAGAGGTGCCACTGATATGAAAGTCAGATTTGTGGATATATGAGGAAGTGATCGCTGGCACGGCCTACAGGCGCTGGATCACAGGGCAGGGTTAGGGGCACAACGCGGTCCTCGCCGGCGAGAATCCTACCCTAGCTAACCTGCAACCTTTCACTAGCTACCTAGGTGGACGACCCGGAGAAGAAAGGGAGAAAGAAACTCCTATTAAGAAACTCATATTAAATGTAGCATATAGCTTTTCTCATCTAGCTCTGTTTTTTTTTCGAATCGTACCTGAGGTTAGCACGTTCAAGCAAACACACAAATTCTTCAGCTCTATATAATAAGTATAATTAATTGAGTATCTTACCTGAATACGTGGAATCGACTGTATATCGAAAGTTTTGATATTTACCTGGAAAAAAAAGAATGATGTAGTTTCCATAAAAAGTGGGATAGGGAAAGGCAGGTAAGAATCCACCAATTTTCCGAAGAATAACTTTTTATGTTATGTAATGACTCGCCTTCACCTTCATTTATAAAATCTACGCCAAATATCATTTATTTCTTTCTTTCCTTCCAACACATCAAGAATTGGTAAAATGAAAGAAAATTAAAAAAAAAACTATGAATAATTACAATAAAAATACAGAAAATTTAATTAAAATTAAAAAGTTATCAAACAAATAGTATTATGGCAAATAAATATACAATTAGTTACTGAATAAATAATGGCAGTCGATATATGACAGCCTAAGCTTTGAATGTGAAATTTGATATCCAAAACTCATATGTGTATTAATACAATTAACACTACCAGTAGCTATATAATACTGTCAATTGTATATAGGGTTACCACCTTTTTGTTTGTTTAATATACCTAGTACTTTATACAAAAAGTTGGTAAATATATAAAAAATGGGAAATTCAGAAAAAAAATAGTACACATTCAAAAGCATGATAAGTCAAGATAAGTCTGAGCATGTTAGATCCATACAGTGCCGGATTAAGATTCTGTCTGGAGGACTGATGAGCTTTTTTACCTCCTATTGTGAAGTAGCAATTTTCATTGTTTTTTTTTCCTACGCGCTCTGAGGGTGCGGTCTAAATTTTTAAATGGTGAATTTTAGTTAAGCAAAAAAATATAGTACTTTTTGTACTATATTATTTTTATATAATATATAGTACTATACTTACTATAATATATAGTAGGGGTGGCAACCTTTATTGTATACGTAATACACAAATCACTCTGTGAATAAAAGGGCTCATCTGAGAAATGTTATTTATCTACCGTTCACAAGGTTTCTACAAACCAATATTTACGTAGCTTATCAAAGTTCTTTATTAGTTTAATCAGAAAATGTTTAGAGTGTAATAAATATTAACTAAAGTTCAAAAAATACCAATGCAATTTAGATGTCATCATCATCATCAGCCCGTATAACGTCCACTGCTAAACATGGGCCTCGTCCCGAGGGAGGGTATTTACCATAGTCACCATGCTTGGCAGGTGGGTTGGTGACCGCAGTTTATGTTATACCACACAAGCAACACTGCTGCCCATTCCTTGATATACGATTATTATAGATGATGTTATAACAATCGGGACCAACGGCTTTACGTGCTTTCCGAGGCACGGAGGGTAGTCCCTCAACCAACCAGACCCGAAAAGAAATCTTAGAATTTTCACAAAAATTTCTTGTCCGGCGTGGGTACAAACCCACGACCTCTGAGATTTAAAGCGAGCTGAATACCGCTTTGCTACGGAGGTTGTCTACGGAGACGTCATAATTCTATACAATTCCTGAGAAAAAGAAAAATGTTAATATACAGACATCATAATCTAGATGTAATAAACAAAACATAACAGCAAGATCACCGCGAAACCATTTCTTACATTACCTAAGTAGGACATAGAATAAAAGTAACATTACCAGTGATACAGATATTTGACATAACGAACGTGCAAGGAATGGCTACCGACTTGTTACTTGTTTTTACTTTCATTCTCAACAATCGGTAACATCTAAGCGTCGAGCATAACTTACACGTTGCTACGTCGCTAAATAAAGTCATACCTACAGATTATATGATTGAGGCAATCTCGAGAAAACCATATTTTTATAAGCAACTAGCAGAGCCCCGCAGTTTTACCCGCGTAACTCTGCTCCAGTGGGTCGGAGCGTGATTTTTTCTTATCTATATCTTAATCGAGCTCATTAACTATCCCTGTGCAAAGTTTCAGCCAAATCCATTTAGTAGTTTTAGCGTGAAAGACGGACAAACAAACATACATACTTATAATTAGTATGGATATTTATTTTAGTCTAATCTAACTTTAACTAAATATAAAAAAATATTCAGCTCTAATACTAAACTGTAAAATATTTGTTTATTTTTCATGTTTAAGACAACTCCCGCACTATAGAAATAAAATTTACAACCACATTATTCACGGACAGATAAGCACACTAAGACACAGAACAACATCACAGATTGCTGGTCTGAGTCTAGGTGTGTTTATGTGTCCGACGCAAATATGGTGTTATTATGTTACCTTAAAAGTCTATATTAAACAGCTATAGGTAAAGCATGGCGTGAATACGCTCAATGAGCGGCTCGTCTGGAGAAGTACCTTATAGAATACCAAGGCAAAAATACCTTATTGATTGAAGTTGTATTCCTGTGTGTGAGTTAGGTCGCACAGAGATCACAGAAGGGAAAAGGTCCAGCAGGATGAGGGTGCTATTGCTAGTGTAGTGGCACTAGTGGTCATTGTTTATATAGGTAGGGGTCATTTGCCTGGGTCAGGGATGAAAAAAAATCATCATATTAGAATTTGTGTGGCCATACATAATTTATCTATTCTGCATTCTCAATCTACGATCTTATAACATTTCAGATTTCATTTTTAAATCTGAATTGTTTCTAGAATGAAACTCGCCTCTTAATTAGTGTATGAACTAACTACTGACAAAGTAAAATAAATAAATAGTATTACTCTACATATGAACGTGTAAAGTATCACATCGACACACAAAAATATAAAAACAATTAGATAACTAGATGTAATTTCACAAAACTAAAACAATTGCAGCACACCATTCTGTAACAATTACCTACTATGTACCTACATTTACTGAATCAACTTTATCTATACTACAATATCATACAAACGAAAGATTTTATTGTTTGTTTGGATTTTATAGACTACAGAACTCCTGGCCCGATTTCAATTCAATGAGAGATTCAATGCTAAAATAAGTTATTTTAGCATCAGAAAGCTACTTTAGCTATGTAATATACTTATAGGCTATATTTTATTATAAAGTTCTCAAGGAAAAGGGATAAATATTTTAAAGAGGTTTTAAGTTTGTGAGTTTAGATGTTCGTGGTTATTTACTGTTCTACAGATCTGATTACGAAAATTCTTTTAATGAGCTTCATTATCCAGGAATAAGGCCTCGTCCTGGACGCCAGCGGGCGGAGAGGGCGGTGCGGGCGACGGCACGCGCGTCTTTATCAAAGTTCATAGATTTGTGTGAAGCTGTTTTCGACGACAGCGGTGCGGGCGGCAGGTTTTCCTTAGGCACCGTCCGCACCGCCCACGCCGCCTGCTCCGCCCGCTGGCGTCCAGGACGAGGCCTAACATAGGCTATATTTTGCTTATTCACCGGACATATAGGCGAGCAGGGCTTCCAGCCTCATTAATTGTTTATGAACTACAAACTAACCAACCTGCGCAAGAGGGCTCCCCTTGCGGAACATGGACCTCGGCTCAGGGCGGTCACTTACGGAAAGAGTGAGGGGGAGTTTTGTCCAACTATGGCTTTACATTAAAGTTCTCTCGGGCCTATTGATCTTCGGCATACGAGGGCATCGGAAAAATATTTGGAGACGAGTACGAACGAACGGGATTTATTTGAAACCGCGCGGTATAGCTAGTTAATCTGTAAGTATTTAAAATTATTTCATGTTGTAAATTCAACTGCGATTATTACGCTAATGCAGACTGTAAGAAAACTAATGAAGATTTTATCGGCTTAACAGCGAGGTGGGGTTTTATAACCGACGCTTAGCTAATTGACTTTCTAGTAATTAATAATCGTCTTTGTTTATATTATCATCGTCGTGTGATGCGTAACTGCGTTTATTGAGGATTTCGTTTTATTAATTACTCGCGTTAAATTAATAAAGGTAATATTAATGTGTGTGAGACTTCTATGACGGACATATTTATGACATGTGTCATTTAATATTTAAATTTGGTTTTTGACAGATCAGGTACAGTCCCATTTGTGCTTTTTGTCTTGTTCGTTGTAGATAAATAATGTCTTTATTTTATATAAGCTTCCCACGTGCGGTTTCACCCGCGTAAGTCCCGTTCCCGTGGGAACTTCATAATTAAATATAGCCTATGTCATCCGGGGATATTGTAGTTTTCCAACGGTAATAGATTTTTTCATATCGGTCCAGTAGTTTCGGAGCCCATTTAAAACAAACAAACAATCAAATCTTTAAAATATTAATGTACACTAATTTATAAAGCTAAACAGTCTGATTGCTTGTACGCAATAATCTCAGAAACTACTGGTTCGATTTATAAAATTCTTGCAGTGCTAGATAGCATATTTATTGAGGAAGGCTACAAGCTATTTTTAAATTCATGAAACCGATGAAACCGCGAGCGGGCTACTAGTTAATGCACACATTTTTGTTGACCGATAAAACCGACTATAATCAATTTTAATATTATTATTATTATTAATATATTAAGTAATATTTTGCCCAAATATAACCGGCCTTTTTCGCAAACATTTTACTTTTTAAATAAAAAATCTAACCAAATATATATAAAATTCGAAAGAGAGCGGGAACTTTAATCTCTTCCCTTTAAGAATATAAACGGTCAGTAATCAGTGTATAATTACAACAGTAGGTACCTAATGTTACTAACCGGATATTCCCCTGACAATCATAGGCAAAGATCTCGTTAGCTCATTTGTCACTTGATAACTATAACGATAATGACCGTATCTTAGAGCCTCGACTCACCTTGACCTGGTATAGGCATTTAATAGTATTGTTGTTATTACGAAAGCATATTTTTGTCAATACCCTTTACTGTCTTGTAGTAAGTAGGTATAATCTCTATAAGATATTTACGGTGAGAAAAAAATCTCATTGTATAGTATAGTAATTTATTTACTATACCAATAGTAGCATCTTACAACACATTATTACGTTCCTGATTCTCCAAAATCACTAGAAAAAGACAAAACAGCTAAAAAATAACTGCTGTTAATTGACCTTGGTATATTTATTTGTGACAACCTCCGAAGCGGTATTTCGCTCGCTTTAAACTTCGGAGGTCGTGGGTTCGACCCCCACGCCGAACAGGAAATCTTTGTGTGAATTCTAAGATTTCTTTCCTGGTCTGGTTAGCTGAGGTTCTACCATCCATGGCTCGGAAAACACGTTAAGCCGTTGGTCTCGATTAATATAACATCCTCTATAATAATCGTATATCAAGGAACGGGCAGCAACGTTTCCTTGTGTGGTACAATATAATACTGCGGTCACAAACCCACCAGCCAAGCGTCGTGACTATGGCAAATACCCTCCCCCGGGAGGAGGCCCATGTTCAGCAGTGGACGTTATACGGCTTAATGATGATAAGTATTTGTTTTATAATATTACGTTTAGGCGTCTGGTTGAATGCTATAAAGGAATTACCCACATCACGGCGAACAAAAATAAAATTTTTATGACGTATTTACAACTAGATTCAGGTTTCATTCTTCATCAGATCAACGAGAAAATGATAATAAAATATGTATATTTTATTTAATCGAACAAAAATGAAATTTTATACTTTTTTCTAAGATTAAAAGGAATTTAAAGCAATATAAAATATGATTTACTAAAACTGATTGTTTCCATTTCCCTATGGTTTTGAATTAAAATGACTACAACAAATAATACGTGGATGAAAATAGTACGGTACTAATAATATTTCTCAAAATGCGAATTAAAGCGCTCCATGTCTTTTAGTCATAATAACAGTGAACGAGTATGCATCTCAAAGGCAAGTGCATTCCAACTTAGATACCGTTAAATGTATTAATTTTAAACAATTATAATAATGATAAACACTCACCTACTTTAGTAATGATATGGTACAGTCTGCAAATAAATTTTCTAGATACTAATCGTGCTAAGTTCGCATTTTCTCTTACCGTCCACTGAGATTGCGGTCAAATGCAGACCCATAAAGAAATGAGAAATGTAGTGAGTATAGACAACAATGAGCGAAGAAATGTGTGTCGGTGTCTCTATCTACCCGTGTAAGTAACATCAGTGGTTGTTATTTTTATGTTAAACCAGACAAATGATCCCTATCCAACTGATGGTTTTGTGACAGCGGGGTCGTACAGCTAGTGCCAGTTCAATAGAGGAACTACGATAGACCGACGACAGCTAGCCGCCTTTATTATGTTAAGCATTAAGTAATTAATTTACAAAATAATTGGTTTTATAGTGAAACCTAGGTCGTGGTATCCGTAATACTAAACATAGGTTGGTAATTCATACATAAAGTTTCTGGGGCTGCATAATAAGTGATTATGTATGAATATTGATTAGTAGTCACTTAAATACCTACTGAGATAAAAAGTAGATTCAGGAAATATTGGTGCAGGTTTATTGGAGCACGTTTTTTTAGGAATCCGTACCCGAAGGGTATAGCGGGACCCTATTACTAAGACTTCGCTGACTGTCTGCGTGTCTGTCTATCAACAGAATAAAATAAATATTAAAGGGGGGTTCCCATACAACAAACGTTCGATGCGGGATCCAAGACATTTAGGTGTCCCGGGACCAGCATAAGCCTAACAGCTAAAAGTGTGTGCTGCTGTTGATCCTGGCTTACAGGAGTTACAGTGGCAGGAGTGTGGGAAAAAAATACAACAAACGTAGTTAAAGGTACCGGTACCCCTTCGTGCGCGATCTAACTCGTACTTGGCCGGGTTTATACAGGGTGTCCCAAAAGATTACGTAGCTGGGAAGGGGGGTGATAGGGATGGTCACAAGGGTCACCAGAAAAATATAAAAAATTCCCTCTGGGTGTTTAAAAAAATAAATGGCATTTTTTAAAAGACTAAAAATTTTACACCTTGTGCTAACTGTACCTACAAATATGGCTGTATTTAAAAAAATGCTGTTATGTAATCTTCAATAACAACAAGGTCATCAACATCAATATCAAAAATAACAAGGTGTAAAATTTTAAGTTTTTAAAAAAATGCCATTTTTTTTAAATACCCAGAGCGGATTTTTTTTTAATTTTTCTTGTGACCATTGTGTCCACCCCTGTCACCCCCTTTCCCAGCTACTTAACCTTTTGGGACACCCTGTATACAACTATGTGGATCTAGACGTACCTACATAATATATATAGCTTTTAAATCAATTTCAATTATTATCATTGGGTTAATTTGCAATAGTACCAATTCTAACGATCCATGCTTTTGCTCTAAGATAAGCAGCAGTTCACACTGAGAGCACTGACCACAGAACTATCAAACGTAAATTGGAATATCTTTATGTGCTCGTAAACCTAATTGTGAGAACTTTATTTAGAAAATAAACGAAACAATTCATTTTTGTCTTTATACACAAGGAAAATCCTAAGGAAGTTTATTCAAATGTTCCCAAGATATTATAATTAGCAATACAAATGGTTGAATGTTTCAATGAAAATGTTATATTTATTACTTTCTTCCGCGCGTGGTTTCACCCGCGTGACTCCCGTTCCCGTAGAAACTTCATAATAAAATAAAATCTATAGAATTCTTCAATAAATGACATATGTAACGCAGAAATAATTTTTCAAATCGGTCCAGTATTTCTTACGATTAACGAGTTTAAGCAAACAAATAGGAAAAAAAATTAAAGGTGGGATCCTATTTGTAATTTTAATAAAATAAACCTACGAATATTTGTAATATTAAAAAAAAACAGAAAGGAGAAGAAAGGATTATGATGAAAGATCTGCTACAAACATTACGATTTATATAATGTCATTACGCGCACCTAACAATTAATAGATCTTGCAATTTAAAACAACAATAACATTGACATTAAATTCATTAAATCCATTAAAGTTTAACGATACGGTCGAATGATGCCAAATTTGTACTAATTTATTAATTGTCGTAATTATAGCCATAATTTTACTTTTTAATTCATCATCATTGGATCGTATAACGTCCACTGCTGATCATTCATTGGACGTATAGTAGCTTGCCGTCTGTTAAGAGAAGGCCCGTGTTCAGCAGTGGACGTAAAAGGGCAATTGAAGTGAAGTTAAAAAAGTTAATAGTATTAATTAACTTACATTGTTGAGTAGTTTTTTCGTACAAGTACGCTCTTTGAAGTACAGAACCAAATAAAATCAGACATGTTAAAAGAGGACAATCAAACCTAAAAATATAAAGGGAACGCATTTCTTGATAACTTCCAAATAAACCTTCATTTTGTTTCCTTTCTTACCGTTGTTGGAACGAAACGACCTTGTATGTTTATTAATAAGACAATTAAATTTCAGGTGGTTCTTACGATAAAATCTTAAACAGATAAATCACAAATTAAAAAGTTTCTAGAACAATTGAAAAAACATTTAATATAAAGGAGGAATAACTAAGATTTAACAGTTTGACAAATTATATTCATCATCGCGTTATCATCATCATCACGTTATCATTATCACCAGCCCATATAACCTCCACTGATAAACAAGGGCAGCCTCCCGGGACCGCAGTCTTATGTCGAAGACGTTACAGGGAAACGCAGCTGTTCTTTCCCCGGTATACGATTGATAAAGATTATATTATAACAATTACAACCACAAGCTTAACTTGCTTTCCGAACGAAGGGTCCCTCGACCCCCAGACCCGTTTTTTTTTTTTAGATGAATACAAAGATTTAGCGTCCTGCGTGGAAATCGAAGCCACGCCCTCCGAGGCTTAAAGGGAGGCTTATATCGCTACACCATGGGGGCCAAAATAATAGAAAAGATTTATTTTATGTCAATAAATTGTTAAAACTTGATTTTAACAAGTCGATTGCTAAATTCACATAATGCCATGGCATTCATACAATGCAATCCAATATGGTACAGCTGCGGTCACCAATCTCTTACCATAGGCCCACTTTATTAACACACTTTACTTCATGATGACGTGATGAGATGCTTAAGTTGATAGGTATTATACGCTAGTTGGTATTTACGGTTTTGATGTTATAAATATATTTTTTTTTATTCAGTAATTAATACTTATTGCTGTAAACGTTAGTCATATTTGTATTGGATAATAAAAAAACAGATATTCTGCGGCCTTCACGAAAGTTGCCTGATAATAAACGACCACTGTTTTGTGCACACTACAATATTATAAGTTCTCACATTTATGAAAATAGCAAGATAAATTGACCAATGGAAAAACAATATTTGCCATTTTAAATACACCACTTAACTCCATAGATCCTCAAAATGTTATTAAGTTATTATTAGGTAAGTGTCCCGTTGGTCTAGTGGTAATAATATTTTCGACCGTAGCTAGCTAGACTTCGAGTTCGATCGAAAAAAATTTGTTACTAGAAATTTCTGGAAGTTGGTAGTTTCACCCGTACCGGATTTTAATGACAAGGATTGAGAAAGGTATCGGTTTGCTAATCTAGAGAGTATGATATGAGATTAACAAGTACTATTTATTTATGGGATAAAATATAATGACCACCAAAAATATATACTTGACACCAGAAAAATAAAGTCTAAAATTATAATAGTACTAGCTATTTTAGTCACGACTGCACTTCAAATTGTATTCGAACACCAAATGTAGTAAATGATCACCAAATGTAGTAAATGATCACCAAATCTTAGCGAGCAAATGATTGCGCTATTCTACCTTAATAAAATCAATGAAAAATGACAATCGGTTAGGTTAGGTTAGAGCTGCGGCCATACAACGCACGAGCCGAGCGAGCGAAGCGAGCGGTGCCGCGGTAGCGGCCGGCGAGTGCCAGAACCGAATAGTAAATTAGTAAAACATTTAGGTACTTTTGGTGATCAGTTACTACTTTTGGTGATCATTTACTACTTTTGGGTTAACAATGATTTATTTGGAGTCATTTTGCTTAAATACGATAGCGAAATGTTAAAACTTTGGTTACCATTTTACATTAAAATGCGGGTTTAATTTTGGTGATCATTTTTACTATATCTGATGGTAAGTTAAACATAAGCCTTTATTTATAGGGCGAATGTGAACGGAAATGTTGTAAGACCAAGTCAAACGCCCCACGTTCCGTCCGGGGGTTCTTCAGAAAAGCCAGGTTAGAATTACCCTGTACTGAAGGAAATGCATCAGAAGCTTAATTAATGTGGAGGAGGCAAACTTGTTAAGTCAAGATCGTAGCTGGTGGAAGGAAATGGTATCTGCCTACCCCTATGGGAAAAGAGGCGTGAATGTATTGTATGTATCCTTTGTTCACACAAAAGTAACGTTACGGTCTTCGACCTCGCTTTAACCCTTTAACGGACAATAGGTATGTTTAGAATTGATTTGTTTTGATCTTTATTACAAGTACGTAAAGTTCTAAATATTGTGGGTTATATACTCACTCTGCCCGGTAAAGGGAGGTCTCGGAGGCCATTGGTTCGATCCCCACGCCGGACAAGAAATCTTTGTGTAAATTCTAAGATTTATTTCCGGGTCTGGATGGTTGAGGGACTACCCTCCATGTCTCGGAAAGCACGTAAAGCCGTTGGTCCCGATTATGATAACATCATCTATAAGGAACGGGCAGAAGCGTTTCCTTGTATGTTACAACATACTACTGCGGTCACCAACCAGCCTGCCAAGAGTGGTGACTATGGCAAAAACGAAGAAAATAATGGAGGAGGCCCATTTTCAGCAGTGGATATTTTACGGGCTGATGATGATGATGATTCTTTGGTCCCTGCCCTTCCCCACAGGAAAATCTTCCATCGATTAACTAAATAGAAGTAATCTACGCAAATTACGTACATTTATGAGAGGCATATAGAACGTTTGATAGTTTGGTAAACCTCAATGAAGAGTAGCTACATGTTATCGACTCGCTCACTTTTATGGACACGATTACTAAATTTAGATAGACCTTTATGTTTTATATGAAGTTGGAAATACTGTCAGAAACTCATATAATATCGACTTTATATGTATTAAATGTCAAGGTATTATATACATACTTAAACAATATCTATTTGGGTACTAAAAATGATGAAATCTCAGTGTTTTTGTTTTGTATTCCAAATTTAAATAAAATGATAGCCTTCTTCTCTAACTTCAACAGCCCGATTATTCAGTTTTCACTCGTCAAGAGAAGGGACACAGGATCGTCAAGACATATTGCCTTACCACGCTTCGCAGGCTAAGATGGTCGGTAACCTAAGTCAAAGAAGTGACTGCCTACCCATCAGCTGTATGCCTGTAGCCCTTAGTCGCCTCTAACGACATCGCGGAAGATAGAGATATAAAGGAAGACACACGGCACAAAATAAAGAGTACTCAGGGGAATTACAGTACTTTACAGTACTATTTTGTGGAAATCTAACTTATGTATGTAAAACTTTATGCAGATACGAAATATATAAATGTCGGAATTAATTTGGCACCAAATCACACCTTATTTGGTGTGATTTGGTCAACCTTGAGAATAGTGCAGAAAAAAGAACAATAGGCGCCCATCAATGATAAATGACCTTTTTATGAAGAAAAAAGCAATCTTTGAAAACATATAACAATCATCTTTCTAGACTAAATAATAACTTAATTTAAACTTAAAGCTGAAAAGTTTGTTTGTTTATTTGCTTGAACGCGGTAATCTCAGAAACTAAAGGTGCGATTTAAAAAAATATTTCAATCTTAGATAGGCCATTTATGGAGGAATATTATAGGCTATATTTTATTATCAAGTTCCCACTGGAGCAGGAGTTACGCGGGTGAAATTGCGCGCGGGAAGTTAGTACTAAATATACATGTAGCAAAACTAAAATAACTAAATGTTAATTCCTATCTGTACTCTTTTTTAACACGCTTTTATTAGCTTGGGTTGTATCTAAGTAACGGAATCTTTGAACTTAATTTTCACCAGTTTCCAAAAGTCTGATTAATTTGAAACTTTGCATACGCATACGACACAGAATATGTGTCGGTGTCAACTGTATCGCATTTGTCTTGAAACAAATTGCCAAAGAAAAAACAACTTACTACTGTAACACTTGTAACACTGGTGATTTACATTATGTTAAAGGTTTATTTAACCTGCTCAGATGTAGGTAGATGTAAGCTGTTTCGTGTCCATTTAATTGAAAACGTATCTGGGACATCAGTGTACAAATTGGGTGAACGCGATTGACCCATAAGGTCACCATCTCCATTAGTATCCACTAGACATAACCTTGGAGAAGCGTGAGAACTAAGCCTTAACACAATGGAAATTAGGCCTAATGGCGAATAATTTCGATGACACTAATATCCTTAACCACTTGTGATTAAAGTGGATTTTCAAACAAAGGATAAGATAAATAGCCACTCTTGTATCGTCTATGGCTAAAATAAGTATTTTTTAATTCGGTTCGGTTTGATCTAATACTGTTCGGTCTAGAGCTGGTTGTCTTAAAACAAAAAAAAATAGGCACACAAAATATCCAAATACAATAAGTAAAAATTACATTTAAAATACCTGATTCAATGATTTCTTATTATTTTATCCCAATATTCGAAAACCGAAGCTTTTAGCAGACCATCACAATAATAACATACTATTACCAAACACGATAGTAAGCACAATCTAAGTAACATTTAAAACTAACGACATAATACTGACATGATAGATACTTAAAGAAAATAACTGTAGAATTGCGTGTTTCTAAAACATGCAATTTTGTGAGACGGCTCTTAAAATACAGCTGCAATATGAGGTTTAGTTATCTCAAATGAATTATGACTTGATATTTTGTGTGGTTTTGAATGACGAGAGTCATAATAGGTCGAATGAATAGATGTGTCTGTATGTTCGAACTGCACGACTAGGAAAGTACATAGCACCTACTCGTAGCTTTAAATTACACGTAATAAAATAACTTTCCTCAACATACATATATAAATGGTCTTTTTAACAAGAACTTAGTTTTATTAAACAATAAATTTAGAAGAGAATGATTAATTTTTTTGTTATATTTAAAAAAATCAAGTTTAGCAATTATGAATAAAATGTGATAACTAATAAATGTCCGCCAAAAACAAGTTACATAGATACAGAAGTCAATTGTTTAAAAAAAATGTATCAAATATCACATAAACCCAAGGACATGCATGAGTAGATTCATGAATGTAGAAGAGGTGAAAGTGGTATGTCTAGATCGTAGCAAGTGGAAGGAAGTGGTCTCTGCCTACCCCTATGGGAAAGAGGCGTGAATGTATATATGTATGACTAGGCTTTTTTTCGAGGGCCGGATTGCTCATGCGTACCCGACTCCCGCCAACGGCGGATCGAAGGAGTGTCCGGGAGGTTTTAGTGGTGTAGGGTCCTCTCTTCGTGGTATCCCACATATCCCACCGCCAGCGCGCGAATACGCTGCAGCGGCGGTGGGAATGCGTAAAAGCATTTCCCTCTGAGGCTCTTTTTCGGGAATCACTTCACGAACCTTGAATTTTAAGGTTGCAATTCACTCGACTAGCTCAGACATTAACATTAAACTCAAAAAACATGAACCAGTGGTGTTTAATTACATAATCGAGCTAGCTACCTAACAGCATTAAACCAACTTGAATCATTATCATCTAAATGTATTGTCTTATTTGATTTAAAAACATGGCTCCTGTTGAAAATGTCCATACCTCATCATACATATATACATATTTATGAAGTATGAGAAGCTCAAGCTGTCAAAATGGGAGATGGTAGGATTTCAGACGACATTGGGTAAATAACAAAATTTAATTCATAGCAAATGGATTTTTTTAATGGATTGCATGTTATTAGCGTATCTTTTATTTACTACCTATTGTAAATAATCGAAACACTTAAAGCTAAAAAACGATAGTTCAACACGTATATCATAAGTTTATTAATTACACCGACAATGTGATAAAATAATATACAGGGTGTCCCAAAAGATTACGTAGCTGGGAAGGGGGGTGATAGGGATGGTCACAAGGGTCACCAGAAAAATATAAAAAATTCCCTCTGGGTGTTTAAAAAAATAAATGGCATTTTTAAAAGACTAAAAATTTTACACCTTGTGCTAACTGTACCTACAAATATGGCTGTATTTAAAAAAAATGCTGTTATGTAATCTTCATCAACATCAACATCAAAAATAACAAGGTGTAAAATTTTAAGTTTTTAAAAAAATGCCATTTTTTTTAAAATACCCAGAGCGGTTTTTTTTTATTTTTCTAGTGACCATTGTGTCCACCCCTGTCACCCCCTTTCCCAGCTACTTAACCTTTTGGGACACCCTGTATAGTAATAACAATAACTTATATATAAAAGCAATACCACTAATATTTTTTGTCTCGAGAAGCACGCATCCATGTTTGATGCTCAATAAAAATGAATCGCAAATATTATTTGTTTGCCGTCTATTATTTATTATTTGTTAACATTTTGCATAAACTTCCCGTCCCACTTTTACATTTAATTTACTCGGTAACGCAATGTCTATAAAATTGGGCCCGAAACGTCCATGCAACGAATAAATCGTCACACGCAAACGTTTTTTAATAAGGAGTATATCAAACTCCCAAGTGTTCCTCAGAATTTACGAACAAAGCAGTACTTAACGATGCCTAAATAACCGTAACGACAGTAAAATACCTATATTTTTATTGTGAAAGTGTTGTGACTAACAACACGGAGTTTTACGACTATATTCTTATGCAGTTGCAAATTCAGTATTTGTCGAATTTTACAAGGAGGAAGAATATATTATGTGTGAAAGGAATGTTCGAAGACGGCTGATAGAAATGAGTGGAAGAAGAAGATATGCTGTGACCATATCTAGAATTTGATGATGAGTGATCTCTTCTTCTCAGTCGTACAGTCTTGACCGCAAACATCGACTTTGACACAGCAGAGCATGCGACCCGTCGCCATGTGTCCCTGTTTCAAGTGGAGTGGGAACAATCGTTGATCGTGTCTATCTTTACCAGGGATTCCCAAAGTGGTCGATATCGTTCTATTGACTTAAGTCAGGATGAAAAATAACACACTGTAGCAGCTGTTTTAAGTTAGCGGATCATTATGAATAAAGGGGTTGATCTTAAAAGTAGGTAATTTGGCCATGGGGGTCTGAGGTAACAGTTCATTTTGGAAAAAGGGTCACTTGTCCAAAATAGTTTGGAGAACCCTGATCTATACCAACATATAACAAAATAAACATTTAATAAAATAGTCGCACCTACTTACTGTATCAAAAATGTCACGTGGTTGAGGGTCTACCGTCCATGCCTCGGAAAGCACGTTAAGCCGCTGTTCCGTATTGTTATTACTATAAAAATAATAAAATAACGGGCAGCAACAACACCTATGTATATAATAAACATACATAATACTTCGAATGACAATCCGCTTGCCGAGGGAGGCCCATGTTCAGCTTTGGACGTTCGACGGGATGATTATGATGATGATATATAACAGATCATTCAAGTACATATGAAAGACGTAAATTTATGCTGTTGACCTATTTGCCAATCGAATACAAATTATAATTTGGACAACAACAAAAGCAACATTGTTTAAAGGCTGTTGACATATATAGTAAACAATAGTTCGTGATTACCATTGAAGTATCGAAGTGAATCTATTAACTTGCCAAAAAACACATCTAATTGAGCTCTTGAATGTACAGTAGTATAAAGCTTCTAATTTTATAGTACTTTGTTGAAAAGTCATAACACTTTTTAATCTTAATACCTTTTATTCCGCACGGACATATGTTTTTAGTCATGAGGCTTTTGTTATTACACCGGGAATTGGACTTTAGCTAAGGGTAATCGCTGGTGGGAGGGTTGAAGAATATTGATTTAGATTTTTCAGAAGAATTAAGTGATACTGTCGCTCTACCTTACAGTTCGCGGGCCTCTCGTACTTCGGGGGTACGAAGGGATCGCATTTTTTTTGCAAACTAAGGGTCGGGAGATCGAATGCGAGAGGGCCCCTTGCGGGCGGTTCAGATAGAACTATAGCGTTAATAATAATTCTACTTGCGATCTTAATCTTTGAAGACAATTCACACACATAATTTGCTAGCTGAAATACCGCTCGCCTACCATTGATATTGTTAACTTCACAATTATGACAAGCTATTATAAACATTGAAACGCCACTGCAGTTCTGAACGTGAAATGCTGGTTAATGCTGGTTTTATCTGTGAAGTTTCTATTAACATTACGCCACAACCTAATGGAGCTGAGCAACATCCACCAGTAAATCATAGTAATTCTTTTCACTAAGTACAGTAAACCCATATAAGTATAAGTACAGTGCAATCATGCTAATATCGAAAGTAGCATGCAGAACGCTGCACTTGGAACACGCGTGTATTTGCATATTATTTGCATACTATTGACAATTAGTATTCGTGTTCGCATATTATTTAATGGTCACTTATCATTGAGGACTGCGTTAGTGCGCAGTGTAGTATTAGACTACAGTGTTAGTGGACTGGCATTCGATACCTGGGTTACTTAAATAAATAATTACACAGCTGTCAGATCTTTGTCCATTTGGGGTGGCTATATATAGATCAATCATTCTTCTATTATTCAAAAGCTTTTTTTTTTAACTAAATATAGGCTTACGTTTGACCATAATCTTGGTTGATGGAAGGCGAAGATAAGGCCTAAGATGATACACGCTTACCTAGAAAGTGTCTGTTCACTTTAGTTATAAATATGTCCATATTATAGCGATCCGGAAAAAGTGACCCCGGCAGAATATTCCACTCCTTAGCCGTCCGCATTATGAAAGTTTTATTAATATTAACACCTTTTATCCAAATAAAAACCTTATTTTCTTCAACAGTCAATTTTATTATTTTCTTGGGGGGGGGATATAGGTAATTAGTTAGTTAGGGGTTCGCTTTCACCTGGAAATTTTAACAGGGGTTCATGGAGCCGAAAGTTTGAGAAACCCTGGTCTAGATAGATAGATAGACAACTGTATACTGAATTCATAACAAATTACATATAAAACAAAGAAACCGAAACCGAGCGTAAACCGATATAAAAATCTACACAGAAGAAGTCGTGGCACAGATAAATAAATAAACGTTAATCCTGGTTTAAACCATTTTTTTTAAAAGCTGATGCAATAATTTTTTCTTCATATGTTAGTACTAGCTTCCGCGCGCGGTTTCATTCACGTAACTTCCGTTCTCTTAGGAACATCATAAACTACAGCCTTTCTCGATATAATATGGGCTATCCAACACTGAAAGATTTTTATTAATCAGACTAGTCGTTCCTGAGAATAGCGCGTTCAAAAAAACCTTTTTTTTTAATATTAGTACCTACAGATATAGAACATTAAAAAAACACACATATTTTAATATTTAGATACCCACCTAGTATTCAGTTATATTGTAATATTGACGTAACAATTATCCAGTGAGTGTGACGATTGTTTAATATTATTCTAGCAGTCATAACAACACATTAAAATAATTTACTTACGACACGGTTATAATTAAAACATTATATTCACTGTTTTACATTTTGTGTTCTCTTTTATTTCAGTGGCATTTTGGTGGAGTTTGAATCAAATATGCAGACAATCATCAGTTCGTATAACGTCTACTGCTGACCCACCCTCGAAAATACGTCAAAACATAAAAAAAATGTTGCTGTACACGTAGTGTGCCAACCATGTCAACCGCAAAATTATTGGGTTAGTCACTCTCTGGACATACGAGACTGGGCATGAGTGTGTCGAGTTGGTGAAACTCGGAATTCGGATCACTTATTATTTCGTCATCTGGACATACCAATATTTATATGTGTGTCCACTTAGTGAAACTTAAATTTAAGCTTTTTTTGTGTTCGTCAACTGGTCATACTTACTTCTTTTGCGAAAAAGAAGTACAGTCGGGTTAATAGTCGTTTTCGTTTTATGTAAGAAACATTTTGAAATAAAACCAATGTGTATCTATCAAACATTTATATTACTTAGATGATTTATTAATATAAATACAAGCTATCTCGTACACATTTTAATTTATTAGATTCTCGTTATTTGTTGTATCACCCTCATGATTATGATCAGTTGTTTTTAATATAATGGTGTTATTAAAATTTAATTTGATTACAACCGGACAAGTTAACTTTTTCGAACAACGCCACATTAAAGATTTATCTTTATTTGTCCTTGGGTGTATATATATTTTGTATCCATCTTTTAATAAAACTAGACGTTTTCTTTGTGATTTGTTAAATGAAAATGTATTTATGTTAGCCGTCAATGGCTAGCTAGGGCCTGCGACTTTTTCTATAGACATATTTGTTTTAACATGAAAAACAGAATAAGATTTTTTTTATTAAAATTAAATAAAATAAAAAAGTGGCATTGATAAAAGAAAAAAAAACGGTACCAAATGTTAAATTGACTGAGTACTTACCTATATTAAAATCCACGTCACTTTTTAATGTCACAATTACTGCACTTAATGCACACACAAAATAAAGTAAACTGATAACAGCTAATATGACCAAAGGGTTACCGGGTTGGGATTTATTACCTGTGTCAACAATTAGAGCAGACTACGACATTTTTAGTCACCGGCCACCTCGGGAATACAAAAGAGTGTAATAAAACTAGTTCCGTGATGACGATTATAGACAAGCATAGTGACATGGTGACTTTCGATCACTATCGGTGTAATATCTTAGAAAATTCACAAATGGTGAATAATTTTACCATGACATACAAAATGATCCGTGCCTAATAAAGGCCAATAATAAATGTGATTCAAAAAAATATCTGCGTGACTGTACTTTGTCTTGAAATAGGGTAAAATGTGAGTGTGTGTCCAGTCGACGAAAACAAAAAAAGGTTAAATTTAAGTTTCACTAAGTGGACACACATATAAATATCGGTATGTCCAGATGACGAAATAATAAGTGATCCTTATTCCGAGTTTCACCAACTCGACACACTCATGCCCAGTCTTGTATGTCCAGATAGTGACTAACCCAAATTATTTAAGGGGTTTCGTTTTGATTGGTCTTATGGTCTATACTGTAATTATAATAAAATATCTGTGTCATAAATTAAATATTTTTTATTATAAACAAAACATAAACATAAATTTAAAAAAAATGAGATTAATAAAATTTAACTACAAACAGGATCTCTATTGTCATAGTAATCAAATTTTATTCATTAATCTTAATTTACAAATTTAGTATGTGGCAAACATATTCAACTTATTCATTTCAGAAACAACCATTTTTGTTATATGGACAATTTTCTAGGAGGCATCGTCAGGGTCATATCATGTATCTGCAGTTCTCGGTACCCTCTTTTAAGTGAGAGACACCTTGAATGCGAGAAATACTTGTGCTGCAAGAAATTTAAACTTGATAAAGCCCGAAAAGTATTTAGCCTACAAAAGAAGGAACATTTTTGAAGAGTGGCAATTTATTTCTCTAATTTTAGGTCAATACAATTGACCAAGCGATGCTCCAACTTCTTTAACCCAGCTGATAAATACGATTTCTGGACGTCTGCAAGATAGACCCCTATGTTGGCTTTATCCCCCTGATTCTTCCATATTTCTCGACATTCCTCGTACATTAGCGTCAGCAAAAGGCAATCGAGCATAAAAATTGCGTGTACAAAATATTGTATCTATCCAATTTACTTCAAGTATCAAGATGTAAGTAGTAGAAAGTGAGATCGATCTTCAGTTAATTCATTCGCGATGTTCAGCTTACTTAATCGATACTTATTATTATGTCACCAGAGAAAACTATGATTTCACCGTTGAAGTAATGGCAGTTATTGAAAAATGAGATAAGCTAAATTCTTAGCGACGGTAAACGATAGATACGTAATTGCGTCCCAAAATTATACAAATCTATAAAGCCGAAGAGTTTGTTTGTTTGCTTGAACACGCAAATATCAGGAAGTATCGGTCTGATTAGAAAAAAAAAAGTGTTTTATTAGTGTTTATCTAGGAAAGCTAAATAAAGAATTTTTCAAAATCGGGGTGATCCCAAAGTAATCTGACGTGTTATTAATCATGTGTCTTGTAAACTACTGTTTTCTTTAGTCTCTGGTCCCGATCACACAAAATTGATATGTATTTATGGGCAAAGTTGTACCCCGACTTACTCAAATTCGGCATTCGGCATAATACTTACACGGCTATCTCTTAGTCCCACCTATCGTGTAAGGCCGGGGTATTACTATACTTGATTTGTACAATATCTGATAATTTCCTCATACAATTATTGTAGCCAATATGGACACCAGGAAGCAGATTAAAATATATAAATCAATTTATACGCAATCATGATCTTAAGTCCGATATTTATTCATCGAAGCTGAACCATACAATGTAATTTATAACTTAGAAATACTCAACTAAGTTACACACCGTGATTTTTAGGGTTCCGTAGCCAAATGGCAAAAAACGGAACCCTTATAGATTCGTCATGTCTGTCTGTCTGTCCGTCTGTCTGTCTGTCTGTCTGTCTGTCGGTCCGTCCGTATGTCACAGCCACTTTTTTTGCCGAAACTATAAGAACTATACTGATGAAACTTGGTAAATAGATGTGTTCTGTGAACCGCATTAAGATTTTCACACAAAAATAGAAAATAAACAATTAATTTTGGGGGTTCCCCATACTTAGAAACTCAAAAAATGTTTTTTCGTCATACCCATACTTGTGGGGTATCTATGGATAGGTCTTCAAAAATGATATTAAGGTTTCTAATATGATTTTTTTCTAAACATAATAGTTTGCGCGAGAGACACTTCCAAAGTGGTAAAATGTGTGCCCCCCCCCCCTGTAACTTCTAAAATGAGAGAATGATAAAGCTAAAAAAAATATATGATGTACATTACCATGCAAACTTCCACCAAAAATTGGTTTGAACGAGATCTAGTGAGTAGTTTTTTTTTTAAGACGTTATAAATCATAAATATAAAAATCCTTATCCTTACTAATTAATTTTATAATTATAAATGTGAAAGTAACTCTGTCTGTCTGTCTGTCTGTTACGCAATCACGCCTTAACTACTTAAGCGATTTAAATGAAATTTGGTACAGATATAGTCTAGAGCCTAAGAAAGAACATAGGCTATATTTAATTATGAATTTCCCACGGGAACGGGAGTTACGCGGGAGAAACCGCGCGCGGGAAGCTAGTAAAAAATAAAACCTTTAATTTTTATAAACATACGCTTTTTCATTTGGCTATTGGCTCTTGAAACTGGTACGGAACCCTTCGTGTGGGAGTCAGACTCGCACTTGGCCGGTTTTTTAATGGTTGTTAACTGTCAGAAAATTTATATATTCTTGGTAGTAAAATCGATATATGTATATACTTTTTAGTACCCTTAAAAAATACAGATTGAAATTACTTCGAAGCTGTGATAACGGCATCTATTCGGACAACCTAAATTATCTTGTACGATACACCTACATTATTTAATGCCGTGTCCTTGAGAAAATGTATTTGAAAAAACTTATATCTATCTATTTTAAGGACGAAAGAAGAAAAAGTTTACGGATAGACAATAACGCTTAACCCGTCTTGTCTATAAGATAATCTTTGTCGCAAATAAACCGCAAAAAATGGTAGAATCATAATTTCTACGCATAACGAATCACCAATACGATTGAAATACTTTTGAACATTTAATAGATTTTGATAAAGTTACGTTGCGTTAAACCGGTTCGCTAGATCTTAGTCAAAGTGGAGCATTAATTTAATACCTGCTATAGTTTTCTGCAGCATTGAACTAATATATTGACTTAACATAACAGTACTTGATGGAGTATTAGCAGACCTATCTTTTCCACTTGACACTTTGGGCACAAGGTCATAGTCATGTCGTGAAGCGATTAGCCTCAGTCCAGAGTCCCACGTATGCTAAAAGCATCCAGGCCAAAAAATATCGCCATTATTTCGTTTTAACCTTTAGTGATAGGCAGTGATCAGGATCATATAGCGACCATGGTGGTTTTTAACTTTATGGGACTTGTAATAAAGTTGACGGCAAAACGAACATATTTTACAAAAAGCTACTGACTGTAAAAGCAGTATTCAATTACAAATAATTATATATGTATAATGTAATTTTCGGAATATTGACGCTCCTAAATTATGTAGGCTACGTGTTGGTACCTATTTGCTTATTTTTTATTGGTTTTATAAATAAAAAGTACCTACTCTGTTGGTACTTTCTATGTAAGATGGTTGCATACAACACATTTTGAAACGTTTCGTTAGGCCTCACGTATGTGGTAGACAGCCCTACCTGTCTACCACATACGTGAAATTCGTTCAGGTATTTCCGGCTGCTTCTTTTCAGTGGTATTCTTTTAAATTAAACATTAAAACCAGCGCAAGAGGGCGACCTCTGTGTGACTTGGATCTCGGCTCAGGGCGGTCGCTGGCGGGGGAAAGGAAGAATAATGAATTTAAGATTTTGAGGGGAGTTTTGTGAAACTGTCGCCAACCTTGCAGATCAATCAATCAAATCAAAATATTTATTAGAATATGGTACATAAGGTATTACAATACATTTGTTTCAGCATCTCCTGCCATAACATGGCGTGCAAATAAATTCACAGTCAGTGTTGTCAATTTCTTGCAGATTAATATTATTTTGCGTTGTTCATTAATTATATAAATTTCGCGGGCATCTTGGACTTTGACTTTGGGTCTACGAGGGCATCGGAACGTGAGGTGCTGACGATTAAAGGTAGCAAATGTTTTAGTAGTTTTTACACAAATGAAGAAAATATTTCTTGACGAATGAAATTACACTTGACACAATATCTCCAACAATATGTTTCTTTAACCTTTATCCTTCAAAAAACGTTGATTTTATGATACTGGGGGGTGAAAGTAAATCCCTAGTTAAGATGCTTACATGCCGTAAAACGACTTTAAAGTTCAATTTAATTTTCTTTTTTGGTTCTTACGATTTATTTTACACACTTTAATACATATCATTGAATTATATATATAGTCATGGTAACCAGGTAATTTCATTGTAATCTCGATTTGGTAGACCAGTTTTGGCTAAGGGCATCACAATAAAAATCCTGTTATGGAATTAAATACTTGAGGTTTAACCGAATAACACCAATATTCTTCATTTTTAGGGTTCCGTAGCCAAATGGCAAAAAACGGAACCCTTATAGATTCGTCATTTCGTCTGTCTGTCTGTCTGTCCGTCTGTCTGTCTGTCTGTCTGTCTGTCCGTCCGTATGTCACAGCCACTTTTTTCAGAAACTATAAGAACTATACTGATGAAACTTGGTAAATAGAAAATAAACAATAAATTTTGGGGGTTCCCCTTACTTAGAACTGAAACTCAAAAAATATTTTTTCGTCATACCCATACTTGGTGGGGTATCTATGGATAGGTCTTCAAAAATGATATTAAGGTTTCTAATATGATTTTTTTCTAAACATACCTAATAGTTTGCGCGAGAGACACTTCCAAAGTGGTAAAATGTGTGCCCCCCCCCCCCTGTAACTTCTAAAATGAGAGACTGATAAAGCTAAAAAAAATATATGATGTACATTACCATGCAAACTTCCACCGAAAATTGGTTTGAACGAGATCTAGTGAGTAGTTTTTTTTTAAGACGTCATAAATCGTAAATATAAAAATAAAAAATAAAACCTTTAATTTTTATAAACATACGCTTTTTCATTTGGCAATTGGCTCTTGAAACTGGTACGGAACCCTTCGTGTGGGAGTCAGACTCGCACTTGGCCGGTTTTCATATATATTTGTTAAGTGAAATACATTATTTAATGTTCCAAATGTATGTCAATATAAAAAATGAGATTGGCTTTAAGCACTTTTACACTATATGTACTAAATGTGACGCGTTAAATTATTGATTCACTCTCAACCAAAAAAAGTGATTAAACTTTTATAAAATAAGCGAATCTTTCGATAAATTATATTTAGTTTTATTTAACTTAAATCTTAGCACTAAAATGAGTGCAGCGAAGCAAATAACCACATGTAATATTACCCACACAACCTTGTAAATTGATCGACCATCGAATATCGTGTAACTAAATAATTGTATTGTTCAAACTAGCATAATAAAATTATTATACGAGTTTCGAACTTTCTCGGAAGCTGCGAGGAAGCTGCGTTTAAAGAAAGTTTTGAGATATAATTTACAATATTACTTTACTTGTATTTCAGTATAAAGTTGTTTGTCGGTAAGTCGAAATGTCAAAAAGTGAAATGTATTTAATTTATATACAAAAGAGATCATTAATTTCCGACAGGTGTTGCTTTTTGTGGGAAAACAAGTAGATGACCTTAAGCTACATGCATTAAATACAAACACGACTTGCAATTTTGCTATATCATAAGGTCGACAATCGGGCCAACGGCCCGCCTGATTTTAAGCAGTTACGTAGCCTTTAAAGACCCCTCTGCTTGTTCTGAGACTTTACTCACGTACAAGAATACTGTAACATTAATCTGTTGATAATGTTATATGGCATTGATATTCTGCAAGGTAGAGGTCTGAGGTTCTGAGGTCGTCCCAATCTAGCATCTCACTTAGCATTCTAACGCTAGTCTCTGCTTCTCTAAGGGTAGATCAGGACTTTAAAGTGTTACCTATTCACCTCTAGACTGTCATTGAACAATTTGTTACGATGTATTATAAGCTCATTTAGATTTAAAAGGATTTCAAAGCAATTAAAATATTGGCGTTCTTTATGTGAAGTGTACAGTAACACTATTAAGGAAGGTGAGTAGGTACCTGAGTGGTTCTCAGCGCACTGGTAACGGCGAGCAGCATCAGCGCCGCGGCGCTCCACCACACGCTGGCTCGCATCCTCATGCACTGGAACAAACAAACAACTCATAAATACATTTTTCACGTATAAATAAACAAGAAATCAAATTTCGAATTACCATACGACTTTATCTATATTACTAGACATACATTATACGAAAAAGTAGACGATATTTAAAGCATATAAGAAGGTACTATAAACTCTCAATTATAACACTTTAACCAAGACTAAGTGCATGTGAATACTCAAGGGCAGAATTACTTTCATTTTTGTACGACGTTTTCTTTATCCTACTAATATTATAAACGCGAAAGTTTGTAAGTATGTATGAATTATAGCTGAAAGTTTGCACGGGGATAGTTAATAAGCTAGATTAACATATTGGCTACAAAATATCACGCTCCGACCCACTGGAGCAGAGTGACGCGGGTAAAACCGCGGGGCGCAGTAATAATTACTTTGAGGTGGTTCAAGTGCTTCATATTTGTTTGCAAATGTAATAAGAAATTGGTTAATAGTTATTTTACCTTACAGCATACGATTTTATTAACTTTTCGAAAGCCAACATCGGCTATACTCGACAATTAAAACATCGGAGACGAACCCAAAATAACATACCTGCTGTATCACTTATACGTGTTTTATTTATATCTGTAGTTTACACAAGTAGTTCCGGGACTTTGGGGAGTTGATTTTTAATAAAAATGAATAATTTATTCAATACATACCTATAACAATCAGATATGCGAAAGTAACTTTGTCTGACTGTTTATCTGTTACGCTTTCACACCTGTGTGGTTGAGGTTTTTAAAATGAAATTTTGTAAAGAAAGGATCCTTCTGAAAGGATATATAAGCTACCTATTATCTCGAAAAAATCGGCGGGCAAAAACAAGTAAATACTTAATAATGTTTGATGCTGTTTTTAAATGCAAATAGGTACAGAGGCGCAAACCGAACACTTATTATATTAAAAGCTGTGAAATCACCTTTTCACGGTTTCGTTAACCGTTGAAACATATGTGTGTGAATCGCTTTCTTCAATTAAACTGACAGGGCCATATGTAGATAAACAAAGAAAATATTTAAAATAACGATAAATTATAGTTAGAACATTTTAAACGAATTTTAGTATACAGCGGCATATTAATCAGCCTTACCGCCGTTTAATAAAAAAATAAGTTTGTTAAGAACCCATAAATAGGTGTCAGTTAAAGCTTCATAATACCATGTAAATGACAATAACTAATAAGGTTGAAGATCAAATGTAGCAAATTGATACTTGAACCTTTACAACAACAACAAATAAATAAAATATTTCTTGCCAGAGGAAATTACACTTTAAAATACTATTAGCCACTGTCACTTATTCGGGCAACACCGACGAGGTGACTGCGGCGAGTCTCGGATTCGATAGCCTGATTTTGATAATTGAGAGACATTAGGGATTTCTTGTAGATTTTCTATAGCCAACAATAGATGGATGAGCCTGAAATATTAAGCTTTCTTTTAATATATCACTAGTTTCCGTAGGTGGTTTTAACTACGTAGCTCAAATTCCCATGAGAACCTCATCGTAAAATAAAGAATATGTTACTCAAGGACAATTAAGCGTTCCTATTGTGACAGAATTTATGAAATTAGTCCTGTAGTTTTTGTAATAAATATACAAAAATATTAATGTCCCTCTATGTATTAGTATTAACAATACATAAAATAAGTGATAAACTTGTCCATTCTAATCGTATATTTATGTTATTCGTATCGTATTATGAATTTTATTGTTTAACTAGCTGTGGCCCGACAGGCATGACAGTGTAACAAAAAAAATAAAAAAATAAAAAATAATATGGACGAAGGTCCACATTATTTCTTTTTCTCCATTCAAACTTTAAACTCTTATAGTTTACGTGCTATATATAATACATACTTTAAATTTCAGGTCTCTTCAGCGGCTCAAGCTCCGTCGGTCATTCACGACAAAGTCTGTTATAAATATAGATTAATTATTATATTGGACTATATTTCGACATGTAGATTTTTTCACACAACTTTCGATCACATTATTACTTGTTAACAACTGAACTTTTGAAGGACACTTAATACTGTTATATAAAAAAACCTTTCCTGTTATGGAAGTAGCCTTATGGGCCAATCATCTCACTTATATTATTATGATGATAGGGTTTCACCCGCATAGCTTCCATCCCTCAGATGGGAAACCTCTTCATAAATTTAACTCAAGGATAAATTAGCTTTCTAATTAAAAAAAAAAATGGGGATTTCTTGAGTCCATAATCAACCAGCACACATATAAAATATCCAATCTTTTATCATTATAATATTATTATCTAGGAGTCTCTATGTAGGACCCGATATCGATCTTTGAATCTAGTTGTCTTTGGTATTCGTGCAACGTGTGACTACTCAAACTAATTCCGCTTTTTGACGTACGGATGTACATACCTACGGCTAAAGTTATATCACCGGGCATAAAGGCGAGCAGGGTTCCAGGCTTAACTACAAACTAAGCAACCTGCGTAAGAGGACGCTTCTATGTAGTGTTGCCATTATCGTTGACAACTGAGACGGGAATTATTAGAGGCAAATAAATAAAAATTAAAAATAAGGGTAGTAACAGTTTATTATAATAAAAATCAATGGAAAACAACGACTCCTTGCAACCGCGCGTCTGTTGCCTGCCGTCGGCTTCAAGCCTTTAGTACGTGTATATTGAAATATTGATAAATGGGACAAGTAACAGCGGGACGTGCTACTTTAATACAGCCCAGTATAAACGGGACCTATGGCGTCCCTACTTATATGGGACATAGGACTTCAGCTCAAGTCGGTCGCTAGCGATAAAGAGCGATAGAGATAGAGTACCCGTCCGTTCAGCTGTACTATGCCAATATCGTTGTTTTCTATGAATATCAATGCAATATGTTATCACAAATGCTACAAAATGAATCTCATATCAATAAAACTGCACTTTCACTGCTGCTACCGAATTAAATAAAACCACTTTCCTTTTCATATCGCACAACACAAAGTAAACTACTGTATCTAAGTAAATGTTAACTGTATAAGAAACACTAGTAGTAAGTATTAATTATTTCATCATCATCATTAGGTCGTATAACGGCCACTGCTGAATATGGGTCTCCTTCCAATGGCACTTTCTTGCTATAATCATGGACTTTAATAGGACTGGGACCTTGCTCGCATTTAGGCCTGGGGAAATAGCAAGCTTCATGGCTGTCTACAAAACATCTGTCGAAAAAAAGACACACACAAGAAAACACTGTTGCCCGTTCTCTGGCATATAATTGCTATACGGGACCAACAGCATAGCGTGTCTTCAGAAAATAAATATTATAGCTTTCACAAAAAGATTTCTTCTCCTGGGCGTTGGGATCGAACCCACAACCTCCGGAACTTAGAGCGATACATTTCATATAAACTAATGAGATATTATTATTTTTGTAAATGAGCTCAGCAGCAGCAACCTCCGTAGCGTAGCGGTAATTGGCTCGCTTTAAATCTCGGAGGTCGTGGGTTCGATTCCCACACCGGACAAGAAATCTTTGTGTAAATTCTTAGATTTCTTTCCGGGTCTGGTTGGTTGAGGGACTACTCTCCGTGCCTCGGAAAGCACGTTAACCCGTTGGTCCCGATTGTTATAACATCATCCATAATAATCGTATATCAAGGAACGGGCAGCAGCGTTACCTTGTGTGTTACAACATAATACTGCGGTCACTAACCCGCCTGCCAAGCGTGGTGACTATGGCAATGCCCTCCCTCGGGAGGAGGCCCATGTTCAGCAGTGGACGTTATACGGGCTGATGATGATGATGATGAAATGAGCTTAAGAAAGTAGAATATAAATAGTGTAGAATAGCATTTTATTAAAATTCTGAATACGTAAATGACACACCTGCTTGACAGTAAGATGCTCTAAAATAAATCTGTTTTATTAATAAACTGTAACTTAAACGTTAGAAGTGTTCTTAAATTAATTAACAATGTATAAATATAGTGTGTTAATATAACATAAATACCTAAATATGTTTATCTGCGACTACACTCACAATTGAAAAATACTACCAGACTAAATACCTTAGGAAATATAACATGACTTTGAGATTTTTATAATATGGGGAGTTCGGGAGAGCGTAACGTTCAGATACTCTAAACACAAATGTACTATGTCGATGTAATTTTATGTGTTAGTAGCCCCGCGGTTTTACCCGCGTCACTCTGCCTCAGTGGATCGGAGCGTGATATTTTGTAGCCTATATGTTAATCCAGCTTATTAACTATCCCCGTGCAAACTTTCAGCCAAATTCATTCAGTAATTTTTCGTGAAAGAGTAACAAACATTCATCCATCCATACTTACTAACTTTCGCGATTATAATATTAGTAAGATAGGATTTAGCGATGGACTGTATCTATCTATATATATAAAAGAAAGTCGTGTTTGTTACAACACTTATAACTCGAGAACGGCTGGACCGATTGCCATGGTTTTTGATTTGTTGGATTTGTTTCCGTCCCGAATAGCAGAATACATTTTATAAACAAAAGAAAGTCGTGTTAGTTACACTATTTATAACTCAAGAACGGCTGAACCGATTTGGCTGAAAATTGGTAGGGAGGTAGCTAAGAACTGGGAGAAGGACATAGGATACTTTTGGGGTAGGGTAGGGTAGGGTAGGGGTAGGGTAGGGGTAGGGTAGGGGTAGGGTAGGGGTAGGGTAGGGGTATGGTAGTGGTAGGGTAGGGGTAGGGTAGGGGTAGGGTAGGGTAGGGGTAGGGTAGGGTAGATGTAGGGTAGGGGTAGGGTAGGGGTAGGGGTAGGGTAGGAGTAGGTGTAGGGTAGGGGTAGGGGTAGGGTAGGAGTAGGGTAGGGTTAGGGTAGGGGTAGGGTAGGGCAGGGGTAGGGTATAAAAGTCCACCCGTGCGAAGCCGGGGCGGGCCGCTAGTTTTAAATAAATTAGAATGCGTTATGAGCAAACATAATTGTCTACGATCTCGTAGACCTGACAGCATTTATTTGATGACAATCACTTTCATAGGTCAACAAAGACATATGAAAGCGAAAAAGGAATTACAAAAGAATAATAATTTAAATAGGATAAAGTTCATAGAAAAATAGGTCAAGCTTCACCTCTTTCGAATTCTTGTAGTCATCATAAATTTAATACTAACTAATTTTAAAGTTACTTCTAATTTTATAGTTATAAATAAACTATAATCTGAATAAAATATAGTTTTTTTTTTCAACTACTGAAACTTTGTAGTTAAGCCTCCGTTTTCGATAGGTTGTTCCAAACCCAGTTACGTTCTAGATGCAACAAAGTAAATAAAATCTTAATAACATAACATCATTTAATTGTACTTAATTTACTCAGTTATATTAGTTTCGCTCTAATAGTACCAAGGAGAATTATCGAAATAATAGATTCTGAAGCTGAAACATCTTTACAATAGATTAGACAGGTTTAATTACTACACATAATGGTAATCTCTCATCCATCTGTCTGTATCAAAGAATCATTAGTACACAATACAAAACCTTGACCCAAATCTGTTTTAAATTGTATTACAATCAAAAATACACCGTGATTTTTATTCGTTATTAATACTAAGCGAAATGATAAAGATATTTGGTAGTTAAATCGATCTATGTATATAAGTCTGTATGTATTTTATTTCAAATTATGAAGGTGAATCAAACAAATGTGTTGCTCTGAAATCAAAGATTTTTATTGTAATTGATATGATAACTAAACTAAAACAAAATAAACAATATAATCCTATAACAATATGTAAAACTCATACCTGAAATCAAAGAAACGACATTAAATGTTTATTATCCGTTCCTTCACAATTTTGTTAAGATTATTTTATATTTTTATAATTAACAAATTAAACATGAATGTGAAAATTAATATTTGACATCTTTATGTCAACCACAAAAAAAGCAACTAAAGAATCATAGACAGCGCTATGCGCGAAATATAAACTTAAAGAAAAACTACAATCTTTTTCTTTACATCTCCCCCCTTTGGGAAAGAAAATATACAGAAGTAAATTTTCTTTAATAGAGCAGCCCCCCTTCTTCTATTTCGTTATCACTTGCATATTCTGTATGTGTCATTGGTACTGGAATTAATTTCGTTATATGAAAGAGATTTGACTCTATCTTTTTGTGTCCTGTGTTGATTCTGTATATTGATTTTGAAACTTTCTCAACAATCTGAAATGGTCCAATTTTTAATTCTTCCAGTTTTTTCCTGTTTAGTTTATTGCCATTTTCCACATACACCATATCACCGACATTAAATTCATGGTTTTTTCTATTTTTGTCAAATAATGTTTTGTTGTAATTATGTGATTTAATTGTATTCTGAAGTGCTGTAGTCCTATCTCTGATCCAATCATTATGTGTGTTCTCTTGTATTAATTCCTTGGGTAAAACCGTGACATCTGTACCATACAAAAGATAACTTGGTGAGAAGCCAGTTACTGAGTGAATAGTTTGATTATACTTATTCACACATTCATGAGCTACTGTTGTCCAGGCTTTCTTATTTCCATCTTCATTCATTTTGCATCTGATTTTGTTAACTAGTGTCTGATTTAGTCTCTCATTTAGACCATTTGAGAATGGTGCATTTACCGCCGTAAATACCATGGTTATCTGTTTGTGTTTTAAAAAGTCCTTGAATTCTTTCGAATTTATACCTGGATATTGATCCGTCAGCAGCATATTAACGTCTTCTGTTTCTATTACATTAGTGACTAGTTTTATGAAGTCATTTGCACTCTGATTTTTCGAAGTCAAGATAAAAGCGTATCTAGTAAAGTGATCCACTAACAAGTGCAAATATTTTTTTGTAGATCTTGAACCTCCGAAGCCTCCTATTGTATCAATAGAAATTATTTCAAATGGCCTTGTAGCTGGACCTAGATGAGACATAAATCCAAATTTGTGTTGTCCTCTTGATTTATTTCTAATACAGATCTTACACTCTCTACATATCTTTTTAATATTTTTCGTCAGATTTCTTGCTATGTACAACGGACTTATTGTCTTCTGCATTTGGTTTGTCCCAATGTGGCAAAGATTCTCATGTATATTTCTTAATAGTTTAATACTGAATTCTTCAGACAAAATTATTTTTTCTTTCTCTCTAACTTTTTTATAATATATGTTTTGTTTGTATGTAATATTTTCCTTATGCTTTTGTATTTCTTCATTCTTATTCTGATCTAATATAATATCTTCCAGATTAACCAAGTTCACAATCTTAAGTTGTTCGTCTGCGTTTTCATTTGATTCTAATACAGGGTTTCTACTAAGGCAATCTGCTTCTAAATTTTGTTTTCCCGGGGCATATTTTATATTAAAATCGTATTGTGATAAGTAGTATGTTAGGTCACCTAGTTCTTCATCAGTCCTCGATTTTAAGTTCATGTTTTCCAGCGGCTTATGATCAGAATAAACTGTAAATGACTTACCTATTAGCCAATACTGCCAGTATCGTAATGCTTCCTTAATGGCTAAGCACTCCAAATATATCGCTTTTTTCTTCTTTTGGGTCCCATTTAGTTTCTTAGAAAAGTAAGCTACTGGTTTTTCTTTTCCATCTGGCTGCGTCTGTTTCAAGATAGCACCAACACCCTCTAAAGAAGCATCTGTGTAGATTGTTATCGGTAAATCTTTATCAAAAATTTCTAACACTGGTTGAGAGCACAAAAGGTTTTTTATTTTTTCAAATGCTTTTTGACATTGTTCAGACCAGAAGAATGGTTGATTTTTCCTCAGTAAATTATGTAGCGGATCCAATATTATCGCACTTCTTGGTATGTACTCATTATAAAAGTTGATCTTACCTAGAAACTGTCTTACATTTTTCTGTGTTTTTGGAATTGGGAAGTTTTTTATCGAAATTAAATTATCTTTCAGCGGTTTAACTGAATTATTTTGAATTATATGACCCAGATATTTAACAGAGGCTGAGGCAAATGTGCATTTCTGAAATTTCAATCTAAATCCCTCTGTTTTAATTGCTTCCAATAATCGTGTTAAGTGCTGAATATGTTCGTCAAAAGATTTCGAGAATATTAAGATGTCATCTATATAATTTACAGCAAAATCTGTAAGATTGTACTTTCTTAGTATGTTACTTAATATCCTCTGAAAAATCGCCGGTGCTGTTTTAAGTCCAAACGGTAAACAGGTCCACTGAAAATGTCCATCTTGTGTTACAAATCCAGTCTTCTTTCTGTCTTCTATTCGTAATGGAATTGACCAAAAAGCAAAATTTATATCTAGAGTTGTATAAAATTTGCAATTTCTTGTTTTAGTTACTAAATCCTCAATTAACGGGAATGGTTGGGCTTCTGGTACTACTATTTTATTCAAATCTCTGAAGTCTATGCATAATCTTGATTTTTTATTTTCTTCTTTTTTAAAGGCCAGTGTGACAGGTGCAGCAAAGGGACTATAGGATTCTTCTATAAGTTTATTATCCAACAATTTTCCTATTTGTTCTTCTATTTCTTTTTTATCCTCCATAGTGCATCTATATGGTCGTTTACTGCAATATTTATCTAAAAGTAAATCTATCCTAGCTTCATATCCATTAACAGTTCCAACATCATATTTGTTCTTTGCAAAAACAGCATTATATCTATTCATTAGATTATTTATTTTTGACTTTTGAAATTCATTTAAATGGCTTATATTTAATTCGAAATCTTCTTCTTTAACATGTTCGTTAAAATTAATTCTGTATTCGTTTATAATTTTCTTTTTATCATTAACTTCTTGCTCTTTCTTTAGCTTTTCATCGTTCTTGTTTGTATTTTCTATTATTTCTTCTTTAGCATTAGCCTTTATAATAATTTTAGTACTTTCTTCTACTTTTTCTTTATTTAAGTTCTGTTTTTGAGTGATTTTTAAGTTCTCATCCTGTATTAATTTGAACTTTGTTATTATGTCTAATCCAATCAAAAAATCATATTTGAAATTTTGTTCATCTATAATATACACTTCAACATTTTCTTCTATGTTAAAAATTTTAATTTTTAGGTTCGTCAAACCACTTGTCTTTTTGACACCATTAATCGTCACTAAACTGGCTTTATTCATAATGTTCCCTTTGCCTTTTAGTTTTAATAACTTCAAATTAATCAGAGAAACATTTGAACCTGAATCATAAACTCCATAAATTTCTAGTGTATTATTTATTAGAAGTTTGACATTGATTAATGGTGTCACTTTTAGTTTTTTTGTTCGGTTTCATGTAACTCGGCCTCTATCGTAGAATTGTTGACATGTTTAATGCTTTTTCTTTTGACTTATCATTTTCTTTTGGTTTAAACCAACAAGCAGATTCAGGGTGGTAGCGAATTCCTTTATTTATTTTTTCACAGGTCTTGCAAGGGATTTTATCTTCATTCCTATTGTTGCCTCTTGGACTTTCATATTTTCGATAGTTTAAATTATTCTTCTTGTTTACCAAATGTTCAAATTTTCTCACTTCATTAAAAAGATCTACTGTATCTTTTAATGCCTCTCTATCAATCATGTTGAGTACATGTTTTGGCAAACCCATTGCAATAAGATCTATCATAGTACCTGTATCCATTGTGTTTCTCATGTCTAGTAATAGTTTTTCCTTCTTTATGGCATAATCCACCAACAATCCGTCTCTGTATTTGAAGAATAAAGCATATGTTATTTGGTTCCAGCCTTTGTTCGCAAATGACTCGCAGAATTTGGTTTTCCATGACGACCACTTGGAATCCATAGTCAATTTTATCACCATAGAGCTGTACCAATCAACACAACTCCTATCCATGAATAACCTCAGTAATTCAATCATTTTTCCATCTTCGGTTACACTGAAGCGTGAGCATTCTTTTTCAAAGGTCTCAATCCATTGATTTGCATTTGAATGTCTGCTGGAAAATTTTTCCATTACAAACTTTTCTGCAATGTGCATCAAATTTTGTTTAGATTCCTGCGTTTGAACCAGTTTATCAAATATTTTTTCTAATACACTTGTATCTTCAGTTTTTTCAACTCCTGTTTTTGTTTTTGTTATTTCTTCTAAGTATTGATCTTTAAATTGTATATTATCGTCCTCATCTAAGTAAGTTTGCTTGAGTCCTTCTGTCAACGTTATCCAAACTCGTCGCGTCTGATATCTTTTCCTCAAGCTGTTTTTTACCTTGCTATAAGCGGTTGTTTTTAACAGTTCGTCGTGATGGCCAGCAGGTTGAAACTCTTCCGGTACAGCGTACACTTTGTCCTCACTAGTAGCTATTGAGGTTACAGCAAAGATGTTTGACTTTCCGTCAGTTCCCGGAAGTATAGTGAATTCAAAACGAAGCTTCTCCATTTTGGGTGGTTATTCAAAATTTCAATAAACGAGAATGTCGTTTTATAAGTCTGTATGTATTTTATTTCAAATTATGAAGGTGAATCAAACAAATGTGTTGCTCTGAAATCAAAGATTTTTATTGTAATTGATATGATAACTAAACTAAAACAAAATAAACAATATAATCCTATAACAATATGTAAAACTCATACCTGAAATCAAAGAAACGACATTAAATGTTTATTATCCGTTCCTTCACAATTTTGTTAAGATTATTTTATATTTTTATAATTAACAAATTAAACATGAATGTGAAAATTAATATTTGACATCTTTATGTCAACCACAAAAAAAGCAACTAAAGAATCATAGACAGCGCTATGCGCGAAATATAAACTTAAAGAAAAACTACAATCTTTTTCTTTACATGTATATACTTTTTCAATTACTTAAAAAAAACAGATTATAATTACTTCAAAGCACAATTACCACAAATTCAAAGTCATTTTAATTTGTTATTTTTTTCCCTCTCTCGTATCTCGTAGGTTTTATAATAAAATTGCACTACAACAATAGAGCTGATTTTGCCATGTACATTTATCATTTTCGTTTTCTTGAAAGAAACTTTTTTTGTAATAACGTAAAATGTCTATTTTACAATTTTAATGTTACTTTTAAATAGTTATACTGGTGGAGAATTATCCTGTCATTTTTTTTTCAAATTGGCCGCATGCAACGATTGGGTATGGTGCGCATGAGCACCCATACAGCTGAGGGACGTGTATGCGCTTTATATAAATTCGTTGTTTTCTATGGCCATAAGCTGAATAGATGGATAAGTGTTAATAGTATCTTATTCTTATGTTTTTGACGAGTGCAATTGAAAGGTTATACATAGATATATTTCGAATATTTCCTTATTATTCGCACATAAAATCCTTTCAGTTATGGAAACCCCAAAAGAAAATTAACCTCGAGAGAAAACTCGATATTCAAAAACGGAAATATATAAATTATTATTTATAATATTTACAAATACACTTGTACTTGTCATAATCACAATGTTTAGGACTAAAACTAACAAAGCATCACTTAAGTAGCTAATAACAATGTATAATTTTTTTTAGTGGTATTTTTTTCTGTCCGCCTGTCTGTCCTGCAATTTATAACAGTTATTTGTATAACATTTATCAATAATTTACTATACAAGGTTACTATCATTATTTTTCAAGACTTCCATACCTAGTAACATCGAACTGCCTTAGATATCAAAACTGAAATAGTTTTTTTTTCGGACGGATACATATGTATTTAGCCACGAGGCTTTTGTTCTTCACTGGGCATAAAGGCGAGCAGAGCTATAGCCTAGATAAATGGTTTAAAAACTACAAACTAAGCAACCTGCGCAGGGGGGCGTCTCCTGTGGGACTTAGCTTGTATCTAATATTAATTGTTATAGATACCGTAAAGCGATAGAAGCCTTTTGCGCAGGCCACACTGCCAGCGGGCGGGCGGAAAAAAGAGCAAGCGAGAGAAGGAAACTATACAAACACATATATTAGTCGGTAGCTTGCGGTGTGAACCGAAGTATGTAAAAGAGGTGAAACGATGTTCGTCTGCCTAGCTTGCTCGCCCGCCCGCTGGCGGTGTAGCCTGTGCTTTTGTGTCTAAAGAAACTATAATAATATAATGAGTGGCTAAGTAACCAGACTCATAGTAATAACAGCTTTCGAAATATCTAAAATGACATTGCTCTTACCTGTCAGCAATAATGCCTACTTATACAACTCTCTAACAATTTGTAGGGTTCCATTCATGAAATTGACAAAACGGAGCCTTTACGATCACTCCGCTGTCTGTTTGTCTGTCAAACCAAAACCTATTGTACTACTCATTTACATTGAATCATGAAATTTGTAAAAAAAAAAACTGTGAGTCCTACTTACACTTGAGGAAAACACTGGAAACAGTTTGGAGGAGAAAATATGATAAGGTTATTTTTTGTGTGGAACCTTCGTGTGCGAGCCAGACTCGCACTTATCCGGTTTTTATATCTCACTCCTTTGCATGTCACTGTGATTTTAGAAGGCTCAGTAGTGGAGAAAATATCGTACATAATTTCACCTGTAAACCTCAGATTCCCGTAGGAAGCCATAAATATGTAGTAGATAAAAAAAAAGATTGTGTGTAATTGTTATAAATTCGGAACAAAAACACAAATGTCTACATTCACAATTACCTAGACATGACCGAAATAATGTGAGCATTTTTTTTTTATATTACTTACAGTTTTTGCACACTACTAGTATTATAAATAAACGTGGGTTCACGTCGGTATGCGAAACCGGCGACCACGTGAACCCAAGTCCGACGCCAGTTTCACTGAAAAGTTTGTCATTTTCGAAGACATTGCTAAATGTCGCATTTAGCAATGTCTTCGAAAATGACATACTTGTTTGTAATTTTTTAGTCGCCATTTAACTTACACTACTATCTAACTAACTATGTAAAGTAAAGCTGTTGATGTAGTAATACCAATACGCATGCACTAATAACCGATTGATCAATTAGTAGGAGACGACCCGACGCCGGCATGCGTGTCGGGTTGCACCGCGTCCGCCTAGATGCTATGTGGAGCAAAGGCTGATGTAACTAATTGTTTTGCTTCTGTTTTAACGTGTTCAAGTGCTTTAGATGGAAAAATACAGGCCTTTAGATGGAAAAATAAAGTAATTCTAAACAGATTTTTATTACAGGCATTTTATGCGTATTAAAGAAACCTAAAAGAGTCTATCCGTGAAACGTCGTAAAAAGGAAATGATTTGTCTTAAAATTGACTGCACCGGTGGCTCAGTGGTTACGATAGTTGCCTCTGAGACCTGGTGTTCTGGGTTCGATTCCCACCCGGGACAATTATTTGTGCGAACCACAAATAGTTGTTCTGAGTCTGGGTGTTCTGTGTGTCCGTGAAATTAATGTGTGTAAAGTCCCCCGCAACACAGGGATTTATTTCCCTAGTGCGGGAGTTGTCTTATAAAAAAAAAGAGAAAATCGTACCGCGATTGAGACCCACGATTGAGAAAGAAATCAGCTCCTCACATTGCTAAAAATGCAAAAAAAATATTATGTGAAACCAAGATCTGCCATGCTTGTCACTTGTGTGTGAGAAATAAACAATTTATTTATATATTTTTAAAGCTATTAATTCCATATTTCTTCAATAGATTCCCGCGCGTGGGTTCACCCGCGTAATCCCATTCCCGTGGGAACTTCATAACAAAATACAGCCTTCCTCGATAAATGGGCTATCTAATACTGAAAGAATTTTTCAAATCGGACCAGTAGTTCCTGAGATTACTGGTCCGAAACAAATAATCAAACAAACAAACCTTTCAGTTTTTATATTACTATACATGTAGATTCAGAGCGATACGTCGTTTATTAACGCGCTGACGACGAGATTAATGTGAAGTAAATTGCTTTAGCTTTAGCTTTGCTAGTTAGTAGGTACGGAATTTGCAAACAAAATAAATCAAGAATATTTTGACCGTTGAAAGTTTTAGCACGGAGGCCTTCATCTTGTATGTCAGTTTTAATTATGTCCATCAAAGTAAGTAAATGGCAAGCTATCAAAGTAAAAATGTGACTTTTACTTAAGTAATTGTCCATCGACGACGCTTGAATCGGTATTACATCCTGTATGTAGTAAGGGCGGTAATGTAAATCAATTAATTAGCATTATGACTTCATACGATTTACTACCAAAAAAACTAGTGCAAAAATAATTATATGTGGTGTTATTAACACATTGCTTGTAATTAGCTAACTAATTAGCGGCATTTTAGATATTTAAATCGTCAATTTCGAGTAAAAAAAAAATGTAAGCGTAGTGTTTGACTGTATATTATAGAGGTAGAGATGGTTAAAGTAATAACAATAATACTATCAGCTCCATCTAGCGCCTACAATAACAACTAACCTATATCGCGCAAGAAATGTTTGCAAGCCAATTCGAAGATTCCTTTCCTTCAGTTCCTCTAAAATATCACATTTTATGCCACATTTCATCAACATCTGTTTATTTATACTTGATTAAATAGTAAAATACACACCGTTTCTTAAAAGGATGATCAATTTTATAATTAACTAACCAACTTGTTAAGTATCAAATGCGTTTACGATAGCGCAATCAACGAATTTATTTTTATTATCGTGTAAGTTAAACTATGATTAACACATTCGGTCAGAATTGAGAAAGTAAATTTAATTTGACAGCGAAGTTAAGTTATGTTAATTAATATACGTTTGAGACACCGGGCGATATCCTTACTATTGGAACATGGAAACAAATTAAAGTTCGAATTTCAATAATTTATTGGATCCTGAAATTTAGACTACCGGCAGTTCCCCTTAAACGTTAGATAAGAGACGTGTTATAAAAAAGATTCATAAATTTGGATGATCGGTAGGGTCCCACCATAGCCTAATTGGTTAACGCATTAGGGGCTATTCCTACATAAAGTGCAGGTTCAAGTCCTGCGGGGTTCTAAATTTATATCTCAAATTTGAATTTTAGTAAGAAACAAATAAAAAAAATAAAAAAATTGTGTCCATGTTCAGCAACGGTCGTAAACCGGTCTTAACAGACCTTGGCAAGCTAGGGTTATTGAGGGATACATAGCCTTGAGGTGATACACTCTGCTGCCCAGCCTCTTCCTCTTGTATCACTAAATTTATAAAAAACCGCATCATAATCCGTTGCGTAGTTTTAAAGATCTAAGCATACATAGAAACAGGCAGACAGCGGGAGGCGACTTTGTTTTATACTATGTATGTAGTGACTACTGGTCACTTACTGTGTGCCTCGCCCTGCGTGATCGAATCAGAAATGAAGAGATCCGCAGGAGAACGAAGACGGTCCCTGACATAGCTCAATGGATTAGCAACCTGAAGTGGCAATGGGTAGGACACATAGCTCGAAGAACTGACGGCCGATGAAAGAGAAAAATTCTTGAGTGGAGACCACAAACTGGCAAGCGCAGCGTGGGACCACCGCCTAGACGATGGACCGACGACCTCATAAAGGTAGCAATCGTCCTCGCTGGAAACGATGGGGGAAGCAGTAGACGACAACAGGATGATGATGATAAGTGATTACACTTTAATATGTCCATCAATCAAAAGATTGCATACTAAATACTATGGGCTAAAACCAAGTAAAATAATAAAGGCCCACAAAAACTGTAGCAGAGCTGACCGTAGCTACAAGTAGAGCAATGCATTCGTTTTAGCAATAACATTTATGTAATAACCGTGATACTTTTCACACAGTCGTGCACATACGTTCCGATTCGGGAAGTTGTTAGGTGCGGTTTTGCGTTTAGGTATATACTCGCATTCTGTTAATTTGTGATTCTATTAGACTCTAATAGTTAGAGAGTTTAACTGACTCGCGCGCTCGGGGTTTGACCTGCGTAACTCCCGTAGTCGTGCAACCTAATAAAATAAACCTACATATAAAAATATAATAATATATAAATACAATTTATAATATAATATGTATAATAAACGCCGGGAATCTAGCAGAGCTTACCGGCGCAGTATCAAGCGCGCAACTCCCTTTTCCCGGTTGCCTTTCTTGGGGACTTCATAATTAAATATAGCTTATAGTTTTACTCGATATATGTAACACTGAAATATTTTTAAATTGGACTAGTAGTTACTGATAATAGCACGTTTAAGTAAACAAACAAACTCTTCCGCTAGTACATATTAAGTACATGTTACTCGCTGATAATATAACTACATATTTTATGTAACTGTATATGTATGTATATATACGAATCTATAACAATTGAACAGTGTAATTTAAAAAAAAAGTGATACTTTAGAATGGTAATTTATCGATAAGATTTGACTGAGAAAGAATATAGGGAATTTTATAGTACCATAGTACCTTGATTATTTGCAGCATGTCACTACCAAAACAGCAAAATGCCGGACACCGCCAAAACTAGTTATCGAACGGCACTTTTTTTTAACGATTTCATGTTTACCTTCAAAATACCGAAACTTTTGAAATTCGAACACAAACTGGAATGACACGTCTTGTCAAATGAAATCGAACGCGAGCATAATTTATATAAATTCGTCGTATTCTTAATACTTTCACTAGTTGTGCTATGTAATCTGTATCTAAATAGATGTTGCACCGTACACCGGTCTCTGAGTAATGCTACTTGTCATCAACCTATATGAACTATATAAAAATTGGCCAGGAAATGGGGTTTTTTACAACCTCCGTAGCGGTAAAAGCCTCACTTTGAGTCTAGGAGGTCGTGGGTTCGAATTCGACACCGGACAAGAAGTCTATGTTTAAATTCTAAGATTTCTTTCCGAATCTGGTTGGTCCAGGGACTACCCTCCGTGCCTCGGAAAGCACGTTAAGCCGTTGGTCCCGATTGTTATAACATCATTTATAACAAGCGTATACCAGGGAACGGGCCGCAGCGTTTGCCTGTGTATTACAACATAATACTGCGGTCACCAACACGCCTGCCAAGCTTGGTGGCTCGGGAGGAGGCCCATGTTCATTATTAAAGACCACCTGTCCCGCACGGTTTCATCCGCATAACTCATGTTCCCGTATCACAATTAAACAAAGCCGTTATCTAAAATCTTCAAAAAGGTTGTAAACTTTAAAAACAAACTAAATTACCCTACTACATATGCGGCAATATTTTTTGGTTTTGAGCAATATTCTCCTTAACTTCTCGATGGTAAAATCCATCTCTAGCCATTTTTATGGTCTATTGTAAAAATTGTTGTTGAAACAATGAAATGCAGACGGTATTTCTCAAGTTATTAATAAAAAGTAAACGTTTTATTAATAAAGCTTTATTGGTATTGATGCCGTATTGTTTTAGCTATTTATTACTATTTTTATTAGAGGTCAAAATCTTTTAAAGTTATAAAATGAAATATTCATGAAATTAAACGTATCTCAACGAATTAAATTATTGGTCACGTAGAGTGTGAAGAAATTGTAAAAATCACGTAATTTAGAGGTATTATTAAAATATATTAATTTCTACTGTTCGCGGTTTCATCCGCTTGGCTTCCGCCGAACTCCATAATTAATATAGTCTATACCCTTTCTCAATTGATAGGTTAGCTAACACTAAATTATTATTTTTGAAATCGGACCAATAATTCCCGAGTTAAGCCCGCTCAAGCAAAAAAAACAAACATTTCAGGTTTATATATTACTTAATATATATATATATATAAACATTGATTATTTTAAGACGACAAACCATATAATTAGGCTGAAGTCAAATATTTACATGCGTATGCGAACGGGAACCGAATGTACCAATCTATTATCGTAAGGATATATTTTCGTGGTCCTGGTCATGGACCCTCAAAATCAATGGGTCGGAACGTTATATTTTGTAGCTTATATGTTTATTTATTTATTTTATTAGGAGGGCTTACAGATAAATAACTTAATATTAATAACATGGTATTGTATATCACTTTAGCTAATTACAAGCCCACACATATAAATAGTCACTACACAGCATTGATATTTAAACATTAAGTTCAACAATTCACAAAAAGAAAATTTCCGAAAAATAATAACTACCTAACGTAAATGCATAAACGGGGAGGTATCTCAAAGAATGCCCATACGTTTTTTAATACTTTTCGATGTTATATCATATCATGTTAATCCAGCTTACAAACTTTCAGCTAATTGAATTCAGTAGTTTTGGCGTGAAAGAGTAACAAACATCCATCCATCCATACTTCAAATATTAGAAGAATGTTTCTGCACAGTCGACTACCTACGAGCAACGTTATAACATTCTATTATGGTAGTTTATCTGAAACTAACTTTCCCGCGCGGTTTCATAAGTACCGGTAACTATCTCTTCATAATATATAATATATTTATTTTATTTTATTACTTTATATATGTACAAACACACAACATCTTATTACACAGACAATAACTTTTTTTTAATTATAACATATATTTCAATCTAGATTCGGTAGACCAGTTTTCATTAAGGACATCGCAACAAAAAGCCTATTGAGATTCAATGCCAACATGTGGTTTTGTTAAGCAGTTCAATTTTATTTACATACGATGGAAAATTTTCGACCTTAAATATGTTTTGAATATTTAAAAATAGTTATTGGTATAATAAATCCTTACTAATATTATAAACGCGAAAGTATGGATGGATGTTTGTTACTCTTTCACTTCAAAAACTACTTAATGGATTTGGCTGAAACTTGGCACGTGGGTAGTTAATAAGCTCGATTAACAACTAGACTACAAAAAATCTCGCTGCGACCCACTGGAGCAGAGTTACGCGGGTAAAACCGCGGGGTGCAGCTAGTACGCAATAATATAATTAAAATGAGTTCATCATCAACATCAGCCCGTATAATGTCCACTACTGAACATAGGCATCCTTCCAAAGAAAAGGATTTGCCATATTCATCATGCTTGGTAGGCGGGTGGTCCGAAAGAGGGGGCCCATGTTCAGCAGTGAACGTTAACGGGCTGTTGAAATTAACAGTGAGAAAGTCATTTACCATGCGTAGCGTAGGTAATAGGTACTAGTGAAGATTATACTTAAGGATTATTAATAGAGATCATTAATTTTTTTACTATAAATTTAGGCTATCAATGTTCCATTCATCAAGGCCTTCCGTGTGTGATGAAGAATTAAGATGAAAGGTGGCCTTACACATGTGGAAGAAAACAATATCAATGTATTCTTGCACATGTTATTTGGCTGTGGTATTATATGAGGTACTTCCCCTGTTGAGCAGCTCAATGAGCGTAGGTACGTAATAATACTATGATCTTCTTTTTTCTTCTTAGTCGATCATTCATATCTGAGGATCGTGGTCAGCATCAGGGTTGCACCTGGTGCGGATGATCTGTCTCCAGCGCGTCCCTCACGACCGTGTAGAATTTCAAGGACGAAGAGTCTTCAACCTCCGTAGCGTAGCGGTATTTGGCTCGCTTTAAATCTCGGAGGTAGTGGGTTCGATTCCCACGCCGGACAGGAAATCTTTGTATAAATTCTTAGATTTCTTTCCGGGTCTGGTTGGTTGAGGGACTACCCTCCGTGCCTCGGAAAGCACGTTAAGCCGATCCCGATTGTTATAACATCTTCTATAATAATCGTATATCAAGGAACGGGCAGCAGCGTTTCCTTGTGTGTTACAACATAATACTGCGGTCACCAACCCGCCTGCCAAGCGTGGTGACTATGACAAATACCCTCCCTCGGGAGGAGGCCCATGTTCAGCAGTGAACGTTATACGGGCTGATGATAATGATGATGAGTCTTTAACTTGATCGGTCCATCTTGTTGGTGAAAGTCCGCGTGATCTTTTGCCTTCTGTGTTTCCAACCACTATCAGTTTTTCTAGGCTCTCGTCTCCTTCACGTACTGTGTGACCAAAATATGATCTACCTCTCTTTGATTATTCTACAAAGTGAAGGTGTTGCAAAACTATCTGCCGCGACTTTTACCGGTAAAACAGAATTATACACCGTTAAATTGTTGCCAATCCTGAATACCACCATGAAATCGTTACAAAGAATTGTTATGGCGTGTCTCTAATAGGTAATAAATAAATAGTTAGGTATGCGTCGTTCATTACAATACAAGCCGGAATGATCACAAATGTCACGGACAGACAGGAACTGAGTAAATATGTTATTAGAAGTAACAGAATGTATCGTGACAAACGCTAGCTGATGCTTATGCAAATTTCTTTATAAATAAGGTTTATCGGTGACAGTACGGTAGTGATGTTTTTGTAAGTATATTTTTTATTACTTTGATAATCAATGTTATTGTTAATTAAGTTCCAAATAGTTCCAATCTTTAGCTTTGATATGTAACAATAATAAAGAGATATGGCTTGTTTTTTTTTTTTTTTTGAATGTCGATACAGTTTTTAATTATATTTTGAGTTATATCATGCTATAATCTGTACTGTAAGTTAAAGCGTTGGTTTGGTTTAAATATGAGAATTTATACTGATCCGCGATAATATTTTAAAGCTAAATAGTTTGTTTGTGTCCTTAAACATGCAAATATCAAAGGGGATAAAATATAATGACCACCAAAAATATATACTTGACACCAGAAAAATAAAGTCTAAAATTATAATAGTACTAGCTATTTTAGTCACGACTGCACTTCAAATTGTATTCGAACACCAAATGTAGTAAATGATCACCAAATGTAGTAAATGATCACCAAATCTTAGCGAGCAAATGATTGCGCTATTCTACCTTAATAAAATCAATGAAAAATGACAATCGGTTAGGTTAGGTTAGAGCTGCGGCCATACAACGCACGAGCCGAGCGAGCGAAGCGAGCGGTGCCGCGGTAGCGGCCGGCGAGTGCCAGAACCGAATAGTAAGTTAGTAAAACATTTAGGTACTTTTGGTGATCATTTACTACTTTTGGTGATCATTTACTACTTTTGGGTTAACAATGATTTATTTGGAGTCATTTTGCTTAAATACGATAGCGAAATGTTAAAACTTTGGTTACCATTTTACATTAAAATGCGGGTTTAATTTTGGTGATCATTTTTACTATATCTGATGGTAAGTTAAACATAAGCCATATCAAAGTACTGGTCCGTTTTGAAAAAATATTTCAGCGTTTGATAACCCCTTTTATAGAAGAAGATTAACGGCTATATTTAATTATAAAGTTCCCATGGGAACGGGAGGAACGTGCGGAAACCATGCGCTGGAAGTTAGTCACTACACAGTATAAAACAAAGTCGCTTTCTCTGTCCCTATATCCCTATGTCCCTATGTATGCTTAAATCTTTAAAACTACGCAACGGATTTTGATGCGGTTTTTTTAAATAGATAGAGGGATTCAAGAGGAAGGTTTATATGTATAATACATCAGCATTGTATCCGTGCGGAGCCGGGGCGAGTCGCTAGTATTAAATAAAACAAAAGCCACCACGAGTGTAAACAGAAAGTGTTAAAATTAAAAGAAAGGTTTTTTACATGAAAATATACCTACTTTATTTGTCAGTCATATTGAATATAACATGATTTTATATGGTGAACCTCCATAATGACAAGCAAAAGAAAGTAGGAACCAATTAAATATCTTATTACGAAGAATATTTAAATTCGTAATTTCATTCTCTTAGTATTTCTTCCCTGAAAGATAAGTTTAATGTATGAGACGGTGGCTAAACCATCAGAATACAATACTAAAACTTCTTTGTTCCAAATGAAAATAAAATACATTGTTAGTGATAGGAATACAATTATGTATATTAGACATTCTTTTGTCCCATTAGAATAGTTTATGGTCGACTAGAATGTTAATTAAAGAGATAAATTATTCAAGAAGAATTAATCATAAAAAAGTTAAGGTCTAGGTACATCATACTACAAATTGTAATGTTTAAAATAAATATTTAATAAAGGTATATATATATATCAAATATTTATTTTAAACATTTTGGGATAAACATAATATACGGATTGGCTCAAACTGATCATAGATCAGTCATCGTCATCAGCCCGTACAACGTCCACTGCTGAATATGGGCCTCCTCCCGAGGGAGGGTTTTGCCATAGTTGTTGCTTGTTATAGATGGTGATATAACAATCGAGACCAACCGCTTAACCGCTTAACCAGACCCGGAAAGATATCTTGGAATTTACACAAAGATGTCTTGATAGTTCAGTAGATCTTGAAAATCTTGTAGCCGCGATCCAACCTGATATCGAAAATCTTACAGAAAGAAGTCTCCCGTTGCATTGACACGGTTTATAGTCATTTTGTTTAGATTGTCATGTTTGAGCAATTATAATTAACTACTGATATATGACATGCGGCGCAACGCTTCAGTTATTAAACTTTGTGTCGCCAACAAACTTTACGAAATAAAATCTATATTCATGTTTGCTTGAACGCGCTAATCTTAGATACTACTGGTCCGATTTGAACAAATCTTTCAGTGTTACATTGCTCATTTATCACGGAAGACTACATGTTATATTTATTTATGAAGTTATTACAGAAACGGGAGTTACGCTGGTGAAACCGCACGCGGGATGACTGTATTTAACATATTTCGTTTTAAAACACATGAATTTGCAGTTCTGCTTTTATGGTAATTACATGAGGTAAATTTCTCAATTTTAAAAAATAACACATACCTAATACGCCAGCCTTATTTCTTTCGAGATCCGGCTACTTGTGAATTTTCTACGAGTAAAGCATTATGGAGATGTTATCTGTTCCATTGCGTTATTATAATACACACGTAACCAAACGACTACACTTTCATTGTCACTACTATGTAGCTTACTGATATGTTTAAGAATTTACAAGATATTTTACGTTGACATTAGCTTCCCGTGGCTTCGTGTGGATCCACCTGCGTAACTCCCATTCCCGTAGGAACATCATAAGTAAAGACTGCACCGGCAACTCAATGAATACGGGAGTTGCTTCTGAGACCTGGTGTTCTGGGTTCGATTCCCAGCCGAGACAATTATTTGTGTAAACCACAGATATAAAATATGTTCTGAATGTGGGTGTACTTTGTGTCTGTGTATTGAATGTTTGTAAAGTTCTCCCACATGAAATTATTTACGTAGTGCGGTAGTCGTCTTAAAAAAAGTAACTATAGCTTATGGCTTTCTTCAGCAAACATGCTATATCTAACATTGAACGATTTTTTTTAATCGGATCAGTATTACTAAAATTAAGGTTCAAACAAACAAACTTTTCGGTTATTGATTAGTACTTAGTATAGATTTCAATTACGTTCGATAGTAATACTGATGGCAAATCGTTTTTTCTATTTTATTTATTTTGAAATTATTTAAATCACTCACATTATTATTATTATTTGATCAACATTAGAGATCTAATTAGAGGTCCATTGTCTCTGCCTACCCCGCTGGGAAACAGGCGTGAGCTTATGTATGTATGTATTAGAGATCTATTTCAAATCAATGGACATATATTTGCTTGAATGGTTTGCTGGAAGATAATTCATAATTGAATTAAGCTCGCCTTTGTACATGTTGTTTCTTTGTCAAAAATGTATTGTTACTTGTTTTCTGTGTGTACAATAAAGAATAAATAGTTATTTGTTATACAAGAGTGCAAAGTTGCTTTTTAACCGCGTGTTCAATTTTGATGACCGAGCAAGCGAAGGATTCTAAAATTGAATCACGAGCGCAGCGAGTGATTCAAAATTAGAATCCTGAGCGTTAGCGAGGGAATCAAAAGAGCACGAGGTGAAAAATCTTTGCACTCGAGTGCAACACGTAACTTTTCATTCCACCTCAGCGAGGAAATGCTCATTATTAACAGTTTCAGTCAATTCTGTTGGCGTCAAACAAATTCCTCGTCGCTAGAATCACTCATTTTAGTTTTTTCACTTGTTTTCAAGTTTCTTGTTTTTAATATAAGGTTTAACAATGACGTGAAAAAATGCCGCGTAAAGAACCGCGTACAAAGCAAATTGAAAAAAGAACACCAAGAAGGTTCCGAGTCTCAGTTTTTAACAAATTAAAAAAAAGTTGTATGATATATTCGGCACCATAGAGGTAGCAGTAAATAGGTTTAATGTTTTTTTTAATTCACAAACTTAGTGCACACGATGTTCTAATGTTTTTTTTAATTCACAAACTTAGTGCACACGATGTTCTAAATTCAATTTACTTTATCCTCTAGAGAATAAAAACGGCTTTTCCACTCAGATATTGAAGATTAAAAATACTCTTTCCGAGATGGTGGGATGAAAAATATATTTCTAAATCATTCGACAACTACAGACATCTACTTATATATTTGCATGCCCATTAGAGTAAGACACAGCGCACATGTAAAAATTGTAACACATTGTATTTCTCTTTTCACCTGTGATCTGCAAATAATTTAACTTACTTACTTACTATTATTTACGATTAAAGTTCGCGGTGTACCTTATACAGTATAATGATGTATAATTGGCTAATCTTCCATAAGTCTAGCCGCTATAAATAGGTCAGACATACCAATAATGAGCACTTAAGACAACTCTTTAAACAATAATGCGTGTCATTAATAATGTAATTAGTGGTCATGGTTACTGTACGGTGATATTAATTACCTATTGTTGATGTAATCGTGGTATGAAGTACAGTACGCACTGCACCACGCTATGCTATGGAGAATTATGTAAAACTAGCTTCGCATGAGTGCAGTTTTATGCAGTTTTTATCGGATTTGTTTATAAATGCAAACTTATGATTTAAATGGATAATACGACAACATTAGATTAGCCCAAAATAGCGGTTTTGGTTTAATCTAAGGCGACAACTAAATGAATAAGCTGTTTTTTAAATGCAACAAATAAAAAAGTTATTATTATGAACTATAGCTACTTGTAAATCTATACAAATATATTTGTTACGGCTAATAGCCGAAGTGCGGCTACACCTAGTTTTAGCCGGCTACAACTAGGTGCAGCCGACCACATGCGGTTAAACTTAGATGTATCCTACTCCTAACCGACACGGTGGCGGTAACACAATGTTAACACCACCTACCTAAACGAGGCGTATGGTCAAACATAGAACAAATACTTCTACTTCAACCTCAATAAGTTCCTGTTCAATTCCATTGGTTTAGGTTTTTATCATTACACCTTTTTTTACCGTGCATAATACACTTAGGTTTAACCACCGGTGTGCGGCTGCACCTAGTTCTAGCCGCTATGATGAAGGCTAAACCTAGTTCTAACCGAAGATAAGTAGGATACATCTAAGTTTAACCGCATGTGGCCGGCTGCACCTAGTTGTATCCGGCTAAAACAAGTGTAGCCGCACTTCGGCTATTAGCCGTAACATATATATAAATCTGGAGAACTTTCATGTTTGCTTGTCAGCACTAATTTCAGGAACTACAGGGTCCGATTAAAAAATATCTTTTTAGTGTTAGATAGCCCATTCATCGAGAATTCTATGCTATATTATAACTATTTATTCATCAAGTTCCTATGGAAACGGGTGTTACACGGGTAAACCAACGCACGGGTAGCTAGTGAAACTTTTAAATGGTAAAAGTACTAAAACTTTATTTGTGTTATTAAAGTTTTTGAAAATAATTTCTACTCGTAGTTGGAAAACACATCTACACTATTACTAACTTAACTATTTTATTTAAATTGAAATGTAATTGCTAATAATCTTTGGTATATTTCATACCGACCGTGTGGTTTCCGGCTTAGAATAGACCACCCCATGTCCTCCCATGGGTGTCGTAAAAGGCGACTAAGGGACACATGGCTGATGGATGGGCAGCAGCATCTATTAGCTCAAGGTAAACCTTGATGTAAACATCTTACTGCCATCACCAATCCGTCTGCCAAGCGTGGTGATTATGGCAATATCACTCAACGATCCTGGCTTACCCAGGTCTGTTAATAGGAGGCCCATGTTCAGCAGTGGACGTAAACGGGCTGTTGATGATGATGATGATATTTCATACAGTATTCTAAATTTTCTATATATGTAGGTATTATCTGATTGTTATCAACCCTATGAAATTGTTAGTACCTTGGCCGTAATAGCTAAGCATGCGCTATCCTAACTAAGCACATTTCATTTCGTATTATCTTATAATAGGAAGTTGTAAGATTAAAAGATATTGTATTATTCACTGATGATATAAAATTAACTTATTAATCGACATCCTATGACCTCTTCATACAGTACAATGCTACTCAAATCGAGCTGACATAATGGTTAGGAAGCATCTCATTTCTGACCTTATCTAGAATCTAGTAGATTATATCTGACAGTATTGTTTGAGCGGTAAGACATCTCCCGCACTGAGGAGATTAATCCCTGTATCGCAGGGCCGTTTCAAATTCAAGGGCGTAAGGTCTTTATCCTTACAAAGGTGAACGGCAGATTTCGTACCGCATATTTTTTTTGTTGTTCTGTTATAGAATTTGTACCACATATTAAGGCAACTAAGCCACTTAATTTCATGTAGGTGTACTATTTTTAGAACTTTGGAATAAATAATAATATGAATAAAAAAAATAAAAAATTAAACATAACGTAACATACAATCAACTAAACGCAGTTATTTCAAAATAACACAAATATCGTAATCATATTAATTATTTAGAAAATGAAATTACATTAATTATAATTAAACACTTTTACACTATATCTAAAAATGTGTAATTGTTACATATATTCATAATAATTAACGATTTAATTATAGGAATGATTTTCGTTGTCAATACTTTTTTCGTTTATATGGCAATTATTTATTGACAGGTTAAGAAAATCTGTCAAAACAATGTTTATGTGCCTATAAGTAACAATCTACATTGGTAAACTAGTACATAACCTCAAAAAACAAAACTGGTTATAACTTTTATATCCCAACTTCTAAAAATCTTAGAATTTAAAAAGGGCTTGTCTATCATAATAAGTACCAATTAAAACAAAAAGTATCCCAAAACATGAAATTTTATTAGCGGTACGAAATTCCCATACAAGCCTGCCGTTCACCTTTTAATATTATAAACGCGAAAGCTTGTGAGTATAGATAGATGTTTGTTACTTTTTCACACAAAAACTACTGCATAGATTTGGCAGAAACTTTGCACGGGGATATTTAATAAGCCCGATTAACATATAAGTTACAAAAAATCACGCTCCGACCCACTGGAGCAGAGTTACGCGGGTAAAACCTCGGGGCGCAGCTAGTGTACTATAACTCAAAACAACTATCTGTGGCTCACACAAGTAATTGTCCCGGGTGGGATTCAAATCCAGAACTGCTGTTACCACTAAGCCATCGGACCGGACCAGTACGATTTAGTAATCATCATTAACTTTTCATCAAGTTATCCATTTAAAGATATATAAACACATTGTCTTTACTAATAAGTATATAAAGCTTAAGCGTTTGTTTGGTTGTATGCGCCAATATCAGAAACTACTGGTCCAGTTTCCACAAATCTTTTAGTATGAGAAAGCTTGTTATATAGTTGATTTATGCGGGTGTAACCGCGTGCGAGAAGCTTAGTGATTTTCATTAAAGAAGTTAAAATGCACCTTACATTACATAACATATCTCCGAATCATTACAGTTAAAGAATGCAGTTGATCTTTACTTTTATGTAATGAATATCGCCATCCATATTTATATGGTATTCATGTCTTTATCATATTGACATAAACGATATTACTCTCATTTAAGTATGTCGGCACCTTTAAACTTTTTTAATTTTCCATAACAACACTTTAGTATCCATGAGCTGCAAGCATTTATTTCCCATGCCTTTTGGACATATAAGTACATGATTACAAATTTATACAGGTAACTGTAGTATCTGACCATCTGATTTATGGATCAATCTAATAATAATAACAAGTTTATTAGGCTATTAATTTCCTCCTTACTTATCTCTACATTTTTGTTTTTTGCAGTCTACTAGTATTCTTGTTAACCCCTCGTGCTAAGCTAAAATGCTTGTGTTACGAGTGGGTTCACGTCGGTAGTGCAATGGGTGGGGTTCGGACCGGCGACCTCAAGATCACAAGTCCGACGCCCTAGCCATCAGGCTACGGCCGCTTTAACATTGTATAAAACAAAGTCGCCTTTCGGTTTGTCTGTCCCTATACATAGGGCATAAATGCTTGATGCTTTTTTTTAGTTATTCAAAATACCGGTTTATATATATAAGAGATCAGCATCACTAGTTATATTATATACTAGACTCCCGCGCGCGGTTTCATCCGTGTACCTCCCATTACATAGGAACTACATAATCAAATATAGCCTTTCTCGATAAATTACCTTTCTAATTTAATAATTTAAATTTAGTTGAAAAATGCTTCTATTCGGTAGAGGATTATTTAAAATGTAAAGACCGATGTGTAATGTTTTTGATTTTTCTTATTGTATTGTTTCCAATTTTTTTTTTTATACATACCTAATAATGTAAATGCATAACAATGTGTCAATAGTGTGTCACAAATGAGTAAATATTTTGAATTTAATATACCTAGATTGTAAGTACAACACTTGTATGCCAGGTACAATATGGCAAATGTGTGAAACTTACTTAATGTAAACAATAACACAAATAAAGATTAATGATTTATGATTTATAACACTGAAATATTTTTTTCAAATTGGAAGGGTAATTCCTGAGATTAGCGCATTCAAGCAAACAAATCAATGTCATCAGCTTAATATATTAGTCTATATACATTGCAGCGTTTCATTGTACGTTACAACATAATACTGCGGTCATACAAAGCGTGATAACTACGGCAAAACCCTCCCTCGGGAGGAGACCCTTGCTCAGCCGTGGGTGTTACACTGGCTGATGATGAAGGCTATGGTAAAAAAACCTTTAAAATACAACCTAAAGTTTAATATCAGTCTGCAATCTAACCTTGACTATCACGGATATGCTTCGCAGACGAAAAGGCCCGTAACAATCAGATGATAGGCCATTTGACACTTCAATTACATAGTTACATGATAGGTACCTTTGTATGGTAATGTAACACTAGACAATCATTGTAACATATGTAACAATGAGTCGAATCATTAGTAACGACCTTTCTGCTACACTCGGAATCAGAGTTGTTTTTGCGAATCAGGAAACAGTTGGATGTGGTCTTGTTAGTGGAATGCAAAAGTAATTTATTAAATTATAAATAGAGCAAGACCACCACCGTTCCTTCGTAGCGTAGCGGTATTTGGCTCGCTTTAAGTCTCGGAGGTCGTGGGTTCGATCCCCACACCGGATAAGAAATCTTTGTGTAAATCCTAAGATTTTTTCCGGGTCTGGTTGGTTGAGGGACTACCCTCCGTGCCTCGGAAAGCACGTTAAGCCGTTGGTCCCTATTGTTATAACATCATCTATAACAAGTGTATACCAGGAACGGGCAGCAGGGTTTCCCTGTGTATTACAACATAATGCTGCAGTCACAAATCCGCCTGCCAAGCGTAGTGACTTTGGCAAAACCCTCCCTCGGGAGGAGGCCCTAATCAACAGTGGACGTTGTACGGGCCGATGATCATGATGATGAAAAAGAGCAATAATGCCGACATAATGAAAAAAGGTACAACTAACAAATTGTTTGTTTAAATCATACAAAAAAATAAAAACGGATTATGCTCCATAGGGTCGGAGTGTGATATTTTGTAGCCTATATGCTAATCGAGCTTATTAAGTATCCCCGTGCAAACTTTCAGCCAAATCCATTCAGTAGTTCTTGCGTGACAGAGTAACAAACATCCATCCATACTCACAAACATTCGCGTTTATAATATTTGTAAGGATAAGGACTTATGCTCTTGAAAAGTCCCCGCGATACAGGGATTAATTTCACTCAGCGTAAACAATACTGTCAGATATAATCTACTAGATTCTAGATAAGGTCAGAAATGAGATGCTTCCTAACCATTATGTCAGCTCGATTTGAGTAGCATTGTATTGTATGAAGAGGTCATAGGATGTCGATTAATAAGTTAATTTTATATCATCAGTGAATAATACAATATCTTTTAATCTTACAACTTCCTATTAGTAAGATAATACGAAATGAAATGTGCTTAGTTAGGATAGCGCATGCTTAGCTATTATGGCCAAGGTACTAAAAATATAAACGGATTAGTTACGCGTTACTCTGCTCCAGAGGGTCGGAGTGTGATTTTTTGTAGCCTATATGTTAATCGAGCTTATTAAGTATCCCCGAGCAAACTTTCAGCCAAATCCATTCAGTAGTACTTGCGTGAAAGAGTAACAAACAAACATCACATTCTTACAAACTTCGCGTTTACAATATTAGTAGGAAAGACCTTTTCTCCCTAATTCTAAATAAGCAAATTATTGATATAGGTAGCATTACTCAATTTCGAAAAAAGCCAAGTGCTGCCTTTTCTGTTTATGGCAGAATATTAATTTACAATATGAATAAAGAAACGCATATTTGACATTCAATTTTATATATGACTATCTATCTTCCGCGTGGTTTCTCAGTTCTTGTTACTCATGTTCTCGTAATAATTTCATCACTAAATATAGCCTTCCTTGATTAATAGACTATCTAACACTGAACGAATTGTTCAAACCGAATCAGTAGTTCCTGAGATTAGCGCGTTCGAGCAAACAAACTCTTCTGTAGAGTATATTTTATAATGAAGTTCCTACGCTAATGGAAGATAAGTGAGTAAACCAACGCGTGGAAGCTAGTGTGTTATATTTTAATATATAGATTAATAGGAATTGCTTTTTCTCATCGTATGTTCGGCGAAAAAGCATACGGCCCGCCTGTTGTAAAGCCGTTACTGTAACATATGAACGCATACTAATATATGTTTTTGCTACCTCAAGTAATTAATTTCGCCTTTGGAAGCTTCATCTTTTTATAATTAACCCTTTGTCTGGTTGTATTCACATAGTAATAAAAAAATCATTAAAGTATGGGAGTAATAAAAAATTTATTACTGGTACTTTTTATTTTTATTTAAGAAACTCCAGCACAAAACAGTATATACGGCGTACTTAATTTCTGACACGTTCTCTGACAAACATATTATTATGGTAGTGCAGAGATAAAGTAGTAAAGTAGTAGGTATGTGCACTAAAATAATAATTGTAATCACAAATAATGAAGAAAAACCTTTAAAAATATATAATTTAATCTAAAAATATTTAACATACTCAAAAATCGTAAAAAATTGTAAAAAAATAATATATATTTATTTAAATAATTATAATTATGAAATTATTATCTAAATATTTGGAACAATGAAATGACTGAGATTTCGTAAACCATTAAATTTATTCAAAATCGTGTAACTTTGGTAAAATCCTACATATAAAAAAATATATTAAAGGTTCAGTTTTTAAAAAGATTTGAAAGTGTAAATTAAATGACAATTAATTAAATTGTCTGGAAAATCGTTCAGATAAATAATAACTATAATCTAAATATTTAACGGGAATTTACTTACACTATTTTATTAATACACAATAAACCAGATTTATGATTGACAATAACAAGAGGCTCTATTAGATATATTATTCAACAAAATAGTATACATACATAAATAATGCGAGCATTTTTAGCATTAATTAAAGTAATGGAATGTGGAGTATAACTAAACGTGGCTAAACAAGATTAATGTTATCATAGGAAGTCTCCGCTAAGCATTCACTTTCTAAACCAGAGCGCCGCCGTCCAACCACAGTGTATAGGAATTAGTGTGATAACTGACCAAATGCGAAAAAAAAAAAGAACTTGCTTCTATACATGGGTCTCTCACGGGTCTGGTCTTGCTTCTATGTAGTAAAAGCATCTTAACTAATTAGAGTCACTGTCAGTCTAAGAAAATAAAGAGCTAATATAATGGTGAGTTGACACGACTGGTCTTGAAATCGTAATCTCTTAAACTGATTTAAAAACCATCTTATCAAAAATACCATATTTATACCAATTATAAAGTGGATATAAGTATTGTTTTATTTGAAATATTTTTTTTTAATATATTTTAAGATATTTCCACGATATTACAAATTATACAAGTCAATAATGTGTTTAATTAGTCTGATTAACAAACTATATTGCAGTAATGTTCAAAGTAAGATGCCTAGTTAATGCATTTTGTGATGTTTATATACGCGTATCGAAGCATTAATTATTTAAAACGTGATTACCTGACTAACAGTCATTATGATGACCAATTATGTAAATAATTTGATCTTCGCATTATCAGCACTACCATTTAGCATAAATTCAACACTTTAATGACAACTTTCGCTGGATTGTTTATTTATTAATGAATAGTGATTACTTACACTGTAATACAATTGTATTTAATTTAGAACACTATTTTATTTGATATTATATTATTATAATGAGCAATTTTCATTTGATATTTACGAGTTTTTTTAAATTAATGTTTTTATATCTTTATCTACCTCTATACTAGTATAAGTAAGCTGAAGAGGTTGATTGTTTGTTTACTTTAGCGCGCTAACCTCAGGAACTACTGGTCCCATTTGTTGAGGAAGGTTATAGACTATATTTAATTTGAACTTCCTACGGGAACGGGAGTTACGTGGGTGAATTAGATTTGAACGTGACAACTATATTGTTTAGGACATGCGTTCTATATCGTCACATGTTCGTATCTATTAGTTATATAAGACGTCCGTTTCTACACAGGAGGGCAGTGTTCAGGGGTAGACTGTCCAAACTCCTACTCCAAACAATATGCTATACGTGAAAGCTATCGTCTTGAGTTGCCCTAAATCACTAATGTGTATTGCCGTAACACATGATAAAAGTCTAATAAATAAAAGATTTGAAATAATTAACATACTGATACATATATTCTGCCGCTACTCACCGGACCGAACCATACTGAGTTTTATTTCACTGTTTTAACATATCAATGACACTTTCCCTCTCGTAATTGCAACGTAATATAAGTCTTACGATGACAACTCATTCTCACGGACATTCATTACTCATTCACCATTCATATTGTTCGTTCAATGAGTGAATGAAATAATATGGTAAATAAAAGAATTTTGAGGATATCCATTGTTGCGTTGTCTAGACATTGGGTACGATTTTGGTGAAAGATTTTAATGACTATAGAAATTCTAATGCAGTTATTTAAATTTTTGAACAATGCAACTATGTAGTGAAACGTAAAATTGTATATATACTATACTTTGTATTTATCTTGGGTTAATGACTTAGGGTAATAACTACTATTTTATAAACATTAGAAGTCAAGTTGATGATAACTAATAACATAAAGGCAATAAAATACGTATCTTCTCTTTTCATTGTCCTGATTGAACTACCTAATAAGAACAGGAAATATATAGCACACAGGTATTAACGCTATAAAATTACCTTTTTATATTACCCGACGTTTCGATCAAGATTACATACATTGATCGTGGTCGCACGATCAATGTAACTTGCTTAACTTTTATCGCGTTAATACCTGTGTGCTATATATATTATAATTATATTACGCGAAAGTTTAAAAGTTTATAAGAACAGGAAACTCCCAAACTAATTTAAACTGTGACGTCCGTAGGCATTAGTATTTTTTTTACATACCATTTGTATTCTAACCTAGTCACCAGTTTATATCTAAAATTTTAAATATTTTTTATTTCAAAAATAAATAATAATAATATAGAATAAAAAAAGAAAACAAGAATGAAAATTACAAAAAACACATACTTTTTTCTATGGCTACTAGTGAGAAGGAAGATGTGCTTTTTTATGAGCAAAGCACTTTTTTTTCTTTTTTTTTGTGTTTGACTCACGTAGCCACGAGGCTTTTGCTACTTCACCGGGCATAAAGGCGAGCAGAGCTCCGGCCTTAATAAATGGTTATGAGCATAGCACCTCAAAATGGGGGCTCAAGTTAAATGGACGTTAACAAGCTGATACTACATCAGCACGTTCATGTCCACAGTTGAACATGGATAGTAACTCAAGTAGTTTTTTTTTTTTTTTTTTTTATTTATTTACTTTATGTACACACATATCATTAAAAAGAAAAATATTAAAATACAAGAAACATAGTACAAAGGTACTGCTTATTTCTAATGAAATTTCTTCCAGCAGACCCGCGAAAGGAAAAAACAAATAGAGAACAAGAATAGTGTGTAGGGTTAGGAAACCAAAATACAGATGATCATGAAATAATATAGACTATGAAGAATAAATTAATTATAAAAAATAAACTTACATATTAATACATAAACAAATACATAAATAAATACATATAAGGCATCATAGACATACATTCAAATATATAAATACATACTATCATGATATACTTAAATAATGTTCCTTTAATCGTTTCTTGAAGAGGAAAATATTTTTACTATCTCTTATGTTAGTCGGGAGAGAATTCCATAACCTCACTGCATGAACAGTTAAGGAATTTGAGTAGAATCCGGTTTTATGGGGTGGAAATTTAAGGATTGATCTAAGATGCGACCTGCAGGGCTTGTCACTAGTGTAGGTGTAGGAAAAACGCTCCTGCATGTAGGGAGGGGATGAAGGGTTGTGAAGGATATTAAAAAGGACACACAATATTCGAGTATTCCTCCGAAAACGGATAGGGAGCCACTTGAGTTTGTTGCGAAATTGGGAGACATGATCAAATTTCTTGAGTCCAAATATAAAACGGATACATAAATTTTGCAAACGCTCAAGTTTATCTAACAGCTCCTCATTAGCATCCAAATAGCAAGCATCAGCCGTAATCTATAATGTAGTACATTCAACAAAAGAGATAGGTTTACACCCTATGAAATGAATTTTAAATGTATATGTACACGTTTATGGAAAGAGTTTACTATTATGTATATTTGTATACAGATAGCTGTGAACTCTTCGCCGAAAAATAATTACCGGTTGTCGTAGTAACAAAAACATATTTATTTATATTATGAGATAACGACGTGACGGTGTAAACCTATCTCTTTTGTTGACTGTACACTGATCCCACTATACGCCTGACATAACTACCAGTAAAGCTAGTTATGAATCGAAATGGGGAAAGACTTTATTCAAAAGAAGCATTACATTAAATTGTATAAAGCAAAGTCGCTTCCCGCTATCTGTCTGTGACTATGTTTGTTTAGATCTTTAAAACAACGCAACGGATTTTGATGCGGTTTATTTGGCAGATATAGGCATTCACGAGGTAGGTTTATATGTCTAATACATCAGCATTACACCCGTGCGAAGCAGGACCGGGTCGCCCGTTTGTTTTAATATAATTTTGTAAATATACTTATATGTATGTTTTAAAATACATACTATGTATTGTTAATGGAATGGCATATATTTTAAGAGCTCCTTATAAAGTTATCATTAGTAGGTCAAGTTGAATCGCTGCAATATCCACTAGAAAGTGGATTATGATAACTTGTATCCAACAAAAAGGGATTAACTTTGGCGCAGTGGTTATGCAAAACTACTTAATAATGTAGTTTGCCACGAGGCTTTTGCTTCACCGGGCATTAATTCAAGTACTGCCAGCCTTAATAATGCATTTATGTGTGACTTTCGAGCTCAGAACCGAATTAGACCACCTGTATATTCCCATGGGTGTCGTAAGATGCGACTAAGAAACGTACAGCTGATAAATGGGTAGCAGGATCTATCAGTTCATAGGTACTCCTTACTACGAACACAAATCCACCTGCCAACCGTGGTGATTATGGCTCATAAAGTAAGTAAGTGTGACTTTACTGTGGTAAATGAACTTTAATTTTGATAGTTGGGCTTTTCACTTTCTCATCTTATAACTCTTTTAAAACTTAAGTACGTTTTAATAGTATGATAATGCTTATCATGTTACTATATGTCATACAACAAAACCTTTTTTTTCGTAAAGTTGCGTTGGTGCATACACAAATTGGGCATGAAGAATTAAAAATCATATTTAGTCCGTCAGTTAGATTACTTAAAAATATTGGACACATATTTTTTTATTTATCAAATCAATAAAAATTTACTCAGATCTGTATCTTTGAATTTTTTGTTTTCTGTTGCTCTGTAGCAACAACAAACTATAAAGTTCAGGAGAGGGGGGCTTGTGACGTCACTACTAGGTAAAATTGTACCTAGAAGTGACGTCACACGTCATTGCAACGCGCTGTATCTTCGTCATTTTTTGTTTGAGGAACGAAAAAACAAATACGTGTCCAATATTTTTTGGTAATCTAACTGACGGACTAAATTGATTTTTTTATTCTTCACGCCTATTGTCGTGACAATTTGACATCAGTATATTACTAAAGAAACGATTAATTAACATCACTACATAATAGTTTAAAACCAAGCGCTTCGTATCGTAAACAGTAAGTGAATCTATCAAGAATATTTTTTTAATCGTGTTTCAGTCGATCGTGTCGCTAACATCTCATTGAGTTTACTCAACTCGACCAGTGACGTCACATTTCATTCTTTTTTTTATCGGCTACCAACTTTTAAGTAATACAACTGTTCCAAACAAACTGTGTTACGTTTTATGGTGACAAGCTGTTTAGCCGAGTGACTCAGTTAAAAAAACATGTATATTATTGTGTGCTCGCATTTTTTGTCTTTTGACAAAAACAACTTTCTAGTTAGTTAGTTTGGCAAACAAGTATACGGCCTATCTCATGGATACCGTGAGTGACTTCCATATTAAATCTTTTTTTTTTTGCATATTTTATCCTTTGAGCTCAATGGATCAATACTGTAAATAGCTGTAACAATAAACATAACCACAATGTGAGTTCTTCTTAAGCCTTAAAAACAGAGTTATGACTCTGTTTTTAAGGCTTAAGAAGAACTCACATTGGGCGTCAAATATGGATTCAGTCTAAAAAATACACCAAATATAAAACAGTCGAACTTAGAAGCTGCTCTTGCTATTGAACAAAGTAGAGCGACAGTTGCACTAAACTCTCCTAAAATACTAAAAGTCATAATCCCTCAATCTCATCGCCAGCGACCGCCCTGAGCCGATGTCCAAGCCTCACAGGGGCTTTTGCGCATGTTACTTAGTTTGTACTTGTCTGGCTGGAGCTCTGCTCGCCTTTATGCCCGGTGAAGAAGCAAAAGCCTCGTGGCTACATACGTAAGTCCATCCGAAAAAAAAAATACCTTGCTATTGGACAAAACCAAATCGTGTAGACTAACGCTCGTTGATGTCTTTTGTATGGAACTACTGCCACAGTTGTATCTTACTGAATTAAGAAATTATAAAAATAATAAAAAAACAGTTTTTTCAGTCTGTTCCGCTCCAGTCTTCCCCCAATTTGGCTTCTTCATCTTACAGTGACGTCATCTGCGGGTATATTAAGATTGACGTCACTGAAATATTGTCCTTTAAAACAAGTTGAATTGCTTCCTTAGCTATAAGTCTATACCTTATTCTTCCCAATAATATCATCATCATCATCAGCCCGTATAACGTCCACTGCTGAACATGGGCCTCCTCCCCAGGAGGGTATTGTCATAGTCACCACGCTTGGCAGGCGGGTTGGTGACCGCAGTATTCTGTTGTAACACACAAGGAAACGCTGCTGCCCGTTTCTTAAAATACGATTATTATAGATCATGTTATAACAATCGGGACCAACGGCTTAACGTGCTTTCCGAGGCACGGAGGGTAGTCCCTCAACCAACCAGACCCGGAAAGAAATCTTAGAATTTACACAAAGATTTCTTGTCCGGTGTGGGGATCGAACCCACTACCTCCGATATTTAAAGCGAACCAATTACCGCTACGCTAAGGAGGTTGTATATAATAATATACTCGTTCCTAATAACCAAGGTATTTTCTCATCTATATAAATTAAACTCTTTGTGCTGACTGTCTGATAGAATTTTAGTTCATCACTACATAGCATAAAACAAAGAAGCGTCCCGCTGTCTGTCCATCCCTATGTATGCTAAGATCTTTAAAACTGTGCAACAGTATAATACATCAGTATTAAACCCGTGTGAAGCCGGGGCGGGTCGCTAGTATATAATAAGGTGTGGTCATCGAGAAATTTACTAAAAAATAACACTCTTTAAATCTCTTAAACTTAAACTTAAACTCTTTCAAGCAAATTATTCGTTTAATATATTAATTATAATACATAAAATTTTATATATCACAAACAAGTCTTTACCATTAATTTGTGTCTGAATAAGGATGCCAGTTCACTTTCTCTCGGTTTTTTGCCGAAGTGAGCGACAGCAGGCTTCGGGCATTTAATTCAATAAGATGTGAACCACAATATGTGAACCTTTCACTCTTATCGAATTTGGAGTGAACCGAACAACTGAGATGGTATACTAAATTATAATAAACTGGCTGTGCCTCGCGGTTTCACCCGCGAAGATCCCGTTCCCGTAGAAACTATATGGTAAAATATAGCCTACGACACTCACAAATGACGTAGTTTTCTATAGGTAAAAGAATTTTCAAAATCGGTTCATTGGTTCCGGAGATTACCTCTACAACGTCACAAACTTCAAACTTTTCCAATTTTTTTTTTTTTTGTTTTTTTTTTTTTTTTAAAAAGACAACTCCCGCACTAGGGAAATAAATCCCTGTGTCGCGGGGGACTTTACAAACATACATTTCACGGACACAAAGAACACCCAGACTCAGAACAACTATTTGTGGTTCACACAAATAATTGTCCCGGGTGGGAATCGAACCCAGAACACCAAGTCTCAGAGGCAACTATCGTAACCACTGAGCCACCGGTGCAGTCAAGTAATTTATAATATAAGTATAGAGTAATTTATAATATAAGTATAGATTAAGCTGTAATATTTGAAATTGAACGACGGCAACTATTATAAATTATCGGTTTTAAGTAATTATTATTATGATATTATATAATTAAGATGCCGTTTGGTTTCTGGACCTCCCCCTCGCGACCTTTAGTTTGCAAATAACTTGATGCCCTCGTGGACCCAACTTCTGAGTGGCCCGCGAACTGTATATAACTCAGAAGTAACTTGCCTAACGATTTATCATAGATAATAATTAGGGTAAAAGTCGCTATAACTATATATTATAGTAGCTAGTAACCCTTTTTTTTTTTTTTTTTTTTTGTTGTCCGGGGGGAAATGCATTGACGCATTCCCACCACCGTTGCAGCGTATTTGCGCGCTGGCGGTGGGATATGTGGGACTCGCCCTCTCCATAGCGTAAAGTCATACCACGAGGAGAGGACCCTACACCACTAAAACCTCCCGGACACTCTTTCGATCCGCCGTTGGCGGGGGTCGGGTACGCATGAGCAATCCGGCCCCCCGACGGCAACCGCGGCCAATATGGTACCGCGGGATCTCCAGAGTAGCTAGTAACCCTACTAACACTGAAAGATTTTTTTTCAAATCGGACTAGTAATTCTTGAGATTAGCGCATTCAATTAAACAAAATAACTTGTCAGCATCATAAGAGTATAGTGTACAAATTGCGATGGTTGAAAATTATTAATTATAAAACCAAGCCCTCCGACCGTCTGTCTGTTCGTAGTAAACTTAAAAATACAACGGATTTTCAAGTATTGTATATACAGTGGAACGCTTATAACGTAACGGAAAGGTCATATACATAGAAAGAGCAAGGCTTCTTTGGATCATAACAAACGATATGGCAAGGGTTTCAACTCAAAATAAAATACTCCAAAAAAATGTTATTTTGCAAACAGAAAATAAAAATGCGGAACCCTTTATTCAGAAATACCAGGAGTAAGTGGTTTACTTGCAAATAGTTTGTTGACATCGATCAGCTGATTGAGTGCTAGTGATGTATTTATTTCAATTTGAAAAGTTTGGTTTCTGGTATCTATGAATTTAAAAAAATCATTACTTCCGGACTAGTAGAGATAGGATTAAATAACTCATGCCATATCGTTTGTTATCATTCAAAAAAGCCTTGCTCTTTCTATGTTTACCCTTTCCGTTACACCTTGTATACAATGTGAAGAGATATCACCTTTTAAACTAGATATCATCTTTTAAACTAGATTCGAATGAAGGGCTTGAATGTATTTTTAGGCAATGAAAAGACAGCTGACGGTGGCACTTGATGTTGAATAAAATTTGCGTGCTGTCATTGGCTTATATTTATGATGTTGTGGTTCTCGCCAAATGGTTAATGCTGTGCTAATTTATTGTTAAATTTTGAATTTAACAACAAATGTCTTGCCATCCAATCCAATCCATAATTAAAGGTAATCAAAAACAATTTAAAAACACAATAAAGAGCCCAAGACTTAAGAACTTCAAAATAAAATATACAATTCTTCTATATTGTAAAACATATTCTCCACATTTAGTTGGCTTGGATTGTTTAAACAACTACTGGAACCACTCATGTTGACAAAACTTATAAAATCAATACATTTAAAGACCCATGTTATTATAAGCCGCGCCAATAAAGAAACGAATCTAAAATGGCGTCCATGAATGTCACTGACAGATGGTAGGATCAGCAAATAAAAAGAAAGATAGAAAGAAAGTTTGTTTATTGTATATGTAGGTAAAATACAATTGTTAGTTTTATGTGTTGAAATGTGTACGTATACAAAAAAATACATAATCTTTCATAAAAATTAGAACTGCTCATTTGCTTACTTTTCTTTAACATTTTTAACCTTAACCACTCGTAATTAAGTCGTGATTTTCCGTTAGCTTTCTTTACGGATATTTTTTTTGCATGCGGTACGCGCAGTGTGTGACTAAGACATCAACAGTTTAGAGTGAGAGCGCATGATCGCCGCTGCCATTTTAGATTCGTTTCTTTATTGGCGCAGGTTATAACAAAAAACATCTTATTACATTGATACATTATACAGCTGTTCATTGTTTTCTTTTTTTTTGTTGATTGATTTAAAAAAATATATGTCTTTAGTAAATAATATCACCCACAAAATTTACGGCAACAAACAAAAAGAATAATTGTGTAAACTAGTCTTTTAAACGAAATAAATTAAATATTTATAAGCATTATGATATAATCTTTGCAATATTTTGTGAACATTATGAGGTGGTAACGAGAAGTTAACTGTGTTAATAAATATTAATAACACATCACAACTAAGCGCTAAGTAGATTAGCTAACTCTAAACAGTCACACACTAAGTTGGTATATTACATACTAGCCCCCGCGCGCGGTTTTACCCGCGTAGCGCTCGTTCCCGTGGGAATCTCATAGTTATATATAGCCTATGTTACTCCTGGATAATAGAGCTTTCTATTGGTAAAATAACTTTTGAAACTGACCCTGTAGCTCAGGAACATATTCAATGGAAACAAACAGTCAAAATGTTCCTCTTTATAATATTAGTCTATCTATCTATATCCTAGACAAATACAACTACAGTGGAGCGATCGATAGCAAAAAATCGCTGAGCTAGTCTAATCAATCTAAATCTTTACTAATATTATAAAGTAAAAGCTTGTATTTTTGTATGTTTGTTTCTTATGAACTCAAAAACTACTAATCGCATTACGATAATTCTTTCACTATTAGAATGCTACATTATCCCTGAGTAACTTAGGCTATATTTAATTATAAAGTTCCCACGGGAACGGGAAATACGCAGTGAAACATCATGCGGGAAGCTAGTTATTAAGAAAGTTTTTTGTGACATTCTAGGTATTCAAAAGTAAATCTATCTCTCCTGTTCAATCTCTGTAACCCAAACAATGCCTAAATTCGTTACTTCCCTATTAAAATGAAGGCGGAATCATACTTTCCGGCTTATTTGCCGAGCTAATGACAACCATTGTTTGTACCGGCCGTGGTTTACTTGTCGTTCTCAATGGCGTTTTGTGACGTAACTCTTGTTATCATGTCACATACTTACATTTTTTAAAGACAGTGCGTAATTATCAAGCTGTTTGAATCTAATCCTCGATTCTAGCTTCTTGCTTCACCCTTTTCATTTGAGTAGCTTCATAATAAAATAAACCCCATACTTTCCTAAATAAATGGGCTATCTAACATTAAAAAAACTTGTCGTACCTAGTTTCTAATATTAGCGCCCATTTATCGAGGAATGTTCCAACGGGAACTCGAGTTTAGCCGGTGATACTAGTAGAGAGAGATATTAAATAAATAAATAGACACAGATAACACAAAACAAAAGTAATAAGGATTCCTGACTCGTTGCGGACTTAACAATCACGTGACACAGACTGCACCAGTGGCTCAGTAGTTACGGTAAATGCTTTTGTAATCTCTAGTTCTAGGTGCGGTTCGGACCTGGGACATTCTCTCTATCTTGGCGTGCTTGGTGTCCGTCCATTGATTGACATGAAAATGATGAAAGTCAACGCGACACTGGGATTAATATATGTAGTGAGGGAGTTCATCACTCATACTTAGATCCACAGTTACAGCAAGGAGTGTTTGGCCATAGTCACCACGCTTAGCAGGCGGATTGGTGATCACAGTTTAATGTTAAAACACAAAGGGAAACACTGCTGGTATACGAATATAAAATGGTATTAAATTGTTAAAGATAACAATCGGGACCAATGGCTTTTCGTGCTTTTAGAGGCACGGGTCCTCCAGCTTGTGAATCTATTTAATACTGTCCTAGTTTAAGAAATTTCAGTTAAACTGCGACTTATCACACCCAGTATCCATAACATCATAAATCATTGTTACCGACGAATTTTATTATTCTAGCGTGAGTATACTTAGTCTTATATATTATAGCCTGGAAGAAAGTAGTGTGAACATATAAATTACACGTCAAAGCACTTAGTCTAAACTGGCGACTTCCTTTGGTAAGCATGCAAGGAAAACTACAAGGTGCTCTACTTGCTTGTACTACCGTAACACATCGCAATGTGTAGTAGGTACTAATAGGATAGTATTTTATCGCATATCAGATCCTCACTAATATTATAAACGCGAAAGTTTGTAAGTATGAATGGATGGATGTTTGTTACTCGTACACGGAAAAACTACTGAATTGATTTGGCTGAAACTTTGAATTTATTTCCGAGTCTGGTCAGTTGAGAGAGTACCTTCTGTGCCTCCCAGAGCAGGTCCCGAATATAATTATATGCCAGGAAGCGGGCAGTAGCGTTTCCGTGTTTATACATAATATTTCAATTAATGTAGTTTATTATTAAATAATAACAAAACGTTGAATTTGCCCCATAAAAATATCCTCAAAATTTTGAGTTTCTAATCACTACATTAGAGATCTAATCACTACATCTGCCGCGTGGTTTCCGGCTTAGAATAGACCACCACATATCCTCCTATGGGTGTCGTAAAAGGCGACTAAGGGACATATGGCTGATGGATGGGCAGCAGCGTCTATTAGCTCAAGGCTTACATCTTACTGCGATCACCAATCCGTCTGCCAAGCGTGGTGATTATGGCAATATCCCTCTACGATCCTGGCTTGCCAAGGTCTGTTATGATGTTCAGCAGTAGACGTAAACGGGCTGATGATGATGATGATGATGAATCACTACATACGCACAATATTAGATATATAATACGTTATTTAGTACCTACTAGCTTTTGCAACATAAAAAGTAGCCAATGTAAGATTGTGATTCCATTATTATTCATGAATGTCAATCTAAGGTAAAAAGTTGGCTTTTGTCATTGAGCTATGAGGATACAGAAAATATTCTTCAGTAGATGTATTCGTTTTGCATTTTGCTAAAACTCACTCCACATAATTCACGCCACAAAATTCACTCACACGTACACACACACACATACACATACACACATCCTACGTTTATCATAATTTAAGATATTTAGGTAATTTTTCGCTTACACATATTTTATAGTATTGTTTTTTTTTTTTTTTCTCTTCTTATACTGTATTCTTCAATTGACTTGTAATAGTGTAAAAATACTGGGAGAAGGCGCTGACTACTGACATACAGGCATAAACCTAGTTTGGGAGTCAGAGGCTTTATAATTTCTTTTGTAAAACGCATTATGTCAATAAAAGATTATTATTATTGATGAAAAGCCAATAATACTTACAATTCGTAATTAATCGGAGTATTTGTATGGGAAATGAGATAACGTTTACATTACTTCTGGCCATTGCGATATTTTTTTTTTTTTTTTTTAAGAAGACAATCCCGCACTAGGGAAATAAATCCCTGTGTCGCGGGGGACTTTACAAACATACATTTCACGGACACAAAGTACACCCAGACTCAGAACAATTATTTGTGGTTCACACAAATAATTGTCCCGGGTGGGAATCGAACCCAGAACACCAGGTCCCAGAAGCAACTACCGTAACCACTGAGCCACCGGTGCAGTCGATATAACTTGACTTCATTACAAAACCTGGCCAGGCTCATGTTTACAGTTAATTCACCATTACTAAATGAAGACAGAATCCAAATAGTTAAAATGGTTTATCGTTTACTTGATTATTTTTATTATTCTTGACCTGGCGATACATCTATCAACCTTATGTTAAGAGGCGTAGGGGTCAAAATACAGAGACAGCTGCAGCCAGTACAGTAGACATATACAGCACTAACCCCATATTCACGTAGGTTTCCCCCATTCAATCGAAAAATTAAAAAAATAAATATATATTCAACGAGCTTTTTACTGGTATCCGCTTGTTATAGATGACTCGGAAATCAGGCACGGAGGCACGGAGGGTAGTCCCTCAACACACCGTACCCGGAAAAAATCTTAGAATTTACACAACGATTTCTTGTCTGGCGTGGGAATCGAACCCACGACCTCCGGGACTTAAAGCGAGCCAAATACCGCTACGCAACGGAGGTTGATATCATGCGAGTACCAATAAGTTAAGTATATTAAAAGTTTATGATAAACCATAACTAAATAATACTCCTAATCCATTAAAATACTACTCGAGTCCGCACTTAAGTTGGGTATATAAATGTATATATATATATATATATATACAGGGTGTCCCAAAAGGTTAAGTAGCTGGGAAAGGGGGTGACAGGGGTGGACACAATGGTCACTAGAAAAATAAAAATAAAATCCGCTCTGGGTATTAAAAAAAAAATGGCATTTTTTTTTAAACTTAAAATTTTACACCTTGTTATTTTTGATGTTGATGTTGATGACCTTGTTGTTATTGAAGATTACATAACAGCATTTTTTTTAAATACAGCCATATTTGTAGGTACAGTTAGCACAAGGTGTAAAATTTTTAGTCTTTTAAAAAATGCCATTTATTTTTTTAAACACCCAGAGGGAATTTTTTATATTTTTCTGGTGACCCTTGTGACCATCCCTATCACGCCCCTTCCCAGCTACCTAATCTTTTGGGACACCCTGTATATATATATATGTAAAAACATAGTAAACTATTACAACATTGGTGTACAACATAAAGTTCTCGATAGCAACAAATGGCAGTAAGCACGCGAGATATAGCGTAACTTGGACCGTACCTCTTTAAACTAATCTTATGTCAGTCATTTGAACTCATATGTAAAAGTATATGTAATATGATTGCTACATACATATATTGTGATATACGCGTTGATTATTAAAATAGAAATGAATATAATAGAGCCTATAAATGGGCTATCTAACACAGATTTTTTTCAATTCAGGCCAATTGTTCCTGAGATTAACGCGTTCAAGCAAACAAACAAACTCTTCAGTTTTATATATTAGTATAGATCATAGCATGAAACAACGTAAGAATAATGAAGCATTCTAATGGGGAAAGAATTAATGAAATCCGTCCAGTAGTTTTTGAGATTATTCGTAACAAAAATATATACAAAAACACAAATCTGTCCACTTTATAATATTAATAGCTTTCCGCACGCGATTTCATCAGCGTAACTCGCGTTCCCGTAGTAACTTCATAAATAAATATAGCCTTCAAGGATCGCGCGTTCAAATAAACAAACGCCATTTAACAGGTAGGTAGAACTTTTAACAGGTAGGTAGAACTTTTAACAGGTAGGTAGTACTTTTAACAGGTAGTAGTGGTCGCTCAACAGGTAGGTAGTACTTTAAACAGGTAGTAGTGGTCGCTCAACAGGTAGGTAGCACTTTTAACAGGTAGTAGTGGTCACTCAACAGGTAGGTAGTACTTTTAACAGGTAGTAGTGGTCGCTCAACAAGTAGGTAGTACTTTTAACAGGTAGTAGAGGTCTCTCAATAGGTAGGTAGTACTTTAAACAGGTAGTAGTGGTCGCTCAATAGGTAGTTAGTACTTTTAACAGGTAGTAGAGGTCTCTCAATAGGTAGGTAGTACTTTAAACAGGTAGTAGTGGTCGCTCAACAGGTAGGTAGTACTTTTAACAGGTAGTAGAGGTCTCTCAATAGGTAGGTAGTACTTTTAACAGGTAGTAGAGGTCTCTCAATAGGTAGGTAGTACTTTTAACAGGTAGTAGTGGTCGCTCAATAGGTAGTTAGTACTTTTAACAGGTAGTAGAGGTCTCTCAATAGGTAGGTAGTACTTTAAACAGGTAGTAGTGGTCGCTCAACAGGTAGTTAGTACTTTTAACAGGTAGTAGAGGTCTCTCAATAGGTAGGTAGTACTTTTAAAAGGTAGTAGAGGTCTCTCAATAGGTAGGTAGTACTTGAAACAGGTAGTAGTGGTCGCTCAACAGGTAGTTAGTACTTTTAACAGGTAGTAGAGGTCTCTCAATAGGTAGGTAGTACTTTTAACAGGTAGTAGAGGTCTCTCAATAGGTAGGTAGTACTTTTAACAGGTAGTAGTGGTCGCTCAACAGGTAGTTAGTACTTTTAACAGGTAGTAGAGGTCTCTCAATAGGTAGGTAGTACTTTTAACAGGTAGTAGAGGTCTCTCAATAGGTAGGTAGTACTTTTAACAGGTAGTAGTGGTCGCTCAACAGGTAGTTAGTACGGTAGTTGCTTCTGGGACCTGGTGTTCTGGGTTCGATTCCCACCCGGGACAATTATTTGTGTGAACCACAAATAATTGTTCTGAGTCTGGGTGTACTTTGTGTCCGTAAAATGTATGTTTGTAAAGTCCCCCGCGACACAGGGATTTATTTCCCTAGTGCGGGAGATGTCTTTAAAAAAAATAAAATAAATAAATAAAATAAAGTTAGTACTTTTAACAGGTAGTAGAGGTCTCTCAATAGGTAGGTAGTACTTTTAACAGGTAGTAGTGGTCGCTCAACAGGTAGGAATTTTGAATTCATCCGACATTGTTAAAAATATGAGGAAACTAAAATATTTCATGATACTAAATTTATTTAATTTATAGATGTACACGAAAGCACTTTTGATTTATATGCGGAAAATGTAACATAATAAAAATATAGTCGGTTGTTGTTACAGTCAAATTTAATTATTGACAACCTCTGTGGCATAGCGGTTTATGCCTCGCTTTAATTCTCGGTGGTCGTGGGTTCGATCACAACATTATGTTACACAAAGATTGTGTTAATTCCTGTCCGAGTCCGGTATGTCAGACAGTTCATAGAATCATATCAAACTGACAATTTATTTTAAAGCGTTGAGACGTTAGATGACTAAAGGACTGACGGTGCGCAAAGAGTTAACCTAGCAATTGAACCGGACAGATCAACGCACAGCCTACCGCTAATAGTAGAGACTTGAAACTAATTAAGGCTGAAGCTCTGCTCGCCTTTATGCCCAGTGAAGTAGCAATAGCCGCCTGGCTAACTATATAATGCCCGTCCGAAAAATAAAGACCTGATAAATACTTGGAGGGTTTATTCTCTATATGACGTAGACATTCAATAAGAAAGGATTTTCAGAAATTCCACCCTTAAGAGTAAGATGGGGTGGCAAAGCTTGTATGGAGAAATCAAAGTCTACGCCTACGAAGTCACGGGCTACAGATAGTCTATGTATACTTATATATAATACTAAAGAGTTTGTTTATTTGTTTGTTTGTGTGAACTCGATAATCTCAGAAACTACTAGTCGGATTTGTATAATTATTTTATCGTTAGATAGCCCATTTATCGAGGAAAGCTATATGTATTTTATTACGAAGTTCCCACGGGAACGGGAGTTACGCGGGAGAAACCGCGTGAGGGAAGCTAATAATAAATATTTATTACATTGATAATACGTGGTATAAGCATGCGCTTGTTCGGACAAACATTTGATCGGTGCACGCACTCACTTTCTATAGAGAATAGATTTGAATCGATAAAGAATTTTTTTTTTTATTGATTTTCGTTATTACTTGCCAGTTACGATGTGACGCGAGGTATATTTGGAAAGTAGTGATTTAGTGGTTATACTACCTAATATATATTATTAAAAAAGTTTATTTGTAGGAATAATACGTTTTATGTATAATTTATTTTGTAATCATACTTCTTAAATTATTGCGCGCGGTGTGACCAAAGGAGTCACGTTATCGTGGGAACTTCATAAAAAAATATATGAAGCCTTTCTCGATAAATGGGCTATCTAACACTGAAAGATTTTTTTTATCGGACAAGCAGTTCCCGAGATAAGCGCGGTCAAGCAAACAAAAAATCAATCAAACATGAATCGAAAATAACACTATTGTTCCGGATTTCTGTGGGTTTAATTTTTAATTTTACAACGATCGGAGGTTAAATGCAGGAAATAATATTATTATCAAAACCGAAACTAGTTTTCGTTTTATTACAATTAGTCTTAATCCAAAGTGAACGTTTAATATTTTAAAATATTTAACTAATATGATAAGACTAACAATCTACATCCTTCGATGTATAAATTTAGTTGTAATAAAAAAAACAAAAAGTAATAACGAATACCTAATCCTAATTGGAACATAATTTATCAACATTTCAGGATATAAAAAAACCTTCCAGTCCTTACGAAATTTTCGTATTATTATATTTTCTTAAAGAAAATATAGGTAATATTCTAAATCCCAAATATTATAAATGCGAAAATATCTCTGTCTGTTTCGCTTTGACGCCTAAACTGCTGAACCTATTTTAATAAAATTTGGTACTGAGATAGACTACCGTACATATGCTTTTATCGCGAAAAAAACGTTTCCATAGTAAAAATACCACGCGAAAGAAGTCACCGGAAAAAGTTAGTTGGTTAAAACTGATCGAGTTCTAAACCGAATGCTGTTAATAAGATAAAATCAAACTAGAGTAGTAACTGACCAATGGACAATGACATTTGATATAGATCCGGCTTCGATTGGGCGAATGTAACGAAAACTGTACAAATTTATGTTCAACCTTCTTATACTACCTATTTTATGAGAGTGAATGAAGCGAAAGATGTGTGTATGGATCGTAGCAAGTGGAGGTCCATTGTCTCTGCCTACCCCGCTGCGAAACAGGCGTAAGCTTATGTATACATACATATTACATTATTGAAGTACATTTAAACAACAAAGCGTACATTACAATTATAATAAGGCACTAATGTATAACAGAAAATAATGATACATATGATATGAATGTGATTACAGTTATAGTAAGTATTTTAAACAATTGAAGGCACACAAGTGCAAGTTTTTATTTTATGTCATTGATATGATGACTAAATGTGATTTTTTTTTGTGACAATGACAATAAATTTTTTCAGCAAGCAGAAAAGCAATCGAAGTATCCTTGGGGTATGAACCAGGTGGCTAATCACGTAACGATAAACTATGATTTCGATAAAAATGTCTTCTTCTGTGGCGTTATTGTAACGTTTTTCCTTTATAATAGTTACTCTATTATTGAAGCACCATCAACTTAATAAATTGACTTTTTTTTTAATATTTTTGGCATGCTGATTAGCGTAGACATTTTTATAGTTTTTTTTCTTCTTCTCCGGGCACAAACATTTGTCGAAGTCTTAGTAATGTCATCATGTGTTTCTCTATCGATACGGTATTAACATATTATGTAGTAAATACTATATTGAACTAATTTCATAAATCAGCTTAATTAATTGTATAGGCAGTTATAACAGAATTAAGAAATTGGTTCTGATAGCAGCTTGTTACAACATGTTCCGTTGCGATATATGTTCATATAAGAGTTCTAGTTAAGTATATATTAATATTCTTATTTTTTTAAATTAATAAATGAAGTATATTTTATACTTTAAAATATAAAATGATTGATCATAAAAAAACTGAATGCACATCAAATTAAGGAAAGTTACATTTTGGAATGAAAGCAGTTTGTCTCTGATAGGTTTATCATCATCATCAGCTCGTATAACATCCACTGCATATCATGGGCATTCACTCAACGGGAGAGCCATATTCAAAATACTTGGCAGGCGGGTTGGTAACCACAGTATTATGTACCTACAGTATACATGTTACGGCTAATAGCCGAAGTGCGGCTACACCTAGTTTTAGCCGGCTACAACTAGGTGCAGTCGGCCACATGCGTTTATAAGTCCCTGTTCGACTCCATTGGTTTCGGTTTGGGTTATTTATTTTTAACCACCCCCACCTTTTTGTCCCTTGCATAGGTATTGTTTAATTTAGAGTTAACTTAGAGGAACTTATAGGAACTTATTAAGGTTGACCTAAGTTTAACCGCAAGTTGTCGGCTGCACCTAGTTGTAGCCGGCTAAAACTAGGTGTAGCCGCACTTCGGCTATTAGCCGTAACATATACACAGATAAGCGCTGCCGCCCGTTACCTGCTGAGAGTTGGGTGAGGCAGAGGTTATTTTTTTATAACCAACCAGGAGCGCCAGTTGGTATTTTATTTTGGTGTGCAATAAGTATTTTGATGTCTCTTGGAGTTTAATTCAACGTTGTGTACAAATTGTATATTTTTGATGTGACCTGTTCTGCTTCATATTTATTAGTAATTAATATATATTATTAGTGTTAATTCCCGATGTTATCCATCAAACCGTTTTGGTAAAAAATTGGTCCTCATAATTCAAACAAAAAACATTTTTTTAATCCGTTCAGTCGTTCGTTAATTATTTTAGCGTAACCAAGGGAAATAAGGATGCATATTTATATTATATAAAAAATCAAATTTAAAATTATGGTAGAGAAAGTAAGGTAGAAGCAACAAAACTGTGATTAATACAATATTTAATTATCTCAGAAGTGAAATGTCGCAACGCAACAAATGTAGAGTACCTACCGACCACCGTTTACTTTCATAAAACAAGTTTTTGCACAAGTACCATTGAATGTTACCGAAACATAAATTATATCGGTATTTTTTAACATTTTTAACACCTATATCATGTACTTAAAGTTATAATAATCGAGCTCTTAGTAACTTATCAAGATATTGTTTAAAGTATAGCAGACCAGTAATGTTTCATGGTCGACACTTTAGAAAGCGAAAGACTTATCATTGAGTCACTGACCACAATATAATTGCGCCTAAAATTATATCACACAGAACTTACCTTTCAGTAATGTAATCTCTGCAATTTCTATTCGTCGAAAAATATATAATCACTAATTAATTTTTAAGTGGAATCCACCATTATTCCGTCACTTGTTAAAAACACCGAAACCACCTTCACTGCAGTTCAAAAAAAAACTTTTTAGAACACACACTTCCCGCTCAAATCCTACATATTTGTCAAAATCTAAATCGATATCGATTTCCGTAAGTATCTATCAGTGACTCGATGTCATCGTCCTCGACGCAATCCGGACACTGGCAAGTGTCGCCGTCGTTTCGGACTTTACGCGCGAGTGCACTTCAATCGCAATCGAGAAAAATAATTATTTCGATTATCGAACGTAAGGTTTTATGTTTGAATTTGTGGCGGGAAGCGTGTGTTACGTTGAGAGCGTGCGTTCGGAAATGTACGCGGAGGCCGGACCGTGCGCGAAAAGCGACTGCGGTCACTGTTGCTCTCGCGACACTCTATGCCCACCGCCAGCCGCATGTGTAAATGTTAATCCGCGATACTATTTAGTTTAACCGATATACGTTGAGCTACTGCATTCAATAGTGCAAGCCGACACATACAAACTTTTAACGGCTCTTTTAAAATTGGTCAGTCATTTAAGGAGATAGGCCAGTCACGTTTGTTGTTAGTGACTATTTTTCAGCATATTTTTTGGCTAAAAATGAACGTTCATATATTGTTCTTCGCTTTGAATATGCGAGCCACGTCCTAAATGTCACAATCAATGGTAACAGTAAGCAGATTTAAATAAAACAGTTGTAATAATAACAACAAAAGGCTCATACATAACAGTGTATTAACCATATTTTAACCTAAATTTGAAAATTACACAAACACCGAAACTTTTGTTTGTAATTTACAAAATTGGCACAGCTTTAAATAGTCACTTACATAACATATCGGTAACTTGATTTAAAGCTGTCGAGTCGTAAAAATTTACAATACACATTAGAGATTGCAAACCGGGCCCGGTGCTTATTTAGGCCCGTTCACCGGACCCGGTCACCGGACCCGGTCACCGGACTCGTAGAGTGAACGTTGGCATAACAACCACTGCGAGCTGTGTCGTTGCCGTTAGTAATAGTAACACTCACTATAGTCTTAATAATCGAAGTTTAAGAAAAAACATTATACTTTACTTTTAGTAAATAAAAATATGTTTTGTTTATAACAAAGCTACCGAAGTTTATCTATCTATCTAATTTAAGTTGATATGACACGTTTAGTACTTTAAGTTGCTTTATTAGTTTCTTGTTTTAATATATGTATTCAAAAAGACACTATAAGAAGTAAAGAGAAAGACCTGCTTGTTTAAACTTATAAAAATTAATAATTACTAATACCTACAATGTTAGTTTTCCGTCCACAAGTAAAAGTAATAAATTCTGTATTAAGTTTGATTTTGAGACTTGAGTGAGACTGATTACTGTTCATAAGCCAGTTTGAAATAAATATTAACCTTGAATCATTGTCTATTTCATTCGTATATAGAAAATTTTCATAAAGTACTTTAAAGGATTCATCGCTAACACACAACCCGGCCGGGCCCAGCGGCCCCGGCCCCGGTTGGGAAACATACCGGATTGCAATCTCTAAATACCTTTTTTTCAGATTTTAGACTTTTGCGACTTCTTTTTTTTTTGGAATAGACATAATATGTTACTACGCTTTTGCTACTTCACTGGGTATAAATGCGAGGAGTGCTCCAGCCTTATAAAAAAATATTAAAAATACAAACGAAGCAACCTACGCAAGAGGGCGAACTCTATGGACCTTAGGCCTCGAGTCAGAGCGGTGGCTGGGGGGAATGATTAAGGAATTATGACTTTAAGATTTTAAGAAGTACAGTCAAATCTAAGGCAGACCCCACATTGGGCTTGAGCGTTACTCGAATTTTTCATTTGATTCTGAAGGAAAAAACGAAAACTTTGTAATGCCACCTACAGTAAGCTCAAAAACTAACATGAGCCTAGGAGCGCCATCTAATTCCTAGAACAACAGCTAGCCCATATCACGCAATAGACAAAAGTATGTCTTCTTATACATAATGTATTTTTTTCGCCTTTTGCTACTTTACTGGGCATATAAAAGCGAGCAGTGTTTCAAGTGTGCTTATTAAATTGTTTAAAAACGGAATACGCCCACTGTGGTATTTAAACCTCGGCTCAGGGTGGTCGCTTGCAGAGTGATTTCAGATTTTTAGGGGAGTTGTGTAGCTGATGTTTGTCTTTACAGTTCGAGGGCCTCTCGCACTTCGGGTCTACAAGCCCAGTTGACACTTCTAAATTTGACATTGGTCATCCTTTCAGTAACTAAGTATTATGCCTATGTGTGTGTGAAACCTAGTTAGCATGCGCGTGTTCTAAACTTACCTATTGATTGTTTCTTTATACTCCGCTGTCTGAAACCGGAGTATCGTACTAAAGTGACATGTTCTCTGCTGGACTTTGAAGTAATTGAGCATTTAGTGATATTGTGACGAAAAACGGTGAAATGTAAGTACTAACCTACATAATAGCATGTTCCAATTATTCAAGTTGCTAGTTGCATACTTAGACGAGGGCCAGGGTAATTTTTGAAACCAAAGAAAAATATAGGAGTATGAAACCCATTGGAAAAGGAAGAAAATATAACGAAAATTAAAGAAAAAATAAATTACGGGCGATCTGAGGGTGGGAAGTGGTAAAGGGTAGGTTTTTAAGGTTAAAAAAAAATTACTCTCGATTTCCAAAAAACTAAAAAAAAAAAAAATATTATTACATTTTCTAGAAATTTCATTTTTTATTAATTTAAAAAAATTATAATTAACAAAATAATTAACTTTAATATTTTTTTTTGCATTACTTTATTAAGTAGGTACCTATATAAAAAGAGCTCCACGAAGCGAAAAATTTATAGATCAATTATTTAAACTTTTATGCCGTAATTTATAAAAACAGAGATTGGAAAAAATTAACAATGGTGTAACTTTTTGATAAATCGACAATTTTTTTTTTTCACCGATGTTTTTTTCGTTCAAGTATCTAGATTACACCATAATTTATTAAAATTTTTAAATCGTTACTTTATATTAAAAAATATATATTTTAGGTGATATACCGGCTTTTTAGGCGGCGCGCCTATGCCGTAACGCCCTCGCGGAGCCCTGTTTCCAGCGTTAAAAAAAATTATAAATAATATAGATAGAGTTCCGGGAGTTAAGATTTTTTTATTGGAAATTTCCTCCTCCTTCAGTATCTTTTTTCAAAATTCCTTAAATATCATTATTTTAAAAGTTATTAACGAAAAACGAAATACCTTTTTTTTATCTTATTTTGTTAATAACAATCGCAATTTTTTATGTGCTAATATACCTTAAAAAACATTTTTCTAGACGTCATTCCGAATCGAATGAGCTATGGCACATATTTTTAGGAGCTTTATTTCTATTTAACACGTTTTTGAACTTGTTGACTAGACTATACCTAAAATGCCTTTTTTTATATTAATAAAGTTAAATTTCATTTTGCGGTTGACTCCATACATTTTTCAGGACGACTGTAACTACATAAGTTGGTCGAATTGTATAAAAATAACTATCTATGATACCGAGTCCGCTATAGTTTTAGTAAGTAGTAGGAGAAAGTACTTATTTAGAGGTATATATCACATTTTCTTCAGAATTATTTTAGTAATATTTAAAATATTAAGGGGGGTATGTGACTTCTAATTCTATCTCTGTATTAGGTTATCTCGAGACTGGGGGGTTTGATCTACATAGTTCCAAGGCAGTTGTTATTGCATTTCCGATCTTTCCAACGAAACTCTTCACGATGGGGTTAGTCGAATTTTTTTTTTAATCCACTGTTCGTTGTAAGGTTTAGCTGAAAAAAAAAAACTATAATTTTAAAAACCAAGTTTTGGATCTTCCATATACAACTCGCCGCCAATTTACGTCACATTCGGTGCAGTAACGGCGGAGTACGAGCCCGGACGGACAGACGGACGGACATTACGAAACAGGGGTTCCTTGTAGGCTACGGAACCCCAATAACGAATTATATATTATTTAGGAAAGTCTTCAGAGTTAAGAGCGCCGCCATAAAGTTGCTTGTCTCTCGGTTTTTATAGATTACATTTCGGAGGGTGTGAGTGTGAAATAAAATAATAGTTACGTAATTCCGCATCTCTTCACATGGTTCTACATGGTTTAGTCCGCATCAACTAAGGGCAAACGCATAAAATTAAAGCTTTATGTAAAAAAAACTAAAACAGTTATTTTTGGAGATATTTACATTGTAAATAGAACGTGGGGATCTAATTGAGACACACAACAACCCTCACAAACACTTTTCAAACAATAAAATAGTCAAAGCATGGAATAAACTCCCAGAACGCGTAATTGAACAAAATGTGAACCTATTCAAAAAAAGACTCAACAAACATATCAGCTGCAATAGAGACTAGTGGAGAAAAACAGGATACAGGCACTTACCAGTTGAATTATCTGCTTGCCTGATCACAAATAATAATTATAATAATAAATTGACAGGGCCGTCCTTTGCCTCTTAGAGGCCCTGGGAACATTTGGATTGGGATATTGTATATAATAAAGGACTATTTTGTTTGAATAAATAAACAACGTAGATATGAAACATTTAAGCCTCATTTTTATTTCTTTATACAATACTAGCTGACCCGGCAGACTTCGTACTGCCTCAATCGATACATAAAAGACCTAAACATTTGTATAAAATAAACTGGGCCGTAGAGACTTCGTTTATGCGGTACTCCTACCCCTACACTACCCCTACCCTACACTACCCCTACCCTACACTACCCCTACCCTACACTACCCCTACCCTACACTACCCCTACCCTACCTCTACCCTACCCCTACCCTACACCTACCCCTACCCTACACTACCCCTACCCTACACTACCCCTACCCTACCTCTACCCTACCCCTACCCTACACCTACCCCTAATCTACCCCTACCCTACCCTAAAAAATCTTAGCAAAAAAATAAAGCTCAAATTGACTCTACATTTTAGTTAGAAAACGTTTGTATGGGAAAAAGAAAAAGGCTGTTTTAAGGGGTTTTCAGGCAACTACTAATAAATTAAAAATTTATTAAAAAAACATTGTCCAGCGGACAAAATTGTGAATCTAAACCATTCCCAGATCCCCTTGAACACACACAAAAAATTTCATCAAAATCGGTCCAGTCGTTTGAGAGAAGTTCAGTGACATACACACTCACAGAAGAATTATATATAAAGATAAGATAAGATAAGATAAGATTCTTCTTTTTAATCAATGTGCACCTACTGTTCTTTTCTCTACACCACCCCAAGGTTGGCTGGTAGAAAATGCCGTTGGCATTAAGTCCGCCTTTGTACGATTTTTTTTTTGTGCATAAAGTTATAAATTAAAAAAAAATAAGATGAGTAGATAATATAATGTAATCCACACTAAGTAACCAGAATCTACGATTAGTCTTTAGAGTAGCTTTTGGTTATCATTTGGTAATGGAGTAGGGACTAGGGGGCCCTAAACCATCGCGGGGCCCTGGGCACATGCCCAGTGTGACCGGTGGGGAAAAAGGGCTTGTAAATTGGTGATTCCTGCTTTTAGTAACGGACGGGGAGGGTGAAATGGGGGAGGTCATAAGGTTTAGATCATGGTTTTATCCCCTATACTTATAAGCACAAAAAGTCAGCGTGTACAGTAAAGGTGTGCCGAATTTAAGATACAGATGTAAAAAGAGAAGTCTGTTGTATTAATATCTTATCATTTATTTATTTATAATAATATACTTATGTATAGATACAAACAAAAAGAAGTTGAAGCTATATGATGCCACATAAACTCATTCGAGTTTTACCGTGCATCATTTACGTATACCTAAAAGAAATGATCTTAGGTATAAAAGAAAAATAAGTATTAAGTGGGTAGGCCGCAGCCAGAGGTAGGCGTTAGGGTAGGGCAGATTGGACGATTGCCCAGGGCGCCAGATATAAAGTATGTCATTGAATTGCTGTTAGGGGGCGCCGAAGAACTCACTCTCGCCCAGGGCGCTGGTAGTGTTGAAACCGGCACCGGCCGCAGCAAAGGGTGTCAATACACATATTTTGCCACCGCCTCGACAGTACTTATACCTGAATGTTTTTTATAGATTAAAGAGCTATTTATGGGCTAGGTAGCCGCGATTCTTTGCGAACCCTATTTAAAGATATAAATATATTAACTGTGCCATCTGAGTATATCTACCAGAATATTTTATTTGTTAGGAAAAACCTAGATACATTTAGTAAAAAAAGTGACTTTCACAATATAAATACTAGGAATAAGGACAAACTAGCTATGCCGTGCTTTAGGGTCAGCAAAGTTAGTAAGTCATTCATGGGAAATTGCATTAGATTTTATAACAAACTTCCCTCTCATATTACTGACATGCCTGATGCATTATTTAAAACACATGTAAAACGCATCCTAATGAGTAGGGGCTATTGTAGTACTAAAGAGTATATAGATGACAAAGATGTATGGCAGGCTATACCCTCGTGCACCAGATCGGATACCCTATAGCTGATGAAGCATTGAAATGTGAACTGAAAGATCATGATAGTGTATTCTGTGTACTGTCTGTAATCATAATCATAAAAATAACACATGTTCTGTCTCAAAATAACTTTTCTGATCTGTTAAATTAGCAAAATAAAAATAAAAGTTGTATAAAGACAGCCGATTGGTAAATTGTGTAAGCCAATTAACTAAATAAAGACAGTAACTGGACCTAAATAATGTTGACATGCCCATCTGAGTATGTTTCGCCGAATCGTCTCAATGAGGCCGCCATGAAACCGGCAGTAGAATACCCCACTGAGTTTGTTTCGCCGGATCTTCTCAGTTGGGGCGTATTGGATCCGGTGGTAGCATAAAATCGCGTCCGACGATATGCTTATGGTCTATCTAAATAATAACATACTCAAATGACAGAACTTTAGACTATTAAATTATAGATAAAAAATAAAATTCTATTTTCATACCTGACAGCTTTTACGCTTAAGCTATAAAAAATCTAATACAAACTATTTATTATTATTATAACTATAATAATTAAACTAAAATAATAAATTAAATATATTATATTAATGAGCCAAATATGTTTTGACTATTTGCAAATGCCTGTAATAGGTTTACGTAAATAAAAACTTTTTTTATTTTATTTTATTTTATTTTAAAGAAATATGATTCTGCAGCTATTAATCAACTTTCAGTAAATTGCTATTACGTACCCTCCTACATCACCATTGCAAATTTTATGAGAGACATAAAAATAATGTAACAGCTGTTAATTTTCAGTAGTAGGTATTATTATAAAATGATTGCTTACAACGTTAAATTTAACCACTTAGCAATGGCCGTTGCAATAGATACATAGGAATGAAGAGTTTCTGACCAATTGCAATACTTATCCCTCAACAACTGGCGTACCAAGTTACGTTAGTGTTACGAGGAGGCCAATGTTCAGCCGTGGACGTAAACGGGCTAATACAGTAAACCCAGTGTCGGATTAGCTAAATAGCAACAGTAGCAGATGCTATGGGCCCGGCTATTTGGGGGGCCCCGCACACCAAGATACGTGCGCAAGCAAGAAATTAGATCCAATAAATAATCCTATAGATCCAAATCATGGTGTATCACAATAGGTGGCCTAAAAGGCCTAAAAAAAGCTCGTTGAGCGATTCTGAGTAATTTTTAAGAGGGGCCTCCGGGAAAAATTAGCTACTGGCCCCGCTCTGGCATAATCCGGCACTGAGTAAACCTATCAATTAAATAAGTATAGGTGCTTAATAAGTAAATAGAAAGATATTTTTTTTATTTACAGCAACGAAAGAGACATCTCTAATTTAGCCATATCTAATTTAGCAAATTGTTAACTTTCGGTATAACGGTAAATATAAAAAAGGCTGATGCCGCAACTTATTAAATATGAATGTATGTTTATAGTAATTATAATGCAAGATTTATACATTCATAGCAGTCTTGGGCAATACATAGAATACCTAATATTATAAATAATATGTAAGTTAAGCCCGTCTCATGAATTATGTGAAGGTAAAAATGTAAGAAAATATTTTTATTTTGTATTATTGATAATTTCTTTAGATAAGTTAATATCGAAAAATATTTATTATTCATTAACAATTAATACAAATACAGAATTACTATATACGTCGATCTTATCCATGAAAACATTCATACGTGGAACGCCGGATTGTTTTTTTATAGCAAAATTAGACATTATATAAAAATACTATTGTCTTTATAACAGGCGTTTCACTATAATAGCAAATCACCAACGGATACTTATTAGGTACCTACTTATTCTTGCCCTAAATATTGTTACAAATAAAAATATTGTTTTTCTATTGTTCGAAACATTTATTACTATTACAGTGTGTTATATAAAGATTATTCGAAGTCGTCTCCATTGGCTGACCGCTGCAATCCTTTAAACGTTGAGGCCTGTTTTTAATAGAAGCACGCACTCTTTCCATGGGAAAATTGTTTTACTCCTTTTCTTGAGGGGTATTCTTTTTTGTAATCTACTCAATTTGCTAGTAGCTAAAATTTGTTTTTGAATAGACGCTTAGATAATAATAAACCTTTAGTGGTGGTATAAAATCAGATAGTTAATGCATTCGTAATGTAATGAATACAAGTAACTTGCAAGTGATTTATTTTTTATTAAAATTCAAGCGCTTTTTTTAATGGTTTTAAACGGATTTATTTAAACCCATAAGATGATTCCTAAACGATACATAATGTGTCATTTACCGTGGAACGACCTTTCATGATGTCATCATATCGCCCTTTTAACAGTGGTTACAAACTTTTTTAAACTTTTAAGAGCGTAACACATTGAAAAAAAGTTTGACCGTTCTTTTATTTATTTAAGTTGTTGGTGTATTTATTAAATCCTTATAGGTACGTACCACACAAAACTAGATAAATTTACGAATGGGCACCCCAAACAAAGGATTCAAAGTAATGTTATTCTTCAATTTTTTATGCAATTAAAAAACTATACTTAGCTAAGTTTACGTATACCTAAGTTTACCTTAATATATTGATCGATTTTATTACCAATAATAAATCATTTCTCTAAGTATTAACGGTTAAAAGCACGGCGTGTAAAATGATGGACCTTACCGCTTTTTGTCACCTTCATCTTTATTGATGTTTATAAAATCAACATTCTATTATACCTATAAATGATAATAAAAAAACTTTATTTTTTACGAAAAATATGCATTGAAGCGCATAAGTTCTCCTTACAAAGACATGTAAAAAAAACTGAAAACTCAATTTAAAAAGCCCTTAAATATGAAACGAAGTGTTTACGACCACTGCCCATTCACATAGTTCCGTAAGTACTCTCGAGCATTTGCTTACGTATATTTCATGACGTCATTCAATTTATTTTTCAAATGTTCAAGTCTTCGCGTTAGATCCTTGAACTAACTCAATGAATCGTTCATTACTTCAAGCAGGCTTCTAAAAGCCTTTGTTTAGTTGATTATCGTCTCGTCAGGTTTGCCACGATCGTTTCCTAAACGGATATTTTTTTAGTAAGTAAAGATTTCACTTAAAAACAATTATAAAGAGCTCGTTCACTCAACCATGAACCGTAAACGACGCGACGACTTTTCGACGAATAACTTTAGCCATGAAAACAGTGTATTTTTCATACAACCTCCTTTTGCAACTGTCGGTGCAGTACTATTATAACCGTGATATTTTATTATCTTATCGCCGTAGATGATTATGTACACAAGTGTTAGTATTATACCAAGTAATGGGCAAAACATTAGTTACATACACTCCAATGGGTATGAAGTGATAAATAGTGAATATAAAGAGAATAATATAACCAACAAACGTATGGAACGAAAAGAGTTGACATTGAGTTTTCATAACTTGATCAAGCGAGGTATGGTCTGCTAATTGTGTTCTTTTTTTGAAAAAAAAACTTTTTTTGTTTTGTGGTTGTGTTCAGGCAGTGTCTTTAAAAGTGTGTGTGGTAAGAAAAGGTTTTATGTGTTATTGTATAGATTTGTGTTAAAAGTGCCACTATGAAGCTTAACCTGCAACTCGTAAGATAACATCTCATCTATAGATATTCATATTAATTCTATCCGTGTGATCAAGTAAGTAGTTATTGTAGTGTGTTTATTTGTCAATGGATAACGAAATAGTTAGTGCATGGTAAATATTAAATTTTATATAACATATTCAAGGAGTAAGTTACATTAATTAATAGCAATTAACCTCGCAGATAAGACATTATTTGGAATGCATAGTGTCTAAACTAGTTTACATCAACTATTATTATTAAATAAATATTATTTTAACACAGAACTTATATTTGAAACTAACTTTGAGGTTCTATTACAAAATCAATTTATATAAGCAAGATTTAAATCTCAATATCTTTGTCAATACTTTTTGGCTTTTGGCTTGTATTAGATCTATGAAAAGTGCTATCATAAACTAATAATTGGTAATAAAACAAAAAGTAATGTCATATGTTAACTGTATTCAAACATTGTATGCTTTTTAGTGTGTTATTTTGATAAAATAGCTAATATTAGCTGAGTCAAGCCTGTATCATACCAAAAACCTTGCACCACCACTGAAATAATGTATAAAATTTTTAAATTCACAAAGCCTTTCTTTGTTACTTTATCTGATAACTACCTTCTCTTGAGTGGTATCACCCGCTAGCTTCTAGCTTGTGGAACTTCATCATTAAATATAGCCAATGTTACACCGGGATAACATACCTTACTAATGGCAAAATAGCTTTTGATATTGGTCCTGAAGTTTTGGAACCTATTCAATGCAAACAAACAAACAATATAAGCATTGCTCTTTATAATATTAGTATAGATCCTTTTCCAAATTATTAAATTATTATATTAAATTGTAAATAATTTATTACCAATATATTAAATTCTGGTAAAAGGTTGACATACATAATAATTATTAATATATTTATATACATGATCGTGCAAACTTCAAATAGAATTCCATAACTTTATTGTTTTTATAACCATAACACCATTTGAACCTTGGACCTTTGCCAAACATGTAATAAACTACATACACTACTCCTTTTTATAATTAAATTGGTATTATTGCTTGGTATTATATAAAATAACATTTGGTTTAATTTATGTAATAATAAATATGATGGCCATTAGTGCTAATATTTTTTAATTTATGATAAAACTTTACATTATCTCATAACAAATACCTACTTACTTAGTTATACATTTTGATTTTTAATTTACTTTTATGATGATATTATAAGCTGTTATTGTCAAAACTTAACACTACTATTTATAAAATCTAGCACAATTTTTATTGTTAACATTAGATTTTATTGGTGTAAGATTGAATGGGACCAACTGTTGCATTTTTCGCTTTTACTAGTGATTAAGATCTGCCATTTATTAAGGCTGGAGCTCTGCTCGCCTTTTTGCCCAGTGAAGTAGCAAAAGCCTCCTTACTAACTCATTTCATTTATCATATTTTAATTTAGAGATTCATTTCATTCTTTTTCTTTAAAAAAGGGTAAAGTGAATTATATAGCTATGGTTAGTTTAACACATCAATGGTATTTATATGGGTGCAATGCTTATGTATTATACATATAAACCTTCCTCTTGAATCACTCTTTTCTATCAAAGTAGCATCAAAATCTGTTGCATAGTTTTAAAGATATAAGTATACACAGGGACAGGGAGACAGTGGCAGTGACTTTGCTTTATACTATGTAGTGAAGATTACATATTATAATATGTAATTATAATAATTATAATATGTAATTAAAAAAATATATACCATCAGTGCCATAATAACATAAATAAATATTTAAAGTACAACATGATATAAATTCATACTTTGGTTAGTCCACCATAAAAAAGTCATATTTGTCTTCTTTTTTAATAAAATTTTGTCTGTTATTAAAATAAAAATACTAGTAAAGTTTTGCTGTCTACTAGTATTCTTGTTAAATATTAAAAATAGACTTCACAAATTAATAGAATTTTTTATACCTACTAAAGTATTCGCCATATTTATTATTAAGGCAATTATTTATAAATATGATGACACTATTTCCCACAATTTTCTCTGAATTAATTATTTGATTTTATATTAATATATTTTGTTGTGCATATGACTCAAACACAGTACTTAGTTTAGATAGAGTAACCTAAATAGTACTCAGACAGCTTTGGCATAGAAAATCTTACTTTACTGAATAAAATTAAGGTTTAGAGCAAAAAGATTTTAATCAACAGCCGTAGTGGTAGTACTTATAAGTTTTCCCTTGAATCTAAATGGTTGAATGTTAGATACCCGCTCGAAAGAATAAGCATTATCAAATATTTAGACCCCAGAAGCATAAGGCAGATGTACTATTGTTGTTGTTTTATGATAAGGTAAGTGCCATTTTATGATAAAGGCATGTAAAAACAACAAATGTTTCTGACATGTAATAGCACATCCAACCTTATGCGTCTGAGCTCTACATTTATTTTTGGCTCTCATTTATTAAACCTTAAACGGGCAGAGGGAATATATAACCCATCATATTTTGAACTCTGTTGGATTGTAATAAAGTCCGAAACCAATGATTTTGAAACATACCTACTGACCGTTATGGGGTTAAGACCCATTTGTGCCTTGGAAAGTATGTTAAGCCATTTTTCCAAATTTTCATAACAATATTAACTATTAACAATATTATACCAGGTGAGGGCCAGTGTTTATCTACATATAAAATTGCAATTTTCAACTTGCCTGTTAATGGTGATGACTGGCAACACAGCCTTCAAAGGAAGTAGATGTTCAGTAGAAGACATTACACAGGCAGTAGCAATATTAATCAACCAAAAAATAAATAAAAATACAAATTTAATAATATGTTAATAAGTAATGGAAGAAATCTATAGTAAATATTATAAAGTTTTGTATTTTTGTGTGTGTGTGTTATAAATAAACTCAAAAACTACCGCGCCGATTTCAAAAATTCTTTCACCATTAGATAGCTACATTCACCCTGAGTAACATGGGCTATATATAATTATGAAGTTCCCTCGGGAACAGGAGTTACGCGGGTGAAACCGCGCGCGGGAATCTAGTATCTAATATATTTTCGGCAAAACATACAGTTTGATCTTATATAGTAAATAAGTACTTTGTTAATTTCTTGTATTGTCTCTGATGAGTTGATAAATAATCTCTGATCATTAAGAACAATATTAATTTTATTAATTCAAACAACTGTTATTAAACAAAATACTGAATATAAATGTTAATACCTACTGAATCTGTATCATTACAATATATACAGAAAACATGTAGGTATTTATAGTATATATATATATATATATATATATACGTATACTAATACTATAATGAGGTCCTCCCGACCCTTAGTTTGTAAAGAACCATTCGATGTCCTCGTAGACAATGAGGCCCGCGAAGTGTAAAGTAGAGCGACAGTTGACAATCGACACAAAACCCCTAAAATACTAAAAGTCATAATCCCTCAATGTCATCGCCAGCGACCGCCCTTGAGCCGAGGTCCAAACCCCGCAGGGGGCGCACTCTTGCGCCGTAGGGTCCTCTCCTCGTGGTATGAGTTAAGCATACCACGCTATGGAGAGGGCGAGTCCCACATATCCCGCCGCCAGCGCGCGAATACGCTGCAGAGGCGGTGGGAATGCGTCAATGCATTTCCCCCCGGACAACAACAAAAAAAAAAGGTTGCTTAGTTTGTAGTTTTTAAACCATTTTTAAGGCTGGAGCTCTGCTCGCCTATATGCCCGGTGAAGTATCAAAATCATCGTGGCCAACTACGTAATTCGTTCCAAATAAAAAAAACCTTCGTCATGCGCTCCGGAAATAATGGACTGACATCAAAAAATCCGTTCGCATTATAAAGCTATTATATAAATTATCTAAAGCGATAAGTATCTAATACAAAGTTTTCACGGGAACTCAGCTTGAACGCGCTAATCTCGGTAACTACTGGTCCGATTTTTGCAGTGTTAGATAGCCCATTTATCGAGGAAGGTATGGGCCATATTATATTAAGAAGCTACGCAAATGAAAAGCGTAAAGCTAAGTTATAAAGATAAAAGTTACCACCAGGCACCAGATATCATACTTTCGGAGTAGCATCCACACAGGGAGGTTTTAATGAATAGCCACAATCTCCTAACCACAAGCCGGTCTATATTTTATAACCCCCGGGCGCAATTATCTATGATTACCTACATCCATAGATAAAAAAAGATGATGGCCCGTTTTATGGCATAAATGCAAGCGCTAATACCTAATACCATAAAGAAAAATAAGATTTTTATTTTTTTCTTCTCTAATAATATGGAAATCCTTAGATCCTAACGATTTGAAACACCATCTTCAAATAGTTTTGTGTTTTGTCTCGATAAAAAGAAACGTCTTTATGTTAGTAACATTTTTTGTTTGTACATTGCATTGCGCGTTGGCATTGAGTGTCATAGACAATGTTTCCGAGTTTTTTTTGTTGTTGTTGTTAACAAAACAGCTGAGCACTCAGACATAAAAGTTTATTTTTATATAGCAAAAACTTTGTGCGCCGAAAATATTTTAGAAACATTTATTTTGTATGAGAATGTTTAAAAGGTAAACACTTATATTTATTACTCGCGCTTCGCACGGGTGCAATGCTGATGTATCATACATATAAACCTTCCTCTTGAATCACTATATCTATTAAAAAAAACCGCATCATAATCTGTTGCGTTGTTTTAAAGCTCTATACATCGGGACAGACAGACAGCGGCAAGCGACTTTGTTTTATACTATGTAGTGACTAGCTTTCCTCGCGTGGTTTTACCCGCGTAGCTCCCGTTTCCGTGGGAACTTCATAATTAAATATCGCCTCGGTTATTCCTAGATAACGCTTTCGAATGGTTAAAGAATTTTAAAATAACGTACCTAATATAATACTGACAAATGATGACACCTGAATACCTGTGTGCAGTGGCGGATTTACCAGCAGGCTCAGTAGGCTAGAGCCTGGGGCGGCAGATTTAAGGGGGCGGCAAATTTGCCCCACATTTTTTTGTGTGTGGAATTTCGTCTAAAATTTTCCAGATTTAAACATTTGAGACATTATATTATTGTTGTATTTTTTGTACTAAGTGGTTAGGCTATATAATATTGAATAGAATACTCCAACGTCTAAAGTGTGCATCTGTCTCAACGTGAATCTGACCCGCTGGTCAGCTTTTGGAATGAATTACCGTGTTCAGCGCCATTACCAAATACTTTCAAAAATAAAATTTGGTATGGATAACTATAGGTAACTAGGTTAAGGTCTGTAGGGGGCGGCAAAAATAGCCTACTGGCGGAAAATGTGTAAGTCCGCCACTGCTTGTGTGCTATAAATTATAATTATGATACGCGAAAGTTTAAGGGTGTAGCCACACCAATCGATCGATCGCCGATCGATGCCATCGGTCGACGTTGATCGATTGGTGTGGTAGCTTTAATTGATCTTCGGATACCGGTCGACTAACCAATCGATCGATTGCCGGTCGATGGCATCGGTCGACGTTGATCGATTGGTGTGGTAGCTTTAATTGATCGACGGATACCGGTCGACTAACCAATCGATCGATTGCCGGTCGATGGCATCGGTCGACGTTGATCGATTGGTGTGGTAGCTTTAATTGATCGACGGATACCGGTCGACTAACCAATCGATCGATTGCCGGTCGATGGCATCGGTCGACGTTGATCGATTGGTGTGGTAGCTTTAATTGATCGACGGATACCGGTCGACTAACCAATCGATCGATTGCCGGTCGATGGCATCGGTCGACGTTGATCGATTGGTGTGGTAGCTTTAATTGATCTTCGGATACCGGTCGACTAACCAATCGATCGATTGCCGGTCGATGGCATCGGTCGACGTTGATCGATTGGTGTGGTAGCTTTAATTGATCTTCGGATACCGGTCGACTAACCAATCGATCGATTGCCGGTCGATGGCATCGGTCGACGTTGATCGATTAACCCCATTTTGCATTTTGCACTTCACGAGACAAAAACCAGTATTAACGACCACAAGCTTCACACAACTGAACACAAACATGAACGCCCGGGGCGCGGGCGGGCAGCGGGTGACAATGGGGACCTCAAGCAGCTCGACCATTCTACCATCGATCGACGATCGATCGATTGGTGTGATAACACCCTAAAAGTTTATAAGGATGACACAGTCATATTTTTCTTTTAAAAAGAAGATTACAAGCAGTGTTTCGCAGTCTACTTGTATTCTTGTTAACCTCGTGCTAAGCTAAAATGCTTGTTTTGCGAGTGGGTTCACCGTTCACGTCGGTAGTGCCATTAGTCACTACCGTAGTCCGTAGTCAAAGAAACCTTACATTTATCTTCCTTCTATATTTGTAACATGAAATCCAATTATTAATCAGTGAGTACTTATTGCACGCTTTTATATCGTGTAAGAATAAATGTTATCTGATTTTAAATTAGAATTATGATAATTGCAGATTCATTAATTAAAATTTACTTTGTACTGAGGTAAATGTCTTCTTATTAAGGACAGGTATCTGCTGTACCTACGAATGTTTAACTTAAACACAAATTAAGTCCATGGACACTTGATATCACTATGAAATAAGATTGTAAATAAAAATAAATAAATTAAATTTGTTATTTATTTATATCCATAAAATTAATAAGTAGTTATAATTTATTTCTATTGTTCTTAGCGACGCAAAATGATTCTGTCTAAATTATGCATGACATATATTATGTTGTCGAATCCAGAATCTATGTTTTCTCTTCGAATCCAAAAAAGTCGCAACAGTCAATGCTACTTCATCTGATTCGTTATCTTCGGATTCAGCAACCGTTCTCCTAAGACCTATTCGCCATTGGACTGTTCGTCGACAGGATGATTCATTTATTTCCGTTTCCCCAGCAGGGTCTTTCACCTATGGACATTTCGCCGACAGAACCTTTCATATGCGTCACTTTCGACGACAGCCCTTTCCAGCTACTAAATGTTTCACCGACACGACGATACACCTATAACTCTTTTAACTACAGACCTTTCCATCTACGACGAAGAATTCGCCGTCAATCTTAAGATAAACAATATTACAAAAAATGCACATATCTATCTACAGCTTATAGCGTAACCCAATAACCAGCTATCTATCACATACTGGAAATAGAAAAACAAATGAAACAACAGAAAACCTATATAATTTTCATCAAATAAAAAATGATTATGATTATGATTTGTTTTGCTATCTCCAGTATGCCAAAGCTGGTGATAGGTAGGTTATTGGGTTCGGCCGTAAAAGATTAGGGCCGGCTATTTACCCTAGAGAATGTCACGCCAAAGTTGAGCCAAGAAAAAGGATGCAGCAGCCGTGTCGCATATTACATGAACCATTTGGAGTCAGTTTTGACCCCTTCATATAAATAAACAAAACAAAACATAATAATAAAACAAACTACAAAAAAGCATATTTTTTAATTTACTGAATCAAAATCTGATCATGTTATTGTTCTTCTTGTTATTGTTCTCCTTTTCTTATTTGATTAAATGACAAATATGTGCCCAGCCACTTAAATAGGTTTTCATGTCCATCCCATTTTTATCGTCTTCGAGAAATATATAAAATGATTGCTTTTTTTATTTTTAAACGACAACATGACGTATGGTCTTTCTGAGAGATAGAGTGTAACTGAGCACAAATATGCGCGATTCCAAAAGTATGCTCCGCTCCGGTTCATTCCACTCCACTCCGCTCCGATTCAGTGAAAACACTGACCACTTTTCACCGCTCTTCACCGCTCCTCTCCGCCCAGCTCCGCTTCAGTAGAAACACTGATCACTTTTCACCGCTCTTCACCGCTCCTCTCCGCCCAGCTCCACGTCAGTGGAAACGCGGCCTTAGGCGGAGAAAGAGTCGACCTTTTGAAAGAAAAGAAGGAAAATAAGTTTTTTACAACACAACACACAAGAATTTACATCAGATATTACTTTATAGATACGTAAAAAACAGGAATAAGTAAATAAGTAGTAAGAATCTTGCTTGTTCTGCCAAACTTGATCCAAAAACTTGTTGTACCTGTTAATATCGAGACACAAAATCCCCGATAATGTAGGGTGTCCGGCCTTTATACCCAAATGTCCGGCCAAACTGGCTGGTCTTCTCGGCTATTAGGTTAGCGATCTACCAACCCACAGGGAGCGTGTTGCAAACATTAAGAAACTTATTTACTTTTCCAGATGAGCAACTTTACGGGTACACAAATTACGGGATGGAGACCCCGACGCCTGCGACGGATGGAGACTGCCTCAATGGCTTCTTCCAGGCGACCATGGACTCTCTGTCACCCGGCCTGGACTCCGACTTTGATGAGAGTCTTGCCGTGCCTGAGTCGCTCTCAGTGATCGAAGATAAAGTGGATAATAGGGAACAGAATAATGCAGAAGGTATGTAAATTTGTCAGAAAAATAAGTCTATACTAAATAACTCTTGACTTGTTTATGGTGGACATTAGTAAGATAAACATTCTAGCGCTAGTAATGTATATGTTACAGTCAAAACTTATAATCGGTCAAAACCACTTTTGACTGCAAAAATCAGGCAAAAGTAGTTTTGACGGGTCCATATTGGCTCACATAAAATTCCAGAAACGAGATGCTCTTAGGTCGAGGGTTAAAAAAAACACCAGGATTCCAACTTCTGTAGGTTAGGTTAGAACTGTGACCACAACGAAGCCAGATCCAAGAGGCTTGCCGATCTACGGTCTCCATTCGAAAAAAATTCGGCCCCAACGGCCATCTGTTCTCCGTGCTATATGGGCTGCCCATTGCCACTTTCAACGAACTAATCCGTTGGAGCTATGTCGGTAACCCGCGTTCTTCTACGTATCTATTCATTTCTAGCATAGCCCTCTCCATAGCTCGTTGAGTCCGCTTTCACGAGGAATAAACTGCACGACAGCCAGTTGGAGGGGAAGGTATTAGAGACTAGACCTCTACATCAGTTATAGTAGCTATTCATTCAGTGGGGCCTATCCACTTAAAACCCCCGGGTCCTCCACCGACGCATTATTTTTATTTTCATGCCCATTTCGTCCTTGCCTTTTGTATGTATTGATCATAATTGGATGTTTTGATTTTATCTTGCTTATTTGCCGATGATCTAATTGAATTACGATCGTAGAGCTTAACTTAAGTGTATGATTTTGATTAATAATAATAAAAATATATTAGTTTATATGTGCTTATGCGCAGATCCTTTGTTAGAGTCTAGGTAATGTGCTTTTTCCTGGGGTGTGCTCCAGTTCAGTGGGTGTTAACGGTCCAACTCTGTTGTTGCTTGAAATTTATTTTATTAGGCTTCTATTAGATTCGTATCGCGGTAACTCATTGCCATTTTCAGGTTATATTCGAGAATCTTCGCTGTGTTGACATTTGATGCTTTCATATACAATTTGCTTTACCGATATAGGTATTGGCCGTTAACAGCGTTCTAGCACTACCAATTAACGATTCCTTACTAAAATATACACAAACAATGCATGTATATACCGCTTAACTGAAGTTATAATCCAACTGGCTTTAAATTAGTTGCCTTGAGTCTAGGCGAGATTATCTTGGATTCTATGACGTAATGGCTGAAGTACACTTACTCAATAGAATAATTGATGAGAAAACATCTTAAGTGTACCTACAATTTGTGACCCTCAGTACGGCCTGTTACCTCTCATATTACACCTTGATTATTTATTAGGTAACTAGCTTCCCGCTCCCGGTTTCACCCGCGTAACTCCCGTCCCCATAGGAACTTTATAATTAAATATAGCCTATAGCCTTCATCGATAAATGGGTTATCTAACACTGATAGATTTTTTCAAACCGGATTAGTCGTTTCTGAGATTAGCGCGTTCAAAATAAGTTAGTTACGTACGTACAGTACCTACTGATTGATTGAAAGACACACAGCTCAAATCAATAAACAGATTGCCATAAAATTTGGCACGCACATAGTATAATTATGACTAGACATCCAATGGATTTTCCAATATTTAGTATTTCAGTTATTTTCCAAAATTAGTTCTATAAAGTGAATCACTTTTTGATAAGTTGATATCTATTAGTACCTACACCTTGTAGCATAATTTCATCAAGACCGGAAGACTCAGTGGATAAGCGATACCAGTGTACTACACTAGTTCAACGATGTAACGATACAAATCCATTCGATGTCTAGTCATAATTACTATGTACTTTTGGTGGGTTAGATTCTCATGCAAGGAAAAGAACAGTTGTGGCACTATATAAAAGTTTCTACTATGTGTGTTTATTAGGAACTAATTCACAGTAAAGGTGCAAGTTGGGAGCGGGCGACATGAGGCAGCAGCAGACGACGTGTCGCAGCGACACTACTGGTTTGTATCACAGAAATACATACAAACCAGTAGTGTCGCCGCGACACGTCGTCCGCCGCCGCCTCACGTCGCCCGCTTCCAACTTGCACCTTAATTGTGTTATTTTTAAATTACTAGTTGCGCCCCGCGGTATTACCTGCGTTACTCTGCTCCAGTGGATCGGAGCGTAAAACCTATCCCGGTGCAACATTTCAGTCAATTCCGTCCAGTAGTTTTTACGTGAAAGAGTAACAAACATCCATCCATCCATACATACAATCTTTCGTGTTTTTAATTTTAGTAGGACATGTTTGTAAAGATAGTAACTAAAGACATTTTATTTTCTTAGTTGGTACTCAAATTTATTTAGGAAGGCAACTTTAAGTTTAAGAAAGAAAACAAACAAAAACATTTGACGCTGATCAATAGGTACAAACCTAAATATATACATTTTATCAACTGATAAGCAATGTTTTTTACACAGACACGGTTATTTACTAAGGAGTTTTGATAAAAAAATAGGTATAAGGAGCGACTAAAGCCCTTTTTTCTTGCGGACGAGCATATGTTCACCTAAAGGCGCATAATAACGGACTTGCGAGCTTGTGGTCGGTTCGATCCCCACCGATTGCACTACCGATGTGAACCCACTCATAACACAAGCATTTTAGCTTAGTACGAGGGGTTCACAAGAGTACCTACTAGTAGACTGCTATACACAGCTAGTAATCTTTAAAGAAAAAAGCGGGCTCGAGCCTTTAGTATATGTTTTAATATCTACAAACGAAGCAACCTGTGCAAAAGGACGCTGCCTGTGGGACTTCGACCTCGGCTGCTCGGTCGCTGATGGGGGGATTGAGAAATTATGATTTTTAGTTTTTATGGGAGTTTTGTGCAACTCTCTACTTATTCTCAGTCATATATTTATGTGTAAAATTATACAATAAAAATAAATATTCTTTATGATTGTACTTTTATTTTCTTTTTGTAAAAAGAAGATAACATACCTATTAGCCGGTGATAGTTTCATAGCACCGCAAATGCTATATAACTAGTATTATATATTATACTAGCGACCCGCCCCGGTGTCGCACGGGTGCAATGCTAAACCTTCCTCTAGAATCACTATCCATTAAAAAAAACCGCATCAATATCTGTTGCGTAGTTTTAAAGATCTAAGCATACATAGGGACGGATAGACAGTGGCAAGCTACTTTGTTTTAGACTATGTAGTGAAGTTTTATAAATTGTAAGTTAATTAACTAAAATTAGCGTCGGTGAATATCGAAGCGGAAACTATAAAAAACTATGACCATGAATCAATAGTATTTTTTTACGGGTTCACCTTGGTGACACTATAGTTATTATAATAGCGAGGTTAAGACCCTGCTAAACCAAATTCTTAATCCCTTTTTGTCTCACTTCTATTCAAAAGCATTAAACCAATAGTACCTAGGTGCAGTGTCTATAACCCCTCATGAATATGCAATGCTTTTGCCCTCTCGATGCCCTCGTAGAGTCCAAAGCCCGAGAGGCTCACGAACTGTAACATAGAGCGACAGTTGCACAAAACTAAAAGGCATAATGCCTCAATCCGCCAGCCAGCGACTGCCCTGTACATTCGATCTTCATTTTTGCCGTGTGGTTTCCGGCGTAGAATAGACCACCCCATGTCCTCCCATGGGTGTCGTAAAAGGCGACTAAGGGACATATGGCTGATGGATGGGCAGCAGCATCTATTATCCAAGATATCTATTACATCTTACTGCGATCACCAATCCGTCTGCCAAGCGTAGTGATTATGGCAATATCCTTCAACGATCCTGGCTTGCCAAGGTCTGTTAAAAGGAGGCCCATGTTCAGCAGTGGACGTAAACGGGCTGTTGATGATGATTCGATCTTCATATATCATAATATACTTTTTCAACAGTATTAAAAATTACAGATTCAAATGAAACTGAACCTATGTTAGGGACGTCTCTTCGTACAATCTAGATCAGTGATGCCCAAAGTGGTCGTTAGCGGAAAAAAATCGGATTCATTAGTTGTAAGTATGTATTATTATAGAAATGGAGCAACAGGGGGTCCCCTAGACCCCAAACAGGTTTTGGAGCCTGTGCAATAAAGCCTTGCAACACGAGATAATCTAGAGATTATCTTGTGCTGCAAGGCTTTATTGCCCACTTTGCCATGTAGTATATTTATAATTGCCAGACGACAATGTTTCCATCTAAGAGACCTTCGATGGAAACATTTTGGGGGTACGCCGTCGCAATGTTTAGTTTAAAGGAAAACACTACTGCTATAACTGGTACATTTTCTTTCCAGCCTGCCTACCTACAACTGTGCCATTCCTAGCCGTCCACAATCCTCCTATAAAATTCAATTCGGTGCACAGAAAAGTGTTCATTCCGGGCGTTGAAATAAAGGTCAGATTCGTGGAAAATGAGAGGAGCGTCACGACACACCTGCTTAACCCTAACCTGTAAGTATAGAATATATTATGAATTTTTATACAGAAAGCGAATGCAGCAAATAATAATCGAGAAAAAAAAGAATATTTCAATTTCAATTCTTCATAATTACATTTAGCCTATAGCCTTCCCCGATAAATGGGCTATCTGAATCACTGAAATAATTTATCAAATCAGTCCAGACGTTCCTGAGATTGGCGCGTTCAAGCAAACAAACAAACAAAACCTTTAGCTTTATACATTATTATACATGTTATTACAATGAAACTTCAAGACGCAAAAAAAAAATTTTTAATGCAAATTAATAACAAAATATATAGGTATGTACTAAACTTGTATAGATTATAAGTGACCAATAAAGTATAACTAATCACTTTAATATTATCTCGTATTCAATATCTACGCAATTGATAACATCTAACATGATTCACTATTGTAATATAATATATTAGTATGTGACACCAGTAAATTGTTGCACATAATTGTATTAGTGCTTATTGAGCAATTATCTATATATGTTAAATGATATATTAGTATTCACTTGCACATACAATTGATTTGATTATCTATCACAATTAATAATTGTGACTTCACTACATATGTAGTATAAAACAAACACGCTTCCCGCTGTTTGTCTGTCTATGTATAATAATAATAATAACATTTATTTCAGAATCAAGTTCCATATCTTGTTAGTAACAGTATAAAAAGCCTTACATCTAGTATTAGTAAATAAATAAACTAATCTTGCGGGTAATTAAATAAATTTAAAACTAAGTACATCCGCTAGAGACTTTCCCATCCTAATCTACTTCACTGCATGGAGTCGTATCCAGCGTCCTAGAATCGGAGAGTCAAAGCGGTCTGCCAACGTCCTCAGGATAGTGTTGGGGCTGGCGCGGAACCGATATAATAAAGATGCGGATCTCTTGCGCATGACGCTGTATGCTGAGATCTTTAAAACAACGCCACGTTTTTTTAAATAGTTATTCAAGAGGAAGGTTTATATGTATCTGAGTTTCTTGCCAGTTCTTCTCAGAGTTGCCACGTCTTTGAACTGGTGGTAGGAAAAGAAATGGACGCATCATAAGAACATGTTTTTTTTTTGAATTGTGTCTATATGAATAAAGATATTATTGACTTTGTATAATACATACGTCAGCACCCTGGCGTAGCCCGTAGCCGGGGGGGTCGTTAGTAAGTAGCCAAATTGCCAACGCCGGAAAAACACGGCAAAAACGGGAAAACATTTGGGGGAAATATTTTTTTTTTTCCCGGACACCACTGATTAGTTTTTTTTATTCCAAAAATAAAAACATCGTTGTTAAGTTAATTTTTGTTAATTTATATAGCCTGTTATTAAAATAAACTGGGGTTCCCGTGACAACAAAAGTGGCCGGGTTTTACTTATCGGGCTTTGTGCCCTTACACTACCCACGGACACACTTCAAACGAGGACAAATCCAGACAGATGGCAGCCCTAGTCTTAATCTATATAACCTGACTTAAGTCAAAAGATTTAGGGTACTCAAGAACTGACTGACTATTAACGCTTTTTTCGTCTTACAAGTTCCCACGGGAACGGGATTTACGCGGTTGTAACCGCGCGCGGGAAGTTTTAATTAATATTGTAGTTTTACAATTATTAGAGCATAAAATTTACTTACCATTCTATGAATAAAGATGCCGATAAAACTTTTGTCGGAAGGCTTAAATAATAAAACGTATTACGTTATCTTCGTTATCAAACTATATAAACAGTTATATGTATATAGGGTGACGGGTAATTAGTGACCGATACCTAAACACATGATTGTGCTCATGATAACAAACAACTTTTACTATGGCACCAACTCTGACATCGCGAAAAAAAAATCAGCTGTTCCATACATTCATGTTCACATAACTCGTCAACATGGTAGGGAGCAGCAGATTTTTTTTTCACGATTTCCGGGTTGGTGCCATAGTAAAAGTTGTTTGTTATCATGAGCACAATCATGTGTTTAGGTATCGGTCACTAATTACCAGTCACCCTATACATGATATAATAATTTTAAGTATGCATAATGATAATTTAAATACGTGAGGAAGGTATGATTTTTAAACCAACTGCCTGTTCCAATAGATTTAATTACAACCTTAGCATTGCCTTACAGTTTTAAGACTTCAAATATTGCTTGATATGTATTCATGATGATTTAAGAAAGGAAATGCAAATGGCCTCACATAACAGATAGCATCTCCTGTAACTTGAATTGAAGTTACTAACCGACCCGCGCGTTCAATCACTTTACTTTACTTCCAATGAGCTCTTTGAGCTATGGCTTAAACCAGGGGTCTCCAACCTTTGAAGCCTTAGGGCCATAATGATGGGCCGGATTGCTCATGCGTTCCCGGCCAACGGCGGATCGAAGGAGTTTCCGGGAGGTTTTAGTGGTTAGTAGGGTCCTCTCCTCGTGGTATGAGTTTAGCATACCACGCTATGGAGAGGACGAGTCCCACATATCCCACTGTTACCACGCTGCAGCGGCGGTGGGAATGGGACAAAAAAAGAAAGGCCATAATGATATTTGCAGTATGCTTCAAGAGCCAAAACAGATTAAATTTTCTGCCCTTATCTATAGTCGTATTTCTAGCAATAGTAACAACAATAAGACATTGGCTGTCGCGGGCCAGTTTGATGACACAGGCGGGCCGGATTTGGCCCGCGGGCCGTAGTTTGGAGACCCCTGGCTTAAACTAAGCTGGTTGACTTTTTTAACGTCTTGAAAATAATAATAGGGCTTGATATGTATATGAAATAGGCATAGTTATTTTATCATTTTACTTTTTACTTACGTAGAGTGAAAATGGTAACGGTAAAAATGCGTACCTAAGTAGGTAGTTACGCTATTTTGCTTACTCTTTTCATTCATGTGTGACGGGCCTAGGTATTATAGGCACCTATTTTATTATTATGCAAGCGCTATGTAGGATGTATTTCTTGAGATTTTCGAAACTCTAGTTACCGAAATGCTAGTCCAAATATACTGTGGTCTATAGATTCTATTCCACTTACATAACACACCATATTATTATCAAGACGGTAAAAATGTCACCCAGTACAAACCCGAACTGTGGGAAACCTTTTTATAAAATGTATCCTGCTATAATGTGACGTTATCCTTATCACATAGTATGCAAGTCAAAAGCAAAAGTGATTTGCGGAAACGAATATTTTACCATGCCAGACGTGTTTGAAGACAATTCCCGCACTAGGGAAGTAAATCCCTTTGTCGCGGGGGACTTTACAAATATTAAATTCACGGACACAAAGTACACCCAGACTCAGAAGAAATATCTTTAATTAGCGGTTTTACCCGCGTTACTCTGCCTCAGTGGGTCGGAGCGTGATGTTTTGTAGCTTATATATTAATCCAACGTATAACCTATCCCGGTGCAAAATTTCAGCCAATTCCGTTTAGTAGTTTTGGCATGAAAGAGTAACAAACATCCATCCATCCATACTTACAAACTTTCGCCTTTATAATATGAGAAGGATTGAAATTTCCTCTATATCCTTCCAGATACACAATCTACCTTCAACACGGCGACTTCCAATGGGCGATCAAGAAGCGATACAAACACATACTGTACCTGCACCAACAGTTGTCCTTATATCGAACCTCGTTAAACATTCCCTTCCCCACTAAAACACATAAAACTAGGAGAGCTAGTTTTAAAAACACGGTGGAGAATGAGGAGCAGGCAGAGAAGCTGGCATTACAAGCACTACCTAGAAGTAATTCTAAGAAGAGGGAGACACGCCCGCGGAAAAGAAAGGGCGCTTTACCGAGGTAAGTTTTGAATGCTTTTGAAAGAATACTAGCTTTTTTTTGGGACGGACATACGTAGTTTGCCAGTAAGCTTTTGCTACTTCACCGGGCACAAAGGCGAGCAGAGCTCCAGCCTAGATCATTGGTTTAAAAACTACAAACTAAGCAACCTGCGCAAGAGGATGTCCCCTGTGGGAATTGGACCTCGGCTCAGGGTGGTTTTTAGTGGAGTTTTGTGCAATTGTCGCTCTACTTTACAGTTCGCGGGCTTCTCGGACTTCGGGTCTACGAGGGCAGCGGAGGGTTCTTTGCAAACTGCATCACGTTCGCGGGTGCACTCTTCTCCGGTGGGTTGGATAGAATACTAGCAGTGTTTTTGTCCACTATTAGTATTCTTCTTAACCCCTCGTGCTAAGCTAAAATGCTTGAGTTACGAGTGGGTTCACATCGGTAGTTTAATGGGTGGTTTTATTTAAAAAAAAAACTGCAATCATTATCTATATATTTCAGATTTCCAAAAAAACCCGAAGTGATTATCCCGTACGAAGGCATCCAGCTAAGAATGAAGCAGCTTGAAGAATATTTGTACAATCTTCTCAATATATCGATATATAGAAATCATCATGAGACGGTAAGTTTATATGATCAACTTCAACAACCCATTTCGGTCGACTGCTATACTACTATAAGCCTACTCTCATACCTTCGCAAGCCATGGATTTAAGGAATATTACCCTTATCACCACGCTTGGCTAGCGGATTGGTGATCGCAGCAAATGATAACTCAGGCTGATACATGCTGCTAGTCCTTATATTATATGTCTTAGTAATAATAATATTAGTTAATATGTAATAAAATGACTGCACCGGTGGCTCAGTGGTTACGATAGTTGCCTCTGAGACCTTGTGTTCTGGGTTCGATTCCCACCCGGGACAATTATTTGTGTGAACCACAAATAGTTGTTCCGAGTCTGGGTGTTCTTTGTGTCCGTGAAATGAATGTTTGTAAAGTCCCCCGCGACACAGAGATTTATTTCCCTAGTGCGGGAGTTGTCTTTCAAACAAAAAAAAAAAAAGAATTTTATAATAATTTTAATATCATTACATAGTATAAAACAAAGTCGCTCCCCGCATATCTTTAAACTACGCAACGGATTCTGATGCGGTTTTTTTAATCGATAGAGTGACTCAAGAGGACGGTTTATATGTATAATACCGTCTATGGAATGCCCTGCCAGTAAGAATAGAAGTGCCCAGACTCACTCAACATTTAACAAACTAATCATTTGCGTTATAAATTGTCCCTTTGTTGTATATACATTTACATATATTTATTATTTATGTATATCTATCATTATGTTGTTTATAGTATTTTATAGTATATATTATTATATTAATTTTGTGTATAATAACATAATCTTATGTATCTACCATATCCTTATAACAAAATATTGATATTAAATTAAAACAACTTAATTTTTGAATTACACACTATCTACCTACGTCGTTTACCTAATGAACATTATCCACCCAAAGGTTGTCTGGAAGAAATTGCTTTATGCGATAAGACCGCCCATTGTACTGTGTCTATTATATTTTCTTTGTTCTGTTTACTTATGTGTGTACAATAAAGAGTATTCTATTCTATTCTATAATACAGTGAAACCTGGTTAATTGGGATCTCAAGGGACCAAGGATTTTATACCATTTAAAGAGGTTCTCATTTATCCAGTTTTCCAATTAGACAGGTTTAAAATTTAGTTGTCTCATTTACAGAGGTCAAAATTTGAGATAGTACTGACAAACAAAGCATGTGCGAAAGAAATTCAATTTTTTGTAAACAATGGTGCCTGATAGATTGTCTAACTTATAAAGGGAATTGAGTTCTAGGGTCCCAATTATAGAGGTAAATATCGAAAAAATCCTAGAAATCAAATCTCATTTAACCAGGTTCGAAAAGTCCCATTAACAGAGGTAATGCGATGAAAAAGTGCCGGGACCTCATTGTAGTTCTCAAAAATAGAGGTTTCTCACTTATCAAGGTCCCACTAAACCAGGTTTCGCTGTACATGCATAAAAAAGTCTACCAGTGCGAAGCCATGTCGGGCCGCTAGTTTAAAATAGAATAGAATGTCTTCTCATGGGTGTCGTAAGAGCGACTAAGAGTTATACAGCTGTAGGTGGGTAGCAGCATCTATTAGCTTGAGGTAACTAGCCACCAGTTAATGCGATCACCAGTCCGCCGGCCAATATCCCTCAACGATTCAAGTTTGCCTTAGCCTTTTAAGAGGAGGCAACTGTGGACCAGGCCATTAAAGTATTAAGTGTTAGACAAAGGTCGGCTAGGAATGTGTGTTGAGTTAATTTTATTTTATACATACATTCACGTCTCTTTCCTATAGGGGTATGCAGAGACCATTCCCTTCCACTTGCTATGATCTAAACATACCACTTTCGCCTCTTTTACATTCATTAATCTCCTCATGCATGTCCTTCGGTTTAGGCTACTTATAACCTGGCATTTCTTAAGAACGTCCTCGATTTGATCGTGGAACGTCCGCCTTGGTCTTCCCCTCCCAACACCTTAGTTCACATTCGCCCTATAAATTTTACTAGTTAGTCTCCTTTCATTCATTTTCTCTATATGATTTAATAATTATTTCTATTCTCAGGTTAAATTCCTAGAAGTATCGAATCTATCGTTTATATCGGAGCTAGGCAGTAAGGGCAAAGAGGGCATGATTCAGAAGCGCACGGGCTCCACGCGGCCCGGGCAGGCGGGCTGCAACTGCTTCGGCTTACTGGGCAACATGGTTTGTGTCAGGTTTGTTGTCATGTTACATTTGTTTGTTCTACACTCGCATCAATATTATTTGACTAGTAATTATATAGCTATTTGGCGTAGCGGTATACATTTCGTTATAGGATCGTGGGTTCAATCCCTACGCCGGACAATAAATCTTTATGTAAATTCATCAGTATTTGAAGGAAATCTCAATTTCCTTCCAGGTCTAGTAGCCGTTGGTCCCGATTGTTATAACAAGTTACAAAACAATAATTCAGTCACCATGACATCACAATATCCTCCCTCGGGAGGACGCCCATATTCAGCAGTGAACGTTATACGGGCTGTTGATGATGATGACCTAAATACCTTTAATTAGGTTAACATTTTTACTTATATGATACTTAATTCGGTAATTAAATAATCGGACAGTAGTAAGGTAACAATGTAATACATAACATAGCGATTTTATACTTTAATTATTTCAATTTAAATACTATTTGCGCGTTGGTTTGTCTGTATCCAAACAAGCCGCGAAGTCAAGCGGTTACTATTATTACAAAACTGAAAACTTTGTATACATGAAAGTGCTAATCTCAGGAACTACGGGTCCGATTTGAATAATGTTATTTATGTACAAACAATGGTGCGTCGAAAAGTCCCTCCGCATCTCTACCCCTGGACATAGTTCCTTAAGGCTGTCAGCATTACCTCGTTTTATGGTAATGCTAATTTTTTGCGCGATATTACCGCTCTTTGTTCTTGGGTGACGTCATTCCGTTAAATGACTATATATTTATTTCCAGGTGTAATTACTTCTGCACGGGCCTAGTGTGTGCGAAGTGGCAAGACCGCTGGTTGTTCGTCAAGGATACGTTCTTCGGCTACATTAGGCCGAGAGATGGCACTATCAAAGCCATCATGCTGTTTGATCAAGGGTACGTGCTGTGTTTCATGTATTCTTATACTTGTATTGATTTTTATATTTCCCTTCTTCTAATCAATTGTTATTTTATTCCATGCAGCCGAAACGATAGAATTAGTAAGTATCCGAATAATAAAAAATTGTGCTTAACTTGTAATAATTATGTCCTAGTTTTTTTATTGCACATTTTTACCAACCACGTAATAACTCAATAATTTGATTAGTATTTAATTGTATGTCATTCATGAACATTTTCATTAAATTATAATTTGTATATAAATTAACTTCATTGAACACATTTTCATATAATTCATGATAGTGTTATATTGCATGTAGTTATTATGACATTGATATAATAAATAAATAATAATCTTTATTTCCAAATATAATTATTAAAGTAATTTGAAGAGCGATTTTTTATACAAAATAATATCGACGGGTACTTGATCGTTTACTACAACAATGACGTCATGACACCAGTAGTCTATAGAACAAAATACCAGACACCGGTTTATTATCATGTCACTTTTAAAGTATTAATTTTTTATCTTCGAGGGGTAAAACGCTAATTGAGCTAAGCGTCACTATGGTCGATATTTAATTAAAATAAAGCGAACGTAGCCCAATGGCGTCGGACTTGTGATCTTGAGGTCGCCGGTTCGAACCCCACCCATTGCACTACCGACGTGAACCCACTCGTAACACAAGCATTTTAGCTTAGCACGAGGGGTTAGTAAGAGGAGACCGCTAAATCGGCTAATAACACAAAAAAAAATCCCTCATAACATTTAGCTCAATTAGCGTTTTGACCCTCGAAGTTCTATAATAATTATTTTTAAAGTGATATATGATGCATAGATACGAAACCGGTGCCAGGTATTTTGTTCTATAAACTATTGGTGTCATACCATTATTGATTTTTCAATACCATTAATTTTATTACATTATTATTATTATTATTATTTTAATTTTTTTTCGGACGGACATATTTAGTTTGCCAGGAGGCTTTTGATACTTCACCGGGCATAAAGGCGAGCAGAGCTCCGGCCTAGATAAATGGTTTAAACACTACAAACTAAGCAACCTGCGCAAGAGGGCGTCCCCTGTGGGACTTGGACCTCGGCTCAGGGCGGTCGCTGACGGGGAGATTGAGGGATTATGGCTTTTAGTTTATTTAGGGGAGTTTTGTCCAACTGTCGCTCTACTTTACAGTTCGCGGGCTTCTCGGACTTCGAGTCTACGAGGGCATCGGAAGGTTCTTAGCAAACTAAGGGTCGGGAGGGCGATGGGGGACGCGTCGCGTTCGCGGGCGCACTCTTCTCCGGCGGGTCGGATAGAGTGGTCTCTGTGTTTTATTAAATTAAACAGAGAAAACTTCAAGAATAAACCGATGAACCCCTGATGATTAATAGGAATTGACTGTCTCAAAAGGCTATGGAGCAGGAAACAGCGAATTAAGTTTTTTCATACTAGGCTTTTATCGTCACAAAATAGATTCCCCCCTCATCCTCCCGACCCTTAGTTTGCTAAGAACCATCCAATGCCCTCGTAGATCTAAAGTCCGAGAGGCCCGCGAACTGCAAAGCAGAGTGACAGTTGCACAAAACCCCCTAAAATACTAAAAGTCATAATCCCTCAATCTCATCGCCAGCGACCGCCCTGAGCCGAGGTCCAAGCTCCACAGGGGGTGCCCTCTTGCGCAGGTTTCTTAGTTTGTAGTTTTTAAACCATTTATTAAGGCTGGAGCTCTACTCGCCTTTATGCCCGGTGAAGTAGCAAAAGCCTCGTGGCTAACTAAGTAAGTCCTTCCGAAAACAAAAGAGTAAAAAAAAAGATTGAGTGGTGACGATAAAATTTAGTTTCCTTATGACAAATACTTTCAGAATAAACATCATTATAACGTAGTTTGATAAGATTACCTTTAAATTAAATGTAAAATCCACAGGTTTGAAGTATCTAGCGGAATGTACGCGACAGGATTGAACCACGGACTGCAGATATTAAACCAGAGCCGACAGATGGTAATCAAGTGTTGGACAAAACGCAAGAGCAAAGAATGGATGCAGTATCTGAAGACTGTCGCTAATCAAACCGGTAAGTATCTACAGTACTATTCAAGTCTGCTGGTCAGATCCCAAATACCAATTGATTTGCTTAAAAATAAAATGACTTAACACTACATTTTATCATCATCAGCCCGTATAACGTCCACTGCTGAACATGGGCTACTTTCAACGCAGGGTTTTGCCAAAGTCACCACGCTTGGCAGGCGGGTTGGTGACAGCAGTATTATGTTGTAACACACAAGGAAACGCTGCTGCCCGTTCCCTGGTATACGATTGTTATAAATGAAATTATAACACGGGACCAACGGCTTAACGTGCTTTCCGAGGCACGGAGGGTAGTCCCTCAACCATCCAGACCCGAAAGAAAACTTATAATTTACACAAAGATTTCTTGACCGACGTGGGGATCGAACCTATGACCTCCGAGATATAAAGCGAGCTAAATACCGCTACGCTACGGAGGTTGTGTTGTGACTACATATAAGATAATTTAGCTTTACAATAGCAAATAATTTTTGAAATCGGCCATTAGTTTTATGGGTTATTCAACGCAAACAAAAACATCAATTGTTTCCTGTTTATAATATTAGTAAAGATGAATATATAACGCTGTTGAATATACTACTTGTAACAGCGACAGCGATGAGCTATGTCAGTGACCTTGGTTCTCTTGCGGCTCTCTTCATTTTTGATTCGATCACGCAAGGAAATGCCGTGCAAAGTTTTTCCTATAGTTCGCTGAGATTTTGAGCTTCTCAATGAGGCACACAGTGAAATACCCCGTCTCAGATCTATAATTGACGGTGATACTGGAATACAGTAAAAGCTACTTATCAGAATCCATAGAAACTTGCAACCCCTATTTCATACTTTTAGGGTTAAAATTTTATAAAATGCCTTCATGTGCGATTGCATTTTGAATAAAAACAACTGTCCAAATTTCACGTTTCTACCATTAGCGGTTACGGCTATATGTCAGTGGTAATTACTTCTTTTATTCATATATGTATATAGATTGTGACTTACGCAGTATAGGCTAGTTGAAACATGAAATTATGGGTGCGTTCCACTAAGCGCTCACAACGATCAAAATGCTCCTTCAGTCGTTCCACATAACGACCGCGGTCATTGTGGTCGCGGCGAAAACGTCACTTATGACGTTATGACTTACGCTCACGCGAAGCTCACGCTGACCCATCTAAAAAGGTGGGTCGAAGTGATCGTTGAGAAAATGAGCGACGTTTTCAAAACTCAAAGCATCAAAAATGGCGACCGTTAAGCTTACGTTATTGCATGCGGAAAGAAATATTTTAGTAGAAGTGAATGTTTCTGCATTTAAAGACATTCTAATTATATTTAAACGTAAATTAATTAAATACACCACTAATATTAAATATAAAAAATTTAATTATAATTTTTTTCAATATAAATCGATTCAAACAATAATTAATTGTTTATTTTCAAGGCTTACAGATTATAACCTAACCTCATAAATCTTTTGCATTCTTTTTATTAATTCGCCGTTTGTATTATTTACCTCCACGCTCATAACGCTCTATAATCCATTCCACTTGAGTTTATGACAGTAACGCTCACAAGCAAGTGGAACGGGAAAAACTGCGGTCGTGAGCGTGATCGTTGTGAACGCTTAGTGGAACGCACCCTATGTTACAATGACGTTTATTTTTAAAAGTATCTGTCATATGGAACCTAAATATAATAATTTCTGTTCAAAAAACTTGAATATGTTTGTATAAACTCAATATGAAAATAAAAACGCCATCAGACATTTTGTGATCATTCATCTTGTTAAAAACGCAAACGCGATCCTTTACTATTACTACTACTCTAAATCTTAAGCCAATTTTAAATATTTATTTTAGTGCTTTCTAGATCTCAAATAAATGCCATATTTTTTTCTTGATCTAGTAAAACCATTCTTAACCATATAAAAATAATTTGAAAAAAGTGTCAACTAGCCTGCTGTCATGTGTATCACGTGTTAACGTTTCTTAAAGATTGATTTATCGATTATATGTAATAAAAGATACTTTCGTAATATTATTGTATTCAGTGACAGTTATTAGACAACCGCCGTACTTTTTTATTTATTTAAAAATCAGTTCTACCATCGATGATTAATATATTGACACGATGGTAACCGGCCAGTAGGAACCATAGCTTCACATTACATACAAACTCTAATATCACGGACATGTTTGTTCGTATGGTCGCCAGCGCGCGACTTCTCGTGCCCCAACGTGCACCACTCGTTCGCGCCGGCGCGCGCGGCGGTGCGCGCGGGCGCGCTGGTGGACGGCGCCGCCTACCTGTCCGCGGCGGCCGACGCCATGGAACTGGCGAAAGAGGAGATCTTCATCGGTAACATCACTTATTTATTTATTCCTTCTCACATTTTATACAACACCAGCTTCCCGCGAGCGGTTTCGCCCGCATAACTCTGTTTTTTTTTTTTTACTATATATAGGCTTACGTTTGACCATAATCTCGCTTGATGGAAGGCGAAGATAAGGCCTAAGATGATACACGATTGCCTAGAAAGTGTCTGTTCACTTTAGCCTTAAAGATGTCCAGATTATAGCGTTCCGGAAAAACCGACCCCGGCAGAGAATTCCACTCCTTAGCCGTCCGCATTATTAAGGAAGAAGCAAATCGCTTCGTGCGTATTGAAGGAATGTCTACAACAAAAGGGTGAAACCGCTCGCCGCGCCTAGTCGTCCGGTGATGGAAGGGTGAAGAGGGTATCAGGTTATGTAGAACCTCCGCACACTCCCCTAAATGTAACCGATAAAAAACCGATAGGTAGGCTACTCGTCTACGGTGTTCGAGGCTCTGAAGACTTGCCTCCACCAGTGAGTTATTGCCTATGACTCTCTTCGCTCGGCGCTCCAATGAGTCCAGAGCATCCAGCTGATATCTAGCAGACCCATCCCAAAGATGAAAACAGTATTCCATTGAGGAGCGAACTTGAGCTCTGTAAAGACTTAAGAGCTGCTCCGATGTGAAGTACCGCCTCACCTTGGAGAGAATGCCAAGTTTTTTGGCTGCAGTGTTTGCAATGGACTCGATGTAGTGACCGAAGTTTATATTAGAAGAGAGGTCAAGCCCTAACAGCTCAAGATGGTCGCTGATCGGAACGAAGACATTCCGGAAAGTCGGAATCAGTTGGAATGGACTCCGTTTCGCCGAAAAAAGACATCCTCCAAGATCGAGTTCACCCCCTCAATCATCGACTCCCTGAACGACTGGACCTTTGACCTAGACTTCGCATCAGACAAGTATCTCACCGAGACTGTGCTGTCGTCTGCATACCCAAAGATACCGGGAGTAACTAGCAGGTCGTTTATGTGCAGCAAAAAAAGAGTCGCGGAGAGAACAGATCCCTGAGGGACACCGGCATTAATACCGAGAAGATCGGACGAGGCGCCATCAATGACAACTCGAATCGACCTTCCCCTCAAGAAATCCTGAATCCAAGTACAAAGTTCGGGAGCAATACCATAAACCGAAAGCCTACTAATGAGACTTGTGTGCCAAACCCTGTCAAAAGCCTTAGAGATATCAAGAGACACGGCAAGAGCCTCACCGTGTCTCTCAATGGCTTCGCTCCAGAAGTGAGTAGCATAAACAAGAAGATCCCCAGTAGACCGGCCTCGACGGAATCCGAATTGACGGTCACTGAGGAGGTCGTTGTCTTCCAGGTATGCTAGGAGACGGTTGTTTAACACACGCTCCATAACCTTACAGAGTATGGAGGTGATTGCGATCGGTCGGTAGTTGGCATTGGCAATCTTCCAGGGTACTGGAACTCGACCAGTCGTCAGGGACAAGCGATAGAGGCGAGTCAAAACAGGAGACAACTCAGGGGCACATGACCGCAAGACAATGGCAGGAATGCCGTCAGGCCCATTAGCCTTATTCACATCTAGAGTGCTAAGAATTTTAAGTACCACCTTTTGCCGAATGTGCACCTCAGGCATAGTGGAAGTGCAATGAGGTAGCCTGGGTGGACTTTTACCAGCAGCATCTAGTTGTGAATTCTTCGCAAATAGAGATGCAAACAAGTCTGCTTTCTCTTTGGCGGTGTGAGTTAATGAACCGTTCGGCTTCTGCAGTGGCGGAAAAGTGGACCGACAGAAATTGGCTTCGACCGATTTGGCAAGAGACCAAAAAGCTTTACTCCCAGATGGGTAAGATGCTAGTCTGGCTCCAATGCGGCCAATATGGTCAAAGCGGGCCTTGCGTAGGGCACGTTTGCAAGACTTGGCAGCACTATTGAAGGCTCTCTTTAGTTTCCGGACATTTGGCGCTTTGCGGGCTCGAGCATCCGCCCACGCTTGGTAAGCAGAGTGCTTATGTGCTTCAGCACTATCGCACTCAGCGTTGAACCATGGACGGGCTTTGTCTTGGAGTGAGACGTCAGAAAATGGAATGAAATATTCCATAGCCTGGCATATCACCTCAGAAACAGCCTCCGCGCAGCGAGTCGGGTCGTCTGAAGAGAAGCATAAGCGCAGCCAAGGGTAAGACGCGAAGAAATGCCGCATCTCATCCCAATCTGCTGACTTGTATCGCCATACTCGCCTAGTCCCCTTGAGATCGGGATCGGGTGGCGAGTAGACCGACACAGATTTCACCAGACAGTGGTCGGAGCTACCCAACGGTGAGGAAACCGCGACTTGATATCGGTCTGGATCGGTTGTCAGCAGAAGGTCTAAGCAATTGGCCGTATGGCCATCAATGTCAGGTACCCGTGTCGGCCCAGTCACCAATTGGGAGAGACCAAGCGTCAGTGCAGATGCATACGCTAATCTCCCAGCATGGTCGGTGTTCTGGTATGGGTACAGCCACTCCTGGTGGTGGGCATTGAAGTCCCCCAGAAAAACTAGCTGCGCCGATGGGTACCTGAGCTGAGCTAATTCAGCCGAGTCCGAAAGGTACTGAAACAACCTGGTTGTCTCCATGTTGTCGGTGTGCGACCGATAGACACTGGCATAGAGTATCTGCTCCAAGCCAGTGTCCACCAGAACCCACAATACGGAGAAACTGGAATCCTCAATGTTGCGGAGACGTAGACAGCAGATGTCATCGAGCATACGGAGAAACTGGAATCCTCAATGTTGCGGAGACGTAGACAGCAGATGTCATCGAGCATACACGCAGGTGCCAGCGCGTGGCTTAAAATTGTGCTCCAGGGTGTACCCTGGGTAGTGCAAGTATGCTGCGTCAGCTGGACATCTGATTTGCGTCTCCGTGAGGAACAGCAGATGTGGTTTTTCGGTCTCAAGGTGGTGATGGACCGGGATGAGATTGGAGTGCAGACCTCGGATGTTAGAGAGGTGCACTTTTAGTGCGAGGGAGTGCAACCGCTGTTTAACCAGTTTCCTATTTTTCGATTTCATTATTTTTGATGGCGAATAGACAAGCAGGAAAGGGACAGTTGGGCGAGGTGTAGCAAGAGCGAGTACCGCGCAATACATTCGTAATGCTGCACCGACGGGAGACTGATCTGGAGCGCGCGGGGACGCCCTAACCCCCCCCAGAGATGTTCACCGGACCCTCGCATCCGGTCGCCAACCGGCACGGTGACGCATCCTGGGATTTTTCGCTAGTTGGCGGGGCAGCCTTTCATAGGTGGCTTTCCTACTAATTGGCCCCCCTACTACCTGCGGTCGGCCAGCGGAAGACCGTGCTTAGGATCCCGCTACCCTCCGCGAACAGTCACCCAGCACAAACACCACGCAGCACCGGAACCGGTTCGCAATACCACACAGCTGCCCAGACTCCCCTTCCACGATGGCTACTCAAGGCAACACGCCGGAACGCGACAAAAATCACTTGGCGGCATGGCTTTGCCTTGAGGGTGGTGACAAACCGCGGTCGAAACCTACCACCAGATGTGCTGTTCATTTGGCGCTACCCAGGGGACACGTGTGGGTAACTAGAGCTAAAGCCCACGGACGTGAACAGCATTATCCCCTCCAGTTCCCGTGGGAACTTTATTACAAACTACTACACGAGGCTTTTAATACTTTATCGGGGATTAAGGCAAACCTTAAAAACTACAAACTAAGCAACCTGCGCAAAAGAGTGTGTCCCTATGGGACTTGGACCTCGGCTCAGGGCGGTTGGTGGGGGTGGGATGGGTGTGTAACGTTTGATAAAATAACAAAAATCTAACGTTCTCTTGACCCTAATTTCAGTTAATATACTTTTGTTTAATATAACGATCAGTTGAGATAATGAATTGTTGATATAATTTCATTTTACCTAATTTCTAATGATGTAATGAACATTTCCTATAATGCACATTTGACATAATATTAATTATTAAGTATATTATTTATTTACTATAATATTCAAAATCTATATGTAATTAAGAAAATCTGAAACGATTTTCTTAATGTGTATGTGTTACTATGTTATGATTAAATAAATATGTTATTAAGTTTTTTTTTTCGCTTTATACCCTATACACCTGCCACCCTCAACAATTTGAAATTACCAGGAAAACTTGATGCAATCTGAACTTAAGGGCATCCCGACTCTGACACGTTAGGTTAGAAGGGGATGGCGGAGTCGTGTGAACGAGCGAAGCGAGCTAATAAATTCCGCTATATAAGCTCAATTAACATACATAGGCTACGAAAATTCACGCTCCGAACCACTGGAGCAGAGTAACGCAGGTAAAACCGCGGAGCCCAGCTAGTATTATATATACTTGAAAGAAATATAGAAGACGTAAGTGGATGAAAGTGATACCTAAGTCACATAATTTAAATTTGGAGTAAATCGAAGTTAAAGTTTCACTTTTATTTTTTGAGATAAGTCGCTACAAATCTAATGTTTGGATTAAACTTTGATGCCAAGTTGTGTAAATAACCTGAAATATTAATGGTATGAACGCAACCAAACAAATTTATATTTTTTATTATTTAATTTGAAAAAAAACTTGACATAACTCCTTTTTTCATAAACTAAAGTAAACTTTTCTGCAAGTTTAGATATTGAAAATGAGGTGCTAAGATGAATGTAGTTGTCTCGTAAAGCCTTAAATGGACGGTCTAAGATCTGTAGTCGTATTGTATTGATATATCACCTTCATCTATGCAAAAAAAACACAAAACCTCGAAAATGCGACATATCACCTTCATCCACTCACGTCTTTGATTGTCTGTTTGCAGCGGACTGGTGGCTCAGCCCTGAGATATATTTGAAGAGGCCGGCGCTGAACGGCACGTATTGGAGGCTAGACACACTACTCAAAAGAAAAGCGGTAAGAAAATCCACAACTATTAACAATACTTAATCATTCATCATCATTATCATCAGCCCGTATGACGTCCACTGCTGAACATGGGCGTCCTCCCGAGGGAGGGTATTTGCCATAGTCACCACGCTTGGCAGGCAGGTTTTTGACCGTTGTATTGTTGTTGTTCCTTGATTTACGTTTATTATAGATGATGTTTTACAATCGGGACCAACGGCTTAACGAGCTTGCCAAATCACGGAGGATAGCCCTCAACCAACCAGACCAGGAAATAAATCTTAATATTAACATAAAGATTTCCTATCCGGCGTGGGGATCGAACCCACGATCTCCGACATTTAAAGCGAACCGAATACCGGTGCGCTACTGAGGTTGGCAATCTAGGTTCTCTTTTTGTGTTTTCCTTATTTATCAATCTATTTTTTAGTTTTCTATTTTGCGTATAAGTTTTTGTGTGTTCAATTTATTATTTTTCTTACTCCTTCTTTCATTATAAACAATAATATATATGTCATTTTCAACATATCTTTGATTATTTTTGATATCATTACGTTGCAGGCGGAAGGTGTAAAAATATTTATAATGCTGTACAAAGAAGTGGAAATGGCGCTTGGTATCAACAGCTTCTACAGCAAGAGTCGACTCGCCACTGAAAATATTAAGGTAAGCTAATTAATTAATAATTGTCTTAAATATTTACTTGGTTTTAGGTAATTACTTGAGTAAAGTAGCTTATTATTCATCATCATCATCATTAGCCCGTATAACGTCCACTGCTGAACATGGGCCTCCTCCCGGGGGGGGTATTTGCCATAGTCGAGACGCTGCTGCCCGTTCCTTGATATACGATTATTATGGATGATGTTACAACAATCGGGACCAACGGCTTAACGTGCTTTCCGGGGCACGGAGGGTAGTCCTTCAACCAACCAGAACCGGAAAGAAATCTTAGAATTTACATAAAGATTTCTTGTCCGGCGTGGGGATCGAACCCACGACCTCCGAGATTTAAAGCGAGCCAAATACCGCCACGCTACGGAGGTTGTCAGCTTATTATTGCTATGGCAATAATATTGTCATAATCACCACGCAGGTGAATAGGCTAGTTGACACAAATATGAAATTATGTTAAAATGACGTTTTTTTGTTAAAAAAACTTGAATATTTTTGTATAAACTGATCGCAGTAGGAATGTGAGTATCCATGAGCTGATAGACACTGCTGCCCATCCATCAGCCGTATGTGCCTAGTCTAGTAAAAATGTAATTCCAGGTTTTCCGCCATCCTGACCACGCTAAAGCCGGAGTGTTGTTCTGGGCGCACCACGAGAAGATAGTGTGCGTCGACCAGACCGTCGCCTTCCTGGGGGGGATCGACCTGTGCTACGGCCGGTGGGACGACCATAGGCACAGGTGAATCACTAACGAATTATTCTAAAACTTACATTAATAAAGTTAGTATGTCGTTCTGTCATTCAGATGATTAGAGATTTTGTAATAGGTTTTTTACACAGTTCGGGTTTGATATTGGCTATTGGCAAGCTCAGAAGCAGAAGGACAGATGAACTACTATCTTCAGAAGCATTTAGTCGTATGTTCCAGTCTACGATAAAGGCACATACGACGAATGTGTCTGACGTATGATGACGATGACGTATGATCCGACGTTATTCTTCTGAGTTCTAGAATGCAATACTGGTGGTTGTGTGATGAAAAACAATTACTATTTAATTGTTTTTTCTTCACTGTATCGTTAATATAGGTACAGACACAAGATACAGCTATACTAATATATAAACCTGAAGAGTTTGTTTGCTTGAACGCGCTAATGACAGCTACTACTGGACCGATTAGAAAAAATCTTTCGGTGTTCGATATGCCATTTATGGAGGAAGGCTATTGGCAATATTTTATTATAGAGTTTCCACGGGACGCACGTTTCCGGACTTAAACCCCATTGAGCACGCCTGGGACGAGCTTCAGAGATGCGTGAAAGGTCGAAACCCCCCACCAATCACGCTTCCCGAGCTCAAACAAGCACTGGTGGAGGAATGGGAAGGTATTCCTCAGCACCGGCTCCGAAATTTGGTGTACAGCATGCCTAATCGCCTGGAAGCTGTCAGAAGAGCTCGTGGAGGCAATACAAAGTATTAAATGAAGAAAGTGATGAAAAACAGCAAAAAAACAATCATAAAAAAATGTAATCTTAAGAAAAATATGACTACTTTAGTTTTTTTTTTTTAATTTAGAGATTAATATTGTGGGTGCAACTAAGTTTTATTTTATTTGTTATCTGTATAATTAAATTCTCAACTGAACAGTCTTCGTTTCATTAGGATGGCATACGTAGTTCGGGAGATATTCGGGTTTATGTGACTGACCCGTTATTTTTGGAACCGAGTGTATATTATATTATAAATGATTAGCTTCCCGCACGCGGTTTCACCCGCGTAACTCCCGTTCCCGTGGGAACTATATAATTAAATATAGCCTATAACATTCAGGGTGAACGTAGCTTTCAAATGGTGAAAGAATTTTTGAAATCGGCACAGTAGTTTTGAGTTTTTTCATTACAAACAAAAATACAAATCTTTTCTCTTTATAATATTAGTATAGAAGTATAGATTATAGAAAAACCACAATCGTTAGTGTATGTATGGGAGTGTGTGTATGTATGTGTGACGGTATGCGCGTGTGTGCGAATAATTTTTTTTTACATTCAACTGGCGATGCCGGGCAACAGCGGCTAATTAGTATAACGACTAAACAATTAGCACAATTCGCTTTTACACATATAAACTTAACATAACATTTTATTATCTGTGTTTCAAAATTGAGATTAATAAAATTCGGCCACCGGCAGTATTCAAACCTGCATCTTAGGTTTAGCCCCTAAGGGGCTATCCATAAATTACGTCACGCGTTAAGGGGGAGGGAGGGGGTCGACGAATTGTGACATTGTGTGACAAGGCGGTGGGAGGGGTCCTAAATTTCATGACGTAACATTTTAAATTCTTCGTCTTACAACATTTATGTGACGTCACACTAGGGATGGAGGAGTCTCATAAATGTGACCAGCTGTGACAAAGACGGGGGAGGGGTAAAAAAATCATGAAATTCGTGTGACGTAATTTATGGATGGCCCCTAATGCCTTACCCATTAGGCTACGGTGGAACCACAACCGGTCGTCGAAATTTAACAATCCCTTTATTACACGTCTCTAAGTGCGTTAGTGCCATCTATCGGTAATAATCCGGTCGAATTTTATTAATCTCAATTTCGAAACATAGTACTTATATGGTAAATTTTTCCGTTAAGTATTCAAAAACATTAAAAATACATTCTTATCTGTTCCTCAGACTAACAGACCTAGGCAACATATCTCAGCCGCACACCTCCATCCGCACCAAGAAGAAGACATCCAGTTCTCCAGGCGGAGGCCTGTACCTCCCACACAGCAACGGCTTAGACGCTGCCTTGGAACTAGCCAGGTCTTCGAAGGATCTAGTCATTAGTTTGAACGAGTAAGTAGACCAATTAGACCAGCATTTAATCCCACCCACACACCCTCCATTGCATCTACTGTAAGCCAGGATCAGTGCACACACTGGTAATGGCTATGAGCACCAAGGCTCACCAAGTCCCGGGAAAAAGTTAAATTGCCTTGGGACCCGCAACGAAATTAACCAGAAAGAGATTAGGAGGAGTAAGAAAGACTTAAGTTTTCACTTCCCTCTAAGCAAAGCGGGAGACCGCAAAAAGGAAATACACCAATTAGAGCTATACTCAACCTTTAGGTGGGCCCATCTTAGTTAGCCACAAGGCTTTTTCCGGGCATAAAGGCGTGCAAAGCTCCAGCCTGTGATATATTATATACGTCCGAAAAAAAAATATGGGCCCATCTTGGGTGATATCATTTCGACCGTTTTAAATTATACCCGACCGAATACGATTAAGTTTTCTTTCTTCTTCCTTACTAATATTATATTATAAACGCGAATACCTGTAATACTAATTTGGCTTTAGTTTCTTATTGTTGTGTATTTGGTTTGTGAAGCCACTCTATTAAAAAAAGATTGAGTACGTCTGAACGTACCACTCGTACCACTGCTGAACATGGGCCTCCTCCCTAAGAAGGGTTTTTGCCATAGTCACCACGCTTGGCAGGCCGATTGGTGACCGCAGTATTATGTTGTACCACACAAGGAAACGCTTCTGCCCGATCCTTGATATACGATTAGTATAGATGATGTTATAATAATCGGGACCAACGGCTTAAAGTGCTTTCCGAGGCACGGAGGGTAGTCCCAGACCCGGAAAAAAAATCTTAGAATTTACACAAAGTTTTCATGTCCGGCGTGGGGATCGAATCCACGACCTCCGAGATTTAAAGCGAGATAAATACCGCTACGCATTTTAAGGCTGTTACTACCAGTAAAGTTCAAAAATTTGTTGAGACTTCAGATACTTTTATATTCCCAATATAAGTATTATTACGTTAAGACTTAATTAAATTGCTTTATCATATACGTCTGTTGACAGAACAACGCTTGAAGATATCACACCCAGTCCAGATCCAGAACCTGAACCACCTGAAACACAGCAAGAAAACCTTCCGGTTCTGGAGCCAGGAGATCAACTGCTAATTTCTTCAAACCAAGTCAACCAAGACCTCAGCAACTTCGAAACTCCTGAGATCCAAAAGCGAAATGTGTTGAACAAAATCACTGATAGAGGGAAGAATATTATCAGCATTTTGTACCCCCAATATGAAGAAGAGCGTAATGAACAGAAGTTTGATGATTCTGAACGAAAGAAGGCGGAAAAATATGCGCTGTCCAATGACCAAGTGTTACTGACTGATGCTTTAGGTAAGGTGACACATGTTGTTATCTCCGAGGCTTTTGCTACTTCACCGGGCATAAAGGCGAGCAGAGCTCCAGCCTAGATACATGGTTTAAACACTACAAACTAAGCAACCTGCGCAAGAGGGCGTCCCCTGTGGGACTTGGACCTCGGCTCAGGGCAGTCGCTGACGGGGAGATTGAGGGATTATGGCTTTTAGTTTCTTTAGGGGAGTTTTGTGCAACTGTCGCTCTACTTTACAGTTCGCGGGCCTCTCGGACTTCGGGTCTACGAGGGCATCGAAAGGTTTTTAGCATACTAAGGGTCGGGAGAGGCTTTACCTTCTTGACCTAGCAGTTTAAGTCTCATTTTCTGTCTCGGACTTCATGGGTGCGATCCCTATACCGGATAAGAAATATTTAAGTAAAATCTTAGATATTTTCCCAGTCTGGTTGGTTGAGGGACTACCCTCCCTGCCTCGGAAGGCACTTTAGGGCGTTGGTCCCGTTTAGTACCAACTCGCTGGCCAAGCGTGGTAACTACGGCAAATAGGTACCCTTCTTTGGGAGGCCCATGTTCAGCAGTGGACGTTATGCTAGACGTTATATGGTGATGTATCATGCGAGAACTATTGATAGGATTTCGATTTAATAACCATAGAAGTAGAACAGTCTTCATTAGTCATAGTCTATACAAAATGCTGTGCCAAGGGAAGTAGTGATTATGGAGCACTCAACGAGTAGCCCTTTTCATTAACCGCAAAACGTAGAAAAATGGTTTTAGGTTGCGATTTTCATTTTGTTACAGTAGGTACAATCACATCCAGGAGATCCCGCGGAGCCGTATTGGCCGCGGGTGCCGTCGGGGGGCCGGATTGCTCATGCGTACCCGACCCCCACCAACGACGGAGCGAAGAAGTGTCCGGGGGGTTTTAGTAGTGTAGGGTCCTCTCCTCGTGGTATGACTTACCATACCACGCTATGGAGAGGGCGAGTCCCACATATCCCACCGCCAGCGCGCGAATACACTGCAGCGGCGGTGGGAATGCGTAAAAGCATTTCTCCCCGAAAACATAAAAAAGGTACAATTACATTTAACAGTTCCATACTTCTAAAGTTAATAAATTTTCTTCCAGGAATAAACATAAAAGATGCAAATAAAGTGATGAACAAAGTGAGTCAGCCGACCCCTCTGGCGCAGGTGGTTGAGGGGCGAGTGATCACAGAGAGTACGAAGGATGCTATAGAGGACATCGAAGGCAACTCCAAGCTGTGGATAGGGAAGGACTACACGAATTTCATTGTTAAAGACTTCAACAATTTAGATCTGCCTTTTGTGGGTAAGTTTCGTGTTCTATACTTTGACTGCTTTGTAAGTAATGTGTTACTATAATTATGTTATATGTGGCTATAATATAAAAATACACTTTTTAGCTTTATATATAAGTCTAGATAAATAAATAAACCTAACGAAATAAACCGTAATTTGTAATGTAATAAAAAAAGTATATAAATATATCTATTATACTACCAAAACCAAAACATTTCGCTTAGTATAAATAAACACAAAAAAAATACGGTGTCGCCGGAAAATAATTAAAATCGTTAGTTGATTTAATTACTAGTTAGTTGATCAACAAACAAGGTTTTGGGTGTTTAAATTAAAATAACTTAAACTTAAAGCAATGGGGTTAAACAGTACTTATCAAGTTTTTTTGTTCCGTTACAACAGTAGCATAGTCTCGATTGGTTAGCTTAGGTCAAGTGTCATAACAATTAAGTAGATAATATACTGAAACTGCCAACTAAATTGAACAATATGAGTGACACGGAAGTTGATCAACCTACGATTCGTATTATTCGTATTACATGTACAGTGGAACCTGGTTAATTGGAGTCTCAAGAGACCAAGGATTATGTACCATTTAAAGAGGTTTCCATTAATCCAGTTTTCTAGTAAGACATGTTTAAAAATTTAGTTGTCTCATTTACAGAAGTCAAAATTTGAGATAGTACTGACAAAATGTTTGTAAAGAATCGTGTCCAAACCTGTCCCAACCGTGATAAATTGTCTCATTTATAAAGGGAATTGAGCTCCCAATTATAGAGGTAAACATCGAAAGAATCCTAAAAAGTCGAAAAGTCCCATTAAAAGAGGTAAGCTATCACCAGGTTCCATTTAACCAGGTTTCAGTGTACATATATATAACTTGTGTGCAGACCTGGTGGACCGCAACACGACGCCGCGCATGCCGTGGCACGACGTGGGCGCGCTGGTGGCGGGTGCCAGCGCGCGCGACGTGGCCCGACACTTCATCCAGCGCTGGAATGCCATCAAGCTGGAGAAGGCCAGGTCACTTATATTTATCGGATAATTCGACCGAAAATGTCTTTGCCATACATAAATAATCACCGTACGACCTTCGTAGCGTAGCTGTACTTGGCTCGCTTTAAATCCCGGAGGTCGGGTCGGAAAGGAAATCTTTGTGTAAATCCCCTCCGTGCCTCGGAAAGCACGTTAAGCCGTTGGGAACTATTGTTATAAAATCATCTATATAATAATCGTATATCAAAGAACTGGCAGCAGCGTTTCCTTGTGTGGTACAACATTATACTGACAACACCACTATGGCAAATACCCTTCCTCGGGAGGAGGCCCATGTTCAGTAGTGGACGTTATACGTGCTGATGATGATGATGATTATGATTATAACCAACATTTGATAAAACTTTCGACACGTATTCTTCGCCTTCGACAGTGCATGACTGGCTCGGGTACGCCGATTTCGGTGTACTATATTTTGCCGCATTTGTCAAGTATGAAAGTGGTATCTAGCTGAGCGTGCATAGCCAATCATTTATCTAACATTTTTTTTTTTTTCTTTCTCTTTCTTTCTTTTCTACACACAGTTTTGCTTATCTCTTAAATGAATACTTTATTTATTTTGCGAATGTAAAAGACGATGATAGAGCTATGTACTATACCTTGCGAATATCTCGTGTGTAATTTTTATAAGTAGGTTCTGGTTGGTTGCAATAACTAAATGAATATAAACCCATAACTACCTTTTACATCTATATATTATTATATATGAATAATATAAATATAAATGAATCTCTATTTCCCTTGGTCATCGGATCACACGTGAACGCATGGACCTATTTCGCTTATTCTTCTTTTGTTGTGTTGTCAGAAGAAGGTTCTTATCATAAAAAAAAGAAAATTGCGGGAAAAATTCAAAAAACTAAGCTTATGACCATACCATATTAAATTTTCTAATGTAACTTTATGGTGTTTGACATAACATTGAAAGAATGCGTGCTACTCTCTTAGTGCACATCACGGTTAGTTCAGAGCTATCACGCCTACTATTAAAAGTTGAATTTAATATAGTTTTAGTTTAGACACGACAACGTGTGTCAGGTTATAATATAACGCAACATTCCTCGTTGTACGTTAAAAGCCTTTGTTTATGATTAGATCAACTTACCATATCAGAAAATCTTAGATCAAGAAGCAGTGGACGATTCAAGTTACTAGAAGAAACTTTCAGCAAAAGTCTCCAATTCACTAATTTCCTAAAACAGGAAATTTAATGAATTGAGGATTTATGTTGTCCTATCAACGTTGGAATAAGAAGACACGAAGAATTATTTATTTTTATTTACATGTTGTCTTGTCAAGAGAAGTAACATTATACAAAGCAAGCTAAAGTTGAAATTTAAGCTTTATTTGGTTGATAATAAATCTCTTTTTATAATTGTACCTTGTATAGTGTTACTTGTTAGCAATGTGCAATTTGATAATTATGTTTGTTACTATTGTTTGTACTTTATTTTACAAAAAAATAGTTATTGCAGGCAAAATGTATTGTATTTATCTATATATTGATACTTGAAGCAAACATGTTGTGTTTCATCCATGTAACGGTATTTCATATTCTAGACTAGGAACTGGATACACATCCAGTTAGTCATCCGATGCCCTCCTAGACCCGAAGTCCGAGAGGTCCGCTAACTGTAAAGTAGAGCGACAGTTGCACAAAACTCCCCTTAAATACTAAAAGTCATAACCCCTAAATCTCATCGCCAGCGACCGCCCTGAGCCGAGGTCCAAGCCCCACAGGGGGCGCCCTCTTGCGCAGGTTGCTTAGTTTGTAGTTTTTAAACCATTTATTAAGGCTGGAGCTCTGCTCGCCTTTATGCCCGGTGAAGTAGCAAAAGCCTCATGGATACCCACGAAAGACAAACCGAAGAAAAAAAAAAAAAGATACACATCCATTTAGTCCGAACCCATATCTATTTCTAGACCGTGGGCATGGTCGCGGACAAGGGCGCCCACTACAATGCCTACGATCATGCCCATGCTCAGTTCTAAATACAAACTCGGAGGTTGTTCAAATACTTGCTCTGAACAAAAATCTTTATTAAAAATCAACGGTACGGAGCCCTAACAAATGGTTATTGTAGGTTATCCCTAAGAAGCAGTGGACGATTCAAGTTACTAGAAGAAACTTTCAGCTAAAGTCTCCAATTCACTAATTTCCTAAAACAGGAAATTTAGTGAATTGAGGATTTATGTTGTACTATCAACGTTGGAATAAGAAGACACGAAGAATTCATTGAGTTAATTATTAACATTATACCGAGACAAGGAGAGAAAAATAAACCATCGCGGACTTTATTTTAAGGTTACTGTAGTACTATATTTATTATATTTATCTATCTCGTAGGATTTGCAATGAAGGCGCAAAAATGGGTTAACTTACGGCATCGCATTCGAAACCTCAAATCATTATTATACATATAAACCTTCCTCTTGAATCACTGTATCTATTAAAAAAACTGCATCAAAATTCGTTGCGTAGTTTTAAAGATGTACATAGGGACACACAGACAGCGGGAGGCGACTTTGTTTTATACCATGTAGTGTATATATAATATGTTGTTTTTGCAGACAAAACCCGAGCTACCCATATCTGCTACCCAAATCGTACGCGGATATCCAACCTCTACAAGGTTTCGACAAGCTACTCGACGGTGATATGGCTAATGTTACTTGTCAGGTATGTGCCTTTTTTATGTTAGCTCTTGCCTGCGACTTTCCGCGTTGAATATTCACTTCAACAACACGATTACGAATACTGCTGAAGATGATCCGCCTTATAACAGACCTCGGCAAGCCTCGTTGAGGGATATGCAATAATCACCTCGTTTGGCAGATACATTTTGACTGTCGGTCTACACGCTCGAAGGGCGCGCACACCCAACGTGGGCATAGCCTATGATTTCATTCCGGGTCCTCGCAAAACACGTTAAGCTGTATAACATAGCACGAATGGGCAGCAGCAATTCTCTGTGTGCTACAACATAATACTGCGAGCCATCCGCCTGCGAAGCGTGGTGGGTGACTAGCAATACTCTCCTCCCGAGACATTTATCTTCTGTAAAAGTTATTTCTCTCCTCCTGACATATTTATCTTCTGTAAAAGCTATTTTTATTGCAGGTGCTCCGAAGCGTGTCCAGCTGGTCGTGTGGGTTCCTAGACCCCGACACAGTGGAACAGAGCATACACGAAGCCTACGTAGATACCATCACTAGAGCACAGCACTACGTGTACATTGAGAACCAGTTCTTCATCACGCTCTCCAGGTCTAGCCAGACTGTTAGGAACCAGGTATAATATATTGCTGTTTTTTTCTGAACACTTAATGGCAAAGTTTTTTTTTTACTTTCTTTCTAAAGTAGCTTCCCGCGCATGTTTTCACCCGCATAACTCATATTTCTGTAGGAACTTAGAATTGAATATAGCCTATAGTCTTCCTCAATAAATGGGCTATCTAACACTGAAAGATTCTTTTATATCGGACCAGTAGTTCCTCCAAACGACGCGAATCGCGATAGTCTCCTGAGCAACGTCACACACACATATATACGTCTCAGCTAAACGCGGTCCGGGGGTCAACTTGCGACGCGCAACACACACTCGTTTGCAATGATCGAACGCTGTCCCTACATTTTTTAATACATCTGCAAGTAAACAGGCTAGTAGACATTCGAGTCTCTTATTTCAAACCTAAACCAACGACCACCGATAACTCCGCGCCGCATAATCATAATTATAAATATTTATTACCGCAACAACGATAGTACTGATTTGTAGGGACTTTCATCGTTAGATAGCTTACAAAATCCTTAATCTATCATCATCATCATCATCATCAGCCCGTATAACGTCCACTGCTGAACATGGGCCTCCTCCCGAGGAGGGTAGTTGCCATAGTCACCACGCTTGGCGGGCGGATTGGTGACCGCAGTGTTATGTTGTACCACACAAGGAAACGCTGATGCCCGTTCCTTGATATACGATTATTATAGACTAGCTTCCCGCGCGCGGTTTCACCCGCGTAGCTCTCGTGCCCGTGGGAACTTCGTAATCTATATATATAAAAGAAAGTCGTGTTTGTTACAACACTTATAACTCGAGAACGGCTGGACCGATTGCCATGGTTTTTGATTTGTTGGATTTGTTTCCGTCCCGAATAGCAGAATACATTATAAAAACAAAAGAAAGTCGTGTTAGTTACACTATTTATAACTCAAGAACGGCTGAACCGATTTGTCTGAAAATTGGTAGGGAGGTAGCTAAGAACTGGGAGAAGGACATAGGATACTTTTGGGTAGGGGTAGGGTAGGGTAGGGTAGGGTAGGGTAGGGGTAGGGGTAGGGTAGGGGTAGTGTAGGGGTAGGGGTAGGGTAGGGGTAGGGTAGGGTAGGGTAGGGCAGGGGTAGGGTAGGGCAGGGGTAGGGTATAAAAGTCCACCCGTGCGAAGCCGGGGCGGGCCGCTAGTCTATATATATAAAAGAAAGTCGTGTTTGTTACAACACTTATAACTCGAGAACGGCTGGACCGATTGCCATGGTTTTTGATTTGTTGGATTTGTTTCCGTCCCGAATAGCAGAATACATTTTAAAAACAAAAGAAAGTCGTGTTAGTTACACTATTTATAACTCAAGAACGGCTGAACCGATTTGGCTGAAAATTGGTGGGGAGGTAGCTAAGAACTGGGAGAAGGACATAGGATACTTTTGGGTAGGGGTAGGGTAGGGTAGGGTAGGGGTAGGGTAGGGTAGGGGTAGGGTAGGGGTAGGGTAGGGTAGGGGTAAGTTAGGGGTATGGTAGGGGTAGGGTAGGGGTAGGGTAGGGTAGGAGTAGGGTAGGGGTAGGGTAGGGCAGGGGTAGGGTATAAAAGTCCACCCGTGCGAAGCCGGGGCGGGCCGCTAGTAAAATATAAGCCTTCCTCGATAAATGGACTATCCAACACGGAAAGATTTTTTGAAATCTTACCAGTAGTTCCTGACATTACGCTTTCAAACAAACAAACAAACTCTGCAGCTTTATAATATTAGTATAGATGATGTTATAATAATCGGGACCAACGGCTTAACGTTCTTTCCGAAGCACGGAGGGTAGTCCCTCAACCAACCAGACCCGGAAAGAAATCTAAGAATTTACACAAAGATTTTCTGTCCAGCGTGGGGATCAAACTAGGGCATGCAAACCGGATACCCGGTTAACCGTAAAAACCGGATAACCGACTGATTTGAAACCCGGGTTTTTTAGGATAACAAAACCGGCTTTTTCGGTTATTTCGGTTACGTTTCTCCTATGTCTGATTTAATAAAACTTTGATTTTCCCAAACATAATATTAAATTTACCACTGCCAAACGTGTACAGGACGTTGAGACGGCGTTAGTTCCTATTCCGGCAACATTAATTTAGATCCTTGTCACACTACTATGCCACGCTGCCGTCATTTTTAATCTGTGTGTTTTCAGTCTGTCTGTTTTTAGTCTGTGCGTAAATAGCACATAATATTTAAAGACAGAAAAATCATGAAGAGCCCTCTTCATGATTTTTCTTTCTGGAGATGTAGATGATGCCGATATAGCGAAGACAAAATATGTGGAAAATAAAAAAATCTGCTGGTGATAAATTATCAGTATGGTAAAAATAAAACCATACTGATGATTTATTTTTTGATGTTTTTATTTTTTGCGTGCCACGGATGGAAGCACAGCCAAATGCAAAGATTGCAAAAGAATATGAAAATCAGCAGGCAGTTTTACATCAAGCTTACGAAACCACTTGCGCAGTAAACACTCAATAGATTAAAAAAAGCCAAAACAACAACGGAGCCTATACCAACACGTCCAACACCAAGCACAAGTGTAGTAGACCCATACGTTTTTCAAGATAGTCCAGATACACAAACAGATCCTTCAAACTCAAAGCCAAAAATTACAAATTTTTTCACAACATTACATTCTGTTGAATACGTCGTATCAAAGATGGCTGCTTTGGATGGCCTTCCCTCCAAAACATTTTGTTAGCTTAAAAAACTTTTTATCAAAAGTGGATACAAATTGCCAAGCTCACCAAATAGTATCAAAAATATAGCCATAAAAGCAAATGGCGAGTTAAGAAAATCAATTATAAAAGAATTAGAGGAATTGAAGTCAGATGGAGTGAGATTCGCCGTGACTTTAGATGAGTGGACTTCTAACAGAAACCAGCGATACATAAATATAAATTTATTTTCACTGCATTTTAGTGACAATGCTGGCTACAAAAACTTAGTTAATTATTAAGCTTTATGATTATTATTCTATTTTATGTATAAAGAAAAGAAACTTTTTGTATTGTTTGTTAGTAGTTGTAGGCTGTAGCTTATTTCAATCCGTAAAAAATACATATTTTGATTAGACTTTAGCATTTTCATTTCTTTACACACATATTTATTTAATAAAAATTTAAAAACAAACCCGAAAAAACCGATTTAACCGGTTTCACCGGTTTTGTAAACAAAAACTCCGAAAAAAACGGTTTTTTTAAACGACCCGGTTTTTGCATGCCCTAGATCAAACCCACGACCTCCGAGATTTAAAGCGAGCCAAACACCGCTACGCTACGGAGGTTGTCTACTAGTAAATAATAATATTTATTAATCATAATCAGCCCGTATATTCTCCACTGCTGAACAATGCCCTTCCCGAGAGAGGGAGTGTTTGCTGTAGTCATTACGCTTGGCAGGCGGGTTAGTGTTCTTCAGTTCCCTCACATATTATTGTTATCCCATCGAAAACATAAATGTGAAATGAGAGCAAAGTACAATATTATGATATATGCCTTGGACTTCAACGTCAAAAGAAGTGATATCTAAATGGATGTCAAGTTCAATGGTCAGTCCTGAAATTTATTTATAACAACATAAAATATCATTTCTTCTTATAACTTAGATAATAAATTGTAGCCTCTGAGGTACTGTAGGTCTGACTTGGCTATTTCACATATTGATTGTTATTGATGATATTGTAACAATTGGTACAGTCAGCATCAAAAGTCGATGACCACATTCAGATTTTCAAAATTACTGTACACTATATCACCCATAAATCGCTCAACGAAATAGGCGCCAGTATTGAATGAATGTGGTTTCCGGCTTAGAATAGACCACCCCATGTCCTTTTACGACATCCATGGGTGTCGTAAAAGGCGACTAAGGGACATATGGCTGATGGATGGGCAGCAGCATCTATTAGCTCAAGGTTTACATCTTACTGCGATCACCAATCCAGACGGATTGGTGATCGCAGTAAGATGTAAACCTTGAGCTAATAGATGCTAATCACCACGCTTGGCAGACGCCAAGCGTGGTGATTATGGCAATATCCCTCTACGATCCTGGCTTGCCAAGGTCTGTTCAGAGGAAGCCCATGTTCAGTAGTGGACTTAAACGGGCTGTTGATGATGATTGAATGAATATCATTAAAGTTCAAAATTAACTGAACACTACTCGTCAAAAGTCACTGAATACGGCTTTGTCAAAAATTGCTGATCGTTATAATATCCGAAAACATCATAACATTCAGTTTTACAAAATTCACTGAACAATATAAAATGCTTGTTTTGGTTATCTAGTGTAATCACGGCAATGTCCAAAATAACTAAACATCATAAAATAACAAAAGTTACTGAACATTTTTTGTTTCGGATACGTAGCATGTAAACTTATTATAATATCAAAAGCAAACCAAACATAAAACACAATAAAAACCAAAACACAAATCAGATACCCATTAACTAAGCGTGAAACGAAACGCAGCTGTCACTTGACATTTCGTTGCACAACTAGTGTTGACAACCACACAGACACCGAAATCAAAGTATGAATTAATAGTGATAAAAAAATTTAATATTAGTTTAGCGACTTTTGAAAAGTGATGGTCACCTACTTATGGCCTTTTATGTTAATCATTCATTTCTGGCGCTTGTTATGTTGAGCGATTTAGGTACAATATGGTGTACAGCGATTTTGAAAATCTAAAGGTGTAGTGTAGTTTTAACTTGGCCTTTCTTAAGAATCGCGCCTTGTACTCTTCCCCTTCCAAAACTTCCGTTCACATTTGCCCTATAAATTCTACTTGCAGTCTCCTTTCATCCATTCTCTCTATATGTCCGAACTAACGTAACATACCTTTCGAACTCCATTCGAGAACTTTTCGACCTCAACTGCCTTCTGCTCTCCGTGCTATATGGCCTGATCCTTGCCAATTCAACGAATTAATTCGTTGCGCTATGTCCGTAACCCGCGATCCTCTACGTATTTCTTCATTTCTGATTCGTTCTTGTAAAGAAACCCAAAGCACAGCCCTCTCCATAGCTCGTTGAGCGACTCTAAAATGTAATTGTTGTGGTGCACAGATAGGCGAGGCGCTCTACAACCGCATCATGCGCGCGCACCGCGCCGGCGCCACGTTCCGCGCGTTCGTGGTGATGCCGCTGCTGCCCGGCTTCGAGGGCGAGGTGGGCGCGCCCTCCGGCACCTCGCTGCACGCCGTCACGCACTGGAACTACCAGAGCATTTGTAGGTGCGTACGTCGACACAGAGGCGGACACTAGCAGTGATACCTCTACACAGAGACTACTTCGAGGGCGAGGTGGGCGCGCCCTCCGGCACCTCGCTGCACGCCGTCACGCACTGGAACTACCAGAGCATTTGTAGGTGCGTACGTCGACACAGAGGCGGACACTAGCAGTGATACCTCTACACAGAGACTACTTCGAGGGCGAGGTGGGCGCGCCCTCCGGCACCTCGCTGCACGCCGTCACGCACTGGAACTACCAGAGCATTTGTAGGTGCGTACGTCGACACAGAGGCGGACACTAGCAGTGATACCTCTACACAGAGACTACTTCGAGGGCGAGGTGGGCGCGCCCTCCGGCACCTCGCTGCACGCCGTCACGCACTGGAACTACCAGAGCATTTGTAGGTGCGTACGTCGACACAGAGGCGGACACTAGCAGTGATACCTCTACACAGAGACTACTTCGAGGGCGAGGTGGGCGCGCCCTCCGGCACCTCGCTGCACGCCGTCACGCACTGGAACTACCAGAGCATTTGTAGGTGCGTACGTCGACACAGAGGCGGACACTAGCAGTGATACCTCTACACAGAGACTACTTCGAGGGCGAGGTGGGCGCGCCCTCCGGCACCTCGCTGCACGCCGTCACGCACTGGAACTACCAGAGCATTTGTAGGTGCGTACGTCGACACAGAGGCGGACACTAGCAGTGATACCTCTACACAGAGACTACTTCGAGGGCGAGGTGGGCGCGCCCTCCGGCACCTCGCTGCACGCCGTCACGCACTGGAACTACCAGAGCATTTGTAGGTGCGTACGTCGACACAGAGGCGGACACTAGCAGTGATACCTCTACACAGAGACTACTTCGAGGGCGAGGTGGGCGCGCCCTCCGGCACCTCGCTGCACGCCGTCACGCACTGGAACTACCAGAGCATTTGTAGGTGCGTACGTCGACACAGAGGCGGACACTAGCAGTGATACCTCTACACAGAGACTACTTCGAGGGCGAGGTGGGCGCGCCCTCCGGCACCTCGCTGCACGCCGTCACGCACTGGAACTACCAGAGCATTTGTAGGTGCGTACGTCGACACAGAGGCGGACACTAGCAGTGATACCTCTACACAGAGACTACTTCGAGGGCGAGGTGGGCGCGCCCTCCGGCACCTCGCTGCACGCCGTCACGCACTGGAACTACCAGAGCATTTGTAGGTGCGTACGTCGACACAGAGGCGGACACTAGCAGTGATACCTCTACACAGAGACTACTTCGAGGGCGAGGTGGGCGCGCCCTCCGGCACCTCGCTGCACGCCGTCACGCACTGGAACTACCAGAGCATTTGTAGGTGCGTACGTCGACACAGAGGCGGACACTAGCAGTGATACCTCTACACAGAGACTACTTCGAGGGCGAGGTGGGCGCGCCCTCCGGCACCTCGCTGCACGCCGTCACGCACTGGAACTACCAGAGCATTTGTAGGTGCGTACGTCGACACAGAGGCGGACACTAGCAGTGATACCTCTACACAGAGACTACTTCGAGGGCGAGGTGGGCGCGCCCTCCGGCACCTCGCTGCACGCCGTCACGCACTGGAACTACCAGAGCATTTGTAGGTGCGTACGTCGACACAGAGGCGGACACTAGCAGTGATACCTCTACACAGAGACTACTTCGAGGGCGAGGTGGGCGCGCCCTCCGGCACCTCGCTGCACGCCGTCACGCACTGGAACTACCAGAGCATTTGTAGGTGCGTACGTCGACACAGAGGCGGACACTAGCAGTGATACCTCTACACAGAGACTACCCTCAATCCGACCAGAATCTCAAGGTCACCAGGGGGCCTGGCAAATTCATTTATTGCGGTGCGTGACGTGGCTACTGCTGATAAAAACGGCCGAAAAATCCAATAGTACTGTTTTTTTTCTTTTTTTTACATATTTACATAATTTTGTATTTAACATATACATAATGAGTTGAGATCCAGAATAATTATACATACAGGGTGTTTGGAGGGTGAGTAGCCATAGGAAAATGGTTGATAGGTGATGCTGTTGGCTACTTGTTGCGCCTAATTAAATAAATTTTTGCCCAAAGTCCAAAGTGTAATAATTTTTTTGCTATTTTTCTGGAAAATACCCATTTTTTCTGTTAAAACCTTTTTTTTTAATTAATTAATGCTCGAGGTGCCAATAAAATGATTTATTTTTTTAGTCTAGTGTTGTCTTATTCAGATTTAATCATAGTTTCATACAAACATCTTGAAATAAACCTAACAGCGTCCAATCAAACATCCATAAATCAAAAAGAAAAAATGTTATGTCCATTTTACAATGTAAAATAAAAAAAAATCACAAAGTGTGGGATTTTAAAGTGTTATTAAAAACTTCTCCAGTTTATACTCTATGCAACGGTATGCAACATGCACCATTAATAATCAGATAACTCAACAAAAAACCGGTTTGTCTTCAAGGATGCCTTAAAAGGGTGACGACAAAACTATTACATTGAGCAGGTAAAATCTTTTGTCTCCGATACTGTAATGAAAAAATGCAATAGGTTTAGCCGTGTCTATGTTAAATTAATTAACACAGCTCAACACATTGCACTTTTTGTACTACTACGGGCTGATTAAAAAAGAATAAAATTATTTATTTTAAATCTTGTTCAAATTGGTGTCCATTATTTCTAATACATGCGTGACATCTCTTTCTTATTTCCGTTGTGGTATGGTTTAGTCTAATTTCTTGCTTCATTATCGCAAATGCATTGTCTATTTTTTCTATTAATTGCTCTCTTGTGTCAATCGTTTCCGTATACACTAGATCTTTAGCACGGCCCCAGACATAAAAATCAAGCGGTGTCAAGTCCGGCGATCTTGCAGGCCATGGGATAGGGCCATTTCTGCCAATCCAAGTGTTGGGAAATGAATTATCTAAGTGTTCCCGGACTGCTAATGTCCAATGCGCCGGGCAACCATCTTGTTGGAAAACAATGGTTTCTTCATTTTCAACATTTGGAACTCCATCCATGAGTTGGGGCAAATCATTTATTAAAAGATCTAGATAATTATCTCCATTCAAATTGTCTGGTAGATAATGTGGACCAATTAGCGTGTTGCCAATTAGCCCTGCCCAAACGTTTACTGAAAACTTCCGTTGAAATGTCATCGCTCTTTTCTTTTTTGGGTTTCGATCCTTTGGGGCCCAATGATGCAGATTATGAAAATTCACAATGCCTTCCCTTGAAAATTTTGATTCATACGTCCACAGGATACTTTTTAAGAAGTCGCGATTATCAATATCCATATTTAGCAAGAGGCGGCAAAACTGAACGCGTCTTTGGTAATCGTTTTCTTCAAGACCTTGCACGGGAGTGTAATGAAACGGATGCTTTCCATTGGCACGAAGAACAGACCACACTTTCCATACGCTTAGATTTAGCGTTGCAGCTACATTGCGGATACTTGTTGTGGGATCTTCATCAAAAGCTTCGAGAATACGTTCGTCATCAGCAAAATTACGTTGTCTGGCAACTCCAGGTTCATGGCGAGTTAAATTACCAGTTTCCCTTAAGCGTCTAAAGGTCGTCTCAAAAGTATGACGATTAGGTTGACGTCTATTGGGAAAACGCTCTTCGTAAATTATTTTTGCTTCTCGTTCATTTCCATCAGCTTTGCCGTATGCCATCAACATATCGGCGTATTCTTCGTTAGTAAAAGCAGCCATTAAAATAGCAGTAACAACAAAATAACGAAACTTAACAAAACAGAACGATAACAAAAACAATGCGCGGAGCGGAGGTAAAAACACGTGAAGTAGCAGAGAATAACAAATCTCGACTAAATAAATGCACGACACGGCAGGCGAGGGCCGATAGGAGTATTGTCAACCGATGAAAGAGATAGCACGCTATTTTTAGCTGTGTTAGAATGAGCCAAAAGATTTTACCTGCTCAATGTAATAGTTTTGTCGTCACCCTTTTAAGGCATCCTTGAAGACAAACCGGTTTTTTGTTGAGTTATCTGATTATTAATGGTGCATGTTGCATACCGTTGCAAAGAGTATAAACTGGAGAAGTTTTTAATAACACTTTAAAATCCCACACTTAGTGATTTTTTTTTATTTTACATTGTAAAATGGACATAACATTTTTTCTTTTTGATTTATGGATGTTTGATTGGACGCTGTTAGGTTTATTTCAAGATGTTTGTATGAAATTATGATTAAATCTGAATAAGACAACACTAGACTAAAAAAATAAATCATTTTATTGGCACCTCGAGCATTAATTAATTAAAAAAAAAGGTTTTAACAAAAAAAATGGGTATTTTCTAGAAAAATAGCAAAAAAATTATTACACTTTGGACATTGGGCAAAAATTTATTTAATTAGGCGCAACAAGTAGCCAACAGCATCACCTATCAACCATTTTCCTATGGCTACTCACCCTCCAAACACCCTGTATAATGTATATTTCATTCGAATAAACATATGAACTTTTTCAAGCTCCCTTGCTAATATTGCAACTCGATTTCAACCGATTGAATCGAGTCGATTATTTGCATACACGTTTAGTTTATATTTGATAAGTAACTTTTTTAACATTATTCTTCATATAACCAGGAGTCGAGAAGCAATCATCACTCGTTTATACGAGTCTGGAATCCCCGATCCTTTTCAATACATAACTTTCCACGGGCTTCGAACCCACTCCACGCTGGGAGGCGAGCCGGTCACGGAGCTGGTGTACGTGCACTCCAAGCTGTTGATAGCTGATGATAAGACGATCATATGTGGCAGCGCGAATATTAATGACCGGTCTATGATCGGGAAGAGGGATTCGGAAATAGCTGTCTTAATGCAGGTTAGTGGTTATATTTTTTTTTATTTTTTGCACTTGCTTTCGGTGGCTATTTTATGTTTCTTTTTTACTAGTTTTTAAGTGGCGATTTTGATTTTTACTTTGTACTATAGGCAAAAAGATCTTTATACGTATATGTTTGTGAGCGTACGTAGATGTAAAACACGCACACAGATGCAGCCACCGACGCGCGGACTGTTGCGATCCACCCGCCGTTTGTTACGCTGCTACATTTCTTATACGTGTCGTCAAAGCACCTCTAATTACGCAGTTCTGGTTGTTATTTCTTCATCTCTTCGAGATCCAGTCACCCCATCGCCCACAAACTCATTGTTTTAATTAATATTCCGTACAATCCAGGACGAACAATTTACGGAGGGCACAATGAACGGGTCGGCGTTCCCTTGCGGAGTCCTAGCCGGCGGCCTGCGCAAGCGCCTGTTCCGTGAACATCTGGGTCTGGACTACGATGTAGAGGACCCCTGTGTGGACGAGTTCTACAATAGAGTGTGGAAGTACACGTCTACTAACAATACCGACATTTACGAACAGGTAAGTGATAAAAATATATAAAATTGTTTAAATGTCACTTATACTTTTTAGTCTAAATTACAAAATAAAATTAAAAAAATCAAGATTTACCTATTTATTCTTCTATCTTTATATATAAAGTAACATGTCCTGAGTGACTGACTAATTCATCAACATATATCGCGATCATTTGTAAAATCAAGATTCATTTATTGAAACCCAAGAGATGCATCCCGCTATCAGAAAAACGTATAAAGGAACCACGGAACCATAGTTATAGTGTTGCTTTAACACTTTTGGCACACTAAGAATACTTTATTAAGGAACTGTGTTCGGCTATGTCCTAGGAAAAGTCTCGCGGCTAACTACATAATTGTCCGTCCAAAAAAACAAGAACTGTATTCAGAGTTGTATATAAAATTAATTCTATTAACATCTCTTGCTAATATAATAAAGAGGTAGTTGGATTTTGAGTTGTAGGAGGTAATCTCGAGATCTACTGAACCGATTTTAAAAATTCTGTTACCATTGGAAATTATTGGAAAGCCACATTATTTGTGGTTTTAGTTCCCAGCAATTCCTTTTTTTTTTTTCTTTTCTAGGTTTTCCACACTATACCAACCAACTCCGTGCACACGTTTGCCGAACTAAAGAAATATCAAGAAGAGCATTGTGATACTCTATGGGAGAGAGACCCGGCGCTCGCCAATCGTAAGATCGACCTCATACAAGGTTACCTCGTGGACTTCCCTCTAGACTTCCTCTGCAACGAAGTACTAACCCCCAGGTACATCTCGAAAGAGGGGATGATGCCTACTAGCCTTTGGACATAATATCTTAATTAATATTATAAAGAGGTAACGTTTATGAATTTGTTTGTGAGGTTGTAGGGGGTCATCTCTGGATCTACTGATTACCGATTTTAAAAATTCTTTTACCAATGTTTTAAGTCAAGGTTTCCGCGGAAACGGGTTCTATGCAGGTGAAACCGCGCGGGGGCAGCTAGGCTATATATAAAGTGTGACTAAAATAAACACTCTCTTCAACAGTAGATTGTTAATATCTCTATTTGGGAGCACGGCAGTGCCCCCACCAAGTCGAGTAAAAAAGCGGCACGGTCGTACTATCCTTTTATTGAAGCACTTCAGGCCATTTTTGACCCCCTATAACTTTGTTGTGGATAAATTATAGACATATTACAAGGTTAATTATATTGAGATGACAAGTTGAATTAATAAACATCAAACTATTCCGTGTTAGACCAATGCCGAAGTTCTCAATTGATTTTGATTTCTATTACATTATTATAGAGTTCAAAATATTTTGCCACTACGTTAAGATTTAAGTTGCCATGTATAGAAACGACTAAGTGTAAATGACATTAATTGCCTCATATTTGTTATTAATTATATTAGAAATGAATTGGAAACAGTAGTCAGGATATCGGTGCTAATTAATTTTGTACATTACGGAGGATAATATCGACTGCACCAGTGGCTCAGTGGTTACGATAGTTGCTAATGAGACCGAGTGTCATGGTTCGATTCCCACCAGAGACAATAGGCATGAGGCAAGATTTTGAAATCCTCTTGCACAACGTGGGTAGTCATTTTCTAAGTACGAAAAATACAATATTTCGGTAATAAATTTAAATTTAACGAAGTTTAAGCCATATTTCTATTAAATTTTAAATAGCGCGCGAAAAAGGCCTCAAGTGTCATGGCGTCGGCTATGACGTCACGCTATTGTAAAAAATGTCATTGAGTCCGCCAAACCTAACGTAGTGGTTAAATTCTCTTTGATGGTTACAATATCGTGACGTCATGCGCCGTGATTGGTGTTTCAGTCAAAATGGCCGATTGCAGTATTTTAATCTTTTATTTTATTAAAAATCACATTAATCTCTAGGTTATATATAAAAATAAATAAGTGTAATAATTTCTTTTTATATGTAGGTACTTTCCCCTAAAAACATTAAATCTTTAATTTTTTGATACTGACGTCACGCCTATTATTTGTGTGAACCACAGTTAGCTATTATGAGTCTGGGTGTGCTTTGTGTCCGTGAACTGTTTGTTTTTAAAGTCCCCTGCAACACAGGGATTTATTTCCCTAATGCGGGATTTGTCGTATCGTCGGACTTGTGATCTCGATGGTACTACAGATATGAACCCACTCGTAAAAAACCGATATTATATCTTTTTTCTTAAAAAAAAAAAGAAATTGCAGGACTATTTGCCATCAGTATTTCTAACATTACATGAAAATAATAAAATAGACAAGATAGATATTTTTACAAATAACAGTTAACTAAAGAAGACGGCAATGATAAACCTATATGGTAAAATGAGCTTGCAATAAAACTAATTCACGAACGGACGCGCTTAACACAGATTCGAAGTCATTTTAATCTGTAATTTTTATTATTATTAAAAATGTATGTGCAATTGTTTGGTAGTAAAAGACTAAAGTATTTTTTTGGTAGAAATCTGCCTAATTCACACACATCGTGTTTTAATACCATACACCGGCTGGAGTAACGTAAGTCAAATAGGCGTAGTTAATATGATGTACGGTTTACACTTAAAACAGATAAACAATGATTTTCACTACTTTATCTTTACCAACAGTACTTAAACATTTTTGTTATTGATTTTGTACTGGACAACATTTTTCTTTTTCGCTATTTTACCTTACATACAATACTTGATATATGTTTTTAATAAGAATTTCGACTGCAAAATAATACTCATTTAATACAGAAAATAATTTGTAAAATCTCCTTCCGAAACTCCCATACGTCTATATCTCTGTGAATATATTTAATAGGTTTTTTTCACTGGGTCGGAGCTCCGCGAATGAAATCGCATAACAAGTCTAATCTTAATTGAAGGAGGAAATTAAAGACATAAATTAGATCAGTTAATGTCTACAAAATGCTTGTCAAAATAGATAATTAAACGTATTATTACAGTAGTAAAATGACATCGTGATTAATTTAGTAGATTATTTTAATAAAATAGTCGTTAATTCATAATTACAAGCAAAAAATTACATAAATCTACACATGAAGAATACGAATAAAAAACGTAAATTAAGATAACTAGCGCAAAGGTAATAAAAACTTGATCAACGAAACATAATGGTCCCGTACCACTGTTAAATATTCGAAAATAGTTATTATTGAATTAATTAATTCGAATTTATTTAATTCTACTTTGAATTCATAATAAAAATAAAAACGATTTACTGTAAACGCACTCATATAACGCCATACATTTCAATTTAAAACGGGATTCGCCGCCCAACGCCACGCACACACTCCGCTTCTTCGTGAATGAGATCTAATATGCAACAGCGAAGCGTAGCAGGGTACACCTAGCTAGCTTATAGTAATTTTGATTATAATTAGCTAATATTAATCACAACATAGTATAAAACAAAGTCGCTTGCCGCTGTCTGTCCGTCTCTATGTATGCTTCATCATCAGCCCGTACAACGTCCACTGCTGAACATGGGCCTCCTCCCGAGGGAGGGTTTTGCCATAGTCACCACTCTTGGCAGGCGGATTGGTGACCGCAGTATTATGTTGTAATACACAGGGATCCGCTGCTGCCCGTTCCCAGGTATACACTTGTTGTAGATGATGTTATAACAATCGGGACCAACGGCTTAACGTGCTTTCCGAGGCACGGAGGGTAGTCTCTAAACCAATCAGACCCGGGAAGAAATCTTAGAATTTACACAAAGATTTCTTGTCCGGTGTCGGGATCGAACCCACGACCTCCGAGAATTAAAGCGAGCCAAATACCGCTACGCTGCGTAGGTTGTCTGTATGCTTAGATCTTTAAAACTGCGCAACATATTTTGATGCGGTTTTTAATAGATTGAGTGATTCAAGAGGAAGGTTTATATATTATTATGATATACCAGCATTGCACCCGTACGAAGCCGGGCGGGTCGCTAGTAATAAGTAAGACGACTGCATCGGTGGCTCTGTGGTTACGTTAGTTGGCTTCTGCGATCTGATGTTCTCGGTTTGATTCCCTCGGGACAACTAATGGTGGGAAACACGGATAGTTGTCCTGTATATTTATCTAGGCTGGAGCTCTGCCGCCTTTATGTCCGGTGAAGTAGCAAAATCCTAAGGGCCAACGATATATGTTTGTCCGTAAAAAAAAAAAAAAATGTTGTCATCTGGCTGGCATCTGGGCGTGCCGTAGTCTTCCAGGATTTATTTCCATAGTGACGGATTTGTCTATTTAAAAAACAAATAACTAACACCGATATTGTGACGACTGGATAGAACGAACATAATGTTTTATTTTTGTATAGGTAATATACTTAATATAGAACTGTTGTATAATATATAAGAGAGCACGGACGCCGTTGTCGCGTGTATCCCCTCCACGCGCTGTTTTTCATGCCCCTTAGCTCTTTCTCGAGCAAAATACAATTTAAAACATTAATTTTCAATTATTTTTTTCGACTTGTTCCCACCAATATTATTGGCTGGCTTTTTTTTCCTAGCCTCTGGGAATAATAAACTTTAAGCACAAAAAAAGCCAGCCTAGTTCTTATTACCTAAAAATAATTATTTTTTTCCTCACTATAATTAAGCCTGGCGATACCTTTTCACCAACCAAATGAAGCCAGATTTTTTTTGTGTGCTTTGGGGAGGTAGGCAAACCTTTTGGCATAAAAAGTAATCCAGATCAAATTTCCTTTTTTTTATTTATTTTTTCCCACCCTATAACACCCACATCCACCACGCGAATCCTGCCAGGTCGACGTTTTTATGCTTAGAGTGCTCCAGGTAAGTTGATAAATCATTTTTATGAATGATCAAATTACCTGGCCGTTTCGGTTGTCAGCTCTCAGTCCATATGAAATAAATTCCATTGATTTAAGCAAAAAAATATATTCCTCTATTACAACTTTAAGTAAAAAACATTTCTTTTTTAGTATATCTGATAGTTTTATTTTTGTTATTTTTTCTCAAAGTTTTACATTGAAGATTTACCTCTCACTGCTGTTTTTTTCCTATTTTCAGTGTACTATAATATCAACGAAAGGGCAATCTAGACTACACTTTAATTTTACACCTATATTACAGTTTAAACGAAGAGCTGTTATTTGCAGCTATTAAAAAAACAACGCACTATGATATAATCTTAGGTGATATGGCTATACCCATAGTAAATAACAACAGCTAAAAAGATTAAAAATGTAGCAAATAGATAGATTTTTTGCCCTTTACACCATCCGATGCCTTCGTAGACTCAAAGTCCGAGAGCCCCACGAACTGTAAAGTAGAGCGACAGTTGCACAAAACTCCCTTCAAATACTAAATCTCATAATCCCTCAATCTCATCGCCAGCGACTACCCTAAGCCGAGGTCCAAGCCCCACAGGGGGCGCCCTCTTGCGCAGGTTGCTTAGTTTGTAGTTTTTAAACCATTTATCAAGGCTGGAGCTCTGCTCGCCTTTATGCCCGGTGAAGTAGCAAAAGCCTAGTAGCTAACTTCGTATGTGCGTCCGAAAAGAAATGCCCTTTACAAAATACATATATAGATCTAATCAAATCAGTTATTCAATGGAACGGCCAGCCCGCTTATCAAACGCCGACATTTGATTTAATGCTTAAGCCAAACGTTGATTCAACTAACATCACATAACGTTTAACTAATTGGCTTATACTGACGTAAAATCAGGCAGGTGATAAACCACTTGCCTGATTTAACGTCGGCCAAACTTAGTTTAGTTTAGGTTTTATATAACCACCCAATATCAACGATTTGACTAGTCATGCTTTACCCATTTCATTGAATGTCGACGTACAATCAACGGGCTAGCTGACCCATTTAAATCCAACTGATGGCTGCGAATATTGACAGAGGAATTTACACCTTATTAGCAACTGTTACTTGGTATTGCTATATTACCTACGATGTTACAATCGTGAGTCGGTTGTTTTGTTCAAAATATTGTAACCATTATGATTGCATTTAGTATGTACGGTACGTCCAACGATTCCTTGAAACTTAATTATTTTTAGATCTGAATTTTATCAGTAAATTTACAATATGTAATTTGTTTGAAGAAGTCATTTATGACGTCCATATTGTATTCACTTTAATTTTGTATAAATATTTGTAAATAATTATAACACAAACATTTGATTAGTATGTGATTTATGACATAGTATGATATTTTTTTTATGTTTTTGAAATAAGTAATTTCATAATGGTTGACCAACTCAAATAATAATTGTAGAAATCAGGGGTTCTCAAAATTTGCATCGCGATGTCGTGGTAAGCTGTAGAAATGAAATAAGGAAATAAATAATATTGTATTCTTTTCTACTCGTCATGGAATAGAATAGAATATTTTTCCTTACCATGCTATGTCTTAAGACTATATTTTACATTAATATTCATATAATTTTGACATAAGGCAACATTACTGGTGGACCCCACACTAGGTCGAGTCTGTCTCGTAGAGTCCCTTTGTGATACCTTTACGTTTGGTTTGGCTGAAGTAGTTATTACAATTTTAGAGATAAAAATTTAGTGCAAACGAGCACTCGACGAACTCTTCTATATATCAGTGCATCTGTTTTCTTTCAACAGGGTTAGGGCGCTAAGCACAACACTTAGGTACGTGATAAACTTCGGGAACCCCTGGTGTTATTCCTTCCTAAATATATAGTAAAACCAATTTAAACATGTTTAACAAAGTAAAGGCTTAAAAAAAAAAATTGTCATGGTTGGTTGGGTGTCCAATTTATTAGTTAGTGTTTTATTGTCTTCGTTATATATCTAAGGTCAACAGTATAACATTATTTAGTTACTTAAAATTATTATAATGATAAAAGTGAATAAAAATATCATATATTTTACTAACACCGTGATTTTAACGGGTGCTTGTATTTGGCAGGACAATTCACCATCAGTATTACAATCACATCTTTTTTTTATAAGTCATACGTTTTTCTACAAAAACTGAGTCTTTTACTTCCTCAAAGAAGGAAGGAGCACCCCTTACACAGGTTCGAAGTTATGTCAACCTGTACGAAAAAGATTTTTAAAAATTTTAGACATATATCGATTTAGTCCAAAGATTAAATAATTTTGCTCAATATTAGCATCCATAAAAAATACGGCATATTATGTCTATTAATATTAGCATTTTTTTAAATTATTTGACACAACCTTTTTTATTAGGTAACCCTTTTAATGCTCACCAGGCGTAATACGTACAACCTGTACTATTCAGGAATACACAAGAAACAGTATTAAAATGTGAGCTAATCATGAAACGATGTACAATTCCATATCCTATTAACAAATGTACCATTCCAAGAAAACCACCGGTAAATAAATATTTTAACCAGACTTACATATATTTTTTAAATTCTAATCCTATAACTAGCGGTTTGCCACAGTTTGACAATCATAACCTGTTTGGAATTTTACTTTCCAACTCCCCCTATAAACTTTCTGATTAAATTCGATGCGGGCTCCAAGACATTTAAGTGTCCCGGGACCAGCCTAAGCCTAACTTAGAGCTTAGAGCCTCTTCCGTGCGTGCCGCTGGTGATCCTGGCTTACATGAGTTACAGTGGCGGGAGGGTGGGAGGGATTAAAAACAAATCATAACCTTTTCCGTAATTTTATTTATTGCTCTAATACTAATTACTTAATTCTTAATATAGATTTGAGATTATATCTAAGTTATAGTAATGCTATTCAATATGGTGCAAAATATAATTTATTTGTGTTTATAATGGTACCTATTATTAAATGTTATTGCAATTGTAATAATAATATATTTTGATAAAAATCTTTATATTAATGTTGTGTTGTGATAAATATGCGTATTTTGTGTTGTATATTAATAAAAACCGTTTATAAGAAATACTGTTTTTTCATTTAAATAAACCTACTTAATAACAGAATATAATTAAAAATAGAAATATAGTTAGTATCACTGATGCGGTGGCGGAAATTAAGCTAAAATTGATAACAGCAAAAAAATACAATAATAGAAAATACCGAAAAAATTATTATCATTCAATGAAGTTCAATTTTATTTAATAGCCACAGCCACAGGGTTCACAGTGCCATTACATCGAAAATAATTATAAAAAAAGTACAAACAGACAAGAAGAAATGAATGTAATAAGATGGTTTTATTACATTTTGGATTTGGATGGTTCTTCAATTCTGGCGGGAAATGCGTGACAGTGGCAACTGACATAACTATAGTGCCCTGCCATCTATCGTCGACACTGGCTAACTATTGTAGCATAAAAGTTGCCAAATAGTATCAATAGATGGCGTTATAAGTTTCATAGAAAAGTTTGATAACAACTTTGCTTTATAGGTCTCTGATGGTTGTATAGATAGGTACGTCTTGCCATCTTGCCTCGTGCTTAGCGCGAAAGACTAGAAACTTTTACATAGGTAAAATCCAAGTTATAGACTTTGAACAATGCTTTTATTATGGTTATTGGTTACCTACTTTTATTTTGACAGTCCTAGAGAACAACAAGAGATAAGTCCACATTCTGAGTCTGATGCATTCATTTAGGGGTGTTATAAAGTATTAAGTAGATAAGTAGATGTGTGTAAGGATCGGAGCAGGTGGCGTTCTGTAGTTTCTGCCTACCCCCATGGGAGAAAGGCGTGATTATATGTATGTATGTATAAAGTAGATATTTTACATTTCAACTAATTTCAAAATTGTATGTAATTTGAAAGTTGAATTCCAGTTATAAAACACGAAATTCAGCAAGCAACAACCAACCGTTTTTTGCGACGTAAGTATACTTACTTAGAAATATGTTTGGTTTTACTAAGAGTCTAATAGCCACTATGAAATCTCGTCCGTTTATTACGACTCCGTCTTTAATGGCGGAATTCCACACAAACCTGACCTATTATAACGACGTGTTTACAAATAAATCGTAGTAGGTAATCATATTTTGTTGAAAGTCAATAGACAGGTAGGCACATATTATGTATGTGATTATTTGTGTCATTATCCAAGTAATTATTTGTGTATAATAAACTAAAATTGAAATAGTATGTTTTTCAGTATGACTTTCGGTTAGATAGAACGACATATGACCAGTCCCTTGGCCATCGTTAAAACCGAAGTCTACTGTACCTAGTTATATACAATGTGTAACATGAAAATGTAGTCATAGTTGAAGATGCTAAAAATTTCAACAAAGCTGAAAAATCACTAAATTAAAACCCATCCGATACTATTCGTAAATCATTTTCTATGTAATTTTTTTATACTTTTTCCATTTTTTTTAGATGTAAACAAAATGATATATACTTTCAAATAAAATACCTAATTACACTGCAAAATTTTGTTAAGAACTAAGAATGTTACTTTTCAACGCATAATCTACTCAACTGATTGGGATTAATTATGAACAAACAATTTTTCGAGCCCGTGTGGTTTCCGGCTAAGAATAGACCACCCCATGTCATCCCATGGGTGTCGTAAAAGGCGACTAAGGGACACATGACTGATGGATGGGCAGCACCACCCATTAGCTCAAGGTTTACTTCTTACTGCTATCACCAATCCGTCTGCCAAGATTGGTGATTATGGCAATATCCCTCTACGATCCTGGCTTGCCAAGGTCTGTTAAGAGGAGGCCGGACGTAAACGGGCTGTTAATGATGACGAATGATGAAACGATTTTTGTCACCTAGATTGACACACCTATTCTATAAAAGGACACGCACAGTCGCACACTCACTGGAGCAACGCTATAATCCAATCTGTAAAAATTGCTGGTTAATAGTGGTGCAGTTGAGTTGAGTTTTTTATTTAACTTATCTATAGTATCATTAGAGGCGTAGCTACAGCCGTAAAAGTGATACAAGGGCCCGGAGGCTAAACCAATCGATAAAAATGTGATCATTACTGTTGTTTATATTGTAATGCATTTACTACTCGGTCACATTCACATTATCTCGAGACCTGGCGTCGATGACGTCACGTCGCGTCGGCGCTCTGATAGGTGCGTCCGTCGCGAGCGCGGGGAGGTGAAAGAAGAACGGGGCATTCCAGCGAGGTCTCGAGATAATGTGACCGAGTTGTACTAGGTATGTTATTGTCACTTTATTACTGAAGCTACATTATTTTTATTTTTTTTATTTATTAAACTTCATGCACAGTACATTGTACAATGGCGGACTTAATGCCAGGAGCATTATCTACCAGTCTAACCTTTGGGTGATGCAGAGATATTGATGTACGATTATTATAGATGATGTTATAACAAACGGGACCAACGGCTTAACGTGCTTTCCGATGCACGGAGGGTAGTCTTATCTACATAAAGTCATAGTATTATCGTTACGTGGTTAGCCCCTCCAGCTGCTAGATAGCTGTGTAGTAGAGGGCCTCGCCCACAAGTTTTGATACGGTCTCGTCCAAGTCTCGCTACGCCACTGTGTAACATTGCCGAATAATAAAACAAAAGGGCTTCTCTTGGCGAGACCGTTATTGGTTTGTCCACAGAAGAGTAAACATTTAGTTCGTATTTTGAGTGGATTGTTTTATATGCGCCCATTTGTGCAGGTCGCTTAGTTTGTATTTTTAAACCGTTTATAAAGGCTGGAGCTCTGCTCGCCTTTATGCCCGGTGGAGTAGCAAAAGCCTCGTGGCTAACTAAGTATGTCGGTTGGAAAAAAAAACTTGTATCTGTTGAAGGCTCTTCAACACAAAGGCACGGCTTGCAGGCAACCCATAGGTTAGACATATTTATATATTTTTTTCTTTAAACCGATTACAAAAAAAATATGGAGGTATCTATTAATTTTTTTTTTTTTTATAATTAGAACCTACCGAAGTCATCAAACTACATATGAAATAGATACTTTTCAATGAAAAATACAATCATCGAAATAGGTAAGCGTGATATTTAGTTATTCGTCCATTTGACGTGCACAAACTTACTGCAAATTTAAGACTTATAATATGGTTTTCTCATGGATACCATCATCAAAATTGGACCAAATTGTCAAAATTTGGACCACACGGGAAGCACTAGCTTTCAAATATAAAAATAATCATCTAAATCGGTTAACCCTGTTGAAAGTTCTAAAAGTAAAAACCAAACAAAAAAATAGCGTCTAATTTAGAGCTATTTTCTCTAATTTTTATCAATTTAGGCCTGTTGAAAAAAATATCCTGCAAAACAGTCGATTATTTTCTTTTTAGAAAAAAAAAAATCATTACTAGTAGGTAAATAATAAAATAAAATATAATAAAACAAATTACGTACCTAGTAGGTACCTACCTACTCCATAAACAAATTAATAAAATTTTAGTATCTATTTATTACAATAATTAATATTAAAAAAACCACATGTTTACTGTATAGGTAGGTACATGAAGTAGCTTACAGCAGGTAAAATCTCTACTTTTTCTGGGTTGTATGATTTTTGGCTTTATGCTGAAACAGCTGGCTCGATCTGAACGGGATTTTTTATTGTCAGATAAAAATATCATTCAGCTAATGTTATAAGAAATAACATGGGCTAGTTTTATTTAGTAAATGTTTTAGAAAAATACAAAAAACCGGCCAAGTGCGAGTCTGACTCGCGCACGAAGGGTTCCGTACCAATTTCAAGTGCCAATTGTCAATAAAAAAGCGTATGTTTATGAAATTAAATTATTTCTCTTTAATTTTTATATTTACGATTTATGACGTCTTAAAAAAAACTACTTACTAGATCTCGTTCTAACCAATTTTCGGTGGAAGTTTGCATGGTAATGTACATCATATATTTTTTTTAGTTTTATCATTCTCTTATTTTAGAAGTTACAGGGAGGTGAACACACATTTTATCACTTTGGAAGTGTCTCTCGCGCAAACTATTCATTTTAGAAAAAAATTACATTAGGAACCTCAACATCACTTTTGAAGACCTATCCATTGATACCCCACACAAATGGGTTCGAAGAAAAAAAAATATTGAGTTTCAGTTCTCTGTATGGGGAACCCTAAAATTTATAAAAAAAAAATCTATTTTTGTGTGAAAATCTTAATGCGGTTCACAAAATACATCTACTTACCAAGTTTCAACATTATAGTTCTACGGACAGACAGACAGACAGACAGACATGACGAATCTATTAAGGGTTCCGTTTTTTGCCATTTGGCTACGGAACCCTAAAAAGAGCTACAAACGGATGAAACCACGCTACGCTTTTAGACGTATTAATAAGTAGATCTTTTTTTGTTAGGATGTAGTATGAATTTAATGTAGATATGTTAAGTTCTGTGGGTTCAAGCTCAGGGTTTACAAATCTATCAAAAAATGTTTAAAATGGAGAATATATTTGTATACTCATGCTAGGTAGTATGAATTGATCACTGTATTGATAGTGATAGAAATAACCTGTTTAGATGTTTTATCACTCATACAAATCGTTCATTCGTAAATGTGAAAGTAATCGGAAATTACGATAATGTCTAAAGGAGGGGTGTAACGTACAATTAATTTGGATACACTTGTTAGTGGAGTGAACGTGTGCCTGCGGCCTACGAGTGTGTGTGTATGCACTGTCATTACGCTGCATTATTTGTTACGTTAGGGCTGGGATGGGCCTGTCCCTATCGCCGTCGAGTCCTACGCCGTCCTACGCTCCCTTCTTGCGCGGGTATTTGAATAGGCACGCTCGTTGCGTAACGCGCGGCCAATGACAGCGTCCCTGCACATGCACGGGGCGGAGTCGTTACGTCACCGTGGTCTGCCCCCGCGGCCGCGCAGCCGCTGTGACGTCACGGCCCCGCGACGTCCCTCGCCCCCGCGCCTGCAGCACGCGACCGCAGCGCCCATGCTCTCCGTGGCGTCGCACGGAAACTTGCGACAAAACACTCGTGCGCTCAAAGATGGCGGATGGGTCGCCTGAGGATCGTGCCGGTCCGAAACAATTGAACGATTTAACTTTTTCCGCGCCTGACAAGGGACTTGGTGACACAAAAAAGTGCTGTGGCGAAACATTTGACGGCGATAGTGTGAAGTTATCGTTCTACAAGAAACTTGAAACGAGTGAATCGTGTGAGAAAAGTGATACGCGCGGCGTGGCCGCTAATCCCGCGGCGGTCGTCGGCTCGTATTCCCAAAATTCGTCTGATGCGAGTTTTATGCACGGTGAGGACAGGAAGAAACGATGTCTGGACAGATACGACAGCTCGGAATCATCTGACAGGTGAGTTGGCGTCAGTTTATGTCATCAAAACGTGCGCTCGCGTCTTATTTCGTAAGACTTGTTTGGTTGCGACTGTGATGTTCTCAAGAGTGCAAGAGAGCTCCAGTGACCGGGGCTCGTCCGATTTCGATGTCATGGTCATTGTGAAAAACTTTGGGTGTTGCTAACCGACTCTAATACAGTTTAATGCTCCGTGAATAGAATGCCGGGCCGTAGTTACGCGCCGCGAGTTAGGTATATTCTGTTTAGAATGATGGAATACAAAATCTGTCTCGTAAGATTATTCCGTAACGGTGACACACTGAGGTCACTGAATAGTATCAGACCGACAGGGTCCGCGATTGGACCACTTGAATAATTAAGAGCATTTTCTGAAAATATAATGAAATGAGGTGACTGCCAAAATATTAACCTTGACTTTTAATTAGCACGTAGCTAATTATTTTTCTACCTGTCTGAAGACTTCACTTCACAGTCCTTATGTTACTTGCTACCTAGTCTTAGAAACTTTCGGGTAAAAACCGTATACCTACCTATATAGAATTTTAACATTCATGTATCTGTTTACCATTCAGAATAGAATATGAGAACTCTTATGATTGATACTAATTAACTTGCCCTGGCTTCCAGATCTTGTGTACCTATTTGAAATAGTAGATAATATCCATCTGATGCTTATACATACTTGAACGTGTATTTTTACAATTTTATATTAAGAAATATCAAACTTCATGGGAAATCATTTATTACAATTGAGCCATAAGACCAAGACTGCAAACTTGAAATAATGTTAGTAACCAATCAGCATACAAACAAATTTAAGTAGGTATCTATTGTTATGTATAATTTTAATGTGAAGCTTATATTTACATGCCTGCTTCATGTCTGTGAAGACAGCTTAATTTATTTATATTGTCTTGTATTGAAAACATTACAAATAACGCTTGAAATATAATAATACTCTTATTCTGTGCATTAGATCTAAAGAATCAGATTGTTGGTCAGACTTTTTCATTCATGAAATTAGATGTCAATATGTTAAAAAGAATTTAAAACCATGTTTAGGCAGGTAGGTATATTATAATTTTATTTGGAAAGTGCTAACAAAAATAATGGGTTTGTCACAACTTTTTATAATTTATAATAAGTAGGTATTTCATTGTTGCCAGTGCTTTAAAATTATATTTATTTAATGACATCTCTCATAATAATATCTAATGAATGTGTATGTTAATATTTCCTGACCAATACTTAGTGTTTATTATTTTTAAACATTGATAAAAGCATTAAGTAGAAAAGTAGGTAATTCATGATTGTAATTTTTAATGCCTTCTGCTTTTAAGTCTTTTTCAAATTTCATAAAACAGCAACAATTAGGTATAGGTAGGTACCTAGGTACCTTTCAAAACATGTTACAATGAAAAACGTCTTGCATAATATAAATTATCTTAACTCAGTACTATAGGCATGTAGATATTGAACTTGACTTAATTTTTATGTGAACGCAAATTTTACTTTTTATCTTTGTGGCATAACAATGAGATAGGTAACTATGATAAAAATACAACACATTTTAAATTATTATCTAATCTATTACTTGTGTTTTGGAAAAAATATTATTTGCAGTTTAAAAAGTATTTTTGTATGACTACATTTCCTTTGTACCATGAATATTTTACCACAAAGTTTTCTGTGGTAAATCCATGGAGCATATAGAATACCAAATGTTTCTTGTTAGATTGTGATTTCTAGAAATAAGACAGCTAATTATATAATATGTTGAGCCACTAAACACACCAGCATTATGAATTATATATCATTGCATTCGTTCTTAAACCACATAGGTATGTTAAAAATGTTAACTTTTAGGGAGAGTAACTAGAATTTGGAAGACACCAAAACAATATCAATTTACTTTATTTAACAAGTTTCTATTGCACAATGTTTATTTCTAATTAATAAAACAATGTGTATTCCCACTTTCCAGCAACTACCATCTAAATACCAAAACATCAAAATAATTACATGTGTGAGTGTTAGAGCTTAAACAATGATATTATATTATTAAAAAAAATGATAATGTTAAATATCTGGTAAAGGTTGCCATTCTACCTATAATTATGTGAATAATATTTACTTTGGAACATGTTAACTTATTGGATTTTCATGTATGTATCAAACTAAATCTTACATGAAATAATACCTACCAAGTTGTAAAGTCTTTTTGTTTCTATCTGCTTCATTAAAACTTGTACTATAGTGTATAAACTGACTTACACCACTGTTATTACCACTCCGGTAATAACAGTGGTGTAAGTCAGTTTATACAGTCTCTGTGTCTTGTGACAAATAGCCTTCTGAGCCTTTGTTAATAGGCCATTTTCTTTTTATTATTGGATCAGCTTTCTATTTAGGTCAGTGATTCCCAACCGGTGGACCACGGACCACTGGTGGTCCCTGGAAGCACTAAAAATGGACCTAGGGCTGCCCAAAAAATATTGCGACGCAGCAAAATATAAATTCACTGAACAAAGTATTTTCTAACACACAGAAGTTATTGTAATAGTGTTCATTTTAGGCTGACTACGCAAAACAGGTGGTCCGTAACGAGATAAACATTTTGTAAAATGGTCTTTCAGCACTTAAAGGTTGGGAACCACTGATCTAGGTAAACCAGGCTGTCTGTATGTAAATTCTTAAGATTAATTAAATGCTCAACCACACTGTCAATAAAATCCATTACTTTAGTCTGTGACTGATAGAGTGATATAATTATCAGTCTATTGCATTGACTTGTGTGATTTTCTGTCCAAGGTTAAACTACTAAAATTACCTTTTTTTTCTATAGATGTGAACACCTGACATCTATAAAAAAAGTAATTTAGACAAAAACTTTTATTATGTGGTTTCACAAATAATTGATTCACTTAACATCAGGTGTAATATAGGTCATGTCTGATCGTAATTTAAAAAGTCTTTTTGTTGTCCATGGTCACCATAAAACATACATATGTGTGTTATACTGTAGAAGTACCAAAAACTTTCTTATAAAAATTAATTTATTATAGATTTAGAATAAAATAAAAATATTAACTATTTCAATACATACCTATGTAACTAATTTGAAAAGAAGTAAGAACATTTCAATTAACATTTTACTATTTGGGTTATCCTAGCTGCCACATTTAGATAGCATATTTAGGTTACCCATTACACTACAGATAACAGTAGTTTAATGAATAGTGTTAACTGGCTCACCCATTTACTGTCAATTGAGGCAGTATTGTCAGATGTGTATACAGTATAATTATTATTTATGTAACTCAGTTTATGTTGTTCATAAACAAGGATTTAATTAGTTTCTTGAAGATTAATCTTGGTATACCTGGAAAATAATATTAAACCATTTCAAGTAGTGCAAAAATATTGTTATTCTTAATTGCACAAATAGAAACACATAAAATCCATATATATATCGACGCTTGAAAGGCAATCATCACTAAGCGACATTGAGTAAATTTTACAGGCGAGTGATTTAAAGTTTAAATATCTCTCGTAGAAATCATTTTTTTTATAACTTGTATGCTACCTAGCTGTGTTTTTGGATAGCTATAAAAAAATGATTTCTACGATAGATATTTGAACTTTAAATCACTCTCCTGTAAAGTTTACTCAATGTCGCTTAGTGATGATTGCCTTTCAAGCGTCGATATATTACACAAAAATACAATTAGCACAAATTCGAGCTTCATTCTAAAATATATATTTTCTAATTATATTATTTATTATATTATACATATATGTTGTTATGATGCAAACAAATATGTAATAAAAAGATTGTTAAGTATAGTTATAGTAGAAGACAATTTCTAGCAAAACTATATATTTTCCCACCACCTAGAATGGCTTAATATTTCCTGATATACCAAGATTAATAAATAATTAATTCTTGTTTATGTTTAACATAAACTCAGAATAAATAATGATTATTATTATGTCTGTCTGAGCCATTATTTCAAAGCTATGGAGTCATACGGGGGAGACCAACTTTAAGTGGTCATTAAACAAGATTGATCTAGAAGTTGTTTGACACTAACCAACAATTATCTCTGTAGACACTATGAAAATTTGTTCATTTATGTCTCCCGTTTTACACTGCAGTGAAGTGGAATTTACTTTCCAACTCCTTCTATAAACTTTCTGTAGTCTTTCAATTTGATGTAAACATTAGGTGTCCTAGGACCAGACTGAGCCTAATAGCTTAGAGCCTCTTTAGTGTGTGCCACTGTTGATCCTGGCTTACAGGAGTTAAAGTGGTGAGAGTGTGGGATGGATTACTCCCATAAAAAGAAGATGTATCCAACGAAAATCTAGTGGTTAGTGTATAGATATAGTATATGAAATGGTAAAAAACAATGCTAGACTATAGTTATGGGAGTGAGTTGTTTTGAAACAATACTCCTATATTAATAATTGTAACATAAAATTGATTTAACAAAGGATTCCTCTGAGTTTCCAGTTCTTCTCAGAGTTGCCACGTCCAGAACTGGAGTTAGTAAAAGAAAGGGACGCATCATAAGAATGTTCTTATGATGCGTCCCTTTCTTTCGTTCTTGATTTAAAATATTTTAAATGCGTCTATATGAATAAAGAATTTTTAACTTTGACTTTGAACCCTTATTATAATTGTTATTATTATAGTTATTATTTCAGTGCAACACCAGTAATATTAATATCCCAAAAGAAAATAATACTAAGTAATGTTTTTTAAAATATTTGTGTTGTTAGCCTTTTTGTGATTGTTTTTGATAAGTTTTTATTTTTTATTTATTTATTCTTTATTGTACACATGAAAACAAGTTATGAGAGTTCAACAATTAAAGATGATGTACAATGGCGAGCTTAACTCATTTAAGTATGAGTTTTCTTGAAGCAAACCATATTCAGAGTGAGATTTGTGATAAACGGACAAGAACAGTGTACACAACAATAGTAACAATTTTGAGTATATTAAACTAATGCTAATATGTAAATATAATACAAACATACTTAATAAAGCAGTTTGGATTTACCAGAGGTTTCTCAACTGTGGATGCAGGAATACATTTACTGAAAAGTATATTCGCGGCTTGGGAGGATTCGCAAGATGCCTTAGGAATATTTTGCGACTTGTCCAAAGCATTCGATTGCGTGCACCATGAGACTCTTGTCAGGAAACTACACCACTATGGCGTTAGAAATAAGGCTCTCGAACTTCTGGCTTCATATCTGGGTAATAGAATTCAGAAGGTCGATATTAATGGCAAACTATCTCCGGGATCACCAGTTGTAATGGGAGTTCCACAGGGATCAATCCTGGGTCCATTTCTGTTTTTAATATACGTAAATGACTTACCTTACTACGTAAGGGATAAACATGAGATTGTATTGTTCGCGGATGACACTTCCTTGACATTCAAAATTAATAGAAAAGTACATGATTATGACGAAGTTAACGATGCACTCTCTAAAGTAGTTAATTGGTTTCATGTTAATAATCTCTGTTTAAATGATAAGAAAACTAAAGTAATCAAGTTTTCAACACCCAATGTTAGACAGGTTTCCACCAATGTAAATATTAATGGAAATGGCTTGGACCCTGTGGAAACCACTGTGTTCTTAGGTATCACCATTGACTCCAAACTGCAATGGGGACCACACATTGAGAAAATGTCAGGAAAATTAAGTTCTGCAGCATATGCTGTAAAAACAATTAGACGGCTCACTGATGTTGATACGGCTAGAATAGTTTATTTCAGTTACTTTCACAGCATTATGTCGTACGGGATTCTTCTTTGGGGTAACTGCGCGGATATAAATAGCATTTTCATATTGCAAAAAAGAGCCGTAAGGGCTATTTACAAACTGGGTCCCCGAGAAAGCTTGAGAGAAAAATTTAAAGAAATAAATATTCTAACCGTTGCATCACAATATATATATGAGAATGTGTTATATGTACATAAAAATATTGACTCATTTTGTAAAAAAAGCGACACACATAGTGTAAATACTAGATATAAGCATAATCTTGTGGCTCATGCTAGCCGTCTCCGCAAAATAAGTAACTCTTTTATGGGGCAATGTATACGGTTCTACAACAAACTTCCCAATAGTATAAGAGACTTGTCTATAAATAAGTTTAAAATGACTATTAAAGCCAAATTGTGCAGCAGGGCTTATTATAAACTTTCTGATTATCTTTGTGACAAAAATGCTTGGGATTAAATCGCTCTAATCTCAATGTAAAATAAAGTATATTGTAATTAGGTTAATAAAATATTGTGATATAATATAATTTTTTTAAAAAGAGGGTTCTACTGAGTTTTTTGGCAGTGTTTCTCAGTAGTCGCCACGTCACACACTGCACGGTAGGGAAAAAATATGACGATTCCAAACAAATGTAACCATTTTTACGGAATAAATGAATTTTGAATTTGAATTTGAATTTTGAATTTGAATTTGAATTTGAAATAAAAATAAACTAATACAAATAATAAAAACTACTAATGAGTTAAGACATAATGTTATTTTTCTAAAAGCGTCGATAACTATGAACTGGCACGAATGGAATGGGGAAGAGAGTTCCAAAGGCGTACTGCACGTATGGTCAAAGAGCCATCATAGCGGCTGGAAGTGTGTGTAGGCATTCGGAGAAGAAGAGAAGAAGCTGTACGGCAAATTTTATGGCGTGGGATTAAATACTCAAAACGTTCACGAAGATAGGTATAAAGGGGCATTTGGATTATGTATGACAGAAAGAAGAGAAAGAATATGGCAATCGCGACGCGACGGCGGCGGCGTCGTCGGATTGGCAACCACTTTCTTTATTTTATTAGCACCAGCTACCTAATCTATTATTTTAGCAATAATAAAATTGTGTGAAAATATCCTAATTTAAATTAAAAATACCTACTGAATTGTGTTACTATAATAATAATGAAATGTTCAGATTATTTCGATATGTGAAAAGAACATGTTACAAAATACGTAGCTCTGATAAGATTACAGTTCAATTATGTAACTATATAGTGATGTGTTAATTTACTTTAATTATTATCTGGGGTTGCTGAACTAACATGCACCTCTTTAAGTAGTATATTATATAACTGAGGACATACCTAGTACCTACTTATATTGCGTAAATGTGTGCCACATGAATATAAATATTTACTAGCTGTGCTCCGCGGTTTTATCCGCACTGGACTGCTACTCTGATGGAGTGGGACTTATCGTGATGTTTTATAACTTAAATGTTAATCCAGCTTAAAAACGAAGCATTACGAACGAACGATATCAACTCGAATACCGAAGGATCAACTGTCCCGATATTTTGCATGTGCAAAATTGATTGTTGACAGTTGATTTTGCGTGAAAAATTAACAAATAGTCATACATCCATACAAACTTTCGCGTTGATAATATTAGAAGGTTATACAGTAAAATCCGGATTTCACGACGGCCAAGGGACCTACGATATTACGACGTTGTAACCGGAAGACGTACTAAAATAACATACAATTTCAATTTTAGTTTTTTTTTAATAAAAATAATTAAATACTAATAACTATATAATGTTTATAAATGATAATTATGTATGTGCTTATTAGAGACAAAAAACATGAAATCATAATAATTATTTCACAATGTGCACCTAATGCACCTATACATTACGAAATATGAAATCTACTTTTTATTTGTAAACACATGTTTCATCGTCGTCGTTGTAACAGGTCATTTTTGTAGAATTCCGTCGTTAAAAGCGGTCAGTCGTTATGAGCGGAGTCGTAATAAACGGATGAACTCTCATAGAGGCTCTTAATAAAACCAAACATATGCCTATACTAACGTCGCTATAAACGGTTGTTTGTTGTATGCGAAGTCGTACTAAACGGATTCTACTGTATTTAATGTATCTTATTGTGAGTTTGGGCCTTTGTTCCTGTTTCGCCTCATAGGATGTGGCATGTAATTTAAAAAGATTTTTTACGATTATCACGATCCCAAACACAAACGGGCTGTGGGACGAAACAGTGAGTGCGTCTTAAGTTGTTATAGTTTTTGGGATTTACTATTACTTCCAGAATTACCAATTTGATAATAAAAAATTTCTTTTTAAACATTTTTGCAACACATTTCGTTAAACCACCCATTAAATTGCCTGAACGAAGAAATGTGTTTATTTAAATATTTTTCTGGTTTGTTATTAATAGCTTTGCCCGCGACGTAATTAACGTCTATACGTAACTCTTCAAAATCTTTACAGTGGTTTAAGCGTGAAAACGTAACACACGGAGTTAGATTCGCATTATTGCTTATAATATAGCAGGAGGATTTTTACCTACTACCTACCTACTATCATGTCTCAACACCATTCGACCCCTGAATCGTGACCCTTCAAATTATTTCATGGAATTTTGTTTGAAGGGTCAAGATCCCTATTCATTCTTTGGATAAATAGCTAAGATGATATACTTATCTCCAAAATTCTATGACGAGACGTAGAGTAGAAATAATGTTAATTTACACCGGAGAGGGCACTGGCTCCTGTAACACAGGTATTACAGGCACGGTGGTCAGGGACTTTACAAATATTGTAAAACATTATCTTTTTACGCTAATAAATATTATGAGTCAGTAAGGCTGACCTCATATCTCTTTCTTACTCCTCCTATTCTCTTTCTGATAAAATTCGTTGCTGGTCCCAAGGCAGTTTACTTGGTGAGCCTCGGTGCTCATTTTCGAGTGTGTGCCACTGTTGATCCTGGCTTACAGGAGTTGCAGTGGTGGAAAAGTGGGTGGGATTAGTCCCATAAAAAAAAGATGAAAATATGACCCCACGTACGCGTACCTCAAGCGTGTGTCACGTTCTCCACGTCGTTAGCGACATTTACACGCTCAAGGAACGCGCACCTTATGTGAGGTCGGCTTTAATACCGGCGTTATTAGAGTTGGGTAAACAGCCGGATGCTTTGAGTTATTATCGATTATAATCCATAAGTAGCCATTAATAGCCTTGCAATGGATGATAACCCTGCTATTAATGTATTGTTAAAAAATAAATGCTTTTTTTTTGTTTTATTGTAAAATCTGTAAGTGTGAACATAAATTGGGTGCTTGTACGCAGTGTGATTCAATGTATTGTTATTCTTTTTATTTATTTTCACTTTTGCTATATGAAAAAGTGTTAATAATAAAACAAATACACATTTTTCGGGACATTCAGTTTTGTTAATTTAGAGATCCAATACTATAAAAACCATAATTACTATTGACCTGAACTGTTTTTTTTTTACGCCTAATGAGCTTGCGCTTGACCACTATCTCACTTGATGTTAAGTAAAGATGTGATCTAGGATGGGCCGCGCAAAACCCATGAGGTGCCTGTTCATGCTTAATTTGAATAGTCCCAAGTTGTAAGCATCCGGAAACACATTGTCCGGAAGAGAATTCCACAATTTGGCCGTGCGTATCAGAAACGATGAAGCAAAACGCTTAGTGCGGCATGGTGGTATATCGACAACATATGGGAGGTGCTTCCGGCTTATCGTTGTCCGATGATAAAACGGGGACGGCGGAACCAATTCAGGGAGCTCCTGAGCGCATTCTCCGTGAAATAATCTATAAAAAACCGATAGGCATGCGACCTTCCGTCGATGTTCAAGACCTTGGAGATTTCTGGTCACAGGACCACTGTCATCTATTATCCTCCGAGCCCGTCGGTCTAACGCATCCAAAGAGTCGAGTTGGTATTTGGCAGAACCATCCGAAATTAAGACTGGAGGTCAAATTGAGACCTTATAGATCAATATGGTCGCATATCGGCACACACACGTCATCAAAGATGGGAGTCAGGCGGAAAGGACTCCTTTGCGTACCCATAAATATCGGGACCAAGCAGGTCGTTGATGTGCAGCCAAAAGAGTGTAGCGGAGAGAACAGATCCCTGAGGAACGCCGGCATTAATCGACTTATAGTCCGATGAGCAGCCGTCGACAACAACTCGAATAGACCTTTCGCTCAGAAAATCTGCAATCCAGGAACATAGGCCCGCGGGAAGGAAGCTTGCTGAGCAGACTTTTGTGCCAGACCCTGTCGAATGCCTTCGAGATATCGAGGCTTTCGCTTTCAAAGGCTTCACCGTGCTTCTCGATGGCTTCACCCCAAAGATGCGTAGCCAAAACGAGGAGATCTCCTGTCGATCGATCTTTACGAAAGCCCTATTGGTTATCGCTGAGGAGTCCATTGCTCTCGAGATGGCTAAGAAGTGGGGCGTTCAATACACGTTCCATAATCTTGCAGAGAATGGAGGTAATTGCAACGGGTCTATAGTTCGACGGGTCTGAGCGGCTACCTTTTTTAGGTATTGGTTGAATATGAGCAAGCTTCCAGGACTTGGGTACACAACCGCTCCTCAGAGAGAGTCGGAAAAGGCGTGTGAGTACAGGAGACAACTTAGGTGCACAGGTTTTTAATACTACCGCTGGTATATTGTCAGGGCCGCTGGCTTTACTCACATCTAGACCGCGCATTACCTTAAGGACCTCTTTTTGGTGAATGTGGACTTCCGACATTTCGGAGCCGTAGTGACGAATTACAGGTGACGGTTGGTTGCATGCACGCATCTAGGGAAGAGTTTGTAGCGAAAAGATTAGCAAATAGATCTGCTTTTTCCATTACGCTATGAGCCAGTGACCCATCGGGCTTGCACAGCCCAGCCAGGTGGTAGTGAAGAGCGGCAAAAGTTCTCTTCAACCGATTTGGCCAGGGACCAAAAAACTTTTTTGCAGGTCTTGGCAGCGCTGTTAAAGGCTTTCTTTTTGATGCCAACATCTGGAGCTTTGTTACTGCGCGCGTTAGCCCATTCCACAAATGCGGCCTGTTTGTGAGCCTCACTGGCGAGACATTGCTCATTGTACCAAGGCCGGGATTTTGTGCTGATGGAAACGACATTCCATACCCTGAAGCAGCACATCAACAACGGCGTCAGCGCAGGATGTTGCGTCATCAGATTTAAAGCACGTTGGTAGCCAAGGGATGATACGATGATACGATGTAAAAAAGTGCCGCATTTCGTCCCAATCTGCTGACTTGTATGGCCACAGCCGTCTAGTTTCCTTAGGGCTTGTGTCCGGCGGTGAAAAGTGGGATACAGATTTTACCAGACAATGGTCGGAACTCCCTAATGGGGAAGATACAACGACTGAGTAAATGTCTAGTTCAGTTGTCAGCAGAAGGTCCAGGCAGTACGGAGTGTGACCGTCAACGTCTGGTATTCTAGTCGGCTGATCAACAAGCTGAGTGAGATTTAATGATAGCGCAAACTTGCGCGTTTCTCGCCCAGCGTGATTGGTGTTCCGGTATGGGCATTGAAGTCCCCCAGAAACACAAGTTGAGCCGTCGGATACCGTTCTTAAGCCACATCGCCTGTCTCACTGAGGTAGTCGAAGAACCTGGTTGTCTCCCGATCGTTTGTGTGAAACTGTACCTACTAGCGTCCGATCCAATCGATGTACCAAACTTAGGAGATTTTGAAGAATCCAGTGTTTCTAGCAGTAATTAGGATGAAAAATATTTTTGAGCAACAAACAAAAAAAAAACAACTAAAAACGAAAATTAAAAAAAAAAAACAAAAAAATATCCCAAACAAATGTCTGTAAAGAATTTAAAAAAAACTGTGTAAAGTATATTAAAATCTAACTAAAAAAATCAATGTAAATAGCTGTTTGAAAAATTTAAATGGGCTAGATTAGTTTTAAATTGCACATTTATTTACCTCAAAGAAAGATGATGAAAATGAAGTCTAATCTGACAGTCTTAAGCCTGAAAACCATGAAGGAAAATTTTCAATCACTACAATAACATTAACAGCAGGGTTATCATCCATAATGGCTATTAATGGCTACTAACTTGCTTTTAATCGATTATTAGCAAAATGATATTAACCGGATTATTATCATTGCCCAACACTAGGCGTTATCAACTAGCAACAGTAGGTATAGTAAAATACCTACTCTCTAATATACAAACATGTAGGTGCGCCTCCAAATGTGTAATAGTGATATCACGTTTCTAGGATATCACCACTTGATAACGTTATCTAGGGTTCAATAAAATCGATAACGCTTGGGCTGAGTGGTTTGTGTCACAGTTTGTTTGGCAACTGTTATTTAATATGTTTGGTGTTATTCACTGACTGATATTATGTACTTATAATGCTGAAAAGTTGGTTTGTTCGCTTAATAGTGCTAATCCCAGGAAATACTAAAAAAACTACTAGGAAAATTCTTTTAGTTTTTGATAGCCCATTTATCGAGGACTGCTTTATTATTATTATTATTTTATTTTATTTTGAAATATTACTAGCAGATTTTTTGCAATCTACTAGTATTCTTGTTAACTCCTCGTGCTAAGCTAATTTGTTTGTGTTACTAGTGGGTTCACGTCGGTAGTGCAATGGGTGGGGTTTGAACCGGCGACCTCTAGATCACAAGTCCGACGCCATAGCCATTAGGCTACAGCTGCTTAGTCCCAGTTATTTATGAAGTTCCCACGGGAACGGGAGTTACGCGTGTGAAGTAAGTTTATAAGCTAGTTTATATAACACTAGCCGTTTGTAATAGTAGTAGTAGTCTTAATTAATATAGCCTATATATCATTCCTCAATAAATGGGCTATCTAACACTAATATTTTTTTTATCACATCTATTCAAAAAGAGCTAGTTTATTCCTCGTAAACAGGGACCAAAATTGATTTGAATTTGGAATGTGGATATTGTTAATAATTTTTCAATCAGCAAAGAGGTGAATCACAAACCATGCGGGAACAATGTATTAAATATGTGACTGGCTGAAAAACTGCGAGCGCGCCAAATTTAAAAAAAGTTGATGAAAATTATATTTTATGTCTTATAGTTCTTCATTGTACGTAAATAAATTCTTGTTCATAAGTTGCACTTACTTATTTTCTCATAGAGGGTGATAAAAAGTAGAGTGTCCACCTCGGGAGCAACACTATTTTAAGCTCGAGTGACATACTTTTAATCCCTCGCTGCGCTCAGGATTCTAGTTAAGAATCCCTCGGTCCGCTCGGGATTCTACTCTAGAATCCTTCGCTCCGCTCTGGATTAAAAAAAACACTCTCGCCTTTAAAATAGTTGTTTGCTCCCTAGATAAACAATCTACTATTTCAAATCGAACTGGTAGTTCCTGAGATTAGCGCGTTCATTCAAACAAACTCTTCAGCTATAATATAGATTTTACAAGACCTGTCTGTCTTGTAAAATCTATATAATACATCGGTCCGTAGATTTAAATTTTTTATTTAATTTCATTAGTTAATTTTTGTGACCGGCAGTAATACAAAATGGCCTTATAAAAATAACAACAGTTCCGTCAAATCGAACCTAAAAGTAGTTGCTTACGTAAAATGGTGCAGGTACGGTAGGTAGTAGGGCATTCACGCGAGCCTAAGCCACAAAGGGTGGATAAAAAAAGTAAAAAGTTCTAACCGGCCGTGCGGGGACAGCGAACGGGTTCCCGAACGCGATGTGGTATGTTACTGTTTATGAGTTTCAAAAGTTTTATGTTAATATTAGCTGCTCCCCGCGTAACTCTGCTCCCATGGGTCGGAGCGCGATATTTTATCTTTTTCAGAATTATTTCTCAGTTAAGACGTTTCAAAATCATTAATTACCATTTTTTGGCGATGTATTGCCATTTCATTTTTCTTGTGATAAATAAAATGGCAATACATATTTTGCCATTATTTCTGAAGGCAGTAATTAACTAATTACTAACATTCTAAACGTGTAATTGTCGTAGACAGACTGACGTGTCAAATTTTCACGAATTTAATCAATAAATAATTAAATATTTTACATTGTTCTGTCATCATTTAATTTTATTATTCGAGTTCGTTTAAAAACCTAGTAAATTAAAGTTTTTTATGCTATCGTGTTGAAAACGAAATGGATATAATGTCACGGTATGTCCTGTTCGTGTGAATATACCATTGAATGACTGCAGATGTTTTAATATTAAGTAAAGTATGTTACACTGTCTTTGTTATTTATTCCACACAGAATACTACTTAACCTTTGTAAAACGATAAATTTATTTAATCAAGTGATTGTCTATTAATTTATTAAAGAAATTCATAATAACAAAGAATAATTGTTATTATGAATTTCTTTTATAATTGTTAACACAGCAGTTGGCTATAGAGTACTACCACTGTTTCCAAGATAACATCAGCTGTTATTCCAATAAATCAGCTGAGTAGATGATGCCTGCTACTTACTGCATTGCGTCCGCCGACCGGTCGTCCCCCCTTCCCCCTCTGTTATTAGAAGCGTGCGCGGGCGCATTGGCCCTGCGATCCTCGACTTATGGGCTCGGGCAGGAACCGCAGAGGACGTGATTTGATTTGAATTTCGGTACGTTTGCTTTTAGAATGCAACTAAAAAAGTTAACGATCAGGCATTCGAATTTTAAATCCTCTTGTATGCAATCTTTTATAGGTACATTCAAGGTGCTTATATAAATGAGAAAGGTTGGGGAATGAGTGGGTTGTATGCAAGTTAGTACTTAAAACTTAATGAACAGATTTAAATTATCTGGAGAGACCACTGCATGTCCAAACCGTACATCAACGGCTAATTTGGTCATATTGAATTAAAAACAAAACAATTAAATTTTGTATATAATTCTCCAAAGATGCCTAGTCAGAAGTAGCTTAAACATGAGGAATGTGAAAACAAAAAGATAAACGAGAGCTGGAACATTGTCGTCCGACTGTCGAGTCGAGATGGACAGCACTGATGTCAGCTGTTATATGCCTTTAAATGTCACTGTCGTGTCATGATGGCGTGATCTGACATCTTAATAAATCATTTAATAATTATTAATTTTACAATGAGCGCAATGTTGCATATTTATTGTTATGTGTATTAAACGCATATAACCGTGTTACTTGTTTGCGGATTATGGTGATACCAACAAGAATAGAGGGTTGTTTTTTACACGCCTACTAATATTATCTATGATATTACACTTACTCTAAACACCGGAACCGATTTTGATGAAATTTGACTAAAAGGAAAACGAAAGCTGCTGAAACTAACTATTCCACGCAAAAGTCTCGGGAAAACTTTAGTGTTCAATTTACGAAAATAGTACGGTGGTCAGTCTTTAAATCTAAGCTAATATATGTATATAAAGCCGAACAGTTTATTTGTTTGCTTGAACGCGCTGATCTCAGGAACTGGTCCAATTTGAAAATACCTCTTAGTGTAAGATAGCGCATTTATCGAGAATGGCTAGACTATATTTAATTATATAGTTCCTACGGTAACGGGAGTGACTTGTGTGAGTGAAACCGTGCGCGAACTAATATTATATAATTTTCTGTTTACAATACGAGCTAGGCCTTTCATCTAGCTCGCACGTTTCCAAGAACATAATTTACGACCACAAATGCAAGAACAAAAGTGATTACCGACAAGTTGAAATGATACGGAATTCCTATGTTTCATCAGACAAGTTTGTAGCGACTGGTCTCAGCAGGTACGACTGAGTTATCAATGGTCATTCAACTTTCATTATTGTTTATTTATGTTTTTACTGGGCAGTAACGCGTGCGCGCAGTAAACCATAAATGAGGCCCTAAGATTGGCAGCAGCTCACAAAGAAGAATAAGTAAATTTTACAACAAAGGCTTGTTCCAGAAATTGTAGATGCAGTGAATTTGCTTACCTTAAAATTTGTGACTTATGTGTAATTGTGTGCCGTGTGGCGTCCGGCTTAAAAAAGACCACCGTATACCTTCCCATGAATGTCGTAAGACGAGACTAAGAGACATACACCTGATGGATGGGCAACAACATCTATCAGCTCAAGAATACTTACCATCTTACTGCGATCACCAATCCGCTTGCCAAGCGTGGTGATTATAGCGATATCCCTTGACGATCCTGGCATGCCAAGGTGTGTTAAGAGGAGGCCAATGTTCAGCAGTGGACGTAAACGGGGCTGATACAGTACAGAACAGTGAAATTGTGTGATTGGAATGACAGGTTTTGGAAGAAGCACTTGTAGCCAAGGAAATTTAGGGTCACCTTTCTATTCTTTAGATCTGTCAGTCCGTGACCTAGTACAATGCAACTTGGTCGACATGTCGCACGCGCCGCCGACGCGCGTTTTATAAACAAAGTACTGACTTTGGTACCCATAAAGGCGCGACGCACGCAAGTCAGTACTTCGTTTTTAAACGCGCGTCGACGGCGCGTTTAAAATACGTGATGTGCTTAGGCCCTAAGAGCCTATTTTTAAACGCGCCGTCGACACGCGTTTTAGAAACGCGGGTCGTCGCGACGCACTATGGGCCAGAACGGTGCGTACCGTCTCAAAAATCTGTAACTTTTTTGTTGATTGAAGTAAATAGCTGAAATTTGGCACGTAGTATCTCCAGAGTATATAGAATCCAATAGTGACACATTTATTGTCAAAACTTTAATTATTAATATTTAAAAAATAAAACAAATATAAAAATGTATTATTTTAATATTAAACCATAGTTTGTTTAACTTATTGAATTATAATTTTACAGTTTTATGATATTAAACCTATTTTCTTTTATTTTATAGGTATTACATATAAATCTTACATTTAAATAAATGACAAATATGATATAAATCCACTCTAAAAATATATTTTACAATTAATGTAGGTACGTAATTACTTCTATTTAAATAGCTAAGAGGCTCTTAGCTTCGTCTAACAATTCCTTGGAAATAGTGACTGATGGTTTTCTGATACTTGATATACCTATAAGGATCTGACGTAAATAGAAGACCATGAAATACGTCTTGATTCGTTGCGGACCTAGAGCATTTTCTAGCGTGATGCAATCTCAATTTTTTGTAATCTTTATTACGAGATTCTTGGGCATCCTCAGATAAATTACCAATGGGCAGGACAGCAAAATGTCTTATTATACTTTCCCCATGTATTAAGATTTTATGTACTGAAGAAGGCATATATATACCACATATATTTTGTTACGTATAGTTGTGCGGTTGCGCGAGTATATTTACCAAATTTTTCTGGATTTATAGCAATACCGGATGCCAAAGTTTGAAGAATAACATAGAACCTTTTAATAAGTTCCTCGTACACTCCTGTTATTTCTGAAGCGCAATAGTAGTTCTCGAATTGTACCTTAAATTCACCGTCTAACCACGATGTATTTTTATTTAAGAAACGTTCTTTAGTTCGGTTAGATTTGGTCCACCGATCGTTAAACGCTGTTATAAGCCATTTTTGAATACGGTTCACAACTAATTCACTTTTTTCAGACGACAAATGGTGGTGTTCTTCTAAGTATTTTTGAATATCTTCTGATTTTGTTCCATGATCAATGAAAAATTCGCATAATACTCGTCGAGGCACAACAAATTCACTCATTTTGTTTTTACTTATAACTACTACTTTTTTACAGAGGTTGGTGAAGACTATATTATGTCAAAGCACACTAAAGTACTGGTAAATGACAACGTAAATAAATAACCTTTATACTGAAATTTCGTGTGAAAAAATATTATTGTCTAGTGCATTATCACGTTCCTAACCACTATCTACGAAGGTGGTTAGTAGTACTGATATAATGTACAATAACAACTTTAACTACCATTTCCTCCCTTTTCCTTCACCGCGATAGAGAAATACATAAACTACATGATAATCATGTAATTCACACAGTGATAACAAAATATTAATAACCACATCTGACCGAACGATAAAAAAAAATACATTACCCAATATAATTACCTTACCTAAAGATTAAGTAAATAGATAATTTTAAGAAAAAAGTAATCTAAATATCCAAAAATCTCATCAATCACAACTAAAATCATTTTTGGTATATTTTGTATATTCCCCCCATCAGGCATTTTTCGTTTCATTTCAAGGGGGGCAGATTCGGGCAATTTTGTTTTTTTGCCCTTACTTCTTTATTAGCTGCTCTATGTGATGCTATCAAAATTACGACATGGGCAGACATTGCTAACTGCCAAAAGTCTATGTAAAGTTTGTAATAAGGATAAAATATTAGGTTCTGAAAAATAATTTATATACCTCCCCCGTTTTAACAGAATGGTCCACCTAAATTATTTTTAAATAGAATACTTCATAACCATTCTAACCATATATCACACTTAAAAATTTGCTGTGAAAATAATGAAAATATGACCATGTAAACTGGTGAAATTGTGTTCTACATAATTGACATAACTTTGAGCGTCAACTTGCAAGCTTTAGTCTAATAGTAAAAATGAGAAATAGTATATTTTAACTGCTATATAATATGCATTGGACATTCAGTTAGACATGTGCATTAACACAATATTCAATATAGAACATTACGAAAACCTATTTTTGAGACGGTACGCACGGTTCTGGCCCATAGTGCGACGGCGCGCATTTTTCGTACAGAGCAGTTTGTTGTCGCTTACGCTGCGTTTGACTCGCGTGCGTATCGCGTCTGCATGAATAAATTTAATAAACGTGGTGTGCATAGGCCCTTAGGTCTAAAAATATTATTTCTCAGAAATTGAATAACATTATATTTTACAAGCACTTTATATTGATTTTTATTTTGTAAACAAATCTTGTGTTACAATTGTATGTCTTTAATCAATCTGTTAGTTCTGTTATTTATTCACGTAGATAAATATGATCTATAGTGAAGGTTTCAAATCTTGTACTTCAAGTTGACTCCGCTCACGCAAATCTAGGTACGGTGAACGTAAAATATGTTAGAACATAGCCTTGGAAACGCGAACGATCTGACATTATCTAAGTGTTTGTTTTTTAGTAAGCAACACGTTTGTGCAGACAGCTGTACCAATATGTAACAATTTCTAAAATATAATTGCTCTTTATCATTATATTGTCGACAACCTCCGTAGCGTAGCGGTATTTAGCTTGCTTTAAATCTCGGAAGTCGTGGGTTCGATCCCCACGCCTGACAGAAATAATTTGTGTAAATTCTAAGATTTATTTCCGGGTCTGGTTGGTTGAGGGACTACCCTCGGTGCCTCGGAAAGCACGTTAAGCCGTTGGTCCCGATTGTTATAACATCATCTATAATAATCGTATATCAAGGAACGGACAGCAGCGTTTCCTAGTGTGGTACAACATAATACTGTGCTGACTATGGCAACTACCCTCTCTCGGGCCCATGTTCAGCAGTGGACGTTATACGGGCTGATGGTGGTTTTATCGTTACACTAGCCCGTGCGCGTAGGTCATACGCGTAAGTTCCGTTCCCGTAGCAGCTTTATAAAAAAATCTCCTTTTATTTCCTTTTTTTTGGGTTTTGCAAAATTTTAAGTGGACGAAAGTAGGCCACGGTCGTAATATCACGTGTTTAGTCACTTTAGTAGTTTTGCCTCGGCGTTGATGAATCGGTCAGTCAGGAATAGGTTCTTTAGGTAGTAGGACACAGGTTACTTTATATGTATAGATTTTAAATCAGCAAAGTAAGTTTTAACACTCCAATTCTGAATGATAAACGTTGAACTAATCAACGCTATCAACTAATCAACTGTCAAAACTTTTATCAAGTGTCAAAGTATGTGTTAGTTAAATCTATGATATTTTTTAGTCAATACGTAATTTGGATGTACCTACTTGTGACAATGGTTAGATGGATTATCGTATCATAAAGCCTAATGCAACACGAGGCGACGACATGCGATATGTAATTGAAACTGTACTTGTTAGAACTAAGCGTGTGTGCTGCGTTATTGTAACCGACACTGTGTTAGAACTAAGCGATGTATGTAGCCATGTAGATGTCGCAGTCATCTGGTTGTATCCGCTATTTGATTGAATGACTAGCGCGTTCATTGAATGACGACATTTAATTGGACGTATCTTAAATGTTAACTTAAATGAACAACATTTCGCTTGTTCAATCAACGTTCGGTCTAGTCATTCAATTGAATGTTGTCATTCAATTGAATGTTGTCATTCAATGAACGTGCTAGTCATTCAATCAAATAGTAGATTCAACCAGATGACTGCGACACTTACACTAAAATTTCTGAAAATCGCTCAAAAATTAATTCAAACCAATCACTATGTAGCTATCTCTGTCTTTCTCTCTGACTTTCGTATAGCTTCATAATAACACTAATGACCACCTGTTTCATGTGTACAAAAGCTGTGGCATTTAACTTATCTTTCATTCAAGGATATGTTTTCTTAACTAACAATTACTGCAGTTCTATAGCATTCACTCCAACTGACAGCAACAACTTCTTGCACTGCTACAGGATACTGTTATGATAATTATGTTTTGTATGAGTTCTCTGCAAGAACTTAATTTGCACATATTTCATGGTGTTTAATTCCACTAATAATATGTTCTGTGTTGTGATCACGCGACGGTTACCCCGTCCTTTATGCTGGGATTCGTATTGGTACCAGTTAATTAATATATATACCTTACTAGCTTCCGCGCGTGTTTCACCCGCGTAACTACCGTTCCCGTGGGAATTCTTAATTAAATATTAAGCATATAGCCTTCTTCGATAAATGGGCTACCTAACACTGATAGTTTTTTTTTTATATCAGACCAGTAGTTCCTTAGTTTAGCGCTTTCAAGCAAAAAATACAAACAAACTCTTTAGCTATACAGGGTTATTTGTAAAACACCGGTAACCTCTCAGGACTATATTACTAACATCATAAACAACAACTTTTGTTCTACGACTTTTTACAAAACATAATACATTTACCAAAAACAAACCTTCAATATTTCGTTGTCCTATCTAACACATTTCAACTCTGTATTCCCCGCTCCCCTCCTCGCTATTGTCGGTACTATCGCTTCCTTTTGCTTCGCATAGACTTCGTAACATTTAGAGCGGTGAATTTAAATATTTTTATTTTTGTGTGTAAATCTGATGAATTAAAATATGATGATTTTTTAAAAGTCATAGAACAAAAGTTGTTGATTATGATGTTAGTAACGTAGTCCTGAGAGGTTACCGGTGTTTACAAATAACCCTGTATATGTATACAGCTTCCCGCGCGCGGTTTCACCCGCGTAACTCCCGTTCTCGTAGAAACTTTATATTAAAATATAGCCTTCCCCGCTAAATGGGCTATCTTACACTGAAATAATTTTTCAAATCGGACCAGTAGTTGCTGACTCTAGCGCGTTCATGCAAACAAACTCTTCAGCTTTACCTATTATGGCAAACAACTCATTATTAGGTACCAATTTTTTCCGTTTTTATACTCGTGATAATTTCTCAATGAAATGTCCGATTGGAATAAAACAAAAAGTATTTTACTTCCACATAAATACCCTTGATAACATAATGTTTAATTTGGATAAGGATTAATATTACGATACTCATTTAACGTTGTTTCTTTTTTCAGACGATTTAATATTTTTTTTGAACATAAAAGCGGTTATTGTGACTAAACTATGATAGTTGGATATGTACTCTCCCGGACTTTTTTGTAGATCTTAATAAGACCTACAAACCCGTAGTACATAATTTTGTTCTATTGCCAATAGTTTTTGCAGCGCACGCATAAATAGGTTTTCGATTTTACACCTTTGGTTACAACATCGCAATTTTCTTACGGATCCCTAATTTTTTTGAAAATAAAATATAGCCTATAACCTTCCTCGATAAGCGGACTATCCAACACTGAAAGATTTTTTGAAATCGGACCAGTAGTTCCTGAGATTAGAGCGTTCAAACAAACAAACAAACTGCAGCTTTATAATATTAGCATAGATGGGTACGTAGGTATGTATGTATTAATTTATCTTACACACAATTGTATGTACTAAAAACTACACGTAGTCGCAAGCTTTACAAGTACCTATTCTTTAAAAAGTAAAGCCTCTTTCAAGCCCATTCATTAAACTTTAACTTTACCAGTAATTACTGTTTTTAAACTATCACAATGAATTATCGTCACTATGAATTAGTATATATATAACCTTTTCACCCAACGTTTCGACAAGAGTGGCATCGGTCGTGAATTTTCAGTAACTTATAATTTTATTACTTCAAGATATCAAACAAAGAAACTTTCTAAGATAAACTTAGGTAAAATAAATGCTTGTGTTAAGAAACCCCGCTCGTCATATACTGTATGAGTGTATTTAATCTGCATTTATCTAAGATTGCGTAATTTAATGATATAGTGACTACATAGTATAAAACAAAGTCGCTTTCTCTGTCCCTATATCCCTATGTATGCTTAAATCTTTAAAACTACGCAACGGATTTTGATGTGGTTTTTTTAATAGATAGAGGGATTCAAGAGGAAGGTTTATTTGTATAATATCATCAGCATTGTACCCGTGCGGGGTCGGGGCGGGTCGCTAGTAAAATATAAAACTAAAACATGTACGAAGAAAGAAAGAACGTAAGAAGTCATAAGTATTACAATCATCATCAGCCCGTATAACGTCCACTGCTGAACATGGGCCTCCTCCCGAGTAAGGGTATTTGCCATAGTCACCACGCTTGGCAGGTGGGTTGGTGACCGCATTATTATTTAATACCACACAAGAAAACGCTGCTGCCCGTTCCTTGATATACAATTATTATAGATTGTGTTATAACAATCCTGACCAATGGCTTAACGTCCTTTCCGAGGCACGAAGGGTAGTCCCTGAACCAACCAGACCCGGAAAAAAATCTTGAGTAAAAAAAAAAGTTCACACTACTTTTCAACGATTTATTGTCCGACGTGGGTATCGAACCAACGACCTCCGAGATTTAAAGCGAGCCAAATACCGCTATGCTACGGAGGTAGTGAGCTGTATTGACAACATGACTTTTTACAAATACAAAGATGACGATAAGTGTTATACCGAGTAACATGTTGTTCCACATCACAAAGAATCAGAGCAGTCAAAGGGCGTGATGTACAAACGGGTTCTACGCTAATGCAATTATCGACTGGCTCGTCCCGACCGCTCTAAGTGACCGAATAGGTACGAAGATGCCTGCCCACTAACATGTGAAAATTTAAGTGAGAAATCCTTTTATGTTGGACCGATGTACTTCTGGACCGCTGGGTAAATAGTCAATATTGCCTGAACAAGTTGAAGTTAATTAAGAGCCAGCCTTATTTTGAATAAAGTACATATATGACTTTTTTTTAAGTAATAGAAAAAATTAAATACTAACGCCATTAACAAACTTTATATATGTGATTTAAAGCATTAAGAGGACGGTAAGGTTTTCTTAACTAGATGTAGTTTCATGGTGCAGTCTGTTTTCTACATTAGTCATGGTATCGGAAGCTAAATTCATGCTTACCTATATCTTGACTTATAGCTCTGCTTGTCAAATTCTTCATTATCATACTCGCAACGCAAATGTCGTATGACTTCGTGCGTGGGCTATATCAATAAAAATATATCAGTTGTTTCCGATTTCGGTACTAAAGTATTTAATAGCTATTGATTCGAAACGGTCTGCTTATACAGGATTATACTTCTATAGATTTTAAGCACATCGAATTCACTTGGTAACTACTCGTATGTTTCTCAGAATTAGTATCCTTTGTTTTTTCTGCTAGGTCAATTAAAACTATGTTTTATGTTATGTTAGTAACTTCTATTATTATTACAGCAATTATTTTCCATCGCATAAAAATTGATACTCGATTGCAAATTTGATGAGGTGTTTTTCTTTTAAAAGCCCTAGTGTATGTCGCAGCTGCTCTGTGCAGCCGGAACACACCTGCTTCGGTTTTCTTAAGTATATATAGACTCGTTCGCCTTTGACATTTGACAAAATTTTATGACACTTCAGTTTTATTTATTACACCATAAATTGGTGCCTTATCAGTAACTTGTAACCAGTTTCATTTAAGAAAATGAGTAGCTTTATAACACTAGGGTACAGGCACAAGGCCCACACGCCTCTGTTAATTCTCGTACACATGTCACGAACTACTTTTTAATGGCCGCAAACTATCTCTTTGTTTCTAAAGAATATGATAACATCATTCTAAGTAGAACTCCCACTAAGTTTGTATGATGCGTTTTGATTCCCGTTTTACAAACGGCTTTTTCAAATACGTCCATTAAATATTTAAACACCGCATATAAAATGTTAGGGTTTAGCCGAAACGCGTTCTATAATTAGCCAACGACTGAGCGATTCGATGCGGAGATTCGGTGATACCCTCAGTTATTAAATAAATTATAAACGATTAGTCTACCAAATACTGCGCTCGAGGCGGCGCGTGCGCATACGATATTTTTTCAGGTCCTAACTGCAATTTCGTGAATGCTTTGTCTAGTTTTGTTTAGAGGACGAACAAGGACGTTCCGCTAGATCAGGTCAAAACAACTTTTTGTTAAATTATAATGTTATTTTTGTTAACTGTTTCGTGCATGTTATTATGACTCGATATAACGATGTGTATTATTGCGGTTCATAATAATAGTCTGTGACAATGGGTAGTAGTTTACAGATAGCATGTATATACAGACAACAGCGCAGTCAGACAATGAGACGCATCTTCCAAATTCCATCTGAGGATCCCGTTGGGAAATCGTAGTTAGACAATGCAACCCCGACTTTGCTACTTACGACAAGAATGTAGCATTCCTATAAAGTCTGGTCTATTCTCGATTGCTTCCTAAATCCGCACAGCGCCGAAAAGGGCTTATACTTATGCTTTATACATATACATTCAGGTACTTTTCAAGTATATTTGAGTTACGTTTGAACGTCTATAAAATATAAGATGCTAAACATTTGTAATCGATTTAAACTGCGAATAAAACAAATACATGTTGCAGTACGTATGAACACATCTGTGAAAAACTAACATGTAATATTTACTTGTAGGTTTTACCTATTGTAACAGAAGCAGTCACACTTCTCTTCCTTACTTTTTTACAACAGTAGTATATTTATTCGGTTTTATATCGACGGGTAAGTGGCTAATTGAGCTAACTGACATCGTGGGTGATATTGAAATATATACTGTATGTTTTCCTATCATAAGGTAAAAAAAACAATAACGCTCACAGTGTCGCTTAGCTCAATTAAACTTTTAGCCGTCGATATGTTAATGTATGATTGACGTTGATAGTGCAATATCGCGTAAGTCACAATAGCTAATAAGGTTCAAGATCGAATGTATCAAATTAATATGTCGTCCTTTACTACACATATAAAGAAATTATTTCTTGACAGATGAAATTACACCTTATAAGCCATTGTCATTTACGCAATCTCGAAAAAACTATGGAACGAATATACACAGATAGTTTAACATTTAGACTAACGAATGAGGGTAAAACCGCGGTTAGCAGTAATATATTAAATCTGTTCCGCGGTCAATGATCCGATAACTACGGGATGTGATTGTATTGAGAGAGATTGCGGCTTAAATTGAAAAATGTGGTTCACGTTGGGCTTAGAAGCTGTTACATCAACTGATGTAATTTGTTATTTGAAAGATTTAATAATTGCTTAAATAAAATGGCAACTTTATATAATACTAGCTGTCCGTAAATGACGTGGCTTTCTGTTGGTAAAAGAATTTTCAAAATCGGTTAAGTAGATCCAGAGATTACCAACTACAACGTCACAAACTTACAAACTTTACCGCTTTATAATATTATTATAGTCGACAAAATTTTCTCATAACTGGTGGTAGGTATATTTTTAATTAATTGGTATCAAATTTTATAACATGCCATTAGAGTTCAAATAAGGTGGTAAACAGTTCTTTCGCCTATTAAGGGTTGAATAAATATACATAAATAAAAATATAGGTAAATTATATACATTTACCAGATCACCATTGTTGAATTAAATTGTATGTAAAAGAAAACGATATTGTTCAAATGTTGTTTTTGTATTTAAGCTGTTGAATTAATTTATATACCGTTTCTATATAACATTAGCTAACCTATTGCCTAATTACAACGATTCATGCCAATCTAATTTATGTAGATAACAATGTACATAACATAGATAACATACATAGAAATTTAAAAGTTTTTTTTATTTGAACATAGAGCTACAATCTGTATGAAGAAGACTTAATGCCATGATGCATAAAAACATGAAAAAATCTTGTTCAACATTGGATCAAAAATAAATATTGTTGTCATATGCTGGGATCACACCTCGTTCCCATAGATACATATTAATTTTCCCATTATTGGAAATTCGGGCAAATTTCTCCCGTTTACCCCAAGGCTGGGGTAAACGCCAATTAATTCAGGCAACACGATACGTTCCAAGGGGCTGATGGCAGATTGCTGCATAATATCTCCGCATTTCTACCGCTTCCGATGCAATAGGCTAAGAGAGGGCGTTTGTCAAGCTAGGATAAAAGGGCCACTAATATTTTCCTTACCTCATTGTTTGTTGAAAATCGATCAAATTGTATGAAAACTTATAAAATAAGTAAATAATATATATTTGACTAGTTACATTTACTTGTCTATATTTTTTCTCTGTCTATACTTGTTCTAACATCTGTCTAAAATTTAACAATTTACTGGATGATTGATGTTATCGACTTAACAAATTACAAAATAAGTAAAAAAAAAAACTAAAAGGAAGGGACCAGTGAGACCCTAAATTTAAAGAATGTTCAATTATACTTCTTCACGCTCTGTCATTGAACTTTGTTGATGAGAACTTAGAGTTTCTGTTAAACCATTCATTTCGTTCAACCAGTTGTTAAAATTGTTGAATGATCGAAAGCAAAATTTTACTAACTTAAAGTGAACGATCGCTCGTCCCCTCTAGACAAGGTATTCGTTAATTACGGAACCGTTACTTGAAGCTCGGAATACACTAATTAATTTCTGATCTCAAATGTAATGTAAACTTTACACGAATCGTTTGTTTTTCAATTTCACATGCACAAAAAATGCGCACACATGGATTTCATTTCATTTCTCAATATAGTATAAATTAACTAGCAAAGAGATCTGTCACAATAGGAGTGGATTCTGCTAATCATTAATAATAGTTATTAGTAGTAGTCAAAAGTAAATTTAGTATTAGTATTCTGCCTGTACTACCATATTTGTGATGCTTATGCTTTATGAATATCAGAGTACATTTGCAATTGCTTTCAGCACCGAGTCAAGATTACACGTTTGTCAAATATTTGACAAACACATGTTCAAAGTAAGCACCAACCACCTGTCGGCTGACGGGCTGCGACAGTAAAAGTGCCCGCAGAATAATTCTACGATTGCATTTAGATTTATATCTTAACTCGTTAAATTCATAGCTTTACAAACTAAATTACATATTATTCGTCGCAAAAACAAATAAACACAAAAAATGTTGTAATAAATTACTTATATTGACGTCATGATATTGTTTAATATTGTTAATATATATTGAAGAATACTTACTGCAAAATAAAATGAAACATTTAAAAATGGATCGCAAACCGATAATATTTTTGGAATACATTCAAATCGATGTAATCAAGTAGGATTCCGCATTACGATACAGCATCGGATTGGTACGATAAATCAACGTCCCGAAGCCGACTTGACCATTTTATTAAATTCCACGATTAAATACCCGCCAGCGTCGCTAAACGAAAAGGTTCCGATAATATCGCGATATCTCGACACCTTGGTTTACCTCGTCCTGTTTATAAATTCTAGAGCTCAGAAGCATAAGGTCGGATTTGCCATTATACGTCAGAAACATTCATCGTATGTACAGTCAGCAAAAGAGATAGGTTTACACTCTGTGAAACGAATTTACAATTTATATGTACACGTTTAAGAGAACAGTTAACTATTATGTATATTTGTAAACAGCTAGCAGCGAACTCTTCGCCCAAAAAGAATTACCAGCTGTTGTACTGACAAAAAATATTTATTTACATTATTTGATACTGACGGTGTAAACCTATCTCTTTTGTTGAATGTACCTTTATCGTAAAGTGGCACGTACGACTACATGCTTCTGAAGTATAAAGTACATCCGTCTTTATGTTTCTGAGGTCTAGAATTACGGGTGTACTGGTCCTCAGTGCTTGGGGCGCATTACGACACAACCGCGCTGGTCTCTTAGCATAGCGTCCGTCAGACGTGGCATACCTGACCGGAGAGTTTTTGTAGACCCGACTTGTTATAGCTAATTATGTTCAGCAGTTTTTCTTATCTGTCACATTCTGTTTGAAGCGTCGGTTCGGTTCTTGCCACTAATATGAATCGTTGCGGTGTATTTACTGAATGCATTATATAATAATAATCTGAGATTAGATTATAAATAGAGTAAGAATCTGAGATCGGTCATGATTTCTTCGTCAAATCTTTACTGCATTTAACGTGTATGGATATGCAATTTCTGTTTTTAACAAATTACTAGATCGCCAAAAGCCGACTCGAAATTGTTAACATTTTAGTATCTAGATGCTATCTAAAGAAAGGTAGGTACTGAATCATCGCGTTCGTGTAACTATGTGTGATAATACATATATACTATCCGGAAAATTTAAGTGGTATCTTCTATATAAACAACGCCTCATGAAAACTTCAAAGATTAATGGACATATAATGTGAAAATCATCGGAAACTTATTCGTATAAGTACACTTTGATCCCGTCTGGAAATATTAAATTATTTTGGGAAATGACAAGCCACATTATACTACCCAAGAAAACATCGTAATTTGTATGAGATTAAATCCAAATTTCCATCACTTATTGCGACAATCCCTCAAATAAATCGCCCTGGCGAATTATAATTTACATCAGATCTCTATCGCCACTTTTTAACGTAACTAAATATAATAAATAAAACATTTCACATTCAAACTCAAACCAATTAATTGTTCAGTACCCTTCCTAAGGAATTTGGTTCCCCTCCGTTGGGTTCTCCAAGCAGGTGTGACTGCCGGTTTAGGTGTCCCCACCTAACGTGGAAACTTACACGACCTGTTCCACTAATGACAATCTTGGATAAAATGGACAAGTCCTTTGTTGGTGCATATAAAAGAAAAATGTTTTATGAATATTTGGAACGCCTTTGGAAGAAGAAAGGAGGTTCCGTAATGGGCATTCTTAAGATTTCTCCCTTCCAATTTTGCTGTGACTAGCAACTTTTGTTTCGTTTACAATGCTGTCTTAGGGATTCCTTTTCAATGAATAAAATAAAGTTTATTAAATGCGAGATTAAGTAACGCCACGCAATAGGCTGAGTTTTATATAATTCATTGAGTCTTCACTAAATACTATTATCTAAATAGTCTCGGAAGCGTAGCTTATAATATAATTCGCCATTATGTTGGAATGTGAAGATGTGACATCTCTTGATTATTGTATCTATCAATGTATAGGATATTTTGTATATCTGACTTTTGTATAAATGTGTTTATATCGATACAGTGAACATATTTCGTATCTTAAATTGATAGTGTTAATATGTAAATCATGTACTTCATGTTTACTTAATACTTATCCGTTAAAATCTCGGAAATTAATGATTCCAGCTAAAGTCAATTAAAAAGTATATTTTAGTTAGGACTGTGAAAAAATGCAACGTCAAATGATAGTAGTAAATCTATCTCAGGTAAAAAATCCGGGAAAATGCGAAAAGAAAGATTGTTAAAAATGAAGACGAGGTGAATTATGATCGAATTTCGACCACTGCCAAACATAAATTTACTTAGCACTCTCTTTGTTGGTAAGAGGTCGTAAAAAGGCGACGCCTTGAGAAGCGCATTAATAACAAACATGTCGACACACCATGTGCGCATATGCTCGGCACGCGACAAAGGTCTAAGATCATCGACCTAGTGCATCTGCGCACGGTGTTCATAGAATTATATGTGGAAATGCTAGATGCCCGCATATGCTATTAAAGAGTTTGTAAAAAGTCCTGCAGTTTATTTATCTAGTGGAAGGATGGGCTGCTATGGTATCATAGCAGCCCATCCTTCTTAGTTCTTAGTATTATGTTCTTATGTTTGAACAGAGGCAGTAAGGTGGCCAGGTTTAGGTATGTTGAATTTGACATTGATGCTTAAGAAATATTTAATTACAGTACTTGTAACTTTTATTGTCTACGCAAAGAGTATTGGGGTATACTTCATCACTTTCATCATCAGCCCGTATAACGTCCACTGCTGAACATGGGCCTCCTCCCGAAGGAGGGTATTGCCATAGTCACCACGCTTGGCAGGCAGGTTGGTGACCGCAGTATTGTTGTAACACACAAGGAAACGCTGCTGCCCGTTCCTTGATATACGATTATTATAGATGATGTTATAACAATCGGGACCAACGGCTTAACGTGCTTTCCGAGGCACGGAGGGTAGTCCCTCAACCAACCAGACCCGGAAAGAAATCTTAGAATTTACACAAAGATTTCTTGTCCGGTGTGGGGATCGAACCCACGACCTCCGAGATTTAAAGCGAGCCAATTACCGCTATGCTATGGAGGTTGTTGTGATGGTTGTTGGGGTATACTTATGGGTCCTTAAAATTTATCTGTATCATCAAAAGTGGGTCGATAAAATATGAACTTCATCCGACGTGTCGAAAACCAAGTTACTCTGTCGTACAAACGAAAAAGTTAACATCACTTATTCTAATTAACTGAAACATAAATGTAATTTAAGAATTTATCCCAAGTTAATCAATTCAATATAGCAGTCATAAAACAATGTGATCTAACATCTTGCGCGGAGAACGTCTCGTGCTAAGTGTCCATTAATACAATGTCAGATCATACGCAATTTTATAAATAAGAGCTATTTTAAAATAACTAGACCACGACCATGTTACAATGATGTTTTAAAGAAGTTTTTCGGACTTATTCGCCAATTATGAGGCTAGTCCTATTTATAATTCGCGTTATTTAAGTCTTGTTTGCTGTAAAGCATTTTCATGGTCTATAATGGATCAGGAATTCAACATACGACTGAAAAATACTCTTAACATACATTTCCACTATACTAGCCGTTCCCAAATATACACCATTCTTGGGTTATATATAGTTCAGCCAACGAAAGTTGAGGCGTCCAGCTATTCTACACGATATGCAAGCAGATTCTGATGTACAATATTTTTTTATGTGCATTCTTGAAAGTTGTAATGTCAACTGTGTAATTTCGTTGCACATTCAGAGACAAGCTTGATACTGACCTGCATTGTTCTAAAGAAGATTCCTAATTTTTCGTCACTTGAGTTATCCTTAATTCGGCAAATAAACACGTTGGATTTTGGCGAATATACAAGAACACATCTGTGTTGAAAACTGACCTATAATGTCATTCAATACACTCGATATATTGATGTGCTAATTGTAAATCAATCAGTACGCGGCGCGTTTTATGAGACGCATTTTATTTCAGTGTTAATGGAAGAAAAATATTGTATTTTCTTTTGTACTGACAGTAATTAATTGTAGCTGCGGCGCCTCGGTAGGGTGGCTCGTCACGTCACGCCTTTGCTAACATTGTTGGCGCACAATGTCGTTCATTTCCCATAACGAAATTATCCAGCAATTTTCAATGTTCATAAAGTCTGAAGAGTTAACTAAGATTTTCTACTCACTTATTTCCATGACTGATTACGATTACCAGACTTAATAAAACACCTATTGGTATACATCTATGAATACAATAAAGAACCTTAAAAAAAATCTATTCATCCAATTACGACCCCACACATAGGGATCCAAAAATAATAAAAATAGCACCTAACCCTATTAGGTATAGGGGATGAAGTACTAACAAACGTAATTTATTTAGGGATTTTATCTTTTATTTTTGTATGAGCATAATGGTCCCAACATTTTGAAATGTATTTCCTTTTATGCAACAGATGGACAGATATTCAAGTACATAAAACTAACACAACACTTTTATTGTAATATATAGTAAAACAAACGTTTAGTATTAAAGATTTTTAGTACGTTGCAATGAATACTCATTACTCATACAGTATTTCAGCTGATTTATTTCTTTACTGAAAAAATATAACATTTCATATCAAAATAACTATTTTTCTTATCATCATTTAATCATAATATTTGATGTACTGACCCAGGGAATTTAATTTTAGCCACTAAAATAGAATAGATTTATTAGGCACTTTTTTCAGAAGCTGGATAAACAGAAAAGGAAGCCACTATACGAATAAAAACAAGGCTGCCAACAGTGAACAATTATGGCAAGCGCTTAAATTGGCAGACCCCCACCCTCAGAGCTTGTCACGAACAAGTGAAACGTCGACGAAAAACTGAAATCAATTACACAATTTCAAAGATTGCGAAGTACCAGCTTGATTTATGCGTTGTCCACATACGAAGATTGCATAATCGAGGCGCCTGCACTTCAAACTGGTTCGATATTTCAAAGTAGCATTTCGATTTTATACACATTTTTTGTGGCGAGTGCGACATTAATATGCATTCGAAGCGCGTGCCGACGGTCAGCTGTTTCTTCTATGCGGCCGCAAGCTGCACGCACCGTAAAAGGAAACATGACTCGTGGATGGATTACGTCGATTACATCGCAATTATCCGAGCGAGCTGAGAGCTGCCTACGTAACATTGGAGCACTTTCGCGATCTTTGTTCCGTGCGACATTGACCTTGCCGCGTGTCCATTATGTAAGATTTTTTCGGCGGCTGCCTCTTTGCCATTGAACTTCGTGTTATTTTCATACTCTATGTAAACACACGTCAAGGTTCATTATCGCATTTAGCAAAGTGGTGAATATTATGGACATAAGACGATAAAACGTTTCGTGGTGATCATCAACTGTATGGTAGGTGCTTAACGCGAAATTCGCATGCGCTGTGCGATCGTTTTTATAGCTCGTCCATGTAAAGAGCTCTGCAGATGGCATTCGCGGTGGGGACTCGCGGTTTTTACCTTCACCGCCTTATCGTCGCGTAAGTGACAATAGCTACTAAGTTTAAAGATCGAATGTAGCAAATTGAAATTTCGCCCTTTACTACACATATAAACTTATTGCAGTATAACCGCGTTGTGGCACTGGCGGGACAGTTATATCGCTGACTCCGTGAGAATTTAATTATATTTTTTATTTTATGTTTTCCGCCTATGGTAGTAACATTGTTTGTTTTACGGTTTTTTTGCTAGGGTTTGTTGGCAATACGTACATAATATTAGTAGTGTGCAAGTTCTAATCAAGAGATATCTCATACTCCAAGTCGAAGAATAATCTTAGAAATAGTTTTGTACATTGTTTTGCATATTTCTTGGAGATTAACTTGTATTAAATATTATCGGAAATATGCAGAAAGAATTAATAGTAACTTCTAATAGTTAAAGGTTTGCTGTACCATAACATTTTGTAATTTACTCACGAAGGTTCGGTCAAAGCTCCCAAATCATGCTCTTATTTACCTCCCAACTGCGAAATATATTTGTTGTGTTGTTCTTGAATATCCTCAATATTAGCAAAACTTAGTAAACAGGTAACTTCGACACTTGAGACGTCTGCACACCAGACTTGCCTCACGGCGCCGCCCGTTTTACACGCCGTGGGTGGTACAAATATTGAACACAAAAGGAAATATTTCTATGGTTCATTATACGGATGTTTGTGTTTCTTGGATGTGTTTTTTTTAAATTGTTTAAGCAATTGAAACTAATTTATTTTTAAAATATATAGAGCAAAGATTTACACTCTCGTTATAATAATTACAGTTGGATACAAACAGTGACGCCGCGATATTAGCTTTATTCTTTAAAAGGCGTACATAGATTAAAGTACTTTATTACGGTATAAAATTTTCTTCATGTAACTTAAAAGATATACCTATAGTTTTTTTTTATTTAAAAACTTCAGCACTATAAAAGTACATAGGCGGACTTAATGCCAGAGGCATTCTCTACCAGTCTGCCATAGCAATAAGCCATAACAACGATATGTAAAGCCATGCATACTACTTAATAAATAACAACATACAAGTGTGTAGAATAGGTATCACAAATAATAAAGCACTTATGTAAATGAAACTTTTACCGTGATAACAGCGTTATGCATGTAAGATAACGTGGACCTTAGTGCCTTTTAATATATGCCTACCATCAACTGGATGGATTTCTCTCATGGTGATATCGGTGTTCTTAATTTATTCTTAAGCACTCATATAATGAAGATAACCCCGTTTAAAGCCTTTTAATTTATAGTTAGGACTACCGGTGCCCGCGATTTCGTCCGCAAGATATAGTGACTTTGAGAAGCAGTTTTAATTACATAACTAAGCTAATAAGCTAATAATTGGCACTTATAATATAAGTAAGGATATATTTAAATCTAATCAACAGTCTTAAAAATAAGTTTCAAGTTTCTAGCTTAAAAAAATGACGATACTTCCATACAATCGTTATCTTCCCCTTTTAACTATCTACAACCCTTTTTCCGCTATAAAAATTAGCCTGTGTCCTTTCTCAGGTTCTACACTTTCTGTGTACCAAATTTCATTTAAATTGGTTCCGTAGTTTAGTATGAAAGGCCGACAGACAGACAGTTTTTTTTAGACATAATAATATGTAGTTAGCCACGAGGCTTTTGCTACTTCACCGGGCGTAAAGGCGAGAGCAGGAGAGAGGCAGAGCTCCAGCCTAGATATATGGTTTAAACACTACAAACTAAGCATCCTGCGCAAGAGGCCGTCCACTGTGGGACTTGGACCTCGGCTCAGGGCGGTCGCTGGCGACTAGATTGAGGGATTCTGACTTTTTGTATTTTAGGGAAGTTTTGTGCAACCTACTTTTCAGTTAGCGGGTTTCTCGGACTTCGGGTCTACGAGGGTATTGGAAGGTTCTTTGCAAACTAAGAGTCGGAGGGGGCAAGGGGGGAACAGACAGACAGAGTTACTTTCACATGTATAATAATAATGGATAGAGTAATCTCGGCATTTCTCTATGTGAATGAATCAGAACGTAAATCTGCTAGGTTCCAATCTCCTTGTAGACATTCGGGTCTACGAAATCATCGATGTGAGTTTTGTGCAACTGTCGCTCTACTACTCTGTCGTGTGGTCTCTTCTATAAAGTAGTGCGACAGTTGCACAAAACTTCCATAAAAATCTAAAAGTCATCCACCACCAATCCACCCACTTGCGTCTGCCGTGATCTCAAAGTTACAAGTCCCTCTTACGCAGGTTGTTTAGTTTAAGGCTTAGCTTGAGACCAGCTGCTCGCTTTTGTGTCTGGTAAAGTAGCAAAGGAATCGTGGCTAATCGCAAATGTCCGTCCAAAAAAAAAAAACGAGATCTGATACGGTGGATTGTAAAGAAGACTTGTCGAGTGGAGACCAAGGACGCTATACTTGACTGTCCGACGTTGCATGATGGACTGACAACCTGATAAAAGGACTTAGGGAGCCAGTGGATGCTGGCTGTAATTAATCTTAGGAGATCACCGAGTGGGCTGGGCTTATTTGAAAGATTTAAGATAAAAAAACCTAAATGTCAGAATTTTCAGACGGGCAAGGCACGAGTAGCTACAACATCACTACATAGTATAAAGCAAAATCGCTTCCCGCGTCTGTCTGTATGTATGTATGCTTAGATCTTTAAAATTACACAACGGATTTGGATGCGGTCTTTTTTAATAGATAGAGTGATTCAAGAGGAAGGTTTTTATGTATAATAACATGCTTAATAAATTAGAGAACCATTGATAATTTCAAGATTTCTAATGCAAAGTCGTAAATAAACACATTTTTTTGAGCTTACATTGCAAACGCTGGCTGAACTCTACGTGATAGATCAAAATAATGTACTAAGTATTGTAAACCTTAAAAAGGTCTACAAGAAAGTCCGCGATGGTATATGTTTATCTCTTAGGGACAATAACCAATTTTTATCCTTTACATTTCTCGAGAAATAATGGCTTATTTACAAAGCTATTTTAAGCAATACAGTATTAATCCTTACCTAATTAAGTACCTTAACTTGCAATATCCTTTGATGTTATGCCGTGGAGAAGATGGTTATGCCATTAATGTTTCTCAAGTTGACCCAATCATCATCATCATGTATGCTTAGATCTTTAAAACTACACAACAGATTTTGATGTGGTTTGTTTTAGTAGATAGAGTGATTCACGAGGAAGGTTTATATGTATAATACATCATCATTACACCCGTGCGAAGCCGGGGCGGGTCGCTAGTACTGTATAAAAAGCTCCTCTTAAATATTAGGGAAAAGTGGCTTATACTTGGGTTACCTATTATCCAAACCGCAGTCATATTATACTGATATATAAAGCTGAAGAGTTTATAAGTTTGAACGCGCTAATCAAAATAATTATTTCAATATTAGATAACCCATTTAGCGAGGAAGGAATATATTTAATTATGAAGTTCCCACGGGAACGGGAGTAACGCGGTTTAAACCACACGAGGGTGAATCTAGTTACAATATAAAATAGTACCTCTTAAATATAACAGAACCATGACTTGTACTTGGGTTACCTATTACCCGAAAAGTATAATATTTCAAGTAAACTAGCACATTCACTTGATACGAGAATAAGAACACAATAATTAAGTTAATTACTCGTAGAAATATACTAGGGAAATCCCTATAATTATCGGCTAGTAAATGGCTGCTGTCATCATCCCTCCCCCTTCGGTAAACTATCGCTTGTGGCTTTGAACTAGCTTTACACAAATTAACATCATTTAATTCTAGAGCTCAGAAGTATAAGGTCGAATGTGCCATTATACGTCAGAATCATTCGTCGTATGTGCCTTTATCGTAAACTGACACTTACGACCAAATACTTCCGATGCATGTACATCCGTCCGTATGCTTCTGAGGTCAAGAATTGTTTCCACGCCGTAAACTCGACTAATAAGAAAGCTACTTGTTTTATAACAAAAAGAACTGGCTATTATAACATGAACGTCTTAGTTTAGTATGTTTTGCTACTTGGACAGGTTTTGTAATACTAACTCCTTTGCTTCTATGTCATTCTTGAAGTGAGTTAGGCTTCAAAATAGATGTTGGGCACGCGAGGTGTCATTTAATGCCTTATTGTTGAAAAGGCCATATCATTTTATAAATGTAGCGTTAAAATTGTGTCTAGATCTAGACCATGAAAAATGTTGACGAGGTTATTCTTTTTTTTTCATATATTAATTCCTCGCTTTAAGTCGTTTTATTTGTAACAACAAATATGTCAGAAAAAACCGGCCAAGTGCGAGTCGGACTCGCGCACGAAGCGTTCCGTATCAGTTACAAGTGCGTACCTATTTTTGATATCAAGAATAAAAAAGCGTATGTTTATGAAATGAAATGTTATTTTATATTTTTATATTCGAGTTGATTGAATGAAAGGTAAATTGCGGTTTACGATTTATGACGTATTAAAAAAAAACTACTTACAAGATCTCGTTCAAACCAATTTTCGGTGGAAGTTTGCATGGTAATGTACATCATATATTTTTTTTAGATTTATCATTCTCTTATTTTAGAAGTTACAGGGGGGGGGGACACACATTTTACCACTTTGGAAGTGTCTCTCGCGCAAACTATTCAGTTTAGAAAAAAATTACATTAGAAACCTCAACATCATTTTTGAAGACCTATTCATAGATACCCCAAAAGTATGGGTACGATGAAAAAAAAATTTTTTAGTTTCAGTTCTATGTATGGGGAACCCCAAAATTTATTGTTTTTAGGGTTCCGTAGCCAAATGGCAAAAAACGGAACCCTTATAGATTCGTCATGTCTGTCTGTCTGTCTGTCTGTCCGTCCGTATGTCACAGCCACTTTTTTCCGAAACTATAAGAACTATAATGGTGAAACTTGGTAAGTAGATGTATTTTGTGAACCGCATTAAGATTTTAACACAAAAATAGAAAAAAACTATAAATTTTGGGGTTCCCCATAGATAGAACTGAAACTCAAAAAAAATTTTTTCATCGCACCCATACTTGTGTGGTGTCTATGAATAGGTCTTCAAAAATGATGTTGAGGTTTCTAATGTCATATTTTTCTAAACTGAATAGTTTGCGCGAGAGACACTTCCAAAGTGGTAAAATGTGTGTGTGTCCCCCTGTAACTTCTAAAATAAGAGAATGATAAAACTAAAAAAAATATATGATGTACATAACCATGCAAACTACCACCGAAAATTGGTTTGAACGAGATCAAGTCAGTAGTTTTTTTTTTAATACGTCATAAACCGTAAACCGCAATTTACCTTTCATTCAATCAACTATTATTAACATCGATCAAAGTTACAACGAACTACAAGAACTTTTATACTATGTTCCTTGTTGTAGGTATTCTTGATATCAAAAGTAGGTAGGCACTTGCAACTAGTACGGAACCCTTCGTGCGAGAGTCCAACTCGCACTTGGCCGGTTTTTTTTTCTTTTTTTGTGTGAAAATCTTAATGCGGTTCACAACATACATCTACTTGCCAAGTTTCAACATTATAGTTCTTATAGTTTCGGAAAAAAGTGGCTGTGACATACGGACGGACAGACAGACAGACATGACGAATCTATAAGGGTTCCGTTTTTTGCCATTTGGCTACGGAACCCTAATAAAAAAAATCGAAAACTATTACACAAGTTTTAAAATTTTCGATTGGACGATGTGCCTTTATAATTGGTTTATAAAAATATGAAAATGGAAAAAAAAAACTGTGATGAGAACTTAACGACGATTTTTTATATAATTTTCGTAATATAATATGAAACAGCTAGACAATTTTATTATTTTGTATAAGCTTCCCGCGTGCGACAGTAACTCCGGAGCCTTATCAATACAAACAAACAATCAAATCATTCATCTATATGATATACATTTATATTTTATAGATAGAGAGTAAAAAAAAACTACATCTTTTGTAATCATAACTTTTTCCTCTTTGTCTTACAAATTTCGGTCAAATCAGTGTGCCGACCTTTGTAGGTCAGCCACATAAGCAACATTATCCATTCAAATGAAACTATTAATACCACCAGATATAACTCAAAATCGACTTAAATCTACATAAACAGCTGCAAAAAATCACACATTCACCCCAAAGAGCAATATTATAATTATCACTACATTAACAAGCGAAGCTTTGATATATCATCGGTGTCACAAAAGGCACTTCCATAATACTAGTTACACTTTATTGACCCTTATTTTTATGGGTATAAAGTTGTAATTTACTTGATAGGTAGATTAGAGTCGGTAATCGTTCGCATAGTATCACGCGATTGGTAACTGAGATCACGTAGATTATTATAAAAAGCGAGTCAGAATTTACCGTGGGAAGAGTTGAATGTAATGCTGTCTGTGCACTTTCGAATATAATCTATCCTGGTCGCAATCATTTCCAATTTACACCCAATTTAAGCCGTGTCATTTTCGGCTTACATTACTAACGCCACCCTAAAAGTAAAAAGGGCCCAACTGACATTTTATTTGACACAAAAAAAAACAGTCAGGGGCTTTTTTTCCTGATTTGCCTGCAGGTCTGTTAAAGAAATGACCTATGTTCAGTAACGAAACGTAAACGGGCTGCCAACGTATAAGGACGATTTTATATCGTTATCTACTTAACCGTTTTGTGATTTATCTGTTTTATTCAATATGGCGGTATTTGAGACTTGACTTATTTTTTTATTCTGGAGAAATACTTTTGAGACTTGGCTTATCTTTTATTCAAGAGAAATATCCAATTTCACCGGCAAATAATTTGTTGACCACTCGTATATCATAATTATCTGCCCGTTTTTAATGTCCACTGCTGAACGCCATGTTCATCTTGCGCTAGGAGGGTTTTTGTCATAGTTATCACGCTTGGTGTGATAGTCGTGATAGGCGATAGTAATAATTACGTAATAACACAAACAGAAAAACGCTGCTGCCGTTTCCCTGTGATAGAATTGCTATAGATGATGTTATAACAATCAAGACTAACGGCTTAACGAGCTTTTTGAAGCACCGTGAAGCAAGATTTTTCTCCGGGTCTGGTTAGTTAAAGGACTACACTCTCAACTAAACAGATCAGGAAAGAAATTGTTGATTTGCCACAGTTATAAATTTCTTTCGATGTGGGGATCGACCTCACGACCTCCGAGACTTAAAACAAATGCAACTGGATTCGCAGTTATTTCCTTTACAGACACAAATATCAATTACATGTGAACAGCGCCTCTCAACAGCAGTCGACAAGATATGCATCTGAAGTCATAAAAATTTGTAAAACGATTTGGTCTTCAATTTAATACGGTACTCACGCAAAGTAGTCATTTTGTATTTGCGAAACCCTCTGGCTGTGTCCACCTTAAAATTAATGAATAAATTGAGATCCCTATGTCAAAAAACACGAGGGTTGGAAGAAATCTTTGTGTAAAGTCTAACATTTCTATCCGAGGTCTGGTATCCGGCATCTGGTTAGATAATATCGAGGGGTGAAAGGCTATTTGTTTAAAGCGACATTTTACGAACTTTACAGGAGAGCCATTTAAAGATTCAAAATTTGGAAAAAAAATCGTTATAAAAAAACTAGTGCTCTTTCTATAAAGGGGATCGCAAATTTTTATTGAAAAAAAATCCCTGAATGTTTTGGTATAATTTTCAATTAAAAAACAGTTATGAGTATAAGATAAATTGTCGCTTAATACAAAATTATCTGTATCGCCTTATTTTTAGAGTAAAGAAAAATGATTCAACTTCCAACATTGTCACTAATCAGCAGCAGGCAAAATGGTTTAAGTGACTTTACAGTACTTATGCAGGAGAAAGCAAAATGATTGAATCGACGTTACCCAATAATAATAGGAATAGGCTATTTTGTTTAACTACCAATTTGGGTTTGGGTTTTGTTAACGATACAGGAAAGTTGGCTTAAGCAACGATGAACATTCTTAAAGAGTTGTTTGATGTCTCAGATTTTGAAAGGAGTTATATAACTTGGTTGTTCTAAACAGAGTGAAAAACAGTTGTAGCGAAAAGGGTTGAACCGACATGTCTTAATAATGAATTTGGCTGACGGCAAATTGGTTAAAGCGACATTGCACAGAGTAAGTAGTCGTAAGCAAAATGTTTGAAGGGAATTTTCATCTAAAGATAGCTACATCGAAAAACGATTTATCTGCCATCGAACTAAAATTTTAGGAAGGGAATAACGGCTTATTATCCGATTCTCTGTTTTTGTATACAGCTTAAATGATATACTAAAACAATATGGCAAATTTGAAGTCGGATCATACATCATGTTTGAGAATTATGCACTAAAATGGCATTGTTTTAAGCGCCATGAAAGTGCTCAGAATTGTACGAAACCCGGCTCAGACGACGCAGAAAAATTCGCTGAATCCGAATATGTATATAACTCCATATCGTCCAAAATGTCGCTTCAAACAAATAGCCTTTCACCCCTCGATATAGACAACAAGTATTTTGCGTCGCTAACAACAATAGAAATAAATTATAGAAATTAATTTAAAACAAATAACTATAACTAGCTTCCCGCGCGCGGTTTCACCCGCGTAACTCCCGTTCCCGTGGGAAATTCATAATTAAATATAGCCTATGTTCTTTCTCTGGCTCTAGACTATATCTGTACCAAATTTCATTTAAATCGCTTCAGTAGTTAAGGCGTGATTGCGTAACAGACAGAGTTACTTTCACATTTATAATATTAAGTAAGGATAAGGATTTAAGACTTATGATAAATACATTTTTTAATTAATATTTGACTATTTACAAGTGCCTGTAATTGGTTTACGTAAATAAAAAATATTTTATTTATTTAAGAGACTACCCTCCCTGCCTCGGAAAGTACGTTAAACCGTTTATCCTGATTGTTATAACATCGTCTACTGTATACGAAGGAACGGGCAGCAGCGTTCCCTGTTTCTTACAACTGCGATTATCAACCCACCTGCCAGGCCTGGTGACTATGGCAAAAACACCCTAGGAAGCCCATTTCAAGAGGTCGATGTTATACTGCTTCACAAACCTGGAGACTTAGATGTAACGTCTCAGGCGACGTGTACACAAGCTTCGACGTAATGAAATCATTAGCTGACAAAACCTTACTTTCACTTCACTTTATCTGCATGTTAATAACATGGCCTCCTCATTAACAGACCTTGGTAAGCCGGGATCGTTGAGGGTTATTGCCGTAATAACCACGCTTGGCAGGCGGATTGTTGATCGCATTGACAGAAAGATCGCAGTTCGATGCAAGTAACATTTACTTCCGTTTAACTGCGATCTTTGTGTCTGTCCCTAAGTTGCCTCTAACGACACCCATAGGAAGGATATGAGGTGCTCTTTTCTGAATATTCCGGAATCCACACGCAACAACAAACCGCCCACAGAATATTACAATGCCCATCTGTGAACTAATGATGATGTAAAGCGTTAATTGATTGTAAAGTAACCCATTTACCTGAAAGCGGTAAATGGGCTAATTTACAATCAATTAATCCTGAGTAGTAATGTTTTGTTTTTTTTTTAAAGACTACTCCCGCACTAGGCAAATAAATCCCTGTGTTGCGGGGGACTTTACAAACATACATTTCACGGACACAAAGTACACCCAGACTCAGAACAACTATTTGTGGTTCACACAAATAATTGTCCCAGGTGGGAATCGAACCCAGAACACCAGGTCTCAGAAGCAACTTCCGTAACCACTGAGCCACCGGTGCAGTCAGACGAGTTTCACCCGCGTAACTTCAGTTCACGTATGAATTTTATATGTATTTAAATAAAAGTTTATCCTTCCTCGAGAAATGGGCTATGTAACACTGAAACATTTTTCGAATAAGACCAATATTTTTTTCAGATTCAAGAAGTATAGATTTCCTACCCACACAGTATATTTGATATAAGATTTGATACCTTAATATGATGTTAGGTTTAGACTGCCGTGGTTGACGCCAACACCCATATTACGTTACCTGAGATCAGAGAGCCAGTCCTGATTCAATTTCCGCACGGTTGTCTGACCAGTGCATACCCTACAGCTAGTCGCAACGCGGCTCCCTTCGACCAATATTTAGATGGAATTAAGTGCACTTAATCGTCGGCGCAAGCGCTCCGCCTGGGGGAGCACAGTTTGAACCCGCATTTATAATGGAAACTTTTTGTTTTTGATGGACAATTTAGGTACAGAAAGTTCGCGAAGATGTACTGTTTATATCCTATAGGTACCTCTTACAAGTACAAAATACATTATAATATTATTACTAACTCCCGTTCCAATGGGAACTTCATGATAAAATATATCCTTCCTCGATAAATGGGATTAACACAAAAAAGTTTAGAAGATAAAGGAGAAAGATTTTTTTTTAATTGGTTCCGTAGTTTCTGAGATAAGCGCGTTGCAATCAACAAAACAAACAAACTCTTCAGCTTTATATAATACTAGCTTCTGGCGCGCGGTTCCACCCGCTTTGCTTTCGTTCCCGTGGGAACTTCATAATTAAATATAGCCTATATTAATCAGTGACAATGTAGCATTCAAATGGTGAAAGAATTTTTAAAATCGGTCCAGTACTTTATGAGCCAATTCGTTACAAACATACTTACATACAAATCTTTCCTCTTTATAATATTAGTATAGATATTAAAATTATAGTTGGGCCCAGGGCGTGGATTGTGCTGAGGAAAGGAAATATATTGTTAGTCTCATAAAGTTTTATTAATATTAGCTTCCCGCGCGGCTTCACCCGAGTAGTTCCCGTTCCCGTTACTCCTGGATAAAGTAGATAGTTCTAATGGTGAAAGAATGGTTAAAATCGATCTAGTAGTTCGAAGCTTATTCAATTCAAACCAACAATAAAATCTTTTTCCTAATATTAAAAAACATGTTTAAAATTACTTTACTGCACACTCGATTCTAAGCAGTTTAAATTGACATCTGATTTTAAAAAACAACTCGCATCCTCTATGGACGTGTGGTCACACGACCAAGTAGACTACACTTGATGTTACGTCATACCATAACAGATTATTACTAAGACTATCATCAAGTCGAAGATCGCCTTGCAAAATAGTATATCTATCTCTTTATAATGACGTGAAATAAATACCTCGGATTTATTTATTAAACGGTTTTATTAAACGGTTTTATTTAGCTCACCCCGTTTGTTTTATTTATTCTTGGGTCAAATTTAGTAATTCAAATTTCACCCTGTTCCTGTCAACCGATTAATCTGAAATTTTGTATACACTTTGGATTTTGGTGACAATACAATTATGTTTATCATTATCATTATAAATTCAAGATGGCCGCCGCTACAAAATGGCGGATAATTTATGTTTTTTATTTATCCCATCAATATGGGTATCAAATGAAAGTGCTCAACCAGTAGAATACAATGTACTATATAAAATTAAAATCCAAGATGGCGGCCTCTACAAAATGGCGGATAACTTAGGTTTTATTAATCCCATCAAATGAAAGGTCTCAACAAGTAGAATACAATTTACTGTGCAAAATTGAAATCTAAAATGGCCGCCGCTACCAAATGGCTGATAACAATTTTTTATCAATCCCACCAATATGGGTATCAAATAAAAGGGCTTGACAAGAAGAATACAGTGCACTATACAACCTCAATATTTAAGATGGGCGCAGCCACTAAATGGCGTATAATAATAAGATTTAAATTTAGAAATTGAATCTGTAATTTAGGTATCTGATTAATCCAGCCTGAATCCACCACCCAAGTCAAGATTTTGTATCGTGTTGAGGACTGTGTGGCGTTAGGGTGGCTAAAATTGATACGTCGTTAGCGGTACACCACCCAAGTTAAGGTGAAAGGTTAAAACGCGCCGAGAACTGTATGGCATTAGGGTGGATAAAAATGATATGTCGTTAGCGTTTTCCCCTCAAGACTCAGGTGCATCTTGTTGTACATAGCCTTGCCCCTTTATTGGACCTCTGGGGGGGTCGACCGTTTAAATGTCCATTACTCGTGGGAACAAAATGGGAAAAATAAAATATAAAAAATACAAACACAAATAAAACAGAAACTGCAACACAACGTAAACGACGGCTTCAAAAAGCGAAAGAAAAGTATAAAGTAAAACGAGCTAAAGAAAGTGAAGGTGATAGAAATAGTCGATTACAGAAACGACGGGAACAATTAGCGTCAAAAACACCTGAGCAATATGAGGCCAGGTTAAAAAAGCAACGTCAGCGATATACACAGATGATAGCGTCAGAAACGCCTGAAGAATATGAAGCCAGGTTAACAAAACAACGGGAGCGATATACACAGATGGTAGCGTCAGAAACGCCTGAAGAATATGAAGCCAGGTTAACAAAACAACGGGAGCAATATACACAGATGGTAGCGTCAGAAACGCCTGAAGAATATGAAGTTAGATTAATACAAAGCCGTGAAAGACAAAGACAGCAGTTGGGTTCAGAAAGCTACGATACACAGTACTTTAAAATTGCCTGTACAGAAAGACGGTCGCATAACAGGTATGTCACCACTGTCCGGAAACTATTTGCGAATAATGAGGCAACAATGGCATCAGGCAGAATTTTTGATTGTCGACGAGATTTCCATGGTGTCTTATCAAATGTTATGCATGATGGACGCTCGATTAAGGCAAATTAAGAACTGTGAAAATAAGTTTTTTGGAGGAGTAAACGTATTACTTTTCGGTGATCTTTTACAACTGCCTCCTATAAAACGATCAGGAACACCTGTTTTCAAACAGCCAGAACATCTCCAACCAGCTACACATCTCTGGCGTTTATTCACGCTGTGTGAATTAACTGAAAATATGCGTCAGCAAGGTGACCAGACTTTTATTGATATTTTGAATGCTTTGAGAGTCGGTGAGCTAACAACCCAACATTTTAGTATTTTAATGGGAAGACTTCTTCAAGACACGAGTGATGAGTTTGCAATAGACAAAGCGTTAAGGGTATACCCCACAAATCAACAAGTTAACGACCACAACTCTGCTGTATTGAATTTGTACAGAAATAATGGTGCTCGCATTTACAAAATAAAAGCGCAGGATCAGCTAGTACACGCCACACGAAATGCAGACAATGTGGATATAGCTACTATAATACCAGCTGATGTCAACAAAACTGGGGGTTTACCAGCGGAACTGGAAATATTTGTGGGGGCAAAAGTCATGCTACGGTCCAATATTGACGTTTCAAAGGGATTAGTAAATGGCGCTATAGGCTACATCAACGAAATCGTTTGGCCTCAATTTCGTCGAACTCAAATGTATGCAACAGATGTACCTTCCGTCCGAATTGATTTCGCAAGAGACGGAGTACATCTTATACACCCGAAAGCCATACAGTTTCCAGCTAAGTACAATTACGGGACGGCTGAAAGAAGAATGTTGCCTTTAATACTATCATGGGCTTCTACAATACATAAAATGCAGGGCAGCACTGTGGATCACGCAGTCGTATACTTAGGTGCGAAACTGTTTGAAGAAGGTCAAGCCTACGTGGCTCTTAGTAGAGTAAGATCTTTGCAGGGACTACGTATAGAGGAGTTGGACTGCAATAAACTAACGGGCAAGAAACCTTGCAATATTTAATGAAGCACTAAATGAATTAAACAGAATGCGAAATAAAAACTAAAAACTAGAAAATAAAAATAGGTAAAAAAACTTTTTAAGTTAAACGGTTTTATGTTAAACATACATTGCAATGTTTAAGATAAATGTACTAAAAACCAAAAAATAATAAAATAGATACAGTCGTGGGAATTATAAACATATGCATAGACTAGACTAAAATAAAACCGTGGGGCACGTCAATTGTCTACAAATTATCGACTTAATGCGATAGAAGAATCGTTTAATTCGTCGTTAGGCAGTTGGCCCGCAGACGGTGAGGAAATTACTTACTATTTTCTTGCTCATGGAAATTCCAATAGTTATACACTCCATGTAAATAAAATAGATGTTTCAACTAGTTTATCGTTGGACATTCACACTGCTGGCTGGCGAGGAATCGTTTCACTGCTCGTAGTTTGTCTTTAATCGACAAAACATATGATAAAAGTACTACTCGCTCACCACTATGAAACCCTAAAACTCGCTTATAATCGTGCTTGCTAGCTTGTTTCCACATTCTAGCCCTACTTATCACTCGTCCATCGTTGTCGGTTGAACAACTGCCTAATTATAGTGTAACATTACAAAACAAACATTTTAATCAACGATTGTAGACAATTGACGTGCCCCACGGTTTTATTTTAGTCTAGTCTATGCATATGTTTATAATTCCCACGACTGTATCTATTTTATTATTTTTTGGTTTTTAGTACATTTATCTTAAACATTGCAATGTATGTTTAACATAAAACCGTTTAACTTAAAAAGTTTTTTTACCTATTTTTATATAGTGAGTATTTCAGTTGTAAGTAAGTAAGTGTAAGTTTGTAAGGTAAATTATGAATTTCATACAGAAACATTTGAGCCACAGATATGCGAGGATATCAGGTATCTAATTTCAAACAAATATGCTTATTGTGTTACGAAATAAATGCTTCATATAAGCGTTAATATTATTAACGCTGCGTCAATATGTACACTAGAAATTTGCTTCTGTCACAATAAAACGCGATTCCTGCTAATATAAATGTTTGCAAAAGCGCGAACCGTTGTTTATTTTCAATAACTAAACGAAGCGTATGTCATAACAGTTGCGTCGACTTTCTCGTTTCCGACAGCTTTTCACCCACCTTTAGGCCCCAGGGCCTCAGGCTATTTTTTTGATATAAAATATAGAGCCAGCGCCAAAGTGCGTGTTCTTTTGTGGATGTTTTACCCCACAATGGGCCGGTTTCATTATGCAGGGCGAATGAAAAAGGAACGAAACAGATGTACGGTGGTGGTGCATTCGTCGAACAATGGTCACGAACGTCGACCGATCGATGGCTCGTCTTTTGTGCGCTGAAGACTAGTAACGCTTCAACAGCTGGTGTGTCATTACATTAGTCGCTACGTTCAATTTACTGAGTGTCGAATTTGATGCTCTTGGTGTCTGAGGGTTACCTGATATTGCATACATTCGCTTTATTCCCACTTGTATAGCAATTGCTGCAATGTTGTTTGCATTCTAGCGATGTTTGTACGCGTGTAATCAAGTAGTTCTAAATTATAACGAATATTGTTATTTTTTATGAAATAGAAACAGATCTATCACTTTGCTGTGTATCAATGTTTTAGTAAAACCGTAATAAATCAACAGAAGTAAACTCGGAAACAGTTTCCATAACATAACGGTCCAGATATTAGTACAGAATACAAAGAGGACCGTCTGTCATTATGATGATGTTGCAACTTACGACGCAACGTTTCTGGATTCATGGTTCTTATTTCCTTAGGCATAAGGTAAATGTTTGTTGTTATTTAATGTAATTGTTACAAAAGTGGCCGGCTCCCGGCTGCCGCGTCGCGTGCGTGTGCGCCGCGAGCTAAGCGGACGCAGCGAAATTATGTGCACTTATCTACAGGCCGCTCGTTAGGTTGTTTCGCGTACCTTGTCGGACACAACGCAACTACGTTTCGTTGTTCCGGACTAACTGCGAACAATAACGCGTAAAGTCTTAATGCTACTACCTATATTTAAATCTTCGAGTCGTAAAACTTTAATTTCAATAATTATCCTGCAATGTGCAATAAAACACGTATCAACAACTTTACACGTGGTTACACTTATATTAACTTACTGTTTCTTGTTCAGATTAAATCTTCGGCTCACGATCTGCAACTGCCGTTAGCCTCCTGATATGCTTCTCGAGTTATCCAAGTTTTTTTTTAATTAAAACATTTCTCCGACAGGAATTATAAGAACAGAAAGTAAAAGAACAACGGTTAGCGATTGAAGCCAAAAAAAACATGGCCCCCACCTATTCATCCCTAATCTGGTAATTGTCGGTGGATTTTTTCCGCTATGAATGAAAAAACGAACCCTTTGTGGATTTTTAACCCTCGCACGTGTACCGACGGAATCTTTTAAAAGTAATCACAAACATGAATATACTACAACGTATTGTCGAAATATTGTTATCTTAGCTAACATCGCTCTCACAAATTTTAAAAGTCTATATCACCCGATCTATATAATGAATAATGAATTCATGCATTCCAATTCAAAGGAAGAAGTCAAAGTGATCGTCAAAGTGGTAGTGGTCAAATATTTATCATTGTCGTCCCTGAATGTCAATTGGACGCGGAAAGGCGACAACGGAAGGATTGCATTAATAGGATTGTAATTAAACTGAAAGGGAGCGAGGCGGAGCTGCGACCGCAGGTGCGAGGATACGGGCGTAACCTTTACGTATTACAGCTGTTCTATGAAGGAAATAGTTTCGATGAAGAATAAGAAGAGTGCACGCTGTAATCTATTTCTAACTTGCTCCTTTACACATGTTCTTTTTATTTATAATGATGATTAACGTTGAAACTAAATTGTGTAAAGGCAGATGTTTGCATTTTAGGTGACGCTAATACATTACAACACACGACTCACAAGTGTAACTTGCTATGTATTCGTTACGTCTACATAACAAGTAGTAGTGATCGCCACTGCAATGTTAATGGGTCTGATGCCATGGGATATAATGCACTTTAAGCTCAAAGGCCATTTGAATATTAATACCTAACCGACGGCGTTTTCGTTTGGACATACATTCCGTTATGGGATTATAGTTATTCTTAGTGGGTAATGGTGGACCATGTGTGAAGTCGACTTGAAGACAGAGCATAAATCACCATTATCTCCATCTTGTATCTATGTTAGCGAATAGGCGATGGCTGAGGATACAGTTATGCAGCTACCTCATGCATTAGTAATAATATGTAAACACAATAAGAATAAATTTCCTTTTGCTTTGGTTACTAGTTAACTTTTAAACTGAACCGGTAGGTTTATTAAAACTAGCTGCTGCCGCGACTTCGTCCGCTTAAAATAAGCTATCTAACGAAACTTCTTTATAAATCGGTGCTACTAATGATATAAAAAGTAGCCTATATTATGCTCTAATAGCTACGCCCCGCGGTTTTACCTGCGTCACTGCTTCAGTGGGTCGGAGCGTGAAATTTTGTAGCCTATATGTTAATCCAGATTATAAACTATCCGCGTGAAAACTTTCAGCCAAATCCATTCAGTAGTTTTTGCGTGAAAGAGTAACAAACATCCATCCATCCATACTTAAAAAACTTTCGCGTTTATAATATTATATACTCTATAAAAGTAGCTAGCTAACAGAGACAGTCCCGTCAAAATTCGTACGCGCATTACTGAAATTAGCCTGAACAAACATACAGATGACAATTTGTTTGTGTTTTTGTTACTATACATATATACATGTATGCATTCAGTAAAAACCCGTGTTTATTTTTTTTTATTACATACAGACACTCCAATTTTATTTATTTTTATCGACTGGCTTGGTTTAGTCTTTCGTGACCACAAAAGTACTAAACTATTCACGATAAGTCTAGACGTGATAATGATCTATGTTAAAATAAAGAAAGGCACCATCGATCTGTACAACTATGTATTTCTAGTGACAAAGTAATAAATATAGAAACGATTGTCAACACGATGAATGCTTTATAATAATTTTCACATCCTTTTATTCTTGTTTTTTTCTGTCCGGGTTATAAAAGTTTCTTGCCGATTTTCGGAATGCTGATAAGCTCTAGTGCTGCAATTTGCGATAAAAGACCCTTTATCCTTCACTTCCGCTCTCCTCGAAACTCAAAATCCTTTGATAAATTACTATTTCATCTAAGGCTTGCGAATTTCTCGCCAAACTTTTTGAATCGCTCACCCTTCGGGTTAGGGACCCGCATTCGAAGGTCGGTCTTTGCTCCAATGCACGCCAAGATTACAAACATGAAATATTGGATTGAGATTCCAATAAAACTCGTTTTGAAGGTCTTGCTTTGTTTTTATTTGCACAAAATGAAACAAAACGTTTATTCTTATTAACGTAGGTTTCTAAATTCTGGTGATTTATAATGAAAGCATTTCAACACCTTATCTAAATGAAAAAGACAAAATATCTACTACTGCTCTCGAGTCGTCAACACCACCCTGATGAAGCTCCGTGGAGGAGCGAAACACGTGTCGTGTCTTCGACTGGTAATTGTATTTTTGCATTTGTGCATAATTTTTGCGGTGCAAAATTGCATTCTTTATTTCTAGATACATTTTCAAGCGGAATTAACACTAGATATTTCTAGAAATTTTTTATTAGATTAAAGTAACGCCTGATTCTATTAATTATGTTTTAACAGTTATTAATTAATGTCTTAAAACTTTTTATATTAAACGTGATACGAATGTTTGAAACCCATTATTCTGGCTCAATTTTTGCGCTAGGGGCCACTCCCGGCATGGGAGCGCTAATCCCGACCCGGCTGGACAACTGAGGGGTTTTTAATTTGGGGCCCGCCTGCTGTGAACGGATTATCAGCACGGGAGACTCAAAATTAGATGTCCGATGGTTTAACATCAACCTTCGCCAAATTTTCGAGGATTACCTTGAGCTCTTAGTTGTGGGGACAAGATCAAGTAAAAGTTTATGTCGGTTTGACCTTCCAAGTCTAAGAAGATGTTCTCAAATAATATTTAACTACCTAGTATGTATTCAATGCTTTGTTACCGCGATTAATAATAAGAAGAAAAGTTTTAAACATAAATCAATTCTAATATATTATATGGCCGAAGAGTTTGATTGCTAGAACGCGCTAATCATAGTCCGAAAAATTCTTTGAATGTTAGATAGCCCATTTTATTATGAAGTTCCCACGGGAACGGGTGCTATACGGGTGGAACCGAAAAGCTAGTCATAAACCCTCAATCTCTAAATGACACATTCGTTTTGTACGAAACACTATTGTTTACAATACATTCAAAGTTTATTAATATATCAAATTCCAAATACATCAAACCTTCCATATTATTTTAGCTTTAAACTTGCCACAGAAAATGTATTAGACCCAATATACAAATTTCCTGCAAAATTCTGGCATTCATTCGTTTAGATCGGTGCCAGTGCAGATACACAAAAATAAAAGAGTATACGAGTTGTGATCGGGACATGCAAGCTCAACGTCACCCCGTGGGAACAGCGACGGCGAGTTTAATTCGTTTATTTTATTATTGCGTCACTTTACTCAACCGTTTGTTTGAGTTTGTTGAAGTAACCGGGTATTATGAGATTATTATTGCAGTTCGTCGTTTGCCATTCTACGTTAACGTTTTATAGTTTGAATGAGGGAAATGTGAATGAAATTGAGTTATCGGCATGACGGAAACATTTCAGTTGTTGCAATGTTATTTGATGAATATAAACACTATAAGTTATATAAAAGTTATTTAAGTAAAATAGGACGTTAATGAAACAAAATACTTTTTTTTATTTCAGTCGCACCAGTGTTTTTTTAGTCATTGATAATAACCTACTCCGGGAAATAATTATTATCTTTTGGTAGTAAAATCTATATATGTATAACTAGCTGCGCCCCGTGGTTTTACCCGCGTTACTCTGCTCCAGTCGGTCGGAGCGTGAATTTTGTAGCCTATATGTTAATCCAGCGTATAACCTATCCCGGTGCAAAATTTCAGCCAATTCTTTGTAGTAGTTTTGGCGTGAAAGAGTATCAAACATCCATCCATCCATACTTAAAAACTTTCGCGTTTATAATATTCAAGATGTTTGGCGAACCAATCCCTTGGGAACGGCAAGCCAAGTACTTAGGCGTAATCCTTGACCGAAAGCTAAACTTTAGAGCGCATGTAGAAACCGTTCGTGCACGCGCTTTACTTACGCTCAGTATAGTATCATAATACTGCGCTAACAAACTGTTCAAAGTAGATTCACTCGACGGGCCACCGGGCACCGTGGTTCATCCGTAATCGCAACTTACATTCTGATCTCCAATTGCCTTCCATCAAGCAGTGGATGAAAGAGGCGTCAGAACGCTTCTTCGAATCCGCGGCGCAACACCCAAACCCGTTGGTTGTTGCAGCATCCGACTATAGGCCTTTGCCCACAAAGCGTCGTAAACACCGTCGGCCTCGGGAAGTCCTAGATGACCCGGACTACGAGATAACAAGTTACCAACTAGCAGTAAAAAGACTGCAAGAAACTAGCACCACTACACAGGGACTCTATCCGACCCGCCGGAGAAGAGTGCGCCCGCGAACGCGACGCGTCCCTCCTCGTCCTCCTGACCCTTATTTTGCAAAGGACCATCCGATGCCCTCGTAGACCTGAAGTCCGATAGGCCCGCGAACTGTAAAGTGAAGTAGCAAAAACCTCGTACGTAAGTCAAAACGAAAAAAATAAAAATAAATAAATAACTGAGCATAATGACATCGAACGTGTGATATGGGTGCCCGTTCGTACAATCTCGATATTTTATTATGCATCAAAAATTATTAGGACCGCTTTTTAAATTATTTAGTTACACATGAGTCATACATTTGATATTGTACAATCAAATCTTAATTCATCTTCTGTTTAGCTCGAATTTGTAACACAGTTCGCTATTTACATTTTAATGACATGTATCTTTTTTACAACAGACGTGACCCATTCATTACGATCGCATGTGTATAGTGCGTAGTGCACAATGGATATGCTAATCGCGCGTCGAGATTACGATTAAACAATAACACAGCTAGCCGGGGCTCGTCGATCGATACCGCGCCATCTGGCTTGTTCTCGTGGTCGCGATGTTCTACGATTGTTGTACAAAAAACAATCTCGAGATTATGTTTATGGGTTATAGGCTCGTGTTGAGGTGTTAATTGCAGTGGTATCATGTTTATATAGAATATTTATTGTTATATATTATTCATTTAAGATAAGATTTTTTGAATAAACTATTATTTATTATTTAACGGATCAGAACGTTTGTAAAGTTAACACTTAGTAGTAGCATTACTTGTGGAATACTGAAATTAAAAAGCCTATCCGCTTTATTTATTTCCACTTACTTAAGTACACAATAAATTGTGCCAAAGTGGAATAAACGCCGTAAGTATTATCTCTAAGTCGATCTTTCTTTAGTACTTTGCTACAAAATCAATAGCCAACGATAACTAATTTATAAGTTAGTATAAATTCTTGCAGCTTTAGCTGCAATGGTTACTCATTTAAGACGTGTCAATTTTTTTTGAAGTTTTTTTTTTCAGTCTTACTTTATGTAGTTGCTCAGGACGCTTTTGCTACTCCACCGGGTACAAAGGCGAGCAGAGCCCCAACCTAAATAAAATGTTTTGTAAGTAAAACTGCGTACTTAGCTACTGTCAGACAGGTTTTATTATGTGAACACAACCTGATGTTGGAATAAAATGTCAATCCCCTTTAGACGCTGTCTGCCATCACATGTTACGCGTACAGTTCTCAGAAATAAAATAAAAAAAATACAAAGTCGACGTATGACGCAGGGAAGCGTGTTGCGAGATGTCACGAATCGCGTGTGTAACCTAGGCCTTATTGATAGTGTTAATAGTAGTAAATGTCAGTAATTGCGAAGTTTTTATTGTCTTTTTTTTTAGGGATTCTAGCCATTTGTCATGCTAATAGGATGGAATGGCACACTTGTCATGCGAACTAATTAATAGGTAGTGCTACGATTTATAGCGGAAACTAAGCATAGATGTCCAATACGTAATTACTGGCCTTTATAATAAATTAATTTTATATGACATGGCAGGTCTTTATATAAAACGACACATAACTCAGTAATAAACTGTTAATGTTTTCTATTAAACTTTATTTATAAACATTTACGTTTTGGTATTAAAAAAAAACACCGAAACTATTTAAATATGTTATTATAATATTCAACTTTGAATTATTAATGACTAGCGGCCCGCCCCGGCTTCGCACGGGTGGACTTTTATACCCCACCCCTGCCCGACCCTACCCCTACCCTACCCCTAGCCTACCCCTACCCTAAATTAGCCTAAATTAGCGCGTTCAAGTAAACAAACAAACTCTTCAGCTTTATATATTAGTTATATTTTTTGATAATTAATATGATTATTATAATAGAGTAGAGTTCAACCGCGTACCCATATCAGGCAGTCAAAATGTATATTATTTTAATGAAACATAGTCAATAATTTGACAATTCGGTATCGCTTATTGGTATTCATATATCTAACACCATATAACGCATGAGTAACTCGCGCTACCAATCTCAAATTTTGATCCCTATAAAATCACCATTCAAAAATTTAAAACCTACTTTGTCAATTTTGCAGACAATGAAACCATCCCTTCTAAAGTTCAATATTGCATTAATGAGGGCTTCAAACAATTATATTTATTCTCCTGCTCAATGAAAGAGTCGCGATGTCTGTGACGTATTTGTACTGGATCATATGCATACAACAACAATCTTATTTTTATACGTATAAGGTTTAAAATGCTACAGTTAGTTTAATGTTGTTTATAAGGGTTCTTAAGTGAGGGTGGGACTTGGCACGTGCACACGCATTTTGCGTATTACCTAAATAAATAAGTATGCTATGGTTTTGTGTATGTTTGTAAGTTCACACGAATTTGTTTTCATTATTAATTCTTGAGCCGCCATTAAAGGGAAGCGTAGGAGACGATGAAGTTTTGTACCTATAAAATATAACAGCTTATTTCTATTATCATTTTTTTAAGTTTAGTCTTATGTCGCGTAGGTCGCGAGTTAAATCCGCGCCGCGTGACCTGGCAGCAGCGTTTCCCTAAGTCTTAAATCTTAATGCTGCGGTACCAACCCGCCCGCCAAGCGTGGTTTGATACAGCAAATGCCATGTTCAGCAGTGGACGTTATGCGGGCTGATAATAATGATGATTGGTAACACTTAAGAATTTTTTTTACGGTTTGGATTGCTTAAAAGCCCTCTGAGGTTAAGACCTTTGATCATTGCGGGAAGACTGTCGAATGATGTCATTGAGATTTTTGTTGCAACTACCGCTCAGAAGGTCATGAAAATAACGGATTCCACCGTGACCCGTTTTACTTAAGTTTTATACAATGTGTTAATTCGGGTCTGTTTCTGGTTTACAGAAGTAATATGAACCTAAATGCAGCTTTTGTTGTCATGCGCAGTTTTTAAACAGTACTTAAGCTCTAAGTAAAGCCAGTGGACCGTTGAGAGTACTAAATTAACATAATCCATAATATGTGCACACGTGTCCCTGGCACGCGACTCATTCAGACCAACCCTTTACTGCATCCATTGTAGAACAACCATTACATTGCATGGAAATATCAACCTTCGCGTAATAACTATAAGGTACACTTTTGTGTACTTTGGTCTGTGTGCATACGTAAAACTTCTACATGCACATCCGTAGTGACATCTTCTGCATCTGCAATAAGATTTATTATCGTGCAAAAATGTTTCTATGGATGTGCAGCTTCTAAACTTTATCGATGAAGTATTATAATGATTTTGATTTAATTCATTTTGTTCAAAGAGGGTGGTGTTGTAACTGTCCGAAATGACCCAGTAGATATTTTGTTTTTATTGTGCGCTTTATTAGGGTCTGTCCGTCCATTCGTCAGTCGCGGAGTGTTATATAAAAGCCGTTATAAATAGATACTAGGGTATCTAAACAAAGTTGCAATATATATGGGTTCCAAAAAAATAAAGGTTATCTTTTGGACCGGGTCTGACCGTGATAATAAATACTGTATGGTGCTACGGAAACCTTCAGGTGTTAGTTCAACTCGCACTTGGCTAGTGCAACGTTTTAGACAGATTTTGAAATCCTCTTGCGCAACGTGAGTAGTCATTTTCTAAGTACGAAAAACACAATAAATTTAAATTTAACGAAGTTTGAACCATATTTCTATTAAATTTTAAATAGCGCGCGAAAAAAGGCCTCAAGTGTCATGGCGTCGGCTATGACGTCACGCTATTGTAAAAAATGTCATTGAGTCCGCCAAACCTAACGTAGTGGTTAAATTCTCTTTGATGGTTACAATATCGTGACGTCATGCGCCGTGATTGGTGTTTCAGTCAAAATGGCCGATGGCAGTATTTTAATCTTTTATTTTATTAAAAATCACATTAATCTCAAGGTTATATATAAAAATAAATAAGTGTAATAATTTCTTTTTATATGTACTTTCCCCTAAAAACATTAAATCTTTAATTTTTTGATACTGTCGTCACGCCTATTAGAACTCTATTCCACCGTAAGAATTGGTCTCTCTAAACACCATGCAATTGAAGTGATTTAAAACAATCTCTATGGCTCCCTGGTAAGTCTCGCTTTAAGTAACAGAGTTCGTGGGTCTGATCTGGGCGTCGGTCAAGAAATCTTTGTGTAATATCTAAGATTTTTCGCGTCTAGCAACGTAAAGCACGATAAGTCATACCCAATTGTTATAACATCATACGTAACGTATTCCAGGTAACGGACAATACTCTTTTCTGGTATATTTCAAACATGCGGTCACCATCCCGCTATTCAAGCGTGGTGGCAAAATCCAGCTGAACGAGCCCAAGTTCAGCTGTGAAAATACATTGCAAGATATAATGTTTGTAGAAAAAATATTGTATCTTGGCGTCCATTTTCTTAGAAGTAGTATTTTATAGAGGCTTGTCTATGGAAGCAGTCTCACTACTTATTACTTTACCGGTCTAACTCACAAATAGCACCTCGCGGCTCTAGTAACTTGGGGTCGTTGTTCACACACCCTGTGTTTGTACACCAATGTACAGTTACTGGATGTGATTGTGCTGCTATTACATAAGATTGTTAAGTGTATCGAGGCAAGTGGCGAGTGGTAAGATAACTCGAGAAAATACACCGACGTAGAAGTATTCGATTCTGTAATATACTTATTTAGCATTGAGAAATTTGCGAAAAATATACATTGACGAACTGCTGAACATACTTAACATTTATAACTATCTCCTGCATTCTTTGCCGCAAAGGTCGATACCAGAGCATTGAGTATCTCTCCAGGAAATATTTATTTGTATAATTTTAAGTACCTCACTAGGTGATTTTCTATGTATTAATCTACTCCAATGGTCTACAGAGCTTAGTTACTTTTTTAATCACTTATTTTTTTCTCATATCAAGAACACACAAAAAAAAACTTTACTCATTAGGTATACCACATTGAATGTTTGATTGGCATTGCAAATTGTATAAATAATGTTATAATACCGCTATCCTTTAGTTTAAATCTAGTTTTTGCCATATTTTGACCCTTAACATTTGTACCTTTCATTAAAAACTGCTAATTAGTTTCACTTTCAACTAATACAATAAAGAACTTAAGCTATTTTATTATTTATTTATTTACTTAAGCTATAATATGGGCGCCATCGTTTTTTGCACGTATTTATTTAAAATTATAAATATTTAACTGTTATCATTATATCGGAGTAGCCATGCGTTAACTACTTTTAAAAGCTTTTAATACTTATTTATTAACAACTTTTTTAAGGGTGTGTGGGACTCGTCTTCTCCGTAGTGATGGAATGCTAGCCATACCACGAGAAGAGGACTCTGCCCACTAAAACCCCCCCACCGTTAGTGTGGGGCTCCAGAAACACATGGCTTTCTGAGGCACCCTACGGCGCCCACGGCCAGATTGGCGCCGCAGGCCAGACTAGTGGCTCGTTAAGCCAGTTACAGGGACGCCCAAAGGAGTACCAGGGCATTTCTGTACACTTTGATTCTGCACCACCTAATGGTTGACTGGAAGGGAATGCCTTTGGCTAAAGCTAAATTTAATGCTAAAGTATTAAATAAAAAACACAAAGTTAAGGCATCCAGTAAGGATATAGATCTGTGAGCACACCCCTCGTGCGTCCTTGCATATTGGGTTACCAGTGCCTATTCTGATACACATTTTGCAACTTACGAAAGCGAATCGATAGTAAGCAATTTCTTTCCTTATGTATAAATTTTTCTTTTTGTTTCTTTTGTGTGTTTGTACATAAATAAAAAAAAAAAAAAAAAAAAAAATAAGCTAAAGCTTTGGGTCCTATTTTCAACTAGCTGCGTTTTGCGGTCTCACTTGCGTAAGGGACATTTTTATGTAAAACGCTTATTCTTTTCTATGATAAAAATAGCTTACAAGTATTAGTTTCAAAGATTTTATCAAACAAACAGGCGAAAAGTATTTTAAATTGTTTTTTGTTATTATTATCAAAATCGGTTCAGCCGTTTTAAAGTTATCAGCAACTTTGTTGGTTGCGGTAGTAATATTAGGTGCATAATGTTTTAGACGTTGAGGGTTTTTAATATGTAAAGCTAAAGAGTTAGTTGTATAGTTAAACGAGACTCACTATGAAACTGCTGGTCCGATTAAAAAAAAACTTTCAATGTCAAAGAGCCCATTTACCGACAAAAGCTAAAGATTATTCTTAATTATGAAGTTCCCACGGGAACGGGAGTTACGCGGGTGAACCCGCGTGCGGGAAACTAATCTAGTGTAAAGTAACAAGCGTGTCTGAATAAGTACTCCGGCTGGCCCTTAGTAGGGTTCCCGATACCATCAACTCTTCATTGATCGTATACTTGATTGATAGTTTTAATTTGCTTCGTATCATTATAAATCATCATTATGGTAAGTGGGAATTAAAACGCCGGTTTTTACAATGTTTTTAACGCCATGAATTAATGTATACAGATGTTTATTAAAAGATACAATTAATTTACGATGGATAATTGTTTTTGCTGTACAACCTGTAATTAGTTACTGATATTCGATTGATAATTTTTAAAGTTCATAATATTGTAAAACATAAAAGTGAGTGCTCTGAAGGCATTTTTTTTTTGTAGTCCTACTAAACAGTAATTTTATAAATGCGAAAGTTTGTATGTGTGGATGTATGTATGTTTGTTACTCTTTCACGCAAAACTACTGAATGAATTTGGCTGAAGGAAAGTTTGCACGCGGATAGTTTATAAGCTGGATTTAATATATAGGCTACAAAATATCAGGCTCCGACCCACTGGAGCAGAATGACGTGGGTAAAACCGCGGGGCGCAGCTAGTCTTATTTATATTTCTCATATTAGAAATAGATAGAATAGAATAGTCTTATAATATATAAATAAGACTTAACAAAATAAGAAAGAAGACATTATAGACACATTACAATGACCTATATGTTAATTCGAGCTAATTAACTATCCCCGTGCGAAGTTTCAGCCAAATCCATTCAGTAGTTTTTGCGTGAAAGAGTAACAAACATCCATCCATACTCACAAACTTTCGCGTTTATAATATTAGTAAGGATTATAATTGCATTGGCAATAAATTACATATTAATCTATTACTAATATTAATCCAATCTCTAGTATTAATAGTTCTATTATCTATACAAAAAATAATTAATTACTGTATAAGACATTTCGCTTCTCTTGAAAAGTTTATGAACATTTAAGTACTACTATCCGCCGACGTCATATACATTTTGTTATTTTTCTTTTTATTAAATGTGTTTACTTCAGACTTTTAAGCAAAATTAAGTTAGAATAACTGAATGTAGGAACGACATTCCATGAAGGGGTGTTTCCTAACATTCTCGATGAGACCAAATGTTGCCAGACATACATATCTCCGTCTCCCTCCCTCCGTTCTCCCCAGCGCCATTACATCCACGTTAGGTTTCCCGCTTCAATTACGTTATTAACTAACCATTGTACAGTGTTGCCAACCATTGACTTTTCAACTTTAATTGCCCTCTCAAAATGTATGCAGTCTTCATTTAGTTTTTATTTAAACCAGAGGGGAATTGATTATAAAATGAGTTGGCTTCTAGCGGTTCCGAGAATAACTAATTACTTCGTTTTAATTTTGAGAAATCATGTTCTTATATGTACTTTAATTGAATTTACTTGTACTTTATTATAAAAGGTCAAATACATGTTTACTCATTGTACTCTAACTCTAATACAGTAATTGATTTAATTTGCCATTTTGAAAGAAAAAATAATGACGGGAAAGAAATTTTAGTAAAATACTATTACACTTGATTCAAAAAGGTCTAAATCTATACATACCTACATACTACATACAAATAAATACAATTGGAGTATCTGCTTGAAATATTAAAATTACCTTTCTATAACATGCATAGGAATGCATATACGGTGGGTAAATAACATTCTTCTGTCTGTCTGTTTGTTCCGGCTTTCGACTGCCAGATAGCTTATGTAATAAGTAGTATTAGGAGTCACTTAACCAAACTAACTTTTTTTAAATTCCAAGCGGGCACATATACTGAGTATTAAATAACTTTGGTTAAGAATTCGACATTCGACGAGACACATATTTGACGCCTTGTCTATTTCACGCGAGTATATAATTACCTAATTCAAACATCTTTACAACTATACAATTTATTTCTCCGACACTTTTTAGAGGAATCTTCTGTTATCTGTTGAAAGAAGAATATACAAATAAAAACAACTTTATTCACTGCGCAATCATTACTGAAGTTGAGACCAGTCCCAAAATTTTGTCTCAAGAATATACCATTCTACATAATAATATAAAATTTAGCTAAAGCTTTCTTGTTAATCATAATAAGTACCGGCTCTTAAGCGCGAATCAGAATATTTTATTATGAGAAATTATTCACGCAGGCTCAGCTGTTGAAAAAGGGAATCTCTCAAAGCGTTCTTAGTTGTCTTGTAGCTAACGCACAGTGACATGCCAGAGCTTCTGTGTTCAACACTCCAATAACTTGAAACATTCTTAAAAGAACTTTAAATATTTGGTATAAAGATGAAAGTCCCTTGGTAGGTGGTTGGTTCAAGCGCCAGCTGATTTCAGGGTTGGCAACTTTCACCAAAACGGTTTCTGGATTGTAAAAGTGATTTTTACCATATATTCATAGGTTATCATCATCATAGTACAAACGTGACATTTGCAACAAATTGATCCTAATCAATAAATGTCTGACATTGGTAATAAACTTATCTGGTTTTAATATATTCCTTTTATAATGGCAGTAGCAGGCATTCACCAGCAGAATATTTATTTTTAACACAGGTACGAAAAACTATCCTCAGAAAAAAAACATAATAAAACTAATTTAACTCACAAAAAGGCAAATGAAAAAGGATGAAAGCAACACTTGGATGCCGGTCCTTGGAAGATTCTGTAAAAAAGGAGCATAAAGGCAACCCTAATCCGGCAAGGGTCTGATTGCTCATTAATCACGAACGCCTGTAATTACCGCGCCGGCGCACTACGGTGCCGCCGTAATTTGATTTTAGAACATAGAAATAATGCATCGCCCCAAAATGGCTTTTCGACAAGAAGATGAATATTGAAAGGTTTTTCTTAGACTATTTTAAGTTTGGATAAAATGTGTGAAGCAAATCTCAAAGCGATCCTTAGTTAGATGAAATTATCATCGACTGATTATGTATAGGTTCAGTACCAGTAAAGCCATAAACATCACAGATGCATCGAACCGTAAGGTCTATCAACTATAATATCATCGCTGAATGTATTTCTTTGTATAATTCCATGTGAAAATGATTTATGACGCTAAACGCCATATTTTACTGTAAGTTACGTCCACCTGCCCCAAAAACCGGATACTATAAATTAAAAGAAAACAAAACGTGTTTCACCCTTTTGGTTTCGATGGAGATTGTTAGTCTCGTGCTATAAACGTTGCGCGTCTGATCAAACGTGTTACCTTCTATAGTTATACATAGAAAATATATGACAAATGTTTGTCTTTCCATCCCTTTGTTACTGTTATCATCAAAGGTACGATATCAACCATTTAATTGATGGAATCTTTTCGTAATGTCTGCATCCAGGAATAATTCTATTCTTAAGGAAAAAATGTTGTTTCCTATTTATGTCTTCATAATAAGCGACTTCCTTTCCTTTTTGATCAACAAAATTAGTTCAGTAAGAACTAATGAAGTTGTTGGTGTCGTATAATACCAAGAAAGCGCCATTTGATCACACGGCCACAAATAGGAGGGCAATAAATTGTGCCTCCGAAGACACGGACAAGACAAATGCGAAGTGTTAGTTTGTGGTGCTGTAACTGGTGTTGAGTGGAATTATAACAGGAAATCGAATGTACAGGATCTGGACATCGCTGGAGGTTGAATTAAGTAGATAAACGGAAAATTAGCTGTAACATCTTGTACGAGATGTTGTAGCCAATTAGTTATCTTAAGTTGTCTCTAAACAAGTTAGTGGATCTGATTTTGATCGGTATGCTGTTCAATGTTCATTCAAAACTCCGGACTCCGGATGACATGATTGCAACAATATACTACAAATCAACGCATAAACATATAATTAAAGCTGAGTAACACTCCTCAATTCTGACTTGATTTGCAACAATTTTATTTTTTCTCAGTTGTTAGTACTCACTGTGAATCAAAATTCTTGTTGGTATTAGTGTACTATATACTGATTGGCTCTCCAATCACGACGTACGCGGCTACCATATTATGGTTTACAAATTTCGATGCTCACAATTTGTTCTTATTGTTTCATTTTGCGGGAACATTGCCCACATCCGCTGCATTCATGTTGTCCATTGATTAATGAAGTTTCAATTACGAGCGATGTTGGACGTCGAATATTTGCCGATATTTTAATTAAAAGTGTATTGTTTGGTAGTTAAAATAGGTAAACTATATATGGTTTAACTTTTTATACGCCAAATTTGGGCATTTTTAATTTATCGGCGTAATTCTGTAGAAAATATTTTGTCATTATGTGAAATAAATAACAGGTGACACTTTTTTTTTTAATCTGACCTTACCTTCTTCCGTTGCCGTAAATGGAACATGAAATGGAATACTCTAGAATACAAATCCTTACAATGTATTTTTTCAATGATCAGGAAGTTCCCCTGAAGAAACTCCTAAAAGGAGCCGAGAACGCTAACGGAATATTAAACACTGCCTCCAACTTCTGAAAGCCTGATACGGTGTTATTAGTGTCATTCTTTCTCCTTCTATTGGTTCGTAAAGGAAGGAGATGGGTATACACTATTGATACTCGCAGTGACTAATGAACGTTGTTGTTTTATTAACATCTAAGAGTTTTGTTTGAAAGTTGCCTTATTCTAATTGGTTTGTGCATTGTTGCAGGTAATGCAGGAACGAATCACATGTATGCTGTGTAAGGAAATTAGTTTTATATACTTTTAGAGCAAGTGTTGTTGTATAAATATATTTTTTACTTTTCTTTAGGCTTCATTTCTGTTTACCAGTTGCTTTATTATGAAATCAAATCAAAATTTTCTTTATTCGGACTATTAAAATTTTTAAATTATGTTCTTATGATGCGTCCCATTTTTTTTCTCCCACCAGTTCTAGACTTGGCAACTCTTGAGAAGAACTAGCAAGAAACTCAGAGGAATCCTTATATATAAATTACTTATTTGATCAATTGGTTGGATAGGATATTGAATTCTATGTTATTCGCGACTGTTTTCATTAACATTGGAGAGTTCATTAATTCTTAATATTAAGTAGACTAGTAAGAGAAAAGTATTGAAATTCTTAATTAATAATATGTAACCGTTAGGGAATACCTCTCAGACAGCTAAAGTTTCTCCCGCGACAACTTTCAATCTAAATTCTTGTTCCGATGGTACAAATCCCAAATCCTATTAAGACTTAATTCCAGTGGGACACTAAGGTACAATAAGCGTAGCCTGCGAAGCAATTTGTCCAAGATCCAAAGTAAGGAAGATCACCTTTATCCAACGGCTTAGCAAAAGAAAACATTATCTATACTAATATTAAAAAAAGAAAATAATTTATTGTTTGTATTAAATGGAATCCGGAACTACAGGACCGATTTCCAAAATTCATTCACCTTTATAAAGCTATATTATCCAGGAGTAACATAGGATATATCTAATTATGAAATCCCCGCGGAAACGGGAGTTACGAGGGTGAAACCGCGCGCTGGAAGCTAGGTTTACTTTAATTAAGATAATAATATGTTTAAAATATAGCATATAAGTATATGTTTTTTTGAAATGATTTACTAATTTATTTACCTGAAATATTAAATTGTTTTTGGGTGTACAAAGAACATACAAGCAGCTGGCTCGCCCCTTTTTCCTTGTTTCTGTTAAACCTATGGTATATAATAAAAAAGTATTCTTTGGTATCAATACCACAATACCAAAAAAATACCAAAGTATTTGTTGGTATAATGCTACGAAAAGTATCTAGTATTTGTTTGGTAAGCGGATGAGTGAAGGTCGATGTAACTTGGGATCCTGTACTGTCCGTATCGGTCTAATCGGCCGAGGTCAACGGCAGCAGGTACCAGTGTTTTTGTGTCCTCTCGCCTGAACGCTACATTCCTGCCTACGTTGAGAACAGATCAGATGAATGAATCAGAACAGATGAATCTTCAAATGTACGCATTCTTTGCTGTAAAACTGTCAAAATTACCTAAACTTTGTAGATTTAGTACAAACACGTACGTTTTTATTACTTTCTAGAAGATTATAAATCTAGACCTTAGAAGCATCAGGACGGATGTAAATATACTTCAGAAACATTTCTCCTCATCTATAACGTCCTTTACTGAAAGTAGACTTCCCGAAAGTTTGTCTATATCATTGGTTTAGTTTAGTAAACTTTTAGTAATTAAATGCATATTGAAATCTATAACAAACCTTCCTACTAGTTAGTTACCTATATTTTAACACAAACTGAAACACAACCAATAGCTATTGTATTCAGTGTCCATTATTAATATCTAGATACATTTATCGAAGGTCAGCATTGTGTCAATGGTGCTTAGTTTACGCTGACTAAAGCAACAGGTCGGTCAGAAAGGCCGCAGTCACGAACTCGGCGACCATCGGGGCGACGGCGTAGCGGGCATGTAATTGGCGCGCATATAGTTCTTGTCGCGCTTTCTCATGATACCCGCGCCGCTGCCGCCCCGCAGGACGCATAGTTCCTGCCCTTAGCCGTATGACTACGAGGTATAGACGGAAATGTCACGTTCCTTTGTGCTTGCTAAACAAAGACTCTTGTTAGAAGCGATCGTGTTAAAAGTTACTTCAGTGTATACGTTTTTGAAGATTTCAGCATTTTTCGTACGTTTTGTGACCTAGCTAGTTGTTGTAACGGGCTTTGTCTAGATTTAAAATATACTTTTAGCGTTCCTCTTGTAGTAATTTAACTATGAAGTTCCTACGGAGGCTTGAGCTACGCGTGTGAAACTGAGACCAGCTAGTAAATATTAATTTTATTGATTCCAACTTTTACAATATTCATTTTACCATATCAACGTCCAATAAATACGTGCCAGGCCATTGTAAGGACATCAATTTAACTACAATTTGGTAGAAAGAAATAAAAGTGATTGAATCATCCAGATAAAATGTTCTTTCTTTTCTTTTTCTTTTTTCTTTCTTTTAAAAAAAGACAACTCCCGCACTAGGGAAATAAATCCCTGTGTCGCGGGGGACTTTACAAACATTCATTTCACGGACACAAAGAACACCCAGACTCAGAACAACTATTTGTGGTTCACACAAATAATTGTCCCGGGTGGGAATCGAACCCAGAACACCAGGTCTCAGAAGCAACTTCCGTAACCACTGAGCCACCGGTGCAGTCACAAAGTCAGCAAAGGCTAAGGTTTAGGATTTATAACAATTTTGAAGCTTTGTGGCATTTATTCCCTTTTTAAATTTCTAGTTCAATTTGAATTGCCATTTTTCGGGACTCGGGATATTACCCTTTATAGTAACGTGGCACGTCCGGATGTATCGTATCCGATGGCTACCATACACGAACGACTAACAGAAATATGAACCTGATCATATTATGTATATACATTAGTCGCCATAAATATTGTATATATTACTAAAATAAAATAACACTACCGACCGTTAGTTTGCAAAGAACCTTCCGATGCCATCGTAGACCCGAATTCCGAGTGGCCCGCGAACTGTAACGTAAAACGAATGTTACTCAAAATCCCACCCATTGCACTACCGACGTGAACCCAGTCGTAACACAAGCATTTTAGCTTAGCACGAGGGGTTAACAAGAACAATAGTAGACTGAAAAACTCAAAAAAAAAAAAGAATGTTGCTCAAAAGTCCCCTAAACAACTAAAGTCATGATTCCTCAATCTCCCCGCCAGCGACTGCCCTTAGCCCTAAGCCCCGTGGCTAACTACAATGTCCATCAAATTCAAATTCAAAATTCATTTATTCCGTAAAAATGGTTACATTTGTTTGGAATCGTCATATTTTTTTTCCTACCGTGCAGTGCGTGACGTGGCGACTACTGAGAAACACTGCCAAAAAACTCAGTAGAACCCTCTTTTAAAATCTAATAATACATAACAATTTTTTATTAACCTAGTAACAAAATACTTTATTTTACATTGAGATTGGAGCGATTTAATCCCAAGCATTTTTGTCACGATACAAGATATTATTACAAGATATGATTTTTACAAGATAATCGGAAATTTTATAATAAGCCCTGCTGCAAAATTTGGCTTTAATAGTCATTTTAAATTTATTCATAGACAATTCTCTTATACTATTGGGAAGTTTGTTATAGAACCGTATACATTGCCCCATAATGAATTACTTATTTTGCGGAGACGGCTAGCATGAACCACAAGATATGCTTATATCTAGTATTTATACTATGTTTGTCGCTTTTTTTACAAAATGAGTCAATATTTTTATGGACATATAACAAATTCTCATAAATATATTGTGATGCTACAGTTACAATATTTATCTCTTTAAATTTTTCTCTCAAGCTATCTCTGGGACCCAGTTTGTAAATAGCCCTCACGGCTCTCTTTTCTAAATAAAACGTCGAAACATCCGAAAATAAAACGTCGTCGGGTTTTACTCGTGACGTGACATGTCCGGAGTATGGATGTATAGTATCCTATGGCTACCCTACACAAACTACTATGAGAAATACGAACCTGATCATATTTTATACATTAGTCGCCATAAATACTGTTTATATTACTAAAATAACATTATAATATGCCTACTTTTTAAAACGGATAGTTATATTCAACGCGTTATAGAGTTCCGACAAATTTATTTTGGTAATAAAATCATGAAGATACAAATGACGATATGACCGATAAGTAGAAGTTTTTAAGTAGTAAAAATGTAAGGTGCTTTTAAAATGTATGCCTTCCCTTTTATGGAAGATAAGACGTGTTGATTACGTAAGTAAAGTTTTTTTAATAAAATGTAAATTTGAACGTTTAAAATTTATTGGATAACATGTATAAATTGATTTAACAGTATAAATTTATATTTATACTGTTAAATCAATTTATACTTTTAAATATCCAATGATATTATAAAAAAATAATATGTAATGTTGAAAAAAAATATAACACGTAATATACCTAAGTGCAAGGTGAGGCCTCATTCCGCGATATTATTTGTGTTGCATTTGTAGCCTATATGATAATCTAGCTTATAAACTATCCGTATGCAAACTTTCAGCTCATATCAAACATCCATCCGTACGGATGGATGTTTGATTCAGAAGCTTTTGCGTTTATAATATTAGTTATGATATATTGTTTAATCCTATGTGCTGTTATAGTATGGGCTGTTAAAGAGAAGGCATATATTTCGCGAGCACCTTATTTTAATATAAAATTACCATCGCCAGATTTATCATCTGATTTCTAGCAGTACGTAAAGCTGTTTCTTAACGATTACTAAGTCGAGCGAAGCTACTGCGGTTTTATAGTGAGATTTTATTAAGATGAGATTATATTTAATTATAGATGGTTTAAGATGTCTTTCTCGATAACAACGGCTGTATACTTAATCTTTTTTTGGTAATTTGGTTAATTTGGTGTATAAAGCCTTACTGCTTCACCGGGCATAATCCAGCCGTAATAAATGGTTTAAAAACTACAAACTAAGCAGCCTGCGCAAGCGATCGTCCCTGTGGGACTTAAACCTCTTGGTTGGATTGAGGAATTATGCCTTTTAGAGGAATTTTATGTAACTGTTTCTCGACTTTATTGGAACGCCCCCACCAGTTCCCAAGAGAACGGAAATAGCGTTCACTGATTCAAAACGTTTGCTTGCCCATCGGCCATTCATAGATTTTTATCAATTTATCCACCCAAATCGTTTGAGGACGCAGGACAATGATTGCGGTAGCGGAAATCGACTCATTACTTACCAATTGGTCATCGCACCGACGAAGTAGGGATACGTACGTACGATATGCGAATTGCGGACGTGATCAAAGCATACTCGCGGTTCACATCCCATTTTGCACACATGCATAAGCTCGTACCGTCCAACGAGGCCTTTAATTTGCATATTTTGTAGACGATAGCGATTCGTAATAAGTTGCCTTTGTAACCGCGAGGGCTGGCCCTCGGAAATGTAGGCATTAGCTATATCGATTCTACATATTTATTCAAATAAATTCGAGAAAAGAATGATACTGTTATTAAAAAAACGGGTATAAAGAATGTTTGATGGAATTTATATTTATGTTAAAACCCCATCTGTATTCAATCGATTTAAAACGAATTAAACTGGAACTGGTGCATACACCATTCGTTTCAACAATTAGCTCGACGATTTTCCATCACTACCTACTACAAACGAAACGTAACTTTACACGTTTTTCTTTTTTTAATTAAAATTAAAAGAAAAACATGTATCTCGTTTTTTTTTTCAAGGAAATGTCAATGATAAATGTGCATATCTTGTATTGCCTTGCAATAGAAGAAAATCAGGTTGTTCGAACGGATTCAGAATTTTTATGCAATTGTAAAATATATACGCAGATCGATTGTAGGCACTACCAATCATAAATAATTAAGATGAGTATTCACAACTAAACAACAAAAAATCACGAATAATGTTTAAGGTTTTTATAACTTACTGTCAAATCAATGTAGCGAAAACTGTTTTAGTTACCAGTAGTTTCTTTGGATCGAAGTTCTACTGGCGGAGAATATAATAAACCTACTGAAACAAACTTCGACGTAGTCTGATTCGGCAAGTTTCATTGTCAAGTTCTTTATAAACATTCTTAGCGAAGTAAGTGTACTTCTAAGACTTAACCACTCCCCATACTACCAAAATAGTATTTAAAATGGGTGTGTGCATGACTAAGCTTTAAAAGCGTGTCTCATTAATTTATTCCTCTTCTGTCTCCCACACACGCAGGTCATTCATACCGCCATCGATTGATTTGTGGAATGTAGGTACTGTAGAGTTCAAGGATGCAACATGTTCTACTTGCGGAATTATAGTTCATTTACTATTAATTCATTTCCATTCATGTTTGTATTGGCCATTCGGTGATTTGTAGTTCATGCAGCTCGGTTTATTTGAGACAATGATTTGAGTAAATCGTCATAAGGTACATATATAGTTTTATAAACTACACTTTATACTAATGTGTGGCCTAGCGGTATAAATATCGGTGGTGGTGGATTCGATTCCTGCGCCGGTCAGATGTTATTGTTTTCTTGATTTATATCCAAGTCTGGTTGTGGGACTACCTTCCATGCCTCGAAAAAGCAGATTTACCCGTTGGTACCGATTGTCATAACATAATATAAACTAGTAAAAGGGCAGCAGCGTTTACCGGCGTATATATTTTACAAAATACTACGGTGGCAAACATAATTTTGATGGGACGCTCATGTGCAGCACCTTATACAGGTCTATTGATAATGATTTGACACTACTTGACAGTAAGCTTGCCCTTGGAAACGTCATGTGCCAGTTTGTTATTTTAGATTATTTATTGCTATGTGGTTTTGGAACAACTTAAGGTAAGGGTTGTTCAAAGTTTCAACACCTGACGCAACAGCTGTGTTGCGTCAAGTGCCAAAATGTAAAAGTCAATTAACTTATTATTTAATTTTCTTTTGGATAAAGACGGTCACAAATTACACTGCACTCCAAAACTACATAAGAAGTGAAATGTTATTGAAAACTTAATATATATAATTCACAATTATATACTACATTTTTTTATATAATGTCTTCTCTCTATCCCGTTACCATTTGAAACTCGCCATAAAATAGTTAGTGAAAGAATTGTCATAATCCCCTATGATTACACAGAGATACCTCACAAGCCTCTATATAATCTATATGTCACGGAAAAATAATACACTCATATTGTTAAATTTAGTTGCCAGTTTCAGTGAACGCGCATAATTATTATATTCTTAACTTAATTGTTATGACACTTTACATAACCTAACCTAACGAGACTATGCTACTGTTTTAACCAAACTTCAACTTGAAAGCCCCATTAGTTTAGGATATTGTTTTTAATCACCCGTAACTTCGTTAGTTTATCAACTAACTAGAAAGTTGATCAACTTACGATTCTTATTATTTTCCGGTAACATAATAATATATATATACGCACGACATATTTTTAAAGCCAGCATGATACCTCCAACACTTTAAATTCAATACAATACCAATGTATCATAAAAGCAAAGGTATGTGTAATTATTTTTTATTGTTTGTCTCTCGTTCATCTTTTGATATTGGCCTGTAAACATTGCAGTTTTCAATATCTCCCTATGGGGCCGGCGCCGATCCGCAAAACGCTTTAATGAAATGCTCCGGGAATTCCTGTTAAATCAATGCATTGATTGAATGCATTTAAGAATTCTGATCTGTCATTCTGTGCCGGCGGGAATTAAAATAGTGGTGTTGGAATTGTAGGTGACGCATTGAAAATTTGTCTTTATAAGGTTTGGCTCTATTATATCTATTTTTCAGAAGCATTTGGTTGTAAGTGCCAGTTTACTATAAAGGCACATACGACGAATGTTTCTGAAGTGTCACACATTCGACCTTTTGCTTCTGAGTTCTAGATATATATTTGTGTTTTTGAATGCCCGATGAATTAAGTTGAAAAAATATTTTTTCTTCTTAATGGTACAAATTTGATTGCACACCATTGCAAAATTACATTACAATACAAAGGACGGTCTTAAAGTGATTCCTATCAGATGGTTGTCGTCAAAAAAATGATAGTGATAGTGGAATCCAAATTTTATACATAAATTTATTTTTTATTATCTAGCTACATGATACTTGATAGATTCATACATACAAAGCTACCGTATAAAATAACCGCAGACCCATTACCCAAATTCCTGATTCCCATAATTTCAACAGCCTAAATAAGCACCCAACCCGTGTTCTCATTCAGTAATAACAAAGTTAGTAATAACTGCCGTGGGTGCCGTCCAAGTGACGTGGTTTGACAAGTCACGCACTCCAAAACACAAGCTGTGTGAGAACAAACAATTGGAAGGGCCTAAAGTTCCGCTTTTATGGATATAAGCGTGAAACTCCAGTGACCAGTTGAGTACCAAATAATTACTGATTCAGGCGTTCACTGATTGTTTGACCGTTTTCTATATGTTAAGAAGGTTCTAGATTGTTAGATAGTGTAGATATAACATTTAATATGTGTGATGGAAGTGGGCTGTGTGATTTTCAATGGCTCTGTGGTGTCCGGCTTAGAATAGACCAGTCTTCCCGTGGGTGCCATAAGAGGCCACTAAACGACACAGCTGATGAATGGGCAGAAGCATCTATCAGTATAGGAAGTCCGCTTGACTTGTATGATGCAAGAGCTGAATCCGTAGTTAGTCATGGGTGAAGTTTAGTCTTGATATACTTTCATGTAGGGAATGCAATCCCGCAGCAAAATTTCAATTGCTGGATCCCGCGGGATTGCGAGGTTCGATCCCGCGGGATCCAGGTATTTGCGGGATCCCGCATGTTTTTTGAAAGTCATTGAAAAAAGAGAGGAATCCTGTATCATAAACGAGTCTATAGAACTTAAAATGAAACTACAAATATGATTGCAATATTTATTAAGAAATCATATAATTAATCAGAAATAGCAGTTTCAAACGGTTCACTCTTGTTTGGTCGAACAATGTTTCGTCGAAAATCACTTCGGCGAATTTTAGTTGCAATAAAGTAATTTCGTAGAATTATTCATTTGACCGAATAATTCATTGGTAAATTTTTATTTAGCATAATTATTTATTTGAACTAATTTCATTTGAACAAATTTCATTTCACCGAATTTTCAAATGCACTAATTTTATTTAAACTAATGTTTCACTAGACTAATAATGATTTAGTCGAAAGATCGTAACGAACATTCAGTTCAGTAATCGATTGTTTCATTGATTTACTATGGGATAAAATATAATGACCACCAAAAATATATACTTGACACCAGAAAAATAAAGTCTAAAATTATAATAGTACTAGCTATTTTAGTCACGACTGCACTTCAAATTGTATTCGAACACCAAATTTAGTTAATGATCACCAAATCTTAGCGAGCAAATTATTGCGCTATTTCTACCTTAATAAAATCAATGAAAAATGACAATCGGTTAGGTTAGGTTAGAGCTGCGGCCATACAATGCACGAGCCGAGCGAGCGAAGCGAGCGGTGCCGCGGCAGCGGCCGGCGAGTGCCAGAACCGAATAGTAAATTAGTAAAACATTTAGGTACTTTTGGTGATCATTTACTACTTTTGGTGATCATTTACTACTTTTGGGTTAACAATGATTTATTTGGAGTCATTTTGCTTAAATACGATAGCGAAATGTTAAAACTTTGGTTACCATTTTACATTAAAATGCGGGTTTAATTTAATAAAAGCAATTGCAAGTAATTTAAGATTACATTAACTGTTTTCTTGTTCAAAATAAATAACTTTCAAATATTTACAATGTATTTTTTTTCTGCATTACTTTACACCAATTGAATATTCGATAAAATACATGTTATACCATCTGAACATTACATCAAATGAACATTATACCTTTTGATCATTAGCACAAATGTTGTTATAGCAAATAAATATTCGACGAACTGAAAATTCTGTCAAACGATATTATACTAAGTGATGATTTTCTTAAACGTTGTTCGATTTAGTAATATTGTATCAAACGTTGGTCGACCAAACAAGGGTGAACCGTTTCAAACAAGGGTCAAAAACTATATGACAAAGCTGTAGAAGTATGAGCGTCTTCTGAATACTCGTCCTGTGTAGGTTGGTGGCTTCGGGGAGTAAGTGGTGGTGCCGAAGAATTAGAGGTAGAAGAGGCCGACGTCGCAATATTTGAATCTGGTCGTAATGCCTCTTCTGGCATTGCAGAGTCATTTTGTTTACTGCTGTCGATCTGATGTTTTGATTTTAAATGCACATGTAAGCCTTTAGTTGATCGACCTGTAGTTTTAATGATTGATTTTCACAACTTGCATTTAGCCGACTGGGAATCTTCGGCCTTCAAGAAGTACTTCCACATAATAACTGGACTGACAAACTCTTTAAAAACAATGTTCGAATTGTTCGACATAACTGAAAAGTTTTCTTTCTGTTTATAGATCAAATAAAACCAAGTATTAGGTTACTTCAAAACGTCCTGATTAGTTCACCCAAACAAATAGAACTAAGCACGTTTTTAGATTATGTCCATTATGTCAAATCGTCCTAATTCAATCACTAAAACAATTAAAACTATGCACGTTATTAGATTACGTTACGTCACAGAACAATTGCTAATTACAACTGACAAAAAATAGGGAAACAAACAGTTCGCGCGCTTCTCCGTGCCGAACAACACATGCCGAATGTCACTGCGCAGTCCCGCAAATCCCGCGGGATCCCGCACGATTTAGGCGCGGGACTGGTCCCGCAAAAATGGTGCGGGATCCCGGTATTTCGGGATCCCGGTATCCCGGTATTGCATTCCCTACTTTCATGTCATATAGAGCATATCCCCTTCAAATCTCAATTTAAAAAAATGTGATTATAGATATCCGTTGAGCCATTTCGCAGTCGGGTGGACATTTTTTTCAGTGCAACGAAATATTTTAAAATTTGGCTTCTTATTTAAAGCAAGTTACGCCATAAACTATTATAATAATAAACCAAACTCATATATTTAAGAGGAAACATAGTAGCAGATATAACTTAGTAAAAATATTAGCAAGCGCTCAAGATAAATATGGATTTATTTTTACACTCACCATTTTGAGAGCTTGAAAATGGTGGTTTCGAGTTTCCAAGAAAGCTTTATAAAACTGAGTGGGTTTGAGTAATAAAGTTGAGTTTAACTCGAAGTTTGACGTGTGGTTATTGGTTAGTACACCTACGTTAGCTATAAACATCGCGGTGACGGGAACGCTGCAGGGTCATCATTGTAGGTCGGTGCAGTACTTACATCACCATATCATACAATATGCCATAAATGTGAAGTTGATAGCGGGCTCTCAAATAATATTATAATTCTGAATAGTATTGTCTTAGTACTATTTTTTTTTAAATGTAGGTAATAGTTTAGTTTTCGGTACTGAAATATACATGTGATTGGCAATGCTACATTGGGATAATTCGATACGCGTCTTTAGGCTTCGGTACCGGAAGGGAAAAAAATAAAAAAAATCAGTTTTATTTACGTAAACCAATTACAGGCACTTGTAAATCGTCAAAACGGGGATTAAAACGATTTTCGTCTGGACGTGAGAAATACACGTGCTCATTATTGATCATGTCACATCCTACTATCTTACTGATATTTAGTATTATTTATATTCGTTACTATTTTAAGCAAATGTAAATTCAGATATACTATCCGCGCAGATAGTAAATAAGCTGGATTAACATTTAGGCTACAAAACATCAAGCTCCGACCCACTGGAGCTGAGTAACGCGAGTAAAACCGCGGGGCGCAGCTAGTGTTACATAATAGCGGGCTACTTATTTTCTTGGATATGGATATATGTAGTTAGAAAATAAAAGTTTCCGTCAATAATAGCTGAAGATTTCTTGATAATTTTGTGTTTTTTTTACCGTTTGAAAGAGCTTATATTATGAGCTAATGGGTTAATGACACAAAACTTGCCTACCCTCTTGTATACATGAAAAATTTATTTTATTCATCTACATCTATATATATAAAAGAAAGTCGTGTTTGTTACAACACTTATAACTCGAGAACGGCTGGACCGATTGCCATGGTTTTTGATTTGTTGGATTTGTTTCCGTCCCGAATAGCAGAATACATTTTAAAAACAAAAGAAAGTCGTGTTAGTTACACTATTTATAACTCAAGAACGGCTGAACCGATTTGGCTGAAAATTGGTAGGGAGGTAGCTAAGAACTGGGAGAAGGACTTTTGGGTAGTGGTAGGGTAGGGTAGGGTAGGGGTAGGGTAGGGGTATGGTAGGGGTAGGGTAGGATAGGGGTAGGGTAGGGTAGGGGTAGGGTAGGGGTAGGTTAGGGGTAGGGGTAGGGTAGGGTAGGGGTAGGATAGGGGTAGGGTAGGGTTAGGGTATAAAAGTCCACCCGTGCGAAGCCGGGGCGGGCCGCTAGTCTATTAATAAAAACATACAGAATTATTGTACTTAAATTATACAAACTTGCAAGATACCGTTAACTGGAAGGCGATCAAAGGGTCTAACTACTTATCCAAAAACTGCAAAGACAAAAAAAAGCGCCTCGATCCTTTTAGGCTGCGTTTCCACAGAAGCAGAGCTGCGCGGAGTTGAGCAGAGACTTATAAAAATTGACCAATCACATTGCTCAAAATACACATCTCATCTCCGCTCCGATTCAGTGGAAACACTGTTACCGGAGTTGAGAAGATTTATACATTAAAATGTATGGTGCGCGGAGGTAAGCGGGGCACAGCGGTGTCGAGCTTAGTGGAGCTTTGCCGGGTGAAGCGAGGCTGTGAGGTGTCGAGCGGGGCCGTGCGGTGTAGAGCGGGAATGCGCGCGGTAGAGCGGGGTTGCGCGGGGTGGAGCAGGGCTGAGAGGGGTAACGCGACGTAGGGCGCGGTAAAGCCCCGCAGCAAAAAAAAAAAAAAAAAACTCAGCTCTGGTCCGCTCCGGTCGTCTCAGCTATGCTCGGCTCCATTTCACCCAGCTACACAGCTCAGCCCTGCACCGCTCATCTCTGCGCAGCTTTAGTGGAAACATCTACCTATTTACACGGCTCTGCTCCGCTGAACTCCGCGCAACTCCGCTTCTGTGGTAACGCACCCTTACAAAAACTAGTTTACAATTAAACAAATAATCTTTTCGGGACTACCATAAAACAAACAAAATTATTCTGACAATTCTGGCATCTGTCAAATCTGGCATATTCTGGCACTTTATTCAAATCCCATAATTGAACCATTATAAAAAAATAACAATTAAGTTAACTTTGAACCACATTGGAACTAGAAAAAATGGTCCATGGAAAAATAGGTCTGGTACACCTTTTTTTCAGAACAGAACATTTGTTTGTTTTTGTCGGTCGAATATATTTTAACCACGAGGCTTTTAATACTTCACCGTGTATAAATAGAAGTCGAGTGCAGTCTGTTCAAATGGTTTAATAACTACAAACTAAGCAATATGCGCTAGACGGCTGCGTTTTCTGTGTGGATCATGGAACAGACCGACCATTTTTTGCTAACAAAATCATCAGTTTATGACTTGAGTCGGCAAAGATGAGCGGTAAGTGGTAAAACCTAGGGTTTATGATGTCGGCCTTGGAGCACCGAGTTGTTATTGCCCTTCCAATAATGTAATTCTTTAATGTCAGGCGTAAACGAACACCGTTAAAATAATAAAATAGATTTCATTGTTTGTTTATGGAAATATTCCTGTTTGTTACCTTTGTAAAAGACTAGTTTTAAAATGAAGCTCTGCTTTTTTATAATTCTTTTGATACGTCGCCTACACGGTGACCTATCACATCGTATCTTAACCTCAAAAATTATTGGGTTGCCGTTTTGGTTTTCGGCTTAGAATAGATCTCTCCATGTCTGCATGGCCATCCGATGCCCTCGTAGACCCGAAGTCCGAGAGGCCCGCGAACTGTAAAGTAAAGCGACAGTTGCACAATACTCCCCTAAAATACTTAAAGTCATAATCCCTCAAAATCATCGCCAGCGTCCTCCATGAGCCGAGGTCCAAGCCCCACAGTGGGCGCCCTCTTGCGCAGGTTGCTCTGCTCGCCTTTATGCCCGGTGAAGTAGCAAAAGCCTCATGGCTACCTACATAAGTCAAACCGAAATAAAAAATGTCTGCATGGGTGACGTAAGAGGCGACTAACATACAGCGGATGGATGGGCTGCAGCATCTATATAGATTACTAATTCGCCTGCCATGCGTGGTGATAACGGAATCATTCCGCAACGACCCTGATTTAACAAATAATGTGTCGTTCTATTGCTAAAAGAATTTGTAAAATCGGTTCAGTAGATCCAGAGATTACACCCTAAAACCTCACAAACATTACCTCTTTATAATATACTAGTTTCCCGCGCGCGGTTTGAATTGCATAGCTCCCGTTCTCGTAGGAATTTCCAAATCAAATATAGCCTGTTATCCGGGGATAGTGTAGCTACCTAACGTTGAAAGAATTGTTCAAATCGGTCAAGTAGTTTCGGAGCCTATTCAATACAAACAAACAATCCAATCTTTCCTCTTTATAATATTAGCATAGTAGCATATATATTATTATGTCAATTCTTACACAAATATAGGTATTTAATTGTTGAAAGTAATGAGCTACATTTAGAAAATTACCTACTTCATTAGGTAACTTATTGCCATAGCCTAGTATTAATTTGATTCATGACTTAATGGCTTGAGTGTTGTCTTACCTTATAAGGCTGCATAAATAGATCGTAAAGTGTCAGATAATTTAACTTGACTACTGTAAAATTAAGTAGAGTTTATTTTTTGCTCTGAAATCGATCGACTTAATTATGCGCTGTGTGTTGTTTATTATCCTTTACTAGCTGCACTCTACTCCAGTGGATCAGAGCGTGATATTTTGTAGCCTATATTTTAATCCAGCTTATAAACTATCCGCGTGCAAACATTTAGCCAAATCCATTCAGTATGTTTTGCATGAAAGAGTAACAAACATCCATCCATACTTACAAACTTTAATAATATTAGAATGATTTATGAACCAACCAATGCAAATTAAAGCGTGAAAATTGTGATCGCCGGTTCGACCCCCACCCATTGCATGACCTACGTGGACCCACCCGTAACACAAGCATTTTAGCTTAGCACGAGGGGTCAAGAATAATACTAGTAGACGGAAAAACTCTGCAAGTAGTATTTTATTAAAAAAACATACCGTTACAATGGTTCGAAAACCTGTTGTTCTGAGTTCGATTCTTACCTGGAACCAGGGTTGGATTTCGTACTATAATTATAGTATTTGTACTACAATTTCACGACGTGTACTATATACTATCGCGAGGGCAGGATTGGACGCAAAAATACTATAATTTAATAATTTACCCTTAGTATACATTTTTTTATTACGTATGGCAACATCATCTATGAGCTTGCAATACATTCATTGGGTCGGTCACTCTGACAGGAAGAGATGAATATGCGTATTTTGTATAAGTGGGACAAAGATACATATAGTTTGAAGTTAGAACGGTTAGAACGAAGCCCGCAGACAGTGGTGCCAACTTAGGGTAATTTACCCTAGATTTAGTGTAAAAATGATCCGGCAGGGTAATTTTCAGGGTACAAATATTTCTAGGGTATTTTTAGAGTAATTTATTTTCAGAAAAATAATAACTCACTTTGGTGTTTCCGAACGCGACCATATGGATTTCGTTTCGTGAACGCATCGATTGCTATTGCTCCTTTTTCTATGTGTGAGAGGCGTTTCATAATTCTTGTTTTAACTTTATTCCTACAAAAACAATGCTAGACAAGTTTAATAGGTCATGTATTACAAAAAGATAGTGATGCAGAGAATACTTTCATTGTTACGTGCCAAAAATAAATAATAAAACATATTTCTGTTATTTTATTTGCAATTTAAATATATAGGGTATTTTTTCAAAATTATACAGAATCTAGGGTAAATTGAGTTCAAGCTTAGAGTAATGTAAAAATCTGACCTGGCAACACTGCCCGCAGAACAATTCGCGGTAATTCGCCAGTTTCGCCTCAGTATTTTCCAGACGACAGTGCCAAATCTGTGCAATTTTTCAAACAGTAACTTTAATGTTTAATTGTCAATGTTTGTTATCCATTTAATTAATAAAAAAAAACAACTCATAATTTGATTTTTATTTAAATCTACAATTCAAAAACGATTCTGTATTTTTTGGCAAAATACTATAATTTTTGGCAAAATACTATCTTTTTGACGTCCATAGACAATAATTTTTTGAGAGTCTGATTCCAACCCTGCTGGAACAATTATTAGTACACAAACAACAGATAGTTATTATGTCTTGAGTCTAGGTGTGTTATGTGTCCGTATATTATATAGCATATCTAAAAGGCCCTCGAGAAAGGGGCGCAATTACCTATTGGTTATTGGGGGATTCGGTCTCCTATAAAAAATAAAACAATATATGCATACATATTGAATGTACCTATAGCCCTGTGTTGTCTAAATTGATGAGTTAACATTATAAGCAAGGGTCCCTACAAAAATAAAGGTAGATAATATGATTATGAGGCTGTCTAAAGACGAACTCACCGACATTTTTAGTACAGAGAAGCCTTTGTTATTTAAAATTATGAGGGAGAAATGTTGAGTTTGAAACAACTTTATTACTGCCGTAAAATAGAAAGTGCACTTGCAGTAGACCTTACTTAGCTGAGTCATTATATTCTCGCCAAAGAACTAACTTAAGAAACGGCAAAATTTAATTACTGGAAAAGTTACGTCAGACGACTGGACAATGAGATTCATTATTTAATTTACATTATATTACGGATCTTTGGACTTGTTGATGTTATACCGGCGGATAAAAGGCTAATTTTATACCTCACTAGCTTTCCGCTCGCGGTTTCACCCTTGTAACTCTCGTTCCCATGGGAACTTAATAATTAAATATAGCCTTCCTCGATAAATGGGCTATATAACACTGAAATAATTTTTCAAATCGGACTTCTGTAGTTCCTGCAATAGGCGTGACGACAGTATCAAAAAATTAAAGATTTAATGTTTTTAGGGGAAAGTACATATAAAAAGAAATTATTACACTTATTTATTTTTATATATAACCTTGAGATTAATGTGATTTTTAATAAAATAAAAGATTAAAATAATGCAATCGGCCATTTTGACTGAAACACCAATCACGTCGCATGACGTCATGATATTGTAACCATCAAAGAGAATTTAACCACTACGTTAGGTTTGGCGGGCTCAATGACATTTTTTACAATAGCGTGACGTCATAGCCGACGCCATGACACTTGAGGCCTTTTTTCGCGCGCTATTTAAAATTTAATAGAAATATGGCTTAAACTTCGTTAAATTTAAATTTATTACCGAAATATTGTGTTTTTCGTACTTAGAAAATGACTACCCACGTAGCGCAAGAGGATTTCAAAATCTTGCCTCATGCCTATTAGCTTTACATATTATGTCATCGGAAAATAATACGAATCCTAAGTTGATCAACTTCCGTGCTACTCATATTGTTAGATTTCGTTGCCTGTTTCAGTGAACGCGCATAATTATTATATTATTTACTTAAGTATGCTACTGTTGTAAAACAAAACAAAGAAACCATTAACTTCAATAAGTCCTGTTGAACTCCATTGGTTTAGGTTCAGGGTTTTTTTTTTAACCACCCAAAACATCGTTAGTTTATCAACAAACTAGAAAGTTGATCAACTTACGATTCTCATAATTTTCCGGTATAAGTATAGATTTATAATAAACCACTTCAAGTGCTTGTCTTACCCTAATATTCCAAGTAACCAGCATAGGCTGTACATTTGCATTTTATTATTCGCAACCATTGATTTATAACGCCCTCGACTCTTCTACGTCTCCACTTTCGTCGAAACGTCCTTTTGTTCGCACGGCTAAGTTTTTCTAAAGGGCTTTGTCTTAACCTTTCTATTGTTAAACATTTTGTTGGCTGTAAAATAAACAGTTTGACTTTATTGCCCTTGCTTTCCATTGTGTTCTACGAATTAGGTAATCTAGTGGATTGTTTTTCAGAATTTGTAGTTAAGGATAAATGTTTTTAAGGACTTCGAACCTTGGATTATCCATGGTTTGTTTTCATGTTACCTAATTGTTTAAGGACATCGTTGCTAAACAATAAATACGATAAATGGACTTTTTTTATGGAAATAATTATTTCTTAAAGTTACACTATTTATTGTAAGACTAGCATAGTTTATTTACACCACTTATTATCAGTGGGATCACGTAGTCGACCACACGATCGCAAGTCCGGCGCATAAATATAATTTTTCGCTTAAATAGGCCTACATTTAGATCTTATTTTGAAAAGAAAAGAATCATTTACACATATCATTATGTACACTCTCAGTTGTTATTTAATCCGAAATAATAACCCAAATAGCACTTCTACTATTTTTATTCCGGATGAAATAGTATCTAGGGAATAATGGTACTACACGAAAATTCACGAAAATAGCGTGGCGAGCAAAACCTTTAAATAAGTACACACCACAAATACAACTACGAAGCAGGTAAATCGCCTACAAACCTACAATTAGATGAATGGCTTACTACACAACGTACAATACACTTACATTATGTCTACCATTCAATATCCACCCACGTGTGCTAAACGATTTCAATTTACTCGGTCGACATCAGCTGATTGCCCCGATGACGCAACTTGCGATTGTTTCGTTGTGTGATAACCGTATCGTGTGTGTTAGCTAATAATTATACCTACGTATTTTTTTATTGTAGCTGTGTAAGTGCTGTAGATTAGTGGAGCGATTTCATTGTATTATTAGAGTCTAGTCCTTCCTTATAGTTTAGTTATTAGTTTTACTTGCATAGGTGTGGCATAGGTCTCTTTCCTGTATGCAACATCATCATACCTAAACAGACCGATTGCTTCGGTGTTCTAGCAGTAATATATACTACCGTGACTAGCTCCCGGGTTCGGTTCCCGAGTCGAGCAAAAAAATGTGTTATTACTAGAAATTTTCTCTCGAACATATTTCCGGTCTGTAGTCAGGTAGTTGGTGGTGTTTTATCCGTGCGTATCTCACACTTAATAGGTCATCATTGAATGTAGGTAATATATGTTACACCTGTTCATTTTATAGATGGATGTATGAATTTAGCTACGAGGCTTTTGCTACATCACCGAGCATAAAGGCGAGCAGGACTTCAGCCTTATTAAATGGTTTAAGCGCAACGTTCGCACTTCAGGTATTTAACGGAGAAATTGTCGGAAAGTGGTATTTCTTATCTGATATATTCAAAGATTATTAATTTTGCAAAAGTAAGTGGCAAAAACCGACCTATGTTAAGTCACCATTTGGTTAAAAACATAGAAAAAGCCTTGTGAATCGTATTGAAATTCCTTGGTCTACTGATGCTAATAACTTTTAAGGTTTATTAACAATAGACCCGTTGTTGATTTTTATATTCGCAAAATAAACAATTATTTTAGTATAATAGTTAAAAATAGTATATTCCGACATATTCATCGATAAATACTTACAGTGTGAACGTTGCACCTTAAAAACTAAGCAACCTGCCCAAGAGGGCGTCCTCTGTGACACAAGAGGGCGTCCCCTGTGACACTTAAAACTTAGCTTTCTTACCATATTCGAAATGAACCAACAAATATGTTTTCTTTATAATATTAGTGTAGAAGTGTATATTTGTTTTCACATTATGTGTTACAATCTCTGTAGCCTGGCACTAAAAGTGTTGGAGGTCGCGGATTTAATTCCCACGCCGTATTAAAATTCATTTGGGTTATAAGACTTTTCAGTATCCATTCGGTTCGTGTTGTACATCTCCATATTTACAACGAGGATGGAGTTCTGTTTCTTTTTGCCTGGTGAAATAGAAAAGCATTGGCTAAAGAAACAAGTCTTGCTAAAAAAATATTATAAGACATAGGTACTTACCTATATTATAAAGAGTAAATATTAGATGTTTTGTTTGTTTGCATTCAATGGGTTCCAGAACTAATGGATCGATTTCAAAAACTTCTACCATTAGAAAGATATGTCACATATATGTGTAGAAATCACATAAGCAGTGCCGTAAATAGCATTTTCTGCGCCCTGTGCGAGCTTCAATAACTGAAACCAATTTTTTGTTTTTAGATAGGCATATTTGGACCTTTCGCCTATCATACCACACACTGTGTCTCACTCATTATAACTCGCTACTTCACTAATGCAAATGCCCTTCCGATGCCCTCGTAGACCTAAAGTCCGAGAGGCCCGCGAACTGTAAAGAAGAGCGACAGTTGCACAAAACTCCCCTAAAAAAAAAAAAAAAACTCCCCGTCGGCGACCGCCCTGAGCCGAGGTCCAAGTCCCACAGGGGACACCCTCTTGCGCAGGTTGCTTAGTTTATAGTGTTTATGCCCGGTGGAGTAGCAAAAGACAAGGGGCTAACTACAAAAGTCCGTCAGAAAAAAACCAAAAAATAATAATCCTGCCTGTTCTAGCCATTCTTGCGCCGCCAAGAGTCTACGCCCTGTGACTGGGCACCGGTGGCACCGTCCTATTTACGGCACTGCACATAGGCTATATTTATTGAGGAAGTTCCCATAGGAACAGGAGAGTATTTAAGTCACGAGTACTTTGTACTGAAACGGTTACTGTTTTTTCTTATATTATCGGTAGTTGCTGTGGGTCTGTAACAACGTTAGTTACGGGGTCGACATAAAAAATATATATAAAAATTGATTTAAGCCTCATGCATGAAGTGTTTAATAAAAAACTGCAAATTTGATTAAGTGGAACTTTCCACTAATTTGAATTGGCACCCGTTCTAGCAACCTGCGGTAGGTAGAGCCGCGGCTGCAAGCTGGATTATAAAGGGTTATTAAAATTTGTAAAACACCGGTAACCTCTCAGGACTACGTTACTAACATCATAATCAACAACTTTTGTTCTATGACTTGAAATTCATCATATTTTAATTCATCAGAATTACACACAAAAATAAAAATATTTAAATTCAACGCTCTAAATGTTACGAAGTCTATGCGAAGCAAAAGAAAGCGATAGTACGGACAATAGCGAGGGGAGCGGGGAATACAGAGTTAAAATGTGTTAGATAGGACAACGAAATATTGAAGGTTTGTTTTTGGTAAATGTATTATGTTTTGTCGTAGAACAAAAGTTGTTGTTTATGATGTAATTAATATAGTCCTGAAAGGTTATCGGTGTTTTACAAATAACCCTGTATATCTAAACTAGTTTCGCGCGGTTTCACTCACGTAACCCCCTTTCCCGTGGGAACTTCATAATTAAATATAGCCTATAGCCTTCCTCAATAAATTGGCTATCTAACACTCAAAATAATTTTTCAAATCGTACCAGTAGTCCCTGAGAATAGACAAACAACCAAACAAACTTTTCAGCTTTATATTTTTTTTTTTTTTTTTTTTTTTACTTCATATAGGCTTACGTTTGACCATAATCTCGCTTGATGGAAGGCGAAGATAAGGCCTAAGATGAAACACGCTTGCCTAGAATAGTAACATACATAATACATTAGTATAGTAACATACATAATACATACATACTTATAATTTTTCTATCCGCCTGCCCCGATTAATATATCTTTGTATGCTCCGATACTATGAGAAGTCTACACATCGCATAGTATAGACATTGCGTCGCGTGGCGTGGGCGGACGCATGGCCGATCACACGTGTAACGTAACATGTTACATGTGGCTATTGTGTAGTAATGTGTTATGTTAGCGACCCGCTATGTTAGTTCACCAGTTCGTTGCACTGACACGTGCTCTCCATCAATTGGATTCACTTCACTTCAGCTCCTTAACGCCCACTGTTGACGGTCCTCCTCTTAACAGTCTTTACATTCCCTATTCTTAAAATCCGTTGGGAAAGTTTTACTGATGAGAGATCAGACGTTAAATAGGTATCACTCTAAACCAACAACCATTTACTGAGCCTGGACTGCTTCTCGTTTTTATGCCCGGAGAAGTAGCAAAAGCCTCGAGGCTAACTACATATTTCCGGCCGTAAAAAAATCGAATCCATCACTTAACAGACACGTGAAGACGATTCATTAATGTTCGTTTTTAAATTGTAAACTATGTCTAAAATCCCTTCACCGCGGTAACACCAATTGAATTTCATCCTTAATATTAACTTAAACATCCTACTAATATTATACATGGGGAAAACATGTAAAAATATATGTAGGAACGAGGACACCAATCAAATGTATTGTATAAAAAATAAAATATTAATTTTACTGTATCTCACACATGGCGTACAGAGATCACAAAACGAACAGAACAGTTTTAAATTCAAAACGTAATTGTCAAGTTTACAATATGGATCCTTTACCAAAGAGATGTATTGATGATTCACTAACAATATATGCATAGAAGGATGTCTGATTGTTGCATACACGCAGCACCTACTTAACTAGAATCAACACAGGCTATAAACAAAACATAAAGCTACGACCTATTGGGGCCGAACAGCATCCCAACGGTTCACAAGGCACTGCTAGTGATCAATATATTCTCCAAGGGGCACCATGTTCAACAATACCTAGTTATCGTATAGCACGAACAAGCGATACAGCTCGCCGGAATTGAATGCAAACAGTTTGTGGCACAATAACATTCTCTTTGGTCTGTTTGCAAACTGCACTGGGTTATAGATACCATATCACCATAGAACTATCAATATTTAATGTCGGACGGATTACGGTTACGGTGGTAAGTAATGGTCTCTTGCAATTGGTTTAGTTCCAATGATGCCGAAGATGTTTGAGCACGCTTAAGTTAAATATACTGTGTGTTAGCACGCTTAGGTTAAATATACTGTTTTTGAGTACGATTACGTTAAATATACTGTGTTTGAGCACGATTAAGTTAAATATACAGCGATTGACCGCGCTTAAGTTAAAAATGCGCAATTTTTATATGATCTCATTTACTAAGGACAGAAACAGTCTACAGTTTCAATATTACTTTATGATAACTTACAAAATAAGCTAAATCTGCAGTAAAATTAAGACTTTGCGCAGCATTTATGTAAGAATCGTTCAGTGGCATTTAAATTAAGCTACGTTTTGCAGATGTGACTTTATGCGAAAAAGATATTAGTAATTGACCAAATTTTTCACGAATTCCGAAAATGACGTTTTGCGTCAAAACCGAAGGTACGAGGCGTTTAAGACCTATCATTTCAGTTACGTTCTCAAACCTTTGCGTATCTTCACTGGATCGAATCATGTAACTGCCGCGTGTTCTCTTCGTCATGGTTACAAGACATTGGCAAAGGTTAAATGGGCTGATTGGACGTATACACTTCATGGTTGTATAGTTCAATTTTGTGTTAATAGAGATATACTGTGTCTATTCTTTCTAATAATACATGTAGTCTTTATTAACTATGGGATTCTGAGGTACTAACGTATTCTGGAACTTCTCGGTACATTTGAATGTACAATATTAATGGGACTCTCATTTCAGCCTCACTAAACATCAAGTTAGATGTCTTTTTCGTAATAATTTCGAAAATACGTTCACGGTGTTTAATGAATCTTCAGATAACGGATTTTTTCTAACATTACTAGCACATTTAAACCTTAATTTACATCAAAACTGTGTGACTAAAAGCAAGGAGAAAAATAGGAGATTGCACCCTTTTTAGCTGGACATTTAGTAGTCAGGTACGAGGCTTTTTGCTTCTTCACCGAGCATACACAGACCGGTTCATCGAAAGCTGCATATGCGTAAATCAAAGCCCGTAATTCAGTACCACTAAGCCAATTCTCGATAGGTAGGTTCTGATAAATGGTCTTGCGCCATCTCCTCGAGGTAAACAGCCTAGCAAATAGAACATCTAACCGCAAGTACAGAGAACACGATAAACAGAGGCATATGTTTGGTACACATTACTATGGAATTACATATCGGGGGCCCAAGTCTGCTATTGTAATTTAGCTCAACGATCAGTTATTGATAGATTTGGTACCTTATCTTCTTAACCAAAATCTTCTGGTAACTTTGAAAGACTTTTAGTGCTATAAAATAGAAATATGGCACGAGTAGTGTTCATGTGCGGGTCTACATAGTAATGTGACTTCTCAGGATTTATGAATTAGAATTAATTAAAGATACCGTACCGAGTTATAAGTTATAACTTTGAATTTGTATTAAAAATACACTAACAGTTGACCGAATTAAAGGTTTTCATTTTCTCTTGAATACGGTTTTTCTTTACGGCAATAAAGAAAATTCATATTCAAGAGAAAATGAAAATATGCTATACTAGATTTTAAAATATCATAATTTGATACATAAGTTGATAAAAATAGCAAATTTCTAAACTAACTATCCTAATAGATTTAGAATAGGTAGTAATTGGTATATATTGCCTATTCTAAATCTATGCTACTTGACAATATCCCCTGGTAATAATGCTGGCAATCAAATATATTCATTTACCTTATTTAAAAACTTTATTTTCTCCATTCAAATCTTATTTCAAAAATAAGAGTTTTGACTTTAACTAAAGACATGTTTAAATTGATGTTATTTAATCGATTATTCTCTGTTGTTTCATAGTCTGTGTCCATACCGTACAATATATACTTGTATACAATCGTAATCTACTTTGTTGATGAATGATCCGTCGATTGTCGATGGTTCGTGACGTAACAATACAATTCATTCATGATGAATACGATCAGTAAGTTTTATTCTTCCACCACAAAGTAATACAGACGGAGATTTTAACCAAGCGGTCAAAAACATGTCTCTCTCACTCAATATGATTTTCGGAGGTTATATCCTCGCGCCGGACAAGAATAGGCGTGACGACAGTATCAAAAAATTTAAGATTTAATGTTTTTAGGGGAAAGTACATATAAAAAGAAATTATTACACTCATTTATTTTTATATATAACCTTGAGATTAATGTGATTTTTAATAAAATAAAAGATTAAAATACTGCAATCGGCCATTTTGACTGAAACACCAATCACGGCGCATGACGTCACGATATTGTAACCATCAAAGAGAATTTAACCACTACGTTAGGTTTGGCGGACTCAATGACATTTTTTACAATAGCGTGACGTCATAGCCGACGCCATGACACTTGAGGCCTTTTTTCGCGCGCTATTTAAAATTTTATAGAATTATGGCTTAAACTTCGTTAAATTTAAATTTATTACCGAAATATTGTGTTTTTCGTACTTAGAAAATGACTACCCACGTTGCGCAAGAGGATTTCAAAATCTTGCCTCATGCCTATTCTCTATGTCAAATTTAAGTTTTCTCTCCGGGTTTGGTTAGTTACGGGTCTAACCACCGTGCCGTGGACAGCAGGTAAAGCCATCCCGATTAAAAAAAAAAACATATACTTATAACAGTCGTGGTGTGACTATGGCAAAAATAAAGCTCAACCCACCTCCAGAGAGTTGACCATGTTCAGCCGTGGGCGTTATTACCGTATTCTTGATTGGTTTGTAATAGTCATTCAAAATCACTTGAATCAATAAATGTTGATTAATTTTTAATAAAAAATAAATTTTATTCAACTATCGCTAAAAAATGCGACGGGTAATAAGCATTTTTTTAATAAGTAGAAAGTAGTAGGTAAGTTATAAGTTTTATAAATCGGTTTTTATATACCCAATTTACCGTAAAATACTTTAAGATCCGTGTAGTGTAGGCGTGTCATTATAATTATATTCCCATATTTTTACGATTTCATAAAACTTCAAATAGTTTTCAACATAAATATAATCGGTCATTCTATCCGATGCTTATTAATGAGTACTGTTTTATGAATATAAGTGACAATGTTAGTAATTTAATGAAAGTCATAGTTACTAAAAAAAACTGACTTAGTAAGTATAGATTTCCAGATGGATTTAAGAAAACTGTTCTGATCTTTAATTGAGCTGCATATTAAGTGTCGAACCATGTTATTATAATTATATCCTACTTTGCCTTCATACTAGTCTTGTGTAGTTCGTGAACGATGAACGAATAGGAGCCGTATCTTCGCACTGTACTAGAAGAAACGTTTCCGAACGCTGATTTGTAATCGGTCTAATAGGTCAAATAGCTCTTTTCGTACTAGTTCGTACTTCGTACATTGTAAACCGCGAGATCGTATAAGTGCGAGCGAGAACGAAAAATGAAATAGCACTGACTGATTGTTTTTGACAAGTACGTCATACGAATTCATAGTCCTAAGCCTGTTCAAGTATGAAGGAAAATCAATTATGTTAAATTAATACAATAGTAACCATAATTTGGTCACCGTGGTGATTTGGTGGCTGCTCTGTGGTCCGCAAATTCGTTCTAAGTACTTAACAATGTTCCTAGAGAACGTATTTGCTCTGTGGTCCGCGCTGTCTTATATGGAAATGCTGACCGAGCGCAAAGACCGAATAGAGCTGTTAGAGCTCATAGAATGAACTAGTTCACTGTCCGAAATGAACTAGAACGGAGCGATCTTGAAAATGACCGAGCAGGCACAAGACTACTTCATACAAGGCATAGTATATCTCTCTAGTCTCTTTGAAGAGATTTCTATTTAATTTGATCTTGCATGCCAATCTCCAGCTTTTCTTAGTACATTTTCTAGGCCAGATGATGCAACTTGAAGACTCCAGGTAGAACAGAGGCGACTGCGTTTCTTGAATCAAATTACGCTGTTTTTTTCTTGAGGCTTTTAACGTCAAACCTTATACCGACGTATAAATAAATAGTTTCGACATCGTTTTGTTAAAAAAAACGTTTCTAATATCGTATCTATTGGTGCTATGTGCATATCTATTCAGCCGTAATATTAATTTTTATTTTTGTGGTGACAAATATAACCCTATGTTATTCGAAATCGGTCTAGTAGTTTCCGAGCCCATTCAAACAAATCTTTCCAGTTTTAAGTATAGACTAATCTAATTACGAATGTGATATTAAATTACAAATGCGAATGCAATAATTAATACTCAAAAATCAACACTTTATTGCGTTTCACAATGTGTTTACACGTGTTTTAACACTAAAGTGGTACCAATTATGAACCCTGTCGGGCACAGCAACATAGTTAGATATAATCTAAATTAGATCCTTGTCGCTAAGCGTTCACTGCAATTCTACTGATAAACTAAACCTTTACATAATTATTCATCCCCTCAGACCCTTATTTAGATATTATCATAGCTCAAGTACTTTCATTATAAACAGTGTTGTTTATCTCAATTCTAAGTTAACATCGCACTAGATAACTATTTACCTACATGCAGCTATACACATAAGTAGCAGTATCGGTTCGTGAAAGCGGGTATTTTGGTCCATGGCCGGCGAATGCAAGGCCTCGGCTGTCGCAACAACTGCAGTTAGATGCAATGCAACTTAGCTTAGTACACAAACCGGTACACAGCTAGCCCTTTCGATTTGCATGCCTATCTCGTGTAAAATATTGTTTCTGTAACAACGTGGGATTAGATCCCTGGCCGTTTTTGGTTAATAGTGTGATAAGATATACTACTACAAGTCTTTCGATATTCTAACATCCAGTTTCTCTAATGTCAATCAAAGCAATAATCAACGAAGAAACCGAACTTAGTTTCGTTTTATAAAAGATTTCAGTTTCTGGAACATAAGAAAAACCTTCCATTACATACGAAATGCCGTCAACATTTATTTCTGAACAAAAATGTTAATCATAGATCGACTAATACGATAAACAAATCAAAGCTTTGTCCGAGCGAGCGGATGGACTTTATTTAAAGGCGAAGTGAAATGAAAAGATGATGGTTGAATTTTATTATCATAATTATTCGGTAGGTAAAATCACACGTAAAATAGACACTGACAATAAACCAAAATCATGACATTATAATACATATAAAAAAAAAAGTTTAAAAAAATCATATGTTATCCCAAATGTCTGTTACCCAGCCAGTCGCCAACACTTTGGTAAACTCAGTTGTCATTTAACAAGAGTTTTGCCAGCTAGTTAATTTTAATGTTGATCATTCCTCCAGTGACTGGGTATCTTAATAGACTTAACAATTACAACATTGTTACTAATAATCCTGCCATAGCGAATTCATTTGTGTCATTTTTGTTGCAAAACACGAACTCTTGCTTTGAGCTACATAATGTTAACACTAAGCTGCAAAAGTATATATTCATTAAGGTTGTGTCGCCTCCTGTTATACGACACTCTATTTATACATTCTTAGATGAACAATTCAATGTTTAATTAATTATTTGAAAGTAACAGCCCGTCGTCATCCCGTGGAAACTGACTTAACATTAGTCTATAGCACATTTTTTAAATGTTTTTGAATACTTTATGGAAAAGTTAACCATACACTATGTTTCAAAATTTACATTAATAAAATTAATGACCACCGACAGGACTCGAACCTGCATCTTAGGTTAAGCCCCTTAGAGACGTGTTATAAAATAGATAGCCTATATAGCATTTAAAATATAATGTGGCGTTCTATTGGTAGAAGAATTAGCAAAATCGGTTTATTAGATCCAGATATTACAACCTTACAAACAATACATAAACTTTACTTAATAATATTTATACGAGTTTGCAATTCAAGTCGAGTTCAATTCGAGTGTCAAAGGCTATATTTTAAGTCAAAATTTCCACGGGAGAGGGATCTAAGAAAAACACAAAAAGAAAAAAACAAAGTAGATTAGAGCGGAACAGCTTGTTGTAAACAGGTGTAAAATAAAATGAAAATGAGGAATTCTAGTATCAGAAACTGTATGTCTATTATAGCAGCTGACAAAAGAAGCACTAACTATTTGATAGCTGTAGTTTTCCACTCCCCTGATCTTGAACTTCTCCAATACCAAGAATTACTCGTAACATTATCCTTTTTATCTACCTGCTTTCAAATACACGTGGTCCTTACAAAAGTATAAAAGCTGACAGTATAATAGATGTTTATCCGTTCCATTGAAGGGAATATTATGAAAGAGAAAATTGAATCAGCTGTTCGTCTGGTGTACTCGTATTATATTCGGAGAAAAAACATGAGAATTGTTTAATAGCAGAAGTCAATGTGTTTACTTTACTTACATTGCGTAAATGTGTGTTATAAAAAGAATATTAGTTCTCTGTTAATATAGAATGTATTTGTTCTCTGTTAAGGCTGGAGCTCATTTCAGTTACGCTCGGTGAAATGGCAAAAGCCTCAGACAGATAGATAACTACATATGTCCGCCCGAAAAAAAACATCTCTGTTATGACTAGGTACCCCCAAAACTACAATGATCTGGTTTTATTATCACTTTTACGCACTTGTCGGCTTTTATACGATTTATTTCGAACTTGTATTTGCTCGCGACTTAATCTCGTAAATCATGATTCCTCCTTCGTACAAATTTGATGCAAGTAGTAAATATTGTGTCTAGGTCACAATATGCTATTCGTTCAGTGGTTTGAGAGATCAGTCAGTTACCTTTTATGTATGCATCACGAATGCAGATGCAAGACGCAGTGACCCTTACATCAAAATAATTAAATGTTTATTATCAAGTGAATTAATGAGGTAAAGTTAAGTTTTACTATTCTTTTTCATGATTATATAGCATACTCATTACGGGCGGTGGACTAATTAATTTACTTTATTTCCGTTGTCCCTGTATGCCGTATCCCCGTCACGGGGATAGCGGGACGTTATTAAATTCATTTCCTGTTGTCCCCATAACGTACATTCGTCTTACTGGGACAACGGGAAGTAAACGTCAAATTTAGTTACCAGTGTCAGTGAACGCTCATAATTATTATATTATTTACTTTAACCAAACACAACTTCAACTTCAATAAGTCCAGTTGAACTACATTGGCTTAGGTTTAGGTTTTTTTGTTTTTTTAACCACCCGAAATCTCATTAATTTATCAACTAACTAGTAAGTTGATCTACTTGACAGTGTACGGGGACAACGGGAAGTATTTTTAAATATTTAATAGAAGTACCGCTGTCCCCGACGAAGCGAAAAAAGGAATATCTAAGACTTTTAGGATGATTAGTTGCATGGTTATTGAATTCATGCCCTCTGGGATTAATCCATTCCAATCTCCTTGGATCCCACAACGAATTGAAACATAAAGGCTACTTGAAATAATTTCAAAGTAGGTACTTTCCAATTCGCTCCAGCGACTTGTCTTATATAAAAAATGAAATAAAACAAGTAGAAATTACATTTTAGTTTCAACAGCTGGTTGAACTAGCGTCCACTCAGTATTTACCCCGCCAGATGCTTGAAGTGGCCTCCAAATGCAGCAAGCATCGCGATGAGAGAAGTACACTTCAGTTTCAGCGACCGCTTCATTTTAAATAATATAAATATCCAGCGGAGTACAGCAGTATAGTAATGTACAAAATACATACAGTTAATTAGTATCCGAAAAAAAATCTAGTATCAAAAGTGTGACAGAAAAATAGTTCTTTCATTTAAATATTGACATGATGTGAAGATAACCCTAACACTCGCCCTTGACGTACGACGATAGTACTCGTATGGGAGGCGATGGGGTTAATTTGAATTTACTCAAGCGCTTCAGGTTGAGGGCAGGTTAATTACATGCAAGTAAGTCAATATTTCAATAATCTGACGATATGAGCGTAGCGTATGTAGGGTGGGGGAAAAATATCGTTTCAAATCGTCAGAATAAGAAAATCCATCAAACGTTGATTAAATTAAATATCAAAAATGTTGACACGAAAACCTCTATTGCTGCCAATTGATAAGATATAAGATTAAAGACGACTAAACTTTGCAAAGCAAAAGTTGGAAGTCAAGTATATATGCCCTTTCCTAAAACAACACCAAACTTAAGCAAGATTGTCGTTCACACCTCCATTATTGAAGTAAATACTAATAATATTATATAGCTACGAAAACTGAAGTGGTCACTGCGTTAACCTTATGCCTGACCCAAATTGTAATTTACAACACACCAATGACTCGATGTTAGGGTGTCCATATCACAGGCTTTGTCCTGACATTTAAAAACGTTTGTTTTATATTTTAGATGCATTTATTATAGTTCTAGTTTTTTAAAAGTATGAACCCATATTGGGCGCTCGTCTTCTTCGAGCGTTGTGTCTCACGTGTGTGATTATGACGGGGTTAGCTGGTGATGGAGACGGGGGCTCGTCCGCTCAGGTCTGTAAAGCAGTCAAATTTAAGAAAATAAAAATATTTAAGGCACTTGTGCTTGTCAAAGTTACAATGTTAAATGTGAAATATAATAGAAACGGTTTGATTAAGTAGATAATAACAACGCTAAATATTGATACGGGTATAGCTTATATCGGTCTGCCTTCGAATGCAAAGCAATAAACCCGCCTATCTATTTTTAAATTATTTTTTGTCTATTTCCCATCTAACCAGGTTCCACCTAGTAACCCTACTGGCAGTAGATTCTCGTGTTACAATCCTCACAATGCAGCAATAACATTTCATACGGTCTCGTTCAATCGTTGACAAGTCTCGTAAAACAATGCCACTCCAAATGAAACAGTACTGCTTCTTATAACCAATAGCTCCTGCCTTATGTTATAATCAATTACTTTTTGCAGAAAAGAAACAATGAGGTTTATTTTAGGCCTGAAACTGAATACCATACCTTATCCACTACTAAACATTGGCCTCCTTTAAAAAGATCGTGGCAAGCCAGGGTCTTTGAGGGATATTGCTATGGTGACCACGCTTGGCAGACATATTGATGATCGTAGTATGTCTGTCTCATCTCTCTTCTTACATCAACCATGGCGATATGGAGTCGTCTACACTAAGTCATATCAATTAAATATACTGTAGTGATACCTGTAGAGATAAATGTTCGTGTACCTCAACACAAAGGAAAGATTTTCCTGGGCCGGGAGACCGCGGTCTAATTGTTCGTGCTAAGAATTTGTATATAGCTTTAGAATACGTGCGAACATCAATTGCGCGATGCAGAATTTCTGACGTCATAGGACAGTAGGCTTTAGATTGCTGATATATTCCAATGCATAATAACATAATTCTATTTTACTTTCTTACTGTTACTATTAATAAAACAACATATAAATTATCATTTCACACAGTTCTTCGTTCATTTAATTCATTAGTTATACGTTAGTTTTTAACTTTTGGCAGATTTTTATTTATAATTAGTTTTAATTATAGGTTTAATTTTAGAATTATTCTGTTAAATCAATTTATATATGTTATCCAAATTAATTTATTCAACTAAGTCATAGCAAACTATGTATCATCAAAGTTAAATAAAATATTGAACTTAGTATATAGTATACAGTCAAGTCGAGGGGGAAATATGTTAACAAAGATAGACAAAGGCTGTTGCAGACAATTATATGTGCCCTACCTTTCTGTTAGTTTTTAACTGTAGTTCCTACTTTTATGAAAAACAATATTTACTAGGTATATCAGTTTCAAACATGCTTCGCGTCCTACAGAAAAATCTAGTAAAGTAATTATCATTGATAAAGCTAATTACATAATGTAAATAATATTAAGTATGTATTCAAAGTTTTACAATAGTAATCACTTCATAGTATAAAATATGCTATGTATGCTTAAATCTTTAAAACTACGCAACGGATTTTTTTAATAGATAGAGGGATTCAAGAGTAAGGTTTATATGTATAATGCATCTGCATTGTACCCGTGCGGAGCCGGGGCGGGTCGCTAGTAAGAAATAAATCAATAATATACTTAACTATTTCATCATCACATCAAATTCTTGAGTTTGATTCTAGTCGTGTACCTACCGTCAATAACTAAACTTCAATGTATTTTATTATCCAATAAATCTGTTCGTCTCTATTGTGCAAAAAATTCATAGAACAAAGGAAATTGAAACGTTTACTGGCCTCAGTGCCTTGATGTTTGCGAAACGCCTCTTTATGCAACTATCGCTTTAGGCATAAGTTTCCGTATACTTACCGCCCAGCGGTGAAGACACCCGTTCTCTCTTGTACAGGAACAAATTCCCTATAAAGAAAGTTCTTTTATAACTGGTTTTTGAACCGGTATCTTAGGACTTGCCAAGGTGTCTAAACTGCCATTGAATGATAATGTCTGTTGACCAGTTTAGTGTTTAATCAAGCTTGGGAATTGTATGTTGTTTTATTCTACCATAACTCATACACGCTTATACCATTTAAAATACTTACGTAGGTACTTGTTCAGTTGTGACTTGTGATATTTAAATTATTTGTTTTTACGATAGCAATTAAATGCACGTAGAATACCGATGCTCATGGAATTTGATGAAATAAAATTGAGTAAATTTGATGACTTTGTAAGACCGAACTTCCGCTTTGAACTCATTTAAACATAAAATTATTACTTTGACGCATTTAAATCCGGTCATTTGAGTATTGTAAATATTGTAATTTATGCAATATTTTTAACGCGATGCACGTCGAACGTCGGTGTGAATGCATTTAGGGTTCGGTCATCGCACTTGGGTATCGTGTAGGTGTCGCGCTTCGGTGACGTCGATGCTTATCGGGGGACAATTAAAACGTTGTTTCGCGACCTGTTGCTTTCCCTCCCCTCTCACGGCTAGCTGACCGACGGACTAACCCTTTTCACTCGAACCGATTTATTTACAAACAAAGTTCCACAGTATTGTACTGAGCGCACAACTCTCTTCTCGGGAAGCGACGCTTCGCTCTAGTGCTTACTCGATTGCGAAAGTGCACTCACCTCTATACTACTGATAGAATACATAAGTCGCTGAACAAACGTAGGCACTCATATAAATTGTTTACAACTTACAACACACGATCTCGGAAGCACGTGCATTCCAATAAAAACTTTGGAGGTCAAGTGTAGTAGGCGTATTTATATCAGAACGAGGCTATATGCCGCGTCTGCGGGGCGGTCATTAACTGGGTCGCGCGGGGACAAAGACCTCAGCCCCCGCCGAGGGGGAAAACATGGGGAGGTTTCGCTTTCCTCCAGCCGCTGCCACCCACTGCCGCCCCGTTGTTACGCGAAACACCTCTATCTTTCCGCGAATTCAAACTGGGTTGGAAACACCTTTGAGATAAATGATTTCTCTTAGAGTTTACCAACACGATGCAGGAGTAAAACCCGAGACGATTTATTAAGAAATTCTTTAACATTCCATCGCGTTTCCTCAAGTTCTTCTTCTTTTTGTGACGGTACTTGTCACCTCAACATAGGGTTCGCAAAATAATTATTGTTTGGATTATTTGACTCTGAATTTATTGAAGCGGATGTACCTCATTGTTTTGACAGTTCATGGGGTCACCCGAATGAATAATTAATGCATAATGTTATGCAAATGGTAGAATAATGACTGACACTGACTGACCTGCGACTTGTATGAAATCGGAATCATGTTCCAAACACGTGTTTTTTTGTTGGACATATGTAATTAGCCACGGGGCTTTTGCTCCTTCATCGGGCATAACGGCGAGCAGGACTCCAGCCGTACGAAACACGAGGGAGCTGACCTGCGACTCGCATGAAATTGGAATCCAAACATGTGTAAACACATCGCCGGTCTTCGGAGAAGGCTCATCATGAACAATGGCTCGATTGTTTTTGCACAAATTACAAAGAATTACACTTTTTTCTTATTTAGATCTCTTTTGGTTAAGTTATATAGTTTTGATTTTGGGAAAACATTCTTCATTCACGATTTATTTTCTTGAGGCAGTAGCCGGAATTACTGCACAGCTAAAATTCGGGCTGTCGAACTTATACCTGATCGGTTTTCGAACTGATTTGATTTAGGGAAGCTCTGGAGCATTCCTTTAACAACCATACATGTCAAAATAAACATGAAGAATTATCGAAAATATTGAATAATGATAACAACTTATTTCAATTAATTAAATATCTACATCTAACCTATTATAACTTTTAATCGTGACTATGAACGTAAACATCGAGTAGGTACCTACTTAGTTATGTACGGCATAGTGACATAATCGATCCAACAAATAGCAATCACAAACATGGAATCGATATAAACTAGATGCGACTCGTTTATCAATAATATAGGCACAAATGAGCGTGTTTATCATTAACTTGAATATGCTAATAAATATATTTAAACGACTGAATATTAAGTTTTCATTGTGACTTGAATTTTGCATTTTATTTAATTTATCATCATAAATTTTATCATATTAAACCAAATCGTGGTTTAGTATTTTCGTTACTCTAATTTCCTTTTTATTCAAATACTACTTTTTATTAACTTTGGGTAAAATTCTATATTTTTAGGTTTAAGTCCTTTCATATTTTCTAATTATTACTTTGCTTTTATCTCAAACATAACTTTATATCATTCAACTCAAAAGTCTGAAGATGGATGTTATTTAATTCGATTCCATTCTTTGGAAAATAAAGCTTAATTGTTGGTACTTAGAAATACTAAGAGTTTGCTGAAAAAATATTAATTTTCAGTTTTTTTTTCGCAACTTTACTACTTGACGCAGGTTTTGAGGAATTGTTTAATAATTCTCTTACACCAAATTTGATCTCGTATTCTATAAAATATAATATTAGTAAAGTAGTAAGTAAAGTAAAATACTATTTATTGTACGCCAAGAATAAGCAAGGGTATGCTAGCCCTATGGTAGACTGGTATAGAATGCCTCTGGCATTAAGTCCTACGTACTTTTATAGTGCTGAAGTTTTAAATAAATGAATAAGACAAAACAAATACTACATAACAAGAAAAAGTTCAAATGGCGTTCTTATCGGTGCTGCGCATATTCTGCCTTTTCTAGATTAATAAACTAGTTCTATGAAACGACGTAAAATGACGCGTTCGACCAATATACCACCTAGGCGTAGTATCGCGTTGTGGTAGGTTAGTGCTTGCAAATCGTTGGCCATCCGTCCCTACAGACTCAAATGAGCTTTACGTATTGGAAATATCAAGCTACTTAGGATCATGTTGAATATCTATACTAATATATGAAGCTGAAGAGTTTGATTTTTTGCTTGAACGCACTAATATCTGGAATTGAAAAAAAAAATCGGATAGCTACTTTTTTCGGATGAAAAAATGAATAAAATTGATTTGCATGTCGTCTATTCACAGGTCAGTGCAACCATATTTATTCATAATGCATCACAATAATAAATATCAATGAAAGGAAAATGGGCAAACAGTTATGTAATTAAACAAGACGTAAATCTGCTAATACCAATTTATTTAGCCGCAAATGAGAAATATAATCATTTTTTTTACCCGCGAATAAGAGAACGCGCCAATAAGATCATGCAAATAATTTAAATAAAAAAAGTTTTTTTTTTTTGCTTTGTTGTTTCAATTTGGTTATCTTTGTTAAATAGAGTTAACAAATATATTTATTTGTGATAAGTGATCTAACGTATTTTTACAAGCTTTTATTTGCTTTCACCAGCTGTCCCGGTGTCTTTAATTAAATCCTATTAGTTAAATTTGACCGACTTACCGATTTCTAATTCAGCTGATATTGCTTGCATACGAATATCGTGTGACAAGGCAATATTATGATGAGATGATCTGATGCTAACGACACAACCCCATCGACTTTAGGCATTTTATTCTTTTAATAGCATTTAAATAAACACCTGTTTTTAAATATATTTTTTTTTTATTATTTCTTATTCAAAATCTTGTTTCTTTTCAGGTACTTACATTGAAATCCAACATTTGACCGTCTCTACGTCACGTAATGGTAATTATTCGACAACTGTGGTCCTTCCTTCTGACTGTCTGTCCATCCGCGGCTGAGCTCAAGATTTCCCCTAGTACCTGCTGTATTAAAGTGCTACCCTCCCGAACCTTAGTTTGCAAAGAACCTTCCGATGTCCCCGTAGATTGATGTCTGAGAATCCCGCGAACTGTTAAGTAGAGCGACAGCTCCACAAAACTCCCCTAAAGTCTAAAAATCATAATCCCTTAATCCCACGCTAACGATCGCCTTAAGCCGAGATCCAAATCCCACAGTGGACACACTCGTGCGCAGGTTGTTGAGTTTGTAGTTTTTAAACCATTAATAAAGCTGAAGCCATGCTCGCTTTTATGCCTGGTGAAATAGCTAAATCCTCGTGGCTAACGTCTGTCCACTAAAATGTCTGTCCTCTTTTTAAAACATAGATTATATTTTAAAAGCACCTTCTATTTTAAGTTTATCAAACATTTTTACTGCACCCAATCACTGTTAATGGTTTTAAAATCAAATTTTAAACTGCATATGGCGTCATAGATATAGTAACATGTGTGCTAACAGATAATAATAATCATTTCAATTTATATCGACGATAGCGAAAGCTAACGGATGTAGCGATATCGGTAATGTTGTAAACACTTTAACTATTATTGTACCAATTATTATTTGTGAGCACGAAATACCTAAATACTAAGAGAGGTAGAGCATAGCAATGATGATGAGCTGCTCGACTGGGTAGCACCTCATTCTTTCATAATACCACAGCCAAATAACATTGTTGATTTATGTTGTGTTGTCGTACATGATTAAGGCAGAGCTCACGGGCTTAGGGGGGTCCAGGCTGTCGCTAATTATAACATTTTTCTACTAAAACCATTTTTACCATTGCAAACAGACCATTCGCTATAGGATTTAGTACTGCAAAATTGGTTCTGTTAATAAATAAAAGTCAATTTTGCAAAAAAATTTACTTTGCCAAACCTAATGCCTTAAGGGCATACTAATGGTCCTGTAGCCACTAAAACACAGAAATCAGTTATTGAACCCCTGCTCGCTGGTTGCTCGATGAAGTCGCAAAAGCCACCAGAATAAATACATTCCGTACGAACATCATGAGTAGTAGTTATTTCATATGCATGTACAACACTGTGTCATAACTTACAGAACAATTTATCCTACCACTATTTTGGCTTTTTTCCAATTACATCGTAGACACTTGTAGTCAGCACTGTATTTTCTGCATTAAACTTATTTTTGCTGATTAAGATGTCTATGCTGCCTTTATATAAAGAACAGTAGACCAAGGAGATAGATTTACACATTGTGAAACTCATTTTACATATGTCCACGTATATAAGAAGAGTTCCCTGTTATGTGTATTTGTATACAGCTAACTGCAAACTCTTTACCCATTAAGAATTACCGGACGTCGTACTAATATGAACATATTTATTTACAGTAACTGATACAGAAGATGTGAACCTATAACCTTGTTCGACTGTACATATCTTTTCAAGTTATATCTTAATTGTTTTGTTTATTACGATGTGCTATGATAAAGCGAGCGAACGGATACGCTTCGCGAATTAAGGGTCGATAAAAGATAATTATCTAGATTCCTTTCTTTATTTTCACTACATAACGTAACTGTAAAGCTAGCTGTATTATGCGTACCTTCTAGAATGTTATTACAAAAAAAAATGGTAATTAACCGAAGCACTGGACTATGAAATATTGTTAATACGATACCTGCACGTCATTACGTATTTGTTTTTAACTTGTAACACGGCACAGTTATAATGAACACGTTTCCTCATTTATACCCCTGATTTACGATATAAATCTACGCTCCTATTACATAGCTACACCATTTGTCATCAACAGCTGTTCAATAAAGAAATCGAATCAAGTCTTAGGCAATCGGAATTTTGACCCTTATTCCAACACCTAAATAAGCTACAATGGACTGAAGGTTATGCTCCTCGAACAACTTGCCCTCGGAATGATGCATCAAGTTACTGCAACAAAGGCGATTGATTCGCGCTCTCAGGATCAAATGGGGCGAATTTCGGGTGCAAGCAGGGGCGGGGCGCGGAGCGGAGAGCGGGGGTGTGAGCAGGGCAACAATGCGACCCCGGTATCGATCTACCCCGCCTGTCTGCCGCCGCAACGAGCCTACGAACACAGCTCAGCTCCTTTGCCTCTATGCAAACCTAGTACTTTTGCTTTCTAAGCATGCCACAAATACATGCGGTTGTACACAACAATATTGGGAGGATTCATCTGGGATAGTGGCGCCAAGTTGCCGACTGCACTCTATGTTGGATTAGAATTTATGTGTAATATCTAGTTCGGTTGTGAATGGAGTTGAACTGCGATATTATAATTGTTAGACACTGGTTATCTCCAATTTAACAAGTTAGTGTCACTGTTTAATTAAGTCTTCAAAGTAACTGTTTGAATTCTAGTGTTTTAATAGTTGTGTTAGGACTTCTTTTTCTGGTTGGGTAAGTAAATCTGATTTAGTGAAAAATGTAGTATCTACGTTCTTCTTCTTCTTCTTCGTAAGCCCGCTCACGTCCAATGTTGAACATGGGCCTACTATTAACAGATCTTGCCAAGCAAGAGTAGTTAAAGCATATTTTTAACCTTATTAGCAAGCTTCCCAGTCGTACAATAGGTACAATTCATGTGTCAAATAAAAACAGTTTACTTAACTATAGTAGATTTAAAGTTAACTTGCGTGTTGCGTCAGGCTCAATATGAGTTTCGCAGGTTTGAAACCCGTCAATGCGTCTTTGTTACAGTTTCTTTACGATTAGGTACCTAATATGAGATTTTGGGCCTTAGAAATAACTGCTATAGGTTTACTTTATCAATCACAGGTGTAGTTGTGACCCATATATTTTTAATAAAATACTAGCTTGCCGCGCGGTTTCACCCGGGTAACTCCCGTTCCCTATGGAATAATAAAATATAGCCTATAGTCTTCCTCGATAAATGGGCTATCTAACCCTGATCCCTTTCAAACCAGACCAGTAGTTACTGGGATCCAAATTAACAAACTCTTCAGCTTTATATATTAGAATAGAAAAGAGCTGCGTACGTCCATATCGTTATAAAATATATGAAGCAAGACTAAGCTTATATTCAGATAATAAAAAGAAAAAACATGGTAACAAACCTTTGTCATTCTAGTCCTAAATACTACTTAACTGTATCTATTACTAAAAGTTCTCCCTTCTACATTTTCGGCAAATAAACTCGAGGCACCCATTAAAATCTGCAACTAATCTGGAACACTTATCGATACCTCCGGGACCAAGTAACCACCCCCAGTTAAATGTTAACTAATATTTGGTTTGCAAGCCACCGATATTTGTGATTAATTGGGCTTGAATTCCGTTATTACAATTTGATAGTTTGGTGTTAAGTTAATTAACTGAAGGACAACTTTAGTTTACAAAATGTTATGGAATACTAGCTGCGCCCCGCGGTTTTACCCACGTTACTCTACTCCAGTGGGTCGGAGCGTGATGTTTTGTAGCCTATATGGTAATCCAGCGTATAACCTATCTCGGTGTAAAATTGCAGCCAATTCTGTTTAGTAGTTTTGGCGTGAACGAGTAACAAACATCCATCCATCCATCCATACTTAAAAACTTTCGCGTTTATAATATTAGTAGGACTAGCTGTGTCCGCGACTTGTGGAATAGTTACTTTGAGTAGCAGTTTTAATTATTTAGGCTTAAAAATACTGTCATAAAATCTTCATCCCCCCCTTTCAACCCTCTTCAACAATTTTTCCCAAAAAAAAAAGTTGTCTATGTCCTTTTTAAGGTTCTAAACTTTCTGTGTACAAAGTTTCATCTAAATCGGTTCAGTAGTTGAAAGGCCGACAGACAAACATCGCATTTATAATATTAGTAAGGATAGTTGTTGGCGACTGGCTGGGTAACGGCCCTTTTTTTATAAGATACATATTTATTTTTTAAACTTGTTCCTTGTTTTAAATATTCATCATCAACAGCCCGTTCACGTCCACTGCTGAACATGGGCCTCCTCTTAATACACCCTGGCAAGCCAGAATGGTAGAGGGATATCACCACCCAAACGCATACAAAAAAATCATTCAAATCAGTCCAGCCGTTTAGGAAGAGTTCAGTGACATACACACGTACAGTAGAATTATATATATAAAGATTTTAATTCAACCATCCTCTTTTCATTGCGTCTTTTCAATGCAGTCCACTCGCTCGCTCACAATAGTATTCAGAGACAGAACCTAAAAGCCAGTGTCAATACTTTTCTTAAACTCGAACAAAAGTATCTTTTTGTATGATAAAAAGTACAATAATAATCCAAGGGATGTTTCTTCAAGAGTAGTTGCTTCTAAAGCTTAATCCTATTTCTGTCAGCTCCCAGCCCGTTTAAAGCGATATACACTAGGCTCCTACGGTATGACCTCGAATCTTTGGGAACCAGACCCCGTTATGTCCATTAGGATAAATCGGAGTTTAGGCTCTCAACCCATCAGACCCGGTAAAATATTTGTACACAGACGCTCATACAAAAGGGGGTCGTGGATTCATAAAAGTGTCACAAAAAAATTCTATACATGCTTGTTGAATTCGCAATATTTTCCAGTTTCTCTCGAGAAATAACGCTTTCAATCTGTTTAACCCTCTTTCGATACGCGATTGGATGGAAATAAACTTCCTGAAGCAAGATTATGATATCATGAGTAAATCATAGACCGATTATGTTACTGGCATGATACTTCCTTGAGCAATATAAGTTATACATAAAAAAAAAAGTTTGTAAAATATTGGGAACATGCGTCGTAACTATCTATATATATAAAAGAAAGTCGTGTTTGTTACAACACTTATAACTCGAGAACGGCTGGACCGATTGCCATGGTTTTTGATTTGTTGGATTTGTTTCCGTCCCGAATAGCAGAATACATTTTAAAAACAAAAGAAAGTCGTGTTAGTTACACTATTTATAACTCAAGAACGGCTGAACCGATTTGGCTGAAAATTGGTAGGGAGGTAGCTAAGAACTGGGAGAAGGACATAGGATACTTTTGGGTAGGGGTAGGGTAGGGTAGGGGTAGGGTAGGGTAGGGTAGGGTAGGGTAGGGTAGGGTAGGGGTAGGGGTAGGGTAGGGGTAGGGTAGGGGTATGGTAGGGGTAGGGTAGGGGTAGGGTACGGTAGGGGTAGCCTAGGGGTAGGGTAGGGTAGGGGTAGGGGTAGGGTAGGAGTAGGGTAGGATTAGGGTAGGGGTAGGGTAGGGCAGGGGTAGGGTATAAAAGTCCACCCGTGCGAAGCCGGGGCGGGCCGCTAGTTTATTATAAAAGTCAAGAAAGGCACAGTCTTTTGACTAATAGTTTTCTTTTCTAAAAATTTGAATGTAAGCGTTTATAGGATGAAGCAGACTTAAATACACATTCCCTTTACACCTGTGACAGCTAACCTCGCAGGAATGGCAAAAAAGTTTTGCTTGCATATTTGGTATGCACTGCTAGCTTCCCGCGCGCGGTTTCACCTGCGTAGCTTCTGTTCTTTTGGGAACTTCATTATAAAATCTCGATAAATAGGATTGACTGCACCGGTGGCTCAGTGGTTACGATAGTTGCCTCTGAGACCTAGTGTTCTGGGTTCGATTCCCACCCGGGTCAATTATTTGTGTGAACCACAAATGGTTGTTCTGAGTCTGGGTGTTCTGTGTTTCCGTGAAGTGAATGTATGTAAAGTCCCCCGCGACACACGGATTTATTTCCCTAATGCGGGAGTTGTCTTTAAAAAATCTACTACTGAAAGAAATTTTCAAATCGCACCAGTAGTTTCTGAGATTAGCGCGTTTAAGCAAACAAACTCTTGAGCATTATATATTAGTATAGATATGGTGCAAAACTGAAGACTACTTACCACTACATTCGCTGGACTTAGGACCCAGAGCCAGACGAATGAAGATATAAGCGACAGCTATAAGGCCGTTCAGACCCTTTATGTGGGTACCATAAAACTTCGAAAATATGACGTCATTAAGACTAAAATGTATTGCCACGTCTGGTTTCAAAGTCAGTTTATGTGGGCGAAACATAAAGGCTGGTACAGATGCGCCGATCACGCTCGCGGCTTAGGGCGCCGCGCGGGGAAACCTAATAAAACCGGTTATAGTCCCTACGTGACGCGTGCGGGGTAATGAGTTTTCGGAGAAAGCGATGCATGTGCTGTTCCCGGTACCGTGGAAGCCACGCAATGCCGAAGAACACTACGTTTTACCACGTAATTATTATCTACACTGTACTGTGTTTAGTTTCTATACGAAAACATCAAATTAAACATGCTTAAACGCGCCTAGAGGAATGATTTGATTGTTTGCATTGAATAGGCTCTAAAACTACATGACCAATATTAAAAATTGTTTCACCATTAGAAAGTTACTATATCCAGAAGTAACATAGGCTCTATTTAACGGGGCCGGATTGCTCATGCGTACCCGGCCCCCGCCAACGGCGGATCGAAGGAGTGTCCGGGAGGTTTTAGTGGTTGTAGGGTCCTCTCCTCGTGGTATGAGTTTAGCATACCACGCTATGGAGAGGGCGAGTCCCACATATCCCACCGCCAGCGCGCGAATACGCTGCAGCGGCAGTGGGAATGCGTAAATGCATTTCCCCCAGGACAACAAAAAAAAAACGGTTCTTTTTAACGATGAAGTTCCCAGGGAACGGGTGCTACGCAGGTATCGCGGGAATCCAGTGTGTTGGATAAAACAGTGAAAAATATAATTAACGATAATTTATCCGTTATAGTTTGTTGAAAATGTGTAGGATTGTGCACGTGCGTTTCGATAAATATTTCCGGTATTTTGTTTCGTGTAATATTTGAGCTATTAGTTAGTGGGGAAATTGAAGTAATTCAGGCATTTAATGGACTAATTAACTTGCGTTTTGGCCTGGACGTTCGAACGTGAAATGTGTTATGAATTTTTGTTTTCTAAATGTTTTTTTTTAGTTCATTTTCAGTTAATAGTTGAAAACTAATATTACACATGGCGTCGCATTTTTGTTAATCCATTTTCCTTAATTAAAGCTTACAATAATGACACCATAAGTTACTTAATTATTAGATAGTAAATACGTTACCAAATTGAAATAACGGATTGTTATCTTAAAAAAAAACTATTTTTGTATAACTTTCTAATAAAAATATATATTTGGGTTCCTAAAATATCTTATTTTAGTTCCCAAATTAATATAATTAATATTAATTTGTCAGCAAATAATAGTCTCATACATTATTTATTATGAGCACCTTGTAGTATTTCGTAAATATGCCTAATTCATGTACCGATATTCGATAAATATTGAAATTGAAATCCTACAATAAAAATACAACAACGCACAATTTTCCCTCGTTGCTTACCCTTTCGACAAGCGAGAGTTATGGAGCAACAAACACACATAATCCCTCCCATGTATTCATGGCTATAAAAACACATGAATCAATTACCACGTTTGTGGAGTTCAATGTTTTTCGTTTTAATTTTAAAAGCCAGTCAAATCTCTTTGACGGGGCCTGAACTTAACATTCCCAACATTCCTCGGGCGCGTGATATCGTTGTGTTGTCCCTTTCTACTCCTGTTGCACCCTTCCCTCGGTTTATGACACGTTTGATAGAAGAACGGATAAACTGAATCGAATACTTCCACTTTTTGTGGTGTTGTTTGTCCTTTTCATACCTTTTTAGTTCTATTCGAGCGAAGCGGGTCGTTATTGCTTGTAGTTAAATTATTGTGGATATTAAACAATTTCAGTGATTTTTGATATATGTCTTCGGTTACAGAAGTGTATATTTCCAGCCACCGCATGGTCCTTCCGACCTTACTTGGGCGATGAACCGAATCGCGAAGTTTCGTGCGCTACTTACTCTCGTTTATTTCACGCGTAATTTTTTTCGGACATGTGAAGTTAGCCACGCGACTTTTGCTACTTAAATGGACAAGCAGGACTCCAGCTTAATCAAATGCTTCAAAAACTACAAATTAAGCAACCTGCGCTTGAGGACGCCATATGAGGGAATTGAACCTTAACTCAAGACGGTAAATGGAGCGGGATCAAGGGATCACTTTTAGATTTTTAGGGTAGTTTTATGCAAGTGTTTTACCACGAGCGCACTTTAATGTAAAAAATAATCACATATAATAGGCCTTTTTACGGTCTTAAGCTCAGCATTTAAATTCATCTCTTTACACGCTGACGTTAGTGACTTGATCATCCCCACGCATGAGGCCCTTCTGCTCAATTAGGCACGCCGACCGGGTTTGTCTACTCCGCAGACGCGGGTGTTATTGCTGCTTTGATTAAATTAAAGTTTGATTGGAACTTGTCACTCAGTGGACCCATTTAGAATCGACCGCTCGACGCTTTTGCATAGCATCTATGCCATATTATGTCATGGTCATTGATTGACGCTTTGTATTGATATTATTATTTGTGGAATGAGTGAATTGTGAGTGCGAGTTGTATTTTGCTGCATGCTGTTTCGTTGAAGTTCTTTCTGTATTTTGGTACACGATTTGGTTTCAGTTTTTACTTATCGATAAATTGAATACATGAATTATAGCCATGATGTTTTTAATTAGAGATTTGATTTAATTACTTAAAATAAGTTCAATTATCCTTTTATGATACAGTTCTAATACAAAAATAAAATTAAAATTGATTCTATGATCAGCACAAAGAGTATTCTGTTTTTTTTCTTGTCGTTAAAAGATTTTCTGTTAAAACATACAAATAAGAAGTACATAATACAAATTATGATTTCTAAACTTCCATCTTTTCAAAAAACAAACCAAACTAGAACAAAGGTGATTACGAAGCTCTTACCGTAACATGTTCAAGGAGAAATAAAATAAAACGCTTAATAAATTATTACCTAATTCAACCGTAACATGGCGTTGTTGGGAAACTTTTACCCTTGAGAGGGGAGTTGGGGACCGTGGGGGATTATGGCACAGCTTCTCGACAAGTTTTATAACTCCAAGTAATACTTTGAATTACTGAGCGTTAGGTAATACCGTCCTTCGATACCTAGTATTACGTTTGACTAACTTTTTGAGCAACTTGGGCCGAGTTATGACATTTTGCTCCTGTTTTTATTGTATTTGACGGTTTAATGGCATTCAAAGTTTTTCTTGTAGAATTTCGTCAGCTGATCCATTATATCAAATATCGAATTAAGAGGTTCATAGTGACAAGTAGTAGTAGCGCTTCAAACCGGTTTAATTACAAAGATGTTTAAACAATCTACATTTCTTTAATTATACACATTTAGGGATCCGTGCTTAACAAAGAAACCCTTTAAGTATAAAATCAGTCGGCTGCTGTTTACGTCCACAGTAGTTTATTTTTATAATTGGGGGAAACCAACATAGATATTATGATAAGGTTAAATCATGATGCGCTTGATTAGATTATAAAAGTTAACTCCGAGAGGCAAAATACATAAAACTATAAGGCAGGGTATAAATTTAAAAGTATTAGTATAAATTTCAACCGCCTATTATGCTAGGAAATACTGGTCCAATTTAAAAATATTTCAGTGTTGCCCATTTATTTAGGATATATAGGCTTTATAGGCTGTATTTAATTATGAAGTTCATACGGGAACCAATGTTACGCGGAAGAAACCGCGCGCGGAAGCTAGTTAGTAATACCTCTATGTTTTATGATTGTGAACATACAGATACGGTTTATATCAGTATTATTATTATTAATATAAAATGCTGCAATACTACTATGCAAATTCTTTTTTAATGTTTCCTAATAAGGAAATGATTCAGGACCCTCTTCAAGTCAGTCCAGCTCGCTCTCATCAGGTTTTAATTCAAAACCAGTCATTAGTGTCACTATAACTACAATAAAATAAAAGAATGTTGATAACTATTAATCTTTATTGCACGTTCATCAGTCTTCATAAATAGTTTTTTTCATAATAAATCATTACATATTTTAATTAACACGATGAAAACTGATATTTATGTATCTTGTTATCTCTTTAAAAGCTCTGAACCATAGGCAAATTTAAACGTCAAAAGTTGTATTATTGAATGCATTTACGTATCATGTTGTAAAATAATTACTATCCATTATTTTTATGTTAAGTGACTTTATGATCCCCACCCACTGCACTACCGCCGTGAACCCACTCGTAACACAAGCATTTTTAGCTTAGCACGAGGGGTTACATGGTTACTAGTAGACAGCAAAAACCTGCTGGGAAACTTAAAACAAAACGAAAAAAAAAAACTTTTACAAAAATTGCACCGAATCAGAATAACTGCACCGGTGGCTCAGTTGTTATGGTAGTTGCATCTGAATCCTGGTGTTCTGGGTTCGATTTCCACGCAGGACAATTATTTGTGTGAACCACAAATAGTGGTTCTGAATCTGGGTGTGCTTTGACTCCGTGAAATGTGTATTTGTAAAGTCCCCCACGACACTGGTATTAATTTCACTACTGCGAAAGTAGTCTTTTAAAAAAGTACAGTTATCCTTTTAAAATAGGTACGATTATACCGACACGACTTATGACGATCAGGCTCAGATCCTAAAGCTTAACGCTGCCCTCCGTGGCACGGGTAAAACATCACCAACTTCTGGTACACAGACATTTCTAGTCCCACAATTTGTGCCCGACCGACCGATGGGCGTGGCCATGCTCGCGATGTAGAGCACTTTGACAGAGTAGACTTGCTCAAAAAGGAAGTCTCTCGAGTCGTGTCTACGGTGCCCGTGCTCGAGAGGCTGCATAAAAAAAATATATTTACGTAAACCATTTGATTTGATCGTATTACCCATACACCAACGAGGCAGTATCCTTTTAATCTCTATATCATTAGTAGGATGTATCCCCTAAAAATTAACTAGTCAAACAATTGTTTATTGTTTCCGGTGTATATTGTTTTGACAGATGCGGCTATTGGAGCGTTGATGAACGTCACTAATAACTCGTTGCAGCCAGGAAACCCTATACCCGATTGTATTGTCAATTTTGACCTTTATTTCCTTAGACTGAAGATATTAAGTTCTACTATGATAGTTCCAGTTTGATGTTGCATTTGTTTGTTGGAAGCATTTTGTCGTCCTATCTATATTTAGGTTTATGAGTTCAGTCCCCCGTCCCCCGACCTGCCCTTGTGTCTTTTGGATATGTGTGGTTGAAATGTGATGGATCTCGCGTAAATTATAATATATTGAAATGTGGAATAGGTATTTGGTTCAACGACTTTGCAAAGGGTCTTCGGCTGGAGATTGTATTTTTGCCTGTTTTTTATTGTCCTTCATGCACATTTTGCATCGGGCGTCGTCGGGCGGGAGGACGGTGCATAAAGTTCATCCCAGTCCCACATTTTTTTGCGGAATTGTATTGAAATCGTAATTTGGAATTGGTGTGTCCTTAATTTATGTTAGAATTGAGCATTGATTTGTTCTGTCATTCTTGAATGCGTTAGCGACTTCATTAGGCAATCGTTGTTATTTATCAACTTAAAAAAATAAATTCTTGCGATGAAACTAGTGGTTCGTGCTCGTCCGTCATAGTAGCATTTTCCGTGGACTTTCAACAACAATGTTTCATACAAACGCTATCCCTTTAATTACAAGTACCTACAATAAAAAAGAATAAACCAAATTAGTCAAGTCGTTCTTAAGTTCGGCGCGTACATACATTTTGACGATTCATTTTTATTTTTGAGTTTTGACTAGCTCCCTTCGCGCGGTTTCATGGACGTAACTCCCGTTCCCGTAGGGACTTCATCATTAAATGTAGCCTATGCTACTCCTGGATAACGTAGATTTTTAATAGTGAAATAATTTTTCAAATCGGACCAGTAGTTCCTGAGATTATCGCGTTAAAATAAACAAACAAGTAAACTCTTCAGCTTTGTAATATTACTACAGATGTATTTGTAGATAAATGAAAGTTAAAGACCTGATTATAATTTATCATTATTATTTATTTATCGAAGGAAAGTCTCAACCGGCTGTTTCACATAAACGCATGCGCGATATAACTACAAGAGCCATGTCCTTCGACCCCATAGCGTGTTCTATATATCTCCCGTCAATACGCGGGACACAACTCACTCTTGACCAACATTTCCTAGCCGTGACGTAAGCGTCACAACTGTGAATTAACCCAGATAACATTCCTGAGATGTTAGCCAACATGCTAGTTTTTATACCCTCGTGAAGTGTCTGTAAGTGCTTTCACACAATTTTATTGCATTTCGTCATATATGTATATATGTCTAGACTATTATTGAAGATGATAAAATTATATTTTTGTTATGACATTTAAAATTACGGAACTGAATTCAAAATTCTTTCTATAATTAAATGTTACATTCTCTACAAGTAATATAGTATATATATCAGGTTATGTTGTTTTGCACCGCACATAGGAAATGTGGTATTAAAGCTAGGTGGAGGTCGGCCTTGATAGTTAAAATCTGCTTTTATGCCACCGCTTTTACAGTAACCAAGTAACCAATACAATCGTTTTTTTTTCGGAAGGACTTACGTAGTTAGCCACGAGGCTTTTGCTACATCACCGGGCAAAAACGCGAGCAGAGCTCCAGCCTTAGTAAATTGTTTAAAAACTACAAACTAAGCAACCTGCGCAAGAAGGCGCCCCCTGTGGCCTCCCGTGGACTTGGACCTTGGCTCAGAACGGTGGCTGGCGATGAGATTGAGGGATTATGACTTTTAGTATTTTAGGGGGTTTTGTGCAACTGTCAATCCAATCATGCTAAGCGTGATTATTTGGGAAATATCCCTCGACTGGTTTGCCAATGTCTGGTAAGACGAAGTGATAAAGATGTAAAAATAATATATATTATTTCAGCAATTCCCTTACTAACTTTAATACACATAAAATAATATTGTCTAGCGTTAAAGTGGATAGCATATACTTACGAAGCTCCTTATATTTACTACTACTACTACACAGATCGGAAAACACCTGTATACGCGTGCTTCCTTGATTTTTCCAAGGCTTTTGACCTTATAGCGTATGACCTGCTGTGGAACAAGCTGAAAAGCATAAATTTGCCACCGGAGCTCATCAGTATGTTCCAGTACTGGTATGCGCACCAGTTTAACAGTGTAAGGTGGGCGGGGGCAATGTCGGATGAGTATCAGCTCGAATGCGGAGTCAGGCAGGGTGGCTTAACCTCTCCTACTCTGTTCAATTTATATATTAACGGGTTGATCGTGGCGCTTAGCAGTCAGCATGTCGGTTGTCACATTGACGGTACTTGTGTCAATAATCTAAGTTATGCTGGCGACATGGTGCTGATGAGCGCTTCGGTCTGCGGCTTGAGGAAGCTGATAAAGACATGCGAGGAATATGCTTGTGGTCACGGTTTATTGTATAACGTTAAGAAGAGCCAGTGTATGATCTTTGAGACCGTCAGTGCGAAATGTCCTGGGATCATACCACCTGTCAAGCTCTATGGTGTTCCTCTGGAAAGGGTAAGTCAAAGAAGGGAAAGGGTAAATACCTAGGGCATGTTTTAACTGTAAACCTCACAGATCACGCAGACATGGAAAGGGAGCGGAGGGCGTTGTCTGTTAGAGCGAATATGGTCGCCCGCAGATTTGCGCGGTGCTCAGGCGAGGTAAAAGTTACGCTCTTTAGAGCGTACTGTACTTCGCTATACTCGTGCAGTTTGTGGGCACACTACTCTAAAAGAGACTACAGCGCCCTCCGCGTCCAATACAATAACGCGTTCAGGGCTGTGTTGGGGTTGCCCCGGTACTGCAGCGCGTCGGGTATGTTCGCAGAAGCGCACACCGACTGCTTTCATGGTTTCTATGGTGCGCAGAGTGCGGGCCAGCTCCAACACCGTTTTGGCGATGATTAGGGGAAGGCTGGACTGCCCTTTCATCCGGCATTGTTCCAGCAGACATGTACCTCTGCCAATACTGGAGCGAAATTTATAACTTTACTTTACTTTATTTTATTTTGATTTTTATTTTATTGTAGTTTAATTTTTGTGATTTGAATAATGTTATTATATTATTGCTGCCGTGTGGTTTCCGGCTTAGAATAGACCACCCCATGTCCTCCCACGGGTGTCGTAAAAGGCGACTAAGGGACATATGGCTGATGGATGGGCAGCAGCATCTATTAGCTCAAGGTTAACATCTTACTGTGATTATGGCAATATCCCTCAACGATCCTGGCTGGCCAAGGTCGTTTAAGAGGAGGCCCATGTTTAGCAGTGGACTTAAACGGGCTGTTGATGATGATGATGATGTTGATGATTATATTATTTAATTTATTTTATTTGTTGTTAATTTAATTTATTGTATTTAATTTTAATTTAATTTTATACCAATGTTATTATTATTATAATTATTATTTTTTTGTGTGTTTCTTTATATGGGTTATGATTGCCTGAAATAAATGAACTTTTATTTTATTAAAGCGGATGGGATATATCCCGCCGAAATGGCAGACGTTGTTTATTCATTTCACAGTGATGGTGGTCGCGTTATAATGTACTACCAGATGGACGATGGTAGATTTCTGTTTTATTATATTATTTCGTTTATATTTACGTTTGTGTAGTAACATATACTATCTTCAGTCGCGTATCTCCGTAGGAACCTCCTAATGAAATATGGCCTAAAGCCTTCCTCGATAAATGAGCTATCTTAGTTTTACGATAATAAAACGATAACTAATATCTACCTAGGGAGCCTACTGCTCCCAAAGTCTGCTCATATATGTCATTCAAGAATATAGAAGAATACAGAAAGTCAAGGTGACTAGACTGCTTCTTTCTTCAGAAAGAACCCCAGACCAGTCTTCCTTCAGAAGATTGCTGAATGAGCCTTCTCTCAACACATGTTGACAAGCTGGGATCATTGCCATAATTACCACGCTTGGCAGGCGGGTTGGTTATTGCAATAAGATGGTTTATATCCTTGAGCTAATAGATGCTGCACCCATGAGAAAATATTGGGTTGTCTATTCTATATATACTAGAAAAGACATGGCAGCGCTAACTCTTGCTGCTAAGTAATTGATACACATCATATATTTAATCTGCTAGTCCCTCACAAGTATGTCAGTTAATGGACAATTATTTCGGCAGTCGGCGGTCACACGCGTCGCGTGGCGTGCTCGCTTATTATTGTTACAGCGTTTGGGGTAGGGGGCTTAAATGTTAAGTTGTAGCGTATTAATAGTCTCGGCGTTTAAATAAAACCTTGTATTCATGGTAAACATTTGTTTAGCAACAGAGAGGAATCAACGCGTTGCAGAGTTGCTGGCAACACTGCTTGCTGCAGAGTTGACAACGGCATGTTGACAAGTTCTCGCCCGACGAGCGTAAACATCAGTTTAGCAACAAATGTTGACATGTGTGTTTGCAACAGTTTATAAACATTGCAGTAGTTGGAGCAATGATAAAATTGCATGCAATTTCCTCGGGCAACATTTTAACGCAGACTGGCGTGTGGACAACCTTTAGTGATTTAAACAAAGTTTAATCAGCATTCTCCCCGATTCATCAACAATGTTTATCAACTGTTGCTCAACAAATGTTTACCATGAATACGAGGCTTAATGCTAATGACACCTGTAATTTTTTGTATATATTTCGTCATATTTGATTTATTTTATTTTCTAGAGAATGCGTTTCTGAAATATTCGTTACATGTACTCCAATTTTCCGTCACTATAATGACAGATGTCAAAAACACATTCTCTTAGTGTCAGGACTAGCTTCGAGCTTCTAAAACTGCTTATTAACCGTTCCTTATTTTTTTAGGAAATAACAAACGTCCATCTCTCACAATATTTCACATTATAGTAATTTAGATTAGTAGCGTGGAGAATACCTGCTGGCACTATTACTTTTGTTTAGTATAATACAACTATAGAAGTAGAAGAAATTGTAATGTTTCAGTGGGATTTTCATACGTTCAGTTTCTATTATACCTACCAAACCAGCATTCGGTCTCTTGCGGTTTGTTTAACTTACAGTCGATTATTTTTCTTCAGTTTTTTTTGAACTTACATAATTGTGCTTAGTCAAGAAGCACTTGCTACATCACCGGTATTTACGCGAGCAGTACAGACCCTTAATATATGGAACATTTTGTGGCCTTTTCCCCGCTGTCGCTTATGTTTGCGTCTACAGTTAGTCGGTAAGGCCATGTGTGCGCGCCGCAGGAGGCCGCCCCCCTCGCCGGCTATTTTCATTTATCACCCGGAGATGCCCGGCCTTTCCTCGACGATAACGATAGTTGAGATAAACTTATATTTTTGTGTATGAAAGATAACACAGCACAGAATTTTGGTTGCGCCCGAAAATTTGTTGATACTGCTTTATTTAACTTACGCCTGTGTAGATACTGTGTAGGTAAGTAATTAAATAGAAATTGAGCTTTTTTCTGTTCCATACTAATAATTAACGCTGAGGTGTTTGGTTGGTTGTTACATGAAAGCGCTTATCTCAGGAACTACTGCCGATTTAAAAAAATCTTTCAGTGTTAGATAGTCCATTAATCGAGGAATGCTGTAAACATATTTCAGATATATAGAGTTCCTACGGGAACAAGAGCTACGCGAGTGAAACCGCGCGCGGGGCGCTAGTTATTATATAAATTAGTCGCCATTTTCAAATTGTTACATTAATTTTAAGACTACATTACAAATTAACTGCAAGAACTTTTAAACGTCATGTTTAATGTGTTATGTTATTTCTAGTTTAAAGTTAATACCAATATCTACTTATACATATAAAAAGCTAGTATTGGTAATTTAAGTTGTGGCTATTATTTAATGTAATAATATAAATAAATAGGTCGACATGATAAAGTGTAAATTACTCCTAAATCAATTTCATTAACAAACAAAAAACTTATTGCACTTATGGCTTGTATTAAATAAGTAACACTTATTTAAGTTATTAAAAAAAAGCAAACAAACCTCAACCGTATCACCTCAGCATATGGTCCTTCGAGCCAGATTTCACAGAAAAAAAAAATCTTCCGACCAGTGGACATTACTTCGTTTAAATTAAATAGGGCTTCTTGTTTTTACAATACAAATTGCCACTAAAACATTTAATTTATAGTAACAAAGCTTTATTTCCATTATCAAAAAGCCTGTCAAGTTACAAACATTGTATTGATCGAATAGTAAATCTAATAAGAGTTTTTTTGTGAGGTGAAACGTGTTTGAAATAGGCAGGGGATTAAGTGTCCCCCAAGCGAGGGGAGAGTTACGACCATAGTGAGTAATACTGCTCGAGCGATCGTACTGACGCGATGGATATGGGTTACTGCGCTCTTTCTATTCTATGTGCCAACAAGTTGGATGTCATCTTCGGGATATGAAATAAATTAATTTAATTCATCACTTAGGTTTTTACATAAACATGTACTAGTCAGAATAACTGTGTGAAAAAACTATATACAAATTAGTCTTACTCAATAAAATAAGCAAGCAGTCATAATTTGTCGTATGTGATAGTTTGCCTAAGTTGTGCATTTAGACTAGCTGGAACGCTTGCAATTTCAATTCATACACACGGTTTTTAATTTATACTTCTATCTAAGTATAATAACATAAATAAATGTCACAGGACGGACGGACATATTATTATAGTCTGTAAGATTTGCTGTTGCCTGCTACTATCAGTTACCTAGTTGTATTTTTCATATAGTAAGACTGATTAAATAGTTCTTGAAATTTATTTTATTACATTGTAATTATAACAAGTACAACTATATATACATATCTAAGAGCTGAATAAAATTCATTTATAAACCAATAACGTCTCATTAAAAACTTAGCTAGGTAGATAAAATACAAAAACATTTTTTAATACGTCATCAAGTTTTGGTAGTAGCCGACGCACACGCAGCCCTAAGTGCCAAAATTCACTCGCACTTGTTTTTTTAACCATGACACAGGCTTTACACGAGCTTGAATAGTAACTGCGTGTACACAAGCTTGTACCAGAGGATATTAATTACACCGGGATCGATTACACTGTTGAGAATATGCTTGGTACACATGGTGTAGGGCTGAGCTGGGTTTGGCGGAATTGTGGGGGCTTATCTTGTGTTAGTGGCACTTTGTTTGTAGCTGTGTAAGTTGTAAGGCAAGATTTTTGTGTAAATTGAGATTTGAATTGCATATTTAAAGCTTAATGTAGTTATTTAATCTAAAAAATATCATATTATACTAGCTGTACATGCCCGGCGTCGCCTGTCTACATTGACATTTCCCGTGGATATTACATTTTTTTTTATATACCAATTTATAGACCGCCGATCAATGCCATCGATCGAAGCCGTTCGATTGGTGTACTAGTTTTAGTTTGACGAACGATAGCATCGAATTAGGTTAAAATAACCATATACCACTGATCTCCATCTGGATCGATCCAACTCGACTAGTGCCATGTATCAATCGAATCGTATAATCGATCGACAATGTCGACTAATTCGTCTACCATCGTTCAACAAATCGATTATTTAGTCAAATTATTACCAGACCCTAACCCAAGGATGTATAAAATATTTCATTCGTAAAGTACCTGTCGAATCCATACAGCCAACCATTTGTGCATTTATTATATGTCATGATCGGGTATTAACGTCTTATTAAAGCGACTTAAGACTTTTCCTGATGGTTTGACCAAGCAGTTGCCCGTGACCACTGATCAATAAAAAATATACATTGAGTCGCGTTAATACCCGATCCGATTACATATTATAAATATGTATGAGAAAGTTTCAAAGCATACATATGTGCTGATTAATGTTTCAATATTAAACTTCGGCTTGCAACTGTCCTTATATACAAGGTGTAACGGAAAGGGCATATACATAGAAAGAGCACGGCTTCTTTGGATCATAACAAACGATATGGCAAGGTTTAAAAAAAAAACAGTATTATTTTGCAATCAAAAAATAAACATGGGGAACCCTTTATTCAGAAATACCAGGAGTAAGAGGTTTATTTTTACTTGCAAATAGTTCGTTGACATCGATCAGCTGATTGAGTGCTAGTGATGTATTTATTTTAATTTGAAAAGTTTGGTTTCTGGTATCAATGAATTTAAAAAAATCATTACTTCCGGACTTGTAGAGATAGGATTAAATAACCCTTGCCATATCGTTTGTTATCATCCAAAAAAGCCTTGCTCTTTCTATGTTTATACCCTTTCCGTAACACCTTGTATAAGGTGCATTCTAAATATATGCTATCCACACATTATTTTAGTGAAATTGCAAAAAAATATTTTTATGCAAATACATAATATGAGCGAGGTCTCTTCACCCCGCGATGGACAGGGAAATGGCTAGAATAACTATCTACTATCTATCTATCTGCCACTACATAGTATAAAACAAAGTTTCTTCCCGCTGTATGTCTGTCCGTATGTATGCTTCGGCTTTAGAATACTTAACGGATTTTGATGCGGTTTTTTATTGGAAAGAGTGTTTTAAGAGGAGGGTTTATATGTAAATACATCAGCATTGTACCCATACGAAGCCAGGGTGGGTTGCTAGTACTAATGTATAAAACTAAAGAGTTTGTTTATATTCTTAGGAACTCCGATTCAAAAATATTTCTGTGTTATAACTATAGCTCATTTATTAAGGAAGGTTATTGGCCATATTTAATTACAAAGTTCCTATGGGTTCGGGAGTTACGCGGGTGAAATCGCGCGCTAGTTAATAAATATATGTATATTATCATGTAAGCGCTTTTTTGTATAAAAAAAAATGTTGTAATAATTCACAGAAATATTATCGCTAACATATTGGATGCATCATATATTTCATGCTATGAATCTCCCACAAAGGGATTTTTAATTAGTGTAATGCACAAAAAACAACGTTTTATGTACATGTAGGTACTTTTATTACTATTAGTAACCACAGTAATTTGGCTTGCGAGCGTGAGCTCAGACCTCCCTGCGACCATTAAATAACTATTAGGCTAATTAAAGCATACACACCTGAATTATTAGGTGTTATAAACATAAAGTACTGCTGAATATGTAAGTATTCAAAAATGGAAGGTACTTTGTTTTAGACAAGACCTTGGCGGGGCGAGGCTTAAATAGTTTGAGCAAGGTACATTTTACGAAGAGGTTGAGAGAACAATATGATATAATGAAAATGTATGATAAACTATAATAATTACAACATAATATTGGATAAATGTTGTCAAAATCTATTTTTACATAGTCAATACTGCGACGTAAAATAAGGATTTTATTAAAGTCCCGTCAAAACACAGACACATATTTATTAACTGTCGTTTTGTTAATAGTACTCTAGACCTATCTGTATACATATATACAGGGTGTCCCAAAAGGTTAAGTAGCTGGGAAAGGGGGTGACAGGGGTGGACACAATGGTCACTAGAAAAATAAAAAAAAAATCCGCTCTGGGTATTTAAAAAAAAAATGGCATTTTTTTAAAAACTTAAAATTTTACACCTTGTTATTTTTGATGTTGATGTTGATGACCTTGTTGTTATTGAAGATTACATAACAGCATTTTTTTTAAATACAGCCATATTTGTAGGTACAGTTAGCACAAGGTGTAAAATTTTTAGTCTTTTAGAAAATGCCATTTATTTTTTTAAACACCCAGAGGGAATTTTTTATATTTTTCTGGTGACCCTTGTGACCATCCCTATCACCCCCCTTCCCAGCTACGTAATCTTTTGGGACACCCTGTATATACATATAGTAAGAACCTGTTATAATATATTGCTATTGCTAACCGATATGTACTTCAATCTTCATCAAAGTCATCAGATAAGTCAAGTGCATGGGCCCTTACGCCGCGAAGACGTAAGCGGTGGCCTACTTTGCCCTGTGGCCACGCCTTACACCTACTGTCTGTAAACTTCGCACAATTGGCGTAATCATGAGCAATTTGCTTAGTTTGTAGTTTATGAACTCTTTGATAAGACTGAAGCTCTGCCTCTGAACTCCGGTTACGCAGTCACAAAAAACAAAATAGTTTATTGTGTCAATTAGAAAACTACATTACATGTTAACGTGTTTGGAGGCAAACAATGCCTGTCTTAGGAGACTCCGCTCTTTCAACATCATTATCGTACATATATCAGTTAATATTATAGTGTACTGAGACCATAAGGTTACATAATGCAATGTAAGTTGGTATATAGTCATAAAAAACATATTTCTAGACCTCTGAAGCATAAGAACGGATGAGCTATTATACTTGAGAAGCTTTTGGTTATATGTGCCAGGCACAAACGACGAATGTTTCTGACGTATAATGGCACATCCGACCTTATGCTTCCGTGCTCCAGATTTTTATCCTAAAATATAAAAAGGACACTCAACAATATTTAAATAAAACTCTATTATGTTAACGAGGTGTTGTGTGTCAGATTGTCTGCTCCGGTACATTTTCATTTACTTCAGTGGTTCCCAACTTTTAAGAAACGAAAGAACATTTTACAAAATGTTTTTCTCTATACGGTCCACCTGTTTTATGTAATCAAATTAAAACACTATTGGAATAACTTCTGAATGGTATGTAAGTTCTACGTTGAGCGACCACCCCGTCTGCCAAGCGCCTCCCTCGGGAGGAGGCCAATGTTCAGCAGTGGACGTTCTACGGGCTGATGATAATGTTGAGCAAGTAGAAATTTTGCTGCATCGCAATCTATTTTGGGCAGCTTCAGATTCACTTCTTGTGCTTCTAGGTCTAGTGGTCCGCGGATCACAGGTTGGGTACCACTGATTTACATAGTGTATCGTTTAGTATAACAACTGCGTCTACTACGGGCGTCGGTAAACATCGCAGGTACTAACAGCTGGTTTCCCATTATGCGCCCGCGCAGCAACGCTACGCCATGTTTGTATAAAGAACAGGCTAGGTTTTTTTCCTATTGAACCTTTGAGTTCGGGTTATGTGTAGATAGTCGAAGCTTTTTGAGGATAGTGGCGTACGTGACATTACGATGCTTTTATGTTAACTGTGTATATAGTTAATTGTTGGAGTGATTTGTGCCTAATGCCTAAGGTTTTAAGGTTCATAATCATTGACAGAAAGAAGTAATTATGATTTGACTGTAATATTTATGGATAAAGTAAGTACATGGAGTGTTTGTTACGGTACGGTGCAGTAAAGAAAGTCTTAAGAGGAAATTAAAGATTATTTGCACTATAAGCTAAATTATAAACAGAAGAAATCTGTATTAATTATAAAACATTTAATTAGGGTGTAGCTCTGCTCGCCTTTATGCCCGGTGAAGAAGGAAAAGCCTTGTGGTTGAGCCGCCTTAAAAAAAAATCTCTGTAAATCTCAAAATTGCATCACAACACATTTTTAAGCGGAATGAACCCTAGATATTTTATGTTTTTAATTTACCGCAAAGTAACGCCCGTTTGTAATAATTATTTGCAGTTATCAACTAGTGGAATTAATACATCATATTTAACTAGTCACTCATCATGACTCATTTCAAAGATATAATAAATAAAGATACCGATATCTTAAAAATATTTAATTGTAATTTTATCGACTACTTTAATTAGCAGCTTAGATCGATAGATAGAGGGTTTATGAATGAGATTAAAGTACTAGATATTACGTGTTGGTTACGTAGTTTTGACGTTTTCGACTACAAATATTGTTTAGGCTTTTGCCATATTATAATACATATCTACATATAACGTTCATGTCGCTTGTTATTCCCCTAGTGTGGCCGCCTTTTTTTAGCCACGTGGCTTTTGCTTACTACATCACGTGTTGCAGTGCTCCAGTCTTAAAGATCCTTCTAATCAAGACGTTTTTTTTTGCTAGGAACTCAGCCCTTTTTTAGCGTTTTTAAGCTCCTGTATGTTATGTTTTAAATTGTTTTATATGCGAAGTTCCTGTAACAAGATTTGTTTACAAACCATTGACAAGAATCAGTCATGCGATGTAGTCTGTTGTTACCTCGATATTCAAACACAATGGAGTGGCTCGGTATGCTGCTGAACTGTTGATGTACCTGAACACATGTGCCTTTGTGATCTTCGGAGAATTAGTTGCTAAGCAGGGGTTTGGGGTTAAACAAACTCAATTATATAAATTATAGATGTTCATGAATTCGAGTAAAATCAAAGATTACTGACGTTCCGTTTCTGGACTTACAAAATATCATAGATGACAATCGTACACCAACAAGCGTACTGAAGCGTTTACCTGTGTAATATTATTTAAAAAAGTCCTCCACTGCGTCTGTTTGTGTTATTTTTTTTTTCAAATCTGTCCAGTAGCTCATGAGATTAGTGTGTTCAAGCGAACAAACAAGCAAACTCTTCAGCTTAACATATAATTATATATTAGAAATTTTATAATATATTATATATTTCAATATCGCCCTGTATAAATCCTTAGAACAGCAGTTGTATTCCCTGAAATAAAAAAAAGATACTGATAATTAAATATTACAAATTAAGATGTTTCCAAATTACGTGACATGCCTTCAAAAGCAGATTGAATTACTAATGATAATGTTATTACTACACTACGTACTATCTGTTGTTAAAGGTAAGATATATATTTTGGAAGCGCCTTTAATAATAATCATTTATAAAACAAACTATACACACGTATTATCTAACATAATACTAGTAACAAATTCTCCTACATTCACACCCAACCACACATATCCACAAACACGCTTAATCTTAAAATATTCACCAATAACAATCATCGGGCCAATGACCCAGTAAGATCAGCTAATCTGTTAACATATACATACATATGACAAACTCCGTAGCACCGGACACGACGCTTCCTTGCCCGTATTAAACGTCCGCCTACGCACTCGCTTCCTGCCGACTCGCGGCCACTAAGAACGCGGAATAACATTTGAATATGATAATTATATCCTAGATTGTAAATGTTAAGTTAAAGTTTATTATATATAAATGGAACACTAGATATAAATTAAAGCTTTTTATTTATTTAATGTTCTGGATTAATTACTTATATAGAATACTATTTTCCCGCGCGCGGTTCACCCGCGTAACTACCGTTCCCGTGGGAACTTCATAATTAAATATAGCCTATATCACTAACGGTGAACGTAGCATACCAATGGTGAAAGAATTTTTGAAATCGGCAAAGTAGTTTTTGAGTTTATTCATTACAAACATACACACAAAAATACAAATCTTTCCTCTTTTTAATATTAGTATTTTTAGTATAGATAGATAAACCCCCACGATACGATATACACAAAAAAGCAGTATCAAGTATCCCTGATTTTCCCTTTCATTGGGATTTTCTATTTCTAATTTTGTTAGATATTAAGGAATACACCTGGAAAATGTAGTTTTCTAATGATGATTGATAAATAAACATACATAATAAACTTCTTATTAAACTGGTTTATAATACCAATCGCACATGGCGGCGTGCCCATGCTCTTGACAATGACTGTATACATTAGCATATTTCGAAATATGAGCAGTGTCTGCCAATGTCGACGTAATATGAAGAAATGTTTTATCCATATTCATAAAGAGATACCATTTAAATTTATGTCATGTTGTTTATTTGGAACACTCGTTGCACGGATTTAAGTGAATATTTTGAAGAACAATGGTATAATCCATATTTTTTGCAGTTTTTATGCTTTTGAACGAAGTGTGAAAATATTTCGAACAAGTCGCGATGATTCAAATCGCGGAATTAGAAAATCAAATTCTTCTTTGAAATATGCCGTCTTGGTAAACAGACCGGAAATAACTACTTCTTTGAATCCTTTGGTTAATTCTTCTTACAGTCTAGAAGTCCTTACTTCTATTCTATAGTGATCGTATTGTTATTTTCTCAATTATAAAAAAAATGTTTCTAATTGGAATTAATTCTTGGGATTCCCAACAACTCCTTACTATAATTATCAGTATTATATTGTCAGTTGATTAACCTTTGAGACTATTAAACTCAAATAGTTAAATGTTAATTTTACGTTCGTTTGTGCACGAATCGTTTAATCACTTCTAAAATGATGTTCTAGGATATGGCTTCGTTAGTTCGCGGATTTAATTGCCCAAACATAACGGTTTGAATTCGCTAGCGTAATATTACGTAAGCGGATTATGCGGGTTAGGAAATCGACATAGACATACCTGTGAGTGGAACTTATCGGTATTTGCATGTTTACTTTTTGATACACTTCAAAGGAACAAATTAATGTTACAGATCGTTTCAAACGGAAATATTTCGAATTCATATCCGTTTAACACCAAAATTTCAACCGGTATCGAACGGAACTGGTAAATTGACCTTAATCATTTTTGCATAAAACGGAAATAGCTTTGAAATTTGAGGAGTTGAGGTCCTTCAACTTGATTAATTCGGTTAGTTTAAGGAATTTAGGTGCCGTAGTATTCAAATTCCTTTACTGGATTTCTCAGTACAATCATCTGAACGTAATTAAATGGAAAACTTCCTTTTACTAAAGCTACCCTATTCTTCATTAAACTTTATCACCTCATAGTTAAAAGACGCCACGTCCCGTCGATCCATATAAAAACGTAGAAGATAGTCATTAAAATCTAAAAGCTAACCATACACGTTTTTGTTACAGGTACGTTGCGCGCATGCGCGAGCCCCGTGGGAAACTGCCCGCTTCCTCAATAGAATGACCACTGCGCTTGGGTTACAACCGGTCCGACAATATCGCCAAAGGGTCTCCTTTCATAGGGTAACGTAAGCTCTAGACCGAATGGTATTTTATGACTACTTACAACCCTGGCTGAATGTTCAGTTCTGCAAGTCAAGTTCCATTACGTCTCAAGTCATATAGCCCTTGATCGTTAAAAGCTGAGTTATTCTCAATTAACTACAGGCCTGAACTGAACTCTGTGATTCTTTTGGTGCCCGTAAAGCTTTCTGAATTGAGATCAGGGATATCACTTAACATAGATTTGATTATTATCTAACATTTTGTCGTTTCATGTTCTCAAAATTACTGGAAGTGCTGGTAAGACCACGTTTGCAACAATGCTTCACTTTTGCTCGATGTCTCCCGTATCCAGTCGTCTATCTATTTTTAGTTTATCCAAATACTGGATGGACAATGGAGTTTCTTTTGTTAGCTGTTCGTACACGCTTTCCACATGATTGGTTTAAAGTAGGGTTTGTATATGTGTGTGTATTTACTTATTATTATTTACGAACGCTTATATATGCTTCAATTAGGAAGTAGCATAGTTAGAATCGTAATTGTTCCGGGTGAAAAGCTAAAAGGTCACATAAACAAAAAATATGTTTTGATTAGAATCTCACAATTTAGTGCTTGCGTGTTGCCAGTTATTTGCAGTACCGCATGCAACCATTTGTCATAAAGAGCTATTTGTACAATAAAATAATATTTATGGATGGTATAACATAAAAAAATAGTATAAATACTTACTAAACTACTAGTAAACTTACTTACTTTTCCAATCTGCACGAAGTCCGTTTTCGTGACTGAAGGCGTCCTGCAAAAAACACATTTTTATGCAGATTATTGGCAATAATAAGCCTGTTAGGCTCAGAAATATTATTGGAGACACCTTCCATGTTAAAAGCAATTTTCCGTTTCTAGTTTATCCCGGAAGGGATTAAGAGCTATATTCTTTACTATTTATCGTAGAAGATATTCCATGACGCTATTCATGGTAACTTTTGCCTGAAATTAGTGCTAATTCGCCTTTGTCTCATATAAAAGCAGTTTACCGCAATCCCCCCACAATATTTAACCCTATATCATATATCTGCATATCTCACATGAGTGGTTCCGTAGCTTCCTCAACCGCACTCAGACAGACGTTATTACAACCGGTTTCGTTATAGAACTATCATGCTTCTGTGTGATGAGTTCTATGGTGTTTTATATTGTGGATAATTTATGCATAATATTATTTTCACTTTAGGTAACCAGTTAATATGATTACTGTAGAATTGAGAATGATACAATAAGATGTGTTTGTAGCTATAGCTACAAACATGTGCCTGTTTACATAAATAATAATATATTATTATTTATGTAAACAGGCACCTTTTTCTTACATGATTCTGATAAGTGTGAATATACAAGGTAATATTTCTTCCTTAAAATTAATATGATTCAAATGGATAATATATGGACACAAGCTTTATTTAAATCTGTTATATGCTTTTGGCAGCTTAAAACTATATAATATTTCTATATTTTTTTATGTTTTGTTATTTTGACCTTACTGAAATAACCTTCAATTTTTTATTGGTTACTTATTTGTGATGATTTAACGTAATTTATATTTTTGATCAATTTAAATTTCTACAGAGTATTAAATCCTAACACTGGTACTCTAATAGCTCTCATTACACGAGGCGTTAGAAGTTTTAACGATGTTCGTGTCTTTCTCCAAAGAGTTTAATAACATATGCCTTGAGAAGCTTCCTCCAACCCGTCCGTCCTTATACGGTGTTTGTTGTGTGAACAACCGGTCTACCCGCATGGGGATTTGGCACTACATAGTCTGTTAGACGCCTAGTTAAGTAAGTATAGTATTATATGTTATTTATTTTATTCCTAGTTGTGTTGTGCCTTGGCTATATGTGTTGTTTATGCTATGGAGTTTTTTAAAGGATTACTTCAACATTGATTTATATACTGACAAACAGACAGACACTTATTCACAAAATAATAATTGTGTTTTAGTCATATTCATATTGTTTAAGTTAAAACCTGTTATTATTTTATTACAAACAGACACTTCTTATTTTAATTATTTGTATTAATGATTATTTATGAATATCCCATTAAACCGTAAGGCTTTTTAATCCATTAAACTTGCGAATATATTTTCTCCTTTCCGCTCATACTTTCAAATGAAGCTTGTCAAATTTTCCACTAATATTGGAAATCGAACCCAGAGCACCAGGTCTCAGAAGCAACTACCTTAACCACCGAGCCACCAGTGCAGTGATGTTAATAAACAAAGAGTACTATGAATATATTTAGCAATAAACAGTTAGTTTCCTATTTCGTACAGACGTAGTGTACGATTTGTATGCGCCATCCTATTACCGTACGTGTCGCTTGGTGACAAACATTCATGTCACGGGACTAGTTAACTTGCCTTGTGTTTAGCAAGTTGTTTAAAACACAACGCAATTACGCTACATGCTTGACCGAAAATTAGCCCGAATTTTTGTAAGAGATTATTATCAAATTAGCTATTCTCAGGAGCTGCTGGACCGATTTCAACATTCTTTCAGTGTTAGATAGCCCATTTATAGAGGGATGCTATAGGCTATATTTAGTTGTGGAATTCCTATGGGAACGGGAGTTAAGTGGGTGAAATCGAGGACGGAAAGCTTTGCATCTGTTTGTTACACAGCTTTATGGTGACTACTCTCTAAGAAATGCCTGTATCTGCTCTATGGCATTTGAAAGTTAAAATCGTAGTTTTTTTTTATTGTACACTAGCTGTCCCGTGTTTCACACGCGTAGATGTTTTTATTTTGATTTCTGTTTTAGTATTAACATTTTAGGTATATGAATATGCAACTTATTCTGTGAAAGACTAATGTCTGAGATAGGGTTTGTGATAAACCAGTATTACAGGTCACGAGTTCCCCACCAGTTCAAATAGTAGGTCACACTCCCGTGGGAATCTCGTCTTAAAATAAAGCCCATGGCATTATTTCAAACAACTGACAGTTGTGTCAATTCCATTTTTAATTTTCTTAATATAATATTTAAGTTAGTAATCTTCTAAAAATGGAAGAGGATGTCATTTTGCGCCGACCCCAAATAATGGTAGCAGGGCCGGAAGATGATGATGATTCTTTAAACTTCTTAAATAAAAAAAACTATTCCGCCATGACACCATAGAGCTCAAATCTCGAATAATAAACCTAATGGATATGTCAATACGAAACCCAACACCGAAGAATTGAATTACAGACCCCACGGCGACGTTTGCACACGTTCAATATTTATAATTGGATAAACTTTCAAAGGGTTCCTTTTTGTCATAGAATAAATTGTGTTATTTTTGCTTTAACTCTATTGTATGTAGTTTTATGTTAATGAGTAATTTTAATTAGGATGCAGTAAATGAAGCTGTATCGTTTGAAATATATTTTTATTATTACTAGATCTAACTAGTCTAGTGACAACTTCTGTAGGGGTATTTGGCTCGCTTTAAATCTCGGAGGTCGTGAGTTCGATCCCCACGCCGGACAGAAAATCCTTGTGTAAATTCTAAGATTGGTGGTTGAAGGACTATCCTCCGTGCCTCGGAAAGCACGTTAAACCGTTGGTCCCGATTGTTATAACATCATCTATAATAATCGTATATCAAGGAACGGACAGCAGCGTTTCCTTGTGTGGTACAACATAATACCTATGGCAAATACCCTCCCCCGCGAGGAGGCCTATGTTCAGCAGTGGACGTTATACGGTCTGATGATGATGATGATTACTAGTTCTGACATCGTTCTAGTGGAATAGGTACTTTAAATGTGCTTCCCAAGGTTTTGTCTACATCCATACCAAATTTAATATAGATTGATACCGTAATTTAGGCGCGTAAGCATAACAAACAGACAGAGACACTGTCGTATTTATAATATTAGAAGAGATATCTATTAAATAAAAACAATTTGCATTAGATTCCATTTTTCTTTTAATATATTCGTGAACTAGCTACCCGAGTTCGTGAACTACTCCCATAGCCGCAGGAACTTTATATTAAAATACAACCTTATTTTAGGCTTATTGTAGCCTTCCTCAATAAATGGGCTATCTAACACGGATTTTTTTTATTCAGTTAATAGTTCCTGAGATTAGCGCTAGCTTTATAAACAAACTCTTCAGATTTATATATTAATACTAGCGGACCCGACAAACGTGTCCTGCATGATAATATATTAATATTATATATATTACTAGCGGCCCGCCCCGGCTTCGCACGGGTGGACTTTTATAACCTACCCATGCCCTACCCTACCCCTACCCTACCCCTACTCTATCCCTACCCCTACCCTACCCTACCCTACCCCTACCCTACCCCTACCCTACCCCTACCCTACCCCTACCCCTACCCTACCCCTACCCTACACTTACCCTACCCTACCCCTACCCTACCCCTACCATACCCCTACCCTACCCCTACCCTACCCCTACCCTACCCCTACCCTACCCCTACCCTACCCTACCCTACCCTACCCTACCCCTACCCAAAAGTATCCTATGTCCTTCTCCCAGTTCTTAGCTACCTCCCTACCAATTTTCAGCCAAATCGGTTCAGCCGTTCTTGAGTTATAAATAGTGTAACTAACACGACTTTCTTTTGTTTTTAAAATGTATTCTGCTATTCGGGACGGAAACAAATCCAACAAATCAAAAACCATGGCAATCGGTCCAGCCGTTCTCGAGTTATAAGTGTTGTAACAAACACGACTTTCTTTTATATATATAGATTTATGATTTGTGAATCTAAACCATCCAGGGCGCCACCCAAACGCATACAAAAAAAACATTCAAATCGGTCCAGCCGTTTAAGAGGATTTCAGTGACATACAAACAGAATTCCTACAGTTGAATTATATAAAGATACTTCGAATAAAATAAAAACACATGACTATTTCATCGACGTATGTCGTAGAAATAGTTTTTGAGCATTAAAGCTCAAAATTAAATCTGTAATACTTCTAACGATATGAATATGAGATATTAACACCAAGTCTTAAAGTCTATATTTAAAATGAACCTTATCCCCTTCCACAGAAATCCGGAGATATGGTATCTTAATTCTCGGAGATTGATATTTCCAGTAATAAACGTCGCTTTTAACTCTTATTTAGATATCTTTCGGTGTATCCGGCGGGGATGCTGTGTTGCTCCAGCATCTTAGGACTGTTTTAATTGTTAAAGTAATTAAATCGTTTTCGTACGACGAGGGTGAGTTAGTACTTATTTTTATTTGAGTATAAATCTAGAGCTTAGACGCGTAAGGTCGGATGTGCCATTATACGTCAGAAACATTCGTCGTATGTGCCGTTATCGTAAACTGGCACTTACGACCAAATGCTTCTGAAGTATACAGGGTGCCCCAAAAGATTACGTAGCTGGGAAGGGGGGTGATAGGGATGGTCACAAGGGTCACTAGAAAAATATAAAAAATTCCCTCTGGGTGTTTAAAAAAATAAATGGCATTTTTTAAAAGACTAAAAATTTTACACCTTGTGCTAACTGTACCTACAAATATGGCTGTATTTAAAAAAAATGCTGTTATGTAATCTTCAATAACAACAAGGTCATCAACATCAACATCAAAAATAACAAGGTGTAAAATTTTAAGTTTTTAAAAAAATGCCATTTTTTTTTTAAATACCCAGAGCGGATTTTTTTTTATTTTTCTAGTGACCATTGTGTCCACCCCTGTCACCCCCTTTCCCAGCTACTTAACCTTTTGGGACACCCTGTATAGTAAATCCGTCTATATGCTTCTTAGATCGAGGAATATGGATAGCAAGTTAAAAGGTTTTCGTATATTGAAACTATGATTGAAAAAACTGATTTTACTTCCAAAGTCGTTTTTCCATTGCTAACAAGTAAAGTTACTTAATATGAGACAAAAAATGACTGCCCAACCGAGCAGAAAAAGGGGTGATTCTGTTTAGTCTCGTCTTTTTTTGGTTCCGACCGCTGCAGCGCTTATGCCATTATATAATATAGCATTTCAATTTATAGAAATATTTTATTCAGGATGATTATATGCCTGGTCATGGGTGAGTTTTGACATAGTCACCACCCTCGGTAGAAATATTGGTGACCGCAGTATTATGTAAATATACGCCTGATACTTGGTGTACGGTTGTCAACCGTTAAAGTTGGGTCACGTTATGAAAGGCCGCGGAATCACGGTGGATGCAGGCCGCCACCAACCGTAGCAACTGGAAATCTATAAGGGAGGCATATGTCCAGCAGTGGACGTCCTATGTCTGAAATGATGATGATGGTGAATGTTGGGTCACTCTTAACGTGCTTTCCGGGTAAAGCAGGATTTGTTTAGTAATATTATACAACAATATACCATGATATTTTAATCTTTGCTAAAAATTAGCAGAATGATTTGCCATAAACACCTAATCAGTATTACTATCAACTTTCGAAACGTAACATTAAAATTTTAAAACAGACACACTTTTTCTACAAAAAACGTCCAAGGAGACTGTAATGATAAATGGACATTACAAAATGAGCTGTACAGCCTTGTAATAAAACATAGTTTAGGTTGTACAAACGGACGCCCCTAACACAAGTACGAACTCATTTTAATATAACATAATATATCTAGTGCTCAGAAGCATAGGGACGGATGTATATTATAATTCAGAAGCATTTGGTCGCAAGTGCCGGTTTACGATAAAGGCACATACGACGAATGTTTCTAACGTATAATGGCACATCCGACCATATGCTTCTGAGCTCTGGAATAATAAGACATTTATCAACCGTACTACCTGAAATAAATCATATCTTTAACTATAAGCATTGATTAAGAAAATCACGGTGAATATAAGTAAATATCAAAATCCGACAACACCTAACTTCTCTCTCCGTGGTTTCGTAAATCATTCGTGTTTAAATAGGGCAGTGGATGAAACATTTCCGTGTAGCTTAAAGCCAAGGATACACTAGGAGACAAATGTGCCACGACATGTATCGGCGACATGTCAAGCGAAGCCAGCCGATTTCGCCTGACATATCTGGCGACATCGCGCGACTTATGTCCGTAGCGACGTCAGGCGAAGTAGTGCAACTTCGCGAAGCTTCGCCGGACATATCTGGCGACATCACGAAGTTTTGTTTCACAAGGCATTCGATATCATTACACCCACCGAGGTAGTGTTGTTGGCTGCGGTGCGATGTTGCCAGACATGTCGAGCGAAGTCCGGCAACGTCGCGCTACTTCATTCGATGTAGTATGCGACACGTGTCGTGCGATGTTGCCAGACATGTCGACCAAAGTCCGACAATGTCGTGTTACTTCACCCAACGTCGCTGGCGACACGTGTCGCACGACATTTGTCCCCTAGTGTATCCTTGGCTTTAGCTTCGGGTAGCCTCACAATTAGTGTTGATGAAAGTTTAATAGCCGTACTTGTTAGCTATTTTATAGTATCTTCTATGCTTTCTCGTTATATATTTACTAATATTGTAAGGTGGTAAAGTTTGTGAGTTTGTGTCGTTGTAGGGATTTACTGAACGTGGGTTTACTGAACCCATTGTGAAAATTCTTGTACCAATAGAAAGACACGTGAGTGTCATCACTACATAGTATAAAACAAAGTCGCTTCCCGCTGTCTCTCTGTTCCTATTTGACTTTTAGAACTACGCAACGGATTTTGATGCGGTTTTTTTTATAGATTGAGTGATTCGAGGGGTAGGTTTGTATGTATAATATATCAGCATTACACCCGTGCGACGCCGGAGCGGGTCGCTAGTAGTATTTTAAGTTAAAGTTTCCACGGGAACGGGATAGCGGGTGAAATGCGCGGGACAGCTAGTCTATACTAATATTATGAAGAGGAAAGATTTGTATGTAAGTATGTTTGTAACGAAATAACTCAAAAAGTACGGCACTGATTTTAAAAATTCTTTCACCATTTGAATACTACATTATCACTGATTAATATAGGCTATATTTAATTATGAAGTTCCCACGGGAACGAGAGTTACGCGGGTGAAACCGCGCGCGGGAAGCTAGTATGTTATATTTGTCTATAATTAGATAGATCGACGGGTCCCTAGAACAGAATGGAGGTTTGACATGTTACCAATTTTTAGAAGGTATGGACATTTTAAACTACTATAATACACTTGCAATTTGTAATTAGGGTTACGTAGCCAAATGGCAAAAAACGGAACCCTTATAGATTCGTCATGTCTGTCCGTCCGTATGTCACAGCCACTTTTTTCCGAAACTATAAGAACTATAATGGTGAAACTTGGTAAGTAGATGTATTTTGTGAACCGCATTAAGATTTTTACACAAAAATAGAAAAAAAACTATAAATTTTGGGGTCAGTAGTTTTTTTTAATACGTCATAAACCGTAAACCGCAATTTACCTTTCATTCAATCAACTAATTTATTAACATCGATCAAAGTTACAACGAACTACAAGAACTTTTATACTATGTTCCTTGTTGTATTCTTGATATCAAAAATAGGTAGGCACTTGAAACTAGTACGGAACCCTTCGTGCGAGAGTCCGACTCGCACTTGGCCGGTTTTTTTTTTAATAAGGTTTTTTTTATTATTTACATTTCTTTCAAGACATTAAATTTAAAATGTCCAACGGAAAGTTTATAATGGGAAGTGACGATTTTCAACCACTCCCTTTTATCCACTCGGGGACAGTCTGCGAAGGGGAAAAAGTGACAAAATGGACTAAGTTTTTTCGTCTGAGTGTACGCCGCCTGATTTATGATTACATTTTAAGATAAAACATCGCATTTTAATTAATATAAACAGGTTTATAGAAGCATAAAACATGTATGACATTTAAAATTTACTGGTGAACTTACCTCCTCCCGAGGGAAGGTATTTGCCATAGTCACCAAGCTTGGCAGGCGGGTTGGTGACCGCAATATTATGTTGTGCCAAGAAACGCTACTTCCCGTTCCTTGATATACGATTACTATCGTTGATGTTATAATAATCGGGATCAACGGCTTAACGTGCTTTCCGAGGCACAGACGGTAGTCACTCAACGAACCAGACCCGGAAAGAAATCTTAGAATTTGACACAAAGCTTTCCTGTCCGGCGTGGGGATCGAACCTACAACATCTAAAGCGAGCCAAATACCGCTACGATACGAAGGTTGTGGGATTCAATACAAAAAAGCAATCAAATCTTCATCTATATATATAAAAGAAAGTCGTGTTCGTTACAACACTTATAACTCGAGAACGGCTGGACTGATTGCCATGGTTTTTGTTTCGTTGAATTTGTCTCCGCCCTGAATAGCAGAATACATTTAAAAAACAAAAGAAAGTCGTGTTAGTTATACTATTTATAACTCAAGAACGGCTGAACCGATTTGGCTGAATATTGGTAGGGAGGTAGCTAAGAACTGCGAGAAGGACATAGGATACTTTTGGGTAGGGGTAGGGTAGGGTAGGGTAGGGGTAGGGTAGGGTAGGTGTAGGGTAGGGGTAGGGTAGGGTAGGGGTCGCACCGCGTTCTATAGAGGAAGAGCCCCACATGCCCCTCGCTGGCGCAAGAATCACATAATAGTGATTCTTGCGCCAGCGAGGAAGTGCGATCACGCATTTTTACCCCGGTTAAAAAAAAAAAAAAAGGGGTAGGGTAGGGTATAAAAGTCCACCCGTGCGAAGCCGGGGCGGGCCGCTAGTATTAGTATAAAAATATATTAAATACATACATTATTTTATTGGATTACAGTGTTTACTATTCAAATGTAAATACTAAATTGCTTAGCATTGTATAGTTTACAGCAATATACCTAATGGACTAGTGACCGATAGATTGGAAAATTGTGGTCGTCGCCCGCCGCAACGTCGACCCGACGCCTTCCTGCCCCACGATATTCTCTGCCTCATTGGTTTATATAAGGTGCTACAAAAATATATGCCTTCCTTTAACAGTAGATATTGATTATGACAGTAAAAATTTTTTAGTGAGATCATTTTGTTTTTCAATGTGAAAACTATAATTCTATAGATGTTTCAATTAAATCAGTTTTCAATATTAAATGTACTGGCGGAAGGTACATGTGAATGTATTATGTATTTTAATATCAATTAATGCAAAGTAAAACAAATTGTGAAGTAAAATTTATTCTCTAACGTAATTAGTAGATAATATACACTGCTAAATAAGGTGAAATACATACTATTTAACAGTAAATTATCTTTGAGATTTGAGCATTAATATAATTTTATGTTCAAAGTTTATGACGGCCCTTTCATTATATTCTTATTCATTCACTCTCAAACACTCCACGGTCAGACAAGTTAATCAAACTTGAAAATTGCTCTACACACGTCGAATTCATGACGTTTTAATTAACGTTAACACCGTGTGTGGTCGGAACCGGTTCTCATACAGCTTAGTATTATTTCTGTACAGCTCATAAAACGTCCGCCATAAAACCGTGACACCGAATACCTAATCCATCTTTTCACAAATTCCTTCTGACGCCTCTTCTTACTTTAACGTCTAAATAATGCAAACATCCATATGGAAGGAAATAAGCCAGTAAAGATCTCAATATTGCAAAGAAACGGCATTCTAATCGAGACAGTCCCTGTCCTCCATAAATATTATATGAGATGGAAAAGCAACAAAATATTTACGGGGGTATGAAGACAAGTATCCCTTAACACGGGTACGCAGCATTTATAGGTCAGAGGCGGCGTCGGCGTCGCGTCCAGTTTAACGCCGCCTCCCGTCGCGATGCTCCCTCTGACTTTGAAATTCTCGCTTCCGGCAGCAAGACGCCGCGGGTGATTTTCCACCCTCTCGCACCGTGATTGCGGCCACCCCGCTGTAGACATCAAAGTGCAAGATTTTATTATTATGTTACAGCTCGAACGGAGGCAAAAAGCGCCTCGTCGCCACTTACTTAGGTACGGAAATTAGCAGATTAAATCCACTCCTAACGTCATCAACGGAACACCTAGTAGATTAGATTTCGAAATAATTTGTGCGCAGACATAAATTGGTATAGGTATTTCATCGTAAAATGTTATCCGTCTGACTCTTGTAATATCGTAGATAATATGAATAATGTTCTGCTTATTATTTTAGGGTTTTTTGGTACGAAAAAGATAAAATCGAAATTATGGTGTCACTCGCTCCGCCGCCGTCGGGTTAGTCGCAGCGACATATTTGTGCTACCGCTAATGGTATAGTTTTAATCAGGGTTGGTCCCATGTTATTTAAAAGAGCTAAAATATTTGCCTTGGCTGACAAAAAGAGTCATATTTAGTGTATGCTACCTATACTATTTTCGCTTCAACATTTACAAGTGATGATTTGGTTAATATTACAAGGCAAAATAAAATAATGCTCCCTAACCGCTCAACGGGTAAGCGACCGAATTACCTATAAGTGGTTATTAATAAATACCAACCAAACGCGTAAACGGGCCCAAAATTCTGATAGTTGAGTTGTGGGGTGGTGTCAAACGAGAAGTGCTTTCTTCAAGCAAAAGACAAAAAGCTTCCGTAATTTTGTCGAGATTAATATTGCGAGTGTAGGTTCATCAAGCTAAATTACTTGGTTTTCCCCAAATATCTTACTTTCGCGAAATTCCAAATTGCTAATTAATTTAATTAGACTAAACGAAAGATATAAAAATACATAAAAATGTATCAGTGCAAAGTACTCACAATTCCTGTAATATTCCGGACAAAAAAATGTTAAAACATCAAACTAAAAGTGAATATAACTGTCGCTGGGTGTAGGTACAAAAAGCCAAAGTGTCGGTAAAGGGCACGGAAGGACGCGCGGGGCGACGCTCCCGCGATACCATCGCGCACTCAGGTGTCAATGTGACACATTTACGTACCAACGTGTACCGTACAAATGCAACTACATTGTAAGATAAAAGTGAAATGAGTTTGTGAGGATTGCAAAATTTATGTATTTCAATTATTTTGCTTATGTTTTTTTCTTGTTTTTCGAACGGCTACTTGGCCGGGTATAAAGGCGCGCAGGGCACCTACCTTAGCAAATGCTTTAAAACTACAAACCTACTAATCATCCTGTGCAAGAGGGCGTCCCCTGTGGGACTTGGATTTTGGCTAAGGGTTCCGCTGGCGGAAGGACTGAGGAGATGCTTTTTGGGGTGTTTTGTGGAATGTCTATGAGCGCGATCGAAACGCTTGAAATTTCTAACTAGAAGAACAAGAGTCAATTAAATTTAAGCGATTCTTCGATTCTATTACTGGTTACTCCATTCTAAACCAAAGGTCAAGTTCTACTACTTTTCTTTCTGCAACACACTCCTTTTTACGTGCATAAGCCAATTAAAACCTCCATCGATCTCAATTGTGTCAGGAATCCAAGCGGATGAATATGATCATAATGTGCGAGCCAGACGTCGCAACACGTGTAAACAAAACAAACGAGTGCGCGATATCTGAGGCGGCAGACGTACACAGGAACGCACTCAGGACCCGGCTCCGAATATGATAAATGGACAGAACCGCTTGCATTCTTCTCTTTAAACCACAAGTGGGAGGCGATATATGATCGCAGTGGAAAAACATGCGACATTCCAGCCGCTAGGCAAATATCCCTGCAAAAGTGAATTTTATCTGAAAACCACTTTAGCTGATGATCGTTTAAATGCTGCAAAAAGTTGCGATGTTATAGATGTTCGCATTCGCAACTTCGTAATGTTATTTTTCATGCAATGAGGACAATCAATAGCGTCCTCGTATCATTTATCGTCCGGAGTAGTGTGTGTAAGTACAGGGCTATCCACCGTGATGAATGACTGCGATACCGCGTTGCTCTACTGTTATATTTTATTCTAATGCACGCCATTATCACACCTATTTATTTCTCTCTATCATAATTTTGCATGACAGAAAATGTACTTTAAATCGTTCAACTTATTACGAAATGGCAATGTCTCTTTATGGTAGAAATCTTATAACAAAATCTTCCAGATTGTGTTAATTTACATTTAGGTATCGAAACATAGAAAACTTAAAATATAATATATAATACAGTTAGTATAGGAAAACGTTTCCGAGGTGGACTTCACAGTGTCCCCCACATTTGGTGGGAAGTTGAATGCGTTCGGCCCAAGTTACGAACCATTTTTGTTTTAACTCTACCGCTCAGCAATAAGGTCCAGATTATAAAAATAGATTAGGAATGGCCGCATGTTGATTTGGTTTTTTTATAATCTAAAGGATACAACTGAGACGGAGTCACCACAAAGCGATGCGACGCGGCGAGTGCTGAGAATACGCAAACAGGTGTCGACTCTGAGGTTATATTTGCATATAAATAGAGTTCCTGCTTAACTGTAACACTGCTTCGTCTCATTCTCTCTCATTAGGAGCTGTAGGCTAGAGGAGTACAGAGAGTTACGCCTCCTTGCACGCGCTCTACGCAAGTACGAGCAACTCCAGGAGATTCTATTTATGTACCGTGATGTAACATGACCAGTAGGCCGGTCAAATGCTCGCATGTTAAGATTCATCTATTGTCTTAACAACCGCTAATGGAAACTTGATCACGCCTGAAAATGTTGTCTTTTTCCATTGAACGACGTGATAACTTCAAAATTTATAGAATTATCACGCAATATAAACATTTGCTATATTTCGATATCCACCTGGAAAGGATGCTCGAGTGTGTTTGTTTGTGTCTATTCCTGCAACTTTTTCTGGCGGGGAAGTTATAACTATTCGCCAGTGAACCGGTTGGACCACATCGGCTAGGAAGCAGTCCTGCTATTTTTATGGGCCCAAGTTTTCCTTTAATTCGCATGGAAAAAGTTCATCGCTTACGCATCACGAATACCTAAGGCGACATGAATAATTAACGCAGAGATGGCCATCTCTAGAATAATAATAAGATTTAGCTACTTAGTGTATGCCAGACTAGAGCTGTGAAATGTAAAATAACGATGGTGTCAGGTGATTAGTGGAGCGACATTGTCGATGCGGCCGGTTCCACGCCTCTTCCGTTAGCTGTTTTTTTATCATTCTTCTATTACATCATAGGAATACGCGTGTTCGCGGTGCGTGACCCGTCTGTCTGCGTAGGAGCAGCCCAGATGACATGCGAACTCGACATTATTTCGACATCTACCCAGTAAGAGGGCCCAACTAGTTCTGTTACCCGAGACCCCTGTTATTTGTTTTCTTTTTTTGTTGGGCCCGAACATTTTCTATTTGTTCCGTCGGGCCCTTTTTTGCTGAGTTGCATCGGCCGCGTTCGAAGGTTCGGAGCGTTTTTACTCGGGCACGGGGGAGAAGCGGAGGGACGTAGGCGGCCCCTCCCGCCGCCGGGCCGTCCTTGGCCCGAACGTTCACCTTGGCGCGCTGCGGTGCCGCTGCCGGCGCACCACAGGTAACAAAGTTCCGCGAACTACGTGATTTCTATGGCTGTCCGACGAAAGTGGAGCCCGGAGTATCTCGAGCCATTCGGCTAGCGCTAATGCTACACAGAAATGTGTAATGGAACACTCGCTCTGCCCTGCGGCAGACGGACCCCGTCCATCATGTTTCTGTACTTTTTACAGTATCTAATGTCTTGCGTTAGATATCCCAGAACATGATATGATTGACGAGGTTGAATCGACGTGGTGGTCCATATAAAGCTTCGTAGATAGTTGTTCTAGTTTCTCTCCTTAAAATATATCTCCCCCACGTGGATATTATTACCTTCCTTTATTTTAGAATAGCTAATGGTGTTGGTAATTGCATTAAATGTATGTATTGAAGCCATTATACGTATACCCGTTAGTAGGTCAAACATTAAATCTCAGTTATCGTCATGTTTTATAAATATTGTCACCACTTATTTTGTTCTTTTTTTATAAGTTATTATCATTAGTGTAAAGATTTTGGTTACATTATCAAGTGATTTATGAACCTATGAAGTATATTGTAATACAAGCACGCAACCAACAACACAATTTCATAATATTTCTTCGAAACTTTAGTCCTTTTTCTAAATCATGACAGTACGATTTTGAAACTATATACTTATCAAAAACTTGACTGTTTTTTTGAAAGTTAATATACCTACGTCTAAAATTTGAGTTGAATAAAATAACATAACTTAATAATTGACGATAACTGAACTTTCGTTAATAATAATGTAACAGAAGTGTGTGTTTTTTCTTACGCTTCTAAAATATTCCCAGAACAGAGATATGAAAATACTCAACATTTTTTTTTCACAGAAGTAAGATAAATGTTAAGATAAACTTACTTGTGAGAAGGGGTCAACCGTGAAGACATTTTTTCACGAAGCGCTTTTTACCTTTTTTTTTTCTTCTGAATATTATATAGGTACCTACTTGTCTGAAGTTATAATTAGGACACGATTTACAAGCAGGAACAATCCCAGCTAGTGCTAACTATACACGTTGTCTATGTACTTAACTGATGTTGAAATATGGTGCGTATTAGCGATTTATAACCGAAACACGTAATTTTATTTACCGAATGAACTAGGTACATAAGTATAAAACATCAGTGTACTTTCTCTAAATTCAGATTTTTCGTTTTAGTCTGATCAGTTTCTACCTTAGGGAATGAGCTGAGCATCATGCATACCCTTACACTGCACGACGTGTATGCCTAGGTACTGATTTATCTTTACTATGTTCTTCTGTTACTAGCTTCTGTTAATTATTTCGTGTCGAGGGCAACGTTGCGACGGGTTCCGCGGCTCTGGTACAGTCACCGTGTGCCGACCATAATCTTATCGCATTAGAGGCCGGACATAGGAAGGGCATTAAATTTGAACGATCGTCGTGGAGCATCGGGCAGAACGAACGCGCCTGAAACCGGTCGGTCCGTAAATAATGGATTAGAGGTGAGGTGGGGGGGATCGGGAGGGGTGTGGCGCACGCACCGGCTGCGCGCGCGGGGAGCGGTGCGGGGCGCGGGGTGCGCCTCCCGTCAGCTGTTGCGCGACCGGGATCGCGCACTCCGCCAATGCATCGGCGTTGATAGCACACGCCGCCTGTCTCGCGCCCGACCGATCGCGACAGTGACATAGTGCAGTGACAGTGATCATGTGTAGTGTGTGACCTCATCCAGGATGTGCAGTGCCCGGACCACTACGCCCAGGAGCTGACCGACGCCACCAGGAGATGAGAAGTTATGTTACGCCACCGACCGAGGTGATTATTCCCGACCTCGGTCCTAAAAACACCATGCGTGCGCGCGGTGCCGTCACGGAGACGGCTCCGACGGGCCCGACCATCCCGGAGCATTTAGTTTTAATTTCCATCAAGTTAGTAGCACTTGGTAAGCGATCCCAAAATTTTGGCGCTTTTTTTTGGGTATTAACGAAAAAATACCACGCCGGGTGTAACATAAAAAGTTCATTTTTGAAATTTAACAATGGTTGTCGCCATTTCGCTCGAGGGTTCTCATTGTATGAAGGAAGGTGCGGCTCGTTTTTTTTTTATTTCAATAGTCTACTGCGAGTCGTTTTTTGGGTATTAATAATAAGAAAACCGGTACCCTCTGCTTAACTACCTACGTATTTTTTTGGGTTTTCAAATAATTCGTTCATCCCACGGTCTCAGTTGCAAATGGGGAGACTTCCTTCACTTCCTCGGTGATAAATAACAATATTTTCCGCATGTAACACGTAAAGTTCTGTTACGCCATTAAACTCTAGTAATTACACACGAATCAATTATAGGTAGGTATAATATTCCGCTAACTCCGATGATGTCTGGGGAATTAAATGTGACGTTATTTTATTGCTTATAAATAAATATGATGACTAATTTTATATCATAGAATAAAACGGAAATAACAAAAATAATTACTTTATTAAAGTTCCCATAAGTCTTAACTCGTCTTATTTTATTCGGTACCCATATTTTTTTATAATAAGAGCCCAACGCATTTATTTTAGGACATTCGTTGTCATAATTTACACATGAGTAGATACTTATGGCGGTAATTAGTCAAGACTGATGTTAACTTAGCATATTTTTATGTAAAAAAAGGAATTAATATTATGTCTTTATTATAATTATGTCTTTTTTTTATTCCAAAGTTAAAAGCTAATATAATTTTAGTACTTAAATTTATGTAAAATGTTTGATACATCAATTGTTATAGGTATGAGTATTAATGCCAGATCAATTAATCGCGATCTTAATCAAATTTACCCGCAATACCTATCTTTCAACTCCAACTACCTAGGTACCTACCTACTTTGTTTATATAATTATGCTATGTAGGTATAATTAGGTATATATATATTTATATATATATAAAATAATTGATGCAATCTTAGCAATAAACAATGCTGATCCAAATCTAGAAACTACTTAATACGAAAAGTAAATAATAATATCTTAGGCAATATAAACATAATCTATATTGGTTTTAAAGTTTCAAGAATATTTACGTTTGATTAGAAATCTTACATAATTGTTATTATGTAAGATTTCCAATCGTACGTAAATATTCTTGATACTTTAAAACCAATATAGATTATGTACCTACCTATTGTTAAGTTTTTCTAACTAGTTAGTTTCCCGCGTGCTGTTTCACCCGCGTAGGTCCCGTTACCTTGAGAATTTCATAATAAAATATAACCTATAGCATTCCTCGATTAATTAACTATCTAAAACTAAAAGAATTTTTCAAATTGGACCAGTAGGTAGTTTCTTATTTATCCTTTGTTATGTTTGCTAGAAGACGCGTATCTCAGAAAATACTATTCTGATTTGAAAAAAATCGCAGTGTTACATAGCCCATTTATTGAGGTAGGCTATATTTAATGACCTATAAAGTTTTTACGGGAACGGGTGGCAAACGGGTAGATAGTTCCTTAATAAATTAACTTTTTAATCTTATTTATTATCTACTTAGGTATATTATTGGAATGTTATCGGGTCCTTTATACCTATTATATTCTCAAACTTCATACCTACAGTGAACGTGACATCGCGTGCTTAATTCTTATAATTATTAACTTTCAATACAATCGAAAAGCATACAAAGATTAATGATCCCGATAATTCTGTCCGGATAACTTATTGCAGCATTGTTTATGTACACCTTTTCTGTTTTAGATCAAGAGTAATTTAAAAGAAAAAACTATTTATTTTATCTAGTTCTAGTGGCGTGTTAACTCTGACATATGAGGCAGGTGCGCTTAACACCTTATTCCATTCACTCTTCCGGCTTTATCCACTGAATATATTATCCGTTCTTTGTTTTATAGTCCTAGTCTTTAGAAGCATTTGGTCGTAAGTACCAGTTTACGACAAAGGCACATCCGACCTTATGCTTCTGAGAGTTATACTAGCAGTAGCTATCCTAGCCTTTGTTTGAATACATTAAATGCTGAGAAAAATATTCCATCGAATAACATTTCTGACTTTTACAATCATTTTGGAAAAGTAATGATAATTTGATTCGAAGGAATACATTCAAACGTTTGTATTAGTATAATGTGGCATTGCTGAGGTCATTCCAATGACAATCTCCGTTAGGTCCCGCGCAGGACAAAAAATCTTAGTGTAAAATCAGAGCTTTCGTTCCGGTCTGGTTAACAGATTATCCTCCGTGTCTCGGAAGGTACGTTAAGCAAAGGTCTCAATGGCATAACAGCATCTATGACAAACGTATATCAGATAACGGACAGTACCAGTAGCCTGTGGTCACCGACCCGCCTGCCAAGCGTAGTTACCACGGAAAAACTCCCTTCATTGCAGACCCATGCTTAGCAGTGGAAAAATACACAATATAACTTCACAATTCAGGTTTTAAACCAAGTTTTTTTACTACAACTTGAAATATTTCGGTTTCACCTTGACTCTGAACTTTTGTAGAGTACAATAACACCAGTTACACGTTCTTAATTATAATTTCAATGTTATCAAACTGATTATGAGAACCTTGCTCCACTCACGTGTCTCTTTAATCCATTGTTTTATTTACTTCATTATAATATGTATTTAAAAGAATGTTTACTACATGTATGGTTCAATATGAAACTGCGGCATATCATATTTGAATTGATAATAGCAGGCGTCGGTTAAGTTGATCCGACCATTTACTTTTTATGCTTAAGTTATCTTTAAACTTATTTTTAATTTACTAGCTGCCCCGCAGAGATCCTGTTCCCGTGGGGACTTCATCTGGAAATATGATCTTTGACACCCACAAATAATGTGCAAAGAATTTTCAAATTCGGTGCAGTAGATACAGAGAATATCCCACGAAAATTACTTCTTTATAATATTAGTACCTATCTATTGTGGATCCACATAAACTGTTCAAATAATCAATCCATTTATATATTTTAATAGCAGTCCCGGTTTTACTCGCATAATGGTGTTTTATTTTTGTTCATTCTCTTTTGTCCAAGTATGAGAAATTCCATTCAGAAGTGGTTTCCATATACATATAAAAAATAATTATTGCAATCATTTCAGTATTATTTAAAGAAGATTCATTACAAACAAAACTACATATCTTTTTTTTATGTTTTTGAATACCTACTGTACGGAAAAGTTTACCATAATTATACTATGTTTCAAAATTGAGATTAATAAAATTCGACCACCGACAGGACTCGAACCTGCATCTTAGATTAAGCCCCCTTAGGTTAACGTCCCCCTTAGAGACGTTTTGTAAAAGGGATTAATACATAATTATCTTCTGTTGGTATAATATTAATAATTAAAAATCTATTTAAAATAAAGAAGCAAGAGAGCACAGACATAGACAAAATATTATAAGTATTTGAAATTCCATCAGTAACTCCATTTGGTGCAATTTTATTCATATCAACGACAAACTGATGACTTTCTAACGTCCCTTGCTCATCAAATGTACATATTAAGTTTTTTTATTACATTTTTTATACCAAATTTACGGATGGGCCCAGTTTTTGTCTTATTTTTTTGTCGTTTACAGCTAACGTCAGTCTTTTTGCCCTTCGTTAATATACCGGCTTTTACGACGATCCCATTTCGACTGCATTTTTATATGTTTGAATCTTGTATTGGCTGTTTTTGTGTCCTTTTATTTAAAAGTAACGTAGGTATTTAGCTGTTCGGTGGTTTAATCATTTGTCATTAAACCGATCTGTGCTTCTATTTCAAAAGCAACAACCGTTGCATGTGATTTTTTCAAGGCACATTATTCTTCTTACTTTGCCGTATTTAGTTTTTACTTGAGTTATCAGCATTGTACATATGAGCCGCCAGATTAGTAATTATTAACTTTAATCATGAATATATAACTCTGTTATTTCAAGTCCTTGCATTTAGAAGGTGGGGCTGATGCATCGTTTGTGCATCAAGCGCGAAATGCGATTTAAAAGCAATCTCGTCGTCTCGTGCGCTCAATTTCCGTGCCAAATATCGCATGATCAGTCAATTCGACTGCCACTAGTCTAATCTATGGACATACATATTTATATATACATGTGTTTTGCGTTTTAGTTAGTAACTAGCGGCCCGCCCCGGTTTCGCACGGGTGGACTTTTATACCCTACCCCTGCCCTACCCTACCCCTACCCAAACCCTACCCTACCCATACCCTACCCTGCCCTACCCCTACCCTACCCTACCCCTACCCCTACCCTACCCTACCCTACCCTACCCTACCCTACCCCTACCCAAAAGTATCCTATGTCCTTCTCCCAGTTCTTAGCTACCTCCCTACCAATTTTCAGCCAAATCGGTTCAGCCGTTCTTGAGTTATAAATAGTGTAACTAACACGACTTTCTTTTGTTTTTAAAATGTATTCTGCTATTCAGGGCGGAGACAAATCCAACGAAACAAAAACCATGAAAATTGATCCAGCCGATCTCGAGTTATAAGTGTTGTAACAAACCCGTCTTTGTTTTATATATATAGATTAGTATTAGTATTGGATCTATGAACCCATTTTGATGAGTTCAGTAGATCCAAATATTACCGCACACACTTCTTTATAATATCAAACGTATTTATAATATTTGTAAGATAAACTGCGTAATGAATGTCTTAGTTACGAAACAAATCCGTGGTTCTCATGCGATAATATTTATATCTTTCATCTGCATAGCGTTTCGGAGAAATAACATAATAAAATGTTCTAACAACCCAACAAAAATGTACGATGACTTGATCGTGTAATCATGTTATTATAATTTCTTTGTATGTGGTTTTAGCTTATGATATTGTTATTTTATATTATTAGAGATATATTTAAGTTAGTTATTAGCCACGAAGCTTTTGCTACTTCACCAGGCATTAGGACGAGTCTTAAAAGTGGACTTAAAAATGCGAAATAGTGCATATTTTTAATCTTTACTAATGCGTACATAGAAAGCTGAAGAGTTTGTTTGTTTGCTTGAACGCGCTAATCTCAGCAACTGCTGGTTCGATTAAAAAAAATCTTTCAATGTTAGATAGCCCTTTTTTCGAAGAATGCTTTAGGCTATATTTTATTATAAAGTTCCTACGGGAATGGGAGCTACGCGGGTGAAACTTCGCGCGGGAAATAAGATAATGAAATAAAGGCGTTAATGGTTCACAATGTGGTCAATATCCTAACCAGCTCGCGAGCCAGTTTTAATTATTAATTGTTGTTACGTAATAATTAGCGATTATTTAAACACAATCGTTTAGTTAACTACGTTACTTGTTGTTTTTTAGCGACTAATTAATTACTTGTCGGTCTACAGTTTTTTAAAGCGAAATTGAAACTGTCGTGTCTACTACGCTTTCAGCTCTAAACAAATAAATTGATTGGGATGAAATTTTATACAATGATGGACTAGATGTTATCTGCCTATACTAATATTATAAAAAGAAAGTATTTGAATTTTTATACATATTTATGTTTGTTACCAATAAATTCAAAAACTACTCGATGGATTTCGATAATTATTTTACCATAACAATGCTATATTATCCCTAAGTAACATATGCTTTATTTAATTATGAAGTTCCCACGAGAGCGGGAGCTACGCGAGTTACAACCGCGGGAAGTCTATATAAAACAGTTTTTATACAAACAATATGTAACTTATAAAACGAAACGAAAAGCTAAGCAAACATAAACATTTTATAGAGAACAAGGCTATAAAATAAGGTAATGTAACCCTTATTATTCGCTTTGTAAACAATACAGCTTGTTAACAGCAAAGTAATAAAACTATTGTTTGTTTGAATTATATTTGTATCGGTAGTTAAATGGCGATTCATATAAAAAGGGATTTTTTTCGGACGGACGTGCGTAGTAAATCGAGACTTTGAGCAGAGCTCCAGCCTTAATAGGTTTAAAAACTACAATCTAAGCAACCTGCGCAAGAGAGCATGTGGGGCAGAGAATGTGGGGCTTGGAACTCGGTTCAGGGCAGTCGCTGGCGATGAGATTGAGGGATTAGGACTTTTAGTATTTAAGGGGGTTTTGTGCAACTATCTATAAAAAGGATAACTCAGCAACTCATTTGTACAATTAAAGAAAACTTGTTGTTATTTAAGAAAATTTAAGAATACTAGCTTCCTGCGTAGCTTCCGTTCTCGTGGGAACTTCATAATAAAAAATAGCCTATAGCATTCCGCGATAAATAGGTAATTAACACTGAAATACATTTTTAAATCGGACCTGCAATTCTTGAGATTCTTTCGGTGTTGGATAGTCCATTTATTAAGGAATAGTATAGGCTATTTTCAATTAAGAAGTTCCCGCAGAATCAAGAGTTACGCGGCACCAATTTTTTGAGCACCTGCCACTCTGAAACACTAATAGTTTTGGTGCTCAAAACTTTGTGCTGAAAGAGGAATTCTCCGCGACTTCGATTTACACAACTAACTTTAAAATACGTGCAAAGCGATGAATTGCATGATGTGCATAATAATCGCTCATCGGTACACGAATACAAGGGGTTATCTCGTGTGACGATAAGAAGTTATTACTAAATAACAGTAATTAAATACTACTTATTACATTTACATTATGAAGTAGTATTGGCGAAGTTTTTCAGAGTCTCAAGTAGAATAAGACTGCTTTTAAGTTGAAATGCTGTATAAACTGACAGTTAAAGATCAATCTTGTATATTGATTATATAATTGTGGACCTATTACAACCTCCGTAGCGTAGCGGTAATTGGCTCGCTTTAAATCTCGGAGGTCGTGGGTTCGATTCCCACACCGGACAAGAAATCTTTGTGTAAATTCTAAGACTTCTTTCTGGGTCTGGTTGGTTGAGGGACTACCCTCCGTGCCTCGGAAAGCACGTTAAGCCGTTGGTCCCGATTGTTATAACATTATCTATAGCAAACGAACCAGGGAACGGGCAGCAGCGTTTCCCCTGTGTATTACAACATAACACTGCGGTCACCAATCCGCCTGCCAAGCGTGGTGACTATGGCAAAGACCCTCCCTCGGGAGGAGGCCCATGTTCAGCAGTGGACGTTATACGGGCTGATGATGATGATGATGATGGACCTATTATTTTGAAACTTAACGAATATACTCGAAATTATAATATTATAGATGATATTTCATTTTTAATTAACTTAATAATAATTATGAAAATAATTGAACAACGAGTATTTTCACATGCTAATATTTGAAATTAGTAATATTATACAACTAGCTTTTACCCGCGGCTTTGCTCGCAGTGAAGCCAATGTCCCTACGTTAATGCCATAAAGAAATTTATTCAGCACTTAGGTGTTTACATACACTTGTGCTTGTCAATAGACACACTTGTACTTTTAATACTTCCAAGAATAAGTGTACAAACTTTCATGATGATCGGTTGAGTAGTTCTCGCGTGAAAGCGTTATAAACAAACGGACATTCACATTTATAATACAATTAGAAGGGATAATCGAATACGAACCATTATTGATTTCATTTATTTAATACGACAAAACCAACCTACTCGAGTGTAAAATAAAAAAAATATAGTTTCGATTTTTTTTTTTTTTTCATTTTTTTTTTAAAAAGACAACTCCCGCACTAGCGAAATAAATCCCTATGTCGCGGGGTAAAATAAAAAAAAATATAGTACCTACCTATGTGCATTTAATACATATATATTTTACATCCAATCTTTATATTTATCAATACTAATATTATAAAGAGTAAGGATTTGATTGTTTGTTTGTATTAAGCTATGAAAATACCGGACCGAGAAGACGTGAGTGGATGAAGGTGATATGTCACATAATTTAAATTTAGAGTAAATCGAAGTCAAAGTTTCACATTTATTTTTTGAGATAAGTCGCTACAAAACTAATGTTTGTATTAAACTATGATGCCAAGTTGTGTATATAACCTGAAATATTAATGGTATGAAAGCAACCAAACAACTTTATATTTTTTATTATTTAATTTAAAAAAAAATCTTGACATAACTCCTTTTTTATTAAACAAAATAAACTTTTAAGTTTAGATATTAAAAATGAGGTTCTAAGATGTATGTAGTTGTCTCGTAAAGCCTTAAATGGACGATCTAAGATCTGTAGTCGTATTGTATTGACATATCACCTTCATCTATGCAAAAAAACTCAAAAACTCAAAAATGCGACATATCACCTTCATCCACTCACGGCTTTGATTGAAATAACAAATATCCTTTTATAAAGCTACACTATCCCCGGATTCGGAAGTTCCCACGGGGACGGGAATAACGCGGTTACCGCGCGCGGGAAGCTTGTATTTTTATATAGTTCTTTGTAAATAGCGACATACATACGCGTATTGTGTAATAAACTGAGCGTGTATGCCCACAAAGTGCAATGACCGCCCGTTTACTACAAATATATTGTGCTCACTCATATTGCTCACGATTAATCGTCCTTATCTAATTTTAAATTAGGGTCCAATTATGTTCTTGGAATATTAATTAGTTTTGTTCATTATTATTTTTCATGTTATTCGGTCAATCCTCTCAAGGTGACTGGTAAAGCACCCACTGCCCACACACAATGCATTGACGTCCACAGTCTGATTATGATTGTTATTTTTAATATTTGACTTGTTTAAAAAATCTGGACATAATGCAATTTTAATGACGCATCATTTAAAGTATTGTTTAACAACTTGTTGGTACGATTTAAAATAAATTTAAGATATGAACGTTGAAATAGTTTTACTTGATACATTAGGTATTAATAAATAGTCATTTAGTTATATGAAGTTTGTGCTGTCCAAGCAAATATAGTAGCACACTTAACTATAAACATTAAAAAAAGAAAATAATAATAATTAAAAAAACATATAAGCAGGACTACAGATGACGTCATTTTCTTTGCGTAATAAAAGCCGCACAGAGTGCGCCCGCTTGCGCAGGTTTAAACCATTTATTAACGCTGGGGCTCTGCTCGCCTTTATGCCCAGTGAAGTAGCAAAAGCCTCTTGGCTACTTACGTATGTTCGTCCGAAAAAAACCTACTACCTATTCCATTGTTTATAAGATTTGTTCTGTATATTTGTTGCATTCATAATGATATTTATTCGTGGGCATTACTCACAGTCATCGAAACCCTATTTGCTCACTCGTATAATTTCCTATAATTTGCCTCGCCTTGTTTTTTTTCCACTCCTTTTTCCACAGAAAACACTTATTATCTTTGTTTACAATGGTATAGCTGACAACTTGAACAGCCGGTTTTTAATACATATTTTATTGTGTAGTATTTTCATCGTAAAGGATACAAACACGATTGGTATTGAATGAAATGATGCAATCAAAAGACAAGGATTCAATTAGCTCCGTGGTGGTCGAACATCTATAAAAGGAAATTCATTGAAAGTAAAGTTATTTTATTTATTACTAGCTTCCCGCGCGCGGTTTAACCCGCGTAACTCCCGTTCCCGTGGGAGCTTTATAATTAAATATTACACTCAGGGTGAATGTAGCTTTTCAATGGTGAAAGAATTTTTGAAATCGGCACAGTAGTTTTTGAGTATATTCATTATACATCATCATCAACAGCCCTGCTGAACATGGGCCTCTTTTTAACAGACCGTGGCAAGCCAGGCATTTAATCATTATACATATTACATAGGTATTATCACAAGCTAATAATATTTAGAAATACTATTAAACAATTGTTTTGTTTTTCAAAATCTAACAAAAACTTAAGCAAATATGTATATGGAACTCAGTTTCGAAAATGTTTAATTAGTTTTTTTTATGCACTTATTTTTTTTTTTACTTAGTAATTAGTTTTTCTTTTTAGTTTAAATTTAAATGTTAGAATTAAGCATTTTCTTGTTGTTATTTAAATTATTTGAATCAAATGAAATATATTAATCCTTTTTGATATGATTTCGAAAAATATTTTAGTTGTGCCCTTTTTCATTATGTCAGCATTAACAGTATATCTATATTAAATAAATAAAATTGTAGTGTCTGTTACCATCTTTTTTATTTGGACTGACATTTATTTATTCAGTCACAATTATAAGTTTTTATCCTCTTACAAGCCTATTAGAGCCGTCTGCCCACTGCAAGTGTACATTCGGTTATTACTGCCATCGGAAACGTTAATGAATGTAAATATGTCGCGATAATGTACCGCTATAAACTGTGACTACTTAGTGCTTGTGCTTATTATCTAATTTATTTATTATTGTTCAAGTTAAAGGTTATACGTTGATGCTAAAATTACTTTTGAAATTATATGCAGTGGTGTACCTTCTGCCGGTAGTTAAGTTATTAACTACTGGATGTAGGTACCTTTTTTTATACGTGATGGAAATCTTTTAAATACTTCCCACCGCTTTGGGGGGGACGGTGTACTAGCTGTACCTAGCTGGGCTAGCTGTGATTTTTGTAAGCAGTCCAGTAGTTCCGTAGCTTATTAAATGCAGACGAACAATCAAATTGTTCCTCTTTGTAATATTTGTATTATAAATATTTACACTCTATATTTGAAATCAGGTATAGTCTGGTTGGTTGGGAATACCTCTGTGCTTCGGAAAAGCCGTTAAGCCGTTGGTCCCGATGGTTGCAACATTATCTATAGCAATCGTATACCAGGGAACGGGCAGCAGCGTTTCCTTGTGTGTTACAACATAATATTGTGATAACCAACCCGCCTGCCAAGCATGGTGACTATGGCAAAAACCCTACCTTGGGAGGAGGCCCATGTTCAGCAATGGACGTTGTGATCTGATTATGATGATGATATTTAAAATATATTTAGTACAGCAAAAGTTGACCAATAAAGACAATCATTTCATTACATCATTTGTCATCGTGTCACTTCCTTCTCTATACATACCACCCGTATAAAATATTCATAAACAACCCGTATTATATCCCTCCATTAAGATCAAGTGATAATTATTACGATTAATTTACATTGCGTGTATAAAAACTGCACACTTGAGTTACATATATATATGTAAGCTGTCAAATTAATGCGATAAAAAAAAACAATTAACCAAGTATAATGGTTAATTTATTTTTGTTTTAATACCTGCTATGATCGGTGATTTTATAAGATAACTATAGGTTTTCTGTGTATGTGTATAATTTATGTCAACAGTGGTTAAGTACAAGTACAGTATCAATAGGTAATTAGGTTGAAAATCAAATGTAACAAATTAATTTTTCACCCTTTAACACATTTACTGGATGACTTTTTTAACTGTCTTAAAAATAATAGGGCGTGATATGTATATGAAATAGATGTGTAAGGCATAGTTATTTTATCATTTTTTTACTGGCATTGAGTGTAAACCGTAAACGTAAAAAAGTAGGTAATTACACTATTCATTCACTCTTTTCATTCATATTTGATTGCTGTCTAGTATTATAGGCACCTATTTTAACTAACGTAACGTATACCTAAGTAGGTACGTATTTTGATCGTTATGATTTTTACTCCAAGTCAGTAAAAAAAGAAAGATAAAATAACTATGCCTTAGACATCTATTTCATATAATAGGGCGTGATATGCCCCATTATTTGTAAGACTGTGAAAAAGTCGCCTAGTATAAAGCAGTCATACAAACTAAACATTAATATTACGACTGCACCGGTGGCTCAGTGGTTACGGTAGTTGCTTCTGGGACCTGGTGTTCTGGGTTCGATTCCCACCCGGGACAATTATTTGTGTGAACCACAAATAATTGTTCTGAGTCTGGGTGTACTTTGTGTCCGTGAAATGTATGTTTGTAAAGTCCCCCGCGACACAGGGATTCATTTCCCTAGTGCGGGAGTTGTCTTTTTTAAATACAATTTTAAATACAATACAATATTTCATTTTAGTTGCAAGACGGTCGGCGCCCCTTCGTAGAACCTACATAATCTGGTATTGCTAAACAGTACGGCCCACTTTGCCGACAGTTGCACAAAACTCCCCTAAAATACTAAAAGTCAGAATCCCTTAAGCGACCGCCCAGAGCCGAAGTACAAGCCTTCGCGCCTTTGGCAGGTTGCTTAGTTTGTAGTTTTTCAACCATTTATTAAGGCTGGAGCTCCGCTCGCCTTTATGCCGGCGAAGTAGCAAAATCCTCGTGGCTAACTAGGTATGTCAGTCCGAAAAAGAAGCTCCATTTTGCCATATACATTAATTTTAATTATAAAGTGAACGGCAGCTACGCAGCGGTTTATATTTTTACCCTACGCCTCATCTTCGTCTTGCCTGCATTATATAGTTTTTATTTACGATTTTATTTTTCTTTGATGACCTTCAAATTTGTTTGTTTGTTTATCATTGTTGTAAATCGCACAAGGTTACGAGGTTAATCAGACAAATTACGTAATACATATACAAGGTGTAACGGAAAGGGTATATACATAGAAAGAGCAAGGCTTGTTTGGATGATAACAAACGATATGGCAAGGGTTATTTAATCCTATCTCTTTAATTCCGGAAGTAATGATTTTTTTAAATTCATAGATACCAGAAACCAAACTTTTCAAATTGAAATAAATACATCACTAGCACTCAATCAGCTGATCGATGACAACGAACTATATGCAAGTAAAAATAAACCTCTTACTCCTGGTATTTCCGAAAAAATCCGCGTAAATTTAAAGATCTAAGCATACATAGGAACAGACATACAGCGGGTAGCGACTTTGTTTTATACTATGTAGAGATTAGTTTCATCTTAAATCTTGAAAAAATATTATTATTTTAAACATCATATTAAAATAACTATTACATATATTCCAAACGGACTTCGGAACAAAATCTCTGCGAAGCCATTTTAGCAAAGCTATGGGTAGGTAGTTTAAATTTCTCATAAATCTTGTAGAACGCTTAAGTTTTCACTTAAAAGCGGTTTTGGCCACAAATCATGGCTTACAACAATGTACAGTAAAACTCGCATGAAAGTCTCATGTATGGTATATAAGGTGCTACCAAATTATATGCCTTTCCATTAATAGGAGATAGTATCGTAGAGATGTGTGAAGAAGTTTTTGTTAATATATATAAGACTAGCTGACCCGACAGACATTATCCTGTCTTAACTGACTAAGACTGCACCGGTGGCTCAGTGGTTACGATAGTTGCCTCTGAGACCTGGTGTTCTGGGTTCGATTCCCACTCGGGACAATTATTTGTGTGAACCACAAATAGTTGTTCTGAGTCTGGGTGTTCTTTGTGTCCGTGAAATGAATCTTTGTAAAGTCCCCCGCGACACAGGGATTTATTTCCCTAGTGCGGGAGTTGTCTTTTTAAAAACGAAAAAAAAAAAAACTAAAACTCTGTATTAAATTGAACCGTGATGATAACCGTTTTTACATCCTCTTTAAAAGTTGAGGTAATTCGTTTATTACAAATTATTCTTTACATACTCACAACGTGTTCTTAAAACTTTATCGATTTCAGAATAACTTTTAAATTTAAGTCTATCAATTAAAACAGTAATCAAAAGGTTTACCTCTTGAAGGTTTACCCCAATATACTATATTCTTCTATATTTTATACGATATAAAATTATATTAGAATATGTTACGCAGGATTCCACTCATCCCGCAATACACATGGGGGTGCGGCTAGCATAGATAGTTTTGGATTGAATTTAATATCACATTATTTTCATTAAAAATTACAGAAATGTTTTACTAGCGTTATCACAATAGTTTATAACTGCTGTTAAAGGGAAAGCATATATTTAAGAAGCCCTATATACTAGTGGTCATTGTTCAGTGAGTAGACAATGGGCATGCGGGCGAGGTTCAAGGTTCGTTGCCACCACAAACGACCCACATAATTGACACTCAGATATCATCTAAGATTATTGAAATAATAATTGTACAATTTGTAATATTTGATCACTAACATTTCAAAGTTTTTAGCTTTTGTAGTATCATTGTGTTTAAGTACTGCGTCCTGCGGTGACCCCGCATTTAATTCCTGTGTCCCTCCATTGGTTTAGTGTGGCGTTTTTAAATATTTTGTTAAAAAAATATAAGATTATAATTCTTTTAATTTTATATTCAATTTGTTCTGCGACATTTTTATTTAAATTAATACGTTTATTTGTGTATCCTTGTTATTTTTTTAAACTAGCTTCATTTCGCATAACAACCAATGGCTTAAAATGCCTCAACCAACCAGACCCGGAAAGAAATTTTAGTAATAACACAAATATTTCTTGTCGGGCGTGGGTATCGAACCCACGACCTCCGAGATTTAAAGCGAGTCATATACCGTTACGCTACGGAGATTGTCCCGCCACGCTACGGAGGTTGTCTAAAAATCATACTGGTTCTTTGAAAATTTGTTGATTGTCATATTTCGGTTTTCTAACTTATATAAAGAAACACGATATGATCTTCATAACAGAAAGAGTAGATGTATCTATACAACAGAACTAATAATAGACCGGACAGGTTAGGAACTAGCATCCCACGAAACAATAGGCGTGTCGTATTGCACAAGCAATTCCTATCAGGCCACGAAGCGCGACCGCGTTCACTTTCGCCCACTATTTATGTACGATGTGAGTTACTAATGTTACTATACCCTAGTATTTCTTGTAGTTAGGTTTGTAAGTAAATATGCGAGTATAACTGAAGAGTATAAACAGTTAGTTAAATTTTGGGGAAGGATTGTAAAGGTAGGGCAGGGAGATTTGACTTTGCGGTTTCTATAGTCATTGTGTCGCAGTATGGATAGATCCTCCATTTATTAAGGCTGGAGCTTTGCTCTCGCCTTTATCGCCCGGTGAAGCAGCAAAAGCCTCGTGGCTACCTAAGTAATATGTCGATCCGAAAAAGAAATTGGATAGATGTTATTAATATTATGAACAAGAAAGTTTATAAGTATGGATGGATGTTTGTTACTTTTTCACGTAAAAACTACTGAAAGGATTTGGCGGAAACTTTGCACGGGGATAGTTAATCAGCTCGATTAACATATAGGCTACAAAAAATCACGCTCCGACCCACTGGAGCAGAGTAACACGGGTAAAACCGCGGGGCTCAGCTAGGCTATTAATATTTATTAAATATTTACAAGGAGTTGACGCTATCACGTCAGATACTTTTTTTTTTTTTATATTGATATAATCCTAACATAATTATAATCTTGCAAAACAGCTATTAACGATACGGATCATGTGGATCATTGGATTGTTTACAATTTAAAAGAGTCCCCATTTTGACTTATACATAAATAATGTTATAAAGGGAAAAAATCGCGTCGGACTGCTACTCTGCTTCAGTAGGTCATAGTGTTATGATATACAGCCTTATTTTTCCGGCGGTAAATGCAGTTACGCATTCCCACCGCCGCTGCAGCGTTAACGCGCGCTGGTGGTGGGAGATGCGGGACTCGGCCTCTCCATAGTATGCTAAACTCATACCACGAGGAGAGGACCCTACACCACTAAAAACCCCCGGACATACATTCGATCCGCCGTTGGCGGGGGCCGGGTCAAATTATATAGAGCAATCCGGCCCAAATTATATAGAGCCTATAATATCCTGATCCATCTTGCAAACCTGTGCTAATTGACTGCGCCGGTGGCTCAGTGGTTACGATAGTTGCTTCTGAGACCTGGTGTTCTGGGTTCGATTCCCACCCGGGACAATTATTTGTGTGAACCACAAATAGTTGTTCTGAGTCTGGGTGTACTTTGTGCCCGTGAAATGAATGTTTGTAAAGTCCCCCGCGACACAGGGATTTATTTCCATAGTGCGGGAGTTGTCTTTTATTCAAAAAAAAAAATTCAAAAAAAAAAATTATCGGCAAAAGACTAACAAACATCTTAGATACAAAAATTACTAGTATTTATTACGTAAAATTAGCTGATGTCTAAAGTTATAGCGTAAAGAATCTAGTTTAATTCTGTTGTACTACGTATACGTTGTAAAAACAGCTAGATTTGTACGTCAATCTTAATAAGTTATTGTTAAATTACAACAACTTTTTTTTTTTTTTTTAATTACAAGAAAGTGACGGAACACGCATATGGCCCACCTGATGTTAAGCGGTATCATCTGCCTTTAACAATGCCATTACCACGCAGGGCACGTCCTCGTAGAACGAGCCCTACGTGGTATTGCATTGCGCCCGTCACCCTGAGACATAAGTTGGAAAGTCCCATTGTGTGTCTGTAATTTCACCGGCACCCACACCCTTCAAACCGGAACACAGCAATGCTAACATTACTGCTTGGCGGCAGATATAGGTACGGTGGCAGTACTTCCCCGGACGAATTATTTCACAAAGAATCCTACTGCTACTATATGATGTATCTATGATGTATCTGTTGCAAATGCAAGCAGGTAAGACAAAGAGTAGTGTTTATAATAGTTACGGCGTGGGAACCGACTGCACAACAAACATTTATATTATGAAATCTTCATTAATATGCGATAACTCTTATAAAACGTTTATACCTTTCAAACGACGATTAACTTGTCCCACGTTAATAAGACAATTAATCGGCTTTAAATATAACTAGCGGCCCGCCCCGGCTTCGCACGGGTGGACTTTTATACCCTACCCCTACCCTAACCCTAGCCTACCCCTACCCTACTCCTACCCTACCCCTACCCCTACCCTACCCTACCCTTACTCTACCCCTACCCTACCCTATGTTCTTTCTCAGGCTCTAGACTATATCTGTACCAAATTTCATTTAAATCGCTTCAGTAGTTAAGGCGTGATTGCGTAACAGACAGACAGACAGACAGAGTTACTTTCACATTTATAATATTAATAAGGATAGTACTATATAGTACATTTTCCGTGTGGTCTCCGGCTTAGAATAGACCACCCCATGTCTTCTCATGGGTGTCGTAAAAGGCGACTAAGGGACATATGGCTGATGGATGGGCAGCAGCATCTATTAGCTCAAGGTTTACATCTTACTGCGATCACCAATCCGTCTGCCAAGCGTGGTGATTATGGCAATATCCCTCAACGATCCTGGCTTGCCAAGGTCTGTTAAGAGGAGGCCCATGTGATGATGATGATGATGATGAAGTACATAATATTGTCTTTTTATAGTATAAAAAAAAAAAAAACCAAAACATAAACAAAAAAAAAAAGAATTATATTCGTATGTTGCATGTTCTATACTTATATTATAATGGGGAATGATTTGATTGTTTGTTTGTATTGAAAAGGCTCCGAAACTACTTTGACCGATTTGAAAAATTCTTTCACCTCTGGTAAGCTACACTATTCCCTGATGACATAGGCGTTTATTAATTACTAGCGACCCGCCCCGGCTCCGCACGGGCGCAATGCTGATGTATTATACATATAAACTTTCCTCTTGAATCACTCTATCTATTAAAAACCGCATCTAAATCCGTTGCGTAGTTTTAAAGATTTAAGATATAGGGACAGAGAAAGCGACTTTGTTTTATGCTATGTAGTGATGAAGTTCCCACGGGAACGGAGGTACGCGTGTGAAACCCCGCGCAGGAACCCTAGTACTAATATATATACAAGATTCGTTTGTATCTCATCCACTTTACAATATTTCAGTTACAGTTTAAAAATTTGATAACAAATGATCACGAACATTATTAAACCAATGTGACAGTATTCGTTTATTATTGTATGTATTCAATAAAAAATAAAAACTAGCGACCCGCCCGGTTTCGCACGGTTAAAACCCTTGCCATATCGTTTGTTATGATCCAAAGAAGCCTTGCTCTTTCTATGTATTTACCCTTTCCGTTACACCTTGTATATATTGAAGAGATTTGATTGTTTGTTTTGAATGGATTCCGAAAATGAACCCATTTCACAAAATCTTTTGAACATTTTTAAGCTACGTTAGTCGTAGTCACTTAGGCTAATATTATATGTACATAATAAAGTTAATATAAGCAATAGAACAATAAATGAACCTATAATAAGACCACATAGCCATACACAACATAAATGTGTACATACCAAAGCAATTATGTAGTCGCAACGCAACGGTAGCATTTTTTTTTTCACCATCGTAGCTGTAATAGTTATCATCCATCGTGATGTACGGTAATCCTTTGTTTTTTATGATCACGACACGACACAAAGGCGTCGGCTACGAGGCCAGTGCCTGTCATCAGCTCGCCAAGGTTACTGCACTCGCAATTACGGAACATATGCAATGCCCTTTGTCACCACTACTATTTGTTTTCGTGACAATAGTTGATTGTGTGAGTTTATTATTTGTGGAACTCGAATTGGGAGTCTACAAAGTACTAGATTATGTTAACGATGGCGATGTTACCAAGTCTTGTTTGAATGGTTTTGATGATTAATGATTGAGTAAGGCCATATTTTTAATTCTATTTTAAAATGCTATTTTTTTTCTTTATCAAAAATTTTACTAGCAGCATTTTGCAGTTGACTAGTTTTCGTGCTAAGCTAAAATGCTTTTGTTACTAGTGGGTTCACATCAGTAGTGCAATGGGTGGGGATCGAAGCTGCGTCCACAAGATCACAAGTCCGACGCCCTAGCCATTGAGCAATGGCCGCTTCGAATTTTTAAAACTCTACGGTAAAAGTACGTTTTTAGATAACTTAAGCTAATGACCACTTAAAACCGTTCATAACGCTTCGCCTTCCCTTCATAATGCTTTAGAAATCAAATAAAGTCAATCAAAACACTTCTAGTTGGTAAAATAAAGGGCTATGATCTCAGAATGTGACACAAATGTTATTGAAAAGCAGTATAGACGGTCGGTCGTCTGTATTATCATGTGTGGGCGAATATTTTCATTTAGCGCTCTATATGATATAACATTTATGTATACATACAAACAGACTACGTCGCTCCATTGCTTTCGTCATTAATAAATATTAATTTTAATAGATATTCTTCTGTTTATTTAATGGCGATATAAGTATGTGAAGAAATTATAAATTAATTTTGATATTCAAATTATGACGGATCCATTAATTTACTCCATTAATTAATTCACTACTTTACCGGGTAATTTAACTTTATGTGAGCCTATTGATGGTTATAAAAAAAAAATGGCTACTGAAATTATTCCATTTGTGCAATGAATGTCTAGCTCCGCTTAAGTATAAGAATTGCATATTTAATTTTAAATCGCTGATTTACTCGCTTCGAAAACTGATAATAATTGACTCGAGTTAAACCAGTAGTACTGAACGATGTAATACTAATGTCTGTCGATACGGTACGTCATGGCATGCAGTAGGTATTATGAATAAGTTATATGCACTTGACATGGTTACTTAACAAAGAATGACATCTAGGAACTTTGTAATGACTAGATTATGTCACGATTGTAAAGGTTAGACTCAGGTTCAGGTAAAGTTCAAATTTAATTTTATGTTTTATCGTATTGTATCGTGAAGTATAAAACATTAATAATTGGACATTGGGCAACAAAAACTAATAAACAAAAGATAATTTTATAGAAAAGTTAGTCTATTCCTGTGGTAATCGTTTTATAAAATGCAGTCTGTCCTCAATTTGTGATAAGCTTAGGAATATTTAAAAGCGATCCCATACATTGTTAGTGTTTCATACCCAAAAGATATATACCCTATTTCTATGACTCCACTGTCTGTCTGTATGTCACCAGCCTGTTTTTCATGAACCGTGATAACGAGACATGCTATAACAACAACAAATGCTGAAAACAGAATAAAATAAATATTTAAGTGGAGCTCCTATACAACAAACCTGTTTTTTTGCCGTATTTTGCTTGATATTTATGACGGCAACAGTCCAGACGCTTGAAGATTATCGTATCAGCTCTATCTCATAATAATATTGCATTGTTACCCGAATAACATAAGCATACAAAACTAAAACTAAATCGCGAACCGCGTACTAAGTCAAATTTAACCATTAATTGGTGAAAACTTTTTACAAATGTTTTTGAAATCCATTCCACAATTTTTCTGTTTATTCATTACACACAAATCGACTCTTCCTAATATCGGGATATACATACATAGTTTGTTCAAAAAGCAAATTCCCGTGTAACATTTATTGGACGGAAATTTCTCCAATCAGGTATAACATTTGTCAAATAACACGTGTAACTGAATTTGATTGAACTCGCCACACATCCGACGCTTGCAAAATTTGATGCATTTTTGGTTAAAGCACGTAAAAGTGGGAAGTGTAAACATTTTATTTTGAACATTTACGGTGTTGCGCTTTATTGAATTATCTCGAATGGCGTGGAATTTTATTAAAAAGTCGGATATTGCTTAATTGGTTTTGGTTGTTAATATTACCGATGTCAATGATATGGTTTAGTGAGCAATTTTATTTTGTAAATACTTTTTTTTATTTGATCAGTCCGTTCACGTCCTCTAATGAACTTGGAGAGAGAAGAGTCTTAACATACCTTGGAAAGCCTAGGTCGCTGATAGATGCTGCTGCCCATTCATCAGCGGTATGTCGCCTCTTACGATGCCCATGGGAAGTGGTATATTCTAAGCCGGAAATCACATGCCTTGTAATTAATCACTATCTGTTACTTAGAGTAAAACTCGAGAACGATTAGATCAATTTCGTTGATTCTTTTTTTATTGTGTTAGTTATTTCGTATAGGGTCACGGTTTGTATTGAAAAACATCGGAATGTTCACTGGGAACGTGAACTTAAATGGGCAACCCCGGCCGAAAAGTTTTCAATAAAATAACATTATAACACACGCCAGGCAAGAAATCTATGTGTAAATCTAAGATTGATTGCGAGTCTGGTTGGTTGAGGAACCTCCGTGCCACGGAAGACGTTAATCCCGATTCTTATAGCAATTGTATACCAAGGAACGGGCAGCAACGTTTCTCTGTGTGTGTAATTGTTATTACTTAATACTGCAGAACAAATCCCCCCCTCGGCACGAGACCCATGTTCAGTAGTGGACGTTACACGGGCTGAAGATGATGATGAAGTAGTAAAAGCGTCGTGTCTAAGCATAAGAAAATAACTTTTAAAGTCTATAGCTATAGACATAGGCGTGTTATCGACAATGTCACACATACACAGAGGCATCACAACAAAGTTATCGAAGCGACCCAGAGCAACGTCCGTTCGTAAGGTAATGTTTGTAACCAATAGATAATGCTATAGATAACAACTTTGGTTATTTATTATTACTGCGATTCTTCCACTAAAGTTATCTAAAACGCTGTATTTATTATTAAACTATAGAGTGTTATGTTTTATCAATCATAATACAGGGGGATAAACGATCCTCTAAAATGTTACTGACTATACTATTATAGTGAGAGAGACGACATTTGAAAAATTCCACTCGTCAATCCTCCCTCCCTCCCAAATTGCATATGTCTGTCCGAAAAAAAGACGCAATACTTGCTTCACGCTACTGATCGTCGCCAATTTGTTTATAAAAGCTTTTGATAGTAAGATTTACTCGAGTGTAGGTAACCTCAGGCTTAAATAAATAAAAGCAAATAAGTTATTAAAATATCATTAATTTCAGTCTTTCTACATATACTCGTAATCTATTCGAATTAATCTAACTCATGAAGTGTAATTAAACTTACTTTCTCATCATCAACGGTCCTTAACTCTTCGAAAATCTTTTGATGTTTTGCGTGTTTTATAATCTGATTGAGGATTCGTTTGATGTTAACTTAAACTGGATTGTATACTATCTATAAAAATAATTGTCTAGATGTGAAATTAATGAACTTTTGAGTAAATTATTAAATAGATTGGTTTTAAAATAGTAATGGAAATCACGTGGTTATAAGTTATCCTAATCGCCTTCAGACTGGTTTGATTGTTTAGTCTACGGATGAATACTTTGGTCTATATTTTTAGTCATGCGCACGTCTCGGGTTGTAATATTATATAAGAGTTTATACTCGCTAACGTAAGTATATTATTGTTACTGATTTGCCTAAGTTTTGATTCATTGCACCATTATTTTGAATTTAACACACACGATTCAGTTAGAAACTAAAATATGCTTCGATGAATTGATAGTAGGTAAAACAAAACATATTATTATGATATAAACATAAAAATTGATCTTACAAGTTGTGTATAATCAATTTGTATTACACAGGGCAACTTTTTAGTGTATTTTTTAACAAAAAGGTACGAGTATTTAAATTTGTTTACTCACGTTGTCTCTTTTCCTGACCGACGGTCTTGAAATGACTTACACATAAACTTTCAACTAAGTGTCTGCTTCCGAGTTTTATCCGTCCATGTAATAACAACAAAGATGACCGACATTCCTAGTTGTGTATGAAATATGATTAATTACCCACCGCTTTATCTTCCAGCAGACGGAACGAACGGCATTAGAAAGCTCGACTGTCGCCGCTTTTATGACTAATAGTCAATCTCAAGATTTCTATTATTTTCTTTCCAATACAGTTACAAAATTATATGCAAATCCATTTCCGACCTCCGTAACGTGCACACCGTTAACTGCAATCCACTTAATGATGCTTGCACAGGCGGAATGACAAAACACTTTAAACCAACATTATTTTAAAAACCGCATTACTTTGGAGGATATTAACCGAAGTAGACAAAGCGCTCTCTGTGGATCCGCTTATTTCCTGCCCAGACGTTAACGGAAACTGGGACTACAACGTCTTTGTGATGCAACAGCACGGAATATTTGATTACCTCGCCAAGCAACTTTGGTCTCTATGCCATTGGCTGACAGAAAATATTCGAGTGCGTCCTTTCCATTTTTGTCAGAACATGCATCGATCCTATAGTTTTAACAGATAAGAAACTGTTGAAAATTTGGATTGGCGTAACTATCTTCCCTCTTCCGTAGTCGAGTAGGTGAGCTGTCGGTTGATCTGCTGCGAATTTGAGAAGGAAATTGGCTTTTGGAAGGTTCTCTTGTCTGTGAGCGAGTATCTGTTTAGTTTACCGTTTTACCTTATCTAGGTAGTCGATCGTTAACGTTTGTGTCGCCCGACACCGCGGCGCGCTGCGCTAACAAGTTAATTAATTACCATAATGATAAATCGCTACTGATTCGATCTCTATTGGTTAATGAAAAAAGATACAAAAATTTCGACACATTTTGCTGTCAAAATACATGTAAATTGATGTGGCCCCTCCCTCATCCCCATTTTGTTAGATTTAAAATCTCCTTATATTTTACCTTTTATTTCACGTCTATAAATATTCCGCTTTTACTTTGCTTCGACTAATACGTACTAAAAGTGTTTCCCGAACAAAATCAATTGATAAGTATATCGCAAGAGCGTTACGTCTTGGTAGGTGCGTCTCCTAACCTATTTCACACACCCTGCTTCAGAACAGTCTCGAACAACACAAGACCGAAAGTCGTCGATCAAAACGCAAATGCAACCTTGTACCCCGACGTAATGAACTGTGCGCCTGACGCCTCCAACGACTTACGCAATACCATGAATATAAAACCCGTAAATAAATAGCAGATGCGCGAAAAACTCACCCCGATACCGACAGACACTTAGCATAATAATCGCGGGTGGGAAAGGGGGTATGTTGTGTAGTAGAGTAGAAATAGAGGGTGGTCTTCCCTCCCCTACGTTGACACGATTCTCACGGCGCGCTTCCTTTCAGCTATAATGAATGGGTAACGTAAATACGCCGATGGCATAATCTGCACCGACATTGAAAACCAGTATCGCGACAGTTATGTTGCTCGAAAGTGGACTGACTGGGAACGTTCTATCTAGAAATTGATTTTTTGTTTATTGTTTTATGGTTTCATTCACTCATTCACTTTCTGCTAGTGTCGTCGTTGTGAACGCGTTATTTTATGTTACGAGTAGATTCTATAAAATGTAATTTTTTATTTTAAATATTTCGTGGAATTCTGTTACAGTTAAAAATAACAATAAAACTGTTTACTTTCGCGATATATTAGCATGCCGCATTGGACTTATAGTATTTCGTTGTATGTGTTTACAAATATTAAAACCAAAGAAACAATTAAATCAATGTAGAAATATTTTAATTAACAATAACATAAGAAAATATTATTCTATTATTATCATTATTTAAGATGGCTATTGCTATTTATCATCACGCTAAGGCCGCCAATAGGCGCGGAGTACCAATTAAGAATCGCAAAAAAGTCGCGGGTATAAGCTAGTAAAAAATATAATCCCGGTGATCATTTTTAAGTGCTAATTTTATGTCTACATACGAAATTAATAAATCTTAGCCGTAGTATTTCTAGGGCCTAAAACACACACAAGCGACGTAAGGCAGCAGGCGTGGAACAGGCGTGGCGCAGGCGTGCGCCGCTTCAAAACGATTTCATACAAAATGTATGCAGGCGACGTTTTTGAATTATACTGAAGCGACGACGAATCTATGAACTTTGATAAAGACGCGCGTGCCGTCGCCCGCTCCGCCCGCAAGCGTCCAGGACGCGGCCTGATAGTTGATGCTGCCCACCCATCGGCTGTATAACCTTATTCGCCTCTTACGACAAGCATAGGACGACATTCTAGTAGGAAAACACATGCCAACGGATCTTATAACTTACTAGCTTTCCGCGCGCGGTTTCACCCGCGTAGCTCCCGTGCCCGTGGGAACTTCTTAAACAAATAGAGCCTATAACCTTCCTCGATAAACTAACTATCCAACACTGAAAGATTTTTTGAAATCGGACCAGTAGTTAGTGAGATTAGCGCGTTCAAACAAACAAACTCTGCAGCTTTATAATATTAAGTATATAGATGTCAACTAACGATTTCTGTATAATTCCTTTATAACGATTAAATATTTAAGTATTATGTACGATCGTTTTAATCAAGCATAGCAAGACTAAAAGGTGTTAATGGTTGCTTTCGTTTTGTCCAATATTTTGTCTTAGAAGTTCAATTTAGTTGTTACAATGAACGTTTCTTAATCTATATCTATAGAATCTATACTAATATTATAAAGATTGAAAAAAGATTTGTATTTTTGTGTGTGTGTATGAATGAATAAATTCAAAAACTACTGTGCCGACTTCAAAACTTCTTTCACCATTGCAAAGCTACATTCACCCTGAGTGACATATGCTATATTTAATTATGAAGTTCCCACGGGAGCGGGTGTTACGCGGGTGAAACCGCGCGCGGGAAACTAGTATTATACAGGGTGTCCCAAAAGATTACGTAGCTGGGAAGGGGGGTGATAGGGATGGTCACAAGGGTCACCAGAAAAATATAAAAAATTCCCTCTGGGTGTTTAAAAAAATAAATGGCATTTTTTAAAAGACTAAAAATTTTACACCTTGTGCTAACTGTACCTACAAATATGGCTGTATTTAAAAAAAATGCTGTTATGTAATCTTCAATAACAACAAGGTCATCAACATCAACATCAAAAATAACAAGGTGTAAAATTTTAAGTTTTAAAAAAAATGCCAATTTTTTTTAAATACCCAGAGCGGATTTTTTTTTTATTTTTCTAGTGACCATTGTGTCCACCCCTGTCACTCCCTTTCCCAGCTACTTAACCTTTTGGGACACCCTGTATAAGTAAGTTAAAACTTAACATTTTCAAATTCGGTTCTCATATGCAACACCACAGCGGGCATTGCGGGACACATATGCACAGCGGGGTCCCTAACAACGAAGCCCCTCAGTGAAACTTGACAGGGACTATATCCCCCGGGAGTCAGCCCCGGGCACGATGATCAATTTCCAACGCTAAACGAAATAATATTCCATTTTGTTATCCCAGAAATAATGCGAAGTGGGACTTAATTTGGCCACGTTTTTAAATTTTCTTTGACAATCCTGATTTGATTTAGTAATGGCTTTTGGTTATGTGGCATTAATATGTGTTTGCTTTGTTGTATGTACGTTACTGTATAATTAAATCTGCGTTTGTTTATATTAGCCCATGGTTTTAGCTTTAAGTTTATGCTTTGCCACTTATGAAACCTATTACAAGATCTACCTGCTATGTAAACTATAATAAGTACATAAATTAAACTAATATGCTATAATAATAAATTAAGCAACACATGTTTTGACTATTCATAAATATTTGCAATAGGTTCTTTTATTTATTTAGGCCTAATATAGCTATGGCAGTTTCTATTTTATCTTTCGTTACAAATCTTATCAATTATAATATTAATTGTTTTTAATTTATTTATCAAACTTCATGCAGTACAAGTACATTGGCAGACAGAGGGATTATTAACCAGTAGACTGGTTGAAAATGCATCTGCTATTAAGTCCTTTGGGTGATACAGATATCCGCAATATGGATTTCCGCAAAGTAACGCCTGATTCTATCAATTATGATGCAGATATATTTTTTGTAGATGCTTATATAAAAGTTAGTTGTAGGGTCACTTTGGATTATTTTAAATATGTTATACATCACGCGATTATAGTCACCGTTTGGTTTCCGACTTCGAATAGGCCACCACTTGTCTACCCATAGGTGTCTTGGGATATACAGCTGATAGGTGGACAGCAGCATCGATCAGCTCAAGGTTCGATCCCAAATCCACCAAGCGTGGTGATAACGATAACGTCCCTCAACGACTCAAGCTTGCTCTTTATGTTAAGAGCAACAATTGGGACCAACGGTTTAACGTGCTTTCCGAGGCACGGAGGCTAGCCAACCAACCAGACCCAGAAAGAAATCATAGAATTTACACAAAGATTTCTTGTACCAATCGAACCTACGATCTCCGGGACTCAAAGCGAGACTTGTACCGATTATGTTGCGGAGGTTGTCTTTTTCGTGTACATTTAGGTATTTAAATTTAACCCTTTTATCATGAATATTATTATGTAGATTTGTTACTTTGTCCCGGGGCGGTATACTTGTGCGGTCCCATCGATACATTATAAACTCGGTCAGAAGTAATTTAATAACGTGTTAACTTGTTTTTAATTATATACAGTCAACAAAAGAGATACGTTTACACACTGTGAAACGCATTTTAAATTTATATATGTTACGGCTAATAGCCGAAGTGCGGCTACACCTAGGTTTAGCCGGCTACAACTAGGTGCAGCCGACCACATGCGGTTAAACTTAGATGTACCTATCCTACTTATCTTCGGTTAGAACTAGGTTTTAATTAAATAAACAATACCTATGCACGACACAAAAAGATGTTGGGGTGGTTAAAAAAAAAATAACCTAAACCTAAACCAATGTAGTTGAACAGGGACTTATTGAGGTTGATCTAAGTTTAACCGCATGTAGCCGGCTAAACATAGGTGTAGCCGCACTTCGGCTATTAGCCGTAACATATACACACGTTTTTGAGAAGAGTTTACTTTAACTCCTATATCCTTACCGGCTGTCGTAGTGGTTGTGACATAAATATTTTTTTTACAATTATTGATTCTGATGGTGTAAACCTATCTCTTTTGTTGACTGTACCTACCCTTTATTAGGGCTTTCTCACTGACTTAAATATTAAAATGGTGGATACATTTAATAAATTCGCGAAATATGATGCTTGTTACTTGGTTCTATATATTTATTAATTAATGATACTAGCTAGCTTCTCGCGCGTGGTTTCGCCCTCGTTTCCCCTGTTCCCGTAGGAACTTTATTATTAAATAGATTAACTCTGCTGCGTTGATAACAGCTAAATTTAAATTGAATTGGCGTTTTAAATATATATTATCGTCCCATATTGCAATATGCGACGAGAAAACGTTACGTTAAAACACGTAAAAAAGCAACATCCACCCTTTATAACGATCCACGACACAGTTATTTTATTACAATCGAAATTGCTAGGGGTGTTCAATCAGAGTCGCGCGTTGTCGGCGCCCTTTCACACGGGGTACGCCATGTGCGTTTGACATGTAACATTAGTGCTTTTGTACGCCCACTCGTTACGTCATGTGTCTCGCACACTATTTGCGATTTAGTCACGCGAATGTCTTTTTTTGTGGGTCATCTTAATTGAATTTATCAGGATTAATTTTATTATTGATGTTTGTTTACATAAATTGGCTGATATATGTGAAGGGAAAGCCTGATGGCTAATTAAATTTAATAAAAAAGTATATTTATACTGGCTTTGAGCGCCCGGTTTTACTCGCGTTTTCTTAAGAATTTCATAATTGGATATAGCCTATAGCCTTCCTCGATAAATGGGCTATCTAACATTGATATAATTTTTCAAATCCATCTAGTAGTTCCTGAGATTAGCGTGTTCAAGCAAACAAACTCCTCAGCTTATATATGGCCCTGAGCCGAGGTCCAAGTCCCACAGGGGTCGCCCTCTTCCGCAGATTGCTTAGTTTGTAGTTTTAATTAGTTCAGCTCGCTTATGTGACCGGTAAAGTAGCAAAAGCCTCCTGGCTAACTACATAATGTATGTTCGAAAATTATAATGTTCTTATTCCTAATTGACTTTAAGATTTTACGATTTCTTTAATTACACCAATCTGTAATTTAACCTGCTATTTTATTTTCTTAGTCACGGTACTTCGGCTTCATAGTCGAGGTGTTATCATTAAAAGAGCTGATAATTTTGAAACGGTCTTTTTATATGTTTTTTTTTTAAGTTTACTAGCAGAGTTTTTGTATACTACGAGTGTTCTAGTTAATCCCTCATGCTTAGCTAAAATGCTTGTGTTACGAGTGGGTTCACGATAGTGCAATGGAGGAAACCGGTGGCGACCACAATATCGCAAATCCGACGCCCTAGGCATTGGGATACAGCCGCTTATGATCTCTACCTGATGTTGAGTGGGGCAAGGGTCTAAGGAAGCGTTCAAGTATTACGTAACGCAATTTGGGGGGGGGAGGGGGTCTCGTAACTCCAAACCAAAACCAAAAAAAATTAAAAGCCAAAAATGTATAAAAAAATTAACAAAATATGCAGGTGTTGCCAATTAAAATTCTCTTGTTTTATTTAGTAGATTAAAACTATACCAAGTGTAAAAACTATTACATAACTTTTTACGACTTTGGGGTAAAAATGATCACTTGAGTGTTACGTAACGTTTAGAGAGGGGGAGGGGGGGTCCAGAAAAACGTTACGGTGCGTTACAAGGGGGGGAGGGGTTCTTCAAAAATTGCGTTACGTAATACTTGAACACTCCCTAAATATCATGCTTAATGCGGACCCGGCCCTCCGTCAACGGCGGATCGAAGGAGTGTTCGGGGGGTTTTAGTGGTGTAGGGTCCTCTCCTCGTGGTATGAGTTAGCATACCATGCTATGGAAATGGCGAGTCCCACAAACATATCCCACATACGCCGCAGCGGCGCGGCGGTGGGAATGCGTAAATATATTTACCCACGGAAAACAAAAAAATAGAAGAAAAAAAAGGGGTCTAAATATAGGGACAGCTTGAGTCAGTGATACAAATTGTCCTGATATTTGAACCCCTCTGGCTGCATTAGTACAGTACTAGCCGCCCTTTCTTCTTATCCTTCTTGAGCTCTTGCTCTTTCACACATACAGGAACACAACATTCAGTTATTTGACTGTGGTATTGTGTAAGGTATTTCCCCAGTCGAGCAGCTCTTAGCGTACTCTTCGCCTTCCATCAAGCGAGATTATGGTCAAACATAAGCCTATATTTAATAAAAAATATAAAAAAAACGTATGCTATATTCCACGGAGAACTCTCCTGAAATTTTAAAACTGATTCGAATGAAACATGAACGTGCACATTCCCAATGAAACCATAGTCCTATTAAAGTCGATACCTGTTAATCCGTTCCTGTGTTACTATACCCACAAACAGATACATTACATTAAATAAGGTGCTTCAAAAATATATGCCATCCCTTCAACAGCAGAATATACTGCGTTGGTATCTTTATTGATTTGCAAACAAATATTTTCTCCTAAGGTGTCCGGCATAGTAAAGATCACCAATCCACCCCATGTCTTCTCTTGGACTAAGGCCATACAGTCATAAAGCCATTACTTGCCACCTTACTGTGATAACCTATCGATATCGTGATTACGGCGATATCGCTCAACGACCATGCCTCATGAAGTCTGTCAAAAAGAGGCCCATGTTTAGCAGTGTACAGTACATAATACAAGCGTAATATGAGCTACCCTAACTACGTGATACTTCTGTAATGTGGCCACACTATTGTCTGGATGGTGTCCTTTTTAAATAATTATTTATTAAGTTTTTTTTTATAACTAAAATAAAATTCTCACACAGATGTCTTTACTAAAATAATTACATTATAGGTACTACTGATATACTGTTAAAGGGATGGCGCATATTTTGGAAGCAACTTGGAAATCGTACTATACCCCTCTGCGGACGAGTCGGGGGTCGAATACATAAGTTCATTAGTCGATACGTCAACATTAATTACCAAGCTGTATAGGTATTTACGCTAACAATTTTCTCTGAAATGAAATGGCCGTTGTGTCTAATTGTTCGTTGAAATTACTACGCGTAGTAACTACGTACTATTAGTTAATTAGAGCACCTAGCTCCTTGTTTAGTTATGTTTTAATTAACGGTGTATGATGAGTGTTTTGTTTTTTTTTATCAGTAAATGTTGATGATAAACAAGATTATGATTGAATACGAGACGTTGTATCTTCTTTTTATTCTTTAACAATCCGTTTACGTCCACTGCTGGACATGAGCCTACTTACTATAATCACCACGCTTGGCAGGTGGATTGGTGATTCGCGCTCCCCCCACGCCCTCCCGACCCTTAGTTTGCTAAGAACCTTCCGATGCCCTCGTAGACCCGAAGTCCGAGAGGCCCGCGATCTGCAAAGTAGAGCGACAGTTGCACAAAACTCCCCTAAAGAAACTAAAAGCCACTAACCCTCAATCTCCCCGTCAGCGACCGCCCTGAGCCGAGGTCCAAGTCCCACAGGGGACGCCCTCTTGCGCAGGTTGCTTAGTTTGTAGTGTTTAAACCATCTATCTAGGCTGGAGCTCTGCTCGCCTTTATGCCCGGTGAAGCAGCAAAAGCCTCCTGACTAACTACATATGTCCGTCGGAAAAAAAAGGTGATTCGCGCGGATTAACTTTGACCTGATAGATGCTGCTGTCCATCCATCAGCTGTATATCCCTTAGTCGTATCCCTCTTACGACACCCATAGGAAGACGGAGAGAAGATGGAGTGGTCTATTCGAAGCCGAAAACCACACGGCGATCAAACGTTGTATTTATGATCCGCAATCAGTCTTGGGACTAGTGTTGCCTATCGATAGTCGACTATCGATAGACTATCGATAGTCTATCGATAGTTGACGTCATATCAATAGTATCGATAGTCTATCGATAGTATCGATATTAGTGATAGTATCGATACTATCGAGGACCAATGTGTGTTTAGGAGCAATACTATCGATAGTCTTCGATAGAATCGATAGTATCGATAGCTTTACAAACTATCGATAGTATCGATAGTATAACTTTAAAACTATCGATACTATCGATAGTATTATAATGTAATAGTATCGATAGTATCGATACTATTGCTTTTAATCAATAGTATTAGTTAATTTGTGATATCGATAGTATCGATACTATCGATACTATCGATAGCACTATCGATATTGTTACTATTTTTCGAGGTCACGTATCGATAGCGAAACTATCGATAGTTGGGCAACTCTACTTGGGACTATTATCGGATGCGTTGGATTTTGTTATGGCGTTTAGGAGAGTTTAACCCTTGCCTTTGTCTCCCTTATGAAAATATGTGTCTTCTTTTGAGTCCCTTCACTTCTGGGCTTTCATTAACTCCCTAGCTAAAGGGTTTATATGTAGCTCATACTTAAGAACAACACAAGGGCCATATTTTACGTAATATTCCTACGGGAGCGGTATACGGATATACTATGAAACATCACTACGAGGTCTTACAGCTAAGCAAACCTACGCAGCTACGACTACACATCGTGTTGTAACACATAAACAAATGCGGATATAAATAAAACGAGTAGGTAGGTATATAAAATAGGGCAAACAAAATGTCTATTCTTATTCGATCGAGATTACTCGGCGAGTTCAGGTGAATGACCGAAATCGACGATCGCGACCTTGCTTCTCTCCGGCTCAGTTACATACTTAAAGACAGCCCACTTTTCCTTTCAATTCGCAAAAAATAAAGGTATTAAGTACCTTTGTTTTTATTATCAATGACTCGTAATGGTATTCTAATATGGCCTAAATTTGCTTGTTTAATTTACAGGGGTAGGTAAATAATAAATAAAAAGATTTACGGTTGCTTTTCTGGGTAGATTTTTCAGACGTGACTATTTATTATATTTTTTTATCCTAAAGTACTTATATTTTTCTTTTATCTGACAACTTATTCGTTTGTCATGTTTTGTTGCGAGTATAAAAAAAAGTCTTTTACAACCTACTCGTATAATGAGAGACACATAACAAAAAACCTGGTATCATTAAATAAAGTGGTTTATTAACATCAATGCAAAATAAATATGACTACTACTATTTTATTATAGTAATAAGCAAGAACGTAATAAGATAAACTAGTTTGTAAATAATCAATGCGAAAATTCACAACGAGAAAGAAATTTGAGGGAACTCTTTGTCGCAAAAATGAGGTCAATTAATAAGAAAGCAGGGAGCGCCAGACACGTGCACTGCTTTGTTCTAGTTATGTGTATGCTTTGTGATAACAAAGAGGGAGGAAGCTCTCGGCGCTTCAGCTACCCCTCGCCCGGCGCTGCGGTAAAAAACACGGATAGTACCTAATTTCTGCCAGCAAATCCAGTGCTTAATAAACCAGTGACAAAAAAGAACGTGATAATATACTTGTATAACATTTACATAGTAGCAGGGCTTTTGAGCATATTACACGGGTACGTTTCTCACGTCCTGGTATCTACCATTTATGGAAAAAATAAGCCGCTCATCTAACTTTTCAGTCACGTAAACGTCAGCATAAATGTATGATTGATATCCACCACCGACGTCGTCTCGCCAGTGAATATAAAAAGCGTACTTAAATAATAAAACATCTTTTCAAATACATACATGAACAATGAGTAAAATTGTTGGTTCATCCGTCACAGTGTGTAGGCGCGTCAGGTCTACGTGCGGTGAATGTCACGCGGCCAAAAATAATAATATGTGCGTTCGCTCCGGACGGTCGTTCGGTCAGTGCAGTCTCGTTGCGTCACTGCACTGGACCGCCGGGGCATTGCACCTCGCCGGCGAGCTTGTCGCGCCGTCCCACTCGCGCCGCCCGCTCCACAACACACGCCATGCGATGTGTCTAGTGCGCGCGATCGATCCTAACCTAACCATTCAACAGCTGATCGTCATCACATCGTTTATCTAATCACTAAAACTGTGCGATCGGGGGATGGAACGAAACTTTTAAGTAATATCAATTTATGCAACTTTTCAGATCATTAGTGTTACTGTTTTGTTGTCAGAGGTTAACGTTGTAATATTATTTGTTGCAGCGGCGTCGCGGTGCTGAGTCCTCCGGAGAGTGGCGGGTCCAGCGGTAGCGACGTGACCTCGCCGCGCTCGCCGCGCAGCCCGTGCTCGCCGTGCAGTGCCGAAGAGGGCGCGGGCGCGCGCATGCCACCGTGGGCTAGCGACCCGGCGCCGCCGGCTCAGCGCCGCATCGCGCCGCCTCCCGCGCCCGTGCGCCGCGCCGCGCACGTTGCGCCGCCCGTGCACCGCCGCATCACAGAGTTCTTCAGCCACAAGATGAAGCCGCCCAACTCACTCAAACGCGACCACAGCGCTTCCAACGAAGACTCCAAGAAAAAGTGCCTACCTAAGAATGGGGTCACGCACGACCTCGAAAAATATATCAACTATTTGTCGCAGACCCTCAGCCCCAAAGTGTTGATGGATGTTGGAAAGCAGGCCGACATCTCCGCCGCCAATAGTCTGTCTAATGGTGCGTTGGACGCCACGAAATCTTCAGATCTTAGTAAAGTGACGTCGAATACCAATGGTCTGACTGATTTCGGTAGACCTAAGGAAATAAGAGAGATGAATCACGTTACGAATATGAATGGCTTTTTGGAACTTCGGAATGCCACCGATAATTTCACCAAAGAGAAGCATTCAGGGGGTCTTTTAAAAGGGCTAATAGACGGGAAGCGACCCGGCCTAGAAATAAAGACTTCACCTGACCCATCCGCCAATGGATTTATAACAAATAAAAAATCTAAAGACATAACGAAACGTAAAGTTGCCATACCTGCATCTAGTGAGTTTACCGGTATGAGGATTGCGCCGACAACCTCAATAAGTCAATCACCTAACAAAATTTTTAAAAGTGAGTCGTCCAAATCTAATGGTGTGGTAAGCTCAACCACTAAACTAGACAGTAGAATGAATGGTGTAACATGTGGGTCAAACAACTTGAACTTAACTCCCATTACGAAATCAGCGTCTACTAAAAAAGAGATATCTAGAAAACCGGTTCAAACAGCTAAACGAACGAATCGTAAATCGTCCGCTTGTATTGCCAATAGTAAAAACCTTACGTGGTCTAAGGCTAATAACCTGAAACAAGTTCAGTTGCAACAGAAACAAAACTGCAACAATTCCGCGATAAATTCTACTGTTAATACTGTACCAGGCGAAGCGAGTACAGCGCCAAAGATGAATATTCCAAATGGTGTTCGTCAAGTTTCTATGACTGTAAACGGCAGTCTTGGTAACCTGAATGTACCTGTTACGAACTTACAAAACTGTCACCAACTAAACATACCCCAGCCGTGCAATGGCTCTGTGACACCCAACAACCTAACATCATTCGTCGCCGTACCTCAAAATATGATGCTTACAACTTTGAGGATTCCTCAAAACGGTTTATCGGCGTCAACACTAGGTCAGCAAAATAATATGGCCGCTTTTAATAGACCAAATGTCAACGTTTCCAGTCCGACAAAATTAAACGGACAATTTGTATTTCCGCTCATGCAAAATATAAATGGGACGGTCGTTCAAATACCAAATCTAATGGCTAAAATGCCCAACTTTGTTCTCCCTCAAAATCCACAGTTGACGACACAGCGGCAGGATCATTTACAAAACCAACAATCGGCATCGATCTTAATAAACGGCACTCTTTTAAAACTTGCCAACACTGTGCCGTCGCCGTATACAAATGTAAACAAACCTGCACCGGTGACGAGTCAGTCTATTCCAGTGATGAATAAAAACGTCAACGGAATGCAAGCTGTTGGGATGACAGTACAATCAAAACCGAATTACGCTGTCAATTTCAGTCACCCTGTCCTTGTGCCTCAGCCTGGTTTTATTGTCACTTCTGTGCCAAATATGAATGTTAAAGAAACTTGGTGTTATACGAATACAAACACGGTTTCATCTTCACAGACGACGTGTTCTAACCCAATAGTTCATCATCCTCAACCAATCTTAGCCAATTTTTCGACACAGGCGCTACACACGAGTAGTATACCTATAGCGCCAGTGAAACCACCTGATAATCCGATCCAGGGGACAGACCCGCCTAGCAGTACTGTTAAAGAACCAGAAATGAGCGAGGTGGATCCTCCTAAATGTGATATACCGTGGCTGTCTAAAACTGTTAACAATAATATTGTTTCGTTAGAATCTAATAAGTTGAAGACGAGACCTTTCGCACAAATTTGTAGTATATCGGAGAAAATAGAAAAATACGTGGCAGAAACAATCAGAGAGGAAAAATTGGTAGAAATCAAAAAAGAATCGCAAGATATGAGAGAATCGATTATGAAAGTAGAAGAAGTCGAGAGGCGCGAGGCGACGATCTTCACGCAGATAACTGTCCTTAAGGACGTGTCATCAGAGGTCCACAATAGTGTGATAGAAGCCAATTTCTGTAGTACCACTACTGAGTCGTCCGAATCGGGGATAGGGACAGACAAATCGATAGATTCGCCTAGTGACTCTCAGACGAGTAAAGAGTGTGACGAAGATTCGTCGTTATCTTTGAGTATTAGTGTGTGTTCTGTGGAGGTTCACAGTCAGAAGAGTCCTATACTGAAGCAACCCAAGACGCTCCGGTTTCCACCGAAGAGCTTGACGAAATCGGACAGCGACCGGCGGAAGACCAGCACGGACACTAACTCGACGGTCAGCGTGTGTCTCTGGGAGAACTGCAAGATGGAGTTCGAGGGTAATCCTGATCTTCTAGAACACTTGCAGGTTAGTACCTACCGCTTCTGTTCATACATATGTTTATCTGTAAAATAATTAATATTTTATTAGTTTCCCGTGCACGGTTTCATCCGCGTAACTCCCGATCCGATGGGAACTTCATAATAAAACGTAGTCAGTCTTCCTCTAATTTGGCTATTTAACATTGAAAGAACATTTCAAATAGGATTAGAAGTAACTGGAATTAGCGCGTTCAGACAACCTAACTCTCCAGCGTTATGTATTAACGATACAGTTATAAACTTAACAACTGGATATGTGTCTTTTATATACATGAAGTACTTAATTCCTCCCATGTTGTTGACGTCGTTATTTTTAAGTAGAAGGAACAATATTTATATTAAAAATGGTACATTGAGTTTCTAAATCTATTTTGGTTTGGGGTTTATTAAATGAATATACACCAGGTTCTATTGTAGGTAGAGGTAAATATACTTATTTATTTTTAGTCTGGAAATGGCAATAGTAATTCAATGTCTAGTGAAATATTATATCCAATAGGACACTCATAAGCGCTTTTAACAATTCCTAATTATTATGTTTTCTTTTAAAGATTACTGGCAGAGTTTTACACTCTCCTAGGATTTTTGCTATGCGTGCTAAGTTAAAATGCTTATGTTACGTGTGGGTTCACGTCGGTAGTGCAATGGGTGGGGATCGAACCGGCGACCATAAAAACACAAGGCCGATGCCGTAGCCATTGGGCTACGGCCGCTTGCCTTCAATGACAAAATATGATAAATCGTAGAGGATGAATTTTTTTAAACAAAAGTCATAATATGTTATATATTTTTATTTAACAATTCCAGAGCGTCCACGTAGTAACTCAAGCCGGCAAACAAAACTACGTGTGTCTCTGGGAGCAGTGCAAGGTCCGCGGCAAGCCTTCGTGTTCACGCATGTGGCTGGAGCGGCATACACTGTCCCACGGCGGCAACAAGCCCTTCAAGTGCATCGTCGACGGCTGCGAACGACGGTTCTCGACTCAGGTATAATTACGATATATATAGAATACAAGAGGGATACGCATTGAACATGTTTAGTTGATTTTTGTAACACCCAATCTAAGTTATTTTCTATTTACTGTAATAATGTTGTTTTTATGAACTGGCTTGCTCGTTGCTTTTATAACAGTTGACTGCGATTATATACAAATCAAAATGAGTAATTAGTATTATAAAAAAAGGCTTGAAGAAATATGTTATCTATCACATTGTGAAGATTTACCTGCTCGATTCAGGCCTAATTTTTTGATATATTATTTTATCTATTGAATAATCGTATTATTACAATATTAAATTATTAAAAAAAACCTTTAATATTTTATTACACTTATTGTCCGCTCAGCTAATTTATTGTACCTTAGGCCACTAATTTGAAATAATCTAATTTTAGTGTCATAAAACGGAAAATAAATATACAAATATATTTTTGCAACATCACATTATATACTCTATGAAGGTAATACATTAAATATATATTTATATATCACCCATGGTGTCTCTTAGCTCAATTAGTTTTTTATCCATCGATCTGTTATATAAAGCTTTCGAGCAAATGAGGCCTATTTTTACACAATCTATTATTATTTCAATTTCCAATTTCCTCTCTCCACTATTAAAAATACAAGACTTGTATTACGATCTTCAGTGCGTATACCCTCTGATCACAAATAACGGTTGCAGAATTAAAATTATACATTATTTTAAATTATTAGATAGCATTGCTTACTATCAACGAGAAAAATGTGCTTTATTCACGAAATAGTATTAATAAATACTAAATTTAATTCACTACTTTAAGCAAAGGATTGTGAAATGTCTCCTCTACACACAAGCCTGTAGTTTCAAGAAATTTATTGTCGTCAATAGAAATCTAAAGCTCAGAAGCATAAGGACGTATGTGCTATATACTGCTCTAGCATTTGGTCGTAATTTTTTTTTTCGGATTGACATACCTAGTTAGCCACGAGGCTTTTGCTACTTCACAGGGCATAAAGGCGAGCAGAGCTCCAGCCTGAATAAATGGTTTAAAAGCTGCAAACTAAGCAACCTGCGCTAGAGGGCGCCCCCTGTGGGGCTTGGACCTCAGCTCAGGGCGGTCGCTGGCGATGAGATAGAGGGATTATGACGTTTAGTATTTTAGGGGAGTTTTGTGCAACTATCGCTCTACTTCACAGTCCGCGGGCCTATCGGAATTCGGGTCTATACTACAAGCTGTAATAGCAGATGGGAAAGTTATTTGGTCGCAAGTGCCAGTTTACGATAAAGGCACATACGACGAATGTTTCTGACGTATAATGGCACATCCGACCTTGTGCTTCTGAGCTCTATAAATTATTATGTAAATAGAATTATTTTTTTCTGCATCAACAAATCAATGTCTACAATAAATTTTGATATTAAAATTCGCGATGAAATGTCGACAAACTCTAAATTTCATAAAGTGCTTATGTAATAATTACTAAAACTCGTAGGGCGACCAAAAAACTAACAAATATTTCGAATAATTCTATATCGAATGTTATAATTGTATCTCGAATAAAATAATATGTATTTTCTCCGTGTACCAATATAAATTGATATGTCTAAACGATGTCGGTAATGTATGTAGCTTTAAATGATCGCGTGACTCGACGTCTGATCGAGTGATTGGATCATAAATGAGTGCGGTAAAAAAAAACCTATTCGATAAAACTAATTATTCTTGTTATTTTAGTGTGACTTTGGACGTTATTTTAAGTGAAATCTTACGTAATGAATAACGTAAATATTTATACAATTAATATATTATACTTAATTTTTTCACGTTTTTAATCGATAAATTCGAAAATATTTTGTCTGTGATTCCATTACTAGATTTGAATGGCACATCACTGTATTCCCTATTTAAATATTTAGCCGAACACTTTACTTAATATTTAAAAATATATATTAATTTCCTCATATAACATAAAATAAACTATTTATGTTATTACTTGATGTGGCCATGTTACGTTAATTCACTGTAACATCAATTTCTATGTCCTTCCTCTCCATTATATACTTGTGATAATGTTTTCTTTCCTAAGGGCAAGAAGACGATGGCACTCCTACCCCGGTGGTTGGGACATCACATTATATTTATTTTAAATCGACATAAAAATTCGTCGAGTTTACCCCTTTGATAGTTTAATAATATTGCTCTCTAATAACTTGACTGAAATTTATTTAAAAATTACTTATTTTATATTTTATTATAATTATTTATAATTATTGACTGCGTTTAAAAAAAAGTGTTCAAAGTGTTAAAAACGATGAATTTGTTTAGGTATTATTTTTTTCGTCTCTTCGCGTCGGCGCGTCGCATAAGTGAAAAGTGTCCAAATGCAAGTACTCTGAAACAATTCGGAGTTACAAATAATTAACATTAGTTTAAGAATTTCATTCTTTCACTATCAAACTCCCAGGTGTTTTATAACATTTATCTGAACAAGTAACAATTATCATGTTACATTAGACTAAACAAGTGTTAAAGCCAGTTATTAATGTACAATAACAATGTAATTCAAATTAAATTCAGTGTATGGTCAAATAAAAAAAATCGCGACATTAAAGTTTAAATTATTCGCGATTATAAGTCTATTAGATAAAATAAATAATTAAAAAAACAATAATAAATTTGCTATTAGTCTATAAAATAAACAATAATATAGGAAACGATAACAAACAATTATATTTTAATTCAAAAAGGCAATAATAGACTCATTAATAACGAAGTAC